>LR999910.1:10000-9945317 GCA_905220335.1 Noctua pronuba | reverse complement strand
ATCACAGAAAGTACAACCACTGGACTGCCTTCAACAACTAGCGCGGATACCACAACATCTGAGGTCTCTACTGATACCACAACAACTGACGGCTCCACGCATTCCACCATCACAGAAAGTTCAACCACTGGACTGCCTTCAACAACAAGCGCGGATACCACAACAGCAGAGGTCTCTACCGATACCACAACAACTGTTGGTTCCACAGATACAACACTAACTGAAAGTACAACCACGGGACTGCCTTCAACAACAAGCGCGGATACCACAATATCTGAGGTCTCTTCCGATACCACAACAACTGTTGGTTCCACAGATACAACACTAACTGAAAGTACAACCACTGGACTGCCTTCAACAACAAGCGCGGATACCACAACATCTGAGGTCTCTACCGATACCACAACAACTGATGGTTCCACAGATACAACACTAACTGAAAGTACAACCACGGGACAGCCTTCAACAACAAGCGCGGATACCACAATATCTGAGGTCTCTTCCGATACCACAACAACTGTTGGTTCCACAGATACAACACTAACTGAAAGTACAACCACTGGACTGCCTTCAACAACAAGCGCGGATACCACAACATCTGAGGTCTCTACCGATACCACAACAACTGTTGGTTCCACAGATACAACACTAACTGAAAGTACAACCACTGGACTGCCTTCAACAACTAGCGAGGATACCACAACATCTGAGGTCTCTACCGATACCACAACAACTGATGGTTCCACAGATACAACACTTACTGAAAGTACAACCACTGGACTGCCTTCAACAACTAGCGAGGATACCACAACATCTGAGGTCTCTACCGATACCACAACAACTGATGGTTCCACAGATACAACACTAACTGAAAGTACAACCACTGGACTGCCTTCAACAACAAGCGCAGATACCACAACATCTGAGGTCTCTACCGATACCACAACAACTGACGGCTCCACGCATTCCACCATCACAGAAAGTACAACCACTGGACTGCCTTCAACAACTAGCGCGGATACCACAACATCTGAGGTCTCTACCGATACCACAACAACTGTTGGTTCCACAGATACAACACTAACTGAAAGTACAACCACTGGACTGCCTTCAGCAACTAGCGCGGATACCACAACATCTGAGGTCTCTACCGATACCACAACAACTGATGGTTCCACAGATACAACACTTACTGAAAGTACAACCACTGGACTGCCTTCAACAACTAGCGCGGATACCACAACATCTGAGGTCTCTACCGATACCACAACAACTGTTGGTTCCACAGATACAACACTAACTGAAAGTACAACCACTGGACTGCCTTCAACAACAAGCGCGGATACCACAACATCTGAGGTCTCTACCGATACAACAACAACTGTTGGTTCCACAGATACAACACTAACTGTAAGTACAACCACTGGACTGCCTTCAACAACAAGCGCGGATACCACAACATCTGAGGTCTCTACCGATACCACAACAACTGATGGTTCCACAGATACAACACTAACTGAAAGTACAACCACTGGACTGCCTTCAACAACTAGCGAGGATACCACAACATCCGAGGTCTCTACCGATACCACAACAACTGACGGCTCCACGCATTCCCCCATCACAGAAAGTACAACCACTGGACTGCCTGCAACAACAAGCGCGGATACCACAACATCTGAGGTCTCTACCGATACCACAACAACTGTTGGTTCCACAGATACAACACTAACTGAAAGTACAACCACTGGACTGCCTTCAACAACTAGCGCGGATACCACAACATCTGAGGTCTCTACCGATACCACAACAACTGTTGGTTCCACAGATACAACACTAACTGAAAGTACAACCACTGGACTGCCTTCAACAACAAGCGCGGATACCACAACATCTGAGGTCTCTACCGATACCACAACAACTGATGGTTCCACAGATACAACACTAACTGAAAGTACAACCACTGGACTGCCTTCAATAACAAGCGCGGATACCACAACATCTGAGGTCTCTACCGATACCACAACAACTGTTGGTTCCACAGATACAACACTAACTGAAAGTACAACCACTGGACTGCCTTCAACAACTAGCGCGGATACCACAACATCTGAGGTCTCTACCGATACCACAACAACTGATGGTTCCACAGATACAACACTAACTGAAAGTACAACCACTGGACTGCCTTCAACAACTAGCGCGGATACCACAACATCTGAGGTCTCTACCGATACCACAACAACTGATGGTTCCACAGATACAACACTTACTGAAAGTACAACCACTGGACTGCCTTCAACAACTAGCGAGGAAACCACAACATCCGAGGTCTCTACCGATACCACAACAACTGACGGCTCCACGCATTCCACCATCACAGAAAGTACAACCACTGGACTGCCTTCAACAACTAGCGCGGATACCACAACATCTGAGGTCTCTACTGATACCACAACAACTGACGGCTCCACGCATTCCACCATCACAGAAAGTTCAACCACTGGACTGCCTTCAACAACAAGCGCAGATACCACAACATCTGAGGTCTCTACCGATACCACAACAACTGTTAGTTCCACAGATACAACACTAACTGAAAGTACAACCACTGGACTGCCTTCAACAACAAGCGCGGATACCACAACATCTGAGGTCTCTACCGATACCACAACAACTGATGGTTCCACAGATACAACACTAACTGAAAGTACAACCACTGGACTGCCTTCAATAACAAGCGCGGATACCACAACATCTGAGGTCTCTACCGATACCACAACAACTGTTGGTTCCACAAATACAACACTAACTGAAAGTACAACCACTGGACTGCCTTCAACAACAAGCGCGGATACCACAACAGCAGAGGTCTCTACCGATACCACAACAACTGTTGGTTCCACAGATACAACAATAACTGAAAGTACAACCACTGGACTGCCTTCAACAACAAGCGCGGATACCACAACATCTGAGGTCTCTACCGATACCACAACAACTGTTGGTTCCACAGATACAACACTAACTGAAAGTACAACCACTGGACTGCCTTCAACAACTAGCGAGGATACCACAACATCTGAGGTCTCTACCGATACCACAACAACTGATGGCTCCACGCATTCCACCATCACAGAAAGTACAACCACTGGACTGCCTTCAACAACTAGCGAGGATACCACAACATCTGAGGTCTCTACCGATACCACAACAACTGACGGCTCCACGCATTCCACCATCACAGAAAGTACAACCACTGGACTGCCTTCAACAACTAGCGTGGATACCACAACATCTGAGGTCTCTACCGATACCACAACAACTGTTGGTTCCACAGATACAACACTAACTGAAAGTACAACCACTGGACTGCCTTCAACAACTAGCGCGGATACCACAACATCTGAGGTCTCTACCGATACCACAACAACTGTTGGTTCCACAGATACAACACTTACTGAAAGTACAACCACTGGACTGCCTTCAACAACTAGCGAGGATACCACAACATCTGAGGTCTCTACCGATACCACAACAACTGATGGTTCCACAGATACAACACTAACTGAAAGTACAACCACTGGACTGCCTTCAACAACAAGCGCGGATACCACAACATCTGAGGTCTCTACCGATACCACAACAACTGATGGTTCCACAGATACAACACTAACTGAAAGTACAACCACTGGACTGCCTTCAATAACAAGCGCGGATACCACAACATCCGAGGTCTCTACCGATACCACAACAACTGACGGCTCCACAGATACAACACTAACTGAAAGTACAACCACTGGACTGCCTTCAACAACAAGCGCGGATACCACAACAGCAGAGGTCTCTACCGATACCACAACAACTGTTGGTTCCACAGATACAACACTAACTGAAAGTACAACCACTGGACTGCCTTCAACAACAAGCGCGGATACCACAACAGCAGAGGTCTCTACCGATACCACAACAACTGTTGGTTCCACAGATACAACAATAACTGAAAGTACAACCACTGGTCTGCCTTCAACAACAAGCGCGGATACCACAACATCTGAGGTCTCTACCGATACCACAACAACTGTTGGTTCCACAGATACAACACTAACTGAAAGTACAACCACTGGACTGCCTTCAACAACTAGCGAGGATACCACAACATCCGAGGTCTCTACCGATACCACAACAACTGACGGCTCCACACATTCCACCATCACAGAAAGTACAACCACTGGACTGCCTGCAACAACAAGCGCGGATACCACAACATCTGAGGTCTCTACCGATACCACAACAACTGTTGGTTCCACAGATACAACACTAACTGAAAGTACAACCACTGGACTGCCTTCAACAACAAGCGCGGATACCACAACATCTGAGGTCTCTACCGATACCACAACAACTGTTGGTTCCACAGATACAACACTAACTGAAAGTACAACCACTGGACTGCCTTCAACAACAAGCGCAGATACCACAACATCTGAGGACTCTACCGATACCACAACAACTGATGGTTCCACAGATTCAACACTAACTGAAAGTACAACCGCTGGACTGCCTTCAACAACAAGCGCGGATACCACAACATCTGAGGTCTCTACCGATACCACAACAACTGATGGTTCCACAGATACAACACTAACTGAAAGTACAACCACTGGACTGCCTTCAACAACTAGCGAGGATACCACAACATCTGAGGTCTCTACCGATACCACAACAACTGACGGCTCCACGCATTCCACCATCACAGAAAGTACAACCACTGGACTGCCTTCAACAACTAGCGCGGATACCACAACATCTGAGGTCTCTACCGATACCACAACAACTGATGGTTCCACAGATACAACACTTACTGAAAGTACAACCACTGGACTGCCTTCAACAACTAGCGCGGATACCACAACATCTGAGGTCTCTACCGATACCACAACAACTGTTAGTTCCACAGATACAACACTAACTGAAAGTACAACCACTGGACTGCCTGCAACAACAAGCGCGGATACCACAACATCTGAGGTCTCTACCGATACCACAACAACTGATGGTTCCACAGATACAACACTAACTGAAAGTACAACCACTGGACTGCCTTCAATAACAAGCGCGGATACCACAACATCTGAGGTCTCTACCGATACCACAACAACTGTTGGTTCCACAGATACAACACTAACTGAAAGTACAACCACTGGACTGCCTTCAACAACTAGCGCGGATACCACAACATCTGAGGTCTCTACCGATACCACAACAACTGATGGTTCCACAGATACAACACTAACTGAAAGTACAACCACTGGACTGCCTTCAACAACTAGCGCGGATACCACAACATCTGAGGTCTCTACCGATACCACAACAACTGATGGTTCCACAGATACAACACTTACTGAAAGTACAACCACTGGACTGCCTTCAACAACTAGCGAGGATACCACAACATCTGAGGTCTCTACCGATACCACAACAACTGATGGCTCCACGCATTCCACCATCACAGAAAGTACAACCACTGGACTGCCTTCAACAACTAGCGAGGATACCACAACATCTGAGGTCTCTACCGATACCACAACAACTGACGGCTCCACGCATTCCACCATCACAGAAAGTACAACCACTGGACTGCCTTCAACAACTAGCGTGGATACCACAACATCTGAGGTCTCTACCGATACCACAACAACTGTTGGTTCCACAGATACAACACTAACTGAAAGTACAACCACTGGACTGCCTTCAACAACTAGCGCGGATACCACAACATCTGAGGTCTCTACCGATACCACAACAACTGATGGTTCCACAGATACAACACTAACTGAAAGTACAACCACTGGACTGCCTTCAACAACTAGCGAGGATACCACAACATCCGAGGTCTCTACCGATACCACAACAACTGACGGCTCCACGCATTCCACCATCACAGAAAGTACAACCACTGGACTGCCTGCAACAACAAGCGCGGATACCACAACATCTGAGGTCTCTACCGATACCACAACAACTGTTGGTTCCACAGATACAACACTTACTGAAAGTACAACCACTGGACTGCCTTCAACAACTAGCGAGGATACCACAACATCTGAGGTCTCTACCGATACCACAACAACTGTTGGTTCCACAGATACAACACTAACTGAAAGTACAACCACTGGACTGCCTTCAACAACTAGCGCGGATACCACAACATCTGAGGTCTCTACCGATACCACAACAACTGTTGGTTCCACAGATACAACACTAACTGAAAGTACAACCACTGGACTGCCTTCAACAACTAGCGAGGATACCACAACATCTGAGGTCTCTACCGATACCACAACAACTGATGGTTCCACAGATACAACACTTACTGAAAGTACAACCACTGGACTGCCTTCAACAACTAGCGAGGATACCACAACATCTGAGGTCTCTACCGATACCACAACAACTGATGGTTCCACAGATACAACATTAACTGAAAGTACAACCACTGGACTGCCTTCAACAACTAGCGAGGATACCACAACATCCGAGGTCTCTACCGATACCACAACAACTGACGGCTCCACGCATTCCACCATCACAGAAAGTACAACCACTGGACTGCCTGCAACAACAAGCGCGGATACCACAACATCTGAGGTCTCTACCGATACCACAACAACTGTTGGTTCCACAGATACAACACTAACTGAAAGTACAACCACTGGACTGCCTTCAACAACAAGCGCGGATACCACAACATCTGAGGTCTCTACCGATACCACAACAACTGATGGTTCCACAGATACAACACAAACTGAAGGTACAACCACTGGACTGCCTTCAACAACAAGCGCGGATACCACAACATCTGAGGTCTCTACCGATACCACAACAACTGTTGGTTCCACAGATACAACACTAACTGAAAGTACAACCACTGGACTGCCTTCAACAACAAGCGCGGATACCACAACATCTGAGGTCTCTACCGATACCACAACAACTGATGGTTCCACAGATACAACACTAACTGAAAGTACAACCACTGGACTGCCTTCAACAACTAGCGAGGATACCACAACATCCGAGGTCTCTACCGATACCACAACAACTGACGGCTCCACGCATTCCACCATCACAGAAAGTACAACCACTGGACTGCCTGCAACAACAAGCGCGGATACCACAATATCTGAGGTCTCTACCGATACCACAACAACTGTTGGTTCCACAGATACAACACTAACTGAAAGTACAACCACTGGACTGCCTTCAACAACTAGCGCGGATACCACAACATCTGAGGTCTCTACCGATACCACAACAACTGATGGTTCCACAGATACAACACTTACTGAAAGTACAACCACTGGACTGCCTTCAACAACTAGCGAGGATACCACAACATCTGAGGTCTCTACCGATACCACAACAACTGATGGCTCCACGCATTCCACCATCACAGAAAGTACAACCACTGGACTGCCTTCAACAACTAGCGAGGATACCACAACATCTGTGGTCTCTACCGATACCACAACAACTGACGGCTCCACGCATTCCACCATCACAGAAAGTACAACCACTGGACTGCCTTCAACAACTAGCGTGGATACCACAACATCTGAGGTCTCTACCGATACCACAACAACTGTTGGTTCCACAGATACAACACTAACTGAAAGTACAACCACTGGACTGCCTTCAACAACTAGCGCGGATACCACAACATCTGAGGTCTCTACCGATACCACAACAACTGTTGGTTCCACAGATACAACACTAACTGAAAGTACAACCACTGGACTGCCTTCAACAACTAGCGAGGATACCACAACATCTGAGGTCTCTACCGATACCACAACAACTGATGGTTCCACAGATACAACACTAACTGAAAGTACAACCACTGGACTGCCTTCAACAACTAGCGAGGATACCACAACATCTGAGGTCTCTACCGATACCACAACAACTGATGGTTCCACAGATACAACACTAACTGAAAGTACAACCACTGGACTGCCTTCAACAACTAGCGAGGATACCACAACATCTGAGGTCTCTACCGATACCACAACAACTGATGGTTCCACAGATACAACACTTACTGAAAGTACAACCACTGGACTGCCTTCAACAACTAGCGCGGATACCACAACATCTGAGGTCTCTACCGATACCACAACAACTGTTGGTTCCACAGATACAACACTAACTGAAAGTACAACCACTGGACTGCCTTCAACAACTAGCGAGGATACCACAACATCCGAGGTCTCTACCGATACCACAACAACTGACGGCTCCACGCATTCCACCATCACAGAAAGTACAACCACTGGACTGCCTGCAACAACAAGCGCGGATACCACAACATCTGAGGTCTCTACCGATACCACAACAACTGTTGGTTCCACAGATACAACACTAACTGAAAGTACAACCACTGTACTGCCTTCAACAACTAGCGCGGATACCACAACATCTGAGGTCTCTACCGATACCACAACAACTGTTGGTTCCACAGATACAACACAAACTGAAGGTAAAACCACTGGACTGCCTTCAACAACAAGCGCGGATACCACAACATCTGAGGTCTCTACCGATACCACAACAACTGTTGGTTCCACAGATACAACACTAACTGAAAGTACAACCACTGGACTGCCTTCAACAACAAGCGCGGATACCACAACATCTGAGGTCTCTACCGATACCACAACAACTGATGGTTCCACAGATACAACACTAACTGAAAGTACAACCACTGGACTGCCTTCAACAACTAGCGAGGATACCACAACATCCGAGGTCTCTACCGATACCACAACAACTGACGGCTCCACGCATTCCACCATCACAGAAAGTACAACCACTGGACTGCCTGCAACAACAAGCGCGGATACCACAACATCTGAGGTCTCTACCGATACCACAACAACTGTTGGTTCCACAGATACAACACTAACTGAAAGTACAACCACTGGACTGCCTTCAACAACTAGCGCGGATACCACAACATCTGAGGTCTCTACCGATACCACAACAACTGTTGGTTCCACAGATACAACACTAACTGAAAGTACAACCACTGGACTGCCTTCAACAACAAGCGCGGATACCACAACATCTGAGGTCTCTACCGATACCACAACAACTGATGGTTCCACAGATACAACACTAACTGAAAGTACAACCACTGGACTGCCTTCAATAACAAGCGCGGATACCACAACATCTGAGGTCTCTACCGATACCACAACAACTGTTGGTTCCACAGATACAACACTAACTGAAAGTACAACCACTGGACTGCCTTCAACAACTAGCGCGGATACCACAACATCTGAGGTCTCTACCGATACCACAACAACTGATGGTTCCACAGATACAACACTAACTGAAAGTACAACCACTGGACTGCCTTCAACAACTAGCGAGGATACCACAACATCCGAGGTCTCTACCGATACCACAACAACTGACGGCTCCACGCATTCCACCATCACAGAAAGTACAACCACTGGACTGCCTGCAACAACAAGCGCGGATACCACAACATCTGAGGTCTCTACCGATACCACAACAACTGTTGGTTCCACAGATACAACACTAACTGAAAGTACAACCACTGGACTGCCTTCAACAACTAGCGAGGATACCACAACATCTGAGGTCTCTACCGATACCACAACAACTGTTGGTTCCACAGATACAACACTAACTGAAAGTACAACCACTGGACTGCCTTCAACAACAAGCGCGGATACCACAACATCTGAGGTCTCTACCGATACCACAACAACTGTTGGTTCCACAGATACAACACTAACTGAAAGTACAACCACTGGACTGCCTTCAACAACTAGCGAGGATACCACAACATCTGAGGTCTCTACCGATACCACAACAACTGATGGTTCCACAGATACAACACTTACTGAAAGTACAACCACTGGACTGCCTTCAACAACTAGCGCGGATACCACAACATCTGAGGTCTCTACCGATACCACAACAACTGTTGGTTCCACAGATACAACACTAACTGAAAGTACAACCACAGGACTGCCTTCAACAACTAGCGCGGATACCACAACATCTGAGGTCTCTACCGATACCACAACAACTGATGGTTCCACAGATACAACACTAACTGAAAGTACAACCACTGGACTGCCTTCAACAACTAGCGAGGATACCACAACATCCGAGGTCTCTACCGATACCACAACAACTGACGGCTCCACGCATTCCACCATCACAGAAAGTACAACCACTGGACTGCCTGCAACAACAAGCGCGGATACCACAACATCTGAGGTCTCTACCGATACCACAACAACTGTTGGTTCCACAGATACAACACTAACTGAAAGTACAACCACTGTACTGCCTTCAACAACTAGCGCGGATACCACAACATCTGAGGTCTCTACCGATACCACAACAACTGTTGGTTCCACAGATACAACACAAACTGAAGGTACAACCACTGGACTGCCTTCAACAACAAGCGCGGATACCACAACATCTGAGGTCTCTACCGATACCACAACAACTGTTGGTTCCACAGATACAACACTAACTGAAAGTACAACCACTGGACTGCCTTCAACAACAAGCGCGGATACCACAACATCTGAGGTCTCTACCGATACCACAACAACTGATGGTTCCACAGATACAACACTAACTGAAAGTACAACCACTGGACTGCCTTCAACAACTAGCGAGGATACCACAACATCCGAGGTCTCTACCGATACCACAACAACTGACGGCTCCACGCATTCCACCATCACAGAAAGTACAACCACTGGACTGCCTGCAACAACAAGCGCGGATACCACAACATCTGAGGTCTCTACCGATACCACAACAACTGTTGGTTCCACAGATACAACACTAACTGAAAGTACAACCACTGGACTGCCTTCAACAACTAGCGCGGATACCACAACATCTGAGGTCTCTACCGATACCACAACAACTGTTGGTTCCACAGATACAACACTAACTGAAAGTACAACCACTGGACTGCCTTCAACAACAAGCGCGGATACCACAACATCTGAGGTCTCTACCGATACCACAACAACTGATGGTTCCACAGATACAACACTAACTGAAAGTACAACCACTGGACTGCCTTCAACAACTAGCGAGGATACCACAACATCTGAGGTCTCTACCGATACCACAACAACTGACGGCTCCACGCATTCCACCATCACAGAAAGTACAACCACTGGACTGCCTTCAACAACTAGCGCGGATACCACAACATCTGAGGTCTCTACCGATACCACAACAACTGATGGTTCCACAGATACAACACTTACTGAAAGTACAACCACTGGACTGCCTTCAACAACTAGCGCGGATACTACAACATCTGAGGTCTCTACCGATACCACAACAACTGATGGCTCCACGCATTCCACCATCCGAGAAAGTACAACCACTGGACTGCCTTCAACAACTAGCGAGGATACCACAACATCTGAGGTCTCTACCGATACCACAACAACTGACGGCTCCACGCATTCCACCATCACAGAAAGTACAACCACTGGACTGCCTTCAACAACTAGCGTGGATACCACAACATCTGAGGTCTCTACCGATACCACAACAACTGTTGGTTCCACAGATACAACACTAACTGAAAGTACAACCACTGGACTGCCTTCAACAACTAGCGCGGATACCACAACATCTGAGGTCTCTACCGATACCACAACAACTGTTGGTTCCACAGATACAACACTAACTGAAAGTACAACCACTGGACTGCCTTCAACAACTAGCGAGGATACCACAACATCTGAGGTCTCTACCGATACCACAACAACTGATGGTTCCACAGATACAACACTAACTGAAAGTACAACCACTGGACTGCCTTCAACAACTAGCGAGGATACCACAACATCTGAGGTCTCTACCGATACCACAACAACTGATGGTTCCACAGATACAACACTAACTGAAAGTACAACCACTGGACTGCCTTCAACAACTAGCGAGGATACCACAACATCTGAGGTCTCTACCGATACCACAACAACTGTTGGTTCCACAGATACAACACTAACTGAAAGTACAACCACTGGACTGCCTTCAACAACTAGCGCGGATACCACAACATCTGAGGTCTCTACCGATACCACAACAACTGTTGGTTCCACAGATACAACACTAACTGAAAGTACAACCACTGGACTGCCTTCAACAACTAGCGAGGATACCACAACATCTGAGGTCTCTACCGATACCACAACAACTGATGGTTCCACAGATACAACACTTACTGAAAGTACAACCACTGGACTGCCTTCAACAACTAGCGAGGATACCACAACATCTGAGGTCTCTACCGATACCACAACAACTGATGGTTCCACAGATACAACATTAACTGAAAGTACAACCACTGGACTGCCTTCAACAACTAGCGCGGATACCACAACATCTGAGGTCTCTACCGATACCACAACAACTGTTGGTTCCACAGATACAACACTAACTGAAAGTACAACCACTGGACTGCCTTCAACAACTAGCGCGGATACCACAACATCTGAGGTCTCTACCGATACCACAACAACTGTTGGTTCCACAGATACAACACTAACTGAAAGTACAACCACTGGACTGCCTTCAACAACTAGCGAGGATACCACAACATCTGAGGTCTCTACCGATACCACAACAACTGATGGTTCCACAGATACAACACTTACTGAAAGTACAACCACTGGACTGCCTTCAACAACTAGCGAGGATACCACAACATCTGAGGTCTCTACCGATACCACAACAACTGATGGTTCCACAGATACAACACTAACTGAAAGTACAACCACTGGACTGCCTTCAACAACTAGCGCGGATACCACAACATCTGAGGTCTCTACCGATACCACAACAACTGATGGTTCCACAGATACAACACTAACTGAAAGTACAACCACTGGACTGCCTTCAACAACTAGCGAGGATACCACAACATCCGAGGTCTCTACCGATACCACAACAACTGACGGCTCCACGCATTCCACCATCACAGAAAGTACAACCACTGGACTGCCTGCAACAACAAGCGCGGATACCACAACATCTGAGGTCTCTACCGATACCAAAACAACTGTTGGTTCCACAGATACAACACTAACTGAAAGTACAACCACTGGACTGCCTTCAACAACTAGCGCGGATACCACAACATCTGAGGTCTCTACCGATACCACAACAACTGTTGGTTCCACAGATACAACACAAACTGAAAGTACAACCACTGGACTGCCTTCAACAACAAGCGCGGATACCACAACATCTGAGGTCTCTACCGATACCACAACAACTGTTGGTTCCACAGATACAACACTAACTGAAAGTACAACCACTGGACTGCCTTCAACAACAAGCGCGGATACCACAACATCTGAGGTCTCTACCGATACCACAACAACTGATGGTTCCACAGATACAACACTAACTGAAAGTACAACCACTGGACTGCCTTCAACAACTAGCGAGGATACCACAACATCTGAGGTCTCTACCGATACCACAACAACTGATGGTTCCACAGATACAACACTAACTGAAAGTACAACCACTGGACTGCCTTCAACAACTAGCGAGGATACCACAACATCCGAGGTCTCTACCGATACCACAACAACTGACGGCTCCACGCATTCCACCATCACAGAAAGTACAACCACTGGACTGCCTGCAAAAACAAGCGCGGATACCACAACATCTGAGGTCTCTACCGATACCACAACAACTGTTGGTTCCACAGATACAACACTAACTGAAAGTACAACCACTGGACTGCCTTCAACAACTAGCGAGGATACCACAACATCTGAGGTCTCTACCGATACCACAACAACTGATGGTTCCACAGATACAACACTAACTGAAAGTACAACCACTGGACTGCCTTCAACAACTAGCGAGGATACCACAACATCTGAGGTCTCTACCGATACCACAACAACTGATGGTTCCACAGATACAACACTAACTGAAAGTACAACCACTGGACTGCCTTCAACAACTAGCGAGGATACCACAACATCTGAGGTCTCTACCGATACCACAACAACTGTTGGTTCCACAGATACAACACTAACTGAAAGTACAACCACTGGACTGCCTTCAACAACTAGCGCGGATACCACAACATCTGAGGTCTCTACCGATACCACAACAACTGTTGGTTCCACAGATACAACACTAACTGAAAGTACAACCACTGGACTGCCTTCAACAACTAGCGAGGATACCACAACATCTGAGGTCTCTACCGATACCACAACAACTGATGGTTCCACAGATACAACACTTACTGAAAGTACAACCACTGGACTGCCTTCAACAACTAGCGAGGATACCACAACATCTGAGGTCTCTACCGATACCACAACAACTGATGGTTCCACAGATACAACACTAACTGAAAGTACAACCACTGGACTGCCTTCAACAACTAGCGCGGATACCACAACATCTGAGGTCTCTACCGATACCACAACAACTGATGGTTCCACAGATACAACACTAACTGAAAGTACAACCACTGGACTGCCTTCAACAACTAGCGCGGATACCACAACATCTGAGGTCTCTACCGATACCACAACAACTGTTGGTTCCACAGATACAACACTAACTGAAAGTACAACCACTGGACTGCCTTCAACAACTAGCGCGGATACCACAACATCTGAGGTCTCTACCGATACCACAACAACTGTTGGTTCCACAGATACAACACTAACTGAAAGTACAACCACTGGACTGCCTTCAACAACTAGCGCGGATACCACAACATCTGAGGTCTCTACCGATACCACAACAACTGATGGTTCCACAGATACAACACTTACTGAAAGTACAACCACTGGACTGCCTTCAACAACTAGCGAGGATACCACAACATCTGAGGTCTCTACCGATACCACAACAACTGATGGTTCCACAGATACAACACTAACTGAAAGTACAACCACTGGACTGCCTTCAACAACTAGCGCGGATACCACAACATCTGAGGTCTCTACCGATACCACAACAACTGTTGGTTCCACAGATACAACACTAACTGAAAGTACAACCACTGGACTGCCTTCAACAACTAGCGCGGATACCACAACATCTGAGGTCTCTACCGATACCACAACAACTGTTGGTTCCACAGATACAACACTAACTGAAAGTACAACCACTGGACTGCCTTCAACAACTAGCGAGGATACCACAACATCTGAGGTCTCTACCGATACCACAACAACTGATGGTTCCACAGATACAACACTAACTGAAAGTACAACCACTGGACTGCCTTCAACAACTAGCGAGGATACCACAACATCTGAGGTCTCTACCGATACCACAACAACTGATGGTTCCACAGATACAACACTAACTGAAAGTACAACCACTGGACTGCCTTCAACAACTAGCGCGGATACCACAACATCTGAGGTCTCTACCGATACCACAACAACTGTTGGTTCCACAGATACAACACTAACTGAAAGTACAACCACTGGACTGCCTTCAACAACTAGCGCGGATACCACAACATCTGAGGTCTCTACCGATACCACAACAACTGTTGGTTCCACAGATACAACACTAACTGAAAGTACAACCACTGGACTGCCTTCAACAACTAGCGAGGATACCACAACATCTGAGGTCTCTACCGATACCACAACAACTGATGGTTCCACAGATACAACACTAACTGAAAGTACAACCACTGGACTGCCTTCAACAACTAGCGCGGATACCACAACATCTGAGGTCTCTACCGATACCACAACAACTGTTGGTTCCACAGATACAACACTAACTGAAAGTACAACCACTGGACTGCCTTCAACAACTAGCGAGGATACCACAACATCTGAGGTCTCTACCGATACCACAACAACTGATGGTTCCACAGATACAACACTTACTAAAAGTACAACCACTGGACTGCCTTCAACAACTAGCGAGGATACCACAACATCTGAGGTCTCTACCGATACCACAACAACTGATGGTTCCACAGATACAACACTAACTGAAAGTACAACCACTGGACTGCCTTCAACAACTAGCGCGGATACCACAACATCTGAGGTCTCTACCGATACCACAACAACTGATGGTTCCACAGATACAACACTAACTGAAAGTACAACCACTGGACTGCCTTCAACAACTAGCGAGGATACCACAACATCTGAGGTCTCTACCGATACCACAACAACTGTTGGTTCCACAGATACAACACTAACTGAAAGTACAACCACTGGACTGCCTTCAACAACTAGCGCGGATACCACAACATCTGAGGTCTCTACCGATACCACAACAACTGTTGGTTCCACAGATACAACACTAACTGAAAGTACAACCACTGGACTGCCTTCAACAACTAGCGAGGATACCACAACATCTGAGGTCTCTACCGATACCACAACAACTGACGGCTCCACGCATTCCACCATCACAGAAAGTACAACCACTGGACTGCCTTCAACAACTAGCGCGGATACCACAACATCTGAGGTCTCTACCGATACCACAACAACTGATGGTTCCACAGATACAACACTTACTGAAAGTACAACCACTGGACTACCTTCAACAACTAGCGAGGATACCACAACATCTGAGGTCTCTACCGATACCACAACAACTGATGGCTCCACGCATTCCACCATCACAGAAAGTACAACCACTGGACTGCCTTCAACAACTAGCGCGGATACCACAACATCTGAGGTCTCTACCGATACCACAACAACTAATGGTTCCACAGATACAACACTTACTGAAAGTACAACCACTGGACTGCCTTCAACAACTAGCGAGGATACCACAACATCTGAGGTCTCTACCGATACCACAACAACTGATGGCTCCACGCATTCCACCATCACAGAAAGTACAACCACTGGACTGCCTTCAACAACTAGCGCGGATACCACAACATCTGAGGTCTCTACCGATACCACAACAACTGATGGTTCCACAGATACAACACTTACTGAAAGTACAACCACTGGACTGCCTTCAACAACTAGCGAGGATACCACAACATCTGAGGTCTCTACCGATACCACAACAACTGATGGCTCCACGCATTCCACCATCACAGAAAGTACAACCACTGGACTGCCTTCAACAACTAGCGCGGATACCACAACATCTGAGGTCTCTACCGATACCACAACAACTGATGGTTCCACAGATACAACACTTACTGAAAGTACAACCACTGGACTGCCTTCAACAACTAGCGCGGATACCACAACATCTGAGGTCTCTACCGATACCACAACAACTGTTGGTTCCACAGATACAACACTAACTGAAAGTACAACCACTGGACTGCCTTCAACAACTAGCGCGGATACTACAACATCTGAGGTCTCTACCGATACCACAACAACTGATGGCTCCACGCATTCCACCATCCGAGAAAGTACAACCACTGGACTGCCTTCAACAACTAGCGCGGATACCACAACATCTGAGGTCTCTACCGATACCACAACAACTGTTGGTTCCACAGATACAACACTAACTGAAAGTACAACCACTGGACTGCCTTCAACAACTAGCGCGGATACCACAACATCTGAGGTCTCTACCGATACCACAACAACTGTTGGTTCCACAGATACAACACTAACTGAAAGTACAACCACTGGACTGCCTTCAACAACTAGCGCGGATACCACAACATCTGAGGTCTCTACCGATACCACAACAACTGTTGGTTCCACAGATACAACACTAACTGAAAGTACAACCACTGGACTGCCTTCAACAACTAGCGAGGATACCACAACATCTGAGGTCTCTACCGATACCACAACAACTGATGGTTCCACAGATACAACACTAACTGAAAGTACAACCACTGGACTGCCTTCAACAACAAGCGCAGATACCACAACATCTGAGGTCTCTACCGATACCACAACAACTGATGGTTCCACAGATACAACACTAACTGAAAGTACAACCACTGGACTGCCTTCAACAACAAGCGCAGATACCACAACATCTGAGGTCTCTACCGATACCACAACAACTGATGGCTCCACGCATTCCACCATCACAGAAAGTACAACCACTGGACTGCCTTCAACAACTAGCGCGGATACCACAACATCTGAGGTCTCTACTGATACCACAACAACTGACGGCTCCACGCATTCCACCATCACAGAAAGTTCAACCACTGGACTGCCTTCAACAACAAGCGCAGATACCACAACATCTGAGGTCTCTACCGATACCACAACAACTGATGGTTCCACAGATACAACACTAACTGAAAGTACAACCACTGGACTGCCTTCAACAACAAGCGCAGATACCACAACATCTGAGGTCTCTACCGATACCACAACAACTGTTGGTTCCACAGATACAACACTAACTGAAAGTACAACCACTGGACTGCCTTCAACAACTAGCGCGGATACCACAACATCTGAGGTCTCTACCGATACCACAACAACTGTTGGTTCCACAGATACAACACTAACTGAAAGTACAGTCACTGGACTGCCTTCAACAACTAGCGCGGATGCCACAACATCTGAGGTCTCTACCGATACCACAACAACTGATGGTTCCACAGATACAACACTTACTGAAAGTACAACCACTGGACTGCCTTCAACAACTAGCGAGGATACCACAACATCCGAGGTCTCTACCGATACCACAACAACTGACGGCTCCACGCATTCCACCATCACAGAAAATACAACCACTGGACTGCCTGCAACAACAAGCGCGGATACCACAACATCTGAGGTCTCTACCGATACCACAACAACTGTTGGTTCCACAGATACAACACTAACTGAAAGTACAACCACTGGACTGCCTTCAACAACTAGCGCGGATACCACAACATCTGAGGTCTCTACCGATACCACAACAACTGTTGGTTCCACAGATACAACACTAACTGAAAGTACAACCACTGGACTGCCTTCAACAACTAGCGAGGATACCACAACATCTGAGGTCTCTACCGATACCACAACAACTGACGGCTCCACGCATTCCACCATCACAGAAAGTACAACCACTGGACTGCCTTCAACAACTAGCGCGGATACCACAACATCTGAGGTCTCTACCGATACCACAACAACTGATGGTTCCACAGATACAACACTTACTGAAAGTACAACCACTGGACTGCCTTCAACAACTAGCGAGGATACCACAACATCTGAGGTCTCTACCGATACCACAACAACTGATGGCTCCACGCATTCCACCATCACAGAAAGTACAACCACTGGACTGCCTTCAACAACTAGCGAGGATACCACAACATCTGAGGTCTCTACCGATACCACAACAACTGTTGGTTCCACAGATACAACACTAACTGAAAGTACAACCACTGGACTGCCTTCAACAACTAGCGCGGATACTACAACATCTGAGGTCTCTACCGATACCACAACAACTGATGGCTCCACGCATTCCACCATCCGAGAAAGTACAACCACTGGACTGCCTTCAACAACAAGCGCGGATACCACAACATCTGAGGTCTCTACCGATACCACAACAACTGTTGGTTCCACAGATACAACACTAACTGAAAGTACAACCACTGGACTGCCTTCAACAACTAGCGCGGATACCACAACATCTGAGGTCTCTACCGATACCACAACAACTGTTGGTTCCACAGATACAACACTAACTGAAAGTACAACCACTGGACTGCCTTCAACAACTAGCGCGGATACCACAACATCTGAGGTCTCTACCGATACCACAACAACTGTTGGTTCCACAGATACAACACTAACTGAAAGTACAACCACTGGACTGCCTTCAACAACTAGCGAGGATACCACAACATCTGAGGTCTCTACCGATACCACAACAACTGATGGTTCCACAGATACAACACTAACTGAAAGTACAACCACTGGACTGCCTTCAACAACAAGCGCGGATACCACAACATCTGAGGTCTCTACCGATACCACAACAACTGATGGTTCCACAGATACAACACTAACTGAAAGTACAACCACTGGACTGCCTTCAACAACAAGCGCAGATACCACAACATCTGAGGTCTCTACCGATACCACAACAACTGATGGCTCCACGCATTCCACCATCACAGAAAGTACAACCACTGGACTGCCTTCAACAACTAGCGCGGATACCACAACATCTGAGGTCTCTACTGATACCACAACAACTGACGGCTCCACGCATTCCACCATCACAGAAAGTACAACCACTGGACTGCCTTCAACAACAAGCGCGGATACCACAACATCTGAGGTCTCTACCGATACCACAACAACTGTTGGTTCCACAGATACAACACTAACTGAAAGTACAACCACTGGACTGCCTTCAACAACTAGCGCGGATACCACAACATCTGAGGTCTCTACCGATACCACAACAACTGACGGCTCCACGCATTCCACCATCACAGAAAGTACAACCACTGGACTGCCTTCAACAACTAGCGCGGATGCCACAACATCTGAGGTCTCTACCGATACCACAACAACTGATGGTTCCACAGATACAACACTTACTGAAAGTACAACCACTGGACTGCCTTCAACAACTAGCGAGGATACCACAACATCTGAGGTCTCTACCGATACCACAACAACTGATGGCTCCACGCATTCCACCATCACAGAAAGTACAACCACTGGACTGCCTTCAACAACTAGCGAGGATACCACAACATCTGAGGTCTCTACCGATACCACAACAACTGTTGGTTCCACAGATACAACACTAACTGAAAGTACAACCACTGGACTGCCTTCAACAACTAGCGCGGATACTACAACATCTGAGGTCTCTACCGATACCACAACAACTGATGGCTCCACGCATTCCACCATCCGAGAAAGTACAACCACTGGACTGCCTTCAACAACAAGCGCGGATACCACAACATCTGAGGTCTCTACCGATACCACAACAACTGTTGGTTCCACAGATACAACACTAACTGAAAGTACAACCACTGGACTGCCTTCAACAACTAGCGCGGATACCACAACATCTGAGGTCTCTACCGATACCACAACAACTGTTGGTTCCACAGATACAACACTAACTGAAAGTACAACCACTGGACTGCCTTCAACAACTAGCGCGGATACCACAACATCTGAGGTCTCTACCGATACCACAACAACTGTTGGTTCCACAGATACAACACTAACTGAAAGTACAACCACTGGACTGCCTTCAACAACTAGCGAGGATACCACAACATCTGAGGTCTCTACCGATACCACAACAACTGATGGTTCCACAGATACAACACTAACTGAAAGTACAACCACTGGACTGCCTTCAACAACAAGCGCGGATACCACAACATCTGAGGTCTCTACCGATACCACAACAACTGATGGTTCCACAGATACAACACTAACTGAAAGTACAACCACTGGACTGCCTTCAACAACAAGCGCAGATACCACAACATCTGAGGTCTCTACCGATACCACAACAACTGATGGCTCCACGCATTCCACCATCACAGAAAGTACAACCACTGGACTGCCTTCAACAACTAGCGCGGATACCACAACATCTGAGGTCTCTACTGATACCACAACAACTGACGGCTCCACGCATTCCACCATCACAGAAAGTACAACCACTGGACTGCCTTCAACAACTAGCGCGGATACCACAACATCTGAGGTCTCTACCGATACCACAACAACTGTTGGTTCCACAGATACAACACTAACTGAAAGTACAACCACTGGACTGCCTTCAACAACTAGCGCGGATACTACAACATCTGAGGTCTCTACCGATACCACAACAACTGATGGCTCCACGCATTCCACCATCCGAGAAAGTACAACCACTGGACTGCCTTCAACAACAAGCGCGGATACCACAACATCTGAGGTCTCTACCGATACCACAACAACTGTTGGTTCCACAGATACAACACTAACTGAAAGTACAACCACTGGACTGCCTTCAACAACTAGCGCGGATACCACAACATCTGAGGTCTCTACCGATACCACAACAACTGACGGCTCCACGCATTCCACCATCACAGAAAGTACAACCACTGGACTGCCTTCAACAACTAGCGCGGATACCACAACATCTGAGGTCTCTACCGATACCACAACAACTGTTGGTTCCACAGATACAACACTAACTGAAAGTACAACCACTGGACTGCCTTCAGCAACAAGCGCGGATACCACAACATCTGAGGTCTCTACCGATACCACAACAACTGTTGGTTCCACAGATACAACACTAACTGAAAGTACAACCACTGGACTGCCTTCAACAACTAGCGAGGATACCACAACATCTGAGGTCTTTACCGATACCACAACAACTGACGGCTCCACGCATTCCACCATCACAGAAAGTACAACCACTGGACTGCCTTCAACAACTAGCGCGGATACCACAACATCTGAGGTCTCTACCGATACCACAACAACTGATGGTTCCACAGATACAGCACTAACTGAAAGTACAACCACTGGACTGCCTTCAACAACTAGCGAGGATACCACAACATCTGAGGTCTCTACCGATACCACAACAACTGACGGCTCCACGCATTCCACCATCACAGAAAGTACAACCACTGGACTGCCTTCAACAACTAGCGTGGATACCACAACATCTGAGGTCTCTACCGATACCACAACAACTGTTGGTTCCACAGATACAACACTAACTGAAAGTACAACCACTGGACTGCCTTCAACAACTAGCGAGGATACCACAACATCTGAGGTCTCTACCGATACCACAACAACTGATGGTTCCACAGATACAACACTAACTGAAAGTACAACCACTGGACTGCCTTCAACAACAAGCGCGGATACCACAACAACAGAGGTCTCTACCGATACCACAACAACTGTTGGTTCCACAGATACAACACTAACTGAAAGTACAACCACTGGACTGCCTTCAACAACTAGCGCGGATACCACAACATCTGAGGTCTCTACCGATACCACAACAACTGTTGGTTCCACAGATACAACACTAACTGAAAGTACAACCACTGGACTGCCTTCAACAACAAGCGCAGATACCACAACATCTGAGGACTCTACCGATACCACAACAACTGATGGTTCCACAGATACAACACTAACTGAAAGTACAACCGCTGGACTGCCTTCAACAACAAGCGCGGATACCACAACATCTGAGGTCTCTACCGATACCACAACAACTGATGGTTCCACAGATACAACACTAACTGAAAGTACAACCACTGGACTGCCTTCAACAACTAGCGAGGATACCACAACATCTGAGGTCTCTACCGATACCACAACAACTGACGGCTCCACGCATTCCACCATCACAGAAAGTACAACCACTGGACTGCCTTCAACAACTAGCGCGGATACCACAACATCTGAGGTCTCTACCGATACCACAACAACTGATGGTTCCACAGATACAACACTTACTGAAAGTACAACCACTGGACTACCTTCAACAACTAGCGAGGATACCACAACATCTGAGGTCTCTACCGATACCACAACAACTGATGGCTCCACGCATTCCACCATCACTGAAAGTACAACCACTGGACTGCCTTCAACAACTAGCGCGGATACCACAACATCTGAGGTCTCTACCGATACCACAACAACTGATGGTTCCACAGATACAACACTTACTGAAAGTACAACCACTGGACTGCCTTCAACAACTAGCGAGGATACCACAACATCTGAGGTCTCTACCGATACCACAACAACTGATGGCTCCACGCATTCCACCATCACAGAAAGTACAACCACTGGACTGCCTTCAACAACTAGCGCGGATACCACAACATCTGAGGTCTCTACCGATACCACAACAACTGATGGTTCCACAGATACAACACTTACTGAAAGTACAACCACTGGACTGCCTTCAACAACTAGCGCGGATACCACAACATCTGAGGTCTCTACCGATACCACAACAACTGTTGGTTCCACAGATACAACACTAACTGAAAGTACAACCACTGGACTGCCTTCAACAACTAGCGCGGATACTACAACATCTGAGGTCTCTACCGATACCACAACAACTGATGGCTCCACGCATTCCACCATCCGAGAAAGTACAACCACTGGACTGCCTTCAACAACAAGCGCGGATACCACAACATCTGAGGTCTCTACCGATACCACAACAACTGTTGGTTCCACAGATACAACACTAACTGAAAGTACAACCACTGGACTGCCTTCAACAACTAGCGCGGATACCACAACATCTGAGGTCTCTACCGATACCACAACAACTGTTGGTTCCACAGATACAACACTAACTGAAAGTACAACCACTGGACTGCCTTCAACAACTAGCGCGGATACCACAACATCTGAGGTCTCTACCGATACCACAACAACTGTTGGTTCCACAGATACAACACTAACTGAAAGTACAACCACTGGACTGCCTTCAACAACTAGCGAGGATACCACAACATCTGAGGTCTCTACCGATACCACAACAACTGATGGTTCCACAGATACAACACTAACTGAAAGTACAACCACTGGACTGCCTTCAACAACAAGCGCGGATACCACAACATCTGAGGTCTCTACCGATACCACAACAACTGATGGTTCCACAGATACAACACTAACTGAAAGTACAACCACTGGACTGCCTTCAACAACAAGCGCAGATACCACAACATCTGAGGTCTCTACCGATACCACAACAACTGATGGCTCCACGCATTCCACCATCACAGAAAGTACAACCACTGGACTGCCTTCAACAACTAGCGCGGATACCACAACATCTGAGGTCTCTACTGATACCACAACAACTGACGGCTCCACGCATTCCACCATCACAGAAAGTTCAACCACTGGACTGCCTTCAACAACAAGCGCAGATACCACAACATCTGAGGTCTCTACCGATACCACAACAACTGATGGTTCCACAGATACAACACTAACTGAAAGTACAACCACTGGACTGCCTTCAACAACAAGCGCAGATACCACAACATCTGAGGTCTCTACCGATACCACAACAACTGTTGGTTCCACAGATACAACACTAACTGAAAGTACAACCACTGGACTGCCTTCAACAACTAGCGCGGATACCACAACATCTGAGGTCTCTACCGATACCACAACAACTGTTGGTTCCACAGATACAACACTAACTGAAAGTACAGTCACTGGACTGCCTTCAACAACTAGCGCGGATGCCACAACATCTGAGGTCTCTACCGATACCACAACAACTGATGGTTCCACAGATACAACACTTACTGAAAGTACAACCACTGGACTGCCTTCAACAACTAGCGAGGATACCACAACATCCGAGGTCTCTACCGATACCACAACAACTGACGGCTCCACGCATTCCACCATCACAGAAAATACAACCACTGGACTGCCTGCAACAACAAGCGCGGATACCACAACATCTGAGGTCTCTACCGATACCACAACAACTGTTGGTTCCACAGATACAACACTAACTGAAAGTACAACCACTGGACTGCCTTCAACAACTAGCGCGGATACCACAACATCTGAGGTCTCTACCGATACCACAACAACTGTTGGTTCCACAGATACAACACTAACTGAAAGTACAACCACTGGACTGCCTTCAACAACTAGCGAGGATACCACAACATCTGAGGTCTCTACCGATACCACAACAACTGACGGCTCCACGCATTCCACCATCACAGAAAGTACAACCACTGGACTGCCTTCAACAACTAGCGCGGATACCACAACATCTGAGGTCTCTACCGATACCACAACAACTGATGGTTCCACAGATACAACACTTACTGAAAGTACAACCACTGGACTGCCTTCAACAACTAGCGAGGATACCACAACATCTGAGGTCTCTACCGATACCACAACAACTGATGGCTCCACGCATTCCACCATCACAGAAAGTACAACCACTGGACTGCCTTCAACAACTAGCGAGGATACCACAACATCTGAGGTCTCTACCGATACCACAACAACTGTTGGTTCCACAGATACAACACTAACTGAAAGTACAACCACTGGACTGCCTTCAACAACTAGCGCGGATACTACAACATCTGAGGTCTCTACCGATACCACAACAACTGATGGCTCCACGCATTCCACCATCCGAGAAAGTACAACCACTGGACTGCCTTCAACAACAAGCGCGGATACCACAACATCTGAGGTCTCTACCGATACCACAACAACTGTTGGTTCCACAGATACAACACTAACTGAAAGTACAACCACTGGACTGCCTTCAACAACTAGCGCGGATACCACAACATCTGAGGTCTCTACCGATACCACAACAACTGTTGGTTCCACAGATACAACACTAACTGAAAGTACAACCACTGGACTGCCTTCAACAACTAGCGCGGATACCACAACATCTGAGGTCTCTACCGATACCACAACAACTGTTGGTTCCACAGATACAACACTAACTGAAAGTACAACCACTGGACTGCCTTCAACAACTAGCGAGGATACCACAACATCTGAGGTCTCTACCGATACCACAACAACTGATGGTTCCACAGATACAACACTAACTGAAAGTACAACCACTGGACTGCCTTCAACAACAAGCGCGGATACCACAACATCTGAGGTCTCTACCGATACCACAACAACTGATGGTTCCACAGATACAACACTAACTGAAAGTACAACCACTGGACTGCCTTCAACAACAAGCGCAGATACCACAACATCTGAGGTCTCTACCGATACCACAACAACTGATGGCTCCACGCATTCCACCATCACAGAAAGTACAACCACTGGACTGCCTTCAACAACTAGCGCGGATACCACAACATCTGAGGTCTCTACTGATACCACAACAACTGACGGCTCCACGCATTCCACCATCACAGAAAGTACAACCACTGGACTGCCTTCAACAACTAGCGCGGATACCACAACATCTGAGGTCTCTACCGATACCACAACAACTGTTGGTTCCACAGATACAACACTAACTGAAAGTACAACCACTGGACTGCCTTCAACAACTAGCGCGGATACTACAACATCTGAGGTCTCTACCGATACCACAACAACTGATGGCTCCACGCATTCCACCATCCGAGAAAGTACAACCACTGGACTGCCTTCAACAACAAGCGCGGATACCACAACATCTGAGGTCTCTACCGATACCACAACAACTGTTGGTTCCACAGATACAACACTAACTGAAAGTACAACCACTGGACTGCCTTCAACAACTAGCGCGGATACCACAACATCTGAGGTCTCTACCGATACCACAACAACTGACGGCTCCACGCATTCCACCATCACAGAAAGTACAACCACTGGACTGCCTTCAACAACTAGCGCGGATACCACAACATCTGAGGTCTCTACCGATACCACAACAACTGTTGGTTCCACAGATACAACACTAACTGAAAGTACAACCACTGGACTGCCTTCAGCAACAAGCGCGGATACCACAACATCTGAGGTCTCTACCGATACCACAACAACTGTTGGTTCCACAGATACAACACTAACTGAAAGTACAACCACTGGACTGCCTTCAACAACTAGCGAGGATACCACAACATCTGAGGTCTTTACCGATACCACAACAACTGACGGCTCCACGCATTCCACCATCACAGAAAGTACAACCACTGGACTGCCTTCAACAACTAGCGCGGATACCACAACATCTGAGGTCTCTACCGATACCACAACAACTGATGGTTCCACAGATACAGCACTAACTGAAAGTACAACCACTGGACTGCCTTCAACAACTAGCGAGGATACCACAACATCTGAGGTCTCTACCGATACCACAACAACTGACGGCTCCACGCATTCCACCATCACAGAAAGTACAACCACTGGACTGCCTTCAACAACTAGCGTGGATACCACAACATCTGAGGTCTCTACCGATACCACAACAACTGTTGGTTCCACAGATACAACACTAACTGAAAGTACAACCACTGGACTGCCTTCAACAACTAGCGAGGATACCACAACATCTGAGGTCTCTACCGATACCACAACAACTGATGGTTCCACAGATACAACACTAACTGAAAGTACAACCACTGGACTGCCTTCAACAACTAGCGAGGATACCACAACATCTGAGGTCTCTACCGATACCACAACAACTGATGGTTCCACAGATACAAGACTAACTGAAAGTACAACCACTGGACTGCCTTCAACAACAAGCGCGGATACCACAACATCTGAGGTCTCTACCGATACCACAACAACTGATGGTTCCACAGATACAAGACTAACTGAAAGTACAACCACTGGACTGCCTTCAACAACAAGCGCGGATACCACAACATCTGAGGTCTCTACCGATACCACAACAACTGATGGTTCCACAGATACAACACTAACTGAAAGTACAACCACTGGACTGCCTTCAACAACTAGCGAGGATACCACAACATCTGAGGTCTCTACCGATACCACAACAACTGATGGCTCCACGCATTCCACCATCACAGAAAGTACAACCACTGGACTGCCTTCAACAACTAGCGCGGATACCACAACATCTGAGGTCTCTACCGATACCACAACAACTGTTGGTTCCACAGATACAACACTAACTGAAAGTACAACCACTGGACTGCCTTCAACAACTAGCGCGGATACTACAACATCTGAGGTCTCTACCGATACCACAACAACTGATGGCTCCACGCATTCCACCATCCGAGAAAGTACAACCACTGGACTGCCTTCAACAACAAGCGCGGATACCACAACATCTGAGGTCTCTACCGATACCACAACAACTGTTGGTTCCACAGATACAACACTAACTGAAAGTACAACCACTGGACTGCCTTCAACAACTAGCGCGGATACCACAACATCTGAGGTCTCTACCGATACCACAACAACTGTTGGTTCCACAGATACAACACTAACTGAAAGTACAACCACTGGACTGCCTTCAACAACTAGCGCGGATACCACAACATCTGAGGTCTCTACCGATACCACAACAACTGTTGGTTCCACAGATACAACACTAACTGAAAGTACAACCACTGGACTGCCTTCAACAACTAGCGCGGATACCACAACATCTGAGGTCTCTACCGATACCACAACAACTGTTGGTTCCACAGATACAACACTAACTGAAAGTACAACCACTGGACTGCCTTCAACAACTAGCGAGGATACCACAACATCTGAGGTCTCTACCGATACCACAACAACTGATGGTTCCACAGATACAACACTAACTGAAAGTACAACCACTGGACTGCCTTCAACAACTAGCGAGGATACCACAACATCTGAGGTCTCTACCGATACCACAACAACTGTTGGTTCCACAGATACAACACTAACTGAAAGTACAACCACTGGACTGCCTTCAACAACTAGCGCGGATACCACAACATCTGAGGTCTCTACCGATACCACAACAACTGTTGGTTCCACAGATACAACACTAACTGAAAGTACAACCACTGGACTGCCTTCAACAACTAGCGCGGATACCACAACATCTGAGGTCTCTACCGATACCACAACAACTGTTGGTTCCACAGATACAACACTAACTGAAAGTACAACCACTGGACTGCCTTCAACAACTAGCGAGGATACCACAACATCTGAGGTCTCTACCGATACCACAACAACTGATGGTTCCACAGATACAACACTAACTGAAAGTACAACCACTGGACTGCCTTCAACAACAAGCGCGGATACCACAACATCTGAGGTCTCTACCGATACCACAACAACTGATGGTTCCACAGATACAACACTAACTGAAAGTACAACCACTGGACTGCCTTCAACAACTAGCGAGGATACCACAACATCTGAGGTCTCTACTGATACCACAACAACTGTTGGTTCCACAGATACAACACTAACTGAAAGTACAACCACTGGACTGCCTTCAACAACTAGCGCGGATACCACAACATCTGAGGTCTCTACCGATACCACAACAACTGTTGGTTCCACAGATACAACACTAACTGAAAGTACAACCACTGGACTGCCTTCAACAACTAGCGAGGATACCACAACATCTGAGGTCTCTACCGATACCACAACAACTGATGGTTCCACAGATACAACACTAACTGAAAGTACAACCACTGGACTGCCTTCAACAACTAGCGAGGATACCGCAACATCTGAGGTCTCTACCGATACCACAACAACTGATGGTTCCACAGATACAACACTAACTGAAAGTACAACCACTGGACTGCCTTCAACAACTAGCGAGGATACCACAACATCTGAGGTCTCTACCGATACCACAACAACTGATGGTTCCACAGATACAAGACTAACTGAAAGTACAACCACTGGACTGCCTTCAACAACAAGCGCGGATACCACAACATCTGAGGTCTCTACCGATACCACAACAACTGATGGTTCCACAGATACAACACTAACTGAAAGTACAACCACTGGACTGCCTTCAACAACAAGCGCAGATACCACAACATCTGAGGTCTCTACCGATACCACAACAACTGACGGCTCCACGCATTCCACCATCACAGAAAGTACAACCACTGGACTGCCTTCAACAACTAGCGCGGATACCACAACATCTGAGGTCTCTACCGATACCACAACAACTGTTGGTTCCACAGATACAACACTAACTGAAAGTACAACCACTGGACTGCCTTCAACAACAAGCGCGGATACCACAACATCTGAGGTCTCTACCGATACCACAACAACTGATGGTTCCACAGATACAACACTAACTGAAAGTACAACCACTGGACTGCCTTCAACAACTAGCGCGGATACCACAACATCTGAGGTCTCTACCGATACCACAACAACTGTTGGTTCCACAGATACAACACTAACTGAAAGTACAACCACTGGACTGCCTTCAACAACTAGCGCGGATACCACAACATCTGAGGTCTCTACCGATACCACAACAACTGTTGGTTCCACAGATACAACACTAACTGAAAGTACAACCACTGGACTGCCTTCAACAACTAGCGCGGATACCACAACATCTGAGGTCTCTACCGATACCACAACAACTGTTGGTTCCACAGATACAACACTAACTGAAAGTACAACCACTGGACTGCCTTCAACAACTAGCGAGGATACCACAACATCTGAGGTCTCTACCGATACCACAACAACTGATGGTTCCACAGATACAACACTAACTGAAAGTACAACCACTGGACTGCCTTCAACAACTAGCGAGGATACCACAACATCTGAGGTCTCTACCGATACCACAACAACTGATGGTTCCACAGATACAACACTAACTGAAAGTACAACCACTGGACTGCCTTCAACAACTAGCGAAGATACCACAACATCTGAGGACTCTACCGATACCACAACAACTGACGGCTCCACGCATTCCACCATCACAGAAAGTACAACCACTGGACTGCCTTCAACAACTAGCGCGGATACCACAACATCTGAGGTCTCTACCGATACCACAACAACTGATGGTTCCACAGATACAACACTTACTGAAAGTACAACCACTGGACTGCCTTCAACAACTAGCGAGGATACCACAACATCTGAGGTGTCTACCGATACCACAACAACTGATGGCTCCACGCATTCCACCATCACAGAAAGTACAACCACTGGACTGCCTTCAACAACTAGCGCGGATACCACAACATCTGAGGTCTCTACCGATACCACAACAACTGTTGGTTCCACAGATACAACACTAACTGAAAGTACAACCACTGGACTGCCTTCAACAACTAGCGCGGATACCACAACATCTGAGGTCTCTACCGATACCACAACAACTGTTGGTTCCACAGATACAACACTAACTGAAAGTACAGTCACTGGACTGCCTTCAACAACTAGCGCGGATGCCACAACATCTGAGGTCTCTACCGATACCACAACAACTGATGGTTCCACAGATACAACACTTACTGAAAGTACAACCACTGGACTGCCTTCAACAACTAGCGAAGATACCACAACATCCGAGGTCTCTACCGATACCACAACAACTGACGGCTCCACGCATTCCACCATCACAGAAAATACAACCACTGGACTGCCTGCAACAACAAGCGCGGATACCACAACATCTGAGGTCTCTACCGATACCACAACAACTGTTGGTTCCACAGATACAACACTAACTGAAAGTACAACCACTGGACTGCCTTCAACAACTAGCGCGGATACCACAACATCTGAGGTCTCTACCGATACCACAACAACTGTTGGTTCCACAGATACAACACTAACTGAAAGTACAACCACTGGACTGCCTTCAACAACAAGCGCGGATACCACAACATCTGAGGTCTCTACCGATACCACAACAACTGATGGTTCCACAGATACAACACTAACTGAAAGTACAACCACTGGACTGCCTTCAACAACAAGCGCGGATACCACAACAACAGAGGTCTCTACCGATACCACAACAACTGTTGGTTCCACAGATACAACACTAACTGAAAGTACAACCACTGGACTGCCTTCAACAACAAGCGCGGATACCACAACATCTGAGGTCTCTACCGATACCACAACAACTGTTGGTTCCACAGATACAACACTAACTGAAAGTACAACCACTGGACTGCCTTCAACAACAAGCGCAGATACCACAACATCTGAGGACTCTACCGATACCACAACAACTGATGGTTCCACAGATACAACACTAACTGAAAGTACAACCGGTGGACTGCCTTCAACAACAAGCGCGGATACCACAACATCTGAGGTCTCTACCGATACCACAACAACTGATGGTTCCACAGATACAACACTAACTGAAAGTACAACCACTGGACTGCCTTCAACAACTAGCGAGGATACCACAACATCTGAGGTCTCTACCGATACCACAACAACTGACGGCTCCACGCATTCCACCATCACAGAAAGTACAACCACTGGACTGCCTTCAACAACTAGCGCGGATACCACAACATCTGAGGTCTCTACCGATACCACAACAACTGATGGTTCCACAGATACAACACTTACTGAAAGTACAACCACTGGACTGCCTTCAACAACTAGCGAGGATACCACAACATCTGAGGTCTCTACCGATACCACAACAACTGATGGCTCCACGCATTCCACCATCACAGAAAGTACAACCACTGGACTGCCTTCAACAACTAGCGCGGATACCACAACATCTGAGGTCTCTACCGATACCACAACAACTGATGGTTCCACAGATACAACACTTACTGAAAGTACAACCACTGGACTGCCTTCAACAACTAGCGAGGATACCACAACATCTGAGGTCTCTACCGATACCACAACAACTGATGGCTCCACGCATTCCACCATCCGAGAAAGTACAACCACTGGACTGCCTTCAACAACTAGCGCGGATACCACAACATCTGAGGTCTCTACCGATACCACAACAACTGATGGCTCCACGCATTCCACCATCCGAGAAAGTACAACCACTGGACTGCCTTCAACAACAAGCGCGGATACCACAACATCTGAGGTCTCTACCGATACCACAACAACTGTTGGTTCCACAGATACAACACTAACTGAAAGTACAACCACTGGACTGCCTTCAACAACTAGCGCGGATACCACAACATCTGAGGTCTCTACCGATACCACAACAACTGTTGGTTCCACAGATACAACACTAACTGAAAGTACAACCACTGGACTGCCTTCAACAACTAGCGCGGATACCACAACATCTGAGGTCTCTACCGATACCACAACAACTGTTGGTTCCACAGATGCAACACTAACTGAAAGTACAACCACTGGACTGCCTTCAACAACTAGCGAGGATACCACAACATCTGAGGTCTCTACCGATACCACAACAACTGATGGTTCCACAGATACAACACTAACTGAAAGTACAACCACTGGACTGCCTTCAACAACAAGCGCGGATACCACAACATCTGAGGTCTCTACCGATACCACAACAACTGATGGTTCCACAGATACAACACTAACTGAAAGTACAACCACTGGACTGCCTTCAACAACAAGCGCAGATACCACAACATCTGAGGTCTCTACCGATACCACAACAACTGATGGCTCCACGCATTCCACCATCACAGAAAGTACAACCACTGGACTGCCTTCAACAACTAGCGCGGATACCACAACATCTGAGGTCTCTACTGATACCACAACAACTGACGGCTCCACGCATTCCACCATCACAGAAAGTTCAACCACTGGACTGCCTTCAACAACAAGCGCAGATACCACAACATCTGAGGTCTCTACCGATACCACAACAACTGATGGTTCCACAGATACAACACTAACTGAAAGTACAACCACTGGACTGCCTTCAACAACAAGCGCAGATACCACAACATCTGAGGTCTCTACCGATACCACAACAACTGATGGCTCCACAGATACAACACTAACTGAAAGTACAGTCACTGGACTGCCTTCAACAACTAGCGCGGATGCCACAACATCTGAGGTCTCTACCGATACCACAACAACTGATGGTTCCACAGATACAACACTTACTGAAAGTACAACCACTGGACTGCCTTCAACAACTAGCGAGGATACCACAACATCCGAGGTATCTACCGATACCACAACAACTGACGGCTCCACGCATTCCACCATCACAGAAAATACAACCACTGGACTGCCTGCAACAACAAGCGCGGATACCACAACATCTGAGGTCTCTACCGATACCACAACAACTGTTGGTTCCACAGATACAACACTAACTGAAAGTACAACCACTGGACTGCCTTCAACAACTAGCGCGGATACCACAACATCTGAGGTCTCTACCGATACCACAACAACTGTTGGTTCCACAGATACAACACTAACTGAAAGTACAACCACTGGACTGCCTTCAACAACTAGCGAGGATACCATAACATCTGAGGTCTCTACCGATACCACAACAACTGACGGCTCCACGCATTCCACCATCACAGAAAGTACAACCACTGGACTGCCTTCAACAACTAGCGCGGATACCACAACATCTGAGGTCTCTACCGATACCACAACAACTGATGGTTCCACAGATACAACACTTACTGAAAGTACAACCACTGGACTGCCTTCAACAACTAGCGAGGATACCACAACATCTGAGGTCTCTACCGATACCACAACAACTGATGGCTCCACGCATTCCACCATCACAGAAAGTACAACCACTGGACTGCCTTCAACAACTAGCGCGGATACCACAACATCTGAGGTCTCTACCGATACCACAACAACTGTTGGTTCCACAGATACAACACTAACTGAAAGTACAACCACTGGACTGCCTTCAACAACTAGCGCGGATACTACAACATCTGAGGTCTCTACCGATACCACAACAACTGATGGCTCCACGCATTCCACCATCCGAGAAAGTACAACCACTGGACTGCCTTCAACAACAAGCGCGGATACCACAACATCTGAGGTCTCTACCGATACCACAACAACTGTTGGTTCCACAGATACAACACTAACTGAAAGTACAACCACTGGACTGCCTTCAACAACTAGCGCGGATACCACAACATCTGAGGTCTCTACCGATACCACAACAACTGTTGGTTCCACAGATACAACACTAACTGAAAGTACAACCACTGGACTGCCTTCAACAACTAGCGCGGATACCACAACATCTGAGGTCTCTACCGATACCACAACAACTGTTGGTTCCACAGATGCAACACTAACTGAAAGTACAACCACTGGACTGCCTTCAACAACTAGCGAGGATACCACAACATCTGAGGTCTCTACCGATACCACAACAACTGATGGTTCCACAGATACAACACTAACTGAAAGTACAACCGCTGGACTGCCTTCAACAACAAGCGCGGATACCACAACATCTGAGGTCTCTACCGATACCACAACAACTGATGGTTCCACAGATACAACACTAACTGAAAGTACAACCACTGGACTGCCTTCAACAACTAGCGAGGATACCACAACATCTGAGGTCTCTACCGATACCACAACAACTGACGGCTCCACGCATTCCACCATCACAGAAAGTACAACCACTGGACTGCCTTCAACAACTAGCGCGGATACCACAACATCTGAGGTCTCTACCGATACCACAACAACTGATGGTTCCACAGATACAACACTTACTGAAAGTACAACCACTGGACTGCCTTCAACAACTAGCGAGGATACCACAACATCTGAGGTCTCTACCGATACCACAACAACTGATGGCTCCACGCATTCCACCATCACAGAAAGTACAACCACTGGACTGCCTTCAACAACTAGCGCGGATACCACAACATCTGAGGTCTCTACCGATACCACAACAACTGTTGGTTCCACAGATACAACACTAACTGAAAGTACAACCACTGGACTGCCTTCAACAACTAGCGCGGATACTACAACATCTGAGGTCTCTACCGATACCACAACAACTGATGGCTCCACGCATTCCACCATCCGAGAAAGTACAACCACTGGACTGCCTTCAACAACAAGCGCGGATACCACAACATCTGAGGTCTCTACCGATACCACAACAACTGTTGGTTCCACAGATACAACACTAACTGAAAGTACAACCACTGGACTGCCTTCAACAACTAGCGCGGATACCACAACATCTGAGGTCTCTACCGATACCACAACAACTGTTGGTTCCACAGATACAACACTAACTGAAAGTACAACCACTGGACTGCCTTCAACAACTAGCGCGGATACCACAACATCTGAGGTCTCTACCGATACCACAACAACTGTTGGTTCCACAGATACAACACTAACTGAAAGTACAACCACTGGACTGCCTTCAACAACTAGCGAGGATACCACAACATCTGAGGTCTCTACCGATACCACAACAACTGATGGTTCCACAGATACAACACTAACTGAAAGTACAACCACTGGACTGCCTTCAACAACAAGCGCGGATACCACAACATCTGAGGTCTCTACCGATACCACAACAACTGATGGTTCCACAGATACAACACTAACTGAAAGTACAACCACTGGACTGCCTTCAACAACAAGCGCAGATACCACAACATCTGAGGTCTCTACCGATACCACAACAACTGATGGCTCCACGCATTCCACCATCACAGAAAGTACAACCACTGGACTGCCTTCAACAACTAGCGCGGATACCACAACATCTGAGGTCTCTACTGATACCACAACAACTGACGGCTCCACGCATTCCACCATCACAGAAAGTACAACCACTGGACTGCCTTCAACAACTAGCGCGGATACCACAACATCTGAGGTCTCTACCGATACCACAACAACTGTTGGTTCCACAGATACAACACTAACTGAAAGTACAACCACTGGACTGCCTTCAACAACTAGCGCGGATACTACAACATCTGAGGTCTCTACCGATACCACAACAACTGATGGCTCCACGCATTCCACCATCCGAGAAAGTACAACCACTGGACTGCCTTCAACAACAAGCGCGGATACCACAACATCTGAGGTCTCTACCGATACCACAACAACTGTTGGTTCCACAGATACAACACTAACTGAAAGTACAACCACTGGACTGCCTTCAACAACTAGCGCGGATACCACAACATCTGAGGTCTCTACCGATACCACAACAACTGTTGGTTCCACAGATACAACACTAACTGAAAGTACAACCACTGGACTGCCTTCAACAACTAGCGCGGATACCACAACATCTGAGGTCTCTACCGATACCACAACAACTGTTGGTTCCACAGATACAACACTAACTGAAAGTACAACCACTGGACTGCCTTCAACAACTAGCGAGGATACCACAACATCTGAGGTCTCTACCGATACCACAACAACTGATGGTTCCACAGATACAACACTAACTGAAAGTACAACCACTGGACTGCCTTCAACAACAAGCGCGGATACCACAACATCTGAGGTCTCTACCGATACCACAACAACTGATGGTTCCACAGATACAACACTAACTGAAAGTACAACCACTGGACTGCCTTCAACAACAAGCGCAGATACCACAACATCTGAGGTCTCTACCGATACCACAACAACTGATGGCTCCACGCATTCCACCATCCGAGAAAGTACAACCACTGGACTGCCTTCAACAACAAGCGCGGATACCACAACATCTGAGGTCTCTACCGATACCACAACAACTGATGGTTCCACAGATACAACACTAACTGAAAGTACAACCACTGGACTGCCTTCAACAACTAGCGCGGATACCACAACATCTGAGGTCTCTACCGATACCACAACAACTGTTGGTTCCACAGATACAACACTAACTGAAAGTACAACCACTGGACTGCCTTCAACAACTAGCGCGGATACCACAACATCTGAGGTCTCTACCGATACCACAACAACTGTTGGTTCCACAGATACAACACTAACTGAAAGTACAACCACTGGACTGCCTTCAACAACTAGCGAGGATACCACAACATCTGAGGTCTCTACCGATACCACAACAACTGATGGTTCCACAGATACAACACTAACTGAAAGTACAACCACTGGACTGCCTTCAACAACAAGCGCGGATACCACAACATCTGAGGTCTCTACCGATACCACAACAACTGATGGTTCCACAGATACAACACTAACTGAAAGTACAACCACTGGACTGCCTTCAACAACAAGCGCAGATACCACAACATCTGAGGTCTCTACCGATACCACAACAACTGATGGCTCCACGCATTCCACCATCACAGAAAGTACAACCACTGGACTGCCTTCAACAACTAGCGCGGATACCACAACATCTGAGGTCTCTACTGATACCACAACAACTGACGGCTCCACGCATTCCACCATCACAGAAAGTACAACCACTGGACTGCCTTCAACAACTAGCGCGGATACCACAACATCTGAGGTCTCTACCGATACCACAACAACTGTTGGTTCCACAGATACAACACTAACTGAAAGTACAACCACTGGACTGCCTTCAACAACTAGCGCGGATACTACAACATCTGAGGTCTCTACCGATACCACAACAACTGATGGCTCCACGCATTCCACCATCCGAGAAAGTACAACCACTGGACTGCCTTCAACAACAAGCGCGGATACCACAACATCTGAGGTCTCTACCGATACCACAACAACTGTTGGTTCCACAGATACAACACTAACTGAAAGTACAACCACTGGACTGCCTTCAACAACTAGCGCGGATACCACAACATCTGAGGTCTCTACCGATACCACAACAACTGACGGCTCCACGCATTCCACCATCACAGAAAGTACAACCACTGGACTGCCTTCAACAACTAGCGCGGATACCACAACATCTGAGGTCTCTACCGATACCACAACAACTGTTGGTTCCACAGATACAACACTAACTGAAAGTACAACCACTGGACTGCCTTCAGCAACAAGCGCGGATACCACAACATCTGAGGTCTCTACCGATACCACAACAACTGTTGGTTCCACAGATACAACACTAACTGAAAGTACAACCACTGGACTGCCTTCAACAACTAGCGAGGATACCACAACATCTGAGGTCTTTACCGATACCACAACAACTGACGGCTCCACGCATTCCACCATCACAGAAAGTACAACCACTGGACTGCCTTCAACAACTAGCGCGGATACCACAACATCTGAGGTCTCTACCGATACCACAACAACTGATGGTTCCACAGATACAGCACTAACTGAAAGTACAACCACTGGACTGCCTTCAACAACTAGCGAGGATACCACAACATCTGAGGTCTCTACCGATACCACAACAACTGACGGCTCCACGCATTCCACCATCACAGAAAGTACAACCACTGGACTGCCTTCAACAACTAGCGTGGATACCACAACATCTGAGGTCTCTACCGATACCACAACAACTGTTGGTTCCACAGATACAACACTAACTGAAAGTACAACCACTGGACTGCCTTCAACAACTAGCGAGGATACCACAACATCTGAGGTCTCTACCGATACCACAACAACTGATGGTTCCACAGATACAACACTAACTGAAAGTACAACCACTGGACTGCCTTCAACAACTAGCGAGGATACCACAACATCTGAGGTCTCTACCGATACCACAACAACTGATGGTTCCACAGATACAAGACTAACTGAAAGTACAACCACTGGACTGCCTTCAACAACAAGCGCGGATACCACAACATCTGAGGTCTCTACCGATACCACAACAACTGATGGTTCCACAGATACAAGACTAACTGAAAGTACAACCACTGGACTGCCTTCAACAACAAGCGCGGATACCACAACATCTGAGGTCTCTACCGATACCACAACAACTGATGGTTCCACAGATACAACACTAACTGAAAGTACAACCACTGGACTGCCTTCAACAACTAGCGAGGATACCACAACATCTGAGGTCTCTACCGATACCACAACAACTGATGGCTCCACGCATTCCACCATCACAGAAAGTACAACCACTGGACTGCCTTCAACAACTAGCGCGGATACCACAACATCTGAGGTCTCTACCGATACCACAACAACTGTTGGTTCCACAGATACAACACTAACTGAAAGTACAACCACTGGACTGCCTTCAACAACTAGCGAGGATACCACAACATCTGAGGTCTCTACCGATACCACAACAACTGACGGCTCCACGCATTCCACCATCACAGAAAGTACAACCACTGGACTGCCTTCAACAACTAGCGCGGATACCACAACATCTGAGGTCTCTACCGATACCACAACAACTGATGGTTCCACAGATACAACACTTACTGAAAGTACAACCACTGGACTGCCTTCAACAACTAGCGAGGATACCACAACATCTGAGGTCTCTACCGATACCACAACAACTGATGGCTCCACGCATTCCACCATCACAGAAAGTACAACCACTGGACTGCCTTCAACAACTAGCGAGGATACCACAACATCTGAGGTCTCTACCGATACCACAACAACTGTTGGTTCCACAGATACAACACTAACTGAAAGTACAACCACTGGACTGCCTTCAACAACTAGCGCGGATACTACAACATCTGAGGTCTCTACCGATACCACAACAACTGATGGCTCCACGCATTCCACCATCCGAGAAAGTACAACCACTGGACTGCCTTCAACAACAAGCGCGGATACCACAACATCTGAGGTCTCTACCGATACCACAACAACTGTTGGTTCCACAGATACAACACTAACTGAAAGTACAACCACTGGACTGCCTTCAACAACTAGCGCGGATACCACAACATCTGAGGTCTCTACCGATACCACAACAACTGTTGGTTCCACAGATACAACACTAACTGAAAGTACAACCACTGGACTGCCTTCAACAACTAGCGCGGATACCACAACATCTGAGGTCTCTACCGATACCACAACAACTGTTGGTTCCACAGATACAACACTAACTGAAAGTACAACCACTGGACTGCCTTCAACAACTAGCGAGGATACCACAACATCTGAGGTCTCTACCGATACCACAACAACTGATGGTTCCACAGATACAACACTAACTGAAAGTACAACCACTGGACTGCCTTCAACAACAAGCGCGGATACCACAACATCTGAGGTCTCTACCGATACCACAACAACTGATGGTTCCACAGATACAACACTAACTGAAAGTACAACCACTGGACTGCCTTCAACAACAAGCGCGGATACCACAACATCTGAGGTCTCTACCGATACCACAACAACTGATGGCTCCACGCATTCCACCATCACAGAAAGTACAACCACTGGACTGCCTTCAACAACTAGCGCGGATACCACAACATCTGAGGTCTCTACTGATACCACAACAACTGACGGCTCCACGCATTCCACCATCACAGAAAGTACAACCACTGGACTGCCTTCAACAACTAGCGCGGATACCACAACATCTGAGGTCTCTACCGATACCACAACAACTGTTGGTTCCACAGATACAACACTAACTGAAAGTACAACCACTGGACTGCCTTCAACAACTAGCGAGGATACCACAACATCTGAGGTCTCTACCGATACCACAACAACTGACGGCTCCACGCATTCCACCATCACAGAAAGTACAACCACTGGACTGCCTTCAACAACTAGCGCGGATACCACAACATCTGAGGTCTCTACCGATACCACAACAACTGATGGTTCCACAGATACAACACTTACTGAAAGTACAACCACTGGACTGCCTTCAACAACTAGCGAGGATACCACAACATCTGAGGTCTCTACCGATACCACAACAACTGATGGCTCCACACATACCACCATCACAGAAAGTACAACCACTGGACTGCCTTCAACAACTAGCGAGGATACCACAACATCTGAGGTCTCTACCGATACCACAACAACTGTTGGTTCCACAGATACAACACTAACTGAAAGTACAACCACTGGACTGCCTTCAACAACTAGCGCGGATACTACAACATCTGAGGTCTCTACCGATACCACAACAACTGATGGCTCCACGCATTCCACCATCCGAGAAAGTACAACCACTGGACTGCCTTCAACAACAAGCGCGGATACCACAACATCTGAGGTCTCTACCGATACCACAACAACTGTTGGTTCCACAGATACAACACTAACTGAAAGTACAACCACTGGACTGCCTTCAACAACTAGCGCGGATACCACAACATCTGAGGTCTCTACCGATACCACAACAACTGTTGGTTCCACAGATACAACACTAACTGAAAGTACAACCACTGGACTGCCTTCAACAACTAGCGCGGATACCACAACATCTGAGGTCTCTACCGATACCACAACAACTGTTGGTTCCACAGATACAACACTAACTGAAAGTACAACCACTGGACTGCCTTCAACAACTAGCGCGGATACCACAACATCTGAGGTCTCTACCGATACCACAACAACTGATGGTTCCACAGATACAACACTAACTGAAAGTACAACCACTGGACTGCCTTCAACAACAAGCGCGGATACCACAACATCTGAGGTCTCTACCGATACCACAACAACTGATGGTTCCACAGATACAACACTAACTGAAAGTACAACCACTGGACTGCCTTCAACAACAAGCGCAGATACCACAACATCTGAGGTCTCTACCGATACCACAACAACTGATGGCTCCACGCATTCCACCATCACAGAAAGTACAACCACTGGACTGCCTTCAACAACTAGCGCGGATACCACAACATCTGAGGTCTCTACTGATACCACAACAACTGACGGCTCCACGCATTCCACCATCACAGAAAGTACAACCACTGGACTGCCTTCAACAACTAGCGCGGATACCACAACATCTGAGGTCTCTACCGATACCACAACAACTGTTGGTTCCACAGATACAACACTAACTGAAAGTACAACCACTGGACTGCCTTCAACAACTAGCGCGGATACTACAACATCTGAGGTCTCTACCGATACCACAACAACTGATGGCTCCACGCATTCCACCATCCGAGAAAGTACAACCACTGGACTGCCTTCAACAACAAGCGCGGATACCACAACATCTGAGGTCTCTACCGATACCACAACAACTGTTGGTTCCACAGATACAACACTAACTGAAAGTACAACCACTGGACTGCCTTCAACAACTAGCGCGGATACCACAACATCTGAGGTCTCTACCGATACCACAACAACTGACGGCTCCACGCATTCCACCATCACAGAAAGTACAACCACTGGACTGCCTTCAACAACTAGCGCGGATACCACAACATCTGAGGTCTCTACCGATACCACAACAACTGTTGGTTCCACAGATACAACACTAACTGAAAGTACAACCACTGGACTGCCTTCAGCAACAAGCGCGGATACCACAACATCTGAGGTCTCTACCGATACCACAACAACTGTTGGTTCCACAGATACAACACTAACTGAAAGTACAACCACTGGACTGCCTTCAACAACTAGCGAGGATACCACAACATCTGAGGTCTTTACCGATACCACAACAACTGACGGCTCCACGCATTCCACCATCACAGAAAGTACAACCACTGGACTGCCTTCAACAACTAGCGCGGATACCACAACATCTGAGGTCTCTACCGATACCACAACAACTGATGGTTCCACAGATACAGCACTAACTGAAAGTACAACCACTGGACTGCCTTCAACAACTAGCGAGGATACCACAACATCTGAGGTCTCTACCGATACCACAACAACTGACGGCTCCACGCATTCCACCATCACAGAAAGTACAACCACTGGACTGCCTTCAACAACTAGCGTGGATACCACAACATCTGAGGTCTCTACCGATACCACAACAACTGTTGGTTCCACAGATACAACACTAACTGAAAGTACAACCACTGGACTGCCTTCAACAACTAGCGAGGATACCACAACATCTGAGGTCTCTACCGATACCACAACAACTGATGGTTCCACAGATACAACACTAACTGAAAGTACAACCACTGGACTGCCTTCAACAACAAGCGCGGATACCACAACAACAGAGGTCTCTACCGATACCACAACAACTGTTGGTTCCACAGATACAACACTAACTGAAAGTACAACCACTGGACTGCCTTCAACAACTAGCGCGGATACCACAACATCTGAGGTCTCTACCGATACCACAACAACTGTTGGTTCCACAGATACAACACTAACTGAAAGTACAACCACTGGACTGCCTTCAACAACAAGCGCAGATACCACAACATCTGAGGACTCTACCGATACCACAACAACTGATGGTTCCACAGATACAACACTAACTGAAAGTACAACCGCTGGACTGCCTTCAACAACAAGCGCGGATACCACAACATCTGAGGTCTCTACCGATACCACAACAACTGATGGTTCCACAGATACAACACTAACTGAAAGTACAACCACTGGACTGCCTTCAACAACTAGCGAGGATACCACAACATCTGAGGTCTCTACCGATACCACAACAACTGACGGCTCCACGCATTCCACCATCACAGAAAGTACAACCACTGGACTGCCTTCAACAACTAGCGCGGATACCACAACATCTGAGGTCTCTACCGATACCACAACAACTGATGGTTCCACAGATACAACACTTACTGAAAGTACAACCACTGGACTACCTTCAACAACTAGCGAGGATACCACAACATCTGAGGTCTCTACCGATACCACAACAACTGATGGCTCCACGCATTCCACCATCACAGAAAGTACAACCACTGGACTGCCTTCAACAACTAGCGCGGATACCACAACATCTGAGGTCTCTACCGATACCACAACAACTGATGGTTCCACAGATACAACACTTACTGAAAGTACAACCACTGGACTGCCTTCAACAACTAGCGAGGATACCACAACATCTGAGGTCTCTACCGATACCACAACAACTGATGGCTCCACGCATTCCACCATCACAGAAAGTACAACCACTGGACTGCCTTCAACAACTAGCGCGGATACCACAACATCTGAGGTCTCTACCGATACCACAACAACTGATGGTTCCACAGATACAACACTTACTGAAAGTACAACCACTGGACTGCCTTCAACAACTAGCGCGGATACCACAACATCTGAGGTCTCTACCGATACCACAACAACTGATGGTTCCACAGATACAACACTAACTGAAAGTACAACCACTGGACTGCCTTCAACAACTAGCGCGGATACTACAACATCTGAGGTCTCTACCGATACCACAACAACTGATGGCTCCACGCATACCACCATCCCAGAAAGTACAACCACTGGACTGCCTTCAACAACAAGCGCGGATACCACAACATCTGAGGTCTCTACCGATACCACAACAACTGTTGGTTCCACAGATACAACACTAACTGAAAGTACAACCACTGGACTGCCTTCAACAACTAGCGCGGATACCACAACATCTGAGGTCTCTACCGATACCACAACAACTGTTGGTTCCACAGATACAACACTAACTGAAAGTACAACCACTGGACTGCCTTCAACAACTAGCGCGGATACCACAACATCTGAGGTCTCTACCGATACCACAACAACTGTTGGTTCCACAGATACAACACTAACTGAAAGTACAACCACTGGACTGCCTTCAACAACTAGCGAGGATACCACAACATCTGAGGTCTCTACCGATACCACAACAACTGATGGTTCCACAGATACAACACTAACTGAAAGTACAACCACTGGACTGCCTTCAACAACAAGCGCGGATACCACAACATCTGAGGTCTCTACCGATACCACAACAACTGATGGTTCCACAGATACAACACTAACTGAAAGTACAACCACTGGACTGCCTTCAACAACAAGCGCAGATACCACAACATCTGAGGTCTCTACCGATACCACAACAACTGATGGCTCCACGCATTCCACCATCACAGAAAGTACAACCACTGGACTGCCTTCAACAACTAGCGCGGATACCACAACATCTGAGGTCTCTACTGATACCACAACAACTGACGGCTCCACGCATTCCACCATCACAGAAAGTTCAACCACTGGACTGCCTTCAACAACAAGCGCAGATACCACAACATCTGAGGTCTCTACCGATACCACAACAACTGATGGTTCCACAGATACAACACTAACTGAAAGTACAACCACTGGACTGCCTTCAACAACAAGCGCAGATACCACAACATCTGAGGTCTCTACCGATACCACAACAACTGTTGGTTCCACAGATACAACACTAACTGAAAGTACAACCACTGGACTGCCTTCAACAACTAGCGCGGATACCACAACATCTGAGGTCTCTACCGATACCACAACAACTGTTGGTTCCACAGATACAACACTAACTGAAAGTACAGTCACTGGACTGCCTTCAACAACTAGCGCGGATGCCACAACATCTGAGGTCTCTACCGATACCACAACAACTGATGGTTCCACAGATACAACACTTACTGAAAGTACAACCACTGGACTGCCTTCAACAACTAGCGAGGATACCACAACATCCGAGGTCTCTACCGATACCACAACAACTGACGGCTCCACGCATTCCACCATCACAGAAAATACAACCACTGGACTGCCTGCAACAACAAGCGCGGATACCACAACATCTGAGGTCTCTACCGATACCACAACAACTGTTGGTTCCACAGATACAACACTAACTGAAAGTACAACCACTGGACTGCCTTCAACAACTAGCGCGGATACCACAACATCTGAGGTCTCTACCGATACCACAACAACTGTTGGTTCCACAGATACAACACTAACTGAAAGTACAACCACTGGACTGCCTTCAACAACTAGCGCGGATACCACAACATCTGAGGTCTCTACCGATACCACAACAACTGATGGCTCCACGCATTCCACCATCACAGAAAGTACAACCACTGGACTGCCTTCAACAACTAGCGCGGATACCACAACATCTGAGGTCTCTACCGATACCACAACAACTGATGGTTCCACAGATACAACACTTACTGAAAGTACAACCACTGGACTACCTTCAACAACTAGCGAGGATACCACAACATCTGAGGTCTCTACCGATACCACAACAACTGATGGCTCCACGCATTCCACCATCACAGAAAGTACAACCACTGGACTGCCTTCAACAACTAGCGAGGATACCACAACATCTGAGGTCTCTACCGATACCACAACAACTGATGGTTCCACAGATACAACACTAACTGAAAGTACAACCACTGGACTGCCTTCAACAACTAGCGCGGATACTACAACATCTGAGGTCTCTACCGATACCACAACAACTGATGGCTCCACGCATTCCACCATCCGAGAAAGTACAACCACTGGACTGCCTTCAACAACAAGCGCGGATACCACAACATCTGAGGTCTCTACCGATACCACAACAACTGTTGGTTCCACAGATACAACACTAACTGAAAGTACAACCACTGGACTGCCTTCAACAACTAGCGCGGATACCACAACATCTGAGGTCTCTACCGATACCACAACAACTGTTGGTTCCACAGATACAACACTAACTGAAAGTACAACCACTGGACTGCCTTCAACAACTAGCGCGGATACCACAACATCTGAGGTCTCTACCGATACCACAACAACTGTTGGTTCCACAGATACAACACTAACTGAAAGTACAACCACTGGACTGCCTTCAACAACTAGCGAGGATACCACAACATCTGAGGTCTCTACCGATACCACAACAACTGATGGTTCCACAGATACAACACTAACTGAAAGTACAACCACTGGACTGCCTTCAACAACAAGCGCGGATACCACAACATCTGAGGTCTCTACCGATACCACAACAACTGATGGTTCCACAGATACAACACTAACTGAAAGTACAACCACTGGACTGCCTTCAACAACAAGCGCAGATACCACAACATCTGAGGTCTCTACCGATACCACAACAACTGATGGCTCCACGCATTCCACCATCACAGAAAGTACAACCACTGGACTGCCTTCAACAACTAGCGCGGATACCACAACATCTGAGGTCTCTACTGATACCACAACAACTGACGGCTCCACGCATTCCACCATCACAGAAAGTACAACCACTGGACTGCCTTCAACAACTAGCGCGGATACCACAACATCTGAGGTCTCTACCGATACCACAACAACTGTTGGTTCCACAGATACAACACTAACTGAAAGTACAACCACTGGACTGCCTTCAACAACTAGCGCGGATACTACAACATCTGAGGTCTCTACCGATACCACAACAACTGATGGCTCCACGCATTCCACCATCCGAGAAAGTACAACCACTGGACTGCCTTCAACAACAAGCGCGGATACCACAACATCTGAGGTCTCTACCGATACCACAACAACTGTTGGTTCCACAGATACAACACTAACTGAAAGCACAACCACTGGACTGCCTTCAACAACTAGCGCGGATACCACAACATCTGAGGTCTCTACCGATACCACAACAACTGACGGCTCCACGCATTCCACCATCACAGAAAGTACAACCACTGGACTGCCTTCAACAACTAGCGCGGATACCACAACATCTGAGGTCTCTACCGATACCACAACAACTGTTGGTTCCACAGATACAACACTAACTGAAAGTACAACCACTGGACTGCCTTCAGCAACAAGCGCGGATACCACAACATCTGAGGTCTCTACCGATACCACAACAACTGTTGGTTCCACAGATACAACACTAACTGAAAGTACAACCACTGGACTGCCTTCAACAACTAGCGAGGATACCACAACATCTGAGGTCTTTACCGATACCACAACAACTGACGGCTCCACGCATTCCACCATCACAGAAAGTACAACCACTGGACTGCCTTCAACAACTAGCGCGGATACCACAACATCTGAGGTCTCTACCGATACCACAACAACTGATGGTTCCACAGATACAGCACTAACTGAAAGTACAACCACTGGACTGCCTTCAACAACTAGCGAGGATACCACAACATCTGAGGTCTCTACCGATACCACAACAACTGACGGCTCCACGCATTCCACCATCACAGAAAGTACAACCACTGGACTGCCTTCAACAACTAGCGTGGATACCACAACATCTGAGGTCTCTACCGATACCACAACAACTGTTGGTTCCACAGATACAACACTAACTGAAAGTACAACCACTGGACTGCCTTCAACAACTAGCGAGGATACCACAACATCTGAGGTCTCTACCGATACCACAACAACTGATGGTTCCACAGATACAACACTAACTGAAAGTACAACCACTGGACTGCCTTCAACAACTAGCGAGGATACCACAACATCTGAGGTCTCTACCGATACCACAACAACTGATGGTTCCACAGATACAAGACTAACTGAAAGTACAACCACTGGACTGCCTTCAACAACAAGCGCGGATACCACAACATCTGAGGTCTCTACCGATACCACAACAACTGATGGTTCCACAGATACAAGACTAACTGAAAGTACAACCACTGGACTGCCTTCAACAACAAGCGCAGATACCACAACATCTGAGGTCTCTACCGATACCACAACAACTGATGGTTCCACAGATACAACACTAACTGAAAGTACAACCACTGGACTGCCTTCAACAACTAGCGAGGATACCACAACATCTGAGGTCTCTACCGATACCACAACAACTGATGGCTCCACGCATTCCACCATCACAGAAAGTACAACCACTGGACTGCCTTCAACAACTAGCGCGGATACCACAACATCTGAGGTCTCTACCGATACCACAACAACTGTTGGTTCCACAGATACAACACTAACTGAAAGTACAACCACTGGACTGCCTTCAACAACTAGCGCGGATACTACAACATCTGAGGTCTCTACCGATACCACAACAACTGATGGCTCCACGCATTCCACCATCCGAGAAAGTACAACCACTGGACTGCCTTCAACAACAAGCGCGGATACCACAACATCTGAGGTCTCTACCGATACCACAACAACTGTTGGTTCCACAGATACAACACTAACTGAAAGTACAACCACTGGACTGCCTTCAACAACTAGCGCGGATACCACAACATCTGAGGTCTCTACCGATACCACAACAACTGTTGGTTCCACAGATACAACACTAACTGAAAGTACAACCACTGGACTGCCTTCAACAACTAGCGCGGATACCACAACATCTGAGGTCTCTACCGATACCACAACAACTGTTGGTTCCACAGATACAACACTAACTGAAAGTACAACCACTGGACTGCCTTCAACAACTAGCGCGGATACCACAACATCTGAGGTCTCTACCGATACCACAACAACTGTTGGTTCCACAGATACAACACTAACTGAAAGTACAACCACTGGACTGCCTTCAACAACTAGCGAGGATACCACAACATCTGAGGTCTCTACCGATACCACAACAACTGATGGTTCCACAGATACAACACTAACTGAAAGTACAACCACTGGACTGCCTTCAACAACTAGCGAGGATACCACAACATCTGAGGTCTCTACCGATACCACAACAACTGTTGGTTCCACAGATACAACACTAACTGAAAGTACAACCACTGGACTGCCTTCAACAACTAGCGCGGATACCACAACATCTGAGGTCTCTACCGATACCACAACAACTGTTGGTTCCACAGATACAACACTAACTGAAAGTACAACCACTGGACTGCCTTCAACAACTAGCGCGGATACCACAACATCTGAGGTCTCTACCGATACCACAACAACTGTTGGTTCCACAGATACAACACTAACTGAAAGTACAACCACTGGACTGCCTTCAACAACTAGCGAGGATACCACAACATCTGAGGTCTCTACCGATACCACAACAACTGATGGTTCCACAGATACAACACTAACTGAAAGTACAACCACTGGACTGCCTTCAACAACAAGCGCGGATACCACAACATCTGAGGTCTCTACCGATACCACAACAACTGATGGTTCCACAGATACAACACTAACTGAAAGTACAACCACTGGACTGCCTTCAACAACTAGCGAGGATACCACAACATCTGAGGTCTCTACCGATACCACAACAACTGTTGGTTCCACAGATACAACACTAACTGAAAGTACAACCACTGGACTGCCTTCAACAACTAGCGCGGATACCACAACATCTGAGGTCTCTACCGATACCACAACAACTGTTGGTTCCACAGATACAACACTAACTGAAAGTACAACCACTGGACTGCCTTCAACAACTAGCGCGGATACCACAACATCTGAGGTCTCTACCGATACCACAACAACTGATGGCTCCACAGATACAACACTAACTGAAAGTACAACCACTGGACTGCCTTCAACAACTAGCGAGGATACCGCAACATCTGAGGTCTCTACCGATACCACAACAACTGATGGTTCCACAGATACAACACTAACTGAAAGTACAACCACTGGACTGCCTTCAACAACTAGCGAGGATACCACAACATCTGAGGTCTCTACCGATACCACAACAACTGATGGTTCCACAGATACAAGACTAACTGAAAGTACAACCACTGGACTGCCTTCAACAACAAGCGCGGATACCACAACATCTGAGGTCTCTACCGATACCACAACAACTGATGGTTCCACAGATACAACACTAACTGAAAGTACAACCACTGGACTGCCTTCAACAACAAGCGCAGATACCACAACATCTGAGGTCTCTACCGATACCACAACAACTGACGGCTCCACGCATTCCACCATCACAGAAAGTACAACCACTGGACTGCCTTCAACAACTAGCGCGGATACCACAACATCTGAGGTCTCTACCGATACCACAACAACTGTTGGTTCCACAGATACAACACTAACTGAAAGTACAACCACTGGACTGCCTTCAACAACAAGCGCGGATACCACAACATCTGAGGTCTCTACCGATACCACAACAACTGTTGGTTCCACAGATACAACACTAACTGAAAGTACAACCACTGGACTGCCTTCAACAACTAGCGCGGATACCACAACATCTGAGGTCTCTACCGATACCACAACAACTGTTGGTTCCACAGATACAACACTAACTGAAAGTACAACCACTGGACTGCCTTCAACAACTAGCGCGGATACCACAACATCTGAGGTCTCTACCGATACCACAACAACTGTTGGTTCCACAGATACAACACTAACTGAAAGTACAACCACTGGACTGCCTTCAACAACTAGCGCGGATACCACAACATCTGAGGTCTCTACCGATACCACAACAACTGTTGGTTCCACAGATACAACACTAACTGAAAGTACAACCACTGGACTGCCTTCAACAACTAGCGAGGATACCACAACATCTGAGGTCTCTACCGATACCACAACAACTGATGGTTCCACAGATACAACACTAACTGAAAGTACAACCACTGGACTGCCTTCAACAACTAGCGAGGATACCACAACATCTGAGGTCTCTACCGATACCACAACAACTGATGGTTCCACAGATACAACACTAACTGAAAGTACAACCACTGGACTGCCTTCAACAACTAGCGAGGATACCACAACATCTGAGGACTCTACCGATACCACAACAACTGACGGCTCCACGCATTCCACCATCACAGAAAGTACAACCACTGGACTGCCTTCAACAACTAGCGCGGATACCACAACATCTGAGGTCTCTACCGATACCACAACAACTGATGGTTCCACAGATACAACACTTACTGAAAGTACAACCACTGGACTGCCTTCAACAACTAGCGAGGATACCACAACATCTGAGGTGTCTACCGATACCACAACAACTGATGGCTCCACGCATTCCACCATCACAGAAAGTACAACCACTGGACTGCCTTCAACAACTAGCGCGGATACCACAACATCTGAGGTCTCTACCGATACCACAACAACTGTTGGTTCCACAGATACAACACTAACTGAAAGTACAACCACTGGACTGCCTTCAACAACTAGCGCGGATACCACAACATCTGAGGTCTCTACCGATACCACAACAACTGTTGGTTCCACAGATACAACACTAACTGAAAGTACAGTCACTGGACTGCCTTCAACAACTAGCGCGGATGCCACAACATCTGAGGTCTCTACCGATACCACAACAACTGATGGTTCCACAGATACAACACTTACTGAAAGTACAACCACTGGACTGCCTTCAACAACTAGCGAAGATACCACAACATCCGAGGTCTCTACCGATACCACAACAACTGACGGCTCCACGCATTCCACCATCACAGAAAATACAACCACTGGACTGCCTGCAACAACAAGCGCGGATACCACAACATCTGAGGTCTCTACCGATACCACAACAACTGTTGGTTCCACAGATACAACACTAACTGAAAGTACAACCACTGGACTGCCTTCAACAACTAGCGCGGATACCACAACATCTGAGGTCTCTACCGATACCACAACAACTGTTGGTTCCACAGATACAACACTAACTGAAAGTACAACCACTGGACTGCCTTCAACAACAAGCGCGGATACCACAACATCTGAGGTCTCTACCGATACCACAACAACTGATGGTTCCACAGATACAACACTAACTGAAAGTACAACCACTGGACTGCCTTCAACAACAAGCGCGGATACCACAACAACAGAGGTCTCTACCGATACCACAACAACTGTTGGTTCCACAGATACAACACTAACTGAAAGTACAACCACTGGACTGCCTTCAACAACAAGCGCGGATACCACAACATCTGAGGTCTCTACCGATACCACAACAACTGTTGGTTCCACAGATACAACACTAACTGAAAGTACAACCACTGGACTGCCTTCAACAACAAGCGCAGATACCACAACATCTGAGGACTCTACCGATACCACAACAACTGATGGTTCCACAGATACAACACTAACTGAAAGTACAACCGGTGGACTGCCTTCAACAACAAGCGCGGATACCACAACATCTGAGGTCTCTACCGATACCACAACAACTGATGGTTCCACAGATACAACACTAACTGAAAGTACAACCACTGGACTGCCTTCAACAACTAGCGAGGATACCACAACATCTGAGGTCTCTACCGATACCACAACAACTGACGGCTCCACGCATTCCACCATCACAGAAAGTACAACCACTGGACTGCCTTCAACAACAAGCGCGGATACCACAACATCTGAGGTCTCTACCGATACCACAACAACTGATGGTTCCACAGATACAACACTTACTGAAAGTACAACCACTGGACTGCCTTCAACAACTAGCGAGGATACCACAACATCTGAGGTCTCTACCGATACCACAACAACTGATGGCTCCACGGATACCACCATCCCAGAAAGTACAACCACTGGACTGCCTTCAACAACTAGCGCGGATACCACAACATCTGAGGTCTCTACCGATACCACAACAACTGATGGTTCCACAGATACAACACTTACTGAAAGTACAACCACTGGACTGCCTTCAACAACTAGCGAGGATACCACAACATCTGAGGTCTCTACCGATACCACAACAACTGATGGCTCCACGCATTCCACCATCCGAGAAAGTACAACCACTGGACTGCCTTCAACAACTAGCGCGGATACCACAACATCTGAGGTCTCTACCGATACCACAACAACTGATGGCTCCACGCATTCCACCATCCGAGAAAGTACAACCACTGGACTGCCTTCAACAACAAGCGCGGATACCACAACATCTGAGGTCTCTACCGATACCACAACAACTGTTGGTTCCACAGATACAACACTAACTGAAAGTACAACCACTGGACTGCCTTCAACAACTAGCGCGGATACCACAACATCTGAGGTCTCTACCGATACCACAACAACTGTTGGTTCCACAGATACAACACTAACTGAAAGTACAACCACTGGACTGCCTTCAACAACTAGCGCGGATACCACAACATCTGAGGTCTCTACCGATACCACAACAACTGTTGGTTCCACAGATGCAACACTAACTGAAAGTACAACCACTGGACTGCCTTCAACAACTAGCGAGGATACCACAACATCTGAGGTCTCTACCGATACCACAACAACTGATGGTTCCACAGATACAACACTAACTGAAAGTACAACCACTGGACTGCCTTCAACAACAAGCGCGGATACCACAACATCTGAGGTCTCTACCGATACCACAACAACTGATGGTTCCACAGATACAACACTAACTGAAAGTACAACCACTGGACTGCCTTCAACAACAAGCGCAGATACCACAACATCTGAGGTCTCTACCGATACCACAACAACTGATGGCTCCACGCATTCCACCATCACAGAAAGTACAACCACTGGACTGCCTTCAACAACTAGCGCGGATACCACAACATCTGAGGTCTCTACTGATACCACAACAACTGACGGCTCCACGCATTCCACCATCACAGAAAGTTCAACCACTGGACTGCCTTCAACAACAAGCGCAGATACCACAACATCTGAGGTCTCTACCGATACCACAACAACTGATGGTTCCACAGATACAACACTAACTGAAAGTACAACCACTGGACTGCCTTCAACAACAAGCGCAGATACCACAACATCTGAGGTCTCTACCGATACCACAACAACTGTTGGTTCCACAGATACAACACTAACTGAAAGTACAGTCACTGGACTGCCTTCAACAACTAGCGCGGATGCCACAACATCTGAGGTCTCTACCGATACCACAACAACTGATGGTTCCACAGATACAACACTTACTGAAAGTACAACCACTGGACTGCCTTCAACAACTAGCGAGGATACCACAACATCCGAGGTATCTACCGATACCACAACAACTGACGGCTCCACGCATTCCACCATCACAGAAAATACAACCACTGGACTGCCTGCAACAACAAGCGCGGATACCACAACATCTGAGGTCTCTACCGATACCACAACAACTGTTGGTTCCACAGATACAACACTAACTGAAAGTACAACCACTGGACTGCCTTCAACAACTAGCGCGGATACCACAACATCTGAGGTCTCTACCGATACCACAACAACTGTTGGTTCCACAGATACAACACTAACTGAAAGTACAACCACTGGACTGCCTTCAACAACTAGCGAGGATACCATAACATCTGAGGTCTCTACCGATACCACAACAACTGACGGCTCCACGCATTCCACCATCACAGAAAGTACAACCACTGGACTGCCTTCAACAACTAGCGCGGATACCACAACATCTGAGGTCTCTACCGATACCACAACAACTGATGGTTCCACAGATACAACACTTACTGAAAGTACAACCACTGGACTGCCTTCAACAACTAGCGAGGATACCACAACATCTGAGGTCTCTACCGATACCACAACAACTGATGGCTCCACGCATTCCACCATCACAGAAAGTACAACCACTGGACTGCCTTCAACAACTAGCGCGGATACCACAACATCTGAGGTCTCTACCGATACCACAACAACTGTTGGTTCCACAGATACAACACTAACTGAAAGTACAACCACTGGACTGCCTTCAACAACTAGCGCGGATACTACAACATCTGAGGTCTCTACCGATACCACAACAACTGATGGCTCCACGCATTCCACCATCCGAGAAAGTACAACCACTGGACTGCCTTCAACAACTAGCGCGGATACTACAACATCTGAGGTCTCTACCGATACCACAACAACTGTTGGTTCCACAGATACAACACTAACTGAAAGTACAACCACTGGACTGCCTTCAACAACTAGCGCGGATACCACAACATCTGAGGTCTCTACCGATACCACAACAACTGTTGGTTCCACAGATACAACACTAACTGAAAGTACAACCACTGGACTGCCTTCAACAACTAGCGCGGATACCACAACATCTGAGGTCTCTACCGATACCACAACAACTGATGGTTCCACAGATGCAACACTAACTGAAAGTACAACCACTGGACTGCCTTCAACAACTAGCGAGGATACCACAACATCTGAGGTCTCTACCGATACCACAACAACTGATGGTTCCACAGATACAACACTAACTGAAAGTACAACCGCTGGACTGCCTTCAACAACAAGCGCGGATACCACAACATCTGAGGTCTCTACCGATACCACAACAACTGATGGTTCCACAGATACAACACTAACTGAAAGTACAACCACTGGACTGCCTTCAACAACTAGCGAGGATACCACAACATCTGAGGTCTCTACCGATACCACAACAACTGACGGCTCCACGCATTCCACCATCACAGAAAGTACAACCACTGGACTGCCTTCAACAACTAGCGCGGATACCACAACATCTGAGGTCTCTACCGATACCACAACAACTGTTGGTTCCACAGATACAACACTTACTGAAAGTACAACCACTGGACTGCCTTCAACAACTAGCGAGGATACCACAACATCTGAGGTCTCTACCGATACCACAACAACTGATGGCTCCACGCATTCCACCATCACAGAAAGTACAACCACTGGACTGCCTTCAACAACTAGCGCGGATACCACAACATCTGAGGTCTCTACCGATACCACAACAACTGTTGGTTCCACAGATACAACACTAACTGAAAGTACAACCACTGGACTGCCTTCAACAACTAGCGCGGATACTACAACATCTGAGGTCTCTACCGATACCACAACAACTGATGGCTCCACGCATTCCACCATCCGAGAAAGTACAACCACTGGACTGCCTTCAACAACTAGCGCGGATACCACAACATCTGAGGTCTCTACCGATACCACAACAACTGTTGGTTCCACAGATACAACACTAACTGAAAGTACAACCACTGGACTGCCTTCAACAACTAGCGCGGATACCACAACATCTGAGGTCTCTACCGATACCACAACAACTGTTGGTTCCACAGATACAACACTAACTGAAAGTACAACCACTGGACTGCCTTCAACAACTAGCGCGGATACCACAACATCTGAGGTCTCTACCGATACCACAACAACTGTTGGTTCCACAGATACAACACTAACTGAAAGTACAACCACTGGACTGCCTTCAACAACTAGCGAGGATACCACAACATCTGAGGTCTCTACCGATACCACAACAACTGATGGTTCCACAGATACAACACTAACTGAAAGTACAACCACTGGACTGCCTTCAACAACAAGCGCGGATACCACAACATCTGAGGTCTCTACCGATACCACAACAACTGATGGTTCCACAGATACAACACTAACTGAAAGTACAACCACTGGACTGCCTTCAACAACAAGCGCAGATACCACAACATCTGAGGTCTCTACCGATACCACAACAACTGATGGCTCCACGCATTCCACCATCACAGAAAGTACAACCACTGGACTGCCTTCAACAACTAGCGCGGATACCACAACATCTGAGGTCTCTACTGATACCACAACAACTGACGGCTCCACGCATTCCACCATCACAGAAAGTACAACCACTGGACTGCCTTCAACAACTAGCGCGGATACCACAACATCTGAGGTCTCTACCGATACCACAACAACTGTTGGTTCCACAGATACAACACTAACTGAAAGTACAACCACTGGACTGCCTTCAACAACTAGCGCGGATACTACAACATCTGAGGTCTCTACCGATACCACAACAACTGATGGCTCCACGCATTCCACCATCCGAGAAAGTACAACCACTGGACTGCCTTCAACAACAAGCGCGGATACCACAACATCTGAGGTCTCTACCGATACCACAACAACTGTTGGTTCCACAGATACAACACTAACTGAAAGTACAACCACTGGACTGCCTTCAACAACTAGCGCGGATACCACAACATCTGAGGTCTCTACCGATACCACAACAACTGTTGGTTCCACAGATACAACACTAACTGAAAGTACAACCACTGGACTGCCTTCAACAACTAGCGCGGATACCACAACATCTGAGGTCTCTACCGATACCACAACAACTGTTGGTTCCACAGATACAACACTAACTGAAAGTACAACCACTGGACTGCCTTCAACAACTAGCGAGGATACCACAACATCTGAGGTCTCTACCGATACCACAACAACTGTTGGTTCCACAGATACAACACTAACTGAAAGTACAACCACTGGACTGCCTTCAACAACAAGCGCGGATACCACAACATCTGAGGTCTCTACCGATACCACAACAACTGATGGTTCCACAGATACAACACTAACTGAAAGTACAACCACTGGACTGCCTTCAACAACAAGCGCAGATACCACAACATCTGAGGTCTCTACCGATACCACAACAACTGATGGCTCCACGCATTCCACCATCCGAGAAAGTACAACCACTGGACTGCCTTCAACAACAAGCGCGGATACCACAACATCTGAGGTCTCTACCGATACCACAACAACTGTTGGTTCCACAGATACAACACTAACTGAAAGTACAACCACTGGACTGCCTTCAACAACTAGCGCGGATACCACAACATCTGAGGTCTCTACCGATACCACAACAACTGATGGTTCCACAGATACAACACTAACTGAAAGTACAACCACTGGACTGCCTTCAACAACTAGCGCGGATACCACAACATCTGAGGTCTCTACCGATACCACAACAACTGTTGGTTCCACAGATACAACACTAACTGAAAGTACAACCACTGGACTGCCTTCAACAACTAGCGAGGATACCACAACATCTGAGGTCTCTACCGATACCACAACAACTGATGGTTCCACAGATACAACACTAACTGAAAGTACAACCACTGGACTGCCTTCAACAACAAGCGCGGATACCACAACATCTGAGGTCTCTACCGATACCACAACAACTGATGGTTCCACAGATACAACACTAACTGAAAGTACAACCACTGGACTGCCTTCAACAACAAGCGCAGATACCACAACATCTGAGGTCTCTACCGATACCACAACAACTGATGGCTCCACGCATTCCACCATCACAGAAAGTACAACCACTGGACTGCCTTCAACAACTAGCGCGGATACCACAACATCTGAGGTCTCTACTGATACCACAACAACTGACGGCTCCACGCATTCCACCATCACAGAAAGTACAACCACTGGACTGCCTTCAACAACTAGCGCGGATACCACAACATCTGAGGTCTCTACCGATACCACAACAACTGTTGGTTCCACAGATACAACACTAACTGAAAGTACAACCACTGGACTGCCTTCAACAACTAGCGCGGATACTACAACATCTGAGGTCTCTACCGATACCACAACAACTGATGGCTCCACGCATTCCACCATCCGAGAAAGTACAACCACTGGACTGCCTTCAACAACTAGCGCGGATACCACAACATCTGAGGTCTCTACCGATACCACAACAACTGTTGGTTCCACAGATACAACACTAACTGAAAGTACAACCACTGGACTGCCTTCAACAACTAGCGCGGATACCACAACATCTGAGGTCTCTACCGATACCACAACAACTGACGGCTCCACGCATTCCACCATCACAGAAAGTACAACCACTGGACTGCCTTCAACAACTAGCGCGGATACCACAACATCTGAGGTCTCTACCGATACCACAACAACTGTTGGTTCCACAGATACAACACTAACTGAAAGTACAACCACTGGACTGCCTTCAGCAACAAGCGCGGATACCACAACATCTGAGGTCTCTACCGATACCACAACAACTGTTGGTTCCACAGATACAACACTAACTGAAAGTACAACCACTGGACTGCCTTCAACAACTAGCGCGGATACCACAACATCTGAGGTCTTTACCGATACCACAACAACTGACGGCTCCACGCATTCCACCATCACAGAAAGTACAACCACTGGACTGCCTTCAACAACTAGCGCGGATACCACAACATCTGAGGTCTCTACCGATACCACAACAACTGATGGTTCCACAGATACAGCACTAACTGAAAGTACAACCACTGGACTGCCTTCAACAACTAGCGAGGATACCACAACATCTGAGGTCTCTACCGATACCACAACAACTGACGGCTCCACGCATTCCACCATCACAGAAAGTACAACCACTGGACTGCCTTCAACAACTAGCGTGGATACCACAACATCTGAGGTCTCTACCGATACCACAACAACTGTTGGTTCCACAGATACAACACTAACTGAAAGTACAACCACTGGACTGCCTTCAACAACTAGCGAGGATACCACAACATCTGAGGTCTCTACCGATACCACAACAACTGATGGTTCCACAGATACAACACTAACTGAAAGTACAACCACTGGACTGCCTTCAACAACTAGCGAGGATACCACAACATCTGAGGTCTCTACCGATACCACAACAACTGATGGTTCCACAGATACAAGACTAACTGAAAGTACAACCACTGGACTGCCTTCAACAACAAGCGCGGATACCACAACATCTGAGGTCTCTACCGATACCACAACAACTGATGGTTCCACAGATACAACACTAACTGAAAGTACAACCACTGGACTGCCTTCAACAACAAGCGCGGATACCACAACATCTGAGGTCTCTACCGATACCACAACAACTGATGGTTCCACAGATACAACACTAACTGAAAGTACAACCACTGGACTGCCTTCAACAACTAGCGAGGATACCACAACATCTGAGGTCTCTACCGATACCACAACAACTGATGGCTCCACGCATTCCACCATCACAGAAAGTACAACCACTGGACTGCCTTCAACAACTAGCGCGGATACCACAACATCTGAGGTCTCTACCGATACCACAACAACTGTTGGTTCCACAGATACAACACTAACTGAAAGTACAACCACTGGACTGCCTTCAACAACTAGCGCGGATACTACAACATCTGAGGTCTCTACCGATACCACAACAACTGATGGCTCCACGCATTCCACCATCCGAGAAAGTACAACCACTGGACTGCCTTCAACAACAAGCGCGGATACCACAACATCTGAGGTCTCTACCGATACCACAACAACTGTTGGTTCCACAGATACAACACTAACTGAAAGTACAACCACTGGACTGCCTTCAACAACTAGCGCGGATACCACAACATCTGAGGTCTCTACCGATACCACAACAACTGTTGGTTCCACAGATACAACACTAACTGAAAGTACAACCACTGGACTGCCTTCAACAACTAGCGCGGATACCACAACATCTGAGGTCTCTACCGATACCACAACAACTGTTGGTTCCACAGATACAACACTAACTGAAAGTACAACCACTGGACTGCCTTCAACAACTAGCGCGGATACCACAACATCTGAGGTCTCTACCGATACCACAACAACTGTTGGTTCCACAGATACAACACTAACTGAAAGTACAACCACTGGACTGCCTTCAACAACTAGCGAGGATACCACAACATCTGAGGTCTCTACCGATACCACAACAACTGATGGTTCCACAGATACAACACTAACTGAAAGTACAACCACTGGACTGCCTTCAACAACTAGCGAGGATACCACAACATCTGAGGTCTCTACCGATACCACAACAACTGTTGGTTCCACAGATACAACACTAACTGAAAGTACAACCACTGGACTGCCTTCAACAACTAGCGCGGATACCACAACATCTGAGGTCTCTACCGATACCACAACAACTGTTGGTTCCACAGATACAACACTAACTGAAAGTACAACCACTGGACTGCCTTCAACAACTAGCGCGGATACCACAACATCTGAGGTCTCTACCGATACCACAACAACTGTTGGTTCCACAGATACAACACTAACTGAAAGTACAACCACTGGACTGCCTTCAACAACTAGCGAGGATACCACAACATCTGAGGTCTCTACCGATACCACAACAACTGATGGTTCCACAGATACAACACTAACTGAAAGTACAACCACTGGACTGCCTTCAATAACAAGCGCGGATACCACAACATCTGAGGTCTCTACCGATACCACAACAACTGATGGTTCCACAGATACAACACTAACTGAAAGTACAACCACTGGACTGCCTTCAACAACTAGCGAGGATACCACAACATCTGAGGTCTCTACCGATACCACAACAACTGTTGGTTCCACAGATACAACACTAACTGAAAGTACAACCACTGGACTGCCTTCAACAACTAGCGCGGATACCACAACATCTGAGGTCTCTACCGATACCACAACAACTGTTGGTTCCACAGATACAACACTAACTGAAAGTACAACCACTGGACTGCCTTCAACAACTAGCGAGGATACCACAACATCCGAGGTCTCTACCGATACCACAACAACTGATGGTTCCACAGATACAACACTAACTGAAAGTACAACCACTGGACTGCCTTCAACAACTAGCGAGGATACCGCAACATCTGAGGTCTCTACCGATACCACAACAACTGATGGTTCCACAGATACAACACTAACTGAAAGTACAACCACTGGACTGCCTTCAACAACTAGCGAGGATACCACAACATCTGAGGTCTCTACCGATACCACAACAACTGATGGTTCCACAGATACAAGACTAACTGAAAGTACAACCACTGGACTGCCTTCAACAACTAGCGCGGATACCACAACATCTGAGGTCTCTACCGATACCACAACAACTGATGGTTCCACAGATACAACACTAACTGAAAGTACAACCACTGGACTGCCTTCAACAACAAGCGCAGATACCACAACATCTGAGGTCTCTACCGATACCACAACAACTGACGGCTCCACGCATTCCACCATCACAGAAAGTACAACCACTGGACTGCCTTCAACAACTAGCGCGGATACCACAACATCTGAGGTCTCTACCGATACCACAACAACTGTTGGTTCCACAGATACAACACTAACTGAAAGTACAACCACTGGACTGCCTTCAACAACAAGCGCGGATACCACAACATCTGAGGTCTCTACCGATACCACAACAACTGTTGGTTCCACAGATACAACACTAACTGAAAGTACAACCACTGGACTGCCTTCAACAACTAGCGCGGATACCACAACATCTGAGGTCTCTACCGATACCACAACAACTGATGGTTCCACAGATACAACACTAACTGAAAGTACAACCACTGGACTGCCTTCAACAACTAGCGCGGATACCACAACATCTGAGGTCTCTACCGATACCACAACAACTGTTGGTTCCACAGATACAACACTAACTGAAAGTACAACCACTGGACTGCCTTCAACAACTAGCGCGGATACCACAACATCTGAGGTCTCTACCGATACCACAACAACTGTTGGTTCCACAGATACAACACTAACTGAAAGTACAACCACTGGACTGCCTTCAACAACTAGCGCGGATACCACAACATCTGAGGTCTCTACCGATACCACAACAACTGATGGTTCCACAGATACAACACTAACTGAAAGTACAACCACTGGACTGCCTTCAACAACTAGCGAGGATACCACAACATCTGAGGTCTCTACCGATACCACAACAACTGATGGTTCCACAGATACAACACTAACTGAAAGTACAACCACTGGACTGCCTTCAACAACTAGCGAGGATACCACAACATCTGAGGACTCTACCGATACCACAACAACTGACGGCTCCACGCATTCCACCATCACAGAAAGTACAACCACTGGACTGCCTTCAACAACTAGCGCGGATACCACAACATCTGAGGTCTCTACCGATACCACAACAACTGATGGTTCCACAGATACAACACTTACTGAAAGTACAACCACTGGACTGCCTTCAACAACTAGCGAGGATACCACAACATCTGAGGTGTCTACCGATACCACAACAACTGATGGCTCCACGCATTCCACCATCACAGAAAGTACAACCACTGGACTGCCTTCAACAACTAGCGCGGATACCACAACATCTGAGGTCTCTACCGATACCACAACAACTGTTGGTTCCACAGATACAACACTAACTGAAAGTACAACCACTGGACTGCCTTCAACAACTAGCGCGGATACCACAACATCTGAGGTCTCTACCGATACCACAACAACTGTTGGTTCCACAGATACAACACTAACTGAAAGTACAGTCACTGGACTGCCTTCAACAACTAGCGCGGATGCCACAACATCTGAGGTCTCTACCGATACCACAACAACTGATGGTTCCACAGATACAACACTTACTGAAAGTACAACCACTGGACTGCCTTCAACAACTAGCGAAGATACCACAACATCCGAGGTCTCTACCGATACCACAACAACTGACGGCTCCACGCATTCCACCATCACAGAAAATACAACCACTGGACTGCCTGCAACAACAAGCGCGGATACCACAACATCTGAGGTCTCTACCGATACCACAACAACTGTTGGTTCCACAGATACAACACTAACTGAAAGTACAACCACTGGACTGCCTTCAACAACTAGCGCGGATACCACAACATCTGAGGTCTCTACCGATACCACAACAACTGTTGGTTCCACAGATACAACACTAACTGAAAGTACAACCACTGGACTGCCTTCAACAACTAGCGCGGATACCACAACATCTGAGGTCTCTACCGATACCACAACAACTGTTGGTTCCACAGATGCAACACTAACTGAAAGTACAACCACTGGACTGCCTTCAACAACTAGCGAGGATACCACAACATCTGAGGTCTCTACCGATACCACAACAACTGTTGGTTCCACAGATACAACACTAACTGAAAGTACAACCACTGGACTGCCTTCAACAACTAGCGCGGATACCACAACATCTGAGGTCTCTACCGATACCACAACAACTGTTGGTTCCACAGATACAACACTAACTGAAAGTACAACCACTGGACTGCCTTCAACAACTAGCGCGGATACCACAACATCTGAGGTCTCTACCGATACCACAACAACTGATGGTTCCACAGATACAACACTAACTGAAAGTACAACCACTGGACTGCCTTCAACAACAAGCGCGGATACCACAACAACAGAGGTCTCTACCGATACCACAACAACTGTTGGTTCCACAGATACAACACTAACTGAAAGTACAACCACTGGACTGCCTTCAACAACAAGCGCGGATACCACAACATCTGAGGTCTCTACCGATACCACAACAACTGTTGGTTCCACAGATACAACACTAACTGAAAGTACAACCACTGGACTGCCTTCAACAACAAGCGCAGATACCACAACATCTGAGGACTCTACCGATACCACAACAACTGATGGTTCCACAGATACAACACTAACTGAAAGTACAACCGCTGGACTGCCTTCAACAACAAGCGCGGATACCACAACATCTGAGGTCTCTACCGATACCACAACAACTGATGGTTCCACAGATACAACACTAACTGAAAGTACAACCACTGGACTGCCTTCAACAACTAGCGAGGATACCACAACATCTGAGGTCTCTACCGATACCACAACAACTGACGGCTCCACGCATTCCACCATCACAGAAAGTACAACCACTGGACTGCCTTCAACAACTAGCGCGGATACCACAACATCTGAGGTCTCTACCGATACCACAACAACTGATGGTTCCACAGATACAACACTTACTGAAAGTACAACCACTGGACTGCCTTCAACAACTAGCGAGGATACCACAACATCTGAGGTCTCTACCGATACCACAACAACTGATGGCTCCACGCATTCCACCATCACAGAAAGTACAACCACTGGACTGCCTTCAACAACTAGCGCGGATACCACAACATCTGAGGTCTCTACCGATACCACAACAACTGATGGTTCCACAGATACAACACTTACTGAAAGTACAACCACTGGACTGCCTTCAACAACTAGCGAGGATACCACAACATCTGAGGTCTCTATCGATACCACAACAACTGATGGCTCCACGCATTCCACCATCCGAGAAAGTACAACCACTGGACTGCCTTCAACAACTAGCGCGGATACCACAACATCTGAGGTCTCTACCGATACCACAACAACTGATGGCTCCACGCATTCCACCATCCGAGAAAGTACAACCACTGGACTGCCTTCAACAACAAGCGCGGATACCACAACATCTGAGGTCTCTACCGATACCACAACAACTGTTGGTTCCACAGATACAACACTAACTGAAAGTACAACCACTGGACTGCCTTCAACAACTAGCGCGGATACCACAACATCTGAGGTCTCTACCGATACCACAACAACTGTTGGTTCCACAGATACAACACTAACTGAAAGTACAACCACTGGACTGCCTTCAACAACTAGCGCGGATACCACAACATCTGAGGTCTCTACCGATACCACAACAACTGTTGGTTCCACAGATGCAACACTAACTGAAAGTACAACCACTGGACTGCCTTCAACAACTAGCGAGGATACCACAACATCTGAGGTCTCTACCGATACCACAACAACTGATGGTTCCACAGATACAACACTAACTGAAAGTACAAACACTGGACTGCCTTCAACAACAAGCGCGGATACCACAACATCTGAGGTCTCTACCGATACCACAACAACTGATGGTTCCACAGATACAACACTAACTGAAAGTACAACCACTGGACTGCCTTCAACAACTAGCGCAGATACCACAACATCTGAGGTCTCTACCGATACCACAACAACTGATGGCTCCACGCATTCCACCATCACAGAAAGTACAACCACTGGACTGCCTTCAACAACTAGCGCGGATACCACAACATCTGAGGTCTCTACTGATACCACAACAACTGACGGCTCCACGCATTCCACCATCACAGAAAGTTCAACCACTGGACTGCCTTCAACAACAAGCGCAGATACCACAACATCTGAGGTCTCTACCGATACCACAACAACTGATGGTTCCACAGATACAACACTAACTGAAAGTACAACCACTGGACTGCCTTCAACAACAAGCGCAGATACCACAACATCTGAGGTCTCTACCGATACCACAACAACTGTTGGTTCCACAGATACAACACTAACTGAAAGTACAACCACTGGACTGCCTTCAACAACTAGCGCGGATGCCACAACATCTGAGGTCTCTACCGATACCACAACAACTGATGGTTCCACAGATACAACACTTACTGAAAGTACAACCACTGGACTGCCTTCAACAACTAGCGAGGATACCACAACATCCGAGGTATCTACCGATACCACAACAACTGACGGCTCCACGCATTCCACCATCACAGAAAGTACAACCACTGGACTGCCTGCAACAACAAGCGCGGATACCACAACATCTGAGGTCTCTACCGATACCACAACAACTGTTGGTTCCACAGATACAACACTAACTGAAAGTACAACCACTGGACTGCCTTCAACAACTAGCGCGGATACCACAACATCTGAGGTCTCTACCGATACCACAACAACTGTTGGTTCCACAGATACAACACTAACTGAAAGTACAACCACTGGACTGCCTTCAACAACTAGCGAGGATACCATAACATCTGAGGTCTCTACCGATACCACAACAACTGACGGCTCCACGCATTCCACCATCACAGAAAGTACAACCACTGGACTGCCTTCAACAACTAGCGCGGATACCACAACATCTGAGGTCTCTACCGATACCACAACAACTGATGGTTCCACAGATACAACACTTACTGAAAGTACAACCACTGGACTGCCTTCAACAACTAGCGAGGATACCACAACATCTGAGGTCTCTACCGATACCACAACAACTGATGGCTCCACGCATTCCACCATCACAGAAAGTACAACCACTGGACTGCCTTCAACAACTAGCGCGGATACCACAACATCTGAGGTCTCTACCGATACCACAACAACTGTTGGTTCCACAGATACAACACTAACTGAAAGTACAACCACTGGACTGCCTTCAACAACTAGCGCGGATACTACAACATCTGAGGTCTCTACCGATACCACAACAACTGATGGCTCCACGCATTCCACCATCCGAGAAAGTACAACCACTGGACTGCCTTCAACAACAAGCGCGGATACCACAACATCTGAGGTCTCTACCGATACCACAACAACTGTTGGTTCCACAGATACAACACTAACTGAAAGTACAACCACTGGACTGCCTTCAACAACTAGCGCGGATACCACAACATCTGAGGTCTCTACCGATACCACAACAACTGTTGGTTCCACAGATACAACACTAACTGAAAGTACAACCACTGGACTGCCTTCAACAACTAGCGCGGATACCACAACATCTGAGGTCTCTACCGATACCACAACAACTGTTGGTTCCACAGATGCAACACTAACTGAAAGTACAACCACTGGACTGCCTTCAACAACTAGCGAGGATACCACAACATCTGAGGTCTCTACCGATACCACAACAACTGATGGTTCCACAGATACAACACTAACTGAAAGTACAACCACTGGACTGCCTTCAACAACAAGCGCGGATACCACAACATCTGAGGTCTCTACCGATACCACAACAACTGTTGGTTCCACAGATACAACACTTACTGAAAGTACAACCACTGGACTGCCTTCAACAACAAGCGCAGATACCACAACATCTGAGGACTCTACCGATACCACAACAACTGATGGTTCCACAGATACAACACTAACTGAAAGTACAACCGCTGGACTGCCTTCAACAACAAGCGCGGATACCACAACATCTGAGGTCTCTACCGATACCACAACAACTGATGGTTCCACAGATACAACACTAACTGAAAGTACAACCACTGGACTGCCTTCAACAACAAGCGCGGATACCACAACATCTGAGGTCTCTACCGATACCACAACAACTGATGGTTCCACAGATACAACACTAACTGAAAGTACAACCACTGGACTGCCTTCAACAACAAGCGCAGATACCACAACATCTGAGGTCTCTACCGATACCACAACAACTGATGGCTCCACGCATTCCACCATCACAGAAAGTACAACCACTGGACTGCCTTCAACAACTAGCGCGGATACCACAACATCTGAGGTCTCTACTGATACCACAACAACTGACGGCTCCACGCATTCCACCATCACAGAAAGTACAACCACTGGACTGCCTTCAACAACTAGCGCGGATACCACAACATCTGAGGTCTCTACCGATACCACAACAACTGTTGGTTCCACAGATACAACACTAACTGAAAGTACAACCACTGGACTGCCTTCAACAACTAGCGCGGATACTACAACATCTGAGGTCTCTACCGATACCACAACAACTGATGGCTCCACGCATTCCACCATCCGAGAAAGTACAACCACTGGACTGCCTTCAACAACAAGCGCGGATACCACAACATCTGAGGTCTCTACCGATACCACAACAACTGTTGGTTCCACAGATACAACACTAACTGAAAGTACAACCACTGGACTGCCTTCAACAACTAGCGCGGATACCACAACATCTGAGGTCTCTACCGATACCACAACAACTGTTGGTTCCACAGATACAACACTAACTGAAAGTACAACCACTGGACTGCCTTCAACAACTAGCGCGGATACCACAACATCTGAGGTCTCTACCGATACCACAACAACTGTTGGTTCCACAGATACAACACTAACTGAAAGTACAACCACTGGACTGCCTTCAACAACTAGCGAGGATACCACAACATCTGAGGTCTCTACCGATACCACAACAACTGATGGTTCCACAGATACAACACTAACTGAAAGTACAACCACTGGACTGCCTTCAACAACAAGCGCGGATACCACAACATCTGAGGTCTCTACCGATACCACAACAACTGATGGTTCCACAGATACAACACTAACTGAAAGTACAACCACTGGACTGCCTTCAACAACAAGCGCAGATACCACAACATCTGAGGTCTCTACCGATACCACAACAACTGATGGCTCCACGCATTCCACCATCACAGAAAGTACAACCACTGGACTGCCTTCAACAACTAGCGCGGATACCACAACATCTGAGGTCTCTACTGATACCACAACAACTGACGGCTCCACGCATTCCACCATCACAGAAAGTTCAACCACTGGACTGCCTTCAACAACAAGCGCAGATACCACAACATCTGAGGTCTCTACCGATACCACAACAACTGATGGTTCCACAGATACAACACTAACTGAAAGTACAACCACTGGACTGCCTTCAACAACAAGCGCAGATACCACAACATCTGAGGTCTCTACCGATACCACAACAACTGATGGCTCCACGCATTCCACCATCACAGAAAGTACAACCACTGGACTGCCTTCAACAACTAGCGCGGATACCACAACATCTGAGGTCTCTACCGATACCACAACAACTGATGGCTCCACGCATTCCACCATCACAGAAAGTACAACCGCTGGACTGCCTTCAACAACTAGCGCGGATACCACAACATCTGATGTCTCTACCGATACCACAGCAACTGACGGCTCCACGCATTCCACCATCACAGAAAGTACAACCACTGGACTGCCTTCAACAACTAGCGCGGATACCACAACATCTGAGGTCTCTACCGATACCACAACAACTGATGGTTCCACAGATACAACACTAACTGAAAGTATAACCACTGGACTGCCTTCAACAACAAGCGCAGATACCACAACATCTGAGGTCGCTACCGATACCACAACACCCACACCCACGACTGCCACTGTTTCAGAACGTATAGCCACTGGATTGTCCTCTTCAGCTCTCGCCACATCGTCTTCCACAATATCTGAGAGCCCTTCTTATATTGTAGTTGAGGACACCAACAATCCCTCTGCAACTACCACATCAACAGAAAGTTTCACCTGATCCTTTACTCATAACGCAGTCCACAATGGCAATCATCACTTATCTAACTTCAGTAGCTGGGTTATGACTACTAGTCGTAGCACTGAAGCCTTAATTACAATCTTTTAGTAACTACTACAAACCCATTTTTTTTAAATAAATTTTAGAGGTTGACAAAATACGAAAGAAAAATAATTGCTGTCTCTTTAATTCGGTAACTACAGGTACACTAACTTTCCTCTATTTGAGAGGGAGAGAGTTGCAATCCACCACCCGAATCCATTGTGAATCGGTGGATGTTTTAGAATTGAAGATAGACAATATGTTATTATTTTAGTTTTATTTGGTTGAGAAATAAGTATAGAGTATAATATCTATTTGTAAAAAATATTATTAAAAAAAATTGATTTATCGTTAACAAATCACTTGTTTATTTTTTGAGAGTATACAAATTAACCTTGCTTGCTTAATTTATAACATTGAATCTCTCAATCTACAAAGTAAATGTAAATGACATTAGTAAAAGATGTCATTTCATGTAAAAATGGCGCAATGACTTTTAGTCGTTCGCCCAAATTCGATTACCTCTGGAATTCGGACAAACGACCAAGTAAGTGTAAAAGAACGGGGTCGAGTATGTTCGTCTTAGGGCAATCTTTTTAGGTTTCGTTTTTTGGTTTTCTTTCGAGTACCCGAATACGGGCTAACGACCAAGAAAGTGTAATTATGCCATAAGTTATATTGACTATTACTAAGTTTTAAAAATTAACCTGTTTATTATTATTATTTTTTTAAGAATTTTATTTATTATGAAGTAATTATTATTATATACTCGTATAATTTATCTGTAACTGCGATTTTGTATGTTTGTTAATTGTTACTCTCGAACAGAGTTGTATGTTTGACCTGAATTAATTTTTAAGGTATCTACTTATTTTAAACTTTGTTAATGTTATCAAATTGAATAAATGTTAATAATCAATAATTGTTTTAATTTATGTACATATGTCATCATAACTACAACACCTGACTTTGTTTAATATGTGATTTGACAACGAGAAAAAAATATATCTGGAACTTTTTGAGTAATCATCATTGTAAAAAGATTCACTTATTTGCCTAACCTAATCCAAAAATCCCAGCTTAAATGGAACTAAAGTGGCATTCTGTAAAGATTGCTCGAACCTCAGTTTTAACTGACTTCAAAAACCGGCAAAGTCGGACTCGCGCACAAAGAATTCCGTAGTACCAAACAATACTATTACCGATCATTCATGTCAATTTTAATTCAAGCTTTATTTATTTTTCACATTATGTTCTTAAAAACCTAAGTTACTGCTTCTCCCAAACTTTACACAAACCAATTTTCGTTGAAAGTTCTTTTTTATGTAGAATACTAGTTTTTAGCTACATCTGGTGAGACTGCAATGTGACCCGACTAGGCAGTATAGTAGACATTTAATTTAATAGATATATGGATGGTAATAAAGTATCCGCTAAGACTCATTCATTATCGTAAACGTATATCGATGATACCACAAAATCAAAACAAATCAAAATCAAAAATGTTTATTTGCAAGAAAATACATACAAGGAAAAAATCTTATATACTAAAAGGCATTGTATTCTGTCTGCAAGCAAGCGTGCAATTATTAACTTACATCTTAAATGTCATGATTATCATGCAATTAATACTGTTATTACAATTATTATAAAATCAGTTATTAATTTTCATTCAACATTAACGTAAATTTTAAAGTTCCATAAATTCCTTAATGCTTTGGAAAAAACAATTTTGTAGCCACTCTGTCAATTTAAAAAAATAAAAATTGAAACTGTTAAGGAGGTGAGCTGTAGGTATGCATGATCGCCAAGTTAAATGACATCCTGTTTTAGGGTTCCGTAGCCAAATGGCAAAAACGGAACCCATATAGATTTGTCATGTTCGTCTGTCTGTCCGTTTGTAATCATCATCATCATTCACAGCCTGAACTCACCCACTGCTGGGTATAGGCCTCTCTTTTCTTCTGCCAATCTCCACGGTCCTGTACCAGCCTCGTCCAGGTTTTCCCCCGATGGCAACTATGTCGTCCGTATGTCACATGCATTTTACTCCTAAATTGTTGGCACCAAACAGGAGAGTACATATCTCCTATGAATATTGTGGTCACATTTTAGGGGCAGACCATCAACTAAACAACTTTATCGATGGCATCAACACCGAAAATCAATCGCAGAAAAAAAGTATCAATTACTCCATACATTTGGATGGAGTAGTTAATGAAGTTTTGTACGAGACAGCTGTTTCGCAATTGAAAGGTCGGTTCCATGGAGAAAATTGTTCAGTTTGTTGGTTTAAACCACATCCAGCAATATGACTCCTTACTAAGAGCCCAAACAGACTGGGCGTGGGATTAAAAGAAACTTCACCACAGATTCCAGCACCAGCATGCCTCCTATTCCTCGACGGCACATAAAGCCAAGTCAGAGGCCCATGGGCCCATAAAAACTCTGACACCAGGTTAGGCACTAACCACAAGACAAAGAAGACCACAGATTAAGAAAAAGTCATGCAAGAAGACCCCTAATAAAGCCGATAGGCACTTGTTCTTCCCGTCATTGCGATATTTTTTTTGTTCTGGGCTATACCGGAAACCTTCTAGTTACGGACATATTGGAGGTCAAAGTTCCAACTTTTTCACCAAGATTTTTTTAAAGATTTTTTTTGTATGTTGTTACTTTACTTTTTACTTTAACACTTTCGCTGCCCAGCACCCAGCATATGAGTCCAAAGTCCATATTACGCGGGGTGCTGGGCAGCGAAAGTGTTAAATACCTCCATGACCCCTGTACTATTCAGTGCACACATCAGCACACCGTAAACCGTGATTTTTCACCACAAAAAAAAGTCGTATCCCAGTAATATTTTTTGCGTAGAGTAACTTAGTCTTACCTAGAGGTTATTAGTCTTACCAAGTACTAACTGGGTTGTGGAGGTCAGATAGGCTGTCGCTCCATGTAAAATACCGGTTTTCAGCTGCATCCGTTAAGACTGAAAGCCGACCCCAATCAAGTTGGGAAAAACGCTAGGCAGATGAACTTAGTTTTAAGTACATAATGCTTGGTTGACGGCTTCGTGAAGGGTCCGTTTACACCTTGTTTAAGAGCAGCTTCTTCTGATTTCTAGTTTCCGATTTCAATTTGGAAGTCTTTTAATCGAGTTTCTACCACAGGTAACGGTGAAGGAAAACATCGTGAGGAAATCGGCATGTCCTGGAACCGAAAATTCGAAGACTTGTGTCATCGGCCAATCCGCACTGGGCCCGCGTGGTGGATCATAGCCCATTCCCTCTCATAGAGAGAAGGCCTGTATCCCAGTAGTGGGGCCATTATAGGCTGATTATGCATATGCCACCACAGGTTGATCACTGCAGGCTTATCTTCGGTTTCTGGGATGTCAATCTTGCTCAATATGACTGAGATGACGAATACCAGTCGATGACACACTGCTTTTTTATCGTGATCCCCCCAGGTGGTGTTTAACTATAAACTCGAAAGAAAAAAAACAATGTACGCTACTCCATATCATTTGTTCAGCACGTTGAAATTCTATCTATCTCCTAATCAGTATTTGTACCATAATCATGTTGATGCGCTTCAACTATTGCATGCCTTTAAGCTCATTGGCGCGTACAGAATCTACCTTTTGTAATAATGATAACTTGTTCTATAAAAGGATTGGTTGAAAAAGCGAATATCTCACTTTATTTATTGGCAAGGGAAAATGTCCAGGTTAACTGTGATCCTTTTAGCAGTATTCATTGTAACGATTAGTGTCAGATGTCTTGCGGAACCATCGGGTAATTCATTTGTTTCTTTATTGGATCAGCACTAATTGATCAGATAGTGATGTGCACAGATAGCATGTTCATTTATTTATTTACAACTAATTATAGCAACATTACAGACCAAGTCCAATACGATGCTATAAGACATAAAATAAAACAATATAAAAAAAGTAAAATCACATCCAGTAAAAATATTAATAGCTATAGTTAAACATGACCAAGTTTATAGTTGCATACCTTTTCCAATTTTCATTTGTGCCCTTTGAACAAATGTTCTGAGACACTATTCGGAATGAATGAAGGGCGTGTACCTACCTACTCCATGCGAGACCCTACAGGATCTACCCTGCCATAACGTTCTAAGAATTGCCCCTATATGGTTTCTCTCGACAAGTGTAGTGTGTTCTGTCCACCCTACTAGAGACAAAAAAAATGTCTTAATCTTTACTATGACTTCTAAATTTTTATTTACAGACGATTCAGAATCACAGCTAAGTCGAAGAGACGAACCTGATAACTTGGAAACGGACCCAGAGGAAGTCGACCGGTCAGCGTCTGCACAAGCATATGCGGCCGTCGGTAACCGGTATAGGCCACCTTACCCACCGAACCAGATCCGGGTGGTCGAATGTTACGGCTGTGCAGACTGCCCGCAGGTCTTAGCTAACACCTCGACTAGGTTTTGCCCACATACCAATGATTATACTAAAAATAACAAGTGTGTTGTCTACGCTGAGAAATACAGCCGTGAGTATGTAATATAGTATCAATATTGGCATCAGCACTCTAGTTTTATTTATCACTAGCGGACCGTCCCGGCTTTGCACGGGTGGAAATTTATTTTTTAAACATTTTGGGATAAAATATAGCCTATGTTATAGGGATAATGTAGCTTTATAATGGTGAAAAATTTTTTGAAATCGCCACAGTAGTTTTTGAGTTTATTCATTACAAACATACACACACACAAAAATACAAATATTTCCTCTTTATAATATTAGTAAGATTTTAATAAAAACAAAAGGGGTACACAGAGAAGACTAATATTTCAACATTTTTTTTCTTTTGCTAACCGTAGAAAATACTACAAAGATGGCGGTCTTTCTAATGTGACCAATTTTAGGATGTAATGATTACAATGTAAGGATGGGAGACGATAAAATCCAATGCCAATTTTTTTTTTTTTAATACATTTATTTCAGACTAAGTAGTTGTCCATAGGTCTTAAAACTACGTTAGTACTACATTGCATTTAACGGCCCTCTGGTTGGTCCAATTCAACTTCACTTAAAACAGTAAATGATGCCCTTAATCATTTCTCGTCACTGATATTAGAAATATCATGTAATAACCTCATTGTGAAAGTGGGACTGCCCCGAGTACACAGTAATGCATAGAAATAAACACTACTCGTTACTTTCAATTGACTCTTCAGTCTTGAATATTGTGAGATAACGATTAATAGGAGAATGTTTCAAATAACGTTTTAAAGTACTCATTCCCATTTGTGTCATTTTTGTACAAAAACGTGCGTCAAAGTCCACTTGAATTAATTATATTACTTAGTAATAGTGATACTTGAAACTGTAACTCTGCACTGTACAGCATTGACCATACATAATTCAAATTTAATTTAAAATTTAAAAAACCCCCAACGGAAAAATAAAAGATGAAAGACAAATACCCACTTTCATCCCGCATATCTAGTAAATGGCTGCACCGATTTTGATAAAACATGTCTAATTTTAATATACACATCATGGGCTTTCATTTGATACCCCACTAGGGTATATTTGAAAATATTCGATTTTTCATACCCACTTTCATCCTCCATATCTAGTAAATGGCTGCACCGATTTTGATAAAACGTATCTAAGAACAATTGCCAAGAAACTAGCTTTCAAATTAAAAAAACTGAATCCAAATCGGTTCACTCGTTTAAGAGCTACGGTGCCAGAGACAGACACACACACACATTGCGGTCAAACTTATAACACCCCTCTTTTTGAGCCGGGGGTTAATAAAATATAAACCAATAATCTTCATCATCTACTGCCTCCTTGTCGGCTTCTAGACCTCTTTATGTTTATGTCAATCTCCACGCTTCTTTGCAGGTCCATTTGGGTTCTAAGTGGACTGAAACAATCACTTTCATGTAGCCATTTTATTATTGTGCTCGCGGTTACTCGTAGGTTTTCTAGGTAGCATTCTAGGAGAACTACCTGCTTCGTATACACCTTCCCGCTTATGTTACATATACAATATACTTTAGATAAACAAATCGATGTTATCATATCAATAATAATCCTAAGACAATCAAATTATAAGACTACTCGGTCTGGAATTTTCTTTCAGGATACCTATCAGATCCAAAGAAAGAAAGAAAGAAAAAGTATTTAATAGATTCACACACGACAAAACAAAAAGAAATGGTTGAATTCACAATAAAACAAAAATTATACACCGTGACTTTTTAGTCGTCTTACAGGTGGGGCTTTCGGGACCGGGACCGCGGTCCCGGATTACACCTATACATTAAAGGTGGTCCACTCAATGTGCCCGACATAAAATAGTTCTAGGCGCAATTTTTTTTTTTTACCTACCCTAATAGGTACAAAGTAAAATAAATAATCATTAGAAAAAATTATGAAACGTCCGGTTAATGATGGGTTTTATTTTTCAGAGATGGAGAAACCATGGTACATTCGAGGCTGCGCTTCGGAGCGAGGATCGTGTGCTGACATAGTAAGGGCACATGAAAATGCGAACATGAGAATGGTCAAATTGATCTATTGTGCGGAATGCGATGGAGACAAATGTAACACCAGCGGAGTTTACCGATCTCTCCCGAACTTGGCGGCCGCAATTCTCTTCGTAGTCATAACACCTTTGGTTGGAAAATATGCTCTCTCATAACACTTTTATTGGTTATTGTGTCAAGTATGGAAGAATATTTTGTAAATCATGATAGCACAGGTCTCAAGTTCGTTTGCGTGGAAAGTTTGTCCAGTCCAGTTTGTATTATCAATTAAAGCGATGCTCAATAATAGTTTGATCATTTAAAATCCTATCTACTATTTAATTTACGTCTAAATTCCCCGTTAGACAACGGCGTGTAGTACCACCCACAATATTATTACTCTAGCAGCCAGAGTAATTGTAACTGTAAGTAAAATAAAGGGTGTAAACAGACCCTTAACGAAGCCGAAAGTCACTTGTTCTCCCCGTCATTGCGATCATTTTTTTGTCAATTTTTTCACAAGTTTTTTTTTGTTAAATATAATTTTTAAAGGTTTTAACTTTACTTTAATTAACTCCATGACCCGTTTACTATTCAAAGCATCTGCACTAAGTTTTGAATGCGTCACATTGAGTTTTACCGTAAAACGTGATTTTTCACCCCAAAAAAAAGTCGATTCTCAGCAATAATAATTTTTGCGTAAAGTTACTTAGTTTGATGTACAGAATGCTTGGCTGACGGCTTCGTGAAGGGTCTGTTTACACCTTGGATACCTAAAGACTAGCTATATTATACTTTCGATCAGTAAAATTTTTTGAACTTGTATGATGGCAGTACATGAACCGGATACAAACTCACAAGATGAACTGTAAAGTAAGTAAAACTTAATATCTTCAGTTGCGACAACTAGACCAACGAGTCAGGTCGTTGGTCTAGTTGTTGCAAGCATATCATGAGATATTGGGTTCGATTCCAGGTAGGGCTAAGTGTTATTGTGTTTCTCCATGAAAAATTTCTGATGGGCAGCCACGGTGTCTGAATTTGTGCCCGGTTGATGGCAATAGGCTCGCCCTCTATTTCATGGGACTAAACATAACTGGTGGAATGTGGGCATACTATTAGATTCGAGACAGTCGCTCCATGTAAAATATTGGTATTCAGCTGCATCCGATTAGACTGGAAGCCGACCCTAACATAGTTGGGAAAAGGCTAGGCAGATGAAGATGACTGCCTAACCCTTCGGGGATTGCAAGTACTATCACTGATGTATTATACAACAGTCAAAGTTTATCGGTAAATATTTATAGTAGGTACTGCATGATTTTTTTGGCGCATGGCGTATAGGTGAAAATAAACCGTCATAATAATTATTCATTCCAATTTCAACAATTTCACAAATAATTTTATTGCCAACAGCGCCCTATTGACAGTTATATTCAAGCGCAATAATACTTTGCTACACTTTAAATACTTTAATATCTTTGATAGTTCTTTACATCATCACCAACAAGACAACAACCAGCAACGTACTATTTAACACATCGACACTGGCGACATCTATTCCCCGACGCTTTAACTAAACATAGCGCCATCTAGTTTCAGAATAGGAAGAAAAATAGGAAAAACGTTCTACAATAGATGTCACTACTATAGCCAACGCTTAGTTGACTACAATATTGAGGGGTGCAGAATTAAAGGGTTATAATGTGTAGAATTTATTCAGAAGTTTGCTTAAACGGTACAGGAATAGCCTGTATTGTATTTTCACTAACAGTCAGTATTCGTCAGCCGGGTATCGGGATTTTCCCGCTTAAATAGTTACTCATTTGGGACATGTCCCAGACCTATATACCTATCAAAGTAGGTATAGTTAATACAATTCAATACAATAGGTTTATACAATATGTTAATAGAACCGATGATCAAAAGACTTTGTATTATTCTGCCTACCTTCATTTGATTAGTGGAATAAGATATTCTAGTAAACAGGTATTTTATTATTTTCGGTGTTTAAATGATCTTTGTTAACTTGGTTTGTATTTTTTAGGGTTCCGTACGTCAATCGGCAACAACGGAACCCTTTTGGGATTACTTTGTTGTCTGTCCGTCTGCCAAGACCCTTTTCCTCAGGAACGCGTGGAGGTATGAAACCGGAATTAATATCAGATACTCAAGTCTGCTAACCAATTTGGCAAGAAGTAAAGGAAAAAAAAACTGAAAACCGTAAATATGTAGTTTAATAACAAAATACCTACAAGTTTCTACGGAACCCTTCGGTGCGCGAGTCCAACTTGCACTTGGCCCGCTTTTTTTTAAAGTAAGTAGGTATTATGAACTACCATTTTATAAACGAATGTCGTCATAATCTATTTCGGTACACATGCACCTAAACATATTGTTATTGTGATCAAAACTATTCTGAAGAATGTGGGAAGTTGTCGAGTGACAAACATTCGGTCCTAAAATAGGTACATTTTATAGCAGCTTAGTGACGCACAGTCTACCAAAGAAAAACTCAATGATTCCTGAAAGGAAGGAATTTCGTTGAAAGTCGACGAATTTTGGAGAATTTTACGCCGTGATTTGCGATAAATATTTTTTTTTTCGTTATTTATGAGTACCTACCTAATTTTTGGGAGGCGACGCGGTATCGTTTTCCTAAGATGGAGGATTAATAAAGGACTGTTATCAGATAAATAGGTAACCTACACAATCTTTCACCTTTATACTTTCTTTGGAGATAAATCTATACAAATAAATAACAGCTTTTTACTAAATGCATATGAAAATACACGACACAACACTCACAACAAAAACACATTTTTTTCAATTTTTGTCTGTCTGTTTATTCAGCACCCAGTTTTGATTGCGTTACCTTGAGTTTTACCGTAAAACGTGATTTTTCACCCCAAAAAAAAATTGTTTCCCAGCATTAATTTTTGCGTAGGGTGACTTAGTTTGATGTACATAATGCTTGGTTGACGGCTTCGTGAAGGGTTCGTTTACACCCTGTATATGCAGATAGATTTGTTTTGTAAAATGCTTTGTGTATATATCTACAGTCACGAGCACCAACAACTTTTAAAAGGTGTTTCCTCCTACTGTTCTGATTAAAATTTCATTTTGTTACGAACTAGTATTTTGGAACTCATTTTTTTTAGGAAAAAGATCCTTTCTCCAAGTTACAATCGTCGCTTTTAAATTTAGGAAAGTGTAAGTATACATATTGGTGCTCGTGACTGTATACCTATTAATAATTTAGGTATGTATGTAATTGGTACACCACAGACTACCGGGAGTAAGGTCGCTCTCTCTTCCAGCAATCCATCCAAATGTTGTCTTGAAAAGATCGCTATTAACGATAAGACCGTCTATTGTGAAGTGTTTTCTTTTATGACTGTTATTTGTATGGTGTAGGTACATATAGGGTTCCCAACTTTTTGTACGAGAAATAAAGTATATTGAGATCTGAGAAATAAAATGAACACCTATATTACAAAAGAAAACAGTATTTAATTTTTTTTGACGTTTTAAAACATATTTGGAGCTTTTTGCACAATTTAACAATTTATTATCATTTTTAAAATATTCATAAGCCTCTCCACAATTTACGTATGGCTCCGGATACCAGCAGAGTGCGGACATAAAAACAGTATTTTGTATAAGTACTTTTTTTTTTTAGAACAGTAAAAAGTATTAATGAACGAAAAACAGTATAATACTGTTTTTAGCAGTATGGTTGGGAACCCTAGGTACATAATAAAGAATATTCTATTCTATTTTAAAAATTGAGAAGCGGGCTGAAGAGGTCATCGCACCGATATACTGGTAGGTACCTACTCAGGGAAAAGACTTCAGTGCCCACAAGAGAAAAAGAAGTCAAGATGAATTTATCTACTCTAGAGAAGACAAATTAACAGCCAAAGTTAAATGAGCTGTAGATTATACAGATCTGCGGTCTCCTTAAGATTACAAGCTTGAATACATGTTGTAACATCCGAAGTCTGCTCGTAGAAATTAAAACACGTTACGAAACGAAAATATCCCATCCAAGTCAGCGACACTGTTTCGCAACACACGTTTGGGACAAATGCACCAAAGACTAGGCTAAACAACTGGTCACAGAAGCGTCACTGCTTATTTATTACTTGGGATAGGTATCTACCTACAAATCTATAATGCAATGAAAATGAGAAATTATGATCAAGCTCTTGAATGGAGTTGTAGTAACTCCACCTGCTAAAGAGCTGCAATTCTCAATCGTTGTGCTGATTTAAAAAATAAAATATTACCTATCTTGTTTTAGTTTTTATCGATAATTGATAAAAATAAAGTTGGAACCTTATACTGATTACAGATAAACCACTTACCGTATAATTGTTTTTTATTAAATAGAAACAAAAATAAACATACGAAGTTAATCTCAGTCTTAATACCTATCTTTAAACAGGTGAGTAATGGAGCCTACACACCAAAGCCGCCATCTCGACGGCATGCGGCATGTCAATTATTGAAAGCGTATGAAAGTTATAAAAGTAACAGAAAGACTAATTAAACGCAGTTCAGTGTCTGAATTGTTGATCTTTGGGCCCGTAGTACGCAGTATTCGCGCCAACTACCGCGCCTTATAAACCGGCTTTAGTATTGCTACACAATAGCGTCCAAAACGCTGGGTTTGTACTAAATGATAGACAGACCCTCACAATAAATAGAATGAAATAATCAGAATTTATCAAAAACTGTAAGCCTTTGAGACTAGATTACAGAAAAATTATGTATATTTCTGAAATCGATTTATCCGGGTGAAACTAGTGTTAAATCACTTCATAATTACAAGATGTTTAAAAAGCCCAATTCCCGTAATTTTAAACGCTCAAAATGTAGTCGCAATCTCATCTCAGCGATAATCGATGTCAAAAACTTAAACAAAATGTATTTAAGTAAGTAAATTAAGGGGTTTTCGACCGCTTGAGACTGAGAATATAGGAACTGGCCCTCTAATAAATGTCTAAGAAAGCGAATAGATTTGAGCGTTTCGCCCGCCGCGTTTCAACCGCCAGTGTGTACACCGCAGGAACGCCATTGCAGTTTCATTCTCGTGTTCCCGCGCCATTCGCTCGCCGAATAAGAAACGAGACGCACGTAATTATTCTTTTTGTGTTGTTATTTCGTAAGTAGTGCCGCGTGACTTTCTACCATAACAATGGCAAACCTCAGCTTATTTGTGCCCGTACTACTCCTGGCTTTATTCATAAAAGAAGGTGAGTTCATTTTTAATTCAGAAACTTTTTGTATCACGTCATATACAATTCCGTGCTTGATTTTTGAGAAAAACATGTTCTAAGGAATTTGTTGTTTGCGTATTTTGTGTATTTACATAATTTTAAATTATTATTTATTGAATTATCTTGTTTATGAACATCCTCGACCAGGAACATTAAATACTTATAATCTTACTTCTGGCAGATTATTTTTAGGTTGGTAAACTTCAAAAAGTATTTAATTAGTAGAATCTCCTTAATCAGATTCGGATTCAAAATTATATATTTCACTTTAATCTCATGAGATGAAAATTTAGATTATAAAACATATCAATTAATAAATTCAGCTAGTTTAGGCAAGCAAAGCCGATGTCGACCATTCTGCCAATGTATAAAGTGAAAAAAACAAGTAGATTGAGAAAGTGTTCAAAAATAGAATAAAAATCTTCGTTCGATGATACAGTTGAACTTAATGTAGACCTTGTGGGGTTAGTATGGACACAGAGTCAGAATATTAAGGGAAATAAATCAAAATTTAATATTATTGTGAATTATAGTTGTTGACAAAGTGACACGCGTCACTTTGTAAATATTCGATACAGTCACCAGCGCATCAAGTTACTACAAACTGTCAAATTTTCTCATTCGATTATGAACTTTACCATCAACATTTTATGGTTTAAAATCATTTGGAGAAATTTGACAGTTTGTGGTAACTTGATGTTCTAGCGACTGTACCTATGACAACAATATTATGACAACGCACATTGAATCCTTAAATAACATCCTTCCATGTTCAAGCAAACGTAATGTTACAAAACACTATGTTTGCAAAAACGAGCAGATATTATTTAAAAAAAAAAACTCAATAGGGGACCAAGACATTGACTCGAGAGGGGACAAGTGAAGGGACACTGAACTGAGTTTTGTTTACTACTACGTACCGCGCTACATAAACTTTGATTACTTTCAAACTTACGGTTGACCAATAAATTAAATATTATAACTTGTAAACCCCGGGCACAAGTGAAAATCGCTATCGATTAGTTTCGATAAATTTCTACAACGATTTGCGACAGAATTGACATAAACTTTTCGTTAGCTTATATGTTAGTTCCAAACATTCTTGATTTTTATATTAAGATGATGTAACATAATGCGACTTTAACTAAGATTATTAAGATTAATCCTGGAATCAGTCTCTGGTGGTAGTGGTCTGCTATACGGTAGTTAATGGAAGATTTAGATAATATTCCAATAAAATATCATATTTGGTAACGCAAATGCTTAATCAACTTCAGATTAGATAACTTTTGGCTGTGTTTCCGTCTGAACGAAGAAGTAGAAGTAGAAGTTATGAGCACATCATCCACATTGATGGAGAAGAAAAAATGCATGTTATAGAGGATAACTCATAAAGTACCGAAGCAGAAGTAATAAAAATTATATAGGACTACTGCGCTAATATCCTCTAACAAATTTAAAAAAGTCACTTAAATCGGACCAATAACCACGGAGAAATCGGTGTGCATGAAAAAAAAAACAGATGCTGGCCGAATACATAACCTCCTCCTTTTTAAAAATTCAGTTAAAAATGTATTCATCCAATTTAAAAATCTAGTGCAATAGTGATGAACGAAAATTTTCATTTGTGTCTCTATGTCTATATTTTCCTGGTCATCACAACCAGAAATAGTCTCATTCAGTCCATTTTAGCTCGAATACCATTTCCAGAATACAATTGTTCTAGATTACACGGAAAATTATATCAGTCATTACCACAGTATGTTGTTTATCCACACCTATGTTTACCGTAGATAAGACGACGTGAGTTAACCGCGTCACCTGTATTTATAAACACATTTTGCTAGTGATGTAATTATGGCTACCTTGAAAATAAACGACGATGGGTAATTCCCGTTTTATATAAAAAGTTCGCATTTATGTTAGGGACCAGTCCTGTTTTTTTTTGTCAACGTTTTTATTCGTATCTTAGTATCAATTTGTCAAAAATTCTTGTTAATTTTCCTACATTTTTCGCAATCTTTTGGTGTTGATTGTCGGTAAGATAATATAGAGACTACATTTTAAAGATTTTCAGTAAAAACATATTGTAAAAAACAAACGAAGGTCACTAAATAAAATAGCTGTTGGCTGAGTCACACTGCCACAATATTTATGTACTTAATTATAAAAAAAAACCATTTCAAGCGTTTTTTCGCCACAATTATTTTACTTTAATTACAAGTCTAACAACAACAGATTACTGACAGAAACACCTTTGTTGTGATAATAACAGCATGATGAAGTATTATTACAGTTATAGAAGAAAATTAGGATGACTGAGGTTTCTACCTAGCAAGCAAAATTTTGTAGTAAATTTTTTCACTCTTAGGTGATGATATCATGAACTTTCAACTTTCAATTGATATAAATTCCAAAAATATATTTCACCATAATTTTTCGCTATTCCTCAATTGTGTGGTCATGATAGAAACTAATTAGCACCATCGACTAATTACGGTTAGGAATATACATACCACAAAAACCGGTTCTTATTACTAGCAGGATAGTAAAGGCAACACTACTTTATAAACATGTTTATTTTGCTACGCCGTAGCAGCTCAATGAATTTGGTGTAGGTAGGATTTAGGATAACGCTACGAATATTCTAGTATTCGTAGCTCGTAGCTAAGGGTGCGTAGCAAAGGGCGCGTAGCGCGTGACTTAGACGGGGTTGTTCCCTTTAAAGGTGACTAGTTACTTTACTGTGACCTTTTTTAATTGAATACCCGACCAAATATACTACTATTATAAATGTGAAAGTTTGGATGGATGGATGTTTGTTACTCAATCACGCCAGAAAGACTGTACGGATCTGGATGAAATTTGGCACAAAGATAGATTATAGTCTGAAATAGTACATAGGCTTTATATTATTGCACTAATAATGTAGGGGGATGAGCAATATTGCCTCATGTCCATATTCTTCAACTGTTTGACAACTGACAACTGTCATAACATGCATTAGAACAGAACGGCTATTTTAGACCATTTGTCACCGGAGTAAGTACCATGACATTCCTCTGATCTCCCTGTAAACCAGGGTTCGCAAGTTCGAGTCGCAGTCAGTAACCACTTTCCTGATACATAAGAACGATAATCTGCTCCATATTTTGAAGTTTACATTTTGTTTTCTCAAAAATATTTTTTGCGAGAATATATAAATCTTGATTCACTTCAATATTAATGTGTGTTATAACGAATGTTATTTACTACTACTCTGTTACATAAAACGCTGTGGGCGAGTCCACTTACAACCGGTTCAACCTGTATCGAAATGAAACTTTATTTTTACACACATATATGGAAGAAAGTAAATATTTTATTCTGTTACGTGAGTTAACCGGTTTTTTAAAACAGTCCGCATTTTTCGTGTTTGCTACTAGAAAGTTAATTTTTAATGATTTAATTTAGATTTACTCTTATTCTTATTCTTTATTGCACACAAAACAACAAAAAATACACATACAAATTGCAATAATATAGCTTATGTACAATGGCGAGCTTAACCCCGAATTAGGTTTTCTTACAGCAAACCAAATTTTGATTTCGAAATTTGCATAAGAGGATATACCTATGTGCATTAACAGAACATCTTATTACTTAAATGAATTAATTTTATAAACTAAACTTCATACATATATTGTCACGAAATCTTTCAATACTAAATTGTATTATTTTTATGACAGATTCAGATTCATTTATTTGCCTGAAATATGGTATTTTACAGATTTTATAACATTCACAATAGTTCTTTATCGAAACAACCATACAAAACAACCACAAACTATAACATAAAAACGTTTCATTAAAATCACCAGTAAAGAGATATTTAAATGAACAATTAATCCATTACTCACCTTTCAATTCACATAAATAACCACCACAACTGTGCACAAAATACGTCAAAATATGAATCATCACACATTTTGACCTTCAATGAATTGTTGCTAAATTCTGACTATGAGATCGACAATAAGACCAGTAAAGTCATTGATTGAATCATTAATTTCAGTTTCATGAGTCGACACAGTTGTCTGTTTTTAATTACGTGTCATTACTCCAAACAAAAATAAAATCAATATTCTTTTGATTTTTGCCGGCATCTGTGTTCCCTTCCATATTTAACCCATCTGCCTTCAAAGCAAGAGTGAACAGGCATCTTCTGGGCACGCTCGTTCCATCAGAGACCTCTTCTACCGCTTTCCATCAGGCGTGATCGAGGTCAAGAGCAGGCCCATTCTGTAATAATAAAAAAAAAACATATTGAATGGTTCTCTCTCACAGAGAGCAGTTCTGAGGATATTTTAGACTGATTATGTAAAACAATATTTTTACCAAGGTTGCCGACTGAAATCTGAGATCTGAAGTAAAGAGGATGCACTAGAACAATTTTACAAATACGACTTCATGCAACTAACTCCTACACAAGAATATTAAAGAGATCACAATAGAAATATGACATCAGTACTTTGTATCGTCATAATATAATGAGCTTGAATCAGATAACTACTAGGATAGAATAGATAGCAGTGGCGAAGGTTCCATACAACTCGATTCCTACCGGCTTTCCTTTGAAAACGGCCACAGTCAGTACTTTATAGAAAAATAATAAAATCACATTAAAGATACATACTCCGGCTTACCTCTTACAAAAATTGACCCTTCGCTACTGACATATAGCTATTATAAATGCGAAAACAACTGAAACAAATACGTTTATCTTCTACTTTGTACTACGACTACCTGTTTCCCGCGACCTTTGTCCGCGTCAAGTTATTATAAAAATATTACTTCCCTACTTGAATCGGTTTTTTTAACAATTTTAAGGGTTTTATTTCCTTTACACGGCACCCTAATTAACCTAAGTTACTCCTTATAACAGCAGCTATCTGCCAGTAAAAATCATGTCAAAATCGGTCCAGCCGTTTCGGAGTTTAGCCGGAACAGACAGACAGACAAAAATTATAAGTATCGTATTCTGAAATTACAAACACTTCAGTTTCTTTGTATAGACTACGTTAGTTGTAGGTATTAGGTACGCAGGTGTTTTCAAGAGGTTTGAAAATGATAGAAGGCAGCAAGCACTGCCATAAAATATGAAGACAGAAAAAAAACCAAAAACAGAAGAAAAACTCATTTTTACAAGAGTTCAGTTTTTCCGTCGTTCTACATTGTCATTTATACAAGCTAAATAAGTAGATACTTTCGTTCAAACGTAGAGTATGTTGACAAAGAAAGGAAGAAAATAAACGAAAGTGACAACTGACGACACAACAGAGAAAAAAGTACCAAGATTGTTACGCAGTCCCATAAATATTTAACACCAGTCCCAGAGTACCATACTACACTTAATAGTACATTTCAATGTACCTTGGTTTCGGTCGCTTTCACTTGTGTTATCACGTCGCCATTTGTTTGACACACTTAGCCCTTCGTTGGTAGAAAATATGCGGTGAAGGGACTTTCTATTGCCATAATATTAATGTATTCGTGATTTTATCGTGGGTATTTTTATTTGTTGGTCCGGAAATGGTAGGAAATGTGGGAAAATTGTTTTGTGAGTGTTGTAAACATTATAATACATATAATGTACAGAAGTGAGAAGGTTTTGTTTTGTTTGTGGTTATTTGTTTATACATAGTATCAGTGGCGAAGATCCCATATAACTCGATTCCTTCTGGATTCCCTTTGAAAAATGGCACAGTCAGTATTTTATAGACAAACTAGCTGTTCCCCGCGACCTTCGTCCGCGTCAAGTTATTAAAAATACAATTTTCCCCGTTTTTGCAACATTTTTCATTGCTGCTACGCTCCTATTGGTCGTAGCGTGATGATATAGCCTAGCCTAGCCTATAGCCTTTCTCGATAAATGGACTACCCAACACTGAAAGAATCATTCAAATCGGACCAGTAGTTCCAGAGATTAGCGCGTTCAAACAAACAAACAAACAAACAAACCCTGCAGCTTTATAATATTAGTATAGATAATAGAATCACATCAAAGATATGTACTCCGGCTTACCTCTTACAAAAATTGACCCTTCGCTACTGCATAGTATGTTTGTGAACAAAAATCTGCTATGGGTGTATACTAGTAGGTAACTGAGCTATTTTTGTAGAGAAAGCGAAAGCATTCTGTCTTTATTATTTGTTCAACTCGAACTATAGTCCTAAAATAGGTATCTACTTATTGCCAAAGATTTATTAACGTTCGCCAAAATTATTTATCTGATTATATCAGATCTAAGCTAATTATAAAGAGGTTTTTTGGATGTAGGGGGTAATTTTCGGAACTACTGATCAAATTGCGAAAATTCTTTCACTAAGGAGCGTCGCTCACACGATTAACAGTCGAGGTGCAGTTGAGGCGCGGGCGGTTAAGAGGCACGCCGCAACAAAGTTTTCTTTACAAATGAATGGCAGTGCGCTCATATACAAGAGTTGCGGCGCGGGCGAGGTGAAGGCGGGGCGGAGGCGAGGTGAAGGCGGGGCGGAGGCGAGGTGCAGGCGCAGGAGGGGCGCTCAAGTTTGCCCAAGCTACGACTCCACCGCCATTACGCCATTACGCCATACGTAAAATGTGAAGGAAGCATAGCCGCCTGCGCCTCGACTCTACGCAGAGACCTATCTTCGCCCGTGGTGCGACGCCGCACCGCCGCTGACGCGACGTCGCCTCGACTTACCAGTGAGCGACGCGCCTAATAGGAAGCTACATTACCCCCGAGTGTCACAGGCTTTATATAAAACGTGTTCGAGGGATAATTTCCGACCATAACGCGAATGAAACCGCGGGCAAATTCTAGAAGAAAATGAAATGTTTTTATATTTGCTACCTAGTCAAAGTCTTTTCTTTTTATGATGTTTCTACTCACAAAAGTCCTTTTTATACTCCCTGAGTAGTTTATGCAAACGTTCTTTTTATTTTTCCTAAGTAGTAGGTACTTTAGCGGATGGAAGAGACATCGGAGCACAAACGATTACTCCATATTCAGTACATCCTTCCGAACCTATGAGCACGTAGATAATTTTTTTTTTTCATACGTATTTTTTCTAATCAGCTTTTCCATACATTTTGACCATGCAGGTTTTGCACTTATGTAGGAAACAGCATTTTTTTTTTAATCAGCTGTAATTATTTTTAAAACTACAGTTTCCAACAAAACTGATAAGTAACCGTTAATACGTTACTGTCATTTCTACCCTGTATTTAATTTATAATGCTAACTTAATAAGTAAGTCATTCAAGCATGAGTAGTGGGTACCTTCTTCTGGCATAAGTACCAACAGCTAATCAATCCAAAGTGCAGCAATAAAATCCCAAGGGACACTAATAAAGTGAAACTAGGTCGACACTCTATCTCCATTAAACAAACTCTAGCCATATTTTCATATTATGTAGGTATTCATGCAATTTTATCATTGACAAATTTCCGGTATTAATCGGAATTGGCCTGTAGCGTGATTTCAATTTCTTAGTTTCGTAACAAGTTGTCGATTATCGTATTTGATCGCAAATTCTCCCGTCATAAGTGAAACCCCGCATGGTCGTTTTCGTTGATTCGAACGAATACGATCATGCGAGGTTTCGCTTATGACGGGAAAATTTGCGATCAAATAGGTAACAAAATCAACCTTACAAAATTATTTACTTAGTCTGTTTATAAAGCGTGTAAAAAGACCCTTCACGAAGCCGAAAGGCACTTGTTCTCCCCGTCATTGCGATCATTTTTTTGTTCTGGACCATACCTGGGAACCTTCTAGTTACGGAGATATTTGAGGTCAAAGTTCCAATTTTTTCACAAGTTTTTTTGTAAATACCACTTTTTAAGGTTTTAACTTTACTTTAATTAACTCCATGGCCCGTTTACTATTCAAAGCATACATAATCACTAAGTTTTGAGTGCGTAACATTGAGTTTTACCGTGAAACGTGATTTTTCAGCCCAAAAAAAAAAGTCGTTTCCCAGCAATAATTTTTGCGTAGAGTTACTTAGTTTGATGTACAGAATGCTTGGTTGACGGCTTCGTGAAGGGTCTGTTTACACTTTGTATGTCTGCCTGTTTATATTTTAGTTTGTTTTGATGGATTTAGCGTGTAATAAGAACGTCTTAGGTTTAATATACAGATAGTTTTATTTATTTTGAAACTGGGTGAGTTTCAAAATAAATAAAACCACAATTTAATGTAGGCATAACAAATTATTTTTTGCTAATGACATTTTTAGTTTTTTTATTAGTTATTTTATTGTTTCTGCCTAGCCCCTTAAGAAAAAGGCTTGAATTTATGGTCGTATAACTCACGAATATAGATGTTTAAGAGCGTTAACGACTTAAGGCATTTATTACAACCTTTCAAGTCCTTTTTTTTCCGATATGACTCAACTGATTTTAATGAAACTTCATACGCATAAGCAAGATACACAAGTCTAAAAAGTTATCAGAGAACATTTTCGAAGTGTCTTTAAAAAAAAAGATAATTAGTTTCTGTGGAAAAGCTAAAATCGGTCTAATTTAGCTGTAACCATATTTTTAGAAAATTTTCTTTGATAATTTTTTAGACCTATGTATCCTGCTTATGCGTATGAAGTTTCATTAAAATCGGTTCAGTGATTTCGAAAAAAAAGGACTTGAAAGTTTGTATGAAATGCCGTAAGTCGTAAACGCTCTCAACGGAAACACGCCTATCCTAAAGATAGGTATACATACTACGCATTAAACACAAGTAAATTTGAAACTAAATCATAAACCGCGTTTTACTGGCGTAGTTCCACAAATGTGAGGTAATAGAGATAAATGGCGTCACTATTCCCTTCATAATAGTAGTAAACCTAAAAATAACTCTGATGGTCGAAGGTCAAAGGAAATCAGGTAGGTAGAAGATGTAGTATGGCTATATTTACCAACTCATGTCTTCATGTGACATGACATGAAAGGAAATCTTGATGTTTCTGTCCCGTTGTCAGACATTCACCATTTTTAATTTGAGTTAAAAAGTTGTTAACATAACATCACGCCTGTAATCCCCGAAGGTTTATGCAAAGGTGAACCTAATAGTACACCCACATTTCGCCAGTTATGTTTAAGTCCCATGTAATAGGGGCTGAGCGTATTACCATCAACCCGACACAAATCCAGACTCCGTTTAGTATGTTTATAAAAAGTAATCTCAAAAAATACTGATCCGATTACAAACTAATATTTCACTCATAAAACGACATAGAATACTTTTTATGTCAAAGAAATCCACGGATCCTGATAGAATTGCGGCTGGGCGTAGCTACATAGTTGGATAAAAATAGTTATAGTTCCGTCCTCAACTAAACCAAAAAACACAGTTTTACGATAAACTAGTCTCCTAAAGACCGTTTCAGTGTCAATAGAACAATGGCTCATAATTGGTTAATACGTTTAGATAATGGTCCAAGGACATTAAACTACATTTTATCCGAGATAATTAGTATGATTCATCTCGTAAGAGATCTATTTACGCGGCACAGTCATGCTATTATAATTATGCCAACTTGTTTGGAATCCATTGAAAACATCCAGTGAAAACTGTACGTGTGTGGAATCGACTGCTTTTCAACTACATACGAACTGAATGCCGATTTTTAAAAATGCTAGGAAAAATCTATGCGGAAAACCGTCTTTTGTGAGTGTGTTACAAAAAAATTTCAATAACAATACTTATACTTAGTCCAAATTGGTTCAATACCTAATAGTCGGCGGTGATTGCTTTTTTTTAAATTTCGGCAAAGAGATATGCGTCTTCACGGCGTAAATATTTTTTGAATATTTAAGTTGTGTTTATAAATAGAATATCATAGATAAACATGATTATTTAAAACAAATATTGACTTTAAAATTTTAAATTTACTGCAGTTCTCGGCTCCATAACAACCTCGCCCACAGCTCGGTTGTGAATTTCGCTGTGAATGCAATAACAAAGTTTCCCCACTTATATCAAAATATACTATTGAAAGTGCCATATTTGTCTGAAAGTGCAAAAATGAACCTTGTAAACAATCGTCTTGATCAACTCCACGAAACAAGGAAGTAACAAAAAAGGAATAACTGTTTTGTAAAATAATTTATATCCGTTAGATTTATGTCCCTGCCCGCATAATCCCTAATGGGATTCATTCAATAAAAAAGCCATGACCTCACTATGAAGCGTGACCATCTCCATTGTGTTCACGATGGCGGCAAATCACACCATTGGTCAGAATTAATAGACGCTATTGACAATTAATTTCCTATTGTAGTCGTAAGAAGTTGTCGATTATTGTATTTGATCGCAAATTATCCCTTGATAAGTGGAATTAACCCCGCATGATCGTTTTCGTTCGAATCAACCTGACAGAATTATTTACAAAATTATTAATAGAAACATACTAAGAAGTTTCTGTGTCCGCCTATTTATATTTTCGTTAGTTTTGACGGATTTTGCGAGCTTGAACAAAGCTTTAATGTATTTTTAAATGAGTGTAATAAGATTGTCTTAGGTTTTATATATGTTACGACTAAAAGCCGAAGTAAGGTTAAACCTAGTTATAGCCGGCCATACCTAAAATAAATTTAAATTTGGAGGTTTGATGCAAACAATTTGGATGTAGCGCTCGCCGGCCGCTGACGTGGCAGCGCTCGCTGCGCTCGCTCGGCTCGCGCGTGTTTTGTCACAGTTCTAACCTAACCTTACCTTATCCATTTGGTCGGTTTGTCCTAGTAATAAAAATAAATACATCTAAGTATTACCGGCCGCACCTAGGTACAGCCGGCTGCGGCTAGAACTAGGTGTACTTCGGCTTTTAGCCGTAACATATACAGATACACAGGATACACTCAAGTTTTACGATAAACAACAACAACAATTTAACGTAGGCATAACAAATGATTAAATTATCGAAAGAAGTACTACCTACATCCGCCTGAAAATGATAACACAGGAAATTAGAGTCATATTAAGTATTTATATAACAAAACTCGATGCAAAGACAATACATTTAAATACAGTTGGTCGTTTAATAACAGAAACAGAGACAATGGAAAGATGAGGAAAACATTAATGTTTTATTAATTAAATTCCGTACAACAATTACTTGGTAGGTATAAACATAACCTTCTATTTATTCTAAATACAAAGAGAACCTGAAAATCTTGAAATAACCTTGCATACACAAACAATATAATTTATTAAGCACAATAGAATTGTGTTAGTTTTATTGTTAAATTTATTTGTTTTTATTTTATTAAAATATTTACGCCAAAAGGTACATACATTTTACATTGAACAATCTTTTTCTTCTTTATCGTGTGGTTAGTGCCTAACCTGATGTCAGTGTTTTTATGCCGCCCATGGGCCTCCTTGGCTTAAAATTATTATTTAACAATAAATCTATAGGGTTCTTATATAGGTACCAATTACAAATGTACACAACATTCTCTTATTTATTGGCTTATCTATAAATGTCAACTGCTGGACCATTCATGCCTATTATTTCCTACTAACTAATTTAATTAACTACTTAATTAAATTAGTAGCATACTAACACTACACTGAACTCTACCAAATATAATATTTTTCTACACAGTCACCTGCTGACAATATTACAAAAATACTGCTGGTTACATATGTTTGTCATAAACTACGTTGCAAAAAAACCTACACGTGTTTTTTGTCTTCCAAACACCTTCAACAAAGAAAAAAACACAAGTGTTTTAATTTTTTGCAAACTCGTGTATAATATAACTATTATAAGGTATTACGCTGTTGGTAAGATGAAACACTAGCCGGTATAAATTAGAGACAAGTGGTATTTAGGCATATTAAGAGCCCGACCTCAAGATATGATATGGGGGCAACGAAGTCAGGTCATGGGTCAGACCTCTTTCAGATACTACTGTTTAGAATCGTGGGAATTTGGCTAGATAAATAGATATCTACAATATTCGTAAATATGTTGACTGTTAAACTATGGTATTTGTTAAAATTTGGCGCATATAAATGAATTTTTGACCAATTTTAAGTAATAGATACACTTTTGATATTCCAAAATACATTCTCTTTTCCTTTTTTCTATTGTTTTTAGAAATTATTACTCTTTTTCAAATTCTTAGTATTTTCAACAAAGTTTTTTTGGACACAGTTGTACCTACAATGTCCATACATTGAATGAATGATCACACTTATTCTTGAATATTTTCTATAGTGATCTATCAAGATTAGATTTGATTAATTTGATCGTGATATAAAATGTGACATTCCTCATTGCCAGGGGCAATTCTTTTTATCATTATTACTATAGCATTATAAAGTGACGTCATAATAGAGTTGACTGTTGAGTAGATGGGGGACCCCTAACAATAAGGGGGCCTATTAATGGCCTGTTGGACATGAATCACGTTGTAATTGTCGGTTAAAAAAAACAAGGAGACGGCTTCTGTTACACAATTACTTTATCGTCCTTGTAATTTAAGTATGTGGTGTAGTTTGAGCAATAAATGGTTTTTTGTAGGTTTTTCAATGGCATTAGTAGATTCTAGTTTTAATTTGTCTGACGTTACTCAAAATCGCTTTCGAAACTCCCTGTATAACAAATTAATATACAGTATGCCATGCATTGTACTTAGTGTAAGTACATATTATGTCCCTGACCACTCATTGCCATACTTAAAAGTAAAAAAAAGTTACGGTACGGTAAGGTACGGTAAATGATATTCTAAGTAATAAATGTTTAATGTTTAACATTTATTACTAAGAATATCATTTACCTGTTCACTTATTTTGAACAATAACCATACGGTCGCAACGATGGCACTCCTAGTATGCACCACGTTGAATGGTAACAAGGTCAGTAGGTCAGTTGTCGACTAACACGTGTAAAGGGCCAACTAATGGTAAAGTACTGGCCCTGAGCAAATATTTTTCGGCAGTAAACCTGTATAATGCGTTATGTGAAAGTTGGTTAGATTCACTCAATAAGTAGGTACTCGTAGGGCAGAGGTACGGCAAAGATATGATCTTTTTCTTTGTATGACATGGGCCAGATCTTACCAAGATAATTCGTGGTTTCTCTCCTTACTTACCTTAAAAGGAGGTGACTGCTGAGATGATGAGTAATTATAGAGGCATATGGAAGGCAATGACATGCTGCGCAGACCCCAAATGAATTGGTACAGTCGCCATCAGATATATCGTAGCGGGCGACTGTACATGACGGCGATGATGACTAAAATAGTGCTCAAGTTCAAACAAATGACGAATATTTTCTTTAGGTATTCTTTGTTAGATTTATGTCAAAAAAAACGAAGAACCAAATAGGTACAGACTGGCCAGCACATCAAGCTACTACAATCTGTCAAATTTCTTTAATAGATTTTCAACTTTATCACTAAAACATTAGGTTCAAGGTTGATTGGGAAAATTTGACAGTTCCGGATAGCTTGATGTGCTGACGTCTGAACATAAATAAGACAATTTTTTATTATTGTTAGTTTAAATAAGTATTTTGTTGATAAATCTTCCTCTCGTCACTCGATTGTATTATATCGTAATTACATCTGTACGTGTGAAATGCTGTGAAGAATGAAATTATACTAATAGGTGCCATCAAGAATGCGTAAATAGAATACCTTCCTACGTATATAAAGCACAATCATCTTATGTAAATAATTGTTGGACTTCATAAACAGTTTACTCACGTCAAAAAATTACCATAGATTTATGGTAATTTTTTGACGTGAGTTATTTTTTATTATTCACCAAGGTTTTAGTAAGAAGAAGGAATCAAAAGAAGAAAACCTCTGAACTAAGAATTTGAGTGCGAAAATTCATGAGATATTTAATGAAAGTAAAAGCACATTCATTTTCCTTTTGAATGTTAGTAGGCAGATTTAGCGATGCATTCATGTGCAACCTTTTTTTCTATTGAAAATATGAAAGACTAGCTTTTGTCAACGGCTCCGCTCATGTGGAGGGCGGAAATGATCCCATGGCACCAAACTTGAACTATTTCCTAATCGAGGTCTTGATGGTCTATTTGTATGCCAAATTTTATCTAAATCCGCTCAGCCATTAATAACATACATACCGACAGACAGACGGAGTAACTTTCGCTTATATTTTTAATATTAGTACGAGTTATAACTTTCTAAAAAGGTTCACCGGAAAGGCGGATTCGTAAATTTTCTCATTGCCAGATTGCCAATGGCCTGTTAATGTAATTATAGGTTAAAAGTCGTATAATATTGGGTTGAAGCCAACACCAATAATGCCACGACCTAATTCTTTTTCCAGCGATGCCTTATTCCCGGTTTCTGGGGTATTCTGAAACATAGTTTATCGATATCGCTATTGGTTCAATTCAAATTATCATAGCAAATTTTTCAGAAGTATCATAATACTTGTACGAGCAAACCCGTACAATATCAAATGTATCAATTTTATGCTGACATCGACGCGCCGCGAATGAATAAAATATTATACAATTTTATGTCAAAGATCAGTTGTCGCATAGCACCGTTTGGGCTAACAACAAAAGACTCATTCGCCGCGAGTCGATCAGTTATCAGTTTTGGGTGTTCTTTCAATACACAAATGCAATCATACTTATCAGTCTATCATTTGAATGTACCTTACCCGTACAACAAAAATGTCCTGAAAAAATTGTTCCGATCCGTATTGAGAAATAATTTCGAAGAGATGAAGATTCATCATCATCATTCTCCTGCCATTATCCCAATTTATTTGGGGTCGACACAGCTTGTTTTCTTCTTCCATACTTCTCTACGACTCGTCATCTCATCAGACATCTCCTTTTTTACCATATCATCTGTCAAACAGTCCATCCATCGTTTCTTTGGTCTTCCTCTACTCTTATAGCCGTCCACATTCATATACAAAAGTTTCCTCACAGTTACTGATAATGATACTGTTAGCCTGTGTCATCCCACTGCTGGGCAAAGGCCTCTCTCCTTATCTTCAAAATTATTATTATTCCTCACGATTATTGTTGTTTTATCAGGAAAAAATTGATAAAGTACAAACTGGGTATAAGGTGACACTACATATTTACTACCGAGATAGTAATGGCCACTTGCCAAACACGACTTGATCAGCGAAAAAGATTTCATCATAATCTGCAACTCGTAAGATTGATTTTTTTGGCTTAAATGCATTGATGTCGACACAAATAAAAGATACATTACGTACTTCAGACATACATTTCGAAAAAATATGTTTATGTAACCAATATGGCATTTCGATTTTTATGTTTCTCCCAAATACAGCTCCAAAGTACAACCTTGCAAATACTGACGATTACCACGTGTCACCCTATGAGAAATATTTACTTTTAAGCAAATATCATTCGTATGGTGTACATAATAAAGAGTATTCTATCTAAATTCATTAATGTACTAGCTACCTACATATCTGTTGGTACCTCACCGAGCCCCTTATTATTAAAAAGAACGCTTCAACCTTTGTACGATGACCTAAGCAAAACTCGTTTGACTCGTAAAGGCAGTAAACTTAACCATCGAGCATTTAAATCTGCCAAACCTGAATATTAGTATCAGTTCCTAATTGGTTAGGGTCTACTTCCTTCTGCCTTCTAGCTTAGCCAAGTGCATCTGACCTCTGATTCGGACCAATAAGCTAACCCAACCAGGTTAACTGCCCAGGCTTCTTTTAGGCTACCTACCGTCTCGTTTAAATGCCGCAGGTATACATATTAAAATCTGGTCCAACCAGTGTCCAGGTAGTCCCCCAAACGCTGTGCACTAGGGCACCCCAGGGCTTAAAAACGTAGTCCTTTATAATAGATAGGATAATCCATAGTTACCCTAATCGTGAGGATAAAAAGTAGGGCAATCGTCCGTAATCAAAAGTCGTGAAGCCCCTCAAGTGGCTTCGCATCCTTGTTAATACTGGCTTCAAGTTACAGTCGGGAAAGGGGCCGTTCAAGTATTACGTTAACAGATTTTTTGCAAGTATTAACCCCCACCGTCCCCCTCGTCAGCAAAAGTAAGCAAGCTCTTATATGTTTGCTCAATTTGGTGTGATTTTGGAATACCGACATCGTTCTACATACAGGGTGTAAACGGACCCTTCACGAAGCCGTCAACCAAGCATTATGTAGGTACATCAAACTAAGTCACCCTACGCAAAAAATATTGCTGGGAAGCGACTTTTTTTTGTTGGGGTGAAAAATCACGTTTTACGGTAAAACTCAAAGTAACGCACTCAAAACTTGGTGCTGATGGATGCTTTGAATAGTAAACGGGTCATGGAGGTAATTAAAGTAAAGTTAAAACTTTAAAAAGTAGTATTTTAAAAAAAACTTGTGAAAAAATCGGAACTTTGACCCCCAATATCTCCGTAACTAGAAGGTTCCCAGCTATGGTCTAGAACAAAAAAATGATCGCAATGACGGGGAGAACAAGTGGCTTTCGGCTTTGTTAAGGGTATTTTTACACCCTTTATATAAAAATTAAATACTGCTGACGTAATCGCCATCCAGACCCATCCGCCATGTCATCAAAAATAAGCAAAGCAAACATGAAAACATGTGACATCTACCAACCCGCAGTCCCGCACTGGGCTAACGTGGTGGATTCCGTGGTGCCCCATTCCCTCTCATAGAGAGGAGGCCTGTTTCCCAGCAGTGGGATCACTATAGGCAGATAATATGCTTACATACATTATGCTTTAAAATTCCTCTGGTCCTTAAACTTTCCATTCAAAAGATCAACTCGATTCGAAAGAACAAACCAACAAAATACTTTTTTATTTACAACTAGCGTCCCGTCCCGGCTTCGCACGGGTGGACATTTATTTTCCCCTAATTCCCGCCTCCCCCTAATTTTTTCTAGTAATAAAAACAGCCTATGTTACTCCGGGATAATGTGGCATTCTAACGGTGAAAGAATTTTTGAAATCAGTCCAGTAGTTTTTGAGTTTATTCATTACAAACACACACACACACACAAAAATACAAATCTTTCCTCTTTATAATATTAGTGTAGATAGGTACTAGTTAGATTAGTTAGCTACTACAATGAACAAGTACGTATGTACTTTCAAAGTATCTAATGACAATGGAGGCAGTTTGTGGCGCAGATCACAAAGGTATTAAGTACCTCATGTCAGTAGATGACGCAACACAATTACAGCCTACAGCTTCTAAGTTTCTATCTTACGTAACATAAATATGAAAGTATTTTATTCTTTGTGCTTTCATTAAGCTATAGAAAGCCAATTTTATTGGTAGATACTTAATAAATATGTAGATTAATGTTTCATCATCATCTGCCTAGCCTTTTCCCAACTATGTTGGAGTCGGCTTCCAGGCTGACCGGATGCAGCTGAATACCAGTATTTTACATGGAGCGACTGCCTAACTGACCTCCACAAGCCAGTTAGTACTGGGTAATGCGATACCCTTTGGTAAGACTGGTTGTCAGACTTTTGCGTGACTAAATACCTGTTACGACTGTCAAAGATCTACAAATGACAGCCGGGACCTTTCCGAAGCACGGAGAAAACTCGGTATTAAATGGCAACCTAGGTAAGCACGGTTTAATATAAAGATCGACCCGAGCGGCTGTTATTATTCAGCCACGAGCTCCTTGTAGATTATTGTTTGAAGTTCTTAAAAGTATATTTGAAGTTTCTGGCTTTAAAACCACAAGCAAACGTTTAGCTTGCACGTTACTCTATGTAAATCCTTATCAAGACGCCATATTTTAGGGGCTTGTCAAACATAATGGCATAACTCACTGTAGAAGTGTGTCAGTGACCTAAATACGCGGGTCACGGGTCCTTATAGAAAAATATCAATAGTGTTTAAAATACACGGAGCCTTATTGTGTGCAAGTCATTAATAATTCGAACTCAAACCCAATCTAAACAACAATGGGGCAATCGGTACTCGACGGTACCTAACTTTGACCCAGAAAAAGTGTTGGGAAACAATATTCGAGAATTTTCGCACTATACATGTAGGTGACTTAGTTAGCGATAGTGAGTGACATAAAATAAATGAACAGCACTATTTATTTTTAGCACTATTTTTTTTTGTCGCAATACATTGTCCTTCACAAATTCTAACTAAGTATTTGTTTTTTGGCAGCTCAATTAGTCCTAAATCGGAAAACATTGCGGAAAATTATATATTTTTTTGTAAATACGGAATCATCGACAGGCTTGATTATTTGAATCTTGTTAACATTAAGGTCTAGCTAAGTAATTAAACATTTAGTAACGAACAAAAAAGTGTAATTGATGACTACACATTTTGCAATTACCAAATAATTAAAAAAAACTTTACGTTACGGTAGAGGTTGCAAAAATAGGTACAATAATAAACATCTGAAGGATAACCCTCAAAGAGAAGGTTCTTACATCAATTTGTTACAGCCTTTGTAAACCACGAAGAAACAAATCGATAAATCTTTTCTTTTAACAATACTTGTACAAACATGCGTGACCAAATCCCTTTAAAACGACGTAACAGCCAACTGGTTTTCCGATTGCGAAACTCTTGTTTATCAATACAATGCTCTATCTCACGTTTTAGCGTGTGATAGACAAGGACAGTGAATCGGAGGCTGTACAGCGAAACAGTGTGGGTAGGTGTAAACTATTTGAGTCAAGGCAATTGCGTTAGATGTAGAGATGGACTTAATCGAGTGTTTCACTCGAATTGTTATGCGATCAATCGCGAGAGGCGCGAGTTCGGAAGTTTTATAGGTGAACCGAAAATCCATAGTTTTGAATTTCTATGCACCCAGTGCACCCGGGCATAACTTATGACAAGCCTGGGCTTAGTAGGAATGATTTAAATTACAAAACAAGACATGTAGGTAGATGTAAATAATCTCAATTGCTGTAATTAGCATGTTTTTAAAAATCTCGGTATCTTTAACCTTTTGATAAACTTTCGATAAGAAACTACAATAACAATTAGTCTAACTTACAATAACAATTTCTAAATTGTCTAACTACCTAATTATTAGTGGAATATTTTGTTACCTTTAAATTTGAAGAAAATAAAGGGTGTAAAAAGACCCTTAACGAAGCCGAAAGGTACACGTTCTCCCCGTCGTCATTGCGATATTTTTTTTGTTCTGGACCATACCTGGGAACCTCCTAGTTACGGAGATATTGGAGGAAGTTTTTTTTTAAATACTACTTCTTTAAGTGTTATTTTTACTTTAATTACCTCCGTGACCCGTTTACTATTCAAAGCATCCACCAGGACAAGTTTTGAGTGCGTTACATTGAGTTTTACCGTAAAACGTGATTTTTCACACCAAAAAAAAAAGTCGTTTCCCAGCAATAATTTTTGCGTAGGATGACTTAGTTTGATGTACTGAATGCTTGGTTGACGGCTTCCTGAAGGGTCCGTTTACACCCTGTATACTAGAATTTATTAGCATGACAGATTCATTATTCGAAAGTTCATCACCAAACAATCGAATAATTCGTTTGTTTCAAAGACCTTTGCCCATCACTACGTTTAGGTTTCGCAGTTCTGAACCGGTTGAGGTCTCTTTTTGTTGAAGGCTTGCTAATCAATGAGGCACCACTTACATGGTTTCAAGGTCACGCGTTACATAGGAGTCAATAAGCATTTACTTACTTATGGTAGGTACCTATATATCACGTCAGCCTTATTTGAACATCGAATTGCGAGCAGTAAAGGAGACTACCAAATAGGGTGCAAACACACGCATGGTCACTTAAACTGGTATAGAGGTGTAAATTTTAGATAGGTAGGTAATAGCTCGTAGTTAATAACAGCCGCTCGGATCATTCTTCAGGTTAAGCCGCGCTTACCTAGGTTGGTCTATGGATGGGTGACCACCCATTACATACATCATTTCGTCGACAGTCGTTACATGTAGTCAATGGCCCGAAAGTCTGACAACCAGTCTTACCAAGGGGTCGTATTACCCAGTACTGACTGGGTTGTGGAGGACAGGTAGGCAGTCGCTCCATGTAAAATACTGCTACAGTCCAATTATCATCAATTTTAACTATTTTTGAGATACTAATGAATCCTGGCCCCTTTGTCAGGGTTCATCAATGAAAGAACAGCCAAATTACGAAATTCAATGGAGGCTGTTTTAAGACAAAATTGCTAGTTAAGAGCACTAGGCAGCGGGACTATTCGAAAGAGATGAGATACCGCGGCTCTGGAACACAGAGGGCAAAGAAGGAACAAGGATGGGTTTTAGTCAGTAAAAGTCTGACACTCCCTCCCACTCCGCCCAGAGCGGGGGAGGTTATTTGATGATTTCCCATCCAAAAAAAAGGTGTAAATAATGTAATGATGTAGGTATGTTTTTTTTGGGAAATTCTATTTAACGTACCTATGTAACGTATGTAAATACGTTACATAGAATTTTGTGTGTGGTGTCTTTATCGAGTTCGGATGAAGTCATCACTAAATTTTGTCGTTACCGCAAGCTTGATTTTTTTAAACATTTTAAAACCTGTTTCCCCACAACCTTCCATCGAGCGACAATAAAGTAATATTACTCAAAGGATACATTAACGGTTTTGGTCAGATTATTCTCCTATAGATAAAGTTCTCTCTTAAAAAAATATTACCTTATCGTAGAATTGGCATAAAATACATTCGGGCTTGATTACCATTCAGGTTATGTTAGATTCCATTTCATTAAATGGTCGGCGACATCAAGAAGTGATCAATTCCGAAATCTGGCCACGGCATGTATGTATATAGATTAGCTTTGACCAGAACTCTGCCATCTGAACGGCGTTGGTGATGACTTCGGACAGGTCCCTGTAAATGCAGGAGGAATAACAGATAGAGCCGGCAGGCAGACGAGTATTACTGTCAGCGATCATAGTTTGTGTTGTGGCACCGCAGTCATTACGCTATGCCTTATGCTAACTAGAATCTATATTGAGTATACAATACACGTTACTTAACGAGGTTACTTGTCATATAACGCGATCTTATTCTAGATCGATCGTCACAATAAAGTTATTTTCCTCTTACGCAGTTACATTGACAATTGAAAGGACGTAGGCATGTGATTACAAACGCCATAATATTATACAGTAGTACGTACTACGAAGGAATTGTCTTATGTACTTAAGTTAAGTGACATGATCTGCATAAAAGATATGATATACCTATCCTACCTATGTAAAGCATGATCTATTTACTCTTATTTCTAACTGAGTGCAAAATAAAACTACAGCTGCGGTTTTTTGCTGTGTTTTCGACTAGGAACCACCGACGAGGGATCTTTTATTCGATTAGTAGAAAAGATGAGGAGCTCGAGGCTAAATAATAACAGCTGCTCAGGTCGATCTTCAGGTAAAGCCGCGCTTGTGGCTGGGTTGGGTTGTTCCGTGGATGGGTGACCACTCATCGAGTTTCCTCCGTGCCTCAGAAAGCACGTTAAGCCATGGCCCCGGCTGTCATTTATAGATCTTTGACAGTCGTTAATACAAGTCAGTGGCCCGAAAGTCTGACAACCAGTCTTATCAAGGGGTATCGTATTACCTAGTACTAACTGGATTGTTGTGGTCAGATAGGCAGTCGCTCCATGTAAAATACAGATATTCTGCTGCATTCGGTTAGACTGGAAGCCGACCCCAACATAGTTGGGGACAGGCTTGGCAGATGGTGATTTGAAAAGTTGAAGAAGGCTATCACGATGCTGACCTAAAGGTTGACTGGTAGAGAATGCCTTGTGGCATTAAGTCCGCCTATGGATCACTCTTGTGGACATGAAGTTTAAAAACGATTTTTATCTTGCATGTAGGTAAACTTCACCCTAGCGTGAAATTATGGTCTATTTCATTTTTCCAATCATTGAAAAATGTTTTTTCTTTGATTACACTCGCCTTGTCCAATCTTGTTTACTCGAGCAGAAAAATAACAATAATCACCTTGAATTCAATATTAAAATATTCGCTGACGTAGGTTATTATTTCGTTATGTATGATATAATCTACAAATAAATATTATATATTCACTTCCTATTTCAAAGCAAAGACATGACAACGATAATTATTATGCATATAGTATAAAAATAAAATATCTAGACTGTCGATTTGTGAAATGTGATCTTGGCTATCATTGTGCCGATTGTCGTAACGACCAATGGCCTTATGGCCAAGAGTCTCGATTACCATCTTTCGAGGCTCTCCTTAAGCGGTTGGATCAGGGGCCTGATTCAGAAGGCTGTACTCCTTGATACGGCCCGCATTGTGAGGACTCTGAAGCCCTAACCACCGGTAGCTTCGACCCTGCTCCCGACAATGGCGGAGCACTATTTTTATATTTTTAATAGTTTTTTTTAAAGATATATTTAATAATGTACAAAATACCTATACCTATAACAATAACCTATTACATGGCAAAATAGGGGTGTAGTATTAGGTACACCTTTGTCTAATCCTTCGGGGATAGTAGTACAAGCGTGACGTTATGTTATGTGAATAATTAAATACTATTTACTCGTTTACTTGATAATTACAGGCTACAATACTAACCTAAGTCATCATCTGCTAGCCTTTTCCTAACCGTTTAGGACTAGTTACTCATGTATGTATGTATGTTGGGTTCACCTGCCGAACAGAATATAGGTAGCCGATCAGAAGTAGGTATACTACAAGGAGCGACTATCTGACCTCCACAACCCTTATCTAAATAACGTATTTAACCATAAAAAAGAATAGAAAAAAAAAACATGGAATTCGAGTCCACAAGGTACCTTTTAGCATGTACTTGATCATGAATCTCATGATAGCGTTACTTAAGGAAAAAAACTAAAAAAAACTGATTCACCGACCGCGAAAACCTTGAAAGATGACCATTAATTTTTTATTAAGATTTAACTCGAAGGTTGACACGTTCAGAAGTATCGAAAAAAATATATTTTCTACCGTTACGGTTTTTGTACAAAATGCAATGAAAGAAACTGTAAAAACGGATAAAAAACTTAAAAGTTTATCTTCAATTTACAAACTAAATGAGATGACATTCATAGGCTTGTAGAAAAGGTTTTTTCTAGAATATTATTGTCATTTGAATCGGATCACTGATGGATGACGTAGTGTCTGCATTATTATTATAGCTAGCCCATATTGTCCCACCGCTGGGCAAAGGCCTCCCTCCATTCCTTCCAACGGTCCAATCCTCAAGGAAGATATCCAATTCCTCCCGCACTCTGGTCTGTCTGGTGGTGGTCTGCACTAAATATTATTCAATATTCATCATCTGAGGATTAGGAAGCAATTATGTTGCAATTGCTTTGTCTGAGGAAGACTGATAAAGACTAAACTAACAGGGTAGATTTTTGAGATGACGGCATCGGTATCGTAACCAACATAGCTACAGGAAAACGGTCAAAGACTACCTATAAGAAAACTATGAATGAGAAATTGCTATCTGCATTCAAAAATTTTGGAAGAAGTGTACCTACACTTTTTTCACACGGAGGAGCTCGTGGCTAAATAATAACAGCTGCTCGGGTCGATCTTTAGGTTAAGCCGTGCGTGCCTAGGTTGGTCTAAGAATGGGTGACCACCCATGACATAGCGAGTTTCCTCCGTGCCTCGGAAAGCACGTTAAGCCGTTGGTCCCGGCTGTCATTTGAAGATCTTTGACAGTCGTTACAGGTAGTGCCGCGAAAATCTGACAACCAGTCTTACTAAGGGGTATCGTCTTGAGTTTCCCAGTGCTGACTGAGTTGTGGAGGTCAGATAGGCAGTCGCTCCATGTAAAATACTGGTATTCAGCTGGATCCGGTTAGACTGGAAGGCGACCCCAACATAGTTGGGAAAAGGCTATAGATGATGATTTACCTACACTTTTTTACCGTCGAAAGCCATTTTGAGGCTAATTTACATTTCCGTTCAATCAGTTTAAATTGCAAAGGCATAAACTTATGAATTTCGCAGTCAGTTATACCCTTGCGTGTGTAACCAACGTAACTTGTCTTAATAAATTACTTGCACGCAAAGACAATCTTAACTTAGGTAGATACAATCAAAAATGTGATTTGAAGACATAACGATTGTGACGTCTTTCAAGTTAAAACTCAACGATAACTTGGAATTTCGCTTGCCCTATAAAACTAGCGATAATAGTTGAAGTAACCTAGAAACCTTATCTTGAACCAAAACCATTCCTTTTACATAGTTAACTCTAGAAACTTTGTTAGTTTTATAAATGCACCTCTACGTCCATTCATGATAGTGTTTGTGGGGACACATCTTCATCAGCCTAGACTTTTCCCAACTAAGTTGGAGTTGGCTTTCAGTCTAACTGGATTCACCTAAATCCCAACCAAACCAGTATTTAACATGGACCGGCTGAGGCATCTGACCTCCACAACCCATTTAGTAGTGGGTAATACGGACCACTGATTACCTGAAACGACTGTCAAAGATTTACAAATGAAAGTGACTTTACTCAAAAAAAAGATATGTAAGGAATAAGGATGTTGTCAGATTTGACATAGATAGATTCCATTGATAGATTTGAGATATACCTACTCGATTTTAACATCAAACATATCAGTATTCGATTGACAGTTGCTCAAAAATATCGAGAGCCGTATTCGAATAATAGAATAACTGCAGCTCATCTACTAAGAAACTACGAACTACTTATGAATAATGCATAAAGTAATATAATTACCGTTGATAATATTAAAACAATGGGAGAAAATGTATTGAGCACTCATTGATACTGTTTTTATGGTTGCCCAATGAGCTCACGAGTGTTCTTGAATGACTAACTCCGTACAGGAAAACCGTGTTCAATCGATATGCTGTATTCAAATATTATGTACCATCTAGCTACCGTTGACTTCCGTCAACAATACCTACATAGGTATTCTTTCCGATTACTTTTTGCAAACTCACAAAAACCAGTTACAAAGATGTAGGTTCAGTAATCTTTGTAGTTCCGCATTTCCGGAGACAACAAGGTTTTATTTTAGAGGACACTGTGTCAAGGATGTCTTAATTAGCACCCACGTACAGTACAATAGATACTTTGATAAAGATTTTTAATCGGTAAGATCATTTTTATGGGAATAATTGCAAGAGATCACATTGTGGAAGTTTTAATTCCTGTTTCGACTATTCCAAAACAGTGGGACAACAAAACACAATCGTAATTGTTCTTCTTTTTCGAATTCCAGGAGAGCCTGTACGCTGCTGGACTTGTTCCTCCGACCTGAACCCGCTGTGCAACGACCCCTTCCTCGCCGGGAGATCAGACAACTCATACCTGTTCCGTCTGGAGAACTGCGACTCCAATGCTGGGGCCACTTACCCATACCTGACGTCTTCGAAATCAGCTTGCAAGAAAATGAGGAAATACAGTAAGTTTTCTTTCTTTAAAAGGGGGGATTCTATTGCCATTTACGAGGTACAAATCCAGATCGGAGTCGATAAAATGAAACCCCTAAAGAGAAACCCATTTACACTAATCGACTCAAGGGGATTAAACCCAGTACCCACAAGGAAGTGTCGACCAACTTTTTATGACCGAACCGACCTGTCAGTGATTGGATGACAAATCGTTAAGTTAATGCAGACAAGGTGACTATCATCGGTTTATAGTGACGCTATATGATTGATACAATACCCGATAGACAGCTGACATCATTTGTATTCCATAGTGGCTGAGTCTGTCATCATGTTTTGACACTAAACTAAACTTAAAACAGTTAAACGCGCCGTGGTAGTATTTGTTTTTGATACACGTCATCATTCATAGCACATTAGGTAGATAGTCGGGGAAAATAATGACAAACAAAAAAAACTGACAAGTAAAAGCAGCACAATAAAATTTCAAGCGGCCATTTTTGTTTTGATACATAATTGGGAAATGTAACGTGAATAGACTGTACCAAGTTCTTCGGTTTTCTTATCTGATACCAACGCAGGCAAGCATTTTCTATTTTAATGGCTAGATAGAAAGTTGCCCAGGAAGACCTATACTGAGTAACTGCCTTCCTGCCTGGCAGCTACTTGTATCGACCACAACTTCTTACATTCCTTTTAAAGAGAGGAAGTGGTCTTAGGCTTGGCAGGATATAGACAAGAATGCAGTACAACAGTGTTTTGTTTTAATACAAAACAAGAAAAGCTAGTTGACTCTTCGACAGGTTTAAAACTTTCGAGACGTAGGTAACTGTTCAAAACTAGAACATGTCCTGTCCTGAGCACATACCGATGTGTTTTCAAAAATAACGCTAGTGCATCGCATTCGACATTGCTATGAGGAAAAGTAAAAATAAACGTGCTCGTTTTAAAGTGCCAATTCAAAAAAACGCTGCGATAAATTTATAAGTAGGTAAAAGCTACATGTCTTGAATAAAAATGTTGGCAATGGACGTTGATGCTAAATGCAAAACATTCATTGGATTTCGTCGAAGCCGCTTCATGGATAGTCTGTAGCTATTACGACAAAAATGGAAATGGTGGGCCTCTTAACATAGTAAGTAAGTAATATTAACGTCACACCAGGATGATACTGGGACGCAATGTTGTCAAACATATGTCACCGTTTATAGAACGCCTAGACAGTTTCCCATTGCCCAACAGTGCTTTATAGAGGTTAAATGTGTCCCAGACAAGCATTTACTTATACGTATCACACTTCGGAGTCATGTAACGCGAAAACCCGCATTCAAATACTTAGGTACAGATATCATAATATTATATCTAACGTGTAAACTGTAAATTCTTAAAAGAAATGACCCATTTTGTAACAAAACATGAGATTGTTATGCCGGTCGTGCATTCCGGTAGCGGCCACTGCGCATTCTTAAATATTTAAACAGATAGGTATAAAGCTGGCAACGTTTACTAATGAAATTCGGGACATTGATACACAATGCGGAAGAAAGTTTTCATATACAATTTACCTACATATCTAGTTAGTGTGTTCTTGGAAAAAAACCGCGATACGATACTGAAAATCGGGATTTCTGATTCAAATATTGGAGTTAGATAGGTTTTCTCCGAAGACCAAAGAAACACTAGATAGTTTGTGAGAAAGATAAGCTCTATTTAGGGGACTACAACTGAGAATGATGATGCTAATAGAAAAAGAAGATGCTGCGCAGAACTCAGACAAATTGAGATAAGAGTAGGAGGATTACGGTGTATTCTGAGCATTCAACGGCCCAAACTACCTTTAACACAGGTTTAAAAAAAAAATGTGTTGCCTTCGATATTTTTCTTATTTTGATTATTTATAACTTAAGAATAAAGTCATTAGTGTACCAGATCAGCACTACGTTTTTAGTTAAAAGGGTTTGTGTACACTTCCGCTTTTTATTTAAAAAAAATATCAGAATAATATTTTGCTCCTCCATACATATTGTACTATTTCATAGAAATTACAAACAGTAATAAAAAAAAAAACTAGCGCTGATCTCCAAAAACTGTTAATTTTTCGTTATTCCTGGGTATAAGGCCAACCTAAAACCACTCTCATATCAAGAACAACAAAATCACTGTTGTCTATGTTTTTATTCAAATAACGAATGTTTCGCCGTGTGTAAAAGCCCTAGAGCAGAGCCCAGTTTTACGGTTGGTAACTTTTTAAAGCGGGCCCTAACTCGCGACCAGTTTACATTTGATAACCGTTACTACAGTTAGTTGACCTCGTTGCAATAACACTATGGGCATAATCATTGTTAGTATAAAGGCTTTCTCAGTGCTATACAAATTACTTAATTCTCCAGGTATAAGTATCAATAACAGACGAAGCTATCATGTGTTTAGTTATATTAGTTTACGAGAACGTTGCTGTTTGTAAAAGTATGTATGATAGGATTGATGTCGTCGCGTATATGTGCAGGTACAACAATCATGTAAAAAAGTTGGTGAATCTGAATAATGAAAAGCCTCATTAGTTTAGTAGTCGTAATTGCAACTGCTGATTGTAGGGTCCATTTTTTGATTCCCTGATCGGGTAGTGATACGAATTTGGATTAGTGTCATTCATAGTCTCTGACACCACGTCATCTCAACACAAGGCATAATAGGTATTTACGTCCACTGTCTCGTCATTAACATCAATAAATACATCTGTTAGATATTCTGCTGCGCTAGCGATATAATTATCAGATAACAGTAAGTGCAATTTTAGACAAAATGAGTTAAATATTGATCCTGAATCTGCGCAACGAGCTCTACCAGATGTGCTGACAGCTGTTTTAATAGCTTATCGGGAACTGCTAAATTTCGTTAAGGATCAGTTTCAGTTGCTTCAAGTAATATTAGATATAAAAGGATTTTCCTCATTTAAAACTATTCTCAAATTGAGTGAAGAATATAAAAGCGCTTTATTTCAATCATCACAATGAATATAACTTAAAGAAAGAAGTCCGGAAAAACAAAATTGTAACAAAAACTTTGCACGCCAATTACTTAAAACTGTGCAAAACATGCTTACTGCTGTTTTGCTTAGCGCGGCAGTATTATAGTCAAATGTAATAATTAGGTACCTATGTATAGACCTATATATATTATGGCACGACACGTAGTTAACTGGACTGACACAAGTAGATAGAGGCTTTAGTGGTGTGTGATGATCTTTCTAAGAAGAATTTAGAGCCAATACATTTGAGAAACATTTCTGCGCTTACCTAGTTCACCTTATCCTAAAATATCTCAAACTAACTGCCTAGATACCACGTAAAAAACAAATTGACTCATTAGTCTTGTCTGAAATAGACATCTTTTGTCACACGTGTCGTCTCATACGTAGTTTTGTAGGCAGGAAGGCAATTTGTGACATTTTCTCATTTCAATGTCAAGTCCCTGTTAATTATACCTAGGTACCTACTACCTGTGTGAACGAATACCTACTTCTATTGTTCGTTATAATCGTCGCTAATTTCTGATGTCATTTTCGATTCTGAATCTCTACTTTCAGGAAACAGGGCGTCACAAGGCCATATGCTCACTTAGATATAGGTATGGCCTTGTCGAGCCATAATATTTATTAAAATAGGTGTGGGTTGATTACCTGTTTACATGATGTAGCCTAGGTACAGGCGCGTGCAACGTGCATTGCAGGTAGGCATTGCTTCTTGCCTAGGTACCTACCTCATAAGATCCAATTAAACCGTCTTACTCACTTTAAGCTTTTGACCACCATAGTCACATATACGTGACAAGCAAGCGTGTGCCCTGAACGCCAAACGACACAAATATGTGACAAAATGGTGGGAGAAGTTGCGTGCGTTCAAGCTCTGGCGGTCAAAAGGTTACTAAGTATGATTATATGGGTGATGGATGGATGCCTGATGAATCATTAGTTTATTGTTGTAGTGATAGTTAGAGATACTTTAATTGGTTGTTACGAGGTAGGCAAGTAGGCAATGCTTACCTTCCTGATTATCTATATCTACCCACTTAGGTAAGTAGGTACAAGGACAGACAGGGCACCGCCGCTGGTTATAGAATCCAGAAATTTTGAGTTCTTTAGGCATTACGTAGGTAGGTGAGAACTAAGGGGGTTCTCATCAGGGGCTCAAAACTGAACATGGTTTTATAAACATAGCAGTTCGTATTTTTTACCACCGATAAACCAACCTACTTATAGGTATCCCGTGTTTTGTCAACCAGAACTCACAGAATTTTTCAATATATCAACTGTATGCATCATTTAGATGATACAATAGGTAATACACGATAACATAATAAAATGGTCTGCCAAACCACGCAAATGCATACCTACCTAGTTAAAATCACAACCGTTAAAGTAGGAACATAGGTGCCGCTCTAGTAAGCACTTGCCTACAGTAGACTTGTTACTAATTCCAAGTAATGAACACATCGTTATCCTGCACATCGTATACCTAATTAACTAATACAAAGGGTAAATTTAATTACTCCGGGTATTAAGACCTCTACAAATTAGGTCACGCACGCCTATAGACTATAGAACATTATCCACTTCATAGACAAATCAGGCGTTCTTTGTAGTTAATTTGTTTGTTTTTCAATGCCAAAGTTGTGGACCATTTTGAGCAAAGTAGATGGCTGGCTGTGGCTACTTGTATGTTCAAGGTTGTACGTAACTAAGTATATGGCAGTTGTTGAAACCTTTGTGTTGAATGACGACTGTGAATGACAATACATATCGGCAGAACAGCTGGGTTCAATTCGACATTCATATAATAGATCTATTAGTTGACATATTACCTTGTTGCGTTGGTCTAGTAGTGGTTGCATTCAATGTGCAGTCGCAGTGAGTTGCTTATTGGTAACTGAGTTGCTTATTGGTCACTGAGTTGCTTATTGGTCACTGAGATAAAGAGAAACTGTTACAAGTTTTTCCAGTATGAATGTATGAGTAGCATCTCGGGTTCTCATTGTGCTGACCTTGGGCCCTGATGTCGACTGATGATGCTATGTTATCTTGTAAACTATCCACAACACAATTATTAATTTGCTGTTCACATTTGTTCACAGTTAACGGCCAGGTGGTAGTCAGCCGTGGATGCACATGGAAGCGTCAGGACGACTACAGTACCTCATGCCCTAGCGCCTCCAACGGCCCCAATGAAGTAACCTCCTTCTGCGAGACCTGCGAATATGACGGCTGCAACGGTGCTGCCACCATCAGCAAAACAATCGCCCTTCTAGCCGCACCACTCACCCTCCTCCTTTTCAAGTAACCAACATAACAAAAAAACCATCACATAGTACAAATATATAGATTTATTTTATTGTCTACCGTGGGACCATGCCGAGAGAGTTCCCAGTGTACCCAGGTACCCACCGCAACAGTTTTAAAACGTGTTTGCTTCACATCGAAATGTAAATTGTTTTTAATTTAATGTTAATACGAATATGTACTTTCTTTTTTCTGAATATTTAAGCTATAATGTCTGTAAAGAAAGCTTTAAAGTGACTAAATACCATTTCTTGTTATTCTCTTAGTTCACTAAACTTACCATCTCTTTTTACTGTTGTTCTTGCAATAAAATCTAACTTGTAATTGACACCATATTAATATAGTTTGTTCTCACTTGCTGGTTAAGGAGTTATTTTACCTGTAAATATTTAGGTTCGCCTCTGACTTACAATGTCTACAATAAATATTAAGTTATTAATAAGTATATGAAATATGTATCTAACATTATCTTCTGTTTAGCACTAATTCCGAAAGGTGCCTTATTTGTGGAAAATTACATTGAAAAATATATTATTGTTAAGCATTTAAGATTGGCAACATTTTAAGTCTCCAAATCATAAGAATACCACGAAGTAAATGCTAATGTTGTTTTAATAAATTTTATCGTAAATATACTCTGTTTTTTTTTCAAACCCGAAAGAAAGAGATCCTTCCCTGATACAAAATGTCAAATTAAACCATTTAAATATAATATAAAAGATAATTGTATATTTATGTCAACATTATAAAAGGATTGTTTTATTTATACAATACATGGATGGCATTCAGTCTTATAAATCTAAATTATTTATTTGCAACTTACAAAACAAGCTCCTATACAAAGCAATGTTTTATAAAAATATATATATATAAAAGTATGTATTGTAGAATACAAATTGATTTTCTTTGTTACATAACTATTTTGTTTATAAACATTCACACACATAAACTACTTTCACTAAATAAAATATTAACATAATATTGAACTTAGACATAGCTTTCTTTTCATTGAGTGAACACAGTGTAGGAGTAAAAGGTCAATTTATAGTGCAGTGGCTGTTTAACCTTATGCTACTCTAGTCATAATTAGGTAGTTATCTTATAACCCCTACCTTACTTCTTGAACTTGACTGTACGGACAAATAATGTGATATCCTTTCAACCTCCAGTAGTCTTCACAATTATTTTACCATCAAAATAAACCTTATATGAACAATAATTAATGTCACTGTCCTACTGCAAAATCAGAGATAAAATAACAATGACAGGACAGTTATACTGCATGGTTGTTTCAACGTTTGAATTACATTGTAGTAGAGTATTCTTGGTAACTTTTTCTGATATTGTCTGTGAAAATGGAATGCACTTCAAAAAAAGAATAGAGCCATGATCAGCAATAACATCTGCATCGCAAGCACGGCCTTCTCACATAATACCAGACAGCAAAAAGTATTTATTACCAAATCAAAAGAAAATGTATCAGTGCCGTCTATTATCTTCTTGACAAACTGGAAATAAGCTGCAATTTACGTTTTGTTTTAACATACTAATGTTTTAAAACTACTTATTGATATGGCTCATACGAAAAGTAATGAAACCAATAAACTTGAATATTTATAATATAATCAATTCAATCAATTGATCAACAATTAACAGTTTTCTTAATTTATTACTAAGAGCTGCATAAAATTCTATGATAAGTTTCTATTCTTTAGTACAAAACTTTGAATGTATTTCTAGGACGGAATCCATTTAGTTTTTTGTGCACTTAATTAATAGATTTATTCATTATACATAATTCTCATATACATATGCATATACATATACATATACATCATATACATATACATAATTCTCATATAGAGATTAACATCCTCCAAGTCTTTTTTATTTCATTCAATCATCAATACTAGGTACTAGTAAAAATGCATCTAAATGCAACATTTTTTAACCCTTTCGGTGCCCAGCACCCAGCATATGGGTCCCATGCCCATATAATGCTGGGTGCTGGGCACCGAAAAGGTTAAGTAAACAGGATGAGCATTTTACATGGTAAACACAACAATAATTTGTGAAGGAATAAACGGAATGTAAAACAACTGGTACAATAGTACAGTCCATGCAAATTAGTGGTAACAACTAACAATTTGACATTGACAGCAGCGCCATTATGTTGTATGAGCAATTTTTGATATTTTCAAGTATTACCACTGGTGTACCGTTGACTGTAAATTATGTCTTTTGGCTGCTTATTTACTACTACACACTGATATTTTTACAACAAGGAGGGCCCTGAATTTTTTCAATTTATTCTTTACAACTTGGTATTCAACTTTTTGAGCATACATAAAAATATATAAATTGAGGAGATACAGTCCTAGTGTAAAATTACAAAATAATTACGATAACCATTTAAGAATACCAGTGGTCATCACAAAAAAGAATAAAGGCAACGGGCTAAACATTGATGAAGAGTTACATCCATCTTTACTGTTACAAGTGCAGTATTCTATGAAGATGTTGTATGTACCAGTTCTCATGAGACAGAATCTCTCGTCTCCTTGGATTCCAACTTCACCCAAATACGCACAATCTCTGAAGTAGCGCCATTCTCCATTTACTGAAAAAAAAAAACATTAATATATTATCTTTAGTTAAGAAACATTAATATATTATCGTTAGTGTTATCGTCGGCGGAAAGAGGTTAACTAATCTTCGTTTCGCCGACGGCATTGTCGTTTTTTCTTCCTCAGAAGCTGAGCTAGGCCTAATGCTCGAGCAACTGAGCCATGCCAGTCTCCAAGTCAGGCTTTCAATGAATATGACTAAAACAAAACTGATGACGAACAGCACAGAGCGTAACATAGAAATTGGGAGTGTGGTGATTGAATATGTCCATCTATACATATAATAAGACAGTAAAAAAACTGTGTCTGTACATTGAATATATTAAAAAAAAAAAAATTGAGGGGTGTTTAGAAAAAGTAATAGAGCACGAATCCGAAAAAAAAATTCTGTCTGTTTGTCTGTTTGTCTGTATGTCTGTTTGTCTGTTTGTCTGTTTGTCTGTTTGTCTGTTTGTTTGTACACGCTAATCTTCGGAACTACTGGACGGATTTGAAAGATTTTTTTGTTGTTGTATATGTATTAAGTCTGAGCAACATATAGGCTATAATTTATCTTGGAAACTTGAACACCTGATGCAGAACCGCAACAGACCAGCTAAACTATAAGAGATACAAAAATGGTACCATAGCAAAAATTGTTTCACGTGATGAGCATTTTCTGCTGAGAGAATAAATTTGAAGATCTGGAACACCTGATATGGAACTCCAAGAGCCCAGCTACACTATAACATATATAGGAATGACGTATTAGCAAAAGTTGTTCAATCTGATGAGCACTCTCTGTTGACTTATAAAAATCAAAGATCTGGAACACCTGTTGTGGAACTCCAAGAGCCCAGCTACACCATAACACATATAGGAATGACGTTTTAGCAAAAGATGTTCAATCTGATGAGCACTCTCTCTTGACTTATAAAAATCGAAGATCTGGAACACCTGTTGTGGAACTCCAAGAGCCCAGCTACACCATATCACATATAGGAATGACGTCTTAGCAAAAATTGTTCAATCTGATGAGCACTCTCTGTTGACTTATAAAAATCGAAGATCTGGAACACCTGTTGTGGAACTCCAAGAGCCCAGCTACACCATAACACATAAAGGAATGACATCTTAGCAAAAAAATGTTCAATCTGATGAGCACTCTCTGCTGACTTATAAAAATCGAAGATCTGGAACACCTGTTGTGGAACTCCAAGAGCCCAGCTACACCATAACACATATAGGAATGACGTCTCAGCAAAAGTTGTTCGGTCTGATAGGCATTTCCTGTTGACTTATAAAAATCGAAGATCAGAAACATCTGATGTGGAAATCAAAGCTATCACTAATTTCACTGTATAATTATAAAATAACATAAGCTGGGAGTATCTCCACGCGGTGAAGGCGGTAACAGTTTAGGACTGATATTCGATGACGACGGTATATCATTGAAAATTTGGCTCTACTGGTCGAAACTCGCATTTATTTTTTATTTTATCGAATTAATATGCCTTCGGGCTTATGTTATTTGTTTAATTTCCTTTTTTCACTTATCTTCGTGACACGGTAGCCTACCCGGTAACGCAGGGGAGCAGTCACTTAGATTTTAATTGATCAGGTATCTTCACAATAAAACTATAACCATGCCTAGAAAGAGGTCAAATCTTTCCCATTGTTCCAATGGAGCTAAAAGATTGAGGATCATAAGATCCCAAGAATCTACCGAAGAACGTCAGGAGAGACTTGATGCTGTTCCAGAACATCAGGCTGCAACTCGCTCCGTCGAAACCTCTTCGGATCGCAAAGCACGCCTGCGTTCTCAGCGTATTTACGCATCTACGTCCAGGTCTGTAGAGAACTGTGAAGAATATGATGCGCGACTGACCGCTGATCGTGAACGTCATGCATTGTCTCGCGAGTCGGAGACGTTCACGGAAAGAAAATTACGCTTGAGTTCTCAGCGTGTATACACATCGACTTCGAGGTCTCTAGAGACAAGTGGGGAACGTGATGCGCGACTGACCGCTGATCGTGAACGTCACGCATTGTCTCGCAAGTCGGAGACGTTCACGGATAGAGAATTGCGCTTGAGTTCCAAGCGTATCTACGCATCGACTTCTGACTTACAAAAATGAAAGATATGGGACGTCTCGAATCGACTCGCGCATCCCGTTGTTTTCCCGACCCCGGGCTCTTAGAATTCGAAATCAGACGTTTCAGATCTTCGATTTTGACGACCCCATTGTCGCTGGCATAAGCAACAGGATCCGCGTACGAAGTCGCGGGCAGAAGCTAGTGAATACATAAATCTCGGCCAAATAGTCTCTTTCCAGGCAAGACAAGATAAAGAAGTTGCTCGACGCACCAAGAATGCCTGGAAGAGCTACTGGTAGATGAAACGATGATGAAGGGAATGTTTAAAAAAATATATAAATTGCTAGCTTTTGCCTGTGGCTTTGCTCGCGTTGATTTAGAATTTGGCAATCAATTCGGGTTGTACTCTATATTCGAAAGACATGTGGCGCCATCTTGTGGCGAATTTTGTTGTTGTTTTCCTAGGGTTCAGTACTTTTTTTGGGATGAAAGGTACCCTATGTCCATTTCTGTACACCTGACATACATAGACAGAAAAACATGTAGCTCAACTGATTTCACAGATGGTTTCAACTATTGGAAAGTAATGAATGAGTATGTAAGTCCATCATCAGCATCATCATATTTCAGCCTGGAATTGCTCCCTGCTGGGTATAGGCTTCCCATTTTTTCTGCCATGTGTCGCTGTCCCATGCATCTTTAATCTAGGTTAACGCTGATTATGAATATCTTTTAAATTAGTGCTCAATACTACAACTACTGCTACCGTGATTAAGGCCGCTACTCTATACACAAAGAACAGTTGTGTGTTCAAATCAGGGTAGGTAACAATGTGTCTGTGAATTCACTATGTCATGGATATCACTGACATCCTTCGTCTTATAAATCCGCCTTGAGCAAGCGTGTTAATCAATGTTCGTGCCTTCTGTGTTAGAAGTGACCTCTGCCCTGCAGTGGCAATAATAGGCTGATATTATTGCTACTCAATGATAACACAGGCATGTAGAGACAATATATCACATTACGATACCTACTGTGTGATGTTAGGAGTACAAACCTTTTTGTCTGATCTTGCGGCACATCGACGGCCGAACTCCCGGTAAATGAGATAACCCCTTCTCTTGTTTACAGTCCGTTATCGGCACCGTACTGTTGTCGAAAGGATCGGCGCACTTTGGGTCATTACTTGACCGGCAATTCCAGCATTTTATACTGAAAACTAACATTATCAAATGTTATTACAGCCTATCGCTTGGGCGTGACCATTGTTTATCAATGAAAATCATCACTTACCGTAAGGCACAATGTTTAAAACAATGCAGACGAAAATGAAATATCTTACACTAGTACTCATTTCGATATTAATTTAGATATAACTGTGATAAATGTTAAAATCACCGCAATAAACAAGAAATTATTTCAGTTACAAATTATTTACGATTCGACCGTGTGAGTGTGACGTTCAATTTGACAGTTGAGATTGTTTGTTGAGAATAGAGTAAGCCGAGGAAAAAATTCTACCGGTTTTTGAAGACGTGTTGTGCACAGACCGTCCAATTTATTGCTAACCAAACAGGAAATCTTAGATTTATTTATTTATAGGAAAAGTAAGCTAAGCTAAGATTTACTTATTTAATGTAGCATAAATTGAAAAAATTGGAAGCTTATGGTTCCGGTTTTATCTTTCGGTTGACATTATTTTTACCGAACAAGTTCGAATGACATTATATTACAAGTTACCGGTTTTGTTCAACTCTAAACAAAGTTTGGGTTGGGTGTGTACAGTTCGTTATTTTGTGATTGCTAATATTTTACTCGCTTTTTATGACTGAATAACATCAAAATGTTATTAAAGGCTCTTATAATTACGTTTCTGTGCGTCTTGCCAGTCGGTAAGTCCTTACTTCTATTATTTTAATCACAACTTTTGTGATGTTTTTTGTGGCAAGTATTTGAATGTAGTTTTCTCATTTTATTTCAGTATTTTGCGTAAGATGCTACCAATGTGCGTCTTCTCAAGATAATAAAGGTGAAGACAACTGTGGCGCCTACAAGAAATTCAATAAAGAAAGCCACATTGCCGTGGAGTGTTTCAGTGATGAATCTCACATGCCTGGATCTTTCTGCATGAAGCTGACTCAACAGGGACCCAAGGGATTTATTTGTGAGTTATTTTTATAATAATGTTTCTATACCTATACTAATACCTTGTAAGACAAAGAAGTTACCTGTATTATTGTTAGTAATTCTTTTAACAAACAATTCATGAACCTGTAAGTGTAAATTGGAATTCATTGTAACTTTGTGTAAATTGGTTTCATGTGCTGTACCTAAACATTTTCTCGAGTAAAAAGAGATTTCTTGAATCTTCAAAGAAATTTTTATAAAATGACAGGGTATACCTAATCATGAACATCAATCAACATTTCAGCCCACAATCAGTCACTCTACTCCCTTCTGCCCTTCTTCTTGGATCCGTGCACCCCTCATCAAGATGTGCCTTATATTTTGATTAACCCACAAACTCAACGGAAAATAGATGTTTTAGTTACTTTATTTCTGAAAATCTTTTTGTATTGACTTATTTAAAATACTAATATGAATTCTTCACCACATTTTCAGGGGATGGAAGGTGGCGCCAAGTTATCCGCCGCTGTGCATCTGTGGCTGAGACCGGAGTCACCGGTGTTTGCAACTGGGGTGTGTATGAGAACGGAGTCTACTGGGAAGAGTGTTACTGTTCCGCTGACGAGTGTAACGGTTCCTCATTCATCGCATCGTCTATGACACTGGTTTTAGCTACTATAGGAACTGTTTTTTATTTGCACAAATTATTATAGGGTAGCTTTTTATATTTAAAATCAAGTGCCTTAATGATACATTTTTACATTATGGTTTTTGCCACAAAAATTATGAATTACTGTTTTGCCTTGTTATGGAATACATTTTAAAATCTACAGACTTTTAATATTAGGGTGATTTGATCTCATCATGTCATTCTGACGAACTTTATAAGTTGGGCCTATGCACAAGGGTACTTTTTGATGTGAATGTGATGTCGGCTACATCACATTCACAACAAAAAGTTCCTAAGTTTAACCTAATTTTAGGAATTTGCATCTGCTCATGATGTTCAACTTTATAGCTATGTATACTTTTGGTACATAAGTAGTAGGTAAATGGCAGTTAGCATTAAACTTAGTTTAAATACTTATCACTGAATGAATTTGTATAATGCTGTGGGATACAGCTGTAAAAAACAAATCTAAATGATACAAAAAGTTACCCAATGCTTTGTAATCATCATCTGCCCAGTCTTATCCCAACTATATGAGGGTTGGCTTCCAGTCTAACCGGATGCAGCTGAATACCAGTATTTAAATACTAAACAAATTTCTATTTTTTTAATTTTAACCAAATGTATTAATTTTTTTTTATAGATTTTATTTTGCTTTGTACATTGTGTCGAAAGCATAATGTAATTTAATTTAAGACTAATCATATCCGTCCAAACTACTTTATATAATATAATTCCATTAGATATAATACATAATGTGAATCTCGTACTTTTTGTAGACTAGTAACTAAGAGATGAATGTAAGAATCCAATTAGTAAAAGTATGATAACAAGACATGCTCTTGAACAATGAATAGTTATTTAGTATTGAAATGTTGAAGGCTACCCTTGTTATCTCGAAAAACTGTTTAGCAAATCATTGTGAAAACTTGAAACATAGGTACCTGTGATTGTAACTGAATGATAATTTTGTGTTCAACACCTCTTCAACCGACTGATAACAATAAATATTGTTATAAATTGATTGGTGTATTTTTTTTAGAAAGGCTACCATATCTTGATAAATTTTAAGTCGTTTTTAGAAGCGCATGTCGGCGTGTATACGCGCGCTTTTTGCCCAACTCGTCCGAGCGTTGACGCGCGTATAAGCGCGAGCCGCGAAAGACGCCTAAGTGCGTGTACGCGCGTAAGCCGATACGAGCTTATACGGGCAGTAAAATATGCTAGTCTGAAACCGCACATAACGTCCGATTCGCAAACTATCCTTTCTCAGGTCAGCTTCACCCCTAAGGGATAATAACACACTTGTTCGGGGAGCGTCATGATTGGCATAACCGGGCAATAAAATCGAGGGAAAAAGCAGCTCGGCTTACCTCGAACTGTGCTGAGCTGACCCGAACATGTTTCAGGGATTGTGTACGCCAAACGAAGTTTGTCGATCAACAAATACCCACTGGCCGAATCGAATGGGCCGTCCTAGCGAGTTACGCTGTTTTGTGTTTTTTTGATGTTTTATTGTCACTCCAGTGTGGGAAAGAGACAAAGCTATAGAGAATGTCTAACGCCGTCTCTTTCCCACTCAGGAACAATTTATAGGACACCTGGTCATGTGTTAACACCTCGAGATTCTAATATAATAAAATGTATTTCAAAGTTCCTGACAAATAGACCACCTTCCTACCCGGTTGAAGTCCGCATTTTTTACTAGATGTTTTTTTCTATGTAACTTCCATTTCTGCATATTAGGTATACTGAGTTTACTTTATCGGCGTTTCCCACGTTTTTTGGTACTCAAAAACCTTATTGGGTTAATTAGGTACGACGTGTGAACTAAAATGCATTTGCGTGCAATTTTGCACGTCCGCTGTTTGTGTATTTTACTCATAAGCGTACAGTGCATTAATCCATTCTACATTCCTGGGTACTTTAATCACGACCTTCGTGACAAAGCAATAAAATTATGCTCTGCGGTTTAATTAGGTCCCTACCAATCAGAAATTCTTGAACCATGAAAATAATTTATAGTTGTGCATTTATAACTGCTGTTTTGTATGCATTAAGTGGTGTACCTAAGTAGGTACCTTATCAACCTGCATGGAAACAATATTGCAGTACTCAAACTGAAAATCCCGGAAGACAGTCGTCTAAGTTTTTGTTATATCACAAGGTAGCCACTTACACATAAGAAGTGGGCACTAATGATAAAATAAATAACAGTTCTTTGATAAACAAAAGCATATAAGTTGTAAAATCATTATTATCTCCACATTTGCTATTCACTGCTTGATTTAACTTGTACAGTGTACCTCTACCAGTAAAAAATGAGTTTTACCGACAAAGTGGTCATTGTGACGGGGGCCAGTTCGGGCATTGGTGCTGCAACAGCCATCAAATTCGCGGAAGAAAGTGCCAACGTTGTACTGGTGGCGAGAAACCAGGCTAAGCTGAAAGAAGTTACTGCAAAATGTCATGAACACGGCGCGAAGACCATCACGATCATCGCTGACGTCACCAAAAATGAAGATGTCAAGAAAATAGTAGCCAACACCATCACTCAATTTGGAAAAATCGACGTTTTGGTGAATAACGCTGGGATAGCAGGAAAGGCGGCAATCTGGGATGCGAATGCTATGGAGGTCTTCGACAAAGTCATGACTACTAATCTTCGCTCCGTAGTCTACTTGACCAACCTTGCTGTTCCGCACCTGATTAAAACTAAAGGTAACATTATCAACATTTCTAGTATTGCCGCAATAGATGTTATTTCACCTGAGCATTTCGCTTACTGTACTTCAAAGGCTGGAATGGACCATTTTATGAGGTCCATAGCTCTGGATCTCGCGTCCAAAGGCGTTAGGGTTAACAATGTGAACCCTGGGCCCGTCTTAACTGACATTGTTCAAAATCTTGGTGTGGAAAAATCTGACGAAGGCAGCTTCTGGAAGAAAATGGAGAACATGACTGCTCTTGGCAGGATTTCTGATGCTTCAGAAATTGGTGACTTGGTGCTGTTCCTGGCTAGCGACAAAGCGAAGGCTATTACGGGATCGGCTTATATTACCGACAATGGTGCCTTGTTGAAGAGAAATATTTAATTTAATGGATTTTTGGTACTCAAAAATTGCAGTCTTTTTTTTGTATCTGCATTATGTTTTTGTCGTTTTAGTAAATTCTTTGAGTGTTTTTGTTTCTTCCTTATAAAAAATGGTAATTTTAAAATACAAGTCATTTATAGCTAATTATGGTTAAGACTCGGATACGGGTTGTGGGCACACGAATGAATTATTGTTCGACCCATATGCTGGGTGCTAAGCACCAAAAGTGTTAACATTGAGTCCTGGTCATCATCAAAGACCTACCTAGGTTAATTTAAAGCGTCATGAGTATCAGCACAGCATATCAAGGGCCAAAGGCCCTTTATTTCTCGCAGACCACCAGGGTCCCGTTGACTTAGCGCGGTTTCATGTGGCTCCGCAAATGACCTGCCTACGTAGACGCCTATGGCAAGGCGGCTGATAGTAGGCGGACGAGAGTAAGGACGTAAATTTTTGGTGATCTTAGGTATAGAGGAAGAGAGGCCTCTATGTCTGGGTCCAGCTATAGATTGACTCCTGATTACTTATTGTGAGTAGGTGCCTATACCTGCTTATTCCATGAGGTGAGTCCTAGTATTCTCATCTGCTGGATTATAACATAACATCACGCCTGTAATTGCCGAAAGGTAAGTTATACCTTCAACCGGGCACAAATCCAGACTCCGTGGCTGCTACTGAGAAATTCGTGATGCAAAAACTCAAAAACACTGCCCGGAGTCTAAACCAGGAGCACATCCTCAGCTGTAGCGCTTGTGACTACTAGACTAACGAGGCAGCAAACTACTGGATTATCTATAGGTAATCTTAATATATATAAATCTCGTGTCACAATGTTTGTCCTCAATGGACTCCTAAACCACTTAACCGATTATAATAAAATTCGGACACCATGTGCAGTTCGATCCAACTTGAGAGATAGGATAGTTTAAATCTCAAATTATAGTCACAATTTTAATTTATTGCTAATTATTTGTCTGTTATTATTTGACAGTCACAATTATCTGTTAACTCCAAATGATTCTAACAGATGTCGATACCTTTCGACTGGGTTGAGTAAGTAATCAATAGATGGCGCTGCTATGGTAAATCTACGAACGTGTCATATAAGCTACATTTTAACAGCATAATTACCACGTGTTGTTGACGCTATAAAATTAATAGGTAGGAAAGGTAGGTAGGTAGGGTAGGTAGGCAGGGTAGGTAGGTAGGGTAGGTAGGTAGGGTAGGTAGGTAGGTAGGGTAGGTAGGTAGGTAGGGTAGGTAGGTAGGTAGGGTAGGTAGGTAGGTAGGGTAGGTAGGTAGGGTAGGTAGGTAGGTAGGGTAGGTAGGTAGGGTAGGTAGGTAGGATAGGTAGGTAGGGTAGGGTAGGTAGGTAGGATAGATAGGTAGGGTAGGGTAGGGTAGGTAGATAGGATAGATAGGTAGAGTCGGTAAAAAGGGTACGGTAGGGTAGGAAAAGGTGCATTGCAACGCATGCCGGGACAGCTAGTTATATTATAAAGAGGTATCGGTAGGTAACGTTTAAATGTAGGGGGAAAATTCTTTCACTACATAGTATACACAGTCTTTCTTTTGCACTACACTAACCCCGAATGTCATAGGCTATATTTGAAACGTTTCCGTGGGATTATCATGATCATCATTATCGAGCTAGCCTTTTCCCAACTATGTCGGGCTTCCAGTCTAACCAAATGCTGTTTACATGGAGCGACTGCATATTTGACCTCCACAACCCAGTTAGTCCTGAGTAATACGATACCCCTTGATAAGGGAGTTGGTTGTCAGACTTTCGAACCACTGACTACCTGTAACGTCTGTCAAAGTTCTCTAATGACAGTTGGGACCAACGGCTAATATTGATATGAGGTAAAGTTTATAAGTTTGGAGGAGGTAACCTTCGAAACTACCCATCCGATTTCAAACATTATTTCACTGATAGCGACGTACAGTATTGCCGAGTGTTATAGGACATGTGCCTACACATTGCGCGGGCAGAAGCTTGTCCAACTTATTTTCAAAAAAGTGGGTGCTTACCTATCTTCTAGGTAGGTTCTCAACAAGTCACGCACTGTGCCTCCTACCCTTCTCTTCAGCAACCTACCTATCATAGGAAATCTGATAGGAGTAACAATTCGTTTGTCAAGCGTGGCATGTGTGTAGGTGTATTGTGCAAATATCTCATGATCGTTCATTGTCACGGACGTGGTCATATACCTACATGTGTTCAGCATCCTTAGCACGAACACACGGCACATTATGTAGCGTTCTGTAATACAATATCTTGTCGGTATTCTTCGAAGGGGTGGACTATAGATAGCCACTGCACTATAGATAAGTATCGTAGACGGGAAAAACTGCCCTTTAACACAATTCAATTAATTTCAACAGCTTAGGGTAATTTAGGAACAGCTGCACTGTGTAGTAAGTACCTAGTTATGTATTTTTCGAAAGTGTATAGATAGTTCCGTCATTGCGATATTTTTTTTTGTTTTGGACCATGCCTGGGAACCTTCTAGTTACGGAGATATTGTAAGTTCCAACTTTTTTTTTCAAATGCTAGTTTTTAAGGTTATAACTTTACTTTAAGTAACTCCATTTTTCACCTCAAAAAGAAAGTCGTTTCCCAGCTAGAGATTGCAAACCGGGTCCGGCCGGGCCCGGCGCCCTTTTCGACATCCACCGGGCCCGGTATGAATGGCCGGACCCGGTGGGTGTCTAAAAGGGCACCGGGCCGACAGTCGTTACAAGTAGAGATTGCATCCGGGCCCGGTGCCCTTTTTGACATCCACCGGGCCCGGTTTGCAATCTCTATTCCCAGCAATAATTTTTGCGTAGAGTTACTAAGTCCGATGTACAGAATGCTTGGTTGACGGCTTCGTGAAGGGTCCGTTTATACCTTGTGTTCTTAATATAGCGCTACAGGTCTTCGGCTGCCGCCGTTCATCTTTATCATTCAGAAGAAAGAAAACTACTGGATATACATAATTATACCCTATTCTATATTTTGTAGACCTCCACCAAGCAGTTACACTGGTCTTGTGCAGTTGTGCTTCTCGTTTATAATGGATTCCCGCTATAAAAGTTCGGTCAAAGCGGCACGGACTGATTGTGAATTGGCTGCGGGCATCAGACCCTAAGTCCTAAACTAAATCGTCTTTTAGTTCCTAGTCCTTTCTAATAAGCCTTCAAAATTAGTAACTTCTACTTCTATACAAACGAGTATGGAAAATCTAACCAATCCGAGGTGCTAACATTTTTGAAGAGGCTTTTGTATTTTAGATTCTTAAGGGTTCTTCAGCTGCATCTGTCTGTAAGTAGTAAACTTAACCCTTACAACTCCGTTTTAACTAGCACCCCCCCCCCCCCCTTCCTGACTCAAAAGCTGGCGACGCACTTGCTTCAGTGCACCTATTTGTGAGGCCGCTATTTTAAAGCGAGATTGTACATTAGCTATATTATTACAATTAGAATGTATACCTACCTATTTTTATTTTGTGTGCAATCCTTAACCTTACTAATCGATACTAATATTATAAGTGCGAAAGTAACTCTGTTTGTTTGCTACCTTTTCACGACTAAACAGCTGATCGGATCGTAATGAAACTTGGCGAGCAGATAGATTATATCCTGGGGAAAGGCATAGGCTAGGTATCTTTTTTTTTCCTCACTCATACTCATCAAATTTACCACGCGAACGAAGTCATAACAGCTAGTAGGTATTATAAAATATGCGAAAGTTAGTTTGTTTGTTACCTTTTCATGCCTTAACCACTGAACTGATCATTGCGATCATCCTCAAATTTTGCATATACGTTGGCAGGTGAATGTACGGAAACGGACATAGGTACGGCAGGTAGGTACCTATTATCCCTAAAAAAAGTACTATTCCCGTGGAAAACAACAATAACATTCTTATGATAATAGATGGGTGCCATGGGTCTTACGAATCATGATTGAATTATATTAATACAAGCAGAGTACAACCCGAATTGATTGTCAAATTCTAAATTAACGCGGCAAAAGCTAGTAAAGAATAAGAACCACGAAATTCACAAAAACTTCATGTGATCTAGTTATAGGCAAGACTATTTAAAAAAAAGATCTTAATTTAGATGACAAATTGATATAGATACCTACGGTCCGTCCTCCGGGATTCGTTCATTCTATTTTCGTAACCGAGTCTCGACAATAGACCAGTGGTACAATGATGCCATCACTCAAACTAAATTACTGCTAAGTAAGATTAATTGTTTTCTTAAATGGAGTTTAGAAGCCAAATGTATTAAGTTTCAATCAAGAAGATTAGTTACGGAATCTCATGATAAACTAACAACATAATAAACTGGAAAAATGAACTGTGGAATTACGTACTTAATTCTAAAATAAAATTCATTAAGTATATTTTTAGGGTTTTGTAGGTACGTACCCAAAACGAAACCTAATAAGCCTACACCGTCTGTCTGTCTGTATGGTCAAAACCTAGAGCTGTACCAATTAACCAAACCTGATTAGTAGCTACCTGAATTGCTGTAGCGTGTGTCAACTGTCATAATCATAAGTAAGTAATGTTTTGCTATTTGGTGTCACGAAACTTATAGTGCACGAGTCCGATTTGCGCTTGGCTGGTTCTCTCTACACATAACTTTTTACCTGGATCACTTCGTGATTAAACATATCGGCAACAAGAAGATCTTATACTAAAACTAATTATTTACTAGTTAGAACCTCCACTAATGCATATTGGCCACCCAATAAGGAGCTAATGAATAAGTCATTAGGGAATAAACCCATAGCCGTAGGTAAGTATAATTATCTAATTACCATGCCAGGTAAACGGATTAGTTTTTGAAATAATTAAGTAGGTACCTATGTTGTTAGAATACCTAGGTAACAAAGACTACCTAGTCTTTGTCTTGAACGAGATCCGCCCGGTTATTTATGGAGGTAAAACTACCTTTTTTGTTCAAAATAGTAGCTTTCTATCATTTTCTTTATACACAGCTTTGAGCTCACCTATTGAAGAAAAGGAACCAAATTAAGGCTATCTTCAACTTCATCATTCATTCAATAAATCTATTCTTACGAATTCAAAATTTCAAAGAAACCCTTGGCCCTTACATCAAACGAATGAGGTAAAGGAAAGTGGAAAATGTCCTTTTCATAATGAATTATGGTTGCTCATTGAGCTTTCAGCGGTTCGTCTCTCGGCTGTCCTCGCCGCTCTTCGGCGAACATCGGGGGCGTCAACAGAGCTTCGCGACGCACTAAACGCAATACGGCCAGCCTTGTCTGACTCATAGCTGAGTCAACGCTCCGAGTGAGCAAGCACACGTGCGTCGCCTCTCGCCAACTTTATTTTCATTCGAATCCCGGTCGAGGCTTGATATTTTCCCGTAGGCCCGAACCCTCAGTCCTCTGAAAGCCGCGGTGGGACTTCCACATTTCCCACGAACTTCAAACCGGTACAACAGTTTCATGTGGAATGATTAAGTAACCATTGCGATGCTTTGTGAAACTGAGTGATGCTAATGATAATACGTGAATTGTTGTGTTTTAAGTGTTGATTAATTGATAAAATTGTTCGAGGGCTCGGAGGGAACAATTGTTGGTGACAGAGCGAGGTCGTATTACCGTCCTTGTGAACGGGAAATAACGAATTTAGGCGCCGTGAGTATATATTTTTTTTGTTTTTATTGTTGCACTTATATTGATCTGCGTTTGATTTGTTTTGACTAAGGACGTAAGCATGCTAAAGGTTACGACCCCTGCTCCGTGGGGGCTGGAGGGGGGGAGCCTGTGACGTTATCTAACTACCCCTTTAGAAAAAATAGGGGTTTATCATACCTCTAGATGTCACATTGAAATAGGTTTTACTCATGGTCTTTGTATTTAAATGCGGGCTTTTAACTTTAAGTATAGTCTCGGTATTAAACATTTTATGTCTTCAATCTGTAGGTAATACTCGTAAATCAAGCTATTAGACAATAAATCAAAGATCACTGAACATGAAACACGAAAATTAAAGTCCAACAAAAACATCACAAGAAAACCAAATCTACCAAAAGTGCGCTTACGAAACAAGGAAAATTGTTTACTTAGGTAGTAATTAACGAAGTACCTGTATAATAAAGGTATGAGGAAAAACATAATGATGTTAGATAGGCACCTATTAACAATAAAGAAGGAAGATTATTGACACCATTAATGGAAACATTTGTGCATTTCTACAAAATTAAAAAAAATGGAATGAGTTTTGGACGTACCTAATATATCATGTTAGGCACTGGTAATATTTATCCTAATAGGTCAACATCTACAGAACAGGACGAAAAAAAAAGAAGGAGGTCGTTTAATCTTTTAGGAACCTAAGCTTTTGTCAGGAAATGGCAACATTACACGGCCCGCCTTTTTACAAAGCAACCATAAAACCTAAATAAAAGGTTCCGGCTTTAAAAAACCGCGTAATAATCAAAAAACTTCTAACATTTCTTGCCTAAATTCATTATGTTAATGGAATTCACTTTCCTACTTCGAAAATTTTTATTTGTGTCACAAAAACCAGTTTGGGGCTGGGCGGGAAACTTTGCTAATTAATCGGCCATATTGAAGATAATTTGTTACGTTCGAATTTTAAAATAAATAGCGCTCATTAAGCTATCGAAAACCGATATGTCACTGATAACCGCAGTCTGTATTTATGATAACACCTAGCTGTTGGCCGCGTACCTCATCATAAAATGATTATTAAAAAAATATGACTTCCATTTTGAATCTGATTTTACTCACAATTTCATGGGTTTTATTTTTTTTACACTGAACCGTTATCTTTTTTCTAAAATAAAAGTAGCCGAAGTTACTCCCTATAACATCAGATAATTGTCAGAAATAATCGGTCCAGCCGTTGCGGAGATTAGCCGGAACAAACAGACAAACGAAAATTAAAAAATATGTTTTAATAAGTACTGTATATACTTTCATAATGCAATCAGTAAAAAGCTGTTATTTTGAAATTACAAATAGACACTTCAATTTTATTTATTTGTATACTTAGATTAAACTAATAAGCTTATTTCAAAAAGGAATTGTATTAAAAATTCAATGAAAGTGTTTACCTCCAGGGACTCACCTACAACAGTTTAATGCTTTTATGAACCCAACACGAAACAAAGTTTACGAGAACTAACTAATTTGGTATACTTAGTAGGGACCTGTAATTGTAGGCAGAGTATGGATTTTTAAAGCACTGAAAAAAGTTCTAGTTTTTATTCAAACTGGAGGACTCCTGGGATATGAATTAGGCTAGCAAGAAATGGCAGTACTTACCTACTAGTTGCTTTTTTTTTCGGATTTGAAATCGTCAAATAACCCCCTCCGCTCTGGGCAGAGTGGAAGAGAGTGTCACACTTTTACAGACTAAAACCCATCCATGTTCCTTCTTTGCCCTTTGTGTTCCAGGGCCGCGGTATCTCTTTCGAACAGTCCCGCAGCCCCGGCAGGCATCGGCCATCGGCTAGTTGCTTACCTAAGTGTAGCTATAAAATAAGAAATAAATACGTCCCTGGCAGAACACTTGACGACGAGCAGCTTCACTGTTACTAAACTTAATATTGCCTAACGCTTTTATTCGTTTACTTTTATTGAGCACACGTACATACGTAAAATGGAACTTAAAGCCATTCATCATAATAAAACTTTCAGCTCATTTAAATATGAGTGAAGAAATGATTAGAAGAACTTCGATTACAGCAACAGATGACAGACCATCCCTACGTAATTATTTGCAAGATGCAAAAGATCTCTTCTCATACCGAGAAGGCATTGAGCTCCTTGACTTATGAGTCGAGCTACACGATCACTGACTGCACTGACGGGACAGTTCCACTGAAATCTGTGTGGTCTTTTCTTGACCAGTGTCTGGACTAAAAGAGACTATGACCTCAGAGTGTTTCAGCTGTTTCTTCTCAGAGTAGTCAGGTACGAAACACCGGCCCTATTTGGTTTAAAACATAACATGATCGTCATCTGCCTAGCCTTTTCCCAACTATGTTGGGGTCGGCTTCCAGTCTAACAGGATGCGGTTGAATACCAGTATTTTACATGGAGTGCCTGCCTTTCTGACCTTCACAACCCAGTTAGTACTGGGTAATACGATAGCCCTTGGTAAGACTGGTTGTCAGACTTCCTGGCTACACGATCACTGACAAATATTTGCACTGACTGGACAGTTCCAGTCAAAGTGTGATTCTTTTTTTGAAAAGACCATCTCAGACACTAATCGGCGTGGTCCTCGTATAACTTGACCAATGTCTGGACTAAAAGAGACTATGACCTCTGAGTTTGTTTAGGCTGTTTCTTCTCAGAGTAGTCAGGTACGAAACACCGGCCCCATTTGGTTTAAAACATAACATGATGTGACGTGTAAAAGTGTTTTATAAACCAATATTATCAGAATGAAATTTGATTTATTTATGATTTTATGAACATTCATCACAATGTTAGTTCAAGCGACATCGGCGATTTCAGACTTATCAAGAGAGCCCAGACTAGCTTCGTTCGCTTTCGAAGTGTTTCGTATTACTGCAACACTTTGAACAGCTTTTTTCAGCAGATCGAAGGTGCCAAAATTCTTCAATCCCGTCATCGTTAACGCTAATAGAAATAATGTTTTCGTTGTCTAGACCCTCAGGTTTTCTCACGATGTTGATGTGCATTTAGGTTAAGCAGCCCTTGCCTAGGTTGGTCCTTGAATGGGTGACCAGTCATTACATACCGAGTTTCCTCTGTGCCTCGGAAAGCAGTTTAAGCCGTTGGTTCCGGCAGTCATTTGCAGATCTTTAACGGTCGTTACAGGTAGTCAGTGGCCCGAAAGACTAAAAATCAGTCTTACCAAGGGATATCGTATACTCAGTACTAACTGTGATGTGGAAGTCAGATAGGCAGTCGCTCCATGAAAAATATTGGTATTCAGCTGCATACGGTTAGACTGGAAGTCGACCCCAACATAGTTAGGAAAAGACTAGGCAGATGATAATATCAGTTAAAACAAAAAGCTGGATACCGTATCCAGCTTTTTGTTTCTGAATACCTTATCAGATAACAACAAATGAATGATGAAGATTTGTTTAAGATGCAAGCCTACTCACTAAAGAAGAGATAAAAAATCGATATAAGATCATAAGATGACATAATCGAGTAAGGAAACCACACAATTTATATTCTTCCACAAAAGATCACAGTTCTGGAAACCATTCCAACTTTTTAGAACTTTATTGTCTTTAAGACACGGCCAAGGGCGGAGGTCCGTTAATAAAATCGATCCACTTTGACGCATCAGTCTATCGGTAAACAAGGATCCTTCAGGGGCGGTAAACAGAACATTTTCAAGACCTTCCTTTTACGTAAGAAGTAGTTAGTACATAGCACTACGTAGCACTCTCAGTGAATTTGATATGCCTCGAAATTATTAGGGTTGAAAATAAAAGGTGGGGCATGAAACAAAAACGCTCACTTGACTTAAATTCGTTAAGCGAGATTTAGGCCCGGATTCCACCGAAGCGGAGACGAGACGAGACGAGAGGAGATGTGTTGTAAACTACCAATAGAAATTCGTTATTTACACGTCTCGTATCCGCTTAGATTAAGTGTAAACGGTTGAGCAGAGAGGAGAGATGTCTCATATTTGTATAGGCCAACCACATGGTAACAAATTATTTATTACTAGCTTTTGCTCGCGGCTTAGCTCACGTTAATTTAGAATTTGACAATCCATTCAGGTTAGTATTCTGCACAGGTACGTGGCGCCATCTATTATCGTAAGAATGTTATTGTAGTTTTCCTAGGGTACAGTTCTCTTCTTCGGGATGAAAGGTACCCTATGTCCGTTTCCGTTCACCTGACAAAGTATATGCAAAATTTCAGAATGATCGGTTCAGTGGCTTAGGCGTGAAAAGGTAACAAACAAACAAACTTAATTTCGCATTTATAATATTAGTAAGGATTTTAACTAGCAAATAAAAACCACAAATTGTATACGAGTATTGTGGCGGAAAACCCGACCTCGTGGACATTTATAATTGTAAATTCGTCAGTAATATTGTGACCAATTATTTTTGATAGGTACATATCTACTCTGAGCGTTGTGTGTACTTCAGCAATAGTAGGTTGGTATTGCCCTGATTTAATAGCTTGATAATGTTGCCATTTACAATAATTAGTTTACACATAAACCTACTCAATAGAGTGTGTTAGTATGTGTGATTCTACAGCTCCTTTTAAGACGGTACAAATAAGGAATCCCTACCTACTTTAAATCGTGGCAATGGAAACTCACTCTTATCCAATTCGAAGTGCCGAAGTTTAACAGAGGATATTGATTTTCAAAGGGCGCAAAAACTTTGCGAAGATTTGTATTTACATAAGTATATATTACCTCCTTACTAAAGAACTGGGAAGCAGAGGCACTCACCGTATGCAATGAACTGAACGAACTCGAAGTTTGAAAGAAAGAAATAAGCTTCAATAATACGCTATCGAAATAAATTCAAAGATACGGCGAAGTTCTTCGCAAAGAATGGAGTAATCGGGATTAATAATTGAAATAGCCTTCACGACAGTTTTTTTAGTTTCTTCAGGCGCACCCTTTATACTCACGCTGGGCAGTCAGCCGAGCTACGAGCTACGTTTAGTTTTGAACATCCGATCAGGTAATAAGTGGGCCAGAGGGGTGGGTACAGTGCCCGGAATAAACTCATCGAGCATCAGAAAAAAGGCTGCCTCATGAATATGAGGGACAGAGGCGATGCTCTACAAGCAAACCGTTTTTTTTTTCTGAAACACGATTTGCCATTTATAATGAACAGGGTCTACCGTAGAAGTGTCGGTAAGAAGACTGATAACATCGTAAAACCAAATGGAAAAATTGAAAAGGAAAGAGTCGAACACTGCATAGGTACTTCTTTCATTCAATGCTGAGTGTTAGACCAGCCCCTGTATTCACGAACCCTTCGACTCGTTTCCGATTCGACAGGTCGTATATCTATCTTTTTTTAGCATAACGAAAGCGAGCGAGACAGACTGTATAAAATTTTCGGAGTCGATAACTGGCTCCAAAAAATGGCTGAACAATGAGAAAGAAAATGTATTGATAGATGTAGTTAGTAAGCACGACAATACGCCTTCAACAGTCACATTCAAACTATTGATTGCTTGACTGCATGGCATACAAGTGCATTCCATTTACTGATGCCAATTAATATTACAACTGCCAAGTTCAAATCAATTTGCAAGATTGAATGAATGAATCACTACTTCACTGGTTGATGTATGTAGTTATATTGTGTCTGTATGCAGCGAGCTAACGTCATTATTGATGTTTGTATTGTTGGTGTGGTTAATGTGAAATTACTGCCGAGACAATTTCAGTGTCACGCATATAAACCTGAAAGAACTAGTACTGTTGATATTTGAACAATATTTCCCTGGTCGGCAAATTATTATCGGGAATTTCTCAATGGCGACCCAAAGACTGGATTTGTACCCGATTAATGGCTATAGATTCGCCGCTTTCACATGGAACTTCTTCATCAGTTCATGCTACTTCTGATGAGAACTCATCCTGCAGCTATCCTTTAACCCAATGTGCAGATTTTTTAATTTTTGGGGACACTTATTACCATCTTAGTATTGTTTAGGTAACCATATACTGGGTGGAAGGGACAGCGACGCACATACGGGTAACCACATATTTAGTAAATCATTCCGATCCCCGCCACATAGACTTTTTTCATCGGTAATCTTGAAAAAATCTGCTGTTTCCTACTAAAATGCAATCTACACAAGATGATCTATGTGGGGGTTCGGAATGAGGTACTGAATACGTGGTAAGCTTTTGGGCGTCGTTGTGTCTTCCGCTATGTATATTAAGTAACTACGTACTACTAAGTAACCTATTTAGTATGTTGACAGAGTAGACGTAAACCATGATAATATCCTTTGTTATAGGTTCTCCGGCTTATGATATCTCCATAATAACGTCATTTTACCGAGCTATAACTATTTCATGATCATTAGTTCGATGACTACAAGGCTGACATCATATCTCTTTACAACACGTCCAAAGTAGGAAGAACCTTTAACGAAAGAGGATATAAAATATTAAGAATAACAGTTCTGAGTTCATGTTTTAATTTAGTATTTGCTTAGCAAATTTCCCAGAGGACTTGCGGGAAACATAAATACCATATATCTACATGAAATATTTGTCTCTGGGAGCACACAGTATAGTCATAGCTGTCATAGAGAACATATTTAGAGCAATATTCAACATGTCACAACGTATTTTCAATTTTCTTGTTTATTCTGGAACAAGTAGCGAGGAACTTGTGTTGGTTTATGTAAATCGATGGTAGTTAGGAGCTCTCGGCAAAACATGTGTCTACATCGTCCGTGTGTTGGCCATGTCACTGGCTTTGACGTGGATATGATAAATGGTCAGCGTTAGGTACTTAACTGACGAGCGCTTTTCGCGGTCCACCATCTTTCATCTTGCCAGGGTCAACCTAAATACGGGTGAAGAGAAGCTCTATAATTTGGAGAGAAACTTTAGAAGAACTAAATTGTATGAAGAAGTAAGTACGTTTTATGTGAGTGTAAAGACTATAATTTTTAGATTTTTGAAATCACAGCAATCCAAGAACTTTAACACTACATAAATAAAATACATTCTAGTAAAATGTTTTTGAAACTAAGCAACTTAATCATATCAAAATTGCAACAAAAAATCCTTCCATCGACAAATCCGTTTCCGAATACCTTTTTAGAATTGAATAGCAAGAATTCTAAAACGTGACCAGTCGTTCATCTCTGTCAGCGGAAGCCTTCTGTCGATGAAATCCTTCGCATTGACATTCGTGGCAGAATGTAGATCCAAATGCGACGAATATAACATTACTGGCTGTCATGTGTGTTCTGGTCTTAACTAAGGATTTGAGACTCATGTCATCGGTTTGTAAAACCCGAAAATGAATGCCTCATTTAGGTAACAAATATGGTGGAGAATGTTTTGCGCCAATTTTCTTAAAAATCTTTGACTGTCTTTATTTATTTGATGTTCTTAAACTACCCATTCTCAGTGAACGAGTTTTGTAAGACGAATTTATAATTTCTAAATATATTTCCGTAACCATTATTATAACTGTTTATTTAGTATTACACCATTTTGTTGGAAGTTGGCAGTATGATAGTGCCTTACGGCTTCTTCGGAAAGCACCTAATGCAGTTGTTCCTGAGATTGATCTCACTCCAGTTCTGTTGAGAAAAGAGGGAGAGCATCAGTGTCTGTTAGCCGGCTTTAAACGAAGATTACACAATTTTGGGACTAAAAGATAAGGAAAAAGTTTGTTGGATGGGTGGGTATTATATCGTCAGTCAAAGTTAACATCCGAAAGATAAGGAAGGGATAAGAATCCTCTTCATTGTTTACAAGCATTATCTGCCTAGCCTTTTCCCAACTATATTGGGGTCAGCTTCCAGTCTAACCGGATGCAGCTGAATACCAGTATTTTACATGGAGCGACTGCCTATCTGACCTCCATATCCCAGTTAGTACTGGGTAATACGATATCCCTAGGTAAGACTGGTTGTCAGACTTTTTGGGCCACTGACTACCTAACGACTGTCAAAGATCTACAAATGACACCCGGGACCAACGGCTTAACGTGCTTTCCGAGGCACGGAGGAAACTCGGTATGTAATGGATGGTCACTCATCCACAGACCAACTTGGCAAGCACGGGTTAACCTAAAGATCGATCCGAGCGGCTGTTATTATTTAGCCACGAGCTCCTCCATTGTTTAAAAGCATGAAATTTAATTTCAGAGCAGCAAGGAAACTTTCTAAATCATCATCTGCCTAGCCTTTTCCCAACTATATTGGGGTCGGCTTCCAGTCTTAACCGGATGCAGCTGAATACCAGTATTTTACGTGGAGCGACTGCCTGTCAGACCTCCACAACCCAGTTATTACTGGGTAATACGATACCCCTTGGTAAGACTGGTTGTCAGACTTTTGGGCCACTGACTACCTAACGACTGTCAAAGATCTACAAATGAACCCGGGACCAACGGCTTAACGTGCTTTCCGAGGCACGGAGGAAACTCGGTATGTAATGGGTGGTCACCCATCCACAGACCAACCTAGGCAAGCACGGCTTAACCTAAAGATCGACCTGAGCGGCTGTTATTATTTAGCCACGAGCTCCTCGAAGGAAACTTTCTAAATGTTACTATAAATATTAGCTTTCTAGAAAATTGTACTGGTCTCCTCCCGTTTTACTCAGCAAGACTTCACACTCATAAGTAGGTCCATCATCAACTCTTTGGGGGTATCTCTTAATGATCAATGACATTAGAGAACTAAGAACGCGCTCAGTACAATCTGCCGCGCCATTTCCCAGCTATGTTGAGGTCAGTTCCCAATCTAATCGGATGTACCTGAAAACCAGTATATTACATGGAGCGACTGCTTATCCTATCTGACCTCCACTACCCGGTTATACGTAATAATAATATTATAATAACCCTTTGGTAAGACTGTTTGTCAGATTTTCGGCCCACTCAAAGCTCCAGCATCACAAACATTTATACTAATAGACATCTACACATCGTCTGTACAAATAAATAAAATTAAAGGGTATTGAATGATACCGTACTTACTCGTATAACAAAAATAATCTCTATTTTTAATTTTTTTTTGTCTGTCAGTTTGTTCCGGCTAATCTCCGAAACGGCTAAACCGATTTTGACAGGACTTTTACTGGCAGATAGCTGATGTTATAAGAAATAACTAAGGTTTTATTTTAGAAAACGGATTAGGGTACTTTGAAATTGTTAACAAAATCCAATTCAAATAGGGAAGTAAAATTTTATAATAAATTCACGTGGATTAGGTCACGGGCAACAGCTAGTTTATACAGGGTGTAAACAGACCCTTCACGAAGCCGTCAACTACGCATTCTGTACATCAAACTAAGTAACTCTACGCAAAAATTATTGCTGGGAAACGTTTTTTTTTTTTGGTATGAAAAATCACGTTTCACTGTAAAACTCAATGTTACGCACTCAAAACTTAGTGCTGATGGATGCTTTGAATAGTTAACGGGTCATGGAGTTAATTAAAGTAAAGTTAAAATCTAAAAAAACGGTTTTTTTTTTAAACTTGTGAAAAAATTGGAACTTTGACCTTCAATATCTCCAGAACCTGTGGTTTCCCAGGTATTGTCTAGAAGAAAAAAAATATCCCAATGATGGACAGAATATGTGGTTTTCGTTTTCGTTAAGGGTCTTTTTACACCCTTTATAAATAATCCTTATCCATTAATGTTACTGATGAAAGAGAAGTAGCCTCACCTATTTCAGTATTGCCCTAAAACCAATAATACTCGTACTGCGTTCGTAGTCCTAAATCTGTAGCGGGACCAATACATGCTTCCCTGAGCAATGTTTTATAGTCAGGTAGGAGAGCTAACCGACCTACTAATTAAATAAGACACGCTCCAACGAACATCTAAGCTTGGGCAAAATAAAGCATGAGCAACTGTGTGACTAAAACAAGCGAGTAACGAGGAAAACCACAAATAATGAAATATACGGTTTTAAATGAATAATATCGCTTTGGAACTGTCAAGAACGTATTCTAGCACGGTTATCGACCACTCAGGCATGAATGACAGGAAAACTGATAGGTTTAACTCAAATCTATTCTAGTTCGAGGTTTTTGCTCAAAGGGTGATTCCAAGGACATAGGTCACGAGTGTTGTAAAGTTATTAATGTTTATCAATGAAAAAAAATGGAAAAATAAAAAAACTTTTTTGCAAAAAATAAAACCGACTTCAAAAACACAAAAAAGTGAAATATAACTTTAGCTTCTGAAGTCGGTGACTTTTGTTTGTTTAGTTCAGTTTTTCTGGTAAATTCCAACGAATTGATAACCTCCTCCTTTTGGAAGTCGGTTAAAAATAAGTAATCCCAAAGTCAAAATATTGTGCAACACTTTCGGGGACACTATTTGGCTGTTTAGTCTATGTGCCGCTATGAGAAATCCTGAATCCGTCCTTACTGGAACATCGTCCTAGATGATACCAAGATAGTTGAAAGATAAACACAGGTAGGTACTATTGCATTGATAACTTAAACATACGTATTTTATCCTGCCGACTGTCAAGTTCTGAACGTATACATGTCTCTATCAATAGAATTTCACTCAAGTTTTGGTCGATCTATTCTGAATATTAAAACAAAAAGGGTCTTATTGATCCAAGCTCTGATATAAAAGGGTTTCGTAGTGTTGCTAGTTATAAATATACATATATTTTTCTTTTTAATAATAAGTAAAGACAGAGACTTGGTGGTTTCTTATGTGCCTGCAAGATAGACCATGAATATAAGCCATGGAAACCATTGTCCCACTCTAGGATAAATAACGTACGTCGTATTTAGTGACTTTCACTGCGTGTTATCGATTTGAGTCCATAGATGAGTCCAAAATGCTTGGAAGTCCTTCTGGGCCCTAAAAGAACACATGAAGGGAAGCCTTCCAATAACATGTGCATCACAATGCATCCTGCCCGTCCTAACTTACGGTGCACAAAGTTGGTCACTTACTGAACAACAGAAGTCCAAACTCAAGATTTGCCAGCGGGCAATGGAGCGCAGCATAATAGGTGTTAAGCGGACAGATCGCGTAAGAAACACTACTCTGGGCTCCATTACTCAAATTGCAGATGTTGGAGAAAAAACAGCCAAGCTGAAGTGGGAGTGGGCTGGCCACGTAGCACGAATGCGCCCGGAGAGATGGGCAACGATCGTCACCCACTGGACGCCTGTCGGAGGAAATCGCCGTCGAGGTAGACTGCGGCGAAGGTGGTGTGATGATCTGATCTCGTTTGCGGGGCGAACATGGCCAGATATCGCACAGGACAGAGAGGTTTGGAAGGAGAAAGGGGAGGCCTTTGCTCAGCAGTGGGACACTCAAACGGGCTAACAAAAAAAAAAAAAAAGATGATTCGAATATAGAATGTCACCTTAGCCTATGCCTTCAGGTTTCCTTACAACTTTTTCTTCGTGTACTTATGTGCCACTGATCGTATGATTAGCTGATGTCTAACGACTAGGGCTCCTATTACGGCAGTCCTAAAACCAAGAGAATACGAAACAATAATGATCATTTCAGGAAAAGCATCAACGATATTGACAGTCACAGAGTCAGTAGGCATTTATGACAAATGACCCCACAAGAGTAAATTTTTTGGTGTATATTGTTGCTATTATATAAAGAATCCTTAAACTAAATACATATGTACATAATCTAAAAACTAAAAACAAACTTAAAGTTATCATAAAAAGCAGAAATGAATTAAAGGGCGTCAAAAAATTCGTCCGTATCGCTGTCAACGGGAATAATGACCAGAAAGCTGTCAGCATTGCAACGTTAAAGTGCAGTATGTTTATTCGGCTGAAAAATAGGCCAGCCAGGTTACGGGAAGAGTTAACCAACCGCCTGGCGAAGTGTTGAAAGACTAGGTGGACACTCCGGCCCTAGTGTTTGCACTCAAACGGCTAAAAACATATCCTTATGTGTGCACTAAACGTAAGCAACAAACTTCGCTTTTCTCAGCCACACATAAGTGAGAAAAATAAGTGTTCTGTGTGAGAATGTTATTGGAACGGGATTAAAATTCGATGAAGCGGCAAGAGGCGGTTACATTGCAAAATTACATTGTTTTTCCGCGTTGTTGTTGCTCCCGGGGCGCTGAAGAACAAAATTTGTACGTAAGTGTACTCTATCAGAGTACCATCTACACGATCCTTGGGATTCTTGCAAGCGTATGTAAGCAAGACTAAAGTGCCTGTGCACGAATGTATGGCGCTTTAGGTAGGTGCACCGTTCCTTCATCGCTTCACATTAGTTGTGAATTGTTCAAGGTTATTTGAACTGCAGTTTGTATTTCAAAACAAAAATAGAAATTGGTTTATGAGCAATGTTCAAAATGCGTTTATCGATTCTACTGTTACTAACCACCTTACTAACCATCATCATCTTCAACAGCCAGCAGTTCTGTCCAAACGCAAGCATAAGCATAATCAGTGCTGTTCCCCACTGCTGGGAAACAGGCCTCCTCTCTATGAGAGGGAATGGGCTATAGTCCACACGCAGGCCTAGTACGGGTTGGTAGTTGTCACATGTCTTCGAATTTTTGGTTCTAAGATATGCCGGTTTCCTCACGATGTTTTCCTTCGCCGTTTTGAGAGCAGTAGCGATGAAATAAATTACACAAAGTAATGCACCTGCCTGGGTTTGAACCGAAGATTTACTGCTCGTAAGTCGGGGCCACCACCATTGGGCAACCGCTGCTCTCACGCAATGAAGGCTTACTATTAATCCCTGACCCGAAAAAAGAGCAATGGCACATATAATTTCGGGAAATGTTCGGCTATGTACAGCATCTTCTGTGCCAATCATCTTTGTGATAGCCTCTTTCTTTCTTCTCTCTCTCTCTCTTTAAAACTCCATCTCGTCTCTATTAAAACCTGACGTGTCCTTTAATTATACAGGGTGTAAACGGACCCTTCACGATGCCGTCAACCAAGCATTACATCAAACTAAGTCACCTTACGCAAAAATTATTGCTGGGAAACGACTTTTTTTTTTTGAGTGAAAAATTACGTTTTATGGTAAAACTCAATGTAACGCACTCAAAACTTGGTGCTGATGGATGCTTTGAATAGTAACCGGGTCATGGAGGTAATTAAACTAAAGTTAAAACCTCAAAAAGTAGTATTAAAAAAAACTTGGAACCTTGACCTCCAATATCTCCATAACCACCTTCTATTCCCAGGTATGGTCCAGGACAAAATGATCACAGTGGCGGGGAGAACAAGTGCCTTTCGGCTTCGTTAAGGGTCCTTTTTACACCCTTTATAAATGGGTTCCGTAACATAAATAGCTAATAGATAGCAGTAATCGTCATTTCATTTAGGTGTTGATTATCTAGATAATCTTCTGTAAACCGAACACAACAATAGCATAATCTAAGCTTAGAGAATTGATTGCTACCGAATCTCGACGAGTAAGCCTCTTAAAGCGGATTGATGATCCATTTGTAGTCGGGAGCGGTACAGAGTTCGTGTTAATATCACGAGCTATGTACAGTTTTAGGATTTGTCAAATATAATAATAGGCTTACATTATCGTCCTACTTGGAGAGTAAAGCCTTTGCCCTGTCATTAAAGGCCTCTCACACAGGGAACACATTGATCACCATTCTTGTATTAAAACGGCAGTCATTTGTAGGTCTTTCACAGTCGTCGAAAGTCTGACAACCAGCCTTACCAAGGGTTACCGTACAAGGGTTACAGATAAGCAGTTGCTCCATGTAAAATACTAGTATTCATGCGCATCCGGTTAGACTGGAAACCGAACACAATAAAGTTGTCACTATTTCCTGCCGATGTTTTTTATCTGGCTATGATGTCCGAAATTTTTTAAAAGCTAAGTATGTTTTTTATTTTTCTTTTGGCAATACTCTAACGGGAAAAGGCCCCATGAGGTCCAGTTTATTACAACTTATCAAAACATTTTAACCAATTATCTACACTATTGAAATCATTTTCATTCACCACTATCACAAAACATTGAATTTCATACAAAATCTTCGTTCATTCATCTCATGATTATTACAGTATGCAGCAGCACTACTACACAGATACTTTAATAGCTGCTCAATGAATGTATTTGACCGCAAATGTAAATTGATGCCCTCTCTATTGTGTAACGACACTCACAATACAATCGTACTATTTATTACTAGCTTTAATTTTGTCAATTAGTTCAACAACGTTCATTGCACCGACCGTCTATTTGTTTAAATAGTCCTTCTTCTTCGTAGGATTCAGTAAGAGCTACTGCAATGTTAGGTACTTACAATATTTATGAGGGTATTCAAGCTTTGGTAACGAAAGAAAGTGGTTTCTGCGCAAAGCTTTGAAGTCTTATATAAGACCCCTACTTGTACACTTGTTTGTAATAAACGTTTTGACTTTGAAAGTCAAGGATTTGACATTAACAGCACTTTTATGTCGTAGCTGTATCATCATCATCATTTCAGCCGAAAGACATCCACTGCTGTACATAGGCCTCCCCCTAGTGTCGCCATTGTCAACATAGACCGGTCCCGTCTCGCGACTCGTATCCAGCAACCTTCACCAGATCATCGGTCCACCTAGTGGGAGGCCTTCCAAAGTAACGACTTCCAGTTCGCTGTCACCACTCCAGAACTTTTCGGCCTGTACGTAGCTATATACACCAACTTTTTAGTCGTCCTACACCGGCAGCCCACTTCATGTATCCAATGACTACTACACAATCATAAAAAAAAAATTGGCATTTATGAGATTTTAATGATTTAAAAATAAAAATATTATTCAGTATTATGACGCATGACGTAGTTAAAACACCCTGTTGCGACCGATGAGGTACTCTACTCGTGCGCTGGGTAGCTATGTTCTCCCGCTTTACACGTAAACATCATTAACAGGATGTTTCATAATTTTATTCTAATGTATTATTTATTTTTATTTGTATCCGTGATGGTAGGGAACAAAAAAAAATCGCGCCTAGAGCTATTTCATGTCGGGTACATCGAGTGGACCACCTTTTTAAAATGACTAAAAAGTCACGGTGTATAAGAGCAATTTTTGTAGTAAAGTTTTGACTATCCCTTATTTGGAAAGCTAAGTAAAAATAATTACATACTTCGTGTATAATTTTGCTATTCACCCCAAAAAGCTTAAAGGAGTAAGCTTTTACCCTCAATTAGGGTAAGGACCTTAATTAGGGGAAACATAAGAATGATCATGATGTTATTAGGGTGTATTTAAGTAGCCTTTATGAGTGGCCATACTTAAATGAATGTCCGGATTACCGGGCGTATCCTAACAGTCAACCCGGCAACCATTTTGCTGGCTGGTTACTTATGTATTTTGATACCACGCCATTCTTTTATAGCCAACTTCGATTATGCTGCTGTTGTTTCGTAAACCGAGAGCAGTCTGTGTTTCAAGCCCGCCGCCTAGAAAGAATTTAAGTCATCATTCTAGACCTGTCCATCCTTTGAAGATGATCTCGACAGAAATGTTTTAAACATCAGCATCATCATTCTCCTGCCCTTATCCCAATTGATTTCGGGTCGGATGCATCTTCTTATTCCATACTTCTCTATTACTCGTCATCTTAGCAGTCACCTCCTTTCTAGCCATATCATCTTTTACACAGTCCATACATCGTTTTAAGCATGTTTGAAGCAAAACGCATTTAGTGATTTCTGGTGCAAACAGGCCTTAGTCTGCGCACAGCCAGAATCAACTCAGCCTATCACAGTCCACTGCTGGAATAGGTCTCAGTCAAGCTGCGTCACATCAGCCTGTCCTCCGCCTTCTGCATCCAGACCATCCAGTTTGACCCAGCCACCTTTTATAGTCCTCGGTCCACCTAGCTGGCTAGGAGCTCGTGCCTAAATAATATCAGCCGCTCGGGCTGATCTTCAGGTTATGCCACGCCTGCCTAGGATAGTCCGTAGATGGGGGACCACCCATTACTTACCAAGTTTCCTCCGAGCGTCGGAAAGCACATTAAGCCGTTGGTCCCCTTTGTCATTGATAGATCTTTGACAGTCGTTACAAGTAGTTAGTGGCCCGAAAGTCAGACAAGGACTCTTCGTCCAGTACTAACTGGGTTGTGGAGGTCAGACAGACAGTCGCTCCATGTAAAATACTGGTATTCAGCTGAATCCGGTAAGTATAGAAGCCGACCCCAACATAGTTGGGAAAACGCTAGGCAGATGATGGTTCGTCTAGCTGGGGTACGTCCCACACTACATTGCGCACAACCTAACTCGATAAAAAAAAAACGCCATAGATAAGATAGAAGCTTAAGTCTATTAACACTAGTAGTATAGCGGTACACTTTATCCTTATCTACCAGACTATCCAGTAATTGTTTTCCGAGGAACGATTTTGTTTACCGTGAACACAGTTTGAGCTTCCAGTCCAGAGTAAGCGCACTGATTAAATTCTCGGGTAATGGAGAAACGTTCTTTTTTTGTTTTCATAATGTAACGGTTTTTAGGATTCCTTTGTGACACGGGGAATCCTTTTTGAAAAGACGGAAGCTGAACTGTCACGGAAATGGTTATGTGTGTTTGGGACTAAAACTATAAAAAGTAAAGGGTAATGTTTTATAACTTGTTTTTTGAGGTATTTATTTTTAAAAGCTTTTACTTCCTAGATATTATATGAAAGCCTTTTCAGTCTATACGAGGTGTAAGAAATTATTCATCAGTATTTTTATTTTTAATCAGCTGTTCCATACAATTTAACCGTGAAGGTATTGCAGATTTGTTGTACGTAAACAGCTGTTTTTTTTTTAATAACCGACAAAAAAATTCTATGTGGAGTTCACAATGATGTACTGAATGCGTGGTAACCGTTTTAGTGTTGGTGTCCCTTCCACCCTTTATATTAGTTTGTAGTAAACTGGCTGGCTGAGGGTTCTAGAGCTTGAAACTAAGAGTTTTCTCAGTGCATTGAGACTTTCAGGCTTTTATAAAACGAAGTTTACAGGAGGAAAAGAAAATGTTGGTTCGGAACAAAATCTTCCTCTTTAACAAATGATTGAAATTTGTAATCAAAACTTAAACAGAGACACCTGTTAATCTCTTCTCAATAAAAACATTGAAAAATATACGTAGTTTCCGAAGATTCAAGAAGCTGAGAGAACATTCTGGCGAGTCAAGTTCCGATTGATCCATTTCCAGAAGCCGCAGGCATGCTTTGACAAATTAAATTTTCTACAATTTTGCTTCAAACTCTCCTCGAAAGGTTTTATCTAATTTGCACCCTATTTACAAGCCAGGTCGAGGTATTAGATTTGTTAAAATTTATTATTGTGCTTACGAGGTCAATAAAGACCTTTCTCGTTTGAAGTTCTTATTGTCCGTTTGTAGCTTAGACGTAGAAGAATATTAAGAAAACTCTACCTATGTTTCGAAGAACACGTACCTAAATCATTTAATAAATCAATGAATCCTTACTAATGTTATAGATGCGAAAGTAAGTTTGTTTGTTTCCTTTTCACGTCTAAACCACTGAACCGATCATCCTGAAATTTTGCACATACGTTGTAAGGTATACAGAAACGGACATGGGGTACCTTTCATCCCGAAAAAAAGTACTGTTCCCGAGGAAAATAACAATAACGTTCTTATGATAATAGATGGCGCCACGTGTCTATCGAGTCATGATTGAATTATATTATTATTAAAAGCAGAGTAAACCCGAATTAATTGTCAAATTCTAAATTAACGCGAGCGAAGCCGCGGGGAAAAGCTAGTCTTAAATATGAGATCTTAAATGTTTTCAGATAATTAATTAAATTTTGTAACGAGTAGCTTTATCAAAGACTTGAATTGTTTGATTGCCAATACTGGGAATTCAAGACGAAAATTATAATCAAACGTGTTGGTTTCATAATTTGTATCAAGTATTGGGTTTACTCCTATTACTGTTTAACTTACTGTTTGTCTTGCAATATTGCAATCAAATCTTTTACAAAATTCTGAGAAAATATGTCTACTTGATCAATCTCCATGAGATTCCCCGAATTAGTTTGAGTCTTCGGAGTACTTGTAACCTCACTGCGTCGCTTTCTTGATCTATTAACCTGTTTCCATTAATTCTTTGGATTCAAGCTCTAAGGTTACTGACGTAGCCCGAAGAATTGCCAAACTTAAGTGGCAGTGAGTGGCATTTTACGAGCAATCTGGGCAGATTGCTCGTAAAATGGATGGCCGATGGGGCTGAAAAGTTCTGGAGTGGCGACCAGAACCGTAAGACGTTGCGTTGGAAGGCCTCCCACTAGGTGGACCGATGACCTGGTGAAGGTTGCCGCGGGATGCGAGTCGCACGGGACCGGTCAATGTGGCGACACTTGGGGGTGACCTTTGTCCAGCAGTGGACGTCTTTCGGCTGAAATGATGATAATGATGAAGCTCTAAGGTGAAATAAACGGTCTGTTGGGGACAGTTGAAGCCAAAAATAAAAAAATAAATCAATCTTTGGGCCGTAACTTTCATCTGTAATTTTACAAATTACATATGTTATGTTCAGTAGATACCTGTGTTTTGTTCTGTGTTGTGTACTGTTATTCAGCTGCATCCGGTAAGACTGAAAGCCGACCCCAACATAGTTGTGAAAAGGCGAGGAAGATGATGAGCTGTGTTTTGTCTCTCAGTTAGTTGAGAACGACGAGTTAATCAAAGATGACTATTTCAAAATGTGTTATTCCTACCTACCGCTAAATAGATAAAAACATTTTTATTTTGTTTTTCTTTCTCAACACAATACACACCGTATAAGGCTCCGAACAATTTCTGGCAGAAGGGTCGGATAAATAAACAAAGAGCAAAATTAAACCGTTTGTTGCTTTAATCGTGTAGTTTTGTTACTGTTTCGTTTTGGGGTCCAATATAAACAATTGAGCCACCAGTCACCGCTGGCATAGCTTTGTTTGTACACACCGTACGCCGAAATCAATACGATGTTGACGCCTTAGAAGCTGGCGAATTTCAAACTTAGACGAAAATGTTTAGTGCTTTTACTCTTGCGAAGATTGAGTTTTGTGATTGGTAGAAAGACTACGTATATAGATATACCATTGCTAGTGCTAATATGGGCATGTAATGTAGCATGAATGGACTAACAACTGACTCCATAACCCAGTACTAACTGGGTTGTGGACGTCAGATAGGCAGTCGCTCCATGTAAAATATTGGTATTCAGCTGCATCCGGTTAGACTGGAAGCCGACCCCAACATAGTTGGGAAAAGGCTAGGCAGATGATGATGAATGTATCATCGATGGACTATAACTACAACTGAATAACAGAACCCTATGCATTCTATTAAAACAATAGTTAGCGGTACATACATAGACAATGATTTTCATAGATTTGCCACAACACGAAATACGCATTATTTAGGGGCCTTCGGATATGGTATATGGATGGCCATGCCAATATGAATAAACATGTCACCGACGGCAAATGGTTCTCATTGATCATCATGTTTGACAGTAGAACAGTAGCCAGGTACTACGCAATTGCTATATTTAACTTAGAACCGTATCTCTTAGAGACGTCTCGATTTCAGAACAACGCAAACTTAGGCGGGCCCTCATCTAAACTATAATTTCTAAAGACGATATGTCATTTCGGATGAGGGATGTGTTCCTAAACTCCCACAATAGATGTCCACCCGGACTATTATCTACCCAAGTTACGCGTTAAAGTTCCAAGAGACACAATAATTTTGTCATAATAGTAGCATAACATAACATCACGCCATAGAACACATATAAAGGGTGTAAAAAGACCCTTAACGAAAACGAAAACCACATATTCTGCCCATCATTGGGATCATTTTTTTCTTCTAGACAATACCTGGGAAACCACAGGTTCTGGAAACATTGAAGGTCAAAGTTCCAATTTTTTTACAAGCTTTTTTTTTTAAACACTTTTTATGGTTTTAACTTTACTTTAATTAACTCCATGACCCGTTTACTTTTCAAAGCATCCATCAGCACTAAGTTTTGAGTGCGTAACATTGAGTTTTAACGTAAAACGTGATTTTTCACCCCAAAAAAAAAAAGTCGTTTCCCAGCAATAATTTTTCCGAAGAGTTACTTAGTTTGATGTACAGAATGCTTGGTTGACGGCTTCGTAAAGGGTCCGTTTACACCCTGTACAGAGAATAGATTGCATTAACAGCCATTGAAGTTAATGATGCTTGAAAGAATTCGCCTAAAAGAAAAGTTTTGGCATAAAGGTAACGTAGGTAACAATTTCCATAAAATACTAACCCATGTCTTCTAAGACATTTTATGGCGTGATTGAATAACATAACAAAATTTTGCAAATTCGATTAAATAAAAAGGTTCGTAGGTAAGTTGCTAGTAATATAAATATAGAAAACACATTATAGTAGAAAATATGATTTAAAATTAAATCGTAGAACAAAACACATAAGCACAAGGATAATCTCGATAAGTGCGAAATATTAATTGAATCACCCTGCATAGCTATCGGGTATCGACTACCGCTCGTCCTTGAAGGTCGCTATAAAATAAATTATTCATTAGAACAGTACCGAGTTAATGCGATCCGCACACTATCAGTCTATCAAAACTATTATACAATGTGAAACGTGATCATCGGACGTCACCCAACTTTGAACCCTATTACAAAAGTATTAACTTCACAGTTACAAGCTTAAGGATTGCAGAATACATCTCCGTAACAACGGACTAATATAATTTTGGAAACTTCAACTAAACACTTGGACCGAGATCAAGAAATTTGAGCCTTGATCAAAGGAGTATTAAACTAACAAGGTCTTTGGATCCTTGTTTGAATAATGGTGCGGTTATGGTGGTACCTCTTGTAGGTATTGATGTAGAATGTGACTGCGACGCGCGACGGTGAAACTGGAGAGAGATCAGAATAAGAACACGGGTATAAAATTGAAGATAGATGTCTACAATCCTACACTGTTGTATTATGGGCAATATCGATTTGCATCGTAGAATTGTTAGTTTTTTTTTAATTCACATGCAAACAAATGATAGAATAACATTACCCTACTCATAATGCTGGTGAACTTATGAAAAAACTAAAATATTATATAAAATACCTGAGGAGACGATATTCAGGAGATTAAAGTCTTTGAATGTTGTTTCTTTATTTACAGAAGAAACGCAACTGAGTTTTATTTACTTACGAATTTCGAATATCTTCATCATCTGCCTATCCTTTTCCCAACTATATTGGGGTCGGCTTCCAGTCTTACCGGAATACTAGTATTTTACAAGGAGCGACTGCCTATCTGACCTCCACAACCCAGTTAGTACTAAGTAATACGATACCCCTCGGTAAGACTGGTTGACAGACTTTTTGGGCCACTGACTACCTAACGACTATCAAAGTTCTACAAATGACACCCGGCACCAACGGCTTAACGTGCTTTCCGAGGCACGGAGGAAACTCGGTATGTAATGGTGGTCACCCATCCACAGACCAACCTAGGCAAGCACGACTTAACCTAAAGATCGACCCGAGCGGCTGTTATTATTTAGCCACGAGCTTCACGAATATCGAATATCTTATATTAATCAATTCACCGGCATTATGAGTAGGTTAATGTTATTCTATCATTCTACTATGTAAAGTGCTTTAAAGTTTAGAGCTGGTGTTGATGAAGATGTAAAATAGTTCTGGCGAGACGTCTGACGGTCCAAATGAAGATTTATCACTAATAATAAATTGTTTATCTGTCATGGTCTGTCACTTCCACTTCTAATAAAGCTAACGCCATAATGGGAACATTTGTTCAACTCACGAAGGTAACAAATAGAAAGGTCATAGGGCAAATGAAGAATTTATTTATCTAATATTGAGTTTCTATTAAATAGATAGGACAAAAGCAACGAAGGAATTTATTTTTCTAATATTGGAGAGTGAAATAGTAGTCTCCTTTTTTTCATCAACGTATCAAATTTTGTTCGAAAGAACTTGTTTTGATTAAATGTCTACCTAAACAAAAAAATGTCCGAAACGTGAGAAATTGTTTCTGAAATAACTTCGATGGAAAGGTAACAAAACTGTTCACATGCGTTCAGGCATGCAGCCTTTTATGAGCGGTGACGACGGTTTCGAATGTAACTTACATAAGTAAGTATTTAAAAATAATGATTTGCAATTGTGGAACAATTATGCCTAAACAACTCTATAATAAATGTGAGACTTTAACCACTACTTACAAAACTGTTTTCCATCCTATCTCATTTAGCAGCACTTAGTTATTTAACAGACTTCGTGTATTCCTACGTTCAGTTTGTTACTAACTATACTCGTGAGCATACATAATCACTTGCTCTTTATAAAAAGATTGTAGCGTGTCTTGTATTAAATTCCAAAAATAAAAAGAAACAATGAGTTTTGAGAATAAAGTAATTATAGTCACCGGCAGCAGTTCTGGCATAGGAGCTGCCACCGCGATAAAATTATCGCAAGAACGAGCGAAAATAACAATAGTCGGTAGAAACGAGACCAAGCTTAAAAACGTTTCAGAAATATGTGAACGAAATGGTAGCAAACCGTTAATGATCATAGCCGATGTAACCAATGAAGACGACGCGAAGAAAATCGTTAGTGACACAATAGAACACTTTGGGAAATTGGATGTGTTAGTGAACAACGCGGGGATGTTTAACCCCGTGAGTATTCTCGACCCACATGCTATAGAAAAGTTTGATCAAATCTTGGCAACCAATCTTCGATCAGGTGTATATTTAACTCATCTAGCGGCACCCTATCTCATTGAAAGCAAAGGGAATATTGTAAACATATCTAGTGCAGCTGCCACGGGAATATTCTGGCCGGAAAATTTCGCATATTGTACGTCAAAGGCCGGCTTAGATCATTTCACGCGAACTGTTGCATTGGAACTCGCACCGAAAGGAGTTCGTGTGAACAGTATAAATCCGGGTCCAGTGAAAACTGATTTCGTCGAAAAGGTAACCATGGACAAAGAGGAACAAGAAAAAATCTGGGCTGACATAGAGAAAACAACTGCACTTCGTAAAATTGCCGAATCTGAGGAGGTGGCAGATCTGGTTTTGTTTTTAGCTAGTGATAAAGCGAAAAGTATAACAGGATCTTCGTATGTTATAGATAATGGTGCGTTGTTGAAATAAATAAGTCACAATAAAAATCATCATACAATATATGTTGCAACTTTAATTGAACTGTACTTTTTCCGTATACTTACGCTGATTTTGGAATAAAAAAGATAAAATCATTGTACGGATTGAAGTTCGTTATTCCAGATGACAGCGATGTGAAGGAGTCCTTTGATGCAAAGAGCCTCTTGAAGTTTTCATTTTGTATTGTATTATTCGTTTGTATTTGATGTTTCATCTATATCTTGTTAATAGTACAGGCAAAAAAGTATTTAATTTATAAATATTTCAGTGTTACCTATAATAAATACTAAGTACTAGATATTTCTTTTCATTATTACCTTGTCCTTTATATTCCTTTCACACATACCAAAAATATCTGCAGATAAAATACTGTGTATTATTGTGATCGGGTGGATCGTATTTGAATGCTGTAAAGCCACCGTTTCAAAACATTACAGCGCAACTGACGGCCGCGCCGTACGGGTTGCTCTATTAACCCAGTTTCGAAGATACACTGTTATTTGAAAAGAGGTTTTAATTTTTGCTGATCTTGCGGAGATGGAAACATTAGTCGCTCGTAATATAAGCAACGAAGGGGTTGTACCATGCAATGGTTCCTATGTTACTGAGGCTTGGCTTGTCATGGAATCATAAATAAGTAAGAAACTGACTGGCTGACTGATTCACTGACTGATCGATCAACGCACAGCTGAAACCGCTGGGTCTAGAAGCATGCAAGCAGCACAAGCAAGCAATTTTGCACACACGTTCTTTAAGTGATGTAAGTGTAGTGAAGGGATTTTTGAAAATTCATTCCCTAAGGGGTTAAAACGAGGGTTGATAGTTTGTATGAAACTTGGTCAATTTTGCGAACGAAGTCGTGGGCAACAGCTAGTGAAATCACATAATTACGATGATCATTGCGGTAAATTCCTGTCATCGACACACAACACAACATTGCGCTGGTAATCTCCGAAGGGTTAGGCAAGGGCTTACAACTATTAGTACACTCACATTTCGCCAGTTATGTTTGAGTCCCATGTAATAAAGGCGAGTCTATAGCCATCAACCGGGTACACACAGTTCAGGACCGACACAATTTAGATTACCATCGACACGCTCAGAAGCCGAGCCGGGCACAAATCGAGATTCTGGGCTACTAAGGAATTCCTGATTCTTCTTGCCTTAAATTGTGGCTTGTGCGTGTCTATGTCGTAGATATGTACATAGTATATTTGAATGAGTTTAATATTGAAGTTTGCATATACTTGAAAACAAAATATTTACTTAATTTCGACTATGTACAGGCAAAATAGCAGCAAAAAACACTGATCGCAGATATTGTAAACATTCTTGGTAGCGCCTGAATTTGTATACGTGGCCGCATTATTTTCGATTTTTCCGAACCACATAGTTGCACGGATCGCTATCGCCTATTTTTATATTTGTTTATGATTTTTTGCTTGCATGTTTTGGAATATCAAATTTAATAAGCGGAGTACCAGATAATTCGCTATCTCACGAAGTTCGCCGAAACTTTAATAGGTATGTGCAGTCACGCCTTTTTACCTTTGTTAAGAAGAAACTAAATAACACCACGAGCAAGGATTCTTACACTTCGCTTCATCTACGTTCATAAATCTGATCGTAAAAGCCCGCCGGCTGCAGGACTGCAAGACGGCTACATACTTCGCAGGCTTTTTGAAAGACAAAACAGCTTTTAATTTACATTGACTTCTTGCCCAGCGGTGGCCCGTGTCGTAAGTGCGATCCCAAACAAGCGCATTACTTTCTGTGATGTTTAATTCATGACCACAGCTTTCAAAACGGTAAAGGAAAAGACCTTGAGGAAGCTGGTAGCTCCTAGAGCCACGCATATTACATCAGACATATTGTGACCCATTAACCCGTACTGGACTGGACTGGACGTCTACGCGGTCCATTAGTACTATGGTCCATTCCCTCTCTCAGAGCCTTCTGTCTCAATGGTGGGAGGCTGGAAGCGTCATAGGCTGATAATCCAAAATCTGATCAATTCTCCACTGTTCTTCAAAGTCTTTCATTCAACAGCACCGTTTAGATAGAAGTAATCAAAACAAGCGATTTGAACGCGATTAGTATCTTCGAGCTATCTAATCATTGCATCAATTCAGGCATGGGATTGAGTCGGACGAAAGTTTTGTCGAATACGGCAATTTCACGGCCGAATAGTCGCCGGTAGCCCCGAGCATTCCCGAGCACGTCTGCGAACGCGAAATACGCGATGCATTGGCGTTTAGACTTCGTTTTTGTTTTGGTGCCATAAATCGAGCGTAGTCTCGGCGTATTTCTATATTTGCTACTGAGTTTAGCAGTTCTAATCTAGCTTTAGGAATGCTGATTGATTTAGAACTTCAGAGGGCGGTTCACTGACGAAAGCGTTTGATAGAGGAAAAATAACTTAAAGAAATGGTTTACGATTATAAAGTTTTCCTAGTTGCTCTTAGATCTTTAACAACAAGAAGATAATCATAATGGCGTTTTGATGGGGAAGAAACCATCAGTGTCTTTCTAAAACGTCCTATTCCTGTTGACATTTTAAATTTTTGTAGATAAATGCACATACCAATTAAATATTATTTATTAAAAGCCTGTAATTCCCCACAGAAGGGCAAACACCTCCCTACTAGCTTTCAACTTCTGTTATTTTACTACTCAAAGCTGAATCAACTAAAAAAAAACATTTTTGGATCAAAGATCACTAAACTTCGATCACAAAAAGTCACCAGGTTGTTTGATTAGAAAAAGCATAAAGGTATGAACGATGAGCTTGTAAATTTTACATCGAAAAAATAAGAAAAGACACGCTCCGTTGGTTGATACCTACATGTTTAAAAGAATACCAGAGGCAGGAATGAAGGAGAATCTAACGAAACAAATGTACAATGCGAATATGATAAGGCCAAGGGTCGGGGGATCAGGAGTATTCAGGAGTAACACGATCAAAGACGGCAGAGGCACATTATGAAAATGTATAAAGCAAGATACGTTGAGATACGTCGTGTATCTCGCTTCATACATTTTGTTAATGTAGGGTAGTTAATATCACATTCGAACTTGGTTGGAGTCGGAAAAGATTATCTGTAACTGCGTTGGTCAGAAATAAACTTTTGTTAGTAATATTATCTTTTCCGACATTAATTAGGATTTCATTGGCATATCCTTTGGGAGAAATAGAAAAACAAGGATAATCATTTATTATGATAATGTTCCGAATAAATTTAGATAACAGCAAGATTTAATGATAATAATTTATATTTGCATAGTCCATTATGACCTGATCAAAATTGTATCTGGGCGTTAAAAGAGCCTGTGACCTCTAAGTTTGTTTCTTTGTTTCTTCTCAGAGTTATCAGATAAAAAACCCCGACCTCGTCTTGTTTTAATACGTAATTTAATTTTAAAGTACCTTAAAAGTTTTTGTCAATCCAATGTACGCAAATAAATATTATTCATAATTGATCTAGGTATCACTATTTCGCCCCTAATTTAACTGGTTCTATCAGTAGGTACCATATCACACAAACCATTTTTTTCGGTTTGGAAATCATCAAATGACCCGTTCTAGGCGGAGTGGAAGGGAGTGTCAGAAGGAACATGGACAAGTCCATGTTCCTTCTTTGCCCTTTGTGTTCCAGGGCCGCGATATCTCTTTCGAACAGTCCCGCAGCCCAACAAACCCTTAGCTCAAAAAACGAAATCCTTCCACTATCATTTATTTGTGTCATCTATTTTAATGGTGAGAATACCCAGCAACAGCTTACTCCACAAAGTGCACTTCAGTTGATGTAATTTTAAAATGTTCTCGAGATTCCCAGCATTCCTTCTCCTATCTCAGATCATGCTATTGTTGAACTTTCTATGCATCACTTGCAATTACTTTCACTGCAAGCTCTCCTTATCTATCGTCTTTACTATCTATCTCTTTTTTCTAAATAATTTTCATTTTATTTGGCTTCGATTTGGCCGCCTTAGCAGAATGAAGAAGCCTATAAGTACACGGACATTTCGCCAGTTATGTTAATAGGAGGCGAGCCTATTGCCATCAATCGGCCACAAATCCAAACTTCGTGGCTGCTACTGAGAAATTGCTGATGGAAAAACCCAATAACAATTTACCCGACCTGGGAATCGAACCCAGGAACTCATGCGAGGTGATAATATTTATTTCGTAACAATTCGTAAAATGGTCAGTCACAAACCCCAGGACCCCCAGGTCGGGCGGTGTTATTGGGTTTTCCATTAGAAATTTTCAGCAACAGACTCACTCCATATTACATGAGAATTTAGCGTACGAAATAAAGGTGTGTTAGTGGAAAACAGACGCTACGATATATTTTAATATGAAAAAAAAAGTTCCACATCGTTGAAAAATTGTCACGTATGAAAATAATAACGAACACACACGTATTCGAATCACACTGTATCAATATTTCATTCGTTATAAAAAAAAATACGAGAGCAATACTCGAAATGAAATTCGCTCTTTGTCATCCCTTTTATATAACACAAAAGCTTTAAAAAGCAATCGAATTAAATTACCATTAGCTTCCGGTCAACTTATTTATTGTATACCCTTAAATTCTGCCTTTTTCGTGGGAAATTCAATTAAAGCAGAGCACATTCTTGAACGAAAACTTTTTACAGAGAAAAGCATAAATGTTGGATTTTATTGAATCGGATATCGTTTCTGCGTACCTTTTTTTTATTTCTGTTTAAATACGAGGAACGCTTCTGTCTTTTAAAAATAAAAGTTTATCTCAGTAAAATGTAATCCATACTTAGGGCCAATTTAACCAAATTTTAACCACGTTCAAGAGCGGATCATTGTGGCGGAATATTGAGACTAACATCTCTTGAACGCGGCTAAATAACAAAAGTCGCTCGGGTCGATCTTTAGGTTAAGCCGTGCTTGCCCTCGATTGGCCTGTGGATGGGTGACCACCCATTACATACCGAGTTTCCTCCGTGCCTCGGAAAGCACGTTAAGCCGTTGGTCCTGGGTGTCATTTGTAGATCTTTGACAGTCGTTAGGTAGTCAGTGGCCCAAAAATTCTGACGACCAGTCTTACCAAGGGGTATCGTATTACCCAGTACTAACTAGGTTGTGTAGGTCAGATAGGCAGTCGCTCCATATAAAATAGTGATATTCGGCTGCATCCGGTTAGACTGGAAGCCGACCCCAATATATGTAGTTGGGAAAAGGCTAGGCAGATGACGATGATCTTATAAACGCGACTCAGACGTGCTGATCGCTTTCATTTTCATTGGTAAACTTCACCTTTAATCTAATATCATACCTACACAGTTTTTGTTGTACCCTCTAGAACTACTGTATTACTACATAACTTCCAGCTTTTAAAATTATTAAAATATTGCTCTTTTACGCTTCATACATCACCATTCATTTCCACATTCGCAGATAATTATCATTCAGTTATCGGAAACAACATCAGCGTATTTCTGCGAAGCCTTATGATGAAGGCAATTATGTACAGATGTTCGTACTGATAATTTATGATATGAGAGGGAAGGGAGTCTGATGAACGTTAAAATGTAATGAGGTAAGACAGGAGCGAGATCGAATTTCAGGACAGTCTCGTACATATTTTATTCAGCTTTACATAAAATGTATTTATAATAAATACGGGTTGGAAGCAAAAAGCTCATATCGTTTGTCATTAAATTTCTTTCGTCGTAATGAGGGCTTTTTACTGCACGCATTTTATTTAAAGTTGGAAATGTAATGTGGGCAAACTTAAATAAAATTATGTAAAACTTTTTGAGTATTCATACGAAAAATTTTCTTGAAAGTTTTTAAGAAATTTGACCGTGTTGTGGTAGTAATACAGACTGGTTTCTGATTTTTTTTTTCACAATAATTTAGAAATTATAATTCCTCAATAACATCCTCGTAAGGCAAGAGCATTAAGAACGTAGATCGAGTTTAGCATTGAGTTCTGTGTGAGACGATATTCCCAAAAGTACCTACTCTAAAACTATGAAGTACCTTTTACTGCAAACATGAAAGAGCTACTACACAACAGAAGAACATTTTCATTCGATTTCTTCCGAAACGCTGCCCCAGCACTACAGAATAACGTTGAAACGGTCTTAAAGAATTCGAGCTGAATACAAAACAGTGAAGTGATACAATACAAGCTCCATTTCATACACTCGAGTATTCCTAGTCGTACTTACTCGATACACAGGTACTCGGTAACTGAAATCGAATACAAAATGAAATCCCTCGCTGCGATTCGGTTATCGGAACGTAAAATTGGAAAATGTGATTTGCAATCCATTTCTAGATGTTTTTTTTTATTGCGACACTGTAATTAGTTGGCTTGGTAGTTTTTGTTGCTGACTGGTTGATATTTTTACTCCGGCGTGAGCTAATTAAATTAGTTCGTAAAGAAACGGAAGAAGGAAACCTGTTACGTTCGCAATATGCATTTAGAAAGGAAAATGCATATTATAGCGAGATTACGATATGCGAATGGCTTTATAAGTTTTACTATTTCCGATAGTTTTTAAAGAAAAAGAAAACGGTCAAGAGGTTCTTAATCCGCTACAATCTTAGTATCTAGATAAGACTCTAACTGAACCTCACACATGTTCAAGTCGGGCCTTTTCAGGCATGATTCTGCGCAGCCTGGGCAGCACACAGGATATTTGCCACCCGTCTAGGTCTGTGCCAAAGGAGACCGATTGGAACATACAAGGTGTAAACGGACCCTTCACGAAGCCGTGAACCAAGCTTTTTGTACATCAAACTAAGTAACCCTACGCAAAAATTATAGCTGGGAAATTATTTTTTTTTTTTGGGGTGAAAAAACACGTTTTACGGTGAAACTCAATATAACATACTCAAAACTTTGTGCTGATGGATGCATTGAATAGTAGAATGTCATGGAGATATTTAAAGTAAAGTTATAACCTTAAAAACAATAATTAAAAAAAAAAAACTTCTGAAAAAGTTGGAACTTTAACCACCAATATATCTAAAAGGTTCCCGTATGGTCCAGAAGAAAAAAATGATCGCAATGACGGGAAAACAAGTGGCTTTCGGCTTCGTTAAGGGTATATTTACACCCTTTTTATACAGCATGCCTTACAAATACATCAATGCACTTGTGCACAGAGGCCAACCGCTTATGAATATGAATCAGTCAGTACCTAAGTACAACCGTCGACAAAATGTCTTATTTCAATATTTCCATTTCAAAATCACTTTAACTTTTAAATATACAAACTTTTTGACAAGTCCCTCTTTACTTTATACCATCGTAGTACTCTTGAACCTCATCTCCTTGTATGCATAATTCAATGGCCATTATTATGTAAATATATAGTTTCCGTGCTAGACTGAAACAGGCCGTTTTATTTGCTGAAACGTTCAACTTCACGTTCGCTACAAGTTTGGTGTTACGATGTTCCATTTGAACTAGAACAGGGTGGTTAGTATAATAGGTTTATATTCGCAATCTTTAAACGATGTTCTCATTTTCTTACTAGGTGGCAATTGAGCTTTTTTTGAGCAGTCACCACTGATTCACTGACTATTCAAAGCTACGAAGAAATCGCTTAGTAATGCTTCCTGCTGAAAAAATGTTCAAAGGTTCTAAAGATTGTTTTATAATTGTCTTTTACTGACATTAAATAAAATGTCTCTGCAATCTAATCTAAGTGGGATTGTCACTAGTTTTTTCTTTTGCAAAAAGTATCTGACTGCGGTAACCCCAACACCGCAGCCAAATTTTAGGAAAGGTTGATTTTAACAACCACCCGCTTCCCGTGATGCAGCAACCTGAACAGCTACATTGCTGAGGCCGTCACCTTTTCACATCTTGCTCATATATCTGTGTCTTGAAACAGTCAAATAGCTTATCTTACGCGTATCATAATACACAGGTCCTGTATTGTGATACACGTGAGAAATGTATGATATTTAGCGACAGTTAGTACGAGAAGCGATAAATATCGTTTTCAATTGCGAGTTTTTGGTACAAGTTCACATTCAATTGTTTTTCCGGGTTAAGGTTCGCGCACATATGTCGGGCCTCAGCAGGTCGGGTCGCAGCGCAAAAATCTGCTCAAATGGCTCGTATGTATTTAATATGAACTATCGCAGCCCGTCACTAATGTGCTAAGCAAGGACTATAGCTTTTATATTCTCTATGGTGCTAAGTAACCATTTTGTGCTGCGCTGCGGCCCGCTCCGCCCCGCTGCGGCCCGACATAATGTGCGCGAACCTTTAAAACGATTCTACTATGCTACACAAAATTCCTTTAAAAACAATGACATACTTGTAGAATATAAGGCCGATTTTAATGATCTCGGCTGAAGAATGAGGTCTTCTATCCAATTTGCACAACATGTCATTTAAAGGAGACGTCATTCTGTGCTGACAGGTCCTAACGATCGGAACCTTCGAAGATATCACCCCCTATCTGGACATGTTGACATATCTACAGGAAATCTAGGTCGTACGAAAGGAAAGTTTAAGTTTGCACCTTATGTCTGAAGCAGGTAGGTAGAGCATTTAATGTATGTGTGTATTACTTTTTATGACAGACATCTATAAATTTTGGTACGTAATCCAGAAAAGCGCATTTTAAATCTCCTATACTAAAGATAGAGGAAAGGGGCCTTTTCCCAGCAGTGGGACAGAACAGGCAGATATAAAAAAAACTAAAGATAGTGGAGCAAGTTATAGTTTATTTAATGGGGTCTGGTGATTTGACTGTCGGACTGCAAGTTCGAACCCAAAACTTTTGATTTTTCGGATTCATTAAACCACTTGCTTCGGTGAAGGAAACCAGCATGCCTGCGAGATATTTCTCGGCGGCATGTAAAGCCAAGTCAGAGGCCCATGGGCGGCATAAAAACTCTGACACGAGGGTAAGCACTAACCACTCAAGAAACAAATAATGGGGAATAATGGGTGGTAGATTCATCGGCTTTTTTGTCTTCAATAACTTAAACAGATTATCATTTATCGGCTGTTATTTTTCGTGGCTAAATAATAACAGCCGCTCGGGTCGATCTTTATGTTAAACCGTGCTTGCCTAGGTTGATCTTTAGATGGGTGACCACCTATTACATACCAAGTTTCTCCGTGCCTCGGAAAGCACGTTAAGCCGTTGGTCCCGGGTGTCATTTGTAGATCTTTGACAGTCGTAAGGTAGTCAGTGGCCCAAAAAGTCTGACAACCAGTCTTACCAAGGGGTATCGTATTACCTAGTTCTAACTGGGTTAGACTGTTACGGTTAGACTGAAAGCCGACCCCAACATAGTTTGGAAAAGGCTAGGCGGATGACGAAACATATTATCATTTCATAATTCCAAAGTTTTCCTTTTTTAGGCACAAATCAACAAATTGTATGGCTATATTGCAATGAAAAATCTCCATTAGTACAAGTTAAGTAGTCAGGTTACCTCCACCATGAAATTTCCTTTTCCCCCGAGCTTATCAGGTTACCTTTACTGCGTTACACATAACTGTGTTATCTTAGAACTATGTGACTTTAGTTCCTTCCACGTATAGGTTCATTAGGTATCCTGAAAGCTTGTCAATGGCATTAAGATGTACGTTGTACGAAGAGGATATTATACTCCTTTTAAATATTCGTAAATATGAACAAAGTTTTTATAGATAATTTTAGGAATGTAAAATGGAGCCTTACACAATTGGTATAAGAATGGTTTTCATAGAGGTATTTGTTAAGGCATTTATACATATTGTAGGTAGAAACTGCATTACAACAAACACAACAACAACAACAACCAACAACTACAACAATTACAACTTATTATTCGAAAAGGTATTAATTAAAAAAATACAAAAACTTGTTTCGTCTTTTCTACACACTGTGTCTACATTTCTAATGAAACTTTCCTCTCGCAGGTCTGCTGGAAGAAATTTCTTATGAAATAAGCAGTACCTTTGAGCTCTTCTATCTTAATGTAATATCCTGTTAAGAATTTTGCGTGTACATAAATAAATAAATAAAAACCTACTCTTCTCCGTCTACTCTTCTCGAAAACAATTCAAAACAAACACATTCATTCATTTAATTAAATACCTTGCTAAATAATAGACACCAATTCAAAGAAAAATGATAATAAGGAAAAACCGAGCAAAACCGTTGAACCGCGTTTGCACTACGTCCTTTTAATGCGTCACAGTGGTTCACATTCCAATTGTCTTTCAAGCCAGTTATTATAAGGGCTGATATGTTCGTCTGATTATGCGTGGACGTCCTTTGTAGATGTCCCATCCTTTGTCCAATAGCGCTTTGTCTTTTTACACATATTATATAGGTACGTACCCCTGACATGTCCATGGATAGTTTTCGGGACTTCGGGTATATTCTCCGGGGTCACATTGTGCGGGAGGAAGCGACTGTCAAGTGTCACGTAAACGTTTGACGGGGACGTTATTTTAGGCCGCAGAGTGGACGAATCAGGTTGCGTTAAACGAGGTTCAATAGTTGTGGTGAAATCGGGCGTTTTGTAAATGAACTGGTTATTATGTCATGTCGATAATTGTTGCAACCACAAATTGAATGCTGAGTCTACAATGCGGTGATTTAATAAAATTCTTAAAATGGTAACAAACGCAGTTAATATTATGAATTGTCATTTTGTGACCATTTCACGAATTGAAACGTAATTTATATTATTATTCTATTATGATTCTGCTAAAGCGGCAATTTTATTTTGATAAAAATGATTGAATAAAGTTATAATTAAAGTAAGAAGTCATTGATTTATCACAGTCTGGGTAGAGGCATAACAACTGCCATAGCGTACCAAACTAGGAAAATAAGCAATTCAATTCAAACTCAAACTCAAAGCATTTATTTCAATTAGACCATTACAGGCACTTTTTAATGTCACAAAAAACAAGGAAAGCGAAGCTACAGTCACAGACACATGGCATAATAACTTGTTAAAGTACTGTAGTTGCCCATTCCAAGGCGTAGATCTCTATGGAGAAGAATGGGCAAGAAACTCCATGGACAGTCTTTTCAATCAAAATATTGTTACAAAATCTTGGTTTAATCATTCATTTGGAAACATTTATGTGAGAACGATGTAGAAAGACGTGCACATTAAGAGCGTCCAGAGTAAAAAGATATAATGAACAGTACAATTTTTGGGGTTTACCCCTTGTATTATTTATAGTGGATGCTGTTTCCAGGTCGAGGATTCGTGGTAGAATTGAAAACCTCAATTACTTACACAATAATTACATTTTATTGCAAAGTAGCACACAGAACACGTCGTGACAATATAGTTTTATGGAGGCAAGAGAGACAGTGTTGCCAGTGTTGTTGTTGTGTTGAAATTAAAATAGACATCAGTGTTGTCAATAAACAAAATTAATATTCTGAGTGTTACAACTCTTAACAACAGTCTATTGTAATACCATATGAAACAATGATAACTACACAACACAAGGTTCCTATTTCTTTTCACGAGCTTTATAGACGGATTCGACTCAGGAGTATTGATTTCTACTATTGGATGCTTCTGAATTGGCTCCGATGATGAATGTAAGGCACATTTGCAACGCTAGATGATTTTGGCACAAAATAACTCTGCGGTTATACAGTAAGCCGCATGTCAGTGGTAGCAAAACCAGTTCAAGTTCTAGTTGTTATCACTTTACCGTGCATCTTACTGTACAAATCCAGCTCTCAACAAAAGGTGATACATAATGTCCTCGACGTAGCCGCTACTTGTATTAAACAAAAGTTGGGAAAAACCGAATCTTTCTACTCAATTATCCACCAGTATAAGAGCCTTAATTTTGCTCCTAAGATTTCTAGAATATTACTCAAACTTACTCACGATTCTATGAAGTAATTATTGTATTCGCTCGGTAGTACACACGGCGGCACATGAAGCTGTAAATTTCCAGTATAACTTGGCCTCGCTTTGTGTAGATTTCCTATACAATGAGAGATCTACATAAACTGGTTATGTAAAGCTTGATTGGCCGTCGTGCGTACATAATATTTCGCTTATTACTTTGTTTCCATTCAAGAAACTGCCGCAGAAAGTTTCATGTTTGTTTGCTAAAGCTAAAGATCCATTTATTTTGTTTAAGTTTTATCTGCCTCTGACGTGTGAAGATTAACATTTAGAAAGAAAAAACTAGTTAGTTTAGATAAATGAAGCCTGACCGAGGTCACTCACGCTATCGAGCTGGCAGAGTTCTAGTCGAAACTCTTTATTTTCAAAGGAATTATCAACACGACGAAGAAGAATGAAGCTTGTCTTGTAAGGCACCTTAGATAGTGGCGGTACTGTCATACAAGCCTAAAAGCTTGGCTTGCCCTTATAACCTACTACTCTTCTTGATGATAGGGTTTCTGCCTGTGGACGGTGAGTAATGGGTTAGCTCACCGTCCGTCCGTCTTATGACGACAGGCCGTGTCGACGGCGCGTTCGTGTTCCACGCCCGCCTCAAAGAGATGTCGGCAACCAGGAAGGGGCCCGCAAGGGCCGATGCCTGCCGGGGCTGCGGGAATGTTCGAAAGAGATACCGCGGCCCTGGAACACAAAGGGCAAAGAAGGAACATGGAAAAAAAAAGGGTTTCTGAACAGTCTGCTTGTGTTTCAGCTTGCCGAATTGTTGGCCCCTAGGCACGCCACTGACAGTCCGTAGAGGCTGCGAAAGATATTTGAAAAATTCGACATTAAGTATACATTGCATTTGCACCTTCTTTCTTGTATAAATGATTTGGAAAAAAAAAGTTTTGATCCATGACATAACCATTTTTTTAAGAAAACTATAGACCGACCGCTTTAATGAGTCCTCGCGAAGGTATCAATTTAAATGGAATATTTTGAAAGTTGATCACGTATTTATTCAATTAGTATCGTAATACCTACGTGGATTATGGTTATTTTAAAGCAATAGCCTGTGGGATATTTTTAGGACTTTGTGGACGCTTAATGTGCCTTTGTGGGCTAGGCTAGGGCTATCGTATCAATGGTTTGGGACCGTGTAGAGGATAAAAATACCGACATTCATTTTATTTTTAGAGATTAAAACGGAATAATTCTACATGTCTTTCGAAAACATATAAGAAGCCATATTAGAATCTAACCTTGCAAAAACCAACGCGTCTAAAAGTTTAACCCTAAATCAACCGAATGAATAACCCTAATACCGCTGAAATATTCCGCTAGGCGATACACGTTCGTCTGAAGAGCGCGTTATTGTACAGGCGCAGGGAAAATAGGATATTCAATAAATTGAAATGCTCTTACGGTACGGTACGTCTTGCATGATGTCCCTTTACATACGTCAATATTTTCTGAGTCTGGAGAATTTTATAGCTGCCGTATCATTTTCTTTCGCGACGACAGTATTCGTTTTATGTTGGTACGTATAGTACCGTACCAACTATAAGTAAACAAATACTACTGCATATACATAGGTACAAAAGTACTACACTATACAACTGTAATAATTTAAAAATTATAACGATGCCGTGTTGTAAAAAAAAAACAAGTGACAGCGTATTTCTTTTTTTTTTGTCCCGTCCTGTTCAAATTATAAATATTTTTTATGCGTTGTACCTACCTATGTTTATTGTATTTTTTTGTTATTTTGTATGATGCACGTCATGTCCCTGCGACAAATAAATAGTTTTTCTTTCTTTCTTTCAAATGTGTACATAAAACTGTAAATGCAAATGCAAAAAAAAAATACATATTTATAGAAGAATACTTTTTCTGTTACGTGTCTGTTAACTACATACAAGATTTTTCATCAAATATGTAAATTAAAAGCCAACAGAAAGCATTAACTGTATGAAGTGACAAAATACAGTACAACTGCTCGTGAATTATGATACACTAGTAGTAGCCCGCGACTTTCGTCCGCGTGAAATTTTTAAGATGAAAATATTACTTCCCTGATTGAATCGGATTTTGTTAGCGATTTCAAGGGTTTTTTTTTGCACGTAATTTTAGTTCTTTTTCGAAATAAATGCCTATGTTACTCCTTGTAATATCAGCTATCAGCCAGTAAAACTCCCGTCAAAATCGGACCAGCTGTTTCTGAGGAACAAACAGACAGACAGACAAAAATTTAAATATTTTTGTTATAAGTACCGTATATACTTTCATAAGCATTCAATAAAGAGCTATTATTTTGAAAATTACAAACAGACACTTAAATTGTATTTATTTGTATAGATTTCCCACAACAAAGTAGGCAGTTCAGAAATCACAACAATTCCCTTTATGAAAGTAAGATGTACATAATTGTGACAAGCACTCAAACAAATAACCCTCTTATAATCTGTACAAAACATTCCTATTCCGTGACGGAACAAAAGGGAACGGGGGTCAACCCTAAAATGCCGACGCTGCTGTACCGTCGAGTCATAAGTTCATTTACATATCATAGTTGTTCTTAGTTCTTCCGTTACTGTTCTAGTTATGCTACGGTTAGTTCGCTTCGCAAACAAAACTCCTGCTGTGATAAAGCTATCGTGGGAGAATTGTGTTTATAAAGCAAATGAGTTGGAACTAGGTGATGTTAGCAGCTTGAACTTATTTGGCGAGGTGTTTTGTTTACGGTTTAAACGGTGTTAAAAGATACTTTGGACCATAGCACGATATTAAATTGGGAAAAATAACTGGCTCATGCACCTAATCCTAAACCGAGGAGTACCTAATGGGATACCCACATTTTGCCAGTTATGTTAAAGCCACATGTAATAGGGCCCGCTTATTACATGGGGCTTATACCAAGGTATAGCATATTGCCATCCACCAAGCACAAATCCGATCTCCAAACTGCTACTGACAAATTCCAGATGGGATAACCAAACCACTTTGCTTTGATTTTCTTTGCATCCTCTTCCTCAAGTCGTACTCCTCATGATTGAAGGTCATGATTCTGAAAACATCTTTCCCCTGACGATGTTTCACCATCTCTGTCTATCCTTGGCCAAGTGAAGCGCATCATGAAATTTCGTATCAAGAAAAGTGCTTACCTGGTCGGATCACCTCTTGGTTTCTTTACATAAGTATTGCTTAATACATCCTGAATTCAATTAAAATAATATCAATGCGCTAAGAGAATAAAAATAAAATCACTGAATGGAACACTGCAATGTACCTATCGATGCAATGTGTCAACATAAAAATAATTATTTTGAAAAAAAAAAAAATGCTTTTAAAAAATAGAGGAAGGGCTGCAAAAGCAATTTGTCACTGGATATAAACTGCTGCAGAAGTATTAAACAGATGTTGCCCCGCGGGGTGGTCCGGCGACTCGTGATCGCAATTTGTAACCAAAAACACGCAGTGAATTCACTTTTATGTTATGAAGTGTATGTAAAAGTCAGCAAAGAATAGTAAATAAGAATATTATATTTAAGGCGCGAATTACACAGAAACGGCGTAAGGCGTAAGGTGCGGCGCAGGCGTGGAATTTATAAGGAAACGAAAGAACGGCGTGCCTGCGCCGTGCCGCTTGAGTGTAATTTACGACACGTCGCCTACGTACATTTTGTATAAAAATGTTTTGAAGCGGCATCATGCCTGCGTCGCGCCTTCACCTTACGCCGTTTCTGTGTAATTCGCGCCTAAGAGGATTTCATGCTTCCTCAGATTTTTGCAACAGCTTTTTGAGTAAGTTGTGACGTTCTATCAGCGTTAATGATGATAGAGAAGTCAAAAAATCTTGATTGATAACAGCTATCATCATTCTATTGACGGACGAGCAGAGATACGACGTAGCGTCATCGTTATATGGTTGGTTCCACGGACCCGAACAAAGCGCTATGCTTCACATTAATTATTTTGCGAACCGCCAGTTTGTGGAATTCACTGCTGGCTTCTGTTTCCCGATCATTCTAGACAAGCGTGCTTCACCCTAGGCCTCGTCATCGCTTCACATCAGGCGAGTTGCAACCAAACGCAAGCCTATCCATACTAAATTTATAAATGCAAAAGTAACTCTGTTTGTTTGTTTGCTACCTTTTCACAACTAACCAGCCGATCGGATCGTAATGAAATTTGGCGAGGAGATAGATTATATCTTGGGGAAGGACATAGGCTATCTTTTTTTTTCCTCACTCATACTCATTAAAATTACCACGCGAACGAAGTCGCGGGCAACAGCTAGTTTTGTATAAAAAAAACACACACACAACACACAATGATTGACATGGGTGTCAATCCTGTTGTTCGAAGCAAAGTTAAATTAACTCTACGACAAATCATTGCTGGAAAACGACTTTTTTTGGGGTGAAAAATCATGGTTAACGGTAACACTAAATGTAACGACCTCAAAACAGTGCTGATGGATGCATTGAGTAGGACCGTCTTGGAGTTATTTAAAGTAAAGACGTAATTTTTTTTTTTTACTTTTGAAAGCGTTGAAATTTTGACCTCCAATACCTCCGTAACTAGAAAATTCCCAGGCTAGAATGGTCCAGAACAAAACAATGATCGCAATGCCGGGGAAAACAAGTGCCTTTCGGTTTCGTTAAGGGTCTTTTTACATCCATTATGTAAAGTTTTTAAGTGAACTTATACTGTCACTTACGGGATATCTTCCGTAATTGTTCATTATTGAAACCGTAACCGGTCCTTCCGGTCGGTCCGTCAGTACAGGTTACGTATTTGTTCAGTGTTTGAGTTTTTATGTGATATTGTCATACAGTATCTGGGCGACCGAACTCTGCTCGGGTGAAAATAGAGAAAGATAATTTTTCCAGAGACAAGATGATCGATTTTTCGCAGCAAAACTTTCATCGCAATCGTTACAGCCGTTTTCGAGAACGTGATTACATATAAACAAATATTACTCATTTAATACAAGTAGTATAGGACACGTGGAAGCTTTTTAATCCACCACAAAATATACATGAACTGAATGAGATTATCACCTCGAATAAAAGAGGAAAAATCAAACATAAAAATGTAGGTCTAAAACGGAAACCCGCTCGCTTGCCGGGATAATTCAATGAATTAATATGTAACTTGTTGCCAATGTTTCCGACACGGATGTCAAAAACAGCGGGATGGCCGACCCTACGTTTTTATAAAAAACAGGAATGTGATAATTTTACCTACATTTGAATTAATTTAAATCAAAGAGAGTAGGAGTGTGTATATTTTGTATATTAATGATGTTAGCAGGTGGCATGTATTTCTGTAGCTTATGTCAACACCCAAGGGAAACAGGAATGAGTTTATGTATGTACTAGCTATTCCCCGCGACCTTCGTTTGCGTTACATTATTATAAAAATATTACTAATGCTGTTTTAAGTTTTCACGGTTTAAAAAAATTCAGTCAAGGCACTTGCCACAGCGTCGAAATATCGGCAGATCAAAATTATGAACAATCATGGACGATCCCGTAAGTGACAGTATTAGTTTGTTAAATATTACTTCCCAAATAGTTCCATGTAGGAGGAGCCCCGCTTGATCTTTATTTTTTTTATTTTTTTTTTGTATAAAAAACGTGAAGCGGTTCACAGGGTTGACAGAATACATCTACCTACTGTGTAGTCCTAATTGTTTCGGAATAAAGTGGCTGTGACATACGGACACATAGACATATAGACATGTCCAGTAAAAGTCAAGTCAAAATAACTAGTATGTACCTAGTGGGTTAAATTAAAAGAAGAAAATAAAAATAAATTCCTTGAAACCCAGCCAGCCCTCTCTGTGCCGATAATTTCATGTTAGTGTACGGTACACCCATTAAGAAGTTAGCGAAACTTTAATGATCTAAAGGTGCGTTCAGTTGTAACGACCAAGCGGGATTACACGAGCAAGTAACTCAACCTCTAAGTTTATGACATAACATGTGTTTTAGGCATAAATTGTGTGTAGGTACAGTCGCCATCAGATATATCGTAGCGGGCGAGGTACTTAAATATTTCGGAGCAGCATTACTTTTCAATAAATTCGTTACACTAGATATGGCCAATAACATCAGAACATGCAATATGTCATAAATATAAGCAGCGACTTTTCAATACTTACTATTTTTGACAACTTCAAAGTCAATATAGCAACGAATTTAAACTGTGTAATACAGACTTAAGGTATATTTTCCGTAAATGTTCCGATCTTTATGATCATCCTGACTGCGTCGATACCTTTGTAGTTCTGTGCTTTCTGATATTTTTAGCTCGTTATGTGTTCCAAATTTATTGAAAAGTAATGCTGCTCCGAAATATTTGAGTACCTCGACCGCTACGATATATCTGATGGCGACTGTACGTGCAGTAGCGGTTTTTACGAGCAAATAACATAACATAACAACCCGCCTGTAATACCCGAATGATTACGCAGATGTGAACCCAATAGTACACCCACGTTTTGCCAGTTATACTCATGTTATAGGGGGCGAGCCTATTGAGAAATTCCTGGTGATTGAGGAACTATATTTATAATAAGGCTGTTTTAAGCTTTCATGGTTTACAACTAAACTTATACTGTCACTTACGGGATATCTTCCGTGGTTGTTCATTATTTTGAGCTCCCGATATTTCGACGCTGTTGCAAGCGCCATGAGCGCGGGTTGATCGGGATTCAGTCAACCCGCGATCATGGCGCTTGCAAAAATCACGGAAGATATCTAGTAAGTGACAGTATAAGTTTATATTTATAATATTTCTGAATTATATACAAAAGGGGTTTCGATATTATGAACAACTTGACACCTTGAGGTATGAGACGAAATACGAAACAGATATGATGCCTAAGTTTTTAGAGTAGTTTCTTATAGACTTAACTCTACCTTTTGGCAAAGAAAACTCAAACACAACATAAGACAAGAATCCCAAATTCATCAACATAGACCAACCACAATATTTAGTACCATTTCTTTTAGTAGATAGTTTTCTTTAAGAGCCTGCTCTGTCCCACTGCTGGGCAAAGGCGTTCCCCATGGCTTCCCAATCCTTTTTACAATTTGCCCTCTCCGACCAATCCGTTAAGAATGAGTCCAGATCGTCACTCCAGCGAGTTAGAGTTCATAAGGACGTTTAAATAGTCGCTTATTTCCAGACATTTCATACAAGACTGTACAGTCACGAGCACAAATATGTATACTCTTTCCAAAATTTAAAAGCAATTTTTGCGAGAAATAACGATTGTAACTTGGAGATAGGATATTTTTCATAAAATATGATTTCGAGAATACTACGTACGTAACAACATGATATTTGAATCAGAACAGTAGGAGAAAAACACTTTTAAAAGTTGTCAAGTGTTTAAATAGCTCATGACTGTACCTAATACTAACAAATAGAGTAGATATCGCTTTTGAAAATCTTTCAGTGTAAACGAACCTTAAGAACACAACGTAAAGGCAGCATCACACGAAACGTTTTTTTAAATTAGTTCCCTGAAATAAAACCGAAGGCGCCTCGTAGTTCAGCCACAGTTAATAAAAGACACTATTAATTCTCCATGGCGACGATCACCATTTTCCAAATTGCAATTTGCTAAATTGCTTCATGAATTATTGGGGACCATTTTGTTGGAAGAAATGCAACTACGTCTGTAACAAATCATAATGGCGAATTTTATTCTGCAATGCAATGTAAAATTGAAACTAACGAGCTGTTTCTTTTATTTTCAGATTCAGGCATGATTTGAACAATCGAGGTGAGTTCACGTTTCAGTTAGCCTTTCTTGGAAAATTGTGGTTTGTAGAAATGTTGTACAAAATCCTGAAACTAATTGTATTTAAATTATATAATACTAGCGGCGCCCCGCGGTTTCACCCGCGTAAGTTTCGGTCTCTTATTTTTTTTTAAATTAATTATAGCCTATGTTACTTCCTGATAATTTAGCTATCTATTGGTAAAAAAATGGTTAAAATCGGTCCAGTAGTTTCGGAGCTTATTCGGTACAAACAAACAAAAAAAATATTAGGAAGTATAGAAGTATAGATGAAGAAAACCCGTTTAAAGATTATATTGTTATAATAGATTAATATTTAAAATGTGTACTTGTAAGTAAATAAACAGACAGAATTTATAATATCGTCATGACTGATTGATTTCCTTGGAAATAGATCTACCTTCAGAAATTCAAGTAGGTTACACAAGTTGGTTATATTATACCGTTTTATAGGTAGGGTAGCTTAGTAATATACATAACATTATTATGCGCACTCAAAGTAAAAATAAAAACCGTACAATAACGACTTTCAAATTGAGTATCTCATAAAGTAAGGCTGCTGGTTCTCAAAGAAGTTGATAACGATTTTTTGTTTAGCATAAAATGAGGTTCTAGTCGTCGAAGGCTCTCAATGTGAGGGTAAGTAAAAACACTTTGAGAACGTTCCGGCTTTGAGGGAAGATCGCCATTCCCTTGTTCTAGGTTATTGAGATCTGGGAAATAGGTTTCTTTTTCGTTTCTTGTTAACTAAATTCCGCCTCTGTTGAAGAATGAATCTTTATGAAATAATTGAGTCGGTTTAGTTGTAGATTAAAATGTCGGGTTGAGTGGATAATTTCTGAAATTAGGTAGTTATTTTCAGTCGGTTCTCGGTATATGAAAGCGTAAAGACACACCCCTTTTTTTCTTTTTTTTAAGGATGGGAAATCATCAAATAACTCCTCCCGCTCTGGGTGGAGTGGGAGGGAGTGTCAGACTTTTACTGACTAAATCCCATCCATGTTCCTTCTTTGCCCTTTGTGTTCTAGGGCCGCGGTATCTCTTCCGAACAGTCCCGCAGCCCAAAACACACCCCTTAGCTTTGCATTATAAGTAATGTTATAATTCTATATATGCCGCTGCTATAAGGTGGGCCGAAAAAGATACCTACTGAAGAAAATAGAAAAAAACGTTTTTGAAAAAAGTGACCTAAGGACCCCTGATTCAGATATGAATTTTTTAAGGATAAAGAACCAGACTGCGATATTATGACGTTGTTCAATGTTCCGTGAATACAATACCCAATTAAAAATCTACAACAGTCTTTCTTTTTAAATCTCATTACAGGAAAATTCCTCTAAATATTCAGGAATCAAACAGCAAATTCGATACCGAATAATAAATAGCTTTGTATACTGATAGCATAAATTTCCCAAGAAGTAGGAGGGAGACAGACAAAGGAAATAAGGTTATTGCTACCTCCGGGCCTATTGTACCAGAAAAGGGCTAACGTTGCGAAGAAAATAGTCTATTTATTCAAGGGATTGCTTGATCATTTTAGTACAGGAGATAGATATCTAGGTAGCAAGTTAAGCAGTAAAGTTTAATTTCAGATTTAAATGTATTTACTTCTGGTTAATTGAATGTTTTTATGAAGTAAAAGATTTATAATGATTGTTCTTACCGGTTCTTCTCCACTCTACTGATGTCTTATTCGGACACACTTAGATGAAAAAGTATAGTAGTTATGTGAAAATAAATCTTTTAGTAATTTATAAGATAGATGGCGGGACGAGCTGGACAAAACCAACGACCGGTGGTCCACATTAGCCCTGGATCGAAACAAATGGAAGTCATGGGGAGAGGCCTTTTCCTAGCAGTGGGATGACGCAGGCTAACAGTATCAGTACCTATCAGTATCATTTATAAGAGGAAAAAAACATGTTTTCCTTTAGGCACATTTTAATTAACATGTTACGCACAAACTACATAGAATCTTAAAAACTACGCAAAACATGAAGAATTACGTAGGCTTTTTGAAGTTAATTAAAACAGGGCCCTCGGAAATGGCTTCCACTTTCAACTTACGTAAGTACTAGGAAAAGTAAAATGGCCGAATGTTTGAACAAACTCTTGCTTGAAGTGTTGGGACTGGAACATTAGAATTCGGAACTATGTAGGGCGTGCCTTAACCGTGCCGCATAGAGAGAAAATATGTAGGTAGATACACAGTTCACATTTAGGTATCTACCTGTTAGATTATATTGTCTAGTAGATTATATTGTTGTGACGAAACCTTAGTTGAAACATTAAATAACAGAAAAACAAGAAATGATTTCTTAATAACATAAATTCTGAACTGTATCCTCTAAATAGGACTTAGGTAGTCCTGTTAAGTTAAATACGACAAACTTATTATATGTATATAATAGTGGTATATTACTATCCAGTAAAATCAATTCAAATACAAAAGAATAAAAAAAAAAAATAAAAGAAAGAAAGAATTCAATTACATTTCAAAACAGGATTAGAATTAACCAGCGTAAGCTATGCAAAATCATTACATTTTTTAATCATTGAACGATTTTTCACGGACGATTTTGCATAGCTTACGCTGGTTAACTCTAATCCTGTTTTGAAATGAAACTTACCTACCCACTTTCTTTCCACAAGGCATGGCAACGAAACGCCTTGTATGTATAATCGTCCTAACTCAGTATTTAAACAATGCAAATCGCCCAAGACTAACATTTACGGATATGACATACTCAGAATATAGATTAATGTGTTGTATCCGAGCTATTAATATGTGCCTTGACTTTGAACCGAGCAATTTAAGTCTCGTCACTAGACGGAGCCCCGGTTGCGCCTGCGAGTAACGAGCGATAGGAATATTGGATAGCGCTTTGTTATCTATTCTCCTTTTTAATATTGCTTCTTTTCCTTTGTGAACTTTTTACAAGGTTTTTTAACCCTTAATAATGCTAATGGAGGCTGCGAGGATCATAGTAAGTGGTGTTTTGTAGTTTCTGCCTCATTATAGGCTAAATGGCGTAAATTAATGTTTATATAAAACGCTGTATAGAGTTTTATTTTATTTTATTTCTTAAGAAAACTTACAGCTAGGATACAGGTAGTAGACATTTAGTGGAAGAAGGTCAATTAAATGTTTTCAAAGACAATATCAGGGTAGCACAAGAGACAGTAGACAGGTAAGAGAATGTAAGAAGAAAGTACTCGAAGAGAATAATGATAAGATAAAAAAAGTTTCAGTGATCTTCAAAGAAGTTTTTAAGTTATATTTTTTTTTAGTTTATGGACACTGGTGGAGAATACGTCAAGACCATTAACATCAGTTGTATGCTCTACTAGCTCTTATCAGATGAGAGTTTTTTCAAGTTGTGTTGTGTTGTGTGGTTCAGTTGTGTTGAGTTGTATCAAGAATATCGTCGCATCGACTTTGCTGTAGAAAAATCTTTAATATTTAAGGCAATTGTAAAATAACAGAAAGTGATTCCTCTTTTTTTTGGATGGGAAATCATCAAATAATCCCCCTCGCTCTGGGTGGAGTGGGAGGGAGTGTCAGACTTTTACTGATTAAAACCCATCCATGTTCCTTCATTGCCCTTTGTGTTCCAGGGCCGCGGTATCCCTTTCGAACAGTCCCGCAGCCCCGGCAGGCATCGGCTCTTGCGAGCCCCTTCCTGTTGCTGACATCAAAGTGATTCCCCTGGACCTGACAATAAAACCTCCTAAATATGTAAACGAAGAATGATTAGAAATGTGTATGTATTAAGAAGACAGAACCGTAAGTTGCTAGAATCAGAGCGGGATGGCTCGCGGGAGCACGCTCTGTTTCTTGCTCTAGTAAATAACGGTTCTCTAGCGACAGAAAAGGATAGTAGCATGGAATAATTTGATTCCGTGCTGATAGGTTGGGTTCAACCCTTATACTTCCTACTAAAGTTTCAGACAGACAGACAAACAGACGAAAATTAATTCAAAAGTCTACAACGACATTTCAAACATTATTATTTCATACAACCATGCGAACAGATGCAGCGATGCATAATAATGTTTAGTGATATTTTAACACTAAACGCTAACCTTGGTTTCGAAGGCCTTAGCCGAGAATACTATAATAATAATTATTATATTTTAATTTTATGATGTTCAACCGTTTTCATAGCGAGATGAAATAAATTCCTCACTTTATTGTGGTCAGCACTACTATGCGTGGAATTTGTTTAATTTTATCTTTGTAGTACGAAAGCAGGAAAACACTGAAGGGTAAAGAAACTAATTTGCATTATAATTAAGAATGAAAGTCATCTTTTTATTAAAATATTTCCGGAAAAAGTGGTGAATGAATGTTTAATTATGTTTTTTTAACGTTGGACGCTTTGTGAAAATGTAATTTTTGCTAAAAATGAGTTGCTTGGTCTTTCATTACCTGTGAATGAAAGTAGCTATTTCCTGCCAGGTTTTAGTTAATTCGCACTCATGTAAAGAATTAGTGTTATAGTCTCTTTATTTATTAAGGTCAAAAATTGAAAACAATGTGGTTTTTCTTTTAAGCGTTGCTTTTTTAGGGTTCCGTACCCGAAGGGTACCACCGTAGCAACGGGACCCTATTACTAAGCCTCCGCTGTCCGTCCGTCTGTCTGTCTGTCAGCGGGCTGTTTCTCATGACCCGTAATAGGTAGTCAGTTGATATTTTCACAGAATGTGTATTTCTGTTGCCGCTATAACAACAAACTTTGATGGTACGGAACCTTTTATTCTTGGGCGGTTTTTTAATATATGAATGGTGATTTATCAATTCAGAATATTATTTTGAACTAGTACTGGTCTAATAGTATCTCACAAAGAGGAAAACACGATACAATAAAAAAATCTCGATGTTTTTTAACTTTTTTCGGTGTCAAGGTGTAACGATTAAGAGATGTTCAGGCGGTTTTACTTTAAAATATAGAGAATAGTCGTATCTAAAATATGAAAAGACAGTTCTAGATTATCAATGTAGAATCATTGATAAATCTAGAACTGTCGTTAAAAAAGACTTGATTAAGTTTTGACACATACGTCGTTTTATTCCGAACACACACATTATCATTCCCTCATGTTTAGCCTTTCAAAAGTAATGATAATAGCGCTAGGATAGAATGTCTTTCATGTCGAGTATGGACGGCTGGTCCTTTAGTCTACGAAACCGCACACCGACGCAGCTAGTTAAATCCAAAGTAATTGCTATCAAACGTATCCAGAATTTTGAATGTAAAAGCTCACATGTTTGAATATAAACGAGATATATTTTAAACTCGATCACGCCCAACTGCTAAAGGAATTTGGTTGAAACTTGGCACAGAATTCCAACAAACGTAGATGTGCGGAATATGTAGATATCTTGGATTAGCACGTGGGACTTTTACTGGGAGAACCAACTGCGTTTTTATAGTAGGTATTATAGTCCTGAATCATCTGCTTAGCCTTTTCCCAACTATGTTCGGGTCGGCTTCCAGTCTAGCCAGATGCAGCTGAATACCAGTATTTATCATGAAGCGACTGCCTATCTGACCACAACCCAGTTACTACTGGGTAATACGCTACCCATTGGTAAGACTGGTTGTCAAACTTTCGGGCCACTGACTACCTGTAACCTGTGCCTGTAACGACCGGCAAAGATCTACAATTGACAGCTGGGACCAACGTCTTAGCGTGATTTCTGAGGCACGAAGGAAACTCGGTATGTAAAGGGTGACCACCCATTACATTACGAGTCATACATACTCATCCACGGACTAACCCAGGCAAGCGCGGCTTTACTTCAAGATCGACCGGCTGTTATTATTTAGCCACGTTTGTTATCTATTGTATTCCCGAATAATGCTAAAAGAACTCTTGTTTAATTGTTCAATTATTTTAATTTCAGTCTGTTAAAAAACAAAGAGTTTACAAAAGACTGAAATTGCCAACAGTAAAGGTACACTGCTGAAGGCGACTGCAGACAGACCACAAACGTCGGCGGCATTGTGGTTTACATCCGTGTAAACCACAATGACGGCGACGTTTTTGATGCGTCTTGCGGTCAGCCGCAAGCCACCATGCGGCTGCGGGTGTGATTCCTAAATTGTCAAGTTGAAGATTCAGGCATTACTTTGCGGAAATCCATGACATTAAATGTTATGCAAAATATGTAGTTTTAATTCTACTGAAAGATCCAAGCGTGGACGCAGGATGCAGAACCCCCGTCTTGCCCTTAAAAATATGCACTTGCAGGAAAAACAATAATAATTAGCATGCCATGCTTCCAAACCTCTACTCGACACGTGTTTCGACCTTCAGACATCTTCAGGAGGTGAGTTGACTTGACGACCGCTGGCTCATTCGCTCCCGAGCATATAGATCTAGATCCTAAACTGTCATCACAACTTCAACGACAGCGACATTTCCATTAATCAGTTTTGCGAAAGTCATTTGTCAAACAAAAGATACATCTTGACACTCTTTAGTAGCAGCACTTGACGACACAACTGAAAACCAGCTTTCAGTGGTCTATGATCAAATATTTGGCTTCCGTACGTTTCTTCACGGGTGACCACCCCCCACAGCTCGACTCAGCTTGATTGCTGAGTGGTAACCTGCTTGTCGCAGTTACGACGTGCAAGCTGTCAACTTTTTTTTTGTTCCGTCCTGTTCTTTTTATAAATATTTGTTGTACGTTGTATATTTATTGTTTATTTAATTTTTTCGTCATTTGGTATTCACGTCATGTCGCTGCGACAAATAAATATTGTTTCTTTCTTTTTCCTTTCTTTCTACGGGAATGTTTTCATCCGTGATATCCGTGATGCCTATGAGACTCGAAGGTATTGTCTCTTCCCATTTGTGAAGAATTTTTGGAAACGGATCAGTATTATCGAAGATTACCTCCAAAATTTTCCTCTTCATAAATAAGTAAAGAGACATGTGCAATTGTGATGACCTCATGCTTATTTTTTCTTTCAGGCTGGTTTTACTTGTCATGATGTCTATTATAACCTTGAGACTGTACAAGGTAATCTGATTTCAGTGAGTTCTACGTAAAAATAATTTGAGGAAGCAACTTCTCCTCCCATATAAATTACACTTAGGAAACTTTTCCTTATAAAAATCTCGTGCCCGAAAACAAGTCAAGAAATCATGTATTAGAAGGATCGCAATAATGGATGAAGAACTTGAATAACTTTTCCCTCTGAAGGTGAATTTTCCTATAAGGAAGAAATCATGTTGGTAATGAGATAAGCCGTCTCTTGCAACAAACAAGTAGCAAAGTTTTCTTCTTTTATTATCATGGATAGTATTCGAAATTGATTGATATCACTTGATGGACTACCTTCTCCTAAAAGATCGTATAAAGATATTGGCTCGGAAGTTGATTGAAAGCCGCATTCACTCACGTTTAGCGGTGATGTCAACGGCAAGGGATCTCAAGGATCTCAAGATCTCAAGGGTCCCAAGGACTGCCTATATCAACATTTTTTATCATCGGTTTTGTGTTTCTCGCAAATATATGTGCTTCATTTTGTTTATCAAAAAACCCGCTATCGATGAAAACTGCACATTTTGGCAACACTGGCCTGCCTAGAGGCCAACAATACGACAAGCCTATAGGGCAAGCAGGCTGTTCAGAAACCCGAATATCATGAACAGTAGTCCTTACTATAATTTATAAATGCGAAAGTTTGTTTGTTACCTTTTCACGCCTAAACCACTGAACCGATAATCCTGAAATTTTGCAGATACGTTTTCAGGTGTACAAAAACGGACATGAGCTACCTTTCATTCCGAAAAAAGTACTATTTCCAAGGAAAATAACAATAACATTCTAATGATAATTAATGGCGCCAAGTGTCTTTCGAATCATGATTGAATTGTATTATTACAAGCAGAGTACAACCCGAATTGATTGTCAAATTCTAAATTAACGAGATCAAAGCCGCGGGCAAAAGCTAGTAGATTGTAAGGGCAAGCCCAGCTTGTAGGCTTGTATGAAAGTAGAGTATTCGTATATCTCAAAATAAACTGACATTTGTCACAACGTTTTCACCTTAAAGAAGAACGCACGGAGGATTCCTTTAACCAAAGGCGTATATATTCACGAAATAAAACGTGACAAAGCGAACGACGACGTCGTAATCTACTCACCAACTGGGGGTTACCAAGACGTCTTAAAGGAGTATTGTTATATTCTTATTCCAAGGTGGGTAAGGGAAGGAGCTATACAGGAAGCCTAGCCCCATCTCTTTCCCACTTTGGAATAAGGTTAAAACAATACTGCTTGAAGACTTCATAGTAGGCCACCTGGTTGGCGTCTCAGTAAAAGTGTACCCGACGTGGCAAACCAGGCAATGATGTCATTTTGCTACCTATGGCTTTTCTGAGACATGGGGCCACGGTTTTTTTTTAAATTTCTATTCCAAAAGATCTGCAGTGTTCCAGCGTTACATTTGACTTTATTTAAAAAGGGGCTGTGACACAATACGACTGATCGTCACCGTTCTACAAATCCGAACTTTCTCTAAACTAAAACTCGACGTACACACGGCAACACATTATGCTTTACATGTTCAGTTTAACCAGACCTCGCTTTTGTATGAGCTTCCCGTAGTATGAGAGATCAGCTTATATATATATTATATGGTTTTGGACAACTTGATTGGTTGCCGTTGCCGGGAGTACCAGGTCCCTGTCTACCGACCCGACCGGGTACAGTCGGGATCAAAAGGCTAAAAATACCAGGGGAACAGAATTCCCCGACAGTCCGAGAGCCCGTTCAAAAAATTTCGTTTATTGAATGCCGTGACTACGACCCGTAACCGATAGCACTCTATCCGCAATTCTGTCGTAAAGTTGTTACTAAAGTCGAATTGGGTCCGTAATAAAACCGTATACCGTCCTAAGGTGTTTGTAAAGTGGTCACGTAACTTTAATGGTATATAGCGCGGAAGAAAGATTAAGATTTTTGTTGTTAGGCATTTGTGAAATGTTTTTTCATAGGTACGCAAAGCTATCTGTTGTGTCTAGGAAAAAAATTGCGGCCTACTTTGGTAAAAAAATCACAACCTTTGGAGCAATTGTTAAGATTGAAAATCAAACATAAATTAACCTTTTAAGTATCTACGACGTCTTCAAGCTCCTTGCAATTCATTACTTGCCAATCTTGACGGATCATTTGACCAAATGAATAGATTTTGACACCCGACACTCCTGAATTACAGTACCTACGACCAGTTTAAGTTTTCTGTACAAGGTGGCGTTGCTTGTCAAGAAAAAATGCAACAATATATCAAGCTTCCCATTCTACATTTGTTTTAGTTCTCTGTTTCATCGCAAGCACAGATATGTTGGTCGAAATATAAATAACGTAGGTACATTTTTCAAACAACGACATTTTCCAATATTAAAGTTCTATTCCCTGTTATAGTGCTCTACTGAAAGCTTAAACGTGTATCCGTCGGAAACTTCTATTTATATCAGAACTAGCTGTGTCCAGGGCTCCTGTTACGGAGACCAAAGATATATCTACATACAGAAACCTAGCGAGATAGTAGGTATGTGTCTATGAATTCAAACAGAAGTTACATAAATCGGATTCGGTTCTACAAACAGCTGTCTGGCTGACTATACCCACAAAGATGTAACATTCTACATAATTATCTATATCTATCCCTTCATTATATACTGTACCAACCTGTACTTATATGCTTACACGGCTACAGTTTAAGAATGAATGAACCCGATCTCGCAATTACACTTGGTCGCTCTCCCCAATTTGATTGCCTATGAAATTCGGGCACGACCAAGTGTAAAGGAATGGGGTCGATTACGCCCGTCTTCGGACAATGTAGTCCAGCTCCATCGCTGCGGTTACCCGAATTCGGATACCGTAGGCAGGTGTAGCTACTCGACAACATTCAAACTATACTAGTCGCGATCACCAGTGTAATTAATGTATCGGGTGCCCAAATTCGAGTAAAGTCTTTCGAACACCTGCATACGGGCTAACGACCAAGTGTAATTGCGTCATGAGTGACAGTCTATCTAAGCCTCAAGTATACGGCATGTTAACGCCTTCTGAAATGAATATGATAATGTGAATCGCTGAACACGATAAACATCTAGTATAGTCTAGATTTAGTTACCGAAGCTTGTCGAAACTAGTCTCAAATTCGAGATATTTATAGTCTGACGCTGCTTGAAAGTGTCGGGATGCGGTAGGTACTTGTATCAACTGCCGTCAAAACTCGTTATCAGATGAATTGTCTGGCTCGTACTCAGATCGTGTTTATCTTTCACCAAATTGACAGGTTTAATTCCAAGTTGACTGTGTAAATATCAATGCTGTTGAAGCAAATAAACGTGCAATATTGAACACGGCCACTGTTTATTTTGATTATGGTTGGAAAATGTATTTATTCTAATAGAAAAAGAAGTTATATGATAGCTGGGGTTTGTTTATTAAAACCGATAGGCGACAGGTGACAGGCGACAATCCAAACATTCTACAATGAGGAAGACCGTTAGCTATTTTAAAAATAAAATGACAATACTAGATTTTCAACCAATGGGACCAGCTATGCTAGCGCCATTTTGTTATTTTTGACATGAGTCGCATTGTTAGTTTTACAAAATTACTAAGTAAAATATAAACCGTTAATTTTACTACCCAAATATAAACAAGCACATAAAATGTATGGTACAGGCACTAGGCAGGCGCACAATAATATTTCATGGAAGGATAAGGTGAAAGGATAAAAAATGGGGAACTATAAAAAGTTTCCGCAACGCATTTCTGGATGAAATGGCGTTTTTATCATCATTCCTTACACCACACATTACTTTAGAAGAGGGCTTATAACATATTTGGATAGACATACGGATAGACAAAGACCTGGGACATTAGATATTTTTATGCCGGTGAATTCCGGTGGGATTTTCTGACATCTTTGCCGGCCAAGCCACGGGCAGAAGCAAGGAAACAATATTTGCGTTTCTTTCTGCTTAATGTCATAGAACCAACTTACTATCTAGTCTACTCAGTGAGTGTGCATTTGAATGCAAACTATTCATTCGGAGCATACTTTTAGATTACACTTACGGGACTTACGGGATATCTACCGTGATTGTTCAAATTTTGAGCTCCCGATATTTCGACGCCATTGCTAGTGCCATGCCGCGGGTTGACTGGAGAATGCGGGTGAATGGAAAATAAATTGTTAGGAGCAGACAAATCAGTCTACCCTCTTTCTTTGTCTTTTGCTAAGCGCACTACTGGAACTCGACACTAAGTCACGGCAAAACACACTCACATTATCACCAGGTTCTGTAGACTCCTTATTACAATGTCGGCTGCTACTTTTGAGCATACTCAAAACTGGATTCCACGTACTTGATAATTTGATGCCATCCTCTCGATTGAAATTTTTGTGTTTTCTTATTTCAATTGCTTCTCTTGTCGGCCTTGGAGCCTTTTAGGTTACTGGAACACCAAGAAAAGGCAACTTAAGCAACATTCTGCATGGAATTTTGCTTTCCCATAAAAGCGAACGTGTGTGCAAATGTCGTAAATAGTCGGCGAGTTCATTTTGCATCGTGAAAGTCACATAGCTTGGCGAGGGGCTAGTCAACACAGTCGTTAACTAGATATAAAAGACGTTAAGGCTAGTTTCAGGTAACGTTCTTTAGCGTTCAGTCTAAACCGTTAAAAGATATATGACTTTGAGTCGTTGTACAGTCTGCTTGGTTAGGACAATAACATTTTGTAAATGTTAGAACCTTCAAACGATGTGTAATAGGAATAACATATTTAGTATGCAGTATTGTTATGGAAGGTAAAACAGTACAGACTCTCGTCTCGGTTTCTTCGTAAAACTTAGATTTTCTACTGTAAAGTTTATTTTAATACAATTATCTGCTGCTATACCAAAGTTGCCACATTGACCGGTCCCGCGCCTCACGCATCCAGCAGATCCCCGCAACTTTCACCAGGTCATCGGTCTACCTAATGGGAGGCCTATGTCCAGCAGTGGACGTCTTTCGGCTGAAATGATTATGATTATGATGATACCAAAGAAATAATAAAAAAAAACTTGAATAAAAATAGTGTGCTGTTGTTCGTACAGTATCCATCCATTGATACCTAACTTAAATAAAATATTGTTTTGAGCCATGCAGAAATTCAAATAATATTAAACAAAACGAAACTGTATTCAGTTCTCGCTATGGACTAAGCAGAATTGTGGATCCCTGTGGAGACTGAATTCCATGTAAAGGAATGCTTTTACCCATAGTGAATACTTTTTGCAATTCAAAGGATTTATATTTCCAAAGGTTTCATGGAAAATTCGAGCTGTGACGGGTAAAATTAGACGTTGCGCACGTTATTTTGTATCGTTCTACGCAACACCCAAAAGTAATTTTGCCGCACAAGCGCTGTAATAAGTGCACCTTCAGCGCAACTAAAACTTTGTACAAAACCCTTATCAATTCAAAGAAATAGTAATAACAACGCGAATTAATTAAGTCGAGTACCGTCAAATATCAATATTTAACCATGGTTTTCAAGTAAAGTCTGAAGAAAATTACTGATCACAATATAATCCTACCGGATACGGCTGTGAAAGACACCAACGAGCTATTAACGCTCAAGGTAAAACTATATATTATTATGTATCTTGCATTTCACTATAATCATTATGTGGTTATTGCGGTTCTTGGGGTATAGTTCGTCATATCTTATATCTAATAAACGGTTTTAGTATTGCTGAGTTATTGGTTATCATCTGCCTAAGCTTGGAAGGAGCGACTGCCTATCTGATCTCCACAACCCAGTTAGTCTGGGTAATACGATACACCTTGGAAAGACTGGTTGTCAGACTTTTTGGGCCACTGACTACCTGTACCGACTGTCAAAGATCTACAAATGACAGCCAGGACCAACGGTTTTACGTGCTTTCCGAGGCACGGAGGAAACTCGGTATGTAATGGGTGGTCACCCATCCACAGCAGACCAACCTAGGCAAGCACGGCTTAACCAAAACATCGACCCGAGTGGCCGTTATTATTTAGCCACGAGCTCCTCGTTAGTTATTGGTAATGAGCAGAAATGATTGGCACGTAGATCTTGATGCAGGTAGAAACGTAATACAAATGCGAGTTAGTTTTGAATACAATTAGTTTGCCATTGTCTTTGATAATCACAGTTGTACTGAAGTTCCCTGCAGCTATTACCACGAACTGCAGTTATTATCATACAGATAGGTAAGTAGTCAAATTATGTAGGTGCAGTAATTAAAGTCTTGAGTTCGTCAACTGTTGTTATTTCAGGTGTAGGTCGGTTAATGCAATTTGAACCTTTAGTTCATTATGTGAGGGTCAGGCCAAAAGGATTTGCAACGACTAAAACTTAACCTCCATATCTATTGTTCTACGCAAGACCCGACAGCAATTTTGCAACCCAAGCGCTATAATAAGTGCACTTTAACAGCGTAACTAAAACTTTGTTAAAGAACATTGTGCTGGCAGATTTAAATGCTCTTAAGCAGACTGTAGTGAAAAGTGAGCGAGAGGGTAAACTTCTTCCCTTTTGTACGTGAGCTGAAGTTGAATGTACGGCTAGTTCGATGTTTTAGGATGTATTGTGAATCAACTAGTGTCGTAGCACTACGCTACGAATTCGTGGAAGTTCGTAGCACTACGCTACGAATTTGTGGAAGTTCGTAGCGTAGTGCTACGACGGTACAACTAAACTGCGCGGCTACGAAAAAGAGGTTTATGTAACCATTCACAAAAGTAAAAACTGAAGCTGTCATGAAGTCGTCGTAACCAATCATTTAAGCACCATGAGAAATCAACCGCAAGAGGGGCACCGCTCACAATGTTCGGGTCGGATACGACGAGATTAAGCTCGATTTGTACCGAGCAACCAGGACATGTTTTAGCGATGATAGATGATGGACGAAACCCGATCGCCAGAAGCCGAATATGTGTAGGAATGCTTCGGAAAGTCTCAGTTGTTCAACAAATATTGCTGGATCGAATGTGCCCACACAAACACATTTATGTATATAGTACCACTTGTGTACTACTTTCTGTAAACAACAATTACATAACTCATGAATTTGTGATAAACAAAAAATAACTGTTCCAATAGTAAAGACATTTCGTATAATAAAGTAGTAATAACAATAAACAGAAGTATACATTCTTATAAGCTTTCCGAGAAAAGTCGGGCTGGGTCGATAGTGAATAAGTAAATAGTTCGAATCGTTCGTTCGTTCGAAATGGGACTGAAGTTCAGTGAATTGTTTGATCGTCCCGCCGTAGGGAATAATCATCTTGGCACCTCAGTTATCTATATATATAAAATTCAAAGTCCTGACTGACTGACTGACTGAGATATCAACGCACAGCCCAAACCGCTGGTCCTAGAGACATGAAATTTGGAGGGTGTATTTTTTGTAAAAAGTAAGTATCCACTAAGAAAGGGTTTTTCGAAATTCCACCCCTAAGAGGGTGAAATGGGGTGTTGAATTTTCTATGAAACTTTTTATTCTCGCAGTCGATTGACTTGACAATTAGTGTACATACTCTTCAGACAAAATTATGAGATACGTGTATCACAGTTTTTCCAAAATCATCCCCCAATTTAAAAATTCAATGTCTTGACTGGCTGACTGATATATCAATGCACAGCCCAATCCGCTGGTTCTAGAGACATGAAATTTGGAGTGTGCATTCTTTGTAAAGAGTAAGTATCTGCTAAGCAACAGTTTTTTAAAATTCCACCCTTAAGAGGCTGAAATGGGGTGTTGAATATTCTGTGAAACTTTTTATTCTCCGAGTCGATTGACTTGAAAATTTGTGTACATACTCTTCAATTAAAATTATGAGACACATGTATCACAGTTTTGCCAAAATCATCCCCCAATTTAAAATTCAATGTCCAGACTGGCTGACTGATATATCAACGCATAGTCGTAAACGCTGGCCCTAGAGACATGAAATTTGGAGGGTGTACGCTAAAGTAGGTATCCGCTAAGAAAGGGTTTTTCGAAATTCCACCCCTAAGAGGGTGAAATGGGGTGTTGAATTTTCTGAGAAACTTTTTATTCTCTGAGTCGATTGGCTTCAAACGTGCCCGGGTGTGAGGAGCTCGTGGCTAAACAATAACAGCCGCTCGGGTCGATCTTTAGGATAAGCCGTGCTTGTCTAGGTTGGTCTGTGGATGGGTTACCACCCATTACATACCGAGTTTCTTCCGTGCCTCGGAAAGCACGTTAAGCCGTTGGCCCTGGTTGTCATTTGTAGATCTTTGACAGTCGTTAGGTAGTCAGTAGCCCAAAAAGTCTAACAACCAGTCTTACCAAGGGGTATCGTATTACCCAGTACTAACTGGGCAGTGGAGGTCAGATAGGCAGTCGCTCCATGTAGAATACTGGTATTCAGCTGCATCCGGTTAGACTGGAAGCCGACCCCAATATAGTTGAGAAAAGGCTAGGCAGATGGTGAGTCGATTGACTTGAAATTATGAGACACGTGTATTACATTTTTTTCAAAATCATCCTCCAATATAAAATTCAAAGTCCTGACTGACTGACTGACTGATATATCAAAGATTCTACGCACAGCCTAAACTGCTGTTCTTAAAGACATGAAATTTGATGGTAATATTGGGTATCCACTATGAAAGAGTTTTTCGAAATTCAACCCCTGAAATGGGATGTTGAATTTTCTGTGAAACGTTTTGTTCTCTGAGTCGTCTGTGTATTTAATATACATACATAGATTACTTATTATCCCAAAAGTAAGATCCCATGGGCAATTCCCGAACTCCACGCGGGCGAAGCCGCGGGCATAAGCTAGTTTGCAATAAACGTCCTGTACTAAAAGAATCGATACAAAGAGACAATCAGATACGTGACAATCGAGATTCGTAAAAAAGTATTTCTGAAAACTGTATTTCTGTTTAGAGTTACGTTTAGTCTTTGAACAATATTTTCTTCGTTTTCTAGTGTAAATACGTTTTTGTTATATTTCAAGATTGGTAATGCAACAAGAAACCAAATCATCATCATCTGCCTAGCCTTTTCCCAAATATGTTGGGGTCGGCTTACAATCTAACCGGATGCGGCTGAACACCAGTATTTTACATGGAGCGACTGCCTATCTAATGACAGCCTGGACCAACGGCTTAACGTGCTTTCCGAGGCACAGAGGAAACTCGGTATGTAATGGGCGGTCACCCATCCACGGACCAACCTAGGCAAGCGCGGCTTAACCAAAAGATCGACCCGAGCGGCTGTTATTATTTAGCCCCGAGCTCCTCTACTAACTAACTAGAAACTAAATCATCTTTGGTAAATGGACTAGGTACTTTCATGCAGAATATGTAAACCTTTCAGCTTTAGGCGGCTACATTGTTTTCATGCTGAATATCCAAATAGGTAGTGTTCAACCGGAATATTGATGTTAATGTGTGACCTACAACCAACCTGTTGGGACATCTTTTGAAAGCAACTCTAGTCCGAAGAACATTGGTTTCAACCCGAACAAAACATAGCTTTGTTAGACCCTGTTCACTGCATCGGCTGTGGCTTCAAATTCACGTTTGTGACGTTGCGACCTTCGCTAGAAATCGAAATAGAGCGATCTCTTTGGTCTCGTGTGTTACAAAAGCCATTATCCCAGACTAAGGGAATTGAGCAAGGGTATTGAGGGTATGTTCCTTTGCCTAGTTTTATTATAAAGTGACACAGCTCCTTTGCCGCTTGAATGGTAAGGGGGAACGTTGTTGATAAACATTTGTGAAATGTATTTGGAGAACAAGATGGCAACAAAAGATCTTTGTACAATTATACAAGGTGTAAACAGACCCTTCACGAAGCCGTCAACCAAGCATTCTGTACATCAAACTAAGTAACTCTACGCAAAAATTATTGCTGCGAAACGACTTTTTCTTTTAGGGTGAAAAATCACGTTTTATGGTAAAACTCAATGTAACGCACACAAAACTTAGTGCTGATTGATGCTTTGAATAGTAAACTGGCCATGGAGTTAATAAAAGTAAAGTTAAAACCTTTAGAAGTGGTATCTATATATATAAAATTCAAAGTCCTGACTGACTGACTGACTGACTGAGATATCAACGCACAGCCCAAACCGCTGGTCCTAGAGACATGAAATTTGGAGGGTGTATTCTTTGTGAAGGGTAGGTATCCACTAAGAAAGGGTTTTTCGAAATTCCACCCCTAAGAGGGTGAAATGGGGTGTTGAATTTTCTATGAAACTTTTTATTCTCGGAGTCGATTGACTTGACAATTTGTGTACATACTCTTCAAATAAAATTATGAGATACGTGTATCACAGTTTTTCCAAAATCATCCCCTAATTAAAAAATTTAATGTCTTGATTGGCTGACTGATATATCAACGCACAGCCCAATCAGCTGGTTCTAGAGACATGAAATTTGGAGCGTGTATTCTTTGTAAAGAGTAAGTATTCACTAAGAAAGGGTTTTTCGAAATTCCACCCCTAAGAGGGTGAAATTAAATTAAATTAAATTAAAATTCATTTATTTCGGACAACAGTGATCCATATTTTGTTAGTATTACAAACAGCTTATATTCTAATGTTAGTAACATTGATATAAAATTATATTATTAAAACAAGGGACAAAAACAAAGGACGACCAAGCAGGAACATAATTATGTTTCCTATCTAATTAATCTCCGCACAAAATGCCTGATATTTGGCGTATAGCTCTCCGCCACAGCTCTCAGGATATAGTTGCGACTACTCCGCACTCTGCACAGCAGCGATGCCGTTTTTTTGCGTAGTATGGCATGAAAGCCATCCGTATGGGTCTCAGCAAACATTCCTGAAGCGCTACAGAACCGGGGCAGTCGCATCAACATCCTGAAAGCATTATTATATTGAACGCGCAGGACATCCAGCGATCTCTTAGTATAGCTGACCCATAGATTGCTCGTGTAAAAGCTCTGACAGTAGGCCTTAAAAAGAGTAATTTTTACTAGGTCAGAGCACCGAGCAAATCTACGTGCCAGCATGTTACCTCTGACCGCTAGTGCCCTACGCTCCCTCTCAATATCTACATCATCCTTAAGGTCGTCGGTGATAAAATGTCCAAGGTACTTGAAGCTGGATACTCTGTTTAAATGGAGCCCATTCAACTTTATAATACCTGGCACAGAGTCCGGACATCTACCAGCGGCCTTAAAGAGCATATATTCACTCTTGGTGACATTATAAATAAGTCCATGTGAGGCAGCATAAGCCTCACAAACTTGGAAATGGGGTGTTGAATTTTTTATGATTTTTTTTATTCTCGCAGTCGATTGACTTGACAATTTGTGTACATACTATTCAAATAAAATTACGAGATACACGTATCACAGTTTTTCCAAAATCATCCCCCAATTTAAGAATTCAATGTCGACTGGCTGACTGATACGTCAATGCATAGCCCAATCGGCTGGTTCTAGAGACATAAAATTTGGAGGGTGCGTTCTTTGTGAAGAGTAAGTATCCGCTAAGAAACCGTTTTTTTAAATTCCACCCCTAAGAGGGTGAAATGGGGTGTTTAATATTCTGTGAAACTTTTTATTCTCCGAGTCGATTGACTTGAAAACTTGTATGCATACTTTTCAATTAAAATTATGAGATACGTGTATCACAGTTTTTTCCAAAATCAAAATCATCCCCCAACCGAGTCAAATAGGGCTTCGAAGCTCACGTAGACCGGTGAATGGCGCGGTGTCGCGCGGGCCGTGCGGGGCGCGGGAGTATTTACCTATTAAGTAAGTAGGTAGGATTTTTCTGAGGTAGACGTCTGTAAATATGGTTTATTCCACCGATTTTCGCGTTGGCTCGTGATACGCGACATTGATATTAAATATTATGTAAAAGTTTTATGTCTATAAATAGATTCTTAATTAATCATTTGATTTTCGTCACCGGTGTCCAATCTCAAACCAAGGTATCAATATTTCACATAACAATATGTAAAGTACCTAATTGATATTACTATGAACTAATATTTGCAAGTTATAAGCCACTTTATAAAAACCATGTATCTACTATACATACATAGATTACTTATTATCCCAGAAGTAAGATCCCGTGGGCAATTCCCGAATTCCACGCGGGCGAAGCCGCGGGCATAAGCTAGTATACCTATATAAAAAAAACTTGTGAAATAATTGGAACTTTGAACTCCAATATCTTCGTAAATAGAAGGTTCTCAGGTATGGTTCAGAACAAAAAAATGATCGCAATGACGGGGAGAACAAGTGCCTTTCGGCTTCTTTAAGGGGCGTTTTACACCCTTTATTGTTGTGCAGGTGTGTATCTAGATGCATATTTAGATTGTTTCTGTCCAAGGAACACGTCGCTCCTCTCGTCCTTTTATAAAACAGTTTGTTGTGCCAAAACAAAACGATTTCTTTGACGTTTTGCACTTCTACTGCCTCAACACTGTTACTATCGCTATCTATTTTAGCGATTATATTATATTGTGTTAAAATTATAGCTTTAAAAATAACGCTTTATCGCAGCTCTGCTCAACGGAACCGAGACCAGATAACCGAAACCATTACAGCACTGTCACCCCCAATAAATTAAATACCCCTTTTGTGGCCACTATCAACGAGGATGGAATCAGGAGGGTCATTAATTCCGTACTCGCTAAATACTAATCTGATGTAACAGAGTCCTTTATTAACGAGGTTTCTACACATCGTGTGGGGTAATGAAATCACATTAGTTTGCTCAGGAGTCATGGAAGAATGTTGCTTCTACTTTATTGGATTTGTTTGTAACATTACTAGCATTGCTTCCTTTTAATTGATGGATTAGAGTGGTCGAGGTTTGAGCTTCTATAGGATGATGTCGAAAAAACCTTACTTGGTAAAAGGTGCTGCTCTAAATCAACCCCCGGCCCGGTTGAACTAGTCTCCTTGTACTGGGCTTCGCTTTATATGAAATTTTTGACGGGATCGTTAGCTGCGGATGCTTTGAAACAGTCGGTTTAGTTACTGACATGAGTTATCTGTCTGCCAAGCCTTATCTTAATTTATTTGAGGTCGGTGCAACATTTCTTCTTCCGTACTTCTCTATTACTCGTCATCTCAGCAGTCTCCGCCTTTCTAACCATATCATTCTTCACACAGTCCATCCATCGATTCTTTTAAGGTAATACAGAACAGTAAATATATAGAGTGTAAGGGACAGCCCTCCACAAACTGATGGGGTGAATTCAGTATATCATAGTAAGATGACCGGACCGAATTAATTATGTGTGTCTGGTTTTAGAATAATGATCGCAGCAGGCTTTCTGTAGTTTCTGCTTACCTACATGGGAAAAGGCGTTAGTTTATGTATGTATGTACCTATTTGTCTCTATTTTGACACTTGCGTTAAGTTAATATTTTTCAAGTGTCATATAAACAAAGACACTCAAATATTTACGAGCGACATGTAACCTATCAGGGCAACTTGACTTAGTAAAATATACAACGTGTACATTTGACATGACCCGTCTGATAATATTATTGTAGTCAGTATACAATAATAATGTCGTCGCTAGACAACATAGATATACAGGGCGAAATGTTATTCCGTGCGACAGTGACGTTGAAATTCTAACATACAGCGTGTTTCAGAAAGCTGTGGTCATAGTTTAGGATGTGGGTTACTTCCTGATTCTGTTATCTCCCTGATTCCTTTGGAAATCTGATTAGCTGTCGCTCTTAAGTAAAGAGGAACTTATTTGTAACTAGAGATTTATTACCAACCTGTATGTATTAAACAAAGTCGCTTTACGTGCCAATTCATTTGGGGTCGGCCTATACTCGTCATCTTATCAGACACCTCCTTTCCTGCCATATCATCATATTCCCACATTCCATTCAACGTTTCTTTGGTCTTCCTCTAGTCTTATACCCATCCACATTCATTCTCAAAACTTTCATCTCAACATTTTCCTCATTCCTCAGACCACGACAACCGCTTACAACATAACTTTTCAGTCCCCATTATATCACCATTATTTAGAGAATTTGTTCCGATGTATTTATGTGTTTAGGCAACACTTTCTTTGCATGTCGACATTGAGGCCTGTTGTTGCCGTTTTTATAGAAAAAAGTTAGAAAGATAAGAAACAGTCATGTCGTTGCTGACTGTCATTGTGATTCTGAAGTTTGTGGTTCCGTAACCACAAACTTCGTCTTCAGAAATGTACCTTACCTTTAACATTTAACCTTAAACAGTGACATAGTGCACTAGTAAAGTGTTACTACTAACGTAGTTTTAAGGTATATTTTACTAACACAATTTGTATTTTATCATTTGTATATTAGTCTGTAAGGTATATAGGGTGACTGGTAATTAGTGACCGATACTTAAACATGTGATTGTAATCATGATAACAAACAACTTTTCCAAAAAAAACATTTTTTTTTTACACAAACTTTTATCACAATAACACAACAGCCGTATGAAATTTCGCAAACGCGCGCCTGTGCCATCAGCAGTTAGCAGTTTAAAAAAAAAATTCTTTGGGAAAGTTGTTTGTTATCATGAGTACAATCACGTGTTTAAGTATCGGTCACTTACTTCCATTCACCCTATGTATCTATGGGCCTACGATGCCTGGAAATAAATTACCTAATGTTGTTGTTGTTAAATCTCGATGTGGCACTTGTTCAATGCATAGGCGAGTTGTTAAATAAAAATAATTACTGATTCTGGTACTATTAGCCTGCGCCATCCCACAGCTGGGCAAAAGCCTCTGTCCATGATTTCCAATAAATAATAAATAAAATAAAAAAATAAAAAAAACAATTTATTTTAATAAATCCGTAATTGTTTGTAAACAATCAAGTTTATGACATTAATACTTTTTACCAAAAAAATAAAACTATATTGAATCCGACTCTTGAATATAAGCTGAAACCGGGAGCTTCGGAGCGATAAACGCCCTATCCATTGGTTAACTATTGATTCTACTGCACAAATATAAAATACATTAACTTGACTTTGATCGAGCGGTTCGCTTTAAGCTCATACTAAAACCGTAAATATTTAACCTTCCAATGAGACTCGGTAAACCGCCATTTAAAATATAAATATGAAGTTGCAGACGTTATGGCGTCGGGTTTATTGGACTTTGACTAAACTTAAATTACAACACAATATAGCTAGATCTTTGACAGTCGTTACAGGTAGTCAGTGGACCAAAAAGTCTGACAACCAGTCTTACCAAGGAGTATCGTATTACCCAGTACTAACTGGGCTGCCGAGGTCTGATAGGCAGTCGCTTTATGTAAAATACAGGTATTCAGCTGCATCCGCTTAGACTGGAAGCCGACCCCAACATAGTTGGAAATGATGATGATAACTTCATCTTGTATCATCTTTCATCAATGAAGTCATACAAAAAAAATTGCCTCGTTGGTCTAATGGTCGCAATCGCGACTGCTGAGCATAAGGTCCTGGGTTCGAGTCCCGGCTCGGGCAAATTGTTAATGGGTTTTTCCATCAGGAATTTCTCAGTAGCAGCCACGGAGTCTGGATTTGTGCCCGGTTGATAACAATAGACTCGCCCCCTATAACATGTGACTTCAACATAACTAGCGAAATATGGGTGTACAGATACACCTCTGCCTAACCCTTCGGCAGGCGTTATGTTATGTTTATGTTATGATTTCTTACTGAAAAAAATAAATACCAACCAAGCTATCCTGAAAAAGGCCGAAATATATTTCTTCTACATTTTTCTTCTTTTCAACTCCGCAACTGAAACTAAGAGCAAAATAAAATTTAAAAAAAAACTATAGCTGCTCTCATAAAACACATAAGTACATACAGTACCTTTTACTCATGTAATAAAAATAAAAGTCACCATTAACGATAAAAGAACAAAAAGGCCACGGTCCACGACCCACAAGCTGTGATTTCGCTGACGAGAATTTCACTCATTTAAAAATTCGTTTGAAAGAATGAATACGTTACGAAGTAGGTCAACCGCTTTCATATTATTTATTTAATACATTTTTAATAAGGCCTGAATAATAATGCTCTCACCTTTGATTAAATTCCTTAAAATCCGAGAGGACCGTTGGCTGTTTTTTTTTTGGTAGAAAATACCAACAATTTTTCCTTGTATTTTTATCTGCTATGATATCGGGTATTTTCCTTTTGAAGTAAGTTTGGTATCGATAATTCGGTGAATTTTTCGTTAATAGTCAATTATTTAGAATCAGGGGAATTCACACACACCTTTGATTAATTCGGATAATTTCTGGTTGATATTCAATTACTTAGAATCAAAGGGGTTTACATATACGTTTGTATCGGCACAACCGGGAGGCATAATCCCACTAATAGGTATTATAAATGCGAAAGTTTGTGAGGATGGATGGATGTTAGTTACTCCTTCACACAAAAACTACTGACCGAATTTGGATGAAATTTGGCACATAGATAGTTTATTACCTGGATTAATACATAGGATACTTTTTATCCCGGTAGTACGATCCGGTGGGACAATTAACGAGCAACACGCGGGCGAAGCCGCAGGCTTAAGCTAGTCGAATATACGTTCGGGAAAATGCCGCTCGGATTAGCTCGGATTGTGCCGAGCCGAGCCAAGACCCAAACATGGTTCAGCGATAGTAGATACCGAAGTCTTTGACATCGGGGACAGGGCGATACGCTAAAGTGAAGTTGGGCAGGACATCTGGCTAGACGCAGAGATGGCCGATGGAGTAAGAAACCAGGGCCGTGCAAAAGCGCGTTGGGTTGTCGATATCGTCAGGATACGGATGGATAAGGGACGCACAGCAGAATAAAGGGGGATGCCTATACCCAGCAGTGGATGATTGCAGGCTGAAATGATTAATTGATTGAGATACCGAACCCAGTTTACTGATCAGTACGGGACGAAAAAAAGCTGAAGTTTGTATCAATTCCTGAAGAGCATCTTTTTTGTTCAACAATACTACCGAATCGACAGCAGTACCGACCTGAATAAGTGTGTCCACACCTTATTTCGACCACTCAAAAAAACCTCAGATATATTAATACTTTCGTGTAAGGATTAGGTGCCTTGTTATCCAAATAAGCCCGTCCTTCAGTAATTAACACCTTTTGTTACTTTACGGTAGCCTTCAGAGTACTTCAGAATGATTGATTTACCCCACACGGCTAAACCTTTTCCCTTACGCCAAAAAAGCACCCATCTTTTTTACGGTAAACTGAAAACCTGTGGTGATTAATTTTGCTGGTAGGTAATTAGCAGTCCCCCATAAGAGTGTATAGTATAACTAACTCAGACTTTTTTGTTAATAAAATCATCGAATTTTCTTCATTTTATATCCTTTGTGGCTAGTAGGTACATAATTATGTGCTGATATTTTGTGCCTAAAGGCGTTTACAATCAAATTAATAGACATCGGATTATATGCATTTGCATGTTTGCATAATATTCAAATGCATAAAACGCTTTTTTATATCGTTATTGCACATTTTTGTACCTACTTTTTCATAGATATCAATGGCGCTAGCCAAATCCTGAAAACACACAAATTTTCAACCCGCAAATTAATATTCAGTGTCAAACGTCACAAGTTTACGCTAGAAAAATATTTAATTGTGTTTTTGTCACAAGAACTACAACTAATCATTAATTTAATTTAAACATTGTCTTTGTTTCCTTGGAAGATGGGTAGGCCTTAGTATGGGACACAACATGCGTCGATACTCTTGCGCCATCACATCTTCCAAGCTCATCGCGCTGTGCTGGCACTGCCGCTGCGGCTGCAGAGAACCTCAAGCGGCGTAAATATAGAAACCTTTGTGGAAACTATATTTTCAAGCCGTTTCGGGTTGAAACTCTGGGGCCGTGGGGTCCGAGTGCTCATAGCCTGTTTAAGGAAATTTCGAAACGCCTAGTTGACGTTTCCCGTGACCGTGTTACCATATAACGTGGCAACGCCAGTCTCTTGGGCACATTAACAGCTGACAGCGTTGAGGAGGAGTATTCCGATCTAATAATAAATAGCATTTTGATTGTGAATATTTTGCCCTTTTTAAGTGCATATTTTAATACTAGCTTCTGCCCGCGACTTCGTACGCGGATCCTGTTGCTTATGCCAGCGACAACGGGGTCGTCAAAATCGAAGATCTGAAACGTCTGATGTCGAATTCTAAGAGGGGGACGGGAAAACAACGGGATGCGCGAGACGATTCGAGACGTTCCATATCTTTAATTTTTGTAAGTCAGAAGTCGATGCGTAGATACGCTTGGAACTCAAGCGTAATTCTCTATCCGTGAACGTCTCCGACTCGCGAGACAATGCGTGACGTTCACGATCAGCCGTCAGTCGCGCATCACGTTCCCCACTTGCCTCTAGAGACCTAGAAGTCGATGCGTAGATACGCTTGGAACTCAAGCGTAATTCTCTATCCGTGAACGTCTCCGATTCGCGAGACAATGCATGACGTTCACGATCAGCGGTCAGTCGCGCATCATATTCTTCACCGTTCTCTAGAGACCTGGATGTAGATGCGTAAATACACTGAGAACGCAGGCGTGCTTCGTTATCCAAGAGGAAGAGAAGAGAAGAGAGGAAGAGGTTTCCACGGAGCGAGTTGCAGCCTGATGTGCTCGAACAGCATCAAGCCGCTCCTGACGTTCTTCGGTAGATTCTTGGGATCTTATGATCCTCAATCTTTTAGCTCCTTTGGAACATTGGGAAAGATTCTCTTTCTAGGCATGGTTATAGTTTTATTGTGAAGATACCTGATCAATTAAAATCTAAGTGACTGCTCCCCTGCGTTACCGGGTAGGCTACAGTGTCACGAAGATAAGTGGAAAAGGAAATTAAACACTCAAATAATATAAGCCCGAAAGCATATTTATTCGATAAAATAAAAAAAATAAATAGGAGTTTTGTCCAGTAGAGTCAAATTTTCAATAATATACCGTCGTCATCGAATATCAGTCCTAAACTGTTACCGCCTTCACCGCGTGGAGGTACTCCCAGCTTATGTTATTTTATAATTATACAGTGAAATTAGTGATAGCTTTGATTTCCACATCAGATGTTTCTGATCTTCGATTTTTATAAGTCAACAGGAAACGCCCATCAGACCGAACAACTTTTGCTAAGACGTCATTCCTATATGTGTTATGGTGTAGCTGGGCTCTTGGAGTTCCACAACAGGTGTTCCAGATCTTCGATCTTATAAGCCAACAGAGAGTGCTCATCAGATTGAACAATGTTTGCTAAGACGTCATTCCTATATGTGTTATGGTGTAGCTGGGCTCTTGGAGTTCCACAACAGGTGTTCCAGATCTTCGATTTTTATAAATCAACAGAGAGTGCTCATCATATTGAACAATTTTTGCTAAGACTTCATTCCTATATGTGATATGGTGTAGCTGGGCTCTTGGAGTTCCACAATAGGTGTTCTAGAACTTCGATTTTTATAAATCAACAGAGAGTGCTCATCAGATTGAACAATGTTTGCTAAGACGTCATTCCTATATATGTTATAGTGTAGCTGGACTCTTGGAGTTCCACATCAGGTGTTCCAGATCTTCAAATTTATTCTCTCAGCAGAAAATGCTCATCACGTGGAACAATTTTTGCTATTGTACCATTTTTATATCTCTTATAGTTTAGCTATTCTATTGCGGTTCTGCATCAGGTGTTCAAGTTTCCAAGATAAATTATAGCCTATATGTTGCCCAGACTTAATACCTAAACAACAAAAAAAAAATCTTTCAAATCCGTCTAGTAGTTCCGAAGATTAGCGTGTACAAACAAACAGACAAACAGATAAACAGACAAACAGACAAACAGACAGAATTTTTTTTTTAGATTCGTGCTCTATTACTGTTTCTAAACCCCCCTCAATTTTTTGTTTTTTAATATATTCAATGTACAGACACAGTTTTTTTACTGTCTTATTATATGTATATAGATTGCATATAATCCACTGTCGATACAGATGACTAATTAAAAGGGGAAACAACATATAAAATACATTATGTAAAGACGTGTGAATCTAGAATTTCTTTTTACTGGTTACTACGACTACTTTTTCAGTTTGCTACGTTTTCGCAGCTGGCATTTAAAGTAACCACCGTCGCGCGTCGCAAAGTAAGATTGCTTCCTGAAAGAGGTCACAACCCTTTGACCTCTTAAATAGCTACTTTTTCTCTCTAAAAAATAAAAACTTTACCCGCACGCAGAACCCGGTTACAACCAGTATTATAATAGTATTACGAGCTAGGTATGGGATAAATTAAATACTACCGATTATACACGAAATAACTTTATTAATTACAAAACACTTCAAACTAAATCACAACTACACTACTGATCACTATTCACTTAGATATCGCATTTCTAGATCACTTCGATTCGCTTCGTTGTGTAGCCAAAATCAGACTGACTGTTTCCGCAAACACGACGGCTATTTATATGCCGATACCAATCCTTCGAGAAGGTTCCTCAACTTTCAGGAACCTTCTTCACAGTTCTATAGTGGAACATTCGAGACTCGCACCTAATCTAGAATGTTCTCGTAAAGCAACCGACGTAACAATAGTAAGTATCTGACAACAAACAAAACCAAACTAAGGCAACAATGTCCTCCAACAAGAAAATATCGTATTCTGCAAAAAAATTGTACACAAACATTTGACACGGCTAAGGAATCCATTCCCGTCACATCATAAAAAGTGTCAAGAATAAACGAAACAAGGGGAAATACGATACGATACCAAATATACGGAATCCTATTATGTATTCCCAGATCTTATTTGTATTAACAAGATTATATGTTATGGAGCCTGAATGACACTGAGCATTCTCATCATTTTCGAGGCTATGCGTAATACGAGGGATATTACGGTAGATAACCATATCAGATTGAAATATTCATTTGGGAATGGATTAGAATCTTGTTTTTAGTCTGTTCTTTATTGTTGTTTACTTTGCAGGGCTGGAGTTTTAATGGAGGTAACTTTCGTTTTTACTATCATTGTCATTAGATTTTTTGGCAGACTAAACAAATTGCCTCGTTGGTTTCAAGCACGACTGTTGACCCTGAGGTCCTGGGTTCGATTCCCGAATCGGGCAAAGTGTTTTAGGGTTCTTCCATCAGGAATTTCTCAATAGTAGCCACGGGGTCTGAATTTGCGCCCAGTTAATGGCAATATGCTCGCCCCCTATTACATGGGACTTAAATATAACTGGCGAAATGTGGGTGTACTTTTAGGTACACCTCTGCCTAACCCTTCGAGGATTACAGGCGTGATGTTATGTAAACAAATACGGTATTCTATCGCAAATTGATTCTAGGCGGAAATAAAAGAAAAGGCTAGGTACGCATCAATTGCTTCGATCGTAAACTTCTCCAGTAGGTTCCTTAATGATAGCTACATATCAGTGGCGAAGGTCCCTTACAACCCGATTCCTACTGGCTTCCCTTTGAAAAATGGCACAGTCAGTATTCTATAGACAAATAATATAATCATATTAAAGATATGTACTCCGGCTTAATTCTTACAAAAAATGATCCTTCGTTACTGCTACATACAAGGTGTAAAAAGACCCTTCACGAAGCCGTCAACCAAGCATTCAGTACATCAAACTAAGTAACTCTACGCAAAAATTATTGCTGGGAAACGATTTTTTTTAGGGTGAATAATCACGTTTTACGGTAAAACTCAATGTAACGCACTCAAAACTTAGTGCTGATGGATGCTTTGAATAGTAAACGGGTCATCGAGTTAATGAAAGTAAAATTAAAACCTTTAAAAGTGGTATTAAAAAAAAAACTTGTGAAAAAATTGGAACTTTGCCCTCCAATATCTCCGTAACTAAAAGGTTCTCAGGTATGATTCAGAACAAAGAAATGATCGCAATGACGGGGAGAACAAGTGCCTTTTGGCTTCTTTAAGGTTCTTTTTACACCCTTTATATAATTTACCCAAACCCAAAAGACAGGTTACAACTTCGATCAATAATAGTCTTATAGATCGATGGGTTACAACGCTCGTTTCTCGAAGTCTCCCAACTCGTAAGCGTGCTGGAAAAACAGCTGATGCAAGTTCGCTTCAAGATTTAGTAGTACGAGTACGTGGCAAAAATGGCGTTTAAATCGTGCAGTAGTGGACCGCCAACTATTTAAATGGCGAGAATGGAATTTCGATTTGTGGCGGGTGGCACTGCTGCAGCGGAAATCAGGGGGGGAGTGAGGTCAAACAGTATCTATATAGAGAGGAAATGACCAGTCAGTTAGTCCAATACTTTGTGGTGATGTTAAAATGAATACCGTTGTAGTAACTATTGCGTCGGCAGCTGTCTATAAATACAGTCTACCAACTCTTAAACTTTTCAGGCAAAGAATTTCCATAAATGGCGTAGAGATCTTCCGCAAGAAGTTACCAACTGAAAAGTCAGGATCTTTCCCGAGGAGATTAAACATATTCATTAAAAGTAAATCACAAAAGTTCTGTTTTAACTTTGGAAAATCCACGAAAGCGCTGAAGTGCTGCATTTAGTTAGTACGACAGAACGTCAGATATATCCAGCACTTGCTGAAGTTCGCTGGAACGCTGCCCGCGGCACCACACCAAAGTTGCGAGTGGTTGCCACAACCATTTTATAGAATTATCACTAAATTGAGTAATTTAAAAAACGTCTTTACGTCATTGGCCGCAAGCGCTAGGGCAGAGTATGTGGTCCTGAGTTCGATTCCAAAGTCGGGCAAAGAGTTATGGAGATTTTCCTTCCTCAGTCGCAGTCACGTAGTCTGGATTTGCGCCTGGCTGATGGCAATAGGCTGAGGAGCTCGTGGCTAAATAATAACAGCCGCTCGGGTTGATCTTTAGGTTAAGCCGTGTTTGCCTAGGTTGGTCTGTGGATGGGTGACCACCCGTTACATACCGAGTTTCCTCCGTGCCTCGGAAATTACATTAAGCCGTTGGTCCCGGGTGTGATTTATAGATCTTTGACAGTCATTAGGTATTTAGTGGCCCAAAAAGTCTGACAACCAGTCTTACCGAGGGGTATCGTATTACCCAGTACAACTGAGTTGTGGAGGTCAGACAGGCAGTCGCTCCATGTAAAATACTGGTATTCAGCATCCAGTTAAGACTGGAAGTTGACCCAAATACAGTCGGGAAAAGGCTTGTCAGATGATGATGGCAACGACTTAAATTAAAATGGCGAAATGTGGGTGTACCATTGGATACACCTCTGCAAAACTCTTCGGGGATTACAGGCGTGATGTTGTAATATAGAAAGACCCGTGTTGATAATGTGTAGTCGAGACACTTAAACTAAGGATTTAACGATTTTGCTCCCATTGCCCAACTGTTTGAGTGCTAAGTTATTCAGGAGAGGGTTTGCAATGAAATTAAAAGTTTGTTTAATGGTTTAACAACACGATGAATTCGTTTGGATTTTATTGAATAATGTGAAACTGGCTTTTACTGGGAGTGCTCTGAATTAACCTTGGTGTTTGGAGAGCTGAAGTTAGTCCTTAATGAGACCCTCCCTTTAAGGGAGTGAAGCAGTCAACAAATAAGGGCTAGACCCAGAATACACAAGTACATGCAATGTAAAGTGACCTCTTCGCTGTCTCCGACGACGCCGTGGAAGTAGCGAAGTTTTGGGCCAATAATTTATTTATTTATTCAAAAATACATTCTATTCCTACTAACAACAATCATATTTACCATTATTGCCCTTGTCTACCGCAACCACATCTAGATGCATCCCCACGTCGGCTTCTAGGCAATACATCTTTTTTTTTAAATGTTTTTTTAATATTATTTTAGATTGAAATATTTTAAAATGCAATGCATGTGTATGGAAATAAATAAATGAATCATATTAAAATTAAAATGTCAAACAGTATCTTGTAATCACAAAAATTCATTCGGGTGTCATATACATTAAAATATAAATTAAATATAGGTACCTCCTCACCTCACTTTGAGAGTTGTGCGTGCCTTATCGGAGAGTGCTAGCACTTGACCCAGCCTCCCAATGAGAATTTGCCTGTTAAAAGAAAAAGCATTATAAATTCAATGTTAAATTAGTGCTAGCATGAGGTCTTGAGTTCGATTCCCAGGTTCGAAAAAGTGTTATTGGGTTTTTCATCAGGAATTTCTCAGAAGCAGCTCAGAGACTTGATTTGTGCCCAGTTGATGGCAGGGTCGCCCCCTAGTACATGGGACTTAACCATAAAGGGCGTCTTGACCTCCGTACATTTTTTTTCACGGGTGACCACTGAAAACCAGCGATGTGCTGTGGGCCCTCCATAGCACAGCATCATGCTGTGTGGTAACCTGTTTGTCGCAGTCACGACGCGCAAGCTGTTAACTTTTTTTTTTTTTTGGTTCTGTCCTGTTGTAATTATAATATTTGTTGTGCTTATGATTTTGTTAACTTATTTTGTTTGTATGCACGTCATGTTCCTGCGACAAATAAATATTTTTTCTTTCTGTCTTTCTTTCTAATTGTGGGTGTACTTAAGGTACACTTTCTAACCGTTTGTGGATTACAGTCGTGATGGTATGTTCCTACATTAATCCATTACACATACCAAAACAAACGAACCCAGCGTAAACTAGTCTTTGTTCTATCCTCATTACTGACGATCAATACTATCCCAGTGTAATTACCTAATGTGCGCCTGTTCCATTGATTTCATCTACCCTCACCTCGGTCACTGCGGATTCTGTATGCCTGGTACTTTGAAATCTCTCATATAAATAATGGAGCAGGCTTAATGGCTGCATGGCTTAGTATAATCGTTGAATTAGAATGTTTAATTCATGATTCGCTGTCGATGTTTAGAGGATAACATAACATCACGCTTGTAATCCTCGAAGGTTCGAAGGTTCGAAGGTTTAGGCAGAGAGGCACCTACATTACGAGTACAGAGCGAGCCTACTGCCATGAGCAAAGCATAAAACCTATCTATATGTATAAGCATAAAATCTAATTTTACGTCACCAAACTTAAACACATCCTGGGAATAGAACCTGTGATTAGATGTTCGAACTGATGGTCATCAATAGTATCTTTGCTGTCTATTAGGTACTTATTTTTTTCATCAAATGCTATTATATCTTTAATTAGCTATTGCCCGCCGCTTCTTTAGAATTTCTCAATCAATTCGGGTTGTACTCTACTTGTAATAATATAATTCAATCATGATTCGAAATACACGTGGCGGCATCTGTTATCATAAGAACGTTATTGTGGTTTTCCTCGGGAACACTACTTTTTTTCGGGATGAAAGATACCTTATGTCCGTTTCTGTACACCTGACTACGTATATGCAAAATTACAGGATGATCGGTTCAGTGGTTTAGACGTGAAAAAGTAACAAACAAACAAACTTACTTTCGTATTTATAATATTAGTTAGGAAAGGATACTGCAGCAACCACTTAAGGACTGAGTAATGTTAGTAACGTGATAAAATAAAGGGTGTAAAAAAACCCTTAACGAAGCCGAAAAGCACTTGTTTTCCCCATCATTGCAATCATTTTTCTGTTCTGAACCATACCTGGGAACCTTCTAGTTACGGAGATATTGGAGGTCAAAGTTATAATTTTTTCACAAGTTTTTTTTTAAATACCACTTTTAAAGGTTTTAATTTTACTTTAATTAACTCGATGACCCGTTTTCCATTCAAAGCATCCATCAGCACTAAGTTTTAAGTGCGTTACATTGAGTTTTATCGTAAAACGTGATTTTTCACCCCAAAAAAAAAAGTCGTTTCCCAGCAGTAATTTTTGCGTAGAGTTACTTAGTTTGATGTACTGAATGCTTGGTTGACGGCTTCGTGAAGGCTCTGTTTACACCTTGTATGTCTCTCAAAGTGTAGAAAATTCCTCACAAATTCAACAAAATCTATGACAGGTGTCACTGTCAAGTGCTTCTTGTTTACTGGTCGAATGCACAAAGCCGTAACAAATAAATAGATCAACCCATTACCAATTCATTACCGAGTAAAATTACATTACTTAGGTACCTTTGTAACGCTCAATTGACGCCTCTTAACAAGAGCAAAATTCAATAAACATGAAATTGTTGTTGAATTATTCATTCTTTCCACCTTTCAATGATAATAATTCTGGATATATTCGACGCACTTCCGAATTTAAGGCCGGAATAAAATTTCGGCTTTGAAATACATGTTTTGACGCCAGACTTTCACTGAAGTGGGGTTTTTTGATACAAGTCTTATTTGGTAAATAAACACAGTCAGTTTTTTGTAACACCTTGAACATTGAACATTGCCTTGGACATGGCTGTAAGCAAAGACATTCAAATATAACTAGCTATAGACGGGACAAGACCAAGAAACTAACAATTCCAAAACCTGTTACAAATTAGTAACGAGTCGATCAGTCCAGTGCAATACGTCGCCTTGTTAGGTCGCATTCATATGACACAAAGACATTTAAATATTTCCAAGCTATACACGGGTCATGACGAAGAAAATCGTAATCCAAAACTTGTTACTACTTAGTAACAATTCGTTCTGTCTAGTGTCATCTGTGTCATACGCCCGCTTGTCAGTTATCAATCGTGTGTTAAAATCGAAAATATTCAGGATGAAAATTATTGTATGACAATATTCCCAATGTCCTCTCTATGTGTTTTAAATCTCTTTGGCTGTAAGAAAACCCAATTCTGGGATAAGCTCGCCGTTGCACATAAGCAATATATTGTGACAAAAGATAAACACGCAATAAAGAATAAGAATAAGAATTGAAGTTGACGTTAGTGTTACCTTAGCATAAAAGAAGATCATTAATCACTACAGTTTCATTGATTACAAAAACACAATTAATCTCTTGATCTTTCCAAGAAACACATATATTTATTATTAATATTAAAAAGAGGTAAAGTTTTTATGTTTTTAAGTTTGGATCTAGGAATTTTCGCATCAAAACACGAAAATTATTTCACTAATTGGTTACAGCTACATTATCCACTAGTGGCATAAAATAAAATGCTGCCGTGGGATAATTTGAAAACCACAACGAGAGCGAAACCGCGGGTAAAACTTAGTAAGATATAAAATAAAATAAATCTTAATAGGTACGCCATATTTGTTTACCAATTAAGACAAGTAAAGAAAAATACACTTTATAGTTATCCATCTAGAACTCGTGTTTTATATGTCGGTGCCTTTCTTGATGTCTCTGGAGAATTGATATGTTTGATTTTCATTGACCTAAGGTTGTTTTCATTCCGATAAGTAAACAGTAGCTAGATGAAAAACATTATTTTTATTTTTTTACGCTACTTTCCAATAAGGATAGGTCTTATATATACGAGTATCTACAATGGTTGTCGACAAGAAAGACGTTTGTTCCACCCATATTTAAATTGACTTGTATGTCTTTGCATCATCTCTTATTTTATGCTCTCTCTCAACTGTTTGATGCGAAAACTAAATAATTCTTTGTTCCCTACACTCTGCAATAAAGATTGGAACAAATCAATCCGAGTTTATTGCATTTTTAGACCCTCTCTCATTCTTTTAAAAGAGATTTACGACCTAATACCGTCTCTAACTTTGTACGCGAGATAGTTCCTTCAAAAGGAAGCAATTCACTGTTGTTTGTTTCATTTAACAAGAGCCCAGAGCTTCTGAGAAGCTATTTAAAGCTCCGTGCAGAAAGTGACACAAATTGCAACACAAATCCTCATTTTGTTAAGAACTAGAGTGTCCCTTGCAATGGATATAAAACTAACTAAGACATCAGTTTTTATCAATGTAGTTTTTAAATTAAGTTCTGCTTTAGAGTAAACCGTACATATTTCGCAATTATATTTATAACTAGCTTCTCCCGCGACTTCGTACGCGGATCCTGTTGCTTATGCCAGCGACAACGGGGTCGTCAAAATCGAAGATCTGAAACGTTTGATGTCGAATTCTAAGAGCCCGGGGACGGGAAAACAACGGGATGCGCGAGACGATTCGAGACGTTCCATATCTTTCATTTTTGTAAGTCAGAAGTCGATGCGTAGATACGCTTGTAACTCAAGCGTAATTCTCTATCCGTGAACGTCTCCGACTCGCGAGACAATGCGTGACGTTCACAATCAGCGGTCAGTCGCGCATCACGTTCCCCACTTGTCTCTAGAGACCTAGAAGTCGATGCGTAGATACGCTTGGAACTCAAGCGTAATTCTCTATCCGTGAACGTCTCCGATTCGCGAGATAACGCATGACGTTCACGATCAGCGGTCAGTCGCGCATCATATTCTTCACAGTTCTCTAGAGACCTGGATGTAGATGCGTAAATACGCTGAGAACGCAGGCGTGCTTCGTTATCCAAGAGGAAGAGAAGAGAAGAGAGGAAGTGGTTTCCACGGAGCGAGTTGCAGCCTGATGTTCTCGAACAGCATCCAGTCTCTCCTGACGTTCTTCGGTAGATTCTTGGGATCTTATGATCCTCAATCTTTTAGCTCCTTTGGAACATTGGGAAAGATTTGACCTCTTTCTAGGCATGGTTATAGTTTTATTGTGAAGATACCTGATCAATTAAAATCTAAGTGACTGCTCCTCTGCGTTACCGGGTAGGCTACCGTGTCACGAAGATAAGTGGAAAAAGTCTAAAACACTCAAATAACATAAGCCCGAAGGCATATTTATTCGATAAAATAAAAAAATAAATAGGAGTTTTGTCCAGTAGAGTCAAATTTTCAATGATATACCATCGTTATCGAATATCAGTCCTGAACTGTAACCGCCTTCACCGCGTGGAGATACTCCCAGCTTATGTTATTTTATAATTATACAGTGAAATTAGTGATAGCTTTGATTTCCACATCAGATGTTTCTGATCTTCGATTTTTATAAGTCAATAGGAAATGCCCATCAGACCGAACAACTTTTGCTAAGACGTCATTCTTATATGTGTTATGGTGTAGCTGGGCTCTTGGAGTTCCACAACAGGTGTTCCAGATCTTCGATTTTATAAGTCAACAGAGAGTGCTCATCAGATTGAACAATGTTTGCTAAGACGTCATTCCTATATGTGTTATGGTGTAGCTGGGCTCTTGGAGTTCCACAACAGGTGTTCCAGATCTTCGATTTTTATAAATCAACAGAGAGTGGTCATCAGATAGAACAATTTTCGCTAAAACGTCATTCCTATATGTGTTATGGTGTAGCTGGGCTCTTGGAGTTCCACAACAGGTGTTCCAGATCTTCGATTTTATAAGTCAACAGAGAGTGCTCATCAGATTGAACAATGTTTGCTAAGACGTCATTCCTATATATGTTATAGTGTAGCTGGACTCTTGGAGTTCCACATCAGGTGTTCCAGATCTTCAAATTTATTCTCTCAGCAGAAAATGCTTATCACGTGGAACAATTTTTGCTATGGTACCATTTTTGTATCTCTTATAGTTTAGCTATTCTATTGCGGTTCTGCACCAGGTGTTCAAGTTTCCAAGATAAATTATAGCCTATATGTTGCCCAGACTTAATACCTATACAACAAAAAAAAATCTTTCAGATCCGTCAAGTAGTTCCGAAGATTAGCGTGTACAAACAAACAGACAAACAGACAAACAGACAAACAGACAAACAGACAAACAGACAAACAGACAAACAGACAGAATTTTTTTTTTGGATTCGTGCTCTATTCCTGTTTCTAAACCCCCTCAATTTTTTTTTAAAAAATATATTCAATGTACAGACACAGTTTTTTTACTGTCTTATTATATGTATAGATATTTTGTTTTACTGTAAAATAATATCACATACTAGCTGTTGCCCACGAACTTCGTCCGTGTAAAATTATTAAAGACATACTATTTTCCCTGTTTTTGCTACATTTTTTATAGATGCCCCGCTCCTATTAGTCGTAGCATGATGTTGTATAGCCTATAGCCTTCCTCGATAAATGGGCTAACCAACACTAAAACAATTTTTCAATTCGAACCAGAAGTTTCTGAGATTAGCGCGTTCAACCAAACAAACTCTTCAGTTTTATAATATTGGTATGGATTTGCAGTTGACTTTAATGCCAAACAGTTACTATAAAAGAAGATTCATAAGCCAATAACACCCGCGAATACCGATAAAAAAAGGATCGATGAAAAAAATTGGCGTAGCCGTCGGAGCTAGTCGTAGCATAGCGTAGTACTATGCCAAGCTACGACTAGCTCCGGCGGCTACGCCAATTTTTCAGTCGTAGCTTGGCGTAATGCTACGCCACGCTATGAAGCCTACACTCTTTTTGCGTGCTACAAGTTAGGTGCTAATAATATTGTTCAGGACTGTAATGTAATTATAATGTTACCTAAATAAATACAGTCACAAATGAATCCAGTAGGACAATTATTATTTCTCTCATGCGACTTGGCTCAGTATCAAGAGATCCCGTTTCATACGAGATTCAACTTTTGAATAATGTTACTGCAAATACCGTGTGGTTTGGGTGATAATGATATTGCCAGGAAACTGGCAAATAGTGTTGCCCATTTATTTTCGCCTGAGGGCGCACTCTACTCTTGTTTACGGACCGTTCGGTTGGCAATTTGAAAACAAAGTGATTGTGTCTAAAGGTCAAACTCTGATTATGTTTCTTTGCGAAGGTTTTATTTCACAAATAATAAATATTCGAGATAATAAAAGGCAGAGAAGACTTTATTTTTAAATAGCGTTTAAGTTTAATATGGTTTTAAGTCTAGCACTAATCACAGTAATCGCACCTAATTCCGCACGGGAACTGTACATATAAATGAAAGTTTCCTGAAATAAAAAACAGATAAATGAATACTACACAACTCCACCAAAAACCAACCTTTTCACAGCGATATAAATAACGAGGTCTAAGCGGCTCCAAAATTGATTCTCTCACAAACTGTCGCAAAGAGAGGCCGGGCTATAGACGGAAGCCCCCGCGGCAGTGGTCGGTCGGAACACAGCTGACCTGGATACCAACCCACCCGCCTATCACCTGGGGCCATTTCCCCTTTTTAATTTACCACAGCACCTCGTACAATGTTATCTAATGGCGCGTTTTATGGAACAACTTGTGGCCACTGTGATTTTCCACGAGTACGTGAAACGGAACGTGATTAAACTGTTGAAATTGTTCTAGACGTCGCAGGTTTTCTGCCTGCTTTTCACAAGTTTTTTATCTATTATATCCCCTTTTTTAAAATGAAAGCGTGTTACATTTTGACGGCAAGAGAAATAAAGAAGGTGTAACGCGCTTTTATTAAAAAAATGGGATATGTACCTATAAAATGGTCTATTTCTTATCAGACTTAATTATTTTTAACTTTTTAATTCCTTTTATTAACAAGTAATAAAAGCTTGTTTTTAAAATATTTTTTCTTATTTTATCTGAGTAACCCGTCAATCAGACCAAGGTTGAAATCATGTTTTTTTTAACAAGTTGTGTCTATCATTAATTTAGTTTCGTTCATCATTTATAGCTTAAATAAGTTGGAAAGACTTGTTATATTGTGTGGAAAACTTTACCAAAAGCGGTACAAAACATGTTCACCTTTTTGACAAGTTAACAATACATGTCAGAAACAACGTATATAACAACTAACACGACGCTAACAAGTTAGTGCCGTGTTAGTTTTTCAGATAGACAGTCGCTCCATGTAAAATACTGGTATTTATCAAGCTGCTACAATCTGTCAAATTTCTTTAATTGATTTTCAACTTTATCGCTAAAGTATTAGGTCCAAGGTTGATTGGGAAAATTTCACAGTTTCGGGTAGCTTGATGTGCTGGCGTCTGTACCTAGAGTAGTGGTACATAGGCGGACTTAACGTCACAGGGCATTCTCTACCAGTCAATCTTTAGGTTAAATGGGACAACATTGTGCTAAGGTACAGATATATAAATAAAAAATTACATTTTCACAATTATGTGAGTTTACGACGAAATTATATGTACGAATCCTTTGCCCAAAAGAGAACGATCGGTCCGGTGGTTATTAAAATAATGAAAATATTTAAAAGTTCTCTGGGAATTCATGAAAGCACAAAATGAGCCCTTTGAAGCGGTTTGCTGCGAAATATAACTTGATATTTTAGGATAGCGATAAATCTGATCCCATTAAGGATTTTGGGGTTCAAGATTTGTTGATTTGGGTAATTTGATACAACATCAACCCAGCCTAATGGCCGAATATTGAAGTTAGAAAACAAACTTGTGTGTGGAACTAACATAACATTTAAATGGCTTGATCCATGATGGATTAACTCGAGATTATGGTAGTAGCCGTTGTATGGGAATGTTTTTATTTGTTAGTTATAATATTAGATGGGTAGCATTTAAAAGAGCGAAAATAAATTCAAATTAAAGTTGTCAAAAATACTGAATATGAGTTACTGAAATACTAAGTGGGCGACAAACAGTGGGCGAATACAAATGTTTAAAACGGCGACTTAAAAATATAAATTTGAATTACTAGTTGTTCAATACGATCAGTGTGATAATTTAAGAACCCAGAAAAAAAACTAAAACAAATTTATTAACCACTAGATTGTAGATAAGGTGTAGTCGACGTTTCCCGCTGTGCGGGGCTCCTATTTCTGTTTGCAGGGTTTAAAGTAACCTAACACGAAGAGGATGTCGGGGTCTTATTTCGCGCTCTACGCCCGGTCACTAGACCTCGCCATCCCCTTCGATCCTAACCTGTCCGAGTCGAGGTGCCACAAGTCCCGAACTCGCTTCGCTCGCTCTTGCTTCCTGTGTTATTGTCGCAATAACCGGATAAATAGTAACTTACTTGGTATAATAGTCACCCATTCAGTTTATTGCATTTTTATTCGCCCGATTATAATTTCCCATAGTAGATTAGGTTGAGCCCAAACAACTTATTACGCTGCATAACTTTACTAGATATATACTAACTATGCCATCCCTTTGCCTGTTCAAGTCTATTTTAGATTAGATCTCAAGCTTTATTGCTCTACCAAGGACGACTTGTTTTCTCTCTGGGGTATTCCGGTATCCACGTTACAGCACTGAGCTATATACTATTTTCTAAGGAGTTTCAAAATAATAATAACTATGTCGCCATGGCAGCAAAGTAGTCTCTACCTACATACAAGTAAATAAAATTGAAGTGTCTGTTTGTAATTTCAAAATAATAACTTTTTACGTATATGAAATTATATAACAAAAATTTTATATTTATTTATTTTTTGTCTGTCGGTCTGTCTTTTGGTACCGGCTAATCTTCGAAACGGTTTAACCGATTTTGACGGGAGTTTTACTGGCAGATAGCTGATGTTTTTAAGGAGTAACTTAGGTTTAAGCGTAAGGCTTAAGGAGTAGCGTACTTTTATTTATCATAAAAATTAGGGTTCCGTGCAAAAAAATTAAAACCCATGAAATTGTTATCAAAATCAGAATCAAATAGGGAAGTAATATTTATTAGTGACAAACGCGGGCAACAGCTAGTTAGTGTATAAATATAATAGTCCACCCCACACTCCTATAGCGAAGTAGTAAACAAGTCGCGAGCAAAACTTCAGCGCCTGTCACAAAAGTGACATGGAGCCACTCGTAATAAAATTCAGTCCTCTATTCGGGGAACAACACCCACGTAAATATCTTATTTTCTAACAGTTATACTGTTATACAATAAGATATTTACGGGTGATTGACACATTTTGTGTGAGGAAATAATAACGTTGTATAAAAAGGAATAATGGAACTATTTTTGGTATTGTTACGTTTGGTATGTTTTGATTATTTCGGTCGGTTTTTTTTTCAATGTTTCATTCTCTACTTTCAAGTATTGTACAGACGCCATCACATCAAGCTACCCGAAAATTTCAAATTTTCCCAATCAACCTAATGCTTTAGCGATAAAGTTGAAAATTTATCAAAGAAATTTGATAGATTGTAGTAGCTTTATGTAAAAGCTCGTGGCTAAGCAATAACAGCCGTTCGGGTCGATCTTTAGGTTAAGCCGTGCTTGCCTAGGTTGGCCTGTGGATGGGTGACCACTAATTACATAGCCGTTGGTCCCGGCTGTCATTTGTAGATCTTTAACAGTCGTTACAGGTAGTCAGTGGCCCAAAAAGTCTGACAACCGGTCTTACGAAGGGGTATTGTATTACCCAGTACTAACTGGGTTGTAGAGGTGAGGTAGGCAGTCGCTCTATGTAAAATACAGGTATTCAGCTGCATCCGGTTAGAGTGGAAGCCGACCCCAACATAGTTGGGAAAAGGCTAGGCAGATGATGATGTAGTAGCTTGATGTGCTGGCGTCTGTACGTTAAACAGCACCCCGCCTTTGATTCAAAAACCCCAAGTTTTCGGCATTAAAGAATGCTTCATAAGCAGGCATTCATTCTGGTGCCGATTCGTGATAATGAAAACGGCCATTACTATCGATCACTGGGACAATGAAAAGCAGTAAAACCTTAGAAGTTAGTCATATTTTTCACCTAAATGAACACCCCAAGATTTTCAACAAAAACAAACATCACAACAAACACATTGTATTTGTCAACATTCAAAATGTCGCCATTGCGTGTTTCGCCACCTGAAATGTGCCGCAGCAGCCATTTATTCTATGGCTTCTGTACCAACCTACCAGCCGTCACAGTGATAAATAGCGCTTGTTGAAGTATTTCTCCCGACAACGCAAACTGTTGATGATCGTCGCCATTTACGACGAAGCCGAAAAGGGAGGTTGTTTATTTGATAAGTGTAATGTTTTGTTACGGAGGAGTATTATGGTGATGACGTGTGATGGTGATAAGCGCAGTTAGTTCTGTACAGTCAGTCTAACATTGTTCCTTAATGTCATAATTTTTCATGGAGCGACTTCCTATCTGACGTCCACAACCCAGTTAGTACTGGTTGTCAGAATTTCGGGTAACTGACTACCTGTAACGACTGTTAATGATCTACAAATGCCAGCCGGGACCAACGCCTTAACGTGCTTTCCGAAGACCCATCGACGGACCAACCTAGGCAAGCGTGCCTTAACCTTAAGATGGCTTTTATTTAACCACGAGCAATCGTTGACGGCCGTTATATAATTATAAGTGTGTTATGATTTCATTAAGATAATACTTACTTCGTTATCGTTTCAATCGTCAGATCCGGTCCAGAATGTACAGTTCCTTACACAATTATTTCACCTCTTTAGAGATGGTTGTTGCATCACTGTCAGAATCACAGTAATATTTAATCATATTCTTCTTTGCTTCGCTGGTCTAATGGTCGCAATTGCGACTGCTAAGTTTGTCCTAGGTTCGATTCCTGGTTCTGGCAAATTTTCATTGGGTTTTTCCATTAGGAATTTCTCAGAAGCAGCCAGGGAGTCTGGATTTGTTCCAGGATGATGGCAAAATGCTCGCCCCTATTACATGGGACTTAAACATAACTAGTGAAATGTGGGGTGTACTATTATGTTATTTAATATTTTATAATACGGTGGACGTTAGTTTGTTTCTATTAGTCGGAAAATGACAATGAAAGAACTGTAGATGCGACGCACATGACCGTTTTTTTTTCTTGTTTGGGCTGCTGTGCCTGTACAGTCTTGATCCATAAATAGTTTGTATACCATGACATAACCTCATTGCTTTGTTGCAGGAAGGCGCGTGCGCGCGCGAATGGTGGGCAGTGATGGGGGGGCCGCGGCGCATGTCCAGTGCGCTGCTGCTGCCCTTCGCGCTGCTGTCCCTGCCACCCACGGAAGCTGGCAACGCTACCACCTATCGGGTACGTTCATCCATCATGATTTTTTTATTAGATACCGTAACCATGTCAGACGCAGCGCTAAAATGTCTCATAAGTGCCACCTTGGCATTTATTTCCTTCAAACAAGAAGCAGCCAAAACTACCACCCATCGGATACGTTCATACTTTCATCATGACCTCTTCAAGGGGAATCATTCCCTCTATGTAAATTCCCACTCTGTCGACTCTCAAAACAAATGACAACTGTTTTTAAAAGTTTACGATTGACCTCGAGGTTGGTCAAGTACACTTAAAACAAAAAGTGAACGTTTGAGTTACTTTTGTTGGTTATCACCGAGACAGCGCTGAAAGGTCTCTTCCATACCCAGAGCACAGTATCGTAAACGAAGATTATTCTTCGACTCTCGATCATGATGAAACATATGCTATCTGTAATAAAAATTATAACAAACAAGACATTGTGGGAGATGGCACACGAAATTATTCTTAGGCGCTGCAAGCTTCAGCGGCATACCGCAGTTTGTGACGGCAATTGTGTGCACCCAACACAATATGCAACCAACGGCTTGGACACAGGCGGCACAATATGTTGGCTGTACACTAAAGCCTGGTTTGTTTTGGTTAAAATGAACCTTCCGGCCTGGCCTTTGAATTCTATTTCAGTCTTTAGAAGCAAGATGCTCTTCTCATTAAGTTCAGCCATCGTTTTAATCACAGATAATGCCTACGTTGGGTCCTATTTTCAGTGCGCACTAAATTGAATATCAGACCATAGATTGGTCGGGGTGACGGGGTGTTATAGTAGGTATAGATAGGTATGGGGGATGACAAGAGCTATACAGGACCACCATACCTACTTACTTACTTCCTCGAATTTTAGGTTGAACCAATTGTGCATTTGTGCGTCCGTGCAAAATATTGTGTTGAAATACGCACAACACCCGATTGTAAATTATCATAACATAACATCACGCCTGTTACTGTTCCCGAAGGGTTAAGAAGAGGTGTACCTAATGGTACACCCACATTTCACCAGTTATCATCATCTGCCTAGCCTTTTCCCAACTATGTTGGGGTCGGCTTCCAGTCTAACCGGATGCAGCTGAATACCAGTATTTTACATGGAGCGACTGCCTATCGGACCTCCACAACCCAGTTAGTACTGGGTAATACGATACCCCTTGGTAAGACTGGTTGTCAGACTTTTTGGGCTACTGACTACCTAACGACTGTCAAAGATCTACAAATGACAGCCGGGACCAACGGCTTAACGTGCTTTCCGAGGCACGGAGGAAACTCGGTATGAAATGGGTGGTCACCCATCCACGGACCAACCTAGGCAAGCACGGCTTAACCTAAAGATCGACCAGAGCGGCTGTTATTATTAAGCCACGAGCTCCTCACATTTCACCAGTTATGTCTCCATGTAATAGGGGGCGAGCCTGTTGCAATCAACCGGGCACAAAACCAGTCTCCATGGTTGCTACTGAGAAATTCCTGATGGAAAAACCCAATACTCTACCCAATACTTGGCCCGACCTGGCAATAGTACCTAGTATGAGTTACTTTGACGATGGTCTGCAAGGCTTTTTAACTGTATTTGAATATTTCAGTACGAAGACCTGCATGCGACTGATAAAGTATTCGCGCCCATTTTCGCACTGCATCGCGCATCGGCGTAGTTAAAGCCGTGTTCAGTCGTAAAAGCTTAAAATTGGGTTACGGCCTTCCGTGCTAACCCGCCTACAGCCTATCAATATTTTAATTAAAAAGCTATCATATTGGCTGAAAGGATTACGAGTAAAGGTGCGAAGAGACGCAACAAACTATTTCGACAGGTTTATTCGATTTAAATTAATAATGTGTGATAGCTATTTTTAAATGGGTAGTAAATAAAACGGCTGCTATTTAATAGGATTTTTTTCTCCTCTAGTAGTAATATAATTCTATCGACTTATAATTGTATAACCTAGTACGTTTATTTAGTTAAATACGACTAATTCATAACACGTCTTATAACTTATTGATCATAAAATGTACCTAAAATTGTCATCAAATAGTTAACTATAGCTACGAAATACAAGCAAAATATTTTTTTTTTGAGTAAAATGCATTCTTTTAGTGTTTAAATTCACCTGAAGTTCAAGGTCATGGTAAACAATATTTTGTGATAAGGCGTAGTCGATGTAGCCCCGCTGCTGGAGGCTCCTATTTCTGTCTGCAGGGTTTAAAGTAACCTTACACAAAGTGGATGGGATGGCATATAATGCCAGTTTTATTTCCAGAAGATTTTTAGAACGTCGAATGACCAAATAATTTAGGGTAAGCCGTGCTTACCTAGGTTGGTCTGTGGATGGGTGACCTCCCATTACATACCGAGTTTCCTCCGTGCCTCGGAAAGCACGTTAAGCCGTTGGTCCAGGGTGTCATTTGTAGATCTTTGACAGCCGTTAGGTAGTTAGTGGCCCAAAAAGTCTGACAACCAGTCTTACCAATGGGTGTCGTATTAACCACTACTAACTGGATTGTGGAGGTCAGATAGGCAGTTGCTCCTTGTAAAATACTGGTATTCAGCTGCATCCGGTTAGACTGGAAGCCGAACCCAATATAGTTGGGAAAAGGCTAGGCAGAATATGAGTATGCTTGCAGTTTACTCATAAATTGTTCACCGCACAATAGAGTTCATTAACAACCCTTAAATAAATTAAATACAAACAAGCATATATCATAACCCAATCGGCCGATCAATTAATCATGGCAACTGCAACATTCACACAAATGCAGCAGACATTACATACCGACGCAAATCATTCCGACTCTGAAATGTTAACGAACACCCCTTTTCCCCATTGAGGCTGGCGCTGCGTAGGTATAATTATACATCTCCTACCTTTGGTTCATCGGATTTACGTCAATAATTATGACCACCCCGAGGGGTGCGTACATCAAAATAGGCATAAAAGGGATGTTTTTATAACGCTCTCTGAAACCCGCGGAGAGCTGGGTTATTTTTTGTGTCAATATCTTTCTTGAGTACTTTTTATGGAAATTCTAAAAGTGGAGTGCTAGCTTAAATTTGTTTTAGGTGATTAAATGTGCAAGTACCTTGTTTGTTGTAAAGTCACGATGATTTGAAAGCAAGAAAAGAGTGTAATAGTCTGTAAATTATCCATCCATCTTCTAGCGTTTTCCCAACAATATTGGGGTCGGCTTCCAGTCTAACCGGATGCAGCTGAATACCAGTATTTTACATGGAGCGACTGGCTATCTGACCTCCACAACCCAGTTAGTACTGGGTAATACAATACCCCTTGGGAATCTCTATACTATCTATCATCATAATAAGAAATAGTTTTGAAAATTCTATGTTACGCTTTTTCAGGGTAAGTTCTAGTTATGGTAGTCCCAGAGGAACAGACACAACTGAATAGCAAACTATAATGAAGTATCTATCTAGCAGTAGCGAAGGGTAAATTTTTGTAAGAGGTAAGCCGGAATACATATCTTTAATGTGATTATATAATTTGTCTATGGAATACCTACTGACTGTGCCATTTTTCAAAAGGAATCCGGTAGCAATGGAGTTGTATGGAACCTTCGCCACTGCTATCTAGTGTGATGCAATAAATATCACGTCACGTTCCTTGACAAGCTAATGCATTGCTTTCATTGTCTTCTAGGCAACAGAAACTAAACTACAGCAGTTCCAAGCCAAAGTAATTTAGATACAGCAACTAGCCCGCCCCTTTATGTATGGCCAAGTGTCAGCACTCCGGCAGGGCTCATCTACCAGAGGTCAGCTATTGTAATACATTCCTGCTCGTAGTTTCGGTCTGGGTATGATGTGATTTTTTAAAGCAGTGTTTTTCAACCTGTGGGTTGCGACCCCCAAGCCTCTATAAAATTGCTAAAACTACCTCAGTAACAAAACAAAACAATAAAGTTTAAAAAGATAGATTAAATAAGAAAATGTTATCTGAAGCACAAAATGTATGAGTACTCATGCATCTTAATGCGAAGGTTGCGCTTGTTTATATTAGCTAAATTTCTGCCATCATGGATCCGTTTTTGCGACTCAATGTAGCAAAAACGGATCCAGAAAATATGGCAGAATTAAATTGTTTTCCAAATTTAAATAATATGTGTTAATTATGTATTTATTCGAATCCTTATTATGCAAATGTATAAATTTTTTGTATGGATTGAATATTGATAACATAATAAAATACATGAAAATAAAGCGAAGGGTCGGGGGTCGCGAAATATGTTATATATTCTAGAAGAATGTTACACACTATTTCCTTTTTCTTACTCGAAGGAGGGTAATGTTTTTCGCGCGCATGTATATATGTATGTCCGTTCCATTGTGACCTCGTAACTCCTAAACAGATGAACCGATTTGGATAAATTATAAAAGTTCTACTAAAAAATCTGAAAAACCAAAAAACAAACACATTTTAAATTAAATAAAAGTTGGAAGCAGGCTTGAATACAAAATTATAATAAAAAGGAATGTGTTGTTAAGTGCGGATGTTTTGCGTTGCGAATCATACTGTACGATGCACATCTTGTCTTTTTTATATGTGTAGTAAATAAAAATACATCATTGGTGCTCCACTTTGCCATTATTCAGGACATCTAACATTATAAATGTCTCTGGTTAGGCTACTGAAGCAGAACAGAGTTCGAACTCTCATTTTGTTGGCTCCATTGTGTTTACCTTATACCCAATTATACGGACGGTAGATATCATTAAGCCAGTGAATTCGATAGCGTGATTAGCTCGCCAATTAACTGGCTTCCCTGAGGTTTTCGTAACCGAATATTTGGAGGTAGCTTAGCTAGGTACCTGGTTATTTTTTATGGTAGGTGTTATTATGTATGGAGGTGAATCGGAGGTATTACTATCACGTAGAATTTTAGGGAAAATCTAAAATGAATCATAAATCTAAGCTAAATTGATGGCGTCAATGCCAAATAAAAATAAAAGTTTACAGGCGAGCCGCTCAGATTTTCATAGATGTATTAACCTTTCGTGTGCCGGAACGTAGATCTACGCGAGACACAATGACTTTTTAATTGTGTCTGGATACTCGGCATACGAGTGGTTAAACAAAAGTAAAGAATAGAAGTACCTAAGTTTATATCACACAGAAAATATCTTCTGTTTTCAAGGGTAGGGTTTTATCTCTGCTGAAATTTTGGATACGTATCCGTATTCAAAATTTCAGCAGATGCAGATACTGTTTTGCAGATCCGACAATACTAATAGAACACAGCATAAAGTTTAGCGTGCCCTATTCTCTAGATATTCATTTTGCCATTGTGATTGACCACCAAGAGGAACCTACTAGGTATAGGCACTATAGAGGACTCCTTCAAACTACTGTCTGAAGGAGTCTCCACGGGATTGTGGTCCTCTAACAATGTTACTTGGATGAAACTCCGATAAATCGTCACAAGATTATTATTTATAACGATTTATCCTTAACGGCAGGACTGTTTGGATGAAATTGAGCATACAGATAGACCATTACCTAGTTAGGACATAAGATACTATTTATTACGTTACCATGGGATGATTTTAGAGGAGCTCGTGGCTAAATAGTAACAGCCGCTTGGGTCGATCTTTAGGTTAAGCCGTGCTTGCCTAGGTTGTAGGTCTGTGGATGGGTGACCACCCATTACCTACCGAGTTTACTCCGTGCCTCGGAAAGCACGTAAAGCCGTTGGTCCCGGCTGTCATTTGTAGATCTTTGAAAGTCGTTCCTGGTAATCAGTGGCCCAAAAAGTCTGACAACCAGTCTTACCAAGGGGCATCGTATTACCCAGTACTAACTGAGTTGTGGAAGTCAGATAGGCAGTCGCTCCATGTAAAATACTGGTATTCAGCTGCATCCGGTTAGACTGGAAGCCGACCCCAACATAGTTGGGAAAAGGCTAGGCTGATAATGACCATGGGATAATTTTCGTCCTACACGCAGAAACCACATGCAGAAGCTGCTTCCAAAAAAGCAATAGTTTATATTGCCAATTACTTAAAATAAGTATTTTTATCTAGATTATATGTATAATATATCAGTAGTAAGATGACCGAATATAAAATATTACACAATAAGTAACAGTTGAAGCGCTGCAACGCTGCAATCTTCGTCTTCTACATGAAGTACGGCTTCTCAATGGCTTTCGCGATGCCCGATAGCGATAGCAGCCTCCTTCGTGGACGGTTCTAAATTAAATTGCGAACATGACTACAGTTTTAAATTAAATTCTTTTGCATGTTTTGCTTGGAGGTTAAAGTAGGTACCTATCTATAGAACGAACTGTCTTACATATTATTGTTATTAGAGAACATGGTCCATATACAGGGTGTAAACGGACCCTTCGCGAAGCCGTCAACCAAGCATTCTGTACATCAAACTAAGTAACTTTATGCAAAAATTTTTGCTGGGAACAGACTTTTTATTTTGGGGTGAAAATTCACGTTTTAGGGTAGGACTCAATGTAACGCACTCAAAACGTTGTGCTGATGGATGGATGGAATAGTACGGGGGTCGTGGAGGTGTTTAAAGTAAAAATCTTACTTTAAAAACATGTATTAAAAAAAAAACTTGTGGAAAAAGTTGGAACTTTGACCCCCTGTATCTCCGTAACTAGAAGGTTCCCAGGTATGGCCTAGAACAAAAAAAATATCGCATTGACGGGGAGAACAAGTGCCTTTCGGCTTCGTTAAGGGTCTTTTTGCACCCTTTAGTGTTAGTACAAACAATTGCTTAAAACTATGTTAGTAAACGCGATTATAATATCAATATTAAACATTATTATCTTTGGTAAGTTTATCAAGCCCCATGCACGACATGCAGCTTGATTAACCTACCAATTGTCGGCCCATCCAGCCTTTCCGCAAGTACCTTCAGAATGCCATTATTGTGCTTCTCCCCATTCTGCGTTTGATTGAGGCAACTTTCTTTCGCATTATCGCAAAATAATCATCTGTGTGCGCATCAGCGAACATACCTGATGCACTGCAGTAAGGTGGAAGCCCCAATAACACCCTGAAAATGTTGTCTATTGTTGTGAAATTCAATAACTCAATAACACTTGGGGTGTGTGCATGTGGGTGTACTATTAGGTACACCTCTGCCTATCCTTTCGGGGATAACAGGCGTTATGTTATGAAATGATGTAAGTTCAGATAAAGTTGTTATGGTAATATTATCATAATAATATCAGCTGAAAGAAGTCCATTGCTGGAAATAGGCTTCACACAAACATCACTATAGAAACAATTTGGTTAAATTTCTTACATTTTCTAATTCTTTCATTCAACTGACATCAATGCATACTTTGCCAAAAATTAAATCTATTAGTCCTTAAGCATACAACACAACAAAATATCTAAATACATATCCTATGTCTGACGTTATGTACACAAATAATATAGATACATAACGTCAGTAATAAACTGAAAGGTAAACCTGAAATTTAAGAATTTTCGATTTAATTAATAATTCGCACACTTGAATATCGTTTTTAATGAGGTCTCCGTAGAGAGTTCTAAAATTTCACGCCTTTGTAGGCAGTTTCTAATTACAAGTACCTGTAAAAAAAAAAAAAAAATTTAACAAAGTAACCAATACATAACATAATATCACGCCAGTAATCTCCGAGGGTAAAGTAAATTGTGATGTGTGATGGCGTGTACTCCTCATGTGAATAATGGATCAGGCTTAATGGTTTCATAGCTTCGAATAATTGTTCCGTTAGAATGTTTAATTCATGATTAGCTGTCGATGTTTACAGTATAACATCACGCCTGTAATTCCTGAAGGGTCAGGCAGTACCCTATAATGAGTTGAGAGCTCACGTTTCGCCAATTATTGTTAGTTGTCGTGTAGCGTCTCTTAATGACAGCTTCCCAAATAATATAGGGTGACTGGTAATAAGTGACCGATACTTAAACACGTGATTGTACTCCTGATAACAAACAACTTTCCCAAAGATTTTTTTTTTTATACACATACGTATACTTTATCACACAATAACACAACAGCCGTTTGAAATTCGCGCGCACGCGCCTGTGACCTATCAGCTGTTAGCCGCGTGACGCCGTTCTGTCTCTATACTAGCATACTGTACAACAGTGGGTAGGCAGAGCTCCCGTGTTGTTGTGATAAAAGTGAATGAGTATAAAAAAAATCCTTTGGGAAAGTTGTTTGTTACCATGAGTACATTATTGCGATACCACAAGTCCTCAAATAACAATATTCCAACAAAATTAGAGACAATTAACTATGAACCGAAGACTGTGGCTCCTTGGAAACTCGTTACGAACAAATGTGGCATCCGAATTCGAACACACGGCGACATCAGGCTATAAATATCCAGTATAACCTGACCTCGCATTGTATCAGCTTCCGGTAAAATGAGAGATCAGCTTAATTTAGTTTTGAAGAGCTTGATTGGTTGTCGTAAGAACAAACACTTACACACTGTCATACTTAATTAACTAGACACGTGGGTTTAATAAAACAGTGACGTTATAATTAGAAAGCAATTACTTGCCTTCAGGAAACTCAATCTTGTAATTTCTTAGTGGATTTCTCGTTATAATTGATGATATGGTGTTATATGTGTAGATAGAAACGTTATTAGTTTGATGAGTGGTACTTAATCTATTTAATTAGTTGGAAAAAGATTGTTATTGATGTGTTTATCTTCCGTATTGCCGCCATCTTTAATTTCTTTGAAGAGGTTAGTGAAGGCGGTACTGTCACTTGTCGTACAATTAATATACGAAGTGACACTTTACTTTTTTAATTCTTCTTCTAAGCGTGTCGATGACAATATAAATTGTGTCGGCCCAGAACTGAGCTACTAGTTTAGCGCCTTCAGTAGCGTCCATCAGTTCCTGTAATGAACAAACAACAGGATAAGATATTAAGTGCCCCATCGTTTGTGCAACAGCACCACACCTACACTCCAGGGTCATTAATGAATCTCCACCTGAGCAGTTTTTCCTTGCTGCGGCCAACCTGGGTCCGAAGTCTTTGTAAGACTTCCAGGTCAACCATGGCAACTCATGAAAATAATGGTTTAGTGGTAGGGATGCACTACTTCTACTTTTTACCCGACTGCCAAGGAAGGTTTATGTTTTTCACGTTTATCTTGTACGGGGTGTAAACAGACCCTTCACCAAGCCGTCAACCAGGCATTCTGTACATCAAACTAAGTAACTTTACGCAAAAATTATTGCTGGGAAACGACTTTTTTTTTTAGGGTGAAAAATCACGTTTTACGGTAAAACTCAATGTAACGTACCTACTCAAAACATTGTGCTGATGGATGGATTGAATAGTACGAGGGTCGTGACGGTATTTAAAGTAAAAATCTTACATTAAAAACATGTATTTAAAAAAAAACTTGTGAAAAAGTTGGAACTTTGACCCCCAATATCTCCGAAACTAGAAGGTTCCCAGTTATGGTCTAGAACAAAAAAATTATCCCAATGACGGGGAGAACAAGTACCTTTCGGCTTCGTTAAGGGTCTTTTTACACCCTTTATGTTTGTAAATTTCTTTATCACCCTGTATCTTCCAAACGGCTGGATGGATTTCAACAGTAAAGGTATGGTTTTATTCGTCTTAAAGACCTAAGTGTCCATAGACAGGCGTTTTAAAGAAGAAAAAAACAAAATGGCGGGTTTTTGGCGCTAAATTGTAAGTCGTTCATTTTTTTTTTTCAACCTTACCTATCGAGTAAGGTATCAAAACGAAAGAAATTACAAATATATATATATTATAGGTACACAATACAATATGTAGTCGGGTTTTTGATACTTTTAATTGTGTTACTTTTTTCTATTACTAAAGCCTTTCCCGTTCCCACACTTCCCACTGCTGGGACCCAGGCTACCTGTCTATGAGAAAAACTACTTTACTAAGTAATAAATTTATAGGTACCTAAGTGTCAATGCGGTTGCATCTGGCGAAAGCTGATATGATTCTGGCCACTAAATGGATATTTTCCTAACAAAGGCTTTGCGCAACCTAGCTTAGAGGCTAACGTTAAGAAGGGTGAGTATCACTAGCTACCTACTTTCCTAGGTATTAATTTAGGTGTCAGTTAGTGCTGAAAACGGGCAGAATAGAAGTAGACATCTAAGTGAAAATCATTTGTTTTATACAGAGTGTAAACGGACCCTTCACGAAGCCGTCAAGCATTATGTACATCAAACTAAGTAACTTTATGCAAAAATGCTGGGAAACGACTTTTTTTTTGGGGTAAAATATCACGTTTTACGGTAGGACTCAATGTAACGCACTCAAAACATTGCGCTGATGGATAGATTGAATAGTACGGGGTCGTGGAGGTGTTTAAAGTAAAAATATTAAATTGTGAAAAACTTGAATCTTTGACCCCCAATATCTCCGTAACTAGAAGGTTCCCAGGTATGGTCTAGAACAAAAAGATGATCAATGACGGGGAGAACAAGTGCCTTTCGGCTTCGTTAAGGGTCTTGTTACACCCTTTATGATCGGTAAGGTTTATTATAATGCAGATTTTCTTTCACTATATTCTTCTTCGTCTATCAGCATCCATTTACTTTTCCTCGTAGAAATCAATGGGCATAATCCAATAAAATAAATTTAACATTTAAAAACCCCCAACGAAAAAATAAAAGATGAAAGATAAATACCCACTTTCATCCCCCATATCTAGTAAATGGCTGCACCGATTTTGATAAAACATATCTAAGAACCATCGCCAAGAAACTAGCTTTCAAATAAAAAACTGCATGCAAATCGTCCACTCGTTTAAGAGTTACGGTGCCAGAGACAGCCACACACACACACATTGCGGTCAAACTTATAGCATCCCTCTTTTTGCGTCGGGGGTTAATAATCCAAAAATAATCCGCATTATACTTATTGAAGTTTTATTCGATCTGACGGACAAATTCTCCCATCTCAGTAATAGAAAAATAATTACATTATTTGTTGCTCCGTACTTCCAATCAGGTTATGGGTGATCCCGAAATGAGATTAGCGTCGTGTCGGCCTAATCCCGCGTTAGGAAATGCGGAAAACGGGAAAATATGTGTGTTATTGTTGAAATTACAACAGATATATAAATTTTGTTGCCTCTGTCCCATCTCTTACCTTAATTACAAGCTGCTGTTGCAAAATGTAACCCTTTCTGTAGCCGGCGACATTTATACCGTGCTGTGTTATTAAAACAAGTGCTTCCCACAAAAACATTCAACAAGTTGAATTCATTTTGTAAACGAGTTTCGTGCTCATCTCTCAGGATATGTAGCTACAACTTTGAAATGAAATTTGAATGAAGATTAGCGTTCTTGCAAATGTACTTTTTGCGGAAAGTCTAGTTTATCATTCAAAGCGGTTTTGTTATTCATTTATATGGCACTTCAACAACTTACTAAGACATACATCATCAGAAATCACATAAAGTTTTAGGTATAGTGAATTCGTCACTTCTCGAAATGCACAGCCTTCGCAAAATAATAAAAGGACAAATAAGATGGTGCCCTAGAAAATTAAAGTTATGTAATAAACAGACAATTAAAATTTTATCATCTATCTATACATATAATATATAATAATACATATAATATAATATAATATAATACATATAATAAGACAGTAAAAAAACTGTGTCTGTACATTGAATATATTAAAAAAATAAAAATTGAGGGGGGTTTAGAAACAGTAATAGAGCACGAATCCAAAAAAAAAAATCTGTCTGTTTGTCTGTATGTCTGTTTGTCTGTTTGTCTGTTTGTTTGTACACGCTAATCTTCGGAACTACTGGACGGATTTGAAAGATTTTTTCGTTGTTGTATAGGTATTAAGTCTGAGCAACATATAGGCTATAATTTATCTTGGAAACTTGAACACCTGATGCAGAACCGCAACAGACCAGCTCAACTATAAGAGATACAAAAATGGTACCATAGCAAAAATTGTTTAACGTGATGAGCATTTTCTGCTGAGAGAATAAATTTGAAGATCTGGAACACCTGATATGGAACTCCAAGAGCCCAGCTACACTGTAACATATATAGGAATGACGTCTTAGCAAAAGTTGTTCAATCTGATGAGCACTCTCTGTTGACTTATAAAAATCGAAGATCTGGAACACCTGTTGTGGAACTCCAAGAGCCCAGCTACACCATAACACATATAGGAATGACGTCTTAGCAAAAATTGTTCGATCTGATGAGCACTCTCTGTTGACTTATAAAATTCGAAGATCTGGAACACCTGTTGTGGAACTCCAAGAGCCCAGCTACACCATAACACATATAGGAATGACGTCTTAGCAAAAATTGTTCGATCTGATGAGCACTCTCTGTTGACTTATAAAAATCGAAGATCTGGAACACCTGTTGTGGAAATCCAAGAGCCCAGCTACACCATAACACATATAGAATGACGTCTAAGCAAAAGTTGTTCGGTCTGATGGGCATTTCCTGTTGACTTATAAAAATCGAAGATCAGAAACATCTGATGTGGAAATCAAAGCTATCACTAATTTCACTGTATAATTATAAAATAACATAAGCTGGGAGTGCCTCCACGCGGTGAAGGCGGTAACAGTTTCGGACTGATTTTTGATGACGACGGTATATCATTGAAAATTTGGCTCTACTGGACAAAACTCGCATTTATTTTTTATTTGATCGAATAAATATGCCTTCGGGCTTATGTTATTTGAGTGTTTAATTTCCTTTTCCACTTATCTTCGGTGACACAGTAGCCTACCCGGTAACGCAGGGGAGCAGTCACTTAGATTTTAATTGATCAGGTATCTTCACAATAAAACTATAACCATGCCTAGAAAGAGGTCAAATCTTTCCCAATGTTCCAATGGAGCTAGAAGATTGAGGATCATAAGATCCCAAGAATCTACCGAAGAACATCAGGAGAGACTTGATGCTGTTCGAGAACATCAGGCTGCAACTCGCTCCGTGGAAACCTCTTCGGATCGCGAAGCACGCCTGCGTTCTCAGCGTATTTACGCATCTACGTCCAGGTCTCTAGAGAACTGCGAAAAATATGATGCGTGACTGACCGCTGATCGTGAACGTCATGCATTGTCTCGCGAGTCGGAGACGTTCACGGAAAGAAAATTACGCTTGAGTTCTCAGCGTGTATACACATCGATTTCGAGGTCTCTAGAGACAAGTGGGGAACGTGATGCGCGACTGACCGCTTATCGTGAACGTCACGCATTGTCTCGCGAGTCGGAGACGTTCATGGATAGAGAATTGCGCTTGAGTTCCAAGCGTATCTACGCATCGACTTCTGACTTACAAAAATGAAAGATATGGATCGTTTCGCGCATCCCGTTGTTTTCCCGTCCCCGGGCTCTTAGAATTCGACATCAGACGTTTCAGATCTTCGATTTTGACAACCCCGTTGTCGCTGGCATAAGCAACAGGATCCGCGTACGAAGTCGCGGGCAGAAGCTAGTTTAAAATATGGGGTGTAAACAGACCCTTCACCACGCCGTCAACCAGGCATTCTGTACATCAAACTAAGTAACTTTACGCAAAAATTATTGCTGGGGAAACGACTTTTTTTTTTAGGGTGAAAAATCACGTTTTACGGTAAAACTCAATGTAACGTACTCAAAACATTGTGCTGATGAATGGATTGAATAGTACGAGGGTCGTGAAGGTGTTTAAAGTAAAAATCTTGAAAATTTGAATTTAGCAGGCAACCCTTAACTTAGCTTCCCCTTAACATCCAAAAATATAATTTCACTGTCCAGAACGTTTGTTTCTTTCACACCCTCATTTGTCGAAACAAGGGTTTTTACTTAGTAACTACAAGTAAATATATGAATAGTCCACGATCCTACGACCCTTCTGTTGGTTCTTTAACAATTCACTTTAAAAGTAAAACCAATTCTTGGCGTGAGTTATTTCTTCGGCATGGCAACACCAACTCGTTATTTTTCAAGCTCAACATTTCAGAAGGGAAATTTTGTAACTAATCAATACTTACTCGTTAATTTACTTGAAAGGCGAGGCGCCTGTTACAATAATTCGGAGGTATTTCCAACCGTTTCTCTACTTTGTCAGATTTTCTTATGCCTCTGGTTGAAAAATCTTACAAATCTAGTTTTTTTTCTCTTTAGCATCAAACCTTGAACAGAATTCAGAATTTTCATTTGTGCAATTTCCTGAAATATGTGGTAATTTCTGAAAATGTTACTCACTATTTGCTAGGTCTTCGAAAACGGTTTCAAAATCACATCAGTTAGTACTGGGTAATACGATACCCTTGGTAAGACTGGTTGTCCGACTTTTTGGGCCACTGGCTACCTGTAACGACTGTCAAAGATCTTTAAATGACAGCCGGGACCAACGGCTTAACGTGCTTTCCGAGGCACTGAGGAAACTCGCTATGTAATGCATGGTCACCCATACACAGACCGACCTAGGCAAGCACGGCTTAACCTAAAGTCCGAGCGGCTGTTATTATTTAGCCACGAGCGCTTGTAGCACGTGGCCAAGAATACGATGATTATTGACAATAGATTTATTTTACAGGAAGAAGTAGAATCGTCACTCCGTCTGGTGCACGCAGTAGCCACGGGTGCAACAGGGGCGCTGTGCGTCACAAACCGGTATGGGCGGCTAAAGGCACCGCTGTATGCCGCACGGTGGGACACCGCGAGAGCCAGGGCAGATCTCGCCGCTAATTTGCTCCATCAGCTGGGACTGGAAAATGCGGGTAATTCTTACAGTACTTTTAGACTTATCACTCTTAGTTTGATGCAAACAATAGCTGCTGGTGCAATAGCAGGACGTTTTCCCTTTTTAACCGAAGAAAAAAGTAGGAGTATATAGTTTTTATTTGTATGTCGCATAGCTTTTTATAAAGTGGTCCAATTAAAAAAATAAATACTATAATAATTTTTTTTTTTAAGTACCCTTACAGGGTACTTAACTGGTACATAGGGTACTTAATTACCGACGAATACAGAAAAGAAACTGAAAAGTGGTTTTATTTTTTTGTTAAAAAACTTTTCGCCCTCTATGTTTGAGATGGACCACAGCAGGCCACGTGATGGGAGTAAAATTCTTGCAGTGCTTGAATCTTTGCGTTATCGACCTGGCCTAAACTAGACTTTGAACTGTAAGCATCAAGAGGTACCAACTAAAGCACACCAACACCAAAAGTTTTCCAGGCTGTATATTATTGCGAAAGTCAGAATTTGGGTTGCGGAGAAGTCTCGATAAACAATCGGTTGACGAAGGGCGAAAGGGTCCGGGTGGCGCCTCGCAAACAATTTTATTTGATTTGGTTCTGCGCCGCCGTTCAATTAATTGACTACCCCAGAACAGAAATCAAACAAAGGAATGAAAATTACAAACGACTTAACCTTTATAAAGAAGAAATCTAAACCTAATTAAACACTCCATTAATTTGTTTCTTTTTTCTCTCAGAAACGGGAAAACCCAATTAACAGGCCAGCTGGGGTAGTAGCCTGAACAGTGTCGGAATCGTACTGATGAAAACCATAACTAACTATTCGGTTCGATGCTCCGTTTTTTGGCAGAAAAACTGCTGGGGTTACAAACATGGGGCTTAATTGACTGATAATGACTGAACATTTTCAGCTGATACATCAACTGCCTAGCCTTTTCCACATTACGTTGGGATCGGCTTCCAGTCTAACCTGCTGCAGCTGAACTAGTATTGTACATGGAGCGACTGCCTATCTGTCCTCCACCACCCAGTTAGTACTAGGTAATACGATACCCTTTGGTAAAACTGGTTGTCAGACTTTTGGACCACTGACTTACCTGTAACGACTGTAAATATTGACAAAATTAATAAGATCGGGATTGCAAGTGTTTCAAGCAAATACCCCATAGGAAACAGTTTACAGTTTCTTACGAAAAAAACAAACATTATTTTCTCTTACCCACAGAAGTCCTCATGGCGGTGTCCCAAGGCCTGGTGTTAGGCGTGAGTCCCTCGGAGCGGGCAGTGGGGGCAAGAGCGCTGGCCTTGAGATCAGACGGCGTCGTCAACAGCGCCGTTGCCTGGGAGAGATACGGCACCGCTGATCCCGTCGCTGTGGTGTCGCCGCAGTTGGAGAAACCGCCTGATCCTGAATATCCTTGGTAGGAAAGCCCAAAATCAAATGTCATTAAGATAGATAAACATTTGAGGTCAAAGCTAAACGGTAAAGGTAAACGACATATTGAAGTTAGAGATCTTTCGCGAAATGGAACCAGTTTGATCTACACCAACCCAAAGATAAATAAGACGCCCTCTACCCAAACTCACAGTAATGTCAACAATTCTCCGCTTGCAGGTATGTCTCAGCACATGAAATTGAAACGCTTCGGTCCCCAAAGTTTATGCCATCTCCACCTGGGGCAACTATGGAAGGCTGGTGGACGTATCCCTACTACAGCTGCGAAGCTAAGCGATGGCTGTTGTCCTACACCGTTCCTGTCCTTACTATTCGTGGGTGAGTATCACTTGTTGTCAGGCTTAATGCTGTCTTCTGATACCTTAATTATTAACAGTGTAATGTTGCACTGTTAACATTGTTAAAACCAAATATTTTTCGTAGTAGTTTCTTGCCGGTTTTTCTCCATATTAAACGACTAAACCGAACCGTGCACCTACCTATTGACGTTTCATAAGTGACCATGAATAAAAATTTTTTTTTTTATGTAGGAGTACAATATTTTTAATTTGATCACTCCGTGTTCTGTCTGCCTAGTAAACCAAGTTTTAGTTGTAGATAAAACTTTGTTAGACTATTTAGCTACTGAAATCAGTACCTAAGCCTTTGCCAACTAGGTAGGAAGATATACCTAAGGCCGACTTCCAATCTTGCCAAATCCTTTTGAACATCATTGATTAACATAAATCGACTATCGCATGGCCTGCAGAACCCTACTCGCGGGAAATAGGAAGGCCGTGAGATAATAAACCAAAATCCTGACTTTTACATTAGTTTGGCCGACCCTATTTGGCCCGCATTGAAATAACATTTTAGTATACCTATCTTCGTATACCTAGCCGTAATACATTTCCCTCTTACAGATTGAAAGGTATCGTCTCGCTCGACATAGACATATCTAGCTTGGAAATAAACCAGTGCGAGGTGAAATCTGATGATGAATATGATAACCAAATATTTTCATTTCACGGGACACACAAATGCCCCAACGAAACCACTTACGTAAGTATATCTGAACCTTGAATTTAGTTTGTTTATAAATTAATAAGAGTACCTAACGATCTAATGCATTAATAATTTATCGCTTGCGACAATTTTTTTCTAGTGTGAATATAGGCCAAACAGAGAGATGAGTGTGCGATACGCTGGTTGGGCGAGAGGATCGTATATTTGCCGATGCCGTCCCGGCTACTACTCGTTACTTCATCGTGAAGGATATAATGGAACCGTTGTTGAAGGTAATATAAACACACTGTATTTTTATCTCTATTTTCGTGGAAAACTACCATAACATTAAACAAGCCATTCGCATGTTGGTAAAACAAATACACAAATGTAATTTAATGTGTATATTAATTTAAGCTGATGTATTGTATTATATTTTGAGATTTATTAAATCGATTTCTTGCAAAAATCTCATTTTTGTTTTGTAATGATTTGACGTTGGTGGCAGCACAGACGTAAAGACAAAGAGAGAAATGTCAAAATGACAGTCACAAAAAGAAATCCGCGGCGCTTATATTGTTTTGTTTTTGTTTTCTTTGCTTGTTTACTTTTAAAACTTCTCATCTTCTCTTACTTCACTTATTTGGTTAATATCGTAAAACTTGATGTGAAAGTCGACCCTCTGACCGAATTTAGGTAATGGATAAGCTGATGGTAAGCAAATGAAAATTGTAGGGAATTATTAAAACTTATTTTCATGTTTGCTTCCTTCCAGTTGCTTACCAAGAGTACGAAGAAAACGATTTAAATAACTGGAGCGAGCCATACGAGTGTTTGAAATGTCAGCCGGGCTGCGAAACGTGTCAGGGTCCAGAGCCATGCCTTGCCACTTACAACTGGCCATTCCGGTAAGAATTTCAGAGAATAAATTATTGCTCATTAATTCTTATTAACGACTTAGTATTTCTCTTCGTTAAGTGCTTTTCCTTGTATAGGTGATGATAAGTGATAACTGGGGATAAAAATGCAACATTACTATTTCTAGGTACATACTAGCAGTATGTACCGCAGCACCGTTTATTGAATAAATTTGAAAATTCAATTTCAAATGAAATTGACTTTTGATAGCATAGGTTTCCTGTCATGAAGTATGATTACTTGAAGTACCCCTAGAGTCTAAATAGCTAACAGACTGAAAACCAACTTCATTTTGTCTTAATTTTTCAGGATATCTTTACTGGTAATATCGGTGAGCTGTGCGGTGATGACAGTCTGCCTGACCATCTACACGCGTCACCACCGCAGGGTGAAGGTGTTCCGTGTGGCCAGTCCCGTGTTCCTTTCCATCACACTCCTTGGTTGCGCTATCATGTATATGGAAGTGAGTGGGTTACAAAATAATTTGTTGTTATTTTTTCTCCATTATTTTTTAGCCAATTGTGGTAGATAAAGACTAAAAACTTATCAGATAAATTATATTCTATCTATCTACCACTAAACTGATTCCGATTTTGGCTGTAACATAAAAAAAACGAAGGAAGGAAGGCCTCGCACTAGGTGGACCGATGACCCGGTGAAGGTTGTGGGGATCTTCTGGATGCGAGACGCATGAGACCGGTCAATGTGGCGTCCCTTGCGGGAGGCCTTTGTCCATCAGTAGAGATGTCTTTCTGATGATGATGTTGATGATAAAAAAAAACTTTGGAACTCCTCAGTTTTATGGGTGTTACGTGAAATCCATCTTTCACCCATTTAGTAATGAAAAATGCCAATTGCATTCGTTGTTATATTGTACTACTTGTGTTAAACAAATAATCTAAGAGAAAATGTATTGTTTCTAGATGGCAGCTATATTCCCAGTGTTGGATAGATACTCATGTATTGCTACCAAATGGACTCGGCACATGGGATTCTGTATTACTTACACAGCACTTCTAATGAAAACATGGAGGTAATTATTCCTATTATCTAACACTTAAATCTAAACTAAACGCAAAAGAAACCTGTACCTGTATCATTATTTTAAAATAATGGCATACCCTTTTTTGCAAACGAACTAGCCAAGTAGGGTGAAGTTATATTAATTTAAATTTTAAATTACAAATGTATGATGATCACTGCCAGCAAAACATAACAAGAACAAGGAACCCATTAGATGGATACCCCCTTTCAATCCTAAATAGGCTTGGGTTTCCGCAACTCCCCTGATGTGAAGCGATGATGAGGCCTAGGGTGGAGCACACTTGCCTAGAAGAACTTACCGATTCACTCATACTTTAATTACCTAGTTTAATTTACCTTACCTTGCTATTGTAGGATCTTTCTCTTCTTTATCGTGTGGTTAGTTCGTAACCTGGTGTCAGAGTTTTTAGGCCGCCCATGGGCCTCTGACTTGGCTTTACATGCCGTCAAGAAATATCTCTCAGGCATGCTGGTTTCCTCACGATGTTTGAAGGATAGATCACGATGTTTGTTTGATTGTAGGATAGAGACCAGGGACTGTTTTACCAAAAGTTTATGGTTCATTCCGTAGTAATATCTTTCTACGGGAACTAATTTGCTAACATAATTTTTATCAAAACTTTCAGAGTATCTCTAACATACCGAGTGAAGTCAGCTCACAAACTGAAGCTGACAGACAAACAGTTGTTGCAGTGGATGGCACCCATAATACTCATCATGCTGGTCTACTTAGGAACCTGGACTTTGTCCGCACCACCTGATGCTGAAGTTGTAAGTATTTAATTAAGACATTAAATGCCATGTCATTCAATAGAGAGATGGTAGAAAATCTTGTTTAAAAAATATTCAGCTCAATCGGAAACTAGAAGATTTTTTTTTCATAGTTAGTTACAAGACCACAGAGTGTTAAAAAGATTTTTTTAAATGAAAGGCAAACTTGTGAAGCAAAGAAGTGCTCAAACATTGCAGTGATGAACAAAATAATGTATGCTTCCTATTTTATCATCAGCGGATAAATGAATTGGTTAATGACTTTTGATCGATTTGCTTTTATGTATTTTTTTTTCTACTTATTTGCAGTCTAATGAATGCACATGATTCTTTAATATAATGTTTTTATTTGTATTTACAGATAACAGATAACATAGGACTGAAATTCAAGCAGTGTACTTACAATTGGTGGGATCACAGTTTAGCTATAGGTAATAGCACTTTTTTTTTTAAATTCCATAACAGGCTTGTGGGAATCATTGTATTACGCCATAGCCGTATCATGTTTAGAATTTTTTAACAAATTGGCCAATGTGACAATTAAAATTATTGGCATGTAAATGGTTTCATTCTGATAGAATTGCTCTGAGACTATTATTGAACAAAGGCAACAAACGTTTTTTTATTTGTACTATAAAAAGCGGCCTTTCTTGTAGTTTCATCATCATCCACAGCCCGACTTCACCCACTCCTGGATATAGGCCTCTCTTTGCTTGTGCCAAGCTCCACGTTCTGGTGCCAGCCTCATCCAGCATATTCCAGCAGTGGCAACAATGTCATATACCCATCTCGCCGCCGGACGACCAACACTCATCTTTCCAGTTCTTGGACGCCCACAGCCACAGTGTAGTTTACCTATCAGATATTATGCAGTTATTTACCTACATATTTGTTATTTTGTGTTCCAGGTGAAATCCTGTTCTTACTATGGGGCGTGCGGGTATGTTACCGCGTCCGCCACGCAGAGAGCCTGTATAACGAGGCGCGGCTCATCTCTATAGCCATCTATAACATATTCACCGTCAACTCACTCATGATAGCTCTCCAGTAAGTACTGTTATAAAATTAATTACGATGATGTAAACAATGGAACTGTTCTATTATTATGTAACTTTTTCCAAGCAGTACCGGTCATGGGCGTACCCGGCATTTTTTAAGGGGTGGGGCAGAAGTAAATAAAACAAGTAGTAGGAAATTAAAAATTATTTTTATTTACTGACTGATATGTTTTATTTACTGCACTACACCTTATTTCAATAATAATCTGCGAGGGTTCTGGCTAAATCAAGCTTAAATTTCGTTTTCAACAAATATGTTGTGCTTCCAGGTCCCTCTTTCTATGCACACTCATCATACAGCGGCCGACAAGACGGTTTTCTGTTATTATTGACCTTAACCAAGTTTTTATTTTAATGTGAAAATGTTAAAGTACCCAAATGAATATTTAATTTTGTTATTATATTAATTTTGCCTAAAAATTCTTAGCTTCGGGTCAGAGAGCAGGGTGGGGCACTTGTCCCACCCTGCCCTACCGTGGGTACGCCCATGGCACCGGTTGCTGTAGTGTCGGTAAAAAACAGCACTGTGCCTCATATGTTGGCACAGCATTTTGCGTGGAATTGAGGTGCCGCATATTTACCCTCCATGTACTTCCTTTTGGTGCTTCTAATGTTTAATTATCTTAATGCGCCATGTATAGCACAAATAAATGTTTTTTCTTTCTATTTATGTTACTATTGGAAATTATTGTTGAACAGATACTTTTCCGAGTCTATTTGGTTTTCATTTGCAGCGATTAGCCAGAATAATTTGTTTAGCTAGCGACCCACCCCGGCATCGCGCGGATGCAATATACATATAAACCTTTCTCTTGAATAACTATCTATTGCCGAAAACTGCAGTAAAATCCGTCCATACACACAGCGGGAGCGACTTTGTTTTATACTATGTAAAGATAAAGCACCTACAGCTAATTGAACTTTTGTTTTTCTTGTTTACAGTTTACTAATATTGCCTCGGGCAGGACCGGATATAAAATACCTCCTTGGGTTTATAAGAACACAGTTATCTACGTCAACTACAGTGCTGCTAGTGTTTTTGCCTAAGGTTAGTTTTTCTTTTGTCTCTTTCTGCATATCACTTCCCAGAATGTTATCCCTACTAGCGACACTTTCGAATGGTGTAATAATACAGCCTGTGTTTTTTTCAAAATCAACGGGTTCGATTCCTGGCTAGGAACAAAATCGGGCTCGACGCTGCTTTGAGTATTTTTCGCCCACTTGTAATATTAATTTATAAAGATATTGTGTAAAAAAAATATTGATTTTACGCAGGCGAAGCATCAGGAGGCAGCTAGTAAAATTTATTTATAAAGGGTGTAAATAGACCCTTAACGAAGCCGAAAGGCACGTGTTCTCCCCGCTATTGCGATCATTTTTTTGTTCTAGACCATACCTGGGAACCTTCTAGTTACGTAGTTATTGGGGGTCAAAGTTCCAACTTTTTCACAAGTTTTTTTAAAAATACAAATTGTTAATGTTATAAGTTTACTTTAAATACGCCATGACCCGTTTACTATTCAATGCACCCATAAGCACAATGTTTTGAATGCGTTTCATTGAGTTTTACCGTAAAAGGTTATTTTTCACTCCAAAAATATCTTTTTGTGTAGGGTTACTTAGTTTGATGTACAGAATGCTTGGTTAACGGCTTCGTGAAGGGTCTGTTTACACCCTGTATTTCTGTATCAGGCCAGCCACCACAAATTAAAAAAAAAACCTATTTAAGGTTTAAGACGACATGAAAATCACTAAAAATAAAATCTATGTATACAGGTTACGCGCGTAGTCCGCGGCACAGGCGATACGTGGGACAGTCGAGCGCGCGCGCGCGGCGTGCCCGCGTCCTCCTCGCTCAACGGGATCGGGCTCGTGCCTGAGGAGCCTCCTGACCTCTACCAGGAGAATGAGGAACTTAAGGTACGTTCTTTTTACCGTATGGAGGGATTGGAATAATCCTTTTTACACTGCCTCCAAACCAGATTGGTGTCAGCTTCATACCAGATGACCTTCGACGCCTGCTAAACTCTTTTAACCATTATTTAACTTATCTGCACATCCTTTTCCCAACTATTTTGGAGTCGGCTTTCAGGTAAACTAGATGCAGCAGAATATCAGTATTTTACATGGAATACTGGATAATACGATACCCATTGCTAAGACTGGTTGTCACACTTTCAGACTTCTGACTACCTGTAACGACTGTCAAAGATCTACGGATGACAGCCGGGACAAACTTGATCAATCATATGATAGAAATACTTTCTATTACTCCTTCTAACGTTTGACTGTCCCCAAAATTACAGGAGGAGGTCCAAAAACTAGCTGCCCAGATTGAGTTCATGAAGATAGTGCAGATGGAGATGCACAACCGTCACTTGCGGCCGCGGCCCGGAGGTTACTTCACTACCAGTGCGAACTCTAACGTGCCACTGAGCCCTATACACCCTAAGACTGTTAACATTTCACAGGTAAAGTAAATTACACCTTAACATAGTCCAATGAGGAACAGTTTTCTCTTAAAAACGGAAACAATAGCCATAGTTTGTCGGCTAGCGGCTTGATAATCACTGAAGTAGTGTTAATTGCCACCAATGACACACCAATTCATTGCCTGCTGAATAACCACTTCAATCTAAGCTGTGCATTCGCGGTGAAAATCTAGACAAAGCCATAGTATATAGTCATTTCTCGCCATGACAAACTTCAGATGCTTCAATCAGTGACTATAATAATGACCCTAGTTGTAAACTCGCCGACCACTTTGGTCGGCCGGTGTGTGAAAGAAGACATCAATAAGTAATTGCCAATTTTCTTCCAGGACAACACAGAATGGAGTGGACCAGTGTGACTGGTAGCACTGAGCGATAGTGGGTGGTCGTGGCCCGGGCCGGCGGCCAAGCGCGTCACCACGGTCGTGGACGCGCGCCCGCCGGCCTATGTGTGACGTCACAAGGATCCGTTGCTTTGTTACACGCTCAGTTCAGTCAGTTCAGTGATCAGACTTTCATTTGCATGTTTTAGTGGCTAAGGAACATTTTTCAATGTACAGTTTGGTTATCTTACTTGGTACAGTTGAAAAGGTAGGAAATTTTATTGTGACCCGAGTTACCATGCAGTCCCTTCACAGATTTTTACCTCTGACTTAGCATCACAATAAAAATTAAAGTGATCTTTAATTTCATTAAGATAAGGTTTCTTTTGGATTGCTGCTGTCAGGGCTAGTTTGAAAGACCTGGGCATCAACTCGGTGTGTTCAAGGTCATATTTTGAGCGAGAAAATGTCACTGTATCAAGTAAATAGTTACACTGTACTCTTTATCTCAAAATATATTTCTTTGCATTGTGAAAAATCAAGTCGGTTTATAGTCTGTAAATCTATTTATATTTTCAGGCGATGTTAAATCGTTACTGTTGATTCTTAGATAGGATACTTTATGAAATAATAATCGAAATAGAAATCTTTATGTTCTCAATACATTTGTATGTATTACATCGCTGTAGAAAAGGCTAAGGGTCAAACTCAATACTGATTATCGTTAAATACTCATTACTCAGCTCAGGTAGATATACTATTTGTAACTTATACCAAAGAAATATTTGTAATAATCAATTTAACATCTTTAGTACAAAGTGTGCCACAAAAAGACATAATAATGTAGTTATCGTCGCCAACTACAGAAAACTGTGTTCTTGTAAGACTTGTTATTATTTATATCGCTTATTCTAGTTATATCTTCCATACATTGTAATATTGTAAACATTCCAAATATTAATTTAGAAGATTTATCTATGAATTAGTTATAGTATCTAAAGTGTTGTTTTTAAATGTTATTTCTGTGGTAATGTTACCAAATCGATTAAGTCAAGTAAATGTATGAAAAGTGAACATAAAATGATTTATTATTTGTAATATATTTGTAGTTATACATATAAATGTTGGGCACTGGGTGTTCATCTTTAGGACAGACAATAAGAAATAAAAGTTTGAAAGAATTATAATTTCATAAGTCATACGGAATTTAAAACTAAACAAAGTCTTATTTAATTTAGACTAATACTTAATTATTAAGTTTGAATTTAAAAACATAACTCTTGTTATCAATTATGTGTTGTAAACTAGGACATACATCGTAATCCATTTGTATAGTTTTAGGCGTAAAAACAAATTGTAAATATGAGTCAAGAAAAGCATAAATTCTAAAGTGTTGTACATAAACTCATTAGAGATGATTAATATTGTTTTCTTTTTATTTACCATCTGTGATAAGCAGTATTAATCAATTATGAATGTTGTGTCATGTTACCAAGGTTGTAGGGATCTTTATAACAAGTGTTTGTATTGAGACTTAGACATATTTCATCCTATCTTAAAGCCAAAAATACACTTACCTTAAAAGATAAACTTGTACCAGTATTGCTATACATACACATAACCAAATTTTATCGCTCATTAACAATGTTATATTATGCTATGGGCTAAAGTAACCACACAATGGGTCCCGAACAGCAACAAACGGCAATGCGGCAGGCCCAGGAGATGGCTGGACGAGCTCGACTCTTTTCACAAAGATCTAGTGGAAAGAGGGAAGGGAGGCCTTTGCCCTGCAGTGGGACGCAAATGGCTAATAATAATAAAAACAGTGTTATAAAGATCATACAGCATGTTATAATTTTATAGATTTATCACATGAGATAAAAATATAGTATTGTAAAGAAAATGTCTATCCAATTCATTTCTAAGGCTCATTTCAATGAAAGAGGAGTGCAGGAGGTATTTTGTTTTTGTTTTTAAATGTCAATGTGCTAACAAAACAGTGCCAGACACCCTGGATGTCTGTCATACAATTCCCAACATTAACTTGATAGAAATAAAGCATATTATTCAGTCATCTGGAAATATTTTGCTTTGCACTCCTATTTTATTTGTGCTGAGTCTAATCTTTCGTCTTCACTTTTCTAATTATAATTAGAATAGTTCATGTTTATTTATTTGACGCTAGTTGGCTATCCTATCATTGTATGTAGGTATTAACTGTTACTGTGTTCAGTGTATAGAATATTTTTCAAGATCGAGTTTCTAAACTGATTTGAAAGAAAGTAAAAAAAAAAAAATGCAAGTTCGAATATTTATTTTTAATAAAATTATGAGGATATTTAACAATAAAGTTTGGCAGTAGTATTATAATTTTCATTATTTTTCACATTTTTGAAGTGTTTAAAAACAATTTTGTAAACAAATATTTAGGTCTTGTATGCCAACTATACAATTGTTTATTAATTTTAAAATCTGTTATTTGTTTTGATCAAAGCATATATTGAGAAAAACAATGTTCTTAACATAAAGATAAATATACAGATTTTATGGCATCCCCTAACTACAAAATGTTTTCTACTCATGAATTGTGTACATACTGTAATACTTCTTGATATATCACAGATCCTTTATAACAATCACATGAGAGAAGAATTTAAAAGATAATGGATGCTTGAATTTCAGTTCTTGTAATGTTCTTTGTAATTTATTCAGCAGAGTAAAACTCTTCATTTAATAGGTGTGCCAGTAGCTTAAGTTTTAAATGTGATATGAATAAAACTAGTACAATATAATATTTAATTTATTTTCTTGAATATAATTTTACTCTTTGAATCTCTTTAGACTTAACTATTTCATGTTCTATGTGCCAAGTCATACATTTTTAAAGTGAGTATAAAAACTTATTGTATCAATTTTTGTATAGTTATTTTGGAGATTAAAAACATTAAATAGTAATCATGATGTAACATGGATGTTATATTAGATTTGATGTAATAAGTATTGTTAATCTATGATACTCGTTTCTAGGTGAATTTTATGTAAGAGGTTCTGTTTTTACATTAAAATAAAAATGACTGTTTGTGGTGTTTTACTTACGTAACTAACAATATTATACAAAACTGAAGGATTATATTTTAGTTTTAGTAATCCCTAAAGGGTTAGGCAGAGGTGGACCTAGTAGTTCACCCACAATACCTAATTATTGGGAAAAAAATAAAATCAGGGTAATTAATGATTTAGTATGACAATACAGAACAGCAATCCCCACTAAAATTGCATTAGGATTCAAGTTCAACCAACACATCTATGACTTGTCCTGAGTTATAATTCTATACCTACTCCGGTCGCAGAGCAGGAAGATATTCATACACTATACATTTATGTTGTCGGGCTCGCATTGGCCTCGCTGACTTGTGTGAGTGTAATGTGCTTATTCGCAAGCGACAGAGACAAGTTATCACAAAATAGACAAGACGTTATAGTTAGCTCAGTGCATGAATTTCTTCCTTCTCTGCAACCGGAGTATACTTTGCTAAAGCTAAAGTACAATTATGGGAGAGATTTCTTTTTCAGGTACACAAGTAAATAAAAATTAATTCAGTTATTACCTTTCTAGCAGTGGTTCAAGTAGACCCCCAAAACAATGAAGCCAAAGAGAAGCCTCTTCAAATGTCTTCAGGACAAGTTGTTACTATGATGTTAAAAATTACAAATACATACACCATGTATCTACACACATTGTTCTGTTTCTGTCAATCATTTGAAGGTGACAAAGAATGTTTAAACCTTTGGTATGAATGTGAATCTGCACAATCCCAATACACTGGCGGAACATGGATCCACGACAAAACAACATCACGCTTTTTCTTTCTTAGATAACTTTAGTTTTGTTCGTGGACCCACATCCTGGCATACCATAACATATTTAGTGTAATTTTGATAGAGTAAATCTTATGTGTCCAGCATCATAACATAAAGCCTCACTTAAACACTCATTCATGAAAAATATTATTTTGCTTCTTTATAAATGAAGCGCTCGCACATAAGAACTGTGTTTCAGTCTGAACAACTTTCAAACTGTCACCATTATCTGCACTCTTACAGAGTAGATCAATTGCTTCCATGTCTTTCTTTGCTGTCTCACATACTTTTTCCACTGAAGCGAGCTCCTCTTCTTCAGCAGAGAGTAAAGCTTCCATTAATGCACCTCTTTCTACTCTCCTCCTTAGTGAAGCCACCTCCTCTTTTAACTTTTCAAAATCCGAATCCGATGTTTGCTCCAGTTGAACCTCATCTTCAGGCAACAACACATTCTGAGGAATTTTCAACATCCTTTCAATCTCTTCATCAATAGCTCCCAGAGAAGGCCCCGCACGCTCACAATACAAACGAATTAACTTATCACAAGACCTTGTTAGTGTCACCTTATCAGTTTCATTGAGATCCAAAGATTCTTGCAAGTAAGATTCCATATCTTTAACTCCATTCGTAATTTTTTGCTCAACCATTTGTCGCACCGCTATTTTGAGGCGTTGGGCCCCGAAACCGAAATGTTGTGTTTCATATTCTTCGTCAGTACCACCGGTCCATGGTTTGGTTTTAATCATCTTGATTAGTTTGAATATTCTCTCTCGATCAAACAGTAAAGTAATAAAACAACTTTTGTACGTTATCGGTTTGGTCTTTCGTAAACAAAGTTTTGAACTTTTGACTTTTGAATTTTCAACCGTATGAAACGACGCTGACAGATAGGCTAAAGATTGCCAGGAGAAAAAAGATCCGTTCGGATATTCACATTACAGACTTACCGGTTTTTTTCAGGTCTGTTGAGGGAACCGTAGACAGTCAATTTGGCATCGGTTTAATCCGGTCTCCCTGTTAAAGATCTCAGTCAGATAAATAAAGGGCTTTGAATTATTTGGCCTGCTTTACTTTAGCCATTTTATTTTATTTTCAAAATAGCGACCACGCAAATTAGTAAATTATTTTATTAGTAAATTTTGCTTGCTACAAAATCATCCAACTCTTTTTTAAGATAATTTTAGCCTTGCAATTCACGGACGAAAATAAACTTAGAGAAACTAAACTAAACTCAGAGATATTATTATTTGATTCTCAAAATCTAATTGATCTATTGTAAATGAGCACTTTTCAAAATAAATGAGGTATTTTTTTATGTTTAATCTTTATATTAATTATTGCGTCTATATTAGTTGATCAACGGATAAATTATAAATGAACTGCATTCAAGGTAGCATGATAATTATGTTTTGATATACTCAATTAATAATTGGTATACAAAAATAATATTTGATCCTATTTTTTAGTTATTGTTCTTTTTGGCAAGAGCGAGCAAAGTGAGCTCGGGACTTCGGGCACCCCGACTCCGGACTAGGTTAGGTTAGGTTACGTTAGGTTCTTCGTGTCCCTAGGTGTGTGGCTAGGTCCCTTTAAATCCAGCAGACAGAAATAGGGGCTACGTTGACTACCCCTTATTACAATATTTTGATATTTACCTTGCCGTTTATTTGATGCCTTATTTGACCTTCCAAAACTTTTACTTATTATTGTGTTCAACCATGACTTCCGGGTGAATTTAAATTTAAATAGACAAAAAAGTAATTTAGATAAATCCAATTTTACAAAAAATATTAGAAATTTAATGCTCATTTCTCTTAGTTCTGGGGCCCAAAAGGTAACTGTCAGACGTAATTTCTACATCTCAAACATTTTTTGCGTAGTTCTAAACAGATTAAAATAGCGATTGATTTGATTTATTTTCACCCCAATGAAAGAGGATCAATCGTTAAAAAAGATGACCGTTTAGATTATTTTTGCTTGCTATTTTTGCAAAAATAAAACGATTGTTTAAATACATGCCCTAAACTAATACCACATTGATCGTCTAAGATCTCCCAAATATAAAGTGGCGCGCGCAATATGATGTAAATGATTATGACCGCAGCCGCCAACTCTTTGGTTGAAATGACGCGCAATTCTAAAAGTGCATAGGACCGATCGAAGAACCTACACTACCATTATGTTCGGATTTTGTCCAAACACGATTTAGGCAGCGGCGTTGTCATGGGCGTTGTCATTGGCGTATCTAGAGATATTTTCCAGGGGGGGCCTGGCCCGTGCCTTGTTGACAGTGGCGTAGCTAGTCCTAGTAGGGCCCCGTATGAAATTTTTTTGGGGGCCCTTTGAACGGGTCGAGGGGCTTTCGGGACCGGGACCGCGGTCCCGGATTACACCTTTAAACGCAATGATTATTTTTGAGTAGTATTTCGGGACCACAAACAAAAGAAACAAAGTTATGTCACGGGAAAGTACGGTCAACCAAATAATTTAAAAGTTAAACTAATAAAAGTATTTTTATAAAACGATAAAATATTTCGTTCATTTCAAAAATGGCATCCTTCTATTAGAATTCATTATCATCATTTCAGCCTAAAAACGTCCACTGCTGCATATAGGCCTCCCCCAAGTGGACCGTGGGACCGGGACCGGGGTTAATGTGGCGATACATTGACCGGTCTTGTGCGTCTCGCATCCATTGGATCCCCGCAACCTTCACCAGGTCATCGGTCCACCAAGTGGGAGGCCTTCCAACGCAACGTCTTCCGTTTGTCCCAGGTAGACATAATCGTCTACAACTTCGAGTGTAGAGTCTCCGATCTTGATAGGAGTGGGTTTTACTTGGGCATTCAAAATGACCTTGGTTTTGTCTATGTTCATTTTAAGACCCGCTCTTTCAGAAGCTCTACTGAGGTCATCGAGCATTGTACTGAGGTCCTCCATGGTCTCTCATATCGTCGGCCAACCGAAGGTTGCCCTCTCCAGTCCAGAACCAGTCTGTCTAGTCTATTATAATTAAACCTAAAAAAATAATAAAAAATCTTATCTAAACATATAAAATTGAAAATCGGTCGACAATTGGCGGAGAAATCGGTAAACACATATATGTTCAGGAACATGGAACCTCTAGTTTTTTTGAAGTCTGTTAAAAATTGTCAAAGGAGTTTTGGTGAAACATTAGTGAACCGTTAACAATACATGTCATGTTAATAAGCTTATCCCCAATAAAATGAAACTTAACATACCTAACTGTCCAAAAATGTGGGTTCACTGTACACATCTGCGTCCAGAGCATACAGGCGTGATGTTATGTTGTGATGTTGTGTAAACAATAAACATCCAAGCGATTGCAGTAATCGCGACAGATTTGCCGTCTATTATTGAAGAGTTCCATTGTATATCTCCGAAGATCAGCATCAGATCTTGACCAAATTTAAACGGGACCACCGCGAAACAATATCCGTCCAAACAAAAAAAGAATCATCAAAATCGGATCACAATAATTGGCGATAAAAACGCTGAACATACAAACAAAAAAATGAAAACATTCAGACGAATTGATAACCTTCTCCTTTTGGAAGTCGGTTAAAAATATGTACTATGTCAGTTGTGTTAACTGTACTTTAACTTCTTTTGTCTTGTGGTTCAAAAATATTACTCAAAAATAATTATTGCATTAATAGGTGTAATCCGGAACCGCGGTCCCGGTCCTGAAAGCCCCTCGACCCCTTTGAACCCCGAGTGCGGCCAAACCCAAAAAGAAGAGAAAATCAACAAATTATTTTTGCAAAACTAAGAAAATAGCATCCTGACTTGCATCGCTTTAGCTGTCATTCATTTTGCTAAGAGAATATGTGAGCGAGCAAAGTGAGACAAAAAAACTTGAAAAAAAAATTTCTAACTGCGATCATGACTGACTGGATCATGAAGGTTAAGACTTTAATGAAGCACTAGAAAATTACAGCATCCTGAAAGGGTATAAGTGTTCATCGAAAAGCGAGCGAAGCGAGCTCGAAAAATTGGTGTTTTTGAACAGCGATTGGTGAAACCTTCATCAAAGAGCGAGCGTAGCGAGCTCGAAAAATTGGAGCTTTTTGGACCGTGTTAAGTTATATTTTCAATTTATCTTTTATCAAGAAGAATATTTGAGGTTGAGAGAAGATTTTGTTTTTGTTTCCTCGTCGGGGGCCCTTGTTACTCGGGGGCCCCGTATAATTAATACGGCTGATACGGCGGTAGCTACGCCCCTGCATGTTGAGATACATGGGGCTAGACTTCATTCGGCTTCCTATTTACAAGTGGTCAATGAGCAGAGCACACCTAGCATCGTAATTCGTAAATTAAATAGCTCTACTTATACTTCATACGTAGATACCTTGTCGCTGTAAACTCATGTTCATGCCTTACTTTACATGCTTGATCAGTGAACTGCCTCACAAAACATTTTCAAATCAGAATTACAAGGCCCACAAGGTGATTTCTTTACCAACTTGAACAATTTGAGCCAGGTGTAGGGCATTTATTTTAAGTAAGTAGGTAGGTAGGTAGGTCGGAAAAATGGACCATGTTATTGGTGCCATTTTTCCGTCCATAACAGTATTCCTAAATAACTTTCGAGGTAATTAAATTAAATTTAAACCAACTTTTTTTCGTGTCCAGCCTAGAATTTCGAATCGGTAACCCAACATCCTGGGGTGGGCACCAGACCATTCTGGGGTGGGCACGGCCCACCCGGCCCCCCCCCTATATACGCCTATGGGCGTTGTGTGTGTTAACTGAGGCAGTACCGTTGTATTACAAACGCCACCCCTTCACTTTCGTCTATAGATGCTTCAAACTAACAAAAAAATGCATTCCCCTATGTTACTGTCTTTTCATAGTTACAATGTTACATATTTTACCTCGGATCTTAAATATTTATTGTGATTGTTATTTTCGTTGACATAATATTGATAATTAAGACTGTATGGTTTGCATTACAGTCAAAATCAAAGTGATATTTTTTTACTTTCTTTTGAAATAAGGCTGCTGGTGGAATGCTGCTTGAGTTGCTGTCAGAGGTAAAAAAAATAACTGAGAAAAGAAAGGATTATATATCAACGGCCAGTAACAGCACTACTCGCAGGTTATTTATTTATTCCGTCTGCGGTCACCGCTCTACTGCAGCAGTAAACGGCACTGTCGCCACCAATGAAAACCTTTTATGGAAACCAGAATTGTCGCTGCGGTTGAGCGGTACTGTCCTCTGTGGTCTGCCGTCGTATTCGAAGTTGTGCAACGAGAAAAAAGAGAAATTTTCCTCTTCAAAATTAAAATATACAAATAAATACTTTTGAATACCAGACACCGTTATATTATGAAGATACACTACAGAAGGTGCCGGCGAGCCACCAAAATCGTATTTATTTCATTTGACTGACATTTTAGACCACAGATTTGAAGATTGAGATCTGAATTTTCTGCTGGGAATAAACTGAATACCTACTTCATTTAAACTCGTTAAAATGTTAAGAACTCTATAATCCTATTTTGCATAATAATTACCCGAAGATCGAGTCATGCATGTTTCAAATGCTTGTAAATTTTACTCCCGTAGAAGTCCTCCCTAAACTTAAAATAATTGTGTTATTTTCCAATAAGTATTAAGTTAATCCTTAGGATTAAATCACATTCGTCAGCATTGATTCGCATTTAGCTGGGTGGTTTCGACCACACTTAAACACACCGTGAGTCAAAGGCTGCAAAAGATGGCTACCGCATGCTTTCAACTTCAATGGGAGGCTATCGTATGCTATAACCAACATGAAGTCCCTAAAAAACATAACTGGCGAAATGTGGGTGTACTAACAAGTACAGCTGCCTAAGCCTTCGGAAATTACAGGCGTGATGTTATGTTATAAAGTCCGTAAACTGCCCCCTCCCTCCTTTCCCCTAACCTTACCTTCCGTTAGTCTTCCGTCAGATGCAATTAGCTGAGTTAAAATGCATTCGCATGCGTATGCAACCGTTCTCATGCGTTCGCTTCAATAAGCATCCTTTCTCGTCGCTAAATTCGAGTCACTTGTACGTATTTCAAACACAAAAATGCGAAAGCTGAATCCTTTCGGAAAGGAGAATTCATGCGTAAGCCTCCTCATACAAAATAGCCATTTTCAATAGATAAAATGCTAATCGATACTGACAAATGTGATTTCACCCCAATCGTTCGATTTTTAGCTAGATACCTACGTAGGACCTAGGTAGGCATCCAATGCACCTGTTCGTTACAAATCCGATCGTTTTTCTTCCCTAACGATTTTAATACCACCCCAAAGAAATCATCATCGTCTGATTAGCCCTGCTCTAAACCATATTGCGGGCGGCTTCCAGTTTAACCGGATGCAGCTGAATACCAACCAAAAGTATTTTACATGGAGTGACTGCTTATGATCTCCACAACCCCGGATAACACGATACTCTTATGTAAGACTGATTGTCAGATTTTTGGGCTTCTGACAAGCCGTAACGACTATCAAAGATCTAGAATTAATACTTTTTCTTTTGTTCTAAAGTTTGACGTTCAAAAGTGCCTTTTAATGGCATATACTTAGAAAGAAATGGTTTGACTCTGACTACAAATAGCAATCGGGACCAACGAAATGCATGTGCGCAATTATTTTGGCCCCTCTCAACTATGTACAAAGTCCTTCCTATATGTATTATCGCGGTCTTTGCAACAAACATAAAATTAACAAAACCGCGTACCGGGGAATGAATACAGTGCGTCATTCCATTCTCTCGCCAACCGTTTTGCGGTTCGCAATTCACTTCAGTCCGGTTCGTTCAGTAATAGCGCGGAGTTCGTACTGTGTCGACGCTTCCGTTACATCACAACAATAACATAACCTCTCCGTGGTTATCGCGAAAACTTTCACTCGGTAGGTTTCGAATGAGTTTCTCATTAGTTTTGAACTATAAATATTCGTTGTGAGGGTTCAAAAGAGTTTATTTAAAACTTTTTACTTTGTTGTTATTCGACCGCGTGTGTAGCCAGTGTTTACAAAGTTGTTCGTTTCTTGGTGTTGTGTTCAGTTTGCAGTTTTTGTGTTTTGGCCGTGAACTTGTTGCTTTGAACCCGTCTTTGTGGTAAGAATCGTAGTTTGTACTTATTTTTTGCTTTTTTATTGACGTTTTATTGTATTAGCGACGCGTTAAAATTTGTTATTTGTTACTTCTATCTGTTATGTTTACTTTAGAATTAACGCGTGTTTATAATTTTATATCACAATGATATGTGATGCGTAGTATCTAACTAGGAAGTAATGAAAAAACCGATAGTTGTATTCTAGAAATTTGTATTTTCGTACAATATTAGCATTAAAAAAAGTATTAAATCTTAAAAGGGTCGTCAAACTCGTTTCAGAGTGACCGAAGTTAATGCAATACCTACGTATTGTTTGCGGATTTCTACCTGTTGGAATATTTTAGGTGCCATTGGCTCAATGTAGTCTAATGAATTAAGCGCGGCAAGTATGTAAGAATTTAATTAGAAGACTAAACACGTATGAATGTCCGCTGGGTATACCTGGGTGTTATTTAGATCAGTAAAGAGAAATCTTCTAATTGTTTTAAAGGAATGTGCATTGTGCTGTACGTGAGAGTGAGAAAAACACTTTTAAATTATTATCATGGAAACATACATTTTGTTGGTAGTTCCTTATGAAAAATAGCAGAAATGCGAAAATTATGGGACTCCCGGTTCCAATTAAACGTAGGTATTTGGCTTTGTGCATGATCCACAGTTCACGCCGCAATCCTAGATAAGCGGTAGTAAGTAGGTAGGTACCTATTTGATTTTGAGAAAGACAGTACCTACCACCAATCATCATTCTCCTGCCCTTAAAAGTACCAATAACCTACCAAAATAATCATAGTACCTAGGTAGGTAAATCACTGGATGTAAGAGACAGCTAGGTACTCCTATCTATCTCTAAATGTAACGGAATAATGAACAAGCTGCGACCTTTGAAACTGTCAACATTACTGCATTTAAGCTTACGTATGTAGGTACCTAATTACCTAGATTGGGACCTAAATGGCGGTCAAAATAGGTACCTATATGGGTTTTCAAAAAAAATAATCATCCGCTCTCGGCACATTTCATCTGTTATTCCGTTCTAGGTAAATAATGCACAAATACCTACCACTTACTACATTTACCTACCGATCATAAATTCGCTTGCCATAATTATGTTAGGTGTTTTTCGCCATAAGTTGATAAAACCTACTTTCTGAGAAATTGAAAGTCAATTAAAAAAAAAAAAAACGTCACAGTAAACAAAATGATCATCTTACAAGTCTATGACGTGGAGGACGAGGAGCAGCCGTTCGGGTCGATCTTTAGGTTAAGCCGTGCTTGCCTAGGTTGATCTGTGGATGGGTCACCCAGTGCATACCGAGTTTCCTCCGTGCCTCGGAAAACACGTAAAGCCGCTGGTCCCGGCTGTCATTTGTAGATCTTTGACAGTCGTTACAGGTAGTCAGTGGCCCAAAAAGTCTGACAACCAGTCTTACCAAGGGATATCGTATTACCCAATACTAACTGGGTTGTGGAGGTCAGATAGGCAGTCGCTCTATGTAAAATACTGGTATTCAGCTGCATCCGGTTAGACTGGAAACCGACCCCAATATAGTTGGGAAAAGGCTAGGCAGATGATGGATCTATGACGTCATACTGAAAAATACTAACCGGCTAATAGTTCATACCTTTCCCACTACCCATTAACTCAGTCCAACACCTATTACTCTAATATTTTAATTATTTTTTTTATTTTTTTATTATCAGACTGTAACAAATCTTACGATACGATACGATAAGGTTTAATCTACATTACTACACAGTAATTTATCAACATAGCCACACACACATAATTTGTTATTGGTAATTTTAATATAAGTGCGACTGACCATTGCTTAATAACATGAGTAGAGCAAAAGGTCATTGATTTAATAAAAAAACTGTGTTGAAACACAGAATTATACTACATTTTAATATTAAAATGGTTTTGTTTACCTGAATTAAATGAGGACACCTTTATACAAATACAGGGGCCCTGGCCGTAAGACCTCGGACAAATTAATCAAGTAACTAATATTCATCAAGAATCCTACTAGCATCCTTTCAACACACCATAATAAATCGTACCCCTATTAATAATAAACCAGAAATCTATAATCCTTATGCATGGGTTTATGTTTCGTCAATCCACATTTTACTTCTCGCAACTACATTTCTCAAATTTTCATTCTACAAACTTTGTCGCACGAGGTCACAAACTGACTGCTACAAAAACCTTCATTACAAAACTAATTAAACCGGCCCACGAACGTTTTTGTCACAACTTATTAAAACGTCAAGTATCTGAACAAGTTGAACACGGCGGAATTTGGCCTTTGCGCTTCGAAAAGTTTAAAAAATGGCAAACACCCAAAATGGCATATTAATGCAGGGTTAACTAAAGTCTGTTTTTTAATCTCGGAGACTAAATTGACAAGTACAAATGGCAAACTGACATAGATTTCAATAGCATTTAAGTCAGTTTTGACATTTTCACTTGTCAATTTAGTCTCCGAGATTAAAAAACAGACTATAGGCATTTTCAAAGGGTCTCGAGAGTAATCTGACACAGTTATCAATGCACCATTACGGACCTTACACCCGTTATCACTGCATCGTGTGACGATTAATTGATGTAGTCTTGGCCAATGATGAATCAAGATTTTCATACCAAAAGGTCATCGCACCATTCCCACAATGTCATTGACATAATGAGATAAAAATATTTAAACTGGCGATAGCAGAATTTGAACTGCATACTTTTCAAGTTTATGTTCCGTTGGGTTTGAAAACGTGAGAAGGTTTCATAAAATTTCCAACTTTAAAAGCCTTACTAGAACACTGGCTAGATGCCCGATTATCTTCGAAAGAGGCGGTAATCCAACAGAAGATAATACTGAAGCTCTAGCCGGCAAGTAAAATTCACAAGAGCCATAATAGGGCTTACGATTTGCGAAATTCGGCAGAATTTTTGCCCAGTTTTTCCACAGCGTTAATGTGCGAAAGTTTTTTTTGGTTTACTGATAAGCTTTTTTTTTTTTTTACGGATGGGAAATCATCGACACATGACTTCTGTCATGTGTCGATGATTTTAGAAGTCATTTTTAGTGTCAGACTCTTACTGACTAAAACCCATCCATGTTCCTTCATTGCCCTTTGTGTTCCAGGGCCACGGTATCTCTTTCGAACAGTCCCGCAGCTTACTTATAAGCTTTGAGAAGTATTTGAATGTTTTAAAACACCTCAAGATCCTAAAGGCACGCAGTAACATAAGCATAATATAGCAATTTCAATGATCTGACACTGCCTGTTAGCTATAGAACCGTAAATAATAAAATGTCGTTCCGCACATGTATGAATTATGTATTATTGCTATCACGTGGATATTCACGAGCGCACGATGTTTTCCTTTGAGGCTTGTCATAAAATCTTGTACCTTCAATCTTCATAATTCTGTATCTATAACATACTCCAATGATGAGGACCAAAACTGGTTGTACATTTGCGATACTTAATTTGCATACTCTGTGTGTATCTATTTGGCTAAACCCATGTATGTCTACTGTCATTGACTTAGTAGTAATGGCGAAATACCCAAAATCATCTACTAACAACATATACACGTTATCACATGGTTTCCTTATCTCCGTGTACATACAAGCTGAAAGGGGCAACAGAAGGAAATCGATTAAGATAATGCTCACTGTCTCGCCGCGTCGAAATTAAACGAACCGGAGTGTTGGGAATTAGTTGTGTAATCGTTACTCTAATGGGTAACATTTTGGAGCAATGATAGACCTGTTGGTTGTGGCTTAGTAGAATGGCTGTCTCTACTGTATTTGTGATACTACTAAGCTCCGATAGCAGAAAGAATACAGAAAACCCAAGCGAAATAAGAAAGAAACTACTGAAGACGATGATTGTCCGGGGCTGCGGGACTGTTTGAAAGAGATACCGTGGCCCTGGAACACAAAGGACAATGAAGGAACATGGATGGGTTTTAGTCAGTAAGAGTCTGACACTCCCTCCCACTCCACCCAGAGCGGGAAAAGTCATTTGATGATTTCCCATTCGTAAAAAAAAAGACGATGATTGTGAAAATATCACCTGGGTAATGACGCAATGATTGCACCAACTTACAAACTGTCGGAATCATTTTATTTGGAAAACAGAAATTATCTTCACAACCTATCGATTTTTCGTGAAGGAAGCAGCTGGAAGTCGAAAGAAGTTGGTTGGTAACCGCAATACAGAACCTCGATTAAATCAGTGGCGGTATCACCCATCATAACATTATTCATACAATATTTAAATTATATAAGGAAACACGCAGACGCCTACGAGTTTCGCCTACTTCGCAAAAGAAAACAATCTTGAGAAAGAAGCACGAATTAATTCCATCGTAAAACAAAGCAAGTATTTTAATCTCGATTATTGACAGTAAGTGAAGGCTCGGTTCATAGAGCTTAGAAACCCGAAGCACCCTCATTACGTCCTCAGCCACTTCCTTGATTGCTTTTCGACGCCGCGCCGTCCGAACAATTTGTAGTAATCCTCGAATCCTCGCCCGTTATACTCAACGTTGGATGAAATTTTCCATTGAAGAGACAATATTGAACATCGGAGCAGGGGTACAATCAAACCGTTGATGTTGATGTAAACAATAATGATCAACCTTAATGTTTTTGTTGACAAATCGTTGGTGATGCGTTGTTTCAGTCATTCTAGCAAAGGCTGAAACATTATTTCGGTCTGCATCGTATTGTTTATTGCCACCATTCCTCTATGGATTTACATGCACTATGTTAATGTTCCAGAACCATAATTATGTTCTGTGGCAAACCATAAACTCGTAAATTAATGCAACGAATGTCCTACATAAACCGACAATAGCCCAGCTTATTGCGAGTTCGCGATCCTGCCCCGATGCAAAATTAGGATGCAGCTCATGCCATATCATCTTACGCGAAGCACAAGGCTGTAAAACTACCATTAAATAACTGTCTAACTAAACTTATATACTGTCACTTAAGGGATATCTTCCGTGATTGTTCATTATTTTGAGCTCCCGATATATTGACGCTGTTGCAAGCGGGTTGACTGGAGAATGCGGGTGTATGGAAAATAAATTGTTAAGAGCAGACAAATCTGTTTACCCTATTTCTTTGTCACATTAACAAAAAAAAAGTAAACCGTGAAAGCTTAAAACAGAACTGTGTAACTACTACGTGGCAATGTCATAGCTAAGAATTATGGAGAATGATTTGCTTAGAATTGAGCAGGTAGACCTAATGGGTCCTAATAAGTCTCCTATTGAAACCACTGCCAAAGGACAGTGAAGACACCATCATAATATCCTTACGTTGGTTCGCTGGTAATCACGATTCGTGAACATCATCATACTAGCTTCAAAACTGAACAAGTTCTGCCTGTAGTATGATTGTATCAAACCAACCTCCTGGACTGAGTTCACGATCAAGGTCTATTATGTCTGGAACTAGTATTTCTACTTACGGACTATGTAATGCGATTAGCATGTTCTCACGTATACTTACGCCGTGTCTTGCTGACAGGTTTCCATTATTTTCTAAATGTTTGATAGCATCACTTAAATTATTCCGTTTGTAATTTTAAACATTCATGTGCGTCAGTTGGTTCTGCTACGTTTGTTTTTATTCTTGTTCTTTCATTATTGTATTAAAAGTTGAGTTTTTCGTTCCCATGAGTTCATATGCCGACTTAATTCAAGTTCAAAATGTTATTTATACGGCCTCTTAAAATTTACTCATTAAAAATCAGTAAAAAAAAGCAAAATCGACGGTAATAACGCTTATTTGGTTTCGTTAGATACAGAATTTGTTTGCCAAATTGGCATTTGTAATGCAAAGGTGCCCGCAACTATTTCTAGTCGCCTGCACGTGTACGTACGAACATATTCATATTTTTGGAATATTTATTGGCGACACTAGCTGGGTTTATGTGGTCATGTTGCCGTCGCCATATTTGATGCAGTTTCCGTCCAATTTGTACCGTAACCTGGGACCCTAATTGCATTACATTCGACCCATCTCGATAGCTTTCATCTTGAGAGATTCACAATATTGATTGATACAGTGAGATGGCCCAACGACGAAAAAAAAAAGACTGGACACGGTGAGCGGAGACATAGGGAACCTGTGGGTTCAGCTTGGGAGAGGTCTAACAGTGAACTGCGCTTGACTGAGTTATTGAGGAATTGACTGAGGAGCTCGTGGCTTAACAGCCGCTCGGTTCGATCTTTAGGTTAAGCCGAGCTTGCCTCGGTTGGTCTGTGGATAGGTGACCACCCATTACATACCGAGTTTCCTCCGTGCTTCGGAAAACACGCTAAGCCGTTGGTCCCGGGTGTCATTTGTAGAACTTTGACAGTCGTTACAGGTAGTCAGTGGCCCAAAAAGTCTGACAACCAGTCTTACTAAGGGGTATCGCATTACCCAGTACTAACTGGGTTGTGGAGGTCAGACGACAGGCAGTCGCTCCATGTTAATTACTGGTACTCAGCTGCATCCGGTTAGACTGGAAGCCGACCCCAATATAGGTGGGAAAAGGCTAGGCAGATGATGTTTGGCTGAGTTATTGATGGATTGTTACATCAGTGGATTTCATCACGATGTATATGAATCGTGGTTCTGTAATGTTTGCCATTTTCTACGCACAACTTATCATAAAGATAACGTGATGAATTGTGTATCAAGGAAAACAAATTAACACTGTCGAGCATGACTAATAACCGGTCATAAAGTTGTAGATCAAAATATTATGTTAGCTTGTTTACGAGGTCATTTCCTTTTTAATTGCCACGTGTTGCCTATTGCACTATCAACATTTTTTTACGTAGTATTTGATTACATTATTATTATTCTACTATGTAATAATACACACATATAACAAAAACTCACACATTTTTTCCATGGCGGTAGGTAAAAACTACAGTGGCCCAAAAAGTCTGATAACCAGTCTTACCAAGGGGTATCGTATTACCCAGTACTAACTGGGTTGTGGAAGTCAGATAGGCAGTCGCTCTATGTAAAATACTGGTATTCAGCTGCATCCGGTTAGACTGGAAGCCGACCCCAATATAGTTGGGAAAAGGCTAGGCAGATGATAGTAGGTAAAAACCACAGAACGCAACCAGCTACGATACTTGTACAACATACTCCTTTTACTCCGTCCACGATCACACATCTGTGTCCTTACCATGAGTTTGTAAAAAACTGTCCTCGATATCGAAAACTATCGGATATACTTCTCGTGTCGTAAAGCAGTCGATGAATATGAAAGAGACAGGGCAATAGTATTCGATAACGAATAATACATTTCAAACTCATGGTAAGCCCACTAGTCAAACAAACACGCCAGTTGCGAGTACTACGCACTTATAATAATAATGGAGTTTTGAACTATTTGCCGAAACTTCTAGATCAAACTAGCTTCAGCTAGATTCGTTCCTCAAGTTTTTTTTGCTCATCAGCCCACGTTGATCTAGTTCTCCTCCTCTTGCAGCCTTATTCATTTGATGTAATTTATTGCCTCAAATTATATGGTAAGGCTTGTTGTGTTTGGCATTCAGATTAGCAAATACTTGTCTAACTGCCAGTTTTTGATTTGAGTAGTGAACTAATCAAAAATGATTCCTTCAATGTAGTGGTACTCGAAATGATTATGTTAATAGGTACTTCAGCTGAGTTTGACTTAGTAATAAATATCATTTACTTAATTCAGAAACAGGATATGCGTTTCTGGAGTTTTTAAGCAATTAGGCTTCTTTTTCATAGTCTCATCTCAAACTGTGTGTGAAATCCACGAAATTTTACCATTTTTGATCAAGAATACTCATTAAGAATCGACTTCACAATCAATCGGATGATTAAATCAGACGTTTCTGATGTGATTAAAGACTGAAGGATATCGCTTCATTATTACAGTAGGTCGTCGAACCATGATAGAAATTAAACAACTTGTCATATACAGGAGAATCCTTACAAATGGTACGCATGATTGTTCAAGAATTAGATTTTGGATACGAGCCAAAATAAACTTGGTGGTTATTCGTAATTAATGTGATGGGATGGAACATTGATAGAAATATGTTTTGGCACATTGGCACTGTATGGGAAACAAATAAGACGAGGGGTCTACTGACCTGGACTTGCTGAAATATGTATTCGGAATGGAAAGAACTACTTCACTGGGTGAACGTCCGAACCCAGAATAGGATTAGCTGAAGTCATGGATGCTGTCAATTTCTGAGCTGATGATGACTGTTTCTTCACACTGATCGGTCTATAAAGCAGTAGACCCAAATACACCCCGAGATTTTCAAAGATCAAATGAAATGAGGATGAGGATTTTGATTTGACAGTTGTCTGTCTATTCTTTACTGATATTATAAAGAGGTCAGGTTTCGATGAAAGAGGTAATCTCCGAAACTCCTCATCCGATTTCAAACATTCTTTCACTGTAATTCCCGATTGTTATAGGATACTTATAACAAATTGGATAAAGTCGCGGACAGAATCGAGACATTTTCTATAACACAAATAAATAAAATTGAAGTGTCTTGTTGTAATTGAAAAATAACAGCTTTTTACAGAATGCATATGAAAGCATTTTTTTTTTAAATTTTTGTCTGTTTGTTTGTTCTGGTTAATCTCCGACGGTACTTTTACTGGAAGAAAGACTGACTTTGAGGGTGTTACCGCACCAAACGATCGATCGTCGATCAATGCCATCGATCGATTATAGAAGGGATTAGTCGTCGACGATCTATAGTTTCTCTCTTTCGACTAATCCATAAATCGATTGGTGTGGTAACATCCTTGTAAGGAGTAACTTAAGCTACTTTTATTTCAGAAAACAGATTAGGGTACCGTGCAAAAAAAACCCTTGAAATTCTTAACAAGATTTGATTCAAATAGGGAAGTAATATTTTTATAATAACAATTTCACGCGGCTGAATGTCGCGGGTAACAGCTACATGTACAGACGCCAGCACATCAAGCTACAACAATTTGTGAAATTTCTTTTAGTCATTAGGTTCAAGGATGATTGAGAAAATTTGACAGTTTCCCACCGGATATCCGCATAAAACCCGGTCATAATCCGACAATAGAACAAGAACTGCTTTTCAAGGGACAGTAAATCCATCGATCGCCACGTCAATAACCTTCTACAAATAGTCCATAGCACCCCTTAACTAGTTATGGTCCTCGTAATGGCCGCCAGCGCCTTGCTTAGATAATAAAACGTCTTTTGTTGCTTAAGGTACCTACTTACGACAGTATCGGTTATGGGGGGTCTTACCTTTCTTTAATGTGTATGTGTTCCTAATGTGTTTGATGCTGTAGGTTAAAACCTAAGGCGCAAATTACACAGAAACAGCGTAAGATGACGGTGCGGCGCAGGCGTAGAATTTATAAGGAAACGAAAGAACGGCGTGCCCGCGTAATTCACGACGTGTCGCCTACGTACATTTTGTATGAAAACGTTTTGAAGCGGCATCATGCCTGCGCCGCGCCTTCACCTTACGCCGTTTCTGTGTAATTCGCGCCTAAAGGTGAATTTCAACCTAACGCGATCACCATTACCACATTTAAACCGTGTTCAAGATCGAAGAGCTGTCAATGTCTGTGCTATGGAATATTGACACTAACAGCTATTGATCGCGTTTCGCCTGATCAGCTCAGTGTCAGTTTCATTGGCGAAATTCGCTCTAAATAAAAGATATTGCAAAGGAACGGTGCGATTGGCACAAGAAAATAGAGGGATATACCCAGCAGTGGGTGAATTCAGGCTGTGAATGATGATGATGATGATGATGAAAAGATATTGGGAGGTGATGTTAACACCGTCATCCTCCGGCCGTAATCCCAATTTGTTTGGTGTCGGCTGGAGCATGTATTCCTCTTCTTTCCCTCCCTTTCTGCCTGCCGGATTTCGATAAAAGTCAAAAAAGGGCAAAGTTTCAAATCTTCTACGATTTAGTTGTAACGTTTTTGTAGTTCAGTTAATCCTTAGGTAAATAAGAGACCGGATCTTACATTTTTTGGTATGTACGTTCGCAGTATTCAACCACAACAGGTGAACGGACGATAACAAATCAAACCTGTTTCGTTGGCTGGTTGCCGTTGGACATCGAACTATACACCGTTTAATAAAAACATTACCCTCCTTTGCGTCGCGCAGTCGGGTAAAAAAGAAATCAAAGGAATATTGTAAAAAAATGGTCAGCGTTTGACAATATCACAAAACATCTGACCTTTTCCCAATTTTTGGGGTCGCTGCAGCACATGTTCCATTCGTCATCATCTTTATCAGCCGTTATCTCAATATTAAATCTTTTAGCCAAATAATCTACTTGCCTTGACATGTTAGCAACATTAAACAATTTCCTTTCTTAAAGAGCATTAGGTCTCATCTATCATTTAATTTTCGTCTGCCGGCTAACATTCTGGGCCAAATTTTACGATGATCTTACACTACTTAAGTCCACTCACGAACTAACGAACTACTTCGAAAATAACACAGGATATGTGCAAGCTTCGGCTCTGTGTTGCTTGTTGGAAAACATTTACATTTAGATCAAAGAATAACAATTCCAAGCCGTATGCTATCCTTTTTAGCTCACCGTAGTCTAGGTTTTCAACGTAACTTTGCCTGAAAATACTTTGAAGTTATCGTGTTCAAAAAGTTTTGCATGACAAGTTTTTTATCACATTATGTAGATCTCAAATATTTAGTTGGGCCAGCAACCCGACCGAGGTTATTTTTCCATTAAGGTCTTTTCCCTAAATCTACATTATAAAAGGTTTAATGCGATGTGTTTCGAATCGTAATCTTGGGTTTTATTAGCATACCCTCTGGGTGCCATCTACCTACATTTCGTATTGAAGGTCATAATATATAAATTTCGAATTATTCTAAGTCAAAACATGGCTAGATACACAATTATGTTATCATCATATCGCTTTCTATCGTTCCGCGCTGGTGTAATCAAGGAAAAATGTGGAATTTTCTGTGATGCTTCCTTACATAATGAATTACTCATCAATAGGTAATTAATTATCGTCATATTATGTAAAAGGCATGCCGTCGGCGATTATAAACTCGATGTACACATGCAAGTAATCATAATCAACTTTATCTTGTACTACGCCTCCCATACTGATTTTAATCAGCAAAACATTTGGATTTGCGCGCGCATTCATGATTATATTGTTCTTATTGTTCTATGAAACTATTGAAATTAATATTTTGTTTGGGTGTTTGAATCTTACACCGGTGTCTAACTAAGATATTCTGTGGTATGCAAAATAATTTGACTTTTTTAATGTGTTTCATTAGGAATAAGAGGTATGGATAAAGAAAGGGGAGGCTTAAACACAGCAGTGGCTCCTGGCTGAAATGATGATGATTTGGCAATTGGGTACTTGAGCAAAGAATTGCAGTACAAATAAGGCTATTATAATTCATAGTTATCATTCTCCTGCCCTTGGGGCCTTGGGGTCGGCACAGCATGTCTTCTTCTTCCATACTTTTCTATTACTTGTAATCTCATCAATAATAAAAAATATTATATTTCAAACTATACCGTAGTATATATATACACCAGACATTGAAGTAACAACATTTACTTTATATGCATTCGGAACATGAAATACTGAATTACGGATTCTCTGGAATAGTACAATCGTCTGTTTCAGTAATGAATGAATGAAAACGCCGAATATGGAAGGATCAATGAAGCAAAGGGGTATGCTCTCTGGAACTACGGACCCCCACCTGGTGACCCACTCCGCAGAATACATAAATCGGCGTAGTTTGAAGCAGGTGGTGTGCTGTTTCGGCTAAATCCTTTGTGGTTAGGATTCGGACTAGCTGAATGTACGTGTACGTTTAATGCTATGTAGGTAGGAATTAATGGGAGATATAAGTTTTTAAACTGTAATGGTCACTAATATAATCATTAACTTTAGAAACGGGATATTTACCATGTTTACGTAGAAAAAAAAAAATGAAATAAGTATCCCGTAAAAAAAAATATCTTGCTTCTAAAGTTAATGATTATGAATAGGAGATTTGGTGTCTAAGCTTATTTATCTTGTAAGCAGAAGTCTTCGGTTTCGACTATAAATAATACAAGGAATGCTTTGTTCATTTTAAATTATGATTGTGGTAATAGAGGCCTATCTCTTACAATAACAATTGGTGGTATTGTTCTTTATCATAATTATAATATCTTACTAATATTTAGGGTATCAAATAAATGTCGAGGAAATCACTATCGTAACGATTGAGTGAACAATAATAATTATGCTATCAAAAAATAATATTGGAAATCAAAACAGAGACGGACTTAGTAAATAAAAGTTGAAATGTATTTAATTTCGCTGAAATGATTGTAAGAATAAGGTTTTCATTCACCACAGCCAAATCCTTCCAATATTTTTTAACAGCCTACTGATTCTATACAATAAATATTTCATTGATAGGATTCTACTTGTGATAATTGGGGCTAAAATAAATCTTAAACGGACTTTAAACTCAGACAGGCTTGCTCAAGGTTATGTTACGGGGAAACCCAGCCATTATATACAAAACATAACTACACGGCCTATTTCAAGTAAAAAAAATAAACCGTTTCTAAGAAACCCGGACGTTACTGAAGTACACATTTTGCAACTCAAGGATGCAAAGTTTCTAGTTCTACAATTGTATGTAACGAAGGCTCTTCAAGAGTTCAAGTGCAATACTGGAACAGCTGCTTGTCCTTCGTACTAACGACTGTATTGTTAGTTTTTTTTTTTAAGTTTTATATAGTTTCAAGTCAAAGCTTCTACATATTAAAACCACGTTCAAGAGGTTTCAGGGTGTATATTTTACAACAATGATAACATTGCCATCTCTTGAACGCGGATGTCCTGATCCCGTTCAGTTTCGTTGGTGAAATTGGCCCTAATTGGTTTTCGTTACTCAAAAATATTTGCGTTGAATCTGTTCATAAATAAAAGCATTATCTCTTTTGTTAGAAGCAGGAAGATTCTTTTTAGCTTCACGTGTAATCTGTGCAATGTTTAATCTTGTAAATCGATCCGTGAGATTAAAATCAAAGAGCCTTGATCAAATGACGTTGACGACAATTGTTGACGGCCTCGATACGGTTCCAGAAGAGATCTTTTGCAAAGATATTTCTTTTAGTCTTTCGTTACAGATTGATACGAAGGATTGATAAGTTTTCGATACCTACCAGTGGCGAAGGTTCATTACAACTCGATTCCTACCGGTTTCCTTTTGAAAAATGGCAGTCAGTATTCTATAGACAAATAAAATTATCAGATTAAATATATGTACTCCTGCTCCGGCTTACCTTTTACAAAATTGACCCTTCGCTACTGATACCTACTGCATATATTTTTTGTTAGCCTATCTAGTGTCCCACTCCTAGGCAATGGCGTCCCAGTCCTCCTTCCAAACCTCTCTGTCTCTTTGCGATTTCGGGCCAGGTTTGCTCTGCAAACAAGATCAGGGGGCCTAAAATTGCCGCTTTAGCTGAATCAAAATTAATACGAATCACGTTAAAATATGAATTGTCACTTTCGACCATTTTATTAGTTGTAACGTAATTCATATTATTATCCTATTATGATTCTGGTATTAGCAGCCATTTTAGGCCCCCAGATCGTCACACTACCTTCGCCGCGGTCTACCTTAACGGTGATTTCCTTGTAACTACTTTTTCGAGAAATACTTTTTTTATAACCATAAGTACATTGAATCGTTTCTCGAAAACCTTCATCTTTAGAACCGACAGTTTAATTCCCAATTCGCTCTCGATCCTCAACGATCATGCGAGTCCGATAACGAGAATTAAATGACCAAAGATAAGGCGCTTTAAAATATCTTGCGCCTACGCCAAAGCAATCAAATCGTTTAGATAAAAACAATACCACGGACTTAATGGAATGAATAGTTTGTTTTGGCGATCGTCAAGTTCATAACAAACATTGGGTTCGTAAATTACGTTCGCAATCAGTTCCTGGTTAATACCTACTTGTGAGTGATAATATTTTATGTCATTGGGTTCATTATCAATTGTAAACAAACTTTGGCTTAGTTTACAGTTAACACGTGTGCCATTCATACTCGTGTAGCGATTAATATTGAAAATTATATTAGATGGTCGTTTACATTTTTAGTACTTTTTAATATGTCAATAAAGGGCTGTCATCTACCTTAACAATAACTTTAAAACGACTTGTCTTTAGGGTCAGTAGTTTCGGAGATAAGATGGGGGCGATGGTCATTTTTTTATCGATTTACTTAAAAAAACTTTCAAACTACTTATTTGTATTAAAAATATTTAAAAAAACGTAATCATAATCAAAGTATTTATTTCAAGTAGGCCAGTTAAAGGCACTTTTGAACTGTCGAAACAAAGACAACAATGAAATGCAGCTACAGTCCCAGTCTCAAGGCATGAAAACTGTGAAAGTACTGTTGTTGCCCATTCCAAAGCGTAGATCTCTATGGAGAAGAACGGGCAAGAAACTCTATGGACACTCTTTGAAATCAGAATATTGTTACAAATGCTTGGTTACATTTACATCATTCATATTGACTCATTACTTTTTTAATGAGCCACAAGCTGCAGTATGCAAAACTTTTCTTAAAAAAAAAACGAATACCCCCAAAATCATTTAAATATGTATTTAATTTACTTCACACGTCTAAAAACCTGTTTAGTGTTTAATATTGTCTTAGATTTTAAGGCTAATGACCAAAGGTCACAAATTGCTTTGAGCGTAAGGTTCTTGCGCACAATGCAATGTTATGAAATTTGAAAAAAAAATAACAGGTATTTAATGTTGCCAGCCGAGAATTCAGCTCTGGATCTTTTTTTTGGAGGAACACCGTAAAATTGTTTAATAGGTCACTCTTTTTACTACAAAGCTACGCTAAAAGACAAAAAAAAACTGTATTTTGTATTTCAAAGTAATTTGCAGTCTCGTAATATTTGTTCAAGGACTACCTTGAAAGATAAACTTCTTAAGTAAATAAAGGTGAAAGAGTGCAGTGCGCTTTAGTAGGAAATTGGATTCTGATGTTTGAACTGAAGGGTTTATAAGATTATACTGAAGAGTTCTTTGCACTACATACTGGTTTAAAAAATCTTGTGTTTATGCGTTTGTAGTACTAAACTGAATTGATGTCTCTATCTTCATTTTGTATGTGAAATGAAGTTTTTTTTTTTTTCTTAGCCTCTATTATCCCACTGCTGGGCAAAGGCCTCCCCCATAGCCTTCCATTCTTCCGTGCGGTTTCTTCTGGCCAATCTCTCAAATACGCGTCTAGGTCGTCACGCCAGTGTTTTTTAGGCCTCCCTCGGCGACGACGCCCGTCTTCTGGCACCCACTGGTGACGACTCTGGCCCATCGGTCCTGATGCATTCTATAAATGAAGATACAAAGGTTTATGTATTATGTGTTAATGATACGATATCACTAGACCGACGTGGCAGTCAATTGGTTTATTATAGTATGTTATATACATATAAGTCATCATCCATACTTCCATATTAATATTATAAATGCGAAAGTAATTGTTTGTTTGTTACCGTTTCACGACTAAACGGCTCATCGGATCGTAATGGAATTTGGCAAGGAGATAGCCTATGCCCGTTCCGCTTTTTTTTTCTTACATATACAGATCAAAATTTCCACGCGAACGAAGTCACGGGGAATAGCTAGTATTAATATAAATTGCATAATAATGTAGGTTATGCTAATAAAACATTTGAATTGTAGAACATAAGGATGGTTTGATAATATAGGTCACACATCTACTTGTGTATCTACTTAGTAATTTTCCTATGCAATGAATTATGAGTACCGTTACATAGAATTTGCAGTATTTAGATACGTACCTCTTACATCAATATAATTATAAAACAACTGTTTTAATAGCTACCAACGTTAATAAATGGACTTTGTTATATAAAATGAAAACATTATAACTTAAAACGTTGAATGTGCTTCTGTATAATTATAATGGATATTCATGATTGGCTCGCATTTAATCAATTAGTCACCATTATCGATAATTGATTTGTGTTTCATAGTCGTGTGTTTCTTCATGATTAAATGGTTTGACATGCACTTATAATCATGAATGCACATTTCATAATTAAAACGAAGCGACACTTTCGAAGGATACCAGTTTGTTTTGTTTTAGTTAGCATTTATTGTCCCACTCAGGGGCAAAGGCCTCCCCATTCCTTCCACTTCTCTCGATGGTGTGCCTCTTCTCTCCAATTTACGAGGAATCCAAAGCGCCCCGCCAACTTCTCCTCGGACTCTCGGTTTTCCGCGACCACGTCTAGCTGTCTGCCGTCAGTTTGTTTTAAAATTTTAAATTCACTGACAGCTACGTATTATATTTTGCACTAGACTTCCCTAAAAAAAAAGAAAGATTTGTGAAAATCCACCCCCTAAAGGGGTTGAATGAGGGATGATAATGTATGGAAAGCAGCCATTTTTACCGATCATATGGATATTCCATGTAAAAGATTAAGTTTCCTATCAAGATTGCACTTCTAGAGGATAAAGATTTTTTTTTATTTTCAAAACGAATGCCGTTTCTAAAATTATATCTTTGATTCTGCTATTCACTCGCCATGTTCGAAAAAGGCATCCGCCAAAGAAACCAATAAGTAACAACTACATTCAATATCACGAATCCTGCAAGCTTATTTATATTATGATAAGGTAATACAAGATATTGCCTCTACAATCTCATTATTTCAGATCTAAAGGGAAATTCCTATTTCTATTCAAAGGGTCCACCTGCGGTTCTTGTGGCTAGACTTTGTGTGGGTTCCTCCTTTGTTGTTTAACAATGACTGGCCATGTGGCCATATGATTAATTAATGTTATGTGCCTGGGTGGACCATTTAGCCTACTGAGGACAGTGCTGCAAGTTATCTTGGCCCTTATCCTGCATTGACTGGAGGACGCTGTTGGTGGATATTTGTGAAATTGTATTGAAAAAACAAGCGTTAGTTCCGATTACTCCCCCACGCCCCAAAATAACCATGTTGCACTATAACTCTGCCTTACTATGTTGGCCGAAGAGAAAAGGAATGGGGGCCTGGATAAAGTAGCATCCTATCAGCGATGATAAAACAGACAAAAATGTACTCGCTACACATACGAATTCCTTGTAGAAATTCAGTAACACTGCTTAGACCAGTAATAATGCTTACCTTTTTTTTGCCAACTTTTCTGGTCCTCTGGTTGGGGAACATTGGCGAACGGACAGGAGTTTGCTGAAGTTGCTGAACTATTCCATTCCACAGTGGCACAGCGTGAACTAATATAGACGTGGGCGAAGTCGCATTGGCGAGGCCCCTTTCTTTGGGTACCTCGAAAATTTCACACTAATTTTGGTATGTGAGCTGGGTGTCCCACTTTGCCCTAACCACAAGGATGCCTCGCGCGACGTCCCACTAGGTGCGAGGCCGTGGGTGTGGAGCTGCTTCGCCTACTCCTAGCTACGTCACTGCTATTCCACCTCGTCACCTTGATTTAAAGGATAAGTTGAAAGTGGATACAAAATGAAAGAGTTGATCACAAAGCTTCAGTTTTTGTATAGGAAGATTCTCTAGAAGAATAACTAAAGAAAGTATCTATGTCTCGCTTGAATTGCGTCTCAGATAATATTATAATAGCTAGGAAGGGAGCATAATACTGAGTTAAAAAAGTACCGAAGAAAAAGATTTGCTGCTCCGACAGGATTAAGGATTATGGGCTTTTATCTTAAATGTTATGCTTGTGACGTATGCCACTTGGAAACTTGCTTTAGGACATACGAGGTTCTATTTCCTGATCGAAATACGTCATTTAATAGGAAAAAAACTGTGCTCGGGATTTATCTGCAGTTCGCGCGTCATTGGACGAATTTGAATAAAATGATATGAATTGCTAATTGTACCTGCTCCCAGCTCTGTTGTGCAAAATGGGAGAAGTCGACGGTATCTACCCGATTCGATACAATATGAAGAGTTTCACATCACTATGCTATCCTATTTGACCCTAAGGTTGACTGGTAGAGAATGCCTTGTGGCATTAAGTCCGCCTATGTACCACTTTTGTACATGAAGTTTAAATAAATAAGAGTTTGATAAACAATAAATCTCGACACCAACACTATAGATATAGGTGCTAAATCGTTGTTTACGCGAAGGCGTTTGATGAAACAGCAAAGAATACAATGAAACTTTCGCATCCATTGATTTACTTAGAAACTCTACTTTAATTACGCAAATAATATCACTGAATAAAAACATAGAAACACATTTAATTAACAATGCCTTACCTAAATGGATTTTGTTCGCTAATTGTAATGCTAATTTAATACAAACATGGAAGACCGTGCCAATGGCAGACGGCGATATTATGCAAATGAAGCCTGTGTAAGCCTATTTAGCTACGTTTTCGGAATTGTAACTAAATACTCCTTACAAAGTTACAACCGTCGTATTCGTGGTAGCGACAAACAATGCGATGCAAATTGTTGAAGATATGCCAAAGGATCTAATAAAACACATTTAAGGTATAGAATTTATCCAAAATGGCGATAAGCTAGATGACAATGGTGTGGTTCGCAAATTCTGAATGTTTCCCCTCTGAACATCTGCTGGGTAATATGAGCTAAGGCCTGCCTCCATATTTACAGATTTTCTTTTCCTATATTATGCTATCAGTTCATCAGGTCCTCTCGGCGCCTCATTAACTTAATTCGGATTGCATTATTATATCATTAACACTAGAAACGGGATATTTACCATGTTTACTGTTTGTTTTGAGTTCCCGATATTTCTGCGCTGTTGCAAGCACCATGATCACGAACCACTGGAATCCAGTGGCTCAACTGTGTACAAACCGAAAAAGTGCCGAAAAGAGTTCGCGAGCGGACACAGTGACTTTGGTGTGTCGGGAACAGAATCAAGTTGCGACTTTGCTAGTGACAGTGGTAGCGGTACTGAGTGCAAAAGATGAACAAGAAAGAGGGTAGACCATTTGTCTGGTCATAAACACCTACCCGCAATAACTTCAGTTAATCCGTGATCAAGGTGTATAATATCGGGAACTCAAAACATATATTAAGTTTTCCAATGCTGTTACTTAGAAACCGATGTAAAAAGAAACGGATCAGGCTTTTATTGGTATTTGCTGACGCGTGTTAAAACGCGGTCCACGTGGAACGGCTACATTGTATCGAATCCGATGAGGTAAGCACGAATTCCTACTTTGAAGTAAGTGAACACGTGTATCGTTCACAAAAGCTATTGACTGAGGTACAAAACCGATAGCAAGCATAGATCTAAACATTTAAACTTGTTTGAAGACTTTGACTTTATTGAAGTTCTTCAGAAAGGTCAGGTATGAGGTTCGTTTGTGAACGTGGATGAATCAAAGGAGTATCTAAGGATCGGTGAAGTTCTAGTAATTTCTGTCTAACCCCACGGAAAAAGACGTAGGATTATGTATGTATGTATGACGTTAAAGACTTTGCCACAGACAGAGTAAAATAGAAAGACGGAAGGAAAGCCTTTGCCCCGTAGTGGGACACATCAGGTTCATAATAATAAAGACTTTGCAACACGAGGTGGTAAAGTGAAAAATATATTTTCATTTGCTCAACTGTGTTGTGCTGTGCTGTATTTGAAGTTATGTCTGTCCCTAGCTTTACACAAACTGCAATTTCTCTAAGCATTGGCCCACAAATTGAGTTCTAAGTGTATTTCGCCAATGTTGGTAGTAATCTCATCAGGATAATCTGAGATTAATCAACTAGCTATCTACTTCCCAATCCGAGATTGAAACCATTCCTTTACTACTATCTATTATACTGATTCACATAGCTGAGGTGGTGAATGCGTCTTCTTCTTCGCCGTGTCAATAATTCCTTAAGATAAGCTTCAGCCAGAGCCCTGACACTTCAACGGCGTTAAAAGAGGCTTCAGAGTTCAGAGTCTTCAGACAGATCAAGACCTCAAGGTGCAGTTGAAGTTTGATAAACAGCCCAACAGTAGATGAGGCATCGTTTGTATGGATCTGCAGACGCACTTTGCTTACTTGGAACATCCCCAGTAGTTGGTGAACGCTAACAATTTACAAAGATAAATAAAGTGGAAGTGTCTGTGTTTAATGTTAAAATAACAGCTTTTAATCGAATGCATAACAACAAAACACTATTTTTAAATTTTTGTCTGTCTGTCTGTTTGTTCCGGCTAATTTCCGAAACGCCTGGACCGATTTTGACGGGACTTTTACTAGCAGATTGAGATAGCCGATGTTATAAGAAGTAACAAGGCTACTTTTATTTTAGAAAAATCATTCGATTTCAGTGCAAATACATTAAAACCCTTGAAATTGTAAACAAAATCCGATTCAAATTGCGATGTAATACTTTTATAATCATTTCACGCGGACGAAGGTCGCAGGCTTCATTACAAATAAATCCGAAGAGTTGATTGCCCAAATTAGTGCTTACACGAGCCTAACGAGGCTCCAAAATAGTGTTAGCAATTAAGGTAAACAACCTATCATATTGACAACAAAAAAACAACAAGTAGCAGAAACACGAGGCAACCATGTGAATATGTCGTGCTTAACATACGCATTATTTTACCATGACTAATTTTAATTTCTTGAATTGAGAAATTTGACTACCAAGGCAAAGCTAGGTGTCGGTATCTAGTTGTTAAATTATAATATTCGGAGCGTAAACAAGTAATCATCATCTGCCTAGCCTTTTTTTTCAACTATGTTAGGGTCGGCTTCCAGTCTAACCGGATACAGCTGAATACCAGTATTTTACATGGAGTGACTACCTATCTAACCTCCACAACCCAGTTAGTACTACGTAATACGATACCCTTTGGTAAGACTTTTTGGGGCACTGACTACCTGTAACGACTGTCAAAGATATACAAATGACAGGCTTAACGTGCTTTCCGAGGCACGAAGGAAACTCGGTATGTAATGGGTAGTCCGATCCGGCTGATCCACAGACCAATCTAGGCAAGCACGACTTAACCTGAATATCGATCCGAGCGGCTGTTAATATTTAGCCACGAGCTCCTAGCTCCTAGATATATCTACGATTCCCGTATAATAAGCTCCTTTGTACAAACATCTTGGGATATTAGTCAAATGATGTTAAACGTCGAGAATACTTCCGTCTGTTGGTAATAAAACTAAACTTTTATCTAAGGGCTTTCCGAACAGAAGATACTATGTCTTTGAGATTTTTTTTTTGAAGCTATATGTCAAATCTCATAGTATTTTAGTGAAGAGGTGCGAACACTCTAAGTTAAAATACAAGGATGTCTGCTTAACAAAATGTCCTTACATAACATAACATCTCGCCTGTAATCCCCGAAGGGAGGGTAAGGCAGAGGTGTGTTCTTAATAGTAACACCCACATTTCGCCATATAAATTTAAGCCTCATGCTATAGGGGGCGAGCCTATTACCATCAACCGGGTACTTATCCAGACTCCGTGGCTGCTACTGAGAAATTCCCAATAACATATTGCCCGACCTGAGAATCGTACCCAGGACCTCATGCTCAGGAGTTGCACTTGCAACGACTAGACCAACGAGGCAGTCTAATGCGAGGTAGACAAATGTCCTTAGTATATTGAAACTCCAAAATATTCCTAAAACAAAGTCTATTCAACTTCAAGTTGACAAGCTGCGTGTTTTCCAACAAGGTGAACTCCTTGACCGTCCTTCAGTCTGCCCATAACAATTTGTACACGGTGTTTAGCAGTTCGTACACGATTTTTAATGTCATCGATGGTAATCATTGTTTGTATCGAAAGCATGCTACAACTGATAACTGGTTTTATGTTCGCTTGTTACCTACCTTGCCTACGATGGAGGTTGTGGTAGGATAGGTTGATTGACCTGCAAGACTGGCTTTAATACCAGATTTTTAGAATAGATTTGTAATTCATCTTTTATTGTAAAGGTTGGAAATTGATTTATTAGTGAGTAGTTTTAGTGTAAACAAAGCTCGTGGCTAAATAATAACAGCCGCTCGGGTTGATCTTTAGGTTAAGCCGTGCTTGCCTAGGTTGGTCTGTGGATGGGTGACCACCCATTACATACCGAGTTACCTCCGTGCCTCGGAAAGCACGTTAAGCCCGGCACGTCCCGGGTGTCATTTGTAGATCTTTGACAGTCGTTAGGTAGTCAGTGGCCCAAAAAGTCAGACAACCAGTCTTACCAAGGGGTATCGTATTACCCAGTACTAACTGGGTTGTGGAGGTCAGATAGGCAGTCGCTCCATGTAAAATACTGGTATTCAGCTGCATCCGGTTAGACTGGAAGCCGACCCCAATATAGTTGGGAAAAGGCTAGGCAGACGAGACGAGTTTTAGTGTAAAGAATAGCTTTATATGGAACTAGATTTAACCTGCGGCTTTGACAATCAATTCTGCTTGTAATAATATAATTCAATCATGATTGGAAAGATACGTGGCGCCATCTATGATATTATTATAAGAACGTTATTGTTGTTTTCCTCGGGAACAGTACTGTTTTTCGGGATGATTACCATATGTCCGTTTCTGTACACCTGACAACATCTATGTAAAATTTCAGGATGATCGGATCAGTGGTTTAGGCGTGATAAGGTAACAAACAAACAAACTTAGTTTTGCGTTTATAATATTAGTTAGGATTAGGATTAGCTTCTGCGCGCGGCTTCGCCCGCGTTGTATATTAACCTATATGCATTGGAAATAATGAACCTTTCAAATGGTGAAAGAATTTTACAAATAGCTGCCGTGGTTCCGGAGATTACCCTCCGCATACATACAAACTCACAGAATTTTATAATAGGAATTTTGGAATATTTCTAAATAATGTCGGCAATATCATATTTCCCTGTCAAACAATTTTAAAAGACCTTCTAATTATGTGCTTCCGCATTGTAGGTGATTCCCTATTTCAGTTCATACGGAAATGCACAAAGGGATCGTATTATCAATTTTAATTATGCTATCTCTTATTATCAAAGAATTTGGTTTTAATTCAGATCTTATCACAAAAGTATTGTGCATGCAATTATTATGATATGGGCTTAGTATTTTCCTCAAGATTAAGTTATTGATAACGACGTTTAAAAACACTCGATAATCACAACAATACTTAATCTGTTGGTTAATTTAGATCTTTTGATTAGTCATTTAATGATGCAATTTTAACAAATGTTAAAATTGCATCATTAAATGACTAATAACAGAATTCGTTACAAATACATATGTAACGTATTCTGTTATTAATAAAATCTAATTAATTGCTAAACCATACTACCCAAAGATTGCAAGAGGGACTATCACATTAAAACCAATCTGTCTTTTAAACCTTACTTAACGTAGATCTTGTTCCACTGTTCACGACAATAACTTCATGTTTCAGCTAAATTCTCTTCGTCTAATGCATCTTTCAAACAAAACCAAACAACTGCATTTGACTCATATGCACAGCCACGCGCCTTTAGAACTGTTGTTCTAAGTAAACTACACAAAACATAGAAGTCGAGACATGACCTCACCCGACGAGGGTAACCACAAGTCCAGATTCATCCGGCTTTTTGGTGCCTCCTCAGGATTTTATCCAGCCTTGTGATTTGTACGGACTTTCCAAAATAAACGGATTTGAAACAAAAATACATAACTTCTTATTTTACTGAAACAAACGTATTAAAAAGTAAAATGTCCGATATTTTTCGAAAATGTCCGACTTTTTCACACGACCTTTCAAAGTTCGAAATGGTAACCCTACAGCCGGCACGATGCAGCACTATCTCAAGAAGTCAAAACCAAGTTGAAACTACTGTAATCATATTGCTGCATCGAGTTTCTCGTTCACGTAGTTCGAATTAAGCACGTGCCTGAAACACTACGTTTCTACAGCTGTTCTGGATTTGTCTCTGAAAGACTCAAAACGTACGTGCAATGTGTGGGCAAGCTTCTATCATTTCTACATCTATTCGTTTGATAGGTCTTCACGTACTAGTTTATCTCATTACTTTATATCCAGTGCTGCACGCAAGGTGTAAACGAATTAGAGGTGGGAAATAGACTATCTCGTTGACTGTAAATGTCGAGAGGTTCGTATAGCATGTGAGTCAGCAGGTTCACTGTTACTACAAAACAACCTACCTCCTGGTTGGTAACCTATAGTTGCCACAGTCGAAAATTACCCACAATTATATTGGCTGATCCGTTATTTAAACTCCCAAATTGTTATGTGCCATGACAGTGTTATGGGACATTGACGACCAACTCAATGCTAAATGATCGGAGAAAATGATGTGACATTTTACGAGTATGTACACAATAACGGAGATCTACACTAAAATGAGTCATTTGTACACATATGTACATATTGTAATAAAGCTTCGAAGGTCGGCCATGTAATCGGATAATATTAGAGCTACATGGTTTCATCTCAATGTTTGGTATTAACCCAACGCCAGATGATCTCATTTCGCCGTTATGTTTAATTTGCCGTGATAACGTGTTTGCCCATGTACGTTTTCACCTATCACGTACATGGATGTCTAGACATTATTAGACCGACAAAAGCATATATACAAACGCAAAGGTGATAGAGTTACCAGTCTCTTACAATCTGGCTTGTCAAAAATTCTTGGGAGACGCAGCTGTCTTGCTTGCGTCTGTCTTCATTACGTATTTGCTTCAGTTATTACCAAAATTTTGGGAATCCTTAGGGATATCCCTTGTCAAGTAAAGTTCGAGGTTATGTCGGACTTCAACTCGGTACGTTGATCGTTGGTCTTCTTCCTCAGTAAACGTAAAGAGACTCCGGAGTTTTCCGTGTAATGTATCAGCGCCCTGATGCGCCAGTGCCATATTTCCGGACGGCCCTACATCCTCGCAAAAATCTTTCATGGTAAGCTTCGAGTACAGTATAGGCTCATTTATAAACAAGGGGTAATAAAAATTCTGAACAGCGAAATTGAAAATAAAACCCTTGTTATTATTTGGGGTGGTTTTGATAGCTATATCACGTTGTGAAAGAAACTTTTACGGAACCGTAGAACCTATCCAAATATGAAAAGCAATTATGGAACCGTTTAGGCTTTTCGTTATTTGGGTTGTTTTTGATGGCTGATTCGCTTTCATGATATTGAAATGAAATACCTATGTACTCGTACGCGAATCTCATATTACTTTCTAAACAAGAGTTTCCTTACTGTAATGTATTTCTTTGAAAAGCATTCTTCGATCAGTAAAATGGGTGGTTGCGTTGGCGAACTCTATCTGCTCATTTTTTAAGTTTATGTTCTACATCATTGTTATGTTGTGCTTAAAATATTGGAACTACGCTGCCCCCTAAATTTTCTGTTCATGGTGTTGGTAGAATCAGATAGTCGTTACAGGTAGTCAGTGGCCCAAAGTCTGACAACCCGTTTTACCAAGGAGTATCGTATTACCTAGTACTAACTGGGTTGTGGAGGTCAGATAGGCAGTCGCTCCATGTAAAATACAGGTATTCAGCTGCATCCGGTTAGTCTAGAAGCCGACCTTAACATAGTTGGGAAAAGGCTATACAGATGATGGTGTTAGTAGAATCAGAGTCCTGATGATGTCTGGATGAAATTTATAAAACCTACTAATAAATCAAAAACAGAGATCTTATCAGAAGATTACATCACACGAATACCTCTTTAATGACTGTCCTTCAACATGACTGATGCACGAAGTAGATATACCGTTATAAAAAGTTTATTATGAAATGTCTAAGCCATGCCAGGAATAATAAACAGCTGGGTGTATCCTACGTGTCTACGACTAATCGACACTCAATGAATATGAATCATCACGAGGATCCAACTTTCATGGCCTATATGCTTTCCTTGCTTTCACTTTTTACCGACTGGCAACGCCAAAAGCAAGGGTATGATTCTGATAACTTTTTTTTTTTTCTTAGCCTCTTTTATTCCACTGCTGGGCAAAGGCCTCCCCCATAGCCTTCCATTCTTCTCTTCGTTCGGTTTTTTCTGGCCAATCTCTCAAATACGCGTCTAGGTCGTCACGCCAGCGTTTTCTAGGCTTCCCTCGGCGACGACGCCCGTCTTCTGGCACCCACTGCGTGACGATTCTGATAACTTAAAATGTTTATATTCCTTTTAACAAATCCTATCAATTTTTAGATTTTTCCTTTACCTAAAAATCTCATAAATTAAAGACGCAATCGCAGTGATGTTGATGTGAATCGTGATTTTCCTCAATGTCACCTAGTACCTACCTATATCAGGCAAACCGATGTTTTGGTTTACGTCTACCAGACCTCTAAAACTGTCATCTGCGGTCCGGCAGTCCCCCATCCGGTGCTGCCTCCCTACGTCGAATGTTTAGCATTCAATTAAGGTACTCAGGAAATTCGTCTCCTGATTTTTATTCACCACACCTTATTGATCACTTGATTCCATTCAAAAACTTCATTTGAATTCGGTTCACGGTGTTTTTGTTTCTTTCCGCTTCGTGAGTACGGTTGCGAGCGACATTTGTCTAAGTTACGGAACTGTATTAGTGACTTTTTTATTTCCTTCAATTGTTGAGTTCTCGTTTTGATTCGGGTCATGATTTGTTACGATTGTTTGTTTAAACTAGTAGCAAACATGGAGCCAACGAGTTCAGCTGTTTATTTTGGCCAACAGTGACAAATATGACTCATTATCAGGACAAGTGACAGTCTAGTTCTGCCCCCAGCTGAGCATCATGAGTTTCCACGTTTCTGTAGTGTATTCCAAGTTTTGCGAGTCTCACCCAGATCTTGGTGTTCTGTTAGCACGGTCCACCTAACTGGCTGTTCACGGCACCATCTCTCAGCAACCAGATTAAGAAAACCTTATTTGGGCGCTTTAGCAGTAGGTAAATACTCCTTAAAGTCCTGTCACAATAAATTACATGATATTCGTCTCATGAAACCGGTACTCTGTCGGCAATAAACGAGTGTGGGCTTTTTTCACGGGGCACGGACTCAATGTGGGCGTAAATACTTTAAGGGATCCCAAGCTTTTTCCTGCAGACATTTGTTTTCATCTAGCTGCCTCTTCACTTGATGTTTTCTTGACCTTCTAAAGATAGTTGTTTGCTCACCGACGACTTGTTGCGTGGGTGTAACAAAGGTGAAGTGTTCCTGTGTCTTTTAAAAAAAGTGGAGTGTACTAGGATTCTGCTGTGAGTGAAGACGGTGAATAACTTCCCCTCATTAATGAAAGGAGGTGAGCTGTGGTAACAGTTGTGTCGTCTTCCCATCAATCTGCCACATTGCTGGTGTAGGTAGGGTTGCCATCCGTCCGGTTTCCCCGGATTTGTCCTAGTTTGGAAGGCGCCCGGGGCCGTCCGGGCGGGGTTTTAATAAGTGTCTGGTTAAAACTTTTTGTGATAGTTTCCGTCTGAATCCAATGGTTATGTACCGGAATGCAATTTTTTTGAGCTACTTTCGCTCGCTCTTGCATCCTAGGTTCTTTGAATTCCATATTTTGTAAGTCGATAAATTAATGTACATTTCTGTATGAAAAGTTAAAAGAAAGTAAGAACGCCTCCCGCCGCGCCCTTTTTTTTCCGATGGGAAATCATCAAATTACCCCTCCCGCTCTGGGCGAAGTGGAAGGGAGTGTCAGACTCGTACTGACTAAAACTCATCCATGTTCCGCGCCCTCACTTCTTGTTTGAATCACGCTCTAACTGTCACCATACTGTTCGTCTCGCGATGATTTTCATACAATATGAAATGCAACGCGAGACAATTCTTTTCTTTCTCTTTTTGGGGTGTCCAGGAAAAAATCTAAATTTCACATAAATATCCGGGGTTTTTAAGTTTTTGTCCGCTATCGTCGGCTTAGGTGATGGCAACCCTATATGTAGGGCTTATAGTATCCGATAGACGGAAAATGATGGAGCTCGTTTCCATAACCATATAATAATAAGGTTGCGTGGAGACATTGTGAAATGAAAATAGGAAGTTACTTCACCAAGTCACGATGTTCAGCTAACGAAACTCATTTTCTCTTATACACGCTTGTGTGGGGCGTATATAATGACTTGGTTTCTTTACAGTTCATTAAGCTAAGACTAATCACATCGCGCTACATTGAAACCTTACTACTGAATGAATCAGCTGGTTTCATATCCTGTGCAGTAATACAGTATTATAAAGGGTGTAAAAAGACCCTGAACGAAGCCGAAAGACACTTGTTCTCCCCATCATTACGATCACTTTCTGGACCATACCTGGAAACCTTCTAGTTACGATATTGGAGGTCAAATTTCCAATATTTTCACAAGTTTTTTTTTAATACTTCTTTTTAAGGTTTTAACTTTACTTTAATTACCTTCATGACCCGTTTACTATACAAAGCATCCATCAGCACCAAGTTTTGAGTGCGTTACATTGAGTTTTACCCTAAAACGTGATTTTCGCCCCAAAAAAAAAAGTCGTTTCCCAGCAATATTTTTTGCGTAGGGTGACTTAGTTTGGTGTACATAATGCTTGGTTGACGGCTTTGTGAAGAGTCCGTTTACACCCTGTATACATGAAGTAATGTGAACTGAGATAGGTACGTAAATACTTACGACTTAGGTTTCTTTCCCACTTCCGATCAAGAGTATTCTTAATGCTAGATGCGTGCTTTAATCCTCACATAATTTACCTTTGCTCTATCCATGTTTAGTGAATATGTATTTCTTCTTTATTCTGTCTTTTCTAACAGTAAGGTGCTGCTGAAATAGGGAAAGGTAATATCTTTCTATTAACGAATATCAAATTTCAGACCTACGGCAGACAGTCCACATACTCGTATATCAATCCTCGTCGAAGCCGAGTTGAGACAGGGGTCGGTTTTATCGTCTGGCGTCCGAACAGCTTCTTATATTTCCTTTTGGCTGAAACAGGTTTGATAAGTAGTTTGTCCTCGTTTCTTGTTAGAGGGTATGATCTGAGCAAATGTGTGTCACCAAACTCGCCGATATACAAGGTGTAAACGGACCCTTCATGAAGTCGTCAACCTAGCATTATGTACATCAAATTAAGTAGCTTTAGGCTAAAATTATTGCTGAGAAGCCACTTTTTTACGGTAGGACTTAATGTAACGCACTCAAAACATTGTGCTGATGGATACTTAGTTACTGTACACTTAGTTCGCAATAAAGAATTTGAATTTGAATTTGATGGCTTTAATAGTACGGGGGTCGTGGAGGTGTTTAAAAATCTTACAATAAAAACATATACATATTTAAAAAAAAATCCAATATCTCCGTAATGAGAAGGTTCCCTGGTATGGTCCAGTACAATAAAACGATCGCAATGACGGGGAGAACAAGTACCTTTCGGCTTCATTAAGGGTCTTGTTACACCCTTTATGGTACCACTCTAGTAATCTTTCTGTAGTAAGTGGTGTTCTTTTATAAGTAGTCGGTGGTCATGCTGTGAACAGAGTTTCCTTATCGATCAGGCGCACTAATTATTAAATTGCTGTAAAATGACGCAACAAAATGTTCGATAAAACAGTGGCCTGTCGAAAACTAATTAGCGACTTAATGGCCACTGACAGTTTAATCAACGTTCCATTAATTTCATACTCTACTCTGTCAGGCGGAAATAAAGTCGATTTTGCGAAAAGGCTTTTTAGATAAACCCTTTGCATCAACGTCGGGCCCTCGATTAAGCGGTTATCTAAATCGCGATGTCAGATTACCTTGTTTGTACTCGTGGTTGTACTCGAATCTTATCTCGAGGTGTTACTATGATACGTAGGCGTGAGTGATATGAAAACATAATTTATTATTTGATTTTTTCCGGGTGATAACATCACAGTTTGCGAATCTGGATTCATTACATGCTTACTCGTTTTGATTATTCACTGTCCTTGATAGGAATTGTTTTGACAAGGTTACACATGTTTTTTCACTACCTTTTGGTGCTGCGTTACTTGTATTAGGCGCGAATTATACAGAAACGGCGTACGGTGGAGGCGCGGGGCAGGCATGATGCCGCTTCAAAACGTTTTCATACAAAATGCACGTAGGCGACGTGTCGTGAATTACACTCAAGCGGCGCGGCACAGGCACGCCGTTCTTTCGTTTCCTTACAAATTCCACGCCTGCGCCGCACCTTACGCCTTACGCCGTTTCTGTGTAATTCGTGCCTTAGGAAACTCCGCAATAGCACGAACGAGTTATACCTTTTTCTGAAATAAAACACAAAAAAAAACATTTTCATCTAACTTTGCCAGCGAAAAAGTTACGAATGCAAACACCAACTTTCAACTGAAAGGCGGAAACTATAACAGAACTGTGAGTAGCCTGGCTCGCGGGGAGTAAGGCAGTTATACATATTCCGCGGTGCGGCAGTTATAGACATACTTATATTCCGCGGTGCGGCAGTTATAGACATACTTATATTCCGCGGTGCGGCAGTTATAGACATACTTATATTCCGCGGTGCGGCACGTAATATGGTCAGATCAACCACAGACAACAGAGTAGGCAGGCATTAACGATTCTAATATTACTTACCGTATTGTGGCAAACTGTTGCTCTGTGGTTACTTATAATTTGTATTAGGTTACCGAACTTATGTTTTCTATGTTGCACGTGCTAAATCGCCAGTTCCTCGCACTCTGGTCGCGCTTAATGATCTTATTGGTATGTCAGAAGTACTGTGAGAGGAATTTATGAAAGTGTTGTTAATCTTCTTTTATTTATGCTTTCATTTGAATATTTTACTTTACTTTGTTATTTTGTAAAGTTACTGTAATTGGTTGTAAACACAACCGTTGTTATTAATTAAATAAATTATAGAAAACATAAGTTAATAGGCTGTTGATTTAGTTACCTGTTAAGGTGGTAATTCTACCGGTCATACTGACTCTTGAACTCGCCTTATGTAAACTAAACTAAAATTCTTGATTTTAGAACTAGTTGTAGAGCTCAATAAAAGGTAATCTTAGTGAAAGACTGGAGTTCAATACAGCCTTTTAACAGCAGTGCTTATCTGTTACTTCCTTTAGCCCAGTACGAAGAGCGGATTCAGAATTGACTTCTATAGAGTGAATTTTACTTTGAATAGCGTAGCCGTCTGTCGATGAACTTTGTTGTTTGATTCAACTTGAATAGTTCCTTTGAGTATTTGTGAAGTCACTCACCCGGTTTTTGAATTAAGAATTTAAAGTTGAGAACCTGTCAAATACATCATGTACGCATTACTTAAGGTGATTAGGATTACGTTGAATTTCAAATTATTTTACGCAAAAACGTAAGAAATTTCGCGGAATACCTTGATATTACTGATACTGCTAGCCTGCGTCATCATCCCACTGATGGGCAAAGGCCTGTCCCCATGACTTCCAGTTGTTTCGATCCAGGGCTAATGTGGGCCACTGGTTGTTGGTTCTGTCCAGCTTGTCCCGCCATCTTCTACGAGGTCTGCCGCGACGCCTTCTGGCTGTGTCAGGGCTTAATATTATCATCTTTAAATGAAAAGTAGAGATTTACATGATTTTAACTTCGAATCCTCCGCTCAGAAACCGGATGCATTAAAGGTAAAAACAACCAGCCATGGATGGATGATGAAGCTGTTCAATTAATAAGCGGAGTCAACAAGACAGGTCATATAATTAATCACAGTAAGGTCAGGGTAGTATATTCCGTCTATGGGGCATAACCGTCTAAAGTCTGTTTTTTAATCCCTGAGACTAAATTGACAAGTGAAAATGGCAAACTGACATAGATTTCAATAGGATTTATCGATCGAAATACGAAATTGTAAAAATGCCACTACTTGATAATAATTATTATTATTTACCAATTTCATAGCATTTTTTCTACGTTTGATTCAAAATCAACAATTTTCACATAATTGTTAGTCGGCATGACACAAAGGGTTTTATTTTTTTTCTGTAAAGTATATACTTAAGTACTTACCTACTTACGTTACATTGCGTAGTTATGCTAATGAAGAAGGCTTGTTTACAAATTAATTTGTGAAATATTCCGGAAAGCTGTATCACAAATTCACAATACGAGTGAAAATAGCGTAAGACATTAATAGTACTTACTGCATTATTTTTCTACTTTATGAATTTTGGACTTGTACACATGAAAACCAATCCAGCTATGCAAAACCGTATGAGCTGATCTCCCATTGTCTAAAAAGCTTATACAAAGCGAGGTCAGCTTATGCTGGTTTTGTATAGCTTTTTTTTTTCTCTTTTTTTAAAGGGGCTTGTTCAATTTGAAGATGTCGCCCGTTTTGTATAGCTTGAAAACCCGCCTTGTGTACGTCAAACTTGGCAGCTTTACCTTACTGAGGCAGCAAAAGCAACCCTTAGGTTGCTTTTCGCGCCTTAGCGCGAATTACACAGAAACGGCGTACGGCGAAGGCGCGACGCAGGCATGATCCCGATTCAAAACGTTTTCATACAAAATGTACGTAGGCGACGTGACGTGAATTACACTCAAGCGGCGCGGGACAGGCACGCCGTTCTATCGTGTTCTTATAAATTCCATGCCCGCGCTGCGCCGCCGTTTCTGTGTAATTCGCGCCTAACATGCTTGATTTCTAGCTGCAGAATCAAATTACATACTAAAGCGTCAAAGCCTAAAATGCCGGCGATTGGTGAGCCTCCTGGCATAGCTGCATAGGCTTAACTATGTCCACTGCCACAAGCCAATCAAATGCTGACGTAGAGGTCAGCTACAATTTGAGTACTTCGTTCATTCAGCACACGTTTCGACCCCAGATATTTCCTTAGGTCACACGTTTTTACTACTACGACAGCCTTTGATTGAAAGCAAGGATTGTTCATAAAACGGTATTATTTACTCAAGCCAGACATAGGTATTTCCTTAGGACTCACTAACAAAGCGTAATGAGGTGCCCTGATATCTACCTCTTAAATAAGATCAGGTGAATCGAGGGCTATGAAAAGATTAGTCGTTTATCCTTTTGTTCCATTTTCTTACGGTTATGGAACAATAGAATTTTACGATCCGAAAGGGTTTTTACATAACCCTGAAGGGTTAAGCAGAGGTGTACCTAATAGTACACCCACATTTCGCCAGTTATGTTTAAGTCCCATGTTATAGGGGGCGAGCCTATTGCCATCAACCGGGCACAAATCCAGACTCTGTGGCTGCTACAGGGAATTTTTTTATGGAAAAACTCAATAACACTTTGCCCGACCCGGGAATCGAACCCTAGACCTTATGCTCAGCAGTCGCGCTTGCGACCACTCAACCAACGAGGCAGTCTAAAAAAACGGATAAAAAGAAAGCGGAAAAGGTTTTTATTTATTTATTTAAACTTCATGTAAAAAAGTGGTACATAGGCGGACTTAACTTGACTTTACTTTTTCTTATGTTTAATACGCATTTCTCCTGAAATGCCACTGCTTTTGGTTCAATGACTCAAATAACACTCTTCGTAGCTTTTCAGTAGAGAAACAAAACGCCATTCTAAATATGGTGGTAAAACTGTTAGAATTTCAATGCCTGCAAATTAACTTCATTCTATGACTACTGCTATCGATAAAATTTACATTTTTCCCGTTCTATTGATTAGAGCAAACTCTGCCATGCATACAAAATTATCTTTATTGAAACTCCCTCGGCTGTTCCTGTTTTATGGAAAAAGCCAATGCACGCGTACATATCGAGGAAATTGGAATACCACAGTGTCAAGGGATTTAATGATTGGGTAGCAGTTTGTACAGTCTCCTTTTTTTTTCTCGTACAAAATGCCATGACCGTTTTCCAATTAAGGGTAACACAACACCCGTCCGGCTACTATGATCTAATTTCCCCTGTGTGTGCCTTTTCGGTTGGCTTACTGTGTCATTACCACAGATATAGATAGACCTAGATAACGCAAGTATTACGATCTGTATGAAAACCAAGCGTGCCATTTGTTGACTACCTCTTATGACGTCACAAGCTCTATTTCTAAGCCGCAATGTAATACGAATGTATTGTTTTTCTCAAATTTGTACAGATATACAGTTTTTACAATTTATATCAGCACAATTACCCATTCAACATGTTATACACCGATGCAGACTGAGCGCGAAAGTGGCCACTTACGATTTTTGTACGTAAGCTAGGCACGCGAAGCAGCACGCGAAGCAGTTGCTCTTGCGTTATCTAGGTCTATCTATATCTGTGGTCATTACGGTTGCTTTAATATCGAGGAGAGTACCCATTTGAGGCTGGTTTTTTTTGGAAACTTCTCGATTTAATTGTCTCGGTGCTAATGAGGAGGCAAAAAATTAAGACAAACACTGTTTGTGACGCACACAACCTAATTAAAACGCAAAGAAACAATTACAAAAGCTGACGGTTTTTCCTTATAGGCTCTTATGTCTTGTTTATTTTTTTATCAAAGTCAGTTTGTCTCGTTAACGCTCTTAATTACTGTACTGATGAGATTGCTAGCATACCGATCGGAGCAAATTTTATTTTTAAGAGTCTTAAAATTAAGTTTGATTTATGTCGTGGAAATTCAGATTCATTAAGACATTTTCTTACTTTCACAGGACTAATTGATGGGTGTAAAAAATATTTTTTAATGTTATAACTTTACTTTAAATACCTACATGACCCCTGTATTATTAAATGCATCGATCAGTACAATTTTTTGAGTGCGCTACATTGAGTCTTCTTACCGTAAAACGTGATTTTTCACCCCAAAAAAAAAAAGCAATATTTTTGAGTGGAGTTACTTAGTTTGATGTACAGAATACTTGGTTGACGGCTTCGTGAAGGGTCCGTTTACACCTTGTATAGTTTTTTAAGGGCCTGCGCAGACGAGGGACATTTGTCCGCCGGATAGAAATGACCGTTCCCGTTCATTAGTTGTTGTGTTGTTTTTTCATCTATTGGTTGACGTCCATGGGTTGTTGCAGATTGTTTGTGGACAAAACCATAACCATAACCATAATTATTACATAACCAATATATGACATTCAAGAAACAATTATAATGCGGTTGATGCTACTGCACTTTTTTTTTTACGAATGGGAAATCATCAAATAACTCCTCCCGCTCTGGGTGGAGTGGGAGGGAGTGTCAGACTTTTACTGACTAAAATCCATCCATGTTCCTTCTTTGCCCTTCTTTCGCAAGTAAAAATATGACTTTTCAAAACTTATCCACAACTCGCCCGTATGTCCATAAATTCCAATGGGTCCGTGGTTTTACGTTACCCTATTTGTAAATAAAAATAGCTGGCGTGTTTAGCATCCCGCAGTCGCTCCTATCCGCCAGGTTTCCTCCATCTCATGTGAATTTCAGTTTCGTTTTCGGCGGGAACATCTGCCTGAAGAATGGTAATAGATTCTTTTCAAAATACAACGCTTTGAGGTTGAAATTTATTCAGATTCCTTTATTATTTCCATTTGAGTTGAAGTCCGTAGGGTGCTGAGTCTGAAGTGCTGTTCGTTTGAATGTCAGTTTTAGGTTATAATTAATTTTAAAGTTGAGATGCAAATGTAACAAGTAAATGTTTTAGTTTCGAATTGCATTTTAATGATTACAGGCACCGTCCAACTTTGACACCATTTATTATTGCTTATTGATGATGCTGATTTATTTACAACACCTTTTAGACCTTAAAATAAAACGAACGTTGGTTTTGAAGAGTCCAAGGAAAAAAAATCGGTTACTTTATCCAAACCTCAAAAATTGCCTTTTCAGATTCGTTTCATATTTCAGTAACGAACAGAAAAACTGACATAAAACATGAAACAGTTCGTTACAGTCGTCCATTTCAAACATTGCATCGCTAACACTAAACAGCTGTGTTGTTCGCAGTTCCATGGCCGTAACGAACTAACAATGTGTTTATAAACATTTGGTGCAGGAGTTAATTTTATCACCAGTTTCAAAGACGAACTGGACGTACCGTGCGTCCTGTAACAGTTTAAACGGTACTTCGTATAAATAACTTTGTTTGAATGTTCGTGTTCTTGTGTTGATCTTCCCATATCAAGGAACAGTTCAAACACAGCTGATATCTCCATGCTTACACAATGATTTGGAAGCAATTGTCATTTTGTGTACGCCTACGTACGTATCATCTAACTTTTTCCCAAGTCTGCCGACGCCGATCTCCCTCAACCTTTCCGCAGCCTCCTTCTGTGAGATGACGGTTTCGGTTAGAAGGAGATCACCGCATCCCACGACTCTTCGCTCCCGGCCATCGAACGAGCGACGGCTGGCAGCGACAGGTCGGTTCCGACTTCTGTTACGAGGGCACGGTGCGGCTCCTCCCACGCGGCACACTCTGCCAGAGTATGCCGCGCCGTGTCCTCCAGACAGTGGACGCAGTGATACGCATCATCTAACCTAACCTAACTGCTGAACAACAACACAAAAGTGCTAAGTATTTGCCTTCTCCCGTTTCTGCTACGCTCTCCTTTCTGTGCTAGTCTCATCCAGGTTTCAGCCTAGATCCTTTTTAAGTCATCTACCCATACAAAGCATCTGTCTGTTTGTTTACCAAGTCTCTTACTAACTAATGGCGGTACTTTCATACAAGCCTAAAAGCTTGGCTTGCCCTTATCACCTACTATTCTTCGTGATTTTAAGGTTTCTGTTCATAGTCTGTCTGCCCTAGGAGCTTGCCGTATTTTTGGCCCCTAGGCACGCCACTTCCTACCAGTAGCGAAGGCTCAATTTTTATAAGAAGTAAGCCGGAGTATATATCTTTAATGTGATTATACAATTTGTCTATAGAATAACTGACTGCCATTTTTCAAAGGGAATCCGGTAGGAATCGAGTTGTATGAAACCTTCGCCACTGCTGCCTACCGTCTTCTTTACATGTAATACGTTCAGTGCCCTTACCATGAGTTTGTGAAAACTGTCCTCGATATCGAAAACTATCGGATATACTTCTCGTGTCGTAAAGCAGTCGATGAATATGAAAGAGACAGGGCGATAGTATTCGATAACGAATAATACATTTCAAACTCATGGTAAACCCACTGCGATAATTAGCACCACCATGACCAAGATACAGTTACCGTTAATACTTATTTACTTGGTTTAAGAGCTATAACTAACTCTGTAGTAGGTACCAGCGACCCGCCTACATTCGCGTGCTAATTTTCTAACTGATTCAGTAAACGGTAGTGGTATCTTAATTAATAATATAACGGTTTTCGATCGTGAACTTTAGCAGGGTACTACTGAGTTCACTGAGGGTCGAGTATTCAACGTTATTACTTAGGGCATAAGGGTGAAAAGTGGCAGACCGTCAGTGGACTCGGGAGTCGCACGACGGTCTATCAAGCTATACAAAACTAGTTTATGCGAATCTCTCATTGTATAGGAAATCTATACAAAGCGAGGCCAATTTATACTGGAAATTTACAGCTTCATGTGCCGCCGTGTGTATAAAGTAAATTGGATTTGCCTGAAGATGAAATGATGATGATTTTCTCATGGAAAAAAGTCGTGTCTAGGGAAGATATGTTGCTCTCATTGTTCACAGATTCCATCTAGACTCTTCGCTCTGGTAGACTACATGTTTGTGCACAAATTGCATTGCTATTAGTACACAAATAACCTAACACTCATTTTGTTTTGTCACTGTTTACCGCAAAATCCCATCATAAGTTAAAATAGAACTATGTAGCTATATTTAGGTTCAAACCACAACACCTGTTCGAAAAGCTCCGATAGATAATACAGAACACGTGATGGGTAAATCATGATTACTTAAAATACATTGTTGAGGTAAGATAAACTTTAACATAATTTAACATCACGCCTGTAATCCCCGAGGGGTTAGGCAGAGGTGTACCTAATACCACACCCACATTTCGCCAATTATGTTTAAGTCCCATGTAATAGCGGGTGAGCCTATATCCATCATTCGGGCACAAATTCAGACTCCGTGGCAGCAACTGAGAAAGTCCTTATAGAAAAAGCCAATAACAATCTGCCCGACCCGGGAATCGAACCCAGGACCTTGTGCTCGGCAATTGCGATCTCGACCACTAGACCAACCGGGCAGCAAACTTACAGGTATTAGTATAACTATTAATGTGCATGCATAACCGGCCTGTATTTTGCCACTGCTGGGACACAAGCCTACTCTTGTTAGAACGAGTGGGCCGTAATCCACCAAGCACGCTCAGTGCTAATTGGTAGCTGTCACAAGTCCTTGGGAGACTGTCAGAGTCACAGAAGAATTCAGGCGGGTGGGGCCGCATTTCGGAAACTTCGTTGGGTCTTCTCGTCGCGAATCCACAGAGCCGAAAGATTAAGGTCTTCAACCCCTGCGTCCTGCCTGACTGTGGCTATGACTTTACGTGGCCAAAACGTGGATACTCAGGGTACGGCTGGTCCATAAATTCAAGGTCGCGCAGTGAGCTATGGAACGTCTTGCTTGGATCTCTCGGAGGTGACCCGACAGAGAACCAGAGTTGTCGACATAGCTCACAGAATAAGTAAGCTGAAGTGGCAATGGGCCGGTCTTATTAGCCGTAGAACCGATGGTGTAGACTGCTGATTAGAGAGAATCTTGACGCCTGCCTAATTTGAACTATCTATTACCACTTTTGCGTTGCTAGCGGTTTTGTGCTTGCGGCCTCGATAAATATTAATTTAGTTTGGGTGCTCATTTGTTGGATCATCCAACATACTGGATATACTAGAAATATCTGCCGATACAAACGACATAACGCAGATTTTATCGTACAGCCTTGATGAATTAATTTGTAGGTCATAAAATCACTGGACTATGCCTTTGGCAGAATCAAGGTCTCTTTTTTTGATAAAAGTGTCAAAATGTCTTGTGCAGAACATGATCATCTGCTAAGCCTTTTCCCAACTATGTAGGGATCAGTTTCCAATATTTTACATGGAGTGAACCCTGTTGGTACTGGGTAATACGAAAGCCCTTGGTAAGACTGGTTGTCAGACTTTCAGCCCACTGACTACCTGTAACGACTGTTAAAGATCTTCAAATAACAGCCGTAACGAACGGCTTAACGCGCTTTCCAAGACACGGAGGAAACTCGGTGTGTTATGGGTGGTCACCCATCCACGGCAAAACCTAGGCAAGCACGGCTTAACATAAAGATCGACCCGTCTAGTTCAGAACATAAACTGTAATAAAACTGGAAATCCAAACTGTAGGTGTGTTACAAAGGAAACTAGATCCAAAGACCGATGGCCGTTTGAGCAATCCAACGCTCTAGCAAATACTTCGAGCATAGTGAGAGTTTCACTTTGTTTTCACAAGTACGAAATCATGGTCTTAAGACTAATACAAGGTATGGTTCTTAGTCTGTATGCTGAAAGCCGAAAATCGCTTGCAAGCCCCTCTGGCTTGTAAAATGTAGTGCTTACTATATTCAATAGAGTTTGTCGTCCTTCCGCCATTCTTATATAGTCTTGATAAGGACAGTCGAGTGGGACGAGACTATAATATAAGTACTTAGAAATGTTTCCTAGACTGAGAAAGTAATTAGGGTTATGTAAGTAAGTATGTCTAGAGGAAATAATAATACCGCTATCTTTATCAACAATGCATATAAGTACCTATGTAAATCAGTTCGTCATTCATTAATACTGTCTACATTTCACAATGTATTGTAAATCAATGATAATATTGTCAGAGTATATGTGTACAGGAACTGCCTTTAACTTTGTTTGTGCTGAAGAAAATTCTGAAAAGGAAGACGTATTTTCAATATGCATGTATCAACGTGTGACGTCACTGTTGTGTTTTCATGCTCGGTTTCTTATTACAAAATGAGAAAAGCAAACGGGAAATTCGAATTCTCGAACTCTCTCGAGAGAGTATCAATAATACAAGCTATCAGCAGATAAAATCAGTACCTATGCCTTGCAGTGGGAACTGCTAGGACACACCTCTTTGTTAGAGGGAGTGGGCCCAATCCACAATGCCACATGTCTTCGAATTTTTGGTTCTAGGACATGCCGGTTTCCTCACGACAATGTAGCTATCACCGTAAAGAACAGAAACCTGCTACATTCATACATTCTTGCGACCAACTCCAATTCTTGGGAACCAATTTTCTAACCATTAGTAATAATTTACAAGTTACTAATTTGCAAAATTTTACATAATTTACGCATAAACGGACACAATCTGTTCTACCAGTTGTTAGAGTTTTTAACAGCAGGCACCCAAGGGCCGTTGGTACAGTCAGGGCAAAATTATGTACCTAGGCACATAAGCAAGAATATCGACTTGCTGACGACTCGGACACAATTTATTCGGACACCTTGTCCGAATCGACACCTTTTAATTTTAATACTTTTTTTACTGACATTTCGGACACCCTCAAAATATAGCTATTATGTACAGTCAGGGAGAAGAGTATTAAACTATAATTTCTAGAAAAAGAGGGTTACCGGTCCTATTTTGATAGCTATTTAAAAAAAACAACACCCATCATTGCAAACGTATATTTAGTAAGTATAAAAATCAACATCTTAAAATATGGTTTATATGGAGTCGTCGGCAAGTCAGAATATCGTACAGTCGGAAAAGAAATGATGCAGCTAGAAAGCGACTCGAGCGACCTAGAAGATGGCGGGACGAGCTCGACAAAACGAACGACAACTGGCCCACATTAGCCCTGTGTGGGAAGAACTTTTAGACATGGCCTTTGCCCAGCAGTGGGATGACGTAGGTTAACAGTAACAGTGATGCCATTCAACATTTCATACTTCACATCAAAAGTTAACTAAAATAGTATACGTATTTTTGTCCTTGACTGTACGTATATTTACACAAACTCAATGTTAACCGCTTCGGTCTCCTTCGGGAGTGACGTCACCACGACAGGATCGTGTTTTAGCGTAATGGCCCAAAAATGTAGGAAATTCACCGCCCTCCGCCCCCAATTACTATTTAGTGGTTGTAAATGTCCTTTTTTAGAGGGACAGGAAAGGAGGTTGATGGGGTTTTTGAGTACGGTACAAGAGCGGGGCTATTTTCTCACATATTTGTTCTATTTTTCAGTGTGTGTGAAACTATCTCATCAAAACGCTAGAAAGGATAACGATACTTACTGAATCTAGATATACGTATTAAGTAAATAAAAATGAAGAGTCTGTAATTTCAAAATAACTCGTTTTTATTGAATGCATAATGAAAGTATTTATACGATATATAAAACAAAAAAACATTTTTTTTTTGTCTGTCTGTTACGGCTAATCTCCGAAAGGGCTCCAGCGATTTTGTCGGAAATTTTACTGGTAGATAGCTGATGTTTTAAGGAGTAACTTAGGCTTATTTTAGAAAAAATATTAGGGTTCTGCTCAAAAAAATTAAAACCCTTGAAATAATATTTTTATAATAGTTTCACGCGGATGAAGGTCGCGGGCAACAGCTATTCCATGATTAAAGTTTGAGTCAAAATGTCCGGACATCGTGACAGAAACTTTTGACAGGCACATGTCCCTTCTACCGGATATTGTTTTGCACTGATCTTTCTTCACTTTCTTTGACTTTGTCTTGATGGTTCTGAATTCAAAATTAAAATGATTTTTTGTCAGATCGACATTCGTGTCAAGAATTTACTATGACTACAGTTACTCCAATAGTGTATTTAGTGATGATATACTGATCATTTACATATTATTGATATTATTGTAGGTATTTTTTTGCAACAGGTGTAGTTTCGAGGAAAACATCTGGCGCTTAACTTTCTTGTGTGTAATACTTAATTCTATTTTCTTTTCAGGTAAGGATCGTGGCAGGTGGCGTTTCGTAGTTTCTGCCTGCTCCCATGGAAAAAAGGTCGTGAGTGTACGTATGTATGTAACATCATAATACGTTAAATCTTCAGCTATTATGTCTACAAAAAATCGATACTTGTACGGTCGAACATACGAAAAGTCGAAAGCCCTAGCTATACTTAGAACTTTGCTATATCATACGAAGCAAATAAATACATCATTTGACTAGTCCCATCATCTGCCTAGCCTTTTACAAACTCTGTTGGAGTCGGCTTCTCGTCTAACCGCCTGCAAATGAATACCAGTATTTTACATGAAGCGACTACCTATCTGGCCTCTACAACCCAGTTAGTACTTGGTAATACGATACCTCTTGGTAAGACTGGTTGTCAGACTTTTTGGGCCACTGACTACCTGTAACGACTGTCAAAGATCTACAGATGACAGCCGGGACCAACGGCTTAACGTGCTTTCCTAGGCACGGAGGAAACTCTGTATGTAATGAGCGATCACCCATCCATAGACCAACCTTGGCAAGCACTGCTTAATCTAAAGATCGACCCGAGCGGCTGTTATTATTTAGCCACGAGCAGGACATCAAGTGACGAAACTAATGTGACAAGGAAGTAAAGTAAGTTTTCTTACTAAAATATTTTTGTCAAACCAAAAAAATATAAAGGCAACATTCCGGATACGTCCCACGCGCTTGGTTGATTATATCATGCAACAGTTTGATTTGAAGAAAACGCCTCTCTAATCTTAGATTTTATGGCCACTATGAATACAACTGTTGAGTTATAAATACCCAATGCGCTTTTGCACACAACACGCATTTATCGCCCAATGTGACTCGGAAAGCATTTTAAGCCGTTGGCCATTTGTAGATCTTTGCTATCAAAGATCTATAACAGATCGTTGCCGTGTGCAGCTAGGTTGTCAGAAACCTGAGTGTCTGCCAACCAGTCTTGGTAAGACTGGAGTATCGTATTAGCTAGTATTAACAGCATTGTAGAGATTAGATAGGCACTCGCTCCATGAAAAATACTGATATTCAGCTGCATCCGGTTAGACTCAAAATCTAAATATTTCATTTCACATAGGCCTAGATGGGCACTTATAAAACGTCGACAAAAAGGTACTCGGTTCGGGTTTGTCGTTTCCTATGGAGAAGAACCGGCAAGAAACTCCATGGTTACTCTTTTCAAATCATTTGGTATTACAATATTATCATGGTTACAGCATTTGTACTTAAGTATGGGGGGACAGCGTAGGCCCGATAATAAGTCAGACTGGAAGCCGACCCCAACATTTGGACAAAAAGGGTGGGCAGATGATGACACGCATTGATCGCTTGTTTAGACTCGTTATCTCGGATTAATTTTAAACCAGGATAAAATGAAATTGTTATTCGATAGCTGAAATGACATCATAATCTATGTTACCTTTATTATAAAACCAATAATATTTGGTTGACACAGATACACTGGTTACTGGTTAGTCGTTGACGTCATTCGATGGGCTTTTTTATGTTCTGTCATAATTTCGACCTTGATCAAGATATGTTATGGGTAATATTATTTATTGTAGGTGTTTTCCGAACAATCGTATAAAATCAACATTTTTGATGAGCTAGTTAATTTAAATTTAATATAAAATCGTTCTTGGATCATACATCCCACGGTCAATTTTCATATTTAAAGACGTTCAAAATCTATTCGCAATATGATTTCGGTGACAATCACATAATATGATCTTCAATATTGAATCCTTTTTGTTGCCCAAAAAAAGTTCCTTTAGACCTTACCTTATCCTTGGGATAGGTAGAAAGAAAGAAAGAAAGAAAAAATATTTATTTGTCGCAGGGACATGACGTGCATCATACAAAATAACAAAAAAAAAAATACAATAAACATAGGTAGGTACAACGCATAACAAATATTTATAATTTAAACAGGACGGGACAAAAAAAAAGAAATACGTTAACATCTTGCACGTCGTGACTGCGACAAGCAGGTTACCACTCAGCATGATGCTGTACTATGGGGAGCCCACAGCACAGCGCTGGTTTTCAGTGGTCACCCGTGTAAAAAAAAGAACACGTACGGAAGCCAAGACAGCATAAATATTTTTATGCTGGTAAGCTCAGCCTCATTTCTAGTGGCCCAACAACAACACAATGGGGTAGGTCACCCTGTAATCAAACACAGATTGTGCCCGTCATGCAGTTAACAAGCAACTTCATGGGATTCCTGTAATTAATGGTAAATTGATTTTCTGACAGTTTTCCTACAGATGTTACTGGTTATTCTGCAGTTCAACGAAATTAGTCTGTTTAAACGATTGTCATAGATAACCAATTTTTGGTCGGGTTGATAAATTAGATAAATACAACCAGCTTATTAAAAAAAAAGTGATTTGTATAGCTCCTGTAATCTATAACAAAATACCTGACCAAATTAAAAACTTACCGTTGCAAAAATTTAAAAAACGTTTCACAGAATTACTTGTAAACAAATGTTATTATTCTGTGCAGGATTTCTGAAGTGATAATTTTTTGTAATATCCTTATTATCCTCTGTAATGTATTACATTTGCATGCTATATTAGGGCAGAATGTACATGGATCCTATTATATAATTTAACAACTTATTTTTATGTACCTACATTCTTAGCAAATAAAGACCTATTCTATTCTATTCAGACCCTACAGTAAGTAATCTAACTGCTGAACTTAAGGCTTCGTGAAACTTTCCGTTTCCTTCATGAGAATTCTGAAGAATGAAATCGCTCACACTTTCTACCAATAAGGCTTAAGTCTGATTTCTAACTAGCTATGTCTCGCGACCTTCCTCCGCGTGAAATTATAATAAAAATATTTCTTCCCTATTTGAATCGGATTTTGTTAATAATTTCAAGGGTTTAATTTTTTTTTTACGGAAAGCTAGACCTTTTTCTAAAAATAAGAATAAGTTACGCCAGAATAGCCCCGTCAAAATCGGTCCAGCCGTTTCGGAGACTAGCCGGAACAAACAAACAGACAGACAGACAAAAATTAAAAATATGTTTTTTTGTTATAAGTACCGTATGAAATATATACTAACAGCTATTAAAGCTGTTATTTTGAAATTACAAACAGACACTTCAATTTTATTTATTTGCATAGATTTTAATGGAATTCTCATGCTGAAGACTTCAGACTTGGAATGCAACTGCAAGCTGGCTGACGTTTAAACATTCTTTACGAACTAATTAAACTTCAGGTTTCTCTTTAGTCTACAATATACCTAGATATATATTATAAGTTCACATGTACGAAGAGCTCGTGGCTTAATAATAACAGCGGCTCGGGTCGATCTTTAGGTTAAGCCGTGCTTGCCTAGGTTGGTCTATAGATGGCTGTGGACGGGACCACCCATTACATACCGAGTTTCCACCGTGCCTCGGAAAGCACGTTAAGCCGTTGGTCCCGGGTGTCATTTGTAGATCTTTGACAGTCGTTGGCTAGTCAGTGGCCCAAAAAGTCTGACAACCAGTTTTACCAAGGGGGATCGTATTACCCAGTACTAACTGCTTTGTGGAGGTCAGATAGGCAGTAGCTCAATGTGAAATACTGGTATTCAGCTGCATCCAGTTAGACTGGAAGCCGATGATGTATGTATTATAAGTTCACGTTTTATAGTGTTTTCGTATTTCCAAACCTACATTTTCTGACTGCTTATTTACTAATACTGTCTTACCGTGAGGCGTGACTTACGATTTCCGATTATCGTCAAATCGATTTACTATTCCGAAGATCGTGCAATGACGTCATTTTCCTCAATATTTTCTTACAACGACACGTGTTTTTGTCACAAATTATGTATTGTATGTATGCTTTTAAATGCTAAGTGCTCGCGCTTATTTGGCCTTGCTTTTTCTGTTAAATATTGATTGACTATTTGTAATTCGCAACTTTAAGCAAATATAATAACCGTTTTGATTAAACATGAATAATAATCTAACTCTACTCGACAGATATTGGGTGATAAATAAATATGACACAATATTTTATCTATCAACATAATTAATTTCGCAGTTACGAAAATTATGTCTACAGTCAGTCTATATTATTGAAAATAATGTAAGCTTAGTATAAATCCAATTTTGTTCCCAATCCATCTCCCTCAATTCCCTGGGTACTTGATTAGAAACGTTAGCTGGACTGTGTGATGATAAATTGGTCATTATGAAGAGTAATTAGAACAATACAGTGTTTATATAACGGTGTAATGTTTGTGGGATGGTGGCATGGTCAGGCGTACCATCAAACTATACACCATGACTGTTTGTCGTCTTACAACCAGAGCCTACTTCTTGTATCCAATGACTATTAAACATTCATTTAAAAAAAATAGATGATTATGAGATTTGAATAATTTCTAAATAAAAATGTTATCCATTATTATGACGCAGTGACGCATGACATGACGTATTTGAAACACCCTGTTGCGACCGAAGATGTACTCGACTCGTGCGCTGGGTAGGTATGTTCTACCATTTGACACGTAAACATTATTAACAGGATGTTTCATAATTCTAATGTATTATTTTTCTTTGTACCTATTATCTTAATTAATGATAAAAAAAGAATCGTGCCTGGAGGTATTTTATGTCGGAGACAATGAGTGGACCACCTTTGTAAGACGACTAACAAGACACAGTGTATACAGTGATATCCTGAAACAAATTTTTTTTTTTCGACGTTTTAGATTTTTGCTCGTAGTCAAAGTTGTTTGATGAGAGTAATCATGTGTTTAAGTATCGTTTACTAGTTAACAGGCACCCTAAATACAATATACTAGCTAGTCTATCATCTGCCTAGGCTTTTCCCAACTATATTGGGGTCGGCTTCCAGTCCAACCCGTAAATACCAGTATTTTACATGGAGATGGCCTATCTGACCTCCACATCCCTGTTAGTAATGGGTAATACGATACCCTTATACAATATACTAGTCCATGAATCCTATAATTATGATTATAACAGCTTTAATTTGGAAAATTGGAACTAGGTTTGGCGAACCTCCAAAACACATTAAAGTTTGTGGGTAGGTACTTAACTACCTAATTTAAAGAGTACACAGAGTACACAATGGCGTCACAATGCTTACTTTAATGATGTAATTAAAATATTTTTTACTAAGTACTTGGTTGAAAAAAGTCTTCAACATTACGTCAGTTCAAGGTTTTATATAAAACCCAACCTTTTTTAGTTATTGTTTTTTTTAACAAAAAAAAAATTGTAATTGCTGAAACTTCGATTTGCATACTTAATTCAAAAGAGAAAGGGCGGAAGTTCCCTTGATTAATAATTGAAAATCTTCGACATTTTCGTGTTTTCTTACTTTCCTTTTTCTAAGAAACAATTTCAATCCCTTTGAATAAAGCAATTTCCGTCTAAATCTAATTTGAAAATTTACTTTACCAAGAGACCTGTCTCAATAGACAATCTTATCAATGGAATTGGGATATTCGATTGGAATTAAATTGGTGGTATACAGAGTGTAAAAAGACCCTTCACGAAGCCGTTAACTAAGCATTCTGTACATCAAACTGAGTAACCCTACACAAAAATTATTGCTGGGAGACGACCTTTTTTTTTTTGGGGTGAAAAATAACCTTTTACGGTAAAACTCAATGTAACGCATTCAAAACATTATGCTTATTATACATTACATAGTAAACGGGTCATGGAGGTATTTAAAGTAAAGTTTAAAAGTATTTAAAAAAAAACTTGTGAAAAAGTTGGAACTTTGACCCCCAATAATTCCGTAACTAGAATGTTCCCAGGTATGGTCTAGAACAAAAAAAATATCGCAATAGCGGGGAGAACAAGGGCCTATCGGCTTCGTTAAGGGTCTATTTACCCTCTTTATATCCAGTACTAAAGTCTATTCAATCTCATTTAAGAACCAAAATACTGGTCGGTTTACGTAGCAAAATTGAATTTCGAATAAATTAAGTACTTCCACTTCCTTATCCATTAACATTATAATAAGTGCGACATCTCTAAGAAATAAATGGCCTTCATACAAAATAGCTCATGCTAACAAATTCATACGGTAAATGGCTAAAGTGTGACCGCAAACTGAAGCCTCGTGTAGTTTCAGTAATGATATTGTTTATGTACTGAACAACTAAGTTTTGCACGCGACTTACCTTGCTTCTGAAAATTAGTTGACGCAAGTATACGTAAATTCACACGTGACTTGCAAGTTTGTAAACATGTTTTCTTGAAAGGAAAATGTTCCTTGTGCTCATAGAAATATGTCTTTTTTTCAACTTTTTTCTTTTCTCCACTAGTGTTTAAACCAGGGATTCACAAACTATTTTGGGCAAGAGACCCCTTTTCTAAAATGAAGTGATACCTCAGACCCCCACAGCCAAATTACTTTAAAAATCCTTTCTAGTTTTTTATTCATATTGATATAAAATACTTACCAATTTAAAAACTTTGCGGTTAGTTAAGTGAGTAAACTTGCGTGCTCCACCCTAGGCCGTCATGTCATTGCTTCACCTCATTCAACACTCTAAGAAAGCAAAAATATCCTTTAAATTCTCGATATTGAAGGGATAAAATCGATAACATCATTCTGATTTCCTTTATTTTCTGCCCCAGTGCCTCTAATGCTCGTTGAGCTGCATCAAAGAATACTAGCCGAGGCTATACATGACGCGCTTTACATGGCCACCTACGGACCGGAGCAAGGAGCAATATTCCTTATCTCGTATCTGATCAACTATAGGAGAAGAGCTCACGCCTTTATAGCCAGTTGGCATGAAGGTAACTGGGCTGACTGGATCTAGTACACATGCGTGAAAGACATTTCCGCGAATGGAGTTTATCGGCCATTAAATAATAACAGCCGCTCGGGATGCCGCGCTTGACTAGGATGGTCCGTGAATGTTTGACCACCCATTGCTTACCGAGCTCCCTCCGAGAGTCGGAAAGCATAAGCCGTTGGTCCCGGCTGTCATTTGTAGTTCTTTGACAGTCGTTACAGGTAGTCAAATGGCCCGAAATTCTGACAACCAGTCTTACCCAAGGAAATCGTATTACCCAAAACTAATTGGGTTGTGGAGGCCAGATAGGCAGTCGCTCCATGTAAAATACTGGTTTTCAGCAGAATCCGGTGAGGCTCGAAACCGACCCTAACATAGTAGTGAAAAGGCTAGGCAGATGATGATGGACTTTAGCGGCCAATATCAAAGATGAAAATGGTTTTTCTAATTATGCTGTATTTAGCGATAATATCCCCTTATTGCCCTGAGTACGCTGCATAAGTTGAATCACCAAAACAAAGATACTTCGCAACTGGTTCTCCATGGTTCTACTGGCTGTTAATTGCCCCTAAAAGCATTTGCGGTGCTTCCCTGTTAGAAATGTTTCCATAGATGATCACAGGAGAGCGTTTCCATGTTAGAATTTAATTAAATCACAGTGCTTTGGTTTCATACGACATGATACTTCGACTGTCACGGAGATAGAACACGCGAAAATGATGATAAAACGCTTTTCCTTGTTCATTTTCTCATAACATTATGAAGCCAGTGGAAATGTGATGAGTGGGGCAGACGTTTGGGCTTAAAAGCATCGTTATTTGCATTCAGCTGAGCCGCCTGATGTGATGCGTACTGAATTTTAAAAAGAACAACATCTACATGAAAGATTTTCTGAAGAGTTTGCTGTTGTTGTTTTCGTTTCACTGTTTCTATATCCATCGTTTTGAAAAAAACTTTACCCAAGACGATCATAAAGGACAAAGAAGGAACATGGATGGGTTTTAGTCAGTACGAGTCTGACACTCCCTTCCACTCCGCCCAGAGCGGGAGGGGTCATTTGATGATTTCCCATCCGAGAAAAAAAGACGTGTCACGAACTCACGATACAAAGCCATCTTTCTCTGATATTTGAAACGCGCGACGATTCATCAAGATATATCTACAATTCCCGTATAATAAAGCTCCTTTGTACAAACATCTTGGGATATTAGTCAAATGATGTTAAACGTCGAGAATGTACCTATTATTTTAAGTTTCCGACTGTTGGTAATAAATTGAAAACAATACAACGTCCTTGAGACGGTACAAAACAAGTACATATGGTAAAAAGTTATACATTATAGAATTCTACGGTGGAATTTTACCAAGTAAATGTTTTTGCTGTATTCCCGTCTAAAGAACTATAGGATATATTCTAACCGTGCTATTTATAATCGTTCGTATAGCTATCAGTTCATTAAGAACTGTGTCGTGGAATTGGCTTCCTAGAGTTGACACAACGAATTCTTTAATTAGGTCAGATGGTCTCGTTTCAGTTTCGTCTCCATCTTATCTAGGACAAAACAAAGTAACGATCAGGTTACACGAGATAAACTTAAACAAACTTAGATAGACTTTTGTTTTCTATTTCCTCAAAAGAATAAAAGATAACGGTTCTATTACAGACCTCCATTTTGGTGATAGTGTCACCTGACCTCCGACACCCAATTATTGGGAATATTGATTTACTAAAACATCCCAAATTCTATTAGGATAGCCCTCTAAAGGTAAGGCTGTTCTCATATTCAATGTTGGGTATTAAAGAACAATGTTCAAAAATGTATGGACACCGTCCCCACCCTTGTAGCACTTTAAAACCTATGTTAATCGAAGGGCCATAGTCATCTTATCATTTTATTGTATTACACCGAAACTGAAATGTGCATCCGAAAAAAGTTATATCGACATGAAGAAACCGGAATCAGTTATCACAATAATAATTATGTTACCAATCACGATGCTTTTCTTTGTTTATTTTTTACTGTGGGATGATTTCGTTCGGAGTTATCAAAAAATCTTTGGAATTAAATTGTGACTCCCTCACGGGAACAACTCACGGAGCAGAAAAAAGTTCAATGAAGAATTCTGCTGAATATCGTTTTTGTGAAGTAACCATTGACGGTTTTTAGGAGTTTTCAAATAAAAATACCTTATTAATCTATACTAATATTATAAAGCTGAAGAGTTTGTTTGATTGAACGCGCTAATCGCAGAAACTACTGGTTCGAATTGAAAAATTCTTTAAGTGTAGGATAGCCCATTTATCGAAGAAGGCTATAGGCTATATAACATCACGCTACTACCAAAAGAAGCGAGCGAATAAAAAATGTTGCAAAAAAGGGGAAAATAGTAAATATTTTATAATAATCTCACGCGGACGAAGGTCGCGGAAAACAGCTAGTTACAAATAAAACCGTTTACTTTTTATTAATAGATTATTCGGTGTTTTCAGTGTCTATTACAATATTGTCCCAGGCACTGGCTGGCCCAACGAAATTCTCTAAACGCCTTCCAATTCCATAGTACCACACGATACTGACGACATGCGCGCAGGCACCAACTGTCCTCATACCCGTCAAACATGAGCAATAATATGCCTGAATAGCGTTTATGCCCTGTGCGTTATTCAGCAGTAAATACGTGTAATAGGTCGCATTTGACCTATGTCTTGATAAAATGCGACCCCTCAGAAGAGTGCAATCTTCCGTATCTATACCGTATTGATTCATAATTGGGCTTGGAGTTGCACAAAGCTCTATATTATAGACGCCGCCACGTAAATGTTCGCTGACATAGGAAGCTGCCAGTTTTAGATGATATGTCCCCAAGCTAAACAAAATAACATCTTCGTTTGATAATTCAGGGAACGGCATATTTATGGACTCGTCAGTCAACGTCCTGAACGCAGCCCGCTGCCTGTTAACATTTTCTGCAACAACGTAGTTGCCCAAGTCATTATTGGTATGAATTCTGCGACTAATTCGTTCTACGAAGTCTGTGGCATAGACACTGTCATGAAAAGGTTCCCTGAAGGTGTTGAGGAGCGCACCAGCAATTCGGAAGTCAGTGAAGAGGTGAGGAAGTGATTTATTGAATATCACGTTCCTGAACATTTTAAAGTCGCGTTTGAATCTTCCGTTTATCGCCTCAATGACCCAGCGGACAATTGTTATTAAACGCGATTTATTCGCTTGTTCATTCGTGAGCTGAGTTGCGTTTCTGTCTTTTGTAGGGGGCATGTGGGACTCATAGCCACATTCTTCGATTGCAGGAATTGAGTCTCTGAAGCCTCTGTCTAATATAAAAGCATCATTTTCTTGGAGCAAGTAGTGAATCGGAGAATAAATGTCATTCATTATATTCTTCATAATCTGAGCGTCTGATGTCCTGGCAGAGTAGGGTCCTAGAATGTCTATTATATACCCGTCTGGGCACACTAAAAGGAATGGCTTCAATAAGTTTTTGAACTTGTGAAGGCTGTAAGTTATTTTCTGGAACAGGAAATTCTTACTTTTCTGTATATAAATGTATGTCCCGTCGAATAATATTATGGCTTTTGAATCTCCATATAATGTCCTCGCAATAGTCGTGCTGTGACTTATTATTTCATCTCGGCTGATGTGGTCGTATCCTAGATGAAGTGCCACAAAGTCTCTCGTTAAGCACTCTCGGGCTGTATTCAGGTAACGTCCCACTGTTGTCCTGCTGACGTTTAAGTGGCATGCTATTCTGACATCTGGTTCAGCTGACCTTATTTTCATAAGAAAACACCCCAGCACAGTTTTTGGCTGTCTTGTGTGCTGGTTTAAAGATGGCGTGTCATTTAAAACAATAGCAAACTGCTCGTGGGTTAGCCCTGTTCTAAAATATAGTTCTTCAGGAGAAATGCTGTCTATATTTTCAAAATCCAAGCCTTTTTTGTTATTATATGCATTTCTTAAAACGTCCATCATGTCTTTTAACTGGTCTGGTGAAAATGTCGTATCTGCAGAATCATATAATAGGTTCCATTCATTTGTCCGCATATGATTTGTACAAACCCTTGCACTGGTAGGGACATATAAGCTGTGCTCGATCAATGAATGTATTTTTAAGAATAGTGGCATTCTATGCAGATCTTGATTTGCACATCCATGAAACGCACAGTGACGAGAAGTATTTGCTAACCTTTTGTACGTTGGCACTGTAATCGACTGTTCGGCAACTGCTTGTTCATCGGCTTGCTCATCAGCTTGTTCCTCGTTTTGTCGGTTTTCATTTCTCATTTGGTATCGATTTGCTGATACCCAACAGCGGTAACACATGTACTGCAAGTCGTTATGAGCCGCCTGGAAGATAACATTATTACTGCAGTTCAGCAAAAAAAATATCGCAATGGCTTACTAATGAGAACGCCCCACTCATATTTTTCTCAGTTCTTAATATCGTTGTTATTTATATTATTGTTTATAATCTATCTTTTTAATGGGCCTTTAGAAATAAACTAAAATCTTCATGCACACTAAAGACAAGTCGTATTATTTAACACAAATACTGATTGATCAATGAAACGTGCCACAATATATTTATTTCTTTAAAAAAATACATGTTTACTAACCCCTTGTACATTCATCCGCTCCAGTACATACTCGGAGAATCCTGGATGGTTTTCCATGTATTCACGTGTTAAAATGCGTCGATTTCGATCTCGGGATACAGACCGTGAACACGTAACACATTGATGAATTCGTTGCTGTTCCATAATGCCAAAACAATGAAACAAATCCAAACCACAGGCACACAAAATCCGTTATTAAGTCCGTAGTCGCCAAAACCAAACCAATTCAACTTAGTCCAACCGTTCGCATAAAATCAAATCCAGTAAGAAGTCCAAAGTAGAAGGATAAAACTAGCAATCAAAAGTACAATCTGTTTTTTAATCTCGGAGACTAAATTGACAAGTAAAAATGGCAAACTGACATAGATTTCAATAGGATTTAAGTCAGTTTTGACATTTTCACTTGTCAATTTAGTCTCCGAGATTAAAAAACAGACATTAGGAGGAGAGGAGGCGAGATACGCGTACGCTCAAGGAAGTTCCAAAAGGTCCAAATAACAATTAAAATAACCAGTAAAATCAGCAACGTCAGACAGGCAAGCGATAAGGGTACTAAGCCATACTTCCCTTCTCTCCGCCCTTCCACCACCCCGCACTTACTACTTGCTCTGCGTCGTGTTGCGCTGCGCGTGCGGCTCTTATTAGAACTGTTCTACCCTCCACCTCTAGCTTCTTTGGACCGTGAACGTGTTTGGAATTAAAAAACTTACCAAAATGTAATTATAATTGTAGTAGGTATGGTTACATCATGTCGAAAAAGTATAATAAACGGCAACATAATTGTGACTGATTCCGATTTATTCATGTCGGTATAACTTTTTTCGGATGCACATTTCAGTTTCGCTGTCATACAATAAAATGATAATATGACTATGGCCCTTCGATTAACATAGGTTTTAAAGTGCTACAAGGGTGGGGACGTTTTGAACATTGTTCTTTGAAAACTACGACGTTAATGTCAAGAAGAAAAAGCCATTGCTCAAAATATAAATAAAATAAAAAAATCTTTATTTGAATACAGTGACAACATTGTTACAGACATCATAAGATATAACATACAGATATGTCCCACAAATAGGTCCCCTGGCTCCCAAACTAGGTTTTCACCTGTGCCTTGAAAGACAGTGTTATAAACCCAATGGATCCTGGTTGTCTAAATAAATAAATGAATTATTATTATGAATTATTATTATAAAGGGTGTAAATAGACCCTTAACGAAGCCGAAAGGTACTTGTTCTCCCCGCTATTGCGATCATTTTTTTGTTCTAAACCATACCTGGGAACCTTCTAGTTATATCCAATTTTTTCACAAGTTTTTTTAAAATATGTACTTCTTTTTAAGGTTTTAATTACCTCCATGACCCGTTTACTATTCAAAGCATCCATAAGCGCCAAGTTTTGAGTGCCTTACAGTTTTACCGTAAAAAGTGATTTTTCACTCCAAAAAAAAAAAATTCGTTTCCCAGCAAGAATATTTGCGTAGAGTGACTTAGTTTGATGTACATAATGCTTGGTTGACGGCTTCGTGAAGGGTCTGTTTACACCTTGTATTATTCTTTGTTTTTCAATTTGTTTGTCCAATAGATGAGGCTGAAAATAGAACATTTCTTGTAATCTTGGTCACTATTAAAGAAATGAGGCAGGGACTTTATCCATGTTGACGCTTATCCTGTGTACATCCCTTGTGACAACCCGGATCCTATAAGCTATCATACGTTTCGATAGGTATAACCGATCGACGATCCCTTCTCGGTCAAGGCTTCATAAATAAATAATATTTTCTTTTACATCCATCATTTTTACTATCTAAAGATATCATGTAAGTAATATTAGTCTGCTTTTGAGAAATGGTATACCTTAACCTTAATACCTTTTCAGTACTCACGTAATTTATGTTTTTTCCAAGTTAATCTTAAATAATTATCACTAAAGCTTTTGTCCGCGGCTTCGCTCGCGATAATTTAGAATTTGACAATCAATTCGGGTTGTACTCTGCTTGTATAATTCAATCATGATTCGAAAGACACGTGGCGCCTTCTATTATCATAAGAACGTTATTGTTGTTTTCCTCGGGAACAGTACTATTTTCGGGATGAAAAGTACCCTATATCCGTTTCTGTACGCCTGAAAACGTATATGAAAAATTTCAGGATGATCGGTTCAGTGGTTTAGGCGTGATAAGGTAACAAACAAACAAACTTACTTTCGCATTTACAATAAACCAAAAATCCAAACGAAACCTGAAACTGGGGAACTTATTAAATCTCCAATACAAAGTGTGAAAACGTGATAATATTTTTGCTCGGACTTTCTGTGTGTATATGAGAAAACCTCCGCTCTGAAAAATGCACATCTGCAACGTAAAATTACAGCTACATTTTATTTCCTGTCTATCTGTTCGTATTATAAAAAAAATATTATTTCCCTTTTTGAATCGGATTTTGTTAAAAATATCAGGGGTTTTAATTTTTTAGCACGGAACCCTAATTATTTTTCTAAAATAAAAGTAGACTAAGTTAGACCTTATAACATCAGCTATCTGCCAGCAAAAGTCCCGTCAAAATCGGCCCAGTCGCCAGCCGTCGGGCCAGCCGTTTCGGAGATTAGCCGGAACAAACAGATAGACACACAAAAATTAAAAAAAAATGTGTTTTTGTAATAAGCGCCGTATGTATTTTCATATGCTTTCAGTAAAAAGCTGTTATTTTGATACTACAAACAAATAGTTTTTTTTTTTTGGATTGAAAATCATCAAATGACGCTTCCTGGGCGGAGCAGAAGGGAGTGTCAGACTTGTACTGACTAAAACCCATCCATGATCCTTCCTTGCCCTATATGTTCCAGGGCCGCGGTATCTCTTTCGAACAGTCCCGCGGCCCCGGCAGGACAAACAGACACTTCAATTTTAGTTATTTGAATAGATTAAAATTCCCTAATCTAAAATGCAAGACTTGAAAGTAATTCCCGTTAGATTTCGTCTCCATCGAACCTTAATCAACCGAGAAGAGAAACTTCTAATTAAATCTCAATTAGATTGTGCCTTCAACGTTTGTCGAGGGAAGGGAAAATACGGGCCGATGTAAAAGCGTTTTCGTGCAGATGCACAATTTCATTTGCCGGCGGCAAATTGCCTGCCTCTATCTTCCTGATATCCCTCTGCCGTTTTATTGACCGCTATATCACGCCTGTTTACTGTTCAATAAACACGCTTTTCAAACAGTTTGTGATGCCTTTTCTGTTTAGATAATGGGTATTCTCTTTATTTCCTATAGAATTAAATCAAATCAAATCATTTATTTGCAATCAATGTAGGTTACATTATAATACAGGTGGAGTAGAAAGGAGTGAGGAGTGATTCTGGTTGGAAATAGGCACGCAAAATTAAAAAAAAAAACTGTTAAGAGTATCTAAAAATAAAAATTACAAAATTATAAAAATACATACATCTATATATATAAAACAAAGACGGGTTTGTTACAACACTTATAACTCGAGATCTGCTGGATCAATTTTCATGGTTTTTGTTTCGTTGGATTTGTCTCCGCCCTGAATAGCAGAATACATTTTAAAAACAATGAAAACTTGACGAATACATAATTATGAAAATGAATCATTTTCCATTTAATTATGTTCCTTTATTTCGTACCTGTCAAACATTTGTTTTCCTCCTGTCATCCTGTCAAATACTGTGATTGACATTTATGCATGCGTTCAGAAATGTATTTTGTGTAAACTATTTAAAAAGGGTGAATAAACTTTTGTCTGTATTTTTTTTTAATCAATTAAAAAGGTTGAAAAGTGTATTATAGGTTAGTTAGGTAGGGTAGGTAGGTAGGATAGGTAGGTAGGTAGGATAGGTAGGTAGGTAGGGTAGGTAGGCAGGGTAGGTAGGTAGGGTAGGTAGGTAGGGTAGGTAGGGTAGGTAGGGTAGGTAGGTAGGTAGGTAGGTAGGGTAGGTAGGTAGGGTAGGTAGGGTAGGTAGGTAGGGTAGGTAGGTAGGTTAGGTAGGTAGGGTAGGTAGGTAGGGTAGGTAGGTAGGATAGGTAGGTAGGGTAGGTAGATAGGATAGATAGGTAGGGTAGGTAGATAGGATAGATAGGTAGAGTCGGTAAGAAGGGTATGGTAGGGTAGGAAAAGGTGCATTGCAACGCATGCCGGGACAGCTAGTTAATTAATATTGAATGTCAAATTAAAATGTCACTTTAGAATAAAATTAAAAATTAATGTATATTAGGTACAAATGTTGAAAATAATATTAATTATATTTAATTTGCACATTGCTGATTAAAAATATTTGTCTATTAAAAAAACATTAATTGAAGTACTGTTACTGTTGAAGAATATTGATATTGGATTTGAGTCTCGTTGCCTTAAATATTAAAATGAACTTGATACCGAAAACCGTTGTATCGGTATAACATTTTTCAGAATGAATTCTGTTTCATGTTCGTAATTAATCAAAACAGTAACAACGCCCATCAAAAAAAAAAAACTTCCGCGGAAAATGGAATACTGAATTTTTCGCGTTTTTCGCGCTCAGTAAATAGGTTGCAGGTGTGAAAGCAATGTTTACGTTATTATTACGAGGATTCAACCGTTAAATGCGTCCTGTAATTATTCTGATTCCTTTGTTTTCAAACCTCAGTCAAAAATAATTTGAGAACCGAATTTAATTACTCATCAGTCGACCCTGTCAGGGTAAGAACGACGTCAATCAAAACTGTCTTAAGGCCAGGTTCAATTATTTCAAAGTTGACCCCATTCTAGCCCATCTGCCTCATTACATTACGTTCCAAACTTGTTTGAACTTAGCACGTGCTGTCAAACTTTGGCGTGATTAGTGCTCACGGAAGTTAGCTGTTGAAACTATTCGTTGGAAACTTAATTAGAAACGCCGCGTTGAGTCTAATCCACTGACGGTAATGTGAAATGATGTAGGTCTTCGGATTTTACTCTCATTTTATTTAAACCTGAGGATATTCCCTTAGCCTGCCGGGGCTGCGGGACTGTTCGAAAGAGATACCACGGCCCTGGAACACAAAGGGCAAAGAAGGAACATGGATGGGTTTTAATCAGTAAAAGTCTTACACTCCCTCCCACTCCACCCAGAGCGGGAGGAGTTATTTGATGATTTCCCATCCTTAAAAAAAAAGGATATTCCCTTAACTACTTTATTATGCTAAACCTTTACTTGTAAAAATAATATTATATTTAGAGACTAGTTGTGCCCCGCGACCTTCTTCTGCGTGAAATTATTATAAAAATATGACTTCCCTATTTGAATTGGATTTTGTTAACAATTTCAAGGGTTTTCATTTTTTTTGCACGGAACCTTAATCCTTTTTCTAAAATAAAAGTAGCAAGTTACTCCTTATAACATCAACTATCTGTCAATAAAAGTCCCGTCGTTTCGGAGATTAGCCAGAACATACAGACATACAAAAATTTAAAAAATGTCTTTTTTGTTATAAGTACCATATAATACTTTGCTATGCATTCAGTAAAAAGCTGTTATATTGAAATTACAAACACACTTCAATTTTATTTATTTGTATAGATGTGGGTGAGACTGCTGGCTTACGATATCAAACCTTTGCCCAACCCTTTCTAGAAACTCCATTGGGAATTACAGGTGGTTCGGTTACCTTTCATACCTTTTTTCTATTCAGTCGAGAAAAACCCACAAAGTTTTCGGGATCAAAATAATCCCTAAGCGCTCAAAGGCAAACACGTAGTGGCGAGACCCGTCTTGATTAGAAAAACCGACCCATTTCTCTTAATTTTTTCTCCGGCAAATATGGCGGACACAGATGTTACTTTGTTTTTCTTTCATTTCAGGCCTTTTCCAGATCAGCATGACAACAAACAAATGATATCATTTTGAACTTTTCGGGCGAAAGTTCGAAGTTTTCGCAAGTCGTAATACTCGTTTATATAAGATTGACACCATTTTTCTCTTAAACAAATCTGGAAATAACCAAATTGATTACTTCGGTTAGCCAGTCGTCAGTTGAAACTCAATTTGTGACTCAGAAAAAGGCAATTTGCAATGTTTTTCTCAGAGTATTTATTGTATTGTATAATTATCACTTATAGCTTTGGTGAAGGAAAACATCGTGAGGAAACCAGCATGCCTGAGATATTATTCTCGACGGCATGTGAAGCTAAGTCAGAGGCTCATGGGCCGCATAAAAACTCTGACACCAGTTTAGGCACTAACCACACGATACAGAAGAAGAGTATTTATTGTGAGACAATTGTCTATTAAAATTAAATTAGTGCACACCATAGATTAGGTCATATATTCAACAATGTCTAGCGTAATGGTCACGTTTCCACCCACTGAATATTCAACATGGCCTCCGCTCGCGTGTATTGGTAAATAATAAAGACAAAAGATGCCATTATTTAATCCAATATCCATTCATCGGAAATATCTCCTTATCGGCAGTACTCTATTTTGACTGTCAGCTTCGACTACTAGCATTCTTGCGTAATTTACTGTGAGATAACGCGATTTCCGTGTGTAATCAACTCGTTTCCACACAAGCATATAAATGACTGCAACTCGAGCAAATTACACTGAAAGATGCGTTGTCGTCTTAGGAAGGAATGTAGTTTTATCTGCAACTACAATGTTTAGACTAATGTCTGGAAGTTTGCTATCTTCGTGCATATGGCATCCGGTACAATAGATACTGCTATCACGTTTTATGTTGGTTTTAACTGGTCTATGCTAATGCTTCGAAGATAGTCAATATCTTCATATACATTAGCGTTACACTTAGAATTACTATTAGGTTCACCTGTGTTTTAATCTTCATGCTTTTTATTCAGGTCTGCATTGTGTAGCAGACGAGTGAGGAGCTCGTGGCTAAATAATAACAGCCGCTCGGGTCGATCTGTAGGTTAAGCCGTGCTTGCCTAGGTTGGTCTGTTAATGGGTGACCACCCATTACATACCGAGTTTCCTCCGTGCCTCGGAAAGCACGTTAAGCCGTTGGACCCGGATGTCATTTGTAGATCTTTGACAGTCGTTAGGTAGTCAGTGGCCCAAAAAGTCTGAGAACCAGTCTTAACAAGGGATATTACCCAGTAGGTACTAACTAGGTTGTGAAGATCACATAAGCAGTCGCTCCATGTAAAATACTGGTATTCAGCTGCATCCGGTTAGACTGCAAGCCGACCCCAATATAGTTGGGAAAAGGATAAGCAGATGATGTATTGTGTAGCAGACTTTTATGATGTGACTGTTACAGCAATGGACCTACAAATAGCACGCGGAGTGTTTTCAAATCACAAATCCATCACCTAAGCTATGAAACTAGATCAGAATGGGTTTCCATTTGCATTATTGCCTCATTCGATCATTCTTGTGTTAAAGTAGCGTGGAATAATTTCTCTTATTCGTGTACAGTCACGAGCACCAATATGTAAACACTTAACAACTTTTAAAACTGTTTTTGTCTTACTGTTGTGATTCAAATTTCATTTAGTTACGAAGTATAGTTACATCCCAACCCTCCTCACTTCATCAATCCAGCAGAACATCTTCCTCCTGGACAGGAACTGCAGTGGCCAATCTGGAAATCACTGTGGAACCCCCCTGCAGGATATGCACCACCTCCTTTCTTGCCCATCCTGCACAGCCACCTGCCCCTTCCAAGATTTAAACGAAGCAAACGACAGAGCTGTGCAGGTGGCAATATACTGGTCGGGTATTATTTGAGTCTATCGACACGCAAAGAAGAAGAAGTTACATAGTATTTTGGAACTCATATTTTTATGAAAAAAACCCTATCTCCAAGTTACAATCGTTACTTCTCGCGAAAATTGCTTTTAAATTTAGGAAAGTGTATACATATTGGTCATGACTGTACGCGTACATTCCCGTCAAAGTACGGTTTAATTAAAACTGTATAAAATGAATTTGAGTGAGGTAGCCGGTCGGTAGACTGTGTACGACGTCAAACCTTTATGTTTCAGTGGCGTATATGTTTAAGTTAGTTTGACAAATTAGAATTTTTCTAATTTGTCAAACTAACTAATTCTTCTCTGTTGTATGGAAAAATATTCACCATTAAGTGCTCCAATGGATGGGAATTTATCCATAAATTAGACGGAACAACGACTGTTCTCTTTAATTTCTCTGTTTTAGTTTGGCTTATTATGTTCAACCTCAATATCATATTTCCCATTTTCGTTAGGTAGTCAGTGGCCCAAAAAACTCTGACAACCAGTCTTACCAAGAGATATCGTATTACCCAGTACTAACTGGGTGGTGGAGGTCAGATAGGCAGTCACTCCATGTAAAATACTGGTATTCAGCTGCATCCGGTTAGACTGGAAGCCGACCCCAACATAGTTCGGAAAAGGCTAGGCAGATGATGAATATCATATTTCCCAAATAATCGGACTATAGTATTTTCTCTGTTTTATTTGCTCCTAGTCTACCTACTCTACTAGTCAGGTTGTTAAAAGTTTTCGCAGTTCAACAAGGCGCTTTTGAAAAACTGAAATTAATTGTTTGGTTTGCAACGAAACGACCAATTTGGTAGTTTGAAAATTGGATTTTTTCAATAATTGGAAAGTTTCATTTTTCCAACCATAGTTAGTTAACTATGTTCGGAAAAACGAAACTAGCACATGGTGATAGAAAGTTTTTCTTTTGCGAAACGAATATTTTTAGAATTAATTGTATAGAATGTGAAATACTAACCTGCTGGCTGTTATAAAACTCAACTAAAACCAAAGCCTTAGACGGTATCTAAGTTACTGAATGCATAATACAAGGTGTAAACGGACCCTACACGAAACCGTCAACCAAGCATTATATACATTAAACTAAGTAACCCTACGCAAAAATTATTGTTGGGAAACGCCTTTTTTTTTGGGGTGAAAAATCACTTTTTACAGTAAAACTCATTACAACACACTCAAATAATTGTGCTGATGGATGCATTGAATAGTACGGGGGTCATGGAGGTATTTAAAGTAAAGTTGTAATCTTAAAAACCAGTTTAAAAAAAAAAACTTGTGAAAAAGTTGGAACTTTGACCACCAATATCTCCGTAACTAGAAGGTTCCCAGGTATGGTCCAGAAGAAAAAAATGATCGCAATGACGGGGAAAACAAGTGCCTTTCGGCTTCGTTAAGGGTCTATTTTCACCCTTTATATTTAAGCTCATTAAAAACTATAAAAACTTGTTTCATTATTGTTAACTAACAAGAAATAAAGGGTGTAAATAGACCCTTAACGAAGCCGAAAGGCACTTGTTCTCCCCGTCATTGCGATCATTTTTTTGTGCTGGACCATACCTGGGAACCTTCTAGTTACGGAGATATTGGGGGTCAAAGTTCCAATTTTTTCATAAGTTTTTTTAAAAATACTACTTTTTAAGGTTTTAACTTTACTTTAATTACCTCCATGACCCGTTTATTATTCAAAGCATTCATCAGCACTAAGTTTTGAATACGTTACATTGAGTTTAACCGTAAAACGTGATTTTTTACCCCAAAAAAAAGTCGTTTCCAGCAATAATTTTTGCGTAGGGCGACTTAGTTTGATGTACAGAATGCTTGGTTGACGGGTTCGTGAAGGGTCTGTTTACACCCTGTATTATGCGAAAAGGTACTTGCTAAACCAGTAAGTTTGTAACCTGCCAAATTCTACCTTAAAAACATATTCATAGCTTGCTTATGAATAATGGAATCCTTGTGCTATTTCAATTTTAGCTGTGGGATGTTGGATCATTTTATTTTACGGAAGCAAACACATGTTATTTTTACGACAATGTCTGCGTAGAATGTAAGCTTTGTGAGGCAGATGTTGGTACACACATTTTTCGCATTTATTCTCTAATATACTTGGGATGCTCATGCTCATGACAAGATTGTAGGGACAATATTTGGATGGATTCTGTCTGTCTTTTATGGAACGTTTTATTGCGGGAAGGCAACCAAAATTGTCTTATAGCTAATTATTATTTGCTAAATGGCTGTTTGAGAGATGGGGAGGGTGAAAATAATAGAATGTTTTATGTTCTGCTTATGGAGAGACTCCATTTTCATTTTTTACAGGACTTACTTTTACATATATTTAAAAAAAATCATTCACTTTATTACTAGCAGACAGATATAATACTGTTTACTGACTACGTGTAATGAATTGTAACAGTATGTTTGAACACGGGTTATGGGCCTATATTCGTTACCATTTCGTTCAATATGTCTATTGTATTGTATAACAAGCTGGTGTCCGCAACTTCAATATGTTTAATGTAATCATTAACACTGAAAAGATATTTACCAGTTTCAATTTAAAAACTTATAATGTCTAATTGTAAGCTTGGTTATACATGCTGTTATTTTGTTGCATTTACGTAGACGTGGTCCTCCGAATCATTGCTCAGAACTAAATTCACCAATGTTATTCCCACTGGCTGGACCTCTAATCCTTATTCAAATGGGGTTTGAATTTAATGGCCGGCCTAACTTTCGCCATTTTTTTTTTTAAAGTTGCGGCCCTCTTAAAACCTATATTAATCAGTAGCTGGCATCAATACAAACCAGTTTTGAATTAGACAAAATGTTGGTAAAGAGTCACGTTTCCGAGATATAAGCTATCAAAGTCGCCGTAACTTTGAACAAAAAAAAATGGCGCAAGTTGGGCCGGCCAGGCTTCATACAAAAAATCTTCCAAGCGCTTTCAAACGTCCAAGCAGACCATTTAAAAGTCAATTATCGAGAACATTCCGCTTTTCCGAGCACCCCCGAGCTTCCCCGAACTTGCACGAGCAAAACAAATATTTTGCCGGTTCCCCGTCAATTCGCTGTGTTCACATTTGCGTCCCGTTTAATTTCCCGTTCGTCGACAGTTCCGATGTCGGAATAGCTGGAATACTCACTAAATAAACGACAGAGTCAGTAAGTTCGCAGGGAGGAGGAGATTGTCTGTCTTGGGATCCTTCATTCCACTAACTAGGAACTGTACTGGGATCGTGTTGCTGAAGTAAACTGTAAATATGTTTCTAGAAATACACTTGAGTGATACTCTGTTTCACAATTTATTACTCTTATCATGTAAGTACTAGCTTTTGCTCGTGGCTTCGCTCCAGTTATTTACGGTAATTAACCCACGGGAACGTTTTAAATGTAACCTATAGCACTCGTGGAAAATGTGGCTTCCCGTTAGTGAAAGAATTTTCGGAATCGCATCAGTAGTTCCGAAGATTACCCCCTACATACAAACGTACAAACAAATACCTCTTTATAATATTAGTATAGTAAGTATGTAGATATTTTAAATTTTGATCATCATCTGCCTAGGCTTTTCCCAACTAAATTGGGGTCGGCTTCCAGTCTAACCGGATGCAGCTGAATACTAGTATTTTACATGGAGCGACTGTCTATCTGACCTCCACAACCCAGTTAGTACTGGGAAATACGATACCCCTTTTGAGCCACTGACTACCTAACGACTATCAAAGATCTACAAATGACACCCGGGAGTCCCGGGACCAACGACTTAACGTGCTTTCCGAGGCACGGAGGAAAGTCGGTATGTAATGGGTGGTCACCCATCCACAGACCATCCTAGGCAAGCACGGCTTAACCTAAAGATCGACCCGAGCGCCTGTTATTATTTAGCCACGAGCTAGATATTTTAAATTTTGTTAATTTATTAATAGAGTCTTGCCCCCATAAAAATAAAATAACTGAAATTTTCCTGGGTTAGGTACCATATGCAAATACTTACAAGATCATAAGTGTATGAGCCATTTTTATCACCATATTGAAATGGAAGGGAAAATACCGTGAACTTTCACGTCTTTAATAAAATGTTACGACTTTCATGACGTGCAAACGGTATAACGTAGATAAGGATACACCTGGGAAATGTGCAGAACACTCTCGAATGTTCGCCTCAATGATTATCCTTTGATTATACACCCTCTTTTACATCCTCCATATTCTTCTCATATTATCATCTTGTGTTCGTACAAAAAATCACGTTTCAAATCTTTGTAAGGAACAGTATCTGATTACTTTGAGGCTCAGGATGTCAGACAGGAGTCTCTCCATGTAAATTTATTTAATAACTGAACCCGGAATAAAGTTATTTTTATGCATTGAGGAAAGGAAACGTGCTCGTGAAAAGGGCATAGGAGCTTTCTTTGATTTGACGATGATTTCAATCTCCTAAGACTGAATCTCGATGACTAAAATGGTATTTACAATTCAACATTCTCCATAGGTACATATTTACTGACACGGCTGAACATCAGCCAGCTACAAACGAACCATTGGTCAATTTGAAAGTCCCTTGTTGATCACCCATGAACTCAATCAGGTTGTCGCAAATATATCTATCAAAATCCCCATTCATTGACTCCTCGATAGATCGAAAGTTATATCCCTCTTCATATTACCCATTTTCTAAAAGGAACTTTAATTTTTGACAAGCAATGCTCATTTTCTACTCCCCCTGCGCAATATATTTTCATCTAGTCTTAAGGGGCAGTTTCTGGGAGAGCGGACGACCGCTTAAAGACGGTCGTGCTTCGACGAGGACATGAAGATTACAAAGTCCCTTTGTGTCGCATTTCATCTGCTATGAAAATTCAAGTTCATTAAAACAGGACAAAAATAGACATCAATTTATTCGACAAAGAAATAAATTATGAGGTCGGGAGAGTTCGTTGCTAAAACCGCTGTTTCGGGATGTTTAGGAGCCATCCGTTTGCTTTGAAACTAACTTTGTAATTAACGGAACGGTCCCAAGAACTGTTTCGGTCAACTCTAATAAACTTAGTTAGCTTCTGAGTGCTTAACCTAATTATTCATGGTTGACGTTGTTTCACAGATGTCTGTACAATTTTTCCCTTTCCATAGTAAAGCTCTATTCACTATTGAATTTGTGTTTGATGACCCGATTCGATCGATCGTTACATTAAATAGCTTCCGTAAGATGCGATACTAAATCCTTTAGTCGAAGCCTTACCACAAGGTTCGTCCGGGTGAGGGTAGTTCAACATATATGCGTCGACTAATACTACCTATGTAGTACCCGTATCTCAGTATAGAGAGATTAAATCCCCCATAATTCCTTGAACACACGAGCATAGTGATAGTGACAGCAGAGCGAGGAAATTATAGTTAGGAAAAGAAAATGCCTGAAAGTGGCTTGAGACTACTTTGGACCAAACAAATGTAGGAGGACTAACGTAAAAATGGTCTTTCCCTGTTCACACACAAATCTACACTAATATTATAAAGAGGTAAAATTTGTTCATAAGTTTGTATATAGGGGATAATCTTCGAAACTCCTGATCCGATTCAGAAAATTCTTTCATTAACAGGAAGCTACATTATCCCCGAGTGTTATAGGCTACATTTAAAACTTTCCCGTGAATTCATCCGGGGCGAAGCCACGAGCAAAAGCTAGTTATAAGATAAAGTGAAGTAGGGATGTTTTCTGCATTCGCTTGTGTGGTCTAACCCCTAAACCGACATTCAGTTCAATTACACTTTGCACTTAGCTAGATCCTGGCGAGGGGAGGTTTGGTGAAGAAAAGAAAATGCCTGAAGGTGACTTGAGACCAGACAAACGTAGAACCAGAACAAGGGCATGAGCATTCTTTTCTAGACATGGATAAACTAACGTAAGAATGCTCTTTCCACATTCACACAAAATGAGTTAGGTAAAGTGGAAGTAAGAATGTTTTGTGCATTCGCTCGTGTAGACTAAACCCTAAACCGACCTTCAGTTCAATTACACTTTGCACTTAGCTAGACCCTGGCAAGGGAAAGAGGGGCCGAATTATTTTGTACATTTATGTTGTTAGCTTTTCTTTATATCTCTTCAAATTCTGGGTCTTCTCGATCATTCTGGTCGCGTTTTATCCGCTCGAATGGTGAAAAACCACTCATATGCACATTTTCGCTTTCCGCTCTGCTATCACTCTGTGCGCATACTAACGCCGCCACGTATCGATTTCACTGTTGGAACCGGGCTGATAGGGATTCTATCTGACCCGTAGGCTAGGAATACTACCTAATCTATGTTCCTACAGTAACCACTTCATTCATGGTTCATGTGATATCTTCCTATAATAGAGAGTTTGTGTTCTCTCTCCTGAACTGGCTACTATAACAGGCACCGCGAAGTTCGAGTCTGGCGCAATCCATACTAATATTATAAATGCGAAAGTAACTCTGTTTGTTTGTTTGTTTGCTACCTTTTCACGACTAAACAACTGATCGAATCGTAATGAAATTTGGCGAGCAGATAGATTATATCCTGGGGAAGGGCTTAGGCTATCTTTTTTTCCCTCACTCATACTCATCAAAATTACCACGCGAACGAAGTAAAACTAATTATTTAAAACTAGCTGTTGCCGCTTCAAAAAAACAGAGGTCCTTTCGCATTTATAATATTAGTAAGGAAGTAAGGATTAACTGCTCCCGTGGCTTCGCGAGCTCCCGCAAAACTTCTTTGAATTTCCTGAATGAAAAAACTCTACCGATACTTAACCCGACCGTTACATCTTCATCCAGAATTTTCTACTGCAGTTCAAACCGATTGATAGATGAAAAGCGCGAAAAAAGGTGGACCTCTCGCACTTTTCACCTCTGCCGATCCATCAACTTAAGGATTGATAGGAAAATGTTAGAAGTAATGAAAATTGATAGTGACCGAATCAATCAGGCATTAACTACCTCCAATCTGAGAGACCGCTCCAATCAAAAGACATTATTTTAAGGATTTTCATTTGAAGGGGAGGAAAGCTATCAAATGTCTGATTAGTCTAGAAGTCTCAAGAGCATTTGTCGCGATTATATCTGAATTTAGAAATGACAGATTTGGTATTAATCTTGACTCAAATCTAGTTTTAGAATCAGATTTCAATATGACTGAGATGCGGTCTTGCATACGAACCTAACTTCTGATTGACTTACTATTATTATCGCTATCATCTCCGGCCTACAGCAGTCCACTGCGGGTCCTAGTTTTCTCCAATCTCACGCCATTTATTTTTATGGTTTATCAAATCTATTTGCAATAACTTAAGTTTATCCGTGATCATGGTGCTTGCAACAGCGCTGAAATATCGGGAACTCAAAACAAACAGTAAACATGGTAAATATCCCGTTTTCATGATAATTAAAATTCATGGTATCTTCTTATTTAATATCCTTTTGACTTGTGCGATTATTCATTACTGATGAACGGAGTAAAAAAAATACTTTCGATAAATAAACGTTCATCGTTCAAACGTTGATTGAAATTCGGAATCAAATCAAGTAGGTATATGCACTCAATTGTAATTTCTATTATGTAGCTTTAAATATGTTCTACTAAAAGTTCAGAACCATGTTGTTGAAATTTAAATAACGGGTGTAAATGTTTAATTTGCCTCGTGTTTGCAATTAAAATGTGTGTATTTACTACTGTTTGTCATTACTCGAGTTATTACCAGTGTCATTGCCAAATCGGCGAGCATATAAAACCCGTATTTTATTACAAATACTTCGGGAATACCAATTTTTATTGGACACCTAATCAAAAATTTGACAGTTCTTGTTAATTTCATTTCTAAGGTTTATTTGACTCGTAGTGCCCCAATTAATGGACCCTCGTATCACTCGTCCCACAGACGGGTGTTGGACATCACTTATTTAATCTACGTTTAATCTACGGTTAGGCCCTTATTATGGTCGACTTGACGCAATTAAACGGAGCGATGCTTTTACGTGGATTAAAAAATATAATCTACGCAGATGTAAGGTTAACGGATATTGGCTCTCTTTGCGAATTACCGAATTTTCTTTTATGAGACCGAAGTGCCATTTTATATTTTTTGTTAAAGCATCCCAGCGGAGAGAATATTTGGGTATTGTGGCGTTACTCAAGATCAAAATGAGGCGTTATAGAAATTATCATTTCAATCAAATTAATGAATGTTTTCTGTTCGTGTGGAGCCTTTACAATTTTATAAGGATCCATCATTATTCTCCTGCCCTTATTCTTCCATACTTCTCTATCACTCATCATCTGAGCAGCCACCTCCTTTCTAGCTATATCATCATTCACACAGTCCATCAAGTCCATGCATCGTTTCTTTGGTCTTCCTCTACTCTTATAGCCTCTACATTCATACTCAATATGCCTTTGAGAGAAATTCTTAATGAATTTAATCCTAATTGGAACAGTATCGCAAATAATTAGTGCAGTTTCCAGACTAGAAGTTCAGTGGTTATGACGATATTATTATTGAGTAAGAAAAGCAGATCTTTTTTAAGAAAAACCTACCGACAAGTAAACGAAAGTGTCACAAAATGGAATACCTCGTGACACTTAATTACGAACATTAAAAATGGTTGCCGTCGATGCCATCAGATAGCGGTATTGAGTTAAGATGGGTCATGGCCCAATTCCCCGTTAAAACAAGAAGTAGTTACTAAAGTAACTAGCCAAAAACGTTATTTAATCTCCTAAAGATAGCGATCAGGTAATTGCAAACATAGCCATGTGAATACCGTTTTGTCTTTTTGACACAAGGTCTGATGTCATCTAGTGTAGTTGGTAGTTGTATAGCGAATTGGTTTTGTAGTTTTCTATACCATAGACTTGATGGCTGACGTCATATTGTATTAGTACAATGTATGTATCGTGTTGTTTGTTACACAGAAAATATTGTTAAACTAGATTGGGGAACATTTACTTTAAATCACTTCTTTATAAGATTCTGTGACTGGAAGAAAATATAACTCTAATGAAAACGACGAAGATTTGAATGATATTTTTACTATTTTTCTTGATCTTATGATTTTGTGTTTTATTGTTTGTTCTTTCTTACTAAGAAACTTAGACTGTGCTTAACTACTGAGAAAAGTACTTATTAATAAGTTTTAAACTGAAAGGACTACTTTTTACAAAAAAGCTAATGAAATGGATCTAACAGTAAAGACGAATCGGTGCATGTACCTGTTCCAGATCAAACACAGGCCGTACTTGATGCTGCGGAAAGTGGTCCAGAACCTATTAGAATTTCAAATTCATCCTATGTTTACAGTTTATCAAGCTATTAAAAGCATTTCACTGTATCGACTCCAAGATAAAATGGTTCTAAACTTTTATGCCCTTTCATCATCATCTTTATTGTTTACTCATTTTACGTCTTCGTCTGCAAGAAATTTCAATATGGCAGTTTCAGCCCGCCATTCTTACGGCTTTAATGTTTTTCATTTACGTTCATGGTAGATGAAAAGTTTAATTTTGAGTTTCTTTGTATTTCTTATTCAAAACACGTTCGTTCTCATCCTTGCTGTTTCTTCTAGGTACTTATAAGTATACTTGAAAAATAAATTAAACACTGAATGGAAATAGTTAGGATATTTTAATGCTGACGTTTTTACATAGTTACATAACATAAATTATTTATTTACTAAATACCCTTTCAAACTTAAGAGAAAAACATCTCATTGTTTATTTTCTTGAGCGTTTGACTGGCGCCATCTAGCGGTGCCCGTGTTCGTTACTTGAAACCGTTGGCAGCCAAGCTTGGAACTAGTTCAGATGTTCACCGTCATGTCGCTTCGCATTCTCTGCGCCTGCTTAGTTAGACCAGTTGGCAATAGATGTCGTTAGATGAAAGTAAAGTTAAGATTTATTTAGCGCCCTCTCTCTTTGCCTATGATTTCAGATAAAGTTCAGAATTATTCTAAGAAACTGAATTTGAAGCAGAGTGCTACTGAAATTAGTAACTTCTTCTATTCAGCGTTCATTAACAGTCACAATTTCAGCTGTGGAGGTAGAATACAATAATGGCGTCGCAAAAAGTTTCAACGCATTATTGTTTTAGTTTATAAGTACTTTATTCTAATTAGCAGAACTTTAGTTATTACTGTGATGTTGGATTTTTGTGTATTTACATTTCAGTGGTTAGGGGTAGCTAGGAAAAGCAAGAAAGTGATAGAGTTAAAGTCTAGTATAAGATGTGGATAACGTATATACAAGATGGTGATAACGTAGTTAGTTGCACACTGATGCAGTCTTGTACAATTCTTTGTTAGCCATTTGTTTTCCATGTTTTGTTTTTGTGTGTTTGTTTTCCCTAATAAATAAAATAAAAAAAATAAAATAAAAGTCGTAAATATCGCAGTAAGATCAATTTCCTCTGCCATTAAATAAACATAAACATCTCTCTCAGAGTGTCAACTCTTGACAATAGTCCAGAATGACGACGCCAATTATACATTCTTCATATACTTAACAGTCATTCATAAATGGTTAATACCTCTTTACAAGTTTTTTCCCTTCAACTTGAACAAAATCTTAATTTCACTCGCCGATAGTCTGATAGGGAACGTACTTCCTAAACGGCTGAGTTTAGAAACATAAAGTACTGCACAGAGTTCCTTATACAGGGTGTAAACGGACCGTTCAAGAAGCCGTCGACCAAGCATTATGTACATCAACTTTACGCAAAACTTATTGCTGGGAAACGACCTTTTTTTTGGAGTGAAAAATAACGTTTTACGGTAAGACTCACTGTAACGCACTCAAAACATTCTGCTGATGGATGGATTGAATAGTACGGGGGTCGTGGGTGTGTTTAAAAATCTTACATTAAAAACATGTATTTAAAAAAAAGTAGGTAGTGAAAAAGTTGGAACTTTGTCCTCCAATATCTCAGTAACTAGAAGGTTCACAGGTATGGTCTAGAACAAAAAAAATATCGCAATGACGGGGAAAACAAGTGCCTTTCGGCTTCGTTAAGAGTCTTGTTACACCCTTTATGAAGTTGGGCACTAAGGAAGAGTGTTTGAAAATTATAGAGGACGGAAAGTCTCAAAGTCGGAAAGGCAGATCGTTGTCGTTGTTTGTCGATGGGAAATTTTTGGCACAAGGCTTCTTACTAAAGAAAACTGTATTTTTTTTCAGGTGACGGCATCAAGCTGGCATCGTCGGGCTCGGGCAGCCCGGCGCCGCCGCCGGTGCAGTGGCGAATGCGGCGAAAGCCAGGTAACATGAAGTCCATAGTCCATACTGTACATTATTGATAACTTGGTTCTTGGGTATGATACACAGGGTGGGCTAAGTGTTATTGGGATTTTCCAAAAGGAATTTTGCAGTAGCAGGCCGGAGTCTGGATTTGTGCCCTGCAATAGGTTCGCTCTCTATTGGTGAAATGTGGATGTGCTTCTATCAGGAGCACCTCTGCCTTACCCTGCTGGAAAAATTCAACCAGAACTTACCATTCAACAAACATGGATGGCCAGGTTTCGACGATGGCCTAAAAATAAAGTTAATTAGGAGATTTAAGAATATGATCTCGGAAATGTATGAGAAAAATCAAAGGGTTGGGTTTAGAATCGCGTCCTCTGAATTCGAGGATTCTGTCACTGTGGGGGGGGTCAAGGGGGTTTATCTGAAGCGCCCCCATGCGATTTTAGCTGCCGGAAATATTTAAAATTATTTTCTAAAAATATTGGTAAATCACTAACTAAACGTGAAACAGAATTAATATTTAACTAAAGTCTAACGTTTTTGACGTTACATCTGTCAAAATCATCTCAAAATGCGTAATAAATATAATATGTTTTTGAATGAAATATCGAAAAGACACTTTTTTTAAAATGGTGGAAGCTATAAATTATGTTTATAAATTAAAGTGTGTTTCGTGTTTCATTAAGTGCAAGAGCGAGCGAAGCGAGCTCAGGACCTGGGGCACCCCGACTCGGACAGGTTAGGTTAGAAGGGGATGGCGGGGTCGAGTGAGCGAGCGAAGCGAGCGATTAGACCCCGCCATCCCCTTCGTGGTTATTTTTTTTGTAAACCATTCAGAAGTAGGAGCCCCGCGAAGCGGGGCTCCGGCGACCGGGCTCCCCTCGACTTCGCCACGTTGACTGGCAACAACTAACTCAACTCTCTCCCCTGTAAATCAGGTTTATAATGTCAAAAATTTAATTTAAAAATTAAGCAAACATAACACCAAATTGAGTTTTTAAAAATTCATAAAAAAAAAACTATTCGCCTCCGGCAGAGGGGGGAAGTGGGGGGTGACACTACAACTCCCCCCCCCCCTCCCACCTCCCACACCTCCCAATTCGGAGGACGCGATTCTAAACCTTACCCAAATCAAACTCAAACTCAAAGCATTTATTTCAATTAGACCACTTTTGAATGTCAGAAAAACAAAGAAGGCGAAGCTACAGTCCCATAACTTATGAAAGTACTGTCCATTCCACACTCTTCTCAATCAAAATATTGTTACAAAATCTTGGTTAGGTAAAAGATTATAATCAACAATTCAAAAATAAAATAAACTATGGCAGCTAAGAGATGACCACGACCAGTCCCTACTGACAGCGCCCGTTCAAGAACATGACGCATGGATGAGCACCATTCAACCCAACCATTTTGAAGGAAACTAAACGATCCAACACACACGCCACCACCAGCGAGACATTTGAGCGAGCATGACATTCTCTCAACCGCCAGGCAAATTCGAGTCAATAAAAGATCTTTTTTGAGATGAATCTTTTTTAGAAGTCCCATTCAAACCGTGACTTGATTTTTGGAACGAAATTAATGAATTCCATTCATCAATGAATGAAAATCTGTGCCAAGCATTCCTCACTCCCTACATAGTCCAACAACTTTATAGATCAAATCAACATCCAACATCCATAGACATTACCCACGTATGCAGACAGCTATAAACATCTGATGATAGATGTGTAAATAACACTCCAAAAGCAATAAAACCTATACAACTACAATATGTATGGATTAGATTATAACACTGCAATATTTCTCGGTCGCGTCAATGATAAATCTCTTTTGCCCTATTTTTTTGACACCGTTTATTATATCGATGTATCTGAAGAACGATAACTGAACTGGAAGATACTGGAGACCCGAATATAAAAATATCGGTAAACAACAAACATATCATCAGACTAAACTTCGTGTAAGCCTTTTTAACCGACTGAGTAGGGTAATGTGTTTATCATACATGTATGTTTGTTCTTTTGTAGCGCTCTAGAGACCAAACGCGTGGGCCGATTTTGATGATTCTTGCGTCAATCGATTTGTCTTAATCTTATCACTAAAGACATGACAGTAGTAGTTAAGTGGGAATATGGACTTGAATAGGAATTCGAAATGACAAATCATGTAAAAGTGAAAAAATGAAGAAATTGATTCGTCTGTGAAATATTTCACATTAAGCTGGAAATAAAAAAGTAATTATAAAAACGAAAAAACCCGACTGAATAGCAAATACAAGCACATTTGAAACAGGCGGGACCCATTGAAATATAAAATTATTAATCCATGGAAAGGGACCCGCCTACTTCCAAAAAGTTCTTAAAGTATCAGTTGTAAAAATAGAAACACTGTTTGCATCATGGTAGGCCAAATACCTGCACTAATTCAATGAAACTTGGCAGCTAGATGAATCATACTCGACATTGCTGGGCCTGTCTACATAGGCATAATGTAATAGATGATTTCCCATCCGTTTCGAGCATAACGAAGACGAATCCCTCACGAACTTTCATCGACTCTTGAACGAAATGTCAATGACACATGGAAACTACTCATATTAATGGCATCGTAGACATAGAAAATGGCGGAAAGTTTACAATTTTCTTTTACAACCATTATTTTAACCATCCCCATGTTGTAAAACTGATTCATTTTACGATTCCCGTGAAACGATGATGTGATAAATATGCTCATAAAACCCACAAACGATTTCCTCGAGAACTGTTTCATGATTCATAAAATCCTTTATTTATCGTTGAGGATTATTATGCGATTTGATGACTGGGAATGCATTTGAGAGGTGGTGTAAATATGTTTATTGTTAGTCTAGAAAACTTGAGTTATTGGGACAGTTTTATGCAACCACAAAAATTTGAACGGGCGGGGCGTCTACATGAGTTACACCTCTTGTAGATCTGTTGAAGTATTTCATTTTAGACTTTTATCTTTCGTGGACCATTGGTTTATGAATCATTCTTGCTTTTCCCACGTGTTGGTTTCGGTTTACGGAGATGCAGCTAAATGCTATGATTAGAAGCAAATAATGAATGCGTCTGTTTGCAATGAACGTCAAACCTGCTTCCGAACATAGAGAATTCGTTTTTATTTTGAAAAATGCAAAGCTGAATCAGAAAACGTTATGTATCAAATTATGTCTATAAAAATGAGTGTTAATTTGAATTGAATAGATTAAAACATGTGTCAATTCAGGTACAAAATATAATGTTGACAGAGCTTTTTAGTCGCATCATGTGAGTATCCGTAATAGTCACATGTGAGGTTCCCTTAGCTATATCTGGCTGCAATAGTCAAACCAATTATTTTCATACGAACGCTATGTGTATACTCAACTAGTAATCAACAGGGTAAACTAGTTAAATTGATGGTGTTATTAATTGCCATCCACCCTACGTAAACGTACCCTTTTAATCTCTAATAAACGTAAATGGTCTTCCATCTTCGAGATAACATCTCGTAATTATATTTGAGTGTTGGTGAAGTTTTCCCCGAGGTCATTATGTGGCGAATGTGGCGATACTAGAAACCATTGCGTGATAGTAATTTTCCTTTTACGTCATCCAAAGTGTTTTCGATATTCCTAATTTGTGTGGCGTAGCGCGAAACTTGACGGGTGTCCTGATAAATTTGTTTTCCAACACGGTTAAAAAGCCCTCGACTCCGACGTGATTTAATTACTTGTCGCTGCTCGTTCGCCGCGGTTCATATTGTAAGTCGCCTGAATTATTTGGATTGCTGGATGCTGAAATTGAAATTCATTTTTAATTCCGACGCCAAAGTTGCCCGTACACTGCGCAGGTTAAATTTTTAAATAGTAGCAAGATTGTTCATAGTCCGGGCGCGAGTGCCCGGTATTAAACGATGCGGAAGATTTGGCCGTGAAAGCTGAAAAGAAAATAAGCTGTAGTTACTAAGTTTGTGAAAAACGATTTAAACTAAATGGAAGCACCACAAAATCGTGATTAAATTTATAAAACCTTCCTAGTGCGAGTCGTACTCACACGCACACAGGGTTCCGGAAACGGAAATATAATTTTGGAGGCTCACTCATATGTTGTATTGTATTACGTTCAACAGCAAAACTAAATTTGTTTTTCGGGTGTTTAGTCTGAACGGCCCAAATCGGAAGCCATTTTGGAAGTGTCTATCTTTCAAACGATTGACTAGAAACCTCAATGTCATTTTTAAAGACCTATAGACCCTCTCACGTATAGGTTCGTTGAAAACAATTTTTTTTTGTTCCAGTTCCATGTCTGGGGAGCCCCCTAATCTTATTTTTTTTTAATTTTTACATAAAAATCTTAAAGCGGTTCACAGAATACATCTACCTACCATGTTTCAACAGTGTAGTCCTAATAGTTTCGGAATAAACTGGCTGTGACATACAGAAGGACATACAGACAAACAGACATGACGAATCTAAAAAGGCGCAATTGCTTTGAAATAATCATTTCAATTTCGTTACGTTTAACTTACTTCGTGACATTAGGCACCTAATACTTGGGGGAAGAACTAATAAAAACTCAGGCAGATGTAAGGTCTACAAATCTTAGCGGAACACTGGATAAGTAAATGAAGCCCTTTCTTCAGATCGTTTGCTTAAAGAATTTAATTTACAGAAGCAATTTCTTTAATTGTTTTGCTGAAAATATATAGGCACTGTAAATTCACTGAAGGACACTCATTTAAACAGCTACATTTAGGTTAATTCGTTTAAATGCAGTACTTCGATACCGGCATTGTTCCAGAGCGTTAGGAAACTAATTTCAGAATTTTATTTTTGCTCTAGCGAATCCGAATTGTGTTTTTATTTTTCCTGAACTTAGCTAGATATTACTTTTTAGTACAACCGATTCGATGTAAAGTTAAAATAAAGATAATGTTAGCTTTTGCTTATGCATGAGAAAACATTATTGAATTCAATTAGTCCGTACTATGTAATGTCTGCAGGGTGCTTTAGTTATCTGGAACACTTTTGTACCGACGCCTCGCCAACTGAATGTGTTCCATTTATTTTCGCGCGGTAATGTTTACAATACTTTTTCCAATAAGATGTTTACATTACAGTTATTGGAAGCACTAGTAATGCGTATGTTCAAGATCCTGGATCCTATAGTGTTTCCTAGAAGCTATTTTCAAATGTATTTTCGCAAATGTGATTTCCAGTATTTGTTTTCAGAAAAACGTTTATAATTAATTTCTTAGGTTGTTAAGATTAATCGTTCGCCACAAGGCGGGGAGGAAAACTAGCTAGGATAATAAATTATCCATATCGCACGCACAATGGACCGGCGGCGTTTTGTTCCTTGGAGAATTGAGTGCGACGGTATTATGATAATCTCGCTCCAATTCATCATCTGTGGACTTTTCCTATTTTCGTACCGGGTCAAGGTTGACTTGAAGGTCAAGTTCGTAATGTCTGGAGGGATGTCATGTAATGAATAATGATCTTTTGAGGATGCTTTTTATATGTAGAGTAGGCTGATACACATATTGATATCTTCACAAAATAATATATCAAAAGGTAAATACTGGAGAAGAACCGCCGACTATCCGGCCATATGAAATATGGCCGGATAGTCGGCGACTTCATTTTGTAGCCGACAAATCTCGATTCGTAATGATGGAATTAATTTGAAAAATACAAAATCCATAATGAATAAGACATAATCAGAAGCCTAAAGTAAAACCACCGAATAGTGTCGGTAGAAACCATGGCCACGGAGAATTTAGATGCTACTGTGGTGCTCTTGATGCTGAGGAATGAGGAAAATGATATGAGTAAAGTTTTGATTATGAATGTGGATGGCTATAAGAGTAGAGGAAGACCAAAGAAACGATGGATGTTCTATGTGAAGGATGATATGGCTAGAAAGGACTGCTGAGATGACTGACATCAGTAATAGGGAAGTAAGGAAGAAGAAGACATGCTGCGCCGACCCCAAATAAATCGGGATAAGGGTAGAAGAATGATGATGTGGTGCTCTTGAGATTATTTAGCAAATCAGCTACCTGACAAGGCTTTAAAAATTTAAAAGTGGCTGTAAGTAAAAAACCACAAATCAGTCGGCACGTTACGAAAAGCTTCGCCAATAAGCTTTCAAGACCTCATTTGCAGTAAAAAAATTTGTATGAAAATTTTGATCTTGTAGCGCAGTATAAGCAAAACGTACATACAGAAAAAAATGATTTTTAAAATTATCTTTAAACCTTGTGTTTTAAAACGTATAGTTAACTTTATGTCAACGTATTTTATGAAAATGGTAGCATAAAATAATGTTTGGTTTTTGTATTTTTTTCGTCAATAAAAGTTGTTATTAAGTATGTTTATATTTTTATAGCTGACATCGTGCAAGGTTATAATATATTTCGAAATTATTACAGCTTTTATTGTGTTTATAACGCATCTGCTCATAGTTAAGTAGCACTTTAAGATAGCGTGCATATTAAAATTCTGACTAGTTTAAAGTTTTATGGTTTACAAAACACCGATGAATTTTATATTGATATTAACCAGATTTTATGACTATGATATCTTATGACTAAAGATTTGTTTTAATTTAGATCTTGTTTGGCTGTACGGCACATGACGTACGGTGTCATCATCTTAAAGACCTCGCTTACTACTAAGTGGCAACGGAAGGTCATCAAAGACACATGTCAGTGGCGCGTAGGGGTTAACATTACGGCAAGCTACAACAGACTGCAAAAAACAAACAGACAGACAGAGACAGACAAACAGAGACAGAGGACAGGAGAGACAGAGGTTTTTGCAGACTGTCCAAAAACCTCTAAATAAAAAAGTTTTAGTTCAAGCCAAGCTTATGGGCTTGTTCACCGGTACCGCCACTGGTGCAAGAAAAACGCGCACTTGGGATAATTCAGCAAGTGAGACATGGTCTGATCAGAAGCACCACACTCGCAATGGGAATGTACCTGCTGGGCTCAAACAATGTAAAGTTGTCAAATCAAAGTACCGTCGTTCCGAAACGAAACAGAAGACTACTATTTGGCTATTTAAATCTTATTAGCTATCTACATATGTTAATCTTACTACTACTGTAACGCGAACGTTTTTGAGAACGGATGTTCGTTGCTCTTTCACGAAAAAACTACTAACGGATTTCGATAAAACTTCACAAGTAGGTAACATACATGACTACCTAGCTAAGGCTAAAATGTATAGAGATATTATGCAAAAAAAAATGAATTGATTTGAGGTTAGATCAAAATAACAATTATTGACAGAACAAGACTCTTTGTTCATCAAACTGCGGTTTCAATTGTCAAGACAAAGTTCCAAGAACCAAGAGCTTTTTTACTTCATGCCTAGAACTTAGCCGATTTCGACCGTCGTCGCCAATAACTCAGCCGATCTCGACTATCATTTAACTTGATTCAAATCTCTTCAGTAACTAGTTCATAAAACACATTGTCTGACCGTTTTGCTGGTATATTCAGATAACCTCATAAAGCCCCTTGACATAGGCACGTCTCGCCGGTACCTCTCGTAGTAATGTGACAGGCGCACGGCGGCACTGCCTGTAGCCTTAGAATAAGTAGGTGTAGAACTGAAACTCAGGAGTCTGGTTACTTTTTTAATCTTTTTTTTTATTTCGATTTAGCAACGAGACGAGCTCGTGGCTAAATAATAACAGCCGCTCGGATCGATCTTTAGGTTAAGCCGTGCTTGCCTAGGTTGGTCTGTGGATAGGTGACAACCCATTACATACCGAGTTTCCTCCGTGCCTCGGAAAGCACGTTAAGCGCTTGGTCCCGGCTGTCATTTGCAGATCTTGGTCGTTCACCCAAAAAGTCTGACAACCAGTCTTACCAAGGGGTATCGTATTACTTAATACGAACTGGATTGTGGAGGTCAGATAGGCAGTCGCTCCATGTAAAATATTGGTATTCAGCTGCATTCGGTTAGACTGGAAGCCGCCCCTAACATAGTTGGGAAAAGGCTAGGCAGATGATCATAAGCAACGAGACTCATTAATATTAGTAAACTACTAAAAACTTCGGAGCGTAATCTCTCAACGAGAATATTGACAGTTTAATCTGAACCAGCGCGTATTGCACAGGAACCTTAAGTGGAAGTGACCTTGATATGCCCGTTGAAGAATGACCGTTAGAGCATATAGGGCTTGAGTAGAGACCGGCAGCAAGCAGCAGATCATGGAGATGGTGGAGACGGTGAAACTCACCCCAGAACAGGCTGGTTGCGGCGGGTGAGATGGCGCAAAATCCAGCTGTGGTTCTCTAAGTGGTAATTTTTCCAGCTTTGACGCACAAACAATAGAAAGAAATATGAGTTTCGCTTCTACACGGTTTTCCTAATCTATGCTAATAGCTGAAGACCATGTTGTAGCCGTCTTGCCCTCTTCAAGAATATTACGGCGGACCGCGTTGAATTTAAAACTCTTTGTAAGTAGTTGTAAGTCACATTTCATGTTCACAGGTTAGATAAGTTAGTTCATATTTCTGGAGAGGTAGATTAGTTTTCTCAGAAGTCTTGTGTTTCTTTTACCCTCATCTTTTGATACACTCAAGCTAGGAGTGTAATTCTAAACTCACTTCGACCCTGATTCGAGTACTTTCAAAGTTATCTCAGACGTAGACTCGATATCGATGTTTGAAGAGGTACTGTTCAGTAGACAAGATTGACTTTTAGTGGCGGTCGATCAAAGTGTTACACGTGGCGCTGAGTGACACACGGCGCCTCATTAAGCTTACTTATCCAGTATAACCTGACCTAGCTTTGTGTGAGCTTCCCGTACCATTAGAGATCAGCGTATACTTGTTTTGCATGGCTTTAACGTCGTGCTTTCTATTTTTTTTTTCTCGACGTTTATTCTAATTTTACAATGTTTTTGCAATACACGCAAACCTCTCTGGGCTTATCTGTGTGCTGGCGAGTCGGTATTATATATTTTTATTTTTTTATAGTTAATTAATTAAAGAACAAAACAAAATATAAACAGAAACATCACAAAAACCTCAATAAGTTTGTCCGGATGTTGAAATACATACATACTCGTACATGTTCGTAAAACTAAGACGCCTTATGAGTATAAAAACGCTACGTATTTAAGTTTTGTTCAAAACTCTCTGTATGACAGAATATTCGAGATACGCAGAGGATGGTTTCACAGTATCTCTTCATCTTATCGAGCTACAGCGAGGTCAGACTGGAGAATTTCAGGTTTATGTCATTATTACTGGCAACCACCCGACACTGCAGCAAAGAACTATAAATTAATTCGGCTGAAACCTCGCCAGTTACTCAGTGAAAATACTGGCTTTTGTTGGACTGAATTAAACCATATTTTATCATTAGTTACCATATAATGGTTGCACGAAAGTAAAGTCTGAAAGTGCTAAGTTCTATATAATAACATAATTCAAAATTGCTAGAAATTTAGCCGTTAAGCCTATCGGATTTCTTAATTTTATGGATTTTTCTGAATGTTTAATGCCTATATTTATAACGTTTATCGCCAAAGAGAAAACAAATTAATAACTAGATCTGATCTTTTATTTAAAAACTATCAAGTTTTATCTTTTCTGCCTGTCTGATCTTTTGATTTGGGACTTACCTTAAACGCCACTTTTCTGAAGCGACACTTTTCACAATCAAGAAAAGGCTCCCATACAACAATTTCGAAACACTAAATGCTGCATTTTCTTTACTAACTGACCAAGTACCAAAAAGATTTCTTTTCATTTGCAGTAAATGCTCTTCTGACGTCATTTTTTATAAGAACAATTGTTCGTAAAAATTATGACTACTGATTTGCTACTCGTCTTGGTATACGATGTCATCTTCCTGCCCAAGTCCCATTCTATTTGGGGTCGGCGCAACACATTTTCTTCTTTCATTCTCCCCTGTCAGACGTCACGGCATCATTTACTTCTTTCTCTTTCATATTAGTCTTCACACAATCCATCCATCTATTCTGTGGCCTTACTTTCCCTCTACATCCATCAACATTCGTGCCCATCACTCTTTTAGTCACATGCGTTTCATCCCTCCTCATTACTCTTGGTATACGGTGTAATGGAATGAATAAAATTCGTAAAAACGCGAAACCAAAACGATAATGGATTTGGTCCTGGAGAACTTTGGCCTACGAAAGTAAGATGTATATTTCCATAAATAGATTGAAATATTTAGATGTCTATGCCCCGATCTGATACTTCCAGAAGTTTGGAAAAATATTTTTATTAAACAGACATTAAATAGTTTTCGCACAAGAGAACCATCAAAACTTTATAGATTTTAGTTTTGCCCATACTTGCTGTGGGTGCGATACCTAATTCGCGGTTTCACTAATCACCCGTGTCGAGAGAACTATGTGAATAAGCCAACACATTGTTTCACTAAATTACGTGGGGCGGTTACAAATTCTATTAATTTGAAAAGTTCAGAACTTTCAGCGGTCAACAACTAATGTTCACTTTAATTTTGTTGATTATGTTTACAAAAACTTTAGAAGTTCTTAAACTAAGAAGAATGAATGCTTAGGATCAGCTAAGACCTAAAACACCGTTCGAAACTCAGAAGGGGTTAGTGGTTGTTTAGTTGCTGGTGCTTCAGAAATACATGTAGCAAAGAAGGCTTTCACCGTTTTAAAAAAAAATGCCCAAGTGCGAGTCAGAATCGCGCATGAAGGGTTCCGTACCATCGTAGTAGGGGAGGCCTACCCCTTAAATTTTAATTTATTTTTGTTATAGCCGCACAGACAGAAAAAAAAAATTTCAACTGTCTACCTATTACATGAGAGGCTGGTGACAGAGAGACGGACGGACGGACGGACGGACAACGAAGGCTTAGTAATAGGGTCCCGTTGGTTACGCTTCGGGCACGAAACCCTAAAAAATAAAGTAATCAATACCGGACTATAGAAAAAACTGGACTGAAATCATGATAGAAATACAAAATTGTAGATGTTGCTCTTGTGACACCACGTAGACATATTCTGGATCAAGAGAATTCCCAGGACACCAAAAGTTTCAATATTTTAGCTATATGCTAAGTTTACAAAATATCTTCATAGGTTAGGTATCGTCGGGGAAAATAACTGTCAAGCAAAGTGACACTCTTCGTCAATTTGCCATGTTCTAGCCTTTCCAAAGTCTCGTGGCAAAGACTGACTGTTGTGATGTGAAGATTCGGCTTGAAAATTAATTTAAGTGACTTATGAATGCTTTTTTAAGGTTTCACAGTTTACAAATAAACTTATACTGTCACTTACGGGATATCTTCCGTGATTGTTCATGATAATAATATCGGGAGCTCAAAAGAATGAACAATCACGGAAGATATCCCGTAAGTGACAGTATAAGTTGACTTATGAATGGTTAGTTATTTAGTGAGCTATTTAATACATCTTCATGTATTAAACTACATATACATGTATACATGAAGGGTTATCTCAATATTTACACCCCCCAAACGCTGTTATACCGTAAGTAAATGGAAATACAAAAAGGTACTTGCACAAGCTATTATGAGATAAAGCTATAAAATTTTATCACAGTGCGTGTGCCCTCATCGAAGTCATCGATGGCTTTACGGAATTTTATTGGTGGAAAACCAATTATGTGGATACGTACTAAAAACGTACTCTTTCGCAATTTAACAGTGAGTTCAGTAAATTGGAAATCGTCGATATAATAGCTACCGTGTTTAGAAAACTACACTGTATCGACGTAGTATTGGTTGCGGTCAGTTCTAAATTTGACACTTCATCATCGACCTAGCCTTTGCCCAACTATGTTGTGGTTGGCTTGCAGTCTTACCGAATGCAGCTGAATTTACCAGTATTTTACATAAAGCAACCGAATGTCTGGTTGTCAGATTTCGACCTACCCGTAACGACTGTCAAACGTCTCCCAATGACAGCCGGGACCAATGGCTTAACGTGCTTCCGGGCGCGGTGCGAACTCGCTGTGTAACTAATGGTCACCCATCCAGATCGACCGAGGAAAGCGTTGCTTAACCTTGAAGATCGACCCGTGCAACTGTTATTATTAAGCCACGAGCTAGCTAGCTTCTGAATCTAACACTTAATTTTGATTTATATCTAAAACTATTCAAAGACCCTTAAAAAACAACCCACACAGGATTGTTCAAAGGGCCCAAAAAACGCAAATTCTGAAGTGGTATAAAATATCTTTGTTCACTGTTCATTATTTTAGTGTGCCCTAAACCGCAACTATCATTAACATTATAAATGGTTTATTTCTAAACAATACAATCGTGTTACAACCCGCAGATAAAAACATGTCTAGACTCAAGACAGTTTCTTAACGAACCTCAAAAATAATATAACCTTTCTGGAGTGCACACATCCGTGAGTGAACACCATAAAACTGGATGGTTTTTATGTTCCAGATACAATTTAAGTTTTAATTAAATAAAAAAGCTTTTATAAACGTGCAGTAAAGTTAACACCTTAAGAACATTCATTCACACACACACACACACCAGTAGCGAAGGGTCATTTTTTTAAGAGATAAGCCGAAGTACATAACTTTAATGTGATTATTTTATTTGTCTATAGAATACTGACTGTGCCATTTTTCAAAGGGAAGCAGATGAGAATCGAGTTGTATGGCACCTTCGCCACTGACACACATCCATTGTTTACAGATATTTTCTAAATATAAAAACTGCATCATTAATCTTCAATCTTGCGTAGGATATAATTATCCTTAATGTTTTAAGCAATGTCTCAGATCAAACTTTGTAGCTACATAGTTTCATAGTTTTTTTTTATTCTGATGTAGCTGTACTGTACAGTGTACACTGCCATACAAAGACAGTAGGTAATCAAAAATATACAGTAACAGTAAAAAAAACCACATCGAAATCGATCTATCAATCTTTTTGGGTGCTACGTAACATGATGAAAACATCTGAAATAACCTTTTTAACAAACACTGTTTTAAGCTTTCACGGTTTACAACTAAACTTATTCTGTCACTTACGGGATATCTTCCGCTGTGCATGGCGCTTGCAACAGCGTCGAAATATCGGGAGCTCAAAATAATGAACAATCACGGAAGATGTCCCGTAAGTGACAATATAAGTTTAACCTTTTTAACAGTTCTAGAGTCGCTTATTTTTTATTTAATCATCATAATTTTATCTATTGCTTGTTTTCATTTATTTCGAGGGCAATGAACAACCGAGCTTTAGCGCTGGCATGCAGTAGAGGTACTGGAGAAATTCAAATTACTTGCGAAGTTACAAACTTATTGTTTTGTTGGCACGCTCATAATTCTCGTAAGCTAACCACTGAACCTGCCTTTGTACTGTGAAATTATGTTTCTTTAGATATACGACGGAGAAGGTTTATTGCAATGGAACTTTCAGTTGAAGGAATTCTGTTTATAAAGGGTGTAACAAGACCCTAACGAAGTCTGACACGCCCAGAGCGGGAGGGGTCATTAGGTAACTTCCCATCCGAAAAAAAAGGCACTTTCTCCCCGTCATTGCGATCATTTTTTTGCTCTAGACCAAACCTGGGAACCTTCTAGTTACAGAGATATTGGGAGTCAAAGTTAGGTACAACGTTATCACAATTTTTTTTTTTAAATACATTTTTTTTAATGTACGATTTTTACTTTAAACACCACCACGACCCCCGTCCTATTCAATCCATACATCAGCACAATGTTTTGAGTGCGTTACATTGAGTCCTACCGTAGAACGTGCTGTTTTACCCCCAAAAAAAAAAGTCGTTTCCCAGCAATAAATTTTGTGTAAAGTTACTTAGTTTGATGTACATAATGCTTGGTTGACGGCTTCGTGAAAGGTCCGTTTACACTCTGTATTCTTGTGAGACATTAAACAGTCAACTTTGCTTCATCTCTACAAAGGAGCAAAGATGGAAGTTAAGTTGGTTTTAATTACATTACTCGTCACTTGAAATACTCCTTCGGTGAAACTAAATTACAAAAGTACAAAACCTGAAAAGCATGTAAAGTTTTTCCAGGAATTTAATTTCAATTACTGAGAATACGTAGTGTGTAATGCGTGGGTGTATTCTAGGTACACCTCTGTCTGACTATTCGAAGAAATCAGCTGTTTGTGTTTTGTTATGTAGACTATACAGTCATATAGAAAGTATGCCTACTACCGATTCACACCAACTCATGAATGAAGTAACAATGATGACACGGTTGGCGCTGTGGCTAAACGGTCGGTTGGCGTGTCGCGGGTTCTATCCCCTGACAAATATTTGTATGACCTACAAAGTAGGACGATACAGGAGAAATTCCGAGTTCAGGTAAACGTTAAAAAAAAAAGTTCGTCCTATCAATGATATTATAAATAAAAAGAGGTAGATATCGCACTAGCGCGCGCAAATTGTTGCAGACAAATTCAGACAATTGTCGTAATTTAAGTACTTCAAGCGCAATAGCATGGCCGGAGATCGCACAAGACAGAAAGGTATGGAAGGAGACAGGGGAGGCCTTTGCCCAGCAGTGGGACACCAAGTAGGATAGCAAAAAAAAAAAAGCGCAATGGCGCTCTTTTTGTATCATATTATATACATACATTTATACTGTTATATATTATATTATCTATCGCAGTCGTCAAACAACGCAACGATATTTTAACGCCGCTCAGTATGAACCTAGCGTATCTTCTTTATAATATCATTGCTCCCGATACGTTAAACAATAGGAAGATTGAAGCGGAAAAAAAAATTAAAGCTTGCAAAGCTTTGAAAACAAGGATATGAAAGAATTATCCGAAAAATACGATATTGAAATCGGATGTTATGTACATAAATCGTCTGCAAATCCGAATCGGTATCGACTTATTAATGAGCATCGAATTTACATAACACGGTGATATTTTCATCATTCCATGTCATATTACAGGTGTTAAAGTGACATGGATTTGACGAAGGTTACCCTCCGTTTTCAATGAGACCTATTTTATTTGATATTCAACGTACTTATAGTACTTGTTTCGCGAGTTCAACCTATATGTTTATTTTATTTTTTGATATTAGATGGGTTAAAGGATGATTTCCACCAAACGGCTCGGATCGGAAAGGATACAAACGGATGCGACGATCGGGTCCGTACCATCGCGCATCGTTTGCGAACATATCCGTTTCTGCGCCTAGTCAAATAGTTTGATTCCTACCGAGTTGACGACCAATCGGATACGACGACAGGCGAACGGAGCCGATCGCGCGTCGCGGAAGACGCCCGCGGTCCAGCTGCTGTGCGCGGTTTGGTAATATAGACTTTAAATACTGTGTACACGATTTAATATCGTTTAAAGAATGTAAAATCCGATCCGATGCGATGCGAGCCCTTTGGGGGAAACCATCCTTAAGGCCACATACAATATCTGAGTCATGCAAGCTGGCTAAATATTGGAGGAGTAGGTAAAACGGGTTGCGTATTTTTTTTCCCGATAAGGTCTAATATTTACTGAACCAAATCTGTACACGTTCTGATTATGTAAGTTATAATCTTTCTTACATAGTGGATTTTTTTATACCTCTTTATTGACATAATGTTTACTGAAATTACAAGTTAAATACAAAGATAAAGTTTACTGTATTGAGCTTTATAATTCGCAAGGTCCTAAAGGCTTCAAGATTATGTTTTAGCAGTTTTGAAATGTACTAGAATAGGTAACTTCATGAACAGGCGTTTATAAATTAAGTTTTCGTGTGTCAGATTTATGTTCGAACAATTCCATTTTGTCTGTGAATTGTTCATCTTGTGACGAAACATTGTTTTCGAACTGGACCCGTTCCCCTTGGTTCAAAATTAAATATCAAATATTGTTTAGTATTTATTTTATTTTTGAGGAGCTCGTGGCTAAATAATAACAGCCGCTCGGGTCGATCTTTAGGTTAAGCCGTGCTTGCCTAGGTTGGTCTGTGGATGGGTGACCGCCCATTACATACCGAGTTTCCTCCGTGCCTCGGAAAGCACGTTAAGCCGTTGGTCCCGGTGTCATTTGTAGATCTTTGACAGTCGTTAGGCAGTCAGAGGTCCAAAAAGTCTGACAACCAGTCTTACCAAGGGGTATCGTATTACACAGTACTAACTTGGTTGTGGAGGTCAGATAGGCAGTCGCTCCATGTAAAATACTAGTATTCAGCTGCATACGGTTAGACTGGAAACCGACCCCAATATTGTTGGGAAAAGGCTAGGCAGATGATGAAATATTGTTGAGTATTATGTAAAGGCCTTACGCGTGACTACGTTTATTTACAAACCACTATAAACCGCAATTTATCGCAGTTTCATTTCCACGTGTATCTGAGCACTGTGACGAATTTCCTTCAACGATACCCATAAATTCTATTGTATTACATTGTTATGTTATATTGCTTACCGAAATACGTAGTGGAATTTTACCGTTTCCCGTAATGTTTTTGTACTACAAAGTAACCAAAGTGCATTACTTTCCACTCGAGTTAAAGAAAACATGAAAGTCTCAACATGGAATATATTCAGCTGTGGAGCGTACAATGTTGTCTATCAATCACAGTTGAACGATTTCCGGTTAGTCGGAAATCAAAACAATAATAGATACACACATGCTGTTGAATCGATTGCGTAGTAAAGGTAGTATTCCATGGGCTGAGGGACTGTTGGGCTGCGGGACTGTTCGAAAGAGATACCGCGGCCCTAGAACACAAAGGGCAAAGAAGGAACATGGATGGGTTTTAGTCAGTAAAAGTCTGACACTCCCTCCCACTCCACCCAGAGCGAGAGGAGTTATTTGATGATTTCCCATCCCAAATAAAAAAAGGTAGTATACAAGTTCGTATTCTTTGTTCGCAAGCAAGTTGTGGTTAAGGAAAAAGTTTTCTTGATTCGCAACTGGTTGCGAATCACAGTTGCGAAAACGGCCGGAGGGATTCCACGATGTATTAAAGGAGTAAAACCACAACTTATTCAGGCTAGGCTACCATACAAGGAAAGATCAATCTGAATTCTGAACACGGGAAACTGCGCCGGATCGGGTTGACCGAACGGGCGTGTGCAGGTGAAGATAAGATTACTTAGTTGTATCGATTTGTTTCAAGGAGTTATCGCTCCTGCTGTTCCAGACGATCTATCTTGGCTGGCTGGACGGCATTTGGTTAGATCAGACGGTACTGAAATAAGAGCAGATAAAGGCTGCATATTGCGAACTGGAAAGAGAAACTCGTGGCTCGTGGCATACCGAGTTTCCTACGTGCCTCGGAAAGCACGTTAAGCCGTTGGTCCCGGCTGTCATTTGTAGATCTTTGACAGTCGTTCGGTAGTCAGTGGTCCGAAATCTGACAACTAGCCTTACCAAGGGGTATCGTATTAACCAGTACTAAGGTTGTTTAGGTCAGATAGGCCGTTGCTCCATGTAAAATAATGGTATTCATTCAGCTGCATACGGTTCGACTGGAAGCCGACCCCAACATAGTCGGGAAAAGGCTAGGTAGATGATGAGTGCGAACTGTAATTTAGATTGGTTTTATGGAGTGATCACACTTACAGACATGGAATAGTGGACATGGACTTGCAAGGTCATAGAACTCTTGCTGAACGGCTTAGACGATTCTGCTTTGATAGTAGCGTTTAAAGGTGAGTATAGACTACAACATTTACTTGTAACAGAACAACGAGCCGCTCTATGATATGTTCTAGTGTATCATCCTTTTACGAACTTTAAACGTCGAGCACGCTCGCCTCTTTGTTACAAACCAACGAGCGTATTGGTGTAACATTTCGTCGAGCCACGAGTGCGGGCGATGCGCGGTTGCGGGGTGACGCGGAGGGAGACCCGAGGGAGAATTTACCCGTAACATAACGCCGAGCATTCGCAGGAACGTTACATTACATGGAAATGCTTTGGAAACTGAGCTTTTCCCTGTATTGTACCATTTGTTAGAACGTTACATTACACAGAAATGCTCCAGAAAATGTTGTAGTCTATACTCACTTTAAGGCTGCCTGTCCATTGAAGCGGAGCGAGGCTGCGGAGCGGAGAAACTGAGAACTATTAACCAATAGGATTGCATACTGGAGCAGAGCGGAGATTTTATGAAATCCTATTGGTTAATATTTCTCAGTTTCTCCGCTCCTCAGCCTCGCTCCGCTTCATTGGACAGGCAGCCTAATGGCACTACAATAGTCGAAGTAAATCCAACTACAAGAAACAAAAGAAAGACAGCACAAAAACTTTTTAAGAGATCACGAAGTATCAGCAAAAAACCTCAGCATATTGATAGCGTATGATTCATAAGTCTTTCATAAATTGTTACGAAATATCAGGATGAGCACGTGCGCCCCTCGTGCCACAGGCGGCAGGAGGGCTCTGTTTGTGTTTGTTACGGCTTATTCCAGTGACGTAGTTAATAACCGGCCGGCGAATCCAAACTAAACATACGCTTCAAGACTTTCATATGAGTATATAAATACCGTAAATACTCCGTTTATGACATACTTGGTTCATCTTTCGGATGGGACTTGTTAGTTCCGATATATTGCGAGCTTTCGGAAGCTTTTCAACTTCTAACACTGTTTTAAGCTTTCACGGTTTACAACTAAACTTAAACTGTCACTTACGGGATATCTTCCGTGATTGTTCATTATTTTGAGCTCCCGATATTTCGACGCTGTTGCAAGAGTCATGATCGCGGGTTGACCCGCGACCTTACGGAAGGTATCCCGTAAGTGACAGTATAAGTTTTTTCTACTTCTATTTGCCTATATATTTGGATGTTGCAGTGGCAATTATAGAGTGGCTAATTGTTATTAGGTATAATAGCAAGCCTGGAGTGTACCACAGCTGAGCAAAGACTCTCCCTACATTTTTTCTGTCGTTTCCGGTTCTGCGGCATTTCTTACCAGTTCTTATGGAAGAGGGCATACTATTTTTCAACCCCTAGTAAAATGGGACAAAGACAACACGATATTTTGCCCTTTTTATTAGGGTTCCGTAATCGAAGGGTAACCAACGGGACCCTATTACTAAGCCTCCGCTGTCCGTCTGTCTGTCAGCGGGCTGTATCTCATGATCCGTAATAGGAAGACACTTGAAATTTTAACAGAATGTGTGTTTCTGTTACCGCTATAACTAAATTAAAAAAAATTAAAAAAATAAGGGGGCTCCCATACTACGATGGTACGGAACCATTCATGCGAGAGTCCGACTCGCCAGGTGAGAGTCATGAATGGTTTTATTTAAATAAATCTATACTTATTAATTATTAATTAATTTTTTTTTAAATAATATAAAGCTGAAGAGTTTGTTTGGTTGAACGCGCTAATCTCAGGAACTACTGGTTCGAATTGAACAATTATTTTAGTGTTAGATATCTCATTTATCGAGGAAGGCTATAGGCTATATATTATCACGCTACGGCCAAAAAGAACGGCGCGTCACTGAAAAATGTTGCAAAAACGGGGAAAATTGTATTTTATAATAACTTCACGCGGACGAAGGTCGCAGGAAACAGCTAGTTTTATTTATAATACAGAATAGGTAAAACTCAACATTGGCAAACGTGTCTAACTCCTAAAATTACCGACCAAACATTTAACCCTGGCACAAACCAAGTGCCAGCCAAAGCCATTACTGTAACCCTATCTCACGGAGTCTATTCGGTTGCTAACCCATTTACGACTAAGGTACCTTACATAGGTAAAATACAGAGGTATTTCGTGATTAATCCGTTGTCTCCGACATTGCTTTACTTAAATTCAAATGCTTTACGTCAAAGTTTCGAATATTTCTACATTTTAAAGGTTCAAGGACCTTAACCTCTAAAGCTCACTTTTGTCTGCGTGTCATAGCCTCACAGGTTTTAGTAGTTGTTTAGTTTTGTTTGCCACCATTATCTAGACAAATAAATAAAATTAAAGTGTCTGTTTGTAATATCAAATAACCCTTTACTGAATGCATATGAAAGTATATACGGTACTTATAACAAAAAGACATTTTTAAAATTTTTCTCTTTGTCTGTTTGTCCCGGCTAATCTCTGAAACGGCTGGACCGATTTTGACGGGACGTTTAATGGCAGATAGCTGATGTTATAAGGAGTAACTTAAGCTGCTTTTATTTTAGAATAAGAGTTAGGTTTCTGTGCAAAAAAAAAACCCTTGAAGTTGGTAACAAATTCCGATTCAAAAAGGGAAGTAATTTTTTTTAATAATAATTTCACGCCAAAAACTAGTCATCCATAATATTGGCTTTTAGTACATTTTTAGTCTGCATAATCTTCCTTCTGTTTATATCACAGCTATTTTGTTAAAATATTGTCGCAAGTCATCAGTCCAGTACATTTTCACAAATCCAAGTCTTGCTTTGTAATTCATTATTGTCATTTTCATAACCAAATCACTTCAATATACGTCTCACATTAAATATCTTCGTCACGTCCTCCATAACCTGTATTATACATAACATTATATCTTTCAAATTACCCATTCGTACATTGTTCATTCAAAAAGTATTATCCATTTAAGTCGGTGTACTGTTGTTATATTCCTTGAATATAAAACACCGGCTGCGTTCCCCCTCCGTATCGGGCAAAGCTGTACTACCTATAGGTACCTGCTTATATGAATATATTTCTATGGATTCGTGAACAGATGTTCATGTGGGTAAGGGTTAGATGTATCAAAACACGTGTATTTTTACCCCTACTAACGTATTCAAGGTCTTGTTCGTCCGTCGTGCCTAATTCGAAAGTTCCGTAAATATATTCTGATGTAGATGATTCATCACAATATTTACATGAACTTTTTATAGGATGAAAACTTTGATAGTCTAATCGTTGGCGTAGGTCGCCTCACGTTGTGTCAAAATAGACTCGTTTCAAAGTAAGCTTTAGCTGTATCAGGTTAGGATACTATTTTGTGTACTCTGTCGGGTTCAGTGGCAACTGTGTTCGTGTATCAGTGTCAACGATCGTGTGACTACTCAGCTTTTACTTGTTGGGACACGATTTCATCGCAGTAGCGATATCGATCAGCTGTTTGTTTGCATTGCGCTACAGGGGTCGCCAACCCACAATCCCACATCACATGCGTGGCGATGACACCATTCCGATACGAACGGCAAGCCAAAAATACATTAGTGAATGAACGAATCCCGCCAATTCCGAGCAATCCTGAAGCTGCTGTGGAAAATTTCACATCCGGCGAGCGCCTGGAAACCTTCCGGCCACGTCAGGCAAAAATGGACTTTGTTCACGTAGAGCAAGGGTTTTAGATATCAAAAAGGGTAGGTCAGGAATAGTTTTTGTTCATGCTCATGCATTTGAAATTGGATAAGCCAGGTGTGAAGAACAAAAGGCTTGATATTCAATATCTGTAAAGCTAAATGCTTCGGTTCTTGTATTTTCAGCAGGCATTTTATTTCAAGCATCTATTTCCCAAACATTTCACATTTCTAAACCAACACTTTTTTTATTTGAATCCAGTGATGTATAGCTTGGTATATCTGAGTAATTTCAGTGTCGGCAGGACCGCAAATCCCGGTAATTTGCACGGAACCGTTCGCCTGTCATGATGGGGTGCTTAATCTTCGGCTTGTGCCGCACGTTCCTCAGATGTAAGGGTGTGCACATAACGTGTAAGCTCACTCTATTTTCGGAACACTTCGCGTGGTGTTAGTGTCACTCCTGAGACAGGAGTTACGTGAAATATTTTACAATGTGAAGTGAAATTCGAGATGTCTGGCGCGTGAACATTTATTTCACGTTAATTTGCACCCACCCCGGTGACGTGTGATGCTGTAAAATGCGGTTTCACGTCATATACCTTAGTGGAGCTCATTCCTGTAGGTCAGGCACAAATGGAAACATATTCATCCTCTTTCAACGTAATACAATATAGAAGAGCAAACATGCCCCTGAAATATATTTAACAATGAAATGTAAATATGGAATACTTTTTATAAAACGTCTGATTTCATATATATTTTTCCTATTTTAGGCAACATAACGAACTCATAACACTCACGATGTGCCACAATGTAATTAAAATAAAAGCGACAAATCCAATTAGTCGAAGAATTTTAAGAGGAAACTTGGAAGCTGTTATCCCACTGGCTAATTACAGTCTGGGTAGAAACTTCAGCAGTCAATCAAAACTGTCCCTTACTTTAAATAATGTAACTCGAGAAAATATCGTCGATAATTTATTAAAGTCCCAACTAAGACGCATGTCCTAGAACTGGGATAAATGACTATCATTTATTAAAACGATATTATTTCCAAAGGAGTCTCTTTTCAAGATCCCTTTTGTAAAATGACTAGACTGGATAGTCGTTATTTATTTTGGACCCTTATTAAATATCTTTGTTGGGAGTTACTTGAGAATTTATTAAGGAATCTTTTTGAAAAGTGTCAAGTATTATTATGGGCTAACGAAGGCCTCTGATTTCAGGGACATCTCCAAAGATAGTCACGTAAAATATAAACTTGGGTTTGGGTGCGGACGGTAATTTTGTACATGAAAAGGCGCCGTATCACGCGGTTGTATGTAGTTTTATTACACCTATATATTCGTCGAGTACTGTAATTTATTTCAGATAAGGATCGGGAGCATGCTTGGCTCTGTTCTGCGGGCGAATGATAAATGACGTAAGCACTGCCAACATCTAAAGAACCTGCGTCTGTTTCGCACTTGGCACAACCATTGGCACTTCTACCACAATAAAATGTTATGAAAAAAAGTAAAATTCTTACTTATATTTTCTTTAGAATATCGCATTGACCCAAATATGTAACCCGATAATACTCGTGCTGAGGCAGTTCCTTGCCAAAAACTAGCAAAACATAAATATACTGTTATTTCATTCAGTTAGTGCTGTTTCCTGAATTTACTGCAATGAATTTTGTACACGCTTAGGATATTTTAGAACCCTACAAAAATATCTGATTCGTAGTTTGAAATCAGAGATACACTATTCTAAAAGTATTACATTTGTCTTCATACTTACAATGAAAAATATGCAAAGTAAAGCCATAGAAATATCCTGCAGGGGCTGCGGGACTGTTCGAAAGAGATACCGCGGCCCTGGAACACAAAGGGCAAAGAAGGAACATGGATGGGTTTTAGTCAGTAAAAGTCTGACACTCCCTTCCACTTCGCCCAGAGCGGGAGGGGTCATTTGATGATTTCCCATTCGAAAAAAAAACCATAGAAATATACCTAATAAAACGGGGTGATTAGAAATGCAGGGGTGAATATCGAGACAAAACTTTAAGAGGGATTTTAACGTTGCATTAATATGGTATGTTGCCAAAAAGGTCTCTAATTAATAAATTAAAATTAAACAAATAAAATAGATTACTTTGGTAACATACCATCTTAATTCAACGTTAAAATCCCTCTCAAAGTTTTGTCTCGATTCATCCCTGCATTTCTAATCACCCCGTTTTACCGTATGTAAAAAAGCAAAAAAAAAACGTATCACACATTCGGACTCGATGGTACAGCCTTATCTCTTTGTAGTCAGAATAGAAAAAAGTTCATCTAGTTAAAATACAAAATGAAAGGGTCCAGATTGGTTTCATTGCTTTTTATCCACGAAATAATAATCACGGTGGCATTGTCTAGTTTTAACCGTTTCTGTTCCAGTGAAGAAAATCGGTGTACTGTGAAACCGATATGAAAAATTCTATACAATTGTTTTTATATTCCGTTTTTCTGAATCCTTTGTTGGGTTGAGTGGAGCTTTTGTTGAGATGCACAATCATTTTAAACGTTGGCAAGTATTAAATGTTTTGTCCTTTTCATACAACCTCCCATCTACAGGACCATTAGCTTTTATTGGACGAAATACACTCGTTTATACGTTTTTGTTGGAAAAAGGCAGCGTTCTTGAGACTGCAAGATAGACAGAAACGTCTAAGATCTCTCTAGGTCCTTGCATATATTTTCTTTTAGTGATAATGGTAGTGAGTATTCTAAAAACCGGTCCTAAAAACGTATTTACAGAGATACAAGATCCACTTTTAATCTAAAGACCAACTTAAAAATGTTCTTAAAAAACACTACCTCTCATTGTGTCCATAGCTAGTGTTGCATCTATGGACAATAGCAATTTTACGTAGGTGTAAAATGTGTTTCTTTCTGTAAACTCACTTACCTTATTTTATACGTTACTTTATAATAAAAATCGAAATTTGTTATAATGATATCGTGAAACGAGAACCACTGCCGACAAACTATTTTGCAGTTTGGCAGACTTTTTATATGTTATTGTTATATGTTACAGATTTTGAATAAAAAAATAAAAAATACATGTTCGTATTTAATCAGAATAGAATCATATTAAGTGTAATTACAAGAAAACTCCATTTTTAATTTACTGAGCTATATATCTGAAATCATTTTCAGTCGTGGTGGCCCAGAGGTTAAGGCCTCGCCTCTCATGGATGTGGTTGTGGGTTCAAATCCGGGCAAGTACCAATGTGACTTTTTCAATTCATATGTACTTTTCTAAGTTTATCTTGGACATCACAGACATCGGTGAAGGAAAACATCGTGAGGAAACCTGGACTTATAATTAATATAAGTCTGAAATCACCAACCCGTCTTGAGCAAGCGTGGTGATCAATGCTCGTGCCTTCTCTGTATGAGAAGAGGCCTTTGCCCAGCAGTGGGACAGTAACAGGCTGGTATTATTATTATTATTATTATATATCTGAAATCATTTTCAAAGCCAAAAAGAATGGCTTTGTAAAAAATTCAACACATTATCTTCCACACTCCCGCTACAATTTCATTTTCACCAAGTCGAATGTCCAAATGATTACGTAATATCTTTCAGGGAAAATATATTTGACTTGTGTGAAAGAATTGTGTGAAACACGTGTACCTATTGGATAAAGGATCATCTTGATTAAATTAATCACACGTACGAGATCGAGTGTGTGGGCCGAGGACTGGACGTTTGGCCATTGCTTTTGTTTCTAGGAGTACCTACATGTGTAGCTATTTCTGTATCTTGTGTAGTTGTGTGCAACTCTGCAACCCTGTATTATTTATCCACTAGCTTTTGCCCGCGGCTTCGCTCGCGTTAATTTTGAATTTGACAATCAATGTCAATCATATCAATGACAATGACATGATTCGAAAGACACGTGGCGCCTTCTATTATCATAAGAACGTTATTGTTGTTTTCCTCAGGTACCTTATGTCCGTTTCTGTTCACCTGACAACGTATATGCAAAATTTCAGGATGATCGGTTCAGTGGTTTAGGCGTGAAAAGATAACAAACCAACAAACTTACTTTCGCTTTCGCGCTTTGTTTTTGATAGTTAGTATTGTAAATGTGTATTTTGTATGATAACCTGTTTAGTGTTCAGATTCTCATTATGATCGTCTCATCATCCTGCCCTTATTCCAATTTATTTGGGGTCGGTGCAGCAAATTTTCTTCTTCCATACTTGTGATCTCTCATCTCTGATCCTTCACACAATCCTACCATGCATCGTTTCGTCTTCCAAATTTCACATTTCTTCTCAAAACTTCCCTCACGACCTTCTTCAATAATATTTACCCTAAAATCATGTCTAAAATTATACTAGACATTACTAAAGTTGTTCTAATGGATCTATTTCAGACATATTCAATTCACAGAGTAATGTTATAATAATGTTGATGACCCTATTCATTTCAGTTCAGAAAGTTCAGAATTTCTAACTTTGTTGGACACATTATTATTTGTTCTTGGATCTGATGGACTAAAAATAACTGTTTGCGTTCACTTTATTATTTTGTTAACAAATTATTTGGTAGGGTTTAAATTGTTGAGGTTTCCTATAGATAGAATATTCAAAACAACTTCTATTTCAGTTTTCAGTTATGGTAACATCTTTGATCTGTTAAAAAGGATGTGATTTTAAAAGAAGCATTAACGACGTAGCATTTTGTGGACAATAGTTACTGGAGTTTAGAACATTTGCGTAAAGAAAGTTCGACTCTATTACAATTCAAAAGGATTTGTAGAGTCCCTCTGTGGAGAAAACAGTACAAATGGCATCATCATCTGCCTAGCCTTTTCCCAACAATGTTAGGGTCGGCTTCCAGTCTAACCGGATACCAGTATTTTACATGGAGCGACTGCCTATCTGACCTCCACAACCCGGTTAGTACTGGGTAATATGATACCCCTTGGCAAGACTGGTTGTCAGACTTTTTGGGCCACTGTCAACAAAAAAAAAACAGTACAAATACTAATAAATAAACCTAATGAACCTAAAAAAAACTACCTCTTGTTTCAAAACGTTGTCCACGTTTTGAGAGGTAGAGGTAGTTTTTTTTAGGTGAAAAATTCATAAAATAAGAAACATTCAATTTTGAAAACGTAATCAAATCTTGAGTCCTTGGTTTCTGCGTCGAATTTGATTCGTATACCACCAAGAAATATCTTCCAATTCTAAAATTGATTAAAAAAATATCGTTTCGAATAGGGTAGGAGTTCGTATTTAGAAATTTTGATATTAGGAAGCAATATTTCAAATCTCAAATAGTGCGTGCATTGCTATTATGATAGTAGGTACACAATTTTACTTTTTCCTAATTTTCGTTGGAACCCCGAATTAAATTGTACTTATCACATCACGCATTCCCACATTTAAAAGTACGTTTTACTTAACTTAAATTTTGCTCAACTCGAGTGAATTCAAGTCTATTTCCAATATGATTATTATAAAAAAAAGTGTAGACAATTTATGTATGTAACACATTATATATGTTTGTGCACTAACAACATTTTTAACGCATCCATCATCAAAATCCGCCTGTCCTATCAGTACTTGGCAACCTTTTACAAACGAGTTACGAAGTTCTGAAGAAATTCGGCCCACTTATTATTATTAGACACCTTCATTTATTACGACTTTCCCTTTCGCATGTCACGTTGTTTCAACTATTCAATGCCATCGACAGTACATCCCGTGAATAATAAGCGGCCTGAAGATTAATGACTCAATATTTTTTCTGTTGTTGCCATGTGACCTGTGTTATGAATAATGATGATCATAATCCTAAATTGTCGTACATATTCTATTGTTTAACTATGTATAAATCATTACATTCCTTGTCATAATCTTCCTTTGCCAAAATGGCACACCATTTAATAACTATGTACCGGCACTATAAATAGTACAACAGCAACATAGTACAAAAAGTAGCGCCATCTATGACCCAAATTAAGAACTAACATCAAAATCCGAAAAACCCGTCCACAAAAGTCGGGCCCACCAAACTCAACACCCCTCTGTCTGGTCGGAAGATCCTCCCTTTTGCTATGGAGTATTGAGGAACTTTATATCCTGCTCTTCACTACCCCTATACATATAAATTATCTATGCCGATTGTCTTACCGAACTCCCAAAGTTTAAAATACCGATGTATCGTATACGAAAACTTTGAAAGTACGATTTACGTGAGTCAGAAGGTATGACGAATTACTTAGCCAATCAAAACGTTTTCAAGATATATTCGAAATGCAGCCGATAATAAGATGAGAGCTACAGACAGATAAATCAATTTCCAACGATTTTTTATCTCTAGACGTGTGTCGAAACACAAATAGAATTTCACGAAAGCTGAAATTGAATTTCTGAAGGCGACGTCGTAAATAGGGCCGTTTCGAGAAAATACCTTGTAAATAATAGGTGATGCTTCAATTGTTTTCGAGCTATTTTGGAAACAAAGTCACAAAATTGACACGAACATGATTATCCTTTCAGAGATCAAAGCCCAGAGATCGAGAAATACAATCAGAACCATTATTTAATTCTCAGTTAATGGAAGAGTTCTCAGATTTCAATAAGGGAAAATATTGAGATAAAACACTAAAAGCATAATAGCGGTAAGCGTAATAGCGGATAACAGAGCCTTCAGAATATTGAATAAAGTTGCATTTGATAAATAAGGAGAAAATTTTAAGCACGTTTTTCACTGTCAAGTTAGAAATAAGTACAAACGTTTATTAAAGTTCCAGCGTCAGTTCCTCCAAAAATCAGTAGACTTAAAAATCACAATCGAAGCAAAGATTGACATCTCATACGTTGACCCCACTTCGTTCAAGTTGAAGATAGAAACATTTTATAAAAGGCTGTCGTGGAAAAGTTTCACGAATATAGAAATTACACGCCATGTCAAGTCGCGGATTACAATACAACTTTGGGGTATTGTTAAAAAATACACAGTGAAACTAACAAAAAAAACTATCCTAAAGTAATTTCGTTTTCATTTGCATGACTGCCTTTCCAAAAGTTTACCAAATTTCTTTTGTGATTTCAGGTAATTTCCGTACATGCGACCAAACAGAAGGATTCCATTTCCGTAAGTATTATTTCTGATTATAAATCTTATTGCATCTTGATCATCATGCAAAACATCACTAACATCTGTCATGCGCAGTACATTGTTATTGTTAACGAAAGGTTTGTATTTGTTTATTTTTTAATAAATGGTGTCATAACAAGTAATAATGTTACACAATTGTTTCAAATCGTTATCGCGATCACAGCTATCATTCTTATCAGAATTGTGGTAATTATTACGCAGTTAACCCAGTGTCCGGACAAACGTTGAATAAATAATTTTGAAATGTTTATTAGCATTTGGAGTGATGTGTATTCTGTAGGGTGTCTGTGTGTCACTCTGAAGTACTACTGTGGGAGCAAGTAGGCACGAATCGTCGCATAGATTAAACCCTTGCGTATCGTTGAATGCAGCAGCATCTCCGGACTTCATTCATTAGTCCCCGTGCTCGTCTCCTATCGCGTCTACTGTTGATAACTGTCTCTATACGACACGCGGCTCACGTACCTACTCGTATGTTAAAGAGTAAGTGCGTGTTGCGTCTCGTCAATCGCTATTCGACCTCTCTGTTTATTGTCCGTGTTTTCCTGCTCCGTTTGTGTACAATGTTCCGTTGCGCACTGTGCGATTATATTCGAGTTTTCTGCTAAACACTCACCATTCAATCGTCAGTGGAAACCTGTTTTAGCTTTACATACCTGTCGCTATATGTTTATCTTCGAGTTTGTGTCACTCAGATTAGTCACCCGCTAATGACTTTTCCTGGCGTTTAATGGATGATTTCTATTCGGTATCGCATGTTTCTGCTCCAGTGTCGAACACACAAAAGCAGGAAAACGTGGAATGTTTATATGTGCAGTTGCAGAGTGATGTTGTGTTTTTAAACTGTTTATCAGTTTCGTATTGAGTGTGTGTGAGCCGTGCGAGTAGTGCGCCTGTATTTATGATGCGGCCGCGTATGTGTGTGGGGCGGCGTCGGTGTGGGTGTTCCTGTGTCGGCGCGAGGCGCGGCGGACGGCGGAGCGCGCTCGGTCGGCGGCGCCAGTTCACTTCTGAGCGCCACGGGGCTGCCGCGCTCTTGTCGCGTAGAGCCCTAGTTCGCGATCCCAATAACTTTGTGCACTGGAAACTTTTCAAAGCGATTCCGGACGGATCCGATGGCCGCGGATCGCTTTCGTTTCGAATTTCGAGTCGCGTCGTAAAGTAAAACGTGCGAGCGATCATTGTTGCGTGTTTATACGAGTCGGTCGGTCTATTTTTGAATATTCTCTAAACGCTTGACGGCGAAGTTTTCGAAACGCAGTCCGCCGGAGCCGGGTTAACGTCCGCTGTGTATGCAGCACGCCTGCATCACGTCTGTTGTGTTTTTGTTGATGGATTTTTGTTGTTAACCTCCACAGTTGTATCCGACAAACGTTATCTGTAAGTATGACCCCGGTTGATTTTATTCTAAACTGTTGAAATAAGTTAAAACAACAATATTTTCCATTAAATATTAAGTTTGATATTAAATTGTGGCTGTTAATTACCCAAAACTGAGTAAAACATAGTTTGCAAAAAAAAACAAGCGACATTCATATCGAGGCGCATACATGTGGTGTGTGAGTTAGGTACAAGCATGTGTGTGCACACAAACACACATCATTCCATATAGTGTCGGCGTTCACTACGTGCATTTAGCACAAACATAATAAAGCATTTATTACGTGAACCTTTATGCATTATTGCATGCACCGCCTGTACTGAGCGTAGGGTTCCTTCTAATAAGCACCGTGTAAAGGAATAAGGACTGATTCAAACGAGTTTGATTCCACTTCTAGTTCACTAACGCTTCCCCTCTATCGCCAATGATACATGATTCATAGATGTTTGGTCAAGCGAGACTGACACTGTACGGACGTTTATCTTTTTAACACACTTCTTCGACAGCGTTTTGTTTTTATTATTATGCCTGTTGTGTCAACTCAGTTTATTGAATTGTTGACGCGTTCATATTTAAATTAGTCAATAATAAGTATCTACGCTAAATGTTTGTCAAATCAAATACTTAAGCATAATTTATGATAATCTATGTAGTGGGGTTTTTATCTGCAATAATAGCAGTTCCCTTACAAACATTATTAATATAAAATTACCAATAGGCACATGTTTACTAATTGTCGAGTTTCAAGTTCCTTATGAGGTCTGCGAGCCTCTTCAAACAGAAGCCAGCATTTACTCCGTGTGGTTAGCAAGATAACACACGAAGTAATGTGGGGTTGCCAATTTGTTTTATTATTTGGGGTAGCAACCGTGTCCGTACACCTAAGTAAAGATTGAAGCAACAATTTTGCCAGTCCATGGAAGGGTTTAAGGCGTTTTCTTTAATGCATTGTGTGACAGTTGTAAACCCGATGTTTACGAGCATCAACGGAACCCTTTTCCCTTATTCGTCTTTTACGATTTGCGCACAATGATACGCACGACATTCTCGTTTTAGGTCGAACTTGGATTACTTTTTTCAATCATTTGGTTTGGGACCAGAGGACATGGTCCTATATTGTATACAGCGTGTTTGCGGACTATTGATGGACCTTTCCATCGAGGGTTTTTCTAATTCAAAAAGTCAGGGAGTTAGGTATGTTTTTTTAGCGTTAAAAGAATTAATTAAATACTGCGTTAGCGTGGAAAATTTTCTGATAGCGAAAACTTGTTGTAGCCGTCACAATCAAAAACACATGATAATGTTAAAAAAAAAATGACTATTTGGTTTTGAGTTTTGTGGTTGTCCATGAGATCGCTTAACCGGTTTTGGCGACTCTGCAGAACCTTTCGTTTTTTTTTGTATATTTTTCCGAATTCGTTAACATGGCCATGTGATGATGGAACGTGCGACGGATTCTTCTTAGTTCGGGTTTGTTTTTATTCGTTGACCAAGGTTTTTAAAACATTTTTATTTCAAATCTCTTTTTTTACTCGTCAAAAAAAAAAAACATTTTGCAAAATTTTATGCACCCACCAAACTGCGTAACAGTTTGTCGGCGGGATTAGCGCTTGTCTAATACATTTGGTTCAAATAGTAATAATGAAAAAAGTAATGATGAATTAAATGTAAAAATAGTTACTGAATATGACTACCAAACTGATAGAAATGGTAGACATACTGAAAAAGTCGCCTGAAATTAAAACCTTTCTAAGAAATGACTATTTCTAACAGTCTGATGTTAGTTTGGCACTAAAACTAGTTCTAAGACACATGTGCCTTTTATGACGATATAAAAGCTAATAGGCTTAAGTAGGATAATGGAAAAGGTTTTTCAAATAGGATGTTTCTTAGAATTAACTTAACGAAACACAATTTTATCATACCGAAGTCTTTCTCACGTTTTCAAAAATATTATCAAAATTCATCGAATTAATAATTATATCAACCTACCTAACTTTTTTTTTTTTTGGGATCGTAGTAAAAACTAGTTGAAACTGTATACATGATTATGTAATAGATAAAACCACAAGGAAATAGGTTTAGCTGTTTTCGAGTTATTGGCACACAGATAGGCGGATAATGTTTTAGAACTTTTCTCTATTGTAAACTTATTTGGCTTCGTATTACAAAACAATCTTTTAAATGTTAATTTACTTTTGTTATTTGAAAAACAAGTTTCTTTTATCAATGCCAAAAGTTCCCCCATTAAGATTAACTGTTGTAAGTACTTATTCATTTTATATCAAAACCTTTCACAATAAATCATTGTATGTAAAGTTAACGAGAAGCGTGCACTAACAAATACCTAATCTACTTATATATAAAAATCTCTTGTCAGGGTGTGTGTGGTCGCACTCCTCCGAAACGGCTCGAGCGATTTTTTTTTTTTTTTTATTTAGATTTGGTCGGTATGAGAATAGTTCGTAAAGTATATTTCACACCGCTAGGTTGTCAAATTCTAAATTGACGCGAGCGAAGCCGCGGGCAAAAGCTAGTAAAATATATAATACACACACAGTACATGGTATATTATCGTATAATCGGGTGACGCTATTCATTATACTATCTAAATATTATGCTAATATATGTATAGGTACCTATAAGCCTACTACTAACCCAAACAATTCCATTCTAACGCGTAGTGTTTTGCGGTTTATCAATGTACATTACACAAGTTCACACATGCGCGTAGTACGCGCACACGCATAGGTCGAGCGTCGTTTACATCGTCTCGGATGGACCCTCTCTCTCCCTCCCTTAGAGGTCATCCGTGTCAAAGATATTGTCTATGCTTCTCAATGAAGTTGATGTAGGTAAATGGTCAGGTGTTGAATGTATGAGGGTGCTGTTGAGAATGTAAGAGGTGTACTTATGACCAAGTTTGGTTTAATTTTAACACCCGAGTATTTTTTTTAATAAAAAAAAGAAGCGTCTATTTTTTTCGGCTAGTATTTATTTTAAGAACACGTTTTTATTGATATCATTTAAGTTTCACATTAGTTACATAAGCAAATGATTAATAAATTATCAGCTAAAAAGTCTGAAATCTGAGATAATAATAAAAAATTTCGTGAGGAAATGCGCCGGGGAAAAACTTTAGGGTATCTATATTTTGTTAATTAATCATCATCGGATCTGGTTTGGTTTGCGTCGGCGCAGCATATCTAAATCTTGTTCTTATGTAATTTGTCGATTATCAATAATGATTAAAAGAACTGCAATTAAATTTACTTTTATCAACCACGTGCATTTAATACTATCACGAGATAGAGATAACGATGCAATTAGTTGGTAAAAAGACGTCAAGAATTTATATTATTAATCTACGTACTTTTTATAGAACACATTCTCTTCGACTACGAAAATCATAACTTAACAAATACTTATACAATCTTATTAACATTTTTCTAAAAAAAACTGCATCATTTAAAATTCCTTACTATCCGTATTTTTTAAACGTAACAAAAAAAAAACGATACTATTGTATAACTTCCTGACGGCATAATCTACATAATTGTCACATAGGTTTACATAATTTTCATTGTTACCATCTTGAGATCCCAACAACCAAATATGACATTGTCATACAAAGCACTGAATTATACAACAAAATCGAAGCAATCACAATCGAATTTACTGGTACCTAAGTACCAGTGAAATCGTGTTCTGAGTATAACAGAGAACATAGATAAACCCACACGTTTTGACTCTATCTGTTCGTCTATTGATCATTAATAAGACAATTTCAGAAACTAGTTTGAGGCTTCTGTATATCTTTAGTAATTCGTGTTAGCTCTCTGACGTGAATTGACGGGTGAAATGTTAATACTTTAGTAAGAGAAATACCATTCAGCTAGTCTAGCGGTAAAGCATAGTAAGTAACGATCAGTAATATTCGTCAATTTTCGGAAATGTCGCTATCACTGTTTGCCTCGGCATGACCCTAAAAATTGACTGGTAGAAGTTGCATAATTATGGTATTCAGTCCGACTGTGTACAGACGCCAGCACATCAAGCTACCCGAAACTGTCAAATTTTCCCAATCAACCTAGAACCTAATGCTTTAGCGATAAAGTTGAAAATCTATGAAAGAAATTTAACAGATTGTAGTAGCTTGACGTGCCTCTGTACATGAATAAAATGAAGGCGGTGATGCGCTGCTACATGTTCTATAAACTCTTCTAAACGAAGCACTGTAAGACATAACGTCATGCAAATACCAAATTTAATGAGGTACTTTATCAACCTTGAAAAGAGAAAAAAACAGCCTGTATAGTAGTCGCTAAAAGGTCCAAATCTTTGAATATCGAATACGTATTTAAAACGGCAACGTTTTAACCTTAACGTACTAATCTATCTGAATTATTCATAAGACAAACACACGCCACACCAAGATAAAATATACACGAGATGTTCCTTATCTCGATGCTCACTAATTTGGCACATTACGAGAATTTCGATTCGTCTCTTGATCCATTTTCATATCAATAAGGATTAATCAGAAGTTGGGTTAGGAGATTCGTAATCACGAACATTGTTCGCAGTGCTATTTCTAGACGATATCCCGAAGAACGAAAATGAATGATCGCATTATTATAATGAAAAATATACTTGAGGGTAGCAGGATTGTAGGTAACTACGTAAATGGAGTTTACCTGAGATGGAGGGCTCTATTTCATTAGGTCTACATTGTTGGCAGTGCCTGTGACTGAGTGTTCGGGAATGGCTATTGTAATCTCAAATTGGTTCGGTTCAGCCTGTGTTTACCTCTGTACCGCAGCGTCCGCAGACCAATCAATGGCTATCGATGAGACCTTTACTGTTTACCTAATATAGAACCTTTATGGAATATTGCTGTACCAACTCGGACGGAAGATTAGTTACAAATGTCAGACTGAATTTTAAGATTGAAAGTTTTGATTGGGGTAAATGATGATAGATGTAGGAATTGGACATTTTAATGTTAATAATTAAAAGATAAGAAAGGTAAGCCTCATGTTTTGGATTAAGGAACAACTTGTAAATTGACACAACACTTTTACGGAAAAGTTCGCATTTGCAACTAATGCGCTTTGATAAATAAGAAGAGCATATTCAGGACAGTTCCTAAAAGCCGCTGCTTAGTGCGGAAGCACTTAAACAGTAACAATACAAATTAATTCAAGGACCATTACCAAGTGTCCATTCAAACAATATGACACTTTATGAACGGTCATCGTAGAAACTCCAATAGGAATTTAGTCGAGTAGCAATTAAGGACGGATAGGCCCCTTGTGAGTCTTAGAACCATTCAAGACAATGTAACGCAAATGATAATTGACAATTTGGCTCGGACTCCAGTTTAATAGACTGAACGATTAACTTTTATTACTATCAACATCTCGGTAAATATTGATAAAGATATTATTCGCGCGTTTCAAGGCAAATGTTGCTTGATGGTCTTTCTATTGGCCTCCTAAGTGATTTTTGATGGCAGTGTAGCGTTTAGGGCGTCTATTATTTGTTTAATCGCGACCTCAAGGAAGAATATTCCTTAGGTTAAACAAATTGATGATGGAGAAAATACTTCCAGTTTAGTTTTGCACTCATTCTTGCGTTTGTTATTAAAGTACTGTGGCTATGTTGACAATTGAAACGATAGGGCGTGAGTATGACTTGTGCTTTTGTTCAAGACACTATCAGTGTTTGTAAGACTGTGATGTCATATTAAAACACGTGGAGTAAAAACATCTGGTCATTGGTTCCGGTCTACTGAAGATTATTGAAGGTTTACTTTTACCCCATTTCCAGTATTGAGTCCCTAGTTACCACCCACGCTACCAAGAAAGAGATTTCAACTAAGATGCAAACAATAATTCTTCAACGGCTACAACTTTCCCTTCGTTAGCGCAAGCATGTGTTGTCAAAGCGTTTTCTATTTAATAATACAGAAAAACGTAAATGATATACATACATACCGACATCGCACATGTAATGTTCCAAGTCACGCAAACCCATGTAGCTGTTAACAATACTTCGTAGTAAATTTTCCACAGTGAGAAAATTGTTTACTTATTCGTGAAAGAGTAGTCTCACGAGTACTCGGGCTAATGAATCTAAAAGAACTGGCAGACGTAGAAAATTGAGCTATTTAAGAGTTTTTTTTTTCGTATTAAACTGGGTCTCTTTCACTAGGTACTGATTCTTTTGTTGAAGCTGATTGCTAAGGCCTTGTGCCAATAGCCTAAATCTTACTATATGTTCTGAATTATTTTCCTTTTCCTTTTTGTTTAAAACTTAATTTCACTATAACAACTGCACCGTTTTGGGTGAAACTTGGGACAGAAGTAACATATACCCTGGATTACCACATATGCTACTCCAAATCTCAGAAAATTAAGAACTTGGCGCACGAGTAGAGGCGCGGGTAAATCCGGTTATCGTTTAAGTTTAACAAGTACTTACAAACTTCCTGTTATATCGGATCCCTTAAGGATATATTGCGAGTAACTATGAAGTATTATGATATAGATCTTAATGCGTAGTACGTGGATCCGTATATCCATCGATGTTCGTATCAGTTTCGATACATTCCCAAGAGGAACCGGCAATCGATAGCTATAAGTTACGCCAAGTAATTCTACTGTATAATATTTTGTGACGTCTTGATATTGAATTATAGGCGTGATGTAGATGTTACGAATCAAAATGAATGACATTTTGGTTTACAATTTCTCTCAGATATTTCATAGATTCTGTAAGAGCACGTACCAAATGACGATTTTGAAGTTAACTTACACAGTTCAATGTTTGTAATGTAACAAAACTATGATCTGAATTTTAAACAGACTTATCATTGTTTGATTCTCAATATCTGTAGAATGATCTTTCGAAAAGACCAGAGAGTGTGTAGTTATGATCCGGCAAATATGTCGAACCTGCGAAGTCGCTAAAGAAATACTAGTTTCGCATCAAGCGGATTTCCCTCCAGAACTGTGTCGAGGTGGGTCTGGCGGCCTCTTCACTCTATAAAGTCTGCCGCTATCTCATCCATGGCGTATATCTGGCGCCTCTTAATTGCTTCAGACTAATAATTATTATCAGTTCGCGTGCGGCGCCCCGCCCCCCGACCGCTCGACTACTCAGATACGCAATAACTAATGTATGTTGCACACACACAAGACAACACGAAACACGTGCTGGGTAGCCACGGTTTTGCCACCGCAACGGGAAATTATTCCGCGGCGATGGATTAATTCACAATGATAACAAAGTAATAAATGCAATTTTCTTCGAAGTCGCCTGATTCGGTTGACGCGGAAATGGAACCACGTGTGTTTGTCATATTATTTACATTAAAATGCACTTGTTCGTCTTCTCCACATGTCTCAACATGTAGTATCATATCTAGTGTATGCTTATGAGATAGCAATTTGGCTTAGGAAATTGCATTGATAAAATGCCAAACCGTTGCATTAGGTATCATGAAGTTGTTTGAAAACATCTCTATATGTATTATTTTGATGACCAAAACAAAATACTGCATCGTAATTTCTGGCAACATTGAAGGAGACTCCTCAACCGTCTCGGGCCGTTTTAAGACGCATTTAAATAACAGCGAACTTATAACGAAAGTGAATATTTTAATATTGTTTACGCGACTCCCCTTGAGGAAACCAAGATTAAGTACCACTAAGGCATTAGTAAGTCGTGCCATTAATTCTTTAACGGGTGAATAACCTTCGTCGTTCTCGAAGACGTCTCGTCTGGAATAGTAATTATTATTGTTGCTTTGAAAACTACTATGTTACTCTAGTTCGTGTCAACGGCCAAATAAAGTGTTGTAGTCAAAGAAACTTTATCGTCTCGTATTGTTTCCTTCGTTTCTAAACTGGCCTTTAAAAGCAGGTTCTTCGTATTATGAATCATTAGATATGCATGCAGGTTTACTTTGAAGCCATTGCATCTTATTATGACTATAATCTTATCCTTGTCTGGGGATTTCTCAAAAGCCAGATCATTATTCATTAATTATATCTATCACACTTGGAAGTGATTCAACCTGTTCAGTCTTGTATCGAAAGTGTATTTTATTAAAAAAAGATGCATTTGTATTAGTTTTTAATATCTACGAATATCTACTATTTCTGCGAAACGCCTATCTTGTTTTACCTGTTCCTAATTTTCCTGTTTATGGCCAGGTCGGTCTCGGTCTAGTTCCACTCCCAATTTTTCCTTTAGCTCTGCCCAAATAACGTAATGGAGAGCCCTCAGATGGAACTAAAAGCGACCGCCATAAAGTCTTCCATGTGATCCGGTTGATATAAAGTTGTCTCGGCCTTTCCGCTATCGAGTTTCTCGAGATCTAAGAAAACATATGTAGTAGACAACATATTTCTAGTAGTTTACAACTAGTGGGAATTCTTGCGGTTTTTTTGCAATCCTATCAAGCTTATTGGTTTTATACTGTTTTTTTGGCTGTGGATTTTATTATACAAACTGCGCCGTCAGGTAGACAAACTTTAGACCTTGTTAATTCAGCCATATTAACATTTTTCTAAATAACAATGACCTTACATAATATTTCGCTAAATGCCAAAGTTTTTATGATTAACTTGAACACTATTTGTATTAATGTCTTCAAAAAGTTAAAGACATCAGGTTTTTTTGTTTTTTTCAACATTCTGAATCATGTTTCAAATCTTAAACCCAATGTCGGCCGACAGATCCTTCTCCCTTACCGACTCCGTTACCGTCTGTTCCATTTCGAGTAGGTACGAACGTCGATCATGAGGTGTTCTTATCAGTCATAAATTATGTCACGAGGAAACAAGTATATATGGAAGAAAGAGGTCGTTTTAAAGTCTGCACGAGTAGGTAAATCATATTCACGAATACAGGCGTCGTTATTGTACAACAGAACGGTTTATTGGCTGTCTGACCTCGTGTTATCGCGACAAGCCTCCGTCATCTTCCAAGTCATCGCTTATCGCTGGCTGTGACGTATCGCTTACTGCTGGCTTTTTGTTATTATTTATTATGTTACTACTGTTACTGTTAGTCGGCGTCATCCCACAGCTGGGCAAAGATCTTTCCCCATGACTTCTAATGCTTTCAATATAGGGCTTATGTGAACCACTGATCGTTGGATTGATCCAGTTTCTTCCGCCATTTACTACGAGATTATGTTATCCTTCGTAATATTGGGTTGTATACTATAAATGTTAGGGACGTTGGATTAAAGTAACTCTTGTAGGGTACTTGGACTCGAACAAGCTCAAAACGCCCACTTGGCTGGCCTTATCTTCACGAGGCTGTCGCGAAAGGAGACTTTAATTGCAGTGGTCTATAAGGGTCCCAGAATTGTTAGTAATACGGTTTTAAGCTCGATTCTGATGCAAAATACATGACAAGGTTATGTTTGCTTCTTTAAAGTAAAGTCATAAAATAAGCATTACACTTTTTCTGGTTAAAAACTTAAAAAGATTGTTGCCTAACATTCCCCAGGCTGCTTAAATTATGTATTACTTTGTTAACCAAGTTTTTATCACGGCTAACGTTATATTTTTTTCACAAAAAGAAAAAAATACAAGATTAAAAAAATTGTAACTTACTGAACTCTGTTAAAAATGTAGTGACATTTTTTCTTCTTTTATATACACGTCTAGTGCCAGTAAATGAAACGTAAAGTCAAAGCTTAGTTCATAATAAATGGATGGAAAATTTTTGCTCTACCGACCTAAAGTGATTTTTCCAAACTTTGATTCCCGCTCAATTACCACGAAACCGGCAAAATTGAGTTCTAACTAACTGGCAACAAAAGTTACTTTGTTCAATTTTTAATCCAGTAATTCAGAATTTTAGATTGTTTTATTATTTAGCTTCTACACTTGCATATTATCTACTTTTTTAGTAATCTCGTTTAGAAAGGAAAGTTACAATATCTTATTGTAACCCTTTGACAGACACAAAAGTATTTTTTCCAAGACCAAGATAATTCAAACCATTCAGGAATATAGATTCTCCTCACAAGGGATTTGTATTCTTGACAGCCCTATTTACCTGCGCCGCTAAATCTCCAGAGGGATCAGTGAGGACAACGGTTCTATAAACACTCTGTCGGGTTACATGGGTTACACTCGCCTCTGACCCCTAATCTAGGCCCAATTCTTTATCTCCGAACAAAGCCTTTATGAGTCACGTCTATGAATTTGACTGTCCAAAACTGCACAACATTTATGACTTTTCTGCCACACAATCAGTAATAGCGCCCATAAAGCGTTACAAAAGATCGCTTACTATTGTTCCTAAATCATAAAAAGGGGCCATAAATCCGCCTTATATCGATAACCCGGCCATTTGCAATCGCATCCACAATACTACACACGGACCCCACGTGCGGCCACATCTCGTTAATGCAATCGATACGCCCTCACTAAAACATTATGTTAGTAACGCTATAGCACTACTTTATTGCCGTGCAAACCGGTTGAGTTCAGACGCTTTATCTCGCCGTGGACATCCATACTCGGAACCGGCTTCTCGTATGCGACGCTTGTTTTATGATTGTCAATAGCGACCGCCGCGCCGATACGTTTTATGTTTTTCGTCCATTCTATTGTCTATAAAACGTGCTCGATCGGATTCGTGAGTCCTTTTGCATCAGGCTCAGCCATTTGCTTCAATTTCATTCTGAAATGTTTAATAATGTAAATTCTTGGAGCAGCACAGCTTTAAAGCGTTTGTCTGCTCAGACGACAGCTGCATTCAAAGGGCATTATAAATGCATTAGCGATATAAAATCCTCTAATACGCCACGTTTGTGGCTCACACACGTTGACGTCTTGAACAGCTTTTTAAAATCCTACGACGTGCGGCCTAAAGTGAAACTGTTTGGTGACTCATATTATCTAGAGTAATTGGAGTCCTAAAAATTCCTCGCCTTAATAAGAAGAAATGAGCATCTATTAACTAAAGCGTGTCTAATCAATCAGTGTCTACGAACTTTAATTAAGTACAAGTGTCGGTTTACGCTCGATCGTCGGTAATTTGATGATCTTCTGAAATGTAAAAGTGTAGTCAAAGGTCGTGTTGATATTCAGTGAGTTTTTTTCGTCGTTTATTCTCCTGGTGGTGTGGGCACGCGAGGGCACGACCTCGCGCGTGACGTCACGCCTCAGATGAATGAACATCCACCCCAGCCCCCATAGCCCCTCACAACCACCACCCCCCCGTCCCCCCACCGCCCGACGGTCAGCTTGCTAGCGATCGCACCGTTATTGCAGTCAAAACATCTGTCGTCGAGTCAAAACGACTTTTATGTAGAAACCGTTGGTGTTCTCACGTAATACGAAAATTCTCGGAAGGAGGAAAGGGCTTATTTAGTTAGATAGCTGTGAATGAACGTTTTTCTTAAAAATCTGAGAAAAACACAGTATTGTCGTTTTATAAATTCCCGTGGTGATTGTCAACTTGACAGAGATACTCTATAAAAACAAGTATTTAAATAGTATTAATGTTGCCAGTTAATTATCAATTCATCGATATAACATAAGACTAGTTTAACAAAATAACTTGATCGTTATAGAACTGGTAAATCTGGCTGAAGATAAAAATCTGGTTTTAACCAAATAATATGCTGATCCTTAAAACTGTGCTCCTTGCTTCGCTAGCAAAGTTATATTATCTGATATTATGCGAGCACACGTCCTAGAAACAACGATGCTTGAACAAAGAAATGTTCAACATGTACTTGAATAGAAAATAATAGTATAGTCGGGTAATATGGTGAATCCGGCTCCGTTTCTTGGTGCAACAACGCCCAAGGGTCTTGGTCAAGTTCCATATTTGGTTTACGGTGAGTCAGCCGAGTGTGCACGGACTCGCGGTAACTGTTGCCATATCGAGGCCGTTTTAAGGAGAATCTAAATCGATAGATATACTCGTACGAGAAGAATTGTTGATAGATGAACGTTCGGTAACCTCGTATATTTTATCCATTTGTCAGATACGAGTAGATAGATTGCATGTAATTTTTCTTTAAGCTTTTATATTCTCTTCAGTTCTACCAGTATTATTTGTTGTTAACGAACAATTTGCGTCATGGGAATTGTTTTTAAAGCTATCTTGGGATTAGCATTCAAGCGAACGAATAAAAAACCCTTAATACTTCTTTCCATGTTCATGAACTTTCTTATTGTTTCTTACAACAGAAGCGTCTGTTTTGTTGAGTAGAATATTCCTAAATCCGGCTATTCATCTTTCTTTATTACAGGGAGATAAGTTCGTTCATTAAGCTGAAACTTCGTCTTAACTAAGGTTGGAGCAAAAACTGCCCACACTAGCGCTCAGGGCACGATGACGTGGTGGTCCCTAAAATGGAAACGAGTTCGTGGAAACCATACCTCGACGATTCTTTGCTAGTGCATAACATGTAATTCTATGAAATAAACGGTCGGTAAACTCTTCGACTAGGAATGGTTGGTAACAAAGAAAATAGATACTTCGACGGCTATCGATAGTTGGATTGAGATTCTATGAGCACTTCTCTGGTAGATAATACGTTTCGTAGAAATATGGGAACAAGAGAATTGCTGTATTTTGTATTCTATTTGGTAATGCATATTGCGATTGATGACATAATATTAGCTCCACCAGTACTAATAAAAGCATCAAGAGTTAAGTTTAAACGCTGACATAATTGTCGCACAATGCAAACTATTGTATCTTTTCCCGTATTGAGAATATCATCTTCAATACACACGTTGCTTTTATAAAGTAAACGGAAGAGCGATAAGGTTGTCCTTGTTTAGATACGTGCCTGTGTATGCATATGTGGATTATATTGTGTGTATGTATGTGAGAGCGCGCTTTGACCTTCCGTGGCCGGTGGACGCACGCTAAACGAGCCCATGAATGATTTTGTTAGCGGCTCTTTGAGTATTATGAGAGAAACGAATGACTTCTGTGTGCTATAAAAGTCCTCTTTCTCTAGCACTGCAGGTTAAGAGCCTATCGCTTGCAAAATTTCTTATGTAGTTATCATCATTTCCACAACCTCCTTACTACAAGTTTCTGCTACGTCATGTCTAATGTCAACCTTTGGCCTTTGGCCCTAGTAAGCCTTAATCCTCATCATACCTGTTTACTCTACTATATTGAAATTGATCTGCACATTCGCTCCGAGTAGCGTAGTAACATATTCTAAAGTCCACGATAACCTTGACTTTTTGATAATACGTCCTGTGTTATTCGCTATAAAACGTTATTCATTAAAAATTGATAAGAGCCAAACCGGTATTCGCTAAAGGAAAAAAAATACAATTCATAGTTTGCGAAATTGCATATTTCACTGCTATCCTTGATATTAAACGCGAACTCTTGTGATTTGCGAAAAAAAATCTTAAATATTAAAAATCAAAGCGCTTTGAGAGCCATGAACGCTTCATGAATAAAACATAACATTTTTGTGACTTGTTTCAGACATCTGTGACTGGGTTGGTGAACAAACGAAACATAAAAAATACTGTTTTGGAACAGGTTTCTTTGCCATACCCTCACTTCACGATTTCAGACTCTTTAAACATCTGTTTCGTATTTAAATGCTCTTATTAATTCTTATATCACAGGCATCCGGTCGATTTTATCGCCAATAGGCACATTTACAAGTTAATGTCATTATGTCCGCAATTTCGTTTCTGCGAACAGCCATTGCCGCTCGTTTTTTTTCTCTACTGAGATTTGTCAGATAGGGATCAAACTAGTCCTGGCTGCGTAATGATCAAACAACATTGACGCAGACTTCCACTTTCATATGTAACGGGACAAAAAACGCTGAATCGTCGCTCAAATGGCTTTTTTGTTTCTCTCTGTCTTGACATGCCACAGCGGAAACAACCGTACATTATGGAGCACTTAGATGGAACTATTCAATATGTCTCCGCTCCACTTTGGAGGCAACAGAACATGCAATTTCATGTCCTTTTTATTTTTGTTTTGCCTACGGGTGGGGTTCAAAACTACATTTTTTCTTTTTTTTTCTTTTCAGTTACATTTGTGCGGGGCCTCTCCCATGTAGTCTTTCACTCGGACGGTGATGGCTACGGATGACCTTGATTTAGTGGTTGTTTTTGTGATTGGTGCTAGTGAGTGATTGGCAGCGAGAGTGCTAGTCGGCAACTAAAGCCCGTGTGGTTAGTGTTATGCCAGTGGTGCCAGTGATGTGACAGTCTATGGAAGCGTCAGGGTTTACTCGGAATGTTCACGAAGCACGGCAAGCCCGCTGAGCGGTGCCACCATCCCCACTCGCATAGGGGCTGTAAGAAGAAAAAACCGGCTCCGCACACGCCCTGGAAGTACTTGATGAATTGCCCACTCGTTAGAAAATGTTTTGGTACGGTATTTATTTTTAATTTTATTTTATTTTCTGATTAAACCTTTGGCGTTGGTGTAGGTGAACTAACTCATTTTAATGAGGTCAAGATTGCAATCGATGAATTTAAAGTGCACATAATTGCTTCATAAATTAACTGGATTGAATTCAGTAAAATTGATACTTATGGTAACAGGGTGTGAAACAAGCTTGAATGCAAATAATAAACAGTGAACAGGCACTAAACTTGTCTGCGCACGTAATAATAGTGGAATGGGTATCTAATGGATCTATAATGATTTGATATGAAGTGCTGTTTTATCTATGTTTCTGATAGTCGGAGATAAACATTATCTGTTAGAAATCGATCATTTGATAGTACTTGCCGTACAGTTTGACGACAGCTCCGCAGTTTGGTTGGAGATTTTGAAGTTGAATAAAATTCTTGTATAATGGTTTTATCAAAAATGATCAATGATGAAGGATCAATGTTCAAAGTTTGTGCTAAATGGGTAAAAGTTTTGCTCGGCCTCGTCGCGGATGGATTCTGCCATTAAGGGTTAGAAAGTTCGATTGATACTGATCTCTTGGATTACAGTTTTACCGATGTTGGGTGGGAGCGGTAATTTCATAAATGTGCGGTCTAAAATCTGTTTTTTCTTCTTCCTTGCTGATATTAGCATCATTGGTCCAAACCATGATAGTTTGTTTATGGACAAATCAATATAAATGACGTAACTAATTAATATTATTAAAGAATACTAATACGTACTTCTCTTACTACGTATTAGCTTAACTGTTTCTATATTAGCACTTCTTTTAACCGGTCATTGCACTATTCATTTTATTATTCTTTGCAAAAGGATAATGTTTCCCAGCAAGTTCGTAAAACAGTTTATTGTTCGAACTTGAGTTTTTGCACTTCTCGCATTACAGTCCAGATGATTAAATAATGCTCTCATTGCATTTTACGAGTTTTCTGCAGATTGATTTGCCCAATGTTATTGCTCACGCTTTATTGCATTGCGTGTAATCTTGCAATAATGTAAGTACTTACTCTGAAGCAATGTTGTGGAATTGTAAAAGTACCCTTAAAAGCATCTACAATGTTCATTATCATGAAAATGTCGTTTGTGCAGAGTCAATCGACTGTTGGATTTCATGAGAATACAATGGAACTACATGCCCAAGTATAGCTGAGGTGCTAGGTGTTACGAGAGTATAAACATTATTCTAATGAGTAATACCACTCTTCGTTTTTTTATTCGAGTTAAGTGATTTAGTTGTACAGTTGCTGTGCTTATTAGAAAGAAATAAATATTCAAACAATGGACAGTTTGTTTGAATGCTTTTCATGAGTACAATTTTCAATATAGAGCGTCCGGCATTTTCGGTGTATGGTTCTGTGCAAGCAACTGTAAAAACAAATAGCATTGTTTTATTGTTTTGAGAGAGAATAGAAACTGTCACAGAATGCCGTTGTTTTCCATTTTTTAGTGGCATCACTTTTTGTTCATTAGGAAGCGGCTGAAATTGCCCAGTTTGGCAACAAATATTGATATTTGGCGTCCAATAACATCTGTTTCGTTTCGTTCACGAGTTTTCTTTCTAGGAGCAGTTTTTCAACTAACTTTCCTTTTCAAATGTCGTATATGAATACTAATTTTAATCTAACTTCATTAATGACGTCAATGTTTATTTCAAGTTGCTTGACTACTCGTCTTTAACCTCTACGCTTGTTGTTGTTGTTGTTTAGAGGTCAATATCCTTAGCTTAAAACAACTGTATTTTCAGCGACAAATTATATAATTTTTGCAGCACTTTCCGCATCCACGATCATCGTTTATTCTACGTTTCTACTGACTTTTAGTTACTGATATCGCTTAGCTACCGTTGTTTCACGTAATTCAGCTGCGTCAAGTGTAATAGCAATAAAAATATATCGTTTTGTATCCTATTGTTTTGTACAGCTACGGTACATTGATTCCTATGTCCATCCTAGAATGGACATCCTTTGGGTCTTCACCAAGACATAAAACTTCAAGTACATGAGCTGCTAGCATAGATATTTGGTCATCCAACATACTGTTATACGTATAAAGTCCAATGATGTGTGTAGCGTAAATCTCGGACGATCTACGGCCGATGAACGTACTCGACCTTGTAGCAGCATTCCGGTGCGTCCCGACCAACCGATCGACGTTTAACTCGACTGGTCGCAACTACGAGAAGTACCATAAGAGGAGATGCAGATTTAAGTACATGTACAATTTCTGGATCTATCTTCAAGCTGCATTCGTTTAGTAGAGAGTGTTTTGAACTGCTATAATTTCCTGTTCCGTCTAAAAGCAGCAATTTTTGCTAAAAAAACTATATCCTCGTGCGTTTTGCCTAAAATTGTCGGTTCATCAGTTTGGCATAGGATATGAACTTTTACTACCCTCATTAGCAGCCATTCATCATTTCAGAATTAGTTCGTTTTGCTTGTATCCTTCATTGTTTGTGTAAATTCGAGATATCATGGGTGCAAAAATACCCTTACGCAGCCGAATGACACTTGTTCTCCCCGTCATTGCGATAATTTTTTTTGTTATGCACCATACCTGGGAACCTTCTAGTTACGGTAATATTGGAGGTCAAAGTTCCAACTTTTTCACAAGTTTTTTTTTTATATTAGTTTTTAAGGTTGTAACTTCACTTAAATAACTCCATGACCTTTTTACTATTCAATGCATACATCAGCACTATGTTTTGAGTGCGTTACATTGAGTTTTACCGTAAAACGTCTTTTTCCCAACAAATATATAAAGTCGTTTCCCAGCAATAATTTTTGCTAGTTACTTAGTTTGAAGTACAGAATGTTTGGTTGACGGCTTCGTGAAGGGTCCGTTTACACCTTGTATTAGTAGTATTGAATAACAATACTATCGCTTTCACTGCATATATGCTACGATTTATACTAAATGCCGAACTAAAGACCACTATCGCAGTATTGCTCTATCTCATTACGGGATAGATAGGAGTCTAGCTGGACCAATGGAGGCCGTACACGGCTATAACAGTGCTGAGCTTATATGCAGTGGTGTTAGTGCGTATTTGCCATTTGCTGGGCCATTTGCCTTGCCTTTGAGAATGGTACTGGAATTGACTTTGGTAAATATTCCCATATTGTAGGCTAGTGTTTCTTTCGTAAGGGTCATAGGTAGCTATATTCCTGTGGGTATTGTATATGGGGATGCAGCAAATGACTAAATAGCTATTGAAAAACTCAGTGCAAAATCAATAGATACTAAAATACTGGTGTTCAACTGCATCCGGTTAGACTGGAAGCCGACCCCAATGTAGTTGGGAAAAGGGGAAAGCCAGGGTGATTTTGATAGAGATGTCAGCAAACCGGAAGGGGTCCGCAAGGGCCGATGCCTGCCGGGGCAAACACAAACACACAAACCCAAAGGGCTAAGAAAGAACATGGATGGGTTTTAGTCAGTACAAGTCTGACACTGCCTTCCGCTCCGCCCAGAGCGGGAAGTGTCATTTGATGATTTCCCATCCGAAAAAAAAGGATGATTATGATGATGACTGCTTAAATCTGAAAACGTAAAAAACAAACTTCGTAACCTAAAACTGTATTCACAATCTTATCTTATATCTTCGGACACAAAGCTCCGGGCAACAAAAAAAAAAAGTTGGTAGGAGTGTGCAGTATTTAATTTTCCTTAAACATTTTTCAAAGTCTTGGCCGAAAATGTTAGCTGTTGATTTATTGCTTTTTAATCTGATAACAAAAAAGAAAATTTTAATGCGGTTTCAGTCATGATGGAATGAGGAAAGTTGAAAGATGGAGTCTTCCGATTATGGTGATGTTTTTTGGAGTAAAGACAATTAAGCGATCACTCTTAAAACAGTCATATTTTCAATATTTAGGTGATGCTCTACTAACTAACAGAGCGCCTGAATGCTTTTCAAAATGATGGTAGACAGCATGTAAAACTATTAAATAAAATGTCTTTCAGGTTTAACCAAAAGCTTATTGAATGTACATTGTCGTACATACGTCATATTTCTTTATGATTCAGTTTGTCGTTGATCGCTCACTAGTTCAGTGACTTTCAAAATAATCTTGTTCCTATTAATCATTTGAGCAAAAAGTTTGACATCTTTTCTCAGTGAAAGCCAGCCAGGCTTTGTCGGAGTAATATATTATTGACCTTGTTTATCTATAGGTATTAAGTAGATACCAACATGTATTTGCTGTACTTATATTTGTATATTGAGATCGACCGTCGCGTCAAAAATGCCTGGAGAAGCTGCTGGTCCATGAAGGCGCTTATGAAGGGCGACCTTCCTATCTCACTTAAGCGTTAGCTCGTCGAAATGTGTATCCTGCCTATCCTAATATATGGCGCCCAAACTTGGTCTTTGACGGAGGCTCAGAAGTTCAAACTCAAGGTTTCCCAAAGAGCGATGGAGCGTAGCATTTTGAACATCAAAATCACCGATCGAATACGCAACACCACAATACGTTCCAAGACAGGCATCGCTGATGTTGGCGATAAGTCTGCGAGGTTAAAATGGGACTGGGCGGGTCACCTTTCCAGGATGTTCCTGACTGATTGGCCAGAGGAGGCAGAACACCGGGAGAGTTGGAAAGGAATGGGGGAGGCCTTTGCCCAGCAGTGGGACAGAATAGGCAAATTAAAAAAAAAAAAACTTCCTTTGGTCAGCAGGAACATCAAAAATAACAAAGTCGGAATTAGGTCATACAAAACATTCACGAGAAAAAGAACTCATATTTAGCTACCTCGTACAGAAGCAATCAATAATAATAGTTTTAATGACCTACAGCCTAATTATTTTAACTGACTTTTCAAATTAGGACACACACATAGACCATTACCGATGTGTTTATCGTAGAACGTTCGCGAAGCTACTCTCAAAACGGCAATCATTGCTCATTGTTTCAACAATTGTACGAAGACAATGACACCGTTCGTTTTATTTCTTCAGGGAAGTTCAGTGCCAAGGAAACGCTTCAAGAATCAAGTTCGTCTGGTATGATGTCGACTTGTCGAGCGATGTATCAGCCTTTCCGAATGCGTCGACCGCGGCCGCGCAAACAAAAACTGGAATCGCGTTTGTAACATACATGACTCATTCGATTTTTAGAGACCCGCATGCGAATCTTTACATAGGTACAAATAAATAAAATTGAAGTGTCTGTTTGTAATATCAAAATAACAGCTTTTACTGAATGCATATGAAAATATATACGAAAACTTATAACAAAAATATATTTTTTTAAGTTTGTTTCGTCTGTCTGTCTGTTTGTTCCGGCTAATCTCCGAAACGGCAGGGCCGATTTTGACGGGACTTTTACTGGTAGTTAGCTGATGTTATAAGGTCTAACAAAGCTATGTTTATTTTTTTTTTAAATTAGGGTTCCGTGCAAAAAAATTGAAACCCTTGAAATTGGTAACAAAATTCGATTCAAAAAGGGAATTAATATTTTTTACAAAAATTTCACGCGAACGAAGAAGGCAACATATTTTTAACGTAATTGGAATTTGTTAACAAATGATATTATGATATAGCTGCTATAGCATATAATTAATTAATGTTCACATTGTGGGAATGGATTGTCATAAAAATTCGATATTACTGCGCAGGTGTCTGTTTGTGTTTCATGTTCGTAATGTTGTTTAGTTCCCCAGTCGATTATATTTTGTAATTTATTTCAGTCTGGCTACGAGCTACGACACATAACTTCCATTTCGTAATTAACTTTTATTACATCATTTCGTACTTTTATATTTGATCGGTATACCGATGGGGATAATTAGACCTCTTTAAATTTCATTTGACCTTTAATTTTATTTTTTAAAGTTCTGCCCATCCAGTGTGTCTTGTTTTTCGCCAGTACCTTTTCGTACTTTGACTAGTGAACATGAAGTTACTGAAAAAATGTAAGTAAATTGTTATTTGTTTATACTTTACACTTATTAGATTAGTAGTTGATAACTTAATAGAAAAAAAGATTTTGTTTTTATTATTCTCAATCTTTCGAGTCCCAAATTAATTATGAATTGATTAAATTGACTAACCAAACAAAAATATTTGTACAGAACCTCAACTGATCTCAGTATTGTTTACTGACTTGTTGCAAGATTAGTCGAGCGAACACACTTGTTGCTTCGCCTATAATGCCACCGTCGGCCGTGTCCATCTGCAGCTTGTTCTCAATTACATTCACCGCAGACCTGATGAGATGTAACCACAGCCTTAATCAAATCTAATCTCGGATTTACAAAGTCCGTGCTTGAACAAAACCCGGACATTTCACAAACTTTTCGCTCTCTAATTCTCAAACACAATTAGACCTACGTGCTTTGACTATTAAAACGAAATTACTTCGTCTTCTTTCGGATTTATATTTCCGGTATTTTCAACTGACTTATATGGCTACTCGCTGTAACTACTTGTGCCATTGCCAATACTGGAAAGCATTTTAACGAGATTTTAATGTTTTCGCTTGCAAAATTTATTGCTCTCGGCGCCAGGAGTGGTATCTCTAGGGATTTACTACTGAACGCAATTTGCCGACACTGTGCATTTCTTCCAAGCAAAATGCAGGAATACCACTGTTTAAAAAAACTTTGTGGGAATAAAAATTACATTTGAAAACTTTAAATACAATTCCAAAGTTATAGTTGGACTGTAAAACGAATGTGGTTGGGGAGTAAATGCAGTTTTACGAACTTGAAATTACTTTTAGGGTTTGTTTATTTGTTTGTAACAAAATTCTTTTATTTCGGAAATGCAGTCCAGTTATTTTTACGCTTCAGGAGCTGCTGAGGAACGTAATAAGTATAGCGACCTGCTGGTCTAGCAAGCAAAATTAATCTTTTTCCCATACAAAATAATCTTCTAACTACCCAGCAATAGTTTGCGCTCGACAGACCATAGAGTTTCTGAGCCGTCCTCCATGCATACACGGTCGGCAAATTAGTAAATCGTGCGTTAAATGCGACATCCGTTTGTGATGGTACAAGACGTCACACAAGCATAAGCGATATTAAAATCGCAGTGTACTCGCTCCTACATGCAACAGTTGATTTAAATAACGTTCTAGAACAAAAATGTCGTCCTTTAACTCATCTTGATTTAAAAAAAGAAGTATAAATAGTCGCAAATCTGTAATTTTTAGAACCCTTCGCGTCAATACAAACGGATATTGGGTCCTTCACTTTCAACTTTAGAGGTTATTTTCGCTGAAAACGTTTAGAGAGAAATGTCATCTTAGACTTTTATTGCGATTTTTATTTCAAGTTGGTATTTCTGGGGATTGCGTATCTTAATGGATTTAGACAAGTCTTTTTATAAACGCCCGAGAGGCGCTTTCAGCTTGGTTGTTGACTTTTTACTGAGTCTGACATTTTTATTTCAAGTGCTTCCGAGCTTCTTAATTCCTATCGTGAAAGATTTATACAAGTCTCATTATAAACAATAAACAATATTTATTTGTTAAAGACGTAAAACTATTTACATAAGAAATATATATTGATGGATATTAGAACTACTGTTCTGCAGCACGGAGTTTCGAAGAGCCATGTAATAATATAAAGAAAGGTCACCCATCCAAAACGTAATCCACCTTGTAGCATAGTAATTGGGTATCAATTAACATGAACAATTAAATAAACGAATTTCTTGTTAAGTTCCACGTTCTCCTGCAATTATAACGCGAAATGCTTCTGACATTGATTTTGATGTTTGATTGAGATCAGTGTAGCAAAAATCGAATTGATTGTCTTGGTATGGGTATGTGATGAGGAGGGACGAATCGCATGTGACTAAAAGAGTGATGAATATAAAGGGAGAGGTAGACTAAGGAAACGACGGAAGGATTGTGTGAGGAATGATATGAAAGAAAAAGGAGTAAACGACAGTGGAGAATGGAAGAAAAACATGGGTTGCGCCGACCCCAAGTAACTTAGGACAAGGGCAGGAAGATGATGAGTTTAGCAAAAATCGATTTATGCGGTTGAGTTATATTCCTATGGACAGATCACTCCACCTTCACCAGATAGACACACCCGTTGCCGGGTATGTCTATCTGGTGAAGGCTAATGACCACAAAAACAGTACCAAACCGAAGCCTCGCAATATTGTTAGTCTGCATTTGAATCTCAGTATTTTAACCCTGGGAATTCTACCCCCGCAATTCCACCTCTAACTGCTAGATCCCAGATGTCGCACAAGTGTTCCACAATAAGTGTCATATCATATTTTCGATATTACATTCAGGGGAGGGTTCGCGACCGCGATTTTTCCAACATGAATACATTATGGTCGCTTAGTATTCAGCTCTGGAGTCTAAGATTGCGTTACCTTGTCTCGAAGCACATTGCATATTGCAGCAGCCGGTGAGATACTGCTGACTTTGAAACGTGTAACTCGGCTTATCAGTTCTGAGTTGATAACACATAACTGTGTTAGTTGATTATGTCAACTATGTAGTTATTGCTGCGCGAGTTATGTTCGTAGTGTAGGTTTAGTTGCCGTTGTCTACTTATGTCAGTATTACCCGTTTTCGTTATTACATTATACTTTCAGTTGGAATTTTAACTCGGCACTGAGCCTAACTAAACCTAACAGTGCGCTTATTTAGGTAACCATAGTTGATTTAAGGTTCGCGCACATTATTTCGGGCCGCAGCGGGTCGGGCCGCAGCGCAAAAATCAGCCCAAATCGCTCGTTTGTATTTTATATGAACTATCACACACTATGCCAGGGCGCAGCGGGCCGCATATTAGTCACTAATGTGCTGAGTAAGCATTTTGCACCGCGCTGCGGCCCGTCATAATGTGCGCGAATCTTTAGTTTGGTGTTAGCGAAAACAAGCATAACAGTTATCTCGTCAGTACATTTTTAGGGACACGCGAAAGTTGCGTTCTCTAGGTAGCTCTGAAACAACTAAGTCTTTAAAATCTGTTCCGTTGTTAAAAAATGAAGTGACTCAGTTTTGCATTGATGATTATTTCCTTTATTTATTTCTATACAAATACAATTACATTTTTAAATATTCCTTTAAAAAACAATATTTAAAACATTTAAAAATATAAAAAAAATTGTAGCCCACCGGTATCGGGAACAGGGTCCAAGCTACCGGCGGTCAGGGCTCCAGAGAGAGGAACATCCTAACAATACGATGATTATTATTACGCCGATGGTATTATAAGTAGTTTACAGTGCAGGTTGATTACTGAAGACCTTTGCCCGTCAGTGAATTGAGACCTAGTCCAAGTATGACATCGATCAATCAATAAATCAATTTGTTTCTCAACGCGGGTTAGGAATGCTTCAATTGATTTCAATGCAATCATATTTAGGCATTCCATTTATGTGGGTGTCACTTAGTGTAGGTTTGGGGTATTACTAGAACTAGCTGGGTTGTGGAGGTCAGATAGTTATTCGCTCCATCCTTACTTCTTTACTAATATTATAAATCCAAAAGTAAGTTTGTAATCTTTTCACGCCTAAACCACTGAACCGATCATCCTCAAATTTTTCATATAGGTTGTCAGGTTCCTTTCATCTCGAAAAAAGTACTGTTTACGAGGAAAACAAGAATAACGTTCTTATAACAATAGATGGCGCCACGTGACTTTCGAATCATGATTGAATCATATTATTACCAACAGAGTACAACCCGAATTGATATTCAAATTCAAAATTAACGCGAGCGAAGCCGCAGGCGAAAGCTAGTGTCAAATATTGCATTCAGCTGCATCCAGTCAGGCTGGAAGACGACCCCAACATAGTTGGGAAAAGACTCGGCTGATGATGATGATGAGGTGTGGAGACCACAAGTCTTCTTATCGCTTATGAACCTTCATCAAATTTAGGATTTTGTTGAGATTAAATTCTTGAATATCTTTCAAGATATTTTCAAAAGCAAAAGAACGTGAGGGCGTGCAATCTGCTCATGCATAAGAATCTGGTTTCGGATCCGATTTCTGAATTATGCATGATTTTCATGGAGTTAGTCCGGCAATAAATTCTTGTACGAAAATCTTATGAATTTTCACAGATTCTTCGGGTTTGGTTCGTGCCGGCTTGTGAGTTTTAAAATGATAAAACGATACGATTTCGCTGACTTTTGTTATGCAAAACTGGACAACTAATAAAAACTAGGAATCCGCTGCTTCGTACGATTTTACGACTTATAAAAACATGGATACATGTTTAGTTTACATGTCAATGCATGGTTAGCTAAGTGACGTCAGCCCAAATACAAAATTGCGGACTCCTAAAAATGTCGGACTAGTTATTTTTAATGAATTCCCATTTGATACCCATATCAAGTACCTATCAAATGAAACTATTTGGTGAGAAAATGTGAGAAAGCGTGTTTTTTAGTTTTTTTTGTGATATTGTAATGATATAATTATATATTAATGTCAGGAATGTTGACTATGATAGGAAAACGTAACAAGTAGACTATTGGGTTGAACTTTACGTAGCCATTACCCCAACAGTATCACTTACAAACTGATACGATATATAACGAGATTAATGACTGTCCTTTCCTGGCTTATGAAGTTATGACGTAAGGAGCTATGTCACACGTCCAAACACATCAATATGGTTCAAGTTCCAGGTTCCAGGTTTCAGGAACCACAAGTCAAGGGCCTCTGTTGAGATTAACTTTTTATCATCAAGATACATACTGTCTTATAATGTTCGGGCTATGTACAGTCACGAGCACCAATATGTATACACTTTCCTAAATTTAAAAGCAATTTTCGCGAGAAATAACGATTGTAACTTGGAGATTGGATCTTTATCATAAAAATAAAAGTTCCAGAATACTATGTTTGTAACAACATGATATTTTAATCAGAACAGTAGGAGAAAAATACTTTTAAAAGTTGTTAAGTGTTTACATATTGGTGCTCGTGACTGTACAACTGTGTTTTTTTCATGACCTTTTTTTTGCTTAATTCTTTTATTTACCATGCTTATGTACAACCTAGTTCACTGACGGTCGACCTCTTTTCAACCTTATTACTTAGGGCATACGGGTGAAAAGTGGCAGACCCTCAGTGGACTCGGGAGTACATTATTTATAAAACTGAAAATATAAACAGACTCAAAACGGAAAAATAATAAAAGGCGTCAAAAAATTCATCTGCATCGCTATCAACGAGAGTGCCCAGAAGGCTGGCAGCATTGCCACGTTGAATGGCAATGCGGATTCCTTGGCCAAACAAAGGCCAGCCCTCTGGTCACGTGAAGAGTCGGTCAACTGCCTGGCGATATCCCGGAAGAATAGGACCCTATGGTCCTAGTGTTCCAACTCCAAACGGCCCAAATACATAATTACCAATTAATTCCGTAACTAGTGGGATAATATAACTCATATGTAGGTCAGTAGTTACAGAGCTTCACTCAGATGACTGTATTCCATTAATATTTTAAGTAAACCAGAACGTCAAATCATAGTATATTCGATATATTTTCTGCAACATCGGTTGATTGACAATTTATAGTATGATTAAGTAATCACGCTTCTCATAACATATCATATCATATTTCGGTTTTATTTTAATAAATTATGTTTGGTTTAGTTTATTTATGAGACAGGGTTATTGTTTCAATAGTTACGACAGTTATTAGAATTAACTGACACAAAAGAGATTGGAAAACATCTATAAATAAAATAAAATTAATATTAATCATAGTAATATAAATATTTAGTTATTTTTAATTATAGCCAAGCTTGCAATGATTATAAAAGTTTATTTAATTCGAAAAGTCACAAGAAAGTGGGTTAATCAGTATCCACAGCGCACGAGTGTAAAAGTGAATGAAATAATTTTTGACACCTGATTCAAATTGGCATTCAGTCTTTTGGTCTGACACATAAAAAGATGCATGCAAAACAAAATAAGGATGATAAAAACACACTACAACTACTACTTTCAGACTTTTAACAAACTTCGATAAAATAATATACAAAAATGTATGCGATTTTTTGGTATAAAATTCGTTTAAGTCCGCTAATGGGCCGATTTTCGCCAAATAACTTTTCGTAAATTACTAACAAATTGACAAGTATGTAGAAAATGGACGCATATTATTATGTGCTTATTTTTCAATATAAACAAGCCCTCCCGAATAGATACACAATTAATCACACAAAGGCTACACACCAAAACCACCGACATATCGGCCACTTTTGTACACTGACATCTGAACACATGTCGCCGACATGTTCTCTACAACAACGCAACACTTTCTTTGACCAACTGAATGAAAACTTTCAACCAAACACACGCGCAGCGTAGGTCGCCATATAATGGGCATAGCTGTCGCAACCTCTCAATAAGTCATTAATTACAATTGTCTAACAGACGTTGCGATGGCACTTTACACCTTACGCCCACGCGTTTTACTAAACGTGCATTGTCCTAAATGCCCTGTCAATAGACACATAGTCCTTTCGCTGTTATTTTGCCTCCGACTTTGCAATACTGGAAAAATTAGATTGATCTTTATTGTTAATTATATAAGGTGACTGTTGCGATGCTTTGCTGCCACTGACAAGTCTGTCTAAATCACAGTCATCTTCATTTACAATGTAATAGTGTGTTTTATTGTTGCTGCCAGAGGTAATAAAACTGTGAAATGACTGTAATCTTATTCGATTGCGTTTTTTTTTTATTACGGTATGATTAGTTTTTTTTTATTAAGCAAAGGCTAGACGAGTTGGCCCAAAGAGTTGCCAGACATCATAATTAAAAAAATCAATAAATTATAACTTTGAGGATCTGTAATCTGCAGTATGATTGCGTATTTAAATCATAGGGAACCGTAATCTGTCTGTATTACAAAACGAGTTCTAATTTTAGTTTATGCTCGTCGAACTAGTTTTTTGTATTTCGAACCTGGTTTTGACAGAGATAACATTCTTTTTAACGGCAAAATGTTCAAAATTAAAAAAAAACCCCGTTGATTTAATCCTGGGTCAGTAAGAACCTGTTTTGTAAATGTTTCGGATGAGTTTCACCCGGACAGGTCAACGATATTTTGAATCGTAAAGCAGAAATAGGAAAAGAGATAGTGTCATTAAAAATAAATATTTAAAATTGGACAATTAAATTAAATTAAGTTAATTTATTTCAGAACCATCCGTCCATATGCATACATGCGAAAAAAAAAAACATATAAAAAAACTAAAAAAAACGTGATGTTGCCTGTAGCAGTAGGTGTAAAACTATGATTAAAGCAGTTTACTTCTCTTTGCGTGTCGATGGCAATTTTTTTTTAATACCTTGGCCCTATATTAAAGTTTACTCAGAGAGAGGCAGAACGTTCTCACAAACCAACAGGTGTAATGAAAACATACACTGTATCCCATTCCTTGTCTGAGTGAAATGAGGTAAACAAATTATGTGGTGGTTGTGCAGTGCTCTAATCATTTCCATGTAAGCACCTAACTGTGGTCTGCGGAATTCAGAGGCGCCGGTGTTTATGTACTATTTATTGCTGTATGAGGTAACTGTACCTAAATGTATAAGAGGAAATATTTCTAAACTGATGAAATAGGAAAAAAAATGAGGAAAATATTTAGACTAGGTTAATAGTGAGGTTAGTAGATATTTATTTTAGTATGCAAGAGTGCATGTCTTTCAACATATATTTAAATAAAATTAAAACAAAAGTCATAATAATCAATGATTGGGTAATAAATTAAAAAATAAACATTCAGTTAAATCTAGATTTAGACTTCTGTTCTGGTTTACATAAACTAGTTTTTGTTTTATTTAAATCTATGTCAAGTGACTGCAGTGACTTTGTGGAGCTCTACTTCATATGTATGGGTTATTGGTAACATATCCGATAAGCGCTCTGAACTCTGAAGCATTTAAAAAAAAATAACAAAATCTCTGAATTATAAAGTTATTCCAGGTTTTTCGCAAAGAGCTGACTGTAAGCCGTATTCTGAATACATAATCCCCGACTTGACGACGTTTATATCGCAGTTTGCAGTGTCCGGGCTTGCGCGCTGCTCCACCACTATGGACCAGACTCACTGTTACGGATTACCGAGATATTTCAAGTTTCAACCTCCCGCAATTTCCTACAATCCTGGTATAATTTCACGATGAAATTCCAAGGTTTAAAACTAGTAGGCGCTCGAGTTAATAGTCACGAACTATTTATCGTTAAACGTAATTTAATGTTATACTGATGTGGGTAGGCAATTTGGAACTTGATTAAAGTTTAAATTGTGGACATCAGCTGGTAATTAATTGGAAATTCTTTCAGAGACATGCATTTGTCATTCGTTCTGAACAATAGTGAACTTAATTGATTTCTTTGAAAGGTCCGTAGAGCGGACATTGGGAATATTTTCATACAACAATTTTGATCCCGAACATTTTCGATTTTGACACACGAATGCTACCTGGCAAGCGGACGTGTGACACTAGACAGAACGATTTGTTACTAAGTAGTAACAAGTATTTGATTACGATTTTTTTCGTCTTGTCCCGTCTATCACTCGTAAATATTTGAATGTGTTTGGTCCCTACTAAATTGCCGATGCATTGATTTTTTCCAAAGCCTTTATGCAAGGTTCTGCGGCGAATAAATGCCAATAAATAAAGACAGATAACAATTTATGTCTAGTCCGAGCAATTAATGTCAGGGTATAAATAAATTTTCATAATTAGGCAAGATTTATTAAAGCCTATTCTATTACAGATAGCCTGTAAACTCTAAGCGTTTGATATACCGAACAGAATGGTCGGAAATAACAAAACAGTCGTTAGTGGTTTTCAGAAAATTGTAAATTGGAGTATTTTTCTGTATTTTCAAATTGAAATTACTTAATTTATTTTGATGCGGTATTCTCCTTCGTTCTGAGAATTTATTTGGTAAGGGTTATGTGTTTAATACAATTATAATATACCTAAATATAATAAAGAAATACAATGTTTTAATAAGTGAAAACCGTGCGAAGCTGGGACGGGTTACTAGTATAGAATAATTTTGTATCGTAATCAAGCTCTTACATCGTCTTATGTGACATTCTACAAATGAAAGTGATTATGTTATCTTTCATCTAATTAATTGCTGTAAAAACTCGAAAGACGGTCAGAAGAATTAATTTCCTAAGTGTAGACGAAGCTTCGATTAATCATGGTCTCCTAATCTACTTTCTCTTTGTTTACTTCTGGTTTCACAATTTAGCTTTTTGTCTTACTATGAAAACAGAACTCGAAGACAATCATCATTTTTCAGCCCTTATCCTGGATGATTAGTCTTGATTAGGGGTCGGCGCAGCATGTATTCCTATGTCATACTTCGCTATTAACTTGTAATCTCAGTAGTCACCAAAACGCGAAAACAATATTTCCTATATTTTCTGGAAATAGGAAGGTTCTGGGCCTTTGCCAATTAAACACATCATCGACATCTGCCTAGCCTTTTCCCAACTATGTTAGGGTCGGCTTCCAGTCTAACCGGATGCAGCTGAATACACTATTTTACATGGAGCGACTGCCTAACTGACCTCCACAACCAAGTTAGTACTAGGTAATGCGATACCCCTTGGTAAGACTGGTTGTCAGACTTTTTGGGCCACTGACTACCTGTAACGACTGTCAAAAATCTACAAATGACAGCCGGTAACAACGGCTTAACGTGCTTTCGGAGGCACGGAGGAAACTCGGTATGTAATGGGTGGTCACCCATCCACAGACCAACCTAGACAAGCACGGCTTAACGTAAAGATCGATCCGAACACGTCATCGTTTATAATAAAACACGTCACATAGAACACGTCAACGTTTATAATAATTATGTACATCATGTAGGTGTAGACCTGTTTAATTAGTGAGTTCCTGGTAACCTTTGTGAAGTTAATGGCATCCGTACTTATATAAAATTATAATTATGATCCTCGAGGGAAGAACACTTGTAGGCTCAGTGGTGTGGGTCCCACTTACGAGTTCCAACCAGACACTTCGTGTTATTTATTTCATCACTGCTCTCAAAACGATGAAGGGAAAGGAGCAAGCCAAACATCCGACCAATTCTGCCACAAACCCATACGAGGGCCGCCCTCTCACAGACAGGACACGTTTAGCCAGCAGTAAGAAAAAAAGGCTTATAATGCCAAGAAAAAAGAAATCACTTTCTTGCATTATCGTGACAAGATGGTGCATTTAAACTAGAATAAACTTTGATTTTTTAATTCGTGATCATTGTTAATTTAGGTTAATATTTGCACATTTTGGCTATTATGACAAGTTTAAATAAGTAAATTTTAATAAAGTTAAAGTAAAGTTTAAATACATAAATATTATATATTAATAAAATATTCATTTTCAAATATCCGTATATTTAGATAACTGGAACAATGCTAATAATAGTGTTGTAAAATTTAAACTTTATTTAAAGATTCTGTGGTTGGAACTGGTTTACATCATTTGATTACAGATGCATTTCCGTATTAACCTCATTACTTTCACTAGCAGTCTGAAATCGGTTATATCGATGGTTGGTAATATTGGTATACTTGTACCAATATTGGCCAACTGTAATAGAAGTTACGGGTATTGCTGGAAGAAGAACTTTGCTACGGCGAAAAGTAACTTTGTTACGGCGAAAACTAACTTTGTTACGGCGAAAAGTAACTTTGTTACCGCGAAAAATAGCTTTGTTACGGCGAAAAGTAACTTTACGGCGAAAAGTAACTTTGTTACGGCGAAACATAACATTGTTAAGGCGATAAGTAACTTTATTTCGGCGGAAAGCCGAAGTACGGTTACACCTAGATCTAACTGGCTATATCTAGGTACGGCCGGTAAAAATTGATTAATCTTAGGTGTATCCGTGTATCCTCTTTATTGATAGGGCACAGCGACCAAATGGGTTAGGTTGTAGGTGTAGGTGAGCGCTGCATCAAATAGTCAGTAAAATAAAAAGAAGGATCTCCAAATTTAAATTTATTTTAGTGATTATTTGGACTTTACCGAAAAAGCTTGGATAATATTAAGTCAACCCGGATAAAAATAAGTTTACTTCATCTTCTGGCATTACCCGTAAAATAGATACAAACTATGACCAAAAAACTGCCCTGGTGGCCTAGACACGCCGTAATAGCTTTCCAAAAGCTTCAATTTCTACATCGTTTTTCAATCACCAAGATTGACCAGTTTTTTTTTGTCAATGCAATTAATTTTTTTTATAAGCTTTAAATTTAAGCTTGCCTTGTTAGTTAGTATGTATAGGTCAAATCTTGCATTTTTGAATTTCAAACCAGTTACCCACAACCGATTGAGCTGAAATTTTATACACACCTTTGGTTCTGGTGACAATATATTTTTATGACAGATATGACTCTCGTGAGTATCAGCTCACGGGAGAACTCTTCAACGGTTAACAGCATGGACACGAAACTTTGTGTACGCGTTCAATGTTGCTAGATAAACCTAATTTTCTTCTTTTCATTTTGATAAAAGCTTGGTTTTTCTTTTTAAAGTTATGTAATTTATTAACTTTACCGTTATTAAAATGTCTATTTGTGTAAGCCCCTTTTTCAGGCGTTCAGGCTTTACCGACTCATCATGACTCATAATTCTGTGTGTCCATTGAATGAAACCGGTGATTGCACTTTTCCAATGCCATAATATTAACATTTAAATTATTAGTCACGAACGTCACTTACAGTTCCACAAACATTGATATTGTTTTATCACTGAGGAAAGTTTTTATTTCAATAGTATAATAATGATTCAATTGTCGGTAGTAATTAAATTTTCTTTGAAAAAGAATTCATCAATCTTTAAAATAGATAGAACAATAGTTAATTTAAAGCAATGGCCATAAAATAATCGGGTTTACTATTCTCTGAAGAAAATCATCTTACTCGGCAAGACCTTCAAACATTCTCTTAGATAAATCCTTAACTTCGTATCTACAAAAGTTATTAATCTTTATCTTTGTAACACCGAATTTAATTGTTAGAATATTAAGATAAGTTAATTATTCACCAATACCCTGAATAAAACGGAGGAGCTCGTGGCTGAATAATAACAGCCGCTCGGGTCGATCTTTAGGTTAAGCCGTGCTTGCCTAGGTTGGTCTGTGGATGGGTGATCAGTGATCACCCATTACATACCGAGTTTCCTCCGTGCCTCGGAAAGCATGTTAATTGGCCAGGGTGTCATTTGTAGATCTTTGACAGTCGTTAGGTAGTCAGTGGCCTAAAAAGACTGACAACCAGTCTTACCAAGGGGCATCGTATTCCCCAGTACTAACTGGGTTGTAGAGGTCAGATAGGCAGTCGCTCCATGTAAAATACTGGTATTCAGCTGCATCCGGTTAAACTGGAAGCCGACCCTAATATAGTTGGGAAAAGGCTAGGCAGATGATGACCCTGAATAAAACGTTCCTGACTCATCTACCAGCCATTGTTATTAATTTGATTACGTAACTTGTATTGTTTATAAAGTTTAGCTTATTACAACTTAACGCGAACATTAATTTAAACACTAAGACTATTGTAGAAGTATTTCGTCACGTTCGCGGCAAGGCACGTGTTTATATCGAAATAAACACGTGTGCGAAACCGTATTATGTTAAACGGAAGTTATAATAGAAACTAGCTCTTCGCCCGCGACTTCGTCCCCAAATTGAGATAGCTCGACTAATGTACATGATATAAATATAATTTATAGTCTATAGCACCCACGCATAATGTAGCTTTCTGCCTGTGAAAGATATTTTAGAATTAGATCATTAGTTCCGGAGATAACCCCCTACATACAAACTTACAAACAAATTTTACCTCTTTATAATATTAGTTTAGGTTTTTTAGGTTTAGTATCGCACAAATCGAAAAGTACGAATAATTCGGTGAAAATCTTAGGAAACATTAAGCTTTGTTTCATCAATGGAAGAGCCATTTTCACACTAAACCCTACGATATCAGACAAAACTTTCCCCCCATACAGCTTTAGTATGATTGTCCTGTGTGTTCCCGCTTGTGAGGTACGGCGGGGGCGGAATCGATCGACAATGATTTACTACTATACCCTCCATTCATGAATGACATTCAATTCGACTCGTACGACGATTCATCAATGACAACTGTTTTGTGTTGTCATTTGTTTTCGGGATATACTCCGCCGTTCGATGTTATTCACCCATTTGTAGAAAACATTTCACCTTCAGCTTTACTTATGATGTGTATTTTGTCTCTGTCACCGATTCGCACCTGTTTTATATCCTTTGTCTATGCTTCTGTTGGGAACTGGATAGTTTTTGGTTGCAGCTACAAGAGACAGATACTAATGTGTTGTCTCTGCAGCTAAAGTTTTTAGTCTTTTAGCGTAAAAGCGAGGTTAACATACTCTTGTACAAATAGTTTAATCTTTGAAATGTGAGGTAAATACCGTGTTAATGGGCGTTTAGCTCGCTAGCTCAGTAACATTAAAGTTAAAGACTTAAAGACGATACATTGCGCCGTACGCTCTCGCTTTTAAGAAGATTAAAATCTGCATAACTGATGTCTTTGTTGTTTCGCCGACATACTCGAGTGGGTAGGCCAGGCAAACAATCTGTGCTGAATTTTGTTACGGTTGCCCGTCTATATAAATATTTTCTTTCAAGGAAATATAATGAAACATCCGCTTGAGAGCCTTTTTACTAAATTAAAAACATGAACGCGGTTAGTTTTTTTTTTTTAAGAAACACCTTTCTTTTTTTTAAAGCTATGAATAAAAACGCCTTCGAAGTAGTTTTCCTTTAGTTACTTTAGTCGAGTTTCTTAATAAATGTGGGTTTTACAAGCGAAGTTTGCTAAATAGATACAGCACGAAGTGAATAAATAATTAGGTGGTGTGCGCCTGATTAAAACGTCTTATTGTTGAATGACGTCATCTTATTGTGGCATTGCATTAATTTTACAACTATCTCTTACAAAAACTGATGAATGACACACCAAATTATTTTATTATATTATCATACCACATGCAGGTCACCATATCATTCTGTTACTCAATACGGGTAATTAACGGAATTTCCACAGCCAAAAAAAAGTAAATAAAAAAATCAGCCAGTATACTAAATCAACTGCGGTGTTTTTAGTGTACAAAAGATGTTAGGTGTGAAGACTAGTGTTGTACCAGTGAAGTGTTATGGAGTGTCGATAAGGATCGAGATGTAGACCGTTGGAACTGTCGGAAGCGTCTCGGGCGCAAGGATGGCGACTAGAGCAAGGTAGCGCCCGCATGGGGCAAACGGCGAGCATGTGCCGCCTCCACGGATCATGTCTGCACCACAAGAAAAGTACGTATTTAGTTAAGGTAGAGTTGTTCGTCGAAAACCTGATATTGTTTCTATCTTTGACTGTTGTTCTGATCCGATCCTCAAAATCTGATCCACTGTTCACAGGGGATCGCATTTGAATAACTCGTTCTAAATGGTCTATTCTTTTTCAGTAGTTTTTTTTTTTAGGTTCGCTACTAAACGAAAATGGCTGCTGTACTTTTAGACAATAGCTCGATTAATACTCAGCCTATTATATGCCTAGTGCTAGAACTAAGACCTCAATCACTAATTGGTAGACCAAGCGTGGTGATTATTACGGTATAATCCGTATAATAGATACAACTATAATAATTCGTTGCGGCCTTGTTCCAAGGCCAATGTTTAGTAGTGGACTGTTCTAGAATAATAGTTTTATAGAAAAATCGTATTAGGATACTGATTTTATGTAATCTGTGGCATTTTGATTACTCATCATTCTGAAGTTTGATGAATTGCTAATGAGTTAAAAAAACTCTGGCAATACAGGTTTTAAACTAGATTCTTGTTAGCATTTTTATTTCCTTTTTCAAGGAGGTCGTAATACTTAAGTGTCAAGGCAAAGGACCGTCATTAAATAGACATGGCGTCGTGTGGTCATTGACATTCTAACGTAACTTTTCCGATTACGAATAGAAAGTTCCTCTTTTCACCTTATGTTACTGACCTCAACAATACACGACCACAATATGAAAAGAGGCTACATTACAATAAAAAAAAAAACCGGCATGTCCTACAACCAAAAATTCGAAGACATGTGACATCTACCAACCTGCACTGGGCCCGCGTGGTGGATTATAGCCCATTCCCTCTCATAGAGAGGAGGCCTGTGTCCCAGTTGTGGGCAACATTATAGGCTGATTATTTATTTAATGCTTAACACTTATTGTATCACCAACAAACGTCAATTAAAATAAGTATGCAATTTAAAATGATATCGTAACTCCATTGCGTAATCGTATTGAACCTGTCTGTCAACGGTCGGTATGGTCAGTAGCTCTATTAAATAATTTATATTGCAAAGTAATCCACTGAAAGGAATCTTCCATTGGAGCTGAGGCCAAGGCTACATTATATTACGCAGCCTTAAACAGCTGAGTAACGATAATAATATTGTGTTCACTTCTGGCCTCTTTTTACGTTAAATCTTTGAGTAATTTAATTTGTTTTAGTATATTAAACGTAGACGTTCAGCTGGTTCTCAAAGTGACACTTTCTACTATGACATCTGACCCGATGACTTGGACTCTTTCTGGAACAAAAAAAACGGCCAAGTCCGAGTCGGACTCGCGCATGAAGGGTACCATCGTAGTAGGAGAGTCCTCTTTAATTTTTATTTTTTTTATAGCGGCAACAGAAATACACATTCTGTGAAAATTTCAACTGTCTACGTATTACGGATCATGAGATACAGCCCGCTGACAGACAGACGGACGGATGAACAGCGGAGGCTTAGTAGTAAGGGACCCGTTGGTTACCCATCGGGTACGGAAACCTAAAAATTACAGACCTAACTAAGGGGCATAGACAAAGCGAAATGATGGAAAGTCAAAAATATATTGGATGCACACACTTTTCGATAGCTTTATTTCAGTCATAGTTTCTTCAAATTTTTCGTATTTATACAACATAAAAACCACGAAAAACGTTCAATGCGTAGCCACTTTTTTACGTCTTCAGGACACATAGTGATGTTATAAGTTCCACTTTCAGCCACAACCGGGTCAAATAATTTGTAGCACGACACAACTCATTTCATTCACAAATTGTTCGCAATCTTTTCTGTCTGTTTATTTTCGCGCGGTAACATATATAGAAACCTTGTGCGCATAATATTGTCATTTGAGCGTAAGGTCATTGACTCTGATAAGACCATTGCTGTAAAATTTTATGTGTCCTAATGTAAAATGTGTACAATCGGGTATTTTTACGTTTGTATATGTTTATATGTTGAAGTGAGATGACAATATTATTGGCGGGTATGTGATAATTTTATTTCTTTCGATACATTGCTTTTCATTATAGGTATACTAATCTGTGCTAGTGGAGCTGCCACGATTTAATTCACCTTCAAACAATGATAGGATGTTAACGTGTTATAAATAAAATATTTAATATGTTTCATTGATGGTCGGCTCATTCTAAAGGCAATTAAATGGACTTATCGTAATTATAATATCACCATCACTAACTCTAGAGACAGAGAGAGAGTAAATATCCCGTCTCTAGAGTTAGTGATGATACTAGTGACCATGACATTTTAAAAACTTATATAACATCACTTCTATAATCCCCGAAGGATAAGGCAGATGTCTATCTATTTAATAGTTCCTCCCCATTCCGCCAGTAAAGTTTTTTCCAAGTCCCATGTAAGGGTAAATCCACATATACGGTACATATAATTTGCTGTAAAACATGGTTATTCTACGTACTTCAATAGAGATAAGCAATGTTAAATAATGTGGCTATTTTATATACCTAACCATAGTTTTGTAACATGTTACTTAATGGTAGACGAGCCTATTGCCATCAATCAGGCACAAATCCAGACTCTAAGTAACTGTGAAATTCCTGACTGTAAAACCCTAATAACACTCAGCTCGACCTGGGAATCGAATCAAAACACCACACTACGAAACCAGACCAACGAAGTAGCTATCATAATAATGTGTTTTCTGAATTAAGGTCTTGCAGTGGTCGCAAGACAACTGTTAGGTGATTGCAGTCAATAGAGTCATCCCGTACTTTTTACAAAAATGTCCGTACATTTACCGCAATGACAATAAGTATGTATTTTAATTAAAAATTAACATAATGCTCAGTCCATTAATTGCATGTTTATTCGTACAGCAAACATGGCGATTTAAATTCGAGTTTGCACTGTGCAATCACATGCTCATATCAGGATTTTGTAAAACAAAAAAATATTTTTTACGTATTTAAAACAAGTTCATTGTTTTGATTTTATAGTAATGTTCTAGATGTTTCTAGATTGTTTTAGCTTTAGCCTGAGAAACTATGTATTGTAGAATACTGTTCCTTAACAAGTGGCAAGCACTTTAAAAGTGTTTCGTATATCTTAATCAACTATATCAATAGGATTGACTTAATAAATAATGCTTTTCGGTAGTGCTTCAGAAAGCACTGTAAGCCGTTGGTCCCGGCTGTCATTTGTAGATCTTTGACAGGTAGTCAGTGGCCCGAATGTCTGACAACCAGTCTTACCAAGGGGTATCGTATAGCCCAGTTCTAACTGGTTGTGTAAGTCAGATAGGCAATCGCTCCATGTAAGATACTGGTATTCTGCTGCATCCGGCTAGACTGGAAGCCGACCCCAATATAGTTGGGAAAAGGCTAGGCAGATGATGTTGATAGGAAATGTCAATACAATACAGTTTTGACTTTGCCATGATCGATTGAGTTTTCAGTGATTGAATGCCACTTTTTCCACTAGACTATTTGGAATAACAGATTTTAAATTAAAAAGAGGTTTTATAGTCTGTTGAGTCCGACCCCGAGCAGGCGGCCTGTTCCCACGCGATATGAGCTCGTACTCAAAGTGTTTATTTAAGGAGCAGTACTGATTTCTATTAATAAAATTACAGATCAATGTTTAAGTGTGTAAGAATCTACAGTTGTTCGATCAACACTCATTGCTGCTGGTCCCCTTTTACACAGGACTTCAAAACATTACAGGGGGACTAAAATGGCCGCTTAAGCATAATTATAATAGTTCATTATTATCATATTATGAATCATGTTTAAATTCCTAAAATGATCACAGACGCAGTTGATATTATGAATTTTCACATTGTGACCATTTGACGAATTGTAACGTAATTCATATCATAATACTATTACGACAGAATCATAATAGTATTATGATATGAAGCGGATCTTTAGACCCCCTGGAGAAAAATACGTGTATTATAGAGCACACCAATGCCTAACCCCTAGGGGAAATCAGGCTTGATGTTATGTATAAGTTACGCTGGTTGTCACTTGTCAATAAGAGTGACTGAAAGCGCCCCTCTGATAGTCAAAGAGACACATCACCTGTAGGTCTCAAAATAGTTAATTACAAGTAAACTTATTTCATAAAGTTCGCATCAAACTTGCTAATTGCTTCCTAACTTCCATGATCCGACTGAAAGAATCTCTGATTTGCAGATAACAGGCAGACCACTAAAGTAAAACACACAAAATTTGAAACACATTTTCGTTCCGTCTGCCAAATGCAAGACAGATTGCCCGCACGCACTTAGAACTGCAGTCTTTTAAAGACCCCCGAAATGATTAGCCCATATTTATGACGAAAACCATTCAAGATACAGTTCCTAAAAGAAGACTATTGATTAAAGACCACTAAAGTAAAACACAAAATTTGAAACACATTTTCGTTCCGTCTGTCAAATGCAAGACAGATTGCCCGCACGCACTTAGAACTGCAGTCTTTTAAAGACCCCCGAAATGATTAGCCCATATTTATGACGAAAACCATTCAAGATACAGTTCCTAAAAGAAGACTATTGATTAAAGACCACTAAAGTAAAACACAAAATTTGAAACACATTTTCGTTCCGTCTGCCAAATGCAAGACAGATTGCCCGCACGCACTTAGAACTGCAGTCTTTTAAAGACCCCCGAAATGATTAGCCCATATTTATGACGAAAACCATTCAAGATACAGTTCCTAAAAGAAGACTATTGATTAAAGACCACTAAAGTAAAACACAAAATTTGAAACACATTTTCGTTCCGTCTGCCAAATGCAAGACAGATTGCCCGCACGCACTTAGAACTGCAGTCTTTTAAAGACCCCCGAAATGATTAGCCCATATTTATGACGAAAACCATTCAAGATACAGTTCCTAAAAGAAGACTATTGATTAAAGACCACTAAAGTAAAACACAAAATTTGAAACACATTTTCGTTCCGTCTGTCAAATGCAAGACAGATTGCCCGCACGCACTTAGAACTGCAGTCTTTTCAAGACCCTCGAAGTGATGAACCCATATTTATGAAGAAAACCGTTCAAGATACAGTTCCTGAAGGAGGACTATTGATTAATCATAAGTGGTTCCAGAGAGGGGGGGGTGTATTATTCGTGTTTGATGTACTGTGAGTAGTGCATCATTAATCATGTTGAGAACTTCTGAAGTGTATGAGAAGTAGCTTTCAGGATGTTAGGCGGTGGATCTTTTATGATACTAATAGTTTTTTTTACGGATATTATGTTTGAAGAATATTTATAAATATAGAAGTAACTAGTACTGCCTCTTTGGTCTAGAGGTCACAAGCATGACCGTTGAGCATGAGGTCCTGGTTTCAATTTCCGGGTCGGTCATAGTGTTATTGGGTTTTGTCATAAGGAATTTGTCAGTAGCAGCCACGGAGTCTGGATATCTGCCCGGTTGATGGCAATAGGTCCGCTCCCTATTACATAGGACTAAAACATAACTGGCGAAATAAGGGGTGTTCTGTTAGGTCTACCTCTGGCTAATCCTTCGGGGATTATGCGCGTGATGTTATTATGTTATAGAAGTAACTAATTACGTTGGAAAATCCATAAAATTATCAATTTGATGACTGTAATTTATTACTACGATGAGAATCGGTCGGTCTTGCTCGCCAAACTTGATTTTATAATAGACTTGTAAGCAAAACTACATACAAAGGATTTGAAAGGATCTATTTTACGAAAAGTTATGGGGTTCTTTTTACAATATGGAATTGGTAATATGAATATATTCTAAAGCAATTCATTCTGCTTTACTTTGTTAAACTTTATCAAATTGACTCCACATCTTTGTGTAATACGGCCTGATATCTTTTGTAAAGTCTCCATAATTTCATGGCCAAGAATCTATGTCATCTATAAATAACTCCTAATTTGTATCAACAAAGAAAATCCCAGTTAGATTCAACTCTGTAGACCCTGAGATCCTTTATCTATCGCTGACATTTGAAGACAGATGGTGGCTTGTATTATACTTTCTATTGTTAGTGAATCCTTTTAGGAGTCTTGCTGAGATGCCTCCTAAGATAACAATGGACGTATAAAATTTATGATCAGCTCCTACTCGACTGTTTACAAGGCTCGGCCTCATCATATTTACATAAACTAGCAACAAACCTTTGACGATGATGTTTTTACAAATGTTCACACCTACACGCGAAATCGTTGTTTCTTTTGCAGGTTTTTTTTTTAACGCGAAATCTGTAGTTTTCGCTTACAGCACTGATTTGTTTGTTTGAATTGACGTAGATTTTCGTCCAATATTTAAAGTGCTGCCTATGAATATTGACAACAAGGCTCTTGCCCATCCTCATCAGAACCACCCATGATATGTGACGACATAACGATTGATGTTCGGATTAAACAAATCTTCGTTTGATTGAAATCTGTTATAATAATCATTCAGTTACAAAACTCATGTTACAGATATCTTCAATTAAGTACTGATAACGTAATTTAACATTAAAATATAGCTTTGATACAAAATTGAGGAAGATTTAATTAGATTTAGAAAACAGACATTGGCGGTCCGTCAATGCTCCTCACGCGACAACCGCTCATGTCAATATGGCTGCCCGAAACGCCATGACGTTCAGCCAGAGTGAATACCAGCCAGTATCACTCTCGTCTGTGTAGTTTGCAATGTTAACCATAGACGACGCCTTGCAGGAGCGCCGTCAGACAAAAATCTACGTCAATATAGGAGACCTTTTTCATACCCATGTAATTAGCTGCCATTTCAAATGCCTACTTTATTGGTGTTTTCAATTACGGCAAAGAAAGCACACTGAATTTATGATATTATTTCAAGATAGACCGAGACACAATTTAATTAAGACTGAGAAGCACTGTCGATGCTAATTAGTAGACGAGTCGACAGATGTCTATGGAACGAAATAAAAAGAAAAATGTTATGTTTAATTAATTCAAGCTTTTCTTTGTAGGTGTAAATTAGGCTTTCTTTGAAGGACCTATAAATGAGGCTTGCTTAACACGTTAACTGCCAAGGTATATTTTCTGTATCCTCCAAATTTAATTTTTTTGCGTATTGATTCCAAATTTAATAATTATGTATAAAAGTGTTCCCTTTTATTTATTTGATAAAAAAGGCTGGATATGTAATAAAAACCATGTTGAATAATGTCTTGCTCGGGGCAGGCATTTCTAATAGAAAAGAACACTGTAAACGTGCCAGGCGTCACACTGCGGTCATTTGAATTTGATGCTTCGGTGTCAGTCACCAGTGACTGACATGGCCTGAACAGTTAGTGAGTCCGTCAGGAACCGGTGCCTGACAAGGCAGTTAACGTGTAATGGTCGCGAACGATAATGGGTGTACAGGGTAACACAGTATCGTCTTTTGTTGTTAAATCCTCTTCATCAATTAATGATTAGCCCTGTAGTCTATTATTGCTTCTGATAGATACAGGGATTAATTTCAGATTTGGAAGCTTAATGATGTCCATGATAATGAATTCCTAGTATTACCCGTCAGTTTCGTCGATGTTAAATAAGATTCACTGTATTGGATATAAAGCAGGTGGATTACAGAGTAAAAGGGAGACTTTAGACAGAATACGTTCAGTATTGAACAACTAAAAGATGTCATCATGTTTGAATGAGTAGGATCCTGAAGAAAAAAAATACAAACACTGTTTTAAGCTTTCACGCTTTACAACTAAACTTATACTGTCACTTACGGGATATCTTCCGTGATTTTGAGCTCCCGATATAAAAAAAAAGGACAAATAATCTCAAATCTGATTTATGGACGTGGACGGAGCAAAAGGAGTATTTATGAATCGCAGCAGGTGGCGTTCTGTGATTTCTGCCTACCCTCATGGGAAAAAGCGTAAAGTCTGAGTTGATAGATGTAACAGTGATCTGTTATTCATACGAAGAGTTATGATTCGTGGTAGACCCTGGACAGAAATGATAGCTCGTGGGCCGATAGTTTACTGCGTTGTAAAACGAAATCGATAATCGGAAGAGTATATTGCCTACCGTAGTTTCGAGTGGGTTGACTTCCTGAATTGGAAATATTTATTGGCTACAGTGAAGTGTCCAGCCTTTAAAATATTGGTTTTTGTTGATATCTGTTTCTTTTTTTGGACTGTCTGAATTTTTAACTGAATTCGGTCCGATTGTGCTTTCACAGTTCATCTGAATTTCGCATTGATGTTTGTTTTTATTCGCCAATGTAAGCATGGAAATATTTGTGTTTGTGTTGGTATTGGTGTTGCGCTTGTTGAATGCTTAATTTGGTACAGATAATACTATAAATATTGTATCAACTAGAAACTGCCATTACTTTTGGATGTAACACAAATCTCACGACTCTAATATCATAGATATTTACGTTTGGTTTCTTTACTAACATTTACATTTCAGCTGTGCTGAAAAAAGTCTGTCTCAAACTTCCCTTCGACCTTCCATTTTTCTCTTTACATGCATGCGACCGCTCTCGTATTTATCTTTTAATTTTATTCCATCCCCTTTTTTCTAGTTCGTCCTTTTTCCAAAAATAGCCGTTCATTTTGTTCTTTATTTGTATTCAGAACGTTCGCGTTTTTTGCTCAAGTGAAACCGAAACAGCGAACTTTCCTCTGGGTCTATTTCCACGCGTTGTTGCTAAAAATGGATGAAAATATTTATAGAATTTTCCTTCTGATGTCCACATTACACATGAGTCACGTCAGCTGGCCTCTTTGTCCTCTCCGAAAGGATGTGACGTGCTTGTAAAGAGAATCAAGTGCACTTCAATCCTTATAAAGTTTTCTGGATTCTTACTTTGTCTCCTTATACATACATGGCCAAGTCTTTTATTACGTAGCGCGTTGGAGGGAATTTTACTACAGTTCTTTGTGTAACTTTGTAAACTTGATGGTATAACTTTATATTTTAGTACTCTTGAAAGCAATGGGGTTTTTAAGAAGAGGATTGTTTTTAACAACTTACCCACTTCATTTCATTATTAGTTGGCTTTCTGAATTTACATTGTGCCCTTTTCCGACAACCCATACATAATACTTATCTAAATATCACAAAGTTTTGTTTCTTATTAACCCCGAGGTTCGCTACAAAGTTATCAAAGCAGTTTTAAGGCCTTTGCTGAGTAACGAACGTCGAAGGCCACGAGCGGTCTAACTTTCTAACAAACCTGGAGTCAATTAGAACAGTTGAGGGTTATTAAAGCCGTGTGACTCATTAGTGGAATTAATGGAATTGGAAAGCCATAATGGGCAGCGAGTAGGGTTGATACGAGTGGCCACCACCTGGCCTGGGAGAGTTACGTTGCCACAAAGCAATTTAAACTTGAAGAACGAATTGCTCTGGTTCGGTTCGCTGGTTCCCGACGAAGTCCGACCGTGATTTGAATTCAAGAAAACATGTCTGGGATTCCGCCTCTTCACTGCCTCATCAGTAAATTCAACATAGGAATAAAATGCTTCAAGTATTTTGTCTGATTGACCTGAACCAGATACTAAAGTGCTGTTTTATTACTTAAGCTAAGCTCCTTTGATCAGGGTCCTGTGATGAAATTACGCCTCAATTCGCAAGAGTATTTGAGACCAGTTTTTTCTTAGACGAAAATTGTCTCTTGACAAAGCTGGAGTCTATTTTCGTAAAAAGTAGAATGGACAAAAAGGTTTTGTCAAATTACTTAGTCTATTTTCGAGACAAATTGTCGTTGTGAAATCTTTATCTAAAGAGTAAACAGCGACGAGTCGTAGAAATTTTAAGATTTTAATTTGAAGAGTCCGGATAAAAGGTATGTTCTAGACGCTTTGTGTTTTTCTTCTTATAATTCAGGGTTCGAGCTAATTGGGTCATTATTCATTTACTTATAAAGATAAGAAGGTTGAAGTATCTTTGAAGTTTTGTTTGCCTACGTATTTGATGACCAAAAAAGTTCTAGATAATGCTAGTTTTAGTAGTCTGCGTGCTAAGTGCTAGTAGGATGAGAGGACGTGCGAGGTCAAAGTTGAGGAAAACTATACTAATATTATAAATGCGAAATTAATTCTATCTGTTTGTTGATTACTTTCACGAACTGCTGCCGGGCTGTACGGATTCCTATGAAGTTTGGCATACAGATCAGGACTTGGGGTAGGTTTTTGTTCAGCGAGTACGTTCCCGTGCAATAATTTCCGACCTCCACGCGGGCCCGTAACCACGTTTCATCATCATCATCTGCCTAGCCTTTTCCCAATTATATTGGGGTTGGCTACCAGTCTAACCGGTTGCAGCTGAGTACCAGTATTTTACATGGAGACCTCCACAACCCAGTTAGTACTGGTTAATACAACACCCCTTGGTAAGACTGGTTGTCAGACTTTTTGGGCCACTGACTCAATACGACTGTCAAATATCTACAAATGACACCCGGGACCAACGGCTTAACGTTTAAAAGATTGTAAAGTAATTTTCCAATTCTGAAGAAAAATCTTTCCCATATATCCAATATTCCTGACCTTACTAATACGTATCGTATTAAATTCGCAAAACTCACGTTGTTGTTCTTCCCAGTCATAACAAAATCATAATGTTATTGTTACTGTCAACTATTTCAAATAACGCGGACAGTTCCGAGTAGCGACTGCAATTTGATACTGGTTGCTAGTTGCTAACTTGATATGTTAACGATTCCTGTGAACGCAACCGACTGTAGGTGGTCGCAGTTATACGATAAGGTTTATATTTATTGATTCATTGGTACAATGAGAATTTGGCGGAGATATGTATGTAACGCCTCATTAAAATAGATGGACACACTTTTAGTAATCATTCAGACCAACAGAAATCATTCAGACCACCAAAATAAGGACAATGGTAAAAAAAAATAAGAAAAACGCATTAGATACTTACAATAAAATAAATCAACTAACGAAAATACACTAAAAATGTTAGTCAACTGAAAGTTACTATGGTTAAATACAGAATGATATTAACAGAACTGACTTGGTATACTTACGCGAACGCGCGCGGCGGGGCGCGAGTGCAAGTATCTACCCATAATGGATGTGTTTATTCTAGAATGCCGGCAATTTATTATTTTAGGTCAAAATAAAATCACTTTAATCAGTGTTTTTTTTTTGCTTGGATATCTTTGGTTAGACGTACTGAACGCTGTATTAAAATTTGTCCATCTATTTTAATGGGACCTTATATTTTATGTATAAACGTACTTACCGCGTGCTTTAGCTTAGATTTTATATTTAATGTGCCCGTCTCGATTTTGCATTTGTAGTTACACACTTGTGCGACATTGACAAAATAACTAAGTGCTATATAACATTTATAGATCTCGGCCTAACAGCCTATTGAAAATTTTCCGAATTTTCATTTTCTTTCATGAATAATGTTCCAATTGACGAAATTAATACTATTACACGATATTGTATGGTTTCTGCTATGAAAAGAGACACAAGATCTCATTATAATACTCCTGAGTTGTATTCAGTCCATGTTCATTGAATGGGTAAGTGTCGTATTAATAAAATTATCGGAAAGCGCCATTTACCATTTATTTTTGAACGTAATTAAGGACGGTTCATTCTTGGTAGTATGATTGGTCCCTGGCTGTTACCAGTAAAGCGTGATTATATCGCGTTCAGTGGACAAAGAACCAATAGAGGATTAAAATGCGTTAGAACGTTAGTGTTAAATCCTGACCTACCTCAATCATCTAATAGTTCACATGCATTGTTTTAGAATGTCTATACAAATAAATAAATATGAAGTGTTTGTTTTTAATTTCAAAATAACAGATTTTTACTGAATTCATATGAAATGTTATATCCCGTGCTACTTATAAAAAAAAACATTACCTACTTTTAATTCTTGTCTGTTTGTTCCGGCTAGTCAACGAAACGGCTGAACCGATTATTACTGGCTAATTTTATTTTAGAAAAAGAATTAGAATTCCGTGTAAAACAATTAAAACCTATTGAAATTGGTAACAAATTCCGATTAAAAATGGAAAATAATATATTTTTTAATCATAATTTCACGCGAACGAAGGTCGCGGGTAACAGCTTGTAAAAAATAAAACTTTTTTCTTCGTAACGTTAATTTACATACATTAAAAAGGTACTAACATACCAACAAACTGCAAATAACTGTTGAAAAACTATCGCAAAACTGCGAAACTAACATTTTACGACGTAAACTTTAATAAAATCCAATTTCCACAAATTCCAACATTCCGCCATATCATATTTGTTAATAAACTTTTATTAAGGAATTTTCCTCGGACGCTTCCGAGTGTTATAACAATTTTCATTCGGTCTGCAAGCCACACGATCAACGTTTCCATTGCACTCAAGTAAAACAAACTTCATTTTTACAGTGCACTCACACAGAATTAAATTACTGAACACTGCGGTACTTCGAACACCCTTAACTTTGAATTACGAGCTCGGTTAAGATTGCTCTTGATAAAAAACATCTCTGGGGCGCTGAGTGTGTTTTTAAGTAACAATGTAACACGAAAAATGAGTGAAAAAGTTATCATTTTGTTGCTTATTATCATATCACGAAAGTAGTTAAGGTAGAGCTTGAGACACACACAAAGTCAGCAAGATGTACCAGGAGTACAAAGCTCTTAGATGATGTATTAACTCCACTCAAGGCTAATGTAAATTATGATTAAACCAATGAGTGTGATAGCACGAAATCTGGTCAGCACACTCATAACAACAATGGTGGTACAAACTAATAGCTATGCCACACAATACCGCTCACTATGATAGTTATTGTACGCAGTTATGCAACACATCGGCCGCAAACGAAAATGCTGCTCTAACTTTGCACTAATATGGACACAGCTACTAACGCCGCATACAAAGTGATCATTGGCCTTAACACGAAGCATATTGCTTGCACCATTGATTCTAAACAAACATTGCTGCTAACGACACATACGGGGTGTAAACAGACCCTTCACGAAGCCGTTAACCAAGCATTCTGTACATCAAACTAAGTAACCCTACACAAAAATTATTGCTGGGAAACGACTTTTTTTTTGGGGTGAAAAATAACCTTTTACGGTAAAACTCAAAATAACGCATTCAAAACTTAGTGCTTATGGATGCATTGCATATTAAACGCGTCATGGAGGTATTTAAAGTAAAGTTATAACCACAAAAAATTGTATTTTAAAAAAAAACTTGTGAAAAAGTTGGAACTTTGACCCCCAATAACTCCGTAACTAGAAGGTTCCCAGGTATGGTCTAGAACAAAAAAATGATCGCAATAGCGGGGAGAACAAGTGCTTTTCCGCTTCGTTAAGGGTCTATTTACACCCTTTATACTTTGACGACGCCATATTATTCTTTCTTACCATCTAAAGCAAGCTTAAAAATAAACTTCTCGTACATCGCTCGAGATACGCATTTTATGGTCAACTTAATTTCCTCTATTGAAAGCCGTTTTATGATGAATAAAAACAAGCCGCGTTTTACGATGCCATATATTTCAGCATGGGGGTTATCAGTCGATATTCCCTTTTCGCGAATCGATAAATTTATCACAGTTTACGCTTTCGTAACGACGTCAAACAAATGTAATAACGTTTTCGACTACGACTTTGTGTGTCGTACTGACGGCACTCATGCGTGTGGTTGCGTTGAGCTTCATGGAAATACCGATTATTTATATATTTCTTATGTAACGTTTTAATTCTCTGACAGAAAAATTCCACTACAACCAACTGTGGGGTTTTCCATAGTTCTTGGTTAAGATGGTGTAACGTACAGAGTTGTAATTAACGAGCGAAAAAGTTCCATTTGAATATATTGAGGAGCACGTAACTATTATTATGAAACCACGTGTTAGAAGCTAGGCTGCGTTCGCATTCTTAAAAACAGTATTTAGCTCTCAAAACTTGAATCGAAATTGCGCACGAAATTGCTCTACTCAAGCTGCAATTTGAAATTATAATGTATGAAAATATTGAACAAAAAAACTAAAGTTTCTGCTGCCACAAATCAAAGTTCACTTGAAGTCAGAAAGTTTATTCGTTCCATTGCGTTTCAATTCACGTAATGTGCCACAACTTGACTCAAGTTCAGTCTAATTTACTAAAATGTTTTTTAAGTTTTATCTCATTAGAATTCGTTCTTTCACTTTTATTGAAATTGACAGTAATATATTTGCTATCAAAAAGTTGAAAGACGTTTCTTACTCAAATAATAATGTGGATTGGGTATCTTCACTTTAATATAAAACTTCACAGACGATTGCCTAAATTGAAACGTCAATAAGAGAGAAAACTGTTTAGGGTAAAGCATTCTTTATTAGATATCAACAACAAAAGTAAATTTGGCGAAAATTTTATTACTATTCCGTCGAAGTCCAGCAAAACCTGCTCAGGTGGAGATTCATAGCTGACTATTCCGTTCCACAAACGTTGGGACACTTCATATCATGACTTACGTATCTCATTATCTGCCTAGCTTTTTCCCAACTATGTTGGGGTCGGCTTCCAGTCTAACCGCATGCAGCTGAATACCAGTATTTTACATGGAGCGTACCTACCTGACCTCCACAACCCAGTTAGTACTGGGTAATACGATACCCCTGGGTAAGAATGGTTGTCAGACTTTTTGGGCCACTGACTACCTGTAACGACTGTCAAAGATCTACAAATGACAGCCGAGACCAAAGGCTTAACGTGCTTTCCGAGGCACGGACGAAACTCGGTATGTAATGGGTGGTCACCAAAGATCGACCCGAGCGGCTGTAATTATTCCTCCATGACTTGCGTATCTATAAAAATAAATAATTAATTTTGACTTTTCTATTACATGAACTGACGGTACTGAAAGTGTCTGACTAGAAGGGATATTCTAGCCCGACACAATTAAGATTTGCATCGACAAGCAAAGAAGACGATAACGTCGATAATCATTTTCACAGGAGAGCAGAATTAGCAGAGCCTTATTTCACGAACAAATCCCTTCTACAACAAAAAATACCAACATTTCCCTCACATTTTCCTCTCCCACACTCATAACAAAGTCCATTATTACACTGTCTAGATCACAGTCACACTAAAGATTAGGATCTAAATAGCAAGTACTACGTCAATATGTGGGAGTTAGACTCATCTCAACGGCATGTCCTAACAGTATTTATGTCAAGTCCGTACGATCTGATAAGGGAGCTGTATGAAAACTGACACTTGGAGGCTGTTAATGTTCTCATGGTTCTAATTGAAGTAATGAGTGATGTATTCATGAGTATTAATGATTCTAGAGGAAATTGTTTTGCACTTTGGGATTTTTATCTTCAGGATTAAGGAAACTTTCCGCAGTTAGTAACGTTATCTTACTATCTTACCATAATATTATAAAGAGAAAAGATTTGTATTTTTGAGTGTGTGTATGTTTGTAATGAATAAACTCAAAAACTACAGTGCCGATTTCAAAAATTTTTTCACCCTTAGAAAGCTACATTATCCCTGAGTAACATAGGCTACATTTATTACTAGAAAAAAAATATGTTAGGGGAAAATTAATGTCCACCCGGGCGAAGCCGGGACGGGCCGCTAGTTACGAATAAAGAAAAGTATTCATTTTCTCTCTGAGAGCAGCTGTGGCGGCCCCGACTTACGAGCAGTAAGTCGTGGGTTCGAAGTCAGGCAGGCGCATTACTTTGTGTAATTTATTTCATCACCACGGCTCTTGAAACGGTGAAGGAAATCATCGTGAGGAAACCGGCATGTCCTGGAGCCAAAAATTCGAAGACATGTGACATCTTCCAACCCGCACTGGGCCCGCGTGGTGCGCCCATCTCATAGAGAGCCAGCAGTGGGAACATTATAGGCGATTATGCTATTCATTTTCTAAATATTATTTTACATAAATATGACAGTGTATTAACTCAGATAGTCGCAAAACAAAAAATATAATATCATTTCCAACCAAGTTTTGTTTCAAAATAATTACTGAAAACAAACACAAAAAAGAAAATGAGAAAGGAAACAATTATTTCGGCGACTTTGGTCAATATGGACTTATGAAATAATTACTTCTTTGTCAAAATAAGGCCCGTTGTTCGTTACGGAAAATAGGACTGTTCTTATAATAATTAAATTCGGTGATTCCGTGGTTTTGCTACGCTCTACGGTACCAATTTTCTCCGAATTCGTAGATTTTTCTTGACTGACTTTTTGGTAATTGATAGTCTGTAAATGAGCTCGAGGAGCTCGTGGTTAAATAATAATAGACATGAGAGTTGATCTTCAAGGTTAAGCCGCGCTTGCCAAGGTCGGTCTGTGGATGGGTGGCCATCATTACATAGAGAGTTTTCTTCGTGCCTCGGAAAGTACGTGAAGCTGTTGGTCTCGGCTTTCATTTGTAGATCTTTGACAGTCGTTACAGATAGTCACTGGCCCGAAAGACTGACAACCAGTCTTACCAAGGGGTACCGTATTAACCAGTACTAACTGGATTGTGGAGGTCACGTAGACAGCAGCATCAGGCAATAAATTTGGGAAAAGGCTAGGTAAATGATGATAGTCTGTAAATGAGCTTTTTTGTTTGCTAAGCTAACACTGTATAAGAACTATAAGCATTTACAACGCTAGTGTAAAGTTCTAGCCTATTTTTGACCGCCGCATCCCGTTGGGTTTAAGTTCAACTTATAAGTGGGTGGTTTACTTAAGAAATTATCTAACTAGCTTTTGTCCGCAACTTCGTTCTTGTTAATTTCTGCGACGTCTAAAGTTTTAGTGTAAATGTATCTCGAACTAATTCTGTAAATGTTTCTATAAATGCTGGGTAGCTTTCTACGAAGTTTTTTGGCATTGTACATATTTGCGGCATTGTTTTTACTTTTATTCTTTAGCTCAACGTGGGTTAGCTAGGATAACGAGAAGTTACTATCCTCTTATCTACAAAACAAAAATAAAACCAATTTTTTCGTGGATTACCTTGTCTTTTTCCCAAATAATACCGAAGAATTTCGTGGGAAACGCCGAAAATCGTCCTTATTTCCTTCCACGAAGCGAAAAACTTCTCACAAGAACCCCTTGTGTTACATAAGCAAACAATAAGTAAGTTAACAAGCTTAAAATACGTGTGAACATTATCCAATATTGAGTGGAAGAGCCTTACATATTTTAACGAGGCAAACAGGCTTACGAGGTACGGTGGAGTCGGAGTAAGAAGTCATGTTCCCTCCTTTTGAGTTTTGCTAATAGCTGTGATAAACATTGAGTACCTATGTTTTGCCTTCCTTTAAATTAATTATATTAAGCAAGAACATAATTACATCGAGGATGATGGAATTGCTGGAGAACATTAACGTTGCGAAAATACAGGGTGTAAATAGACCCTTCACGAAGCCGTCAACCAAGCATTCTGTACATCAAACTAAGTAACTTTACGCAAAAATTATTGCTGGGAAACACTTTTTTTTGGGGTAAAAATCACGCTTTACGGTAAGACTCAATGTAACGTGCTCAAAACATTGTGCTGATGAATGGATTGAATAGTACGGGGGTCGTGGAGGTGTTTAAAAATCTTACACTAAAATCATGTATTTAAAAAAAAAAAACTTGTGAAAAAGTTGGAACTTTGACCCCCAATATCTCCGTAACTAGAAGGTTCCCAGGTATAGTCTAGAACAAAAAAATGATCGCAATGACGGGGAGAACAAGTGCCTTTCGGCTTCGTTAAGGGTCTTTTTACACCCTTTATGTACTTACAGTATTTTTAATTCATCGTCTTCCTGCCCTTGTCCCATGTTACTTGGGGTCGGCGCAACACGTTTTTTTCTCCCATTCTCCTCTGTCAACCGTCACGCTATCATTTACTCTTTTTTCTTTCATATCATTCCTCACACAATCCGTCCATGGTTTCCTTGGTCTTCCTCTCCCTTTTTTAATTGATTGAAAAATAAATGATATTAATTTATTTACAACCCTTTAGGAATTACCCGTTTGCAATAAATGGCAAACGTCTAAACAGACTATTATCCCTTATTTTACCCTAGTAGGGGATGAATTTTCAAAAATCCTTCCATAGTACCTTTGTTATTTTCGACTTCTGTGCATTTCAAACTTCTATAGACCTAGCAGTAGCGAAGGGTCAATTTTTGTAACAGGTAAGCCGGAGTACATGTCTTCAATCTGATTATATTATTTGTCTATAAAATACTGACTGTGCCATTTTTCAAAGGGAATCCGGTAGGAATCGTGTTGTATGGAACCTTCCCCACTGAGATCTAGAGGTTTAGACAGCTTCAGTTTTCCTACAGGAAAATCAACAGTGTTGATTTTCCTGTAGGAAAACCAACAGCTATACCTACTCAGGTTTTCATGTTTATTTATATTCCTTTTCATAACTGAACTGTTTATGTAGAATTTTAAAATAACTAAGGCATGTTTCATTCAGTATTTTTATTTCAAACTTCCGCAATAAACATTTACTTACTCAGGCTAAACGCGTCATACATTTCCCGGCACCTCGAGTGTTTGTTGTTTGGCTAGCTCCAATTTATTCATCTATCAAATATCTAAATGCATTAATGCAGTAGTATTAATGAAATTTCCGTAGATAACTGCACAGTGTGTTGTATTTCTAAAATCTGTGCGCATTCATCGACGAGAATAAAATCAAATTATAAACAATCCAAGAAAAAGATGGATAAAATAATGAATGAGTACATAAGAGGAAGTCTGGAACTAGCGCCGGTGACTGAAAAGTTGTGTGGTAATCGGTTATCGTGGTATGGGCATGTGATGCGGAGGAATGAGGAAAATGTAGTGAAGAAAATGTTGAGTATGAATGTAGATGGCTATAAGTGTAGAGGAAGACTAAAGAAACGATGGATGGACTGAGTGAAGGATGATATGGCTAGAAAGGAGGTGACTGCTGAGATGAAGATTAATAGAGAAGTATGGAAGAAGAAGACATGCTGCGCCGACCCCATACAGGGTGTAAACAGACCCTTCACGAAGCCGTCAACCAAGCATTCTGTACATCAAACTAAGTAACTTTACGCAAAAATTATTGCTGGGAATCGACTTTTTTTTTGGGGGTGAAATATCACGTTTTACGGTAAAACTCAATGTACCGCACTCAAAACATTGTGCTGGTGGATGGATTGAATAGTATGGGGGTCGTGAAGGTGTTTAAAGTAAAATTCTTACATTAGAAACATGTATTTAAAAAAAAAACTTGTGAAAAAGTTGGAACTTTGACCCCCAATATCTCCGTAACTAGAAGGTTCCCAGGTATGGTCTAGAACAAAAAAATGATCGCAATGACGGGGAGAACAAGTACCTTTCGGCTTCGTTAAGGGTCTTTTTACACCCTTTATAAGCTGGGATAAGGGCAGGAGAATGATGATATAAAAATATAAGAAGTTTTCAATACTCATAACAGCTCACACACGCAGTATAGTTTAACAGAAACTGTGCATAAGTTAGCAAGAATTTCCACATAAGTTCAGTTAAAATGCCTTCCTTTGCCAGTTATGCAAATGTTAACAATTGCCCTCCGCGTCTCCAAAGGGCGTTATGCAAACATCTGGAAACTTCGACCAACAATTTTATGTATGCAGACAATGTTGTTGGGACTTTGATCCTGTCTCTCTCTAATTCCAAATGCTTGTGAATCATTTGTTTTACCCAGTGAGGTTAGTTGTGTCAAAGAAGGAATTTCAAGCATGACAATGTGATGTTGTCATTCTTGTGATTAGTGTGGTATGACCGTTGTGGTGGCGCCTTGTGGAAAGGTTTTGAATCTACTTTTCTGCAACTATGTATATGGAATTCGTAGGATTTATCTGTCTCCATCAACCAATATGGTCTCGACTTGGTTTAGTTTCAAATGATCATTAACACTAGAAACGGGATATTTACCATGTTTACTGTTAGTTTTGAGTTCCCGATATTTCGGTGCTGTTGCAAGCACCATGATTACGGATAAACTCCCGATCTCGTTTCTAATGTTAATGATAATGTTAGTGACCATGACAGTTTAAAAACTTATAGTTTCAAATTGCTCTCAACTTTCATCCAACATCGAGTGCCAATCACTGTCAAAAATTGTAAGTACTAAGCAACCTGAGACAAATTCTGGTCTAGTCAGGTCTCTCCATATATTTAGTTTAAACGGAGTTGTGGTTCCTCCACCATAGTATTAACATAGTAATTGCAATATTCTATGTTGTTCGGAACAGTAAACATTGTTGTTGTTGATTTTGAAAACGAAAATTCGCCATTCGCGTCGGCGCCATCTTGAATTTTCATTTTGACCTCATTTTCGTTGCCAGCGACCCTGAAAAGCACGAAAATGATAACCATGACGAAAATTTTCATCGACTCCATCTTGAATTTTCATTTTGACCTCGTTTTCGTTATCAGCGACCTCGAAAACCGTGAAAATTACAACCATGACGAAAAAACGAAAATTTTCGCCGGCACCATCTTGAATTTTCATTTTGATCGACTTGGTTTAGGTTCTAATTGATCTCAGCTTTCATCAATCATCGAGTGCCAATCACTTGTCAAAAATTGTAAGCACTAAGCAACCTGAGACAAATTCTGGTCTAGTCAGGTCTCTCCATATATTTAGTTTAAACGGAGTTGTGGTTCCTTCACCATAGTATTAACATAGTATTTGGAATTTTCTATGTTGTTCGGAACAGTAAACATTGTTGTTGTTGATTTTGAAAACGAAAATTTGCGTCGGCGTCATCTTGAATTGTCATTTTGACCTCATTTTAGTTATCAGCGACCTCGAAAACCGTGAAAATTACAACGATGACGAAAAAACGAAAATTTTCGCCGGCGCCATCTTGAATTTTCATTTTGATCGACTTTGTTTAGGTTCTAATCGCTCTCAGTTTTCACCAAACATCGAGTGCCAATCACTTGTCAAAAATTGTAAGCACTAAGCAACCTTAGACAAGTTCTGGTCAAGGCAGGTCTCTTCATATATTTCGTTTAAACGGAGTTGTGGCTCCTCCACCATAGTATTAACAAACTATTTGGAATATCCCATCCTGTTGTTCGAAACAGTAAATATTGTTGTTATAAGTTTTTAAACTGACATGGCCATTAACATTACCATTAACACTGTGTGTTGATATTTACCACGTTTACTATTTGTTTTGAGTTCTCGAAATTTCGGCGCTGTTGCAAGCACCATGATCACGAATAAACTGAAGGTATTACGGGAGGGTGTTTATGAGCACACAAATCGGTCTACCCTCTTTCTTGTTCGTTTTTTGCACTCGGTACCGGATGGGGAACTCAAAACAAATAGTAAACATGGTAAATATCCCGTTTTCAGTGTTAATGATAACATTGTTGTTGTTGATTTTGGAAACAGTAAACAAAATGTTTTCGGTGTACTTACTAACCAACCGCTAATGATCAATCTTTGCAAAAAGCCCAGAGGCTTGTGTTCAGGCTATTTCATGAAAAAGTATTTTTAACGGATTAAATAAAACCTAGTGGGTTGTATTGATGATTTTAATGATTATAACTCTCTGTAAAGCCATGTTATTTACGGTTGTAAATCATATTTTAATCAAAATCAAAAATCAAAATCACAATATTTTATTTCACACAGGCCTAGATGGGGCACTTATAAAACGTCTACAAAAATGTGCACGGTTCGGGTTGGTCGTTTCTTATGGAGAAGAACTGGCAAGAAACTCCATGGTTACTCTTTTTAAATCATTTGGTTTTACAATATTATCATACAACCTGACACTGACACGTAAGAAAATTTGAATTGCGGCTACCCTTTCGCGTCGATGCCGATCGGGCAGTAGTATCCTTTTTCATGCCGAGATATCCCCTAACATCTTATGATTTTTGTAAAATAGTATAAAAATAGAGAGTGCTCTCTAGGACGATGTAAAAATAAAGTCCATTATTTCCACAGGTGGTTTCTAACTCTTAAACTAGCTACAAGACTTGCTACTTAGCAGCAAGAGGTGGCTTATTTCTAAGATTTTATATTTTCTTTATACACTCTTTTGTATAGTAACTGTAGTTGCGAATGTACTATAATATGCTATTTAGTCTAATATTTCTTTTTAGACGAAGAGATAGGATTAAATAGATAATAAAGGTCAAAATAATATAGCTTTTATAAACTTAGACCTACTTACTTAACATCTATTATGTGCTTAGACTATACAATCCAGGTATGACTTTATCGATACAAAGAGCCGGGATAAAAGATTATTTTACAAGAAGAACGATTTCTTAAATTTTCTTAACAAGATACCTTTAAACGACACCTGATATTTCTGTAACAAAATCGTCCGAAACCATTACCGCAACTTTATAACTTTTTTATAATGTAAAGGTTAAAAAAACGGTAGCCATATTGATGGATCAAAAGAAGGAGGCTTTCAGCTGTCTAAACAACAGACCAACGGGTTTGAGGAATAGAGGTACTCTGTTCAGTAATAGCTCCAGAGATCGCATTACAGGCTCCATAACAAAGATGGGTACGTAAGCCGGGAAAGGTAATTTATTTTCCATTAATGTACAAAGGGCGAATGAAAAAATCAAAGGATAAATACTTTCGCAATCTTGTTAGATATGATCATATTTTATTCTGGCATGTGTTTCTTAGAAAAAGATAACACTGCCCTTACATTAGACGCGTGGGAGATTCTGTGGGAGTCGATATTGGGTTATCAGTAATCTCTGGAACAAAAACGATTATGTAAATGTGATTTCTTTAGATTATGTATCATATGGCGTGCTATCTCAGAAATGATCCAGATATAATGGAGAAAAAACTGTGGAATAAATCTGTAATCTTTTTTGTGATAGAAATTGTTAAGCAAGGTCAAAACAGTGCGTTAATGCCGCTTGACGATAATTAATTTATTGTTGTTGATTGTCTTGTGTCTGTCCTTCATTACTAATAGTAATACATAATATAATTCATATTTAATCTGAAATGAATTTTATATCGAATCATTCAAATTTTAGACTCATATTTTCATTATATTATTTAATTATTTTATGCCCAAGTGGCTGATCATGGAATGAACATTATTAGTATATAATTATGTAATGAAAACCTACATGAAACCCATGTATTACAAATAAACGATTTGATTTCAAATATCAATGTATCATATTATTATAAACATTTATCTCAGACTAGGTCCATATTTTGTTTATAATAAACTGATTCAAAATTGGCGACGATACCTATGTGATTCAGGCGGATCACGGTGTATCGATCATGTTCTATTCTGACGTTATTACTAATCCTACTACCCCAGCCTTATCGTCAGTCTAAACTACGGCTTAGCGCCTAGGCTGAGACTCAAGATAAACATAACTTAAATTAGCTAGTTACTACGTCTTAGCTCTTATCTTTCAAAACTCTTCGAAGTACTTCTTTTTCCCTCTTTCTAGCTTTCAGTTTGAATTTACCCTCTTCAAAAGAACTGTTTGTGGGCTCTTCTTGTAATTAGTCTTCTCAAGCATACAAGCTGATTACTTGTTGACTTCCCCAACTCTTAGTAAAACCTGGACGGGTTTCCTCTGTAAACATTCTGATTTACTACTTAATATTTCTCATGAATAATTATCTCCTTCAGAATCTTAATTGAGCCTAAAAGGCCCACTTAAACCCCAGTGATTCCCAAGATCGCAAAGATCACTGGAATCTCCCAGTAGAACTTCAGTAAACTGGCTATTCCGGCCTTTTAAAATCCTAGCTGGGATTTCGCCGTGAACGTTTTCAATTAGTAATTCATTTTTCTCATGAATCATGAATCTTAATTGATACTAAATGGCCGACTTACAGCCCAGAAATCCCCAAGATTGTGCAGCTCACTGGGATCCCCTTCTACTGGAACACAAGCTGACTTGATTGGAGTGGCTTTTCCTGTTTTTATGTTTTAAAAGAAACCCGTCGTTCTCTGGGAAGGTGATATCTTCGCTTCGCGAGATACAGCGATTGCTTTGTTTTCCAGTATATTGTTACACGATAACAGCACTGTGTTAACGTGTTCAGTATCCTACGTTTTTCATTACCAAGCTAATAGAAGCCATGTTGGATTGCTACGGGATGCGCGAATACGTCAGCGCTGTTTGTGCAATCTTGTGTTTTTTTTTAAACAGATTTAATTTCTTAATGAATGAGGAGAAATGACGAAAATGTCGTGAGGAAAGTTTTGAGTATGAATATGGATGGGTATATGAGTAGAGGAAGACCAAAGAAACGATGGATGGACTGTGTCAAGGATGATATGGCAAGAAAGGAGGTGTCTAATGATATGACGAGTAATAGAGAAGTATGGAAGAAGAAGACATGTTGCGCCGACCGCAAATTAATTGGGATAAGGGCAAGACAATGATGGAGATTTAATTTCTGAATCGACTGTATTGCCCCTGTTGTTTACAAAAGTATACAAGCTTGTACATTGTAGGGGAATTAACCTTTGCCAGGGGTAAGTATCGGATTATTTATTATCCCGGATAAAAAGTGTTACGAGCTGTGTCAGATTTTGTAGCTACGGTTCGGTTCAGTACCTAGTTGGTGCGAAAAGACAAACAAAAACTCTCTTGCATTATAATATTGTTTTCAATGTTGAAGACTAGGTAATACCGAGTTCACTGAGGGTCTGCTACTTTTCACCCTTATGTCATAAGTAATAAAGTTGAAAACTGGTCGTCAGTGAATTCGGTAGTACATATTTTGTTGAAATGTTTCGTATTCACGAATGAAACATGTTCTTTGTTCCTGTATGCATAATCGATATTTCCTGTTTGTAAAATCCTCAGTCGAGCCAGACATGTCTGCTAAATTGCGAAGGGTTGGTCTCCCCTCGCAAGGATTTATGTCGCTATATCTATACCTGTACATGTATGATATCTCACCCTCATTCTTGGTGACTGTCATATGATATTATATAAATATGATGACTCACAAGGCAGATATGTTGCAATCCAAAGGTATTATGTCATTCTGGTATCGTTTTCTTGTGTTGATTTTTTCTGGGAAATAAAAATAGGTATTGTTAGAAGGTTGGGTTGCTAGTCTCGTAAACCTAGTTTTATTAACCGACTTCAAAAAGGAGGAGGTTCTCAATTCGGATGTTTATTATATACATATATTGTTATGTATGTTCGGCCATAACTCCGTCATATAAATAAATATAAAAATATTTCCGTCGTATAGACGGATTTTCAAAATTCTTTTTTTGTTCGAAAGGGGTTTATTCCGAAATGGTCCCATTTAAATTTCACAGAGATCTGATCATGAGTCTCGGAGACAGACACCGGAACTCTTTAAAAAATTACAGCAAATCAACCGCGATTTCTGCTATCGCATAAATATGCATTGTTTACGCAGGGGTTTATTTTATTATAACTAAAAATGCAAAAATAAAAAAACTTTTTTGCAAAAAATAAAACCGACTTCAAAAACACAAAAAAGTGAAAAATAACTTTAGGTTCAGAAGTCGGTGACAAAAAAAACTAAATAAAACAAACAAAAGTTACCGACTTCTGAAGCTAAAGTTATTATTCACTTTTTTGTGTTTTTTTATAAAATACTGATGTTCACGTGCATCTGTTTAGCTTGAACGCGGTCCCATATGCTAGCCGCCTGATTATGAAAACAAGTGATTTTTATTTGCATTGATATACCGACGATACCTATGCGATAATACGTCACCATTAATTAATCCCGGATTAATTGGACGTCCAAAGCAATTTTAAATAAATATGCAAACAACAGACACGCCGTAAAAGCTTGAAAATAGTTTGGAATATGGAAATTTAATAAATATTAAACGCAGTCCTGTGGGATTTGCTTTTAAATAATGTATTATGCCGCGATAGTGTTTTTTTTGAATTATTGGTTTGGCCGCAGACTATAAGTAGTCCTTTGGGTAAAGATATAGTAACATATCAGGTACCTACATGAAATTCGTTCAGATACCAATCTTTTATCCATATTTTTAGTCTAGGTACAGTAAATAGTAGGTATTGATGTAGTGGTCGGTAGTGCGACTGCTGAGCATGCGGTCCTCGGTTCGATTCCCAGTTCGAGCAAAGTGTTATTGGGTTTTTGCGAGTCTGGATTTGTGTCCGGTTGATGGCAATACACTCCCCCCCCTATTACATGGAACTTATGGCGAGATGTGGGTGTATTAATGCATACACCTCTTACAGGCGTGATGTTTTTTTTTTTAGTACTGACCCACTGCTGAGCAAAGGCTTCCCCCATTTCCTCTTTCCCCGTGCTCTCTCGAACCAATCCTCGCGGTTCGCGTCCAGATCGTCTCGCCACCTCTTTCTGGGCCGGCCTCGGCGGTGCCGTACGTCTTATGTTATGTTATGTTAGTTAAATAAACCTAGGCCGTCGAAAGCCTGTTCTTGTTGAACAATCCTGATGCCCACTTCCTAGAAAAGGGGTTTTCACGGCCGTAAGAGTAGATACATTTTGTTGCCATCCTGTTGAAGGTCGGCAACGCTTCAGTTCATATTTCACAGTTCATTTTTAAATATCTCACCTATTTTAATGTCATGCGGTGTTCATACTTTTGAAAACCGGAACCTTAATGTAGTTTGCGCCTGGAAAAGTCAAGGTAAGTGCTTCTAAGGGCGTTTGAACGTATTGTGAGATTATTTCTTGATATTGCAAAGTGTTAAGCTTTGTCTTCGGGCTTAAGAAAAGTTTTGGGCCTACTTCCGATAAATACAGGGTGTAAGTAGACCCTCAACGAAGCCGAAAGGCATTTGTTCTCCCCGTCATTGCGATCACTTTTTTGTTCTGGACCGAACCAGGCCCTGCAGTCTCGACATTAGATAGCGACAAAAATCGGTCGGTAAGTCGTATCGTTGTCAAATTCCTTTAATAGATTTTCTAGTTTATTTCCAAAGAATAAGGTTGAAAATCTATTAAAGAAATTTGACATCAATTATACTTAACGACCGATTTTTGTCGTTATCTAATGTCGAGACTGCAGGGCCTGGGAAACTTCTAGTTACGGAGATATTGGGGGTCAAAGTTCCTTTTTAAAAAGTTTCTATTTTCTAATGTCATAACTTTAATTAGATACCTCCACGAATTCCGTACTATTCAATGCATCCATCAGCACAATGTTTTGAGTGCGTTACATTGAGTTTTACCGTAAAACGTGATTTATCACCCCAAAAATAAAAGTCGTTTCCCAGCAATAATTTTTGCAAAGAGTAACTTTGCTTGATATTCTCGTACGAATGATTGCTTGACGGCTTCGTAAGGGTCCGTTTACACCTTATATAATACATGATTAATTATATATAGATTCTTAGTAACTTGAGTTGGTATATTTAGAAGGAAAATTTCCGCCAGTACCACGTGTAGATACACGTGGAGGTCCTCGAGAGGTATTTCTGTATTTCAATCATGTGCACAATAAGGACAAGATTCGATCCAGACTAAAATACGGAACAGTTGGTAGGTTTCTTTAATTTCGTCGATTTATTTTGTGAATGAAGATGGTATGAGACACCCTTAACTTCCTATTACGTCATCGGGTAAGCAGTAGATTTTTTTGGTAGGAATATCGCGATGCTATAGAATGAGAAATTGAGGAACGGTTGGTATTTTAGGTTCCATGTCTTAGAAAGTGATGCTCGTGGATAAATAATAACAGCTGCTCGGATCGATTTTTAGGGTAAGACGTGCTTGCCTATGTTGTTCCGTGGATGGGTGACCATCCATTACATACAGAGTTTCTACCGTGCATCGTGTAAGTCGTTGGTCCCGGCTGTCATGTAGAGATCTTTGACAGTTGTTACAGTTAGTAGCCCGAAAGTCTGACAACCAGTCTTACCCAGGGGTATCGTATTATCCAGTATTAACTGGGTTGTAGAGGTCAGATAGGCAGTCGCTCCATGTAAAACACTGGTATTCAGCTGCATCCGGTTAGACTGGAAGCCGACCCTAACATAGTTGGGAAAGGCTAGGCAGATGATGAGGTGGGTCATGTTGTGACTCAATCCTAAATACAGTTAACTCCACCAGACAGAGGCTTACTTAATCACTTTTATATTAACACTTTTCAGTCTCATTAGAATCGTCAATTACGTAAAAGCTAATTAGAAACTAATTTAATCGCCAACACATTTACTCCGTCGCTAAGCGAGCTATCTAAATTGCCTATATCTGCCGTAATCTGCATAAGTAATTAACGCTGATAATATTCCTTAATTAATTCAAATATGCATTATTTTCTCACGGCAGGAAACATACATACTGTCTGGTATGTTTTATTGGTGCAACATAGTTTATCTTTGGAAACCATATTTCTTTAAGCCTGATAGTGACTTACATCGTGATAAATTGGAACAAACATCCGGTTTAAGATCGAATGCTTGATGTTGGGTTTTTATTTTTTTGCATATTTCTCTTAATCTACAGTTATTTATATATCAGCTATTTATCAGATCGTCAGACGGATTGGTTAAATGGATTAACCAATCCGTCTGACGATCTGATACTTAATACTGAATCTAAATCAAGATTTACTACAGGCCTCTTTACTATTTACTTATTGTTTTTTTTTTCGTTTTTGCGAATGGCATCTGGCAGTTCAACATAGGAGGTTGTCGTCTGCTTAACCGGACTATCCTGTGGGTGCTTTCACTTCGATAGATTACAATCTACCGGAAATTAATGCGTTAAATTGTAAGCAGTATGTTACGGTTCACAATCTTTCGACAGTTTACAATCTCGCGAGATAGATTATAATCTAATGGTATTTACAATTTTACGGTGACATATATAATCAGACTTTTATGTTTAAAGATTTTACCATTCCATGATGGTACAAACTTATCGGAACGACTCGGCGTAGCGAAACTTGCCACCTACGCAGCTACGCCGTAAAAATGTCGTAGCACTAGGTTTGAAAATTCGCGTAGCTGGAAAGCTACGTGCGACGCGACTTTCGGCAATAGCCAACATAATAAAAGTAGGTACCGAAGCCTGAGTAGGGATTACGGAACGAGCGTTAGCGAAACCAAGAAGCAGACTATAGGCGTGAGAGCTAACACGAAAAAAGTATCTAAAATAATGTCAAAAAAGCGTTTTAGTCAGTAAAAGTCTGACACTCCCTCCCACTCCGCCCAGAGCGAGGGGGGGGGGGGTTATTTGATGATTTCCCATCCGAAAAAAAAAAACCATGTCTATGTTCTCATTTATACTCTAACATTATCCCATTACCTGAAAGGGTAGGGGCAGATGAATATTGTACATTCTCATTTCCTGCGTTGTTTTCAAAGTACCTTGCTTTCACAAAGAGCATGTTCATCATCGACATCATTTCAGCCGAAAACGTCCACTGCTGGACACAGGCCTTCCCTAAGTGTCGCCACATTGACCGGTCCGTGCGACTCGCATCCAGCGGATCCCCGCAACCTTCACTAGGTCATAGGTCCACCTAGTGGGAGAGCTTCCAAAGTAACGTCTTCCGGTTCGCGGTCGCCACTCCAGAACTTTTCGGCCCCATCGGCCATCCCATTCTGCGAGCATTGTGCCCTGCCCACTGCCACTTAAGTTTGGCAATACTTCGGGCTACGTCGGTAACCTTGGTTCTCTTTCACATCAACATATAACACACAATATTAGATAATATCACCTCCATGTTTTTAATATTACCAAAATAACAAGTGATACCACCCATCCAATTATATCTGCCATCTTCAATTACGACGCAAATCACCCATTATACCTTGTGTCAATTTCAATTAGGCAAAAGCAAATGTTTATCCTCGCTAGCTCAATTAACAACACGTTTGATATAACGACGACAGTTCCATTCTCTTGCAGTTAAAATATCATGTGACTATTATCGCTACTTACTTAGTTTACTTAGTAATTAATGTGGTCGGGGAAGTGGTATTCCAATAAAGAGTTTATTCTTCGGTGATTATATGATATAGCCATGGAATTATTTAGTCCTGATAAGTACTGGTAAGCTACATCAGTACTGAATAATTCCATAGCATCATTAGCATTTAAGTTGGTCTAGTGGTCGTAAACGCGTCTGCTGAGCACTCATGCGCAGTCCTGAGTTTGATTGCCAGGTCGGGCAAAGTGTTATTGGGCTTTTCCATCAGGAGTTTCTCAGTAGCAGCCACGGGGTCTGGATTTGTGCTCGGTTGGTCGCAATAGGCTTGCCCCCTATTACATGTTACTTAAACATAACTGGCGAAATGTGGATTGGTAACGACGGTATACCTCTGCCTAACCATTAGGGAATTACAGGCGTAATGGTATCTAGCAAATATTGCTATCGCCTTCTCTGAATATTTTACAAATATATTGCTCGTACGTTTTGCATTTTCGCGAAAGCTGTTTCGAGTAAGTGTAGCCCTCGGGCTTGTCTAGACATTATGTACGTAGCCAAAGACAAATGACGATGCGAGATATTGTTACAAATGTAGCTGTATCAGCTTTAGTTTCAGTATAAAAGACAACTTTTCTTAACTTTAAATTCTACATGGTGTAACACAGAATGACGTTATTAAAATGTTGCTTAAGTACCGTTCCTTTCGGTTCAAAATTCATTAACAACAATAATAAAGGATGTCACATTTCGTTTCTCAATGCCAACAATCGTTATTTTCAATTCTTAATAGCACTTAATAAAGTAACAGAAGGTCCTCGGACCTTAAACGAACAATCAACAGGTGAACACCGGAAGGGTAATTCCGAAGCACGTAGAACCACCAAAACTAATGTATGTCACGTTCGATCCCAGAAGGAAACGAGTAAAGGTCACAAAGTCACAGTAAATAAAATTGGTAACGTTATTACCGAAGAACGAGACGATAAACTAATTATTGGGGTATGTATCGTTGTTACGAAAAGAGATGTTACACTCAGCTGAGATATTGTGAGACAGTCTAACAAATTAGGAGCGTGTACCTAAGTTTTATGTGTGCTTAGAATAATTAATTAGAGACGCTGGAGTTAAACATAAAGATAAAAGGTGGTATTTGCTAGCGAAATTATGGAACAGAAAGAGTAAAGGCTTTTGGGGGTATGAAGAATAGGATGTATAGTTCTTCATCCCCCATAGAAAAGGGAAGATCCTCCGACCAGATGGGTATGTCTGGTGGGCTACTGCCCGACAGTCTTCTATAGTCGCGGATAATTTTACTTGCGCGATGTAGGATTTCGATGTTTAGTTCATCATCTGTGTCATATATGGCGCTGTAGTACTTTTTGTAGTGCTGCTATGAGCTCTTATAAGAATAATTAGCAATAACAGCATTAATTTCGGACGGGACGGGAGTTAAATTTTTCACTAGGACTTTGTCGAGCTTCATTGTCTCTGCGCTTTTCTGGTGGTGCCGCTGTTGATTCTGGCTTTCAGGAGATGCCGTGGTTTGGGAATAGTGTGGCAGGCATGTCCCAAAAAAAAAAAATTGCGTTGGTAAAGGTGTTATAAAAGCATATGTCTTTTAAAGATGTAGACAGTGCTAAAGAAACACCTAAGGTTTTATTTAAGCCCACTTTAACCAAAAGTATAATATTTTTATATGAAATCTCTTGTTCTAATCCAAAGCAGATCTCGAATTCCATTCAGGTATCTGATTTGGGAATTGGGATCCCAAAACGTTTTAGTACTCTCTAAAGCGCTCTATCTCTAGAAGTCTAGACCAATTAGCTGATAGGATAAAGTAATTATTTCGATTATTAGTCTACTATTTCTATTTTATTAGGTTATTTTTCAATCGGACATGTAACTACCACCGCGTGTCTTGAGCAGCTGCAGCTGAGGTCATGTAGGTAGTAATAAACTGGTTTCTGTTTCAAGAAAACAATTAGAGATGAAACTCTTATTTCATTTTTGTTTCGTTGTACGTACAGTTGTTCCATATAAAATACTGGGATTCAGCTGCATCCGGTAAGACTGGAAGCAGTCCCCAACTTATTTGGGAAAAGGCTGGGCAGATGATAATTCAATCTATAAAAAAATAATAATTTAATCATTTACTGAGCATTCTAGCTACATTACTAAATAAACTAACAAAAAATTACAAAAGGGCATCAAAAAACTCCTCCTCAGCGCTGTCAGCTGGTAATGTGCCCAAAAGACTGGCGGTGTTGGCATGCTGTATGGTAACACTTAGCCTCTGGCTAAAGTAAAAGCCAGCCCTTGGGTCACGGGAAGCGTCAACTAGGCGTTTCGAAATTTCCTTAAACTATGAGCACTCGGACCCCACGGCCCCAGAGTTTCAACCCCAAACGGCTCGAAAAAATATAGTTACCACAAAGGTTTCTATATTTAATCTAATTTAATTTATGTTTCTGCGGTAAGAAGAAAAATTCAAACTTTTTGGATGATGCACGTTGACGTAAAAAATGTCAAAATGAAAGTCGTGACTTTCATAGTTTCTATGTATACCGTTTACAGCAGTTTACAGTTCGAATCTTCTATTACAATGCACTAATTTAAGTATTTGAATTATTTTTTTGTGTCTTGTGTAATGTCGATGTGTTTTAAGTGTTGTAATGTCATATGTCCATGGATTCGTCCATGTTTCACAACGTCACTAATGTCAGGTATGATACGAAAAATGATGACTAAATAAAGAGATTTAAAAGACTTACAGAGCGGACATTGGGAATAATTTCATACAACAATTTTGATCCCGAACATTTTCGATTTTGATCCGCGAATGCTACCTGACAAGCGGACGCGTGACACTAGACAGAACGATTTGTTACTAACTAGTAACAAGTATTGGATTACGATTTTTTTCGTTTGGTCCCGTCTATCGCTCGTAAATATTTGAATGTCTTGACTAAATAAATAAGTATTTTGTCACCGTTTGCGCTCTTGGCTACAGTCTCAGCAATATTTTCCATTTCTTTGCCAAGAATCGGTTTTGTAATCAAAATCTCATTTTCCAATCTTATATTTTCTGCACGAGTGTCGTGGGCTGTAACACTTACCTCCTGTTTATGATACGATGCAAACAGTAAGCTTTACGCGTAGGTTTCGTTATTATTCTCAAAAGCGTCTCATTAACATCGCTTGGGAATACTTGAAACTATTCTTGTACACTTTATAGAAAAGCTTTGAAGTGGTTATTATGTTCTTGTTACGGCTAAGGTTGCAATCGGAAAATATAGTAATATATCTTTAATGATGGTCCCTGAATGTTATTTTCATTTTGATGAGTACTTGTTGTTGAGTGTCTTGTTGTGTTATTCATGCTTTTTCTAACACCATCAATTTCATTGGCTTAAAAATGCCTGCCTACTAAACTAGTCTTTAATAATTTTTGACCTTTAAATATTTTGAAATATGTAAAATCAAGTTACAATTCTAATAAAATTGTGTCTCCATCGAAAGTATCTGTTAACTGAAAGAGCCTACGACCTAACCTCGGCTTAGAGGTTCCCAGATATTTTCAACGCACGCGAATGTGAAGCTTATACTAAGCGCTAATAAATGCTAAACTGAAACTTATTTTAATACCCGTTAAATCCATAACTTAGTGTCGTTCTGTATTGTCGCAGGCCTACAGTTGCGGAGCATAGAAGAGCCGGCGGGAGGCGCGGGCGGCGGCATGCCCGCGCCTACCTGCTACGATGCTGAATGCGCACGCACAGAAGCCTGGCTCGATGAAAACCAGGAGTTCGTGCATGACTACTTCTTGAGGTAAATATATTCATCTCTTTCTTACACACTGATATTAGACGGTAATGAAGAAGACAAAATTTGGATCGCCGACAAATTTTAAAAACAAATTGCAAAGCAGATTAATTGCAAACTGTTTTGTGATGTATTTTAGCGCTACTTTCTGTAACCAATTTAATACAAGGTGTAAACGGACCTTTCAGGAAGCCGACAACCAAGTATTCTGTACATCAAACTAAACAACTCTACGCAAAAATTATGGCAACTTTTTTTTTGGGGTGGAAAATCACGTTTTACGGTAGGACTCAATGTAACACACAAAACATTGTACTGATAGATGCATTGAATAGTAAACGGGTCATGAAGGTATTTAAAGTAAAGTCGTCACCTTAAAAACTAGTATCTTTATTAAAGTTGTGAAAAAGTTGCAACTTTGACCCCCAATATCTCAGTAACTAGAAGGTATGTCCAGAACAAAATAATGACCGCAATGACGGGGAGAACAAGTGCCTTTCGGCTTCGTTAAGGGTCTATTTACACCCATTACACAGTATCAGTTAGGTACTTGACACTTGAGTGTACGTTTTTTAGAAACAGCAGGGGTTTTTGTTACCAAAGTAAGCATATTTTTTTAAGGATCAAAGTCTCTGTAAGCCGACTCTTACAACCTACGCGTGCTGCTAATGTTCATGCGTAAGTTGTAAGTGCCAGCTGAAGGAAACGAATTCGATCCTCTTGGCGGCGGGACCGGATGACGGCATACGTTGGTACCGGACCGGCAAGCCCGCCATTATATTCCCAACAGTGGCGACGACTAAGCGCCGAGGCAATGAGGCTTGACGAGTCTCGGAGAAACGATTCAATTGTTTTGAAACCCGCTATGAATTAATCGGACAAAGATAGTGGAGTAGGAAAAACCATAATTTCCAGTTGTATCCATAGCAAGCAGGAGAGACAGAGCTAGACCAAACTGTACCGGCTGCAGTTCTTAGGAGGAGTATTTGTCATTCGACGATAATATCTTACCGACCCACCCTGGGCCCACGTACTGGATTACTACCCACACGATCCCGTAGCACTGGGAACATTATATTGTACTCTTTATTGTCCAACGTTGTAATTACTTGCAACATAATAACTATGTGCATAGTTGCTGCTGAGTCCTAAAGTGCTCACCGAACTAAGCTTTGCGGTGCCCACACAATTAGCGGTACCACTAAAAGCACAGGTCACCTAATAGTTGGTCCTAATCCTGTTTAGTAAAACAAGCGTTTAATGGTATTGGGACAAGCAATATACGAACAGATTCAAAACATTAACACGTTGGCGTATAATTTGTGCCTTGATGTGGAAATCGAATCAATGATTCGACAAATCCAATGTGCTTTGTATTAATCCCGCCAATACAATGCTCTATACCTGATACCAAATTCGAGTTAGGATTAGGACTCACTGCAACGTGAAAACCTGTTCATTGATTCTCATTTGAATCCCTCATTCATTTTGATTTAAATCTCTGAATGGGATGACGTAACTCATTATACAGTCATCCTGTACACTAACTAGCGCTGTTTTGATTGAGGTACATGCCATTGTAAACATTATCATTACAAAAGCCATCCACAATAATTTACGCGCTCTCCACATGCGGGGCATTTGTTGAAAACGTTGCCCGAATGTGTTCTATTCAGGTCATACGGATTCGCATACAATGGCTAATTCAAATGGCGCGGTTGCAGGCGAGTGAAATGCGAATTGCCACTGAAACCTGGCTTTAAGAGATTTGCTTTAAATAATAATTCAAAGGTTGGCTTATTTCAAGAGATAACTGCGTGGAATATAAATTCATTCGTTACAGTTACACTGATATGAATGACACTGCATTTAATTGGATCTCATAATATCTGAGTGGTTTCCAAGATATCGACATCTTAATCATATAAATCCGATCAAGTGACAGTATTATGATAATGGCACACATATCTTGGCACGATCCCCTTTTCATAATCAGAGTGGAACGTTACTAAACTTGATGTAAAATGTTTGAACGATGAATACAAATTCTTTTGAAATTTTCATATTCGAGTCATTGACGAAAACCCACGCATACTGACCTGTTGTACAATCGATCTATTTTCGCTTCAGATTTTTTGTCCAAACTACTAATTTACTGTACAAATAAACCGTCGCTCGGCTCGTATTCATGGGCTTAAACGGTTTTATCTCATCGTACGTGCAACACAGACATAATTCTGTTTATCATCGAAAGCTTTCGGTTAATCCCGCACCGCATGTCCGACGAACGTTTGTAGACCAATACGTTTTGTCAATAATGAAATCGGTCTAGATAATTATTCTGAAGAGAAGAATAATTTAGTAATAGAAGCTTGTTTATTAATCCATATCACAGGTTTGTTATTAAATGTAAGCCGTGCTCGATTGTTACTTTGATGTGCCTACTGTTTCGAGAACTCTTAGTCACTAATACTATATCGACATACTCGTATTTTACTATCTTTGAAGAAGCTTAACAATTTTCCAACTTTTAAGTACTATTTAAATGACTCATGCAATTTCTCCGTCATAACAAGATTCGCAGAAGTTAATTCCACGACGCCCGCTGTCCGCTTTCATGAACTCCGAAATTCAATTCACTAAAGTAATGAGAAGAAGCTTTTCTCAAAACTTCATTCGGCAAGATAACAAGTTCGACTCCCGTCACTCACTAACTAGTGAAAAAGCAGCAGACGGACCGAAAAGCGATGCTAACAAGAAAATGTCCAAACAGGACACCCAGTTAGCTAGCCTGACAGATGAGTCTAGGCTTGACACGTCCTACAAAACACTAGACCTGAAAAACTGGGTCGACAACATTTATTTCGAAAAGACGACAACGATTGATATGATTCGTTGACAGATCTAGTTCCCTTTTCGTCACTTTCGGCAACGCGCCATAAAGATTTCAGTAAGGCCTTTGAGTACGTATGACAAATTAAATTGTACCTAAAACTAAACTTGACAAGGGCTTAATTAACATAGAACCTTTTAAACAAATGGCTTTAGAGAAATCGAAAGGCCTTTTAGTGATATTTTACTTTAAAATATTTTGTGGGTTTTTAATTATGATTAAAGTTTTTGTCATTGTGATTGGGTTGAACTAAATTGTTAAAGTATTGAAAGAGAATAATGAATGCGCATGTATAATTTTAATAGCCGTAGTATCAACCGCAAATAATAATTAATAGAACAAAAGTGTTGTTAAATGAAGTCATAGCTCGTTAACTGGTTATACCATATTAACACTTTATCAGTCAATAGTACTCACATGCTTATTAAGAGGTTACGTGACAAAATGCAACACTGCAGGAGGTAAAGTGTTATCAAAAGCGGGTTTTCCATGCATTTATTAAAACAATTCATAATCATCATTTATAGCGTCATTTCAACTGGTCTTTTGTAATTAATTGCTTTAACCTTGAAAAAGTTATGGTTTTCTATTTCGCCAAGTTCAGTGTCCTTGCCGATAACAATTAGAATTTCATCTACAGCCTTCATTGTTCTCCGGAAAGATTACAGCGTTCATAAATTAAATTTGTTTTCACTTAATCGTAAATCTTTGATTACTGAATGGAAGGTTTTATAGAATTTCTGAACCCTTTTGTTGGAACTCAATTAATTTTCAAAGGCTTATCTCAATGCAATGCGTATTCAAATGTCTTGTTGTTTGTTTTTAAAACAATTGAATTAACATTTGTTTTGAAGTATTAATTGTTCCATTGTGTCATAATCAAATTGTCACCAAAAAGTAGAACAATGGAAATTCTTCGGCTATAATGTGGACTAGTGGTTTGTTTGGATGGGCAAGGTCGATTGAATCTTTAGCCTATTTTACATTGTTGGCCATAGATACATTATGATGGGAAGATCCTGAGTGATGTCATGGTGTGACTAACCTTACATAACAGGACTCACCTGAGTAGACAAACTAAGTCCTAAGTTTCCAAACAGGTATTCTGCGTTTGAGTGTTAAACTGGCTTATGAAAAGGGTCTCAAGAAGCTTGCCCTTCTTCATCTTTGTGAACTCCAAAAACTTTCCAACTTAGTTAGGGTTACCACCCACTCTAACGAGATGCTACAGAATATTAGAACTTTACACAAAGAGACTTGTCTGCATCTGACCCTAGCATCCCAACTTAAGAGTAGTATCCTACACAGTTAAAAGACCAACTTGTACTACGACAGATAATTTGTAGCGATTGCACAACTACATTTAAGTCCATTGTCTGATTCAGTTACAGTTGGCAACTGTAGTACATCAAGTTAGCAACCCACTCGTTAAGTAGTAACTTTACCAAATTGATTTGCCAGTTTGGTCTAACTTCTTTAGTGTCACAGACACTTTGTAATCTAGCTTTATTTGGAACATTGTTTCTTTTATTTCGATGAAAATCTCTTACACCGTCCTTGAACCAAATTTTTGAAGACATGTGCCATTCAATTCGCTGGTCCCGCTTGGTGGATTTTGGCTCACTCCTTCTCATAGAGAGGAGGCTTGTGTCCCAGTAGTGGTAATGTTATAAGCTAATTAAACTAAATTGTGGAATCAGAGTCTGCGGCAGTCTCTGGTCTGTGTTTCTGCATTAGTTTAGACTGCAGTGCATATTAAAAAGGTTTACTATTTCAATATTCACAGAAGTTATAAAAATACACGTGTTATTGTTAGGATATTTTATATTTAAACTTTTCCGTGAAATTACTAACTGAACTATTACCAGTGTCCGATGTCGGTAACAAAATATAGTTACTGGAGTTTTGCAATATGCCGGACGCAACTATTTGATGAAAAAACATTTATTTGCAGCAAACTTTTCTCATAATTAAATGTTTTTGTTGGTGTTATTAAAATTCAGGGAAACAATTGAAAAATGATCAAATTCAGAACCGAAATTTTACTTTCTGATTGATTGTAATTAGTCTTGTAGTTTATCTTAGTATTCATTTAAAATTCTAGACTCGGAACCCTTAAGCACTTAAGTCACTTCTTTTTGCATTTGAGTTAAGTGCTTACGGCTGCCGAGTCTAGAATTATTTTCTGATATATACACCTACCACTATTTTTCTCTGCATCACCAGTCCGCCTCTGTACTTTGTGCTTGAAGTGTTAAATAAATAAATTGTACAGATACGATATCTGATACAGTAACAGCCCTAGACTTTAGCGTAGCGTAATATAAATTATAATTTATTAGCAGAAGGCCACAAGTCTTAATAGTTTTGTTTAGGTCTTTTAATTACTGTGTCCCAGTTGTTGAAACCCCCTCTAGCTTTGTCACTTAACTTTTGGTTTATACAGGCTGTTCAACAATTTCGACTTTAATTAAAATTAGTGTTATGTAGATTTATTTATGGATATAAGCTTCGTTTGTAGTGTCATGCCACGGGATTTTGTAACCACTGTTTCCTTTTGTAACTGAAGTTATTAGTGTGCTTACAGTTTGAGGTTTTTGTTTAATGAGATCTGCGCGCGTTGCATGACCGCCGTAGAAACGAGTTTTGTCGTCGGAAGAATCGACAAAATGACAGATTTGTTTTGTTGATCTGTGATTTTGTCGATGCTTCCGTCGACAAAATCCGTTTCTACGGTGGTCATGCTACGAGTGTTGGCGACTTTGAAGGTGTAATTCTGTTTGTCGGCAATGTTATTGTTTATAGTTTCTCTGTGAAACGATTAAATTGTTTCAAACTTTGTTTTTTTTTTTTGATAGCGCTCTGTCTTAGTTAATAAATTTTGAGCTACATAGATTTTCTCACAACATTTCTGTTCCTATGTCAGAAAATATTACGCGCCATGGCTAGAAACAAGAAAAGATTCTTGAAAGAATAGTCACATTTGCCTCACTCAATAAGATTTATCGTAAAGTATTATGTTTTAGTAATCAAATGAAGGTACACAGTTTATTAAAAAGATATAACTGTCCGTAATCCATTCAAAGAACAAAGTTCCATGGTATCCTAAACCCATTAATATCGCATAAGTTATCCATTGAGACTTGTCAAAACTATTTAAATTAAATTTTTCGTAACATAATTTGAACAGCATAGGTATTTTATGTAAATTAATTCTTTTGGCCAGAAAATAGCAATATATCATTCTCTGATGGCCGTCACGTGAAACATTTACTCAAATTGACGCCATGTTTTTAAATTAGACATTTCCACGGTCCAAAGAACGCGAGATCGTAAATCATAAAATTAATGCTGCTTTTTCGGTGATAAATTCACCGGTTTTACGGTTACAAATACTTCCGTCAGATAAAACAAATAAACGGAGACTGGGCAATAAGGAAACTTGGATATAAGGAAATTTATTGATACACGTTTACTGACCAGTAGTATAAACCATAGTTATAAAGTTAATAAGAACAATATAAACCGCTTTTTATCGGGTCATACTGGTTTCTGTAATTTGCGCAAATAAACCACAATTCCACTTCCCGTAGGTGTCGGAGACAATCAAGAGATTATATCAGAACTGACAGCGTCGTGATATGTCATATTATTACAAATCCGCTTTGTACAGGATTATAAATATCATGAACTCAATCATTATCAGTTACTGAGTAAACCTAACTGTCACAGCTTTGTTCCGGTGCTGTACTGCAGGTGTGATCCACTGCATCTTCTTTTCGTCTTAAGCTGTCAAGCAGTGGTTCACCGCGGGCCTGTGGACTGTGAGTAATGGGCTAGCTCGCCGTTCGTCCGTCTTATGACGACAGGCCGTGTCGACAGCGCGTTCGTGTTCCACGCCCGCCTCAAAGAGATGCCCCTTCCTTTTTACAAGGGCAAGGGCCGATGCCTGCCGAGGCTGCGGGACTGTTCAAAAGAGATACCGCGGCCCCGGAACACAAAGGGCAAAGAAGGAACATGGATGGGTTTTAGTTAGTAAAACTCTGACACTCCCTTCCACTCCGCCCAGAGCGGAGGGGGGTCATTTGATGATTTCCCCCGAAAAAAAAGGAGTCGTTCAAGAGACTGTCTAATCTTTACTTACAGTTGTATTTGCCTCGAACAGCAACTCACCAGCAAAGTTATTGCTACGAGAATTAATATAACTTTGAAATTTTAAGTGCTGCAAATCAGAGGTAACTGTGGACGTATTGTAGCTGAGATCAGTCTTCAAAAAAGAAAAAGAAAGACGTCCTTTTTTGAAGCCGTTTAAAATAAAAAGATTTCACTAAGATGACTTGGAATTCCAGTAGCCTCTTGTTCACCATAAAACTTTAAGAGGCCGTTATAGCAGTGACACCACTTTTCAACCACTAAAAGTACTTCAAGCAGTAAAACCAGGCATAAACCAACTTATTCTGGAAGTTATTATTTTTATTGAACTTTATAATGACAACGCTTCTGTTGGTCCTGAATGGGCCATAAAACGTTTAAGATATAAACACACTGATTAGTTTTATGAATGGATGAATTGGCTTGAATAATAACTGTGATGGGTGGCAGGCAGTAGTATGAATTATAATGAGGCACTTGGGCCTATTCAAAGAAATGGGCTTGTTGACAATGTGCTTTGGTGTCAGATAAATAATTTTTTAGAAGTTACTCTGCAACTGCCAACGTGCTATGGAGCGCAGTATCTTAGGTGTAAAATTAACAGATCATGTACGAAACACTACACTGCGCTCCAAGACGCAAATCGTTGACGTGGCTCAAAAGGCTGCCCAACTTAAATGGGACTGGGCAGAACATGTCTGTCGCATGCCGAACGAACTGTGGGCCCGAAAAGCTCAGGATTGGTGCCCTGAAACAGTGACACGGGGTCGCGGCAGACCACGAAGGAGATGGCGGGACGAACTAGATGTCTTCCTTGAGAATTGGAAAGAAGTAACACAGAATCGTGACCTTTGGAAGGAATGGAGGGAGGCCTTTGCCCAGCAGTGGGACAATACGGGCTAGCTATAATATAATATAATAATACTCTGCACTGTATTTCAGTTCAGTCGAATCAGTATTCGGTGTAGGTTTTTATTGCACTTATCTCAAATGAACACACCGATTAGGATTACCAAGACGTGTGAGCAATAAAACCTAATATAAATTCTCCAGCACGTAATGTTAATGGCGTGAATACGTTTAATGTAGTTTTAGCGAATCTCATTGAATGTAAAATGCGATACGCTGCATAAGCATTTTACTGTCAGCTTATAAAATTGTTAACTATCTCAAGCGCATTTCAAGTTTCGCAGACTCACTGAAATAACTTTGAAAATATACGGACCGTATGTTATTGTTGAACTTTACTCCGGTATACAAATTGTCACATTGAGAATTTCCATTTGTCCTTTGGTTCGACGCCCGGGAAATGGGAAGGAGGATGTTAGTACTATTCTACCGTATGGAATGAACATACTGAATATTTATTAGTTTAATATGTCCGTCTTTGTGTATTTTGTATACAGCTTCATTTGGTGTTGCCCGTCTTCCTTTATTGTCTGTGTTTGTCACAAGTTTGTTAAACCAAAAAAAATAATTTGGTTCTACTTTGTCTTTGTCTTTACTGCTACATTATTTCAGTCTAGTTCGGATATTCGCTTTGCTTCCTAGTAAGAAGCTTCAGTACCTAGTTAGCAAGTTTTGATATCGGCTTTCACAACATCTTGCTAGAGTTTCCAGAGGTTCTCGCGGGATTTCATTGCGGTCGTAGTTCGTAGTGCATTGATATTTAATAATGCAGGTATGCTCAGATGAAGTCTACTTAGTCTGTTTGTGCAAAAGCTGAAGTTTGAAGCTCCAAAATTGTGCTAGAACTTTCGAAATGCCGGTTAATTTTACTGCTTTAACAACCTTGTCATCCTGACGAATAGACGACTTCAAAAGGACGTTCGTCTGTTATTAAATGGACGTGGAAATGATTATAATAACATTAATACTTGAAAGGCCTGTTAGTCTTATTATCCCTGAGTGCTTTTGTCTCTTCAAGTTAACTCATTATAATTTGGAAAACAAAGGAGACAGGGCACAGTTCGTGTAATTTTTATGTAGATCCACTAATTGAATCCATGCTCGACATTTGTTTTTCAACAAATCTTTTAACAAGTAGATTATTATTTTAATCTGGTGAAAATGTTTCTAATCATTGTCGGAGTAAGCATTTGTCTGTGGAGCACTGTTAAAAGGTTTAGGTTATGCATAGATCGGCGATTTTTGAATAAATTTTTTGAGCATGTTCAAAAAATGTGTAAAATAATTGTTTTAAAGATGAAGTTACCAGCACTGTCCACTATGTTACTGATAGAATAGTTTCGGAGTTCATGCCAGTGCTTGTTTCTGATCTATGTGAGTTTAAACCACTCGATCACGTCAAACATACCGTGTGTCTTGTAAGGGACTGGAGTGAAGGGACGGACAGTTAACCATAGACAAAACATAGAGTACCTTACCATAGATGAATTAGTAGTAGATCATATACTATACAGGGTGGGTAAACAATCGTGGATCAAACGAAACAGGGCGATAGTTGGGGTTATCAGGGTTATTTTTTGGTAGGATATTTTTTTTACAGTAAAGTTCTAAAGTTACAAGTAATCTTTCGTGAGACTTAAAAGATATTGAAAAAAGTACTAATACTCATAAATCATGGTGCACACTGTCATAAAAGCACTTTTGTAGTGATGATACATTTCCTAGAAGCATACCATTTTACTCTAATTGCCTATTTAGTAAAAGTGTTGGTATTTTCTTAAAAACACTCAAGAAGTCATAACTTTTAAGAAGATCAAGATAGAACTCTGCCACATAGATATTTTTTACTGCAAATAACCCCAACTATCGCCCTGTTTCGTTTGATTCACGATTTTTTACCCACCCTGTATTTTAATATTACAACAGACGACTCTTTCTTTTTCACAATTCAGGAAACGTATCCTGAATTCCTAACAATACGTTCGAAAAATCAGATCAACAAGGGCTTTAAAAGTCAGAGCTCCCGAATGCAAACGTCAACTATCATAACGCATTTGAATACAAATGTTCGTATTACTCCACTAGCCATATTTACTCTACACTTAGTTGCCAGTGCAGAGATATTCTCGTCCTATACAAACAGACAACGATACTAGTTAGCGTCAACTAGTTTATATGAATACTATTGTTATCAAAGTTTCCGTTACAATTATTACGTTTGTTTCTAGTAGAGATCTTTGTCCTGCTTTATTATACGATGTAAGACAGAGATAGAAATATTTAAAGATGCATGTGATTGTATCATCGAATGTTTTGTATTTATTATCAACGAACAATTATTGTTGTACCTATTTATTTATGAATTTGTAAACATACCAACGTCTGTTGTAAACTTGTTTGTTAATTTGAGCTCTGTAACTGTTTCAATTGCTCATGCACACAAAGAAGCAACATCGCAAAGATGCGCGAGCGCATTGTTGACGAGTTAACGTTTAAATCTCATAATCACGCGCACTAAACTGTAATTCTTGGAAGTACAGTCACGAGCAATGTAATGTATTCAGAATTCACTCAGCAAAATTCAAAAGCGGTTTTCTTGTGATATTACGGTTTCTACTTGGAGATAAAACCTATTTCGTAATATTATGGCTTCCAAAATACTATGTTCGTGAAAAAGCAAAACGTTAATCCATACAGTAGAAGAAAATTATTTCTAAAAGTTACATTTCATTGCTCGTGAGTTGACTGAACAGTCACGAGCACCAATATGTATCCACTAAGCAACTTTTAAAAGGGTTTTTCTTCTATGGTATTGATTATAATATCATGTTGTTGTAACATAGTATCTTGGAACCCACATTGTTATGAAATTGGTCTTATCTCAAAGTTACAATCGTTATTACCTAGACAATCGCATTTGAATTTAGGCAAGTGTTATGTGTTGTGGTGTGTCATGTTAATGCTCGTGACTGTACTGGCGAGTCTTGGAAGTCATTCTTGAAAGTGTTGAAGTTGTTGGGTGTACTTGGAAGTATTTAATAAGGTAAACGGCAATTGTCGGCAGGAAGGCGACGCGGCAAGTGGTGGACGCGTGGCTAGTGTCGCACGCGACGCCGCCGAGTGCCGAGCTCGCGTCGCCGTCGCGTGCTGGCTCCGGCTCCGGAGCGACCACACCTGTCAGGTAATAATATCTTGGACTGTATTTTTATAGGGCCTTACAAGAAGAGCTTTGCTTTTCAACCTACGATTGGAAATAGTTGAGAAGACAAATATAAATAGACATTTTTAGCAACAGTCCTCGTTCAAAATTTCGCAACTAACCTCGAAGTACAACTTCGGGGCGTAAGATACGCCCTGTTTCGTTTCTAAACCATGTATTTTATACAGGGTGGCGATTTTGTCACTTGTATCCTTTAAGGAGATGAGTCTACCCGTCAAATTAAACAATTCTCTCAAAGAAACTCATATCCGATTCGAGAGAAAAAAAACAAATCTCTATACAACAGAAGACAGACTGTTTCGATGCATGTATGAATAGCTACATTTTTATGATATATTTATTTTGGGTAAATTTTTTGATATGATGGGTAGACTCACCTTAAGATGCAGGTGAGTAAATCGGCAGTTCGCCACCCTGTATACGTACTCAACTACTCAAGTATGAAAAATCTTATCGACTTATCAAGACGAAAAATATACGTAGATAACATATTTCGGAAAGCCTTACTCTATCATAAATTGTATAACCCGCCTAACCTTTGCGGTAGGTAATGGATATAAAATAAATACGGCAAAAAGGGTTATGATGTTCACATCACAGAGGCCGATATATCGAAAATCTTGGCGGGGCTTTGTTTGCGGGGCTCTGAAAGTAAAGTACCTACTGTAACATTTTTATTAATTAGCTGTCGTTCATTTTCTTTGTTTTCTTAGAAATGTTTTTCTTTTCCTTATAATTAATCACCTTAGAATAGTAGGAAGAAAAAGGCCATAAATCAAACGAATATTTAATTAACTATCAAATATATTTTTTTTCTGCTCTTATCCCAATTTGAGGTCGACTCGGCGCAACATGTCTTAATTTACTTATTTTAACTTATAATTAAATTAAGACTTGCTGCTCCGAGTTTAATACTGTGGTCGCGACGATAGCCGTGCATGGAGTCAGCTGTTGCACGCCCCCACGCATGGCTGCGCTTACGCGTGTTCTTAGCGTCTAATAAATTCTTGTTACTAATTCCAACCGACTGTTGTAATTTAATTCCCTTTTCTTAATATACATGTATACAGTCAACTACACGTTTCATTTTGCTCCACCACGGCCCATCGTCGCGATCAACAGAACTTTATTTCATTTGTTTTTTGTGTAGGACGTTACAATTACACGCTATACAGGGTGTAAGGGACACCCATGCGCAAACGCTTACCACGTATTCAGTACATCATTCCGAAACCCCACATAGACATTTTTCATCTGTAATTTAAAAAAATCTGCTGTTTCCTACAAAAGTGCAATATCAGCAATAGCTATTAGGCGGTTTTGACGTTGCGGTCGTACCAAAATCATAATATCGAAAAGTCAGAATGAGTACGCAGGACGGCCAATCAAGCTATTCAAAACCAGTTTACGCGGATCTCCCATTGTATAGGAAATCTATACAAAGCGAGGCCAAGTTATACTGGAAAGGCACAGCTTCATGTGCCGCCGTGTGTACCTAGCAATCTGAAAATCATACAAACAGTAGTAATTCGATACTAGACATGGTAAACGATGTCTAAGTCTAATTAATGAATGTGGAGGCAACAGTTTCAAGTAGACTTGTCCTAAATAAATACATATAGTATGTTCACAGCTGGGAAAAATCCGATCCGTTGGTTTAGGACTTTAGGAGGAGCAAACACGCTGACAGAGTCAACAGTTAACGAGTTTAGATAAATAATTTATGTAAATAAACAATTTGGATAAGTGGAAATTAATATTGTAGTTGTTAGAGATATTATTTACTAGGTTATGCCTTCGGCTGCGCCCGCGTCGAATTCGGTAACTGTCCCACAGGATCGTACTACCGATAGTAAAGAATAAAAAATTTCCCATCGTCGGTCGTTGAAGTTCTAACACCACGTAAGTCAAAAATGGCAACTTTACAGGAGATTGAAAAAACTGTTTTTTTTACTTAAAATTAGATAGAGACGTTGTTTGTTTCTGTGATTGGCTGAAACAACGCGTCTTGCGATTCTCTAGCAAACAGCATCAAAAATCAAAATATCAAAGCCGCCAAAAATGACTTACGTGGTGTTAGAACTCCAACGACGACTGCCAATTGACAATATAACATTGTAGACCAATATAATATTGCCATTTCTTGTTACGTTATTGGTGTGCAATTTTAACTAGCTCAAATACTTGCCATTCGAGATTCTCCTTTCCTTTTCAATGTAACAAAATGTCAAGTGTTTCCTTGACCTATCGAATTCGTGATTCTAAAGTTTATTTGAAATACTTGGAACCGATGAAGGTGCAGATTCCGAATGTTATTTAAATACACTAGATTCCAATGTTTCCACAGATTCAAACCCGTATCTGTAGTCAAGTTAAAGTTATTACTGTAGTTTGCTTAAAAAAAACGTTTGCTTAAGTAAAAAAAAAAAACTTAAGCAAACATTCTATGCAATAGACAAGAATTTAAACAAAGTAAGAACCGTCAAAGAAAACAAAGCTAAAAATTGTTAGAACTGTCAAAAGTTAGAAATTTTGACAGTTCTAACTTCAAGCAATTACTAAACTACATAATAAAAATCGTATCTTAAATAATGACTTTACTCACTTTGACTTGTTTATAAATACGGGTGTCAGTGTATTATGAAAATCATCACACAATGTTGACGCGTGTATTTAAGAATTTGACTTGTGGGGACGCTTTATAAATAATAAATAAATAATATGTTTATTTTCCCATATCTTTATAGTTTCTGTCTACCCCAAAAAAGAACTACCTAACAGGCATTATTCATAAGATAAAGATAAATGTTAGTACCGTTCTTAGCTTAGAAAGGATCACGATATATTCTAAGAAAATATAGGACAGAAAATAAATTCCCGTCTCCTGTCTTGGAAATCCACGTTGCTATCCACCATCAATCTTCTGTCATTGTCATCTCGTCTTTATCTGCCAGTGTTGAACCACCCTCGGTAGATTAGGAGGACTTTGTTCAACGCTAACCCACATGCATAATGATGAGCTGCTTGTAAAGTAAAATTTTGTGGAAGACAAGATAAATTGGAGATGGGAATTGACTTGAGTAAGACGCACCTATGTTTTTTGTAACTAAGCAAAGCTTCTTGAGGGGAGGAGTATCTTGCCGATTCTTCTCCATAGGAAACGACCAACCCGAACCGTGCACCTTTTTGTCGACGTTTTATAAGTGCCCACCTGGGCCTTTGTGAAATAAAACATTTTGATTTTGATCTTGAAAATTTTGTCAGTCATTGCTAAATGATCAGCTAAAGTGGATACCTAAACCAGGCCGTAAAACATTGCCCCCCACACGAGATATTGTCCCGTATCGTGGGTGCGTTTACCAACATTTAAAATCACATACACAAACAGCCAGACTAAGATTTTAAAAGTATTTCAAAGTCGTCACGTGACCAAAAAGTAAACTTACTCTTATTTTTTAGAAGCCTAGATACTTACTCAGTCCATTATTTCGGCTCTAGATTATAAGTACATTAATATAATTAGTAACATTAGTCAAATGCTGCTAAAATAATCTTTCAGACTTAATTTTATCCAGCTTCATGACATATCTCCTAAATCCATTTGGCGGCTGTCCAGTTCACTAATTGCCGAATGACTAGCTCGCTCTTAGTGTGAATACTAAAATAATGCGTAATTTTAATACTTCTACAAGTATAATTTTTCAAAGAATTTGGAATTTAGTATTATGTTGTAGGTACACAACCAGCGAATTTACTCGCCGTGAACTCTTGATGTGTCTTTTTGATATCACATCTGAGTGTCTCTAGTGGCCACTAAAGTTGCAGTGTGTGCGCATTACGCACTGTCGATGTAGTACAACATTAAGCATCGCCGTTAATAGATAAAAAATGAGGCCACAATAATACGTCTTTGTGTACGTAATCGAATGGTAGCTTTTCAAGATCATAAAATGCCTATTCTTTAAATATCGGGGGGTGAATAGAGACCAATCTTTGAAAGAGTGGAGGTAAAAATTTAAACGTTTAATAAATATGGTATAATAATTGCTTTATTTTATTTACTTAAATATTTAGCGATCTTTTTGGCAACATATCATAATCTTTCTCCTGCCCTTTTATGATTTTTTTTGGGGATTTTTTCAATTTATTTGGAGTCGGCGCAGCATGTCTTCTTCTTCCATACTTCTTTATTACTCGTCATCTTAGCATCGTTGTTACCTTTTTGGCAACATATGTATGTATCGTATAAATTCAACGAAAAAACTTTCAAAGTTTTGTCTCGATTCACCACTGCGTTTCTACTCACCCCGTTTTACGATATTCTTGAAGGTTGCTATAAAATGTAGTTAGGCATCGTAAATAAGCACTTCTGAGTATGCACACTAAATACCTTACTATTAAATCAGAACAAGCATAATAGCCTCGATCATAATCTCCCTTAGTTTCATCCCTGTTCAGTGTTTGAGTAGTTAATATTTCAGGGAATATCGGCTATGAATTTCGTGGAAGGCTATTTTCGGTTGGTTCTCAAAATTATCTGAGCTGTACCTAACGATCGTGTTTTAGTTACTATAATGGGCTTACAACATTTCAAACAAACTTTCAAGTCCTTTTTTTTTTCGAAATGACTTAACCGATTCATACGCATAAGCAGGATATAAAGGGTGTAAAAAGACCCTTAACGAATCCGAAAGGCACTTGTTCTCCTCGTCATTGTGATCATTTTTTTGTTCTGGACCATACCTGGGAACCTTATAGTTACGGAGATATTGGGGGTCAAAGTTCCAAGTTTTTCACAAGTTTTTTTTTAAATACTACTTTTTAAGGTTCTAACTTTACTCCAATTACCTCCATGGTCCGTTTACTATTCAAAGCATCCATCAGCAATAAGTTTTGAGCGCATTATATTGAGTTTTACCGTAAAATGTGATTTTTGACCCCAAAAAAAAATTTCGTTTCCCAGCAAAAATTTTTGCGTAAAGTTACTTAGTTTGATGTACAGAATGCTTGGTTGACGGCTTGGTGAAGGGTCTGTTTACACCCCGTATAGGCCTTAAAAGTTATCAGAGAACATTTTCGGAATGTCTTTAAAAAAAAAGATAATTGGAAATTAGAATTTCTGTGTCTATGGAAGATCTATAATCGGTCTAATGTAGTTGTAACACTATTTTTCGAAAATGTTCTCCCTTTTTGACTTGAAAGTTTGTATGAAACTCCGTAAATCCTCTTAAAGCCTACAGGATAAAATTGATTGTTCAGATTTTGGGAGTAAGCTTATATATTTTAGTAGGTACTCCTAAAATTAACTATTAAAATATATAAGCAGTGGGACACTCAAACAGGCTAACAAGGTTGGTTTTGTGTTTCTCAAAATCAGTCGGCAAAAAATTTAGAATGAACACTCACTCAGACTAATCTCAATGAAAATTGTTCCACATTTTGTTTAAAATAAAGTTGCACCACGCTGCCATATGCAGTCTAAACTCTGGATCGAAAATTTCACCTCACCGTGTTTTTTAATTTATTCTAAATGAACGTGCCGTAATTCAAGTGGTTGACTTTCTTCATATGCTGTATCGCCTTAATTGTACATTAAGTTTTAGATTAATTACGACTGTGCCTTCTTTTATTGACCATCTTCTTGCAAATTCCACCCCCTACTTTCACAATTCCCAACAACTAAAGCAGCCATCTCATTCGACAGGAAGATCTCAGCGCACGAGTTCGAGCGCGGCGGTCTCCTGAAGCCGTTGGTGACGACTGTCGACGGCACCCCCACCTTCCTCGGAGACCAGCCCCCTCACGCCACACCCTCGCGGCCGCAGCGGAGGTCACGGCATGAGCTCAGGCAGCTGGACGAAAAGGAACTTATATTTGAATTAGTGAGTAACTTTTTAATGTTTTCTGCTTTTCTGGGGTCAAAAAAGGAATTGGTTTCTTCGCATCATAAGTGCAGCACTGGTGGAAGCCACAGAAGATAATTAAGGGGCATTTTCTTCGCGGGCCTGTGGACAGTGAGTAATGGGCTAGCTCACCGTCCGTACGTCTTATGACGACAGGCCGTGTCGACGGCGCGTTTGTGTTCCACGTGCGCCTCAAGGAGATGTCAGCAAAGGGAAGGGGACCGCAAGGGTCGATGCCTGCCGGGGCTGCGGGACTGTTCGAAAGAGATACCGCGGCCCTGGGACACAAAGGGCAAAGAAGGAATATGGATGGGTTCAGTTTTCTTAAAGCTGCCGGAGGTAACTTAATATATGAGGGAGCCTTGGCTTATAGAACACTGTTAAACCGGAGTTTTAATGGGTAAGCCTTAACCCTTTGTCTTCCCCCGGCGTTGGGTATCAACTATTACCCCTCATGAAAAGGTCATTCCTGTTTATTGACAGGTTTTCCTGTTCGGAAATGTTGACTGCCCCTTAGAGAGACAGCCAATCAATTTATTTATTCTGTGCCAATGCATCAATTGGGTGGTATTTTTGGAAACGTCACTTTAGTGCGGGAAAATTGCCCTTGCTTTTACTAAAACAGTTATTCAGTGGGACTCTATTGAGATTTTCTACCCTATTCGGTTTTATATTTGCTCGTATTGGATAATTTCGTGGGATGTGAATACAAGCAATACGGGAAAATTCAGTCTTGAATTTTATCCCATCATCTTTTATTAAAATACCATCTAAGGTAACCATTATTGATTATGATCATATGGTGAAAATTATAGAGCTCAGTCGTAAAGTTATAATAAAACCGTACTTAATATTGTAATTTCACAATACTAGAAATATTTTCTGTAAGTTTCAAAGTTAATTTGAATAAGTGTCACTGAACTGATCTCATAAGATTTTAAAGTCCCAGCTGAGCTGACTGGACGGTCGAATAATTTCAAATGCTAATTTACTTGTATTTTGAGTTTAAATTGTAATTACGTGTGACTTGTCTATAGCTGTAAGCTTTTAAAATTAATGTTTTAGCAATTCTATTTGAATAGTAATTTGTCATTAAAAAAAAACTTGCAAATACAAGCTTAGTTTTAGTTTATAGTAAACCTCTTAAAAGGTCATTGAACTTATCATTATAAACAATTTTTACTACGAGAATAAGTCGTGAAATCGTAAAAAAAATTTTTAGGGAACAGCTGATTCTTTTCACAACTTCAAGATTCGGTTCATAGTAAACGTTGGTCATAACTATTAACACAATGACCTCTTTATAGGCTTAGGGTAAACTAAAAGTAAGGTTGCAAATCGAAAAGCTGTAGTATACAGGGTGTAAAAAAATATTAGATTCCTCACGCCGCGAAAAAACCCCACGTATGTTCCGTGATTCTTGTTATTTTTCGAGTTATAATTAGTTTCTATCTATTTTTATATGGCGTCACTATTTGGACTACCCTGTATAATTTGGTTGTCAATTTGCTCAACAATTAATTTCCTTGAATTAACAATGACCGGTTGCAAAAATACCAAATTTAGTTAGAAAAACTCAGCTTCGAGAGCGTCGTCTATCTTTCGTACTCCTGTGCCATTCTCCTTCTAAACCAATCTGTGTCATATTTACACCCGTGTAAGGTTTATATCCGTGACTAAAAATAGCGACGTAAACAATATTAAGTTGAAACACGTGCGGCGTTTAATGAAAAATTCATTTAATGAAAGATTTACTTAATGAAACTCATTCTCTTCGCAGAGACTACTCGTGTATGCAGTTTGTAGACTATACAGACAGAGCCTTTGTTTGGCCACTCGAAATAAATAATGAACTGCCCCGCTCAACATTTACATAGGCATAAACAGACAGGTATTTAATTTTGTAGAAGAGCTTTGCTTGTGAATAAGCTTGCCCGGGGTTTATTCAACTATCCTATTTCTGCCGCCAACAGCGATCTCCACTCCAGTACTTTTTTCCCCCATCGGCCATCCTGTCTACTTACAGGGTGTAAACAGACCCTTCACGAAGCCATCAACCAAGCTTTCTGTACATCAAACTAAGTAATTTCACGGAAAAAAATTTGCTGGGAAACGACTTTTTTTTTTGGGGTGAAAAATCACCTTTTACCACAGGACTCAATGTAACGCACTCAGAACATTGTGCTGATGGATGCATTGAGTAGTATGGGGATTGTGGAGATGTTTAAAGTAAAAATCTTACGTTAAAAACAAGTATTTAAAAAAAAACTTATGAAAAAATTGGAACTTTGACCCCCAAGTCTCAGTAACGAGAAGGTTCCCAGCTATGGTCTAGAACAAAAAAATTATCGCATTGACGGGGAGAACAAGTGCCTTTCAGCTTCGTTCAGGGTCTTTTTACACCCTTTATATGTATAGCCTGCCCACCCAGTTAGTTTTGCGTTATACGAAACGTCCATTAAATGTTAGTGAAGTATCAGTTAGTGTCTGGTGCCTCAGCCGGTCTGCAAGTTATCTGTACCAGTTGACTGATCTTTTATTGTTTGAAGAGCATCGGTGCCGCTGCCATGCACATGAAATATTTCAGTTTGATCTCAGGATCGGCAACGTTCCTGTAAATTGCATCAAACATAGCATCAAGCCTGTAATTCCCGAAGGGTTGGGCAAAGTTGTGCCTAATAGTACAAATCACATCTCGCCAGTTATGTTTAAGTTCTATGTAACAAGGGGCGAACCAATTTGGCAATAGGCAATAGGCTCGCGGTTGGTGGCTCAACCGGGCACAAATCCAGACTCCGTGGCTGCTACTGAGAAATTCCTGATGGAAATACCCAATAACACTTTGCCCGACCCGGGAATCGAACCCAGGACCTCATGCTCAGCAGTCGCACTTGTGACCACTAGACCAACGAGGCAGTCAAGGCAAAGGTAATTAATTTACATAAATAAGAAACACTAATAATTTTAATCTCTTAATTATGAATTCAACTCAACCTTTTAGTGGAAATCGTGTTTTCATTAGGAAAATCTGATTAAAACAAATTAGAAAAGGTAAACTAAATCACAGCTAGTTCGTTAATTTTTATTTGACGTTTTTTTTTCTGAAAGTACATAGATCCTTAAGGAACAAGTTAGTACTATTTTGAAGGGACGCTTTGTACAAATTGATTTATGTCTCTGGATTACCCTTTTTCTTGGAATTTATAGCCTTTTAACTTCGAGTTGTATTTTTTGGGTCTACGCTCAAAGTGATTTATTAAATGAATTGTCTTAATAACAATTTGATTAATTATACAAGACGTCGCGTCGTTACTTTAAGTAAATCATACCCTGGCCGAGTGCGATAGCTTTTGCTTGGGTTCATTTTTTTTTTAAGTTTAGGTGGTTTATACAGGCTGATTTTTTCAAGTGCCCATATCCGAAACTATGAGGAATAGCAAAAAATACTCAAAGGAGTATCGAGCCCGATTTCGATGAAAACTAAAACTGATCCTTAGATTTTTGAAAAATCAATATTCCTACCCAGAAATCGAACCCATTGATTTTGGAAAAAAAACACACCATTCGATAGTGTCGCTAATAAAGATTAAATTCTGGATAGTATGCCACGCGCACGCTACTTACACACCAGTCTGCCAGAAGTAAGAACTTACATCTTCCATAGAGTTTCATACACTACAACCGTGCATGCTTGGCACACGTCACGCGCATACATTTTGTCTGCTCCAGCCTGAAACTTTGAACCGACTTATCAGAGCCTAGAAACAAGGAAATGGTTATCTGATTACGCAGTACAGCTAACATTTCAGGACTCCATGAACCCGCCGTGACGTCAAATAAAAGTTAATTTACGAAACGATCGGGTGTCGTTTTACATGTGTACCTAAATTAGGCGTCTGTCGGCTCGCCGCTGACAAGCATGGAGGTCAGCTCCGATAAAACAGCGGGTCGGCTTGATAATTACATGTAAACACACCGCTTGACCCCACACCCATACTCCATAGCAGGGTTGTTGCGAACATCAGCATCAGCATCAGCATCCGCTGAACTTCAGCATCATTTTCAACATCAGCATCAGCATCAGCAGTTAACCGTTTAAAAGTGGAATATGGACGTATTTTAAATTAAGGAGTCAAGAAACTGCAAACTGCATGTTATGTAACAAGGATTATTCACGCAAAGGGCGTACTAATATTGACTGATTTTACTTTTCCCTGTTTTTTTAAGAAAATATTTAAAATCAGCATCCGCTGATGTCAATGATAAAAGATCAGCATCAGCATCCGCTGATGTGAAAAAAATATGCATCAGCAACAACCCTGCTCCATAGCTCAATGGAAAGCACATGCGTAACCAAGATCCTTACTAATATTACAAATGCGAAAGTAAGTTTATTTGTTTGTTACCTTTTCACGCCTAAACCACTGAATAGATCATCCTGAAATTTTGCATATACGTTGTCAGGTGTACAGAAACGGACATAGGGTACCTTGCATCCCGAAAAAATTACTGTTCCCGAGGAAAACAACATTAACGTTCTTATGATAATAGATGGCGCCACGTGTCTTTCGAATCATGATTGAATTATATTATTACAAGCAGAGTACCACCCGAATTGATTGTCAAATTCTAAATTAATGCGAGCGAAGCCGCGGGCAAAAGCTAGTCTTGAATAAATATTTTGGTTTAAAAGAGTGTCCATGGAGTTTCTTGCCCACTCTTCTCCATGAGATCTACGCTTTGGAATGGGCAACTATAGTACTTCCACAAGTCAGAATTCCTTGTGACTGGGACTGTAGCTTCATCCTTTTGTTTTTGACATTCAAATGGTTTGAGTTTGAGCGACTTTTTCATGAGGAGACGAAAAAATGCGTAATAAGTACACTGATTTTTATCTTTATATGAGTGAAGCATCTGTCTATTTGATAGTCGAATGATTACAGAGGATAAGAAACACTTGTCAGTTTATTGTTGTTATTATTGCCCCAAACACGTGAGAAGCGCAAGAGCATGTCTCAATAGCATAACAATCATAATTATTTGCCTGAGATTGGACCTGTTATCGCATCCACTCAAGATATCACCTTTCCCGCCACGCAGTCTTGTCACCGTCTTATCAGGTACTCGTAAATAAAATAATCACGTACCTTTCTTTCGTCAATCAAGTTAACATTATTGCGCGTTAGCAACACCTGAATTATGCAGACCGCGTCTGGTTTTCGTAAAAGCGGTCGCACTTCACTTCCAGTAGCTTTGTTTCTACGTCCTGGCTGGGCTGCCGACGGTTCGCCCGCATTTGATATACGGGCGCCATACGCGCCGGTACACATGCACCCAATGCCTCTTTAACGACGGAACTGAAATTAACACTGAAAATTATCCGTATGAATTAATTTCAATGGCTATTTGAGTGTCGGATGCTGACTACACGGTAACGTAACTTATGATTTGATTTCCACATAACAATGGCGTCATTATTGCGTCATGTAACTGCACATTCGGGTGCAATATAAACGAGGAAATTGCGGTTATCCTCAATCTCGCATTATCCTCCTAATCCGTAATATCAACTCGACCTTCAGGAATTACCCTTTCCTCAATTCCGTATTGCTTCAAAAATAACCCGGGATTCCGGGAATATCCCCCTTGCATTAAGATTTACGTTCTTTTGCCGTGGCCCGTATAAAAGCAGTTGGTTGACTGGACGGCTAGATAAACACCTCCACTGTGGGCCGCGTGTGTGCGTGGGTGGGCGTGAATATTCATAGCGCATTCATTGATGATGGCTGACGTCTACCCAGGAGCCGTTTAACTGCCAGCTATAGATAAGTAGATACTTTCGTAACCTTTCATCGTTCGGCTAATCTTCGATAGAGCTCGAAGTTTGAAACTCGTTAAATCTCGGTCTAGGGACTTCTACTGTCTTTTGAGTCTTTTTTTTTCAGTATCAGGTCAGACATAATATAACCTTATTCACCCTTTGAAAAATATATATGTCACAGTCAAAACTGTTAATCAGTCAAAACTACTTTTGACCGCTGTCAATCAGTCAAAACTGACTTTGACCGGTGAAAACTAATTTAACAATAACTAACATTTACTTAGAAACTTATTAGGTTGTTAGATTTTTTTTTGTGATCCTTTGCAAAACATTATGTCGTAGTAATTCTAGGCCTAAGTAATTACAACGTTCGGAAACAACATATTTTAAATGGAGAAAACGCATTTTAACATTACAAGGATTTTGACTGACACCAGTCAAAAGTGGTTTTGACCGATTAACAGTTTTGACTGTAACATATAAAGTATAGTCTAGTAACAAGAAGAAAAAGATCAGTCGTCTCGAATGAGCTCCTAATATTTTCCGCCCCAATCGGAGATCAGACAGTGTGATCTTATTACCCGCTTATTCTACCAAAAATGGCCTATTTACGAAGGGAAGAATAGGCTTTATCGAACGTAAACGTACGCCTACACAGTGCAAATACCTTCAATTCAGAAGTTCTCTCTCGATTGAGTTATTAAACGAAGTTCCTGTCCTAGCTAAATGTTCGGTTGCTGGGGTCTCCGGTTACTGGAGCGTCACGACTCACGTTCGACCCAAATTGACTATAATTAATCATTTCGTGTACGTATTAATTGAGACAGCGACGGATTGAGGGACTTTATTTATAACAATTCATTCACCATATTATGAAACTAGCTGTTCCCCGCGACCTTAGTCCGCGTAAAGTTATTAAAAATACAAATTTCCCCGTTTTTGCAACATTTTTCATTGCTGCTACGCTCCTATTGGTCGTAGCGTGATGATATGTATAGCTTATAACCTTCCTCGATAAATAGGCAATCCAACACTAAAAGATTTATCCAATTCGAAACAGTAGTTCCTGAGATTAGCGGGTTCAACCAAACAAACTCTTCAGCTTTATAATATTAGTATTAGAACTTCTATGAAAAAATATGTGTCTGATTTAATCGACGAGTTATTTTATGGAGGAAACATTTGTAGTTTTCGTAGTATTACATCCATGTCAAGGTCATGTTTCTCTGCATGTTAATGATTCACATGTCATTGATTGTTTAATAATATTGTTTACAATAAAACCCACCAAACTGATGACCTGCATTTTACTCAGAAAATTAATTACAGTATAATTTGTTCAAGGTGAATTTGTTTATGTAGGTTACCCACAGTCAAATCAATGGGAACGAGACCTTGCAGTAATAATATCCATTATCCCTAAAGTATGACCTACATGAAGTACCATCAGTAGTAAAACCATCATTATCTAAAAATTTAATATAAAATAATGTCATCATCTGCCTACACTTTTCCCAACTATATTGGGGTCGGCTTCCAGTCTATTTAAGTATTTTACATGGAGCGACTGCCTATCTGACCTCCAAAACCCAGTTAGTACTGGATAATACGATACCCCTTGGTAAGACTGGTTGTCAGACTTTTTGGGCCACTGACTACCTAACGACTGTCAAAGATCTACAAATTACAGCCGGGACCAACTGCTTAACGTGCTTTCCGAGGCACGGAGGAAACTCGGTATGCAATGGGTGGTCACCCATCCATAGACCAACCTAGGTAAGCACGGCTTAACCTAAAGATCGACCCGATCGGCTGTTATTATTAAGCCATGAGCTCCTCTCCATTTTAATACATGTACAAAATATATTAGTGGATTCAGTAAATAGACGACGCTGGAAGAAATTCTCGCCGGAAATTTGTTCGGAAATCATATTCCACGTCTAGTTTTAACGAAACACTCGGGTTGGGATGTTACGTGGGTGGACAGCGCTTGTTGACGTCCCACCATTGCATCTTGACGTCGGTCCGACGTCCTTCGACGAAAACTTATATCCTTTTTGTGACACACAATAATCTTAGAGAACTTTTGGATTTCAAAACTTGTTAGTTTCGAAGGTTTTGTTGGTTGTACTGGGGAGGTTGATTCTGAAATATTTACTGTAGTCTCTTTCTTCTCGGTCATTGGTCGCTCAAGTGGCTAAATCTACTTCTATTATTTATACAATTTTCTATTACGATCTGTCTATTGTATTTACTTTTATTATTTTTTGTCTGGTCTTGGAAAATCCACGATGTGTCTATTGTTAACAGCGTATAGACTAGCAGCCTAATTCAACAGTGATCCAAAAGTAAAGGTAGAAAACTTGACAAAACTTTTTCTACTTTTAGTATCTTATTGGCTTCACAAAAAGAGTGATCTGTCCCCTTCTAATATCCCAGATAAAGTTTCGAAACTGACTTCTGCAGTGGTTGTATCCTAAAATTTTATGTCCCTAGTCTGGGTAGCTCGTGTTGTTTTATTCATTTATATGAAACTGGGTTTGCACTTTAAACAAGTTTCTGGTTTTATTTGACTTTTATCCTGGTACGGCTCCAAGGAGAAAGTTTATGTTATAAGTTATGGGTTTAGTTACGTTTGGTTGCAGAAAAAGTAGGTGACATCAAAGGTGACTAGCTGACGAATGGGGAACGATGGTCCTAACAGAGTCCTTCTGTTTGTTCATAGCTACAACGTCACCAGACTGACTGTGACTTAGATTGGCCTACTGCTAGTCGCACCTAAGCTTCTCCAAAAGATGAAAAATTTGTCTGTAACCCATCGCTGACCGCATAGTTATTCAGTCCTTTGGTTCATCATCATCATCATCGTCATCCACAGCCTGAATTCACCCATTGCTGGGTATAGACCTCTCTTTTCTTGTGCCAATCTCCACGTTCCCGTGCCAGCCTCATCCAGTGCCCTTACCATGAGTTTGTAAAAAACTGTCCTCGATATCGAAAACTATCGGATATACTTCTCGTGTCGTAAAGCAGTCGATGAATGTGAAAGAGACAGGGCGATAGTATTCGATAACGAATAATACATTTGAAACTCATGGTAAGCTCACAGGTCTTTCCGCCGATGGCAACTATGTCGTCTGCCCAACCGGTACCAACATCTTTTGGCTACCAAAGTTAAATAGACGATTATGTTACTATAACTCTACAGCATTGGTATTAATAAATCTCCTTTCTTTTTGCCATAGGTGAAAGACATCTGCAACGAGCTAGAAGTACGGGTGCTGTGTCACAAGATCCTCCAAAATGTATCAGTACTGTTGGATGCTGATCGGGGGTCCCTGTTTTTGGTGCAAGGAGAGAAGGCGTCACCTAATCCACAAAATGGCAGGTTAGTACAAAAACTGTTTAAGAGAAGTTCTATCATAAACTGAATGAATGGTGGAAGACGAAGCTAATATACAGTGCTACTAGGGGATTTTAGCGCTTCAATGGCTTTGACAGGGGGCGTTCGCGTTGATGGTAAACGTTTTGTGAAATAGTTTCGTGTAATTGTGTTGAAAAAACAAAATGGCGGTTGCAATTCGTATTTTGAACTATAACGGACTATCGTTATAGTTTGTTTTAATGTTCCATCTCTAAATGTAAGAAAGTATGTTCGCTGTAGTGGCCAGTGTTTATAGAGTCTGTTTTTACTTCGCAAATATTCGGTAGTGCCTCTTGAATTTTTGTTTGTCAAGATTAGGTTACGAATAAACACTAACCATCTTTATCTTTTCATACGCAATTTTCTTGCTTTTCATAACATAGATTAAATGGTATTTTTTCGAAATGTGAAGGTACGTATGTTATCTAATCCTTTTGACGTTGAATTTTCCTTCCTGTACGACCTTTGGCCGGTTAAAGTGTCTCTAGAGATGCTCTTTCGCTTACCGATCTAAAAGTTGAGGTCAGTTGCTACCTGGCCACTTGGTTAGGAACAGCCAATGGAAACGATTGACATTTTGAATAAACTATAAGTCTCTTGGGCGTCTCTCGCGGTGGCTTCGAGAACCACAAAGTTCGAACTAACTTTGATTTAGCAACAGCAAAGTTGCCGACCGTATTGCCGTTTGTGGTGCCGGCTTAAATCATCTGAATGTTACACAGGGTTATTAAACGCTAGATCAAACAGCCAATCACACGATTCAAATTGTGAACTTAAGTGCTTCTGAATGATTAATGGGCCATGGAGATGTAAGCTCAACCACCACCATTTGCCATTAATTGGTTTCAATTTAGTCATAATTAGCGCATCGATTATGATAAACGCAAGGTTTTATTTGATAAAACATCGAGATTTCTTTATTATAAGTAGTTCAGGAGAACAACGCGGTCACACATACTTACACGAATTGCGGCTTTAATTTATACCAGCTTATGCCCGCGGCTTCGCCCGCGATAATTGTCCCACGGGATCATAGTACCGGGATAAAAATGTATTAATCCAGGTTATAAACTATGTGTGTGCTAAATTTCATCCAAATCTGTTTAGTAGTTTTTGCGTGAAAGAGTACCAAACATCCATACATCTTCACAAACTTGCGCATTTATAATATTAGATATTGGATTAAATACAGAAATTAAAAAAGAAAACGTCAAGTTTTGCATCTATTAATTGGAACGTTATTGATTAGAAAGTACCACGTGACCTCAAAAAGATTTGCAATAAAAAGAAGAAAACTCGAAATGAGAATTTGCACTTGAATGCAAGTCACCCGTTCGTAATCAGAATTTATAGCTTCAAGAACGGGTTTGTGCTACCGCAGTGCTGAGATGGATGCCTGTGTAATTCTACAGACGTTTCAAGTTGCTATACATCTCTATATCCGTCTCTTTTCTTTGTACGAAAAGCGTCGTCCATGAAAAAGAAAGAGTAATTTGGCTGAGGAACCATAATACATTTCTCATGGACACTTGCATGAATCCGACGTATATATTTGATTGCTACTTTCTACATCCACGACAGCTGTAGTTCCATTCGCGAGAGTGATTTTACTGTTTGCGTGGACGTTTACGAGTTGCTTGATTCATAGGTAATGAAACCATTTCTAATGAAGAATAGATGGGTTTACAATCTATACGAGTTCTAATGGTTTTATTCTTCTACCAATAAAAACATGAAGTCTAGACGTTCATCAAACCTTTCTTGAATGCATTCCCCTTTACAAGCACTCATCGAATTATCATAAGAGAAAAAAAAGCAGTGATAGCCTAGTGGTGTGACCGTCGGACTGCCAAGTCATAGGTCTCGAGTTCGAACCCAAGGCACGCACCTCTGATTTTTCGGATTCATGTGCGTATAGTATACGGGGTGTAAACAGACCCTTCACGAAGCCGTCAACCAAGCATTCTGTACATCAAACTAAGTAACTTTACGCCAAAATTTTTGCTGGGAAACGAAATTTTTTTTTGGGGTCAAAAATCACATTTTACGGTAAAACTCAATATAATGCGCTCAAAACTTATTGCTGATGGATGCTTTGAATAGTAAACGGACCATGGAGGTAATTGGAGTAAAGTTAGAACCTTAAAAAGTAGTATTTTAAAAAAAACTTGTGAAAAAATTGGAACTTTGACCCCCAATATCTCCGTAACTAGAAGGTTCCCAGGTATGTTCCAGAACAAAAAAATGATCACAATGACGAGGAGAACAAATGCCTTTCGGCTTCGTTAAGGGTCTTTTTACACCCTTTAATTATCACTTGCTTTTCGGTGAAGGAAAACATCGTGAGGAAACCAGCATGCCTGAGAGATATTTCTTGACGGCATGTAAAGCCAAGTCAGAGCCCCATGGGCGGCCTAAAAACTCTGACACCAGGTTACGAACTAACCACACGATAAAGAAGAAGAATAAGAGAACACACATCATGACATGTTTGAATTTCTTACGAGTTCGCTCAGACTTTTTATACATTTAAATGTTTATTTCGTCTTGTTTGAATGTACGTACTAACGTACCTAATTTGCGTTTTCATTCGTTGCTGTAAAATTTATTTAAAAGTCTACACGTTGCGTATATTATTCTGCTCAGCCTCGCTCTGATTTCAGCCAGGATTACTTGTATGTGCCCACACAATCTCAGAATGACGTCATAATAAAAAATCCTACATTTAGCTTTATTTATGTTCTGTACACATCACAGGATTAAAAATAGCACAAAGTTTACTCATTACCCTTTGCTAATTCTAATATATATATATATATATATTTTTTTTTCCTAGCCTACTCTGTCCCACTCCTGGGCAAAGGCCTAATTCCAAAGGCCAAATTCTAATTGCTTTTTTTTAATGTGGTTGTGCAAATGTAAGAGGATCTGAAGGTAATGAAATTGCAAGGAAACTGCTTGGGAGATAATTACGTCTAGACGTCAAAGTGAATTTTGCTGTCTGAAGGGTCAAATTTAATTACGAAAATTAATAGCCTGACGTCTCCCGCCAATGACCTTCAGTGATTGAACCTTTGGTTGACTCTGGCGGAGTGCCGGGGCTTCGGGTGCACAATGTACTGCAGTGTAGGGGTTGTATATTTATGGCAGGTTGAATATTCAGAAAATAATGATTAAATTATGCTAATGAGAAGGGGTGAGTTCATGAAGGATTGACATCTTTTTTCGAAAGAAGTTATAAATTGATAATGGTGCAGTCTTCTGTCTGGTTCCAATGATGTTGCCAATTTTGGTATCCAAGGAATTTATTATATTAAAAATCTGGATTGTGCATCTATTTATTAGCCTAAACAAACTTTAGAACTCTAAAACTTATAATAAAAGCATGCATCTTTGATTTTACAAGACAAATGCGAAAACTTTTCTAATTTAACACATTTTTGTCCAAGACATCGCTTCGAAATAGAATTTTTAAATTCGCATGTTCTAACATACTTTCTAGAACAAAGAGTTAGCTCCACAAAGAATAGCCAACTGTCTCAAAGTTAAATTAATATCGTGACTCTGCATAGTTGTGTCAAATGGGGACCACTTGCATATACCATATTGGTCTTTGAGCTAACGTAATTTTGTACTAGTTTGTATTCTACGTGGCTCCGACCAGCGGATGCACTTAACATATTGACAAAGTTCATAACAAACATGAACACAATGCATTATGTATTGTAAATGTATTCTCCTTGTATTGATTATGGAATCTTGTGTTATTCTGAGAGATGACGGATGTTTGTACTTGTAGCTCTACATTGTTTATTTTACAGATCCGGATTAAATGACTTATTGGTTATTGAATGATAAGCAGTGATAGCTTAGTGGTGTGACCGTGGGACTGCCAAGTCACAGGTCTCGGGTTCGAGCACCTCTGATTTTTCGGATTCATGTGCGTATTATATAACTATAACTTGCTTCGATGAAGTAAAACATCGTGAGGAAACCAAAGCAGCATGCCTGAGATATATGTATTTCTTGACGGCATGTAAAGCCAAGTCAGAAGCCCATGGGCGGTATAACACAAAAAAAATATTTTTAGGTACTGTTACTATTAGATTGCTGATGATCCCACATTTGAGCAAAGGCCTTCCCCCATACCATCCAGTTCTTTCCACCCAGGGCTAATGTGGACCTCTGGTCGCTGGTTTAGTTTTATTCAGCTCGTCCCGATTGCCTATTTGATTTATTTTTCTGTTGCTCCTTCGTTGATAAAACATTGAAGGCACAATAAGAACTGGCTGCTTTTACTACTCGCACGAACTCTTTATTTTTATGTGCTCATCCACGTTTACGCGTATCGTAGACGTTAAAAGCAAAAAAGGCTTCATACGTGGCTTAGTGCATAAAGGGTGTAACAAGACCCTTAACGAAGCTGAAAGGCACTTATTCTCCCTGTCATTGCGATTTTTTTTTTGTTCTAGACCATACCTTGGAACCTTCTAGTTACGGAGATATTGGGGGTCAAAATTCCAAACTTTAATGTAAGATTTTTATTTTAAACACCTCCACGACCCCCGTACTATTCAATCTATCCATCAGCACAATGTTTTGAGTGCGTTACATTGAGTCCTACCGTAAAAAGTGATTTTTCACCCCAAAAAAAAAATTCGTTTCACAGCAATAATTTTACGTTAAGTTACTTAGTTTGATGCTTCGTGAAGGGTCCGTTTACACCCTGTATACGTTATATCCACGGCCTCTATATTGAGAATACAAAAGCGTTCATAAAATATTTTCAGCGTTTGCCTGGTTTGTACATTCGTATAATTTTTTTTCTCTGAGTTTCAACGGCTTTTACCTCTTTGAGGTTTCCTCTAAAATGGAATTTTACATGGAAATTCATTTAGACGAGCGCAGGTAAGGTGCTTTACCATTAGAGACCGCTGTGTTTTCTGTTTTTTTATTGTTATATGACTTTATACCGAATTCCTGACGTTTTATACGTCGAATAAAATTAAGGAGTGAAACGTTCTTATTTCAAATATCTCTTTTCGTTCTTTTTTCGTATCGCCGTTACAGTCCATTAAAAGAATAAAAACAAAATAAATGGACAGGAAATAATATCAACTTATCGCATTCAACGGAAACAGCAATTTTCTTTTACATTATCTGTAATGTCTTTACTTTTCGATGATTTCTTCATGAAAGAAATTCCTAAATGTTTAAGAAGCTTTAAGCGTTCCTCGTGGCGGCGGTTTGTCGTTTTTGATAGTCTATTTTTATATTTGGTTCCAATGTCAAATATATCACCTAAAAAAATTAAATGTAGGTTTCCATTTTTCGCCCACAACGTTCTTAGAACTGAAATAGACGAAATTTAAGGCTTTCTGAAAGCCTCTTTTAGAAAAACTTTTTCATTGAACACTATTTATTTTTATTCGGAAAAAAAATCTTGAACAATATCGTCGTTGAACATAAATATATGTGTCTGTTATTATAATAGTCTATCTTACAGAAATAGTTTGTTCTCCCACGCTTGCTCATCTCAAACATTTACATTTTTCATGCATGAATTTATCTTCAGTGATCGTCTGCTAGTTTTAACTTGATCTCAACTGTTCACAAACTGTCCCTTATTATAAACTACAGTTCAGATATCTGAATTAAAACTTGTTTTTTTTTTTTAAAAAAAAACGTTGCCCCACACTAAGAATTTCTCCTGTATCGTGGGTGCGTTTACAAACATTTAAACTCACATACACAAACAGCCAGACCCGGAACAACTACCTGTAGGCCATACAAATATTTGTTCCGTGCGGGAATCGAACCCGCGACACGCAGCGCAGCAGTCAATCGCTCACTGCGCCAACCGTGCCGTCATGCTCCAGTCCAGCAGACGATTTTGCGTTAGTAATGGGTTATACGATATCCCTTGGTAAGACTGATTGTCAGTCTTTCGGGCCACTGACTACCAGTAACGATTGTCAAAGATCTACAAATGACAGCCGGGACCAACGGCTTAACGTGCTTTCCGAGGCACGGAGGAAACTAGGTATGTATTGGGTGGTCCACTCATCCACCGACCAACCTTGGGAAGCGCGGCTTAGCCTGGAGATTGATCCGAGCGGCTATTATTATTTAGCCACGAGCTCCTACCATATAAGTGTAATTAAACCGATATAAATATACACCAGTGGACGTAGGGAAAAGCCCACATTGTGGTTATCTGTGTGGAGAGATAGCCCCATGGGAAGCTTGAAGATAATGTGAATTACCGTTCTCTTGGCGCAAATGTGACCTCAATGCGAGAATTAATATCTGTGATCACATTGCTGTGAATGACAGGATTTCTTTGGACTCGACATACTTAATCCGTGTCATAGCATAGGTGACATATACTGGGCTTTTTATTCAAGATTATGGAAACAAAAAAAAATACAGAACAAAAGTTTTTGCACATTTTTTTTTTAGTCAGCCTGACCTGTCCCACTCCTGGGCAAAGGCCTCCCCCCGTTCCTTCCACTTTTCTCGATGTTGCGCCTCTTCTCGCCAATTAACGAGAAAGTCATATTTTGCACATATTTCTTAAAATTTAAGGAGCAACTATTTAATATCTACAGAACGAGCTTTAAGCATTATTATCTCATTAACGCTGAGTTTATACGATTTCAGCGCACTGCAGCGTAGAATGCTGCAGTGATGCGGTAAATACCTTTTATTGTATATAAGCGAAAGGGGTTTTCTTAACACGCTTTTGTTAGTTTCTGTGTAAAAAAATCCTAAAATTTAATATAAATGTGACCCACTTCCCGTTTTCCGATTGAGCAGAAATTTTGTATACCTACATGTTTAGTTTCCATTGGATGACAATGCATGGTTAGCTAAGTGATATTCTAAATCCAGAATGGTGGACTCCCGAAGATGGCGGACTAGTTCTATTTTATGCGTTCCCATGATATGGATATCAAAATATGATAGGGTTTGAATGGTGTCACTCTAAAGCGTGTTTTTTTAAACTATAATATTTTATTATATACTAAAGAGACACAAACAGAAAGCAATGACAATTTAAAATTTCGTGTAATATTTGTATAACAACTACCAACTGTCACATTAGCACTTCAGGAAATTAAACGTAACTCAGTTTGGCAGCCATCATGAAAAAGACGGAAGGGATAGCGGAAACGTGTCACAAACTAATACCTGCCAAAAGGCACTCCGTGACGTAAAAGGGGCTTTTAAACTTCGCCCCCGCAGTAAAACGAATTTTCGCGAGTTCACGACTAACACAGTAACTCCTCTATTCATCATCTCTACATCTATACAAATAAATAAAATTGAAGTGTCTGTTTATAATATCAAAATAACTTTTACTTTTTAAGCTTTTTATTGAATGCAAATGAAAATATATACGGCACTTATAACAAAAACATGTTTTTTTTTTTAATTTTTGTCTGTCAGTCTGTCTGTCTGTCCCGGCTAATCTCCGAAACGGCTGGACCGATTATGTCGGGACTTTTTTGGCAGATAGCAGATGTTACAAGGTCTAACTTAGGCTATTTTTAATTTAGAAAAATAATTTAGGCTCCGTGAAAAAAAAATTAAACCCTTGAAATTGGTAACAAAAATCTATTCAAAAAGGGAAGTTCCTATAATAATGGGGATTTTTACAATAATTTCACGCGAACAAAGGTCGCGGGTAGCAGCTAGTTAAAAATAAACTAGTCGGCCTTTTAATAGTAAACGCCGACAAATAGGTAACGTAGAAAGTTTTAATTAAAGATCGTGGTTTTCATTAACATTACAAAGTGGAGAGCGAATTATTTACCATGTTCCACAGAGAATAGTCGCACAAAGCCCAAATAACACGCGACCATTAGCATATCGGACGGTAATTTGTCCTAAGTGAAAACATAAATATAATTATGATAATTTTCCATTTTAATTTGAATCTGATAAGAAAACATTTGGAATTAAAATGAGATGGAAAAACATTTCTCATTTTACTTTTTTTTTGTCCTTCCTTTATCGTGTGGTTAGTGTCTAACCTGGTGTCAGAGTTTTTATGCCGCCCATGGGCCTCTGACTTGGCGTTACTTACGTCGAGAAATATCTCTCAGACACGCTGGTTTCCTCACGATGTTTTTTTTTTGTAATTAGTTGCGGTCCTTTGTAACTGTGTCATATGATATGTCTGGTCTGTGGTCTGAGGTCTGAAACCACCCACCAATGTGCGTTCTATTTTTTTCGCATTTCGCGTAGGTTGCATTGTGGGCGGCTTTCATGAAACATCCAACGCCACATGTCAGTCCAACTAAAGCAAAAAGCAGAAAAATACTCTCGCACGTACACCTATAATCGAGTTTGCGTTGTCTCATAAAATAATGACAATCCAACTCCTACGTGAGAAAAAGAATATATAAATATACCTATGTATACGTACCTACATAGTCTTAGTTACAGACTAATTTTCTCTTACATGTCCACCGAGCCAATCCTTTAATCCACGTGCCGACGTTACACGTTCAATATATACAGCTATATGTACATAGTGTTGCACAAATAACTGTTAAAGTGATGACGAAGGCACGCTTAGGATGCAATTAGGGTTACCCAACCGTTATACGGTCAGACTGACTTCATTTTGTCAGGTATTAGTCATTTTACTGCTTTAAAGACGTAGTGTAAACGGTACTTTGGGAATCGGTGTTTGTTTTGGTATTATTAAAGTTTTCCCAAATATTGTGGAGTTTTTTTACTACCAAGCGAATACTTGGCTCCTTAGCTTAATGTAAATAAGGTTCATTATCATCACTGGCAGCCTTGTTCCACCCGCTACTACTGGTCATGGGCCTCTTTCTTTCTGTGCTCCCCTGCACGCTGATTTCAGATTTTTTTTGTTGATCCGTCATTTTGTCGATTCTTCAGTCGACAAAATCCGTTTCTACGGTGTTCATGCGACGCGTGCTGATGTGCTGACGCGCCTCAATCAGGTCTTACCCGCGATTTTCTGAATGTCATCTACCCACGTGCCGGTTGGCATACCAACACTCCATCTATCTTCTTTCCTCTTATTATTTCTACTTCTTATTTTTCTCAATCGTCTTCGATTCTTCTTATTTTTCTTTATTTATCTTCTTCTCTATTCAGTAAGGGCTTCTACTCCATCTGCCATCCTAAGCGCCCTACCCATTTCAGAGCCGCTATCCGCAATCCGACATCTTGACCTTGATAACGTGGGCAAAATAAGAGTATATCAATAAAAGGTGCAAATCTGCGATATAAACAACTCAAATCACGAACTCAACAATACTAAAGCTTCCAAAGCCAATGAATATAACATGTGACTACCCAAAGAGCACCGTTTACATCTGCCGTCATATCTCGGCTGCAGTTACAGTCCTGGCGTTACATTTGTTCTTTCTCGGTTCGTGAACAAAGTGGTTGGTCGATTCCCCAGCGTATTGCCGACAGACGTGTGTAAGGGGTTTAGTAGACTTGCGACTTTTAGGGTCGATTTTGCGATGCGTTTGGCGATGCTTCGTGATCGGATGCGAAACCGAAATCCCGCTTATCACCGATTGCTTCGATGCTGTAACGCATTTTTTGCGTTTGAGTGCTGGATGAAAGTTGTGTTTTATCATAAATTCGGTTAGCGGTCGGCTGATGTTTCGAGCTTAAAGCGAGTGAATCGCTGATGGCCACAGTAGTACGTCTGCTGAGGCTCTTATATCCCCGATATAACTCTCTGTCACGCGACAGGCCACTAGGAGCCTTTGTTTTGATAGACCCTCTGAGGCGCTGGCGTGCAATTTATTTTGACAGCGGAGATGTAACGTTTCAGATGTTGGAACTTTGCCTCTTGATTGTTGGAAGGTTTTGGTGAATGTTTTACTTAATTGCTCTTGACTTGCTGAAGTCTACCCAACAATGGAATATCGCACAAAGGAGTAAAAACAACCCAATAAAGTTTCTTCCAGTTAGTCCTTAAATGCAATCTGCGTATGACTCTTAAATTCCTTTGAACAGTAAAGGTGTTCCTGACCTTTGTCCTTTTATGAAGCGATGCACAAAGGCAGTAAATTACGCTCAATTTCTTTGCGCTATTGTGCATCGTCTGGTAAAGGCATAAAAGTCAAAGAGAAACTTAAAAATGGGCAATTTAGAAACCACTGGCAATATCTGCCAGTGAATATTTAAGATCTGGCGCATAACCGTTAAAATGCGGGGCATCGGAAGTGGCCGAAAACCCGGGGGAAATGTCCGGCTCCCGAGGTTCGCGTGTAGTTCGGGTTAACGATGTGCCGACTACGCTTTGTTTTAAAAAATATTCTGAAATGGGAGCCGATCGAATTCTAATTAAATTCTGATATAATTAAGGTTTCTGAAGTATCGGAAGCCGTTATTAAATACTTACCTTACCTACTTGCTGAAATATTTGAGCGAGATTTTCATGGCTGGATTCTTTTGAAATATGACTTTACTTGTGATCAAAACCTCATTTTAATTTAATTTCTCATAGCTGAAGCCAAGAAAAATCTAAATTAATCTTCTATCTGCGGGAAAAAGATACACAAAGCAAGTCGACCACAGTAGATACTTGTAAAAGCAAAAAACAAACTGGAGAAAATAAGTTTCTGTGGTCAAAGCGACGGGCTGCTGGGTTACCAATCTCTGTACTATTATTGTATTTATATCTGGTTCTCGACTGTGAACGTTATATCATGTTGTTCTGTGGTGCAATGAATGGTTGTGGTATCCTGAGTTAAGGCTTTACTTGCCCTGAGTGCATGCTGATAGAACGTTTACAACAAACATAAAAATATAGCAAAAGTCAAAGCTCAGCACCAAATAGCAGCTGTAAATGTGTGGTTTAGGGCGAATTTCACCAATGAAACTGAACGCGATCAGCATACCTAAATCGCGTTCAAGAGCGGCCATCAATGTCATAAATGATTTTTTTTGTGTTTAGTGCCTAACCTGGTGTCAGTGTTTTTATGCCGCCCATCATGGGTCTCTGACTAGACTTTACATGCCGTTTAGAAATCTCTGAGGCATGCTGGTTTGATTTGCGCACGATATTTTCCTTCGCCGAAGCAAGTGATAATTACACTAATAATATTATTATTATAATTACTTAATTATACAATACGCACATAATTCCGAAAAATCAGAGGTGCACGCACCTCTGATTTTGTTGGGTTCGAACTCGAGACCTACGACTTGGCAGTCCGACGGTCACACAGCTAGGCTATCACTGCAATGGATTAATGACACTGACAGCTCATGAACGCCATTTAAAAGTGTTGATAGCGTTCAGTTTTAATGGTGAAATCCGCTCGTAGTCAATAGTCGTCATAAGGACGAAGACCATTTATATCCAAAAATAATTTCATCAAAATCAAACTAAACAGAATGACATATTAATAACACGAGTTTGTAATTTCATAGGTACACGTAATTTTCCTAATTGATTTATTTGTAGGCGGCGTTTAATGTAATTTCAATAACGTAATATTCGATCTCACGTTTCCAATTTAATTTCGTGGAAGATATTCTTGTGCTTAAAATAATAATCAAAAGGCCTTCAAGGGCCCACGTTTTATGTAGGGTTGTTAACACAGAACTTTTAGAAAGAAACAGATGCTAAACAGTCCATCCATAATCTATCCATACTCCATACATACGCCATCCATACTCCATCCGTATTCCATCCATACTTCATCCATACTCCATCCATACTCCATCCATACTCCATCCATACTCCATCCATACTCCTTCCATACTACATCCATCCATATTCCATCCATACTCTATTCATACTCCGTCCATACTCTATTCATACTCCGTCCATACTCTACCCATACTTAACTCTTATCTGCTCGACTGTCCGTATGTAACCTTTTCATGCCTTAGCAGAACAAAATTGCCATAAGGATGAACCTTGACCAAGAATCAAAGACCAGGAGGTCTAAAATGACCTCTTTAGCAGAATCTTGACAGGATAATAATACGAATTACGTTACAAATTACAATTCTTAAAATGGTCATAAAGTGACAAGTCACAAACTGCGTCTGTGATCATTTTAAGAATTTTAATGTGATTATTATTATCATCCTATTATGATTCTACTAAAGCTATTTTAGGCCCCCAGCACAAAGGATAGGTACTTTTATCCCGGTAATATATTCTCATAAGATCATTTCTGACTTCAACGCGAGCGAAGCCGCGGACAAAAACCAATACATCATAAAAACACGAAGGAACTCCTGTACGCTCGTGAGGAGAATCTGAAGTAAAATACTTACTTCGAATTACTTAGATCTCATGTAAGATCCAGAAAATACTGTGGTGACATCAAACGATTCCGATACAAAGCGATACGCATCTCTATTTCTTTACGATCTATGGTCGTTCCTTTATTCCACAAATCGCATGGAATATTTAGATGAACAAAGCCGGCTTCGAAATTTAGCGTCCATGGTTATATAGCTTTTGGCGTCAATCCAATACGCAATACGGTTATTTATATTTATGTTATATACGCATTTTGAATAAAGGGCCATACAACAAGCTTATTTGGCAATTGCTCTTCGTGCGATCGCTTTCACCAATATGTGGTTGTGGGCAATCGTAGTGGTGTAATTAATTAGTGGTGTACCGAGCGATAGGTACTAATGATCGTGCAATTATTCACCTGAAAACCACGGAATAGAATTGTCATTTTAATTCTTTTATTCTATTCACATTTATTTGTAGTGAAAAGGTGGGAGTCTGCCGTTCACGGGATTAACATCCCACGCTACCCGTGGATTCTATTTGAAGGAAAAATGTAACTTAATTAAAGCCTTGGAAAGAATGTAGGTCGATCTATTTTCACCGTGAATTGCTATACCTAAGGATTAAAAGTCGTAGGATATAAGGATATATATAAGTAGAGGAGAATCTTTATACTTCATATTATCATTCTTTTGCGCTTATCTCAATTCATTTGGGGTCGGCGCAGCATGTCTTCTTCTTCCATACTTCTCTATTATTGGTCATCTCATCGGACACCTCCTTTCTAGCCATATCATTATTTACTCTATGTACAGTCCATCCATGGTTTCTTTGGTCTTCCTCTACTCATATACCCGTCCACATTCATACTCAAAACTTTCCTCATTCCTCCGCCCAACTTTTCAGGAAAATCTTTATACATATTCTATAATCGGTACTTTTTGTCGTGTTAATTAGTAAATTATTGCTGATATATAAGTATATAGGATATATTGTGATGGATCGTTTATAAGCAGTCAGAATTATGAAGGATTGGGCTGTTGGGTGGGTAGACGAGTAGGGGAAGACCAAAGAAACGTTGGTTAGATTGTGTGAAAAATAATTATATGCTTAGAAACGGGATGCCTCGTGAGGTGACTGCTGGACATGAGGTCCTGGGTTCAATTCCCGGGACGGGCAAAATGTTATTGGGTTTTTCAATCGGGAATTTCTCCGTAGCAACCAGGGAGTCTGGATTTGTGCTCAGTTGATGGCAATAGGATCGCCTCCAATTACATAGGAAAACATGATTGGCGAAATGTGGGTGTACTATGAGGTACATCTCTGCCAAACCCTTCGGGGATTACAGGCGTGATGTTATGTATTACCGGTATCTACTACTACGAGCTGTGGCTAATCATGTGGAAATCTTAGTGACGCAAGATCGGAAATGTGAAACAGAAGTCAAACGATACATTATTGATTATGGTATGCAAACGACTTCCGCCACTCTTATCTCAGATTGAAATAACTTGATAATAAATTGTTGCTGAAGGGATAGTGATTTATAACTTACTAGCTATGCCCCGCGACCTTCGTTCGCGTGAAATTATTATAAAAATATTACTTTCCCTATTTGAATCGGATAGTGTTAATTTTTTTGCAAGGAACTCTAATCCTTTATCTAAATTAAATAAAAGTAGCCCAAGTAACTCCTTACGACATCAGCTATCTGCGTCAAAACCAGTCCAGCCGTTCCGGAACAAACAGACAGACACATGTTTTTTTGTTATAATTAAAGTACTGTATATACTTTCATATGCATTCAGTAATAACCTGTAATTTTGAAATTACAAACAGACACTTCAATTTTATTTATTTGTGTAGATTAGCGGTTTGATTTTGTATACTTTCCCATGAAAACTTACATGGCAACCCCCTTTTTTTTTTTTTATTCTTCTTTAGGTCACTATTTCACCAATTATTTTTCAAAATCGGTTCAGCAATATAGCCGTGAAAACGTAACAGACAGACGGAGACAATTTACCGTTTTATCATAAAAGTTTGGATCAAACATTATTTACGACCATATTTATGCAAAGTATTACGATTATATCTATCTTTTGCTGTTATATCTGGTGAACCCCTTTCATATTTGTAGATATTATTTATTGCTCAACTGACCTTTGGTGAATATGTTAAACGGACAGACGCGATACAAATTACAACGGACACTGTCAAGGTCAAGGTCATTTAACATCAATGTAGCACAGAAAATGGTTAAACAATTCTTTTCACTTATTTATTCTATGAAATTTCTATTTGAAGATTCTTGTTTTACACTCGCTCTTCAGTTTTAAAAGAAAGCAATGGAAATATTTCTTCGCTAGAACTAGTTACAAGATTCAAAAAACATAGTATTGGAAGACTAAAAACTACCAACTTTTCCTTTTTAAATTCAGAGCTATTTCTGGAAGTTTTCATTTTAACTGTCTCGTCTAACCTTTGAAGAAAACACTATTCAACATCGTCTTAAAAGTCTACTTTTCCAGCTCTAAATAGTACCTAGTATAGTTTTCTCATTTCCAAAAGCGTCCGACAAAAAATTCGTAATCCCGAACATCGACACCGGCTGAATAATGAATGAAGAGTGACACTTAAAAGTTCCCCAGAGCCGCGAGAAGGTTGAAACAATTGCCAACCCTCCGAAGGTCAAGGTCAAACGGGACCCTGTACGCGGAAATCATAACGGAATGGAACAACCAATGAAGTTTGGAGGGTTATATCCTGCCCTGTATGTACTCGTATTTGTCATCGTAACAAGGATTTTATTGCCTTACTTATGTTATTGCCTCTTATATCGTGTCTTCGGTTGGTGATCATAAATATTACTTTGCATGCCTTTTTAAATTGTATTACATTAGGCATGGGACCTTTATTTGTTAGTGCTAGTAGATTTAGTAATGTAAGCTAGGGTTCTATTTTTATTTCAAATAAAAAAAGCTTGTTTTACCAAGTCTTATCGTGTCGTAAAAATATATTTAAATACCACCAAGCAATATTTACTTGACCACTAAAGTTGATTGGTTACATTTATGAGGCAAATTTAATTAATTTTAACATGTTACAATTTTCCTTAATGGTTTACAAGCAAATAATAATATTAATAATTTCTACTCATAACCTTCCGACGATACGGCGTCCTTGGGTGGTCTTTTCTGTGATGTATCAATTTTCATAATAAAACCTCAAGGCGTCTCAAGGGACCGATTTTCAGTTGGATGTTTAAATTGCTCACAAATATAGCGAGTAATTCTCAATTTTATGGCCAACTACAATAGGATATTAAACCGCTACTGTCAAATGCAAAAAAAAATGGCAAAAGTTCCTAATTGAGTAAAGAGTCCTTAATCTTTCAGGAACATTAAGGTCAACATAACGAAACATTCGACAAAAGCCCGCACGAATCCTTTTTTCATTAACTTAATACCAACTATATCCGTCCACATTTAAGTGTACGTAAGCCGTCAACGTGTTTCTCTTATAAAGCTTATCCAATTATTCAATTTGACTGAACGAAATGAAGTTACGTGTGTAGTCGCCACTTAAGCCTCCATCTGAGGGTTTATTGAGTTTGAGTGCGCTCTTAAAGAGGAGGCTTCCTGGGGAGTCCAAGATTCGATGACGTAATGTCATTGTGTGATGTATGTGTGTATCGCTGGAAGTTTGTTCGCCTGTGGTTAAGGAAGGGCACTTACAAATCGGCATACGTGATTTGGAGGGTGTTCCTTATTGCGTTTTGTGGTAGAAATATTTTTGTAGCTTAATATCTGGACTAACTGGACTCTTGTCAAAAGGATTGGGCCCAAATAGCCAAAGACAGAGATAAATGGAAAGAGGAAAGGGAGGCCTTTGCCCTGCAGTGGGACAAAACAGGCTCATAATAGTAATAATATCTTAAAAAAATCAAGTATCTTGATTTGGCACACGAGGTTGTCGACATGTGGGACGTGGACTCTGCAGTCATTGTACCGATAGTCGTTACGGTGAATGGACTAATAGCAAAGAGCCTCGACCAACACCTTAGGAGGCTCTCATTGAGCGGCTGGGTCAAGGGCTTGATTCAGAAAGCAGTACTTCTGGACACGGCACGCATAGTGAGGCGGTTCCTCTCTCTGGAGCCCTGACCACCGGCAGCCTGGACCTTGTTCCTGATGCCGATGGGCCATCTATTTTTTATATTTTTAAATGTTTTGTTTACTTTTGTTTTTTTAAATATTTAAAAATGTAATAAATAAGACAATTAATGAATAAAGGACATAATATCTTAGTAGCTTGTAGGTAAGAAAAGCTGTTATAGTATACTGGTGTATGAGATTAGATGCATGGTGAAGTCAGTTTTATTCTCGTATATAAACAAACAATAAGTACACTCGATTAACATAATCATATTAATTACTTTACAAGGGAGCGGCCATATCAACGATCATCGAACATAAATCATGCAGTAGATATCTCCACTACAAGATAATCTCTTACAAATAAATCTCGCAATTAGAGCCGTGCACGTAATAGTTTCAAATGTCACGTGTATCGAGTTTTACTTTAGTTATACGTAGGAGGACCGCATGCGCCGCGACACATGGCCCTCGAGGTTTTATTAAACGGATTCTTCTTCCTATTTGCCGATTGGAAAATTCCCCGAGAGGGACTGGGAATTCGATTATGCCTGTCGTAAGCCTCCCTTGTTTGCTTGTCGCTGATAGTAATGAAATGTAGTGGGCTTCATTGTTCAACTATTTTTATTCGCAAATCCGGCAAATGCTAATAAAGCTGATACGGGTATCTAAAAATTGACGCGCATTGTTTTTTATTCAAACACGACTGGAGCCTGATATTTTTGTGAACAAATGGAACGCGAAAATGTTTGCACTTCTATAGAATTTGATATTGCGATGTTCAAAATTCGTCGTGTTTATTCTATTTGAAAAGTCTGCCATGCCGCGCACGGTCAATATGTGATAACTCCAATATTTTATTCGTGTGTCTAGGTATTAAAAATATTTTCCAGCTGGAACCAATTCTAGCTTATTTTCAACTTTTATACACGTTATTCATATTCAATTTTAAAAACCAGTTGTTTATTATTTTTGTTATTTCCAGATGTTTGGTGTCGAAGCTTTTCGATGTCTGCTCGAAGTCAACACCTGAACAGATGGAACAGCTCGATGAGATCCGGATACCGTGGGGCAGCGGCATCGTCGGCTATGTTGCCGAGAGCGGCGAGCCCGTCAACATACCTGATGCGTATAAGGTTCGTGAATTGCATGCTTCTAGAAATCTCAGTTGCCAAACGACTCTGACAAATGACTCAGTTACTAAGTGTTGAAGATAAGAGTCATGTGATTACCATCGAAGGAACTGGGTCTGAGACACCTTTAACTGACCCGGGGTAGGTAGAGAATGGAGTCTTACAAACCACCTTAAAATTCAGCCAAGCTTCAAAATACTTGTATTATTTTTATGACGAACTGCGATAAATTATTCTATGACACTGAAATGTCGGGGATTACTCGTAATACTCAATGTCACAAATTTCGTCTGTCGGCTTTTTATTACGGGAAATTGACGAAATTATTTTGTTTGTCAGTATTAAAAAATATTTCACCAGAATTATCGCCAAGCGGAAAACTGGTGAAGATAATTTCGGCATTCTAGAAATGCCTTTCACTACTTCCAATTGCCCCTTACGATAGGCCCAAAGAAATCGAAGTAAAACTAATCTAATCAAATAAGAAAGGTGAGGTAATTGGATTCAAGGAAAAACCAACGGATTTCTAAATGAAAATCCCGACTACTTTGCCTAACGAACACTTAGATAAATTAACAAAAATTTTTGCGAAGGGAGGTTTCTTACTAGGTACTAACGAAGAATCTACGCCTTAAGACGTGTAATGAAAAGAGGTAAACACGGCTCGACTCAAAGCTACCTCATTTTACGTCCCACTTGATTCCAAAAATAACCTCAGTAATGAAAACTCGCATTTTAAGAATGTTCTGAGACCATGACCAAAATAGCAATTTCACCTCATAATACTTTTGCATTTTTTACTTTATTACGTCCCCGAATAAGTCAGCCGACATTTTTTTAATTGGATTAACTTCATCGGAGTAGAAATGCCATGTTCGCTCCACATTGAGATATTTACCGAGTTCGTCTAGAAATTGACGCAGAGGTGAAGTCCAATGGAAAAAAGTTTGCTGTTCGAAATGCTTGGTTTGGAACTTATAATAGCATCCTGTAGATATAATAAATACTACAGGATGTTATTATTATAATGAAAGTCAGCAGAGAAGGTAGGTACAGTATGCGGAAAATCATTGCTAAGTAGTATTGAACACTGTAAAGAGAATGCGACATAAAAACACAAATAAAATTATCTATGTCTGCAAGTATACGGGGTGGAAGGGACACCGACGCGAAAACGGTTACCACGTATTCAGTACATCATTCTGAGTCCGTCTACTTAGAATTTTTATTGTTTATTAAATAAAAACTCAGTTATTTCCTACAAAAGTGCAATACCTACACGGCCAAAATGTATGGCACAACAGCAACAGCAACAGCTGATTTTGATGTTACCGGCCAAACCTGATTTCCGGCAAAACGAGCTTGTCCTAGGCCCAAATAGGGCTCATTACATAAGGATGATCATAAAGAACCCCGACTAAATAGGGTTAGGTTACAACTAAGACCAGCCACATCCAAGTTGGGCGCATTGTTATTGGTTTTTTTGGGTTAGTGTATCCTGACAAGATAAACCAGTAAACCGGTTTGGCCTATGACAAACTAGTTTGGCCTGAAATCGGGTTTGGCCGATAACATTTATAACAATTTCCTAGAACTTTCAGTTTCTGAGAAATATACATATTGTAAATATCTAAGTGGATCATGAAATAAGGTTTCAAGGGATCACATCAATGAATATTGTAGGTCTGAAAACTCTTGACTTATTGAAGGAATCCGGTTGTTCGAGATTTGATTTACGCCTTTGATCAAGCCAGTAACGGGTGCTGTCTATTTATATATACCTATTACCTAACTACTTTAATTTATTTTATCCGACATGAAAACATAAAAAGAACATAACATAACATGACGCCTATAATCCCCGAAGGGTAAGGCAGAGGTGTACCTAATAATACACCCACATTTCGCCAGTTATGTTGTTTGAAGTCCCATGTAATAGGGGGCGATCCTAATGCCATCAACCGGGCACAAATCCAGGCACCGTGGCTGCTACTGAGAAATCCCTGATGGAAAAAACCCAATAACACTTTGTCCGACCCGGGAATGGAACCCAGGACGCAATCAATCACAGAGAAAGGAATTGAATAAAGTACTGCAAAACATTTTACTTTGACAACATTTTGATCGTATTTACGGGTAAAACCAGGCGGTCATCCCCGTAATAAATCAAGCTCCTAAAATAAATGACTGCGTTTAAAGCGACATAAGTTAATGAAGCAAAATAATATTTTGTTCCCGGCGACCCAACTCAGGGTCTCATGAAATATATGAGACGCAAAACAAAAAAATGTTACAGTAATATCCTTTTACGACTGGTCATTAAACACTGACAGTGGCAGGACTTACGTAGTTCTCTGTGTACTGGGCATAGTTTGTTTGGTGTACTCGTACAGCGGGTATTTTTTTGCCTGTACACCTAACTCTTTTGCTGTGTGTACTTTTTCAGTTTGAAGTTTTGACGTTAAGGTGAGTATAGACTACAACATTTACTTGTAACAGAACAACGAGCCGCTCTATGATATGTTCTAGTGTATCATCCTTTTACGAACTAAACGTCGAGCACGCTCGCCTCTTTGTTACAAACCAACGAGCGTATTGGTGTAACATTTCGTCGAGCGTATTGGTGTAACTTTTCGTCGAGCCACGAGTGCGGGTGATGCGCGGTTGCGGGGTGACGCGGAGGGAGACCCGAGGGAGAATTTACCCGTAACATAACGCCGAGCATTCGCAGGAACGTTACATTACATGGAAATGCTTTGGAAAGTGAGCTTTTGTATTGGCAAAAGCTCACTTTCCGTTACATTACACAGAAATGCTCCAGAAAATGTTGTAGTCTATACTCACCTTTAGAGTTCTAAGAGGCGGTATATCTTAACAACATATTTTAGAAAAAAAAAGCTCAAGCAAGAAGATGATTTGATAACATAACATCACATCTTTAATACCCGAAGGGTTAGGCAGAGGTGTAATAGTACTCCCACATTACGCCAGTTATGTTTTGTCCCATGTCACCGTGGCTGCTTCTGAAAAATCCCCAATGGAAAAACCAAATAACAATTTGCACCACCTGGGATTCGAATCCATGTCCGACATGATTCGACCTCGATGATTTAATATGACACCGAATAAACTTTTGAACAGTATGTTAGTTAGATAAATGCACAATGCACTGATGTACAATATCTATGTTTATGATATCTTTATTGCTATACACCAGGTCCTTGTTTTTAATTCTGAATCCATGGCTCTATTAATCTCATACGAAACGTTTTAAAATAATTCTACCTTCTTCCATGAATCGGTTTTAATATCGTTCATTTATCGTGGAAATAAAGAATAAATAATTCTACTCATTAGAGTATTAATGAAAACACGTAGGTACATATCTATTCACAGAATCATTTATAAAAGATCAATTTAGCTTTTTATCCCGATGGTAACGGGCTTAATCGACTTAAAATGAAGTATCTTTAAGGACATCTAATTTGTTTAAGCCTCAGCTTTTGCTTCTAAAGGATGAATGGGTGTTCTATAATAAGCTAAAGATGATTCGATATGATTAATTGGCGAATACATATCTCGTATAAAGGTACTGGAATGGAAATGGAAAGGACTTACGGTTAGAGAAAATGATAAATGAAGCAAAACCACGATGACATGGTATACCAGAGATTGAGGAAATGAGGACGCTAGTTTAGAAGATGAAATTATAGCGGTAGCGTGAAGAATTTTTACTAGAACAGCACGGCATAGAACAAAATGGAGAACGTTAGAAGAGGCCTTCGTTACGGGACGAACAGATATAGATTAGATTTTAAATATGATGACAATGTAGATTAAGCAATTATTTGTAAATGTCTGAAATAAAGGCTTTCTTCATTCCTTAGTAACGTACGTTACGTTTCGTTGCCTAGTTATGATACTTTTTGCTAAGAACAGACCTTTCTCTGGTTTTATCGACAAACTAAAAGATATGACTTTAATATTTTCTATATAATATCTATAATAGTTTAATTGCTGTTTTCTTTAGCATATGTATTTTGCAGTCGCAAGCAAAAGCAAAACCTGCAGCAAAAAAAAAAGAAAGATCTTTTCTGAACAAAAACAAGACGCATTTTTCCTCAGTGACAAGAATATAAACTACAGTGGAGCATTTTTCAACAGACTGTCATTAGGTCTGCGTTTTATCACCTGGACATTTATCTACGCACATTTGTATTTCTTGCTCTCGGCTGGGTTCCGTCCAATGATCGCGTTTAAGTTAATGTGGCATTTTTATCTGGCTGGCTTTGGTGATTTTACATGACATTTCTTTCATTTATCATTTGGTTAGTGGTTAAGAATTAAAGGATCTGGTTTCAATCTTAGACAGAATATACCAAGTCCAGTACCTAATTAAAATTCTCACTTGGGCATGTGATGAGATGGGACGAGTCGCGTGTGACTTAAAGATTGATGAATATAAATGTTGATGGATGGAGAGGGAGAGGAAGAACAAGGAAAGGATGGATGGATTGTATGAGGAATGATATGAAAGAAAAAGGAGTAAATGATAGCGCGACGGTTGACACAGGAGAACCGTTACCTTTTCACGCCCAAACCACTGAACCGATCATCCTGATATTTTGCATATACGTTGTCAGGTGTACAGAAACGGACATAGGGTACCTTTCATCCCGAAAAATAGTACTTTTACCGAAGAAAACATCAATAACGTTCTTATGATAATAGATGGTGCCAAGTGTCTTTCGAATGAATTATATTATTATATGCAGAGTACAACTCGAGTTGATTGTTAAATTCTAAATTAACGCGAGCGAAGCCGCGGGCACAAGTTACTAGGACATAAATCTTACAAGCATCATACATAATACACAGTCTAAGCACAAAAAAGAATTGATTCTAAAACACAAAACAAAACGAGCTAATCGGGCAAATAAATTGAAACTATCCAACATTGAAGACGTCTCCTAAAAGCCAGAATGATCTTTAACACTTCAGTAAACCGGTAAAGCCATTTCATCCGTCAAACGTGTTATGTATAAAAGGATTTTAGTTTGAACACCCTTCGTCCCGAATTTGTATACAACCTACTTATGCTGCTTCTAAGCTTAGAGGTAGCCTCTTACATTCAAAAGATTTATGTTAGGAAACGTTCAAGGTGAAAGAGGAATGTATTACCGGTATTAAGATATGGAAACCTTTGAAAAACGTATCGTTTGACGGATGCTTTTGGGGCGCTCGATACTGAGATATATATTACCAGGTTTCGACCGTGGCTTCGCTCGGGAGGACGTCGGAAATTATCTTAAGGAATGTAAAAATAACTTTATCATGACTGGGTTATGGTAAAAAAAAACACCTAAATGTCTAGCACTTGGCTTGAAAAGAAGACTGATAGACAGACCGACAGACAGGCCGACAGACAGACTGACAGACAGACCGACAGCCGACAGACAGACCGACAAACAGACCGACAGACAGACCGACAGTCAGACTGACAGACAGACCGACAGCCGACAGACAGACCGACAAACAGACCGACAGACAGACCGACAGTCAGACTGACAGACAGACCGACAGACAGACCAAGAAACAGACCGACAAACAGACCGGCAAACAGACCGACAGACAGAGACTGAGAATGAATATGTGAACTCTCAGAAAAAAGATGGACCATTTCATCATTTTGATACATTCCCGGAAGATTCATATCTACCCTCAGTTCACTAGAAAGGCTTCAATGCAATTTCATATGATGTACGCCCCCAAGCGTTGGAGTGACAAAGTTCCATTATTCAAACACTGTTGCAATTTTTATACCTGACACAATGTTGGCGTAGTCGCTCATAGTTGCCTTTCATGGGAAAACAAATTTTATAAAAGCTACGTTAAAGTCTGTTTTTCTAGAAACCGTTTTCGTAAGATTCCCTGTAAGTAAGTTAAGAATCATCCATTAAAACTATTTTTCTAAAGTAATAGGAATGACTTAATTCGTCCATATTTATTTAATGTCAATTTTCTATTTGCCGTTGGTCCCGGGTGTCATTTGTAGATCTTTGACAGTCTTTAGGTAGTCAGTGGCCCAAAAAGTCCGACAACCAGTCTTACCAAGGGGTATCGTATTACCTAGTACTAACTGGGTTGTGGAGGTCAGATAGGAAGTCGCTCCGTGTAAAATACTGGTATTCAGCTGCATCCGGTTAGACTAGAAGCCGACCCCAATAAAGTTGGGAAAAGGCTAAGCAGATGATGATTTTCTATTTCCATTTAATCTAATATGGATTGACAACATTTTTGTCAAATCCATGAAGTTAGATTGAGGATCTCTGGAATTAGCTTAGTCCGCAATCATTGCCATTAAAATAAGCAAATAAATTAACGAAGAATTCTTTATGAAATGACTCTTCCCATTTATTATTTCTTTTAATTTAATTAAGCCCATTTTAAAGCCATTAAACATTAATAGGATAAGATCGCGTGGTTCTTGTTAAAGACGATTAAAAACAGATTTAAATATTTATACCAGCGTAATTGCTAATCGAGGCATGTTATCACTACAGTTTAATGTCTTGTACCCTTGTAGGTAATCTATCTGACATTTATCTAGATTTTTTATAGTACCACCCACTAATTGCACAAGCACATAGTTTCTAATGCATACCTGTTAATGACTATTTCTCTTTGGTACTTTGAATTAACCACTGAACTAAAAATAGGATCTCGTGGCTAAATAATAACAGCCGCTCAGGTCAATCTTAAGGTTAAGCCGCGCTTGCCTAGGTTGGTCCGTGGATGGGTGACCGCCCATTACAGTTTAAGCCGTTGGTCCCGGGTGTCATTTGTAGTTCTTTGACAGTCGTTACAGGTGGTCAGTGGCTCGAAAGTCTGACAACCTTTTACCAAGGAGTATCGTATTACCCAGTACTAACTGGGCTATGGAGGTCAGATAGGCAGTCGCACCATGTAAAATACTGGTATTCAGCCGCACCCGGTCACACTGGAAGCCGACCCCAACATAGTTGGGAAAAGGCAAGGCAGATAATGACTGAACTAAAAATACAATTAACTTTACAGATTTGAAATATGGATTATTTCATACTTTTCGCTTCAAAATAATGATTTTAACATCAAAATAAAAACGGTCCACAACCATTATGGAGCTGTGGAATAAAAATAAAGCGAAGCAAAAGCAAAAACGTTTACCGCAAAAGAACTTAAATACGCTTAAGTGGTTCTAGCGGTAAAAGCAAGTCAAATATTAATGAAATATAACAATGTATATTTACGAACTTGTATTTTTAGTGTGGTATAAATTAAGTGAGCGTCTAGTAACAGCTCTCATAGATCAATTTCAGTCTCGCACCTGTCAAAACTTACTCTTAACAGACTGTAGGCTATTGCGGTGTTTCGCCTTAAATACTCCGAAAATTCGTACCCACTGTCGGACTTCGAGTCTGCGAATGTTTCGACGAAAACACCAAACGATGAGATAACTTAATTTCGAGGTAATAAGGTTTAATTCGGCATATTACTGAGAATTAATTAAAACTATAATTAGAATTTGGATTCAAAGTACCTCATGAGTTATTTTCGGATCGTGTGGCAATCCGTACGATCCGAAAATAACTTTGTTAGAATTTAATGTGGGAGGTTGTTTCGTAAATAGTTGAAATTATTTACTAATTTTAGAAATTCATTGAAGCAGATATTACTGACCATGTATGCGTTTTACTTGTAACTGAGCTCGTGGTTAAATAATAATAGCCGCTCGGATCGATCTTTAGTTTAAGCCGCGCTTGCCTAAGTTGGATCTGTGGATGGGTGACTACCCATTACATACCGAGTTTCCTCCGGCCTCGGAAAGCACGTTAAGCCGTTGGTACCGGCTGTCATTTGTAGATCTTTGACAGTCGTTACAGGTAGTCAATGGCCAAAAAGTCTGAAAACCAGTCTTACCAAGGGGTATCGTAATTACCTAGTACTAACTGGGTTGTGCTGTGCAGGTCAGTTAGGCAGTCGCTCCATGTAAAATACTGGTATTCAGCTGCATCCGGTTAGACTGGAAGAAAAGGCTGGGCAGATGATGATACCTGCTTTGAAAGGTCTTCATGTTAATACATAGTACACGTGTTTCCGTGTTTACTTTCGTAGCGCAACTTGTAAACTAACCTAAGTAAAGAAAACTTGAGTTTAAAACAATCTTATGGTTTAATTAAATTATTTAGTTTTCTTGTAAAGTTTAGTTTTGGACTATGAATTTTGGGCTTCTTGTATTCTTTGAAATGGAACCCAACATAGTTGGGAAAAGGCTAGGCAGATGATGATGTATTCTTTGAAATATAAAGCGCTGTTAGATGTTGAAGCCATATTGATTTAGGAGCAGAGTGCAAATATATTCAATGAGCAATGCCTGCTTTGCACAAGATGATGGTGTATAGAAATGTACGACGCTTAGCAAGTGGTTATCCAATACTGAAAAACAAGTTACCGCATTTTCTTTTTTTTCGTGCCCTATGCGACCTTTTCAATGAGACCTTTACTTAAATCTGGTTGGTTGGTTTTATTTCACCATTCACGACCTTAAGTATCATAAACATTGGTCATTGACAGGTATTACGAAATAGGGTCATCACTCTCCTAATAGTGTTATTTACAAATGATAAATATTTCAAAATAAATTACACAAATAAATCTTCAATTGAAAAATAGTTTGAATTTTAGTAATACATCTTGCTTAACGTGTTATTAATGTTTATGCATTTGAAACTAAAATTAATCACACCGCATTTAATTCAATTGCAAACGAAAAGAAAATATGACGTGATAAATGTCCTCCATTTTATATTTGTGTTGCCATATTAATATTCTCAACATAAATCTGTCATCGATTGTTTCTTCTCTATTGACAATCACTTAATCCAAGTATTGTAATATATCTTCGCTGGACTTGCCTTGATTTATGGGAACAAATGTCCATTGTGCTAGTCGTAGATGGGGCTTGTTTGTAGAACGTTGCCAGCCTTCAACCGTGAGTTTTATTCATCGATGTCAATTTCTCATTCTGCCCCGTAAGGATCAAGCGTATCTCATTCATCAAGGTCTTCGAAGAATCTCTCTAGAGGTGATTTTACTTATGTAAGCGGTTTTTCTTGTTCGGTTTTCTCCCGCAGGATTTTATTTGTGAATTCGTAATTTCGGATGAGAGAATAGTAGCCGTGGCTTTTGTTGTGTAGTATGTGTAAGAGTTCGTAATGTTAGGCAATGTTGCTGAATATATAAATTGACTTAGCCTGAATATTTATTGTCTTGCTGTAAGTTTTTCTGTTACTGGCTAAAGAAAATACTTAATTTATCTTCATAAATAAATAGAACACGAACAATCACATGGTTTGCATATATAATGCAGAATTGCGAGCGCAGGAAGTTTTCTGAATAATGTGAACGCTTTGCATTTATTTTAAGCATCCCGCTTCTTCCATTTTTAAATTGTGCAGCATTGAAGTCAAATTGCAGAAAGAAAATCCTTTGGCCAAAACAGCGACAAAACGTAAGCGTTCAAATTTGTATCTCCCTGAGAAGAAATTCCAACGTTTCATGTAATCCGTGGAGCGGGCACGCCGCCTCGCTGAGATTCGTCAGAACAGGACGAGTGCACATAAATTATTCCCAGCTTCACGATCCACTGCTGGATAAATTGCGCGCTTAAACATGCTGGCCCTCTTTAGTCACTTCATGAATTCGGTGATGTCAACCCAGCTGGATTTACCGACAGACTCTCATAAACAAACTTCCAAATACTATCTTTAGTTTATTCATCTGCAGAATCTGCAGATGGTGAGAGTAATAAATATGTGGGTGTTTTCTTGAAAGATAGCTTGACAAATAATAATGTTACACGTGTTATGGCTGATACACGACAAATGTGTGGTGATAGTAATAAATCATTTAATAAGCGACATGTTTACGCGTATTTTAGACGAAAACTCAATAGATTATTCAATTGTAAAGTTAATTTTGAAACACATTACATTGAAACCAAATGTCCAAGAGATACATATAAAAATTTGATGTGTTTCGTACGTGAGACCTAAAAATGTACATTTAAGTATGGTACAATTCGGTGTATTATGAGTATTTTGTGTATGAAACATACGCCTCCGGCCATGAATATTATAGCAGAAGAATATGTTTTCTGTAGGCTCTGAGCTCGTTTAAATTATGAACGTGATTCATTTATCTTTAGCGTTCTGGCATCCAACGAAGATGAGTTTTCTTTTTGGACGTTATGTGTTTTCTGTTATTGCTACTCTGTTTCTTTCAAAGCTTTTTGTTCTCTTGAAGGTCGATCCTTTTTCAGATTAATTCTCTGTCTTAACTAGATGGTATCTTGGGATGACTATGGCCTCCCATCCTGGCCCGCCTCCAAGCCCCTGACCTTGCCAAGATTGGCAGCTCATGCGTGCTCACGTATCCACTGTTTATGAAAACGATTTGCATACAAATGCTCTGAAAGATCGCACTAAATAGATTGCGTACAATATGGCTACACTACAACACTACATTTATTTTGTTCTGCTTCGATAGTCATAGGATTATGTTTGACGCTGGCAAACTTTGTTATAATGTGACAAAGTGCGGCTATGTTTGTCAACTTGACTGGAAAATTGTCATTTAGTGTCACAACGTTTTCTATTTCATGCTCCGTTAAATAGTGTGATTGCTTTATAAATATAATGTTCTCTCATATGTTCCACATCTTTAGTACCTTTTTGATACATCAGAAATAACCTTGTTATGCGAACACTGGTGTTTCCAGAATGATTATATAATATCCTTTTGATTTTATAATTTGAATTACAGAGAAGCACCCGTTCGTGTACGCCTACCTCATCGTGACCTTGAAGTAAATTAATTTCGTGATAATTAAACGCCGTCATGGTTTCTTCGTTACTTGACACCCGTCCTCGTTATGTAATTAAACATGCCTTTGCTCGCGGCTTCTTAGCGTAACAATCTTTGAAAATTTTAGGAAGCGGTGAAACAAAGGTGTTTTCTTTGTAATCCTTTCAATGGTTCTTGTTTAGCTAATGCTGCTCTTAAAACAGATTCAAGTATCAAAGCAGTTGTTAAATCATCTTTAGAGTATTAGTATGATCTGCCTGTAACGTTCCCACGGCTGGGACATGGGCCTCCTCTCTCTGCGATCCCGGAAGGCCAGTGGCCACCGATCTAGTGTGGATTTGGTAGATATCACTTGTAAGACATGCGTGTGTTAAGAGGGCCGTACCGGTCCGTCTATCGTCAACGCGAGCATGGCCGAAAAGCTTGTTATTTCATCCAGAGCCACAGTGGCGATCTTCTTTCAACTCCCCCGTCTCACCCAGCTCCGAACTCGCACGACTCGTCTCCCGCGCACCTCATACCGCCTAACGCGATAATATTGAACGAAAAATCGTGTTCGAACTTGTTCCAGGAAATACGTGTTTTTGAATAAGTCTTACAAGTTTGTGAAATTAATATTTGTCATTTAGAATCTCCATTACATTTGCAAGATTTCTATCAAGATGTTTTCTTTACTTTTACAATTTATGAGTACATTATGAACGGCCAAAGTTCAGGTAAAATTTGTGCAAAACAGCAATTTTCGGAGGCTTCTGCTGAATTTGTTTCTAAAAATGTTTGTTTTTTTGCTATCGTAGAAACCTAGATATAGTGCACAAGATACCTATTAGTTCAAAAAAATCAAAGATAGACGTGTAACAACGGCATAATCACGAACAAGCGTTTGTATGAAAAGTATGACGGGTTGGCTGCTCTTAATTACATTATGTAAATATTTAACACCAAACTTCAGAGCACTTGTATCCACAGTTAAACGCTACATGGTATATTGAGGTAGGCACCATAAAGAAACATAAATTACCATAACAATATTGAAGCTCGAAGGTCACAGGAAGTTGCCTTTTATGCTCCGCAATATGTATTTATTTCCCAACGATAATATTACAAGGAAAATTACACATAGGAATGCTTACCACTTGAACATTGCTGTTGTGAAAATGAAATATTTAGTCCGTTTTATGTTTAGTGGAGTCTGTAGGTTGATGGCAGTTCCTAGCGCTCTCTCTAGGGTGAAGTTAGTTGGGTACGAATTTATCTACGCGTCCGTATTTTGAATAGGGTTTGACCTCTCTAATCTGACTTCTTTTCAAAGTTCTTTTTGGAGGGAATCGCGAGTTTGGTACATCTATCTAGCCGCAGGCTTCTGCTACTAATACATCAGTCTCTCGGAAAATCCGTTTCAGTGTTTCAGAGATATTATAGGTGGAAACAATGTCTTCGAATCATATACACGGTGAATCCGAAACTATGAGGAATAGCGGAAATACTCAAAGGAGTCTTTTGAGGAAAACAATCAAATCAATACCTAGCGAAATCGAACCCGTTGATTAAAAAAAATACTTCATTATTACACCATTCGATAATTTCGCTAATAGGGATAAAATTCTGGAAAGTACACCCTGTATACCGATAAAACTTTCGCCTTACTCAAGTTCTAAGCTATCTAAAAAACACGAATGCTCGATAAAACAATTCTATTTGTTTAAAAAAGCCCCTAAAACATAGAACGTTTACTTAGGTAGCCTGAAATGTTAGTTCTATTATTTGCGAAGTTGTTCCAAGTAGTTTGTAGACAATAGTGGCGGTGCGAATCGTGTAACTTTCAAAGGGGATAATGGCGCCTTTAAAAGAAAAGCCTAACATTAGCACTTTTACGCTAAGCCGGCCACGAATCTGTTACACGAAGAAATAAAACCGGCCAAGTGCGAGTCGTACTTACTCACACATGGGGTTCCGTAGCACTTACAATATAATAAAAATATTTTGAAGGTTCATTCATCTGTTGTATTGTATTAGATTCAACAGCAAAACTAAATTTGTTTTTCATATGTAAACTTTTTTTGTTAATGTAAAACAAAGTTATTGCTGCAGTTTGATGAAAACGTCCCATATCTCAAAAACTAAACATCAAATCTTATTCAAACCAATTTTCGTTGAAAGTTTTTTTGACGTTCTACAATTGAAAACTACTACTACTACGTTCCAAAATTTCCTCCTCTTACTTTAGAAATTAGAGGGGGGAGGGGACCCTTTTCACTACTTTGGAAGTATCTATCTTTCAAACTATTGATTTTGAGAAAAAATGATTTTAGAAACCTCAATGTCATATTTAAAGGCCTATCATAGACTCCCCACACGTATAGGTTTGATTTTTTTTTTAGTTTCAGCTCCATGTATAGGGAGTCTCAATCTATTATTTGTTTTTTTTCCATTCGGCTACGGAACCCTAAAAAGTTCTATCTTTTGTTCGGGGTTTAAGGATTTCCAAGATTTTAGGTTTAATGAAAAAGAAAACGGACTGAAGAAACAGCTGAAGTTTCCCTCAATCATAAGCTTGAAATAGTTTTAAAATCATGAAATAGAGAAACTTGATTGATTTCTTATTTGCCAAGCTTTTTATTTCGACACTAGCAATTCGCCTGCGACTTCTTCCGCAAAAATTGTGATAGCTCAGCTAATATGCATGATTTAAAATGTATAGCCTATAGCACTCACGAATAATGTAGCTTTCTGCCAGTGAAAGAATTTTTAGAATTGGATCGTTAGTTCCGGAGATTTACCCCTGCGTACATACATACTTACAAACAAATTTTACCTTTTTTAATATTAGTATGGAACTATGGACCACTCCTAACCATGTTTTGACTAAGCGCTGACGATAAAATTGGAAAATCAATGGCCATTCATATTATTGACACCGATTTAAAAACGATATAATTTAAATTATTTAAGGACGTATTCGACTAATCCAGTAAATATTATGATAAAGAATAATGTGTCGTAAAGTCGTGTTGAAATAAAGATTATTTACAAAGAATCTTCTGAATATTCTGATTGTGTGAGAGAACGTGTCGTGTGACACGATAACAGATGAATATTTTGTCACGCACAAATAGAATTTGCGATGAAAACGTATCAAAGGGCTTTTATTTCTCTGATGTTTAATATTAACACTGTCACAGACAGTCGCTTGAAAGAACTTAGCATTCCTGAACGTCCAATTGGTACCTATTACTTTTACGATCCGTCCAAGATCAGAATCGTAAATGGAATCTTTGATCGCTGACGTTTTATTTTGATGTCAGGTTTATTTTGATTTCTGTGAACTCTTACTTATACTGTTAGCCTGCGTCATCCCACTGCTGGGAAAAGGCCTCTCTCCGTGACTTCCAGTTGGTTCGATTTAAATTACCAGTTTAAACTACCTGTCTTTTAAAAGCTTTGAAAGGCGAATTGCTAGCCTAATAAAGTGTCTTAATTTTAGCGTGTTCATGTAGCTTAGGGTAAGAGCATTTCGGTATTGTTTATGGTAAATAAAGATATTAGTAAATGAAAAAAATGAGTTGTTTCAATTCCATGGCCAATGTGGACCACTGGTCGATGACGAGGTCTTTCGCGCCGCTGTCTGGCTGTGTCAGGGCTCCAGAAAGTGATTGAAATCTTATTTGGGCTAAAAACTCTCCACTGAAATAGTATACTCTTCGACTTAGATATAAAATCCTGCCTCGGGGAAACTAGTATCCGAATTGAATCTCTCGTAGGTATTCGATTTAAAGCGCTCTATTGAGTTGGCAAGAGCGAGTTTTAATTTTAACAACATTTTATAGTTGAGCATCCTCCACTATATAGCCTCTAACTTTGGTGGAGCTGATTATGCGGAAGAATTTTTGATACCCTGCCAAATATTCCATAAGAAAATGAATACCACAGTGATATTTCAGCATCTAATTTGACAGAATTTGACTGCAAAGAAGTAAAATAAGACATCAAAAGAAGCAGTTCAAACAAGACTGCAGTCATCAAATTCATTATAGAAATTAATAATAATTTAATTAATTCAATGTTAAGAAGAAGCACAGTGAGAAGTGGAAGGAATGGGGAGAGGCCTTTGCTCAGAAGTGGAACATTACAGGATAAATAAAAAAAAAATTAAGGACAGCTTGATTTTTGTCTTTGGATTTTTTTTATATGATGATTGGAAGTATGAGTCTGACTACCTCTCAAAATTAACGATACACGTGCATCTGCATACTAGGTACAGTCGCCAACGCATCAATTTACCACAAACTGTCAAATTTTGTCATTCGATTTTGAACTTAACCATCAACATTTTATTGTTTAAAATGATTTGGAGAAATTTGACAGCTTGTGGTAAATTGATGTGCTGGCGACTGTACTAGTCGAAATCAATATTAAATTACCGAATGTCTCAAGCAGCAATGGCGGACGGAATTGCTACACGAATGCCGCAATCTGTCTTAGTCACTACTTCGGTATCGCTAAACATTACATTCTCATTACGTGCCGACCAACCAGAAGAATGCGATGTTTGCCGAAGATTGGCTGTTCAAGTTTTAAGATTTGTCAACATTCTTGTTACAAGATTAAGTTTAATGGATGAAGGAATAGGGAGTCAAGGAATGTTTTATAGCGTATCTAAAATGGCGTCACAGGCTGAATTTAGATATATTAAAACTAGCTTTTGCCCGCGGCTTCGCTCGCGTTAATTTAGAATTTAACAATCAATTTGGGTTGTACTCTGCTTGTAATTCATTTATGATGCGAAAGGCACGTGGTGCCATCTATGATCATAGTAACGTTATTGTTGTTTTCCTCGGGAACAGTACTTTTTTTAGGGATGAAAGGTATCCTATGTCCGTTTCTGTACACCTGACAACGTATATGCAAAATCTCAGGATGATCGGTTCAGTGGTTTATGCGTAAAAAGGTAACAAACAAACAAACTTACTTTCGCATTTATAATATTAATAAGGATTAAGACTTTAAGTAACTTAATCCTTTATTAATTTTGTCAATCCAAATTAAAGACGTAAACTTTATCTCAGTAGCTATTAATATGCATATCAAGAATTTATGTTGCCAAAAGGTTTTATTGGTTCAATTTGGAATTTCGCCGACAGATTTATACCGGTCAGACGTTTGACAAACGGCCTTAAACTCCAAAATATTCGCTCGGCTTTAGCGAAAGTGTGATATGTAAGCTCAATGGATGGTTTAAGCCCAATCTGGCTGGTTGACAGGCGTTGGTAATGAACGGTGGCTCGCAATATAACTCACCTTTTGGCTTGGCTCCATACTTTGGAGTGTGGTTCAACCAATGTTCGCGTTCGCACTGTATTGTGGGCTCGTGGTACCGGTGCAGCGGCTCATTCGAGTCGTAAATTCGCCGATACAACGGATTCCTCAAATCGCATTCTTCACTGGCGACAGATTTACGGTGTTTGCGCGAATAAATTATTCGAAACTAGCGATCGCCCGCGAATCGGCGCACGTGATGCCTTTCGCGTGATTTTGACGATAAATTCTAAGATTAAACGATCTGTTGCCTCAGTCTCTGCACCTGGATGAGCGTGAGTGGGATGAGCTCTTCTGAGATCCCTACGGTTTTGAAGAAAATTACTACCTACTTCCATCTACTGAATGTTGATATTCTTTCAGTCAAAAGAACCCGCCATAGATACAACATTAGTTGAGTAAAAAACTTATCGACATTCTCACTCATATTGTACAGTCTCACAACAAATGTAGGCTTTTACGATACTGTGGAAAAGAGGAATTATTTGTTAATTTCGACAGCAAAAGCCAAAAATAAAGGATTGAGTATTATTTGTGCTCTTTCCAGAACTAAATTATTACCAGTAGTATTTTCCCGGCTATAAATATCTTTAACTGAAACACTCGGTATTGTATTTTAAAATAGTAACATAACATGTAAACGCCCACAAAGTAAAAAGAGATGAATCAGATGATTGAGAGTTATTTCCGTAGTTGTTCGTAGAATATGTTGTAGAAGAAGCAATAATATCGAGAGTAGCAAGAGGCGCCTGCCTCGGAGGACGGCTGCGGTCTGCGGTCACACCCACGACTCCGATTACTCGGCCCAGTTCCTATTATGTGACTTCATTTAGAAGTAGCCCCATTCAGACGAGTAATAATAGCTCAATTAGAGACTTGCTCAATGAACATTGTTATCATGCCAATGTCATCACGAAAAATCTACTCAAGCAGGAAGATTATTGGATTGTCAGATGTAAGTTGTTATATCGTGTTTTTCTTTGTTGCAGGATGAAAGGTTTAACCACGACATTGACCAACAGACGGGTTATAAAACGAGGTCACTTCTCTGCATGCCCATTAAGGACATTAATGGAGAGGTCATCGGTGTTGCTCAGGTATGTAGCCGGTTTAAAAATTGAATATAACTATTCAATTTTCATGACACCGCTTATTAACAAGATTTCTTTTACGCCATTACCCAAATAAATCTTGTTTGCTAAAAGAAAATTTCGGCCTGTTTACATTTGAAATGTTGTTTCAAAAACATCTGGGAAACGGCGAAATGAGAGCTCAGCCGAGAAAAAGATGAAATCAAAAAAGTTTCCAGCATCCTAAGCGTATTAAGTTATAAATATTCCGACGTGGAATTGAAATTGCTTGGTGAATGTTGGAAAACTTTGTATTATCTCATGGCATCTGCCTGTTAACAACGTCCCAGCTAAAAGTGAATTTGAACGTCATTTTCGAACAAATATTGAAATACGAAGGACGATAATTTTTTTAATCTAGCATTTGCTTTTGCACATAAATTTTCTTTTGATTAACGAGCGTCAAATATTGGGCATGTTTTTATAACGTTTCTCTTTTGTATTGGATGAAAGAATTTGTTTACTGTTTTGGAGTAATAAATCTGTCTCGAATAGTAGAAATGGTTTCTCACAATTTCCTTGAGAACAATATAGAATTATTCTTCATTTCACCACATTGCTAGAGAATTTCTGCAAATATTTCACTAGATTCCTCTATTTCGAGCTACAGTTTTTTATTCCACTAACCATAATCCATTTTCCAGGTTATAAACAAACAGAGTGACGGTCCCTTCACGTACTATGATGAGAAGGTCTTCTCATCCTACCTCCAGTTCTGCGGCATCGGTCTTCGGAACGCACAGCTTTACGAGAGATCCCAGTTGGAGGTCAAGAGGAATCAGGTCCTCCTGGACCTCGCTAGGATGGTGTTTGAGGAACAGAGTACCATAGAACACATGGTGTTAAGGATACTTACGCATACACAGAGCCTCATCAGATGCCAGAGGGTTCAGGTTAGTTCAATAGTTTTGTATTACAAGTTACTACTGATGTTTTAGACAATTTCAACAAATGAATTGGTCTGTCAAGATTCAGTTACGCCGGGATCAGCTACAATTATTGTCATTACGTAAGGAATCAAGGGGTTGCTATCAGTAGCGGAGGGTCAATTTTGTAAGAGGTAAGCCGGAGTCCATATCTTCAATGTGATAATATTATTTGTCTATGGAGTATTGACTGTGCCGTTTTATCAAAGAGAAGCCGGTAGGAATCGGATTGTATGGAACCTTCGCCTCTGGTTGCTATATCAGAATATGATTTAAAACTTTCCATGTCTATTGTGCAAATTATTCAAATTTCTATCTCCCTTTTCCCTTACTCATCCACTCTGGTTGGATGGCTTTTGTATCATCTACTAACGCTACCGTACGTTCCGTCTCTAAGATCCCTTCTCTTAACTCCAAATCTGTTACTACGTCAAGTAAGTCAAAGTTAAGTTCACTTGCACACGCCCCAGGTAACGTACTAGATAATACAAGGTGGAACTTCCCAATGTTGTTTATCTTGTTAGTCCAAATGGAAACTCGGAAGAGGTATCTTGCAATCCGAAAAAAGTTTGTAATCCATACGAACTGGGGTAAATCGAGCCGGTGTACGAGCCCGAAGTTATCGCAACTATTTACATGTTTGTTTATTGATGGAAATCTAAATAAAATGTTCCGGTATCCGTTCTACGACTACGTACGCACATAGTGGACATAGTGGTCTCATTCCAAAACACTTCATACTCTTCATTGCGTCCACTAAAACCCTCAAAGACAGCATGACCTCGCATTTCAATTATGTTCTTTGAAATGTTATCATCATCATCTGTCTAGTCTTTTCGCAACTATATTGGGGTCGGCTTCCAGTCTAACCGGTTGCAGCTGATTACCAGTATTTTACATGGAACGACTGCCTATCTGATCTCCACAACCCAGTTAGTACTGGGTAATATGATATCCCTTGGTAAAGACAGGTTACCAGAATTTCGGGCTACTGAGTTTGTAACGATTGTCGAGAATCTGCAAATGACACCCGGGACCAACGGCGTAACGTGCTTTCCGAGGTACGGATAAAACTCGGTATGTAATGGGTGGTCACCCATCGACGGACCAACCTAGGCAAGCGCTGCTTATCCTGAAGATCGACTCGAGCCACGAGCTCTTCTGAAATTTTGAAATATTATATTAAATTAAATTATCCCTTTGAAGATAGCTTTCCCACCAAATTATTAGTGGTATTTATTATTTCCATAGTCCTTATTTTATGATTGAAATCGAATTTCAATATCGAAATAAGTTTTGATAAATTGATTCATTCAATCAACGAACAATTTGGGCCGACTCACTTTTAATATAAATTTCTATTTAATTCGAAATTCTTTGAGTCGAGAAAATTAATTTTGCTTGTTTTCCAGGCGTTTTGTTTACCATTAGTGTCATAGTCAACGATTGTTAAAGAGCTTTCATATTGCATTAGAAGTTGGAGATGTTATTATTTCGAACTAATACTTGGGCTCTTAGTAAGTATCTGCTGTGATTGAACTTTGAGCTTTAAGGTCACAGCACACATAACAACTCGGAAAGGGATCGGCACCGTATCGCCTTTAGCCTCGCCGTCAAAAAGGCGTCGACCTAACGTAAGCAAGCGGATCAGCAGCTCCGATACGTCGACTCGGGTACGGCTAGGCGACGCCGCGCTTACGGCTCGCCGACCGCTGGTTGACCTGGCTGTTACCAGATCGGTTTGAATCCGATCGTGAAGTATAGTGCACGGTTATATCCCGGTTCACAATACGCGAGATGGCTATCAAAGCCATAGCACTGGACGACGAGGCAAAAGAACAACAAAGAGCAACAGTAGTGTGCGTAAGGGTGGACGAAGAGACGTAAGCTCGGCTACGGAGAGACGTAAGCGCGGGGACGACGAGCCGTAAGCGAGTTGACGACGCACCGCACCGCGGTTCGTGAGCTCGTCCCGAGGCGAAGCGATTTCGTTACGATTCCGATTAGTGTGCGTTGCAGTAGGGAGTTTCATACAAAGAATACTGAACGGCTCGAGTTGATACGGTGCCTATCCCTTTCCGAGTTGATATGTGTGCTGTGACCTTTAATTACAGAATTTGAACTATCAAGTTATGTGACAATAGCATGCGAATATTCTAGCGTGTTTATTCAAGCGTATTTACTTTAACAAAGTGTAGGTCTAGCCGTTTTAATTGGAGATTTTGTTCAAATATCAGAATATAATGTATGAATGGAAAATTAATCCGCTTTTGGGTCCAATGAATTGAGCAGCTTTGTGAATAAACGACAAAAAGGGGTGAAAGGTGTTAAATTTACATCACAGTAATTAACATTCATATCTTTTGTTTATTATTCATCGGTAGGTCGAATATTCCAGTTTTGTTTATTAGTTAATGGATTGCGATTTGAGGGAATAATGCGCGTTATGAAATATTATTAAAAATGGTTCTGTAATCAAATGATCATGTAAGCTTCAATAATGGGTGTAAAAGTACCCTTAATGGAGCCGAAAGGCACTTGTTCTCTCCGTCATTGCGATATTTTTTTTGTTCTAGACCATACCTGGTAACCTTCTAGTTACGGAGATATTGAGGATCAAAGTTTCAACTTTTTCACTTTTTTTTTAATACAAGTTTTAATGTTATAACTTTACTTTAAATACCTTCACGACCCCTGTACTATTCAATGCATCCATCAGCATAATGTAGGACTCAATGTAACGCACGTTACACTGAGTCCTACCGAAAAACTATTTTTCACCAAAAAAAAAAGTCGTGTCCCAGCAATCATTTTTGCGTTGAGTTACTTGCAGAATGCTCGGTTGACGGCTTCGTGAAGGGTCTGTTTACACCTTGTATAATAACAGAATTAGTATTTTTAGTTACAAAATGTCATCTTTCTTCTTCAAGGATCAAGATAAAGTATTCTATAAATCCTTGCTCAGCACTAACAATCTAAACAATCCTTAACCGTACAGTTTTCTACGAAGCTTTTCTCAAAGATACCTTGGCAGTCCTCGCACTTCTCCGACTGACCGTACATAAGCAAATAAAATACCTAACTTTATTCTTTAAGCCCTATTTACGTATCTAGAAAAACGTTATCAGCTTTTTAAGTATTATGTACAACTTTTTGTGGGACTGATTAAATTGGTTTCAGCTCACCCATGTTTCATCATCTGCCTAGCCTTTTCCCAACTATGTTGGGGTCGGCTTCCAGTCTAGCCGGATGCGGCTGAATACCAGTATTTTACATGGAGCGACTGCATATCTGACCTCCACAACCCAGTTAGTACTGGGTAATACGATACCCCTTGGTAAGACTGGTTGTCAGACTTTGGGGCACTGACTACCTAACGACTGTCAAAGATCTACAAATGACACCCGGGACCAACGGCTTAACATGATTTCCGAGGCACGGAAGAAACTCGGTATGTAATGAGTGGTCACCCATCCACAGACCAACCTAGGCAAGCGCGGCTTAACCTAAAGATCGACACGAGCGACTGTTAGTATTAAGCCACGAGCTCCTCGTTCACCCACGTTTATCGTATCAAAAATACATAAAGGGTGTAAAAAGACCCTTAACGAAGCCGAAAGGCACTTGTTCTCCCCGTCATTGCCATCATTTTTTTGTTGTAGAGCATACCTGGGAACCTTCTAGTTACGGAGATATTGGGGGTCAAAGTTCCAACTTTTTCACAAGTTTTTTTTTTAATACATGATTTTAATGCAAGATTTTTACTTTAAACACCTCCACGACTCCCATACTATAGAATCCCTCCATCGGCACAATGGTTTGAGTACGTTACATTGAGTCTTACCATAAAACGTGACTTTTTACCCCAAAAAAAAAAGTCGGTACCCAGCAATAATTTTTGCGTAAAGTTACTTAGTTTGATGTCCAGAATGCTTGGTTGACGGCTTAGTGAAGGGTCTGTTTACACCCTGTATTGTAGGTAAAAGCCGTAATAATTTCTTAGTTATTTATAGACTGGTCTGCAATTATTAACTCCTCGTCGTCTGTTGTAATAACAAGGGAATCCACACCGATCCTGCGCCCAGGAGAAATGTAATTCGGAGTTTCTGATGGGAAAATTATAGCTGCAAGATGGATACTGCGATTGAAACTGAAGCCTTAGTGCTTATACAGCGTGGAGCAGAAAGGTGTATTATTTATTTATTTATTTTATTTATTTATTGAAATCTCCCTTACAACTATCATTACAGGTGCCTTTTGCAGGTACCTTTTTTAGGGTTCCGTACCCGAATGGTAAGCAACGGGGCTCTATTACTAAGCCTCCGTTGTCCGTCCGTCCGTCAGCGGGCTGTATTTCATAATTCGTTATAGGTAGACACTTAGACAGTTGAAATTTTCACAGAATGTGTATTTCTGTTGCCGCTGTAACAAAAAAAAAAAAGGGGGCTCCCCTACTACGATGGTACGGAACCCTTCATGCGAGAGTCCGACTCGCTGTTGGCCGGTTTTTAAGGATGTGGTACAGTACAGACCACCAAACTGATCAACTATCTGTATGGGACTAACTTCGTAATCGCGAAAAAATATAATCAGCCGTCCCATACAAAATTTCAATAGGTAGGTACCTATTCGACTCAAATGTATTTTCTGAGAACGGCTACAGTTATCGACAGCAAAGTTATTGATAATATTGTTATATACTTTAGTAAAGGTATTGTTTCTAACAACCAAGGATTAAGGGCGTTACGGTTAATAAACCGTACCTAATAAGGCACACAAGATATTCGATATCTAACTATGACTAATCAATATTACATACTGGGAAAGCCAATCATAACTAACTCAATATCAATTGTTCCAAGACTATTATTATTGTCTTTGTTTAGTAAATCAATTTACTGTATCGAAGGAGGCTTTACCATTGTTATCAATTAAGGATTAAATAAGCGCGGGTGAACATAGCTCGTAATGTTATCAGTTATTATAGAACAATGTGCTGTTATCATTATGTGACGCAACAGGATAAATGGTATGTCTGTGAGTGTGGCTCTTTAGTACGTCGTCATTTCTTCGTAAGAGGTCCTGTTTATTGGTTTTATGTCTTCCCTGTGGTCTCGAAATTAGGGAATAGCACTCAATTGAGGTTGTTGTGTTAGAGGCGAGATTTTGTTTTGTTTTCGGACATAATTACACGGGACCCGCAATTGCGGGATCCCGCGCTTGCGGGAATGGATTCCCTAGACATAATATCTGGAGCAAATTCTTGCAGAACATTACCTTGCAGTGTAGCTAAATATATTTTTTAATTTAGATTTGTATTGATCTTATGTTCTAATGAGGAGCTTGGCTAAGTAATAACAGCCGCTCAGGTCGATCTTCAGGTTAAGCCACGCCTGCCTAGGTTGATCCGTGGATGGGTCACCACTCATTACATACATAGTTTCCTCTGTGCCTCGGAAAGGACTTTAAGCCGTTGCTCCCGGTTGTCATTTGTAGATCTTTGACAGTCGTTACAAGTATAAGGCTCGAAAGTCTTGACAACCAGTCTTACCAAGGGGTATCGTACCAGTACTAACTGGGTTGTGGAGGTCAGATAGGCGGTCGCTCCGAATAAAATACTGGTATTCAGCTGCATGCGGTTAGACTGGAAGCCGCCCCAACATGGTTGGGCAAAATCTAGGCAGATGATGGATGATTGATCTAACGTTTTACATCTCTGATTATTTGCGAAATTAAGAACAATTTTATATTTTTATTTATAACTTCTATAATAAACCCGACTTTTCAGTACACTGAAGTATTAACGCAACTTTAATTATCCGATTTCTTCGAAGTGAAAAATCATTTCACGATATCGTTGAAAGTACATAAACTTCTACTTACCCGTTGTTCACAGTATTTCATCGTTCATCCATCAACGATTACACCTCATAATATTATTTGATAAAGTAAACCATGTAAATGAGTACCCTCGCTGAAAGTTTAGTGGTCTTAAACCCCAGAAGGGATTGTTCCCATCGAAATGAATAATAAACTTTGTTCTATGGTTTGGGGAAGTGAAAATAAAAGTGTTTTACACTCCGATTTTATTCTTTTATCCTCTATTTTATAGAAGTTAAAGTTATGTTTATTTCATGGAAAGTGTTTAAGTATATAAAGACTAGCGGGGTATTCCTCAAAGCGCAACTATTTTTAAGCGCAACTAAATTATTCCTCAAAGCGCAACCATATTGAAAAATAGAGATGGGTATGATGGATTCATTAACGATATTTTTCATCATGGTTGCACTTTGAGGAATAATTTAGTTGCGCTTAGTTGGTTGCGCTTCGAGGAATACCCCAGACTAGCTTATGACCGCGGCTTCGCCCGCTTGGTGTTCGGTACTGTCCCACGGACTCTTAGTACCGTGATAAAAAGTATCCTATATGTTAATACAGGTTATAAACTATCTGTGTGCTAAATTTCATTAAAATCCGGTTAGTAGTTTTTGCGTGAAAGAGTAACAAACATCCATCCACCCTAACAAACTTTCGCATTTATAATATTAGTAGGATTAAAATTACAATAATTTTGTTAATTAAGATTCAAAACGCGTAAAATATTTTCAGCCTCGCTTCGTTCTTTTTAATAAAAAAAAAACATAATAATGTCAGTAACACAATGTTCTGATATTTATATGACCATTATTCATTGTAGCGTTGACGGGTGAACCAGTGGCAGTCTAACCTTGACCAAAGCCTATACAAAGGGCTCGGAAACTTCGGAATAATTCATGAAGTTGATATTATTTTAATATTCAAACAATTCATAGTTGCCAGGCTTTGAAGTACAGTCGGCAACTGAGTCTCGAGTCATATTTCGGAATTCCGAAATAAGAATTAACATTTCGTAAAAAAAATGTATTCATAATTTGAATTGTGTTCTTTTTTTGGTGTTCGTTGTTTTATTTTTCTTTATGGAAGGATTGCTTTTGAATTACATTCGGATAGTATTACGATAAAACGGTTTTATTGCCTCCTTTATGTATTGTAACTTTGTAAGGCTGTGGCCATCAATTGTTGTTTTATGATCGATATGTAAATGCTTAAGGTCTTACAACTACATGTACGATGTCATGGGTATTTGCGACGTAATCGCGTGTAGATAGCAAGGTTTTATTGCACCTGTTGGAATAGGAAAGGACCTAGAGTAAAGACAATTCTTCTATCATATCCTGCGGATATTGCAACGCGGAATAAAGGCTTTTCCTTTGTCTGTCGGAAACTGTCGTGGAAGCGTGATGATTGTGGAAATATGTTTCAAATGTTAATGTTCCTACATAGGTATTTTACAAGTGGTATAATGATTGTAAAAAAAATACTCCTTTTTTTCTTTCTTTTTTTTTGTGAATGGCATCTCGCATGTCAACCTAGGAGGTTGTCGTCTGCTTAACTGGACTATCCTGTGGGTGCCTTGAGTGTAAGGCCTCCAGCCAGGAGGAAAAAGTACTACGATCAATATTTAATTTTCATAACAACACATTCGTAGGTACCATAACGGTTCATCATTTTTACGGTATCGAAAACTAAAATAGAAACCCAAATTAATGAGAAAATAAATTCTCTTTACCCAAAAATTATGTCGAATCTATTAGAGGAAAATTTCTCATGCAAATTAAAGAAATAATTTGTAGTTCAATTTCCATTTCGTAAATGATATTTCGCTCCGAGTACTAGACGTTTACTTGACGGCTGCGGTAATGACGAAAATTGTAGCGAGCGTTTTTAAACGTAGAAAACTGTTATGTCAATTTAGTATGGTAGATTTATGCACGGACACCATAACTCTTCCGCCTGTCTGTCGCCACTAAACTGTACGTACTGCTTAGAGTATGAATAAGATATAGAGCTCTACTCTGCGCTACTGTAGACAATTTTATTAATAGATACCTTTCGAGAACAATTTTGTAAGAACTCTCCGTGGAAAGAATATTTTCTCAACAACAGTTATCTGTCTGTACACAATATTGGAAATGTTGCTTCACTAATAACAATACCTACTGATTCATATTTTGTTCGTTTTGAAACTATTGGTCCAAATGAATTAGTGCTAGAAAGTTTACATTTGCTCAAGTACGCAAGCATTAAATGTCCCATTATCATTGCTGTTCTTATTCATACGCTAAGCTGTACATAATCGTAGCTATCTAATGATGATTGAAACGTCGCCGCTAGGTGGCGCCAGGCGCAATCGCGGTCATCTACGCAAACGGTAGAATACTAATTGAGACTTATCTCTGATTAACATCTTGGAGATTAGTCATTACGAGTATTTAGAAACGTTCAGATTTTTCTACATACGGAATAGTCCATCGGTTGAAACGTGGCCTTGTGGGTGAGAGGTCGTGACTTCAACCTCCACCTGTTGCATTACTGACGTAAACACAGACACTTTTCTAGCTCAAGTGTTATTTAGTTTAGTAGGTTAATTTAATTTAGCTTCTTCTCTTCTTGTTATGCGCAACCCACATGAAGTAGGTACTGTAGGTAGCTAGTACTAAGAAATCTTAGAAAAAAAGCACTTTTTAGGAAAATGGGAGTACCTATACACTGAATTTATTTATCAATTTTGCAGCGGTGGTACATCAGACGGACTTAACTCGATGGCTGCAGTGATCCCCAGTGCAGTGTAGTGATAAAATTTTACAGCGTGGTGGCCTAACCGCAATTCGCAAGTCATACCATTTACCAACAGCATAATCCCCTAAAATCGGCAGCAGTCTACTTGGCCTCGCTTCCATAACCAATTTCATTTTAGTATCGATTGCAATACTGCAATACCTATTTGTGCATAAGCATTTTATTTCTAAAAGCATTCGATTCATAGTTTAAAAAATGCCATAACAATTGACAGATCAGAGGCTTTTGGAATTTCACGAATTCATATTTTTCGATATTATTTTTTTGCATTTGACAGTACGCCAATAAAGACAATTGACAGATGAGAGGCTTTCGAAATTTCACGAATTCATATTTTTCGGTACTTCTTTCTGCACTTGACTGTACGCCAATAAAAACAAAAGTATCTTGATCGGATATCGTTCAAGGGTTAAAAGCCTAGGGCTTATGTTCCAATATTTTGTTTGCAGATTTAACGACTACAAAAAACGTTTTCATGAATCCTTCTATTTTGCTATATTTATGTCTCTGTATGAAAATATAATAAAAGCTGAAAAACCTATTTTGATAAGTCAAGGCGGAGCGGAGGTGGAAGAGGAGCTCGTGGCTAAATAATAACAGCCGCTCAGGTCTATCTTTAGGTTAAGACGTGCTTGCCTAAGTTGGTCCATGGATCCGTGCCTCGGAAAGCACATTAAGCCGTTGGTCCCGGCTGTCATTTTGTAGACCTTTGACAGTCGTTGTAGGTAGTCAGTGTCCCGGAAGTCTGACAACCAGTCTTACTAAGGGGTATCGTTTTACCCAGCACAAACTGGGTTGTGGAGGTCAGATAGGCAGTCGCTCCATGTAAACTACTTGTTATTCAGCTGCATTTGGTGAATAGTGGAAGCCGACCCCAAAACATAGTTGGGAAAACGCTAGGCAGATGATAATGAGTCCTATTAGATTTCTAACCACTGATTTTGAGGACCTTCCCATTCTTGGTCAATGTACTGCGCCGTAGCACCCTGTCTTCTGCTTGGCGCATCCATCTTTATTGGACAAACAATATTATCTCTGGCAAGGTAGGTTGGTACACTGTAGAATGCAAGTGGCCACAACAACGCAGTACCGCATAGTGCTAAAGTCAAGTGATGTAGTGTTTATTAAATTTTGACCGCATTGCCTCATACGAGACAAAAACATGTAATAACTCTTGTATGGTAGCTCGGTGATATTAATTTTCTCGACGTCGTTCCACGAGGATATAGCGGTCCATCTTTTTTTAAATAGTTTATTTTAAAGTAAGCTTTTGTCCGGCACTTCGCCCGCGGATATGTTAAAAAATGGTCCATGGCAGCGTCCAGCGAGCACCAATATGTAAACACTTAACAATACTTTTAAAAGTGTTTTTCTCCTACTGTTCTGATTAAAATATCATTTTGTTACGAACATAGTATTCTGTGACTCATATTTTTATGAAAAAGATTTAGCTCCATGTAACAATCGTTATTTCTCGCGAAAATTGCTTTTTTTAGGAAAGTGTATACATATTGGTGCTCGTGACTGTACTACCCATATTAAAAGCATCCCAAGTATTTTATTCGGGAAAGCTAACAAATATTATTGACGTACAGAGATACTTTAACAGTTAAGAATTTAAGGATAGATAATATGGATTGTTAACACATTGTACAAATGCAATTTGCAAAGAGCTCCTGGATAAATAATAACAGCCGCTCGGATCAATCTTCAAGTTAAGCCGCGCTTGACTAGGTTGGTCCGTGGATGGGTGACCACCCATCACATACGGAGTTTCCTCCGTACCTCGGAAAGCTTTTGGTCCCGGCTGTCAAATATAAAGACTTTTGACAGTCGTTAAGTAGTCAGTGGCCCGAAAGTCTGACAACCAGTCTTACAAGGGGTATCGTATTACCCAGTACTAATTAGGTTGTGGAGGTCAGATAGGTAGTCGCCCCATGTAAAATACTTGTATCCGATTAGACTGGAAGCCGATCTCAACGTAGTTGGGAAAAGGCTAGGCAGATGATGAAGACATTGAACTAATAAACTTAATTCGACTTGTATCGGAAATAAAACGCTATTTAGAAAGGCATAAGTGCCCATATTAAATTGTCCTCAAGTTTTTACTACTAACGGTCAAAGCCTTGATACTGTGGGTTTACTATGGCCATAACCTGTAAAATAATGTTGCCAGTCGCCCAGTCCCAGTTCCCAAATGTTAAATTTTACGTTCAACACAATTATTGTGCGGATAGTTACTTTTGTTAACGGTAAATTACGTTTTTATTACGTACTAAACTGAAATTGGGTCCCCTATTTTAAGTTTTATTGCCATATGCGAAATAAAAACATATTTAATTTTAAGTATGAAATACTTTTAAAGACTTGTGACATGTCATCCCGCAATGGGCCCGCGTTGTGAATTAGGTATGGCCGCTCACTTGCGCAGAGAGATCTGAGTTTTAGCAGTGAGAATTTTAGTTACGCTGTAGTTTGTAGCTATGAGCAGAATGTTTATTTCATGTGAAACAGCCAGTGAGGATGTTAAAGTAACTCTTCTTCTGGTGCCTCTCCAACTATTACTGTACCCATCAAATCGGAATATTTCATCTTGCCTTTTGCGAGGTGGAACAGCCGCGCAACACTCGCGATTCTGGTCTGTTGGTTAAAGTAGTTAGGGGTCGTTCTTTCATCACGTGAGGTTTGAAAAGGGGGGAGGGCGTCAGAAAAAATCACGGGTAATCACGATGGGGGGAGGGGATAATGTGACAATCGCGAGTATTTTTTTTCATGGGACGAAAAAAAATGAATTTAATGTTAGACGTGTAAATTATTTTTTAACAAATTCTTATAATTAACTGTTTTAATATCTCTGTCTGATGACGTGATGCTGGGGGGAGGGGAGGAGAGTAGCCTAGAATCTCACGACGTATCACCAAAGGGGAAGGGGGCTACAAAAGTGGCCTAAAGAACCTCACGTGATTTAAGGATGGCCTCTTATACTCAATTCATCAATGGTTGAGAAAGTTGGTTCTAAAACCATATTGCGCTCAAGTAAGCTGGTATTCTGCACACAGAAAAGAGCACAATCGAAATATGAAATTAGTAGACGTCTGCGTGTTCGGCAATGTTGGCTATAAACTTAGAATTATTCATAAAGGACTAACATTAGCGGTCGACAGATATGAACTTAACACTTACACACACTTAGGGGTATCGTATCACCTGGTACTAACTGGGTTGTGGAGGTCACATAGGCAGTCGCTCCATGTAAAATACTGTTATTTAGCTGCATCCGGTTAGACTGGAAGCCGACCCTTACATAGTTGGGAAAAGCCTAGGCAGATGATGACATATAAACTTAACAAAAAAGCTTTTACATAAAGTAGTAAAGTCAAGAATGTGTCCATCCATATCTCCATACCAAACAAAAGCGCTAATATTTTTACGTAAACGATTTTGGCACTTATCCCTTTAAGGTTCATTTACACGGGTATAGATTTTCGCTTCGAAGAAGCGATTATATTATCTGAAGGAGATGAAAAGAGTTGATTTGTGTAACTACTGTGTGCTTGTGTATAATACTATATTTGCATCTCGAAAGCAGAGCTTCTTTTTATTTAAAAAAATTGCTCAATTACCCAACTAACAAAAAACGCACTTATTTCAAGTTCACATCACAGTTCCTGAAGACTGTTTGACGAGTGTCGTCTCATATATTATGACACTATCGTCGGGAATAGCTGATTTTTCACTTGAATATAAATACTCACCTATCGATGGCGAGTCTTGGATAGACATTCTCATCTCTTGACAGGCGAGAAATTCCTCTCGTGTAAAACATCCATAAGACTGTTTTGGCTGTCAGTCTTTTTAGGCATACTCTATGTATTATTGGATAATGTATCAGTGTACTGGACTAACGCCAACGTTTCCTAACTTGGCGAGCTATGGCTACTATAGTAAAAATATAGACAAGTCAGTAAAACTAGCAACTGTATGTCAGTCATGCTGTGTCTTACATCCAAAATTAAAAAATTAAAGTTGTATAAATAAAATTGTAGTAAAACAATTAGAGGTGATCGGCACTGTTACTTCTTAATACAGGCTACTTCATAGCCTAGCAAAGAGAACAGCACGTCACCCACCTCATTGGCCAGAGATTTAATACTACCTACTTTGTGAAATCTGTTACATGTACTGTTCTCTATACCTAAATAGAAAATAAAGATTATTATTATACAGGGTGTAAACATACCCTTCACGAAGCCGTCAACCAAGCATTCTGTACATCAAATTAAGTAACTTTACGCAAAAATTATTGCTGGGAAACGACTTTTTTTTTTGGGGTGAAAAATTACGTTTTACGGTTAAACTCAATGTAACGCACTCAAAACATTGTGCTGATGGATGGATTGAATAGTACGGGGGTCGTGAAGGTGTTCAAAGTAAAAATCTTACATTAGAAAAATGTATTAAAAAAAAAACTTGTGAAAAAGTTGGAACTTTGATCTAGAAGGTTCCCAGGTATGGTCTAAAACAAAAAAATGATCGCAATGACGGGGAGATCAAGTACATTTCGGCTTCGTTAAGGGTCTTTTTACACCCTATATACACCCAAAGTTTAGTAGACAGAGGAAATTGGAGATGATTTACATTTTACGTACAAATTAGCGCCTTATTTTAAGCCCGTCAAAGTTAATTAAAGGTTAAAAGTGACCCGTTAATTTAGACGGAAGTTCTCTACCGGTTTTTCCGTTTTCAAAATGCTTCAGCGCGTAGTTAGATTACAGGCTGGGAGAAGCATAATGGCCTGTCGTTTATCACTCCCACGGCGTCGAATGCCGCTTTTAAACGAATACTCGCGTACGAGCGCAAAGGTACATTGTAGCTAAAGCACTCTTCTTTAGCTATGACGCCTGTATTCAGAGTGCCTGAATGTTAAACGTGCTTCGTAAACAGTCTCTGTTTGTACGTAGTAAGACTCGTGAATAGAGAATAAAGTAATTTCAAGATATTCTACGTTAACTTCTACGATAACATAAAAAATAAAGGTATAAGGAAACCTTTCACGTAATATACGAAAAACGTTACCTATGAAAAACTTAGGAAGTTACTACCTTGTTACATTTCTTTTCTTGTTGTAAAAGATAAAAATATCTTTCTTTATCGAACATTTCGCGCTATACAAAGACTGCCCTGAAATAATCACGCGTTTTACCCCAAGTGTCTTATAAAAACTGATGGATTGATATCATCACTCAAATAATGAGATAGCCTCGAGTGCCTTGAAATATTAGAAAAAATATGTCTGCAAACTTTCATTTTTATTGGGAAAGATGACTTTTATTTTTCAATATATGGATGTCAAGAATAAAGTTGTACCCTGGGGATTTGAAGTGTATTAAGGGCTTATGAGCTCGATAGATGGATTAGGCCCTCATGTTTGCCAGCTATATTTCAGTGATAAAATTTATTGACAAAAGCTCTTAACATTTTTGTTATAATCCACCCGGCCGGTATCGAGTCAGATTATTTTTAATAAAAGCTATAATAACGAGTTTCCCCAGCTTAAATAACACGAAAGCAACACGTGAAGTGGCGAATTTATTTTCCTTGTTTTTACTTTAGTTTAATTTTGTAAATAATCGCCGTATACAACCTTTTTGTATAATAAAACGAAAATGTACAACTCTGCTTCCCAAGATACAGGCTAACGTCTAGTTTGGGGATCACCGTTTAAATTGCTATGTATAATGTACATGATTATTAATAAATGAATGATGTAACCAAGATTTTGTAACAATATTTTGAGTGCATGGAGTTTCTTGCCCATTCTTCTCCATAGAGATCTACGCTTTGGAATGGGCAACTACAGTACTTTCACAAGTTATTATGCCTTGTGTTTGTGACTGTAGCTTCGCTCTTTATTATTTTTGTGACTTTCAAAAGTGCCTGTAATGGTCTAATTGAAATAAATGCTTTGAGTTTGAGTTTGAAATAATTTGAATTTGAATTTATTTGACTTTAAACAAACGTTGACCGGAACAAAGATAAGGGAACAAAAATGTTATCGCACACAAACAGTCACCATTTTGTACGGAGTAACCTTTAAGAATAAATAAAGCTAACCAGAGTCGGGTCGGGCCACAGGATCAAGATAAAAGCGTGTCATGAGCCCTAATGAGAATGGAAAGCGATAAGCTTGCGAGCAAAATCTTCACTCCTGGGAGCACTGTGAAAAGGTCCCGGACAAGTATCAACTTTATACGACACGTTAACAGCACTTAGATTAACGTTTTGTGGTGGCTTTAAACTGTAATTAACTTTGAATTGATCACCTCGTAACGTGTAGGTTTGTAAAGAATGTTACTTAGCTAATGTGTGCTGGTTTTTTATTACTGGTCTCTGGTGGAAGCTAAGGGCCTACTAAACAGCTGCCATTATTTGCAAAATAACATATTAGGCAACGTTGATTTCTGGCAACGGAACTCACAAATAGGAATATGGTTTAACAAACAATTTCAGGAATGCCTCGTAAAGCCGTTGGTCCCGGCTGTCATTTGTAGATCTTTGACAGTCGTTACTGGTAGTCAGTGGCCCAAAAAGTTTGACAACCAGTCTTACCAAGGGGTATCGTATTACCCAGTACTAACTGGGTTGTGGAGGTCAGATAGGCAGTCGCTCCATGTAAAATAGTGGCATTCAACTGCATCCGGTTAGACTGGAAGCCGACCCCAACATAGTTGGGAAAAGGCTAGGCAGATGATGTTGAAACAATTTCAGGAACAGATAAAGCCTTTGCTTGCAAAACAATCCGAATAAGTTTGACGCATGCCCCAGAAATAACCCGTAATAAAACATAGTGTTAAGCTGTTCCTATTATCACTAGATTATCGCAGATCAACGAAACCTGATGACGTGCGTCGATGTCCGATCATATTGCGCGCGAACCCGCCAACCCTCCGGCAAATACTTTATTGGATCGTTTCCAAGGAAAACTCAATTATGAACGAACAATGTGCAGAAATAACACGAAGTCCTTTAATGGAAGTTGGGGTTTGTTCTTGTGAAAGTGGAACCCTAAGATCCGGTAAGGCGTTGATAGAAATTGTGTGAAAATGAAAATAATACGTTCAGGCATTTAGAGATGCTAGTCTGCTAGATGTTATTAGTTTTAGTAAGATATTGTTTGTTGGTTCCATTCGCAATTGGATAACCCGGATTTTATGAGACCGTACACGAAGACACCGTACTTCATAAGTCCATAGTTTTATATGGACTTATGAAGTAAAGTTTTGCTGCGGATAATATCCGGGAAGTATTTGTAGGGAAATAATATCAATGCGTTTTCTATTTGCATATTTCAAAGTTTATGAAGCTCTATTCAGTTTGTATAGTTTTATTAAATCCATAACAATATTTGCTGGCATTTCGCCTTCAACTAAGCGCTGATGCCAGACAAAGTTAAACTAAGTAAGGACAACTAAGCGCATTGCAGCGAGCGCCCTTTTGTATAATACTCGTATAATTATATTACTATAGCAATCCTAGTGAATCAAGGAGAAATCTAGAGACAGAGGAAATTCATTAAAGTAATGAGAAGATGCTTCAGTTAAAGCTATTAAGTCTAAACAGAATTACGGCAGCGATATTTAATTACTTAGATACAGCCAGCCAAGCTTTCGCGTAACAGCAGGTTCATTTTAGCAAATCCTTATCGAGGCATTAACTACGCGTTCTGAAAACATAATTGAATGAACATTGAACAGGTGTGCTCTGTTCGACACAATATTAACATAGTCAATTTCCCACGATATAGGCTTCAATAAAATTAGCATTCAAATCGAGTCCCAAAAATAATTTTAAATCGGACGGCCAGTGTAAACTTGGCCGAAACGAATTTTGTTTTTGGTCTCCCAATTACCGCTGTTTGCAAGACAATATTGAAGTTTAATATCGCTTTGGTTACTTTGTGCCTCGCTCGTGGTAAATGCCAATTAAAATATTTGACTTAACCTCTACAGTAAACAATTTGGAAGCGTATAGTCACTAACACTAATCGATTAACGTTCTATTATGAACGATGATCCTAATCCTAACTAATATTATAAATGCGAAAGTAAGTTTGTTTGTTTGTTACCTTTTCACGCCTAAACCACTGAACTGCTCATCCTAAAATTTTGCATATACGTTCTCAGGTGAACAGAATAAGACATAGGGTACCAAAAAAAGTACTGTTCCCCAGGAAAACCACAATTACATTCGTATGATAATAGATAGCGCCACGTGTCTTTCGAATCATGATTGAATTATATTATTACAAGCAGAGTACAACCCGAATTGATTATCAAATTCTAAATAAACGCGAGCGAAGCCGCGGGCAAAAGCTAGTCATCTATAAACCTTATTGCGAGTATTTTATGTTTCGCGTTTCGATTCTCGTACAATACAAAGACTAGGGATTGAATAGTCATCATGCTGGTCGTAAAAATATCGTATAGCATTAATGGTCAGTTAGAGAAGTAATAACACATAACGCGGCCGGTTCTGTCGGCTCGGGAACGATCATAGGAGCCGTGTTCTTATTGCACTTATGTGGCTATTCCTACGCGTCGTGCGTACTGCCACAAAATAGATGGGTTCAGAAGTTCGGTTCCAAATAAAGATCAAAAATGCTTGCACACATATACTTGTGTCAACTGACAGCAATTCCAAGTACACTCGCGACTGACATTCGTTTAACATTGTCTGTAACCGCCCGGTGTATTCTCTGTATGCATGCGACTTCACTCGTCGTGTGAAGCCGGCTTTTTGTCCTTCTGCTTCTATCTTAGCAACTGGTCGCTCACAGCCAGACAGACATCTTTAATGTTTTATTGGTACAATACCCTCGGGCGTTACGTCCGCGACGAATCTCGGCGAGGAAGAAGTCACTATCTCTGTCTGTTTGTAAGAATTATTCTAATCTTGAATGTCCATTCGGCGACTTGGATGAAATCTTCGCAATGTTCTGGAGGTTACAAAAAAAGCTTCCCGTGTTTGGGAAATCTTACTAAACGCGCTGTAATTCATGTTAATAAGAGCCAAAAATGTAAAGCAAATAACGTGATAACTTGTGGTCTGTTTAAGATTCTCACATGGCAGTTATACCGAGTTCATAGTCAAGTTCCAAATTATGTAAACTTAATTTACATTTAAATAAAGGAGTCCTGAGGAGTACCTGTAGTATTTAATCCGCTTAACATATTAAAATGCACGGCTGCATGCCGTTTCGGCTACGATTGCCCAAATATTAAATTTATGAAAACACTGCATGAAATTAAAATTCTCTTTGTAATTTACATGAAGTTTTACAATTAAGTCTGTGTGACTATTTGAACGAAGTATGTAAATAAGTTTTTAATGAGGAGATTATTCTCCTCTCTCGTTACTGAAGATCGTGACTTTTGAAACGCTCGATGAGTCTTTTGCATCGGCTCTATCAGTTGTTAGATGAAGCACTGCTATCATTAATAAAGGTGACTGTCAGCATTAATGCATTGTGGAAGGATTTGTTGTTCTCTAGTTGAAAGTTCTTGTTAGTGCAAACGTGGCAATATACGGGGTGGATGCGGGCCCCGTACGTGTCCGAGTTCACTGACGGTTGACCACTTTTCAATCTTATTACTTAGGGCATAAGGGTGAAAAGTGGCAGACCCTCAGTGGACTCGGGAGTACATAGTCCTTGCCCTATCATGACATAGAGGCTGTACTGATTGTAATCATTGACTGGATAGTTGTGTTTATCAAGCAAAAGAGTCCCCAAAAGCAGTTTTTTTTTTGTTGTATCATAAAATTGACCAATCTCTTTCTATTTCCAGGTACTATTAGTCCACGAGGCGTCAAAGGGCAGTTTCTCCCGAGTGTTTGACCTGGAAGCCGGTGACGACAACGACTTAAATGCATTACGAACGTCACCTTACGAAAGTCGGTTCCCGATCAACATTGGTATCACAGGATATGTGGCCACTACGGGCGAGGTAAGACACCATATTTTTTAAATAAAAGATTATGATAAAATAAAAGAAATGGATGTTCGAAGATGCAAATTGGTAGGTAAAGATGCACTGGGTAAAAAACATAATGAACAAAAAGACAGGAAGGAGTAAACTTAAATTTTATAATACAGGGTGTAAACGGACCCTTCACGAAGCCGTCAATCAAGCATTATGTACATCAAACTAAGTAACTTTACGCAAAAATTCTTGCTGTGACTTTTTTTTGGGGTGTAAAATCACATTCTACGGTAGGTGTCTCAATGTACACACTCAAAACATTGTGCTGATGAATGGGTTGATAATATGCGGATCGTGGAGGTATTTAAAGTAAAGATCATACATTAAAAACATGTAGGTATTTAAAAAAAAAACTTGTGAAAAAGTTAGAAACGTTGACCCCCAATATCTCCGTAACTAGAAGGTTCCCAGGCATGGTCTAGAACAAAAAAATGATTGCAATGACGGGAAGAATAAATGCCTTTCAGCTTCGTTAAGGGTCTTGTTACACCTTTTATAGCTGAAATGGAAATTCACGACATAATTATAAGGCGATCGAAAAGCTACCACCATAACAGATGCTGCAGCGACAAAAGCAATGCTTTACTAATGAAGTAATCCCTATTCCTAGTCAAAAATAGAATATTTGCTCAAAATATTACCAGTGACACATTCCGTCAGCTGACTTTTATAACTCTCGTCTCGCGTGGGTTGCATGGATATTCTGTAAACTTTTCAGCTGCAAAAGGTCACTATTAGATGCTTAAATTTTTCTCTAACAAGTTTTGTGTACAGTCTCATATGATTTTATTTATGAAATCGTGACTTTTAAGGGGGCGTCGTTTAATTCCGTCAGTCGACTTTGTCGATTTTTTGAGCCTCCTTGGCCCTCCACCCTAATATCACGTGAGATTTTTCAAAATGCGTATTTTAGTGTAAAAACATTAATCTATGCTTGTTTTCGTTGAATTTAGTTAAAAAAATCATAATTTGCTTAGTTATTTTCATTGAATATTCATGATTAAATATTATTGTGTAGGATTTAGCCATATTTTAGTGGAGAAACATGTTGTACAGTTTTTTGCGGGGGAAAAAAAACCGGATATTTGCAGCGACCCCCCTCTAGCTCGTGAGATTGGGTGAGATTCGGCTCGACCCCCTCCCCCTCCTCCCATAAACGCCTCACGTAATTAATGGACGCCCCCTAACGTCTTTTTGCCCTACAGTTATATAGAAATTAGTATTTGTTTTTGTAAAGTTATATCACGTCTGGCGATACGTGACTGCTACTATTGTCCATTCTATCTTTAGTTTCAGTTTAGCAAATCCCTAAACTCCACTGTGTAGTATGTGACTAGCCTAGAGCACTCCAGCTAATGACCTTAGGCAACTTCAGCGTTCCAGTGGTTGTTAGACCACGGAGCCAAGTCAGCTTAATAACTGTGATAAGAATTAAGAGGGACCACGGCGGTATTAAACTAATGGGATTGTAGTTGAAACTTTAAAGCGCTTAGCGTGTGGGCTCAATGAGGATAGGAAGGAATAAGTTTCCGGCTTGGGGTTTATGATAAGGTGTGGACGAAGTTATGGAAATTTAAAGTCTTACGTCCCCTAAGAATAAGATCTCATTTTTCTCAGCACCCAAAAGTTAAAGTCGCTCCAAAGGAATTAATTGTCAACGGCTTTAAGATATGCAGCAATTTTCCAAGTTTTCCCTAAGTGCTTTTCAACTAATTCGCGGTGGTTCATTAAAATTGTCTCGCTGAGGGGCTTTGTACGCATTCTCGTGTATGTCGCTCGCGTATTCATTCTGAAGAAGGCTAAGTGAGAGCTTGCGGGAACATTATAGCCTGTTAACATCGTGTCAGTGGGAATAACATTTTCTGTATTATTTCAGACGGTGAACATTCCGGATGCCTATTTAGATCCCCGTTTTGATCCGTCCGTCGACGAAGGAACCGGATTTAAACACAACACAATACTTTGCATGGCGATTAAGAATTCCGAGGGAAGAATTATCGGAGTCATTCAGGTAAGTTGACTAAATGTAACAGAATCTCCTTGTTATTTTCGCTAGTTACACGCTCAGATTAACTCCGAAAATTGTCAAGGAAACCTTTAAATATTAGCCTAATTATCTACGAACTTTGCCAAAAATGTGTTAAAATATGGTAATTGGAGCCATAAAAATAGCCAAACGGTTCCATAAAGTGACCGGAGTTATTCGGCAAACGTGCTGTTCAAAAACTTGTTCACGTTGAATTAATGAAAAAGTAACAAAAAAGAGTGGAGTGACAATTGTTATAGAAACAGCGCATTGCGGTCGTATGCGACACTACAAAACTGGAAACGCACATATTGGAATAACACAAGAGATGAGACAAAGGCATTACGACGTGGGTTTTACTAATTAACTGGCTGTGAATTGAGTTCAGACAGTTCGCTTCAAATGTTGGAATTGAGAGTTACCCGTCCCCCACTGAATATATTAACTCCAAATAACTTTATACGCGAGAGCATAAATTACTGACGGGTTCGCGCAGGGGCTGGGCGGTTTGCGCTGCGCGTCGCGGGTTTGATTCCCGAACGGGACAAATATTTGTATGGCCTGCAGGTAGTTGTTCCGGGTCTGACTGTGAGTTTAAATACATGTTAGTAAACGCACCCACGACACGGGAGAAATTACCAAGGGAGGGCGGGGGGACAAAGTTTGAAAAAAACCTCATGTCAACAAATCGACAGCAAAAATATTGAAGACTAGCTTTTGTCGGCGGCTTCACTCGCGTTAATTTAGAATTTGACAATCAAGTCGGGTTGTACTCTGCTTGTAATAATATAATTCAATCATGATTCGAAAGGCACGTTGTGCCATCTATTATCATAAGAACGTTATTGTAGTTTTCCTCGGGAACAGTACTTTTTTTTTGGGATAAAAGGTACCCTATGTCCGTCTCCGTCCACCTGAGAACGTATATGCAAAATTTCAGGATGATCGGTTCAGTGGTTTAGGCGTGAAAAGGTAAGAAACAAACAAAAAGCAAACTCATTTTCACATTTATAATATTATATTACAACTTAAAGAAGTAAGGATTAAACATGTATAACAAGTACGGAAGTAGAATATTATGAAGAAACATCAAATAAAAATGTACTGGATAATATAGCGAACGCGGGTGATAAAGCCCTGTTTATTGCGGAGTTAATACGAATCTGTAGAAACGCATTGAAATTTTCCGCAGTGCGACGAATTATATTTTTTTGTACTGTTTAAATGAGGTGTAACTGTAGCTGCTTTTCTTAAATATTTTTTTGTTTACGTAAATACTCATTAATGAAAATGTTGCTGCTCATTTCTTGCGTAGTCTCTTTGTGGTATTGTCCTTTGTATGTACTCATATTATCTGTCCTGTTAGTTGATATGAAAACTCTTTTATGCTAGGATTTTTCATACGTCGTCGTATTTCTAGATTATAATTTGAGCTTTCATGGGCGTACTCACGGTGGGGCGCTTGCCCCACCCAGCTCTCTGACCCGAAGCTAAGAATTTTTAGGCAAAATTAAATATTCATTTGAGTAGGTACTTTAACATTTTTCACTCTCAAGATTTAGCCAGAACCCTCGCAGGTTATTATTGAAATAAGGTGTAGTGCGGGATGCAGTCAATAAAACGTGTCAATCAGTAAATAAAATGAATTTTTAATTTTCTACTACTTAGTTTATTTAATTCTACCCTTATAAAATGCTGGGTACGCCCATGTGAGCTGTCTTCTTATAGTCAAGTCCTTAACAAATTAACAATTCCTGAATGTTTCATCAAACAATTTTCCATTTAAAAAGTTTTTAATTTAATCACAAAGGAGGACTCTTCACTTTTAGCAAGTAAAGTAACTGGAGTGTCAAGCTTTACAGGAGGGACAAATATTTTTCTTTTTATTTGTGTTTACCTTTTGTTCGTCATTCGGACACTAATAAAAGGTGCTTGATGTAAACTTTTTAATTTGTGTTTGTTCAGTAAACAGGTAATGTTCATGTTATAACACGAGAATATGCTTTACTTAGCAATGTTTACATTTTCGCCTTTTTTAAGGCTTCGTACCCGCAGGGTGGTTACCCTAACGGGAACCTATTACTAAGCCTCCGCTATCCCTCCGTCCGTCCGTCCGTCTATCAGCGGACTGTATCTCATGATTCGTAATAGGTAGACAGTTGAAATTTTCACAGAATGTGTATTTCTGATGCCGCTATAACAACAAATAATAAAAATAAATTAAAAATTAAAGGAGGCTCCCCTACTGGTATGGTACGGAACTTTTCATGCGCGAGTCCAACTCGTACTTGGCCGGTATTTCAAATTTATTTTTACTTTGTTGCCCATACGAAGATTCTAAAGAAGTAAATAAAGACTGAGAAAATGGAAGACTATATTTTATTATATGATTGAAATAAAGAACTGCGCACATACATTTTTAAAAAGTCGGTAATAAAATATGAAGAAAAAGTAGCTTGCACTTAAAATCAAGCGCTGCTACTTTGAAAACAAAATAAATAAGTTGCTCAAAGAAGTAGGTACATCCCGCGGGTGTCGTCGGCTCACAAACTTAGTTGTTTTCTTAATTTTGTTAACAGAACAGTTCTTAATGAAAGTTTGTTGATGTAACAAATTATATCAGCGTGGAGTATCGTTATTATAAATATCTTACTTTATTTTAGTTAGTTAATGAACAGCTGGTCTCATTAGACACTTCTTTATAAACCCTTTAATTTTATGGTGGCACTATATTTGGCAGATCAAGGCGAATATTCGCCTTACAAATTGAACTATATCGCAATGGGCATAAAAAACATTTTCTTTTATTCCAATATCGCGAAAATTTTGACAAATACGCCAAGGGAAGTGCCAGCATTACGAAATACAATTGACTGCCACAACATAGGTAGGGATGGAATCGCCCTATAAGCCCATGGTTAAAATCTTACATGTGCTCTTCATTCCCATTAGAAAGGTCTAAAAGTAGTTCCAAAAAGGGCTTTTCTGGTTTTCAAGATTTCTTTATAGCTATGGCGCTAATTTTATTGCCTTAACACATTGCAATGTTATCATTCAAATTGAAGAATCACGGCCTCCCCCCCCCCCCCTGGGCGGAGTGGATGGGGGGAGTGTCAGACTTTTTCTGACTAAAACCCATCCATGTTCCTTCTTTAACTTTGTGTTCCAGGGCCGCGGTATCTCTTTCGAACAGTCCCGCAGCCCAAGAATCACGGCTTTTTTTTTTTACTTCATATTTTTCTTCATTAATGTTATGTTCACCTTCCAGTTAGTCAACAAATTCGACGAGCTCCTCTTCACCAAGAATGACGAGAACTTCGTGGAGGCGTTCGCGATATTCTGCGGTATGGGCATCCACAACACGCACATGTACGAGAAGGCTATCACTGCGATGGCGAAACAGAGCGTCACTTTAGACGTGAGTTTTACTTTATTGTTATCAGTATAAGGTTTAACTTCGTGTAATTAATTTAATTACAACTTTTCTCACGAGTTGAAAGAAAACTTCTTGTGGAAACCGTCATGTCCTTGACGCAAAACTTTAAAGAGATAAGACATTTAGAAACCCGCATTGGATCTGCGTGTTGGATTACTGTCCGCTGTCTTACAAAGAGGAGGCTTGTGTCCCAGCTGTGGGAATGTTATGGGTTGATTATCCTGATATCTATACATTCAGATTCTAGACCCACGACACAGGGTATCCTAGTGTGGGGTGAGCGCTACTTTATTGCACATATCTTTATTTTTATTTTTTACTATATTTTATTTGTAGTGCTTTGTTGTTTTTGTAGTGTCATCAAAATGCGTCTAAAAAATAAATTATTATTATAAATTCAGATCATCAATATCACCCCTTTAATGTAAACACTTAGAGTTGATCATCTTTATCAATAACTGGGACCACCACACCACCACCTGGACCTTTGCATCACAGATAACAGGACCTAGAATTTGTTAATAACCTATTATTAATAATATTTGGTGATGTGCAATCGAAAGTTTTTTGTCAAAAGGCTTTTGCACCATCAAATTGAAATAAGTCCTGAATTGGCATATTTTTGAAAACTTAATTCATTTTACTTTCGAAATGCTCTGAAAATTATGACTTGCTCCAATTTCAGCTAGGTCGTGGCCTTTTATTCCAAGTAGCTAAATAGGACTTAAGCCAACAGCCTTCGAAGAGATATAATTGTCCATTGTGCCATACGGAAACGCCTACATGTATCTGGCACTATGCCAAAATTCAACCGCCTCACTTACCGTATTATTATAATGCTCCACTAAAATTTTATTGAGGGAAACTTAACTCCTGAGTTAAGAGGGAACAGGTACAAGGTCTACTGTGAAATGTACCTGTGATTTCCCTTTTTTCAGCAACTAATAAGTTAAGAAAATGTGACCCTCCAAATATGACAAAAAATTGCCCATTTTTACGGCCGTGATTAGAGGACTACCAGACAAATTCGAAACGTTTTTAACATAAAAGAAATTGATAGGAACCTAGAAATACTATTTCTTAAAATTTTAATCTCAAAAATAATTGAATCGGCTCAGTTTTCAAGGCGAAAAAATGCAATACGAAACGTCGATCTCGTCAAATTTTTTGTGATATAATCGGTTTGAACTGTATCGCACTCTACGGGGGCAGGCTTGACGAGCGCGACGGAAAAAGTTTCTTCAAATACCTATTTTTCTAATTCTAGCAAACCCTGTTCCCTCTTAAATCCCCATTTTCCTCTAATGTTTGTACTGAATATGTTGTTTGTATGATTACAGGTACTAAGTTACCACGCGTCCGCTTCATTGGACGACGCTCAACGGTTACGGGTGAGTTCACAACACAAATGGGCACAAATTGCAGTAATCTGTTTCGCATACATGCTGAACTATAACTTAAAACGTATACAAATAGAGCTTAGAGTTGTGTTTAATAGCTCCGAAACAGATGACTGCAGAAGTGTTCGATGTATGTGCCAGGTCGTTCTTGCATGTTGTAGTTTGTAAAGTTGGTAGCTCCGAGCGAAACGGCTCAGCCAGTCATATAATTAACAAACTCAAAGTGTAATTAGATGAACATGTTTACTTTAACAGGTTTGTTCCGAAACTTGGGTCATGATTACTCACGGAAAGTTGGCAGTATGTGGTACCGGATTTTGTTGGTTTCAGAAATGCGGATAATTATCAATTTGTAAGAATAATTGAAAATTATAATAAGATTTTATAGGCAGTACAATCAAATGGAGGTTTTTTGTGACCATGAAAATGAATGAATTAATTATTTAAATAAACCTCCCAAGAATTCTTCTCAAAAATTAAATAATCTTACCAACCAACCTATTATTTAGTTCGAATTTCACTAGAACAATTATTTTCTTGTCTTATAATAATCTAATTAAAATGAAGGTCTCTGCGAACATGAGAACAAAATTAAATGTTATACCTATTTTCTAGAATATTCTCCAAAATAATAATTTGTAACACAATGTTTTGGTCGCATTTGACCTTGTTCTCGTAAAAAAACTATTACTAACGATATTATCGCTATCATATTATCGCTATTATATTATCGCTTTGTATCCGTAACCGCAGGGAACCTAACATTGCTTGCAGTTCGTGATTTAACTTAAGGCGAATTATTTCACTAATGAACCAATATAAATTCACCAATTAATCAGCACAGCTAAACAGCGCTGAAGAGCTGTCAATGTCAATTTTAGATGTTAACGATGACACTGACAGCTCGTGGTTAAATAATAACAGCCGCTCGGGTCAATCTTCAGGTAAAGCCGCGCTTGCCTAGGTTGATCCGTGGATGGATGACCACCCATTACTTACCGAGTTTCCTCCGTGTCTCGGAAAGCACGTTAAGCTGTTGGTCCCGGCTGTCATTTGTAGATCTTTGACAGTCGTTACCGGTAGTCAGTGGCCCGAAAGCCTGACAACCATTCTTACCCAGGGGTATCGTATTACCCAGTAATAACTGGGTTTTGGAGGTCAGATAGGCAGTCGCTCCATGTAAAATACTGGTATTCAGTTGCATCCGGTTAGAACGGAAGCCGACCCCAACATAGTTGGGAAACGGCTAGGCTGATGATGACTGACAGTTCTTCAACGGAGCTCACAGAGGATCGCGTTTTGTATCCTTGGTGATATTGAAAGAAAGAAAGAAGAAAGAAAACATATTTATTAGGCACATGCCACAAGTGCACACAACAAACAAATAAAAAATAAAATAAAAAACTTAAATCTGCACAATATGAAACGTAAATTAAACAGAAAAAAAAAGAAACAATATTGTGAGTCTCACGGCTGCGCCAGTATAGGCCCAGTTCAGCAAACTGCCGAGCAGCTAGTGCCCGACGCTGGTTTTCAACTGGACCCGAGATGGTGATGTGATATTCGCCATTCGGCACATTGTTAGCCATTTACATTCATATCACCTGAAGACTGAATGCAAGTAATGAAATTCCTCGCGAGCTCACGTGGAGTATTTAATATAGCTCTGCAATATGCACTTAATTGACTCAGTGTTTATTGATAATAGCTATTAATTTTCTGAGTACGTAAATGTTCATTATATTTACCGTGTTTAAAGTAATTAGAGGTGGTTTGTGATAACGTTTACGTGGTTATTTTATCAATGGCAATTTTACGTTTTAAACTGTTTTTTTTACATCGGCAACGTTCGTTATGGATTAAATTATTTGCAATAAAACTGGCTGAGGCGGAATCTGAAAATGTAACCTCTCAGAGCAAGCAAAACCGATCCCTTTTAAAGTTAAAAAAAAAAAAAAATATTTATCAGTGTTAGATGTGTTTCATGGTAACCCACGCTCTCTGACGGTTGACCACTTTTCACCCTTATGCCCCGAAGTAATAAGGTTGAACAGCGGTTGACTGTCAGTGAGCGCGGTAGTAGCTAGTAAACCTAGTTGTTGCATTTCTCGAGTGAATACCAACATTTTAATTTAAACCTTATGGAAATGACATACAGGACTTTGATGCGCGCTTTTCGCATGTACCTGCATGGACTATACCTACCTTAAACCTTTACTCCCTAATGAAACAGTTTCTACTAAACCTAAAATGTATGGCGTATGGTCAATCTCAAGGTGATGTTGGTTGTAACATACCCTCATAACATAACATCACGCCTGTAATCTCCGAAGGGTTAGGCAGAGGTGTACCTAGTACACCCACATTTCGCCAGTTATGTTTAAGCCCCATGTAATAGGGGTCGTATCTATTACCAGCAACTCCAGACTCCGTGGCTGCTACTGAGAAATTCCTGATGGAAAACCCAATAACACTTCGCCCGATTTGGGAATTGAAGCCAGGACCTCGTGCTCAGCAGTCGCGAATTGCAATCACTAGACCAACGAAGCTGTCATGGGTCTTAATAAGGGTGTTATGCATATGTAAGACTGTTACTGACAAATCTTTTACCTTTCACAGACGTTAAGGATACCGTCATCAGCGCACTTCAGCCTCCACGAACTGGCTTTCGACGACATCGAGATGACGGACGATGATACCCTCCGTGCTTGTCTCCGTATGTTCCTGGACCTCGACTTCGTGGAACGGTTTCACATAGATTACAGCGTCCTCTGTCGGTGGTTGTTAAGCGTCAAGAAGAACTACCGCAATGTAACGTACCATAATTGGAGGCACGCGTTCAATGTTGCGCAGATGATGTTCGCTATTTTGACGGTGAGTGATTTTTATTTTTATCAGCTCCTATAGCATGATGTTATATAGCCTATAGCTTTCCTCCATAAATAGGTTATCCAACACTAAAAGCATTTTTCAATTCGAACCAGTAGTTCTTGAGATTAGCGCGTTCAACCAAACAAACAAACTTCAGCTTTATAATATTTAAAATAATATAGATTTTGTAAGGTGTGCAATACACACATGTTCGGGTTGATAAGATACTGTCCGGTGGCAAAATAAAAATGCTGAATCAGGCCGACATGAACACTTATGGGACTAAATAATGTTAAAGCATTATTTAGTAAAGATTTTAGGATTACATAATAATTATTATTTATGGCAACTTAATCTTAAAATTCGCCGTTAATTATTTTAGGCACAACACTCTTTGCGTTATTTTTGCACACCTAAAGGTATAATCCCATAGGCGATCACACATTGCACCCTTTGGTATTTTCATACAATTATACAGAAACAGTCGTTCCGCTGCGGTCTATCATAGACCGCTGCTGCTGTGGTCGTAAATGTTTTGCCTGTAATCTTCATATTAAGATTCTGACAAAACATTATTAATAAAATAACTAAAAACGTAACTCAAACTCGAGTAATATTTGGCCTTGCTCCAGGAGACGCAGTGGTGGAAGATCTTCGGTGAGCTGGAGTGCCTCGCGCTGATCATCGGCTGCCTGTGCCACGACCTCGATCACCGGGGGACCAATAACTCGTTTCAAATCAAGTAAGTACCGAAAAAACTTTTTGGAAAAAGGTTTAAGTATAGAAAAAACATTTTTGAAGGGATTCTCTTTTATCGACATATCACTATCTCCTGTTAGTCAATAGCATGGCAATAGCGATCATTGACCTATATTCATTGACTATCATAATTTCAAGCGGAAATCAAGCCTCTTAAACTTAAAAATCGACATCTGTCGTGATTCTAAACTTTATTGTGTGTCAACGTTATTCTTCACATTACCAATATACGATACATAGTTTATTATTTTGGTTTATGCCAAGAGATATTAGGGAAAGGACAATGGCCGCTACTACCATGAAAACGCATCATCAATAGCAAGCAAATCATAAAAGTATACTTTACTTACATCCCACTACCTGATTCCAGGGCGTCATCACCTCTGGCCCAGCTGTACTCCACCTCGACCATGGAGCACCACCACTTCGACCAGTGCCTGATGATCCTTAACTCGCCCGGGAACCAGATCCTGCTCAACCTGTCTTCAGACGACTACGAGAAAGTCGTCAAAGTGCTCGAAGATGCTATCCTGTCCACCGATTTGGCTGTTTATTTCAGGTAAATTTAAAAAAAGATTACATGATGAAATGAGGTTTTAATCATCGATAGAAGGTTACAGCGCGCATCTATCTTTGTAATTTAAGCCTTATGTTGAAGAATTTAAAATTCACATGAAAAAACGCTTATAAAATGCTTATTTGTTTCCTATACTCTGAATTCTGATATCATAGAAGAAAAACATGATAAGAATTAACAAGCTGATGTAAGCCTATGGTGTAGGTGCTGCGGGACTGTTCGAAAGAGATACCGCGGCCCTGGAACACAAAGGGCAAAGAAGGAACATGGATGGGTTTTAGTCAGTACAAGTCTGACACTCCCTTTCGCTCCATCCAGAGCGAAAGGGGTCATTTGATGATTTCCCATCCTAAAAAAAAAACCTTTTGTATAGGTACCTAAACACAAAATGCTTTCTACCGTCAAAGCCTAAAATATACAAAATATAACCATAGACTATAAGTCTAAACAAACCGACCAAAGATATAATAACTAAAGACTATTCTATGCTTAGCCACAAATCTCATTATTAAAAATATTCCCACCTCAATTTCCAGCAAACGCAAAGCCTTCATCGAGCTGGTCAGCGAAGAACGACAGGTGACCCCGAACTGGGGGGAGTGCGAGGACCGGCGCGGCCTGCTGCGCGCCATGCTGATGACGGCGTGCGACCTCGCTGCCATCACCAAGCCCTGGCCCGTGGAGCGACGGGTAGCGGCGCTGGTGGCCGGCGAGTTCTTCAGGCAAGGAGACCTGGAGAGGCAGAACTTGAATTTGACGCCTATTGTAAGTTTTTGTTTGGTCTGTTTTTTTTCAACATCGCATTTCGCAGGTTAACCTAGGAGGCTGGCTTCTGCTTAACCTTAATCCTGTGGGTGCCTTGAGTGTAAGGCCTTCAGCCAGGCCAGAGGCATAAACTTGTAAACTATGTGACAGCGCGCTAAGGGCACCCCCTGTGGGGTACGAGCCTCGGCTTAGGGTGTTGCTGGGGAGGGCTGCAAAGGGACAGGCTGGATCTGAGTGAGACGAAACTACTGGCTCAGCATCGCGAGCTATTTGTTTGGTCAGGGGGCTAAGTGCAAGTTTTTTACCTATTTCATAGGGTTGCACTGAATTAGCGCCGCCTGGTGACAAAATAGAGAAATACAATGATCAATACAAATTGACGTTTACTTGAACAAGATCCCATAAGTTTTGTCAGTTATAAAAGCTCACTAAAAAGTAAAGTGAACCACCCATCCGTGGCAACAATGACATCGCCTTTATAATAAGAGGGTTCGGACAAATGGCATCACTCATATGCGATGGACTGTACCAACATGTCGACACTAAATATTTACATGTATATATATGTGTAAATGAGTTATTTTTTTATTTATAGTTGATTGTCTTTGATTTCAGGATATAATGAATAGAGATAAGGAAGACGAGCTCCCTGCTATGCAAGTCAAATTCATCGATACTATCTGCCTGCCTATTTATGAGGTAATCATTCAATCAATTATTTTATTTAATACTAGCGGCCGTCCCGGCTTTGCACGGGTGGACATTTCTTTTTTAAACATTTTGGGATAAAATATAGCCTGTTACTCAGGGATAATGTAGCTTTCTAATGGTGAAAAAACATACACACACTCAAAAATATAAATCTTTCCTCTTTATAATATTAGTAAGATATTCAATATATTGTTTGAAAAATTTAAAAAAATGTCTGACAAGGAAATAACTAAATTATTTGGACGTATTTTCGGCAATGTTTAAAAACAAAACTGTTATGTTTCCAGGCGTTCGCAGTCCTGTCACCGTCCCTACAGCCGATGCTCGACCGAGTGAAGAGCAACCGCGGTCACTGGATCGACCTCTCCAACAACGACAGCGGCGAGAAATTCGACTACGGGCTCGACAAGGAGCTCCCAGAGCGAAACGACAAGTCAAGCATCAGCTCACAGAACGTTGACGACACAGAGAACACGTACGAGGGAGACAGCAGTGGTGCTGTCAGTCTCTCTTCAGAGACCAACTCCAAGTACGAGAACCTCGAGAACCCCGTCGTAGGCCTCCTCTGCAATAACGTCCTCACGCTGCGGGACCCCAACAACAAGTTCTGTCAACTCAATGACTTTTAAAAGCTCTATAGACTATGACATTGTGATAAAGTGAATAAGCGGCTTGTTAGTGCTCCCACGTTTCAAAGGCCAATAGCGAAGCCAAATCGTCCATTTAGGATGTTAGGATTAGAATACTTTGTTTCTAAGTATCTAGCACAACTAACAATGAAATTTCACTAAGTTTTAATTATTGTGATTCGTAAGTTGTATTGCATTTTAGATAATGAATTTATTTCGTCATTGCGTGTCGGTCCATTTGTTTATATGTCGCATCATTGTTCTCCTATTGGTCGGCTTGGAATGTTGGATTATTACGTGGATACATATATATGCAGTTCGCGAGTTTCTACTGACAGCTGTGTGATATTCGTTTAGTAAATAGATGATTTAGTCGAATTTGAAATTTATCTAAACGCAAGGCGTAATTATTCGATAAGTTGTCATGAACATCGCCGCACTATTTTTATACACTTCATTATGTAGCTTTACATTTTTAAGTACCTATAAGAGAAAATTTTACAAGTAGGTATGTAATGTTTTAATTTACCTCATTCGTCTATTCCTACTACGTATTACATGAAATCGTTTCGTGTGTGACGATAGTTTTGGTATCATTTAAGATACATTTTACAGCTAATGAAATATTCAATTTTTCTCATAGAAACAAAAATATTTCGACCTTTTAAAATACTCTAACCAACGCTAACCGCAGTAAGTGTAATAAAACAGGGCCTAACTGTCGTGACGTAGTTGTATGACCAAAATACCAAAAAGTTTTTATGTAGTTGTTGTACTAAAAATCTTATTGTTTTCTATTATTCGGATTTATCATTAATTTTTTCATACTTTATGTATTTCATATGGAAAAAATTAAATTATTATAAATTCATTAATTAAACCTCTGAATATGAGTATGTGTGTGTGCGAAAAATATATTATGTAGTACACTAGCGACAGTTTGTGTATGTCAACTAATATCTTTCAGTCGCACAACGTAATTTTTGTAAATATTAATCAATGTTATAAATACTGTACCTAATACTAACATGATGTAATTTTGGTAAGTACTTATTATAAATTCGGGTTTTCTCTATTAATTATACATGGATAATTTTGTTGTTTATCTGCTTTTAGGAACCGTGGCCTCGCATTAATTATTTTCAAGACAGTTACGGCACCCGCTGATCCATTCCAATATTAGTTTCGATTTAAAATAGATTTTTTGCATCGATTTTGTTTGTGTTGTCCATTAAGTTTTTGTAGCAAAAGTGTCAATTATAAAAGCTAACAGAATATTACACTAAATAATGTGTCTGTTTAAAAAAAAATTAAAAAACTTGGTGACTTTGTGACACAAGTTTTTTTTTTACTGCAATATTTTGCATGTTTTTTTTTTGTAAATGGACATTCGCTAGTAGTTGTTCTTCTAGTCTTTTATTAAATTTGACTAAGATCACGTCTTAATCGGGATTCGTTTTTGTACTCTTTAATGTTTTTAAAATATTGCAAATTAATAAATGATAACATTCTAACGTACAAAGTTGTACAACTTTTAAGATTGAGAAAGGACTTTCAACTCTGTATGCTTTTACATTTGGAAGCAAAACAATTTCGAGCCGTTACTTCACATTTTGGATCGAACTTCTTCTTTCATACATTATTATGACCAAATCCTCCATAACGAAAGTTAAAAAAAAATGTATTTTGTAATTGGAATAATTCTCTCTATAAGCATTAGATATTTACATGAAAAAAATCTCAAATTAATTGTGGTAATAAAACTATGTACAACATTAATTTTAAGATTGCTGTAAGTATTATTAGAAAGTAATTAGAAAATTAATAATTGTAATTCACTAAATGACGAGTTGTATGGTGTGTGAATAATTATGGAGGTTGTTTTGTTCCAAACAAAAATGTTATTTATTTATGATTAAACAAATTTTGAAATAACTTAAGATTTTTATTTATTTTTACTACCTATACAGGGTGGAAGGGACACCGACGCACAATCGGTTACCACATATTCAGTACACCCTGTGAACCCCCCCCCCCATATTTCTATGTATTTTTTTTTATTGCCGATGGTAAGTTTCTACTTATTTAAAAAAAAACAGCTGTTCCCTACAAAAGTGCAATACGTACACGGTCAAAATGTAGGGAAAAGTTGTTTTAATTTTATACCGTGTTTTTAGGGCTCCGTAGCTCAAAAGGAAAAAAAACGGAACCCCTTAAAGGATCACTCGCGTGTCTGTCTGTCCGTCTGTCACAGCTTATTAACTCCGAAACTATTGGACCGATTGAGTTGAAATTTGGTACACATATGTAAGTCGGTGACCTAAAGACGGACGTGTAACGTAAATTAACGAATTTTAAACATGGGGCACTTTTGGGGGTATATTAGAAAATGAATAGATTTGCAAATTATATCGTGTTACAAATCAAATAAAAGGGCTCTTTGTGAGCATATGAAATATATTTTATCCTTTTATCGTTTGCCCTTCCGGAAAGTAGTCAAAAAAGAAATCCCTTGTCATCCCAAAACACTGATGGCATCATGTAGTATTTGACTTTCTTTCTTCGGTGGTGGAGAATCGCCATGCTTCTATTGTTTCGACTGATATTTTGTCTCAGGAATACAGTGGTGAAGACATGCTGTACCGACCCCAAATAAGGGATAAGGACATGACAATGATGATGATGATAGTGGTGAATCACACAATTCTTCGGTGGCTATAAACCTTCTTAAAAAGTTTCTGGTATTTAATCGCTACACCGCCAGATTCTGCATTGAGATTTTAACGGTTGGGTTCATCTTGCCGACACCTTTTTTAGTCTTAGTTCGTTGGTAAAAATATGAAACATCCGCTCAGATGACATCTATATAACGTGTAACATTCATGCATTTTCAATTTCCGGTCTTTTTTAAACCATTTTGTGGTTTTATTGATGTGTTCTGGCGTGGAGGATGTCGATGGCTATCCGATTTCGAGGGTCATCTTCGACGCCGACCACCTTGTTTGAATAAAGCTGCCCACTTTTTTTTACCGTGGAATACGAAGGTATAAATTCGCCTAAAGTGTTATCCATAAAAATCCTACTACGATAACCGATTATCACACACCACCGGTTTTCAGTCACCGCCCGGCGCCACTTTCAGACTTCCCTTTTGTGTATTCATTCCTTATTTTGTCCATTCGCGTTATACCACACATTCCCCTTAGCATTTTTATCTCAGCCACATGCAATGGCCTTTCATTCAACCCTTTTGAGGCCCAACAAGCTGATCGCAAAAGTCCAGTCGCGCAAGTGTCCATGCGCGCAAATGTTCGTTCGCGAAAAAATCCATTCGCGCAAGTGTGCATGCGCGCAAAAGTCCGTTCGCGTAAAAGTCCAATCGCGTAAAAGTCCAATCGCGCAAAAGACCATTCACGCAAGTGTCCATGTGCGCAAATGTCCTTGTGCGCATAGATCTTTTCGCGCAATGGGTTGGCGCAAGTGTCCTTCGCGCAAATGTCTTTCGCGCAAATGTCCCAGGTCCGTAAATTGGCTAGCACATACGGGGTGTAAACAGACCCTTCACCAAGCCGTCAACCAGGAATTCTGTTCATCAAACCAAGTAACTTTACGCAAAAATTATTGCTGGGAAACGACTTTTTTTTTAGGGTGAAAAATCACGTTTTACGGTAAAACTCAATGTAACGTACTCAAAACATTGTGCTGATGGATGGATTTAATAATACGAGGGTCGTGAAGGTGTTTAAAGTAAAAATCTTACATTAGAAACATGTATTTTAAAAAAAACTTGTGAAAAAGTTGGAACTTTGACCCCCAATATCTCCGAAACTAGGAGGTTCCCAGGTATGGTCTAGAACAAAAAAATGATCGCAATGACGGGGAGAACAAGTACCTTTCGGCTTCGTTAAGGGTCTTTTTACACCCTTTATAATAATATTTGGTACCTACTTAGGTACTCTATCCCACACATTATGTTACTCAGAAAACAAGGTAACGTCTGGGGGCCCTGGGATCTAGGACTACTATACCAACTCAAGCAAAAAATCTTTAACTTTTTGGTAACATCTTCAAAAATATTTGAATGTTTTAAAAGCGCAAGAATAAAACTAATAAAGAATGTTAATGTCAATTTGAAACTTGGTGTCAAATGAGATCAAATAATTTTCCGTTTGGTATAAGTATTCTACTCTTTGAAATAGATCAAATACTTCAGATTACTTTTAACTTCTTCAAATATTTAAATATAATAGAGTGTTAAAAATACAATACAAACGTTTTCGATAGAATGCCTCACATGGACATCACTAAACCAGACATTATATTGCTTCTTAACGAAGTGCTTGAGAGAGAGAAACGTCTTCGGGCATATTGGGTTAGCAAAAATACAGATAAGTTAGTAAAAGCGGCCACACTCAAAAGGGAACCTAAGAATTACTATGAGCAAGATGTGATCAAGCACAACATGATCGGAGGTATGGCTACAATCTCTCGAGACCATGTAGCTGCTGGTCACTACAGAAGAAAAGTACCAATCCGCGACACAGAGCATTCCAGGCATTGAGTCAATGAGACATAAGAATTCAATCATCAACCTTGGTTTGGGAGACGGCAAATAGGACCCTCGACTGGTCCGACCAAACACAGACTTGTCCCCTGACCCAGTAATGCGCCCCGTAGACCCAAAAACCTAAAAAAATTTGTTCAAACCACGGCCTGTTTTGGTAGGGAGTTGTATTTAGCTGAGAGGGCCAAGCTCATGCCGGAGAAGAAATACTATTTTCCGGAAAGCGTCTATTGGGATCATGGTTGGCGTATGTGTGACGGTAAGCAGCCACCCAAGTCAACGCATGGGCGACATTGGGTTTTACAAAACACATTGAAGTGTCGTAGTGGGGCGGCTCCGGATCCACCACATTACCAAGCTGCCACGCGGGGTGAATTTAACAAATGTGCACATGACTTATAAAAAAAACCCTTAAATAGCGGATTCTAACAAAATTCCTAAGACATTGTAGTCGGAACTTCGGAAGAGTTATGATTTGTTATGCTAGCACTTCACTTGGCGTATTTGTCAAAATTTTCGCGATATTGGATCAAAACAAAATGTTTTTTATGCCTATTGCGATATAGTTCACTTTATTTTAATGATGGAAGGCGAATATTCGGCCAGATCTGCCAAGTGTAGTGCCACCATTATACCTAAGTATTGTTCATTATGTCTTTGTAACATTTATTGTAACCTTGTATTTGTAACATTTAACCATTAAGTTAATAATTCCAGACTTTTAACATTAATTTTACTCGATTTCGTAATTATGTTTTAGTTTTTTCTTTTCTAAGTTTCAATATACAGGTAAGTTTGTTCTTATTTAGTTATTGGTTTACAATAAAATGGTGTTTCAAAATAATGGGTAATTTATTTTATTTTAGTTAAAATTACTTTTTTAATATTTTGATATTTTATTTTAATATTTTTTAATAAAACAAATTTCTTAAGCCTAAAATCGGAATTCCCCTTTTCTATGTTGAGGTTAGAATGATGTACTGAATACGTGGTAACCGTTTTCGTGACGGTGTTCCTTCCACCTTTTATAATTATATTATGATATAGGTAATATATCGAGTAGCGGTTCTTTATCTTTTTCATTTCTCTTCTGTTGTTTTTAAAAACGTTGTACTTTTTATCACAAGTAATTCAGGAACCCCTAAATTAATCACATAAAGAAACCAATGAAAAATTATCCCTACTGGTAGCGATACATGGAAAAACAAAATCCAACTATCCCCGCCAGGTGGGATCAGTAGGGATATATGGAGTTGAAAGTTCTATATATCCCAAACGGTAGCGATAATTAGAAAAAAACTTCAAGTATCCCTAACAGCGGGGATAAGTCAGTAGGGACATATGGAACGGGGGGGAATTTCTCCTTTATCGCGTGTGCGTTAACAAACATTTAAACTCACATACGCAAACAGCCAGACCCGGAACAAGTGCCTGTAGGTCATACAAATATTTGTTCCGTGCGAGGATCGAACCGTATTATATGGGATGCTCTGCGATTGAACCCGCGACACGCAGCGCAGCAGCCAATCCCTCAGCCACTCATCTGTCGTGAATCATGTTAAGATTTTGAGAAGTATAATACCTTACTTCTATCTTAACATAATCTTGTCTTTTTGCAGCACTTAGACATTACTATTGTGACTTCCGATTTGAAGAGAAATTAGACCTTTGTCCCGGAGTAAAATAGTCATGGATTTCAGGACCAATGTTGATGAAGCTGGCCAATGTTAATGACTCGAGCCACGACAGTTAATTCTTTATTAAGTTTTTTTTAAGCTAAGTCTGTGTCTACTGTCTAGACACAGAAGAATAGGCATTTAATATAAAAAAAACGGGCCAAGTGCGAGTCGTACTCACGCGCACACGGGGTTTCGTAACCCTAAGCAGTATAATATTTTGAAGGCTAATTCATATGTTGTATTGTTTTATATTCAACGGCAAAACTGAATTTGTTTTTCATAGTATGTTAATGAAAAACAAAGTTACTGGTGCAGTTTGATGAAAAAGTCCCATATCTCAAAAACTAAACATCAAATCTTATTCAAACTAATTTTCTTTGAAAGTTTTTTTTACGGTCTAAAACTAATTAATTAATCAATTAATTTTGCTCCTCTTACTTTGGAAAGTAAAGGACACATTTTACCACTTTGGAAGTGTTTATCTTTCAAACGATTGACTTGAGAAAAAATGATTTTAGGAACCTCAATGTCCTATCTATAGACACCCTGCATGTAAAAAAAATTAATTAATCTTTTTTTTAATTTTAATTTTTGTATAAAAATCGTAAAGCTGTTCACAGAATAAATACATCTATCTACCAAGTTTCAACCGTGTTATCCTAATAGTTTCGTAATAAAGTGGCTGTGACATACAGAAGGGCAGACAGACTTAACGAATCTATAAGGGTTCCGTTTTTTGCCATTCGGCTTCGGAACCCTAAGAAGTGCAAGATTCGACCAATAACAGAGAGACGAGAGACGCAAAGAGGATTTCAACGAATGTGATTGGTTGATTCCCGCACTTCTCCTCTACGCTCCGCTCGTCTCCGCTTTGGTGGTGTCCAGGCCTGGGGAATGGTGCTGATGATGATTTGCTTCTCATCATCGGCCTAGCCATTTCCCAACTATATTGGGATATTAGCTTCCAGTCTAACCAGATGCTGAGTACTATTATTTTACGATTCCATTTCAAAACCACAAGTTATTTGAGATAAATATATATTTTTATCCTTGCGGGAATCGAACCTTGAGCTAAGCAGCGTAGAAGCCAATTCCTCCGCCACTGCGCCAACCATGCTGTCAGAAAAAATGTTTTTTTTTGGCACTGGCTTGAATGATGTTGAAAGGGTGGTCCTATTGGTTATCTAACATTTTTGTAATAATTCGTAAAATGCTTTAAATTAACAAGATGGCGGCGTCAGTTCTGATTTTGGCAACACGCCAAAACATCCTTGTACAGCAATATAAGTAACCTACGCATTATAAATGTATAACGGCTGACGGCATCATTTTGTTTTCTCGTTTAATTCTTACAAAAATAAGCAGTGCTGTAGATAATTGCTTGATAAACAACTTAATTTGGAGGAACAGTAGAAAATTAATTTACTGCGCATTATTGATTTAAACCATGGTAACGAATAACCATACAACACGTAGATACCCGTATTCAGCTGTACAGCACACAGTACAGCATTATCCATTGCTCGTTTTACATCCTCCAGAAAAAACACGCTCTCACCAAGGCAGCGACTACACTCACGGCATTGCTTACAAACATCCAGCCAATCACATGAAGCCAAAGGATCACCCCAGATGGCGTGTTTTCCCGCCAAAATTTTCATCAATAACACTGCGCATGTTGCTCTAGTAAACACCTGTCTCTTTCCCGTAATAAGGAAAGTGAGAGGGAAAGTAGATAACCTCTAAGAATACACGCATGCGCGGGAAGAAGCCTTTTAGAAAAAAAATATGTTGGCTAGACAGCGCGTTTTCGTTTTCCACGACTCACAGCAATGGAAATGCTGTGTGTGTAAAATGGTGCAGTGAAATTGTACAATATTGTAAATTTTACAAGACGTTGTAAATAAATATTAGTTTACTACTTGTAGTGTACGTAACTAGGTAAAATTTATAGGAATAGTGAGAATAATTATTACAAATTAGTGCTACAAATCAATTGTGCTGAAATTGCATTTAATCCGAGTTGTTTATTCGGAATGGGAGTGTGTGATTAAAATAGACGATCAAAGTTTATACTTCGTGAGTATATTTTGCTTTTATTGTTTTTTTCTTAGTGCCAGATGGAATGTGCCACCTAATAATAACCTCTGTACTCGTGCACTCAGTTCATTATTATGTACGAAGCTGGAATAGGTACGTCTGACCTTCTTAGCTTTGTTTATTATGAATACTGTTATTTTTATATTAAACATGTGCTACATCTCGATACTCCAGAGGACTAAATAAAATCGACCGGATCGATACGTGCGCTGTCAATGAATTTTGTGTAACACCGTGATACAAATGATGGTGTAGCTGTAACCGCATGGCTTTTTAATAATTTCGTAAATCGTAACTAACTGTTAATCTTCATACATTATTCATTTATGTACACAGTTTTGTGAAATAATAAACCGTAAAAGATTCCAGTGGAGAAAGGAAATCGACAAAAAATGTCGTGAAAAGTACCAATGAAGTTTTCCTCAAAAAAAGTATTTACACTAAAGTTTAAACCTCTTTTCGAGTTTATAAATTACAAAAAAACAATGTAAGTTGCATTTTTTCGGCAGTTTAAGTCAAAATTATAATTAAATAAAAATAAGTATCTGCATACACGTGATGTTTGGTGATAATTTACTTAATTTGTGAAATAATTGATTTGCCTCCTAATGGACAGGTAAATTGCACATCATTTTTGTTATAAATTAGTACCTTGTTAAAAAATCAAAATATTTTATAGTTCACATCAGTAGCTAGTTGCGCGGTTAGAGTTGGTCGTTTCCTATTGGAAAGGACCAGCAAGATGTGTATAGTGACTGGTCTAAATTCATTCAAATTTGTGCCTTCAACAGCAAAGATTTCCGTAGTTCGACAGTAAATATTGCTACATCGGTTTCATTTTCAAGGTAGAATAGTATTGTTTTACAATCATTTACTAGTTTATTGTCAGCAAATTAAACTGTTTTCTTACCTATTAATAGTTGCTGTATTTGCGAAGTGAAATATTGATGGAATTACGGAAAATTTTAGATTTCTGTTAACGTTAGGAATACAACTGAAAATACCTGCTGAATTGGCCGTCATTAGTCTACCAACAATGGCGCACAAAAACAAATAATGAAATTACATCACGTTGTCCCTTTGGAATTATTTAAACTAGATGTTTTAGGTAGCGATTTATTAGATTTTTTAGAGGAGCTCGTAGCTTAATAATAACAGCCGCTCGGGTCAATCTTTAGGTTAAGCCGTGCTTGCCTAGGTTCGGTTAGGCAGGTTGGTCTGTGGATGGATGACCACCCATTACATACCGAGTTTCCTCCGTACCTCGGAAAGCACGTTAAGTCGTTGCTCCCGGGTGTCATTTGTAGATCTTTGAGAGTCGTTACGTAGTCAGTGGCCCAAAAAGTCTGACAACCAGTCTTACCAAGGGATATCGTATTACCCACTTCACTTTTTAATCCGCTACGGAATAGGTAGAGGTGAACATAATGTACAAACAATGGTCAGTAAGCCATTTGCATTATAATTGCATTAATAAATAATCATGCGTAAGTGCATTTTCATAAATCACGCATGGTTCTAAATGTCATGGTTTTCATCGGTATCGTTACAATTTCCACAGTATTAAGAATAGTAAAAACTATGGAGGCAGAGAATATTGGCAAAATTTAAAAAAAAAATCCCAAACTGTTCTCTATGGGTTACCATTTTGGTAATACGTGTTAAATAATGCCTATATCCAGTGCTGAACTTTTCGGTGTGCTTATAAAGGGTGTGAAAAGACCCTAAAAGAAGCCGAAAGGCACTTGTTCTGCCCGTCATTGCGATAATTTTTTTGTTCTAGATCATACCTGGGAACCTTCTAGATACGGAGATATTGGGGGTCAAAGTTCCAACTTTTTCACAATTTTTTTTTTAAATACTTGATTTTAATGTAAGATTTTTACTTTAAACCCCTCCATGACCCCCGAACTATTCAATGCATCCATCAGTACAATGTTTTGTGTGCGTTACATTAAGGCCTATTGTAAACTGTGATTTTACACCCCCAAAAAAATGTCGTTTCCCAGCAATCATTTTTGTGTAGAGTTACTTGGTTTGATGTACAGAATGCTTGGTTGACGGCTTCGTGAAGGGTCTGTTTACACCTTGTATACCTATTAGTTAGGTATTTTACCTGCCTAAGCATCCACTAGAATCTTCATTTACAAGATAACTTTGACAAAGGTAGACAGGAATTGTTTACAAACAGAGGGTACAGTTTGAATAGAAACTTCGGCTTCCAAAACCCTTTGAGCTCTGGACTTGGGTCTATCTGCTGTCAAGTATTACAGAAATAGAACATTCAGGTGAACACAATATTATTATTGGAAATGTAAAGTTATAAATAGGTCTGTCCAACACCTGAGGAGGCTCGCGCTTGGCAGCTGGATCAAGGGCTTGATTCAGAAAGCGGTACTCCTGGACACGGCGCGTATTTGTAGGAGGTTCCTCTCTCAAGAGCCCTGACCACCGACGGCTCGGACCCTGTTCCCAGTGCTGGTGGCCTACTATTTTTTATATTTTTAAATGATTTTTTTATAGTATTTTGTATAGGAATATTTAAAAATGTAAAAAATTTGTATAAAAATAAATAAAGGAGATAATAATAGGTCTGTCTAAAATATCGTGTTTGGATAGGTACAGTTGTAGTCCTGTTTAAATGTCCGCAGCGTTTTATGGCGTTGCAGATATTTTCTTCACTCTTGACCTTGAGTCACCATCGAGCCGCTATGACATTCGAGGCCGCCATGCAGAGGGCTCGACCCTACATGTCTTTTTCTTCCATAGCTGTAGTTACTTAATGTTTTCTTTTATGAATGTTACTTGTCATCATCTGCCTAGCCTTTTCCCAACTATATTGGGGTCGGCTTCCAATCTAACCGGATGCAGCTGAATACTAGCATTTTTCATGGGGCGACTGCCTATCTGACCTCCACAACCCAGTTAGTACTCGATAATTCGATACCCCTTGGTTAGACTGGTTGTCGGACTTTTTGAGCCACTGACTACATAACGACTGTCAAAGATCTACAAATGACACGCGGGACCAACGGCTTAACGTGCTTTCCGAGGCACGGAGGAAACTCGGTTTGTAATGGGTGGTCAGCCACTCACAGACCAACCTAGGCAAGCACGGCTTAACCTAAAGATCGACCCGAGCGGCTGTTATTATTAAGCCACGAGCTCCTGTTACTGTTACTTGTATGGTGTACATAATAAAGAATATTCTATACTAGGATAAGCAAAACAAGTTTATTGACTTGGCTCACGAGTTTGTCGACATATGGGATGTGGACTCAGCGATCCTTGCGCCGATAGTCGTGTCAGCCCAGGGCTTAATTGCCAAGAGCCTCGATCAATACTTGAGGAGGCTCTCGTTAGGCAGCTGGATCAAGGGCTTGATTCAGAAAGCGGTACTCCTGGACACGGCTCGTATTGTTAGGAGGTTCCTCTCTCTGGAGCTCTGACCGCCGGTGGCTTGGACCCTGTTCCCGATACCGGTGCGCTACAGTTTTTTTATATTTTTAAATGTTTTTTATTTGCGTATTCTGCTCCACTGCAAAGGCCTTTCCCATTCCTTTCCAACTCTCTCGGTATTATGCCTTCTCTAGCTAATCAGTTAGGAATGAGTCCAAATCGTCAGGACAGCCAGAATTTCTTGGGCTTGCCTCGGTGAAGACGACTGTCTTCAGGAGGCACCCATTTTATGACGATTCTGGCCCATCTGTCCTGGTGTAATAACATTATTATCAGTGAAAAAAAACATTGCTCTTGAAATAGTTCACGTTATGAGACCAATATGGGACGCTGTTGCCAAAACAATAAGTACCTTTTTCGCATCATAAAACAGTGATAAGAACCTGATAAGGAAAACAGCACGTGTAACTGTGTTAAAATGTATTTTAATCATCATAAACATCAGTTTGCTACCATTTTGACGTTAGTCGTTTAAAACATTCCTGTACAACACATAACGGTACAAAGTTCTAAATTATCTTGATCGATATCAGTGTTGATAGCATCTGTTTACGTAATAGTTACCCATATTTTGAACTGAACAAGATACGAATTATTTTAACTGCATGCCATCCAGTCTACACCAGTCGAATTGGCATTATCACACGCACTAGGTCAGTTGGTTGAAATAGACGTACTATTAAAAGTAAATACATACATAAATGTGTTTTATTATTTATTTTTTGTTTTTATTTGCAGGTTCCGTGCTGAATAAGTTGTATTCCAGTCCAGCATCATGTCAAAAGGTGAGTATTTTTTTACTTCGTATTAATTTGTTTCTTACTAAACTGTAGGTAGGTAATACGAGCTTTGATAGAAGCGTTTTTCTACTGAACCCGTGAAAATTTCAGTTGAATGTCGACGAAATTTTCAAGGTTGTTTGTGAAATCCAGATACCTAACATTTTTGAGTTGGATAACAGAAGTATTTGTTGAAAATTCTTCTGACTGTGCCCGCCGAATACTTCGGCAATAGGGTCCGCTTTTATAAACAAAACTTAACTATTCTACAAATTAATTCATTTTCTTTGAAACTCTTCGAATAATAGCTTTACAGGGTGTAAACGGACCCTTCACGAAGCCGTCAACCAAGCATTCTGTACATCAAACTAAGTAACTTTTCGCAATGGATGGATTGAATAGTAAGGGGGTCGTGGAAGTGTTTTAAGTAAAAATCTTACTTTAAAAACATGTATTTAAAAAAAAAAGTTGGAACTTTGACCCCCAATATCTCCGTAATTAGAAGGTTCCCAGGTATGGCCTAGACCAAAAAAATGATCGCATTGATGGGGAAAACAAGTGCCTTTCGGCTTCGTTAAGGGTCCTTTTTCACCCTTTAGATTCGGCTACTTCAACCTATACAAGATAGTTTATTTTAAATGATAATGAAGTAAATATTATTTATTATGTATATAAAAGCGAGCTATCTGTTAAAATAGGCAATGAGGACAAAGATAGAGTTAACATTTGCTTTTCTTATCATCTGTGTGTATTTTTAATTAATGTGTCGATAGAGCTGTTAATTATAATAAATCTCTCTATGTATTCTAGTAACTTATCTTGTTAATTTGTTCAATAAATATTTGGTCTTTTTGTTTATTAGAATTTTCCATAGAGAAATGACTTGACAACAAGTTTGAAATATACATTATAATATATATATATATATATATTTATATTGTTGAGGACGCCGCCAGCTACGATTCTTACATACTCCTTTTGGAGTTGAATCATCAGGTTAAGCCGCGATTGCCTAGATTGGTCCGTAGATGGATGACCACCCATTACATACCAAGATTTTTCCGTGCCTCGGAAAGCACGTTAGGCTGTTGGTCCCTGTTGTCATTTGTAGATCTTTGGCAGTCATTACAGGTTGTGGCCCGAAAGTCTGACACCCAGTCTTACCAAGGGGTATCGTATTACCCAGTGGAAGTCGTATAGGCAGTCGCTCCACGTAAAAGACTGGTATTCAGCTGCATCCGGTTAGACTGGAAGCCGACCCCAACATAGTTGGGAAAAGGCTACATACCTACTCCTTTTCCTAAGCAAATCAATAGATGTACCCTCACCGTACAAAAAAAACTCGCAAAAAAATCTCGCGAAAAAGTGTCTACACTGCGATAAGTGAAGTCGCACATCCCGCATGGTGATGCTAGGGTGTGAAGTATCAGTGAGTGAAGTGTGAGTGTCAACTAAATGGAAAAGGTGAACATTTTTTGGCACGTGTGGTGAATCTATGATTTAACATCACAACAACACGCCTGTAATCCCCTAGGTGTACATAATAGTCCACCCACATTTCGACAGTTTTGTTTAAAATTCCCATGTAATAGGGGGCGAGCCTATTGCCGTCAACTGGGCACAAATCGAGACTCCGTGGCTGCTACTGAGACCCAATAACACTTTGCCCGATCTGGGAATCCAACACAGGATCTCATGCTCAGCAGTCGCGCCAGCGAACAACGAGGCAGTATATCGATGCCTTTTCATACATCCTTGTTCAAAAAAATCTAGGCGTTCACGCTTGTCTTTTGCGAGAAGGTACTACGTAAGTGGGTATATCGGTACCAGTAACGAAGGGTAAATTTTTGTAAGAGGTTAGCCGGAGTACGTATCTTTATTGTGATTTTATTATCTGTCTATAAAATACTGACTGTGCCAGTTTTCAAAGGGAAGCCGGTAGGAATCGAGTTGTATGGAACCTTCGCCACTGATCGGTACCTCCAAAAAATGTGAACTTCTCCACTATTACTAAAAGGTCGGTCCAGCTGAAAACTCCGTAAATCATCCCACTGATTGTATACGATGATCGTTTTAAACATTTCTCCATCATTATTCAAATAACTCAATCTGTTACTGACAACTATAAATTACTTCAATAACACGTCTATAGCACCTTTTTAATTGCTTATCTATACATTGTTTAAAACCAAAAAAACGATGGATGGACTGTGTGAAGTATGATATGGCTAGAAAGGAGGTGACTGCTGAGATGACGGGTAATAGAGAAGTATGGAAGAAGAAGACATGCTGCGCCGACCCCAAATAAATTGGTATAAGGGTAGGAGAATGATGTCGTCATTGTTTAAAACAAAGCATCGTCTAATCTCTGCAATGGATTTTGAATGCGGTTTTTACCATCATTTAGAGCATTTATTCAGGAAGTTTTGTTTGTGTAATACCAACTTTAATATTAACTTATCACTGACATCTTACTGACATCGGTGAAGGAAACCTGGAGTTAGTATAATTAATATAAGTTTGAAATCGCCAACCCGTCTTGAGCAATCGTGGTGATCAATGCTCGTGCCTTCTCTCTATGATAAGAGACCTTTGCCCAGCAGTGCGATAGTAATAGGCTAGTATCCATTAATCACGTGAGGCTCGAAAGGGGGAACTCCCTCCGGGTTCGGAAAAATCACGAAATATCATTAGGAGAAGGGGGGGGGGATATATTCGTTTTTTTTGAAGATACTATGTACCTACCAAAAATATGTAAACACGTGATTCTGGGTAGGGGGGAGGGGTAGTCTAAAACCTCACCACGACCCCTTTACGAAGTAAGGGTGGATCGCTAGTCGGCTTCTAATAATTCAACATCAATATTATACGTTAGTCAGTGATGACCTCGGGCGTAACAAATGTAGATACAAAATGGATACCCCAGGTAGCAGATCGATGATAAATGAGCTCAGTACGGACTGGCGGCAAAATGTCGATATTGTACGATACCAACTGTCTACCGCTGCCCTACTATTATAATAATTATTTCACGGTCAACGTTTATGAAGCATGAAATTACCGGTCTTGCAAAAATATCATCAGTGTATAATTATTTTGTTGTTATTCGTATTGGTAATGCAATAATAATTTTATGGTTTAAATACACTTGTATTTGCGATCCAGAAATTGCAGGATTTTAGAATAAACAGCTTCTAAAAAAAAAATCTGCTTGTTCGTGGCCAGTTTTTTTGGGTGCGTGTAGCCCAGTTTAGGAGTGACCCAGCACTTTCCCACATTGTCTTGAATTTTACTTAAGCGTCTTTACTAAAGTTTAGTCCAGAAGTACCCCAAACTCAACTCAAACTCAAAGCATTTTTTTCAATTAGACCATAACAGACACTTTTGAATGTCAGAAAAACAAAGAAGGCGAAGCTACAGTCCCAGACACAAGGCATAATAACTTGTGAAAGTACTGTAGTTGCCCATTCCAAAGCGTAGATCTCTATGGAGAAGAATGGGCAAGAAACTCCATAGACACTCTTTTGGTTACATCATTCATGTTGAGATAATACATATATGTGAGGACGATGTAGAAAGACGTGCACATTAAGAGCGTCCAGAGTAAAAGATTAGATCAACAATTTAAAACGTTCTGTAACTAAGTTCTCTTACTCAAAATGTCACTAATAAACAACAATAGCAAAAGGTCTTAAGTTCTTGTTGCCAAGTGACTGGAAGGGTCGTGAACTGGCAAACTCGAACTGCAGAGCGAGAGGTCGTAAATCCCATTCTTTGGTCGAAGAAACACCATTTACTTTTAAGTTAGGAATCGTTTAAATAGGCTCTTCTTACATAAAGTCCCACCATGGTTCCTATTACCGTTATCATAGCAAAGTGGGTGTGAATCGGCAGCTACTCAAGCCAAAATATAGGCGTGATAATAAAATCACATAAATTTATTAATTAAAACTTTATTTGGACACTAAGCTGCCTATATCAGTTCGAAAGTTTTACATAAATTCCCCATAAATAAACAATATTTTCTAAATAAAATAACATAATTAGTAGTTCATTGTCCTACGCAAGTTACGAGAGTCAACTACTAGAAACGGGTTATTATGGCATTCGTAAACGATAGGTTGGCAACCTCTTGGGCTATTTGCGGATTTGAATTGAGATTTCAATCGGTTTCATTCATATGAGGCAGAACAGAAAGAACATTGTTTTATTTGCTGACTCTGCGACTATGCTTTCGATTAACTACTTTGTTTGTTTCTATTTAAAAGAATGGACTCTTGAACTAAGTTAACTATACATTCGTATTCGTACAACTAAAACCTTGGTTCTTATGGAGGCCATGTTTCTAGTTTTTTGATACAAAATAATAAAATATTTCTAAGCAAATAAATTTCGTCGCAAATTAGCAGGGGACGGACAGGCAATAAGAATTGGTCAAGTTTGGCATAACAGACGGCATGAAAAATCAAATTCTTCAATCAGTCTTTTGTTAATTAAGAACTGTAGTTATTCAACTTTTAAAAAAATACATAAAATCAGCTCCTGCCCTTATCCCAATTTATTTGGGGTCGGCGCAGCATGTCTTCTTCGTACTTCTTTATTACTCGGAATATCAGCAGTCACCTCCTTTCTAGCCATACCATCCTTCACACAGTCCATCCATCGATTTTTTTGGTCTTCCTCTACTCTTATCTCGACTCTATTCTTAACTCGAAAACCAAACATTAATTTAAAAAATACAGGGTGTAAACAGACCCTTCACGAAGCCGTCAACCATGCTTTCTGTACATCAAACTAAGTAACTTTCTTCAAAAATGATTGCTGGGAAACGACTTTTTTTTTTGGGGTGAAAATTCACGTTTTACAGTAAAACTCAATGTACCCCACTCAAAATATTGTGCTGGTGGATGGATTGAATAGTACGGGGGTCGTGAAGGTGTTTAAAGTAAAAATCTTACATTAGAAAAATGTATTTAAAAAAAAACTTGTGAAAAAGTTGGAACTTTGACCCCCAATATCTCCGTAACTAGAAGGTTCCCAGGTATGGTCTAGAACAAAAAAATGATCGCAATGACAGGGAGAACAAGTACCTTTCGGCTTCGTTAAGGGTCTTTTTACACCCTTTATAAATTGATGTCATAATCTGTTTTTCGTAACCTGGGCGGGCAAAATGAATTTCTTAGGATTAGAACTAATAATCTCATCGAATCAAAGCAATCGACACAAAGTACGACACTAGACATGAGCCTAGGCTAGGGTCGTACTTTGTGTCGTTTGTGTTTTGGTTCGTGGGCCCACTAGGGGCATGTCATAATCTTTACAAACAGTGCAGAAGTAGTCACGTTCTTCTACTTTCTGGACATTAAATTACCTTTCAGAAACTGGTGTAATACAAGGATAAAAACGAATAGACCAGTCCCGAATACTGTTTGAAATTTAGACATAACGGCTACATAAATTCAACCTTCAATATGTATCACTATGACTTCTGCTAACCCCAAAACGAAATTATAAAAAAATCAAAGCACAAAAAATTAGGCTGGGTTGAGTCATCGTTTGGTTCACTGCGAGGTTTATCGCCCTCCCCACTTAGTTAATGTTTAGGTGCGGAAAGTGGGGACACAGCTCCGGTGACTGCGGAGAAAGGGGAAACGTTGACTTCCAGCTATTATGTTAGTATCATTACAGATAGTTACCGGAGGAGCTCGGATCTTTAGGTTAAGCCGTGCTTGCCTAGGTTGGTCTGTGGATGGGTGACCACCTATTCCTCTGTGCCTCGGAAAGCCGTGTAGATCTTTGACAGTCGTTAGGTAGTCAGTGGCCCAAAAAGTCTGACAACCAGTCTTACCAAGGGGTATCGTATTACCCAGTACTAACTGGGTTGTGGAGGTCAGATAGGCAGTCGCTCCATGTAAAATACTGGTATTCAGCTGCATTCGGTTAGACTGGAAGCCGACCCCAATATAGTTGGGAAAAGGCTAGGCAGATGATGATTACAGATAGTTACAGTGTTGGTACCAACTGGGTCCAGTGCGGTAGCTCCACGGGATACATAGATGGCTGATGGTTCAACCGTGACCAAACCTACGGTTAAACCGTTAACCTTACAAAGGGTCAGTGTTGTCGCGGTCTGATCAAGCTTATAGAAGCAAATTTTTTACAAAGTTACGACCACTCAGTTTTGGTCGAATAAGAATAATTTATTTGCTTTTGCTAAAATAAGTGTTGTTACCTGTGGTGTTGACTAGAAGCACTAGTTAGGGTTTCGAATAAAACCACGAAATTATCAGTAAGTAGATGAACTACTTAAAGAGTACGTGCACTGGCTGCCCGGGATAAGTGAGGACTAGTCGAGACGGAACGAGACGCAACCTTAAAGCTCACACTACGTTTATTAGTATATCACATTACCAGTTGTTAAAATTGATGGTCTAAACACAAACCATATTTTGCCTTTTTAGGGCATGCAAATAGTAAGTTTAGTGGTAGGTTTAGGAGCAGGTGTACCCAAAGTTAAACCCCAGAGAGGTCACAAAATCACTTCGTTCGTAAATTGAAAATACGTACCTAATCTAACTGTACCATATGTTTTGCATATTTACAGTTTTTGTCAAAGAAAAGCAAGATAAACAGAGACGACTTATCCGTATTCTTCTCATCTTTGTATGCTGTGCTGACAGTTATTGTCTAATATCAACAAAATATCGTCTCAATATTTGGGCTGAGGCCTGAGTAATCTGAGTATGGCTATATATTAAATGTATTTCCATTCTATTACAATAGAATATACATACCTAACGTTTTTATTATACCATAGAGAAATATGAGAAGATAAGAATATGCATAAAAACGTAGGCTCGTGGGTGTCGTATAGAAAAATGTCGTTGCTTGATAGTAATTGTTGATACTCACATTTCAAGCATACGAAATTCAAACCAGAGATAATATTAGCATTCTTGCTGTCGGCAAAGGTCTTTGCTATCGATCCTTATTAACAGTAACATGGTAAAGTATCCAGTCTACAAGGTGTAAACAGACCCTTCACGAAGCCGTCAACCAAGTCTTCTGTACATCAAACTAATTAGTAACTTCTGTACATAAAAAATTTTTTTTGGGGTGAAAAATCATGGTTTACGATAGGACACAATGTAACGCACTCATAACATAGAGCTGATGGATGCATTGAATAGTACAGGGGTCATGGAAGTGTTTAAAGTGAAGTGATAACATAAAAATACCTGATCTATGTAGGAAAGATATTGCAATACACATACTTACAACAAACATACGAACAACATGTAGACGTTGTTACATACATGAATTTTCTATCACAAATGTATTTTCAAAAAACCGTTGTGTAAGAAAGTAATTATAAAAAAAAACTATTTCGTTTAGTTTTCATTGAAACATTTCAAAACGGCAAAAAGCAAGCTAGAAAAGCACCGTAATAAAAAGAACAGTATTCGTGAAACAGCTAAAGAAAACTTAATACAAGAAATCCCGGTACGATTCATCTCAAAACCGTAACCACGCGGGCTCAAAGTTCACTCCACGCCAATTATATTTTCGTAACGGGCACGGAGTAATTCGGGGATCAAATTCAAAGTATTTATTACAGTAGGTAGGTCAGTTACAGTAACTTTTGAATTCTCGAAAGAAAAACAAAACTAAAATGAAGCTACAGTCCCAGTCACAAGGCATAATAACTGTGAAAGTACTGTAGTTGCCCATTCCAAAGCGTAGATCTCTAAAAAGAGAAACGGGCAAAAAACTCCCTGGACACTCTTTTAAATCAGAATATTGTTACAAAACCTTGGTTACAGCATTTAACTTGAGATCAACATGAAAAGCACCGTAATCATGATATATGATGAATTGCAGAAAAAATCAAGAAAAACCTAAATAATTCAGGTTGGAACATTCGATACGGTAGTATTTGTTAGTGCTAGTGGTCGCAAGCGTGACTACTGAGCATAAAGCTCTGGGTTCGATTCCCAGGTCGGGCAAAGTGTTATTGGGTTTTTACATCAGGAATTTTTCAGCAGCAGCCACGGAGTCTGGATTTGTGCCGAGTTGATGGCAACAGGCTCGCCCCCTGTCACATGGGACTTAAACATAACTGGTGAAATATGGGTGTACTATTAAGTACACCTCTGCCTAAAATTTGTATGTATTTATGATCCCAGGCACGACACGTATTCGGGTCGTAGCTATCGGAAAACTTCATTCGGCATCTACTATCGCTTGGTAGTATTCGAGCCGTGCGGCTTTTTCCTGCTCGGCCATGTGTAGCACCCCCCACCAGCTCAAAGTTGATTCAACACCGGCTAATTCCCCTTTCATAACAAGCACGAAGTAATTCGGGGACCAATGTTTGTTTTCGCGATCGTCGATGAAGATTGCGGGTCGTTGCACTCGCTGCAATTATAGTGAGAGCGGCTGTCGGTCAGCGCGGACCGTGCACCAGGTTTCTGTGTCAGCGCAACCGGACTTGCAGTTGGCAGCCTCCGATACCACCTACATCATTGTTAATAGCTCGATGTATTGATGTAGCAGGTGATTTTAATTGGGTACGGTACATTTTGGTGAGCGAGGTCGGAGATCTACAGCTATCATCGTCTCTGAAGATTGTTCTTTACGTTTGGAAAGAAAAACTGATAAAACACGTTTTAAATTTTCCATGTTAGCTAAGTGCAAGTGTTTTTACTCCTCTTCTTGCCCTAGTCCCCTGTTATTTGGGGTCGGCCCAACACGTTTTTTTCTTCCGTTCTCACCTGTCAATCGTCACGCTATCATTTACTCAGTTTTCCTTCATATCACTCGTCACACAATCCATCCATCTTTTCTTTGGTCTTCCTCTCCCTCTCCATCAATCAAAATTAATATTCATCACTCTTTTAGCCACATGCGATTCACTGGTTATCATTTCAGGAGACAAATGGATATTCCATCTCCTCAATTTTCTTTCTTCAGAAATACCGTAGCAGAACCTACTCTATAATGGTTGTCCAATACATCCAATCCCCGAAAAGCCTTACAAGTTTCGATAATAATTAATTGATTTATTTTGTTATTCTATTGAGTACGTGATTTCTCTCATGTATTCCCTAACTGCCATAGAATAGTTCTGCCGTTTGTGCCTAGGTTCTCGTAAGTAGGACAATGGTTATTTAAAACCTCATTAAACACAACTGAATTAATCAGATCACTATTCCATTAATTGAATTCGTTTATGATCATCTTCTAACAATTTGTTCCTGGTGGTTAGTTACTTCCACTGTTCACCTTTAGCTTTGCCTCATTAATCACTATTTGTCTATCGTTCAATCTAATACATTCTTTGCCAAGAAAATTGTTCGCGAAATCGTTTCTCATATCGAACAATATGCCACTTTCTAATCTTATAAATCATATAACGTTTTGTCAGTCTATGATAAATGTTACCCACGGTCATTCTGTGAACCGTAATTTTTCATCTAACCAAACACACAATAGTGACTTTTTTCCTTTGTAATTTTATAAGTTAACACATTCAATTTGTTCTTAAAAAACCAGTTTATCATTTCTCATCAAAATTATTTATTTTCTGCCACTTCGAGTTTATCTATCTCTATAAAGCAAAGCGTCAAGCCGAAAACATCAGATGCAGCGGTCGTCGACCCCTGCTCTCCGTTGCTGCCTCACAGATGATATGATTCGATAGATAACTGTATAGATTTTTTATTGCTGCCAAATCTGGGTTATGTATTTGATTCGTGATCTTTTTTTGTTGCTCGCAATAGTCTCTTTAAATACTTTGTAACTGTTTGGATATGTGACGTCGAAAATTGTAATTTTGTAGCTGATCGTTTTTGTAGCGTAATGAGAAATAAACACGTGATTCTATAGAATTGGGTGCAAAGTATAGGTTGTAGAGGTTTTTGAACAATTTCGTTTTAAAATAGGTACATTGTTGGGAAATTTCATATTTTTTTACTACAATTTTGGAAATCGGTTTGTGCGCCATTATACAGCACTAATGAAAGAAATGGCATCTAACGGATCGGTGCAATTACTTTAATGGTTTTTACACTAAAAGAAAGGAAATAACATCATTTTCAAGCGTTTTCAGTAGAAAGCTTTAGAATTTATTTAAATTCCTTAATTTACAATTTGTGAAACCTAAAATCCTGACATGTTGTCTTCTAGCCATTTCTTTCTAATGTTATCTTTGTTAATGTGTTAGGACGGTCATTAACTTTACACCTCTTATACCGGTTGATGACGCCATTTAAAAATTAATAGCATAAAAGATAAAAGCGAAGTTCGGCCACAAAAAATGTTACCAGACAGCACTATTTATAAGTCCGTTGATTCTGACAGTGTGAACAATGGTCAATAAGGTTTTTTGTGTGATTTACACTGAAGTGGGTCACACGCATCGCATAACTGCTCATGACACAACACTCCCGCGCAAGTTCAACACTTTGGCAGCGAATGCGTATGCACACAGATTTTTATGAACGCAGCGCAGACACGCAATTAGGTACAAATCTATTTTGGTATGAAGTGTGAATCAAACAGACAAACAAACTCAATTAGTCTGTGTGCCAGTTTGATCAGAAAATATTTTGAGATTTTTTTACTTAAGTTACGCCGAGGCTTGAAGTGAAAAGCAGTCCAATGAAATTCCTTTTACAATAAACTCAACGGCACTAGTTGAAATTCTTGCCGAAATTACTGCTATTTCGTTTATCCAACAACAGTATGATCTAATCATTTCTGTACTTTGCAACACGTGTTCAAAGTACATCGCCTCTACAAAGGCTGATGATCTATGTTTCGGTGTAGGCGCGTTGCCTCCATCTGCTGTGGTACCGTTACTCGACACACTAACCGCAAACCGGGAGATTAATGTAACCAGTCTGCTCCGGCGCATAGAGGGCGGCAGCGGAGGTTCATAGTTTCATACCGACAAGAAATAGGTCGAACATAGATGTGTAGCTCTATGATTGTAATCATGCAACGGCTTTCTTTGTCTTTGGTAAACGAGAAACGAACGAAAGGGGCTTCAAAGCGCATGGATAGGCGCGTTTGGTGTATCGAGGTATGAATCGTTGATGCTACGTATCGGCAAAGAAAGAGGGTCGTAAGTTGGTGTTCGATCAGAAAAACTGGAAGTTTGCCCAGCTGAGCAAGCTAGCAGTAAGTTAGTTTTAGCAGTATTGTTAGTTACAGCACTGATGATAACATTTGTGTCACTTAGTTAACAAAAGTAGTCTTTTTTATTATCTTTCTTTGTTTAGATTATTTTTTAACGATTGTTTGTTAATGGGTGAACATTTTACGCCTTGCAGATTCCTGGATGCTTGTTGACTTTTCTATCTTTTTTACGTTTTTGTGAAGTAACCATTTATTGTCGGGTCCGTACGCTGTCCTCCCATACTTAGTTACTAACGCTGTAACATTGCAAAACCAAATAATTTTAAAAGTATAACCAAGGAGTTTTGTGCCGGTTCTTCTCCATACGAAACGACCAACCCGAACCGTGCACCTTTTCTCGACGTTTATAAGTGCCCATGGAGGCATGTGAAACAAAATATTTTAATTTTGATTTTGAATGCCGTTTATCTATCACGTGAGAAAGCGTCTTCTATCGTTATGTAAAGTTATGGGGTTATTTTACTTAAATTGCACAGAGAGGGTTATTACACTTATACATAAACGGCTTATAAAATGTTGGTATAGATGACCGCTTCTTTTCTTTATAGAGTTGAGACGCAAGGTGCAATAGTAAATGTCTAGGCACTAGAAGGGCCTTATAAAGGGTGTAAATAGACTCTTAACGAAGCCGAAAGGCACTTGTTCTCCCCGCTATTGCGATCATTTTTTTTGTTCTAGACCATACCTGGGAACCTTCTATTTACGGAGTTATTGGGGGGTCAAAGTAACAACTTTTTCACAAGTTTTTTTTAAAACAAATTTTTAAGGTTACAACTTTACTTTAAATACCTCCATGATCCGTTTGCTATTCAATGCATCCATAAGCACAATGTTTAGAGTGCGTCACATTGAGTTTTACCGTAAAAGGTTATTTTTCACCCCAAAAAAAAAGTCGTTTCCCAGCAATAATTTTTGCGTAGTTTGATGTACAGAATGCTTGGTTACTTCAGGAAGGGTCCGTTTACACCCTGTAATTTCCCTAAAGTCTGCTTTATTTTATATCTTTTCTAAGAAATGAAGCGACACATTACATTTAAATTAGAAAATAGTTTCTATTCCAGCTTCGCAGAGCCCTGCTGTCAGGTTGATGCAATAACAATAAAAGTGTTTACGACGGTATACGAATGCTCTGCCGTGAAATTAGCACATTATCTTCTCTTTCGGGCGTAATAAGCTAGGAGTATCAAAGTCTTGAAAGCCGACTACAAAGTAATGAACTTTGGAAACTTGAGAGAAACTCTAAGATAGATACAGACGCCAGCACATGGCTGCGGGACTGTTCGAAAGGGATACCGCGGCCCTGGAACACAAAGGGCAAAGAAGGAACATGGATGGGTTTTAGTCAGTAAAAGTCTGACACTCCCTCCCACTCCAACCAGAGCGGGAGGAGTCATTTGATGATTTCCCATCGGAAAAAAAAGACGCCATCACGCTACCCGAAACTGTCAAGTTTTTCCAATCAACCTTTAATCTAATCATCTGCCTAGCCTTTTCCTAACTAAGTTGGGGTCGGCTTCCAGTCTAACCGGATGCAGCTGAATACCAGTATTTTACATGGAGCGACTGCCTATCTGACCTCCACAACCCAGTTAGTACTGAGTAATACGATACCCCTTGGTAAGACTGGTTGTCAGAGTTTTTGGGCCACTGACTATCTGTAAGAACTGTCAAAGATCTACAAATGACAGCCGGGACCTACGGCTTTACGTGCTTTCCGAGGCACGGAGGAAACTCGGTATGCAATGGGTGGTCACCCATCCACAGACCAACCTAGGCAAGCACGGATTAACCTAAAGATTGACCCGAGCGGCTGTTATTATTTTTAGCCACGAGGTCCTCAGCCTTAAACCTAATGTTTTAGCGATAAAGAAAACTCATTAAATAAATTAGACAAATTGTAGCAGCTTGATGTGCTGGCGTCTACACTACCTACTTTGTTTTTAAAAGTTTCATGGCGTTTGTTACTTCACTTACCTATGTGTGTTAGTTTGTGAGAAAAAAATTGTAGCGGAATAACAATTTGATGAGACTACGACGACGTAGGTCTACGAGATTTACGTAGCATTTACTGGGTAAATATGTTATTATATTAACATTTGAATATAAATATTTTATATTCAAATGGGCCCCGCTCGCTTCCAGCTTTTGTTTAAGTTAAAATGTCCTTGTTTTATGCTTTTCAGTTTTATCTGTCGGGTTTTTTAGTTTTTTCAACTACTTTTTTTATTTCCAGCTTTTTAGTTTAGTAACGTGAACGATTTCGCAGTCTTCCTTTTTATACGATTAACGAAGCTAAAAGCACTTGCTCTCTCCATCATTGCGATATTTTTTTTGGTTATGGGCCATACCTGGAAACCTGGTTGGATGGCGATATTTGAGGTCTAACGTTTACATAAGTTTTTTTTATAATTCAAGTTTATTTATAACTTTACTACAAACGTTATAACTTTATTTAAATACTGCCTTGACCCTGTAATATTTAATGCATCCATCAGCACAGTGTGTTGTGTGCGTTACATTGAGTCCTATTGTAAACCATGATTTTTCACCCCTAAAGAAAATGTCGTTTCCCAGCAATCATTTTTGCGTAGAGTTACTTAGTTTGATGTACAGAATGCTTGGTTGACGGCTTCGTGAAGGGTCTGTTTACACCTTGAAGCTAGACACTGGATACTTTACCATGTTACTGTTAATAAGGATCGACAGCCAAAGACCTTTGCCGACAGCAAGAATGCTAATATTATCTCTGGTTTGAATTTCGTATGCTTGAAATGTGAGTATCAACAATTACCATCGAGCAATTTTTATAGGACACCCACGACCCTACATTTTTATGCATATTCTTATCTTCTCATATTTCTCTATGGTATAATAAAAACGTTAGGTATGTAGATTCCAACGTTTCCCATAACTGCATCAAGTTTACAGAATTCCCTACATTGACATTGTGATACTGTGTTATACGATCATACTGCATAATAAATTATATTACCCATTTGCATTAGGTAGGCGGTTTCTATTTCAGACGATGTGGGCAACACAAATTAGGATTTTAGGTACGCCTAACTATCTCTGAAACTGATGACATAGGCGATCATTGGGTGGGTTAATCGTTACTAGTGATGTAAGCGGTTAACCCTGTTGTTTACGACAAGCACAAACAAAAGGGGTTACCTATCTCTATGCGATAGTTAATTAGGGAAACCGCTGTTTAAACAAGGAGTTCCAATGCCTTGAAATCATCATTCTTCAGCTAGCTTATTTAATTTTTTAAAGGACTTCTACAACCCTTGCAAGGTGTGTTTAATGGCTCATAAAATTAATTTCAAACGTCTAAATGGGCTCATCGGAGTTTAAATCAAACTTAATTGCCTATTACAGTATAATAAGATAATATTATGATACTAAAAAAGCAACTATTTATGTACCGTTTTAAAAGCATTTTATAGCTTTTTTTATATCGTTTGATGACTTTTTTTTTCTTTAATTTTGCTATGAAACATTAAATTTTCTCAAGCTGGGACATTGTAACTTTCAACGCAACGCAGCAAAGCATGCATGTTGCATTACTTGACGCAACGCAGCAAAGCATGCATGTTGTATTACTCAACGCAACGCAGCAAAGGTTGCATGTTGCATTACTCAACGCAACGCAGCAAAGCATGCATGTTGTATTACTCAACGCAACGCAGCAAAGGTTGCATGTTGCATTACTCAACGCAACGCAGCAAAGCATGCATGTTGCATTACTCAACGCAACGCAGCAAAGCATGCATGTTGTATTACTCAACGCAACGCAGCAAAGCATGCATGTTACATTACTCAACGCAACGCAGCAAAGCATGCATGTTGCATTACTCAACGCAACGCAGTAAAGCATGCATGTTGCATTACTCAACGCAACGCAGCAAAGGTTGCATGTTGCATTACGTTGTTCCTCCGACACATAAACCATATGTGTACCTCGGTACCTACAAGTACAATTTCACATCATTTCTCAATTTAAAAACCCCCGAAGTCACACTTATTTTTGATGTGAGTCAAACGAACCTGCCCACTTCCTTACGACAAAATTACATACTTTTTCATCCAACTCGAATAATTTCTGAGAAATAAACTATGCAATATATTATCCTTAACAAAGTTATTAACAAGAGAATTTATTCTCCAATGGCACGTAAAAGGTTGGAAATACTATAATCCGTTATAATATCATTAAAATACTTTATGGAGTGTGGTTGGAAGCTTTTCAATGTTGCAAATTAATAAAAGTCGATGACGAGGCGAACAAGGAAATAATGAGAAAAGTGCCGCTTCTACTATTATAATTTACTACCTACTCCTTGTGTTTTTACTACTCTACAGCTACCCTACGTACCTACTTCCTGCCTACTACCTGCCTACTACCTACTACCTACCAACTACCTCTATTTCCGGGATCAAAAGTAGCCTGTGTTAATCCAGAATATAAGCTATCTTGATACCAAATTTCATCCAAATCCGTTTAGCCGTTGAGCTTGAAGGAGTAACAAACATACCTTACAAACTTTCGACTTTATAAAATTAGTGTGATTGTTTCTGTCGAGGACGACACAAAGGACCGCCACAGGAGGTGTGTCACGGCAGATTTTATCGAATATTTCATAAAAAGTCGGTCAAAAATCGTACAAATTGTGACACATATCAGAGTCGTATGTGATAGGCTTGCTGGTAGTAAGAAAATTGTTTTATGGTACACGCTCGCGGTCTATTTTAATTGAATGTCACTTTTGACGTAGACGGTACTGAGAAACTGGATGCAATATCCTTTTCGATTCCAGTGTGGCATTCAAACTGATTGGCGGTTCACATGATGCTCAGAAATAAACTGATAAAACCCTAGGGAGTTGTATCTTAGATATTATAATATCAATGGTTTGTAACAATCTTCTGCCGGTATAAGGAAAAGTATTTAGACTGCGATGAGCGTTTACGGGCCGATTTGAATCTCTTAGAAAGCGGAGGTGCAGTTAGAATTTTTCACCTTTGACTTTGAGCTGAAAAAATCTTAGCACAATACCTAGATGCAGGCTTAGCATGTACCAAAATCAGACAATGGTTAATCCGGAATCTCTCGCGTTCTCCTACACATTTATACTGGTTGTAATAGCTTTGAAATGTGGGCCAAGTTTGTCTCACTATGTCCGCTCGGCAAAGCTTTAAGCACGACCGGTTGGCGGGTCGTTGACCCCGCAACCTACTGGCTGTTTACCCCGACAATTCGCAAGATCGCTGGAAAATTACTAAACTATCCTTTACTTAACTCTCAGACCGCGATACCGTATATTTAATGGCTACCGAGTAAATGCTGTAAGCACATTATATTCACAGTTTCTTATTAAAAATATTGTTAACAATCGAGGATTTGTAAAGCCTTCTCGATGTTAATGATGGTGTAAATAAATACTGTAACCTCCAATAAATATACATGGCCAATTTATAGTTAAACCACGAATAGCTTACGAATATAAAAATGTTAACGCAAAACATAAATCGCAAAATGTCATTTCTTTACAAGCACAGGTGAAAATATCTTTGAAACCGACTATAACTTACCATGACTTCGACATTTATGTATTTGCTAAGATTAGTATATAAAACATGGTTATTTAAACGTAGAAGTTTTATTAACACTGCTTGGATCGTACCATTTGTAGCTGGACTTAGAAGGTGAAATCGCCATTTCACTTTAAGCCATTGACTTTTCTAATGCCTGGAGATTTTCAGCTGCTCATTTAAAATAAAAATAAATATCTACTATCGTGAACTCAAAACCGCTTATAACTTGTGTGATATCATTTCATCGGATGAGATAATAATAACAGAATGCGAAAATACACGTTTTAGAATTTCAAATTAATTTTTACGAGGATTCTACAGTTATGATCTACCTGTTATTGAAATAGTAGAGGATTATATTTATCTACGAGTGCACTCAGATACGGCGTCGTCAACGCTTAATTAACATATTTCAGTGTTATCGGCTTGTGAACACAGTGCAACACAGATGAAAGCGCGGAGTGCATTCAGCCCGACGCAGTGAGAACGACGCGTAGGTGCGTTCTGTGTCCAGCTAGTTGGAAAACGCATGTCGGGTTTTACGTACGCGCTACATGACGTGCCGACTAGAAATGGCGACTGCTTTCGCATTCACTGCTTGCATAGAAGTGCATGCGCAAGTTCAAGGCTGGTCGAGTCCCGCTTCCCATTGCATGTGCATACGCATTAATTCAGCTCACAAACACGACTACCACCATTGTCTATCACTCGAGAACTGGGGTCGAGGAACCCATAAAGGATTAATGACACTATTGTGGGGAGTTATAATCGTGTCTTTCATTTTTCTGCTACCACCTACGGGTATGCTTATTTCCCGCGGTATGGGTTTATTGCTCAACTGTAATTTCAGTGTAACTAAGTGTGTGGGTAGCCTGCCAATAAAATTCAATTCTATACAATTTAATATTGCCATTTCTTTAAAGCTGGCTGTACACCCTGCGATTTATCGCCTGTCGTCAAGTAAATCGTGAGATTGGCTTGAGGAAAATTGCAGTCTGAAATGGATTTGTTTGTTTTTTTTTTTATTGGCTTTTTTAAAGCTTTAACATTGCCTACTAGTCGTGAGCCTACCGAGTTTATCGTCCATTGATTTAGAAATAGCCTGCGAACTTGAGGACTGATCGCCTTGGTGTGTGAATGGCTTATTATTAAGTCATCGCAACAAAGAGTAATAGAATTATTTATCAAATTGCATTTTGGATTGACAGCTCCAAAAAGAGAAACGCTTCATTCCAAGAAGTCAGTTTGAAGTATGCTAAAAGGATTTTTTTTAATGGTTTATACTAAAGGTACATTATTTTGGTAAAATTTTATCGATATCTTTTAAAAAACCAACGACCAGTGGTCCTCATCGAAACAAAAAGAAGTCGAGGGGAGAAGCCTTTGCCCAGCAGTGGGATGACGCAGGCTAGCAGTATCAGAATCTCTTTTTTATATTATTTTTCTTCACTTCTCACTTATATCGTCTTGTTAATTAAATGCAAGTCTAATTATCAGCTTCGTTTTATAGAAGATATTGAAAAACTGCAGTAAAATCATTTACTAAAAGGAAGCTCTCCGTTTTACGAGTATCGATGGAGGATATTCTCGGGTATGCAAATGTTATGTCGTCAGAATCAATTAGGTATTTATATAGACTTCCTGTTTAATAATGTTCTGCATTATTTGAAGTAGGTAGTTGAGGTAGGTCCGTGTTTTTGAACTTGAAAAGAAAAAACGTGATTCGAATCTAACGTATGCGTCTGGAATAATGTCTATCTAGATTGAAAGGTGACCAAAAGAAGTCTTACTGTCTACCATCAATACTAACTAAATACTATTAATATTTGGTTAAAATCTCAGTTTCTGCTGAGCATGAGGTCTTGGGTTCGATTCCTAGGTCGGGCAAAGTGTTATTGGGTTTTTCCGTCAGGTATTTCTCATTAGGAGCCACGGAGTCTGGAGTTGTGCCCGATTGATGGCAATAGGCTTGCCTATATTACATTGGAATTAAACATAACTAGCGAAATGTGGGTGAACTATTAAATACAGCTCTACATAACCTTCGGGGATTACAGGCGTGATGTTATGTCATGTAATTTCATAGTTCGATTTTCAGCACGTTTTTCTTTGAGGAAACTCAGTATCCGAAGTTTGGCTTTGTAGCTGAGAAATTGCAAGGCTCGGTCCCTATTATTATCTCAGCCTGAATTGCTTCTTCTACGAATACAGACGAGACTTAAGGACGTACCTATATTTGTTGCTCCTTGAAAAAGGACCTTATTCTCGGTACTATTTTATGAAGCTTTTTCCTCAACTTTACTTATGACGATAATACCAAACTTATACTGTCACTTACGGGATATCTTCCGTGATTGCAAGCGCCATGATCGCCATGATGGCGCTTGCAACAAAGTCGAAATTTCGGGAGCTCAAAATAATGAACAATCACGGAAGATATCCCAGTATAAGTTTAGTTGTAAACCGTGAAAGCTTAAAACAGTGTTTATGATAATACCAAATTCTTATCATCATATAGTTCAATGATACGTGACTAAGATATAAAACCAAATCGAGAGCCTGTACTTTAAGATACAATTTAAATGTAAAACAGTTCTATTTACTTATAAAACGTGAGACAACAATTACATGAAGTCTTTGAAAATCGCCGCTCACGCTAACCTTGCGATTTAGACAGTCACCGTCCAGGCGTTGCGTCAAACTGTTTACACATAGCACGAGATTTGCAGAATTTACTCTGTACGACCCCGAATAGGGCTGCCCTTTGGAGATGCGAAGACGCATTATTTTACATACCGAAATCTTGTGAAATATTGGGTCCAGTGTTCAAAAGTTTGGCACTTTATGCCAACTCATATAGGGCCTGACAACCAGTCTTACCAAGGGGTATCCAGTACTAACTGGGTTGTGGAGGTCAGATAGGCAGTCGCTCCATGTAAATACTGGTATTCAGCTGCATCCGGTTAGACTGGAAGCCGACCCCAATACAGCTGGGATAAGGCTAGGCAGATGATGATGACATAGGGCCTTTACTGGTTCATCTGGCACTTATTCATATGCTTGTCATATGTTGATTTGTGTCAAAAGGTTGTGTACTTTTGCTGCCATTCATAACCACCAAGCTTTTCCTTTTTTTGTGTCTTCTTTAGGCATCCACTTCTGCTATTACATTTGTTTGATCTTTCTTTTTCGTATTGTTAGTACTTAGCCTGGTGTCAGAGTTTTATGCCGCCCATGGGCCTCTGACTTGACTTTACGTGCCGTCGAAAAATATCTCTCAGGCATGCTGCATGATATCTCCACCCTACGAAGATAGCCCTGTCAATAAAACTGAATGATGCCTGTCTCTCTATTTTCGCCAACATCATTGGCTGTTTGCCTTACTTTATTGTGCCCACGAAATTACTCATCAAATTACATCTACTAAGAGTACAGAACGGTTGGCAAACCACTGAAGTTCCGCTATAGGTACAGTTCCAAGACAATATCTATCGTCTTTCATCTAATTAGGCAATTCACCTTTGTAAAGTTTTTATTGCGTACCTTGATCTCTTGTGTGTTTTGTACTGAAAGATTTAAGAGTTTGTGCATAGGGGTTCATCTCGAAATTAACTGCAGCTATATTAGTTTCTTCTTTAAGTATAAGGTTTACTTGTAGACGGCCAAGCATTTCTATTGTTATGTTTGTATTATCGTTTCTCGGGGAGTTAGGGTGGATCGAATAAATTTCCCATCCGCACGCTAAATACGCGCTTTGACGTGGACTTGCGGACACCATCCCGTAGCCCGCAGCTCTCCCTGCAGCAGATTTACTAAAGTAGGATGTCGTTATAGTGGCAAATCTGTCATCCTCTGCGATGGTGATGTCTTCGGCTAATCCTTCGTCGTCTACTGCAGGACTTCAGGATTCTACTGTGGGCATCCACTGATCTTCCTTCGGCAGACATTTTTGAACCTCAGTCACTTTAGCTTTTTTTTTTCGTAGCCTGCTCTGTCCCACTCCTGGGCGATGGCCTCCCTCCACTCCTTCCACTTCTCCCGAACCCGCGCGTCCCCCTTCCACTTCAGCTTACTGGTCCTGAAATCTATACTGATAAATCTGGCTCTACTCCGAATTCATCATAGTAAATCAAAAAATTAAATTTAACTTTGCACACAATTCACTACACAGACGTACCGGACATAGGCCTATCCGAAATGAAATGTAAAGGCTTGTAGTGATTACGGTAGAAAAGCGGGTCAACGACCTACGCCGGTCCTTTTGCATCGATGATGTGAGCTGCTCTCCGAACGCGACATACATCACGTTCCTAACATATTCGTCTAAACATTTTCATGTATTTCAAATACAAATTAGCACCGATTCTGCCAATATGTTCGGTCTATTTCGACGCCCTTGCGAACTGTACGTCTGTTTGTTTTACTGCATTGACACGGTTAATGCCTATGTCAATGTTTATATTACGGATTTCGTAAGAGTTGCGTGTACATGTTAACGTTCGCAAAGGAAGTATCAGTAAATATCTTTGATGTCCTAAGTTATTATGTTTATGTTGATATCTGAAGTAGGCAAAGGTCTTTAGATATGATTTTGTAAATGTCGGAAGGATTATCTGCTTTATTGTTATCGTTGATTCAACTCTAATCAAGGACTAATAAAAAGCGCAAATCATACTAGACATCAAAACAAAATAGGTTAGCTACAATGTTGATGTCTGTCATAATCCTGGGTTCGATAAAAATGACGATGAGACAGAGACGTGTTGCTAGGGAGTTTGTAGCGTCAGATCTCAAACATTATGAAGTATTGAAGGGTAGGTTTTAGGGGGCCTTTATAAAGGACAATACCCAAGTTTGTATGGGACTTCGGCTGTTCTTGCATCTCGACTGAATCATCGGTAAAATTTAGAAAATGCAGTCCGGCTTATGTAAATGAAAAATCATTATTAATATATTCGATGGCAGTTGTTATAAATCGAATAAATCTTTTTATCGTCCAATTATTGTGCTGTCGCGCTACGATCACCGGCGGAAAAGTTAGTATATTAATATCTTTGCTTACACTAAGAGATTTAAGTTTTGGAATGTCTGGCACAAAACAAAACACATCCAAATTATAACAACATACATTTTATATCAATTGGCTATGAAATAAGGTTACCAGCTTAATAAAAATCTATACCCTTCCTTTGGTTTATTAAAAAAAACAGTATCAGATCAGCAGCAAAAGTCAAATGCCGTTTCCACATTTATGTGTTTGTGATTTTTACCCGACTGCCAAGGAAGAGTTATGTTTTTTTAACAAGGTTTATTTAGCAAGCCTGTAGATAGATCAAGAACAGTGTTCGTTATTACTAAATCACTCTGCCAGTTTCGTTTCATGCCTACTTTCATTCTTTTTGTACCATTAAAAATGGAAATTATAATAAACTGGTATCATTTGGCGACAAAATATGGCGGATGCTTAGCTTCGAAACAATATACTAGTTATTTTTAATTATCTTCTAAACCCCGGGTTGCATCAGACTAAAATAAATATATGTATATGAAATGATAATTCAAAATATTTTTTTTGCGTTAAAATGGAAAAGATCTTTAAAGATTCAACCTGCGTTATGGCATTCTCCTTTAACAATCAATAAGCACTGATTTTCCTGTCTTCTTTAAGATAAAGATTGAAATTTTTAACGTCTTCATCATATACAAAAACTTAGCTTTAAAGAGGTCGAATCTCCCAACTGCAACAGTTTAAAGATTCTGAGTGACAGTGCGTGGCAGGGCAAAGCCATAATTTTTAATGTTCTATTGTAGTCTGAGCCACTGGACTATGCGGTCTCTACGGTTTCCTTATACTTATTGGAGTCCTGTTTAGCTTTGAAAGGGCAGCATTCTTGTAACATAGAATTGCAAACTCTGTCTCTTCTGTATACATTGTTGTATCTGTATATTACTGAACATTGACCATTCCCGTAAATCACTATAATAGGAAGGCAAATTGATGACGTCAGGTTAATGATTGCAATGATTATGATTGAATGAAGAACGATTGTAGGTGCTTCCTTGTTCTTGTTTTTTAAATTGTTTATTGCAGCGCAATTGATTCACACATGCCTATTTACGCAATTTGAGATTTTGTTATCTTTTCCACTTCAATTAATCTTTAAGTGTTTTTCATAAACACATAACAATGTTCGTATAGCTAAAGATAGCATTGTGTTATATGTATATGTTATCGGAAATGTGTGAAACTTATAAATTGTACACTATTCCTAGGAATTGCACACAATTCTCAATATATACAATTCCGAGCCTACTTAGGAAATGTGTAAAATAATGTTTCAAAGATTTCTTAAATACACACATTTCCTGTGAAATGTATGTATTTCCTAGGAATTGTATGCAATTCCGAGGTGATACTAGAAAATCTATAAAAAAGAATGCTCTCTGTAAAATAAAAAGTCGAATAAAATCAACGTCAAGTGAACCTAATCTGTCCGGAGTCGGGGTGCCCCAAGTCCCGAGCTCGCTTTTACTCGCTCTTACATCCTAAGTTTTCCGTACCACAATGGCTTGTCTATGTTGGTGTGGTGTGTAGTGTATTAGAGTAACATAAAAAATGGGAGTGCGATGGACGCTCTCGACTATGTGTAATCGCCCTAGCACCGCTATCACCGCTGTAGTTAAGAACATCAAGAATATAATACATTTACGATCGCTATTTAGGAAATGTATAGATTTCCTAGGAAAAGTGCATATTACAAAATATGTCATAGATTTCCTATCTATTTTAGGAATTGTACACATTTCCTAGGAATTGTATACAATGACGGATTACATACTTTTCCGTTAACATATTTAATAGAATAGCGGTTAAAGATATGTGGTTAGCCTAAACTAAACAAACAAAGCGCTAAAGCGGCTTTTATAGTTCAACTCGCTGTTGATTGTAGGGAAAATAGCGAAATTCGGAATGCTATCGTAGACGTTTTATCGTTGTATATCCAGGAAATAAATGTTGTTGGTTTGCCTTAAATCAACCTTAGCCTAGTTATGTGTTCTTCTTCTATTCGAATCGATTGAAGAAGCAACAATATTGTACCCAGGACTATGTAATATATAACTTGATTTGAAAAGATGTCCATGGAGTTTCTTTCCCATTCTTTTCCATGAGATCTACTATTTTCAAATGGGCAACTACAGTCCATTCACAGTTATTATGCCTGTGGCTGGACTGTAGGTAGCTTGTTTTTGATTATGCAAAAGTGCCTGTAACGGGTCTTTTTTAAATAAATGCTTTGAGTTTTTGAGTTTTTGATGGTACTCTTCAGATCAGTTGGGCCCAGTAGATAATAATAATGAAACAATATGTTTTGTTTTTAATGAAATCATTCAGCTTAATTCCATTCTTTTCATACAGTAGTAATTGCCTTTCTGAACTCGATTAACATTTCAATCGATCCATCTCAATAATGTTATGCGCATGATATCCGCTCTATTTCACCTCTGATTTCACATGATTCTAAACACGCGATCAAATGGAAGCCTGAAATATTTCTTATTAAAGTTTTATGTCGATTCATTTTGAAATATAGCTGTTTTATATAACAAATGCCCCACAAGCCTTAGTGTTTCGTGCCTCCTCGTTTCATATTTCATGATTAATTTCGGATATTAATCAAAGACAGGTTCAGATTTATATGACACCCTTGCAAATACATCAATCGCTATCAACACTGATGAAAGATAGCAAAGTGCGGGCCTGAGTGCTTACCGTTGGCCCGACCCGTGACAACTCAAAAGAGAGAGGTGGCTAGGCAATTGGTGAGACTGGGGGAGGCAGCACACGGCAACATGGAAGCGCATTGTCGCAACGGACGGCCGGCGCAACGGCCGCGCGTACAAGCCTGCGCACGCGCTTACCGCGATCACGCCTCATCGGCCCGGTAGCTTTGACGACGCATACGATACTAGTGACGATTACCGACTCGCGATAACCGAAACTCTGAGTGTTTACAAATTTTATAGGTAAAGTGTTCGAGTTTGCCGGGAGAGTGTATGTTGTCGCCGCTCGAATGTCGCAATGTTTGTTGTCGTATTTTCTGTTTTGTGTTTTCTATTTTTGCATGTTGCCTTAGTTTTGTAATTGTTTTTAACTGCAACTACGGACGTCATGCGGTTGATTACGTCTGCGATAGCTTTGATAATTTTACTGTTTTTTGTTGCGTTATGCTTGATTACGGAATCCAATCTTAATTTTTCAAACCGTTTGATATTAATATTGTATTTTTTCGAAAAAACATTTATAATATCATTTTATATTACCCTTACGACACCCACATCATTTCTATAAAACCACTAATGTTTTGAATTTGCCACAAGATTATTGTTTCACAGCCGGAAATGATATACGCTTTACTAACTTAGATAGTCAATTCAAACCCAGCAATACTCATAGTAAGTAACAATCAAACCCATAAGGCTTTGACGTTTAATTTTAATACACAAAACGCGATCTAATGCAGTCGTGCTTGAGGTGATCACGATTCACGACTTGCTCTAGCTATGGTAGAAATTCGATAGCCATTGTGCGTTTGTGGGTCACCAGCGGTCTAAAGAGAATCTTTGTTCTGTCTCGCTATCAACTATACCCACATGCACTTAGAAACGTAACGCGAATAACTTTTATCTCTTCGAGGAACACATCAAGAATAATAACGTAAAATGTCACTTGAACTTAATTGCAAGCACTCAAGATTCGAGTGGCATTGTTATAAAGATATCAATTCAGTTATACCACTTGACAATGACACTGAACTTGATAAAATTACTTTTTAATCTTGAATACTCGAAACTTCTGTCGTCGACGTAGTTTGTCCATAAAATGGGTGCGAGTCTGAGCGAGATGGGAAGGGGTCGCTTGATCCGACATTGGGGCAAATGATACTGGTTGCCTCGTTAGCTCACACCTGCTTTCTCGATGAGGAAAACGAGGAATAAAACCCACTCCTATTTGAGGAAAAGGGAATCATAAATACAATGCAACTGACCTATGTCTTCATGTCTAAAGATGACATGCGCATAATGACTCACTACTCTCATTACTAATGAGAGTTACTGATTGATGGTCTGCATTTATCATATTGTATTACTTTAAATTAGTATAGAATGAAAGATATTATTTCCTATTAATTTAAAGATTGTTTTTGCGTAACAGTAATCAGGTAGTTACTTCTTTGTGATTTGTTAACTTCGAAATATTCAGAGATATTATTTCTACTTAGCTTTGATGTAGAACACACATTGTTTGTTATTTTCGCCAATAACTATGTCTGCATTTGGCTGTGTCTCAATCAATAAGCCAATTAATGCTAGGAATCCCTTTTATTATTAGTCACAATTCAGTCCCAACTTTCTGTCAATCAAATTTTTGCATAGTGCGATGACTCTAACTACCAAAGCATTGGAGTTACACGTTCCCGTCGGTAACGCAGCTTGGCAAGAACCGTTCTTATTATTACTAATTATATTCATGTCATAGGCCGTGAGCACTGCCAAAGAAATTGCAACGTATTCAGTCAACACGACGACGTCTCACGTCCTGTATAACGAAGATAAATGATCTAAAGTTGCCTTGTTCTCTGTCCGCGATTCGAAGGTTACTTCGTACAAATTGAAGGGAACTTACTACATGTACAGGCAGAACCAAAAAAAAAATCAAATCCTTTTATCGTTTAAAGTCGCCCCTGACAGAAACGTTTGACCTTAAAGTTTTTAAACGTTATTTTTTTCTTTTTTTTTAAAATTACGTTCTTCGCTTGATGGACCCTTCAAAATATTGTACCGTTTTTTATCTGCAGCTGTCTCTGTAATTAATTGGCCTTTATTATTGCTGACAGCGTTTTGAAGATTCGTAAACTTAGGTGAAGATCAGTGCTTACTGTTGAATCGTTTTAAAGTAACCATGCCTTACAAAGTTGTAACAACGTTTTAAGCCGAGGTAATATTAGCCCTAAACGTTCTAAGAAACAGTAAAGACATCCTGTAGACATTTAATATCATCATTTGAACGATGAAGTCTGTACAATAAATAACATTATTGTGTTTGCTTGTACATAATGTATGTACAATAGTAAAGTAGGGCCGGAGGCGCGTGTGGACGTGACTCACTTGCCGTGGGTGTCTCATTTCGTATGCGCGGGCGCAACGCCTAGGAAGTGCATTCGTGTTCGTACATTGGTACTTGCTTGCGTAATGTTCTGTGCGAAATCATTATTGATGATATTAATTTGTTTCAAATTATTCACGATTTCATCAACATTACGCATCTCAAGTTTCAATGACCGCGCACATTTATAAATGGCGCTTACTCAGTGTTTCGTGTTTTATTTGATTTCAATTAAGCTAGAGGTAAATCTAACCAAACACGAATCTTGATTGACAACCATAAAAAATAAATGCAGTCATTGACTTTTCAATGGTTCCGGATTGATAGATTGGATCGTTCCAAACTGTAATTTTCATTCCGATTTTTTCCGGTGTATTAATGTGACTTGAATTGCTGATTTATCCACTAATAATCCTTAAAAGGTTATTGACCAGTTACTTTAAAATATTATTTAAAATAAAAGTTTTTTTTTCTAAATATTTTACATGAAACATTTTGTGCTCGAAAGTACATAGTCTGCTGCGAATAGAATGGCGATAGTTCGATTTGCATTTAAACAGTGCCGATCGGCACATTAAGTTATACGGATGGCAATAAAAATGTTAATCGGTTCAATTACGTATTGCACCACGAGAGGGTGTGTTTGTTTTGATTTGGTAAATGCAACGCAAAACTGTTTTAGGCTGGCTGCCCCTGCCTGTTGCTGTTCAAAATTAAAACAACCTGAATGGCATGATGGCGCATCTGGTTGCTACACGGTATACCGCAATCTCCAAAAAAATGTGGGTCCAATATCGAACAGCGTCCGGTTTGTCATATCACTTTCCATTAACGGTAAAATACTACAAGTACGTGACTATGAAGTAATTAAAACGGTTCGCGTTTGACCGCTTAGCGCTTTTTTTAACTGTAACTGCGGTTCTCTTAGAAAAAACCGCGGATGGCGAATTGACGACCTTATCAAAACACGCCGCTCTCAGGTCGTTGAACCCGCGTTTTGTTATTGCTCGATCTAACACTACAATAGTACTTGGAATTCCTATCGATGTATTTGTATTATTGTCGCATTGAATTTCCACTGCAATTGTGTACATCACAATGCTATTCCACATACCGATTATGTTCATTGGCCCCAGTGACACTACTGTATATGACAGCGATGCAGATTATTAAGCTTGTAAATAAATGAGGGTGATGACACTTGAATAGGCCTACGGTATAACAAGTTTCGCTGACAGGCGTATAATTTTATTGTTTCGTGAACCAGATCAAAATGTCAGAGTCACCGTTAGGTGTGAATGTGCCGATAGAGGACATACCTGATAGTTTGATTAGTCCCTATTGAATGGCTTGATGGTTTTCTATAATGAGGTATTTACGGTAGCTGGCTGACAGTGCAGAAATTGAGGAAATTGAGACGAGAAACTCTTTTGAAAGCAATTCTGAGAAGGAAACTTAGATTGTCGATCTACATACTAAAATCAATCAATAATAAATATGTCCTCTTATTTTTAATTAATTTGTTCGTGAGGTATCATAATAATATTATCATCAGACAGCTACCAACATGTGCTGTATTTCATATCAATTCCGAGAACTATTGGCATACATGGACGACGCATCACTGTCCATAACAAAGATAGAAGATTCGAATTTCACAACTGAAATTATTATACAATGAGCCATTATGTGAAAAGAACTGCTATATTTTTTACGGCATTTCAGTTTTCACACGGTTTAGTGAAATGCCTAAACTTACAGATGTTGAATTATTATGAAATTTTAAGGTAGGTGTGTATGTATGATTAATAGTCTCTGAGATTTTATACAAAAATCCTTTGTGAAGAAAAGCTTTAATTTTGTTATTTTGTTTTGTATGTAATGACTCTAATTTTCAGGATGGTCGGTCACTTTAAAGTCCCATAAGAAAAAGTCACCCTGTATATTATTACTACTAAGTAATAATATACAGGGTGATAAAAATAGTTACCCTGTATATTATTACTACTAAGTACATTATTTTACGAGCAGCTAAAACGGTATGTTTTTCTAACAAAATAGACAGCAAAATTACAAATTCAGCACACTATAAATAAACAATTTACCAAGGAAACTATCAAGCCACTGTTACCAAAACTCCTGTCACATTTACGTCATAAACGAAGAATAATACCGACAAATCGTTCACATAAACCAAACGTTCACTATTTCTAGTTAAGTGCGACTAGTTAGTGCCAGTTGTTAGATGAAATATGGCTTATAGGCGGACGTAACAACGAACCAATTAATAATTATAATGCCTGCTTTGTTCCTGTATTATCGGCGTTGAGTGTTTACCGAACTCGTGGCCAATCTCGTGACCGATGTGATGTGTGTTGAAACGGACTGAGACCGAAGATTAACGAGCTCACATAGAAATAATTTGAACTTCGAATGCGTTTACCTAGCGATGAAGTTGTAGATGTGTTGCTAAGCAAAAAATTTCTTTTTTTAACGAAATGGTTATTGCTATCTTAAAGTGTAGCTGTTACATAAAGGGTGTAACAAGACCCTTAACGAAGCCGAAAGGAACTTGTTCTCTCCGTCATTGCGATATTTTTTTTTGTTCTAGACCATACCTGGGAACCTTCTAGTTTCGGAGATATTGGAGGTCAAAGTTGCAACTTTTTCACAAGTTTATTTAATATACATGCTTTCAATGTAAGATTTTTACTTAAAACACCTCCACGACCCCCGTACTATTCAAACCATCCATCAGCACAATGTTTTGAGTGCGTTACATTGAGTCTTACCGTAAAACGTGATTTTTAGCGTAAAGTTACTTAGTTTGATGTACATAATGCTTGGTTGACGGCTTCGTGAAGGGTCCGTTTACGCCCTGTATGTGTATATGGTACAAAGACATTCAAACAAATATTTACGAGCGATAGATTCGACAAGACAAAGAAAATCGTAATCCAATACTTGTTACCACTTAGTAACAAATCGTTCTGTCTAGCTAGTGTCATACGTCCGCTTGTCAGGTAGCATTAATTTGTGTGTCAAAATCGAAATGTTTGGTATCAAAAATTTTGTATGACTATATTTCTAATGTCCGCTCTATAAGTCTTTTAAATCTCTTTGGTATGGTATTGTATTACACGGATAGTTCAAACACTATTTTAAGCTTTCACGGTTTACAACTAAACTTATACTGTCACTTACGGGATATCTTCCGTGATTGTTCATTATTTTGAGCTCCCGATATTTCGACGCTGTTGCAAGAGTCATGATCGCGGGTTGACGGGATCAGGAGCTCTAAATAATGAACAATCACGGAAGATATCCCCCGTAAGTGTCAGTATAAGTTTACGGATAGTTCAGTTTTAACACAGTATGTTCAAGTTCAGAAAAAAAAAAAAATTAAAAAAAACTAAATTGAAAATTTTAATACGATAACGAATATTCTGAAAGAAGCACATTGAATAGAATCAGGTTTATATAGATACGTAGATATTGGAAATCAAATATTACATCGCGAATAGCTAAGTGCGAATATGGAAGCTGTTATTAGGTCAGCATGCTCCTTGCATCCAATGCATGGATTAGGAGCTTGTTGTCCTACGCGAAATCAAGTAGCTATCTACGATAGAGGATTAGGCACGATCTGTTACAAGTAGGTGCTGGTTAGTACTGAGATGACGACATTGACGACTAATAGAGAAGTAGGTATGGAAGTAGAAGATTGTGCAGCGTTTACACCAGATAAATTGGGATAAGGGTAGGAGAATGATGATTCCTATACTGGGTGTAAACATACCCTTAACGAAGCCGAAAGGTCGTTTTCCCCGTCATTGCGATATTTTTATTTTGTGCTAGACCATAACTGGCAACATTCTAGTTACGGAGATATTGGGGTTTAAAGTTCCAACTTTTTTACAAGTTTTTTTCAAATACAAGTTTTTAATGTTATTAAGTTTTTAATGTTAGTAATTAATTCATTGCATCCATTGAGTACTACCGCAAAACGAGGTTTGTCACCCCAAAAAAAGTCGTTTCCCAGCAATAATTGTTGCGTACAGTTACTTAGTTTAGAATACTTGGTTGCCGGTTGGAGGGTCCGTTTACACCTTGTAGGTATTAAGTACTGAATCATAGAAATTTGTTGTAGGAACAATATTTTTTGTCCGTGACCTGAATAAAACATAGCAGCACTCAATAATCAAAGCTGTATTTCAAGGAAACCTTACGGTATTCATTGTGATCGATTTTTTGTTGGCAAATAAGTACCAAGGCGCAAAAAGGCTTTAACGAAAAAATGCAGTTTATGGTCGACATTAAAGTATTGATCCATGAGCTTGTAAAAATTATTCTTCTGCTGAGTAATATCACTTTAAGGATTATCGTCATAATAAAATTGGAAGTTACTAAATAAATAATATCGATTTTATTGACTTCCCAGCAATTTTAACATCATTTTTAACGTTTCTTAAACTAAAGTGGTAAATATATATTATTCTTGATCACCACTCGTTAATGTGTTTAAGTTGAAATAATATTGATTTTATTGACTTCCCAGCAATTTTAACATCATTTTTAACGTTTTTTAAACTAAAGTGGTAAATATTTATTATTCTTGATCACCACTCGTTAATGTGTTTAAGTTGAAATGATTAAAAGGGATTAATCATTTCAACTTAAAAACATTAAAGTAGTACCATCATGATGTTGAGTTTAATCAAAGCAAATATACTATTCCGAAGTAATCGGCAAGCTAATTTAAATGACCATAAAGTTTTAAAAGCTCTCCGCTTGTGAATCATTGGCCTTATGTGTAATTGAGCCGTCAGCCATTAATGTCTATGGGAGTATTCATGGTTATATCCCGAGAGCCCGCACTCACAAATGACGTTTAATCATGTGAGATATTTTTCCGCTTTTAATAACCGCACTGAGCCCATGAATGCCATACCAGACGACGTTTGCTTTATCATGGTTTTAACTTATCAATTATTCTGCTCGACACTGTACCAATGAATTTATTTTAACGAAGATATAATCTTAGGTCTTTAGTACTATCTTCCGTATTCCGTGTGTCAGCATCACTCGACAATTACTCGTAAATGCAAATAAACATGAATTGTTTATTACCACGGTCCTGGTAATATTGCACTGTTTTAAACCGAGTTTTGCCTGAGTGTCTATTAAGTCGGTTCTCAGAAGTAACACTAACTATCCAATCACGACCACAACAAAGCATTTAGTAGTACCTACTCACCACAAAGTTGCAACAATCGCAGAATTAAATGTCGAGCTCTAGATTGATATACAACTGGATAATACCTCTGTCGTGCATAAGGGTCGCGCTTCACTGACGTGGAAAATATTATCTTCAATTTACATTATTGGATTCGTAAATGGCTCTTTATCTCGTCTATCTATCTAGAATCACCGATGCGCAAATACTATGTTAAACGCACCTGATTATCATTCCCAACTAATTTCAATTTTACAACACTGTACCTAATCGGTTCACCTGGAGTGACTCAAACTAGATAAGCACCCGACAGAATCAGGTGCTTGATTATATTTCAGTTATCGACTGAATAGTGTTAATGAACCCTACAAGGCCAAAGCCTTCTCGAGATAACTCTATAAAACCTTTTAGTTTTATGGATTCCGTTTCATTCCGCAACAAAATAATTCGATATCGAATATCTTTACGACACTCGAGTGGCGAACGTGTACTTATATAGTACAGTCATAATTTTAACATTTTAAACAATCCAGCCGACACAGATCATGCCCTAGGCGACAGTGGGAAGGATAATGTACCAATACGTGCACACTGTGCTGATGTGAATCGAACGCTATGTGCTAAACTGATCAAGATGGGAAGCGGAAAGTTCGGTTTTCAAGTTAAAAAGGACAAAGTGGACATGGGAGCCCCAAAGACTGAGTTTAGTGTTAAGGAAAAGTGTAAAAAAATACAGAAAAAACTAAAGAAGACTGAAAATAAGAAGACTGAAGAAAATACACGAGAAAAAACTATCTGGTGGAACCAGTGTAACAGTTGTAAGTTGAAGTTGATGTTTTAACTTTTTTCTGCCGTTATTGTTATCATTCAATTCTTACGGAATTGAATCGCTATACGTCTAGACATGTAAACTGACAGTGATCGGTATTATTGAGTTAATCTTGTGTATAATTATTCTATTAGGTAAATTGTGCGATAATACATTAATTGTGAACGATTCCCAAGAATATTTTAATACCAGAGCATAGTAATAATGTGAAAAACATTACAAAAGGAAAGTACAATAATAGAACAATAGAAATCAGTGATTACCGGTTTATATTAATGGAAGACTAAGGGCCCCTTGAAGGGCCGTCATGCTTGTAACGCCCTGTGAATGCTCAATGAGGGGAAATTAGATCACCAAGGTTCTAACTTTTGAAATCGACGAGTACATTTAGCTGTACCAGCGACAAGGTATCGAGGGCAACCATGTGACCTTAAACGTTGCCTTCAAATTATTTGAGCCCTTCTAATGATTGAAACGGTGATTACGACATTGACTTTTGCGAATTGTATAACCCTGTCCCTAATTTTGTACCTTTGGATTTGGTTTTGCTTTATTTCGGGGATAGTTTCAATAGTATCATATAAAATGATAACAAAATCAATATTTTCAATTTTGATATTCTTGACAAAATTATTATTATATTATTTGCATATAGAATATTAAGCACTTTAACGGTGGCGCTTTTATTACAGTTTAGTTACGTGAAAAGTCTTAATATAATAGCACATACCATTTATAGTAATGTCGTAAATATCACCGTAAAAGTATGTCAGTGGAAAGCGCGAGAGAATCCCGAGAAATCTATGCGCTAATGCGTCGTCTGCGCACGCTCCCCAGTTTCCACTTTCTAAACTGGCTAGACTGCGCGCGCGGTTTATAGTTCAGGAACTACTAGTCGCTCGGGCGCATGAAAGTTGTTTTATTGACATTTCCTTATGCGGAGGATCATAATGCCGGCGCAGGCGTATGCTAAAAAGCCTCTGCGCCAACAATCATCTAAGAATGAACAACTTACTTACCTACCCACTGGAATTTATAAAGTTATTAATATTTCTGCAATGTCCAACGGTTATAATTAAAGATGTCCTTCAACTACTTCTTTTTCCGGCTGAAGCAGTCGTTTTTCTTAAAGAATTCTCAATCTTCATTAGCGGCGTCGAGATTGACAGGGAAGGTCGTTTCCAGGCAGGTCATTATCGAAAGTACCAGTTGCTCAGATAGCTCTTTTGTTAAGCTTTATTGGGTTGTCATTATCATATCACCATATTTGGCTTTAACGATTTATTAATCGATGCCCTGACGGATTGTTTGCTCATGTATCGAACGTCTATAAATTTTATTTCTTATGACTTATCAGCAAGTATCACTTTATTATTCTTGAGCTACTTTTTCTCAGGGTTTCACCTCGTTATGTCAGTTCGCATCTTTTTTAAAGGTAATGATTTCGATGAATAAGCTATCAGCTTTCGTTATTTTACGTAATTAGGATTAGGTGTTTACATTGTAAAACTGCGCGTACTTAAATCGTTTAATACATCATAATAACCTTCTTGCTGTTAAAATGATCCATTTTCAACGTGTAGTTTTATCTGGGGTATCAACATAAGATAAATCGCTAAGATTTGCACTATGTTATCAATTCTAATAGAGCTGCTACACTTCCAACGTAGGCTCAGCAACACCGAATAACGACAACTTATTTAGTACTCAATTCAAATTACACGAAAGGCGGACCCTAGCAACTGATGAGCTTGACTAAACCCTGCATGAAATACAATCCACAAGGGATTACACATTCAAAAATTGTGTACAAACATATATAAATGACATAATTATTAAAATTCGGCTCACGTTACTTCTAAATTATCTCAGGATCTCAGATCTCAGTTAGCACAATCCAAAACCTCCGAAGAACCCAACCATCTACCATAACTGATCTCCAACCTTTTCATTTCTGCAGTAAGCGAGATCGACCAGTATCTATGGATGGTCGGTGGTTCGGCCGGCGCGCTGGCGCTCACCGGCGTAGCGGCTGCCTCGGCCTTCTACCTCAGCACGAGACCGAAGCCAGAGAAGCCCCTCGTCACACTCCACGAACAGAGCCTGCTTGAGCCAGTGAGTATGAACCAAGAATAACTTAGTTAACAGGGAGCTTCGAAACAACTAGATGCAGAGGTAGAAGAGGAAAGAATGAAAGGATGGACTGGAAAAGACATTTCTAGTAAGGTGTAGGCCGTAAGGGTAATTGGAGGTGGCCTTTGTGCAGCTGTTGGATAACGGCAACTTACAGTAATAATACACTGTTATTCTATGACGCAGAAAAGGTTAAACATCTTGCATCATTCAATGATCCAAGATGTTTAAAATACGTCCAGGGCATGTGCAAATACCCATTGCAATGTCCCATTTGCAAATACCAATTAATTAAATAAACTAAATAGGTGTCAATAGAGAAAGTTAATCTAAAACAATAATCTACATTGTAGCCATGTAACAACAAAAAAATGTGGCGATTAGAAAATATTATCATACCTGTATTTGTACATGTATTGTTTCGATGCATGTATTAGTGAGGTCGTTGATCGATAAACAAGGCTTACAAATTGGTGATAAAATAAAACAATCTTCCTACGAGTAGTACTAAATAAGCCGCAATATATTCAGAGATAGCACATTAATAAATATTAAGCACGAGACATTTTATGTCAGCATAGATAAAAATATCGTTTAGACGATTCTCTTAATCCGATGGAAAAATACATATAAAATTATGACGACAGGGTATTCCTCTTTATTGCGGTATCAAAGTTCGAGTTGTCCTAATACCAACTGCCGACGATCTCGAGTTGGCAGAGCGCATCTTCGAGCGATATTTTTAACTCATTGTACCACGAGCAGCCCAGCCCGCTGCTCTCCTGTCAGTACCCAAAAGTCTCTAGCGAAAGTGACGAGACACTCGCAAACTCCGCCAAAGTGACTCGGCCAAGACGATTAACCGGAACGGTCCATTCACACAAGGATACCAATTATTGTGAACTCTGAAAAGTGTAGTGAACCTAATGAAAAGTTGAAACGCGCGCTATCAGTTAAATTCAGCGATGATTGCGCAATGTAAAACGGTTTAATTCAAAAAACAAACGGTGCATTTTGTTGTGTGATAACTTTTAATTGTAAAAATGGCGTGCTGTGATTGCTGCATCGGAGTCACTCCGATCCGACCGCCGATAAGCGTCGCCGAACAATCAGATGCCCTTAGAGTGAGTGATAGAAACGTAGAAACCTTCGGATACGCAATAAAAGAAACAATGTTATCAAAAAATTTGAAATAATGGGACTTGTAATTAACCATACTTAATGAGAATTTCTTAATGAAAAGAGCTGTTAAGAAAGTATCAGCGTTTAATATTGAAATTAAAATATTATAGAGACGGGCTTCCAGAATGTCCATCATAATGGTGATTAAAAATTCTAGATGAAGAGTAAAAATAACAAGGAAACAAAAATGGAAGGTTGTAAGAAATGAATTGTAGGATAGTCGAGATGACATTGTTACATTTGAGAAGTGTTCGGTAAAATTGATATGTATCGTAGCTACATTGTTAGACGTAGCTCACTGCCCGACTGTTGGCAAAGCTCCGTAACATTTAGATTCAGATCATTTAAAAGTCCCACCGGCTAATACATGGTGCTGCTGATTAGAAATAGAAGCAACATTTAATTCTAGATTATTCATTTCAAATGTTCATGAAAGAACTAAAGCCAATCGAATTTCATCAGCATTACTTTGCGTTAAGTAGACTCTCTTGATGTTTTGATCTAAAGCCAGAATTCTGTTTTAAGTATTATGTTTTTTACTTCTTTCAAAAGAATTAGTTCCACTGATGATCTTGGAAATGTAGTCAATTTAATATCATGTGCCTATTTCCTAAGTCTTTACTCGAAAGTTAAGTCATTCAAGCATATTTCAAACTCATGATTTTTAAAACCGAAAGTAATTTATTATAACAGTATGTAAACTACTTAAAATATCGTTAACCTGTCCACCAGTATACTGAAATAGACTTGAGTTAATGGATTCTCGTGTTTAGACATTAAGTTAAAACAAAATGATTGTCTCGAACGGATATCTCATTCCTTGTTATTGCTTCAAACAGTGATTCACGTCTTTTTAAAATCTTCATTTCTAAATCATTGATTTATGAAACATACTAATGTATCGTTTCTCTTGTTCAGAACATGAATCCATTTACATCTTGCATTTAAGATGAAGGGAATAGCAATTTATTAGATTTCGCGTTAGTCTTACCCTCTCTCCTATCAGCCTCAGTTATCTATTCAAGAAGTTTAGGATATGTGGGGGTATTCATTAAGCATGATGTTCATTTACATTAAAGCTACACTTACTTCAAAACATTTAGACTTATCGGCAAATTAACGAGCCAATCCTTTAATTAATATAAAAGTAAATGGCAGCTATAAAACGTTACACGTAAACATAGAAGTAATTTGTGGAGACTTTACACAAAACAGGCGACCTTAGGTGTTACAAATAGTTTTACTAATGTTCTAAATTAAATATGTAATAAATTTTGAGGAAGTCGCGACGTAGATCTTTGATGTTAGGTTTGTATGGTAGTCCTCGTGATTTTTTATTAGTTTAGAAGCATCGTTTAGAAGTGCTATAAAGGATTTCCGTTGGTGAATAGGTACTTCATCGGTATTACCGACAGCCGGTATACCTTTCTTAACAACGCAACTTCCGTAGCTCTTTACAAATTACGGTTTATCAGGATCATGATCACTACCTATAAAACCGTTTTTTTTATCACCTATCTCTTCAACTTACTCCTCATGTCTTTAAAGGTGACCGCGAGGTTCTTAAATCCGCAGCGGATTTTTGACGCATTCGTCAATGTCTTTAAGAGAATTTACTCCGGAAGTTTTCTATGTACTTTAACATTCATATTTAACATACATAAATCTTCAATTTGTGTCCAGCCATAAAACCGTGTGAAGTAGGTCACCAGTTTATTAGTAAAACAAGAAAATGTCATGTTTCTCATCAACCAGATGCATTTAATATGTAGTAGCGTGTGGCAGCAAATGACAATAAATACAAAATGTTTATCTCTGAGGTGTGACGGCTGTGCATAATACTGACATTTACCGCATCTTGCTGGACTAGAAACTGACCGAATGTTGGAAATAGTCTCATGAGATAGTGATTTATAGAGTAAACAGAAATATCTGACATCCTAACTTCCTATCTAATATTATAAATGCGAAAGTAAATTTGTTTGTTTGTTACCTTTTCACGCCTAAACCACTGAACCGATCATCCTGAAATTTTGCATATACGTTTACAGGTGTACAGAAACGGACATAGGGTACCTTTCATCTCGAAAAAAGTACTGTTCCCGAGGAAAACAACAATAAAGTTCTTATGAAAATAGATGGCGCCACATCTCTTTCGAAACATGATTGAATTACAAGCAGAGTACAACCCGAATTGATTGTCAAATTCTAAATTAACGCGAGCGAAGCCGCGGGTAAAAGCTAGTTATATTGTAAGTACTAGGGCACCATAAGCTGCAAAGACAGTACGGAGCAAATTGTAAGAGTGAACTGCTTGAGACGTTTCCTGATCTACTGTTTAACAGACCTCTCACTGTTTATGTGCATCCATCATTCCTACTTCATGAGTCTGTGTAAAATCATCGTTATTAATGTTCGAATGTGAAACACTATGAATAGATCCCCATTTACATAATATATTATTGCACAAAGATGTAGCGTGCCCGTGTCGTTAGAATAATGGCTAGACGTTTATTTCCATTCACGAATAAACTTTAATTGTGTAGATGATTCTTATTATTTAAGTGTTCACTAATAAACTATTTTAGATTAATAGTATTTTGTATCTAAATATTCTGGGGCCCGGTTTCACTAACGCCAGTTAGGTAAGGTCTGTACGTTTCTCAGTAGGCAAATCGTAATCTTCGAAATACTTCATCTTTGACACTTTTCTCTGGATTTTCCTGAGCTCGGTGTCCGACTATTCTGTTAGAAATCTGTTGCTAGGTAACCCACAGGAGTCCATCGCTTTGTGGTTGATCATACGTTTTTTTGCGGTACGTAACTTCTGAATTTAGCTAGAGTGTCGCCTAATATTAATAAAAACGAGCAACATAACAACATCATGCCTGTAATCCCGGAAGGGTTTGGCAAAGGCGTACCCAATACTACACCCACATTTCGCCAGTTATGTTTAAGTCCCATGTAATACGGGGCGGGTCTATTGCCATCAACCGGGCACAAATCCAGATTCCGTGGCTGCTACTGAGAAATTCCTGATGGAAAAACCCAATAACCCTTTGCCCGACCCGGGAATCGAACCTAGAACATCATGGTCTGCAGTCGTGTTTGCGACCACTCGACCAACGAGGCAGGCAAAACGAGCATTAAAATAAAAACTAATATTTTATTCCCTACGCCTAGTGACTAAACATAAATATTTTTAATGAAGGGTCGTTTGCTCACGACCCACGTTTGACTACAATTTTGTGTAGAATTTGGCAACCGATCTAGACAAGTCACGGGACAGTATCGAGAATATAGACGAACTATTGTTACGTTTATCCGCACGCAATCAGTTTTGTACTCTGACATAATGACAGTGAAATATGCTTTGAAAGCATAGATTTTGCAAAAATGTATAATGTGATATTTTACAATGAAATGTTTTGGTGTTCGATAGAGGAGATAAATCACGTCAATTCAAAAAGAAAAGGAAAAATAAACTAAGATTGTTCCGAAATTTTCTTTGAATGTTGCATTAGTCAGTTCAGCCCACCCCATATCTATACTTTTGTGTAAAAGATCTTTGATCAAATCAGACATTATTTTTTTAATATTTCAGATACTTTTGTTGTTTGTCTTGTTAATAGCTGCGACACAGTTTTAAACTAATGCAGGTATTTACGTACGCAATTACTTTGTAAAATATTTTTTTGATTTTGTGTAGAAGATCTTTGATCAAAACAGTCATTTTTGAATATTTCAGATACTTTTACTTTTTTTGTTGAAGATTTTGATCAAAACAACCATTTTTGAATATTTCAGATCTTGCATCAGCTGTAACTTACCCTTCATCTTTTGATCCAACAATAACAACAACAAATCGAGATACAGCCAATTAGTCATCGACAAAATAATATACAGTAATGCGAAATTCATCTAAACATTCCATTCAAGTTTCGTAAATATCAATGGCGATATTATTAACTACTGAATTATCATCTCCAGAGAATTTCGGTATTTCCAGTGCGCCTACGCACAGTAAGAGCCTCTCCATGAGATCACAAAACTGAATGAGCTATAAATTATCGCCGATTATAAAAGTTCTGAAAAACGGAAACCACTAATGAACATGTAATCTACACTTGTACTGAAATAATAGCATTTCTGTCTTTATTTAACTTTCCATTTATTTTTACGATAGTCTCTGAATCAAAGAAAAAACAATATTCAGGAATTTTGTTTATCTGAGACCGCTATTAATTAAGCTTTGCTGCGAGAAAATTCTTTTTTAGAAGCTTTGGAACTGAAGGGAAAAATCTAACGGAAATTACTTTTTTAATATGAATAAACATCTAAATAAAAGCTGTAGTAAAAATTTATTTCTTGATATAAAATCAGTATGAGTTAAATGACAGAGGTTGTTAGTACCCATTCAGTGAGTAGTCATAAATGTTAAGCTTTCATCTTTTACTGATTTATTGACAGCCTTTGACTCAACATCATTCGACAATTTATTTCTTGTAGTCATTGCTATTTTTTTGTAAAAATTAAATGTAAACAAACTATTTTAGACATATACAATGTCGGGACGACATGGCCATAAATTAAATTTCTGTGTGTATGCATTGGTAACATTCCCAGACAGCATAGGAGAAATAAATTAAATATAATCAATTTTATTCACTACTAGCTTTTGCTCGCGGCTTCGCTCGCGTTATTTTAAAATTTGACAATCAGTTCGGGTTGTACTCTGTTTGTAATAATATAACGCAATCATGATTCAAAAGACACGTGGCTCCATCTATTATCATGAGAACGTTATTGTTGTTTTCCTCGGGAACAGTACTTTTTTTCGGGATGAAAGGTACTCTATGTCCGTTTCTGTACACCTGACAACGTATATGCAAAATTTCAGGATGATCGGTTCAGGGGTATAGGCGTGAAAAGGTAACAAACAAACAAACTTACTTTCGCATTTATAATTAGTAGTAAGGATATCTGATCGATTTGTCGACACAGTCTATGACGACTACTTAGACTGTTTTTTTTTTTCACCTTGTATCGTCTACATAGAGGAATTATAACTCTATGTTTAATTATGTATTATAACTTGTATGGATCAGAATGTTGGACCACAAAAGGGTTGAATGAAAGTCATTTGCATGTGGCTGAGATGACAATGCTAAGGGGGATGTGTAATGTGATGTGTTACGAGAATGGATAAAATAAGAAATGAGTACATAAGAGGAAGTCTGAAAATGGCGACGGTGAATGAAAAGTCGTGTGGTAATCGGTTGTCGGGGTATGGACATGATTGTGTTGCGCAAGAATCAGGAAAAGTCATATATTCATGAGTATAACAGTAGCGGAAGACCAAAGAAACGATGGAAGGACTGTGTGAAGGATGATACAGCAAGAAAGGAGGGGTCTGATGAGATGACGAGTAATAGAGAAGTATGGAAGAAAAAAACATGGGATAAGGGCAAGAGAATGATAATGTTTAATTATATTATAACGTAAATGTACCCAAAAAGGCATTATCCCGTGACTTGTTTGATCGTGTGCCAAATTTTTCTATCGCTCGTAGTTGTTAATGCGTGACAGTGTTGTTGATCGATAATTATCAGCTGATTTTAGCGTCTGCATCGAAGCAAGATAAAAATAAAACTAAACACTAGACACAGTCTTATCTAATACTTGATAATGATCGCAAAATATCCAATGATATTATAAAGAAAGATACGCTACGTTCATACTGAGTGGCGTTCGAATATCGTTGCGTTGTTACGACTGCGATAGATAATACGGAACGTATGATACAGAAAGAGATAGCTATTGCGCTTGAAGTAATTAAATTACGACAATTGTCTGAATTTGTCTGCAACAATTTGCGCGTGCCAGAGTAATGTCTACCTCTTTTTATTTATTATATCATCATCATCTTCCTGCCATGTTCCATGCTACTTGGGGACGGTGCAACACGTTTTCTTCTTCCATCCTCTTCTGTCAACTGTCACGCTATCATTCCCTTTTCTTTCATTGACAATGATCACAAACGCTTTATGCAAAATACTTGTATAAAAATCACATCTATGCATAGCAACGTCTCTTTTTCAAGTCTTATGTGTGAGGTACCAATGGATTTTGATGCGATTATCACTATTATTAAGAGCATTAACTCCGGAAAGTTTTAAAAATTCGCTTAGATACATCACAGAAATCTATGTGTTCACATGTCGTATCCACACAAAGCAAGAGCGGACAGCTAGTATAGGCTAAAAATAAGCGATAAAATGCTATCACCAGGCAAACATAATGTCGGTGTTTGCAGTAAAGTCCAAATATGTACGCCCCATATAGCTGTTTGCGTATTGATCCGTTAAAAACAAAACATAGCGCAAAGCACTGCGGTGTGCTTATGACAGTCAACATATCGATTGGAGAAAATCCATAGTTTGTACTGAATTATTAGTAAGGTGAAGCGCTAAGTGTTCACTATTCCATGAACTAGATAGTCAATCTGTTACAGTTTTACTTTCATACAATAACATTTAGCACTTACTACTTTGCACCAAATGGCTTACTTTGAAATATGTGGATGTAAATCATAAGGTAAATATAACTGAGACAAACATTAAGAGCAGTTGTTATGCTTCACAAGCGTGTCATGGAGGAAATGTGAGAATGTGAAGGTCCTGCTTTAGACAGATAGCTAAGCAAATTCAACCGGAAGTTTGCTAAGTGCTTTTTTTTAACTGGATCAGCTGATTTGACCGATCTTATACTGTCACTTCGGGATATCTTCCGTGATTATCAATTATTTTGAGCTCCCGATATTTCGAGGCTGTTGCAAGCGCCATGTTCGCGGGATGACTGAAGAATGTGGGTGGATGGAAAATAAATTGTTTGGTGCAGACAAATCTGTCTACCCTCTTTCTTTGTCTTTTGCTACGCGCACTACTGGAACTCGACACTAAGCAGAAGTACAAGCACAAGTAAGCTTGTACTCAGTATAAGTTTAGTTTTAAACCGTGAAAGAAAGCAGTTTTTGATTTGATCAATGTCGAAATTAACAAACAAATCTTAAAGGAAAACTCTCTCAGAATCTGTTGTCAAAATGAAGTTATCTACACTAATATGATAAAGAGGAATTTGAATTTTTGTGTGTGTGAGTATGTTTGTAATGAATAAACTCAAAAACTTCTGGACTGATTTCAAAAATTCTTTCACCATTAGAATGCCATCCCTGAGAAACATAGGCTATATTTATTACTAGAAAAAAATTAGGGAGAGGGGGGAATTAGGGGAAAATAAATGTCCACCCGTGCGAAGCCGGGACGGGCCGCTAGTATGAAATAGTTTCGTTCTGTGTACTTGACTTTACACAAAGTCCGGTCTCCAGTTTACTACTCTTAAATATTGTGTTAACAGCTGTACAACAGCCTAACAAATTCATGCGGAAATGACTGCCAGCTAAACACGTCTACAATGTCAACTATTTTGGAGACATCATAATTCCACTTGCCAAGAAAACTCGGGTAGTGGCCCGTCACGCCCTCTTCAGGGCTTTCCTACGGTATTTATAGAAATTCGATTGCGTCACATGAATTTTCTCGCCCAAGCTTTTCGTTGGTCAATGTCAAGTTAAACCATAGTGGAGTCTCAAATCAAATCAAAATAAATCATGGATTTCTTTGCAAACATGGGTAATAGGTACATAGATGTTCTTTTGTCATAAGGTTCTCCGTGTCAATGTTGGCGTTGAAATTAAGATACACAAATTCAATGAAGAAAGTTTGTGAGTTTTCATTCATTTTGGCAGGATATACATGAATTGTGCTGGTCTTGATAAAAGAAGACGAAATAAACATGACAACTTCTGTGAATCTCAAACAACAGAATAAAATAATCTTGTTTTTGAAGACGTTTTCGTTATTTAAAACAAAAATATTTTTGTACGCTCTTCAATTGAGTCTTCAACGTAGAATTACGACAATTTCTTATTCAATTTTCTAAAATTGTCATCATATGAGACTGAAATGAGAATAGCGTGGACAAGAGTCGTATGTGTCACGGAGTTTTGTTATAAATACTCGGTCACAAAACCGGCACATTTTTCCGTTGGCGTCGCGTGACCAATTTCCTTTTGACCTTGCACACTAAATTCAAGATCGGGTTGCTTGATCTCTCGCACATTTTGTTTTTCATAAATTTATTTTAATGGGTTGTCATCCGTCATTGCTTTTGCAACTGCCCGAAAATTATCATCATTTTCTCCAATTTTTTTTTGCTGTTAGTTTATTAACAGCTTCTTATTTAATCGAGGATTTCCTGACCGAGGCCTCTTTCAATGACTTTGTTTTTTCGAATAACAACAATGTTATGTCTACAACTTATTCATGCTTTAGTATTTAGGCCGTTCAGTAAACAGTCTGTAATGAGACTTTTAAATGTCTAAACATTGCAATAAAATCCATTAACTGTGGTAGTTTGTGTGTCACATGGCCATAAACCCATTTTTTCATTAACCAACGGAACTCAAAATTGGTTTTACTTCGTTTACCAGCCTTGTTATCTACAAAGCCTACAAAATTTCGCACGGTACCGTTCATAACCGTAATGACATAACATTTTATGGTTTGCCGATTCTATCTCTCCAAATTGTTGTTTTTTTTTCTTTTCCCACAAGTGTCTTTGACCCGTTCATCGTTCCATTTATCATTGTGCAAACTGTAATGATAATATACCGTAACGCGTAAGAGTGCTTCACGCTGCGAGTCAAGATTCGGAGTTAGTGGGCCAACTATGTCATTAGGTTAACGGAGATACATTTGCATATGATTTTAGTAACTTTGACACAGTACTTTTCTGCGGTTTATCAACTTAGAACTCTAAAACGTATTTAGTCTTAGAGGTAAAATTTGTTTGAAAGTTTGTATGTAGGGTAATCCTCGGAACTACTGATCCGATTTCATGAATTCTTTCAACAGTAGGAAGCTACATAATCCCGAGTGTCTAAGCTATATTCAAAATTTTCCGTGGGATAAGTTACCGTAGGCCGAGCGAAGCTGTGGGCAAAAGCTGCTGTAGAATACCTACGATGAAGATAACATCCCACGAATTCTGTTCTACGATGAATAAGCATACACGCAAGCTTACGTTGCAATAGAAATTCCGAAACTCTGAAGTCATATTAAATTGTACATATGTTTAAATATGTATTTCTCATTAGCCATTACTGGGTCGTCGTAATAATCCGATGACTGCGAGTTTGTTAATAAGATTACAGCTGATTAGTTCCCCGTACGTTGCAAGGATTCAGTGCGATGACACTCAACTTGTTCATGTTTGTGTATTATGAAATCATTTTACAGTACATTGTTTTATTTTTTATTAAGTACTTATTTCTAACTGTTAACAGTTTCTTTCATTTGAGCGGTTTCGTCATTATCGTTGTTGACATGTACAAACCTTTGTACGTTTAGCTATGTAATCATACATAATCTGTGCTTTTATTGCAGGGGCCCGAAATGGTTCGTGTATCAAAATTCTACAAAGAAGCGAAAAACGGTCGTTTCCTTCGCTACCTGCACGAAGACACACGCACACTTTACGAAACTTTCCGACGGGGCGTCAAAGAATCAAGTAAGTAACGTGTTATTTTGATGTAATTTCCTCACGCTCAATGTATTCATAGAAATCCTTTCAACGAACCAAGATTCTCATTCCATTTAGTTAGATAGTTGCAACTTACAAGTTGTGCTAGTTCTATTATATCGTAGCTATATGTTTACATATCCAATTGCCTGCACTCGTACTAACAGAATGGTGCGCATACAATTGCAAAGGTAGGGAGTGCCCCAAGGCGCAATTCTAAGACCCACCTCATTTCCCTTCAACATTTCCGCTCGTTAACGATAAATACGATAATACCCCACTATTACAAAATATTGTTAACATCATTCACGAACTGGTTTACAGGATACAGTTAAACGTAATTTGTGCCACTAGAGTAGCTGGGACAGTGGGTTTTTTTAGTTTTATACCACAATACACGGGTGCTTTGTACTCATTGGCTCAATAAAAATAAAACATTGGAAAACTGAAGCGAGTTTATATTGTATGGAATATTCCGCCACTTAACTGCTAGTGAGTTGAGACAGCTTTATGAGATTGAAGACATGATAAATGAAGACTATAATAAATACCTACAATGTTAAATGACAATACGTTAATCTTATTGCAGATAATGGCAACTGCCTCGGTTGGCGCGAGGGACCAAATAAGCCTTACGTGTGGCAGACATACAATGAGACTCTACTCCGAGCGAAAAACTTCGGCTCAGGACTTATATGCCAAGGGCTTGTCCCTGGCCAGGGCACATTTGTGGGTAAGTTTCCTTCGAACTTCCGAAAACGATGCAAACGATTTTCCTTATATTAACACATGCCTTGTATTTCCAGGTATATATTCACAGAATTGCCCCGAATGGGTAATGACGGAACAAGCCGCCTACTGTTACTCAATGGTCATTGTTCCACTGTATGATACTCTTGGAGCAAACGCATGTGCCTTCATTGTAAATCAAAGTAAGTATAAGTAGCTTTTATAAACTTATAATTAAACAGACGTTTAAATTAATTTCCTACAATGTTGTTTTGCAGTAGGTATCGGCAGTTTAAATAAAGCTATAATTAAAGCTGAAAATATATTTACTTTAGTATATGATTATACATACAGATAAAGCTATAACGTCTACGGAATTTCTTTCATTCCTTTTTTGTCTAGTCACTTGGATTCGGATTCCTATTCTCCATGTTTCTCAGAAAGCTAATATAAAAAGACAAGTATGCGAGAAATGTCTCAGATTGGAATCAAACTATTTCCTTTGTTCGTTTCAGCCGAAATGACTGTAGTTATTTGTGAAGACGACAAAAAAGCCAATTTGCTTCTGGACCAGTCGCCGAGATGTTTAAGGAAACTGATTACCATTAAGGAGGTCTCGCCTTCCACGCATCAAAGGGCGAGAAGCCGAGGCGTTGAAATTCTTAAGTTCAGTGATGTTGAAATTCAAGGAGCTCAGAAGGACCACCCTTGTCTCGTAAGTATTCTATTGTTTCTCGTTTGTTGTAAGATACTTTTCAACGTTCCGATGTTCGCATCATTAAGACAATGTCTTCTGCAGCTTTCCTCGTAAATCTTAAACCATGAATGCAAAGTGTTATTTAATTTACATTTCGATCAGGCTCAATTCTTATTGCGAAATAAATTCAAGGCTCCTTGGTAAAATGTCATTGTTGACATTGTCTAACAATACTTTGTATTTTCTTCCAGCCACCAAAACCAGAAAGTCTATGCACGATCTGCTACACATCAGGAACCACGGGGATGCCGAAAGGCGTGATGTTGACGCACGAGAACGTGGTCGCATCTATGTGCAGCGTCATCATGCAGCTCGGCGAGCACCGGCCCATGAAGCATGACGTCATGATCTCCTTCCTACCCCTCGCGCATATGCTTGAGCGGTGCTGCGAGGTACGTTCAATAATGAACACTTTGCTTGATGAATGTTTTCATAGAAGGGCATATGCAATGTAGCAAATGTTATCTGATAAGGGGTGAGCCCTTTGCTATTAACCAGGTCCAAATTCAATAACACTCCAATTGAACCTGAAACCTTACAAACATTGCCAAGTTGGAAGGATCTATCTGCGGGACAGAGACAGCCCCTATACATTGATGCGCGGAACAAGTATGGGAAATAACCCTTTATGTTTCTATGGATTTTCCAATTACAACATTTTACTATGCCCTCTTTGAAATAACGTTATTTAATAGAACATCTTATTTTGTTGCACAACAACTCCATTAATTGCAAATGAACACGAAAGTGAATTCAGAGTTATTTCGGTATCATCAAATACAGACCGCCCTTCATACAGTGGTCTAATTGTGCAATCGTAAGATGTCATCATACTGCTATTAAATTATCATTGTGCTTGCCAAGTGCAATGATAATATCACGTACAATTGATGCTGCTGAGATCACTCACGCACATTCTTCTTCTTTAGATCCTGTACAGTCAGTGCCCAGTATTACTTGACTCTTCTTTGCCCTTTTATTAATTGTAAGAGCGGTCAAGTAATGCAGGTCACTGAGTATACTGTGTTGAAAGTTTTCTATGGTTTAGTTTAGAATCAATGTTAAATCTATTTTGTTTCTCTCTTTCTAGAATGCTCTCTACATGGTAGGAGGAGCCGTAGGTTTCTACAGCGGTGACATTCGACGGTTAGGTGACGATTTGACTGCATTGAAACCCACCATGATGCCAGCAGTACCCAGACTGCTGAACAGGCTGTTTGACAAAGCCCAATCTGAAATATCCAACTCTAAGATAAAGAAGCTGCTGTTCAATATGGCGTTATCGGCGAAGGAGTCTGAGTTAAAGAGGTAAATATACAAATTACATTGTATTGTGAATAGACGTCAAGAAATGCAATTCATCTGATAGTTACGTATGGAATTATTGTAGCTAGTCATGTACCGGAAAAGAAGAGTCCTATTAAGAGTAAATTTTTCAAACATGATTATAACCCTGGAACTAACTGACTAGTTGCTCCGCTAAGCGTGATAATGTAATTCATACGAAGAGGGGAAAATATAGTGTCCAATGCTTTAACTTGAAATTTCCCTTGAGTTTCGACGAAACCATTGAACCAGACCATAATTGAAGGTCTAAATATGTGTTTATATCTTTACAGGGGTATCGTACGCAGTGACTCCGTCTGGGATAAGTTGGTGTTCCGCAAGGTGCGTGAAGGCATGGGCGGTCGCCTGCGCATCATGGTCGTTGGCTCAGCGCCGCTCGCCGGCAATGTGCTCACCTTTGCAAGATGCGCGCTAGGATGCTTGGTACGTATACAAACTTGTGAAATGGGCATAAATTGAACAAATTTAAACTTATTGGTATCCCGCAAGGAGCATAGCTTTGTCCACGAAAGGTTAAGTATATATCTTAGATCAGTTACTCTCATGTGTCTAAAAATGTCTCACCCTGGCCAGCTTGGTTATCGCGTTTGCGAGCAATTTGCAGCTCCACAATTAACATTCTCAAAATATTGGAATGACGGTATTCGTGTCACATAATTTTAGAATTTGGCCACGTCGTACCTAGATGGTACGACAGGTTACTAATGAGGGCATTTAATGGGGCTGCCCATTAAACCTAGTACTACTTGGCAATGAGCCGGCAACATGGACGAAGAAGGTTCACGAATGCTGAAAAAGCTTTCTCGGCTTTGGCTTACATCATCGGAGAATACTCTCGATCGTACGTAATTCGTACGTTTTACGTTCAAGAATGAAAGCATTTGTCACTAACACAATTAGGTTTAATTTTAGAGCACTACATTATCGTCTGAGCGCTTCAGAGACCATTCTAACGATGTCTCCGACATTCGTTATATCTTTGCGCATATCCCAAATACTATCCAGCCGTATGGAATACCGCCAACAGTCCTCTCAGCTATTTCGAGAGCGGTTTTGCTGTTATTTTATATCATAACATTTTGATAGCCACAGGGCAAAATAATATTATATCAATGTGTTCATATATTATTTTGACGGCCGTACTATGCGCCGGTACTGTTTGTTTTGTTCTCACCTATATTATGTTAGCTTCATCGGCTTCTATTAATATTAGACGCAAAACTGTTTGAGCTTTATCTATCAAGACCATCTGAGTCTCTTTAAAAATTTCATTCACTTCTATTGTTGTCACATGAGTCACAGTGAGAGGCGTTTCTTGATTTGGTTTAATAACCACGCCTACTACAGAGTGAATGACCGTAAAGTTTCAGGTGGCTGCAAAATCTTTTGTTTCTTTAAATTAAGGGAATTAATTCAAACGGGCTTTATTACTTTGTAACGGAACAATTTACATCAAGATTTGTATGCAGATATTAGCAGCAACTATGGTCATTACAGTACAAACATTTAAGTGGTTCCTATTATTCTAGGAGTTGCTGTTTTCATTGTGGCTATAAAGTCGTTACTATGAAAAATTTACAGTTTGAGAAAATCTCTAAACGGGTGTTTTTGCCCATTCATGTCCACCCACGTTCTTAATCCACTTTGAATTGTTCTTATGAGTGTTTGTCTTCTTTTATATGAGTACTCACGGAAACTAAGCTCATTGATCCTTGTTTATTCAGCAATTATCTTCAAGTTTGATTGTTTTACTACTTGTAATATGATAATGGTATAATCCTTTACAATAATAATAATTTTCTTTATTCCTCAGATCGTGGAAGGCTACGGTCAGACGGAGTGCACGGCGCCAGTTACTCTCACAGTTCAGGGCGACCACGTACCTGAACATGTCGGGCCTCCCGTCGCTTGTTGCAAAGTGAAGGTAAATGGATTTCAGTGGATAATAGATTTAGATACTCATAGATTGTGAAGTGAAACAACGAGGCGTGATGAAAACGAAAGGCGAGCTTTTATGATCAGACTATGATACAATGATGAGGTTTTGATTGTTAGAATAATATGACACTAGTCTCATAAGAGCCTTTTGAATAGACAACACCTAGCTTAGATCAGAGAAATAAACCAGATTCCTCTGATTCCTCTGAATTGAATAACAACAGTGTGATTGGCTGATTCACCCACAGATCGAGCGATCGATACACTAAACACTTATCCCAGATATCGGCACCTGCCAAAACATCATGAGTCAAACGCTTGACAAACAACCGTTGAATTCAGGACTCAGTAAGTGCCACTGGGAATTTTTTGCTGTTTACTCACTGGTTTCGACTTATTTATATACTTTGCGCAATTCAAGGTACGTCTCTGTATTTCTATATAAAAGATATCTGGGAAATTTACTACCGCATTGATCGACCTTCGTGCTCTATGATAAATGTGAAGACATCTACATCTATTCATAGCTCGATAGTAATCTGTATTTTATTCCAGCCAACTGAGTTATTGCTGTTTTCTTAAAATCATTTTTCATCGGTTGTGTTACGCATTAGCCGGTCTTAAATGTGTTATTTCATCAAACACTCTAAAAGTAATCCATCATAATTTTATGGGTTGATTTGCTTCTTACTGAAGTCATAAAAACTAGTGAACATTTTCCTGTTAACTCAATCTGCTTATATAGTAATTGATTCTTCCCTAACCGCATCTATTACTATAGATCTCGGTTACAATAAATCTTTAGCGGCGCCTTTGTAATGTGTAATGGGGCTATTTAGTTTTATCGTTGCCATTAACCTATCTTTATAGGGATCTAATTCAGCTATTTCCGGTGGTGATGCACACCATTACCTAGCCAGTCCTGTAGCCATTTGTGTTTTCTTCTTACTGAAAAAGTTTTTCTTCAGTCGGTTATTTACTCGTCCTTCGTACGGATTTTCATGTCTGAAAATACTATTATCCTTTGCCACCCAATCAATCAATGAAGTCAACATATTTCGAGCAACTGCTAGAAAAAGGTCAGCCAAGATGTCATACCACACCATAGCACCCGGTACTGCGTTTTCCCAGCTGCCTTTTACAAATCTTCAGGAAATGTTGCACATTTGCCGATTCGCGGTCTCTTCTTTTGGGCCCTTGCCTCAGTTACTGGTCTTCCGTGTTCTTAATCTTCTTCTGGTGCTTCTGCAATTACTTGACCATCAATTCCGAATATTTCCCCTTGTCCTTAGCGAGGTGGAACAGCAGCACTTGGGATTCTCTAGCTCGCTAAGGTTCAGTGTTGACAAATTTTAATTCTCTGCTGTTTTCCTTTCAGTTAGTGGACGTGCCCGAGATGGAATACTACGCGTCGCAAGGCCAAGGCGAGGTGTGCGTGCAAGGTGCTAACGTGTTCAAGGGATACTTCAAGGAGCCAGAGAAGACCAGAGAGGTCATCGACCAGGACGGATGGCACCATACGGGAGATGTTGGCAAGTGGTTGCCGGTAAGGAAGATTTTGTTATTCCATATATCTTTTTGAATATGAACTTGTTTTGCAGTCTTGCTAAAGAGGCTCTTTTCCGAAATGAAAAGATATTGAAGGACATTGTAGTATCAAATAAATTTACCAAAATGATATTTGACAGACCAAATAGGAGTGAATTTTTCAAGTGGGCGTGGATGGCCAAATCCGAAACTATGAGGAATAGCGGAAAATACTCAAAGGAGTCTCGAGCCCGATTTTGACGAAAATTAAAACTGCATGATTAGATTTTTGAAATATGAATATTCATAACCAGGAATCGAACCCATCCTTTGAGCATTTTTCGCTATTCCTCATAATTTCGCATTTGGCTTTTCACACCCACATGGAAAATTCACCCTGAAGGTATAAACTAGTACTCAATACTCAATACTCAATACTTTATTGCATTCCATAATGTTAAAATAAAACAGTTGGTATGTTAAAACATTGAATCAATTATGGACCCTGTCGGGCACAGCAAAGTTAAATTAATAGGTAATAGGAGAGAGGACGAAGGCGCTTTTTTAACTAGTTTCGATAGGCAACGGCCTTGTCACGCTGGTTAACAATATTTCTCTAGCAACATTATTCTTAACGTCAAGTGATTGCTATTAATATAGTACTACTATTTAAGTTGACGGCAATTTTAAGTATCTTTTTGTTCTATGTTTTCAGAACGGCACCCTCAAAATCATCGACAGAAGAAAACACATCTTCAAACTGTCACAAGGCGAATACATAGTTCCTGAGAAAATTGAAAACATTTACATTAGAAGTCAGTACGTGGAGCAAGTCTTCGTACATGGCGAGTCTCTTAAGGTAAACGAAACGTTTTTAATCGATTCATTATTTAGTAGCTATTCATTTTGTTATTCGAAAACAGGAAGCTCGTTTCCTGTTTTGAAGGAATAAAATTCTCATCCATCAATTTAGTGCTGTCAATCAACGTAGTTGACTTTTTGACATACTAGTACCATAGGCATTTCAGTTGTGCCAAGAATGCTGCGTAAGTTTCAACAATTCATTATCTTGTAATTGAAGTACAAAGCAAAAAACTAAAGTCTGAACCTTCGGTTTGCGAGCATTAACCGTATTTCGGTACGCCAATCTCTGCAGTAGGTAACGTAGATTTCACAAAATTAACAACACTATATATATAAAAGGAGAACTGACTGACTGACATATCAACGTACAGCCGAAACTACTGGGGCTAGGAATGTGAAATTTTACACACGGCTTCCTATTATAATGTAGGGGAGCACTAAGAAGGGGTTTTTGGAAATTTTACCTTTAAGGGGGTGAAAAGGGGGAAATTTTGTTTGTATGAAATCAGCCTTCGAATTTTTTAGAGGAAAGTACGTAACCCACGCGGACGAAGTCGCGGGCAAAGTGCTAGTTAATTATACAGGGTGGAAGAGACACCGACGTTAAATTGGTTACCACCGTGTTCAGGACATCATTCTGACATGGTCATTTTTCATCAGTAATTTTAAATAAATCAGCTGTTCCATACATTTTGACCGTGTAGGTATTGCAGTTTTGTAGGAAAAAGCTGTTTTTTTTTAATAACCGGTGAAATGTTTATATTTGGGGGGTTCAGAATGATGTACTGAATACGTGGTAACCGTTTTAGTGCCGAGTCATACTTTCTAGCGATTGCGGACTTTTGTGTCATATAAAAAAAAATGTACGAGAAAATTAGAAAATTGTTAAATTGATATTACACAAAAGAGCATACGATGTCATGTCACCGCTAGAAAGTATGATATTTAGTGTCGGTGTCCCTTCCACCCTGTATAGGATCATAGGATGTCAGAACAGGAACCGGATGTATGTCACGTCATAATACTACCCGACATTCTATGCAAAAATAGTCAATTATCCAGCAGCCGCCGTCTTATTTCTGATGATCATGATGATGAATTGACGATACCGATCTATATGGGAGCCAGTCTGTAAGCTCCATCTATATAATTCTCTGATATATTCTTCATAATACGAAACAAAGAAGTTCGAAAAGACGAATAGCATCATCCACTTTTGCAAAGACTTTAACCCTTTCAAATATAACATTTTTAAAAGTTATAAATAACATTTCGTTTCCACTTCCTTCCAGTCATGTGTAGTAGCAGTGGTAGTGCCCGACGTGGACGTGGTGAAGTGCTGGGCGCTGGAGTACGGCATCAAGGGCACGTTCAGCGCGCTCTGCGAGGACGAGCGCGTCAAGAAGATCATCCTCGAGGACATGCTGCAGTGGGGACGGAATGCTGGACTTAAGACTTTTGAACAGGTCAGCTTTAATATGACGTCTTGTTATTCTTGTGTCTTTCCACCAGTCTCAAATTAATGAAATCACCAGATCATTTTCTTCTTAACACGGTGATGGTTAACATCACGAAGAAACAAGCTCATTTTAAAAGCAGATTTTCATGAATCCACACTATCCCTCGTGTTGGATTACGACCCTTTTCCGCTCTATTCAAACAGTTATAGCATTACAGGCTGATTATATTACGTTTTTAACTTATTCCTGTCGATTAATGACAACTTCACGAAATCACCAGTCCAATTTAATAGTTCTGATCAAATTTTATGGCGGCTCGGAAGTTAACTGCGAGTGACGGTCTGCGCACTATACATTTTAAGACGATGCGTCCTCTGCGCCCTCCTGATACCTTAAATTGTGTTCTTCGCAGATTAACGTTAGATGTTCCCAGCCCCTAAAAAGGTTGAACCGTTATCTCCAATATATCACTTACTTCAGGTAACAAAGAACCACAACATATATACCTTATAGACTGTCCTACACATTTATAAAAACCAGAAAATATAGACCATTGTACGCGAAGTGACTGCGTTGTCTTGCGATGCGTCGTGTCGCGTAGCCTTCTGCGGAAACACCGATTCATGACACTCTTCGGCCAAAACTCTTCCTTGAGGAAGGTCTGATGAGTCGGAACTCGCACCATAAACGACTTGAAATTCGTGTTGTGACGCGACTCCAACTTCTCAACCCTCAAGGTTCAGCTGGTCTTCGCTCGGACATACTCCACGATCTCCTCAACCTTCGTGGTGTGTGTTATACCAGCACAGACCATCACTTACAGCTAACTTCCGAGCCACCATAAACTTTGAACAAAACTATACTACAAATTTAATTCGGAGATATTTGAGACATTTTCCAAATCACATTGAGCCCGCGTGGTGGATCACGGTCTACTCCCACGCTCAAAGAGAAGAACTGTGCCCAGTGGGAAGTGGAAACATTATAGGCCGATCGAATATCATGAGTAAAACTACAATGTAGATAAATATCTAGATGTCCTGTAAGATTGTAGCAGGAAGGATAGCTATCAGCACATTTTTGAATGAGCTAAAAATATTTTTCTGAGAAACAGCAGTATTTTCGGAGCAAATTTCGTAGTATTGTTATCATTTTATAAATAAAATATGGCATTGCCAAGTTCAAAATCTATGTGCTATCTCATCAACCACACAAAACTAGTCTTAACACTACTAGCTCTGATTATATTATCAATACACTATCTGAAATGTATTTCAGTAACACGATAAACCTAAATCGATGGTTGTAATTATATTGTGTAACATCCGTGAAAATGGCGCTAACACAAATATCAATTTATTTTTGAAACTAGGAAGTAATTTCAACCATAATCCAGAGATATTAGTTCTTTAAATAAGAATTGATTAAAATGTTAGTCATAAAGCACTCTTCAAGGATTTTTCGATAATCAAGAGCTATTACGACTTGCACGCGGTTAGATTAGGATGTGGTTTGCCATAGATTTATATTCAACATTTCAATTTCGCAATATTTTATTTCCAAAATTTTCATCGGTGTATATGCCAAGGTTGTTGGAAATATTGGAGCTCTACGGGGTGGAAGGGACACCGACGCGAAAACGATTACCACTTATTACCCATATAAATTTATCATCGGTTATTAAAAAAAAAACTACTGTTTCCTACAATAGTGCAATACCTACACGGTCAAAATGTACAGAACAGCTCATTTTTTTAAATAAGTGATGAAAAATTGCTATGTGAAGGGCTCAGAATGATGTACTGAACTCGTGTTAACCGTTTTCGCGTCGATGTCCCTTCCACCCCGTATAATGTAAGGAAGCAAGATTTTCCCCATTTCTTGTGATCAGATTTGATCACACATAAACTCAATCTTCAATGTCAATGGATTCATGTCTGATAAATAAATCAGATCGGTAATCTGTCAATATCACGTGTTATTGGTTACGTGTGAACAGTTTGATCATTTAAGAATCAACGTTGTGGTAAACCAGATACCATCACAAAAAAAATAATTTTATTCAGAAAAAAACGAAGTGCCCTCCAAGATTACAGTATTTAGAAATATCAAGACCATGAGGATGAATGAAAGGCATTTGCATGTGAATGGATAAAATAAGAAATGAGTACATATGAGGAAGTCTGAAAGTGGCGCCGGTGACTGAAAAGTTGCATCGTAATCAGTTGCCTTAGTATGGGCATGTGATGCGGAGGAATAAGGAAAATGTCGTGAGGAAAGTTTTGAGTATGAATGTGGATGGGTATAAGAGTAGAGGAAGACCAAAGAAACGATGGATGGACTGTGTGAAGGATGATATGGCAAGAAAGGAGGTATCTGATGATATGACGAGTAGTAGAGAAGTATGGAAGAAGAAGACATGCTGCGCCGACCCTAAATAAATTGGGAATGATCAAGACCATAAGGACCTAGATTAGATTTGCAGATCGCGAAAAGTGTTTTCTGTGTAGCCCTGACTCAGGATTCATGTGCGGTTGATGGCTCGCTCCCTATTCCATAAACATAACTGCTGAAATGTATTTATACTCTAGGAACCTTTCGAAAACTACAGGTGTGATGTTATGTTAGTTCTATTAAACATAATTTATCATCATCCTCTTCTATCTTCCGCAGGTCAAAGACATCTACCTACACCCGGACCCCTTCTCAGTTCAAAACGGCCTCCTGACGCCAACGATGAAGGCGAAACGGCCAGAAATCAGGAGCTACTTCAAACCGCAGATAGAGGACATGTACAACCACCTGGAATAACAGTGACCCACGTTATAATGTAGGGAATACGTTCACACGGTGGACGAAACTTTTGTGAGTGACTGTACGATGACGTGATTGAGGCTTGAGGGACTTTGTTGCTTTGATAAGGTAGAGGGGGTGTTAACCAATGGGCTGATCATGATGACTGGCCTATGGGATCATTAGGTTTTTATATGGATATTAAAACGTAAATCTTTTGAAAATATCTGACAATCGGCTTTACCACTTGTAAAATATTGGGGATCATGGATATAAATCATCAATCATATAAATCATCGTGGATATACATGGATTCGCTTCAATGTTTGCTAAATAGGCTTCATAGAGGCTTACAGAATTAATCATAATCATAAATCTTTATTTATCTCGACATCAGAAATTACAGGCTCTGGTATATGCACAATCTTAAATAGAGAAAGGTGTCTGAAGTAGGAAGGTCCTGAGGTACAGATCACCTCTCCGACTTAGATATAATATTTTTTTTGTAGCAATTTGAGTCAAGATTCTAGATTGACTAAATACATGATCTAAACAAACTTTAGACAGATCTAACAAGAAATAAAAATCTGACGCATAAATATAGTGCGTAGTTCTCTTTAAATCCGCCGAAACCCATCTTTAACGACTACTAAAGCACTGTTAAAAATGGGAACTCGTTTTCTAACGTGTAGTATGCTTTTACTTCCCAATTGGATAGCGGCCAAGTTCAATAACAAAAAACACAACACAATGAATTATGAGGTGAAGGAAGTTGGTATAGGTCCAAACAATACATCGGCGGTCGTGCCAATTAGCGCAATCGATGACGCCATACGCGAATTCTTTTGGACTCGATTCTCGATTGTTTACAGTGTGACGTGAATCGATTTTAAATCGAGTAAAGTTTTACTACACATTCGGTGTTACATCAATCTTCAGTTAAATCTCCTTGTCATCCATTATTATCTTGTTTGTTTTCTTAGTTTAACCCAAGGTTTAATGCGTAGTATTTCATTTTTATTGACTGTAATAACTCATGAAAGAATCCGTTTAGTTTAAAATTCATAGCTGTAAAGCGGTAGAACGTTTAGGATTCGAAAAATGGATCATCTGCTTGTACATTAGTTTGAATACCTTGATGGAGTTTGTCATTAAAATCATTTTCCATTTTCTTTCAAGTTTAACAAGTGGTAAGCCCAGATCTACTATTGACGTCAATGAGAACTCAATAGAAAATTGTCACGTCATCATAACCCTTAATGGCATTGTTAGTCACAACAGTTCTACTTATTGAAGCAATGAAGTCACTCCTAACTGTGATGTATCCACAACGTCACATAACTTTTTATATAGCATTCTACAGATGCTGCAGTTCATGAACGTGCTCCTTGCATGTTAGTCTTATGACTTTGTATTAAGGTTTAAATTGGAATGATTAACGCCCGTTCTTGAAATGCAACATCTGTATCACAGGACAATGTATTCGCTATAATTATAGTCATTTCACTTCGCTAAACGCAAAAATATACACTGTGCTAAATTTCAAAAACTGATTTCAAGCAATTTTATAATGAAAATACTCTTTGAAAATTCTTTAAATTATTAACTGTAGAATTGACATTGTATATAATCAAATTGAATAGTATGTAGGGAAAAGTTCTGTGCTGAATGCAGTTAGATTAATAGATGAAAAGGCTAAGAGGGAGGGTCGTTTGGAGAGGTAGTGATAAGGAATTATGAAAATACTGATAAAAAAATTAAAGCAGTTATTATACATAATAGACAAGTTCGTATCGTACCCCTCCAGATTGCCCACCTCGTCCAAAACACGCGATATTGTTATGGCAATAAAATTAACGGAAACTTCAGTTTTCTGTGCAGTCAATTAACAGAAAAAATCTATTGGGGCACCTAATTGTATATTTTCATTTCTAGTTAAGTGATTTTCAAGTGAAATCTACGCTACGCTAAACGCGATGTCTGTCGATTATTCGGTATACGATTTTGGAAATCGATACTCGGAAACAGACAATTTTACTGATGTCTATGACTACTCATAAAACTAAAGTTAATTTATCCAGTATTTTAACTCCCAAAGTGGATTTTAACATCAAGATAAGCCCTCAAGTATTACCTGCAAAGGAATTGGTACGGTAATCACTTCAGGGATAATGCAATTTTATAGGAAATATCGTAAACAATAAATAGAATTAGGTAAAATTGTAAGCAATATGAATTTCTTTACAATTGTACTTAGACACAAGATGGTAGGAAGTTTGCAACTTAGAAGAAACGGTCATAATTAGCACATGAAATAATGAAATTGTTGTTTTATATCGTATGTCTGATATGAGACTATTAATAGACAAATATTTAAACTAAACTAATTTTACCAATTCAGAGAAGCCAATAAGTCGAGGTAAGTTTTAAGAAAATACGCTTTAGGCGCGAATTACTCAGAAACGGCGTACGGTGAAGGTGCAGCGCAGGCATGATGCCGCTTCAAAACGTTTTCATACAAAATGTACGTAGGCGACGTGTCGTAAATTACACTCAAGCGGCGCGGCGCAGGCACGCCATTCTTTCGTTTCCTTATAAAGTCCACGCCTGCGCCGCATCTTACGCCTTACGCCGTTTCTGTGTAATTCGCGCCTTATACGCCACATGTTTGCTGCAAGATTTCGCTTTTCTGAATTCCAAATAATTGACAATATAAGTGATGACCACATGATGTAACATAGTGAGCATTCTTTTCAGTACAATCAGATAATATTGTAAGAAAACACACGTACTTAAACCGTGCCTTCGACCGATGTGTTACTCTTGCGAGAAGCTATTTCTGTTACTTGCTAAGTTCTTTTTTTATTTTTTGTCTAACTTTTGTGTGCAGAGTTGCTTATATGTTGGGTTTACACTGAATTAAAGCAAGAAAAACATGTCTTCATGTGGTGACATTGTAAATTGTTATGTCAGTGTATCTCCAACATTGTCTGAGGGGTGAATCTCCGTTTATGTTGTGAATGATAGTGAGTTTTACACGATGAATAGTATAAAATAATTACTTAATCCTAGGTCAAACTATCGCACCGTGTAGTGTATAATTTTTGTAATTCTAGAGCGCAATATTAATAAGTTGATATGCTTTGAGCGAACGTTACGGTTTCATGTTGTTCAAACCAAAATTTTGTTGTTATTGGTGCAAGTTGTACTACGATAATTTATTTTTAAATAAAATTTTCAAAAACTGATTTTTTCTTGTTTATTTTTTAGTATCCCACTTTTCTTAAGATTATCGACACTTTTTTTCTTCAAATGTTTAGCCTCTAAGTCATTTGAAGAAAAAAATGCCATCACAGTGGGATCAGCCCCCTATACCATAGCGCATAACTGGCGAAAAGAGAGTGTACTATTAAGTACACATCTGCCTAATCCATCGGGGATAACAGCCGTGATGTTATGTAGGCTCTTTTCTGATGTGTAGGTGCCCAGCAGTCCGGGATCAGCATGCTCGGTATACCCGGTACCAAAAGCTCACCCGGCCTACTACACAAGTGCATAGACAAAATTTACTTTTCTCAGGCTTCTAAAGGATGATTTTCACCAAACGGCTCGCATCGCATTGGATCGGAATGGATTTTACAATCTTTAAATGATATTAAACATGACAACAAACACGTGTACACAGAATTTAAAGTCTATATTTCCAAGCCGCGCACAGCAGCTTAAAAGCAGGCATCTTGCGCAACACGCGATCGTAGCCGAAAGTCCCCGTCCGCCTGTCGTCGTATCCGATCGGCTTTCAACACGGTAGGAATGAAACTAGGCGCAGAAACGGCTACGTTCGCAAGCGACGGTTCGGAGCCGTTCGTCTGTGTCGACATCCTGCCGGACGCGATCGGCTGTCGCTGCATCCGTATCCTTTCCGATCAGAAGCGATGGTGGCTCCGTTTGGTGTAAGGTAGACTTATTCCAAGTCTAGCATAGAAACCTGAGTGCCTATATTTTAATAAGGGTTTCCTGATTGGCGCGATATACGCGGAAATGGGACGGGATCGTTTCGATTTACCGCGTCTCTGTAGAAAGGTCCAGTACGGTATCAGGACACTTGCGTCAGCAACCTTTTGTCTGCACTAAAATGTTCTCTAAATGTTGTATTTTCTTGCTTTGGCATTCTGTACATGGACAAAAACATTATTATCATCCTGTGAAACTTCCATAGCTGCAACAAATAATCGACAATCAATATTTTTTTCTACGTACGGATGTCACCAATAGCGTTTTTGTTGTTTTCGTAAACGGAGATAAATATAACAAACCACGACATCTGCATCACTCGAAGGCGCCAGTTCCTCGCGATGTTTTAAGCGGTACTGTACAAATTATACCGAAAACATACCGCCAAGTCCGTACACCAACATTTCGGTATACGGAGCATACCTTTTTTTTTTTGTTTTCGGGGGGAATCCTTCAAAAGGCGACCGGTCTTTGGGGATAAGACCGGGGAGTGGGATTTTTACCGCACTAAAACCACCCCGGTGGCCACCATCCGAACATGAGAGAAGGCACCGTTTCCTCTTAAAAGACAAGTCAAGCAATGAACGCAGTGCACCAACATTTTGGTATACGGAGCATACCTACTATACCGCTCCGCTGTCTTACCGATAAAATCAGAAAAGGCCCTTAGTATCAGCTTAATGATACGAGGATAGTATACTAATCAATCGTTTACCAACGCTGTACTTGTCTCCTAGTGACTTTCACTCAGACGAGGCCGTTTTGATCTTGTATCTTAAAGTTATCTACTGTAATTAATTAACTGATTAGCTCATTGCATTTTAAGTCGCCTTATCTTAACCAATCCTATTTGGTAACTGCATCAGTCCATTGGATTTATGTGTATGCATTCCTAAAATGTTGCCGACAGTACCATTTGTAGCGTGCCTTTTGTGACTTCTGATTGTCGTAATATTATGGTATTCACTGCTACTTTGATTCAGTATTAGTCAACAAACTACTTATTGGGGGATTGATAACGAACATAAATAGTGTACACTTCGGTCTAGGCACAGAATACATTATAGTACAAGTACATAAGATTCACTCCGCGAAATCATTTAAATAAATGGCGACTTTTGTTAAGACACAATACAGTGTAATTCAGGCCGCAACGAGCTAATTACCTAAAGTTATATTCACTAACAAGTGGTCTAGGTGTGGTCTATCTAGGTTATGCCCAAAAGTGATCAATTTTGAAAGGGGAGTATCTCTGTTCTTTATTTGGTATACACTTAGTAGATAAAGAATAATAAAGTGATTCTCATTACTTTAGGCTGGACTCAAAATGATCCTGACGTCTTAAAAAGCTCCTACCCTTTCACACGGAAACTCTCAGCAACAGGTTCCGACCAACAGGATAAACGTGTCTTCTGTATACCTGTTTTTAAAGCAATTTTGAATTTATCAAGGTGTCCTGTTAGGCCACACGGTTACGTCACTTATTTCGGAGAAATTGCCGGAATCCCTTTGTATTTTGTAATTAAGGAAAAATCTTGAACCATGCAGTAATGTTTTACCGACTACCGAGCGAGATGCTGTTAGTTTTACGCGCCAATTTAATTTAAAGACGAACAAGGTGAAACAACGGATAAATAACGAATTCGAAAAAGTCACTTTTTAGAACCCTGACACAACCAGAAGGCGTCGCAGCAGACCTCGTAGAAGATGGCGGGACTATCTGGACCATACCAGCGACCAGTGCCACATTGGCCTTGGATCGAAACAACTGAAGTCATGGGGAGAGGCCTTTGCCCAGCAGTGGGATGATGCAGGCTAACAGTATCAGTATCGAACAAGTCCACTTCAAATTGAAGAGGCTAAATAAGACGGATAGTGATTGTTGGAATGAACTGGTGTAACTATGGGTTACCCTAACCGGGTCCTGAAAATTAATGCTGATAGAGTGGATCAGTGGACTGTCCATAATTATGTAATTCACTGCCATCAGTTACATGTGTCACCGTAACATGTTGTTTATATTCTTACACTTAGTTTTTAAGTACAATGTTAAACAACATCATGTTTATAATTCCCCATATAGGTAGAGAGATGTACCTAAAAGTACACCCACATTTCGGCAGTTATGTTTTTGAAGTTCCGTGTAATAGGGAGCGATCGCATTGCCAACAACCGGGCACAAATCTAGACTCCGTGGCTGATACAGAGAAATTCCTAATGGAAAAATCCAACAACACTTTGCCCGGCCCGAGGATGGAGCCCAGGACTTCACGCTCAGCGGTCGTGCTTGGGACCACTAAAAACTAAAACTGAGGAATAGTTAACGTTATCTTAAGTAGTAACCGAAACTGTCTTGGAATAGGTGCTCCCATAGTGGTAAATGGCGTAAATAAATTGGCAAGTCTTCGTCCACAATACGCAGTGTAGCCTAAGTAATAATTATTATAATGATCAGGCTGTAGAATGTCAATCTCGTGCTTCACGCAATCCGTAACGGTTGCCATGAACTAAAATACGCTGATTATTAATTTTATTGTAGAAGAAAACCATCAGTTTATTACATTTATGATGTTACAAAGTGCTTAGTTTTTTTTTCGGATTGGTAATCATCAAATGACCCCTCCCGCTCTGGATAGAGTGGAAGGGAGTGTCAGACTCGTACTGACTAAAACCCATCCATGTTCGATCTTTGCGCTTTGTGTTCCAGGGCCGCGGTATCTCTTTCGAGCAGTCCTGCAGCCCAAATGCTTAGTTAGGTCTACTTCGGAGAAAGATATTAGACAACGTTTAAATACAAAGGACTTTAGATTTTCCCAAAAAATATTAACTTCATCAAGCCAATTTCTTGGATATCTTCAATACCTTAAACTTCGTAGTCTATGCAATAAGTAGTATCTTCCTATTTGTAAGTAACCCGCCGACAGTTCGAAGGCATTCGAGTTGATCCAAGGAATATTCGACTTGGGATTCCACAAGGGTCAATTCTGGGTCCGTTGATGTAAATCTGAACGAAATTAGCACCGACACATGGGATGTTTCTACCTGGTTTATGTTGGATATGGTGAATACGATCGTGGTCAGGACCCGTGTAAGACATTGTTCTACACTTTATTTGTCTGTTTTATCAAACACCACGCCTGTAATCCCCGAAGGGTTCGGCAGATGTATACCTAATAGTACACCCACAATTCGCCAGTTATGTTTAAGTCACGTGTAATAGGGGGCGAGCCTATTGCTATCAACCGGGCACAAATCCAGGCTCCGTGGCTGCTACTGACAAACTCCTGGTAGAGAAAACCAATAACGATTTGCCCGACCAGGGAATCGAACCCGGACCTCATCCTCAGCAGTCACGCTTGCGACCACTAGACCAACGAGACAGTCTGTTTCTTCATATGAACTTGATATTCCCAATTATGGTTGGCCGGATGATTCTAATTTAAGATCCACGTGGATGTAAATGCGTGGGATTACTGCTGTTAAAAAGTTAGTGCAGACACGTGTTTAGATTGAAGATATTGCACGTACGAGTATCATAATACATGAAGTATTCCGTTCGACGCATATCCCATAAGTAGTATGTACATAGGTACTGCCTGCCCCTGCATCATTGCATTTTGTGGCAGTACTTATTTTACACGTGGAATAGAGGATGAGTACGTAAGTACAATAAACTGCTCACAAGTCACTGTGATAATTCTTAGAAAATTAAAAAAAAAACACGTGAGTATTGAGTATTTCGAAAGGGTTTGTGCTCGTGGCTAAATAATAACAGCCGCTCGGGTCGATCTTCATGTTAATCTTGCTTAGGTTGGTCCGTGGATGGGTGATCACCCATTACATACCAAGTTTCCTCCGTGCCTCCGTAAGTACGCTAAGCCGTTGAACCTGGTTGTCATGTGGTCAAGTCGCTGAAGGAAGTCAGTAGCCCGAAAGTCTGACAACCAGTCTTACCAAGGGGTTATCGTATTACCCAGTATTAACTGTGTTGTGGAGGTCAGATAGGAAGTCGCTCCATGTAAAATACTGGTATTCAGTTGCCTCCAGCATGCATAAACTACTGTTGCCGGTGTAGAAATATTAGAATTGAAGTAGGTACTTCTGATTGTTTATAAAAATATTTGGACGTAAGTCCTGCTGGGACCTAAAGGGTAATGTCAAACCAAGGGCAATTAGTAATAGCAAATTTTGTAACAGAAGTGTCCTCTAAAAATTGGTCAAAGCAGTCTTCTTCTTCGTCATGTCGAAGTTTTCCACCGTCTTTTTAGCCCCTTTTATATGTGGTTCCGCTGACCTTAGATCCTCTCGGGCTATCACAGTCGGAGTAGTTATAGCAGTTACTGTGCAAGAGCTTAACAACAAATTCTACATTTCACCAATTCTTTCAGAAGTATTGTGCTAAAGATGACAAGGATTTAGCGAAACCAACACTTACTAGTTTAAAGAAGGCTGTCCAAAAAACCATAGAAAGACACCACAGAAATGGTTTCATTGTGAACCAGACGAGAGAGTAATAGACCTTAGACTGGTATACAGCGACATGACAGCTAGTTTTGACTTAAAACTAGATAAGGTACAAGATAAATAATAAACATGTCACATTCACATCAAGAATGTAATTCTTAAACTACTTCACTGTCTTTTTACGGAGAAGTACGACGCACCTTGGTTGTCGCACGCTGTGAAGGTGCTGGTCAGAAGACCTAACACCTAAATTTTCTTTTTGTTTTGTTTCTGTGTTTGTACTAACAATTGTTTTTAAGATTAATGCTACTAACAATTGGGCCTAGTTGCCATAAATAAACAATTTTTTTTTTTTTTTTTCAGATGGGAATTCATCAAATGACCCCTCCAGCTCTGGGCAGAGTGGAAGGGAGTGTCAGACTCGTACTGACTAAAACCAATCCATGTTCCTTCTTTGGCCTTTGTGTTCCAGGGCCGCGGTATCTCTTTCGAACAGTCCCGCAGCCCCGGCAGGCATCGGACCCCTTCCTGGTTGCTGACATATCTTTGCACTTTACTGTCTGAAATCATCTGCCTAGTCTTTTCCCAATTATTTTGACGTCGGCTTCCAGTCTTACCGGATGCAGCCGAGTTTACTGTAAGACAAACTATACTAGATACTTCCTGGCCACCGAACTAACTACATAGTTATTTACCTAGTTACATGTTACTTACTTTGTTTTAGTGTGTTACTTTACCACCAAAGCACATAAATACAGCAGGCCAACATTCCATGTACAGACGAGATAATTGTGAATCCTATTTCAATAAACTTGTTTTGGTCAGACAGAATACCGTTTAGCTATTATTAGATTATTTTCAAACCGTACCTACGCGCGTTTTAACTCGGCCGACCGGGCCGACCTGAACGACTGTTTCTAATTCTTCATATTGTGGATGGACATCTACACAGTTCTCTACGAACTATGTGTAGATGATAATAGATTGTTTTTTATCTTATTTTGTTGTCGTATAGATGGATATCTTTTCGGTTAATTTGACACTCTGTGGTATGGATTATGAACTAAAACAACTAACAAGATGTGTCTTGGTAGGTTTCATCGCTTATACTGGGTGTGTAGCACACTAGTGGTTTCAGATCTCACTTTAACACACACACATTTACACACATTTAAGTGGGTAATTATAGTTTTTTTGTCAGTTGCAGAGTAGTTTTCAATGCTGTCAACTCAGCTTTGTCGATTGCAATCCTAATTTGTAGAATGTGGGTACAAACATTATTTAATCATTTTAATTTTGTTATGTGAGTACTGTTTTTTTTTATATTACCTACTCGGAATCTTTTGTACTTACGATTCGTATTTGAATGTTGCACCGCTGCCATCTAGCGGCGAGTAGCGAAAGCACTGAATGTTTTACTAGAGAAATGATAAATTGTATTGTAAGCAGGTACCTATTTAATTTTCTCAAAATTATTTACTATTTGTTAAATTCATTTTGTCAATTTATAATAATGTATAAAGGTTAACTTTTAAAGAATATTTTGTAAGCTATGATCAGCATTGGCCTTAAAAATACGGCCGTAAGTAGGTATAGAGATAAGACCCATGGTCCCTTGATAAGATTTTTATCGTTTTCATCTGCGTCTTAAATAAATAATAAAGAATAAGGCATTAGAAGTTGAAGTAAATTTCGATTATATTTGGGGAAAAATGGCTGAGAATGGACTATGAGACGAGTTGATGAACAGGCTTGATCGGCAGAAAGTATAAAATTGAGAAAAGAAAGCAAACACACCTGCAAATGGCTTTGAAGTAGGTAGTTACAACCATAACCGAGGTACATTAGACTGGTAGGTAATTAGCAGTGTCGACAAACACTGTGGGCTATTTTCGTCCATCCATTGTTTGAAAACAAATTGAGATTCAATAAAGGCATTTAGCGAATCACTTGCTCACCCGTTGTCATAGCCCATTGTGGCTCGATAGAAAGTACTCAATGTTACATCCAAGTAGGTATAAAAAGACAATGAATAAAATGACGTAAAGTTGGCTGCACATTCATTCACATTCAGAACGCGTTGCGTTTTTATTTATTCCATAATACCGCTTATCGGCGCATCATGCCGGGCCGTACTTACACAGTTTCTGTTTAGTTGCCATACGGGCAGCAAGCAAGCTGCTCGCGTACGTCGCTCGCGCCGCGTGCTGCCCTCTGCCGGAGCTGCGAGCTGCCGGTTTTGCCTCCAGTGACCTTGGCGCATCGGGCCGTGCCGTTCATTGGCCGCGAGAAGCTAAGACGAGTTACGCTCCTCCGACTGCTTCACTCCCTAAACTATGTCATTCGACAACAGAATACACCACCGCTCGGGGAACTCTCCCGTGCGTCCCTAGCCGCGCGAGGTGGCGGACACAGCGCGCGTCACCTGTCAACATGACGTGACGTTCACAGACAATCGTGTTTATAACCTCATTGTGAATCTTATTACTTTTTTTAGTGCAATTATGAAGGTTGGCAGAATGTCGAAGGTTCTAAAAGACGAACTAGGTGAGTTATATTTTGTTGTGCTAGTTTTTAGGTTATGTAACGTTTTGTTTTGATCGGCGACGCAAACAGATTCCGTGAGACATGGAATGGTTGATAGTCATTTACATTACAGCAGACAAAGACGTGATCTCTGTGCGGATTCTAAAAATAGCTCGTTCTGTAATGGCGGTTAATCAGCAGTTTACTCTTAGATTCAAACCCTAGTGTTAGTATTTCGTATAACGTTTCTTGTTTACTGTAGTTCGCTACAACAATCATGCATTAATTCCGTGCTAACTTAGGTAGTCATGTTATCGTAAACAAACTCAGGTCGGATAATAACTATGCAAATAAGTTTAATTTTAAAATAAACATCGATAAGTGAGTCAATTGTTAACTTGTAAATTGTTTGTTTTACTGATTGCTCATTTAGAAACTGTTAAAATTGAATTGTTAACTTTCTAAAAGTTAACTTGTAATGTTGACACTGATTGATCGATACAATTAACTTGAGCAAATTGACACCTGCCAGATTTTGCAAATGTATTTACTGCCGGAACAGGATATAAAGTATTTTTCTAACAATTAACACCCTCGCATTCGTGTCTAGAAATGTTTTAACCAAATTCTGAAGGCACACAATCGTGTTACCTACCCGTTTGTTTATTCAAAAACTATCGCAATTTAGTGCTAGATAAGTATTCACACAAATACGTATTATTATGTATTCACGGTAGAACATTTACCTCATTGTACCTCCGAACCATGTTGCTCAGAACTCCAAAATAACTTGAAATCCAAATTTGAATCTCTTAAAACACAATAGGTGGTAAAAAACATCTAAAACTACTAATTTTTCGTACACATTCAAGGACTATGTAATCGTAAATATGTCCGATAGATAAAAGACACGCTAGATAATAGCTGGTATCAAAATTAATCTAATATAATGATTTTTATTAGGGCTGGCAATGGCAGGAACATCAATATCCGCTGTTTCTACATTCTAACAACCAATTTGGGTGAAACTAAAAGAAAAACGGATGATGAGATGACAACTCTAGAGTCCCCGCAGACTGCAGACTTTCTATCGGCCGATAGTTGCGTCGGGCTCTTTATCAGTATGAACCTGTCATTGTATGCTAGTACGCATATTACGTTTCGGTATCGCGCACTAGCATACAATAACATGTTCAAACTGATTAAGAGCCCGACTAAACTATCGGCCGATAGAAAGTCAGCAGTTTGCGGGGACTCTAAATAATTAGTAAACGTGTAGCTTACCATACTATCCATGTGGAGAGAACACTAGATAATAGGGGAAGGAGAAAGTAGGATAAAAAGGATGATGACTTCATAATTGTCAAATCTCTAGTTACATAGCCTGCTAACATAACGACAGTCGTCAGTAGAAGAAAAACCCACTCCCTGATCCCGTGAGAACCTCACTCAGATCCAGCCTGTCCATTTACTGCCCTCCACAGCGACGCCTTAAGCCGAGGCTCGTCCACGGGGGGTACCCTCAGCTGTCGCATAGTTTATATGTATTTTGCCCCTGGCTGGAGGCCTTACAGTCAAGGCCAGTCTCATAGGTTGACCTGCCAGATGCCATTCAAAACACAAAAACCCGTGAAGACTTGATGGAGGCTAGGCTACACATAAATGTTAGCCACTACTACGGCCAAACTAGAGAATTACAAAACGATTGCACCTCTAATCAAATCCTTTGACACAACAAGTAGAGGAAGAGAAAAATGTTGGAAAGACATTGTCTACTTAAGTACTTACATTGGTAGTTGATAAAATTGAATTTAGGGATAATGGTTGACGAGATGTTTGGAGAAACAAACCATCCTGCGCCGATACCAAATAAAGAAGATGAAGGCAGAAGGCAGGAGTACTGTTTTGTCTCTGATACCAAAAGCATAAATTATTACAGGGAAATGGTGATTTCAACTTTCTTTTTATTACACTGCTTTCAATCAGATCACGATATTACGAGTTTAAAATACTGATATTAACATTTATATCCTTCAAAGATCCCATTAAAGACTCTTTACGAGTGTATCTCGAAGCCGGACTCTCTGAAAGCCGTCATTTTTAATTGAATTTGTGATAAACATAAACCGAAAGCACTTTACGTTTTACTTAAGATTTCAATTTTGCTTATTACTGTTCATGTGATGTAATTGAAATACAGCAAATGTATTGACCATGAAAGTTCTATTGCTTCCTGTATTTATACCTTGGGTAGGAGTGGTGGCAATACCACCTGCAGTGGGGTGTAAAAGGCTTTCGACGATGTTGATGTTTACAATGAATCTAGTAAACTCTAATCTCTGTTATTTGTAGTTTGTTGGATTCAAATTCAATTCCTTTACTTGTGCCCCACCTACATCATCATCATCCTGGTCTTGTCCCATTCTACTTGGGTTCGGCGATAAATTATAATTATCCTTTTATTCTATTGTTATGGATCCCTCGTCTATCCATTGACATATTACTAAGTATGTCTTCTAATGGTATACTCTGGCTTCAATCATGTTTTGTGCCAGTGTCCTTACGCTGAGTAATTGTCGAATTTATCTTCTATTTTTACAAAAATGCCACTAACACTTTTTAAGTCTCTTTCTGTACCCATGAGCTCAAAAACTTCAGAAGCATCGTCCCTTTAATTGAATGGTTTCAATACAACTTTGGTTGTGTTCCCTGAAATGTCAGCACCGTCACTACCATCCTGCTTATTGGCTAGTATTTTAACTAAAGCTCGAGCTACTTTTGCAATAGATTGTTACTAAAGAAAAAGATCAATATTACCTTCTTTCAAAATACACAGCCGTTCACACGATCTTTAAAAATATATAAATCTTATAAATACGCAGAAAAAAATAAGTGCCCACTCGTATAAACAGACGTTAAAATCCCATCATCACGCGTCATTAATTAAAATGAAGATAGCGTTTGAAAAAATAAATAATTTCATCATAATTTTTGTATGTTTATTAGTCGGTTTTGAACGTGACTGTGAATTAGTTTCTGCAGAATAAACAGAGATAACATGAAAGCAAGGCCGACTGACCACTGCCAATTTGTACGTTTTGCAACTGCTAAAGGAATTCGTATACATTACCGGAAACATTTTCTGGTGTTAGTCTTAATTCCAAAGGATCTAGCTTGATCGATGAAATTAATCTTATGTATGAAGGATAAATATTTATGTTAAACTAGCTTATACCCGCGGCTTCGCTCTCGTAGAGTTCTGTTATTGTCCCACGGATTCATACTACCGGAATAAAAAGTATCATATGTGTTAATCCAGGTTATAAACTATCTCTGTGCCAAATTCCATCCAAATCCGGTCAGTAGTTTTTGCGTGAAAGAGTAACAAACATCTATCCATCCTCACAAACTTTCGCATGTATAATATTAGTAGGAAGTAAGATTAACTCGTGTTTAAAAAAAACTGGTGTCGCATTTAATTCCCGCAAAATCAGAATTAATGAGCGACATAAATCTTTTCAGAGGACTAGACATTTAAATCCAATGAAACTGTGTTAACTGATACGTTATAATAATCTAGTAAATACCAGTTAATTGTGTACAAATTCAATTATAATCTTAAATGAACTGTGAAATGTGCTAATTTCTTATACTGAAATGCATGTAAGATTTCAATTAGATCCGTTCGTGTTGTTCAGTAGTCAGTGATGTATGAATATAACGCATAGCGCATTCTAATATGAGAATTTAGGTAACTTCGCGAACTGTGGGAGAATACAAGAATTTGTTCCACCAGCTATTTATTTAGCTACGTATTATTTTGAGCATATATATTGGCCTGATTCTACGTGCCCTGATATTTTGAGGACTTTAAATTGCTAGAGCTAGGTGGTCGAATATTGACGTATTTATAGACAAAAGTTAATAATTTCATATTATGTCGCTCGTCTACGTCATAATCTCATCAGTGTTGACATTGTAAGTATCAAAATTTTGATAGAATTGTGTTCTGAGATTAGAATGTTAACCTGTTTATGAATCGTCTTTATGATTTAATGTATTTTATTATATGTGGGTATTTTTATTTTTACCTAAAAAACCACCTAATGCTGTGATCCTACCTCCTACTTGTTATAAACGCGAAAGTTTGTTAAGATGTATGTTTGTTACTCTTTCACGCAAAAACTACTTACCGGATTTCAATGAAATTTGGCACACAGATAGTTTATAACCTGGATTAATATATAGGATATTTTTTTATCCCTGTACTTCGTTCCCGTGGGACATTACCGAACTCTACGCGGGTGAAGTCTCGGGCATAAGCTTGTAATACATAAAACTGTCAAGTCCGTATAAAAACATTGCCAATAAGTTACTAACAAAAACTAAATTTCCTGTTAAATTGAGACGCCAGTCAATAGTTTAATCTTGAATAAATCTTCTACCAACCTGTATTTAATTAATTAATTTGCACGATATCAATCGGAGTATGAATTAAATTAATTTCAATGATTATGACTGTCAGCCGGGTCAAGGTGCATGAAATTAAATCAGTAGTTAGATACTCATAGATGATAATTTTGTGATTTGGGTCAAAATATTTACTAATTACGTACTGCAAGATGATTATGAAAGAACAGACGCCAGCACATCAAGCTACCCGAAACTGTCAAAATTTCCCAATCAACCTTGAACCTAATGCTTTAGTGATAAAGTTGAAAATCTATTAAAGAAATTTGACAGATTGTAGTCGTCTGCACTATGCCGACTATTGTTTTTAACTGTTAACCATTTCTTTATTTTTATTTTCAATTTAGTTAACAATTTCATTAATATTTGCTTGCCTACTAATTATAAGGTAGATTGTACTTCCTCACCCATTTTATTGTTACTTCTCATTATTTGTAAGTACCTGCAATCTATGCAAATATTTTTTTCATTTTACTTTACTATAAGTCCCATCACGTAAAAAGAACGCTGAGCGACAGTGGAGATGTGTTTGCGCACGTTATACAGTCGCGTCCTAAAGTAATAAGCTATTGTTTTATAATATAAGTATAATTGTTTCGTTGTAGAATCGTAATAGGTACTTTACTAGCTACTTAGTACTTTGGAAAAGGCTGGAATAAAAAAAAATGAGAAAGTTTATTTGAACGGTCAGCGTTCTTTTTACGTGATGGGATCTATTCTTAACAAGAAATGAAGAAGCCATGAAAAAAAAATACTCCTACCCTCCTCTGTTCAAATTTTCAAATCCGTCGTATATTTTCACAATTGACTCAGCTGGAAATCCAGTAATTATATTATAATGAATGCTTATAAATCTATTTGTTGTAAAAGGTCATCTTCACTGCGTTAACCGTTGATACTGGTTATAAAAATAGTTGAGTATTTTCAACTCATATCAAGGTCTGTCGGTTAGTGATGCGTTTAAATTTAATTTAAGATTAAAATGTAATAAATAGATTCTCTGACTGCCTCGTTGGTCTAGTGGTCGCAAGCGCGACTGTTGAGCATGATGTCCTCGTTTCGATTCCCGGGTCGGGCAAAGTGCTATTGTGTTTTTCTGTCAGGAATTTCTCAGTAGCAGCCACGGAGCCCGGCTGATGGCAATAGGCTCGCCCACAAATACATGGGACTTCAACATAACTAGCGAAATGTGGGTGTATTATTAGGTACACCTCTGCCTGAACCTTCAGGGATTACAGGCGTGATGTTATGCAAATAAATTTACGACAATTTTTAGATCTAAAAATTCATCATCAACACCTTCATCTCAATTTGTTTGGGGTATACCTTTGGTGTCTCATGTTTTGTTCTTCAATGTGTATCTCTATTTGGCCCGTCTTTATGAACACTTAAGTGGCAGTCAAATGAGAACCTCAACCAAAGCGTTGGATTTTGAACGTCCAGCTCAGCGGCAAGGGTCCAAATTCTAACAGCGCGAAAATTTTTAGGCTTTAAGGTTACCGTTGCTTAGTACTCAAAACGTCTGAAAACACCGTAAACACTGCCTTCCTAGACATCATTGATCGTAAAAATATATTGAACATTGTAAATTATACTTTTCTCCTTCAAGCTTATCTTCAATTTTATTGCATTCTATAAATACACACAAGCCAGATATAATTATCACCCGATTTAAATTTATATATATACAGGGAAATATTGCGAGGAAACTAACAAGTTAATAATAATTAATTTAGCATGTGTAATGCTCTGAGGACGCCGATAACGTCTCGTATTACGACCGGCACAAATAACTGGCATAACTTAAACATATTCACTCGCAAATTCATCATGAATGATTGAATAATGTACGTCAGTATTCATTAAATATTTGAACTATCAAATATATAACATATAAATAAATAATAAGAATAATAAAAAAATATAAATTAATTCAATTCTGAGTTAAGCTCGCCATTGTACACAAGCTATATTATTGCAATTTGTATGTATATTTTTTATTTTGTGTGCAATAACGAATAAGAGTAAATTAATATTATGAGAGGAGGTTTCAGGGAACTTAAACAATTGTCTGATTATCGTGAATATGTATAATAGTAATAGTAAATATGATTTCACACAACAGTACATGAAAATTCGGAAATTAAGTATTCGCGGACAATATGGGCGCGTGGCGTCACGACCGACTTGCGCGGGAAGTTCAGAAATGCACGCACAAGCGCGTTGCGCGTAAGCAAGAAGCGGACTGGCAAGCGACGCCGCGCGCCGCGCGCATCGGTCACCCGTTTGCAACGGCCACGCGGGAAAGAGATAGCGATATCTTATTCTGAATATCGCAGAGGCACGTGACCGCGGGACGCCCTTATTGGTCGACCTGGTGGACTCTGGGTTGCTATATACTCCCCCTCCAGTTCTGGAGAACGCCCACGCTCCGGGACTGGTATACAACCAACATCAGCATTAGCTGGGCGTCCGCGTTTTCTTTTAGGATTAACGGGTTTTGGTAAGGAATCGTCGCTACCACGGTAACGTGTTAGGTCTTCCGAATGATATTTCCCTAAATCAACATTTGGTTGTTCTGTGCTCGCGATGGTGTATGTTGTTGGGCTTACCTTTTTTGTTATAAGGTAAGGGCCATCTCGACGAGGGTAGAACTTGGAAGTGAGGTCTTTTGACCCTTTGCTTAACAAATGAGATTTCAGCATGACTAAGTCACCTACCTCGAAAGCGTCAGATGGTCGGCGCGAAGCGTCGGCGTACTGCTTCGTCTTGTCCTGCTGGATCTCGACGCGTTCCCGAACAGCTGACAGTGAATGCAGGAAGTTCTCGAGGTAAGGAGTCACTTGTGGGACAAAGTTTTCTTTGGCTGTGATGGCACGAAGGTCGTGAACGACCTCTGTGGGTGACCGCATCTCTCTACCAAAGGTCAAATAAGCCGGTGACTTGCCCGTTGTGCGACATTTCACGCTATTGAGAGCAAAACGGATCACTGGTAACTTCTTTGGCCAAGAGCTATGGTCATCTGCCACGAGATGGGCCAGCATTGCCTTAAGGTCGCGGTTTTTTCGCTCGGCAGGATTAGCTTGTGGATGATACAGCGGGACAAAATTTTGTTTGATGTCTAGGACTGACATGCATTGTCGCATCACTGCGGAAACAAACTGAACACCGTTGTCTGAAATAATCCTGCGAGGTAAACCGAACCGCATGAAATATTCTTCGATGAGGACATGAGCACAGGCCTCTGCTGTTGCTTCCTTCAGAGCAAACAGCTCCGTCCATCGAGTAGCAGTGTCTTCAATAAGAAAGATCCACCGCTCCCCCTGGTCTCCTTCCGGCAGTGGGCCGAACAAGTCCATGGCCAAGACCTCGTTCCGCTGGCTCATGACTGGTGTTTGGAGTAGGCCTGGAGGTTTGGTGTTGTTAGCCTTATACCGCTGGCAGTGGATGCAGGCTAAGACATAATCGGTGATTATTCTCCGCATCCCTGTGAAATAATACAGCTGTGCTACCTTCTGATATGTCCGATCGATGCCTGGATGACCAGCTGTTTGAGAGTCGTGTAACTCCTTCAAAATAGCTGCAACTTGGCCGGCAGGTATGACTAATTGCGGGGATTCACTATCGGAGTCCGGATTGAAACGGTACAGAACTCCTTGATCCATGAGGTAACCCCTTTCTAACCATCTCTTAGATGAAACATCATCAGGTCCTTCTAGCTCTTTAACAATCTTATCCACTTCAGGGTCCGAAGTCTGTTCTAGGCGAAGCTGACTAGGTGTCTTGGCGGGTAGATCGCAGATAACGGTACAGACACCGCAACTGTCGCTTGTATCGCTAGAACAAATCGGTCTACTCAGCGTGTCTGCAACGACATTAGCTTTCCCTGGGGTATATTGGAATTGGATGTCAAAAGATTGGAGCTTTAGAGCCCAACGGACTAATCTACCTGCTGGTGATTTAAGTGATAGCAACCAGCGTAGAGGCTGATGATCACTGCCAATTATGACTGGTTGACCGTCTAGGTAAGGCCGAAAACGCTCCACCGCCCACACTACTGCGAGTGCTTCCCGCTCTGTGGTAGAATAGTTGCGTTCAGCTGCATTGAGGAGTCGGCTGGCATATTCGATCGGCCTTTCCTGATTGCCGTCGCCCTGTAATAAAACTGCGCCTAAGGCGTAGTTACTTGCGTCAGTTCGCAGAATGAAGGGACGACTGAAATCGGCTTGCACCAGTATTGGAGCTGTGGTCAGTAGACTCTTCAGCTCATTAAACGCTTGGGTCTGCTCTGAGCCCCAAGACCAGACTTGACTTTTCCTGGTCAAGCGAGTCAATGGTTCAGCGACTTTTGAGAAGTTCGGTATGAATTTTCTGAACCATGAACAGGTTTGTAAAAAGGTTCTCAGGTGCTTCAGACTACCTGGTACCTTCATCTCAAGGACAGCACTCACCTTCCCTGGGTCGGTGGAAACACCTTTTTGTGTTATAACGTGACCGAGGTATTTAACGCTTTCTCGAGCAAAAGCGCACTTCTCCCTATTTACATGGAGGTTAAACTCGGTCAGACGTTTAAAAACTGCCTCGAGGTCTTGCAGATGCTGTTGGTATCCCTGAGATATAACCAACAGATCATCAAGATATGCTAATAAAGTTACATCTTGTAAAGCAGAGCAGGATCGGAGACGATCGATAAGACGCTGGAAGGTGGCTGGCGCGTTGCGGAGACCAAAAGGCATCCTCTTAAATCGGTAAGTACCTAAAGGACAGACAAAAGCTGTTTTGTCTCTGTCAGCTTCCCTAACCTTGACCTGCCAATATGAGGATCGAAGGTCTAACGTACTCATGTAGCAGTCCCGTTTTGTGCTCTGAAGTAACTCGTCGATGCGTGGCATCGGATATGTGTCAGCTTTGGTGACTGCATTCAAACGCCTGTAATCGACGCAGAAGCGGATACCACCGTTGGACTTCGGCACCATCAGCGCCGGTGAACACCAAGCCGATTCACATTCTTCTATAATGTCATCTTGTAACATCTTACCTATTTCAGCTTTCATCAGCTCCTTTTTTGAAGGGTTTAGCCGGTAAGGAGGAACAGCAATTGGAGGATGCTCACCTGTATCAATGCGGTGTTCCGCATACGGTGTTGGACCTCCCCCTGCTTTAAAGATGGGTGCGTGCCTGGTGAGAACGGCAGCGAGCGCTTGTCGCTCAGCTGGTTTAAGGTGAGTACCTTCATCGTCTCTAAGTATGTCTGTGGAAGCGCAGGACACGTCACGCGAGGTAGGTTCGAAGTACAAGTTATGTTTTACTGTATCAAAGTTACTGAAATACCAGATTTCTTTGAGAAAATCTATAACTACTCCCGCGGCGGTTATAAAATCGATACCTAACAACGTCTCGTTATTTGTCGCGTCGGGAAAAATTAAAAAAGGTATCGTTATAACTGCCGTTTCTAAGCACACGTCTAGCGTGGTAGTAAGTACATCCATCGTACGGATTACACCGTCGGCAAGCTTAACATCTCGTGTTGAAGAGCTGAGGGGATGACCTTGACGTAGAAGGAGAGTATATAGCGTATAACCCGCAATGCAATGTTTGGCGGCCGTATCTATCAACGCGGTGCCGGTAAACCCTAAAATTGAAATATTAAAAATTGGTCGTAAATCGCGACCAATAGAGGGTCCCGAACGATCGTTACACAAACATACATCGGTTAAACATAAATGGGTATTAGATTTTACATTATTAAAAAAAATATTGGGAAAACAATTTTGCACCTCATCCTTTACATGTTTACAAAAAAAATTGCGAGAAAATTTTTGCCCATCATCCTTTACATTTTTACAAAAAATATTTCGAGAAAATTTTTGCCCATCATCCTTTGTATTATTACAAGAAATATTGCGAGAACATTTTTGACCATTATTTACATTATTACAAGAAATATTGCAAGAACATTTTTGAACATTATTAGGTAAAGATGGTGGGATAATTTTGGCCCTTTGTATGGGACATGAAACACTGTTATCACTTTCACACACAATAGAATTATTATAGTTATCAATAGAGTAAAAAGAGTCAGACGCGCGAGATTTAATCGAATAAAAACTTTGACCACTAGGTTGTTTATCACTCTCACCTGGACTCTGCAACGCCTGTAACTTACGGCAGTGCTCCTTGGCGTGGCCGAACTTCCTGCAGTAAGCGCAGGTAGGCCTTTGCTTCCTTGTGGAGTCCTGTTTCGGTGGAAAAGGCGCGGGGGGCGCGGCTGGAACAGGCGCGGGCGGAGCGGGCGGGCTCTGTGCCGCGGCGGCGCCGGCGGGCGCGCCGTAGATGTGCGTACGAGCGGGGGCGCTATCGCGCGCTGGTGCGCGGCTGTTATCACGAGCGCCAACGTTATCACGCGAGGCGGATTGTGTAGACGGCGTTGATGTTGACGGCGGTTGTGTTCGCCGCTCACTCGACGTGTTTGTTATGACGATTTTTTCGTCGAACGAGTCTTCTACATTCCGTGCGCGGCGGATTAAATCATGGAAGTCATGACATTCTTCTCTGCGTAACCTTTTCTTAATTCTACTGTGCAGGAGACCGTACGTCATATCTATCTGCGCCGACTCTGTTACATCACCCTTGGGCAAGCGTGCCAAAAGGGCGCGAATGCGCGACACGAATATGTCTGTGTTTTCTTTGTCCTGCGGCGTGGCAAATATTTCAATGTAAATTCGATGAGGCGGTCGGCGGTCACCAAAGGCACTTATCAAGTTATCTTTGGCTTCTAGCCACGACGACACGGAGTACTTTATGCCTTGCCACCAAGTGGCCGCTTCGTCCTTAAATAAATAGGCTAAACCGCGTAGGATATTTGAGTCCGTAACCTGAGCGCAGTCGCTATATGCCTCTATAGCGTCTATAAATGCTTCAACCGACTCCTTCGGTCGGCCGGAGAATGTTGCTTTGCAGCGGGCTAGGGTGTTGTGCCCTAGTAGCGCGAGTGATTCCGGGGTGGATGCATTCGCCCGCGACACCGAGGTGAGCAACTCCCTGAATGCTTCTGTTTGAGAGCGTTGGAGAGAAGCGATAATCATCGCCACGTTTTCACTAGAGAACGTAGCGTTTGCATCGGTGCGCGGTGAAGAGAACGCGTCGTCGCCATCTTGTCTGGCGGACGCCGCTGGCGGTGTGTTTGGTCGCGAGAGGACGGGTAATGCGTCGTTAGCATCATCTCTCCGAGTCAAACTAGCCGCTCTACTCCTTGTCACTGGCATTTTAGTTCGTCACTGCAAAACGTTCACTATGTAGACACTATGCACTACCTACTATTGTCACACGAAAAACACGTTGGAGCGCCACATATGAGAGGAGGTTTCAGGGAACTTAAACAATTGTCTGATTATCGTGAATATGTATAATAGTAATAGTAAATATGATTTCACACAACAGTACATGAAAATTCGGAAATTAAGTATTCGCGGACAATATGGGCGCGTGGCGTCACGACCGACTTGCGCGGGAAGTTCAGAAATGCACGCACAAGCGCGTTGCGCGTAAGCAAGAAGCGGACTGGCAAGCGACGCCGCGCGCCGCGCGCATCGGTCACCCGTTTGCAACGGCCACGCGGGAAAGAGATAGCGATATCTTATTCTGAATATCGCAGAGGCACGTGACCGCGGGACGCCCTTATTGGTCGACCTGGTGGACTCTGGGTTGCTATAATATATATTTTAATAATATTAATATTATATATTTTTATAATTTTTTGGTATTTTGTAATTAACAATTTATTTGAATGTACTGTTAATTTTAAGATGAATGTCGAATTTAAGTCACTGTTGTGATTCCCCAGAGGAAGGTCAAAAAGAGTTAAACAACGGAAATCTTCCAACCTTCACGCGATCGAGGTTAAAAAACGTACACCGTTACCAAACGGAGAAACCAAGAGGATATCGAAATCAATTTTCTATTTTCAAAGGTCAACTTCACCACTGATATATTCCCGTTCAATCATATTAATTCAATGTTATGTAGAAACGCAAATTATCTACTATAATGAATATTGCTGACATTATTGACAAAGGTCAGTAAATATTATGACAAGAGTTGATGGGCCGATGATACCACTACAAGAGACACGTACTTGTTACAAACAGGTCGGAGCATTGGCATTATTGTAATAGGAATACATAGTAACATATTCAATGAAATGAATACTACACTACATACACAATAATACATGTACACAATACTACATACACTGTCTCGTACGACCGTTTCTGACCGCAAACAAACTCAAAATCATCAGTTGCTATATAATTATAGTTCAGCTGCACCCGACAAAAACTGGCGTTGCTATTTTGAAATAAACGAACCAGACAGTCGTGAAATGTCGTTTCTATGACTAACTAGTTTTACTAGTATACTGGCCAGTTTTGTGCTTTTTAGCACTTTGTAATGCAATTCCATTGATATGGCGCGCGACGACGCGACGTTTGGTTGCCAATATGCATTATATTCGTATTTCAAACCGTCATAAAACCAATGTTTTATTTGTCTTGATTGTAGCCCTGACTGGAGTAGAAATAGAAGTAATAAATGTGCTGGAAAATGTCTATCCATTACTGGTAAATCGTTTGGATCCAACAGAAAAACTCAATTTCACTTCTATCCGTGTAAAGATTGAACCAGAGACGGCAGCATCAGCGGCACATCCAATCCATGTCTGTGGAAACGACGCAGTACACGTCTCAAACCCAATGAAGTTTAAATTCCTGAGAAAATTACTGTAAACTGTAGAAGCAAATGGCATCAAGGTATGCATTCGAAGTGTCTAGAATTCAATTTGCACGTTAAAAAAAGCGAAAACGACATAGAAACGCCAAGCATTTAGTTAGTATTCATCCATGTAGTGTTTTTATCGTCTTCTAAGCAATAAAGCAACCTAATTTTTCTTTCGTGTAGTACCCATAAGTCGGGGTACGGAATGAATAATGCAACTATGCAAATCGTGTAATGTATTACTTCGTCAAAACACGTGACTCGGGTAAATATCAGCCGTTCGAGGTACGGCCGTGGATGGCATAGCAAACGAGACTGGTCAAATATTTTTGAATGTGTTTTACAATGGTCTCTTGGACAACTCTCCTTTCGTTTCTGCCTCAGGTACTCAAAATGAATCTAAGCTGTCTCCATCTAAAATGCAGTTTCCTTGTATCACTGACGTGTATTTCTAGAACTTACTTACTTCTAGTTCGGTAATTGTCCCACGGGATCGTAATGCCGGGATATAAAGTATCCTATGTGTTAAACCAGGTTATAAACTATCTGTGTGCCGAATTTCATCCGAATCTGTTCAGTAGTTTTTGCGTGAAAGAGTAACAAACATCCATCCACCCTCACAAACTTTCGCATTTATAATATTAATAGGATAAACCTGCAGCTTACATGGACTACCGATCACTTGACCATGCGAATTTTAGTCTTTGAGTCGACTTGAAACAACCTCTTAAAGTTTCTTCTATAATTTCTACTAAAATATTAAATTGTCAGCTTCAGTGTATTGCTTATCAACAATTCCATCAATATTAGCATAATTATGTTTATAGAAATATGCGGATAACAGTCGCCAGACGTTTCACTGAGTTATTATAATCGAGTGAGGCAAATCGATTAGCGGTAGTATTCATAGTTGCCATACATGTGTCGGTAGGTATTGTGATTTAAAATTTCGTGAATTCAAATGTTAACGTGTGGATGAAAAAAAAAACAAGGATGGAGGTGGCCCTCTGAGTGAAGCTAAAGACAATTAAGTAATGAGCAAACCGTCGATTTTAAACGGAAAATCCAAAAATATTGACCATTTTCACCAAATTGATGAATACGATGACTTTGGTCAAGAAATGGTTATGAAATAAAAAAAGAATTCCGATGGATGAAGTGCTTTATGAAATAGGTGTTCGCTACTGCACGATTAATTTTAAAATGGCCTAATCATATTATTTACCACACGAAGAGATAAGTGGACTATTTTTAGCTGAAGTTCACAGAGATAACCAAAGCAATATCAGTGAATCACTAATGACTAAATTAATGAATAAAAAAACGTAATCGAGAATATCAAGAATCAAATTTATTAACACGTGCTTCGATTTTACCAAATATTTATAAGAAGTAGAAATAGCAAGGACTGCCGACGACAGGTCCCATCTGGAAGTCGTATCATGCTAATGTTAAACCTTTTGAGTAAGGAGTAACTTCATCGCGAAATACTTTATGATTATGATACTACCCGTGATTACATTATTATATTTGTTTTTTTCTCATAACGGTGAAGGAAAACATCGTGAGGAAACCGGCATTTCCTAGAACCAAAAATTCGAAGACTTGTGACATCTACCAACCCGCACTGGGCCCGCGTGGTGGATTATAGCCCATTCCCTCTCATAGAGGAAGCCTTCATCCCAGCCCTGGGAACATTATAGGCTGATTATGCTTACGCTATTTTTATTTGTATATTTTAATTGTATAATTGAATTGAATTTGTTTTTGAACTGTAATCCTTATAAGCCGTGTTAGTTTTAATGAATTTTCGATACAATGTAAGAATTGTTTATGAAATAAATGAATGAATGAAATACTGAATCTTCAAAATCGAACTGAGTTAAAGGAAAATTTTGGATGTTATTGAATAGTCAGATTTCTTGTTTATCATGATGGATGGAAGGCTATAGTTGTATCTGCTATACATGTAAAGGAGTATTTTTATCAAAATCAGTAGCAACAATCTATGAATTGATAATGAAATCGAATCATTCTGTATTACTGATGAAGAATAGTTGTATCTGTTATAATACATGTTAAGGAGTATTTTCAATATCAGTAGCAACGATCTATGAATTGATAATGAAATTGAACCATGTCGACTTCTGTATTACTGTTGAAGATTTTACAACCGAAACCTTTTGGTCCTTCCGCGTTCTTGGTTCAGCATCGCAATGTGTCTTCATTACTTTGGAAACTAGTTCAGAGCTAAGATAATAAATTGTCAGTTCTATATTCATTTCAGGCGAGAAATGTCGGTAGACCTTTTAGAATTATGTTTTGACTTAAACATAAATCTTCGTCAACATAATTGCTTACTGCATGATTCTGTAATTTGATTGGTAGAAAATCCAGTACCACTCCTTGATTTAGTAGGATTTCTTTGGTCATCATTAGTACGTATTATTAAAATGTTACGGTCGTAACCACGTCACGTATCAAAACAGTTTCTCAATTTGTAGCGATCACGAATACAGTGTCTACACGTACACACTGATGTGACCTTTTGTAGTCCTATTTCGTCTAAGCATTACACAACCACAAAATTTCGTGCACGTCCCTACCAAATTTCGCATGGCAACTAGTCACGGTCCATTTCAAAGAGGGAAATTAACATTCTATAGCTGAATTAGAAAATTTGTATTATGTAGCCATTGTTGTTGGAAGTACCGTCACTATGAGTATAATGGGTCGTTTCTCAGGACCAATAGTGTGTTTGGCTTCTTATCGTATTGTACTTTTGTTATCCATGGCGCCTTCACGCGCTGTAGCTAGCGGTAGAAATGTGTTATTGGCGAAAGGCAGTATTGAATGCCTATGGATATTTGCATTTAAAGTAGCATTGTCGTACCAGCGATACAAGAAGATTATAAAAAAACTACCAATAATTGTAGGTTATTGGTTTAATAGAACTATACGAAATAAGAAAGCATTTGGATGTAGGTTAGGTATTTTATTTTAATTCAACTGAAAACGTTCAAAACGATAACAGAAACTTCATGAAGAAAAACATTCGAAAACAAAATATAAAGAACGATTGAATAACGCGGTCAACCAAACAATTATTCGCGTTTCATTGCCGTGGAGAGTTTTACGAAAAACAAAACAGTTGACGACTACAAAACAATTAAAAAAGTTACGGAAACATTTTATCTTTTGTTGTTCTTGGCTCGACACCAACTCAAGTATTAGCTACAAAAAATCTCAATAAAGTAAACAAAAGGAAACTATGTATATGGGAGAGGGAAATGGAATATCTGACCAAAATGTAGTTTAATATTCTGTTAACACTAACATCCTGAGAACGCCAGACATTTCGCAATCATAACTTTATATTGCTTCAATTAATCGTTCTACTGGTTTTATATTCCTGAAATTGCTCTTCGGATGTTTTATGATTCATAATATTAAACGTGTGAAACTGTGAACCTTAATAAAAACACGGATCTGCAGTTTTTTTAAGAAGACATGAATCTTGGTGACCTCAGGAAATGCTTCTGTCATGAGTAAGACTTAAAGCGTGATGCAGAAAGCCAGTTATTCACAAGTAATGCGAAGTCTTTCGCCACGCCTACCACAACCAAGGTTTACAAGAATGAATAAGTGTAATACTCACTACCTAAAGCTATACTCCAACCAAAAGACATTTCATTCTCATTGTGAAACTGAGCTAAATGTTACATATTCAAAATTTCATCTTCCCAATTAACAATCTTTCATTAAGTAAAAGTTGTCCCCCATCCTTCACTGCTTCAATTAAATATTCTACATCTTATGTCCAAAAACTTATAGATCTACACACAATTATAAATACAAACATGCCGCGTGGAGCATCATTATCATTTACACAATCTAAAATCTTTCATAAAGTGATGTTAGTCGTCATTCATCCTTTACTGCTTCAATGAAACATTCTACATCTTATCCAAAAACTTGTATAGATACACAGTTTTATTTGTTTACAGTCTTGCCTCGTGGAGTATCATCATCATTAGCACCAGTATCTAATCTATCGATGGATTTCATATTTTGTCTTGCATCGCCATGCCTCAGTACACGTGCATCAGTGGCACAAAGCCAATTAACATTCAGTTTATCTGCCTGTTACTCTTGGCTGGTGATCAGAAACGCTTCCTATCCCTATTAATTTCTAAGATTTAACGCCAGCTTAGAATCTCAAGGACATGATTAATATTGACGTTATTTTGTTTCGTGTGTGCGCTATAATTGAAGTGGCATTAGCTGTATGCCAATCAGCGGGTCGAACGTTTGTGAATATTAGTAGTCGTAGTCTGTGGCTCGTGGTTGATTCTTCTTTCGTAGTAAAGTTCTCTCTTATGGTTTTGGTCGCCTTTACTAATGTCGTCTTCCGGTTCATCAATGTTAGGATTAAATTCAGTATCAAGATGAGATTCATTGATGACTCTGGCCTGGAGTGTAAATGTGGTGCTGTTCCACAACCGGGCCCTTAATATCATGTCCTGGGTGTCCAGTTGTTTGTTCATTGCAGGAACTTATAGTTGCAACTGATGGCGCCAAACTCGTGGCTCAGTTCTGGGCCGACACAATTTAGATTGCCATCGACACGCTAAGAAGATGAACTTCACTATAAAAATGTTCATTCGTTTTTGTGTTTATCACATTTTTGTCCAATAAATTTTTATTTGGTGTGAAGTAAACTATCATACTGAGGTTTAGTTTATTTTGAGAATAAAAATTGTTTCTTTCACTCAATTCAAAAATTAAATTTAAACCGTCACGGCCATTCACCTCAGGGTTATAATAAAATTGCATATCTTCGTTAAGTTTTAGAGTGGTGCTAAAACATTTTACGGTTTCTTAACGTAATAAAGCGAAACTTTTTTCGGGTTTCTTAAAACTGATGCAATAAAAGCCTGAAAAGATTTATTTTGCCATATAATTTTACTTAAAAATATAATTAAATATATGGCATAAACATTCTCAATACAGCGTTATGACATGGAACATACCGACTGTTCGATGTTATCAGTAACTCAATAATCGTTACTTTATGAAAACTGTTTTTGTAATCGAAAATAAACTACTTGGTCGTCGGTTTGTACCAGAAGTTGTTTTTGTAGTTTATATTCGTAGTTTTCCATGTTAGCTCGTGGCTAAATAATAACAGCCGCTCGGTTCGATCTTTAGGTTAAACCGTGATTGGTCTGTGGATGGGTGACCACCCATTACATACCGAGTTTCCTCCGTGCCTCGGAAAGCCGTTGGTCCCGGGTGTCATTTGTAAGTCTGACATTCGTTAGGTAGTCAGTGGCCCAAAAAGTCTGACAACCAGTCTTACCAAGGGGTATCGCATTAATTACCCAGTACTAACTGATTTGTGGAGGTCAGATAGACAGTCGCTCCACGTAAAATACTGGTAGGTATTCAGCTGCATCCGGTTAGACTGGAAGCCGACCCCAATATGGTTGGGAAAAGGCTAGGCAGATGATGATTCGTAGTTTTCCAGGATCATGTGAGTTGATAACGAGGGTCCCTTTATTATCCAGATTGGAATTGATCTCAATTCAATGTTCCATTTCCTAATGTATTTGGAAAAGAGAAAATCATCATCCGGCTAGAGTTGTCCCAAATGTATTGGGGTCGGCTCCAGTCTTACCGGATGCAGCTGAATACCAGTATTTTACATAGAACGACTGCCTATCTGACCTCTAAAATACAGTTAGTACTGGGTAATACGGTACCCCTTCGTAAGACTGATTGTCAGACTTTCAGGCTACTGACTAACTGTAACAAGTGTCAAAGATCTACAAATGACAGCCGGGACCAACGGCTTAACATGCTTTCCGAGGCACGGAGGAAACTCGGTATGTAATGGGTGGTCACCCATCCACAGACCGACCTTGCCAAGCGCGGCTTAAACTTGAAAATCTACCCGTGCGGCTGTTATTATTTAGCCTCGAGCTCTTTGTGAAAGAGAAGATGTGAAGATGTGTGTGTGTGTGTATATTTTGCGTAGTTTTTCGCCGAATAGTCATAGTTTTCAAAACCCATAAAATTCACCACTATCGCTACTCGTAAATGACCATCCATCTCATTTCTGCTTGATTTACGATGAGTGCCTAATGGGCACCATTTTATTAAAAGATTTAATGTAACTACATAATAAAATAGTAGTAAAAGTGCTACATTTTCACGATTTATATTCATAATTCAATCTTCTTATTTGAACGCATGATAAACATTTAACAGGCGTTCTTTTTTATATCACTTTTGAAAATGTGCTACAAATTATTGGGTAGCGATAACTTTATCCGACTTTATCCACATCACTTTTATCGGATACATTCTATTTAGAGACAGGGCGGTATTTTTCCTATAATCAGCACCGTCATACAGATAGTTGGCCATGCCTGTGACGGAATGGAATTACGAGTGACGTCATTGAATTGCAGAATTTAAATGTCATTTTTGGATTTTTCATATATTCCTGTAAAGTGACGATCAGGGGGCCTAAAATGGCCGCTTTAGCAGTATCGGTAGTAAAATGAATTCTTAAAAATTCTTAAAATGGTCATAGACGCAGTTTATATTATCAATTGTCACTTTGTGTCACCATTTTACGAATTGTAACGTAATTCATATAATTATCCGATTATGATTCTGCTAAAACGGCCATTTTAGACCCCCTGAACTAGTTTGCGGGAAAAATGGCCAGTGTTCGCACAAGGCAGAGATATTTCGAAGAGAATATTACGGGAAGACCTCTGTCTACCACTGGGACACAAGATAAACTAGTAAAATAGGAAAAGTACGCAGGATACTGTTACTTGGCGGCTAAACATAAGTGGCGAAATGTGGGGGAAGAACTAGGTGTAACCCTGCTTCGGCTTTTAGCCGAAACATAGTTACTTTTCGAAGCCAAAAAGCTTGGGTAAAACTAAGTTTACCCAGGTAACCCAAGGTTTACTTCTTCATCTAGCATTACTTGTAACATTGTATACTGGTCATGTACAGTCACGAGCACCAATATGGAAACACTTAACAACGTTTAAAAGTGTTTTTCTCTTACTGTTCTGATTAAAATTTCATGTTGTTACGAACAAAGTATTCTGGAACTCATATTTTTATGAAAAACATCCTATCTCCAAGTTACAATAGTTATTTCTCGCGAAAATTGGTTTTAAATACAGGAAAGTGTATACATACCAGCACATCAAGTTAACTAGTATTAAATTTTCTCATTAGATTTTGAACGTAACTATCAACATTTTACGGTTTAAAGTCATTTGGAGAAATTTTACAGTTTGTGGTAACTTGATGTGCTGTCGACTTTACCCCAATGTAGGCATTATAAGGCCTTATTATATCGTAACTAGTCAAATCCAATTTTCTGTAACATGCTAAAAACCCACAAGAAGATCAGAATATCAATTTACATTTGCCTATTTACTTCCCAATTTGCAATACATAACTATTTATGTACCTAGTTAGTTTTGTTACGTTAACAGTGCTAATAGTAACATGAAACATAGTTAAAATATGACGAGATACACTCGATATTTTGCTGAAAAAACAACCATTTGCTACTAGGTACTAAAAATTTCAAAACTATACCTTAAATAGGTATCCTCGTAGTTTTATATAAAGGGTGTAAAAAGACCCTTAACGAAGCCGAAAGGCACTTGTTCTCCCCGTCATTGCGATCATGTTTTGTTCTGAACCATACCTACCTTCTAGTTACGGAGATATTTGAGGTCAAAGTTCCAATTTTTTCACAAGTTTTTTTTTAAAATACCACTTTTAAAGGTTTTAACTTTACTTTAATTAAAATAAAAAGTCGTTTCCCAGCAATAATTTTTGCGTTAAGTTACTTAGTTTGATGTACAGAATGCTTGGTTGACGGCTTCGTGAAGGGTCTGTTTACACCTTGTAGTTATAGTCTAATAAGGAAATAATATTGTGAATCATAAGAGGAAAGTAGATTCTTTTAAAACGACAACAATAGAATTTTTGTGTCATTTCATCGACAAATATTCCTTGAACCGTTAATTATTTTATTCATAGACAATTAATTGTGTAAAAGTGTTAGCGTTTTAATGTTTTGATGGTCAGAAGATCACTGTTTGAGGAAATAATATTTCCTCGTTTAAGGAGTTTTACTGGGGGTCTAATATGGCCGCTTTAGCCGAATCATAATTGGATAATAATATGAATAACGTTAAAATTCTCAAACTGGTCTCAGGCGCAGTTAATATTATGTAATAGTATTGTAATAGTTACGTTTAGTTAGTTACATGTAACGTAATTCATATTATTATCCTATTATGATTCTGCTAAAGCGGCCATATTAGACCCCCAGTTATTCGCTAAAGCGGCTATATTGGACCCCCAGTTATTCGCTAAAGCGGCTATATTGGACCCCCAGTTATTCGCTAAAGCGGCTATATTGGACCCCCAGTTATTCGCTAAAGCGGCTATTTTAGGCTCCCTGATAACTGATGCATTAACTTGAATAGTCAACAAACTAAACGTACTGTATATTCCATAAACCAACAAGAAACGTGCAAAACAATGCATTTTAGAAAACAACAAGTTTCCTATTTACTTGTACTGCATTAAAATATGTTGACATTAAGCACCAAAGTACACTATACTACTGGTAAACTCCTATAGTTACATACATGGACAAAGCGAGTTAATGCAATATGCATATTCTATTATACATTAGCATGTAGGTAAATAGTGTTAGCAGAAGCCACAAGTTCAACAACGTAGCGATAACTATTAAAATTTTGTCCTACTTCGCTTATGATAATATTGTAGCTATAGTTATTTGCTAACATCGTTTTTAGGGTTCCATACCCGAAGGGTAATCAACGGGACCCTTTTAATAACCCTCCGCTGTCCGTCCCTCCGTCCGTCTTTCTATCAGCGGGCCGTATCTCATGATCCGTGATAGGTAGACAGTTGAAATTTCCACAGAATGTGTATCTAATATAATCAAATAATAAAATAATGCCTTCATGCGCGACTCCGACTCGCAGTTAGCCGGTTTTTGTTAGCTTCTAATCTGTTTAGTTTCTATGTTTGTCTTGATCTATTGCGAGCACTATGTTCAGCTAATATTGTCTATAACCTACAAACATACACACACACACACACACACATATGAACACACACATACATCCTATACATACATAAACTCACGCCTTTTTCCCATGAGGTAGGCAGAAACCACAGAACGCCACCTCCTGCGATCCTTACATACTCCTTTTGCCTCGTCCACATCAAGCCAAGGTTGCGAGTACTACGCACCTGACCTTTCTGAAAAACCTCACTAATAAGGTCAGTGAGTGTCCTGCTAGGGATTCCCCTTCTGGCGTTGCTACTGATATCTGCCTTGAAAAATACCTTTTGCCTATAATCTGCTAGGTATATTAATAAACGTGACTGAAGCCCAAAAGTCTGAAATCCAGTCATTCCAAGGAGTGGCTGGTTTAGTTGCATAGGGTTATACAGCTAGGTGGATGTTGATGTCAAACGTGGACGGCGCAAGGATATGAAGGTATGCTAGCATCGTAACAGGTGACTCTTTGGTTTCGCCAAACCTCCATTTGAAAGAGGCGTTTGTTTATAAAACAGCAGACGTACTACGGCGTACCATCCGCACTTGGTTGATATCTCGACGAATCGTACTCAGCGCTTCTCCTCCACGTTTATTATGCGCATAGCCAAGATGTGGAACTCTCTGCCGGCATCTGTGTTCCCTCCCACATTTAACCCGTCTGCCTTCAAAGTAAGAGTGAACAGGCATCTTCTGGGCACGCTCGTTCCATCATAGACCTCATCTACCGCTTTCCATCAGGCGTGATCGAGGTCAAGAGCAGGCCCATTTTGTAATAAATATATACACGATTACACGAAGTTATATACTGAGAGAATATTAACACTTGAATCTAATTGAATCCAAACGGATTCAATAAGTAATTTAATGAAGCCTCTGTAATCCATTAAATGGCATTTACCTTATAGTTATAGCATTAAGCAATAGGTTTAGATAGAAATCTTGAATATCAACGCAATATTAAGTCCAATTTATTACAGTTATAAACATAATTATAAACAAAATGTCACTTGTATAATAAACATTTTAGTAACTGTGATCCCGTTACGTAACGAGCTCGCACTTGCAAATCAGAACAATAATGTTTTAACTAATTAAATAAAATCATAAAGTGAATTGCGAAACTAAAAGCTTTTTGATATCTCAGCTGCCCGTTGAGGCAAATACCCTTTTAATTGAAGCCATCAACTGCAGAGCCATTGCACTGTATGACGTAATAAGCATGCCGACTGAGACCCAAAACCCGAAACATGAAATTACCTTTCAGTGAAATGACTCATTCGCAATTCTACAATGACTCATTTAAGTGAATAAATTCGACCGTAACAAACTTGAAGTTCGTCGTTCACATAAACTTTGAACGCAAGAAGCTATAAATAATCACTTCAACGAGTTTCAACGTACAGGCATGTTAAGCGTATTCCGTAACTATTTCCATACCGAGTGAGCTATATTTGGAAGCAACATGGCATAAATATGACCAGTTCGGTCGAGTTAGTCCAGTTAACGCCACACATCCCAGGCGGTGTTCTATTTTTAGATCAGTTTAGTCATGCATGACCATTTACATGGAGACATTGCGATGCGTTACGATGGTCGACAGTTAAACTCGAATAAAAGTTGTGGTACAATGTCACTCTTGATCTGTCTAGTGGATCATCTGTTTGAATTTTTAGGGTTATCGTAGGAGGAAAGAGTTCCGTTTAGCGAGGTTTTCCCAGAAAACAAGCGAATTGTATTCAGTTATATTATTCTTGTCGTGTTTTGTAGCCTCGTCACTTTATTCTTACTCATTATGCGTTGTTTCTGCTCCTGTTTGGTTTTACTGCCGAGGTCAGGTTTTAAATGTGCAGTCATAACAATGCACCAACTAAAGTGCCTTTTAAATCTGAACAACTGTTTTTTCTGTTGGATTCGTCACAGCTTGTAGTAGTCTCTGTTGACGCATTTTGATTTGATTGGTTCTTTAGTTTTAGTACCCTCGTTTTAGCCACGCTCAATGCTCCTGCTATAAAACGATACGCCTGAAATTGGAGAAAGTGCTTCCATGATTGTATCAGTGTTTTACGTCAAAATTTAAGTTCACTGTACTGTTAATTGTTTTTTTCATTTATTGTTATGGGGTCCAAATTTCGTTGCTATGCAATTGCACATGTTGTGACATAAGTAATAGCTTTTTTCCTTTTATTCTACTGTCTTTTGACCATAATTTTGAACGGCCTTCTAACTGTCCTCCTTGTATCCGTATGCTAAACTTGTATTTCTAAAACATGTGTGCCTTTACTTCGAGACATGCCCTTTAAAGCAGCAGGTAGATACGAAAATCTCATTACGTCGACATTACAAAACACTCCCAAAGTACAGCCACTCAAGGATCATTTCCAAACTAGTAAAGCATTTGACTGTGCACTCCTATTTATTCGAATACGTCGCATCCTTTATTGGACTTTGCTCATTCGATGCCGGTACGTAATAACATATTATCGTTAGTTGTAGATTTATTATTGGTGGCTGTTTGCGGTCATTACTTTCCATATCAGTACCACATAGTGTTATGTATGCACGTATGAGAAACGTGCTTTAAGCAAATGTGATCTTTAACCCATTGGGACAAATTACAAACTTGATTACTTGATAAGTCTTGTAGGAATACTTTCTGTTGGATTCCTTTTAGGGATGTCTAACTACGCTTCTTCTTTTTCTTTGGCCTTTGACCGATTTTGCTTATCTATGCTGTACAACAAAATCTCCATTTACCTTTTGCAGACATGTCTGATTTACCTTTTAAATATTGAAAAATTGGGGTTCTTTCCGTGATCTCGCTTTATTGAGGATCTAACTCAGAAGAAACATTAGGTACTAAAGGCTATACAAATCAAACAACATTGCAATTCTGCCAAAGTGCCAATAATTGATTCCACACTGTCTGCTTTCTATTACTAAGACTTAAATTCAACTGAATTATCTTAAAGTGCAGAATGCTCTCCATCATCACGTTTCCGAACACATTTTGCTTCGTGGGTAGAACCATTTACCTACTTATTTATGGCCCATATACTAACCAAATGGTGTGAATAATATTCGCGAAACTGTCGAGTGTGACGCGAATATATCCATTTTCTTCTGAAATATATTCGCGTTTCTATTCTTGCGTGTTTTTAGCGGATATTGGAGTAGGTGTTCCAAGTGCTTTTTCTGAGTGATTGAGGACTGAGGTGTTTTATTGGACAACTTTATTATATTCGATTTGTGGGACTTGACGTAGATACCAGTTTATGCTTTTTGTAAGCGGAGTGTTACATGTCTTTATTACGGGGTGTTGCAGATTTATAGCTGTAGTATTGCCAATTTGTTAGTCAAAATGTTTTTGACGAATAAATATTGTTGGCCCACTTTCATTCTCAAATACAAGCCAGAATTTAGTAGAGAATAAAATTTTATTGGTTGCAAATACAATATCACCTCTAAATGTGTTATTCGTATCGTTACCATGTAGTAGCAGATCAGTATCTCTGTATCACATGCCAATTACATAAGAAACATCTGAAGACATCATTCATTTTTATCAAAACAGATAATCAACACGATTATCGGTAATGATAACGTCTCAATTCAAGCATCTTTCTTCCTTGTATTCAACAAATAAGACTTACTTACGATGTCTTGTACAAAGCCCTTGGCAATGAAGAACCGGTTGTACCGTCAAGTTCAAAATACTCACTAAAAGTGCGTTTCACGAAAGTCATCTGTCAACATGGTTTAGAGCGTCCATCGACACCGGTCCATGTGTGCAGCATCGAATGATGTGACGTACGTGATGTGGACCAGGTATTCTGGATATGCACATGCAAAAGGAATAAGTACCGCGCAAATGCACGAAATACGTATACGACATTTTGGTTTGTAAGTAGCTTTATCTTGGAATGGAAGAGTGCTTTTTTATGTGTTTTTGATTTTATTGTCAACTGGTATGTTTTGTATTAATCGCTTGACCTTTTAGTAAATGATTTTTATGATTTACCTGATGACTGCATGAGTCCAATTACCAATTGAATCTAGGAAATAATTTGGACTTCAGTCTTTATTTTTAGAAAATCTGTATACTAGTCAAAATTATTCCTCAGTCATTTTTAGTCTTCTTTGATTCATGCATGACTAAATGTGGGGTCTTACTAATACGAAACAATAAATTCATGATATATATCAGCCAAATCGGGTTCAATACACATTTTGTTCGTAATTTTGAAGTGTGAAATGTACACAGATATTTGGCAACCCGCAGAGATTTTATTACAAGACAATGTTCCTTTTGAATTCACACTACATCAAGACTCATTTGACTCTAACCGCGGGTTTACGAGCGTGTTAGAAACGGTGATAAGAGACTACATATATATATGTATTAATATCCACCGATTATAAAGCTTTGGGTGTCAGAATGGTTACTTGTTGTAAATCATCTCAAAAAGGTGTGTAGGGAAAAGGGTTTTTATCAAGAAAAGCACAGAAAGACAAGACTACTCATTTATTTAAATTAGGCTTGTCAGATATTTATAGGTAACATCAATTACCTATCAAGCTACGTCCATTCACAAACCTAGGTCTTCGTGGAGAAGAATGGACAAGAAACTCCACGGTAACATGTTTTAAAGTATTATGCCAGGACAATTATATGTTGTCCTGAACCATTCTCAAGTTATAGCAATTTATCAGTTTAGATAAACAATAAGCAATATAAGCCCTATTATAAAACATAGTCTAGCACATAGTTATCAGTAATATTCATAGTATAATATCAAATAACTTACATTAACATTGTAGAACCTTAGGGTAATCCAAATAGGTTACAGCTTCACACATTTGATATCTCCATTACTATGTCACTTACAAACGTAATACTATACACATGGCACACACAATACACCACTCTGGGTATGTCTTAACCCTTAGAACACTTGCAGCATAAAGCCCCGAACTGGCGGCAACATCTATTTTTATACAGAAAAATAATACTCAGTACATTAAAGATGGCCGCCAATGGCAATTGGTCGTACATTATAGCTAAATAACTAATAACATAGATAATAATTAACATCTTGTATAAGGGAACTATTTTAAAACTTAATTAGATAATTTAGCAATATAATACGTATTTATTTGTCATCTTTAAGTTTAATCGGATAAAATATGAACATCAACTGATAGTTCTGAGAATTGATTGAAACTACTTGATATATTGAAATTGCAAGATAAGATCTAGGAAACATTATAAATATCACTTAATTATTACTTACTAATTAATTTATTAGCAATATATAGTAAATAAACATTTAACTTGATTATTCAAATATAACAACTATCTTTCGTTCGGAAACCAAGCCTTTTAGGCCACAATTAAAACTATTTCTATAAAATACATAACTACAAATCTAACACGGCCATACTGACAAGTACTTCGCTCTCGAAGTACAAACACAATATTCTTATTACATAATGGTACATTTTGTTTACATAATATCAGTAATCGTTTTCATAATCATCATGTCATAATCAATAATCAGACCTTACTTGGCAGACCAAACACTCCGCAGTCAGTGAAGCTAAATCACTCGCAGCCAGTGAATGTCATACCACAGCTAAGGTTTTAATCCATCAATAATAATCATAATCATGTTACAATCATAATAATAATCATGTCTTAAATTAATATTATAATAAACCTACTACAGCGTTTTATTCAGGCCATAGGCGAATTTTTTTTCTTTTGCAACTATTATATTTCTTAAATTTCCAATACCAATGAGAATCTGTTATTACCTAATATGTTAATAATTTCGTAAGGTCCTTTAAATTTTGCTGTTAGTTTGTCATGTCGCCTATGGTCTAGATTTACACAAACAGTGTCACCTACGCTATAACTCTAATCGTTTGCCAAGTGGCCCCTAATCAAATTCAATTATTTCATTTTATCAACTTTATCATCATCAATTATCTCATTGTGTCAATTTTTACCACTGTTATTAAATTTATAATTTATTCTCTTTTATATTTAACAATTCACCAATTTATTAATTTCATTCAATGATTTTTAACTTTATGTCGATCTTTATTTGTAATTTATCAATTTAATCAATTTACCAATGTTGTATAACTTTAATTTAATTTAATCTATTTACAAATGTTATCATTGTCAATAATTTATCAATTTTATTTATCAATTTTATTTATCAATTTTATTTATCAATCTTATTTATCAATCTTATTTATCAATTTTATTTATCAATCTTATTTATCAATCTTATTTATCAATCTTATTTATCAATCTTATTTATCAATCTTATTTATCAATCTTATTTATCAATCTTATTTATCAATCTTATTTATCAATCTTATTTATCAATCTTATTTATCAATCTTATTTATCAATCTTATTTATCAATCTTATTTATCAATCTTATTTATCAATCTTATTTATCAATCTTATTTATCAATCTTATTTATCAATCTTATTTATTATAATATTTTAAGGAGTTAATGTGCCATATCATTTTCAACAATTACATTTTCATCAATTAATTCACCTGCATGATATATTATTCTGACTATGTCTATATCTCTGACTATGTCTATGACTCTGACTATGTCTATGACTATGACTATGTCTATGACTATGACTATGTCTATGACTATGACTATGACTCGGACTATGACTATGTCTATGACTATGACTCGGACTATGACTATAGAATATTTAACCAATGGTTTGACTTGAATTATAAAATGTACCCAAATCGTAATTAACAGTATACTATGTATATTTAACTGTAGAATCAAACAATATTTCATAATCAAAAAGTTATCGCTCGGTCAATCTGACAAAATCATTGCAAATAAGCTAGTTTATCATTGTTGTACAATGTCGTAAGTTCAATAGTAATAAGTCATAATTCTTTTTATTTTTTTTTTGTACGAACTCTCAGTCGTAAGTCATTTGTATTATAGTCTCCGACCTTCCCATGTTAGGGCTCTCACCTGCTGTACATGAGATCTAGACTAACACCTAGCGTCAGGACTGTCCAGCAGTAAATCAGGTCGAAAGTCACTTGTCATAAATAGATAATCCTAAGTCACAAGTCATCGCTATTTTTTTTTTTTTTTTTTTTTTTGTATTGACATGTTTTAAATCTCATTTATTAATAATTATAAATCCCCATTACGGTGTACATTAATTTAAACGACTTATTAATTTAAACTTCATGTACAAAAGTGGTACACAGGCGGACTTAATGCTACAAGGCATTCTCTATCAGTCAACTTTTTTTTTTAAATTACTCACTAGCGTGTTTATATTATATATATATCTTTTTTTTTAATATACTTGGTTCACTTCAACCTATTTAAGCAAAACTCCAAAGCTATAGTAAAAATTTCATTCAAAACGATTTAACATGGTTTTGAAAAAAAACTTAACTGATATGATTTTTTATTTTTTTTTATTTTTATTGAAATAATAAATTTAATATTTTTGTTTTTGCTAATGTACCGTATTTTAATTGTATAATTGAATTTTGTTTTTGAAATGGAATCCTTATAAGCCGCGTTCTGTTAGTTTTAATGAATTTTCGATACAACGTAAGAATTGTTTATGAAATAAATTAAATGAAATAACTTTGGATGAATAACTAACATTTTCTGTATTATTGATCGTTTCCCGGTACTTTCTTGACAGAGTAAGTACATCTTAATCTCGGTCACATTTTTGTGAGAACTAGAATTATCAAGAAAACTAATTTTAAATATTTAACAATCTTCAATTTCGTCATCTCATTAATTTAATCAAAGACAGGTACTTATTTTTCTACAAACTGTAAATTCATTTTTTTTTATACATGTACCAGACATCAAAAGTTTTACTGAAGCTTAACTATTAAAACACAGTAATTTGTCAAATTGTCCAAGTTTATAACTTGCAGTAGTTTCCCTCAGGATCTTTCATTTCTAACTTTTCAAATAACATATTAAAGCAGAGCCTCTAAAGGCCTTACCGACATTAGCTATTTCGTACTCCTGCTCCATTTAATCCATGACGTGGCTTCAAAACTGTTCCAGCAGTTTTCAGTCCCGCTGTCAGAGTCAGCAGCACGTAGTTATCGTCCTTGCTGAATCGAGCCGACGAGACGACGCGAAGACGTCACAGCTTTCAGCATCACACCATTAGCTCCAACATTGATCATGAAAATATCAAAATGAAGACCATTAGAATTAATATTAGTAAGGCAGAGCACAATCCCACTTCTGATGTTAGAAACGGTGATAAGAGACTACATATATATATGTATTAATATCCACCGATTATAAAGCTTTGGGTGTCAGAATGGTTACTTGTTGTAAATCATCTCAAAAAGGTGTGTAGGGAAAAGGGTTTTTATCAAGAAAAGCACAGAAAGACAAGACTACTCATTTATTTAAATTAGGCTTGTCAGATATTTATAGGTAACATCAATTACCTATCAAGCTACGTCCATTCACAAACCTAGGTCTTCGTGGAGAAGAATGGACAAGAAACTCCACGGTAACATGTTTTAAAGTATTATGCCAGGACAATTATATGTTGTCCTGAACCATTCTCAAGTTATAGCAATTTATCAGTTTAGATAAACAATAAGCAATATAAGCCCTATTATAAAACATGGTCTAGCACATAGTTATCAGTAATATTCATAGTATAATATCAAATAACTTACATTAACATTGTAGAACCTTAGGGTAATCCAAATAGGTTACAGCTTCACACATTTGATATCTCCATTACTATGTCACTTACAAACGTAATACTATACACATGGCACACACAATACACCACTCTGGGTATGTCTTAACCCTTAGAACACTTGCAGCATAAAGCCCCGAACTGGCGGCAACATCTATTTTTATACAGAAAAATAATACTCAGTACATTAAAGATGGCCGCCAATGGCAATTGGTCGTACATTATAGCTAAATAACTAATAACATAGATAATAATTAACATCTTGTATAAGGGAACTATTTTAAAACTTAATTAGATAATTTAGCAATATAATACGTATTTATTTGTCATCTTTAAGTTTAATCGGATAAAATATGAACATCAACTGATAGTTCTGAGAATTGATTGAAACTACTTGATATATTGAAATTGCAAGATAAGATCTAGGAAACATTATAAATATCACTTAATTATTACTTACTAATTAATTTATTAGCAATATATAGTAAATAAACATTTAACTTGATTATTCAAATATAACAACTATCTTTCGTTCGGAAACCAAGCCTTTTAGGCCACAATTAAAACTATTTCTATAAAATACATAACTACAAATCTAACAAGCGCATGAGATCACGCATGATGCAGTGTGCGAGAGAGATAGCTGATCATCATATCTTACGTACTAACGTGGTAGAATACGTGTAGCATCCAATGGAGTTTTGTAGCTAGTCATTAATATAATTATTATCGTTGTAACCTATAATCCCGAAAACGTCGGCAGAGGACGCCCTAGAAAATCAAATACTGACCTTATTATACTTACCTTATGCTTTTCAAAAAGGTCAGGTGTGTTATACTCATAACCGACGTTTATGTAAGTATGACCCGGGGGTCTAAAATGGCCGATGTAGGATAGAATAATAATATAAATTACGTTTCAATTCGTAAATTGGTCACAAATTCATAATATTAACGTCTATGACCATTTTAACGTGATTCATATTATTACTTATCCTATCATGATTTGTCAAAGCGGTCATTTTAGACCCCCAGATGTATGAACGTGGTCGAAGCAAAAGGAAGGACGAAGGATACGTTCTGTAAATTTACCTTCATGAGAAAATTGTGAGTGTATGAATGTATGAATCCCGCTTTTTATGCTCATTGTAGCACGTATAATGCGTCAGATGAAAAGCGCATCATTTTGAGTCATTCAATACGCTGTGGACCTATAATAATAGGTGTCCTAAAAAGCAACTCGTAAAATTATTATCGACAAAATAATCACTGTTTTTTAAGAGAAGATTAAGGGTTACCTACCCGTAGGAAGCAGTCATGATGAAGCTAATTAATGCTCACCAGATCATGTTAATTAATACATCCGTCGCTTTATAGGAGGATCTTAAGTTGAGAATGACATTGCGTGGCCGATGTCCATCCATCCGTAATAATAAATGAAGAAATGTACATTAGTGCCTAGGAAAACCATAGTGTGAGATGCCGTTCAGCTAGACCGACAACCTTAAAAAAGATGACTGGATGAGACTGGACGTGGAAGGCGAAGGATAGGGCTTTCATAGTATGAAAAACCTTTCAATTATGGCATTCAATTAGCTCAAAAATTAGGCCGTTGGAATCTGGGCAGTTCGAAGAGAGGTGCACTCGCAAACGGAGTAGTGACACAAGTTAAAAATTTCTTGAAATAAATGTGTACATCACGTCTGTAAACTTCGAAGGGTTAGTCAGAGGTGTACCTAATAGTACACCCACATTTCGCCAGTTATGTTTAAGTCCCTAAGCCTATTACCATCAAAAAAGTTTAGGTTTGTGTTCATAAAGGTTAAGTCGTCTATTTATAGCAATTCTCTAATTAGACTTGGTTTATTATTTAATTAGTCTATTTATTTACAAAAGCAATGTGTAATCTACAAACGGTCGCTATCGCCACTGTATGTATTATAAACATGTGTAACCCTAGACAGTCTAGAAATGTCTGTGTTATCAAGTGAGGAATTAATATCAATAGTGTGGTTGTTATGGGGTGGCTAAACAACGGTAATGGGCGGTTTAAACAGTGCACAGGTGCCTAGGGAATAAAAAACACTGTTTTAGGCTTTCACGGTTAACAAATAAACAAAAAAAAAAAAAAATCACGGAAGATATTCCGTACTTGACAGTAAAAGTCTAGGGAATAATCTTTAACAAACGGGTAGCAGAAGCGTATCTTCTATACATAGCTTGTATCGATAGATCGTATTACCGGGATGAAAGTACCCTATGTGGCTAACACAGGTTATAAACTATCTGTCTGCCAATTTCATCCAAATCCGGTAAGTAGTTTTTGCGTGAAAGAGTACCAAACAAACATTCATCCATCTTCAATTATTACAGTAGTAAGGTTTGACATCAATTCTAACTTACCAACTCTCCACCAACCCCGACTAGGTCCACGTATGTCCCAGCACTGAGGACGTTCAGAAGCTGATAAGGTGGTTGTAATGATTCAAGTGATAGTCCTCAATCAACATTCATTGGTACAACTTTGAGGTTGATTTTGACAAAACCGTACATACAAGGTGTAAACAGACCCATCACGAAGCCGTCAACCAAGCATTCTGAACATCAAACTAAGTAACTCGACGCAAAAATTATTGCTGGGAAACAACATTTTTTTTGGGGTGAAAAATCACATTTTACAGTAAAACTCAATGTAACGCACTCAAAACTTAGTGCTGATGGATGATTTGAATATTAAACGGGTCATGGAGTTAATTAAAGTAAAGTTAAAACCTTTAAAAGTGATATTTAAAAAAAAATCTTGTGAATAAGTCGGAACTTTGACCCCCAACATCTCCGTAACTAGAAGGTTCCCAGGTATGGTCTTGAACAAAAAAAATATCGCAATGACGGGGAGAACAAGTGCCTTTCGGCTTCGTTAAGGGTCTATTTACACCCTTTATACTGACGACTTCGTTGACTTCTTTCATTCTAGTCACACCAATCGCGAAAACTTCAAACAATATTTTGAAGGCAGAACATTTACCAGAGCAAAAATGTATCCATTCCTAACTTCCCATAATCCTAACACTATCAGAGCTTAATCCGCTGCATATCTCCCTTATGCTGATGGAGGGTCAGGTTAAGCCGATGATATCGAAGTTGCGTTATCATTACCAAAGGTTACGTGTCGAGCGGTTTCCGTAGCCGCGTGCCTACTGGACCCAAATCACTTTGTTATGCATTCTCTTCTATGTAGAATATGGTGTTGATTTCATCGGTTTGAAGATTCGTACTACTTTCATTACTGCTTATAAAATTGTAGTCATCTGAGATACCGGTTTTGTTCTTGATATTGTCCCTTATGTTTGGACGGGCATTATGGCTTCTTTATTCATCCAATTTCGTCATCGATTGTCATGGTTCTGCTCAACTTTTGTCATATTGTCACAAAGACATTCAAATATTGACACAGAACGAAGAAAATCATGATCCAATACTTGTTACTACTTAGTAACAAATCGTTCTGTCTTGTGTCATAAGCCTGCTTGTCAGGTAGCATTCGTGTGTCAAAATCAAAAATGTTCGGGATCAAAATTTTTGTATGAAAATATTCCCAATGTCCGCTCTATAAGTCATTTAAATCTCTTTGTATTGTCATGATTCTATTGCTTATAGTCTTGACAAACACTATGAACGAATGACTATTCAATATCTATTGTCTATCTCCTGTCAAATGGTTTGATTAGATCTCGTTGTTTCTGTCAACGAACCACAAACAGCTGACATAAGATTTGACAGCTGATTTACTGATTGAAGACTTGATCAGGTTTTCGGGGGTTAGTGTGTCCACAACCTTGGTGAGTTGTATAAACGTTGACCCATATGTGAATTTATTTATTTAAAGCAATTGAAAAAATTAAATGGTTACATACATATGTAAGATAATGTTCTGAAAGTCATCATCATCTGCCTAGCCTTTTCCCAACTATGTTGCGGTCGGCTTCCAGTCTAATCGGATGCAGCTGAATACCAATATTTTACATGGAGCGACTGTCTGTCTGACCTCCACAAATTTGTACTGGGTAATACGATACCCCTTGGTAAGACTGTTGGTCAGACTTTTTGGGCCACTGACTACCTTTAACGAGTGCTTTCCGAGGCACGGAGGAAACTCGGTATGTAATGGGTGGCCACCCATTCACAGACCAATCTAGGCAAGCACGGCTTAACCTAAAGATCGACCGAGCGGCTGTTATTATTTAGCCACGAGCTCTTCTAAGATAATGTTCTGTAAGTGAAATATAAAAATGTACAATTCTAACTAACTATTCTTCTGCAAGACTATGCGATTACAATAAGAATTTAGAGTATTGGTTACATAACAAGATTGCTTCATTATTTCGATAAATAGTAGGTATGCGTTGTTAAGAAACCGTGAATTTCTCAACAGATAGAAGAACTACAGGAAAATCAGTTAATAAAGTCTAGCCTCGCCAGCGGCCAATTATGATTCAGTGGCGGAAAAAGTTTATTATAATGATTATCCGACAGATAGCCTTGTCTCCTTTGGAGTACCTGGCATAAGATCGCAAAGCTAAAGCAATTTTGAAGTACTACAAGAATAATTCTTGCCAAAAATATAAAAAATGGAGGGTAGTCCCATTTCGTCGAGTACTCAACGGCCGTTAATTTAAATCAGTCTTTGAGATTCGTGCATTCCGTGTCGTTTGTGTCTGGCCACCAGACTCTGGTGGTTAAAAGACATTAACAGGAGGCGTAATTGGTAAACATTTGTGAAAGTTTTTCATGAAATATGATTTAAAAAAAACAAGACAATGAAGTTGGTACGCATGTAGTATACCCAGTATCCTACTAAATAAATGCGAAAGTTTGTGAGGATTTCTGGATGTTTGTTAATCTTTCACGCAAAAACTACTAACCGGATTTGGATGAAATTTTGCTCACAGATAGTTTATAACCTGGAGTAACACATAGGATACTTTTTACCCCGGTAGTACGACCCTGTGGGACAATTACCGACCTCCACGTTGGCGAAGCCGCGAGCATAGATTAGTATGCTTATAAAACAAATGAAATACGATCTCTTCTTTCAAATTAGGCGAGCAGTATTTAGAACACCGAAACCATATCTATCAAAGTTGATCTTACTTCAGATTTATGGGCACATAAACGTTTTAAGATTATGGAAGGAATGTACAGTCGTAAATTAATTAGGTTACCCAATTAAACAACCATAAAAGACGTTTCTTAATAAGCTGTTACTAGGAAAAGCAAAGAATGGAACACTGATTTGAAAATATGAAACTAGACTTCGTTTGCATTGTTTTGCTAAAGATAGCATTAGTAATTGCAAAATGATAAACATATTAAATAGTAATTTTACGTAAATCTAAATCAAAGAGGTGTGAAAAAATTGCAGTAGTTTAAAAAAATAATAATTTGGGGCCATAAGACACGGCCTAAGAAGAGAACTTAAAAGAACAAAAGACGGAATAGATAGTATTCTATTCATACTAAAATTACAAATGCGAAAGTAACTCTGTTTGTTACCTTTTCACTACTAAACGGCTGATCGGATCGTTATGAAATTTGGCAAGGAGATAGATTATATCCTGGAGAAGGACATTGGCTACCTTTTTTTTTCTCACACATCAAAATTTCCACTTGAACGAAGTCGCGGGCCACAGCTAGTCATCAAAACTGTGAATCATTCTGCAAGTTTCATCCGACTTGCAAGTCATGATTATAGGACAAGATACACTGATCCGTTCTTTAAGACAGTTATTTTTTAAGACATTTTTATACACTGTGCTGAATATACATTTATTGAAAGTGACGACAGAGAGAGTCACAATTTAAAAAAAAAGAATACATTCAAAATATTTGTTGAGCATTAATCGGAGTGACGTAACGATAACTATAAGCGATAAAAGTTATTCATTTTAGTTTAAAACAATATTTGCGCGTGACGTAGAATTACATGAAATGATTTAATTCTTTATCTTTTCTCTATCTTTATTTTTTTTTTTGAACGTAGGCCTCATCACGCGTGTTCCATTTCTGTCATTTTGTTGCAAGTTACAGTCAGACCATTTTACCCTAAATTTTTCTACCCCATAAGTCGTCGGTTCTACGGTATGACTGATCCATTGCCACTCCAGCTTGCTTATTCTGTGGACTGGTGGATCGACCAAGAACATGTTCTTAAACCACCAGACCACCAGAAAGTCTAGACAAAATGATATTATTTTCTAGGCACTCCAGTATTAGAAACATTTTTTTACAAGTCTATATTTTATGACTATATTATTATATCTGACTTCCTATATTTTGAAAGAATAAATTGTTATCTTATTTATTTGAAACAGTACGTATAAGATAGTGTTGTGCCGTAGATATCGTTAAAGATTACTATCGCAAAAATATTATAAATAGGTATTATTACGTAATATAATCGCAGATGGTAACACTTAAAGTTATGTTTGCATAATTGGTTAACTTAACCGTTCTAAAAATAGACATTTGATTGAGATTGTTGAAAAAGTTCGAGTTATTTTATTACCAGTTATGTGTAAAGTAATGGATCGAAACAACTGGAAGTCATAGGGAGAGGCCTTTGGCTCAGTACTAGTATCAGTGTTAGTAGGAAAATTTTTAATAAGAATACCTTTGTCTGTTGAGTGACGAATTCGTAAATGTTGGATGTTTTTATGAACCTATTTATCACCTACCTATGGTCTACCTAAATAATATTTTATTAAAATCTCATAACCTGGGATGTAGGTAGGATCGTCTAATCTACATCAAAACTCGTTTCGCTTGTTTATTTTAAGACTGTCTCTATAGTCTTCAACAATAACATGACGTAGGGACAGACAGACTTGCCGGGGTGGTAAGCCTTGATGGAATAATTGGTGGAACGGTACAGTACGGGCTATAGGTACTGTGTGAGCAGTGTCACAACACCCCTACCCACCCCTAGTGGTACAAAATCGTTCCAAGCATAATATTTGTATCCCCATTTTTACTTAATCAAATCAAACTTATTCGTAAATGTAGGTTTCATTACAATAGGATGCTATAATAAAATGGTCAATTCGCTACATTTTACTCGAGAGCACACAAATAATATATAATTCTTCTTCAATAGATAAATCTTAGTTACATTTTGAGCAGTCAGTAACAGAAAGACAAAATAAAACATACCAAGTCATGTAGTAAGATAAGATCAACAACCACACGTTTTAGATTAGCTAATTAATTTAAAAATCTGGGCCGTCTATCAATGGGAACAAATTCTGCCTGTTTTTTTTTTTGCTGTGAATGATCTATAACCGGTAATGATCAAAATCGGTTCGGGGTCGGTGGTCAAATTAATCTTTTTGGTTTTAAAAATATACGATAGGCGTTTCGGTACAATTTGGGTACAACAGTACCCAAACAGACAAATAACGGTTTAAGTGTTGGGTACTGTTGTACCCAACACTTAAACCGTTATTTGTCTAATATTTTACCTATACCTATGACACGTTTGATATTTTTACTTAATGGGGTCGTTGAACTGCAAGCTATTTTAGTGAAATAGAATGTGTCTATCAAAAACAAGAAACATTAGGTAGGTATAATTCGAATGTAGCAAAATGACGTGAGAGGCAATTTGAAATGTTCGTAATGATTTACAGTCTATCGTTATTTCAAGGAAATAGGTAGGTATAATGGTATGTTTTCGCCAATACCTACCTACTTATTTTTATTTTATTTAGCAACGTCATAAACGGTAGGTAGAGAAACATAATAATTTAAGTTACTTTTGTTAAAGCAGCCGTGAAAAAATAACGATATATTGAAATAATAAATTGATACAAAAATACAATTACAAAAATATTGTCTGGTTTAAAAATAGATGTATTGAATTTATTATAACGCCATCTATCCATATAAAACGTGAACTTTTTATTTTGGTGTCGCTACTCGATACTAGATGGCGCTATCGTAAAACTTATCATTTGCATAAAAAATATACAACAGACTAACAGTCAGTCAAGAAATAGCTGTTAATGTTAACTTGTAGTTTTAATTTTATGAACTAATTACTATTAAATATATTCTTATATTATTATTTTCATCATTGTCAATTATTATTTTGTGTGATGCTATTTGTGTAAATTATTGTTACTAGCAATGGGTTAAAGATAAGCACATTTTCTATCACGGAACAGATTTCTGTAATTATATAGGAATTGCCGTTAGGTATTATTATGACAAGATGACGATTTAACTAACTACTTTTTCTGTACAAAAATCGATCGAAAGATGGCGCGATAGTGCAACGTTACACTTATAATTTTTTTCTTTCTAATTCAAAATCAAGCTGAAAACGGATATGCTCATACAATTATTAGGTAGGTTTATTGAGTTACCAACCTATTAATAAAATAATATTTTCCTAAATTATCGTAAGTACCTAATTTACTTATTTCTAGTAGATCGGTGGGCTTTTTTTATTTAGTTAAATATTAAAAAACATAAATTCTTCACAATATAAAATTAATCGACTCACTAATTAAACATTCAATTTATCAAAAATCAGAACCTCTTCTAAATTTTATCAATCACAAATACTCCAAATGACATAAGATAACATCAATAAACAAATCACTTGAGAAATTAAATAATCGCCAGTTACATTCCATTATTCGAATCACTGACTAGTGTTGGCGTGTGTTTGTGAGGCTACAAGCTAGGAATAGTGTTGTCAATTACCGTTTTCGACGATCGAGTAGGCGTGGTGTCCTTTGAGTGACTCTGGCTCCTCCAACATTAGCGTCGCGTCCCGAGTAGTTCTAACCAGTAAACCTGACTGGCTGCACTTGCCTCAATATAAATTTATTATCCTCCGTAGCAGCGCACGCTTCTGTCTCGCTTCTGTCTCAAGTACGGCCATATTCTATATCGGTTTTTATAAAACCTAAAATCAGTGTTCAGATCGAGATAAGTTTGGCTATCGCTGTTTTAATCTGTGTAAATTGAACTGTCAGAAAATATTGTGCGTGGATACAGTGTGAAAACAAGTTTTATTTTTAGTTCGATTGTGAAGAATTATTGGTAAGATTTTATGCAGATTTTATTCATTCATTAATATTGCCGTATCATTTTTAGATTTTATAAAATTTGTTCACTTTTTTTTCTGGCTTTAAAAATATAGTTAATTAAGATCGCATTGAATCTATAAATTCAGGTTGTCATACTTATAAATTATAGCAGTGGGCAACCACTGCTATAATTTATTGGTTTCGAGGAAGATGCTCTACTTTCTACGATGCATTTTATTTTTTTGAAAATGTTTTTTTGATTTGTTCTATATTTTTTTTGGTTGATATGTTATGGAATGACAGCTTTACGACGTTAATATGAACTAGCTTATTTATTACAGATACTAATTCAAACAACATAAATATAATAACAAAAACGTGGATTATTAATGAAGTAATAAATATTGATTATGTGTGGTTCTATAATTAGATTTAAAATCACGCGATTACTTTTAGAAACAATCGTTTTATATTAACATGACAGTGTTAGCTTAGTCACTGCAATTATATTATAATTGAACTAAGTGATTTACTATTGAAACGTTAAGAGCTTTCGTAATTATTTTTAAATGCTAAACAGTGATTAAAATTTATAAATTATGACTTATGTTATTTCATACAGGGTGTAAACGGACCCTTCAAGAAGCCGTAACCAAGCATTATGTACATCAAACTAAGTAACTTTACGCGAAAAGTATTGCTGGGAAACGACTTTTTTTTTGGGTGAAAAATCACGTTTTACGGTAGGACTCAATGTAACGCACCCAAAACATTGTGCTGATGGATCGATTGAATAGTAAGGGGGTCGTGGTGGTGTTCAAGTAAAAATCATACATTAAAAAAGGGAATTAAAAATAACGTGAAAAAGTCGGTCCCAATTTCTCCGTAACTAGAAGGTTCCCAGGTATATGGTCAAGAACAAAAAAATGATCGCAATGACGGACGGGGAGAACAAGTGCTTTACGGCTTCGTTAAGGGTCTTGTCACACCCTTTATAGTGGAAATATTAGTTTTGTATTTAGCTTGATTTTCCGAACTAAAATTGGTTTAGTGATAGTGTGATATTCAATAGATAGAACAGAATAAATTCACAGCAAAAACGATGATCAATAGCAAAAAAATCCAGAGATTACCGAAGCAGTTGAGTCTTACCTGCATTGCAAGATACAGGTTTGTCTTCCTTTTGGTTTGAAGAAAATATTCAGGTTCACGAAAAAAAATAATTATAACGACCAAAATACCTATTAAGTACAAAGTCTTTAAAAGTATTGACACTCTTAATCTTGTCCTTCGTTAGTTTTTTTGTCCCACCTATGTTGATTCAATTACATTGCCCTTAAAAATGTTTTGATAAGATACAATTAATTACGAACGTAGTTTGATCTCGTTGCATTTAATTGTTCTAGAATCTAACGCTGCAGCTTGCGGGGCTTGATAAGTCACCGTGATAACTGATAACCCGACTATGCTTTGTATGTTAGCCGCTGAAATATTGATTGACGTGAAATTAAATTCCAGTTTTGAGAGATTCCGTACTTAATAAAATATATATTCGTTTTGAATTTTCTCGGATTGCGGTTTTTCATATTGGTAAGGGTTTTTTTCTGGTCAAAAGCACTCAATGTAGAAAGAGAGTTACCCAATGACTGTTTTGACATTATACACTAACAATTCAACTTTTCTACACTTATTTGGATGACAGGAACGTAAATATCTAGCTAGATCTACTTACTGGATTTTGTAAGTTTAAAATAATATTAATTTACTTATACTTATTATAATACAATTTTCTCTGTAATATCACTAACAAATTATATATTTCTTAAGACATAGACAAGACAAACGACAAAGACATTTATTCGTAGGTTACGGTAGGCACAAAATTGTTTTATAAAAAAGCATGGTTCAGGACAAATCCGCCGCTAGATACGGGCATTTGAATATACACAAAATAATAAAATTATTTTAAACAAATAATAAAATATAAAATAATAATAATATATTTATACATAAAGGGTGTAAAAAGACCCTTAACGAAGCCGAAAGGCATTTGCTCTCCCCGTCAATGCGATCATTTTTTTGTTCTAGACCATACCTGGGAACCTTCTAGTTACGGAGATATTGGGGGTCAAAGTTCCAACTTTTTCACAACTTTTTTTTTAAATACAAGTTTTTAATGTAAGATTTTTACTTTAAACACCTCCACGACCCCCGTACTATTCAATCCATCCATCAGCACAATGTTCTGAGTGCGTTATATTGAGTCCTACCGTCAAACAAGATTTTTGATCTCAAAAAAAAAGTCGTTTCCCAGCAAACATTTTTGCGTAAAGTTACTTAGTTTGATGTACAGAATGCTTGGTTGACGGCTTCGTGAAGGGTCCGTTTACACCCTGTATATATATATATATATATACAATATATACACTTGAAAACACCAAATTAACACTTAAATTTATTTTTTAATTTTTTTTACGCACATATACCTAACCCTAGCTTACTTACACTTTAATAAAAATAAGATTCATAGACAACGCACAGCCAAAACTTGGGAGTCGACAGTGAGCAGTAAGGAATGTTTTTTTTAACCCCTTAAGCATATGGTTTAAGGTAGGTAGGTGGGTGGGAGGTTAAGGTTTGTGGTGGTCAGACAGGCAGTCACTCCATGTAAAATACTGGTATTCAGCTGCATCCGGTTAGACTGGAAGCCGACCCCAATATAGTTGGGAAAAGGCTAGGCAGAAGATGAAGCAAAAGGTTTAATATGGGATGAAAGTTAATATAGAAATTCATCATTATGACGCACAGGAAATCCCAACGTGCGAACAGCTAGTTTTAAGACATAATTTCCAACAATTTCCCACAACTTTCCGATTTTCCTTCAAGATAATGTAACGACAAATAAATAAATGTCGTTGAGTCACTTGCAGACATGCTTCAATTTTCGAGCCCTGATAGTTCAAAGTTAAGTGCAATGACCGTTATCGTCTTGATTAGATATGCAGGGCTCCACGTGTTCCTTATTTGCTGGATTGATAACATTTATTTACAAATAATTTATGTTTATCGAGCTTCTCTGATTAGTAATGAAATTCCAGATCTCATATGATAATAAAAAAAAAAATTAAAAAAATCTTCGTTTAAAAAAAAATCGTCGAACGGAAAATTTTCGGGGTTTCATTCTTTATTGGCTGTTTATGTAGGTGTTATTATTTTAAAATATCGAATTCTTAGTTATCAGGGTCATTACCTAATAAGTATTTTTCTTAGTACAACAATATGGTTAACCAACGGCATTCAGTTTTCCGCTTAGTTACCAATATAATTTTGATGTAATATAGCCAAGGATTATTCTAAACATATCCTTGTATAGTGTTTAAAATTTGGACATAACCACAGAATTTGTAGTCCTTATTAGTTTCCTCGAACATAGCTCATTACGTATTTACTACTTTATATGTCATTTTCCTCTAAGCATGTATATAAATACACATGAATTAAAATATGGAAATAAAATTATAACCATGTTAAAGTCCTCATCAATCGCGTGGGCTTCAAAGAGCACCGATCTATTGCTCCCTTCAGCTCTGTGCGCGCGCGCATTATGAATAATAAGCACCTACATAATAATAATAATATACTATTTTCCGTCACAAATTAAAGCGTACAGGATGTGTGATGTATACTGTGTGTACATGTTTATGTACATTGTTATGTATAGAAGTAATGTATCGGTATCACGAGGTTTCAATTACTACCGACTCGCTAAACGAACGGCCGGCGACATTTAATACGTCATGTCTCTTCTGTAGTAAAACAATTCACGTTTGTTGATCTCGATTCTTTTAATCGAGTCATCGTCTGTCGATGCATCTTGATTCTTCTCCCGAATTTAAATTGGTGAATTGGACGTGCCAATACAATGTTTGGGAAATCCCTGTGATATAATCAAAATTTTCCTTTGAAACACCGAAATCAGTCTGACTTTTACACATATTTTCGGCTTCTTAAAAGATAAAAATGACGAATGATTTCCGATCAATTGATAAGAAAACATGCTTATTTTGAAGTACCTATTGGTAGGTGTATTATCTATTTTTAAATCTAAACGCCTAGTGGACGCTTCCCGTGAACCAAGGACTGCCTTTTACCTTGGTCAGAGGCTAAGTATTGCCATACAACGCCGCCATACTCTTGAACAGATTACCAGCTGACAGCGTTGAGGAGGAGATTTTTGATGCCCTTTTATAAATATTTTATTGTTAGTGTTGTTTAGTTTTTTTAATTTTTTTAATGCACTTAAAATCATTTTTTTTAAAATCTTTATAAAACTTGAAACGAAAATTTTACATTAAAGAATAAAAAGTCTACATTTTAAGATTGACATTTTCAGTATGAAGTCTCGTATCAATTTGCCTAATTAAATATTTTTACAACCTGTTTGTTGGAGCAAGTTATTTAAACCGCGACCACGCCCTTTTGCTCACGCGCACTGCGTTGCCGACACCTCGATGAATGAAACTGTCAATCAAGCAAGAAACCTTTCCATTATAATCATATATTATGAGCCGACAAAAACCAGATACAAAACCTGTTGTTCCAACGTTAAAAGATTTATATATAAACAATTACAAATTTTATAAAATTAACACCTCTTTCAAAAGCTCAGACACTGAAAAATTCTTGAGAAAATTAAATAAATACGAAAGTTATATAAAACACGGAGTAATCCCACCAGTGAAAGTCGTTAAACGCAGTTTAAATTACCCATAAATGTCAAAAATCTGTATCAGTTTAATAATATGGAGAATGTTTACTTTAATAAAGTTTTATTTAAAAACTTTACTAATTAAATTGTTAAGATTTCACGTGAAATGTCAGGAAAAGTTCACCAGTCGCTAGGGGCTTTGAGGGGCGTAAGTAATCATTAAAACCGATCAATGGGTTTTTAAACCTATTCTAGATTTTGCCAGAACTTTAAACCCAGGATCAGTGATCATCCAAATCGAGTTTTTATCATTGTAGTTAGAGTATTAAGGTGAAAACGCCAGGGTAACCCGTAAAATTCAATTTTTCTTACAGTTATTGCAATTTGCAGGTCAGTTTTAGGCTGTTTATTAAACAAAATATGATTCGCGACCATAAGACGTATGTAGTTACAGAATTATAATCATAAAATCATCAACACAACCTTTTTTTTTTTTTCATATGACCCCTCTCGCTCTGGGCGGAGTGGAAGGGAGTGTCAGACTCGTACTGACTAAAACTCATCCATGTTCCTTCTTTGCCCTTTGTGTTCCAGGGCCGCGGTATCTCTTTCGAACAGTCCCGCAGCATCAATACAACCCTCTAAGTTCATTAAATCCCTTTCAATAACTATTCAATGGAATTAAATGAACTTAGCGCGTTGTATTGATGATTAACATACAACCCGATACTGACCTGAAAATTGCAATAACCGTAAGAAAATTTCTATTTCACGGGCTTCCCTAGCACTTTATTTATTTTTTTATTTGGCTCACCAACAATTGAATACACTGCTTTAAAGATACGAGATACATCCAATAGAGTCACAGACTAGTGTCTCAACCTTTTACAGGTATTGCACATCATGCATTAGGTACTTACAGTAGCGAAGGGTAAATTTTTGTGAGAAGTAAGCTGGAGTACATATCTTTAATGTGATAATATTATTTGTCAATAGAATACTGACTGTGTCATTTTTCAAAGGGAAGCCGGTAGGAATCGAGTTCTATGGAACTTTCGCCACTGATACTTATTTGTGTTGGGTGCCTACTTAAAATCTGATGAGTACTTAACTACTCACCGCAAACAACTAAGGTTTTTAAATACATAATTCAAATTAAATTAAAATCAAATAAAATAATAAAAAGGCGCTTTAACCTTAATAAGGCTAAATTAGAGGCTATTCCTAATCCATCCAAATTCCATCTATGACGCTTTTAAGTCTTCATTTAGATCCTGATAGATCAGGTTAGACCACCAAGTTAACATAAGTGCGGCTTTATTAATATGGAAATATTCCTATTTAATCTTAAAATTGTTTTAATCGTCTAGCTGGTCGTGAGTACTGTGTCAATTTCTGACAAGTTAAGATTGATCTGAGAGGCTAGACAAAGTGACATTTTATCAGCGATAATTGTAATGGAAATGTCTTTAAATGTATTGAATTAATAAAGGATGTAACAAGACCCTTATCGAAGCCGATATGCACTTGTTCTCTCCGTCACTGCGATATTTTTTTTTGTACTGGACCATACCTGGGAACCTTCTAATTAAGGAGATATTGGGGGTCAAAATTCCAACTTTTTCACAAGTTTAAAAAAAATACTAGTTTTAAATGTTATTACTTTATTTTAAATACCTCCACGAACCCCGTACTATTCAATGCATCCATCAGCACAATGTTTTGAGTGCGTTCCATTGAGTCCTACCGTAAAAGGTGATTTTTCGGCCCAAAAAAAAAGTCGTTTTTCGGCAATAATTTTTGCGTAGAGGAACTTACTTAGTTTGATGTACAGAATGCTTGGTTGGCGGCTTCGTGAGGGTCCATTTACACCCTGTATAGCTAAACTACCGAAAAGCTGCAGCTGTTGTAGAAATACGAAGCGTTTTGAAAGCGAGTGCCATGGGCCTAGGCCTGCTGATTTACTTTTAAATCGGGACCACAGCTAAAATTCAAATTTTGTCCCCGCTTCCTCAGCCTAGATAGTTCTTTCCCTCTCGCACTATCAAGAAGATTATTTTAGGGTGAACTACACAATTGATGGAACGATTTATTTTGAGATTTCAATGTCTGATTATATCTTACAGCTTAAAGAATGGTGTATTTAATTGATTTTGTTTTGTTAATAGAAACATAAATCCACTACAAAAATACTGCTTTTATAAATATTCAAAAACATACATATCTTATAGTAAAATATAGCTTACGGAAATCCAAATATATCTCGACCGGGTTTCTTTAAAATCTCGAATAAAATGTCATGTGAACTGCGTATTAGGTTAAAAATAATATATTTCACAGTGAGCCTACTAATGAGAAATAAAAGCAATAAAATGTTTGTTTTAACAGAATATTTCCGCGCCATGGACTCTGCCAAACACGAAGATTTCATTTTAGCAGTCCATGTTTGTGGGGCGGAGGATCTGTTGAAAAGTCTAAACTTGGTAGGATCCGTGACAAATAATAAGTTATATATAAATGTTTTAGTACATAGTGTAAAATACACTACTTTTAATTAACACTACCAATGTCCAGGAAGAGATAGGACAATTTTGCTGACTCAATTTTACTGTTGAAAATTTCGAGTTTTAGTTAACAGGTTAGATTCACGAATAGTAACACAAACGTTTGTGTTGACTTTTTTATGAAGAAAAATTACGTGCTCTAATTTCTATGAAATATTATTTTGCTACAAAAAATCCGGAAGCGTGACAAAGAATTTTTCTCCGTAATGTGCGCGTGAGTTTATTCTGCGCATGACCTCTTTTTATCCCGACACTTCCGATCGATACGTATCAGAAATCACTCAAATGTAACGGCCATCAGATCAACACGAAGCAAGACACCTGACATGGTAAATACGTCTATACATTATATAAAATGTTTGTCTGTGCTGTCGTAAAAGGTGACTATAACCAAACTTTCTGATTTATCGGAAAGTTTTAGGTGTGAATGAAGATCTAGGCTAGAGAGAGTGATTACTGAAATGACGACAAATACAGAACTAGCTATGGATGAAGAAGCCATGCTGCGCCAGCCCCAAATAAATTGATCATCATCTACCTAGCCTCTTCCCAAACTTCAGTCTAACCGGATACAGCTGGTTACCAGTATTTCACATGAAGCGACTGCCTATCTGACCACCTAAGACTGAACGTCAGACTTTCGGCGTCTGACTACTCGTAACGACTGTCAAAGATCTACAAATGACAACCGGGACCAAAGGCTTAATGATGGTCACCCATCCCCGGACTAGCCTCGGCAAGCACGGCTTAACTTTGAAGATGGAGATAAGGGCAAATGTACTAAAATACTTCTTGCTCGGTTCCGATGGGCCGGTACATCAGGGTATTTTACGAAAATATTTTTGAAACTTGAAACGTTGAAAGCACACATGGAAGCAGAGATAAAAACAAGAAATGCACTTAACACTTGCAAAGATTCCATTTGCATGCAAATGACTTGTAAGCGAATCTAAAGTACCCGCATGTACAAACAAACAATAAACTTTTAATAGATGCGAATTACGAATACTATTCAGAAGGTTAAGTGTTAACCGTGAACTCCGAAACTAAACCTACATACCAATCTGTAAATAATCATATTTCACTATGATTAATTGATTTAGCTTTTTGAAAGCAACAAATTGAATGTAAATCGTGTGTTACCTGCTATTTTAAATGGTTCAAAATAAATATACTAAAAACTGACAGACAAAGGATAGCTTTAACCACCGAAGATAGAAAGGAGCTTGGGAAAAGATTTACTCTAAACACTAAAAAGGATTTTTTTTGATGATTGACAGAAAAAATATATGAGATAAAATTCGAAATCCACGCAAAAAGAGTCTATGCTGCTTGAAATTATACCTTTCCAGCGAGACTTCAATCTTCGAATGCATCATCACTTAACTATTTTTTTTTACTGTTGGGAAATAATCAAATGACCCCCCCCCCCGCTCTGGGCGGAGTGGAAGTGAGTGTCAGACTCTTACTGACTAAAACCCATCCGTGTTCCTTCTTTGCCCTTTGTGTTCCAGGGCCGCGGTATCTCTTTCGAACAGTCCCGCAGCCCGTCATCACTTAACTTTATGGCAACAGAGTGGTCAAATTCTACCTTCATCATCATCATCATCCACAGCCCGACTTCATCCACTGCTGGGCATAGACTTCTCTTTGCTTGTGTCAAGCTCCACGTTCTTGTCCAGGATATTCCCGCAATCGCAACAATGTCGTCTGCCCATCTTGCCGCCGGACGACCAACACTTCTCTTTCCAGTCATTTACCGCCACTCGGTCACAGCTTTACTCCACCTGCCAACACCGCGCCTAGCTTAATCAATTTTAAAATAACAAACACAGTCACAGGTAAAGCTAGTAGCACACAGCTCAATTAAGCAACGGTCACGCAATTTCATGCACTTTGCTTTGACAGTGCAGCATTGTATCCATTGTGTTACAGCTGACATGTCTGTGCCCTCAATAACATTGATAAATGTGTGTTGTTCGCATGTGAGAGCTTCGGTACTTAGAACGATATTGACATAATTGTTATTATGTGCGAACTTTATTTTAATATCATGCAAGTGACTATAGCTATGAATATTGACTGTAGCTAAATGAAATAAAATAAGCTTTTGTTACTGTTTTACAATGTTTACAGTATTTATAATACACACATTTATTTATCTTAGACGATCGGTTTTTATCAACAGCTTGTTCTTCGACAAAGGCCTCCTAAAGTACCAGTGGACCAGCCACTTTTTTGAGATCATCTTCCTATCGTTTTGACCCCCTTTGCTTATTTTTCCATTCCTGGTATACCACTTTGATAATATTTTTGCCATTTCTCATTTGTCTCTCTTAGCATATGTCCTGTCCATCACCATTTTAAAGTTTTGAATAAGTACCTTTTTGTATCTTAAAATTAAGCTCTATTTTTTATTTTTTTTATCTTATTTTATCTGTTCTCTTGATGCCAATTACGCTTCTCTCTATTCTATATGTATAGCTATGGGTATGCCAATATATTATAGGCATCATGTAGTAATGCAGAAGGCTACTGAAATATTCTAAATTCTGGCATTTTCCAAGCCCGATTTTTTCAGCGTTGTCTTCTCTCTTTCTGGTGCCTTTCCAACCAAATCCACTCATTTCTTTTTCAAAAATATATGACTTGCGACAAACTTCAGACTACGACTAGCCAGACAAAGGAGATTAAAGAAGCTTGAATCTGGTACAATAAATGAATGCCTATCAATCAATCAATTAGATTTCTTAACACATTCAATTTAAACATCTCAGCAGGATTAAATCTTAGTGGTGTTTATGTAGCACTGTTCTGTCTAGTGTAGGTAACCAACGTGCATGCAATAATAAATAGCAGTCACATTATGACTTGCATTAAAGATCAAAGTGGAAAATGGAATATACCCATCATCTCTTCATCAGATACAAATTGCCAGTGACGAAATGCAGCACATGTAAAATCACATGTTTTCTGTGTGTACACGGGCACATGATAACTTACATAGTAATTCAATAATAAAATGTTCTCGGTAATGACTTAGTTCATTAGAATTTTCCGTATCGATCTATTAGTAAGATATTCCATTGAAAAGCTATAAATATGATTAGTTTTTAATAGGCACATTTGAGCACGTGTTATCAAAACACTTAACAGGCGCAAATGATTGATGTAATTAATCCAAAATGTGTTGATATGTTTGTAATTTGTCTACGTGGTCGAACGAGATGATTGATTTAAGATGGATTACTGCGCGGGCGCTGAACGTTCGATCAACATTCTCGATATGAGTCGATTCAACTCAATTCTTACTTTATTTTACTTTGATATCCACGTTAATTTACCGACGCTTTTACTCGATAACGGTCAAGGGAAGAAGGGTGATAAAATGTTTAAATTCTTTATTTTTTTGCGATTGTCTGTTGAAAATGTGTCATCCGTTCGGTGGTGGGATTTGCGCGTCTTATCGGTAGACTGTAATTTAAGTGTTATAAAATCCATTACCGAAACGGCAAGGACGATAGAATGAAGACAAATTATATAAAAGATGCTGTCCGATGTCTGAACTAAAAAAACAGTTATCTCTAATGTCTATTTTTAAAATAATAGAAGCAGAGGCAGAGGAAGTCATGGCAAACGACAGTATAATATTACAAAACTAGCTAGCTGGACATTAAATGTTGAGGCTAACAAATTAGAAATATTCCTTATTACGGATAAATTGAACTTTTCTCAAAATAAAACAATCCACTACCACAATCTTCAATGGAACAACAGCACATTACGATGCTAACCCGTTCTGAATTCCTGCCCAAACTCACTACATACCTACTAACCTGCGTGAGCCAATTATTTAATAACGCGACTTGGTACGGAAGTCCCTTATTCTGACGAATATAATCTAACAGGCGTATTGACACACCGCTGGTGACCCGACTTGAGACAGCGTCCAAATAGAAATAGGACAACGATGTGTCTCAAATAAAATGTGCTAAACGAAAGATTGTCCTGAATTTTTCTTAATTGATTATAATGGTGGATATAAGAATATTTATGATCGGGTCTCTGTCAGTGAATCCATTAATAAAGAAAATGTTCAACATGAAGTAGATTTCGACTTTATGTTTCTTTTTAAAGTTGAATCGGTAGAAGCTACTGACGATTTGGAAAACAAAGAAAGAAACAATGATAATAATGATGTTATCGTAGCTGTTAAACTGACTTCCATTGAAGACAAGAGGCCTCCCAACAACAAAGACAGTCGATTAACTGATCAAAACAAAACGACTAAACTGTTATTAAACACTTTGCTTAACAGCCCGCCAGACGATAGAGAACAATTATTCTTAATTCCAAATAAACGCGATTTCACTAAACGCCACGTCACATACACAGCCGCCTCGTTACTCATAAATCACATAATTGTCCATGTGACAACCCTCGAGCACTGGAGAATTGAATTTAATTGACTCCGTTCTAAAAATAGTCCGGGATTGAAGCAGACAGGGCTGTCACGTAGACGGGACGTGATGGCCCTTATGAGTGCATTGTCTTGAGGTTGTCTTGTTTTTGTTTAGTACTTGATTATATACGCAAACGCCGTTCAAATAAGAATTATACTTGTTAAAGCTTGCAGATGTTTTCATAGCAGGGTTGGGCCAAACTAAATGGTTAGGAAAGAATATTCAAAGCATTGAAGTGATTTCTATATCAGTATTCTTTACATATGCATACAGAGTATCAATGACGAAGACTAGTCGACTATTGCCTTGTAGAGTAATCTATATCTGAGGCACTGCAAACTAGCAGAGTGCTTGGATATGCAATCGTTGATGCAAATGTTTGTAAGTGCATATTAGGTATAACTTTATCATACTGCATGCAACACGCAGTACCAAGATTATTTGCTATCTTGCGGTCGACGGTTTTAATTAACACAATATTGTAAGTTTGTATTAGAATTATGAGCAGAACATGTTCAATTAAAAGTGAAGCTTAGCCGCTTGATTAATTATAACGACTTTGTAAAAAGCCGTTGAATTTTAACGAAATAAATATTTATGCAATAATCGTATATTATGATGACAGTTATAAAATAAAGAATAGATTTTGTTACAACACTGATATTAATGTCCTTAATTTAAATCTTGATGACACTCGGGAGCCTATTAAAATTTTAAATGATTTAGACAAGACAAGCGAACTCATGCATAGATGCGAAATGATTGGGTATTCTAATTTTAAACATTACTTGATGCCACGATGTAGTAGCTATTAATGTAGGAGTCCTATCTTTAGCAATAAAAACCCACAGACTGGTACCACCAGGTCTGTAGATGAAGAAAATCAGCAGGCACTTAGCACACATACACCACAGACGCATGTTATTAAAAATGTCGCTTTAGCACCATCCGCGGTAAGGCCACTTTCGACTTCTAGCAATGAAATATTACTCAGAAAGCGGTTGCCTACATAATTGTACGTATATAAAAGTGATTTATGTTTAGATTTAAACTCGGTAAGAAACTGGTATTTAAAACTAGCCACTTGTAGATCGTTGACTAGATAAAGCTGAACAAATATAGGTTTTAAAGATTATATTGACTCGAGTGAGCGGTTTACGTTCTGCAAATTCAGTAGTCATCCTATCAAAGTGATTTAAACAAGATCATGAGTCATCATCGTCAATCTTTGTTTATTGTCACGGTTAAAGCTGAAATTGTGGTGAATTCAGGAGCCAGACAATTGGTACTATCAGTACTCATTATCAGACATTCCTGAAATGATAAGAATAAATTTAATTTATACAACCATAGTAACAAACATTTTCTTCGTATAAGATTACTAGAATATCGGTACCAAGTTTTATTTTGACTAAATTACAAACAACAGAATCCAGTGGGCCCTAAAGTTGCGCCTGCATCTTGCGATAACTAAATAATAAATTAAATTAAAAACATAATTATATTTATTGATGGATAATTAGATATTTTGGTAAGAAGGTAATTGGATTACCTTATTCAAAATCAAATGAGAAACAAAAAAAAAGTTTAGTAATGGTATGTGCATGTGAGTGTGTGTTTGTGTGTTTGAGGGTCAGCAGGTATGTGTGAAAGATTTTCCTACTGGGTCTTAATAGCGATGATATAGCTAAAAATAAACTATCATTCCACTTCCCGGTTTTCTTGAGCTAAAATTGAAATTAGCCAAAACATGCTCAGCAAACGTGAAAATGTTGGCTACGCTCCCTTTATTTGATATGATAATTATGAAAGGAATTATTAATTCGCTTTTAATAATCTCTTTAATTTAATGTGTAAGTAATTAAAACCACTAGGTCTAAATGATGGTTAGTGGAAAATGCATTCGTTAGGAATGGTTAACTACTTCGGTTATGGCATAAATATATCTTTAACGTGCCCTTTGCAGTTTTCCTTATACCTATAATTGAGAAAATTACAGAAAAGTAAATATCAACCGATCGAACATTTATTTTTAAACCCGTTCAATTAACGGTTAAGAAAATAAATAACGTTTTAAATAACGCACGCAACATGAATAAGCAATATCTCACAGTGGAACCCAATAAACATTGTAGTATGTTTACATAAAGCTTGTTAAACAGATTTTAACGAGTAGATACGCAAATAAATACTTTATTTGGAACTTGGTAACCAGCCGAAACTGGTTCCGAAGTATCTTGCAAGACGTTATCGAGGGGCATGTCTATCTCACCAGATTATCTAGACATCCTTAGAGGGTTTAAATTGGTGACAATGTCTGGGGCGTAATTTTCACTGTCTGACTGTAGTTTCTCTTGTCAATTATTTATTTCGATGCTTTTATTCCTTTTTGATAATTCACCAGGCAGTAACGGTAGTTCCAGATTTTTGTTGCTTACTTTGACTCTTTTGAGTAACGTCTGAAGTGCGACTGGGCTAGCCATATCTGCCCGACAAGCTGTGGGCCAAAATAATCACATTGTGGAGCCCTAACACAGCCAGAAGGCCAGAAGGCGACGCGGTAGACCTCGCGAGAACCAAAGACCAGTGGTCCACATTGGCCCTGGATCGAAAGATTTGGAGGTCAGTCGGGAGAGGCCTTTGCCCAGCAGTGGGATGACACAGGCTAAACAGTAACAGTAACTTTGACTTTTGCATTCATTTCTCCATCTTTAAAGTCTTAACAGGTATTCAATTGTTTCTTTGACAACATTGTTGCTATGTTTCTATTGCTCTCATAACAACGGATTTACATAATAACTAAGACAACCAGAACATTATAATGCAGTAGTTAGCAATAAAGATAAATATAAAGCTAGACAATAAAATATTCAGATTACGGTAAGTGAACACCCATGTCATGGTATTTCAATACGTTTAGCTGCCATGACGGGCGTGGCTCTCGAACTATATTCAGCAATGGTTACATTGTGTGCATATGAGCCGCCCTTTACCTGTGATGATAGTTTATGTACACCCACCGGAACTGAACAATTAAATACGGAACAAGAACACCCACTAACTAAACCGGAGTAAGGCCGTTTAAGATTAACATTTCATTATGTCAATGCCTTGGGTCGTCCTTAAGGGTACCGAGAATGTTGCTTTGGAAATTTCTATTGCACCAGTTGCATTCATTGTGGAATTTGTGCTATTTATCGTGGGACGGGATCATGTCAATGTCCCTATGTTGATTGGTGAGGGAGAGAATCAAATGCTTCTGTTTATTGATTCATTAATGGCGTCTGTACAATGCGATAGGTCGTCTTTTTATGTCTGGTGTGCATTGAAGCTCGATTGTTGCCAAGACCGATGTCAAGTAAACGTTTGGGTCTTATTTTGTCTGTCGATTAATTCGGGCCAATTGTTATTGGGTTATTCCATCAGGAATTTCTCAGTAGCAGCCACGGAGTCTGGATTTGTGAGTCTACTATTAGGGTACACCTCTGCCTAACCTTTTGGGGATTAGGCGTGCTGTTAAGGTATTATTGATATGAACTTTTAAATTCATGTCACTGTCTCATGAATCGTTCACTCTTTTATTGATACCTGGTCAATCAATGGTTAAAATAACATGGTGCGTTAGTAATGAGGCTAAAACGTAAAGATCTCTGAAGTTCTCATTAATTTTCCTTTTTGGGTGTATAACGATTTGCTTGGTCACAATTTGCTTTTCAATATTTATGTTTATCCCGCTTTGATATTTTGATAAATTCATTAGTATTGGCGACTTGCCCCAAGTCTGTCATACCCTCCTTATTTTCTTTGCTAACACTGTATTGTTGATTCAGTCGAGAGTCTGCCTTACTTTTAAAAGTCTCGCCTTAATATAGCTTTACTTTCTTTAAATAGAAATAAAAATGTCTCTATCTTTTGTCATTCAACCACTTAAATGTTTCAGCTATGTTAAAGTATATGTTATCTATCTAACCGTTTAACATATTCTTTATGATATGACGCCTATCCGTCTAAGTTTTTGTTTATCTTGACTACTACTACATTTTAATCTCTGAAATGTCATGTGTCGAGCTTGCAACTGATTTCTTAATATAGAAGTCCAGTGGCTGGCTCAATTTACTTATCTAGTTTGATACACATGTATCTTTATGACTGGGGTTTTTAATGAACCAGTTTCTTATCCCTTTCGAACTGCAATAGTTTTAAGATTATCTGCTTTTTAACGGTTGTTTGATATATTTTGAAATAGTACTTCGTCAGACTTTCCATCGCGGAAAATTTGTGTCACACCGCGTGCTTCGTATCGTAAACAGCTATTAATTTTGAGGCCAGCGTTAGCAATGACATTTTCTTGCATATTGCAAAGAGGCAATTAACGTACGTACGTATGTTTTCTATCAAACATCCGTTTAGTGTTTCGTTTCGCGCTAAACAGAACACTTCTGTGTCATTCGGAAATTTATTTTGAAACCATTTCATATCATGCGACAGGCCTAGAAAGAGATGGTTTTCGTCTGTTCTTAAAAGGTTGGCTCGTAATCGCAGTAGACCGGTGTGGAAAGTGATGCGGATGATACTTGCCCTGGAGTAAGAAAACCTGGACTTATAATAAATAATAATATCATAAGACCTGTCTCGTCCTCGCATTGTGTCGAATATGATTTACGATAAGATACAGCATTGTCATGTGGTTGTATTGTTGCGTATCAATCAGGTGATCAATGATCTCTCCTACCAGATGTAAACAGATACAGTGTTTATCGCCCCTTAAACTAGGTAGGTTGATAAGCCAGAAATGAGCAATTGTATTGTAAAATCAATTCAGAAGCAGCGAGTTAAAATATATTTTGATAAAGCAAGGTGCTCGTATCCTTCAAGTAGGTTGATGTTGTAAATTTTCCTTTTCGTTCATCTGCCTTTTCTTCATACGAGCGCCGCCTGTTCAAATGTATTTCACAAGAAAATGTGACGCATCTGAAGATTTTTTCATTCATGAAAACGCTTACTAAAAATTGTTGTTTTTAAGAATGAGTGAAAATACAATTGCAGATAGTGCAGGTGACGCGTAGTCTTATCGTTGATTAGATTTTAATTTAATTTTAAACGAAACTATTATTATTTGTATTCATAAAATTGTTAACTATTCAAAACATGTTATTGTTTTAAGATACATTCGTCATTGTTGTGTAAATTGTCATTTCAAGAAGTTGTTTTTTTAACATAAGATCTTACGTTTCTTGGTACTTAAGTTATGATTAATACTGACATGTAATGACCGTAGTAAAGCAAGAAAACTATATTTTTCAGGGCGGTGCCGAGGCACGCGGGGCTGACTCCAAGCAGCGGACAGGCGGCGCGCGCGTATCTGCACTACTCCGCTCGTCCGCGCCCGCGCCGCACGGCTCGCACGTCCCACACACATCCTGCACCAGTGCGCCTCCCGACCGTGCTCGACCACCGAACCGAACAAACAGTGACAGTGGACCTTAACGTACTCTTACAACAATAAACAAGTGAAATCCCTAGTGATTCCGTTCAGTGCTCGGTAGCCGAGTGAATGCGCGTGTGTTTCGACACCCTCTGCTTTGGATCGTCACAGCGAACAGCTGCTGACGATGAGCCGAGGTCCTTAGTGAACACAGGTGGAGGAGCGCTTACCGTGGCGCCCACAGTGAACGGCGATAGGCGTGCTTTAAACGAAACGTATAGAGAGATTGAATTAAATGGTATAATGGGGACTCCAAGCGCAATGAACGCTGATTCAGAGAATTGTGTTGCTAATGCGACGATGACGAACGACATGCAGCCTCTCATAGAGAGGATACGTGAACTGGAGGCGTTGCTCAAGCAACGGGACCAGGAGATGTTGGAACTGCGCTCGCAACTGGACAAGTTGCAGAGCGTGTTCCCGTACCAGCAGTATGCCCGAGGATCGAGGGCTCCGAGGAAGCAGAGGGCTCAGGGTATCTCTGCTGAGCCACAGACCAGCTCATCCCTGCAGGACCTGACTCACCAGACGTTCCCGACTTACGACAAGAACGAAGCGTAAGTACTTAACTATAATGTTATCAATACTCGATAAAATAAACAAGTTCACATTCATGAGATATCAGACGAATTAGGTAACGTTTTTGTTACTGTCGTATGTTTAATCATTTATTTTGTAGTAACTGATGCAGAAAACTTTAGACAGCTGGTCGTTTATGACAGTTAAACTCTTGAGTTGGCAAATAATAGTTCATACCTTTTCTGAAGGGTGGGAGTGAACGGAGATATACTGAGTGTTAATTAACTTGCACCTGTTGCGTGCAAAGCGATACTTTAAATAATACTCACATAAAGTACAACGCAGTCGTAAAATCTTGCGTAATCCCGTGACAGATCATTCGATCTATTCTAGAATTCATTACAGTTGGTAATCCTATTGAATTATTCCATTGTTGACAGTCCCTTTGTATCCCAGATTGATCACATAGTGATTGAAATACAGGAAAGCACTTTGAACTCTCCATACATGTTCATTTGGTCAAAACAAATAAATTGAATCATTCCGACGAACATGCTAAGGAAAGTACACGATAAAACTCTGGGAAAATATGTTAGCAATGAACTTGTTTATACAAACACTAATGATTAAAATTAATACGAGTTTTAACACATTGTATTTTAGGTCAATAAGACTTAAAATAGAGCAGACGAATAAAGGGCTAATTAATCATTATAAACAGCTTACTCCAATAATGAAATCCTAACATCGTGGACAAGGGGCCTCTCATATAAAATTGTACTAATACTTCCAGTTGATGTTAACGTAATAAAGTTACATATTATATTTGACGCAGATAATTTCAACAATGATTTCAAAATGAATCACAATACACAATGTATACAAAACGAGACAGTTCGCGTCATCTCGTCACCAATAGGTACAGACGATGGCGTTAATAAACAAATCGTGACAATCCAATACAAAATTACACTGAAATCAACATGATAACCTTTATTATACGTACACACGATAATACTTTGACATATTTTTTGTACAAATATTGCCTGAAGTCTAATGGCCATTGGATATTTTCTTCTTCAAGGCTTACGAGTTAATTGACTAAAATATGTCGTATATACGCAAATAGTTAGCCTTAAAGATTAGGTGAAACACACTCATAAAATGTACCCATGGTCATTTGACTCATTAAAAATACGTCAATTTTAATCAATAGTTTCTTTGAAAAAAATATGGAAGAATCCCAACAAACATTACGATTATCTTGGGTAATAGCTGACGTTTTAATAACTGGTGATAATATATTTGATGATACCCCGTGTTTGTTTAATGCTGTGTCTTACAAAAATAGAATTACGCTAACCCCACATAATACCAGCTCCGAACCACACTGTGGTTGTAATGTTGATAACAAAAGAATGTGCAAGGTCTACAGTAAATTTTCCTCATTGTGCTAAAAAAATATTGATGAGACTTGGTAATAGTTACGCAAGATTTGATGTGCAGTTTAATAAAGATGGAATTTACACCAAAGGGTTGGACTTTCTAAAAGAAGATAAACTTGCGATTCAACGAGTGAAAACGTACACATATAGCATACTTGAATTCAATATTGCATGATTTTGAACTTCTTGTTTTTATAACCAACGCTATTAAAATCATTACTTCACGCCCAGTTGAATTGTCAGCAATATCAGTGTCATTTCAAAATCAGTATTCTTAATCTGACAGCGTTTAACTGATGAATGCAACGAAATGAGACATAATAGTGTGAATGCTAGTGTGAATTTTAATATGCCCATTAGTATTCGCTCGGATATCATGTGGGAAGGAATCGATATCTTGTGTCGTGTATCCTTCGTGTTTACCTTCGTTATCAACATCCATGTTGCAAAAACAAACTGCAAATTAAATTGTCATTACGCATAATATCGCAGTTACTTTAATTAATTTGACATTTTATAGCCCTCCTTCTGCTCTTAATTTAGTCATTGCAAATAACTTTATAGTTTTATTTGATTCTAAATGGAAATTGTTATCTCGCTCTATTTTTAAACCATTTTCCGCTACCGACAACAGGTTCTGATCTTTGATATCGTTTACGATTTCCGTGTACTTGAATAAGGTACCAGACGATCTAGATAAAATCCTACGGGTTTTTCATTAGCATTTATTAGCAGTTTAAAAATACAGTCAAAAAGTAGCGGTTCAAGGAGACTAGATAACCTTTCTGATTGTCCTTATCATTGTCCCATCACACTCGTATGCTTCAAACGTTGTGTTTCACAATGTCATTATTGAAATTTGTTTGTTTTGACTCCATTCTGTTGGTTTTATAAAACTCCTCATTTTGCTGTCCTTTCTTCACTTCTAAAACGAATATGAAAAGTTCAACCTTTCAATGTAAAACGGTCACCATGACGGTTGACATTTACTGAGACAGATTTGTATTGACCGCAAGGGCTAACAGAGTATAAATGGACACTCGGTATTCTGAGAAAAACTGCAAAGGAATCAAAATAATTATACCTATGTGCTAGTAGGGTTAAAATTAATTTTATGTTGCCATATCATATTATTGTGACCTCTGGTAATGGGATACCAAAATAAGAAAAAGCTTCTTTTGCCTTTCAATGGAAGTTATTTTAACTGTCTGAAAATATTTTTTAATACTTGTCACGAATACTCATGTTCTAATTGATAACATGTCAAGGCTTAAGTCTAATAACGCTTTTGTTATGTTTGTGCTGGATAATTGAGCCGATGGTGTTCAAAACGTTGGGCCAATCAAGGTTGAGGCCTCATACACCAAGTTAAGACGTATACCAATTAATAATGTTGAACAACAAACTGGCTGTACTAATTAACAATAATTTATTATCACTCAGTTCTATGCCCTCTTTTGATGAAATACGTGGGTTAAAACGTCTATGTACACAATTTATCACCACTGTCTGTCTTTTCATTTACATACTTATCGGTCCACTGGATACTAAAATAATGTTTCTGTATCACTTGTCCCAGTCAAGTCTCTTGCAGATTGTTAGAATTTTGCGCCTACATGCAGTAATTCAGTTAATAAATTACTCAGATCTGGCGTCCAATGATATAAAGGGTGTAAAAAGACCCTTAACGAAGCCGAAAGGCACTTGTTCTCCCCGTCAATGCGATATTTTTTTTGTTCTAGACCATACCTGGGAACCTTCTAGTTACGGAGATATTGGGGGTCAAACTTCCAACTTTTTCATAAGATTTTTTTTAAATACGTGTTTTTAAAGTAAGATTTTTACTTTAAACACCTCCACGACCCCTATACTATTCAATCCATCCATCTGTACAATGTTCTGAGTGCGTTACATTGAGTTCTACCCTAAAACGTGATTTTTGACCCCAAAAAAAAAAGTTGTTTCCCAGCAAAATTTTTTGCGTAAAGTTGCTTAGTTTGATGTCCAGAATGCTTGGTTGACGGCTTCGTGAAGGGTCTGTTTACACCCCGTAGACATGATAATTTGTTGCTATTTGCACAGCAATACGTCTGAAATAATGAAAGATTAGATTGAAAAGAGATAACACGTGATAAAATTGGTTTATGATGAGGACCATAATCGTCTTGACATACAAGTGAATGCGATAAAGAAGGTAATTTCTTTGTCGCTAAATGTCAAGGAGGTGAACGGAGGCATTGACTTTGTAAATTAAACTGTAATATCGTTGATTTCATCAAGAATTCACCTTTTTTTCTCAATCATACAAATCCAAAATTTACAAGGCTGTTTCTTGGAATAGATATGAGAACACGCGACTAGTAAAGAATATAAACAAGCTCTCCAATAAAAATAGATATTTTTTTCACCGAATTAAAGTACAGAATTCATTTTGCCTTTGAACTTTTTAACTGAACCATGAAAAGCCAGAACAAATAAACTCAACGAGGTGGAAACTCTGCTCGAAATATGACCAGTTATTGTACCCAAAAATGGCGAAGAGAAATCTCGTTTTCCAAAACGGTCTTTACTGTATTGTTAAAGTATTTTAATTAAACAATACGTCCAAGTTCATATTTAGATTAATTAATGTGAATATAACCGGCTTCAAGTAGCTTCGGCTTTATAGTTGGGAAAAGACTAGGTAGATGATGATGATAACCGGCTTCTCACTTACGCATGTAATCTAAATTTTTATTCTTATCTTCATGTGTCATTTAGCAATTAGTAATTACCATCATCATTACTTTCTAAGTGAATAAATCTATTCCTGTTATATTAACGAAACCCGCAGTCTTTCAATGATACATACATTGTATAATTGAAATAATGCATCATAAATAAGGTAACTAGTGTTATTTATACCACATTGTCTGCTCAGACTTGAGAAATAAATATCTAAGCACATCTCCATATATTTTAGGCCTCTGGAACGCGACAAACCACTCTAACTCAAGATTTAATGATCGCATTCCAGCATTCGAATGTTCTATTGAACAAAATACTACTGGCATTATTTTACATATCATTTAGTTCATTATGTACAAGACTATTTCCCGGTGTGAGACCATCAATAATTTTATTAAAACTTCAGAATATATGTTGGCCTGCTTTTTCTAGATTTTTTTGGGTAATTGGTTTCTTTCCGCTGAAATATTTTGAAGCTTCATGTAAGAATTTCTCTTCTCAAAATGTATGTCAAGTGATTCAACGACTATCTGACTTCGTTTTATTGTTCAAGTACTGTCTGAGTGCCGAAGAAGGACATCATGGCTGTAACTTTTAATGAAATTGTAAGGATATCAACAGCATTACGTGTTTATTGCAGATGCTTTATTATTGCTAATTGTGGCTAAATTAGGTCGGTGATAAACGAATTCAGTTTTAAAAGTACTCTAATTAATCAAAAATTCTTCAATTTGCTTGACGATTAAAATGTTTTATTGGTTGATATTATGCGAATTGCTTTGGTATGTTTATTTGGCGTGATATCTGTTTCGTATATATATGGGAATTACGAGGGAACCTTCGCGGTGTCCTCGATCGCATTGTCTAATTTATTCCGAAGTTTCGCAATGTCGTAAAGATCTGTCGTCTGGTTGTCATTGTATACCGCATATAAAGTCGAGTCCCTGTATAAGGTTGTTGTACGCAACCGCAACTTTACGAGGTGGCGGATGTCTATTAACTGGTGCTCCGAGTTCAGAAGTTCGCCTTCGTTAAAGTATAACGTAAAATACTCTTTGGCAATAAATTGCGGTTTTTATTCGTTTTTTCTGACGTGCCTTCGTTTAAATGTTGGGCATGATATTATTGGGTAGTCATTACTTTTATTTTCTTCTCGCGTTTTATATTCAGCACTCAACCGAGTGACAGATTGAGATTTTGTTTAAGCTTTATGTCACGATATACGATTAGACTTCAAAGTCACATGTTTAACAGTTTCCTTTCGACATCAACGTTTATAAATCAGTAAAAAAATAAGACTAGATTTACTGGTTAGTAATTTTAAAACACCTAGTCTTTGACCTAACCCTTATCTTTGCAACAAACTAATGTAAGGGACACTACAGACAAATTCGGCATAGTTCGGGTCGGCATTATTCGGGACAGTCGGGCGACAAACAAGAATGTATGTAGATATTCATACATTCGGGAAAAAACCACTTAGCTTAGCTCTAATTGTGCCGAGCTGACCCGATCTTGATTCTGATAAAGTAGATACTGAAAATGTTTGCGATCGGTATGAGCCGATTATGAAAGTCGTTTTTTAAAAAAACATTGGCCCTACTACGATTCGCTGTATCTTGGGTGCGTTTACAAACATTTAAACTCACAGACACTAACAGCCAGACCCGAAACAACTACCTGTATGCCACACAAATGCTTGTACCGTGCGGCAATCGAACCCGCGACTAGCAGCGCAGCAGCCAATCACCAACCACTGCACCAACCGTGCCGTCAAATGTAATGTGTATGTTTAGAAGTGACAGAAGACGGCTTTATTGTTCAACAAATGCCGAAGCGAATGTCCCGACCCGAAATAGTGTGTAACACTCTTAATGCACGCTATTTAGCCAAGAACAACGAACCAGTTTAATTTCTTTGTGTCGCCGGCTACTACCAGTTGTGCACGGGCTGTTCTCGTCTCGTGACTGCTGAGGTATGACCTATATTAGACTGTCATACGCTCAGACACGATGCAGATTGCTGTTTTATTTTTATCTGTCACTTACGTTGTTAAACGTGTTTAGAGAGAGGCTAAACTTTGCAAGACATAGACAATAATTTATTTAGTCTAATAAGTAAAGCAGAAAATATACTATGTAAGCCATGACAGAAATTTGTCGTTTTAAAAGTTGTTTTCTTGTACCAAATTTATTTAATTTTCATTAGTCTTGGAAATAATAATTCTTGTTATTTATATATTATTATCTTAGCAGAAAATTCTTCGGATAGAAACAGACATGTCACTTCTGCTGTAAAATTTCCAATCATCATTATAATCAATGATACAAGATTAAAAATATTTTGGGCATCAAAGATTTATGTAATAGATTACCCACAATCAGAATCGACGTTTATCATGAAGAAGCAAGTAAGAATGATCATACGGACCGCCCATTATTTTTTACGACACGATATCAGCAAAGAGTCCAGTAAACGCCAAGATTTATCGGCACTAAAGCTCTGAAACACTGAATTAACTTACAGCCTGATAACACTGGCCGATAAGTGTACAGTTATCAAGACACATTAATAAAAAAAGACTAAAAAAACGAAAGTTGATTTACTTCTGCAACTGTCACTTTTGTTCCAATTTCAATTTCAACTGCTCTCAATGATAACACTGCGGCTCCCTTTAATTGGTCCATCAATTTTCGGTAAGAACTCACAAGGTTCAGATAACAGGCTAAGTGACGTCTTGGGTGACAGTATAAAACTCTTGGCAGACAGGTTTATGTACCTACTCTCATTCGTGGATCAATTAAGCCATGTTCCCTTCTTAGTTCAAACACTATGATAGTGAAGGGTCCAGGGAATGAGGAAAATGTCGTGAGGAAACTTTTGAGTATGAATGTGGATGTATATGAGTAGAGGAAGACCAAAGAAGCGATGGATGGACTGTGTCAATAATGATATGGCAAGCGAGGAGGTGTCTGATGAAGTGACGAGCAATGAAGAAGAAGACATGCTTGACTGCGCCGACCCCAAATGAATTGGGATAAGGGCAAGAGAATGATGAATAAAGGGTCCAGCTTCACCACCTTTCTCAAATTTAATTGACGTTTCAAATCAATAATCTTGTAAAGAATCTCTAACCACGAGCGTATCGATAACTGCAGTAACTATTGTTAGAGTAAAACAAACAAATATATGATTAAGTTTGATATTTTCACGTGTTTGTCAATTTATTGGCATGGCTACTATGTATTTGTTATATATTGGGCTTGAAATTCGTAGGGAATCTTGAACTTGGTCCAAAGCGATTTAATCGAAGAACTAATTACATACCAATCTAGCTGTATGACATTTTGTTAAACATGTTTTACAATTGAAATAACCATTTGATCTTCATTTCTGATGAGAGAACTTGGCACCTGTATTTGATTCTGACTTCTGTTAGGCTCCACTTTTAGTCAGTGCGTTTCTGCCTATGTACTTAAATACTCCCGTCCCATCTCTCTTTATCTAATTAAGTCATGCTTACTATCATCATCGTCATTGATCTCCTGCCCTTATCTCAATGATTCTAGAATACGTAGAATGTGTTCTTTATCCATCGTCATCATCAGCCTACGACAGTCCACTGCTGGATATAGTCCTCTTGACAAGCGTACTATAACGCTTGTCGATTCGTGGTCTCCACTCAAGAACACGTCTACCCCAACGGTCATCGGCCTTCTTCCATACTACTCTGTTAGTCGTTATCTCAGTAGTCACTCCTTTTCTACCCATATCATCTTCCTCACAGTCCATCCTATATTTCTTTGATCATACTTACCTACATGTTCTTAATTTATTAGAAATAATAGATATACCAAAACTCAAATCAGTGAAGAAATACCTTCCTCCGGGCGAGCCTCTTTTCATACATCGTTTCGGCTAGCGTAGTTAGCGGTGTGAACCAAAGTATGAAAAGAGGTGAAACGATGTCTCGCCCAGCTCACTCGCTCGCTAGCCGGCGGTATGGCCTGCGCTTCAAGCTTTGTATAAAATTCTCATTTCATACCATTTACGTACATTTTAATTCAACTCGTTGCGTTTAAGCGTCATATCTCAACCTTTATCGGTAGAGAGCTTGTTCATTCATTAATTTCAAGTATCTCACTTATTTTTAATGACAACATTCTTTCTAATCAATTCGGTGTAACATTTTTGTGAGATTTCTTAAGAGATTCTTTGGTCTATGTTTACATTATATCATTAAAAATGTTTTTTAAAGTACGGTTATTGAATTTCAACACAAATTCAGTTCCAAATTCGGTATGGAAGTTAGGTATTAAAATAACAGAAGGCTATAGTGAAATTCTATTATTAGTTTAGTTATTTTTTCCTGGTACCATATAATAATAGTATTTAATAGAAATTTTATTATTATTCAATTTATGGCTAAATTGCCAAGAGCCTCGATCGATCGTTAGGCAGCTGGATTTCTGGTCACGGCTCGTATTGTTAGGAGGTTCCTCTCTCTGGAGCCCTGTTCCCAATGCAGGTTGGCTACAATTTTTTTTTTGAGCTTTAAATATTTAAAAATGTAATTTATATGTATAGATATGAATAAAGGAAGTATCAATAGTATTAATACCAACGTGGCTATTTTAAGATATCATAATGTTATTTAACACACGGTTGCAATAACTTTAATTCTAGACACTACGACTTCACGTAATACCTATAAAGATAAAATACTTTGGCCATTATAAAATATCATCACAAAGAAGAAAAAAACAATAAAGAGAGAAAAGAAATTTTTATCTGATAATGTACCAGCCAATACGGAGCCGACATCGGTGTATGAGAAGAGGTGAATTACACCTATAATGGGGCAATTCCTTTGTCAGTAATGATGATAAAGTGATCAACCTGCTGCGCCTGCGGCTACGTAGCTTTATTTATCACTTGGTAGTATTTCGGTCTCCTTTGGATACGACATAAGAAATTGTGTAAGATATTTATCATGCGCAAATTGTGGGATGGATTTTATTGATGTGCTTCTGATATGACGGGTAAACTTGCTGAGAATGTCCCTTTATCCTTTTTGGTTTTGCTTGTTATTTTACTTTTCCTCTCGCACTTAGGCATCTCAATTTATTTGAGGTTGGCGCAGCATGTCTTCTTCTTCCATACTTGTCTTCATCTCACGGGCCTAAAATGGCCGCTTTAGCAGTATTGTAATCTTACTAAATATTATAAATGCGAAAGTTTGTAAGGATTGATGGATGGATGGATGTTTGTTACTCTGTCACGCGAAAACTTCTAAACGGGTTTGGATGAAATTTGTCACATAGATAGTTTAGAACCTGGATTAACATATTGGATACTTTTTATCCCGGTGTTATGATCCCGTGGGACAGTTGCCGAACATCAGGCGGGCGAAGCAGCGGACATAAGCTAGTAGGATAATAATATGAATTACGTTACAATTCGTAATATCAACTGCGTCTGTGACCGTTTTAAGAATTTCGATGTAATTCCTTTCTAGCCATATCATTTTTTACACAGTCCATCCATCGTGTTTTTGCTCTTCCCCTACTCTTATCCTCATTTATTCTTACTTTTAGGTTATTTTACGTAGTAAAAAATAATCTAGCCCGTAAGATATTCTTTCATTTATTTAAAACTTTTTTCTCATGATACTTTTCATTCACGCATAAACGGAACAGTGACTCCGGGCCATTTTTTTCGCATTCGATGTGAATCGTAACAGTAGGGTTGTCAAACAGAGCATTTTATTTTCAAATATTAACGGCCGTTTTCTACTTTAATTGGTATGACAATACCACTTCAATAGAAGAGCTACCAATTTATTACAACACTATTTCGAAAACCTATGACTTTTACTGCCAATCATACAAGGTGGTAGGTATTCAGTACATCATTCTGAAATTACCTATGAAAAATTTCTATGGGGGCCCATACAAATTATTCATAGGTACGTAATTTAAAAAAAAAACAGTTAAAAGCGTTTAAGCGTCGATTTCCCTTCCACCCTGTATAGATTCTATGCTTCATAGGTAAATTTCATACCGCTGGGAATCTCTGAAAGGGATGGAGGGGAACAAAATAAAAATTATTGTGTATATTAAAGGTGCGCTAAGCTGATTTCTTTTTTTGTATGCTTTCTTGACGGCACTTAATTTAATTTAAAAATTTAATTCGAGCAACCAGACTCATAGTGTTAGTAACAAAGTACTTACAAACTATCACACAAAGACAAAAACAGAAACAGATTGCGACATCATTGCTGCAAGGTGACAGGCCAAGCCGAAAGCTTGCAGCAGTGGTTCACCAACTCATAATCAAGCGCGCCCCGCACCCTACGGACCAAGGATGCGCAATGATCTAAGTCAAAAGTAATCTTCTAAAAATAGTAACAGCATATCTTGTCATATGACTTACTCATTTTTTTTTGTTTATTTTATTAGTCTGCATCTTATCTGAGCCTATTCTTCAAAGATGAGACATACCACAAATATTTTAAGACGTGTCGTCTAAAAATACATCCTAAATTGTCTGTACTTAAGGTTTGTAATTCAATGGGAAGAAAGGATTAAATGGTCTGTTTTGTTGACATCTTTTGTTAGTGAATCGCGCGACTCAACAGCTTATAATTAGACAAAATTGAGAGCTATTTAACTTCTTGTTAAGCGTATGGAATTTTTAATTACGCTATAAAAATTCTTCTCAGACTTTTATGAATGGGATTTGATGTATATTCATAACGTGTAGCTATGGAAACAGAGGTCTAAGTTTAATTTACACTATAATGGGTGTAAAAATACCCTTAACGAAGCCGAAAGGCACTTGTTCTCCCCGTCATTACGATCAGAGTATGTTTGTTCAGGTTCCCAGGTATAGTCTTGATTTTAGACCATATCTGGGAACCTTCTAATTACGGAGATATTGGGGGTCAAAGTTCCAATTTTTTCACAATTTTTTTTTAACGCATATTTTTCTTGTTCTAACTTTACTTTAAATACCTCCACGACCCCCGTACTATTCAATGCATCCATCAGCACAAAGTTTTGAGTGTGTTACATTGAGTCTTATCGATAAACGTGATTTCCACCCAAAAAAAGTCGTTTCACAGCAATAATTTTTGCATGGATTTACTTAGTTTGATGGTCTCGTACATAATGCTTGCTGGACGGCTTCGTGAAGAGCCATCCTGTCAAAAGGTGTTGTTCAAATACAAACCGATTTGATAGCGATGCCCACATCTCTGATCATTTCACAAATAATGATTCCGTTTCAAGCTCCAATTTTGAAATTGATAAAGATTGTATACTAGTGGTTTGATAAAGATAAGTACGTCATCGTCAGTTCAAAAGAATGCACCCAGCTTAAGAGGACACCTACCTACTGTTGTACTGTACACATAAGTGCATATGAAGTGCAATGTAAATAATGTAATTCGCGACATAAGGGCGCCTTTGTGAGTATAACTAGGTACTTATTACTTATGTTATAGGTTTCTTTGCAATAAGTAGCATCTAACTAATATAACAAACACACGTGATGCTGTCGGGTCCAGTAAGATTTTACAAATAAAGCAATTAGATGCAGATTATGACAATTTTAAATACTGAAGAAATATGTGTAAAGATTGTTACTTATTAATATTTCAGAAATATCAGAAAAGGGACGTAACATAGGTTAAAAGAATTCAAAATATTGATTTCGAGTTCGGAAAGGTTTAATTTTTGCAACTTGCGAGGTTTTTTATTTTCATAAATCCTTAACTTGTTCTTCAATACACTTCCTCGGAAACTGGCTCTTATCGCACTACTATTAGTTTCAACATGCAATGTATTTCACACGCATGGATTTTTTCATAACTCTACTAGTGCGGAAATAAAAATCTACAGATAACTATTTAAAACTAATTCCAAATTAGTTCCATTCCTATAGTCGCGGTGTTTTTTTTTTTTAATTCTCAGTAAAGAGGCGCATGTTTCGAAGGGCTTAATATTTTATGCAGCACAGTACAAAAAAAAATGTAGAAAACTTTAAAATTGGGCTGCATTGACGGATTCCCCTTAAACAAAAGTGTAAATAAATGATTGAATAATGTGTTTTGGGGCAGCCCTATATGACGTGACGAATGTACCTTTAATAAGTGACGGAAGCGCTCCGGTGGACGAGAACTGGCGACTTCCGACAATGACGGGGACGAACGAAAGCGGTCGTCTTCACTACGCCTCGTGTATTTTCTTACGGGAACTGGGTCCCTTATCGTTTCCTCTTGATCGGACTCAGGGGCAACCACAAGAGCGTCTATTTATTATGGCACTTGGTCTTTTTTGTTTCTAAAGGTTGATTGCGAAGGGTTAGAGGAACAGCCGCTCAGGTCGATCTTTAGATCTTTGCCTGAGCTGATCCGTGGATGAGTGACCACCCATAACATACCGAGTTTCCTCCGTACCTCGGAAAGCATGCTAAGCCGTTGGTTTCGGATGTCAATGGCCCGAAATTCTGACAGCCAGTCTTACCAAGGAGTATCGTATTACCCAGTACATGATAGGCACTTCACATGTAGGTACAGTCATTATCAGCTGGTTGTGTCTGAGTGTCACTACAGTCATCGGGTAAATTACTTGTTTGGCAGATGGGTTGCTGACCGTAGATGACGTTGATGACGATGATGACCGTAGACATATGACATTTTGACGTTTATCCGCTTGACGTAATCCCTTCACGGTTTCGAAAAGCACATCATTATTTAAATGATCTGTCATTCTCGTATTCTTTGAAATCATTTCGGCGGTAGCGACTGACATTCGTGCCAATTTCACATCCAAATGAAAAGGTGATAAACGAATTAATTGTAGTTCGGAGCCAATTTCTAGTTATTTTAAACTGGTCTATCTGAAAGCTCTCTCTCTCTTCTCTCTCTAATCTATAATTTTAATCGCCTGTGTACTCTCCATAACTGCGCAGGCACACTCACTTTTAGAAATCCATATAAATGAATGTTCTTACACGGCCTGAAAGGGTGAAAAGTCTTCAGTTAGTAGTTTGGTGTTAGTATGTTCCTATCAGTAGCGAAGGGTCAATTTTTGTAAGAGGTAAGCCGGAGTACATATCTTTAATGTGATGATATTATTTGTCTATAGAATACTGACTGTGCCATTTTTCAAAGAGAAGCCGGTAGGAATCGAGTTGTATGGAACCTTCGCCACTGGTACCTAAAGGGTGTAAAAAGACCCTTAACAAAGCCGAAAGGTACTTGTTCTCCCCTTCATTGAGATCATTTTTTTGTTCTAGACCATACCTGGGAACCTTCTAGTTTCCGAGATATTGGGGGTCAAAGTTCCAACTTTTCACCAGTTTTTTTTTTAAATACAGTTTCTAATGGAAGATTTTCACTTTAAACACCTTCACGACCTCCGTATTATTCAATCCATCCATCAGCACAATATTTTGAGTGCGTTACATTGAGTTTTACCGTAAAACGTGATTTTTCACCCCAAAAAAAAAGTCGTTTCCCAGCAATAATTTTTGCGTAAAGTTACTTAGTTTGATGTACAGAATGCTTGGTTCACGGCTTCGTGAAGGGTCTGTTTACACCCCGTATATTAATGTTCTTACACGGCCTGAAAGCGTGAGAAGTCTTCAGTTAGTAGTTTATTGCTAGCAGTAGTGAAGGTTCCTTACAACTCGATTCCTACCGGCTTCCCTTTGAAAACTAGCAGTCAGTATTTTATAGACAAATAATAAAATCACATTAAAGGTACGTACTCCGGCTAACCTCTTACAAAAATTGACCCTTCGCTACTGATTGCTAGTATGTACCTATGTATCAAACAGACATCATCATCATCCACAGAATTCACCCACTGCTGGGTATACGCCTCTCTTTTCTTGTGCCAATCTTCAAGTGCCTGTGACAGCCGGCTTTTTCCAAAGTGACGTACTTTTTTTTCTTTTTTTTTTCTCTTTATTTAAAGGGGCTTGTTCAATTTGAAGATGTCGCCCCTGTAATACAAATGACAAAATCCAACACTTATTTCAAAACACAATCACACCGTAGATTCACTTAAACTATTCTATTTTAATGGCCATTTGAGCGAGCCTGTACAGAAGTCTGGCCTCCTTCGACAAAGGGAAGGCCAAAATGCTGTTACACCAGTCCACATCTGAGGGAATCAAATTAATTTTACATTTTAAAAGAATTCTAAGGGCTTCGTTCCGGACACACTCCATCATCATGTGGTAAACATCTTCTACCACATCGCACTCACTGCAGTTCGATGAAACAACCTTGAAACTGACATACTTGAACACAAAGATAACCACGCCTGCACCCGAAGGGTCAGGCAGAGGTGTACCCAATTATAGTACAGTCACGTATCGCCAGTTATGTTTTAGTGCCATGTAATAGGGGGCGAGCTTATTGCCATGAACCGGGCACAAACAGATTCCTACTGAGAAAAATTCTAACGGAAAAACCCAATAACACTGCCCAACCCGAGAATCGAACCAAAGACCTCATGCTCAGCAGTCGCGCTTGCGACCACTCGACCAACGAGCCACTTGAACGCTTTTGATATAAAGTTATTATTTTTTACCTTTTAAAAATAAGATATGTCTAGTTATTTTTCCGGCGCATGTACTCAACCACATCCGAAAACCATAAAAATTATATTTTAATGTAATTTTATTGGTCTCTTAAAACGCAGTAACTAGTCGCTACGTATGAGGTCGTGATTATATAAATCATAATTTAAAATATTCAGTGATAATTTATATTAGAAACAATTTTGCACCGGACGGATGTAGATAATAATTTGCAGAAAATAAACTAAATCACTAAGATCTTAGTACAATTTTATCGTTGGCAAATGATCATAACAAGTATGAAGTGATGCTGAAATTAAAATGAATAAGGTCAAGCAATTTGGGAAAGCATTGGGGCATTTTACCGCCCGCGGTGAAACGGACAGAAAATCTAAACTTTTTATATTATAGCTAGCCCATATAGTCCCACTGCTGGGCAAAGGCCTCCCTCCATTCCTTCCAAAGGTCACGATTCTGTGCTACTTCTTTCCAAATCTCAAGGAAGACATCCAGTTCGTCCCGCCATCTCCTTCGTGGTCTGCCGCGACCCCGTGTCACTGTTTCAGGGCACCAATCCTGAGCTTTACGGGCCTACAGTTCGTTCGGCATGCGACAGACATGTCCTGTCCAGTCCCATTAAGCCCCATTTAAGTTGGGTAGGTTTGAGCCACGTCAACGATTTGTGTTTTGGAGCGCATTATAGTGTTTCGTACAGGATCTGTTAATTTTACACCTAAGATACTGCGCTCCATAGCACGTTCATTGAAATAAAGCTCAAAATCTTTGAACTTTTCTTTTCAGTCATCGCGGTTCTCCCGGTCCACTTTGGTCTAGTTGTTGTAAGCGCGACTGCTATGCTAATGAGGTCTTGAGGTCGATACCCAGGTCGGGAGAAGTGTTATTGGATTTTTCCATCAGGAATTTCCCAGTAGCAGCTACGGAGTATAGTGTCTGGCTGATGGCAATAGGCTCGTCCCCTATTACATGGGATTAAAACATAACTGGTGAAATGTGGGTCTACTATTATAGTAACACCTCTACCTAACCCTTCGGGGATTAATTATAGGCGTGATGTTATGTTAATCCCGGTTGCTGCAGACAGTTCCCAAAAAGCTGTTTTTTTGGTTACCTACATTTTTATAGCAATACGTTTGCGGTCCAACCACCACTGCCCTTATATGAATATGACTATAGTAATCATTCATTTCGTAATCACTGCACATAATGATGACCCATAACCACACAAATGCCTATGCACAGAACCTGTGTTTATGTAATCAGTATGACTGATTACGTAACCAATTAAAACAAATGTAAATTACTCTGATCACTGTTTACAGATATACATAACTTACCTACGTGGCTTGATTAAGAAACTTCTTTGACCACCTCCTTGTGGCTTAGTCATAGTTTATGGCCAATTAAAAAAGAACTTAATGAAGCATGACTTATATATAACTCCTTTATTTATAATCATAATTAAGTTGTTTAACAGGTAATCTGTCTACAGGAAACTTTATGATTGTGTTTGATATTCCTACTATTGTAGACACCGTTTTTACTTTTTTACTTTTGCTTACAAATTACGCCAACTGTTGTGAAAACAACGTTTGGTTCTTCTGTCAAATGTTATTCAATAATTCGCATTATGTAGCACGCTTTGGCTATAAAGGGTGTAAAAGACCCTTAACGAAGCCGAAAGGCACTTGTTCTCCCCGTCATTACGATAATTTTTTGTTCTGAACCATACCTTTTCTAGTTTTTTTTGTAAACCCACTTTTTAAGGTTTTAACTTTACTTTAATTAATTCCATGACCCGTTTACTATTCAAGGCATCCATCAGCACTAAGTTTTGAGTGCGTAACATTGAGTTTTAATGTAAAACGAGATTTTTCACCCCAAAAAAAAATCCCAGCAATAATTTTTGCGTAGAGTTACTTAGTTTGATGTACAGAATGCTTGGTTGACGGCTTCGTGAAGGATCCGTTTACATCCTGTATTATTGCAAGACAAAATCAACAAGTCGTAGTTGATAAAGTCGTTTAAAAATACGTCTCCGTCTTGAATCTTACAACTAGGCCTCCTGTCCTATAACATTTTCTTTTTCAATATTTCATAATCGTGAAAATATGTTTCATGAACAGCTGTCATACAGGATGTCCTTGTTCAGGGGTCGAGACCACATTCATGTAGTATTTATTGAAGTTGAACAAATAAATTTTATAAAATTATTTATTTATAAATTAAGATTGCTTTCCAAATCACTTCAAACGATCCATCAGAAAACCTTCCACCTGGAAACGAGTTGCCCTGGCCGACATGGAAATCTCTGAACTACTTCGAACCCGAGTCGGCCAGAGCAAAGACAATCTTTGCAGATGGGGGTTCATGGACGGCTCAGATCTCAAGTGCATATGCGGCGTCTCCCCTCAAACAATGGCCCACCTTCCATCTTGCACCGCATGCCCTATTACACGTACCTGCGCTCTTGATGATTTATTTACTGCATCAGTGAGCGGGGTTCGCGTGGCTGAGTTTTGGGCTAAACATATTTAAACTTTTTGCCGTCGATGGGCTAAGAAGAAGAATCATAATCATCTTAGGTCATTCTTATCATGCTTGTACCTACTTGATGAATCTGATATCAACTTGCGATCCATAGCACCTCATGGTAACCCTAAGACATGCAGGTGTCGGGCCCATTAACTGTGCTTTGTTTGTTTTTCACACAAATGCATTTGCCGTGTTTCTTTAGTTGTGACTTGCGCTTGTCCTATTGTTAGGCAAAGGCTGAGTCTTTCACTGTTCGCCATTGTTGGCCAATTGGGAACATGTATCGTCGTCTACGTCGCTAGAGCATAGACGTAGTTCTACATCTTTTAGTTTTAGTTCTCTCTCTAGAATTGAACATTTAAGAAACATTCTTGAAAATGCTTAAGATTCTTATTATTTTTGACTGGCTGCCTCGTTGTTCTTGTCTAAAAACCAGTCTTTCCAAGTCAGATAGGATGTCAGATAGGCAGTCGCTCCACGTAAAATATTTAGCTACATCCGGTAAGACTGGAAGCCGACCCCAATGAATTTGGGAAAAGGCTAGGCAGATGATGATGATGATACCTCGTTGGTCTTGAGTTTTGTAACATAACTGTTGCGAATGGGGTCCTGGTTTCCATCATCAGGTCCAGCACAGCTTGAGTAAAGTGTTATTATATTATTAGTTTTTACTGGCAGCCCGACCTGGTGTCTGGTTTCGTATTCTATAGGACATCATATTTAGCGAAATATGGTGTATCTATACTGAACACTTCATGCTTGCATCTCTATGGAAATCCTTATCCTATCGTAATCCTAACTTCCTAACTAATATTATAAATACGAAAGTAAGTTTGTTTGTTCCCTTTTCACGCCTAAACCACTGAACCGATCATCCTGAAATTTTGCATATACGTTGTCAGGTTTACAGAAACGGACATAAGATACTTTTCATCCCGAAAAAAAGTACTGTCCCGGAGGAAAAAAACAATAACGTTCTTATGATAAATAGATGGCGATGGCGCCACGTCTCTTTCGAATCATGATTGAATTATATTACCTATTACAAGCAGAGTACAACCCGATTTGATTGTCAAATCCTAAATTAAAACGAGCGAAGCCGCGGGCAAAAGCTAGTAAACTTTATATTTTATGTTGTTCTTTTACTTGATAGTGGTAGTGACACAGCGTGTCCAAACTGCTGTATTGGAGACAAACTTCGGTGCGTCTTTGTCTGTCGTTATTCTCTCTTGACGACTGGTAAAGATTCCTTTTAGATCGTGATGCTGATAGGAATAAGCTCCTCTATCCTGTAAAAGGCGATCCGTGGAATATATCACAGCATAATAGCCTTTCCAGCCACGGATCCGTTTGTGAATAGAACAATTTTCCCTCACGACCGTTATTAGAAATATCCGTTTTGTGAAATTTAAAGATTATTCGAAGTATCCGTAATGTGCTTATGTTGCGGTCTATGTGGAGCGTAGGCTATGTTTTGTGGTTAGCACTAACATTGGACGTGTCAATGACCTTTGTAATGGATTTCCAATAACTTTCCGCCATCTTACATGTTTTTGCAGCATTTTATGTAAGGCTGCAGATGTCGTTGAGTACTTTTAGCTGTTTTACCGTACGAGAACAACACTGATGGCATCTGTCATTTTTTATCAGTTTAATTTTTATATTGCAATTATATCCAAAATCTGACATTATTAGAATCGGGCATTTATTAGAATCTGACATTTGTAGAATCTGGCATTTGTAGAATCAGGCATTTGTAGAATCTGGCATTATTAGAATCTGACATTTGTAGAATCTGGCATTTGTAGAATCAGGCATTTGTAGAATCTGGCATTTATAGAAACTGGCGTTATAAACTCGTCTGGCATTTCTAGAATCTGACATTAATCGACTAATCCGTAAAAAGGGATTAGTCGATTAATGTAGAATATTATGCAGATAGATAGATAGATATTAGATAGATATTCAGTTGTTTTCGAACTTGAAGCGATTATACTTATGTTTAGCCTAAAGTCATCGTCATTACGAAAACAGCAATTACAGTTTATTTTGTTATTCTATGAACAGATTTTTCAGTCAGTAGGGCAAATGCTAGAGAACTTTTCTTTTCAAATATATCAAGAAGTCACAATTATTCGCCACATTTATTTGACGATTCCGAAACTGGCGCCCGTTTCTGCGGAAAAATAATTTAATCAGGACATGTGTTGTTCTACTTTTGATAGTTGACAAAAGCGTTGAAACTTTTTTTTATCATTCTGAACAAATAATAAATTGACTCTATTTATAAAACCCACGTAATACATATCCGAAAAGTGGGCAAGATACGTTAAGGCAAATTAAAGTTCATTTAAAAGGGGGCGGTACAATTCGGCGAAAAAAAAATACAAGTGAAATTAAATCTTATGCCAAAAGTGTCTGAGTCAAATTTCTTTCGCGCTTGATCAATTTCACGGCTACAATGACAGATTAACGTACACCGCCGATATGTACCGTACACAAATAAATCACTTTCTGACAAAGCTGTACAACTTTATAAAACTGATAAAATCTACGATCGACAATCGTCGACCCCACAAAATTTTACGACGTTGCACAATTCTCGCTCTTATTGTTGAAGAAATAATTGCATCGCTAAATTATCGAGTTGTCAACCGGCCTTTGTTAAAACGTACAAAAATTTCGGACCACCAAATAAGTGCCCCGTGAGACGATTACTCTGCAAGCATAAATAAAATTATATGTAATTATCGAGAAAAATGCCACGATAAACCTCGAGTGAAGTTGCAAATCTTAAGAGCTGGTTTATTGAATTCTTTAATTATTGTGATACGCCCAAAACTGGCTCGTTTGTTGCGGTTTTATTTAACAAAAATAATAAGTGCACCTTGGAATTTTAAAAGGTTATTTAAAGTGATTACGGGATTGTTTGAAAAATTGCCCTGATGTTATTTAAAAGGGTAATCATCCGTAACAATTTGTTCAAACCATAAAAGAAAATCTTTTCAAGTCTTTCATTATTATTTTCACATCTAATTGCAGGCATATTCCTTTGCTTTTCGGTTATACTCTCAATGCAATTACCAGTTTGAAAGTGAAGGTAATATAGCTAGATAAGTACCTACTTATTCACTATATAATTATATTCAGATTTATATCATTATCCTGCTTCATATATTCACCTTATTAAAAGCTATATATCATTACAAAAAAAAGCAAATTTAATTTACATGGTAATTGCTACCGTTACGTCAACACTTCAAGTTTGTTACATATATTTTATTCCGCGTTTCTCGTAAGTAATCGGTAAACAGAATCGTAATGCAAGATTTATTTATGTACATTTGTCAAGTCACTTTTCTTCGAAGCGTGCAGTATATCTCGAAGCCAGCTCAGATCAGCGCTGCTAATCAAGGAAAACGTCAAAAAATTCGAACAAAATTTAGTTTCGTTCAGTTCCTTATTTTGTCACCTGTCAACTTTTGTTGAACTGATCCTAAGGCTCCTTCGTAATGAATGGACCTCGAAGATGTTGTAGCAAAATAAGCTCTATGCCTCTAATAGGAGGTTTAAAATTGCACTTAGGAAGAAAGCTGCGATACTTTTTGCTGCTGTATAACGCTAGGTGGCACTGTAATAATGACTAATCAATAGCGCAAGCTTAGTTTAAGTGAAAACAGGCATTTGTCTCGTCGACGAGGCGCTTAAGAACAATTATATTTTTACTCAAGGCAACATTTACTTCCATCTGCTATACTGTTAATCCATAGGGCCAGCTGAAATATGTCTCTGTGTTAGTACCTAATTATATGGATAAAGGAAAATATATCTAAATCTGTCACCTTCGAGTTCATTACATCACTATTCTTGAGATCACACCTTTTTCCTCGCTCATTATTCAAGTTATTTTATCGACTCCTTTCAGGGAATCTTAAGGTGTCAATGTAATTGATTGGAAAATTCTTGTTTTGTTATAATGTGTGTCTAGAAAGAAAAATCTTTTAATGATTATTATGATTGTGTAGCCTGTTTTCTTTAGAGATTTTTTTCAAATAACATTTCAATTTATAGATCAAACGCATGTGACTAAAAAAAGGTTGTATATTAATTTTGATGTATGGAGAGGAAGGCAAAAGAAAAGATGGATGGATTGTGTGATGAATGATATGAAAGAGAACAGAGTAAATGATGCCGTGACGTCTGACAGGGGAGAATGGAAGAAGAAAACCTGATGCGCCGACCCCAGGTAGAATGGGACAAGGGCAGGAAAATGATGATTTCAATTTATAGAAGCATAATTTTTATTACCCCAGTACTTGGTTACGCGTACTGCATTAATTAGTCCTTTATATAGCGTCTATTCGTATTATAAAGGGTGTAAAAGTTCCTGTTCGGTGCGGGAGGTTCCTGCACCGAATCGGGCGGGAGGAAACGCCCGGGTGTTATCATTGTGAGGATCGTCCGGAGGACACGGTGGCGCACACCGTGGAGGTCTGCCCCGCTTGGGCGGAGCTCCGCCGTGTCCTCGTAGCGGCGATCGGCGGCGGCGACCTCTCGCTCCCGGCCCTGGTTCAGGCCATGGTCCGGAGCGAGAGGGAATGGGAAGCCGTCACCTCCTTCTGCGAAGCAGTCATGCTAGCGAAGGAGGTGGCGGGACGTGAGAGGGAGAGAATCTCACGTCCCAGCCGCCGCGGGCGAAGCACCGGGCGTCGGGGGCCACGTGGTGGCTCCCGGCCACCGTAGGCGCGGGCCTGTGGACGGTGAGTAATGGGTTAGCTCACCGTCCGTCCGTCTTATGACGACAGGCCGTGTCGACGGCGCGTTCGTGTTCCACGCGCGCCTCAAAGAGATGTCAGCAACCAAGAAGGGGCCCGCAAGGGCCGATGCCTGCCGGGGCTGCGGGACTGTTCGAAAGAGATACCGTGGCCCTGACTCCCTCCCACTCCACCCAGAGCGGGAGAAGTCATTTGATGATTTCCCAACCATAAAAAAAAACAAAAACAAAAAGGGTGTAAAAGTCAAAGTTCCAATTTTTTCACAAGTTTTTTTTTAAATACCACTTTTAAAGGTTTTAACTTTACTTTAATTAACTCCATGATCCGTTTACTATTCAAAGCATCCATCAGCACTAAGTTTTGTCGTGAACGTGATTTTTCACCCCAAAATAAAAAGTTTATTCCCAGCCATAATGTTTGTGTAGAGTTACTTAGTTTGATGAACAGAATGCTAGGTTGACGGCTTCGTGAAGCGTCTGTATACACCTTGTATGTCTTTAAAAAAGATTGATCCCAATTCTAAAGACTTCATTCATTCAAAAGAATTAAATCATCAGTCATCACTAAAAGCTCATTCATTGAGTATTCCAACCTGCCAGTACTAGAAATAATTAGTTTTATTTATATATAACCTGGTCTAAAGATTAATGTTCTTGACAGTTGTTGAAACTGCTTTAATTTACTGATTACTAAAGCAAATGTCAAGTGAAACCGATTCCGATTACCATTACTTGATTAGTTTGCGAATTGAATTGACTGATGTGACATGTATCGTGTCATTTTCATTGCAATCGGCATACGGATGTATTGACTTCCGAATTAAAGATTGCGGATATCTTGTATTGACAATGATGATGGATTATTGTTGGCTGTTACATTTTTGATGTAGTGTGGCTGACTCTGGCTTGCCCACCATCACGGATTTCAATTTTGATAACACAAAAAATTAGTCGCTAATTAGTCGAAATTTGTCGCCAAATATCAGAATTTGTCGCTCACTGGTTCAAAAGATATAAGGGTTTATAGGTGGCCGATCTGGAGAGAGTCTCCCCAGCTTGGCCACATTTATATCTCAAAAACTAGGGCACCTAGGGAAGATCTGTTTTCTCCCATATTTAGTCGCCAATTAGTCGGAATCAGTCGCCAAAAATCAGAATCTGTCGGTCACTGGTTCAAAACTTATAAGGGTTTATATGTGGCCGATCTGGAGACACTCTCCCCAGCTTGGCCACATTTAGATCTCAAAAACTAGGGCACCTAGCGAAGATCTGTTTTCTCACATATTTAGTCGCCAATTAGTCGGAATTAGTCGCCAAGTCACAGATTTAGTCGGTGTATAATTAAAAAGATATTAAAGAATCAATTTCCCCATACAGTGGTACAAGCAAGTACAAAATACTTTAAGTAGTTTCTAGAAAGTATCTATGACGTCTTATGGAGGAACGTTTGTTTCGAAATATATAAATTTAAACTTATTCTATGATTTCAACCCACCAAATAAAAGCTGTATTCATTACCTATGAACAGATCTACAATAAATAAGTAATTATTTATCGAACACAATGTGCACTTAGTCGCTGGCAGATAGATCGCTGCGCTCCTTTTCATTTACGGTAAGTTAGAAAGAGATAGATGCGCGTGTACCACAGACGAGCGACTTAGAACGAGTTGCCCGTGACGTAGGTTATAGTCAGCCAGTTTAAAGTGGGACTTATTTTGAATAGTTAGGAACTCGAGTGTTTTATATATTTTTCCTTATAGGCATATCTGTGTAAAGCAACATTAACAAAAAACAAACAGAGGAAGCCTTTGGATAACTTTGAAATGATACGCTTAGTGTGCATTGATATTTAAAAAGGAAATTTTAAATCAATGTTAGTGTGTTAAACTCTGAACGCAAAAAAATAAAGTAAGTAAAATAATCTAGGTTATTAGGTAAGTACCTAATTTGAAAAATGCCCTTTGATGAGATATTTTTATTCCAAAAATAGCTATTTACCTAGATAAATCTCACATTCGTACATAGCTTTGTTTAAGTAGTAGTGCTGCGGCTGACCTACGTAAACATGGCTACGTATTAATAAATTCTGTATCTATTTACGAAGCTTAAAATTCCATTCAAATTACATAGAATCCTACTTGGTAATTTGAGTGGAATTTTAAGTTTCGTATTTCGCTATTACTGTTTTTTTTTATTATTATAAAATCGATCTCGCCTGATGGAAAGCGATAGGCAGATGAGAACTAGGATGGAACGAGCCTACCCAGGTGCTTGTTAAGGCAAGGTTAACCCGAGCGCACGTAGGCATTATCGCTTACCCCAGCCCGCGCAAAGAGACTCGATACGTAACAAATTACGCTGCGCGGAAAGCAGAGTAGAACAATGCAGTAAATCAACTTGAATTGATAAGTATACGTTCATTTCGTTTTGTTTTGCTAGGAAGTATTGGTTATACATAGATTAGGAACCTACGTACTGTATGAACTTAAACCTAATTACTAATAATTAAAAATAAGTTCTTAGGTACACTTATTTATTTTTGTGAATAAGGTAAATTTAAAATCTGATTGACACTAAGATCATGAATACGGGTATGATTCAAACCTACACGCCGCGCGCCATTCGATTTTTCATAAGGGTGCGAAATCTTCGTGTCCTGGTATAAAACATGAAGCAGTAGGTAGGCACACTTTCTTTAGGCGAATATTGTATTACAATTCTTGAATTATTAATTATTTAATTAATGAAATAATATCAATAGTATAATTCAAGAAGGGTTAGAGGTACCTATAAATAGTTATTTTGTGTAAAATATAATATGAAGCGTCGCCCGCCTAGCCTTTTCCCAACTGTATTGGGGTCGGCTTCCAGTCTTAACCGGATGCAGCTGAATACCAGTATTTTACATGGAGCGATTGCCTATCAGACCTCCACAACCCAGTTAGTACTGGGTAATACGATACCCCTTGGTAAGACTGGTTGTTAGACTTTTTGGGCCACTGACTACCTAACGACTGTCAAAGATCTACAAATGACACCCGGGACCACCGGCTTAACGTCCTTTCCGAGGCACGGAGGAAACTCGGTATGTGATGGGTAGTCACCCATCCACAGACCAACCTAGGCAAGCACGGCTTAACCTAAAGATCGACCCGAGCGGCTGTTATTATTTAGCCACGAGCTCCTCGCGTGGGTTGTTAATAAATAAATAAAACGTTTTGTTTTGTTTTTAGTCAAATAGTTACACTTACTAATAAAAGTAAACACTTTCCAAAATCAAAACATTTATTGAAATAAGTGTTTTGATTTAAGTACGCCAGTTACAGGCACTTTTGAACTGTCGAAACAAAGATAACAATAAAATGAAGCTACAGTCCCAGTCAAAAGGCATAATAACTGTGAAAGAACTGTAGTTGCCCATTCCAAAGCTACCGAAAATTATAAATAATATTTGTACGAAATGGTCATACTGTCACATTTCTACACTACGGCCACAGAATACACAATAGTACAGAAGATTCAAAATTCAAATGCGAAATCATAAATAGCGGTCGCGGTCGTGACGGTGGCGAAATGAAGAATGTAGCTGTCGGTGACGTGTCGTCGAGTCGGTAGGTATCGATAGGCATCGGTGTTGGTTTCAAGCAGGGTTGTCCAATGAAGAAACATTCATTGATTTTTTTATTGAGAGATATAATATATACCTAACTAGCTGAACCGCGCAACTTCATCTGCGTCGTATAAGAGAAAGAGCCAAAGCAATAAATTTTCCCCGTTTTTGCAACATTTTTCATGTTCCGCTCCTATTGGTCATAACGTGATGTTATAAAGGGTGTAAAAAGACCCTTAACGAAAACGAAAACCACATATTCTGCCCATCATTGGGATCATTTTTTTGTTCTGGACCATACCTGGGAACCTTCTAGTTACGGAGATATTGAGGGTCAAAGTTCCAATTTTTTCACAAGTTTTTTTTTAAATACTACTTTTTAAGGTTCTAACTTTACTCCAATTACCTCCATGGTCCGTTTACTATTCAAAGCATCCATCAGCAATAAGTTTTGAGCGCATTATATTGAGTTTTACCGTAAAATGAGATTTTTGACCCCAAAAAAAAATTTCGTTTCCCAGCAAAAATTTTTGCGTAAAGTTACTTAGTTTGATGTACAGAATGCTTGGTTGACGGCTTGGTGAAGGGTCTGTTTACACCCCGTATACCCTATAGCACTCAGGGATAATATACCTTTCTAACAGTGAAAGAGTTTTCAAAATCGGATCAGTAGTAGATACCGGAGAATATCCCTAACATCCAAATTCACAAACTTTATCTCTTCATAATATTAGTACAGATAGGTATCCTACATCTTTGACTAAGTAGGTCTCATTATCTGTAAGTACAATAAGTTTAAGGTAATAAATCATTTTATATTTCGACATCAGAAGTTTTATTATTCTAACCTAAATTAAGATAAAATAAAAACTCAACACTCGTCCTTACAAACTCTACATAAACAACACAACACACACACCCACAACACAACACTCACAATCACCTCAAAATACACACACATACACAACACACATCAAACCACCTTTTTGGAAATTCATTTTTATAAAATAATTTGATTTGATTTTGATTTATTATTTCTGTACATAAAAAGCGATTTACTGAAATGTCTAACCGCTCATAACTCTGGGAAGAGAACTGTGACCTGAAATACAAGCTCCGCCTAGCTCAAGCGCAGTCGATCATATTTATTGGTTATGCTTAATTCTAACTGCATTTAAATACCTACTGTTCAACATGTTATATTTCTAAGGAGCAATAAATAAACTTATTAAACCTTAATAAAATAATTACCATTAATGCTCATATTAGGTATCTAAATATTTACATCTTTGATTAAAGATTATTAGGTAGGTATTTTTTGTAACGTATTGTAGTGTTTTTCAAGCAATGGGTTGATACTTACAATACGTTTTCAACGTTTAAGTATTTTAAACGTTTTGCTAAAGGTACGATAATTTTAACTTATTTTATTATTCTAACGTAAATTAGAGCTTAACATTGTAAACTGGTAAAACAGTTGCATGCGACTGTACAACTTGACACCAAATAGACCAAGAGCAAGGTTTAATGTTTTCAAATGAGTTTAAGCCACTCTAACCAAGTAATTTAAAACATAAAAACATGTATTTAATTGAGAATTTGTCTCTCTCGGACGTTTTTAAGGACTTTAGACCGATAAAACTAGAAGTATATTACACATATTAATAGAAATATTTTTTCTTGGCAATTTTTCGTGAACTCTTTGATCTAGCTCTTGGACTATACCTTAATAATTGGACTCATTTTATCTTCTAAACTAAGACCCGACTAAATCTGTGACTTGGCGACTAATTCCGACTAATTGGCGACTAAATATGGGAGAAAACAGATCTTCGCTAGGTGCCCTAGTTTTTGAGATCTAAATGTGGCCAAGCTGGGGAGAGTGTCTCCAGATCGGCCACATATAAACCCTTATAAGTTTTGAACCAGTGACCGACAGATTCTGATATTTGGCGACTGATTCCGACTAATTGGCGACTAAATATGGGAGAAAACAGATCTTCCCTAGGTGCCCTAGTTTTTGAGATATAAATGTGGCCAAGCTGGGGAGACTCTCTCCAGATCGGCCACCTATAAACCCTTATATCTTTTGAACCAGTGAGCGACAAATTCTGATATTTGGCGACAAATTTCGACTAATTAGCGACTAATTTTTTGTGTTATCAAAATTGAAATCCGTGATGGTGGGCAAGCCAGAGTCAGCCACACTTTGATGTAAGACAGTGAGAGGACTATAGTCGTAGTAAGCGGAGAAAATACGTCGTGTCGATAAGTATGACACAGTTATCATACACAAGCAATAAACAGATAGATCACAGACTAGACAGACAAAAATCTTGTATTGTCTGTGATTGCAAATTATAATAGCAATAGCCACAGGAAGTTGTGAAATGTTAAGTCAATGAATGAGGGTACAGAGCTGAGATAGAAAGATAGAATATGCTTTATTGGACACCAAAACTTGAGAGATTAAGCTTTATAAATAGCCCAAAAGCTCCAAATACCTCAAAGCCCAGAATTGATAAACATGCAAAAACAAAAATTATCAATGGACCTACTTCCTAAAAAATTAGCACAGAAATCGATCCGTACGCTACTAATGATGTATTGAAGGCCCACATTACACGCGCTCTCGATACAAATATAAATACGTGTCAACGAGTTGTGTTATCGATACTTTAATCCGATTACGACGCGCCCAAAGTGTCTGGTCCAGCCAGTTCGGACACGATGTTAGGACGGGGATACATGAAACGAGTTGTGAGAATGCAGGTAATTTTAACGCGATGGTGGATTGAGGAAATGCTGTTCTACTAATAGATAGACTTGATGATGGCAATGATGCGAGAGCCAATGTTAAAAAGAAGGCAGTAAAAACCAATACACAACCCATAGTAGTACTAACATGCGATCAGTGTATGGACAATAGGCTGCATGAAGATGTCAGCATATACAAAATTACGAGATTAGGGAGAATAGCTTAGAATAGGAAGGCTAATGTTGTAGTAGCTACATCCCCTAAGACATCGGTCATAAAAACATTGTAAAAAGATCTTAAAATACCATCAAGATTCTCACTAACGATAAAACTACTAAAAAGGATGTTAAATAGACTTCTAAACTCAAGTAAAGAAAACCAGTAAACGGTCTTTCTTCATCCAAAGACATTCTACAGCATTCCCTAAGTTCTCCAACAAATAACATGGAACGACAAGTGATAATAAAATGTTCCTTTTTATAACTTTCCCGTATAGCGAGGGAAAATAGTCCATCCGACGGAGCAATTAGCCAATCAAGATGTAAGATGTGTGTACGTGTGATGTATTTTTAACATTAATGTTATATGTATCACATGTTCATCTTTCATTGACAACATTTTAGCTTAGAACATGAAAGAATCTCTTTAGTAGTTTTTAACTGCATTGAATTGCTTTTAACTGGTTGGATCTGCTCAGTAGCATGATTGCGTTGAGGAAACCATTTATAGCGACCGTTTTATAAATTTCTTTGGTTTTTCATTCATGATTATAAACGTGTTTTCTTGCATAGAATTTTATTGGTATTATGGACTTAATTGTGGGTTTGACCATATTTTACTTGATATTAAATGTCTTCTTTATTATTTTATCATTTTAGTGTTTAATGGGCTAATGATTTTTAAACATCAACGAGGAGCTCGTGGCTTAATAATAACAGCCGCTCGGGTCGATCTTTAGGTTAAGCCGTGCTTGCCTAGGTTGGTCCGTGGATGGGTAACCACCCATTACATACCGAGTTTCCTCCGTGCCTCGGAAAGCACGTTAAACCGTTGGTCCCAGGTGTCATTTGTAGATCTATGACAGTCGCTAGGTAGTCAGTGGCCCAAAAAGTCTGACAACCAGTCTTACCAAGGAGTATCGTATTACCCAGTACTAACTGGGTTGTGGAGGTCAGATAGGCAGTCGCTCCATGTAAAATACTGGTATTCAGCTGCATCCGGTTAGACTGGGAGCCGACCCCAATATAGTTGGGAAAAGGCTAGGCAGATGATGATGATGATTTTTAAACATCTATTTAATATCTCAAAATGTTTGAAAAAAAAACCGCTCGTCAACAACCGCTCGCGTGCTTGCTCTTCCGTAATCTACGCTAAACTTCACAAAATATTTCGCAACATCTAAATGATATGCGTATAAATCGTTGAGCCGTCTACCCGGGGCTTAAGATGCCAAGAGTGACACCTAGTTTAACACTTCGTTAGGTAGAAATAAATCTTACATTATATCTTATTCGACAATCAGTCAAGGGGAGTTAGTCAATAAGTAGTTTCTTATCGCTTCAGGGCATATTAGCTCATTAGATTTGTATCATTCGATTCCGTTCTATTGAATGCATTTGACAGCACATTAAATAAAACCAAAACATTTAAGGTGGAAGCGCCACAGTACTGACCGGCAAATATACGACAAAATTTAATTTCGCGTACTACCCTGGGGGGTTACTATGACGTTTTAAAGCAGCAGTAATTCCAGTGTGGGAAAGAGACAGAGCTATACAGGTCGTCTAGCGCCATCTCTTTCTCACACTGGAATTACTCCTGCTTTAAGACGTCATGGTAGGCCCCCTGGTCTTGTATTTTGTTGTGACTATAGTGCTACTAGGAACTTTGAGGTTGACAGGGGGTCGCTGTTAGTAAACATTTGTGATATTTTTTTTTGTATTTTATAAAACAATTTCTTTCAATGCTATTGAAAATGCAAGAATTCGGCGTTAGTTCCGATTTTGGCCACGGGCCAAAAGATACTTGTAAGTACACCTAGTATACGCGCACTTGCAATTCATAGAGCGAGTCTGACAGGGCAATCTTTACTCAGCAGTCTACGCAGTCTTAGAATAGTCCAGTAGAACATTATTCATAAGCCTGTGGAGCCTGCTTGGAATGGCTATTTTTTCCTTTATTACTATTTATTTCTGTACTACATCGTAAAGGCGGTCCCCAAGTAGCACAGAAGCGCTGAATAGTAGCTGAATCACTGTTCACAATGAAATCTTCAGCTGAATAAACCTGCTGAATAAAAGCGTTAGAGGCGCCTACTCAGCTGATATAACTCTGATTTGGGCACAAATTAATCAGCTGTTAGCTGAATAATGTAGCTGGTTGCACTATATCAGCGTTATTTGAGCATTATTAAAGGTAACAGTCGCCCCAAGAGCTGAATAATGACTGATTATCAAGATATGTGTTACCTTTTATACACCACAAGGGCTGAATAATAGAGTACTTGTTACCTATTTTTCAGCACAAAATACACTCCAGGATATATTAGTAACTCTTTTATGGAGCTGACAATTCACAAATGGCAAAATTGTGAATAATTTTCACCCTACTACTTAATATTATTTTGATATGTTTTGTGTGAACCATTTTGTAAAGTGTTTGTGGGAAATAGGCAAATGTTTATCGGTTTTTCCTCCATATGCATGAAATTCGAATGGGAAAAAGAGTTTATTGTAGAATACTATATAATTATAGACGAATATTTTAACGCGCTCTCAAAATATCACTGTTTACTTGAAAATTATAGTATAAAATAGGTTGATGATATTATTATAAAAAATTAAGTCTTTTTATTTTTCCTTTGTAATTTGACAATAAGCTGTCTACGTATAAAATCATTACATTTTCTATTCAAATTCTGTTGTTATTTTCGTTGACTAAACAAAAACAAATTGTTATTATATTGTATACATAGGTTAGAATCTAAAAATGGCAGACAAGCAATGTGTATCGTATTAACCACAATCAAACGGCATGAGCTGTTTAAGTGTCCACTCATGGTACATGAATCAGTAACGAGCTGTTACGAGTGGTTCTTGTGTTACACAAGTCAGCTACAGATTCATGTAAAGCTTGATAGTGGGTAACATGTAGGCAAATAACTGTAGGTAACCATCAGTGAACCGATAAACTCTGCAGGAATTTTAGGGATCCGCGGATTAAGCCTCATCATCATCATCCTATACTTTTTGGATTAGTGTATGTTAATCATATACCTAGTAAGTATCAAAGTTTTCTCGACCAAAGTAGACATAATTAGGTAAAACTTTTTAAAAGCTCAGGCTTTTAAACAGTGTGGTCATTGTGAAATGAAAAACTTAGGTAAGGTACCTAAGTACCTACAGTATGCGCGCGATCTAAGTGCAGTCAGAGTATGAGTCTATGGCGAACATTACACGATAAGTTTTGCTGTCAGTTTTGCCACAGACAAAATTTTGATTGACGAAAAACCTACCGTCTAATGCGATGATTGACGAAAATTGTAGGCGATAAAATTCCGTCATTCAACCATCATTCATGATTGACGCTTGCATGACCGTGTAATGTTCGCCTGTGAGGTGAGGCGCGGGAGCACCCCCCCTCCTCGCCTTTGACACACCTCGCCTCGCTATTCTATCAGTTGACGTGCGACGGACCGCAGTCGGGTGTGTATCGCGGATTGGACTTATTTTTACTTTCATTCGTGCACAGACGTATTATTTCAATCGTAAACTAATTACAGTTGGTACATCTTATTTAGTTTTATGCATGGAGCGTTGGGATGGGACAGTCCATGCACAGTAGATAGGTAAAAAAGAAATTACGTACATTATACCATCTAAATCTAAATCTGCACATGCTTTTACACCAACATGTTCGAATACGGAACCCTCCCGTTCTAAAATTTCATTCACACTTGGACCATTATTTACAAAACGTGTAGCCTGTTCAATGTTCACTGTATCATCTGTATTTCTGTTTAGAATCCTCAAATATTCTGCATGAATTTTTCGGCGTATTCCGCCAGTCCTTTTTCTATATTTCCACATATCACAATATCTTAAACGACGCGATTAGCTACTTACCTACGAAGCGCTGAATAAAGAAGTCTTCAAGGTCTTATTTAACGGCACTAGTAGATTAATTGTCAACGATAGTACAAGTATTCAGCTCTCACTGAGATTATGGATAACATGTGAGCTAATATAGAGCAGTTTGCTTTAACTTAGCATCATATAATGTTCACCCATAGTAATCATGTAGGCTTTATAAGAGCTATTATACGATTGCGTGTAACAAGCTGATTAACATTACACAATTTCCACTGTGTGCAGCAAAAGGCATTATATCTTTGTTATTTGAAGCCACAGAATAACTGATTACATTATAGTAGCTCACGTGAACTTTCTTAAAATGCAAGTGGTCTAAGGGTACAGTTGTGGTCTTCAATTCAGAATATAGCTTAGTTAAAGTCCACAAAAATCCTTTAAATTGCTTAAAGCTGTATAATACTGAACTTGTTACCTATATTAACGCTGCAAGCGTTACAGTGTGGTCTCCGTGACGCATAATAACGTTCTTATTCAGGTGAAAGCTCACTTTTCACTTATTGCAGGTCGAGTGTACTGTAATAACTCTTCATAAGTGCTAAAGTTACCGATGTTACCTCTTGTGACATCTTATAATGCAGTTTTGTGCTACTTGGGTCTCCAACTGTGTTTGTCGCTTCTGGCTATGCTTACAAAAAAGTGTAAAGTATTTCAAGCGACAACTATGTTTATTGCCGTCGTAACTTAGATGTTAGCCTTATACCGTTGTAATAATACTTAAGCCTAATATAGGCAGGATTTATTGGGATAGATCGAGATGGTTATCAAGGGCTATATTCGTTTGAGCTTGTAGAGATTATCATATCGATCGATTGAAAGTGGTTTCGAGCTTACAAGTTTAATTCGTAAGTAGTGTCTGTAAAATTCATACTAGAGGCGTGGATACTATGGTGATAGGAATTGTTTATGAAATATATTTAGGCTTAGGTAAATTAAAATTATCATATTTGTACGCCTCCTGGCATAACATAGCGCTATGTTCATCAAACATAAGATCTATACTTTTTTTTACCTAAAATAACAAATAAATTATGATTATGATTGTTATGATTAGGATTACTAAATATCTAGATCAAGTTCATATCTGAAATTAGGGTCTGATTCGTAGCTTACAAGTTTAAAGACGACGAAGTATGTGTGTTCTCTTATAGGAATACTTCTGCTTAACCTTTCGGGAATTAAAGGACTGATGTAATGTTATGTGTGACACAGAGAGCATAATATGATACCCATTTTAGTGATTATGTTTACCTATCTGTTTCTAACAACTTTGTTTTTGCCGAAAAACAAGGTTGAGGAAAGTACAGAAGAATGCTCAGTTATTATGATTTTTTACGATAATTATTATCATCATCCACACCTCAACTTCTCCACTGATGGGTATAGGCCTCATTTTGACTGTGCCAAGCTCCACGCTTGAGTTCCAGCCACATCCAGTTTTTATTCGCGATGGCAACAATGTCTGTCCATCTCGCTGCCGGACGACCATCACTTCTCTTACCATTCCTTGGACGCCACTCGGTCACATAACATAACGCCTGTAATCCCCGAAGGGTTAGGCAGAGGTGTACCTGATAGTACACCAATATTTCGCCAGTTATGTGTAAGTCCCAAATAATAAGCGAGCCTATTGCCATCAACCGGCCACAAATCCAGACTTCGTGGTTGCTTCTGAGAAATTCCTGGTGGAAAAATCCAATAACACTTTGCCCGACCTGGGAATCGAACCCAGGACCTCATGCTCAGCGACCACTAGACCAACAAGGCACTCGGTCACAGTTTACACAAAATCAATTCCACTCCAAATCTCTAATACAAAACGCCTAGTAATTGGTTACTCAAGTAGGTAATACAATCTGAACGGTTCTTTAAGTTCGCGTAGTGGGTGTAAGCGATGCAGATGTAATGTAAAACATCTGTAACGTTTCGTTGATGTGACGAGCCGTCGTCGTTCGGACGTTTCAAGCTCACGCCTCGCGCATATTGAATTTCAATTACTAACGTCGCAAAGGTGATAGATAAATGAATAGGCTTTTGAAAGAAATTCAAAATCTGCAGACAGGATGATTAAAAAAAAAAAACATTGATGTAGGTGCAACCTAGTGGTCGTTTTAAATTTTCCGATATTTATGGCAAAATTGGTTTTGTTTTCAAGTATTTCTGCATAATTATTTAGATAGCAGGATTGCCCTTGTCAATGTTTGTTTGATAGCTAACGTTTCTGATCCTTAAGAACTGCTCTGGTTTTGCTTTTTCAGATTGAAACGTTTTCTACAACTTGGAAACAACACCAAACTCACACGGCTACCAGTCGCGCTTTAGAATAAGTAATAATGATGTGGAGGCAGAACTGGCAGATACCTAATCACAGAATTTAAGATGTCTGTAATCGGTAGATAGATTCAAGACGAAATTAAAGGTTCGACGATCTTGCAGAATAAATAAAACACAAATCTCCACTAAACGAAGGCAATTGAAGCGCATGACTCTTTTACAATTGAAATATTCATGAAACTTCTAAAGATGATCAAACGATAAAGCACAATAAGTTGTCATTGAGTGGTTACTCTATTTTTAGACCACACAACAAGCCACAAGGCACTCACTGTGAACTGTTCATCATAAACGACTACGCAATCAATTTGACCCGTTCTTCACAATGTTGGTCTATAAATTAAGTCAGGCTGCCGTCGTGTGTAAAATAAGATGTTACAAGATCTTGTTCACTTAAAGTTATTAACACAAAATTATTTTATGGTAAATTATGAAGTGCTCTTAAAAATTTAGCGCCACCTATATTCTTGAACTAACTCTCGACAGCGCCATCTGTTGTGGAGTAGCATGTACCAATATAGTTTATGTTACTTAAGCTAGGTGGCGCTGTTTTAAGCATTCAACTTGAAAATTTAATGAAAACAATAAAATAATAATGAATTGTCATTTTCCCTGTTGATTGATTGTTGTTGATTGGTTATACATTAAAACAACAACATTTTTTATAAGATTGTTTCTATGACTATTAACGTGACTGATGTAAACTATTTACCTCGTAACTAACTTCTGTAAGTAGATACCTATCTACCTAATCGAACTAGGTAAGATTTTTTATAATATTTTAATTTTTATACAAACAAGAATGAAATCATTTTTCAAGTTGTAGTCATGATGACTGCTACGGTAAACCACAAATCTTCGAGTCATCCACTCACCTATGTTATCTAAGTAGAATTTATTTATGATGTTTTAGTGTTTATTATCATTAGCCAGTATCGTTGTATTTTAATATAGGTACCTAATTAGCAACAGAACACAGTGAATGATTTTATTGAACCTTTTCTTTGAATTGAAATTCAGTGGAATTTTCTTTTTACCTTTTTACGAGTTTTTGTCGTAAAAAGTCACTGAATGCTTCAGTGGTGGACGTTAAAAATAAAAATATGTAGGTATTTAATATTACTATAATTTTTCAAGTGGGTAGGTTGGTTACTTAACGTTTATTCCAACCCCTGTACAATTTGTTTGCAATAAAATGATTTGATTTACCTACACAAAATAGGTACAAAAAATATACTAAATCAAATGTTTTATTACCAAAGTTCCAAATAGCTCGGAGTTTCAAAAAGCCCCACTTTACGGCAGATAAATATAGGTACTTAAAAGATTTGTATTTTCGTTGAACTCATTTTTTCTTGGCAATCTATTTTCGTGATCTTGAAAATTCGCTGAGTCATCTCAAAATGTTATTATTAGATCAGATTGGTAGCCATTATTATCGCATAACGACTAGAAGATGATAAATGAGATATTCTTTTATTAATAGATGATGGACTTGGGCTGGTCAAGGCCATTTTTTTGGCCTTAGATCCATATCCGCCATTTTAATGTACTAGTCTGATCTAAAAGGCACCTAATTTTCGACCTAGGTATAACTATAATAACCCACATAAAATGCAAAAATGAAACATTCGTTTATGTGCATTTCGTAATTCTAACATACTTACTTTTTTGTTGCCTAGTAACTACGGCAGGTAACTGAAAGTACGTCTGCAATTTCCGTATTTTTATTGAAAAATTTATTTCCGCTCCAGTTTTGAGAGCTGACATTTATATTTATATTAAAAAGAAAATAAGAATTAAAAATGAATTAGAATTAAACTCCACGTGCCCATTCATTGACATACCAAAACATATAGTTTTTTTACATAGGTAGGTAAGGTGTCATTACTACTTTGTATGATGCATTTAATGCCAACATACACAATTCATCATTCTAATTATTATGACTTTATGAGCCAATAACCATTTGCATAATATATAGAAGCAATAACCTAACTCATAATTGGTACTTTCCCACAAAATGCTTTGACCCATAATTTTATGGTCAAAACATAATATGGCAAGGTCGAATAACAAGTTCATAAAAATGGCACAGCATTAGTGACTGTAGTACCTATTTTGCATAGTAATTATTATCAATGATGTATTACATCTGCTGCCTAATAAAGACATAAATATAATGATTGCCAAAATGCTCTCATGGTCATTTTCTCGTTTTTACATTCGCATTTATGACAGTGCCCTCGGGCAGGCAGATAGTTATATGTGAAGTTGCTGTAACCTGTGTCTGTAACGGTTATTATAACGTTGGTCATGTCGTTTTGCCCGTCCTGACCCTATAGCCTAAAGACTGGCCTAGGGTCTGTCGTGTTGTTTTGCCCATCCTGACCCTATAACCTAAAGGCTGGCCTAGGGTCTGTCTTGTAATTTTGCCCGTCCTGACCCTATAGCCTAAAGGCTGGCCTTGGGTCGTTGTACATTTAGGCCAACAAATCCCCATATCTCCAAGTTCTCCTCCAGGGGATTTGTTGGCATCCCCATGGTCTAAGGTTCCAATCGAAGCAACAGTAAGATTTTGTGAGACCTACATTCAGAGAACCGTTGTTAGACCGATGGTTTTACTCAGATTAATGGCTTTAAAAATGTATGCTGATTCGCATACCCTTTCGGTGCCCAGCACCTAGCAATGCCCATATTATGCTGGGTGCTGGGCACCGAAAGGGCTAAAAAAATTTTTTTTAATCAGATACAAATACGACCATCATTCTCTTGCCCTTGTCTTAATTCATTTGGGGTCGGTGCAGTATATCTACTTCTTCCATACTTCTCTATTACTCGTCATCATCAGACAACTCCTTTCGTGCCATATCATCCTTCATACAGTCCATCCATACAAAAACGACCAATAAATTAAATCTATACAGAGTTGAAAGTGCATCTTCAGCCAGTTCCACATAATTCCCATGTTTGTCCATAGACACTTCTGCAAAATAAACAGCCCTTTCCTGACAGGTGTCGCAGATTTCCTATGAGGAATTCACTAGAAATCAAGGTACTGTTTGCTGGAATGAATACTTATTAAAATACCAGCGGAATAAAACATCTCCGGAAAATTACGTGGTTTACCTATTACATCGTGGCATTTAAAATTGACGCACGTAGGAGCATCTATTCTGGCAAGGTCGTTGACAGAATATTGGTGACCAGAAGTATCCATGTTATGACTGGAATAATGTTAATCATCGGGCCAAAATAATATTTATGTTGCATATTTTATTATTTATGGTGTTTGAATAGTAGGCGTGTCCTTAGTTCCGTATGTATCAATGTGTATTTTGGGATTGTCTACCGCAATAAATTCATCTGTCTATGCATGAGCATGCTTTATGGATAGAGGTGTCCATTCATTTCTGTCTAGCGTATCCTCGTCGTATCGTATACTCTGTTTAAAAATTCAAGGTTTGACGTATTTGGATGAAAGAGCAGAATTTCTACGTAAAAGCTCAAGTTGAAAAGCATAGCGTAGATTTAATTCTTATTTGATATTTGTGGCAGAGGTGGTGGTCATGAGCCTAATAAAATTCACAAAACTAAAAGATAGCTATCTCCAAGTTCTCCCATTTCAGTATTTCACATGAAACACGCAATCACACACACCTATGTAAACAGTACATTTCGGTAAATTCTTACATTTTGCGATGGAACAAAGAATAATTTATCCACTCTTTCCAATTTTATTTTTCACAAGCACACCATTCCCAATGTCCTTTGTACCTAGGTTTTTTTGCTTAACTAAATCTGTTACTTTTTTTCCTATTTTTAGATTTATGACACGTGTAATGTATCAATTTGTCCTCTTGCATGATTGCAGAGGTAATGTCAAAACACATTGTTTCATTGTACACATCACATCAGTAGCAACTACTATAATAAATTATAGCTACGTCCAATTGTCCGTGACTGTTGACTCTGCTGTGACTGAAGTCCTATTCAAATGATGGTTCTTAGCATGCGAATACGAACATCACCTGGTACTTACTTATGGTAGGTACCCACAGCATACTGGGCTTACGTACAAAATAGTAGGTATTGCTAATAAATTGGAGAGTCAAAAACAAATACGTTCTGGTTCTCAGAAAATTCGCCTATTGACATCTTCATGTTATTTATAGGTAACGAATGATGAAAGCATAAATCAATAAGAATCTTTTAATGTGAATCCTTTGCCAAGTTAGAGTTGAATAGCCTCTGAAGCATATTGCGTAACCATCAAGATGGAACTTTTTTTTGCTTCAACGTGCTTACTTCCATTAGCAAAAAAGTGCCGACAAAAAGTTGAAATATATCATTCATTCATTTGTTCTGCTTGTATCTGCAAATAAGGCAGCACGCAAATGATCCTAAAACTTTGTTTTTGTCCGTTAAAATGGAACACATTATGACATACAATATTTCAAGGTAGATGTACCACAAAAATCGGTCATACAAAAAGCAACGCTGAAAAATCGGTCACCTAGAAAGACCGGTCGTTCGTTCTGTCCAACAATTTATTCATCCTTATAATGTAGGTACTTAGAGACACAAAAACAATACAGCCCAATTGTCCCAAACAGCTGGTCAACTTCTATGTCAATGAATTCATCAGCGACAATCAAGTTTAAAATGATAATGTAGTGAGCGAAGACCGATTGTGAACGTTTTGCGAAGCTGAAGTGGAAATACGCGTCGGTCTCAACTCTAGTACCTACGCGACGTTCAAGCCGGTATAACGTAACCAGCTGTCAGTACGCGCCTGTGATTTTCGTAAATCGAACGCTGATCGAACATCAAATGTTATTTAAATTTTATTTTCGATTTTTTAATATTTTTACGACATATATTTTAAAATTTTCACGGCTCGCTAGCCAGTGTCACTCCAGTTTAAAAAAATAGTCCAATTTAAAAAGTGTAAACAAACTCTAGTTTGTTTTCATGTGATAAATATAGATATTGATATACACGCGAAATTTCCATATTTGTTTGGAAAAATCTTAGTGACACCCATCAACGAACCAGTAACGACTAATAAGGCGCGGAGTATTTATGGTCATATTCTTGATCATGTACAACAAAATATATTGTGTGTGATACGACAGCTAAGTGTTGTGTAACGTAAACGGTTCCAACGTTGGTCTACAAACAAATTTTAATCAGGAAACTAATGTATTTCTAACAAAGGTGGATCAAAACATATAACATTTAAGCACTATCCATTGACCTCCTAAGAAACAGTTAAACAGTTCTTAGAAATTCAGTTGAAACTAAATTAAACAAGGAAAGGAAATTCATCTTGAAATGTTGCTAAAACTATTCGGAACACGAAGTGAATCTAAATAGCTGTATGTTATCTCGTTGAAATAAAGGCAAAAGAAGTTAAACAACTGTTGCAAAGTAATATTTACAATTTGGTCATGGTGAATTTCTGGGAAATTCAGACTCTTTCATAAATATTCCACAGTCTGGTTTTAGCATTTGAAATGATAGAAATTGGAGCCGCGTATAACGTCGGAGCAGAGTGAAAACAAATAACTAAAGTGAAATACATTTCCGATAAAAGCTTTTTTGTAGAGAGAGAATTGAAAATAATATTTCGTCTGACGAGTGACGTCAAATCAAAGGCAAAGGCGTCGAGTGAAGACCAGTCATATGATACTATACAATTGACCAATTATCACCTATTGTTACTATGATCACTTCTATTTCAGTACTAGTTTTAATGTTTACTTTATTTAATAGAGTAGTGAGTTTATGCTTCGTCGATTTGCAACGAAATCAACCTTCGATATCGTCTTCCTGTTTGCGACGATTTTCCTCTAAATCCGTCCTTTTGTTCTGGTTTTACGACTTTTCCAACTCCATTATTCTTATGAATAAGTCCGTACTCTCACGACTATTTTGAGTCCTGTTATTGCCATTTCTATGATATTTTATCGCGTTGTAAACTTTTAGTATACGTCATTAAAAAGCAGTATACGTGTCCATCCAAAGAGCTCAGGATAATCACAGAGGTTTCCGGTTGATTTGCATTCAATAGTATTGAATGTGACGATAATAATAGTCTCGCAAGTGAAACTGATCCGAGAATCAACAATACAAATGATTGATACAGAAATGCAGATGTAGCTATAGATCTTTCTAAAATTGTCAGTGCTAACGAAAACGACGCAATTCCTCAATATTTTCTGGCTATTGATAATGTTTAAATATAAATCAAACCTACTGAAACTGAAGCTACGGTTTGAAACACAAGACTCGCCATTAATAATGCAAGCCAGCTTTATTTTTCTTGTAGGAGCTGTAACAGTTTCTAACAAAGCAAACCTTTTACCAAAGGGCATGAAAGTATAGTTTACAGTATAATTATCACTGACCAAGCTTGTCGCGACGAAGAAAGTTTAAATACCTTGTCACGTCGTATATTTAGCTTTCGTGCTTGGAACATGGACTTCTCCAAGCGTCCCTTGACAGTGTCTATCAACATTGAAATCGGTACGTCTGGAATACGAAAATAGCCCACGTCTTGACGTTCGGCTATTTTTTCCCCGTCGTGACACCAACCTGAGAACTGGTGATTTTCAACGATTGGGACAGATGCTAAAGTTCTCAAAGCACTATGTGTGTCAAGGATCCGCAAATTCCTTCTACAATTTCTTTTAATTGGTCTCTCGGCCAAATGAGAGGACAACTAAAAATTATTATTTTAAAAACTTCACAAATATTTGTGACTGAAACACTGGATGTTTGACCTTAGGTTATTTCGAACACAGATACTCCATCTAGATCGCTCTCATAAATATTTGTTTAGACTGAACCAAATATAGGAAGCGTAAAGATTTGTTAGTGTTTTCATTGAAAATTTAGCTGAGTTTGTGCATGATTGATGATTTAGTCGAGATCTGTACGTGGAAATATTTTGTTGTCTAAATTCAACTTCAGTTTTGACGTTAGTCCATATTTTATGCGAACGGGTGATTTAGTCTTTGGTCAAAGATGAAACGAGACAGGTCGAGAAAATCATTCATTGTCTGTCATAAACATGAATTTGGCAAATTTCCGTATCCCTTGTTAAGAATTACTTGCTGAAAGTCTTTTATCATACCAAGGATAAGACACCTTCATTTTACAGAAATAAATAGGATTTCCCAAAATAATTCTATGTTAATTAAACATACAAGGCAATTAATATAACCGTAGACCTTTGGTGTTCAGTGTAGTAATTTGAAAGGATATTGTAAACTTGTTGTGAACTGCTTAAAACGAAGATCATTTTACGAAAAAGAATTTTGACCGCTGCCTGACGTAAACTCTGTCAACAAGTTTAAAGTATTTTGCAGGAATTTAGACGAGATTATGATAAACATAAAATCAACAAAGGAATCGTCCGCCATGTCGCATTATATCCATAAACATGATGCAATTACACCATCAGGCGTCGCTTAATCTAATGGTTTCGGTAGTTTCACCTCTGTCGCGATAACGTCAACCACCGTAAATAGCATTAGCCTGTAGTTTGTCAACTTTAGCTGAAAATGCGTAAGGGTTTTGGCACATTATAGATTTTCGTTGGAAAAATAGATATTTGAAAGCAAAAATTCATACTTCACATTGGGTCGTCTGAAGACGTTCAATCTACTACAGATGAGTTTTTCATGCGACTTTCAAATTTTAATATATGAATTATATTTCTCAAAATTACCATATTTTTATCAAACTCTTTCCTTTGATCTTGTTCTGAGCAAGTCGTTTCATCTTTAGCCGCAAACGCGCTTTCAGTGGTTTTCTTTTCGATATAGGTAACCCTAACCAACAGTAGTGACGTAAATGCTCTGATGAAGATTATCGGCCTCTAGATAAAATTAAATAACTCTTACCTAATGACGCTCGTTATACTAGACTTGCCATTATAGTTATAGTTACCTCGTTCGCATCAATAACCATAATTCTTGTTCGTGATAGCTGAAATTTGAGCTTACAGTACATCTGCTTCTCGTAATGTATCTACTTATCTCGACGACCTTCCATCTGCTTTGAATGCAAAGTGTGCTGTATTTCCATTCAAAGGTCAACTTTTACAAATTCCTTTTTTTTACGTGAAGTCCAGGCATTTGCGCTTGTTCTTTTTGTTCCTACTTTATCTACGTTCTTTTCAAACAGTGTTAAAGTAAAGTTAGTTTTATTATTAGACCAAGGAAAATGTATGCAAAAACAGAATCGATGCTCGATATGTTTTGAATACTCTATGTTTTTCCCGTTTCCAGTTCTATGTGTGGGATGTGTTTATCGCTCTGTCAGTCAAAGAGACGAAGCATTTGATGCACATCAAGATATTTAAATTGATTGAGAAGTAAATCATGAACAGCTTATTCATTACAAGAAATGCGTATCATGATGTAATTACATACATGGTGTGTGTGTTTTGCTAAACTACCTGAAATATTACTTTATTTACCTATCATTCAGACAAGCTTTTACTAGTGATTGATGTTAAAAGTCTCGGCCAAGAATGTTATAAGGTGATTTATTTAATCCAGCATAGCTGAGGCAGATGTATTATGTATAATATGTCTTCGTTCCAGGGTTACGCACTGATCACCACAAAGTGCCTGAATTTATTATATTGAATCCATTTTAAGATTAACAAATAGAAGGCTATATTATACGCAACAAAGATCTAAATACCAAACTTCTAAAAATAAATTCAACAAGTTTAGAAGCTATTAATAATACCAAAGATAATAAAGTTATTAACAGGTGTATTCGTTCCACTTACGCTGTTATGATAACGGACAATTTAAATGAAGAGTTGCTACAAAAATATTTATTGATATTAGGCTTAATGTAGCAGAACGCACTGGGCTTTGGTCCAAAATCAAAGAAAACGGGTCTAGGTCAACTTTTGTAGTTTACAATTATAAACTGTCGCATGTTTACACCAACTATGTAGTAGATGTAAGAACAATATGATGTAGGACAAGTAATGTAATTGATGATATAATCATATCTTATCGACCAATAAAGATTAAAGTGATATATCGATCAAAGTAAATTGTTTAAATGTTTCAGAAAGGAATTACAATATTTGATCGATGAAAGCTGTTGATATAGATGTGGCCACTTGTCAATTCTCTATGTTCCTACTTTCAGTAGTACGTCAGTTTCCTATGACAATTCTGCTTCAGTGAATAATAGGTGTTTGGCAATAGAAAACCACTGGTGACAAACGATGCCAAGTACAACAATTCTATTTCACATACGTTCGTTCTTTAACCCCTAGTTCTTCAACACTTCCGAATGAATTCTTCATCCAATGACGTAAGCTTTAAATAGACTCACGTTCGATATGACCTGAGACACTGATCGATGAGTTAGTTAACAACATTTGGCAAATTACTAATAGGCGTACCACGATTTGTACTCCACATGGTTACAATGATGTCATGGTCCAAATACTTGGTGTTGGTAGTACCTCCTGCTGCATTGACCTTATCTGTACTTAGAAAGGCGTGATTAGTTGAACGACCTTTACCTACGAAATGTACGACATGATTTATATCACCTACGCATATCAACTCTTGCAATGTTACGACTACCTCATTGTGCACTTGTGTTGCTCAAGCGTTCGGTCATTCAAGTGTTAATGAGCAGGCCGACACAATGGCTGAGTGAAAAATGTCAGGCATTCAAATTAATAGATGCACGAACACATGTCTAAACAACTTGTCAATATTTATTTTATTGTCTGTCTGCAATTAGGTTGTTGTTTGGTTGAAAATATTTTTGAATTTCAATGGACATAAGTGTAACAAAAGAAATATTTTGTTTGTTAAATTGTATGGAAGCTTCTCAGTACAAGTCGTTGGATATTTTTTGGGGTTAGGAAGAGCTGAATTTAAAAATTCAGGGCATGTATCTATGAATTATTGCTTTGTATTTATACATTAAATTCTAATTATTTTCTTATCAATATAGCTGCTGTAAATACAAATGTTATCTATCCTGAGCGTACGAAATTTAAGCACAATTACGCGACAATTATAATTAAAATTCGCGACAGACCTCAATTAATCGAACTTGTTTCTCCTGTACTGATAAAGCACTAAATTTCGTTCAAGGAGACAGTGAATATAATTTATAAAATTTCACTACATAATGTCCTTGCTTGAGGCTAGTATGTTGTAGCTTGCATGAATCAATTTCGTTTTAATTCTTGAACTATGTTTATTTATCTGCACCATTAATCATGTTTAATGAAAACCAATTAAAACTTAGTCTGCCTGTCGGCGGTTTGCACGTACTGAAACATTATTTCAATATGTGGGCACAAGTCATTGAGAGGCTGACTCACCGACAGACTGACACACTTGGAATCGGACAATCAGTCGTCGCTACTATTTATATGGCGACGCTTGACATCGACGTCACAACAGAAGTATTTGTAAAGAATTCATGTTTGACACTGGCTAGCGAAAATATTTCCAAAGGTGGATTTAAACAAGTCATAGATCAACTACATAAAACGTTTTATCTTTCCGATGATATAGGTATTGATAACCCGTCAACAGACGCAGTTAAACAGTTCCGTTCAAAGTAACGCGATAGGAAACTTGAAATATTCGATAATACGATGTGGAATTTTATAAAGTAACTTTGCGGAGAGTTTAGTGAAAAAGTGAGAACAATAGTGTCAAAAATGTCGCAAACACACACGAAACAATGTCAACTGGACCACAATTACAAACTGGAGAAGAAGTATTTGGAAATGAAACGCTTAGTGCTGGAGAAGACAGAAGAATTGAAACGAAGAGATAAAATAATAACATTGCTGGAAAATGAGATTGACGAAAAAGATGGAACCATAAGATACCTCAAGAATGAGATAGACAAGTTTAGACAAGTCGTGAAGCCTCTGACGATGCAGTTGATTGATAGTCGCAGGAATGGCGTAGAGAACGAGGAAGAATGCTTCGTGATGAAGACACCTGGCATCGAGAATACCAGAGTCTACCATGTTGGAGAACCGAGGTTGAAGAGGACAGCTATCTCCGCAGAGCCGCTGTCTTCGCTGTCACAGGGATATGAAATGAAATTAGTGAAAATACCGAAAATTCAACGGTGAGTAAAATGTAAAATTGTAAAACAATACCATCGTTAGCAGTTTCGCTTTTAAACTGCATAGTAATTATTCATCTATTACTGTGACTAATGCATTCTGTGCTAATGCTTACAAAGTTACCTATAACATTTGTAATTATTCATTTATCGAAATAAATAATAACAATAAAGAAAAACAAGTTTTGTGGTTGCTACTGCAATTTCAAAGGTTGTTGGGTTTTCCGCTAAGATATTCTCAGCAACAGCCATGTTGTGTTCTTACAAAAACCTTGCCAGGGCGTTTTTACGGAATTTCATGCAGCTACGAATAAAATGCGGTTCACAACGCGGCTCATATACAACGATAGCTAGAATCTAACAATTTGTTCTAGATATAGTAATAATACTAATGAGAGTGCTGGCCACCCAGTGATAGTTTAAATTAAATATTTTTTGCTCACTGTCACTGTAGATACACTGCCACAAAGATCGATATTACTGATACAAAAAATAATTCTTGGCCTTCAAAGTAGCAAAAAAGTCTCAGTCGTAATTATACTTACAGGTCAATCGCACCAACTACAAGAACTGATTTACATAAACTAAGTACACCGTCTTGTCGTGATTGGAATCATAACATTTTTGTGGGATTTAACTTTTGAACAAAAAGTAATATCAACAAGCAAAATGTCGCTATCATTATTTTTAGGTTACAAATAATCTAACATTGTCTTTTCATGAATACTAATCGCATTCACGTTTTCTTTTGTAAATACTTTATTTGCCTTTTTAATTTGAGTCGGTTTATTGGTCACGAATAAGTAGTTAACGTCTGTGTCTTAACATCAATGTTTCTTCATCCTTGTTATGATCTCACGTTTTGTGTAGACAAAATCTCATCTGACTTAATATCGACCGTGACTTTGTGACCTTACTTAGCTTTAGGATCATCTAGATCTGCCTTGAAGTTTTCATTTAATTTGGCTTGTCTTATTTCATTTTTGTTTACAAAATATGAATTGATGCGATCAGCGGAATATAATACTTCGTATTTTTATACGCACGCTGCGTTTCATAGAATTGTATAAGATTTATGCATACGGAAGCTTTTAATTTAAAAGCTTTGATCGCATCGTGGAAATGCGCTTCGCCATACTTATCTATCAGCTGATCATTCTGTATATCGATACTTCGATCATTTTGTAGGGGCATATCGATACTTAACGTCATCGATCAATCATTCAAGGTAGTGATTGAATTTCTTCTCTGTACAGGCATCGCAAGGCACCGTGGCGAGGCCAACGTGTGTCAGCTCGAGTGCCTTCGTTGATCCCATTTGGTATAATTACGTTCGAACTTTATGTGACAACTGTCCTCGCCGACGGCTCTGTCAACATTAGATCTTTTGAGACTGAAATTTATGAGCACCGGTTTAGATTTTGGGTGGGTACCGGGAAAGCATGACAAGCGCCATTACAAGGAATGTTCGCGCTTTACAACCGATTCGTTGATGGCCATAAAGTGGATGAAAATGTTTCGTCAGTGGCTTCTAAACTTAGCTTTCTAGTAAGTCGTAAATTTGTCTAAAAATAAATCTTTCCTGTGGTACTTGGTATTATGACGTCTACGTTAAGATTTTGCATGCAACTTCTAGATGACGGAACACGGCGTGTTTGTGCTATGCTTAAATGGACCCTTGAGACGATTAATATGTTTTATAAGTGGTCCGTTGGTTCCATTATAAAACATAATGAATGCCTACTGTTATTAATCATTTCTGTCGATTCAGAATACCTATTATGTATCATTCCTTATCCTATTAGTTAATAAATAAGCCTACCTGGGAAAATTTGCTAACAATTTAGATTAACCATTTATTTATAACACTGGGTAAACAAGTTGTGATATCCTTTTATTATAAATAAATTGATACCTACGCATTATAATTGTATTATTATAACGAAAAACCAGTTACTATGAATAACAATGACTAAGTAGTTAAAGTTATCAGTTACTAGTTTCGTTAACTAGTTTTTTTTTAATGTTTTCTATATTATTTTGTAAAGGAATATTTAAAAATGTAAATCTTATGTATAAAAATGAATAAAGGAAATAGTAAGTAGTAAGTATGTATGTTTGTCGAGAGAGATATTTATGAATAAATGGAACTTACTTTTTTTTTAAAACCAATATCTAACAACAACGTCATATCCATATAAGATACAAAATCCTAAAGTGGGTATATGATAATTATGAAGTAAGTACTTACAATAATATCGTTTGTTTTTTTTATTGACACTGCCATTTGCCTAGTACAAGTACAATATGATTAATACTTTGTAAGCGAATTACCTACATAACAAAAATAACAATAAATGTATCACCCGCATAGCGGTTCAATGACTCAAAAAATATGCCTGTAATGAGTGCCTGGTGAAAACCATTTCGAAAGTTTCTATTTAGGAAACTTATGTCATACAAATATTCCTAGTTTTATATCATTTTAATTTTTTTTTTAATAATAGCACTTCAAGGTACTACTGTGTAGCCCTAATAGTTTCGGAATAAAGTGGCTGTGTCATACAGACGGACAGACGACAGACATGACGAATCTATAAGGGTTCCGTTTTCTGCCATTCGGCTGCGGAACCCTAAAAAGATCATTTTACCTTAGAGCTTTGAGTAAATTATTACCCACAATGGAAGTGCCTTTCTGCATAAGACCATAAACAATGATAATATGCATGTCCTTCCTTCTTCTAGTAATAGAGCATTAGTTTCATCATAGACAGGTCTAAGCTATGGTTTATGACACTAATTTACCGTCATAATTTAAAGGTTATTGTCATTAAGTTGATAGGGCACTTGGAAATTGCCTTGTACATAGGTACGGGAAGTAGTTGATAGGTTGTACCTGTAATGTTATAGAAAATTGACGCATTGTTTTGATCCATGTCAATGAGGATCTAAAGACCTAATAAGAGAGACACAATAACCCCTGCACTAGGTATTTTGATGTTTGATAAAAAAGTACCTGCGTATCATAGCCCTGCCTGTGGCCTTAGTTATTGAATCCTAACAAATATTATAAATGCGAAAGTAAAGTTTGTTTTTTTGTTACGTTTTCACGCTTAAACTGATCATCCTGAAATTTTGCATTATACGTTGTCAGGTGTACAGAAACGGACATAGGTTACCTTTGGTCCCGAAAAAAGTACTGGTCCCGAGGAAAACAACAATAACGTTCTTATAATAATAGATGGCGCCACGTGTCTTTCGAATCATGATTGAATTATATTATTACGAGGAGTACAAACTGAATTGATTGTCAAATTCTAGATTAACGCGAGCGAAGCCGCGGGCAGAAGCTAGTAAACAATAATTAAAAAAAGGAATATTTTCCAATTTATTGGATAACAAGCTGTATGTTATGTAGGGCATGCGTAACCCGGTTTCGGTCCCATTGTAAATCCCGGTTTTTCCGGGTTCCGCATGCGCTAGTTACCTCTGAATTAATCCTGTTGAATATTCAGGCCTAAATATTAAGTGTTATTATAGTATATGGAGCTTCATTACTTTTTCATATACCTACTTTCCACCTCTCTTCGCTGTTTCATCTTTACATAGTATAAAACAAAGTCGCTCCCGCTGTCTGTACGCTTAGATCTTTTAAACTACTCAACGGATTTTAATACAGTTTTCAGTAATAGATAGTGATTCCAGAGGAAGGTATATTATATGTTCATCTACATTGCACCTGTGCGAAGCCAGGGCGGGTCGCTAGTGAAAAATAAATTGTGGAATCACGAAAGTATTAGGTATATAGGTACGCTTATCACAAAAGTATCAGGTTTTCGTGCAAGAAGGTGGAGGGAAATATGTTTTATTTCCATCTACTGCTAATTCAGTTTCCTACATAATGTGAAACCAGATTCAGAAAAAAAACCTCTACGCGTTGGACAGTAGCCAGTTCCTACGAATAGTTTTGCATCCATAAAGATCTCATCTATATAATTTACCTGCAACGATTATCATTCTAACGACATATTTATTTCTCGTTCCAGATCACGGGAGCTGATCAAAGGTGCTATATTGGACAATGACTTCATGAAGAATCTGGAGATGACGCAGATCCGCGAGATCGTGGACTGCATGTATCCTGTCGAATATGCAGCTGGCAGCCTCATCATCAAGGAAGGAGATGTTGGCAGCATCGTATACGTTATGGAAGGTGAGTTTTTATTTTATTACTACCATACAACCTCCTTGCATATCAGGTTGCATACCAGAATACCGCTTAGTGTTTTGACGCCATCTAGTATCGGGTAGCAGTTTTAAATCAGAGACTGCCATCTAGCGACGCATAACTAAAAGTCTTGACATCTACTGTCCAATTGTGCATAAATGTGAAGATAGATGGCGCTATCTAAATGGTTCGACTATTCGTCAATAGATGGCGTGGTACAGTTATTCCATTGCACACTAGATGGCGCTAGTTAGTTCTTCTACTGCCCGATAGATGACTGAAAATATGTTTCAGATCATGACATGTTTTAAAATGAATATAATTAAAGCTTTAATCTGTATCGTATTTTTACTTCAATATATTTTGAAGCCATTTTATTATGCTCCAGTAGGTACCTACAATGTAAAATAGCGACACGAATTTTGCATACGGTATCTATTTTATTAAAATAATGTACGACCAAAGTTATGTATGTATCTAAATACCTATATTTTTATGTACTTGCCAATGTACAACCAAATAAAAACGTAAAAGTTTCCATAATAAATCAAACAAGTAACAAAAACAATAATTAACCGCTGAATGATATCTCCAACCAACAGATTTCACCTGAGGCAATTTTCCAAATCAATTTTCGTTGCATGTGTCTAATTTAGTATCCTTCGTTTACAACAGATATCCGGCGAGATCTGTTAACTACCAACCTGTCATAATGTTTAGAAACAAACATAGTCATATTCGTAGTGATACTATGCTCAAGCCAAGTGGATACTTTCCCTAAGCGCGTTCGAGAAAGCGGAAAAGCAGCTGCCGTGACACCCGCGTCTTTTCCTGCCATGAATAGTCAACCGCACGTCCATGGTGACTGTGACACCGCTTTTATTTCATTCAATTAGGGCTATTTTCGAAGTTTGAGACGAGGTTGACCGTACATACTCTTACGACTGCATACTTCTGGCTGGGCACTAACAGGATAGAAAAACTAGACAGGTTACACAGTGTAAGACCTGCCTTACGTATGTATTTTCTCTGTTTCTAGATAAGATAATATAACAACCCATAAAGATTAGATACTTTAGTTAAGTTCTCATCAAAGATCGTGAACAAAATCTAGTTTTAATTGACGCTCGTTGCCGATTGATACGACAATGAAACGTACTTTAAATTCTTATAAAATTAGGTTCGTTTTTGCTAGAAGTAGGCACTTACCTAGAAAATCAATTCATTTAGGTACACTCACATTTTTTAGACTATACAGGAACTTAATCGGACTCATAAAAAGCATATAAAATTGCAGCAAAGTAAGTTTTTTAGCGACCAATGACTTAGCAACGAGATTTCAAACTTTTGACGGTCAAACAGTACACAATAAATTCACATCATAATATCAACGAACAGGATCTACTCAAATTAGCCTGGCTAAGTTAAACATAAAATAAAGATATTTTTGTATCCATTGTAGCCTTGTCTATTATAAAAAAAAAATATTAATTTTGTTATGAATAGTTTATTTTAAACCTTTAAGTATAGCGAAGTTTCAGTAACAACTGCTTAAACGGACTTATAATTAAATGCTTAGGTTAATATGTAACGTTCTTATGTAATCAAAATATAATGGTAGCAATAACGTTACGTAAAGTTAATAACAGTAATTATCTGTGCGTAACTGTACCAAAATGAAACATAAATAATATAGTAAATGAAGACGACAGTCGTTCCTCTTCGGTCTGGTGGTTGCAAGCTTCCGTTGAGCATAAAGTTCCTGGTTCGATTCTTACAAAGTGTTATTCTCTTAACCCACCAGGATTTAGTCTGTGGTAGTTCAGACTATATATTTGTGACCGCTTCATGAAAATAGGTCTTATTACTTCGGACATAAATATAAATGTGCAGTGAGTTATAGCAATTATCCGACCCACCTCTGCATAAATGGTTGAGATTTCTTTGAATATGAATCGATAGAATTTTATAATTCTTTTATACAAGGTGTAAACAGACCCTTCACGAAGCCGTCAACCAAGCATTCTGTACATCAAACAATGTAACTCTACGCAAAAATTATTGCTGGGAGACGACTTTTTTTTGGGGTGAAAAATCACGTTTTACAGTGTAACTCCATGTCACGCACTCAAAAAAAAAGATCGGGGAGAACAAGTGCCTTTCGGCTTCGTTAAGGGTCTTTTTACACCCTTTATATTTGGCGAGATGTGGATCATCTCTGCTTAACCCTCGGGAATAATAAGGCGTAATGGCTTTAATGTTTGAAACTATAGTAAATCTTTTATGTTATTGTAACTCGTTCGGCCTAAAACGTGAGAGACAAAAAATACACAATTGAGTTTTTTATAAACATCGGCAAAAAATGGAACGCGCGCCATAACTTAGTGAAACTCAATAAATAGGATCAGTAAGGTCAACCCAACGAGGGCGGATGTCAACACGTAACAACGATGTTTCTTTATAGGTATTTCTATTTATGTAAATATCAGACCTATGGCTTGTTATATAAAGTTAAATATCGTTTCGGTAACCAATTATAACTATTTTGTTTGCAAATTTTCCTGTACGATGTATAGGTAGGAACTAGGAAGTGAAGTGGCTAGTTATTATTAGATACAGGAGCTATGCTAACCATAATAACTATTGTACAGGAAAAATATTAGGTATTTTCAATAATTTACTCTACTCCATATTTTTAATATTGTTATACGGGTGTCTTGGTGTAAGCAATGCTTCGGTCGATAAAGAATCAGGCAAATATAAATGTTAGAACCACGCAATAAATGCGTATTTTCTAGTAAAAATCTAGCAAATATAAATGTTAGATCCACGCAATAAATGCGTATTTTCGAGTAAAAAAATGAAGCTGTTTAACATAATTATCACCTTAAAACCAAGAGAGAACTCAACAACGTGACAACTGCGTGAATAATCATCTAAACAGAAAACCACTTAGGGTGTTCAACCGTGCATACATACAGTACAGTCAACAGGTAACACTTGCTCACAAAAATCACCCTTGGCTTGCTGCTATTACATACAATATTTAAAAAAATGGTTTACGCTAACCTGCAATTGTTTGTACGTAAATAAACTGCGGTGTTTGCATTTCTATTCTATAATTTAAATCAGTTTTTTAATGATACTGAGTCTGACACTTTTGCGGTTTTTGAGGTAAGGGAAAGTTTCATTGTCAATCACCATCATTCTCTTGCTCTTATCACAATTTATTTGGGGTCGGCGCAGCATGTCTTCTTCTTCCATACTTCTCTATTACTCGTCATCTCAGCTCCTTTCTAGCCATACCATCCCTTCACATAGTCCATCCATCGTTTCTTTGGTCTTCCTCTACTCTTATAGCCATCCACATTCATACTCAAAACTTTCCTCAATTTTGTATTGTCAATCCAAATGTAATTTAGCTACTTTAGAAAAGTTTGTTGGGGAGTTCCGGGCAGTGAATAGTTACGGCTGAACCGTGTTTATGATGTAGAAGCCACTATCAGTAGTTATCCCAATATTTTCATCTCATTCCATGCAGGCATTCTTTGAATGATGGCTATGCAAAGGAACTTTATTTAAAAATTATATAGAATCTTTATCGTGCAGAAATGAATGTTCTCTGTACGTTGAAAAGATCAATTGACTCTTGAAGATGCGATGAATTCACAGGCTGTTATTATTTATTATGATGATAAATCAAAAACAAGTTAAATGCGTCATACAGTTCTCAGGAATACTGTAAGTCTGAAACAAACAAAGTAACTAGACTTACATTCCTAAACGTACTTACATACGTAGGTAATGATCTAAAACATTAGTCATTATCTAGGTATTTTTGTAGCCATACCTGCAATTTCAGAACCCTGACCTTTTTTATGATCTATGACAAACTTAGACTAACTTAATTTTAAGACTGCATCTTAAATGTTACTTGTACTATTGAATGCCGGACGACAAGGTAAGCAATAATACATTATTCATTAGATTTGGCGTAATTAATGTCACAGAATACGTAATAACTTGGTAATCATTTTGCAAGGTTTATATTTTTATTAGTTTCATAATAAAATATAAACAAAAATAAAGGTAAATATTTATTACAGCATTGACTTTGTCATAATATTTTATTGTTCACGGAAAACGAATTTAACTAAAAAATGGGAAACACATGTTACAAGCTTTAGAGGTCTTAGGGCTGAAGGAAAAACAACGCATTACAAGTAACATTACAATAACGTTAACAACGTTAAATAAAAAAATAAAACACACCAAACTCAGAAAGGTCAATCTTAAAATAAATGTCACTATTCCGAAAACAAACGAAAACGCTCCAGAACGGAAACTAGATAAAGAGGGCAAAAAGTACATGCTCTGGGTACTATTACGAAATGTACAAAAAATTCTGTCAGTACTGACACAGACAATGCGTGATCGGACCGCGGCGGCCTTGGCAAGCGGAGATCGTTTCAAGACCTTGCCGACTTTTTGTCCGACATAATGGGTGACGTTGGAGCCCCTCGGGCTACCGGTCGTGTTCTAAGTGAAAGTAAAGAGCGCCCGTGTGTAATTTGCTGTGCGATGTTCATAGAACTCGGCGGTGATCGCTGGAATTGCAGGGTTCACAGTCAGTGGTGCGTTAGACAGTTTCCAATGCGTTCTACCGAGTTCACTGGCGGTCGACTACTTTACAACCTTATTACTTAGGGCATAAGGGGTGAAAAGTGGTAGACCATTCACCAACTTGGTAGTACATGACGACATAATACATGTAAAATTTCCTGTTGACATAATACTTGATCTAGAATTGAAGGCCTGAACCATGGAGTACCTAAATACCTAAGATCTGTATTTTTGAATGAAACTTAAGCACCCATATTTGATTATGGAATAAAATCAGACAGATGAAAGTGACACTCGATCATGGTGCTAGAACAGGAGCCTTAGATTTAATAGTTTTCCATAAAGAGAACCATCAATCTAATGATCGATGTATCATCTAGCTAGATAAAACATAGGATAGCAAGCATTTGCAACAAAAGTCTTGGAATGAAAATTTTGCTGCACGCGATTGACAGCCCTGAATTATAGATCCAGTAACGTGTATGATTTACCATAAATGAAGTAGTGAGACTTGGCAAGTATTTGTGGACAAGTTGTACCAGTACTTGTAGTCACTTATGTTGAATTGACATTAACAGACAATATTGAAGGCGCTGGTGATCTTATAGCTGTCTAAGACTATAATAAAATATTCTAGAATGCTAAAGAAGTATTTTTATCATGACTTAATTACAGAATGTTTTATCCAAACTTTAATCTGTATCTACTTACCCGAGATTTAACTTAGACAGTTCTAGAGTCCAGTGGGATCAGTAGATCCTATAGGATACAAAACGACACAAGCAGAGCACCCGATAGTAATTCCCATCATCATCATTTTTCTGCCCTTGTCCCATTCTACTTGGAGTCGGCGCAACACGATTTGTTTTTCCATGCTCTCCTGTCAGACATCACGGCATCATTTATCCCTCTTCTGATAGTACTTCTCATCAGCTAATAAATGACGAACCTCCACACATACGTCGTATACTTATTTATTATTACATACTAAATCCAGTGTCACCATCGTTCTTTAAGAAAATCTTGTGCGAAATTTCATGCTGACATTACTTAAAACTAAATTCAAGCCATTTGATTGTTTGAAACTAATTTGAAGTAATGCTTGAGGTTTGAGTGACGTTCCGTAATACGGGCCTTAGGTAGTGCCTTGCCTGTCGGTAACAGTACGAATGAATTTAGGTACTACTTCAACTAAGTCAGTAGATTAATTAACGAAGCATTGGTTCTTCGCTGTTATTAAAAATATTTATATAAAATACGTTACACACTATTGTATTCTGTTGAGCAAATCAATTGATTTATCAAAGAGCATAATAGCATTGTTAAAGAAAAATAATTGATCTTTGAGATTCTTCGGGTGGAGCGTCTGTGACAAAAGAATAAATGAAATTAGTAAAATGATTCTAGTTCTATAAAGATGGTAATAGGGTCATTCCTCGAAATGGGTGCTCATCCTCATCATCTTATTACCCTTGTCCCACTTTACTTGGGTTCGGCGCAAAACGCTTTTTTCTTCCATCCTCCTCTGTCAACCCTCACGCTATCATTTACCCCTTTTTTTAATATGATTCCTCAGTCACATAATTCATCCACCGTTTCTTTGGCCTTCCTCTCCCTCTCCATACGTTCCTCCAAATGGGCGCTACTTGGGTAAATTTTGCAACAATTTTGATCCCAATAACCCGAGGTCCAAACTGGATTGTTTTGTAGAAATGGAATTTTAAAAGATTTTTTAGAAATTTTCCACCTCTCCCCTATAGTCGCTATTTATATTTCTAACAGCTCATGAACGAATCCTTCGAAAACCAACTTGTTGTATAAATACCTATACCTTCGGAAATTAAGCGCATCCCTGCATCCGGTTAGACTGGTAGCCGGCCCCAACGTAGTTTGGAAATGGCTAGGCAAATGATGATGATCTTTGGAAATTAAAGTTCATGTTATGAAATATCCAATCACTAATCACCCTACGTGTGAACCTAGGTATAGCCGTGCAGGTGCTATGATAGTCGGAGTAAAATGCTTATAGACCACGTTTGATGATGTTACCTCATCGAAGAACACTTGCATACGAAGATATGCAGCTGGTACATTAGCTTATCTACTGGAACATTTTCATAGCGCCTAGCACAAAGAGATTAAAATTTCTTTAGGTATTTAAATGTCTGGTCTAGCCAGATAAATAATATGAATATTCTGATGAAAAAGAAACTTTTAGCAGCGTCATTCAATTACACCATATTAACGTAATTAATGCTAAAGTTCTTATCGCTAAAGTTACTGAAATTAAGTCATTCAAAATTTAATACATTCACATGTCCAAATCAGAGAAGGATGTTGTCGAAATTCAATTTGTCGTCAACCCGATCGACCTATAACATATAAAACTTTGCACTGACTTTTGTAAGTGAAACTTTGATATTATCGGCACTAATGAGTTAGTACATTTATCTTAAAAAATTACGCCACAGTTTTTGGTCTGATAAGAAACCATCTGGCCCTCATTAAGTAGTTCATTAACGTTATCAGACTGTTCCGTGTCTTGACTTATATATTCTATGTTATCATATTCTAAAAATATATGTTCGGCAAGTGTGCCACAAGTGACTGCCTAACTTCAGAGGAAATAAGTAATAAGTTACTTCTAAGTAATTACAGCATTACGAAATTTTCCGTCGGAACTATTTTCTGTGATATAAATTTAAGTTTCACTTAAAATTTCGCCTACCTGCGGTTACGACTATTAGTTACGAAATAATAGTTTATTACACTTTTTTATTCCGTGCTAAAATTGGCAAAAAGGAACAGTTAATTCAATTTACAAAATGGCTGATGCAACTTATTGCATTTACTTAATATTCCAAACGAATTGAACAAATAGATATTTTAAAACAAGTTTGACATAACTTATGTAACGGTTTGGCCTTTGGAATATAAATTTAGCGCAACATTTGAATTCCAAATGGACGAAGAAATAGGTACTTTGGTTAAAGAAATCAAGGAGATGAAGAAAAAACAAAAGACACAAGCCAATAACTTACCCAATGACCAAATTCAGTATCAAGATGTAGATCTCACTTGTAACAATGTAGAAATACTTGTAGTTACAAGCTTGTCACGTTCAATTGCAATTACAAATGTGCTTACATTGAGTGTGTATAAAATTGTCTTATTCCGAAATTTTACGATGCTAGTCGCATCAAAATGACGCAACAAGCAATTTTCCTTTAAGTTCCACTCGCTTAGCCCGGTCGTTGGTCAACACGACCTTAATGCCTCAAAACATTTGAGCCTATTGTGCGAATAGCCACAGAATCACGCACCTAGTAATAGTGACCCTAAATTACATTCGGATGTGACAAATTATCTGTTGTTACCATTCTGTGGGGCAACGTGTGAAACGGCGTATAGAACGTTTGGCAACATCCGTGATATTGCTAAAAATTCTGTTGCCAATATCGATGTTAAAAAGTTTTTCTGTCCCGTCTCTCTAGACGTCACTAAAATAACAAATTAACATCTAGGAAGTAACTGAACTTTCCTGAGACATATTCCTGTTATCATTGTCTATATTTAACGGTTCGGGATCACCATTTATCTATCTAGCGGTAATCCCAAAACAATACGCTCTTTCATTCCAATATCTTAGCAAAACAAATTTTAAATTGCATAAGATAACAAAATCTTCCGCTATATTCACTTCGTTTTAATCAGCTAGAAGTGCATCGTCGGGTCCAGTCATTTGTCTCTACGCATGCATTCTCGCTGAGTGACCATCCGTAGCAAGCGATTTCTCTTAACGATCTGAATAGTTCTCGTTGTAAACATTTGCTTTGGCTCGTTGCTGTGACCCAATTCTGATATTGGCTCTATTAAAACTTGTTACAACTGTCTTTTGTTACTTAACGCATAATTTGGTTGCGTAATAAGTTCAATTGGTTTGAGATAAATAGCACTATTAAGTGTTAGTGGTCGCTTTTATAAGTTTGGAATGGTTTTATATCACCAATTTCATAATTCACAATTTCTTCTTAAATATTCAATTTTGTAGTAAGTCTCATTTTGGCAATAGAGAAATTTTATATGTGAAATCATCATATTTGTTACAAAGTTTAACGATGTTCTCATAGGATTATATAACATACCAGTTTCTTGCTAAATTACAAACCACAAACGGTAGGATAGCTATGCCACTAAAGGCGTTATTAAATTATTATAGCAATCCTAGAACATATCTATGTTATTATATCTATACCCGTAAGAATGTCAAACATTACACAGTAATTAACCAAGCCACCGAGGGCCGTTTATTCCGCTGATGTAAATATGTGAACGTATTCATTGAGGTGCCCTTAAGGACACCCTTTCAAACAAGATACGGGCCAATGACGTCACTCATTGAAAGTACGTTATATTTAAACGAGGGGAAAGAATTGACCGCATGCCTGTCTTTATTGTTCAATTAGACAAGGCAACAACTGGAGGTAATGCTACGAGCATCTATTCACTCGTTCCATTTGGTTGACTGTAAATGAATAAGGCAACAACTCGGCTTATTTAAAACTTTGGAATTTCCTTTGAAATTAACATGGAATTCTGCGAAATGGTCTAGGGTATGTTCACTGAGGATAAAAACGGGATTCCCTGAAATCATGTTTTCCTTAAAACAAACACTGCAGATAAAGCAGAGGTCATGAGTATTATGTCTACTATCGGCAGTTTAAAATATTCCAATACCAGTTACAGTTTTAAGGTACAAGTAGTACCTAAAAGTGAAACCATAACATTACCCACAGCCTTGACCGTGGAGTAATTGCGTCACAAATGAAATCCGACTGAACATCTTTGCGATTAGCATTTCTACTTTTACTTGAACTTTCGATTCGTCGACGCCAACCATAATTACGAGGTATTTGACCGTTTAGCAATTATTCAGTAATATACAACACATAATTATGAAATTTTCCGATATGGAAATTGACTGGTAGATAAAGCAGTAGATATGGTAGTAGAGGGTACAAAACAAACAGACAGACTAGGCAAATTATAAAGTATAAACCTAATTTATAACTTCGACACGTCTTGTGGAACGGGTTTTATCATCACGAATTCACATGTATAATACTTTTATGATGATATCTTTGTGATGTCCAACGAAGCGGTTATGTTCTGCACCCATTACTGCACGTTGTACCGAGAAAATTTAACTGTAGAATTCATTTCTTTATAAAATATGGCTCTTCTGAAATCTAAGATCATAATAACTGGTTTTGAAGACGGGTTACGTGATTTATACCTAATGATAACTTTCCTCTTACTGTTGTTTTTGTCGGCTTTAATTTGTAGATTTTAGTTCGGTATGATTCTTGATCCTTATATTGTAGAAATTTCATGCTCATCACGCTTCGTTGATTGCCGCAATGGCTGATCGTAATTGTAAATTTACCCTGTTTGTTTCACCAATTTATTCTATTAACCGCTTTCTTTTCGATTTTATTTGTTTCGCTAGCGATATTGATAAAGTTTTCTTTTTCATTTGCAACATTATCTGCGCACTCATTCAGAAACTTCGTGTTAACAATGATTTCACACGATGACTCTCTGAATCTTCAGTTTTTCCAATTTCTGATTCAGATGTATGTTTTCTCTTGCATGATAATGTTCTTCATAAATGTTTTGTATAATATTATGTATAAAATGTTTTAGCTTGAAGCAGCAACAATGCACTGTGAAGTTTCTCGCAATAAGTGTCACTGACTTCACAAATGTGCAAAAACTTGCTAAACCATCTCTCAATGTCTACCAAAGCTACCCGTTTACTTCAATTCATTTTAAAATTCAAAATTATTAAGGCAGCAGCGTTTTTAACAGAAATACTTCTGCACTAGTTAATATGTACAATTGTACATTATGTACGTTGTTAAAGGCACTATTAAAATAGATTAATAACTTTTTCGGTGTCTATCTGAAGGTCTACCTTCAACGCATTACATTTGATAGCTATCCGGTCACGGGCGATACCTTGCCAATTCAACTCAATAGAACAACTAGCATTCACCCATAGTTTTATAATAAGTTTTTTAAATCCTTTCGTTTTGTTCCTGTTTGAAGCAGGTTCACATAAATGTGAATATGTGTCAATATTTACAATATATAGTATTGTTCTTTCATTAATATTGTGATCACCTTCTTGTGGTCTTTGATTGTTTCAATGTTTTAACAAGTGTTTATCGATACATGCGTAAACACTACACACGTGCTGATTGTAAGTACGTACTTATCCAAAAAATATTGTGTCTCAAAGAAACTCATTTTTAGTAGCAGCTTAATGCTCTATAGTATCTCTAGGATCAAAATTAAAAGGTTCACCACCTCGTCCACCTTTTGTGAGCTTGGAGCTTTTATTATTCAGGTAAGTATATGTTTTGTCTTTGTCTGGCGTGTAGTCTGTCTCAACCGCACGCGCAGTCAGCCGGCTGCGTTAGCGCAGGAGTTGATCGGATCGGAGTAGAGCAGTAAGCGGAGCGGCGCTGACGTGATTGGTCGCTGTGTCCCCAATGTCTCGCGTTCCGAATTTAAAATAGTCGCGATCGACTTCACTGTGTGACAAGCGATGTGATTTGTTTATAGTTTTTGTTTCTCAATTAAACATAATTGAAGATACTTATTCCATTGAACTATGGTAAATAATGTGAAGTGTTGTTGTGTTCAAATAAGTGTATTTTCGCGGAAGCTGCAGCTGTCGTTGCACTAGAGAGATTTCGGGGGATAAACGCAAATCCGAATACCGAAAAGGATTTAAAATTAACATGTTACTCACATCATGCTGCAGCAAAATTTTATATGTTTGAGGATATTGCAAAAACAGCTTTATTAAAGTTATAAACTTTGGAGTCATTGAATTTTATGAGCATATTTTTTATAAATATCGTGTCCTTTAGTCCGATTCACGATTTGAAAGTAACGTTTCGGAGGCTCTCATGCACTACAAGGTTATTGCAAGCCTCTCGTATTTGCGTGCACTACCCGTGTGGCGTGAAAGTATTTTGGAACGTTGTCTTCACAGTGAAGATATTTTAGCATATTAATGTCCGAGTAGCCTCGAGCTTTCTATGCCTGCGTTTGGCCAAACAGTATGACATCACTGTCTTGTTAGACCTCGTCTTTTTTAACGATATCAGCAACATTGACCATTAATTCACTTTAGAGTCGTCCTTGTCCAATAATAAATTAATGAAGTTTGGTATTGTGAACTAAATCAATCAAGTACCGGTTTCATAATTAATGACATACCTTTCAAGTATTGCAATACGAATCAGTTCACGCCTCGTTAACTTATTGAAATCATTGTTGCACTAACACACTTTGGAACTTGTTCATCGAGTATTATAAATCGATTTAATAAGCGTGTACGAATCATTGTCATGTTTTTGTATTCAAACAAAGATTAGAAAGTATAGATAGATAGTATCAACATACCACACAGAGAATTGTCTCCCTTGCGTGTCAACAATACTGCACAAAAATGATGTTATCATAATAATAACTATTCCGATCATTAAAATTATCATCGGACCATAGAAAGTGTTTGTGCAATATAAATATTTTGAAATAGAAACGCCAGTTGATGATTATGATTATAACACCGCCGTGGTATTTTACGACATAATACAATAATTGTTAGCTGTGGCAAGACAAAACGGATTGTTGAATATCTACCATTCGGGTTAGGTCTTGTTTGTATAATATTTGATGCAATCCTCATAGACTACTGTTCCGCGAATGTCACACTGAATAGCAAAGCCAGTTGAATAGGAGAAAGGGCTGCTATTGTTTATGATTCGAGTAATCTACCGTTAGTTCTAAATAAATAAGCGCGTGCTATTTGCGTATCTGACTAATAATTGTAATTCTATCAATGACTTTGTACTCCATTGATGATGAGTCAACGGTTTTTACTGCTTTCGTTGTAGTACTTGATGATGTAGAACTAGAGTCCGCTACATATCGTATGGATGATGAGTAATTTGCATTGGTTTGACCATTAACTATTGTCAACTTAACAGTAGTGCTAGTAACAAAAATTGATTAACTAAATACTATACAAGGATTTTTCACTGTTTCGAATTGATTTTCTCCAATGGCATTTACAGTAACTAACAAAGAATGAATAAAGCCTTAAAAATCTTAAAGATTGTAGGTGCCTAGATGACGGGTCATCGCATTGTCACCAGTGCACAAAGGTATTCTAGGAAACCTTGCAAGCGGAGTTATGAAGAATTTAATCGCAAAATGTCTTAAGAATTCATTATGAAATCTTTTCAAAGCTTCTGGTCATAACTTCGTTCTTCTTATAATACTGTCGAGAATATTTTTGGTGTAGCTTTGATTTTAGTGATACCGTTGACGATAGTTCTGCTAGCTTTTCTTGGCATTGTTACTAATCTCCTAATGTAAAAATAACTAACCATGCATTGGCCACAATTTCTCAAGTTCCTGGATATGTTTCTCACGTATCATCGCTGACCAGCCGACTGGATATGTGGACCAATGAACTTGTTTCAACTCGTCTATCGACTGATGTCTTAGAAATCGTTTCCTACTAACTCGATCAGGCGTTTAATGATTGCTGCTAATTTGCTACTGTTTTACACGTATCGTTTGTTATTGTTTTCTTCACCTACATTGTTTTTATTGATTCCTTTATCTTTATAATATGATAATTCTAGTTCTAGTTCAATACTGACTTTCGATTCCATAATCTCGATGTACTGTACATCTGCTTGAAATTTAAGTACGTGGTGTTGTTGAGTTTCCCAGTGAAAGTGCTTCATATTAATAACAATAAACTGGCCGTATGTAGCAGTTGCTTCGCCAGCTGCCGCTCGCACTCACTCAGTCCCCATTATCTAATTATTACGCAATGTGATTCCATTTGCATTCGCCTTATGGGCTCTTGAGGCCCAGTTAGCGCTTCCTCGTTGCTGATATATTGGACCAACTACTTCTTGAGCAATGGTCGTGCTTGCCTCCCGTGACGCGTCCGCTGTTGCGAAGTTTACTGGTCGAGGACGATTTTTTGCCAAATTACCTGTGAAGCACACACTAGAAGGTCATTATAGTGTGAACCCTCTTGTAACATAGATGTATAACGCAATAACTGTTGGTATGTTTGAAGTTTAAGCAAAGGTCGAATCAGACAGATTGTAATAATTCAAGTACGTAACGTAACCTACAACTGCTATTCATTGCTGTTTAAATCTGAGATCCTCGCATTATGATGCAGCTGTGCCTATTAATTTTTTTTTTATGAATAAAGGTATAACTGTAAAGAGTTATGAAATAGTGGCCTGTGCTCATCCATAGTGTAGCTCACAGCTGTTGTTTTATTTTCATAGTTTAACTTTAAATTGGCAGTAATATTCTTAAAAGAAAAAGTAGTTATTACTGGCGGTAAAGCCTTAAAAATTCAAAGTTCTTTCTCATGAATTTAAATTTCACATGATTGGTGGGTGTACGAGGTACTTCGTTAGCAATGCGGTTAACTGTGCAGCTGTTGAGAAGGTTCACTCGCTTTGTATCTCGGGAAAAATAATCGAGTTTCTAGACACGGATAAGTATAATAGTGCTTGCAAAATCGCTCCATTGTTATACATTAATAAATCGAACGCGCCGTTCTTAACGCAATCATTTAGTAGGAAAATTGAGAAATTTTCACCCATTAACTTTACTTAAACAAAAACTTAATTATCCCATGATAATATTGAAAATTTTGCTGCAGTATCAAATATGATCTTCCACAGATTGACTCGAGTAATTTATGTTCCTGATTATTACGAACTAACAAAAACAGCGAGTGCGTCACATTAATCTCCCGTCTAATGACGTCCGACCGTCGTAACCTTTAACAGCGATCGATAACATTCCAACGGGAAAATGGAATTAACAGTATTAAGTATGAATCCTCACAGGCAAACGTTTTGGCTCCACAATGATGTGAATGAAACGAGACTAAGAAATTCGACGACATTATGAAAATCAAGCATTATCCAGGAAAAGCGGTCATGGAGGACCCGTGGCTGTCCATTACGGACAGGACTATGGACCTTGTGTACGCGGCCAACTGGGTTGGTGCAAAGAATCTCAGTACATATAATGAAAACGACGACCATTCAAGCAGCGTTAAATTCAATTCAATATCACGAAGTAAATCGTGCAGAGACGTTGGTCGTACTAGCGACAAAGATTATGATTGCAAAACATATTCATTGGAAGATAATGAATATAGTTATTCTAATGATGTTCCTAATGAAAATATATCTCAATTAGCTAAGTACCAACAAAATATAGAAGAGAAAGCGAGAGCGAATAATAATCTGCTCGCACAGAATAAATTGAAACATAGTTATAGTTTTAAGGATATGCCAAATGGTTATAGACCGTCGACATTAAGAAGAGTTAAACGTAGGAATTTTACTGAATGGGATATAGAAGGGTTCGCATCCAATAGCAAGCAACCACCTGTGCCGCCACAACGTAAGGATTCTTTAAAGTATGCACACCGACAGAGAAAAGCTGATTCTAAAAAAAGTTATTATCCGTTACCTGATCCTGGAGCGGTACCACCTGACCCCTCGTCTGAATCATACTACGAGTACTATTCCCGAGTAAGTCAACAGAATAATGACACCGACAGTGATAAGATAAAACAGATGCAGAAGGACACGAAAAAAGATAAACCTATTCAAAGCGAGCCCGTAAAACAAAATGGAAATACTGTGTATCAACTGATCAATTCTATGGCAACTTTGGACTTAAGTCCAATGAAGTCCAGGAACGGAAAACAGAACCTCGATATAGATTGCGAAGCGGAAGATTTGGGTTTGTACATGCAGCCTATTAACCAGTCGTTATCTACATGCGATCAACTTCCTAAGCACATAACGCAACCGGCAAACGAACGAAACGGACGCATCGAAGATAGTAAACCTAGCTTTCGTTCTAAATCATTAAGAGTAAAAAGCGAAGGAAGAGCGCCTCTCCGAGCTTATCTCGACGCAGCCCAGCCAGAGGAGGTCTATAATGGAGTCACTGTCACTCAACCGAAAAGAAATCTGTCACCGAGCGAACAGCTGACGTTAATGCAGTACGAAATGTTTAACGGAAGTCAAAGTCAAACTGCACCGCCGATTGCTAATGGGTTACACTCTACTGATCTGAGTAAAGAAAGTGACTATCGGACTATAAACGGTGTTGCAAAACAAATCAAACGTGATAAGTATGGAAAGCTATATAATACAGTGAGAGTGAAAAGTGATGATAGGTATGACAGATACAATGACATTATGTCTTTCGGGACACAAAAAGATCGTATTAGTGAAGAACGTGTCACAAATGGCAATGGTGTGTTTTCTAGAAGTGCGAAAAGTTCGTCTAGTGGGTCGGACTCGGATTTCTCGATTCCTAGACCTAAGTTAATAGTGCCGGTGCACACCTACGGAACCAGAAAGAGGAGGACGGGTAATCTCTGCCAGCGGGACAGTACTGCTACCGAATCATCATTGGATGCGGGTATATTGTTAGACGTGACGCGTCTGGAGCCTAACAATAAGTCCGTTGACAAATATCCTCGAAATGGAGACACAGGTAAATTTTGGTACACCCATACATTATATAATTTAGTTTTATTACATAAGTATCTATCTTCAATATAAACGGTTATCGTAGTTGTTATCAGGAAGTTATTTTGATCTCATATGTACTGATGTTGATCGATGTGTGTATGAACATGTTATGGCGTCGCCCGACGGGACAATTTCGAGGTCTCACGAATTACATTTCTGATGACGTAATATGATCCGTGAAATACCTACGCACATGACTCAGAGTTTCATCATAAGGATCTGTTACCTCCTTGTTTATAAGTTGCCTCCGCTTTGTTTGGATTTGTAGCTGGTTATTATGAGAATATTCTGCTGTGATATACAAATCATCTTTATAAACCGCGATGAGAACTCACAATGTTGACATCTGAACACTGCTGCAAAACTCGACTTTATAGTCCATTGCGTTAATCACGTTTAACAAGCGGATTACTGGTCAAAGTGCAATGATGTGTGTAAGTACTTGAATGCTGCTGCCCACTCTCTTGATACAATCTCTTAGTCGACTCTTACAACACGCACGGGAAATGACGATGTATATTGGTAGACGAGACAAAACGGCAAATTGATTAATACATTTCCTTTATTGCGACTTCGGCTAGTTTTCCGTTTAATCATGGCAGTGATTATAAATGAGACTTCGAAATATGTTAACCGAAATCTAAAGAGGGACAGGACATTGCGCCACGCTTAGTCCATTTACAATCGAGGTTTTGAGCGCCTTGGCTTGGCATATGTATAGGTACTTTGCTAAACGCACCGAGACTGGCATATCAATTAAACTTTGCTACGTATTGCCCCACTTTTGGTTGAAGTCAGGCACGAATATGAGAATTAACATAGCTACTTGTAATACAGCAATTTGAATTATTGATTGCAAAGTTTAGTTCTACGGCAAAGAATAGTGGTATATTAATAATTTACATAGGTATAGGCGACGTGTAAAATGCCATTAGTAATGGTAATTCTATTGTAATGGTGTATTGTACTATTACTGCTCATATTATTTTTTCATACAAGTTCTGAGCTCAAAACCTGAATGCAGTTTGTTTTGATTAAAGAACAATCGAAATTGATTTTCTCCACCTTTACGTTCATATTTTTGGAACCTCTTGTCGGAAGTGGATATTATCTCAAGATTTGATTCTATAAAAAGATGAAATAATAAAACTTGATGGTTCTACGTAAAGTCTTATTTATTTTCGGAGATTTCTTTTGATTTTATCATTTGCGAGGAATATAACAGCCGCCTCGAACATTGTTACAAACACATTCAGGTTCAAGACATTAACTGTGCCAAGACAATGGACCACCGTAGTGCTGTGGTTATAAATTTAAAACCGACCTTGTTCAACGATTATGGTAAAGACATTTTAGCATTAATACATTAATGGCTGTTGAAGGACAATAGAAATAACAGGAACCTGGCAATTACTAATAGACTCTCATTAAGACGATTCCCAGCTTTTCCTTGTGAACCAAGTCTGCCTCAATTGTAAATGTACCTAGGTAATTAAAAATCCCAGGTCTTGGTGGAGCTTCCATCCAACCATAAAACCTAAACAGTCAAAGCTATATATTTATAACAAAACAGAGGATGATGCTAATAAACTCCCAAATAAGAACAAAATTCTTTTCTGTTTGCAAAAATAAGATCCTTGTCTGCAAATAATACCACATCTCCTATTCGAAAGCCGGTATCAATGTTGTAATCTTAATGCACCAAAGTAAGATAGTTGAACAATAAACTGGCCGTAAGCCTGGACACGTATCCGAACTTCTGACCCCGGCATTATATTCCGAGCATTATGTTGCTAGTCGCCTTGAAACACTTTCATTCTTTGAGTATTTAATTTACGTCATCTAACACTTGACCAGCAATTCTCATGTTCGATTGGTAAACTAGTATTTTGCATTTGAGCGGTAATTATAATATTTGCAAAATGTTCTGCGGCTTTTTTGTGATTGCCGTCGTTAGGGTTCCATGTTGTGTCTGTTTTAGCTTGTCAAAACTTCGTTAGTAGTGTAAAATCAACGTTTTTATGTAGAAGACAATCTTATTGACGATATTTTGCATTGGTTTTGAATATAATATTGCATACATTTATTGCCGAAACCACGTCATAATCGTAGAACAGTGACTGATCCGACATGAAGTATAATGAAAAATTGAAGATATAAAAAAAACAATATCAATATAAGAGAAATGGCTGCCCTGGAAAGTTTAACATAATTTTTATGTCAGATCCGTCACTATTCTACGATTATGGCAGTGAATGGAACTGAAAATTTTATATTTGGAAGTGCATAAATATTTAGGTATAGTCGGCACATCGAGCTACTACAATCTGTCAAATTTCTTTAATAGATTTTTCATCTTTATCGCTAAAGCATTAGGTTCAAGTTTGATTGGAAAAATTTGTCGTTTGAATCTACTTTGGTTAAAATAATCTTTTGTTGACTTATTTCGGTCCCGATTTTAGATGTTCACTTATAACGCGGCCTTATTCGATTATGCACAAACAAAGCAATTTAGTGTTGCGGATATGTATAATTGGTAAACGTGTAGTTCTTACGTTTGGAGTTAAACATATTCAATTAGAGGTAGAAAGTTTATTATACCTATCAGATCAATATAACCTTACTTCCCAATCTGTCGTACATTACTTCCGCAGCATTTTACATTGAAATCATTTCACACGTGATTTAGAAACTTGTAATTTTTACCAATGAAAGCTGTAGTTAAATTGCTAAGTAGCGTTGATTCGCTAAATTCATGGTGTACTTTTTTTTTCAATATAACTATTATAATTGAAAAAAAATGTTTATTGCTATCATCGATAGTCATATAAAAATACAATACCAGAATTAAAAAAATAATGCACATAACTATGAATGTTTTAAAAATGTTATTTCAAATATTATTAGCTCATTAAACTAGTGTTACAAAATCATGATTACATAAAAAGATTTGATCATGACTGTAATAAAATTGAGGTTAAACACCGATGTCCTTGCCGCGTGACTTTGTTAGCTCTTTGCAAATATTAGTTTATGATATGCCAGTGTAACAGTTTAAAATGTTTGTAGCTTCTGCTACTTGGTGATTTTAATAGTCTGTGGCGTGTACTGACAACACTGCCTTAAATTTAAGAATGAGACCATGAGGTCTCGCTCCCTCCTCCTCGCTCGGCCTTTTTGTTAGTAACATGGTTTTCTGAGCAGTCAGCTTAACTGTCAGACAAATGTCAACGTGTTATGTTCTGTTTAACTTCTGCAAAAATAAAAAGCGTGTGACCTGCAAAGTACCATATGTTTTAATTTCATCGGCCTCTGGATAAATAATAACAGCTATGGTTGCTTTAATAGCTTTACTATACGGGGTTTGAGACCCGTCTAGTTGTTGGTATGGGTGGCCACACCTATCACCACAAATCTCCAGATTTACTTAATAGGTCTTGTTTAAGTAATTATCCTTGTCTTGTTCTGTATTCCTATTTATTCGAGGTCTACAAGCAGGCTGTTTTCTTACCTATCTTTATCAAGCCCCTTCCCTATATTATTTATCTTTCAGACTCTCCGACTTTCGAGTCACAGTCTGATATTCGTTTAAACATATTTAGTGTTTTTATTAACAATTTGAGTTATAAATAGAAGGGCTCATGGTGAACTGTGTCCAGAAGTAACTTGGGTTTATTGAACGATTATAACGGAACTAAAATTTCAATAGACAATAGAGGACGACACGCAGGACAACTGTTAAACAACACACACTGAGTTATATGTAAACCATTGTACGAGCTGACTATCAGTCAATAGCTATGGTAACTGTTAATGTTTTATACTACACGATACTACGCTTTGTATCCATAATAGGTCCCAATTCGTAAATCAAAACAAATACAAATTAAAAAAATATAAAAAATAAACATATACCTTTAGAATAAGTGAGAGAATGACAAATATTAGAAACCGTAAATACTATGAGACGGTTTGGAAGTCAAAAATGTATAAAGCAGACACTTCTACTTCTACTAAATTCAAATAATAATAAACAAAAGGAAGAGAAACCAAATAAAAAACCATTGGCTAAACTAAACACTAATGCAACAAAACTTCGAGGTGCTAACACTAATTCTGAGAATAAACCTGTTTCAATAAAAACAACAGTGTCTATCGTTAGATTCTAAAAAGAACAGAATGCCGTGCTTAACGTTTCACATTCTCAAATTAGTATCTATCTCAATAATGTGATATTCCACTTCGTTTGTCTTCGTACCTTGTTAAAATACTTCGAGCATACATGAACTCACGTTTATTCATTAAACAAGCTGCATTTTCACATGCCTCTCTATTTATTCTCACACTTATCTTCTCATGGTCGATAACAACAGCTGCTTACAAATGTAATCTTTCACACTTGACGATAAGAGTCATAAAACTTGATTGTTCATTTTTACAAGTACAGAAATTATTTTCGCACTATCGGGTCCGTTCACTGCAATGAGTCACCAATGTCCGCCGACAGTTTCAATCTTAGCAACCTACGATATCAAACAAATTAATAAATACTGTCAAGTATTTATTAATTTGTTTGATATCGAAATTATATTCCAATTGGAATAAGTGTTGTAGTCAAACAAGTTAAAGTAGGGCTGAGGCATACTTTTGTTTTGTGCAAAAAACTTTGGTTAAAAACTGCAGTTATATATTCAAATATTTATGCATTCACGACCGACTTTGTTAATTTATGGATTGGTCAACCAAAAAAAGTAGAAAATCGAGTATGAAAAGAGTATTCGATAGTCAACGGAGTATATCGTGTGGATCTAGCCCTAAGGTCTGCAGCCATTAGCCTCAATAACTCATATCTATCCAGCTTTATGTTTATTTATGTTTTAGCAAACAGTTTAATTGCACTTGTAAATTGTCTTGGCATGAATTTTATTTAAAAGACCTACTTATTCGACTATATTTGTATAATTTTTGAACGTACTTTAAATTCGTAGAATACTGTCCTGCCGGCCTATGGTGCTTTGTTTAATTAATGATATCCACCTCCAGGATTGTACCTTTACATCATAATAATATGCCAAGCCAAGACACTTTACAAGGCTTGGGTCTCGGGTTTCTTCATAAATTCAAATAGAAAACATGAAACTGTGTGACATGTTCGTATTTTCTCGATCGATTCTCAAATGTCCGTTTCTCCAACAGAGGGCCGCGTGGAAGTATCCCGGGAGAACAAATACCTCAGCACGATGGCACCAGGCAAAGTATTCGGCGAGCTGGCCATCCTCTACAACTGCAAACGTACCGCCACCATCAAGGCAGCGACGGACTGCAGACTATGGGCCATTGAACGCCAGTGCTTCCAGACCATCATGATGCGCACTGGGCTCATACGCCAGGCTGAATATACTGACTTCCTTAAGAGGTAAGGACTCAATACCTTCTTCTCCTTATTAATAACAGGCATCTTCATTATGCTTATCTATTGCTTCAGTGATAGAATCGATATCGCTAGAGCTTTAACGGTCCTTCCTGATATTAAACAAAAGTTTAATCACCTTTATTTGGGCGCCCAGCTGTAGGTGGCGTCTTAGTAAGCCGTTAGTTACTCATTAATAACCCATATTGGCCTCATAAGTCTGCCTTCAGGTTTCTAAATTGACATCATTTTACAGCAAAATATTTATGTCGCCATGTTCACTTTATCGTGCCTTTAATGCGTTGGACACAGAACTAATATTTCGTTAGTATCGCAATCGTTTATTTCAAACGTATAGGAAAGAATCAATATTTCGTCATCATTACTTTAAACATAAGTTATAACAACATCAGAAATAGCTCACTTTCTAGTGCATTTGTTTTTAATTTAGATAGAACCTAGATAGATGTGTTCACTTCATAAATTGCAATAAAATTGCCTTGATGTTCGTTTTATGGCGACATCAATATTTCTATGACTTACGAAGAAATACGAATCATTGTGTGAAAGGTCTGCGCTATATCTTTAAAATAAAATGGTGGATCATTGACTCTTGGCACAGAAGTCTGAACATTAATATCCACTTTTTTTGTAAAAGCTTGAGCTGTATTTAGATGTGCTATTTCGGCTTATCCTTCCTAAAAAGATTCGTTGTTTACGATAGCGAGGGCAGTAACCCCGCAGTGTGTTGACTTGACTGACAAACAAAATGTTCAATATGTTCACATATTTTGTTGTAACTACGATTGAAGTCTCGCCCTAAATCCAATTTAAACACATGTTGCTTGTAAATCTAATCTCATATTACTTCCTTCTGAAAGTTGTTTTAAAAGAAATCGTAGTGAAATTTGTATTTAATTCTACGTCAACTGCATCTTTTTATTTTAGTCCATTCTTTACCTCCTCTTACTTTCATTTGTTCTTTGTTACATAACATACATTTCACATAATGTATATATCTTAATATTGTATAAAACATATGATTTCATCAAAACGTCTGGTGATGTTACCTACTATGATTAGAATCGGTAAACATTTGCCTTAGTTTCATACGTAAAGAAAGACAAATAAAAGAGACAATAATATATGTTTCTGCGTTCACTTTGTGCATGAAATCGACTAACAATGATGTATTATTCATGTTCTCGAGACTCCTGATGCCATACAATACGGAAGTCTTCATTATACCTCCTGAATGGTTTCCATATATCTGTATTAGCCGGGCACAACAATACAGACTGGCCTGTGAGAGCATTACCGATGACAGAGAAGGATATTGACCTCAGGACACTTATGCAAATGCAATGGGCGTGCAATGGCCCATTCTTCTGCTTTCGACGGGCTCACACTCTTACAATGCCGTCTACAGAGCGAGCCTTGACACGAGCCGTGTATGTGAACAGATTGCAACGCACGAATGTTAATTTATTAATAACGTGAACGATGTTATTGGAACAATCTTCGCGAGAGTAGAAAACATCAAAACATTCACATTGATTAGTAACCTACATTCGAATGCTTGATCGTCGTAGAAAACCCAATTAAACTGTGATATGTGAATCTAAAATTCAGAAATGCATAGATAGAAAATATCGTTAAAATTTTACGGCGACGACATACGCAATAAAATATTTGAACATTTCTGTGCCCTATGGCCATAATAAAAGTTTTATTTGTTCGGCTCGGGTATCGTGTAACTCTAGACAGCCTTCCATTTACAATCAAGGGTATCGTGTTGTAGAATGCTTAGCATCTGTTGCTTTATATCCTACGAAGTACTCGTACATGCTCTTAGCACGGTGATCCATCTTGTTGAAGCCATCATCTTCAAGATTAATGTCTCTATCGCGATGTTAATCTAAGTTGTTGCTTGCTGCTTTATTTTAGAACTTGTCGGGTTGATGCTAAGAATATGGATGATTTCTCTCGACTAATAAGTAAAAGAAGACATGAAATATTATCATTGCTGTCAATTTCGGATGCAACCGGTTCATCATAGTCTAGTTTTATTTTGGAACAAAGTTTTTGGGGTCACGTTTTAGTAACGCTTCTTTGCTGATGCATTTGTTCCAATTCTTTGCAAAGTTAAATGCTATGCCAAACTAACACGCAACGGTTGGCGAAGATTGAATGCACGAAAGCAATTCAGTATCTACGCACAGACTGTTTATATTCATCTAGCTATCAACCGGCAATAAAACAAAGCCATTGTTGGCGAAACCAGTGTCAACGCAACATTGCTCAAGCACTCGCGCGCAATTTTACGAAATACTGACTTACTAACGTCACGTTTGCAAGTTGACATTTTGAGACTGCAAACCTTTCACTGCAGACGTAATAATCTATTCTAAGAAAGCAGAACTAGCCGCTACATAAGACATGTATAATTTTTGCCCAACAGAGACGCAACCAAAATGCACGTAATATTTTAGTCTGAACCTCTAGCTAGACTGATTTATTATCTGTGTCTGTGTTGCGCCATGTATTGTCATTGACTAAGTAGGAATGTTGAAAATCTAATATGGCGGATGGCGGATCTATGGTTTCAAATTCATAGCTTATCGTATTTGTATGACAGTGCCTATGCAGGCTTTGTTTGAAAATTCAGAGGATAGGATTACCGCGAATAGATAAAGTTCTTGTTACACTGTTATTTCTTCTTGAGGGCACATACAGAGTGTACACAGACCCTTCACGAAGCCGTCAACCAAGCATTCTGTACATCAAACTAAGTAACTTTACGCAAAAATTATTGGTGTGGAAACGACTTTTTTCTTGGTGTGGTGTAAAAAATCACGTTTTACGGAAAAACTCAATGTAACGTACTCAAAACATTGTGCTGATGGATGGATTAAATAGTACGGGGGTCGTGGAGGTGTTTAAAGTAAAAATCTTACATTAAAATCATGTATTTAAAAAAAAACTTGTGAAAACGTTGGAACTTCGACCCCCAATATCTCCGTAACTAGAAGAATAATAAGAATAATAAGAATAATTTATTTATAAAAGTATTACAAAAATGTACATTTATGTGCAGTAGTGTTATTTCTAAAACAATGGTATAATTAATGTATAATAGTAAACTATAACTAAAAATAAAAAAGAAGGTTCCCAGGTAGAACTAAAAAAAACTAGAACAAAAAAATTATCGCAATGACTGGGAGAACAAGTGCCTTTCGACTTCGTTAAGGGTCTTTTTACACCCTTTATTATTTTAGTCGAGCGCCATCAGCATTATCAACATCTTCCTACGCCACATAAAAACGATTATTTCCTGTTTATCTTTCCAGACAGTTAAATTCGAGCGATAGGTATGTACTCAGCTGTTTTCAGAGTGATGATAAATCTAACTGGAACGTTTGCCGTCAGTTTGATATCATTGTTGTTTACCAGTCATTTGTACGATTTTTGTGACGAGTTTTAGTAAACATTGTCGATAACTTTACCGTGTTTATTTGTTCGTGTAAAAAAAAAAATCTACAAAACTCGTACAGTTTTGTAGATTTTACTTATTTATAAGTCACGATATCTTATTTTGTTTCACATTTTAAGTGGTGTTTGCTGTCACTAAACTTTCATTGTTGCTCACATTAGCGATCATGAGATAATTATGAAAATTGTTTTAGAAACTCTTTCTCAAGAACGCGATGAAAACCGTTTTGATGAAATATTGAATGCTCCGTTAATCTTGTATTATGTGTAGATAATCATTAATGATACTGGAGTTTTCCTCTGTCCAAGATACTGATCGTGGAGTAGTAGCTTCTGCCTCGACATACTTAAGTTAATTACCCGCTTGTACATTAGCATCAAGTTACGTGATGTTGCAATATAACAAAACAACGCAACAAGATATCAATTTACTTCATGTTATTGTCCGTTGTTTAGGGAACCTCTGAACAATTGACAGTCGCTGTATTGACGACTTCTTATTGCTGTACATGTATATCTTCTATAGGTACTAGGTAGGTAGATAGTAGGTTGTAGGTACATGAATCACAGGGCGTGGCCCAAATTGGGGCTACTGCCGCCATGTTTTATTTCGGAGCTTTTCATAAATGTTTCAAAACAGCGCTTATTAGCATCATTCGAGCGTTAAAAGATTCATGTAATATATTTCCGTAAACTTTTTTGGATAAATAAAGTACTAGTATTCATTTCTATGTATAGACGCTGAACAAAAAGTAGAACTAAGTCAAATGAGGTATAATATACTCTAATATTGCGGAACGAAACACGGTCAAATTGAGCGAGGCCCTGCCAAACCTTGCATTGAGGTCGAAACTGCCAACTTAAAGAAAAACCGGATAAGTGCGAGTTCGACTCGCGTGGAGAAGGTTCCGTACGTTAAGTATCTAAATTCCGTAAGTTGTTTTAAATCTAAAATTTCTTATAGGTTTTCCTGTAATCTGTAATAGGCAAAGAACTATTTTTTGCATGTTTTACAAAATTTTCGACTCTGGAGTCTCGAAGTTAAGGGGGGGGGGGGGAATGGTAAATTTTCGCCTATTTTCTTAAATAACTTCAAAACTATTAATTTAAAAATTATAAAAAAATTGAGATGCTCATAATGCGCCCTTTCATTTGATATGTAACACAATATAGTTTGCAGATTTTTTTTTTAATTTTCTAATTTACCCCCAAAAGTGGCTCCCATGTTTAAAATCCATTAATTTACGTTACACGTCTATATTAGGTATCACCGACTTACATAAATGTAATGTACCAAATTTCAACTCAATCGTCCAGTAGTTTCAGACTAAATTGGCTGTGACAGACGGACAGACAGGCAGGCACGCGAGTGATCCTATAAGGGGTACCGTTTTTTCCTTTTGAGGTACGGAACCCTAAAAAGCTATGTTTCTGTTTGATATTTTACTTTAGTTCCATTACACTGTCGTTGAAAAACTTATTTAGTTGATTTTTTCAATTCCAACTAACTTATTTATTCATTCATGTATCATATTCTCAGAACCATGTTTGCTCTGATAAATAATTCTCAATGTTGGAATGTTTCTCGAACTTACGCAACTGTGTTTTGTTTTACCAGCCAGCATTATAAATATTGACATAATATACTTTAGGTCCAAAGAGTATTGACCGTGAAAAATGGTATGATGGAAGCAATTTTCATTCGCGCTGAGTGTGACGCACAGTTACAATAATATTGTACTGTTCTGCTGTCTACTCTCTTTTATGTGGGTTTAATTGTCTGATAAGTGGTGCACTGCCATTGCGCAGCTGTATATAAAGCCATTAAATTGCAATCAATAAAATTGTTTGAGATCTTTATTTTATTGCAATAACACGTTTATTATACTATTGGAGAGAAATTTTCTGATCAAGTATCTGCAAAAAATAAATAAGTTATGGAGAAATGTAGAAAAATAAAGCTAGTTATACATAAATATTATGCATTGAACTGCATTGAAAGAAAATATTATGAAATTAATCAGATGTTTTACATCATCATCGTCATTTGCTCAGAATAGTTACAGCACTGATGACAATAGTTGTGTCAAATGTTTAATTTTGTATTTTATAATATTTTCTTACCTTTGTATAGATTCTTTTTAACCGATTCTTTGTGAATATGTGAACATTGTATGTTTTTTAAATTCCTAGATGCTTGTTAACTTTTTATCTTGTTTTGTCTTTTGTGTAGTAAGCATCGACTTAATGTCGGGCCTACGCTGTCCCCCCATACCTAAGTACTTAAGATGTAACATGAAAATATTGTAATACCAAATAATTTGAAAAGAGTAACCAACGAGTTTCTTGCCGGTTCTTCTCCATAGGAAACGACCAACCCGAACCGTGCACCTTTTCTCGACGAATAAAATATTTTGATTTTGACTTTGAAATGGTCAAAATATACAATTTAAATACAGGGTTGGTAAAAACTCTTGGAACAAACGAAACAGAGCGATAGTTAGGGTTATTTTCAGTAAAAAATATCTTAGTGGCAGAGTCCTAACTTGATCTCCTTAAAAGTTATGACTAATTGCGTGTTTTTTAAGAAAATACAAAACTTTTACTAAATAGGCAATTAGTGGTGTTTAGTTGCTTCTAGGAAATGTATCTTTACAAAAAAAATGCTTTTATGACAGCGTGTACTATGATTTATGACTATTGACACTTTATTCAATATCTTTTAACTCTCATTGAAAATAATTTGTAACTTCAGAACCTCACTGAAAAAAGAAATTACTCTGATAACCCCAACTATCGCCCTGTATGTAATAAGATATCCAGATTAGTCGTTGCATTTCAAATATTGTAAGTTACTAAAATCAAATTCTCAAATCCATATTTGACTTCCTACCTCGCTTATTGGTTCACATTACATGACTCACTCAACGAAACCTCGCAAAAGTTGACCAGCAACCATTTAGCGTTCACTTTCAACCAAATAGCTTGTTCAACTGATTTAATATGCATATAACTAGGTGGAAGTAAATTGACTACCTGATTGCTGAAGTTACATAAGTAAACGATTCAACTATAATGATTAAAAATATCGATAGTAAACAACCAGTTTCGTAAATGTAAGAGTTGTTTTACAAACATCTTGGTAATGTGAAAAATTTAGATAGCAAAAATTAATATACAGGAAAAAAACTTATACTGTCACTGTCACGATATTTCGACGCTGTTGCAAGCGCCATGATCGCGGGTCAGCTTCGAAATATCGGGAGCTCAAAATAATGAACAATCACGGAAGATAACCCGTAAGTGACAGTATAAGTTTAGTTGTAAGCCTTGAAAGCTTAAAACAGTCTTTAATATACAGCATAACAGTTTTTATTGAAACTGTAACAGAACAAGACACCATAATAACATTGAAACCATACTTGTTTATTTTATATCGTTAAAATTCCATAACACGCCATCGGTCGAATACTTTCTCCGTTCAAACGTAACAGTTGAGCCTACTTTTTATGGTGACATAATCTGTGGTCCAGTTTTTAACGGTTTTGCTTGTTTTTTCACCAGCGTACCGATCTTCAAAGATTTGCCCGAAGACACGCTGATCAAGATCTCCGATGTACTAGAAGAGACTCACTACCAGAATGGCGACTACATCATTAGACAGGGTGCTCGCGGTGATACCTTCTTCATCATTTCTAAAGGACAGGTAAGCATTTTTTTTTATACCGTTTTATTACTTCACTAGCTGTACCCCGCGACTTTCGTCCGCGTGAAATTATTATAAAAAATGTACTTCCTTATTTCTAATCGGATTTTGTTAACAATTTCAAGTGTTTTAATTTTTTTTCACGGGTCCCTATTCCGTTTTCGAAAATAAAAGTAGCCTTAGTAACTCCTTATATTATCAGCTATCTGCCAATAAAAGTCCCGTCAAAATTGTTTCAGTCGTTTCGGAGATAAGCCGTAACAAACAGCCAGACAGACAAAACAGACCGACATACAAAACTTAAAAAAATATTTTTTTTGTTATAAATACCGTATATACTTTCGTATGCATTCAGTAAAAAGCTGTTATTTTGAAATTATAACCAGATACTTTAATTTTATTTATTTGTATAGACAAACGACTTGGCGACAACATTGATCGATAAATCAGTTTAAAATCCTTCCGGTAGATACAATGCCTTATTCGGATATTCAGACAGACGTGGTCAAACTGCATTCACATCATTTGGAGATTATTCAATTTTGTTATCCCGGAACTCCGATTATCCAATTAATATTTTGATGTTCCGGATTAGCTCAGTATTTTTTTATTGCTTTGTTGCAATTGGCAGAATCAATTGGATGGTTAGAAAATTTCATCACACTAGTTTATGTGCTGATTACGATTCTTGTTATTAAAGAGTTATTAAACAAAGGGAACTAGAAGAAAACAAGAAATCTTAGCAGTATACTGATTGCAATGATAATTATGATAATTAATAATCAAGAATTAACTTTACCGTAGGCTCATTATCATATTTGTCGTTACATGTGCTTATAAATAGATTCGATTAGTCATCGTCTTACAAAATCGATGAGTGATAATGTAGACAGGTTTTTGCAAAATGTATCGTTTTTTTATTCTAATCACAACCAAAGTATCAAATGACTTATGGAAATTATGACGCTATTACTTAAATGGTCTTCTTCAGCTACTGACGCGTTAACGACTTTCTAATTCGTTGGTCAAAAGAAATAAATTACAGACTTTTTATCATCATTCCACAGCAAGAACATTAGTTCGACAATCACTTTGTCATCTACTAATATATTTTCGAGTAAGTGGGTATTTGTCGTGTCGTCGTCATTTATTACGATGACATAGAAACAAATCTGTTCCATACTTAAAATGAAGATGTTCACTAAGTTTGAAAATTTCACTTTCGTTGTTTGGTTCAACTTTCGAGCGTCTGCCCGGAGCGACGTGACTTTTTTTACCTTTGACCACGCCTCCATGTTTTGTAAACATATCCGTCTCCGGTACCACGTAATTCGATTATCTGTAATGATCGTTTCGCTTTCAAAATATTACTTCTGATGACATAACACTGGCTTTATTATAATATTATATTTTATTTGCGTATCGTGTTCTTTGTTAGTCATATTATTTTTTTCTTTTGTTATGATAAAAAGCCTAAGTGTTTGTTGAATGTAATATAAACACGTTCCTAATGTCAACAGAACAGAAGCCTCGTTTGTTTTTAGCCTGGGCAATGAATGATTGTGGTTGGAAAAGTTGAAAGCAGAAAATCTGACTTATGAACTTTGTTTGGACTAGTTAGAAGATAAACATATTAAAAGTCCTGACCCCTCCGAGGTGAGCCCGAGGGATGGGAGGGCAAAGAAGGTCCTGTTTTTTGGTTTTTTGCTTATATCTCCAAAACGATGCCCCGTATTAAATTTTGTTGTACTAGATAATAAAACATCATAAAATTCTCTTCAACGTTGCTTTTCAATTTTTTTATCTAACTCTTATCGTTGAATTGGTATGAGCTCCGAGAAACGATCAATTTTTAAAAAATTGTCCAATTCTCTGTCCCGTTCGTCTTCGTTTTTGGTTTGCATCTCGAAAACGGTGTGTCCCACGAATACTTGTTGTACTACACAATGAAATCTGATAAAATTCTCTACAACTTTGCTATAAATATTTTTTTTTTTTTTTTTTTTTGGAGCTTGATAAAAAGTGTGACAAACAAAGTTATAGAGAATTTTATGAGGTTTTATTATGTAGTACAACAAAATTTTATACGACGCATCATTTCGAGATATAAGCAAAAAACCAAAAAACGGGACCTTCTTTGTCCCCCCATCCCTCGGGCTCACCTCGGAGGGGTCAGGACTTTTAATATGTTTATCTTCTAACTAGTCCAAACAAAGTTCATAAGTCAGATTTTCTGCTTTCGACTTTTCCAACCACATACCCCTTTTGAGCACTCATTTACCAGACTATTTGGCCTTTTTGCCAACCGTGTCATCGTCAACAGATTTTTTGCACGTTGAACCAAAAATGGAATCGCATAATTAGACGTTGGTTGCGAAACACCAGATTTTGAATGTACTTGACGATTTCGTTTCTAAAGACAAAGTTTTGAAAGTCATAATATTATTTCCTTTATGTTGTCACGAGACTAAACTGTATAAGCTTCGTGCAGTAGACTCGGTGACTGTGCAAGAAGTTCACCTTGACATTTAGCATCACGTCTCCGCAAACACTGATTGTTATTTCTGACTGGTGCAAATGCAGAAATAATTTGATTTTACACTTTATCCATATCTACTGGGAGAGTATTGGTACTGTAAATAATGATGAAATATTCAAAGATGAAGTAGCACTTTACAGCAGCAAGCTTATGCTAAGCTAAGCTATTAACAGCTAGTAAGCTGTTAATAATAAAAGTAGTCAAATACAGTGTGGAAAACAAAAAGCAAAATGCTTCCCGTCACAAAAGAAGAATGGCAAAACCGGAATCTAGACACAAAATCAGGAAAACTAAATTTTCCAAGTAACGTGTGAATTAAAGCTGCCTGAATTAGATTGTAATCAGCATGTAATAATGTTATTTTAATCTATAAAGGACTAATCATTACGATCGCAACATTGGACATTAAACAATCACCAGAGTGACTCAATTTTTATATAACACGGAGGTGGTAAAGGCCAAAAGCCCGGCTATTGTGGCCACAAGGTCAGCGCACTGTGGACAAGCGAGAGGATTGTATGGCATTTTAAGGCCAGATTTTTGAACGCTTTGTGGGAAATATTTGGGCACACCGAACTTATTGTTTGTCTAATCTTGTTCTTTGTTTTCTGTGAATGGTAATGAATAGTACCGGATTATTTGAATTTTAAATACTACGCTGCGTTTGATAAGAAGGTACGTATGCTCATTTTTATATCTGAATGATGAGAGAAAGTTACTTCCTCAAACGTGTGAGTCCAAATATATACTTGTATTGCGTCTTGCAAATGTATTTTATAATAACTCTTTTTCCGTACATGTGTATAAGTTTATTTACATAAAAAAATCGTAGCGAATGAAGCATTTACCGCAACTCAATTAACGAATATTATTAGATAAACTGTGGAACATTTGATTGCGGAACCACTCTTTTACCTGTCTATGAAACTCGTTTAGGTTTTTGTTGTTATCTAGTCTTTGGTAGATAAAAATAAATCGAATTACTGTTGATGACATTTACCCATTATGTGACAGATGTTTCTAGATATTATATTGAGATAAAATGGCCGTTATAACATTTTTTTGGAAATTGTTTTCTACTAAACCAACAAGTATTTTATTCATTGCCAGAGCGAGAAAATACAGTTTAAAAACAAGTAGGATTTTCTTATTTTCTGAACAAAAAATTTGTTATCACTCACTCCGTTGCAAATCCGCAAGGTTGTCTCAACATTGAGAGCATTGTTCTAAAATCTGCGAAATACCAAAGTTAACAATAAAGTCGTAAGAATGAAGTAATGTTCTTATTCTTCTCAAACTTTGATGATTACATTATTACGAGCGAAATGTTCCCAATTTTTGTAGTAATCTTGTTTGGCAACCTGTTGAATATTCACATAGTCAATAGAGCCATACAACTTGGCAACTTAGTCGAGTGAAGGAGTTGCATTACGTGATTTCAGTATGTCTGTCTGTACCAATATGCAAATTTTAATTATTTAGAACAAACATTACGGATCGACGATTAATTGTGTTGGTAAAGCATTAAATACCGGTTAGTTAGATGAACATTCAGGCAACTGAACCTAAACACTGATGAGGACAGCTAACATGAAAATGTATGATGGCATAAATAATAACTAGGCACGGACAAAAAGCTTTACTTCTAAACGTTCCAATGTGCAATTACAGCCAGACTTTGCAACATACGACAATATCCTTACTAATATTATAAATGCGAAAGTAAGTAACCGATCATCCTGAAATTTAGCATACAGGGTGTAAACAGACCCTTCACGAAGCCGTCAATCAAGCATTCTGTACATCAAACTAAGTAACTTTACGCAAAAATTATTGATGGGAAACGACTTTTTTTTTGGGGTGAAAAATCACGTTTTACGGTAAAACTCAATGTAACGCACTCAAAACATTGTGCTGATGGATGGATTGAATAGTACGGGAGTCGTGAAGGTGTTTAAAGTAAAAATCTTACATTAGAAACATGTATTTAAAAAACTTTGACCCCCAATATCTCCGTAACTAGAAGGTTCCCAGGTATGGTCTAGAACAAAAAAATGATCGCAATGACGGGGAGAACAAGTACCTTTCGGCTTCGTTAAGGGTCTTTTTACACCCTTTATACGTTGTCAGGTGTACAGAAATGGAAATAGGGTACTTTTCATCCCGAAAAAAGTACTGTTCCCGAGGAAAACAACAATAACGTTCTTATGATAATAGATGGCGCCATGTATCTTCCGAATCATGATTGAATTATAATTATTACAAGCAAAAGTCAAATTCTAAATTAACGTGAGCGAAGCCGCGCAAAAGCAAAGAAGAATGGCATACCCTTATGGGTTCTGGGGACCACACTTAGAGCTCGCGTACATTCGTAAAAATACTCCCAAAAAGTAGGTCTCGTTCAAATTAAGATAAAAGGTAATCACAGCATATTTTTATAATATTGGATTTGGCTAGAATAACACAATTAATAAATACACTTGTCGCGTGGGCAAAATCAGAACTAACGCCGCCATCTTATTTTTTCAATACATTTCACAAACGTTTAGCAACAGCGCTCTCGCCTATCAACCTCAATGAGCTTCAAAAGATCCATGTAACACTGTAGGATAGACAACTACGTCAGCTGTAATGTCATTCAAAAATATTTTCATTATTATACAATCCAATATACCTTATATTTTATTACAAGTACGTAGCACTTAAGGACTTAGGTATTTAGCCAGTGGAGCCCGCATTTGCACAACCCATCACATTGTCTTATGATTTTGGTAGGCTTATATTTTAATGGCGCAAATTACACTAATCGAAAAACAAATAATAAAGCTGGATGAGTCTGCCTGAAGGCGGACGTACTCGACCGCGTTCATTTACACTTGGTCGTTTGACGAATTCTATGGGCAATCGAATTCGGGCGAACGACCATGTGTAATTGCGCCATGGACTAGGGCAAAAATTAAACATTAATCACGAAGTTGAATAAAACATTTATTTGAAGCAGCATAACATTATACTTCTTCAAATAACTGAGCGACCGGCGACGCGGACATGCCATCATCATTGGCATTACCATAATCACTCTACGATGCTCCTCACACATGCTAGCAGCAACTGTACCCAATGACATTGTTTTAGCCTCTATCATATCTATACACCTTCACTGTAAGTTTTTCGTGTTGTATAAAAAATAAAATGCAAACAAATTCACACATCTAGATTTTAATCGATCAAGACAGAGAAGTGACAAATTGACAATATTTATGACATTTATGACATATTCTATTTTCATAGACGACATAGCTTTGAATGTTACCATTTAAGCTAAATTCTCCAAAAAAACGTTTCGTACGTACTTTACGTTTTTAATAACAGCAGTCACTAATTAATAATTTATTTGATAACATGATTATTTAGTAACATAAAAAATGTTACGAATCGAAAAAGAGGCTGGCTTAAAAGCAAAGAAAACATGTGTTTCCAAAGATGGAGTCTTACTCAAAATGGCTTAGATTAGATGGGACAAAACACACGGCTTGTCTTGTAATATTAGGTAGCAAACGTCTCATGATGCTCACTATTACTACCAGCAAAATCTTTAATTAGTATGATTATAGAAATTCCATATTCTGTTGAATATGGTAACTCCATTGCTTACGTCACTCTTTCTTCGTTTCGTTATTTCAAATGATTGCGTTTAGATGTTCAGATTTAGTAAAATATTTGTTTCTTCTTTTTTTACTTTGTGCAGCTTAATAAAAAAAAGATATTACATATAAAGAAAAGCATCGCAATTGGTTCACATAATGTACATACTTTCATTGATGAACGCTACTGAAATTAGCTGAGCCCTCAAAAGCCGATCTTCTTTAAATATAGCCCGGTCATTCATCCACATATTTTTGATTTTTTAGTATTGCCAATGCTTTTTTATGTGTTAGCGGCAGATTACAGAACAATCGAATAATAATCGAAAATACAGCGATATTGCCCGGCCAGTTCTATTGTTGTTTCGTTGGGAGTAATAGCTTCATCCCTTTCTTAAGTGACATGAAGTTTGCCGTGAATGAAGCGCCGTGGATTGCAGCTATATTCTGTCGTGTCTTTCACTGCGTCACAGATGATTTCAACAGTCAGTTTCTGGATTGTTTAGCCTGTGTACAAGACAAATGTATGAGCCAGAAATATTGCCGTGATATATATTTTTCAAACATATTCGGCATCAAAATGTTTTTGTGAAGGCCGGACTAGCTGGCAATATTTTTAAGAGTTCCTTAAGTAGTATATTCTGCAACTTTTTATTCTGTAACAAAAAAAAAAAAGATCTTATGCAGGACATTTCAGCGCGAACACTTACATGTCCTGCACGTTACCTGCACCAAGGAACCCTATTGATATCCTGTACTCGAAGTTCTGGGCTGAAAACAATTATTTAAATTGCAATCGACACGCTTAGAAAAAAAAGATCAAAATTGAATACCACCCAGTTATGATTGTTTCCAACCAATAGATTGAATGACCACAGACCATTCGTTACACCAAATGATTGGCTAGAGCATTTCTTATACTTCTAAGAAATAAACATTTGTAAAGCGAGCACCTCTTAAACCACTGAAGTGTGACAAAAGTTCCCGTTTTGTTGATCTTGTAAAGTTATCCGGATGACTTCATAGTCGGCAACTGTTGCTTGAAGTTACATTATGTCTTCTATTTCCGTTGTTATCTCATCAATGTTTGTCTGCTTTTTAGTTTTTACACTCTTTTTCTTGACTTGGTTTGTATTTGATTAAACTGGGTCGTTATAGTTTCCGGTTTACATAGATGGAAGTAGGATAGATAGGCAGAGGCAGTGTTTACTCTGCTGTCTTTCGTCAAACGATGAACGATGTGGGTCTGTCTTGTGCTGTTAACATGTGTAAACACATCTATTTTTATGGAAATAAAGGGTGTAAAAAGACCCTTAACGAAGCCGAAAGGCACTTGTTCTCCCCGTCATTGCGATCATGTTTTTGTTCTGAACCATACCTGGGAACCTTCTAGTTACGGAGATATTGGAGGTCAAAGTTCCAATTTTTTCACAAGTTTTTTTAAAATACCACCTTTGAAGGTTTTAACTTTACGTTTAGTATTCAAAGCATCCATCAGCACTAAGTTTTGAGTGCGTTTCATTGAGATTTACCGTAAAACGTGATTTTCCACCTCAAAAAAAGAAGTCGTTTCCCAGCAATAATTTTTGCGTGGAGTTACTTAGTTTGATGTACAGAATGCTTGGTTGACGGCTTCGTGAAGGATCTGTTAACACCTTGTATAACAAAGGTAAAAATAACTGTTTCTCAAATAGAACGGTTTATGTTTAGGTTTTTTAATTCGTCGTGAGGTGTGAACGTTTCGGCTATTATTGTTTTGATGCATCATTGAGCATTCATCACGTTTCGTTCTATTGTTGAACTAGCTTAGTTCCTGTTTTATTTTATGACTAGCACTTCGCCTGCGACTTCGTCTACAAAAATTGTGATAGCTCGGCTAATATGCATGATGTTAATATTATTTATAGCTTATAGCACCCACGAATAATGTAGCTTTCTGCTAGTGAAAGAATTTTTAGAATTGGATCATTAGTTCCGGAGATAACCCCCTACATACAAACTAACAAACAAATTTTACCTGTTTATAATATTAGTATAGATTTATGTTCTATTATTGGTATTACAGTTAGATACGTGATTTAGTTTCTCGATAAGGCTGATTCCACATTGTTTATAACCGTTGGTTGATCCAATTTTTACTGACTTAGATTACCGGAGAAACATAAAGAATTTATCGCTTCCCTTATCGGGAGTGGAGGCTAATTAGTAATTTACATAGCGGAACCGGTAATTACGTGCTCGTGACTAAATTGCTGAGCATATTATGATGGCTGAACATAAATGCCCGTTAGCCCTGCGTGCCTTACTTCATGTCCATCCGGAGTTTAATGACAACTTTCGATGTTGTCTAAACGTCCGTTTCATGTTTTTATAATAACGGTAATAAGCTCACCCAACCTGTTATTATGTTCAGCATCTACGCCATTACAAGAACGTCATACAATTTTGCCATCAACCGCTAATTATATATTTTTTTTAACAATGGGAATATTAAAGAAACTAAATACTGCCTCGACTGCCTCTTTGGTCGCAAGTGCGACTGCTGAGCATGAGGCCTTGGGTTCAATTCCCAGGTCGGGCAAAGTGTTATTGGGTTTTTCCATCCGGAATTTCTCAGTAGCAGTCACGGAGTCTCGATTCGTGCCCGGTTGATGGCAATAGGTTCGCCCCCTATAACATGAGACTTAAAACAAAACGTGCGAAATGTGGGTGTACTAATAGGTACACCTCTGCCTAATCTTTCGGGGATTACAGGCGTGATGTTATGATTATGTAATATTTTTTATGACTTATCGTAGACGCTTATGTCATTATTATTTCTTTTTCAGGTGAAAGTGACTCAGAAACCACCAAACAGTAACGATGAGAAGTTTATAAGAACTCTCACAAAAGGCGATTTCTTCGGAGAGAAGGCATTACAAGGGTAAGCTTTACTTGCATTTAACTATCAGAAAAATATGAACATTTTCTCTGTAAACACTTGACGATAACTTCTTGTTCTGCTAACGAAGAATTTATGACTGTTTAACATGAAGTCATTTGTGTTAAAGACAATGTTATTTATGTCATTGTCATTGTTCACTGCATAACCATGAATCATGACTTTTAAACACACATTAATGACTAGTACGACAACCTTTTGACTATCTTTCTAAATAGAAACACGACAAATACCGGCGGACCCTTTACGAAGCCGTCAACCAAGCATGCTGTACTTCAAACTAAGTAACCCTACATAAAAATTATTGCTGGGAAACGACTTTTTTTTTTGGGGTGAAAAATAACTTTTTATGGTAAAACTCAATGTAACACATTCAAAACATTGAACTAGAGGCATTGAATAGTAAACGAGGTATTTAAAGTAATAGATCTTAAAAAATTGTATTTAAAAAAACCTTGAGAAAAAGTTTGAACTTTGACCCCAAATAAGTCAGTAAATAGAAGGTTCCCGAATATGGTTCCAAAAAAAAAAAAATGATCGCAATAGCGGGGAGAACAAGTGCCATTCGGCTTCGTTAAGGGTCTATTTACACCCTGTATAACAACATGGTTTTCTCAAATTCCAGAGACGATCTTCGAACGGCGAACATTATCTGTGACACGCCGGAGGGCACCACTTGCCTCGTCATCGACCGGGAGACCTTCAACCAACTCATCTCGGCTCTCGACGAGATCCGTACCAAGTACAAGGATGAAGGAGACAGCAGAGCGCGGTAAGTCATCACTTTTACCTTCATTTGTGCGTTAGTCATGTATATCTTCACATGTTAGTACGATCTTGTCTACCCTTTTAAATGAGTCATTGTTATAATTAGCACAATTCACATGATACGTGTCATGTCCTGTTTGTTACAATGTTAGTCTGTTCTCCTACAAATTGGTACAGTCGGCTTAAGTAATTCATTACTATTCCTAAATTATTAGTTGTATAACAATCTGAGTTTTTTTTTTCTCGAGTCAGTGGTGATTAGTGTAAACAATGTTAATTATATTTTGATGGAATGATTATTCAAACATGAATTAAGAAGACATTAATGCCTGGGAGCCATTAATTCTTCCGATGTCAAGTTCACACCAATCCGATTCTAAGCCGACTACGATAACATCACACAACCCACCACACAGATGCAGCATAAACCATTGTGTGGCTATTAATCTTTTTTTTGACTCTCAAACAATAGGGTACTGCAATCTGACTAGAAATGATAACGATTTTTATCTTGGTTTCACCGTCTATAATCACTTTTATTTCTTGTTTGATGCAAACAATACGGATTTGAAAGAACGGTAAGTTGTAAAAATTAAGAAGTATTTCTTAAACTTTCTAGTCATCAATGTCGAATTTAATTAAAGAGTGGAAGCAAATCGGTTATTAACTTTCCTCTTAGACGTAGAAAATGTGTCTGCCACGGCATTGAGCGATAACAATTACGTTTCCCGCGTTTTTACTGCACAGACTGTGAGGTGCGAATGAAAACAATAGGCGCGAGCGCATCTGGATGACTTAGTAATGGAATCGCTGCAAAAAACAAAAGATATATCAATTAACTCCATAGGAAAGTTATTATTGTGTTGATGAACTGACATTTTGGGGCCAATACTTTGTAGTTCAAGGAAAACAGTTTAATAATACCTTATGGTACCAGAAACTGTAGATCTGATACGATTGAATTGTGTAGATATACGGTTTCTGCAAAATCTATGTAGATTTTGGTATCAAAAATCGCGTCTATCTCGTTATCACACGTCGATGTATTTCGCGTTATATCAACACGTGTGTTTATTGACATAATCGGTATCAATGAACCTCCTGGTTTACTGGTTTTGATAACGTTATTTATATAAATAATTTGTAGTTTTGCTATGACAACTGTGAGTGAGGAAGTAGCTAGATATCCATTTCCTTGACAACATTAAAAGAAATCAAGGTTATCAGAAATTATAATGTTTTTGGAGTTATTCAGTTGCGATTGTATTTTCTTCATAACCATTGTCGGTCATTGTTGGGTCGAGACCACCTTCCGAGTCTTTTCTTTACAGCGTGCTCTTAGAGGCCGTTCATTGTCAAACGCTTCGAATTCGTTTCACTACCGAAAATAGAGTTCGAGGTCAGATTTCTAATAGACCATCTACTTTTCCAGATTAAACGAGGAATTCGCCAATTTGCGTCTCTCAGATCTTCGCATCATCGCGACCTTGGGTATCGGAGGCTTCGGCAGAGTGGAACTTGTCCAGATCCAGAGCGATTCCAGCAGGAGCTTTGCCTTGAAACAGATGAAGAAGGCCCAGATCGTTGAAACGAGGCAGCAACAGCATATCATGTCAGAAAAGGAGATAATGTCAGAGATGAACTGCGAGTTCATCGTCAAGTTGTATAAGACGTTCAAGGATCGTAAATACTTGTATATGCTGATGGAAACTTGCCTTGGAGGAGAGTTATGGACTATTTTGAGAGATCGAGGTAATTAGAAAAATCAATACATCTTGAAACTCAAATACTCAAATTATTGTCGATCAATAATGCTAAAATGCTATTTGATTTCAGGCCAATTTGACGATGCCACAACGAGATTCTATACAGCTTGCGTGGTTGAAGCCTTCCATTACCTACATTCGCGGAATATTATTTACAGGTAAGAACAAACAAATAATTCATTATTACAAGGAAAATCTAAGACAACATTGCTAACATGAATATTCAATAATTTTCTAGAACTGGTTAAAAAAAAAATCTTGTATTTTGTTTCCAGGGATCTCAAACCCGAGAATTTACTATTAGATTCGAAAGGCTACGTGAAACTAGTTGACTTCGGATTCTCAAAGAAACTGCAAGCAAGTCGCAAGACCTGGACCTTCTGCGGCACTCCAGAGTATGTCGCTCCAGAAGTTATCATGAACCGAGGTCATGATATTAGTGCGGACTATTGGTCTTTAGGTAAGCCAATTTGTTTTGTATTTTTATCCATTACACGCGAGGAGCAGACCTCGTGGCTAAATAGTAACAACCGCTCAGGTCGATCTTTAGGTTAAGCCGTGCTTGCCTAGGTTGGTCTTTAGATGGGTGACCACCCGTTACATACTGAGTTTCCTCTGTGCCTCGGAAAGCACATTAGGCCGTTGGTCCCGGGTGTCATTTGTAGATCTTTGACAGTCGTTAGGTAGTTAGTGGCCCAAAAAGTCTGACAACCAGTCTTACCAAGGGGTATCGTATTACCCATTATTAACTGGGCTGTGGAGGTCAGATAGGAAGTCGCTCCATGTAACACTGGTATTCAGCTGCATCCGGTTAGACTGGAAGCCGACCCGAATATAGTTGGGAAAAGGCTAGGCAGAAGACACTGGCTAAATCATTGTTGGATATGAGAAAGGTATTATACCTCAAAAATCTGAGTCTTTGAGCAGTTGATATTAACCATTCACTTTACGATAATATCCTATTCCTACCAAATCAAATTTCGATTAACGAACCCCTTCATTTATTACTCTAACATCATGTTTGTTATAACAATTCGTTACCCCATAATCTAGCTTCAAGCCTTCAACAGTTCCTTTAATTACAAAATTATCGTTAGCTAATATGCAAGGCTGTTTCTAATCTTTAATTCTACTGTTATCTTCGCTTACATCGTCATTAACATCATCATTTTTATCGTTCTAGGTGTTCTTATGTTCGAACTTCTCACGGGCTCGCCGCCGTTCACTGGTACCGATCCCATGAAGACCTACAACAAGATCCTCAAGGGTATCGACGCCGTGGAGTTCCCTCGCTGCATCACCAGGAACGCGGCTAACCTAATTAAGAAACTGTGCAGGGATAACCCTGCTGAGAGACTTGGCTACCAACGAGGTGGCATCACGGAGATACAGAAACACAAGTAAGTACATTATGATGTTTAAGAAGAGGTGAGTAATTATATTATATATTATACTAGCTGACCCGCGCAACTTCGTCTGCGTCACTTAGGGGTATGAAAAATAGATGTTGGCCGATTCTCATAGATACCGGATAAGCACAAAAAATTTCATCAAAATCGGTCAAGCCGTTTCGGAGGAGTATGGCAACGAAAACTGTGACACGAGAATTTTATATATTAGATTATCCCACTGCTGGGCAAAGGCCTCCCTCCATTCCTTCCAAAGGTCACGATTCTGTGCTACTTCTTTCCAATCTCAAGGAAGACATCCAGTTCGTCCCGCCATCTCCTTCGTGGTCTGCCGCGACCCCGTGTCACTGTTTCAGGGCACCAATCCTGAGCTTTTCGGGCCCACAGTTCGTTCGGCATGCGACAGACATGTCCTGCCCAGTACCATTTAAGTTGGGCAGCCTTTTGAGCCATGCGCAGTATATATAGTGTTTCGTACATGATCTGTTAATTTTACACCTAAGATACTGCGCTTCATAGCACGTTGGCAAGAAACGAGGCGAGTAATAATTTGTTGAAAATTGTTATTGAGTAAACGAAATGATGCCGTATTTCTCAATGCTGAGGGTCGTGACCAAGAATTATTTCATTGTAATGTATTTTCCGCCTATTGTTTCAACCACGTGGCTTCCTTTTGAACAGTGTTTTTATTACTGTCAGCTGATCTATGTTTTCTGTGTACTTTTCAGGTGGTTCGACGGTTTCAATTGGGAGGGACTGGCACAACGTTCCCTGGAGCCTCCCATCACACCTACAGTGAAGTCTCCGGTGGACACTCACAACTTCGACCAGTATCCTCCCGATGGCGACGAACCTCCGCCAGACGACCTCTCCGGATGGGACAATAACTTCTAAATTAGTCGAGTTAACGAATAGAGGAGAAAACTTTACTTGTACGAGACCACTTAATGCAAACACCAGAATTGTCTGTACAGAATCCAGATTTGATATAACTCCATTTGTAATCATAGCCTCGACTACAGTAACTTTTGCATGAAGATAACGAGGAACAATAACCTGTATTTCACTATATGCGTAAAGATTAATAGAATCGTTTAGTTCATCCAGTACGTAACCATTATTTTACTTAATATTATAAAGAATAGATAATATGGCGTTTCCATCATCCTAGTATATTGAGATAAGTAAACTGTTTTCTCACTTCCCTACGTTAGTTCAACGACAGTTGAAAGTTTATAATGCCATTAATTATTTAGTTGTTAGCTCTTGCCAGTTGCCTGCCAACTGAACGTGTTTTTTCGGAGTCGGTACTATGAAACTCAAATTATAGAAAAGATCCCTTATCAAAATTAGTTTAACTAATTTTATGAACGCTCTGAATAGCACTAAACGATTGTAAATAGCGTAAATTATAATCTATTTTAATGTCTCAACTTTTTACATTTATTATTATTTCATTTTTAGTAAATCGTTGCTTATTCATTCATTTCAATGGTAGTGCAATATCAATAGAAAGTTTTGGTTCTATCACTTTTGTACTTATTGTTGACCATGTTCGTATGTATTATACAAATGGTATAAGATTTATTCGTGTGCTGAATGGTGCAGAAAACGTTAGAAAATCTCGGGACTTTTAATGAAAAAAATAGTTAGTCATAAAAGCCGAGAATGTGTGCTTAATACGATATGCAATTTAACGTGATCGTAGCTCAGTAATCGTAAGGATTTTTCCAAGCATAGCGATTCTAACTCGAAGTTCTATTTGTAAAATATCTACTATAACCCCTTTAAACTAGGAGAAGGTTGAATCTATATTTATTTATGTTGACTATAGACCGACCGCTTTAATGAGTCCTCCGCCTTGCTCCATCAAAGGTACATTAAGCGTCCACAAATCCTATCAATATCCCACAGGTTATTTGCGATACTAATTGGATGAATACGTGATCAACCTTCAGAATATTCCATTTAAATTGATACCTTCACGAGGACTCATTAAAGCGGTCGGTGTATACATGTTGTGCCAATCTTACTGGTCTCCTTCAAATAAGTCATACGAATATTTTTCTGTAGTATTACAATATTACCTTATAGTTTATGTCAGGGTGACCGGAATGCCAAAATATTGTGTTACCAGATTGATTTCAACGATTATTTTTCTTTGGTTTGGACCATAATAATTAACTATCTTCAGTTTTATTTAATGAACACTAAAATAATTATGCTAATTTCCTGCCCCATTCGTGATATTATTTCTTTTTATTGTCGTCAATTGGATTTAAAACAATATATAACTGATTCTATATTAATAAGTCGCTGAAATTAAGATGATAAATTTATCTATTAATAAATCTTCCATAACAGAAGAGACAAATCCCCAAATAAATCATGAATAATGCTAAAAGATAATATGATGATCATTTCGATACCGGTATTATTATTTTCGGGACAATTGCAATCCGGTTTGCAGCGGACTACAGGGGGCCTACCATGACGTCTAAAGCAGTATTGCTTTAATCTTAATCCAGAGTGGGAAAAAGATAACGCTAGACGTCCTGTATAGCTTCATCTCTTTCCCACACTGGAGTGACATAAAATCGATACTGCTTTAAGAGGTCATGGTAACTCCCCAGTTATAATCAAATACAATTTGCTATTTGCTTTTATGTTGTTTTAATATCAGCTTTTGTAAGTAAGCTTTTATAAGCTCGGCAGCATTTTAGAAAATCTGTTTAACGAACAAATTGAAAATACAAGGTGCAGTTTTAACAACAGCCTGTATAATATCGTAATAATTTTGGTTCTCAGAGTAGTTACCTAATTAAGTGACATTTTTGAAATAAATATATGTAAATTTTATTATTTGAATTGTATTTATTAAGTGTAATTGTAAAAATAAATGTATTCAAGAGTCCACTAATAGTTACTTTTCTATGTTTAGTTTGTCATGTACTAAACTTATTACAGCTTGATCGGTAGCTATCTCTAAACATGACATAATGTAAGACTTATCATATAATTCATTTATAATAGTCAATTTAATTATAAGTCTTCCATTTATAGACGTAATAACCGTCATTGTAAATATTCTTTTAGTAAAAATAAACGTATTCAGCTGTGTAAGTATGAATAACATTTAAAAGTTTGGGTGATGCAATTGAAGCTATGTAATTAAAAAAAATATTTTTTTAAATTGTTATAATAAGAATACTTATTTTTGTAATCCTTAGGATTAAAACAATTAATTAAATAGATATTTTATTGATTTTTTTGAAACTGTAAAAATACATTATTTCAACAGAAGAACTCCTGTTTTATTTAGCCCTACGCGTAAGTCTAAGTTCTTACTTAGAAATTAAACAATAAATAGGTCCTTCATATTGTTCAGACCTAATCTGCTCTAAATCAAAACACGCAATAGGTACACGAATCTCATAATCTGTACTTTCTGATACAATACATCATCATCATTATATCAATCATACGGGGTGGAAGGGACACCACGTATTCAGTACACCATTCTGACCACAGACATTTTTCATCGGTTATAAAAAAAAAAGTTGTGTACATCTTTTCATTTAATTTTGTGTGCAATAAAGAATAAGAATATCAGCTCGGAGTAACCTACTGCTGGTTTTAGGCCTCCCCTTTTTCAACGAACCCTTTTTTCTGCCACACTTCCCGGTTCTGTGCGGCCCTAAAGCGCAAGTCTGGTACACCTTTGCCGCACCCTTCCGGAATTACAGGTGTGATGTTATGCTGCTACTATATCTAAAAATCCGTAAGATCATCAGGAAATACGAGCATATCAAGATAGAGTGTGACCAGTAAAAATACAACTTTTAAGTAAGAGCATTATTCTTGTAATAGGCAACGAATTTCTTCCTACACTCACGTACTAATCTGAGCTAGGTCTGTACATCGCCTTCAGCTAAAAAATAATAATACCTAAGCATATCAACAATCTAAGAAAAGGACGAACCTAAAATTGGTTTGCAGTTTAACTTGTCAATGCCATGTATCAATTTCGGGAAAACAAAATACACGCATAGCACAGTTTAATGTTTACTATTTAGTTACAAACATCCATAAAAGGAAGAAATTAATAATTAAATAATAAGAACAATTTATATGAGGAATCTTGAGACATTCAACATGTTACCATGCTGAATGTCTCAAGATTCCATTGAGATACTACAAATCTCCGAATCTGCGATTAATTGAATCAGATAGCACGAAGCTGAACTTAACATTAAACTGCTTGAAATAATTTTATACTGCGAACAGAATTCGAGATTGCATTTGGCATTTCCAAGTTGGCTCCTGTATTTCTGGTGGGGTGTGGTGTAAGTGTAAGCGGAATTATACGATACTAGCGGCCCGTCCCGGCTTTGCACGGGTGGACATTTATTTTTTAAACATTTTGGGATAAAATATAGCCTATGTTACTCAGGGATAAAGTAGCTTTCTAATGGTGAAAAAATTTTTGAAATCGGACCTGTAGTTTTTGAGTTTATTCATTACAAACATAAAAAAACACACAAAAATACAAATCTTTCCTCATTATAATATTAGTAAGCTAAGATAAGATGAGGCTTTTACGGGTTGGGTTATAGGATCTTATTATGTTACTGAAAAGATTGCCATAGTTGGTCGAATTTGTAAGTCGCGCATCAGCCTTTTGAATACGCTATTTCCACTTTCTGTCACCCACTATTTCCAGTCATTTCTTGTCATACATTTATTAGGCCTTACTTATAACGGGTCTAACAACACCCTTAACGAAGCCGAGAGGAACTTGTTCTTCCCCGTCATTGCGATGTTTTTTTAAACTGGACCATACCTGGGAACCATCTGGTTACGGAAATATTGAAGATCAAAGTTTCAACTTCTGTCAGCGGGCTGTATCTCATGATCCATAATAGGTAGACAGGTGACATTTTCAGAATGTGTCTTTCTGTTAAAGGGAGCTCCCCTATTACAATGCAACGCGAGTCCGACTCGCACTTGACCGGATTCTTAAATAATTTACTTTAATACCTCCATGACCCCTGGATGAATTTCCAATAAACCCCTCGTGGGATGAATTCGCTCAGGATCGAAAGTCAAAAGTCAATCAGCCTGTACTTTGTACCATACGCCAACTGCATCCCGATCCGGAATTCCGCGCCGAGGTCCACTATCTGCAAGTTGTCCCTCCCTGTCCTGTCCGCAACTGCGGCGCAATAAAGTTGTGGCCGGCACACTTCGGACCGGACATAGGGGGTTTCATAAATAGCTCGCAGCCTGAACTATTTTATACAAATGTAATTAGGATCAGCCTTTGTCTGTACGTTAGTGGTAAAAGGTTCATTGGGTGTTTTGAAAGAATTCCTGTTTGTGTTGATTCTCGTTGACTGAGTTGACAATGTTGGTAAACTTAGAATTATTTTGAAGATAACAACATGACATCATCATCTACCTAGCCTTTTCCCAACTATGTTGGGGTCGGCTTCCAGTTTAACGGGATGCAGCTGATATTTTACATGGAGCGACGGCCTATCAGACCTCCACAACCCTGTTAGTACTGGGCATTACGATACAGCCGGTAAGACTGGTTGTCAGACTTTCAGGCCACTGACTACCTGCAACGACTTGACGTGCTTTCCGAGGCACGGAGGAAACTACGTCTATAAACCCATCCAAGGACTGAGTAGCCGTTATTATTTAGCCACGTACAAATTACATTTTTTTTTTTTTAATAGCCTGTACTGTCCCACTGCTGGGCAAAGGCCTCCCCCAATTCCTTCCATTTGCTTCCTTTTCTTGTGCCACCTCGAACCAGCCCTCGCGGTAAGCGTCCAGATCGTCTCGCCACCTCTTTCTGGGCCGGCCTCGGCGGCGCCGTCCGTCTTCCGGCAACCATCGCGTGGAGACTTTTGCCCAGCGGACGTTGTGCATGCGGCTAACGTGACCCGCCCAATCCCATTTAAGCCTAGCAGCCTTCTTACCGACGTCTACTATGCCCGTTTTGGAACGCAGCGTGGTGTTACGAACTCTGTCCTTGATGTATGCAGATAACTTAAGCGCCTGCCTGTGTATCACAATCACATATTATCTCTCCTGTTTTTACCGAAGGGTTAGGCAAAATACACCCACAGTTAAGTAGGGACAGTTGTTTGTTTCAGTGAAACTTATTTGGAAGACTAAACCTTATGATGAAGCCTGTGTATTTCGATGAATTCCTTACTTTTGAAATAATGGTAAACTTTACTCATCGATCCATCAAACCTTGTAAACTTTTACCTTTTGCCAACTAACTTTTTGTAAGAATCGCTCATCGTTACTACATAAACATAACATCACGCCTGTAATCCCCGAAGGGTTAGGCAGAGATGTACCTATATAGTACACCCACATTTCGCCAGTTACGTTTTAAGGCCCATGTAATAGGCGATCCTATTGCCATCAACCGGGCCCAAACCCAGGCGCCGAAATTCCTGAAGGAAAAACCCAATAACACTTTGCCCGACCCAGGAACCGAATCCAGGACCTCACGCTCAGCAGTCGCGCTAGTGAACACTAGACCAATGAGGCAATGTAGGAACAGGTGTTTGTTAATTAATAACATCGAGGGGACGTCCTTATTAAAATTGTTCTATAATAACAACTGATTCCATGAAAATAAATACAGTTTCCTTACAAAACGCTATTACAGGTACAGCTAATTGCAACCAACCGCACAATGGTTGTCTGTTAGCAACCGTGTAGCGAGGAAGCGAGGCATTTTCGCGCGTTGATCACTCCATTCCTGTGGTTAATAGGATAATTTGGTTCCGCAGTGCAGGGGCCCGACCCCCGGGTATTGGCAATACGGAATGATTGAGTGTATTGAAAAAAGAGCAAACAATGATGGTGAATGGGAATAATTGTATGTTGAAATTGGTTTGTATTTATGAACGGCGTCACGCGGCAAACAGCTGATAGGTCAAAAAGCGCGCGCGCGCGAATTTCATACGACTGTTGTGTTATTGGGATAAATGTATACGAGTACGAGTGTACGATAATTTTCAATTAATTTTAACATTAGATTTTCATTTGCTTTGAAATCAATAATCAATCAATAATATTTGTATATTTGTAATCACGTTCACGAATACGGCTCGAACGATTTCGATGAATGTTGCAATATAGGGGAACCCCCTACGGGAGCGAAAAATCCATCTAGGTCTGATATCTAAGAAAATTCGCTTTCTCAATTTTCACCCGAGCAGAGCTCGGTCGCCCAGGTACTTAAGAGCGTTTATACAGAAAGTGGGCTCTGTCGCAAATAGCTGTCAAAGATTTCGCTGTTTTGATTAATTTGGTAATATTACTATATGGAAATAAGAATTATGGCTAACTAGTGTACTAAAATATTAATTATGAAATGCAATAATTAATATCGTAACACCGAATATTTAGTTTTAAACGTAAAAAAATATTTGGAAACTTTCCAAATGCCTTTTTCACACCTAAAACGGTTACAACATCAAATTCAGTATTTTAATTTCAATTCATTATTAATATTCTAGTTCACTAGCTAGCCATATTACTTATTTCCATACAGTAATATTGCCAAATTAATTAAAACAGGTAATATTTGACAGCTATTTGCAACGTTGCCAACTTTTTGGATGAACGTCTATACTTCTATAGGCCAAACTATTTATTTCGCGTTTGGATTTATTACGGCCCAGCAAAAAAATGCCATTAAAAGAAGCTAAGATTTACACAGCACATAAAGACTATAAGGTTATTTTTCAAGTTAGTTTTAAAAGAGCTTTTTACTTTAATTAATCGTCCAAGATTTTCTCTTAGGACAATGTTATTTAACCGTTTATGGCCTAAAGTCGCCACTTAGTAAGTTTAAGAGATATATATTTTTGTTCCCAACTTCTAAAGTGGTGAAACTTTTCCTATTACTTAAGGAATTGTTGAGTTAAGTTGGTACGTGTCCTAGGTCGATGTAGGATTAGGTATTATTTAACGATATATCTTGCTGCTGTATTTTTCAGCATCTTCGAGTTTGCCTTACGCTAACGGTTACCTAATAAGTGACGTAGCTTATATTCTACCACAAATATTTTACCCGATACATAAAATCAGTCTTACCAACGGGTATCGTAGTACTAACTGGTTTGTGGAGGTCAGATAGGCAGTCCCTCCATGTTAAAATACTTTAATTCAGTTGCATCCGGTTAGACTGGAAGCCGACCCCAACATAGTTGAGAAAAGGCAAGGCAGATGATGGTAACATAAAAAAAATATCTTAGAGTTAAAATTGACATTCATAAATAATTCTTAAATCGTTACTTTTTTTTGGAATTAATTAATATTCTTAGCCATATCATTTAGTATTCTGAGCCATATAATTTATTAATATCATAATTAGTAGGCATACTTTATTTTTATATACTACTTTATTTCTTCTCTTTTTGTATTTATAATATGTTTTAACTGTCATGCATGAACATCTTATTTCCTAGCCATTTAAAGTTTAGTCATTAATGGTAATCTGTGAACAGCGCTGTAGGCTACATTATTATTTAAGTTGTTTATGATATCATGTTGTAATATCCCATAATGTAGCTGTTTGTTGTTCCTATTTGATAAAATAAAATACATAAAATAAAATTAAAACTAAGAACACGAAGAAACATTTATTAATATTATTATTATTTTCTAGTCCTATAAGTTCTCCTGCATAACTATAACATTTCTCGTCATTTCTAACTAATATAACTACCAGCAGCTGGTATGGCAATGCTATAGTATTTGGTAGATGAACGACTGACTGTGTGTGACAACTAACTGAAATTGGATTTGTGATTCAAAGAGCAGTTACTAGATTTTAAGACATTTCAGGTCATAAGTTAAAGAGTTATTAGGTCGTAGGTAGTTGTTATCATGTGGATGGTATTAAGGTAAGGGAAAGACCAAAGAAACGATGGATGAACTGCGTGAAAGATGATAAGGCTAGAAAAAGTCACACCCTTTCCGGCTTTGGCCTTCTAATGAGGTCATCATCTACCTAGCCTTTTCGAACTATGTTGGGGTCGGCTTCCAGTCTAAACAGTATAAAATGAAAGGCTAAATAAAAGTATTTTACATGGAGCGACTGCCTATCTGACCTCCACAACCCAGTTACTACCTTTAGGAATTGAGGTTATGGGTGATAATTAAAACGAACAAATACTTATTAAACTTGATGATTATATTTGATTGACTAGGAGGGTTATACGTCTGACTTCTAACACAGCGAGAACAAGGCAGACTAGGCAAAATAAAATAAATATGGCGTTTTACCGGAAACTGATATTTTAAATATTATAATACCTCAACCGGAAGTTACAAAATAAATCATAATAAGAATTGATTTTTGTTGAAAGATTAATTTTTGCAAACTAATCTAAAATAAATCAACAACTACTGGGTAATACGAGACCCCCCCCTCCTGGTAAAACTGGTTGTCAGACTTTTTGGGCCACTGACTAAATATAACGACTGTCAAATGATCACAAACGACAACCGGGACCACCGGCTTTACGTGCTTTTCGAGGCACGGAGGAAACTCGTTATGTAATGGGTGGTCACCCATCCGCAGACCAACCTAGGCAAGCACGGCTTAACCTAAAGATCGACCCGAGCGGCTGTTATTATTTATCCACGGGTTCCTTCTAATGAGATCAGATAAAGTTATATAGAAAGAAGAACACATGCTGTGCCGAACCCAAGTTAATTGGCACTGCTGTATCCTAAGCTGCTGTTGAATTGAATTTCATGAATTCACGAGAGTTTTTCTCCTGATTCTACCTAAACTCACTTAACCTTTACTTCTGTACGCTGTTATCACCAATGCCGTTCGCCTTATTATTGTGGAAATGGGCACCAAAGACTGGAGCAAAGGCTAACATCATTTAATTTTTCTTAATGCCAACGTTAAATTTTTTATCAATTTACAAACTTCACTTAATGGTATTCTGTTGGTTTGTTAGCTTAGGTGTAATAAAGTGATTACGTTTCATTTATTTTTAATTTATCGTTGTCACAAAACAAGTAATAAAACCAATTACATTGACATTTAAATTCTTTCTTTTTGATAAATGTTTTATTCAGTAGATAAAGTTAGCTAACTTAAATATATTAAAGGAGAGGGGAATTCCTGGGCCCAGCAGTTAACTAGTTGAAATGTGTATTAAAAAATCCGTTATATTTTTGTAAAGGAAGTCACAAAATACAGTACCTTGTTTCTATCTAGGAAGCGAGAAAAGTTAAATTAAGTTATGAAACTATACCTATACTCGATTAAATACATGCCTGAATTCTTAGTAATCGATAATGAATGAATCGGTAAAATCTTAGAATATGTATGAAAATCAAGTGACAAGTGCTTATCAATCGTTTCGTGGAATCGGTTCGTAGCGAATCGAGTTCCTTTAATTTTTCCTCAGTTGGCAACATTGGTCGCCGACTGACAGATGACAGGCAGAAAAAAACGGGACTCGTTCGTTTTCTTTCGTTCTGAGTACGCTTGTATTTTCCATGTTTTATTGTATAATTCCACTATCTCGGCTTTGCATAACTAAAAGGACTATTCGACGGATCTTGCTACTTTGAATTACCTGACTCTCTATTTCGGACAACTGATTACTCCTGATAACTAATATCGGTCGGATATTGACGACATGGATCGCTGTGGAATTATACCATTGCGATTGGTTGCAGTAAATCTATTGGCAGAAGAGCCTTGGACGATGGGACGATTTTATCAGTTATTCGTCAGTGGCGTGCATCATAGCCTGTAAGTACCTATTCAAATCAAGCTTTTAGCCTATCAAACGAACAAAACCAAACTTAAGTACCTACTGATCACGGTCTCCAGCGTCATGTCTGTCGGATGTCTTTTTGTTACATATCATACATTAAAACAATACTTACTTAATAAATTATTTAGCCATACGAATCTATGGAATGTGCCTTTGACCGTGGTACATGGTACATATAATGAAGCTTGTTTATTATTGAACATGATTTATATTGTTAACTTATTTCAGGTAACCAGTCAGAACTTCATATGTATGCCAAGGATATTGGAACTTGGCCGAAGATGTGATGCTTGGGAGACGGCCGAAGCACCAACCCAAGTTGGCAATTGCAGTGTTTGTGTCCGCTGCGGTCGTTCTCTGTTAGCACGGCGGTATAACCACCTTCTTGTTCGCTGCTGCCTTGCCTTGCCTTTTTGTAGGACTGTAGGCTGCTGTGCTCATGTAATGTGCATATGGTATTTCAGTTGGGCAAGATACCAAGAAAATATCGTACCTCCCGTACAATTCTTAGATGATATAATCATAATTCATAATTATTGAAGATGAATAATAAATATTTTATACATAAATATTGGTGATTTATTTTACTTCCTCTTCTAAGTGCAGAACGCTGGATGTAGAGACTATAGTGACTATCCATCCGTCGGAAGAATCGACAAAATTACAGTTTTTTTTGTTGATCTGTCATTTTGTCGAATCCTCCGCCAACAAAACCCGTTTCTACGGTGGTCATGTTACGCGTGCAGGGCGTGCCAAACGTATCAGATCTTCAACATGTCGCACGTGGATGCTCTTTACTTGCACTCCATGTATAAAACCATTACACAACCGAAGCCATTCATAAAGATTTGTCAAATAACCTCAAAAAACTGCAATGTTATAATGTAACCTCACTTTTACTATTCTCCATATAACTTGATTCCTGGATAGCCAAATTTCACCAAATTTTCAGTGAGGCCTAGTTATTATATCCTCTTACAAATAAGTCTAGTTTGATTGAGTTAACACCTGGGCCCAGCATACTATGGAGACGTTCCCTTCTCCTTTGACGCAGACATTAAGCGTCTCCTAACGCTTGACAATACTGACACAGTCCTTTATTCAGTGACAAAAAAGTGCGCGAGGCTTTTCTCGTCTGGTGGAAACTGACCCTAAAAGGAAGACATGTGACCTTCACCCCTATATCTATACTAGCTGTTACCCGCGATCTTTGTCCGCAGAAAATTATCATAAAAATACTATTTTCCCCGTTTTTGCAACATTTTTCATTGAATCTCCGCTCCTATTGGTCGTAGCGTGATGTTATATGTATAGCCTATAGCCTTCTTCGATAAATGAACTATCTAGCACTAAATTAATTTTACAATTCGAACCAGTAGTTCCTGAGATTAGCGCGTTCAACCAACCAAACTTTTCAGCTTTATAATATTATAAATATATAAATATAATACGGGGTGTAAACAGACCCTTCACCAAGCCGTCAACCAAGCATTCTGTACATCAAACTAAGTAACTTTACGCAAAAATTTTTGCTGGGAAACGAAATTTTTTTTTGGGGTCAAAAATCACATTTTACGGTAAAACTCAATATAATGCGCTCAAAACTTATTGCTGATGGATGCTTTGAATAGTAAACGGACCATGGAGGTAATTGGAGTAAAGTTAGAACCTTAAAAAGTAGTTTAAAAAAAAAAACTTGTGAAAAAATTGGAACTTTGACCCCCAATATCTCCGTAACTAGAAGGTTCCCAGGTATGGTCTAGAACCAAAAAATGATCGCAATGACGGGGAGAACAAATACCTTTCGGCTTCGTTAAGGGTCTTTTTACACCCTTTATGTATACAAAGGGTGTAAAAAGACCCTTAACGAAGCCGAAAGGCACTTGTTCTCCCCGTCATTGCGATCATTTTTTTGTTCTGGATCATACCTGGGAAACGACTAGTTACCGAGATATTGGAGGTCAAAGTTACAATTTTTTCACAAGTTTTTTTTTTAAATACTACTTTTTAAGGTTGTAACTTTACTTTAATTACGTTCATGACCCGTTTACTATTCACAGCATCCATCAGCACCAAGTTTTGAGGGCGTTACATTGAGTTATTTTCGTAAAACGTGATTTTTCACCCCAAAAAAAAAGTCGTTTCCCAGCAATAATTTTTGCGTAGGGTGACTTAGTCTGATGTACATAATGCTTGGTTGACGGCTTCGTGAAGGGTCCGTTTACACCCTGTATATATATAATATAGTAATATAGTATAGATAAAAACGAAAGTCATAGCAGAGCAGGCATAGTCTCCCTTTTAACATACCTTTACAACAAACTTTTGTCTGGTGCCTACACTTTCCTCTCTGATAACATGTCCCTCCCTGTTCATAAACAAGATAGAAATAGCTCGGTCAACTTTTCTGTGGGTAGTAATTAACGCAGGCCTACATAATTGGGAGAGAACAAGGGACCTTTGTTTACGTAAACGAAGCAACCGCCGAATTACTTTTCTTTTCCTTTTAACTGACTTACCAAAAGGAGGAGGTTTTCAATTCGTCCTCGACCCCGGAGATGTTCCTAGATATGAGCTTGTATATGAGTTTTCAATACAATGTTTTAAGCTTTCACAAGGTTTACAACTAAACTTATACTGTCACTTACGGGACAGAACAACACACATATACACACACACAAACACAAACACACACACACAAGACACACATACACATACAGACATACGCAGACATAAACAATAACACACATTTTACATTCATAAATAATAACATAAATCGTTACATTTTTTGAAGAAGACATGCTTGCCCCGAAATGCCCCGAATCCAACTTAATTAGATTAAGATATTTTATTTTATTTTAATTGTCACTGCTATACCTTAGCTGCTATTGAATTGAATTCCGGAATAACGAAAGATATCCCGTAAGTGCCGGTATAAGTTGAGTATTCAATGCTTCCATGTAGTATATTCCGTGTAGACCGTGTGTGTGTGTGTGTGTGTGTCACCAAAAAAAACCATGTAGTGTAATACAACAACATGTAGGTATATGTTTACCTGTGACGCCTTTGATTGCTGGAGGGTTAACTCATTTACTTCGCCACGTTCCTTCGGGCTAAGGTGACTCCTGAGATGGAAATAGTAGCTCCAAGCGGAGACCAGACGATGGTCTTACCTTTTTTAGAAGCAAACCCATATTCTTACTTGAAGTTGACTTGTTGCATTCTTCATTCAAACAAATTCAAATGATTTAGGTCTAGTCAGGTACAGTCACGAGCACCAATATATATACACGCAGCAACTTTTAAAGGTGATTTTCATGTACTGTATTGAATAAAGTTTTACGTTTTCACGAACATAGTACATATTTTGGATGCCATAGTGTTACGACATAGGTTTTATCTAAATGAAGAAACCTTTATGTCACGAGAAAATCGCTTTTGAATTTTGCTAAGTGTATACATATTGGTGCTCGTGACTGTACAATCGAAGTAGAGGGCGATTTTTAGACTCTCTATGTCCTTTATAAGTATATGCATATAGTGCTGCTGAGCGTCTCGGTGACAATCTAAATTAAATAGGAGCAAAATTTCCGCCGTCCTTTAACTAGAAAGCGTTGAACATGGTTAATTTTTGCTTTTTGGTACAAAGTGAAAGAGTTAAAAATTCTCTATCTTTGTGTTGAAGAAACATTTTTACAATATGAATAGTTCCAGAGATATAAAAACTTTGCAGGCCGATAAGTAACAGAATTTATGATGATTCCATCACTTGAAAGAGTCAAACCCACACTTCTTCGTGTAAAGTACCTTATTGCTAATATCAATTATCTCGAAAACCAATTTTTGGGTTAACGGCTTTCAACCTAAAGGACGGCTGATTTGGCGACGGGTTTTTCACTTTCAGTAGCGTCCATCAGCTTCTCTGGTGTGCAAACAACAGGAAAGACAGGACACGATATCAAGTGTCCCATCGTTTGTGGAACAACATCACACTCCAGGGCAGAGTCGTCTATGAATTTCCACCTGAACAGGTTTCTCTTGCTTGGGATAGGGAAGGGCCTTTTGGTCTCGTAAAGGATCTTTTTTTTTTCTTTCTTTCTGTATTACTTTTTTATGTCATTTTGATGTACCTACTGTTAATTTAACGATTTTTTTATGTGTTTTGTCTTGTGCGGACTAATAAATACTTTTTCTTTCTTTCTTCGGACTGCTTGTGTCTGCTTCTTATAATGACTCTTCAACGTACCTGAAGTCTGCCTGGATAGTTACCCAGGCAAGTGTCAGTTACCTGTTGTTTAGTGCGATGATACTGCGAATATCCAGGATGTAATGTCAATGGTCAGGGATTCCGCTGTCCATTGGCAGTACAAATAATGATATAATGAGCACCACTCTTAGATACAACAGATAAAAACCAGCATAACATGTAGAAAACGGGAACTAGAAGTGATAATGACCAATTTGCAGCCAGCGATAATCGTGCAATTATTTTGTAATCATTGCAATTGCAATTTCTACGAATATGACGTCGTAGGTGGCAGGTAAGTATGTCGGTATGTTCCTATACATATTTAGTAGTAGGTAGACATAGTACTCCTTATGTAATGTCAGACAGAACGATTCAAGTCTTTAATTCTAATCAAAGCAAAGCAAAGCATTTATTTCAAATAGTCCCGTGACAGGCACTTTTGCATAGTCAAAAATAAGCTACCTACAGTCCCTAAATTTGGCTTTCCATCAAGTTATTTTGGTAAATGTTATACAGGGTGATGTCGACAATACGACAATAAATGAAACTGCCTCAAGACTTTCCCAGTCCGCAAACAAAAATTTATTCCAATATATTCAGTAGTTTAGTCACAGGACATTATTTTCATTTTCAGAGTTATCTACTTGAAGTAGATTAATTGGCTAGGACTGACAGATTAACGACTCCCGCATCCGCATACACACTAAAGACATGTTGCTGACCGCCTACTTCAAAAACCTTTGCCAAATTTGTTCCTTCAATTTTATAGTGCAAATTATACCAACATTAGTAAACCAGTATTTATAAATGGTGTTGTATTTCGTTAACTGTTTAATTCTGTTTAGTGGGTCTGTTTTTTTGATAGTTAAAAAATATTCCTATGAACTAGTATTACCAGTGTTTTTATTTATTGTCTTATACTCGGCGCCAGCCATAGCTGTATAGTATACGTAGGTATCAACAGTTAAAAGTATCTTCCTTCCTACCCAAACATAATTTTGTTTTGTCAAAGGAGCACCTCGGAATAATATCAACCCCAAGCGACGCCCATTACAATGGTCTGCATTAAGTAACTCAAGTACTTAAAGGCCTTTGCTGGGTTAAAATAAAAATATAATGTGTGAATAATGTAGACTTATACTTAGAATCAATGTCAATTACACTGTCACTTACGGGATATCTTCCGTGATTATCAATTATTCTGAGCTCCCGAAATTTCGAATGACTAATTGATAAGCACGGAAAACACCCTGTAAGTCACAGAGTAAATTTAGTTATAAACCGTGAAAGCTTAAAACAGTGTTAGAATCAATGTTGTTGGTGCTGAGTTTAGGCCTCTCTTTTCTTCTTCCTAATCACTTTATTTTGTGCTGTTTCTAACCATGTATGCCCCGCGAACATGATCAGATCGACCCCCACCTTCGTCACGGTAGACCTCGATGACGATGTCCTCCCTCAGGCTTCACTCCAACATCAGCTACATGAGTTACGGAGCCCTGGGTGGTGATTCTAACGTGATCTATTTTGCTGCTGTCCACCGCCCGCTGGCAAATCTTGAGTTTGGATTTCTGTTGATCTGTTAAATTAAATTATTGATGGTGTCTAAAACGACAACGCAGCCGGCCCAGAAGGAAATGTCGGGATGAGCTGGACTCTTTCTTAAAGGACTGGCCTACAATCGCATTACATCGCGAACAGTGGAACGAGGGAAGGGAGGCCTTGCCCTACAGTGGGACGATATAATAATAACATGTAAAACGTACTAAAAATTTAAAGTTTGTGTCATTTACCTAAAATCCAATTAAAATTCTAAGCGATATCTATTCATACAATCTAATATCATTGTAATATAATTCTACTTTAACTTCTACTACTACAAAGGCAAAATGGACCGTTGAGATCAATTAATTGCTTTTTAAATCGATTCTGAAAAGGGAAAAAAATATTGGACGGTATTTTAATGCCGTTTACCTTGGAATCAGAAAGAATGAAATTCTCGATTAAAATATAATTGATTCGCCCTCGTGAATAGACTGGAAAGATAAGATAGAATTCGTTTATTTTCTTTTAATTTTATTTAATGCCGAAGCATTAAATAAAATTAGTAGCCTGGAAACCTGCCTGTGCCTGTAATTGGTAGCCTGTAGTATTTATTATTATGTCCCATATAGAGTCTCTCTGAGGGATCGCATCCAGAATGAGGTGATCCGACAGAGAACCAGAGTTGTCGACATAGCTCACCGAATAAGCTGAAGTGGCAATGTGCCTTAGCCGTAGAACCGATGACCTTTGGGATATACGTGATCTTGAGTGGAGACCACGAATCGGCAAGCGTAACGACGGTGGGACGCCCTCAGGCTCGGTGGAGCGACGATCTTCGCAGGAGGCTGGTAGCAAATGAATGAGAGTTGCTGGCAACTGGCGTGCGATTAAAGAGGCCTATGTCCAGCAGTGGACTGTTGTAGGCTGATGATGATGATGTCCTATATGGTGTACGTGACTTCATTAAGATCTATAAAAAAGTTTTCAATATTTGAAGAAAAGGTGCAAAACATACGTAATTTTATTGAGCATAATTTTCAGCGGTTACTGGTACCAGCAAAGTATTTTATGGGCAGATTCGTATTATCTGTGAAGAACTTGCAAAGTATAAAGAAATATACATAAAGTAAGTCCTTCTACTTAGTAACACAAAGAAATCCATTCTCCCAAGTTGAATCTCGCGCTTGACAAGACATTAAACAAGCCAACTTCTGATAACAAAGTCTCCAAGAAACCAAGGGTCCACTGTGTAAAGTATGGAAGTTATTTAATTTGGATGGAGACGAATGCTCTATATCCAGCAGAATATGATGTTCAGAGCTTGCTTTTGTTTTAGAAGAATAAACGCTAACAATAACCTATAACATAGTCAAATTACTTCGTATAATTTTCATGTAAAACGGTCAAATACTACAAACAGGTGGCATTTCTGTCGTGTTATTTTCGGGCGGAGTGCCTAGCCTTTTCCCAACTATGTTGGGGTCGACTTCCAGTCTAACCGGTTGCAGCTGAATATCAGTATTTTACATGGAGTTTCTGCCTAGTGCACCCCCGCAACCCAGTTAGTACTGGGTATACCATACCCTTTGGTAAGGTGTGTTGCTAGGTATGCTTGTACATTGAACTTCAGCAGGACACATTTTCGGCTCCTTGATTCTATTCTTTCTTTCTCGTGTGGTAAGTGCCTAACCTGGTGTCAGAGTTTTTATGCCGCCCATGGGCCTCTGACTTGGCTTTACAAGCCGTCGAGAAATACCTCTCCAGCATGCTGGATTCCTCACGATATTTTCCTTCACCGAAGGACACGCACGCATGCACATGAATTCGATAAATCAGAGGTGCGTGTCTTGGGTTCGAACTTGAGACCTATGACTTGACAGTCCGATGGTCTCACCACTAGGTTATCACTGCTTCCATTGCTTACCCTGATTCTATAAGTAAAAGAGACAAGTTCAAAAAAAGACTACCATTTCCGTAAAAAAAAGTAAGTACATACTTAAAGCAAGGGAAATCTCGTACATTTCCACTAAAGCGTGAGTTAACCCTATCTCTGCGACAGTAAAGCCACACGACTCGGTAATTTAATTTTCATAGCGTGAACTCCTCAGCTCACGTATGCATGCGAGGGTGACAGGTTATTTACATTTCACAGAGAGACCTCTTGATGCTTTTATAATTAATTATTAATAACTTAAACAAATGCGTGCCTACGTAGCTCTTGTTATGTGGCTTTAAGGGTTATATTGTAATGCAGGAGCTCTACTAGATAATTATTATAAGTGGAGCTTATTTATGATTCAAGTACACTGGGATCGGTAACGAGATAATCCCTAAGGATTCTGTTGGGTACGTGAACTCAAGTAAGGTACTTACCTTAATGGCGTGGTGTTGCAAGTTCAAGAGTCACGGTCACATTATTTTCACTGCCCGGAAAGCAGACAAAACAAACAGATTTAGGTTACTGCACTGGAACAATAGTCAATTCTTTTGGCAGGCACCTACAAATAAAAAAACAGCCAAGTACGAGTTGGAATCGAGCACCTAGGGTTCCGTAAAAACTTGTAGGTATTTTGATATTAAACTATATATTTACGTTTTCAGATTTTGTACTTTACATGTGTTGTAAGACATTGCTTCTTGCCAAATTTCATGATTCTAGGCCAACGGAAAGTATCCTATAGGTTTTGATTCCGTTGTGAAATCGCAAAATATGCGACATAAACGGCCATATCTTTTGATCGCATTAACTTACAAGTTAGATTTTTTCACTGCTCGAAGGGGTAGCAGACCTGAGTATTTGATATTAATTATTCAGCTTGATACCTTCACGCCTTCCTGAGGAAAAGGGTGTGGATAGACGAACAACAAAGTGATCCTATAAGGGTTCCGTTTTTACCGACTGACGTGCGGAAACTTAAAAATAATGTACATAGTTCTGCGTGGGCTCTGCGTCGGGGTATGCATCGACACAACTAACTGCCTATCATAGAACTGCACACAAACTACACGCCAACTACACAAGTACACATCAACTGCACGCCAACGTTTTAGATTAGCTGATATTAATGTTTAACCACAGAATGGGCGAAAATTCACGTCCATTCGAAGAACCCCTTTTTTTTTGCGGAAGAGATATCATCAAATGACCCCCCCCCCCTCCCGCTCTGGGTGGAGAGTCAGTGAAGGGAGTGTCAGACTTTTACTGACTAAAACCCATCCATGTTCCTTCTTTACCCTTTGTGTTCCAGGGCTGCGGTATCTCTTTCGAACAGTCCCGCAGCCCAAGAAGCCCTTACGACAAGTCACCTAACATACAAAACGTCTTATTCCTACGCCACCTTTATGACCGTGGATCGCACGATACGATCTTTCCTTCCGTACAAACACTGTTACGGCTACCGTAACCGACTCACGTCGATACCGTAAGCGTGCACGAGCGTGCAGATAAGATTTAGAAATAAACATAATTGTTAAGTAATTATTATGAATAACTTAATTTGTAACTGTAGTGTTACACATTACACATTAATTGCTATAGTTAAGTGTTGCATAAGTGACTGTCTCATTGATCTAGTGGTCGCGAGTCTAGATACCGTGATGTTGTGTTCTGGTTCGATGACTAGGTTGGGATGAGTATGCTTAAGGTTTTAGGTCCACAAGGAAATTCTCAGGAGAAAGTGGGAGACTGCATTTTTGCTTGTTTTTAGGGGTCCGTACGTCAAAGGAAAAAGGAACCCTTATGGGATCACTTTGTTATCCGTCTGTCTGTCTGTCTGTTAAGAAATGCCCTTTTTCCCTGGAACGCGTAGAGGTATCAAGTTGAAATTTACAGGTCTCTTTAAGCTGTTACAAAAAAAAATAACTTGTATAGCAACGCGGTCAAAAGATATGACCGTTTAAGTCGCATATTTTGCGATTTCACAAGGGATTCAAAACCTATAAGGTACTTCGCTTTGACCTAGAATCTTGAAATTTGGCAAGAAGCAATGTTTTACAGCACATGTTAAGAAAAAATCTGAAAATCGTAAATATGTAGTTTAATAACAATTACGTAAAAGTTTGTACGGAAACCTCGGTGCGCGAGTCCAACTCGCAATTAGCCGGTTTTTTATAGCAATAAGTTCGACCCCTACTAGTTGGGAGTAAAATTAACTGGTAAAATGTGGGTGTTCTATCCAACAACTTAGCCTACACCTCCCGGCAACAAGGCATGATAGATAGATAAATCATTAATTTAGTGTACATTAAACACATAGCACAACACACAGAAGCACAATTAAATAATACAAATTACACGACTATATAACTATACAAAACAAGGCGCCAATATACAAAAAGAAACACATAAAGGGTGTAAAAAGACCCTTAACGAAGCCGAAAGGCACTTGTTCTCCCCGTCATTGCGATCATTTTTTTGTTCTAGACCATACCTGGGAACCTTCTAGTTACGGAGATATTGGGGGTCAAAGTTCCAACTTTTTCACAAGTTTTTTTTTAAAAACATGATTTTTATGTAAGATTTTTACTTTGAACGCCTCCACGACCCCCGTACTATTCAATACATCCATCAGCACAATGTTCTGAGTGTGTTACATTGAGTCCTAACGTAAAACATGTTTTTTTACCCCAAAAAAAAAAGTCGTTTCCCAGCAATAATTTTTGCGTAAAGTTACTTAGTTTGATGTACAGAATGCTTGGTTAACGGCTTCGTGAAGGGTCTGTTTACACCCGGTATTTCCGAAAGAAGTATAGTAACACCATGACATACTTGAAATCAAATAACGAGTATACAAGGTGGGGTATCAATGATGCTCTTAGCGAGGTTTGAATTTCCATATAAAAAAATAAAGAGTCTACACACGGGGACTCATCAAGCTATACATTTCCAGTATAACATGGCCTCCCTTTGCATAAATTTCTCGTTCAACAAGAGATGCGTATAAACTGGCTTTATAAATCCAAAGAACAATTTAATTAAGATTTGTAAGACCTAAATATGAATAAGAGGTCTACTAACGCAGCAAGTGGAGTTATTAACAGCATTATATCTTCTAGTGGTTTAGCTATTACCCAATTACCATCTAAAAGGCATTAGGTATGTTGTCGGACCATAATAAAAGACGGCTGCACTTGCAAGCTATAAATAAAGTCTACTAAACAGTTTATAACAATGCCTAGTGCCATGTTAGTCAAAACATTAAACTGTCTTTTGGCAACCGACTCGTTCGTTGCCCTCGTGGAAGCAAGTAAGTTTCTCCGTCTCCTATACTATACTACATTTTATTTACCCTTTATTTTTTTATTTGGTGCCTTATAAAATGAAAAGAAAAAATGAAGAGAAAGAAAAATGTTACATAAAAAAATAAACGTAAAGGTATATTTGACAAAAACCACGGTTTCCTACACAAATTAAGTCTGTAATCCCCGAAGGGTTAGGCAGACATTTCGCCAGTTACCGCATCTAAAAGAGGGCGAGCTTATTGCCATCAACGGGGCACAAATCCAGACTCCGTGGCTGCTACTGAGAAATTCCTGCTGGGAAAACTCAATAATAATTTGCCCGACCCGAGAATCAGACTCAGGACCTCATGCTCAGCAGTCGCGAATTGACCACTAGACCAACGAGGCAGTTGACAACTGTTTCTTATTCCTTGCAAATCCTATCCTACTATAATCCTACTAATATTATAAATGTGAAAGTTTGTGAGTATGTATGTGTGGATGTTTGTTACTCTTTCACGCTAAAACTACTGGATGGATTTTGATGAAACTTAGCAGTAATATAGCTTATATATCAGAATAACATATAAGATACTTTTTATCCCAATAGTGCGATCCCGAGGGACATTAAAGAACTCCATGCGGGCGAAGCCGCGGGCATAAGCTAGTAAATTATAAATGCGAAAGTTTGTGAGGATGTATGGATGTTTGTTACTCTTTCACCCAAAAACTACTGAACGCTTTTGGATCTAATTTAGGACACAGATAGGTTATAACCTGGATTAACACATAGGATATTTTTTATCCCAGTAGCATGATCCCGTGGGACAATTATCGAACTCTACACGTTGTCAAAAACAACGGTTTCCAATTCCTTGCAAATAAAGTCCCAATTTCAAGATTGAAGCTTAATGATCGTTGAAATCCTTTTATTCAATAATCATCACTCAAAGACATTGGACAAGGTTGAATTTCCTCACACATTGTTAGTCTAATGGGCAGTTTAAGCCGTTTTCCTTGAACTTAACTTTCCACTGCTTTGTAACTTTCATTTTCACTCTCTCTACTGCATTGTGCATACATTTTCCTCTGCATACAATCAAGCCAATCCACGAGACAACAAAATGCTAACCTACTTGTTGCTTTATTCAATTTCTTGAAGTAATTTTCCTTCTCATCGAAGCCTCATCGAAGGCTGACACGTTGCTATCAGCTGATACATTACTTAGAGGGGTAGAGTTTCTTAAAGAAGCCTTACAACCCCTGTTCTTGGTAGACTTGGCTTTTAACAATAGCGCCGAAATACAAAGGTACTTAAGTAAGTAGTACGATGTAATGAATCCGGTTAAGTCTATATGTAGTTGGGCCATCAATAGAATAGGTATAAGAATAAGTTTGATTACATATCATAACATTACGCCTATAAACCCTGAAGGATTAGGTAGAGGTATACCTAATAGTACACCCACATTTCGCCAGTTATGTTTTAAGCGGTAATAGGCGGCGAGACTATTGCCAGCAACCGGGCAGAAATCCAGACTCCGTAATTGCTACTAAGAAATTCGTGATGGAAAAACCCAATAGCAATTTGTCCGACCCGAGAATCAAACCCAGGACCTCATGCTGGCAAACAAGTCGTAGTTTTTATTAAGTGATTTATGCTGAAAACAAAAAGTCAATGCCAATGCGCAGAGTTGAAATGGAAGGATTGCGAAACTAATTTTCACTATTAAACTCAATAAAACTATCTCGATATCTAACTAACTAATTAATTAATTTAAAATTCTCCACGTATCCCTTGTTTTGTTTTTATAAAATTTCCTTCTTTCTCTTTAATATGATAATGAAGTTACCCATAAACGTGAAACCGTTACCAAGGCTTATTACACGGATTATTAAACTTCGATAATAACATCATTAATTTTTAAATGAGCTTCTGACACGAAAATAAAAGCAAAACCTTGAAAACTAAAAATTTATAGGGCACTAAAACTCCATTGTTTTAGTATCGTTTATATTGGTGTGTTTAATTAAATGCAAATAGGTAGCTGGGATGAATCATTTGATGTTCTATAAAGACGTAATGGTTTGGTTAGCTGTCTAACAATAAAATCAAATCCACACGCAATCATAAACTACGCAAATACATCCTTGTAAGATCATTATTCTTCGGGTAACAAGGAGATCGAGAAAAAGAGTCCTAACTCCTAAACGCAGCGTGTCTATGGACATAACGAAAGCATTTTCCTCAGTAGGTACAATTTTCATCGCTCCGTGTTGGTACTGGTTCGCCAGTTCTGAACGTACATGCGGAGAGGCCGCACGCGCGCGCCGTCTCTACACTCATTCGAATTACGAATCAAATGTAAACAAAACGGAACGCAATAAAAAAATGTATTTGCAAATGTTTTAACAATCGTATGACACAAATAACGGATTCCCAGTGTTTATTTTTGAAGTGAAACCACAAGTGATTTAGAAAAACGTATTTTTCAGTTATTTGTTTTTGTTGTGAGTGTTTTCAGTGGGACTTTTAAAGTGGTGAAAAATTGTTTGCGTCCATTGACTTCAGTTTTTCAGGTAATGTATGGTTTAATTGTTTGTTCGTTAGAAAAACTATTGTTTTAGCCGATTAGGTTTGTTTTCACATATGACTGTTTCGGTTGGTATTCTCTATAATTTGGTTTAGATAATTAGAACTGAAGTTTGACGCAATCACTAATCATAATGCGTTACAGTAATAATTATATTTGCTGACGAAACGAGATTAAATTAATTAAATTATATTCTATGATAGCAAAATAACTAGGTTAACTGTTGAATAAATATTTCATTGCAGACGTAATTGTAGTTAGTTTTTAAGCCGCAATTTGTTTATTATTCTGACAGACACTCATTTGTTTTTATCACACGTGTGATCAATTCATGCCTCAGCTATAGACAACTGCAACTCATATAGCAACATTTGTGTTTATAGTTTTTGGATATGTAAACATATAATAATTCAGTCATCTATATATACCCACGATAACGATCTATAGAAATGTTTACTGAAGCTGTCATACTATCATGATGCGTCTTTCCAATGAGTTTTTATTTATCAAATGATTTGTAATTATAAGAGCAAGCCAATTGAAGTTGGTTTGTTAGGTATCAAATCGATATTTGAATAATATTCATAGAGATTCTCTAGGGTTTTCATAGATCGCCCGTGTTTTCAATTTATGCTTAAGCTAGACACAACGTCATACATCAACCAACTATTATTGATACCTTTATCTGCGTTCCATAACAATATCTCATATTATAACGTAAAGGTATCATAACAGTATCTTAACTTTAAGATACACTTAAAAAACAGTGTATCTTAAAGTTAAGATACACTATTTTAAGTGCCCATTATGTAAATATTTTATTAATCAGTACTTATGACAGCGGCGTATAGAATCTTTACTGAAAACTCACAAATAAATCGCCTGTTCATCTTTCCAAGGTGAGTTTTTATTGAGTGATTAATTGTAAGGGCAAGCATGTTTACTAGCCAACGGTATTCTGAAGCATGATTCGAATGGTGATTTCACTGGGTCCTAAGAGCCTTATCTGGTGGAGCGTTTAAAGAAACTATGTGACGGATGCCACAGCCTTACCCAAGTTAGGAAATGAGAAAACTGCAGCCAATAAAATACTAGAGATTTACGTGTTTCTACGAATGGTGAATAACGGTGAGATGCAACTATGAGTCTCCAAACAGTATTTTTTCTTAGTGTATTAGGTATGCAAACCGTTACGAATACTACTTAATAAGCGCAACATTATCAATTTAGTCATGATGCATGAACTTAATCATGGAATTCTTGGCGTACCTTACTTATTTACTTACATTTAAAGAAATTACGAGTCAAATAGTGTATCATTACTAAACAGATATTGTCTTCTAAATTGCAGACATCGATTATACAAAATAAGCCTTAATAACCCCTTAAAATTGGGACACCACACTAACCGCAAAGCGTTTCACCCCTCAAACTAAAATAAAAACAAAACACGATCATTCCGTACAATCATTCCATTTCAAAAATTCTCCAACATTTTCCCTCTTCGGCAATGTGTGTCAAAACACGCATTCGTACGCTGAGCGCACACTACGCAGCGATCCCGTCCGTATTCAATACGTACTAACGTTCGTATGTTTGTATGTATGTATGTTCGCGACGGAAATTGCTTGACGAGCCCGCGAACGGAAGCGTGCGAGTCAGGATCAGAGATGAGTCGCTCCCCGAATACGACGATGAAAGTACTAGTTGCTAACTAGAATTTATGACACTAGTTCCAGGACCAAATAATAAAACCTTTTTACTACGACATTCTCATTATGTCACAGTGATAGCTTGTCATAGTGATAGCCTAGTAGAGGACCGTTGGGCTGCCAAGTCATAGGTCTCGAGTTCGAACCGAAGACACGCACCTCTGATTTTTCGGATTCATGTGCGTATTGTATAATTATCACTTGCTTCGGGGAAGGAAAACATCGTGAGGAAACCGGATATATTTCTCGACGGCATTTAAAGCAAGTCAGAGGAGCATGAGCGATAAAGAAAAGAATCATGAAACTATACTTTTAACAAGCCTTTTAAAATCTTCAAAACATAACTTTTTTTCTCAGCATCTAATGGATCTTCTATTCATAATCAAATTGTGAATGTAATCCAAACGACTACGATACACATAACATGGATTACACAACAATATCATGTCTTAGAATATATTTATATATATACATATAATATACAAACTTGGCTAAGACAAAAGGGTTGTTTTACTAGCTCATAAACATTGAGTCAGTAGTTTAGTAGTGTCACTCTACTGCTGAACACTACGGTGTTTATTTATAAACGTTGCTTAGCGTTTACTGACGTTTAAACTTATTTTAGGACTAAGCCTCGTTTGAATAAATTCTTACAAAATAACTTGTACAGTATGCGTTCAGTGGCGAAGGTTTCATAGAACTCGATTCCTACCGGCTTCCCTTTGAAAAATGACACAGTTAGTATTCTAAAGACAAATAATATAATCACATTAAAGATATGTCAGCTTACCTCTTACAAAAATTGACCCTTCGCTTCTGATGCGTGTATTCACCGTAATACACCGTGACTTTTTAGTCGTCTTACAAAGGTGGTCCACTCAATGTGCCCGACATAAAATAGTTCTAGGCGCGTTTTTTTTATTCCTACCGAAAAATAAATAAACATTAGAAAAAATTATGAAACATCCTGATTATAATGTTACTGTTAATGATGTTTACGTGTCAAACGGGAGAATATACCTACCCAGCGCTCGAGTCCAGTAGATCATCGCTCACAACAGGGTGTTTTAACTACGTCATGCGTAATAATATTGAATAATATTTTTATTTTTAAATTATTAAAATCTCATAAATACCAATTTTTTTTTTTATGAATGCTTAGTAGCCATTGGATAAATGAAGTGGGCTGCCGTTGTAAGACGACTAAAAAGTCACGGTGTATATCAATAAAGGACTTGGTTAGCTATTTAGGGTTAAACTTGAATAAATTAGGACTTTAAGTAAGCGAAAGTAGGGCCTTGACGCCAAAAGGCAACTATTTGTTTAGGTCTAGAACAAACAGCCATGGCGTGATACTTCGAGCAATGGTATTCGTGTCAAATAAAAATAAAAGTAGCAATCAAAGTCAATAGACGATCTGTTTTATTGTTGCTGCTAAATTGGCAATGAGAATCAATGACGAGAAATGCTGCTCAGTTTTGTTTCTGTATTTACTGGTGAATTGTTGATCACTTCTAAATAACTCGTGGCTAAATAATAACAGCAGCTCGGGTCAGGTTAAGCCGTGGTTGCCTAGATTGGTCTGTGGATAGGTGACCACCCATTACATACCGAGTTTGCGAGTGCCTCGGAGAGCACGTTAAGCCCGGGTGTCATTTGTAGATCTTTGACAGTAGTTAGGTAGTAAGTGGCCCAAAAAGTCTGACAACCAGTCTTACCAAGGGGTATCGTATTACCCAGTACTAACTGGGTTGTGGAGATCAGATAGGCAGTCGATCCATGTAAAATATTGGTATTCAGCTGCATCTGGTTGTACTGGAAGCCAACCCCAATATAGTTGGGGAAAGGCTAGGCAGATGATGATGTTGATCACTTCTGTATTTGCGATGTCTTCTTTGAGTAGATGGCCTGATGTTGTTGATGAACTCTAGATATCTCAAAGCATAATCATTTTTATTTGCAGCCAAATCTTGTGCTGTATTAACTTATTTCCTGTTGTTTCATTACCCGTCTAGTTTGTTTTTATTTTTATGTACATTATTTACAAACTTCAAATATTTAGATCAAAAAAAAATATGTACAAGTATCAAAACATGAAAAGAATTACAGGGTGTCAAAAAATATGTCCACATCTCTGTCAAAAGTAAAATTACTAATAACTATTTCAATTTTTTTTTTACAGCTGTAATATTAGTTCCTGTTGTTAATTTCGTCAAATTAAGCTTGCGCAAAGTAGCTGTTGTCAACCAATTTTTTATAAGTCCATCAATGTCTTTTTGTACATTCCAAGGGTTTCATTTCTTACAATGACCTTTCTTCAGTACAACCTGTAAAGAAAAATAAGTTGAAAATATGAAAATAAGAACTTCGAAATTTTTCGTTTTGTCTGTACCACTTGCCGTCAGTTGTAAGAAATACTGAAGCCATGAAGTTTAACAATATTATGTTTCACGAGTGACCTTCAGACCTGTTTCTATAATAATAATAACTCCACATTAATTTACGAAGAAAATTTTACGATATTTAATTTCCTAAAGTAAACTAATCTTGTTACGGTGTACGTCTACGTACCCATCGGGGTAACACTTGACCTTGAGATAGCCTAAAGTAGTAGTTTCAATGTACTAAGAGGTCAGTTTATACAGGTTTTGTTGCCACTGTCTTGTGGCCGACTTCACAATAGACAATTTTTTCAGTAATCGACACTTAACATAATATATCCGTCGCTTGATATAGATAGGTACAAAGTAGTGAAGGAAAATCGCAGAACCGCAATTTATGAGCACTTTAACCGTCAAATAAGAAAATCCACAAGAATTTTCGATATTGGAGGATCAGGGGCAAAGAGGGCAAATAGTAGATATTTTTCTTGGTGCCGCTTGCCCTAGCAAACTAGTTAAAATTATTCATCGAAGTGTGAGAAAACAGATCCCATCTATTTATATTCATCTGCCTAGCCTTTTCCCAACTATGTTGGGGTCGGCTTCCAGTCTAACCGGATGCAGCTGAATACCAGTATTTTACATAGAGCGACTGCTTATCTGACCTCCACAACCCAGTTAGTACTGGGTACGACACCCCTTGGTAAGACTGGTTGTCAGACTTTTTGGGCCACTGACTACCGGCGACGACTGTCAAAGATCTACAAATGACAGCCGGGACCAACGGCTTAACGTGCTTTTCGAGGCACGGAGGAAACTTGGTATGTAATGGGTGGTCACCCATCCACAGACCAACCTAGGCAAGCACGGCTTAACCTAAAGATTGGCCCGAGCGGATGTTATTATTTAGCCACGAGCTCCTCAATCCCATCTATTTATATTATAAAACTTTAATAATGGAGGTGACCGATCGGCCTCTAATTAGATTAAAATTGGACGATTCGTAGTAAAGTTCTAAATAACGAGATTCTGATAAAGGAATTTATTTTATTCGTTTGAATAGATTTTGTTAATAAATAAGGATATTTTACTACACCAATTTTGGTAGATAGTAATTTATTCAGAAGAACGTCCTTGAATTATATTAACTGTTGTTACATAACTTTAATTACATCATCGCTACATTCAGACCGTTACCCATAGCAACTATATATGGTGTTTTGGATGAGAAATCATCGAATAACCCCCCCTGCTCTGGGCGGAGTGGGAGGGAGTGTCAGACTTTTACTAAGTAAAACCCATCCATGTTCCTTCTTTGCCCTTTGTGTTCCAGGGCCGCGGTATCTCTTTCGAACAGTCCCGCAGCCCCAGATATGGTGTTAACTAGAAACACTAATTAGGGTTTAGAATAAAACCACCAAATTATCAGTAAGTAGATGAACTAATAACTTTAAGGGTACGTGCACTCGCTGCCCGGGATAAGTGAGGACTAGTCGACACGGAACCTTAAAGCGTCACGCTACGTTTATTAGTATATCATATCTCTTCCTTTTATACCAAAATTTTACTAACAATTGTAGATCTTTTAGAGTCGTCATTCAGCTGCATCAGGTTAGACTGGAAGCCGACCCCAACATAGTTGGGAAAAGGTCAGGTAGATGATGAAGATCTGATGACAAGAATCAACTTATGATAAATTCATTTACGACAAGGATTGTTATAAAATGGATGGTTTGATTAGTAATTACATAAAATGTAAATTCACGATTTTCAACTCATGATAAATGATTATCCTACTAATATTATAAATGTGAAAGTTTGTGAGGATATATATAGATGGATGGATGGAAGGATGGATGGATGGATGGATCGATGGATGGATGGATGGATGGATAGATGGATGGATGGATGGATGGATAGATGTTTGTTACTCTTTCACGCAAATACTACAAAGCGGATTTGCATGAAATTTTGCACACAGATAGTTTATAACCTGGATTAACACATAGGATACGTTTTATCCCAATAGTATGATCCCGTGGGACAATAATCAAACTTTACGCGGGCGAAGCCGCGAGCATAAGCTAGTAGTCCCCAGTTTCATCTGTAGTAGTCTGGTAACAAGTAAACAATGGCCACAATCATTTCCATGCTCAGAAAGCGAATGCGTCCCCGTGGCTTTATTCTCCCGCGCAATTGTAAGTCGATTGCGAGGAAGTCTCTATTTACCATGGTGTTTGAAATAGGACGGCAATTCATTAGAGTATTACACTCTGCATCCATTGTCTGTTCATCCACAATTAAGTTACGATCGGTTTCACGTGCTCGCGTAACCGAGTTCGAAACTTACTCCTCACTGATACTGCCGCTGGGGTAACTACATCGTTACTATCTCCTAGTTCCATGTATTAGGGTGACAAATCAACATCGAGCTATGCTGCGCTGTACTGCGCTGTGCTATGTTTGGTCAACTCGCTCGTCTAATATTTTAATGAGGATACAAACAAACCATGCTGTGCTGCGCTGTGTGAGGCTACGCTCTGTTTAAAAACGCAGCAGTCTCGAGCGAGGCTCGCTACCCGCCGTGCTGAGCCGCGCTGTGCCGAACTGTGCTATGTTTTTTATGGAGCTCTGCCAAGCTCTGCCATGCTCTGTCATTTTTGACGAGATAAACGACTACACGAGCTGCTGATTACTTTTAATACTGAGCTAAGCGAAGCGCAGCACAGCTTGATGTTGATTGTTAAAAAAACGTAGCTTAAGAAACACAGCACAGCACAGCGCAGTACAGCGCAGCATAGCTCGATGTTGATTTGTCACCCTAATACATCAGATTTGTAGTGTATAGTGTAAATTCAATCAATAAGACTGATTGAAAAGATCTTTGCCAATAGCAAAACCTAATACTCATATGTCCACATACTTAAATGAAATTAAATATTTATCGTGTCCCTAACTTCGTATATCTTACTACGTATTTCGCCTTTTGCCATTCCAACTTTATATATATTCCCTTTATGATAGCTACGAAAAGAAGAAAATTCTGCGTAGTTATCTAACTTTTCGACTTTTGTTACGTAGTTACGGCCGAAGCCCATTTTCCTAATAATTCTTTGAGATTACTCTAGTTCGTAGGATATTAGATGTCTTAATTTGTTATGATATCTTATGTTAGTAGGAATGAATGATTCCTTTGGTTTTTTTATTTTATTTTACTACTTCTTACTTTGTTTTTTTATCGATGGTAATGATATCGGTTCTTATCTCATTTTTAATTGTACTAATAATAATTTTTATATTTATGTCTTTTATTTTAATATCTTTTTTCAATTGTGTAGTTGTTTAGTTCTATTTCGTTTTAATTTTATTTCTTTTTATGTTATCACTTGTTTTGTGAATGCTGGTTGACTAGTAATTGGCGACTGTGTAAATCCAAGACTGCGAAACCTTTACTTATGATATGTTGTACACAGAAGCTGTAGGTAAACCTTTTTTAATAAATAAATATCTTTCTATTAGTAAGGCGTGGGTATATTATTACAGAGTAAGCTAATGGAGAACATGTTTAAGAACCGATTCTAGAAATTTTCCTAGATTTACAAGGAACAAATGTTCTTGATCTACTTAATAAGAAACTATTATTTTAGTTTCTGCTTCTTTGAGTATATAATGATCTCGAAGATAGTTTCTTCGGAGTTGATTTCGAAACAAAATCGGATTTTCTTACTAAATTCGTGGAAGCTGATTTAAAAGAAAGTATTAAAGAAACATATATAAACAAAGCAAATGTTTCTAGTCTCAATACTTCAGAGGAAATAACAGCTGCTTCAGATCTAGATCCACTTCCTGAACAGTTAACAGCTTTTAGTGTCTGTCCGTTCATTTTTATTATTCTCTTTATCTAACATCAATGAGCTCTCATCGAGTTTTGTGTCTATTTCGATACTAAAACCGACCATCCTATGTGTGTGCTTTGTTTCAGAAAGTATAAGAACACACAGAAGTATTTTATATTTATTATTACAGTTATAAAGGAGAATGGGCAAAAATGTATGGGAGTTGGTCTACCTACTCAACACTAACGCCATCTATGGGTATTAGTAGTTAATAAGTAGTTGATCAAATTACGGATAGCTTTTATGCCGAAATCTATAGGAGATTTACAAAAATAACTAACAAAGATATTTATACAAAACCTATTTATTTATTATTCTTTACATTTATAGAAGACTGTCGTCTAGTATGACTTGACTGAGATGGGCCGCAGGCGGTGTAAAGCCATCTTGATGCCGGGCCCAACACAAATACCATAAAATCGATATCACATGTGCACATGTACCAATTGTGCAACGTCCCGTCAAACAAGTGCAATAATAATATTTAAACGCTTCTCGTCCTTTTGCATCTCTATTCATTCATATATACGCGTAGTATCTACTACTTAGCTTTGCTATAACGCGACTGGATCCGTGCCCTCAGTAGAGACATATACCAGTTTCTGCTTCTATTCCGAATTCATTCAAATCCTGGAGGTTATAGTCCCTGTAAACTTCTATTGTGTAAATACTATCATCATTTAAATGTTCAGCACAGTATGATCTGGCTATTTAAATATGGTGTGTGCCCAATGCAATGAGAATAAGATATTAGTCTTCCAACTGAGGTAAATCTTCAAATTCAGGTATGTTTGCTGCCATAGGGACAAATGCGACCCTCTGGTGATTTAAGTTTTTTTGAATAACATACTTTGCCAAGTTGTTTTCCAATTCTATCCTTTCGTGAATTATATTTATAATCTGGTCAGCATAGGCATTATCATTTATTGGCAAGTGAAAGACAGTCGAACAAATGCGCTACTGATTTATTGAAATTGTCAATGCGTAGGAATTTAAAATCCCGTTTGAACCTTCCGTTCAATACTTCCACTACCCAGCAAATGATAGTTATAATGCGCGATTTATTTGCTTAAGCAGTAGATAGTTGTGAACTGTTTCATTCTTTGCTGGGTGGCTTATATGTGCTTCGTAGCCGCATGCTTCTATATCGGGTAGGGCATCCCTGAAGCCACAATCCAGAACGAACACGTCACTAATTGAAAAAAAACCAATTGAATGGACTTTCGTCTTTAACGAGACTACTCATAATGCTTGCGTCTGATTTAGTTGCTGCGTAAGGACCGGGCACATCAATGATGTAGCCATTACTACACACAATAAGGAACGGTTTTAATAGATTTCTATACTTGTGCAAACTATAACTCTGCCGTTGAAAAAGGAAATTGCTACTTTTTGAATATATTTATAATATGTTCCATCACATACCGATATTAGTTTAGTTTGCAGGATCTATAAAATGCATTTGGTATTAATAAGTTTTTAGTCAGAGCTTCTTTTCTAGTTATGTGATCGATCCCCAAGTGTAATGACACAAAGCTGCTAATAATTCTCTGCTACTAATTGGCGTTCGAATGTTCGTCGCGATATTTTCAATAATGACGCTAAACGTTCGTTCGCTTCGCCAGTACGAAGTTTCATTAGATAACCGCCTAAAACCATGTTAGGCTTATTCGACTGCTCTAGTAATGACGGGGTTTGCTCGAGCACTAATCGAAACTCAGAGGTCGTAAGTACAGTCCAGTGACGCAAGTCATTGTCATCGATAATATCCAAATCAAAACTGAACACGGGTGAAGGGTTTTCCAGTGCCGTTTTATAAATTGATATTATATCAAGAATCATTATTAAAATCTTGAGACACGTTGTTGTCATTTACTAACATGTCCCAGTCTTGATTCATCAAGTGTTCATTACAAACGCGATCAATCTGCGGTATGAAACGTTGCGGTAGTTGAAATATGAAAGCATGTGAACTTTTCTGCTGTTGGGAAAATAAATAAATAAATACAAAATGACGAAGGAATACACAGTACTTAACAACAAGCGAATGTGATCTGCGCTCGCACTGCTGGCTCTTTCCAACAAAGCGCACGCGTCAAAATTCGTGGGGTAGCTCCCCCCTTCCCCCTCCCCCCCCCACTTCGGAGTGTGCTCCGTCAGTTCGACACGGTTGCTGGTCACTTATGTAGCTATAGTTAATGAAGATTTGCATTATTGTTCTATTCGGCGTAATTATTTTGCTTTAACTGTTTTTGGGAAATATCTCTGGAACCCCACTGCCTACACCTTAACGGCCATATAACAAAATGAAGTACACACAATAACCTTTTCAACGACGTATGTTACATTACTGTTGAGTAGGTAGACCAGGATGCTCATTCTCCTTTTACAGCACTCGTGTCGCTTTGAGCAATAACGTTATTGAAAGACTTTGTTATAAATATTATAAACTGCAGTAAGTATTTTTTGTATAAAAGTGATCTCTTATAAAATGTCACCTTGTTGGATCAAAGTATTTGACATTTTTCCGATTTTATAATGCTCCAGAGTGCTGTGATTTTTTAATCAGAATTCACCGTCAAAAGCATTTCAAATATGTTTGTAAATATCGCTTGTAAAAGAAAAAATCCCGCTTACTTGAAAAAAATGTTGAACGGAGTACAAAAAATATTGTATAAAAATGTGATAAGTATGTGCACAGCCATTCAAAAGTTTTGCTGTGTACCGTTTTTATGACCGTCTTAATGCTGGCTGATCCTAATTTTACATTCCAATGTTGAGCCTGAACTGATTCCCGGCCATCAAATCTGATGATATAACCAGTTTGTTGGACCACACACCGTATAAGAAGTAATAATCCATTCACATGCAATTTTTATAACATTAGCGAATATTTGCGCATCCTCAAAGTTGTGTAGAGAATTTTGATTCAAATCAGTTTAAATGATCTTAAAAAATATATTTTACTGTACATAATTAATTCTACATAGCTGGTTATTGCCACAGCATTTTGCTATTTTACACTGGTTACGTTTGAATGTAACGTATTTCAATTAAACGAAGTTCTCAAACATCAGATAGAGCACAACAAAACTGTGTCAAAATAACCTCGACAAATACATAAAACGTAAGAAACATTACATGTACCTTGGAATACGCCCACTTAAGGCGTCTACACTCAGAAATCAGAACAATTTCACCTCTCAAGAAAATAAAATAACAAAAGTGATAACCTTGAATAACGTATAAGAAGAAATAGGCTCCTGAATTATTTTTCCTGTAAAATATTCAAACACAGAAATCTCGTGAGAGAGCGCAAATGTGTCGTTATACATTCATCAATTCACGAAGTTATGCGAAGCTTTGTTAAACATGTATTATTATATTTTATACAACAAAATTATTACAAAGAAGCTTTATTCAATGCTTAAGATTACAATGGTTTTTAAATTCAATAAACTTACGTAATAAGTTTGTGTTATGTTTAAAAAACATCTCGTCCCAGAGAGCGTTCATCCAAAAAGTTGGCAACGTCGCAAATAGCTGTCAAATATTCACATGTTTTAATTAATTTGAAAATATTACATACTGTATGGAAATAAGAAATATGGCTAACTAGTGAACTAGAATATTAATAATGAATTTCAATTAAAACCCTGAATTTGATGTTGTAACCGTTAAGTGTAAAAAAGGCGTTTGGAAAGGTTCTAATTACTTTTTTTACATCTAAAACTAAATATTCGGTGTCACGATATTAACTATTGCATTTCATAATCAATATTTCAGTTCACTAGTAAGTCATATTTCTTATTTCCATACAATAATATTGCCAAATTAATCAAAACAGCGAAAAATTTGACAGCTATTTGCGACGTAGCCCACTTTCTGTATAAACGCTCTTAAACGTTTACGTATGTTTGTAAATTGGAATTTTCAGGAGAATAATTACTCCGCTTACTAATAAACGCTTAGTAATGTAGCCATGTTAAACTATCATAAATAATAACCTTCTGATTAAACTTAGGTACAGCCGCCAGCATATCAAGTTACCACAAACTGTCAAATTTCTCCAAATGATTTTAAACCATAAAATGTTGTAGGTTAAGTTCAAAATCGAATGAGAAAGTTTGACAGTTTGTAGTAAACTGTAACATGTTTCACGGGTTACGTTGAACAAGTTTCGTTCACCATTATTCATCAGAGAATAAGACGTTCATTTTCTTCATTCTTCACGGAAGGAGATTTTCTACATTCTTCATGTAAGGGCGTTTTGAACTCCTACAAATATGTACATGGATGTGATGGCATCATTACCTCATACTGGCACAAGTTAAGTGGTATTCCATAAAACTAGGGCAAACCCGCAACTGCGATTGCGTTCTCGATTGCGAGTTCCCAAGCAAACATAATCGAGTAGCAAAGGTACCGATGCGAAGATACGTATCGATCGATTCGAGAACACGTCTGTTTATGCCGAATGTCGTGAATATACGACGTGACAATACATGCCTAGTTGGGAAAATCCTTGTTCGACAGCCTCTGGCATAGAGATGTTCGAAATTCGAATAAAAACTTTGAGCAATGATTGGCTGCTTGGAAATTGGAAGGACTATTCTGTTCAAAGATCAGACATACGTATTATATGGAGATTGACATCGTGGCTCAGTTTTGTGAGTGCGTCTCATATCTTGTAAAGTTATTTGATATATTTTCATTTCAATAACGTTCTCAAGATGTAATAAACGCGAGATATACCTACTGTTGATATAATTTCTTTACATATAACATTTATATACTCCAAAACTTATTTCGTATAACGTTATTGGATATAACGTTTATTCAATCGAAAATCAAAAAGGTCTGTCGTTTAAAATATATATTGATACCCGATTCAGAGCAATTCGACTCGGATAGGTTAGGTTAGAAGGCTAATTCAGTTGTTATATTATATTACTTACCCCAGTTTTGTCGTTCAAAGTTCAAGAGTAGGTAGGACACGTTTTTAATCAAAAAGTTTTATTAAAGATTTAATTTTGTTCTTCACGTGTCTTACTAACATAAAAATTTTCAAAGTTACAATGAAATATGTCGACGAAGAAAAAAAATCCCCTTTATGAATTTCTTGTTCTCAAACCGTATAAACATTACGAGAATTCCTTATATTTTTATATGTTGGGTAAGGAATTTCCTTCACGCCCTACGTTCCTTTCACGGCTATGCAGAGCGTGTGCTTCGAATACGGAGCTAAGGTAAACGAATATACTCCTCTTTTTATGGTTCATCTACTGTTATTTCAGATACGAAATAGGTTCATTTTGTTGAGAGAGGTTGCGAAGAGATAGTTATGTTTGTTCTTTAAGGAAGTACACACGGCGGCACATGAAGCTGTACATTTCCAGAATAACTCGGCCTCGCTTTGTATAGATTTTCTATACAATGAGAGATCAGCATAAACTGGTTTTGTATAGGTTGATTGGCCGTCGTGCGTACTATGAATTCGTGTTGATTTCTTGGTGAATTTGACAATAATATTACGTATTATTCAGTTTTGTTAAGGTACCGCGGTTTTATTTGTAACTAACTATCGCCCGCGGCTTCGCTCGCGTTAATTTATAATTTGACAATTAATTCGGGTTGTACTCTGCTTGTAAAAAATAATTCAATCATGATTCAAAACACACGTGGCGCCATCTATTATCATAAGAACGTTATTGTTGTTTTTCTTGGGAACAGTACGTTTTTTCGGGATGAAATGTACCCTATATCCGTTTCTGTACACACGACAACGTGTATGAAAAATTTCAGGATGATCGGTTCAGTGGTTTATTCGTGAAAGGTAACAAACAAACAAACTTACTTTCGCATTTATAATATTAGTATGGATAGTCTGCAGTTGTCGGTACATTTATGGCGAACCGATTTAGTATCTGTTAGGCAGTAACACTAATAAATGAGTATTTTCTTCTGTTAAATTAACGAACGAGCGAACGTTTTCCCTAAAGCTTAAACGGCACTTTGTGAAACGAAACATTGCTAAAATATTATTTCATTTAAAATAAGGAAGCTTTTACGCAGATATACAGTTTCGAGTAATTGTACATTTTATTGCTTTGGTTTCTTCAACCAATTATAGGAATGGTGGTTAGTCGTTTATTAATTAATGTGGAAAAGAGACACAAGAGGGAAGTTATCTCTGTCTTATGCCCGAATCTATAAACAAGTCAAGGTGATTACTTGAGTAAAAGTAATTATTTAACACACGATTTTAATTCCGTAGTTTAATAATTGCTTGAAGTTAGAACTGTCGAAAGTTAGGATTCTTAGCTTTGCTATCTTTGATGGTTCTTTCTTCGTTTAAATTCTTGTCTATTGCATAAAAATGTTTGTATAAGTAATTACTTAAACTCAAGTACTTACTTACACTTGACTGTTGATACAAGTTAGACTTAAATGGTTGTCCTAACCTCTTGAAACAATTTTGGAAAATTACGGTGGATATTGTTCTTTTAAAAATACAAAAATGGATATTTCCTAATACTTTCTTTTGACATATGTATGTGTTACGACTAAAAGCCGAAATAAGGTATCACCTAGCCGGCTAGAACTAGGTGTAACCTTACTTAGCCGGCTAAGTAAGGTTACACCTAGTTCTAGCCGGCTATACTTAGGTGCGGCCGGTAACTATCCTTTTTATTGTTAGGACACACCGACAAAATGGGTTAGGTTATGTTAGGTTAGAACTGTGATCAAACGCACGCGAGCCGAGCGACATCCAAATTGGTTGCATTATAACAAACTGTTACCGACCGCACCTAGGTATAGCCGGCTAGAACTAAGTGTAACCATACTTCGGCTTTTATCCGTAACATATGTACATAATTAATTTGAATACAAACTTCAATTGTTTGTTCGTGATAGACATCGTTGAAGCGACAATTATAAATAAATATTTTCTTACCTTTGTTGAATGAATTATGTAATCTGAACATTCTGATTTCCTTAATACTTCAGTGACTTTAGGGATGATATTTATTTATTGACATTAGAAAAATTAATCCTGTTTGTTCATAATGATCTTGTATGAGATTTAAAGCCATTGTTTTTTAGTGAAATGTCACCCAGAACCTTAACGCGATCTTTTATTGAGCACTTAACGATTATTCTTACGGATCTGAAGCTTGATTTAACAAAGATGTTATCATTAGCAAAGATATGCTTTTGTCTTGCGATACAGTGGTCACTTATCTCTCTGTTATTTTAAAATATTGCTAATCATTGCGGAGTGATGCAGATTGCATGGTATTACAATAATTTATTGAGCATTGAGATAGTTCAGATAACAAATATTGGAATTGGAACATTTACATACCAGTTCTGCGATTCTACACATTGCATAATTAACCACATAGGTACCAATTTAAGGCAAAATTTACCTACATGATATAATTATTATGAACAACATTTCATAAATTGCGATAATATTTTCACCACATCCCTGGGGCGATGTACAACCGATACATTTTATCGCAACTCCCCGAATATATTCGATATTTCACCAACTGTTTTGATTCGATTCTAGTGCATTCGATAAAGCCGAACTATTTATCATATGGAATGCAATAAATAAGTTCGTGTTGCCCAATTTGTCGCTGAATCCCAAGGGATTGATGTCTGTATCTGCTAACCATACAATTGGTTTTCGTAATACAAATTGGTTTCTGTTGGACACAACTGGATTTGTATAATTGGACCTAGTGTATGTAGGTAGCTTCTGGATACAAGACCAGGAGATCATAAATATGGAGGAAGACCAGCTGAAATGACAGATGGATTGTATGATAGATGATGATTATTAGTTATGGCTGGAAAAAGGTGACTTGACTTACTGAAATGATCGGTGATAGACGATAATATTATAAAAGAATAAGAACACATACATTACGTCGCTGAATCATTGAGATAAGGAGGACAGGATAGGGACTTTATTTAATACTAAAGAGAGGCGGACTTAAGGCTTGACGGCTTTATACTTGCAATTAGTTAAATGAATCTATTTTGAACCGACTTCTAAAAAAGGAGGAGGTTATGTATTTCACTAGCACCTTTTTTTGTATGTTCACAGATTTCTCCATGATTATTGGTCCGATTAATGTGATCCTTTTTTTGTTTTTTATTCGGTAGAGGAAGCTCTCTCGGTGGTCCTATATAAATTATATTAACTAATATTTTTCTTCTTCGTCTATGTGAATGATCTGCTAATAACTTCTAGTTACAATGTAAAAATGCAAAAAAGGCAATGAAACAAACAAAAGTCACCGACTTCCGAAAAAAAGTGTTTTTTTTCCACTTTTTTTTCTTTTAGAAGTCGGTTATTTCTTTTCCACGACATTTTTTTAAATTTCTACTATGCACCGAAATTAAAGATTGGTTTGTCTATTTTGTGAAGACATGTCAGTCAGTTCCCATCATCCGTTCCAGTAATCAACAGCTTTTCTACTACCCTACAAAAGCTCAAATAAACTCGTAAGCTTTTATTACCGTATCAACTAATGACTCAAATTAATTGAGCTCAGCAATTACTCCACCATCTAGTATTTTTTTTACGTTTACCCATATATTCGGATTTAAATGCCTACGTGACACGGTTGACACCGTTTTTATATGGGCTTCCAAGAATGGTTATATCGAACAATTCTTTAAACGGTGTTCCCATTTCATTAATTATAATAAAGTACTTAATATGGAAGCTTTAATGAAGGTCGTGAGTACTGTAATCCTGCGATGAAGGATTGGTTTGAGTTACTTGGCTCATTATTATTCCTTACGCGACTAATCTTGGCTGTGTAAATGAATACTAGGTACTTATATAATTATGTATCATGCATTGCGGTTGCGTAATACTAGTTAATTATGAAGAGATACTTATATTATAACCTTCTTACTTGTAAAAACAATAGAAGAATTCGAGATTTTTTTTTGGGCCAAGTTAATGAAATGAACATCATGATTTGTTATACTGAGATTTAAAATTAAATACCAAAAGCCCGTTTTATAAAACGTTACTCAGTCATGAAATTCAACTTAAAACTAGATTTGAGTCAAGATTAGTAATAAATCTGTCACTATTAAATCAAGATTATCCAACATCGTCATAGACTAGGGGGCTTACACAACATTACGCCTGTAATCCCCAAAGGGTTAGGCAGAGCTGTACCTAACCCACATTTCGGCAGTTATGTTTAAGTCTCCTATGTAATAGGAGGCGAGCCTATTGCCATCAACCGGGCACAAATCCAGACTCCGTGGCTTCTACTGAGAAATTCCTGATGTAAAAACCCAATAACACTGCCCGACCCGGGAATTGAACCCAGGACCTCGTGCTCAGCGGTCGCGCTTGCGGCCACTAGACCAACGAGGCAGAGGAAAAGGGGCTTATTATTCAAAAATGCTATCGATACCTTCATTTATTCAAAATCTTTTGTTCTATTTTTATACTACGTTCACCGAAGAGTTTCATATTTGTTTACTGAAAGTCATAAATCTTCTTTAACGTCCACGCTTATTATAACGTTTCTATTTGCCTGCTTTCGCATAAATAACAGTCTAAAACGTTATTCTAAATATTCAACGTTATTTAGAACGAGATTCTTTGTTATTTTATTTTGGACCTAATGAGCGCATAAAAGCTAAGAGATTCCAAAAATATCGGTTTTATAACGGTTCGTTAACCAGTCGATGTTCGTAAGTAGCTCGTTAAACCCTATTATGGAGAGTTTACAGTTGTTTGGCTTAACCTAAGATTATTAGAAAGATAGCTATCGGTTACCTACTTATTTAGACGAGATACTAACGTAATAATCTATATTCTGTCAGAAAAAAAATACCTCGGAAATTAGCTTGGAGACAAAACAAGCATCCAGTGAGTAGGCATACTGGATTGCAAGTTTGTTAAACTTGTATTAAGTTTATGTAGTTATTTTAATCAATAACATGAGGTTATTCAATTATTTTATTTACGTGGATTAATTATTATATTTTATTAATTTTTAATTATATTTATATTTTATTAATTTGTTTTGTTATGTGGAAGTATTACGTATGTGTATCACAGAAATGTGTGAAAGTTATTGGTATTTTTCACACACAACACAACCAAAACAGAGATCGGTTTTTGCTCTAAAACCAAAATAATTATCACATCATCGATGTCGCACTCTGCATTGGGTATTATTACGTGGCTTATGTAGGGAAACACAGGTTTCAGATTTAAAATATCTAATACTAGATCTTCGCTCGCGACTTCGTCCGCAAAAATTGTGATAACTCGACTAATATGCATGATATAAATATAATTTATAGCCTATAGCACCTAAGAATAGTGTAGCTTTCTGACAGTGAAATAATTTTTAGGATTGGATCATTAGTTCCGGAGATTACCCCCTCCACAATCAAACTTACAAACAAATTTTTACTTCTTCTTTATAATATTAGTATGGATACAACGTTCAGCACGAGTTATGAACTAAAACTTAGTTTATTTCAGATCCCAAACTCTTAACCAAATCTTAATTGCGGCTTAATCCATACCTACCTACAACACAACTTTAAACTACTTCAGTAACTTGGTCCAGATACCTAACTATAACTAAGAACTCAAAATCTAAACTTGAAAGCAATTTAGTTCAGCCATCAATCTCCAAACGTAGCTTTGTACAGACTTCATCCTAAACTACATGAAAGCAAGAAATAACTTTGACACTTCGTATAAATTACTCAAGTGCTAAAATGAATAAATTAATAACAAATTTCTCAAAACCAAAACATTAATGAACTTGAATTATTAATGCGAAAGTTTGTATAAATATTTATATTCGATTCGACGCTTCGTCATAATTATCAATTTGCACGTCAATTTGTTTTATATAAACAGTGAATGAGTGGGGCTGATGGGAAGCGTGTTAAAGAGTTCATTTTATACTGAGTGATTTCTGCAAAGAGTTTGTTTATTTTAGAAGATTGTTCGATGTTCGTAACTGAGTTGTATCGTTCTTGTATGATATGAAACAAGTAGTGAGTGAGTGTGAGTTCTATCTGTAGATCTGTGTACTTGTAGATTTTTATGTTCTGTGTATATGTTGCCCTATTTTTTCGGATGGGAAATCATCAAATGACCCCTCCCTCTCTGGGCGGAGTGGAAGGAAGTGTCAGACTTTTACTGACTAAAACCCATCCATGTTCCTTCTTTGCCCTTTGTGTTCCAGGGCCGCGGTATCTCTTTCGAACAGTCCCGCAGCCCTAACTCTGGTTGTACTAAAAAAAAAACAATTTAATTCGAGCATCACTGGCTCATAGAAGAAATAAGTAAGTAAGTAGGTAAGTAGTAAGTTGTGTTTTATTTTTACATTCTTCTTCATCATGTATTTACAGCGTAAAAGCATATTTTGCGCCTGATCCAAAATTAATAATTCCGTTCCTAAAATACTCTCCACTATCAATCTAATGCCAAAATCAGTCAACAATACCCAATAAACTCCAACTAATAAATTGACAGCCAAGCCAGTGCAGAAAGCCACAATGGAATTGGGTATCAATCTTGCAAAACCATTTGACGTTTATACGGTCCCTGTCAACGATTTCACGCCCCTTCCTGTCAATTTGACAGCTCTAAATTTTACCAAAGACCCCGTGCTAGCTAATTTTCGTAACTATTCAGCCGAACTTAAAGGGTAATCAATTCGGAATACAGTGAGTAGTGACCCTTTCATTATTATTTCATGAGCCTGTCCGGATGGCAGTGATTTAGTGTTGAACTAAAGGGCAAAAGTCTCTTTAGATTGAGTGATTGCTTCGTTTATCTGATAGTATTCTGTGTTGTACTTTTTGCTGCTGTTGGTATTTTTAACCGACTTAAAAAAAATGGAGGATGCTACGTATTCCACCAGCATCTTTTATCCCCTTGTATGTATACCGATTTTTTCGTGACTACTGAACCGATTTAATTGATTTTTTTCATTTGGTAGAAGAAGCTTGCGCGGTAGTCCTACATATTTTTTTATAAACTTTACTTCGAGACTTAATAGGTTATCCTCCATAATAATTATGCATTTTTTCTTCTTCACCTATGTGGATGATGTGCTAATTACTTCTAGTTACAATATAAAATCTAGTCAACCAGTCATGTTCACTGTAAAAAAAATTAACACTGAGCAGCCTCTTCAATATTGCGTATAATCACATAGAAAATATCGTAGACTTAGAAATAACACGACAAATAGACGTAGGGTGACAATTTGCTTGACAATTAATAATCCTGACGGTACAAAAATATTGACACGAAATATATAATGGCCATTAATTTTCCATTTTTTCTACACAGACAGGTGACTCTTCGTGCTACCTAATACGCCGTCTCCTAATATGTAGTTAAGACCGTGAGAGGCACGCTTGCACGCCATGTCGATGTTAACATTGTCCCACATGATGTATAAAAATATCACCTCACACAATAATGCAATACGTCATTACTGTTGCAAGAGGGTACTAAAAAGATTTTCACACGACCTGTATGCGCTCACGCACGTTATAATAACACATGCTATGAGAGCTAGTAGTGAGCTAACTCTCCATAATAAAGTTGTACAGACAGATGCACATTCAAGGTTAACTACATATTGAGTCAGTAGTCAGTATCTCAAAAATATAAAAACCCACATCTTTTTTTCCGTTTTCAGCAGTAATGTTTTTATATTTCGTATTGTTAACGTAGCTGATTATTTATACAATATTATGTTAAAAAGAACCTGTAGGCAAAACCGCAAACAGATACTGACATTACTAAATAAATTAAAAAAACATAAGATATTCATGAAAGTCAGCATGCTTTTGTGCCCAAATTACCATTATTTCAGTAGTTATGTGTTTGAGCCGTTTGGGGTTGAAACACTAGGGCTATGGGTCCACCTAGTATTTCGGGAAATCGCTAAGCGGTTGGTCGACAATTCACGTGACCAGAGGGCGGGCCAATTTTTTGGCCAAAGAACCAGCATTACCATCCAACGTGGCAATGCTGCCAGCCTTCTGGGAACTTTTCCTATTGACAGCGATCTGGTGGCTTACCATGACGTTTTAAAGCAGGAGTAATTCCAGTGTGGAAAAGAGATGGCGCTAGACGACCTGTATAGCTCTGTCTCTTTCCCACACTGGAATTATTCCCGCATTAAGACGTCATGGTAGGCCCCCTGGACGAATTTTTTGACGCCCTGCTGTTTGGTAGGTACTTGTACATATTTTTATTATTTTTATAAATTGAAGTTTGTAAATAATGTACGTACTTGATTCAAATAAATATCTTACTGTAGAAATAGAATTTGGATGTACCTAATGGGTCCCAGTTTTTCACGGACTAATAAAAATAATTGTTGGAGTTCAAGAATCTAGGTCCCGAATTCAATTTCATCGCTAATGAAACTTTTGATAAGACGAAGGTTTTTTTAAATTCCTTATTGAAACAGGTTATATTTTTAGGAAAGCTTCGAAAGTTATTTCATTAACTTTCATTGCAATCGTATTCTAATGTGAATTTAGTTTTTGTGTTTGTGAAGAACTATATTGTATTAATTATTTAAATTTAGTTTTTTGACGCCATTTTTAAGTTTATTGTTAAGTTAGTTACTTTAGGCAATTTTGATTTATAAATGTATTAAATAAGTATATTTAGTTTAAATAAATCTTTACATTTAAAACAAATTAAATAAATTTGGGTAGACCTTTGGTGTGGGATGCAACATGTGTCGACACCCTTGCGCCATCCCATTTTCCTATCATGGCTATCTGTTCTGGGACGGTGCTGCCGACGGGTGCTGAAAACATCAAACGGCTCAAATACAATAACCTCATTGGTAGCTATGTGTTTGAGCCGTTTGGGGTTGAAACACAAGACCGGGATATCGCCGACCGGTTGGTTGACTCTTCCCGTGACCACTGGCTGGCCTATTTTTTGATCAAAGAATCCAACGTGGCAATGCTGCCAAACTTCTGGGCACTATTCCTGTTTTACAGCGATGTGGACGAATGTTTTGAAGCCCTTTAATACAAAATATTAGAAAAAAAAACAGAACTGATCCACACTTCCAATTTTAAAAAGGGAACTATTGTATAATTTATTGAAGAAACACAACACTATCGGTCAGCTTGATGTCATATTCATTGTTGTTTTTCAGTTTACCCACCCGTCACAGCTGAAAATCAATCGATTGACGTTATGGACAATCGGAATGTTCTATGCAAATTACGTTATACTGCTGTCAGTCCCAAAAGGAGAATAAATGAACTGCCTTAGGTACCATAAATAAATTAAAAGATGTAATATACTTGCAATATTTATGATTTGAGCTTTTGTAACTATGAATAATAACAGCCACTCTGGTCGATCTTCAGGTTAAGCCGCGTTTGCCTAGGTTGGTCTGTGTATAGGTGACCACCCATTACATACTGAGTTTCCTCTGGGCCTCGGAAACACATTAAGCCGTTGATCCCGCCTTTAATTTGTAGATCTTTGACAGTCGTTACAGATAGCGCTGTGCTGTGGCCATAGCACAGCATCATGCTGACTGGTAACCTGCTTGTCGCAGTCACGACGTGCAAGCTGTTAACGTTTCTTGTTTCTTTTCTTGTTCCGTCCTGTTGAATTTATAAGTATTTGTGATGCGTTGTATGTTTATTGTATTTTTTGTCATTCTGCATGATGCAGGTCACGGGACATGACGTGCATCATACAAAATGCATACATGACATGGCGACAAATAAATATTTTTTCTTTCTTTTATTTTCTCGTCAGTGGCCCGAAAGTCTGACTACCACTCTTACCAAGGAGTATCGTATTACCCAGTACTAACAGGGTTGTGGAGGTCAGATAAGCAGTCGCTCTATGTAAAATACTGGTATTCAGCTGCACCCAGTTAGACTGGAAGCCAAACTCAACATAGTTGGGAAAAGGCTAAGCAGATGATGAACTCTTGTAACATATTAGCTAAATTAAGCATTGGAATAATACTGTGTATTGTTTCTCTTGTTAATTTATCACTAGTCTTAAACTGTTTCACTAACCTACTTGCTTAACTCAAGACATCATTGATCACTTCAAGAAACAGAGAAAACTTGATTGATGTATCTCCCAAAACGAAATAAGCACAAACAGTGACGTATAAGTATTTGTCGTTTCTCTTCAAGAGAAGAGGCTTTCGCTCCACAGTAGGACAGGCTCATATCATATTATACCTGTAATGCATCGCGGAGCGTCCCCGATTTGTCACGGCAAGAGGTGCGGGTTGGACCTCATCTAAATTTCATGAGACCGCGGACGGTCGCTCATCAATTACCTTTATTTGGTACGATGCCTTTTGTAACTCAGTATGTACTGTAGAGTAATCACGTTTAAACGAATTGGTTTTCGTAGTTTTTATTAAGTAGATGTTTTGGGTAGTGTTGTTTAAATTCTTTTGAAAAATCTAGTACTGATGGTAAAGTAGAACAATAAAGAAATTTGAAGAAAAGAGTACCACGACTAGCCTAGTTCATGATTAGCGCTTAAAGCTGATCATTTCTGAAGATTCGTAATAAATAATTATAATTCATTTCAAAGCTGTATTGCACACGATTGCCCGAAGTATTGGACTTTTGTGTGTTGACAATGGTCTTACCATTTCGAAATATTCCAGTTGTGTCCAGAAATTGGGTCGAAGTTTCGATGGCGTTGTGTAAAATACTGGTATTCAGCCACATCTGGCGGCACTGCAAGAGAAACCCAACCCAACATAATTGGGAAAAGCCTAACCGAGCCTATTTATGATACTGTAGTTTTAACAGCATACCCAATATTCGGTCCAAAAACGAGAACGCATATTTCGGGAAAAAGATTCTTTCCAAATTCATTTTCAACTTAACCAAGTCCTATAGTACTGAAAGACCGCTTCAAAACCCATCTAGTTAAGATTTCTCTTAAGACGTCCCTACAAAAAGGTTTTATTACTGCTCAAGAGACGTTTCTCTGTAAATGAGCGCCCAAATCTCAGTTTAATTTGGTAATTACGGTGTAGTTAATTGGTTGGTAAATCCTTTGATATCTGTGTGGCTCGGCAGTTTGTGCCGCGTGTTTATCTAACACATCTGGTGAACGGAGTGTAATTAATCAAGATACGTTACTTTGTTAAATAGGACGATGTGCTGCAACTCGTAAGTTGTAGTTAAAGTAAATATTTTAGAGCGGTTAAAGATTTTCATGTCAGTAATGTTAAGTCCAGCTGTTTGGTTCAATTGGCTTTGAGACACCAGAGAGCTTAGACCAGTTGCAATCGGTTTTAAAAAGATTCGTATTTCTATTATGACTACAGATACAGATAACACAAGTACCTCGAACCGTATGAAAACCAAGCGCGCCATTTTTATCGGCGTGTCATAAGCACTAATGCTCTACTAATATACAAACAAGTTACTATAAAAAATAGATTACGCTTTTGTCCTTTAAATGTCTAGAATTACCTGAGTTCTTGACTTGTAACGTTTGTTTCTTAAACTAATTAGCTTGCTGGAACAGTAGCCACGTTAAGCATAAAATGATTAAGAGCGTTCATCCAAAAAGTTGGCAACGTCGCTAATAGCTGTCTAATATTTACCTGTTTTAATTAATTTGGCAATATTACTGTATGGAAATTAGAAATATGACTAACTAGTGAACTAGAATATTAATAGCTTTTCATTGCTGAGGTTTTTTGTTTCTAAAACTAAATACACATTTGTAAATGGCAAAGTTCAAGTTTAAAATTGAGCTCTAGTTTGGGCAGTTCTCATTGCCATTTTTCATAACCTCACAATAAAAACCATAATAAAAACTGCAACGAACGAAACATTCTGCATAAAACAGAAAGTAATTTCACTATCAAACCACCTACAGTCCTGACGTAGCTACTAACCGCAGTTTTCATTTTATATGCCGTTGTTCCACCGGCACAACTTCTGATAGGTAAGTAACAACACAACTACAATTGCCTAGTCGAGTGCTCTGGGTAATAAAGCTGCGAGCTAAAATCAATTTGATGGAAATGTTGACTAAATAGCAAGAAGAAGATGAATACTGATGATACTGCTGTGGGTCTTCATCGTCTGCCTAGCCTTTTCCCAACTAAGTTGGTTCGGCTTCCAGTTTAAACGGATGCAGCTGAATACCAGTATTTTACATGGAGCGACTGCCTATCTGACCTCCACAATCCAGTTAGTCCTTGGTAATACGATAACCCTTGGTAATACTGGTTGTCAGACTTTCGGGCAACTAACTACCTGTAATGATTGCCAAAGGTCTACAAATGACAGCCAGGACCAACGGCTTAACGTTCTTTCCGAGGCACGGAGGAAACTCGGTATGTAATGGGTGGTCACCCTTCCACGGACCAACCTAGCCAACGCGGCTTAACCTACAGACCTACGAGAGTGACTGTTATTGTTTATCCACGAGCTCTCCTGCTGCAGATGTGGTCTTAACTTCGAGTTTTGTGTTATTGGGTTTTCCATCAAGAATTTCTCAGTAGAAGTCTGAATTTGTGCCCCGTTGATGGTAATAGGCTCGCCCTCTTTTATATGGGACTGAAACATAACTGGAAAAATTTAAGTGTACTACGCTTTTTGCCAAATATGTGTGTTATGTTATGTGAATGTTTGGCTACTCTGTAGTACACCACCACACCTCTGCCTGTCCTTAAGGGGCTTACAGGCGTGATGTTTCGGTTTGGTATTAGGTGTAAACGTGATGGGGCTGCGGGACTGTTCGAAAGAGATACCATGGCCCTGGAACACAAAGGGCAATGAAGGAACATGGATGGGTTTTAGTCAGTAAGAGTCTGACCCTCCCACTCCACCCAGAGCGGGAGAAGTCATTTGATGATTACCCATCCGTAAAAAAAAAAAAGGTGTAAACGTGATGACGTATGAGTTATTAAGTCATGATGGATGGTACAATTTATTGAACCAAAAAACTGGTATAAGTCTCTTTAGTCTTTTATTTAAAACAGTGTGCCTCAATGGAGTACACTTTGTTCGTATTTAAAATTCCAGCCATTATTAACCTATTTATTCTAGTGTGAAACTGAAAACAGTCTGTTGTCATTGTACTGTTTTAACTGCGTAGCAATTAATTAAGTAAAACTAAAACAGTGCCGGCAAAGCTAACGAGTTGTTTGTTTATTATTTTGCGTAGTACAATTTTTGTTATTTCAACAAACAGGCTTACTATTTTCAAATGAAATTAGGAAGCAAAAAGAGGTTTTATCTCTTTTAACATCATACCTTCTTTTTGTTTTAGCTTTAGACAGGTTAAAAAAGAAACAAGTCTCCGTAAAAAAACAAAAAAAAAACCGGACAAGTGCGAGTTGGTCTCGCGCACCGAAGGTTCCGTACTAACTTCATAATGTTTCAGATCCTTTTCCTTTACATGTACTGTGAGATATTGCTTCTTACCAAATTTCATAATTCTAGGTCAACGGGAAGTACCCTAAAGCCCTATTCCATTGTGAAATCGCAAAATATGCGACATAGACTGATTTTTATTTCAACTCGATACCTCTACACGTTCCTGAGAAAAAGGGTCTTAACTGACAGAAGCACAACAAAGTGATCCTATAAGGATTCTTTTTTCCTTTGCAGATACGGAACCCTAAAAAGAAATTTATAACCTGAAAAGAAAAAGAAAAATCCTATAAAGATAATTCTTTTTTTAAATATAAAACGGCAGTATCATAAAGTACCTATCAACAATCACTTAGGACGCTAAAGGACGCTAAAATTCGTGTCCCTCTTAAATTGTCGGAGCGTGTCTTATCACAAGCACTAAGTACTTGATTAGGATAAAAATGGCTACAATATTCGTGAGCTGTTCAAATGAAAATTGCTCGTTGTGTCTGAAGGGCTTCCGTTCCTGAAGTTCGTGGGAGATAATGAACGACGATTAAAATTTATTAGTCATTAGTATTTTTTATGTTAATAAGTTGTGGTTTTAAATGATGCCAGTGTTATAATGGAAAAGGTAATCTGTTTAATTTAAATTCTGTAATATTATTTTCTGAAATGTAAAATTATAAAAACTATGCTATACAGGGTGTAAGGGACAGCCCTCCACAAACTGATGGGATGAATTCAGTATATCATACTAAGATGACCGGTACAAGAAATTATTTCAGGAATGTTATTGGAATCCAATAAATTTGATTTGTTATATTTCCTCATACGCAATGTATCCCTACCGTGGCAAAAAGCACATATCGAACGGCAAGCACGACGAAGAGTTCGATGAACTCTGTAGTTAGACAGGAAGTGAATAGTTGATTTCACGCGTCGTTCGTTAGAGTATTTCAACATCCATTTTGTTTTACCGTACTATTTACATAAATGGAGTGATGCGTATTGGGAATGTAGTTTTACACTGAAATAAAGCAATAGTAACTGAAAAAAAAACCGGAGAAAAATTCTGGGGGAATATGATTCAAAATAAGGAGTTGAATGCATCCTGTCAGTTTGTGGAGGGCTGTCCCTTACACCCTGTAAGTTATTTTTTAAATATTAAATGGGCCTTCTTCTGATCTCAATCCTGACTATCCAGTTGTTCAGTTGTTAATCCAGGTTATAAAGTATCTGTGTGCCAAAGAAGATTGGTTTTTTAGGGCCCAGTTAATTTCAGAAGCGTTCATCAATGAAAGTATGTACATTATATGAAGCAATTACGGGGCTTTTCTTTCCACGTAATATCTTTTTTTTACTAAGCTGCACAAAGTAAAAAAAGAAGAAACAAATATTTTACTAAATCTGAACATCTAAACGCAATCATTTGTAATATCGAAACGTAGAAATAGTGACGGAAGCAATGGAGTTACCATATTCAACAGAAAATGGAATTTCTATCATCATCATCATCATCATCATCAGCCCATAGCAGTCCACTGCTGGACATAGGCCTCCTCAATTGCACGCCACTCAACTCGATTCTCAGCAACTCTCATCCAGTTGCTACCAGCCACCCTGCGAAGATCGTCACTCCACCGAGCCTGAGGGCGTCCCACCTTACGTTTGCCGATTTGCGGTCTCCACTCAAGAACACGTTTACCCCAACGGTCATCGGTTCTACGGCTAATATGACCGGCCCATTGCCACTTCAGCTTGCTGATTCTGTGAGCTATGTCGACAACTCTGGTTCTCAGCCGGATCACCTCGTTTCGGATGCGATCCCTCAGAGAGACTCCAAGCATAGCGCGTTCCATAGCTCGCTGAGCGACCTTGAATTTATGAACCAGCCGTACCGTGAGTGTCCACGTTTCGGCCCCGTAAGTCATAACAGGCAGGACGCACTGGTTGAACACTTTAGTCTTTAGACTCTGTGGAATACGCGACGAGAAGACCCATCTAAGTCTCATCTAATCTAAGCCATTTTGATTAAGACTCCTCCTATCTTTGGAAACACATGTTTTCTTTGCTTCTAAGTCAGCCTCTTATTCAATTCGCAACAAGTTTTATGATACTAAATTATCATGTTACTAAATAAATGATTAATTAGTAATGATGCTGATATTAAAAATGTAAAGTACGTACGTAACGTTTTTTTGGAGAATTTAGCTTAAATGGCAACATTCAAAGCTATGTCATCTATGAAAAAAGAATATGTCATAAATGTCATAAATATTGTCACTTTTCTGTCTTGATCATTAAAATATAGATGTGTGGTTTTGTTATGGATAGTTGTGCATTTTATTAGTTTGACAATCTTATTTTTTTCGTGGTGAACTATACAACAAAAGAAACATACAGTGAAGGTGAATAGATATGATAGAGGCTAAAACAATGCCATAAACACAAACAGTACAGTTGCTGCTAGTATGTGCGAGGAGCATCATTTAGTGATTATGGTAATGCCGATGATGATGGCATGCCCGTGCCCGTGCCGCCGGTCGCATAGTTATTTGAAGAAGTTGTTATAAGATTATAATGTTAAGCTGCTTTAAATAAATGTTTTATCCAACTTGTAATTAATGTTTCATTTTTGCCCTAGTCCATGGCGCAATTACACATGGTCGTTCGCCCGAATTCGATTGCCCATGGAATTCGTCAATAAACCAAGTGTAAAAGAACGCCGTCGAGTACGTCCGTCTTCGGGCAGACTCGTCCAGCTTCATTGTTTGTTTTTCGATTAGTGTAATTGCGCCATTAAAGAATAAGCCGCAAAATCATAAGACAATGTGATTGTGATGGGTTGTGCAAGTGCGGGCTCCGCAGGCTAAATACCTAGACAGTCCTTAAATTCTACGTACTTGTAATAAAGTATAAGGTATTTTGGATGTATAATAATGAAAATATTTTTGACTGACATTACGGCTGACGTAATTGTCTATCCTACAGTGTTACATGGATCTTTTGAAGCTCCATTGAGGTTGACAGGAGAGCGCTCTTGCTAAACACTTGTAAAATGTATTGAAAAATAAGATGGCGGCATTAGTTCTCATTTTACCCACGCGACAAGTGGGTTTATAAATTATGTTATTCTAGCCAAATCCAATATTATAAAAATATGCTGTGATTACCTTTTATCTTAATTTGACTGAGACCTATCTTTTAGGAGTATTTTTACGAATGTACGCGAGCTCTAAGTGTGGTCCCCAGATTACTTAAGCTCCTGCCATTCTTCTTTCACAAAAATCCGTTCAACCGTTTTTACGAGAAAGAGGTTCCTCTTTCATGTAAAAACGGTTCAGTACGTCCATAAGTACATGCTCACAAACTTTCGTATTTATTAGTAAGTAAGATAAAACGATATCTATACGAAAACTAAGATTATTCTCCAACCTTATTCTTGTAACAATCAAATTACCAGAAAATCAATTATCAATAGAAATACAGTAAAACAATTTTTCTTAACACGACACGTGATCCGAATCCTCAGAAATTTTACACGTGCGTCCCATTTCCTTCTGATCGCAAAATATCGAATCGATATAACGTTTACAAACAATAATAAGCTCTAGGAAAACAACATAAAGCTCCTTAATAGTTTGACAAGAAATTGAAGGAGGTCTTAACTTTGAAGTTTTACTTAGAAAGCGTGCTACACTTTCATAATATCAGCCTGAAAACATCCGCTGAAAAACATAAGCTTGACTATGATCGCTAAAAGTAACCGTCAAAGGCGAAATTGCTGTACTCATCGAGTTAAGCTCGCATTTTCAGCGCTTATTAACAAATGCGGAAGGATTCTACTTGATGTGGACTGCGTAATTTTATACCTTGATTATACGTACTTAAGTTCATTCTCTAATAACTTTATGCACATTTTGGTTATTTCATAAAAGAAGCAAAGAAAACCTAGCCTAGCCTTTTCCCAACTATGTTGGGGTCGGCTTCCAGTCTAACAGATGCAGCAGAATACCAGTATTCTACATGGAGCGGCTGCCTATCTGACCTCCACAATCAAGTTAGTACTGAGTTATAAAATACTCCTTGGTAAGACTGGTTCCAAGATTTTCGGGCCACTAAGTACCTGTAACGACTGTCAACGATCTTCAAGTGACAGCTGGGACCAACGGCATAACGTGCTTTCCGAGGCACGCAGGAATCTCGGTATGTAATGGGTGGACACCCATCCACAGATCAACCTAGGCAAGCACGGCTTAACCTATAGATCGACCCGAGCGGCTGTTATTATTTAGCCACGAGCTCCTCGAGATCCGAATAATCACTGCCCTTACAAAATTATTTCGCTCAAGAAACGTACAATAGTTATACATTCCGTGTAAGCAAAAGAGATCCTATATTAATAGTTGATCGATGGCGGTTTACACTGCCGTGGGTGGTCACCCATCCACAGACGAACCTAGGCAAGCGCGGCTTAACCTAAAGATTGATCCGAGCGGCTGTTTTTAATAAGCAACGACCTGCTCTGAAAAAAAATGAAAACAAACCATACCTGAATAATAGTGCAAACTTTATAAAAACCAACATAAAAATAATAAGGAGTATCGTACCGTACCCATCTGTGAAAACAATTCAATAAACTAAAGGCTTTGAACACAGAAGGAAACCATAAAACGAACAACGAAGCACACCTCGATAGAACAGTATTCATAGCGGAAAATCTTTTTTCTTTTCTATCTGGCCAGGCTACACGGTCCACAGAGTAAACAATAAAAATATTTATCTCAGTACACAATGCAGTGAGAACATTTCCACATCCTTGTTATACCTGTTTCCATTGTTTGCGTTATGCATTTCGTCCCCGCACACAATTTCTACTGTCCTTCAGGTTTCAGCGCGGAATAACACGTGTTTTGCTGAAACTTATGTATAAACTGAGCCATTTTAGTTTGTGCTGTTCCGTTTTAACAAGTTTTGCCTGTTAATATTACAATGCTCAGTTGATGGCCATGTTTAAGGAACGTTACATAAGGACATTTACATTGCGTCTTTCTGTATCTTCCGTGGCATTATTATTTTTTCTTCTTTTTAAAAGAGTCTGTTTCCTTTGCTGAGAGTAATGACAAAAACGTAATCATCTGCCTAGCCTTTTCCCAACTAGTATATTGGGATCGGCTTCCAGTCTAACCGGATGCAGCTGAATACCAGTATTTTACATGGAGCGACTGCCTATGTGACCCCCACAACCCAGTTAGTACTGGGTAATACGATACCGCTTGGTAAGACTGGTTGTCAGACTTTTTGGGCCACTGACTACCTAACGACTGTCAAAGATCTACAAATGACACCCGGGACCAGCAGCTTAACGTGCTTTCCGAGGCACGGAGGAAACGTCATCATAGAATGATCCCATATGAGACTTTTTTGTTTCTGAGTACGAAACCAACACGCGTAGCATGACCACCGTAGAAACGAGTTTTGTTGACGGAAGAATCGATAAAATTACAGATTGTAAAAAGAAATCTGTCATTTTGTCGACACAATCTGTCATTTTGTCGATTCTTCCGTCAACAAAACCCGTTTCTACGTCGGTCATGCTACGCGTGCAGTAGTTGCTTTTTTGTATCGATAAAGTCGACTAACGGCGCAGGTGCAACATCAAGTAAACTTTTGAAATTAGAATAAACACGACTGAGCACGAAAACAAACAAATTGACCACAAACAACGTTGAATGGGTCGGAATAATCAAATGAACCTGAGTGTTCCGTTTATGTTTCACTTGCCACAAATTTTGAACGCACCACAGAGCCATAAAGTCATTTCGCATATTGCCATTTTCATTTTTAATCGAACACGATTGTATTCTCCTTTGTCAATTTTGACGCTCCATTGTGTCGTGTCGAACACGATCGATCCTGGCCGTGCCTTTGTGAAATAATAGCAATTTAGTTCTCATATTGGCTCAAAGGCGAAGTGGTGACTTTAACAGCTATGATAATGGGGAAGGCATACCAAGCAGAGAAGAATAGATTTGTAAACAAGTGAATTGTTGGAGCATAATGTCCGAATTGCCATTGCCATTTGCACGGCAGGTCGTGACCACACGTTACACGTATTCCAGTTGAATAGTTCCCTTGTTACGTTTGTATGAATGAGCGAGCCTCACGGCATGTCGGAACATGTTGTGTTTAGAACAGTAACAGTTATAACTTAGATAATTGTGGTACAGTTCGTTGACATGTTCGGTTCATGCGTAGGTTTGTTTGCAATTTATGATGCCAGTGGTTTGTTCTGGAGATTTATGGGGAGTCCGATATTAGTCGTATTTGAGTGAACCAATTCAGTTCAATTTATACCAGTTAGCCGCTTGGAAGCTTTTGTAGGATAGGTCAGTTACATTGTTATTTGGTTTATTTCACGCTCTGAGCTTGGACGTCTAATAATGGGTGTTAAAATACGCTTAACGAAGCCAAAAGGCACTTGTTCTCCCCGTCATATCGATATTGTTTTTGTTCTAGACCATACCTGGGAACCTTCTAGTTACGGAGATATTGGGGGTCAAAGTTCCAACTTTTTGACAAGTTTTTAATGTTGACCCACGTACTATTCAATGCATCCATCAGCAGAATGTTTTGAGTGCGTTACATTACATTGAGTCCTACCGTATAACGAGATTTTTCACTCCGAAAAAAAAAGTCGTTGCCCAGCAATATTTTTTGCGCAGAGTTACTTAATTTGATGTAGAGAATTCATCGATGACGGCTTCGTGAAAGGTCTGTTTACATCATGTAGATTTAATCAATAGATCAGAAGTCTAAACGCTTTAGTTAATCACATGAATTTGAGAAGAAAACTGTGTTGGTTCTTTTATGATCAACAGCTTTTAAGCCTCATCAGTCCTTCTTGATGTCTTTGTGACATTTAAGAATGCTGATGATTTTAAATAAAAAATTATACAGAATGAATTGTTTCGTTCTCCAACGGCATTCTAGTACAACATTGAGTAATCTGCCTAAGTTTACTCACCTCTCATTACACGCATCTACTTATACCGTAGCTATATAAAATAATTTGTTCGTCACGGTCCGTTCTCGGCACACATTTGTAACACTAGTTCATGTCTCTGGATGGTATTGTCTTTATAGTTTTTTATGCTTCGTTAAAGACTTTTCGCAAGTTATTATATCGTGTGGGAAATTACTCAATTTCATTTACGTCAAGTAAAAAAATAATGATGTGCTGTAATTTGATGTAATTTTTCATTGCGTTTTCCGCATTCCTGTTTTTTGTTAAGCGCACTTTTTTATTTTTCGGTACTTGTTCCATAATGTACTTTTTTACCTTTAATGCTGAGTTTTATGCATCTACTTTTTATATCTCAATTTTGGTGATCCTGAAAACACGTTCACATTAATTCTGAAAGTGATACTAATGTGTGCCTACATAATTAAATTAAATGACGTAATTTAAAAGTTTAAATTGTAATGGGACTCTATTATGGCCCCCTTGCAATCTCCATCGCCCCAAACTGTTTTCTAACTTACGAAGAACTTTTAGAAGTAGTATGTTAATTGTTGGCCTCCGAGGCATAATGAACATACAGACAGACGTACGAACAAAGGAACTACTTTTCAGTGTAGTTACCTACTTGTCTATTTTATTATTGTTTATGTAATCTTCATAACCTTCAAGTTTTGTCCGGTTGGTACATTATTAACCGCAAAATGCAGAGAAATCTACATTTTCTATTAGATAAGTATAGATATTTTATTACACTTAGGTGCGGTTTATTGCGTGTCAGATATTTTGTTAGGTATTATTGTTAGTTTAATGCGTACTATATGACTATGTGAATGCCTCGTTGATCTAGTGGTAGCAATTCCGGCTGCTGAGCTTGAGGTCCTGGGTTAGATTCTCGAGTCGGGCAAATTGTTATTGGGTTTTTCCAATAAGGAATTTCTCAGTAGCAGCCACGGAGTCCGAATTTGTGCCAGGTTGATGCCCCGAAGGGTTAGGGCAGAGGTGTTACACCTGTGCGTAATGTTATGTTACTTCACTAAGTATTTATTTATTTTACTATTTATGTACACACAGTAGACAGCACAGGAAAAAAACATATAATATTTGAGTACATAGGAATATGACTATATGCATGACACGTTATAAACATATTCCGTATCAACTATTGCGATGACAATCTTAACCATTTAGGTGTAAGTATCTTACTGGTATTTTCATTTAATTACTAATGAATGATCAATAATGAGCATTGATAATATCCATTCAAGTAGGTGGTGAATGCCACGCGTGCGATTCAATCAAACAATATTCCATTCACGACGTGTACACCGAATTCATCCAACTATATAAAGGCTCTTCCTTCAATGCTCAAAGCACAATACACTACATACCATTGTAATATTATTTGGACATGATAATACGGTAATTTGCACCAACTTGCACGAAAGGCGTGCAATTTAATTCACGAACAAGCATTCTACGGTAAATGCTAGGGAATGGCTGACTAACGTTTAGAATCGCTCGATTTCCTCTATCTAAACGTACGGACGTACGTGCTAATTTTCTTAATTGAAATATGTACGAGGGAGCCAACCGAATCTGAACTAGAAGGTACTATTATCCTTACTTCCTTACTAATATTATTAATGCAAAGTAAGTTTATTTGTTACCTTTTCCACACCACACCTAAACCACAGATACGATCATTCTAAAATTTTGCATACGCGTTGTCAAGTGTACAGAAACGGACATAGGGTACCTTTCATCTCGAAAAAAGTACTGTTCCCGAGGAAAACAACAATAACATTCTTATGCTAATAGATGGCGCCACGTGTTTTTCGAATCATGATTTAATTATAATTATTAAAAGCAGAATTGATTGTGAAATTCTAAATTAACGCGAGCGAAGCCGCGGGCAAAAGCTAGTTACCTATATCTATCTATGAGCAGGAACCTCCACAGCAAGATGTGATCTCTGGCTGGAACTGCTTAAGCCCCCTGATGGCTTCATCGAGTCTGAAAGTTTTCCACCTGGGCATGCTTTGCCGTGGCCGACTTGGAACACTCTAAACAGTCTCCGAACCCAAGTCGGCCGTAGCAAAGTCATTATCTTCAGATGAGGGTTCATGGATGGCTCAGATCTCAAGTATGTATGCGGCGTGTCTCCACAGACAATGGCCCACCTTCCATCTTGTGCTGCATGCAATGACACCAGCGCACTTGACGATCTTATGACTGCAACAGCGAGAGGAGTTCGCATAGCTGAATTTGGGCCAAAAATATTTAATGAAAAGTAGTTAGTGGGTACCTAGCTAAGTAAAGGTTATTCAAAATAAACAGTATTACCAATCAATGCATTTTAAACAACCAAGGGGCTTCTTGGGATCAGCCTGCTTTCTCGGAAAGCAACTTTAATTAAAACTTACTTTAATTAAAATTGAAACTGTTTATGGACCAAAATGATTTCTAAGATTTTTCTCATAAAGCTGCATAATAATGCCGTGCTTGCCAAGGTTGGTCTGTGGATGGGTCTGGCCTCGGAAAGCACGTTAAGCCGTTGGTCCCGGGTGTCATTTGTAGATCTTTGATCTTTCGTTAGTAGTGGCCCAAAAAGTCTGTCAACCAGTCTTACCAAGGGGTATCGTATTATCCAGTACTAACTGGGTTGTGGAGGTCAGATAGGCAGTCGTTCCTTGTAAAATACTGGTATTCAGCTGCATCCGGTTAGACTGGAAGCCGACCCCAATATAGTGGGGAAAAGGCTATGCAGATGATGAAAGCTGTATAGTCTGTGGTTAGTACCTAACCTGGTGTAGGAGTTTTTTTATGCCGCCCGTGTGCCTCTTACAGAAACGGTCTTAGTTCTTTCGTTGCACCACAAGTCGTCGTTAAACCCGGTTAGCGCTAAACGTACTATATTTAAAAGATCATCCTGTCTGTGCCATTTTTAAACGGTTAAAACGAAGTATTAAACTGGCTTAGCGCTAAACGCAATTAACCTCTCGAATGTCTTATGTTACACAGTTCGACATAAGAAAAAATGCTCCAAGTGTCTTAAGTCGGACAGTTACACTTTTTTTTTTTTTTCTTTTACTTGTGGGAAATCATCAAATAAAATGCTCCAAGTGTAGCATTTTTTCTTATGTCGAACTGTGTAACATAAGACATTCGAGGGGTTAATGCTTTGTGGTGCAAACGGGCCTTAGCATAATAAGGCGTAAGAAATCGTGACAGATTTTTACTGGGTCAGTGTTAATTTTGAACAACCTTTAGTTTACTTACTGTACCATCGACCCAATTCCGGTAACATTTAGCAAGTTATCACTTCATTCAATGAGACTAATTGTTAGTGACGTAACTAAACAATAGATGCAAGATCTTAATTGTAGTATACAACGTTCACTTTCGAAGTTATTCACGAACGCGGAACGTGACGTGCACCGTGAAGAAATTGTGAATAGTTGAACGAAATAGTGTTAAAATTTAATTTAGGATATTGCTACTGTTTGTCTCTGAGTGTTTTCATTCATGCTGCGTAAAATAGTAACGTGAATTTTATTTTTTTGTTATTGTTTGAAGGTTTACGCTGTCTATCAAATATAAAGGGTGTAACAAGACGGCGCGTTTGTTTTCCACGCACGCCTCAAAGAGATGTCAGCAAACAGGAAGGGGTCCGCAAGGGCCGATGCTTGCCGGGGCTGCGGGACTGTTCGAAAGCGATACCGCGGCCCTGGAATACAAAGGTCAAAGAAGGAACATAATTGGTTTTTAGTCAGTACCAGTCTGACACTCCCTTCCGCTCCACCCAGAGCGGGGGGGGGGGAGGGTTATTTGATGATTTCCCATCCAATAAAAAAGTCGTTTTAAAACCTCTTTTCATTAGCCTGTTCTGAGGTTACAAGTTATTGCCATCGTACATTCTAAAATACTTAGATAAAATATAACCAGCCTACCGGTCCAAGTTCCAAGTACTAACTTAGTCATAACAATCTTCGTAATCTTATTGAAGGAGTTGCCCTGAGGAGTAGACCCTAATGGAAGGAGCGCTAACTTAAATTGGGACGACGGAAATTAAAACCGCGATTTTGTTATTATTTGAGAAAATTGAGAAAATAGTACTTTTCCGGCTGAGAATCTAAGGTGAATAAGGTATTATGACGCAGCTTTGGACTGCCTCGTTGGTCTAATGGTCGCAAGCGCGACTACTGAGCATGAGGGCCTAGGTTTGATTCCCGAGTCGGGCAAAGTGTTATTGGGTTTTTCCATCAGGATTTATCAGTAGCAGCCATGGAGTCTGGATTACATGGGACTTTAGCATAATTGGCGAAATCTGAGTGTGCTAATGGATATGCCACCGGAAGATAACAAGATCCGCAAGTTTATAAATTTCCTAGGAAATTTACTTTGTTAGAATCTTCAGTGCTATAGTAGGTTAGGTTAGGTTTAAAATAATATAATTTATCTCGCGTTTAGAATCCTACAAAAGTTTATAAATTTCATAGGAAATTTATAAACTTGCGGATCTTGTTATCTTCCGATATGTTATGTTTCAGATACATCTCTGCCTAACCCTTCAGGGTTAACGAAGCGTGATGTTATGTTATGTTGGGATATACCTATGTTCATGGATCAGTGATAGGCTGAGTTGATTGATTGCATCTTGAAATATTTCACATCACGACCTCGTCTGTAACGAACTGACGGTAGGTACATACTAAAACCCTCAAATATTATGATTTTTCTATATAAATGAATTACTACTTTATATATTTTCTACTTAGTACTAGTTTCATTACGGTCTTTCATGATTAAGTAACTACCAGATCTTATTAGATTTAGAAAAAATAAGATTATATTTCTTAAAACCGAATGAATGTAGTAGGCATTTTGCTTTTTATGTACTTTTTCATTTGTGTTGGATTACATATAAAAAGATGGACAAACTTATATAAATCATTCCGACCACCAAAATAAGGACAATGGTAAAAAAAAAGAAAAACCCATTAGATATCTAAAAGAAAAAAATCAGCTAAAGAAAATACACTAAAAATGTTAGTCAACTGAAAGTTACTATGGTTAAATACAGAAAGATATTAACAGAACTGACTGGGTACCTACTTAGGAGAACGCGCGCGGCGGAGTGCGAGTGCAAGTAGTTACCCATAATGGATATGTTTATTCTAGAGTGCCAGCAATTTATATTTTAGGTCAAAATAAAATCACTTTAATCAGCGTTTTTTTTTTGCCTGGATATCTTTGGTAAGACGTGCTGAACGCTGTGTTAAAATTTGTCCATCTATTTTAATGGGACCTTATACAGGGTATAAGGAGACCCTTCACGAAGCCGTTAAGCAAGCATTCTGTACATCAAACTAAGTAACTTTACGCAAAATATATTGCTGGGAAACGCCTTTTTTTTGGGTGCATAATCACGTTTTACATTAGGACTCAATGTAACGCATTCAAAACATTGTGCTGATGGATGGATTGAATAGTATGGGGGTCGTGGAGGTGTTTAAAGTAAAGTTCTTACATTAAAAAAAAAAAAAAAAACTTGTGAAAAAGTTGGAACTTTGACCGCCAATATCTTCGTAACTAGTAGGTTCCCAGGTATGGTCTAGAACAAAAAAATGATCGCAATAACGGGGAGAACAATTGCCTTTCGGCTTCGTTAAGGATCTTTTTACACCCTTTATACTCCAGCGGTAGAATAGCACAATTAGACGCAACATCTTTATAAATAAAATCAACCAATAGGTTCCTATTTCAATGTGTCAATAACACCAATATAACAAAGCGCCTCTATGTATCTTACCTCCGTTCACAATTTCAAAAGAAAATCCGTTTATAATAAACTCTAAAACATGTAATACCTTGAGCGCGGGAATAAATAGAATCCCCTGTCAAGAGAGGCATAAAATATTGATGTGATGGTCCTACATTGAGTAGATATCTATAGAAAGTATTGAAAAGGATGAAAGACTGGTGTCAATTCAAACTATATGTACATAGCTGGCGACGGATAGTGAGTACCTGCGCCGGTTTTTATATTTTTGTCGGAACCTTTATGAAAATTGTATCGGGTTTTTCCGCGAAAAATATTTTGTGCTTGAATATTTTGACAACAGGTTTTCCACTATAGCTCTCTTTCTTGCAACAAGGCTCATAGTGTTAGTAACAATGAACTTACAAAATATACAATAAACTCTATAGTAAGACACTTACAAAGACAAACACAAAATCAAAATCATTACGATTGTTACATCATTACGATCGATTACGATTACGATCGATTTCCTAATTTTTCAAAAAATGATGAGAGTTTAGTTTCCATCACATCCGATTAATCACTGACTACTGTTAAATTTAGTAAACAGTATTGATGAAATTTATATCGGATATGTCGGGATTTATTCCGTTAGGCTCGTACATCATGTGGGCAGACGATGGGTTTCGTGCTATGAAAACACACTGGGTGCGATACACTATTTCTAGCAAACTAACGAATTACTTCAGATTACAACTAAACCCAATAACACGGGGCACAATGAATCGGATACGGTTCCAAGACGTCTCAACTCCGCCGCGATTGACTGTCGCCCTCGCCTCGAGCTGAACATCAGGGCTCTGTAGAAGCACGCTGTGTAGTGGGTAGACTGGTACACAGTACACAGGCACGCTTTTCAATTCATTTGATGTCCATACTAATGACCGGATCCGACAGATATATCTCTCCCTTAAGGTCAAATTTTCATTTGACAAAGATAGTAGAAACGGAAGACACACAGTAACTTTTTTGTTTACCAGGTTTCCACAAAATACTAGGTAAATACTATGTTGCTGACAAATAAAAACAGACCATTAAAAGAAAAACAAGAATACGCAAATAAAATTTTATTGCACATAGCGGTGGGTAATACCTAATAGCTTTTATGTCTCTTTCGTAACGTTTTGTGGTATATACTTTGTAAAAGTAAAAAGTATCTAGTTTGTAAACAACGCTAGGCTTTCCGAACTAAAGGCAGATCGCACCAACGAAACTGATCCAGATCAGCACTTCTAAAGCGCGTTCAACGGCTGCCAGAGATATAATTGCTATGAAATATTGATTTGCACATACTACGAATAGAAAAATGGCTTCAAATTAAGTATAGTCCCTGAAAACTAGTTTCCATAACCCGGAAAATCTCAACATGGGCCCACGTTTTGCGTGAATCAAATAAGTCATTCCTCTCCATCATCAGATCAGCTTAATGACGCGATAGTGTTGTATTGTCAGCGGAACTACACGTGTGTGCAAAATTTCAGATCCACCGGGTTGCGGGAAGTGGGTCGTCGCTAATATAATCGATCGTAGGATTCGACTATGAATTAGAAAGGACGGGAACTGAAAATAACCGTTAAAATATTAATGTCTTTGCAATACGTTGTCAACTTGTAATGTTAGATGACCATCCTACATTTGCATAAACGTTAGAAAAGTCATCAGGAATAATTCAGTAGCAGCGGTTTGGATTTGTTCCCGGTTGAAGGCAAGTATTGGCCCCCTATTACACGGGACTAAGGCTTTCAATATCATCTTCCTGCCCTTATCCCATGTTACTTGGGGTCGGCGCAACACGTTTTTTTCTTCCATTCTCCTCTGTCAACCGTCACGCTATCATTTACTCCTTTATCTTTCATATCATTCCTCACACAATCCATCCATCGTTTCTTTGGTCTTCCTCTCCCTCTCCATCCATCAACGTTTATATTCATCACTCTTTTAGTCACATGCGATAAGGCTTTCAATATCGGTATTCCGGAATACCGTAATCACGGATTCATTTTGTTTTTTTAGGTATTGATCAGTCAATAACGTGACTACGACGTTATTGACTGATCAAAACCGATTTTCACAAATCAGGGAAAATACTGATGTTATGCAATCACGGATTTATTTTGATGTCGTAGTAATGTTATTGACTGATCAAAACCGATTTTGAAAAACATCAAAATAAATCCGTGATTACGGTATTGCATAACATCAGTATTTTCCCCGATTTGTAATAGTAGCCAGAAGAGAAACAGAAACCCTTCGAGGAATGCACTACATTTATAGGTGTGTGTGAGTTACGGTAAAAAAATATATGAAAAAGAAACGTGTTTGAACTACTCCCTAGTCTTATTATTTCCAAAGAAAATAACCAAGAGAATAAACTGTGCACCGTTTCTCTTTCCAGTTCCACCCACAATAATCTTCTACCTAGGAGAAATAAATGAGGTTACTGGCGTTTTCCAATAGCAATAATGATGCCTATTCCACCACGACGACCCATGGAAAATATTTGCCCACTTTTCTATTCTTATCGGGCATTTGAGCATTGAAAGACGTTGAATGAGATGCGCTCAAGCGAAGATATAAACTTGGTGCTATCACTTCCTTGAGAACTGTTCAGAATAGTTTGGTTATAAGGACCTAAGTTTCTTAGTCGAAGTTCAGTTTGGCGGGATAAGAATTTTAGGTGGTTTGAGTCTAGTTCAAGTTACGATTGATTGCCAGTGTGGTTTCATTGTGAAATAAAGGGACGGGTATCACAGATAAGAATTTAAATTTCCAAATAATTACAGCCGCTCGTGTCGATCTTCAGGCGCTTGTCTAGGTTGGTTCATTGATGGGTGACCACCCACTACAAACCGAGTTTCCTCCGTGTCTCGGAAAACACGTAAAGCCGTTGGTACCGGCTATCATTTGTAGATCTTTGACAGTCGTTACAAGTAGTCAGTGGCCTGAAAGTCTGACAACCAGTCTTACCAAGGAGTATACTATTACCCAGTAGGTACTAACTGTGTTGTGGAGGTCAGATAGGCAGTCGCGCCATGTAAAATACTGGTATTCAGCTGCATCCGGTTAGACTGAAAGCCGACCCCAATATAGTTGGGAAAAGTCTAGGCAGATGATGATCACACAGATTAAAAATTTCATACCAATTTAAGAGAATACACGTGTAACTTGTAATTAGGAGTGCCTGTACTACTCAATATTTCAGTAGACATAATAATGATAATGGATTGCTCAAATCGTACCTCCTCCAAAATAACAAAAGATGTTTAGTCTCGGAATCTCGACAATATCTATACTACATCTTTGCCCTTTCGAAATATGTTTCATATTTCCAACAGAACACATTTATTACAGACAGAAGAACATTACTCATAATAAATCATACATTCAGGTGAACAATACCCGATAGAGAACAGAATACAGTGCTTACATGCGTAGCCTACATTCAGATCTAGAAATATGAATCGAATAGATAGTAATATCGCGACCATCGCTTGTCTCGAGATCAAATGCCTTCGTATCTCATTCGATACGGATGGTAAAATGTCGTTCCTCTACGTATCAGTTTTTCGAGATCTTGCGCTAGTGTAAAGACTTTTTGAACCAATTTGTTGTTAAAAACTGACAACTGCAAGTCAGTGAGATCACTGGCAGTGATAATCATTGCTCTTACAAAATTATTACCATTGTCATGTCCCACAGCCGCGCGCCGGCGAGGAAGCGACCAACTATCGGCAATTTTCTCGCTCAAGAAACGTACGATAGACACACATTCCGTGTAAGCAAAAGAGATGCATATGTTAATAGTTCATCGCTGACTGGTTACACTGCCGGCGAGGACTCGCTCCACCAGTTTGTCGCTGAGTGACAAAAGCTATCAAAGATAATACTCGCTCAGCGATACTTGATTAGCGATTCTCGCTTGGCGGTCAGAACTCACACCGAGAGACTAACCAGCGGTTATTTCTACCTAGCGGATCTAAGTGCACATAATATTATAAATTCGGAACAATTACTAGAACTATAATTGGTGTCTAGTTCAGATGACGACGGTGATGCATTTTAAAGAGTGCGAGTGGTGCGAGAAATCGTCCGTCGCACTCGCACACTTGTTTATAATCCAGCGACAAATCGATCAGAACTATACACACTCGCTTCCCGCTGCTCGCCAACTTATTTCTACTTTCTAGCTCTACTCGCTTCTCGCTCATCGTTGGCGGTAGGACAAGTGTCTAAGATAATTATTAAGTTTATTAAAAAAGGTAAATAACGTTTAAATATTAATCTACTTCCGTGTTTCAGAATTTGAGTGCGATATTGTGTTTAAATATTTGATCATCCTTGTTTGATGTTTAATTTCGAACGGTATGCTGTTAACTATTCAAGCCATAACTCACGATTACCACGTCACTCATCCTGTCATCATAAATCTTTAAAATAGCTGTGTACTATAAACAAGCGGTATTTGACGCACACTTTAACGTTACTATCTGTAACATCCGTGATATTACCCACGGGAAATATTCGTAGTGTTTTCCTAAACGAATATACACGAAAGTTCTATTTCAGGACTCCATTTAACATTCGCGTAGCCTTTCCTAACTCACCTACAGTGTTGGAGTTTGGTTCGAGTTTAACCAACTGCGAGTAGAGGTAAAATATAGGTATATTTTCCACGAAACCACTACCATCTGACCTTCGCAACTTAAGTACTGGGCTTTCCGTTTTGATTCTAACTACCCATAATTGTCATAGATATCAGTATGGTAACCGGTACCGATGGTTTTACGTGCTTAAATGATGATTGATTTACGTAAATTACCGTCGATTTTAACATATACAGGGTGTAATCGGACCGTTCAAGAAGCCGTCAACCAAAACATCGAACTAAGTAACTCTTCGCAAAAAAAAAACTGGAAACGAACGAGTTTTTTTTGAGGTAAAAATCACGTTTTACGGTAGGACTCAATGTAACGTACTCAAAACATTTTGCTGATGGGTGCATTCAATAGTACGGAGGTCATGGAGGTATTTAAAGTAAAGTTGTAACATTAAAAACTTGTGAGAAAGTTGGAACTTTGACCCCCATATCTCCATAACTGCAACGTTCTCAGGTATGGTGTAGAACAAAAAAATTATGGCAATGACGGGGAGGACAAGTGCCTTTCGGCTTCGTTAAGGGTACTTTTACCCCCTTTGTAGGTAAGACTGTTCCACAGAAAATCATACCGTGTTCTACGTGCACTGATATTGATGGACGTTAGTGATAGCGCGCTCGTGGCTAACTTCTGGGCCGACTCATTATAGATGGCCATCGACACGCTAAAAAGAAGAACATAAAGTTGAAGTTACAATAGCAATGATTGAGGCACATTAAAACTTCATCGTTTCTTAAATGAGTAACATCACAATCGCGGCTGACATCATGCCACCCGCACTCTGTCTGTTAATACGAGTGTCCACAATCCAAGCCACTCGACGGTAGAGTAGCTACAAACCAATATGATTACTCGGGACTTCAAGCGAGGACTGCGTCTATATCAGCAGTGTTAGGTCGATATTGCCTCTGTTATTACATCGGGCTAAGATCAGCCGTGCCTCAGCGGCGCGGCGGCTGGTTTGTTCCACTTTGTAACTAAGAAGACGCTCTCTTACAAGTTACGTTTATACGTGGATCAAATATGAATTAAATAGTCATCTTAATAAATAATGTTACTTTAAAAAAAACTTAGATTAGAGAATTAATTAAAATATAACCTGTAGATACATGAAAAATACTTTCCGTTCTTCGGTATAGACATAAAAAGTCTTGCAATTTTTTTTTTGTAGTACTTTGTTACTAAAGAAATAGAAAATCTGATCTATTATTGTAATGGTTATGTTGTATCCGCGAATAAAACGATATCTCTTTTGAAATATGTATCCGAGTTTAACGCACGTAATGCCTTATGAGGAATGAGGAACAATGCCAAAACCTCGGAACATAATCAAATATTTCAGTGGCATTAGCGTGTTATTGTACAACCACTTCATATTGGCTTTTCAAGACGAGACGTGCAATTAAATCGGGTTTTTTATTGTTCCGTTGCACACAATTACTTTGCTGAAGACAGATGTATGTTATGCATGTTATGTTAAAAAAAGAAATCATATTTTGCGGTTTTGTACGAACTAATACGTAATAATTATTGAAGATTTTATAATGGTTTTTTTTTTAGTATTTTTTGTAAGAATGATCAAAGTGTTCAAAATGTTAAACAAGAACTTATTTTTTACAAGTTTTCATTATATTTATGACTGTGGCACTATCACAACAAAATACATAAATACCCGCTTGCACAACCACTAACTAAATACAATTAACGCCTAAACATAATTAAAATGTCATTCTGTCTGTTTCAATTTCATGCAATTGACAGCTGAAATGCAATGATGTCAAAAATATATTTATCGCTAAATGTATGTAATTATTTAATGGCCGTGCAATCACCCCAGTTTTGCACAATAATTTTAATAATGTTCACATTCTTTTTACTCTTCCTGATATGTTTAAAAATATTGCTCTTCATCTGTCTTTTGTGTTTTCGAATTGACAAAATTAAGTCTTGCTTCTTTTGAAGAATCACTTCCCCATCCTTTCATTTAACTTTTCCTTTTTGTTACCTTTGTTTTTAATTACATTACTTACTACTTGCATTTTAATAGGTATTCCTTTAAAAAAATTAAAAATACGAATTTAAAAAATAGTAGGTCACCGATATCGGGAACAGGGTGACTAAGCTACAATGGGTCAGGGCTCCAGAGAAAGGAACCTCCTAACAATACCAGCCGTATCCAGGAGTAGCGCTTTATTACATACCGAGTTTCCTCCGTGCCTCGGAAAGCACCTAAAAGCCGTTGGTCCCGGGTGTCATTTGTAGATCTTTGACAGTCGTTACAGGTAGTCAGTGGCCCAAAAAGTCTGACAAGCAGTCTTACCAAGTGGTATCGTATTACTCAGAACTAACTGGGTTGTGGAGGTCAGATAGGCAGTCGCTCCATGTAAAATACTGGTATTCAGCTGCATCCGGTTAGACTGGAAGCCGACTCCAATATAGTTGGGAAAAGGCTAGGCAGACGATGATGATCCAGGAGTAGCGCTTGTTACCATTGTTCTTAGCATTTTATTTCCGGATCTAAGTGGAACCAACCAAAGTAATAGGAAGACCTACCATAAAAGCCGTTAGAGTGACAATCAATTTTCCGACGGCCGCTATCCAATCTTTTAATAGGTCACAGTCGCATCAGGAGTAAACGTGAGCCCTAGAAATGCCACCACGTGACCAAACTGCTAATAAACGGCTAAAGCCTTCTGGCTACATACAGAGTGTGTTAATAATTAAAACGTAACTTCATGAATATTAATTACTAGGGTTCTCGCTAATGAAAGTTTTCGCTGTGTAGTTTTACAAGGATCTCATTTGCGAGTCTATTTGGTTGAAAGTTGAAAGTTTTTCATGAAAATTTGGGATATCTTTTAGTTAGAATCTTACTTTTTTATTCAAAAGAAATATATAGAAAGAAAAATGGGCGAAAATGAGATGATGCAAAGATATGTAATTTTGTAATTACTTTTTCAACAAAATATGAGTATAAACAAATAAACGTTTAATACTTTGAAATTACTACCTGAATTTGAGTGAGCTTTCATAGAATCTCATCTAGAACCTTATCCAAACATTCGAGCTCTTGCCCTGCAATTTATTTTTACAGCCGTACCCTCAGAAGATTAGCGTAGATTGTCGGTCCTAAGTCGTCGTAACACTCCTACACAATGGAAGGTCAAGGTTACCACTCCCTGGGTAATCCTGTGACTTCCTGTTCCGTTCAAACTTGCGAGTCACGGAACCATCTCTCTCTAGGCTAACCTCCAACGGATTGCTGGTTCAGATTTAAAAATAGAATAAACTAGAATGCTTTGTTGTAACGCAAACTAACCTGGAGATTTGTTGTGTGACGTCATAAGAATGGTGGCGGATTGACCAGGGACGTTGGCCGCCATGGTTTTTTTTTTGTGAATGGCATCTCGCAGTTCAACCAATGAGGTTGTCGTCTGCTTAAATGGACTATCCTGTGGGTGCTTTGAGTGAAAGGCCTCCAGCCAGGGCAAAAAAAACTGGGATATCATTCTTAGAGTTTATAGTTACCCATGGCAATTTGTTACTATAGATCAACTTTAGTTGGAACGTTCCCTTGTTATTATTGATTAACAAAAACCTTTTCCTATTTTTTTTTGGACTGCCTTGTTGGTCTAGTGGTCGCAAGCGCAACTGCTGAGCTGCTGAGATCCTGGGTTCGATTCCCAGGTCGGGCAAAGTGTTGTTGGGTTTTTTCATCAGAAATTTCTCAGTAGCAACTACGGAGCCTTGTGTCTGGTTGATGGCAATAGGCTCACCCCCTATTACATGGGACTTAAACATGACTGACGAAATGTGGGTGTACTATTAGGTACACCTCTGCCTTACCCTTCGGGGATTACAGGCTTGATGTTATGATGTTATGTAAACACCTTTTCTGGTGAAAAAATATATTTATAGTACTTTACCTGCAGCCAGCGTAAACATTGGAAACGATTCCATGGAATCTATCAGGATAAAAAGAACTTGTTGACTTGTGTGCCGAATTTCATGGAATCTGAAAAGATAACAGACAGACAGACTCCCTTTCGCATTTATAATAATAATATGGGATTTCAGATAGGAAAAAAAGGCAACAATAAGTATTTTGAAAAGAAAAAAACTTTTTGTCGGTTGTATAATGGAGATTCATGAAGATAAGTTGCTTCTGAAATTCACTGGAGAGCTTTTTACTTGGAGTTTCAGTTAATATTTCAAGATTCTTAGAATTACTTAATACAAGACCAGAATATTATACAACTTTGTTTATTTCAGCTGAACTAACATGTAGACATTGTTGACTCCAATATGTGTCATTGCGTAAGCCCTGATAGGCTATCACACAACTTTCCTTTTACGACGACCAACAAACAAACGTGATGTTACAAGTTTTGGTTTATCACCTCTTTTATCAGCCGTAAAAAGCAAAGGTCGGCCTCAATCCGTCTTCTGAAGATATATATCAGCCATGAATTCGCTACAAATCTGATACTACGGAAAGGGCGCCATTGAAAGGTCATGGTTACCTGGTACTGTCGACTTCATAACAGCTTAACCACCGTAAGCTTGAACGTCAGTTGTTCGTCATAAAACGAGTGTTTAAATTGTCTGTGTGCCACTTAAAAAGTTTCAACCTCAGCTCAGTTTAAAAGGGGGAATTGTTGTCGATAGTGGTAAAGCTATTACGAGGTCGACTCTGACGGTAAGACACTACTCAAGTCAGGCGACATAATAACTTTGTCACCAGGGTTAGGCCCTGACCACACGATAAAGAAGAAGTAATTCACTTTCCAGTATTGAACTTTAATTATGCGAATTGTTATCGAAAGTGGTAAAGGTACTAAGAGGTCGACTATGCATTGTCTATCTGACAGTAAGACACTTGCCAGTATAATACTACCAGCCTGTTACTGTCCCACTGCTGGGCAAAGGCCTCTTCTCGTACAGAGAAGGCACGAGCATTGATCACCACGCTTGCTCAAGACGGGTTGGCGATTTCAGACTTATATTAATTATAAGTCCAGGTTTCCTCACGATGTTTTCCTTCACCGATGTCTGTGATGTCCAAGATAAACTTAGAAAGCACATATGAATTGAAAAAGTCACATTGGTACTTGCCCGGATTTGAACCCACAACCTCATGCATGAGAGGCGAGGCCTTAACCTCTGGGCCATCACGACCACTTGCCAGTATTGAAGTTTAATTATGAGAATTGATGTCAAAAGTGGTGAATCAATAACGAAAGCGACTGTACATGCTGACTCACTCGATGACAGTATATCAAAGTCACTATTCCTAAACTTGAATAGGTAAGGAATAGGCTCTTACATTTCGAATTGTTTACGAAGGTGGAATAAATAATGAGAAGTAAACTTAGTAGGATTAACTTAGCTTTTATTGGGGTTAGCCTCGAAATTAATGAGCTTCCACGAGTATCTTCAATTCTGTTTGTATTGCTGGTCGTGAATCTGGGACCTGTTTTGAAAGTACAAATGGGCTTGGACATTAAAATGCTATTTACGTTTTGTCCACAGTCAAGTTACAGAGATCTACCCATTTTTCTTTAGTACATTACGAAGTACCTTCGTCAAATTCGTGATACAATTCTTTATTGTAGTAAAACTGTTGTAAATAGGAGTTTTGAGGTACAGACGCTAGCACATTAAGTTACTACAATCTGTCAAATTTCTTTAATAGATATTCAACTTTATCGCTACAGCATTAGGTTCAAGGTTGAATGGAAAAAAAATGACAGATTCAGGTAGCTTGGTGTGCTGGCGACTGTACATTACAGTTTATTTCCGATCTTCAGCTCTTTATTTTTCCTTTTCAAACTTATTTATCTTAACAGACAAACTGTTCCATATTTAAATAATGTAGATTGCTAATACTGGACTTTATCATTCTTTGCTAAAATTCTCCTTCGTATAATAAAATCATCTCCCGCCGTTAATTTCACGTCTGGCAATGCCCGCACCGGACGTGCCGACCTTATTGTACACTCACTTATATAACTATTGCTTCACAACCCTAATATAAACTACGTTAATATAACAACGAGTTTACACAACAATAAACTTTATAACTGAACGCAAAAGTTGAAATTCAATCGGAGGCTTCCCGTCCTTAGGGTTGAATCACGCGATTCAGTAGTTGACATAGGTCAATTTCGCGTCCGGTTGAAATTAATTAGTGTCCAACATTTCATTAGGAACAATACAGAAACATTTTGAGAGAGGCGACACATCACGAATGAAATACGTGCAGGACTTCTTAATGCAGATAATTAAATAAAACATATGGACGACAGTAATAACAGAGAATAAAGGGAATTTATCTATTTGAGAAGAACGGTCGAAGAATATTAAAGTAGTCGGTCGGAATCCGTTGTCTTGTACGCGTGTTTACGTCAGTACCTTATATTTCACAAAAGGTCAGATTCTGAAATATCTGCCCTTAATTAGGATCAATAAAATATTTTGGTTTGCAGTTATAATTAGAAAACGGCCGAGTAGGTGCAAAAGAGAGGGTATCGTCCTGAGCAACGCTAAACACGTCAGTCAAGAAAAACAAAAGACGGAAATATCTTCGAATTAATATATTTGGTAAATAACAGAGAATGTGTTTGTCAATTTGGAAAATAAACATTTAACTACTATTATAAGTGCGAAAATTTGTAAGGATGGATAGAAGATGTTTTTATTTTTTCCCGCAATTAAACGACTGAACGGACTTGGATGGCACACAAATCGTTTATAACGTGGATTAACACAGGATATTTTTATCCCGGTAGTACGACCCCGAACGTGGACCGTAAAATATTAATTAAAATTAACAATTAAAACATACATTCTTTTACCAAACGTTTAAAAGGATTTATAGTTTAATCATAAACTAATGTTGAAATAATAACCTGGCGGTAATTCCGCACTCGATGAAAATTATTTCCTCTAAGTAAAAGCGGAATAAAATTAAAATTTCATTTTGTCACCACGCGAACTTTTCCATCACAATTTGTTAGGCACGGTAAAGTAACTTGCGTTTTAGCAAACAAACTGTGATTGACGTAACCGACGTCGTCGTTTCGATGTTGATGTTTATCGAGGAAGTTGACGGGTACTTTCTTACAATATGATTGACGGATTCCCAAAATCAATGAAAATTACCGAAAATACGTAACAATACTACATTTTTTGACCCTCTCCACGATATTTTCGAAAAATCCCAAAACATTTTTCAAACGAGGAACAAATGCATTCCTTTTTCAAAATACAGAAAACATATTCTTAATCGCGTATTGAACACAGCCAGCATCTTTTAAACTTACAACCTCTTTCGAATAAAGAATTTTTACGAGCGAACATAAAAAGCGAGGAAAAAGCCGGTATTTTTTATGCATTTTCCGAAACTACGAAATAAAACCTGCGTGAGTGGAGAGGTGAGTACCGTTCACACTTTCCTTTAGTACGCAACTCAAAACGGTGGTAATATAACTGCCAGTATTCATTCTACTATTTTTATCGTGCAGTTTCGGTGTTTGCTGGAAAATATCGTGCATTTTTGTGTTTTAATTATGTTTGATGATGCTTAACTCCATGGACGAGCATTATGTTTTATCGTAAGGCGTTAAAACAATATAAATTGTTAGTTTTTTCTTGACAAAGTGAAGTTAAAATGTTAAATGATAGTTTTACAAGAAATTTCAACACCAGCTCTTATTTATTTAGGTACGAAGACGCTGCCTTAACTGTTAGCTAAACGGTAAACCTATAACTGCAGTACCTTCCTAGTTAATAAATTATTTACTTAAGTTTATTCCTCGTAACTAATTAGTTAGACCCTTGAGCTGTGTTTGTTAAACCTATACTTGTTTTACTGGACCTGTTTGGAACCCTTAACCTCGAGGTTGCTGCAAGTATTTCAAGTGTACGGCGAAGCGTCGGAAACATCTTGCAGTAGTGTGTTCCCAGATTTATTACACTAATATTTTAAAGAAGTAAAGTTTTAGGTTTAATCTTAGGTGCTACAGATCAGATTCAGAAAATTATTTCATTAATAAAAGGTACATTATATCATTAACTTTAGAAACGGGATATTTACCATGTTTACTGTTTGTGTTGAGTTCCCGATATTTCGGCGCTGTCGCAAGCACCATGATCCGTGATCACATATGATCGTATATGGTAAATATCCCGTTTCAAGAGTTAATGACATAATGTTAATGACATAATGTGACAATGTTAGTGACCATGACAGTTTAAAAATTTATAGGTACATTGTACCCGAGTGTCATGAGTATTTTTGGGTGGAATTATTTCCGACCATAATTCGAAAAAGCCTTTTACAAAGTTAATCTTGAAAAAATATGTTTTTTGAATAATGTGCGCGCTCAGCACAAGTCACGGCACATGTTTCACAACTTGTACCCGGTACATGTTTTTTAAACATTTGTTTAGATGCATGAAAAAAAAAGCCAACACGTTCTATGCAACATAAATATCAGCTTGTAAACTTCGTTTTTTTTTATGAAAGCCTATCGATACCTATCGTTACTAACAGAATTTAATCAAAGACAGGTTCACCTTGAACTTGTCAATCACTTTTATTTTCGACATGCTGACGTTCGCAACATTTGTGCTGACTCATGAAAAACATCGAGTTTACTTATTAAAATGGACACACGACACGGGTTAACATTTTCGCCGAAAGCGTTCAAAAATTAATATACTTTAGTACATTATGTTTTAAGGGTTTTTTTGAAATGGCAGCGGTTGCACGTTCTTCACTTTTCAAGAACCGTTAACAATTTAATAATGCAACTAGGTGATTATTTATTATAATAATATCATAATATTTTGTCCTAAAGTAGGAATAATTGCAAATTGTACGAGGCCTCATCATCTGCCTAGCCTTTTCCCAACTATATTGGGGTCGGTTTCCAGTCTAACCGGGTGCAGCTACCTATCTGACCTCCACAACCCAGTTAGTACCGGGTAATACGATACGTCCCTTGGTAAGACCTCTTGGGCTACTGACTACCTAACGACTGTCAAAGATCTACAAATGACACGCGGGACCAACGACTTAACGTGCTTTCCGAGGCACGGAAGAAACTCGGTATGTAAATGGGTCTTCACCCATCCACAGACCAACCTAAGCAAGCACTGCTTAACCTAAAGATCGACCTGAGCGCCACGAGCTCCTCTGTTACTGTTAATTGTACAAGGCCTTTTATACCTTAAAAGCACCTGAAAATGTTCGAAAAATCCTAAACAAACCAAATTATAAATTCATCTTACCTGCAAAACTTCAAAATTATCGCCTTGGGAGAGGTTTTCTCCAGCCAACGGGACGTCACCTCAGTATTGAAGCGCAGGTCCTAAAGCTTAGCTAAAATCAACCTGTCGCTGCCGTTAGGAGCAAGCGCCGCCCTCGGGAAATCACCGGAAGGGGTTATTTTCATACGTAGTTCGGTAAATGTTGGTTATTTTACCTCATGTTTGATCGAGTGAAGGCTGTCCATTTCTGATTTTGGTCAAATGTTACGCGTACGATGATTTCAGTCTTGGGACAGCGAGTTCACGGTTGCGGTACGCGTAATTTACACGGCGTATAGTGAGTCGCCGAAATTACGTTGCAATTCTGGTTTAATTCAATACTTCGATTTACACTACCAACTCAATTCCCTGGGTTTGGTTCTCGGGTCAGGCAAAGTGTTTTTGGGTTTTTCCGTCAGGAATTTCTCAGTAGCAGCCACGGAATCTGGATCTGAGCCCGGTTGTTATATGGCAATAGGCTCGACCCCAATTACATGGGACTTAAATATAATAGGGCGAAATATGGGTATACTATTAGGTACTTACCTACACCTCTGTCTAACCCTTCAGGGATTAAAGGCGTGATGTTATGTTTTAACGAATCGATAAATCGTTTGAAATGACTTATTGGAAATTGTGTTTTCTCTATCAATATAATGAATAGTAAAACTTTTGTCTTGCAAACAAACTCAATTTCCTTTGAAACAAAATATTACCAACAACGAAGAGTTTAATAACTTTCTGATCGTAGGTTCAGACTAGCACATCAAGTTACTACAATCTGTCAAACTTAAATATACATAGATTTTCAACTTTATCGCTAGAGTTAATTAGGTTCAAGGTTGATTGGGAAAAGGACATTGAAAAAAATGGCCTATGCATCAACACGTATGAAACCTTTACAATAATTACTAGTTCTTTTATAATTTACATTACAATTATTACAATAGAATGGACACTCCATAATACAAACAGAATAACAAACGATTGAAAGCGCTATGCGAAACGAGCAACATCGACACTGACAGTCGATGAATTGACAAACGTCACTTTGACATTTGATAGTAATGTCAGAATGACAGTCTCATCACCTGTCACTCGCAATTATTACGTTTCTATTGGCCTGATTATAACCTGAAATACCGAAAGTGTTTTGGTTTTTTTACAAATCTCAGAAGTGTCTGTGATTTTAATTTAGTTTCAATCGAATTAATGTATTATTTAGAACACAGAAAGTAAATTCATGTCACTGTTGGTTCTTAGGCGAACGATGTATGGAAGCCGAACAATGTCCTTTTACAGTTTCGGGTAGCCTGATGTGCTGGCATCTGTACATAGCCTTCTGTTGTCATGCACAAGCAATCCGTTTCATTGAGTCTATGGTATGTTTTTTTTTTTATCTGTATTGTTCCACCCCTGGGCAAAGGCCTCCCATTCCTTCCACTTTTCTCTCTATTACCCCTCTTCTATCGTTTGTTATAGTAGCATATTTGTATCGTATTTGTTTAACCTATCCATCATAAGAGGATAATATTCTAGTGTGTACCGACGACTGACGTTCAATAAATACGTCTATTTATCTACACTTAAGGTTTATTTATGTTTGATATTTTATTGAGTGATCTGTTTGTTTATGTTCACATTATTGTCACCTTAGTGTAGTGGCTGCGGAGTGGTTGGTACCAGTCCAATCAACCAAGTTCAAGACATAATCAACTTAAAACATGGTTGATTAAGGTTAGAAATGGCAGTCTTTATTATTCGAAACTTACTAAACTCAAACTATTTAATTGTAAAAAGGATGAAAATAACAATGAGGACTGAATAAAGGGTGTAACCAGACCCTTAACGAAGCCGAAAGGCACTTGTTGTTCCCATCATTGCGATCATTTTTTTGTTCCAGACCATACCTGAGAACCTTCTAGTTACGGAGATATTCGGGGTCAAAGTTCCAAATTTTTCACAAGTTTAATACATGTTTTTAATGCAAGATTTTTACTTTAAACACCTCCACGACCCCCGTACTATTCAATGCATCCATCAGCACAATGTTTTGAGTGCTTTACATTGAGTCCTACCAAAAAACGTGATTATTCACCCCAAAAAAAAAGTCGTTTCCCAGCAATAAGTTTTTCGTAAAGTTACTTAGTTTGTTTATGTACAGAATGCTTGGTTGACGACTTCAATGACTTTAAAGGTCTTGTTACACCCTGTATAATTCGTTTAAAGTATAAAGTTATATTTTTTTTAATTAATTAAATAAATAACACTGATCACTCGTCTTTCACTGACATTTCGCACATTACATATTTACGGTTTTCAGATTTTTTCCTTTACATGTGCTGTAAGACATTGCTTTGCCAAATTTCATGGTTCTAGGTCAACGGGAAGATTCCCTTGTGAAATCGCAAAATATGCGACATAAACCTCCAACGGGTAGAAGACCTGAGTATTTGATAATAATTTCAGCTTAATACCTCCACGCGTTCCTGAAAAAAAGGGTGTTGACAGACGGACAACAAAGGGATCCTATAAGAGTTCCGTTTTTAACGACTGAGGTACGGAACCCTAAAAACCATGGCTATAGTATAGAAAACAAAATACCAGCGGTTATTCGCAATTAATAAGTTTTCTTATTCGAAGCCAACAAATTAATTAAATAGAGCAACAAGAACAATATCGGAAGTCCCACAACCAATTACAGTTCATAACATTTTAATAAGAAAGGTTAAAAAACAAATGAACCCAAAACCAATTGAAAAACACAATTTATGTACAGCTACAACTTAATAATACACAAGCCAACCTGAAAGCTTTTATCTTGAAAATTAGATTTACATCACGGGCAACACTTGACCCAATTTACGTGACAAGATTATCTAATACAAATACAGAATCCTTACTTATTATAAATGCGAAAGTAAGTTTGTTTGTTACCTTTTCACGCCTAAACCACTGAACCGATCATCCTGAAATTTTGCATATACGTAGTCAGGTGTACAGAAACGGACATAGCGTACCTTTTATCCCGAAATAAAGGACTATTCCCGAGGAAAACAACAATAACGTTCTTATGATAATAGATGGCGCCACGTGCCTTTCAAATTATGATTGAATTTATTATTACAAGCGAATACAACCAGAATTGATTGTCAAATTCTAAATTAGCGCGAGCGAAGCCGCGGGCAAAAGCTGGTAACTAAATAAAGCTAATACAATTAGAATAATGCAAATACAGTTGCGCATTCTAAATAGTTCACTTCTACTTAGATGCTCCAGATTCCTTTGGGCCCGTCACTTTGGGTAACAACCTTCAAATTTTCGACAACAATTTCCCCTGAATAATTTAACCTCTTAAACTCATCTCATCTGCCTAGCCTTTTCCCAACTATGCTCTGGACACTCTTAGCTTGCACTTCTTTATTATACGTCGTCGTTCACACATAAAGGCATATTCTCCAAATAAATGATGTAACCAAGATTTTGTAACAATATTTTGATTGAAAAGAGTGTCCATGGAGTTTCTTGCCCATTCTTCTCCATAGAGATCTACGCCTTGGAATGGGCAACTACAATACTTTCACAAGTTATTATGCCTTGTGTCTGTGAGTGTAGCTTCGCTTTCTTTGTTTTTTGTGACATTCAAAAGTGCCTGTAATGGTTTAATTGAAATAAATGGTTTGAGTTTTGAGTTGGGGTGGACTTCCAGTCTAACCGGATGCAGCTGAATACCAGTATTTTACATGGAGCGACTGTCTATCGGACTTCCACAACCCAGTTAGAACTGGGTAATACGATACCCCTTGGTAAAACTGGTAGTCAGACCTTCGGGCCACTGACTACCTGTAACGACTGTCAAACATCTAAAAATGACAGCGGGGACTGATTTACGAGGCACGGAGGAAGCTCGGTATGTAATGAGTGGTCACCCATTCACGGAGCAACCTAGGCAAGCACGGCTTATCCTAACGATCGACCCGAGCAGCTGTTATTATTTAGCCACGAGCTCCACAATTTCACAATTCTCTGAATTTAAAACTACTAGAACCTTTTTTCTTCGCTTTCAATCTGTCCAAGTATGGAAAGAGATCGCCAACAACATGACTTGTAGATTTAATGATTAATGCATGAAGCCCGCAACTTTTTTTATTATAAACTTTTATCTTTGAGTATGCACAAAATATCTTATGAAATTTCCTGGAAGCCAGTGTATAATTAAAACCATAAGCCGATGACGTCACAACAACAACTGACAGAGACGGATGGAAGAACGGGCCTGTAGTAATTATAAAAATATTACTTTGAAACTGAGACTGAAGACTGAAACCCGAAACATACAAGATGATGAATTTCATGACTGAAATTGATAAGGAGATGAGCTGAGATTTTGTGCTTTATAATCTGAAAACCTTTTTTCATTTATGTCTTACAAAATCAATACTAGAATATTGTAACTAATATATGTTTTATAACACTGCCTCGTTGGTGATCGCAATCGCGAGAGCTGAGCATGCTGGGTTCGATTCCCGGGTCGGGCAATTATTGGGCTTATCCATCAGGAATTTCTCAGTGGCAGCCACGGAGTCTGGATTTGTGCCCGGTTGATGGCAATAGGCTCGCCGCCTATACAGGAGGCGAGCCGTACGTAACTGGCGAAATGTGGGTGTACTATTCGGTATCAACACCTCTGCCTAATCCAACGGGAATTACAGGCGTGACGTTATATTGTATGTTTTATAACAGTAGAAGACACATTAGTGTCCAAATTGTTATTCAATAAAAAACTTGGGACCAAATCACGAAAGGTTCTCCCTAGAGCACTTCAATTCTGACCAACAAAAATCGTTACATAAACTTTTGACAGTCGTTTCGGTCTGTTCGATTCACACTTCACTCAAAGCTGATAACAGACTTAAGACACAGTGTTAGTGCCGACGGACATGTAAAAGAATGTCGTTGACCCCTCTTGAGTCAGATGTCAGCCCGTCGCCTGCTGAAGCACTGCACCCTTTCGACACTGCGGCACCGACGAGTGATGTCACTAGGCACGTTTTATCGATGAATAATGTCGTTAGGGATGGATAAAACGGATTTATTTTGTTGTAAGCACGTCGCCAGTCATATTAAGACTTAACGTGGTTAGGTGCGCGTGGATGTATGGATGTGGAAAAAGGTAGCGACATAAATTATGCCGTCTTTTTTTCGCTTGTGAACTTTTTTGTATCTTTAATCTAGAATTTTTTGTAAGGTGTGGTTTAAAACTTTGTTTTCGAGAAACTTCGAATGGAAATGGAAGAAAGTGTAGCTTGATAAGCCGTCAGTAGGGAAATGATATGAATAGATAAACGTTTATTTATCTGTGACTGGCGACGTTAGAGTACGGATATCTGTATGAGCTTAGCACTGCTTGACAAATGTGGCTAAGAATTAACATTCATTTTAGGCTACACGATAGTCAAAATCAAAATATTTTATTTCACTTAGGCCTACATGGGCTCTTAATAAAACGTCGAGAAAAGGTGCACGTTCCGAGCTGGTCGTGTCCTTTGCCTAAGAACCGGCAAGAAACTCCATGGAATAGATAGAGAAACATTACTTCTTTTTTTCCGAGCCTGTTGTGTCCCACTCCTGGGCATTCTAATTGGTCGAATGCTAACTAATATTATTAATGCGAAAGTAAGTTAGTTTGTTTGTTACCTTTTCACGTCTCAACCACTGAACCTATCATCCTGAAATTTTGCATATACGTTATCAGGTGTATAGAAACGGACATTGGGTAACTTTCATCCCGAAAAAAAGTACTGTTCCCGAGGAAAACCACAATAACATTCTTATGATAGTTATTGTGTCTTTCGAATATTGATTGAATTATATTATTATGGAAACTTCAGCAATGTGTTAAGAGTTTAATTGTCAAATTCAAAATTAACACGAGCGAAACCGCTGGCAAATGCTAGTCTTTTAATTACATAAAGTCCATTCGATACATCTACGATATCTTATTAAACCATTCTAAACAATTAATGTGTATTTCAAATCCTCGATCAACGCAAATATTTCACATAATTCGCTTATCGCCTTACTAATTTCTAATCTCACTTATCGATAGATCAAATGCGTGCCCCTCACTAAACCGCCTTGTTTCATCTCTTGCTATAAATGCGCAGATAGTAGCTGAATGGCTGCTTTGTAAGGGATATTGCCTACTTTATATATATTACAGATGCAGTAAAACCACTTTACGATGACGCACAATATTAATACACATTCCTTGATGCAATCTAAAACAAAATATTACTGCATTATGTGAATGGGCTTAGTCAGTTGTAAGGACATTTGTATGAAAGTGGCCTTTAGGATTATGAGATATCCAGCAATGTTAGACCTAATTAAGTATAGTCTAGAAAGGAGGCGCGGGGTCATAATTATGTAGATGATGTTGAAAATTAAGCACCCTATTTGCATAACAAACTTTTCTATCGCAATCTGAAAGATTTTGTAGGAAATTCGTGATTTTATCTTTGAAATCATGTAATAAATGTTGTTCCATTTTCAAAATGAACAATCATTGTGTAATACAATTAGCCCACACGTAAACTTTCTTTTAATACACCAGGGGGTCTAAAATAACCGCTTTAGCAGAATCATCTATATTCTATACCGATATAAAAATCTCGTGTCACGGTGTTTTTGGTCGCAGTCCTCCGAAACGGCTCTACCGATTTTGATTATGATTGTTTGGTAGGTATGAGAATAGGTCGTAAAGTATATTTCACACCGCTAGGTGATTAGGGCGCGAGCGAAGCCGCGGGCAAAAGCTAGTATTAGGATAAAAATATGAATTACGTTACAATTCGGAAAATGGTCGTAAAAACAATTCATAATATTAACTGTGTCTGCGTCATTTTAAGAATTTTAACTAAATTCGTATTATTATTCTATTATGATTCTGCTAGCGGCAATTTTAGGCAAGCCAAGCATGATTTTTTTTAAAGGTTAGATAAAATGAAGAAAAAAACGGAATTAAGTACGAGAACTGCAACTTTATCCCAGGTCGAGCAATCAAACATACATTGTTTCGGCTATTACGTTGTTATGCCAAAAAAAGTACCTGAGTAACCTTACCATTAAAGTTCTGATTTTAAAAGATGGAGAATCCATGGAGTTTCGTGCCTGTTCTTCTCCATAGAGATCTACGCTAGGGAATGGGTAACTACAGTACTTTCACAGTTTTTATGCCTTGTGACTGGGACTGTAGCTACATTTCAGTGTTGTCTTTGTTTCGACAATTCAGAAGTGCCTGTAACTGGCCTACTTGAAATAAATGCTTTGATTTTAAATGCCATTATTGCATCAGCAGGTAATTAGCTTTAAGGTTCAAAAGTGCTACAAACGCAGGTCTTTGCTTTATACCGAAGCAATTAGGTTCGAAATCAACATTTTCCTCAGTATTGTATTTACCGTTTTCTATAGATAATGTTTTTTCTTCGGTAACACGATATTTCACGATTCAGTTATTGAATACAGATCAAGGTGCTGTTTAGAATAAAGATGAGCTTGGAGGTACCAGTTTTTCCTTATTGTTATTTAATCACTTGGATTGTTTTAGAAATTCGTATTTGATGTTGTTTTTTTGTTAGCCTGAATTGTCCCTCTCCTGGGCAAAGGCCTCCCCCCATTCCTTCTACTTTTCTCGATGTTGCGCCTCTTCTCGCCAATTAATGAGAAAGCCATATTATAGATATTGGTTTGTTTAATTAAAATAACGTCTTATTTATTCCTATACAATGCCACGTAGAATATCAAAGGATGAGTAGTAGCTTTGGATACTAAAAGGAAATAGAAATGATAATTATTTTGTGAATTGATTTGAATAACACTTTTTCAAGTCTGTTATTTTAAGCCCGATGAAGTTTATAGTAAGTAGGTACCTAACGATATATATTTTACAAATGATAGCAAATTGTAGAGTTAATTACCTCATTTACCTTCATAATTTCTAAGTACCAACATACATGTAACTCCTGTGATGAAAAAGATCCGATGAACAAAAATAGAGAATTCTAGTTCACGTAAGAGATCGTTTAGTAATCTTCAAACGACAAAATAATAATTATTATTCACGTGTATTTTTTTTATATAAAAAAGTAAAAATCTTCAAACACGCTTGAAGCTTTTTTCTTGATCCGGTGACCTCGTCTACGTCCCAGATTTACATAATCCTATCTTCGCGGAATAACTTTTTCTAAATAATTTATTTACTGCCACGGTTACCGCTTCAGCTCGGTTTAAGTAGGGTTGCCATACATCCGTAATTTTCCGGACAAGTCCCGAATTTTAGCTTCGTGATCGGAATTCAGGGAGAATTCTAAAACGTCCGAAATTTCCGATAATAGGAAAACCAAAACAGTGTAAGGCAAAATAATTAAAAAAAAAAACTATAATTTTCAACTGTATCTACGTCTAGGTATCACTTGTAAGAAGAGGTACTTAATGTAAGTAGTATTTACATCATACATTTAAAGCACCCAGCAATGTTCGCTAATCATAATTATCATCATCTGCCTAGCCTTTTCCCAACTATGTTGGGGTCGGCCTCCAGTCTAACCGGATGCAACTGAATACTAGTATTTTACATGTGCTTACCCATCCACAGACCAACCAAGGCTAGCGCGCCTGAAGATTCATCCGAGCGACTGTTATTATTTAGCCACGTCTCCTCATAAGTCTCTCTAATCATAAATATATTGTTGTAAAAAAAAACAATACAATAATATTATACAGCACATTTTTTGTCCGGAAAACTTAGTACGGATATGGGAACCCTAGGTTTAAGAGAGGAAATGGTATTTTGACTGAGATGGAAAAAGTTAATATTGTTTATATCCTTTTTAATCCTTTCCGCTTCGGAAGTTATTGTTAGTTGGCTGCTATTGTTAATGCATAATATTATTGTGTAAGTGCGATTGCTGTTGTTTCTCTGTATATTTTGGTTAATTGAAATAAGTAATTCAAGTTTATAAAAAAAAAAATCAATAAACTTCCTCCAAAATTGGCTCATCGCACTACCATTAGGTTCGGAATGCAGTATATTTCACACTCGTGGTTTTTTTTTCCATTTATTTATAATGTATATAGATAGTGTTTTATTTCCAGAGATAACTGTAACCTAAATCCAACGAATTTCAGTCCCTCTAGGTGATATTTGTTTTTAAATATTAGCAAACAGGATGATTATTTAAATTGTGCTTATCTATTATCTATCTATACATATAATAAGACAGTAAAAAAACTGCGTCTGTACATTGAATATATTTAAAAAAAAAATTTAGGGCGGTTTAGAAACAGTAATAGAGCACGAATCCAAAAAAAAAAATCTGTCTGTTTGTCTGTTTATCTGTTTGTCTGTTTGTCTGTTTGTTTGTACACGCTAATCTTCGGAACTACTAGACGGATTTGAAAGTTTTTTTTTTGTTGTATAGGTATTAAGTCTGGGCAACATATAGGCTATAATTTATCTTGGAAACTTGAACACCTGATGCAGAACCGCAATAGAATAGCTAAACTATAAGAGATACAAAAATGGTACCATAGCAAAAATTTTTCCACGTGATGAGCATTTTCTGCTGAGAGAATAAATTTGAAGATCTGGAACACCTGATGTGGAACTCCAAGAGTCCAGCTACACTATAACATATATAAGAATGACGTCTTAGCAAAAATTGTTCAATCTGATGACCACTCTCTGTTGATTTATAAAAATCGAAGATCTGGAACACCTGTTGTGGAAGTCCAAGAGCCCAGCTACACCATAACACAAATAGGAATGACGTCTTAGCAAACATTGTTCAATCTGATGAGCACTCCCTGTTGACTTATAAAATCGAAGATCTGGAACACCTGTTGTGAAACTCCAAGAGCCCAGCTACACCATAACAAATATAGGAATGACGTCTTAGCAAACATTGTTCAATCTGATGAGCACTCTCTGTTGATTTATAAAAATCAAAGTTCTGGAACACCTATTGTGGAACTCCAAGAGCCCAGCTACACCATAACACATATAGGAATGACGTCTTAGCAAAAGTTGTTCGGTCTGATGGGCATTTCCTATTGACTTATAAAAACCGAAGATCAGAAACATCTGATGTGGAAATCAAAGCTATCACTAATTTCACTGTATAATTATAAAATAACATAAGCTGGGAGTATCTCCACGCGGTGAAGGCGGTAACAGTTTAGGACTGATATTCGATGACGACGGTATATCATTGAAAATTTGACTCTACTGGACAAAACTCCTATTTATTTTTTTATTTTATCGAATAAATATGCCTTCGGGCTTATGTTATTTGAGTGTTTTAGACTTATTCCACTTATCTTCGTGACACGGTAGCCTACCCGGTAACGCAGAGGAGCAGTCACTTAGATTTTAATTGATCAGATATCTTCACAATAAAACTATAACCATGCCTAGAAAGAGGTCAAATCTTTCCCAATGTTCCAAAGGAGCTAAAAGATTTAGGATCATAAGATCCCAAGAATCTACCGAAGAACGTCAGGAGAGACTTGATGCTGTTCGAGAACATCAGGCTGCAACTCGCTCCCTGGAACCCTCTTCCTCTCTTCTCTTCTCTTCCTCTTGGATAACGAAGCACGCCTGCGTTCTCAGCGTATTTACGCATCTACATCCAGGTCTCTAGAGAACTGTGAAGAATATGATGCGCGACTGACCGCTGATCGTGAACGTCATGCATTGTCTCGCGAATCGGAGACGTGCACGGATAGAGAATTACGCTTGAGTTCCAAGCGTATCTACGCATCGACTTCTAGGTCTCTAGAGACAAGTGGGGAACGTGATGCGCGACTGACCACTGATCGTGAACGTCACGCATTGTCTCGCGAGTCGGAGACGTTCACGGATAGAGAATTACGCTTGAGTTTCAAGCGTATCTACGCATCGACTTCTGACTTACAAAAATGAAAGATATGGAACGTCTCGAATCGTCTCGCGCATCCCGTTGTTTACCCGTCCCCGGGCTCTTAGAATTCGACATCAGACGTTTCAGATCTTCGATTTTGACGACCCCGTTGTCGCTGACATAAGCAACAGGATCCGCGTACGAAGTCGCGGGCAGAAGCTAGTATACAATAAACATGATTATTTTTGAATCTTCATGTTTTGTTCTTTAGTCGTAGTAAAATAATAATCTTAAAAAGTCCCTTTCTTCTAAAATTCCTTCTAACAAAAGAAAACTCTTTGAAATTGTATTCATATTTAAAAACAACGCGTCTGTGAATATAATGTTTAAATAATACGCAAGATTTACTAATATGGAGTGTGTGTGGGTTGGTTGCCAAGAATTTTGTCTGTTATAAAGTCTGGAGAATAGATTAATAAGTTTATATACGCCGCGGCACAATAGCGGGAGAGAATTTCGCAAATAAACATGGCGGTGTACCAGTGAAGAAGGGTCAATTTTGTAAGAAGTAATCCGGAGTTCATATCTTTAATGTGATTATATAATTTGTCTATAGAATACTGACTGTGCCATTTTTAAAAGCGAAGCCGGTAGGAATCGAGTTGTATGGTACCTTCGCCACTGCGGTGTAGTCAGTGGCCCAAAAAGTCTGACAACCAGTCTTACCTAGGAGTATCGTATTACCCAGTACTAACTGGGTTGTGGAGGTCAGGTAGGCAGTCGCTCCATGTAAAATACTGGTATTCAGCTGCATCCGGTTAGACTGGTAGCCGACCCCAACATAGTTGGGAAAAGGCTAGGCACATGATGATGGAACATGGCGGTTTACAGAATATTTTGCAATCTTCAGTTTTATGTAATAGATACCTGAGTACAGAGTTGCAAGGATCTTTTGTCACTCACATAACGATAAGAGGGTATTCAGTAGTAGTAAGGGTGTTCCCAAGTAAAATTTAAAAATAAAATAACTAGGGGCTTTATTAATAAACAGTCGACAGTCAGATGAGGTTGATCAGAAGCCCATGACTTCGACCTACAACCTTACCATATTATAATACCTATTACCAAAGAAAAAGAATAAAGTCACTTAATAAAAATATATTCAACAAGTATTCCCCAATGTAACGTCTCAGTCTCATCCCTGCCAAGCAAGAGCCGGCAGACAATATATTCAACTCGTAAGAATCCCCCAAAACGAGGCACGAAAATATTTCAAGGTGGATTAAAAAAACATACATCTTAAATATTAAGACAGCCAGGTGAAGATTAACTGTTCGCACTCAATACCAAGGGAGTTTCCTTACAAACCCTCGAGATTTATGTAATCCCTTTTCAATCAAGCGTTGTACCGTTTTGCTTACATTAAACGTTGACGTGACTCGAGTTACTAACTTTGGTACCTATAGATATATACCTAGTTGAATTCATAATCCTCACTCCTTACTTCCTTACTAATATTATAAATGCAAAAGTAAGTTAGTTTGTTTGTTTGTAACCTTTTCACGCCTAAACCACTGAACCGATCTTCCTGATATTTTGCTTATACGTTGTCAGGTGTACAAAAACGGACATAGGATGCCTTTTATCCCGAAAAAAAGTAATGTTCCCGAGGAAAACAACAATAACGTTATTATGATAGTAGATGGCGCCACGTGTCTTCGAATCATGATTGAATTGTATTATTTCAAGCAGAGCACAACCCGAATTGATTGTCAAATTCTAAATTAACGCAAGCGAAACCGCGGGGAAAAGCCAGTCTCGATATAATTTACATTCCATAACCTACTTACTCAACGATGTACTTTAGAGTCATCATCTCCCTAGCCTTTTCACAACTAAGTTGGGGGCTTCCAGTCTAACCGGATGCAGCTGAATACCAGTATTTTACATGGAGCGACTGCCTATCTGACCTCCACAACCCAGTTATTTATTTATTTGTTTAACGCTTCAAGCACAAAGTACAGAGGCGGACTTAATGCCATTGGCATAGGACGTTATTACTGGGTAATACGATACCCCTTGGTAAGACTGGTTGTTACACTTGTTACCTAGCTATCCCATCCCATCTACAAATAAAAACTGGGACCGACTGCTTAACGTGCTTTCCGAGGCACGGAGCAAACTCGGTATGACATAGATAGTCACCCATCTATCGATCAATCTAGGCAAGCGCGGCTTAACCTAAAGATCGACCAGAGCGGCTGTTATTAACTAGCCATGAGCTCCTATGTACTTTATATTCGATTTTTGAGTGACCGTAATCATAATGTAAAAATTATACTCATAAAAGTTTGCTAGTTTGTCACGTGGGTATGAAATTGAGTTTGTTGTTCCAAAAATTGATAATTACTTAACTCAAAAATACATACAGGGTGTAAACAGACCCTTCACGAAGCCGTCAACCAAGCATTCTGTACATCAAACTAAATAACCTTAGGCATTTTTTTTGCTGGGAAACGATTTTTTGTTTTGGGGTCAAAAATCACGTTTTACGGTAAAACTCAAAATAACGCACTCAAAACACTGTGCTGATGGATGGATTGAATAGTACGGGGGTCGTGTAGGTGTTTAAAGTAAAGTTACAACATTAAAACCTTGTATTTAAAAAAAAACTTGTGAAAAAGTTGGAACTTTGACCCCCAAAATCTCGTAACTAGAAGGTTCCCAGGTATGGTCTAGAACAAAAAAATGATCGCCATGACGAGGAGAATAAGTGCCTTTCGGCTTCGTTAAGGGTCTTTTTACACCCTTTATGTAAGAGGCCTTGTTTATCGATGTCTCGGTATCATCTTCATATCTCATGGTCGATGGCTCTCTGAGGAGTATTTTGAGCAGGAATTATTGTATTGAATGGTTTTGTGACCTATCGGGACAACTTACTCTTGTACACGTAATTGCTAAATGTTCTCGGTATGTTCGATAAATATTAAAACAAGAAAACAAAGAGAAAATAAATGTTGTCGGTAACCTTGTGAGAAAGATCATCATCTGCCTAGCCTTTTCCCAACTATATTGGTGTCGGCTTCCAGTCTAACCGGATTCAGCTGAATACCAGTATTTTACATGTAACGACTGCCTATCTGACCCCCAGTTAGCACTGGGTAATACGATACCCCTTGGTAAGACTGGTTGTCAGATTTTTTGGGCCGCTGACTACGTAACGACTCTCAAAGATCTACAAATGATACCCGGGACCAACGGCTTTACGTGCTTTCAGAGGCGCGGAGGAAACTCAGTATGTAATGGGGGTCACCCATCCACAGACCAACCTAGGCAGGCGTGGCTTAACCTAAAGATCGACCCGAGCCGCGGCAGCGGCTGTTATAATTTAGCCACGAGCTCGTGGTGAAAATTTATGAAAGTACAAAATTATAATCAGATCAATCTTTAAAAAATATTCTTTCGAAGTATTAAAACAATATTTTGTTTTGTTGAGTAGATTCTTTAATGATGTTGCCAATTGAAAATGTGCTGTAAAGCTTTGTTTATTTCTTTCTCCATACTTATGATCTTTTTTTCTTTTTCAGGTAAATTATACTTATATAAGAAGAACTCGTAAGTACAATCACAGACAAACGGAGACACTGGACGACTTTCTTTAAAAATCAGCTTAATTAAAACAGTTATGTAAATGGACAAACAAATCTTATATTACTCGTGGTAAGTGCTTACACAGGTACTACTTGTCATTATAAATAACCCTTATTTGCCATGAACGACATTGCCTTGTCGATTTAATGATGTTTATCCAAGTCCCGAATTGATTGCGTCCCGATGTTTGCCGAGACCAGTTGGGCCCATTCAGATAGTGAGGGCCCTTCAGATTCCGTTCTGATTGGTTGTTAGTTTGTCGTTGGGTGACCCCTGCAGCCGTGATCATGGGCACTTTAGCGAACGGGCATGCTGCCAAGTTCATCGGGCAACCGAGTAAGATTCGTAGTAAGTGTTCAACGAGTGGTTTTGTCTTGAAACGCGAACAAAGCTTGTTCAGATTTGCAGTTCAGTGATCGTCTGATGTCTGCAAAGTTCCCTTTGGCCTTCAGATTTAATTTTAGCGTGTTTGGGGATCCCGAAATAGATATTTCAATTATGCTGAACAATGATGACTTATTTCTGAATAAAAATGGAAATGAATTGTTTTTATCTTGAAGTTGGCTTGATATAATACTCTCTAGGTTGACATATCTCGAACCTTTAATATGTATTTACTTGAACAACATTAAAAAGCGATGGACGTACTTTGTATTCGCAGAAATATCTCCATGAAGATATCTGATCTGAATAAAAGATTTCAATTTTAATCTCAATGAAAACAAACTGGATTTAATTCAATTTCAGATAAAGATCAAAGTTGACATTATCTTGAAATCGATAGCTTTTAAATTACGAAATCAAACTTGTACTTAACTTTGAAGTCTCTTTCTTTGATACTACTTAAACTTTGCTTATTTCTTTATGTGTATATTTTATTAAAGTTTTGTAAAGGTTAAGGGTTGATTGAACGATGTGTACTTTACCTGCCTAAACCAATACACTCTACTCGATCATCACATCTTAAGTTAAAAATAAATTACGAAGGGTATATGTGCGATCTTCTTTGATCAAGGTTTAAGGATACTTTTGGACGGGGTATATTAAATATCCTGTCACATGACCAATAGGTTCCTAATTTAGTTTTGCTAACAGATGGCGCTTCTAGAATCTACATACATAACAAGGGTTAGGCAGAGGTGTACCTAACAGTACACCCATATTTCGCAGGTAATGTTTAAGTTCCATGTAATAGGGGCGAGCCTATTGCCATCAACCGGGCGAAAATCCAGATTCCGTGGCTACTACTGAGAAATTCCTGATAGAAAACCTAATAACACTTTTGCCCGACCTGGGAATCGAACCCAAGACCTCGTGCTTAGCAGTCGCGCTTGCGGCCACTAGACCAACGAGGCAGTCTGGCAAAATTATCACAAAAGCAAGCTAATTTCGTCATTAAGATTAATGACGAAATCAGCTTGCTTTTGTGATAATTCTACCAAATTTCAAGTAGGGACAACAAAAACGGTAAGTATTCTTTTAGTACAACCTCAATAATGTATGTAGACAAGGCTACGATAGAACATCGTATAGGGCAGTGGGTAGCCTAATTTATGGAGGCAGGCTTAGTCTGGGTGGTGGATAGGTACAGGTGGGCAATTAAGAAGATTGGGGTCATCTGTTTCGTACCTCTTGCACTATGTTTTTGGCTCGATTTATTTACGTGCAGGTCAAGGGTCAATCTCATTAAGATCTTCTTAATGAGATTGACCCTTGACCGTCATTTCCATTTTATAAGAAGTTACAAAACAATAAAAAATGTTTATTCGAAATGAAAAAAATGATAAGAAAAACCTAAAAATGATTTTCAAATACCTATTCAATGACACCCCATTTAACATACATAGTTTGTCGACTTATTTTTTTCTTTTTCACAATATTCCGTCTGGTTGTCGCTATATTGAACTTTGATTGCTGTCATGTCTTTAGTAACACTTGCAAAATTAAGACAAATCGAATGACGTAAGAATAAACAAAATCAGCTCACGAGCCAGAAAGCCCAGAAAGAAAAAAACATACATATATGGGCTGAAAAACACATTACCCTCCCTTGCGTCGCGTAGTCGGGTAAAAATGATCGTTATAAGAGAATGACCTTAACCAGCACTTTTAATGAAGATTTTTTTAAAGATCTCAAGAAGACACATTACTCGTCATCTAAGCAGTCACCTCCTTTATAGCCATATCATCCTTCACACAGTCCATCGATTCTTAGGTCTTCCTCTACTCTAATAATAAGAAGAAGGTGATGAAGAAAAACATGGGTTCAAAACGGAAAGTGCGACGAGAAAGGAAAAGGAAGCCTTCAAAATCGTTATGTAACACGTGAAAAAGATTAACTATGAATTCGAACCCAATTAGTTTTATTTTAATTGCCACTAACAAACGTATTTTAAATCAGAGGCTGTTAATCAATTTGGTTAATTAACAAGAGGTTTTAGTTAGTTTCAGAACATTAATTACGTTTTACATCAAAGATAAATGAATGTGTAATATTATAACATTTCCTTGGGCCTATTTCTGTCAGCTCAATATTCTCGAATATTCATTGAATACATAATATTACATTAATGGAAGCTCATATAAATGAGACGCAATACCCACAGACTCGTAGTCTGTAGCCGATGAGTATCGTAGACATATATACATATATATAAAGGAACCAACCATGAAAGTACAGAAAAAAGAAAGTTGTTTTTATTGAAGTTCATTACATTATAATACCTAGCAAGCATTACAATCTAGCAAGGCCCAGTGATGGCAGGTATAGCTGTGACCGACTGGCGTCCAAGGGCTAGAAAGAGAAGTGTTGGTCTTCCGGCGGTGAAATGGGCAAACAACATTGTTGCCAACGCGGGAATATCCTGGATGAGGCTGGCACAAGAACGTGGAGCATGTCACAAGCAAAGAGAAGCCAATTCCTAGCAATGGGTGAAACATCTATCTGTACAAATAAATAAAATTGAAGTGTTTCTTTGTGCGAAAATATTTTTTTAAAGTTTTGTCTCTCTGTCTGTTTGTTCCGGATAATCTCCGGAACGGCTGGACTTTAACTGGCAGATAGCTGATGTTATAAGGAGCAACTTAGGCTACTTTTATTTTAGAAAAAGAATTAGGGTTCCGACCTAAAAAATCCCTTGAAATTGTTAACAAAATCCGATTCAAATAGGGAAATAATATTTATAAATAATTTCAAGCGGATGAAGGTCGCGAGCGAGTAACCGTCATTGGAAATTGACCCATCATTCTCATTACAACATGACGCCTGTTTTCTGCGTTAGGCGCGAATTACCCAGAAACGGCGTAAGGCGTAAGGTGCGGTGCAGGCGTGGAATTTATAAGGAAACGAAAGAACGGCGTGCCGCTTGAGTGTAATTCACGACACGGCGCCTACGTACATTTTGTATGAAAACGTTTTGAAGCGGCATCATGCCTGCACCGCGCCTTTACCTTACGCCTTTTTTGTATAATTCGCGCCTTAGGATGGGCAGAGGTATGTAGCAGTACCCACATTTCCCCAGTTCCAATTCTCATGTAATTGGGGGTGAGCCAATATAAATCAAAGAAATAAACTAATCAAAACGTTAATTACGAAATTAAATTGCGTATACCTCCTAATATTCCCGTCATGAAAGTAAATTAACAGAAATAATAGTTACATTAATTACGTTTCCGTTTTATGCGGAACACATTCGTGGAAGTGGAAACAATCTGTACAGTATGGCGTATTGTATTGTGTGAGTTACGGTAGTAAGCGCTAATGTGGCGGTTGTGACGGTAATGCCGTTGCGTTGAGCAATTTGACGGCACAGAAATAATATCGTATTACCCAGTAACGAACAGGGTAAAGTTCATTATCCCCATGGAAAAGGGAGGATCCTTATAAGTTGATAGTAAAAGTATTAAAAGAAAAGTTTATTTTATTCTTTTAAGCGTATTTAAATAAAAGCTTGTTTTAAAAAAAGTTTTTAACTTTAATTTATTACTTTTAACATTTACTATTGGGGTCCTTTTTAGTTTGTTACTCCATAGTTTGTTAGCAATATCCATTATAACAGTGAATATCTCTTAACAAGTTAGTATAAAGGGTGTAAAAAGACCCTTAACGAAGCCGAAAGGTACTTGTTCTCCCCGTCATTGCGATCATTTTTTTGTTCTGGACCATACCTGGGAACTTTCTAGTTACGGAGATATTGGGGGTCAAAGTCCCGACTATTTCACAAGTTTTTTTTAAATACATGTTTTTAAAGTAACATTTTTACTTTAAACACCTCCACGACCCCCGTACTATTCAATCCATCCATGAGCACAATGTTCTGAGTGCGTTACATTGAGTCCTATCGTAAAACATGATTTTGCACCCCAAAAAAAAAGTCATTTCCCATCAAAAACTTTTGCGTAAAGTTACTTAGTTTGATGTACAGAATGCTTGGTTGACGGCTTCGTGAAGGGTCCGTTTACACCCTTTAGGTCACGTCACGTAAAAAGAAAGCTGACCGCTCAAATAAATTTTCATATTTTTTTATTCCAGGCTTTTTCAAAGTACTAAGTAGCTATTAAAGTACCTATTACGACTCTACAATGAAACAATTATACTTATATTATAAAACAATAGCTTAGTACTTTAGGATGCGACTGTATAACGTGCGCAAACACATCCCCTTCACTGTCGCTCAGCGTTCTTTTTACGTGACGGGATTTATAGTATGTACGAAGAACTTCAAAGAAAAAAAATTACAGCTCTTTGTTCTTCTTTTGGTCTCTGTTAAAACATAATTTCACCCAAGCGTTTCATCACACTCAAGCTACAACAAAACCAATTTATCCTGTTTACCGTATTTTCAATATTCGCATGCATCGCTTTTATTCGTTTTAATCAAGCTCTGAAAAGGTTTTAATATTTTTATTATGAACAGTACGCTTCGTGGCGCGAAACGTGTCATAAGTTGAGTTCATACATGTCAGGAGACGATGACATGTGCGCGCAACCGCAACGAAAGTTCATCAGTATTTTTAATTTAGCTGTTGTTGTAATTATTTATAAAATTTGTAATATATTTTAGGGACGGAATGGTAATCAGAATGATTGAACTGTGTTTAAAATGAATGTTTACTTTATGAATAATTGTTTTTTTTTTATTAATCTGACGATAAATTATTATGAACGAGTAAGTGCACAAATGCACTAAAATACACTTAACATAGCATCACGCCTGTAATCCCCGAAGAGTTACGCAGAGGTGCACCTAATAATACCTACACCCACATTTCGCCAGTTATGTTTAAGCTTATTGCTAGCCGGGCACAAATTCAGACTCCGTGGATGCTACTGAGAAATTAAAAATGGAAAAACCCAACAACACAATGCCCGACCTGGGTATCGAACCCAGGACCCCATGCTCAGCAATAAAACAGCGATGTCGTACAAATTACTTTTCTTCCAAATTGCAAAATAAGGTTTTTCATGACCTAAGTTAAAACCATCACGACATTTTTTATTTTTGCATTTGTTCCGGTAGTGTTAAAGTTCTAATTTAAAAAACTGACGTCGAACCCGAGTCTATGATGTTAATTTAGCAGTAGGAACTTTACCTTGCTTGGAATAAAGACCGAAATTGAAAAAACCTCGATAGTTCACCTGGTTCTAAACAAAAGCCTCGTTTTATAATAATGCCGTTAATGCCTAAAAATCTTAAAATGCCTTTTAGAATTTAATTTCATATTCATAAACTCGGGGTGTTGAAATTCTGAGCTTTATTTTTTACATCAGACTTTTGAAATACTTTTAGTGGATGATTAATAAATGAGAACGCCTTTGCTACTTTACGAATTTTTAATAATAAAAATACGGAGTTTTTGAAAAGGTCACGTTGCTTACTACTATGTTTTAACAATGTAACAAGACTTAATTGTAATATATTTGATAACTTTTGAATTTTATACTTAACTCGTGTAATTCAGTTGTGTATTTCGTCAGTTTTTTTAATTGCCCCGTTAGTCTCGCGGCTACTGAACATGAGGTCCAGGGTTAGAGTCCCGGGTCGGGCAAACTGTTGGGTTATTCCAACAGGAATTTCTTAGTAGCAGCCACGCAGTCTGGTTTTGTGCCCGGTTGATAGCAGTTGGCTCGCCCCTTTGGGACTTGGGACTTAAACATAACTGGCGAGATGTGGGTGTACTAATAGGTACGCCTCTGCCTAACCCTTCGGGGATTACAGGCGCGATGTTATGTTATGTTAACTCTTTAATTTAACTTCTTACTTATCTCTTGAAATTCAGTTGTGTATTTCGTACTCTCTATTTTAGATCCTAAGTTCTTTTGTGATTAGGTCGCATTTTGATTGAGAGGAATTAACAATTGTCTCTTGAATGTTGAACGAACCCAGGACCCTTGACAAACTACAAGTCTTCCAGACATTGTTTAAGTTTCTCGCAATAAAGGATATTATTTGACTACACAATTAGGTATAAATTTTTAAAGTAACATGGTCACGAGCGAAAAAAAATGCGGATATAGTTAGCTTTATTTGTCGGGAACAGAATCGAATTGTGAGTGACAGTGGTACCGGTGCCGAGCGCGAAAAACGAACTAGAAAGGGTCTTGACGCAGAACGTTACTTTCGCAAAACGTCATCGTGAAAAATTTGGTCACTTTCGCAAAACGCCATTTTCGCAAAATGTCACTTTCGCAAAACGTCTTTTTCTCAAAACATCATTTTCGCACAATGTCACTTTCGCAAAACGTCATTTTCGCAAAATTTCATTCAAGTCATTTTTTTCTCAGAAGAGACCTAATACTAACACTATAGAATCGGGTAAGTAATTAGGGGTAGACCGATTTGTCTGCTCATCCCACCCGCAATAACTTCGGCTTACCGTGGACACGGTGCTTGCAACGGTTTAGGCGCAGAAGGCCCAAATCTCAAAATGGCAACAGAGTCGCAAAAGGACAAGTTCTCAAAATGGCAAATTCTCTAAAAGCCTAATTCTCTGAATGGCCAATTCTCTAAAAGCCTAATTCTCTGAATGCCCAATTCTCTAAAAGCCTAATTCTCTGAATGCCCAATTCTCTAAAGGCCTAATTCTCTGAATGGCCAATTCTCTACTGAGATAACTAAATGCATAAGAAAGACTAGATATAGGGATTTTATTTCACAAACTACCAGGAGGCCAGAATCATGAAGAAGTACTTATTATCTTCTTCTAAATTGCTTGCTGCATGATAATCGAAATGTACAAAAATCTTATAATTATGTACCTATACCAGATAATTACGTTATTTAAAATAAAATAAAAAACGTAATACATCCTTTATGATTCTGGCCTCCTGGTAGTTTGTGAAATAAAATCTCTATATCGGAATTGGCCAGAACAAGTAGGAAGGAGATGAGGAAAAAGGATAGTGAAGTCTCACAAACTACCAGGAGGCCAGAATCATGAAGGATGTATTACGTTTTTTTTTTTTAAATCACATAATTATCTGGTATACATATAAGATTTTTGTATATTTCGAATAAAATCCCCATATCTAGTATTTCTTATGCATTTGGTTATCTCAGTAGAGAATTGGCCATTCAGAGAATAAGGCCTTTAGAGAATTGGGCATGCAGAGAATTAGGCTTTTAGAGAATTGGGCATTTAGAGAATTAGGCTTTTAGAGAATTGGCCATTCAGAGAATTAGGCTTTTAGAGAATTTGCCATTTTGAGAACTTGTCCTTTTGCGACTCTGTTGCCATTTTGAGAATTGGGCCTTCTGCGCCTAAACCCTTGCAACAGCGCCGAAATATCGGTAGGTAACTCAAAACAAATAGTAAACATTGTAAATATCCCGTTTCCGGTGTTAATGATACATAATTAGGCATTTTATAGTGCTGAAAACATTTTAGAAAATACCTACTGGTTTCAATTAGTGAATCATAATATTGAACATGCCTAATAAACTATAATGAGTACCGATTATTCGTAATTAAGCTTTATAACCGTTGCGGGTATAATTAACATTGAATACATAAGTTCAGTTTTCATATCATACAGATAGTTTATCTATACATGCAAATAAATAAAATTGAATTGTCTGTGTATTATCAAACTTTTTACTGAATGCATATGAAAGTACATAACACGGCACTTTTAACAAAAACACATTTTTTTTAATTATTGTCCGTCTGTCTCTTTGTTCCGGCTAATCTCCGAAACGGCTAGACCGATTTTGACGGGACTTTTACTGGCTGATTATAAGAAGTAACTTAAGCTACTTTTAGAAAAAGGATTAGAGTTCCGTGAAAAAAAATGAAAACCTTTGAAATTATTAACAAAATCCGATTCAAATAGGGCAAGTTTTAATAATTTCACGCAGACGAAGGTCGCACAGTTAGTTATACATATTGATAGAGTATCGAATAATATTCCACTCGTGTCTACAAGTACAATAGATGAGTCCCACCATGTTTAATAACCTATTCTTGGGCAAATACAAAATACGATCTATCTCCTACGTTTGTTTCAAATCAATTAGAATGTTTCAGAGATCTTCAGTCGTATTTAGGTTCCTTTTATAAGCAATGAAGCACAGTTCAGTGTGGGTTTAAATAATAAAGGGTGTAAAAAGATCCTTAACGAAGCCGAAAGGCACTTCTTTTGCCCGTCATTGTGATCATGTTTTGTTCTGGACTATACCTGGGAACCTTCTAGTTACGGAGGTATTGGAGGTCAAACTTCCAATTTTTTTACAAGTTTAGAAAGTATTACTTTTTAAGGTTTTAACTTTACTTTAATTACCTCCATGACCCGTTTACTATTCAAAGCATCCATCAGCACCAAGTTTTGAGTGCTTTACATTGAGTTTTACCGTAAAACGTGATTTTTCACCCAAAAAAAAAGTCGTTTCCCAGCAATAATTTTTACGTAGGGTGACTTAGTTTGATGTACAGAATGCTTGGTTGACGGCTTCGTGAAGGGTCCATTTACACCCTGTATATCGCGGTTTCCCAAATACGATGGGGCCGGCCTCCAACTTAACTGGAAACAGCTAAATACCATTATTTCAGACGGAGCGTCCGTCCATGTGACCTCTACACCCCAGTTACTGGGTGATACGATATCTTGTACTGGACATTTGTCTACAGTAGACACCTACACACTACAAAGAGTCACTAGAGTGCCTTGTTCCCGCGGGGAAGCCGGCAGGAATCGGCTTTTTGGGTGCCGTCGGGCCTGCTGGACAGAATTAATAACCAAAATGCTACATTAAAAATTAAGACCAAATATAACTGTGAAACCCACGTGCAATGAGTACGGGTTGTGGATTACAGCCCATTCCCTCTCATAGAAGAGGAGGCCAATGTCCCAGCACTGGGAACATTATAGGCTGATGATGCTTATGTTATAAATGCTATAGCTTTGAAAACTAGCCCAAGAAGGATTATTGACCAATAGCCGAGACCTATACCTATAGAAGGGTTTCGTAAAGGTGGAAAGGAAGGAGGAAGGAAGCCCCCTAGTCGGAACCAGTGCGGGACCACGCTGGCAGGACCCAATGTGCTGCGTTCGGCAATACCAACGACGCAGCTTTATGTGTCCCGGCTACATCACACCACGAAGGTTGAGGAGATCGTGGAGTATGTCCGAGCGAAGACCAGCTGGACCTTGAAGGTTGGGAAGTTGGAGTCACGCCAAAACACGAATTTCAAGTCGTTTGTGGTGCGAGTTCCGACTCATCATACACCTTGCTAAAGGAAGAGTTTTGGCCGAAGGGTGTCATGTGTCGGCGTTTCTGCGGAAAGCTATGCGAAACCACGGAGCGCAACACAACGCCGTCACTTCATGTACAATAGTCTATATTTTCTGGTTTTTATAAATATATGTATGATAGTCTATAAGGTATATATGTTATGGGTCTTTGTTACCTGAAATAAACAATATATTATTATTATTACACCAAAGACCCAAGTCGAAGATATACTTTAGTAATTCCACATTCCGCCCTTACTGTAGTAATTCTACATCCCACCCTTACTCCAGTAACTCCACAGCCTGCAATACCTACTTGGTGAGCTCGTACTACTGGTAATTCATTCGTGAGCCCCCTCATATTTTTACAAAGCCGGGTTTAGATTGGATGCGAGTGCAATATGAAATTCATTCGGTTGAGTTACGGCTTATAAAAATATTACCTACCTGAGGTGAACCTTTTTCTTTAATGTAGCATTTTATTTTATTTTTGTAGTATTTTCCAGGCTGTTTGTTAGGTCTTGCTGCAATGAGCAAGCACTTGACATATTGCTTAATGTTTACTTATATATAGTACTTTGCTAAATATTTTCAGTGTATTTTATTTCTCTTTGAAATTCGCTGAATATTTCAAAACACCCCATGGGAAAAAGATGTTTATACAGGGTGTAACATAATAAACGCAAGACCTCACGCATGGTGTCTTAGACCATGAAACTGAACAACTTTTGCTATATGATTTTAGGAAATTCATATTTTTTTTAGTTTTACCTGATTCTATAAAGGGTGTAACAAGACCCTTAACGAAGCTTAAGTCATTACGATATTTTTTTTGCTCTAGACCATACCAGGGAACCTTCTAGTTACAGAGAGATTGGGGGTCAAAGTTCCAATTTTTCACAAGTAAAAAAAAAAATAGGGACATGTTTTTAATGTAAGATTTTTAAACATCTCTACGGCGACCGTATTATTCAATCAGCACAATGTTTTTGCGTATAGTTACTTAGTTTGATGTACATAATGCTTGGTTGACGGCCTCGTGAAGGGTCCGTTTACACCCTATATGTATGTTTAGAGTTTCATCACTCAAAATGAAGTTGCAGGTTGAAGGAGCCTCGCACACAAGTTAAAAAACCCTTTTGTCCGGACATCCGATATTCTTTTCGCAAATATGTCTTATACTCGCCCATTTGGGTTAGTCCCCTAACAAAAATAACATGGCCTCTTAAGAGGTTTGACAAAAACTAAGCTCATATAATATACGTATAGGTACTATATCGACCAACATAATCCTACATTTATCCAACAAACAGAACTTGAAACTCAACTGACACTCAAGCAATAAGTCTCGACACAAAACTTTTAAACTAGTCTATTTGAAAGCAGAGATAGCGTGCAACACAAGTAATTATTTCCCTGACAGCTGGAAAACGTCCATTACTGCAGCAGTGTGCCCTATAAACAGTCATAACGAACCAACTCGGGTAGAAATGCCATGTTCACCGCGACAAGGAGATTGCAAGGCGCCATGCAATTTTAACGCTGTAAAGGTAAGCTTATCTTCCTTATACGAGCTCCTTTGTTGAAAACGGAGGAAACGTGAGTTTTAAACAGGTAATTAAGTGAAAAAGAACTGATGCCCAGTTTCACGAAAATTAGGTGACACCTAAATTAATCATCAAATGAAAGCTTAGTGTTGAAATTTCAAAGTCCAGCTCGACGCCGAAAGTTATAACTAAAAACGGGCACGAAACTGGCATTTATAAGTATGCAGTTTGATGGTTTTCGTGCACAGCTGCACACTGCTCTAATAAACTAGATAAATGTTTTTTTTTGTCTCTTTTCGATTCTAAAAACATAATAATTTTCAGCCAGATTCACATTTTTCTTTAAAAATATTTTCCTATCATTGTTTATCGTATCACTTTAAATTTTATCTTTTCCTGCAACCAGCCTGAACTCATCCTAACTCAATATTAAAATCTGCCGACTCCCGACCTACTAAGCCTTCTCCGCTATGAAAATAATCCACAGCCAGTTCACCACGACTACGACTGCAGTATCCAACAAGAAATTATAGCATTCGCCTGTAATGTAACAGTTCAGATTCATTTGTTTCCATATAAAAACGAATCTTAAATTGTGATTGGTGAGGGAGGGAGCACGTAACGAAATGCATTTGACGATAACCATATTTAAATATAGTTCCATTTCTTTCACTAGCTTGAAATTGATAAACGTATAATAGTGATTAGTGGTGCAAGTGGGCCTTTATAGGTATCGCTATTCTTAATTCAAACCAACCCTTTGCTGGGTAGACGCACATAAGAGTTATGTCCTTTCTCGTGTTTCTTTACGCCAATCATCCCTGACCTGTACCACAAAGTTAATAAATCAAAACAGGAGATAATTACACCTCATAATTATGTAAATACGCCCAAATAATGTTAAACGGAAATAAATATTTAACAAATTTTATTGAAACATCCAACTTGTGGATTGTAAATGCGGTACAGCATCGCTCCCGAAATGAATCATGAATAAACAAAAACCTTGTAACTGGAACTTGTACTCTGCAAATTCAAATTGGATGTTGTTCCCGAAAGGACCTACTTATGTTATGTAAATATTCGTAGCAGCTACCTGCGTGTTTTTCTTTATTTCTGTTCCATTTTAACATCTTTTTCCGTGTTTAATTACACTGGGCCATAATTATTAATTATAATACATACAATTGTGATAAAATCTCTGTCTGTATTCTCATATTCATCTGCTTAGCCTTTTCCCAACTATATTGGAGTCGGCTTCCAGTCTAACCGGATGCAGCTGAATGCAGCTCCATGTAAAATACTGGTAGTATTTTACATGGAGCGACTGCCTATCTGACCTCCGCAACCCAGTTAGTACTGGGTAATACGATACCCCTTGGTAAGACTGGTTGTCTGTATGTATGTACGTATTCACTGAATAAAAATAGCACGCCGTTGGATTTTCCGTTTCGAGGCAAAGTGATATAGACCGACCGCTTTAATGAGTCCTCGCGAAGGTATCAATTTAAATGGAATATTCTGAAGTTTGATCACGTATTGGTTCAATTAGTATCGTGATACATACGTGGATTATGGTTATATAAACTGTTTTATGTCCGTCACCTCACCATCTCGGGTCCAGTTGAAAACCAGCGTCGGGCACTAGCTGCTCGGCAGTTTGCTGAACTGGGCCTATTTGGCGCAGCCGTGAGGCACACAATATTGTCTCTTTTTTCTGTTTAATTTACGTTTCATATTGTATAGATTCAAGTTTCTTATTTTAATTTTTTCTTATTTGTTTGTTGTGTGCACTTGTGGCCGTGTGCCAAATAAATATGTTTTCTTTCTTTCTTATTTTAAAGCAAATCATCTGTGTGGTATCTTGTTAGGACTTTGTGGACGCTTAATGTGCCTTTGATGGGGCAAGGCGGAGGACTCATTAAAGCGGTCGGTCTATAGTTAAAACGGGCATGACTAAAAATTTGTTTATTCCCAGATTTTTTATTTATAAGACGACCCTAGATGTCCCTAGGTAGACAAAAAACTCTAGAGCTTGACGACATTACAAGAGCCTCGTTGAGACGAATATCTGTAACGAAGTGGTTATTAATAGATGGTGTCAATTGGATATTGAAGCTGTGTGTTTTTTTTTTAATAAAATGTTCTGATAAGTTCGTTCAACTTCATGAGCACTGCGTCGGTAAAATCTTGAGTAATTCTTTAGTCCCAGTCGCCAATCGTAATTTCGTGATTGTCATCTTTACGAAAAAATCATCATCTTCCTGCCCTTGTCCCATGTTACTTGGGGTCGGCGCAAAGCGTTTTTTTCTTCCATTCTCCTCTGTCAACCGTCAAGCTATCATTTACTCCTTTATCTTTCATATCATTCCTCACACAATCCATCCATCGTTTCTTTGGTCTTCCTCTCCCTCTCCATCCATCAACGTTTATATTCAGCACTCTTTTAGTCACATGCGATTCGTCCCTCCTCATCATATGTCCATACCAAGACATTCGATTCACTAAAAATATGTGAGAATATTGATTTTATTTTAAAAGGGAGAAAATTAATTCAGAATACAAATATATTCCTCGAGTTCATTACGTTGATGACAATATTTTAATGAACTGCCTCCATTTATCATCCCTCAAGGGAATTAAATCGAGTTTTTTTTTTTATTCTGGGAATCGAAGTAATTTATTACTCGATCAAAATTTAAAGATGGAATCTAGAATTGAGTTTTTTTTATCCAGTAAAACTTTTTTTACTACTACTTGGTGTTTGAATTTCGAAGTTAGACGAGGTACTTCAAAGAGGTTTCAGTATATAAAAATAAACCTACTTTTTATTTATATTAGGGACTTCAATGTGTTAGTCCCAATCTCAATTGATCTTGTTCGGTCTTTGTGAAGAGGTTGTTTTCGCACAAATAGACCTAAGTAACGTCTTTGTATATATTTCTACAGGCTGAAAGTCCAACAAGATTCAGTCTAGTTCCATTATGTTTAGTAAGTATACCTAAGTACTTTTCGTTTGTTTTCCTTCAGTAAATATTGGAGTTTCGTTGTTATGACCTTTGTGTTAATATTACAAAATGTCTATATTTATGTACGTGTCCATGACAGGTCCAGACGGAATATTAGCGACACGTGGAACCTATTGCTCTCTCTTTAGTGATGACAGTTCCATAATGACAATGATGTTATTTACGGAAGCTTTTCCATGGATAACGAAGAACCTGCACCGATTTCGGAGGACCACCCTTTTTTTTTTGGATGGGAAATCATCAAATAACCCCCCCCCCCCCCCCGCTCTGGGCGGAGTGGGAGGGAGTGTCAGACTTTTACTGACTAAAACCCATTCATGTGTCTTCTTTGCCCTTTGTGTTCCAGGGCCGCGGTATCTCTTTTGAACAGTCCCGCAGCGCGGAAGACCACCTTCAATTTCCTTTTACGAAATCCCCAAACAGAATTTAGTTATCTGTTTTACAAGCAAAATTCTCCAACAAAATTTCCCCTGAAAAACCATCACAAAACATTATCGCTTTTGAACACCCCTTAATAATCTTACAGTAGCACATTACAATAAAGTACGGAAATATTAAATATTTAATCCACATTTGGCAGAAAATGTACAAGAGTCAAAAAATTCGCATCAAAAAATGATATTCAAAGGAAAGGTAGGCTGTTTGAAGAGAGATTTGAATGAGTTACCATCATTCTGGACATGCTATAAAGGAAGTAGGGCGAGGAATATTTCAATGCGAACGAATTGCATGCCGAGCGGGCGAATCTGTTTATTTGCACGTGTAGAAGGTGGATTTTAATCAGACGAAGGTTTAAATGGTTTTTTTTTGTACTTACTATAGCGCTCGCTGACGGTCTACTTATGAACCTTATTATTTAGGGCATAAAGGTGAAAAGTGAGTACGAGTGAGTAAGTTGATTTTACTCTTTTCCACTTTCATTATTTTGAATTTTCTAGAACAATCTAACAAACGTTTCGTAGACTAGGAACTTAGGACGGTACATATACAAGTCACAATGTTCGTTCCCGTACTCCTCCGAAGCGGCTTGACCGATTTTCATGAAATTTTATATCCATATTCAGTAGGTCTGAGAATAGGCTACTATCTATTTTTCATACCCCTAAGTGACGCAGACGAAGTTGCGCGGGTCAGCTAGTTTACTATTAAATTGTAATAATAACATTTAAATATCAACCCTCAACTCTGACGCAACGAACGGCCGTAAAATTAACCCTAAAATTCTAATGACGTCGTAAGCCGAAACTTTCAGGCTGTACTAACCTATGTCCTGAATTAATCATAGAACAAAATAAACGTTACATAGAGGGTATTCCATGTGCGTCAGCGAGTGTTGTGTAACCAACACATTCACTTGTTTTAACAGGCGTCGCAGGCAAGCCCTGCTCCTGACATATTCATTTTGATTCAATAATAGAGTATGCTCGTGCTCGGAGTGTTAGGGCGTTGGAGTACGTTATACGTAAGGACTTAAATATATTTAGAGCTCCTAATGTATTCTGGAGGCCAATGATGTGATCGGAGGATGGAATCGTGCAATTATAATATTTTATTGCATGATAATATACACCGTGACTTTTTAGTCCTCTTACAAAGGTGGTCCACTCAATGTGCCCGACATAAAATAGTTCTAGGCACGATTTTTTTTTTAACTACCGTAATAGGTACAAAGAAAAATAAATAAACATTAGAAAAAATTATGAAACATCCTGTTGATGATGTTTACGTGTCAAACGGGAGAATATACCTTCCCAGCGCTCGTGTCCAGTAGATTATCGCTCACAACAGGGTGTTTTAACTACGTCATGCGTTATAATATTGAATAATATTTTTATTTTTAAATTATTAAAATCTCATAAATACCTATTTTTTTTTATGAATGCTTAGTAATCATTGAATACATGAAGTGTGCTGCCGTTGTAAGACGACTAAAAAGTCACGGTGTATAGCCTAACATTTGAAAAAGCCTGTTTAGAATATTTGTGCAAAATTTGAACAGGATCTATGCAGTTATTTTTGAGACAAGTCGGAACATCGATTTGGATTTTTACGATTTTATTGTCTATTCCTTCCTCGGAAGCAAAACTGGGGGCGCCCCCAGTTTCGGGAACAGGCTCCAAGCTACTGGTGGTTAGGGCTTCAGGAAGAGGAACCTCCAAACAACGTGCCGTTTCAAGAAGTACCGCTTTCTAAATCAGGAGCCTGATCAAGGTACCTAACGAGATCCTCCTTAGGTGTTAGTCGAGGAGCCAACAGCCTGACACGATCTTTTATATCTGAATCGCCTTAGGTGTTAGTTAGAGCCTCGTTAGGTGTTAGTCTAGGCTCTTGACAATAATTAAGATAAAAATGATGAATCGTTTTTATCTGAATCTCTTCAAGGTAAGTGGTTCGGTTTCTTCTACAAACAAGTGACGTTTTATTATGTATTTCCAAGAAAGATTTATCTAAATAATGCACCTGCTATAAAAGTCAATAGTAAAACAATGAAGATAATGATGATTACTTTTAATGAAACAATACCTACCATTAAAAGGAATTGCTTTCACGTGAACAGAACAAAAAAAGTGTCCTTAAGTTAAGAATGTAAATTACGGATATTAGCAGCGTGACGTCATGGAAATTCTCATCAATGGCAACAATAGGCAAATGAACGTAGATAATACACCATCAATTTAACGATTTCTCTCTTTGATGTTAAATATAAGTTTTTTGTGCTTTTTCAAACCTTTCCGCTTCATTAGTTTTGTTTCAATGATGGAAACAAATGAATCCAGATATAGTATGACCACTTTTATAGTGCAATTCAAGGTGGCGTTGCTTGTCATAAAAATTTTCATCGACATGTCAAGCTTGTTACAGTTATTTCTGTTCTGTGTTTTCCCGCCTAAACAGATAAGTAGGTTGAAGTATAAACTGAGCAATCCCTAACATTACTTTTTGACAAGAACCGTTTCTGTACCTACTATTGTCTCAAAATCTTCACCTTCTGATTTATTTTTTAATTTTGCATCGTTCATGAGCGGAGCCTTTAGCTTCTTTCCAGTCAGTCTGTTCAGCGTCAGATATGCGTCACGTTAACTTATTTAAATACTGCCCAAAGGGTGGACTGGCTGTGGCAGCGTCAACCCAACCTCTTAATCTCTCTTGTGTCGATCCATGATACAGCTTTTTAGCAGTATTGTAATATTTATCACTTGCTTCGGTGAAGAAAAACATCATGGGGAAACCAGCATGCCAGAGTGATATTTCTCGACGCCATGTAAAGTCCAGTCAGTGACCCATGGGGGGCCTAAAACTCTGTCACCAGGTTACACTAGCCACACGACAAAGAAATAACTGAGTTAAGATTTCTAGCCATATAGCACATGGCTTCATTGAAAGCAGAGGTCGCTTTTTATTAAAGGTTTTGAGGCATACAGGGCAGGACAGAAGGTGAGACATCTGATCTAGTTTCATATGCGCACCATAAAGGCGTATTATCGAAACAGCCTTACCCTTACGACTGCCTTTCTGGTTTAGTAGACTGTCTCGTTGGTCTAGTGGTCGCCAGCATGACTGCTGAGCATGCGGTTCTGGTTCGATGCCTAGTAGTAAATTCGAAATTACGAATTTCTCCTATAATATCAGACTAAAACATAACTGGCGAAATGTGGGGGTAATATTAGTTCACCTCTGCGGAACCCTTCGGAAATTACATGTGTGATGTTATGATGAAGAAGAGCCTTCAACATCTTCCTACCATGGTCCCATATTACGTCAATCGGTGCAACACGTTTTTTCCTGTCGTCCTTAAAAGTCGTCACTCTTTCATTCACTCCTTTATCTTTCATGTCATTGGTTACACAATCTACCTACCTTTCTTTGGACATCTTCACTTCACCTGTTATCATCTACCTAGACTTTTCCAACTGTGTTGGGGTCGGCTTCAAGTCTAACCGGTTGTAGCATAATACCAGTATTTAACATGGAGCTACTGCCTATTTGACCTCCACAACCCAGTTAGTACTTGGTAATACAGTACCCCTTGGAAATAATTGTTGTCAAATTATCGGGCCACTGACCTGACTGATCTTTGACAGTCGTTATAGGTATAACGACTGTCAAAGATCTACAAATTACAGCTGGGATCAGCGGGTATGTTATGATGGTCACCTATCCACAGACCGACCTCGGCAAACGTGGCTTAACCTTGAAGATCAACAAGTGCGGCCGTGGTTATTTAGCCAGGAGCTCCTCACTTCACCAGCAACCTCTCAATTAATTAGATTCATTCGCAAGTAGCTATACATTCAGCAATTTATTAATATCACTGGCACGTCACAACATATCAGAGACATTGGAACATCAACAATGGCTCATATCTAGTGGAACGTGAGAACGATTATTTCATTCGACTTTTAAATAAAACAATGGAGAGAATTGTGAAAAAACAACTAACGACCAGTGTTTTGTTAACAAAACGTTATTGTTACTGTTACTGTATCGCTTGTGTAACTGTCGGATGACTTCAAACAAATTGTCTTGTGCAAGATATAGGCCGTTCGGCATTTCTTTTTCTATACTAATATTATAAAAACTTTAAATTTTAAATACTTTAAATTGTAATCTGAGGAGAACGTAGTGGGTAGCATAATTGTTTTAAAATGTAATATTTAAGATAGCGTCTTATTTTTATTGTGCTACTGTTTGTTTTTCCTTAAATAAATAAAGAAGTAAAGGACATTGACCGGTTCTGGGCCATATGCTGCCCAGACATGGGACTACTTCCAAATGATTACTTGCATTAACATATAATTTTAAAAATATTTAAAAAAAAAATCGGTCCCAGGGTTTTTTTTTAGTTTTGTTTTTAAGATTTTCGGGACGATTTTAGTTAACTATTATTTTAATAAAATGTTTTCGCATAAAAATAATATGTAACTCCATGATGATGGGCACATTATCGATATTTCTGGACCTTATCAAGCGACTCAAAATGACGCTACTATTTTAAATAATCTTTTAGATGGTCCAGGTAGAGTTATTTATTGGCTGTTATAGTTTGGTGATATATTTATTTTAGACAGAGGGTTTCGTGACTCTATACCCATATTGGAATCCCATGGATATGTTGGCATAATGCCAGAATCTCAGGCAAGAAGAGCTACTCAATTAAGTACAATCCAGGCAAATAAATCAAGAATGTGCACCATTTGCCGGTGGCCTGTTGAGGTAGTAAATGGGAGGCAGAAACGTGATTTTAAGATTTTTCGTCATGAATATTGTAATGTAGCCATGAGCCATTTTTTCACAGACCTTAAAATCGCTGCGGCTTTAACGAATGCCTTTCACGTCGACATAATAGACAGTCCCCATGCAAGCGATTTTATAAACATAGCTAGAGAGCGACTGAATGTTGCCAATAACTTGGCAGATTACGTGGACGAAAAAAGATTAAACCGAAATAGAACCCATTTCGAAAATATTACTGTTGAGCAGAATAATGTTACCGCATTTCCAATATTGACCGCTGAAGAATTGACCCTTTTCGCTGTAGGCACCTACCAAATAAAACTTGCACCCAGTTATTACAGTGAACATGTACGCAGCAGTGGATCATTTCTCATCCAACAATATAACGGAGATCTTAACGATCTGTCAGCATTTACTATGCCTTCCAGTAATGTCCAACTCATAAGAGCACACATAAAGAGTAGACATGTATCGTCGAAAATGTACCACTGCTACATATTGATACATCAGGACAATCCTGGAATAGATTGCATAAGAAACTATTGCTGCTCACGTTTCACAGGTCGCAGAACAATTGGCAGTTGTGCCCACATTATGTGCCTAGTTTGGTTTTTAGGCTGGGCTAGGCACCAAGACGTTATTAGGCGTCCTGCTCTATTTCTCGATACAATTATCATCGATGACGATGATGACGATTAAGTGAATAATTATAGATCATACGATGTAAACGAATAATGTAATAATATCAATGTTAGTTATTCATTGTTTAATGTCAAGTAGATAACTGTGAGTATTATTAATGTAAATCAATTCTGAATGTCAGAAATCATGAAATACTTGATTGTAATAATAAAGTGAGTAATTGTTTAAAATAATTACTGCGGTACGTACCATTGGATGTCATTCTTCACCAATAAAAAATCTTAACAAAAAATATTTTTTTCTCATATCTCCTCGAATAGATTTTGATGAGCTTTCGTTTACAGAGTAGTGTTAGCCTAAGGTACATAATGCACTATGTGTTCATTCTGGGCAACACTTGGCCCAACTCCCATACATGGATGGTCAATGTCCAATGTTTATAAGTTTGTATGTTGGGGATAATCTCTAGAACGAATGATCCAATTCTAAAAATTCTTTCACTGACAGAAAACTACATTATTCGTGGGTGCTATAGGCTATTAATTATATTTATTTCATGCATATTAGCCGAGTTATCACAATTTTTGCGGACGAAGTCACTGACGAAATACTAGTTGCGTAATATTTTGGTTAAATTATTTGGCGTCACGACACTGTCCATCAAGGGCCTGTCTATCATATTATTATCTGATCATCGTGTCGCCAGATATATTACAAACATGCAATAAAACATTACAAAGGCTAAGATTTAAATACGGTAATTCCTTCACATAGCAGGAAAGAAAGCATCGCTGAAAAGCCATCAAACATGTTATCAAATCTCCAAAGAGGTATGGGTTCCTAGGTGTTGCTTGTGTTACCTACTCACTTCATCAAGATTCATAGACAATATAGAAACCGGTAGTTGACTAGTTTTTAAAGCAAGGCGAAGACCGCAAATATTTCGGGAAAACGACCACCATTTTGAACGTCAAAGACGATAGGAACAGCCTTACATTTGAATTCTCCTTCGAAACCAGACAATAACAATCTATTAGGCATATTAAAGGCTGTCTTTATTGCAGGCTCGTCCTCAGTCCTGGAGTTCAGCCAAACGGCGTTTGATGGAACAAAGAGCCGATTATTATTCTCGTAACTCAGATTCGATGAAACTGTGGGAGAATAAATTATTAGGGGCAAACCTATTGTTACAAAAGGGTATGTATCTGTAATTCTACAAGTATTTTTAATGTGTCACGGAATGAGCCTTAATCATAGTAATAAATGTCAACACCAGACCTGACACGAAAATACCGATCAGAATCTTCCCGTAATAGCGAGACGCGTCTACGCGATCAGAATCATTAAAGCGTCATTTTACTACCAAATCATAGTTCTCACCTCGAAAACCAATGAAGGTCACTATCCCTGACACCGTGAATGGAACTCAGAACACCCTGGCGACTTTCTAACGAAATATTTTAACTTTTAACACGTCAGGCGCACGCGTCTCGAATATTCATCGGCGACAACAATGGCCGCGATCAGCTATAATTTTAGGAGCAGTACGTTGTTGTGTTGACAACCATTGTCATTATGTAGTGTATCGCTTTGATGGAATATAGATTGTTTATTGTCCCGATACAGAATCATTTTTGGGGTCCTGCACCAAAAAAATGCTCTACTGAATCCGGGTTCTGTACAAAATGATTTGGAAACAGGATAATATGTTTCTTTTGTGGTCTGGGAAAGCCATAGACAAATTGCATTATTAAGGAATGACCCAATGGTCGATGACAGGATTTAAATAGACAATTCGGTCACAATCTTACCTTTAAAGTGATAAAACCCTATGCGCCGATCAGGATTCCAAACATTTCAAAGGAGGACTTCGTCTTCGGAATTTCGTAATAATGGAAAATGAACGGGAAAGGTCGAAGAAAAGGAACTATACTAAGAACTTTTTATTAGTGTCTTCTTCGTCAAATGTTCCTTGGAGGCAAGGGAAAGCAGACAATAAGACTTTATGCTGAATGCCGATATCAATCTTTTCCATTAATGTTTTACGCTTCAGTGATTACATTCAATAACAATGTCTGGATCGTTTGAATTTTACTGACAGAAAAGACAAAGATTAGTCGAAGTTTTTTATGTTTTTTTTATTCAAGGGTACTTAAACTTTATCTTTGCTAGTACTTTCATTAATTCCTAATCCGGAAGGCGAATAACACATGAAAGAACTGACGTTTTTGCTGACTTTAAATAGCCAAAGTGTAGAAACAAAACTGCTTTTACACATACTCTTTTTTTAATGGCACCAAACAGTCATTTGTTTTTCATATACAAGAAGCAGTAAAACTGAGAACTGTAACCTATGTTCCGAAGTTGAGTGAAAGGTGAAATTCCATTCGAAAGTTAAATTCAAATTGATCGTCTGGAATTTATTGATGCCCTTTACGATAACCATAAAACAACAGAAATAGTAGCTAGGAGTTCAAATCAGAGTGTAACAATCGCATAATAAAATAAATTCGCCAATAAAGATTGGTAGCTGCCAATAAGGGGATAATAAGACATTTTATTGGTGTCTAATTTTAACGTAGGTGTAGATTTTATGTTGGCAGTGCACACAAAGGGTCTATAACTTTGCAAATGTTCGTAAAAGAACACAGAAAAAAAGTTAAACTTATTCTTCCTACCCTTGTCTCATGTTACTTGGGGTCGGCGCAACACTTTGGTTTCTTCGATTCTCCTCTATCAACCGTCACATATCATACTCCTTTCTCTTTCATACCATTCCTCACACAATCCATCCATCGTTTCCTTGGTCTTCCTCTCCCTTTCCATCCATCAACATTTAAAAAAAATTACCATCGATTGGTATTACATCCATTACAGTGGTTACTAATAGTCAATCATAGTGATCTATGTTTTTCTGTTTAAAAATTAAGTCAGCGATACCTTTGTAGCCGCAACATTAAAGGATGATTTCCACTAAACGCCCGCATCGCATCGGATCGGAACGGAACAGTTTTTACAATCTTTAAACAATATTAAATCGTGTACACAGTATTTAAAGTCTGTATTACCAAGCCGCGCACGGCAGCTTGACCGCAGGCGTTCTCCGCGACACGCGATCGTAGCCGAAAGTATGCTGCGACGCGAGATCTGCTCTGCGGTCTGCGGTAGGAATGAAAGTATTTGACTAGGTGCAGAAACGGATGCGTTCGCAGGAGACGGTACGGACCCTCTCGTATGTGTCGACATCCTGCCGGACAAGATCGGCTGTTGCCGCATCCGTTCGTGCGAGTCGTTTGGTGGAAATTATCCTTTACGAGCAATGTATCGCATTATAGGTGACACCACAAAATAAAAGAACATCCAAAGAATTTATATGAATAAATTCTAAGAAAGGACGGGTGAAAAATTCATCCCTCATAGGAGAGCCAACCTCTTGCCGCCCACCGACGCCTTGTGGACGCTAGAGAAATTGCAAAATCTCCTCTCACAGTCCGAGCGAGAGACACTTAGACCCGCGTCACAAAACAGACAGATACAGAAGGTCGGCTTGATTGCCGCTTTGGTCTAGTGGCCGCAAGCGCGACTGCTGAGCATGGGGTCCTGGGTTCGATTCCCAGGTCGCGCAAAGTGTTATTCGGTTTTCCGTCGGCAATTTCTCAGTAATAGCCACGGAGGCTGAATTTTGGCCGGTTGGTGGAAATAAGCTCGCCCCCTATTACATGGGACTTAAATATAGCTGGTGAAATATGGGTGTACTATGTATCCTTCGCGTATAACAGGCGCCTACCTGGACCTAGAATCATGAAATTTGGCAAAAAACAACATCTTACACATTTTTCCTTTACATAAAAGGAAAAATCGTAAATATGTAGTTTAATAACAAAATACCTACATGTTTATACCGAACTCTCGGTGCGCGAGTCCAACTCGCATTTGGCCGGTTTTTTTATTTTATGGACCACACAGTTCATCACATAAACAGATCGGATCGAAACATATACCGCATGTATAAACTGGTCTATGAGTGTGATTGCCCATTTTCATTCGCTACATGAAACTGCCCTTCTAGGCCTTTCTACATTGTGGCCAAAAGGTACGGCGCAAGTGCTTATGTACAAGGCGCCTTTACAAATGTATCGATAGTAAATGACTAGGTCAACCAGTACATAAACACTCCTTTGAAACTAATCATTGAAAAATGTCAGGGTGAGCTGGTGTTTGTAGGAGGTAATGAGGTTTTGTTTGAGTCGAGGGCCTAGACCAATACCTAGGTAACAATAAAGCTTTCCAAGTGTATCGTGTTTATAAAAGTAAGAAAAATAAAATAATTTATTTAACTCGCTTAGGACAAAACAATAATACAAAATTAAATATAAAAAAAAATAAGACATACTTAAACTAAACTGGTGGCCTACCATGACGTCTTAAAGCAGGAGTAATTCCAGGAGGGGAAAAGATGGCGCTAGGCGACCTATACAAGGTGCAGTTTTGCATCCTCGTCAAAATTCAGGAGGTAGTCACAAAAGACATAAATAATCAATTTTAATTACGGTACCTGATCAATAATTAATAAAGCTGCTAATTTAAATTGTTTAAATTTGATAGTATTTCAGAATAACACGAATACTTTTGTGTTTACATTTCAATAAAACAAACAGAATCACCCATCGCGCGATATGTCACTGTGTGCGTGAGTGTCGACGATCAGTGCGAGGCGCCGCACCGTCGCCGCCGCTGTCCACATTACCGATTTCCGTAAAAAACAAAAAAAAATTAAAATACCTACCTTTTATTATTGATTCGGATCGAGAATCATTGGCATAGATACCTCCTTGAATTTGAGCAGGATGCAAAACTGCACCTTGTATAGCTCTGTCTCTTTCCCACACTGGAATTACTCCTGCTTTAAGACGTCATAGTAACCCCCCTGGTCATATACAAAGCCAAAAGGCCCCAACATCAGCACGGTGCTGTAACATTTAAATAAAAAAGTCACAGCGCTGGAATTCTGTTATTTCTACCACTTTTAACAGGATAGAGCTCAATTATTGGGTAGCTTCTGTGAATCTAATACAGTTTTGTCTATTTCACGATCGCCTTCCCTAACAGAATATCTCTTTTGTCTTTCGCCTTCAGGTTAATAAATTATTAACTAGCCAAATGCCTGTGAATTTTCAGCAGTTTTATTCACAACATTTGTTGGTCAGCATTCACATTTTTTTTAAACATTGCACCATTCTAGGAATTACTCCTGTATAATTCAGCCAGACCCGGAACAACTACCTGTAGGCCATACAAATGTTTATTCCGTGCGGCAATCGAACCCGTGACACCCAGCGCAACAGCCAATCGCTCTACCAATGCGCCAACCGTACCGACAATCATTAAATATCTCATCATTATTTATTTGTAGTAGTATTAAAAACAAATGTCAAAAAAGCTACGCAACAAACGAAAATAACAACCGGATTAAGCTTTCTTTTCGGAAAGGTCATAAAAGGAATTTCCGGGTACCCTCCACCCAATCCGCCTTACCTAAGGGTTCAGTAAAATGTTCAGTGACAAAGATCTGCTCAAAAGTTATTGTCGATTCCCTGAAATCTAATCTTTCCCCTTTAAGTGTATTTACCGCATCCCAAAACCTTTTTTCAGGTATATTTTTACGAAATCGCTTTACGGTGACAATGTTCTTGCTCCATTTGTTTCATGTGAGCTCCATATTCTTTTATGATACCGTTTTTGTTTGGTACGCCGATTTTGTTGAACTTTTAGTGGGTCCTAGTCATAATTTAGATCTGCATCTATACACGCAATATAATAAAATTTTAACAGGCCGATGTCTGTACATTGAAGATATTGAAAAAAATATTTATGGGGGTCTTTATTAGAGCAACAGAAGCCAAACCATCAGTTTTTAGAATTTTTATCTGTCGCTAGTTGTAAATAATGTATTTTATGGGACAAAGTAATAATATGAAAACAAAAAAACACTTCAAAGAAGAGAACTACATATATGTGAAGATACATCAACATCATCACTGTTCTCCTGCCCTTGTTCCAATGTGGCTGGGATCGGCACAGCATGGCTGCTTCTTCTTATGTGTAAACATACTTTACATAAGTTAAAACCATCTATTTAACTTTATTTATTACTAGCTATTGCCTGTGGCCTTCGTCCGCAAGGTATTTAACAAAAATATTTGTGGATTACTCGACTTTTTTTTCGGGAATAATAGAAGCCTAACTTACTCCTTATAACATCAGCTATCTGCCGATTTGCCGGAAAAAGCAGACAAACAAAAATTTAAAAAAGATATTTTTGTTGTAAGTACCGTATACACTTTTATTATGCATTCAGTAAAAAGCTGTTATTTTGAAATTACGAACACACACTTCAATTTTATTTATTTGTATAGAAGACTTGATTTCGATACCCGTCACGTCTAAAGAGTTTCAACGACCTTCTAATCAAGTTTGTCCTAAGCTGACAAACTTTTTTAACAGCCACCAAAAACTAATTATATTTGTTTATAAAGCTTCCAATGAAAATGCCCGAGTCGCCATTAAACATAAAATTTAGGAAGCCATAAATGGCGTAAGTATTCTGTTTGTTTTGCTATATTTCCTTCAGACCATCCGTAATGAAACCGTAAAATAATATCGCCTCTCGTAACTCTAAATTAATACAGTGAATGAATAACTTTAACCTTTATTATTTAGCCTTGAAAACAATTGAATAATGGCCGTCCTACAATGGGGACATCCTATAGAATCCCTCTTAAATTATTATCATTGGCAATGAAATAATAGAAATAATAAAGCAGTCCAAATTAATGGCACGTGGCTTAACAATTTAACGGACAGGATATTGTATTTTAGTTGTAAAAAAACTGAAAACACATCATCTCTTTTGATATGAGCTAGTCAAGTTCATATTATACCAATCTATTTAAGTCGCGAGTTAATAGCTTCTTTTGGGTTAGCTCTTTCCATCATCGACCTCATCTCTGTCCTCTAATAATTCCTGACCATTTAATGTATAAAATAAAATCTCTCTTCTTAATCGTTCACTCTAGGTAGAGTGGGCTTGGTCATGGGGGCACGCCCACAACTGTGGTCGTAGCCTTCGCGATCCTGTTCCACCGGTCTCTATTTACAGCATGGCGAGCACATTATGCTACAGGGATCTTGGTGACAGATGTGATGTAGTCTGTCCATCGGGTTGGTTCCACCACGTGGACTCGGGCCTTCGTGCCTCTACCCTGAATCATCAAATGCTCTATGAAATCATTGTTGCGGGTAACGTGTCCAAAGAATTTGAGGATTCAGTATTCGGAAATAAATTTTAATATTATGTCTCAAAATCCAAAAAAAATGAAGTAATGCAGCGCTTTTTATTTCATGCCCAACACGATTGAACTCGAACCAACCTAATATTATTTTCACCCCACGATTCATAATGATTACGAAACATTATATCTAAAACACATCGAAAAGTAAAAGAGTAATGTCGAACTTATTAATAAGCAAACAAAACAAAATGAAAACCAATAGGTAGGAAAGATAGATTTATCATTTTATTTCGGATATCCTCTAAATGGAGGAAAGAAAATTTATTCCAACAATGTTCCATTAATTCGATTTAGTCCAAATGCATAATGAATCATCAATTCTTATCTCATCAATCATTCTGAATATTTGGGACCAATTTTCCGGTTGTTTTCCTTATCCGTACAATCTGTTTACATAATGATAAATAATAAAGTAAATGGAAACTTGCCTATGAAGATTTATTATGTGTCAAACAACATTGAATGGTTCGGTTGTTGTTTGATCGGTGGGATTCCCCGATGTTGCGGAGGTGGATGCGGCTCCACACTGAATTTTAATTAAATTTGAATTTTGAATATTTTTTTTTTGTATATTTTAATCTCTGTCTGTAACCTACTAACACTAGAAGTTAAGTAAAATTGTTACTAACCCTATGGACTCCGGTCTGAAATAAATACTTTCTATTTTATTGTACTGAAATCATAGCTTCCTTTGTTCGAGTTTATAATGAAAAATAAATAAGAGGTTTGTAAGGGTCGCGCCTCATCTAGCAGCACGGAATTGCGTTTTTCCATTGTCCTATACTTTTCCGTCCCGTAGAACCGTCATTTGCTAGAGCGAGAAAGAGAGCTGGAATGCTATCGCACTCTGTAGCATCGGCGATGAAGATGTTTTAGCTTTTAAATAGTTAGAACTTTCTATTATTATTTCGCTTATTCATCTAAAGACACTTTTTTAATTTTCACTTAAGTATTTCTTAAATAAACTTGTAAAAAAATCATCTGCTTAGCCTCTGGCCACTGACTACCTAACGACTGTCAAAGATCTACAAATGACACCCGGGACCAACGGCTTAACGTGCTTTCCGAGGCACGGAGGAAACTCGGTATGTAATGGGTAGTCAACCATCCACAGCCCAACCTAGGCAAGCACGGCTTAAAGATCGACCCGAGCGGCTGTTATTACTTAGCCACGAGCTCCGCTCTCGCAGTGGAACTTTGCTATACTGGTATTATTATTTAACGAAACTTATCAAGCAAACTTAGTTGAATTAATAAACACACACACTAAAGAAAACCTGCTCTTTTTCCTCGACATATCACTAAACATTATCGACGAATAATTCCTTTGAAGTATCTACGCGAACATACACATAAAAGTTTCAAACATAGGTACATAAATGAATACATAGACGTATATTTATTTGCTCTTTGCTCATACCCTCGGGCTCAACCAAGGTTCCACTTAAGGCCCAACCAAGAAACATTTGGGGGTTTTGTGCAAATGACCCAGAGGCACTTAACGTTATTTAGGGCATTATGGGTACATGATATGCGCAACTTTCAAGCTCATCATGGTCTGAAGAATCCCCTTTGCGAGATGTATTTTGTAAGATATATTAAATACTAGCTTTTGCCTGCGGCTTAGCTCGCGTTAATTGAGGCAATTAAATATCTTAACACTCTTCTAAAGTTTCTATAATAATATAATTCAATCATGATTCGAAAGACACGTCATCTATTACCATAAGAACGTTATCGTTGTTTTCCTCGGGAACAGTACTTTTTTCGGGATAAAAGATACCCTATATCCGTTTCTGTACACCTGATAACGTATATGCAAAATTTCAGGATGATCGGTTCAGTGTTTTAGGCGTGAAAAGGTAACAAACAAACAAACTTACTTTCGCATTTATAATATTAGTTAGGATGACTGGATTATTGGCGTAATTCTTTACGGTAAAGTCTATCTTGGTCATACCTAATCATATCCAAACCTTTCGGGCGATTTTCGTCTAAAGAGGCGTTTGAGTAAAAAAAAACTACTATCAACTAATATTAACTACTACCAGGTGTCTCATAAGATGATAAGTAATAGAGAAGTATGGAAGAATAGTCAGTCATTTAAGCTAAAATTAGGTAAGAATCTCGGAATTCGAGATACCCAGCTGTAAGTCTGTAAATACTTGTATATTGACACCCTAAAAGTTGTCTCAAAACCTACATATGGTAGGGTGTAAGCAACTATTAAATTTCAAGGTCAAAGTTCACAAAAATCGGTTTTTTGCGCTTTTTTTGGAAATATCTCATTTCCTATGGGATTTTGGTATTCATATTTATTTTCAATATTGTAGAATACAAAATTCTCTACAAATTTTGTTTACAAAAATTTTTTATACGATGTACCGTTTTCGAGATAGAGGGCGGAGAGCGCGCGGTCACAGCATCACTTCAGGTCAACCGGTGCCTCCGGTCGAAAACGCGCCATATATAGTTGATGAACTATCGATAAATCAATGATTATAAATGTTTGTCAATTTTTATTAACTATTATATTATATTTTATCATTTTCTTCATGCATTAAATCTTCATTAAAACCTTATTGGCACTCTATAATGCTCCGAAATCTGTGAAAAGTCTCGATCATCTTCGTTATATGCATTACGTCAAGTCTAAAAAACTTAATAAACCTGTGCAGCTTTCAAATATTCCACCAACAAGTGCAGCTGCTCATCAACATTTCAACCGTGTATATTATCAAGTTCAAACTTGGTTAGGACATGATTTGGAACCCCAAGTATGGGGTTGGGCAATTCGAAACGATTTTCTGGAGCCTATCATGACAATTTTACCACCTGCTCCAGAAGATTTGCTAAATACAATTTTCTGCTACTGCAAGAGTGGTTGTGGTTCGCGATGCGGATGCAGGAAAGCGGGCTTGCAATGCTCTTTAGCTTGTGGCCAATGTAATGGGCAAGCTTGTCTCAATGCTCTACCATATCAGAGCGACATTAACGAAGATGGAACCTATTCTAGTGCAATAATTCGTTAAGTTAGTACCTATGAAAAAGAGTACAGATATATCACCCATTTGTTTCTTTGTTATAAGCTTTTATTTTATATTTCGTATACCAGAAATGGTCAATATGAGAATTCTTACTGTTATATTATGTAATGTAACATTTATATGTATATACCACCTACTAACCCATATTTTACGAATAAATTATTTGATTTGATTTGACCCCGAAATCATGGAAGAACTTGAGACAAATGTCGTTGAAGACGATAATGAAGACCAGTTTGAAATTTACCAGCAGCCAGAAGACGACGATGAAGAGGAAGAAGATGATTAAAATTATAAATTGTAGTTTTTGTATCCTTTATTCCATTTTTTTACTTTCAATAAAAACAAATGTATTGAATGATATTTTTTAATAAAAAGGTTAATTCATAATTTATTTGTTTTTTTTTCATCATGTAAGAAGTTATTACTATTAATTAGGTTAAATTTCAAATATAATTCCTATATTTTCATTAACAATTCTGCAATTACAAGGGCAGGTAAGTGTTGTTAAATAAATTAATACTGAATAAAAAGTGGATAGGTTAGGAAAAAATGATAAAATATAATATAATAGTTAATAAAAATTGACAAATATTTATAATCATTGATTTATATGGCGCGTTTTCGACCGGAGGCACCGGTTGACCTGAAGTGATGCTGTGACCGCGCGCTCTCCGCCCTCTATCTCGAAAACGGTTCATCGTATAAAAATTTTTGTAAACAAAATTTGTAGAGAATTTTGTATTCTACAATATTGAAAATAAATATAAATACCAAAATCCCATAGGAAATGAGATATTTCCAAAAAAAGCGCAAAAAACCGATTTTTGTGAACTTTGACCTTGAAATTTAATAGTTGCTTACACCCTACCATATGTAGGTTTTGAGACAACTTTTAGGGTGTCAATATACAAGTATTTACAGACTTACAGCTGGGTATCTCGAATTCCGAGGTGAACTTACTATAATGACTGGACTAGAAGAAGACATGCTACGCCGACCCCAAATAAATTGGGATAAGGCGAAGATATTCAATTATTTACGAGCAATAGACGGGACAAGACGAAGTAAATCGTAATCCAAAACTTGTTACTACTTAGTATCAAATCGTTCTGTCTAATGTCATACGCCCGCTTGTCAGGTAGCATTCGTGTGTCAAAATCGAGAATGTTCGGGATCAAATTTTTTATGTGAAAATATTCCCAATGTCCGCTCTATAAGTCTTTTAAATCTCTTTGGGATAAGGGCAAGAGAATAATGATTAACGACTACCAAAAAAATTCATGAAACAGAATAACATATCACAGACCAAAAACTACGTAAAAAGTACAAAAAGATCTTAAATAAACCATCTCCTGACACAGAACTAAGACGAACTAATAGTACGACGAAAATTAGTTTCCTCAGAAAATGTAAACGCTACCTCCTCTAACGGAGAACAAAAGCTCCTTTTGGGAAATCACGGCTAATGTCTTACAACATCCCCAATGTAAACTTAAGAGACTATGTAAGATGAATTCCGACAGACAAACCTGCTAAAAGGTAAAGCTCTCAAATTCTCAATGCTTATTTCTAACTTACTTAAGAAAGTTATACAGGGTGTAAACGGACCCTTCACGAAGCCGTCAACCAAGCATTATGTACATCAAACCAAGTAACTTTACGCAAAAATTATTGCTGGGAAACGACTTTGGTCTAGAACAAAAAAATTATCTCAATGACGGGGAGAACAAGTGCCTTTCGGCTTCGTTAAGGGTCTTTTTACACCCTTTATATCAGGATTTTCGTCGGACTTTTAAAATTAAAAGGGTTCTCTCCTACGCGCTATTTACTTTGTAGGTACCTTTTATAAAAGCATGGAATAAAAAGATTCTTCAATTAGGGAAAATACTCCAAACATGGAATGTTGTCTATTTTTGTTCAAGATTTACTTCTGCTATCATTTTCTTTAGCAAAAGGTTTTGTTTTCTTTATTTATAAGAATAAGAATAAGAAATTTTATTTGCTAAAACAAGTGTATACATACAGAATTAAAATAATAAATGCATGCAAGATCTTAAATAAGAGTAGCTCACGACATGTCTGCCATTTCTCATGGCATACCTAAATAATAAACAAAGAATTCTCAGAAATACGATACTTAAAAAAATTGTTTTCCACGGTCCAGAATATTGTTTTTTATTGGTCAAAAAACATAACATAACATCACGCCTGCAATCCCCGAATGGTTAGGCATAGGTGTACTTAATAGTACACCCACATTTCACCAATTATGTTCAAGTCCAATGTAATAGGGGCCTGTTGCCATCAACCGAGTGCAAATCCGGACACCATGGCTGCTACTAAGAAATTCCTGATGGAAAATCTTCTTAACCTCTTTCTCACTAAAACTCTAGAATTTCAAAAAAAACAGGGCAAGCTGTTCTTTAGGCTACAGCTGTCAGGGGAGTAATATTTTAAAATAAATATTATAACAATTGTATTAACCTACACTGTAACTTTTATAGTTTACAAGTTTTAAGTGTGTCGAATCCTCAGCTGAATTACACCCAACCTGAAATTAAGGAAATTGTTCTTTTTTTTCTTATTTATTAGCCTGTTCTGTCCCACTGCTGGGCAAAGGCCTCCCCCATTCCTTTCCAACTCTCCCGGTGTTCTGCCTCCTTTGGCCAATCAGTCAGGAACGAGTCCAGATCGTCACGCCAGCGTTTCTTGGGCCTGCCTCGGTGACGACGACCGTCAAGAAATTCATGTCAAAAATAAAAGAATAACAATCATTTTCCCATCTGGAGCACAAACTATCCCACACGAGATCAAGTAATAATATATATAATAATAAAAAGTATTTATTTCACGAAAAACATAGTACTTTGCACTGTAAACATTGTTTGAAAGTAGTATTTACATTATTATGCAATATTAGACTCTATCTTTTAAACTAGGACTATCCTGTATCTTAAAAGATAAAGTGGGTTATTAGTATTACGTTTTATCTCGCGTAAAACCACGCATGTGTCACCTTACGACTGATGATCAAAGGGCCAGCGCACACATCACCCTAGAGACCCATCCACCCGGAATTTCGCAAGAATAATTAATTCACGTATAGCGTCTCTGCACGTGCTGAGGAGTTCGAAGCTTCAAAATACCTTCATCATCTGCCTAGCCTTTTCCCAACTATGTTGGGGTCGGCTTCCAGTCTAACCGGATGCAGCTGAATATCAGTATTTTACATGGAGCGACTGCCTATCGGACCTCCACAACCCAGTTAGTACTGGGTAATACGATACCCCTTGGTAAGACTGGTTGTCAGACTTTTTGGGCTACTGACTACCTAACGACTGTCAAAGATCTACAAATGACCGCCGGGACCAACGGCTTAACGTGCTTTCCGAGGCACGGAGGAAACTCGGTATGAAATGGGTGGTCACCCATCCACGGACCAACCTAGGCAAGCACGGCTTAACCTAAAGATCGACCCAAGCGGCTGTTATTATTAAGCCACGAGCTCCTCCTTCAAAATACCTTCAATATACGAGGGGCATTTGAAAAGTTCGTAGCCTAACCAGGAAAATGAAAAGTTAGAAATGTATTTATTATTTATTTTTCAACATATTCTCTTCCAAGTTCTATACACTTCTTCCATCGGCCCGGAAGGACTTCTATACCAGCTTTAAAAAAATCTTCGTCCAAACCCTCAAAATATGCGTCGACGGCAGCTTTGACTTCCTCATTTGTACAAAATTTTTGACCTCCTAAGTGGTTTTTGAGCTTTGGGAATAGGTAAAAATCAGATGGAGCTAGATCTGGAGAATACGGGGCATGGGGTAACAATTCGAAGCCACAATGATGGATTTCTGCCATAGTTTCGACTGACGTGTGAACTCGCGCATTGTCCTGATGAAACAAAACTTTACTTCGTAACAAACCAGGACGTTTTTCTTTAATTAGCTCACGTAAACGTCGCAGGAGGTTACAGTAATATGTCGAGTTTATTGTTTGACCCTTTTCTAAGTAGTCCACCATGATTACCCCCTTCGCATCCCAAAAAACTGATGCCATCACTTTACCGGCCGACAAAACCACCTTAGCTTTTTTCGGGGCTGGAGATCCTGGTCTTTTCCATTGTTTAGATTGATTTTTGTCTCTGGGGTATGGTGGTGCACCCAGGTTTCATCCATAGTGACAAATCTCTCAACAAATTCCGATGGGTCAACCTCAAACAGCTCCAAACAATCTCGAGAAATCGTTAGTCGAACGCATTTTTGTTCAACTGAAAGTAGCCGAGGCACCCAGCGCGCAGACACCTTTGAAAAGTGTATTTGAGTGGTAATTATGTGATGCGTTCGTTCAGTAGAGATGCCAATGGTGTCAGCTATCTCCTGAACAGTCAATCTCCGGTCAGATAAAACCAAATCACAAATTTTTTCAATGTTTTCGTCGGTGGTAGACGTCGATGGCCGACCGCTACGTGGGTCATCTTCGACACTTTCTCGACCACGTTTGAACTCTGCCACCCACTTTTTTACAGTAGCATACGAAGGTCCAGATTCCCCTAAAGTTGCTAACATGTCTTCATAAATTTGTTTTGGTGTTAAACCTTTCTTATTTAAATACTTAATCACTGCACGATGTTCAATTTTCTCCATTTTTAAAAATAATCACTACTTGATCGACGCTGTAGCGTGAGAAACCGTAACGACTGCAAATAAAGTAATGAAACTTTTAACAAATTACTTATGAATAATGAAGCTTAAAAATGAGGGTAGTTTCATAAAAATAGCATGTTCCTGACTATATTAGGCTACGAACTTTTCAAATGCCCCTCGTATATAATTTAATAATAGAATTATTTTCAATGGCTACCCGTTTCTGGGTTAAGGTTGTATGAGCGAAGGATGATGTATTGGTAAATAATCTTATTTTATTTTGGGTAGGTACCTTTTCGAGTAATCTTTGGAAAGGATATGGGCGTAAACCAACCTTCTAAAGGACTATTCAATTACTTACTCGAGGTTGTTGTTGCTCCTAACGAAAAATATAGGATAGGGACCATTGGAACAGTTTACCTACCAACTCCTGTACTAAATCCTTTAGTTTAGAAGTCTGTAAATCTTCTAATTAAAATATAAAGGGTGTAAAAAGACCCTTAACGAAGCCGAAAGGCACTTGTTCTCCCCGTCATTGCGATATTTTTTTTGTTCTAGACCATACCTGGGAACCTTCCAGTTACGGAGATATTGGGGGTCAAAGTTCTAACTTTTTCACAAGTTTTTTTTTTAATTCATGATTTTAATGTAAGATTGTTACTTTAACCCATTCGAGTACACCCCCATTTCATAGAACTCATGTGCCATCCCACCATACATATTGCAAGTGGACCCTCCAGGTGGGTCACTGGCATTACGTTTGCGCAAAAGTGAACCCACCTGGAGGGTTCTCGGCATTAGGTTTGAAACTAAGATTTAAAATCCTAAATGAGTGGTAAAATGGAGTTTTCAGGGGGTATTGTCGCTATATTTTCTATCTGTAGGGGTTTTTCCATGCCCTAGTGGGTTGGGAGATGTGCAATAACCAAAAAATAAAAAAAATTGAAAAAGTAAAATCGCGCGCTCTGATCCCGTGACAGGGATGTTTAACCTTTTGTGAGATTTTCATGCATTTTTTTATTATTAATTCAAGTCACGTAATCGCAAATATTGTTTCTTTTCGAAGTTAATAAATAACATTTTAAAACTTTTGAATGATTATAAACGTTGCATTGCATTTATAAGTAGGTTCTTTGACAGTTAGTTTTGTGTGAACCACCTAGTAAGTTTGTTATACTTACTGGGTTAAATTAAATTAGCTAGCGATACTCCGCAGACGTGTTGGTTCAAACTAAAAATAGATTTGATGACATTTTGTTGGTAGTAGTGCATTTATTTCAAAGACAATTTAGATTTAAATCATAGATGTCGCCTCGCCGTACTTCGCGCGAAAAAGTGTTCACATTGAGATAAGCTTGCTTTTTTAAAACTTCACGGTCGATAGGTTTATAAACACGATATACAATTTAAAATGTTGCATAAAAAACGACTTCCAAAAAAACGTAAAAAAGCGAATATTACCTTCAGAAGTCAGTGACTTTTGCTTGTTTCATTGACTTTTTGCCACCGACTTCCAAAAGTAAAGTAATTTTCCACTCTTTTTGTGCATTTTTAATTTTAGGCTTTTTAGTTTGTATCTCATATAAATTCTTGTCGAATATTCATTTTCCATTGTAACTAGAAGTTATTAGCAGATCATCCACATAGACGAAGAAGATAAAATAACCCATAAACTACCCAAGAAACTTTAATAAAAATCAAATGGGACCTTAGCGCAAGTTTCCTGTACCAATTAAAAAAATAATCACGTAAGTCGGATCAGTAACCACGGAGAAATCGGTGTTCTTTAAAAAAGAAAAGATGACGCCGAATACATAACCTCCTCCTTTGTAAGAAGTCGGTTAAACACAAACTGATTTTCCCATCTCATACTACACTATTAGTATTAGTTGACCCCAAAAAATAATATAGTTTTTTTAGTTTCACGGCTTTTAAGTTTCTCTAGGCAATTTAATTTAACCTTAAGAATTCTAACCATTATTTATTTCAAATATCAAGTCTGTAGCGTTATAAGTTTCTGAAATATATAGCTGTGACAGATAAACGGGCAGGCAGATTGTCGCACCATAATAATTATTTGTGTTTAATTATTTTGATACCGAACCCTGAAAAGCCTCGACTTCGACTCATTCTCATGTCCTAAAATGTAAAAATAATAATTTTTATAAAATATTTAAAATCGTGCGAATAGTTTTCCACCCCTGAAATAGGACCCACCAGGTGGGTTCTCGGCATCTAGGAAGAGGTCAAAAATTTATTGAAAATAAAAATGCTTGTAATTTGAAACCACGCCATATTCTTATTAATCTTGTTAAAATACGCAACGGTTTTTATTTTTACATTATTTGATGATATATTCGCTAAGAAAAACCTACATTTAAAATGAGCCCACCAGGTGGGTTCCCGGCATCGCAAGTGCGACTTGAGTGAACCCACCAGGTGGGTTCCCGGCACTGAATGTGTTAATCCCCTCCACGACCCCCGTACTATTCAATCCATCCGTCAGCACAATGTTTTGAGTACGTTACATTGAGTCCTACCGTGAAACGTGATTTTTCACCCCAAAAAAAAAAGTCGTTTCCCATCAACAATTTTTGCGTAAAATTACTTAGTTTGATGTACAGAATGCTTGGTTGACGGCTTCGTGAAGGGTCTGTTTACACCCTGTATGTGGTAAAATGCATTATCTTGCCAACCTTATGTTACATATCTTGTACCTATTATAATTACAATACATTATTAACTATTACTGACTGGACAGGTCCACTCAAATCTGAGTAGTTCTTTCTTCAAAAGACCATCTCAGACACTTAAGTATCTGCATAGTCTTCATGTGAGTTGACCAAGATTATATCTGGTCCTTTAAAGAGACTATGTATGACCTCTGAGTTTGTTTGGGCTGTTTCTTCTCAGAGTAGTCAGATACAAAACACCGGCCTCGTCTTGTTTAAAAAAAGAATCTATTTGCAAAATAAATATCATTTACATAATTGCCCCATCTCTATTATACCTTCACCACCATCCTTATCCCATCTTACTTGTTGGCAAAACAAGTTTTTTCCTTTTTACGGACTTCCTTATTGAACAACAAATACTCAAAGCTTTAAATAAACAAGAGCATAGTTCAAAATTCATGGCCTATTTCATGGCAATCGCAAAACTCGCGACTTAATAAATTATTTAGGCTTACACGAGGCAGCGAGCAAGCTGATGTAGCGAAAAAGCGTTCATTTTATCTAGTTTTAGCGTGAAAATTTAATTTTTTAGACACTCTCTATTCGCATTTATTGTTTAAATAGGCAGCTTTTAGTTTTTCTTTTTTTACTAAAAAGCAACCCAAGTTACTTTCAGCCCATTTAGCTATTATCTTTAAAACCTCGTTTAAGTTTGCTTAAAGGTGAGTATAGACTACAACATTTTCTGGAGCATTTCTGTGTAATGTAACGTTCTTACGAATGGTACAATACAGGCAAAAGCTCAGGTTCCAAAGCATTTCCATGTAATGTAACGTTCCTGCGAATGCTCGGCGTTATGTTACGGGTAAATGCTCACAGCGAGTGTGCATTTACCAACATGTACCTTGCGTTCATTCTTCGTTCGTTCGTGGCTCGACGAAATGTTACACCAATACGCTCGACGAAATGTTACACCATTACGCTCGTTGGTTTGTAACAAAGAGGCGAGCGTGCTCGACGTTTAGTTCGTAAAAGGATGATACACTAGAACATATCATAGAGCGGCTCGTTGTTCTGTTACAAGTAAATGTTGTAGTCTATACTCACCTTTAGGTTCACGAAAGTTTGCGAACTACTAAATCAAATTGTCGGAACTCCGAATCAAGAACTAAATAAGTGGACGCTTCCCGTGACCCAAGGGCTGGCTTTTACCTTGCCCAGAGGCTAAGCGTTACCATACAACGTGGTAATGCCGCATGTCTCTTGGGCACATTACCAGCGTTGAGGAGTTTTTTGATGCCCTTATGGTGTTTATTGTTAGTTTAGTTTATTTAATCGTTTTTAATCGTAATCATTTATAGTCAATTTTAAATAAATATTTTACTGAGGTTTTTGAGCAATACATTTGCTAAACTTATACTCTTACGGGATATCTTCCGTGGTTGTTCGTTATTTTGAGCTCCCGATATTTCGACGCTGTTGCAAGCGCCATGATCGCAGGTTGAAGGTCGAAATATCGGGAGCTCTAAATAATGAACAATCATTGAAGATATCCCGTAAGTGACAGTATGAGTTTAGTTGTAAACCGTGAAAGCTTAAAACAGTGTTTGAATACATTTGCTATATTATGTATAAGTAAAAAAAACGAATAAATATATAGATTGTCAAGACAATGAGGCGTACCAATGATTTAAAATAATGCTGCAACCAGGATTTGGGTACATGTAAAGTGTTGTATGGGAGACAAGAAAATATGTATCTTAGTTTATTTTTGTAGATTTGTTTCTTCTTTTTAATCAAGGGCCATGGTAACCGCAGTTAGGCTAAAGAGATAGTTGTAGAATATGAACGAATATTAGTTTAAAACCATACCCACCCGTCTATGAGTTGTCACATCATCATTAACGGACGGCGCGGTTGGCGCAGTGGCTGAGCGATTGACTGTTGCGCTGCGTGTCGCTGGTTCGATTCCCGCACGGAACAAATATTTGTATGACCTACAGGTAGTTGTTCCGGATCGGGCTGTTTGTGTATGTGAGTTTAAATGTTTGTAAACGCTCCCATGATACAGGAGAAATTCCTAGTGTGGGGCAAAGTTTAAAAAAAAAAAAAAAACGTTCTAATTTTATGGCAACGTTACTCAAAGGTTATCACGAGCAAAACGACAAAACAGGAAAAAGTTTAATTAACAATACTAATAAAGAAAAGACTGTATAAGGAAATAAGTAACGAAAATTTTTTATCACTTTTGTAACATTTGGTTGGGTATAAGCATTGTTAAATCGACTACTCTAGAAGCAAGACCTGCCTTAAAAGCGTGGCAGTGTTTTCATCAAGTTTTTCTCTAATACTATTTTTTGAATATTTGAAGTACTGTGTAAATATTTCAGAGGACAATACTCTCGGCATATCTATTCTATGAGCTAAAAGTGATCAAATCAAAACTGTGCAAGTGACAAACGCCATGTGTGATACTGACATCAGAATAACGTATTCTAAAGAGACTTACGGTGAAACTTGGGACTAAACATTTACTCAAGAATTAATGGTTTCTATTGTACTTGTGCTGACACTAGCTGCGTTGATATACAGCGTGACGTCATGGTGCATGCTGAAGAAGTTTCGTAAATACAGAAACTATGAGTTTCTTTACTCAGTTTTATCAAAATTCTTGCTCCATTGAACAATTACACAATTAACAATCACACTGCGCTCCAAAACACAAATTACTGACGTTGATCAAAAAGCCGCTACGCTGAAGTGGGACTGGACTGACCACTACTGCCGGATGCCAAATGAGCTGTGGACCAAAATAGCCACTTTCTTTGGCCCTGACACAGCCAGAAGGCGTCGCGGCAGACCTCGTAGAAGATAGCGGGACCAGCTGGACAAGACCAGCGACCAGTGGTCCACATTGGCCCTCGATCGAAAAACTGGAAGTCATGGGGAGAAGCCTTTGTCCAGCAGTGGGATGACGCAGGCTAACAGACAAATCAAGAATCATCAATCAAAGAGAAGTGAAATCAAATTGAAAATTATATGAATTTTCCTTCTAACGAAATACTTATTAACAGCGAAGAACCCACTGGTTAATCGATATAAGTTATATGTTTTACGCAGACTTTGTGAAGTTTTTAATTTTAATGGGCGTGTCGAAAGGGGATATCTAAATAGTGTTCTCTTTGGTTAGGGTGTGTCTTTAATAACATCCATTATGTATGTTTGTTTACCGTTATTTTTTATAGTTCATCAGGAAATTATTTAGGTATTTCTTATGAAATATTGCTTTTTGTCATAATTAGTGATAAGATTATAACTTTCTTTATTGACTGTTTTTTTTAACATTACAATTGTATCTTCACTTTGTTGTAGTTTCAATATGGGCGCACATACAGCTGCTTAAATCTGGCGTCGCTTGTGTATAGCCACTTTGATGTTTATATTGATCAAGGCTGATAACCATCGATCTCGGCCACATAGCAACACTTCTAATAAATTATCTTAATCCTTAAGATAATTTTAAATAAATCCTTGGATGCTTATTTTGTTGTTGTAAGGAGTAATCGAGTTAACATGGTAGGTACGAGTTTTCTAAAAGAAAATGGAATCAAAAGGTTTTATCATCAATGGCGGCCCGTACATAGTCAATCTCGATCGCGATCCGCGATCAAAATCAATGATCACGATCCAGATTGATAATGTACCAATTAGATTGACGGATTGATTCATCCGATCTCAAAATATCTAGATATTTTGAAATCCAGATTGCGAATTTGCGATCCGCTGATCGCGATCAAGACTGAACGTGAAAGCGCAAGATCGCGTCAGTACACGTTTCCTCATACTTGACAAGTATCTTATTTGGTTTTATATGGAGTTATCATTTGTACTAAGTCATCGAAACATTTTTCCCCATCCTGATGTAGTTTTTATAATCGTCAACTTCAGCAGTTAGTTGGATTTCATTTTATAGATTTCAATGAGTGTACAATTCTCTTTTTCGAATCCTTTTCTTCAACGTTAAGGCCAAAACAAGGTACACTACCGCTTTAACTTTATGTAAATCTATAACAACAGGTGTTAACGCGGCTGTTACGATACACAGACTGAAGAAATCAAGATTGACTGTATAATTTTGTGACGAGATCCTGTAATCTGAGATCACGATCAAAGCGTAACGATCACAATCGAGATTGACTGTGTACGGGCCGCCATAGAGATCACAATACAATCGTGCGTAGACACAGTCACAGTATCCGTGAAGCTGCTCATTCCCTCCAGGTTGTTCTTTTTGTATAAATACACCAAATATCTTTTCCGATTACTGGGAGCCAGAACATTTTTTTTTTCAGTAATGTCTCTTGAAGAATTAAGTGGAATCCAAAATTACTAAAACCTGTAGATGCATCCATGCAGATAAAAAACATACCCCTTTTGAACTTCATCGCAGTCGGGTAAAATTATGAGTCATTCCACGTCTAATGACCTTGACCCGGTAGAAAATTTTCGAGGTCAACTTTCACTTCGAGGAAGCTACAAAAGGATGTAACGACTCCGTGGGTCCGCATACATATTAAAAAGGTTTCGCTTCCTCCCAACATGGGCATGTTTTTGTATTTTTATGATAATCTTTGTTTTTATGGTAGTAGAGTGTTATTCCTGAGTGAAAGTGTCTTCATAGTACTTCTTAGATATACAGGGTGTAAACGGACCCTTCACGAAGCCGTCAACCAAGCATTATATACATGAAACTAAGTAACTTTAAGCAAAAATTATTGCTGGGAAACGACATTTTTTTTGGGGTGAAAACTCACGTTTTACGGTAGGACTCAATGTTACTCACTCAAAACATTGTGCTGATGGATGGATTGAATAGTACGGGGGTCGTGCAGGTGTTTACAGTAAAAATCTTACATTAAAAACATGTATTTAAAAAAAATGAGAAAAAGTTGGAATTTTGACCCCCAATATCTCCATTACTAGAAGGTTCCCAGGTATGGTCTAGAGCAAAAAATGATCGCAATGACGGGGAAAACAAGTGCCTTTCGGCTTCGTTACGGGTCTTTTTACACCCTTTATAAACCTAAAATAACTCAGAGAACTCCACTTGTACTCTTTTTGCACCTAATCTAAGCTCTAAGCACGAACGCAATAATTCCAGTACCATATGGGCTGAAAATTGCATGTGTACTGTGTGCCTATATACAAACGGTACCCAAACAGATACACTACGCATGTAGTAAACAATATAAATGAATATTGGTACTTTATGGGCTCTACACACCAAATCCGCCGCAATCGCGCGTACAATCCACCGACAAGTCGGTGTTTCGCGTACGCACTCACCGACGACAATCGAGCTGTAATGTAATGGGTTATTCACACCAAACCCGACCAATTGCGTACGTTCTAAGTTGTCGCTTGCTTTTACATGTCGGAGACATGTTAGCGGTTTTGGTGCGAGTCCTTAAAAAAAGTTATACATTACGTGCTGTCGACATGCCGCTGACCAAGTTCCTCGACATGCATTGAATTCAAGCCGCCTACAAGCCCGCCGACGCGACGGCGGCTCGGCGGTTCGGTGGATTTAGTGTGTAGAACCCTTTAGGTACTCAGGTTATATTGCTACCTCCAATTTGCCCCACGGGCACACTCTACAGTATATTACTTATATATACCCTTTAATACGTAACGCGGTTATTACTACTATAAATTCATAGAATGACGTTAGGAGGTTATTAAAATAGAAATAATTTGTGTTAACTAATTAATTGTTCAGGAAATATTGTTGGTATTTCGTTTATTGCTTATTGGAATTTGTTAAACAGAATTGAAACTACAGTCCTTTTAGTTTCTCACTAGAAAATTAGTAACCAGTGATAACCTAGCGGTATGACCGCACGATAAAGAAAGACTAAATGCATAGCTATCTATATTTTTTAGGATTACATACCAACAGAAAACAAATGTGTAAATGTGTATTTGAACGAAACCTAATTCATACCGTTGTTCAAAATCGACGTATCAGTCTTCTATAGTGACATAAAGCTGGCCAGGTTTGTCGCAGAACCCATGGTTGATCGCGCAAACGAGTCCTGGAGGACCTTGTATGCATGTGTAGACTGATATGCCCCTCAGCTAGATGGAATGGTGACCTTTAGAAGATGATTGGGACTTAACGTGGAAGGCGAAAGACTGTGGTGCAGCTTTGGAGGGCCTTTGTCTTGCAATTGACTGTGACAGGCTAAGCCAATTGATTGATAATCAAAATATTGTGTATACTGCCTCGTAGAAATGAGGGTTAAAAAACCCGGCCAAGTGCGAGCGAGGTTCCGCATAATAAACTTGTAGCTATTTTGTTAGTAAACTATGTATTTATGGTTTTAGATTTTTTCCTTTACATGTGCTGTAAGATATTGCTTCTTGCCTAATTTCATGATTCTAGGTCAACGGGAAGTAGGTTTTGATTCCCTTGTGAAACTTTCCCTTTGATCGCGTTGACTTACAAGTTTGGTTTTTCACTGCTCCAAAGGGTAGCAGACCTGAGTATTTGATATTAATTTGTGAGAAAAAGGATTTTGAGAGACGGACAGACTGACAACAAAATTATCCCATAAGAGTTTCGTTGTTGCCGACTGAGGTACGGACCCGAAAAAACTAAAAGCGTCATACAGTAAAAATTTGCCTGTGCATTTTATAATTTTATACTACTTCAACCTATTTTTTGCACAAACCTAGGTTTCCCTTGCGGAGGTCATCGGTAATCAGTTTACGGACGGAACTACGCTGACTAATAATTAACACTAACTGCCAATAGGCTGCAAAAACCTTGGTAAGGAAGACAATATCAACGTTTCGGTATCATTAGGATAATAAGCAAAGTTTAGGAAAATTATCCTAAAAGTTTTCCACAAGAATTACTAAGAATTTTTTGTTCTAAAATGGATTTATCATACGAAATTGAATCAGAAACTCGAGTAAAAGTTCCAACCATGAATTCTTTATGAACATCTCGTAACAATTTTACAACTTTTGTAACATTGTAATAATTTATTGCTTCGGGGGCAGTGCTCATATTTAAAAACGTTATGTACAAGTTCATGGTCTCATCTCACGCTGCATACTTAAAGCAACAATTATTTTTTATGAATTATGAAACATTAATTACTTTTACCTTTTGTTTACTTGTTTGAGCATTAATCAATATACAGGTCGTAAACGGACCCTTCACGAAGCCGTCAACCAAACATTCTGTACATCAAACTAAGTAACTCTACGCAAAAATTATTGCTGGGAAACGACTTTTTTTTTGGGGTGAAAAATCACTTTTTACGGTAAAACTCAATGTTTCGCACTCAAAATTTAGTGTTGATGGATGCTTTGAATAGTAAACGGGTCATGGAGTTAATTAAACTACAGTAAAAAGTGGATTTTAAAAAAAACTTGTAAAAAATTGGAACTTTGACCTCCCATATCTCCTTAACTAGAAGGTTCCAAGTTATGGTCCAGAACAAAAAAATGATCGCAATGACGGGGAGAGCAAGTGCCTTTCGGCTTCGTTAAGGGTCTTTTCACACCCTTTATGCCCCTGCTAAAAGCTTCATGCCCTGAAAATGCATTTCATTTTCATTCATGCTCGCAAACAAAAAGTAAAAAAATACTCGATAATTAGAAGGGACTTCATTTGCGTAATTTTAAATAGCATTGCGATAGAGAAGCACTTCCTTGTGTAATTATTTTGTGCAGTGTTAGAAGAAACAAATTAAAAAAAAACGTTTTTCTTGACTTGATTAATGATTTGAAGTTTCTACTGATATACTGATATTGTATGGTTTTAATTCTTAAAACTTTAATGTATGTTTTCATCACTAACCAAAACCTACACAACTAAATTGGTGATTTTCGAACCGTGTTCGTTTACCAATTAATTCTTATTTTGACTAGCTGTGCCCCACGACCTTGCCCACGTGAAGTTATTATAAAAATATTATTTCCCTATTTGAATCGGATTTTGTTAACAATTTCAAGGTTTTTAATTTTTTTTCACGGAACCCTAACCTTTTTCTTAAATAAAAGTGGCATAAGTTACGCCTTATAACATCAGCTATCTGCCATTAAAAGTCCCGTCAAATCGGTCCAGCCGTTTCGGAGATTAGCTGGAACAAACAGATAGACAAAAATGTAAAATGATGTTATTTTGCTATAAGTACCGTAAATAGACAGAGATCTATGGCGAAACATCGTCAGGGAAAAGATGTTTTCAAGGGAAGATCACGACCCTCAGTAATGAGGAATACGACTTGAGGAGGAGGAGGACCGGATATTCTTTCATATGCTGTTTCTTCAGTATGGTGTTTTTTTTAATTACAAACAGACACTTCAATTTTATTTATTCGTATGTATATTCTTATGTATAGGAGGTTTTATGAAGCAGCTCGTGGCTAAATAATAACAGCCGCTTGGGTCGATCTTTTAGTTAAGCCGTGCTTGCCTAGGTTGGTCTGTGGATAGGTGACCACCCACTACATACCGAGTTTCCTCCGTGCCTGGGAAAGCACGTTAAGCCATTGGTCCCGGGTGTCACATGCAGATCTTTGAAAGTCGTTAGGTAGTCAGTGGTCCGAAAAGTCTGACAACCAGTCTTACCAAGGGGTATCGTATTACCCAGTACTAACTGGGTTGTGGAGGTCAGATAGGCGAAAATGTAAAATACTGGTATTCAGCTGCATCCGGTTAGACTGGAAGCCGACCCCAATATAGTTGGGAAAAGGCTAGGCAGATGATGATATTTTTACGTATAAATGAAAGAGATAAAAATAATAAACATGTAGAGTCAACATAACACCTCATTAATCAATCAATAAACCGTAAACCATCAACGACTAATCGATTAGAAAAATAATAACAGTATCTTAATTGAATTTGAAACAACCGCGCGAAGGCTATCATTAAAAGTAGCCCATAGACTCAGAGCACTTACTCGTCTACGTGCCGCGGCTACTAACAGATGTTGCATGTTTTTTTTTTCTTAGAAACTGAGCTAACTTAGTTTGTCGAGTAAAATATTATGTTTATTCTTTATCTTTGCGCTACTTTACGCTTATGGAATAAGCAGCGCTGGTTGCATTTACATTATTAGCTTTAAACTATGTCTGGTGTTCCTTGGAAATTATAAACTGTTTCTAGGCTTACCTATATCAAAAAATGTAAACACTCCTCCTTCCTACGGTGGGTATATTTAGCTAGCTGATTTTTAAGCACTCCTTTTTTCGATTGTTATTTTACTGTTTATGCTAACGAGTCGACAAGTAAGTTCACCACAGGGGCTTAACCACTCTAAGTAGAAATATCAGGAACTCGAAGCAACGTAAATATGGTAAATATCCCGTTTTCGTGTTAATGATAATGTTAGTGACCACGTCAGTTTAAAAACTTATATTACTGTTACTCATTCACGAGAAAACTTCTGAACGAATCTGGATGAAATTTAGCACACAGATAGTTTATAACCTGGATTAACACATAGAATACTTTTTATCCCGGTAGTATGATCCCGTGGGACAATTATCGAACTCCACGGCGAAGCCACGGGCAAAAGCTAGTCTTATTTATTTATTTATTTATCTATTTATGTACACACAGTAGACAACACAGGAAAATAACATTATAATACTAGTACATAGGTACTGCTTATTTTTTAAGAAATTTCTGCCAGCAGACCTGCAAAAGTCTTATATAAGTTGAACCATTGGTAAGTAAAACGACTCGTTTTGAATTGCATGAACTATATCTTAATACAAACAATTCCTTGCTTAAAAGGTGACCTCCAATAATATGTATCGAAATGCCCATTGTAAGTGAAATAAACAATTTTATCTTTGTGAGCACACTACAGCAAAGTAACATACCATTTCCACAGAAATCAATTTGATATTAAATCAGTATTAAGTCCAAACAATGTCATAAGAATACTTTGAACGAAAACAGATAAAAGATTTCCGAGTTTGCAGCCTGATAATAAAAGCAAAGTTTCACCATGTTTTCCGAGGGACTTACAAAGACCTTGGAACATCGATTTAGTACTTATGAACAAGCCAGGTACAGTCACGAGCACCACTTTCCTAAATTTAAAAGCAATTTTCGCGAGAAATAACCCTTCCTTCCCTTCTACACTACTAAGCCGCACCACTGGTGGTGTCGTGGGGAATTTTTTTTCCCTTCTACACTGCTAGTCCAGTGGTACCGTAGGTAATTGTAAAATACATGTATATGCGTTTCCTTCCACACTACTAAGCCGCACCACTGGTAGTGTCGTGGGTATTCTTTTTGCCTTTCTGCACTACTGGTCCATACATATATATATGCGTTCCCTAATTACACTAAGTACCTAATTTGTTTACGAAAAAAAAAAAAAAAAAAAGTAAATATTTTGGATCTATGCTAGATAAACTTATAGGTATTGCGTTTTTTTTTTTTTTTTGAACCCGTATATATGTATTTTACAAATACCTATGATACCACTGGACCAGTAGTGCAGAAAGGAAAAAAAATACCCACGACATTACCAGTGGTGCGGCTTAGTAGTGTGGAAGGGAACGCATATACATGTATTTTACAATTACCTAAAGTACCACTGGACTAGTAGTGTAGAAGGGAAAAAAAAATCCCCACGACACCACCAGTGGTGCGGCTTAGTAGTGTAGAAGGGAAGGAAGGGAAATAACGATTGTCACTTGATGATAGGATCTTTTCATAAAAATATGAGTTCCAGAATACAATGTTCGTAAAAACATGAAATTTTAAGCAGAACAGTAGGCGGGCTGCGGGACTGTTCGAAAGAGATACCGCGGGCCTGGAACACAAAGGCAAAGAAGTAACATGGATGGGTTTTTTTTTTGAGTCAGTAAAAGTCTGACTCCCACTCCGCCCAGAGCGTCAGAGTCGCCCAGAGGTCATTTGCTGATATCCCACACGAAAAAAAAAAAAAAGCAGAACAGTACGAGAAAAACACTTTTAAAAGTTGTCAAGTGTTAACATATTGGTGCTCGTGACTGTACACGTGTTGTTTAATTTCAGTTCCAAATAATTTTAAGCATCACTTCTTTTGCTTTCTTGTAATTTTAAGAATCCCGGATTGGGTATTCTTGGTATGTATAAGTATGTTTTTTTTTATCAAAAACTTCATTTTTTCCTCGGGTGTGAAAGGGCATTCCCGCCATAGGGACCTTACAGTTTTGAACATATATTCTATTGCCGTAGTTTTATCTTTAACAAGGTAGAGTTTGTTGCACATCACTACTGTGTAGAAAGGATCTTTTTTCATTAACCAGACAGAAAAACATTTAGAATTCTTTTAATGAATTATTTTGGATGGCCAAATCCAAAACTAAGAGTATGAGGAATAGTCAAAACTACTCAAAGAAGTCTCGTGCCCAATTTTGATAAAAACTAAAACTCCGGCACTAGATTTTTGTAAAATCAATATTCCTTGCCACGCATCGATCCGTTGATTTTGTAAAAAAACACTGTATTATAACACCATTCGATAGTGCCGCAAATAGGGATCAAATGGGAAGAAATAACATACTGCAAACTAAAGGAAACAGTTCCTCAAAGTTTCGGATTTGGCCATCCACGGCCACTTGAAAAATTCACCCCATATATCATGTACAACTGTAACAGTAACAAAAGTTAATAGAATAGATATATAATATTTTATAACACTACATATTAGATTTATCTTTAAAACATAACTAAACAAGATCAACAGTTTCTTAAAATATTAAATGTTTTTTTTTCGAATTCATTACAAACTACAAATATACCTAAAAATAATATTAAAAATATAATTATGTACACAAAAAAAATGTATTACAGGGCATCAACAAATTCGTCCACATCGCTGTCAACAGGAAACATTCCAATTCCAACGTTGGATTGCAGTGCTGATTCTTTTTTCTTTGGCGCGAAGAGTCGACCAACCACTATCTATTTATTTATTTTATTTACATTTATACGTCAAGAACCTCCGGACGGGAATCACCAGATCCTCGGGCAATTCTTTCACGCATATTGATATCGTTATCTCTACGTCTTTGATTTAATTTATTTACATAATAGTCATACCATATTTTCCTATTACTTCTTAAAATGACAAAAAATACGTCCAATACTAGTGGATTTGATATTGTTAACACTTTTATGAAAAATCTTACAGCTGGGCTGATATCGAATACGAATTCAATAAAATTATCATATAACAATAAGACGTCGCTCAAAATAAATATCAAAGTGGCTATATACAAGCGACGCCAGATGTCCGAAGTTGTATGTGCTCTCGTGTTAAAACTACGGAAAAGGGAAAATACAATTATAATGTAAAATAAACAGTTAATTGTCACCGGTATAACTTGATTTCCAAAGTACACGAACACAATTATCAAAGTCATAGAAAATGACAAATCAGCATTTAAAAAACTAAAAACTATCTCAAAAATATATGGACACATAAAAAACGCAGTTGTTATTAAAGACAGAACCCAACCAAAGAGACTGCTTTTTAAATACCTTCTTTGGATATTCCCATTAAAAATTTTAACAAAGTCGACGTAAAACATGTGACTTACAATTACCAACCAGTGGGTCTTCGCCGTTGCGAAGTATTGAAGTAGATAGAATGGTATTTTAAAATTGTATAAGTCAAGGTAGTAATACAGAGCGTCTGTTATACCAAGTAAGAAGTTTATTAAGATGGCGTTGAGAAACACATAGTTTTTATAATTCCTAAACTTCATCAGGATGTACCACGACGTGACACCATATATAAACGTTGCTAGAGTAAGCACGCTCACAATTAATTTAATAGTGTAATAATGAGCAAGCGGTATGTTCCAATCCCACTGTTCACTGGTATCAGTATCAGCCATGTCGAACGTTTTTTGTTTGATTGCACAGTTTTCATAGATTCACTGTTCGGTCTTACAACTTATAATAGAGTGTTTGTTAACAGCTCTACGTAAAGCTCCGCCAATCACCGGAAAACGGGTGCTGCTTCTGAAACAGTAAATTTAACAGTAGTTATAATTAATCGCTACAAATGTAATGAACGAACTATAAATTCTTTAGTATATCGCTTATCGTTATAAATTAACGAAGGCACATTTTTCTGGATTATCATAACGACTCAATGCGAATAGTATACAACAATATCATTGACAACAATAGGATATCGCTCAATTTATAAAGATGCAATACAAGAGATGCTAGATGTTAGAAACTGCAAGTGTTGCAGAAGTTTTATGTTAAAAATACAGTCAGGTATCTACTTGATTAGAATTAAATTTTCCCGACGATTAGTATGATAATAAATAATAATTGTGTCCACCATTATCACTGACTAAAGTTTACAGAAAACACATGAATAAAAGAAAAAAAAATAGGATAGCCCTTTGCATGCCCTAAACTGGCGTTTGTTGTTCAAGACACATCCTAAACCAACCTAAGAGGCTACTTTTTATTTATTTTTGACATTCCCATTTAAAAACAATGTCTACGTATAATTTATTTTTTTTTAGTTGAAAAGGAATCAAGTAGAAAGTAGGCTCTTATTACTACTGATAAGTAACGTTGGGAGAGAATTGTCTTCTTTTAAATATTTAGTAAGAATTTTAATAAGATTGCACGAGAAATACATCATTTGCTGTACTTACGAAACTTCTTCACGGTGCACTATACCACGCCGTAAATAAACGTCGCTAGAGTCAGCAGAAGCACGATGAAAGCAATAGCGTAATATTGAGTGTGTTAAGCTGTCATTTCAAAAGTCATGGTGCTTGGAACTTAAAATAAAAGTATTTGTAAACAGTTCGACATAAAGCACCGCCAAACCCTATGGACGGGTGTTGCTTGTGAAACTACCAATCTAACAAAAGCTAACGTTACAATTTAATCAGTAATAATTTAATTAATTTAACATTTTGGTATCCAAATTGTTCGTTATTTTTATCAAAAAGCACAGTAGATTATTTTAATGGGATTTACAGTTTACAGTTAAAGGACAGGGGATAAACATGCAATGTCACAAAGACAAACAATAACCATGGCTATTTATGACTTTTTAAATAAAATTACGACTAACATTGATAATAAGACACCTGTCTGTGCTGTGTACTGTGATATGACGCAAGCTTTTGATTGCGTTGACCATACTATCTTAAGAAACAAAGTTGACTTATATGGTATAAGAGGTAACGCTCAGGACTTATTAAGCTCTTTCCTTTCAAATAGAAAACAATTTACTGCTGTAACAAAGTTAAACACTAAAGAAGACGTAACGTACCTGTCTAAAGAACGCACAGTACATTTCGGTGTACCACAGGGCAGTGTGTTGGGTCCTCCACTGTTCCTTATTTATATTAATGACCTGCCCAAACCTATAGACTTCCCAATGACACTCTTTGCTGACGATAGTACGGTAAAGATAGCATGTGATAAACCTGAATCATATGAAGCTGCTATCAATAACGCGGTAACTTCAATAATCTCTTGGCTTGATAATAATAATCTAAGAATTAATCTTGGCAAGACACAAATAATGCACTTTGGTCATAAAAAACCTAGTTCGAAAATGGAGGTGCAATACCAGAATGACAAAATTCACGATGTAGATAGCGCAAAATTTCTAGGTTTGATAATTGACAGCTCAATTGGAACGATCACATTGAAGCGCTATGTAAAAAAATTAGTAGTTCATTCTATGCCTTGTATAAACTTGCTCCAACAGTTAACACAGATGCGCTACTAACAGCTTACCATGGTCTTGTAGCATCTGTACTTAGATATGGTATTATGTTCGGGGGTAACTCGACAAATAGAGAAACTGCTTTTAAAGCGCAAAAGCGATCCATCAGAGCCATGTTCAGACTATACATATTGAACAGTTGTGAACCATTTTTCAAAAAATACAAAGTTTTAACACTACGGCCGTCTCTGTACATCTATGAAACTGCCATAATTGTTAAGTCAAATCCACACCTGTTTCTTAACTTGTTAGATACTGTTAAACGTAACAGGCGGTATGATATGCTGCGCGGACGTAGAGCCAAAACAGCTTTAATGTGGAAAAGCATATTCTGCATAGCCCCGCAAGTCTTTAACAAAATCCCAAGACAAATAAAAGTGTGAAATTTAAATGCGTTTAAAAGAGAATTAAAAGACTGATTATGTAAAAAAAATATTTTATAATTTAAAGGACTATTTTTGAATGACACTGACATGCTAATTGAATTGTAATCTTATTAACTTTGACATAATATCTCTGTAATAGTTTGACATTTAATAATATTTTGAATGTTATCCCGACATTATTTTTAACTAACACACCACAAAATGTTATTTTAATTCGTACCAACCTAATATTAATTAAAAGTTTTTAATCGTATTCAATACAAACTACAAATAAACCTAAAAATAAAAATATGTACAAGTATCAAAATGGTAAAAGAATTATAAAGCATCAAAAAATTCGTCACATCGTTGTCAACAGGAAACATTCCAACGTTGGATGGCAGTGCTGATTATTTTTTCTTTGGCGCGAAGAGTCGTCCAACCGCTATCTATTTATTTATTTTATTTACATTTATACGTCAAGAACCTCCGGACGGGAATCACCAGATCCACGGGCAATTCTTTCACGCATATTGATATCGTTATCTCTACGTCTTTGATTTAATTTATTGACATAATAATCATAACATATTTTCCTATTACTTCTTAAAATGATAAAAAATACGTCCAATAATAGTGGATTTGAAATTGTTAACGCTTTTATGAAAAATCGCACAACTGGGCTGATAGTGAATACGAATTCAATAAAATTATCATATAACAATAAGACGTCGCTCAAAATGAATATCAAAGTGGCTATATACAAGCGACGCCAGATGTTCGATGTTGTATGTGCGCTCGTTTTAAAACTACGTAAAAGGGAAAATACAATTATAATGTAAAATAAACAGTTAATTATCACCGGTACAACTTGATTTCCTAAGTACAAGAACACAATTATTATATCCATAGTCATAGAAAATGAGGAAAGAGCAATTGAACATTTTAAAAATAGGTTACGAATATAAGGACACATAAAAAACGCAGTTGTTATTAAAGACAGAACCCAACCAAAGAGGCTGCTTTTTAAATATTTTCTTTGGATATTCCCATTGAAAATTTTAACAAAGTCAACGTAAAACATGTGACTTAAAACTACCAACCAGTGGGTCTTCGCCGTTGCAAAGTATTGAAGTGGAAAGTATGGTATTTTTAAATTGGATAAGACAAGGTAGTAATACAGAGCGTCTGTTATACCAAGTAAGAAGTTTATTAAAATGGCGTTGAGAAACACATAGTTTTTATAATTCCTAAACTTCTTCAGGACACACCACGACGTGACGCCATATATAAACGTCGCGAGATTCAGCACAGTCACAATTAATTTAATAGCATAATAATGAGTATCCGATATGTACCAATCCCACTGTTCACTGGTATCATTATCAGCCATGTCGAACGTTTTTGTTTGATTACACAGTTTTCATAGATTCACTGTTCGGTCTTAGAACTTATAATAGAGTGTTTGTTAACAGCTCTACGTAAAGCTCCGCCAATCACCACAAAACGGGTGCTGCTTCTGAAACAGTAAATTTAACAATAGTTATAATTAATCGCTACAAATGTAATGAATGAACTATAAATTGTTTATCTGTAGTTACACCATTATTACACAACATAACATCATGACTGTCATCCCCGAAGGGTTAGGCAGAGGTGTACCCAATTATAGTACACTCACGTTATGTTATGTTCAACTCCCATGTAATAGAGGGCGAGCCTATTACCATCAACCGGGCACAAATCCAGACTCCATGGCTGAGACTGACAAAATTCCTGGTGGAAAACCCAATAACACTTTGCCCAACCTGGTAATATCAAACCCTCATGCTCAGCAGTCATGTTTGCGACCACCCGGACAACGAGTAACGAGGCAGTGAACCTAACCATTGTTGCACCATTATTAGTACTAATTAATTCGATTTTATAGTATTATCGCTTATCTTCATTAATTATCAAAGTAATATTTTTACTGAATTATAATAACAACTCAATATGAATAATATACAACAATAGGACATTGCTCAATTTATAAAGAGCCTATATACAACCGACGCCAGACAGTACTTAACGTACTGTAAGTGTGGCAAATTGAAAATAGAAGTTTTATGTTAAAAATTCAGTCAGGAATCTATTTAATTAGGATAAAATTTTCTCGAAGATAAATATGATAATAAATAATAACTGTCTCTACCATTTGTATCATACTAAAATTTACAGTACACACTCGAATAAAAGAAAACAAAATGAAATCATTTGCACGTCCAAAATTGGCGCTTATTGCTCTAAACACATACCAACCCAACCAAAGAGGCCACTTGTCTTGTTGAAAATTTTTTTTGACATTCCCATTTAAAATTTTACGTTAAAACTACCAAACAGTGGCAAGCGGCAAGGAGCTGCTGGAAAGTTAAGTAGAAAGTAGGCTCTTATTACTGCTCATAAGTAACTCGGGGAGATGAATTGTCTTATTTATAAAGAAGTAAGAAGTTTGATAAGATTGCACAAGAAACACATCATTGGTTGTACTTACGAAACTTCTTCACGGTGCACTATACTACGCCGTAAATAAACGTCGCTAGAGTCAGCAGAAGCACGATGGACGCAATAGCGTAATATTGAGTGTGTTAAGCTGCCATTCCAAGAGGCATGGTTCTTAGAACTTAAAATAAAGGTATTGGTAAATAGATCGACATAAAGCTCCACCAAACCCTGTGAACGGGTGTTGTTTGTGAAACCACCAATCTAACTATAGTTTTCAAAGTTACATTATAATCAGGACTAATTGAATTAATTTTATATTTTAGTATCCAAATTGCTCGTTATTTTTATCAAAAAAACTCTATCAAAAAGCACAGTAGATAATTTTAATGGGATTTGCAGTTGAAGGACATAAGGACATAAAAATGCAATGTCACAAAGACAATGATTTGAGAAATTGCGAAATTAGTATTTTGATTCTTGAAAAAGGGTACATTAAAGGTCGAGACGAAAGAATTACACATTTGTTTGTAAAGAAAATATATTATATTTGTTTTGCGTTTGTAGTTCAAAAAATACTTTTCTTACATTTATTTAGAGAGTTCGAGAAAAAAAGCTTCACTATATTTTATCCGTAAGAAGTATTGCTAAGCTTTGGTCCACTAAACTTAGACATAGCTTATTGCATTGTTTCAATATGTTTCTGTAAAGATTACACCGTTACTGTGCATTTTACTGCAAAGTGTGTTTTGTTGTTTCGTTCTACCACATTTGTACTATACAATGATTTGGCCAGTTCAAAAAACATAAAAATGTGACATTGCATGTTTTTCCCCTGTGCCCTTCGTTTCTAATGTATTTTTACCCGACTTCGAAAAAAGGAGAAGGTTATGTATTCGACCAGCATTTTTTTTTCATGTGTGTACACCGATTGCTCTGTGATTACTGGACCGTTTTATGTGTTTATGAGTTATCTACGATAATATGCAATTTCCCTCTTAAACTATTTCCATGCTGTGCTCCTAACTTTTAGTTACAATGTAAAATTGATACTTGATAGGGATTTGTGTGAGATATCACAACGAAAAAGGGTAAAATTGAAATCTGCCTCTCTGGACAATGAGACATGGAAGGAGAGAAATAATGCTTTGTCCTGTACACGGAAACTAAGCTAATAAAAAAAAAACAAAAACAAATCATGAGTATTTTTACTCATGATTTACTAATATTTATTAATTTCACATAAATTATAGCTGACCAGTTTAACAATTTACCCAACTAATAATCTATTGAACTCAACAAATTCTATCAAAGCCTATAGCTTAATAGTCTACCACACGTCCAATGTCCATGGTAACAATTTAACTTTGACGGAGCTTTTTCAGATAATTCTAATGTCATGTATCATCTATTCGTGATATCAGAATTATCTCAATATCGCTAATATAGGGGGTATTCCTCGAAGCGCAACCATTAATTGCGCTCACAAAATCAAATTAAAAATATTATTTGTTTATTCCTCAAAGCGCAACTATGATGAAAAAAATAGAGAGGGGTGTGATGGATTAATTAATGATATCGATAGACAGTTTAAAATCACCTGTCTTAATTGTTAATTTATTAAAACGGACTACCTGGCAAAGAAAAAATTACTGTAAATTAGTTTTTAAACAACTTTTGGTCAATAATGTTAAAAATACTACATACAGGTTCAATTAATTAAATTATGACAGTTGTTTTGTAAACTACCAGGGTACTTTTCAAAACAACTGTCTGTTTCAGAAATGAAAAGAAAATAGACGCCTATAAAAAACTTAAACACTTAGTTCCACTTAATTTCTGTATGCCTGGTAGTCCGTTTAAAAAAATAAACATCTATTATTATTAGGACAGTTGATTTAAAATTTATATCGATGTCATTAATGAATCCACCATACTACCCCTCTCTAGTTTTCATCATGGTTGCGCTTTGAGGAATAATTTAGTTGCGCTTAGTTGGTTGCGCTTAAAAATAGTTGCGCTTTGAAGACTACCCCAATATAGTAACGAGCATGTGTAGGTACTACATTGCTTTCAAAATAAGCTTAACAGTACGTACAGTTTACTGCACAGAAACAAGTTAATAGGTTATGTACTTTCAGAACATTTTATGACACTGTTCTATTTTTCTATACAAGTTAACAACACAATAGAAGATCTAAGTTTTCTTAAAATATTTATACAATCAAATGTTTTTACTCGTATTCAATACAAACTACAAATGAACCGTTAAATAATATTAAAAATATGTACAAGTATCAAAATGGTAAAAGAATTACAGGGCATCAAAAAATTCGTCCACATCGCTGTCTACAGGAAACATTCCAGCGTTGGATGGCAGTGCTGATTCTTTCACAATAGAAGATCTAAGTTTTCTTAAAATATTTATACAATCAAATGTTTTTACTCGTATTCAATACAAACTACAAATGAACCGTTAAATAATATTAAAAATATGTACAAGTATCAAAATGGTAAAAGAATTACAGGGCATCAAAAAATTCGTCCACATCGCTGTCTACAGGAAACATTCCAGCGTTGGACGGCAGTGCTGATTCTTTTTTCTTTGGCGCGAAGAGTCGTCCAACCGCTATCTATTTATTTATTTTATTTACATTATTTTATACGTCAAGAACCTCCGGACGGGAATCACCAGATCCACGGGCAATTCTTTCACGCATATTGATATCGTTATCTCTACGTCTTCGATTTAATTTATATACATAATAATCATACCATATTTTCCAGGGGCGTGCCGTCCATAGAGGCAATTAGGCCGAGCCTGCCCTACGAAACTCCATTATTATTATCGCCTTTTTTATTATAACTATTTAATAAAAATGATACAAAATATTTTAAAAGTTAAAACTCCTGTTATAACACTTATAGCAACTTGTCGCGCCCGTGTGACGTAACTCACGTGGTCGATTTTAAGGCAAAGACGTTTGTAAAGAACTCTGCATTCATAAATTTACGCACACTGGTGCATATTTTCGTGTGTATAAACGGCACACATGTATAGATTATGGGCGTGTCTCCCGCGACTGTAGCCGGCCGGTGATTGGCTTGCTAGATTAAAATGAATGAAGTTAGTTGAATCAGAGTTGCCAAGCCAATTTAGGGAGAGAGGGCGCTACTGTGCGCACGTAAACATCAGCTCAGTAGACAATAAAACGTTAAAAATAGTTTAAGTGCTTAACTTGGGACAAAAAGTCAATAAAGTTCAAGTGAATAAAGACCTTCAGTGACTAGAAGTGTAGTACTAAGCTTAACATCATAAATACTTAAGAAAACTATACTTTTCCCAAATAACGACCAAATTTCAAACCTGTGGAAAAAACCGTGGGATTTTTGAAAAACACGTTATTTGAGGATCAGGTACTGAAGAAAACTTTGGGACAAGTACCAATCACCATGAAAAGGTACGCAGAATCCCTTTAAATTGTATATTAGTGAAATACTTATGAAAGGAAATTTTAAAGTGGAAATAAAGGCACAAACATTGTGTTAAGCGCCATCTGTTCGCGAGTAGCAAGTCGCAAAAAGTTGGATCCAAATTAATTTCATAGAATATCCGCTAGAGGGCGTTGTTTTGCAAATATGGCTCTTATATGTGCTGGTTATAAACAAAATGTACCCAACTCCTTCCTATTGAAGCCATACTGTTTTATGTGACAAGTAAACTTATATGCGATTTTGAATGTTATCATATCTTACCAAGTTAAACCTTATCAGTTATTCGTCTTGAAACGTACATTAATGTAAATATTATTTGTTGTGTTTATTATTTGTTTATTTACTTAAAAATGGTGTTCTGTTGTGAAGTTTGCGCAGATAATGTGTGTTTGTTAGAAGTTTAAAGCAGTAAGTTTTCGCAATTATCGTTTAATGATAAGATTCTTGTGGTGTCGAAAGGTAGATGTAAACCCGAATTACGAGAATTAATCCAAAAATAATCCAACAATATTTTTCAAAATTTTTTTTTTTTTTTTTGGGTGTCAGTGTGCGTGGGACTTAGCCTACCCTCCGTGGGGATCCACTGCACGCCACTGATATTTTCCTATTACTTCTTAAAATGACAAAAAATACGTCCAGTAATAGTGGATTTGAAATTGTTAACGCTTTTATGAAAAATCTTACTGCTGGGCTGATATCGAATACGAATTCAATATAATTATCATATAACAATAAGACGTCGCTCAAAATGAATATCAAAGTGGCTATATACAAGCGACGCCAGATGTTCGAATTTGTATGTGCTCTCGTGTTAAAACTACGGAAAAGGGAAAATACAATTATAAAGTAAAATAAACAGTTAATTACCACCGGTACAATTTGATTTCCTAAGTACACGAACACAATTATCATATGTGCCAGAGTCACAGAAAATGTGAAAAGAGCACCTGAAAAATTTAAAAATAGGTTACGAATATAAGGACACATAAAAAACGCAGTTGTTATTAAAGACAGAACCCAACCAAAGAGGCTGCTTTTTAAATATTTTCTTTGGATATTCCCATTGAAAATTTTAACAAAGTCAACGTAAAACATGTGACTTAAAACTACCAACCAGTGGGTCTTCGCCGTTGCAAAGTATTGAAGTGGAAAGTATGGTATTTTTAAATTGGATAAGACAAGGTAGTAATACAGAGCGTCTGTTATACCAAGTAAGAAGTTTATTAAAATGGCGTTGAGAAACACATAGTTTTTATAATTCCTAAACTTCTTCAGGACACACCACGACGTGACGCCATATATAAACGTCGCGAGATTCAGCACAGTCACAATTAATTTAATAGCATAATAATGAGTATCCGATATGTACCAATCCCACTGTTCACTGGTATCATTATCAGCCATGTCGAACGTTTTTGTTTGATTACACAGTTTTCATAGATTCACTGTTCGGTCTTAGAACTTATAATAGAGTGTTTGTTAACAGCTCTACGTAAAGCTCCGCCAATCACCACAAAACGGGTGCTGCTTCTGAAACAGTAAATTTAAAAATAGTTATAATTAATCGCTACAAATGTAATGAATGAACTATAAATTGTTTATCTGTAGTTACACCATTATTACACAACATAACATCATGACTGTCATCCCCGAAGGGTTAGGCAGAGGTGTACCCAATTATAGTACACTCACGTTATGTTATGTTCAAATCCCATGTAATAGAGGGCGAGCCTATTACCATCAACCGGGCACAAATCCAGACTCCATGGCTGAGACTGACAAAATTCCTGGTGGAAAACCCAATAACACTTTGCCCAACCTGGTAATATCAAACCCTCATGCTCAGCAGTCATGTTTGCGACCACCCGGACAACGAGTAACGAGGCAGTCAACCTAACCATTGTTGCACCATTATTAGTACTAATTAATTCGATTTTATAGTATTATCGCTTATCTTCATTAATTATCAAAGTAATATTTTTACTGGATTATAATAACAACTCAATATGAATAATATACAACAATAGGACATTGCTCAATTTATAAAGAGCCTATATACAACCGACGCCAGACAGTACTTAACGTACTGTAAGTGTGGCAAATTGAAAATAGAAGTTTTATGTTAAAAATTCAGTCAGGAATCTATTTAATTAGGATAAAATTTTCTCGAAGATAAATATGATAATAAAATAAAAGAAAACAAAATGAAATCATTTGCACGTCCAAAATTGGCGCTTATTGCTCTAAACACATACCAACCCAACCAAAGAGGCCACTTGTCTTGTTGAAAATTTTTTTTGACATTCCCATTTAAAATTTTACGTTAAAACTACCAAACAGTGGCAAGCGGCAAGGAGCTGCTGGAAAGTTAAGTAGAAAGTAGGCTCTTATTACTGCTCATAAGTTACTCGGGGAGATGAATTGTCTTATTTATAAAGAAGTAAGAAGTTTGATAAGATTGCACAAGAAACACATCATTGGTTGTACTTACGAAACTTCTTCACGGTGCACTATACTACGCCGTAAATAAACGTCGCTAGAGTCAGCAGAAGCACGATGGACGCAATAGCGTAATATTGAGTGTGTTAAGCTGCCATTCCAAGAGGCATGGTTCTTAGAACTTAAAATAAAGGTATTGGTAAATAGATCGACATAAAGCTCCACCAAACCCTGTGAACGGGTGTTGTTTGTGAAACCACCAATCTAACTATAGTTTTCAAAGTTACATTATAATCAGGACTAATTGAATTAATTTTATATTTTAGTATCCAAATTGCTCGTTATTTTTATCAAAAAAACTCTATCAAAAAGCACAGTAGATAATTTTAATGGGATTTGCAGTTGAAGGACATAAGGACATAAACATGCAATGTCACAAAGACAATGATTTGAGAAATTGCGAAATTAGTATTTTGATTCTTGAAAAAGGGTACATTAAAGGTCGAGACGAAAGAATTACACATTTGTTTGTAAAGAAAATATATTATATTTGTTTTGCGTTTGTAGTTCAAAAAATACTTTTCTTACATTTATTTAGAGAGTTCGAGAAAAAAAGCTTCACTATATTTTATCCGTAAGAAGTATTGCTAAGCTTTTGGTCCACTAAACTTAGACATAGCTTGTTGCATTGTTTCAATATGTTTCTGTAAAGATTACACCGTTACTGTGCATTTTACTGCAAAGTGTGTTTTGTTGTTTCGTTCTACCACATTTGTACTATACAATGATTTGGCCAGTTCAAAAAACATAAAAATGTGACATTGCATGTTTTTCCCCTGTGCCCTTCGTTTCTAATGTATTTTTACCCGACTTCGAAAAAAGGAGAAGGTTATGTGTTCGACCAGCATTTTTTTTTCATGTGTGTACACCGATTGCTCTGTGATTACTGGACCGTTTTATGTGTTTATGAGTTATCTACGATAATATGCAATTTCCCTCTTAAACTATTTCCATGCTGTGCTCCTAACTTTTAGTTACAATGTAAAATTGATACTTGATAGAGATTTGTGTGAGATATCACAACGAAAAAGGGTAAAATTGAAATATGCCTCTCTGGACAATGAGACATGGAAGGAGAGAAATAATGCTTTGTCCTGTACACGGAAACTAAGCTAATAAAAAAAAAAAAAAACAAATCATGAGTATTTTTACTCATGATTTACTAATATTTATTAATTTCACATAAATTATAGCTGACCAGTTTAACAATTTACACAACTAATAATCTATTGAACTCAACAAATTCTATCAAAGCCTATAGCTTAATAGTCTACCACACGTCCAATGTCCATGGTAACAATTTAACTTTGACGGAGCTTTTTCAGATAATTCTAATGTCATGTATCATCTATTCGTGATATCAGAATTATCTCAATATCGCTAATATTAGGTAGGTATTCCTCGAAGCGCAACCATTAATTGCGCTCACAAAATCAAATTAAAAATATTATATGTTTATTCCTCAAAGCGCAACTATGATGAAAAAAATAGAGAGGGGTGTGATGGATTAATTAATGATATCGATAGACAGTTTAAAATCACCTGTCTTAATTGTTAATTTATTAAAACGGACTACCTGGCAAAGAAAAATTTACTGTAAATAAGTTTTTAAACAACTTTTGGTCAATAATGTTAAAAATACTACATACAGGTTCAATTAATTAAATTATGACAGTTGTTTTGTAAACTACCAGGGTACTTTTCAAAACAACTGTCTGTTTCAGAAATGAAAAGAAAATAGACGCCTATAAAAAACTTAAACACTTAGTTCCACTTAATTTCTGTATGCCTGGTAGTCCGTTTAAAAAAATAAACATCTATTATAATTAGGACAGTTGATTTAAAATTTATATCGATGTCATTAATGAATCCACCATACTACCCCTCTCTAGTTTTCATCATGGTTGCGCTTTGAGGAATAATTTAGTTGCGCTTAGTTGGTTGCGCTTAAAAATAGTTGCGCTTTGAGGACTACCCCAATATAGTAACGAGCATGTGTAGGTACTACATTGCTTTCAAAATAAGCTTAACAGTACGCACAGTTTACTGCACAGAAACAAGTTAATAGGTTATGTACTTTCAGAACATTTTATGACACTGTTCTATTTTTCTATACAAGTTAACAACACAACAGAAGATCTAAATTTTCTGAAGATATTTATACAATTAAATGTTTTTACTCGTACTCATTACAAACTACAAATATACCTAAAAATAATATTAAAAATATGTACAAGTATCAAAATGATAAAAGAATTTTTACAAGGCATCAAAAAATTTTGCCGCATCGCTGTCAACAGGAAACATTCTAACGTTGGATGGCAGTGCTGATTCTTTTTTCTTTGGCGCGAAGAGTCGTCCAACCGCTATCCATTTATTTATTTTATTTACATTTATACATCAAGAACCTCCGGACGGGAATCACCAGATCCACGGGCAATTCTTTCACTCATATTGATATTGTTATCTCTACGTCTTTGATTTAATTTATTGATATAATAATCATACCATATTTTCCTATTACTTCTTAAAATGATAAAAAATACGTCCAATAATAGTGGATTTGAAATTGTTAACGCTTTTATGAAAAATCGCACAACTGGGCTGATAGTGAATACGTATTCAATAAAATTATCATATAACAATAAGACGTCGCTCAAAATGAATATCAAAGTGGCTATATACAAGCGACGCCAGATGTTCGAAGTTGTATGTGCTCTCGTGTTAAAACTACGGAAAAGGGAAAATACAATTATAATGTAAAATAAACAGTTAATTACCACCGGTAAAATTTGATTTCCTAAGTACACGAACACAATTATCATATGTGCCAGAGTCACAGAAAATGAGAAAAGAGCACCTGAAAAATTTAAAAATAGGTTACGAATATAAGGACACATAAAAAACGCAGTTGTTATTAGAGACAGAACCCATCCAAAGAGACTGCTTTTTAAATATTTTCTTTGGATATTCCCATTAAAAATTTTAACAAAGTCGACGTAAAACATGTGACTTACAACTACCAACCAGTGAGTCTTCGCCGTTGCGAAGTATTGAAGTAAAAAGAATGGTATTTTTAAATCGTGTAATTCAAGGTAGTAATACAGAGCGTCTGTTATACCAAGTAAGAAGTTTATTAAAATGGCGTTGAGAAAGACATAGTTTTTATAATTCCTAAACTTCTTCAGGACACACCACGACGTGACGCCATATATAAACGTCGCGAGAGTCAGAACAGTCACAATTAATTTAATAGCATAATAATGAGGATCCGATATGTACCAATCCCACTGTTCACTGGTATCATTATCTGTCATGACGAACGTTTTTTGTTTGATTACACAGTTTTCATAGATTCACTGTTCGGTCTTAGAACTCATAACAGAGTGTTTGTTAGCAGCTCTACGTAAAGCTCCGTCAATCACCGGAAAACGGCTGCTGCTTCTGAAACAGTAAATTCAACAGTAGTTATAATTAATCGCTACAAATGTAATGAACGAACTATAAATTGTTTGTCTCTAGGAACATCATTATAATATAACCTAACATCAAGCTTGTGATCCCCAAAGGGTTAGGCAGTACCCAATTATAATACACCCACACGTCGCCAATTATGATGGTCCACTCCCATGTAATAGGAGCCTATTGCCATCAACCGGGCACACATCCAGACTCCGTGGCTGCTACTGACAACATTTGTGATGGAAAAACCAAATAACACTTTTACTAACCCGGCCTCGACCAACGAAGCAGTCAAACCAAGACACCATTATCAATTAACGAAGTAACATTTTTACTGGATTATAATAACAACTCAATATGAATAATATACAACAATAGGACATCGCTCAATTTAAAAAATGCCTATAGCAAAAGACGCCAGATGTTAGAAACTGTAAGTGAGAAGTATAATGTTGAAAATGCAGTAAAGTATCTAGTTACTTAGAAATAAATTTCCTCTGCTGATTAGTATGATAATAAATAATAATTGGATCCATCATTATTATCATACTAACATCTACAGCCAAGAATCAGCCGAATAGAAGAAAAAAAAATGGAAAAGTCTATTCAAATTTTCACGCCAAAACTGACGCTTCTTATTCAAGACACATCCCAAACCAACCTAAGTGGCTACTTTTTAAATGTTTTTTTTTTTAATATTCCCATTTAAAATGTTAGTTAGGTTACAACTACCAATCAGTGGATCTTTGCAGTTAAAAAGGAATCAAGTAGAAAGCAGACTCTTATTACTACTGATAAGTAACTCGGGGAGATGAAATGTCTTCTTTAAAATTTTAGTAAGCAGTTTGACAAGATTGCACAAGAAAAACATCCTTTTGGTACTTACGAAACTTCTTCACGGTGCACTATGACGCCACAGCGTAAATAAACGTCGCTAGAGTCAGCAGAAGCACGATGGACGCAATAGCGTAATATTGAGTGTGTTAAGCTGCCATTCCAAAAGTCATGGTGCTTGGAACTTAAAATAAAAGTATTTGTAAATAGTTCGACATAAAACACCGCCAAACCCTACGGACGGGTGTTGCTTGTGAAACTACCAATCTAACAAAAGCTAATGTTACAATTTAATCAGTAATAATTTAATTAATTTAACATTTTGGTATCCAAATTGTTCGTTATTTTTATCAAAAAGCACAGTAGATAATTTTAATGGGATTTACAGTTGAAGGACAGGGGATAAACATGCAATGTCACAAAGACAAACAATAACCATGGCTATTTATGACTTTTTAAATAAAATTACGACTAAATTGATAATAAGACACCTGTCTGTGCTGTGTACTGTGATACGCCGCAAGCTTTTGATTGCGTTCACCATACTATCTTAAGAAACAAACTTGACTTATATGGTATAAAAGGTAACGCTCAGGACTTGTTAAGCTCTTACCTTTCAAATAGAAAACAATTTACTGCTGTAACAAACTTAAACTTAAAAACTAAAGAAGAAATAACGTACCTGTCTACAGAACGCACAGTACATTTCGGTGTACCACAGGGTGGTGTGTTGGGTCCTTCACTGTTCTTTATTTATATTAATGACCTGCCCAAAGCTATAGACTTCCCAATGACACTCTTTGCTGACGATAGTACGGTAATGATAACATGTGATAAACCTGAATCATATGAAGCTGCTATCAATAACGCGGTAACTTCAATAATCTCTTGGCTTGATAATAATAATCTAAGAATTAATCTTGGCAAGACACAAATAATTAATGCAATTTGGTCATAAAAACCTAGTTCGAAAATGGAGGTGCAATACCAGAAAGACAAAATTCACGATGTAGATAGCGCAATTTTTTTTAGGTTTTATAATTGGCAGGCAGCTCAATTGGAAGGATTACATTGAAGCGCTATGTAAAAAAATTAGTAGTTCATCCTATGCCTTGTATAAACTTGCTCCAACAGTTAACACAGATGCACTACTAACAGCTTACCATGACCTTGTAGCATCTGTACTTAGATATGGTATTATATTTAGGGGTAACTCGACAAATAGAGAAACTGCTTTTAAAGCGCAAAAGCGATCCATCAGAGCCATGTTCAGACTACAAGTATTGGACAGTTGTGAACCATTTTTCAAAAAATACAAAGTTTTAACACTACGGCCGTCTCTGTACATCTATGAAACTGCCATAATTGTTAAGTCAAATCCACACCTGTTTCCTAACTTGTCAGATACTGTTACACGTAACAGGCGGTATGATATGCTACGCGAACGTAGAGCCAAAACAGCTTAAATGTGGAAAAGCATATTCTGCATAGCCTCGCAAGTCTTTAACAAAATCCCAAGACAAATAAAAGAGTGAAATTTAAATGTGTTTAAAAGAGAATTAAAAGACTTATTATGTAAAAAAAAAATATTATAATTTAAAGGACTATTTGAATGACACTGACATGCTAATTGAATTGTAATCTTATTAACTTTGACACAATATCTCTGTAATAGTTTGACATTTAATAGTGTTTTGAATGTTATCCGGACATTATTTTTAACTAACATACCACAAAATGTTATTTTAATTCGTACCAACCTAATATTAATTTAAAAAAATTACTCGTATTCAAAACAAACTACAAATAAACCTAAAAGTAATATTAAAAATATGTACAAGTATCACAATGGTAAAAGGCATCAAAAAATTCATACACATTGCTGTCAACAGGAAACATTCCAACGTTGGATGGCAGTGCTGATTCTTTTTTCTTTGGCGCGAAGAATCGACCAACCACTATCTATTTATTTATTTTATTTACATTCATACATCAAGAACCTCCGGACGGGGATCACTAGATCCACGGACAATTCTTTCACGCATATTGATATCGTTATCTCTACGTCTTTGATTTAATGTATTGACATAATAATCATACCATATTTTCCTATTACTTCTTAAAATGATAAAAAATACGTCCAATAATAATGGATTTGAAATTGTTAACGCTTTTATGAAAAATCTTACTGCTGGGCTGATATCGAATACGACTTCAATAAAATTATCATATAACAATAAGACGTCGCTCAAAATAAATATCAAAGTGGCTATATACAAGCGACGCCAGATGTTCGAAGTTGTATGTGCTCTCGTGTTAAAACTACGGAAAAGAGAAAATACAATTATAATATAAAATAAACAGTTAATTACCACCGGTAAAATTTGATTTCCTAAGTACGCGAACACAATTATCATATGTGCCAGAGTCACAGAAAATGAGAAAAGAGCACCTGAAAAATTTAAAAATAGGTTACGAATATAAGGACACATAAAAAACGCAGTTGTTATTAGAGACAGAACCCATCCAAAGAGACTGCTTTTTAAATATTTTCTTTGGATATTCCCATTAAAAATTTTAACAAAGTCGACGTAAAACATGTGACTTACAACTACCAACCAGTGGGTCTTCGCCGTTGCGAAGTATTGAAGTAAAAATAATGGTATTTTTAAATTGTGTAATTCAAGGTAGTAATACAGAGCGTCTGTTATACCAAGTAAGAAGTTTATTAAAATGGCATTGAGAAACACATAGTTTTTATAATTCCTAAACTTCTTCAGGACACACCACGACGTGACGCCATATATAAACGTCGCGAGAGTCAGAACAGTCACAATTAATTTAATAGCATAATAATGAGTATCCGATATGTACCAATCCCACTGTTCACTGGTATCATTATCTGCCATGACGAACGTTTTTTGTTTGATTACACAGTTTTCATAGATTCACTGTTCGGTCTTAGAACTCATAACAGAGTGTTTGTTAGCAGCTCTACGTAAAGCTCCGTCAATCACCGGAAAACGGCTGCTGCTTCTGAAACAGTAAATTCAACAGTAGTTATAATTAATCGCTACAAATGTAATGAACGAACTATAAATTGTTTGTCTCTAGGAACATCATTATAATATAACCTAACATCAAGCTTGTGATCCCCAAAGGGTTAGGCAGTACCCAATTATAATACACCCACACGTCGCCAATTATGATGATCCACTCCCATGTAATAGGAGCCTATTGCCATCAACCGGGCACACATCCAGACTCCGTGGCTGCTAGTGACAACATTTGTGATGGAAAAACCCAATAACACTTTGACTACCCCGGCCTCGACCAACGAAGCAGTCAAACCAAGACACCATTATCAATTAACGAAGTAACATTTTTACTGGATTATAATAACAACTCAATATGAATAATATACAACAATAGGACATCGCTCAATTTATAAAGTGCCTATAGCAAAAGACGCCAGATGTTAGAAACTGTAAGTGAGAAGTATAATGTTAAAAATGCAGTAAAGTATCTAGTTACTTAGAAATAAATTTCCTCTGTTGATTAGTATGATAATAAATAATAATTGGATCCATCATTATTATCATACTAACATCTACAGCCAAGAATCAGCCGAATAGAAGAAAAAAAAATGGAAAAGCCTATTCAAATTTTCACGCCAAAACTGACGCTTCTTATTCAAGACACATCCCAAACCAACCTAAGTGGCTACTTTTTAAATGTTTTTTTTTAATATTCCCATTTAAAATGTTAGTTAGGTTACAACTACCAATCAGTGGATCTTCGCAGTTGAAAAGGAATCAAGTAGAAAGCAGACTCTTATTACTACTGATAAGTAACTCGGGGAGATGAAATGTCTTCTTTAAAATTTTAGTAAGAAGTTTGACAAGATTGCACAAAAAAAATATCCTTTTGGTACTTACGAAACTTCTTCACGGTGCACTATGACGCCACAGCGTAAATAAACGTTGCTAGAGTCAGCAGAAGCACGATGGACGCAATAGCGTAATATTGAGTGTGTTAAGCTGCCATTCCAAAAGTCATGGTGCTTGGAACTTAAAATAAAAGTATTTGTAAACAGTTCGACATTAAACACCGCCAAACCCTACGGACGGGTGTTGCTTGTGAAACTACCAATCTAACAAAAGCTAATGTTACAATTTAATCAGTAATAATTTAATTAATTTAACATTTTGGTATCCAAATTGTTCGTTATTTTTATCAAAAAGCACAGTAGATTATTTTAATGGGATTTACAGTTGAAGGACAGGGCATAAACATGCAATGTCACAAAGACAAACAATAACCATGGCTATTTATGACTTTTTAAATAAAATTACGACTAACATTGATAATAAGACACCTGTCTGTGCTGTGTACTATGATACGCCGCAAGCTTTTGATTGCGTTCACCATACTATCTTAAGAAACAAACTTGACTTATATGGTATAAAAGGTAACGCTCATGACTTATTAAGCTCTTACCTTTCAAATAGAAAACAATTTACTGCTGTAACAAACTTAAACTTAAAGACTAAAGAAGAAGTAACGTAGCTGTCTAAAGAACGCACAGTACATTTCGGTGTACCACAGGGTAGTGTGTTGGGTCCTCCACTGTTCCTTATTTATATTAATGACCTGCCCAAAGCTATAGACTTCCCAATGACACTCTTTGCTGACGATACTACGGTAATGATAACTTGTGATAAAACTGAATCATATGAAGCTGCTATCAATAACTTTGGTCAAAAAACCTAGTTCGAAAATGGAGGTGCAATACCAGAATGACAAAATTCACGATGTAGATAGCGCACATTTTTTTAGGTTTGATAATTGGCAGGCAGCTCAATTGGAAGGATTACATTGAAGCGCTATGTAAAAAAATGAGTAGTTCATCCTATGCCTTGTATAAACTTGCTTCAACAGTTAACACAGATGCACTACTAACAGCTTACCATGGCCTTGTAGCATCTGTACTTAGATATGGTATTATATTCAGGGGTAACTCGAAAAATAGAGAAACAGCTTTTAAAGCGCAAAAGCGATCCATCAGAGCCATGTTCAGACTACAAGTATTGGACAGTTGTAAACCATTTTTCAAAAAATACAAAGTTTTAACACTACGGCCGTCTCTGTACATCTATGAAACTGCCATAATTGTTAAGTCAAATCCACACCTGTTTCCTAACTTGTCAGATACTGTTAAACGTATCAGGCGGTATGATATGCTACGCGGACGTAGAGCCAAAACAGCTTTAATGTGGAAAAGCATATTCTGCATAGCCCCGCAATTCTTTAACAAAATCCCAAGACCAATAAAAGAGTGAAATTTAAATGTGTTTAAAAGAGAATTAAAAGACTTATTATGAAAAAAAATATTATAATTTAAAGGACTTTTGAATGACACTGACATGCTAATTGAATTGTAATCTTATTAACTTTGACATAATATCTCTGTAATAGTTTGACATTTAATAATGTTTTGAATGTTATCCGGACATTATTTTTAACTAACATACCACAAAATGTTATTTTAATTCGTACCAACCCAATATTAATTTAAAAAAATTACTCGTATTCAATACAAACTACAAATAAACCTAAATGTAATATTAAAAATTGTACAAGTATCACAATGGTAAAAGGCATCAAAAAATTCATACACATTGCTGTCAACAGGAAATATTCCAACGTTGGATGGCAGTGCTGATTCTTTTTTCTTTTGCGCGAAGAGTCGACCAACCACTATCTATTTATTTATTTTATTTACATTCATACATCGAGAACCTCAGGACGGGAATCACTAGATCCTCGGGCAATTCTTTCACGCATATTGATATCGTTATCTCTACATCTTTGATTTAATTTATTTACATAATAATCATACCATATTTTCCTATTACTTCTTAAAATGATAAAAAATACGTCCAATAATAATGGATTTGAAATTGTTAACGCTTTTATGAAAAATCTTACTGCTGGGCTGATATCGAATACGACTTCAATAAAATTATCATATAACAATAAGACGTCGCTCAAAATAAATATCAAAGTGGCTATATACAAGCGACGCCAGATGTTCGAATTTGTATGTGCTCTCGTATTAAAACTACGAAAAAGAGAAAATACAATTATAATATAAAATAAACAGTTAATCATCACCGGTATTATTTCATTTCCAAAGTACACGAACACAATTATCAAAGTCATAGAAAATGACAAATCAGCACCTAAAAAACTAAAAAATATCTCATAAATATATGGGCAGTTAAAAAAAGCGGCTGTTACTAATGAAAGACCCCAACCAAAGAGACTGCTTTTTAAATATCTTCTTTGGATATTCCCATTAAAAATTTTAACAAAGTCGACGTAAAACATGTGACTTACAACTACCAACCAGTGGGTCTTCGCCGTTGCGAAGTATTGAAGTAGAAGTAATAGTATTTTGAAATTATGTAATTCAAGGAAGTAATACAGAGCCTCTGTTGTACCAAGTAAGAAGTTTATTAAGATTGCGTTGAGAAACACATAGTTTTTATAATTCCTAAACTTCGTCAGTATGTACCACGACGTGACGCCGTATATAAACGTCGCTAGAGTCAGCACACTTAAAATTAATTTAATGGTATAATAATGAGCAAGCGTTATGTTCCAATCCCACTGTTCACTGGTATCATTATCAGCCATGACGAACGTTTTTTGTTTGATTACACAGTTTTCATAGATTCACTGTTCGGTCTTAGAACTTATAATAGAGTGTTTCTTAACAGCTCTACGTAAAGCACCGCCAATCACCGGAAAACGGGTGCTGCTTCTGAAACAGTAAATTTAACAGTACTTATAATTAATCGCTACAAATGTAATAAACGAACTATAAATTCTTTAGTATATCGCTTATCGTTATAAATTAACGAAGGCACATTTTACTGGATTATAGTATTATATTATATGAATAGTATACAACAACATCATTGACAACAATAGGATATCTGTCTGTATTTGTTCAGAAATTGTTTTTACTGAGTTAATTAATCATGGCTGCATTCAATAAGTTTATCCATGGAGGTGACTAAAAATCCTTGCACAAATGGTTTCAAATATATATATTTTTTTATATTGTATTTTTTTTTGTTTTTTAGAAACTTTATTTCATGTGTAATCTTGAAATAATAATATCAATTAGTATATTTATTTGAGTAAAAGTATTGATTTTTTGGTCTGTATCAACCTAAAACTACGAATCAGTGGATCTTCGCAGTTAAAAAGGAATCAAGTTGAAAGCAGGCTCTTATTACTACTGATAAGTAACTCGGGGAGATGAATTGTCTTCTTTAAAATATTTAGTAAGAAGTTTGACAAGATTGCAGGAGAAAAACATCCTTTTTGTACTTACTAAACTTACGAAACTTCTTCACGGTGCACTATGACGCCACAGCGTAAACAAACGTCGGCGTCACTAGAGTCAGCTGAAGTACGATGGACGCAATAGCGTAATATTGAGTGTTAAGCTGCCATTCCGAGAGTCATAGTTCTTAGAACTTAAAATAAAGGTATTTGTAAATAGTTCGGCATAAAACACCATCAAACCCTATGAACGGATGTTGCTTGTGAAACTGTCAATGTAACAATAGTTATAATCGAACGCTAAAGGGAGCATATTTTATCGTGACATTTTAATCAGTACTAATTTAATTAATTTTACATTTTGTTATCCACACAGTTCGTTATTAGTATAAAAAAACTATCAAAAAGCACCGTACCTAGATAATTATAATGAAATTTACCGTTTGTAATGTATTTTTAACCGACTTAAAAAAAGGAGGGGGTTATGTGATCGATCAGCATCTTTTCACAATACCCTTAGAAGCCGCTGCTCGAGAGCTCGAGGAAGTGATGATGATGAGAAATACCAAGCACGAAGGCTACGCTAAAGTTCATGTTTGGTGTCAGTTCAGAGGTATGAGGAACAGAGCAGGAAAATTGTTTTCCTTTATTGAAACAGGAGTATACTTCTGACTAGTGTTGTGATTATTATGCTACAGTCCGATGTTTTTTTAAAGTTCTATGTTAGCCGTGCGAATAAATCTGATCGGCCCTAAATATACATCAGTGTAGTTCGTATGCGGCGGTGTAGATGTCGGCAATGTAGTAACGAGCAAGCGTAAGTTCCACATTGCTTTCTAAAAAGGCTGGACTTTAAAAGAAACAATGACCTCTGAGTTTGTTTCGGATGTTTCTTCTCAGAGTAGTCAGGTACGAAACACCGGCCCCATCTAGTTTTAAGACAACATGATGACATGTAAAAGTGTTTTGTAAAAGAAATAAATATGATTTATGATTTAAACCCTTCTGAGTATTTTACGCTTTGTTCTAATGAAATTTAGACAGAAAATAATAATGCTTATTGGATGATTCATCATCATCAGTCAACAGCAGTCCTCTGCCGGACATAGGCCTCTTCAATCGCACGCAAAGAGATTTAAAAGACTTATAGAGCGGACATTGGGAATATTTTCACACGAAAATTTTGATCCTTAACATTTTTAATTTTGACACACGAATACTACCTGACAAGCTAGACGTATGACACTAGACACAACGATTTGTTACTAAGTAGTAACGAGTATTGGATTACGATTTTCTTCGTCTTCTCCCGTCTATCGCTCGTAAGAATTTGAATGTCTTTGATCGCACGCAACTCGATTCTCGGCAACTCTCATCCATTGAAATTGGATGAGAGTTGACCGAATTCATCAAATAAAAAAACAATGATTCTATGAAACTAATCCTCAACTTGTGTGGTCCTAGTTGTAACACAGTTGTGCAACATAAAAGCAGCTTGATTTAAACAGCTATAAAACATTCTAAATGGACTTTACTTGTATTAAACAGCTCCCGTGGTTTCAACTTGACAAACTGCCCTCTATCTACTTAGAGAACATGATTGGCGCTGTAAAATTGTGCATGGGTGGTTTATTGAGTTTCTGTGTACCTACAAGTGATGTACAATAATGTTACGTAATGTATGTATGTTGGTATATCTAAGTATACTAGGTGTAAACAGAAAAAGAAAAAAAAATGTATGTATGTTGGTAAATCTAAGTATACAAGGTGTAAACGGACCCTTCACGAAGCCGTTAACCTAGCATTTTGTACATCAAACTAAGTAACACACAAATTATTGCTGGGAAACGACTTTTTTTTTGGGTGAATGTAATGCACTCAAAACATTGTGCTTATGGATACATTGAATAGTAAACGGGTGATAGAGGTATTTAAAGTAAAGTTATAACCTTAAAAACTATGTAGTATTAAAAAAAAATACTTGTGGAAAAGTTGGAACTTTGACCCCAAATAACTCCGTAATTAGAAGGTTCTCAATTATGGACCCGAAAAATGATCTTAATAGCGGGGACAACAAGTGCCTTTCGGCTTCGTTAAGGGTTTATTTACACCCTTTATACAGGGTTGCTGGTATAACTCGACGCATTCCTTGCTGTTATTAAGCTACCAAATTTTCTAACGGAATTCAGTTTTAGAGTTACTTAGATTTTTAGTTTTTTTTTTTTAAATCCCAGATTAAATAATTTGAAACCAATTTAAAAATGATTTACGGCGCGACTGTACTGAAATTTAATTTTTATCATAGTTGATGCCGTAGCAGACCTTCACTACGACCCTTTCAAGCAAAAACTATGAACGGATTTGGATGAAATTTGGCACATAGATAGTTTATAACCTGGATTAACATATAGGATACTTTTTATCCCGGTAGTATGATCCCGTGAGAGAGTAACCGCAGGCATAAGCTAGTTACAAATGAAAAATTGGAGAAATTTTAGATAGGATTGCACAATTATTCTAATGTAACAACGTATTTATCCCATAGGTCTCGCATACAAACATAAAAACTAAGTGTGTTTACGGCGTAACTAGTAACCAGCCATACCGACCAAATCCGACAGAATATCAGCATTTTACGCGGAAAGATTGGCGTCTGACCTTTGCATTTCGCAATCCAATTACTGATAGGGCGGTATCTTGAGGTTAGACAAGCTGTCAGACTTTCGGCCTACCTATAACGAATGTCAGACTCTCTGTTGCGGAGTCATGAAAGGATCGATGTGTTAACAATGACGCTTGCCAAGAAGAAACCGATTCGCTCGAACTTGGAAGAGATCTAGAGTATAGTGCAGTGGAACATAGAATTTTACTATCAAAGGCCATAGCACGAATTTTTTGAATGAAAAATACAAGTATCATTTAGTTCTGGAAATGTATCTTGTCATCTCTCTCTTCTTCTTAGTCGAAACACTCTTGTCAGAGTGGTCGTGGTTGCGCAGACGAGGTACACGGAGAGGTGTTCGGTGGGTCGTTGACTTCCCCGAGGACTGCTTTTTCAGCGATGTGCTTCCATTTCTGCCGGTTGAAGACGTTGCGAGTACACTGGACCATGGTATGTCATCACTCACCTACGTATGAATTTACGTTGGGTGAAGATAAATGCTTGCTCGACGACCCCAGTGTGCGCTGGCCTTTACTCTGCGCGATCGTTCTAGGCTCACCGGACGCAGCGTTTCGATTTCGAGCAGTCCGAAAGGAAATCATACTCAATTTGTTCAGGTAATAATTACAGCCGCACATAATTAATAGCATTATATCTGATTGTTGATTGATTAAGTACATACAGTATATAATTAACTGCACTGATTAATAACACTACTAATGTACACACGATGTGGGCAAAGTAAAAATCTGACATTAAAAAAAAAACTTATGAAAAAGTTGGAACTTTGACCCCCAATATCTCCGTAACTAGAAGGTTCCCAGATATATTATGGTCTAGAACAAAAAAGTGATCACAATGACGGGGAGAATAAGTGCCTTTCGGCTTTGTTAAGGGTTCACCCTTTATGGCATGAGGCATGATGATGGAACTCTTTAATCTTCAAAGGTTTATCTATGCTGTGACCAACTCTTCAGTAATAACGTGAGTTTGTAGCTAAGGGTATTTAACTGTCGAAGTTAGCACTTCTAATTCCCTTCAGAGTGCGTAAACCAACAATTGTGAACGTTCGGACGGGTTGATTACATAAAAACAACGTTTGAGTCACTGGTACCTATGCTTTCTTCAAAAGATAGAAGACACTCGCCCATAGTCATGACATTATCCATAGACCCGATGAATTGAGAAAGAAAAACAAATTCTATGCCTGGAACCACAAAGTATAATTAGTAAGTAGGTAAGCCACAGTAAGGGTGCTGTCGTCTTTGAACCATTAGTTTTTAGAAATCATCACCTACCTAGCTTTTCCCCAACTATTTTGGTGGTCACGAGCGATGAGCTCGTGGCTAAATTCTCTTTTGTTTTCAAAAATCCAGACAAGAATTAGCCACATGTAATCAAAGGTGGTCCAGTAGCAATGGCCTCGACTTACGAGTTGAAACCAGTGGGCTCGAACCAAGGTAGACACTTTATTTTTTGTCATTTATTTCGTCACTCCTGCTCTCAAAACGGTAAAGGAAAACATCGTCAGGGTACCGGCATGTCCTAGAACCAAAATATTTGAAGATAATGTGACATCAACCAGACCGTACTGGGCCCGCGTGGTGCTGGTGAGATATGCTTCCGCATTTATTGTGCGAACCGCCAGACTGTGAAACTGCCAGCGCTTCTGTTTCCCGATCATTATAATCTAGATCTCTTCAAAGTTCGAGTGAATCGGTTTCTTCTAGATAGGTAAGCGAGCTCCACCCTAGGCCGAACAAAGCTTCCAATCAGGCGAGTTGCAGCCAAACGCAAGCCAATTTAGTATTAATAAAAATTACAGCCACATCCTTTCATAGACAATAGACCTATGCCCCGTAGTGAAAACATTACAGACTGATTGTGCAAACAAGAATTATTGTTGTATACTACAACTGAAAAACCCGATCACTGAAAAATCACGCCCTAATTAAATTCGGGGTTTACTAGGTAAAATCGACTCCTACTATTGTTGAAGTCGGTTAAAATGTAGCCGATGTTATCCGGGTCAGAATAATGAATCGACTGACACCTTATTCATCAAAATTGGATGAATAGTTTAGACGCTACGGAGGAACATACGTAAATACATACATACTAATACACACATAAAAAGACCGCCTCGTCAGATTTGCGAATACTCATAGATTACAAGATTGAAATTTGAGATAATAGATGCAGATACAAACAATATCTTAGCAACAGACTGCGTATCCAATCCTAATTAGTTATGATGATCTCATGTGTAATTCTGTTCATCCCGGAACAGATCTGCATGTGGGTGTGAATATATACGCCATGACGAATAAGTAAGATTACGACATGCAATGTTTGTTATTGTAGTTGGTTTTATAACGTTATCGCCTTGTTTATATATATATTAATACTAAATATAGACCAGTTTAAGAAAACATTTGAAAAAATACTGACAGAAAAAGCGTATTATAATGTCAATGAATTTTTGAATGACAAATCGCTCTAAAAATGTACTGATTGAATCTATTCTATTTATTTTGAATCGCATGACTATTTACCTATTTTTTTTTTTTAATTTAATATTAATTGTTGATTTATTTGGATTATTATTCTTTGTATTTTTATTTTTTTGAAATCTTATGGTCTTTCGACCTTATTTGTACACCAGCCATGGTCAAACATGTTGAGCCAAAGAGTACCTTGTAACACCTATAATAAGCATAATTTATGTACCATGTATATTATCTACACATGTTTTTGCAAAAATAAATGAATTGAATTGAATTATTTGAATGTTATGAATGTCATTGATCATACAGGGTGGCGCCGACGATACGACAATAAATGAAAATACTGGTAATACTAGTTCACAGACTAAGAACGTCATGAGGTATACCCAGTTTAATTTATTGTCGTATTGTCAACCCCACCCTGTATATTCGTTAAGCTAAACTATAAAGGGTGTAAAAAGACCCCTAGCGAAACTGAAAGGTACTTGTTGTGTACATTGAGTCCTACCGTAAAACGTAATTTTACACCCCAAAAAAAAGTCGTTTCCCAGCAATATTTTTTGCGTAAACTTACTTAGTTTGATGTACAGAATGCTTGGTTGGCGGCTTCGTGAAGGGTCTGTTTACACCCTGTATTCTTGAGCCGTTTAATACAACTAATGCAGTTTGCACAACGACTGTGGGATAAAATCTCGCGTGTGTTGTCTTCGAAATGGTTATCTCGACGATAACACATGCGAGATTTTTTGACAACATTGTGCTCATTTCAACTGCAGAACTATATGGTTAATCATATGCCATTGGTTGCTTGTTGTCTCTTTTTAGTTACATATAAAGGGTGTTAATAGACCCCTAACGAAGCCGAAAGGCACTTGGTCTCCCTGCTATTGCGAACATTTTTTTGTTCTAGACCATACCTGGGAACCGTCTAGATACGGAGTTATTGGGGGTCAAAATTCCAACTTGTTCACATTTTTTTTTTAAATGCTATTTTTTAAGGTTATAACTTTTCTTTAAATACCTCCATGACCCGTTTACTATTCAATGCATCCATAAACACAATTTTTTGAATGCGCTACATTGAGTTTTACCGTAAAAGGTTATTTTACACCCCAAAAAAAAAGTCGTTTCCCAGCAATAATTTTTGTGTAGAGTTACTTAGTTTGATGTACAGAATGCTTGTTTAACGGCTTCTTGAAGGGTCTGTTTACACCCTGTATGTATTCTAAAGAATTTGAAAGCTATAGAGGAATCCATGAATTAGGTCACATCTCAGCTATGAGTCAACAGTGTCAGTAGCCAATAATATAATCAGTAATCGCTATTTGCTGAATACAAGGAGTTAATAACAATATACCTTTTACCCGTAATATTACTTGAAAGAGATTGCTCTGCCATAAAGACCCTTATTTCTCAGCCCCCGCTCTATCCGGTAAAATAATGCTGACGTCGGCAATATTCCTCGTTATGATGGTTATAAATTTTTCAACGAGCACCCTTGCTTTGTGTTGAAACTAAATTATATTGCAACTGTTAGAGACGTTTAATGTTTTGTATTTTAAATTGCTTTTTTCTATAGAGTAATACGGACGCTAGTAACGAAATGCAAAATTACTTGCATTATTTATTTTTTTCAATTAAAATGAATGAAGTTTCAGTTAATATTAACTCGTATTTAAATCAAAACGAATGTGACAGCTATATGTATAGTTGCTGCCAGTTAAGATCGCTATAGCGGTCATTGCTCTTTCCATAATATCTCTTCGTACGAAACAAAACAAATGAACCATGTATCGTTTCTCATTAGAAAAAATGTTGAAGATCGACGATAGATGACGATTCAACATGAACAGGCTTATTTTTGGCTTTCAAAGTTAAGATCTTTAATATATGTAGGTGGGTCAATGACCGCTATTGCGATCTTAACTGGCAGCAACTGTAGTTCCATTTTTAAAGGGATGCTGACGTCACAACGGCAATGCGAGTGCGCAACACAATACTGTTAGGGACCGATACCGATATTAATACAATAGTGCACCCAAAAACTATTCTATTGTCACAAAAACTAGCAGGTAGTAGTCTAAATCGCGCAAGCAACATTTTCAAACGTTTTTGGATAGAAACAACATTTGAAGCCCTTTCTATGGGCGTCCGTTTCTCCGTATTGAATCAGTTGGAAGGAGCTGACCTGAGTCCTGTTATTTAAACCCTGGATTGGTAGAAATGCCTGCCTATTCCATTCCCAGTGAGCTACCTCTAGATGTCTGTCTAGTATTTGGCACTAAGTGCGTACGAGACGGTCTCAAAACCAATGACGAAGAAAAAATTGACGCCTTTATTGTATTATAAATTGTGATAGCAAAATAATATAATAATATTTTACACCAAATTTGTCTGTGAGTAGTTGATTGTCAAACAAGCTTCTATTTTATATTTAAGTTTTTCAAACGATGTCAGAATGGTGGAGTGGAGGTTCTTCTTTTGGACACAATTAAGGCTAATCAGCAGGGTTCGAAATTATCAAGATATTTATTTTCTTTGATAATTATTATCAGGATAATTATTCATACTGATTCAAAATTTTGATCTCTCTAAGCCGTTTTTTAAAATTTCCCTGAAATTCAGTCCAAACAGGGTCTTTATAACAAACAAAACTGAACACAAATGTACTAAAAACGTTTGATAATTAAACACAATGAGTGTCACCGTTTTTTACCCCGACCAAAAAAGAAGGGTGTTATAAAATTGTTTTAGTCTACACTTATCACGTTTGGATAGGCACTAAAGTAGCAAATCGCGGTCGGATACGCGTGGAAGTGACATTGGTAATGCTATTTTTTTTTCGTTCTCAGCCTGAATTGTCCCATTCCTGTGCAAAGGCCTCCTCCCATTCCTTCCACTTTTGTCGAAGTTGCGCCTCTTCTCGCCAATTAACGAGAAAGCCATCCAAGGTGTCCCGCCATCTTCTCCTCGGTCTGCCGCGACCCCGTCTAACTGTCTAATGCTATATTATCAAGGTACAATTATGTATTATAATTAACACTTCGAACGCTACTCATCTGCAACAGTGAGCAATTTTACTTAATTTATCTTTAACCTACGAAGTGCTACAAAACAGCATGATTTTTCTGCGGTACGGATTAATTTTCAGAGCAGCAGGCCTAGACAAAATACATCTGTACGTGTTTCCGCACACGCTACGGACTGAACGTTAGCGTGAGTAAAATGGTAGACAAAGAACCAAGCTCACGCCAAACGCCTATTCCGCAGCGTCGAAAGGAAACACGATAGTTTCTCTATGGAAATTGGCGTGAGCTTTGTGAGAACACAAGCAACGCAAACGTCAATGTCAATGTCAAATGTCAAACGCGTCTTTAGTGGCGGTAATTTGAAACCATCTAAACAATTTCAATAAGTTGTGCGTGCAGTGTATTTCGAGTGTAAACTTAATTATGTTAATGTTATTATATTTATGACTAGCTTATGCCCGCGGCTTCGCCCGCGTGGAGTTCGGGAATTGCCCACGGGATCTTACTTCTGGGATAATAAGTAATCTATGTATGTATAGTAGATACATGGTTTTTATATAGTTGCTTATAACTTGCAAATATTAGTTCATAGTAATATCAATTAGGTACTTTACATATTGTTATGTGAATATTGATACCTTGGTTTGAGATTGGAAACCGGTGACGAAAATCAAATGATTAATTAGGAATCTATTTATAGACATAAAACTTTTACATAATATTTTATATCAATGTCGCGTATCACGAGCCAACGCGAAAATCGGTGGAATAAACCATATTTACAGACGTCTACCTCAGAAAAATCCTACCTACTTACTTAATAGGTAAATACTCCCGCACCCCGCACGCCCCGCGCAACGCTGCGCGCCATGCGCCGGTCTATGTGAGCTTCGAAGCCCTATTTGACTCTGTTGGGGGATGATTTTGATTTTTGAAAAAACTGTGATACACGTATCTCATAATTTTACAATACAAATTTTCAAGTCAATCGACTCAGAGAATAAAAAGTTTCACAGAATATTAAACACCCCATTTCACCCTCTTAGGGGTGGAATTAAAAAAAAACTGTTTCTTAGCGGATACTTACTCTTCACAAAGAACGCACCCTCCAAATTTTATGTCTCTAGAACCAGCCGATTGGGCTGTGCGTTGATGTATCAGTCAGCCAGTCGACAGTGAATTCTTAAATTGGGGGATGATTTTGGAAAAACTGTGATACATGTATCTCATAATTTTATTTGAATAGTATGTACACAAATTGTCAAGTCAATCGACTGCGAGAATAAAAAGTTTCATAGAAAATTCAACACCCCATTTCACCCTCTTAGGGGTGGAATTTCGAAAAATTCTTTCTTAGTGGATACCTACCCTTCACAAAGAATACACTCTCCAAATTTCATGTCTCTAAGACCAGCGGTTTGGGCTGTGCGTTGATATATCAGTCAGCCAATCAAGACATTAAATTTTTAAATTGGGGGATGATTTTGGAAAAACTGTGATACACGTATCTCATAATTTTATCTGAAAAGTATGTACATTAATTTTCAAGTCAATCGACTGCGAGAATAAAAAGTTTCATAGAAAATTCAACACCCCATTTCACCCTCTTAGGGGTGGAATTTCGAAAAACCCTTTCTTAGTGAATATCTACTCTTTACAAAGAATACACGCTCCAAATTCCATGTCTCTAGAACCAGCGGATTGGGCTTTGCGTTGATATATCAGTCAGCCAATCACGACATTGAATTTTTAAATTGGGGGATGATTTTGGAAAAACTGTGATACACGTATCTCATAATTTTATCTGAATAGTATGTACACAAATTGTCAAGTCAATCGACTGCGAGAATAAAAAGTTTCATAGAAAATTCAACACCCCATTTCACCCTCTTAGGGGTGGAATTTCGAAAAATTCTTTCTTAGTGGATACCTACCCTTCACAAAGAATACACCCTCCAAATTGCATGTCTCTAGGACCAGCGGTTTGGGCTGTGCGTTGATATCTCAGTCAGTCAGTCAGTCAGTCAGTCAGTCAGTCAGTCAGGACTTTGAATTTTATATGTATAGATTAATTGTTTGTGTAAATATTAATTGCCAGTAATGTATACTTTAAAAAGTGTTTATAATAATGGATAAGAGTTTTAAAGATATATTCCTAGCTAGAATGTTTTTTTTCAAGAAAAGATATTATTGAGATGGAAATCAGACTACGTGCGAGTCCAGAACAATTTGCAATAATGTTAGATTTAATGGAAAGGTAAGTAAAAATGAATGATTATGACGAAACATTTCGTATAAAGTTTGGGTTCATTTGTTTATACAATGACCTCACTGGCATTTTTGTTCAAGTGGAGGTCTCAACGCTATCAGTTTATAAGTGGCTTTACTTCTACAACAGCATTCTACCGTATTTTCGAATTTAATCCCTAAACAGTAGAGCCAAGCAGGAATCATGACCTCACTCTTTTGAACCCTGTAAATTAATTTTATAACAAAGCGTTCTTATGCCTCCAAATAAAATTCAAAGCATTTAGTCAACGAGTAAAGTAATATAAAAAGATTTAGTTCAAAAAACCATTTCCAGGCACTTCTTCATTATTTGCTGCCAATAACAGCCTCAGACAATGAAATTTTAACTAAAAATAATACACTTTTCACTTAAAAAAACACTCCACAACATCTTAGCGGCAGGGTCCAATCATCCGCTAACTAGCGTGAGCGTTTAACGCCAAAATTGACGTTTGCGTTTGTCAAAAACATCAAATGTCTACCACTTTGTTTGAGAGACGCCACGCTAACGCTACGTTAGCGGTAGCGTTTCGTTGCAAATTTTTATTTGTCTACAAACTTAGCGTGACATCACGTGACTTTTCCGCACGCACTGTCATTGCCATACATTTTGGCGTTAGCGTTTGGCGTTAACGCTAACAGAAATGTTATTTGTCTAGCCCTGCAGCAAAGCTTTGTCAAACCAAGCTTGCTTTACTTGTAGCTAATGTTCTGGCTTGTCAGTGAGACAGACAGACAGGATAACTAAACAAACGCTCACCATACGAACAGCTCTGATCGTATGATGTGACGCGTTGCTTTGATATTAGTATGCGCAGCTTTTGTTGTTCCACCGATGATTTTTTTTTTCTATTAAAATTTCCTTCCTTCATGTATAAGTTTGTTCAAATAAATATTCATCTACTTTACTAAAAATTGTTTATTTGATAACATGTATATATACATTATATACAAACTACAAATCTATAATAGTAAGAAAAAATAAACGTGTACAAGTATCTAAACGGTTACAGGGCGTCAAAAAATTCGCCCACATCGCTATCAACAGGAAAAGTGCCCAGAAGGCTGGCAGCATTGCCACGTTGGATGGCAATGCAGATTCTTTGGCCAAAAAATAGGCCCGCCCTCTGGTCACGTGAAGAGTCGAATCTTTACTAAAATAACTATTAAAATATTTGACATCGACTATAAAATGTATAAATAAATGTAAACGCTCTACGCTATCTTCATGACGTTCTACGGTACGCGACAACAGCCCAGGATCGATTCCCAAGACCAGCAAATCTTTTTGCATATTTTCTTCTTAATATAAAGAAAACGGATTTTCATCATAGAGAGCCCAATGTTTTTCAAAATATAAAAACGAAAAAACATAATTATAAAAGATAATTGCTAAGTTAACACTAATTTTCAAAAAGCTAATACTCAATTAACTTCAAATTCACTCACACCCTGTGTATAGGGCTCTGTGTCAAAGGAGAGCTTTTTAAAGGGCCGCCCGTCGGGGGTTCGATCCCCAGAAAGTGCAAAACTTTTTGGATTTATAAAATAAACGTCTAAAATGAAATGGACTTGAAAAAATTTGTAGTTTTTGCATAACTATTATTAATTTATGAAAATAAGTATGGTTTTTATGATTACTTTATTATAAATTAATTCTTATTAAAATAAAAAATAAAATAATTGTTTACTTTAAAAAACTTAGCGATTTTAAAGCAAATAAGATAAACTAGCAGGTAGGTAATAACTTACTCAAAAAACCACAGATTTGGTCAACATATTGTATTTTATAAAATCCGTCCTTCCGAATTAACAACAAGACACCCTATATCGCAACCGTCAGATCACACAAAAGAGTCCTACATCGCGGTATTAAAGTTTTCGCGACGCTTTGTACCAGTATAGGGACCCTAGTTACTACATCGGGAGGTCCGTGTCTACCAGGGGAGCCGAACTGACATGAGTCGTTCGGCACTCACACACTCTCGATCTCTTTCGATTTCATTCACTCATTCGTAAGGTGACCGGTTTGGGATCTTAATAGTGGGGGACCAAGTTACTTAAGTACACTACATTGCACCTCCCGAATTTCTTACTCGTACAGACATGAATACAAAAAATCCCCGACCACTGTTCACCATGGTAGATAATATGACCTCCTTTTTACCATTTTTGAACCGACTTCCAAAAGGTTATTCATTAGATCCAATTAGTTAGATTTTTTTTGTTTTTTTTTTCTTAATTGAAAAAGTTTTCATTTCTTATACAGTATGTATCTAAAATAATGATGCTGTGAAACTGAACGACTTTCTTCGTACGTCTTCAGGTCGCACTTTTTTTCTGCAAGTGCAAAACAAAATATGGCTTAGCGATACTAAATTCTATTAGCCAGTCAATATGATCTAATCATCCTTTGATCTGAAAAGATTTTTATCTAACTTATTTTAACGCAAAAAACATTGACATCAATCAAGTTTCAGTGTTTTCACTTGCGCAAGACCCGGGTCTAAAATAGCCGCTTTAGCAGAATCAATCACGTTACAATTCGTAAAATGGTCACAAAGTGACAATTCATAATATTAACTGCGTCTGTAACCATTTTAAGAATTTTAACGTGATTCTTATTATCGTACTATGATTCTTCTAAAGCGCAAGCTACACAGAAAAGACGTAAGACGACTTCTATACATTTTGTATGAAAGCGACGCGGAAGAGACATATGTCTGCCGCCCCGTCCGCATCTTACGTCTTTTCTGTATGGCCTGCGCTTTAAGCAGCATTTTAGTCCCGCTGCCTAGAGTGTATAAAATATTGCGCAACACAAAATCGTAACATTGCGCAAACTAGGGTCCAATAAGTGTACAATGTTCAATACTAAACCTAATCAGTCAAAAACATAGCGCAAAATTATTATAAGTGTAGAGGCTGACATTTTTTTAGTTATATCAACTTAACGTGGTAGCGCCAGGGTATTTCTTATTTATTTATTTAGGTTAGCCAACAATTGTTTACACGTTACATTTCATTCAAAAGTACACGATATACATTTATAAGTGCAACAATTACTTACAGACTAACCACATGCACGATATTATTTATACTTTATACATTTTAATTATTGCAATAAATTTTATTGTAAATTCTGAATGATAAAATTAGCGTAAAACAAAGCATAAATCCGGAAATTTCACAAACAAATCAAGATAATTAAATTAAATTAAATCCCCATCCCCAAAAAGGGTATCTCCATTGAATGACTTTTTCATGAAATAGTCATTCAATGGGATTAAATCAACATAGGGGGTAGCGAATCATATCTTGTTCGACATACAGCCTGTCACTGAGCTGACCTTAGGAGCTCGTGGGTAAATAATAGACGCTCGGTTCGATCTTTAGGTTAAGCCGTGCTTGCCTAGATTGGTCTGTGGATGGGTGACCACCCATTACATACCGAGTTTCCTTCGGGCCTCCGAAAGCACGTTAAGCCGTTGGTCCCGAGTGTCATTTGTAGATCTTTGACAGCCTTTAGGTAGTCAGTGGCCCAAAAAGTCTGACAACTAGTCTTACCAAGGGGTATCGTATTACCTAGCACTAACTGGGTTGTGGAGGTCAGATAAGCGGTCGCTCCAGGTAAGATACTGGTATTCAGCTGCATCTGGTTAGACTGGAAGCCGACCCCAACATAGTTGGGAAAAGGCTAGGCAGATGATGATACAGCCTGACACTAACCGGCAAATTTTGATAATTTGGCGGGGTATCTTAGTGTATCCTCCATAAGTCAAGGGTTCTTCATTGATCTAACTATACAAGTGGTCATAACAAAACACAGTTCTAATCTAGTAGCTTGGGAGACGGTTTATCGATCAGGATAATGTTATTACTAGCAGACAGGAAGACGCCTGGCCCCTGCCGCTCAGTGTAATCCCTAACTCGCCTTTTACGTCACCCGACGGTAAATAGGGCTGTCCTTATTCTTTGTCAGGAACGACAAGGTCTTCTTTAGGGTCACCTTAAATTGAATTTCAAAAGTTTTTAAGATTCTTTTGTACTGTTGGTTTATTGTCTGTCTTATTAATGTCAGCTGTTGTACATTTAAGAGGATCAATATTGTTCTAGTTTCAAAATGATGCAAGATAGGCATAACTGTCTCACTTTTTAACCGAATATTTTTGGGTTTTTTTTTTGTATGTTCAGCGATATCTTCGCCAATTGTGAACCGATTTTGATGATTATTTTTTTGTTTGGAAGAACATTATTTCGCGGTGGTCCTTTTTAAATTTGGTGAAGATCTGATGCTGATCTTCGGAGATATACCATGGAACTTTTCAACAATAGACAGAAAATCTGTCGTGATTGCTGCAATCACCTGGATGTTTATTGTTTACATAATACCATAACATAACATAACGCTTTATGTTCTGAAGGTGTACGTAGATTTGTACAGTACACCCAGATTTCGACAGTTAGGTACGCTAAGTTCCATTTTATCGGGGATAACCCTATTACCATGAAATGTATTGTTAACAATGTAAAATAAAAGCATAGCAAATATTTGTATAGGATATTATAACTAAAAATGGATAAATAAAAAACTTTTATGCAAAAAAATAAAACCAACTTCAAAAACACAAAAAATGTTGTTTTTGAAGTTGGTTTAATTTTTTGCAAAAAAGTTTTGTTTTCAGTCCAGTTAGACTAGATTCCTTTACATAGGAAGATCCCTCACCTATCATTTATGGAAAATAAAATCCTTTTTGGTTTCTCACAACGGCAATGTAATGACACCATTTTAGAAATTTAAAAATATTTTAATTATACCTCAGATATTATAATTAATATTAATTCAAGCCAGCTTAGCCCGGTTTCCTCACTATGTTTTCCGAGTAGCTTGCTTATAATTATTTACCTGTCCATTTTAGCTAGTATCTGTGTAAAACTAAGCTGTAAGTACCTGGTCATAAAGCTCATTATAATAATAATGTAGTTAGGTCCTAACGACCGGGAGGATTACAATGGGTTTCAGAACTTGTTATATTTAATCTTATGCGAACATTTTTCATTTAAAATGAGTAAATAGAGATTTTTCATCATTAATTACTTGTAGTCTTTTATTCCTGAAGAGTGGAGTGCTTGTAGGTACCCCTCACCCAGCTACCTATGTTTACTACTGATAAATAAGAAAGTTATAATGAATGTAAGAAATAAGAAACCTTTAAAATATAGCCACCATTTTTAATAGTAAGGATGATTTTTCTTTGTTCACGGGTGGGTACCTTCAAAAGGCGACCGGTCTTTGGGGATAAGACCGGGGAGTGTGGGATTTATACCTCAATAAAACCACCCCGGTGGTCACCATCCGCACATGGGAAAAGGCACCGTTTCCTCTTAAAAGAATGTTTGGCATTCCTACTTAATGTCAGCAACAAGGGAGGGGTCCTGCGGGGGCTGCGGGACTGTTCGAAAGAGCCCGGGGTGCGGCTGCTACTGAGAAATTCCTGATGGAAAAACCCAATTACACTTTGCACGACCTGGGAATCGAACCCAAGACCTCATGCTCATCAGTAGCGCTTGCGACCACTAGACCAACGAGGCAGTCGCAGTCGAGGCAGTTATTATTATTTACTTCAATGATAAATGATGATGTTTTTAATTCTGCTGTCGGCGCCATTTGCCACCACTCCTTTATAGTCTATTCAATTATGATACAATAAGTTATGATACAATAATCCAAGTAACGTTATACACGTTCACATCAAGTTAGGTAACAGTACCAACCTTTAATTCAATTTACGTCAGCGATACTGACAAATTATATTAGCCAGCAAAAGCACCTACTTTTTCTACGAAGGATTAAACTAAAACACAATTAAGTTAATTCTCGTTTCTCTTGCTCCTGTACTAGAGCAGGTATATTTCTCATTAAACACTAATTACGGGGAAGAGAAGCCATTAACTAATTAAAACAATGTCTACTTTACACTGTACATTTGGATGGAATACCACTTTGTAACACATAAGTATAAGACAGTTGCAATTTTCATAAGTTCTTTTACGATGTACGTTATGTTTGTACACAAAGCCATCAGGATAATTTCTTAGCTGTCCATTATTGCACTGTTTGCAAAGGGTAGAAGCAAAAATATTCCATTATTTAATTTCATTAGTTTCCTACTGTATCGGGTACATTAACAATGTAAACAAGATACCACAAGCTGTCAAACTATCATTTAATATGCAACTACCCTACAAATGAAATTATAAAATTAATTTGTAATTAATCGTAATAGATGTCGCTATGAACACGTATGTGTTCTATATTTGATAAATTTGACCAGTGTTGCGTTTAACAATATTTTTGAAACCATATTTTGATATTTACTGGCAACAAAATTTTCCCTGATTGTAAAATCAACCGCATGTGGAACGGAACCAGTCATAAAATTTATAGATTTTTGTTAAGTTATGAATCGCGATGTCAACATTCTCGTGATCTTCTAACATAAGTAGACTAGAAAATAGTGTTTATTAGGTGTCCCGCTCTTCTCGGGAAGTTGCATTTAATGTAACGTGAGACAATAGATATGTTTGAGAAGTCCCGAAAATAACCAAAAACTGTGCATTTGCGCAGTTCTAAATTCTTACTTTGAGTGGTTGCCTGCCTCGGCAGTTTTAAACGGGCCGTGGGAGAGGTATTGGCCGGATTTTCTCCCAGGGTCCTTGAGTGCACGGAGTTCAGTGTTCTGTTCTCAACACCACCGCAGAAGAGTAACTTTGACACCTTTTGATGAAGTTTTATTAACTAACAGAGTTCAGATATCAAAACTAACAATCAATTACTTATTTATTGTAAATTGTGTGATGAGCATAAGAGCACATATCTGGCATGGTCTGGCTGTTTGTGAGTTTAAATGTTTGTAAATTCACCCACAATACGGGAGCAATTCCATGATCGGTGCAAAGTTAAAAAAAATGTTATTTGAACGATGATCAGTGCGTGACACCGAGACCTCGCCATAATTCAAATTCTTACGTAGCAATTCTCGAGAAAAACATCTGTGACAGATGGACAGAGAAGTGACTTTTTAAAGGTTTCATCTTCCATAAATCCGACTCATAAAAATATTTTATTTTATGTGCGAAAATGTAAGTTAACGAACTTATATGCTTACTTTAATTGTAGAACCACATATATGGTACACGCAGCTAAAACACGTGGGACACAAAACTTTTCTCAATGATTTGAAAACTTTATGTAGCAGAAACTTAGGGCCGTGTCACATCGAGCAAGTTTTGTTATGTATTGCCAAAGGAGATAACATTTCGGTGTACACGGCATCTATTTAGGTACACACAATATTTGTTTTACATACGTATTTTTCTTTTTAATCAAAATATAATTGTTTATTATTATTTATTTTTTCTCACCCTGAAATATGACCACACCTTTCTGGGACACGCTGTATATAATAGGTATACCGAGTACGTCGCTGAAGTCTCACTTTTGTTTTGTAGTCTGGAACGTAACAAAGATATTTCGTGTAAAACATTCCTTATCTTGTTCGTACTTTTGGCAGATAAGAGTGGTTGTATTATTCAAGTATTACTAAATTGCGCACCTGCGACAAAGAAACGTCTAGAAGTTTATCTTTTACTTTTTATTCAAGTAAGCTTTAAGCTAGCAACTTACATAGATACATACACGCAATCACAGATGGTTATTAAACGGGTCCATATTGGCTCACCTAAAGTTCTTTTCCCGAAATTGTTCTTCCTAACGATTTGTAATCCGAATGATCCCTCTTCCTAAAATTTTTCATCCTAAAGTTTTCATTCATACTATTTGTAGTGCTACCGGCGATGTTCATAACACTCATGTTTCCGAAAATTGTAATGAATAAAATCATTAATGTAAATATATTTAAACTCCTACTGTTTTTTATCATAACGCTTTTATCCCTAAACATAAGTACATGTCAGAGTGTCGTCTTGGGGGCACTATGAAAAAAAAACTTAGAAAAATTTCGCAACCAATTTCGAAGTAACGCTCGCCGGCCGCTATAGTTTGTAGATTTGCTTTCTATTTTTTGACACATCTCCGAAGTTTATGGGTCGATTTGGATTCTGTTTATTATTTATAAAAGCTTATGAGTTATTTTAACAGGTTAATTAACATTTTTACAAAAAATTATCGACGACGAAAAAAAAAACGGAATCGAAGTCATTTTTTCGGTGAAAAATTGTGTATTTCTTTTAAAAAAACTAGTGTAAGTCCATAAATTATCCCGATAGGACGACTTTTTTAATCATTATTTGTAATCTACTACATAACAGCTACAAATTCACAGCATTTTGTTGCTATTAAATCTTATATACATTAAGGTATATCTACTTTTGTAAGTACAAATGCATTTACTGTTTGCTTATTATAGATGTAAGTTCACTCTTTGGTATAATAAAGTTTTGTATTAAACCTATTTTTATTTTTTTATGTATTCGAATTTACTTAGCATTATCGTATCATTAGCATTGTTTTGATGGTAGCCGTTTTCGCGTCGGTGTCCCTCCACTGTATAATTAATATAAGTCTGATATGTCAACCCGTCTTGAGCAAGCGTGGTGATCAATGCTCGTGCCTTCTCTGTATGAGAAGAGGCCTTTGCCCAGCAGTGGGACAGTAATAGGCTGACATTATGGTTTTAATTTTATCCCAACTTTAGAATATTCCCGAAGGTGTCTATCGAGCTTCCGTTTATTTTCTATTCCGTATCTTGGTATGTATCTAGACAATAAATTCCAGTCGGCAATAGGCTCACCCCCAATTACATGGGACTTAAAGATAACTGGCGAAATGTGGGCGTACTATTAGGTACAGCTCTGCCTAATCTTTCGGAGATTACAGGCGTGATGTTATGTAATTTGAATCGGCTCTGGCAAAAGAGAAGTCAAATTGTCTACATCGGGGGGTTTGAGTGCTAAGCACATCCCTTTCTACATCAAATGCCTTCCAGCCACAACCATCCGAGCCACTGCCTTACAGCCAGACTTTCAGCCACGGCGTATTCGTCATAGACTTTCAGCCACAGCATATTCGCGCCTCAGCCGTATCAGCTACAGCCAAGCAGCCATCACTGTACAGCATTCGATGCTTCCGCTTCATACTCTCGTACTCCACGGCATTCCAAATGGGTTGTGTGCCAAACCAAGAACACACTTACCGCGTAGAAACGGACTCCTCTACTAGACGAAGCCAAAATTTCTATCTATCCCAAAATGCCCGAAAACTTTGCTTGCGAGATGTAGAACATCATAGAAAAAAAATCTATTTCTAAGAATTTCTTATGCTCGGGGAATATTGTGTACAAAGGGCGGAGCGGGGGCAGGTACTTGGGACCAAAAAAATGGACGCAACCACGGTCGACAACCGAGATGACGCTGACGTCACGTTTCGCACCCCATCTGTTACTTTTTTTGTGTGGTAAAAGTAGTTCCGTTAATGGTTGAGATGATTGATAAATCTGACTGGCAGAAGTGACAGACACGACAACGCGATCCAATCCAAAGAAGATAGATATACATGAAAAAAACACCCTTGTATGCCAATGAAATCAGTGGGTTTATAATAAATCCTTCTTATTTAATTAAGAAGAAAAAAATGCCAATTTATAATATATACATCATTTATTTCGGAACAATACATTTACATTGTAACTTATACTGTCACTCGCGCCAACCCGCGATCATGGCGTTTGCAACAGCGTCGAAATATCGGGAGCTCAAAATATTGAACAATCACGGAAGATATCCCGTAAGTGGCAGTATAAGTTTAGTTGTAAACCGTGAAAGCTTAAAACAGTGTTTGAATATACATTGTGTACATATTTTATAAAATAACACAGTACCATTAAAACATTACAATCGAAAAACATGTTAAAGATAATATAGCGATACTACCAAACTACTTATTGCTAGAAACAAAGCGTAAATTCGGGCTCTAATTAAAAGTTATAAAAACTTTTCTAAGGCTCTTCTGGCGAAAAGAAATAAAGTTTTAAAGCAATTAGTAAAGAAATTCCACGATCATTATTCAAAGCAAAAGTTTAATGAAGTTATTTTCGGAAATAAATTCGCGATGTCCTACATTCAACGAAGTAAATAACTTTATTTTGTCACCAAGCTGATTTCTGCGACTCCTTAAATTCGCTAACCAAAATCGCTCTGTTCCTTCTCTACATCATAAAAGGAAAAATGCAAAATTTCAGGTCCTAGTTGCATCAGGTAAGACTGAAAGCCGATCCCAATAAATTTGGGAAAAGGCTAGGTAAGATAATGATGATGTGGTCCTAGGGATTAATATGGGCTTTGATGAGTCAATTATCAGTGACTGTATCTAACATTTTTTTTTTCCACGGAGATCTTACTTAAGACTTATAAACATAACAAGTAGAATACGGAAAAAGGCACAAAAGTAACACGCTACGGTCCTAAACTTAAAGTTCAAGTGAAACTAAAACGCCTGTAAAATCGATTAGGCACATTGACAACACTATTAACAGTATTGCTAACGTATGTTGTATGTAAAACAACAACAATTATAATATCTGCTGTAGAAGCTATCTTTACAAATATTCTTTTAGCAACAAAACATGATTACTTTAAATGAAGTTTCAAAAGAATGTTTTTTGACTTTCTTTAAAAATACAACATTTTGAATTCACAATTTCACGCAAAATACATAGATTAAGAATTTTCTAGTGGCTGAACAATACAATAGGGTATTTGCCTGAAAAAATCTATTTAGCCCGTCAGAAAGATTATCAAAAAATATTGGACACGTATTTTTTCTTTTGTCATGTAAACGAAAAATTACCACGATACAGCGTTTTGAAATCGCTCGTGACGTCACAATTTCTGTTACTTTTTACTGTCCAGTGACGTTACAAGCGTCTTGAACTTTGATGCGCTGTATCGTCGTATTTTTTTGATTATGTGACAAAAGGAAAAATAACAGTCCAAAATTTTTTGGTGATCAAACTGACAGACTAAATATTTTTGTTCATTTTTCGATGTTGGCAAATAGCCTATTGAGGGTTGGCCAACATGAAAGCTTAAGTAATAAACGGGTACAACTAGGTCCTGAGTGAAGTGCTAATTACCTTTGCAACGTGTTAGCTTGATTGGCATTCACGCTAAATACAATGTTCACGTCTCATCAAAGAATGACGCAGATAGATGTTCGATTGTTTTATTGCTCTGCCTTTTTAAAGTAACTAATTACGTAAGTACGTGCCGGTAACATTGTTAACTAATAAATAAACATAATGCAACATTCTGAATATACTTGCAGTGAACAGGGTATTTTCTTTTGTTAAGAAATGATTAAACACTGCTATATATACTGGGTGCAAACGGACCCTTCACGAAACCGTCAACCGAGCATTCTGTGCATCAAACTAAGTAACAATGAGCAAAAATAAAAAACTTTTTTTTGGTTTGAAAAAATACCCACTCAAAATATTGTGCTGATGAACGCATTGAATAGTATATAGGTCATGAGATATTTAAAGTAAAGTTATTATATTTAAAGCTTGCAAAGTCTGAAAATGGTGTAACTTTAACCTTCAATATCTCCGTAACTAGAAGGTTTCCAGGCATGATACAAAAAAAAAATGATCGCAATGACGAGAAGAACAAGTGCCTGTCGGCTTCATTAAGGGTGTTTTTACACCCGGTATATGTATAGGTATGCAATAATTAAAATTGATCCCTAGTCACTGAAAAATCCAAATTAAAGTTGTAGTTCATAAAATCAGCCTATCGCTGTCCACAGCTGGACATATGCCTCTCCCAAGGCCACTCCACATCCATGTGGGGGCCTGTGAGATATTTCTTGGCGGCATGTAAACCCAAGTCAAAGGCCCATGGGCGGCATGAAAACTCTGACACCGGGTTAGGCACTAACCACACGATAAAGAAAGAAGAAGAGACCCTGTTTTTTCACCAACTCTCAGAATCAGAATCAGAATCATTTATTCATAAACATAGGTAATAATTACAAACAAGATCTTAAAAATTAGGTTGTTCGCTATGTTTTGCCAACTGACATACAAATTATTAACAATTAAAAATAAATTGATTATACAAGTGGGCCCTGCTATTAAATTAAATATAAATTTACAGTAAAATTATTAACGTATTTAAGCACATCTACCATAATATGATTGTCTTCTCGACAGTACTTAATTAAAAGTCGGATAATACGTAATTTTCTTAGTTTTTCTCTATTTCTAGACCAGACATTGTCACTTTCAAGACTTTATTACAAGTATGAGGAACACGGCCGTGTTATTAATATCAACTTTTCCCCACAAAAATAATTGTTGGCTTCCGCGTAACATCGTCCATTTGACGTGCTCTATTACCGGCGTAAGTAATTGCGATAATTTGTGGACTATAATGAAAGCTGTCACCCGGCTGTCATTTGTAGATTTTTGATTGTCGGTACAGGAAGTCAGTGGCCCGAAAGTCTGACAACCAGTCTTACCAAAGGGTTCGTATTACCCAGTACTAACTGGGTTGCGGAGTTCACATAGGCAGTCGCTCTGTATAAAATACTGGTATTCAACTGCATCCGGTTGGACTGGAAGCCGACCCCAACATAGTTGGGAAAAGGCTAGGCAGATGATGAATGAAAGCTGTTATTTGGTACACCGGGTATTCAAACTATTTATATTGAGTAAGGTTGGTAATTTTAGGTGCGAGCAGAAGCGTAGCGTGCCTTGCCGGGGCCCCGTATAAAAATTTGTTTGGGGGCCCTTAGGAAGGGTAAAGATTTCTCACAAAAGAAAAATTGCATAAAATTAAAAGAAATATTTCTTCATCATAATTATCTATCTGTCACTTTTTCCAAAATTTTTACAAGCAATTCAAATTAAATATACACTCTCCTTGCCTTTTTTCAGCAAACTGATTTATTAAATTATTTATAGCTGACGATGACTTTAGTTTTTCTAAGTTGGGGGCCCCCGTGGCCCGGGGGCCCCGTATAATTGATACGGCAGATACGGCGGTAGCTACGCCCCTGGGTGCGAGCTTTGTCAGTATTTCCTTCCATGATAATTGCAAAATAATTATCTTGAATGAAGACTGAATAAATCTCAAAACATCACTTGACACTTGAAAGACTGTCACTTGCCAGCAAAAAAAAAAGTCGTGTGCCCCCAGAATATACACGAATTAATTATAGACATAATAGCTGGCTGAGCGATTGACTGCTGCGCTGCGTGTCGCGGATTCGATTCCCGCACGGAACAAAATATATTTGTCTGGCCTACAGATAGTTGTTCCGAGTCTGACTGTTTGTGAATGTGAGTAAATATTTGTAAACTCACTCACAATACAAGAGAAATTCTTAGTGTGGGGCAACGTTTTTTTAAAGAAATCGTCTCTGTGATAAACTGATTTAACTAAATCTTTTTATACTGGAATCCTATTCCAAGATTCTCGTTAAAAAGCCTCGCTAACGACACTCAAACGCTGTCACTAAGACCAGTTTAGAACTAATCTAATTAATTACAATGATCAAAGGATATCATAAGTCTGAGAAAGCTAGGAGCTTAAAGTTTCAAATGTTACACAGTTGTGAGACTTCTTTAGAACTCAGTATAGGATGGTTTTAATTTTCTCACTTGAGCTGTTATTGGTGAAGTTTCCTTCTAGCAGTGCAAGTTGGAACTGAGGCCGACATAACTGAATGAATACGGTGTACGAAGAATGCGAGATGGGGTATAAGTTGGGGAGATTTAAGAACTAGAATTTGAATTGGTCTTCGCAACCAAAGCAGTGGCGCAGCTTGGGGGAGGCTATGTTCAGCAGTAGAAGTCTTTCGGCTTTAATAGTGATGTTACCAACTTTTTATTTTGGGCTCGGCGATCCGGGCTAACATATAGGATTTTTATATTTCCGTAATACGTTCTATCATCATCTGCCTAGCCTTTTCCCAACTATATTGGGGTCGGCTTCCAGTCTAACTGGATGTAGCTGAATACCAGTATTTTACATGGAGCGACTGTCTATCTGACCTCCACAACCCAGTTAGTACTGGGTAATACGATACCCCTTGGTAAGACTGGTTGTCAGATTGTTTGGGCCACTGACTACCTAACGACTGTCAAAGATCTACAAATGACACGCGGGACCAACGGCTTAACGTGCTTTCCGAGGCACGGAGGAAACTCGGTATGTAATGGGTGGTCACCCATCCACAGACTAACCTAGGCAAGCACGGCGTAACCTAAAGATCGACCCGAGCGGCTGTTATTATTAAGCCACGAGCTCCTCTCTTCCGTAATACGTTCCAATGGGATAATTTATGACTGCCTCGGTCAAAGATTGCTTTTTTAACTTTTTAAAATACACACTTTATCAAGCACTAGCTGTGCCCCGCGGTTTCACCCGCGTTTTTCTCGTTTCCGTGGAAATACCGAAATAAAATATTGCCTATATTATAGCCTCCCTCAATAAATGAACTATTGAATATTTAAACAGTTTTCATATCAGATCAGTATTTCCCGAGATTACCGCGTTCATAACAAACAACCAAACTTTTCAGCTTTATAATACAGGGTGTTAACAGACCCTTCACGAAGCCGTCAACTAAGCATTCAGTACATCAAACTAAATAACTCTGAGCAAAAATTATTGCTGGGAAACGACTTTTTTTTTGGTGTGAAAAATCACTTTTCACGGTAAAACTCAATGTTACGCACTCAACATTTAGTGCTGATGGATGCTTTGAATAGTTTTTTATGGGTCATGGAGTTAATTAAAGTAAAGTTAAAATCTTAAAAAGTGGTTTTTAAAAAAAAACTTGTGAAGAAATTGGAACTTTGACCTTCAATATCTCCAGAACCTGTGGTTTCCCAGGTATTGTCTAGAAGAGGGCAGACTATGTGGTTTTCGTTTTCGTTAAGGGTCTTTTTACACCCTTTATTAAGAAAAATATAGATTAAGTTAAATTGTATAAGTCGCAGGCAATAGCTGTCTATCTGTTCGACATTCAGCCAGACACATAAGAATTACGACTACAGGCGGGAGTGTCCGTCCACTTTAAACCGGGTTAAAATATAATTTTAAAGTACTTCTGAGTAAATTATATTTTTCGTTTTATTTTCTTGTGGCAGAAGAATATATTGATTGTTTCCGCAACCTAATCTTGACAACGCGACATAAAGGGTGTAAAAAGACCCTTAACGAAGCCGAAGGGTACTTGTTCTTCCCGTTATTGCGATCATTTTTTTGTTCTAGACCATACCTGGGAACCTTCTAGTTACGGAGATATTGGGGGTCAAAGTTCCAACTTTTTCACAAGTTTTTTTTTAAATACATGTTTCTAATGTATTTTTTTTACTTTAAACACCTTCACGACCCCCCTATTATTCAATCCATCCATCAGCACAATGTTTTGAGTCCGTTACATTGAGTTTTACGGTAAAACGTAATTTTTCACCCCAAAAAAAAAAGTCGTTTCCCAGCAATAATTTTTGCGTAAAGTTACTTAGTTTGATGTACAGAATACTTGGTTGACGGCTTCGTGAAGGGTCTGTTTACACCCCGTATAGTTGGCCGTGCGAAAAATAGTCTTGCCGTAAATCTAATCCTACATATTTAAATGTTTGCCCCTGTGATTTATTTATCGTTACGGCAAAAGATAATTTAATTGGGAATTGGACTCTTTTAAAATGAAAAGGCAAATCATTTGGAATCATTGGGATCCGAGGTATTGTTTGACCAACCGCTGGACCAGTCAAAACTGTTGCAACGATCACGTTATTGCGAAGAAATTTAACCTGAAGTCGAGTCCCGTTACATAAATTTGGTGGCTTAAGATTTCTAATTAAAATAATTGGGGCACCAATTTTTAACTTGAGAGAATGTGGGGGGAGGCCACTCGGGTTTAAAGAATTAAGAAATTCCTGTGGATAATGGACTGCATCTTCTTGATCCATTACATTATCAATAGAAGTGTAGGTGACTATATCCCCTGGAAGCAAGCGCGGCCTCCTCGTCTCGCGCGCCGCCGCGCCGCCAGCGTCTCGTCTTGCTTGCATCAAGCGCGCGTGGATTTCCTTAGCAGAGTTATTTTAGAAATGTATTTATTATACTCTTCAAAGATCTTATACTTACAATCATCTACAAATATATTTCGAAAAAGATTATTACAGGATTTTATGTTGATAAAAAACTCTATGGCCCATAACTCATTAATAGGTACCAACTCTTAACATCTTACACACGTGATAACTTTTAAACGAAATATCCGATTGAGATGAAACAAAAAGTATTTTACTTCTACATAAATACTCTTGATAACATAATGCTTAATTTCGATAAAGATTAATATTACGATACATATTTAACGTAGTTTTTTTTTCTTCAGACGATTTAATAATTATTTTGAACACAAAATCGGTTATTGTGATTAAACCATGATAGCTAGATATATGTTCTCGCGGACTTTTTTGTAGGTCTTAATGGGATCTACAAACCCGTAGTACATCATTTTGTTCTATTGTCAATAGTTTTTGCAGCGCACGCAAAAATAGGTTTTCGATTTTACACCTTGTGTTACAAAATAGCAATTTTATTACGGATCCCTAATTTTGTAAAAAAAAAACATAGCCTATAGCCTTCCTCGATAAATGGACTACCCAACACTGAAAGAATCATTCAAATCGGACCAGTAGTTCCAGAGATTAGCGCGTTCAAACAAACAAACAAACAAACAAACAAACAAACAAACACTGCAGCTTTATAATATTAGTATAGATTTTAGGTCTACTTTACCCTTGAAACGTACCCTTAATATTAATCGTATCTCAGAAAGATTGAGCGTTATTTTAATGTAATAATTTGATGTGTTGAAATAGTTTTTTTTTATGAATGTATGAATTTATTCTCGCAAAACTGACGATTAACATACCTCTAATTTGTTTCAGGTCATCAACAAACAAAACCAGACGAAACCCGTCAGTGTTAAATGTTATTCAAGTTATTCAGTGAATGTCACAGAGTGTTGTTAAGTGATTTAAGTTCAAGAGCGTGAGTTCACTGTCATGTGACGCATTACAATGTTGAAGATACAAATGTTAGAGTCCATCGTCAGTAATGATGCTGATGAAAATCAGGAGCCGCAGACTAATGGGTGAGTTTTATACGAATAACTAGCTTATGCCCGCGGTTTCGCCCGCAAGGAGTTCGATAATTGTCCCATGGGATCATACTACCAGGATAAAAGGTATCCAGGTAATAAACTTTCTGTGTGCAAAATTTCATCTGAATCCGGTCAGTAGTTTTTGCATGAAAGAGTAACAAACATCCCTACAGCCTCACAAATTTTCACATTTATAATGTTAGTAGGATTTAAGATGTAAATAGTTGGGGAGATGACTGCGGGATTGCGGGGTCGTTTTCATTCATCATCATCATATCAGCCCGGAATCACCCACTGTTGGGTATAGGCCTCCCCTTTTTTCTGCCACACTTCCCGGTTCTGTGCGTCCCGTATCCAGGTGTTTTCATTGTTATACATAAAGGGTGTAAAAAGACCCTTTACGAAGCCGAAAGGCACTTGTTCTCCCCGTCATTGCGATCATTTTTTTGTTCTAGACCATACCTGGGAACCTTCTAGTTACGGAGATATTGGGGGTCAAAGTTCCAACTTTTACACGAGTTTTTTTTTTAAGATTTTTACTTTAAACACCTCCACGACCCCCGTACTATTCAATCCATCCATTAGCACAATGTTTTGAGAACGTTATATTGAGTCTGTGAAACGTGAATTTTTTACCCCCAAAAAAAAAGTCAAAGGCAAAAAAAATTGCGTAAAGTTATTTAGTTTGATGTAAAGAATGCTTGGCTGACGGCTTCGTGAAGAGTCTGTTTACATCCTGTAGGTGTTAAGCGACTACCATCAGAATCTCACTTAGGCAACACTTTTCCGCCGACGAATATTTGTGAACGTAGGTTGTCATACTTGTCATAAATATTGTAACGGCAACCCGGACCAAAATTTTACGTGTCTGGGTTTCAGGCCTTCAATTTGGAACACGGCTTATCATCGCAGCACCGCAGTTTTATCAATCACTGTCAGTTGTATTGTCTGAAATAAATGGGACTGAATAAGATGATTATGTATATCTCTGTACAAGTAAGCATTTTCGTACTATAGATATACACTGGAAAGTGGACGCACGGGTTCGCGAGAAGTGGAAGGAGTGGAGGCCTTTGCCCAGGAGTGGGACAGAGAAAGCTAGGAAAAAAAAAATGATATACCGGAACGTTTTAATAAAGCTGACAACACTTCGTTGTTTTAGAAAAACTTGTGAGTCCATAGTCCTAGGACGGAGATGTAATAAGAAGATTAACTTTGAAACAATAGCTCGGCGTCATAAGCCGTATAGATTGTAATGTAAATAATATTCAATTATGATACTGAGTTAACATTGGCGATAGCACGCCGTTTAATATTATAAAATCAAAATCTATAGAAGACGATATTGGCTCGTTGGTCTAGTGGTCGCAATCGCGACTGCTGAGCATGAGGTCCTGGATCCGATTCCCACGACGGGCAAATCGTTATTGGGTCTTTTCCAACAGAAATTTCTCAGTAGAAGCCACGAGTCTGGATGTGTGCCCGATTGATGGCAACTGCAGGCTCGCCGCCGATTATATGGGACCTCATCATAAGAAGTGAAATGTGGGTACGATGCAATAGCGATGCTGTCGCGCGTTTGTATCGATACAGCCGCGATGTTGTCGCTGGCTGTGTACCTTCGCTCAATTCTGAACGCGTGATAGTAGCGATGCAGAAGCGCGCGACAGCATCGCTACAAAAAGTCGCCGTGGGCGAGGGGCCTTAGGTTCACCTAACCCAACCCTTTGGGTATAAAAAGCCTGATATTATGTTACCGGCGATCTAACCTCGTCAAATGAAATCCTCGACCAAACCGCAAACTTCCACGAACAACCTACTAAATAATGTAAGTAGCATCCCCGTTCAGCACAATTCACCTACATTCTATTTCCACAGTATCAAGATATCGATTTCTACCCAAATAAGCGTCCCAGTGGCGCCGGTATAACGCAAATAACTTTTTATTGGGCCATCACAGATCGTTGTTTTCTACCGGGTCATCCGACAGGTTGTGACGACAATTTGTCGCGGACACGACAAACAAATTAATAAAATTATACCTAACAGTGAATAGGAGGGTTTTATTAAAGGCGATTTTGTAGGAATGTCTTCCCTGTGGTGACTCTTTGGCATAATATAAAGGCTTGTTAGATAAAGTTAATGTAATTGGTTTTATTCTGTGCCATGGTCTATTTTTGTATGTACGAATCCTTTAACAAGAAATCAGAGACGAGTGCAGTGAGAGCCTAGTGGTGGCACCGTCGTCGGACTTCTAATACCAAGTCATAGGTCTCAAGTTCGAACCCAAGACAGGCACATCTGACTTTTCGCATTCATGTGCGTATTATATAATTATCACCTGCTTCGGTGAAGGGAAACATCGTGAGGAAACTAGCATGCCTGAGAGATATTTTTGGATGGCATGTAAAGCTAAGTCAGAGGCCCATGAGCGGCATTACCCCTAATTCTGGGGTATGCCTCAAAAATAGAAATGGGTATGATGGATTCATTAACGATATTTTTCGTCATGGTTGCGCTTTGAGGAATAATTTAGTTACGCTTAGTTGGTTGCGCTTAAAAATAGTTGCGCTTTGAAGAATACCCCATAATTCGGATAATTCTGACACCAGATTAGGCACCACCCACACGAAAAACTTAACTTTACTTAACTTCAAGTGTAACAAAGAATTTCAAGTGTTTTGACTTATATTCGAGTATTCTAGGTCATTCACTCTCCCAACCATCGTATCGTCTTCTTAGCAATCAACGTCTTTTCTCCTGTCAAGTATCTGAAGCACTCATAATGTATGATGTTTTCATCAACATCTCTTGTTACTTCTTTGGCCACAGGAGTCGCCACCAAAACAAAAGACGTTCAACATACCTTTTTTTTTTTGGGATGGGAAATCATCAAATAACTCCTCCCGCTCTGGGTGGAGTGGGAGGTAGTGTCAGACTTTTACTGACTAAAACCCATCCATGTTCCTTCTTTGCCCTTTGTGTTCCAGGGCCGCGGTATCTATTTCGAACAGTCCCGCAGCCCCAGCAACGTTCAACATACTTACCTCAAATACAGTTTTGCATAATTACCCTCACCGGGAGTAAAAAATCACCGGGTAATTTTACAGATCAGATTTCTCTTGTTTTTGTACAAATTAGAATCTTGGATTATTACATTATAGGCGGATGCTCCAAGTGAGGGAGTACCTTCAGCGTTTGGATGACATTGCAGGAGGGTGCTGTTAGTAAACAGACTGTGTAAATTATTTTGAAAAAAACAAACATAATATTAAATTATACCTGTAATCCCCGAACGGTTAAGCAGAGGTGTATCTAATAGTACACCCACATTTCGCCAGTTATGTTTAAGTACCATGTAATAGGGGCGAGCCTATTGCCATCAACGGGGCATGAATCCAAACTCCGTGGCTGCTACTGAGAAATTCCTGATGGAAAAACCCAATAGCAATTTGCCCGACTCGGGAATCGAACCCAGGACCTCATGCTCAGTAGTCGCGGTTGCGGAATTCCGTTTGAGGGCTCGCGCCAAGAGATCCACAGTTATATTCTACTAGCTTTTTCCCGCGGCTTCGCTCGCGTTCATTTAGAATTTGACAATTAAACTCTTAACACACTACCAGTTTCTAATATAATTCAATCATGATTTGAAAGACACGTGGCGCCATCTATTATCATAAGAACGTTATTGTTGTTTTCCTCGGGAACAGTACTTTTTTTCGGGATGAAAGGTGCCCTACGTCCGTTTCTGTACACCTGACAACGTATATGCAAAATTTCAGGATGATAGGTTCAGTGGTTTTGGCGTGAAAAGGTAACAAACAAACTTACATTCACATTTATAATATTAGTTAGGATTTAATTTTTTAAACTGACATGGTCACTAAATCAAATCAAATCAAATCAAATCAAAAATCATTTATTTCTTCAACATAAGTGTTTACAAAAACAGCATTAGGATTGGAGCCTCCCTTTAAACAAGTAATGCCTGTAGTACTAACAATATCATTAACTTCAGAAACAGGATATTTATCATTGTTTACTTTTTGGTTTAGTTAGGATTACCGCAACCATTTTCAGGTACCACAAAATACAAAACCGACCCTCTCCATACATTTTCAATTCAACCACGCCCTTACAGCAAGAAGTGAGCGGGAACATTGTTTGCGCTCGTAAAAACTAAATGAAAACATAGCGGTCGGCGACAGTACGACGCGACGTCGCTGTGTCGCCCGCGTCTGTCGGACAAAACAAATTCAACAGCAGGTTTTATGGCCCCACCATGAGGGAAAGGCCTCGGGATTATAAGTTATAACGCACTCGGATACTGTAATAGTGTTTCCCTACAAAAGAAAAGCGTTAGCATGGCCGTGGGCCAAAATTACTTTCAGTAGACGAATATTAACATGAAAGGGGAGTTCATAGCATTTTGTTGAGCAAAAGTTTATTTTTTTAAATCAACTAACTATATGTATAAGTACATTATTAATTAAAAACTATTAGATAAACTAAAATAAATAAAGTTACAACAAACTATAAAAGGACATCACTTGTATTAATTTAATATTAATGGTGCAAACGAAACTAATTAGTCTCCTCTGCACCATTGATGGTGCAGGTTAAAGGTGCATACGGCAAAAGTATGGTGAAATAGTTGTATTAAAATTAATGGTGCAAACGAAACTAATTAGTCTCCTCTGCACCATTGATGGTGCAGGTCAATGGTGCATATGGTACAACGGGCAAAAAAACTGCTCCTCAACGCTGTCAGCTGGTAATGTGCCCAAGAGACTGGCAGCGTTGCCCTGTTGTATGGCAACACTTAGCCTCTGACCAAAGTAAAAGCCAGCCCTTGGGTCACTGGGCGTTTCGAAATAAATCCTTTCCATTCTGACAAAAAAACAAAGTTTATTTTGTTAATAAAATAAAGTTGGTACAATATTTTTGATAGTTTTAAACAAAAAACACAGAACAAGAAAACGTAACAGCGTTGCTGGGATTCGAACCCACGTTTACTTCTTGCAACAACAAAAAATGTGTTCGACATTGACGAAATGACGATGCAAGGTATCACTGAGCGAACGCGAACACATAAACAGTCTTGGATTCGGATCTCAGAAAGTGTTTTTCTTTTTGTGTTTTCTTATCTCAAAGTTTTGTTTATTTTTAACTTTGACAAAACTTTTCATTCTTTTTAAAATTCAAAAATGTGTCAAATCATATACTCAGTTGTGCGTCCGGCTACCGCTCAGCTCAAATATATAAATATTGCCAGACTTTCGCATAGCCCAAGGGTACTATAACGGGAAGCTCTTTAGAATCCCTCTTACTAATAAGTAATGCCTTCTAAAGAAACCTATCCGTCATAGTACAGGGGAAGTAAGACCAGGTCCCCCAACTGGCTTCCTGAGTATATACGGACACTCAGTTAAGTTAATTAAAAACTTAGCTATCTATCCAAATCGTAAGAAAACTTTAATTGTGAGATTTAGAACTCATTCATAAAATAAAAAACATTGATAATGTGGGTAGATGTAAAATAATTTAAAATTATGTTTCGATTTTTTTCTGTTGGTGACGGTACATTTGACAGATTAATATGGTTCGGGTGAATTTATGCATAAAACAGTTGAAAGTGTTGGTGAAATCGTGAACTTGTTATGATTACTGTTTATTATTCGATGAATTTTTAGTGTGTTTTAACTTATTCGGAAGTAATCGACAGAAGAAGGATTTGGAATTGCAAATTAAAAGGTTTGTGGTGTAAGGTTATTTTGTTCCGACGCCCTTAGGAAATAAATTAATTTTAAATAAGAGATTTGCTAAACGGTGAAAGAAAACATCGTGAGGAAACCGGCATATCCTACTTAGAACCAAAAATTCGAAGACATGTGACATCTACCAACCCGCACTAGGCCCGCGTGGTGGACTATAGCCCATTCCCTCTCATAGAGAGGAGGCGTGTGTCCCTCCCAGCAGTGAGAACATTATAGGCTGATTATACTATACTATGATAATGGCTAAAAGATTTTTTTCTTCTAAACCGAATTTTAGTTCTACAAGCCATGTTCGTGGCTAAATAATAACATCCGCTCGGGTCGATCTTTAGGTGAAGCCGTGCTTGTCTAGGTTGGTTTGTGGATGGGTGACCACCCATTACATACCGAGTTTCCTCCGTGCCTCGGAAAGCACGTTAAGCCGTTGGCCGTTGGTTGTAGATCTTTGACAGCCGTTAGGTAGTCAGTGGCCCAAAAAGTCTGACAAGCAGTCTTACCAAGGGGTATCGTATTACCCAGTACTAAGTGGGTTGTGGAGGTCAGATAGGCAGTCGCTCCATGTAAAATACTGGTATTCAGCTGCATCCTGTTAGACCTGTGGGAGCCGACCCCAATATAGTTGGGAAAAGGCTAGGCAGATGATGAAGCCATGATGCACGTCCACCAGAATCATATAAGCCTAAAGAAGTCCACTGCATATTTTAAGGTAAAGTACACTGAATGACGCACAAAACATTGTTCGAACCTCCAAGATCCCTCCCCCCCCCCTCCAACCTTGCAGTCTCATTATAAGTAAAGCGAAACACTCTACCACAATATCAGTTACGTCGAGCAACCCGAAGGCTATATTGATTTTAATTTTCTATCGCCGAACGACTCATTAAACCACGCATACCATCCACGCAATTAAGTCGGTTGTACACCAGCGTGCAATTAACTCGCGGTTGCCGCTGTTACACAACGGTGTATGCCACCGATATTCCGTTCAGGGCAACGAGCCGTGATATATGACAGCTAGAAAAAGCGATCATGTGTACTCAGTCTTAATACCGTGACTTTTTAGTCGTCTTACAAAGGTGGTCCACTCAATGTGCCCGTGCCCGACATAAAATAGTTCTAGGCGCGATTTTTTTTTTTTACCTACCCTAATAAAAAAGAAAAATAAATAAACATTAGAAAAAATGATGAAACACCTGTTAATGATGTTTACATTTATACCTACCTGCTCACAACAGGGTGTTTTAACTACGTCATACGTCATAATATTGAATAATATGTTTTTTATTTTTTATCTTTATTTTTTAAATTATTAAAATCTCATAAATACCTATTTTTTTAAATGATACTTTAGTAGTCATTGGATACATGAAGTGGGCTGCCGTTGTAAGACGACTAAAAAGTCACGGTGTATAGACGAACACAAATCGAAAATGTAACAGGAACAATGTCTGGTAATAAGTCTTTCTTTGTTACGATCATTAAATAATAACAGAGTTGAGAATGGCTGTAATCAAACAACTTTGTTGTTATTTACTCTACTTCGTTGCTATGTCAGCAAACAAAAGGTTATTCGTGTCAAAGGTGAAATAAAAGGATGAGATGATGTTGTGTAAACAATGTTTGGCTAACATTGCGATAATAACAATATGTGATCACAACTATTTGTTTTGTTGTTTGTAGTCGTTCTGTAAACAGGACCCTAGTGTGATTATGTAAAGGCAGGGCTACAAGGGCTGTAAGGCTTAATGCCATTAAATAATAACGTGTTAAGGAACCTTTTATCAACGCAGAGCCTAAACTACTGTAGCTACAATCATGATTTTTTTTAATTAGCTTTTTTTATATAATGAAGCCGCCATTAAGAATTTTTAGAAATTCCACACCTCTCAAATCCGATATTCATTATCCAATAACGCGTTAACTAACGACGTTAGTGTAGCCCCTGACTTAGATAGATAATCTTACAAGGCACTAGCTACTGATAGTTTGATGCTGGCTCTGAAACCGGTACTAATTTCAACTTTAGACAGTAACACTACCCGCAAAGCAGACAACACTCATGAATCACTATGTGAGCTGGGTAGGGTAAACATATTATTGCTGTCCGTACTATTCGCAGCTGTAAGTCACACACAACATCTTCCCAAAAGGTTCAACAAGTAACTACCGACCACTAAACACATACCACACAAAGTTCAAACATAACTGAACGCAATTTACTCAGCCCGGGCGCTTATGAACGTCGGAATCTACCACACTAATCCCAAACATGGACCCTTGGACCTTGGAAATAGTATCCCGGGGTACAGCTGTACCCCAAAATAACCTGTTAGGGACCGTAAATAATAAAGGTGAGAAACACAAGCCTTCATAATGATTTCCACAAAGTAAATATAGAGGGAAATCTGTTTTCTAATGATGTGAAACTAAGAAAGGAAAAGCCGTGGTCTTGATGGCTCTAGCTTTATTTCATTTTCTCTCACACGGTGTTATATTATAAGGGCCTTTGCACACACTACGTTTTTTTATGCGCTGACGCGTGTTTTTGATTAGCGCGTCCTCTGCGCGTTATCAACACGTTTTAGCAGATTTTACACGTTCGTATCGATACAAACACAAATATAACGCGCGTTTGTACAGATTCGAACACTCGCTTACAGCGCGTTTATGCCATTGGTGGTGCGGGTAAGGAGGTGTTGCGGGGAGAGTCATTCGTAAATTGGTGAAATCAAAATGTACGCTGTTTTTTTTTCTGTTTTATTCTTGGTCGTCGTTTTAAAAGCAGCACGAAGGCTAGCGTAAGCAGAGTTGTCTCGGGCGACGCCATCGTAATACAGTGGTTCCAAATGGCTTTCTGCGCGATGCATCGCTACAAAAGCGCGTTTGTCGCGATGTATCAGCGCGTTTATTGGGATACAAACGCAAGGATCGTGTGCAACGGTAACAACGTGACTTCAGTCTTGCGTTTGCTGAGCGTCCTGATTGCGTTCTTCGCGCGTCGTCAGCGCATAAAAAAAACGAGGTGTGCAAATGCCCTAAGGTATTTGTTGAATAATAAATTGTTAGATAGTGGGCACTGTCATGGATAAGTGTTTTTGTTGGGAACAGAATTTTCTTCATGACAGGCACATGACAGGTAAATTGTTAAACTTGTCGACGAAAGTTGATTGGTAAGCGTGTGATAATATCACGCATATAAATTGAATAATCAATTTCTTTGTTTTTAGTGAATTGAACGTTGATACTGATACTGATAATGATAGCCTGCGTCATCCCACTACTGGGCAAAGGCCAGTTATTTCGATCCAGGGCTAATGTTGGCCACTGGTAATTGGTTTTGTTCAGCTCGTCCCGCCATCTTCTACGAGGTCTGCCGCGACGCCTTCTAGCTGTGTCAGGATTCCAAAAAGTGGCTATTTTGGCCCACAGTTCATTGAGCGTGCGCAGTCTAAGCTTCAATTGAACGTTGATTAATTACAAATACTAGTCTAGCAATCATGTAGGTGTACCTCCTCAGATAATAGAGGATCTGAGGAGGCCAGAAATAGGGTAAAACTGCCAGTACGCATAAAAATCATTTAAATAAAAAATGCTAATTCTTGAATACTTGATAAAGTTATTTCAGTACTTCATAATCCTGAAACGAGGTAATCGAACCTCTAAATGACATCAGCGCACGATTATACAGTATCACAAAGTCGAATGCTGATTCAATATGGGATGCACATTGCACATGTTTGCAATGACGTGTAAATAATGACCGTGTGCTAGCTAACCTGACCTCTGCAAACACTGGGATGTGCCATGTTTCTCTCAACTGACTTGTACAACATAGAACGAAGGATAAAGGGTGATCGATGATACAGCATACCAAAGCTGAACCAAGCCTAAAACGAGACACGAACAAAGTGCAGTTGCAGGGATGCAAATTACTTGTGTGCAAATATTTTGAACACAAGTAATTTGCATCATGCGGTACAGACGCCAGCACATCAACCTACCCGGAACTGTCAAATTTTCCCAGTCAACCTTGAACCTAATGCTTCAGCGATAAAGTTGAAAATCTATTAAAGAAATTTGACAGATTGTAGAAGCTTGATGTACATGGCGTCTGTGCCACCATAACGATCACAAAATAATACCATTTCGAGAATGAGTGAAGATGCAGTTTTGGTGTTCTGAGACACTATTTTTTTTGTAATTATTGTTATAACGCGAGGCATATGCCTTACGAGTAAATAGGAATCTATTGAAAAAGTTGATCGCATCTGTAATCCAGCGCGAGCTACGTATGAACATAAATCAAGATTGCAGATAGATGTAGGTCATATACGGCCGTATTTGACTCGGATATTGCATTTCAAATTCTAGCAGAGATTGTCAATTCAGTGCCAATCATCTCGGAGAATCTCTAGCGTACACGGAGAACGTGGCACTGATAGTTCACACCTAACTTGACAGATGGCGTTGTCTGTCGCCGTTCTCGTGGTTCGACCCGAATGAATAGACATCTGGATATGCAGATAGATTGACTGCCGTAAGTCGTCAGTTGAAGCAATATGTCGTCGCTTTTCCGAGCTAAGGCTTCATAGTGTTGAGAGATAGACTAGCAAAGTTACTGTCAAAAATATGAAGGACAAGACGTAATTACGTATTTAAGTACTGACTGCTTTGAGCAAAAAGTTTAGTTTAGGATATGACCGTATTTTTTTTTCTTTTTTTTTTCGGATGGTAAATCATCAAATGACCACGCTCTGGGCGGAGTGTTCTAAAGTCAGTACGAATCTGACACTCCCTTCATCCATGTGCCTTCTTTGTCCTTTGTGTTCCAGTTCCAGGGCCGCAGTATCTCTTTCGATCAGTCCCGCAGCCCCGGCCGGATATGACCGTATTACACATGTATGTTTCGACACCTCCAAATTAGTACCGGTTAGTTTATCTGGCACGCTCGAGGCTAAATAATAACAGCCTCTCGGGTCGTTCTTTAGGTTAAGCTGCGCACACATTACATACCGAGTTTCCTCCATGCCTAGGAAAGCTCGTTAAGCCGTTGGTCCCGGTTCTCATTTATAGATCTTTGACGGTTGTTATTGGTAGACAGTGGCCCGAAAGTCTGACAACCAGTCTTATCAAGCAGTATTGTATTACTCAGTAACTACTAACTGGGTTGTGGAAGTCAGATAGGCAGCCGCTCCAAGTAAAATACTGGTACCTATTCAACTGAATTCGGTAAGACTAGAAGCCGTCTCCAACATAGTTGGGAAAAGGCTAGATGAGCAGATGCTAGTTTATCTGGCACGTAAATAGTGCAAATAATTTCATGCAAATGCAAACCAATCAAGCTATACAAAACCAGTTTATGCGAATCTCTCATTGTACGAGAAATCTATACAAAGCGAGGCCATGTTATACAGGAAATGTATAGCTTGATGTGTCACTGTTTAGCTCTTTGGATGTTGTCAAACCGGTGCAGTATCAGTGCTGAAGGTTTCATACAACTCGATTCCTACCGGCTTCCCTTTCAAAAATGGCACAGTCAGTATTCTATAGACAAATAATATAATCACATTAAAGACATGTACTCCGGCTTACTTCTTATAAAAATTGACCCAATTTTTCCGGGACTGCACATTTATCAGACCTAACATTGTTGCTTTAGTAATTTCTACATTTATTTGTATTCAATGTTTACTTTGGAGCTAGTTTTCCGAATCTCGTCGTTTCAATTCAGAGTTAACGAGTTAAACGGACGAGCGTACCTTCCGGAGCCCTTGACCCAGTTGTGTCCCTATTGCTCTGCAGCGCCCCAAGTGCTCTCCTTCCGCTGAGTGAGACCATCTGCTTCCAACGGTAGTCCTCTTTGCGAAAACCTTTTGTTGGCTGGCTAGTTAGTCGGATGATATAGCGTGAAGTAATCTGTGCCTTTTTCTGTTTATATTTTAAGTTTTATTTGCCGTATAAAGCGTGTAAAAAGACCCTTAACGAAGCCGAAAGGCACTTGTTCTCCCCGTCATTTCGATATTTTTTTTTTCTGAACCATATCTGGGAACCTTCTAGTTACGGAGATATTGGGGATCAAGTTCCAACTTTTTACAAGTTTTTCTTAAATACATGCTCAATTTTTACTTTAAACACCTTCACGACCTCCGTACTATTCAATTCATCCATCAGCACAATTTTTTGAGTGCGTTACATCGAGTCCTACCCTAAAACGAGATTTTTTCACCTAAAAAAAGAGTCGTTTCCCACCAATAATTTTTGTGTAAAGTAACGTAGTTTGATGTACATAATGCTTGGTTGACGGCTTCGTGAAAGGTCCGTTTACACCCTGTATATTTCTTATTAATTGACAAAATCTGTCTGGTCTGGCACATCGTTGCACAAAAAAAAAATCACCGAAATGTTTTTCTGGGGAATTATGCAAACTCCCCAGAAAAACATTGAATAAATCCATGGTAATTTTACTGAACCATAACTATTGTTTTCCCATGTAAACCAAAAGGCTTAATAAAAACCCACAGCTCACCCTTATACGAGCGGATAGATCATACAGGTACGTACGTATTATATAAAACATACATATATGGGAAGGGCGCAGGTGGCCCTCCTGTATTTTCATTTTAAGTTGGGTACTCCCAAAGGTACACCTTGCAGAGCTATCAGGCCTTAATCCTTCCTGAATGATGCAGGTGTGTGTCAACGATGACCGACTCCTGTCTCAGCTTTGGGAAAGTTTTAATAACTATGGCGAGGGATCATGGTAAACGTACGACGGTATAATCCTCAGTTAATGGTGTGTAGATCATATCAAATCAAATCAAATAATTTATTCGTATAATATGGGTTAGTAGGTGGTATATATAAATGTTACATTACATAATATAACAGTAAGAATCCTCATATTGACCATTTCTGGTATACGAAATATAAAATAAAAGCTACTATCTTAACAAATATATATACATAGGTATAATGTATAGGTACTAACTTAACAAATTATTGCACTAGAATAGGAACATAATAAGGTGTTACAATAATTTTCGATTCTTATAACTAAGGTATTCCTGGGTCGTGTAGAAACATTTATTGACTAACTAGGCATACAATTTTTTTCGGAATAAAGTAATGGGAATAATAATTTAATTGACATGGGGTAACATCTTTTTAATAAACCCTTATTTATAATGGACCGTGACAATAAAATCCTCAAAGGCAAGTTTTATTAAAATAGGTTTTAAAACCAGCCTTTACTTGGGAAAGGAAAAAACAAACTGAAGAGAGAAACATTGAGAGATTTTATAACACTATCTGGCAGTGTTGCTAGCACGATCATTGACAATCAGAGGTTCTTTTTTTTTACTAGCCTACATTGTGTCCCACTGCTGGGCAGAGGCCTCCCCTTTCTCCTTGCATACCCCTCTATCCTTTGCGATCTCTGGCCATGTCCCCCCCCCCAAACATGATCACGGTACAGTCAGGAGCACCAATACGTAAACACTTTACAACTTTTAAAAGTGTTTTTCTCCTACTGTTCTGATTAAAATTTCATGTTGTTACGAACATAGTAATCTGGAGCCCTTCTAGCCATCTTCAAGTTACAAACGTTATTTCTCGCGAAATTACTTGTATATTTAGGAAAGTGTCTACATATTGGTACTCGTGACTGTGCATAGGTACTGAAAAATTTAAATCAAAAGAAAGTACAAATCAGGGTTAGATTAGAACTTCACCTTGGGCTACGCAGATGATGATGATCATAGGCGGAGTAAAATAACTAGGCTTAAGTGGTAAATTCACAGCCAACCAAGAAATTAATTCCAGAAGACCTACAACAAAATATTGATCTAAGGACCGGAGGAACCGAACTCAATGTTTCTGTCGGAGGAGCTCGTGACTAAATAATAACAGCCGCTCGGGCCGATCTTTAGGTTAAGCCGTGCTTGCCTAGGTTGGTCTGTGTTACCGTAAAATACCGAGTTTCCTCCGTGCCTCGGAAAGCACGCTAAGCCGTTGGTTCCGGCTGTCATTTGTAGATCTTTGACAGTCTTTAGGTAGTCAGTGGCCAAAAAAGTCTTACAACCAGTCTTACCTTACCAAGGGGTATCGTATTACCCAGTACTAACTGGGTTGCGTCAACTGCACCAGAGCCAAGCTGGGGGAGCACCAGCACAATGCATTCAGCAACGATTGCCCGGTGCGTAAGAAGTGGGACGCATTCGCGAGAGCAACGATAGCTTATTGCTAAAGTCGTCGGTGCGCCCACTTCAAAGCACACAGAGACCACTTCGACACAACAAGATAGCAGACGCATTGAGCGAACCGCTAGGGTTGGCTTAATGGAGTATGGTAATTGGGGCCACTTTCCTGAGAAAGTGGCAAAAATTATGCTGGACCGTAAGCCAACTCTAGTGGAATCGTCAAGTTGTGTCGAACGTGATGCAAAATTCTGCAGCTGTTTTTTAGGCCTCGAAATGATTTTGACTTATATATTAAGTATATGCAGCAAAAATCATTAAAAACAAAACTAACTGGGTTGTGGAGGTCAGAAAGGCAGTCGCTCCATGTTAAATATTGGCTGAATCCGGTTAGACTGGAAGCCGACCCCAATATAGTTGGGAAAAGGCTAGGCAGATGATGACCTAAGGAACCGATCATTCTATATAGATCGTAACAGTGTTATAACGCCATATTTTGCGTCACGCCTGTAATTTCCTTTGTCACCTGTGACAAAGGTAGGTATAACCTGTCAAAGCCAACGTCTCGTTACAGCGTCACTTTATCCCTCCACGGAGGTCGACGAAAATATCGCTTACAAGAAAATATAACCTAAATCGACCACTTTTACTAGACCCCTGATCAACTGAATAGTTCTTGGATTTCAACTGGTTTTCTATGTCTTCAGGGGCAGAATGGCTCGAGTAATACTGGTCCTATTATACCAAAATAAGTTTACCTATCTATTGGATATCATAAGATAACTTAGATGGCTTGTTCTCAAAATCAGGTGTGCTACTGAGTAAAATGAGGGTGGTTTGTGCGAATAAAACAGAACTAATCAGGTAATATTGTCTGTCATGTAACTTAAACTCCTTCGAAGTTCATAAAATTATTATACCTACACATAAATGAATGAATGGATGAATGGCTAAAATGGACAAAAAAATATCGCTTTTCGTACATGCATCGAAATAGTCTGTCTACTGTTGTATGAGAATTTGTTTTTTTTTTTAATTTGTCTTTTCAAGAATCGGATATGAGTTTGTTCAGGAAAGTTTTTTTTTAAATAAAACGTTGCCCCACAGTAGGAATTTCTCCTGTATCTTGGGTGCGTTTACAAACATTTAAACTCACATACACAAACAGCCAGACCTGGAACAACTTCCTGTAGGCCAAACAAATATTTACTCCGTGCGGGAATCGAAGCTGCGACACGCAGCGCAGCAGTCAATCGCTCAGCCACTGCGCCAACCGCGCCGTCAATTACTATTGCCTGTAATGTAACTAAAACCTTCTTTAATCTTCTTCAATCAAATCACGCATCCCCGAAGGATTAGGCTTAGGTACCTAATAGTACACCCACATTTCGCCAGTTATGTTTAAGTCTCATGTGATCGGGGGCGAGCCTATTGGCATCAACCGGGCACAAATCCAGACTCCGTGGCTGCTGCTGAAAAAATCCGATAACATTTTTCCCAACCTGGGAATCGAACCAAGGGCCTCATGCTCAGCAGTCGCGATTGCGACAAGTAGATCAAAGAGGCAATCGAAAATTATTATTAACACAAATACAATTAAAGGCCACGTTTATATTTGGTTGCAGTTAGTACTGATTTCGTTTCTTTTAAAATCTAAATTTTATCTAAAAAACGATACTGTTAAAAAATGAAATTTTATTGAAAAACCAAACTTTAAAAAATTTCGTTAACCTGTAAACCAAAATTTTTCGTTTAAAAACTATCGGCTATTTTTCGTTGGTGAATAATGGCAACGTTGGCCGCAAGTTCGTTAAAAGTCTACAGCACTTGGGTTTTTAATTAAAAGTTCCCACAAAAGACAGCCGACCTATATCGAATACTTTTCAAGGACCGGTTTGTAACATTTTTATTGAGGAAAAGTCAATATAAGAAAAATCATCATCATCATCATCTTCCTAGCCTTTTTAAAACCGGATGCACCTGAATACCTAATTTCTAAGTGCCCATTTATGGAGACGCGGCGCGTCGGGCGGCGCGTTGCGCGGGGCGTCGCGCGGCGCGGTGCGCGTTTTTTCCGTTTACGGAGAGGCGGCGCGTGCAGCGGCCCGCGTTATCACACGCCCAAACACAAACATATGGCAATGTACGATGTTGTTTACGGAGACGCGGGGCGTGCGCCGCCGCGGCGAACGCCGCGGGCGACGCCGCGGTTTCATCTGCCATTATGTTCGTATTTGCGCGTTTGCGCGTTTGACGCCGCATTCACCGCCGCGTTCGCCGCGGCGGGCAACGCTGCACTTCAAGCAAACGCGTGTAAAAACGCTTCTCCGTAAACGCTCTCATACATCGCCATATGTTTGAATTGAAAGCGGGCCGCGCCGCACAACGCGCCGCCCGACGCACCGCGTCTCCGTAAATGACCACTAACAGTACCTACTACTGTTAGAAATTAGTTGGTTAAAAAAATCCAAAGACATAGATTATGATGAAGTGTGTAGTAGACGTCAGTGGTGACAGAATCACTATTGTTCTATTGAAACTCGACTAGTGTATTATCTATGGCTAGGCCAGCTCAAGGTTGATGCCGCTGACGTGCGGTCTACCAGACCTCAGATATCAAGATATCAATTCCTGTGGCTTGGAAAGTTCTTGATCACAAAATTGTGAAGAAACTCACGATTACTTGTTATTAAAATGTGTTACAAAACATTGCATAGTGTTTACTTTAAGTTTCTTAATGGGATTAATTATATTTTTGTTATGTTCTCTGTTGAAACAATAAGTGCGATTTACGCAACCTTAACTCATGTCGTTACATTTTGTAAAACAGCAGATTACAGAAGCCGCTATTATCCTTTTTAGGGGTGATTTTTAGTATTTTTATATTTCAAAATAAAAGTTAAAAACTTTTTTTTGTTTACCAAGTAATATTTTAGGAATAAATGCTATAGGTACCTACTATTAAAGGTCTTTATAATTTAGAAATTGGTATAAAAAAAGGAAAAGGAATCCTAATTTATGTGCGTATTCTTTTCCAAATATCATATACCGCGTAGGTAGGCAGGCGCCCCTTATACACAAAGTTCCAAGTTTTTCCTCCGTCAATAACATTTTGTATGATTAATAAAACCAGCAAAGGATATCCATATCATAGATATTACAAACTCTGTCAAAACATATTATTGCTCCAATATCATAAATGAAGGCAAAAAGGTTCGGGTTTCATATCATAAAATCTTACTCATAGCTACCTACTTATGGGCAGGTAAAGTCGACCACATAATTGTATTACCACTTTGGTTCACTGGCATTTGCACTTCATATTACAACTAGGTATACCTATTTGTGTCACAGTTAGATAATTTAAACCCTATTGAAATTTCAATTTTCTGGCCCTTCGCAGTTATTTACTACTGACGGCAGCAACCCAACATCACCCTAGTAACTACAATAAAGATGTTTGTTCATCGACAGACTTGTCTATGGTAGCAACTCTACACGACCCTTATTGTAGCGAGACCAGAAATCCCTGTGATTTTGACAGTGATGAAATATAGGTGAAGAACCTAATATTGTAAAAAGGACTTTCTTCAAAAGACCATCTCAGACACTAATCTAGTATAGTCCTCATGTGAGTTGACCAAGATTATGTCTGGACCTTAAAAGAGACTATGCCCTCTGAGTTTGTTTCGGCTGTTTCTTTTCAGAGTAGTCAGGCACTGAACATCGGCCTCGTCTGTTTAAAAAAATGACATGTAAAAGTGTTTGTAAAAACCTATTTGCAAAATAAACATCATTTATCAAAAGGGCTGTACAGGGAATTGTTGCGAAAAGTGATAAATTAATTACGACGTTGGCTATACGTAACACACGACCAACATAATTTTATTAATCAGGCTCACCGTTAGCCTCAGAGGTAAGGGTCAACGAACACAAATCTATCGAGGATACAAACAAATGGAGGCACTGGGAACAATTTAGCTGACCACAACTACCCAGGTATTAAGAGTAAATCACAATTAGATGTAAGTACAGACGAAACCTTCCGTAGATAAATTATACAAAATTAGTTTATGCGGATCTTTCGTGGTATAGGAAATTGATACAAAGCTAGGCCATGTTATAATGGAAATGTACAGCTTGATATGCCGCCGTGTGTACATGAAAATTCCATGAGAAAATCGATTATCTATGTACTTTTATACTTGTATATTGTACCTATATATATTTTTAGAGGAGCGCGTGGTTAAATAATAACAGCCGCTCGGGTCGATCTTCAAGTAAAGCCGCGCTTGCCTAGGTGGGTTCGTGGATGGGTGACCGCCCATTAAATGCCGAGTTTCTTCCGTGCCTCGGAAAGCACATCAAGCCGTTGGTCCTGGCTGTCAGTGGCCCAATAATCTGACAACCAGTCGTACCAAGGAGTATCGTATTACACAGTACTAACTCGGTGGTGGAGATCAGAAAGGCAGTCGCTCCATGTAAAATATTGGTATTCAGCTGCAGCCGGTTAGACTGGCAGCCGGCCCGAACATAGTTGGGAAAAGACAACATGGATGGGTTTTAGTCAGTAAGAGTCTGACACTCCCTCCCACTCGCGGGAGAAGTCATTTGATGATTTTCCATCCGTAAAAAAAAAAGGCTAGGTAGATAATGATATTTATTTTCATATCATCATTAAGTAGGTACTTACAATAGTCCAATTATTATTTTGTAAATCCGATAAGTTATAAAAAGAGACGATAGATCATCATCTTCCAGCATGTCATAGAACCAAAAATTTGAAGAAACTTATGCTACATCTACCAACCGGGCGCGGGTCCAATGCGTGGTAGATTATAACTCTCTGGCCTGTCTATACTGTTCCCATTTCTTCCCAGCGATGGGAACACGAGGCTGATTATGCTATAACATCCACTCTAAGCCATAGCACACTTCTTTCTTTATCGTGTGGTTAGTTCGTAACCTGGTGTCAGAGTTTTTAGGCCGCCCATGGGCCTCTGACTTGGCTTTACATGCCGTCAAGAGATATCTCTCAGGCATGCTGGTTTCCTCACGATGTTTTCCTTCACCGAAAAGCAAGTGATAATTATACTATACGCACATGAATCCGAAAAATCAGAGGTGCGTGCCTTGGGTTCGAACTCGAGACCTATGACTTGGCACACTGAATACGAATAACTTCGATGGTATTATGTTACGCACAACCTAGCCCAAACAATATCATTGGTCCTTTAACATAGAAAAACACTAATTTTACTCAGAAACTCATTATAGCCAATGTTTAAAACAAAAAGGAATTAGTCCGAAAGTAGCCGGAGCCAACTTTAGACAAAGCGAAGTCTAAACGGATTATTTTAGCTCAAAAATTACATCCAAATGAAATTAGAATGTTACAAGCTCGGCTTAGCGCGCTTTGAATTAGGTGTAGCCATCTAATTACATTGTCTGGCTCTAACTGGCCTAGTTATTATAAAATCTCCCGGGTGAATACCATGATATCCCCTTGCCCCGTTGGAGTTTCTAGCTAAAACTAGTGGCTACCAAATTCAAGCTGGACTTAGCAGCCGTCGCCAGTATTCGTGCAAATAGGTAGTAGAACTGGGTTTAATAATATTTAAATAAAGCATAATAAGTACAAGCTTTTAGCTTTTTTTCGATGTCGGCTTTAGCACTAGAATTTTAATATTGAGCCAATGCCATCTGTCGGTAAATATTCTACACTAAAGTAGTGTTACATCTAGCTTAGCGTGTAAAAGTTCAATAGAATCGATGTTGGACCATCAAGTTTAGCTACTTTCCGCTAGATGGCGTTATTCTAAAATTCGTTTTAGGTTACTGTTCTCTAAATTATTTTGGAAAAGGTAAGTTTGCATAATATTTTTTTTCGTTTTTGTCGCACTATTCATAATGTGTTTGTTAATTTATTATTTTTATTTATTTATTTACAAAGTACTCCACTTGCAAATAAGTCTACCTTCGTCAAACTGAACTTAAACCCACTTTAATCGAGCTGTGTAGTTTAATTGCGTTTTAACCACGTATTAGCATTGGATTAATTACCAACATGGGACTTGGATAATGCTCAAAAGTTTGTTTCTGTCTCGGAGTTTTGTGGATTTGCGTGAAACGATATGCTCGCGGTAACTTGGGGTTATTTATGCGACATTACTTGGCTGCTTAGAATTTTACCAACAATCCAGTGGTTTAGTAATTTACCTTGCAATATAGTTAGATAAAATCGTCTAGCAATTTACAGTGTTTAACTTTCAAAATCTAAGTACTTATTACGACTTAATAGCATCAGAAGTTGTATTACGGACTTACTTATTGTGAGCTTTTGCCCGCGGCTTCGCTCGCGTTAATTTAGAATTTGACAATCAATTCGGGTTGTACTCTGCTTGTAATAATGTAATTCAATCATGATACGAAAGACACGTGGCGCCATCTATTATCATAAGAACGTTATTGTTGCTTTCCTCGGGAACAGTACATTTTTTCGGGATGAAAGGTACCCTATGTCCGTTTTTATACACCTGACAGAGTATGTGCAAAATTTCGGGATAATCGGTTCAGTGGTTTAGGCGTGAAAAGGTAGCAAAACAAACAAACAAATATATTTTTTTAATGGATCTCGTTGAATTTCTCTAACTCTAAGTAATTCAGACGGGCACGAAATTACGTTTGATCCACAAAACAAAGTAAATACGTGCTATATTATTTAAGATAAACAAAAAAATCTTCAAAGCTTTGTCTCTGAGCTATCTCCCAAGCGTAAAACTCAACTAAGGGAAACGTTTTAATTAAGTAACGTGACTCCCTCTGTTCTACTTAGTACACCCCTGACTTGAACCTTATTAGTTTCTCGTACATTGAATAATGCTTTAACGTTAACTTACATGGTTTTGATTGCGAGGGGAACGATGGGAAAAGGCGCTGTGGGTTTTGAAGAAAGTAGGTCAATTTTCCCCTTTACTCGATTTGACATAACAGACGTCAAAATTTTATGAATGTCAGAATTGTGTCTATGAATTTTGTCTTTCGTCAAAAATCGAATAGTTTCACACAGAACTGAATGATCCTTAAACATCCGTCTTCTGCCTTTATTTCTATTAAAAGGTCTACGCAGCATTGCCTTCTTTCATACAAATCATACATCTCTATTAGTCCTCATCTCAGCGTCTCCTTAATAGGTATATCATCTGTCACACGTCTTCAATCGTTTTTATGGTTTATGGTCTTTTATTCTTAAAAAATTCCATTTTATGTTTTCAGGGAATTGATGTTATTGTTATTATTTCTGCAGGGCAAAGGCCTCCCTTCCCTCTTTCCACTTACCCCTATCCAGTGCTGTTACTCGCCAATCCTTGCGTTAAGAGTCGAGTTCCTCCCGCTATCTCCTTCTGTGCCTGCCGCGTTGCCGTTTGCGGCTGTTTGGCCATTGTGCAATCAGCAAATCTTAACTGCGTTCAAGAGCTGTCAGTGTCACCATTGCTATGGAACATTGCCAATGTGACAGCTCTTAAACGTAGTTTAGCTGTGCTGGTCACGTGCACATTAGTGGTGAAATTGGAATAATTACTGTATGTAGATACCTTATTATTTTATTATGTCGTCATATAAACTTAAGTACCCACTGACCGGGAGTAATATTCTCAAGTCTAAAGTCGTTAACTTCAACGTAACGGAACGAAGAAATTCACACGTTATGGCTCATTTAGTTACGAGAATGGATACGGTTTCGGGTTGTTAAAGAAAGTTGACATCTGCGTGACTGTTTCTTATAAATTCTTATAATAATATTATTGATGGCACCCTTCAATTTTGTCTAAATGCAATTAAGTTCACTTAAGGGGTTGATTTGAACAGAATACTAACACGCTTTCATGAAATCGACAAGAACACTTCTTCACTTCTTCTAAGTGTCCCAACTGTTCTTTAAGTACTTAATCTATGTTTCGTCGTTGGTGCGTTTCGAGGAATAAAATTTTAATATTTTAATTGATTTCTTTAGATAAGGACAGCCATAGGCAAGGCATCTACTAAAAATACTAACAAATTTTTAGGTACATTTTTGTGTAATACTAACACACTAACATTTAATGTTTTTATGTTAAAATAATGTAACTTATACAGGGTGTAAACGGACACTTCACGAAGCCGCCAACCAAGCATTCTGTTTATCAAACTAAGTAACTTCACGCAAAATTTTTTGCTAGGAAACGACTTTTTTTTTGGGGTGAAAAATCACGTTTTACGGTAGGACTCAATGTAACGCACTCAAAACATTGTGCTGATGGATGGATTGAATAATTTAAAGTGAAAATCTTACATTACAAACATATCCTAAAAAAAAACTTATCAAAAAGTTGGAACTTTGACCCCCAATAACTCCGTAACTAGAAGGTTCCGTAGGTGTGGTCTAGAACAAGAAAATGATCGCATTGACGGGTAGAATAAGAGCCTTTCGGCTTCGTTAACCCTAGGTCACTAACCTTAATTTCGAGTAACGTTATCACTAACCATTCGTAAATTTTACGACAGATTAAAACACCAATATTTATTTAATCAACTTTATTTATGACACAAAACGAACTTAATTAGCAGTCTTAGTTTCCTCTTAATCAAATAACATAAGCTGTTTTAGAAAAATTCTACATTGAACAATGATTGCACATAGAAACAATATGCTCCCTGCAAATCGCTTTTTTGTAGCCCTTGCAGAAATTTGTGGTCATACGACGTTTTTTTGCAGGACAGTAGCTGCAAGTTTTGCGGGTTCTAGGAACTTCTTGACTAGAACCTTCCTGTGGGTCATCAAGTTTCAAGATCTCCGCGATATTATGTTCTGATAGTAATATATAATTGACAAATACATAAATACACAATTTTGAAAAATAGTTACGTAGATACTAACCTTTCGTAAATTTTACGACGATCACACGATATATCCCGATCTAATGAGCGTGCATTCGCAATGAGTGTTTGCGGGTCACTGGCGATGCGAATTAGGAAGGTATTAGAAACGGGCGGGGTGGCGGGGGTCGAGATCTTACCGAAACACTAAAATCTCAAGGTACGCGTCGTCATTTTGACGAATGTTTAGTGACACAGGGTTAAGGGTCTTTTTACATCCTTTATGGAGATTCTCTGAAATAAATCTATACTAATCTCTGGAACTACTGGTCCGATTTGAATGATTCTTTCAGTGTTGGGTAGTCCATTTATCGAGGAAGGCTATAGGCTATATATCATCACGCTACGACCAATAGGAGCGTAGCAGCAATCAAAAATGTTGCAAAAACGGGGAAAATTGTATTTTTAATAACTTTACGCGGACGAAGGTCGCAGGGAACAGCTAGTAAATAATAATTAGCGCACCTCAATGGTGCGTTTCGAGGAATACTTTTGGTGCGCTTCGAGGAATACCCCAAACTGTCATCATCACACATGGTTAATTGGTTATACTAATTATTTTTAGTTAGTTATTACGTAGTTACACTATACAAGTAACATTCTTAAAAGAAAACATAATAAATAAGGATTACATACTTACCTAGGTCACTACTTGTACTTGGTATTTCTACTATTATGTATTCTGTGCGTAGGTACTTACAATTAGTGAAAGTTGTTAACGTGTTTTTTTTTTCATAAGTAATGATAAAATTACGTTATATGTTCTTTAATTGAAAATTATTGTTGTTCCAGAACACAATCCAAGCGTTGGAAAATAAATCTTACTTTATATTATGAAATTAGCCGGATTAGTGCCAATTTGAGCCAATCCAAAAATTGTGTCACTACAACATAACTGGCCAACAAGCCATTACTATTTACAAAATCAGACATTAATAGCATTAATAACATAATTACGTCGTACTTGATAGTTTAAAATAATTAAAAGTGAAGCGCCCTTAAGAGGGAACAGGGCCTACGAACTATTGCCGTCGCGCTGCGTCAAGCCTGCTCCCGTAGAGTGCAATAGGGACAGCTGCAGTTCAAACCAGACACAAAAATGTTAACGAGATCGACTCGCGACGTTTCGTATTTCCCTTTTTTCTCCTCGAAAACTGAGCCGATTAAATTATTTTTGACATAAAAATTTCAAGAAAGTGTATGTCTAATTGTGTAATTTCTTTTATGTTAAAAACTTTTCGAATTTATCTGGTAGTCCTCTAATCATGACCGACGACCGTAAAAATTTTTTGGAGCGTCCTATTTTCTAAACTTATTAGTTAGGTACTGAAAAAAGGGAAATGACAGGGTTGTGTCTACAGCCGACCTTGATTTTATAAAAAAAAAGATTGCTCTAGCTAGAGGCATTATTCACACACATTTGTATGGATAATCGCAGCCCCTGTACCCTCTTAATTTCGTCCTGTATTTACTCATTCTCAAGACCCTTAAAAGAAATTGGCTTAAAAAGTCATTTCCTTTTACAATATGGGCGAAGAAAAAATCACACCCACCTGGTTAGGCGCGTGGCGGCCCTTTCCGGTAGCTTCCCCTAGCTATTAATCGACCAATTTAAAAATACTTCAATGAAATAAGATACAAGAGATAAAGAAGGGCTCTTTAAAGTGGTAGGGTTGCCAACTTACCGGTTTATTTTCTTTATAATTTAATAAGGAGGCGCGTGTCGGATGTCCGATTGTGTGTGTTCAGGTACTGTGACGTAGTTATAACAAGTTTTTGTTGTTTTAAATAATATTGTACACCGGTGAATTATGTTCAAGTTAGAACGAACTGGTTGCCAGATGTTTGAAGTTTCATAAAGTAACGCGTTTTCATAATTGCTTCGAATTCAGATTTTGGAACGGAAATATGAACCAGTTTAACAATTGCCAAAAAATAACCGTTTTATAATAAGTATTAAAAAATATATAATAGCCAATCTTGCAGCTATGATTTAAGATTTGGTAAGCCAAAAAAAGGAAACCAGGTTTCTACTTATCTGTACAGAAATGAATAGAAAAGATACAGACGTGTTGAAAAAAAAGTTTTACCATTTCCAATCATACGAAAGTTGGATTGGAAGCAGTTGTTTGAAATACAGTGAAAAACTTTAAAACTGTGTTTTATTCCGTAAAACAGAAAACCATAAAAAAGTTCCGAGCAGCCATAGAAATTGCACCATAAACTAGAAAATTATATGGAGCATGCACAACACGTTGAGCTAACTTTTTTAAATGTATTTTTATTAAACTTATCGCAACTTTAGCGATAAAAGTTTTTATCGCTTCAAAATCGGAAGAGCCGCAGAATCATGTCAGATTTGGAGCAAGATTTATTGCATTTAATTCAGAGCGCAAAAGGGTTTGAAAAACATGCTGTTATTGTTATATGAAGAGCCCTATTGTTGTCAATTCCGTTTCTTTATTTACGATAATGCACAATTTTCACGCACCATTTATATTTTACTATCGGTTTATCGCGTTAGCGTAACTGCTCCTGCGCATTATCATCGGAAATTAAATTTTAGATGTTTAAAAAGTATTGTTAACTTTTGAAGTTTTATTCTGGTCTTCTTGTTTTAGTCAGCTATCTGGTGTTTTATTCAAGTAGGTTTAGACTTACTTCCGGTATCAGTATTATATCTTCGGTATTAGTATACAAGATTTCATTTGAAGCGACTTCCTATAATAAAGCCCATCTGACCAATGCAGTGACGAACCGGTATCAAAAGTGTGCCAATGTGTAAGGCATGACCCATCGACGTGCTGATTTCGGCAATCGCTGCTTAACCTTAGATCTTCCAGCTTTAATTTCGGTACAAGCATTTCTTTTAATTTAAAAAACTTTTTAATAAAAAAAACATGTAAGCAGAAAAGCGCGGTTATTATGTAAACAATTTTTAATTTTTTTATTAAATTTATATTTCATAACAAACATTGTAACAATGTATGCAAATTGGATGGGCCCAATTTATTCATTAGATGCATGGGTGCGGTCCAAACAAGAAACAGCAAACATTATTTTGGACTCTAAATCACAGTAACAGGGAGATGTTTTGCATAGAGATTTTTAATTAGTGGACGCAAACAAAGGACTAGGTTAATGGTATCAAGTTACTTAGCGTTATTCGACGGAGGTAGTTTTTTCTTACTTTATCCTTGTTTTTGTTTGAATACCTAATGAGGTTGAAGCTGTAGATATTTATGGCAACAGGTTTTAAGGAAAATACAGAATATTAAGGTACGCAAAATGCTGTATTTTATGTCCTTAGGACCATTGAACAATTGTGAGCGCCTTCTACAAGGACCATTTCATTCGTATGGAGGTTATCATCACGTAATTTCACTCGGCTATCAGAAATAATACCTACCTGACGGTACTTTTGTCATATAAGCCTATAAACTTGACTTGCCCTTATCACCTACTACTCTTCATGATGTAAGGGTTTCTGAACAGTCTGCTTGCCTTATGGGCTTGCCGTTTTGTTGGCCCCTAAACACGCCACTCTACCTTAACAAGTAGGTATGGAAAAATATCTAAACACATACCGCGAAATGTTTTACGAATCATCATCTGCCTAGCCTTTTCCCAACTATTTTGGGGTCGGCTTCCAGTCTAACCGGATGCAGCTGAATACCAGTATTTTATATGGACCCACTGCCTATCTGACCTCCACAACCCAGTTAGTACTGGGTAATACGATACCCCTTGGTAAGACTGGTTGTCAGACTTTTTGGGCCACTGACTACCTAACGACTGTCAAAGATATACAAATGAGAGCCAGAACCAACGGCTTAACGTGCTTTCCGAGGCACGGAGGAATCTCGGTATGTAATGGGCGGTTACCTATTCGCGGACTAACCTAGGCAAGCGCAGCTTAACCTAAAGATCGACCCGAGCGGCTGTTATTATTTAGGCACGAGCTCCTAAGTGTTTGACGAATCCTAAACGAATTATGTTCCACAGATAGAACACTTTAGCATCCTTTTTCAATGATTTTTTCAATAAACTACTTTCCGATTCGCACACCGTTTGCGACGGAATACTTGGACCGAAACAATACGAATACAAATAAATACTAAACCAAGCTCTGTTTGATTTGCCGGCTCACGTACTCCATTCATAAAAGGGGCTAGTTTTCGATGTCGGCGATAAAAAAAAGAATTTACAAGTTTTTTGCTAACATCAATAGATTTGCGACCGCAGACAATAGAATTGTGTGCTGTTGGTTTTACCTGAGGCTAGAGTGTCCCGTACGGTTTTGCTTGTTTTTTTTTTGTAAAATCTAGTTATTTGTGTTTTTAGGCTAAACAATATCGATGTTTCGAATAACAGAAGCTCTAGCATGAGATTTGGATTTAGAAAAAAAAACGTGGAAGCTTGTGGTAGTTATTTCCGATTCTTAAGAATAGGTTTTGTTTATGATTCAAATCATCATCTGCCTAGCCTTTTCCCAACTATATCTGACCTCCACAACCCAGTTAGCACTAGGTAATACCCATTGGTAATACTGGTTATCAGACTTTTGGGCCATTGACTACCTGTAACAAAGTGTTAAAGATCTACAAATGACACCCGGGACCAACGGCTTAACGTGCTTTCCGAGGCACGGAGGAAACTCAGTATGTAATGGGAGGTAACCCATCCACAGACCAAACTAGGCAAGCACGGCTTAACCTGAAGATCGACCCGAGCGGCTGTTATTATTTAGCCACGAGCTCCCTCCTGTTGTTTATGATTCAAATGCAAGTCAAAAATAGCAGGCAGTCGTATCAAAATCGTTTTTCAGATGGCCGTAAAAAAAAATTAACCTCGCCATTTAATTCACCCACTATGTTTAATTGTTTACACATAGACTTACAAATTGTGAACTATAAAAGCTTGCTAAATACCAGTTTCACCGCATTGTTTGCTCAAAAAACACAGCATGATGCTTCAAATACACACAGCTTATAATTACAAAACATGTAACACTTTTCTAATACAAACAGTGTAAAAAAAAACCTCCACCTATATGCAAATGAGTACAAATTAATAAAGACCTTTAATTTAGGGGTATTTTTTTCTCACAATCTAAACAAAAGTTAATAAGTCGATTGTTAGGGTTTCTTGCTTTTGTTTAACACTTATTTTACGTGGAAAAAATAAAGAATAATGAGCGAATTGTAAGTTATTCTTTAAAATCTTTTGCTATGGAAATAACAGTTACTTTATTAGTAAAAGAGTACGTTGATTTCTTAAATAAAAATCATATGACAAAAGTAATCAGGTTATAGTTGCTGCCAGTTAAGATGGCAATAGCGGTCATTACTCTTTCCATAATATCTCTTCGTACGAACCAAAACAAATGAACCATGTATCGTTTTTTATTAGAAAAAATGTTGAAGATCACGATAGATGACGATTCAAGACATGAACAGGCTTATTTGTGGATTTCAAAGTTAAGAACTTTAATAAATGTAGGTGGTTCAATGACCGCCATTGCCATCTTAACTGGCAGCAACTATAGTAGCTGTTATTTTTTGGACGAAACAAAATAGCACTGATTTCGTAGGTAGTTCGTTTCGTCGTCAACAAATTTTTGTGCACCCTCGTTTACAAAAGTGTATATTATTATAAAAACTTAAAATGAAATAATACCATACCCAATCAATATTAAACCCTTCATTGAATCTTTTATGATGTAAATTAATAAAAATAACAAAAATAATACTTTTGACTTTGACACTAGCTGTCAGTCACTGACAACAACAAATGTCATAATGCAAATCAGCTTTTTTTATTAGGAAAAGATGCGCCGACGCGGCATTGTTATGCCAATTGCGTTCCCTCGCGGCACCAAATGACAATGATAATGAACGTCGAGCCCACAAAATGTTTGTGTTATTTCTACGTTATGGCACTATTACTCATGTACTACCAAAACAATTGCATTTAGGTGAATATTTTTGTAGGAAAACTTCTCTCAATTTGTGTGTGCCGTTAATTTTTGTCTACGGCAACGGCACACACAATTGGTACGGGCAAGTCTCATTAGCCTACATATATAAGGTGGCAAATGACTTACTTTTTTATTATTATTTAATGTTTTATAATAATAAAAAGGTAAAACAGACGTCCTTTAAACTTAGCTTTACTGATTAGCAAGAACAAATTTAAAAAAAAATAGAAAGTTTTCTTATTCAGGCTTTTTTAAGAAAAATAACATGGACTTAAAGCAAAAAAATATGATATTCAGGTGTCAGTAACAAATCATTTTATCATTATTTCGCAAATAATAATACTTGCATGACAACCCTACAGTTTTCGCCGAACTGTTCCGAAATACGTCGAAAGGTCGACAGAGGGCGCGCGCGCATTGTCACCGTATATGATAGATTGCTGTCATATTCAAAGTATCACCTATAGATATGTAAATTATCTTCCCGACGGTCTCGTATTGTCACAAATATATTGCGGAGGGCACGTACCGAGCTAAATAATGTCAAAAATAACGTTTTATTTCGACACAATTTGTCATGTCCTAATGGAATTCTTCCGATATTTTTTGCAGAGTAAATAGTTTATCAATTTCGGTATCATATCATATTGTAGTTTTAACAATAAATAGATCACAAAGAGCCGGTTGATTGACATGTATCTCCCTTCGCATGGTGATTGATAACTGATCGATATCAAAAAGGGGTTGAAGCTTAGGTTATTTAATGGTTAATAAATAATGAGCAAATATCACTTAATCCGCTATTGAACTAAGCTTTGCCAATAGTCGCCAAGGGTTTTTTAGCTTTTCTATGGGTAAAGATAATGATTATGAATTTATGATTGATAAGAATATCAAATCTATACTACCATTAGGATAAAGGTGAAGAGTATGTTTGATTGGTTGAACGCGCTAATTTCAGAAACTACTGGTTCGAATTGAATTCTATTAGTGTTCGATAGCCCATTTATCGAGGAAGGCTATAGTCTATATAACATCACGCTACGATCAATAAGAGAAGAGCATTCATGAAAAATGTTGCAAAAACGGGCAAAAATCCAAACGCAGGCGAAGTTGCGTGGGACAGCTAGTCTGACATACGTAAGCAATAGTTGATATTATGTTTGCCGGCCGTAGGGTAAATAGTTTTCACGTCTGCAAAAGTGACGTTAATAATAATTATGAACGTCGTTTTTTCGCAATTAACATCGATAGTATTATTTTTTAGTTAGCCCGTATTGTCTCACTCCTGTGCAAAGGCCTCCCCCAATCCTTCCACTTCTCACGGTAATTATTATCGATGTTAATTGCGAAAAAGCGAAATTACTTAAATTAACTTCACTCAATGACAACGACGCTGTGCGTCAAAATGAGCCGTACAGGAAGACAAATTAAATTAATAGGTAATGTTTTATTCCCAGACATCAACAATGTTACCTACTATTTACTAATAAGTAGGTGCTGTTATTTACTACAAATTTAATTACTTAGCAACACTATTAGTAGTACACATCGTACCTCTAATATTTAAAGTTCACATTTGTCGTGATTACTTATCAAAATTAAGTAAACGAACGACAAGCATTCCACATCACACGCTTGCATAGCACGCTAACCCGAAAATAAATCTTCACTTATCATATCTCCAACGCATTCAAAATATTGTCCCAGTATATCTCCGCCCAGGCGCTAGCGAGCCCCACTCATGCGTCACAACTTTTTATCAACCCCGCAATAGAAGGGTTAACACAATGGTCGAATCACGTTACATTTTTTTCGATAGTTGGTCTTTTTCAAACCAGTGGGCCGGTGTTACACTGACACCATTCAGCCAATGATTGATGGAACTAATTAATTTTGTCGTACGCATGTTTGTCAATGAACTTAGATACTTGAATTTGGATTTTTTTACCTCCATTGTTGATGATTACAAAGGGCCTGAGTTTTAATTTAATTTCGAACCTTTTTTACGGGGACGCGTGTTCGGATCTGCAATACAATAAATTGTATTATCTTTGAAATGTCGGGTTGTGACTGATTTGAAATTAACATCACACATCGTGTATAACGGGAAATTCGTATCGGACGTTGTACGGATGCTGCATTCGTTAAAGTGTCCTGAATTTTTAATGATTCTCGGCACACGTACGCGGTTGCAGTAATAATTAAGTGGTCGGTGGGAAACATCGCTCGTTCTAAAGTGCCGAAACTCTGATAGCAGTCACTTCACACCGTCAAAAGGCGTCAATTTACATCGTTTGCAGTTTATCGTTGTACTCAGTAAAAAATACATCCATATTTTTCACAAAGCGAACGGGACGCTACAGCGTAAATTGCGACATGTCGACCGCAGTGTCGCGTAGCTTTGTTAGTGGCCGTTTTGAAGTACACACACGTTCAGCTCAGTTGTCGCACTGTGCGACATCAGAGCTAGAATCAGGTTAAAAATATTGCAGTGTTTGTTGCTGGAAAACGTGCATTAGGAACGCTCTAGTGATGCCAATTTAAAACTATCCTGATTGTACTCTACGTTGGTGCAGTGGATGAAGTTTTATTTGATATCCGTATCCATGCAGAAAGAAACGACACACAATTTTGTTTGATTGTTTATTTTTTTAAACCGACCGCTTAAATGAGTCCTCGCGAATGTATCAATTTAAATGGAATATTCTGAAGGTTGATCACGTATTGGTTCAATTAGTATCGTAATACCTACGTGGATTATGGTTATTTTAAAGCAAATAACCTGAGGGATATTGTGGACGCTTAGGAGCGTCGCTCACACGATTAACAGTCGAGGTGCAGTTGAGGCGCGGGCGGTTAAGAGGCACGCCGCAACAAAGTTTTCTTTACAAATGAATGGCAGTGCGCTCATATACAAGAGTTGCGGCGCGGGCGAGGTGAAGGCGGGGCGGAGGCGAGGTGAAGGCGGGGCGGAGGCGAGGTGCAGGCGCAGGAGGGGCGCTCAAGTGTGCCCAAGCCACGACTCCACCGCCATTTTGTCATTTGGTTTCGTGCGTAGCTGCGTTTAGACGTTTTAAATATGCGCGACGATTTTGAAACCAACGTAAAACTCATTGAAATTGTTCAATTAAATCCTTGTATTTATGACCAAACACGATCTGATTATAGTAATAGGAACAAACAAGATAAAGTGTGGGGCGAAATTGAAAGGAAGCATAGCCGCCTGCGCCTCGACTCTACGCAGAGACCTATCTTCGCCCGTGGTGCGACGCCGCACCGCCGCTGACGCGACGTCGCCTCGACTTACCAGTGAGCGACGCGCCTTAATGTGCCTTTGATGGGGCAAGGCGGAGGACTCATTAAAGCGGTCGGTCTATAACTAAAGGATCGATATTTTATTGCCCCAAAATGCCACACAAATATTGTTCCAATTGACACAAACAAGTTAGAATTTGAAATTGTGCAAAACCATACCCATTTTAATGAAACAACCCAAATTCAGCATTTAAAATATTCCCCTCGCCGTAGCCAATTCTATGGTAAAAGTTATTTCCGAATGGTTTAATGAAAGCGACACTGAAAGCGCTGAACTCAGTTCACGGGCTCGGCGACCTCGTTACCTTGACTTTGATCTCCTTTGGAGGGAAGCAAATGAAAGTGCTTATTTTAAAAGTCGCTATAAGGTTAGCCGTGCATAAGTAAAGTGACTTAATTTGTCGTCAAGATGGTATTGACTTTGCGACGATGAGAAAATTAGGGGATGTAATTTCGACAATGAAAGATTTAAGTAAAGGAGGAATTAATTCTGTCTCGTTGGTGTAGTGGTCGAGCTCGTGGCTAAATAATAACAGCCGCTCGGGTCGATCTTAAGGTTAAGCCGTGCTTGCCTTGGTTGGTCTGCGGATGGGTGACCACCCATTACATACCGAGTTTTTCGTCTGAAAATCAGTAGCAGGCTGGTCTGTCGGAGTCGCCCTTACTGGCGAAGTGTGGGTGTAGGTACGGGGAACACCTGAGCTCGACCCTAGAGAGAAAACAGGCGCGATATTAATATGTTATGAATTAATTCAACTTGTGTCCGAAAACGTAGTAAAACATGAATACTGAAAAGTACAAACACTTATTAGGAGAGAAATAGAAACATTGTAAATGTAGAAACATAAGAGACGAGAGTACTAAATAATTCAAACACAATGCGAATTGTTATATGAATAAATAAATAAATAAAAAAAAGACTAATATGTGTGTATAATAAATAAATAAATAAAAATATTTATTTGACACTTAAAAATAAATGGTACAAGCCAGTCACAATAAGAAAGCACGCGAATGTATTGCCAAATCTGATCCTAACCCCCCAAACTAGGCCTGGACCTGTATTTTAGGGGTCAGCCACGGGTTCTATTTTGGTTATTGCCATTTGGTAACACATATAGGTAAAATTAAATAAGGATTACAATTAAAATTACAGTAAAAATAAAAACAAAACTAAACAAAAAGATAGTAGAAAGTCACTTACTAGGGAAACCTTTATCGAATCATCCACTCCATCTATTTATATTCCCGCCTACGGAAAATTGTACAGGAATATTTTTCTATTTTAGCTTGCACAGTCGTTCATTAGCCGCGATGCCCGCCTCGCCTCTATTTCACAGTTCATTTCCATTTTTCTATCGGTTAGCAGGGGTGACATGATCATCTCTGGAGCACCTTGAATTAGATAGAAGGTCAGTATCTGCGTCTAAGTTATTTCCATCCGTGCCTTTATAAAATTAGGTCATTGGAACAGTTCAGACTTCTTGTGTTTTCTTAACACTTATAGTTGAAAATTTTTCAAATTAAATTCTTTCGTCGCTTCTTGTGTCTGTTTCTAAATTTACTCAGATTTTGCTCTTAAGTGTCGGTCATGAAATTTGATTTAAAAATTATGAAAGCTTTGTCGTCCAGGTAGGTACCTAAATCGAAAAAACGTAAACCTATTTAACTTTTACTCACATAGCTCTTATTTTTATTTAAGCTCTAGCGCCGCACGTTTCTAGTAAAAGTATCTACTACGCGTACGTGGTTTTAATGATGTAGTTCGTCTAAATGGGCCACAAAACTGATTAGTTTATACTCATATACTCGCAGTCATAACGCTCCATAGGTAAGGTTCGTTTGTGCGCCCCGCGTGACTTTCCGCTTCGTTACGTCTGACTCTTGTTCTGATTTAATTAAACGGTAACGAATTTTTCAAAATGTCTTAATTGTTTCCGTCCGAAAAAGCTCTTTTTTATCTTTTATCATTCTCCCTTTTATTATCTTTTGGAGTTTGGAGTGCCGGTTCCATTTCTTTTAAATATTTTTATACTGGAATGCTTTAAGTCGTAAATTGTATCAAGTTGCTTGATAAATAACTTAGAAAGCCATGATTAATTTTATTCGCCACATTAATTACGCTCATTATAATTTATAACGAGGAAAATTATAAATATGGATTTTGTAAAAGTTTTGTTGACTTCACTGTACCCACTCTTTTAGGTTAAGTGTAATTTGAAAAACGACCTATTTATCTTAAGAAAATAACAGAGAGCCCCAACTTTATTACGCTAGCTAAAGCATAATTTATGAGACAGAAGTAAAGGCATTTCAGTAATTTCACTTTTTCGTTGCCTATGTAATTGAGAATAATTTACTTTTTATGGCTATTTCAAATCAAAGATCGTAAAAATGTTATACAGTCTGTCTGAGTTTTAATCATGGAGTTGGCACAACTAGTTAATGTAGTGTTATTTAATATATTTGAAATATGTGCTGAATTCTAATGCCCCTTAAGAAATTATCGTAGAAAAGGTGGAGCTTAAACGAATAAAAGAAATGGACATCCGGTCACTTTAGTCATACAATCAAACGTAACGATTTGGTTTAATTCAAATGTCGGAAGCAGATGTAAAGTTGTTACAATTAAATGAAAAAATAAACTAATAATAATTTGGCTGGTATATGAATGAACAGTATCTTAGAACATAACAAGACAATATGAGAATGCGACCAAACCACTGATCTATAATAATTAGTACATAGTAACAAAGTCACTTTTTGTGTCTGTCTGCGTGTAGATTTTTTGCAGCGAAAGGGCAAACAAGATGATTATAAATTTAATTTAAAAAACAAGCTTTTATTAAAATGAAAAGAAGGAAATTGGTTTTATCTATCAACACTGCACTCGTATACAAAGTTTCGTGTCGGTGCTATTAACCGTTGAGCAGTTCTCTCGTGAGGAGGTGATCCTGGCTGCAGTATCAAGTCATGTTTTTCATAAATATGTATTGTCACCAGAACCAAAGATGTGAGCAAAATTTCAGCTCAATCGGTTACCAGAAAGTGGTCGAAAAATGGCAAATTTTGATTTACAAGCTTGTAAAAATGACTATGACATTAATAAGCGTATAATGTAATTTTTAAATAATCAAGAAATTAATACTTTGACAAGTCCCAAAAACCTTGCGAACTCGCTCCCATTATATTCGTTCGCTATTAAAAAATTGTAAACTATATTATGTAAAAAAAGGCCAGCAAATTTTATTATTCCCCGTTTCAGAAATTCAAGGAATATTTACTGGTACGGAGAAATTCAATTCAGGCTATCGAAAAGCTGTCCGGTAGCGGTCCACTACTAAAAAATGCATTACTGAGTATCCCCGCTGACGCTTTCAGGTCAATTTTGCTTGAAAGAGTATTTTCAGAGCAATTTCAGTTTTTGTTTGGTTTTCGTTGCTTATATTTATTTATTTTATTATTTATTTTACACATACATTTTATTCATTTAAGTTGGTGCCAACATAAACTCATTAGAGTTTTACCGTGCACCAAAATCATCGACTACATAATTTAGAGAATTAGATCGATTTAAATAGGTACTTAGTTAAAAAGAAACTACAACTAAAATTACAGCGGGCGGGGGTGCGGGGGTGCGGGGTTATTATATTTTATACTATCATTATAAATAATGGTACCTTTAAAGTTTGTTAGATAGACATTAAAATTAACGTGTTGTCTGCAGTTGGTTTTTTTGCCACCGCAAGAATTCCAGCCTACCCATTTCTATTGATTTAACGACTTGCAGGAAAGCAGCTGATTCAACTAAATGGCTTTCTATTCCACCCAGACCTCAGAACACCAAAAAAAGAAACCGGGTTAATGGAAGAAATATGTTCCCAAATAAAATTTTGTAAACTGTCTCAGATAAGAAGCAGATGGGGTTCAGGGTATAACTGGTGTTAAATAAATTGATCATTAATGAACGAATCAATTAGCGCTGTAGTACATCGATGATATAATCGTCGAGTCGATAAGATATACCACTTATGGTAACACGCCATCTGTTCCCAATGATCCCATAGCGAGTGTTAATGCGACTGTATTTTTTGTTTCAAAGGATATTGAATTACTAACGATGTCATAGATCGTTGCATCATAAAATTTTAAACTCTATTGTAGAAGATGGAAGGTAAATAATGCATTAACGGAATAAAGCTGGTGCTGCAGCAGAAGTGTAACAGACAAGTTTGCTAACGATAGACAAACAAAAAGTTTGTTTTTCTAACATCGCAAAAAAGGTCGCAGATAATAAAAGGCATGATGACAATGAATCGCAATTTGAAGTGGGACACTCATGTTACAATAACGAACCCCTTGAATAAAATTATAATTTTTGTGTAAGCACACATAATAAACATGAAGATTTGTGCAAACAAATTCTGCGCAAAACTGGTATTCCTGGACATTGACAACCATAAAACCAGTCAGCTATAACACAAATAAACGCGAATATTTTGTTGACATTATGTCCAAATGAATGGTTTGCTCTTTTAATGAAATTGGTGAGATGAGGAACAATTGTGTTTGTATGAGCTTTTTTTTATTTCAGAACGAGCCTGACATCTTTTGTTACCGGTTTTCGTTATTTGAATACAATCTGAGAATAAATAGTGTCCTTTGCATATTTTATCTGTAAATCCATTTCAGTTGTTTGTCTTATCTTCTTTACTTTCATTTCTCTTGACACCTTTCATAACTTTTCTTTTCGTGACAGGTTTTATATCCATTTCTCTTGGTTTATTTTCAAAACGTTTATTTCTGTTTTGCCTTTATTTATCACCTCCTGGTATTACTTGTTCTGGCTCGATGAAATTTTCGGTTATGGTCAATTTCTACTGGCTTTAATTTGAAATTAAGTTATCTAGCAAAATTTCACACTGTGGGTAGATTTTTGTTTTGTTTTGTCGTCACTTCTATGAAGATTCGCAAATTAATAAATTTTATATTAAGTTCTCTGCAATAATTCATACGAATAATGTCTGACGTATTATGAATTGTTGAAAAGTCAAAACTGCGATGGCCCTTGAATCCCTACGATGTACTTACTTCGACCATATTTTATCGCTCTATAAAAATGTCGCCCTCTTTCAATTTGGACTCAGTTGTTTTATTATGTACAGGAAAATTATTGCCATTTTTATTGCTAGAGTACGCACAATTTCGGACGTTATTTTACGATGGAGGAATAAGTGTGTTTTTTGCAATGTCAGTATACTCAAAAGGGGAAATTGTTCATGTTTGTGGACGATGCCTATGTTAAAACTATTTTATGAGTCATAAAATTTATACGGCCAGACAAACTAGATGTACTGATGTAACATTGATGTGGAACCTTGTAATAATTCAGCGTTATCGCTATAGATACCCTTAATTAAGTTTGGTCAGGATGTTCCACGCTCGTTTATTTTAATTTTTGATCATTTTAAATCACAGGACTACGTACAGCCAAGAATGTATACATTTAAAGAATTTATGAACTCAATTTTAAGAAAATCATTAAACACATCCGGTTCCTTAGCTCCCTAATATTAAACACGTCTAACGAGCTCTACTAAAGGTGGGGGAACTCTGAACTTCAAAAAAATTGATCAAAACTCATGATAAAGCAACTAACACAAATTAACACCTTAAAACGTTATCGCGACACTTCAATCTGGTCATTGAACTAAACCCTTTAAATTCTGCATAAGTTTACAATACCCAAAAATACCAGCATGTCACGGGAAACAGTATATTATGGAAAACTAAACCTTCTTGCTTTGAAATAAGTTAGGAAATTGCTTTCGAATATTGTTTTCCTCTGAGCTCCCTGGTTGTTGATTGCTGGCCACCCTTGGGCCGTTCACAATGTCTTTACGGCTGGTTGCTTCGATTATGGTAATTTTTGTAATAACATCTCGAATTAATAAATGTTTCTATTCGGACAATGGGTTGTTGCAAAATTTTGCCGTTGACGGTTTGCAATTGACTTTATGATGTATTAGAAAGCCCTAAAGGGTTAGGCGTGTTGTTTTGTCAGCTGCCATAGTGCTAACTTAATGGTGTTTGTTTGTAATCGCAGAAAACAACTAATAAAAACTTTTTAGGATTCCGTAGCTCAAAAAGAAAAAGGAACCCTTATAGGATCACTTTGTTGTCTGTCTATCTGTCTGTCAAAACCGTTTTTCTCAGTCACGCATAAAGATATGACATACTCGGGTCTACGGTCTCTTTCTGCAGTGAAAAAATTAAACTTGTAAGTCTACGAAATCAAATTCATAATTACAATCAAAGCAATCAAAGTCACATATATTCTCATAATTTGCGATTTCACAAGTGAATCAAAACCTATAGGGTACTTCCCATTGACCTAGAATCATGAAATTTGGCAAGAAGCAGTGTCTTATAGCACATGTAAAGGCAAAAATCTGAAAACCGTAAATATTTAGATTAATAATGAAAAAACCGGCCTGCATTATGAAGTTTGTACGGAACCCTCGGAGCGCGAGACCAACTCGCACTTGGCCAGTTTTTTAAAGAATATTTTACTTGTACAATTAATGTATCTAAACCGTGTTACTGAATTAATTTAAGAAACTTCGTAGACGGAATTTCATAAAAGCGTTATTTTTATTGCTTTAAAAATACCGATATCCATCAAGTTTTTCACGTCTGTAACATTATCAATATTGGTAATATAACTACTTAAAAATATCATAAAACTTTTATTTACTACTTTGGCTTTTTATAGCTCCTAATACAGCGAATCAAAGTCAATGATGCTTTCTAGATGACGTGTCAAAATTTAAATGAGTTTTCAAAATGGAAGCTCATAATAAATTCTTGGTTATAAACCCTACTAACAACATGCTAATTGCATTAGGAAATCAACGTTATCTCCCCTTTAAATCAGCATTTTTAATTACTTCGCGTGATTTATTGCATATTAAGCTTTCATAGTGTTTACTTGGATGGATGTTTGCGTCGATCGGTAGTCAATCATTATAAAAAAAATTGTATCTTTTTGCGCAGAATGTTCGACGCCAGGTTTTGAAGGGTTAAAAAAATAAAGAGCGATTTATCAGAATGCTTGGAGTAGGTTAGTGGTTGGTAGGTAAATCGATAATGTTGTTTTAATTAAAATACTCTCTCGCTTGGCGGCTGGATCAAGAGCCTGATTCAGAAGGCAGTACTCCTCGATAGGGCCCACATTGTGAGGAGCTTCCTGTCTCTGCAGCCCTAACCACCGGACCTTGTTCCCAACACCAAACGGTTTCGCGCTACACGGTTTTGTTTTAATATTAAAAAAAAGTGTAAGAAAAATGAATAAAGAAAATAATAAAAACTTGTTTTTTTTCTTGCGCATTGATAAATAGTTTACGTTTGATTTAATTAAAATCTATTGATTTTGTCTATTTCACCGAGATTTATCACACCCTATACACCAACAAAGGGCGTAACTTGACGATCGAAATAACTCAATAGAATAAAACCTCATTACAATTGCAAATACTTTTTCTGCACTTTGCATAATTTCACCAAAGGGTTTTTTAAGTTTACACTAAAACCCGTGTAATCCGGGTTTTAACTTATAATAATGCAACGTGGTACATTGTTTGGAACCGAAGGAGGTATAGGGCGCAACCCTATTCTAACGCGTATTGTGATTCAAGAGCCCTCGAAGGTACTGGCGTTGGTCAGTGTAACATAATACTTTATCAGGAATATAACGTATTTAAACGTATGGTATGTAAATCTTTGATGGCATTAGCGGTTGGAATCTGTGATTGAATAACCCTTCGGAATATTTTTTGTGAAGCAGTCTCCTGATATAAGTTTTTAAACTTCAGTTTATCCGTGATCATGGTGCTTGCAACAGTGCCGAAATATCGGGAACTCAAACCTATCAGTAAACATGGTAAATATCCAGCCTCCTGCTGCTTCGCAGAAATTATTCTAATTTTAAATGATGAATAAGAGTTGTGTTTCAATTTTGTTATAAAATAAAGTCAATTCTATATAATTATCCACGTCTACTCCGAACTGTTGTTGTTGGACCGCCTCGTTGGTCTAGTGGTCGCAAGCGCGACTGCTGAGCATGAGGTCCTGGGTTCGATTCCCAGGTCGGGCAAAGTGTTATTGAGTTCTTTTCCTTCAGGAATTTCTCATTAGCACGGAGTCTGGATTTGTACCCGGTTGATGGAAATAGCCTCGCCCCCTATTACATGGTACTTAAACATAACTGGCGAAATGTGGGTGCACTATTAGGTAGACCTCTCCCTAACCCTTCAGGGATAACAGGCGTGAAGGTGATATGTACATACTTCGAACTGTACGTATGAATTAAATTATTAATGAACGTTGATAATTTGTCCTCTTTGTTTTTGACACAATACGTACACATTGTGTCAAAAACCATTACAAATAACAAAACTCTTCGACTCCAAATGGAATAAGGAAATAAATATGTACAGCATTTCACTGTATTATTTACCCTGAACCGTCCAACTAAACTATTAACAGCTCCAATTAAAACTTACTCCTAAACTTACCTAAATGTAGAACGTTGCACCGAATTCGTTTCAAGAAATTCAGTTGGCAGCGCAATTTGGCCTGACCTGCATTTGGGAATCGAATGAAACCGGTGCACATTCCTTCGAGGGAAAAGATTCAATCAAGATTCAATCAAGATTCAATCATCATCACCTTTCCGTTACTTGAATACACTGTTTGTCTACAGAAAAATATTTTTCAACAAGTGTAATATTTTGTTTTTTCTTGATAGTTATCGCCTCTATAACGGTATCATTGGCGTAACGGTAGTAAATAAGCAGTGTCTTTGACCACTACAGTTTTTTTTGGATTGCCAAAAAGGTGGTTTGTGAATGCAGGTTTTGGGTGCAAACTTATAAATAACCCAGAGTAACCTAGCCTAGTGCTTGAATCAGAATTTGGTTATAGGCGTCAAACTTGGCTCTAAGGGAGCGTCCATTAATTACGTCAGTCGATTTTGCCGAGTTTTTGAGCCCCCTCCTCCCATAGTGAGATGTCGTGAGATTTAACTTGACCTCCTCACCCCAGCCCCTACTCTCTCTCTCAATCTGTGCTTGATTGCGTTGGATTTATTTTAAAACATTTTGCTTAATTGTTTTCATTACATAATTATTATTAAATATTACTGTAAGTATTTAGGCATGTTTTAGTGGAGAAACATGTTTACTTAGTAAACCCAGTTTTCTCGCAATTTTACACTGTTTCGTGCAGGAAAAAAAAATACGGGAGATTAAGCTCGACCCCCTCCCCCCCATAAACGCCTCACGTAATTAGTGGATATCCCCTAAAGTTGAAGAGATTGATTTGAATTACGAGTAATAGTGGTTTGAAACCTTCGTCCATTTTTTAAGAATATCACTTTAGGAAAGTGTTTTCCAATTTCTCCAAAAATAACTTCGTTTCAGTATTTTTCCACTTACATTTTCCTTCCTGAATATCAAGATGATGTCATCGTTATTCCACGAATATTTTAAGTGGCATCAACAAACTCCACTTCGAATCGCTTAGAACTTCGTTTGCTTACGTTCTCAGAAGTAAACAAGAATATTTCTATTTACTTCGGAGCTTCACGAATTTAATTTTAATACAGACTAGCTGTGACCTGCGACTTTTGTCCGCGGGAAATTATTATAAAAATATGACATCCCTATTAGAATCCGATTTTGTTAACAATTTCAAAGATTTTAATATTTTTGCACGGAACCTTAATTCTTTTTCTAAAATAAAATTAGATTAAGTTACTCCTTAAGACATGCTATCTGCCATTAAAAGTTGCGTCCAAATCGGTCCAGCCGTTTCGGAAATTAGCCGGAACAAACAGACAGACAAGCAAACAGACAGAAGACAAAAATTAAAAATAATTATTTTTTGTTATAAGTACCGTATATACTTTCGTATGCATTTAGTAAAAAGCGGTTATTTTGAAATTACAAACAGACACTTCAATTTTATTTGTTTGCATAAATGTGTAGATAACACTCGTCTCGTTTTCATTACGACCATTAAAATAAGAGCTTACTGCGGTACGTAGAGAGTTATCCTTCCTTTTACGTCAATTTCAGATTTACTCTAATTCATTGTTACACGAGAGTTAATACATAGGATTTCTTAACAAGATCACCATAAATCATTGAAAAACGAATAAACATCGTGGTCTCAAAGATCCGTATTCATCTCAGCGCAGTCAGGTCAGACAAAGGCTTTAAAAGGTCTATTGTTGGAGCGTGCTGGTCTGGTTTAATACCTTCCATTTTCACCTCTCTTTGTGGTCGAGGAATGTCTTTCAAGAATCGTTTTGGACCAGATAGATGAAGCTATAGGTAATTGCTTTAGTTATGATGCCTCTTGTATCTTTGTGTGGACTTGTAAGCCTTTGTACTGGCCTGTTACGTCTAAGTAGGTGAATTTGTTGTTGTCGCTGAAAACTAGGTACTAACTGCACATTTCAGTGAAAAGAGAACGTTGGTAAGGAAACGAAAAATATAGTAAGAAGTAGGTAATCCTTCTTTAGCTTTTTCTATATGCTAGTAAACATGGGCGTACCCAGCATTTTTTAAGGGGTGGGGCAGAAGCAAATAAACTAAGTAGTAGGAAATTAAAAATGCTTTTTATTTACTGACTGATTCGTTTTATTGATTGCACTACAGCTTATTTCAATAATAACCTGCGAGGGTTTTGGCTAAATCTAGCTAAAATTTCGTTTTCAAATATATGTTGTGCTTTCAAAACCCTCTTTCTATGCACACTCATCATACAGAGGCCGACAAGACGGTTTTCTGTCATTGTTGACCTAACCAAGTTTTTATTTTAATGTGAAAAATGTTGGTACCCAAATGAATATTTAATTTTGTCATTATAGTAATTTTGCCTAAAAATTCTCAACTTCGCAGGGTGGGGTAAGTGCCCCACCCTGCCCCACTGTGGATTTGCCCATGCTAGTAAAAATAGGATGGTTTGCCCTGACTACAGACAAGACCGATGAGATACGATGACGTCACTTTTGTTAACTTTTTATCTTGTTTTACATCTTTTGTAGTAAACAACAACTTATTGTCGGGCCTACGCTGTCCCCCATACTTAAGAGTAACCATGGAGTTCCTTGCCGGTTCTTCTCCATAGAAAACGACCAACCCGAACCGTGCACCTTTTTGTCGACGATTTATAAGTGCCCATCAAGGCCTATGTGAAATAAAATATTTTGATTTTGATGTCTAGAAGAAGAAAACATGCAGCTCAGAGTCCAAATAATTTAAGATGATAAAGGAGGATTATTAAGAAATACAGCGAAGTCAAATTACGACAAATCCTGTAATACGCCCTCCGTGGATACCCAAAAGAACAAGTCCTTGCTGGCGCCTTCAATTCATTTGTTTCACGTCTCCACAGGATAGTCCGGTGGACCAGTATTGCAACCTTAGGCGCGAATTACATTTAAACGGCGTTAGGTGAAGGCGCGGCGCAGGCATGATGCCGCTTCAAAACATTTTCATACAAAATCTACGTAGGCGACATGTCGTAAATTACACTCAAGCGATGCGGCGCAGGCACTCCGTTCTTTTGTTTCCTTAGGCGCGAATTACACAGAAACGGCGTAAGGCGTAAGGTGCGGCGCAGGCGTGGAATTTATAAGGAAAATGTTTTGAATCAGCATCATGCCTGCGCCGCGCCTTTACCTTACGCCATTACTGTGTAATTCGGGCCTTATAAATTCCACGCCTGCGCCGCACCTTACGCCTTACGCCGTTTCTGTGTAGTTCGCGCCTTATTCAGTTGAATTGCAACAACGAACGTGGCAACGTAAAAAAAAAACCCTTGAGAACACGTCACGCATTGAATGTTATAACAATCTTTGTTACTTGTTTACTTTTACGCAGGCGTAGGTCTATTATGTTTTTGATCTACTTCTCCATGAGATCTACTATTTTCGAATGGGCAACTACAGTCCATTCACAGTTATTATGCCTGTGGCGGGACTGTAGGTAGCTTATTTTTGACTATGCAAAAGTGCCTGTCATGGGTCTATTTGAAATAAATGCTTTGAGTTTGAGTTTGAGTTTGACAACCCAATTGACGCAGCAGCTCCTCCGCCTTGTGTGCTCAGGTTGCTGATTCGTTACGCATCAGGATAAACATTTGTATGGCTTACAGATGCGCATGCCACGATTTCAGGTCAGATTTATTTGTGCATAAGATTTGTGTTTGTAACGGTAGCCACGACAAAGGATGAAGCAATTGATATGATTGATAATGAAAGAGTTGATAATAAAAGTATAGAATCGATTTCCTCTGTTTTAAAGTTAAAAGTACCTTTTAATGGTCTAATTGAAATAAATGGTTTGACTTTGAAAAAAGGACTCAATGTTTTGGCAATGCCATGCTTGATAATCCTTTCTTATTGAAGAAGGCAGGTAGGTAGGCGATTCAAGAAAGCACTAGGTAAAATGAGTAATGTATAGTGCCCTTTTAAAATAACATAGGCACGCATCATGAAAGCTGATTCAAGGTGTCGCAGGAGAAGAGTACCTGGAAGGATATGGAGGGATAAGTGGACATACAAGTAAAAAAAAATGGGACATGGAGGGGAAAAATGGGATCCAACTCGTGATTATATTATAATAACTACCTTTTGTCCTCACCAGTTTTCCAATACGTTTAAATATTCAGTATAATACCTAATCATAAAAAGCTAGAATAGAATTATTTTTGACATTAAAATTTTAAGAAAGTGGATCTGACTTAGGATCCTATGAATTTCTCTTATGTTAAAACCTTTTCGAATTTTTCTGGTAGTCCTCTAAACACGACCGTAAAATATGGCACTTTTTGTCAACTTTGGAGGGTCATATTTTCTTTACTTATTACTTGTTGAAAAAAAGGAAATGACAGTGACGTCTCTATATTAAAATAATAGCACTAGAGGCACAATTCAGGAAGAAAAAAGGGGAACACGAAACGTCGATTTCGTCAAAATTCGTATGGAGAAATAGCAGCGCATGTCCCCTCTTAAAAAACTATGACAAATAAAGGGTGTAAAAAGACCCTTAACGAAAACGAAAACCACATATTCTGCCCATCATTGGGATCATTTTTTTGTTCTGGACCATACCTGGGAACCTTCTAGTTACGGAGATATTGGGGGTCAAAGCTCCAATTTTTTCACAAGTTTTTTTTTAAATACTACTTTTTAAGGTTCTAACTTTACTCCAATTACCTCTATGGTCCGTTTACTATTCAAAGCATCCATCAGCAATAAGTTTTGAGCGCACTATATTGAGTTTTACCGTAAAATGTGATTTCTGACCCCAAAAAAAAATTTCGCTTCCCAGCAAAAATTTTTGCGTAAAGTTACTTAGTTTGATGTACAGAATGCTTGGTTGACGGCTTGGTGAAGGGTCTGTTTACACCCCGTATTAAATATCTCAAAAATTATATCCAAGATTGATGTCCTTACATCAATATTCAAACCACAGCAGCATTGTTCAGAAAAGAATCTGAAGCAAGAACGGGGTGAATAAGTGCGGGGTCACTGACCTACCTGAGACGTAAGGGTGGTTTCCACACGTCGTTGTTTAGCTCTTTGTCCCTTTATAAGCTTTGTTACACACTTGTAAGTCGTTCCACCTTGCTTTGTGAACTAGATTTTATTACCTACAGGGTGTTTTTTTAACCCGTATGCAGTGTTGCTTTGACTTGCGTTCAAGTCCAAATAATTGTAGCATTTCCGTTTGTTCGTAGACTTTCCACAGAATTAGAATTTGTCTCTCAGTTGCTTATTCAGTCTTTAGAATCATCATCATCATTCTCTTGCCCTTATCCCCGTTTATTTGCGGTCAGCGTAGCATATCCTCTTCTTCCATACTTCTCTGTTACTCGTCATATCCTCAGAGATCTATTTCTATCCAAGAATAAAGAATGAATTCAGACACCAGCGTATCTATGTATATTTGATGAACTGTGCTAATATACTAATTGAAGTCAACATCGACTAAGTACACTGAATTATTGATTTACGAAGCTTCTGCATCTTCCCCGGAGAATACCTCTATGTGACGGGTATGTCACATCGCGGTGTATTGCTTAATTCATATGTAGACTTGGCCTTATTCCCATATTCTCGCAAAATTTGAAAAGTACCTACTCCGTGTGTCGACTAATGCAATATGTATTTCAAATGCGGAATAATCCGTGCAATGTCAAGGTCTGTTTTCTCTGATTGGATAAACCAATTCAATCCCCCAGTGCTTTCACAATCAAATCGGCTGAATATTGGATTACCTTGACCTATTGCATTTTTATCTTTGTTATTTATTTTGATTTGGTTAGAGACTTTCTCATCCGTTCCACTGAAATGATTAATACCTACAAACAAAATTCTCATTAAAAAAATCACGCTGTATACAAATTACAAAGCATAGTGCTCCACACATTAACCAGTAAAATAGTCTAATCTCTAATATAAAGAATTAACTGTGTGAATAACAGCATCCTTTTGTACCCCATTGTAGTTTTGTGAGAATATTTTCTTGATGCCACTGGGTCACCTTCTCAAAATAAAAGATCTATTGTTGGTCGTATTGTCCGAAACATATTAAGCAGTCAAATAAGCACCCCTTTTTATTAGACGAGTATGAATTGCATCGTAAAAGGTAAACGGTCAGTTTCTCTCTGAATATTTATTCTTTTGTCCCTAATCGTATGCGTAAAGCCGTAAACTTTCTCAATCCGTATGCAACGCTTCGGACAATTCTGTTTTTACACCGCTAGACCTATTCTTTCTCTTTTTCTAAGAGAAATAAACTTGCAGAAAAGTAATGTCATGCTTAACATGTAACCAGGTTCCATTAAAATAAATTCTGCTCTTTTCTTTGTAATAATTATCATCTTTCCGCAAGACATTACCCACGCAACAAAATCATGACACTGCAAAATTCTAACATCACAACGGTTAGTTAAAGATTTTCTGCCATCAAAATAATCACCATCTAGACTAAAAGCTTCAACTAAATGGGATTAGTTTTAATCAACGTCAGTAGATAACACTAAGAGCCGCCACAAAGCCCTGAGGTAACCCAGGAGTCGTTAGAAGGAACGTTATTCCCATTTCCCAGTATAAATGTAGGCCGAGACGCCGTGGAAATCGCTTAAACTGTTGTTCTACCTGAAATGTTGGGCTACATCTCGTTAGGTGCAAAGTTTGGGGTAAGTTAGTTTAAATGGAAATTGATATTAGAATAGGTAATCAGCGTGACTTGAAATCTGAAATTCTGGCTACGTAGTCTGTGTTCGACTATACTCATGTGTAAGATTGAGTAATAACGGGTAAGCTAGAAACTATTTAGTAAACAATTGTTGTTATCCAATTATTCGCAATATGACCACTCATCGTATCATTGTGACGGGTCCTACATCTGAATCTTTTATTAGTATTGATAACTTCCACGGTACTGTCCTGATTATATCCAATGGGAATGTGGAAAACAGAAACGAATCAATAGTTCGTGGAGTTCGTTCACCATCGATTAGACATGGTTAACTAACCATGTTTGCCCTACTTTACCCCTAGAATTTGACCGAAAATCAAAAGCATCAACTGTACAATCTGTAACTTTAGTTCCTAGTTCTTTGTTACCAATCTTACTTGCGGCCAGTATGATCTACCATTTACTTTCCCTTGTATCGTCCATTGCGCATTTCTTAAGTGTATAATTATTGCGTTTATTGGCTCATTCCATTCCATGAGAGGCGTATACAAAATTGCTGTTTAGCTTCAGGGCAACTTAGGGCTTACACCGAATTATTGCCCACTTACGTGACTCCGTAAATTGGTTTTAGAAAGTTCGATGCAAGAGTTTATACGTGATTTATTGTTATTAGCTTCGGTGGTTATTTGTGTGGTATGCGGTATGTTGAACTGTAAACTTGCGTTTTTGAATCATGCCAACCACTTATTTGAAATAAACACATTATCAAAATTACTACTGTAACATCACGAGAAGTAGCTATCGGCTATGTTACATCAACTTGATGTGGTCCAGTTTCTATAATTGTATTTATTTCAAGTTAGCAAACAGTAATTGTAACAAAAGTAATAATTTTCACACAGTCGGTCAATTTATTCAATTCCTCAGACCTGCTCCAAAATTTTTAATCCAGTTTCCGAACGCCAAATGGCAATCAGATGCAAATTAAAATCGTTCAGGTCAAACTCGATCACGCTCTCATCGGAATCGTGAACTGAAACGAGATTTTGGAACTCGTTGCAAAGGTAACAATTGAAGATCACAGGTGTTGGAGGGATGACCTCTTGCAGAAACCGGCTGTGCAACTTGATGCATACCTTGATACTGTATGAATAATTTCTTATGATAATTGTCGTTATGGCGGCTGCATTAGAAAATCAAAGGACTGGGAACTTTGTCGTGCTTTTGCATACGACTGTACTAGATAGTAATTTTTGAAATCGTTTTATTACTTGTTGACGCTTGCATTTACTAGTTTACTACCTCATAAAACGAATATTTATGGAGATTCAGGTTCACGTACTCAGGACGGTCGTAAAAATGGTTAGAAGATTCTAATTATTTGCAATTTTGCTGTTAATATTAGGGTTTTTATGCAGGTAATCAATTTACGTATTTCACTTGGAAGTAAAAATTCATATCATTATTCATCTACTATCCTCATTTTAAAATTGATTGGTCCTTCTATTTATGTTAACCGCAGTTTTGTTACGTAGACATACGCATTTATGTTCGTCAGTAGTTTTATAAGTTTCTTCACAAATAGTAAAACACGATCAATTGTTGCACGTCCAATTTTATAAGCCCCATCTTACTTAAGATCACCACGCCAAATGAATGAATTATGAACAGTCACGCTCAAATAAGCATTTCATCTAGATTGCCAAATCTAGTTTTCTTCATACCGAGGCTTGATCTAATTGCTATTTATCGTTTCAGGTAAGCTGTTATTGAGATCATCTCACTCATCGTCAGTAAGTATGCAGTATTTGAGTTCAAAATTAGCCCTTTACGTTATGACCATAACCTTACAAATATTAGAATGTCAAGAGGACCCCTAACGGTACATTTAAACGGTTACCGACATCCGAATGGTATTTGAAAACGATTGAAGTTCCATAGTGAGTTAATTATGGGTTGGACTGGACCATGACCCTTTGAAATGGACCTTTTGTAAAGGGACTGTAAATGGTTATTTAAGAAACATAGCGAGGTCGATGACTCCTGCTAATGACAGGCAAAGAATATTCACAGGAGGATTTTGTGTCGCGAGCAGTAAGTACCGTCATATTTTATGGACTTTGAGTGCATACTTCTGTCATTTGCTTTTTATCTGAACTTGCAGTGAATCTTGGTAGTTAACCTTTATATGTAGTTTCATTGCTAATCTTAATTAGGTACACTTGATCGAGTCAATTTGCTATATTTTATATATTGTAGTAGAGATAATAATCGCAGTAAAACTTTTAACGTTTGTAAAACCTACATTTGAACTAGACAATATGATATACTTTTTTTGGCTCGTTGTGTCTTCTTTGGACACTTGCGTTACAAACACCTGCCTTCTAAACAATACAAATTATTTATCAGTCGTCGTTATTGTTTTGATCTGATACACTCGTACAAGTCCGTCACGTTCGATATTATCTTCAGATATATATGGATCATCAAGTTTATCATAGTTGGTGATCTTCCGGAGATGGCCCATAGGGCTCGTTCCAGGGACACGCGCGCCATTGCATGTCTGATGACGTCTGACTCAGCCTTGCGCACGCGCATAGCATTATATGATTTTAGTCTGTTACAAGTTTACGTGCTAAGTTTTATGCATTTTATAGGTGAATCGATGACGAATCCACGATTTCAAGAAGTTCAGATGGTGGTCAAGACATTTCTTTTTTTAAATGCGACCTTTTCTTTGCTTTGTTTAGTAAAACCTTGTTTGATTTTGCGGTTCTTACATCAGCTGCAATATTTTATTATGACATCTGCATTTAACCATGTCAAGACTTATTTCAACATCGTCTGCAATGATAGTCTCAATATTTATTTTATATTGCGATTATCCATCGACGGCATAAGCTGGGTAGCTCAATCTGTAAAGATTAGACAGTCAGTACTTACTCATAACTTGGAAACGACTGCCTCGTTGGTCGAATGGTCTTAAGCACTACTGCTGAGCATGAGGACCTGGGTTCGATTCCCGTCTCGGGTAAAGTGTTGTTGGGTTTTTTTATCAGGAATTTCTCAGTAGCAGTCACGGAGTCTGGATTTGTGCCCAGTTGATGGCAATTGACTCGCTATTGCTTGGGACTTAAAACATAACTGGCGAAATGTGGGTGTACTATTAGGTACACCTCTGCCATACCCTGCGGGCAAAACAGGCGTAATGTTTTATTATGTTAACTTGGAAACGCGACCGACTGTCCAAAAAAGGCGCTAGCCATTCACTTACCTATATCTTCAATCGTGGAAGCTCTTTTAATCATATTTTGGTGTACCATAGAAGGTCGTCTTATCGAGCAATACAACAAGTACCCAAACCACACCCTAGTTTATTACAGGTGATTGCATACTAGCACAGTGACCCCGTTTCTCCCACTGCGGGGACCCCTCCCGTTCATTGTCGATAATCTCTCCATCTCTCTCCTAAATTAGGAAGCTGAGATCGCGATAAAGGCGTGAACAACTGAACAAGCACTGTTGCAATAAAGGTTGCGCGAGCTTTTGTCAAGCAAGCAAGCAAGCGGAAATCGCATACCTAGGACAAAAGAATGAAAGGGATAGGATTCTTGTACCGGCGAAATTTTAATGATGCCTATGTAATTTATAACTAAGCAGTCATACCATACAATTTTATAGATTGTTTTGCTATTAAATTATGTTTTACTGCAACATTCAGCCCGTGTGGTCTTGTAAATGAAAAGACCTCCGAAGCATTACTTGAATATGCCGTAAAATCAGATAAAGCTACATCAAAATTGCATATATGCATATGCCAGCGTAGGTTGGGTACTTACTTAGATAATGATGTTATGTTATGTCAAAGTCATCATCTGCCTAGCCTTTTCCAACTTTATTGGGGTCGACCTCCAGTCTTAACCGGATGCAGCTGAATACCAGTATTTTACATGGAGCGACTGCCTATCAGACCTCCACAACCCAGTTAGTACTGGGTAATACGATACCCCTTGGTAAGACTGGCTGTCAGACTTTTTTGGGCCACTGACTACCTAACGACTGTCAAAGATCTACACATGACACCCGGGACCAACGGCTTAACGTGCTTTCCGAGGCACGGAGGAAACTTGGAATGTAATGGGTGGTCACCCATCCACAGACTAACCTAATCAAGCACGGCTTAACCTAAAGATCGACCCGAGCGGCTGTTATTATTTAGACACGAGTTATGTCAAAGTATTACATTTAATACTTAGTTCATCAAAGATGATCATTTAATTTCTGAATATATATGTGATGGTGTTAGTGATGAAATCAAATTTGGAGGTGAAGCCTAAAGTGAAGAGGCGAAATAGGAAGCAACAGGAACCGATATTGGAAAGTAATTGTTCTTATGTTTAAACGATCAACCGACAATGACGAATAATGATAAAGTCATGACTGTGACAGCAGTTTAGGCAACATTAATAGTTAGATACTCCAACCACGTTTCCACGCTGGCAATAATTACAAACGTTTTGTCATAAGCCCTTGCATTACCTAAACATATTGCCTGCCATTTGTATTGCTGTGCGTCTAAATGCACTGTGTGTGATGTATACCTCTCGTAGGTAGACGATAAGCTACATTTGTATGCGTCGCAGACTGAGTGAAGAGGCTTGTAGCATCTATAAGACACAGGTGACTAACATACTGAAAAATGGTGCCCTTGCGAACAGTTGGAATACATTATCTAGTATGGTTGGGTAAAAGCTTTTCGTGTTTGTAACATTTGTTTGAATACTGGAGGGTGTGGAGTTGTCTTAGTACTGAGATATTTGCGAGGAACAGTGTCCTTAGACCCCAGCTCTAAGGAGATACTTTTAGCTGTTCTGTGAGTAAAATATTAAATAAGAACTGATTTTTTCATACGTATTAATGAGACCTCAATTTACTTGTTAGAACTTCCTTTAAACTTCATAAATTGTTTTATGAACCAAATTAATGGTCCTTGTCTTCCTAAAAACCGAATGGTCAAATAAAAAAGAAATCCTAAAAAATCATATCCGTACATAAATTAAACGAGATTTGATAAACTAAATAGATGGTCGTGTTCGTGTTCATTTTCATTTGTTTCGGTGCATGCGCACGCGCTGCGCTGCATCTCCGGCAAGCCGAACACAGCCGAGTGTTTGATGCGACGGCCGCCGACCAATCAGCGCCTCAGTTGCTATTCGTCACCCGTCGTGTGTGGTAGTGTCGGTGCTCGTGATGTGACCGTTCGAACATCGAACTCAATTTTAAAATTCAAATACCGAATGTTGACTCGAAAATAATGTGCATTTCAGTGAAAATGTGCTCGATTTCTATTGCGACTCTGTTGTGTTAATGGATTTAAACGATAATACTGTTAACAGTATTTGCGATTGAAAATATTATTTTGCTGGATTGTTTACTATGGTGATCGTCAGTGTTTTTAACAGGTTAGTAACAGATTTCATAATGATTAGAATATGTGTGGCATGGTTTTGTTTGTGTGTTTTCTAACTACATTTTATTATTATTTTGTGCTAATATTTAGAAGTAAGCTCGTTTAATATCTACGTGAAATCTTAGCGTTGTAGTTGCGTGGTCTTGATTCTAATCAAGTGCAACAAATTACGCTAATAAAGTGGGTAGGTTAGGTAAATACCTATGTCTTAATATGGGCAATGTGCACCGGAAGACAATGCATTTTTCGTCACGCTCAATCAGCTCTGTAATCTTATTATGTATTGATTGGTATGTACTCGGCTATGTTACTATAGCTAACAATTTGATAGAAACATTAAGTCACGACTACCCACTTTGTTGTGTGGAATGAATTCGATTCTCCACTCCCACGCATAGGTACCTAGAATTACTGTAGATAAGTGTACAATAAGTAATCGTATATGTACATATGATTATTTTTAGTACTTACTTGCTATCAATAGATTCGTGTTAACCAAAAGAATTTATTAACTCTATTTCGAAACTTAATTAGCTGTTAATTCGATGAATATTTTAAGAACAATCACATTAATAGTTAATTAAATGAGCGCATGCGTTGACCTTGTTTCTTTCTTTCTTTTTATGACACAGTCATGCATAAAACTGGTATTTTGGAATTCCAAATATTGGTAATCAAGACCATGACCTCACACGATACCAGGAAGATTAAGTAATGATTCATTTGATATTCTCAATTCTGTAGGTCCGCGTCTAACTTAAAGTTAGTTACTTTACAAGAAAATAATTCAACTCATCGTAAACTAAGTAGATATCCGTAAGTAAGTAGATAGGTATATCACGAATCGGGTCCGTTATTCCCAGGGGTCATCAACGTTCCCCGATTCGACACGGTAGCTCAGTAACCAACATTTACGTAAGCGCACCTGACAGTATCATGTCGTGTGACATGCATCCATCACTCTCTTCCGCAAATCGTACCCGTATCACCGTCATACTCTAACGCCTGCAATACTGTGTTGTGTTCAATTTGCGCCTTTTTTCTCCCCTTACTGCGGCCTACCTCTTCCTCACCAGAGTAATTTAGAAATGAATAAATCATTATCAATGTTTTGTTAACAATCAATTTCAAAAGTTCAGTCTTCGAATTTAAAGCTTCTATTTGATTGGCAGCAGAGAAACAAACGTTCCGATGCGTTTCCGATTACGCACGCAAAATGGAAACTGACTGATCTTTGAATATGCATGTGCATGGTCCGGCCAGCTGTGCACTTCCACGCATAATCGCGGTTCCCTCTCGTTACCGAGTGTTTGTCTATCGGGCGATGTATCGGCGACATAGATACCGGCCATTAGTGTGCCAATATAAACATTAATAAGTGGATGATTGATTAGGCACTCGTGGCCGCAGTCAACCGGCTTGAACCGGTGTGGGATTTCGTCTAATGTCTTTGCTCATTTAGAAGCCACGACTTTGGGAATAACTTTGGAGATAAGAAATTAAGTTAATTTTATTTGTCATTTAGATAACACTATAGGCGTTAAGCAATAGATAAGTAACGATTTTGATAACACTTAGTCTGTCTATTACTTATGTAGTACCTACTGAATGCATAGCAGTAGATAACTTAACAAATTGTAATGTAAACAGCCTTACATTGTTGGCTTTACATTGGTTAATAAATACAGTCAAGTCAACCATTAATTCTCAGGGAAAGTCTAGAACAATAAAGCTATTAACATATCAAATAAATTAAATATGCGAAAGACAGCAGAAGCTAGTAAAAGTGGCCATATTAACAAGAGTAGAGAACGGAAAAAACAAAACAGTACAACCCAACAAGGCGAAATGCGAACAGATAAAATAAATGCCCATTAAAACATTCTCAAGTTTGAACATTAACCTGGAAACAGAGTAAGCTAAAATTACTCATCATAAACATCGCATTTAATTTCAAAAACTTCTGTTTATTTTCTTGCCTTGCGTCTTGTCTTACTTTTTCTAGAAACGAACCCCACTTACGCATAACGACTGCTTGCATTTAAATAATTCCAAGAGTATCCATAACTTCTAAAGCTTAAGCAAATGGAGTATAATTTGTCAAAATTCCTGTAACATTATTTTTTTCCATGGACTGCAATCAAGCCAAAATCTTGTTCTCAAGCGACGAAAGTGATCAAAGAAAAATTACCACTTTAAGAAAATAATAAATCATTGCGCTTTTTGTCCCTACTGATATTCGAGAGTGGGACGTCAGTGTGCAATGAATCACGTAGCATGTCCTCGCCCACGGGCATATTTACCTCTCAAAGTGCTCCTAACTCATTTACCGATAAATTACTTCTGGCCTTATAGACCTTAGTGTCATTACTATAAGGATCATTTCTTCTCTGCTTAATATCTTCAACCCCGAGGTCATTCACTGCAACTACTTGACTTGAGATGAATTTTGACTTGATTATATTGAGAAACAAATTCAAACTCCTGTATGTTTTGACGCGTAGGATCCAGAGATAATTGAATTTATCACGGAATTTGCCGAAAGCTTCACTAAGAACGATTAAGTAGCTTAATCTTCTCCCAGCTCTAGACATAAATCTTTTGCCGTCCACATATTTGCATATATTTTAGATTAAATCTTGTTAGTTTGTGATAGTGATTCACGCTGACAACATTAGGTACTCCACAAATCAAGCTGACAAATTATGTGACAATTCTAACAACTTTTACTATCACCTTAACAGTTAAAACAGACTGACATTCATGTCATCAAGATAGTATAAAAAAGGAAGAGGTACCGCTTCATGCAACAGGTTTTCAACTAGCACTGATACCGGTTCCTCCATCCTGTTTTGCATTAGAAAATTGTAGTGAATTGGGTCACACACGCGTAATGAGTTTCTCACTCAACATCCTTAGGGATTTGCACTAGTGAAAGTTGCCTGTTCTACTTTGTGGAATTGTCACTTATTAGCATAAGTAATTTGCATTTCGTAACCTGTCATCACCTACCACTATCCTAGGTCCCTTGTGTCACATTTCTGTTTCTATTTGATCCCCACTTAGGTATGCAAAGAGCTGAAAAGGGGTCTGTTAAAATAATAAAGAGATGTTGGCGAACATTACCTACGTTTTCTCTCGGTGTAATGACTATCCCAATTAAAAATGAGTCGACTAAAATCCAAGAATTCGCACATGAGCGAAATTAGATGATCGCACTAGTGGATGCTGATGAAAGTACAGACTTCACTTTCAAACTGAATCGACGTCGTTTCGACAATTTAACACGGTCTACCGCAAGATACTTAGAAACTCGCGTTACCGTCACTCACACGTATTTGCCACAACATTAAATATGGTGATTGTCATCGCCGTAATTTGTGTTTAATGTGTTTCCGCCATTCATCAATCATTTTTAACGAGATTATTTTTGTAACTATTTTCTTCATATTCTTGTTTCTATTACATTATTTAAATTGTAGTTAAATCTGGTATTGAAATTCATAAAAATATACCACACATATTATATCATTATAATTGTAAGTATTTTCAACTGTTTCCTGGTCAAAATGTTAAAGAGAACTTTTTCAGAAGCGGCTATTTTCAGCAAACGCCAAAATTTTACATGTCGTTTTGTGGGAAAATACAGGCTTCATCATGATCTGCCTGCCCTTGACCCATGTACATTAAGGTCTGCGCAACAAGTTCTACATCCATTTTAACACAAAAGAAAACGGCTTGAAAAAAATAAAAAATAATTTCAATGCATCGCATGCAAAAAACCCTATTCAAACCATAAAATCAATCATACTTGAATGAGCAGAGAAAACAGATATTTGTAAAATATTAGTCCCGCATGCTATAACTATTCTAACAACACAAGTCGAAGGGAAAGTAACGCATCGTCATCACGCTAACCGTATGGAAATGAGTATTATGTTATTTGATCTGTGAACGAACAATGATCGTGACTAAATGGTCGTAACGATTTTGTAATCCAAGATTTATTGACATCACCTTTTCATGCAAGACATGGCATTAGAAGTGAATACGCTAACAGTAGCTTGAGAAATTGGTGATATTTAAGAATCAGCTTTTCGTTCAAAAGCCTAGGTATAATCAGATTACTCAGCTTATCATCATCATCCCATTGTTGGTCTCCTCTTGTGCTGGTTGGTGGGTGTCACATGTCTTCGAATATTGGCACATTATTCAATTAATTGTTTGTTAATTGTATCATTTATCTCAAGGGCATGTTCTGTTTAAAATATATCAGTTATTTAGTTGGCCGTTTCCATTACATGTTCAGTTCAGTCCCGGTTGTTCTCCAAACATCAAATATTAATGCAAAATATATCGATGGACACAGTGATAATGTTTACAGGATTGATTGTAATTACAATCACAACCGTTAATTACGTCCGTTGCCAGGCGAAGTGAGAATACCGTATGATAATTGTTTGGAATCCCTGCAATCATTGAGCGAAAATTTCTTTATTACTTCTTTTCACTCAATGTTTAACAGTTTTTACATTACATTGTTATAAGTAGAACAATTAATCAACTATTTATCTCTACAACCCATCATTTAGACTAGACCATCACGCAACACTGCAGCCGTGGAGTCGGTATTTTCTTCATTCTCATTGATTTCACCTTAAGAATAGATAGTTATGCTTTCTACGCCGTCTCTGTTATACTTTGTACGGCGGTAAAGTAAGACGTGGCAATTAAATGTAATTTGCTATTCGATACATTCATTAGTCATAGTCTTGTTCCGAATACACGTGATAAATCATACGAAGTGTTAGTTTTGGCAGCTTTGTTTGTTTGGCCCTTATGTGTATCTATTTGTTTAGAGATCCTTTCACTAGCTGCTACATCTTTATTGGGGCTTTCATCAGCACCCTTATTAATCATGTCATAATCAACACTATTCAAAGTAAATCCGGAACTGTCATCGTTATGTGATGAAATATTATGAATTTCCGCAAACGCCACATGAATACGCAAAAATGCCCCCAATACGGGGATCAATCGAAATTGGCCCAACAATAAGGCATTCTACAGGCTCCATTGTGTTAGCATCTGTCATTGAGGGATTCAATCATTACACTCAATAATCGTAGGTTAGCCTCGTTGGTATTCCCGTACACAATTGCACAAAGTTCTCTATTATTGTTGGAAATACGAACCGATAAATAGTATTTCTGCGCACGCGTGATAGTAATATAGTTATTATTGAATTCCGGTGCGTTTTTTGTTCGACTTTTCTCCCCACAATCCTATAAGTTTATTTATTAGTCGAGCACTAAAATCGGCGCATAAGGGGTTCGGTTTACGACTAAGTTTATTTTGTCATGAGAGGGGATCTGTCCCCGGGTTGTCAGTCAATGTATCCTTTGTTAGTTGCTCGTTAATCTTAGGGTTGTCGAAGTTTTAATACGTATGGATGGAGTGGTACAAAGAAAGCAATTTCGTTGCGTTAATTAAATGCGTTATGGGCATTTTGACACCTTCAAATATATTCTCTAGTATTTTGTTGTCACAGATCCTGAATGATAACTTCAACTACATTCATGATGATGGGAATATTTCTAAAAGCAAATGACACTGTCAAAGTTAAGGTTCCAACTGAAAACTCTCTAAACATTTCGTTTGATTTCCAATATGGTGCAAGTGCAGTCTAACACGACAACGATGTCGCCAAACACGTTCTCTGGTCATATATCACATCGCACATGTGATGTGATTCATTGCGACGTCCGGACGCGGCGGCCATGCATCATTTCAATGTTTCGATACTTCACCAGAACATCCCAACATGAGTGGATGCGAAAAAATAGGAAACAAAAGAAAGTCTTTAAAAGTGAAACCATCTGCTTTAGAGCACAAATGTCACACAGTTTCTTGTCAATTCTCGGCCATATTTGTCAAGATCACTATCATCAGCCCACATAATAAATCTATCTTCATAATGTGCCATAATATCTCTTCATGTCCTTTTATAGTTTAGTCCAAAATATTGAATAACAATGACCACGTGTTTCGTTTTTATTACAAGTATCAGGCGATTTGTATTTTGATTACGTTTTTGCTGTAAAGATGACTGGTACGAGATAAAATTAATAGCACCATCGAAGGAGTTTTTGCTTCGCTTTGAAAAAACTACACTTTGTTCGCTTCAAAATATTGATTGCTCTATATTTTAGATGATTTGTGAGATTGGTTATGGTCTCGATTCCTCGTTATTTCACAGCCGGTTAACCAGGCTTGTTTCAGTGAAGTTTTATTCTTCGCTTTTCATAAGTGTTTCTGATTCAATTTTATGATTGATCGTTGCTAAATTGATCTCCTTTGAGCTAATGATTGTAGATATTTCAGACGTTATCGTAGAAGCACAATTTGTTTATAGTCATTAGTAAACTATATATTTTGCTGCTGTTCTGTTCAATGTAAATACTTAGTACTTAGTATACTTATTGTACAAGTCTTTGTACGTGGCACCGTTTGTCTTAAGCGTAGCAAAAATCTCGCGGGACCCATGTGGAGTTTTTCATAGTCTACAAGGAACTTAAAGTAGGAAAGTTGAAGTAACGCTATTCATTTTTAAAACTGCAATTTTGCCATTCTCCTGTTTTAAAACTACACCCAGAAGTCCAGTTTTACCGCGCAAGTTAAGCCTTTTTAAAGCAATTTACTTAAGAAATTAGATTCAATTACTTGGCTGGTCGTCTTAATTAGCATACAGACGGACAGAGAGACGGAAACTTCCTTTCAATTAGTGATGATACATATAGGAATAGCATTTGCAATTAATTACTAGCTATTTCCTTGCATGACTGTGTTTAACCTGTATAAATGTGCACAAGTATTACTATTAGTACGATGAACCTGAATATAAAACTATAAAATCTCGGTGCTCGTTTACTAGTGGTACTTACTGAATTTAAATATGTATTTATGTAGTCTGATGTATAATATTACAAAATCAACTAGGTAATTTTGTTTGGAAAATATCGACTAGGGATGTTAATCGTTTGATCTGTATTGTGCTGATTATATTCAAATTGATATTGGCGATGTGTATTCAAATTTTAGGAAAATTGCTCTACAGCACGGCATTCGAAACATTGCTGAAATAATGGAATGAACAGTCGTGATTACCACGTAGAAGATACATTTATTTACTCATTGACAGTCTATACTTCTATACTAATATATAAAGGTGAAGAGTTTGTTTGTTTGGTTGAACGCGCTAAACTCGGGAACTACTGGTTCGAATCGAATAAATCTTTTAGACACGCTACAAACAATAGGGGCGGAGCAGCAATGAAAAATGTTGCAAAAACGGGGAAAATTGTATTTTTAATAATTCTACGCGGACGAAGGTCGCGGGGAACAGCTAGTTAAATATATATGTTGGAGTCTTAAATAAAACATATTTCATAAAGACATTTTATATTAACAAAGCTCTTTAATAATAAAATATATTATATTGTAAGATTTCTAATCTTACGAATAATATACCTACTGTATAAGTATTTCATTTAAGATGAAAATCTCAACATAAAATTTCACTGTAATTTTTAAGACTTCCTATTCTTCGGCACGATAATAGAACCGCTATGTAATAGGTCAGGACTTTCCGCTTTATTAAGCTGCAAAGAAATAAAACTCTAACTAGGTTACCTGTAGCCGTTCTTGCCATTCGTCTTTTAAAACCGACAAGACGTTAGATTTTTTTTTTTGCCTTTTCTCAAACATAAAATTAACATAACATAACATCACGCCTGTAATCACCGAAGGGTTAGGCAGATGTGTACCTAATAGAACCACCGCCAGTTATGTTTAGGTCCCACGTAATAGGGGCGAGCCTATTGCTATCAATCCAGACTCCGTAGCTGCTACTGAGAAATTCCTGATGGAATAACCCAATAGCAATTTGCCCGACCCGCGAATCGAGCTCTGGACCTCATGCTAAGCATTGAATCGAACCCAAGACCTCATGCGCAGCAGTCGCGAATGCTAACACTAAACCAACGAGGCGGTAATTTCTCAAACATTAATGTTGAATTACCTCTTTTGCTCCAATAATCATAATTTTTACAGATACTGTATATTTTGTATCTCTAAAATAAGATACATGTAGGTAAATATATCAACCAGGTGTTTATAGGTCAAACAAATAATATTAAATAAGATATTCACATACAAAAGCACAACAAGAATGCACATTTTAAGCTCATTCAAGCTGTCCAGTCGATCGGACAATAAGTTATGCATACAATTGATATCTAAACATAAGGACCCGTGCATAATAGAACACGCATTTTTATGGGGTCGTTGCTATGAACAAAACCCATCATATTATTGTTATTCATTAGGTAAGGGGAGTCGTATTACTTCATTGTGGGTAAAATAATGAATATTTTTACGAAATCCGCTATTTTGTGAATGTGGTCATTGTTTGTGATAAGGTGGGGTACCACCGTACCCCACGGCCTCGGGTGACCACCGTCATCCGTAGTTACCGGATCATTCCGGTCATCTGGATGGATAGACCGATCCGACCTTTTTGGACCCATCGGAAGCTACAGGGACATTATTAAAATATTATTGAGCTTATCGTGTCTTTTTACGATGTTTTGTACATTTTTTTTTTATAAAAAGCAACACTCGTTTTTATTGTAGACGTTTTGGTGTTAGGGTGGTTTTGGATCTCCCCTTTTATTAAAAATAATATTATTTTACAGATTGACAATATTTTAGAAAATAATAATATTACGTATTAAAAAAAAAACTGCAACCAAAATGTTAATTTGACACTGAGTAAAAAAAAAATATTCAAAACTTTCCAATTTGATCACCCAAAAATGATCCAAATAAACTATTCCGAACTCAATTCATCGTTTAAAACCCGAGCGTACCCGAATGACTCAGCGAATGAATTATTTGAAACTTAAAAAACATCGATGATACTTAAACTAACGAAGCGGTTTCTGATCTTAGCGTGTTACCAAAGTTTTTTTAAAAAATGTTAATTAGCCACTCCAGTTTTAATTGAGAACTGATGTAAGTCGCGTGCTGCATGACTGATGAACAAGAATCATACTGATTGTGTATTGTGTGTTTTTAGGCCATTTTTATATTGAGAGAGATATGGAATGACAGCCAGCCCTATTGTTGTGATTAGATCGATGCGTCGTTGTAATAGTATGTAGGGTTGTCCCTTGGCTGTTGTTATTTGCTCAATGACTTTCTTCCGTATTTTTGTTGACCCAGACTCTGATTTTGAGAATTTGAAGTTGAGTAAGCCAAACTCTATTTAGCATTACATTTTGAATTTCGAAGGAATCACCTTAAGTACTTATATTGCTCAAGTTGAGCAGAATTTGATAGGTTTTCAATTTAGCAACTGACAATTAGTAACTGTAATTAAAATAATATGAAGATACTACTGAGTTCGACGGTCGACCCCTTTTCAACCTTATAGCTTACGGCATAAGGGTGAAAACTGGCAAACCGTCAATGAACTCAGTAGTATGTTGATCGTATCGTACTTAATTGGTCCGTCACATTATGATTTTATAATTAAGTACTTAAAGTTTTTGTTGTGATGAGTTATCGAATGAATCGCTAAGTAGGTAGATTTCGATACAATAATTGAGAACGACCGGAATTTTGCCAGCATTGAAACAATTTGCCCCGACCTCGACAGACGATACACATTGATCGAAGCAATCTGCAAATGTTTACAGCACCAACCCTAATATAGATTTTCGATAAATCGGAATTCCTCCGGCTTACGGTATCTTTTTAACGGTAGATGATCGGATTGTTATAAATCGATTTGAAAAAAAAATGTCGGTCTACTCGGTCTCATTCGATTCGAATCAAGTTAATCGGAAGTAATCGTGTTAGTCGCTTGGACTTTGTTTGTCCGCACGGTGGGCCACGAGCGGTTTACGCATCACTAAATACTAATTCGGTCGTATTGTAATGTACGAACCACAGAAATATTAAAAACAGGAGAAGTGGCAAGGGGGCGTGTCGGCGACCACGTGGAGCTGAGCGTTTCGCTCAGCTATTGAAAAAATGGCCGTCACCGCGAGTTAGTGTGTTGTCAACCGCGATCGTAAAAAGAAACGATAATGCCGTCTTGTTCAGTGGTTTCGTGCAAAAATAGAAGCCAAAACAAAAATTTTAGAAGTCATGGCATCAGTTACCACAGGTAAGTACAAGTATTTTACAGTATTTGTCTTAAAAATCACGAAAAACAACTAGCCGTAAAATATATCTGACTTGTACTACTTTATTTTTGTTTTCCTATATTACTCCGACTGTATTATTTTTGCATTAAATACATTGCGCTTTTACAACCACCTCAGTCTGTCACTGAGTGACTGAACAAGCAATGTAAAACTAACATAACGAAAGCTCAGTAAGCCGTAATGTCGCATGGTGCGTCCGCTGCTCCGGTCCGCCGTATTTGAACGCGAGCTAGTGCTGTGCTCGTGGAGGTCTGTCAAAGTCTATCGACAAGAAAGTCGACTGCGAATTGTTATATTACTATTTCAGATTTTTCTTCAATTTGTTATCTCTTGTAATCCGGTTGGAAGGCCGATGTGATTCTATGCATTTTTACCCATTTTTATTATTTTACAGCGTAGTAGACAAATGCGTAACCAAAGATCGTGAAGTAAGTTTATTAATGTTTAGTTTAGTAATCTATGGAATGTCCTTGGGTTTGAATTATGAGATGTAATGCCTTAGCCCCAAGCTTCTTGGTCACTTGTTATGGTTATGGTATTTTACTGAATTCTTCATAAATGCACCATTAGCTTCGTATGCATTATAATAATCAGCATCATATAGTCATATTAATTATGTGCTATGCCGCAAAATTTCTAAAGAGGGTTTGAAGACGCCATATTGTGACGTCATGCACGCTTTTTTAACACTTGCACGCTCTAAAATAAACAATTATAATATTAAAATTACTTTAATAAGGTTATTATTAAAAATTTGGCAATGGGTCAACATTCATGCTATTTATTTCTTATGCATGCATGTGTGTTTTGTCACATAAACCCCTAGTTACTAAAGAAAGAAGAATTGAATTTCTTAAAAATACTGCTTAGGGGTTTTTTAACAGCCTGCTTAACTTACAAGTTTATGATTAGCTTCGTATATAATTCAGTAAGTCACTAACAAATTGTAATTGCACCGTTTCAGTTTCCCAAAAGAAGCAAGTTTAAAAAATCAATGGATTGATGCCACAGGAAGGCCACCTAACTGGTTCCCTACTAAAACGAGCACCATATGCTCAGTTCATTTTGTAGAAGAAATGTTCCAGCCTCTTACGAAAAATCGCAGACTTTTTGAATGGGCAATCCCAAAATTAAAACTGCGTTTGGTTTTTGCAGAAGTGGGTTCAGTTTATTATCATAACTTTGTTATTCTTATATTTAAAGCATTATAGCATATAGTTAGTCATTCTACTATTCAGGATGTTTATAAGTTAAATATTAACCTTATCCTTTATTTTAATTAAAAGTAGAACCAATTACACTGTGCATTTTGCTTTTTTTAGTTACCGCAAGAATTGAATGTCTCGAAGTTGTCTGACCGCTTAAAATCGCCTGACGAGCAATCTGATGAGCCATCTCTGAAACGCTTTTGCCGTAATGTTCCTCAAGAGGAAGAAGAAAATAAAAATACCCAGAACCAAGACTTGGTAAGCAGTTTATTTAATTTAAGTTATACTTTATAGTAAACTATGTGGACATAATAATTTACTCTCCTTTATTTTTTCAGAAACTTTCAAATGTGTCAGATAATTCAGAAATAACAGAAACGCCACGGAAACGGAAAATGCGCATTGAAATTGCCCAGAAAGAAAATATGATACGGAAACAAAGATGTCAAATTAAACGACTTCAACAAAAAGCACGTCGAGATCGCAAAAAAATTGCAAATCTTAAAGACATTTTATCAGACATTTTTAAACAAAAATTTGTGAATTCAGAACAGTCCGCACATTTAGAGAACCTCGGCGTAAATGATTTAATAAATCGTTACCAACGCACTACACAAAGTAATGTAATAATCAAAACAAAGTATTCGCCAGCTCTTAGAACGTTTGCGTGTACTCTTCATTTTTACTCGCCCAAGGCATATGAATATGTACGAAAAAAATTCCAGACTTGCCTACCTCATTCACGCACTATAAAAAAATGGTACGAATCAGTTGATGCTCAGCCAGGTTTCACACAGGAATCTTTTAAAGCGTTAAAGCACAAAGCTCATAATACTGACTATAAATTATTATGTAACTTAGTCATAGATGAAATGGCTATCAGGCAACGTATTGAGTGGGACGGTCAAAAAATGCATGGATATGTTGATGTATGTAATAATAAGGGATCATCAGGCGATTACTTGGCTGAAGCTAAAGAGGTTCTTGTATTTTTAGTGACAGCTATTAACGGAGCGTTTAAAATACCAATAGGGTATTTTCTTGTCGCTGGTGTTACAGGAGAACAGCGATCTAGCTTAGTAAGACAGTGTTTGGAGTTGCTAGAAGAAACAGGCATTGAAGTAACTTCGCTGACCTTTGACGGTTGTCCAGCGAACATTTCTATGGCAAGGGAACTCGGATGCTCACTTAACACAGAAAATATCAAATCTTATTTTCATCACCCAGTAACAAATAGACCAATATTTATATTTCCTGATCCGTGTCATATGCTAAAATTATTAAGAAATGCGTTTGAAGCATATGGCATTTTTGTCGATGATCTAGGCAGACATATCAAATGGTGTCATTTAAAACAGCTTAACGAAATTCAAGAAAAAGAAAAATTGCACTTAGCAAATAAATTAAGGAGAGGACATATATTTTTAAAAAATCAAAAAATGAAAGTGAGATTAGCATCCCAATTATTTAGTGAGAGTGTTGCCGATGCCCTTATGTTTTGTGCTGAACGTAAAATGCCTAAATTTCACTGCGTTGATGGAACAGTAAACTTTTTAAAAATTATAAATAATCTATTTGATATTTTAAATTCCAGAAATATGCAGCAAATTAAATTCAAAAAACCACTTTTTCCAGGCAATAAATCCCGAACTTTTGAATTTCTCAATAGTACTGAAATTTATATAAATTCCTTACAGTTACCAGATGGGACAAAATTAGTAGAATCTAACAGAAAAACTGGGTTTGTAGGTTTTTTGGTATGCATAAAAAGTTTAAAAGATGTGTATGTCAGACTGATTGAACATGAACAGAGACTGCGCTACTTACCTGCCTATAAAATAAGCCAGGATCATATTGAACTAATGTTTGGTCACATTCGCGCTCATGGTGGATGTAATACTAATCCCACAGCCCGACAATTTCAAGCTATTTATAAAAAATTGTTGGTGAAATCCGAACTGAGAGATGTAGACAAGGGCAATTGTACGTCCCTTGAGGAAATATCTTTTTTAACGTGTTCATCCGCCGTGCAACATATAAATTTAACTATTGAGCCACGATATTCCGATGAAGTTGATGATGATATAGATAAACTCTACGAGCAAGCGGTTTTTGACGAAGAAGTTAGCATTCTTGTTCAAGATTTATCAGACTTTGGCTCACAGGCGATAGCGTACATTGCGGGTTTTGTAGTACACAGCTTAATAAAGACGATTAATTGTGACACATGCACTGGTGCGCTGCTTGCCGATAAACATGAAGAAGAACATCTTTTTATAAAACGTAAGGATAAAGGTGGACTCATGTATCCATCTCATGATGTCGTCATTATTTGTAAGAGGATCGAAATTATAATAAAAACAGCTTGTCTATCTGATAATAAATTAAAAATAAAATCTAAAAATTTTAAACAAGAACTCACGGCAAAAGCTTTTCCACATTTTGTAGGGTTAAACCTATTTGAAAATATAAAATATCACCAGTTTGAGCAGTCCCCAATGAATAACCACATAATATTATTAATAAAAGCAGTCATGGAAAAATATATTAAATTAAGACTCCATTATTTAACCAAGAATGCAACCCCCATCTTATCTAAACGTCAAGTGCTCCACAAATACCTCCACTTCACCGGTCAGTAACTAAATTCATAGATCTTTTTTTCGGAACATTTTATGGCAACATAACTATATGTAACTATGTATAACTATGTGTCGTTTGATTTGTAATTGTTTTTAAAATATTTTTATTAATAAATAATGTTTTGTTGGTTTCATATCGTTTTTATTTACTTTATTTCCAAAACCTTTATAATAAATTTATCGATAACTCTTCGATTTAGTCAAGCACTATGTCGTATCCGCCCCCGAGTCCCGACAACACACAATGATACTTGTTTTAGTGTGAGTAAATTATACGGAAAAAGTACGCTGTGTGTTAAAGAATAAGGATTATATTTAAATGACTGAGTTATCGATGGCGCGTGTGTGCCCTTGTTCGTAGTATTGTTTTGACAGAACTGTGTGTGCAATATTAGCGTTATGGAGGGGCAATTGTGGCTTCACAGGTTTTCTATACATTTTGAACTCCACGCCATATCTCCTTCTTTATTATATCTATGGTACGAACGTATTTGATTGTGCCCTAATGATGTTTAATTGATTAGAAATCAATACCACAACAGTGGTGCTCAAACAGTCACGTATTTCTCTAAAATTCTTATTTACTTTTTGGATAAGCGTCCCATAGTGTGACGAACTGGGTTTTATTTAATGAAGAGGCTAAATAATAACAGCCGCACATATCAATCTTCAGGTCTGTGGATGGGTGACAACCCATTAGATACCTACCGAGTTTCCTCCGTGCCTCGGAAAGCAAGTTGGTCAAAGTTGGTCCCGGCTGTCATTTGTAGATCTTTGACAGTCGATACAGTGGCCCAAAAGTCTGACAAGCAGTCTTACCAATTGGTATTACCTAGTACTAACTGGGTTATGGAGGTCAGATACGCAATCGCTCCATGTAAATAAAATACTGGTATTCAGCTGTATCCGGTTAGACTGGAAGCCGACCCCAACATGTTGGGAAAAGTCTAGGCAGATGATGACAAAAGCTCACACGTTTAGTCACATTATTTTTTATATTATTTATACGGCAAAAGTAGAACAAGGTCAAAGGTTGGTGTAATACATGGAGTCAGTGATCATTATCACAGAGACCCGTTGAAACTTGCATAACAAACGTGGAAAAGTAACACAAAACTATCATGTTATCAATTATTTTCTTTCACTTTGCCTAACCTATTTTATTTATAAGTAACAATTGTGTAACGCCACTATCTTATCGAAACGGAAAGGTCAGCGCGAATCGGGTGTCAGACTTCCGAACAGTAAATTATGATTTGAAGTTACTCTATCTACACAAGTCACAACGACTTTCATGTGTCCTTTAATTGTGTTTAAAATACTTAAATTGCTGTTAAGATAATACGTGAATTTCCTTTGATGAACGTCCGTCAATGTTTTCTGGGACCAGTTTGTGTTGGAGGAATTCCTGGTTGTGTCAGTCAGATAGAATGTCTGGTACTCAGTATCTGGCCCAACGGTAAATCGTTAAATCTATACTAAAGCTGAAGAGTTTGTTTGGTTGAACGCGCTAATCTCAGGAACCACTGGTTCGAATTGAAAAATTCTTTTAGTGCTGGATAGTCCAATTATCGAGGAAGGCTATAGGCTATATAACATCACGCTATGACTAATAGGAGCCGGGCAAAAATAAAAGAAGTCAGAAGCGGCGGGTGAAACCGCGGGGCACAGCTAGTGTATATTATCTGTGATAAATTTCAACTAGTAATCTTTAGTAAGACTTCAAAGATATGCAGGAAGGAATTCCAATGATACTCCTGTCAAATTGGAAATGAATCAGTCTGGCTACCGGCGGAGCTTAATCAAAGAGATGTAATGAGCCACAGGACGGGAGTTCCTTTAGAAAGGTTCCAGGTTACAATCATAATGATCCAGCTCCTTTGGACGACTCGTGCGCAATGAAAAGTGCTAACAAGTCTTAGCGATGTGTCTGCAAAACCAATTGTAACGTTTGTGAAGTTCACGAGCTACATGGGAGGATACCAAAGCTGATAAATTATTATCATTACTACATACACACAAATGACGCGACCTTGTTATCTTATAGCAGAGATTTGAATGGGTTTTTCATAGTTTTCTCAACGAATTAGAAACATTTAATAATATTTATTATAATTTCAATGTATGTAAAACTTTTTTCCTTTTTCTAGTATTTGAGAGTGTCTACGTGTACTTCTTGAAACATTAAATAAACCTATAACAACCCAATAACGTTACTTCCACGATAACCATTATAAAGTAAGCTTCACAAATTCCACAATCAGTAATGCGTAGTTACGGTCCCATCCATCAGGCATCGGTGACCCCCTGACCACGATCCGGGAAGTTGGGCCCTACCCACCGTGATTTTGTATGGGAACCGCCTGCCTATCCGTGTGGGTTTGAACCACTGTGTAAAAATTTACAGAAGCTCAACTCTTAAAACATTTGTTCTGGCCCATCGAAAATCAAGTATCGGACCTAACGATCTGTAATGTTTTGTCCTTTATCTACAAAGTCAATTAAATTAACTAGCAAAACATCGCATGCGTATGGTCATACTAAAAGCTGTAATAATTATGCGGTATATCGACCGTGCTTTTGAATAAGAATCATATGGATTCGTCTGTTTGTTTGTCATTTGTCAGGAGCTCAAAAGCTAAGCACTTTAAAATAACACAATGACTATGGTCCCATCCAGTATTGGGCAAAATTTTGTTAACTAACTACTAAATATTGAATACGTCAATCATGACTAATTAGTTATAATCAGTTCGTGTGATAATAATTGAGTCACAGCGTTAATCAAGTAATCATAATTGATTATTCAAGATTGAAATTTTATACTAACAGCTAAATATAACATTAAGTGCACTATAGTCGTTCATTAAGTGGGTTAACGAGGCTAACTACATAAAATTACAGATTTATCATATCGAAATCAGTCTTTATTAGATTTATTGGACTATGGTTGAGAAATCATGATTAAATTAGTCATGATTAAATTAGGTATGATTAAATTAGTCATGATTAAATTAGTCATGATTAATCATAATTAATCAATTGATTGGAAAAAAAAATAATTTGCACAACACTGATCCCATCCTTTAAGTATGTACTATGTAGACGACCTGTGAAGTTGTGCTTTACCCACTTTGCTTTTGTATTTGTGGAAAGGCGTAGGATTTCACATGTCACATGCAAGAAGAAGCCAAGAAGGCCACTCTTCCAAATTGAAGATCTCGCATAAGCTTTAACTGGACGGTGGAGTTAATAATACCTATCGCAAGAATTTTTACCGATCTTGCTGCTGCAGATCTAGCTGTAGAGGACATCTGACAATACTTCGCCTTTCTTTGACCAAATGTATAGGTAATTCAGCACTGCAATGGTATTTTAGGGTAGAACTACCAACCAAGCATTTTTGTTTGGAAGTTATGTACGTTGGTGGTAGTGGTATTTCTGTTTCACCTTTATTGTGTCCCTCGTAAAATATTCTGATTTATAATAATATTTTCAAGCACAACAGTGCAATGGACATTTTAGTCTAGATTGTAGGTAGTAGAACTGCGGTAGGCCAGTAAAATACAAATGGATGGCTATGAAGGTGGAATGTGGCTCACCTGTGCAATATTCTTGGTTGGTATCATTTTGTCTATGTATTTATGAAGGAAACAAAAGAAAGAGAGAGAAAACAGTCTCGATCTTTGTAAAATTTAGTAGAGCAAAAAGAAAATATTTTCAATCCTTTCAAAATTAATATTGGTCCATATTAGTATAACAAAACCAGTAACTTGCCGGTTGTCAGTTTCGTTAAGAAAGCCAAAGAAACCTAATCGAAGTAAAGAATGACTGACGTTAAAACAATTGCTAAACCAATAAAGTTAATCACAACATGCTTGAGGCACTAGATTACTATCTCTATGCAGTTTTATCGTAAATCGAAAACAATATCTTACTATTATTATGAATTAATCTTATTATTTACTATACTATTATAAGAACAAAAAAAATGTGAGGATGGATGTATGGATGTTTGTTACTCTTTCACGTAAAAACTTATTAACAGATTTGTATGATATGCACACAGACAGTTCATACCTCCCTGGAATTAGGATACTTTTTATCCCGGTAGTGTAAGATCCTGTGGGACAATTACCGAACTCCACGCGGCCAAAGGTGGGCCAAGCCGCGGGCATAAGTTAGTCATAAACGTATACTGACACTTACGGGATATCTTCCGTGATTGTTCATTATTGTGAGCTCCCGAATATTTCGACGGTCAAAATATCGGGAAATATCGGGAGCTCAAAATAATGAACAATCACGGAAGATATCCCGTAAGTGACAGTATAAGTTTAGTTGTAAACCGTGAAAGCATAAAACAGTATAAGATAGTCATATTGTATAAAAGACGGAAACGCTGCAATAGCTGGTAAACAATTAATAAATGGCCACTCATTTAACGACATTAATATACCTATCTAATAAAACGAGATGACTATCTGCACTACTATAACTCTTCTGTATTACCGTTTTACGGCCCAAATGACATATCGGTAACTAACACTGCGCCCCTCGGCGTTTCCTGTGGTTTTATATAGCTAATCAGCCAGTATTATTAATCCATGATTTATGTACTTCGTTTCAAAACAAACTTGAAATAAGAATCCCTGTTCCGTTTTTTTGTAAATCTGGTAAAAAAACAAACGATTTGAAAAAGGGGTGTGGTGCTGTCAGTTAAGTTTTGATTTATAGGTATTTTATTTGCCTCGGTAATAAACTAGTAGCAAATAATAAAAGTTTACAAAAGTAACGTTCATATTCCGTTGTTTTCAGTAAAAAGTTTGATCGGCAAAAATAACTGGCATCGGAATTGGATTTAGAATTGAAAAGTTTTTCTGTAGTCGACAATACGGCCGGATATAGGTACAGTAAGTTAGTTGGATGAATGACCGAGAATGTTAGTGTCGGTTTGTTGTACCTTCCGTTTACAAAATAAACAATATGGCGGCCATAGTTTCAGTGGGATACGTGGGCGAGTAATAGTCCATGATAACCCATATATTTTGATAGAAAATTATCGTTACTATAATACGAAACCCTGTTGCATTTTGTTGTCCTGTTTCTCTACTACCTAAGTTTATATCGTATCGTAATAGACAATTTGTAGATAAAACTTTAATTTAAGTCTTGTTTTGTTTCCATATATTTCCTTGTTATTTCGATAGATTTAGTTGTCATACGTAAGCTGATAAAGAAATAAGGACATGAGAATATTTGTTCTGGTATCTTTATTTGAAAACCTAGTTTTAAACAACATACCTGTTGATATTTTAAGTGTGCAAGCACTTTCACTAATGCTGGAAATATTTATCAGACACACAATGAATTCTTCTGAACAAATAGCTGACTTCCAATACAAAGAAAGCAATGCAAAATTCTTTAAAATCTTAATTTTATTTCACGGCTATGCCTATTAGAGGCGTAAGAGAAGCATGAAATATTTAAATACCATCCTCGATCGCAAAGAATTTTACCGAAGCATCAACCATTGTATCTGAAGCCCTGTTGGCACTTCAACTATTCCTGCCTCCCCTTAAAGAGCACAATAGAAGTTTCATTGTTTTCAAAACGCGAATTTGAATGGATTTCAGATAAAATCTTCGTTGACAGCTACTTGCCTAGAACACTGTTACGTAATTTATTGTTATGGGGACCTGAAATATCATGCGGTTAAAGTACCGTCATATTTCGTAGACAAATATGCTCATTCAATATTCATTGGTCCTACTACCTTGTAGCACAGTGGTCGGGAACTCAAAGACCACTTATTTCTCTTCCCTTATTTGTCTGCAATACATATTGAAACTTGCATTTAATAGACGAGACCCAAATGGCCACAAGAAACGGACTTAGGAAATGTGTTCCATATAACTTTTTCCTTGCGTCTAACTGTACTTTCTGACGCAAAAAGTTCGGACACAAGACCTATTACAACGTTCAAATGTTTTCGTAATGAGCCTATTACGTGTAAATACATTCGTATTTAGCATTAAGTAAAGACTTTTTAAACGGATTCCGTGTTGAATTCCATAGAAATAAATAATACCTTTACGGTTCATTAAGCGGACCCACAAATCCGTCATTTTAGTACAGAACAAGTGATTAGTTCCGGGATTTAACTAAAGCAGTTTTGCAATTTCACAGCATGGCCCACGCGATTAATCGATATTTCGTTATGAGTCGATGTGTTTTCTAATCGATTCATCGATTAGAATTTATGACTTTGCAGACACTGTTTACAGTGTGCATCGTTTGTATTTGGATAATCGGATATGGGATTACACGGACCACCACCGAACTCGGCGGTTCGAAAAGCAAATAAATTCTAAAAGCAAATGTAAATATTGAATGTCTCTGATTCGTATCGCCATTTTTGGAAAAATTATGGGGATATCAACTAGTTACGGTCTTTAGCAAGTAATAATTTAACTTTATTGAAACACAAACAAAGTTCGTTGAGATCAGAAAATAGTGACACACCTCTTTTTTTAATCAACTCACTCTTCACTCATTTTGGGTCTTAGTATTTTGCTTACACCACATGAGTGTCGTGAAACAATACCACAGCATTCATAATTTCATCTAAGATATTGACAGTAGCTGTAGCGTGCACCAGCAAGGCAAAGACATGCAATTGTACGAAAGTGAACTGCGGAACGCATAAATATTCATACGATTCGCTCCTTTCGTTCTCAAATCTCGAAAAAAACTATTCCTCATTACATGATACGTCATTCATTACCTAAGTGACCACGGTTGCAGTGTTGTTATGATCTACTCGACTTTGTAAATCACAGTTAAAATCTAGGCCTTCACTTGTTTCATGTGTTGCAACGCCATGATCTTCGCCCTTCTTTCTTTATCGTGTGGTTAGTTCGTAACCTGGTGTCAGAGTTTTTATGCCGCCCATGGGCCTCTGACTTGGCTTTACATGCCGTCAAGAAATATCTCTCAGGCATGCTGGTTTCTTCACGATGTTTCCCTTCACCGAAAAGCAAGTGATAATTATACTATACGCACATGAATCCGAAAAATCAGAGGTGCGTGCCTTGGGTTCGAACTCGAGACCTATGACTTGGCAGTCTGACGGTCACACCACTAGGCTATCACTGCTTCGCCCTTAGTAACAGATTCATTATTATCTTCCATATCCACTATTCTTTAAACCTCTTTGAATGTCAAATCAATAAAATTACAACACAAATCATTTGCGTCAGTCGTTTTACTAACAATCTCAAACATATCACTACCATTAATTTTAATATGTGTTACCTACTTGTCAAACAACTAAGGGGCCACTGTATCGATATTTTTTGCAGTTTCTTTTAAAGTATCGGTTACGTCAACCAATTTGGATGATAAAATCAGATCAGGAAGTCTCAATCAAGTTAATTGTGATCATTCGTCTTTAGTCAAAACAATTACTTGTAGATTACTAATGGTTGATGTCCATGTATGGTGCATGTATGACATGTGTATGGTCTGATTTGAACTGGACCGGTTTATCAGAGGCGCCTAAGTTCCGCATCATGATCTAAATAAAATTTGCATATAATCGCTTGTCATACAATTAATTCATCCTACGCGTTTAAACGGGGTTTATTAGTAGTAAAACGATTTATTTCCATTTATATTTTAAATTGGTTTTGCTTTATTACCAACACTGCAAACAATTTACAACTTATTATCACCTGTTTAATTAGCTCTTTTTGTTGTAATTAGAACTTTGATGGGAAAATGATTACTTTTATTGTGTGGTTTCACTTGTAAAACTAGCGAACACACGTCGCTAATGAATTCGGAAATTGAGCTTATATATAGCTTATTTTTGACTATGCAAAAGTGCCTGTCATGGGTCTATTTGAAATAAATGCTTTGAGTTTGAGTTTGAGTTTGAGGAGCACCTTTTTGTTGATTAAATTCAAGATTTTCCTCGTCTCAAAACCATACCGAATCGAAGTCGAAGTAGTTTCAATTCGCCCGCAATATGTTCTAGTAATTTGTAACAGATTCGGAAACAGTCCCCGGCAACACTGCTTTAACTAATTGCCGTTAAAACTACAAACAGTTGTGTAATAGTAATTAAATGTAGCTTAACCAAGAAGTAATTGCCTGGTCCTACATAAACACGAGCAAAAGCTTTTATTCTACCGGTGGGCTATAGATTAGATGTCGGTGCTTAGTGAGATTTATAGGCGGAGAAAATAGTTGGCAACGGACAAGGAAAGTTGTTTTCAAGAGATATTTTCTTTTAGGTAACCTGTGAAACCAGTATTGATTTAAAAATATATAAAGAATAAAGGATACCGGTTGACAGCGCCGAAGCTAGGCCCTTGGGGGACACCTCAGTTTGATGTCTCGGTACCACAATTTGCTAATAGCTACTTTTGTTTGTCACGTTGAATATTTCTAGAAATAATGTGCGTATGAATTCTTAACTACGCAATAAGAAAAGTGTTGCGAAATGGGTTTCAAATTTGCAGTCTTTAGTTGCGCGTTCTGGGCGGTTCTTCGAAAATATTAAATAGCCAACATAAAGGTTGTAATGGTGGCAGGTAATAGTCGGTCCGAGTATGCGGCGGAACTATTTACAAGTGTTATTATTTACAGTGAAACTGTTCAAGTTAGAAATGCTTCACTTCACTGGCTTGCCATTGAGAAGTTTGAGTTACAAGTTGGGAACTGTGTAAGTGCAGCTTCTTAGAGGGGAGGGAGTCTGGAATACTTTAGATGTATTTGTGTAGTTTTGGCGACCACGTTTTAGGGAACACCCAAATACTCCGAAAGGTTTTCGATATTCCGATTTACATAAGTCCGAATTGCATAATACCTAAGAATTATAATGTCTACTATTAAAAATCACGTGCACCGGGACCGCGTGCCGCGGGAGCGGTCGCCAGCGCCAGATCCCCTCTATTGTTGATTGTGTTTATTTGTCTTGATTCGGTTTAACAAGTCGTTTTTATTTCGGAATTCTAATTAATCGGTAATTTATAATCGGAATTCGTATTTTGATGTTTCGTATTATCATAAAGTCGGACTTTTTGTTATTCGATCTATTAAAACTCGGTATTTAGAGAATAGTAATTATAAACGTTAGGAATATTGAAATTTAGGAATTACGAAAATAGGATCAATGATACATCGGAGTTGTTATATTAGGAATTTTGAACCATTCGGAATTATGAAAATCGGTATTTTGAAATTCGTATTTCTGACTCTCGGAATAGTTTTTCGTATTTATGTAGTGTTAATAAGATACAAAAAAAAAACTGCAAACTAAAATAATTCTGTTAATTCTTAATATTGACATAGCATTGGAGATTTTACTTCCCATATTATACTTCATTTACTATGCCACGAAATGGGTACTTTTCCTAATTTTTACAATATTTTTTATATTCTGTAAAATGAGTTCACTAATTATGCGACCCGTCGTTTTGCGGTTTCATTGACGCAATACAAAACCTCAGTCCACAAACGATAAAGTTTATTGGAATTGAATCATTTATTACTAATGTGATATTATTTCCGCAGAAATCATATAGAATATTACAATCATATTTTAATTACCATGAGAGGAAAGCATTCAATTCTTTGTTTTTGAGCCTTATTAAGTCCACATGACTGCATGAACTTGTGATGTGGGTTTCATTAATTAGTTTGTATGGTTGCCATGTTCTGTCTGCCTTCACTTACATTAACATTGCCGTACACGGCACTTCCATCAGAGGTTATGTGACCTTTTACTTTGTTGTTAACTCACTTCTGCTTGATTATAAATTTAAATATTCACGAGGATTCTGTTTGAAACAGAATAACAATTTAGGAGCGCCTCGTGTGCCACAGAAATCACATTAAATTCTCACCTGATGAGCATATATTATATCTGATTGACGCTAATTGGTAACGTGAACAACTAGTTTTGTTGAACTGGTTTCAGCATGATCTGATTGCCCTAAGAAACGGGTAAAAGAGTCGCTGTATCATCCATTTTTGTTTAATTAAATCGTTAATGACTCGGCTATAGCCAGCCAATGCGTTTCAATAACATTCTACAGCCGGCCGGGAAGGAAACACCTATCATGATGTTATCAGATTGCTGGCTACAGGCTGTAATCTGGGAATCACTGTAACAAAATTATGTCTTCAAATGAGCAAATAAGGGTATGACTGATTATAAAATTATAGCGTAAATAACCCCTCCGTCAGACAATGCTGTAACTCACGACGTTGAAGCGAAAGCACTAAACGGAGCAAATTTCGCTACGCTAATAGTATAACTTCTATATCACCGACCTGTTTGTGACTAAACGAGCTCTGAACGATGCTAAACGTGACACTGATTTGGTTACGTTTTCTTGTCCAATTACGTGTGATTTTGATTTGCGCCATTTGCTTCAGATGCATTGGCCCGGAAGATTGGGCAATGACTAGAAGTGAGCGCACTATCTGATGGTTGATCTCAAGGACGACTAAGGTTGTTTCGAAGAACCATGACAGCTGTCAAGATAGTATAATCAGATTTCGTGGTGCGATGATGGTCATTATAGAGTTATCATCAGAACATGATCTATTGCAAAAGACTTAGCTTAAATGCTAGATAGAATTAAAGAATTGGTGTCATCGCAAATTAAACCTTACCACGTTGATGTATTTGTTCATTTCTTGGGTATCACAAGATTGACATCTCTTGGCAAATTATGTATAACCTGTATCAGAAATCTTATGGTAAGCAGCTTTTCCACTAATAGACTCGGGCTTCTCGCTTTTATTAGTCCCCTTAGAAATGACTCCACCCAAGTTACACTTCTACCTTTATTATAACCTAGGTCAAGTCATAAGATCCTTTTTACAGCAGGACTGTTTCATAATTTTCGATTAGTGTCTTGGCCGCTGCACCCACGGGTCGTTTTTGGCACTTAATACGGTTATCTAAGTTCGGTCGTTGAATACTGTCTAGACAAGTCCTAGATTTACGATGGTCGCTTCGCGTAGGAGCCGTTAGCCTTGTGCCTGTATATATTCCACTTGGATAATAAATTAGTCAATAAAACCATGAACCGACACGTTTGACAAACAATTTATAACAATTGTAGTTATCCTACGTACCTTATGAAATATCTGCTGGTTCAGAAATTATGTTGTAGCTGCCTGAAGGATGACTGTTCTTGTTGTTATGCTTGTTCGAATTTGTACATGGATTAATGCGTTTAATTGAATTTATCTTTATAAATACATCTTTTGAATTATGAACGCTATCTCCACGCGCTTTTTTACGTTCATCGATACCCGTTTCGTGCATGGTTCTCGGTCTACGAATACCAAGTCGAATCGGTTGACTACGAAGTTCATATTAATATTTATACTGCCTATCTATATTATACAATATACATACCAAATTGTATTTTATGAGGTAAGTGTCGAACAACTCATAACGCATTAAGTTATTCAATTTATGCTGTCAATAAATTTCAACAAGGTGTAAGCTTACCTCTTTTATCGTAATCAATACCGAATGGCATATTGAAAATTATAATGGATAGCATTTTGAATATAAATTTTCTATGGGCCAAACCCTTGGGCGTTACTTTGAAGGGGATAGATTTATTTCTCCGGTTAAATATTGTAGACTTTAATGAAGCTCTAAGTTTGTTTACGGTTACTAAAGAATCTAAAAATTTCGAGACTTCTTTTTTTTAATCAGGTAAGTATTATCATCATCTGCCTAGCCTTTTCCCAACTATTTTGGGGTCGGCTTCCAGTCTAATCGGATGCAGCTGAATACCAGTATTTTACGTGGAGCGATTGCCTATCCGACCTCCACAACCCAGTTAGTTCTGGGTAACGATACCCTTTGGTAAGACTGGTTGTCAGACTTTCGACCACTGACTAACTGCAACGACTGTCAAAGCTACAAATGAGAGCCGGGACCAACGGCTCAACGTGCTTTCCGAAGCACGGAGGAATCTCGGTATGGTGGACAGTGTGGTCACCTATCCAGGGACCAACCTAGACAAGCGCAGCTTAACTTAAAGATCGAACCGAGCGGCAGTTATTATTTAGCCACGAGCTCCTCCGGTAAATCAGGTAAGTAGTAATTCATAGAAAATTATGAAATTTGAGTAAACGAACATAAGCCCATTAAAAATCTCTGCCTAGAGATGGGTCGAGGGCAAAAACAAATATGGACAAAATGGGCATAAACTTGGCATATTGGGCATAAATGAGTTTACGCCCAAATAAATGCCCGATCATTGGGCATAAAAATGAATAACTTTGTTTTGTAAAAAATAAAGCAGGAACTTAACTTAAAATGAAACTTAATGTCAGTAGGTATTTTGTAAATTAAAATAAAAAGGTAAAGCATACTCTTCGTTCTCGTCCTCGACAGCCGGTGGAACTTCGTTGAGCATTTCCGACGTTTGGCTCCCAAACTGGAACGGGCCGGGGCTGCCTTCAAGCGGCTCTTGCCCAACCTGAGGGGTCCAAACGCCTTCTGCCGTAGGCTCTACGCGGGGGTCGTGCGGTCCATGGCCCTTTACGGGGCCCCGGTGTGGGCGCGTTCAATTAAGCGGCGTGCCGCCCACTACCTGAACGCGCCCCAAAAGGTCGTAGCCGTAAGGCTGATCCGGGGGTACCGCACGATCTCCCGCGAGGCGGCGAGCCTCCTAGCCGGATTGCCGCCATGGGATCTGGAGGCGATAGTCCTCGCGCGCCTGCATGAATGGCGCGCGGGGGCACTACGTCGGGGGGAAACTCCGCTGCCGCGGCAAATCACCGCTCAGCGGACAGACCTCCGACGCGATCTCATGGCGACATGGAGACAGCGACTGTTGCAACCCAGTGCAGGGCACGCCACAATAGTGGCGATAAGTCCCCTCTTTGCGGAGTGGCTAGAGAGGCGCCACGGCGCCCTCACCTTCCGCCTGACGCAGGTCCTCACCGGACACGGTTGTTTCGGGAGGTTCCTGCACCGAATCGGGCGGGAGGAAACGCCCGGGTGCTATCATTGTGAGTATCGTCCGGAGGACACGGTGGCGCACACCGTGGAGGTCTGCCCCGCTTGGGCGGAGCTCCGCCGTGTCCTCGTAGCGGCGATCGGCGGCGGCGACCTCTCGCGCCCGGCCCTGGTTCAGGCCATGGTCCGGAGCGAGAGGGAATGGGAAGCCGTCACCTCCTTCTGCGAAGCAGTCATGCTAGCAAAGGAGGTGGCGGGACGTGAGAGGGAGAGAATCTCACGTCCCAGCCGCCGCGGGCGACGCACCGGGCGTCGGGGGCCACGTGGTGGCTCCCGGCCACCGTAGGCGCGGGCCTGTGGACGGTGAGTAATGGGTTAGCTCACCGTCCGTCCGTCTTATGACGACAGGCCGTGTCGACGGCGCGTTCGTGTTCCACGCGCGCCTCAAAGAGATGTCAGCAATCAGGAAGGGGCCCGCAAGGGCCGATGCCTGCCGGGGCTGCGGTACTGTTCGAAAGAGATACCGTGGCCCTGGAACACAAAGGGCAATGAAGGAACATGGATGGGTTTTAGTCAGTAAGAGTCTGACACTCCCTCCCACTCCACCCAGAGCGGGAGAAGTCATTTGATGATTTCCCATCCGTAAAAAAAAAAAAAAAAAATGCATACTCTTAATCTTATTATATCGATTTCTGGTTTGTTGCAATATATTAGCTATAATCCAATATGTTTTTGGAAATTTACCTTTTCCGCACACTCAAATATAGCTATTTGAATGAAAAATTTAATAAAAGTTCTGTTAAAGTTTTTGCCCAGGCAAAAGGCATTTATTGGGCGTTTATGGGCATTTATCCGGCGCTTATTCAATGCGCCCAATATGCCAGGGCATTAACCCATCTCTATCTCTGCCTATTTTTATGACCGTCGCTGTTCAAATTAATGCTTATGCATTAATTACAATTATTATCAAAATATTTAAATAATTCAGCAGAAATCTCATCCCGAGTTTATGGATGCTAATTGTATGTGCATATTTCTATGAGTACCAGCTTATGTAATGAAACATGTGTTTTAATGCGCTCGAGTAAGATTATGATATTAGGAATGTCAAAATGGGCAATAAACATACCATTATTGTGATGACTTAATTACTTCTAAATTGCTCTAATTATAATGAAATTAATTTTTGTAGAACAGTTATTAAGAAAGTACGAAATGAAAGTTACAAATAAAATGCAAAGCAGACGTTCTTGGCTCCAAATCGTAACTTTCCCCGAAGCGATGACTTTGTGTGAATTATGATGCACTTAACAACGCCATTTGCAATCGGCTGTGTTAGTACGACGTAATTCTTCAAGTCGATTACCATAATAATGTTCTTTCATGAAACTATTCCTTACAAGACAAATCTTTATTACGGAGCTAGTTTTATTTCCGACACAAAGGTATTTGGAATACGGAATGCTTTATATCTCAGAAAATATAATCTATTTACTCCAGTAAATTGAGCAATATATTTCAGAAATGCGAATCCACGGATTTACGAAACGAGAATGAATATTGTTTAATAATATTTATGTTAGCGAGATGCCTTACATTGTCATCATCTTCCTGTTCTTGTCCCATGTTATTTGAGGTCGGCGCAACACGTTTTTTTCTTCCATTCTCCCCTGTCAATCGTCACGCTATCATAACACCTTTTTCCTTCATATCATTCCTCACACAATCCATCCATCTTTTCTTTGGTCTTTCTCTCACCCTTCATCCACCAGCATGCCAATTATGGCTGATTACGTTGTAAAACTCATAAAACAGCATTTCCACTTTATGCTACCCTTGGCGTGGGCTTTCCAATGACCTAATCCTGGGGGCGTCAAGAAGTGTGTCAGACTAGAACAACTGGCAAAGTTATGGTTACAGGGCCGATTATCACGGAGAGCTGCGCAGGCGTCATTTATTGAATAATTGACGCAGGGAAACGCAATAAATTAATATAATGCGCCTATCCATACTGTTAATTTGCGGCGGGTAGTTAGTGGTCCACGGTGGTCATTTAACAACTTCCGAGTACTGTAATTATTCTATTTGAAAATCAGTGCTTGGTTTGTCAAATTGATCTTTAACATTTTAAGCTGAGGGTTTAGATCACAGTAAATCGTTTTCAAAGCGACATAATTAAAATGTATGGTATTCTTTTTTAATACCATTAAATTATTTCTTTAGGTTAAGCCGCGCTTGCCTAGGTTGGTCCGTGGATGGTTTGCCGCCCATTACATACCCGAGTTTCCTCCGTGATTCGGGAAGCAAGATAAGCCGTTGTTACCGGCTGTTATTTGTAGATATTTGACAATTGTTACAGGTAGTCAGTAGCCCGAAAGTCTGATAACCAGTCTTACTTACCGAGGCGTATCGTATTACCCAGTACTAACTGGGATGAGGAGGTCAGATTGGAGAAGCTATCGCTCCATGCAAAATACTGGTACTAGTTGGTACTGGTAGCCGACCCCAACAAAGTTGGGAAAAGGCTAGGCAGATGATAATGATGATTTTCAATACCAAACATTATTTGACATTTTCGCTGTAAGAATGGCACTTTGTCTAGCTAGACCGTCTTGTGTTAAAACTATTCCAAAGATTTCTGTAACAATAGAAGCGTGTAATCTGAAACGTAACATTGTATTTCAAAGTAAAGTAGGAGAAAATACTTAAAGAGGTAAAGGCAAACCGTACCTAAAAGTAGTCCCTAGTCGTTGCACTTAGCAAACGTTTGAGCAGAATTTGCATCAGCGGTGTTTGTTGTGTTTAAAGTTTCTGGAAGCCGTGAACGCCTGCACAAAATGCGCTTATGAAATATGCAACGTTTTCCGATGAGACTGGCAGCTTTTAATTACTTTTGAAACTAAAAATTTACTTAGCTTTCACCTTAAGATGTATAATGTTTGATGAACTTCGACATGAATGAACCATTCAATTATTGACAATTTAGCGGCTGAAAGTTAAGATACTTCAACTTGCAGACGTTTTCTTAACATAGATTGGAATACATTTCTTTCTCTATTTTGAAAAGTTCACATACAGATAAGGTGTAAACGAACCCTTCACGAAGCCGTCAACCAAACATTCCGTATCAAACTAAGTAACTCAACGCAAAACTTATTGCTGGGAAACGACTCTTTTTTGCATGAAAAATCAGGTTTTACGGTAGGTCTCAATGTAACGCACTCCAGACATTGTACTGATGGAGGCATTGAATAGTACGGGGGCTGTGGAGGTATTTAAAGTAAAGTTATAACATTAAATATTGTATTAGTAGTAGTTGGAACTTTGACCCCCAATATCTCCGCAACTAGAAGGTTCCCAGGTCCATACCAGAAAAAAAAAGATCGCATTGACGGGGAGAACAAGTGCCTTCCCGCTTCGTTAAGGGGACTATATCTGTTTTGCTTTTGTTCGTGGAAAAATCGAGCACGAAGGGTAGGTCTCTCGTATTTGTGTTTAATTTTACTGTTAAAAAACACGATTCAAGCATATCAACTAAGTCGTGGAATGACAAACATTTGGTGTTCCTTCACAATCTCAACATCCTAAAATCGTGGAGTATGTGTATTCAAACAACAAGTTTGGATGTCGACAAAGAAATCGGCACAAGAATGTATGACAACATTCGTTGACTCAATCAGCTAGATATAATCGTAACAAAAGGCTAACAAGACAGTTTCGTAACAGATCAGCAAGCATGTCCTTTTATAGTTTTGTTACAAAGTCAAATTAATGGTGCCTTTACGGATGGTCTACCCACGTTTTTATTGTTACGCTGAACTTGATGCTTCGACATCAATAGCCTAATGATTTTATAATGCCATGTTAGAGACAATAACTTCCTTATAGACGTCTTTAAAGTCAACGTTTTCTTTCAAAATATGATTAGATTTGACGGTTACCTTGTTTACAAAGTAATTGCTTTTGTCACTAACAGGAAGAACTTAAATAAACATCTTAGCCTTATTCGTTTTTTGTTGGTCAATACCAATAATTTCATAATTTACTATCTTATCGAATCAAATATTGCAGTTGATTTTAATCTCTGTTTTAGCACCATTGTTAATATGAATCTTGTCGATGACCTCAGTTTAAATTGTATAACCCACATCTCAATTCAAAATGTCTGTCAAATCGGCAACTTTGATGTGCTATTAATCACACTTTTTTATATTCTGTATTTGTGTGTGTAGGTGTTAACGAAAGCTTAACAATAGCTACCATTTTCGATAAAGTCGTTAGGATAACACATTGCATCGGTAGCCCGAAGCAAAATTGCATTAGCAGTTGCAACATTTTTGCTATCTATTCATAATGTGATTAGAAATACGGCTTGGGCTGTTGCATTATCCGTATAGAGGACCGCTTTATTATTAAAATGATAATTACGACCCCTGTCAGTCACTGTTTGTTTAATTATAGTCACATTCTTTGTATCCTTGTAGTGTTGTTAAGTTTTTGCATTCACCATTTTGATATTATATTAACGAACGTGTTTCGTAATTGTTACTGCATCTTCTATTAATGACTCTGCTATAAAATTATTACTAGCATCAGCATCTAGTTCGTCTGTAGATTTGCTATTGTGTCATTAACAAAAATATTGCGATGTTTGTGAACTGACTAGGTATAACACACACAGTTCACTCTTAAAACCTAATCATAATCTTTATCAATCTAGTTAACAGGTACATCAACTAAGTTCCCTCTCACGGCTTTAATATACTTTTATATTGTTTTCTTTTTGTGTATGTGCTAACGGTTATATTTTACGCCACGCCTTATTCTCATACAAATTAATTCTGCGTCTTTGTTTTGATCCCATTCATTCAAATCTATGGTAAGATTATTCATATTTTCTCTTCATGTTACACTTCTGCACTCGTTTTCTTTTCCAACGTTATCATCTCGATTTTTAACGACTGTTAAAATTAAAACAATGAGTTTATTGTCATTTTGGGAACATATCTCATTAAATTTAACATGAGCGTCTTTCAAGAATGGATTAAATGTAATATTGAGATGTAAAAGTTTTACGTTTTGATGCAGAATGTAAAGTCAAACTTTATGATTTTACAATAAGAGTTATCTTTCATGGACATTATGATAAGTAAGGTATCTATGGATAATGAATGCCCCTAGGCTTCCGTTGTTTGAGTGAGATTATCTTTTTATATCATGTTTTATAACGTTAATAAATCTGAACTTGTATTGTTATGGCAGCTTCACGACTTAAGGTTCCGACAAAAACTTTTTTAATTACGTATTTTCTTGAAATGAAACATCTACTTAAGGTTCATTATTAAAGGTTTGTTTGTTAGAAATTGTACAGTTATGCCTTTGTAGTCAATGATCACTGACAACAGACGAAGACGATGTAACTAAAGCTACAAAAACAATCACTTCGCAAGAGAGATCAAATCAAAAATGTTTGTATGAAACCCAAATTACAAAGTTAGATTAGATTAAGATTATCAAAGTGATACCGTTACGAGTAGAAGAATTGTGCTTTGTAACGATAGTTAATTATAGCATCGGGTTACCGTTCATTAATACTTCATAAGTACTATTACTTCTTGTGGAGGAAGTTACCGTCTGTATTATATCCGCTACAAGCACGGTTTGCTACGATGAAGGAAAGCGAAATGTGTTATCTGCACATTTTATTTGCAATTTCTCCTTATTCCTTACTAAAGTAAGGAATAAGGAGAAATTACAGAAAGCTAGTCATTAAATTTTATAAATTACGTTCAGTATTGCATCGTATTCGCTATAATTTACAATGACTTTTGTGAATGACACATCACACTTTGCTGGTAGAATTGCTACTATTGAGTGAACAAAATAGTGCCGTCAGAGGATCGATAATATTGCTGCAATTTTATTTAACAATTGACAATTAGTATTATGATAAACTGTTCTTGGTAAAGGAAGTGGGAAGGATGCATGTGCTGCATTAAACTAGGAAAACTATCTATTGTTTATATTATCATGTTTAGCGCTATCTATCATAGTTTATTAATGTCCATCACTATTTTCATTATTATTTGTATGGTTGTTTGGTTTTGTAGTTTCATTACCGTTGTAATACGCTTATTTGGGTTTATCAATATGCTTATTTTTCCTTACTTTGGCACGTTAATTATTATTAATTGCATGATTCATTTTGCTAACCAGTTTTACAGTGACGGCTTCCCTGTTAGTTGCTTACTGTGGCTCCAAGTAGTCGCTTCCCTGTACTGTACATACACATATTCCTTCAAACGTCTTTCTCTATTTTAGGAGCGGTTTGGTTTGGCGAAGACGGGAAAAACACGTGAAAAGAAAATTGTGAACATATCGACGATTAGCTTTTTCCGATAGTTTAGAACTGTGAGTGGGAATTTGTCGAATGAAGTCGAAGGTTGGAAAGTATTTGCCCACGGGCGGGCAAAAGGAAACGTACACCTTGCTTTCTGCGAGAAGAAGATACATGAAGAAATTAATGTACGTATGATGACTGCTTTAATATTTTACTTTTAATGAAAAGACGTAACAGTTGAGAACAAAAGTGTAATAGGATTAGTTCTAATGATAATCACAATAGCAAATAGCTCTGCTTGTGTGCTTGGAGCTCGCAAAATATTTTATTTTTACTGAATATTTTGGTGGTGGAATTTAAATACTTACTTCATTTAAATCATTCATAGATATGTATTCATAAACGCATATTACCGTTGTTTTATATTTACTTGGAATAATTCATTTATTCTGTAGTAGTCTTACTCTACTTAGTTTTTGGTATTTTAGACAAAAATGGGTTACTTTGCTATCCATTTTAACATTCTCTTTCGCCTTTTATTTCAATTCATTAATTTTTTTTTTTTTTTTTTTCCCTTTAACAATAATTTATTTCAACCATTCCCTCAACCACTGGACTAAGATATTCGAACTATGTCGATTCGTACCTCGGTACCTACCTACTACATTTTGCCAGTCCTATGAGATATGATGCACAACAAATTCCTGATCATTATGAAGCACGCTTTCACAATGACAGTAATGTGGTTCAACAAGTACTGCTACTGCTGCCAGGCTCCCGTTATGTTGCGATACTTCATCGTGATAGATAAAAGTTCTATGGCCATGGTATATCACCGTACCGTAATACACAATTACACATGCCTGTAACTTGCACAAAAGTATGGAAGTAGCTGGTGTTGCCGAATTCTGATTGTTCAATATCACAATGGTATGCAAGCTACTTGCTTTGAGAGCACGTGGTGGTCCGTGGGCACGTGGTAGTAATAGCACATAGTGGGGTGGAGCTCAGGCAGGCATTTAAGTCTTTGTACATATTCATCATCACTTGACTGTACTAACTGGGTTGTGGAGGTCAGATAGGCAGTCGCTCCATGTAAAATACTGGTATTCAGCTGCATCCGGTTAGACTGGAAGCCGACCCCAACATAGTTGGGAAAAGGCTAGGCAGATGATGACATTATTCATCATCACTGCTCTCTACACGATGAAGTAGAACATAATTAGAGAACCAACGTGTCCTAGAACCAAAATCGAACATAACATGTGACACCACCAACTCGTACAAGGCCTGTGTGGATTACAGTCCACTTCGTGTTCCAGCTGTGGAAACTCTATCCTTACTAATATTATAAATGCGAAAGTAAGTTTGTTTGTTACCTTTTCACACCTATACCACTGAACCGATCATCCTGAAACTGCATATACGTTGTCAGGTGCACAGAAACGGATATAGGGTACCTTTCATCCCGAAAAAAGGTACTGTTCCCCAGGAAGACAACAATAACCTTCATATGATAATAGATGGCGCCACGTGTCTTTGGGATTATGAATGAATGGTATTATTACCAGCACACAACCTGAATTGATTGTCAAATTCTAAATTAACGCGAGCGAAGCCGCGGGTAAAATCTAGTAGGCTAATAATGCGTATTGCTGGAATACTTTAGTGAAAATTGCAAGTATGTGTATTTACCTTACAGCACAGACCTCATTACCTACAGCTTTATGATCCCATCTTCTTCAAAATAGATTTGTTTTCGATGACGCATTGAACATCACGGTAAATGGCAATGGCAGCACAAGGAAAATGTCAGGATATGATGTTATTGTTCTAAATAATATTATTATTTATTACTAATGAAGTAAACATGTAGCCAGTGGATAGCCTAATTAAAATAATGAATTGCGTGCTGATCTAAAATACGTAGAACATTTAGGTGTGGTTAATAGTAGTGGAGAAATAGCTTTGTTGGTAAACAACGTGAATACTTAAGACTCCGCACATTCTCAAGTATGTCACCTTATAAGGAATATATAAATCAGTGTAAGGGGGACAAAGTTGTTAACATTTAAGTCGACTATGTGATCAATTTCAATGAGGAGGAGCTCGTGGCTAAATAATAACAGCCGCTCGGGAGGAGCTCGGGTCGATCTTTAGGTTAAGCCGTGCTTGCCTAGGCTGGTCTGTGTACGGGTGACCACCCATTACATACCGAGTTACCTCCGTGCCTCGGAAAGCACGTTAAGCCGTTGGTCCCGGGTGTCATTTGTAGATCTATGACAGTCGTTAGGTAGTCAGTGACCCAAAAAGTCTGACAACCAGTCTTACCAAGGGGTATCGTATTACCCAGTACTAACTGGGTTGTGTAGGTCAGGATAGGCAGTCGCTCCAGCTGCATCCGTTTAGACTGGAAGCCGACCCCAATATAGTTAGAAACAGGCTAGGCAGATGATGATGTGATCAATTTCAATAAAAATAATATATGAAAAAGGTTTTAACTATAAAAACTGTTAATTTATTACTCGTAAGGACACTTGATTGATTTCTACAATTCTGCTATACCTGACCTTGTTAGCAAAGCTATAATTGCAGCATCCACAATAACAAATAAATCTGTATTTCGATTTCTAATCTATCCGTTTCAACAAACACCTTTTTTATTTTGTTTTATTTCCGTCGTCGTGATCCTACGATGTTGAAACGTTTTATAATTATTGTATCTTTTGTTCTGACTATGTTATTATAAATATGGCATTATGCCTGACCTTACTAGATCTCGCTGAAGAAACAGCTGCTTTTGTTAAACATTATTTAAAATAAAACATGCCCCATCTATGGGTTTGTTTCTTGTAAGTATCTTTGAAAACAACTGACGCTTCAGATTATAATTGATTTTACTCGTACATGTAATCTACTCCTACCTACGGCTTTTGTAAACTAAACCTGATCTAGTCTCTGTGATTTAAGCAACGTAATGTCACTTTTTTTTAGTAGCCTGTACTGTCCCAATGCTGGGCAAAGGCCTCCCCCAATTCCTTCCATGTGCTCTTTTCGCGTGCATCCTTGTACCAGCCCTCGAGGTACGCGTCCAGATCGTCTCGCCACCTCTTCCTGGGCTGGCCTCGCCGTCTGTCACATGACACTTATCAGATTTTTCAGGAAAGATGTAAAAACGAAACCAAGCATACGAGATCCATCCAGGTATAGCAAAGCAATAACTCAAGTAGATTTCATTATCCCAAAACAAACAAAGAAACGTGATCCCCATTTCTTTTGTAGATAGACTTAAACCGTCAATTTGCAATGTGATACCGGCGCGTGCGCACATCAAAATGCCATCGAGTAACGGCGTCGGCGCACCTGCGATTACGTACGGCCGATTATAGCCGATAATACCCGATTATAGCCGATTATTCACATAATACATGGTGTTAGAAATATTATGATTATACCTTTCACAGCATTGAATGCTTTGTATGCTCTCGTGTCTGTTATTAAGATCAATTTTTATTTTGTTTTTTTTTCTAACGCATGCGTAATTAGCCTTTTAATGTAAGCCGAGGTATTTAGAGCGAATAATGAAGATAGGGGCATTAATGATAGCTATTATGAAGTATGATTTAGTGGTAAATGTTTGAACAATGACAGATTTATTAATATGTATTAAGTAGATATTCATATTTCATAGGAATTTCATATCTGTAGGCCAATAACATCTCTATTGTAAATTATTTCTATTGTACGACACACATTTTCCATAATTGAATTCCAAATTTACAGGTAATGTAAACTTAAATGCAGTCTTATTCCGATTTAAATCGACATTTTATTCAGATGTATAATTTTATTTGCTATAATTTTAGTACAATATTGGAAAATGCTGCTAAACGGACATTATGAAACTAATAATTGGAAATACGGGATGCATTATGAGCCCTTTGTTTATCCCATGTAGACAAATAAGACTCACGTAGTTGTCGCTGAAATTCACTTATCATTATTTTATTATAATTATCAGCCTATACAGGCTCTCTGCAGGGCAAAAGACTCCCACTCCACTCCTTCCATTTCTCACGAATGGTCGCTGTTTTGGATAAACCTCTCTTAAAGCCGTCTATGTCGTCGTTTTTCGCACTTATTTCAACTATAAAAATTAACTTTGGTTTGGAGTGTAAAGCATATGACTATTTCCTAACCATTATTTCGCGCGACATTGGTGTGGATTACACGTTTACTTAGTTTTAAATTTATTCTGTCATACTTAAAATGTAATGTGTAATAAAAAACTGCTAAATGTCCCAAGCATTGACTTATATATTTATTTTATAATGAATTTGAGTAAAAATCAAGGATCGAGTCGTTTTTGTATTTCGATTGACATACAAAACCGACTCGATCCTTGGACTCTAATAAATGTCGACAAATAAGGGGATAATTCCTAATTCGTTCTCCGTTTCCATTACCCCGTTGTCGAACTGTGTACGGAACCTAGGGGCTATTACACTAAATTTCACCATGACAACTCCTGGGTGACTTATGTTATGATCCAGTCACGAAACGTTTCTCTCTCTTGTTAGTGAACTCTAAAATGTACGGGTTAAGATCCTGATGCTAGAAGGTTTTTTTTGCTTATTTTAGGATTTCAAAGGCTTTTGTTTATTAGTCGGTGGGGTAATTCCCGACTTCAAAAAAAGGAGGGTATGGATTCGGCCAGCATTTTTTTTTCATGTATGTACACCGATTTCACCGTGATTACTGGTCCAATTTAAGTGATTCTTTTTTCATTTGGTAGAGGAAGCTTTCGCGGTGGTCGCATATTGATTATTTTTGTGATGTAATACAACTTAAAAGAGTAAAATAAAAACTTCGCATTCTAATCTCTGTCTAATCAAATAAATCTCCAATTTACCCCTTTGACTCGATTTTGAACGGTTTTTAAGTACGAGTTTTGACGCTAAGTTTAGTTTTTTCTATGGCCCTTTAAACTAACCCTCATGATGGTTTAAAATGACAAAAGTATATAAATTTTGATTAAATAAATTCAATTGAATGTCCAGGAAACTCACCTATGTGGAACATCCAATATCCTCGTGGCTATATCCTCAATTATTTGCTATCGGCACAGAATGTCTCTTTTTTCAAATACTCCAATAATATCTCGGTTGACCGATTTTATCATTCCTTTGTTTTTGTAACCATTTCTTTCTCTACAAGACTCTTTGATAATATTGTTCAAAGAACCTATTTCAGATAGAATTCAAACAAAAATAAAGTGAGAAAACGAAACGGTATGGCGAGTCCAGTATTATCCTTCAAAAATATCTCAGGCCAAAGATCAACTCGTGGTAATTCTTCAAAAATTCTCAACTAAAAGACTCGTCGAATGTATAAAAGTGTTAAGATGCTTCAATATTGCTTTCAACGCTTTTCAAATGGAGTATTTACTTGTGCTTAAGATTGCTTAGTACTTGAAAGATTTAAGTGTGAGATGAGTCATTGGTTGCTTGAATACTGTGTGTATCTCTTTCGGCTGTGAAATCCAAATGAAGCTCACGGTCAAGTTTAACTTAGGTATTCGTCAAACAGTTTCAGGGTTTTACCCTAAACCAATTTACATATACGTGAAAAATACATTATTTATAATTTTATTAAGGTTTATTTATATGGTACCAACAGCAGTACATACCAAGAATTAATGTGACACAATAAAAATAATATAACAGTGCTGGTGGTATCTATGCCCATTTTAGGTAATACGCAGTAATTTAAGTTTGTACTTTTTAGGTACAAAACAATGTATGTAGCCTAAGTTGCCTTTTACATAATTATGTATATTACCCAGTCACATACAAATACTGAACATAATTATGAACATAGGTAGGTTAGGTACAGATGTTGTAATTATTAATGAACGCTATGTCTAGCCGTCATCGGCTTACAAATATTATTTTATAAACATGCCGATTATAATAAAAATCAAAAAATATAAAATAAAGAAAATTTAAAAAAATATATATATATTATTATCACACATTATTAAATAATTCACATTGTCAACACACTAAAAATTGTAAACAAAAAAAAAAATATATAGACATCTTTTATACAAACACAACAACGACGTTTTTAATAAAATAATTCCCGAACAGACTTACGGATCAAGCTTCCAGATAATTCCAAACAATTCTAGAAGCCTGAAACGGAAATTTTAGCGTATATAATGGTAGCTCATGGACGTGCGACAATGTAGGTAATTCGGTTACGGGGCCATGGTTGCATTTGGGCTCACAGGGGTAAATGTGTGCCCCGGCAAAGCCGTATTTCGTATGTACATTTTGCTCAAAGCTCTTTGTCAAAGTCGTTTGTTTTGTACTTACGGTTTTAACACTTCCGGATTAAACTGACACTGGGTGGGATACGGTCTTAACCTAAAACCGTATTTTGGACAGTGCAAGTTTTTGTCTTTTGAACTTTCGGGATTGCAGAATTTTCTCAAATATTTTTTGGTTTTAACAGAATCTTATTAGGATAATACAAAGTCACAATATTAACTACATCTGAGACCATTTTAAATTTTTTTAACGTGCTTAATATTATTAACCTTTTATGATTCTGCTAAAGCAGTCATTTTAGGCCCCTTAGTCATCTTGAAAAGTTGTGCTTTATTTAACGATCCATAGCTTTCGTGTTTTAACATAACATCTTTATGAACAGTAAATAAGCTTAAAAAGAACCCCCGATAATGCACTTACCCCTTAATCAACCTCCCACTTCCATGTATTTCACCATAATACTCCAACACCTGATATCATAGTTTAATCTAGTTCCCGACATCACAAAGTTTCCCCAGGTAAACTGCATAGGGTATAGCTTATTGACTTGCCTGGTAATGTTTCAGTTAACTTCCATGCTTGGGGCTTATTGTTGAAGTCTTCGATAAAATGTCGTTCGTTTTTGAGTATATTTTCTTTTACTGCTATTCGGTTTTGAACTTGGAGTATACACACAAACTAGTGAGACAGTCAGTCGAGGTGTCCGTGGGGACTTACAAGAAGACACACACACACACACACACGCACACACACACACACACACACACAAATGCCAAAACAAAAAAAAACCTAACCCAACCTTTTTTTTCATATTCTAGAAAAGGACGGCGTACATGTTTCACAAAATAACTCGGGTATATTTTAGTGATCAATTTTCATGTATAAAATGTTTGAAGATTAAAAGAAAATGGAACCAAAATAAGAAAAACATCTACACTTTAATTTTCATTTCACGTTTGAAAAATTTTGTCTGCTCGACACCAAATAACACAATGAATATCTACTGTACAAATTGATAAACTTAAAGCCATTACTACTGTGAATGTGTTACTCAATTACCATAACATAATTTTGGATAAAAGCATCATTGATTCCATTTTGATTATGGACGTAGGCGGTCATAACAATAACGAAGTCGAGTACTCGTAACTTGATTAGCTTAGTGCTCATATCGAGTGCTACCCCAATAAGCCTCATTCACATGCAGACGGAACTTTACCCAATACTGCGGCAAAGTTACAACACAACAGGGAAGTTAGGACCGGTCTCAATTTAGACCTAGTTAACGTGACGTCTACTTATAATTCTACTATTTACTATCTAGGTCTGTCCTTCTGAAGAGCTTCTTTTGTTTTAAAAGTAAATAAGTACTGTCAGTTTTTGTGAGCTATCTTTGGCATCTATTTTTTTATTTTTTTTTATTTAATTCACAAAACTGATGTACAATCTCAAATGCGATAAGAAAAAGTTACAAAACAATTCTTCTGATTGACATCTACTAGATGTGAATCTAGCATGCATATTATATGTATACTTACTATTTAAAAAAAAACAACAATTACTTAAACAAATCTTACAAATTGTGAACTTAAAAAAAAAACAATGAAAAAGTTTTGGGAAAGCAAGTTTAAATATAAGAAATCTATAATAATATTATCGTCTATTTTAGAATTACGTAATTTTTTTAAATATTTGTGCTCATAATTATATATTTTCTTCGTCATGGCATTGCTTTTGGGCCTGCTATACCACTCTGTAACGTACTTGGACTTACAAATGTAAAGAGATAAAGGTCTGCTTAACAATGGACACGTCGTTCAAAGAATTCGTACAAGAAATCTTGAATAGTCATCTCATGGATTCTCCTGTCATCGACAAAAATAGCTCAAGTTCTCATTGAGCCGAGATTCGAGATACGATTGGTTTAAACTTAACTCGGAATACATCAAAGAAGACAGGAATATGGCGAAAATTATTCATTCATTTTGATTTATAATTATTTTGATGGCAAGCGTGTGGGTTCTAATTATGTTATTTTATGATTGTGTTTTTTTTTATTTGTGGATTCGATTATAGGCTTCTGTTTGGAAATTTTCCTTGATAGCTTTTTACTTTATTGACACAGTGACGTCATGCCTAATCGCTTCCTTTTTATTACATTTTTAAGTACTTACCTACGTTTTTTCTCGTAAGGTCACCCGCATTTTAGACACTTATGTTCGGCAAATGAATAGAACAGCTCTCGCCTTTGAAAATTGAAAGCAATCCTTTAGAATATAAGGCCTTAATCGTCTTCCTTTAAAACCCAATTTCGCGGTACGAAATATCTCGAAACCCTACTCAAGTTAGACTTAGCTCCAACTCTCCTGAAAATGAATATTCACGGGTCCACGGTATTTCACGACAGAAAATCCTTTCAAAAGCATTTCATGGTAAATTATCTCATGTACGTCGACATCTCCCCTAAAATACCCCCTGCCTCCTCGGGGGTTGCAGAGGGGGTGTGTGCATCAGGAAACCACTCTTTGTTGTGATTCACACGTTTGCCAGACACTTTTTAAAAGGCTTTTGTCAGGCTTTTAAGTGTGACTGTCACTTGTGGCATATAGTGCGTGTGGAAGGTAGGCAGACGGTTTATTTCAGTGCCAAGTAGATATTTTTTAGGGTTCCGTACACGAAGGGTAACCAACGGGACCCTATTGCCAAGCCTCCGCAGGTCTGTCAGGGGCCTGTACTTCATGATCCGTAATAGGTAGACAGTTGAAATTTGCACAGAATGTGTATTTCCATAACAACAAATAAATAAAAGTTTAAAGAGGGCTCCCCTACTACGATGGTACTGAACCCTTCATGCGCGAGTCCGAATCACACTTGGCCGGTTTTTTTACTTCACGCCTTCTCTTTGTGTCATTTTTAATTTTTAGTTCCTTTTGCGGCAGAATTCCATATTAAAAAACATTTCAACTTTGGTCGGTTTTACTACAAAGGCTTTTTCATTCACTCATTATTTCATCATCTAAGACATGCAAAGGTTTTTGAAAAACTTCCTTAGTTAGATGTGTAAATACACACTTTACATGCTAAACACCAAGCATCCTGCGCCAAACTTCACCATAAACAAGAAAATCCGCGAGAAATCGATTTTCCTTGGGCCTAAATCGATAATCGACTTCAATATCGCACGCATACATCACTCACTAATTGCTGACTGACCACAAGCTAATATTCATCTCTATTCATTTTGTATTTAAATCTATTATAGGCAATTGATTATTCAATTGTTTGTGAACGACATTTCTCACGCAATCATTTACACATTGGGTAGAACTTAGAAGTACGTTTTGAAGTACTTCGAGAATAAATAAATCAATGAAGCTATGCAAAAGAGCCACTTGAAGCAAACGTGTCGAAAACAAAAGAATGCATAAAGAATAGTTTTTCATTTTCGAACATTTTTCGAACCCAGAATTCAAGTTAGAGCCAGTCCACACGGCGCGTTGCGTTGCGATGCGTGGTCGCAACGCAAATATTTTGACGCATAGCCGGCCACACAGGCGCTGCGCCATCGCAGCGTTACTACGACGCGTTCCGTCGGCGCAGCAGCGACGCACAGTTGCGGCAAGCATTTTGTAAAAACATCGCAGTCAGTCTATCAACGCACAAGCAACTGAGCGCTGCCGCTCCGACGTCGCAAGTACAACCCCTCCTGCTTCGTCTCGGGGGCTGCTGTCCGCCATGTGTGCGTTGCGACGACGCAGCGCACCGTGTGTACACTTTGGTTATTCTTATGTAAAACAACGCAACGGCAGCGCTGCGTCGACGCTACGCTGACGCAACGCACCGTGTGGACTGGCTCTTACTGCTCGGAACGATATACGTTTGTGTTTTGTTTTCAATTTTTAATGTACAGACGACCTAATTGCTACCAACCTAAGATGTGAATTCATTTGCACGTGAAGGTCGATTTTTGCATTAAAAAAACAATGTTTCATCAAAAAACAGTCAATTACGTTCTCGACTGTACAAGATGAAAACTTCTGGAACATCTTATATCGCGCCGGTACAGTCGAGGACATCAGTGTCATGTATCTGCCATGTGCAAACGCATGTGACCGACATCGATCTCGTAACTGAATCTGCCAGGATGGCGTGTATGACAATGTTCTTATCCACAATGTCAATACAATATTGTGTCCTACATTTCCTTTACGTAAACATACGAAACGATGTTATTCCAGTTTGATAGAATCAGAACAAACTTGATTGAGGTTAGTAAAGAAATAGCTGAAGGTCCCGTAGTCAAAGACGTTATAATGTGGTCACAATCTTATTCCAAAGACAATAAATGCTAATTACAAACTCATACTTATTTTGGACAAATTGACACACAGATTAGACCACAAATTAACGCTCATTTAATAAAGGAGTCGCCCTCTGTAGTATTCATAACATAACATGACGCCAGTTATCCCCGCGGGGTTAAAAAGAGCTGTACCTAATAGTACAGCCACATTTCGCCAGTTATGTGAAAGTCCCACCCATATAATAGGGAGCGAACCTATTGCCATCAACCGGGCACAGATCCAGACTAATCCAATGACACTTAAACAGAGCCGGGAATCGAATCCAGGACCTCTTGCTCAACAGTCGCGCTTGTAACCACTAGGCAGTCTAGATATCCGTTTTCCGATATTTTATCTATACTACTATAAACATATTATATTTATATATTATTTTATATACTATGTATACTAGGTACAAATCTCCCAACTAATTGTGTACGAGTATGTTTGCTGCAGGCAGCGGCGTTTATGGCATTTTCAATGGCTATATGGCTTCACAGTCTGATCTCAAGAGAATACTAGGTCAACATATCCGTTGGGCTGCGGGACTGTTCGAAAGAGATACCGTGGCCCTGGAACACAAAGGGCAATGAAGGAACATGGATGGGTTTTAGTCAGTAAGAGTCTGACACTCCCTCCCACTCCACCCAGAGCGGGAGAAGTCATTTGATGATTTCCCATCGGTAAAAAAAAAAAAAACATATCCGTTTCCGATGACTCCGTGGCGGTTTTATCGCACTCAAAGCCGCAGGATTGACAGCAATTAAAACTATCTGCGTCTTTAATTTATTAAGACAAGCACAGTTGTTAATCTTGTTGAAAATTAAGGATTAATTAATTCTTAACTAATCTGAAGTGAAGTGTCTTGATGAGTTTATCTATTCGATTAGCATTCTGACTTCTTGAGTTTTATCTTTGCTAATGTTTGCGATGGTTGTGAATGAATAGTGTACGAGTAAAATCTGAATACTTACCGTGAGATAAGGTTCAAATCCCGGGTTCAGTGGAAAAATCGGTTAATCCAACAACTATAGTTCTATGTTTTAAATGATAATTTATTCATAGATGAAATTACTTATTACTTCCTACCTTGCTGTGCCCTTACAGGGTCCATATTTATGTACCTAGCTTTAAGCCCATTGTAACATAAAGGGTGTAAAAAGACCCTTAACGAAGCCGAAAGGCACTTGTTCTCCTCGTCATTGTGATCATTTTTTTGTTCTGGACCATACCTGGGAACCTTCTAGTTACGGAGATATTGGGGGTCAAAGTTCCAATTTTTTCACAAGTTTTTTTTTAAATACTACTTTTTAAGGTTCTAACTTTACTCCAATTACCAACATGGTCCGTTTACTATTCAAAGCATCCATCAGCAATAAGTTTTGAGCGCATTATATTGAGTTTTACCGTAAAATGTGATTTTTGACCCCAAAAAAAAATTTCGTTTCCCAGTAAAATTTTTTGCGTAAAGTTACTTAGTTTGATGTACAGAATGCTTGGTTGACGGCTTGGTGAAGGGTCTGTTTACACCCCGTATTTTTTACAATATGGAATGCAAAATAAAAGAATATGAATATGAACTTCTGTCTCTTGAAATTCTAATAAACCATTTATTAATACATTTTTCAATACGCCTCGACTGACTGCCTCGTTGGTCTACTGATAGCAATGGCGACAGCTGAGCATGAGGTCCTGGGTTCTATTCCCGGGTCTGGCAAATTGTTATTGGGTTTTTCCATCAGGAATTACTCAGTAGCAGCCACGGAGTCTGGATTTGTGCTCAGTTGATGACAATAGGCTCGCCCCCTTATATGGGACTTAAATATAATTGGCGAAATGTGGGTGTACTATTAGGTACATTTCTGACTTAACCTTCGGGGATTACAGGCGTGATGATATGTTATCAATACGATGCCGCGGTGTAGGCCTAGAAAATAATCGAGCAAATACAATGTTGAGACAATACTGTCAACCTTGACGTTACGTACGTAACACACAGATACAATGTAAGACACAGTATTTTACATACGACCCGCAAGGTCGGCAACGCATCGATGACCTCAAGGTCATAACAAAAGACTGTGTTTATGGACTATTCAACCAAGCTGTAAGTTATTTTATGTTGGTATTTACAGTCTTTCGTCCCAGAATGTATATGGTATTTGAGGCTTCGAAACTTAGGAATATGTTTTAGTGCCCACTGCATCTTTTATATAACGTTAAAAATAACAAGACGTTAAAGAATGGCGGTTGTGAATAATAATAACTATTTGCAGCCATACTTCACCTGAAACTTTTATCATGGACGATCGGCAACATTGCAACTGCATCAATGATGACGTCGCGTTTGCGTTTGGTAAAAATAATTGTTGATGCTTAAAGTAATGTCAAAACTTAAAAGTATAAAACAAGCACATTTTAAATTACACAAAAGTTGGAAGCCCCCCGCTTCCAACTTTTGTGTAAAATTTCATCAAAATCCGTTTAGTAGTTTTTGCGTGAAAGAGTAACAAACATGGATCCATCCATCCTCACAAACTTTCGTATTTATAATATTAGCAGTAAGTATGATTGTTGACTTTTTTAATTACATTTCATTACTGTTGCTACCTGTGCCTGACTATTGTTAACCTGTAATATATGATGTATATTAGTATATGTATAATATATTTAGCCGAAAGAAGTTTCTACATTACTTCTCTAGAAAAATAAGTAACATACCTTTTATTTATTTTTCCTTGATATTCCAAAAACTAGTCGTCATTGTAGATACGGTCAGGGAAATTCCTCAATTTCACAATAATATCTTTGATTCACCGAACTTGATTTCTGTTCCTATTAATTTACATACGGGATCCCCCAGGGTGATATTGGTAATATTCATCATACGTGTACTCATATGTGACTCATCGACTGATACCATAAAACATGTGTTCATCTTCCCAGATGAAGATGACATACCATTAAATAGCTTTTAGGTCACAAAAACTTCGTGAGACGATTGGAAAGGGAAGACCCTTTCTCAAGTTTCAACTTAGATACTTGGAAGTCATATTCTGAAGTTTCAGTGTATATCAATTTATGTTCTTGGAATCTGGACCAGCTGCACATTGAATTTTTTTAGTAGCGCCAGTAGAAATTTAAATATTATTTCGTGTTAATTATATTTTCTAATCAAGTTAAATACAAGCATAGAAAATGAGTTTTTGTGGTAGCATCTTGGCAATAAACCAGAAGAATAATTGGAGGTGGTTTGTGAGATATATTTTATACCCACTTTTTTTTTTTTTTTTTTTTTACGGATGGGAAATCATCATGACAATAATGACTTCTCCCGCTCTGGGTGGAGTGGGAGGGAGTGTCAGACTCTTACTGACTAAACCCATCCATGTTCCTTCATTGCCCTTTGTGTTCCAGGGCCACGGTATCTCTTTCGAACAGTCACGCAGTCCACCGTCGCCTTCGCCTTGGCGAGCACGTCGCGGTAGGACCCGCCCCGTTTTTCCGCGTCCGGCTGCAGTGTGATGACTACAGCCGCGGTCTTCGGGGCGCGGAGTCGAGCCGCGACGCTTTGCGCCTTCTTTTGGCGCCTCCGCTCCTCGTAGCGGGCCTTCTTGGCCGCCTTCCGCCCCTTCTTCTTAGACCCGGCCACTTGCCACCCAGCTTCGGCCGCGGGAGGTTGAGGGGCCGGAGGGGGCGGCGGCAACGGCTGGCTAGCCGCTGGCGCTGGCACTATCGCCACTGGCGCCGCCGCCTTGCCCTTCTTTTGGGCCGCCGCCTTGCCCACCTTCTGGGCCGCCGCCTTCTTAGGCGGCTCCGGTTTCGCCGGAGCTGGCTTTGGGGGGGCTGACGCAGCCCTGCCGGAAGGCCGGCTGGACGGCCCTGGTCCGGACGCGGCTGCCGCAGCAGCCGCATATGAGACCCTCGGCGTCGGGGGCGCCTTGTTTGCCGCCAGGGGGGGCGCAGGATTATGCCCTCCAGGACGGAGAACCGTGCCTGGAAGGCGGCCAGCTCCTGACGAACCAGGTTCAGGACCTGGTTCTCCACCGGCGCGGCCTGGCTAGCTCGCTGCTGCTGGCCCCCATTTACCACCTCGGGGGGGCCAGACTTACGCAGACCGGCCAGGTCCGCTCGGAGCTTCTCGTTCTCCTTCCGTGGTGGCCGTCAGGCGAGCGACCTCCGCCCGCAGTTTGGCGACTTCGCCTGTCGGAGGCCCCGCATATGTGGCCTCCGCTGCCGCCAGGATGGAGGCAGAAAATGTGGGTATGGCCTTTTGCTTTGAAGAGGGCAACTTCTTATAGGCCAACCCCTTCAAAGCGGCCTCCACCGCCTTCGCGAAACTGGCCTTACGCTCCGTTTCGGAGCCGCCAGCTGCGCCCACCTCGTCGCCTGTGGAGTAGCCCGAACGGGCCGCCCCAGGACCGGCCACCTCCGGGTGGCGCCCCTCCTTGGCAAGCCGCAGGCCCCTGCCCTTGCCCCTGATCCCGCCACGCTTGCTGGTGGGGATCTTGCGGGCCGAGGCCTGCTCGCCTTCGGAAGACGACCCCCGGTCGCCTTCCGGTCTGGACCGCTTGCGGAAGAACTTCCCGTTCTCCGCAGCGGTCTCCTTCCTCCCGCGGCGGGAGCTCCCTGAGCTTCCCGCACTCACATCACCGGATGCAGCGTCGGACTCCGACCGCGCATCCCTCCTCTCCTCTATCCTCTCCGTTTGTGTTTGGTTCTTTAAATCTTTTTCCATTTTGTTCCCACGAGTGTGGGGGATATATAATGTCCATCCGGGCGTACCCCCTGTACCCGGATAAGCCATTTAACATTTATAACCCGCCAGGGGGTAGGCTGGTACCCTGGCGGGGAACGCACTAGCGACTGATTTTCCATAGGAACCCGTCAGCCATACATCTCCTCGCGGTGCGTCGCCACTTGAGATTCGGGGTGACTTTTTATAGAGGTTTTCTACCTCGCGGTCCGGGCGGTTAAGCCAAGACCCTCGGTCCCGATCGAAGTCGCGAGACGTGATCCACGACACTTCGACGGTGGGATTACGAGATCGACGGGGACAGTGAAGGACGCAGTCCTTCACCGTCTGCTCGGAGGCAGGGTAAGTGCACACCGAGCCCGCCCTTGCTCTTCCGCTGTGCCCTCTGCTTATCAGAGGGTCACGCGGAAAAACGCCGAGTTGGTCCAAACTGGACCCCTCCCATGTCAGAATATTAGCCACGGACAGTAACATTCCCCGAAGAATAAGAATCGCTTCCCATTCCTCGGGGAAGGACACTGCCCGCGTCCAGGGTGCACCGGCCCAGCAGCTGCTGTTCCCTCCCGACGTATCGAGAAGGACTAGCAGCCACTGGGCACACGAGGAGGAATTCTGACAACGCACTCCTTTTATACCCACTGTAATAATGATTATGTATAGTGGTTTTTTTTTTTGGTAGCCTACATTGTGTCCCACTGCTGGGCAAAGGCCTCCCCTTTCTCCCTCCAAACCTCCTGTTCTGTGCAATATCTGGCCACTTTTGCCCCGCGAACATTATCACATCGTCACACCACCTTCGCCGTGGTCGACCTCGTCGGCGATGTCCACCTCCAGGCGTCCAGATAGTGGATATACAGTATGAATTTTTCAAGTAGCTGTGGATGGCCAAATCCAGAACTATGAGGAATAACGAGACATACTCAAAGGAGTCTCAAGCCCGATTTGATGAAATCTAAAACGGCACCATTATATTTTTTTTAAATCAATTGTTTTATCCAGGAATCGAACCCGTTGATTTCGAAAATAAAACCACACAGTACACCATTCGATAGTGTCGCTAACAGGGATTAAACTTGGGCAGTGATACCATGTTGCGGCAAATTAATCCTGTATGTTTGAGTTTGATGTCAAAGTTGGACTTCATACACAGTGTAACTTTCGTACAAAAATCATTGTTTTCAAAGATTTCAATCGGATCGTAATACTCGTTTTCTTTTTGAAGTTCCCATAAAGTTTACTACCATATACTATCTCCAGATACTTCCGATTGAAAGAAACAATAAGACATACAAACAATTCTTCACACGTCCCATACAAGGCAGATGTATGGTCTGATACAATTAACTTGATTTATACCACGGATATGACATATTGCTTATTTCACGGTCTCCGCTCGTTGGTTTTACTACTTTTTATTTTACACGCATGAGAAAATTTCGTTTAATTGAACTAGATCAGTTCTGACTGTTTGATAAATAATATCCTAGGTAACATGTTGTTTATCATTGCTTTCTACGGTTGGATGGATTTGAAGCCTTAGTTCTAGTTAATCAAATCAACTCAGCCTATTGTAGTCCACTGTTGGACATACAAGGTGTAAACAGACCCTTCACGAAGCCGTCAACCAAACATTCTGTACATCAAACTAAGTAACCTCACGCAAAAATTTTTGCTGGGAAACGATTTTTTTTTTGGGGTGAAAAAACACGTTTTACGGTAAAACTCAAAGTAACGCACTCAAAACATTGTGCTGATGGATGGATTGAATAATACAGGGGTCGTGGAGGTGTTTAAAGTAAACAAACTCAACACAACAACACCACTAAAACCTTGTATTTAAAAAAAAAAACTTGTGAAAAAGTTGGAACTTTGACCCCCAATATCTCCGTAACTAGAAGGTTCCCAGGTATGGTCTAGAACAAAAAAATTATCGCCATGACGGGGAGAATTAGTGCCTTTCGGCTTTGTTAAGGGTCTTTTTACACCCTTTATGCCTCTCCTTACTTCCAGTACAGCACCCCGTCTTCCGCCTTTCCCAGTCTGATCCAGCCACCTTTTTAAAGTTGTTGGTCCATCTATGGAGGAGGCGTCCCTCCAGGACTCGTTTTCCCCGTCGACCATCGGTTTTTCAACAGACTACAGACAACAGCTTCTATTTAAGACTTATTTGGTTCAAAATGCATTAATCGATTTTCTTATAAATCCGCATTGGGTAGATTGCCTGGATTGTCTAGACAACATCCTTTATTATTGCAAAATGAACCTTATTATCAAACGTTTTTACCACCAGCTGGGCAGCGCACTACCTAGATCCATAAAGTTGGACTCGGAAGGAACCGAACGCTAAATTACGGCAGTCTCGCGTTGTTTACAGCGTATTGCACCGTTTGTAGAGTAACATCAATAACCTCGTCGTTAGAAGCACGCAACGTGTCGACCATTTTGTTATTTATTGTTTTCGCGTGATAGTTTCTGTGCCGACGAAAGATAGAAATTACTGCGATAAAGATGAACTGACAGCAGAATCCTGGTACCCTAATTGTTGCGGATGTCTGGCCGTGATTCCGAGTAAACAGTAATGTCGGATTCGAATTGTGAGTGACCAATGACTGAGTGACTGACTGTACGCACTGCTTGCTGTTAGAATGTCTAAACCGCAATAGAAGGTTACATAACATCACGCCTGTAATCCCCGAAGGGTTAGATTGAGGTGTACCTAATAGTACACCCACATTTCGCCAGTTATAATTATTTAAGTACTACGTAATTGGGGGAGAGTCTATTGCCATCAACCGGGGACAAATCCAGGCTCCGTGGCTGCTACTGGAAAATTCCTGATGGAAAAATCGAATAACAATTTGCCCGACCCGGGAATCGAACCCAGGACCTCATGCTCAGCGGTCGCGAAAGTTACCAGTACCTTAAATTAGAACCTAGGATCACTGATTAGTAAGCAAAGCAGAATAACACTACAGAAAGATAAGACGTAGGTATAAGAATGTGCAAGATGTAAACAAATTGGAGGACTTTTATAGGAAGTCCCAAATTGACCCACACAAAAGTAAGACTAGTACAAAAATCTATTTTATTACAATAACTTTAAGAGCCAAACAATATTATATCATTGCATATTTATGGTGGTAGGTATACCGACGCGCCCCCAAGATCACCATACATATTGTATTTATAAGCGACATGCCTACAACGGGCGCGCATAAAATATTCCTGACTGAATACAATTGCTGTATGCGAACACGTGTTTCCATGGGATGAATCATACAGACAAAAATATGCCCAGGGCCTATTGAATATTTTGTAAGGACTGTACTGTATATCAAGTTAGTATGTAGGAAGAAACTTACAAATTGTTTTTTTAGACTTATGTACTTCAACTGCTGGCTAATAAACAAATTAAACATTGAGGTTTATGTTGATTGAGGAGCTCGTGGCTAAATTATAACAGCCGCTCGGATCGATCTTTAGGTTAAGCTGTGCTTGCCTAGGTTGGTCTGTGGATGGGTGACCACCCATTCGCAGACCAACCCGAGTTTTCTCAGTGCCTCGGAAAGAACGTTAAGCCGTTGGTCCCGGCTGTCATATGTAGATCTTTGATAGTCGTTACCTACAGGTGTTCAGTGGCCCAAAAAGTCTGACAACCAGTCTTACCAAGGGGTATCGTATTACCTAGTACTAACTGGGTTGGTTGTGGAGGTCAGATAGACAGTCGCTCCATGTAAAATACTGGTATTCAGCTGCATCCGGTTAGACTGGAAGCCTACCCTAACATAGTTGGGAAAAGGCTAGGCAGATTATTTTTAAGTTGACTTTACCCGAATAACCTATTTATTTTAGTTGTGAACTTAAAATCCAATGGTTAAAAAATTAATAATGTTGCAACAGTTGCCTTTCCTTGATTATTCTCCTCTTTCATACCTTGAAAACATAACCGCGGAATGGAATTGGCACTGCGGATTTAAGAACCATTTTTTTGTCAGTAAAACACGCTATAAAGAAACAAAAAATATTCACTTATGACAGCAAATTGAAAAACAACAAACTTTTATTATCAGTCCAGAAACATCTGCCAATCAAATTTATTACATGCGCGAACAATGCCACCCTTCAACACAGCGAAATTAGGCTAAGTCGAAAAACAAACATTCCTTGATTGAGTCGCTGAATACCGGTTATAGCAACGATTTAATGTAGGGGGAGATTTAATTTGGAAAACCATTATCTTGGTCATAACGCTGCGCGAGGGCAGCGCGAGGGGCGCAGAGAATGGTCAGTTAATTGACGCATAAATCACAGACGCGATCCATTATTACTTGCACAGTTCCGTTGTCGGACAACAGATGGGGTCATTGTCGCGTGCACTTTTGTTTATATTATTTTGATAGCAGTAAATTGTGCATAACCGGTTCTCTCGAAATTTAAGTTTTGCTGTCATCGTATATTACACGCTATTGAATTTTTTGAATAAAATTCCTCTTAGTCTCGTGCCGTTAAATGACTGTAATCAGAGTACTATTCAATTTAAATAACAGAGGCAGATAGCCAAGCATGATTTATAATCAAATTATCTTTGTGATACGTTTTTATTAAAAGTTAAAATTGTTTGGCAAACAGAACAAAATGTTATGCAGTGACTTTTGGTAATCTTATTATGGAAAGTCGGAAAAGAAATTCGTAAACATCGCCGCAACGTAATCAAATTTGTTCTATTTCTTATTCACAAAAGCAAAAGAATTTGAGCATCGCTCCCAGTGTAGCGATTTATGATACCTTCCCGTCACGCTTCAAGCAAAGTTTATTCTGTAAAAAGAAAAAGGAAAATCTTTGCATAACTTAATCCTGAGTTGGACGGCCGCAGTAACGAGCTCTATTGTCGAGGAGTCTATTATAGCGTATAGGCTTTATTGCACAGTGAAACCTAACAACGTCGCATAAAAATTAAAAAAGTTGGCATTGATTGATGTTGATTGAGAGCGTCAACAGAAAGCTTTCAAAAAAGGGAAGCTTGATTATTTTTTTATGTTTATCGCGTTTTAGAGAAAATTATTAGTATTCATAATAATATTGACTCCTATCCTTTTCTGTTTAACGTATGTTGTTCCACTCAAATTGGCAGCACTCGAAGTTTTTTTTACACACTTCACACGAAGTAATTGTAGCAATCATCTTCAAGAGCCACTTGAAGAGAACGATTATTATCGGCATTTTTAAGTTTAAAAACAAGTGCATAATTAACTTTTGTTTTCTATCATTTACTCAATTACCTACCCACAGATTGTGTAAAATCTTGTTTGGCTCGTCATTGCTCATTGCCTTAGCAACAGTAGCAATAAACTAACATCATTGCTCCGTACTGCGTTGCACTGCGTTGCGGTACTAGACATTACTCTCTCTTTCTTTTTTATTAAAATAGCGAATGGCCAATAAATTTTAATGGTGGAAAACAAAATCTTAATTAATGTTAGGTAGAATTTTATTTCGTAAAGTATAAAAATCCTTGCTCCTTAACAAATCTTGTTATTATTTTATTAATGATCCGTATTTTAATTTTAAGATGTTAAGCCAAAAAACAGCATTCATATTTGTTAATTTTTTGTCTGTTTAAAAACGCTCACGTGTCAATTAAATAGAATTATATACTCACAGTAAGGTAGGGAGGTGTTTTGCTTAGGTACCGTACTCAAAATAATTTCAAGCATAACATTTATTTGGTATCGTATTAAAAAAAAACGACTAATGAATAATTATGTATTTATTTGTTATATAATAATAATCATTTTGCAGTAACTTTGCGGACACTACTTTCATACTACATTACATACAAAAATAATCTGGTCCTAAATGCCCACATTACCTACAGCGCCATCTATATCAAGAAGCTAGAAACAACTACAGCGCCATCTATCCAAACCTCTCGAACTAATTAAAAGTCAAGTAAACGTAATCGTTCCGCATTTGTCCAACAGGCGGCAGCACGTGTCGGCGCCATGGAGCTCCACAGCAACGTCGACAGGGGGCACTCGCGCACAACACGAGTTGTTCGAGTTGCTGGAACGAGTACAATGTTCTCGGTTAGACGACCAGAGGGCAGTACTGCCGCCGTATTTTTCTCAGGTAAGTTTCATGTTTTATCCTCATTAGGTTGATGAGCCATTGCGTACCTAGAATAACCTTAAAAGGAGGATTGTTTTTCATATTTATCACATGAAGTTATGTCATACGAGTAGGTACAATGAGCACATAAATAAGCGTCGTGCTTTTCAAGTACTTATTCGAGTATTAGGCCTACCTACTGTACATTGAACTTAAAATTAGGCATTCATCTGATTCATCACTCCTTTTGTTTTCTTTCTGAAAGGCTATCCATGATTTCTAACAGTTTCAGCGGGACATGTTAATGTAAGAAACTATTTAATGAGAATTAATACGTAGATTAATTACAAGAGTAATTACAAGATCTCCTCGTTCTGCTAAGTTAGAAATTAGTTAGACATTTCAGGGCATAAAGCAAGACAAAGTTTCTGGTGCTCAGTTTGAAAAGATTCCTTTCACATTTTATTTTAATTAGGTAAGGAGGTACTTAGATGAAGTTCATGGTAAAGTCAAAAAGCGTAGACCATTACATTTTAGGGGTCAGTGGACACTCAGTTCGTTACCTCCGAACACCGTAGAAAATAATCGACGGAAGCAAGACTATGAAGCGATAAAGAGAAGGCGAACAGCCGGATGCCTTGCAGGGGTGGCAAGCAGACCATGTCGGAGAAAAACCACTGGGTCACGGATCGTGACTCCAAGATATGAGTTGCACTTGTCGAAATAATGTTTATTTTTTCGAAAAGTTTCTCTTTTGTTTTTGGTGCTCCTGGTTCATTTTGAATTTCGAAGTCAGACTGCTCTTAATACGTTAGGTGGATTTAGGCAGGCTGCGCAGCATTCAGGGAGCGAAGAAACAGCAAATACTTGCAGAAACAAATAATGCTCCTATTCCTACATTTTTATTTTGTACGGGAACATTATTTTGTTTCTTAAACCATTTGTTGTAAGCTTGATGTATGTATGCTGCTCTGGTGAGCGGCCTTTTTTAGTAGCCATAAGATCAGTTCCTACCTAAAAAATATTCAAAAGCACCTACCTAGCAAGAATACGTGGTAATGTATCGATTTTGGGTACGAAGGAAGGAAGTGGAGCTCTGTGGTTTTTGAACCCACAGAATGGCGTGATAATAATGATTTTATGCATAAACGTTGGAACTTAAAGTACAGGCTTGTATTTTTATAGACGTCGTAAAAACTCCGAAAAATCATGAAAATTAATCATAAATCTGTTCCATAATTCATAATTTAATAGTATTGCGTAAACGTGATTAACATACAAAATAGGAAACTATTTTAAGGGTCTAATTATATGGCTCGTAGTGCTATAAAAATACTTGGGTCGAAACATAATAATCCAAGTATTAAAATATACTGGAAACTATATTGCGTGAGTAAAAGCTAGCCATATATAATGTAAGAAAAACTCAGAAGTAAAGCACCCAATTTAGAAATTCAGAATTAACTTTCTGAAAAATATTTTATAAAGGTTTCGCGTTCAATCAAATTACGAATTTCGTGGAGAATCTTCTAGCTAGATCATATTCATTCATCGAATTGAATGAGGTCTCGATATCAATGTAGAAGAATTCTTATTGTCAGTTTTGTTCCTTTTTTACCCCAAATAATGTACTGTGCCAGCTGACAACCTCTTCGGGTAACCAAACACCCAGCCCACGGTAAAACTTTAGCTCTCACATTATTACCCCTTACCCTATTACATTAACATATTATTATTCGAAACCTCCTAATCTTTATCTGAAATGTTTCACTCAGCATGGCTGCCAGGCTAATCTGTTACGACATTTTAATTAACCAAGTAATATTAAAACAAAAGCGGTCTCAATATTTTTCTTTCCCTCAGATTAACATCTACTGCATATTCATGAAGAACAAACGGTTCTGTTGGCTATTATATTGAATATTTTCTGGTAATTATACTTTTAAAAATATCTTGTCTGAATGTTTAATGTAATATCTTTACGCAAGTTTGAATACTGAAAATGTATTCTGATTCGACCTACGCATTACGGAATCTTAATTTTCTTTGAATAGAGAGTAAGATCCCTCGATTTTAGTATAATACAAAATACTGTAGGCTCAATCATTAGTTTGTTATTCAGAAGTTTGAAGAAGTTTCAGGAATTTTGAGTAGTTTAGTACTATGTTGTGATGGCCCAGAGGTTAAGGCCTCGCCTCTCATGCATGAGGTTGTGGGTTAAAATCCGGGCAAGTACCAATGTGACTTTTTCAATTCATATGTACTTTCTAAGTTTATCTTGGACATCACAGACATCGGAGAAGGAAAACATCGTGAGGAAACCTGGACTTATAATTAATATAAGTCTGAAACCCGTCTTGAGCAAGCGTGGTGATCAATGCTCGTGCCTTCTCTGTATGAGAAGAGGCCTTTGCCCAGCAGTGGGACAGCAACAGGCTGGTATTATTAGTACTATGACTATAAAAATGCATAAGGTAAAAGAAACAATTTGCTGATTGAAGCCGATGTCGGTCACAGCGAGTCCTACCTTCCATGGCTTTCTAGGGTGGTAGTCGAGACCTTTGGTGTGCTGGTCTTTCATGCGCTCTCAAGTGACTAGCATATCCAACTTTGGCCGAAAAACTCCGAGCACAAAGTGGACATTTCAGAACACTGTTGACAACATTGAAAGTGATAGCTATAGGTGGTCTCGCTTTAAGGTCATCACGTTTTGAATCTAATTGGGACCTTCTTCTCTCTTCAAAGACACCAATAAACTTAGAGTGGTGCAAGAGTTTTTTTTTCATTCGCCTTATGGAAATTTTCTTGTGATATATTTTTAATTTTATTTATGTTTGTTTCTGTCAAATAATGTCTTCGGCCGGAAATGTGCATTAGCTTAGAAATAAGCTTCTATCCTTTGTCTTTAGTTCCGAGAACATTGCTTTAAAATCGAGCTATAAATAAAGTACACTAAGATTGTTTATGAAGCGAAAATAAGCTTATTCTGACGGTGACGCTTTTCAATTTCCTGATTGAACGTTTCGATGTGATCTTTACCAAAGATATTCTAAAAAATATTTTTGTAGATGTCCGTTACCGATTCATTGATTCCAAAATATTATTCTGTTATATCAGTGTCAACTTATTTTGCTTACTTGGATAGATTTGTATCATTCATTTTGAAAAGTCACTGTTACAGTTAGCCTGTGTGATCCCACTGCTGGGCAAAGGCTTCTTCCTCCTAAATCCTTCGATCCAGGGCTAATTCGGACCACTGGTTGTTGGTTCTGTCCAGCTCGTCCCGCCATCTCCTGCGAGGTCTACCGCGTCGCCTTTTGACTGTCTCAAGGCTCCACATCGTGGTTATTTTGGCACACAGTTCGTTGGGCATACGGCTGACATGGCCAGCTCAGCAGTCCCTTAGTTCAGCTTAGCGGCTTTTGAGCAACGTACGTCAGTAATTTGTGTTTTGAAAACTCACTGCTTGAATAGAATTACAAAATCTAAATAATACAAGCTATGGAATTAGTAAATCTTAAAATGTCACACGAAACTAATGTTGGTATTGTTTCAATTTGGTCATGTTGTCGACTTGATTTCTAATTGTGAGAGGAGGTCGGTGAATGGTGAGAATATAATTGAGAGGTAAACATTTACTCGAGTGGCAATTAGTTAATTGCTCTGTTGTTTACTAATTGATAGTGTCGTTAGTCATAGGTAGGTAGGTGCTAGATTGTATAGTCTATTAATATACAAATAATTAGAATGGCGACTTAATTGACTGCCGTGTTGTCCGAGGTTCATGTCCTAGGTAGAGCCAAGTGTTGTATGTAATACAAGTTTTTTTAAATGTGAAAGAGTCCCGAAGTTTGGGTTAGATCGTGGAGACCGTTACTTGGGACTCATATACACCGTGACTTTTTAGTCGTCTTACAGAGGTGGTCCACTAAATGTACCCGACATAAAATAGTTCTAGGCGCGATTTTTTTTTACCTACCATAATGGGTACAAAGAAAAATAAATAGGTAATACATTAAAATAAAATTATGAAACATCCTGTTAATGATGTTTACGTGTCAAACGGGAGAACATACCTGCACCAGCGCTCGGGTTCAGTAGATTATGGCTCGATACAAGGTGTTATAATTACGTCATGCGTCATATAATGAATAATATTTTTATTAAAAAAAAAAAAACAAAGTCATTGGATACATGAAGTGGGCTGCTGTTGTAAGACGACTAAAAAGTCACGGTGTATAACCGGCGAAATCTCAAAATAGCTGCATACATACTTTACGTCTCTGCCAGGTCTTATGCTTACCTCTTAAAAGATCCAATTAATAAGCGGAATTAAACGTTATACTGTGCGTAAAGTAATAAACAGGCTTGTTCAACTAAATTGGCAAATAGTTTGTCAAGGCTTAAAAATCTATTAATTTTTGCACAACATACATGGTGGCAACTTAAGAAAGTAAATGTAGAGGTTCTAGTCTACCTTGAAGATACTGGAGATATTCAACGCTTTTGAAAAAACTGACCTAGTCGCTCGTATAAAATTAACCGTTTCAAATACTAATCTAATTAGCTGCCGTTTATTTGCTGGCAACTTGTTGACTTCCTAATCTCTTGCTTTTTGGCCTGACGGTTTCAACAGAGTAAACTAGCACTTGTTTTTGTCTATACTAATATTATACAGAGGTAAGTTTGTATGCACGAGGTAATCCTCCGGAACTAATGGTCCAATTTTTTTTTTTCACCGACAGAAAGAAGCATTATTCGTGGGTGCTTTAAGCTATAAATTAAATTTATATCATGCATATTAGCCGAGCTATTACAATTTTTGCTGACGAAGTCGCAGGCGAAGTGTTAGTCAGAAATATATCTTTTACTTGTATTATCCAGTTACATAAATATAATTATACTCTTTCCATAGAACAACCTCGTACCTACTATAAAATTTACTGTAAACTTTTCAAACCTTTGAACTTATTCTATAAACTTAGCATTCGTTCAACAAGTTAAGTACTCTAAATTACTAATAATACAAATGACTAGGATACAACATGTCATGTTCTTAGAAATTTCCAATAACTGGCGTGTTCAATGACGCAGATATGTCGGAAATACACTTTAACTTGACTCTCGTAACCTAACATACAATCAACAATGCACTACATTAAGAACAACGTACAAATATAATGCAGGATGAACAAGATGTAAAGGAAAATGAAACATAAATATAACATTTCTTGAACATTACGCAAGCAGACGATTTGTAGAAGGATGAAAAACCTTTGAAAATGAATAAGCGTGCTAGACTCTTTGCCTACAATGGGTAAGGGGATACTCATTTGTAAGATATTGACTCCTTTGCGTAGCTTAGGACAACAATAGCGGTTGAAAGATTGAGGAGTTGCAGTGGTTACTGCAAACAGATCGTTTAAGAGCACAATAGTAGCTCATACAATACGGACGTCATATCGGTTCATTCTTGCGACTTGCGCAATATGATGGAGAACTGAAAGTTTTATACAAACATCTATAGGAAAAGCAAAATTGACGTCAATTTCTTACAAGCACAAAGTTATAACTACTTATTTATCTTGAAATATAACCACGGGCTTGAAGAATGAGTTCCATTAAATAATAAGCGTTTTGCAGGACCTCCCCACATCAAATGCCATAGTTCAAGAAATAATTTAAGATCTACTTCTAGGCACTTAAAGTGTCATGCATGTTAAATTGAAAAGTTCTTAGAACCGTAGAGCAACTTCAATGCAGTGGTTAAATAATGTCAGGGGCTCATGGACAAGCTTGATTCGGAACTACTGTTTAATCGAACAATGGCTAAGTCAACGTCGAAACTAGTATAGTTTGACCTCATTACTATTGCACTGACTGTCGACTTCAAAGTTAAATACTATAATGGACCTTAGCAATGGATAAAATGAAAAAAAAACTAACAGAAGAAAGAAATATTCATACAGTTCAAACGAAAAACAAGAATTTAATAAATGTAAAACAAAATTTACACACAATTTAAACCTTAATACAAACGGACGACGCTGTAAATTTTGAAAGTCTTTTCGGTGCTTAAATATATTTACGTAATGGAAGGAATATATTCTCCGAATCCCTGTTTACCGGAACGGACGTTACAAACAGATGACTCAGAATTGAAATTTGTGATTTTACTTTAATTTACAGTAAGTATACAGATATTATAAACTGTAAAAGACAGTTCAGTGCTATTTCTGGTGCTTTTGAAGAAGTTTCGCCCATCATCATTGTCGTCCGTGGTATTGTTAATGACAATTATAATTGTATTTTTCTCTCTGCCAATATCAGGTGCATGGCCAGTAACATTCAACTGTAGTCTGATTACATCGAACTGCGGTGCCCAATACGGCTAATTGCTCAGTATGCTGATTAGAGCAATATATCCAAGATAGTGCTTTGCATTGCTAGATAGATAGTCAATGTATTATATCTTATCTCATCCTCTTAGATGGACCTGCTGATGGGCTTACTATCTTTCTGCTTTGATTTTCAAAATGAAAGAAACATTCTAAAGTTTTGACACGAATGTAAGTTCCTTTGATATTTTTTCTATAAAGTCCGCATACTACATTTCTTAGTAGGCTGTTCTATTTTCGTTCGGGCTATTTCCGTCCGCTGCCTACTATCACGTTACAAATATATAGCATTGTCGATTGTTATTATTCAAGTTAAAAGCCAAGCCATAAATAGACTCTCGACTATTTCTGCTTGACACTCGATTCTACTTTCGATTACCGATTCTTTCGGAACTACTGATCGATTATTTTAAAGGTTTATATTGAGCTTTGACGCTGGTATCGTAATTATGTCATGCCTCTGACGCATATGACTTTATAACTATGAAATTAGAACATTACTGAATATCAGTTTTATATCTAACCCAAATTGCTTTGACATTTATTTGGCCTGTATAACGAATGTAGCGTCGAATTTCTATAACATGAGTAACAAAGTTATACTTACTCTTGTTGACATTTTGAAATGGGTTTACCAGCAACAACATTAATTTGGTTAACTGAAGTGTATTAGGCTCCTGAAATAGATTCTTAAGTTCTGTACATGTTTAAAGCGTTATTATTTTATTAAACTAAACACAAAATGCTTCAGTAGTGAAAATTACAAAACCACAATGTGTAGACTGTTAAAATATTCTGGTTTCAGAGGGTCAACAGCAAGACCTGCGAAAATACCCTAAAATATTCAATTTAGAAACATTCTGAAAATATTTCTACATGAAAAGAAGAAAACTCTCATAGCCTGCCTCTTCCAAATTAGGTTTTACCGAGTTCCCTTTACAGAATACGTAAAAAAGAGGTCCGATTCGGAATTTTTGTTCATTATTCTTCTATACAATACGTCTGGGACGAATTTCCATGTATTATTTGACCGCTCCATAGAGCTTTGTCGTAACAAGGCTATGCGTTGTGAGCGGCTGCGGTCTCATAAAGAACGACCTTGGATGCTGGAGCAATGAGCAAACCGCTTTATAGCCGGCCTGATACCTAATGGAAGAATCGTGAATTTCGATGGAGCAATGTTTACTTTCGACGCGGTTAAGGGCACCGTAATGGACATGAGGCTGTTTTGTTTAGACATTTTTCGGTCTCACGTTGTAATGAAAATGGGTGCTCGTAGGTGGTAAATTATGTTGGAATATTAAGTTCAGAAATAGTTTGTTATCGACCATAACTAACGCCTACGGTGTCTATGAAAATAGATAGTTATTTTGGAGTAATTATCGGGCTTCCATCTTTTTAGTTTATTCAAAAGAGATAATTCTAGGGTTGCTTATCATCGGAATCAATGCTCTAAATCCTACTTTCTATTCTACTAATATTATAAATGCGAAAATTTGTGAGGATGGATGGATGTTTGTTAGTCTTTCACGCAAAAACTACTTACCGGAGTTGGATGAAATTTGCCACACAGATAGTTTATAACCTGGATTAACACACAGGACTTTTTATCCCGGTAGTACGATCCCGTGGAACATTACCGAACTCCACGCGGGCGGAGCCGCGGTCATAAGATAGAACATCATAAATCTATCCAAACTACAGATTTCAAATTAATTTCAAACTTACCTTTAGTCTTCTTTTCATCATTATTTTAGTTCTATTTGTAGTCTGTATAGAATTAATGTACGCAATAACTTAAATATATTTCACCAAAATTTCAAATTAATTTCAAATTTACATAATAAATCTATCCAAACTGCAGTTAATATAACACAATGCGGCTTACCTAAATCTGCCAACATTATGCGTTAAAAAGTTGGCAGAAGCTACTCGAATTTTTTGCACGAAGGTAGTGAATTATCTGCTGGCAACCACTACCGATCTGTTTATAAGATTAAAAAGGTTATGTGAGCAAACTAGTTTGTGGTGTACGTGCGCCAAATACAAATACTAAAGCAGTAAGGTTTCGCATGCATTCGATATAAAAATGAAATATTATGTCATAAAATCTGATAACTTTATACTTACTGTGTGAATCCTGCTAAAATAGGCAGTCTTTACTACACAGGGGTGTCGTAAAAATGACTTTGTAAAGACAGTAGACTCTTGTACTTTAGAAACCGACTGCAATCCATATTAATATATGGGATAATTCTTCTATGACTGTTACATATACATATATCTGTTACCGGCCAAACCCTATTGCAGGCCAAACTAGTTTGTCCTAGGCCAAACTAGGGTTTATCACAAAGGGACGATCATAGACCACCGTGTCTAAATGGGCTAGGTTACAACTGTAACCAACCACTAGCGAGCCGAACGAGCTTAGCGAGCGAGCGGTTCAGAGGTAGAGACCGGTGAGCGCTAAATCCAAGTTGGGCGAAATGCTTTGTTTGGGTTTGTGTATCCTGATACGATAAACCAGTATACCGGTTTGGCCTGAAATCGGGTTTGGCCGGTAACATATCTACAGATTTTTTATAAATGGTCATTTGCCCACCAATGATGGAAGATGAGATAAAAATGTAGAACTACTTATCAAATCAGAGAATGTACCATTTAACACGCATTCATTAGAAATTCAATCACGTTTCCAAGATTTGAAAGATAAGATTAAATAACTAGTAGCACTCATATTCGTCATATCTTTATTACCTATCGGGATTAAGCTATTTCAAGAGCTTTCTACTTAACTCAAGGAGCTTACAGATAGAGACGGAGTTCATTGAGACCAAGTTAACTGAAATTGGAAAAGGCTCTGTTAATTGAACCTTTTTTCACTGGAATTGAATGTGTGACTTTTTGTCCGTCTAAGTTAGAAACGATTTCTTTGTTTTAGTAGACGGTCTTTTTCAAGTCACATACAGGGTACCAAGACCATTAAGGAAGCCGCCAACCAAGCATTGTGTACATCCAACTAAGTAACTTAACGTAAAAAATATTGCTGGGAAACGAAATTTTTCTTTGGGTGAAAATCACGGTAAAATTTTACGGTAGGACTCAATGTAACGCACTCCAAACATTGTGCATTGAATAGTACGGAAATCGTGGAGGTGTTTAAAGTAAAAATCTTACATTAAAAACATGTATTTAAAAAAAACTTGTGATTAAGTTGGAACTTTGACCTCCAAAATCTCCATCATCTAGTAACTAGAAGATTCCCAGGTATGGTTTAGAACACAAAAATGAACGCAATGACGGGGAGAATAAGTTCCTTTCGGCTTCGTTAAGGGTCTTGTTACACCCTTTATTTAATAATAATTTTTCGGACGATTTACGATTAATGATCGATCGGAACATCACAGTCATTTTAAGGTTCTAATAGCCGGCCGATTCCCAACCCTCGGTTTACAGTCGAGAGTTGAGATTACATCAACGCAATACTATTTAGGCAATAATTTAGGAGTTACTTAGTTTTAGCGAATACAGCTATTAGATTTACCGTCCTTATAATATCTTCGACCAAACTTCACACGATGTTCGTCGATTTCACAGTACCTTAGTATCGCTAGGTGTATCGAATCGCAGTGTTTTAGCATGTTGCCTTCGGGCTGGCTACATTTCAGGTCTGCGTGGGCTAAGCTCTAACGACCGTCAAATGAGGCGCATGCACTTGCATAAGTGATGTTCTGCTTGCGTAATCACTACGGAATAGTGACGAGCTATGTTAAGTTAACTGCGTTTATTTTTCGTCGACGTGCGAAAAGCGTTTTGCATTTCTGAAAATGATTCTGTAGTTGGCTTTGTTTTAGTTATGAGGATGAAATTGATTACATAAAATCCTGATATGTTTCCTTCCGTATTGTTAGTTTTCTCCCTTCAACAAGTTGCATAGTTTCACATGAATTTTATTATTACTTACGTAACTTTGTGATAAAATATTACTTCAGCATTATACAATGATATTGCGCACAGACTGATAAAGATTGCATTTTTAATTTTCACATAAATTTTATTATAAGGTCTCATAATTATTCTTGTTTCAATTAGTCTTATCGCTAATGCAGTTAGCTAACAAAGATAAAAGGGTCGTATAGTAAAACGTAACTCCATAACGATTTAAAATTTCTCATCGATAAAATGATAGCGCAGCACTATTCAAACGTGATCTTCGGTATGCAGAATCGCATCCCTAGCGATTCCCCTGGCCCAATCAGTCACGTCTATTCCTAGTGCTTTAGGTTCGCTTACAAAATATTCTGATATGGAATATTCGCGTGATGTTTATGGTCGAAAAACACGCCTAATGATAATTGATGTTTGAAGATATACGAGTAGTTACAACCGCAGTTAGGACGCTAATGATTTCGCTAGGGAGTTTGTTTGATTACATCGTTAGGGTGTCAGAATTATTTAATTGGATATTTAGATACGTCAACTCGTTAAGTTCTGTTATGGGATTTAGCTTCTGTAATTACTTAATTAGTACTCTATTGTTCCCATTCAGCTTGAAACTGTAATTAAAAATTATTGAGGAGCAATAACGAAGCACTATTTGCCTTTTGTTTATCCTGAGTATTTATAGACTTATCAATTGAACCAGAACGTTCAAGTACCCTATCAGGGACTATTGTTTTATCAATATCTCAATGGAGTAGTTGTTTCCAAGTCTCGACCTCCCACTTCGCTCCGTGTTTACCGAAAAACACTTTATTTTCGTGTCCCGCTATAGTAATTTGACCCTTTTTTGTGTGACAAATATATTTGTGATTCCATTGGGATGCCCCGCGGTTAGCCAAATGTTTAAAACAGCACCGCAGGACCGCATGACGTGACATGGAAACGCAATTTGCAAATGCAGTCGGATTTGAGGTTACAATAATTAACTCGACAGATTTATTGTGTTTCAGTGGATTAACTGATTGTAGGTGTTAGTCTTCCCCCCTTTTTTTCGCTGATTGATATATGATCGAGTCTTCCAGTGCACTGCATATGCGGACATGCACTGCATGCATTAATTATGTGATGTAACGAATCTACATCTATGAATTATAAAATACTGGGTTATTTATGTTGCGTCTATATTTTTTCATGTTGGAAAGTGGAAATTTTGTTACATGAAAAAATACCTTTCGTTGCAAAAAATTGCGATTTAATTGGACCGATAAAACGCGGATATTTTTCATAGAACTCTTGAACCGACTATGGCTTTTGGTTGACCAATATTTCATTCTCAATTTTTAAAACTGAATGCATAATGTTTACATATGAAAAGTCACAGACTTTTTTTTGGGAGCGGATTCACAAGGTTTGTAATTGATCATACCAACATCCATCCTTTGTTACTAAGGTATCGGATACATTATTTTTTAACTTATCGGAAGAAAGGAGTTGAAAAAAGTCCCCTCCCATACATTGCAAACACTTACTTGTGGCTAGAAGCACTATTCATACATTTTGGGAGCTTCTATCACTCGACTGACAACACCACATCCTTCCTTTATTTATAAGGTATCTGTTTCCGCTTCAAAGTCCTTGGCTCATGGCTCAAAGTACTAGCCAGTACAAAATGTATAGGCAAAACTATTTTCTAAATCCGCAAATTTTTTTTTTTTGTTAGAATTTACTTTTGATACTATTTACAATACCACATCCTTCCTATATTAATTAATAAGGAATCGGCTTCCGTCTCGAAAGTTCTTGCTTTTTGCTTCGGAAGCAAGGACCAAGTGTAAGGAGCACCTGTTGGTCCTTTGTTTGAAGAGGGAGCTTCGATGTGGGCCGTTGGAGCCGGATGTTCCCACGCAAACGCATCCACGCCTAAATTCGATGGGACTTTTGCAACGTGCACTTACATGGGTATGGGAAAAACTGGGGTACAATAATTGTTAGTTCATTGTTAGATTACGTATGAGGATAGCCAAATAATTAATGGTTGATGATAATTTCCTCGTAATGCATCATGATAATTTGTTGAGTCAAAATGTTTCCCAGTAATTTGATTTTCCTTAAATTGTTTCTAAACTGAAAAGTTTTGGCAAAATTATCTGGCCCAAATATTTGCGTAAAAAATTATATTTATGTAACTTTCTATCGTTACGTTAATCTTGTGCTGTACCATTTTTCTAGCAAGTTGAATGTCGCATTGGCACAATAGAAAATCGCACTAGAAACGTTTGAAAAGTTTTTGTTGTCTTCTCCGGCTGTTACATTCACCTGTCTTGTCTCCAATGCATCGAGTGTGAAGGTTGGTTTCGCTACTTGTCCCTGTCTACAATATAGCAATAATGCAGCGAAGAAAGAGACGAGAATTCTTCATCGCGCCTTTGTCAGTAGAAGCATGTGGCACGCGCCGCTCCATTCGGTTTCCGAACGTAAACCGGTATGGACGTTGTGCTGTCTTCGATATTTAAATAATCGCGCTACGATCGTGTTTTGACAACTCCGAAATTCGGAAATTCTAATATTTTGAAACATTGTTTGGATTTACTGTATTTGTTATCGGACGTGTTATAAAAGTGTGGACTGTGTATGAAGTGTAAAAAAAGTTTAAGAACTGCATCTTGGAGAATTTGTGAATGAATTTAATAGTCTGCGACTGTGTTGACGTTTTCGTGGATAACCAGCAGCGAAAGACGTCTAACCTACATCCAGGGCGACGAAGAAGCATCCGAAGAGAAAGTTAAAGCCTACCGTTTTCGTGCATGACTGCTGTGTTTGGACTCAAGCCATTTAGGAGACGATTTCGTTCAGCAGAAGATCGTTTAAGAGTTTTCTTTTATAGCTAAAAGAATAATTGAAAAACTTCCGGGCGCTTATGGGAAAGATCGCAGCTGGGTGACCCGAAAACTGTAATAAAAATAAACGATTTACTGGAAGATTTATATCGTCTTTGAAGTACGATATCTTAGGATGATTAATAGTGAGTGTCTTGTGAGGATGCGTTTTGGGAAACCTGAATAGAGAGCTGGCGGCGATTTATTTTTCTAGCTTTATGAGGGAAAGAAGGTCGTTGCCGATAAGTAGCGAAGTGGCGCTTAAGAGTGATAAGGATGGAACTGGGAAGCTGGTGGTGAACTCAGTGTTGTGCGGTGTGGTGGATGAACTGTCGAACGGGAGGACTGGCAGGCGAGGCTCGTGGGTCCGGCACGCCGTCATGGGGGTGCTCCGGTGGAAAGACCTGACAGGAGTCAGGACCGCCACACCTACTGAACAAAAAGAGGTGAATACATTACAAAATAAGTACACATTAGAGTTAGACACTCCATTACAAACAATGGCGTCATCGACGATGCTATCTTACACGAATAGGCTTACATTTTGTAAATTATAGTTGAATCATAGTGTATACCTGTAATCAAATAATAAATTATTCGATTGAAGGCTTTCGATAACAACTGTATCTTTGTGTAGGCTTCGGTGTTATTTTTAGTGTAGGTATATTTTGGTCGTAAAACACGATTGTTACGCGAATAAATCACTTGAATCGTTGATTCTGAGGTAATTGGCCCCTTGTTGTGGTGATAAGTTTACATGGAGTCGCTTTGATTAGGCTGCGTAACGAAACTAGACGATTATGATAACGAAAGTGCTTGTTCAAGCACAAACAACTTTGTTGGTCGATAGTTTACTTTGAGGAGGTACTTAAGTAGGTATTAGTAGCTTGAGTTTTACATTGTTTCATTCAGAATGTTTATTTTACTACTGTTTTGTTGCCCTAGTACGTTTGTTGACCTGCATCATCATCATCATCATTCTCTTACCCTTATCTCAATTTATTTGGGGTTGGCAAAGGACGTTTTTTCATCGTCTTGACCCGTTTCTAGCCACAGCTCCGTAACAAAGTTTTATTGCAAGAAGATTCTGCAATATATAAAACAAAGTAAATACGGTTTTGTGTAACCCCATTTATAAATCAGGTGACTAATGAGGCCGTATACACAGTGTATTCCCATATTGCAATTTATTTTCCGCTGACAGTTGATGACGTTATTTTTTACAAGATCACAAACATTACTAACACTGAATTAACTGGTTAGGCAAGTTGTCTTATGATTCACTCATACATTATGTAAACAGGTGACGAATAGTGAAAATACATATTGGTCTGGGTCATGTCCGAAAAGTCTGTTTGCCTTAATTATCGGCTTTGTGAAAAGTGACTATTTTTTTTTTTGTGTCGCCATTTTTTGGCTAACGGTATTGGCGTTGCGCAACCCAAAGTGTAGTAGGTCAATGTTTTGCAGATTTTGAATGTCGAATTGATTACAATTTGTTTTTTTTTTTGCGGTATCGGAATTCTTTTGCTGTGTTTGTGTTTCTTTTTGAGCCTGTTTTTAGATCTGTGGCATTTTTGTTTTGTGTTTGTGTCAACCTGTATATTAAGAAAATCATTATAAAATTCACGTTCAAAATAATGACCTCAGTAAATATGTTATGCACATTTTCCAATCAATCCTTATGAGACTTCATTAATCTAGTCACCTATAGCAAATATAGAATGTAGGTATGTGTGTCTGGCAGACTACGGGTAAATCCTTTAATCCAATTTTAATTTGCAATATGTTTCCTCATTTGTTAATACGCAGTGTTACGTTAATTAGTATTTATTGAAATTGATTTATTGTTTTGCGACAACATTGAGGACATACACCTTGCAATAAGCTAAGATAAAACCTCGTTGTTATGGTATGGTTAGCATAAATGACGAGTTTGTTTACAAAAGGTACTGTCTAACAATAGGTAATATTTTTTTCTGTATCAAGAAATAACGAAACTATTTTAGATACAATGCTATTTCCCATTTCACTGGCTTATCCCTACAGACTGGACAGTAACTTAACCCGGTAATAGAAGTATTTATTATTAAAGCGCATACCTACCTACCTGGGGTCTGTGGGACCCACATCGCAACGTTTCCCAGGTAGGGGTACCTCATTTTCCCTGATGTCGGCTCAAACGGGGTTTCCTAATGAAAAATTACAGCCTTCCTTGAGACTTAATAAGCGAATGGGCCGCGGGAAGATTTATTGAGCGGAACAACCACTTTGGTTGTAACAATTTGCTTTTTTGGGAAATTGTGTTACATTCGCGAGTTAATCGAGGGGAAATTAAGGTTTTAATTTGACTTGATGGTAGAAAGGACACTTTTTTAACGAAATCTTATCTTTGGTTACAAACATCCTTGTTTTGATTTAATAAATAAGAATAAACAACATACAAAAACATCACCAAATATTGTTATTTACTCCTTAAAATATCAATAAAATGTTACACAGAACAGAAGCGCGATAAAAGGAAATTTTAAATTTACAAAAAAACTGAAATCTCGTGCAATTTAAAGGCCAATATCACAAACGTGTTACAAACCCAACACATCGCAAACTAACGAGAAAGTCAAACATTACTCAAAAAAAAAACCAAACAAATCATAGTCGAGACTAATCGTGACAAAACGATGACTCCTTATCGTTTATATTCTTAGAAAGTTGAATATAGACGGAACTAATCACTAATAGAGATAACTAGTAGCCTTGTAAAAGAGTGTTAAGTTCATTTGTTTATACACGTCCGTCGATTCATTGACTGGCCTTGCCTTGAGTATGCAAGTCAAATACTGGCTTCCCAGTACCCATTGAGCAGAATCAATGGTGCCGATGTATGTGTTATTTATCCCGCAATGTATATGTATAGGGTACGGATTAAACTCTATACATATGCAAGCGAGAATCTTCGATGCTTCGTCGAATGAAGCGCTGAAAAAAATATACTGAGAGTCGTGGGAAATAGAATTTTCTCAGAATATAAGAATGTTTGTTGAATAGTGAAATACTTGGTTTAGATTTGCTAGAAGAAGCCGTTGCTGATTTATGTAGTAAAGTTTTAAAATAAGTGTACTTAGCAGTAGCGAAGGGTCAGTTTTTATAAGAAGTAAGCCGGAGAACATATCTTTAATGTGATTATATTATTTGTGTACAGAATACTGACTGTGCCATTTTTCAAAGGGAATCCGGTAGGAATCGGGTTGTATGAAACCTTCGCCACTGGTAGTTACGTATTATTGTTGACCGTATTACAGAAACATTATTGAAAAATGATTGTGTCGCCATTCTACTTGAAACACAAATAAATAACCTACAAAACATTTTTGCACGAAACCACTTCAGAAACGATTCGTTCGACCCATTTCTGAAGTAATGCGAGAAAACATGACATACCTTCTTTAATATATTATGCAGATACTGAATGATCAAAGTCTCATGACATCACAGAATTTGGTGCAAAGAGGCCGTCAGAAAAATCGTGCTATCTTCATCTTATATTCCGTCAAATATATGTATATCTTTCATTTCAATTACTCCAACTGAGGAATCGAGGATATTACCAGGGTCATCACGTACGTGTAGTGATAAAAAAGATTCTAATTAAAGTAGTACATTAATGCCTCGTGCAATTAATATGTATAGCCCATTCGAGTGTACGTGTGGTGTGCCTCTACTTAGAATTAGAGTATCTGAGGAATAATTTATTTTATGTTAAGTATTTTCTTAATTAGAAAAGAACTCAAACTGTAATTTGGTTTATAGAATATAATATAGGGTGTAAAGGACAACGACGCATATTACCAAATACTCAGCACGTCATAATACTAAACCCTCAGCAAAAGCATAAATGCTGGGATTTAAGAATTCACGTAAGAGCAGCTTGTGGCTAAATAATAACAGCCGCTCGGGTCAATCTTCAGGTTAAGCTGCGCTTGCCTAGGTTGGTCCGTGCATGGGTGACCATCCATTACCCATACCAAGTTTCGTCCGTGGAAAGCACGTTAAGCCGATTGGTCCCGGCTGCCATTTGTAGATCTTTGACATCAGTTATAGGTAGTCAGTGGCCCGAAAGTCTGACAACCAGTCTTACCAAGGGATATCGTATTTTCCAGTACTCCATGTAAAATACTGGTATTCAGCTACATCAGGTTAGACTGGAAGCCGACCCTAACATAGTTGGGAAAGAGGCTAGGCAGATGATGATAATTCAAGAATTCACGTTCTAAATTGATGGTGACAGTTTGGAGATCAATGCCCCTTACACCCTGTATATATCTGCTTAGCAATTGTTTGTCACAGATTAGTAGGCCAAACTCGTCAGACATGAATTTGATAAACAAAACAAAATAATCGCCAATCGATATTTGTCGGGACATGTATAATCAAGTGTAACGATGTCTGATAACAAATGAGTGTCGCTTCTGTATCAGCAAGATTATTTTCTTGTTAGATAAAGGCAACACTTTCTATTACAATGCGATTACGTCAGAGATAGGAATATTTTATTGATGAATGAAAGGTCACGTGTAGGTACTTATTTTCCTTCGAGCTGATATTTCGTAAGCAAAACTGACATTTTTCACATGACTGACAGTTTTTCTTGACAGACAACCATTTAACTTTCTTCAGTTTTGTTTGAACAATATTTTATCTTGCCTACTTTCTCTGAACCCGCCAACCCTCAAGTTATTACCATAGATGTGACGAGGCCCAACTGACACATACGAGATGAAATTATATTAGCACAAGCTAAGATTTTCTCTACGAAATCTCCTCCGAGATTTGCTTGCATAATACAAAGTGTCCCCGTTTATTAGTTGGCCTGGCATTTATGGTGTATTTATCTCAGAAACACCATGATATTTAGTGAGGGAAACGCTGGTGTATTTTGTCTAGTCCTTTGTAAATATTTTGTGTGCGTTCAATTGTATCGGAGGATATCAAATCTTATGGAATCTATTATGCAGTTGGTGCCTGATTCGTTTTTGTTTCCTATTCTGATTTAATTCTATGGGAATATTATGTGCAAGTATAGTTGCTGCCAGTTAAGATGGCAATGGCGGTCATTGACCCACCTACATTTATTAAAGTTCTTAACTTTGAAATCCACAAATAAGCCTGTTCATGTCTTGAATCGTCATCTATCGTGATCTTCAACATCTTTTCTAATGAAAAACGATACATGGTTCATTTGTTTTGGTTCGTACGAAGAGATATTATGGAAAGAGCAATGACCGCTATTGCCATCTTAACTGGCAGCAACTACAGTAGTTTGGTTAATATACAAGTCCTGTCTCTAATATCTTTTATCGTTACATTTTGCCCTCTTCCAAAAATTGCATGCTTTTAGTTCCGTATAAAACTGCAGTCTTATCGCCGTTGTTTATTTTGTGTGCGTGCTGTTTCACTCGCTTAGGAAATAGCGTAATGTTACCCAGTGCATGAATACAGCGGTTTATTTAGAGAATTGGAGTGACAATTCCATTTGTCTGTCATTTATTATTAGGACTAGTTTTGACTGTTCTAAAACACGATATGACGTTATAAACTAAAATTAAAGTCATTCGTATTCAGATAGCGTATAAAGCGTGCAGAATTTTGACATTTAGACTTAGTCTAACTTCAATCTAAACGAGTAAGACTACTTCATTAAGAATTACAAGTATATTGACAAATAACTAACGACATTACCTCATAATAATGTAGTTTGCAACCACGACTACAATAAACTCAAGTACATAACATTTAAGTACAGTCTATTGTGATATATCGCTCGCTATTGCTAACTCTGTGAAATATGGGCCTATTATAAGTCATAATGGTATACAAAGGAACGATATGTGTAACAATTTCTTGGTATCTCTCCAGGTCAGTTGGTGAGGGTAGTTCGGCATTCTCAGTTAGCCTGTGACGCCATCTTAATGGCTCTTTTATTATTACCCCGACTGCCCGACACTGCATTATGACGACTGCAGTTTCAAAGTGGGTCAAGTCGTGGGTTTCAATTTTACAGATATAATTTAGAAGATCTAGGCTTCAGTGTAACTCACGAGCTCACGAGTAGATAACGCGATGATTTCCACAATTGCAAGCTTGATTGCCACACCACGAGACGTACCCACGGGAAAGGATGGGTAAGCCTATTTTCTTTCGGCAAATGGATCGATTAAGGTTGCATGTTCCGTAGATTGGCTATGTATTTTGAAGTAGACAAGACTGTTCTCATAAGGTCTGTCTCTTCAGTAGAGAACCATTATCATTATGACTTATAACTCGTTACCTACGTGTAGTCTAAGCACTTATCGTTACCGTCCATTTAACGCTATTTATTGTAGGGAGCGGCGCCCGCGCATCGTTGCGTAATGCGACCAAACCCTTAGTTGGCACGCTGACAACTATTCTGCGGCGTTTGTCCTGTGTTGTCGACCCGGTCAGTAGCTTTATACCCCTCATCAAGTTTGTAACTAGGAAGAAATTAGTACAAAACAGAACGATTCCGCCATATGCAGCTACGGTTAGTTGCGGCGTCTGTGCCGATTAATTTTATATGCCGATTTCTAATGAGTTATGTTTCCTCAATAAAGTCCCCGGATATTTTAGCAGCACGTTCCAGTAATACTAACAAAATTACGTTAGATATTACGAAACTGAAGGAATTTAATCGAAGCGTTTCTCACAATCGTGATAACTTTCGACACAGTTCGTACGTATTTTCACGGTGCGTTCATGTAGAATTTCTTTTGGATTTGTCACGGCTACTCCATTTGGCATGCAATGTAAATAATGAGGTCATGGAGGTATATTACTTAACTTCAGAAGACCCTCACGTAGCACACGTGTGGTCAGTCATCCGTATCCGGAGTTCATCCAAGGAGGTTAACGTTCTGCGGTAAATGGAATAAAAACTTCTTAGATATCATTGACAGTAAGATGATGAATGGTTCTGAGTTGACGGCGCGGTTTTACGATCTTTCGGCAGTAAATCAAGCTCGTTTCGCCGCCGTCAATGTTCATTTGTTGCTTTTGTTTTAAGAGTTGTGAATGATCTTATCGGTGGGGGATAAGGTTGGAAGTCGCGTGGCGAAATAATGTGGGTTATCTCGGTATTAATCCAAAAATAGGTTTTGTTTGAATGAAAATCAAAACAATAGTATTAAGTTAAGAAAAGGATTCGTTGATCAAATGCATGGACAATCGGAACAATTAGAAGTAGGTACTGATATAAAAAAATACAAAACCCGATACTGTCACTGGTGTTGAGGATGAAAGTCCATTTTCATTACATAACAAGAATAAAGTGAAGTTACTAACTAGCCCCTACAGCCTGTAACGTAGAATCAGCTATGCCAATTAATTTCACATTACACTGCATTTGCGGCATCTACCAAAATATGAACTACTAATTGTATTTCCTAGCCATCAATCAAATTTTATTGTCTACGCACAATTAAAATCCGTTACGTATGAAAATGTATGTAAGTCCGTCCGTACACTTGATATCAAATAAATGGACCATAACGAGTGTTGTACTTATGGTATCACAGAAAAGATATGAACAAGAAGGTTTGTTTGTACAACGATTGTAAACGCACTCACACATTGACACGCTTAACGTACAGCGAGTGCAAGCGCACCCGCGATAGCATTCGTTTGTTTCTTCGTACGTACGCGTGTGTGCGTGGTTTTGATCGCTATTCGCTATGGAGTTGAGCTTCTGTGTACAACTTATCTATTCTGTGACAATGTGTTGGATGTGATAGTCTGAAAGCATTTATTGGTCGTCACGACTTTCGTGCTATGCGCAGAGTGTACACTGAATCATTGAATACGGGCATGTCGTGTCGGCTTAACTGTACTTGTAAGGCAGCACGTGTATCCTGTTCTTTATAATGTGTCCTCTTTACATGTATTTGTTCAGATGATACACATTTGTTAATTACGTTTTGATGGCTCGTTTTATGACGAGTTTTGGACATTAAGGGTTTTGTGAGAACTTTGTTTCAATTTCAAATAAAATTCATTATTGATTTTGAATTTACGACTACTACATTATTGTTAGATATAGTAGGCACTTGTAACTGATAAAGTTGTTTTGAAAACTAAAATTTAAAATTATTTTCTTACCATTAAGTAAATAACATTTTGATATTAATTAATTTAACTAATGAGATTATTTTCCTGGTGTTCTGAAGTTATTTTTGATTGATTTTCCAATAATTGTTTGTTTTCCGTTTGCACTTTATCAGTTACCTGATGGTTTTCCTCAGTACAGAGCAAAATATATGTATCATGTTCTGTTTTATCTCTTACTTATTTTAATTACTTCTAGGCACTAATATAATTATAATTATGTATATATGTAAATGCGGCAGATAGGAAACCCACAATATTGTGCTTTACCCTGTTGATGTGCTCCTGGTTTTGCAACACAAAGTTACTACAAAACAAAGTACCTACGGGTGTAAACAGACCCTTCACGAAGCCGTCAACCAAGCATTCTGCATCAAACTAACTACGCAAAAATTATTGCTGGGAAAAGACTTTTTTTGGGGTGAAAAATCACGTTTTACGGTAGGACGCAATGTTACGTACTCATACATTGTGCTGATGAGTGGATTGAATAGTACGGGTGTCGTGGAGGTGTTTAAAGTAAAAATCTGACATTAAAATCATGTTAAAAAAGGTTGGAACTTTGACCCCCCAATATCTCCGTAACTAGAAGGTTCCCAGGTATGGCCTAGAACAAAAAAATGATCGCAATGACGGAGAGAACAAGTGCCTTTTGGCTTCGTTAAGGGTCTTTTTGCACCCTTTATGTACGGTCTGTATGTAGCCTTCATACCGTCTTCCAATAAACACGAACAATAAAGTACAGATAACAATCCAAAAGAACCAGATCAACAATACCCTGAAGCTGTACTAACTACTAAATAACCTAACAGCAAAATCGACGTTGGAAATGTCAAAAATAAGTTAATAGACGTTTGGACCTCTCAAAGTTCCTGAGCACTCTTATCGGAGATATTTTGCTGAAACTTTAAACTAAAAGCGATACTACATTGTATTCGAGTTTGCGTCCTTTAGGCCCGGACTCCCCCGAAGCGGAGATGAGCGGAGATGTGCGAAGCGGAGAGAAAAGATGCGTAAGACCTAGGGTATATCCATCTAAGCTGAGCGCTCTCTCTCCGCTTTGCACATCTAGTGCAAAGCGGAGAGAGAGCAGAGGAGAGACACCGCTCACCGCATACAGCCCACTGCTCACCAGTGGCGAAGGTTTCATATAACTCGATTCCTACCGGATTCCCTTTGACAAATGGCAGAGTCAGTATTCTATAGAAAAATAATATAATCACATTAAAGAGATTATGTACTCCGGCTTACTTCTTATAAAAATTGACTCTTCGCTACTGCTGCTCACCGCACGCCGCTCACGTCTCATGTCTCCGCTATACTCTTGGCTGCGGAGTGCAGAGGCTGGCCTAAACAATTACGAGACATCGCCTCTGCTCTCTGCTCTACCACTTCCACTAAGGCTAATCGGAGACGAGAACTATAAATACCGAAATTCTTTTGGTGGTTTACAACACATCCTCTCTCCTCTCGTCTCGTCTCCGCTTCGTCTGGAGTCCGGCCCTTATACTGTCACAAAGCAACGCTTTCAGTTGGTATTACACAACTTTTGATGTTCGCTGATTGTTCCAAAAAGTTTTCATTCCTTAAGACTTTGGTAACGTTTGTGGACAAGCGTTCGGACGTCGTGTTTTCGTTGATTGATTTAATGGAGGAAAATTGATATTCGTTTGTGGTTTATTTTATTGGAAATAAACTTTATAAAGGGTGTAAAAAGACCCTTAACGAAAACGAAAACCACATATTCTGCCTATCATTGCGATCATTTTTTTCTTCTAGAGAATACCTGGGAAATCACAGGTTCTGGAGATATTGTAGGTCAAAGTTGCAATTTTTTCACAAGTTTTTTTTTTTTTAAAACTCTTTAAGGTTTTAACTTTACTTTAATTACCTCCATGACCCGTTTACTTTTCAAAGTATCCATCAGCACTAAGTTTTGAGTGCGTAACGTTGAGTTTTAACGTAAAACGTGATTTTTCACTCCAAAAAAAATCCCATTCCCAGCAATATTTTCTGCGTAGAGTTACTTAGTTAGATGTACAGAATGCTTGGTTGACGGCTTCATGAAGGGTCCGTTTACACCCTGTATAGGCGTTTTTATTTTATGGGATAACTTAAATTGATAAATAGCATGAGAGCTCGCTCTCGTCGCGATTATCTCTTCAATATTAAAATCATTTTTATGTAATTCTATATCTTTCTTTACTCGGCTACTACTTTCCTGAAGCATAAACAATTTTCTTTTAATTTTCATTCTTTGTGTTCCAAAGCTTAAATCCACGATAATGTTTCCAGCAGGAATTTAATAAAAAGAAATGCACAGCGGCCATTTTTTATCAAAATTGGGTGTGAAAACTCTTAAGTTTATAATGTTACATAAATCTCGTTAACGGTTACGCAAGTAGAAAAAGTCTTTGAGAATTTAATGGTCTCCCCAATTAAGGTTTCAATACCTTTTTTTCTTTTGTTAATATTCTTGATAAGTTACGTGCAATATCACGTGTTACTTAGAAAAAGAAAAAAAAAGAGATTTCTTAAAGAACATTGATAATTTCACTTTAATATTCTATTTATTAGCTAAATATTGTATACATTAATAAATTAAAATAACCTAAAGTAACTAACTTAACAATAAACTTAAAAAATGTGGTCAAAAAACTCCTCAACGTTGTCAACTGGTAATGTACCCAAGAGATTGGTGGCGTTGCCAAGTTGTATGGCATAGTTGGCATTGATAATTAAAATAATCAAAACTGAAATGTTGTAATATAAAAGTAAAATTAAAGGAAACACAACAACCACTATAAAAGGAAAGACTCATATTTCTTACTATTCAGGTTATTAGTAATTTAGTATAATACCTATGAACTATATACCCGTACATAATTTATATTATACGAAATTACTAATACCTTACCTACGTTTCATTGGTCACGCATGTCGCAAAAGTAGGTAATACACAGGGAAAAATCAATTCAATATATAGGTACATAAGACTTAGTTCCTATCCTTATTCTACATTAATATTCTGAATTATCAAATAAGTGGTTATTCCTGGAATTCTCATTATCATTGCTTTTCCAATATTTTTATTCAAATACGCGTATCGATAGGGTCGTTGTTAAAAGGTCATTGTACGATAAAAATGATTACAAAATATAACAATACTCAGTCGATATCAGAACACCTATAATGGAGGTATACAGCAAAACATTATGTGGTAATGTAGGTCATAATAAAACTATAAATCGCCTTAGAGTGAAAACCTCGTAAGTGTAAAAGAAGTAACTGTTCAGGAGAAAGAAAAAACTGCGTGCTGTAAAATTTTTGTATGGCGTCTTTTATGTTTTTTTATTAATTAATAAGAAAATTTAACCCGAGTGTATATACTATAAGATACTTCAATTTTCAAATAAGAAATGACGCGTTCTTTGCAAGGTATTCACGCCAAAATGACAGATGCGAGTATTTACGAGGTTCTCATTTACTACCATACATGGAGCGACGAGTATCGAATGAACAAATTAGTCAGATCAGGATGTGCGTTGCGAGGTTTTCTTCCTAGACACGCAATAAAATAAATTTGAGCAAAAATGCATTCCCGAGGTTTTCACTCTAAGGTGACAAAATATGTACCTATAATCTGAATGTTAATTTTCCTTTGTAACAGCATATTTCATATGCAGCGCTTTCGAATGTGAAACCCAGTGGTTTTTATATAGCCGCCTTAGTCATGCAAAGCTAATGAGAGAGCTAACGTCTTGCCACGACAAAGAAAACGACGTGGGATTCAGTTTTCCAATAGTTCTTTCGCTTTTTGTCTCCAATAACAATTGGGTTTAGGAGCGATCGTCTCTTGTGATGCAATGTTCTGTGTCTTTTCTTTATAGCCTCTTATGTTTTAGAAGCGATATGCCGGCAAAACATTGAGATCTCTGTGCTACTTTCAAGTCCAATATTGATGTTATAAACACATAAAGATCATAGCTAAATAATAACAGCCGCTCGGGTCGGTCTTTAGGTGGCGGTTGGTCTATGGATAGATGAGCATCCATTACATACCGAGTTTCCTCCCGGCTGTCATTTGTAGGTCTTTGACAGTCGTTACTGGTAGTCAGTGGCCCGAAAGTCTGACAACCAGTCTTATTACCCAGTACTAACTGGGTTGTGGAGGTCAGAAAGGCAGACGCTCCATGTTCAGCTGCAATCCGGTTAGACTGGCCGACCCCAACATAGTTGGGAAAAGGCTAGACAGATGATGAAACACATAAACTTTCCCGAAAGGATGCTCTGAATGATGGTGAAACTGATAACACTGACAGAGATACAGGCAAAGCAACTTACTTTTATACTATACATATCTAGATATAATTACAGATGTATCTACATGCTCTTATGTTTTATGTTATGCTCCAGTTGTATCGTTATGCAGTATTGTAAAATCGTAAAAATACTTATTAGAAGTTGTATTGATTGAGTAATTACACTGTCATACGCAATATGTATAAGATTTATGAGCTATTTTAATTGCCTATCATAAACTTAACTAGGCGTACAGTACATGACGTATTGTTAAAAATTGGTCTTGATTCGTTTTGCATTACTGCACCGTGTGTCTGTGATATCCATTTATCAAGTTTTCAATAAATAACAATTCTTCAATAAATAACAATTCTTAGTTGATGACTGGCTTGATTTCATCATGCTTTTTAGTTTTTGTCTTTATTATAATCCACGATTACATATATTATTTCAATTTCACAATGATCTATTCAATTTTGTCCATCGCGAAAATTGAATAGATCATTGTGACACAATTGGTGGACAGTATAATGTCCAACAACAATATTAAAATCAATCGTCTATTCAATATATTCGATCCCATTCGAAGTATAACTTATGTGGTAAAGTCTATTTATATTATTATTATCTGAAGGGTTCAAGAAACGTCGCCCTTCAAAATTGCTAATAATATCCAAGAAATTTATCAGAACATTGAACTTTGGACATAGAGATCTGTAGAGCATCTCTTACCATTATAAATTAAACTAATGCCTAATGCAGCTTAAAGGATTCAATAGGTCAGAGTGTCTGGTCGTTAGCCGCTACTAAATCAAGTGTTCAAATGTTTTTTTTCAAGGTCGGTGCATCTTTAGTTTTTTGGCATCAAATGCTGCTAACGACTCCAAGTGACTTCAGAAAAGGTCATAAAAGTCAGGGTCAGGTCAGCATTCATAGCTTGAAGTTGCTCGTTATAAGTTTGACAGCTCTCTCTATTCACTTCAAAAACCTTTTGGAAACCATCCAATTTAACAGTGTTCAGTGGTTAAGCACTTTGGTTTGACGCTGTATTCAGAATTATTTGAATTTCGAAACAAACTTCAATTGAATAATGAGCAAATACTTGTGAATTTGTGGAGTATTTGGATTTGAAAATTAAATACTTCGATTTTATTAGACACTACATTTCATTGACTATGTGTATCAATAATTGCAATCATAATCATCTGTTTAGCCTTTTCCTAACTACATTGGGGTCAGCTTTCAGTCTAACCGGATGCAGCCGAATACAGTATTTTACATGGAGGCACTGCCTATCTGACCTCCAAAACCCAGTTAGTACAGGGTAATACGATACCCCTTAAAGTAAGACTGGTTGCCAGACTTTTTGGGCCACTGACTACTTAAAGACTGTCAAAGATCTACAAATGTCAGCCGGGACCAAAGGCTTTACGTGCTTTCCGAGGCAGGGAGGAAACTCTGTATGTAATGGGTGGTCACCCATCCACAGACCAACCTAGGCAAGCACGGCTTAACCTAAAGATCGACCCGAGCGGCAGTTATTATTTAGCCACAAGCTCCTCCTCCTGTTTGCAGTCCTGTCTCACAATAATATATTAAATCTACGACAGCTACTAACAGTTGATCTGACGACTTGTTTAAGTGACGTTGGTGTTAAGTGATTAGCTTAGTCATTGTTAAAAATAGCCTCTACCGTCAATATTTTCTTGTAAAGAATCTAGAAACTTAATGATCATCATACTTATTGGAATTGAAGGAGATATCAATTACTGTAATGAGGTAGCCTGTGGTTCTTAAAGACCTGAGGACCAGCTGTGGCTACTAATAGACTTTGATTTATTATTTGACACTTCCTACTCAGCTTGTTTATACTACCTACTGACCCATTCAACGATACTTGCTTATTTTATTCAGCTCTGTTAGAAATCTGATGTCGAGATAAATAAGATTCTTTATTTGCGTGAAATATGGTATGTACATGATGGTCTAATACATAAAAAGGTTTCTCATATTTCGCTGACTTCTTTCAGCATGCAAACTTAAAATTAAATTAAAATACTTAACACAATGTACTCGTAGGTACCTAGTTAAAAATTTAAAAAACATTTAAGAAACATTAAATTAATATTATCTTTGACAATAATATTATTTCAGAATTAAAAATACTCGTGTAGCATAATGTAACGAGTTGTCGCAAGCGCGACTGCTGGGCATGAGCTCCCAGGTTCGATTCCCGGGTCGGGCATAGTGTTATTGGGTTTTTATCAAAAATTTCTCACTAGCAGCCACGGAGTCTGAATTTGTGCCCGATCGATGGTAGTAGGCTCGCCTTCTATAACATGAAACTATACCATAACTACTTAGCCCTGCTCAGATTATAGACTTGAAGTTATGTTATGTCTATTACAAATACTTCGCAACATAAAGATGTACAGAATATTATTAAAAACACCCATCCTTTTTTCAAGTACACTAAAGATCCAACATCAGTGCCTACTTGCCTTACACCGATGTCAGTAGAACATGCTTAGTCAGCTAATGCTAATAAAAGTGCGCCAGGGGTGTTCACTGGCGCGAAAGAAATACCTTCACGGGGTAAGCCATATTTGCTTAGAAAAATACAAGTGGAAACGGAATTAGACGTCACTACGGAGAAACACGACGGCCTCTTGTGTGTTCTGAAGATCTTGTGAACGTGGTTTGAATAAGAAGTAGGACTTCAAGAAAAGTTCTTGGTATTCTATGGCGTCAATGGCGGCGTACTTTATCGAGAAAAACTAGCTATCTTGGATCTTCGTTTTAAACTTGAAGGAAGGTCTGGTGATTGCAACACAACATCATGCATGGATTATCATTAGAATCTGCTCAGCCTTTTCTGAGAGACTTGAAACTGAAAAATAAAAAAAAACACATCTTAAATTTGGAACAGCGCATATTTAATGTTTACATTAGGTGCTGCTTCGAAGCATGTAGCCTCAAGAGACCCGTTCAGCATAAAAACATTATAATAAATTTTACTATCGTCAAAGATGTAGGGCAAATACGTTCTTTCGCTTTCTATAAGAATGTATGCTTCTACTGCGCTGGAACATCTTAAAGTTCCTCTACCAAATCTATCCGAAAAGCATCTAACATTTCCAAAAAACAATTTAATAAAAATAAAACCCTGCGCTCACTCCCATACATTACCGTACATGTGCCGTAAAAAGTAGACAAGTGCAATACAGATGTACTTTCGTCATGCATCTCCAAACAATACGGGTTCCGTTCCTACTCTGTAGTCTGTGGTACACAGTTCCACTTTCGCAACGGCACCACATTGTCCCATAATATGTTATGGTAACTTTACGATGCGTGTTTGTTTTTATGACGAAAGTGGGACAACTCGAGATTATGAGACGACGTGTACAAGTGTTAGTTTTATGGTGTGAACCTTAAATGTTTCGTGTATTGGAATAAATTGTAGGTTTTTGTGTCAGAAATAAAGTTATGATTAGTGATCGCATATTCGGATGCATATTTACCTAAAGTACGTTTTTCCCGGCTTAAGGTACGAAAGTATGAAAGCGGCTTCTTTAAATGTCAATTTTTCTCGGGATCGCGGTATTTTAGAAACGGTTACAGTTACAGTGTGTATGAAATTTAGTATGTACTTATAAACATAATGAATATTTAAAATCTATTTACATCCAGGCAAAAAAATTGTTGAATATCCGTACAGGACAAAATAGTAAATAAAACAATTAATTTGAAGTAAAACACTAAAATGAAAAAAAAAATCTTTGTATTTAAATAAACGGGGACTTTTTCTGTACTCGCGCTCTATACTTGTCAAAACTTAAACTTTAGGTAATATGCATCCGAATATCCGATCCCTAGTTATGATTCATAAAAATTTAACACGTTAAGTTATCAAACCATTTGAAATTGAACGTTTACAATATCGATATCGGTAAACGATATTTCAATTTAACATTGTAGCTGAAAAAAAAAACGAATAAAACTTCAGCGAAACTCGCTCGTTCTTGTTTATCAGTAAATCCTTCAATTGTTACTGAGCCTAAACAAAAATTACTGTTACAGTTGTTTTACTTTCTGTTTTATCTCGGATTTATTTTACTGTTTTACTTTAAACGTATTTCCATATAAATAACGAAAAAGCTTAACCGTTCTTCTTTATTCACAAAACAATATGGATGCTGAGAATTTTAGGATTACATTGCTCATATGTAAATGTAATAAACTCATATTTCCAGTACTTCAAATTTTCTTTTATTTCAACCGACGTTGCGGAAAATTCTTCTTGTGTGTTGTAATAATTCTGAAACTGCATTTGTGAACAGTATTTTATAAAAGTAGGGTCTCACAGGAAATCTTTCTGATTTCCAAGAATACCCTTTGGAATTTACACAGGATAAAATTTGCAATAATTCTCATAATTTTATATTATGGAATAATTTGTTCTTTGTGTGGGCAACCATTGTTTTATATGCATGTCTCTTTCCTTAGTAACAAATAGTTGCGGTTTTTGTTACCTGTATTATAGGTAGGTACAGACAACGATAAAATGCTAAATAGACGTGATTATGTGCGTCATTCTAATAATAAGTAGGTTAGCTTTAAAACTCTGCATTCATTTTGTGCATTTTAATTATTAAAATTAGGTATTAGTAACGTTTAAAAATAAACAAAATTGTAATTTTAATGTTTTTTGTTTCAGGTATGTTCTTTCCAGTTGTTAACGGACATCAATAAATATCGAACACCGAAGACTTTAAGGGTATGTCAATATTAGTTTTTTGCCGAATAATTCCATACATTTCGAGTAATATTTCATTGATCTCGATGGCTCCTACGAAGTCGCAACCCATTTCAAGCCGACAGATACCATCTCCCCTTATCACGACGTAAAAACATTTCCATAAAAAATTATGATCATAAAGATTGTAAAGGGGAAAAACAAACTTATATCTCTTCTAGTTTCCATGTTTTTCTCCAATACTGTCACTGTAAAAGTGCGAGTTCAGGGGCCCGTTTTATGACTAGCATTTCGCGCGCGACTTCGTCCGCAAAATTTGTGTTAGCTCGGTTATTTTGCATGATAAAAATATAACTTATAACCTACAGCAGAGGAGTTCGTGGCTAAATAATAACAGCCGCTCGGTTCGATCTTACGGTTAAGCCGTGCTTGCCTAGGTTGGTCTGTGGATGAGTGACCACCTATTACATACCGAGTTTCCTCCGTGCCTCGGAAAGCACGTTAAGCCGTTGGTCCCGGGTGTCATTTGTAGATCTTTGACAGTCGTTAGGTAGTCAGTGACCCAAAAAGTCTGACAACCAGTCTGGAGGTCAGATAGGCAGTCGCTCTATGTAAAATACTAGTATTCAGCTGCATCCAGTTAAGACTGGAAGCCGACCCCTATATAGTTGGGAAAAGGCTAGGCAGATGATGTTATAACCTACAGCACCCTCATATAATGAACTATCTTTCCCTCAGTGAAAAAAAAAATAGAATTGCATCATTAGCTCCGAAGATTACTCCCTGGCCCCTACATACAAACTTACAAACAAATTTTACCTCTTTATAATAAATATAAGTATAGACAAAGTCAAATCTTTTTGTTAATTTCACGTTTTATTTTTTCTTTGATAAATTTTCATTACAACCTGCTTTCTAAATTATTTAAATATAAAAATTCCTCTATAGTTAATTGCCCATGTACTAATTTGGCTTTTAAAACAATAGAAGGAAAGTCGAAAATTCCATGGCTTCTCATCAGATGCTGTTATATTGTCGAAGACTGAACACACCAATATTCCGGTCAGAAAGACACGCGATATAACGTGCACACATAAAAACACGCAATTTCTTCAGTAGCCATATTACCAGCTACAATCTAGAAATTACTGAGCAATTTTCATGGCAACTATACTTTATTAGTGTTGTTAAACACTATACAATTACGATTGTTTTTATTTATTCTTCAACAAATTTACATTTGGGTCGAACAGTGGTTTTAATCATAAATGTAACACAAACATTACTGACTGGTAGAGAATGCCTTGTGATGCCACAAGGCCTATGTCCGCCTATGTACCACTCTTGTACATGCAGTTTAAATAAAAATTAAATAATCATCATAAAGCCAGGAAAAGACAAACACTACATTCCATTTTGGTCCCAACATTATTAGTCTTCTTGTCTTATTAATTATAATAATTTAACTTAATATTAATTCAAAATATTTCGATAAACTGCTGCAAAAAACGAGTAAAACAAACAAAATGTTTTGAATCGCGAACTTCCATAATAGATTCCGTATTAAAATGATTAATATTTGCATACATTTATTTTTGCATAAATATACGAAAAAAGATATTTCCTCAAGATCTAGAGTGTAGATACATAGAGCACACAATAAAAAACGTACTCGACTGACTTAACAAAAACTTATGAAATAAACAAAAAAGTTGCCATGTTCGTGCAATTATTTCCGTCATGTAGCATCGCTGGGTGAAGGTCGAAGCCGTTACGTCGATTTGATGTGAAGGAGGTTTTATGTCTTATTTTAACTGATATGTGCATAAAACTGTCCCCTTTGTCTAGCTAATTGGTGATAAATTAATGTATAATTAACATAACATCACGCCAGAAATCCACCCACATTTTGTCAGTTATGTTTAAGTTTAGGGCGAGCCTATTGCCATCAATCGGGCACAGATCCAAACTCCGTAGCTGCTACTGAGAAATTAATGTGGAAAAACCCAATAACACTTTGCCTGACCCGGGAATAGAACTCAGGGCACATGAACTTTTAAAGGTATAGAAAGGTTAAATGAACCAATTTATCTCACTTAGATATTTTATAAATTGTTCCATTTCGCTATTTTCAAAAGTATTTTTGGATAATATCTAAAGTTTTAATTTAGTTTACGTCCCTCAATTATTTACAGAGTGAATGACTTTAGTTAAGTAACTAATAAAAACTTTTATAATAGTATTATAAACGTTTCGAATTCTATCAATAGTCTGAAAAGTCACAGAGTGAAAAGTTTTAGTTTCATAGAAAAAATAAACTCATGAAAGCAGGCATCCATTTTCTATCAAAGTAACGCTTTCTAATAATATTTAGCTGCAGATATATTGTGTAAAGGAAATATTTATAATTTAGCCTACAGACAGCCATTTCATAACAAACTCACACAAATACACAACCCTACGAAAGATGAAATACAATATTTCACTTCCTAATGATATAGATTTCTGTTTGAAACATTTTGAAATCATTGCACTGATTTATTGCAGCAATAAATTCTCTTCCACGCAAATATTTAGTGCTGAACGCTGTGAAGCATTTTGTTTGAGCTTCAAGTCGTTTTCGATCACTTTCGATATTAATTTCATTCATTAAAACATTTCATTTTCACATGACAGCTAATTACAAGCAGGTTTTATGAAAATCTTCAAAGGTTTCGATGTTAATGTCAATATGTTTTATTACTTGAGTTGAATTGTGACAGATTTTATCTGTAAGGATTTTAATCACATTCTAATTAGGTTTTTATGTAAAGAAAATGGGTGCTTTTATCTTCAATTGGGACAAGACAAGCTAAAAATATGTTCTTAATTGTTTTTCTATTTCTTACTTATTATACCTACTGCAGTGGCGAAGGTTTCCTACAACTTGATTCCTAGCGGCTTCCCTTTGGAAACTGGCACAATCAGTAATCCATAGACAAAAATAAAATCACATTAAAGATAAATGTACTGCGGCTTATTTATTTTTTTGGGACCTCTTAAAAAAATTACGCTTCGCTACTGTTACACTGGCTACTGTTTTTCATAAAACAAGACACACAGACAGATATCAAGACATTTTCGCATAGTCAGTCCGATTCTCAGACCCAATTCTAGCGTAAATTGGGCAGATCGCTTACATCACATCACATTTGACACCTCATCCATAGAGCACTTTGTTTTTACGAAGCAACGGCATCTCTCCGTCCTGCCAACATTGATATTGGGATGAAAGACAGGTAAATATCGTGTCAGCTTTATTTGTATCATCTTGTGTGAGTTGTAAAACTCTATCAGGATACTGGGAAAAAACTTGACTGCCAATCTTTTTTTTTTTAGCGTATTTGGTAAGTGTAATAGAAATGTAATTAAAGAAACTAATAATAAATCTTAGTTTTGCATGACTCAACGTCATTAATTTGAATTGTTTTGTAATTTTATTTTTATTAAGTGTGCTCATGATATGATTAATATTATGTGCCAATAGGCTCCTCTTAGTGTTGTCCCACAGCTGGGCTACGGCCTCCCCTTCTTTCAAAACATTTCTATCCTGTGTGATATCTGGCCATGTTGGCCCCTCAAACAAGATCTGATCGTAAAAAGGCCTAATTAAAAAAAAAGCTTGTAGCTTGTTATATTTGTTTAATAAAGACTTCGCTTACTATAATTATAATAACTAGAAAGCTTTATAGCTTAACCGTTCATGGTCACATTCTAACATAATCACACATAATGTGTACGGTCACGTTCCATTTTCAAACAAAAACGCGCCATTTTCTGTTTTCTCTTCTCAGTTGGTAACAGCGAAAGTGTAATTTAAACAGTTATTAGAAAGTAATGTTTGCAAATATTGGAGCAAGTTGATTGTCATCTGCTTTAAACACTAGCTTATGATATCTTGATCATGATATACAAGTATTACTAAATCAGTCTGTGGATTTGCATGAGCAGACAAAACTGAATTTATTTACAGACTAGCGGCCCGTCCCGGCTTTGCACGGGTGGACATTTTTTTTTTTAAATTTTGGGATAAAATATAGCCTATGTTACTCAGGGATAATGTAGCTTTCTAATGGTGAAAAAAAATTTTGAAATCGGCACAGTAGTTTTTGAGTTTATTCATTACAAACATACACACACACACAAAACTACAAATCTTTCCTTTTTATAATATTAGTAAGATAAATCATACTTGTATGGAAGTGTGCTTTCAATAAAAACAAATTAATCAATTTAGAGGAATCGATATGCAAATTCTAAAAGAACATTTTGTTCAGTTTAAAACAGCCTATTCATTTTTGACATACAAAGTATGAAATATGTCACTTCATACTTTTGTATCTCCATCAATGAATGACTGCGAACATCCCTCGCTGAATGACATTCGGCCTTTGACGGCTATAAAGTCTCCGACGATGAAAAGGTCACCTATCTACATGTAGACAAACAAAAAACTTGAAACTGGTGCTGTCAAAGGAACTTGAAACAAAGAGAATTGCTGCTGAATCTCTGCTTCATCTCCAAATTCTTCGAGCGAATATATACGTCAGATTTGAAACTCTCCCAGCTTTGCTTTGTACATTTTAATACCCCAACCTTATTCGTTTAAATGAGGCATCTGTAAATTAATCAGTTATTTGAAGTAATACGTTTAAGTACACGGATTCATTTTACGAAGCCAGTAGCCCGAAAGACTGGGTCGGTCGGTTGCGAAAGAGATCTTTCTTTCTGTCCCTAGCTCGATAAAAGTTCGTTCAAGCGTTTTACTTTTGCGTGATTGAATTTGAAGGAAGGGTACTTTGTTTTGGATGCCGATGTTAATTAATAACACGAAGAAACACTATAAATAATCTTCAGACAGATTTATTAGAAAATATAGTTCTAGAAGCGCCAAATAATTCAAGTCGAATTGTCAAAGCCCTACCTTAATCGATTGTATTTTACGATACTTCATTATAGCGAATAAACAGCTAAGTTATCGATGAAATAGATCACCATTAATCTGTATCTATTAGTAATAGTATTGACTTAATAATGAACTGTATGTCGGCCGGCAGCCATGCTCTGTTACAAACGTCTGATCTCATAATAGTCTATGAAAAAAGCGTATAATATCTCGCTATTTACCGCGAAGTCGTTTCTTATAGTACGTACTTAGCTCATTAAGAAATCACTTTCTACTTTGTAGTTCTTTTGCTTAGACACATAATTAGTATCTATTTTAATGAGTCTATTCAGACATTGTTGACGTTACTGTACCTTTCCAAACAATTCGCTGACATCAACAATATGTATAAGGATGAAAATGATCTAGCCTCGTAAGGCCCAACGACCTAATTGAATGACAAAAAAATGTTAACACTCCGGCCCAAGACACTTTTTCAAATCATTAAATTACGGCCCAGCGACCTAAACTTATGACATGATTTTTAAACGTATTTTTTGGTTTAAATAAAAAAAAAGACAATAATTCAAAATGTTTTTTGCATGAAATAGTTAACTTTAGATACAAGAAATACCCCTTAAAAGAATTTAGCCAAAAGCATTACTAATAAACACTTTTTAACTAAATCAAAGTTCTGGGCCGCAACTACTTGCACCTATTTTGATTACATTAGGTCGAAATGTATATCGACCTTAGCTTGGGCCTTATGAGGCTAGGTACTTAGTGCGTCCACCGTCTACTAAGTTATGGAACCCGACAGGACTAAACATAAATCTCCAATCGTCGCTACCGACCCGACAATCGAAGGTGCGTAACTTTCGGATAATCTTAGTAAATCTGGGGATGTTCAATCCTATTCTTCTGTGTTCTTGGACCCTCATTAATATGTATGAGACTTGAGTAAAGATTGTGCTGAAATTCGGACCAGACCCGCGATCCGATGGCAATAACATGACTGACCCTTATCAGCAAATGGATTCCGTAGAAAAATAGATGGTGTTGTACTCATTTTTAGCTGGCATCAGACCTTACATAAATCTTGCAGTCCCTCATACGTCTCTTGAGGTATACCTACATGGTGGAGGTGCCCCATTTATTTATGAGAGCGTGCGATAGGAAAGACAAGAAAATAAATGATTTAGCTGCTTATTTTCTTGTCGGTAAATACATAAATAAAGATATATTTGCATCATCTGCCTAGCCTTTTCCCAACTATGTTGGGGTCTGCTTCCAGTCTAACCGGATGCAACTGAATACCAGTATTTTACAAGGAGCGACTGCCTTTCTGACCTCCACAACCCAGTTCGTACCGGGTAATACGATACCCCTTGTTAAGACTAGTTGTCAGACTTTTAGGGCCAGTGACTGTGTGTAATGACTGTCAAAGATCTACAAATGACAGCCGGGACCAACGGCTTAACGTGCTTTCCGAGGCACGGAGGAAACTCGGTATGTAATGGGTGGTCACCCATCCACAGACCAACCTAGGCAAGCACGGCATAACCTAAAGATCGACCCGAGTGGCTGTAATTATTTAGCCACGAGCTCCTACCTGTACCTATAATATCTGTTTAAAATAACTTCTTCACGTCAACGACTTCAACTTTACCTGCTAAATTTTGATGTGAATTATTTAAAGACATCTTGTATAAAAATGAAATGTATAATGGACCTTGGACATCGTCGTTTACATAACCTTCAAACATCAGTTAAGATGACACAACATTGAATAGATATGACAACTTTTTTGTTACACGTCAACACAGATGAGCATGACTAAATAAAACTACTAAACTCAGAGGCACAATTTGAGATTGAGTTACATGACAGCTTTTCTTATTTTCACGCAAAACAGACACACACTCACGCACACGCTACGTGTACAACGTATCGTGTAGCTACCTTAGAACAATAAATTAGAAAAATAACCATTCAATAACTCCGTGTAGGTAAAACGACGGCGAATAAATTTAACCCTAAACGGCGACTATTTATGGGCCAGTATCTAAATTATAGTCCAATGCACGGTCGGTCCAATATTTCAAGCAAAGGGGTGTAAAGACTGCGCAAATTGAGATCAGTATTTGAACGCGGGCCAACTTTGGCCTATAGCCTCATCATTTGAATTTGATAACCTAGCTAGGAATATTTTTCTTCTTTTTATTGGTCAATGGACCCTATTTTTATCGCTATACCACGAAAAGGTCGAGAATTTTTGATCGTGTTGCTCTATTGTTACTTTAAATCTACATGGTTGAACTTCACACTATTAAAATGGTTCATTTAGCTTAAAAGGGTTAAATAAATAATTGAACCAGATATCCACCCACGTAATTTTATAAAGTAAAATGTCACGCTTGCAGCAGTGGACGTGTTTCGGTCGAAATGATGATGTTGATGATGAAAATGTCACGACACGGTGCTCGGAAAGATCAATAATAATGTTCTTACTTAAGTGGGAGTTTCTTCCTTAAAAGATATCAAATAAAATAAGAACGGTAATCTTTTGAAAAATATAAATTAATAAATAAAATAAAATAATAAATAATAATAAAATTTATTCAAAAAATATAAAAAGAAAAAAAGTCATGCAAATCTGATAATTACCTAAAGCGCACTTTCCGGAGGTTCTTTCTCCAATAACTCTTTGACCATATTACAATTCGACAGGCAATTGTTTATTGCTTCTTAGATATGATGCTTTATCTTCTTTTTATCATAATTGATTGCTTGTCATTATTTTTCGAATATTTTTTTTTAATTGGTCAAATCCCAAAACAACAGGATTAAGGAGTTATCATCATCATAAATTCGCTCGACTACCAAATTGATTTGTATCTATTTTACAGAACGGTGAGAAAGCAATATTGTTGAATATTGCCTTAAACAATGTTACGTTTATGTTAATCTTAACCAAACTGGAAACCAACGTTAAATAAATAATTCCAGAGATATTTATTATTCTCTGTTAGTGTACACCGGCTTGTTATTTAAACAAAGCAATTGAGTTATAGTAATCACTAGAACTGGAAATATTACTGGCGCCACTTCTTGGCATGGTATCAACAAATTATGAATGCTGTCACAAACTTGGAAAATTACCAATCACCTCACTTCGTAATTATTCGTTTTTATTCCTTGAATCTTCAATAATCTTACAAATATTAAACACTAGCGGCCCGTCCCGGCTTCGCACGGGTGGACATTTATTTTCCCCTAATTCCCCCCTCCCTCTATTTTTTTCTAGTAATAAATATAGCCTATGTTACTCAGGGATAATGTGGCATTTTTGAAATCAGTCCTGTAGTTTTTGAGTTTATTCATTACAAACATACACGCACACACAAAAATATAAATCTTTCCTCTTTATAATATTAGTGTAGATATAAAAAACTGCTCTAAAGAAATTGATGCTGCAAATAAACGAATTACGAAAGAACTTCCTAAGTAACTTAAGCAGACTTCACTCAAAAGATGTCTAAATTAATAAACTTAAACTTAGCTTGCCTCAGCCCTCTTCATTCTATTTCGTCTCAAGATAAAGTGTAATAAGTATAAAATGCGAACAAAAAAACAAGTGCATCGGAGCACTTGGGCTAAGGGCCTCCGCTTGGAAACTTTTCAATCGCACCACTTTCCAGTGGAACAAGTTTATCCTTTGAGAGTTTCTACCCTCCATCCCCTATTTTGGTAACCAAATTGCTCGAACAACAGATAATGTAGAAACAAAGCTTTGACCCGAACTTAAAAAATGTTTTTTCGAAGTTTTTGCGTAAAACTATTCATGTTTCTGCATGATATTGTCATTCAGATAAAATATCTCTAAGAATTCAATGCAATTTCGTATCTATTTGCAGGGTAATTAAGCTTAGTTCAAATCAAATATTGCCCGTGTAACTTTATTATTTAAATGATGAATTAGGTACGTCTGGATTAATTCGGACACGTAATGCCAATGACCCTTGATATATTGCGAAATGTAAATGTTTACATAGTCATTAAAAATAATTTGAATTTCGGCATGTGCACGTATAGCTGAAAGGTACACGTGGATTTTTCAAAAAACATGAATTCATTTAAAACCGATTTACCTGGTCGACCGAGCTCTGCTCGAGTGAAAATAGAGAAAACGAATTTTCCCAGATTTGAGACCTAACTAGATCGATTTTTCGCCCCCGTAAACCCTAATATTGCAACTACCATCGAAACTGTTAGAGCCGTTTTAGAGAACGTGATTGCAAACATTGCTCATTTAATAGTTTAGGACATTTACAGCGCAGGTATTTGATGTTTTTAATTTGCCTGAGAGGTGGTGACCCCACACTTCTGCAATGTTTTGAAATCCATTTTGAATCGTATATTATTCATATTCACAATTATTTCGCAATGAATTCACAAGAAACTTCGCTCAGCAGTGTTTCAGTTTAATCTTTATTTCTTTTTCGCAGAACGAGCGAAATTCCAGTAATAATTAACGTCTTTTGTATCGAGTCAGTAACATATAACGTAATTTGCAATATTCCCACATGTGTTGGAGCTAATATAATATGCAGCAACTTACGGTAACTTCGATCTATCTTCGCAAGGACCTTTGGGACTATAATTTGGCCGGAAATAATGAAATACTATTTTGTGGCTATGTATTATTCATTACTTCGCCTGTCTCCTGTAATATTGAAACGAAAAGGTGCAAAATAAAAGGACTCAACCGTATGTACAGCTACCTCTTTATTTCATATTCTGTACGGAGACCCTTATAAACATGAGATCTTTATAGGACTAAAGTATGCATGGTTTTGTCAGTCTCCAGCCATAGCTTGTGCACGCACATTTGTATTACAAGGACGACATAACATGTGAGAATTTTCGTAATATTTTCATACTGTTCAGTGTGAAAGTTTTTCATTCGCAGCTCATGTATCTTCGACAAATTGAGGACAAATTCAAAAGCATTTCCACGTTTATTTACGCGTTTGTATCATCACTTTCATTGGTGTTCCATAAACTCAGATTAAGAAACGTTTTCAAAGCAGTTTTCTCACAGTGAAAGATTTGAAACGTTGTTGCTATGTTGTTAAGTGTCTACTGTTTACAAATGCGCTGTCCGCATTTTTTTCACATAGTGCCTACTAGTTAAAACCGACACTTTCTTCTTTACAAACAGTTTGCTCTTTACATTTTTTGTTCGCATTCCGCCAAAGAGGTCATTTGGTACAAAACGAAACATTCAACCATTGTTTATGTCTCAACTTGAAACATTTGTCTTTTGTTTCAAATAAACTCGTGGTCGGACTCTCCTTCATTCATTAACTTTTCTGGAGACGAGTGGAAATCCGTGTGTAGCTTTTCCACTCGAAATTCCTAGATTGAATCTGAACTTAATTTTAACTTGGCTATGGTTTACTTTGCAACGAGATCGGTCTCAAAGCGGTTCCAGGATGGTTTAAATTGGACATATAATGAGGGAGTTTCTTTTTACGATGTTTGTGATTGTACTCCGGTTGTATTTAGATGGCACCAGATTGTTTTAAGTTTATTATGAACAAGATTTATACAAAGTAATTTTTTGAGTGTTTTGTTTTTTGCTTATGAAAGAAGAACGAAGTCAATTACGTACAAAGCCAAGCAATTATTGTGTTTTGTATATTAAATAAATTAATTGCAGTCTTAGCCGGAATTTGAGATCCGTACAATCGACATTAATGTATGCTTATATTACACTTTTTTGCGTTAAAAAAACCCCAACGTTTTCAATTATTTCATAGAACAATTAAATAGAAACATATCTGAAGCGACCTAGGTGAGTAGTATATGCAAATGTTCCCGTTATCACACCTATTTTCCTGGTAGGCACTTGCTATCGGTCGAGTTATATACTCGTCAACACTATGCCACAGTTTTCGAGCCACCATTTTCCTCTGTCAATTCAGTCTGAACGTACGCATTGTTTCAGGAACGTTTTAATTCGGTAGTGCGATTATTATTTTATCAGTGTTTTTTTCGGACGTTTTTTACAAAGTGCTTAGACTAGACGTTTTAAAAAGCAATGGGACTTATTGACTCAATTAGTTTTTACCCTGTTTGGTAGTTCTTGTGAGAAAAATGTATACGACGAACAGGAGACTTTCGTTAAATACTTTGGTAGAGAGGGTTCTATCGAAGAGGAGGGGGTCGAGGGATTCTCCTCTTGCCTCACCTCTGTCCGACGAGGTATTTATTTTTTGTTATTTTTGTTTTCTTTTATCAATATTATTGTGTAAATAATAACGCGTAAAATCGTTCGTTTGGCCTTGAAAATCCCCCAATGTTATCGACGCCTGATTACAGTCATGATTTGAGCTTTGGAATATCACGTTACGGAATAGTCTACACTGGCATTGATGAGATAAAAATTCATTTGTTATTGGTATTTAATAAGGCCTCTATGTGCGGAATTAACACGAGCCGTTGTAGTTTAACGTGTTTGTGTACTTTTTAGAGCTACTCGACTAAATTGAGATGTCGCTTTATCAATAAGTGTCTTGGCAGATGTTGAGGCCAGCTGTCAAAAGCATTATTTACAAACGGCGCCCGCGCATCGAAGATTTGGCACTACATTGCTAGGGCTGTCAAATTTGATTTAGTACCTATTCATTTTCACGATGTTAAGTCGTGTACTGAAAAGTATGCTCACGTATATCTAATTAGGTAGCTCCTAAACACCGGATACTTTACGTATTTGTATGCAAACTCTTGCGAAAACGACGCTCTTCCGACGCTTATCGCATTCTCAATACATTTTTAAAGTGTCGTAAATTACGTTAAAATACTGCCAACTTGCTCACGGTATTATGAAACTTCGAAATTGTTAATTAACGAGTACTTCGTGTAGGTACTGTACTTTTGTTCGTTAACAAAACTTGTCATAAGTATCAAAATTAGGAAAATAATTAAGGTTTTTTGGTTTTAAATTTGTAGTAATTATGGTCATAATAGTAGACAATCGTAAAACATGGTACAAGGTTTTTAACCTGACTTCATGGCAATACAATACTCCATAATATTTTAATTATTGACGCACGAACGTACTAGGCATTGAATTGCGTCTGTTGCGTTATATGATTAAATTTATCTATCATGGATATTAATAACAAAATCTATATTTACTTACAATGATTTAATTAGAGGAATAGTGCTGATTTATTAATTTTATTATCTAATACCTATCATATTATATCTAATAAATAATTAGAGGTATAATAGACACCATGACTTTGGCTTTTAATAGAAACAATATTAGACAGTACCATACACGTGCGCCATAAATTTGACACCTGATAAGGTTTTTGCATCAGCCACAGACAATTTATGTTTCAAATATTGGTTACAGATAAAAATAGATCAAATTTTCAGTGAACAATCTAGAGACGTACTTACCTACATGATAATAATAATGAAAAAAGTTTCCGAAGCTATATCAGAAGTACCTGTAATGGTAATACGCACATATCCTAAGGTGGGATCGATAAACACTGAGTCAAAATGTCGAGTTCATCGCCATACGATACGGCTGATGTATTACAAGGTCGGACATAACCTTCGCGCTTACGGTGTACACTCGACTAAAAAATTTGGTGTACAGGAAAAATCTAAAGTTCTTTCAACTATCCAGTAAACAGTAGGTAACTAGGTGTAAGGGATAGAAAACGATGGATGGGCTAAGTGAAAGATGGTATGGCTTGAAAGAAAGAGACTTCTGACATCGGCGGTTAGAGCTGCATGGAAGAAAACGACATGCTGTGTCGGCCTTAAATGTACTAGTTTATTTACTAGTAAGAAGGACATGAGAATGATGATGGTTGCATGATGCATCGTAATTTATTTCTTAATACTCATTCGGAAGAGCTACATCAAATTCCTGACTACTAAGCACGCAAAACATTGATTAATAGTACCTAGTTAGCAGCCTGCACACCTATTTATTTAGTTGATTGTATCCAAGCGCGATAAAGGGTGCCGGAGTTCTAATCCTTTTGCGTTTACATGTCTATTGGTATTGTCTACACAACAACTGTTACGATGACATCATGTGAATGAAAATGAGTGTTCACCTTGCCATGGTAGGTACTATCTCGGTCGCAATTAAATGAAGAGCTAGACTGTTCGACGTCGTCATTAGAAAAATTGTCTATGGAAAATGGAAATTGATAAATAATTATAAAAATAAAAAGACCTTTCAATTGTCAGATAAATATTGTCTGAAGCATAAATAAGGCGGCTTTTGATAGCTTTTGTACAGAAAATATAACAAAATGTTTATTGTATATTTCGTTTATAAGAATTAATGTTTATTTCGTTCACAAGAGCGGCTTCAGTATTTCAGTAGGCGTGCAAAGCATTTTAAGTCTAACAAGAAGGAGCTACCTACATTAATCTAGTCGAAAATGAATTGAACTAACCTTGACTCCAAGCAGCGACATTTTATTACCATTACGAATCCTCTCGGGTCTTGAACTAGACTCCCAGACGCGTCAGAATTAATATTGACTCATTTACATTAACTGACAACCCTGACGTTGACCGAATGAATTGTTTATTTTGAAAAAGGATGACAATTAACAACAGCTACAATTACTGATTAGTTTATCAAGATAATCAATCCTTAACATGGTTTAGATTGAGGAGATAAGAATAATTAGGTGTGCATTTTCAAGCTGATTGTTTTTGGAACTTTTTGAGCTGACCTCAGAATTAGTCATTTTAACCTTTGGTATGCCGCCGGAACGCGGATCCAAAGGATCAGAAATATAAATGATGTTGCCCATGAGATGTAGTAATCACTACATCTCATGGGCAACATCCTAAAATAAAAAAAAAAAAATTAAAACAAACTTAAAAAAAAAATGTTTCTCAGGCGTGTTAGTTTGGTTTCCACACGACATTTTCCTTTACCGAAGCAAGTGATAATAATACAATACGCACATGAATCAGAAAAATCAGAGGTCAGTCTTAACTTCAAACTCGAGACCTGGCAGACCTGGCCGACGGTCACACCACTAGGCTATCACTGCTTTTTTTTTTTTTTTTCTCTTTATTTAAGGGGCTTGTTCATTTTGAAGATGTCGCCCACTATCACTGCTTACAAACACGTCACTGTATTCCCCTCATATAAAGAAAACCGTTTTGACACATGCTTCTGGCTGTACCGTATAACCGTAGTCGTTTTACTTTCTCTACCTACAACGTTCCAGCCATATGGCTTGGTCATTGTTGCTATAACGACGACAGTTGCCCACGCGCAGGTGCCTGCAAACAGCTGTTATTGGCTATAATAACCAGTGATAGGAATAGGTAGTGCCTATTTGCCTAAACTTCGAAGAACAGAGACAAGAAACGGAGACTTCCTTAGGACTAAATTTTTTCCGAGACATCTGTCCCGAAATTTCGAGACAACACATAAATACATTAAAAAAAATGTTATTTGGAATAAGTAATTCGTCTATATTTACCTAAAGTTTGCGACTAGATATATCATAATAAAATAATAACATACACAGTCGTTACAACCTTAAAATTTTCTGAATTTTTTTTGGAGAACATTTTGTTAATGACTTGTTGATCGTAATACACAATGAATCACAATGTTTGAATAAGAAGCAGTACACGTTTCGAAATAAATATCTTCTTTCTAGCTCACTCTCGGCTACGTTTAATGAGATTTCTAAAGTTCAAGTGTAAAAAAGGCATTATATGTAACACATACTATGATTTAAAAGAGTGTCCATGGAGTTTCTTGCACGTTCTTCTCCATAGAGACCTACTCTTTGGAACGTGCAATTTAGCTTCACTTTTCTTGGACTGACCGACATTGACTATTCAAAAGTGCCTGTAAATGGTCTATTTGAAATAAATGCGTTGATTTTGATTTTGTCGGTATTTAAAATAAATAAATAATTCATTTATTTGCCAGAATGTAGGTATACAAAGTGGTATGATCTTAATATTAATGACTCATTAATATTAAGATCATACCACTTTCAAATAGACCATTTACAGGCATTTTTGAATAGTCAATGTCGGTCAGTCCAAGAAAAGTGAAGCTAAATTGCACGTTCCAAAGAGTAGGTCTCTATGGAGAAGAACGTGCAAGAAACTCCATGGACACTCTTTTAAATCATAGTATGTGTTACATATAATGCCTTTTTTACACTTGAACTTTAGAAATCTCATTAAACGTAGCCGAGAGTGAGCTAGAAAAAAGATATTTACTTCGAAACGTGTACTGCTTCTTATTCAAACATTGTGATTCATTGTGTATTACGATCAACAAGTCATTAACAAAATGTTCTCCAAAAAAAAATTCAGAAAATTTTATGGTTGTAACGACTGTGTATGTTATTATTTTATTATGATATATCTAGTCGCAAACTTTAGGTAAATATAGACGAATTACTTATTCCAAATAACAATTTTTTTAATGTATTTATGTGTTGTCTCGAAATTTCGGGACAGATGTCTCGGAAAAAATTTAGTCCTAAGGAAGTCTCCGTTTCTTGTCTCTGTTCTTCGAAGTTTAGGCAAATAGGCACTACCTATTCCTATCACTGATAATAACGTATCACCCCATTTTTGGTTTTTAGTTTCGTGTGCTGACTGATAAGATTCCAACTTCGTGTTATAAAAACACACGAGTAATGTTATAAGTATCCAAAAACAACTGGAATTTATAGTCTAGCTGTTTTATATAATTTTAGATTATACAGGATTGATTTATTTTGAGAAGAATTAAAAAAATGAGTATGCCCAAATAATCTGTTTGCTACAAATCGCACTTTGTACTGAATAAGTAGATTTAATGGGAAATAATCATTATTAGGTACTAATTAAATAAAAGTGATATGCAATAATTATGGATTTTTTTCATGACAGTAATATTATTAAAGTTAAGTTCACGATCGCCATATAAGTCCTTAATTGACAAGCTTTCAAAATATTCCTGTACCAAAATTAGATCATGGGAAGGCACATGTATAGGATTTTTAATGATTTTATCCTGTTAGGGCACTTTATGACGTCAATAATGGTGTCTTATCAAAGAAACGGTCCGTAAACAACATATTAATGACTTATTAATTAGTTTTGCCAACCACAAGACAATGGGAATTTGCAAAATATTCAACTCATTTATCAATGAAGACTACCTAATTATTATGAACGGAAGTGTAATGAATTGATGTGTGAACTATCAACTTATTTTTTCTCGTTGACATGTTATTGAAAATATTATAATTTAGGTATATGTATTGACAAAACATCCATAAATAATGCAACTTTTCAATAGACTCTTCAAAGTAGTAGTAAAAATTGATAATATATACCATAACATCACGCCGGTAATCCCTGAAGGGTTAGGCATAAGAGTACCTAATAGTACACCCACGTTTCGCCAGCTATGTTAAAGTCCCATTTAATAGGGGCGAACCTGTTGCCATCAACCGGGGCATAAATACAAAATCTCTTGCCATACAGCGGTACAGTTTGTCGGCAATAGGGGCGAGCCTATTGCCATCAACTCGGGCATAAATACATAATCTCTTGCCATATAGCGGTACAGTTTGTCGGCAGTAAATAGAGACATATTCTTAAGAAAAAATCGAAGCTCATAGCTAAGAAATAGGTATAAAAAATAAGCATGTTATGGAAGTCGACATCGACCTAAAACAGACAGAAGACAAAGTGTTCGTGACGATAATGATGTAATTGTCGTACAAATTACTACCAATTTTATCGATACATACTTTTACGATAATCAATCTCCGTATGAAAAATACACGAACCTTCATCATACTGTCCCAGACATCATGATACATACCTATTTATAATATTATCCTCAATTAACACCTGGTACTTACATATTTAGGCATGCATTAAATAGAACAGTGCATCAGTAGCGAAGGGTCAATTTTTGTAAGAGCTAAGCCGTACATATTTTTAATGTTATTATAATATTTGTCTATAGAATACTGACTGTGCCATTTTTCAAAGGGAATCCGGTAGGAATCGAGTTGTATGGAACCTTCGCCACTGCAGTACATACCCAGTACACCAAACAAAACTGGCAATGCTTGAAAATAGCTAACAATTTTCTTTTTTCTTTTTTTTTCAGCCTGTCTCATGACATTTGGCCCAAATATAAACAGTGAAGAACAGATAAATAAGAATCTTTGACGTTTTTATTCGTCCATCATTCAGTCTGCTTCTTACGTGTCAAGAACTCGTCAGTCTTACCAAAAACATCTCATTAAATACCCCTGAAATATCGTCACGATCATTCACATTAAACAAATCGATTATTGCCATGCAAAGCCGTTTGTATTGTATTGAAAATATTTAAATAAATCAATGACATTATCAGCGACTTATTGTGAGCAAATTTTATGTGAGAAATATTAATAGTTTGTAGATAAACAATTCAGGAATTTACATTGAATGGAATTTAAATAGGGTCTCCAATTTTTTTTTCTTTAGGTTGGTATTTCACGTGCGTGGCACACAATGGGTAGTCTTGCAAAGGGCCGAACTGTTGGTACTTATTGGCTGTCTATACAATATGAGGCATACTGTCAGGGAGCCTGAGTCACCGAGGTAATTGAAGCCATGTTTTTGAAGGGCTGGGCAGTTAGATATCTATAATATATTTCTACATTGGGGTCAGCTTTGAGATTTCCGGTAAAGATACGAAAATAATGAAATGAGTCAGTGACAAATAAACAAATGTACGAACTTCAAAAATTTTCATGGTTGTATCCTTGTGGGTAGCAAGCATAAGTACTTTATTTAAGTACGCGGAAAACTTAAAAGAACAAAAATAATAAGGCTTTCTGGAAATGTTTATTCAAATTATTCTTGGAACTGTAACTGAAACCCACCTGAGCGTCTGAAATGAACAGTGTTAAAATTCAATTACGTAGGTAGAATTCATAAAGTATCATTTTGGCTTCCTTTAATAAATTAAAATATGTATATAATTTTCCCTATCATAAGTCGCTTTTGTCTGTATTACCTGTAACTACATACATTTTGACTGCCTTGTTGTATAGTGGTCGCAATCGCGACTGCTGAGCATGAGGTCCTGCGTTCGTTCCCGGGTCGGGCAAAGTGCTATTGGGTTTATCCATCAGGAATTTCTCAGTAGCAGCCGTGCAGTCTTAATTTGTGCCCGGTTGATGGCAAGAGGCTCGCCCCCTATTACATGGGACTAAAACATAACTGGTGAAGTGTTGGTGTACTATTAGGTACACCTCTTCCTAATCCTTCGGGGATTACAGGCGTGATGTTATGTTACATACATTTTATTATTAGTACTTTAAGTACTTTAAGGACGATCAACACCATACAAATGGTATTTTAGAAATAAACCTAACACAATTGGACCGATTTAGTAACAAACAATATTGTGTCCTGGGTTTTCCATTGACTTATGGATTACGTCTGTATTGTGTTGCAGTGTAGGTAACAATAGGGTGGTGAATTTATATTCAGTCATGACACAATACGTAGGAAAATACTTACAAAATATAAAAATAATACTGTGTGATTTTACGAAAATTTTATCCTGTCAGAGACTGTGATTTTGGATTTTGTATAAAAACCAGCTGTTGAAATGTCAGTTGATTTTTTTCTGAATAATTTCACTGAAGCTGCAAATACTTTTCGTATATTTATTATTTGATATGAGCAGTGATAGCCTAGTTGTACCAAGTCATAGATCTCAAGTTCGAACCCAAGACACACACCTCAGATTTTTCGGATTCATGTGCGTATTGCATAATTATCACTTGCTTCGGTGAAGGAAAACATCGTGAGGAAACCAGCCTGAGAGATATTTCTCGACGGCATGTAAAGCCAAGTCAGAGGCCCATGGGCGGCATAAAAACTCTGACACCAGGTTAGAGACTAACCACACGATAAAGAAAGAAGATTCTATATGCTCAATGCATTACTTCCAATTTCTAACTACAAGAAAGGCATAAGCCTCATACGACGGAGATCGGAAAAGTCGATATTCTTTCCTTACTGCATCTGAGTACATGTAAGCCGGACTATTTCTGAATATATCGCGCTCTGCTAAGGCTATTTCCACTGCTTATCTCGTACCCAGTGCCGATGTTAAGCATCCAAGGGAATTCTGTCGGAGAGAGGAATTTAACAGAAATTCTGTGTATTACGTTTCTGTGTTATTGAGTGAAATTGTAAAGGCATGTTTTGTTCACTTCAGTGAACAGAAAAGAAGTGTTCTTGAGCTCTATTCTTTGAACTTTTTAGTTTGAAAAACCCGGTTATAAAATTGCTCAGTTAGTCTGTTAAGGAAGGTAACTGTTTTAGTTTTAACTGCGGTTTTAGTCACGTGAATCAAAATTTAGTTGGTGCAGAATCTGTTCTGATGTCACATTTAAATTTAATTTAATTTATTTGATTGAGGATGTTTTCATGAATAACGTAGTATTTAATTAACCAATGAAATAACCATATAAGGCTCGGCTAAAGCAGTTCAAGTACATATTTAAATGAGTTCATGAGGTAAGGTATTTTTTTTATTAGCCTGTTCTGTCCCACCGCTGGGCAAAGGCCTCCCCCATTCCATTCCAACGCTCTCAGTGTTTTGCCTTCTCTGGCCAATCAGTTAGGTAAGGCATTAAAGCCTGAATATTTATTACAAAGTACATAAAGTGTCTTCACGATGCACTGAACACACAATAACATTATGTTCTTTTCCGTCTCTATTTACTTAGCGACCGAGTTTCAGACTACCTCAGAAGGTCACGCATTACGTCTAAATATGTGCAAATATGAATGATATCATAGCACAGAATTGTAAGCGAGGACTTAATGTAGTGGAAATAAAGTCTCAATTACCAACACTTTAAATTCTTGAATAATGGCATGGCATAGTTTTACAATAGCACGCATTATTTGGTTCATTTCATAGTTGCAATTCTTTACTGTTCTGATGTATTCTTTCTAATACGCATCATCAAATCACGCTTGTAATCAACGAAGGGTTGGGTAGAGTTGTAACAGTACATCCACATTTCCACAGTTATGTTTAAGTCCCATGTAAAAGGGGACGAGCCTATTGCCATTAACCGGGCACAAATCCACACACCGTGACTGCTTCTGAAAAAATCCTGATGGAAAAACCCAATAACACTTTGGCCGACTTGGGCACTGAACCCAACCTGAGTTGCAACCTCATGCTCAGCAGTCACGCTTCCGACCAGTAGACCAACGAGGTTCGAGGCTTGAAACCTCGTTGGCTTTTCGGGGATTACAGGCGTGATGTTATGTTGATGATGTTCTCACAATCTCTTAGTTGAATCTAACAACAACTAAGCAGGGAGAGAGGTTTTAGCAATGTATAGGCTGGCAAATATTTCAGTTAAGTCATGATCTAAGAGAAAACTCAACCAATCAGCCAGTGTCATTTTAACCGTTCTACACGCTCTAGAAACAAAATCCATATAAATCAATAAAATAATTTACACGGCGGTGCACGCGAAACCACGCATCATAAATAACGCAAGTCTTTCATTACACGTGAATGGGACCGATTAATTCGGTGTCAATGTACTAATCAGGGCAACAACTGCCAATCAGTGTTGATGTGGTTCTAGAATAATGGTAGCTTTGTAAAGCGCTGTTTAATGAGCGATTGAAGCGCTTTTCTCGCTGGATTTTATGAATTGGCTATGACGTAATGTGTAATTTGATTTGCATCTGTGGTGTTGTTTTTGGTTCACTACAGTTTATTGTCATTGTACAGGGTGTAAACAGACCCCTCACGAAGCCGTCAACCAAGCATTCTATACATCAAACTAAGTAACTTTACGCAAAAAATTTTGCTGGGAAACGACTTTTTTTTTGGGGTGAAAAATCACGTTTTACGGTAGAGCTCAATATAACGCACTCAAAATATTGTATTGATGGAGGGATTGAATAGGACGGGGATCGTGTAGGTGTTCAAAGTAAAAATATTGTATTAAAAACATGTATTTAAAAAAAACATGTGAAAATGTTGGAACTTTGACCCCCAATATCTCCGTAACTAGAAGGACGGGGAGAACAAGTGCCTTTGGGTTTCATTAAGGGTCTGTTTACACCCTTTATAATCTAATCGGATTTTTTGTTATGTGCTTCTTTTTTTAAATGAAGAATTTGTTGCTCTCTTCGTTACATTATATTCTATGAACGCGTCATATGTTTATCTTTCGCTTTCAGTTTTTCACGCACTTCTTAACAATGTGTTACGAAACGCGGAAACGAAAATATACTTTTCTATTTACCATTTAATTTTGTATATTTAATGTAGTGACTCAATAATGACTCACGAAGTTTCCCTGTCTATAAAACGGTCCTTTCGTCCAGTTATGACGTAAATGATCTTTGCGGTTAAGTTGCGGTAGAAACTGCTCCTCATTGGGCCATTGGTTTCAGGCCTTCTTTTCATTAATTTGTCCATTATGTGCAGACTTTGAACCAACTTTACATTGACCAAGTAAATGATTTCTTTTGATTTTCTTAAGACAAAGCTGTTGCTTTAAATTTTCTATTTTCGTCTAAAATAATAAATTTTAAAACTACCTTTTTATAATTTCAAAATACAAGAAAACAAATTTTTGTTCGTTTTGAGGAACAAATCTGAGAGATCAGTAAAGAACAAACGTTATCATGACAGGAGGCCCCAGAGGCAGGTAAAGTCTGCCCCAGTCACGGCTCTGACTCATAGGTGTCTCATTGTATCATTGCCAAGAGGCCAAAACACTCATCTTACCGATCCCAGACCTCACCCACAATCTTATTACAAAGCAATTAAGTTCAGATTTGTTTACCACCCGTTTATCTAACGCCTCATAAGTTTGTATCCCACGTAATAGTCTTGCAGTCTGAATAAATCGGCGCACGATGGTGTAATACCCTGAGACAGTGGCGTTGTTTGCAAATAGAATATGCAATGAGACTTTGCAATACTTTTTCTACTGGTATTTTCTAAGCACGTTTTAATAGGCTTCCTTATATTTGAGAGTATTGCCAGTTCAAAATATTGCGGGCTCATAGACGTTTCTCAGTTTTCTGGTCACGTTTGGTCAGACTACAGTTAAGACAAATGGTTTAGTTCCTGTTCCCATCAGTAAGCAAATTAAATGCTCGTTTTGTCTTTTGTCTAGTCTATGAAGTGTCTGATTCTTCTAGAACTGTGGGATTGTTCTGTCAAAATAAATCATTTCGACACAATGTTAATTTCTACTCGACAGTAGTTCTCATTATGTTGATGTCTTATTTTATATTGTTTGTAAATTAATTAAGTGCCTTTTGTATTGTACAAAGCTACGAAGATGTTAGTTTTTAATTTTCTTTTTTTTTCTATTTTTGGTATGAAAAACTTGTTGAACATAGTAACTTGTTCAGTTTCTCTTGCATTGTTCAAGACCCGTAATCACCAATCACTTTATGCTTATATAAAACGTATCTATAAAATGGGTATATACTATTGTCTGTTCTTGAAAATCTCCACATCTGTTCAATAATGTCTGATTTCCTTTATAGATATTTACGTTAAACAAAATTCTTTCTTGAATATATTAAGTGGATTAATTTTAAATGATCTAGTAGCCGTGAATGAAAGTTCACGTAAACACATTTAAAAAAATATGCACCTGTGTAAATCTAGCGGACTAAACTATGTATAATATGCCTTCTAGCCGCAGACGTACGTGGTATCAACATTAAATACAATCTTATACAAAATAAATACATTACTATCTTTTACAAAAGTGAGGTAAGCAGGTATTTATGCATTTGCAAAACGTGATAAATTACCTTCTTTTATATTGTAAAGAATTCTACCAACTATATTAGCATTATGATTCACGATGGTGACTTAGGTATAAATTAATTGAGCAATTACAGATTACGACGATTATGATATGCTACGTCATCGACAAAAAAGTGAAGATACAATGATGTAGTAGTCACTGGAACAGGCTCTTGTCTAACAGTCGATGTCGGTATCAGATTGATTGACGCAATCGGCATAACAGTTCAATCAACATTCGCGAAGTGCAGACATATTTTTGTATCGTAATACAAATAGCATATCCAGTGTAAATGTAATATTTACCTTATAAAAATGTTACAAAATCAATACAAAGTAAAATAGTCTAATACATTTGCTATTGTGTGAGTTATTAATCATATAATAACGTCTAAAATAAACCTAGCACGATATATTTTCGACATTTCCTTATATTGTAGCAGTCATGTTTCGTGTGTATTATGTGCGAACGTGTTTATAATTTAGATATTATTGTTATAAAACTTTTGGTTATTTATTATAAATATAATGGAGAAACAGGACCTTCTCGATCCAAATGTAGGTAAGTGTATCTCGTTTTAACAAATTGATTTCTTTGAGTTACAAGATTTTTATTTAAAATACTTTTTCTGCTTATTTGGAACTGTCATCAAATTTATATAATATCAAGTTAGGTTATACAATGACTGTAGTTTACAAATCAATAGCTGTTTACTGTAACAAAGATTCCTTCGACTAAGAATAAGAATCTGTATATTTTTGGGAAATGCATTCACTCGATCGATTAGACGGGACCGAACTAAAAATAGTCTTCGTGTTGTGACCTACTGAAGGAGTTTGAACGAGGATTTTATTTCTCAACCAGGAAAATCGCCTTCAGCCGTTGTTCAAGTTGAACTGCGTTTTAAAGTTTTATTCATTTATTATGGAGTTTTTTAGGTTTCTATTGTGGCTTTAGTACTCTTCCTTTATTTAATTCTGTAATGGGTTTGGTTTTTTTGAAGTGGTGGGTTTATTTAAAGATGATTTTAAAATATTACAAATTAAGTTTGCTGATTTTTGTTTGAGTTTCTGTGGGTTACGAAATGAAAGAATAGAAAATACATAGATATCGGTTATAGATCGCAAATTATTACGAAACGTGTCTATTATTGTGAAATCTACTTTTCCTCAGCATAAAACTTTCCAGTGCACTCGCGAGTAATGCGAAATTGATCTTGATAATAATTTAATGATGTTTTGCATAATTTACTACGAGGTAATGGAGGAGAAAGCAGTACCGTTTTTTTTATAAAAATATATAATAAGTCGAAGGAAATCGCTTTGATTTTTATTTATAGATAGAACATTGGTCTTGGAAAAAAAATTAAAAGGGAATGACGTATAAAACCTGTTATTCATTACCTGTACTGTTGCCAAATTTTTCTCTAGGTAAACACCATCCTTGTACCAAGAATAATATCGAAGAAAAATATCGGAAATCTTTTTACTACCAAGTATCAATTTTAAACCGTCGCGTTATATCAAGACGTGACTTTCTTGAAGACACTTCTGTAGCACTTTAAGATTATTTTCCATTGATGACTATTGTTCGATATTCCAAGAAAACTCTTTGAACATAAGATTCCGGTCAACGAACAGTGGATTGGCATCACTACATGCAATCTGTGATCATTCGACCGATGAATTGATGATAAATAATTGCGGAGTTTCTTAAAACGAAATGAGATGAGATCTATGACCGATGGAAATAATTACAGCTATTGCTCGATCTCTTTGCTATTGTTTCGATCTTACAGAAACATTGAAAGTAAGTCGTCTATCTTAGTATGGACACGTAATGAGGAGGGATGAAATGAAACGCATGTTATTAAAAAGTGATCGCAGTACGTTACAAAAGCACAGAGAATGCTGCCCATTCTCTGGTAAGTCCTTTAGTCACCTCTTACGACACATGAAGATAAAACACGAAGATATGGGATGGTGCTATTCTTTACGTCCGACACCAAACAGTAGTACAACTAAAAGAGTGATAGATATGAATGTTAATGGATGGAGAGGGAGAGAATGACCAAAGAAAAGATGGATGGATTGTGTGAGGAACAGTGGCGAACCTATCTTACAAGCCGGAAAGCCGGGCTTGCCTAAAAATCAAACTCAAGAAATAAAAAAAACATTTTTACAAAAACATAATTTTTTGTCAAACAAGAACAAAATTCGCTATCTCCACAACTGTGTCCTCTATGACAGAAATTATTTTAAATTCGCGCGCTTATTCTCCGATGCCGGCCGCGATACTCTGGCTCGCTCTAACACTATACAAAAAAAGAGTTAAACGTAGAATTTTAGTACGCAATCGTACCTACGCGCGCTCGCTAATGCTTTCTCTTTCTCACCCACTGGCTTGCATTTGGCTTCTCTGACCTTTCAGTTTTCCTAACAAAATGTCTCTGTTATTGATAACATTGGTAGGTACTGATTTGAGAATTTGTATAGAGTTTAAAGCTGGGCTTTTCTTTGAATGTGTGCGTGTAAGTCTGTGTAAGTTTGAGAGAGAAGTGTGTTCGCACCGAGGATGCGCGCAATTTATATGCGCTTCGCGCGAATTTTGATAGGTACAAAGTACGATTTCATGGTAGTTCGTATTTTAGTTAGTTTTGAGCGATTAGGAACTGGTGCATTTGTTTTTTGTGGTTTTATTTTTTCGATTTCTTGGGATTTAAAGTTTTTTGATTAGTTATTGCCGTAATTAACTTTGTTTTGAAGTAAACACTAAAATTAATTCGGAAACGCAATTTTTCCTTGTGAAGGATTAAAGTGTCTGTAATCGGTACCTACTTAGCAAGATAAATACTTTGAGTTTTACAGAAAAATATAATCTCGTTACTTCACCTAAATAAACCTACCCCTGATTTGAATATTCTCAGAAAACTAAAACCCATATTGTGCATTTTAGTCGATCAGCGTAGGTTAGCGTGTTCAATGGCTGTTCGGCTGCTCTCATTCAAACAATTTGAAAATCTATCTAGTAATAGATACGTGGTGACTTCTGTGTACTTTGTTGTTTGTCATCTGTCCGGGGTAAAGAAGCGAATAATGAAGAGTTGAGTTGTGGCTGTTTACATTGTGAGTAATTACAAACATTTACAATAATGTGTAGTTAGAAACCAATTTATTGTTCGTGCGCCATCTCTAACAAAGCGAGGGAAACAATTACGAATTGACTCGAAGAGTTGAGTTGCTACATTTAAGTCAATAGATGGCTCTTATATCATTTACTTGATACTGACAACTTAATTGAATTAGTTGTTGTAATTTTGTGACGGTATATAAAATATGAAAAGTTAATAACCACTATTTGTATTTTATATTTAGGCATATTTAAATAATAGGAAAATAAAACCGGCGTTATTAAATACCAATGTCAGAACTCGGAACAGATTTTCTCGGTCAATTCCCCCCCCCCCCCCCCCTAAATATTTTCAGTTGTTTATTCAAGGCTTTGACTCGATTTCATGCCGAGCACGCCACTGGTGAGGAATGATATGAAAGAGAAAGGATTAAATGATGCCGTGACGTCTGACAGGGGAGAATGGAAGAAGAAAACGTGTTGCGCTGACTCCAAGTATAATGGGAAAAGGGCAGGAAGATGATGATGATTATGCTGTAATTTTCGATCTTATTGTTGGTCAGATAGGCAGTCGCTCCATGTAAAATACTGGTATTCAGCTGCATCCGATTAGACTGGAAGCCGACCCCAATATAGTTGGTAAAAGGCTAGGCAGATGATGATGATGTTTGGTTGAACGGCAACATTTGATTCACCTATTAATTACATGTGGTGATGCATTTATTAAGCAAGATGACATACTCAAACTCAAATGGACCAGTTAGAAGATCTTGTGAACTGCTAAAACCAAAAAGATGAAACTACAAGCATTATGATATCACAAAGTAAATAAACAAATTAGGACAGGAATTAAAACTTCGTATAAATGATTCAAATTACCTTTGATGATTTGAATGCGCAATGATAATAATTTGAGCAAATTAATTAAAATTCAGCGTAACATTATTAAATGTGTTCATCAAATTAAGGTTGGTACGTAAAATGTACATTAGATATACATAATGACTTAATTACATATTTTAGTGTTAGTAGACTTCAGTCACTTCCGTGGGTAGCTACAGAAAATTGTGTCATGGCTTCCGAGACAATACAAAGCAAGGCTTTATCTAACGTCGACCCAGTCCTTGCCCATTCAGGACCCGAGATATGGTCCAAATCGAGTGTTTCGGGACCACAGTCGAGTGGCAATTTCCATAGATTTAATCAGGATTTCGATTCAAATACACATAATAGGATTAAAACGTTGTAAATCAAGTTACGGTTGAGTGAACGTGAATGACGTGTCCGTACAGTTTCCAATCGTATCGAAGTCTATTTAAAGTAACATATCACATGGCCACATGGCCATTGAGAACCATTCGAACAGAATAATTTAGTAAATTACCTTTTTTGATCACCTCGTTATGTGGATACTTAATGTTGAATGGCATGATTAATGGAATGACTGAATAACGGGTGTATACGTACGCAACGTAACATAACAACACGCCGGTAGTTCCCGAAGGGTTAGGCAGAGGTGTACCTAATAGTACACCCACATTTCGCCTTATGTTTAAGTTCCATGTAATAGGGGCGAGCCTATTGCCATCAACCGGGTACTCCGTGGCTGCTACTGAGAAATTCTTGATGAAAAAATCCAATAACAATTTGCCCGACACGGGAATCGAACCCAAGACGTCATGCTCAGTAGTCGCGCTTGCGACGACTAGATCAATTCCAACTACCTATATAAATATTCAGCCTCCATTTAAGTACCGACCGACATGTCGGATATCTCATACAAGCTTTTTATGGGTGAAACTAAGTTGATATTCCGTGACTACTTCAGTTCCAGTTTTATGTATGTCTTTATTTCAACGTCTGTCAGGCCCCAACTTGAGCTATAAAACTTACCCGTCAATACTCAAACGACACTTAACTGTAAGATGCTTTAAAAGTATTCCTGTTTCTGCAAAACACATTAAAACGACAGAGAGGGAATGATACTCATGCGACAAAATGCTTTGTATTTGGTACATCATCATCATCTTCCACAGCCCGACCATGCCATGCCAAGCTACACGATCTTGTGCCAGCCTCATCCACGATATTCTCGCGATGGCAACATTGGCGATGCCCATCTCGTCGCCGGACTCGGTCATACGGCGAAATACGGTTACACACATTTGGTTTGGTTATACGACTATAATCCTTCCTTCCAAACTATCCACTTAGCAATTGCAGTCTTACAGTTGCAACTCATCTTTTTACCACTTTCTTGTACAAGTTTCTAATCTAATGCAAAGTTGGCTGTTCTGCGGCTTTCCATCAATACAACACCTAACAAGTATGTAACAAGGCAGTAAAAACGGTGTCTTGAAGCAATTACGTGTGCATTTGAGATCGTTCAACTGCGACGTTGTAAGTTACGGCTTGCTTTCGTTATAGAGCCGACTGGAAACTAAATGGTGTAATGTTTCTGTAAGTAGATGGAATGCTGTAACTTTTTTTTTATAGCCTGTACTGTACCACTGCTGGGCAAAGCCTCCCCCAATTCCTTCGATGTGCTCTTTTCACGTGCCTCCTCGAACCAGCCCTCGCGGTACGCGGCTCTTTCTCGGCCTTTGCTTTAACTTTGGATGATAAAAAAGGAAAAAGAAACGTCTTTACATGGTACAACTTTGATAAATCACAAATCTCTGCTAGTTAGGCTCTATAAAACAAAACTATCTCATGATCAATCTGTCTTTCATTGTGATATTCTATAGAATTTAATTTTACCAGACCAGTGAGTGGTATAAAAACGGTTCAATAGACTAATTGAAACGAATTGGATATCGACTGTAATACTTAGCTTGAAGTAGATACCAAACCAACCTAGAAACCTTTTTTGTTACAACATAAACAGATTCTAAATTTAAAATTGACACGATAGCTTTTGTTTGTAATACATTCAGTTCAAAACTGAATGCAGTAAAAAAACAAATAAAAAAAGATGAAAAGCGTCAACTGAATAGAAATGCTTATCAAAATTATAACGTTGCAGTAACAACAAACGCGATGTAGAGAAGTGCAAAAATAAATTATGTTTTATTTCGAGTCCCCGGCAGTTTTTCACTAGTAAATGTACAGTTCGCTGGGATTGCACCGACCTTAATGAATGCTCTCGTGTGCCTATGCTCCGCATTCCCTACCTTTACCTCTGCTACCGAACGTTTTACGCCCTCTTAATGCTGGCACGGCACGCCGGTAATTGCTGTATGTACAAATATTTCACGAACACGAAAGTATTCTCTATGAAACACTTTTTAAGGTTCCGTAGGAGATTAAAGTTTTGTAATATCTGCGCCACAATATGACACAGCCCAGTACAGCGTATAGTCTTACACCGAAATGAAGAAAATTTCCAAGTTGATCTTTAAAGTATACGAAAAACTGGCACGCTTTAATCCAAAGTTATGGGAGCACGATGAAATTAAAAACGGCTGCAAACATGTCTCTTAGTAAATCTTATATTTATTATCCTCACTTACACTGTATGCACATTGGCTTTATACGTCCCTGTACTAACTTACTAGCTTCACGGTCTCCAAGATACAGAGATAAGAGGATTTCCCAAAAATCCATGGTATTTGATTCACAACTACTAAAGTCCTTATCTAACGACAGTTCGGATATAAGTCGGCTTATTGTAAAACCCGCAAAGAATTTTCCTATTTTCCGTCGTCAGGTGCACTCGCTGTGAAAATGGGATTTCATTTTTCTGGCGACCGTTACCGGCCTCGTCGTCGTGGTAAACTAGGCACTAAGTTGTGACATCTTGGCGAAAGAAACCATTTAGATTATATATTATGAAGACCTCGTTTTAGATATTATTTTGCAAACTCCATGCATAATGAATTTTGGGATGTTCGCAATGGAATGAACTTATTACAAAACATGGCAACAGCAATATGTTAATTTCTGACACAATATTTTTATATTTGATTTGTTGCCAAACCAGTGGAACCGTCTTTAAACACGCTCATGTAATTTATCAACAGAGACATCAGTGTTTTTGTTTGAGTACAAATTCTAGTAATTTCGTGTCTTCATTAGCTAATTAGGCTCGTGTACTGAAACAAAATTCATTTTCTTATCCGTTTATCGCTTGTGGATCTACAAATTGGTCTGTAGTACAGTCTTACATTTTAATGAATGCGCCTCTGCGTCTGCAGTGAGCACTATGCTTATCAATGCTCACGCCAACTTTTGCCTGAACTTGTTTTATTATGCTCGTAAATTCGCTCGTTTCTAGGTCTCAACTCTTTACATCGTAATAGTTCAAAGGTCTCTTTCATCGCAATAACTGTGGTTATGTTCTTGTTCGTTTTATGTTCTGATTTATACGATGGGTGTTCATTACTATTATAAAGCAGTAAATGTAAAAGTATTTCAACAGTAATATCGTTGTTTTGAATTGATTCTGGCTTGAATGCGGTCCAAAGAGTTTTGAAACTAAACAACGGTAACTAAAATCAATAGTTTGCATACCGCGGCAGCAAAGAAAACAGTAACTTTGCAGTGTTTAATTCAGTTATTCTATTCGACACGGCCATTGTCATCGGATTTGGCGTTCGCCTGCCGTTTGATATCGCGCGGCACATGACTTCAATTGTTTTTATTATGCGTAAAAGGTTAGCAAGCGCCATTCGGTCTGCGATGATCGTGTCGTAACATAATCGTGCCTAATAAATCGCTTTCTTTACCTATCATTCTTTGTTGTGCTTTCACTTTCTTGTCATCATCACTATTAGGAACGCCTTTTATAATAATTTTATCATTATCTTTACTTTTAATAATTTCTTTATCAACTATTGAGCAAAAATTCGTAAAAGATTTTTCTCTTTCTATTTAGCTGGTGAATATTTTCCCTCCATTTATATTAAAAGGTTCCGCGATGTTATCATGGTAATTGGGGTTCCCATTTTCAACGTATTCAGTAAGATTAGCCTCTGATTTGCCTCAAGGGGCGATTCTAATGCCAATAATCGATTTTCTCGCAAACTGAGTTTTATCTTTGACAAAAGACAATGGGGGTCCTGTGACACTTTTGTATTTGTTTGTGTCTAGATAAAGAACAGCAACAATAATATATTTTATGTCGTGGTTACTTTCACTATCACTAATCGATATTTGTGAGCATTTCACTTTCAGTCCATAAATAAACTCTCGAGTAACATGTACGGTATGACATGACAATGGTTTATCAGTCGACTTGTTGCTCTAACATTCACTGAAACCATTTTAACAAGCTATGTACAAGCAATAAACGTAATACCTATAATGATTTGCGAAATCATAAAACGTGACTGAGCCTAAGCAACTACTGAAAGTAACTAGAGCTGTAAAATTGTATATGGCCCTGATGGGTTTATTAAAGGGAATTCAGTACATTTTATCAGAAAGCCAAACAGTCCAGTATCGTCGTACAATACAAACATATACATAAATATAGAAATGATAGTAAACCATGTTTATTTACTACTTATCTTGTTGTATTCGAAGAAATTAATGCATTCAGTCACGTATCTGTAATTAATGTGTTTCGTAATATTTGATTTATTATGTTGTGTTTGTTTAATTACGATAGTAAAACAAATATTTCTTTGACAAACATTCTTGAGACAGTTTATAAAAGAATCTAGATTAAGAATCCTGTATTTAGATGTCGTGCTAACTACGCTAAAGATGGTATAAAAACCAGTACGGTAATTAGTTTATACATTAAGCCAAGACTTATTTATAGACTTAATGCTCGAAGTAATTACGCAGGAGTCTCAGGTTCAAGTTCCAACACCAAAACTTCAAAGGCGGAGAGATCTTTATCATCTTCCCTAGCGCCTTTCATTTATCAAAATTATAAATTAAGAAAGGCTCCGGATTCTACTTGATCGATAGCGTGGTTACCTTCCGTGGCAACTTTGATTCAAGATGCATGGAGTGGCAAACTTTGAACATTACCGTACGGATAACTAATGTGCCCCTCATATGCTTTTCAAGTGTAATCCCTATCGATTCGCCAGTCCTGCTTCTACGGTCTATAAAATATGAATTTCTAATTTCACGGCGAAAATTGCTTTGTAAAACTTAGCCTTGCACCTGTGGGCCCCAATGTCGAACTTTCCAAAGCATTCTAAATCTATTTTACCGTCATACAAGTTTTTGAACGAGTTCCAAATATACTCTTTCGTATTTCCGATATTTATTGTCCTATTTTAGACTTGTATAACAGTATATTTTCATGAAATCACTGCCAGGAAAGTTATGTCATAAGTTGGCGGAGATAGGAAAATATGTAGGTTTTATTATGTTTCTTAATATAAATGGTTATATTTTATGTTCAACAACACCTATTCATTACGTTCGCGATTAATGCGATGGTTTTGTCAGGCGTCATTTTTGAAGTGTTTATGTTCCTTGGGAAAACGAATAAGTAATTTTAATGGCTTTCCTTAACTACTTCCTACGCAAAAAAAAAGCGGATATGAAAAGTATCATCGTATCGTATTCCGAGACCACCCATCTAGACCTTTTATTTATCTCGTGTAGAGCTATAAATATAGTTTTATAAATATTTTCTTGGTTATCTTCTGAAACAGTACTCGTATAGCGAGCATTTCGCGCTTTAGTTATTTTATAGTGGCAATATCTCTTGAGATAAGCTACCTTACCTTCATATCTTCGATTTATTCATGTCTCCGCATAAATTTTTCTCGAAGGAGATACAGAGATTGTAGAGATTTATTAGAATAGTGCTTTGAAATAAAAAAGTACTTATAATTTAAGATTATTGCTTTGCTTGCAAAATAAATGTGTGTCTTACTGAATAGTATAAGTAATCATAAATATTTTACTTACAATTCATTCACGTTATGCCTTACCTAAAGTTTCTTTCATCATATAAATAGCCAAATTGCCTTCGCTCGTGTATATGCACGCCACATAAGGCATACTTGCCATGCTGTAGGTAGACTCATCTTGCCGTCGCGTTGCAGGCATTGAGATAGTCTGCGTTAGCGGTTTCAGTAATCTGGATAGACCCAGCTTATCGCCTCGCACTGTCTATTTCTTTGAGCCTAAGATTAAAATATTATTGTGAAATATCTTACTTTATTATGCGCTCCTGGTACCGTCTTAATTCTTCACGCGCGATAACTCTTGAATATCTTTTTTCTGAGAAAGCGTTCCGTTGAATTTTCTTTTGTCTTTCTTTGCTTTTTGTAATAATATATGAAATATGTACTTGTAGCTGCAGCTTAGGATTAATAACGGACCAATGTAAACTGAATAGAATAATGTTAAAACTGTGAAAATATTTTATGTTTCTAACAAGTGATCTCATTTTGTTACAGGTATTTTGGGACACTCAAAAACCGGTAAGAGGGATGTGGTGAGGAAAACTTAAACCGTGAGGCGTATTATCATAAAAGTCTCGTTGAATTTCAAACAGCTATTGAAATTCAAATAGTAGCCGAGCTCGGATGAAATCGTCACAGTTTTTCCGAATTGCCCGATATCTGGTTAACATTCTTTTAGAACAAGTAATAAAAGAGGGAAACTTGAGCCGCCCGTGCTCGAGAACTTTCGAGTCGTTTTTGAAAGAAAACTTAGCAGGCGCGTAGCTCGTCATTTGTTACTTGAAACTGCAGCTTTTTATACCACAGATCTTCTATTTAAATCTTCAATAGCTGCAATTCTCTTTGTTGGGGACATGGTCGATTTCAATATTTCAAAGGCGGCGTATAACGGGCGTGTTGTTTGTAAAAAATACATAAAAAAAATTATTTAACAAAACCGTCGCTTTATGGGGAAGCGTTTCTTTCTGTTTGGCAACGTAACCGCTTTCCTGTGTGCTCTGTGAAAAAAAAAATCGCTATTCGCAGCGTTCTCTCATTCAGTGCCTCGACGCGCCGCACTGCATTTTTCATTCGCAACCTGAAATCGTGCTCGGCATATACATTATATTATCTTGTCGATGTTCTTGACCAAGGACACGTATATCTTAGGCCGTTAAGGGTTGGTCTTGAGTGGATCTTGTACTTAGGTAACGAGGCAATCGCCTAGACATAGTATCTCGAATCATGAATTGAATATTGTGGGTTCTGCAAACCACCACTTTGTATAAAATAATAATTGATCACCCAAAACTGCACAAAACCGCTGAGACCGCATCGATTGATTCCTGTTTTTCCATACTCGAATATTTTGGTTCACTTTGCTCACTCATCTGAACATCGGGTGTCGCGTCAAATGAAATGGGAAATAGCAATTCCGTAGATATTTCATAGCGTATCGGTTTTACTGCCACTTGATATACTATGCAATTTTCGTAAAATGTTGAGGGACATTCTCTGTGAGTTGTGCTAACATAAAATTAGACTCAACGAGCGTTGTGCAGACACTTCTAACTATAGGTAAATCCTATAAAATTTGACTTCAGATTTAAATCAATTAAGTAAATGACTCAATTAGTAAATGCTTCATGTTCGATAACAACCCTCAAACTGCACGTTTATGTAAAGTTTGTGACAATAAAGGCAGCAGATTTAATATATGTTTTGGCAAATAAATATCAAGGTTCGGCATTGTTTTGCCAAGCTTAGAGCTTTTGTGTTATTTTCTGGCACTGCAGTGCCATTATACATTGTCCTACAAACAGAAGCAATAGCCTCGATATTAGCTACCCTCCAAAGCTTGCGTTAATGTCACAGGTCACCGCCGGCATAACTGGGCCGTTAAAGTTGGCTTCACTAAAAGTGTAATGGCTTGACCTGAATTGTCGTGTAAATCCATGGCTTTGTAATTGCACTATCATTTGAGGCCATTTGCTTAATTTCGGGGTATTAGAGTTCCCCTAGTTTTGAAAACTTAATGATGTTTCTTGAGGGTTTGACAACAACTTTAATTAGGGGATAGATAAAGGGTTTTGCCTTTATCTAGCATTTATTAACTAGATAAAAAGATAAACAGTAATTTACGACAAAAACAAATAACCAACTTCTGATATAAAATGGTCCACTTCTAATCTACCGGTAGTCAACACATTGCTGAAAGTTCAGTAAAAGTTTCACGGATGCGGTTATCCTACTTCACGCAAGACCAAACAAAAACTGCAGTAATGCACTGTTGTGCAAAATAAATAATACCCTAAAGGCGTACGTAAAACTCAAAGTTATTATAAAACTTTACTTCGGCGCCTATCGTGCTCATTTCTAGTTTAAAATTGGAATTTGAAAGCCCGAAGTTCGTTCGAGCTCGAAACTTGGAGTGCTCGATAACGTCGTCAATTAGTGCGTCGTGGCTCGACGTCGAGCAGTCGAGCACTTGCTCGAACCTGCTAGTGGCTAAGTTTACTGGCTTCAAGCTAGGGTTGAGCTTCTTCCTGTTAAATTTTGTATCTTGTATAACCACTTTACTTAGCTAATTAATTTTGCTTGGTGGAAACATAGTTGAATCTGTAAAAAAGTAGATTTTTATTTTAATTTAAAATAATTGGCCAAAATGTTTGTCAAAAGTCTGACTTAAAAACTCTAAAATATAAAGGAACCAAGCATCAGAAAAAATCCTTGGATTTATTCCATAACCATAGCTAGTTCATGGAAATTTTTGATAGTTTAAAGTCGACTGCCTCGTTGGTCTAGTGATCGCAAGCGCGACTGCTGAGCATGAGATCCTGGGTTCGATTCCCAGGTCAGGCAAAGTGTTATTGGGTTTTTCCGACAGGAATTTCTCAGTAGCAGCCACGGAGTCTGGATTTGCGCCCAGTTGATGGCAATACCCTCTATTAAATGGGACTTGAGGGTGTGCTATTAGGTACACCTCTGCCCAACCCTTCGGGGATTATAGGCGTGATGTTATGTTTAAAGTTGAAAAAAAATCTACTCTAATTAGTGAAGGGCCAGCCCTACTGATGTGCTTTACTTACAGACGAAATAATCTACGTGCTTAGTTTGTCGGAACACTAAATCTTAGTAATCGTGTGTGTAGTTGTAATGAGACGTTGCTGGGTTCCGTACGGGCAATTATAGCACAATCTTGCTTCAATTGCTCGGTTCCAGACGAGCAGTTTATTTCCTTGTAATGTTAGCTATTTGTTGCTCACATTAAAATTTTATTTCCCCTTTTAAGTTGGTTGGAATTTTCTTTGAAAATGAAGGTTTTATTTTGAAAATGGAAATTGACAGACGATACAATTGATCATGGAGGACGAAAAGCATCTTGCACTGATCAAATTTAATAAGCTTCTGAATCTAGCAAAATATATTAAAGATTCCAATCTTTTAAGTAACGAGAAGTATTTAACATTAATAAATTAAACGTATCTAAAGATTACCCCTACAAAAAGTTATCATAGTTTTTTTCCAGCTTTAAAAATCTTAATAGACATCGACAATGTTTGGGCGGGCGCGCGCCGCCCAGTAAGGTCAAAGACCTCGCTAATAACTTCCGCTTACCTGCAAACGCTAGTCGTTAGCCCAGACTTTAGGCTGCGATGACAAAGGAGGCTTTTATGCAAGTAATGTAAAAGAAAGTCCGGATCAAAACACTGGTATGATGTTTTACACTGAAGAGTGAGGTTTACTTGCAGATTTTGTTCCGTAACTTGAACTGTTAAAGTGAAAACTTAAATGTCATCGTTAAGTTTGGTAATGGTTGCGTGAACGACTTTCTTTATGAGTGTTGTGTCATATACAGGGTGGATTTTTCAAATGGGCGTGGATGACCAAATCTGAAAGTATGAGGAATACCGAAAAATACTCAAATGAGTCTCGAGCCCGATTCTGATGAAAACTGAATGCCTTATATCATTACTTACCAGAATTTGATCCTTATTAGCGACACTATCGAAAGGTGTAACAATACAGTATGTGTTTTTTCCCCAAAATCAATGGGTTCGATTCCTGGCTAGGAATATTGATTTTTCAAAAATCTAATGATGCAGTTTTAGTTTTCATCAAAATCGGGCTCGAGACTCCTTTGAGTATTTTAACTATTCCTCATAGTTTTGGATTTGGCCATCTACGCCCACTTGAAAAATTCACCATGTATAGTTTAGTTTTCATTTAAAAATGTTGACGGAAAATTTTCGGCTTCCTTAAAAACAAATAAATAAAATGACAGATATTTAATAAATGCTCGTTTCAGTTTTATAGACATACGTCAACGCTAATTACGTAAAATACAAACCATGAAAATACTTCCATCAACTTTTAACGACGTGTAAAATAAACAGTAATTATTTCCACGAACACTTCTGTGTTACCAACCGAACTCATCACAATATCGCATTCACTAAAGGCCACTACACTAATCCACAAAGACATACGAACACAAAAGCGTATTCGAGCCGCTATTTAAGCCAGAAACTGTCTCTAACCTGTCAATGGTTAAAAGCTGAAACTTCACCTGTCATTGTTCACCGAAACTTGGCGGATTTGATCAAACAATCGCCAATGGCTTGACAATGTCCCGCAGAGCTTTGTGCGTCCTCTCCAACGACTAACTCGTTCCCTGGCGGAGAATATTGACAGTTTATTGAAGGAAACCCTTGAGGGCGAAGAAGACAGGTAAAAAGGAGACTGACAAGACTCTGGTATAACGAAACATTAACATAATAGATGGGTAAATGTTGAATAACCTTTGAAGTAATACAAACTTTCCAACAAAATTAGCCAAAACTTGAACGATAACAATCAATGATAGATTGCCTGAGTTCCCTGTTTGTTATTGACATAGTTTATCGCTAAAATTAGCTTTCTCCATTTAAGTCCACAAAACAATAGAACATCAGAATTTGAGGTGTGAACTAGAGCGTTCGAAATTTTCGCTCCTCAATTGTTTTTGGTACGAAACCAATTTGTTATTGAGGAGATCACAACACTACACCCGCATAATGAATCGAGCGTTTGATTGAATCCATTGTCGTTCCAAGACTAAGTTCATCCCACGACCTAGATCCGACCGCAATACGATTCCAATACTTGCGCATCGCCGGGAGCATTGCAATGCAGATTATTTACTCTGAGTACACACAATATTAGCTATTACACCGATATTATTAAAGGTTAGAATTGCCTATTGTGTTTACATCGGTGGCTGGTGGTGAACCTCGAAGGAGATGTTATTGAATGCAGTAATGACTTCGTTTGGATTAATTTCGGAGTTTGAAAGTCCGGAGGAGTTATTGCAATATTGAAGTTGTTTTGTGCCAGTAGCTAACACAAATAACACAACCATGATTATTTGTTTTAGTATTGCATTGCTGATAAATGAAAACATAAGGCTACATTTAGACACCATTCAAACGTTTCCTTCAAAGCATATAGGAGAAAGCGTTTCCGAGATAAAAATGCCCAATTACTTTAGTAACTTTTAACACTTAACAGTAAAAGACTACGATTACATTGGAACAAAACTCGATAACAAAGAAAAGAAAACTATGGGAAATTCGTTTGAAACGCAACAACGAAGTATTTTACATGCATAATTTGAAAACGTAAATGAATTTAGCGAATGGAAGCAATTTTCACACTTGCCGTGAATAATAAAATTGTTTCTCACGAAAACTGCTTCACGGTTAGTAAATCTGATTCTATGCTCGATATTTATGATTGTACTAATATTTACAGTTTGTAACATAATTTCTTTTACTGAAAAACTATGATTCAGTGTTCCTAGTAGTTTATAATTATCGCTGAATTATGCAACTTCGTTACGATTGTTTTTCTTTGAAAATAGAACTGTTAGCAAACAATTCAGACTCAGTTTCTTTGAAATTATGACGGTTGTGAATGCAATCGATAAAGTTCCTTGCATTTATTTCAAACACAGCTTTTTGAAAACAGAATGTTTTCATCAGCGTCTATTTCTCGTTCAATTCCATTCCTATTCAATTTCAAAGAAAAAAGACTGGACACAATCACTTTATCGAACTGGGCCTTCCATGTTTTTCAATAATATTTTATTCACAAAGCGAGGTGTACTCCGCACAGGCGTTAGATTGAATTTGGACAATTCACAGCAGATTGACAGCGAATCTATTTGCTAGGTTTGTTTCGAACACACCGCGAATTTTTATCAACTGATTGATTCAACAAAAAAAAAAAACTCAATTTCAACAGCTGCATCGCTCTGTTTTTTTTTCGTGGTCGTCTGTCAATATTTGCTTGGCTTGCTAGTTGTGCACAAATATGATATGGATTTGAATGGATACCGTGGCTTTAAAATTATTCGATTTGATTTGAGTTTTTGGCTGTTGTTTGCTGCAAACGATGCGATTTTAACGAATTAAAATAATGGTCTTTGAGTTAAATCGTAAATCGCTCGCTGTCTAGTATCTCAGATTAATTAGCAGATATGTCAACCTAACTCTAAATTATCACATTTCATTTCAAGTGTCCAATAAAGTCTTTTATCGAGATTTATGATAATTGCAAAGCAACATTGAGATTCGATATACATTTCGTTCACTTCCGACATTTAAATCACAATAACGACATCACCGACCATAACATAAACTAGAATTGAATCTGGAACACCACTTTTATAGATTTGGCAATGGTAAGTACTAACTTGCTCGTAACTTTAGATCAACAACTATACTTTTCCATAGATTTGTTGTGACATTCACCTTTTATTCTCGCACTAGTTTTCTATTATACCTATTACACGTTATGTAGATATGTTTATTATTCGACTGCTAAGTAAATAAAAGGCTATGTTGGTGGAACGTGTGCAGTTGACAGAATACCAATTTGCGATCAAGGCAATATATTGCAGTTTAGTGCTTACTGAAAATCAATACCTACATGATTTATTATTAACCGTTTTGACCTACGAATAAGCCTTGATATATTATTATTTACTTAATAATTTCAAAAGGTTTTTTGCCGTATCCCAGAAACAAGATATAGAAGTTCAGTTTGTCTCTTAAAATATCTTGTAGATGGTACGTTAAGAAGTTAAGCTGTGACGTATATCGTGGTTGCGTAGCGTGAAGGTGGAGCAGTCTTTAGAATATATTAAATTCCTTAGCTACTCGTAACTTATACGTGCTTAGAGCCCCGTGACGAATGAGCAAGCTTCTTACTTGTTACAGTTAAGTCTCACGTTGCTATTAACCTGAACATTCGGCATTTTGACATTGAAATGGCACCTGTGAACTACAGAACTGCCAATTTCGTATAACCGATTAGCGCACCTTGAGGTATTATTAACTTTTTTTTAAATATCTTTTTAATTTTAATTGTCTTCCTCTCGAATTAATTTAATCATAGATGATTACACCATTCCTTTCTGTTATTAAAATGGGAGTGTTATTGAGGTTCCCATTATGTATTACAGACAGGAAGTTTCAATGAGCAGCGAGCTCGGTCTGTGAATATTAATTTTGATAGCAAACGTATTTATTTTTTTAATACATTGGCACATATTGGATGTCAAATACACACGGCCAGTATGAAAGAACTTTTTTAATAAACAAAAACTGGCAGCTTGTTGTATGTTTAAAAAAAAAAATGTCGTTTTAATTTTTGAATAGTGAACATAGCTCGGTAGCATCACTATTAAATCATTGCACATGGTTTAAACTGCTAATTATGCGTTAGGGTCGCAACGCACGCGTTAGCTCACCGAGTGTGCTTATTATTTAGTAATTATGCGTTGATGTACTGTTTGCCGTGTTTCTCCCGCATCCGCACACCTCGGATAGGTTTTGCCGCATCATTTCTTGCACGCTTTCTCCTGCCGCGCCCGTTGTTCCGTTTTAACACGTTAAGTAGCCAACCGTGTACCGCATTGTCATTATGGTGAATTTAATAGAGCTTGCTATACTGTTATACTTATTTTTCACAGTTCTGTTAAAAGTACATCGTTATGGAAACAGTCTGAGAGTTTGTCCCATACATTCATCTCGGACGATTATTTAAACATTACCCTTCACAAACAAAGCTTTTGGGCCAACAATGTGTGTCGTGTAACTGTACCTGTCGTGGACAACCTGTTAGTGTCTCGAGCGACGATTTTTTGTTTTGTTTTTTTTTCGTGTGTATATGCAAATTATTAAACGTTAGCAGTTAGCAGCGGTTGATAATGACTTTATTGTTGTGATTCAACTTTTTAAATAAATATCCGTATTCGTCCTACTTTATGAAATTGAATGCCGAGCTCGAGAGACCGAAAACTAATTCCCGAAGTAGTTGCAGGAATTCTATTTCCAATCAACAAATTCGAATTTCGAACACGCTCTATTCCATTTACAAACTTTTTAATTCTCCATTCTGATTTTTTAGACGGCGCGCGGCGGCTTGTTCCAGTGATTTTTACTACCTTACACTTTTTAATTTCTTTAAAAAGTTTAGCATGGAATACGTACTTTGAAGCCGTTGTTTTTTGTTTGCATGTATGCAATACAGATTTTATTTGGGTTCTCATTACAGTAGGTCTAGAGCTTCGTAAGCTCATAATGGCATTCACGAGTAGCACGGTGCATGCGAAATTAGCACTGCAGCATTTTTGTGCAGCACAATGATGCAATCCCAGAGCTCAGCATTCGCTTTGTGAGGGAAATACTCTCATTCACGATTGTGAACTTTTTGAATAAAGCCATATTCGCTGGTAGACGTGTGTACATCCGTGGAAGTGGTTCATTACGTGACGTTCGCTTTAACCATAAAGTTCGGTACGTACCCCTTCGGGGGTCTGACACATAAACCTCCGCTGGCTTGGTAGATACCCCCGAAGGGGTCTGCGTTTAAGTCATACGTCATCCTCATTATTCATGTAAATATATAATATTCTGAGTATCAAATACTATGAGTGTGCGTTAATTAAGAGAGTTGGATAAAAAGTTCATATGTCATCGCCATTAAAACTTCAGTATTTAGCGCGCAAGTTTCTTAATTTACCCTTATAAAATCCAAGTGCGTAAATACGGTCATCGCCATTTTGGAGGCAGTGCTGGCCGAGGCTAAAAATCATAAAAATTGTGGTTTTCGGACATCCAAGCTCCACTATGTTGAGAATGATTAACTCGTGATTAAATTATGTGACGAATTAATCCATAGTTCAATTTAAATAAGCAGTGGTAACGATGAATTTTGATATCTAAAGTCGAAGTTTCGCGCCAAGCGTGCGTGTTTACATTTTTATTTTTCACATTACATCACACAGACGCGAACAGATTCGATAACAAATATGACAAATATCATTCCAAATATTATAAACAACATGAAAATGCCCACATCTTAGCGTAATTTACTAATACGGGACCAATAACTCGTAATATTCATTACCACTCCTCAATTTGTATTCGCAATTGACGACCATTTTTTTTTTTAAATTGCTGTGATGTTTGGATGCGATTATTTCAATCGATTCGTTTTTTGTAAATTTCGATCAAATCGATTAATTAAATTAAGGAATTTAAGAAATCGATAGATGGACATTAAAATAATTTTGTTTTAAGCTTAAAATAAAATAAATAAATACAATAATATTTTTTAAGCTTTATAATGGTAATTTTAATAGTTTTTCGTACATTGTAGGTACTAAAACCGACACAACAAACAGCACAGACTGATCTATGGCTAAATTCGCGTCGTTTTTTTTCATATAAAAATTTAAATTATGAATGTATTCGCTGTTTAAATTACATTGTATTTTACTAGATAATTTATAGTATTTTTTATATTATAAAATATGCTTCTATTTAACTTCCCTTGTTAGTGAGTATTGGTCAAATCTTGCAACTGAATTTCAAACCAGTTCCCCTATACTGATTGAGCTGAAATTTTGCACATACCTTTGGTTCTGGTGACAATACATTTTATGACAAACATTACTTAGTCTTGCAGACAGGATCGTCTCCTCGCGACAGAACTCCTCAACGGTTAATAGCGCGGACACGAAACTTTGTATACGCTTTTAATTTTGATAGATATAGATGATTTCTTTCATGACTTCATCCTGCAACCAGGATCGTCTTCTCATGAAGGAACTCCTTAACAGTTAATAGCACGGATACGGAAATTTGTATGCGCGTTCAATTTTGATACATAAGTATAATTTCTATCATGACCTCATCCTGCAGCCAAAATCGCCTTCTCACGAGGGAACTCCTCAATAGTTAATAGCCCAAACACGAAACTTTGTATAGATACGCGTTCAATTTTGATGAATAAACCTAATTTGTATCGTATTTGACCAACAGCTAGGATTGTCCTTTCATGAGGACATTCCTCAACGGTGAATAGCATAATATAGTCATGCGGTATCAGAAATGTACAGAATACGACAAAATTAAAAATTCTTTCTTTTTAATTACTTCTTAATTTTATTTTTCTATTGTTGTTGGTCGGTTGGATATAAAAAGCCCAGGATCTTATATTTCTTAGGCACAGTAAAAATTTATTTGGTTCCCAAGATGAATTTTATTTAGTCTACAAAATTGGGTTTAGTTTGTACAAATACTTCTTTTATCATCCTGATCTTTCTCAAAAGCGCAAAGGCCTCCCCATGACATTCCAATTTTCTTTATCTTTTGCCTTCTCCGACTAATACTTTTAATGGTGAATATTTTTTATACTTAATCAACTTGGTTTATTTGCAACCCAAAAAACTAGATATGAAATTATATTTCTAAGAAATCTCTACAAATGCGAGTAGGGCTCTTGCCATGAGGGTTCTGTCGCATAGCTGTTCACGGTTTCACTCAAGTGACACGGCCCACGGCCTATGATGGGTAACCTGAACTTTGAAGTTGTAAAAAACGTTTTTAGAATGGATAGTGAACCGCTTTCAAAGAATAAACTAACGTTTCTTTAGGATACGGCTTATGAATTGCCGATTGCGAAATAAAAGACAATAAGTTTGTCGGTCATCGTTACCGAGGCAGGCCCAAGAAACGCTGGCGTGACGATTTGGACTCGTTCTAGGCTGATTGGCCAGAGAAGACAAATCACCGACAGAGTTGGACAGGAATGGAAGAGGCTTTTACTCAGCAGTGGTAAAGAATAGGCTAAACAAGAAAAAAAGTTTGTCCTAATCTAACACAATAACCCAACCGACAATACGCTGCCAACAATTTATATTTCTTTTGCAGATCAAACCAATTTTTGAAGTGAAACTTCCTTACGCACGCTTGACTTGGGGAGTAAGCTGGCGAACGCGTGACGTAAGCGTTACGAAAAATGTGATTGGGCGAGGCGAACGGGAATTGAATGGGGGATATAAGCAAGAGACAGCAGTGCGCGCGCACATTTTCTTTCTCTTTTCCTCTCGTAGCCAAATACGTTCCGTATATCTAAGAAATTTTCAGAAGTTACACTTCAGTCGTGTGGTCATAAGCACACTCGTTTTTTTTTACCAAGATTCTATATCAAACCTTCAGATATTACAAAACAAAATTCGCAATAAATGATAATAGTAAATTAATACACTTATAAAGTAAGAATAAATGTGAAATGCGAGCGCATTCCTAATTTAAATTTTGAAACAAAAAAAAAACGCAACCATGCTTATTTATGTACAATTGAAAATCAATCCATTTCCAGATTTTTTATTTGCTTGAACTGTGAGATTTTATTTCTTGCCAAATCTCACGCTACTAGTTCAACGGAAAGTTAGGAGACTATCTATAAGTTTTTAAAAGAAAGATAATCATCAGAATGTTTATTTAGAAGCAATTTTTTTTTGTGATTACACATTTCTGTGTTTCTTATCATTTATACCTAAATCTCCTTCTCTAGAAGTCAACCAAAAAAATCAAATAATTACTGAATGAAACTAAATAATGAACTAAATGAAATTATTTAAACAGATAGCTTAAAAAAGTTAAATTTAAATATATTTTTGAAATTATACCAAAGAGTTTTTATTCTGTTTCAACTCTTTTTTTCAAACTTGATTTCAATTCGAGTATCGATTAGGCTGAATCCAACTTTTTAATCGAATGATGAACCTTGGGTTTACGGTCAGCACTAAGAGTTTTTAGTTATATTTGTCAAGACTTTGATCGTGTTTTTTATGAAATTATGTATGAATAATGGTAAAAATAAGAACGCAGATAGATTGTTACTGTCTTTATTTTGTCCTTTTGAGTTTTTTTAGCAAACGAGTACTTTTCTATGTCCATTATTTCCAGCGCATCTAAGTTACCTATTTTTTGGAAGGGTGTAGCGGTACGTAATTTACACATATTTGGAAATAGACTGACGCCGTTTTACTGATATCAACACGTTATTGGAGATATTAACCATAAACTTATCGTATGAAACAGCTTCCGCGACATATTTTTCATAAAAAAATCGAATGCTGAAAAATCACGAATTTTTTTGAATTTCATGACAATTCGCATCACCCCGCCGATTCAGCTGATGTATCATGTGTCAAAATCTTGTCGAGCATAGTGGTTAATGATATACATTCCACTAGACGTGTTTTGTTTTTTTGCTTGAACATGACATCGACACGGCGAAGTTTTGTCGGCGTCAATAATTGGAGAGTGAAGGCCGAGCAGCAAACTGAGAGCTGTATCGATCACAATAGCAGTAATCTATTATTCATATGTCAGTAACGCGCCATTCAGTACGCACGAGGAGTTACACAATGCAAAAATAACAAGCGCATTCGGGGTACGCACTTGCGTCACTGCAGACGGTAATGGTTAACTACATTGTAGAATTTAAGATCAAATTACTGAGTCCTCATAGAAGAAAATCATTTGGACTTGGTAATTTTTTTTTTAATTTGGCCTCCAATTTATATTGTATCGTGGGTGCGTTTACAAACATTTAAAACTCACACACAGCAAGACTACTCGCGATACGCAGCGCAGCAGCCACTACGCCAACCGTGCCGTAGAAAAAAATATTAAAAAGAAAAGCTTTGAAGACTGCACGTGCACATTGGCGAGAAATAATACAAATTAAACAAAAAAATAAAACCAACGAAAGTTCCTAATTTACCTTTCATGTAGAATTGTGTAAGTAGTCTTGTAGTCAATATCCTTTCCCGCTAAAATATAAATATTTTGAACCGGAAAATTTTCCCGCCACTCAATTCCGAACAAAGCTATCAAGGTTCACATACGAATTATGCATTTAAGACGATACAAAGTTTTGTCGATGGTATCAGAGCTTCACCTACTTACCTTGAGACTGAATGGGGCGTATTTGTTACACGTTAGAATTGGAAACAATAGCCAATCTGCTAGTAACGCGTTATTAGCCCCGTTTGTAAACAATGTTAATAATAGAGCAACGTGAAATATCTGTTACACACAAAGATAGCACACGCCATTCGTATTGTGAATTTCGAAAGACTTAGCATGCTGTTGAGAAAATTTATAATCGTTAATCCTGACAACGTTTCAACAAGGCTGGTGTACTAAAAGAATATATTTTGTGATTATGATGGGACAATTAAAAAGACACTACATATAATCAAGTTGTGAATCCCAGAATTATTTATTTATTAATTTTATAAATTACAGGTTCCTTACACTTAAACAAAGCACACAATTAGACCTCTGGAGGGTATGCCATGGCCTTGTGGCAATGTCTTCGTCAATTCGTTTAAAATAATCAGTAGAATTTAAATACCCGATTTTTTGTTCCAAGACAACACTGACAACAAATCTTATTTCATCAACTAAGCTTAAACTAAGATTTAAAAAAAAACAACTGTCAAACAAACAGCCTGTCTCGTGCTGTCAAATGAATTTAAAAAAAAAAGTGGGGACCGAACTGATTAAAGATTGCAACGCTCATTTAACGCTCCGATAAACGCAATTACTCGCTGGGGATCTAGGAAGAGCTCTTTTCGCTCTCATTCACGTTTTTAATGCTACCTTCTGCGTCTTGGAATTTTAAAATCTGATTTTCTGAATATTCTTGGCTAGTTCATTACCGTATTTTGTCTGTGGAACAATCAGCGAGGCAGAAGTTGACAACACTATTTTGTTTAAAAAAATGGAAGGATCTGCATTTAGTCAATATTGTATCTTAATGATTTTTACGTTACACATGGATTTCATTAGCAGTTTTCTTTTCGTAAAATGTATGGCAAAAAAATTGAAATACTGTTACTACGCACATCGTGTTTATGGATTTATCAAAAAATCTTACACAATAACATTTAGCAAATTCTCAGCGAGTCGTTAAATAATTTTATTACATAAAGTAGCGAAGCCAAATAACCAATAACCATAAACTGACGCTATCGGAACGTGTATCCGCACATAAGAGTGTGTAATCAAACGTTCGATATAAACATGATAGTCACGATTGCTTTTTACGAAAATAGTAGATGAAGTTTACTAAATACGTAATAGAGGTCATATTTGTTTGAGTTTCCCTACCGCTTTTCCGATATTCAGAGAAAATCAATCGAAGAATTCGAATAATTGGAGTCACACCGAATTATGCTGACTCATCTCAGTCTGAATTTTGAAAAAAGAACAGTATCGAATAATATCTAACCAAGCAATTACGTCCTCAGCGTTAAAAGAAAACAAACAATTACAAGTTGCCTGTCTGTGCTTAAACACCACAGCTTAAAATCTCGTGTAACAAAACAATGCTGCTCCGACAAGTTCTCCTTTATCTTTCCATGAAATTCTGTATAGAACCTCTTTAAGTCTTCAGACACATTGCATTCTCTCAAACCACCGCAGCCGCCATTCACTGTGAACGTAATGTTTAAATAATGTTTCCATTTGATATTGTAGGGTGCCGTGTGAGGTACCTTTATCTCGGAAACGAGTAACCGGCACAGCAATATCGTTAGTATCAGGCGCTGAACAATGGCACCAGTAGACATCCCCTCGCTATTTAATGAACACGAGATATCCCCGTTACACTGTCTAGGTTGATAACGCCAACTCCTATTCAAACTCTTTGGTTGTTTGAATGATGTTTTCGTTGACAGGTTGTACGACAAAATACCTTTGCCTTTCAAATAACATGTCAACGATCCATTTTCAAATATTGTTTGCTTCGCATAGTTGTTAAATGGTTGTCAACGACCTCACAGCTCCCAGGCGTTGTCAATGGCAGACGACAGATGAAAGTTTAACCTGCGTGCTTTTATTTAATTAATTATATTCATTACATTCGAAGGTGAAATACCTGCTAATGCATTTTAGTATTTATTAACTATGTAGTAGGTATAATAAAATCTATGTAGCCTTAGATTTACAATAAAAATTTCAAGATACCTACCGAAATAGGAAAAAAACAATTTGCTAATCTAAATGTCTACATCAAAAAGATAAAACAATGGCTGGTCAACACAAAGTTGTTAACCTTCGATAATCATAATTTGCTGACATCACAAGGATAGAATCACATTGCTATTGTGACGTAGAATATCGCTTAGAATTGGAGTGAGTCTCGACAACAATGCTCGAGAATGCAGTTAAGCTTATCTGTTATCATTGTTTGAAATGAGATAATGCTGTTCAGCTTTAGTGCTGACACGTGTTAACAGGTGAAACAGTTACATGATTCTCTCATTATCACGTCACTATTGTTTTGAAAATATTGAACTGTTCAATGAACTGCGCGTCATCACTTTTTCTTTCTTTCTTTGTATAAAAATGCTAAGCTATCAAGAATACACACGTCATACAGCCTAAGCTTTCACTATCCTAAAAAAAAAGCATCAATCATCGCTGTATTTTAAGCACAAATAATTAAAATAACATTAAATAAATTCACCGATCAAACCTCTTTTGTGAAATTAAAAAATATGTACAGCTTTTAAATTTTGAATTCCACGCGTTCTTTTTTAGAATAGCTTTCAGTTTGGTGCATCTTTTGCTTACGTGCCTTCAATCAAGGGATTAAAAATATAGGTAGATTTGCCATCAAAGTTTAGTCAGCATTCAATAGAGCTTTCACATAAGCTTGCTTCAATAGAATTTCACTGTTACCGTCATGTTTCGCTCCCGACAATGTAGTGTGAACGAGGACCACATCGAAGCAATTTACTTTCCAACGCAAACCAATCACGGGCTTTGGCGACACACTCAAATAGTGCTTCCATGCCGCAATAACAACGGAGTTGCCTTTTAAAAGGTAAACATCCTTTTTCTTTCTCCTTCTATAGTTTATTTTCGTATCAGTATGTAGATACGTACTATATCGATGGGCGTGGTTTACTTATTTGTCTTTTGTTATTGTGATGAATAAGTTTGTTCTAGTTTCTATTTATTTATTTAAACTTCATGTACAAAGGTGGTACATAGGCGGACTTAATGCCACAAGACATACAAAACAACAACACAAAACATATGACGGCTCATCATTTTCTTTCCGATAACTTGGAAAGTTTGGGCGACATTTTAAAATTGAACAAGCCCGCTTAAATATCGTAAAAAAAATTGGAAGTGTCGGTCGAACCAGTACGGAGCAATTGCGGAAGCGGTTCCGGACACCGCACACCACACTGACTGATGATGTAGGTACCTTCTGAAGTATCTGCCTGTGGCCAGTGGCCGCAGCTGGTTCGCAATCTTAAAATATTTCACATAATTTTGTCATTGTTTCGGAAACAAAAATAATCTGATGAGTGTTAATAAAATATGAATCTTACCGTAATTATTAAATCACTTATGTACCTAAGTGCTTAATAACAAAAGCACACATAAAACAACCATTAGAGCGAACCAATTAAATTAACACCGTGACGTCACGAATGATGTCATTCAACATTTCCATTTCGCGAATAGATAGTAATAAACCGTAATATTTATGTGACGAGAACTCGACTACATAAAGTTTTCCAATAACTAAATGGAGGCTGCATTTGCCAAATGAAATACTGTAATCCAATGTTGGCTTTGTTTATATTTAATATTGTAGCTAAGATAAGAACAGTATTTATTCTTACTATACAGGGTGTAAGGGACAGATCTCCACAAACTGATAGGGTGAATTCAGTATATCTACTATCAGTATAAATACTAAGATGACTGGTACAAGAAATTGTTTCTATTAACTAATATTACGGAGAATACACGCATCAGTGGCGAAGGCTCAATTTTTGTTAGAGGTATGCTGGAGTACATATCTTTAATGTGATTATATTATTTGTCTATAGAATACCGACTGTGCCAATTTTCAAAGGGAATCCGGTAGGAATCGAGTTGTACGAAACCTTCGCCACTGCTAAGTACGTACATAGAAAGTTTTTCCCCTTTTTTTCAACGTCAAAATGAACTAATCGTAGATAAATGAACAAAATTGAACTGTCAAAGTAACCGATCTAATATAGCTATTGCAAGAGCTAGAACGTTACGTAATTAGGGTCTCAATTCAAAAGCATAGTACACTCGGTGGCCGCAATACTGATCACTAAATGAATGAAATTTTACATTAAAATATCATTCATTTGTGTTTCCACAGTGATATAAGGAAGTAATAACTATCTAAGTAAAAAGCACGAATGTTTTATGTTACTACATAATGGGTAACGGTGAATGCAATTTTACTAACATAGCTGTTACGTTTTATTCAACTGTATTATTATAATTCAGTAGTACTTAGTATGTGCAATGTTTCGTTTCGGTGATTTGGTTTTAACATAGCTTATTAGACCAGGGAAGCATAAATCAAAAGGGAGGAGGGCTCTGACGATGATAATGGCCCCCACAGCTTTCTCCTGTATCGTGGGTGCGTTTACAAACATTTAAACTCACATACACAAACAGCCAGGACCCGGAACAACTATCTGTAGGTGATATAAATATTTGTTCCATGCGGGGATCGAACTTGCGACACGCAGCGTAACAGCCAATCGTTCAGCAACCGTGCCGTGTCGTTTTTGGTTTCTGCCTGCATTCATGATAAATTGGTTCAACTATATGCATTCTTTGAGGTAAAAAACTTAAGTTTTCGCGCTTAAAAACAACCATCGAGTATGGACATCTAACAAAAAGTACAGAACTATTTTTAAATTCAATTTCGTTACAAACTATTTAATATTTAGTCATAATATTTCAAACAAAATATAAGCAGCTCACTTGGGCATCTAAAGAGGTCAGCTCGCATGGAACTTAAATTACTTACCAGATATTTCCCTTGGGGGTTAATTCTTAATGAGCCTCCACCAGCTGAGAGAAACATATGTGCCAAATTTCGAGACTGCGAAGCCTAAATAGGTCAGTAGATTCCGTGACTGATGAGTGATTGGTTTTCCACTTCGATAAATCGAAGAATTTCGAAGTAAATATTAAACTTGGAGTATGTACTGCGGTTTCATAACACTAAAAGGGTATCTACGTCTAATTTTAATTTCTTTTTCTCAGTAAACTGAATTTTACTGATCCGCCAACTACTTACTTTAATAAGATTATTTACTGAGAATTTTATGAAGGAAAAGCATTTTCTTTGAAGTGAAAAGAAAATCTTTATGATACACGAGTGACTTTGCTAGCGTCCTAATTAGATACTTACAAAGCAATGTAATAAAGGAAAATACTTAGATAAAGATATACTCGCAAATATTTCGTCCATACCTAATGGAAAAAAAGAAAATATTTGTTGCCAAGAGTCCCTAAATCCGATAGACAATTTTTCTTTATGGTCTCATACCTTTTACGGACGACATTCTCATATCGCCGTTGAAATAGCGTTTCTAAACATATTTCATGCCAGATAGTTTTTGTTACGAAGTGAAACTTGATGTGGCTCTGAACAATTTGCTGCATTCAAATAAAAGAAAATTGCATTAAAAAATCATTTTAAATGTGCATTTTATTCTAAATGCATAAGAATTATAAGCGTTCGTAAATAATAAAGTGCAATGAATATTTTTTTTAGCTTGCTTAACATACCAACACAATACAGCGCAAAAAACGAAGACCGTTATTTCAAAAATAAACCAATATGTAGAACCGATTTCTAAATATACTTTACTGAAATGTTACGAGCGATCTAAACCTGTGGATGCAGTCCGCCCGGGTTAGATGGACGGATTTAGCGCGAAGCATTTCAGTATCAGTAGATTATCTTTGTTGTTCCACCACGCTACACAAATAAATCCGAGAAATACTTGTAGGCATTTTATGTACGGATTGCCAACACAAGTAAATAAACTACGCTTTTCAAAAGCCAGGAGCGCATAATATTTAAATCAGCTCATCTTTTTGTACGCCACTCTTCTTTCAACTTGAAGCTATTCATTCGCCAGTGAATTAGCACCTTGCCAACATAATTTTACTTCAAAATGTTATACACCCCTGTACTTACACATTTCACGGAACGCGTAAACCTAAATATGTATAGTTGGTAAGAGCAAGTTTCTTTAGCTAACGTAATTAGTTTTTTTGTCCCCACTTCGCGCAATGAATATTTTTTCAACCGGCCAGGCAGGCCGCACTTCTGTTGCCTCATTTCTTACGAGTTTTCTGTTACACGGGTGTTAATGATAACATAATTAAAAGTACATTTACCCCTGTCTCCGTACACAGAATAATTACAAGAAAACGATGTTCAAATGTGTTTCAGGTGCGAAAACATTTCGGTTGTTTTATGAAGCTTCCTGAGGTAATGGATTCACATACCCGAGTGAATACTGTTTTATGGTTATTCCGCAGAATTTTGACTGTAATTAGAACGAATAAATGTTTCTTGGAACATCTACTTAATGAAATTATGGTATACGGATGTTTGTGCTGTTACAGTATGACATAACATTTTATGCACGGAATTCTTAGGGTAATGTAGCGCAGAAATATAAATTAAATTGTTTCCTACACCATAGCATTATTCTAGAGTAAGAATGTACTTACAGCAAACAGAAAACTTATTTTACACACGCATTGCGTCATTTACATTTTTCTCTAACCGCCTTTCTTTACAGAATCACCCCAAATTCTAACTTTAGTACGTTAATGTTGTTCTACCAAATAATCTTCCGGCGCGGTACTGTTTGTCTCTTGGCTTAAATGAGCCGCAGGAGAGAATTATTCGTGTCATTTGTTCAGTATTAGATGCTGTAATTAAGTGTGGTGGGTCTAATGACCCTAAAATGGGAGAGAGCATCATAGATTTATTGTTACATTTGCTGACAGACTTCAAAGACGTTTTTATTAGTCGAACGAAAAGTTATCTTCAATGAGAAATCTTTGAGAGCTTTTTATAAAGTAATCGATCATCACTGATTGCGATATCGCTTTTTTTATCGATGATAGACGAATGCATTTTCTCTTTCATCTTTTATATCTAACTTTATGAAAGAAACTACATTCGAATAAATATTACGTAAAGATTTTAATGACATAAAAAGGCTTATTCACCAGCCAAGGCACAAACGAAACCCGACAAACGCGGATATTTGATACTCTAAATCCGCACCACTACAGTACAAATGTCTTCACCAATAGGTAATTATTCCATTTTTTACTTGATTTCATTAGTTTTCTTTCCGTTCCACATTGACTGACATTGGTATTGTAATAATTAACATAAAAAACAGTTTTAATTGCAATTAACCGTCAATCGAAATTGGATACGGCTTACGGTAGCTTAAATTGATTGATAGTTTCAGTAAATAGTAGCTAATAAGCCTAGGTAAATCCATCAGTTGATATAAATTCAGCTTTACGAAATTATTTAGGCCAAATAACTTTTCATTGTATGTTTATTTGTACAAATAAATTTTAAAGTTCATTCATGCGGCGCAGCTCGAACTGAAATAAATAAGTACTATTTACAGAGCTCTGTTTATAGGTCGCCTAGGATATTATTATAGAAATAGAACGAAATATCGTGTATCCGTTTTGAATAAATTTGAATGAAATAAAACATGGCGGAATTTACAGTTTTTAGCATTTCCGTCATAGTATCTCTATCAGTATCTGCTATTTCACAAGGCTTTGTTGAACCATTGGAATTTTCCAAGAACATAAAAAGTGGTATCAGAATTCATCGGAAATTCAGTGGCTTTCGATCGAAACGTATCAAAGTGAATTTTTCATCAAGTTCCACTACATTCCTGGATTTCGAAACTTGTTTTTCGCACCTAAATTGTTTATAGTTTTAGATTTATGGTGTTAGAAAAGTTAGATATTTGATTCTCGTGGTTGCGTGCGAGAGAAACATGGCGTCTGTGACGTCAGATTAATTTGATCAAAGTGGAAATGGCCCGAGCATTTTCCACGCTACTTGTTTCGAGTTGCTGTCAACGGCTCAGCTAATGCTTCCGTCGGCTTCCAATTTTAAACTTTTGATGGTGTTTACGGGCGCGGCACAATTTATGCTCCCGTCAATGTTACAGAATCAATTTGAACACTTCGTGAACGAGTGCGATTCGGTTCACTGACGACACCTGTTTCTTTTATTTACTAACCGCTCTGGAAACTGTTTTGATTGTCACGTTTTGATCTTATCAATTTGTGGTTTCACAAATTGTAGGTCTCGCTGGGATCTCACTGCGTTCCCGAATAGTTTGGATAGGTTTACCGCGAAGTAAATTATGCGGATCGGTACAGTTAGCGTGAAAAGTTACAATGATGGGATCCCACGGTGCGAGTTCATTGGACGATGCGTTCGTCACGCTTACTTGCGTAGCGTCAAGATTAGAATTATAGCTGCCTTTACTACTTTATCTAAACATTGAACAGAAATCACGATTCTAAACCCATTTACCGTTTTAAATTACGTGTTCAACAAACTGGGCAATTAAATGCCTTTGAACTGCATACGGGTGGTAACTGCTTCATTTGATTACCGTTGAAAATGTGCTGGTAGTCGATAGAAAATTGTACGCTCGCAAATAGAAATTCAGTGCGTAATTACATGCTATCAAATCAAATGAGCTTAACTATACTCTGATTTTACGCAGTCATTTTAATTACCTAGTTCTTGTTAATGTAGGGGGAAAATGGTATAAACGAGGATTCGAAGACATAGTAATAACCCGTAATAATTGGCAACTCTTCATAGGATGTTTGTAGTCTTCCGGTAAATCCAGATTCCGGGGTTTTTACTGTGAAATTCCTGTTATGGTATAACAAAATCATGTTAGATTTCAACTTGAGGCACTAATCCAAGATTTCTTTACAGGTTGGGCGGCCAGAGAAATGCCGCTCGGTGTCAGCTGGTGGCGCTGGGACTGCCACCCTTGCCGACCGGCACTCCTACGCCGAAGGCCGAGTGCCGGCGCCCCATGGGCCTCCGCCCTCTCCCGGCGCGGCGGCTGCGCAGCGGAAAGTTGCTGCGGCCTGCCTCGCAAGCCGGCGCCTTTTGGAGGATACTCTTGCTAAGAGTGGTAAGCTATAAAGCATTTAAAACTTTTTGTGATCTTTGTTGTTGATAGGATGTCATTTTGTCTAGAACCTCAGGTTTAGGTACCTAAATCATATGGTGTGCTTGACATGGTGCATGTCACATAGTAAGTACAAGCATCTGCGCAAGTTACATGCAGTATGTTGAATTGTAAATGTTAACGTGTAAATAAGTGCTTAAGTAAATCCAGCGCATCTCGTCTACAACTTAACATGCTCAATTGCATAGACTAGAAAGAATACATGCTCCTAGCAGAAAAACACATCTTTAATTCTTTAGCGAAAATCAACTCCATTTAAAGGCGAATTTTAAATCAGGAGTCTACTGGCTATTAGAATTTTCCAAGGGAAAAAATGAAATGCAACAAAAACATTTTCATCGGTCATTGCGACTATTTGTGGCCACTAGATTCTTCACCGATGTAGTGATCTAAAATAGGAACAAGATTAAATACTAATTAGTCTCCTACGTCGCCAGAGGTCGTCACGACACCACGGCCTATCATAAACTTGCTGGCACCTTGTTAATTATAAATCTTTTTTCAAATTATGTCACACAACGGACGATGGCAAGCTCTAATGCCGACACTTATAGCCACTTCCTGGCTCGCCAGTTATTTAGGGAACTCTTGCTAAATATGGCTATGTTGAGCTTTTGGTCATAATTCAATGAAAATTTTAGTCTTGGCTGTCGTTTCTTCTCACTTAAACATGACGGCTTAGATATGATTGCTATTTTATAGCCATTCCGATTTATGCATTTTATGCAGAGATGTTTTAATTCTCATCAAAGTAACCTCCGTTTATAGCTTCTAATTTAGTGAACGGATCTTTTGATCACATAAATACAAAGCAAAAGGTCTGACCTTTTAGCCTATAAATAGCTGATCATCTGAATGCTGACCAGTGAAGTGTCCCAACCATAGTGATTTGCTTTCAAACTGTATGCGCCATTCGCTAGACCCATAGTTACCGGACGATTTAACTAAATGCCAGAGCGTACTAGAACGATCCTTTAACAAGATCTGATGAAGGATTTTCCCACGCACTAAGGGTTCTAAGCTTTTTTTTTTTTTTTTTTTTTTTTTTTTTTTTTTTTTTTTTACGGATGGGAAATCATCAAATGACTTCTCCCGCTCTGGGTGGAGTGGGAGGGAGTGTCAGACTCTTACTGACTAAAACCCATCCATGTTCCTTCATTGCCCTTTGTGTTCCAGGGCCACGGTATCTCTTTCGAACAGTCCCGCAGCCCCGGAAGGGTTCTAAGCTTACGTTACGTACGTACGCTTGGGTTTACGTTTTCGTTAAACTGAGTTTTATGAAAGTTATGATTAAGAGCGTTAACGACTTACGGCATTTCATACTAACTTTTGTGAAAAAAGTTGTCAGAGAACTTTTCGAAATGTCTTTTAAAAAAAAAGATAAGTAATTGGAAATTTCTGTTTCTACGGAAAATCTAAAATCGGTCTAATTTAGCAGTAACACTATTTTTCGAAAATGTTCTCTGATAAATTATTAAAACTATGTAAGTATCCTGCTTATGCATATAAAGTTTTATTAAAATCGGTATTTTTATGAAATACCGTAAGTCGTAACGCTCTTAAAGTAAAAGTGTAAAAGTTAGCCTTTAGAAACAAAAAGTATAGTAGAAACTAAATGCTCTCTCAAGTCTTGTTATTAAACTTTGAAATAGCAAAATAGCTCTTATCCTGAGTACCTCTCAAAATAGTACCTAAGCTTGCAAGTTCTTAGTTTACTTTACAACTACATAAAAACAGTGTAATTAAGGGAATTAGCGCATCTCTTTCAGTTATCTGAGTTCTTGACGATTATTAAAATTCTCTCAAGAACACAATGCATATAAAAGGTCTGTTGACCCGGTCATAATACAATTAGCTACTCGACTTCAGGTCCTCATGCTCTAAAATTGCTCTTAAAAAACACATAAATTCCAGTTTCATCTTAAAGATACCCTGTTTTGTAACGTGCCATTAAAATGAGTTACAAAGCTTTAAAATGTAATGAAGTACGTCAAAACTTTTAATTAGTTGGTGCTCTTATCAACCAGCTGTTGTACGGGCGTCAAAGAAAGTTGATTCAAAGCACTAGTTTGTGATACAACAAAGTTGTAGGAAGCGGTTACGTTTGCGAATACAAATAAGTTTTGGAAAGTCAACACAGATGCATTTGTATGCAGTTACGATGGTTCACGCTGACTTGAGTGGCTGGTGAAAATGTATTTTGATGTAGAATTGCAAGAAGCGGTCTATATCAATGTGGCAAGATACAAAAATTTAACTAAGACTAAGAAGACATACGTAATTAAAAAGTGATCCGAAAAATATCGTTACAAATATTGATTGATGTCGAGTTTCTAATTTCTATAGAGATTTCCAAAACCCATAGAATCTGAATACAAGAGTATTTACAATGGAAGCTTTTGTAATACAGAATAACTTTCATCATTGTTACAAACCGTTTGGAGAAAGTGAAGGAAATGTTGAGAACAGAGGTGTGAAAGTAAAGTATTCTGCTTAAGATTAACTGCTTGATTATTTAAAGGCAAGACGTGCTAATGCTTACGTCGACTCGTTACAGGATTAAGTATTACACGTTTTGTTTCAACAGAGTTTGTTCTGTCAAAGTTCTGCTGTGTTAAAACAAAAGCCGTAGTTTTAACAATGTCTCTCTGTTCTAATTTAGGAGGGTTTTTACTTTACGGACATCGGAAACCATTTATCTCTCGCAGTTTTGTATAGAAAATATTTGTCAATTAATGAATTCCGATAATGGAGTGCCAACAAAAAGCTTTTGAGATATTTTTGTCCAACACGTTTTAGTGAAACTCTTTTGTTTTTAGGCAGAGACAAAGGTAAGCGTTAATTCCGTTGAATTTTAAAATAGTTTCCCAGCGCTAGTTAGCTGATTAAAACATTAATTAAATGAAATGGCGCAGTGTGCTGCACGGGCTATATCTTGGGAAATCAGGCCAATTGCGGTTTCGCCTCTCGACTCAAAATCGGCTTCAGTGACGACTGTAATTTCCGCTGATAAATTTAATGTGATTTGGTATTCTATTACGAAATGATACACGTTTTTGAAGAGAAGTCTTGTTTAATATGATCATTAGCTAAAAGAGTTTATGATAACTTAAAAAAAATGTCTTGGTAAAAAAAAATAGTTAAAGACACTACTAAAATTGGGGCATTCCTCAAAGCGCAAGTATTTTTAAGCGCAACCAACTAAGCGCAACTAAATTATTCCTCGAAGCGCAACTATAGTGAAAAATAGAGATGGGTATGATGGATTCATTAACGATATTTTTCATCATGGTTGCGCTTTGAGGAATAATTTAATTGGTTGCGCTTAGTACCCCCTAAAATCACATCCTTTCACATCCTTTTTAAAACTGAGAAAATATCCTTTTCAAAAAACTTTTTCTTACGTCATTCCGTGTCGCAAGAACTGAAGGTTTTCGCATACAACTCCCAGTAACAGGGACGTCCTTTGAAAGAGGACAGTGGGAACAATGAGGCCTCGCAGGACTATATTGAGAGTCATGTAAAAAAAAACTGCATCACAAAAGGCGGTCTAGACCAGAATGGCTTGTTTGAAATTAGATGCGGTCCTTAGGACTGGAGGGGAGTATCCACCCTTTCTTGTTTGCGAGGCAGCTAATCATTGATATTGACAAGTCTTTGTAACTGAGCTTTCGTTTAATTCTTTGTGACGTGTCTGTTATCGCTGGCTCAATTAGGCGTCATTTGCAAATAGATAGACGTTTTTTGTTGTGAGATTGCTGTAGGTATATGAATTTCCTTGTTTAATTTATAACATTTAAAAAATAATATCGTACAAAGCAAATATCGGGTCAGACCCATAAGGAAACATAAAAACAAAAAATGGAAAGGGTTGCCAAAAATAAATAACTCCAAAATTAAATACATTCTTAATTTGACGGCTGTACGTCGAATGAAATACATTTCAACGGACAACGGACGCGATGACTAATGAATACTGGTTTCGTATCCAGCAAAAAATATGAAAACATCCTCAGTTCCTGACTTACGTGCTCGCAAACAATGTAAGACGTAAAAAAATATAAATCAGCTTTGGTAATTATTTCAATTTGTTACACTAAAATACTCTGCATTCAGCCATTCAGTGACAGTTGTAACCTTGTATCAGCACTGTTTGGATCTTGAAGGCCTTTTAAAGTTTCCAAAGCGTCTGAGATCGTAATCTAAAAAAATAATTGGCGTTGTCGTGACTTCCTTAAAGTACGAAGAAATATTTCGGCTAATAGGCCTATACGTAACTGCGTTGATAAACATAAAGAAGGTGTTCTTTTTACTAAACAACATACAACCGAATATCGTTAAAGTCTTCTGTGAGTGAGCCCTCAAAGACGACATATTCTTTGCACCCAAAAAATAACTGTTTTTTGTATCTTAACAGGAACTCCACCTGCGATAGTTTTACCACCAGTCGGCTACTGGGTGGATGGAATGGAAGACACACTCCCTGAAGGTGAAGATGCTGAACCTCGAGCACAACCAGGCACCCCTCGACAAGCCACGAGGCGGCATAACATCGACACCGACGACACCGCCAAGTACTACAGGCGATTCTTCCTTGGCAAGGTAATTGAAACCTTATCTTATATCCCTAAAGATCTTTTCACTTCACGCCAACACCAAGAAAAGGCGATATCCTTGAGTGCTGTTGTAGAAAATAACGTATTATTAAGTTAAGGAAGCTCTGGTCCACCAACATCTTCAATTTCTAAAAGCTTTTGCTAGAACGGTTTACATTTTTAGCGCAGATCTCGTATGGAAATATTGTTTAAAATTATCACGATTCAATTGTAAAATTTTATAAGACTTTGTAAGCTTTGAATTTATATGACAACACGGAGTAAAGAGCATCCGATATCATTGAGTTGAAACGAATGCTTACATCAACCTCTGGGATCTTCGTGCAGAAAGTCACGTTTCAAAGGTTACGGCATGACTAGGAGCTGCAGTACAATGTAAAAAATACACAAATCAAATCACGATTTAATTGCTTTCGTGACCAGAGCGTACTTTCTTCGAGTGGTTCAAATGGACGAAAATAAAAGTGGCATTACAAAACGTGTATTCAGACATTCTGCCATTTGCGCGCCACGCTGTCTGCGGCCAGGGAAATAAAACCAACGCGTGTTGCCAACTGGTGTGTGCCAATTGGTCGAATGCTATACATACTTATGAGAGAACTATTTATTAAAATTGAAGGAACTTCATCGATATTCGACACAATCCCTGTCTAAAACTGGTCCAGATTAGGATCTGAAGCCGTTTTGAGCTTGTAATCACGACTTCTTGACGTTAAGATCCCCCAAAAAGATAACAAGTTTTCGCAGCTACTACAATTTCGACACCGCGAACTTAGTTGTAATTCCCGGGACGTGTATAAGCACCCAGTGTAACACGATTCGGGTGCACTTAAGTTAAAAATAGTATGTTAAAAACATCGCTCGCTTCCCACTTGATCACGTTTTACTTGACATCGTATTGTAAATGAAATATTGCTGTTGTCACGTCAATGTCGATGTCCTTTTACGCCTTGACCTTTCTCGAAAGGTCTTTGTGCGGACAGGAACAACATATTAATTATAATTTCTCCCTCAGTAATTACTTTGCGAGTCCAAGAAAATAACGCGGAATTATTCATGTGTAAAATGTTTCTTACCAACTACCAAGATATTAAAACCTTTTTTGTCAGACTCCTTACAGTTTTTGCTTATTTAACTCTGATTAAGTTCTTATTGTTGTAATCGGATTTATGAGAAAAAAGCTATATAGCTCTTTTTCCAAGATACCCTTTATGCGTTTAACGAATTACCTTATTTCATTGTTTGAAAAGTTTTATTTCACACGGCTGTAATCATTTTCATTCTGTACTAATGTTATCAAAGGCTTTACATCGTGCCGAGCGTACGATCTATATTTCACAGCACGACTGTACAATGTCAGCTAAGACTACGGACATAGTGTGATACTTACAGGCACAGGAAAACCTTTTTATAAATTACCAGACATTTTCAAACGTTAGTACTAAACATAGACACATTCTCGTTTTTAAAATGACGCAGAAGCTTGAGTTATCTTAAAAATTTGTCGATGCTACAACCTTTTTAGGGTTCCGTACCCGAAGGGTAACCAACGGGACCTATTACTAAGCCTCTGCTTTCCGTCCGTCCGTCCGTCTGACTGTCAGCGGGCTGTATCTCATGACGTAATAGGTAGAAGTTGAAATTTTTACAGAATTTGTATTTCTATTGCCGTCATAACTACGATAACTACTTTGTTGGTATGAAACCCTTCATGCACAAGTCCGACTCGCGCTTGTCCGGTTTCTTCATTACATTGTGGTTGTCCACGTCTGATGTTAAACTAATAACTTTATAAAACTCGCTAATATCTTTCATCCGCTCCGCTTCACCCTTGGCCGCTACCTAAACCATAACGCGTACCACATCGGTACAGTTACTGCCACGTGTGAACTTTCCCATACCCACGCCCATAGGCTCACTTTTTATACGTTTTTTTGTAACGTTTCGAATCTTCATAATTGCTATCTTTCAAACATGCGACACTTTTCGTTTTATATTCTTTTGATCAATAAAATAATGGTCTTTGTATCTTTTAAATACGTTCTCTTTTATAGTTCTCCCATGGATACTTTGCCTTCATTGTCAAGTTTTTTTCGCAATAAATACCCCTAGCTTTCATTTCTATTTCTGTATTTTCCCACATTTGAAAACCATAAACGGCTTCATTACGTATTTTTTCGTCTCTTCATTGGCCTTGGTGAGATCAAGACATATCTCATAGTACGTGACACATGTCATTATCATAATAAAGAGCTTTTGATTGAACAAAAGACGCAAAATCCTAATTGCAACACCTTTTAGATTAACCAATACTCAGTACATGAATAAGTCGATGGCATGAGTAAACAGCACGGGAAATAAATACATGCAACAGAACCAAGGTAGTTGACATGTGACGACATTTTGTCGATACTTTCTGCAAGTAAAATCATGCAAAAACGAAACCGCAAGAGCCTAACCGACGTTGATGTCAAAGTGATATTTCATGGCAGCCTCTATAAGTATGTAGGTACTTAATGTAAGATAGAACAACACAGTACATTAGAGTGCAAATCGTGTAAGTGCATAATGTTAGTCGGGAAAGTTGGTGACCACAGCCGATATGGGTACAGGCGACACTTCGTCTACTCATGGAGTTCATGACTAACACCGCGTATAGCAGGTGCTTCATAATGTAACAAAGAATGTAAACATTAAAGATGGCGGAGCTTGGCGCGTTTTGACGTATTTTTATTCTGTTTCGAAACTTTAAGCATAAAATTGTTTGATAACTATGCAGTTGTTTCAGCATTTTGCAAAATTAACTCGCTCTAAGTGAACCAAGTTTTTTTTTACTAAATTATTTCTAGATAGTTTATCGCAGACGATGTGCACAAATTACGATATTTATTACACGTATTACGTTCTTCTTCAGTGTGAGCACCTACATAAAACTAAAAATAGAACGTCTAATAAAATATAAGACGTGCTCTTTCTTTCAGCAACTGGTCAAGCATGTAACTTTCCAGACTGCTATGAAGATTTTACGAGCTAAGTGGAAACGCTTGGCTGTTCAATAAAAAAAGTTTTTCATTCATCTGTCAGAACTAGTGCAACCATGATAAACGTGTGGGAGAAAATATGCTGCAAATGAGAGTAAAAAACTGTGTCCACCAATTAAAAACAAATGCATCGCCAACCACCGATTAAGGGTCCAACCACACTCATTACATAAAAAAAACCCGCGAACGATAGTGGGAAAAAGCGTCTGGGCTCACCAACGCGGAACGGTTTGGCTTCACGCCCAGTGAGCCAAGTTCTCAGCTACATGTAGATTGCGCCGATTACGGCATTGTAGAGCAATTTAAGTCTCAACCCGCGTGTGTACCCGGCCTTATCGTGCGTACGAATCTTAACAGACGCCTCGTTACAGAATTTTGAAAATATTCGTTTGACTTATCTTTTATACATGCCTAATTTAAATTTAATTATGTACTGACACCAACTCAGTTTTGTTGTTTTACCATGGAGTAATTTGAATTCTTTCTTGACTTATTGCTTGATAGCCTGAGGGGAAGGAGCCTTAATGTAATACTTTAAATTCAGGTGAAGGATTTTATAAGATTGCGTTCATGTTAATGCTATGGTTACTTTTTGTTAAACAAAGAAAAAACGGACATATCTAACGCAACTTGCAAATTACGTAGTTCCCACAATTTGAATCAGCTTTCATTGTCACTAACAGTCGAAATAGATAAAGGCCTAACTAACCCAATTGTGACGGCCGCAGCTCCCAACACAGGTACGCAACACTATCGTTTAAGTTGTGTTTTGCAATCGCCACTCACGGTGACATTTAAGATATTTAAAGTTACATTATATGATAAAACACAAGAATATACACGCATTAAATAAACATTCCTAAACATAATTTAGCTTAGGGCCAAAGTGCGTATCTCGTACAATTTGCATAAAATATTGCAATCGTTACACGTCAACCCGGCAAAGCTGATGGGCCATTGTGACACCGCAAGGGTTAGGCTAGATGAATGCGATGCTTCGATCACTAAGCCGATACCAGTACCATACTGACGTGTAAATACGTCCTGCCAGGGACCATCAAGTCCCGCCATAAAACCTATAAAGTGTTAACACCGGCAATATAAAATGTTATGCCCATCGTGAGCACGTAATTGACAAACACGATGCAAAATCACTTTTAGGGAATTTCATGTGCCATAGAGAAAATATTTAAAAAAAGAACACCAGAATGAAGAGACATTTTAAATCAATCAACCTTTTCAATCGTCTTTTCATTGAAATGAACGAGTTACTGTTCAATGACAAGGCAGATTTTGAATTCTAAGAACTTTGTTAGTATAGAAAAACGTTTTTATTAAAATTAACTGTCAATACACCAGCACAAAGTGAAAAAGAAATCGTTAATAACATTTCGTTAAATGATAATTTGCTCGCCAATCCATTCGTTCAAATCAGTGACGATGACAGCAGCCCGTGACAAAAGAAAAATGGAAGCAATAAGCAAATGTCTTCTTTCATAACGCGAAATTGGTTTGGGGACAATTCATTCTGGGGAAGAAATGATGGGGCACAAAAATTATTACGGTTTTAGGTACCCTGTGTGAATCGAAAGGCGGTGAAAATGAAAAATATAAGATCTGGTTTAGTACGGTTGAGGTGAACAGCTGGACTCCAACGGGACATTGAGTCGTTTTATTGATTCGGTAATTTTCGTGGAAAATCGGTTATTTGAAATTGATTCAGTGAAAATCGAGTACGAGAGCGCGACCAATAAGTTTCTTAGACAAATACATTCTTATTGGGCTTTTAAAAATACTATGGAATAAGTAAATACTAGTTGATTCGAGTTCGGTATTTGTTGTAAATACGGGAGACCCGTATTTGTCATTGCACATCTCAGACATTTTTAATAACTTAAATGTTCAATTAGTCCTTACAATTCGAAGCTCCAGTCACCCCAAGCTCAAAAGTGAGGGCAAAATGTCGAGAGTTCAAATTAAGTAATTTATTTCAAACCTTTTATCATTGTGCTAGTTCTCTTACAATTTATGTTTATTTTTTTCTGCAAGATCGAACCGTGAATAGGCACACTTTCCAACAAATTGAAGTAAAAAAAAAAAACTGTTAGATTCCATCTCAGATGACGTGATCCATCAGCGCGTTCGAAAAGGGGCATTAACCCCTCGTCCCTTCAATTACCATCTTTAGCTTTCAATTTGCTTCTTTGTGGCAACGTGAAAAAGGCCATGCAATAAATTCGAGATATTTTCCAAAAATGGACGAGCTCGTTTTGGAACGATGAGAGCTTAATGATTATTATAATCACGCAGCGGCGTGTAAATAAACACAATTTTGCGTAGAAAAGATACAAAATGTATTTACGAAATCGCGTGGAAAATATAACATGATTGAACGCTTCTAGTGGTTTTTCCAGTCAATGATCTGAGGTCCTTTGACTGTTCGCTGTTTACGTGTTTACATTGAACTTTGCGGCGTGTGCGACGGCTGGCAATTAAAGAGTTATTTTTAATCCAAAATAAGTTTCAGAAGATTAATCGAGCTATCGTAAATCTTCCATTTGGTTTTGGAAAAATATTTACAGTCTGGCCCAAACTTGGGACGTTGATCGCGAAAATAAATACGCACTTAAGTACAATGCACGCTTAAAAGATTTTCTTGAATGTTTTACGTAGACTTGTTTTTCTATAATTGATGCATTCTATGTCGTAACTTATATAAAGTACTGTGTATTTTTCACTGTTTTCATTGAGACAATGCATTGTTTTATTGACAATGGTGTTTATCCTTCGTAAAGGTTGTATGCTTGGGAATAAAAAATAGGGACTGACAAGGTTAATGGTGACAGTGTATTGTAGTTTAATTAATACTTCCCATGGAACATGAAGCTTTTGTTCAGGCCTTGAGTCGGTTAAAATATAGAGTTTTACGTTGCGTAAACTTTTGTAATTCAATGTTTACATTGTTATATTTCACAGATTCATTATAAAGTATTTTTGCGTGATGTTTACGTCACATGTTTGCAATACAATTAGTTCTGGTGTTATCTTAATTAAGAGTTCTGTAACCACACATGGACTAATTAAACGATTATTGTTATAAAGTTTCCTATGTTCAAAAATTCAAACAAATACGGTATAAACATGAACTAATTAAGCTACATACAATAACCTGTTATCGTCTGTTTTGAATTAAAACCTATTTGTTTACCTATATTACATGGAATCTGGTTATTAAATTATTAATATATGCTCTGTTTGTGTAACTACCTCATTCCTCTTTCCTTGTGGGTGTGGAAAATCAGTTCGTAGCACGTCGATCATGACATCATCGCTAAATGCTCTGATTCAGCCAATCATTGCGGGACACCCCATTAAGTCAGATGTCATTAGATCAACTTCATCGTCTTCAATCAACAGTATATTAGGTCACTAGGGCCCTGCATTTATAAACAGTACATACGTGTAGTGTAAATTATGTTTTTCCTACTCCTCCGCTATTATTTTCTTATTAATTTCGTTTCGGTATCCAATACAGTTAAATTGTTTCTCTGGGACTTCTCGAGATCCTCTCTGGCTTTCAGGAGTTGTAGTGATATGGAAAAAGTGTGGCTGGCTTATTCAAAAAAAAAACACTAGGTACATATTTAGGTACAGTCGCCATCAGATATATCGTAGCGGGCGAGGTACTCAAATATTTCGGAGCAGCATTACTTTTCAATAAATTCGTTACACTAGATATGGCCAATAACATCAGAACATGCAATATGTCATAAATATAGGAGCAGCGACTTTCCAATACTTAATATTTTTGACAACTTCAAAGTCAATATAGCAACGAATTTAAACTGTGTAATACAGACTTAAGGTATATTTTCCATAAATGTTCCGATCTTTATGATCATCCTGACTGCGTCGATATCTTTGTGGTTCTGTGCTTTCTGATATTTTTAGCTCGTTATGTGTTCCGAATTTATTGAAAAGTAATGCTGCTCCGAAATATTTGAGTACCTCGTCCGCTACGATATATCTGATGGCGACTGTACCACCCGTACCTAATACATTGTTTTGTTATTAGTACCTAGAACTTTGTGGTTAAGTATAGTTATTAAATAACTAAAGTACCTAGCCGTATACAAGGTTATTCTAAATTAAGTAGCGAAACTTCCCAGACATCTCGAAAGTCTCTTTCCAATGTTCGATGTCTCATATAATATATTTACCGCAAGAAGACTTCAATATAATCAGTATTTCTAGTAATCTCTACAGTTGTCAAGATAGCAGTAGTACACAAGATCGATCTCAAACTCGCAAGTAATTTATTACCTTAGTTTCTAGACCAGAGCTAAATCCAGGCGTCCATTAGCATTTAGAGATAAAGTTTACCTCTACGATAATAGAGGTAATAACATTCTGAATCCACTTATTGATTGACATAGAGACATAAAAAATCCATTAACGAGCCGAATCATTACCCTTAAAATAACTACTGTGACTATAAACATCCCCTTTCCATTGTATTCCATGGGGTGCGGTTGTGACTGATGGCTATTTTAGTAATGCTTTGAAGGCCAATATTGGTTTTGTTATTACATTCGTTTTTGACTGCCTAACGATTGCTTCGGAAGGTGAAGTTCGGGTTCAATCGATAGAACACAATGTTTTCAGGTTTTCCGTAAGAATATTCTAAGTTACAGCTAATTTCCTGCACATGGTACCGGTCTAGCCCCGTCACCCTCTATATAAAAAGATTTTGGCCGTAATCCGCTTTATACAACGTGTTTTTTTATATCCCATAAGTCTAGGGTTATATTCTATAAGTAAAAATAATACAAAAAGTCCTAGAATATGTGGTCCAAAAATGCATAGTTTCAAAGATATCATCAATCATTCATATTTAAAGCTAAGAAAAAGCGACAATATTTTACGTAAGGGTGTTTTATTAAAAATCGTGACATTGTCGAATTATTTTGTATGAAAAATGAAAAAAAAAAAAAATATAATTGAAAAATAATTCATAATTATGTCAGTTGATTCTTTGATTTTATGGTCTCATTCATACCCTAGAGTTATGGATATCAAAAAATCACCTTGTATAAGTCGCCAGCAGTCGAAAATGTTGACGTAACGGAAAAATAATTCTTAATAATCTCTACTTTTCCTGTTACATTATTCTATGTAGTTGCATTATCATATTGATAACTCACTCCATGTGTTTGTCGAAACTCGTTTTAATCCCATTACTTACGTTGGCTTTGTTTGAATCCCACATTATTTGATATTTACCAGAAACACACAATAATTCGTATTCACGGTCTGAATTAATTTAGCTTTAAACGATGGCTGGTGTGTGTTTACGTAAAGCCACAATGATAAACATTATTCTAGGAAAGATTATATTAGAGTGTTTCAATGAATATTATATTCCACTCAATGCAGTTATATTCTAATTTTATAAATATGAGTATCACAGAATCCGAAGCTCGACTTTGCACATTATAACTTTGATTATCTCCCTTCACAGGAACACATCAATTTGGTTGGATCTGATGAGAATCTCGGCCCAGTAGTGATGTCCCTCAAGAACGAGCACATGGCTAGTCAGGACCACACTAGGATATTGTTGAGGCTTCGCACGGAAACCATGCACGGACTTATACCCACCACTAGTGAGTTTACAACACTTTACGATATAATATTACATTTGGGTATGATCGGACGTCTAAAGCTGACCGGATTTGAATACCCAGAAGCTAATAAAAGATGGGGAAAAGGTATAATGTTTGCTCAGTTAATAAGTAGGCACGATTATTGCTTTAAAAAGTCTTTGCTTACTCTGAATTAACAATTTCTCTCCATTATTTTCCAGGATCAGGACTAATGCCACCGCCTCTCAAAATGGCAAAAATGCTGAACGAACAAGTGAACATCGACAACTTCCAGGCCGTCATGTGTCTCAACGCGTCATCCCTGATAGCGGCGTACGACGAACATGTTTTAGTAAACTGCTTCAAGTTTGGAGTTCTATATCAGACTTATGGGCAGACGACAGAGGAACAGCTGTTCGGCAACAACGAAATATCACCAGCCTTCGAGGAGTTCCTAGACATGCTTGGACAGAAGATCAAGTTGAAGGACCATAAAGGTTAGTTTGCTTTGGCAGTGTAACCTTTTGAACTATATATCCGCTGGCAGCGTGCCTACAGCCTATCTCTAGGATTTTCGGCGTTCGAAACGCTCCGGGCTTAATTCCACGCCAAGAACGGCCGTACTAGTTGGATGGAAATAATACGAATTTCGAGGATGCACATTTTAAATAAGGATCTGCATTGCGCGTTGTTTCACGTTTAATATAATTTGCTTAGTTTAGAATGTTCAACATAATTACGAATTTTATCTGATGAAGCTAAAATTTCATGTGGGGAATTATTCACACAGGCTGCCGGGGACTGCCCCGGCAGCCTGAAAAACCCCACATGAAATTTGCTTCTGTAACCTGTAGGAATTACCTCTTCTGCTCCATTTCATTATCATCATCCACAATCCGACTTCACTGACTGCTGGGTGAAGGCTTCTCTTTATTTGAGCCAGTCTCCTCCATCTAATATGAACCTAATCATATTTGTATTCATCAAAACAGATTCCTTAACAAATATTTTCTTCTACCAGGCTACCGGGGCGGTCTGGACATAATAAACGGCCACACGGGCACAGAAGCCGTGTACGAGACGTACCACAACCGTGAGATCATGTTCCACGTGGCGCCCTTACTGCCGCACACAGCCGGCGACGCGCAGCAACTGCAGCGGAAGAGGCACGTCGGCAATGATATCGTGGCCATTGTTTTTCAGGTAAGAATATTGGAAAATGTAGGACGTACTTACTTTTATAGTTGTTGATCGTCTAGCTTTTCACAGATTCTGGATAAATGGTATCTTTATTGATTATTCTACTGCCTGGTGATCTTAGCGAAGTATTTGTTTTTCTTCCATAGTTTTTTCCTTCTAGCAGCCGTCCAATTTCTATCTATAAATCAGCGTTTTCTTTATTCTAAGCCATAATTATTATCTACCACGCAATCAATCCTTATACTTGGTCTCTTTTCTGAATAAAATCTTGACTGTCGCAATACTTAATGCATGAGTTGCAACGATACAAAATATATATGTTATTCTATTGTGAAGCCAGGACTCAGCCACATAACAGAAATGCCGAAATGCTTTTCATTGTAGATTGTTTATGACTGTATTATGCGAAGTACTGCAATAATTTAACGAGTTTATGGCACAGTTTGCGTAAGTAGTTACGAGAAACTAACAAACGGCCGATGTTAAATCTTTTATTGCACAATGCATTGAGATCTATTCCATTTCAATCATCTCTATGAATATAAAGCTCCCTACAAATGTAGTTTGTATGTCTGGTTGCGATAATTATGTTTACGTGTAAACTGCCAAACCAATTTTGATATTTGCAACGATTACTAGCCGAGGCGGCAGACTTCAAAAATTCCGCAGTTTATTAGATAGTTCTTGCATTATCCACCAACCATTGATATAGACACACGCCTCGTTTGTCAAATGAAGCCGTAATCCACCACTTGGGCCCAGTTCGGATTGGTGGACGTGGATGCCACATGTCTTCGAATGATAAGTTCTAGAACAAGTTCTGCTTATGTTCTTTAAATTACATGAAACTACTCTTAGAGCTAAGTTAACAAGTTCCCATTATTTCTATTTGCAGGAGAAGGCAACACCTTTCACACCTGACATGATAGCATCACACTTCCTCCACGCGTTCATCGTGGTCACACAGCTGGAATCTGTCGGTGGGGAGACCAGGTAATTATAAATCTCATAGACTAACGAATATTTTGTTCTATAAATCTTAAATATTTCCTTTTAAAATCCGTAGGAAATCATCATTTTAGTTTATATACGACGATAACTAACAGTTAAGGCTATAATCATAAGTTTTACGAGACGTCTATGCATTTTATCGACGACATCATGACATGTATCACTCTCAAAGCTTCTATTCCAGTCGTATAGCTATGAGCCAGTTCCTTTGAGGAATAAAATTCAAACATCTAATATAAAATTCACTCGACTGCCTATAGAAGTTTATTTTTATTTTATTCATGCCGTCGAATGTCTTCTATTTTTAATCCCACAAACTTCAGTTTCTGTAACTTTTTTCCCACTTGTCAAGTGTCTTGTTTAACATAAAGTTTGCGTTGCTTCCCAACAACGCACAGTGGCATTATTTGCATAGCAAGTCGAGAAAATGGCTCGGAAAGTAGAATGGAAATTTTCTCGGTAATTTATATGCAAACGAAGCCTGGACTCGGTAATTAGAAGCTTTTTATGTGAATAAACACTAGCTGGACGAGGCAGTGAATGTCTTAATGTTGCTCAGATTTGTTAAAGGTTAATTGTAATAGAGTCTTAGAAATAGCTTCATTAATTCTTACTTATAAAACCTCGTGGGTGGGTAAGGAGCTGTCGGGTACAGATGGCGATGCCTGTGATAAAGGTCATGTGAAATCTTTTGTGGAAGTTTAATCAAGTAATCGAGCACACCTTTATAGATACGATAAAAATAGCATGATTAATTGGAGCACGTTTTGCTCAGGTAAATGATATTTGTAAGATCTGTAGGTGTGGGTCCTAAATAAACTAGTTTCTGTGTCTTCATTGCGGTTACTCTGTCATTAACCACAGGGGATTTATTATATTTATTTGACGATATTACATTTTAATAGTAATAAATTGATCACAATGTTAAATTCAGAATGGAATCAAGGTCACAAAAGTATGTCAATAGATTTCAACATTATCCTTCTGCTCTTATCCTCATTTATTTGCTGTGAGTGGTACCGTCTTCTTCCTTACTAATATGATAAATCGTCATTTCAATAAATAATATGTAAAGAACTAACTATATACGTCACTAGCGACCTGCCCCGGCTTCACACGGGCATGCAATATACATATAAACCTTCCTCTTGAATCACTCTATCTATTGCTGAAAACTGCATCAAAATCCGTTGCGTATGTTAAAATATCTAAGCGTACAAACAGCGGGAGCGACTTTGTTTTATACTATGTAAAGATTACCTACAATTAAAAACGATTAAATGAACTAAACTAACAATCAACTATAAAAAGGGCATCAAAAAATTCCCCCTCAACGTTGTCAAGACCGGAGGCGTTGCCACGTTGTATGGCAACGCTTAGCCTCTGGCCAAGATAAAAGCCAGCCCTTAGGTCACGGGATAGATATAACGATCAAACCTAATTTCAATATTCTGTCTTCCAGGTACAAAGTGGCCGTCACCGCTAGAGATGACGTACCATTCTTCGGGCCGACTCTCCCGCAGCCGTCCGTATTCCGCAAGGGGCGAGAGTTCAAAGAATTCCTCCTTACGAAGCTCATCAACGCCGAAAACGCGTGCTACAAGGCAGAGAAGTTCGCTCAACTGGAGTTAAGAACCAGAGCGTCTTTACTGCAGAACTTGGTGAATGACTTGAAGACGAAGACTACGGAGTTTCTGGGTGCGGGTGTGAGGTTGGAGCCTGGTGCGGTGTCTCCGCAACCTGATGGTACCCCAAAGCAGGACGGGCCTGGGGCGCGGTTTATTGATACTGTGAAGAAGGCCCTTATTTCTAAAGTCAGGTGTGTATTAGAAATCACTTTGTTTTTTTTGTTTTTCGATTTAGCTAACTAGCAGCACAAATGACAATGGCAAAATGACAGATTGTGTCGACAAAATGACAGATTTCTTTTCACAATCTGTCATTTTGTCGATTCTTCTGTCAACAAAACCCGTTTCTCCTAGGGCGTATTCTCTTAGGGCGAGATGCACGGTACATCGATAATACGCCTATAATGCTTCTTTTAAGAGTTCTGTACTCAAGCCGGTTTTTTTAATATTAAGTTTAGGTACATCGTTACAATAATTCGTTTTAAAAAGATCGAAAAACGAAAACAAGTTTTGACTGATTTAGTACAACAGTATTTAAATAAGTACTCAACTTATATAGTGTAACCCGTCCGATCGTAAACAGACAAAGGTATGCAGTTACATTGCATTCTTTTGCAGCCAAGTCGAGCAAATACAGCTCTGCAAATAGATATTAAAATACAAGTCAAACAAGCAGCTGATACACTGAAAGTATTTCACAATTTTTACTATTCATCCTCATGACTCTTTCATGCCTTTTTTTTTCAAATCAGAGGCCAATGGGCGGCATAAAACTCTGACACCAGGTTAGGCACTAACCACACAATAAAGAAGAAGATTATTAATTTCTTATTCTGATATATTATTTTCTTTAATTTTCAGATCACCAAGTGTAGACACGAATATCTCAGGCGATAGCAACAAGAATGCTCTCAATAAGAATAAGTTTGTTACGAATGAAACTCATACTCCTAATGTAAGTACTAGAACTAAATATTATCTAGGTAATATTAAGAGTAAATGCATATTCTTTACCCACTCTACAAAATAATTGTGTAAATATGAACTGAGCATTATTTTGTAATCTTTTACTAAAATGTCGAGCATATCATAAAATCATGGTTTCGTTCATTGGGTCTTAATCCATATTTATAACATAACATAACATCACGCCTGTAATCCCCGAAGGGTTAGGCAGAGGTTTACCTAATAGAATACCCACATTTTTTAAATATAGGGGCCGAGCCTATTACTGTCAACCGGGCGCAAATCCAGACTCCGAGGCTGCTACTGAGAAATTCCTGATGGAAAAATCCAATAACACTTTGCCCGACCTAGGAATCGAACCCAGGACCTCATGCTCAGCAGTCGCGCTTACGACCACTAGACCAATGAGGCAGTCGCCACCTTTAAAATCCTTTTAAAATAATAATATTGCGCTCCTATGCGATGACATCACAAAGAAAGTCGATATTTCTATTAAAACATTAATTATTATTATAATGATTGCGAGACAATGTGATTCGCATAAGTGCTGCTTAAAATTCTATGCATCAGTCATCACACACTACGCCTGTTCTTAAATGGACTTCGACCTGTGTTTGCCAGTTATGGCAACTGTACTCTATGCATACAACAATAAAGTTATGAAATTAAAATGTACTAGGAAGCAATATTGAGATAACCACCCATCACGATGATCTTAATGTCTACCCATACCATAAGTATATCATACCATACCCATATCTAAAGCCAAGTTTAATTAATTACTTATGCAAACATTTTATGCAATAGATAAGAATTTAAACGAAGTAAGAACCGTCAAAGAAAACAAAGCTAAGAATTTTAACTGTTGACAGTTCTAACTTCAATCAATTACTAAACTACAGGATAAAAATGGTATCTTAAAAATGTCATTTACTCAAGTAATCATTTTGACTCGTTGATAGAATGTGACACCCGAATGTGTAAGTGTCATGCCGGCCACACACGTTCCAGTATACTTGCGCAAGTCCAGACTTGCACAAATACACGTATTTCGAAGGTGACCACAGACGGCTCAAGCATGCTTGCACAAGTATCATTTCAATGATATTTGTACAAGTGTGCGTACATGCAGCGAGCTACTTATGCTATGGATATATATTACATATTATATTTATTTATTACGTTTGGTTCGAATTTTCGGTATTGCTCAATTAATTTATTATAAGCAGCATTTTTTTTGTCCCTGTGGTGGTGGTCTTTACTTTTTATTTGCCAAAGACATGGCTCATTTCTGTATATATTTATAAATTCTTCTATAATATCGCGAACTCCATGCCTCTCGGTAGTCTCGTTCATTTTGGCGCGAAAATGACGTGCGTACATGTAGGTGGCTAAAACAATACTGAGACTTGCGGGAAATGCTCCCACACACGTTCATGTAAACTTGCGCAAACGCCAGTTTGCGCAAGTTGGGAATTGAAATTTTGAACTTTTTCAAGAACTTGCGCAAGTCGGAAATTTGCGCAATTATCTTCCAACACACGTTCCAGTATACTTGCGCAAGTCTGGACTTGCGCAAGTATACTGGAACGTGTGTGGCCGGCATCAGATTTAAGACACCAGATTGGGTGACTTCCTTCGGATATTTTCCTGCTGTATTAGTACTGCTTGTCATCAAATAAGTTTTTGAGATATTTTAATCGATGAGCAATCGACACTGAAACTGTTGCCGATCTGTTTCAAATCTAATGATATCTGGTTGTGATTCATCTGCCGTTCAATACAACTGAAAAAGAAACTGTGATTTGGATTTACGGACACTGTTCCTAGCAATCATTTCCCCTGACTATCATAAAAATCCTACAATATACATAACATCACGCCTGTAATCCCCGAAGGGTTAGGCAAAGGTGCACTTAATACTACACACACATTTCGCCAGTTCTCTTTAAGTCCCATGTAATAGGGAAAATCATCCATGTCAATAAATTGTGATATTACCGGGTACAACAAAAATGTCAATAAATTGACTGGTGACTGCTGAGATGACCAGTAAAAGACAAATATGAAAGGAGACACGCAGCGCCGAATCCAAATAAATTGCGATAGGATAGGAGACTGATGACGATAGTGATAAAAATGAAATATTGTCTCGAAACTGCTTCGTTAGGTTAGATTCCTGGGTCTAAGTATTATTGGGATTTTTCTATCAGGAATATCTGCGGTAGCCCGGAGGCTAGATTTGTGCCCGGTTACTGGCAATAGGCTCGCCTCTAAAGTGGGTGTAATATTTGGTACACCTCTGCCTAAATCTCCGATTACAGGCACGATGCCATGTAGTATTAGTTACTGTGTTCTAATTTTAAGACCTTTGTTCTTCCAGAGCGCCCGCTCCAAGTCGTCAGTGGCGTCGTCCTCCGCATCCGCAGTGTCGGTGCGGTCGGCGGGCGGGTCGGGCGCGTCGCACGCGTCGGGCGAGTCCAGCCCCGACGTGACGTCACGCGCCGCCCCGCCGCGCCCCCCCCTCACCGACCACAGCGATGACTCCAGTCTCAACTCTGTGGATTTGGATCCGCTTGGTTAGTATCTATTTGATTTGAAACTTAGTTTTAAGACAAATTACAATACATAGAGGTTTTGCTAGCGTCACATTCAACCACATGAATAGGTATACTAGTGCAGTGATAGGGTAATTTTTTGCGGATTAAGTTATGAAACTTGACCTTACTTGTACTTACTAGGTTTGCTTTTTGTCAGTAGAGATATACAGGATGGCATTTAGTCACCTCCATTAGGGGTAATTAAAAAAAAAATGGTTGTCTGTAAAGTTGGTTTACGGACGATAGTTTAACGTGACAACGTCATAACAAAACACAACGCATAGCCAATCGAGTGGAAGAGAGATAGATGCGGCGCAAGCGTACGATGAGCGTAACGGGACAATGAGCATAACGGGACAATGAGTCATCATTTTTCGTGCATGCAGCCGGCGTTCATCGATTTATACGTCAAAAACTTTGTCTATGAAAGTCAATCCGATTTGTTACAAATACCAGTCAGTATTGTTAGTATTTTACAATATACTAAAAAAAAAACCTGGAGTGTGGAAATGTACTAGTTAATCACCGTTTAGCGTTCCATCATTGATTGACTAATTTCGAATTTCATGTAGCGAGTTACCTAGCCACTCATCAAAAGTAAATCACTAGGTATGGTCCCGTTTGTATTGACACAAAAAGCATGTTGGTGAATTCATCTCCGTTTCATATCGACATAATAGTAAAGTTATGGTATACCTAGTTTTGGTGAAGTAATAGTGTGATTTCTTCCAAATAGACGACAAGGACTGGCTGAGTTGTGGTAAAAGTGCAACAGGTTAGTCCTGTAGTGTAGATCTGTACGTCAATGTTTGTATATCACCCAGTCGTCTTTAGAGGCATGATGTTCATTTCATAAGTTTTTGTTAAACCAATATAGTTTTGCAATATTTTTATTTATAGTAGCTAAATGATTGTCTTCAACTATAAATATATTATTTGGTTGAAGTTTCTTCGTTGTTGTAGTCCCTAAGTTTTGTATTTTTATGTTTTTTTTTAAATGAAAATGCTGTACAATACGACGTTGCTTGTTTTGTTGTTTTTATATTCTTGCACATAATTACAATCTGCATAAATAAAACAATAAAAAATAAGCCATCTCTACAGTAAAATAATTTTATAAAGCACTTTTTTTCCTCAAAACAAAATACAGTATTTATCTACCATTTAGTTAAAACCAACTCTGACACTTATAAGGACGAGCAGTGTAGTACAATACTAACAATAGCCTTCGTGTGTCCAGGTGGAGTGTACGTGGACAGCGACACGGGGCTGGAGTCCATGTCCTCAGCCGAGGCGGGCGCGGCCTGCGGGGGCTGCGCGGCGGGAGGGGGCGGCGGGGGCGGCCGGGGGGAGGTGACGCCGCGCGACGCCGAGATGCTGCGGCAAGAAGTGTGCCGGCTCAAGAACGACAAGCTCGACCTACTCAAACAGAATATTGTAAGGATCCATAGACTCGATATTAATCTCATCCAGTAATGTAGGTAATCTGGTACTATTGGTTTTTGCTATTGTGTGTGCTTCACCTTTAAGTCTCGTGTTTGTGGGACTCAAAAGTTTTGCAACATATTTTGTGTTGCGAGAAACATGTTGCAGCTGCAATGCAACATTGTTACGAACATGTTTCACCTAAATGCTAAAAACATAGCCAGCAGGACAAAATCATGATGCTGCCAATCATAGTTTTGTCTTCCCAGCCAAGCGTTACACTTATCTGAAATATGTTTGTAACAATGTTACGCAACATATACGCAACACAAAATGATGTTTGATGTTGAACTTTAGTTTACCATGAATACGGAGCTTTAGTAACCAATACCAGTCGGTCCATGTGGCATCAATGGACTGCTCGGGAATGAAGTGCTAACAAACAAGAGAAGACAAGACTCTTTCAAACAAAAGCTTCATTAATTTTCACTAACTTAACAATTAACGCTCAATAACTAGTAATATGTTTACCAATTTTATTATGAATGATCTTGGGCACCATTACAACTATCTAATAGGCAAAATAGCTTTCCAAAATATCTTTGCTAAAAATTACATTTCAATAAATTCACACAAAAAATATAAAAATAACATTACGCCTGCAATCCCTGAATAGTTAGGCAGAAGTGTACCAAGTAGTACACCAACATTTCCCCAGTTATGTTTTAAGTCCCATGTAATAGGGGGCGAGAACTCCGTGGCTGCTACTTAGAAATTCCCGATGGAAAAACCCAATAACACTTTGCCTCAACACGACCTCATACTCGATCACCGAGGCGTTCAATAAATTTACACTCTATGCTAAGCCTACATTTTGAATGCAAAGCAAGACACGTTATCATCTAATACTCAACATTTAATAACATTCCTGATCATTTAATTTTTCTCTTCCAGACATGGCAAAACGAGATCAAATGTCTACGTGAAAAGGAGATGTCTCTACAAGCAGAACTGAATTCAATGTCCAGAGAAATGCGGAGGCTTCGGGAGCAACAGGTCACCACCATCCCCAACCCTTCAACACATGATTCCACCGCTTAAAAATTAATCCTATCGGATTGAAATAAGGTCCTATTTAAAGTAAACACGTACGATTCACATGACTCCACCGCTTTAATGTATCTTGAACTTTATGACCTTGCAAATAAGGTCCTGTACTTGTGTACGCAACTTGATGACTGCTGTGGAAGAGATCTGATTTTTAGAAATGACCAAGTAAGGTAATCTGGGATTTAGGAGGTTTTGCTAAACGAATGTTTTAGTAGTAGTTACTCGATGTCGCTACTCAATATTTATGTATGTTGCTCTCTTTACTATACACATTGTAGCGAGAACCATTTGTGTGCAATATTGTGTTCTTAATATAAACGACTGTGCAATCTCAAATACGGTAAACGGCATTGTTTAATTGTTAAATTTTTATTGTAGACAATTCTTCGTATTGAATAATGCTATTTACACAGTTCTGAAGTTGAACAGTCCGTTGCAATACAGATATTGATAAATGTATAGTAGCAAAACTATTCCTTATATTTATTTACCTATAGAGATGTCCCAATTTCGTATATTAGTAATATCGAATTACTTCTTAGGTCGTGGCTTGACTGACTATTAATGAGAATTGCTAAAACTTCGACATAATATAACGATTCTATAGTTAATTAGAGAGAATATGATTCGAATCTTTTTATATGTTGTTATACCAAAACTGAATTGTTAATGTCTAATGTTAGGCTACTCGCTTTTTGTAAATGTTGTGATAACCTAGCTTATTCGAGACATAAATAGTTCTAAACCCATCTTATATTGTTGTGTTTCACACAAATGTATGTATTTATTTCGGGTAGAGCATACCGCTTGTGTTCTTTAGAGAGTTATTTCTCGCGCAAAATCATTATTTACTTTTCCATTAGTAAATAATTGTAGAGATATATCTCTTAGAATCCTTGATCACAGTCTTGAGTGCTTCTTTTTGAAACCTTAAAAAAACCCTTTGATTAAATAAAAGTTAATTTTTAATCATAAGTAAATGTGATTAAATTACATCACATTTAATAAATAAATGAATGCGTAGTCAAAGGGTGTTATGTATAAAAAATATTAAACGACTTTGATTTAACTTGAGGAGCATTCATAGACTGATAATATTATTTCTTCAATGTTCGTAGCAACATTAAACGGAATTTTACGTATTAGGAATTAGATGACAAAAATAACGGTACCTACTAAAATAAGCCTTGAATTATCTTGTAGAAAGCCTATACATAATTATGGTGCATTAGAGAAAAAAAATATAACTAAAACGATTCTTATAATACGTTTAGATATTTGAATTTGTATGAAAGTATCCCAGTACAGTTTGATTTTGTATGTAGCGTTTCTACTGATAGAGCAATTTTACGTATCTTTAGTTCCGTTTCGCTTTGTAACATCGATAGCCTTACTACACTGATCACTCTTGTAAGAACTGTTTGCTAATCTGCCATCTTTGTCTAATTCGTTCCATCTAGAACTCTAGAAAGAGACAAACGTATTTCTGTAACTTTACTTATGTATGAGCGCTGAAAGTAAGGCTATTTTATATTAGTTTACAATTTAAGTTCACCAGTTACTGTAAATATATTCTAAACTGGTCTTAGGCTATTTGATTAAACAGTATTTCTTTTAATTTATGCTTGGATATAAGTTTCGTTTCTCGAGTGCATTGAGGTTGAATAATGTTTTGTTGTTTATAATTAATATTTTATACCAAAGTTAACATTCCCCACTAAATAGTTTAGAGTTTTTTTTATATAATAATTACCTTAAAGTGAACCAGTATTTGTAACGTTTCAACTGAAGGAACACGCTAACATAATTCTAAGTTTACATTTAAACCTTTCTATTAAATGTAATTATTTAGATTTTTGTTCGACTGTTGATTATTATAAGTTGATTGAAACCAACTGTTGATTCGTCTTCACTTAGACTTAAACCAAATATTGAGCGCGGAGCGTTAGAGGAAATAGTATATAATTATAAAAGATACCTATTGAAATATATGAATAGTTAATACTAAATAAATATTGTTGTTTTATTCTGACTTCCTCTGAAGAACTGCGAACTCCTTTATAGAGGTCAAGTTCTCATACACCTACATCATTTTGCAGACTACGAGCGATGCGTTGCGTCGTCGCAGTGCAGTGATTTTGACGCAGTGAATGCCCCACGAGAGCTGCGATGTCGCAACGCAACGCAGCTGACCCCGAAGGCTTATTTTAAATGAGCCCAACTGCCATCTTCGATAGTCTAAAATTACTGCGCAGCGCTGCGTTGTCGCTCCGTTGACTTGACGCAGCACGCCTTCCCGCTACGTCGCCCTGACCGCTTTTCCGATGCGCACACGTTACGTCGCCGTATGTCGTTTCAACACCATATGGCATGACGCTCAGATTTATGTGTAACTACGGCCTACGGGGCGTCACCGCTCAGACATCGCAGCGAGTCGCAGAGCATTAGCAACGCCCGTATAGCATCGCTCTAATACAGAAACTCCGACTACGAAAAAGACATTTTTCGAACCACAGGTCTCAGATAGGTTGTTGCAATAGTGACATCTCTTATTAGTCTATTAAAGTGTTTAACATAGGTTCAGGTAAACCGCATGCGTATTACCTTTGCACTGATGAAGTGTGCCAACATTCACGTTCCATAGATGGCGCGATTTGAACAAACATTAATTTTGAACAGCGCCACCTATGTCTTGCGACAATATTTTATTCAGAAAATTTGTCTGCCACTTCGTTTTGAGCGCTGAAGTAAGTTTCAGTAGGAAAGGTAGAGGGCGACCTTGTATAACTTGCAAGCTTTCCACCACGCATAGCATGACCACCGTAGAAACGGGTTTTGTCGACGCAAGAATCGACAAAATGAAAGATTGTGAGAAGAAATCTATCATTCATCTATCTATCAACATAGGGTAACTATAGTAGAAATAACATGAATTTCACTGACAGTTACTACAAACAAGTTACATCCACTACACATTCGAATGGTACTTAACTTTTCTGATCCTATATTATTTTCCTTTCGGGTTAATTTATAATTGATGCGAACTTAAAACAAAAACAAACTAAACGTTACTATCAAAACATAAAATTTTACTACAATTTTATAGTCCATAAAAGCTGAAACTGTGACCCTATTTCTGAAATAGAACCACGACAATTCCAAGTACTACACCTATGTTGAACCACTTTGCATACAACCAGTAAGACATCAAGTTTAAAGGTTATTGAGCTAAGTTGTTAGCTCACTTGAGATACTCACCTACTTCCCTAAGTAGCAAGTTACTTGCGGAACTGTTACTTTTTATGGTTTTATTTCGCTCGCTACTTAGGGGTAACAGGTAAAGTTGTACTTTCGTATAAAGACAAGGAATCGTGAAAGATGTTGTAGGTGATGTTAATTACTACATGGTACTTACCTAGATACAATATATCCTACAAAAGATTTTCTGATGAAGTTATTATTTATACATTTGCTTTTTAAGTTTTTTAAACGTCGCACGGGAAACGTAATAAGGTTTACTGAGGTTTGTTAAATACCTGGGCTATCACAGTTTAATTAAAAATCGGAAATGAAAACCTATATTATTATATTGGTTTCCTTTTCTAAATAGGGCCGAAATCATGTTTGAACCATATTCTACACACCTATAACATAAGTGTATCCCGATGAAGGCAAAAACCTTTTTATTTTCAAACCAAGATTTTTCAATCTCAATAAAAATGGCTGCTTGAGTTCAAAATTGCTTGGCGTCCCTACCGACCCTTTGACCTACCTTAGTTGTACCTACCTTCTAGTACATAACTGAATCGTACCTTCTTGCTTCGGTCCCCATCGTGGTTATTGAGTTACGGCCTCGGGCAGGACGCTTCGTTTGCCCCTGTTTTAGCATTCATTCTCTTTTGCCGCAATTTGCGGGTAATTACTTTAAAAGAGTTTACTTTAACTGAAATAAACTTTGCAGACGGTAGAGCGTTCTAGCTATTTTGTGACGTAAACAAAGTTTGGTAATTATAATCTTAGGGGGTAAACTTTTGAGCTAACCTTTTGACTTTGGCTACTTTTTGATCTAGTTTGGAAAGAAAAAACATTTTGTCATGTAAAGGTCAGAGATACCAATTTGTTGCTTAGTGGATGAACTTTCAATTTCCCTCTTTCCTATCAAAATTTTTGGGTTTTATTTTTTAAGGGACCATAGTTGCCAGTAGATAGAAGGTCTAAGCTAGACATATTTCTTTACTCGGTTATAAAAATCGTATGAGACTGCTGAGAATGATGACCAGCGTTCGATTTCCAGGTCGGGCGAAGTTTTAATGAGCTTTTACATCTCGAAGTTGTCACTAGCAGCCCGACTCTGGATTTGTTGATGGCAATAGGTTCGTCCATGGGACTTTAACATAACTGGCAAAATGTGCCGGAATAGAAAAATCTGTGGGTGCACCATTGCTTAATCCTTCGAGGAAATTGGTGTGATGTTATCTAAACAATCGTTTCATATTAGACCCAATAGAACAATGAGAACTGTGAATCTCTCTCTTCTCTTCTCTCTTCTTCAACCTTTGGCAACCCAATGCTGAGTGTAGGTCTCTTCCAAGTCTCTCCACTTTAGGCGGTTTTGTGTGATGGCTATCCAGTTTCTTCCGGCCACTTTAATGAGATCATCTGTCCACCTAGTCGGTTATCTTCCCACATTCCTCCGTCCCGTTCGTGGTCTCCACTCCAGCACTTTTGAATAAATATCCAAGAAATATTATGAGAAACTTTGAGAGATTTGTGTATTTCCAACTAATAGGTACAGCTCTTGAATTAACAATTTAAAGAAGGTAGTCTTCTAGCTCTACTTAAGTTTTACAGACATCGAAGGAATACTTTATAAATAATGAGACTAATGAGATGTTATAAAGTATGAAAACTGTTTTGAAAATCCTCATATAGAAGAATTTCGAGCTCAAATTAATCTGTGAGACGTGGGTGTATGTATTACCTATAGACATTATGAGTGCTTGTGAGTTACCTATTGAAATATTAATTAAACTCGGATTAATCTTCGAGTGAGTCTTTCAGTGTTATAAATATTTTGAAAGTTATTATATTTTCAGGTATTCGGAAGGTAGGGGTTAGGCAGAGGTGTACCTAATAGTACACCCACATTTCGCTGGTTAAATTTAAGACCCACGTAATATTGCCATCAACCGAGCATAAATCTGTACTCCGTGGCTGCTCCTGAGAAATTTCTGATGGAAAAACCCAAGAACACTTTGCCCAACCCGGGAATAAAACCTAGGACTTCATGCTCAGCAGTCGCGCTTGCGACCACCAGACCAACCAAGCAGTCGTATATTTTCAGATTTAAGTTGAACAATTTATTGCGCCTGGATTTTTTTTACCTGGAATTTAATAAATTGAATTTGTTTTTAAACGACGAAAAATTGGAGGAGGTTCTCAGTTATACGCGTATTTAGTAAAATCTACGTTTATATACTGCTCACGTTCCACCTTATGTACGAAGTTTAACGATTTAGTTGATAGAGTTTTGGCAGCAAAATTGAATTTATATCGTTGTTTTTAGATTAATTATTTGTGTGCTAATAAGTACGTAGAATACCGTTTTATAGCCAAGTTTGTGTTTGAAATATTTCGAAGAAACTTAGATCATTATTAGGCACGAATAAAAACAACACCTTAGTAATTACGGTAAACCCATTATTCACTAATTCTTCACTAACATGGGTCTCAACAATCACAAAAGCCTGGTGATTATTTATTACTAGTGAATTTAAAAAAAAGCAGAATTGAATTTTCATATTTCAGTTTTTATGATCATAATAATTTTCAGATTTTTTTTTTTCATTACACGGTGCCTCTCGGAGGAAACGAAGTACAGGAAAAACATTTTAATTTCCATTCTAGCTAATTTATTGAAGTGACAGAGACAAAAGTTTAGATGTACCCTTTTTCGAGAAGTACATATACTCGGAATAGCACTTCATTTATGAATGATTAATAACATTTAGATTCAGACGAGTTTTAACTCGACTCAATGTAAATCTACACTAATATTATAAAGAGGAAAGATTTGTATTTTTGTGTGTGTGTATGTTTGTAATGAATAAACTCAAAAACTACTGTGCCAGGGATTTCAAAAAAAAAATCACCATTAGAAAGCTACATTCACCCTGAGTAACACAGACTATATATATATATATTTTTTTTTTTAAATGTCCACCCGTGCGAAGCCGGGCCGGGCCGCTAGTGTTATATAAATGAACGTACAGACGCCAGCATATCAAGCTACCCGAAACTGTAAAATATTATAGTAGCTTGATGCACTGGCAGCTGTACATTTTACTGTACGAATCACCAGGGCTAAATTAAACTAAATTAAAAAATTTAACCGGTTACGGTCATTGACCCAAATCGAAATCGAATTAGGTTAAACGTTGCACTTTACCGGTTTTTACCGACTTACGCGGACAACCGGTTTTTCAAAATTTTGGTTTTGATTGTGAAAATTAACCGGTTAAAACCAAGTTTAATAGGGTCCCCGGCCCCGCCACCCTCACTCGCACGGCCTGGTCGTTGCGATTATTTATTTAATTTCTCCAGTTGGATTTGACGTCCTCAGATCAAACATTTTTTTTTCATAATATTTTCTGGGGTAATGTCGCCATAACTTGTTGGAAGTGATAAAAAAGTAGCCGAAAAAAAATTACGAATTACGGGATTAACCGGTTAATTTGGGTGTCATAACCATTTGTGCTTATGTAACCGGTAACCTTTATCATTTGGGTTACATAAAACAGTTCACTTGTTTAACCGTTAATGAAGGAACGATATATTTACCGGTATTTAATCGAAATTAACCGCTCTTTTTAAACCGGTTCCGAGCCCTGCGAATCACAACATGTTTTTTAGAAAAATCTCAACCAGCCTGGATTTATTTACTTTCATAAAAGCTCTCCTATAGTGTTGTACAAATTGAATCCCTTTCGCTCAATTCTATTTACTCCCATTCCTTTACGTAGTGATGATAATATAATCCCGATGGTGGATGAATGTAACGTTTGCATTTTATAAAAGGAATCTTCCATTCGTTCGTAGTTATCTGTCGGGGGTTTTTTCCGATTTCCGTACGAGACGTACGTATCAATATTTTTACTCATTCCTAAACAAATAAAGGGTGTAAAAAGACCCTTAACGAAGCCGAAAGGCACTTGTTCTCCTCGTCATTGTGATCATTTTTTTGTTCTGGACCATATCTGGGAACCTTCTAGTTACGGAGATATTGGGGGTCAAAGTTCCAATTTTTTTACAAGTTTTTTTTTTTAAATACTACTTTTTAAGGTTCTAACTTTACTCCAATTACCTCCGTGGTCCGTTTACTATTCAAAGCATCCATCAGTAATAAGTTTTGAGCGCATTATATTGAGTTTTACCGTAAAATGTGATTTTTGACCCCAAAAAAAAATTTCGTTTCCCAGCAAAATTTTTTTGCGTAAAGTTACTTAGTTTGATGTACAGAATGCTTGGTTGACGGCTTGGTGAAGGGTCTGTTTACACCCCGTATACTTGAACGTAATTATACTCCGTCGCTGCATCCAAAAAGATTTTCTCACCAGGTAGTCCACTACCTAATGTATCGGACACCGATCAAATATACGACTAAATATAAGTTCCTATGTATGAAAAAAAAAAAGCTTAAAATACACTAAACTACACTTTTCTGTTCACGCAGTACGTTTGTGGAACTCACTTCCGCCTAACATTCGTGATTCTAAAACTTTATTTCTGTTTAAAAAGCAAGTCAAAGAGCATTACCTCTCCTTTATACTGTAATATTATAGGTATATATATACAGTACTTGTATTTATTTCATATTTATTATCTGGATGAAGACGTAAGGCTGTCGAGGGTAGCCTTTACTTGGAGAAATATAATATGTATATTTTAGCGATACTTATTCCGTATTGCATACAAAATAAAAAACGCGGAAAATTTATTCCTTTTGAGAGCTTCCGTTGCGTGCGCTGCGTAAACGGTTAAAGTTGCGCAATAATAATGTATGACGGAATCGTTCCTCTTAAAAAGTTCTAAAAAAACACCTGCGCTAGCATAATGTCTATCTTTTAAGGTCTCTCCACTCTCTCTTACCCTCTTTCCCTCTTATGTGACGCAGAAGAAGTTGCGCGGGTCAGCTAGTGAAAATCATAAAAGAACAATAGGTAAGTTAAATAAAATTAATATGATAACAAATCTAACGTTATTAGCTACGTGGAATTTGCAAAACATTTTGCGTACTTTATCAATATAAACAGTCACGTACTACTAATATTATTGTAATATTTCGTTTATAAAAGTTTTCATCATGTTTACCGTGAATGCTCATAAAAACAAATGAATGTTTAACTAAACTTTATTCATAGCTTATGTATCGCATAATAGAACAACAGTGCTGTCAAATAAATACATAAATAATAATATAAATAGATTATTCACCAGCAACTTGCCTTGAAATATAAACTTGTGGAATTTGAGGTACCGTACTACAAGTATGTGCTCGACCCAGTTCTCGAGAAAGACCATGTCACGCTGTACTGGCATCGGCCTATCATTACTGACAGGACTATTGCCAATAAGCCTGACATTGTAGTGATAGACCGATCAGCGCGCCGCGTAATGAACGTGACGAGAACCTCGTGAAAGCGAGAAAGAGAAACAAATAAAATATCTCGACTTGGCACACGAGGTTGTCGACATGTGGAATGTGAACTCGGCTGTCTTTGTGCCGATTGTTGTAACGGCCAATGGCCTTATAGCCAAGAGCCTCGACGACCATCTTTCGAGGCTCTCCTTAGGCGGTTGGATCAAGGGCCTGATTCAGAAAGCAGTACTTCTCGATACGGCTCGCATTGTGAGGCGGTTCCTGTCTCTGGAGCCCTAACCACCGGTAGCTTGGACCCTGCTCCCGACAGCGGCGGGCTACTATTCTTTTATATAAAAAAAAAATTAAGTATTATTTTGTACAAGAATATTTAAAAATGTAAATCATATGTATAGTAAATATATAAATAGTAGTTGAATGCATTTTTGTAACACACCTTAGTGACTGTAGAGAGAGGTAAAATTTTATTCTGCTGATCTGTAGAAACTTTTTTGATAATAATTTATCAGCGCAACTACAATTGGGATCCATTATTATCTGTCAGCTTTCAAAGACGGATTATTATGGATGGAAACTTATAAACTTGTAAGGAGGTACTTAGGTAGGTAGGTACAGTCACGAGCACCAATATGTATACACTTTCCTCAATTTAAAAGCAATTTTCGCGATTGTAACTTGGAGATAGGATCTTTTTCATAAAAATATGAGTTCCAGAATACTATGTTCGTAACAACATGAAATTTTAATCAGAACGGTAGGAGAAAAACACTTTTAAAAGTTGTTTACATATTAATGCTCGTGACTGTACCTGTGTGACCCTTCGCGGCTCTTTCTAAAACGAAGTAAAATTAGAAAGAAGATTTTGTTTAAAACAAGACCTCTTTTGAATCCCATTTCACGTTAGCGTTGCTCAATGACAACGTCAAACCACAGAAAGATAATAATATAAACTTGAAAAAAAAAACAAAATCCAGCCTAGCTTTGAAAACCTAAAAATAGTCAAGCAATACCTATTAAAAACAATTGCGTAATATTCTGTTTCCCAGTTAACTGAGAGAAAAATATCAGACAATTTCTTATTTGATTAAAAAGTCCAATTAGCTCCATCGTCTTTTCTAAGCTTCACCTTACCGTTATTTTTCAAAGAACGAGGTGATGTTTTTATAACTTTCTAGTTTTATTATTTTCTTCTTACCTAAGACGTAGACGAGAGCTGGTTATTATTCTTAATAGAAAATTGTTTGTAAGCGATTCGTGGAATAATGGCTTTATTTGATCAGTACCTATTATTTCGAACTAACTGTTGCCCGCGACTTCGTTCGCGTGGTAATTTTGAAGAGTATGAGTGAGGAAAAAAAAGATAGCCTATGTCCTTCCGCAGGATTATAATCTATCTGCTCGCCAAATTTCATTACGATCCGATCTGTGTTTAGTCGTGAAAAGGTAGCAAACAAACAAACAAACAGAGTGACTTTCGCATTTATAATATTAGTATGGATATAAGACGCCATGGTGCGGGTTTTTGAGCTCTTGAGGTTACTGATATTTTAGGCTTCATTTATTTGTTTCTCATGTTTTTTTTTCGTCTAAAATTCAGTCTGTTATGAAACTGTTTAATATGTTATCACAACGTATCGTATTGTATTACTTTATTATTTTACAAGATAAAACTGAAATTGAATATGAGTTTTTAATAAAACAGTGACTTTTAAAGAAAAATTGAATTGGATTATAACAACTGTAGTGGAGTTTGACATTGGTAGGTAACCAGTTAGTTGAATCTTTGGTTTATCTCTTTGTGATAAGACCCCCATTATGTAACCGTCCGTAAAATGTATACTATTTTTATACCTGTAATTTGTATGGTGTTCATATTAAAGAGTAATTTATCTATCCGTCTTCTACTGAATTAGACGATTTTTACGACTTTGGCTACGTAAAAGTAAACCTAATAATCCTACCTCCCACCTCTCCCTCCCACCAATAACCTAATAATCTAATAAAACATAAATATATATTTTTTTTATTATTTCTCAATTTTTTTTTGAGTCTCAATCTATGAATGTAATATTCATCTTGATCGTGGATAATATAGGAAACTGGAAGGATTGAATAAATAAAACTGTTCTTCTCAAGTTCATTGTCATGTTTACTTGCTCAGGCCTCAATGCTCCTCTATGACGTAACTTGTTGACTAACACAACAGTTTGTTTTGAACATTAATAATAGCGTTGTCGTAACCAGAACGAAATGACAAAATGACACTGATGATGGACAACTCCAAAATGTATGGAAGTGACATAAACTTCTGAAAAAATAGACTTACACTGTCACTTACTGGATATCTTCCGAGATTATCAAATATTCTGAGCTCCCGATATTTCGACGCTGTTGCAAGCGCCATGATCGCGGGTTGAATATCGGGAGGTCAGAATAATTGATAATCACGGATGATATCTCGTAAGTCTTGTGACAGTGTAAGTTTAGTTATAAACCGTGAAAGCTTAAAATAGTGTTCTGAAAAATTTATGTCAACAACTGATAAAATTGACATTCATTGCCACTTGTCTAGACCCAAAAAGTTATCCTTAGTGTTAGAGTTTTATTTTTGTTCTCTAAAACCAAATAAATAACTAGTATTCTACTCGTAAGCTATGATTTATGCACTCTTGTTTATAACAAAACTGCAGCTGCCACGCAAGCGGAGATAGTCCCTTTGTTGCCTTAAAGCTAAGTCACCTTGCACGGAGCGCCGTATCCTATAATAAACAGAAAGCTTGCAAAGCCGTGAGCGACATTCACGCAAGTGTCTCTCACAAACTTAGAACTAACTTGAGAACATATAATTTTAACTTAGTTAATAATTTATTACAGCAATTTCTCACGTACCCTTTCACAAACATACTTACTGACTTTTCGACTTAAGAAAGTTTGAAAATATTTAAAACTAGCTTTTGCCCGCGGCTTCGCTCGCGTTAATTTAGAATTTGACAATCAATTCGAGTTGTATTCTGCTTATAATAATATAATTCAATCATGATTCGAAAGACACATGGCGCCATCTAATATCGTAAGAACATTATTGTTGTTGTTCTCGGGAAAAGTACTTTTTTACGGGATGAAAGGTACCCTATGTCCGTTTCTGTATATCTGACAACGTATTTGCAAAATTTCAGGATAATCGGTTCAGTGGTTTAGGCGTGAAAAGGTAACAAACAAACAAATAAACTTACTTTCGCATTTATAATATTAGTAAGGATTCACAAACTGATTTTAGAGTAGGTAATAACTACTGTTGTGGTAATTATTACAGTCTAGTAATAACCATTAAATATTTAATAAACGTTGAGTGGTTGTTACTCCCAGTGGAAATAAACAAAGCATAATAGTTGCATGATGTATTGCAGTGGTGCATAGTTTGAGCACAATTTTCCTATGCCCAGATGCTTCATACAAGAAACGACCCACTTGGTAAAACTTATGTGAGGGAAACCACGAAGTATGCTAGTTTGAATTGCTCTTTTATTCCTGTCAGAAAATAAATGTTAAGTAGGTTTTATGTAGCCAGCTTTGTACTGCGATAAATTTTAAAAATATGCCACGGCGCGCTGGCTGAAAATTTTCTGCGGCGAGAGGTTCTATTTTCAAACAAAAAATAACTATCACTTTTGTTCGAGTCTTTATTTTTCCACAGTATAAACTGTCTCTAATTGTAATTTATAGCCATATTATTTTGATAAAATGGCGACGTAAACCCCATTTGGGTATGGACTTGAAACTTTTCAGATTCCAGCAAAGATTTTTGCATGCAAGAACTTTATACAGTTAATTTAGCAGTTTATGTCGCCCGCCTGCTGTCTTTTTATGGCTCAAAACAGCCATCCATAAAGCCCATGGCCCCAAGAGACAAAATAACAACCGACCTATATTTTTAAAATACATTTTTATGCAAATAAGCTCAGTAATTGCCGTAAACACAGTTATTAATATTAATTAACATGTATTCAAGGGTTACAAGAAGGTTATATACCAATTAACGTAGTGCATTTAAATAGAATCCACTAGTGGCTTTACTTAAATGTATGTCCGGTGCACCCGGGACAGTCAGGACTAACTAGCCGGACGGCTACGACATATTGCTGTCTGGCTCAAATTTTAACGACACCACGAGCTATTCTGTGATCGATAACCGATGAAACTGTCGACTCCTGGAGTGGAAACCACGTGTCTATCAGCTTTCGTAGCGTGGGACACTCTCTAGCTATAAGGACTGACGACTAAAAAAGAAGGTTGCGACAGACTGATTGCGGATGTCGGAGGACCGGGAGATGAGAGAGGTCTATATCCGTCAATGGACTGCGACAGATTGGTTGCGAGTTTCTCTCAATGTAGTCTTTCTTTATCGTGTGGTTAGTTCGTAACCTGGTGTCAGAGTTTTTATGCCGCCCATGGGCCTCTGACTTGGCTTTACATGCCATCAAGAAATATCTCTCAGGCATGCTGGTTTCCTCACGATGTTTTCCTTCACCGAAAAGCAAGTGATAATTTTACTATACGCACATGAATCCGAAAAATCAGAGGTGCGTGCCTTGGGTTCGAACTCGAGACCTATGACTTGGCAGTCCGACGGTCACACCACTAGGCTATCACTGCTTTTAATCAGTGTAGTAACAAGAGAGAATAGTATTGAAACAATACTTTCTAGCATAAAATCCTGTTTTATTTATTGTCTACAAAGAAAACTTGTAAGTTTTTATCTCATCCGGGATTGGGCTGACTTTCCTAACGTCAACCCTTGTCTTGCTCTCCACTTAGCGATGCAATTATTTATACCTTTTCACCGCTGGCTAAAGCCATGAAATTGCCTGAGATTACTTGGGAAGTCGAAATTCTATTTAAATGTTGTTAAATGTTTCTAAGAGTTGATAGAAAGTCTAAAATTAGTTAGAAGTTTGCTTAAATATCAGATTTTATAAAATTAACTTGGGTAGGAAGTATCTAGGTTACTTAGGCACTTAATTTGGAAACCAGGTTTTTCTATGTTAGAGTCGTTCCCGGTACCTAGAAACTTATTGCGAACACGGCTCAAATTCAAAATCATTTAAAATCTCTTCTCAAATCATGACTTAAAAAATACAGCTTAAACTTAAGGAACAAAAGTTTTCACCAGGGCCCCACCAAACGGTATGAAGTTTATATAAATATTTTAAGCATATTTGAATTATTTATTTAAAATGTGAAGGGAACTTGAAGATTGTAAATGAAGTAGAAGAAGACAAAAGTAAAAAATAAAAGTCTATATAATCATTTTAATTCAATATAAAATAATTAAAAAATACTTTACTTGCACAGGGAAGTTACCAGATAAATAGTACTCACCTAAGGTACGAATAATATAATGTTCAATGATTAATGAATGATTGATTAATGTGATGAATATTAAGATATATATACCTGCTTCTTCTATAAGCTCACCACAAGGGTTTCTTTCCACGTATTTTTGTACGTAACCCTAGCAACCGGCAAAATACGAGTTAAAGTTCGTAGTTCTCCGTATCGTATCCCTCAAAGGAAGATCTTCTACGAGAAGTGAATTTTAAATTGGTTCCGTTCAAAGTGTAGAGAGATATGAAAGTGCAATGCTATTCGTAAATAAGAGTCGCATTTTTAGTTTCAATATTATTTTAAGAATTTATATGCTACTGCCGCATTTGCGGTGAAAATATTTCAACGCTTGGGGGCGTTGAAATATCGAATTATTTACTAAATACACGATATTTTAATGAACACTTGGTAAACGTTTTTGATACGACATGGCTACACATTTGACCCAAAATTCAGCTACGTGAACTCCGCTCACTGATGCGATCATAACGTCATCAATTGCGCAAGCATGATGCACTAGATGGACGGATGAAACATTGTGGGAAAACGCCGCCACGCGATTATAACACGATGTTCCATTGTTTCAGCAAAAGCAGTGATAGCCTAGTGGTATGACTGCCACATCGTAAGTCTCAAGGTCGCACCCAAGACATGCACCTCAGATTTTTTGGATTCATGTGCGTATTGTATAATTATCACGTGCTTCGATGAAGGAAAACATCGTGAGGAAACAGGCATGTAAAGCCAAGTCAGAGGACCATGGGCGGCATAAAAACTGACACCAGATTAGGCACTAACCACACGAGAAAGAAGAAGTACTTAAAAATACTAGAGACACCCTTTTATTTTTAGAGAACAACTTTCACAATCAGACAGTTATCTATCACAATCAAGCATGTCACAATCCTCTTAAAAGATTCCTAAGAAAGCCCGCATATAACATCCCTCCGGCATCAATTTGTACTTCCCACGTAATACCAACTTAACTGCTAAGGAATCCGTTATGTCTAATTTGGGAATACTATTGTATTGAAGCACGTGTTTCAGTATCCTAGGGACTAACGCAGAGAATAAAATATCGACGAACACTGTAGGTAGACCGTTATATAATAAAAGAAAGAACAATATAATATACCACAGAGTACTGAATCACCTCAATGGCCGCTGCTAGGGAGGGTTAAATGAGAAAGTGACTTTTCTACCGGTGGTAACGTTTGGGAAATTCAATCATGTCATATTGACACATCCAACTGAAAAGCTTATGTCAATTCTAAACTTATACTGTCACCTACGGGATATCTTCCGTGATTGTTCATTATTTTGAGCTCCCGATATTTCGACGCTGTTGCAAGCGCCTTTATCGCGGTTTGACTGACGTGAAAGCTTAAAACAGTGTTATGTCAATTCTGTTGACAGCCGCTGTCACTTGTTTAGGCCCTATGGTATAATATGTCAACCCTTACTTTACAGCTGTATAACTAAGTGTGTCTGCGAGTGTCACCGTTTACTTATAGAAAATGAAGGCCTGTGACAATGGTATTCTGTCAGCGCTTGTGACAGCCGAAACTTGCGGTCAGCGCTAATTTAAGGTGTAAACATTACCCTCTTCAGTCGGGTAAAAAGACCCTTCACGAAGCCAAAAGTCATTTGTACTTCCCGCCATTGCGATCATTTTCTTGTTCTGGAACATACCTGGGAAGTGGGAACCTTCTATGTAGTTACGGAGATATTGTAGGTCAAAGTCCCAACCTTTTCACACATTTTTTTAATACAAGTTTTAAATTTTGTTGTTTTACTTAAAATTACTCCATGGTCCTTGTACTATTCAAAGCGTCCATCATAAGGTTTTGAGTGCATAACATTGAGCAATACCGTAAAACATGATTTTTCACAAAAAAAAAGTCGCTTCCTAGGAATAATTTTTGCGCAGTGTTACTTAGTTTGACGTACAGAATGCTTGGTTGACGGCTTCGCATAGGGTCCGTTTACATTACACCTTGTGCGCTGGTACTAATTTAAATATTAGGTAATATTAGTAATGGCGTCTCTAGTCACTGCCGCCGTGGTGATTCCATGTTCTGTGCTTCAATACAAATCTTTTATTTGTTCGTTACATAAAACAGATGAGACGAGAGAAGCAGCGGATAACGGTGTACAGGAATATTTGCGAAAATAATTTTATCTTATTGGCAACTACTGTGCGGAAAAATTAGGGGTCTACAAACTTTTTCGCTCTCGTGTGTTATAGCTGGAGTTCATCTCTTGGATACAGGTATTGCAATTGATACTAATTCTTGATGCATTGCGGTCCGAAACTTCCGAAGACTAAAATTGAAGGAAGAATTATGTTTAAAAAAGTTTTAATGTAATCATACGAAATAGTTATGGTGTTATAACTGATCTCAAACAAAATGTATGTTATAATTTAATTAATTTATACTAAGCACATGTTTTAAAATTGTAAATTGTGTGTATTTAGTATTAATTTTATATCACAAATTAATTTTATACCTTTTACTGTGCCCTACAGGGTCCATAATTTACCTTAGCTTTAAGCCCATTGTAAGATCTTCACACATTATGGAATGCAAATAAAGATATGAGAGGGACCAGAAACCGAGCATCAGTTGGTTGAAGCCCTTCCGGGGAATTTATCAGAACTTATATACCAGTAGATCTTTAGCCTCTGTGCTATGTTCAGGTGAGGGGCACATAAGACATTGCACAATACAATTGTCTCCGAGCGATGAGCGTAACGCAATAATAGCCCACGTACGGTAGACGTGACCAACAAGGTATTGAAGCAAGGTTTGTAACGTGTTGTGCAGAAGTTACTGTTGGTCCTTGCCAATACGGTTCTATTTTAATCAAGTCTCTGTCTTCCCACTGTTGAGCCAATGATAATCATGATGTAATACACAAAAGAAAAAAAAAAGAACACAAAAATATGTCAACAATCTAGGACAAGGTCACGCCTGTAATCTTAAAGCGTTAGGTTGAGATGTAACATCATGGGTGTAAAGATAACTTTAACGAAGCTTTAAAGGCACTTCTTCTTCCCGTCATTGCGATCATTTTTCTGTTCCAGACCATACCTCGGAACCTTCTAGTTACGGAGATATTGAGGGTTAAAGTGCCAATTTTTTAAAGTTTTTTTTAGAACAAGTTTTGAATGTTATAACTTTATTTTAATACCTCCACGCCCCCCCGAACACAATTTAAGTGCGTTAAATTGAGTCGTACCGTAAAACGTGATTTTACCCCAAAAAAAGTTTCCTAACGTGATTTTTACCCCAAAAAAATTTCCTAGCAATTTTTTTTGCGTGGAACTTAGTTTGAAGTACAGAAAGCTTGATTGACGGCTTCGTGAAGGGTCCGTTTACACCTTGTCTATTGTCATACATATTTCGTCCACAAATCCAGAGTTGGGACTGAGAATTTCCTGGTAGGAAGATAAAGATAAAGATAAAGATAAAGATAAAGATAATTTTATTTTGCAAACATGGGTAACATTAAATGGTGACAAAAAAAAAACATATTGAAAGTTCAGCCATATTTTACCACGCAGGCATGCAAAAGATATAAAATATCAACTTATAACTAGAAAGTAGGTACAATTAAAAAACATTACACGAAAAAGAAGGTACACAAAAAATATACATTATTCTAACTTAAAAAATCTTTCTCAGTAAGGTATTCACTTAAATTATAATAAGCTTTCACCACTAAAAAGCTACGAAGTCTTTTTTTAAATAATTGGACTGGAAGCTCTTTCCAACTCTTAGGCAAGTGATTATAAATAACTGGAGCCATGCAGTAGACACTTTTGCGCATGAGTGCTGTCTTAGCTGGCTCCTGACAAAGCAAGCTATTGTCGCGTCTATTGCGGGGAAACACGTCAGCTATACGTCTGAAACGACTCGGGTTTGCCTTCACAAACACAGCTACTTCTAGTATGTACAGACAAGGTAATGTTAATATCTTATAACTTTTAAAGTATGGTTCACAACTATCAGTGGGTTTAATTTTAAACATCGATCGAATGCATCTTTTTTGCGCCTTGAAGGCGGTTTCTTTTTCAGTAGAGTTTCCCCAAAATATGATCCCATACCGTAAATGTGATTCTACTATGCCATAATAAGCGGTAAGAAGAGCATCTGTGTTAATTATAGGTGATAAAGTATGTAGAGCGTATGCAGACTTACTCATCTTTTTACATAAGGTATCAATGTGTGATTTCCAATTTAATTTGTTATCTATTTTGAGACCCAAGAATTTTATATTTTCAACTTCTTCTATGGTATCATTATTGTAGTGTATATTTAAATTAATAGTAGGGGTCTGTTGTCTAAAATGCATAACTTTAGTTTTACTCAAATTTATTTTTAAATTATTCGCGTCTAGCCAGGTTACCATCTGTTGTAAACTATTATTAATGTCATTCTCATAATTATCTATCCTTCTACAAGGTATTGTAATCGTACTATCATCCGCAAATAGTGTTACTGGTCGATCAATAGATTTCGGTAGGTCATTTATGTATAGTATAAATTTAAAGGGTCCTAGAACGCTGCCTTGCGGTACCCCAAATAATAATTCACGCTCTGAAGACCGAAATATTTCTTCACGTTTATTAACTATATTAACTTTATTAATTTCAGTAATTTGTTTTCTATTTTGTAGGTAAGAATTAAGCAAACTAAGGACATTGCCTCTTATCCCGTAGGCTTCGAGTTTCTTTAAAAGAGTAGTATAGTGTACATAGTCGAACGCCTGGGTCATGTCGCAAAATACACTACATACAGGATTCCGGACATCAACGTTTTTTATGACATTGTATAAAAAATCATATATAGCCATATTGATAGTCCTATGTACACGAAATCCTTTCTGTTCCTCGCACAGAATGTTATTTTTTTCTACGAATTTATAAAGTTCCCTATAAATATATTTTTCAAAAATTTTTGAAATAACGGGAATTAATGATATTGGTCGGTAATATTCCATCCGTTCTCTATTTTCTTTTTTAAATAATGGCTTTATAATCGATATTTTTAATGCATCAGGGAAAACGCCTGCGCTAATACTTAAGTTAATTATGTGACTTAAATGGCCACTTATTTCCTTAGACACATGTTTCAATATTTTTGTAGCAATATCGTCATACCCTACACTATTTGTATTGTTTAATGATTTGATGATTCTCTCAATATCTTGTGGTATACTAGGGGCCATAAACATTGTTTTATTACTAGTGTCAATTCTGTTACATTTAGGTTTGCTAGTCACATCAAGTTTCCCTTGTACTTTGTCGATAAAATAATTGTTAAATGCTTCGGCAATATCGTTGGGATTAGATTGAACGCTGTTATTATTTATAATTTTAGTAATATTAGACTTAGGTAGGTTAAATTTTGCACGATTTATAATTTGCCACGTGGTTTTAGACTTATTTTTAGATGTTTTTATATTATGATTATTTTGGGCCTTTTGTGTTAGGTGTATAATTTTTTTGTGTAAGCGAGAGTAGTTCTTGAAAGTGTATTTATTATATTTATTTGGGTTTAATCTGAATTGCCACAAAAGTTTTCTTTTTTTTTGACTGCCTAGTTTAATACCTTTTGACAACCATTTAGGTCTTTTTGTGACATCTACTTTGATCAGTTTAGTTGGAAAACACAAGTCGTAAATTAATTTAAATAGGTCGAGAAATTTATTATAGGCTTCATTCGGATCGATTGTATCGTAAATCTCACCAAAAGAGAGATTTTTAATGTGGTTTCTAAAGTTCAAAATATTGTCTACACTATAGTCTCTTTTGACGGTATACCAATACTTAATGAGACACTTTGTTTGTACTGGACAGTGAAGCAGCTGTGCCGTATGATCGGACAACGCCAGTTCGATTACTTCGGTTTTACATACTGAACTAAAATTATGAGCAAAGTTGTCTATACACGTCATACTGGCCATGCGAGTCGGCTGTCTTAATTCTAGTTTTAAGTTAAAGCTCATTAACAAACATTCGAAAGCATTTGAGTGGCTATTAGGTTTAAGCATGTCAATATTAAAATCACCTGCTATTACAATGTTGTTATATCGTGTGCGTGATATTTCTTTCAAAAGCGTTTCCATTTTATCAAAGCAGTAACTGAGATTATTTATATTTGGTACTCTGTAGATACATACAACAATTATCTTAAAATGGGTGAGCTCAATCGCACAACATTCAAATATGCCTGACGCCGATAATTTTGAAATTTTAGGTATTTCCTTATATTGAACATCATTTTTCACAAGAATACAAGAAACCCACTAACACTATGATTACCGACCTAGATTTCGAACTCAGGTCAGGATCTCATAAATATTTAAGTAGGTATTAATTATAACAAGAGTCTAATTGCATTATCTTTGTCTTTACATATCAAACGATCTTAATGGAGAATGTACCTATTTACTTATTCATACATAATGGCTTCCGAAGTTGAACGCAGCCTGTTGTAATTCAATGCGACATTTAAATGTTAAGAACGATGTTTCGTAATACGAAATTTCAGGATTCTGTACGTCAAAATAAAATTAAGGATCACTTTGCTGTCCAATTGTCTCTGCTTGCTATTTTTAAGCAACTTATTTTTCAGATGGCGAATAAAAAAAGTGGTTTAAGGTGGCGCACGAAAAGAGTTCCTAGAAAAATATGGGGAGACCTTTGCCCAGTAGTGGGACGTATTTTCATGCCCGTAAAATAAATGACTAAGTAAGGCCTGGGCACGTTTCAGTGGACTGCGATGTGGACGAGTACTTTGACGCCTAAGCGTCCTTGTTTAACCTATATTTAGCTACTTAGTTTGTTTTATATAAATTAGTCCTTTTTTTGTACATTAGTTTTATTTATTCTATAAGTAGCTTTAAAATTAATTTGATAAATAAATCTTTATACAGTACCTCACGTTCACTCACATAGATGTTAGGATACCGTTGTATAACATAACATTTTATATAACGGTGAACCTACGGGGATTAATCGAATGCGTGATTTGTAAAATTAGGTAAATAAATTCATGATATTCGAAATCAAATAAAAGTCTCGGAAATTGATTGATTACCAAATCATAAAAACGGCAAAATACGCAACGATATTCCGTAGATAAAAATAATATTTGGATACGGAAATCAGCAAGATCTTCTTAATTTTGTAACGAAAACATTGTTTCATTTTCTCTTAGCATGGACCTAAAGCAGTGACGTCATATTAAATGCCTGCTCAAGGAAAATGAGCGAAGATACCTTCGCTGTTAATTAAGATGATCCTCGAAATAAGGAAACGTTTCCAACGCAACAAATTATCTAAATTAGTTCATTTTTGTAACGAAATAACTTAATAATTCATAATGTTTACTTGTTTAAAACTAGTACGTAAAAATGAACTTACCTACCTCTAAATTTTTACGTTGAATACCACCATCAAATTTTGATGCAGATGTACCCACATCTGCAGATGTGCCGCACCGCATTGCAAATATCCTTTTATATCACACTACTGACAAGCCGCATCTCGCTTTTTTCTATTGAAAAGTGATGCCATAAACTTCGGTGGCCCGAAGTTCGGGGCCAAAATGGGCCGAAGTCAAAGGTTAGGCTGGCCGGCAACACACATTGAACCAACTGCTGAGTGCGATCACAGAGGCGACGACGCGTGGGCAGAGAGAGGTCTTCATAATAACATCTTTAATTATACTAACTAACTATCATTAGTTCGTTCTCGTAACTACTTTCACACAAATATTAACTTTTAGCCAATCTTGAACTGATTTGTGTAGGGTTATTAAAACTTCGGCTCCAGCTTCAGCTTCGGCTTTGAGCAGAAATCAACATTTGGTCGGACACTCACATTTATAAACTACCGGGTTAAGTTAATAAAACCAGAACATACGAGTGTGTAAAACATTGTTCCACAATATTACTTCGAGTTTCTTATTTATTGCTATTACAACTTGTTGCTTCGCGTACAACAAAATGTTTCCCAAATATTTATATGCCAAAGAGATTTATGTCCAAAACTTTTGATTTACAACTGAACATAATAATGTGCCTCCCTCGTGACAGTGTTTTGTATCAAGAAATATTGTTTACCTTTACATAAGAGCTCTATTTTTGGCAATAACAGCCGTCCCTTTATGCATATAAATGTGCGCTCATAAAAAAATAAGGACGGAAATAGGTTAAAAGGCTACACATACTTGCTTAATGGAATCGGTGTATTTTTCATGGGAAATGTAGGACTGTATTCAATTGTATTATGGGATCATTCTTCATAGTGAATATTGCATTAGGTGACCTTGAAGCTCCGTTTATGGAAACGTTTTAAGTAGGAATTCGTGTCTCGAAGAAGGTGGTATTTAATATTTATCCATCTTTTCCCCTTGCCTGTCTTTTTGATTCGCAAAAAACATGGAAAGCGCGTTTTTATTTTTATTTTTGTAGGCAACTCTCGGTTCTATGTTGTAAATAAAAAATAACGTCAAAAAAAGCAAGTTGGGTCAAGGATTACCGAATTCACCCATAATTTTAGACTTCAGTTTGAAAAAGACTAGTCCCAAATAGCCCTAGATAGTGAACAGTTGAAGGAGAGTACGCAGGCTTTTGCCCTACTCGGAAAAATCAGGAAAATATAATATGACTTCACTGAGGAAATTAGTACCCGAATTAAGTCATCTAGGAATCATTTTAAGCAAAATTCTTTTTAGTATTGCAAAATAGAACACACACTACAATACTATAATTATTATAAATGCGAAAGTTTGTGGTGATGTATGTATGCAACTATATCACGTAAAAACTACTGAATAGATTTGGATGAAACTTGCACACTATGTGATACTTTTTAACCTGGTGGTACGATCCCTTGGGACAATTTCCGGACTCCGCGCGGGCGAAGCCGCGGGCATAGGCCAAATATTTTTAGTAAAGAGAGTCGAAATCACGAAAATGGAAAAATAAACGACTATAATATTAAGTATCAACAACAGGTACTTAGTCCAATGATTCTTCGATAACAATTTCCGATCGTGCGTCGTTTATTGGAATTTCTTTCCTGAATCGGGAAGTACTGTATCTTGTGACCTACTTAAGAGATTGAACATGCTACTGTCCTTTATTTTGTTGGTTTAAATAAATTATTCCTTGTAGGTTCAGTCAAGAGCACCAATATGTATACACTTTCCTAAATTTAAAAGCAATTTTCGCGAGAAATAACGATTGTAACTTGGAGATAGGATCTTTTTCATAAAAATATGAGTTCCAGAACACTATGTTCGTAACAACATGAAATTTTAATCATAACAGTAGAAGAAAAACGCTTTTTAAAGATGTTAAGTGAATACATATTGGTGCTCGTGACTGTGCTACAATTTTATGATTGTAGGCACATGTCAATCAATGCTTTAAAAACCCTTAATTTACACACGCATCGTAAAATACTTTCATTATTTTTTTAATTTTTTTTTATTAGTCATTAAAACGACTCATAAAATTAAAGTAGTGAGGAGCTCGTAGCTAAATAATAACAGCCGTTCGGGTCGATCTTTAGGTAAAGCCGCGCTTGCCAAGGTTGGTCCGTGGTGATTGACCACCCATTACATACCGACTCTCCTCCGTGCCTCGGAAAGCACGTCAATCCGCTGGTCCCGGCTGTCATTTGTGGGTCTTTGATAGTCGTTACAGGTAGTCCGTGGCCCGAAAGTCTGATAACTAGGTACTCTTACCAAGGGGTACCGTATTATCCAGTACTAACTGGGTTGTGGAGGTCAGATAGGCAGTTGCTCCATGTAAAATACAGGACTACTAATACAGCTGCATCCGGCTAGGCGTGAAGCCAACCCCAGCATAGTTGGGAAAGGCTAGGCCGATGATGAGCTCTTGTACCATTTTGGCTAATAAATGACATTTATGTGTGCTACGGCGTAGCAGCGTCGAAGCTACTGCTACGAATTCTTGTACAAGCAAGCAATAATTTTCTAAGCGACAACCTCGATTCAGAGAAATTTAACTGAGGAAAATACAGATAACCAGAACATCAATTATTGGTTTTCGGGTTTCATGATTACCCGAAATGTATGTCCACGTAAAACAATAATTTTCACAAAATCCGCGCCATCCTGGTTGCTTTTAGTGAAAAAACAAAGAATCTTAAAAACAATTCCAATAAAACAAATATTTCCAATGGCACAATAAATTCATGGAACACAACCCACTCGGGAATTCCCATATACACAGTTTCTAGAATATTCGCTGTTTCGACGTCAATTTCCGTGACATAAAACTTTAATAGTTTGTCGGTAGTTCCGTACGTTCCGTGCCGGCTTCCGCTTGCAGGAAATAGTGACGCTACAACACTTTGTGATTAGCTTTGCACTTCATGCGAGTAGGTGTTTTGAAGTTGAAATTATACACACGGGGTCTAGAATCCCAGTTAAAAAGATTTTGAAGGAAATTGCGAATACATTGCTTTAAATGTATGAAAAGTTCGTCTGCTCGCAGCAAAATAACATAATGAATAATTTGTTGTTGTCAAAATGAAAAAAATATGTCACGAGATTTGTCTGCTTTTGTGTTACCCGAATAAGGCGAAGCAAAAAGGAGGGTTATGATTTTGTCCGGTATGTATGTATGTGTGTATGTGTTCATCTGTTCCCTCATAACTTCTGAACTACTTATCATAATTTGACAAATCAGGTATCGTTGGAGGCGTCTTGATCGTCCGCTATTTATAGGCTATGTAAGATCACATTAAATACAGACACAGACGATGGCCGTGGTCGCGAGCCACCGCCACCGGCCCTAAAAACAATACATTCTAACAACACTAAGGGATCATAAACTTTAGGACAAAGTGGTATACGACCACGGCTATCATCGGAACATCACTGTGAATATTTATTAAATACTTTAAAAGTAAGTAGTTTATTTAATAGACGATCAATATTGAATGGTTTGTAGGTACATAACAATTTCAGACGAGAATATTTTCTTGTTTCATACTTTTTTCACAGTTTTTGAACTTATTTCTTTCCTTCTGATATAATGAATAGGGAAGGATGTCAAAGGGGAGCTCTCCCACACACGATTTTTTTTTGGTTTTTCAGTGTATTTTCTAGTTTTGCATACGCCGACGGTGACTTTTGTCTGAACTACAACTACTTTTGTTATATTATTTATGTGAATTCTGAGTTTTAATTCGTAGACCCAGAGATGGGTGGTGAATGGTTTCGTTATCATATTTTATAAGCAGCACGGTTGTGGATTGCGGATGGTTACTTGATATTTAAGTCTTATAAATGATTCAGTTTGAGTCCAGAGAGTCTAGACAAAGTGATCTATCAGGCGGTACTGTTGATAGACAAGTTAAAAATAAAGGATGTAAAAACACTCATAACGAAGCCGAGAGCCACTTGTTCTTCCCGTTTTTGTGATATTTTTTTTAAGAAGACAGCCGACGCCCTTTCAACTTTTCTGTTACTGGTGCAACTTTCAAAATTTCTCTATATACTCATTCCTTACTTTATCCATTCTTGTAACACCACACGTAGTACCTATGAGACTGATATAATAGCTACAAAAAAACAGTCAATACAGTTAATAGTTGTAGTACCTGTAAAAATACTAATCGCTTTAAAAGCGATAGCCTCTTTGCCCTTAGGTTAACAGGGATTAAGTGATGTTTACTTACTCTACAAGAAAAGTTTTATTATTAACATAGTGTTCTTTATTATCATAGATATAGATAGACCTAGATAACGCAAGTATCACGATCTGTATGAAAACCAAGCGTGCCATTTTTTGACTATCTCTTATGACGTCAGAAGCACTAATTCTAAGCCGCAATGTAATACGAATGTTTTGTTTTTCTCAAATTTGTACAGATATACAGTTTTTACAATTTATATCAGCACAATTACCCATTCAACATGTTATACACCGATGCAGACTGAGCGCGAAAGTGGCCACTTACGATTTTTGTACGTAAGCTAGGCACGCGAAGCAGCACGCGAAGCAGTTGCTCTTGCGTTATCTAGGTCTATCTATATCTGTGTTTATTATACCCAACGTAACAAATAATAATACGTAGACAAGTTACGCGAGAATGGTTACTATAAGCTCAGGTATTACTCCCTAATGTAATAATCCTGTGAATATAACTTTAGGGTCTACCCGTTGTGTTGATTAGCTCACAAAGACTTACACGATAGAAATAAGACAATGGTTGGTAATATTCTACTGGGTCTGAGATACCTACATACTATACTATACATAACATCACGCCTTTAATCTCCGAAGGATTAGGCAGAGGTGTGCCTAATAGCACACACACATTACGCCAGTTATTGTAATAGGGAGCGAGCCTATTGCCTTATCCAGACTCCCGTGGCTGCTACTGAGTAATTCTTGATGGAAAAACCCATTCACCCACCCCCAACCCAGGGCATTTCCACCGCTTCGGAAATGATAGGCCTCATGAAAGCTGGTCAATTTGAATTAGTTAAATGGACCAGTAACTCCCAAGTCGTCTTGGATTCGATTCCGCCTTCGCATCGCCTGCCAGCTTTTCTAAATGTTTGCGCTGCTTTTTTGCTAATAATTAAATCAACTAGAAATTGGCACGAACAAAGATGGCGGAGTAGCGTACTGATATGGAACACAAGAAAAACGAGCAGTACGCTTATAAGGAAGGGTTGCACAAACCTCGATTCCCCGGAGCAGCTTCCTGGAGCGTGGCACATAACACGGAGACAAACGAAAACGAGAAGATCACACCAATTTCACCACTTTTTGTAAATATATCGAGAGCTTGTGTTAACGCGGTGGTCAATCGTCAGCCATTGCGGTTTTGCATAGACAAACGGAGATTCTGTGCAGGGAACTGAAGAGAGGGAGAGGAGAGCGCCGTGCCAATCGACAAAAACTAATTTTTATGTCTATGTGTCCGCGCAACCAAACAGTTTGCCCGACCTGAGAATTAAACCCAGGACAGTCGCCCTTGGAACCACTAGACCAACGGGGGAATTTGTACGCCGTGCTACAGCCATTTCGAACAACTGTCAAAGTTGTGATTTGAAAATAATTTAAGTAAAAAAAAACTGACTCAGAAATAACCTTTTACCATTCGTTCAGATTTCCATGAACTTCGGTGTAATAACAGTGGGCATCGCTGACAGTTTACTTATTTGCTAGGATAATATCACGTACAATCCGAACAAAGTCAATATTAACTTAATCTAGCTAACTAAATTGCAAATATCAATACCTACGCAAAAGCTACAGTAGGTACAGATTGAAAATTGCAAACTGAACTTCGGGAGAATTTGTATTCTATGTATTGTATTTAAATTGATTAACAGTCTGATTACCTAGTGGTTTGAATATTTTTGGTCAAGACTTGTACTTGTTTGTCGTAACCGAGAAAGTAGAGTATTGAAAAAAAAATCAGACGACTTGATAACCTCCTCAAAAATGGATCTAATATTATGATTGCAATTTAATATTTTATTTGCTGTATTAAAAAAAAAAAAACTTAAAATGCATAATAAATTATGTGTTATGAATACGAATGTAATTTCTCTAGTAGCCTGGTCTGACTTTAACATTTAAAAATATTGTGGTTGGTGGTAACTGGGAAAAACCGTGAGCACTGCGTGCTAATGGGCTTTCCCAGTTTTCAGAAAATTGTTTTCGTGAAACAAAAATGTAATATATCATTGTTATTTCTAGCTCCATTTCATTGAAATACATTATTCGATAATATTTTTGGCTCAACAAGTTGTAATTGAAATGTTGCAACATATTAAGGGGTCATTATGTTAGTCCGAACATAAATGTAAGGAGCAGTTGATTTAATTTTCACGAGATTTTTAACGAGTACGAATTAATGACCCCAAAGACGTTTTCAGTTATTTTAATTGCCTCACAAGGTTTAATTAAAATAACGGATCGCCTGTTTATCTTTAACTGAAGATCTTTATGGGAAGTATACAACTACTTCAACATCATCCTGCCCAGCCTTTCCCCAACTATGTTGGGGTCGGCTTCCAGTCTAACAGGTTGCAGCTGAATAGCAGTATTTTACATGGAGCGACTTCCTAGCTGGTCTCTGAGTAATACGATAACCCTTGGTAAGACTAGTTGTCAGACTTTCGGGCCACTGACTACCGACTGTAACGGCTGTCAAAGATCTACAAATGAGAGCCAGGACGAACGGCTTAACGTGCTATCCGAGGCAGGGAGGAACCTCGGTATGTGGTCACACATTCACGGACCAACCTAGGCAAGCGCATGTTATCCTGAAGATCGATTCGAGCGGCTGTTATTTGTAAGCGTCATTCACAGCCTGATTTACTCACTGCTGGGAATAGGCCTCTCTTCGTGCCAATCTCCACGTTCCTGTGCCATCAAGATTTTTCCACAGATGGCAAATACTTTTATTCCAATAAAGCGTAGATAAAACCAACCTTTAATACCGTATGTCTGCAGCTGTTATATCTGGGTTAGATGCAATAAGTTCTATACTTATTGCATTATCTCGGTGAGAAATATTTTCCTCGTTAGAGCAGTCTTCGCGATACAAATTAGATTTATTATCTCATTTCTTATGTGCAGATGTGTTATCACTCCGTGGTATTGTTTAGTATTCTTAGATTATAATCTAAGGCAAACTATATTTTCTTCTTCTTAGCGTGTCGATTGCAAAAAAAAACAAATGTAGTCTCGTAGTCCAAAATTCAGTCACGCGAAGCCTGCTCTCTGACGCAAGCCTAAGGTCATAAAGTTAGCAGGTGTCAGGGCAATTGTACGTCGATTCAATTGTATGTTTTATTCAATTAATAAAACTAAAATAGTTATCAAATATCTGGATTAGTTTCTTGGCTACATTCACTTAGACTAATAGCTAACTCCTAAGTTGGATGACGTCTAGGAGACGAGTAGCTATAACTGTACTCTACATATTATATATTCCTTTTGAGAGCTCCCGTTGCGTGCACTGCGTAAACAGTTAAAGTTGTGCAACAATCATGTATGGCGGAATCGTTCCTCTTAAAGAGTTCTAAAAAAAAATCTGCGATAGCTTATGCCCATCGTTTAAGATGTCTCCACTTTCTCTTATCCTCTCTCTCTCTTATGCGATGATCGCAGATGAAGTTGCGTGGGTCGGCTAGTATTAATTATATGCTGTAATAAATCTGAATGTTGCTTCGTACAAACGTTTCACAAAAACGTTTTCAGAATACCTAAAATAGGAAGTGATAACTTTCGTAATTCTAACCGCAGAAAGGGACGCAGATATTGGAAAACTCATATTACAAACGGTATTGGTAAACCGAAGTGATGCGAGGGAATCCAGCGGAAATACGGCCTAATATTTACGACAATAATATTATTACACGTGTTCACAGTATAATGACCGTTATCGGGTGTGAATAAAGGCGGTTATTGCTTACGTAATTGTGACTAATAGCTTTATTAAAGCTCGTGGTATTTCTCGTACGTGATGTTAATTCGTGGATCGTACAGAGGCGGTAACGGAGCGAAAAATGAGCTTTGACTGTTTTGGCGTGGGCTGATAGTTCAGGCAATTCTTATGAATGATGTTGTATTATAGCTTATTATGATATGGGTCATAATAATGATGAGTGATTGTACTAGAAATGTATGTGTATGTAGAAGAAGGCGGAAATTGGAATCAGGAACACAAAAATAAATATTTCAAGCATTTCTTTATCGAGATTTTTAAATAATTTTTCCTCATAAAGCTGATCCATCACAGTTATCAGTAAATGAATTGGGTTTTATATACGAACGTGATAACTCATATATAAGTACTTTATAAAGCACTTTGATGTAATTTGTTTGTTTAAAAGCATATTTGAATGATCCCATTGAATCTCTAAATGTTGATGTATGGAGAGGGAGAGGAAAACCAAAGAAATGATGGATGGATTGTGTGAGGAATGATATGAAAGATAAAGGAGCAAATGATAGCGTGACGGTTGACAGAGGAGAATGGAAGAAAAAAACGTGGTGTGACCCCAATTAACATGTGAGAAGATGACGATGATTTGACTGATCCCATCGCGATGGACTATTTTAAACCGTTTTAAAACCAAGTTATATTATACAGGGTGTAAATGGACCCTTCACGAAGCCGTCTACCAAGCATTTAGTACATCAAACTAAGTAACTTTACGCAAAAATGTTTGCTGGGAAACGACTTTTTTTAGGGTGAAAAATCACGTTTTACGGTAGGACTCAATGTAACGTACACAGAACATTGTCCTGATGGATGGTTTGAATAGTACGAATGTCGTGGAGGTGTTTCAAGTAAAAAAAATACTTTAAAAACATGTATTTAAAAAAAACTGGTGAAAAAGTTGGAACTTTGACCCCCAATATCTCCGTAACTAGAAGGTTCCCAGGTATGGTTTAGAACAAAAAAATGATCGCATTGACGGGGAGAACAAGTGCCTTTCGGCTTCGTTAAAGGTCTTTTTACACCCTTTATTTAAGTACGTCATCAAGGAATAGCTGTGCCACTAGGGAAGTCTTTGAAACAGAACTTTTAATTAAATAACTCGGGGACATTAAGTGTCTGTCGGCTAGCCCGGGGTGGTCAGAAGTTTTACCTCTCCGTCTATATCAACACTAAGAAAGTAAATAGTAAAAGAAATAAACTTTCTTTGTCACTTCTTCGTGAGTTACCGAATCAATGAGAAAAGTAAATAATTACTTGATTTGTTACCGGATATTATTTTTGTTGGATGTATTCTGTTTACTTGGAAGTGGCCTGAATTGAAAGAACGTGTGACAGCTTCCGCAAAATTTATAGGTACACCTATACATCTTGTTACGTGTGTACGTTTTACTTCTTACGTGTAGTGAAAGTAGTCCGATTACTTATTACTAGATATCGGATTATATGCACCATAAAATAATAGAAATATGCATGCAAATGCACCATACATGCTCTAAATATGCAACTATAGTGCCCAAATATGCAACATAAAATTGAAATAAGTCTACAAAAGAATGTTTTTTTCGTAGAAAAAAAACATTCCTGCAGCCTGTGATACAGGATTATCCTAGTACAGGCATCATACATTATTAGACCTAGATTGTTAGTTTTAGACTTATATTGTATTTTACCATATAGGATTCTGAATAAAGATTTATTTATTTATTTTTATTTTATTTTATTACGGGTATTCAGAAGCCCGAAGTTCTGGCAAACAGCCTTGCCAACGGTTATCACAATACCCAGTAACTGAGTTATGGAGGTTAGATAGGAAGACACTAACTCTATTGAAGTCTACTTCCAGTCTAACCGCATGCAACTGAATACTAGTATTTTACATGGAGCGACTGCCTAACTGACCTCCACAACCCAGTTAGTACTGGGTAATACGATACCCCTTGGTAGGACTGGTTGTCAGATTTTCGGGCCACTGACTACCTGTAACGATTGTCAAAGATCAATGACTTAATGTGCTATCCGAGGCACGGAGGAAACTTGATATGTAAAAGGCGGTCACCCATCCACGTACTAACCTAGGCGTTTTATATAGCCTGATTATTATTTAGTCACGATTTCCGAGGAAGAAGTTTAATGTACAATACTGTTATTCAGCTGCGCCCAGTTAAACTGAAAGCTATCCCAAAGCTGGAAAAAATCTAGGCAAGCAATGATTATCTACAATATGAAAAAATGTTCGCAAAAACTTGTAAAATGAATAAAACATATTCTGCAAAGGCATAAACATCCCCCTCAATTTGCAGCGTAACGAAGTTATAGCATGTTGCAGGTTTAATGCAATTTTATCGACGCTGGGAGTAATTGATACAAACTGGCTTTCTCTGAACGGTGAGTAGGAGGCAAAATATTGTGAACTAAGTAGGTTACAATAAAATACACTTCTGGACACATCTATTGGCCCACCTTGTATTTTCAGTTTCGTTTGGTCCTAGCTAAAATTTTATATTAGGTCGAGCGTAATTATTTCCTTATGTACCATTAACTTATTTACAGGGTGTAAACGGACTCTTCACGAAGCCGTCAAACTAAGTAAATTTACGCAAAAATTATTGCTGGGAAACGACTTTTTTTTAGGGTGAAAAATAACGTTTTACGGTAGGACTCAATGTAACACACTCAAACATTGCGCTGATGGATGGATTGAATGGTACGGGGGTCGTGGAAGTGTTTGAATTAAAAATCTTACATTAAAAACATGCATTTCGAAAAAAAACTTGTGAAAAAGTTGGAACTTTGTCCCCCAATGTCTCCGCACAAAATTATCGCAATGACGATAAGTACTTTTCGGCTTCGTTAAGGGTCTTGTTATACCCTTTATATCATCACCTGGCTAGGCTTTTCCCAACTATGTTGGGGCTTCCAGTAACCGGATTCAGCGGAATACCAGAATTTTACATGGGGCGACTGCCTATATGACTTCACAACCTAATTAGTACTGGGTAATACGATACCCCTTGGTAAGACTGGTTGTCAGACTTTCGGGCCACTGACTACTTAACGACAATTGACAACCGCGACCAACGGCTTAACGTGCTTTCAGAGGCACGGAGGAAACGAGGTATGTAATGGGTGGTCACCCATCCCCAAACCTAGACAAGTGCGGCAGAACCTGAAGATCGTCCCGAGCGGCTGCTATTATTTAGCCACGAGCTTCTCAACTAACTTTACTCAATTATATGAAAAATTCCACCAAACGAACTGGATTATCCTGGTCAGATAGGCAGTCACTCCATGTAAAATTCTGGTATTCAGCTGAAGATAGATTGGAAGCCAACCCCAATATAATTTGGGAAAAGGCTAGGCAGATAATATTTTGTTTTAACTTGGTCGTGAATTTATTTTAATATTCATGTTACTGCTATTAAATCAATCCAATGTAATTATAATTACTAGAATATCTATTCAAAATAAATTCTAAGTTCTTTCAGAAGAAATTACTTAGAAGGTGTTTATAATTACTTAGAAAATGTTTGAAATTGCTTCATTTATGTTTGAGAGAAATGTTTCTTAATGAACTAATGAAATGGAACGATTTTATCTTTTATTATTTGAGAAATTGATACTCGTAAATATCTTATGTAACAACTTTCGGGCAAATTCAAAGTATGTTTATTAGAGTGTGATAATTATTTACTAGGGATATAAAAAGTTTTACTTATTTTGGTATGGAAAAATTAATAAGTATATCATGAAGGTTCAATGAACCTTTGCATAAGTGCTCATTTACGGAGACGCGGCGCGTCGGGCGGCGCGTTGTGCGGCGCGGCCCGCTTTCAATTCAAACATATGGCGATGTATGAGAGCGTTTACGGAGAAGCGTTTTACGCGCGTTTGCTTGAAATGCAGCGTTGCCCGCCGATTACACGGCGTCACGCGGCGTCACACGCCCAAATAGGAACATATGGCAGATGGCACCGCCGCGTCTTCGTAAACAACATCGTACATAGCCATATGTTTGTGTTTGGGCGTGTGATAACGCGGTCCGCTGCACGCGCCGCCTGTCCGTAAACGGAAAAAACGCGCAACGCGCCGTGCGACGCCCCGCGCAACGTGCCTCGCGACGCCCCGCGCAACGCGCCGCCCGACGCGCCGCGTCTCCGTAAATGGGCACTAAAAGGTTAATTTAAAGCGGTTTCAGACGCTCCTATCGGATTACGCGCATACACGCGCGCCATGTTTTGTGTTTCAATAAATCAAATGCGCGTACACGCTCTCGGACCGGTGGTTTCTGCCAGTATCTCTCTCATATGTCAGTATCTCTCACGGCTCGCGCTAATACGAGCTTATAAGCGCATCATCGCTCGTAGGAGGTCAGCGTGTGCCAAAAAGCGCGCGTACACGCGCTTCAAAAAACGAGCTTATACGCGCCGAAAATACGCAAATCTGAGACAGTATTCTAAACTAACAGTTGCTAACCTAATTTTATTTGTCGTACAAATAAAATAACATCGGCATATTACCTTACTACATAATTATGACCTACTTTAAATACTATGCACATATGGTTACTCCATACGTGCATTATTCTAGAACATGACAACTGTATGCAAGCAACTATTTCAGACGGTTCTTATTAGACGATACTGCTCAAAGCGTCGTATCACGTAGTTCCGATTGTGTGATTTGCATTTTTGTTCATTTGCATGTATGACATGTGCCATACGTCCTTACAATTTATTCAGTCTGTATATTGTGTAGGTATAGTTCACTCTGACGTCTCAGAATTCTAAAGGTTTTCAGTTTGAAAACACGTTTATCTTATCTTATATCTTATCTTATATCTTATATATATATATAATATATATATAATATATATAAATCTCGTGTCACAATGTTTGTCCTCAATGGACTCCTAAACCACTTAACCGATTATAATAAAATTCGCACACCATGTGCAGTTCGATCCAACTTGAGAGATAGGATAGTTTAAATCTCAAATTATAGTAGGGTAGGTAGGGTAGGTAGGGTAGGTAGGGTAGGTAGGGTAGGTAGGGTAGGTAGGGTAGGTAGGGTAGGTAGGGTAGGTAGGGTAGGTAGGGTAGGTAGGGTAGGTAGGGTAGGTAGGGTAGGTAGGGTAGGTAGGGTAGGTAGGGTAGGTAGGGTAGGTAGGGTAGGTAGGGTAGGTAGGGTAGGTAGGGTAGGTAGGATAGGTAGGGTAGGTAGGGTAGGTAGGGTAGGTAGAGTAGGTAGGGTAGGTAGGGTAGGTAAGTAGGTAGGTAGGGTAGGTAGGATAGGAAAAAGGTGCATTGCAACGCATGCCGGGAACAGCTAGTTATCTTAATATATATAAATCTCGTGTCACAATGTTTGTCCTCAATGGACTCCTAAACCACTTAACCGATTATAATAAAATTCGCACACCATGTGCAGTTCGATCCAACTTGAGAGATAGGATAGTTTAAATCTCAAATTATAGTAGGGTAGGTAGGGTAGGTAGGGTAGGTAGGGTAGGTAGGGTAGGTAGGGTAGGTAGGGTAGGTAGGGTAGGTAGGGTAGGTAGGGTAGGTAGGATAGGTAGGGTAGGTAGGGTAGGTAGGGTAGGTAGGGTAGGTAGAGTAGGTAGGGTAGGTAGGGTAGGTAAGTAGGTAGGTAGGGTAGGTAGGATAGGTAGGTAGGATAGGAAAAAGGTGCATTGCAACGCATGCCGGGAACAGCTAGTTACTTTTATATATTTCGGAATATTTTGTCACGGTAAGCGTAACGTTTTTGGCAAAAAACTGTAGGTGGCGAAAATAATCAGCTATCCTATACATTTGGGTCAGATACGAATTGACATTTTGTATGGGACAGCTGATTATTGTTTCGTGATTACAATATTAGTCTCATGGAGAAAGACAACTTTCTCCATGATGGTACTTTTGATGGTCTTTATGTACTACATACATCTTTAAAGATGGCCACAAAAAAAAACAAAAATTTATTTTTATTTTTTTAGCGTGAGATTTTCATTTGTTCCATAAAAGATGCAAGCCACTGGTGTGTAAAATTATGTAAGAAGGTGAATACAATACAAGTAACTATTTAAAGCTTATTTAACAGGCAAAACGTATTTTTTTGAAAATTTATTTATACTAACTTATGCTCGCGGGTTCGTCTGCGTGGAGTTCGGTATAATATGTCACACTGGATCGTACTACCGGGATAAAAAGTATATATCCGAAGTTATTTATTTATTTCGAGCAACAAGACTCATAGTGTTAGTAACAAAGTACTTACAAACTATGTTAGTAATACCCTCACAAAGACAAAAACAAAATCAAAAACAGATTGTGACATCATTGCTTCAAGGTGACAGGCCCAGCCGAAACCTTGCAGCAGCCTAGCTTGCTATAAAAAAAAAAAAAACAGGTTATAAAATATGTGTGCCAAATCGTTTTCATCCAAATCCGTTCAGTAGTTTTTGCGTTAAACAGTAACAAACATCCACCTACACATTCCCACAAAACAAACGAATAAGATTCGTAAAAGGTACAAGAAGGTTATATACCTCTGCCGGGGCTGCGGGACTGTTCGAAAGAGATACCGCGGCCCTGGAACACAAAGGGCAAAGAAGGAACATGGATGGGTTTTAGTCAGTAAAAGTCTGACACTCCCTCCCACTCCACCCAGAGCGGGGGGCGGTTATTTGATGATTTCGCATCCAAAAAAAAAGATTATATACCTACTCCTAATGTAACGCTATTACTGGCAACTTTAAAGTATGCAATGCACGTCAAAAGTAAGTAGCGCTGTTATTTGCCATCGGCTAAGCTGAACCTCCTGGGTAATAAATAAGTTACACCTACAAGATAACGTAGGTTGAACTTAAAGCCCGTATAACTTCCGGGAGCAGAAACTTTGGCACTTGTTATTAATAGCTAGTAAATTGTATGTAGCCCCTAATGTTTAATGACAGAATTGCCCACCTAATCGTTTTCGGTCATGGCTGTCATTGTCAGCGGAGGCCATCGACGCAGGGAATATTAAAGTGCAAAAGAGTGTGCGCAAACACAGGAACTTCTAAAAAGGTGAGAATAAAAGATAGAGTAAATAACACCTACGTAAGCTCTATGGTACAGATGCTAGCACATGAAGCTACCCGAAACTGTCAATTTTCCCATTCAACCTTGATCCTAATGCTTTAGCGATAAAGTTGAAAATGTATTAATGAAGTTTGACAGATTGTAGTAGCTTGATGTGCTGGCGACTGTACAATACTTCACTATCTGTGCGTGTGAGAAGCCTCTAAACTACAACTCCACACACGTATGTAGAAGATATATCGGCACCCATTCTCGCTCTTATATCTTGCGTTTTTGTTTTTATGAGGCCACTATCGCACATTATTTTCATCAGTTGTTGGTAGCAACTTTTGATAAGGCACACGTCAGTTATTCAATTATAATTATTTGTAAGCGATTCAGGAAGCCGTCAACCAAGCATGCTGTACATCAAACTAAGAAACTGTACGCGAAAATTAGTTCTGAGAAATGACTTTTTTTTCTGATGAAAAATCACGTTTTACCGTATGAATCAAAGTAATGCACTCGAAATGTTGTGATGGATGCATTGAATAGTACATACAGAGGTATTAACGTAAAGTTATAACCTAAAAAAGTTGGAACTTTGATTCCCCTATCTTTGTAACTAGAAGGTTCCCAGATACGACCCAGAACAAAATAATGATCACAATGACGGGGAGAATAAGTGACTTTCGGCTTCACTAAGGGTCTTTTTACACCCATTATTGATGACACCGCGGTGGGTTCATGAATTCACAAAGACAAATAGCTGTTTCAGGAGTGGTTGTATAATAATATAATCTTTATTATCAAAAAGTCAAATACGATTTGTCCACTCAATCAGAACATAAAAAACGCCATTATATGAAGTACAAAGCTATGCATTATTTGAGACAGAGTGAACGTCTGTGTCCGTCTGCTAGTATAAACTGTGTTAGAGACACAGGCGCCCTCCTCTTATAGTTAGTTGACAATTTGATGCACTTTGTAGGAGTTTTCGCAACCATAAAAATTTAGTTAGACACAAGTACTAAACACTTTTTTTATGTTAGCAAGGAATTGGTGTGTGTGGTGTGGGTGTATGTGTGGGTATGTGTGTTGTGGATGTATGAGAGGGGGTGTGTCTGTGTGTGTGTTTCGTTTGGGTCACAGTATAGAATAGATAATAAAGGAGCAATTTAAATCTGTTTTTAGATGTGTTAGTAAGATTTTTTTGCAAAGAGTTGCTCGGTCTCATCGTACGTTAACTTTTGAAGAAAACTATGTATGTAGAGGTGAGTTACGAGTACCTGTGTCTATTAATGCACCCATGGTTAAGAACACAACAGAAAAAAATATGAGCTTAGACAGTGTTTTGACAACCACTAATCTTATAAGCCAAAATCTACAGCCAACCCTAAAGAAAATGGCCGAGATAACCCCTCGAACAGGTCCCATCAAAACAGGCTCAAGCTCCCATACCAACTGCAAGTAATGTCCTCACATCATTCCGTATTACGTCCCAACGACGTCTCTTATGAATATTGATGCAAGGGTTCGTTCCGGGTAATTGATACGTCTCCGCTGAGTCAACAGTTCGAACAACCCGAGGTGAATAATTTGGTAGAACACTACAGTTCGGGGTCGGAGATCATAGTGGTGTGAATGAATGTAGATTGTGGTTAAATAACGCTTTGTCTTAAGTCGGTGAAGGTCGAAGCGAGTACTTCCGTTGGTGTAATAGCTTTACATAAGATCTCATGATCATTCATTTGTTATTCCCGAAGATAGACGATGATTTCCGAAGTGCAAACTTTTACTGGTAGATGGAGAAGCTATCTCCTACATATTTTAGCAGCACTCTTTCTCGCTCTTCCATCTTGTGTTTTTTTTATATATCACGCAAAATTATCTACAGTAGTTTAATGGGGAAGAGCATTTAACAGGAAGGCTTTTACAAAAAATCAAGTTTTTTTGCTTTTTAGCTGTGGTAAGTGAATGGCATGCATGGAAAAAAAATTATATGATGAATATGATTTTTGTCCGTCTGTGATGACTTTTCCTTTCGCATTTTTTTATATTTACAGCTTTAAGGATAACTTTACCATTGTCAACCTCGTAATTGGTTTACCACCCCTAAGTTTTATTGCCACTTAGAAGTTAAAACACGTAAAGGTTTTTTTGCTTCAATACAAATTAAAAACGTTAGTTTCAGCCATAATGAAGTTTAAATTTCCTGGGTATTTTGTAAAGCAAAACATTACAAAGTTCCTCTACTGGTCACAAATATAGAATTAGTCTGATGAAACCACCAAAGGAACTTTATCATGTTTCAGAGTTAGAAAGGTCCAAAAGGTCATCGAGTCAAAACTTCACGTGTGGGCACTATCTCTTACCTATCACATCCTTTATGTTTGTTTCGTGACCAATATCATAAATAACCCAAGTTTCTTCAGTAATGTCAAAAGTTTCAGGAAATATTTCGAGGATTGATAAAGATAGATGTTAGTTTTAGGTACTTTATGAGTATTTCGTAACACACTTTCAATCAGAATCCGAAAGATTTTGAAGGAAATTCTCACACCACTGCTTCGTATGTTTGAAAAATTCGTTTGCCCGACAGCGTAAATCAATAATTAATCAATCATCGTTATTACACAAGAAAGTGGTTACAAAATTGTGTGAAGTCCCTGACTCCTGTACTAGGTGATAGACCTGTGTTACAGGAGCCATTGTCCTCGCCAAAGAGGAGATATTACAGAATCTTATGCAATAAGATTAACAAAAATTAAAAACCATGGTAAAAACATTAAAAAAAAAAATTAAAAATATTACCATATAGGATTCTGAATAAAGATTTATTTATTTATTTTTATTTTATTTTATTACGGGTATTCAGAAGCCCGAAGTTCTGGCAAACAGCCTTGCCAACGGTTATCACAATACCCAGTAACTGAGTTATGGAGGTTAGATAGGAAAACACTAACTCTATTGAAGTCTACTTCCAGTCTAACCGCATGCAACTGAATACTAGTATTTTACATGGAGCGACTGCCTAACTGACCTCCACAACCCAGTTAGTACTGGGTAATACGATACCCCTTGGTAGGACTGGTTGTCAGATTTTCGGGCCACTGACTACCTGTAACGATTGTCAAAGATCAATGACTTAATGTGCTATCCGAGGCACGGAGGAAACTTGATATGTAAAAGGTGGTCACCCATCCACGTACTAACCTAGGCGTTTTATATAGCCTGATTATTATTTAGTCACGATTTCCGAGGAAGAAGTTTAATGTACAATACTGTTATTCAGCTGCGTCCAGTTAAACTTAAAGCTATCCCAAAGCTGGAAAAAATCTGGGCAAATAATGATGTTCCTACAATATGATTTTTTTTTCGCAAAAACTTGTAAAATGAATAAAACATATTCTGCAAAGGCATAAACATCCCCCTCAATTTGCAGCGTAACGAAGTTATAGCATGTTGCAGGTTTAATGCAATTTTATCGACGCTGGGAGTAATTGATACAAACTGGCTTTCTCTGAACGGTGAGTAGGAGGCAAAATATTGTGAACTAAGTAGGTTACAATAAAATACGTAATTATTTCCTTATGTACCATTAACTTATTTACAGGGTGTAAACGGACTCTTCACGAAGCCGTCAAACTAAGTAACTTTACGCAAAAATTATTGCTGGGAAACAATTTTTTTTTTGGGGTGAAAAATCACGTTTTAAGGTAGGACTCAATGTAAAGCACTCAAAACATTGTGCTGATGGATGGATTGAATGGAAGTGGAAGTGTTTAAAGTAAAAATCTTACATTAAAAACATGTATTTAGAAAAAAAAAGATCTCAATGACGGCAAATACTTTTCGGCTTCGTTAAGGGTCTTGTTACACCCTTTATATCATCACCTGACTAGCCTTTTCCCAACTATGTTGGGGCTTCCAGTAATCGGATGCAGCTGAATATCAGTATGTTACATGGAGCGATTGCCTATCTGACTTCACAACCTAATCGTAGTACTGGGTAATACGATACCCCTTGGTAAGACTGGTAGTCCACTGACTACTTAACGACTGTCAAAGATCTATAATTGACAACTGCGACCAACGGCTTAACGTGCTTTCCGAGGCACGGAGCACGAGACGATGCACGGACGAAATACGGTATGTAATGGGCGGTCACCCATCACCTAACCTAGACAAGCGCGGCTTAACCTGAAGATCGACCCGAGCGGCTGTTATTACTTAGCCACGAGCTTCTCAACTAACTTTACTTAATTATATGAAAAAGTCCACCAAACGAACTGGATTATCCAGGTCAGATAGGCAGTCACTCCTTGTAAAATACTGGTATTCAGCTGCAGATAGATTGGAAGCCAACCCCAATATAATTTGGGAAAAGGCTAGGCAGATAATATTTTGTTTTAACTTGGTCGTGAATTTATTTTAATATTCATGTTACTGCTATTAAATCAATCCAATGTAATTTGAATTGTAATTATAATTACTAGAATATCTATTCAAAATAAATTCTAAGTTCTTTCAGAAGAAATTACTTAGAGGGTGTTTATAATTACTTAGAAAATGTTTGAAATTGCTTCATTTATATTTGAGAGAAATGTTTCTTAATGAACTAATGAAATGGAACGATTTTATCTTTTATTATTTGAGAAATTGATATTCGTAAATATCTTAAGTAACAACTTTTGGGCAAATTCAAAGCATGTTTATTAGAGTGTGATAATTATTTACTAGGGATATAAAAAGTTTTACTTATTTTGGTATGGAAAAATTAATAAGCATATCATGAAGGTTCAATGAACCTTTGCATAAGTGCTCATTTACGGAGACGCGGCGCGTCGGGCGGCGCGTTGTGCGGCGCGGCCCGCTTTCAATTCAAACATATGGCGATGTATGAGAGCGTTTACGGAAAAGCGTTTTACGCGCGTTTGCTTGAAATGCAGCGTTGCCCGCCGATTACACGGCGTCACGCGGCGTCACACGCCCAAATAGGAACATATGGCAGATGGCACCGCCGCGTCTTCGTAAACAACATCGTACATAGCCATATGTTTGTGTTCGGGCGTGTGATAACGCGGTCCGCTGCACGCGCCGCCTGTCCGTAAACGGAAAAAAACGCGCAACGCGCCGTGCGACGCCCCGCGCAACGTGCCTCGCGACGCCCCGCGCAACGCGCCGCCCGACGCGCCGCGTCTCCGTAAATGGGCACTAAAAGGTTAACGCTCTCGGACCGGTGGTTTCTGCCAGTATCTCTCTCATATGTCAGTATCTCTCACGGCTCGCGCTAATACGAGCTTATAAGCGCATCATCGCTCGTAGGAGGTCAGCGTGTGCCAAAAAGCGCGCGTACACGCGCTTCAAAAAACGAGCTTATACGCGCCGAAAATACGCAAATCTGAGACAGTATTCTAAACTAACAGTTGCTAACCTAATTTTTATTTGTCGTACAAATAAAATAACATCGGCATATTACCTTACTACATAATTATGACCTACTTTAAATACTATGCACATATGGTTACTCCATACGTGCATTATTCTGGAACATGAATGCAAGCAACTATTTCAGACGGTTCTTATTAGACGATACTGCTCAAAGCGTCGTATCACGTAGTTCCGATTGTGTGATTTGCATTTTTGTTCATTTGCATGTATGACATGTGCCATACGTCCTTACAATTTATTCAGTCTGTATATTGTTGTAGGTGTAGTTCACTCTGACGTCACAAAATTCTAAAGGTTTTCAATTTGAAAACACGTTTATAACTTTTATATATTTCGGAATATTTGTCACGGTAAGTGTAACGTTTTTGGCAAAAAACTGTAGGTGGCGAAAATAATCAGCTATCCTATACATTTGGGTCAGATACGAATTGACATTTTGTATGGGACAGCTGATTATTGTTTCGTGATTACAATATTAGTCTCGTGGAGAAAGACAACTTTCTCCATGATGGCACTTTTGATGGTCTTTATGTACTACATACATCTTTAAAGATGGCCACACATTTCTGAGACACGATGTATATTTTTTTGGCGTATTATTTTCATTTGTTCCATAGAAATTGCAAGCCACTGGTGTGTAAAATTATTAAAGAAGGTGAATATAATTCACGTGCGCGCGCCTATGACCTATCAGCTGTTAGCCGCGAGACGCTGTTCTGTCTCATTATTATCGTACCGTGTAAGAGTGGGTAGGCAGAGCACCCGCACGGCTCGTGATTTCATACGGTTGTTGTGTTATTGGAATAAAAGTACTCTTTTTTATACTCACTCGAGTATAAAAAACAAGTTTCTTTGGGAAAGTTGTTTGTTATCATGAGTACAATCACGTGTTTAAATATCGGTCACTAATTACCAGTCACCCTATATATCCGAAGTGTTAATCCAGGTTATAAAATATCTATGTGCCAAATAGTTTTCATCCAAATCCGTTCAGTAGTTTTTGCGTTAAACAGCAACAAACATCTATCTACACATTCCCACAAAACAAACGAATAAAATTCGTAAAAGGAACAAGAACGTTATATACGTACTCCTAATGTATCGCCATTACTGGCAACTTTAACGTATGCAATGCACGTCAAAAGTAAGTAGCGCTGTTATTTGCCATCGGCTATGCTGAACCTCTGGGGTTATAAATAAGTTACACCTACAAGATAACGGAGGTCGAACTTAAAGCCCGTATAACTTCCGGGAGCAGAAACTTTGGCACTTGTTATTAATAGCTAGTAAATTGTATGTAGCCCCTAATGTTTAATGACAGAATTGCCCACCGTAATCGTTTCCGGTCATGGCTGCCATTGTCAGCGGAGACCATCGACGCAGAGAATATTAAAGTGCAAAAGTGTGTGCGCAAACACAGGAACTTCTAAAAAGGTGAAAATAAAAGACAGAGTAAATAACACCTACGTAAGCTCTATGGTACAGATGCTAGCACATCAAGCTACCCGAAACTGTCAATTTTCCCATTCAACCTTGATCCTAATGCTTTAGCGATAAAGTTGAAAATGTATTAATGAAGTTTGACAGATTGTAGTAGCTTGATGTTCTGGCGACTGTACAATACTTCACTATCTTTGCGTGTGAGGACCCCCTAAACTACAACACCACACACGTATATAGAAGATATATGTATATCTTACTTTTTGTTTTTATGAGGCCACTATCTCACATTATTTTCATCAGTTATAGGTAGCTTTTGATAAGGCACACGTCAGTTATTCAATGATAATTATTTATAAGCGTTTCTGCAAAGTGTAAACGGATCCTTCACGAAGCCTTCAGCCAAGCATGCTGTACATCAAACCAAGAAACTATACGGAAAAATAAATTCTGGGAAACGACTTTTCTGGTGAAAAATCTCGATGGATGCTATGCTGGTCATGAAGGTATTAACGTAAGGTACCTAAAAAAGTTGGAACTTTGATCTCCCATAATATTCGTAACTAGAAGGTTCCCAGGTATGGTCCAGAACAAAATAATGATCGCAATGGCAGGGAGAACAACTGGCTCTCGGCATCATTAAGGGACTTTTTACAACCATTATTGATGGCACCGTGGTGGGTTCATGAAGTCACAAAGACAAATTGCCGTTTCAGGAGTGGTTGTATGTAGAGGCGAGTTACGAGTACCTGTGTCTGTTAATGTACCTAAATGATTAAGGAGATATTAGAAGAAAATAATAAGATGAGCTTAGTTAACAATGTTTTGACAACCACACATAATCTTATAAGCCAAAACCTACAGCCAACCCTAAAGAAAGTGGCCGAGATAACCCCTCGATGAGTCCTTACAGGTCCCATCAAAACAGGCTCAAGCTCCCATACCAACTGCAAGTAATGTCCTCACATCATTCCGTATTACGCCCCAACGACGTCTCTCATGAATATTGATGCAAGGGTTCGTTCCGGGTAATTGATACGTCTCCGCTGAGTCAACAGTTCGAACAACCCGAGGTGAATAATTTGGTAGAACACTACAGTTCGGGGTCGGAGATCATAGTGGTGTGAATGAATGTAGATTGTGGTTAAATAACGCTTTGTCTTAAGTCGGTGAAGGTTGAAGCGAGTACTTCCGCTGGTGTAATAGCTTTACATAAGATCTCATGATCATTCATTCGTTATTCCCGAAGATAGACGATGATTTCCGAAGCGCGTACTTTTGCTGGTAGATGGAGAAGCTTATATAATATCTCCTACATATTTTAGCAGCACTCTTTCTCGCTCTTACATCTTGTGTTTTTTTATATATCACGCATAATTATCTACAGAAATTTAATGGGGAAGAGTATTTAACAGGAAGGCTTTTGTAAAAAATCTGTTTTTTTTTGCTTTTTAGCCGTGGTAAGTGAATGGCATGCATGGAAGAAACATTGGATTTTCGTCCGTCTGTGAAGATTTTTCCTTTCACATTTTTCATATTTTTTGCTTTACGGCTGACTTTACCATTGTCAACCTCGTAATTGCTTTACCACCCCTAAGTTTTATTGCCACTTAGAAGTTAAAACACGTAAAGGTTTTTTTGCTTCAATACAAATTAAAAACGTTAGTTTCAGCCATAATGAAGTTTAAATTTCCTGGGTATTTTGTAAAGCAAAACATTACAAAGTTCCTCTACTGGTCACAAATATAGAATTAGTCTGATGAAACCACCAAAGGAACTTTATCATGTTTCAGAGTTAGAAAGGTCCAAAAGGTCATCGAGTCAAAACTTCACGTGTGGGCACTATCTCTTACCTATCACATCCTTTGTGTTTGTTTCGTGACCAATATCATAAATAACCCAAGTTTCTTCAGCAATGTCAAAAGTTTCAGGAAATATTTCGAGGATTGATAAAGATAGATGTTAGTTTTAGGTACTTTATGAGTATTTCGTAACACACTTTCAATCAGAATCCTAAAGATTTTGAAGGAAATTTTCACACCACTGCTTCATATATTTGAAAAAATCGTTTGCTCGGCATCAAAATCAATAATAATCGATTAATCATCTTTATTACACAAGACAGTGGTTACAAAATTGTGTGAAGTCCCTGACTCCTATACTAGGTGATAGACCTGTGTTACAGGAGCCAGTGTCCTCGCCCAAGAGCAGATCTTACAGAATCTTATGCAATAAGATTAACAAAAAAAAACATGGTAAAAACAAAAAAAAAATTAAGCGGTTAAAAGAAGCCTGTATTGACTTTTAGAGTGTTTGCGAGTTTGTGTGTGTGTGTGTGTGTATGTGTGAGTGAGAATTTAATGATCAGGAAGAGTTTTCAGCAATCGAGAGTGAGATGCTATAAGAAATGAGAGTAAATAACACAATGAATGTTGTTGAAATATGAAAATAGAAGACATTGTGATTTTATGTGTGTTACATAATTATCCCTCTGTGCTAGCTATTTGCAATTGGATAGGTATCAAAACTGATTAATTACTGTACAAAATCTTTTACAGGTATCCTAAATGCTTGAAAGGTATAAAAGGGTAAAAGGAACATCGCAAATACAGGCATTTTCATAACCTGTGGGGACATAAATATTTTCTAGCAACTAGCCCCAACCTTTTTGGAATCCCAGGGGACGTCAATTCCGTTTTTAGTTTTGGATCGTACTACAAAATTTATCACAAACACATTATATACAGAAAGGAAGAGGCAAATGATGTTACTATCATCATCTGCCTAATAATATTTATTTTTGTAGCCTATACTGTCCTACTGCTGGGCAAAGGCCTCCACCAATTCCTTCCATGCGCTCATTTCCAGTGCCTCCTGGAACTCATAATAGATTAATTGATTAAATAAAATAAAACTATATCTGAAAACTACCACGCTTCACAATAGTAATTTTTGTTAACAAAAAAGATTGGTTACTGCCTAACCTGGTGTCAGAGTTTTTATGCTGCCCATGGGCCTCTGACTTGGCTTTAAATATCTCTCAGGCATGCTGGTTTTGTTTCCTGACGATGTTTTCCTTCACCGAAGATGATCAGACGATACTTTACTGTTTAATTTGTGTATCATCATATTATATGTATTTGTGTAATTTAACCATATCAACTGTGACATGTTAATGATTGATACGAACTTTTTACCGTAAACACCGTGTGAACGGGTTCCGAAGCTTTTTTAAACTTGTAGTAATGTTTCCTATCGAACGTAAAGGAGAGTGGCCTAAAATATTGAAAGGAAGTCTTGTACACTCTGAGACAAGTACAGATCTTTACGTAATTGTAGGTGAACGGATATACGATAGGTACATATTCTGTCACAGTCTTGACCTTACGTCACACGTGCCTCAGTGACCTGTACGTAATGTCATCATTCGGTCAAATTGGATGCGCTTGTATCATGTACGTTATAACGGGCAACGGCAACGTTGCATTGTTTGATATGGCGGATAGGCAGAGGTGTACCATCGTACACCCACTATTCGCCAGTTAAGTTGTTTATGTTTCATGCCCATGGTCAGCCCTTTTGCCATAGTAGAAATACAAACTCCGATCTTCTACGATAAGTTTATTTGTCGCATTTGGATTACATAAGGTATGTCCTGAGAATAGGATAAAATAATCAAAAAGATTCATTACAAATCACTTTTGGTGGCACAAGCACTCCTGATATAATATGGCCATTTTGATAAAAAAATCCTCTAAATTGTCTAAAAAGGTTATGCCTTGTAAAAAGATACAAACAAACACTTTAACAAAAGAAAGGAGATTCTTTCTACAAACAGCCATGCGTGTATAAAAGGAGGAACCACGTACGTTTCAATGCGATTATTCCTTTGAAATTGCTTCCATTCTGTGTAAAGAAAATAAACTCGGATTTTCTGAGAGGTTTTTTAAAATCTTTGCTTTGATAGTGCATTAGATACCGCGTTCCGTTGCTCTTACATATTGAAGACAATTCTTTCTGCTACAAAGATAAAGTATATTGCATTCGCTTGAAGCCATATGCGGCTAGGGTTACCCCGTGCAGGATCCCTGTCCGGACTAGCCTCTCCCACAACTTTTGAACTAAGGGGATTTTTATTTATTGGGGATTTGTTTTTTCTTATGGGTAGTTGTTTTATATTATAACCCAAGTACTGTTTATTTTATTTTCATATTCATGTAAAAAATATTTATGCTGTCTTGGCTTACCTACGTTTTTTCACAAATGACCACTGAAAACCAGCGCTGTGCTGTGCCCCCCCCCATAGCACAGCATCATGCTGAGTGGTGCTTGTCGCAATCACGACGTGCAAGCTGTTAACGTTTTTTTTTCTTTTTTTGTCCCGTCCTGTTGAATTTATAAATATTTGTTGTGAGTTGTATTTTTTTTGTCAATTTTTGCTCGTCATGTCCCTGCGACAAATAAATATTTTTACCTTACATTGTGTAGGATTTTACCTATGCTAACGTTTGGTAAAAACATGCATGAACTTTGAAAAGATGCAGGTTAACATTCTATCAGTTCTATTGTACGATTCATCTGTAAGTACGTAAAATTGCCAAATTAACTGTAATTTAGTAAAAGGTTTCTTTAGAATAAATAAAATTTATTTATTTACCTTTGGCCATTCATCCAGCAAACCCATTTCATTGAAATTATTCCTGGCTGGGTATTTTGAACACACTATCGAACATAATACTTTTTAACAGTGGAGCCATGATGGACTTGGCAAGTATGGTCAATGATAGTGACAAAACAATTATTTTGTAAATACTGGCTGAACTCTGTTTATTTATTAACGTTGATCGAAATAATATAGACCGTTATTTGTGTTTGAAATTGCACACGACTTAATAGCATTACCTTCAATTCGAAAACTCTACCAATTTTGAATGCTAGAAATTGAAGTAACAAACACCCTTTTGAAAACAACGAAATAATCACAACAGCTCTCCAATTTAACCGTGAAAATATGCCAGATACCCAAATACAGAAACACTTTTGCATGCCGAATATTAGTAACACTCGCTTCGAACACGCAAAGGTCACGGAATTCAAAAGTAAAAGTTAAAAGCATCGCCTGCTCTGAATATTCCATCAACCACACTGAACTTTAAACCACTTCAAAATCCTGAAGTTAGAAATAGGTCAAAGCTTTTTGCTCAAAAATCCTTGGAAATTCACACAATAACATATGGTTACATATTATATTTAAATAGTTCTGTTTTATGTATTCAATTTTCTCTTATTCTTTTACACACTATGTCTACATCTCTTTTTTTATTATCTCTTTTCGCAGGTATACTGGAAGAGATTTCTTTAGAAATAAGCATCACCTTTGTACTATTTTCTGTTAATTTCTTCTTTTCTGTATAAAAATACATAAATTGTTAAATAAATAAAATAACTAAATAAATAAATAAATAATCCGAGAGTGGCGCGGCCATGTTTATTTATTTAAAGGGTTGTACATACGTCAGTCCACACGGTGTCGTATGTCCGTCCCGTAGAAGGGTATTCCAGCGTAAACTAGCGCAATTCAGCGGCAAATGAGTGCTTGACAGCTTCCGACGTATTTGCACACAATTACCGCGTGCAAGTGACGTTGGCGCGCGGAAAATGTCCTCCCACATTCCGTCGCGGAAAAACAAAATTGTACGTTATTATTGTTTTTGCGAAGTTTCTGTTGCTGTTTTTCTGTGTTTTACAATTGACGCTGGTGACTGAAATAGCACAGCGCCTTGTTGTCCTTTAAAACCAATTTTAAAGTCAGTTTTAATTTTAATTACAAACTAAAATAAATCATAGTATGTAAGCAAAAAAGTTTCGGTAAACATAATCTCTCTTCATTAATATCTAATGAAATATTTCGGCAAATAAAAAGTAATTAAACTTAAGCACCTACTTCAAACAATTTGGTTGGGTTATTTATGTACTTAGTACCACTCAGGTAATTGTATTAATTAGGCTTTCAACATAATTAACATTCTATTTGATTAAACCAAATACCTAATGTTAAGTAAACAGGACGGTTAAAATGATAAAATAATGCTTTTACTCGCTTTTAGATAAAAAATTGTTTTAGGTCCTTTTTAGTAATAATTTTATCCTTTTCGTGTACCTGATATAGGTACCGTCTCGTATTTATATATACTGCTTAAAAAGGTCACGTACGTAGTTTAATATTTCAAATAGGTTTAGGTGTTCAAAAGCATTCATGTTTCAATTTTACAGAATCCATTGAGTAGGGACCAAATCCGATTACCAAAGTGGTATGAAAAGAGTCGCCATCACAAAGATGAGTTATAGATTTTTAATTCATAAAGTGCTAACTAAGGTTACTTATAAGATATTAATTTGGGAAACCACAACTATATTATCCGAACTTATACTGGCACTTACGGGATATCTTCCGTGATTGTTCATTATTTTAAGCTCCCGATATTCCGACGCTGTTGCAAGCGCCATGATCACGGAGCAGCGTCGGAATATCGGGAGCTCAAAATAATAAATAATTATGGAATAAATAAATAAGAAAAAAAAATTAGTTGTAAACCGTGAAAGCTTAAAACAGAGTTATATTATCCGACTTTAAAAGTAACTACTATAAGCGAAAAAATTTCTAGCAAATGATGTCTTGTTTAAAAGTTAATCTAAGAACGATTTTACATTCTCAATTCTAAACTCATTTATCTAAGGTAGAATTTTCCAGGACTTGATATATTTCGGTTTGAGAGCAACAATTAAACTGAAGTAACTGTGAAGCAACAGGTTTACGACTCCTGACTCTCACCGCAATTGTAACAATTAAAAATAAAAGAGGTCATTTTCAGCCAGAGTAAAGGGTGTACCCTTAGCAAAGCCGAAAGGCATGTGTTCTTCCCGTCACTACGATAACTCTTTTGTTCTAGACCATACCTGGGAACCTTCTAGTTACGGAGATATTGGGGGTCAAAGTTCTCACTTTTTCTTTAGTTTTTTTTGTGTAAGATTTTTACTTTAAACACCTCCACGACCCCCGTACTATTCAATCCATCTATCAGCACAATGTTTTGAGTGCGTTACATTGAGTCTTACCGTAAAACGTGATTTTCCACCCAAAAAAAGTCGTTTCCCAGCAGTTACACAATGCTTGGTTGACGGCTTCGTGAAGGGTCCTTTTTCACCCAGTATTTTCGTGGTTTTAAAAACTTTAATCATATCTATCGGTAATACAAAAATTATTGTGCTAGATGGAACTAAGACGTTTGAGGATCGATTTATTTTCAATTCAAAATTCGATTTTTTTTAAAGAATAACCAGAGGTCGGAATAGTTACCTCGTACCAATGGTCAAGTTAAAGTTATTACTTATGCAACCATTTTTATGCAATAGACAAGAATTTGAACGAAGTAAGAACCGACAAAGAAAGAAAAGCCAATAATTCTAACTTTTGACAGTTCTAACTTCAAGCAATTACAAAACTACAGAATAAAAATCGAATCCTAAGTTTTCTTTTAATCAAGTTATCACTTTGACTTGTTTATATACGTGTTTTAGATTTTGTTTGCCTAAACTTCGAGGAAGTAACAAGTAGATTTTACCTCCATATTCTCCATATTCTTCATACCTCGGCATGATTTTTAAGTTCCGAAATAATATTTTTTAATGAGAGGGAGGTATTATCCACGTTTTACTTACGTCCTTAAAGTTTAGGCAAATAAACTCTATCTATTCCGACCTCTGGCAATGACAGAGTATCTTGTTTAAAAAGTTTTCTTATAACAAATTAAAACGTATCATTATTTTTCAAGTATTTTAAAATTATATTGACTGATTATTTTTATAACAGGACACGACTTGTGAACTTCTTTAAAGATAATAAAAATAATAAAAAATGTAAAGTATATATGTAATGTATTTGATTTTTAATCAATTTTGTCATAATTCTGTTTTTTCATGTTTCCAATTTTAATTTTATTTAATTCAATATTGGCGCTTAGTACTTACTAAGCTTAACTTATTTTCCGAATTTATTATTTTGTGCATACTAACATATTGGTGTTAACCTCTAAGTAATTGTTGCGCTGTAATTTAAATTTAAGAATGAATTATGTCTCTGTATCCAGTGTGTATCCAGTGTGTTGGTAGACCTAATATAATAAATAAAGAATACTTCAATAACATTGGTGAAATGTGGGTGTACCATAGTTAGGTACTCCTCTGTCTACCCCTTCGATGATTACAACCGTGATGTTACGTTTATGATTCCGTTTTAATCAACAGCCTAGCAACATAATAATATTATTCTGAGGTACACGTGCATACAATATTAAACTAAGTCGGATTCTGAGAATCACCTGCAAATCGATCACAGGTTCTGACACTTATATAGTTAACTAATACGCAGTAATCAAGTTTGTTTGACAGGTGTAGTAACCTTGAACAACATTTCTACCGGGTATAAGCCGGATAACCGGGTTCAATCATGCGGGGTCAAATGAATCAAGCTAGCTTATATGTATTATCTCCACATGAATGATGTAACCAAGATCTTGTAAAAATATTTTGATTGAAAAGAGTGTCCATGGAGTTTCTTACCCATTCTTCTCCATAGAAATCTACGCTTTGGAATGGGCAACTGCAGTACTTTCACAAGTTATTATGCCTTGTGTCTGGGACTGTAGCTTCGCCTTCTTTGTTTTTGGGACATTCAAAAGTGCCTGATATGGTCTAATTGAAATAAATGCTTTGAGTTTGAGCTAAAGTTCATACATAGCCTTTATGAGTTTCGAAATCTAATGAAGATAGATCAAACTACGAGAAAAACAATAAACAATACCCTATTTTACAATAATTGTTCCTTAAATTGGACTTCAGTAAGTAGCAAGATACAAAACGTGTGCAACTGGGCTTAAACTAGGAGGATTCCTGTGCTATAAGCACCAAAGAAGAAAATTTGGAATTTCCCTGTAGATCGATTCTGTAAAAATGACTTCGAACCTCACTCGAGTGACCGCATACAAATCGACTCGAACGCGAATTCATTTGTTTTGAAAGTAAATCATCGCGGATTCACATCTCGAGTCTCGACAGTCGACACCGTTCGAATTTCGAAGTGATTTTTACAGAATCGACCTACTGATAGTTTAGTTACATACATAAAGTCACGTTTTTTTCCCACGGGTGTAGGCAGAAACCACAGAACGCCACCTGCTACGATCCTTACATACTCTTTTCGACTCGTTCACGTTCATACATCTGGTCATACACGCACGCCGGTTGCGAGTACTGCGCACCAGACTTTTCTGAAAACCTAACTAATAAGGTCATTGTATGTTCTTCTAAGGCGTGAGGAACTCGTGGCTAAGTAATAACAGCCGCTCGAGGTCGATCTTTAGGTGAAGCCGTGCTTGCCTAGGTTGGTCTTTGGATGGGTGACCACCCATTACGAACTGAGTTTCCTCCGTGCCTCGGTAAGCACGTTAAGCCGTTGGTCCCGGGTGTCATTTGTAGATCTTTCACAGTCGTTAGGTAGTGAGTGGCCCAAAAATTCTGACAACCAGTCTTACCAAGGGGTATCGTATTACCCAGTACTAACTGCGTTGTGGAGGTCAGATAGGCAATCGCTCCATGTAAAATACTGGTATTCATCTGCATCCGGTTAGACTGGAAGTCGACCCCAATATAGTTGGGAAAAGGCTAGGAAGATGATGATGTTCTTCTAAGGCGTCCCGTCTTCGCGTTGCAACTCATAACTGCCTTGTAAATACATTTGGTTAGTCGGCTAGTTACTGTAGTTTAGTATAGCTTCTTTAGTTTAACCGTCATTAGGTGTCACCAGCCACTTTAATTTGATCCTCAATTAGGTGCCCTCTATACTTACTAAAACCTAAAAGTTAATGATCATCATCATTAAAACTTGGGTCTCCTACACAATAATAATTTTCTGTAACTCTGAAACCGTTTATTAAAGCCGAATGAAAGGCTTGATGAGTTTGTATATAGTACGGAATTAAGTTAAAATTGTACCACCAAGACCACCAAGAGAGGCCTTTGTAATTAAGCCACTTGGCATTCATTGCCTGGGTTCCAGTACCAAGATCTGAGGTTAAAGTTTAAATAGAAAATTTGGCATAATTTAATTGCATTTTCCTTCGTAAGTATTTACTTAATATTTAAATATGAATGGGCCTACTAGATGATAAGATGTGACCTTTTAAGTGGATACATTAAGCTTCCACCTTAATACCAGGGTAGCTCGCGAAATATAAATTTTCTTAAGTTTTTTGGCAATTTGCAGGTAAATGTCAGGTTGTATATAGATGAAAAATGAGTCGCGCTAGTAACACGTATGTAGTTATAGTATTATAATCATTAAAAACATCAATACAACCCTCTAAACTTCAAAAAAAGTCATCATTTGTAACTACATACAATTGATACAAGTTACTTAAAACGTAAGAAAATTTGAATTTCGCGGACTACTCCGGCGCTTCCACTTTAAGGAATTAAAATATTAGTTAAGAGTCCTCAAGTAGGGTTTTCATAATGTGTAGTTTCCAAGTCTTCGTTTCTTGTTTCAAAAAGGATCGTCAAAAGCATGTTTTTTGGGAAAATCTGAAGACCAAAGGGGACAAGACAGCAAAAATTATGATCGATAAATACAAAGTGGATTTTCATAGAATCTTCAAATAATTTTTGATAATTAGATATTTTAGTAGGTAGAAAATTCTCGAAATTAGTTGAAAAGAGGTTATTCCTAAGATACATTACTCGTTTTCTACCAGCTAACATGTTGATGTTAAAAATATAATCCGTAACAGTTTCTATTTCACGTGCTTCATATAAAAATAGCCCCACATATTTTCAAAATGACGTAAATCCATTATCGAAGAAAGCGTCTTTATGCCTTTGTGGAATTGAGCTCATTCTTCTATAAAAGCCAGTATGAGACATAAAAGGATTTGAACTTTCGAAATGGCTCGGACATGTCATACGTGACATCTTAAGAATGCAGAGGAAAAGAATAGAGAAACAAATACACAATGCGGACATATCTGCAAGGTTATAACTTTCGCTCCAGGTAAAAATAGGTATAATGCCTCCTTGCTCGCAAACTCTACTGCTGATCATGCGGTCCTCATTTCGATTCCCGAGGTGAGCAAAGCGTTTTTTGGTTTTTGTATTAGGAATTTTCCCCGATTCTGGATTTGTGCCGGAGTGATGGCGATAGGCTTTCATCATTCTCCTGTACTTATCCTAATTTATTTGGGGTTGGCGCAGCATGTCTTCTTCTTCCATACTTCTCTGTTACTCTTCACCTCAGCAGTCACCTCCTTTCTAGCCATATCATCCTTCACATAGTCCATCCATCGGATCCATTTCTTAGGTCTTTCTCTACTCTTAAAGCCAACTATATTCATACTCAAAACTTCCCTCACGACATCTATTTATTCCTCCGCATCACATGTCCATACCACGATAACCGATTACCATCCAAGTTTTCTGTCACCGGCGTCACTTTCAGACGGAAAATGACTGATTTAACATAACGGTAAAATGTGGGTGTAAAATACAAGGCCATTTAAATTAGGGAGTAAAACTCTGCAGATGTGATGGGTAATACCCATCATATCTACAGAGTTTTGCTTGCTTATTTAATTATCATCATCTGCCTGGCTTTTTCTCAAATATGTTGGGGTCAGCTTCCAGTCTAACCGGGCCACTGACAACCTAACGACTGTCAAAGATCTACAAATGACACCCGGGACCAACGGCTTAGCGTGCTTTCCGAGGTATGGAGGAAACTCGGTATGTAATGGGTGGTCACCCATCCACAGACCAACCTAAGCAAGCACGGCTTAACCTAAAGATCGACCCGAGCGGCTATTATTATTTAGCCACGAGCTCCTCTTGGTGTACCAAAGAAATGAATTAAAATCAATATTTTTGACGAAATGGGTAGATAGATACCTATAAGGTAACCAAAACCTTTGTTGAGAAAGACATCCCTTCAGGCGTTTCACGAAAATATTATCAAAGTTACTGTCCTGGAAATTGATCAGGTAATTTCAAGCCCAATTAGAACGTAGGTACGTGGAAACCTTTGTTGTGTGTTTAGCTTTGATGCTGTCGGAAACTGCCTATGGGCGTATAATATAAATCAGTAATAGTTAATCAGTAGTATGGAATAGATAAATTAGTTCCTACCTTTATCTAGCAGATTTACTTTTCAAAATCTATGTATCATCTAACAAAATTAAGATCCGCTTTCAGATTGAATCCAGATTGGTTTAAAAACACAAGTTTACAAAAAAAAAATGTTTTTGTGTTACCTTCCATATTTTTTGCGAGGTTTTTTTATTTATATCATATAACTAAAGAATAGAGTCAGATGTGTGCTAGTTTTTTAGTTATTAGGGTATACTTGGGCTTGTAGAAACAAAGAAAGAAGAAGAAAGAAAAAGTATTTACTAGTCTCGCACACGACAAAATAAAAAAAAATGCTTAAATTAACAATAAAACCAAAATTACATAAAAAAGTGCACATTACAAAAAATTCAAAATAAAACGAAGAAAATTGGTCCTTTGCGACGCCAAAAGGCCTCTACCTCAACATGGTGCTGTAACATTTAAAACAAAAAAGTCACAGCGCTGGTATTCTGATACCAACGTGATGCCGTTGGTCAGATACGAAAATCTTATTAGTTAATTTATATATTTTTATCTTTCCTGACCTTCCAAGTTATTTGTTAAGGAATTTTAATTTAGCTGGCAACATTTTACGACAAATAAAATTTTAATAAATGTAACCCCAGCAGCTATCCCGTTGACAATTACTTAAATATTTTAGTCCCTTATAAGTAGGTAAATGAAGTTTCTGATAATTAACTTTAAACCCATTACTATTTGACTTTAATTAAATTAGATATTCACAAAAGCTTTGGTAAGACAGTTTGAATAAAATTACCTTTCAATGTTTATAATTAAATCATAATAGGGTAGACCTATCGGTGTATGAGGACGGAAGGTGCCGCCGAGGCTGGCCCAGGAAGAGATGGCGAGATGACTTGGACGCGCATCATGAAGGCTGACTCGAGGTGGCGCAGGAAAAGAGTTTCTGGAAGGAAATGGGGCGGCGAGCCCAGCAAAGGGACATTCAGGGATAAAGAAACATAATGGCTTTGAGTTAGGTAATTTAGAATCACCGGACAACCAGTCAAATCGTCATTTCTTAGGTAAGTGTTTAAAATCTTAACTGACCATCCATTAGATACCTAGTGTCCTCTGCTCCTCGAAAAGCAAGTTAAGCTGTTGGTCTCGGCTACCATCTGTAGATCTTTGACAATCGTTACAGATAGTCAGTGGCCCGAAACCGTATTACCCAATACTAACTGTGTTGTGGAGGTCAGATAGGCAGTCGCTCCATGTGAAATAATGGTAATCCGCAACATTAGGTTAGACTGGAAGCTGACCCTAACATAGTTGGGAAAAGTTAAAACTAATATCATCTGTCAAGTCTTTTCATAACCCAGTAAGTATTAGGTAATACGATATCCCTCGGTAAGACCTATAACGACTGTCAAAGATCTACAAATGACAGCCAAGACCAACGGCTTAACGTGCTTTCCAAGGCACGTAGGAAACTTGGTATGTAATGGGTGGTCACCCATCCACAGACCAACTTAGGCAAACACGGCTTAACCTAAAGATCGATCCAAGCGGCTGTTATTGTTTAGCCACGAGCTCCGCAGTCCTTCACGAGTTTTAACATTTCATGTAGGAAAGCAATATAAATAACTACATTAAAATATTCTATCAAGTGTAAAAGACCTAGCTCACAAAAAGGTACACGCAGAATTTAATACGAAGGGAATAATGTAGGCAGTGTAGGCACTCCCCTTTACCCTTTTCATTTTATTTTTGGGAGCAAAAATAGAATGCCAAATATTTCACCATATTGGTGTTTACCAATACACAGGAATATTCGGAATTTTAATAAAGGTTTATAGAAGAAAAAGCTTTTGTGAAATAAATGGTATTTTACGCTACGGATAGAACTAGTGTCTAGATAGGACAGATTTTACGATTTCAGTGTGCGTGAGAACATGAAATCGTGCCTTTGTAAGGTACCTTTATCTTTGTCCTACCTCGAGAGGCTAATAATTGAAGACCATTTCGTGTTGTCAGATTTAGAGTGGTACCTATTATTCCTTTATTAAATAAAACTAATGCTGTTTTCGTGTTATCTTTTTGAAATTATGAAAGTGATACTGTGAGATATAATAATAAAATAGTTATAGAAAATGGTTTTTTGTCCCAGTAATACAGTAAATAAAAGGTTAAAAGGTACACAAGTTAAACGAAAAGGGAAACGATATGAGTAGTTCAGTCTATATACAAGGTGGCGACGACAATAAATAAAAAAATGAAAAATAATGTCCTGTGACTGAACTACTACATACATTCGGTTGATTTTTTGTATGGTATGCAGACTGGAAACGTCATGAAGTATACGCAGTTTAATTTATTGTCGTATTGTCGGTGCTATCTTGTATATATGTATATTGGGGCTTGAGGTACGATTTTCAGCGTACTTAATATTTTTATCTCATTGAAGTGAGACATGGCTGTTATCTGGCTCAACTTTGGAAAGTTTTATGCCCACGTGCAGCCACAGTTCGTGAAGCAGAGATAAACTGAGCTGACAGATTGCCTTGTGAATAAGTTAAAATTGTTTCATTTAGACACCCTATTGAAATCGCATCACGATTAAATACACATTGCGCGATCAAAGAAACGGGTGTTACCACACCGATCGATGGATCAATTGGTATGGTAACACCCTAAGAGCACTTAAGACGCAAATCGTCAAATGCAAGCTTTGAATTAACAAAACAATCGGATTACTCAGTAGCTGGCCGAAGATAAACTAATGTCAAATTACGAATTCAAAGTTCTTAAATTTTTTGCATGTTTTATTAAACTTACATTTTCTATATTTTCTACCTCGGTTCTACTCATTGGGTACTAGAGGTTACTTTTCGCGGGAATAATTCTTAGAACATTTTCTTTTATTCAACCTACTGCGATATTAACCTCTCTTCATGTGTCTTTTCCTTTTACATATTTTCAATCAATTTTCCCAACATTCGTGGATTTCGAATACACTGAATTGCGGCTAGTGCAAAGGGTATATCCAACAAGTTTTTATTTTGATACTATAATGACCTTTTAAATATATTTAGTATTATTGCACGTACGCACATTTAGAGATTAGATTGGGAACATTTGCTGTTTTGTTCAATTTTACTGTCTACCATTTTGATATTTGATTATGTACCCTATCTCGACACGCTACCTAATCTTATCATCCTTTTGACCCTGCTTTGGGGTTATAGATTCTAGGAAAACCTTCAGTGGCTCAGGTTAGGCAATATTGGCAATTATCTGTCAGTCAGTCAGTGACTTTGACTTTAATCAAGGATTGTATCAGATGTTTTAGCAAAAAAAAGTACTTTGGGCATTCCAGCATTTGCAGCCCATTTCATCTTGATGAGAGGAGGCCTGTGTACCAGCTGTGGGAATGTTATTGGCTGAGTATGCAAAACATAGCATAATCCCGCTTTTAAGTCACGATGAAAACTTTTACAAAACAAAAGCATTGAAAGCACCCTTTACCCAGAATAATGATATGAAGATGTTTTTTTTTAGAAGAAAGTGCGGAAAATAGTACTTTCTTATTTAACATTTTTTGTAAACAAAAAAGGGTATTAAGGACCATTAAATAACGGCCAAAGTTTTAGGACACTAGTCTGTAGCAGAAATATCTTTCAAAAGACATTTGAAAAGATAAATTCGAATATTGTATCTGTATCGGAAAAGTAGATAAACGGAAAAATTTGGTATAAATAAGGATGATAACAGCGCAATAAATCGGTTACGTGATGTTATTAATTCGGGACCAAATTCTCGTACATTTCCTTTTTATAACAAAGGGCTTACTGGCCATCGGTGGAAGCGGAAAATATTAAAGAAAAACCCGAACATAGACCTTTCATAACGCGTTCTAATAAAAGAATTCAAGTACAATTTTGTAAAAGAGTATGTTTTTAGAGGGTTTCGTTGCGAAATGAAGAAAAACAGAACCCTTAAGCGCAAGTCACACAGAAAAGACGTAAAGCGCAAGCCACATAGAAAAGACGTAAGACGCGGATGGGGCGCAGACATATGTCAAATGTATAGAAGCGTCGTGTCCGCGCCCTGTCTTTTCTGTATGTTTTACGTCACGACGCTTCTATACATTTTGTATGAAAGCGACGTGGAAGAGACATAAGTCTGCGCCCCGTCCGCGTCTTACGTCTTTTCTGTGTGGCCTGCGCTTTATAATTTCGTCATGTCCGTTTGTCCGGATCACACGAGCATTTTACTCGAAAATATTTGCACTGTGTCATTGAACGGAATGGAACGAAAGTGTGTTCGGTGCAGTCCGACTGCATATCTATTTTATACGGGTTTCTCTCCAAGATAAATATAAAAGTTGGCTTGAGAAACGATAAATTATAAAGTAAATGTCAAGATTGTCTTATCTATAAACAGTGCTCCTACGTTGACTCTGTAGATGACAGTCTATCTTATTTTCTAGTTATAAAACTAGATTTGGCATCGTACGACAAGGAGCCTTGTGATTTTAAAATATATCTTCGGGCTTATGTTACGAACCTTGTCTCAGTGACATTTCATTGTAGAATCATTTTGGAATGTTATTTTTCGTTGTGTGGTTTTTGTAGAATAGTTTTTATAAGTACTTGAAAAAAGTTGTTTTGTTCATTGTCTGCGTTTTCACGTGTATCTTTTGGTACGACAAGTATTTTCTTACTTTTATCAACCATTTTTTTTGCAGCAAATAATAAGTAGACATGCTTTTCTTAACACGCTTTTACCGTTAATTAAAAATAACACGAAGACATCATTAAAGTAACTCGGCTTACTACGTATATATTCTACGATATTCTTTTGTTTTAAAATGTGATATGCTCGCATTATTACTGTTCACCCCGACGACACACAGTCATGCCTTTTAAAACTAATTTTAAGTTTACCCTTTTATTTTTAGTCTTTTATTTTTATTTTATTTTACTTCTATTTTTAGTCTTGCATGTTCACATTGTCTACATTTTAATTGTATACAAAAATGTTAAGTGGAAGTGCGGAGTCTATACAAGCAATTCCTTGCTTAAAAGGTGACCTCCAATAATATGTATCGAAATGCCCATTGTAATTGAAATAAACAATTTTTATTATTTTATTTTAAAACTAACCTGACAAACAAACTGACCTAAATAGACAAAGGTTTACTAATTTATTAAAAATCTAGTTTCTTGCTACATTATAAATTAAAACTGCTGACATAATAAGGCCTCAATCAAGCGCATGAAATACCAAGTTTTTGAACAGCATGCAACAAATTGAGATATTTGCATATAAATTGAATTGAAAACGCGTATGAGTATAGTTTTCTAGTTTTCTTTGTTGAGTTTTTTTTTTGGGTGAATGCGTGGGATTTAAACTGGTATAGTGGGCAGAATGGAATAGGATATCCACTTTCAAACTGTGGGTGTTATCTAATATGACCTATTAGGGATTATGTTAAGAGTAGCCGTAGAGATCCGTCTGTCATAATTAATACCACTACTACTGAGAAAACCAATCTAGTAAATGCATGAGTTGAAATGATTATAATTAATGCTTCTATCACTCTCCTTAACGCAATTTATTTAGGTAGAGACGCCCGCACATCAAGCTACCCGATACTGTCAAATTTTCCCAATGTTCAGCAGTGGAGAGGTCTCATGGGTTCGATTCCCAGGTCGGGTAAAGTGTTTTCCATCAAGATTTTTTCAATTGTAGCCATGTCGTCCGGATTTGTGCCCGGTTGATTGCAAAAAACTTGCACTGAGTTCATCATCATCATCGTCCTATACTGTATTTTATATCAACTGTATTTTTTTAAATATTTCATTTCTTTTTATATATATTTTTTTTTACCCACATTTCTAGTCTAATCGATTATGTATAAGGAAAATGTCGCCATTAATAGACTTACTCATAAGTTTTCCTACCTAGTGTGGACGTATTATTATTACGAACTTTACTTTACTTTACATAGAACTCGAACCGAGTTACATAAGACTTAAACAATAACTGGCGACATGTGGGTGTATTATAAGGTACATCTCTGTATAACCCTTCAGGGATTACAGGCGTGATGATGTTATGTGAAAGTTTATTTTAAACTTTATGAGACACGAATATTAAAGAGTAAAATAAGCTTACACACTCTATGAAAGTTATGATGAAATGACGTCAGAAGTGCCCACTATTCTTGTTCGTACAGTGTAATATACTGACGTAGAAAGTATATAAGTAGAAAGTTAAAATATATCATCGTAGTAAGAATAGCCGCAGGTAATTCTCAAGTGGGCGTATAAATGTCTAGATAAAACAAAAAGATTAGTTACAGCGTAGAACGGAAAGAAACTTTGTACTTTATGTGCAGGACTTGCATGTTAAATGCTACGAAGTTTTTATTAATTATTTTTAATGGCTCGTACATTACAAGTTTGTTAATTAAAGTCACACACGTTCGTGTTGATACATAGTGCTTAGATCGCGATTTTGATAGCGTAGATTCTTACAGAGTCCAGAAAGGAGTTAAAGGTAGAAATAACATCACGATTTAATACCCGAAGGGTTAGGCAGAGGTGTACCTAATAGTAGGTACAGCCACATTACACCAGTTATGTTACAGGAGGCGAGCCTATTGACATCAACCAGACATAGATCCAGACTCCAACGCTGCTACTGTGAAATTCCTAATGGTAAATCCAATAACACTGCCCGGCCTGGGAATCGAACCCAGGACCTCATGCTTTCAGCTGTCGTGCTTTCAACCACTAGAAACCATCGACGCAGTTATATGGAGGGTAAATAGAAATACTACCAAAAAAAAAACTGAACGTTTAGATTATTTCTTAAACCAAAGAAATTATAAATTCTAATGACATTATTTATTCTTACTTTTGTATAATTATTTTCCCTTTTCACCTAACTTGCGTAATTTTCAAAACGTTTTTCCGGGTCATATCCACGAAAGTCCCGTCGTGAAAAAAAATGGCGGTAATGAACATTTATGTTTCATTTGAATCCTTATTTACATAATTTATTATATTGCGGGAACCATTGTTTACCGCTGGGATTAAGCCGAATCCGTATTGATTAAATAATCGCAACTGTAAGCTATGTTCAATTTGCACGTTTATTTGAACATACGAGGAAGCTGGTCGAGTTTTCGTGGCGAATAAGCCAATTTACACGACCTCATGAATCACATATAGATTGCGAATTGTACTCATGTCCCTACGGTAAAGTGCAATATGTGCATCATTGTAGAAGAAAGGAAAATTCTGTACCATTTGAAGACACGAAAATCTGAATTACGCAAAGAAATGAGTAACATCAACATAAAGAAAGAGCATAAGTAGGTAATCACGTACTTTGTTACACTTTGAGATTCAACTGGCCTAGCGTAATACGAAGATTTAATCAATTAAGAGAGGTCTATACTGGTTTTGTTACTACCGACGAGGTACAGTCTACCGTATGTCAAATAGAATATTATTAGTGTTATACGCTTCATGAAACACTTTCCAAGCGTTTCTTCGACTCTGTCATAATGCATCGAACTCCTCTGATCGCATCGGCCGCCCGATATAAACCATCGTCTTAGTCACTCCCGACGACCCTATCACCCTCCTTCAGGAAAGCAGCAGGGAAACTAGTACTTTAAAGGGGAAACCAGTACTTTAAAGGGGAAACCAGCACTTTAAAGGGGAAACCAGTACTTTAAATAAAGGGGAAACAAGTACTTTAAAGGGGAAACCAGTACTTTAAAGGAGAAACCAGTACTTTAAAGAAACGCATTCCAACCTCACCGTCGAGGACCGACCCGACAGCCCTGTACACGCCCCTCCCCCCAACCCTTGCTCGAGCCAGCCCGCGATGATGAGCCAGTAGTTTTAAATCAGCCCCTAAACAATGATCTCACTTAGATCCAGCCCGTCCCTTTGCTGCCCTCCCCAGCAACGCCCTAAGCCGAGGCTCGTACCCCACAGGAGGTGCCGTTAGCGCGCTATCGCTTAGCTTATAAGGCAAGAAATCCACAGGATAGTCCGGTTAAGCAGAAGCCAGCCTCATACGTTGACTTGCCAGAAGCCATTAAAAAAAAAAACAACATTATACGCACACATTATGTCACCGACCCTCTGACCCACAGCCTTAGTTTCCCAGAAGCCGATAGGCATTAAAATATATTTAATTATTTAATTAAATAATACTTACTTGACAGTAATAGTTATAATAAAATAACGCATATATATTTTTTCATAAAAATGTAATAAAATGCTGTCATAATTTTATGTTCGCTCGTAAAACGCTAAAAAAATACTGCTTGTCATAAAACAAAAGGGTTTCATGAGTAAATGGAAAACATGTAACAGTTATAAAACCTGTTAACGACCCTCGTCCTTTTTATGACTGGTGAAGTGTTGATTGATTTTGCATTTTGTTTCCTACGCTCTCTATTGTATCCTAAATTTTCTTTTTTTTTAAAGTTTTGCTGTATAAGGTCGTGTTCACACACAGCGTAAAGTCAGCTGCCGAGTGTGAGCGTCAAGTTCAAAATGTATGAAAAAACATACGGCAGCATACATTTTTTACTGAGCGCTCACAGTCGGCGGCCGACAATACGCTGTGTGTGAACGTAGCCTACGTCGACAAAGTTATTCCTTGTATAAATTGACAGACTAAAATCTAATATTTTATCTGAGACGGAAGCCCTGGATGTGATCCTCCTGGTGCCCATGATCGCGATGTTTCGTAGTAGTCCAAGTCTCGTCGATTAGCATTCAATAAAAAAGTTTATTAAGTAATAACTCAGTTTTCATTACTTTTTTCTTTAGTATGTAACTCATTGGACGCCCCCCGATCTCTTTTTTAATTAACAGTACACTCCTCCCCAATCAAATTCCTGGATACGGCCCTGATTTCGGGTCAAACCCTTTTTAAAACCATGCTTAATTGTCAAATTTCAAATCGACGAGCTTAACCCAGTTTAAAGTAAGGCCGACCCCATATCTATGATAAGCTGCGTTTAGCTGCCATTAAAGATAAAACAAGAAGGATAATCGAATTGCTATCACAAAGTTCCCGTTCTGAGTCCTAACCACGAATAATTTACTAAAATACTAGTAAATTATTCCAAAAATGATGGCGATCTACCGCCTCCACGACTAGAACTAGACTAGAGTAGACTAGACTAGACTGTTTTGCTTTCTAAAAAACTAATTATATAATTATATATTAATTATGGTGTAAATCAATAGGTAAATAAAAAAATACTAAACTCATCTGAAATATTATCGCTTCTGCAACAACACTAGGTTAGGTACTAGTGGGTAGTCGGTATTTAATAATTGGAAACTCGAAACTGCCATTAGTAATCGTATACTGGCAATTTTACGTCACAAAATAATTCACTAGAATCAGTAGGTAGTAATAATTAGACATACATAACATCACGACTGTAATCCCCGAAGGGTTAGGCAGAGCCGTACTTAATATGCAGCCGAACTCCCACATTTCACCAGTTATGTTTTAAGTCCCATCAAGCAGGCACAAATCCACATTCCGTGGCTGCTACTGAGAAATTCCTGATGGAAAAACCCAATTACACTTTGCCCAAAGCGGGAATCGAAACCAGGAGCTCATGCTCAGCAGTTGCAGATACGACCACTCGACCAACGAGGCAGTAATTAGAGTTCATAGTAATTAGGGCACTTTTCCTTAAGGTAATAGGAAAATTTTCGTCTGGTTCAATTTTGTAATATTTTAAAGGACGACACCCATTCATTGGCCCTTTGTTCGATGTAGGTGGTCTTATTACTTACCTATAACAGTTTACCTGTCTATTAAATAGCATTATGTATGAAGAAGACCTTGAAGGTTCAAATCAAATCATATCATTTATTTTGCTTGAATATGGGTATACATAAGGATGAAACACAACAATATAGGTTGTCTTGACTTATAACCTACTGTCTGTAAAAACGGGTATCTATCGTCTGTGTTTTAGTACATCATCATCATTCACAACCTAAATTCACCCACAGCTGTGTTTTTCCCTCGATGGCAACTATATCGCCTGCCTATCTCGCCGTCCACATTTTTTTTCCCCGTTCTTGGACGCGATTCGGTGACAGCCTTAGTCCACCTGTCATCACTGCGCCTTTCTAGGTGTCCTGCCCAAGTGTTTTAGTACTCATGAAATGTAATTGAGGTCTGCCATACCTTTTTTTACCGACTTGAAAAATGAAACACTAACTTTAGCTAACCTTTTTCATACGAAACCTTTTCTATTGAACAAATTGAAAAAAAAATGAGAGCATATTTCGTCAGAAGTTTTTATTCGAATGTCACCAGACACCTGGTATTTTTCAACCATTTTGTTTTTTTTTACTTTTAGACTAGTATCGAGTATAGGCATACTTTTTTCAGGGCCTTTTTCAGCAGAATATTTTGTGGGGCTAAATAATTCCATGTTTTTGAATTCGACACCCAGCCCACAATGTTTAGGTTTTTCGATCAAGAATTTCTAAGTAACAAACCCAGAGTCTGGTTTTGTGCTTCGTTGATGGCAGTTAGCTTACCCCCAAGACATACACACATGAGCCTGCAATATAATGTGGGTGGACAATAACTACAGCTCTGTCCTTACCCTTTGGAGATAAACAGGTGTGATGTCATGTTATGTTATGTTCGGTCAGCCAACTAAACAGAGTTGATTTTCTTCTGTTTCTTCTTCTTCTCGAATCGATGACTCAGATTTTGTCCAACCAGTACGTAGCAACCTGGACAGCTCTGCCTCATTCAAGTCCTGGATGTCCAAATTTCTTCTGCTTAGATTATTGCAATAACTTGTACCTAAATGTAGAAGTACCTGGAGTTCCCAACACTTATATCTTCGAAGTATGAGAGTACAGTGTTGGATGCTAGGTTTTATGATCATAAATGTTCGTGTTATACGATCGACCCGGTGCATCAGAAATTGTTACAGTTTATTGCAGTCGGAACACTTTAGCACCGCGGGACTTAGAACTGAAGTTTAAATTGTACTAGTACTTACGTACTAGTACAATTTAAACCTGCTGTAAAATATGAAAATGGAAGAGCAGCTGTCAGCGCTCTCACCTTGTTGTGGTTGTAGTAAATACTGTATATAATATGAATCGTGTCAACAATACTTGTTTATAGCCTGGGCAATGAATGATTGTGGTTGGAAAAGTCGAAAGCAGAAAATCTGACTTATGAACTTTGTTTGGACTAGTTAGAAGATAAACATATTAAAAGTCCTGACCCCTCCGAGGTGAGCCCGAGGGATGGGTGGGCAAAGAAGGTCCCGTTTTTTGGTTTTTTGCTTATATCTCGAAAACGATGCGTCGTATAAAATTTTGTTGTACTACATAATAAAACCTCATAAAATTCTCTACAACTTTGTTTGTCACACTTTTTTATCAAACTCCAAAAAAAAAAAAAAAAACGAAAAACAAAAAAAAAAAATAGCAAAGTTGTAGAGAATTTTATCAGATTTCATTGTGTAGTACAATATGTATTCGTGCGACACACCGTTTTCGAGATGCAAAACAAAAACGAAGACGAACGGGACAGAAACTTGGACAAATTTTTAAAAATTGTTCGTTTTTCGGAGCTCATACCAATTCAACGATAAGAGATAGATAAAAAGTGTGACAAACAAAGTTGTAGAGAATTATGAAGTTTTATTATGTAGTACAACAAAATTTTATACGACGCATCGTTTTCGAGATATAAGCAAAAAACCAAAAAACGGGACCTTCTTTGCCCACCCATCCCTCGGGCTCACCTCGGAGGGGTCAGGACTTTTAATATGTTTATCTTCTAACTAGTCGAAACAAAATTCATAAGTCAGATTTTCTGCTTTCGACTTTTCCAACCACATACCCCTTTTGAGCACTCATTTACCAGACTATTACGTGTTCGTGTGTAGTTCTTTGTAATTGTAATAATTAACTATGTATAATTAAATTAATTAATTAATTGTGTGTAATTAACTAGCGGCCCGTCCCGGCTTTGCACGGGTGGACATTTATTTTTTAGACATTTTGAGATAAAATATAGCCTATGTTACTAAGGGATAATGTAGCTTTCCAATGGTGAAAAAATTTTGAAATCGGCACAGTAGTTTTTGAGTTTATTCGTTACAAACATACACACACACAAAAATACAAATCTTTCCTCCTATTACAAAACATGTTCAGGCATTCAGTCATTTTGTGTGTAATGCAACAAAAATATGAAGATCAATGTCATTGCAACTGTGTTTTGGTTGTCAAAGGAGAATATGAAAATTGGGTTCATGAAATAAAACACATCATTTTCGCCAATTTGGCGTTACATCATTTTATTTCATTGATTTTGCACATTTGTTGAAATTATATCCTACTACATACGTGTATATTGGCAATAATTTATATTATTAAACATTTATAAATAAGTATATTGATAGTATAAGGTGTAGCTTATATTGAAATATTCTGAATATGCAATACACTTATTTCATAAAATTATTATCTATTCAGAGCAATAAATTGTTTCAGTAAGTATCTAGGTAGAGTGGAAAGTATTTGAGATAGTATATGAATTTCGGAGAATTTTAAAAGTTGCAATAAGATAATTTGAACTCCATTTATTAATATCGTTGCAAATAAACATTACTATGTAACTCGGCGTGACAAGAAACTAGAACTTTCCAATATAATACTTGGAATATAGTGTAAATTGGAGTTACAAAAATATGATTAAATTCATTTTAGATATTTTGAAATTACTTTCATGATATTCAATTCGAATAGAATATTTTCACAATTTTCTTATATTAAATCTAACCTAAGTTTATACACAAGTACTGTTCGTACGTTGCGGGAATAAAAACGAGTTTACGAATAAATCAGTTATCAGGAACTGTTTCTTGATATACGTTCCTATGGGGTATAATACGTCCGAATTGAGATACACTCACAGCTAGGTGGGGTCAGTGGTCGTCGGGAGTTTGCAGTTTGGCCGGGTTGTCGTTAATTGGTGAGCGGGTGCCATTGTTTGACTTGTTCCATGGGCGCGGCGAGGGATGAGTTCCAGTGTTGTAAGGCGCGTCCCCTTGCGAACATGTATGAGCCTAACACGAACTTACCGAGCAGTCGATCTGAAACAAAGAACGTGTTATTAGTATAATTGTAGTGCTTCTCTTGAGAGCTCCTACGCATTTACGAAGACGATCATCATCTGCCTAGCCTTCTCCCAACTATGTTGTGGTCGGCTTCCAATCTAACCGGATGCAGCTGAGTGCCAGAATTTTACATAAAGCGATTGCCTAACTGACCTTCACAACCCAGTTAGCACTGGCTAATACGATACCCCTTAGTAAGACTGGTTGTCAGACTTTCGGGCCACTGACTACCTGTAACGACTGTCAAAGATCTACAAATGACAGCCAGGACCAACGGTTTAAAGTGCATTCCGAAGCACGGAGGAAACTCAGTATGTAATGGGTGGTCACCCATCCGTGGACCAACCTAAGCAAACACGGCTTATCCTAAATTTAGCCATGAGCTCCTCTGTCTCTATTTACGACGACGATAATCTATCATAATGTTATAAATGCGAAAGTAAGTCTGTCTTTCGGTCAGTTGGTCTATTACATTTTCACGCCGCTAGACTATGAACTGAGTTCAGATGCATTTTATTCCGGTAGTAAGTACGTTTCTGAAAAATAATTTTCAATCACCATTTGGGCGAAACCATGTGCAAAAGACATACATATCTACCAAACTGAACTTCAACCAGAATCAGGTTAAACCCCGTTTAGTTTTACATAAGCACTTTACTTAGAATAAAGCCGATGAAAGCGCTTCAACGAAGTCTGGTCATGACACGGTTTGTTTAAGGCAAATAAGTGAAGTTAGATCCACTTATCTTTATTGATACGTTATTGATTTTTCACACATTCACAAACACACACAAACACACACACACACATACTCACACAAATATTGTATGTTTAACTAAAAATACTTGATATGGAAGAGCGGAGTCTCCCAATACGGGCATTACTTGCTTAAAGGGAGGCTCCAATCACTAATTCTGTTTTTGTAAAATACTTATGTTGAAGAAATTTAATGATTTTTGATTTTGATTTGATTTCGTAAGCCATAAATTTACGTGCTGCGGGACTATTCGAAAGAGATACCACGGCCCTGGAACACAAAGGGCAAAGAAGGAACATGGATGGGTTTTAGTCAGTAAAAGTCTGACACTCCCTCCCACTCCACCCAGAGCGGGAGGAGTTATTTGATGATTTCCCAACCGTAAAAAAAAGCCATAAGTTTACGTTAAGGGCTTTTTATTCCATCTTAAAAATAGGAATTCATTCCTAATAACAAACATCTTGAGACGATATTTTCATGAATTGTCTACCTATTCATATTCCAAAAATATAACGTAGGCGTCTTTTAATATTGACATCAATCGATTGTCTTGCTGACAATAGAATAATAAAGTCTATCCTCATTTAAGTCCAAAACCTTCGTCAATATTCTAATGTTAATAAAGATTATTTTCACTTGTCAAATAGCTCTTAAGCTGGCCTATTCCAAGTTTAATGAAAAATATCGAAAAGGTCGACTGACCTTCTAATGCTTAAAAGTATTATAACAGATTTTTACGTATGTTTGACTTTTTTTTTCGTTTATTTATGGCATCCGGGATATCGATGTTACCACTAGAATTCATCAATTCCAGTAGTTAATCACCCTTCATGCATTTTCTCAACAGATCTAAGAATAATGTAACATGGCCTAGGAAGGATTACGCAACTAGAGTACAATCGCATCTTAATTTTAAATTGAGGCTTAAAAGGCGGTCCCTCACCGTGAGTATTCGCCTATTACGTTTAACAATCCAAGATTCGATTTTTTATAGAAACAAGTGAATGTGAACTGTTACATTACAGGTGAATGCTCCCGGGGAGGGAGTGCCTTTATAGGAACATTAAAAAGCAGCAGTGATAGTCTAGTGGTGTGACTGTCGGACTGCCAAATTATAGGTCTCGAGTTTCGAACCCAAGGCACGTATTTCTGATTTTTCGGATTAACGTGCGTATTGTATAATTATCACTTGCTTCTGTGAAGGAAAAAATCGTGAGGAAACCAGCATGCCTGAGAGATATTTCTCGCCGGCATGTAAAGCCAAGTCAGAAGCCCGTGGGCGGCATAAACGGCATGACACTAGGTTAAGCACTAACCACTCGATAAAGAAGAAAGATAAAGCTAATATCTCGTTTTGAGAATTGATTAAAACCAATCATTGACTCGAATCAAATAGAGTTTACAGAATCGTTCTGTGTGTTTAAGATTCAAAAAGTAAAATCACAAAAAAGACAAAAATTATTCCTCACCTTTGGCATAAACGGAGTGCGGCTGCAAAGCCTGTATCGTAACACTGGTGGTGTGCAGCTCATCAGCCCTCAACCTGAAGTGGAAGCACTCGGAGACAAAGGCGCTGCCGTCGTCGGCCACCTCGACCGCGGCAGTGCGGCGCGCGCGCACGCCCCGACAAGCACGCTCTTGCGTCACGCGAACCACCATCTCTTTCTTGCTTGATGAGGGATCCAACTATGGGGAAAAGCCTGATTAGTTCTTTAGCTTTCTAAGATGAAGAATGTTTAGTCGGATTGTCGGTTATTTATTTTGTCAAAGGTGGGGTGATTGTTTTTTTTCTTGTAAATAATTGAAAATGCTGCGTCGTTATTGGGTTTGAACGCTTCATTGTTGATAAGAGGATTTGCTCTGTTTACAGAACTCTGTAGAGAGAATTCTACAAATTCGGCACCTGAATGCAGCCTGCATTCAGGTGCCGAATTTTCGTAGAATTTTCTCTTGTTTTCGTTTCCTTTTTTAAAGTGAACTAGTGATTACAGTTTCCTAGACTTGAAGCGTAGTACGGTAACTAAAGGCTTTTTGCAAATGACTGTCATTCAAAATCCCTGTAATATATTTCAGTATGTTTAATTTTTATTTGAATTTAGTAGATACATTATTTACAAACTACAAAAACATCTAAGATAGTAAGAAAATATGTACAAGAACTAAAATGGATCGTTGTCAATAAGAAAAGTGCCCAGAAGACTGGCAGCATTGCCACATTGGATGGCAGTGCTGATTCTTTGGCCAAAAAAAGGCCAGCCCTCTGGCCACGTGAAGAATCGACCAACCGCTTGGCAATATCTTTAAGTTGTTATATTAGTTGGTCCAGTCCCTGACTAAAATCGGTGTTAACTGCATGTTAAGTTAAGCAAGACAATTTGAATTTCCTTAACTTACACACACATTTACTTAGGCTAAAGTATATAACTTAATATTCAACTAATGTATGCAGAAACTTATAACCCACACACTCAAATAGTATATTGTAAACACGTATAGAGGACCGGACTTCAGTTCAATTCAAATTCAAATTGGTATTTCCGTCCAGAGAGCAGCGCAGTGCTATCTTATTCAACTACGGTTCACCTATTGAAAATTGCATATTCTACGAGTAGTTCTAACTGTTTTGCATTCGAGTTACTTTGGTAGGGAGTGAGTTTAGTAGGTAGCAACCTGCCCGCGTTTGTGACCCGTCGTGCTACAGTGACATGTCGAAACACCCGAGATTTATGTGCTAAATCTAAAATCGAAAAGCCAGATATATAAATGAAACTGTATTTCAGACTACAGTTCATAGTTTTGTTAGCATTAGAAGCAATGGTGCTCGAGTATGTATAATGTATTTAGATCAGTTAGTTATATTACCTAGTACTCGCAAACGGTGTGAGTGTATGACCATATGCACGGGATGGAGCAAGCACCATAAGAAAAGACGTAATTAATTCTAATTCAATTAATTATGTGCTTATTTATGTATATCAATTTATGTTAACAAAATGGTATTTTTCTTATTATTATTTTTTGTACTCTGTCACAATACATTAAGTCCGCCTATGTACCACTTTTGTACATGAAGTTTAAATAAATAAAAGAATGGTCTTCCGAAAAAAGCTCTAAATAATGGAAAATTCTTTATCAAAATTCAGTGAGCACTTTAGAAAACTAAGTAAATAAATATACACGGTAGAAAAGTGACTTTGTTTTATACTAGTTTGGCTTACCTTGAGTGCTCGAGCTTCTATGACGGTGACTGTAAGCCTGTGTAGGTTTTCATTGTACAGTAAGGAGACAAGGATCTCGCCCAGATCTGATGTTGGTTCTTGTAGGTCCTGTGAAAAACATTAAGAATGAGTGTTAACGGTAAATACAGTCTCAGAAGGTTATGCACCAACACGAGACAAAAGAACTTCGAAAAAAGAACGAAAAACGCACACTTGTCCGAACGAAACTTTCTATCATACGTATAACGTTATCTATTCGTCCGATTCGATAAATGTGCGAAATTTCATAGGATTTCATAAAAGTACCTAATTCTAAAATTCGATTCTTTCGGCTCCTTCGCTTCCTTCGGCTCTGATACGTGTGCGTTTACCTTAAGTGATACCGATCTATTTCTTTAACGATTAATCTAGTCTCTGAACGTTATGGAGTTACACTATTAGAACATTAATTATAATATTTCCAATGAAAATTGAACTTCCAAATCAAAAATGTGTTAATACGAATTTGCATAAACACATTAAGTGGTCTCCAAATATAAATTGATCCAGCCAAACCTACTATTATTATAATTAGAAGCGAATTCACTACTGAAATTGAACGCGATAAGTCCTACATCTGAACTACGTTCAAAAGCTACAGCAACGTTGACATTGGCAGCTCTTGCAATTTTAAATGTGCTGATCGAGTTTAAAATGGTCAAATTCGCCCTTAATTTAATTTATGGGTAGTAATAAATGCACCGAAAATAAAGTCAAATATGAGCACACTCAAAATATGAAATTTACTGCTTTATATACTTACTTAACCGAAAACTACAGTTTTATAGGGGGTTTTTAAGCGGAGTCTTAGTTCGCTCGCAACGCTCGCTCTCAAGACCCCGCCATCCCCTTCGAAACCAATCCGGAGTCTTAACCTATCCGGAGTTCGGATGTCGCAAGTCTCGAGCTCGCTTCGCTTGCTCTTGCATCTTAAGTTATAGAACTTATGTTCTGCTCAAATCCTTATTTGAGCAGAACATAATTGTTTTCGGAAACTTAGTATTTTTTTTTAAAATTTAGTTTATTATTTGAAAGTACACATTATTTTTAATTGTAGAATTGTAATTTGAATAAACTCCCGTTCGTTTGTTAAAAACAACATTTTTTGTCGGTTAAGTTGGTATTAATTTTTCGGTAATTCATTTTAACTCAGTAGTCTGCTTAGTTAATATTAAAGTCAACCTTAGATCGTTGGAAGATAGTTTGTTTCTCGGAAACTTTATTATTTCCCTTTTAAAACTCAGAAATGTTGACCCACTTTATATTTTAAAACCTGAAAACGAGAGAAAATAAAAATAGCCGGCCAGGAATATTTAAATAAACATTTTGCTGACATCTGCTCTCAGTGGTTCTTATTCTGTTTGCAATGTTTGTCCCTTGTGAGTATTACAGAGCCCGTTCGCTAGTGCAGAATTTTTTAGTACACATCCTTGGACTTACTGCGCAAATTGGGTACTCTGAATTTTAAATAAAACATGCGGTATACCGTGGAGGAGCTCGTGGTTAAATAATAACAACCCCTCGGGTCGATCGTCAGGTTAACCCGCGCTAGCCTAAGTTGGTCCGTGGATGGGTCACCACCGATTACATACCGAGTTTCCTCCGTACCTCGGAAAGCACGCTAAGCCGTTGGTCCCGGCTGTCATTTGTAGATCTTTGACAGTCCTTACAGGAAGTCAGTGGCCCAAAAAGTCTGACAAACAAGGGATACCGTATTATCCAGTAGTAATTGGGTTGTGGAGGTCAGATAGGCAGTCGGTCCAAATAAAAGCCTGGTATTCATCTTCATACGCTTAGATTGAAAGCCGATCCTAACATAGTTGGGAAAAGGCTAGGCAGATGATAATATTCGGTATACTGTGGTTTGATAACATGCATGAGAAGCACTAAAAGTGCTATAAGGAACTTTTTGCGCTTGAATTACATAGTGAGGGGGTTGTTGTTAAAAAAAAGTTAATGGCGGCATTAATTCGGATTTTCACTATGTGCCAAAGTATCCATGAAATCCTACTAATATTATTAATGCGAAGGTTCGGAAAGTCGGAATTTGAGACACCCGGACTCCAGATAGGTTAGGTTCGAAGGGGATGGCGGGGTCTTGAGAGCGAGCGAAGCGAGCAAACTAAGACTCCGCCTAAAAAAACCGCCTATAAAACTGTAGTTTTCGGTAAAGTAGGTATATAAAGCAGTAAGGTTAATAGTGTGAGGATGGATGTTTGTTACTCTTTCACGCAAAAACTACTGAAAGGATTTGGATGATATTTAGCACAGAAATGGTTTATAACCTGGATTAAAATAAAGAATACTTTTTAACCTGGTACTACGATCCCGTGGGACAGTACCGAACACCACGCGAGCGAAGCCGCGAGCATAAGCTAGTTCTAGATAAATGGTGTTAAAAACGGATGAAGTTTCTATTAGATACTTTGGTATTCATATTGTAGACGACAGGATTATTCAATTAGTTTCAACGCTGCTAAGGGAAAAACAAGTATGTAACGGCACACGCTATCAGCATAATTTATATAAATTTGCATATAATATGCATAAAAGTGTTATGCATAAAAGTATTATGCGTACAATTAATTATCAAGAATATTTTTTTATTAAAAAAGATAAAGTGGTATAATCGGCTTTATAAAATGACGCTGTAAATAAGGCACGTTTTAAAACAAAGAGGATTAAACGTGAATAAAAGAAAAAAAAACAATAGACAATCGTACGTGTCTCGTCCGTGGTTAACGACCCATTATATTTGCGTGATTTGGGCTGTTGAGACCATTAAGAGTAAGTACTGCATGCCTTTTCACTAGCCTTTGTAGAGTATCATTATAAGTATTATATGCTCTGCCAATAAAGATTACTTGTCTTCGTACTTAGCACACGTATCTATACCTAAATAAGTCGAAGTGATTACTAGTGTAAAAGTAATTATTTGAGATACTATTATTATCATTATTCTGTAATTTGTAGAGATAGATATTTTAATTCTATAATTTAGTAATTGCTTTAAGTTAGAACTGTGAAAAGTTAGAATTCTTAGCTTTACTTTCTTTGACGGTTCTTACTTCGTTTAAATGCTTGTCTATTGCATAAAAATGTTTGCATAAGTAATTAAATAAACTCAGTTAATTCTTTTAACGTGACTATAGTTATGGGTGTGAGAGTTACGAACTTACATTTGCTGAGCTTAATCTATTAGTAGACTTAACTTGCTCCGTGGAAATACTCACAGTAAGTTTTCCTATCATCCCCTAGAAGATGAAAGTGTTTAACTGTTGACAATGGGCGAGTCAATTTCCGCAGTTTAACTTGTTAGTGAATTTAGCGTGCAGTTAACTTGCACCATGGAAACACACGCAAGACTGTGTGTTTTATTAACTTGTACACACGGCGGCACGTGAAGCTGTACATTTCCAGTATAGCCTGGCCTCGCTCTGTATAGATTTCCTATACAATGAGAGATCCGCATAAACTGGTTTTGTAAAGCATGATTGGCCGTCGTGCGTACTCTACTCAAATGAAATCAAAAGTCATGTATTCATAGTTTTAAACAAGGAGTCTTTTGGTGACAACCATAAATAGCTTTTAATTTTGATTTGTGTACTGCACTACTTGACAACCTAATAAATTTTCTCGACATACTTAATATGTCTACATAGTAATCTATTTACTTACTCAAATCGCTATAACTGGTCAACGCAAATAACTCGTAACCAAGTAGAATAGGAAGCTGGTAATTAGCAAATTTCCATACTTATGCATGATATTTAAGATAGTTATTGGTCTGTAAGCTATCTGTAAATTACAAAAAAAAAAAAAAAATACGTTAGTTAGTTCCGCAAGAACTATCTTATGTAATTTTTGACTTGACTATCTTAGCCGGTCTTTCTCTTCCGTCGAGTATATTTCCGCGAATGCAAATGACCTCTGTAGCCTCATTCCAACCGTGCTGAACTCATCAGCACTTAATTACCAACTCATACTTTATTTCATTAAGTTACTGACCTTCTCAATATCAAGTTTGTACAGCTGTGGCTCCTCATCTGGGGCGACACCGTCCAGCTCAGTCAGAGGCAGAATGATGTGGCCAATCAGCTGCTTCCCTTTGCCAACCCTGCCGATATCCAGGAGTGACAGCTTCAGCGTTAGGCTCTCGATCTTACCAGGTGGGATCTGTCAACAAATATCCACTTAAAACCTTAAAAAAACAGTACAATTATAGCTATGCATGAATCTTAAGGCGCGTGGCTAAAATCAGAGCTAAAGTCGCCATCTTGTTTTTTGGTTATATTTCAAAAATGCCAAAAGATTATTTTAGCATTGTGTATGAAGTTTTATTTGCCAGGAAAATTTCTTAATCTTACTACTTTTATGTTATGCGAAAGTTTGGATATCTGGAAGCTTGTTACTCAATCACGCCAGAACGGCTGAACGGATTCGGAAAAAATATGGCACAGAGATAGATTATACTCTGGAATAGCCAATATGCTACTTTTTGTTTTTCTCCCACATACACATCAAAATTTCCACGCGAACAAATTACTAACACACTAGTTCTAGTTTCAACTAAAAATTGGATGCCTTTTGGTCCAAAAAAGTTTTAATTATTCAGGTACCAAATAAACAATTAAATACAGGAGAAGATAAGCACATTACATGATTAATTCTGTACCCAATAACAATCACAACCTTTGCTGAAAAATATAACAGTAATTTTACTGTTTAAATCATTAATATTAATTTTGGTACAATACATAATTATAATAACAAACATAAATTATATGTATTAAACCACGAGTGTTTCGTATGTTTGTTTGAACTTCAATCCAAGAGCAAGAAAGCGCATCGTCTTCTTGAAAATTTGTACAATGAATCATTAATGAGGAAAGTTCCGAGTTTACGATGAAGTTACTAGTTCGTATGGGAACCGGATGAGATCTGTTTTTGGTTGGTTTGAGATGAAAATGTCGTCGTAAATTATGTAATAGTACAGCAACCTTCATAGTTTGGCCCACGAACTGTTTGTTTTAGATATCAAGTTTTTCAAACTTCGATTTTGTAATGCTGGCACTAGACTTGGCGTATTTGTTAATATTTTCGCGTTATTTAATCAAAACAAAATGCTCTTTATGTTAAATACGATACAGTTTACTGAGGAGCTTGTGGCTAAATAATAACAGCCGCTTGGGTCGATCTTTACGTTAAGCCGTGCTTGACTAGGTTGGTCTGTGGATAGGTGATCACCCATTACATACCGAGTTTCCTGCGTGCCCCGAAAAGCACGTTAAGCCGTTGGTTCCAGCTGTCATTTGAAGACAGTTGTTACAGGTAGTCAGAGGCCCTAAAAGTCTGACAACCAGTCTTACCAAGGGGTATCGTATTACCCAGTACTAACTGGGTTGTGGAGGTCAGATAGGCAGTCGCTCCATGTAAAATACTGGAATTCAGCTGCATCCGGTTAGACTGGAAGCCGACCCCAACATAGTTGGAAAAGGCTAGGCAGATGATGAGGTTGCCTTACAGAATATATTGCTACTAAAATGTTGGAGATAATAATATTCCCATATCATAGATAGCCTTTACCCTGTAACCCAATGTTAAAAGCTTCTTGCCCATACATTGCCGTTCCCAGCGATCGCTTAAATTTCCATTAACGTAATCAAATCCTCGTCAAAGTGAAACGATATTCGACATATTTCGAGCTCGACATTCTACTCTACATGTCCATCAGTATGTGAGCTAACCCTTTCACAAATATCAGATTGAATATATCAATACTGTAATTTGATTAATTTCCACGAGAACTTGTATCTCAGTTATGTGTTCAATCACAAGCTAGAACTCTGACCCGCTCTGCTAGATGTCTGACCCGCGTTGTCGTTGTTTTTGTATTCTTAGTTATTATTTACGAACTACCTCACAATTTGTTATAAACTATGTGTTAACTATAAATTAACAAATAATCATTATTTGCTGCGTTAGTATTAAGATGGCTTAAAAGTGTTTCATCATCCAGACAAACCTATTGAGGTTTTTGTTATATATTTGCATTTATAATATATTTTGTTTTGTTCTTTAATTAACAAAAAAAAAAAACTAATTCAGTATACGCAGTAAAATATAAAAGTGTTTTTTAACGCGAGATGCTTGCCTTTGGCCGCAACTTGCCTGATGTGAAGCGATGATGTGGCCTAGGATTGAGCACGCTTGCCTAGAAGGAACCGATTCACTCCAGCTTTGAAGAGATCCAGATTATAATAATCGAGGAACAGAGAAGCCAACCGATATTTCTCGATTCTTTGAGATCCAATCCAAATAATAGTATGAGCTCCAAATTAATACTATGTTCTTAATAACATACAACTTTAGGAGAAAGATTTAGATTCACGTAAATACTTACACGGTGCAGTTTTGCATACTCGTCAAAATTCAGGAGGTTGTCACAAAAGACATAAATAATCAATTTAAATTACGGTACCTGGTCAATAATTAATAAAGCTGCTATTTTAAATTGTTTAAATTTGACAGTATTTCAGAATAACACGAATACTTTCGTGTTTACATTTCAACAAAACAAACAGAATTACCCATCAAGCGATATGTCGCTGTGTGCGTGAGTGTCGACGATCTGTGCGAGGCGCCGTTGTTCACTTACCGATTTCCGTAAAAAAGAAAAAAAAAAATCCTGCCCACTTTATTATTGATTCGGGTCGAGAATAATTAGTATAGAGACCTCCTTGAATTTGACCACGATGCAAAACTGCATCTTGTATAAGTACTTCTGACCGAACACAAAGTTCAACAGAAACCTAAATAAATACCGTATATTTAATAAAATAATCTAGAAGTTACACAACCTAATAAACACACAGTACATAATAAACTCTCTCACAATGAACCCAGAACCTCATATTGTATGAAAAGAAAAGTAAATAAATTAACGGAATGAAAACGTGAGTGATTTGTTTTATAACAATGGATTAAATGAATATTTGAATTTAGCGGTCTTCGGTGAAAGAGCTCATTGAACAGGGAACGTTATTTAATTACAGTTCTTGTTACTTCAATTTACTTGTTTGAATAAAAGCAGGTAACACTGAGACAAATTAAAGTACCATACAAGAATCTTTGTTTGTTTCACAATTTGTTAAAACAATGAATTAATTGCCCGCCGTTTCTTTTCAATATTGAAAACAAAGCGTTGTATACAAAACATTTGGGGAAAAAAATCTCATAAAAATTTAATTACTTATCCAAAATGTGATGACAATTAAATAAAGGTACAAGTACTTACTTGGTAAACAAACGTCTCGTCATAGAAGGGGTTGCAAGTCTTCTTCTTTTGTTTAGTCTGAAGCACTCGCCTCTCGTCAGGCATCAATTGGATCCTGAGGAGTTTAACTTAAATTAATGCTAGAACAATAACACACCGCCCAAACAAACGGCTAAGCTTAAGTTAGCTTGTTGACTTAAACCAAGGAGTTGTCAACTCATACACAACCTTTTAGGTGCTGACTTCAAATAACACAAAAAAATAAATTATTCATAAGTTTGTGAATCGAATGGGTGCTGAAAAAACTTCCACGCTGAAATATCGGTTCAGTTATTCTTACTGATACGTGATTTGAATGATTTTATTACAGAGTCGGGGGTTTAATCAATTTATTATTCAGTCGCAATTTACTTCAATGTTATTCAATCTGTATAGGGGTTTCTATTCTTAGGTTGCCTTAAATGAAGCTAGGCTTTGTTGTTTGTTTTGACTAAAGCTTGATAAATCAGCTCCATACATTTGTGTCAGCGTCGTTTAAAACGTTGGCAGGGCGTAACGTTAATTACATTAGTGACAATCACTTACTTGATGTAAGGGTCGCACGCGTTGGCCAGCGCGGGGGTGCGTGAAGGCAGGTGCTTCGCTTTTATAATATGCACCTGTAGCCTTTCAGTCCCCGCCTCGTATTTCAAAGTGAACCATACTCGACCCTAGGGAAATTAAAATAGAAAGGTCAGTTATAGCAGCACGTCATTTCAATGAGTCTCGCGATTTACGCGACAAACAGTATCGCGTCGATTGGTGCTTTTATTTTACGATGTCAACATTCAATACGAACTAATTGAAAGCGATGGTTCGATTGAACTCATTTAATTCGTTATTGAAAATATTTGTAGAGCCCTAATTGAATTAACTTTTTCAACGACATGAAAGAGCCTGTCTCCTTGATGGAATTAAATTGTTTTCTGACGACAGAACTCTGTACTTAAACAAAACTTTGTACAAGATAAGAAATAAGTTTCGTTCGGATTGGGACGAGTTATTTGGAGCGGCGAATGAGGAAAGTTTACAGAAGACAGTGTACCCGTATGTAACATACAATTCACGACTTCCTTGCGGTGCTATCAAATACGGGCTGGATATATTATGTCGTAAAACAGTGTGACTTTTACGCGAAATTAAACCATATGGATGTTTACTTATCGACCAATGTCGACACACATCAAAAGGTATAAAAGCGAAAGGACACTCACTCACTCATCACGAAATATCGAAAACCGCTTGACGTATAAAGATGAAATTTGGCAAGAAGGTAGTTTATAGTTAGTAGGCGACCGCTAAGAACGGATTTTGCGACAGGGCCGGATTAAGGAGGTCTTAGATCCCAGGTCCTCATGGTTAGTAATCGCGCTTGCGACCACACAACCAACGAGGCAGTCTCACACATACACACCAAAATTTTCACGCGAACGAAGTTGCGGGCAAAAGCTAGTTCTTAATATAGCTAGATACTAGCCAATATTAAAAAAAGCTGGCTTAGCTTGGCCACCCTTTTCACTTAGGTCCCTCAGCATTAAGGATTATCTAGAGCACTGTAATTGGAACGAAATTCAACTCAGTTCTAAGAATTCGGCTTAATCCTAGAATTCTCGTGGTTGGTTTATTTGGCGAGATTATTTGAGTAGATTTGATTAATGTGCCTTCGTCTTGTTCTACAAATAGAACATTAGCTAGACATTGTATTTATCTGTTAGCTCAGTCTGTAAATGTTACGTAATATTTACAAAGGATGATAATTATAATACCAGATTGAAATATGCTCAGCCTTAAGCCTAATTTATGTTACATAAAATCTTTGCCAAAATATTTCACGAAGAATAAAACATCTTGTTGAGCAAGAATCACTTCGTTAATAGGCCTCGTCTCGTTCAAAGATAGTAAATCTTTATAGCTAAAGGCTATAAATTTTAATGTTGTTCCCGTAAAAAAGAGGAGAAAACAACAGTGTAAAAGTTGAACTCAAAGTAGATAAATATTCATGCAAAGTTGCGGATTCGTCTGTCGGTCGGTCGTCGTGAACATTTTGCACAGCTAATATTATGGATCGCTTATTATTAATGTTTTCTGTTAGGTACTTCAAAGTTCAGGCGTTTACTTAAAAGGTCATTTTAATATAATTCTGTATTTTTAACGTTTATACGCGTTTTTATTGGCTGAAGTTTTGGATATAAAACCTCTTTTGTGATTTCCATAATTGGCGATGTTATGGTAATTTTTTACGAGCATTATGACGGAGATTTAGCTCGACGTTGACATTATCAGTTTTCTACCAATGTGTTTTAGGGTTGTTACATATAAGAAAAATTTGCTGAAAAAGGTGAGCCCATTTAAAAAAAATAAAATCGTTCTTTTGTTTTGAATCAAATCCCATGAAATGAAGCTTGTTATTTAATAGTACTAGGCCAATTATCCACTTACTTAATTCTTTAGTCTACAAGTTTTGCTTATGATGTGATTCCTAACCACTAAGCAAGATTAATAATAAATGCCATTTCGTGCACGAATTTGCAAATAAACTTTGAACAAAAAGTTGTAAATCACTGAAAGTAGCGACATTTCATTTACCTCATTCACGGTATTTGCATTCCAGGCATAAAGTAATCTAATTTAGCTGCAAACTAATCAGCATTTCACAAAGTTAGCGATGGTTGCGCCCCGCGGTGCTGTGCCGAGTTATGAAGTCGACTGTAGATAGTTTTTTATGATGTGCTATCTCTGCGGGCTAGGGTTTGAAAGAAGGATAATTTATCGCCAAATATCAGATTTAGGATACTGATAAGTGGCGAAACGTTATGTTTTTGGAATAATGTGTTATGTGTTTGATTTCATTTTTATTTGTTGTGGTACTAATATTTTTTATATTTTATGTTTTTATTTTTTTATTTCCTGTCTTTGTTTAATATGTTTTGTGTAGTTTAGTTGTATTTTATTTCTAGAACCACTCGTTTTAATTTATATATTCTTTTTATAATTGGCGACTGTGTAAGTCCACGACTGTGAAGCCTTTACTTAAGATATGTTGTACACAGAAGCTGTTGGTAAAACTTTAGTAATAAATAAATAAATAAGATACTATTTGTCATAGATCTTAAGGTTCAGCAAGTTCTGATGATCACTCGCTTGTTGAAACAAGCGGGTGGCCCACCGCATGAGCTCATGGTGAGCTATCAACACCGTCTATAGTAGAGCTACAATACCAATGGCATTACAAGTGTGGTGTCTTCCAAGAGCCAAAGCTGAAATATGCATAGGTGTGGTTATAGCACGCCAATATTACTAACTGAATAAGTAAGGCCATTTTATTTCAAACTAAAAGTAAGTTAAGTTTTAACGACTTTTGCCTTGTTGTTTGAAAATTGGCACTTTGATCCCCCATATTCTTCAAATTCAAATTCAAAATCTTTAATTCGAGCGGAAACTCATATAGGGTTAGTAACACAGTCCTTAAAAACTAATTGTTATTAAACAACACGATACGGTGACACATATAAGTATAAGTATAAGGACAGTCCACTATACCAGCAATTATTTCCAAAACCATCGATGCTGTGCGCTATGGCATTATTGTGTAAAAACAATCTACACGCGCCGACGCAAACATCCCGTAATTATCATTTTTCAAACCGGAACATAGTTAATTATGGGTAAGTATGGTATTACTTGTTCTTTCCCGGACAAACTCCTTAACAAACAATTTTCGATTTACTGTTCCAGCTAACGGTTTCATTTTAAAGTTGATTCAACCGTCTTATTTCAAGGTCCGATTGTAAACACAGACTGGTCAACGTTTATTGTTTCAATCAGGTTACAAGAGGTTATTACGGAGGACGATAGGTCACAAGTCACAATATGGCGGTATTTTCTGACCAGCTCTTGTAATAAATTAATAGGTAATGCAATATAGTAGCCTCAAATTACGCTTTTATTACAGGGCACGGAGAAAAGGGGAATATAATGCAGACCTTGTTGGAGTACGGACTGAACGAGTGAACGTTGGAGGTTGTAAGCTTTAGAATAATCCTGCTTCCATTGTGGTATTAAAAAAAAAAGACTCATCTGATCCTTGGTATTGTTTCGTTATGGTCATTTTCCTTTCTTTTTTTTTTTGTGCAAATGGCCATGATTTAATTTCGCAAACTCAGCCACAAAAATAATCTTAAAGAAGTCAAAGATATATAAATCCTAGCAGTAGCAGCCGATATGGTTTTGCAACCAGATAATTTTGACTGCTGGACATCGATGTTTTAACAATCATCATAGCAAGTTCTCCATACAAAGGTGGATAGTTAAGGTGGGCACCTTAACGCGTAAAAATCATAAGATGAGCGTTCGCTTCATACAGGCGACTTTGTTGTAATATCGAAATAAAGTGCTATCCTAAATGTGACACGCTTTTCCTATAAAATAACCTTGCACAATGTAGGCAACATTTCAAATATTGACTGTATTCATTTGGGTGCACGGCAGTAAATAGCAAAGTTCGAAAAGAGTATATTTTCCATTCAAGCTTCATTCGTTGCGGGTTCCATCACTGTCGGATTGACAGACAGGTAAAGTACGGATACTGAAAATAGCAACATGAAACTAGGAAGATATATTATATCTGTTTCATATCTGTTCCATATACAAGGTGTAAACAGACCCTTCACGAAGCCGTCAACCACGCATTCAGTACATCAAGCTAAGAAACTTTACGCAAAAATTATTGCTGGGAAACGACTTTTTTTTTGGGGTGAATGAAAAATCACGTTTTACGGTAAAACTCAATGTAACGCACTCAAAACTTAGTGCTGATGGATGCTTTGAATAGTAAACGGGTTATCGAGTTAATTAAAGTAAAATTAAAACCTTTAAAAGTGGTATTTAAAAAAAAACTTATGAAAAAATTGGAACTTTGACCTCCAATATATCCGTAACTAAAAGGTTCCCAGGTATGGTCTAGAACAAAAAAAATGATCGTAATGATGGGGAAAATAAGTGACTTTCGGCTTCACTAAGGGTCTTTTTACACCCTTTATGTAGGTCAGTTAGTATACTGTTAGTCCGCCTCTGGACATATTTTTTTTACCAACATTTTGAACGCCAGAGCATAGACGCACGCGCGTGCCCTCCACGGCAAGCAAAAATTTCGCCTACCATTTTGTCATATATTTGTGTCGTTTGGCGTACAGGGCACGCGCTTGCTTGTCACGTATATGTGACAATAGCGTTCAAAAGGATAAGTATTTAATAAGCAGTTAATTAGCACTTAAAATATAGGTTTTCTTACCACGTGTCCTTCCGGCCACATAAAATCTTCATCAAGACAGTCAGACTTGTACAGGGACGGGTCCAGTACTCCTAGATCTGCGGTGTTTGCTGCAACAAACAAATTAATTGTTAACGCATATTGGTATATCATCTACTGATAATTTGTTTTTTTTGCTTCGATATATTTGGTTAGACGTACTGAACGCTGTGTTAAAATTTTTCCATCTATTTTAATGGGACCTTATATATATTTAACCGACCGATATATTGGACCGATGGGCCAGAGTCGTCACGCAGTGGGTGCCAGAAGACGGTCGTCGCCTAGGGAGGCCTAGAAAACGTTGGCGTGACGATCTAGACGCGTATATGAGTGATTGGCCAGAGAAAACCGCACGGAGAGACGAATGGAAGGCTATGGGGGAGGCCTTTGCCCTGCAGTAGGATAATAGTGGAAAAGAAAAAAAAAAAAAAATAGTAACCATTTCCATAGATAACGAGAAGAACAGAAAAGACGCGGAAAAATGGTCACCAATCCCTGGACTGACCGCGGCAAATGATCAATAATTAAGTAGCTTCGCCAAAAGCATTAAAGTTCGACTCAATTAATTAAGGTAATTTTCATATTTGCTTATTTCCGATGGTATAGTATTGATACATCCATTATTCACTACAATGATTCCGGAAAGCCATTCAATTACTCACGTGAATGAGCAATTGAATGATTCAGGGACTTGCTGGGGATATAGATTCATTTTATTTACCATCGACAGTAAAAATTGGTGGTGGTAGTGGTGAGTGGTTTTAATATTTATTAAAAGAATGAAAAGTCAAATATAGAAGAACATAACATAAACATCATGCCTGTAATCACCAAATATTTCGTCAAATAAAAGCCCTCTTCCTCTCTCCTACTTTTGCAGTGCCCGACAGGGTCCACAATGATCATAACTTTGTAAAACCTACCATCGAAGTACACTTGTGGAAGCAATAAATGTATTGAGTATTGACCATAGGATTAGGCAGAGATGTACCTAAATAGAACACCCAACATTTCGTCAGTTAACCCATACAACATTTTTTTGCCAATTATTGTATTTATAAAGCAGTATAAAAAACTATTATTACTTTTCTTTGTTTGGTTATATTTTTCAAAGATAATAAACAAACATACTTTATTATCTTAGTATCATAAATTGAGCTGAATCATAAATATAAGGTATCGTAGTTCTCCGTCTGCATATATTTGTACAGTAGAGTAACGAGGGTACTGTAAATATTCTCGCTGAACAGCATAGTGCAAAGTTCAGTGTTCGCAGCACAATGTAATTACATCGTATTTATTTTTAGAATAAAATTGCATTCTACCCTACCTTATTTTCCTTAGAAATTCTAATTAATAAAACCGAGCTTATCATAACTCACGCAACATAATTTATAATAAGCTATTTAATTCTATACTTGTTGGTACGGTTGTTTCTTGTTTATATCCATGCATTCTATTTGTTTTTTTTTATACTTTGCCCCACACTAGGAATTTCTCCTGCATCGTAGGTGCGTTTACACACATTTAAACTCACATACACAAACAGCTAGACCCGGAACAACTACCTGTAGGCCATACAAATATTTGTTCCGTGCGGAAATCGAACCCGCGACACGCAGTGCAGCAGTCAATCGCTCAGCCACTGCGCCATCAATTCTATCATGTGTATGTATTTTCAAGATTCAAAATTTGCATGAAGTATGGTACATTATGGTCTTACAAATAAAAAGATTACACATATTTTGCTTTCGCCTTCAGCCTGCAAGCTTAAAATAAAAATAAAATAACTGGTACAATGTACTCGTAGTATTTTACAAATTAAAAAAAAACATGTAAGAAAAATAAAACATTACCTTGGACAAAAACATTCTGAGAACTTAAAATACACGTGTGTAGGATATAAAGTAGGTAATGAAATTAGAAAAGAACTCGAGGGTTTTATATTACCCTACGAATGTGCACCTAGATATTTAGAATTTGTTCATTTGTGTATCGAATAACGTCGTCAGTTACATTTAAGTTCCATGTAATAGGGGACCAGCCTATTGCCATCAACCGGGAACAAATCTAGACTCCGTGATTGCTACTGAGAAATTCCAGATCAAAAAACCCAATAACACTTTTCCTGACCTGGGAATCGAATCCAGGACCTCATGCTCAGTAATCGCGCTTGCGATCACTACTAGACCAACAAGACAAAATCGAATATTTAAAACAATAATATACAAGTTAATTCCATAAAAATATTCATTACTACACAGCATGTTTACCGACTCCAAACATACCTACTTGTTGCTCCGCCCGAGTCAAACACACTTATTTAGAAAACGTTGAATACCGTTGTCATGACTTCAAATACCCGTGTAACGAGAATTCACAAAATTGGATGAACGCGGGCGAAACACGAACGTTTACACATTTCATGGAGAGTAAACATAATTTCAATTTCCGAAGGAATATCGGATCGATTACGGAATCAGATAAATCAAATACAAATAAAATCACAGTAAATTGTACAGTTACTGGGAAATGTAAGCTAGGTTTGCTAACAAGTTTATTTGCATTCATAAATTAGCGAGGAAAATAACAATGTTGTTGTTATAGGACTAACAGCTATCAGTCCTTTCATTTAAGGTTCAAAATTTTGTGTCTCTTAACCACAATGGTCTTTATTTTTATAACAATAAGTTTGCTATTGAATTGCTGCTTCCTCTAGCTCGTTTAATTCAAATGAATGCATTGTGTCGGTGATTTAAATGATAGCTTACCAACAATTAATGAGAAGAAAAGTCTACAGAGAGTTATAGAACAAAAATTTCAAGAAATAAATTGAATTTTAAAAGATAAATGACATCTACTAAATAAATATTGAACGACTTTAGAAAATATTTTTTCTTAAACAAAACCCATAAAAAACGATCAATATAACCCAACAATAAAAAAACGATAAAAGAATAATTAAGTGTGAGAAAAAAACATTATTTCAATTTTATAAAGGTTTGAAAAGTAATCAAAAGTTGAAAAGTACCTAAATGAATATTTAATTAACTGTCGTTTATTGATTTTTATGAATCAAAAAGGAATACTCTAAGGTTGTCAAATCAAGAAATTAATTATGCAGTTTTAAAGTTATGTTATTATACATATAATCTTACTAGGCCTTAAATATAACATAACATCACACCTGTAATGCCCGAAGAGTTTGGCAGAGGTGTGCCTAAAATAGTACGCCCACATTTCGCACGAGCCTATTGCCAACAACCCGGTCCAGATCCAGACTCCGTGGCTGCTACTGAGAAATTACTGATGAAAAACCAAGAACAATTTAGGCCTCAATTAGTTTTTAATTTCATTTTGACGCAAACTTTTAAATGGCATCTTAATATACAGGGTGATTGGTAATTGGGTGCATTCCTAGAAATAGGTGATACTAGACCTAATTTGCAACAATTTTGACCCGATAACTTGGGGTCCTAACTGGGTTGTTTTTGAGATATGGAACTTTTAAAGTCTTTTGAAATTTTCTACCTCTTCACCATAAATTGCTGATTGTGAGAAATCTACGCCGTTCAGGATGTTAAACTGATATTTTTCAGATAGCTCGTGCAATGTGTATGGCTAGTTCCAGCTTGAAAGATAGGGTAGTTTTGATCCCGTTAGTTGGCGCCACGCAAACACGAGCGAGTCTCTAATAATATTATAATAACGAGCGTGCTCTCATCATATTTAGAACTATAATAATATCTTTAGCAGTCAAAAACAGATTTATAATAATTAGGTTTTACTTTAATAAATCTTCATAGTATATTAATTTACCATGTATTTATATTCCGTTCTAGCTTTACTTTAGGTTTACGTTTTCTCTAAATCAACGATAATACCTTAAATAACATTTTCCTTTATACATCACCTCAATTTAATGTTTCCATTTTAATTACATCGTGATTTAATTTTCAATGAGCCATCATTGTTTTTTTAACTATGGTACCTTTACAGAATTTATAAACCTGGTTTCTACAGAATTCGTTATCAATGATTTAATTTGATTAAAGGCTCGGAACTAAAATTGAATTTGTATGAAATAATACAATACATCTGCCAGTTTTGTGGCTAAAAAGATCAGCATGTATTTTTAGATTCAAGTTCCAAAATATTATTATCCCAACTCTAATGAATACCAGTCAACCCAAATATCATAGAAGCGGAAAAGGGTGTTTTTAACGCCTACGAGTGTACGTAAAAATCTCCTCACGTAGACGCAGTCTACGGCGTAGCGCGTATGTGATGTCTACGGCGTAGCGCGTAGGCGACGTCTACGATTCAAGAGCCCTTCGTTTATAATACCGCTCTTGGAAAACCAATCTGATAAAATCACACTGTGAATATACTGAACGCGTGATTTATATTGTTAAACCATTTTTTTGTATATTTTTGCTTTGTATTTCAACAAAGAAAGCAAGTTACACAATCTCGCTAAACGTTTAATAGATTTAATTTTGTTTGTAGAGATTTAATTTAATTTATACTACCTATCTGCCAGCTTAGACCGGGTTTAGGCAAATAAATATTTATTCGTTGTTATAATAGCGAGATTAGCATTTAAGAATCGTTGCTGTAGCTAACTAACTACATGGAAAATAAAAGAAAAGTAACGGTGCTTCTGGGAGATTTACATATTATAGGTATTTTTAGAACATGAAGTTATTACGTATTTTTGAACAACGGATAAGGATGTTTTTTGTGAACTCACTATTGTGCAGACGCCAGCACATGAAGCTTACCCGAAACTGACAAATGTTCCCAATCAACCTGGAACTTAATGCTTTAGCGATAAAGGTGAAAATCTATTAAAGAAATTTGACAGATTGTAGTAGCTTGATGTGCTGGCGTCTATACTACGACCATTTTGACATCAAGTAATTCCAAATAGTAAATGTATCAAGGGTTTATAATTAAAAACTTTCATTATTTGTCATTTTAAATTAAACCCGTTTCCAGCCTTGTTTATTTAATACGAAAGTATTTACGTTTGAATAAAGTCTATTTTATAATAATAATTATGATCGTATTCATTTATTTGCGTTTCACAATGTAGACATAAAATGTGTTACAAAAGGCTTAAATCAATTATGTTATTTTATGTACAACTAGCGGTCGCCCGCGGCTCCGCCCGCGTGGATGTCGGTTACCGCTGCAAAAAACCTACCCAGGAAAGACACGGTCAGCAAAATGATTCCCAGGTCAATTCACAGACACCGACACTAACATCGACGACGCAGTCATTATCCGCAGGCTGCATAGATTGTCTTTATGTGGATGTTAAAGTTGTTAAATTGTGTAATTAATACTAAGTTTTCACTTCTGCCAGCAGTCCCGGAGTGCATCCCGTTGTTTTAGGATAGATAACTAAAGCGATTATTGTAGAGCTTCTCTATAAACAACATTTGACGTTAAATTATTTTCAGGTAACAAAATATACTGATGGTCGGGAGCCCCGACCCGTGATAGGGCAACGTAATGTTGCCCATGCGTAAAACATTATTTTCGTAAATCAATTCCTACTAATTTGAATGTTTGGCCCTGGGATTTGTTTATCGTTAGTGCGAAAGAAATTTTTACTGGAAATTGGAGCCTTTTGAAGGGTATAGGTAAATCAGTAGGGATACCCTTACTCATAGATCTAAACTCCCCTCCCGCACGCGCACCCCGCCTTGGTGACGCCCACTTCGCAACGGGCCGTGCAGCAGAAATCGTAATATTTTAATTTCGCCTAACTTCAAAACCAAACGTCCAATTTTAATTATTCAAAGACCAAATATTATCTACATAAACTTTACTTAGTGATGGAATAATTTATTTTGATAAGGATTATAGCATGAGTAAAATAAATGCGTTTAAATGTAGTCCAAAAAAATTTCAAGATAAAAAAATGGTTGTTGTGCCTCACTCGACATAGATAGGTATAGTGTGTCGCGGATTTTTTTGTAGATATTTATAAGATCTACAATTAATTAGAACATTTTATAGTTCTATCTTTTATAGTTTAGGCAGCGTACGCAAAATAAGTAACTTTTCTGGTTGATTTTTTACACCTTGTGTCCGAAAAACCCAAATATCTTACGGAACCCTATTTTTTCCCAAAATAAAATTTAGCCTATGTTACTCGTGGATAATGTAGCTTTCGAATGGTGAAAGAATTTTTAAAATCGGTCCAGTAGTTTTTGAGCCTATTCATTACAACCAAACAAACAAACAAACAAAGTTTTCCTCTTTATAATATTAGTGTAGATGTAAACCTCTCTAATAAAAACCAAACAAACTCTTTAAATATTAAATAACACGAGACCAAAGTTAGGGTTTCTCAATAATGTATGTGACCTTCATTTGTTAATTTTGTGCCTTTGAGTCACAAGTTCAAGTTCATTTTAACTTCTGGTTTTATATGCGAATGAGTATGAGAACATTTTGGCTGCCAATTATAAACTGAGGACAAAGAGAAGACGTGGTAAAATTTTTGCCAACGACGTAGTTTTTTGATTAATTTTAAGTATCTAAGGAGTTTTTATGCATTGTGAAGCCAAAGTCAAAGCTATGCATGATAAAATAACCTAGTGTACCTAGCTTTCAAGAGGAATCGGTGCCTCTTCCCATGTGCAGATTGTGACTACCCGGATGACTTTAGTGAAGTAAAAATCCTATACTCCTTGGTCTTATCCCCAAAGACCGGACGCTTTTTGAAGGTTTTCCATCGAAACCGTAAACCGTACCTACACTACATACTATTTCAGGGATCATAGAAAATTTTCCAAGTCGGCACATTCCATTCGGCAGTATTTGTTGACCAACAAAGTCGAACTTAAGCACTCACTACGCAGATTTGGCTTTCATTCGATTCGTGCAGATTGGCAAACAGAATCATGTTCGGCTCAGCTGGGCACAATTCTCCCGGCCCGAGCAAATATATTCAACATCATGATTCTCCTGCCCTTATCCCAATTTACTTCCGTGGGTGCAGCATGTCTTCTTCTTCCATACTTCTCTATTTCTCGTCATCTCAACAGTCACCTCCTTTCTAGCTATATCATCCTTCACCCAGTCTATCCATCGTTTCTTTGGCCTTCCTCTACTCTTATAGTCATTTACATTCATATTCAAAACTTTCCAAGCAAATATAATATCTACTTTTATTCAATTTTGTCGCCCAGTTGTGCCGCTCACTGGCGAACGCACTAAGGAAAGACTGAAGCTGTGGTGAGGAAGTGTTTCTCTACCCAACCCAATTGTGCCACTTGCTGATAATCTCCCACCTGGTCACGATTTCCCATGGCTGACCTGGAAGTCTTTAAATAGACTCCGGACACAGGTTGGCCGTAGCAAGGAAAACCTGTTGGAGATTCATAGATGACTCTGCCCTGGAGTGTAAATGTGGTGCCCCAAAAATGATGTCGGAACGGATGACGCCTGTCCTGTTGTTTGTACTTCACTGGAGCTGATGGACGCTACTGACAGTGCCAAACTCCTCCCCAAGTTTTGGGCTGTCTCAATTTTAATTGTCATCGACACGATAAGAAGGAGATTTCCCCCCGAAGATCCGTGTAGCAACCCCTTAAAAATTGCTTTATGTTTTTGTTACATAGACTGGCAGCCTACGCAACGTAAGCCTTTCATTACTTTATTATTACACCCACTCAAATACTTATCAAATCAACCTTAATAAAAGTTCTATTGTCAAATTTGTTCTTTATTTATTCTATTATCTCGTTATTACGTTATTTGCAAAAGAAATAAAAATGACGTTATCATATATGGATGAATGCATGAGTATAAAAAATGACTTTGGAAAGGGGTTAACATATGTCAAAGAAAAAGGTTCCAGAAATAATTTATGAGCAATATTCTTAGCATCGATAGACACGTGGAACATTACCTTTGTGACGCATAAGATCGAATCTCGGAAATTGAAGTTTTAAATTCTGTGAAATCAGCACGAGGGGAATGTCATTACGCGTGCGGGATGTAAGTTTTTTTTTTTTCAAGGTATTTCATTGTGTTTTATGAATAAGTTTTACGTACTATGTTGTGTCATAATAGTGCCCTATATTTAAAGGTTTTAACAAAAACTCCGAGTCAAAGAAAAAATCTAATCTAGCCAAAAAAAAGTCGTTCGAGCACATTTTAAACTGCTTGACCAAATGTATGTTAATTAATTTTATAAGGCACTGAACAAATACAGAGAACACATTGCTAAGCAGTTACGTAATTTCGTAAATGTCTGTAAACAATGTGTGGGTGTGTGGGTGTATGGGTGTAAACCTACAGAAAGCAAAGCAAACCGACATTTGAGGAAAAGGTTATGGAAATAAACTCTGAGCAATATTTTTAGAATCGAAAGACACGTGGAACATTACCTTTATGACGCATATAATTGAATCTTGGAAATTGAAGTTTTAAATTCCGTGAAATCATCACGTGGGCAATGTCATTACGCGTGCGGGATTTAAGTAGATTTTTTTAAACATATTTCTCTGGGTTTTATGATAAATTTTACATACTATGTTGTGTCATAATAATGCCCTATATTTAAAGTAAAAAAAAAAATCTGCGAGTCAAAGAAAAAATCTATCGCTAAAAAAAGTCAATCGACCACATTTTAAACTACGTAATTTTATAAAACACTGAACTAATACAGAAAACACATTGCTTAGTAGTTGGGTAACTTCGTAAATGTCTGTAAGTAAAGTTCGGTACTAACCCCTAGAGTACCGCCAAAGGCGTGCGCCCTGTCACCGAAAATACATTACCAACATCAATTCGTAATGCTGGTTAAAAGGATCGTGCCTATTCTTAAGTGTATTCGATAACAACATAAAACATAATCCTGTAATCCATGAAGGGTTAGACAGAGGTGTACCTAATAGTACACCCACATTTCGATAGTTATGTTTTAAGTGCCCTGTAATAGAGGGCGAGCCTAATGCCATCAACCGGGCATAAGCACATAAGCACAATCCAGACTTTATGACTGCTACTGAGAAATATCTGATGGAAAAATCCAATAACATTTTGTTCGACCCGGGAATCTAACCCAGGACCATGATGCTCAGCAGTCGCCCTTGCGACCACTCGGAAATCGAGGCAGTGTATTAGATAAACAGCAATTAATTCTGCCTTGAAAGTATTGAGGCAGTTATTATAAAAGACTGGTCTAAAATGTAACAAAGAATTATTATAATGCATTAAAGTTACTATTATTGAACTATTTTGAATTTATCGAAAAAAAAACTTTTTTCTCAAGTTCGTGGGGACTCGTGGCTCGCTCTGTCTGTCCCTTGGGCGCGTAGTTTAAGGTCAAGTGGAAACAGAGATCGCAGGGATGTTTTTACAAGATAGAAATTGTCTAAGATCAAGTAAAAGGGCGCATTTAAAATAGCCTCAGGAGTTGAAACATTTATAAATAAGACCCTCGTGTCGGGGGTTAGCAGCTACGATATAATTTAAAAAGTAAGCTCATCTTGTGCAATTGAATTGTGCGTTACAACAATCATAATAAAATTAGAAGTATCAGAAGAGTACCTCCCGTCCTTTTATCAACCTATAAAAAAGAGAAACCTGAAATGTTTGGCATTGATTGTCGCTGTGATGTACATTTTTAAGTACCTAAACTGAGAGTCTCGCAATATCAATAGAACAACCCGCGTATATAGTTTCCTTTATAATTGGGTATTTGACACCATCTAAAAAAACTCCATCTATGTATAGTGTATATATATTTAGTCCGTCAGTTAGATCACCAAAAAATGTTGGAGACGTCTTTTTTCTTTTGTCACATAATCAATAAATTATGATGATACAGCGCATCAAAGTTCAAGAGACCCCGGGCTTGTGACGTCACTGGGTAGTAAAAAGTAACAGAAATTGTGACGTCACGCAAGATTTCCACGCGCTGTATCGTGGTCATTTTTCGTTTACATGACAAAAGAAACAATACGTGTCCAATATTTTTTGATAATGTCAGTTACATTACGGACTTAATAGATTTTTTCTATCAAAAACCCTATACAGTACAAAACAATTCCTTTATTTCAATCAACAGATGGATCATATTAGCATTAAGTATTTTTTTTTTAATATAAGAAAAATTTATAAAATATGACAAAACACAACACACTCATTATTACGTACAAATCAAATTGACAAAGTCAACAAATTCCCACAGCTTCGATGATAATTCAATTATCTTCCAAATATAATATAACTGACTAAACTACTGATCACAGTTGATAATATGCCAAGTTCCATTAGTGACGGCGGTGTCGTTCAACTGAATACATAACCAGTGTCTTGTGTACAAATATTAATTCTCGTCTCCGTCCATCTTAATTTAAATAACGTTATGTGGCTTTGTCAAGCGCCAGTCTTTTGTTTTTGGTGTCACGAAACAATCAACTGTTAGAATCCTTATTGTGAAAAATAAGCATGTCAGGCGAAAAAAGGTTTCTTTGTGAAGAATTTCTGGAATAAGGGTTTTTTAGAGGCGGAGAACTTGAAATCGAAATAAAACAGATTTTTTTATTGCACATGAAATGACAGATAATTTTATGAAATTTATGTTTTAATATGATTTTGGGCATGTGGCTACTACGACTGGTTTCTTCGAGTAAATTAATGGTATCGCGTCTTGTTTTGCATTAGGCGCCGTCTTGTAGAAACCAAAACAATCTTAAGGATATATATACCAAAACTAAATTTTAAGGATATATTCAAAACATTTTTGTGCGTTTTATTTAAATTCAAAAAACACTCTTTATATAATACACACAGGATTTTCGAGTATATAGTGTTTATAGTTATCCATAAAACAACAAGCACCACCATTTATTAAAATTATACTTTATTAATATTTAAAAAAAGATTTTTTTTAAATCAAAGATTCAGATATCCAACGTACTATTAATAATTTTGCTCAGAGTTCAAAAATATTCAGGTAACTATATTATTTATTTATCTACTTTTACAAAAACTGATTTACAGATTGTTAATAAGGTGGTTTAGAATAAAAAAAAGGTTTAGATATTTATAGAATACATTAGTGTGAACGAAACTATATAAACGTAATATCCTTCTACCCAGTAGAGTACCAGTACTCGGATGAATGGACACAAACATTCGATAGTTTTGACAGTTAATTTAAACTCAATCCGCTGTGGGGCGGGCTTCGAACTCAATCAAACGTGTAGCCGCGCGTAGACTCCATACAATTTACCTTTGACCCATTTAATTGAATATTGAATTAATTTCATATACCGAAAATTGATAATATTTGTAGTAGTTATAGGAACGCATGTTTCATACCGGGAAAATAAGCAAGTGTTATTATTATATTATATTTTCTCATTGTTCAATATTGTTATCTATGAAATACACGATTCCCCATTATGAAGTACCTCTGCATTTAATAATTCAAGCGCGAAAACACAACATATTAGAAAATAATTCACTTTTGTGTGGTTGCCTCATAATTATGTCTAAAACACAAACTAAACAGCCAGTACAATGCTTCATTATTAAACTACAAAATGGAACCTCTTACTGTTAAAATAATGGCACATTAATAAGTCAGTAAATAATAGACAATGACTAAGGGCGTATGCACATATATAATTATGTACCTATTTTATAATAGATCAACAAATTAATAATACAGTACTTCCTCTATTAGTACTTCCCTTGTACTAACAGTTAAGTAAATAAATATTTAAAAAACTGTGAGTTTTGTTTGTTTGATTTATTTTTTTGTCACCGACTTCTGAAGCTAAAGTTACTTTTCACTTGTTTGTGTTTTTGAAGTCGGTTTTATTTTTTGTAAACAATAAACATCCAAGCGATTACAACAATCACAACAGATTTGCTGTCTATTGAGGAGTTCCGTTGCATATCTCCGAAGTCAATGATCAGATCATGACAGTATTACTATGCTTATCTCCGAAGTCAATGATCCGATCATGACACTATTTCTATGGGACCAACTTGGGAGCATACTCTTTCAAACAAATAAAGAATTTTCCAAAATGGTTCGCCTCGTCTTCGAGTAATCGGTGAAAATACATTTAAAAAAAAGATTCCGTCGAATTGAGAACTTCTCCTCCTTTTTTGAAGTCGGCTAATAAATTAATATTCTCTTTGAATATTTTAAACAGCTCCGTTCCCTGGAATCAATGTGGGTGGAATGCGAATAAATCTTTAAATTGGATCTTTTGGAGAACCTATTGCGGTTTCTACGTGGGAACGGGTCGGTGTTGATTATTTTAATTAAACATTCATGACCCCTACCATCTATGTACATTATCCGGGATTCTGCCGTTATTAGGATTAATCCTTTTAGGGTTCGAAAAGGATTGTATGAGGTCCCAATTGATTAATCTGCCTTTATTTAAATAACGACCTCGATTTGCAGAATTAATTTAGTATTGTCTGGTCAGGATAATCTTGAGTTCAGTGCCCTTTCACATCGGTTTGTTTGTCCCGCGGTAGTGGGTTCAGACAAAATTCGTAATCAATTTTCCTCACTTATGAAGGGGTGGTTAGTTTTGACGATGAATGTGGAAGGGTATAAAAGTAGAAGGAGACCAAAGAAACGAAAAAAAGATGGATGGATGTGTAAAGGATGATATGGCAAGAAAGGAGGTGTGTGATGAGATGATTAGTAATAGAGAAGTATGGAAGAAGAAGACATGCTGCGCCAACCCCAAATGAATAAGGAAAATAGCAAGAGAATGATGATCTTGTAGGGGTGTGACCATTCACTTTACTTCCAGTCTTCTTACTACAATAAAGAATAATATGCGAAAGCGAATGCCACTTATCTAAGCCCTCAGGTATTCGCAAGCTTAACTGCGCTTAGAATCTATTCAAAACTGTTAAAACCACGGATTTACCTAAGAGCATAAAAAACGGGGATAAACACAGCGGCGTAGTATCAAAGGAGCTTTCAGTGGCCGGTAATTCTGCACTGATATGTAGAGAAAAAAGTAAAAGCCGAGCTTAACTCCACATACTATGTATGTGCCGATAACTAACAAGTGCAATAAAAACTTTGTTTTAACAGATAAGATCATTCGAGTTTCCCATTAAGATATAAAATGAATTAAAAGTTAGCATAGTGTGGGCTGGTTGTGGGTAATTAATGACTGAGACCCATTATAACTTGGTGCGCTTTTGCAAACTCCATCAGGTTATCACTGGAACCATAACTCTTTGTATTAATTAGCATTGAAATATCCATTGGTTAACCAGTAGCCATTACAATAAGACCACAAAGCACGGACCCGCAATCGATTCCGTTCTCAACAGATAAGAACTAGGTATGTATAAATATGTTGTAAATTATTATTTCCTTTATTTATCTAGAAAGAAAAGAAAGAAAGAAATAAAAGATAAAAAGAAAAGAAAGAAAAAGTATTTATTAGACTCACACAGGACAAAACAAAAAAATGGTTGAATTAACAATAAAACAAAAAAATCTATCTTACCAATAAATAAATATCTCTTTCCAATTTTATACATTTTTAACAATAGGAGCCGTGTCCAGGAGTACAGCTTTCTGAATCAAGCCCTTGATCCAGCTGTCCACCTCCTTAGGTATTGATCGAGGCTCTTGGCAATTAAGCCATTGGCTGATACGACTATCGGCACAATGATCGCTGAGTCCACAGTGATGTTGTCATCATCATCTGCCTAGCCTTTTCCCAACTATGTTGGGGTCGGCTTCCAGTCTAACCGGATGCAGCTGTAGTATTTTACATGGAGCGACTGCCTATCTGACCTCCACAACCCAGTAAGTACTGGGTAAAACGATACCCCTTGGTAAGACTGGTTGTCAGACTTTTTGGGCTACTGTCTTCCTGTTACGACTGTCAAAGATCTAAGTGATGATGTAAATTACTATTATTGTTTCATTACGTACCCACTTTTATCAAGACAAAAACCTACCTCATACTTCCGCGATCGTCCCCACTTTACTCAGAAAAGTACATCACTATCGTTTACCCCTACTTTCTCAGATATGAATAGATGATGTCCCATTTTTCTCCATCTAACATCCTCTTTTCAGTTTCAGAGACCATCAATCTTGGGGTATATGCAGGGATTGCTCGTCATGTTACTACGGGTCGGATAGCGTGGCTAATTTGTCAGAGTTAGGGCACCGCGGCGTATAGTAGTATGTCATTGTAGGACAGGAGCTAGTGGCAGGATTGGCATGTAAATTGTGTAGTTAGTTGCTGTAGTATAAGATGTAGTTATTGTTGTGTTTAGAGATTATGGTAGGATTTAAGATGACGTTTAGGTACCTACAAGAGTTATATTTCATTAGGAAATGCATGCTTTAATTAGAAATCACAAAACAAGTTTAATTTTGTCTGTCCATGTTTAGAATAATTTTAATCGACAACTACAAAGTGAACAAAATATTTCAAGATTTTTTCTCAATTTACCAAACGTGCGTAACTACTGTAATTCTCATGCATATTCAACGAAAACGTAGTTTTCGGAAGACAGACATTATTGAGTACAGCGAATATTTAAAAAAAAATGGGTTCCCTCATCAAACTCATTTTTTTTTTATTGTGTCATTCTTGCAGCATTCATATTTTAAAGCTATTTTGTAAGTGTAAAGTGGAGTAAGAAACAGGTAAAAAGCCCTGAAGATAACATCATCACTTACACGTGCTCTATCTCAATGTATTACTGTCTCCATTGTCACATGTCAGGTTTGTTTAAGAAGTAGCACAGATCGTGCGTGAAATAGTGAACCTCTGTATCTACACAGTACACAACCTTCATAAAGTTACATCTAGGTTAAATTGTCTTGAGGAACACTTTATGTAAGTTTTCCTCCTGTATTCTAGAACAACGATGCTCTATTTCTCTGTCGACAAGGGTCTGTTTACAACCGATTTCTTATAGATACACTTGAACACACCTATCTGCACGGTTCTTGTAAAACTCTGTTTTATAGGTAGCGTTTATTTTATTTTGTCTGTATGTTTACTTTGAACACAATTTGATTACCTAAATCTAGATTGCTTTTTTTTTTGGGCTCGAGATAAAACTAAATATAATCAATACTAATTTCGAAGCGTCTAGTTGACACTTCCCGTGACCCAAGGGCTGGCTTTTACTTCGACCAGAGGCTAAGTGTTGCCATACAACGGGGCAATGTCGCCAGTCTCTTGGGCACAAAATTACTTTCACTGTGATTGTGATGTATTGCAAACATTGACCACAGATTAACATATGTATGAGACGTCACTTTGCCAGACAGCTTATAAAACGTTTAGTTCAGTCTGTCTTACGAATTTTGGTAGTTTCAAAATATTTTCAAACAAAACATAATATCACGCCTATAAGCCCTGAGGTCAATGGCGATTTACCCATCCCCTTAAAACGCAAGCTACATTACCAGCTGACAGCGTTGAGAAGGAGTTTTTTGATGCCCTTTTATAGTTTATTGTTAGTTTATTTAGTTTCGTTTATTTAATAGTTTTTAATTAATAATGTTTATAGTTAGTTTATTTTGTGTGTACTGAATAAATACTACGTCTAAAAAAAACTAATATTTAGGTTATGTGTCAATATTTCTTTATTTCTTTCCTATTATGCCGTGTTTATCAACTGAAGCGTTAATGTGCGACATATTGAATCGCGTGAGCACGTTCCCACCATTATTCAGAGAGATAATATCTGTTATCGTTTTCCTTATTTCTATTTCTTCACGGGAAATGCGGTTTTCACGTACAAAATTTCATCATAGCGTTATCAGATAAATATTTAGGTACCATCACGTAGATTTTATTCCATGGATTTGTATACGGCGTGGATGGGACACCAACGCTAAAACGATTACCACGTACTCTGTTCATCATTCTAACCCCCCCCCCTCCCCCATATCGAAATTTTTCATCGGTAGTTTAAAAAAACTCAGCTGTTTCCTGCAAAAGTGCAACACCTACGCGGTCAAAATGTATGGAATAGCAGATTTTTTAAAATTACCTATTAAAAATTTCTATGTGGAGGGTTTAGAATGATGTACAGAGTACGTGGTAATTGGTGTCCCTTACACCCCGTATAAGGAAGTCTGCAAGGGTACTATGAGTCATGCGTCATAATACTGAATAATATTTTTATTTTTAAATTATTAAAATCTCACACCTATTTTTTTTATGGACTAGTTAAGAATTAGTAGTCATTGGATACACGAAGTGGACCACCTTTGTAAGACGACTAAAAAGTCACGGTGTATTTATGTTCTCACACACTGACTAAGTTCTTTTTGTATATATCTGGGTACACTTCCGTATAACCGTTCGGAGTAACAGCCCTGATATTATGTTTAATGAGTGATTTCGATTCATGAATACGTGTATACAAGTAAATAATGTTAGCGGACGTGCGTATAAATAGCTCCATCAAATTATGAACGATAAGGAGTAAATGAGGCCGTGACGTCTGACAGGGGCAGAATGGAAGAAGAAGACGTGTTAGGCCGGCTATACACGGACTGCTCGCGCAGTTAGCCAGTGATCAACATACACGGACCACTATTGCATTCGTAGTCAACAGCGACTGCTTGACCGCAGGATAAAATTTCACCGCGCTGCCAACCGCCCGAAGTTGCAGCCAAGCAGCGAAGTTGAAGTTGCGAGCAGTTGCAACTGCTCGAGCGGTTCCATGTATGTGTGTACGTAGAAGACTGTAGTTTACTATGCAGTCGCAGCTTGAAGCAGTCCATCCTGACTGCTTCAAGCTGTCCGTGTATGGCCGGCCTTAGACCGACCCCAAATAGAATGGGACAAGAGCAGGAAAATGATGAAATTATGAATGATGAATACCGTCTCAAGGACGGAAATTTCCTCCTAATATCTTAATTACTGGGCAAACTATTTGTGTCCCTAATAAAAAATCCATGACCATTTCTATTCGTGGAACTCAGGTAAATGCTCCATTTGGATGTCGGGCTATATATTATAATACCCTCTTAAAACCCAAACAAAACACATTGTCTGGGTGCGCCGGTCATTCACCTCAGCGTTGATAAATATTCATTCAAACTAATATTATGTACAATTCCTTGCAGACTTAAATTAAACACGAAACATTTTATTACGTTGACAGCAATTTTAATTGAATTTGACCGGAACGTTAATTTAGTTTTTATTCCGGGAACAGACAATCAAGTTATTTAAACCAAATTGTTTATGGTCTCTTTGCCATTATAATAATTATTTTTTCTGCATAATTATATTTAGTGGTTCTATTGGGAGGAGCTCGTGGCTAAATAATAACAGCCGCTCGGGTTGATCTTTAGGTTAAGCCGTGCTTGCCTAGGTTGGTCTGTGGATGGGTGACCACCCATTACATACCTATTTTTTTCCGTGCCTCTGAAAGCACGTTAAGCCGTTGGTCCCGGGAGTCATTTTTAGATCTTTAACAGTCGTTAGGTAGTCAGTGGCTCAAGAAGTCTGACAACCAGTCTTACCAAGGGGTATCGTATTCCCCAGTACTAACTGGGTTGTGGCGGTCAGATAGGCAGTCGCTCCATGTAAAATACTGATATTCAGCTGCATCCGGTTAGACTGGAAGCCGACGGCCCCAATATAGTTGGGAAAAGCCTAGACAGATGATGGTTCTATTGAGAACCATCACAGTCATAAATAACGATACGTTTCAATTAAAACTCAAGCAGTGACAGTTTAGTGGTGTGATCGTCGAACTGCCATGTCATAGGTCTCGAGTTCGAACCCAAAACACGCACTTCTAATTTTTTGGTTTCATATGCGTTTTGTATTTGAATTATCACTTGCCGAAGCAAGGAAGGAAAACATCGTGAGGAATGGTTTCCTCTGCGATGTCTGAGATATATTTTTCAACGGCACGTAAAGCGAAGTCGGAGGCCCGTAGGCGACATAAAAACTCTGACACCAGGTTTGGCACTAACCATACGATAAAGAAGAAGAACATATGACAGATGTGTTACAATTTTGGTGCACAGCAAAACTTATTCTAAAAGCCTAATACAGTAGCAATCATTGAAAAAAATAAAGCGCTGAAACTGTAAACTGTTGACGCGAATTAAGATGAAAATTCAACATTGAGGTGTCAAAAATACGATACTTTGACAGTGGATACAATAATGTATGTTCGAGTTTAAACCGATACATTATTTACTAATAAACAGATTAAAACAATGCATCGAATGTTATTGAAACCAGAATGAGCAGCTCAAATGGTTTAATTTTACACTCGTTGAAATTACAAAATGTTTTCCGCACTAGTGAACGAAATAATCGCTTTGTTTAAACTGAATTACGTTATACAAGCAGTCTATTCAATGGGTTTTCCCATCGGCACTTTCTTCTCCCATTTACTTCTTAGGGGGATGAATTTTGCTGTCATTTGCAGATCTTTGACAGTCGTTACAGATAGTCAGTGGCCCCAAAATCTGACGACAATTGTTATCAAGATCGTATTACCCAGTACTAACTGGGTTGTGGAGGTCAGAAAGGCAGTCGCTCCATGTAAAATACTGGTATTCAGCTGCATCCGGTAGACTGGAAGCCGACGACCCCAATATATGATCATGTTTTCTATCTATATCTGCATTAATTGCAAGTGAGTACTAAGAATAATTTAATTAAACTCAAAAATTAATCATGCTATGCTTCGTAATTCTAGCTGTAAGCTCACTAGCTTTCGTACAATGTTAAATTTAACAAAAAGCTCTGTAACATGCAATCAACCGCCAACATAGTTGGGAAAAGGCTAGGCAGATGATTATGATCATGGTTTTGTCTTTCAGTGGGTGAGTGAAAGTTTTTTTTGTAAGTATATATGTATACGGGGTGTAAACAGACCCTTCACCAAGCCGTCAACCAGGCATTCTGTACATCAAACTAAGTAACTTTTCGCAAAAATTATTGCTGGGAAACGACATTTTTTTTAGGGTGAAAAATCACGTTTAACGGTAAAACTCAATGTAACGTAATCAAAACATTGAGCTGATGGATGGATTGAATAGTAAGAGGGTCGTGAAGGTGTTTAAAGTAAAAATCTTACATTAGAAACATGTATTTAAAAAAAAACTTGGAACTTTGACCCCCAATATCTCCGAAACTAGAAGGTTCCCAGGTATGGTCTAGAACAAAAAAAATATCGCAATGACGGGGAGAACAAGTACTTTTCGGCTTCGTTAAGGGTCTTTTTACACCCTTTATGTAGGTTGTTATCAACACAATGTAACCTAGAAACATTGTGCAGGTAAAAAGCTCTTCAGTTTTATATTATCGCTTAACGCCCCTCGTCCGGTAACTACATTATCTTGCATGATGGTGGAAAAATAAAACTGCATAGTGGAACTTTTCAGCTTAGGTAAGCCTTTTTTGTTAGTTTTGCAAGAATTCCGGTGTTTTAGCCTAGACTGTGTAGATTTACGAATCCACTTATCTACAAGGAAGGATCAGGGGTTTTAATATGTTCTTTTTTAACACAAAACATGTAGGTACTTTCTTACTTTCTGAGTACAGCATGATTGGTTAGGAAGGGATTGAATACCGGGAATAGCTGTATGTAACATAACATCACGCCGGCAGAGGTGTACCTCAAGTACACCCACATTTCACCCGTTATGTTTAACTCCCATGTAATAGGTCCCTATTGCAATCAAACGGCCGCCAATCCAGACTCCGTCGCTGCTACCGAGAAATTCCTGATTAAAAACCCAATAACACTTTTCCCGACCTGGGAACCAAACCCAGAACCTCGTGCTCAGCAGTCGCGCTTACAACCACTAGACCAACAAGGCAGTCTAGCTGTATGTATGAAAACAAAAGAAATGCTGCGCCAATCCCGATTAAATTGGACTCATTCATTGAAGACTTTGGAGTTGACAGGAAGCATGATTAATGATTAAGAGCAGGTAGATAATTAATCACGCACCTACTTTCCAAGAAAATCTAAGAAACAAATGACTGATCGTTGAGCTCTTTAACACGCAATAGCCAAGAGCGGTGATCAATGCTCGTTGATTATCTGTGCGAGAAGAGGTCTTTGTACAAAAGTAGGGCAATTACAGGTGCTTTCATTACCGGCGTTCAGTACGATTGCTTTTTGATTAGTGATGGGAAGGTATACCTAGCAAACCCCAGTTCTCTTGAATAACTTTGATTGCAGTAGGGCTAAGTGACCGTATTTGTACACTGAGGACTGTATTGGTAGATACATATTAAAAGGAATTAGACGGTAGATATGTATAAAATAACAGCCCGGCTAGTGGTAGTAAATGCGACTGCTGAGCACGTGTTATTGGGTTTTCGCCTTCAGAATTTTTTCGGTAGCAACCATGGAGTCTGGATTTGTATCTGGATGAAGGCAATGGGCTCGCCCTCTATTACCCTTCATCTTAGCGTGTTGATGCCAATCTTAATAAATGTCGGAACAGAACTATGCCACGAGTCTGGCCCAATTACATGAGACTTGACTTTTTGAACACCAGAGCATAAACGCTCGCGTGTGCCCTCTAAGCCAAGCCACAATTTCACAGCAAATACCTACAAAAAGAATAGGGATTCTAAAACTATTTAATTGTTTATTTCATGTAATAGTGCACGGCGCACTTTTTGTCACATATTTTGTGTCTTTGGCGTACAGGGTACGCACTTGCTTATCACGTATACCTATGGGATAATGGCGTTCAAACATAACTGGCGCAATGTAGATAGTGTAGATTCTGTACTACATTCACGATGGTGATGTTAGCACGGTTGTATTTCCCCACAGGGTTTGGCAGAATCCACAGTACACACCACCCACCCGGAGTAGGAGACTTTGCCGATCAAGGCGTACCGATTTAAACGGAAAGTTATCGTACCGTCAAACCCGCTGGCTAGTAGCCAACTTCGGCAAATAAAGTCTTTTCATAAAGAAAACATTGGAGTTCCCTCCATTGGTTCAGTAAAATCAAATTTCCGAATCAGTGGGTAGCATCTGACGATTAAGACTCTCTTATTACAGACGCTTGATTTCAATAAAACGATTTCGAACTTCTGTTGGGGAACCGTCAAAGAAGATTGTTAAGAAGCACCAAAAATACTTCAGTGAATTTTAGAACTTTCTCATAAGTACTTTAGACTAGTTTTATCTCTGATATTTTTATTTTCATTTATTCTGTTAAATAATATACAGGGTGGAAGGGATACTGACGCACAAATGCGCAGCACGTATTCAGTACATCATTCCGAAATATTTAAATTTTTATCGGTAATTTTTTTTTAAACAGCCTGTTCTTTTTTATATATGTAGGGTCCGGTCATTAGTACGGACTTGGAATGAATCGCAAGCTCGCCAGAGTGGTAACATCACGCGACCTACTTACCAATCTACCACACTAGGCGTGCTTCTGCACAGTCGTGATGTTTTAAGCTCGCCATTGAGTTCCTGATCTCAGCGGAGTTGAGACGTGCAGGAACTGTACCCGATCATTGAGCTCCGTGTTATTGTGTTATATTGTATTTTCAAGTAATTTAGTTAGTTTAATAAAAACAGTGTATCGCCCCATTATGTTTTCATTACACGAAACCCATCGTCTGCCCACATGATGTACTGAATAAATTCTGACAACCCGACATATACATATGTATAAAAAGTATTTTCATAAAAATAAATCCTTAAAATATAAAATGATAAGGCTATGATAAAATTTCAAGTGTAATGGCTTCGTCAGTTTCATCTTTTATTTACTAGGTCGTAAAAAAACTAGCTCCAACTTTTTAAACTGTAACTCAACCCGTATAATAGAAATTCTAGTTCATTACGTCCATACATTAAAACTAACTGCACGTTATAACCTGAGTAAAGACTAATTAACTGTGAGTTAGTGGTCACGGCATACGGTACCAGGAGAATATAACTATGTAGGCGTAATATAGCAAGAAACGCTTGCAGTGTGAAATAGGCATTTATGACGTAGCAATAATATTAGGAGTATGAGGATGACCACGGAGCGAAGCGAAGCGTAATTTCATATTATATTCTCGAACGTCAGCTGCAGTGGCGCTGCTGCCTTGGTAGACATCTTTAAAGAAAATAGAGGAGCTGATAGATTTAATACTCAATTGAAATGAAAATTGTTGTGTGAAAATTTAAATTTTTCAACAGTAACTTAATACGAGATATGATTACTTGGCACCTATTTGTGTTATTAAATCAATAGAGATAATTCAAAGCTTTTCTTTTTTAGGAGCTCCTGGCTAAATAATAAAAGCCGCTCGGGTCGCTCTCAGATTAAGCCGTGCTTGCCTGGGTTGGTCCGTGGATGGGTGACCACCCATTACATACCGAGTTTCCTCCGTGCCTCAGAAAGCACGTTAAGCCCCTGATTCCGGCTGTCATTTGTTAGTGGCTCGAAAGTCTGACAACCAGTCTTACCAAGGAGTATCGTATAACCCAGTACTAACTGGTGGAGGTCTGATAGGTAGTCACTCCATATAAAATACTGGTATTCAGCTGCATCCGGTTAGACTGGAAGCCGACCCCAACATAGTAGGGGAAAGGCCAGGCAGATGATGATCATTCTTTTTATTTATATCTGCATTCATTGCAAGTAGGTACTAAAAATAATGTTTAATTAGACTCCAAAATTAATCATGCTATCCATCGTAAATCTAGCCGTAAGCTCACTAATTTTCGTACAAAGTTAAATTTAACAAAGAGCTCTGTAACATGCAATCAACCGCATCGAAGACTCTGTAGTGAGAATGAATGTACTCTGGCACGGATACATTCATACCTACCACAAATGTGTTCAGACGGAACGAAAATAAATCCTATTCGAATAGAATAGACTTCGGCGGAAGCCTAAATAAAGCCTAGAATTGGCGCAGTTCATTCTGGTCATTCGAAAATAGGAAATTCATGCTATCCAGGCAAAGGTCACAACCGATACTGGTTGTGATCAATCTACAAAAATGTACATTCTTTATTTTGGGTTCATTCAATTTTAAACACTGTTTTGGGTTTTAATGCCTAGTTGTATTATACCTGCATCATTTTGTAAAGATAAACGCCGCATCTTAAAATCACGTCGTTCGAGAGTGCGACGTTCCGTACAAACAAATATAATGTTTTAATAGGTAAAAATCTGTATATTAAACCCACGCTTAACAATATCATAATAATTCATAATAACTATCGGACAATATACTTATTGTCCGATAGTTATGTATCAGGGTTTTGTGCGGCACCTTTTATCTGAAAAGCGTGGGTTTAATATATAGATTTTTGCCTATTAAAACATTATATTTGTTTTAAAATAAAGTATATATATAACATTATATTTGTTTTAATATAGTAAAGGCATGATCATTAGGGTACGAAGGTTTTTAAAAAAAGTATATACCTACACGAACATTTTCGTTTATTACAATTTTGTATTTATAAACTTAGTTAAGTGTAATATAATAATGCTGATGGTAAACTTAGTCACTAATATTCATAAATAAAACTTGTTTGAAAATGTTAGAAAATAGATGGAAATTATTTCGCAAAAAATATACGCCTATGTTAGTTAATTCCTTATATTTAGTACAAGCTTCTTTTTGTCAAAAAATTAGAAAACCAATCAAAACTTTGACAATACAAGTGCCTCTGAGACTTAGCTCATTTATATTCAAAGTTCCTAAATCTACGAACATAGGCAGTAAAGTTTATTCGCCACAGTTGTAATAAAAAACTTTACTATACTGAGTTGCCAGACTATCCGTGTGTCTAACAAATGTACTGAAACAATTGAAGTCCACCTACATTCTCATTGCTGTGACATTTTCACAACACTAAACATAAAGTAGGAAAGTAATATCCTACTTAAATACAGAGGGGATGTAAGTTGCTATAAAGACAACATTTCTAGGGTCGCTTTCAGCACTCATTCCTGGCCCTGCAGTCTCGACATTAGATAGCGACAAAAATCGGTCGCTAAGTCGTATCGTTGTCAAATTCCTTTAATAGATTTTCTAATTTATTTCGAAAGCATGAGGTTGAAAATCTATTAAAGAAATTTGACATCGATTACACTTAACGACCGATTTTTGTCGTAATATTTGTCGAGACTGCAGGGCCTGGCAATAATAACTAGAGAGCGACAAAGTAATAGCGATAGCGAACATAAAGTGTATAAGATTATCATGAGCTATCGAAAACCTTATTATTTGTTGCAGAAATACGAAAGACCTGGAAAGTGAAAAAACGAATTTTCACTATTATCAAGGCCCTCAAGCTCAGTGTATTAGAATAAAACATTTACGGTTTTGATTTAGCATTAAGACCGTTTACAACTTACGGCATTTTATACAAACTTTCAAGTCCTTTTTTTTCAAAATGACTGAACCGATTTTAATCGCATAAGCAGAATACATGAGTCTTAAAAAGTGATCTGACGACATTTTCGAAACGTTTAAGAAAATAAAATTGGTTTGTATGTTTCTTGCTTATGCGTATGAAGTTTAATTAAAATAGGTTTTCATTTCTAAAAAAAGGACTTGAAAGTTTGTATGAAATGCCGTGAGTCGTAAAAGCTCTTAACAATTACTTGGTGAAATAAAAAAGACTACGTCATCAAACGTTCTATTTTAGACTGGTTGGTACCAAACCAAATCGGATCAAAAAAAGGTACTTTATAAACATGAAACTACATAAAGTTGCGAAAGTAATATTTTAGAATTCATTGGAGAATTTACGTGTTCGTTAGAATTTCTTTACGTCTATTTTTAATTATTCAGAGATCCGTAAGCTCCTTTATAGTTTTCATTCTTGACTCTCAAAAAGTACGTAGCAATTTTCCGATCCGATTTTCTCCCCCATAAATTGAAGAATATTTCAAGCTCATCGAGACATCGACATTATTTATGTCTTTCGTAACAACAAAGACTGTAGATCACTTTGTATAACGCTTTCTGACCTAAAACTAACTGAGCGTAAAAGCCGCACTATAATGCTTCAAGAATACATTTTAATATTTTATTATGCTGCAATCATGTTTACAAGAATCGTGCGTAAAACATTCAGCCATTTAATTTAATAACTACATTAATGATATTCGTCGAAATGGGTAGTTTTGCCACGGTTTTTTTTGTAGGAAAAGTGTAATAAATTAGGCGTGACATATCGCTACAGACTCCCAAAGGCTTTAGTAGTACGAAAACATGCGATTTCCTAGAATTTACGGTCATAGTGTTGCTAGTAAAGTTAACTAATTGATGCCTATATTTTGTGCTGAAGCTGTTTTTTCACATGGGTTGTGTTTTTTCAGTAGGGGACTTGCGGGTTGAGTAATTTTTCACTGCAAATGGACCCTTAGGTAGGGCAAGTGTCTGAAAATTGTGAGATAAGTGTGTGAGGTCGCGATTTATGTTGCTATTCGTCTTACAAGCAGAAGACATTGGTCCTAGGAGAACCTCAACTTTTATGTTTATTTTTTACAACATCAAAATTTTACGTTTACGGCCCAAGTCTGCTACTGACAATCACTGACACAAGGGTCACTGACATGACCCGAGGTTGTTAATTTTGACTGTTCTGATAATCAAACTCAAACTCAAAGCATTTATTTGAATTAGAACATTACAGGCTATTTTGAATAAAAAAAAAAAAACAAAGAAAAAAGCGAAGCAACTGTCACCCCAGTTGTAAGGCATAACAACTTGTGAAAGTACTGTAGTTGCCCATCTCAATCTTAAGACTATAAAGCCGCTATTAATTCATTAAGAGACTACGAATTAGGCATTATAGCAATGACATCGTCTTAGTTTAGTTGTCATAATGATTAATAATAATTGAGACAAACAGGTTTGGCCCCCAGGTAGACACAACCTTTACTTAATCGGAATGACAAGATGATCATTAATTTGACACATATAATAACAGGGTATCTTAATAGGTTGCGATAACAATGGCTTAAGCTCAACTAGAAACAAAAGGGGAGTTTATCAATCAACCCTAATCCCTTGTTAAGATAAATCGATTTGATCACAGTTCAAAGCATTCACGCCTTTAGGGGTCAATTTCTGTTTAGATATAGGTAGAGGAGCTCGTGGCTAAACAATAACAGCCGCTCGGGTCGATCTTTAAGTTAAGCCGTGCTTGCCTAGGTTGGTCAGTGGATGGGTGACCACACATTACATACCGAGTTTCCTCCGTGCCTCGAAAGCACGTTAAGCTGTTGGTCCCAGGTGTCATTTGTAGATCTTTGACAGTCGTTGGGTAGTCAGTGGTCCAAAAAGTCTGACAACCAGTCTTACCAAGGGGTACCGTATTACCCAGTACTAACTGGGTTGTGGAGATCAGATAGCCTAGCCTTTTCCCTATAACTACATTGCTCCATACCTGCGATTGCTGAGCATGAGGTCTTGGGTTCAATTCCCGGGTCGGCCAAATTGTTATTGAGTTTTTCCATTAGAAATTTTTCGTCTGTCTCGATTTGTGCCCGGTTGATGGCAATATTCTCGCTCCCTTTTACATAGGACTTAAAACATAGCTGGCGAAATGTGGGTGTACTATTAGGAATACCTCTGTTTAACCCTTCGGGGATTACAGGCGTGATGTTATGTTAAATGTATCCCGATAGAACTATCCCGTGGGATAACATCCAAAGTGCACGTGGGCTAAGCCGCGGACAATAGTTAGTTTAGATATAAACCCAAAATTATCTCTAAAACAAATTAAATAATGAAGTATAAACATTTATGTAGGTCAGATGACGTAATTATTCGATATGTAGGTTACTAAGTAAAGAGAGTTTTAAGGCCTTAATATGTAACGCAAAGTAAATAGAATTGATAAAATCTATGATTAGAATTTATATGAAGTGTTTAGGAGTGAACATACACTTTTAAGCGCAACCAACTAACCGCAACTAAATAATTCCTCAAAGCGCAACCAAGATAAAAAATTTCGTTAATGAATCCATCATACCCATCTCTATTTTTCATCATGATTGCGCTTCTAGGAATAATTTAGTTGCGCTTAATTGGTTGCGCTTAAAAATAGTTGCGCTTCAAATTTCACTAGTTATGTTTTTAAGTCCCATGTAACAGGGGACAAGCCTATTGCCATCAACCGGGCGCAAATCCAGACTCTTTGGTTTCTACTCATAAATTCCTGATGGAAAAACCCAATAACACTTTACCCGACCTGGGAATCGAACCCACGACCTCAAGCTCAACAGTCGCGCCTGCGAACACTAGACCAACGAGGCAGTTTATTTAAAAACGAAATCGAAAAATGAATAACTTAAGCAATGATAAATTATTTAACAATTTTCGTAGATCATGTTAAATTACAAAGTGAGTTTTATCGGATTATAAAAGTTTCTGTTCAATTTATTAAAATACACAGTTTAGTGCCTAAAGATAACATTTACTTAGCTAGACAACTGAGTTTGGCAGTCTCAAGTTTTAACAAAAAGAAGTTTCCTCCATTGATAACAACTACAGAATTTCTTAGAACAAGTTCACAGCCATAATCTCTGACAGTTAATTAAAAAAAGATTCAGATTACTCAACGTCGTTAAAATATTCTTTTCTACTAACGGTTAGTTGTCAACTTTGCCGGAAAGATTAAAAATAAAAGCCAGTGTTATAAAAATGAATAACCGCTTTTTAAGGAGGATTTCCACCAAACGGCTCGCATCGCATCGGATCGGAACGGAACGGATTTTACAATCTTTAAAATATAAATACTGCACGATCAATTCTCCTTAATTGATCGTGCAGTATTTAAAGTTTAGCCGCACACAGCAGCTTGACCGCGAGCGTCTTCCGCGACACGCGATCGTAGCCGACAGTATGCCGCAGCGATCGTCTCCGTTCGACTGTCGTCGTATCCGATCGGATCCTTTCGGCTGTCGTCGCGTTCAAATATTGTTTTTTATTTTCCTCTTCTGTGTTTTATGATTATTTTCTTCTTCTTCTAATGTCAACAATACTACGTTAACTTCAACCATTTTTAAAAATTAGAACACGTCAACAAGGTAAGAATAAAACTACATATTGGACTAGGGGCAGAAACGGATACGTCCGCAAGCGACGGTACGGAACCGATCGTATGATGATATATATATCGACATTCTACCGGACGCGATCGGCTGTCGCCGCATCCGTTCATATCCTTTCCGATGTGATGCGAGCCGTTTGGTGGAAATCATCCTTAACACTGTAATACACTTGATAGCTCTTGACTGGTAGCGTCGTGATCGGTACAAATCGTTCACTCTGACAACAGCCATTCTTTTAATGGAATTAAAGAAACATTAGTTCACAACAGTACAAACACTTGAACAGTGAACGTTACGTAACTACGTCGTTTTTTTTTAAATTAAATATACTCGTTTCTGTTTGTATTTTCATGATTTTAAGTATCTATTCATATTTATGGTTAATACTGATTGTGCTTGTTGCAAACAATATAAATACGTACTATTATGCTAATTGTATTTTCGATTAAAGAATCGACGTATTTACTTTTTCTCTTAAGGGGATGTTAAACACGTGTAAAATGAGAACAATTCTATTATTCTCTTTGCTAAGCAACTTAGAAACGGTCTGGAGATGCTAAGTTATTTGTGAACTGAAAACGTGTAGGTATACGAGCATAAGTTTAGTAACTTGAATTTACAACAGAGCCCACGCCAAGAACACGAGTTGACCTATCTCCTTAAAATCTCATTTTGCATCCATTAAAAACGTTAACGAGTTTCGCGTGTAAGCCTGTGTTTACTGCAGTTAAATTACGTAGAAACATTGTAGAAACAACACCGCTGTAAGAGCTTGATATAAAGTTCAATCCCTACGAGCAGATAAAACTTAAAAGCTTACTTTGGCATCAAAGTAAGCAACATATTCTTCTTAGTTAGTTATTTCTTGTAAGGTAAGGGAGGGTATTGAAAGAGTGCGAGAGTACATCCCGAATTGATGCCCCATTAATGTAGAAGGAATGCCATGCGGTTTTATATTTAAAGAAGAAGGTCAGACTACCATAAACGTTAATAGTTATCCGTGGTGCTAGGCAATTGGGTTTATTCCAATTGTAAACGTCTTTTTGTGCCTATTGGCTCTGTTTTGTTCTGTCTCCTGCTGATATGGAAAAGTGGAAATTATGGTTTCCCTACTCCTCCGCTATACTTTTTTGAGTAATTTCGTTGCGGGATCCAAGACAGTTAAATTGTTTCTCTGGGACTTCGTCTAGCTTCATTGTCTCGGCGCTTTTCTAGTGGTCGTCACTGTTGATTCAGGTTTTCAGTAGTTACAGTGGTTTGGGAATAGTGTGGCGAGCTTGTCCCAAAGATTTTTTTTTTTCCGTATTCTTCAATCATCTATAAAACCTGATTACACAAAAGTCTTACCAGAATAACCTTACGGCCTTAACTCGTAAATGCCCTGATGGCAGCGATATAAAAGAGAAACGACTGGTTTGAAACCGTAAACAGAAATGCATTAACTTTTGAAATGCGAACAATACCGATTAAATCGACCATTAACAAAAACAATGCACTATAATTTAAACCAAACATTGAATGCCAACCAACACAAAACAAACCACTTAGCACAGATTTAACACAACCGCAGGGAAATTCGGATATGCAACAACATAACTATACTGATAAGTGTAAAGGTCATGTCTATAGACATGCATAGTTAGGACCAGGAGGACCCATGACCTTCTCGCTTACGGCTTTGTATGCCGAGATCTAAAACGTACAGCTTTAGATGTCAGAGCAGGGGACGTTTCAAAGGATTACTACTAAAAGCAAAGAGTACACGTACAACTGAATCCCATTTTCTTATTGATAAAGATCATGCACTTGGCTTAAAATAGCTACTTTGTGTTTCCAAAGACCGCATTGGAATAAAAAGACAGACAAAAAGACTCGTAATCTTATTGCAAATGAGCCTTTTTGTAACGGCTTTTCCAAAATATCGTAAAGACTTTGCTTAGCTGTGTTACGTGATCTTTTACGACTAAAGCTTGAACTTAATACATATGTAAGTGAGCCCCGGTTTTCGACTTACCGTAATGAGAATAAAGAGGTAAAATGAGAATTTACTTCAGTGAAGCTTATGTTTAAAATATTCATCGAAGTATTACTGCTATTCAGCAAGAGGATCATAAAAATCTAGTAAGATATATGAGAATATTTTTCGATGTTTCTTATCATATAAAATCATGCCTATTCCCTCGTGGGATAGACAGAGTTGTACTTATAAACACCTACATTTCGCCAGTTTTGTGATAAGTGTGTGAAAGTCCCATGTTTTAATAGTCGAGTTTATTTCCCATCAACAAGGTGTACTTTGAACAATACGGTATCATTTTTGATAACCAATGCATGCCTTCTGGTTAAATATGGCTGTTGATAATAATATTTTTATGTTATCATATTTGCAAAATAAATATCTTATCTTATCTTAACCAAATAAACAGTAGGAGTGCTGTAAACATTAAGCTGTAATTTAAAAAAAAAATGTGATCAAAAAAGGATATTCATGTTGCAACACAGGCCTAGGCTCTTCTCTGTGAGAGAGAGTGGGCCATGATCCATCACGCGATCCCCAATGTGGGTCGGTGATATTTTATTCTAAAATAAACACGAAAATAGTACTAACGCTATACCATTATTAGTTTATGCTGCAAGTTAAACGCAATTTATTGGTGTACGAAATCGGCCCCAATGGAAATGTTAACACGATAACTGCCAGTCGCCGTATCGACCAAAACTATCTATTCATATTTCAATACACGGTAGACCCATTTTCCGGACATACAATACCGGTAGATGTGACCGAGGGCGACAGATAATATAATCGTTTTCATCGCTTTCATGTGATGTGGGTGAAATTAATTGTTCGGTAGTGTATTTTTTTTTTTTTAAACTTTGTCTCACAATAGGAATTTCTATTGTATCGTGGGTGCGTTTACAAACATTTAAACTCACATATACAAACAACCAGACCCAGTATTTTTTGATCACTGTGATGTTCTTCGAACTGTTGTTTTATGATCTATTTTCCCTTTTTTTACTTGTGAGGATGTGTTCATATATAACCTTAGTCTTCAACGGAGGGTTAGGTTGTATTCAGTCAGGGGCCCAGAAAATACTCGTAATTTCGCGCTACTCTGATTGCTGAAGTCATGGCTAACGGGTGCAAAGGGCGCTTAATGAACACTGCTCCCAACAAGCTTCCGCCCGCAGATCACTACTCATGGAGATTGTCAGACAATCTACGTCATAAAAAACAAAATGATTAAATTAGCAATAAAGCAAAATTATAATTATAAAATTAAGAAAAGAAAAATAAAATATAAGACAATAGACTAAATTGGTCCTGTACGAGGCCAAAAGGCCCTTATCTCAGCATGATGCTGCAACATTTAGGAAATGTCACAGGCTGGTATTCTGAAAGCACCCAAATCCAATCTAAATACTACCTACTTAAATGAATTAAGCTTATATTTTGGGTACAACTACAGCAAACAGTTCATGTCGACACGAAAGACACAGGATTCTTTTGTCGGTTGAAAGCCAACCAGCTTAGAACATCTTCACAAAAAACGAGATAAGCATTTAATTTCAAACCTAAGATTGGAAAGCAAAGGGTTCCTTTTTCAGAACCAACCCTAAACATTTAACCTACGACCTTGTCAAAGTAGAACCGACAAGCAACTTTTGCTCGCCTCTGCAAAATGTATAATCTGCAATTCATGTACAAAATTACCAAGTCGGAACTTCCAATTGTGTTTAAAATAAACTGACTTCGTAGTTTACATAGTGAAAAGTTTCATGACCACAACTATTGCTTTGATTGTGAGCTTAACTCACTGTGGTTTTAAATTTTGTTTGTTATGAAGCTTTTTCAACCGCATTAAGTTTTATTCACACTATTGTTAATGTTAAAATAAGCTGGACTCTTTCGCAATCGTACTAGACGAAATATGGAAGGAGGGCAGGGAGGCCTTTGCCCTGCAGTGGGGCAATATAGGCATAAAGTAATAATCTCCTCGATACGGCTCGCATTGTGAGGAGGTTCCTGTCTCTGGAGCCTTAACCACTGGTAGCTTGGACTCTGCTCCCGAAACCGGCGGACTACTATTTTTTTAATCTTTAAATGTGTAAGATATATTTAAAAATATGTAAAATATAATTAAAGGAAATAATAATAAATAAATATTGGTCATGTTATGGTTTGAATACAATGGTTGGTCAGTTAAATGTAATCATGAAATAGTTTTTTCTTGTACAGTATTTTGCATTTTTTCAGCCTCGTTGTTTTATTACGCCGCCGCAATTTGTCATGTGAGAATGTCAACTTCAATTTTAAAGCCAACGTGAAAAATCCATTACAAAAACAACTGACCGACATATGGAGCTCTGTTAACAAGACTAACAGTCCAGAACAACAAAGTTAGGTACTCGACAGGTACGCTAGACTATTCTTATTCGACAGTACACACTCGAACGTGCGATCGACACGAGATTTCTAGAAATTCCAAGCATTTCGTAACTGGATTATGTGAAGATTGGTTGTGGGAAGGCACCTTTATAATAAATGTGTTTTTTTTTGTGTGTGATCGTATTGCATCTAATCAACTGTGAAATGAAAATATTATGTCACATATTCGGATAATACTAAAATTTTATGACAAGCGAGCGTACTTAAAATAATTATCTTCCTATAAATAGGTTAGGCTTTTTAGTTAGGGATGGGTTCGGCTTTTCTCACGTCCAGATTAGGTAAGCCTGACTAGTTTCAGACAGACCCAAAGGCCTTATTTGAACTTCTAAATAAAGGTTCGAAGAGGTTGAACCCCAAACTACTTTGTCGGGTCTACCCAAAATATGCACATGAGTAAAGCTGTCTTATACGTGAAAGTACATCATGAAACTACGTTTTTTATATTAAACCTCTTTCCTGTACTATACTATATATAACCTATACTATATATAACCTCTTGCCTGACACATATTCTATTTGAAAGCCTGTTTATAAAAGTTGCATAACGTTACGTAATAGCCAAAAGGTAGGTTGCAAGTTACCTACACCAAATGACGTCATTTGGTCAACCAGACAACCCACGTATAGGCGCTGTCTTACTGCTCCCCAAAGTAACGTTTAACGTAATACATAAATAACTGTACAATACACTTAAGTTAAGTTAAATCAGACTTATTTATTAACTCACTACAGTTAATAACCTTCTAGAAAAATTTAAGGGTTACTTACTGAATGAATTTGATCGCAGTTGCGTGGGCACAGGCGGGCATAACACGTCACTGCCAAGGCTGCTGACACTGACGACATCCCGAAGTTCTCCGAGCGATGACGAACGCAACGTCGGAAGCGAAAAGTTCACCTCTTTTGTCCTATACCAAAAAAAAAGCAATTTTACATAAAAACGTCACAAGCGAACGAATAAACCAGCTTTAAAATTCACCAGAATTTTGACGACTGGATTGGAACTGCGTTCAAAAGAATCTTTTTATTCTAACAAAAGTTACCGTTTTGTACATAAACGTAGATAACGGTTCGTTCGTGAATTGAGACATAAAAATAAAGGTGGAACGTTGGAAACACAAATGATTGTGTAATGGCGGTCGTCTGCGAATTTTCCCGTATTTATTAACGACGTACTTATTTCGGAAAGTTCTGGAGCGTTTCATGTACATTTACTATCGTTAGACGTTGGAATAGAACTGGTAATTATGTTGATAATTTATGGAACTTTATGATTACGGTCTATAAAATTATAGGCCCTTAGCCATTTCACGATGACAATCGACAGGGCTTGTTAGAAGTACTAATTATGTTTAGCAACTTTGTTCAGACGGAGATCAATAAAAAAAACTTAGAAAGAAGAATGTTCTGATTCGAAATTGAAAAATGACATAAACAGTTATATTCAAGTTAAAAAAAAAAATCTGTGTCAGAATGGCCATCACCAGCTTAGCCTTTTTCGACTACCAGTCTCATGAAATGCAGCTGAATACCAATATTTATGAAGCAATCAATGGAATGAAAAGAAAATAGCATCAGCTATACGATCATTGAAAGAGGAATAGTTTGCTCTCTCTCACTGTAAATAAGAAGTTTAGTGAAAGGAAACTTTAAAAGGGATACAACTCATACCTCGGTGTAGTTTCTAGAGCTCTAGAACTAAGTTAGTTAGGTTACCTTTGAGTTAAGACTTTCCAAGGATCTAATAACGGTGAAAGTTAAAATGGATTATCGCCTGACTAGAGCAAATTATTTTTTAATTAACTAGAAATTTCCGTAGTGGTGCTAGTGAGCCCTTTGAGCGATGAGACCGTAATTACTTTAATCACTTTAATGTTAAGTGCCGATAAATTTTATGGTGTTTATAACGACGCGTAAACTGTTAGCATGAATTTATAACATGACTGTAAAAAAATTATCCGCGAGGGTGACGGATAAAAAGGACAATACCCAATTTTGTATGGGAGTTCGGCTGTTCTTCCGTATAAGAAATGTATTCTGGCTTATGTAAAAAAAATCACTAATAAAGGGTGTAAAAAGACCCTTAACGAAAACGAAAACCACATATTCTGCCCATCATTGGGATCATTTTTTTTTCTAAACAATACCTGGGAAACCACAGGTTCTGGAGATATTGAAGGTCAAAGTTCCAATTTTTTCACAAGTTTTTTTTTTTAAACCACTTTTTAAGGTTTTAACTTTACTTTAATTAACTCCATGACCCGTTTACTTTTCAAAGCATCCATCAGCACTAAGTTTCGAGTGCGTAACATTGAGTTTTAACGTAAAACGTGATTTTTCACCCCAAAAAAAAAAGTCGTTTCCCAGCAATAATTTTTGCGTAGAGTTACTTAGTTTGATGTACAGAATGCTTGGTTGACGGCTTCGTGAAGGGTCCGTTTACACCCTGTATATTCGATGGCATTTTTATAAATCGAACTTTTCTGAATCTTCCAATTATAGCGATTTCGCGCTACGAACACCAGTGAAAAAGGAGGTGTAGGTACGTACAATCTCTTTGCTTACACAAAGACATTTAAGTTTTGAAATGTCTGTCATAAAACAAAACACTTTCATTGTCACTTACGGGATATCTTCCGTGATTATCAATGTGTGAGCTCCCGATATTTCGACGCTGTTGCAAGCGCCAAGCTCGCCGGATGATCATGGCGCTTGAAACAGCGTCGAATTAAGAAAGTTATCTTAATTAGAAATACAAGACCTTTATCCAACATAGTAGCGTACTAACAAACATATTAGTTTATGTTCTGTTCTCTGCATAATTAATAGGTAAGTATTAAATTAAATTTGATTTGTTCGTAAGTCCTATATTTTCGTTCTGCCTGATTGCTTTAAATTATTTAATATTTAAGTTATTGTAATTCAATCGACATGAGTGATACAGGCGTTTTTATCTGTCATTGAACTTTACTGAGAATCTTGTAGGTATGCAATAATTTCGATGTTATGTGACAAGTTTCATAACGTCGTTATTTTATTTGCAGAAAAACTTGTTACGATGTTGAAGCATTTAATATAACTTCATCCTTACTAATATCCTACAATATAAAAAAGTAATATTGTGTAACCTAGTTAGTTAAAAAACCTCATTGTAAATGAGTAATAGTCAATATATTTGTATATGCATAATTGTAAAGCCTGAAGGAAAAAAAAAAATGGACTCACGTAGATTTTAAGTTACTATAATAAGCTCAGGTACATGTAACGTGTCCAGTGTGGGAGCACGTATGTTATTAAAATAAATTAAAAGTATAGCAAACAATTACTTAAATTAAATAAGGGCGCGGACCACCAAGTCTGCGGTAGTAAACTCATTGAAAAAAAAAAAATATATCCTACAATATTATAAATGCGAAAGTAAATTTGTTTGTTTGTTACCTTTTCACGCCCAAACTACTGAACCGATCATCCTAAAATTTTGTATATACGTTGTCAGGTGTACAAAAACGGACATAGGACCCGCCTTTCATCCCGAAAAAAGTACTGTTCCCGAGGAAATCAACAATAACGTTCTTATGTTAATAAAAGCGCCACGTGTCTTTCGAATCATGATTGAATTATATTATTATACAAGCAGAGTACAAGCCGAATTGATTGTCAAATTCTAAATTAACGCGAGCGAAGCCAGAAAATTTAGAAAAAAACATTTTTCCGCCGAATGATGTAGTTTTTTTTCTTTTTTTGATAAAAATATTATCAGCACGTTACTTTTTTACATATTATATGAAACGTGTTTGTAGTCTTAGCGTTTTGGAGTTCTTCTGCCCACCGGTTTGCGCAAAAGGCGTGAGTTTATGTACATAATTATGTACGGTTAGTGTGCAAGTGGTAATCTCATTAGCATGCGAACAAAAGTTCCAGACGGTTTGTACATGTACATGTAAGAACTTCCGTTCACCACCTGATTAAAATTCAAACATAATTTCGTCTAATTAATCAAAGTCACTTCACAAAATTTCGTAATAAAGTACCGTCGACACGAGGACTACATTTTCGAGGTATGTACAATATTTTAGCATAATTTAGAAGGTAACAGGAAGTACAGTACATGTTTCTACATTAGGCCATTCGTAAGCAGTAACATTTTGACCTTGAGCTGGCCTGGTGTAGGACGGAGTTTACGGTCGGCTGAGGAGGTGCCATGGTGACCCTAGGAGCGCGCGATAGGTCATGGCGTCTGAACGGCCCTCACGAGTGGTGGCGATGTCTCAGGTGACCCCAGACATCGCCAAAGGAGTTTGGTGCCCGAAGGCCGGTTGCGCTGGATGGGTCGCGAGTGTCATGCATAGCAGTTCTCGCGGCTCATCCACCAAGGCGACAGTAGGCTCATGGTGGTGTTTTTTAGTGGGTGCAAGCCCGACAAAACCAAACCGTCTCCCCTGACGGTGCGGTATGCGTTAGGCATTTTCACCGCTTAATAAAATAATAATAACGGACGGAGTCTACGGTGGGCCAGCTTGGAGCGTGGATGACCCTGCGTCCCTGCAAGGCCCTTCAGCAGTAGCGCCACAGTACTGTGCTAACAGCCCCGCTTGCTTCAAGCCACTGGTGAAGCCTCTGGTTGGCCGGAGGAGACTTGGCGGGAGTCAGCTTGGAGTAAGAGACCAATTTATACTGGATTGTTACCACTAAAAGGGAGCCTATCGTACTAGTCGTGGAACAACTATGACTACGGATTCTTTGTTGTTATGACAGCAGGTTTTATCATTAGGTAATTGTTTACGTGCTGACGAAAAAAATACAAAAAAAAAACTCAAGAAAAAAGCAGTCGTGACTGAAGATAAAAGAACAAAATACAGAGAGGAAACGAAAATAATTCCAGGAAAGCTCGTAGACCTGCTTCATGTTCCCATGTACAACAACAATTATAAGATAAATGTTTGTATTATATTTCAGGTTACTCCGTCGGCCCATCAAAAGGAGGCACGTCCTTTATCTAGCCGTCCCAAAATAAACCTTCACAGTCTACAAAGCATTAATCTTAGTCGGCTTTGCATTAATTTACATCAATTGTATCTTTTTAAATTCAACAAAAGATAACTGCGTTGCAGGAATATTTTACTCGGAAAGATTGTTTTGCTTGGTGATAAACGCCTACCTAGACGAACGTATTATTTGTAAGGCTACGATAAAAGGGGTTTTTAATTTGCATTAAATTAATTAATAAGCTTAATAGGCAGGATTTGCATAAAAGCTTTTTTCAGTAGGCACATCCGGTGCAGCCTTTGCATTTAAACTTGCTTTAAATTTTCAAGAAAAGCTAATTTTTATACCAAGCACATTATTCAACCTTTTTTGAAAAAAAATTGAGTTGACTAGCATAAAGAGCAAAAACCAAGATTGTGTGGATTCTTTTCGTGTAACTTATTAGCTCGCAGCGAACAATATGTTTTCTCATTATTTATTGTTTCATTTCATGGTTGGAATAGGCAATTTTCTACTCATAAAATATTATGACGTCATTACACTGGTGTTATCTCTTGTTATGAATCTGGCGTAAAAGGATTGTAAGGATATCGCAATAGATTATTTAATACTTGCCTAATTTGAGTATTAAATTCTGAGATGGAAACATTATTATGGTACCATCTGGTACCATTATTATGTTACCATCTCAGAATTTAATACTCACGAAAAGGAATTTGCAGTAATTATTTGTTTTTTAGCTTGAACTTTTCATTGAGGCTTAAATATTTAATTAAGCATAATCACTTAATCATTCTCGAGGCAAATTCCGCCTCTATGTAAAACTGTAAAACGGAGTTGGCTATACCCGCCACGCGGGTTAAGTGCTTGTTGATAATATTTAAATTAACCCTATTAAAACAAAATGGGATTTTGACAGTCCATGGTTAATACAGCCTATGACATACACATTTTCAAAGAACTTTCTACTCAGGCTGTTACCTGTGTGAATAATCTATCTTACTTAATATTATGAATGTGAAAGTTTGTGAGGATGGATATTACTATTTCATGCGAAAACTACTGAACGCAATTGGATGAAATTTGGCACATAGTTAAGTTTAAAACCTGGATTAACATATAGGGTACTTTTTATCTCGGTAGTAAGATCCCGTGGGACAGTTACCAAACTTCAAGCGGGCGAAGCCGCGGGCATAAGCTAGTAGTATATAAGACCGAGTAGAAAATCATCAGCTAGGTAGCCAAACATAATCGATATCTATTGGTTCACCTACCTCAACAATTGTATTGTCAGTCAGTTCGTTCCGCTTGATTGACATTTCATAGTTACGAGAGTTTATTGTTGTTTCCAAAACTGCTTTGTAGTTGCATAGAATACAACATAATAATACAAGTATTACTAGTAACGTACGTCACGTTATTTTGTAGGGAATGGTATTTTTTATGTCAATATTGACTTATTATATTGAAATTTTCATTTTGTGTGATGTTTTGCCTTATAATAAACAAAACAAAATATTAAATAAAATATTTGGTTTAATGATCACCTTGCAAAATTACATTTGTAATTATCCGTTACAAGAAATACGCCAATTATACCACAAATACGATGTAATTCCTCGCGCTTTCTACAGAACATCATAATTCTCATTAATACTCATGTTAAGCCTCTTATAAATAAATAATTAACGTTCCCACATAACGAGAACCGCGTGAAAGCCGATAAAGATAATAAAAATCAAGTCTCAGATTGACGCCATGTGGGATGTGGACTGAGTGATCATGGTGCCGAGGCTCTCGTTAGGCAGCTGGATCAGGGACCTCATTCTGAAAGTGGTTTCTTGACGCGGCGCGTATTGTTAGGAGGTTCCTTTCTTTAGAGGCCTGACCGCCACCGTCCGTAGCATGAACCTTGTATCCAATACCTTTCGGTTACTATTTATTATAATGTAAGGTTTTACCGGAAAATCTTAGGATTTACCGTAGTTGGCTTTTACAATAACATTTGTTTTTCTAAAATTAATATGTATGTTCGTATGTTCGAAAAACAAAGGTTCCAAAATTTCCAAGTAGACACAATAGTGAATGTACTACCAATTTAAAATCATTACCAAAATATAGGTCAATAAATGATTTATATGTTTTCTTTTCAACCTAACAATTATCAAAAATTCCCCAGGGCAGATAATTATTAATCAACTTATTGCCCTTTTTTCACTTAACTACACTTTTTGAAGTGTTGCTTATTTCAATAAATTCCTTAATTTATTAGTATTTTATATCAGAATATCAAACTCAGCGAACTTACACTAATCGACAACACTGTCTTCACAAAAAAAAAGAAAAAAAAAATATCCTTAAAAAAACCCGTAAGTACCTCATTCCCGTTCTATTCTATCCACGTTTCAAGCCATCAGAAATAAAATAAGTTTCTCAAATAATTTTGTGGTTTTATTTCGGGCGTATCTATGTTTGTCCACATTTTTTCGAGTAAAAAGAGAACCACAGGCAATCAATCAACAGTAGATCACTATCATTCAAAACCACGTGTTGCCTATCGGGTGACAAAATCAGGATTGATAAGCTCGTTGACAACGGACACCACAATAATCTGTTTTATTATTTATTTTGGTATGTGGGTGTATTTTACCTGTCAACAAAAACATCTGTCATCCTATTCATAGGATATACAATTTATAGGTATATTCTTCATGTTGTGGTAAGCAATAAACCTCTCAAAGGAGAATACATTATCTGCTTAGTCTTTCCTCAACTATCTGTGCGGGATACCTACTTGAATGCGAAAGCCGTATCATAGAATTTTGTTTCTTCGAAATCCTTTCATCGACATCTCTATACTGCGACGCCTTGTTAAATCGACGTCTTGTTACTGCGATATTTCGTTACATCGAAAAACTGTACTGCGAACGATTTTACTGCGTAAATATCATACTGCGAAGCCTTGTTCAATCGACGTCTTATTACTTCGATTTTGTTACTTAGAAAAACTTACTTTGGACGATCTTACGGCGATAACCAAGTACATCGATTTTCTTTTTCAAAAAAATACTTATTATTTAGGTTTTTTTTTTTTTTTAGGTATTAATTTAGGTATTTTTGAGATGGCGCTTATTATATATATATATATGTGTTTAAGTAAAGATTGTAGATTATTGCAAAGTTCGTCTGAATGTATTTCTAGCTATAAATGATTAAACTTTAGGTTAATACATTAACATAAATAAATTGTTCCTTGTTATTTATTAATTAACGAAAAAATTAAAGGTACAACCACGTACAAGTACACTAAGTAAATAATTAGAAATAAAGATAATCTTCTTCTTCTTCTTCTTCTTCTTTTATAAAAAAAAAACGTTAGAACTAGGAATGTCTCCTGTATCGTGGGTGCGTTTTACAAACATTTAAACTCATATACACAAACAGCCAGACCCGGAACAACTATCTGTAGGCCATACAAATATTTGTTCCGTGCGGGGATCGAACCAACCATGCCGACAAATATAATCAACGATTAACGAAAACTAGCTACGCACAGTACATCTGCACTAACAAATTACTTACAATTCTTCTTCTTTTTTAAACTACTTTTTTATTTTTATAATAAGTTATCCTGAAAAATGTGAAGGTTCTTATTTTTACTTTTTAATTCGATGTACTTGGTTATCGCCTTAAGTCCGAAGTAAGTTTTTCCTAAGTAATATAACATCGAAGTAATAAGACGTCGATTGAACAAGGCTTCGCAGTATGATATTTACGCAGTAAAATCGTTCGCAGTACAGTTTTTCGATGTAACGAAATATCGCAGTAACAAGACGTCGATTTAACAAGGCGTCGCAGTATAGAGATGTCGATGAAAGGTTTTCGAAGAAACAAAATTCGATGATACGGCTTTCGCACTCAAGTAGGTATCCCATCTGTGCTGGGGTCAGCTTCCAGCATTTTACATGGAATCACTGTCTATCTGACCGCCAGAACTCAGTCAATCGGGAACACGATACCCCTTGGTAAGACTGCTAGTAAGACTTTTGAGCTTCTGATTACAAGCAACGATTATTATCTACGACCTACAAATGATAGCGGAGACCGACAGCTTAACATGCTTTCCGAGGCTTTTAGGGGTCTCGATATATCATGGATCACCAATTTATTCGACCTCAGTAAGCGTAATTTGACCTTGAAGATCGACCCGTGACGCGGTTGTTTCTGAACCAAACATAAAAGTGTCTATTTGGAGACAGATTTTACCCCTACACAACTTCCAGAAAGAGCTACCTCAGAGGAATATCACTGCGATATTAACCTTTTCTAGAACCTTAGTTTCAATTAATTCACTTATTTTTAAGGCACGTAGCTTTATTTAGAAAAAAACCCGGCCAAGTGCGAGTTGGACTTGCGCTTCGAGGGTTCCGTATAAACTTGTACGTGTTTTGATATTAAACTACATATTTAAAGTATTCACTTTTTCCTTTACATGTGCTGTAAGACATTGCTTCTTGCCAAATTTCATGATTCTAGGTCAACGGGGAGAACCCATTAATTAGGTTTTGATTCCCTTGTGAAACAGCAAACTATGCGACATAAACGGTCATATCTATCTTTTGATCGCGTTGACTTACAAGTTTGATTTTTTCACTGCTCCAAAGGGTAGCAGACTTGATAATTTGTTATCACTTTGCTGTCCGTCTGTACGGAACCCTAAGATTACGTGACATTATGTATATCTGACGCGAATAAATCTTCAACTAACTTTTGGAGGTCACAGCCCTAAGATATTGGCCACAATTAAGTATTATGTACAGTTTTCACATTTTTTTTATGAAAAAGCACAATTTCTGTGACCTTTTAAACCAGTTTAATGTCGTCACATTGCATTTCATAAAGATTATTCAAGTGTGAATAAGCTTTATGACATCGATTCTTGTTTACGACGATAAATTAATAATGGTCCTTGGTTTAATGCACACCGTGACATGCGATAAAATCGCTAAGATGCGGATCTATCCTGTCTGTCAGTTTAATAGAGAACTATATATATACATATGTATATAAACTCACGCATTTATCGTACGGGGATAGGCAGAAACTACAGATCGCCACGTGCACGTTCATTCATCTGGTCATACACACACGACCGAGAACTATACGGTTAGTGTAGGAGGAAACTTAATATTTATTCATTTAAACTTATACTGTCACCTACGGGAAATCTTCCGAAAAAAAAAATACGGAAAAACGAAAACCCAAAAAAAAACAAAAAAAATCGGGAGCTCAAAATAATGAACAATCACGGAAGATATCCCGTAAATGACAGTATAAGTTTAGTTGTAAATCGTGAAAGCTTAAAACATATTTATTTATTTATTTAATACTTCAAGTACAAAGTACAGAGGCGGATGGAAATATCAGTGTTTATAACTAGATACCCTAATTAGTATACCGAAAGCAACATTTTGGAACAGTTTTAATCATTACTCGATTATTCTGCGATTTGAAGCGTTATTTCATGGTTCATTTATTATTTGTTTTCCGCTACAGTATTTCCGGATCACATAATATTAAATTAGCTCGTAACTAACATAATGAAATAGAAAATGATTAATTATTTTCCATGAAATACATTTAGCAGGTACCAGGTATGCATAAGTTAACAGAAGTTGAAACGGCATGAGTAGTTTAAAATATTACTAACAACTAGTACACTGTTATTTGCTAGTGAGTTGCAAACTAGAGAATTAGTCTGTAACTTGAGGATCAGAGTGCGATTTCCATAGTGAAGATAGAATGGTGATTTTAAGTGCGATGTGGTATGTTCATACCATATTATAATTGCACTCATCACATCACATCACTGACACACATGTTTGTGTATGAGTGTAAGGATGTGGAAGTGCGTGTAAGTGTATCATGTTCAAGTTATTGAAACAAAACCTGAATAGGCCTTTTATAAACATACAAAAATGTTCCACCGGTTGTCACGTTGAGAATGAATGTAATACTTACATATAGCATGGCGCGGAGATATCATGAGGGGGGTACACGAGGATCGGTGGGGAGGGCACGGGGGAGGGGCTGTTCTTGCGTCTGCGTGCCACGAACACGCCCGCCATCACGATCAACAACACTAGAGCTGCGCTCGCGCCGCCCAACGCTACCAACGCTGCCTCTGTGGACAAAACACACGTTAATAACTGTTTTAAACACATTCAAGAATTCTCATGAGTGAAGAAGAGATGCTTGTTTTGTATTGTCACGATCTACACGAATTTAGTTGTAAAACGTAAACCGCATATCGTCGTAAAAACATTGGCAAGTTAGCCAGGTAGCACAGGCAAGGAGAGGCGTATCCGCAGCAGTGGTTGAAATCGGGCTGTGGATGATGATGGCAATAAGCCAAGTGGTACCTAACGTTGCTAACTGCGCATGGTACTGCCGAGTACATTGACAGTCGAACACATACGGTATACCCTGAGTAATAAGGTTCAAAAGTGGTCAACCGCCAGTGAGCGCGACAGTACATCGAATGAGGATAAAGTATCGCCGCATGTCTCAAAGCTGTACGTCTGTTTCTAAATATTCAAAGCTGTGGTAGCGCACCTTCGAATGACTCAGATTTTTTTTTTTCTGCGTCTTGTACCTAACCCTTTTCCGCCTGCCGTCCTCAATTGGGCATACCTTCAAATCTACCCAATTTTTTTATCTATATGACAGGTTTAGTTCAGCTCCACTATTGTCCAGGTTCTAATGCGTCTTACGTATTATATCAAATATGTATTGAAGAATGTACCCAGTGCCCCCATTTGACGACGGCATATTTTTTTCTACCAAAAAAAAAACCTATTTTGGTTTGTTTTATTTTCAAGTTCCCTATTCACTAGCAAAAATAATTCAAATTATTTCATTTTTCTGCGGCTAGTTTAGATTTAGGCTGAAATGGGCTAAGCTGGAGGTAAGACAAAAAAATCGCAGCACTAACAATAATTAAAACCTACAAAGCAATTCTATTTATTTTCCAAAATGCCTAAACAAAAATAATTCTTAGAAAACACTTTAAAGTTAACACAAAATTATAGCACAGAACAAATTGATCGTTAAGTATTTTATCTCTGAACTGAATCTTATAGCCCAAGGCTTGGAGGTTTTTGTGAACCTCTTTGATGTTCAAAATCTTTTATCCCTGACATCTATCGCGACTTTTACGTTTGCAATATCTCAAGGGGCTAGCGCTAACATTGAGAAAAAGCAGCACTAACACGAAACGACAGCTGTCCCATATTTTTCTCCACATATTTCAACAAAATAAGTGCGAGTGTGGGTGTTGACCTCGGGCAGATTACAACGTGCGACAGAAAATATGATATGAAACCATGAATAATTTTATGAGGTTCATTAAATTAAGCATTATGTTGTATATTACGTTGGTACATAAACTGTGACAACAATGAAAAGAACATAATTCTGTCGTTAATGTTAGAAATAGACGTGCAACATAAAAATGTTGTAGGGTAATTTGGTGGGACATAAATTGTGTATTTTTGGGTAAACTAATTAAAATGGCAATGAAGTTGATCAAGACATTAAAGTAAACGGTGTTTATATTCTTTATGATCACATAATTCAAGGAAGCCTTAATTACACTTAAATACTTAGGCTAGCAGCTAATCCTACACTGAACATCAGTACCACTTATTTCAAGTCTTTTCTGACATTTAGCCTCTGTGATTCAATGTAATTTATTAATTGAATTATATACAAGGTGTAAACTGACCCTTCACAAGCCGTCAACCAAGCATTCTGTACATCAAACTAAGTAACTCTACGCAAAAAATATTGCTGGGCAACGACTTTTTTTCTGGGGTGAAAAATCGAGTTTTATGGTAGGACTCAAGTGGAGGTAAAGCAAAATTGTGAGATTAAAAAGATGTATTTAAAAAAAGGTAAAAAAGTTGGAACTTCGACCCTAATATCTCTAGAACAAGTGCCGTTCGGCTTCGTTAAGGGTATTTTTACACCCATTACATTTATTTATTTATTTACTTAAGGTTACATAACTATTAATCTGATTAGAGTGGAAGCTGCTCCGATATATTTGAGAAAAGGCTAAGCATAATATGATTATGATAAAATTCTGTTCATTAGGTTATTTAGGATGCATTCAAAGAGGCTCCAGTTCTTTTTTGTTTTTTTTTCAGATGGGAAATCATTAAATGACCCCTACCGCTCCGGGCGGAGTGGAAGGGACTGTCAGACTTTTACTGACTAAAACCCATCCATGTTCCTTCTTTACCCTTTGTGTTCCAGGGCCGCGGTATCTCTTTCGAACAGTCTTGCAGCCCCGACAGGAGAGGGTCCACTCCTTGACTGACGATAATTAAGTACATCCGACACGCTCTGGGTAATTAGGTACCTTCATTATTGTTACTAGTTAACCTTTTCAAAATGGCATGGCATGATCTATTCTATGCTTGCTTTTGCGGACGAGAAAAAAAGTAAAACCAAATTACAAAAACAAATCTCGTTCTTTTTTGTCCTGAATCCAACACAAGGATAAAATTTTATAAAATAAATTCACTTCAAGCTTTTGCCTTTGTATAAATCCAAGCGTGAATAATAAACTGTATTGTGATTGCTTGATTGAACTTCTTAGTTAAAGGTTTAATTAAAACTCTTGAAAACGCCCTTTGTCTTATTAAAATCCAATCAAATATTTCACACTGGTAAAAAAACTAAGAATTGTATTTTATTTTAAAATGGAATATTTTGCAATCTACATAATAAAAATCAAAATCTTGAATTGGTTTAGAAGCTTGAGATCAAGAGTTCTTTGTACAATGGTGGTAAGCGCTAAGATAGGATTCATCCCATATTGGAGTTGAATACAGGATCGAATTTTGTAAGTACACCGGAATTCCCATCGGTCGCACGGCTTGTGTTTATAAAACATAACCTCACGCCTATAATCCCCGAAGGGTTAGGCAGAGGTGTACCTAATAGTACACACACATTTCGCCAGTTATGTTAAAGTCCCATGTAATAGGATGCGAGCCTATTGCCATCAACCAGTCACCTGATGGAAAAATCCAATAACACTTTGCCCGACCTGGGAATCGAACCCAGGACCGTGGACCTGGTGATTTATAAGTTGGTAGAACTTTAAGGTTCAAAATCTTAGATAAATGGCAGCCGCTCAAGGTTTATACGACCCTCGAAACCTTGTTTAAACCAAAATAGATCACCATTTGGTTTAAAGGTTGCAATAAAGTCAACAGTGACAAGTTACCGATACCCTTCGGACCCCTAAGTAGGTTACAGTCCGATTTCCCTGATCTGATTCCCGATAGAAGATTTATAGAGGTTGTTACTCTGCTCTCCTTCAATATGCGATCAATTTTGTATCAGCATTCAGTATGGACTAGATTCCGCCTGTATGTTTGGCCTTGGCGTAGCGAACTTGCTACGGCGTAGCGTACGAGCTACGGCGTAGTAGTATCGGGTTACCAATATGTTTTAGTCAAACGTCTAGAAATGGGTAGGTATACATTTTTGTCTAGTCAAACATTTGGCACACGTCCCTACGGTAGTAACTGGGTGAGGAACTCAAGAATTTACATGTTTTCATTCAGTTGAGTGCTTACCCATAATATTATATCTTACCCAAATAATAGTGTCCTTTATAGAAATAGAATTGAAAAAAATTAAAAAGAGCAAATAACTTGTACGTGGAATACGTGCCGTACGTGATTCGAACAATTTGGAATCTTAGGATAACTTTTTGTTGCACTTATTATTTTAGTATGACATAATATAATTAGCCTGGCATTTAGGTTTGTTTTTTTTTTAATAATAACGGGCTAATTTTTCGTTCGTTAGATAACTTTTATGACTAATACACATAATATTTTCAATATGTGTCATACATATCAAAAATTTAGCTCCCAAAATTTAGTTTACAGATAAAATATATCTGACTTTAAAAAAATCAGCCCTAAATTCATATTAAGGGCTGATTTTTATCAATAAGAAATGCATTCCATATAACATACCTCTCAAATTCACAGCATTAGCAATAGAGAACTCCGACACCGAAGCAGAGGTTGGCGACTGTTCGAAGTTGTTCGTTTTCGGGGGCGCGGTCTCGAGCTGGCTCAGCCCCTCAGCGTGCCGTGACGTCACTGGGTCCTCGTACTCCCTCGGCCGGTCATAGTAGTCACCGCTTTGTTTCTCCCGCGGCTCCTCGACCGCGTCCGGGTCGTAGTCGTATTCTTCTGTTGATGAGAAAACGGGTGTTTTTTAACAATGTACGTAGGTATTCACAGTCTTGAAAAGACCATCTGTTGTTTATCGATTTTTTTTTAATACTATTTTGAGGAAGTCCTTACACCAGCAAGGACCAAGCAACCTCGGTTTTGCCGGGAACGTAACCTGTAGGCGTTATTTACATGCTCCGGCTGCCGAATATTTGGGTACCATATACGAAAGAAATAGGATAAAAAAGGAAGAAAAATAGAAAAATCAGTGCACATAATGTCATTCAACGAGATTGCCTTACCAATATTGTCACTTATCTGAAGTTATTTTAACACAATGAAGAACTTGCATATTGTGCATTTGTGTAAGGCAGAATCGTTGCATGTTCGGCATTTCGAATACCAGATGCTAATACTAATCTCTGTACTAGGAATTCCAAACGTTATGTCAATGCGTGTGCTAATCGGATTCGCTCTAGGCATAGAGTAAATAGCAGATTGATCTGACTTGAGAGTGACTTGCTATTGCTTCTAATAACATTTTCTGAGTAGATTAGAACATTAATCTATGACGAGAATCGAACTATACAAGATGTAAGGGACAGCCCTCCACAAACTGACAGGGTGCATTCAGCTCCTTATTCTGAATCATATTCCACCGGATTTTTTCTCAAGATTTTTTAATTTTTCAGTTACTATTCCTTCATTTTAATGTAAAATTACATTCCCTGTAAACAGAACTCCATTTATGGAAATTTTACCGCTTAAATCAAAAATCCAACAATGGATGTTGAAATACTCTAACAAACAACGTGTGAAATCAGCTGTTCACTTCCTGCCTAGCTACAGAGTTCAGCGAACTAGTCGTCGCGCTTGCCGTTCGCAACGTGCGTTTTGCCTCGGGAACGATACGTATGAGGAAATAAAAAAAAAAATTGGATTCCCATAACATTCCTGAAATAATTTCTTGTACTGGTCATCTTAGTGTGATATACTGAATTCACCTCATCAGTTTGTGGAGGGCTGTCCCTTATACCCTGTATGTATGTACTATATCCTCCCAGTTGTCAATTAACGACGATATTAATCCTTCAATTTGAGTGATTAATCACAAACTCGAGAATTTAGATCATTAACTGGTACGCAACTCAATTCATTGGAAAGTAATTCCATTTCAAGAATCCTACTTACTGTATTTGACTAACTACTCCATTAAAAGAGAGAGTATAATGTCATTAATTAGGTACCTTACCCGTCATTTAATCAATGCCGGCTCTGACCTTATCGGGTCATTTAATTGATTACTGGTGGAGGAGCAACGGCCTACATATATTACGTGGTAGGCCAATCAAGTTCGCACAATTAGTGCTACTACGTTAGTATTGTTACAATGGATTAAATAACAATAGGACTGCTTAAAGTTAGGTGATTAGATGACGCACTGACAACAGATGGTGTAATCGTGTAATCGAATGACGAGAATATAATTTTTCAATCGTGTTATGGGTTCTTTTATATACTAAGCGTAAAGATTTGTCCTGGAATATCTGATCGGATAATTTATAAAAAAGTTTTTATGATTACCCAAAGGCATCAAGATGCTTATCAACAATATGAACGGTACTTGATAGGCATCCAATATTTCGGAATAATTCGAGATTCCATAATTATTGGCGAGTGTAGGATATTCACCTCCATTACCTTATAGAGGCATGAGAAACAGAGTGGAATTAGAGGAACATCGTAGAATGTTCCTCACCCTCCATGGAAAAGGGAACATCTTTTTACTAGAGGAATCTTGAGTATCGTTACTGACCAACAATGGTTGTTATAGGTTTCTGTATACTAGTTTTAGTTTCGGTATTTTATTAACTCTCAATGAAAGTATTAATCGCTTTTTTTTCAGCGTTGTGTTCGGCAACTTGTTTCCGGTTTTATCAACAGCTGAGTTTGTTTTGACTTGTTAAATAAATCTTTCTTAAATATGAACTGACATTCACTCACTCGATCCCTTTCAGTGGATTTAGAAAGAAAATTTCAATTAGAAAGTATTAAATATAATTCAGTTCTGAACCACCCTCACGCTATGTTTTTTATGTATCAAGGGACAGTGAACAATAAACTACGAAAGTTCGAAGTTTGTTTTTCCAACCCTTTGGGAAACTATCCTTTTTGCTGCAGCAATGTGTTTCGTGTTTTGCAGTACGACAATACAGGTTTCCCTAAATTGTAGATTTACGTTGATAATTACATTTTATGCTCTTTATCATGTAGACCGTACAAATTACGTGTACAAACCGTTGTAGGATTTATGCGTCATAGTGAATCATATTAGTTTTCACTCAAGGAATTTACACTTCCATGGCGTTGATACCTCATCAACAAACCAATTCATTCATTTCATCAACCCGGAAGAACACCTGCCGCCCGGATACGAACTGCAGTGGCCAATCTGGAAATCCCTTAACCGATTGCGAGCCCAGGTTGGTTGGTCGATTAGGAGCCGCTGTAGATATAATCTGGCAAAATGGGGTATCCTCGATTCATCCCAAACAGATTGCTAGTGTGGAGCCACTCTGCAGGATATGCTCCACCTCTTGTCCTGCCCATTCAGCACAACCACTTGCACCTACCAAGATTTAATTGAAGCAAATATTAGAGCTGTGCAGGTGGCTGCATACTGGTCGAACACAATTTGAGTTCATCGACACGTTAAGAAGAAGAAGAACAAACCAATTTACTAGGTATTACTACAAGCTACATTATTGATAATGAAATCGATACAATTTGAACTTGAAAGTCGGGTGCGAGTTCCACATTTCGGTAGAAGATGGATCGGTCTTGAAAGGAGGTCAATATTGGAATCACACAAGAAAAACGAAGGTTAGCTAAAAAGGTTGTAGAATAGATCGTAAAGTCTGATAGTCTACCCTATTTATTAGGAGTTAGTACTTTCGTGTGTGGAGATTTAGTGTTAAAAAACTAGACATAGTGCTTTCAGAGAGCTTTTTCTTAGAACTTTTAGATCAGTTTCTAACTCAATTGAGAACCGTAAAATTAGCACTGCCAAGTGACTGCGGTCCAATAAAAGTCGAGTATTTTTTTAATTAACTAGAATACTCTAAAAGGTTTTGAGCAACAACAAAAATTTGGAAAAAGTTTGAATTTCATTAGATGCATTTATGCATTCGGAGGAGCTCGTGGCTAAATAATAACAGCCGCTCGGATCGATCTTTAGGGTAAGCCGTGCTTGCCTAGGTTGGTCTGTGGATGGGTGACCACCTGTATCATACCAAGTTTCCTCCGTGCCTCGGAAAGCACGTAAAGCCGTTGGTCCCGGCTATCATTTATAGATCTTTGACAGTCGTTACAGGTAGTCAGTGGCCCAAAAAGTCTGACAACCAGTCTTACCAGTATCGTGTTATCCAGTACTAACTGGGTTGTGGAGGTTAGATAGGCTGTCGCTCCAAATAAAATACTGGTATTCAGCTGCATCCGGTTAGACTGGAAGCCGACCCCAACATAGTTGGGAAAAGACTAGGCAGATGATGATGCATGTATACATTCATTATAACTTGAATAACCGTTGATTTTAGAAATAACATTACATATAGTTTCACTTTGATATAATAGTAATAGTCAATAAGCTAAATGGCAAATTTTCCATCAATATTTGTGTCAGTAAGCTGAATACCAAAAGTTTACCGATATGCCTCTTTCTATTCGATATTCTGTATCGAAGCTTTCAACAAAATTAATGAAACCTACTTTTATTAAATAAGTACAAGATGCAATTTGATATACTTACAATTCAATACTCAGTTATCATAATTTACTTAATATAATATCAGCCTTTTCTACTACCGTATCAGATCTAATTTAGACAACGAATAGAAATTGATGACCATTACATAGTTTCATTACGTTTTCCTGTTCCGTTAGTCACTGTTATCTTTGAATTAACACAGAAACTTACCTACGTACCTGATAATGTAATGAAAGGTAAATGCCAATAACGATGTAACAGCTAGATCGACCGACAACCTTAAATGAAACCGGCGAAGTGCAAGTCAGACTCATCGACACTCAGCTTCGGTACCATCGCAGTAGGTAGCCTTCTTTATTTTTTAATTTATATTTGTTTTTCTTCTTCTTCTTTGAGTATCGATAACCTCAAATAATACCCGACCAGTATATTGCCACCTGCACAGCTCCGTCGTTAGCTTCGTGTTTGTTCTAAAAGCGGCAACAGAAATACATTCCGTAAAAATTTCAACTGTCTACCTATTACGGATCTTGAGATACAATACAGTCCGCTGACAGACAGACGAACAGACGGACGGATAGCGGAGGCTTAGTAATAATAGCTTAGGTCCTGTTAGTTACCCTTCGGTACGGGACCTTTAAAAGATATATGGGTCAGACTGGATACCAAAACTGGGAGTATTTGTCGCCATTCAAAAGAGGTCTAAATCCTGCAGTGGAACTTTTCTGAAGATCTACAAAAGAACTGTCACAAAACACTAAGAGCAGTGGTGGACTAAGAGTATTATTCACCTTTGACGAGCCGGTGATTCCCACAATGATTTAGGTTGAAATATCTTCGACGAGAAGAAGGGCTGGTTTGGGGTGGCACGAGAAAAGAGCATATGGAAGGAATTGGGGGAGGCCTTTGCCCAGCAGTGGGACGGTACAGGCAACTACAGAAAAAAAAAACTTCGACGAGAACTAGTGTCTTTGGACCGGTCTCTCAAAGTGTAGGTGGAGTTACACAAAGAGCAAGAGAACAGGAGGCCAGTCATCGTTTGTGATGATTGGTGGCCAGTGACATAGAACCGAAAACTCGATGACAATTGACATCCACCAATCTACATTGACCCGGATTGCCTATGATCCACTCCCTCTCACAAAGTGAAGGCCTCTGTGAACCCTAAACCTGTTAATGTATAAGAGCCTGCGCGTACTAGCGATTTTAAGTTGGCCGATAGTTTGATCGGTCAGATGATCAGTATAGAGTTGTAGTTCGGTCGTACAACTATTAATCTTCAAGTGCGCACACTGCCATATAACTCTATACTGATCCTCTGACCGATCAAACTATCGGCCAACTTAAAATCGCTAGTGCGCGCAGGCTCTAAAACGACACACTAGAATAGGCAACCTGATCAAACCCACATTCGATGACAATATTCATTTATTAAACACCCTTGCATATTCACTGCTCCACTCAATTAACTACTCCAACGCCGCGAACAATAGGTTCGTTTGTCTAAAATTGCTTTCACATAAGCCCTTTTGAATAAACATGGTCATGACGCGACTACCTGGCGTGGGTACGTAACAATTCCAGTAGGTGTACCGAAATTCTGACGTCACGAACAGGACAACGTTCTAATGAGATCTGTAGGCGATGTATTAACAGCCTGTCATTTGTTTTGGTACGTGTTCATTTACTGGTCATTTGAAATGGTACCGATTTTAGCTTTCTGTGTTTGTAATTAGTTGGGTGTGGTGTGAGGGTAACGACGTTTCGTTGTACTGACTTGATTTTGTTGTACAGTCATCAGCATTAATGTTGATACAAGTAGCGAAATTTACTATATTACAAGTAGTGAAATACTCGTTAATAATGATTATGTATAGAGATACATTTCTATAAATATCGGGTTCTAAAATGCTGTGTTTGTCAACATCGTCATCATTCTCCTGCCCTATCTAAATTTATTTGGGGTCGGCGCAGCACGTCTTCATCTTCTATACTCCTCTCTAAAATGCTATGTTTGTAACGTGATTATGTTACGGCTAAAAGCCGAAGTAAGGTTACACCTAGTTTTAGCCGGCTAAGTAAGGTTACACCTAGTTCTAGCCGGCTAAGTTAGGTTACACCTAGTTCTAGCCGGCTAAGTAAGGTTACACCTAGTTCTATCCGGCCAAGTAAGGTTACACCTAGTACTAGCCGGCTATACCTAGGCGCGGCCAGTAACTATCCTTTTTATTGCTAGGACACACCGACCAAATGGATTAGGTTAGGTTAGGTTAGAACTGTGACTAGCGAACGCTACATCCAAATTGGTTGCATTATAACAAACTTTTACCGGCCGCACCTAGGTTTAGCCGGCTATAACTAGGTGTAACCTTACTTCGGCTTTTAGCCGTAATAAATACGAACACATTTGTGTTTGAGACTCTACATAGTTCATTTATGTATATAGCCTCTACTCAGTTGTAATCAATAATTCCGTATGTAGTGCTTACGTCAATCAGTAGTGAAGATGTCAATTATAAACGCTTGTCAATTCGTCCGATACATAGAATAATGTATGTTATTGATGGTCCTAATTATTCCATTCTCACTTATTTACGTTTGTTATTCGTAATGATACGAAAAATACAGTTGTTAGTCTAATTATTGTCATATTTTACTGAATATTTTTGAAATGTAATGAGGAGGTATGAAAAGCATGTGACTAAAAGAGTCATCATCGTCATCATTTCAGCCGAATGACGTCCACTGCTGGACCTAGGCTTCCCCCAAAGGGGGTTTTATGCTATAATCGCCACACTTGGCAGGCGGGTTGGCGATCGCAGTACGGTTGTTACAAAGGCACAGAGAACGCTGCTGCCCATTCTCTGGTAAGTTCCTTAGTCGCCTCTTACGACACCCACGGGAAGATATGGGATGGTGCTATTCTTTACGTCCGACACCAAACAGTACAACTAAAAGAGTGATAGACATGAATGTTGATGGATGGAGAGAGAGAGGAAGGCCAAAGAAAAGATGGATGGATTGTGTGAGGAAGAGAAAGGATTAAATGATGCCGTGACGGCTGACATGGAATGGAAGAAGAAAACGTGTTGGGCCAACCCCAAGTAGAATGGGACAAGGGCAGGAAGATGAATATAATTTTATAAATGTATCCTAAATTCCTAACTAATATTATTAATGTGAAAGTAAGTTTGTTTGTTACCTTTTCAGGCCTAAACCTCTGAACGAACCCTCTTGAAATTTTGCATATACGTTGTCAGGTGTACAGAAACGGACATAGTGTACCTTTCATCCCGAAAAAATGTACTGTTCCCCAGGAAAACAATATATTAAAAAAACTTGAGTTGTGCGAATTGATTGTCGAATTAACGCGAGCGAAGCCGCGGGCAAAAGCTAGTAATAGTATAAACCTAATAATACTAACTAACTACACGGCACTACTACTTATTTTTTAATTTTATTATTGCTGGTTTGGCACTAAGTCCGCCTCCGTATTTTGTGCTCAAAGTGTTAAATAAATAAATATACTACACGCTAGGTACCTTAAAAAAAGTAACTTTTTTAGTTGAACAAGTAAAACTAAATTAAAGCCAGTAAAAAAGCAATCAAAGAAACGGAATAGTTTTTTATTCCAAACCACTATTCCCCGAATAATTTAATTTGAAAACCAATCACATTTTTATCCAACCGGGATTAGAACCTACGGCCCCAGAGATGAGATTTAAAGCCGTTGTTACAACTATAGGAAAATTAAACGGAAAATGTTTTTTTATGCTTTTCAAATGAAAAGCTTTGCGAAAAATAGATTTTAGCGGTACTGGTAAAAGAGGTCGTCTAGTAAATTCCACAATAGTAATGCCACTGTCCGCCATATCAACATCACCCTATTGGCAAGCAGCATTTTGGCCGCAAAAAGATATTGAAATTTATTGAAGTGAAAAGACTGGTTGTCGATGAATCGACTGGCAGATCTTTACAAAGACAAATAAATCTGTGCAAAATTAGTCTTCTTACTAAATCTAGAATATTATTCAAAGGTAATACCGATGTCTTAACATGAGATCCTGGGTTCCATTGCCAGGTTGGCCAAAGTGTTATTGGGTAGTTCGATTAGGAATTTCTAAGTAGCAGCCAAGGAGTATGGATTTGTTCCTGGTTGATGGCAATAAGACTTAAACATAACTGGTGAAATACGGGGTGGAAGGAACACCGACGCGAAAACGATTAACATGTATTAAGTACATCATTCTGATCCCCCATAAAAAACAGCTGTTTCCTACAAAAGTGCAATACCTACACGGTCAAAATGTATGGAACAGCTGATTTTTTTTTAATAACCGATGAAAAATTTCTATGTGTCACCGTTTTCGCGTCGGTGTCCGTTCCACCCCGTATGTGTTATTTTATTAGGTAGACCTATGGGAAAACCTTCAGGGATTACAGTATGTTGAAATAGTGAGTCTTACCTGGCGTATATCTCAGTATCTCCGGCGGGTCGACCGGAGCGTACCACGGCCGCCGCGAGTACACCTTCTTGGTGTTAACCGTGCGTTCGCTCGCGTCAACGTTGCGGTAACTCGCTGGTGACAGGTTTAACATCTCTAAACATCTGATGATACCTGTGGAAGAAAACAGTGGTTAATTTCTAGTCCTTAGTGTTCAAACTAGACATTTTCAAAAGAAAGTAATAGTAACAAGACGCACGATTATATTTCAACTCAGAAAATACATTTAGGCACCATCTAGAAGATCCACCATCTTATAAAATTAACTACAAGTCATCATAATATACGCAGAGTAAAAAGTGACATAATGGCAATTAATGTCAGTTCTGACAGCTGTCAGTTGACGCCATTTTGTCAATCATCGTTTTAACGTTTTAGCAACCACAATAATAGTAGTTAAAGATTGAAGTAGGCGGATCACCCTTTCAATCTACTGGTCTAAAACAACAGCAACACTAGTCTAGGTATAGTCGGTGATACCATTTAGGTATTACCGGTTATAGACTAGTCTGGCTGTAGCAACCACAGAAGGCTGGGCTATGTCTATTTGTAGCCGCCTGCCAAGAGGGCAACTGAAGCATACACGGCGGAACCTAAGTTTAGGCTGGCTTTTCAGACCGAAATAAATTTAAACACCGATACCTATGTGAAATATACAAAATCATGAAGTATATACTGATCAAAAACTTTTATGGGACCAACCCAGGTTGGCGTACTAAAAAAGTTAGAAGTTGCAAAAAAAAATCCCATACTTTTGTTTGAAAATTTTAACCATTTTTTTTTTTCGATATTTGGGACCAACCCAGGTTTGGTCGGGTAAAAGTTTTTGATCAGTATTAGAAACAGGATTGATTATCGTCAAAAAACGTTTTGTGTAAAATGGCCATTTTCTTGTTAACTGTAATTTTTTTTTAAAATCTGTGAACGGCCATCAAAATTTCATGAAAAATTATTATGGATAGTCTCCTAAGACCATTTTCGTGTAGCTTCAACGGTTAAGGTAGTTACCCTTACTGCCCCGTTGAAAGTTTCCACCCTGTATATTAACTAACTTCACTGTTAAATCTATCAATAAACTAAGATTAGAACATGAAAAAACTCTTCCACGAACAAAGGTGGCATTTTCACGTTGTTTGGCAATGTTTGCCCTCCGGCCAAGGTAAAAGTTTCCTTATTTACATAGGTATGGCCTATTACATTACGTCACACCTCCCGCGAGGATAGCAAAACTACCAGATATACGTACCATAGTACAACTTTTCACCTAAGATATTATGATATACGCTGCAGTTAGCTATGACTTCACACTACGCTAAGGATTATGCTATTTCTCCTATGGTAAGGATGCACAGCCGGTCTCTCTTTCATGTCAAAAATAAATAAATAAAGGACAAGCTCGTATATTAGCACCGTTCAAACATTTATTAGGTACGTCTTGTATTCTTCAATTTGCATATTGTGTATTTTTATATTAAAACCTGCACGGAACAATGAGACGAACCTTTTATTTTTGTGTTTTTGTGGTAAAACCATTGCATTTTAAAAATTAAAGTGTTAAGGACGGGAGACATGTCACTTAACAAGTTTAGCTTTCTGATGAAAAGAGTCGGGAGCCCAAAATTGCGAACGGTGCAGAACTGTGGAGGATATGCATCACCTTCTAGTGGAATGTGTCCGTAATAGCAGAGAAAGAGAGGCTTTGTTAATTAAACAAAGATATTCAAATATAACTAGCTAGTCTTTTAAATCTCTTTGTATCGAATCCATGTAGTACAGAAGTTATTAAAATTTACAAGTTTGTTTACAATTCTTTTAAGTAATAAAGTCTGGTAACAGCGTAATTGAAGTACTAAGTTTGCCCGCGACCTTCGTCTGCGTGAAATTATTATAAAAATACTATTTTCCCCGTTTTTGCAACATTTTTCCTTGATGCTCCGCTCCTATTAGTCGTAGCGTGAAGATATTTAACCCACTATCCAACACTAAAGCGGCTATCCAACACTAATAGTAGATTATACAACAAGTGAAAAAAAAGGGAATTTAATTCGAGGGACTAAATTGGATCCCGAGAGCAGCGAATGATTCTAGAGTAGAATCCCGAGCGTAGCAAGGGATTCTAGAGTAGAATCCTGAGCGAAGCGAGGGATACAAGAACCGAGATGATTTTTTTTTTCACGAGTTGTGTACTCTGCTTTTTACCATTGACTGCGAGAAAATAAATAGAAGTATAGTATTTATATTTCTCGTGGGTTAATAATAATAACAGCCACTCGGGTCGATCTTTAAGGTTAAGCCGCGCTTACTAAGGTCGGTCTGCGGATGGGTGACCACTAATTCATTGCATACCGAGTTTCCTCCGTGCCTCGGAAAGTACGTAAAGCCGTTGGTCCCGGCTGTCCTTTACATTTCCTTGACAGTCGTTACAGGAAGTCAGTGACCCGAAAGTCTGACTACCAGTCTTACCCAGGGATACCGTATAGCCCACTCAGTACTAACTGGGTTGTGAAGGTCAGATAGGCAGTCGCACCAAGTAAAATACTGATATTCAGCTGCATCTGATTAGACTGGAAGCCGACCCCAATAAAGTTGGGATAAGTCTAGGCAGATGAGTATTTACCACATTTTATTATAATAATAATAATATAATAATAATAAATCATTTATTTGCAAAAAACACGGTATACAATGGTGTTAAATAAAATTAAAATAGTTCAAACATGTTTTGCTAAGATAGAACATAGCATGCAAAATTTTAGGGTTTAGCAAAATGTTACATACAAGGCATCAATATTTTTTATCCATGAATTCTTTTAGACTATAGAAATTACATTCATTTATCCACTTGTGCAATTTAATCTTTAATAATCTTGAATTTAATATTTTGAATTGGCTTGGTAGCTTGTTGTAAATACGGACGCACATAGCTAGACAGTTTTTGTTATATTTGGCAAGTCTTGGCAAATCATTTAATACTAACATAAAAGGATCTCGTCTGTTCCGAGGATTCACATCGTTTGCTGTTTTAAATAGTTCTTTATTCCTTACTACGAACACACACATTTCATAAATATACAGAGATGGCAACGGTAACAAACCAAACTTTTTGAACATTGGTCGACATGAGTCATCAGGTTGAAGTCCACATATTGCTCTGATGCACTTTTTTTGAGCTATAAATGCTCTATTGAGATCGGTGCTGTTACCCCACATTACAAGCCCATAGCGCAGTAGTGATTCTACATACGCGTGGTATGACATAATGGCAGTTTTTATGTTCGTAACATTTTTAACTTGTTTCAGTGCGTATACGAATTTATTAATTCTAGTGCTTACATTATCTACGTGTTCTTTCCAATTTATATCCTTGTCTATTACTACGCCTAAAAACCTTGTATGTTTTACCTCTTTGATTTTATTTATATTAAGTTTGATATTGTTATTATAATTATTCGATTGATTAAACTGAATGTACACGGATTTGTCTAAATTTATTTTCAAATGGTTCATGTCAAGCCAAAGCAGCAATGTATTTATTGTATTATTAATGTCGAACTCATGATCTGCAATGGTATTTTTCTTTTTATCAGTTGTCACTATAATAGAAATATCGTCTGCAAATAGTATGCATTTATGTTTGGTTACTTTTATGATATCATTTATGTATATAAGAAACAGAATTGGGCCTAGAACGCTTCCTTGTGGAACACCATATTTATTATGTCGATATTCCGATGGGTAAGGTATCATATCTTTATTTTTGTTAATTTTATTGATAATGACACGTTGCTGTCTGTTACTTAAATAGGACGATATCCACTGAAGTGCAGGTCCCCTGATCCCAATAGTCTCTAACTTATGTAGTAATATGTCGTGTGATACTAGATCGAACGCTTTCGATAAATCAAAAAAGAGGCCAGTAGTTAAATGATTATTATTAATATTTGTAAGTATTGCTTTCACAAGTGAGAAAATGGCTAATGACGTGGATTTGTTTTTTTGGAATCCAAACTGCTCGGCACTTATAATCTGGAATTTATTGCAGAAGTCAATGAGTCTTTTATACATACATTTTTCATATATTTTAGACAAAATAGGAATTAACGTTATGGGTCGATAGTTATTGATATCACATTTATCTCCCTTTTTGAATAACGGTTTTATTATGGATAGTTTTAAACTATCGGGAAAAGTTCCAGCTGAAAATGACATATTGATAAGATGAGTTAAGATACCAGTCAGTTCGTTACAACACGCTTTTATGATTTTTGTGTTTATTTCATCATATCCTTCCGATCTGGTGTTGCATAGAGACATTATTTCCTGCCAAACCTCTTTTCCCAACATTGGTTTGAGAAACATTGAGTTGGCGCGTTTATTTTGCCTAGAGTTTTGTACAGTACTTTGTTGCGGTGGCATATGCGTTACATTTACATAATGGTCGTTGAATATAGTAGCCATTTCTACAGGGTCTGTAACTACAGTATCATTTAACTTAATGACTTCTATATTGTCTTTGGGGGTAGTATTATTTATTTCGTTTTTAATGACAGTCCAAGTAGCTTTACATTTATTATCATGTGTGTTAATATATTTTATGTTTGAGTTCTTTTTTGAACCATAAATACATTTCTTAAGCATATATGAATAATTATTATATTTAATTTTATTAGATGAATTTTTATTTTTGTAATACATATAACGTAGTATCCGTTTAGTTCTGCAACTTTGTCTTAGCCCTTTGCTTATCCACTTTTGTGTGTTTTTTGCATTATTATTTACCTTGACCCTTACCTTGGGAAAGCAGAGATTGTAGAATAGGCACAGCAGTTCATGAAAATCATTGAATGCGGACTTTGCATCAGTGTTTAGATATATATCCGACCAATAAAGGCTTTGCAAGCATTCCTTGAATTTCCGGATATTGTCTAAGTTGTAATCTCTTTTATAAATGTGGTATATTGGTGCTTTTTGTGGTTTATGTTTAGTAGGAAAGCTAAGCATTTGCGCTGTGTCGTGATCTGAAAGATGCAGAGGTAATACGGTTGCAGTTGCATTGGCAATGTTGCTTAAAATGTGGTCAATACAAGACAATTTACGTGTAGGAACATTGATGTGAATTTTCAAATTATAATTGTTGGATAAGTCTTGCAATTCATTTGTGATGTTGCCTTTTTTTAGAGTATTTATATTGAAATCACCGGCTATAACTATATTTACTTTAGATTTGTATTTCTTTAGCAAATCGTGCAAAAGTTTGTGTAATTTTGTTATAAACTGAAGTGGATCCGATTGAGGTGTTCTGTAAACACATATAATAAGTAATCTACCACACATTAGTTCTATCCCGCAGACTTCAAACGTACTTTGTGCTGCAAAGCTTTTTACAAATGATAATTCTTTGTAATTGAATCCTTTTTTTACTAAAATGCAAGTGCCGCCCCTTTGTTTTTCTCTACAAAAGTTACTAGCCATTTCATAGTTATATATTTTGACATAACTTTCATAACCTTTTTTTATAAAAGTTTCAGATAGACATATGACATCTGGATCAATATTTGTATCTTTTAATTCCTGAATAGTAATTTCTAGTAGTTCTAGCTTGGATAATACACTAGCGATGTTTTGGTGAAATATTCTGAAATGTTGCGTTTTACTGGCTTTAGTCACGAAAAAATGAGTCTTTCTGGTTTAGGACCGGAAAGTAGTAGGGTATAGTACCCTTCCGCCCCTTGGCATTAGGTTGCGTAAAGGTGCTACTTTCAGGTGGCTTTGCAGATTCAGGACAACATAGTGTTTTAAAGTAGTAGGGAATTGTCCCTTTATATGATTGGTAATAAGAGAAAAAGGAATAAAACATACAAAGGAATATAAACATTTTTTTTTTTGTGAAATTAGAACAATTTTCGAAATTTTGTGATACCTATATTCTTGTTGGCACGTTTCACTTATTTTTTGTTCATAATTCGTGCTTATTACAATAGTGAAATTAGAACAATTTACATTTTAACAACCTTGACTTCCTGTATCGACTGTCAAAGAACTATAAATGACAGCCGGGACCAACAAACGGCCTTACGTAATTTCCGAGACACGGGGGAAGCTCGGTTTATAATGAATTATTGGTCACCCATCCACAAACTGACCTTGGTAAGCGAGACTTAACCTTGAAGATCGACCTGAGTGGCTGTTATTATTAACCCACGGGAAATATAAATACCATACTTCTATTTATTTTCTCGCAGTCAATGGTAAAAAGTAGAGTACACTACTCGTGAAAAAAAAATTCATCTCGGTTCTTGTATCCCTCGCTCCGCTCAGGATTCTACTCTAGAATCCCTTGCTACGCTCGGGATTCTACTCTAGAATCCTTCGCTGCTCTCGGGATCCAACTTAGTCCCTCGAATTAAATTCCCTTTTTTTTCACTTGTTGTATAATCTACTATTTTCAATTCCAATCAGTAGGTCCTGATATTAGCTCGTTCAACCAAACAAACTCAGCTCCAGCTTTCTAATAATAGCATAGATTCTTGATGTCACGCTTACGTGTCACGATGGGGCTGGCATGGTTAGGTATACAGGGTGTAAACAGACCCTTCACGAAGCCGTCAACCAAGCATTCTGTACATCCAACTAAGTAACTTTACGCAAAAAATATTGCTGGGAAACGACTTTTTTTTTGGGGTGAAAAATCACGTTTTTCGGTAAAACTCAATATAACGCACTCAAAACATTGTGCTGATGGATGGGTTGAATAGTGCGGGGGTCGTGTAGGTGTTTAGAGTAAAAATCTTACATTAGAAACATGTATTAAAAAAAAAACTTGTGAAAAACTTGGAACTTTGACCCCCAATATCTCCGTAACTAGAAGGTTCCCAGGTATGGTCTAGAACAAAAAAATTATTGCAATGACGGGGAGAACAAATACCTTTCGGCTTCGTTAAGGGTCTTTTTACACCCTTTATAAGACCAAAAACCCCTTAATAAATAAATATTTAAATAAATCGTCAGTTAATACTTAAGCATAAGCATAAGCATAATCAGCCTACAATGTTTCCACTGCTGGGTCACATACCCTCCTCTCTTTGAGAGGGAATGGGCTATAATCTAGTTAATACTTACAAATAAATATTCAAACAAACACTTTACTGTACCCCCAAACTATATGCCATCAACTCCAATAACTACTACACACCGGTCTGACCTCTTTAAAATAAACCACAAAATGAGAAACCAGATACAACCTACAGAGTTGTACTCTCTTTGAAATGTTCTACCCGAGAGTGGTGCGACCACCTCGGCCGCAGAGTGAGAAATGAAAACCACGTTGCCCTTTGACCTATATTATATTGTTTAAAGAATTTTATTTTAATGGAAATACGAATATTCAATATGAAAGTTCAACATTTTCTTTAATCTGGCTATGACAACATATAGAAAGTAAGAAAAAAATATTTATTTGTCGCATACAAAACGACGTGACTGTGACATGCTGGCTACCATTCAGCATGATGCCGTGCTAAGGGAGGGGGGGGGGGGACAGCGCTGGTTTTCAAATCGCAAACTGATTCACGGATAACTAATTGTGTTGAATTGCGTGCTAATTGTTTATGGTTCTTCACTTAATTAGCTGTCGAGCAAAGCATTTCTAATTTAGTTCTATATATTGTAAATCCCAAGTCTGACAACCAGTCTTAGCAAGAGGTATCGTATTACCCAGTAATAACTGGGTTGTGGAGATCAGACAGGCAGTCGCTCCATGTAAAATACTGATATTCAGCTTTTTTTTTTTTTTTTTTTCCGATGGGAAATCATCAAATGACTTCTCCCGCTCTGGGTGGATTGGGAGGGAGTGTAGACTCTTACTGACTAAAACCCATCCATGTTCCTTCATTGCCCTTTGTGTTCCAGGGCCACGGTATCTCTTTCGAACAGTCCCGCAGCCCCGGCAGGCATCGGCCCTTGCAGGCCCCTTCCTGGTTGCTGACATCTCTTTGAGGCGCGCGTGGAATACGAACGCGCCGTCGACACGGCCTGTCGTCATAAGACGGACGGACGGTGAGCTAACCCATTACTCATCGTCCACAGGCCCGCGCCTACGGTGGCCGGGAGCCACCACGTGGCCCCCGACTCCCGGTGCGTCGCCCGCGGCGGCTGGGACGTGAGATTCTCTCCCTCTCACGTCCCGCCACCTCCTTCGCTAGCATGACTGCTTCGCAGAAGGAGGTGATGGCTTCCCATTCCCTCTCGCTCCGGACCATGGCCTGAACCAGGGCCGGGCGCGAGAGGTCGCCGCCGCCGATCGCCGCTACGAGGACACGGCGGAGCTCCGCCCAAGCGGGGCAGACCTCCACGGTGTGCGCCACCGTGTCCTTCGGACGATCCTCCTGATATTCAGCTTCATGCGGTAAGACTGAAAGCCGACCCCAACATAGTCGGGATATGATGATGATATTGAAAATGCAAAAAAAACAACATCGAAAAGAAAGTACAAGGGTGGTCTTGCAGTTCAAAGCTACTCTAGAATACACAACAATGCATGTCTTTTTCAATCAAAAAACGAACGAAGAAAAATCCCCAAATACAGCTCTTACGAAACCCCACTTGTCGTAAAAAAAGTACTCACTTACCCTTGAAGTTGAGTAACAAAACAAATGACGAACGAGTAAAAACTTGTTTCACAAAAATCACAATGTCCTGAGCCTCTCACAATATCAATTTACAGTGTAGTAATATGTGCCAGAGGCAATTTGACCGGATCTTTTTTGTAACATTCAAATTACGCAAGGATCATATTATTTCGGATTTTTCATATAAAATTTTGGCTAAAACAAAAGATTGGTCACATAACATTGACGTTTATTTAATTTCGTAAATGGCGGCTGACGTAGGTTTTCTCTCAATGAAGGAAAATCATTCAATTATCTTGTGTTACAGCGAACTGGAAACAAAACATTGTTTTCCGAGTATTTACATAAAAGCCTTTATCCATTCAACGAAAACATTTTCGGTATAGAATTTTATTAAACTTCATGTTTGTTGAAATTGTTTTATTGGAACCACAAAACGAAGCCTTGAAAATGTATCGGTATGCAAAATGACTCAAAATAAAAATTCAACGTGATTGTGGATAACTGTGAATTACATTGTGTTGTACCTATTATTTGTTAAGGCCTTTTTTATTTGTTTTATGTGACCTTAGTAGCTTCTAAACTTTTAAAAAGAAATATTTGTATTATTAGCAATACATTTGAAAGAATAAATGCCGTAAGCAAGCAGCTGTTACTTCTCTGAGATATTTGCCCTGTAGTAAGTCATTCATAAACGGGTATTACTATTATTTACTACCAACTGTCCATAAAAATACTTTATTCCGATAATAGTTACAAATAAGGAGTGAAACTTTTTTTTTTCGGATGGGAAATCGTCTGACCCTTCCCGCTCTGGGTGGAGTGGAAGGGAGTGTCAGACTTTTAATGACTTAGACCCATCCATGTTCCTTCTTTGCCCTTTGTGTTCCAGGGCCGCGGTATCTCTTTCGAGCAGCCCCGCAACCCCGACAGGCATCGGCCCTTGCGGACCCCTTCCTGGTTGCTGACATCTCTTTGGGGCGCGCATGGAATCCGAACGCGCCATCGACACGGTAAGGAGTGAGACTTCAAATCTTAATTTAGCCGGAAAACAAAACACAAGAAAAATTACAAATCCACTTAACGCTATTACCACAATTTTATTTTCTTTACCATATAAAAGGTCTTTTCCAGTGGGTAAAAAAAAATATTGCAGTCTTTGACGAACATCTTTTACTCTTACTACTTTCTCTTTTTTTTTGCATTTCAGAACACTATAAATAAATGCCCGGAGTTGTCTGTAGTTTCCTTGTGGCAGAATAAAATGCTACGTATATTTTGCCGTAGGTAATTGCTGCGTTTAAACCCTGCATCATTATGTGAGTACTTCAAGCCTTGGGTTAAAAGGATTGGTAATAGTTGGTAGAAAGGAGGGTTTACAAATAGAGAAGATCCTTGTTTTACTTTGACCAGCACTCTCTTGCTTACTACTCTGATATGAGCCCAACTAAGATATTAAACGTAAAAAAAACACAATTTATCAAATAACACGGAAAACTCTTAAAACTCAGTCTTCTTTTTCATATGGTTAGTGCCTCACTGGTTTCAGAGTTTTTATGCCGCCCATGGACCTCTGACTTGGCTTTACTTTATGGTATCATCGAGAAATATCTCTGAGGCATGCTGATTTGTTTTCCTCACGATTTTTTCCTTCACCGAAGCAAGTGATAGTTATTCATTACCCACATGAGTTCAAATAATCAGAAGTGCATGTCTTGGGTTCAAACTCGAGACCGACTTGGCACTGCTAAAACTCCGTAATCCGAGATCAAAAGAGTGAAACATAAAATTCTTTTCATTCAGATTTAGCTGACCATTCGTATCTAAAACGTGGGCAAACTTAAAAGCATTTTGCTAGTTTCCCTTTTACCTCATGTAGGTAAATGAGATACTGCCGATGCCGGGTCCAGCCAAATGGACGTAGTAACTCTTTCGAACCAACTCAAATAGAAACACAAAAAACGCTATGACCCTCGGTCTTTCAGAAATTGGCAGCTTTTGGCCGCTATCTGAATAATGTTTTGGCAAAGACATTGGGGACCTTTTTCGTAACACCTTCACATATGCTAAAAAATTACATGACACGAGTCCCGAACTTAGTAAACAGGTGAAAACGTATCTGCGAATGAGACGTTATAAAAGTTTTTTTGGGATCTTTGAAGTCTTAAGAGAATTTAGAATAAATAAATACTATTATTTCAATTGGTAAACTTAACAAAATAGAGAGAAAAAACAACAATCTATTTTCTTCTCAAAAACATGTATCTGATCTATGTGAAACCGCCCAAATGCGAGTTGGACTCGTGCACCGAGGGTTCCGAACAAACATAATGCAGGCTAGTTTTTTTGTTATTAAACTACCTTTTTTGCGGTTTTCAGATTTTTCGTTTTCATGTTCTGTAAGGCATTGCTTCTTGCCAAATTTCATGATTCTAGGTCAACAGGAAGTACCCTAAAGTTTTTGATTCCCTGGAAATCGCAAAATATGCGACAATCTGTTAAAATTGGCATGCAGATACACTGCATGCCAATTTTCTAATGTTAAATGCATGCCGTGGCAGCCTTTAATTAAGGCTACACTATAATATGTTAAATGTAAAAGGAGTTCTTAAACATGTATTTTTTGGTGTATGCTTTGTTGGCTGTCCTTAAAAAAATAAAATAAAAATAAAATAAAAATCTTTTGATCGCGTTGACTAACAAGTTTGATTTCACACACAGCACACAGCTGAAATAGTATAATAAGGGTTCCTTTTTCCTTTTGAGGTACGGTACCCTAAAATTTATCCTAAGAAAATACGTTAGGAACAAAAAGTTTCTAGTTATACCCGTGCGCTTAAATGGCATTCCTTATCTCCAAGTTTCTATCCAGTTCCTTTGCTTCATACCTAGATTTTAAATCCCCATCTAATTTACAAAGAAATGTTACAGCAATATTGCGGCACTTTTCCTTAGCAAAAGGCAAAGAATAGCCCTTGGTTTATTTTCTACCCTTCCAGTTGGTGAGGCGGTAAATAAGCATTACTTTCACTACGCTTTCTGAAGGCTTTATTAAAATGGACCCTAACATACTTTTTAATTAAGTTCCTTTTTATTTTTCTTTATGAAAATTGTTGTTTAGTATAATAAAAACATCACCTTACCAATTTCTCTCACATTGAACTAATCTCGATTTATTTGTGGTTGCAGCAATGTGTTTTTTTTCTTTACATTTTTTGCAACTTCAAAAACATAAATTTCTCATCTCATCATTGTCTCCGCAAGTGCATACAAAACCCATCCTTGTGGCCTCAAAATTTGGAATCAAAATGACATAAACATTTACATATTTTGAAAAGGGCAGTGTGAACTGTAGGTACTCATAAACTATCACTAGTGTAATAACAATAATAAAAATCGTTTATTTATAAAAAGGGGCACATTTACAATAAGATATCTTAACAATTAAAATAGAGCACATTTGCTTATTTGCCTGAACTAGGTTGAACCTGTGTTTCAGGATACAAGGTGAGTAAATACCTACTTAAATAAATAAATTAACATTGCAAGAAAGAAGTTTGAAAGCCAGAATAAGAAAAAGCAAACTTACTTCGTACAATTTGAACCGTGAATATCTAAGTTGGTAGTAACCTACAATTACCGGATGTGTTGAAATAATTAATTTTAATCATCCGGCCTAGTTCCTTTTATAGAATCCATTTGTATCAACGAATATTCACGAGCCGAAATGGAAGACAAAAATTTAGGCAGGTATTTAAATAGCGAAACCTTTTAAAAACTCATCAACACGAATTAATTAACAAAATGGCCCTCGCAATGCCTGAGTGGTTTGCTCTTGCGGTCACAGGTTGGGTCCCACATAAATCTAAAATATAATAACTACTTGAAAGTCTTCATTATCTGCTTTGTCTTTTCTCAAATATCTTGGTGTCGGCTTCCAGTCTAACCGGATGCAGCTGAATACCAGTATTGTACATAGAGCGACTGCCTATCTGATCTTCACAACCCAGTTAGTACTGGGCAAAACGATACCATTTAGTAAGACTGCTTGCCAGACTTTCGGGCCACTGACTACTTATAAACGACTGTCAAAGATCTACAATTATTTTGACAGCCGGGACCAACGGCTTAACGTCCTTTCCGAGGCACGGACCAACCCAGGCAAGCGCAGATTAACCTAAAGATCGACCCGAGCGGCTGTTATTGTTTTTCTTGAAACTTTCTATATAAAAGTGTATTTTCATTAGTCAGAAGCAACTCAGCTTTGTTTCATTTGCTTAAGAATCTCACGCAATTAATGCGTAAAATGCAAGGAGGAAAAAAAAACTTGATTCACTGCATGTCTCCAGACTATCATTAAGAATTTTATGGAGCGTGGAAGTGGTTCCGTAGCGGCATAATTAAGGGCAGTCGACGACCCGAGTGCAATTCTATAAAGTACTCTTATTACTCTGGGCATTAGCCTTATAGCTTTGAAGGCGTGCTCGTCAACTAATCCAACATAAGTAGTCAAAGTAGCCTATGGTGACTAAGGGACTAGCTGGCTATTCGTTTTATACTACATGATATTCTGTCAAAATCACACTTTTTGCGACAGTACCTTATATTGTGAAATCTGTCAAGTAGCTTGATATAGAGACTGATATGCAGATCACACATTTTGCGACAGTAATTTATATTGTGAAATCTGTCTAGTAGCTTATTAGACAGATATACAGACAAAACAAACCGATAGGCAAACTGTCATTTTGATAGGTTTGGAAAATGATATCAGGCGAGTTCCGGCCAAACGCAAGCCTAGTTTGAGTAAAAAAAAAATTAAATTCACTACTCTTTTTGAAAACCTTCGAAAATGGAACCCTAAAAATGAAGCCGGCCAATTTATGAGAAATTCCCAAAACCTCAAATCTAGTCTAAATATGTCATCAGTGTGCGTTAAAACTGAAGAATTTTCAATTATTATCATTGTACGAGTGACATTTACTAATACGCCTACGCTTTTGTTGCTTAATTAAATACCATGGTTGTCTAAAACAAAACACGTATGTTGTGTGGTTTATCCTGAGTGAAAACCGCAGAGCAATTTCTGTTGACCACACCGAAAACCACGTTAAATTGGACTAAGTATAGAAATACAGAGTGTACTATACAGTGAACTATACCGTGTACTATACAGTACAGAGTACAATATAATATGTTAAAAAAAACCTGACCTATCCGTGAGCGTTTTATTATGTATCAAGATTGAGTCTATCTATGTACTTAATCATTTTTGAAAGATAAGTAACAGCTGTGGGTCCGAATATCGCAAGATTGGAGCCCTGAAACAGCTAGACGGGGTCGCGGTAGACCGAAGAGAAGATGGCGGGACGTCTTGGATGGCTTCCTCACGAGTTGGCGAGAAGAGGCACACCATCGCGACAAGTGGAAGGAATGGGGGGAGGCCTTAGCTCGGTAGTGCGAAAATACGGGCTAACTAAAAAAAAAAAAGTTATAAAAATACCCCAATAAAAAAAAACTAAAATGAGGTAATTTATATGGCAAGACAGGGGCGCGGGCGGCGGCACTCCGGTCGCTTCTCGGGTAGTGACGTCATAAACAAACATTGACGTTCGAACATTCTAATGCCGAAGATACGTTGTCACGTCTTTTATTTTTTACATTTTAGGGAAATAGTGGTAATTTGTGCACAAAAATCATGCATTTTGAAATTTGAATATGTTTACTTTCTTTTGAAAGTAAGGTTAATATTTATGTTTCATAGTTTTTCATGATATGTTTTACAAGTAGGCATATAATTATGTGTTTTGCCTGAAAGATAAGTACTAAATGGCAAAAACGTGTCGCATATACACATCTAGCTGTGGCCCACTACGCAGGAGTTGCGAAGATTACCAATACATCCAAACTTTACCTCTCTTTTTTTGAGGAGTTCGTGGCTAAATAATAACAGCCACACGGGGTCGATCTTTAGGTTAAGCCGCGCTTGCCTTTAGGTTGGTCCGTAGTTGGCCACCCATTACTTGGAAAACAAGTTAAGCCGTTGGTCCCGGCCATCATTTGTAGATAATTTACTGACGTTACAGGTAGTCAGTGGCCCGAAAGTCTGCAAAATAGTCTTACTAAGGGTATCGTATTACCCAGTACTAACTGGGTTGTGGAGGTCAGGTAAGCAGTCGCTCCATGTAAAATGCCGATATTCAGCAGCATCCGGTTAGACTAGTAGCCAACTCCAACATAGTTGGGAAAAGGCTAGGCAGATATACCTAGGCTAGGCTATATTGGAATACATTTTCGTCGATTATTTAATGGACATCAAGACTCCGTGCGCCAAAAAAGCCCAACCAAAAATCAAAGATCCATTCATCAACATTGAACATAACTACAAAACTTTATTCCTGGCAACTTCAGTGGTTCTTGTTAAAGAAAACAGCACTCCCTCTACACATTGGCTGTCGAAAAAGGCGGTTAAAACGCATTGTCATTTTCATCTACATTTACAATGCATTTGTCTATGATATACGATTGTAGGATCCCTACAAGGAGTTTTATAGTTGTCGCTAAAACAATAATATACTTTTTTAAATCCTTTTCATCTCTCAATATGCTTTTTATTCAACCTTAATATGACTTATCTACTTTTCGTTATTATAAATTCCCTTAAATTTTGCCAAGTATGTAAATAGCTTCACACTGAAGCTTTTGTGTCCCAATTAACGATTTGTTTCAACTTAACAAGTATTTAAATTGGCTCCGTCAAAGCTACATAGAACAGAGGAATTCAGCCATTTCTAATTATTCATGTAAATTACTTCGAAAAATGTTTTTACGTTTACAGATGAGATCAATTTAGGAGCTACTTATAGACCCTTCCAGTTGACCGTCTTTGTTGATGACCCTTTTAATTGGCATTTGTCACAGTTGTTAGAAGAAAATAAAGGAAAATCCCAGCGTAATTCATGAGCTTGTAAAATTCCGTTGCTACGGAAGCTTCTTCTTTGAGAGATAATTAGGTTCGTGGGAGCATGGCATCATCAGTTTTAAGGGTTCCGTAACTCAGTCAGAAAAAACGGAACCCTTATAGGATAACTTTGTTGTCCGTCTATCAAGACTCTTTTTCTCAGCGCGTTCCTGAGAAAAAGAGTGGCAGATTAACGGATTTGAGTATTCGATATTGATTTCAACTCGAGATGGAGGTCTCGAGTTGAAATTAATATCAAATACTTAAATCTGCTACCCCTTAGGGCAGAGAAAAAAAACAAACTTGCAAGTCAACGCGATCAAAAGATAATAATAATTATGACCGTTAATGTCACATATTTTGCAATTTCAAAAGGAAATCAAAACCTATAGGGTACTTCCCGTTGACCTAGAATCATGAAATTTGGTAAGAAGCAATATCTTACAGAGCATGTAGAGGAAAACATCAGAAAACCGTAAATGTGTAGTGTAATAACAAACTACCTAAAAGGTTATACGGAACCCTGGCTCGGTACGCGAGTCCAACTCGTACTTAGCTGGTTTTTTTTCTATCCTCTTTTAGCCGTCCAATATTGCGACCAATTTAACCCACATATTTTCTCAATTCCACATATTTGGAGGACAATATAAAACAACACGTAATGTTTATTAAACAAACGGGCGATTTAGATCTGCCTATTTCTAATATATTTTTAGATAAACCGACCACCTCCTTTCTTTTGTTCCCAGAAAACTATTACAGAAGAAAGAAAATGAAAAACGCAATCACAGGAAATCTTTTTGTAATCTAAAAGAAATAAAATATCTAGAAGACAAACACAATTCCTTGTTTGCGTGCGACAGTAGGAAATCGTTTAAAATTCTATCAAGTTAAAACAATAGTAGTTATTTACCCCTACTATTGCAATGTGCGCAATGTGGACTGAAAACGCAACATTTACTCAATGGTCGTGTCGTGCCTCGAACTCTTTTTTGTTTTTATTTATTCCACGATTAAATTACTTTGTATGGAGGGGTTTTAGAAGAATTAAGGTTGAATATTGAATGTAATAATTGGATGTTTGCTAGATTAAAAAATAAATAAGCAACCACAGAAAGATATGGGTCGGAAAGTATCGTGACATATTTTTGCTGGGTTTTTTTTGGAAGAATAATCTGTGTTGCTTAAAAGTTAGTACTTATGGTGTTTCTTATGCATTTGCGAAACGTATTTTCACTAACGAACTAACAGTTTAGATACCTTTATATTTACTAAGAAGACGAAACTTAGCTAATAGTACGTTACCATTAAAACTTCATTAATTAATAAAACAACACAACTTAAAACTTTACGCATTTGCGCAACAAATAGTAAAAATTTAAGAAACCTATTTAGAAAAGCTACAATTAAATAAGTTCGTACTTCCTAAGTTGGCTCTAGAGAGAAGATATCATAAAAACTCAATCACGTACTTAATTGTTTTATTCGAGACAGAAATGTACAGAACTTTCTCCCTAATGTGTGTAACAAGCCAAAACCACTTAGGAATCCTAAATTAGGTACTAAAAATACTAGGCTTTCATCGAAATATACAAAATCAAATTACTACACTTTACTTTTGTTTCACTTTCTTTTTGCAGACAGTATAATGCGAATCAAAAATATTCTAAATCAAATCGCTTTTCCAAACTTTGTTTACCGTAAAATATTGTACCTACCTTCGGCAAAAAAATATTTCTGAGCGTATGATTTGATTTTCTACACAAAGGAGAAAGATAGAACCGTAAACGAATCAAAATATAGTGTTTCCTATTCTTCGACATAAAATATTGGGGCACGAATATTTTACCAACTGAATTGAATTTAGGTAACAGATTCTCCCGTAAGTATTCGCTCAATGTGCTTCAAAGTTTATGTGGCAATTCGTATAGAAAATGAGACCGTGTCTATAAAAAAAGATCTATCAATCCGAAAGAAAAAACGGCATAATTATGCACACTGCTCTTCTTTTTAATACGCCGTCAACGTTCCTTTACGCGCTGCAAACGCAAATAGTACAGCTTTTTAAAGGTAGAAAAATACACACAGAAATGGATTCACACAGTAAAACTGAAAAAAGTGTATAAAATACTAGCTTTTGACATCGGCTTCGCTTGCGTTAGTTTAGAATTTGACAATCAATTCGGGTTGTACTCTGCTTGTATTAAATATAATTCAATCATGATTCGCAAGAGACGTGGCGCCATCTATTATCATAAGAACTTTATTGTTGTTTTCCTCGGGAACAGCACTTTTTTCGGGATGAAAGGCCCTATTTCGTTCCTGTACACCTGACAACGTAAAGGGTGTAAATAGACCCTTAACGAAGCCGAAAGGCACTTGTTCTCCACACTATTGCGATATTTTTTTTTATTCTAGACCATACCTCGGAACCTTTTAGTTACGGATTATTGGGGGTCAAAGTTTCAATTTTTTCACAAGTTTATTTTTAAATACAAATTTTTAACGTTATAACGTTACTTTAAATACCTCCATGACCCGTTTAGTATTCAATGCACCCATAAACACAATGTTTTGAATGCGTTTCATTGAGTTTTACCGTAAAAGGTTATTTTTCACCCCAAAAAAAAGTCATTTCCCAGCAATAATTTTTGTGTAGAGTTACTTAGTTTGATGTACAGAATGCTTGGTTAACGGCTTCGTGAAGGGTTTTACACCCTGTATATGCAAAATTTCAGAATGATCAGTTCCGTGGTTTAGGCGTGAAAAGGTAACAAACAAACTTACTTTCGCATTTATAATTATAAAAGATGTGAATTCCATAAAACGCTATCTAGGTAAATAAAATGCTGGTATTCAGCTGCATCCGGTTATACTGGAAGCCAACCCTAATACACACGTAGACACACACACACACACTACCCACTTACACTCGTAGTTGGGAAAAGGCTAGGCAGATGATGATGCTTCCGACTGTCTAGGAGTGTGTGATACCAAAATAAATGACTAGTCTCTAGGGTCCAAGTGGAATCTGCCACGTGTACGTCTTTACCAAGTAATCTCTAAAGAACATTATGTACCTACGTACGTCACAGTTCAGAATGGATAACTAATTCTCGTTACTTTGTCTAAGGAATCTAAGCGAGGTTTATCGGATTAAAGAATTAAGTTGCAATCTTGAAAGATGGGATGAAAATCGGTGAGCTCTAGTAATATTGATTGTACAAAGTTTACTTTATACGTGATTTTCTTTGGATCGTGGTAGTTAAAACCGATGTTAAAATGGTTCCAATGCATTCATACCCAAAACTATTATTATCTGTATGTCTTAAGAATGTTTCCATTGCAACTGATAAAATATTGTCTTGACAACAAATTAGTACTGATATAAAAAGTTCAATGATTTCAGTTGTTGTCATAGCAATTAATTGAACAGATAACGTTCCAATTGACTTTAAAGTCAATGTGATTATCAAAACAACACTTTTATATATATTAAAATTTAAGTACTAATACTAATCTCCATAGACATTTTGATCTGAAAATACATAAAAATATATAGCGATATTGAACCCAGTTTGTATAAAAGAATGTTTTATATTTAAGCACTTCGATAGATTAGATTTTATTTCAATCGAATTTGAAATTCGGGACGAACAATTTCGGTAATGTTAGAGTTACGGAGTTTCAAAGGTTTTGACCTAAAGGAGAATGGGCAGAATTGCCCTGGCGTCCAATAGCGTTAAGATATATACCAATAGATAGATCTCTTTAAGAAGAACATTTCTTATTATGGCGACTTCTCTCGATTCAGAGTCAGAGAGGAGCTACAGAGGTCTAATGTTGAGAAATTAAGTTAGATTAAATACTGTTATTTCGTCAATTTTTTAACTTTCATTAATACTGTACGTTTCAAACATCATATTATAAGCCTATAAACATCATTTTCAAAATATTGACATCTTAAAATGCTATTTTAGGAGCAAATCCTTACTGTAACAGTAACTTGGATAGATCGTTAACACAAACCCAATGCCCAATAGCGTCAAGATATGTATCAATGGATTGATCTCAACAAGAAGAATATTTCTTGCTTTGACAACTTTTCTCGATTCAGAGTCAGAGAGGAGCTACACTTCGGTGCCTAATCAACTACCTAGTTAGATCAATAAAACCAAATAGACTACGAATTAGCAAAAGTTGTATAGTAGCAAATATTCTAATTGAAAGCTCTTTCGAATGGTGTACGTCTTATAGCTACTGGTTACCCAGAAAATGTTAACTTTGCACCGAAGTTAGTTATTCCAATAATTCCGAATAGACTACGAATTAGCAAAAGTGGTGCTAGTAGCAAAAGTTCTCTTTGAAAAGCTCTATCCAATAGTGTATATCTTATGACTATTAGTTGCCCGTACACTCTTAATTGGTTGTAAATAAAATCTTAACTTCGGTGTCCAACTAGTACCTATTTAGGTCAATAACTCCGAACAGACTGCGAATTAGCAAAAGCTATGTTAGTAGCAAAAGTTGTCATAGAAGAGCTCTCTCCAATGGTGTATATTTTATTGCTATTGGTTTCCCAGAAAACGTTAACTTCGCTGCTCAAATAGTCACCTATTTATGTCAATAACTCTGAACGGAATAGGAATTAGCTAAAGTGATGCTAGTAGTAAAAGTTCTCTCTAAAAGGCTCTATGCAATGCATCATATGTTATTACTATTGGTAACCCAGATAACCTTAATTGGTTGCCAAGAAAATTTTAACTTCGGTGTCCAACTAGTCAGCTATTTTTGTCAATAACTCCAAACGGAATACGAATTGGTGAAAGTCGTTAAATGGCAAAGGTTTTTCTTGAAAAGCTCTATACAATGATGTGTATCTTATTGCTATTGGTTACCCAGAAAATCTTTACTTCGGTGCTCAAATAGTCACCTATTTAGGTCAATAACTCCGACTGGAATACGAATTGGGAAAAGTCGTGTAACTGGCAAAGGTTCTAGTCAAAAAGCTCTATCTAATGATGTATATTTTATGGCTATTGGTTGCTAAGAGAATCTTAACTTCGGTGTCCAACTAGTCAGCTATTTAGTTCAATAACTCTGAACGGACTGCGAATTAGCAAAAGTTATTTTAGTACCAAAAGTTGTCATTGAAAAGCTCTCTGCAATGGTATATATGTTATTGCTATTGGTCACCCAGAAAATCTTAACTTCGGTGCTCAAATAGTCACCTATTTAGGTCAATAACTCCGAACGGACAACGAATTGGCGAAAGTCGTGTTTCTGGCAAAGGTTCTCCTTGAAAAGCTCTATGAAATGGATTATATGTTTTTACTATTGGTTACCCAGACAACCTTAATTGATGCCAAGAAAATCTTAACTTAGTTGTCCAACTAGTTACATATTTAGTTCAATAACTCCGAACGTACTACGAATTGCCAAAAGTCGTGTTAGTAGCAAAGGATCTCCGTAAAAAGCTCTTTTCAATTATGTGTATCTTATGGCTATTGGACCTTGGGGCATATGCCTATACATGGATGCCCATTGTCCTTTCTTTACAAGGTTCGATCCTGATCAAAGTTACTTAAAGCATAAAAACCTACAGATGTCTAAAGTTAATCTCATAATAGGCTATTTGACAACATCGAAAAAAAAACAAAAATATTTAGTCCGTCAGTTAGATTACCAAAAAATGTTGGACACGTTTTTTTTCTTTTGTCACATAATCAAACAATTACGACGATACAGCGCTTCAAAGTTCAAGAGAGGGGACTTGTGACGTCACTGCACAGTAAAAGTAACAGAAATTGTGACGTCACGCGCGCGCTGTATCGTGGTTATTTTTCGTTTACAGGACAAAAGAAAAAAACGTGTCCAAAATTTTTTGATAATCTAACTGACGGACTCAATACATATTTTCAGTCAAATACCCTATTGCTACATCACCCTTTTTTGTATAGGGAAATCTTCATGGATACCTTCCGTCTGGAGAGGATAGAGGTTTACGTTGGCCCTTTTCCAATTACAACCACACCACATACTAGGTACTTCCATGAGGACCAGTAGATGCAAATACATTCGCGCGTACCCCCGACTGGTATCAGGTCTATCAGCCCGCCAAGTCCAACGGGCCCCATCATCGGGTCCGGCCAATCCTAAGGTTCAGTGTCACTTGCATTTCATCATAAAGACAAGGTCTATTTGTCTATGGAACCGGTAGATAGTTTAAACCTTTGTAAAGTATTTAATTACTGAGAACTATTGTTAAAAGTGGTAGAGGAGGAGCTCGTGGCTAAATAATAACAGCCGCTCGGATCGATCTTCATATTAAGCCACGCTAGCCTAGGTTGGTCCGTGGAACCCATCCACCATTATACAACGAGTTTCCTCCGTGCCTCGGAAAACAAGTTAAGCCGTTGGTTCCGTCTGTAATTTGTAGATCTTTTATTGTCGTTACAGGTAGTCGGTGGGCCGAAAGTTTGAAAACCAGTCTTCCCAAGGGTATCGTATCACTTAGTACTACTGGGTTTGGAGGTCAGATAGGCAGACGCTCCATGTAAAGTACTGGTATTCAGTTGCATCCATTTAGACTGGAAACAGACCCCAACGTAGTTGTGAAAAGGGTAGGCATATACGGGGTGTAAACAGACCGTTCACCAAGCCGTCAACCAAGCATTCTGTACATCAAACTAAGTAACTTGACGCAAAAATTTTTGCTGGGAAACGAAATTTTTTTTTGGGGTCAAAAATTACATTTTACGGTAAAACTCAATATAATGCGCTCAAAACTTATTGCTGATGGATGCTTTGAATAGCAAACGGACCATGGAGGTAATTGGAGTAAAGTTAGAACCTTAAAAAGTAGTATTTAAAAAAAAACTTGTGAAAAAATTGGAACTTGACCCCCAATATCTCCGTAACTAGAAGGTTCCCAGGTATGGTCCAGAACCAAAAATTGATCACAATGACGAGGAGAACAAGTGCCTTTCGGCTTCGTTAAGGGTCTTTTTACACCCTTTATGATGTTTTTAAAAGTTGTAAGCAATTACAAAATCGATTATACAAACAGTAAATGAAGCAGATATGTATACAGTGCGTGTCTAGCTAAGTATATCTTATTGATTGATTGGTATATTTAGCAGCACCATTGATTGACGATAGAATATAATTTTGTAGGTATGTTAAAAATCAATTTTGCCTTATCTTTTAGGAGTTACAGGCAAGAAGGTGTCGGATGAGATGACGAGTAATAGAGAAGTATGGAAGAAGAAGACATGCTGCGCCGACCCCAAATGAATTGGGATAAGGGCAAGAGAATGATGATGATTTTGGGAATTACAGGCATGCTGTTATGTGGTGTTATGTTATTAATGATTAATTACCAATTTATAACATACCTCGTAGAAAGTGAAAAGCTAAATAGATCCGACGAGGGTTAAAAAGAAATAAAATTGCGAGGAACAGCTACAAAATTATTATGAAAATTGTGTTAGTGACTTATGTATTTGCACAAAATGCTATAATTATTTAACGTTAATTAGTAGTGAAAATAAACTAGTGGCAACAAACGCTATTATTTTTAATTAAAACGCAGACCTTTGTGGACTCTAGACCAAAATTATTTACAACATAATGCTGCCATATTTTATTTACTTAACAGAACGAAACATTATTGTTTCTGACTCGGCCGTTGTATTGTGTACTTTACGTATTCTAGTTTTAACATTAGTATTAATAATTTATAAACAAAGTAACAAATTAACCACACTTTAGCAATTAGAAAATTATTTTCGGGTGGTCCAGTTTTAGTGATATTTCTTGATTATTTATTATTTTCAACAGTTTATCATTAGATATCATTAGATATTTTAAAAATCTTACTCAACATTTACTGAAACGTTGAACTTAATACGAGTTAACACAAACTCCGAGCGATCAAATAACATTTCGATTTGGTGTTAAAAGTTTGTCCCTAAAGTTCAGTTTGTTTTACGAAGGATTTTACTTTTCCTGTTAGTTGAAGGCCTTTAGCAAAGTGTTCAAAGCCTTCTAATTCAAAAGTTTTTCTTGGGAAACGAAAACTAAGTTAAATGAATATCCGTATGTGTATAGTCTTTGAAGATGTTGGTTTGGATCTTACGCCATCTGACATTTGCAGATTCTGTCACTTTTTTGCAAAACATTGAGAGTTACAATTGCATTGAATTATCAACGCACCCCTACGCGTGATTTTTTATGACTTTATTATAGCTAATTAGATATTTATTATACAAATGAACCTTGTTGTGGAATAAATTTTCTGAAAGATGTTTGCCACTGCACCAAAATCCAGTTTCGATAAAACATTCAGTTTGCAAAAAATTCAGTCACTCAGAAAGGCTTCGTTTCTTTCTGTGTGACAATTTTTTGCAAACATCGTTTTCATTTAGTTTAATAATTAAGTCCTTTTAAATTATAAGATGCCTTTTTTGTAACATCTCTATTATACACCGTGTATCCAAATTATATATTTTTCGCGACTCCGATGTAGGAAGGAAAGGAAGGAGAAAGTGATTTAGTTTAATGCTCTGTATCACACCCTTAAAATGACCACCACACCTTTCTGATATTATGCTGTAGGTGCAAAAAAATCCTAGCACACAATACCCAACAAAACTGTGTAGAATCATACACGAGTGAGAAAATTGGCTCGGACGAACGTTTCACAATTTTTGCGCTACACTAAAGTCCCCATGGTGCAGGTGCTGTTACAAACGTGAATCAAAAACAAAGCAACAGATGTGGAACAAAATATGGACAGGCTATTCACGAAAACGGCTATAGCTGAACGAATTTTTGGTCCAAAAATATTATTTTCCAAAAATAGTAGCTAGCGTAGCTAGGTAGTTCTACCTAGCTACGAAAATATGAGAAGGTAGAAAGATAATCATAAGTAGGTACCTACTTATTTGTTGTTTATCTATCCAAAGAAAATGTGTTTAATTTCGTGGGAACAAATCCTTCAAATAATTTACTTTCCATGATACAAACTTTGGTCTAGTGTAAAATATAAGTAATTTTTATAAAAAAATATACAAAATGTCATTGTAGTATTTAGTGAAAAATACTTTGTAAACGTTAAATTGCTAGGTTGATGATTCGGTAGGTTCCAATGAAGTGTGACTTTCTATACCAAAACGAATTTACGCAAACTCTTTGCGTTCCCATCAAACTTCGTCTTCACCAAAAAGGTTTTGAAGCCAAAAGGTCCGTTCACGTAAATTTTGTCTCTTTATTGACAAAGGAAAATTTTGATTGGCCTCTAAATCAATTATGTGACCACGGGGTTATGCGGCTACGGAGGGTGTTCAACGTATAGGTACTGACCTGACATCGTTTGCTATACCTATTAAATCTATTTATCTTGCGATTCCATCTAAGGTGGTATTTATTAGCTTCACCTAAACCGGATGCCAATAGCTGTTCAATTATTGAAATTATTAATGCATGTAAAAGAGCAGATTCTCTGTACCTACCGAATAATATTCTGAACGCAATCTTGAAATTAATGATAAACAGGATACGAAGCTTATTAGGTATGTCTACAAGACTTGTTTTGTTTATTATAAAAATCATAGAATAATTTAAAATAGTTAAAAAACATTCAATAAAGAACGAGTCAAACAAAATTTTATTTGATAAAAATAAATATATCTTCTTAAATAAATTTTTATTATTAGACGTGCCTTTTTTAAACTTGTAGAATTATATTTTCAGGAAATTCTTACCATGTTAAAGCAGGAGCTTGTGAAAATATGTCAAGGTTTAGGTGCTAACTTCTAATTTGTTTTTCCCTGCGTAAAAGAAAACAGCGAGATTCCATTTTACATTTTTTTTTTAAATTTTCTTTTTGTCTATAGTATGTCTTAAGACTATGCGTTAATGGACCTAAAAGCAAAAACTGGTTATGTCAGAATTCCCACAATATTATTAATAAACTTCTATGTTATAATAATATGACTAAACATTATCTTAATAAATACTTTTCTATGATTTAGAAGACTATAAAGACTTACTGGACGTAATTACATGTTATATAGACCAATATTCAATCCAGATTTTATAGAACAAATCATATAATAATATATCCATTACTATAATCCGTGCAATCAAAGCCATAGAAGAAGAAGTATATTACTGCGTTATAATACCTTCTTTATAATATACAGGGTGTAAACGGACCCTTCACGAAGCCGTCAACCAAGCATTATGTACATCAAACTAAGTCAACCTACGCAAAAATTATTGCTGGGAAACGACTTTTTTTTTTGGGTGAAAAAATGCTTTTTACGGTAAAACTCAATGCAACGCACTCAAAACATGGTGCTGATGGATGCTTTGAATAGTAAACGGGTCATGGAGATAATTAAAGTAAAACTAAAACCTTAAAAAAAAGTAGTATTTAAAAAAAAAAGTTGTGAAAAAATTTGAACTTTGACCTCCAATATCTCCGTAACTAGTAGGTTCCCAGGTATGGTCCATAACAAAAAAAATATCCCAATGATGGGCAAAATATGTGGTTTTCGTTTTCGTTAAGGGTCTTTTTACACCCTTTATGTAGGTACAGAAGACATAGGTACTACCCAGGCTATCAAGAACTATTTAAGACTATTCGAATGAAAGCAATTGACAAAAAAATCACAATATTTTCAAGAACCTGTAGCGTTAAAGTTAGTTTTAAAACACTTGGTTTAATTAGTAGTGTTGAAATTCATCAATTTGTCCCACAACAGTTCTAAATAATTTTATTCGTTGAAGTAAGTTTTAATTTTACATTCGTACTTCGAGTAAAAATGTTATTGCGTTTTTCTGTAAATAAAGTCTTTTCAACACCTCGGAGTTTGGAATGGTGTTCCTGATAAAAGGTATAGCCTTTTCCTCCACTCGGCGCCACCTGAAGTAACACTTTAGGGTGTGAAAGCACCCATAAAATAATAAAGGGTGTAACAAGACCCTTAACGAAGCTGAAAGGCACTTGTTCTCCCCATCATTATGATATTTTTTTGCTCTAGTTCATACCTGGGAACCTTCTAGTTACGGAGATATTGGGGGTCAGTTCCATCTTTTTCCCAAGTTTTTTTTTAAAACGTGTTTTTTATGTAAGATTTTTACTTTAAGCACCTCCACGACCCCTTAGTATTCAATCCATCCATCAGCACAATGTTTTGAGTGCTTTACAATGAGTCCTACCGTAAAACGTCATTTTTCACCCAAAAAAAAGGTCATTTCCCAGCAGCTACTTAGTTTGATGTACAGAATTCTTGGTTGACGGTTTTGTGAAGGGTCCGTATACACCCTGTATAAACAATTTTCAATGTGAACTCTGGATTTCTGGAATGAATACACAATTTTCTTGAATAGGCGTTCGATTTGTCCATAGAACCCGTTATTTTTCGCGAAAATGGGTGTTTCTGTTATGTATTTATGATTGGAGATATGTGTGTAATTAAAACTCTGAATATTTTTGCATAAGGTACGGCGTTTTTTGATAGTTATAAGTATCGCCAAACTCGGTAGTATAACGTAGATCGGCGGACGTACACACGGCGGCACATGAAGCTGTACATTTCCAGCGTAACTTGGCTTCACTTTTTATAAATTTTCTATACAATGAAAGTATCTAGTTATCTAATTTGCTAATATTCTTAAAATGGTAATGATGGGAACACCAGAACAGATATTCCATTTTCCTAGCTGATGGTCTCATCTGACTATAGTTTTCCCAACTATGTTTTGATTGGAATCCATTGTAACCAAATTCAGCTGAATAACAATATTTTACTTGGGGCGACTGAGGCGACTACCTGAGTGAGTACTACCTTAGTACCTTCGTATTTTCCCCGGGGCTGCGGGACTGTTCGAAAGAGCACTGCCGCGGCCCTGAAACACAAACGGCAAATAAGGAACACGGATGGGTTTTAGTCAGTAAAAGCCTGACACTCCCTTTCACTCCGCCCAGAGCGGGAGGGATCATTTGATGATATCCCATCCGAAAAAAAAAGAAAAGTACATTCGTAGTATGAACCTATATAAGTAGATAAGTATGATAGCTTAAACACACATACCAGTACAATTCACCCTGTTTACTTGTACGTCCACAAAGAAATACAGACACTGGCTTTCGAGTGGGTGAAAAGAGGCTACATATCTGTATTAGAATAAATATAAACGACAGCTTTACGTACAGTGAATCTTTAAAAATTCTAACTGATATTTAAATACGTCTATCTTCATTAGTTTGTAGAAAGTGAAATAAAATTGCTTATTTAGTCTATGATAATATTTTTAAAGGGTAACCCGTTGAAAATAAAGTAGTTTGTAGGCTGGTCACGAACACATTCTGAGTGCCTATGTCAGAGATAGGTGCTTCATAAAAGTTTCAGATGCCGTTAGATGTCATGAAACCAGCAGTTTTTTTTTAATAAATACTATCTATACAACGCTAACCAAGGCAGCCGTTTAGAAAAAATAATGCCAGCCAGTAACTCCAAAGTTGATAGAGGTTCATTCAATCGACAGATTATTGAAGGGCTAGAATACCATTTAAGTGCTGCGTTATTCAATTGAATCATGATCGTGGGCTTATCTGGTCGTGAATAATTTAACGGGGGATAATAGTATAACCATAATGTAATCCGGCTGTCAAACATTATATTCACAATATAGATAGGTATAACAATTTCATGTCACGAGCACCAATATTATGCACTTTTCTAAATTTAAAAGCGATTTTCGCGAGAAATAACGATTGTGATTGTGATGTGTGAACTTGAAGATAGACTCTTTTTCATAAAAATATGACTTCCAGAATAAGTACTAAGTTCGCAACAACATGAAATTATAATCAGAACAGTAGGAGAAAAACACTTTTAAAAGTTGTTAAGTGTTTACATATTGTTGCTCGTGACTGTACTGTGTATTTCAGAGGAGGTCTCGGCTAAATAATAACAGGAACAGTTAAGCAGGGGTTGCCTAGGTCGGTCCGTGGACGGGTGCCCATCCAATGCATTTCGAGTTTCCTCATTTGTAGAGCTTTGACAGTCTTTACAGTTAGTCAGTGGCGCGAAAGTCTGACAGCAGTGACAGTCTTACCAAGGGGTAATATGCAGTAATTGGGTTGTGGAGGTTAGATAGGCAGTCGCTCCATGTAAAATACTCCTATACAGCTGCAGCTGGTTACATTGGAAGCCGACCCCAACATAGTTCGGAAAAGGCTAGGCAGGTGTTGATGTCTAATCCAACTGAATCATGATCGTCGGTTAACCTTCTCGTGAATATTTACCGGAGTATAAACCTAAGGTTGAACCGATTGTTAAACATTCTATTCGCAATGTATAGTATATCTCAATATTCAAGGTAAGTATAAAATACGGTAGGGATCTATTGTAGCACTTTAGCGACAAAGATCTCAAAGCAAGAAAACGAAGAAAAACAACAACAAAGGCAAACGTTTATTTGAACGTTGCGTAAACTGCTAGAAAATTCATGGAGACACGGGTGGCTTACGAAATCATTCCACGTCCCTGCTATGCTTTATTATTATGAGCACAAACAAATTAGTATTGCCAAACAACTAGACGGCACGGTGTGCGCAGGGGCTGAGCGACTGGCTGCTGCGCTGCATGTCGCGGGTTCGATCCCCGCACGGAACAATTTTTTTATGGCCTACAGGTAGTTGTTCCGGGTCTGGCTGTTTATGTGTGTGAGTTTAAATGTTTGTAAACGCACCCACAATACAGGAGAAATTCTTAGGCTTTGGGAACAATGTTTAAAAAAAATTAAATGAATTTAATGTAATTTTGAAATTACAATATGCATAGTGCAGAGAGATCGATTCGTTCTTGCTCTGAAGTCATTAACTATTACCTGCTTCAAAATAAAGGTGTGTGCAATGTCACCTTGCGTTAGAAGCTTACTTCAGCACAGGTTGGCAAAGTTCAATAAGTATAATAAAATATTAAAATTAAGAAAAGCAAAATAGAAACCACGTATCGGTTGTGAAACGCGCACATTTTTGCGGACAGCACTTTTTATCGCTGCCAGCACTGAACAGATATCCCAGACCGGACCAGCGTAAAATTAATACAAGGTTATACGGGTTGTAAACAGACCCTTCACCAAGCCGTCAACCAAGCATTCTGTACATCAAACTAAGTAACTTTACGCAAAAAATTTTGCTGGGAAACGAATTTTTTTTTTGGGGTCAAAAATCACATTTTACGGTAAAACTCAATATAATGCGCTCAAAACTTATTGCTGATGGATGCTTTGAATAGTAAACGGACCATGGAGGTAATTGGAGTAAAGTTAGAACCTTAAAAAGTAGTATTTAAAAAAAAACTTGTGAAAAAATTGGAACTTTGACCCCCAATATCTCCGTAACTAGAAGGTTCCCAGGTATGGTCCAGAACAAAAAAATTGATCCCAATGATGGGCAGAATATGTGGTTTTCGTTTTCGTTAAGGGTCTTTTTACACCCTTTATAGACCAACTTATATGTCTGTGTCTATTTTAATGGGTAAATCGCTCAGCCGGGGTAACAAACAAGTAATGGTCCCCAATAAATCTGGACCGAAAGGTACTGAGGGTCATTTGTTTTTGCGCAGCTATTATTTGATACAGGCTTTTTTTTCGGATATGTAACAATCAAATGACCCCTCCCGCTCTGAGCGGAGTGCAAGGGAGTGTCAGACTCGTACTGAATAAAACCCACCCATGTTCCTTCTTTGCCCTTTTTGTTCCAGGGTCGCGGTATCTCTTCTTAGTTCTCTAACGGTCCCGCAGCCCCGGCAGGCATCGGCCCTTGCGGACCCCTTCCTGTTTGCTGACTTCTCTTTGAGGCGTGCGTGGAACACGAACGCGCCGTCAACACGGCCTGTCGTCATAAGATGGACGGATGGCGAGCTAGCCCATTACTCACCGTCCACAGACCGATTTGATACAGGCTGACATGACAGTAGCTGTAGCCACACCTAACAAAAGGATTGGTAAAAGTACGTTGTCAAAGACAAACCTGCAAACTTGACCCATGAGCTTTCTTTGAGCACGACTTTGGAATTCCATATATTCTAAATCATTTGCATCCCTTTACCTACTTAGTGACGTTCTTTCTCATTTGTGACATTCAGGAAACGCTGTGCACCTCATTATCATGCTGTTTTCATACCGCTTTTGTGGTTACCTTCCTTTTGTAAGCATCGTTGGAGTTTTCCATGTTAAAGGAATGTGATTTTAGGGAATCATTTCTCAGAAATCGGTCACAAAAAAAACACTACATAAGATAAAGTTTATTATTCATTGACCTATTTTTGATTGCTTCAACTTTTGAAAGCAATTTCTTATATTTAATTCAGTTTGGTAAACGCTTTACATGTGTTTTTTAACCGACTTCAAAAAGGAGGAGGTTCTATGGTTTTTTTTATGAATGTTCAATAAGCCTATTTCTAGGAAATGTATTGTTATCAATGTAAAAAAATAAATGAATATCCAATATTTGTACGGGATATTACAACTAAACATAAAAAACTTTTTTTGGCAAAAAATAAAACCGACTTCAAAAACACAAAAAAGGGAAAAATAACCATTAAATAAATACTAATAGTAGGTATAAGAAGTCGGTGGCAAAAAAAAATGAATCAAACAGAAGTCAGCAGCTAAAGTTATTTTTCTCTTTTTTGTGTTTTTGAAGTCGGTTTTTAATTTTTGCAAAAAAAAAATTTTTTTCTGGAGAAACATTCACAACGGTTTATTTTTGGAATAGTACACAACCTCTGGACACTGGGCATTGAACTCTCTTATTATAACAAGGCAAACGTTACGTTTGTCGTTATTGTAGGTAATGTCGATGTACAGAAGCACACCTTAGCCAAGCCCTTTCCGGGAACACATACGTAGGTATTACAAAATTCTTCAGAGTTACGGTTACCCCGTTTTGCTTCGTCACTGGTTGTTAGCTCAGCTCTCGTATTATTTAGGTCGATCGCTTAGTAAAGGCAATTTATTAGAAAATATAACTGGCGACTGGGTAGAACCTCCTACTACTGCTCTAGTTACCATAGACGCCTAGTAGCTAAGTAGAACGAGTATTCTTAAATGCAACTGTCAAGATTTTTTTTTTATGGATTAGTCTAGTGCAAGGTGTTTTAATTCGTTATTGAAACTTCGTAGTTATTAACTTACTTAAATATCTGGTTGCTGACTATAATATATTTTACTCTATCAAAACAAACATTTCAGTAAAATCATTATTCATCCAGCTGAACCCTTAATATCACATAGTAAAATATTTTTCTATATTTTGACAAGACAACATGATTAATTAATTTTATTTATCGTTACCAGCTGGAACTTCAGTAAAGTAACGTTTAAGAAAAGATAAAAAGGAAAGTTCGGAACCGGATAAAAAAAGGTTTTATGATGATATATCTAGAAAGGAGGTAACTGCACTGAAAACTTAAACAAATCTTTAGTAAACCGTAAATTCGAAAAAGATAATACTCAACCTGATGATACAGCGAGTGTGTTTTGCCGTGACTTAGTCTCGAGTTCTAGTAGTGCGCGTAGCAAAAGACAAACAAAGAGGGTAGACAGATTTGTATGCACCCAACAATTTATTTTCCATCCACCCGCATTCTCCAGTCATCCCGCGATCAAGCTCAAAATAATGAACAATCACGGAAGATATCCCGTAAGTGACAGTATAAGTTTAATACTCAATTTAAATCAAAATTCCAGTTCTCTTCTAATACCAGACAGAGAACAAAATCTGAACTAAATATTTCACTCATGCATGAGTTAACCATTAAAACAAAATTAATTTTCATTAATATATGCATGCACTCCAACTAATGCACCTACGTACCTCTTATAGCTGCTGAGTGATGTATAACCACTCCAGCTTCACATCACAGCTAATGAGTTACCAGGCAAACATATCATTGTAGAAGGCATTAAACTTGTAACCTAACCTATGTCGTTGATGGAAGAGTTAAGTGAAGACGTGACATTATCTTAGAAATTATTCACTGTTAGAGGAGGAACCCATCCATTAATAATTCACTTAAACGTTTAATTATACCCTGTTTTGGTCCTAAAATACTTAGATCAATATTATTATAACGGGCTTCTAGTATTATCAAAGTCTTTGTGATCCATGTATAGTCAAATCTCGTGTCTTCTTTGTTATTGGATTAGCTGACGAGATTGGTTGACGAAAATAAACCAATCAAAAGAGTCAACCAATTATATAATAATATTTAATAATTATACAATTATTAATAGTATACTATTTTGGTTGACGAAAATAGCTACTATTTTCGTCAACCAATCGCGTCAGCTAGTCTATTAACCAGGCGTTCAGAATACATAGAAGAGATAACAGAACAATTTTCAAAAATAACTGCGTAGCGGATGGGTTAGATCGCTACGACTGAGCAGTTGGCGTAGCAGTGATATGATCATGTCAGCTACGCCGTAGCGCCAGTTGAATCCTTTTATCTTTATTATTCTTAAGTAACTTTGGGCTCTTATGCGAAGTTTAGATGCTCACTGGGAGATACTTTTGCATTTAAAGGAAAAAAGAAACGGTAGTAAGTAGGTGTAATGTGAGTGTCTTTCGTTTCGTGTTTTTTTTTAAACAAATGCAGGACGATACTAATTTGTGTTAATGAAAATTGTTAATTTTAAGGATTGGCTAAAATGTATAGTGTAAGATTAGAGGCGTTTTTTTTTTTACTCAAGTCCTGCAATGTAACGTGGAAACTTTTCAAAAAGCATAACTCAATCACTTACTACTTTGTAATATTTTGGTGATGAATCAACATCAAAAACTAAAATAATAAATTACAAATTTTGCAAATACAGGGAGGCTTCGACCCCTGGGAATGTTTTTTTTTTTAAGTTCCTTACAATCTCGTCATCGTAAAACCAGACCCAATTTAACAGGAAACATGGTAAAATACACTGTATTATGTCGACTGGAGTTTTGTTTTTTGAACGCTTTCATTTAACATGCACGTTTATGAAGGGAACATTCGTCAACGTAAATTATGGTGCGTAAGGTGTAAGAATATGTATAATAAATTACATTAAATTATTTTACAAAAAAAAATTGGTGTCTTTGAACTGTTATGATTAACATTTATGCCTTAGGATATACAGAGTGGTTCTTTTAAGTGGGACAGTATGGATATATCCAAATCTACAAGAGATACACACATATTTTCTAAGAGATACACGGTCACTTTCGTAGGAAACATGAGCTTATTTTTCATGAAAACAATTTTAGTATTTTTTTTTTTGGTAAAGTGCGTGTTGTCCATAAAAATGAGTAGTTGATCAAATATTTTTAAATGACATTCGACTCTGTTTCTTGTAAAGATCATTTCATTGTTTCTGAAGAAAAATATATGCAGCAGTTTGTAAAAAAAATCGTTTGCCAGCAATATTTTTAGCTCAATGGGACTAGGTTTCATAATTATACAGAATGCTTAGATTAAATTATTAGTAAAAAAGAATGCTGCATAAATTGAAATATAAAGTCAGTCATAAAGTCAATAATTATCAAGTCATCAGTTATCGAAAGCCCTGTTGCCATTTGAATATTTTTTTAATTAGAAATCACAATCGATATCACTACCAGGAAAAAAATAATTTTATCAAATTAACGCTGATTATTATGTACAGATAAAAAAGGTACATTGTACTATATTCATTATTTTTTAAAGCTTGTTTTAAATAACAATTGCTGGATTGACTGTTCCAGAAGCAATACCGCTTTATGGTAGTGCTTCAAGCCAAGCTATTCACAAGTTCTTTTTATTTTGCACTTTAGAAGCTAAAAGTGGCTACTAGTATTTTACGAGTTTGAATCTTTTTACAACTGCGCAAAGTCTATTCATCGTCCAGAGCTAGTGTGGAACATGTTTCAAAGTTTTATCTTAGTAGTCCAGCCATCTTCTACGTGAAACAAAAGTGAATCAATTAAAACTCCGTGCAAGTGATAGTGAGATTCGCCATGACTGATAATGACACAAGTATACCGAGTGACTCTTCAAGCAGTTTTGATGGGGAATTATCATCAACTCAAATGACGATTGTTATGGTAGTTGAGGCAGTGCTGGCACTAGCTACGTTAATATACGGCTTGACATCATGGTGCATCCTGAGGAAGTTCCGAAACTACAGGAATTTCGTGTTTCTTAACAACATTTTATTAAATTTATTAATTTTTTCAATATATCAGATACATTCTGGTACCGAAGATTATTGGTTAAATATAACATTCTATTTATTTCAATATTTAATAACAGCAAGGAACCATTGGCTGCTAATTTTAAGTCATATGTTTTACGTGGACTTTGTAAAAGTTTTTAATAGGCATTATATGCAAAGAAAATATTTAAAAAGTAGTATTTTTGGTTGGGGTGTGTCTTTAATATCATCTAGCGTTTGTGTGTTAATAAATGATTATCTTTTAGGTGAATTCATTTCGAAGTTATCCATGGAAATACAGATTTTCATTATCGTGGCAGATTGTATTCTACCACTAATAGTAAACAGTGCCTTATATATTATTATCGTATTTTCACTTTGTCGCAGTGTCAACTCAAACGAACATACAGCTTCTAACATCTGGCGTCGCTTGTATATAGCCACATTGATATTTATATTAAGTAACGTTTTATTATTGTTTAATTTTGTCGTACATAATATATTGTCACACCCAAACCCAATAGTAAAACTTTTAGTAACATTATTAGTTTATTTAAATCCACTAGCATTGAACTTTGTTTTTATCGTTTTAAGGAGTAATCGAGAACTGTGGTATGAGTTTTATGTAAATAAATTAAGAAAAAGGGCTTCAATAGAAAGTCCGCGAAGGGACCACGACAACATAATGCATGAAAGAATTATATTTAAACTTGCTGATATCTGATAGATTATGTGTAAGCTGTACCTGAAGCATTCGCCTGTAATGTAGCAATCTAAAGCTGTGTCTACGCTAGGCGAGCCGAACACGATCGGAGCACGAATTCGCTTACCGTAAACGGACTTAGAAGCCTTGATAGAGCACTCCCGCCAAAGGAATTTGTGCTCCACTTATGCTCTGCTTTTCGGCTCGCCTAGCATAGACACAGCTTTAGATTCGATTTCGAATCGGCACTGTAGCAGTATAGACAAGGCTCCCGGTGAGGGAGTGCCTTAATATTGTTTATGAATTATTATGTAAATAGGCAAAGACAAAATAGTACCATTTACTCTTATTTTTTTGATTAGTCGCTATTAACGAGATTAAGTATAATTAATAAAAATTGTCCTGTATTTGGTATTCATAATAAGCCAGTTTTTTTTCCTAACATCGATTAATGAATTCCGTTCGAATTTCGATCATCGGGCGACGACTAGTAAATTAAAAAGCGTGGCCCTGTTTACGAGAATCAGTTGTCACTCGTCAACATCTTATGTTCATACGATGAATGCCATCATCATCTGCCTAGCCCTTTCCCAACTACGTTGAGGTTGGCTTCCAGTCTAACCGGATGCAGCAGAATACCGGTATTTTACATGGAGCGATTGCCTATCTGACCTCCACAACCCAGTTACTACTGAGCATACCCAGTATTACTGTTACCTGTAGGTATTAATGGTAGGACACTGCCTTGTGGCTCCAAAATAATGCAGTAACCCAGTAGCGTCCATCATCGCTGTGCTATCGGAGCCGAAATACACGTTTTTGCAACGTGTATTATTTTAGCATTTTAAAATCACAAATGTTATTAAAATTCAGACGTCATATTCAATTCTGTGACGCATACAATGCAAATATTTGGGGAGCACGCAATCACGCGTGGCAAGCCTGAAAATTACCATAAAATATGCAATTTCGGCAATGTAGAATGTTGATAAATACAGAATGGAAACTGACAAAACAAGGTTATCAAAGATACTGAACGAGTGTTACAAAGAGGAAATAATAGCAGCTGTTGCAAGAAGTATCCACCTATCGCAACAGTTTCCTAGTTGAAGAAGAAAGATAGTTCTCGAACCCGAAAGTTTTCTTCAGAATTATACTGATACTGATACTGCTAGCCTGCGTCATCCCACTGCTGGTCAAAGGCCTCTCCCCATGACTTCCAGTTGTTTCGATCCAGGGCTAATGTGGGCCACTGGTCGTTGGTTCTGTCCAGCTCGTCCCGCCATCTTCCGCGACGCCTTCTGGCTGTGTCAGGTCTCCAGAAAGTGGTTATTTTGGCCCACAGCTTATTGGGCATGGGCATGCGGCAGACGTGGCCGGTCCAGTCCCACTTCATCTTAGCGGCTTTTTGAGCAACGTCAGCAATTTGTGTTTTGGAGCGCAGTGTGGTGTTGCGTACCTGGTCGGTTAGTTAGACGCCTAGAATGCTGAATTATTATTAAATTATTATTATTATTCTTCTTCAGAATTATTCCGTAAATTATAAAGGCAATCACAATCATATGACTTGACCAATGTCTGGACTTTAAAAGTCTTTGTCAATATTTATGCTCTGTACACAGCAAGAATCTTCGGTCCGATAATAATCGTCCTGGTTGTCCTTCTCATCGCTCTGGTTTTAAAAAATCATCTTTGGCCAGGCGGTCTTCCTTTGGAATGCGCTCCCTCAGAATATCAGAACGGTAACCAATCGGTTCACATTTAATGTGAAAGCTCGAGAACACATACATAAGAAATTGCCAGATTCCTCTCAGAATTAAGTTGTTTTAGTCTTTCTTCTTCATCTCTCATAACTTTTTTATATTTTGTTTATTGTATGTTTATGTATATATGTATCTATTCTTATATTTTAGCTATTAATATTTTCTAATGTGTATATTGTCTCTGCATCACTCTAAGGTAGACTGGTAGTAAATGGCCAAGGCATTAAGTCCGCCTTTGTACAGTTTTTACTTGTACATAAAGTTTTAATAAATAAATAAAAGAGACAGTGACCTCCGAGTTTGTTTTGGCTGTTTCTTCTCAGAGTAGACAGGTACGAAACACCGGTCCATCTAGTTATTTAAATGTCCTATTAAACAGATCAGAAACAGTTACTATTATAGATCAAACTAACAGTTAAGATGACCAATCACACTAACCTGCCTGTAAATAAGTTAGCTTTAAAAATCTTCGAAATAAATTTAATTTAAATAATTAAATTATTTCATTAATTTACTTAGTTCTATTTAATTATTTATTTTATTTTATTTCGCGCTTCTTCATATTCCTAAATAACCAAATGTTTTTTTTCCTTATTCTTTACCTTCCTTTTTCCAAAACGTGGTAAATTAAAAAAAATAAACTCTTTTAGGTTACCCGTCAAGGAACATTAAAAATATCTTCCTTTTACGTTACATATAATATAGAACTACAATATTAACTAGCCACATTACATGAGATCAAAGCCGTAAGGCCTCAGGTGGGTCAATTAAAATGGTAAGTACATACAATACATACAATGATGAAAGATAATTGAAATCATCTTCCTGCCCTTATTTTTTCTGATGGAAAATCATCAAATGACCCCGCTCTGGGCGGAGTGGAAGGGAGTGTCAGATTAGAACTGATTAAAACCACCCATCCATGTTCCTTCTTTGCCCTTTGTGTTCCAGGGCCGCGGTATCTCTTTCGAACAGTCCCGCAACCCATCTTCCTGCCCTTAACCTTCAATATGGTACGAAAGCAACTCAACGTTGTCATTCCACCGTGAATAACTGAATATGTTATTATTTCAGCGCAATATTCAAGATTTCATGTTGAGGAAACAAAAAAAAATACATACCTCACTTGGTTTATGTTCTTCAATTTACTTGATGAAATTGCACAAAAAGAGTAAATATAGACTAAGATATACAGTCGGAAAAGACTTAAATGACTCATAAATAATAATTAAAAAAATAAAATGTGTTTATTTTAGACTAGGTAATGTCCACATTTTGTTAGTAACAAATTAATTATCTTAAGACTAAGTTACTAGCAATTTATGTAGCTAGTCCAGATGAAAACGAATTAAAATTAAAATAACTTGATCGAGAATAAATTAAATTGAAATAGACAAGATTAACTAATGTTAATAAATACTAAATGAAAGAACAGTCAAGCATATTAACCAGCATACCACCTGTAAGAAATATATATAAGAAAATATACGAAGTACCTATTAAACAGGCTTTAATAGGATTTTCTTTCGCCCACATCAAGATCCTAACAGAGTAGGTAGCATAAATAAATAATCATGAATTCAGCCAATCCGATTGCTTAATCATCATTACTTCCAATTAAACTGAACACTGTTTCTGGGACAAATCCAAGTATTTAAAATTAAAGAGCAACTGTAGCAGCGATTTCAAGGTGCGAGTTAGTATCAAGAAAAGAAAACAATCGATACAATTAATTTAAAAAACCATCGACTTCGGCCGTGTCGAAGAAACATAATGTAATAAGTGTAGTTTTCCATCGGTGAAATATTTTTTTAAATCGTATGAGGAATTTCGAATATTACCTCCTACATCCAAAGTTACAAACTTTACCTCTTAATCTATACTAATATTATAAAGCTGCAGGGTTTGTTTGTTTGTTTGTTTGTTTGTTTGAACGCGCTAATCTCTGGAACTACTGGTCCGATTTGAATTATTCTTTCAGTGTTGGGTAGTCCATTTATCGAGGAAGGCTATAGGCTATATATCATCACGCTACGACCAATAGGAGCGTAGCAGCAATGAAAAATGTTGCAAAAACGGGGAAAATTGTATTTTTAACTAGCTGTTCCCCGCGACCTTCGTCCGCGTCAAGTTATTAAAAATACAATTTTCCCCGTTTTTGCAACATTTTTCATTGCTGCTACGCTCCTATTGGTCGTAGCGTGATGATATATAGCCTATAGCCTTCCTCGATAAATGGACTACCCAACACTGAGAGAATCATTCAAATCGGACCAGTAGTTCCAGAGATTAGCGCGTTCAAACAAACAAACAAACAAACAAACAAACAAACAAACCCTGCAGCTTTATAATATTAGTATAGATAACTTGACGCGGACGAAGGTCGCGGGGAACAGCTAGTCTATACTAATACATAAAGTTGAAGAGTTTGTTTGTTTGGTTGAACGCGCTAATCTCAGGAACTACTGGTTCGAATTGAAAAATTATTTTAGTGTTGGATAGTCCAATTATCGAGGAAGGCTATAGGTTATATAACATCACGCTTTGACCAATAGGAGCCGAGCCCAAATAAAAAAGTCGGAAGCGGCGGGTGACACCGCGGGGCACAGCTAGTAATAAATAATAATGAATAACAGCCTCCTCCGTATCGTTAGGAGGTTCCTCTCTCAAGAGCCCTAACCACCGGAAGCCCGGTTCCCCATGCAGCACGCCGGAGGGCTACTATTTTTTTATGTTTTTTTATATTACTTTAAATGAATAAAAGAAATAATACTAAAATAATTAATAAATAATATTATCATAGAAGTAAAGATTTTGCCAGAAAGATTGACCCAGCAGTGGGTGATTCCGGGCTGATGATGAAAGATTTTGCGCCCTTTTGCTTGTGAAAGCAGAAATAAAATAAAAAGAAATCCCGCTTTGAAAACAGCACTCCTTGTTTTGTGACAACCAACCCTTTACTATGTTTATCAAAAAAAATAAAACGATGAATTTAAACTGTTTGAAGTATGACGCATAAATTAATAATGAAATTTAGTCTAGACAATGTTATTTGGTCTTTATTAGATTCAAGGTAAGGTGATTGGAGTTAAAATTCGAATGTCAATCGATGTTCTATCAGTACAATGTTTTAAAAAGTTTCTAAATGTTGATATTTTCATCAAAACTCAATTTTGTTTGAGTTTTAATACCTCATCATCTGCCTAGCCTTTTCCCAACTATGTTGGGGTCGGCTTCCCGCCTAACCGGATGCAGCTGAAACCAGGATTTTACATGGAATGACTGCCTATCTGACCTCCACAATCCAGTTAGTACTGGGTAATACGATACCTCTGGGTAAGACTGGTTGTCAGACTTTTTGCCACTGACTACCTGTAACGACTGTCAAAGATCTACAAATGACGGGACCACCGTCTTTATGTGCATTCCGAGGCACGGAGGAAACTCGGTATGTAATGGGTGGTCAGTGTGGTCACCCATCCACAGACCAACCTAGGCAAGCACGGCTTAACCTAAAGATCGACCCGAGTGGCTGTTATTATTTAGCCACGAGCTCCTTTAAGTTTTAATACCTAATTTGTTGAAATACCTGTAAAAAAATCTAAATCATTCTATTTTATGGAAATCTAATCATTTGTTAAAATGGATCAAATGTTTTTGCCTCTGAAACAAACAGTTCATACTTTTATAGCCAATTTCCGAGAAAATCAATCATCCACACTGGTTTGCAAAACAATTCTATATATTGTTTTAGTAACAATTCTATTCCTAGAAAATCACTTCCAATTTCACGTCTAACAAAAGACAAAAGACGGAAATAAATATTATTCCACTAAAAACAAAAACGGCAGTAGGCGTACGCAGCTGCATCAATAATGATATAAGTTCCCTGATATCACTATCATTCGATCTCAAGTTTCCACTTGGGAACGTTTCATTTGCAAGTCCTGACGTAAATTGGCTTCGACAGGCCTCCGTTTACACTGAGACAAACCACACGTTTGACATGCATGGTAAGAAGATTTATTTCTTCGGTTCAAGTGAATTAAAGCAACTTATATTAACTTAACTTATACTGTCACTTACGGGATATCTTCCGTGATTATTAATTATTTTGAGATCAAAATAATGAACAATCACGGAAATATCGGGAGCTCAAAATAATGAACAATCACGGAAGATGTCCCGTAAGTGACAGTATAAGTTTAGTTGTTAACCGTGAAAGCTAAAACAATGTTTATATTAACTTTACCTAACGTTTTGAATACCGCCATGTAAAAACGTGTGTGGTGAAATGAGGGTGAATGTAGTTAAATACTATAAATTTTACGTACCCTATGGAGAAATGGAGGCGTGATGTAATGTGCGTATTTATTATAACCTGTTATATTGAATTTTAGTTTTGGCAGTGTTCATTAATAATGTTTGATAGTTGTCAGTAAATCTTATTGTCCATTAACGCCTACGTTACGTTGTACTCGGTTTGCGTCACGGAAACGCAACACGCCCAAAAGTATTGTAATCGACGCACAATAAATACATCTGTATAAAGGCAGTCATTTAATCATCACCGACCCCAACTTTGTTGGGATAAGGCTAGGCAGATAGCCTTATCTCAACTATGTTGAGGTCGGCTTCCAGTCTAACCGGATATAGCTGAATACCAGAATTTTACATGGAGCTCAAACTCAAACGCAAACTCAAAGCATTTGTTTCAATTAGACCATAACTGGCACTTTTGAATGTCAGAAAAACAAAGAAGGCGAAGCTACAGTCCCAGACACAAGGCATAATAACTTGTGAAAGTACCGTAGTTGCCCATTCCAAAGCGTAGATCTCTATGGAGAAGAATGAGCAAGAAACTCCATGGACACTCTTTTTAATCAAAATTTTGGGCGCTTGCTTATCTAACCTCCACAAGCCAGTTACTGGGTAACACGATTGGTAAGACTGATTGCCGCACTTCTAATAATCCGTATAATTACTCGGAAATAAAAATCAAGCTAAAAAAAATTGTTCAAAAAGTTCTATAGGCTCCATGGTATAAGTAAGGTATATTTCTTTTGTTAAGAGAAAGTAGTTACGTAGTAATTAGTTGGTACCATAGTTACTCAATTAAGTAACACTCAACTACTCTCTTTCATACACAGAAACCCTAAAAAAAACTAAGTTTTCCGCATCCAAAAGCAATAATACGAGTCTGGTTTTAAAATCCTTCAAGAAATATTTTAAAACAATTATACAAGTCACTTCCTAAAACATAATAAAATATGGTACCATATTACTTACCTTTCCGTGTAAATTAAATTGTTTTTACTTATTTTCTAACAACTTTCAACTAGGTATATAATCATTTAGAACACACATGACATTAATCCTAAAAAGTTAGTTTTCTTGTGATTTAAACACAAACCAATTCTAGTTCTCACACGACAATGTTAGATAGTATATATAGACGGTTAATTTGTCATGCAAATAACAAACTATTCATTCATTAAACGTGATTAGTAAATCACAGGGAAACTACGGGAAATAATTACTTACCCTTTTACAAATAAATCACAGGTACACCTAATTTTCAAGGGGAATTTCGAACTTTCTAAACACACATAGACATGCTTTTCTACTGTTTTTAATTAATGCTTACATAAAACACCGGGTGGTTACTTGGGGCAATAAGTGCGAGCGTGTATTCGCTCAGCTCAGTATACGTACGGTGGTCAAAAGTACCGCCAAGCCACTGGACGAAATCCCACCGCCAAAGTTGCTCCAAGTTCGTACTGCGCATGTTCCTTCCATTAAGTTAAGTTGGGACTCGTACAGACTCTGACAACTTCAAATACAGTGTCACAAAACTGAATAATGTACACACGGAAATAACCTCATCTGTATGTACACTTAAAGCTGTTTTTTACGATTACATTTACGGTATATGGCGACCGGTTTAACAAAAATGTGGGATTTCTATAGAACATCAGCGGATGGGATAAGCTTCGGAGAAAGGGCATGAATGTAAATAGAACAAACACAAACTGTTGGGGAGGGTCAAATTAGTCCCATGTTTGAATTACGGAGTTTAATGCCATGGAAAGGCATTTGTTTCAGCAGTAAGTTGGAGTAACAAGCTTAGTAGCAGTTTTGTTTCAACAAATAGTTGTGGGCGAGATGATTACTATGACTAACTAAAATAATATTAAAATTAGTATAAAGAATCTAGTATTTATGTTATCTAAGAAAGTAGCTAAATTATTAGCACTAGATTAAATCTACTTTCCCACCATCTGTTAACTACTTTATTACCAACTATTTTATTCATTCTACAAGATGTGAACGATACTAGCTCTAAGAGTAGAGGAAGACCAAAGAAACGATGGATGGACTGTGTGAAGGAAGAAGAAGACATGCTGCGCTGACCCCAAATAAATTGGGATGAGCGCAGGAAAATGATGATGATGATGATGTATGTTACAAGCCCAATATATTATATTGGGCTTTTAGTAGGTATCGCATCTTCAGTAATCCTAACTTAGATTAGACATAGATTATACATAGGTTATACATAGATATTTTATACATAGATTCTAAGCGTAATTATTTGGAAAAGTTTCCAAATTATTTGAATTCACTTGCAGAAACGTATGTATCTATTCAAAAATCGTTTTAGGACTGTCTCAACCATGTGTTATCGGAATCCATTAATTCTATGATTGAACTTTAAAATGAAAATGTTTTGAAAATTCTTTTGTTTCAAGATCAAGACGAAGTTCAAGACGCTCTAGTTTCTCAAGTTATGTTTGCAATGTGGCTGGTCAGCTCTATGTGAGTTGCCGAGATTTGAATGCGATTCGCGATTTGAATGGCTTGCGTTTGCATGATGAATGGATGATATGGATGCATCTTATGATAATAATGAAATTGACGACGAAAAATGTTACTTGTGTTGTTGTGTTGGCATTCCTACACCTTACTTAATAGATGAACTGCCTGGCATCTTTTCATCTTTTCAACACACATTGGCTTCCTGTTAAACCAGAATATCATATTTATATTTTGTGGTTAGTGTTTAAGTTATATCGGTGTTTTATTATTATTCGAATGTACGTAGTTAGTTAATATTTTAATAGATTAATTTATAACTTTTAAAAGTGCTTTAGCAATAAATGGGAATACATTATCTATATTTAACTATTTTTGTATCTGTAACGGTTAGTCCAAGCATGACAGTACTATGCCCGTCTCATGACGTCCTGTCTTACATGCCATTCAGTCCTCAGAAGGATTAGCCGGCCTGACGGACATGCGCTCAACTTAGTATTCTATTTGGTGCTTCTATTTGGTATAAAATACAGGGTCGCAGTCGATTCGCAGGAAATACACTATGTCAACGTATACATTATCTAACTATTATCTACCTGGGCCAGCTAGTTTCCTTCGATAACCGAAAGGATGAGATTTTGGTACTATTATCGAATTAGTATTTAAAATATAAATTAAGGTCAAAGTCAAAGTCAAAGATTTATTTGTAGATAATTATGGTTACAAAAGTTCTTACAATGGTAGTATAATAGTAGCTTAACATATTCAGTCATAACATAACGACATGCAAATTTTTGGTATAGGTACAATTAGATCATTTAGATTTAAACTGAAGGAATTCTTTTATATTATAGAAGGGATTCTCAATTAACCATCTATGTAAAGCCCTTTTGAAGCGGACCATTGGAAGTTCTTTAATATGGTTAGGAATCTTGTTATATAGGTATCTGAATATATCTGAAACACAAAACGTGAAAAAAAAATTGCTTCTCAGAAATTCTGCATAAATAAAAATAATATCAGCCTGTTACTGTCCCACTGTTGGGCAAAGGCCTCTTCTCAAACAGAGAAGGCACGAGCATTGATCACTACGCTTGCTTAAGATAGGCGATTTCAGACTTACATCTATTCAAATAAATAAAATTGAAGTGTTGTTCCAGCTTATCTTCGAAACGGTTGGACCGATTTTGACGGGACTTTTACTGGCAGATAGCTGATGTTACAAGGATAAGTTAGTTAACTTAGACTATAAGTTAGGAGTAACTTAGACTAGGCATCAAGGCATTTTTTTTAAATCCGATTCAAGTAGTTAATCATATTTTTATAATTATTTCACGCGGACGAAGGGCGTCGTGTTCCACAGCTAGTTAATAATAAAACCAGTTTCCTCGTCATGTTTAGGTATTTCTTTATTTCCCTTATTCGTTTGTTTCTTTTGAAATTCTGCATACATTAAGTTAGTTAGCAATTTGTAAAGCTAAGTTAAAAACCCGCCGCTTGTTAAAACTCCATCGGTAACTTATTTACCCGTAATTAAGGGATGTAACACAACACAATTCATACAAGTTTGTTAAATTTGGCCCTACACGAATTCCAGTTGGTACCGTTATAATTGAATCTCCGTCCGCTTCCGAGTGAAGAAATAAATATAATATTCAGCACATTAAACGTGGAATTACTCCAAAACCGGTGAAGGAAAACATCGTGAAAAACGAGCATTTCCGTGAACCGAAAATTCGAAGACATCCATCAACTGAGCCTTCATGACAGATTACGGCTTTCTTCTGCTCACAGAGAGCAGGCTTGTGCTCATGCGGCACGAGGGACACTATCAAAAAATCAATTATTCAATTTGAACATCACACAAGACAGTCCCCCAAAACGCACTATGTGAACTACCAAGCAGTGGCTGTAGGTAAGTGGTTTGAAGTAGAAAAAGAAAGAACGCTGACACTGGGTACTGAGTGAACTATGATCATTCTTCTGCCCTTATCCCAATTTATTTGGGGTCTGCGCAGCATGTATTCTTCTTCCACACTCCTCTATTACTCGTCATCTCATCAGACACCTCCTTTTTCACATAGTCCATCCTTGTTTCTTTGGGCTTCTTCCTCTACTCTTGTACCCAAAAACTAATATTCCTAAAAACGCCATAACAATTGCCATTTCACACTTTATGCTAGATTTCTTAAAGCTTGGTAGACGTATTGTTGATCGCCATTATTGTTTATTAGCTTAGCTGCCTGGAGGCTACTGAAGCCTATTCACCTGACTGGATACATAAAACCTTTGTCAGGTTTTACGACTCCCACGTGGTAAGAATATAGCCTTATAGCTTTATGTGGAGTGTTATACGAGTTTATAAAAAAAAATCGGTGATTTTGTTACATAAGAGGATGCATTCTGGAAGTTGGCAACTCCGCATAAAACTGTCAAATATTGCTCTGCGTGCATCAATTTATTTATGTACGCAAAATACTTAGCTGGACATTAATTTAAGATAGAACAGCACAAAAGTACTGCTTATTTCATAAGAAATTCAATCAATTTACTTATATTACTGAATGAAATGATGAAATATTGTTCTGTGTTATATTAAAATATTGATTTTAAATTTCAATCATCGATCGTTGAATATTTAGTTTAGGGGTGTAAAAAAGCAACTGGAAACCTTCGAAATGTTTTTTTTACCCCAAAATTAAAACAACATCTAATTAATTGGTTTCATTGCAATTTATAACCAAAATTGTAGTACAACATATTCATCAAAATAGCAAAATATTTGACGGCTATTTGCAACTTTCAGAATGCACAGCCTAACGGTTTAATCAGAAGCTCAAAAAATATAGATGGGCAATCATCATCATCATCATCGTTTGCCTGGCTTTTAAAACTTTGTTAGGGTTGGCTTCGGTCTATTTACATGGAGCGACTGTATCTGACCTCCAGAACCCAGTTAGTACTGGGTAATACGAAATCCCTTGGCAAGACTGTTTGTCAGAATTTCGGGCCACTGACTACCTGAAAAGACTGTGAAAGATCGATGGGCTATCGTAACTACACTTATTTACACGTCGCGTCGCACACACAGCCATTTCAGTGACGGAACATAGAACATTGTTGCAAACGTCGCCTAATGATGACACAGCCAATTATTCTCAATTAGGAAAACGGCAAATCGTAAGCCTATTAACTTCCCACAGCTGGGCAAAGGGATAATGCCTTTCACCTCTGAAATCCGACTGTAATTGACATAATTGCCCCAACCGAAGCGTAGCCGGACTGGCAAAAACCCGATCATTTTTGATTCACGTATGCTTAAATTGTTTGTGAACTGTATGACCAAATTAAATGATTTTTTATTTTGATTTAAGGTACCTTTGATTTAAATCTTTTACGTTTGTATCTTTTTTGTTTGTACCCTCAAAGAACAGATTTAATCATCTTAATTGTGTCCCGTACTATACTTGTTTTTATTTATACCAGCTATTGATGAATAAGATTTTATGTGTAGCCGCTATCCATACTTAATATTATAAAGCTGAAGAGTTTGTTTGGTTGAAATACGTAAATTTCAGGTGGTTTGAATTGAAAAAATATTTTTGTGTTGGATAGCCCATTAACCGAGAAAAGTTATCCTTACTAATATTATAAATGCGGAAGTAAGTTTGTTTGTACACACACCTACCTAAAGAAATTATATTCACGCACACTAAATTATTACAAGCAGAGTTCAACCCGACTTGATTGTCAAATCCTAAATTAACCAAGCGAAGCCGCAAAAGCAAAAGCTAGTAGGCTATATAACTTCACGCTTCGACCAATAGGAGTGGAGTGTCAATGAAAAATGTTGCAAAAACGGGGAAAATAGTAGTTCATAATAATTTCACGCCGTCGAAAGTCGCGGGTAACAGCTAGTTTAGAAAATAAAATGGCGGAAGTTAGGCAGGTCAAATTATTCAAAGCCCTTCTTTACAAACTACGCTATTAGCTATACCCACTTCACCTAGTTTTCAAAGAAACAGTATACATACTGTTATATGCATATTATGTGTAGCTCAAGGATATTCCTCCCCACATTCGCCTCAAGCCACCTTTGTTGGATTAAACGCCGCTTTGATGCATAAGTACTTAAGTAGAGAAGGCTAAGCTATCGCCTTAAGCACTACTATAGTAACTTAACTCGCGTTGATACTATAACTTACTCTTCGTGGGAAGACGCGATTGGTGTTCTTAATAAATTAAAAACTGCGCGTAAACTTATTTTTTTTATTTCATGCAGACTGCCAGCATTTCGATACGTACAATGATCTTAGGTATTTTAAAGTGACAGTTATGATATAATATATTTAGCAAACATAAGCGAATATGTTTAATAAAAAGAAACAAGATACGTAAAATAATAAACACAACCATTTATTCTAACTTAGGAACAAAACAACAACTACAGAAAACTAACCTAAGCCACCACGAAACATAACGAATTTAATTCACACGTAATTACATTAAAAACTAGCGAGAGAAAGTAAAGAAAACAGGTAATTATAAATCCTACAGCCCCTTGAACGATGTTCCCGACCAGCGTGTCACCGACCAGCGACAATTTCAATATGTCAGTTCTTTCCATAGAGCTAACATGACGTGCTGCATGCAACCTCATTTCTTCCTAATAATATAATTAGAGATAATATAGCCCTCATGCGTAGGTCAGGTGCGTAGTAGTGGCAATCGATGTGCGTTTATGACCAGATGTATGACCGTAGACGAGGCAAAAGGAGTATGTAAGGATCGTAGCAGGTGGAGTTCTGTTGTTTTTGCCTACCCCCATGCGAAAAAGGCGTGAGTTTATGTATGTAACCCTCATGCATTATAGAGTAATAATATCTCAAACTAGTAGTCAAAATTATATTAAAAATGAGATGAAACATCAAAGTCAAAGTACTTATTCGAGTTAAATTATACAAACAAGTCATTTACAAGAAGTTAGTCTCCGCGTTCCAAATTACAGATTCCACCGACAAGACACAGATCAAACCTTCATTAAAATGGCATCTACAACCTAATAAAATCCGTGTAATAGCTATGAATAAACATAAGTAATTAAATTACGCTCTTACAATCAATTAATATACGACCTGCTTCGGAATACGAGAATGGTTCTGCGAGCATTTAATGAACACTAAAATTCCAGTTGTACGAGAAAATACTGTTATACGGAATCAAATTACGCCTTTTAAAGCTACTGGAGCAAAAGTCGGTAAAAATAAGAGCGTTATCACACTGACGATTTGCCAGCGATTTTCCAGACATTTGTGTGCGGGTTCACCGCGGGTGAGAAGCGTGCTAGCTGCGATTTTTTTTTAATTTTTTTACGGATGGGACAATGATTTACGGATGGAAATGACTTCTCCCGCTCTGGGTGGAGTGGGAGGGAGTGTCAGACTCTTACTGACTTAAACCCATCCATATTCCTTCTTTGCCCTTTGTGTTCCTGGGCCGGGGTATATCTTTCGAACAGTCCCGTTCCGTTAGCTGCGATTACGCGAAAATTTCACAATAATATACTCCTCTTGTCTTGCTCTGACTTTATCACTTACGTTAATAGTTCTCGTCGCGTGCTCGCAAAGACGTCGCGCACACGTGGCGTGCTCGCTACGCACACGCAATAAACGAGTTATACAGTCGTCTCTCTTGAAACACGCTTGCAGAGCTCCTCTGTGGTAGACCTCTTATTTTACGAGTCGAGTTACCTACAATAATATATCTACAAGTAAATAAAATTAACTCTTAGAGAGCACGGTAATTAAATACCGAAGTAGCATCTTAATGTTATTTGGTGTGTACAAGTTAGGTCGCATTTCGTTGATCAATTTGTAGAAAAGAACGACATAAAGGAAAATAAAGAAGAAATAATGGGAGAAGCCGGGGTATTTTGTTGATAAGTTTTGACAGATCTTTGAGTGTCGACTCTGATCTAAAATGTTTAGAAATCAAACAAGTAAGTACATTTGTCTGACTTAGTATTTGTTCAAATCACGCCGTTTATGTTCTTACACAGTTGAAGAAGTTTACCTTAGTTGTAGCTGGGCCTGCCGGGTGCCTATTCTTGTTGTTTGCAATTCGTAGATATTTTCGCCCAATTTTGATGCGACGTTCGGAGTATATGGCCTAATAAGGTAATAATGAACCTAAACATAAAATGTCGCAATTTGGGTCAAATTTCAATCATCGAATAAATCATTCAAATGATACCAATCATTTACTTCATAAATAAATAAGTTATTATTACAAGTTGAAATATTCATTGAAATGTCACGCTAATGATTGTACTGCTCTACTGATAGTAGAGTATGACGTCATCCAATTATTTTGTTTGCTTTACATAAACCTAATATCGACCAATAATGTTTCAACTGCTAGGTCACAAACAGGCCTCTCTGTGCGAAGGAGTGGGCCATTGACCACCACTTGGAGCCAGCCTGTGTTGGTAGATGTTAAATGCCTTTCGAATATATGAATCTAGAACATGCAGGTTGCCTTACGATATTTTACTTCTCAGTTTTGAGAACAGTTGAAATTGAACTGACTGCCCCGTTGGTCTAGTGGCGAGTAATGAGGTCCTGGGTTCGATTCCCGGTTCGGGCAAATTTTTATTGGGAAAAATCCTTCAGAAATTTCTCAGTAGCAGCCACGGAGTCTGGATTTGAGCTCGGTTGATGGCAATAGGCCCGCCCCCTATGACATGGGATTAAACATAACTGGTGAAATGTGGGTGTATTATAAGTTAAACCTTTTTCTAACTCTTCGGGGATTATAATCATGTTATGTTATGTTATTAAAATTGAAATAAATTACAAAAACTAAAGAAGAGAAGACCTTTGTCCAACACTGGGACCTTCCTTTTAAAAATAGTGAAATGCATGCCTAGGTTTGAACACTTAACCTACAACTGATAAGTCGGGGTCGTCACCACAGGGTCATCATTGCTGTACACTTCTTGAATTCCAGAATATTTTCTTTCACACAGAAGCGCACAACACTCCAACTCACGTATCTATCATTTGTACTCTGTTTTTTTATCCGTAGGACAGAAAAAACAGAGACATGTTTCTCATTGCTATCTCGTCGTCTACGTTTATATAACGTTGAATGTAAGAGGTACAGTTACTCGATTCGGTGCGATCACAGACTGCATACGGGTGTGAACGGACCCTTCATGAAGCCGTCAACCAAGCATTATGTGCGTCAAACTAAGTAACTTTACGCAAAAATTATTGCTAGGAAGCGCTTTTTTTTTGGGTGAAAAATCACGTAATATAACGCACTCAAAACATTGTGCTGATGAATGCATTGAATAGTACGGGGGTCGTGGAGGTGTTTAAAGTAAAAATCTTACATTAAAAACAGGTATTTAAAAAAAAACTGAAAAAGTTGATACTTTGACCCCCAATATCTCCGTAACTAGAAGGTCCCCAGGTATGATCTACAACAACAAAAATGGTCACAATGACGGAGAGAACTTGAATTCGGCTTCGTTAAGGGTCTTGTTACACCCTTAAGACAGACACCCACGTGTAGTACGGTTGGTCCTTACGTCATCTGGCGTGGGATAGCAACTAGTCCGACTTAACACTGTTCACATTTCCGGATCTGAATGAAAAGGTTATAACAGTAAATTTTCATTCTAGTACCCTTTGTGTTGCACTAACGAAAGTTTTTCTTGAAGTGTACATATAAGATTAATATTTTTATTTACGTTATTTTTATTTTTAACTTTCAGTGCTGATAAATGGTAACCAAGTTAGAAAAGCATATCATCTGCCTAGCCTTTTCCCAACTATTTTGGGGTCGGCTTCCAGGCTAACCGGATGCAGCTGAATATCAGTATTTTACATGGATAAGATAAGATAAGATAATATTTATTTGCTTAAACATGTGTCATACATACAAGAAAATACATGCATGCAAGATGGTAACAAGAACAACATTATTAGGTACAGGCTTGTTTGCCACATGATGTGACGTGCAAATGTCCAGAAATATTATTAATTAAAACATTCTCATAAAACAACAATTAATTAAATAATAAAAGAATAATAATACATTTTAATTAACAAAAATGAAATAGAACATTAAAAACAAAAATAAGTTATTAAGACTAATATGCAATAATGATGTCAACACTAAAAAATAATAATAAAAAGATCAATAAATAAGTAAACTATTTCATTACAAATTAAGAAACACAAAAAAAAAAAAAAATCAAATCAAATAAGCTACTATGTCAACACAAATCTTTCCTCTAGGAACTCGTTAATATTATAGTACGCTTTATTTACTAAATATGTCTTAAGTTTTCTTTTCAAGTGCACATTATTAAGCTCCTTCGAACTTTTAGGTAACTTATTGTAAACAGTTGGAGCCATATGAAAAACACTTTTGCGCATAAGTGCAGTCCTACAGAGAGGTACACATAGTTGAGTTTGGTCACGCCTGTTCCTGGGAAATTGATCTGCTCTGCGCGTAAATAATTTAGGATTGTTCCTGACAAACATAACAGTCTCAAGAATGTACATGGATGGCAATGTTAAAATTTTATGCTTTATAAAGTAGGGTTTGCAGCTGTCCGTGGTTTTCAAATGGAACATTGCTCTAAGGCATCTCTTCTGTACTTTAAATGCTACTTCTCTATTAGTCGAGTTACCCCAAAAGATAACACCATATCTGAGAACGGATTCAGCCAGACCGTAGTAAGCTGTTAATAACGCCTCCCTATTGACATTTCGTGACAGTAAGTATAGTGCATAGGCACTACTACTAATTCTTTTACTTAGAGCCTCTATGTGATCCTTCCAATTTAATTGTCGGTCAATAATTAGTCCCAGAAACTTAGTTGTACTAACCGTGTCAATTGTAATATTATTATATGTTATGTCAAGATTGGAAAATGTCAATAAACGTTGGCTAAAATGCATAATTACTGTCTTACTTAAATTAATTTTCAAATTATTATTGTCCAACCATTGTATAGTATTGATCAATGTATTATTAATGTCGTATTTATATAGGTCTTTATTATTACAGGGTATAGTTATAGTACTGTCGTCCGCGAAAAGTGTTACAGGATGGTCAATTGACTTTGGAAAGTCATTTATGTAAAGGGTAAAAAGTGGAGGTCCTAAAACACTCCCTTGCGGAATTCCGTAGGTAACGGTTAGTTCCTTCGACAGAATGCTTTCTTCGTGTTTGGTTTTAGTGTTTAGCCTACTTACTTCAGTTACTTGTTTTCTGTCGTGCAAATATGATTTAATAAGTTCAAGAACATTCCCTCTAACACCGTATGCATCAAGTTTTTTTTAATAAAATATCATGTTGGACATAATCAAATGCCTGAGTCATGTCACAAAATATAGCACATACTGGAGTATTTTTATCCATATTTGACATAATCGAGTGTAAAAAGTCATAAACTGCCATATTTATTGTTTTCTTTTTCTAAACCCTTTTTGTTCATTACAGAGTATATTGTTCACTTCTAAATAAAAACTAAGTTGATTATAAATATAGTATTCAATTACCTTTGAAAACATCGGTATTAATGCAATCGGCCTGTAACATTCCATTAGTTCCCTGTCTTGTTTTTTAAACAATGGCTTTATTACCGATTTTTTTAATGCGTCTGGAAAAATACCTTCACTAGTACACAAATTTATTATATGACTGAGCGGGTGACTTATTTCATCTGCTACTGTTTTTAGTATTTTTGTACTGATTCCGTCATAACCCACACTATTTGTATTGTTTAGCGCTAAAATGATTTTCGAGATGTCATTCGGAAAACTTGGAGCGATAAACATAGAATCCCTTCTGTTCAAAATATTCTTTGTTACTCTATGCCCTGAATTTATCGAGCGTTGAATTTTGTCGATAAAATAATCGTTGAATGAATTAGAAATATGGTTTGGATCCGAGATAATTACATTATTAATTCTAATTTTGGGTATATTATTCTTTGGTATATTTAATTTTGATTCGTTTATAATTTGCCAGGTTGTTTTGGATTTGTTTATTGATGTCTTTATTTTGTAATTATTTTGTGCTTTTTGTGTTAAATTTATTATTCGTTTAAATAGTTTTGAGTAATTCTTAAATTGCGTTTTATTCTGTTGAGTAGGTTTTATTCGATACTGCCATAATAGTTGACGCTTCTTCTCACTGCATTTTTTAATACCACGCGATACCCATTTTTATTTATTGAGGACATTAACTGATATAAGACTTACGGGGAAGCACTGGTCGTATAACAAAATAAAAATATCTAAGAACTCCTTATATGCTACATTTGGGTCCTTGGCTGCATAGACGTCTGAAAAAGTTAGGTTTTGCTATCTGCAAAACCTAACTTTTTCAGACGCCTTTAAACTTAATTATGTTGTCGTTACTGTAGTCACGTCTTCTCTTCGTCCACCGTTTAAAAGTGCATACATTACTAATTGGACATTTCAATAATTGCGCAGTATGGTCAGACAACGCTAACTCCAATACTGTGGCTTTACAGGACTTTTTAAAATTATGCGCAAAATTGTCTATGCATGTTTGGCTCTTAAGACGCGTCGGTTGATAAAGAGCTAGTTTTAAGTTAAAGGTCAATAACATATTTTCAAATTCTATTGATTGCCTATTTCTCTTAAGTACATCTATATTAAAATCACCTACTAAAACAATATTTTTATAATTATTTTTCACTATAGCCCGTAATATTATTTCTAATTTATTCATACATTCGTTGAAGTTTTTGGCATTAGGTACTCTATAAATACATACACAAACAATCCCATGGGTAACAAGTTCAATGGCACAGCATTCAATGATACCCGTTAATGACATTTTTGCAATTTTTGTCAGCTCTCTCCATTGATGACCTGACTTCACCAGTATGCATGCACCACCTCTCTTGCTTTCTTTTCTACTGAAAGAAGCCGCCAAGCAGGATGGAGTGACTGCCTATCTGACCTCCACAACCCAGTTAGTACTGGGTAATACGATACCCCTTGGTAAGTCTGGTTGTCAGACTTTTTGGGCCACTGACTACCCTAACGACTCAAAGATCTACAAATGACACCCGGGACGTGCTTACAGCACATTTAACATGCTTTCCGAGGCACGGAGGAAACTCGGTATTTAATGGGTGGTCACCCATCCACGGACCAACCTAGGCAAGCACGGCTTAACCTAAAGATCGACCCGAGCGGCTGTAATTATTAAGCCACGAGCTCCTCCAAATTAGAAAAGTATCCAATTTTCTATTATAAAACAATGCAAACAGATATCAATGTCACCTTGCCTATGCAGCAATGTTAACCGATATAACAACCACATAACACAACATCACGCCTATAATCCCCAAAGGGTTAGGCAAAGATATACCTTCCTAAGAGTGCACCCACATTTCGCCAATTATGTTTAAGTCCCATGTAATAGGGGGCGAGCCTATTGCCATGAACCGGGCACAACTCCAGACTGACCAGGCTGCTACTGAGAAATTCCCGATGGAAAAACCCAATAACAATTTGCCCGACCCGTGAATTGCTCAGCAGTCGCAATTGCGCACAAAATACCAACGAGGCAATCGTTATATTAACATGTTTCTAAAACTAATCTTATCCGGTGACAAAACTTAAGTATAATATAGTTAGTTCTACTTTCCCTCTGAAAACGGAATTTAATATTCGGATTTTCCTACATAAACCGTTTGCAGAATAGAATTTAAATTCAAACAATGTCAACGCTTACTTAGTTCTGCATAACACTCAGTTAGTTAAGAATATGCTTTCACGAGATTAGATAATAAGCTAGCCGGCTAAAGTGGAAGTAATGGCTTCTTCGTAATCCTCGACCTTCGTGGCATAGGAGATAGCGATATGGCATCAGTATGTAGTATGAGGTCAACTACTGAAAGTAGGTTCTTAGCAACAAAGATTCTATTACAGACGCACACATGTGTATAAGAAAAAATATTTTTATGATCGAATTCAAATTAACATACAATAGGTAAGTGTATGCCGAACTTGTTACAGTCGGCATATGAAAACTTTGACTATGCTTAACTGTGACATAGCATACGATATCGATTCAAAAACAGTTATGACAAAGATGACGAAAAAGATAATGTTATGTTTACGCGAGCTTAGTACTTACATCAATTTACCACACGAGAAACAACATTAATTGCACAAATTATACCATAACGTTTTGACGATTTTGTCAGTTCAAGGGGAACGAAAATATTTACAGTGATCGATGAAACACTCATGTCCACGTGTTGGTCGTTCCGAAACTGAATGTTTCGATCCGTCAAATTCAAATTTCGATTTCTTTTCTTTGTGGTCAAGAGAACAGATCGTGTTTTATTTTAAATTAATTGTTCTAATTTTGAACAGTACCTTCTTGAGTAATTTTTGGAATGGAATATTTTTTATCAAAGTATATAATTAAATATAATTATCCATTTTCAGTGTTACAGCTTACATTAAAATAATATTTTACTTTAGATACGTTAAGAAGATGCTCATCCTCCAAAGAAAACTCTTGAACTTGAAGAGTAAAAAGAATAATTAAACACCCAAGAGCAACATTTACATAAAACTACGAGAACTAGTGTTAGCACTAGTTCTCGTAGTTTTAAGTCGTTTATAAAGAGATTTTATTTTAAGGTTATTAGTAACCTTAAGAAATCTCTTTAAAAACGACTTTGCTAATTTATTTTATAGCAAAAATCCAAGGAGTCCTTTTCATGTTTAAATAATTAATTTATCCTCTTTTATCACAATAAATCTGCTACAAATGTCACCTGTCACTTGGTAGTGGGTAGATACCATTTTCACAATGCTTTTGTTGGATTTTTCGAGACAAAATGATGTTACTAAAAAGAAAATTCTGGATGTCCTAAAAAAGTCGAATTTCGCAGTATTTAAAATTATTACAATAGCTATGAAAAACATAGGTCATGACAGAACTAGTAATTTCAAAATGGTAAAATCAGCCTTTTCCCAACTATTTAAACTAACGGCCATGCAGCAAAATCTTGCAGAGAGATCAATTCTACGTGTGGTCACTGTGGTGAAGCAGGTCATATGATGACAGAATGCGCAAAGAAAACTGACACGCCAAAATGCGGGACTTGTTCACGCTTTAAAAAACCTAGTGACCATAAAACGGGAGACGCAGAATGTCCTGCTAGGAAAATAGCAGAGCAGAGATACATCAACTCTATTGATTATGAGGACGTCTAGTGCGTCATTCAAGACCAGACTTCTATATATTTTTTTGCTAACTCAACGATACCTGTTCGACACCACTGCGCTACTTACCATCGGTTTGTCGCTGTCTAAGCAAATTCTCGACAGCTACCTAAATTCCACGACAATGATTTTTGCAATTCTTACTTGACCGAGTCTAACTTGTTTACAAATACATATTGCTGATACTGCCGAAATAGTGTAATTAATTAAGTGTGTAATTGACATAGCATTTATCCACGATTGTTTAAAGACCTTTATTTATTTTGTTCTTATCTTAAAAATAATAGAGTTTTAGTAAATTAGGTGTATTATCATAATAAATTAACTAGTTATTTCACTACTTTAAAAAAAAAATTATGTTAAATATTGTTTAGAAACCTATTGTCCAAATAGTTGTTATTAGAACGCATATCGCCTGTGATACAGGTTTACCCTAGTACAGGCATTGAACTTTGTTATACCTTCATTATTTCTAAGATTTATGTTGTACTGTACCAATTTTCACTTTGAATAAAAATTTATTTATTTATTATTATTTATTATTTCGGGGTCGGCTTCCAGTCTAACCGGATGCAGCTGAATACCAGTATTTACATGGAGCTACTGCCTATCTGACCTCCACAATCCAGCTAATACTGGGCAATACGATACCCCTTGCTAAGACTGGTTGTCAGACTTTCGGGCCACTAACTACCTGAAACGACTGTCAAAGATCTACAATTGACAGTCGGGACCAACGGATTAATGTTTCAAAATGGTAAAAATCAATAGTACTTCAATAGGCAGTTACATTTCAACAAATTCTTTTTACTGGGTACTGATTGAACTAATTCTTTTCGTGACAAAACATGAGATTCATCCTAGTCTTTTAAGGCAGCGATTAGGCTCCTACGCAACATCTGTATCTGAAAGAATTACTGTTTTCTCACTGGGAGCGACCTTTATCCAGTTCTCTCATTTATCAGCCGATCAATCTTTGCAAACGATCCTTTTGTGGAGGACGATTCGCGTTTTTATTTCGCAGTCATTCGATACTTTCAATGTTACGCATTATTACGTTGGCACTTGAAAGTAGGCTTCTATTGGAGTTTTTGTTTAAAACTATTTTTGATTGCATCATTTGGTCAACATCGGTCTATAGCCTATCTACAGGTGTAGATTACCTTTGCCTACCCCCCAATGGAATACAAGCGTGACGTTACGTTATAACCTCTCCATCATCTGCCTAGCTTTTTCCCAACTATGTTGGGGTCGGCTTCCAGTCGAACCGGATGCAGCTGAATACCAGTATTTTACTTGGAGCGGCTGCCAATCTGACCTCCACAACCCAGTTAGTACAGGGTAATATGATATCCCTTGGTAAGACTGGTTGCCACTTTTGGGCCACTGACTACCTGTAACGACTGTCAAAGACCTACATATACAGCCGGGACAGACGCCTTAACGTGATTTCCGAAGCACGGAGGAAACTCGGTATGTGTGGTCACCAATCCACGGACTTTCCTGAAGATCGAACCGAGCGGCTGTTAATATTTAGCCACGAGCTCCTTACATGAGTACGGATACGAGTTGTTTTGATTGCAGGGTGATTAAAAATCTTTTAAAATTATGCATTTACTCGTTCTATTTCGACATCAATTTCCAAAGTCAGGAAATTCTCTAACTGTCTTCTCATTGCCTTTGAGCTTCAAACAGTTTGGTTTTGAATGAAATTATTATAATACCCAGACTACGATCACGCAATACTAAGCAGCTAAGCTTAGAACGCAACAGCAGCATAATTAATTAATTACGCACTTCAAACAGTACGTAATCACCTTGTCAAGCATGACAAGTAGGTAAATGTCACTTGTTAATAGGGTTCCCACATGCATAACAAGGATTTCAGGAGAAAATTCCGGACTTTTGAAGGACATTTCGGACTTTTCATTCAGCAGTACATATAACTTTATTGTGCTATTTTTTTAACAACAATAGATTTGTTGCATAACATTGCGATGTGCTTTAAATATAAATTAAACAGTGTCGGCAGCAAGTGCTCGCGCCAGTGCCGGGGCAAGTACTCCCGCCAGTGCTGGAAGCCAGTGCTGGAAGCCTGTGCTGGAAGCCAGTGCTGGGAGCCAGTGCTGGAAGCCAGTGCTGGAAGCCAGTGCTGGAAGCCAGTGCTGGAAGCCAGTGCTGGAAGCCAGTGCTGGAAGCCAGTGCTGGAAGCCAGTGCTGGAAGCCAGTGCTGGAAGCCAGTGCTGGTAGCCACTACTGGAAGCCACTGCTGGAAGCCAGTGCCGGAGGCTAGTGCCGGAGGCTAGTGCTTCGCCAGTGGCGGAGGCTAGTGCTTGCGCCAGTGCCGGAGGGTAATGCTCGCGCCGTGCCGGAAGCAAGTAAACCTTTGTATTGGATTATCGAACAGTTTGAAAGCATGTGAATAGCTTTATAATGTCTTGTGGTGAAGTTTGGCGAAACTTGGTTGAGTTTGAAGAGCATCCAGGCTTGAAGAGAAACTTATTATCTAGGGCAAACTTATGCTTATGTTTAGACAACCAATAAGAGAGTATTTATCTATAGAATGAGATGTACAACCCCGTGTTGTGGCGGAACTTGGGAGAGGCTTGTGTCCAGCATTGGACTGCGAAAGACTGAGCTGGGGGTCTAAAACGGCCGCTTTAGCAGAACCTTATATAAATCATGTTAAAATTCTTAAAATGGTTTGTCACTTTGTGATCATTTTACGAATAGTAACGTAATTCATATTATTAACCCATTATAATTCTGCTAAAGCCATGCGGCCTTTTTAGACCCCTTGATGACAGCCATATTAGTCGTGGGCAAAAGTACAAGGTCTTCGACCGTTTAAATGATACAGTCTAAACAGTTTTCACTACCCCTACAACGTCAATAATTAAGTACTTAATTATTCCATTTATACTGTAGGTACTATTTGGCTAATCTGATCTCACAGACCAAACGCACTAAGTAGCACTCTCTTGATAGTACCTAACCACCCACCAGCACATTTCTCTTAAGAAGCCCCAAATTGCAATGGCAAAAGTTCTTAATGAGCCCCTAAGGTGAGACAACATCATATATATACCGACAAGTTTGTACTGTACTGTACTGAAAGCATCACTATTACAGTATTACCCTAGAAGGAGTAATTAAAGTTCGTGTTTAACGATTTTACGGTTGGAATTGAATTCACGGTTCAAATTAAACCTCTTTGCTTTGTTGGACTGGATTAGTTAAATAAACGTTGCGGCTTTTGCTGCAGACTAATAAAAGTGATTATTTGATGTTCCTACAATCAGCTAAGGGGTCATCCATAAATCACGGGATGTTTTTTAGCAACTTTTAACCCCCCTCCCTCCCCCATGGTGATACGTGGTGAGATTGATGGTGGTGATTTTAGACTACCCCTCCCCCTACCCAAAATCACGTGTATTTTTTTGGACAAAGTATCTTAAAAAAATCAGAATATTATCTTCAAATACGGTAATAAGGTTTAATCTAATTTAATTCAGGGAAATGAAGCACCGTGATGAAAATGTCAAGGTCACGCACTGCTTTTCTGTTTAGAAATCGTGCGTTCAAAGAAAGGGTGTAAAGAGTTTGCAGTGTACTTAACTAAAGCATGTTACACAGGATTCGGCATGATTCAGCACACGCCGAGCGGCATAATCGCATGAGTTGTATATTTTGCCGCCCGGCTGCTCAGCTATGCAGGCGGCTACATAAAGCACGCCTAAAATTTTAAACAGTGTCGCGTATTATGACATCTAATATAATATTCAGAAACATTTATTTACTTCGGTTAGCCAACAATTATTTACACAAAACATTTGCAAGCAATTCCTTATTAATACTTTTAATGCGATATACTTTAACAATTTGTCTATAGAAATAACTTAGGTATTTCCAGAGGTTTTGTGTAAAATTTTATCAGGGTTGTTTATCATATCCGTAGATTTTCAAAACTAAGGCGTAATCAATCAGTCTGGACAATACATCAAGGGTTTTAATTTCAATATTTTTAGTAGCTTAATATACTTGCGTGGTTACCTTATATTTTTAAAGTGTCAGTGGATTAATAAATAGCCACTATTACGCCTACACGCCTATTCAAACCTAAAAGTATAAATCACCAACTTGGGGCTAAATTATTTTCTCACAACCCTCTAGGTTTTCGGTTAAAATAGGCAACAACTACGTAATTTTATAAGTAAGAGTTTTATAAATTTGTAATTTATATTATATATATATATATTTATAGACCTCTTCGAATACAGAAAAGTAACTGGAATAGGTCACCGTACAGTCAATGAAGTGTCAAGGCGATTATAAAGGGTGTAAATAGACCCTTAATGAAACCGAAAGGCACTTGTTCCCCCGTCATTGCGATCATCTATTTGTTCTGGACCATACCTGGGAACCTTCTAGTTACGGAGATATTGGAGGTCAAACTTTCAAGATTTTCACAAGTTTTTTTTAAATACTATTTTTTAAGGTCATAACTTTACTTTAAAGACCTGCACGACCGAGTACTATTAATTGTATCCATCAGTACAATATTTTGAGTGAGTAACATTGAGTTTTACCGTAAAAGTGATTTTGCACCCAAAAAAAAAAGTTGTTTCCCAGCAATAAGTTTTGCGTAAAGTTACTTAGTTTGATGTACTGAATGCTTGGTTTACGGCTTCGTGAAGGGTCCGTTTACACCTTGTATATAGCATTGTATTCAGATTCTACACGTGTTTAAGCTTTACTTGGAATAAGGTTTCATATCCTCAACCCGAAGCTTAAAAAGCGGGTCCTTATATCTCAGGTCTTCCAAGACATTTTCTAAACTTAATCATGAAGAAAAACTATAGCTTTAGCGCGCTGACACCATCTGAGACGGTAAGTGTAAAATACTGGCGCAACGTGTATACGTTGTAGGATAAACTGGAAATTTTAGTTTTTTTCGAAAATCCTGGGGTTTTTTAGCATACTCATACATTTCATGACACTTCGAGGCATTTTCATGATTTTTGCAAAAAAAGCCTGTCTGATTAGGACGATATGCTTGAAATCATTAAATCAATTATTGAAATCTTCGTTCCGATTGATTAAACCATATTGTGTTGCGGCATTTCTGATGAAATCCCGATATTACGAGTATTAGAAAGTCTTGGAGTATTTGAGAGTAAAAACCAACTGGACTCTGAGGGTCCAAAGGTTGGAATCGCGCCAAAACAACTTTAAGTCGTTCGTGGTACGAGTTCCAACTCACCATCTACAAACCTTCATGAAAGGGGACTTTTGGCCGAAAGGTGTCGTATACCGACGATTCCGTGGACGGTTACGCGACACCACGCAGCAAAACACGAAGCCGTCAACGATACGTGTCTAGTTACAGTTAAATAAGGTTTTTTATATGTATTAGTTTATTAGGTGTTCGTGGCTAAATAATAACAGCCGCTCGGGTCGATCTTTAGGTTAAGCCGTGCTTGCATAGGTTGGTCTGTGGATGGGTGACCACCCATTACATACCGAGATTCCTCTGTGCCTCGGAATGCACGTTAAGCCGTTGGTCCCGGGTGTCGTTTGTAGATCTTTGACAGTCGTTAGGTAGTCAGTGGCCCAAAAAGTCTAACAACCAGTCTTACCAAGGGGTATCGTATTACCCAGTACTAACTGGGTTGTGGAGGTCAGATAGGCAGTCGCTCTATGTAAAATACTGGTATTCAGCTGCATCCGGTTTAGACTGGAAGCCGACCCCAACATAGTAGGGAAAAGGCTAGGCAGATGATGATGATATGTATTACTTTATTGTTGTATAAGATATTTTGTGTATTTTTATCTAAATTCTTGGTTTCCAAAAATAATCCTAAAATCCTTTGCCATTGCGCCATATAAGGTTTTTTTCCAGTTATCCTGCGGCATACCCACATGAACTTTAAACAAAGATGGTTCAAAATTTACGATGAACCTGATGTAGTTGTATACACGCTTGAAGGCACGAGGTAATATTACCTGGCGGATGAAACTTGGTTACGCTTAGGTATTTACATACATTAAAGCTTTCATACTAGGAAGTGGATTATGCTTTGGAGTACGAGAGAGGATAGGCCACCTTCAACGAATTCGTGGGTGTATCAAACAGGTTGCTAATAAATAGTCTATGTCAATAGGTTGAGCAGAAATACTTGTAAGCATTAGTAACATAACACCAGTAATCTCCGAAGGGTTTAGGCAGAGGTGTACTTAATAGCACATCAATATTTAGCCAGTTATATTTAAGTCCCATGTAATAGGAGGCGGGCCTATTGCCATTCAGCCGGGCCATACCCCATAAGCAGTAGTATCTTTTTACAAGTGGTACTTCCGATTTCTGCGGTTTCTATCTTTCAAAGTCAAAGTCAAAGTCAAAGTATTTTATTTGTTAAACATAGGTAATATGGTACATGGTATAATATTGGTGTTGTATCACTATGTTTTGCCTTGCAAGGCGTACAAATTAGGCGTAAAAAAAACTACAAACTAAATAAAACTGTTTCAAACAAGTAACATCGTAAACAAGATAGTATAACAAGTGGATCGGACATTTTTATTTTATGCTTCTATCTTCTAAAAACTCATTGATAGAGTAGTAAGCCTTTTCAATCAGGAATTTCTTGAGTTGAGATTTAAAATGGTTTATGTTGGTCATGCTTTTTAAAGTTTTTGGTAGTTTATTGTAAACCTTTGGACCCATGGCGAGACAACTCTTTGAGAAAACTCAAACAACTCTTTGCATGTGACCAATTCCAAATGAAGTTACCCACAACATTGTCCAATATGATGTGCGACTATGACAATGTTCACGTCAGTGGCTTGATAACAGGCCTGTTTCAGAAATCAGCACGCCAAATGCATAACACACGATATTGAATAATTTTGGAATACAATAATAATCATCTTCTCAACAACATACGGCACGGTTGTGACGGCACTACAGCACCATTGTGAATAGAATCTTGTGTCTGGAGCCCTAACCGTGGGTTGGTTAGACACTACTCCTGACACCAGTAGATCCCTTTTCAAAGTCAGGAATTTTCCTTCCCCACTCTGTTTGTTTTTCAATAATGGTAATGTTTAATACTTCACCACAGGCGGAACATTTTTGGTCGGCAGAACCCAACCCGAACAATTTCACAGAGCATTTAACATTGTTTTATATCCAGGAACATTATGTGCGTACTGCCCAAATAACTGGGTAAGTGTAGGCGTACATACCCTAAACCCGGGTTTGTATAAAATTGTACGAATTATTGTATTCATTGCGAACTCGAAGCATTTCGCGCGCCATTTATTTTTGCACTCCCGTGGAATTTTTTTAATGTCGGCTCCGTGGGATGTTTTAATTAATTTAGTAAGGATTAAAAATAGCTGTAGTATAAGGTAAGTTATGTTGTATTGCGTTGGTGTTGATTCAAATATCTTTAAAGCCCCGGTGACATATTTAGATAAATTCCTAAGGGACGAGAGAGATTAGGTTTCACAGGTAGGTGTTCTAAAAATGTATTTATGACTACATTTTTATTAAATAATATTTTCGAAGCTGATAAAAGCATTAGGTACTTCATATCACACATCTATAACAATATTCAATACATTATCGGTCTATAAAAAAACCATGAAACGTGAGAGAGTAAGCTTGTCTTACTGTAGCTAATTTTATCTTTCACTTACTCTTTATCACCCCTTACCTCTTAAGTTATTAGGAAATGCAACCTTTGTGCACACAATTTGAATTTCCTCTTAACAGCGTTCAGGAATATTCACTTGGGCATTAATTACTAGAAAGCCAGGTTCCAATTAAATGGCGTAATGCAACGGACCACCACCGAGCACAGCATGGTGAATGGTTCATTAAGTCAATAAGCCATTTCCATCACAGCTGCAATCTCCTTTGGTGTGGCATTTTCCCAACTCATAAACCAGTGCTCATGGCGATTTTGTCTGAAGATTTTGTCCGATTTTGTCTGATTTTGTTTTGAAGATCGTGTTGATTTACTTTTTCTTTTTTTATTGTCAGGGGTAATTTCTCTCGTCTCGTACTGCTTTCGGTGTTATTTATTTCCTTGTTTCTTTGCCAAAAGTTGGAAAGTAATTTTTATGGGATTCAACAAATTAAAAAAGTTTTCTTGCCTTCAAAATTAAGACCGACTTGAAGTCCGAGGTCGGTGTCTGACCGTTTAATGGCTGATAAGGACTTAACTTTTCCGAATCCCAAAAAACTTTAATATTGTTTGAACAAAGTTATGATCACTGTCTCTATTTGCCTGCCGTCATTTAGTTTAGAAAACGGGTAATAAATTATAGATTTAAGCGTAGAACTTGCGTCACTTTTGCAACTTAATAGTCACTATGACTATTAAATCTAAGTGTGTCTCGTTATAAAAATCTTTGAGTTAGAGCTTCGAGAAGTTATTTGATTATTTGGATTTTATATGACAAGGAAAACAGATAAAATGGTTCGCACGAAAAATAAGTCTGAAACCTTTGTTTTTTAAGTAAGTTTCTATACTGCCCGAACTGATTTCGATGGGCGTGAGAACATGAGCAGGATATAGGATACTTTTATCGAATTTCCGACCTTGACACGGGCGAAGCTGAGATCAAAAGCTTTTCCACAAATAAAACCGGTCACGCGAAGCACTTTTGTTTTTTTTTTGTATTCAAATTATTTCCCGGAAAAAGAATACAAGCAAAAAGACAACAATGCTGAGTCGTTGAAGCTTCTTGTTAAAATTACGATCCCGTACTTAAGTACCCAACTTTTTCTTATTCATACAACTGTCACAAGCACGGAACGCCATTGTCACGACACTGAAATGAAACCAAACAAGTTCCAGGGAATGTTCCATGAAACGTTTTATTTCTATCCTTCTTACAGTTTGTTGCAATTGACAGTTGACAGTTCGAAGTATTGACGTCACAGTGACGTATGTATGTGTTTCGAGTAATCGATAATGTTTTTTTTTCATTCATAGTTCTATTATTACTTATAGGCAATTATTATCTGCTTTGGTAATATTTAGACGTGAAAACGTAGTGTTCTTAATATGTTTTTAGTTTTTCCTTAGAAGTGACACTAGGCTAACCTATTTACTAGTACTTAACAAATGGTAAAGCTCCTACGCACATTAAGTTTTGTTTTAGAGATGCAATGTAACTGGAAAGAGGCCAAAATTAAGCACTCTAAGTTGTTGTTGAATTTAATGTTGACTTAGGTACTAATGTAATGTCATTCTGCTAGACTTTTCCTTTTTTATTTCTGTTTTCAGTAACCCCAGCAAGAACCCGAGGACTAAACATAAAGTAAATTCGAATGATTTAAAAATTGGAAATACTGAACTTACACAGCTTTACACAGTCATAATCCTTACTAATCCTTACTAATATTATAAATGCGAAAGTAAGTTTGTTTGTTACCTTTTCACGCCTAAACTACTGAACCGATCAACCTGAAATTTTGCATTTAGGTTGACAGAAACGAACATAACCCGTACCTTTCATCCCGAAAAAAGTACTGTTCCCGAAAAAAACAAGAATAACGTGTCTTTCCAATCATGATTGAATCATATTATTACCAACAAAGTACAAGCCGAATTGGTTTTCAAATTCAAAATTAATTGCTGTTAGTAGTATTTTCGATTCATAACCCTTTCTTTTGGTTTTGCCATAGTTAGGTAAAAAACCGTCCTTTATGTTACGTTTACGTCGCGTGTTCGTGTTAATAGGGCTTCCAGAACCACACTACGATTTCCCCAGAGCTAATATAATAAACAAGGACGTACGTGTTGAGAACTACGGTCCTTCTAAGAACACGGCTCCCAATAAAACTTGTGAGACTATAAAACAACTAAGAACTCACATTAGAAGCTTGTTAGAGAAAATATTGGCAAACAAAACAATACCTAAGCGGGAGTTTTTAACTGAGAACCGTTACGCATCTCTACAACAATTTCGACGGCATTGACATAAATAAGCGTCATCATCATCATCATCATCACTCTCCTGCCCTTATCCCAATTTATTTGGGGTCGGCGCAGCAGGTCTTCCTCTTCCATACTTCTCTATTAATCGTCATTTCATCAGACACCTCCTTTCTGGTCATATAAACCTTCACCAGGCCATCCATCGTTTCTTTGGTCTCTCTCTTATACCCATCCAATTTCATACTCAAACACTACATTTTCTTCATCCCTGAACATCATAAGCCCTTACCACGACAACCGATTACCACAGATTTCATTTTCTTTCAGATTTCCTTTTATGTACTCATTTCGTATTTTATTGATAAAAATAAGCAAAGAGATTTAAAAGACTTCAGTATAGTGCGGACATTGGGAATATTTTCATACAAAAATTTTGAGACCGAACATTTTCGATTTAACATACTAATGCTACCTGACAAGCGGGCGTTATGACACTAGACAGACCGGCTTGTTCCAAAGGAGTAACAGTATTAGATTACGATTTTCTTCGTCTTGTCCCGTCTATCGCTTGTAAATATTTCACTGTCTTTGTAATAAGCTTTTTGGTAGCCTAAGTCAATTCAATACTTTTTACTTTTTGTCTTTTTCATAATCTTTATTGCTATTAGAGTGACACTTAATTAAGCCTCTAGTAACTTTGAAACATCCCGTATATTCAGAACTTTAGGTACCTAACCTTAGAGGAAAGAGAGTAGGTGTACTTTATCTGGGCATAAAGCCATTTGTTTATTGAAAAATATTTTTAATTACAGTGGTTTGTTGAGTCGGCCTTGGACTTTAAATGTAACACCTAAGCCGGCGTTTCAAATCAATCTCTATCCAGTCCCGGCCTTGGATTGGCTTAACAAAGAGACTCATCGTTCCTTTTTTAAATTCTCAGACAAGTCTGAAAATAACTATCCCGGTTATTTCGTTGAATGAAGTTAAAAAGTTGTTTTTATTACGTAAGCAAAAGACGCTAAATGGATCCAGTGTCAGAATGTAATGGCTGTCGTGATTATGCCACATAATTATCCTTTATGTTAATAACTCTTGTTACAAGACCTCGTGAACGTTATGAATGGCTAATTATTCCTATTTCAACGTACATTAACTTTTAAATGGGATGCTTTAAAATCATTTTAATAATATATGATGCTCTGTAAACTGTTTGCTTTCAAAGTTAAGGCTCAACAATATGTATTAGCCGTAAATGTGATAGGTTCACAAAGTAGAGCATTACTGCAATTTACACATTTTGTACATTAACTGGCTATACTCGTAGATACAAATAAAAGCGAACTGTTTGACACAATAATGTCTTATTAGAGCTATCCATCATGCAACTTCTTTTACGACCAAAATTTTGAAGAGACATTGGTTTCATAGTTAAAGTGGAACCAATAAATGCTGTTTCGTTAAAATGACTTACTGAACTGCCCCGCTGATCTCGTGGTTGCAAGCGCGCCGTGCTTTGGGATTTTGGGCCCGATTCCCTGCTTTGAATTTCTTCGTAGCAGAACGTAGTTTGTATTGTGACACCCTCGTGTGCCTGATCTTTCTCCAGTCGTGTTGGGTTGCCGTCCAATTGAATTATGAGAGTGACGGCAAAAAAGTGTACCTGTGATTCGCACACACTTGTGCATTATTGTAGGAATATTGGCAATAAAGCAAGTATTAAATATTTAAATCGTTTAATTTATTTAATACTTACTTTACAGCCAATATTCCTACATGGTAGCAGAGCGTGGTTAATTAGCAAGTATTAAATATTTCTATCGTGTAATTTATTTAATAACGTAAAACGTCACACTGCAGTTATTTCGAACGTACTAGAAGAGAGGCGACACACAGTGGTAAAAATGTAAACTACTTTATGGTTGCGTTCCATTCCCAACAATTATAATATATCCTGCGTACATGACTAAACTCCATCCAGGAGCTCATGGCTAAATAATAACAGCCACTCAGGTCGATCTTTAGGTTAAGCCGCGCTTGCCTAGGTTGGTCTGTGGATGGGTAACCACCCATTACGTACCGAGTTTCCCCCGTGCCTTCGAAAGCACGTTAAGCGGTTGGTCCCGGTTGTCATCTGTTGATAATTGCGTCATTACAGTCTAACAACCTGTCTTATCAAGTACCAGTACTAGCTGGGTTGTGGAGGTCAGATAGGCAGTCGCTCTATGTAAAATACTAGTATTCAGCTGCATCCGGTTAGACTGGAAGCCGAACCCAATATAGTTAGGAAAAGGCTAGGCATATAATGATGATAACATGACTAAACTCCATTGAGTCTGACCGTGACCAAAATACCTTCTGGAAGATATTATTCCTAACTCACTGATTGTAATGGAAGTCCTTAATCCACTGCCTTAGATGAAGTATTTTCTGAGACTAATTATTCTGGCCTCACATTTTCTCATTAGTATGATTATGACAAAGCCGTCTTGAGAACATTCTTAAGAACGTCTGCGACACTCCGCTCTGGAATGGACGTTTGCAATCTGAAATTCCAGACGCTCAGTACATCATTGGCATTGGTAATGAACTAATTTTATCATTTTATGGTTCCGTACCTCAAAAGGAAAAAACGGAACCCTTATAGGATCACTTTGTTGTCCGTCTGTCTGTCCAGACCCTTCATCTCGGGAACGCGTGGACGTATCGAGTTGAGATTAAAACCTTATACACAAGTCTACAGTCCCACAGAAGCTGTGAAAAAATCAAACTTCCAAGTAAACGTAAAAAAAGATACGGTAGTTTAAACCGCAAAAAGCGTATATTTCGACACTCTCATGGAAATCAAAATTTATAGGGTACTTCCCGTTGACCTATAGTTGCTGCCAGTTAAGATGGCAATGGCGGTCATTGACCCACCTACATTTATTAAAGTTCTTAACTTTGAAATCCACAAATAAGCCAGTTCATGTCTTGAATCGTCATCTATCGTGATCTTCAACATCTTTTCTAATGAAAAACGATACATGGTTCATTTGTTTTGGTTCGTACGAAGAGATATTATGGAAAGAGCAATGACCGCTATTGCCATCTTAACTGGCAGCAACTATAGAACTATTTATTTCTTACAGCACAATGTTAACGAAAAAATCTGAAAATCGTAAATATGTAGTTTAATAATAAAATACCTGCAAGTTTGTACGGAGCCCTCGTTGCGCGGATCAACTCGCACTTGGCCGGTTTTTTATTAAGTTTATGCAGGTAAGGTTTGTGACATAATATTGTTTCTGTAATCTCCGGAGGGTCTGCCAGAATTGTCTACTGTCAGACAATTCTAGGCGGAGAGAAAAGAGAGAGAACTCATTTTAATATAGTGGGCGAGTCTAATGCCATCAACTGGACACAAATTCTGACTCCGGTCTAATACTGAAAAGTTCTCAATAGAAAAACTAAATGACATTTTACCCGACTTTTAGTCATCATCTGCCTAGCCTTAGCCAAATATGTTTGGGTCGGCTAAGTCTATCCAGATCCATCTAAAATACTGTATACCAGTATTTTACATGGAGCGACTGCCTATCTGACTTCCACAACCCAGAGAATGGGTAATGCGATGCCCCCTGATAAGACTGGTTGTCAGACTTTTGGGCCACTGACTACCTGTAACGACTGTCAAAGATCTACAAAAGACAGCTTAGACCAACTGCTTAACGTGCTTTCCGGAGTGAACTCGGTATGTATTGGTTTTTCAACCATCCACGTACTGACCTCGGACAATTTTACGACTATCCATTTAATTATTATCGAGCATTTAAGTAAATAGTTTGTTCATGTTTTGTTGGGATACCTACCAATGTCAAACGTGGATTGGTGACGTACATGACTGATTATATTATCTACAATAGGTGCACAGATACCTGAATGACATTCTCTTAATGTTGACCTGAGAGGACGTTCACTCACGACCTTTGATTTATTGATACCTAGTGATAACTACAGTAGTTAAAAATGATTCAGACATCGTGTTATTAGTTTCGTCACTTACGTAGATATGAAAGTTGAAACAATACCTGATTACTGAGTTAAACGGATTGGATGCCTACATACATCAATAGTTTATAGACTGTAAAAGAATTATGCTACATAAAATCACGCCTGTATTTCGTTGTAGAGTTTGGCAGAGGTGTACCAAGGTACCCCCACAAACCAAACTCCGGGCTATAATACTTTTTCATGGAAATTAATGTATTATTATTATTTACAATAAAAAACATTCTGATGAAATCATCTAAAAAATGGAATCTATCGGTCATACATAACAAATACACATAATATAACATCACGCTTATAATACCCGAAGGGTTATGCAGAGTTGTACCTAATTTAGAATACCCACATTCCGCCAGTTTTGTTTAAGTCTCACGTAATAGGGGGCGAACCTATTGCCATCAACCGGGCACAAATCCAGACTCCGTGGCTGCTACTAAGAAATTCCTGATGGAAAAAGCCAATAACACTTTGCCCGACCCGGACCTCATGCTCTGCAGTCACGCTTGCGGCCACTAGACCAACGAGGCAGTCAATTCAAGTAGGTAACAATTATAATATTACTACCTACTTTTAAGGAAATGGCTTAGAATATAAATATATCTTTCCGTTTGGAGAGAATGCCATTTAAAAACTATTAAGAAAAGAATCCTTGCTGCTGGAAATCTTGAGTTTATTTCATAATTAAGTTGAAAACCCTGTTTTAGAATTTTAAAATTGAATTTCTTAAGGTCTAGACGACCTTTTTACAGAATCTTAACAAAAGAAAAACTTTAAATAATTTTTTAACAAACTTTTAAAAGCAAAAAAGTAATAGTTTCCAGGATAAAGGTTAACGCACAATTATAAGCACTACGGGGTTCAGTATCGCAGAGAGAGACTCGAGCTGTTCAGGATTCTTTTTATAAAACGCCATATTGCAACGCAAATAAAATAACTTTTTATTATTTAACACAAGCTAGTCACTAGTAGTCATAGTAATTATTATAAAGTTTCTCGTATTTTGGACTATTTGTAAGTATTATAATATATATTAGTTCATTTCATTTAATTTTTAAATATGTGTATTAGGATGTACCTATTTATGTACATCAATTTTATGTTAATAAAATGGTATTTTTCTTATTTTATTTTTTTACTCCTATCACAATGCTGTCCTATTTGACCCAAAGGTTGACTGGTAGGGAACGCCTTGTGACATTAAGTCCGCCTATGTACCACTCTTGTACATGAAGTTTAAATAACTAAATAAATAAAATTATTTTCATTGATCAGCAAGCAGCACTTGGGCTGTAATTCATATTGATTGTTTTCCCTTGAGAGATTCTTCACATCCAAAGATGCCTTTGCTTGTTATTATTAGTCTGTGCTAGTTAGATTGACGCAATTCGTGCTCTTGTTAAGTTTGAGAATTTTACAAGTTTTGCTGCGTGTTCATTTTTATGCCTTAACACACACTTATGAGCATCGTAAAGTCGTACGATACGGTCTTTTTCTTTTTCGTGTGGTTAGTGCCTAACCTTGTGTCAGAGTTTTTTTGTGCCACTTATGGGCCTTTAACTTTGCTTTACAGGCCGTCAAGATGTAGATACTTCTCAGGCATCATAATTCAGTTTCCTCACGATGTGTAGTAGTACTTAAGCTGCCACATTCTGTCAAACTTTAATAGATTTTCACCTTTATCTCTAAAGCATTAGGTTCAAGGTTGATTGGGCAAATTTGACAGTTTCGGGTAGCTTGATGTGCTGGTGTCTGTACTTACTTTGGATGGACGCCTGGTTGCTGATCCCAGGCAGTGCTTATAAGTACGCGTAGCCCTTAAATTGAACTGAATAGACTTCACTTTTCTTGTACTAAGTTATTTTTAACGATATTGTTTGAACTCGTTTAAAATAACCTAAGTTTTCACGATTCTAGAACAAAGTTTCTGTTGGCTACATATTATATTTAAAATGTAACATCACGCCTGTAATCCTAAAAGTGTTAGTCAGAGGTGTACCTACCTATATTACTTCAACAAAATTTCGCGAGTTATGTTGAAATCCCATGTAATAAAGGATGAGAAACACTGTTATACCAAACCCAAGACCTCATGCTAAACATTAGAGCTTCTGACACCTGGACCGACAACGCAGTAGTAAAATACAGAGTGTGTTTTATTGTATCAGTTTTAGTGAGAAACTAAGTTGACATGGTGTAGTCAGTGGGCTCATTTGGTACCATTAAATAGTAAAAATAAAATATCTCTCAAGAATCTTTCAGCTGTCAATTGTGGGTTAGCATGAGACAGAGAGTTCATTATTTGGGGAAAAAGGCCATTAAATTTAATCCATTTGTAAGGCACTGGGTAGATTTACACATATCGACCCGTTGCCTAAAACCAGCAAAATATGGAAAATAAAATGTATATACTAACATAGTTTTTAAGTTGTTTTGTTACTAACACTATGGTTTTTTAGCCGGAATAAACAGTTCATAAATAAAAAATTAAATAAATTGAAACATATCAGAAGTCTAAAACTTTCAAGATTTGGATAAAGGCTCATTTTAACTTAAAGGTCTCGAAGTTGACATAGTTGACACACTTTACACTATTGTTGGTCCAGAAAAACTAGATGTGTTTGTATGACGGCATGATATTTGTGTGTGGTGGAAATGAACCACCATGCTACAGAAATATGGTGGTTAGTTTTCCAGAACTTGAGGGTCTTCAAATGTGTTCGACAACAAAACTACTGAAAAATTTTGCACTGCCTCAACAGCAGCATCATCGTGTAAGGAAAAATGTAAAAAAAAAGACAAAAGTTTCATTTAAATACTTGAGAATTATATTTTTTGGTTTTTTTATTGCATTAATTATAGCGGAGGTTATTGTGCTTATTAACCACTATGTCAGTTATACATTTACCAATCAACCACGTTTACGTCGCGCCCGTCGCGCCCATCGCGATCAGTTTTAGTCTTGAGGTCGGTGTCCACGAAGTACGTGTCCGTATCCATGGGGGTCCAGTCTACCCAGTTGTAGTTCTTCAACACGAAGCGATTCCATCTTGTCTTCATGTCACACGTTAACTTTTTGTGGAAAATCTTGACATCCACAAACTTCATGTTAGGTGTGAAGAAGTTTCCAACATCAATGCGACGGTCGAAGGGGAAACCAAGAGGCATCTTGTCCAGAAGGACGGTTGACCTGAAGTCGTACATGAAGTCCTTGCGGTTCACGTCCAAAACGTTAATGTCAACGTTATCGACCATTTTCAATGGTGTCACAATACAGTAGAGCATCATGTCCATACCTCCAACCCAACCCCTAGGAAGCAGAAGCCTAGTGGGGAAACCGGTGTGGAAGTTCCTCAAGTCCTTGACCAAGAAGTCGCGCATATCGGTGATGGACTCGACCTTCTTCATCAAGTCACGAGTCATCATGCGGTCGCGGACCAGGTTGTGCATGTCATAAGAGTCCCTCACAATCGTGTTCTTGCCAGTGGTCAGCTTGTACAGGAAAGTATCCAATTCAACGAAGTTAAGGCGGTTGATGTTGATGTCAATAAGACGGCCCATGTGGTCCTTCTTTGGTCCAAGGAAAATCCTTACGACACAGTCAACAGACTTGTCAGACATTACATCGAGAGTGACCTTGAACGCCTGGTGATTGAGGCGGCGCTTGCGAACCCAGAATTTCATGTCTGATTTGGTCTTCTTTAATTCTTCTTCGGTCAAGAACACGGCGTTGGTCATATCCATTAGATAGTCATCGAAGTAAGTGATGAGCTTGTCAACAACAATAGTGTCGATCTTCACGCCGGAGAAGTAAAGATCCTCCTTAGTGTAAGTAGGCAGGCGCAGTTTGAACAAGCACACCAAGTCGATGATACGTTTCTGCAGCATGTAGAATACTGGGTCACGCAGGGCCGTCTGGTATGTGTCCAGGATGGAAGGAACAACGAAGTACCTGTCAAAAAATAGTAAAAGTTTTACAAGCGGTATTTAGTAGCTATATTGTATTTTTAAATTTTCGGAATATCTAGATAAATTGTAATTTTGTTGTTAAACAGAAGTCAACACTTACTTGTCGGAATAGAACGTGTTAAGACCAAGAGCAGCCTTCATGACGATCATCAGGTAGCGGTAAGAGTCAACAACGGTCCTGTCAATGTCAAGCTTGTCGATTTTACCGAAGATCAGTTTTCCTAGAACTTCTATATCTTCAGTCTTGGTCAATTCAAGTCTCAAGCCGTTTATCTAAAAATCAAAGTTAATTTTATTCGTCTCAGTATATTTTTTGTGACATCACACACACACACACATTTGTAAGTTATTGAAAATACTCACTTCGATGTATCCCTTGATGATAGCTGCTCTGATGATCCTCTCATACTCGGTGCATAGACGGATGACGTCACGGTTGTAGTCGGTAGCAATAACGTAGTTGTCGAATCTCACAGGGAACTCTACTCCATTGTGCATTTTCAACCAAGGCCAATATCCCTTCTTGATAGTTTTGTCCCACGAGAATTCCTTAATCTTGCCCAATCCGTTGGAGAGACGCTCCAGATAGTACCTGGCTAGAATCTGTTGGTACATGTATACTGTCAGCTCGAAACGCCTCATCTTCAGCTTGTCCATGAATCTGTCCTTCATCCAGAATGGATAGTCAATGTGGAAGTAGTAGTAGTAGGTGTTAAGATCAATATCTTCTGTGAAGTAGCGGAGTTTGTCTTCATCGCAGAGGTATACGCGTTTGTCATAGACGTTCTCGTCGATTATGTAAACATCCTTGTCAGTCTTCTTGATTCCGTAGAAGTCGCACAGTTTCGAGTCCAGGAGTCCCCTCTTCATTTTCAGTAAGTAAGCCTTCTGAATGACATCGGCGCGCACGAAGTAGTATGGGTAGATCTCATAGGGAGGAGGCAGAATGATTCCCTTGCAGTCGTCACGGTGTCTGACTGCCACGGTGAGAGCGTAGACGAACATGCCTTCGTTGAGGTAAAGGCGCATCCAGCAGGCGGTCTTGACGAAAGTGGTGAAGTCCTTGGCGTAGTACAGCACGTGGAACATGGTGACTACTTCCTTGAGCTGGCGGTCAATGTGCAGGGTGAAGATCTCACCGCGCGGCAGAACTCCAACCTTCAGCATTTTGACGAAAGTCTTGACAACATCGGTTTTCTGAAATAAAACATTGGTATATTACCGTTTTCAAAATATGATAGGCGTTCCTGATAAAATGAACTTGAATATATTATACTTACGACGAACAGGTCAGTGTTCTCTTCAAATTTAAAGTTCTTGCCAATGTCCTCAAGATCCTTGTACATCAGGGGTTCCGTCACATGGTTCAGTAATTTCAAGATGACCATTTGCCGTTGCTTGATGTCCATTGTCACTGGAATTAAAAGTCAAAATTAATACATGTTTTCAAACATAGGTCAGGTTTCTAATTTCTAAATGTGTCTTTGTACACTTTACGGCATAATTGCACCAGAAATTGATTGTCAATGAAAGCATTGGATCGCCAATTTCAATAACGGAATTTTATTATGAGTAGGGGCTCATAAAAATGGTGTCAGTAATGATAAAAAGAAGGGGGATCGATAGCGCTCCATATAAAATACTGGGATTGAACTGCTTCCGCTTAGACTGGAAGCCAACCCCAACATACTTGGGAAAAGGCTAGGCAGATGATAAATTGGTGGCAGAAGATGATGGTGACGGCAAAAAATAAAGACAACAAATAAAAGAAAATAATAGTAAACTAAGCACAAGAGAACCACCGAGTAAACCAACTTAGTAAGCAGTTCATAGAGTACTTATATGATCAGGAGATGCAAAAAATGATCTGGAGGCAATAATGGGTAAAAGTGCTTACTAATAGTAGTATCGTCGACCTCCGGCCTAGCCATGGCCATGGCGGCCAGGCTCACAATCACTAATAAGACAGCCCTCATCGTGGAGTCGACTCGCTGTGAGATCAACTGTGCTCCTACCAAGAAAGCACCCCCTTTTATACGAAGCTGTAATCTAGAAAAAAACACTTTCTTTGTTATTTTTTCGCACTTGATATGAGGCGTTAAAGTAATGACCGTATAAGCATAACAATGTTTGTGTGAACTCTCTAGGACATAAACATTATCTACGCTAGTCACTGCATTTATATTATTATAATATTATCTCATGTAATTGAACTTGTGAAGAAAACAGTGGCGTGATCGAAAACATTGGTAGCAATTTTGCGTGTTATGCTGGGGTATAAAGGAATACCCAAAAAGAACAGAATATTAATTATAATGTAATAGGACAAATAGAAGACATCTAAACATAACATCACGCCTGTAATCCCCGAAGGGTTAGGCAGAGATGTACCTAATAGTACATCCACATTTTGCCAGTTATGTTTAAGTCCCATGTAATAGGAGGCGAGCCTATTGCCATCAACTGGGCACAAATTCACACTCAGTGACTGCTACTGAGAAATTTCTAATCTTCTTCTTCTTCTTCTTCGTCGTGTCGATGATTTCCCCTTTAATTAAATTTGTTTTAACCAAAACTCTGCCACCTCGACGGCGCGCGGCGGTGGTGGTGGCCTCGGACAGGTCCCTCAAAGTGCATGTGGAACCACACATAGTGCATGATAGGAGGTGAGCCATAGTTTGCTCTGAGGCACCGCAGTCACACATGGCTTCATCGGAATACCCCCACCGGACCAGGTTGTATCTGCAGCGCCCCACCTGGCTTCGCAATCGATTTAGGGTCTTCCAGGTGGGCCATGGCAGCAGGTGTCCCGGTGGGAGTCTTTCCGCAACTTCAATATAGTGTGTCGGAGGGGGATGTCGTAGGAGCCACAGCTGTTTTTTTGCTTCACTAGCCCTGTTGTTGTCGACTAATGAATTAGTCGACCTAAGGAAGCTCTTCCGACTCCTCAGCCTGCCTCTTGACGTATAGTACAGAGAGTGGCGTCTATCCGACTGCTGCTTATGCTTTTCGGAAGAGCAGGCAACCTCTCTTCTCACCTCTGGGGGGGCCACTCCTGCAAGCGGATATAGTGCAGCTAATGGTGTTGGTTTGAGGCAGCCAGTGATTATTCGGCATGTTTCGTTAAGAGCTACATCTACTTCTCGGGCATGAACGGATCGATGCCACACTGGGCATGCAAATTCGCCAGCCGAGAAGCAGAGAGCTAAGCCAGAAGTCCGAAGAACATGTACGGAGGCGCCCCAGGCGGTGGATGTTAGCCGACGTAATAAGTTGTTGCGAGCGCCGACCTTAAGCTTGGTCTTAATGCAGTGGTGTTAGTAGGTGAGTGAGCGATCTAGTGTGGCTCCCAAATAAACAGGGTTGCTGTTGTGCTCAATGGCCGCGCCTCGCCATTTTATTTTGAGGGTTCGGTTCGCCTCACGATTTCTGAGGTGGAATGCGCAAGATTGTGTTTTAGCCGGATTGGGCCTCAACGCGTTGTCCTCATAGTAACTACTGAGAGTATTCAGAGCTATTTCAAGGTTTGATTCGGCATCCTCGAAGTTTGTAGTCCTTGTAGCTAGGGCCAGGTCGTCTGCGTAAAGAAATCGTTCGGTGTTGGTTATTTTGGGCTGATCGTTGGTGTATATATTAAATAAAATGGGAGCTAGGACACTGCCTTGAGGTAAGCCATTCTTAATGATGCGCCATCTATTTTTTTCTGGGTTTCTAATGGGAAAACCCAATAACACTTTGCCTGAAGTGGGAACGAACCCAGGACCTCATGCTGAGCAGTCGCGCTTGCGACCACTAGACCAACGAGGCAGTAAACAAACAATAAATAGAAGAGCATCCAATATTAGCCTTCTTTCTTCAGCAAAACACCGAAAGGAATTAATTAGAGGTGTGGTCCCAAAAATAATAAAATCCGATAAGAACCGGTTGCTAATAGATTCGAGAGAACTCTTTATAATATCATTTAGACACAGATACGCAAAGATTCTTGTAGCAACATAATCTTCCTTAAGGCTTAAAGAAATTACAAAACATTGCGATGAAAAATTTTATCAAAAGGGCAGACAATAATAAAACTTTGGGCTTAACTGTTTTAGTTCATGATCATACTTGAACTTAATAAAATATTTTACCCTCACAAAGAAGTTTTCGTTAAGAGGATTTTTGAACCTCCTGGGTACAATGAGGTGGTAAATGGTCTGTCACTAATAATAACCTTTCTCGTAAATACAAACGTTTTAAGTTAATTCTTCAGTTTCCACCACCTACCAAGACAGGGTCCAGCTTTGTATGTTGCACATACTTTACAGATATCCCGTGAACTTCGAAGAGTCGCGGGCCTGTGGACGGTGAGTAATGGTCTAGCTCGCTGTCCGTCCGTCTTGTGACGACAGGCAGTGTCGACGGCGCGTTAGTGTTGCACGCGTGCCTCAAAGAGATGTCAGCAACTAGGAAGGGGTCCGCAAGGGCCGCCGAGATACCGCGGCCCTGGAACACAAAGGGCAAAGAAGGAACATGGATGGGTTTTAGTCAGTAAAAGTCTGACACTCTCTTCCACTCCGCCCAGAGAGGGGAGGGGGAGGGCAAAAAAAAAACTTCGAAAAGTTAGGCACAGGTGTACCTAATAGTACACCCACATTTCGCCAGTTATGTTTTTTGTGGAGAATCTATTGCCATCAACAGGGTACAAATCCAGACTACGTGGCTTATACTGAGTAATTTCTGATGAAAAAAGTCATTAACACTTTTTGCCTCACCTGAGATTCAAACCCTGCTGAGCACGAGGTCCTTCATGTTCAACAGTCGCGACTGTTTTCATTCACGAAATATCTAAAAGCATTTCAACTATCATCCTACATCCACCTATACCCGTGTGAGTAATTCTAACTAAAGACTTCACACAACACTAGACTATCTTTGGGCTCGGAAAATTGTTTCCTAGAGGTCTGGATGGAACAGTCGGCATCAGTGCAGGATGATGACTCAGGGCGGTGGCGGATGAGCCTCACGCACGTCAACGGTGATGCTCAAAGACCCAGTTAGGCGGTCTGCTGCGGGACTGTTTGAAAGAGATAACGCGGCCCTGGAGCACAAAGGGCAAAGAAGGAACATGGATGGGTTTTAGTCAGTAAAAGTCTCCCACTCCACCCAGAGCGGCAGGCGTTATTTGATGATTTTCCATCCCAAAAAAAAAAAAAGCGGTCTACTGCGCACCCACCAACCCACATTAGACAAGCGTGGTGGGTTAATTCTGTCTAAACCCCTTCCCAAAATGGGAAATACGGAAGGGAGGCGTTTGCCCTGCAGGGGGACACAAAGGCTGATAATAATAATTTCAACTATTTATGACTGCGAAGTTGTGAGGAGTTTATTGTGAGTGGGTTGAGTGTGTTACACCCCAGCACCTTGGGTATTGTCGCTCGGATTTTGAAAATCAGATAAAGTTACACCTAAAGTAATAAACTCGTAGAGTATGCAATCTCGAATTATTTTCAGAAAATCTGCTTTTACTCGTCTCTCTTCGGTATTACAGGAGATTGTTTTAGAATATTAAAATGGGGATTACCGAGTAGAATAATTATATGGGTTTGAGTATATCGTTCTAATATGTTCCTAACATCCTTTTTTTTAATTATCGATTTAGGGCAAGGTGATTTAGGTTTTTAAATTTATCAACAGCTTTTAGTATAATAATTATAATACGTTTTCTATTGCTGCAATAAATCGAAAATGAGATACTACATATTTCAACTGGTTAGAGTAACTCCAAACCCTTTATTTTCAACAATTTCACTGACTTTTGAATATCTTTTAACATTTATTTTTAGAAAGGGGAGGCCTTTGCCTAGCTGTGGGACACCATGTAGGACAGCAAAAAAATAAATAAAAATATTCTTCGATAGTTTACCATCTTTTGATTTTCTGTAATGTTCCTAAAAATACCGATCAGTACCCATTAGAAACCTGTAGATAAGATTTGTCATTCACATTTGCACCCGACTTCCAGCAATGCTTTTCCAAGAAATTCGTGAGACATTTAAAGGGAAATAAGTCCGCCAGAAGGCAGGGAGGCAAAGTTCTTTTTATCGCCTATTCTGTTTCCCACTGCTGGACAACGGCCCTTTCTCCTTCTAAACCTGTTTTGTGCAACTTCTGGCCACATTTACTCATCGAACACGATCAGAGTTCAAAATTCTATTTTAGAAAATTAAAATTTTTACTACTGCGTATTAAAGCGTACACTCAGCTTTCAGTTTAACCCTAAAATGACCTGTAAACTCATGTTAGCTACCAGACATTCTAATAATTTGTTTATGTTTGCATCCTCACCACAGTCTAATTCAAATAATATTTAGATAAAACTACTTTCCCTAGGGAGACAAACAATTTTAAGACCAGACATTTGCAATGGCGAGTATAAGCAAACTTTATTTAAGTTTAAATGACATTGTTAGTAATGAATTTAGAATATTGTTGAATAACCAAGTGCGAGATGGACTCGCTCACCGTGGGTTCCGGATAAGGGTGAATATCACAGCAGCAAATTTTACGTGTCCACGTTGAGAATCGAGGTGTAAAATGATAGGATGTTTCTTATTTTTTTTTATAGTGAACTACGTAACTTGGTTCAATTAGGGCCACATTTTTTGTTTTTATAAGTATATATAAATAATCAGGGAAAAAAAAAACACCTTAAAATTCAAGTTTGGTGGCTTGTCCCAGTTCCATTTTTTGATATAATTGCATTCACCAAAGTAACAATTTGGGGTAAAATAGCAAATAAACAATTTCCTTCGTATATGCATAAGACACACTAACTAAAAACAATTAAACTATATTAGGAAATCTAATTTAAAAGCACAGGACACTCGATCAAAGTTTGTCCAAGCAAAAACCAAAATTTTCGTGGCACTTTTTCAATTTACTATAACATGAAGTTTCGGGCATGTGTGATCAATCGTGTTTTATTATTTCGCATCTCTAAGTCTTGAACCAGCAGTTTCGCGTAACAGGTATGTGATTAGTGCTGTGATTACCCCCCAAAAACGTAAGTACTCACCTTGGGTGGGAAGGGGGACAAGAATTGTTCAATTTTGGTGGATCGATTTGCTGTCGATTATAAAGGGTTTTAATAGTAAGCTTCACGTTATAGCTAGTGATTAGGGTTTCGTATAAATCAGTAACATCAATTTAATCGGAACTTAAAACCCCTATTTTTAAAGATTTTTTTTATGCCTGGTCCCAATTTTGGTGGCTCAATTTTGGTGGCTTTGGTGGCGTTTTCCCGCCACCAAAATTGAAAACGAGCCACCAAATTTTAAGTATGTACTGTATATGTATGGTTTGTACCTATATAGCCAGTTTTTACGTTGCAGGACAGTTTTATTAGGAAACAAATAAATGTTATGTACTTTGCAGTAAGTAAGACCAATTATTATAAGGGTGTGGCATACGATGAGAGAAGATTTATATTTGAAAACTACAAATTCCTTTCTTAGATTTAAAGACTGATTATAGAAACCATCAATCTAGTCTGGTGATTAGCATCCAAATATTGAGTTAAGGTTTTTTAGTTTAACTGAAATCTGCAGAGCGTAGTCACTAGAGCGATGGTGAAATGGTAAAGATCTGTTTGCTGTTTCACTGTGTCTCTCCTTGGATTTAATATTTTTTATTTTGTTTGAAACAACAAAAAATTACATCATAAAGCATTGAGCCCAAGCATAGCCCTTTCCATAGCTCGCTGAGCGACCTCGAATTTATGGACCAGCCGTACCGAGAGTGTCCACGTTTCAGCCCTATAAGTCATAACAGGCAGGACGTACTGGTTGAAGACCTTAGTCTTTAGGCTCTGTGCAATACGCGACGAGAAGACCCGACGAAGTTTCCCAAAAGTTGCCCAGCGCAGCTGAATTCTTCTGTCAGTCTCCCTCTTAATGTTGTTCTTACCAAACTGCAGAGTTTGCCCGAGATAAACATATTCTCGAACAACCTCGAGAGAACCGCCATTGACAATAGGTCCTGGTTCCGGGTGACGTGTTCGTTGAACATAACCTGGGTTTTGTCCAAGTTCACCCTGAGATCAATGCGTATTGATGAATCAATTAGGCCATCCAGCATGTGCTGCAAAGTCGAGCATCGCTTCAGCCAGTTTGACGATTTCAACTGCAATGCAAATCTCAAGTGTAAGATGTACTCGCCGTTGATGTTAATGCCAGGTGCGTTGGTGAGGGGCTGCGGGACTGTAAGGAATATGGACACAAGTCTGACACTCCCTTCCAATCCGTCCAGAGAGGGGGGGGGGATGGTCATTTGATGATTTCCCATCCAAAAAAAAAGGTGCGTTGGTGAACCATTTTGGCTAAATTACGTCCCCTTGGCTCACCCCCTGACGCAATTGGATATGCTCTGTTTGCTGCTTCTGAGTTTGAATGGTTATTGTGGTGTTTTCATAAAGAGTTCTCAGCACTTGGATATATCGCCAGTCGACTTGGCATCGCTGCAGAGACTCCAGAACTGACCAGATCTCTACAGAGTCAAAAGTCTTCTCGTAGTCCACGAATGTAAGACACAGCGGCCGATATACTCTTCGAACTTCTGCATGATCTGCCGTACTGTGTGGATGTGGTCTATGGTGCTGAATCCGGCCTGCTCCGGTGGCTGGAAGACATCGAGTCTTCGCGCTAGACGATTCGTGATGACTTTTGAAAACAGCTAATACACGTGGCTAAGGAGCGAAATGGGTCCGTTATTCTTGAATAGGGTCTTGTACCCCTTTTTAAAGAAAAGGACGACCACGCTCCTTCACCACGCTTCTGGAGTTCTCCCAGAGAACAGGACCGAGTTGAAAAGCTCCCGTAGCTTTCTTAATACAGGACTTCCTCCCGCTTTCAGGATCTCAGTCGTTATCCCATCCTCACCAGGCGCTTTTCCATTTTTAAGCTGTCTAAGTGACGCCCCGATTTTGTTTTGGCTGAATTCTGGTAGGTCTTTTGTGGAATGGCGGGTTAAGGTGGCTTTGGAATCCTTATTTTCGGGATCAGGTCGAGATTCATGCGATGCGTACAACTTGCCGTAGAAGTTTTCGACTTCTGACAGAATCTCCGGCTTCGAAACGACCTTATCTCCACTAGATTTGGTATTTATTACAACTTGGTCTTTATTATTAATTTTGTTTAAAATAAAAATATTTTTGTTTTTTGTTTTCGTTTTTGTTTTGTGTCATAAACTCATAATGATAGATCAGATAAATAATAATAAATATTTTTTAACAACTGAGAGTTTTATTAACCGATGTAGTTATTGATGAGAATGAGAATTTGTGAGATTAGAGATTAGATTTCGATTGATAGATGATTTAGATTAGATTACATTGAGCTTTATTAGTGAGATTGAGGTTTGTGACGGAGAAATTAAATTTTGGTGCCACTGATTTTCAATTTTGGTGGGCACTTTCGATTTTGGTGGGCGATTTTCAATTTTGGTGGCCACACTAGACTTTGACCTTAAATATCTCAAAAAGTTATCGAGATTTTCTGAGCCCTCTTGAAGATCCTTCCAGCTTGGAGTTTCTTTTCTTATGACAGCCCCTTATTTTTCACGAATAATGAAGAAAAAATTTCGCCACCAAAATTGAATAAAAATGCACGTTTTTGATATTCACCCATAAACTTGTATGAATCTTGTTTTAAACTACAAATTTACATTTGTTTGATTGTTTCCTTTACGTGTGCTGAAAGACACTGCTTCTTGCCAAATTTGATGATTCTGGGTCAACAGAAAGTACCTTATAGGTTTTGATTCTCTTGGGAAATCGGAAAATATGCGACATAAACGGTCATATCTTTTGATCACGTTGACTTACAAGTTTGACAGCTGAAAGAGACCATAAACCCGAATAGTTGATATAAACAAGTTGAGACTTCTACGCGTTCCTGAGAAAAAGGGTCTTGGCAGACAGACAGACAGACGAACAACAAAGTGATCCAATAAGGGTTCCTTTTTCCTTTTGAGTTACGGAACCCTAAAAACTAAACTGGTTTAGTTGAGATACCAGAGAGACATTAATGAAAGGTCATGTTTATTAAAATTGTCAAGTTTTAATTGGAATTACAATATTTAAAGATAAATTCACTAATGGGGGGCGAGACTAATAGAGTAAGATCCCAGAGCAATCAGACATAACTTATTTTCACACGGATGAAACCTGAAGTTTTCAGTAGCGTCTCGTGTGCCTTGAATACCTACGCGCTTTGTGGAACTTGCCGAGTGCCACCTGGGCAGGTACCAGGTGAGAAAGGTAACTAAAAATAAGAATTATTTAACTTAAATTCACATGGCTGATTTTTATATATGTCATGTAGAATATTATTTTAAAGTAATATCATAAGTGTCAGACACTTTTGATGGACCAGAGCTTTTGTCAGACGCTTTTAAGCTACCCAAAAAATAAATGAACTTTACTTATTTTTACATGTCTGATTGTTTTATATGTTACTGAAGTATTTATTTAAAAGTTATATTCAATCAGTCAGACAAATTAGAGTGACCAAACATCCCCTAAGACAAAAATTATTCAGCCAGAAGTATGAGGGCGAGAGCACTATGCATGCGCTTCAGAGTGAGTGAGACGTCCATAATAACTCGGTTCCCCTTCTTAAACTCACCATCTGTTTCAATCTACTGTGTATGTGCTGTTTGCGTGTAATATAACTTATAGTATACAGTATAGTTCGAGCCTGCGAGAGCACATGTTTTTGTTGTTTACATCAGGTTATTTGTGAGTGTTTTATCAAGTTGTTATAATCATGGAAGAAGAGAAACTGAAATGTATATTTTGTAAAAAATCTCATGATAAACACATGACTTCACATTTGGCTCAACACTTGGTTCAGGGAATTAGCTGGACTTGAGTTTGACACTACATCTAAATCAGAAGGGGGACGTCTCACTCACTCTGAAGCGCATGCATAGTGCTCTCGCCCTCATACTTCTGGCTGAATAATTTTTGTCTTAGGGGATGTTTGGTCACTCTAATTTGTCTGACTGATTGAATATAACTTTTAAATAAATACTTCAATAACATATTAAAAAATCAGACATGTAAAAATAAGTAAAGTTCATTTATTTTTTGGGTAGCTTAAAAGCGTCTGACAAAAGCTCTGGTCCATCAAAAGTGTCTGACACTTATGATATTACTTTAAAATAATATTCTACGTGACATATATAAAAATCAGCCATGTGAATTTAAGTTAAATAATTCTTATTTTTAGTTACCTTTCTCACCTGGTACCTGCCCAGGTGTCACTCGGCAAGTTCCACAAAGCGCGTAGGTATTCAAGGCACACGAGACGCTACTGAAAACTTCAGGTTTCATCCGTGTGAAAATAAGTTATGTCTGATTGCTCTGGGATCTTGGACTATAAGGGTGATTGACCGTTTACACCCATTAATATTTTCTAGCAAAAGCATTTTCTCTTTTGTGCACAGCTTTGCCCATACACGCAAAGATGTGCACAAAAGAGAAAATGCTTTGTGAGGACCTGCGTCAGGCGGAAGGTGAGGGCGCCGTGGTGCCTCTCTAGCCACTCCTCAAAGAGGGGACTTATCTCCACTATTGTGGCGTGCCATGTACTGGGTTGCGACAGTCGCTCTCTCCATGTCGCCAAGAGATCCCGACGGAGGTCTGTCCGCTGAGCGGTGATTTGCCGCGGCAGCGGAGTTTCCCCCCAACGGAGTGCCTCCGCGCGCCATTCATGCAGGCGCGCGAGGACTATCGCCTCCAGATCCCATGGTGGCAATCCGGCCAGGAGGCTCGCAGCCTCGCGGGAGATCGTGCGGTACCCCCGGACTAGCCTTACGGCTACCACCTTTTGGGGCACGTTCAGGTAGTGGGCGGCACGCCGCTTAATTGAACGTGCCCACACCGGGGCCCCGTAAAAGGCCATGAACCGAACGACCCCCGCATAGAGCCTACGGCAGGAGGCATTTGGACCCCTCAGTTTGGGCAAGAGCCGCTTGAAGGCAGCCCCGGCCCGTTCCAGTTTGGGAGCCAAACGTCGCAAGTGATGTACACCACACTTCGATTTACATAAAAGAAGCCATTTCATTATAAGGTGACATAATGAGCGGTCTTATCGCTAAAGGAATCTTTGGATGGATTAGACGAAGAGGGAAATGCAATGATAATAATCAGAGATCATCTTTGCCTATCTCTTAATGGAATACAAGCGTGATGTTACGCCATAACCTCTCCAACGTAGTAATATAATATCTTTGACCTCTCTAGAAGCACTTGGCCGTTCAATTACATATATCATCCGGATTGCCTGCGGCCGCATCGCTGTCTCTGACCGCAACAGGAATAGCTAAATGATTCAATGTATATCGGGATCTAATTGCTCTTAAGATCACTGGGGCACGATACCGCATTTCATTTGTAACAAAGCGACTTGGGTGTAGGTATTAACTGTAACAAGGGGCTTAGCTTGCATCGTAAGTAAGAAAAGTTACCTTTTTAATGTCTCTTGTACTTCAAACACTGTTTTAAGCTTTCACGGTTTACAACTAAACTTATGCTGTCACTGACGGGATATCTTCCGTGATTGTTCATTATTTTGTGCTCCCGATTAATGATTATTAATTTATTTTCTATCCACCCGTATTATCCAGTCAACCCGCGATCATGGCGCTTGCAACAGTGTCGAAATATCGGGAGCTCAAAATAATGAACAATCACGGAAGATATCCCGTAAGTGACAGTATAATTAAGTTTTGTTACAGAGAAATCGCTAATGGAAAACCCCAGCTACATGGCTCAATCTGGAAATCGAAACAAGGACCTCGCAGCTAAGCAATCACACTCACTATCATTTGCACTAATGAGGCAGTCAGAAGAGGTCAAGAGGTTTAATTAGCTCCATACCAATTACCATAATACTCGTGCGTAAGTTTGCACAAGTTACGGTAATAAAGCAAAGTACGTGATTTTCTACGTTTACACTAGTTTGTTCATCAACTCAAGTATGCCGCAGGCATCAAGCGGCAATTCTTGTTAACTTTTGTCACAAACACACGACTGCCATTGCAATTTGAACCCCATGTCAATGACACAGACGTCAAAACTGCGCGTTTGTGAATTGCAACAAGAATTCCATGTTGCTAGCATATTATAACTCGACACTTGACACTGCTCTGCGATTCATTACTGTTTGTATTTGCTACAAATTAGTTCCGTAGACGCTGGGATTATATTAGAAGCTCAACTAACACCCTCTTACTGTGCACTAACAAGCAATCTGCATACTAACCACAGTGATTAGTGCATCTAATGAAGATTTCAGGAATCGCTTTTCGCTTGCTCTGTCATAATTACAGTGGGAGATGCTGTTCTTGGATCTATGAATGGATACATCATCATCTACCTAGCCTTTTCCCAACTATGTTGGGGTCGGCTTCCAGTCTAACCGGATAGAGCTGATTACCAGTATTTTACATGGAGCGACTGCCTATCTGACCTCCACAACCCAGTCAGTACTGAGTAATACGATACCCCTTGGTAAGACTGCTTGTCAGCAGCTGCAACCAGCTACTGACATCCAGTCTGCTGCTGAGTGCTGCTGCTGGTTGGAGCTGGTTGTATCTATGAATGGATAAATTAATATTAAATTTTTACTTATTTCGATTTGTTTTTTCGCGTTGTTTTTCGTCTCGTACGAGACGAAAAACACGCGAATGAAGCCACGAACAAGAGCTAGTGAAAGCTTTTTTCCGTGGCGTCGTTGGGTATCGGAAAATGACCCGGGAATGTACTACTGGGATTTAAAATATCCCATGTTCTCCTTGTCCGCAAGCGAAGCCACAGACAAAAGCTTTCACTAGTTTTTGTTCGTGGCTTCACTCGCGTAACACGGAGGTGAATCATGACCCTTCATGATTTACCTGTGTGCCAAAGACTGGAAATCCGTTCAGTAACGACTGAAAAGCAATCGCAATTTGTATGTATATATTTTTTGTTTTTTTGTGTGCAATAAAGAATAAGAATAAGAATAAAGCCATGAAAACAGGAAGACAGAAATAATTTCACATTTAAAGTATTAGAATGGAGCATTATGGATTATCTTTAATACATAGATAAATAAACAAGCTAGCGCTCAGATTCTACGTATTTTAATTTGCCAAGATGTTTTCTTAAACACCTAAAAATGGCTTAACTATAAAAAAAAAATAAGAAAAACACTTAAAAGTTAGCTAAATTAATTATCTGTAATGTAAAAATGAAAACTTCTAACCATAAAATGCAATCTTTTGTTAACTTGTAAAAGAATTTCTGAGCAAGTTTCGCCGCGGGTAATATTTTAATGAGATAAAAATAAAACATTTTTTTCAAATCATAATCTAATGGTCTGCTACAATGAACTTACTGCCATTTGCAGGGCTTAAAGTGAAAGCACTAGGGTAAAAAAAAAGTCATTCAATGGGGTCAAATGAACTTAGAGGGTTGTATACGGTGAGTAATGGGCTAGCTCGCCGTACGTCCGTCTTGTGACGACAGACCGTGTTCGTGTTCCACGCGCACCTCCAAGAGATGTCAGCAACCAGGAAGGGGTCCGCAAGGGCCGATGCCTGCCGGGGCTGCGGGACTGTTCGAAAGAGATACCGCGGCCCTGGAACACAAAAGGCAAAGAAGGAACATGGATGGGTTTTAGACAGTAAAAGTCTGACACTCATTTCCACTCCGCCCAGAGCGGGGCGGGTCATTTGATGATTTCCCATCCGGAAAAAAAAAGAAAAGGGATTGATGATTTTAATGATTATAATTCTGTAACTACATACGTGTTACTTGCGCGAATCATATTTTCATCAACATACAACCTGACACTGACCTCTGACCTGCAAATTGCAAAAACGTAAGAAAATTTGAGTTTCGCGTGCTACCCTGGTGCTTCCGACTTAATGCGAGTTTTTATAAATATTCGATCACGTTAGGGTAAGCTTTAATTTGTACAGTAACTGAAAAGTATAGTACCGTTTAGTGACAAAATTGGAAAATATAATACAATAGAAAACATTGCACCTTGTAAATCCCCAAACGGTTAGGCAGAGGGTTAGGTACCTAATAGTTCACCTACATTTCGCCAGTTACGTATTTAAGTCCCTTGTAATAGGGGGCGAGTCTAATTGCCATCACCAGGATACAAATCCTGACTCCGTGACACCCTGTTACGAATAGCCAACATAAATTTTAAAAAATAACATTTTCATTATTTTTCCGTCATGAATCGTTTGTGCATCGTTTGTGAACGTTTGTGTCACTAATGATTTTTTTTGTGACTAATTAGTTAATTAGTAATTATTTTTTTAATTTTCAGCTTACGATTAGCCAACATTTTTTTTAATTAATCGGAAAATAGACTTCCGGGTACTTAATCGATCGGAAATCGTTTGTGAATTCCGAATATGCCAACAAAAATGTTTGTGAATAATTATTTATCGAGAAAATAGGAAAAATAAAAGTTTTTTTTTCATCATATCGCGTTGTCTTTTCTCGTCACTCCTTGTAATTGTAATTGTCTGCTTTAATACCACCTAGTGTAATACATAATAGCTAACCTTAGAGGAAAATGACAGCACAACAGCTGTATATTATTTTTATTTATAACCTAAAAAAAGAGTGAGATCGAAAGAGAAATGTCATTTCGCATAGAAAATGGTAATTGGATTATTATAAACTAATTGTTGAGTCTCCAAGCTGGACTGATGGCATCAAAAAAAAATGGAATGACACTCATTCTCAATATTCTAGTGAGATAAACGCACAGAGAACTTATAATTTATTTTCGGAAATTGTTGCTGGATTTTTATATCATAAAGCTAAAGCATTTAATCTTTTTAATCCTCCAGAATGCTGGGATGTAAGTTAACAATATTTTAATTATTTTTTTTATTAAAGATGAAAAAGAATTTATCTAAATTATTTTAGAAAGAACGTGGATATGGATTGACAACAGTAACTAGTTGCGAAGGCTTAGCAGTTCCATCATATTTTTATATTCAATTTGTCTGGTGTTTTGCATCTTTGACTGGAATATTATTATTTCTTTATGCAACTCATCTCAGGGAATCTATTTATGGAGGTTTTATAGCCAGTTTAAGTTATTTTTTTAATTTCACCGAACGTACAAGAGTACAGTGGACATCTCCGTGAGAGTTTTGCTTATCCAATATTGTTGTGGCAAATGTTCTCTGTGACTACAGTTTTTGACAAGAATAAAACTAAAGAGAAGAAGCAATTTCAATGAAAAGATATTTCTGATAATTTTCCTTTTTGGATGAGAATTTTTGATAATTTATCAATGTATTAAGGAATATTTATAATTTTTATGCTGAAAGGTTAAGATAATTATTTTTATTTCAGAAAATTTTTACTTCTACTACATTAAGTCTAGCATGCTGGCAGTTTTTTCAATTTGTTTTAACAACTCTACTCCTTTGTTAACTTATTCTACATTGGATAAAGATAATTCCATGTGAATTTTTATTGAAAATAACGGCAACTCATGGATTATTATAAATATAGAAAATATTTTACTCATTCTAAAATTTATAGAAGCTTGCATAATAAAAGTTGAGAACCTTTCTCCAAAAATAATCATTTTCCTTTTCCCTTTCCTTTTTCTATGAGAGCATATATGTCTTCCAGTGCACGGTTCAGAAAGTTATCAAGAATTCATAATATAATACAGTCAAATTAAGTGCAGCTTAGCTTGTAATGATTATTATCAATAGAGCTGATCCGAAGATAAAACCATCTGACGAGAGTTTTCTGGGGTAATGACAATCTAAAGGTTTCCATAGTGCAATTAATTTTTATGTATAAATAATACAAATAATATAAAAGTATCTCATATATTTTTAATTTCTGGCACTCGTGATCTTACTCTGATAGTTTAAATAAATTCTTCAACAAATTGCATATAAAATCAGATAATTTACAGTACTATGATCGCTTATAATACTATGATCACAAGAGAGGAGAGCTTTGGGTTTGAACTCCACATAAGTCAAATAGTCCAATCTCAAAACCACATAGTAGTCATTGGCAAACACCCTTTTAAATGGGTGTGAATCTCCACTGTACAAAATTCGACAAAGAGACCGTTTATCCTGTCGTTTTGCTTCTCCATTATCAGTGAAATTCCATAAATCTATCATACGACATCCAGGTTTACTAAATCAATCAAGAAAAATTGAATAAAATTAAAATAATAGAATACTTGATAGAATAATAATATGATTAAATATCTAATAATACTAACACATTTCCATGCCCATAACACAATCCTCCGTCAAGGACTAAATAATCAACTTGCATATTTCTGATAGTTTCATAAACCGAAGCTGCATCTTTTCTGCTATACACTTCATAGATCTTGAGAGTTGTATCCCTGAAGTCAATAAAAAAAAAATCAATAAATTGCCTATAAATCGATTATTCATTATAATGGATGAGTGATTTAAACGTTTAAAAAATAGTTATTTATTTCATAAAAATGATTTTTTTAGACATTAAAAACATTACCTTATCTCTTTGCTTTCATAAAAAGGATTATTTACAATAAGTCTTCCTGTAGAAAGCAATAAATTAGCCATCACTGACATTTTTCCCACAAAAACTGCATTTGGTGTTGTATATGTTTTAATCCATTCAAATAATTCTTCTTGTTCAACATTTTTATATTCTGCTGAGTACTTATTTCATCTAAAATTCTATCAAACCCATGATATCTCATACTAAAAATCAATGCTATCAACAGTCCTACTCTTATTGATTCAGTTTTAATTCCTAATTTCATTAAATATTTAAATATTTGTTATTTATTACACAACTAGCCATTGGACACTAATGAGGATTCATAAATAATTTCAACATCATTATCATTACAGCCATTAATACAAAAGCTCCTGTTTGTTGACCATTGTAAGTCATTCCAGGTTCAATACAATCTGAATAACCTAGGGTATTATAATTTCTATACCAAAAATATACTGCTAAAAATCCTGCTAGAATTGCTGTTGAAAGCAGAAACGTTTTAATGATCACTTCATAATTTTCGTATGGCAGAAAATTAAATTCTGCTGAGCAAGTGTAAAGCAAAGTATGAAAGTCTTTGTATTTGGTGAGTTTGGCTTTTAAAATATCAAAAACATGGCTGTAGTCCACGTAAGCAATATCAAGTGTAAACTTTTGGAAGTAAGTGAAAATAGTTGTACTGAGTATATTTATCAAAATAAGCCATTTTGGACTTAAAGTATTCTCTAATTGTGTATTCAAATTATCACTACAAAAATTCCAACAGCCGAAGCTGCATAAATTGAAAAAGCACAATGATTTCCTAATAAGCTATTGATGATTATTGATAATCCATGAGTTGCCGTTATTTTCAATAATAATTCACATGGAATTATCTTTATCCAATGTAGAATAAGTTAACAAAGGAGTAGAGTTGTAACAAATTGAAAAAACTGCCAGCATGCTAGACTTAATGTAGTAGAAGTAAAAATTTTCTGAAATAAAAATAATTATCTTAACCTTTCAGCATAAAAATTATAAATATTCCTTAATACATTGATAAATTATCAAAAATTCTCACCCAAAAAGGAAAATTATCAAAAATATCTTTTCATTGAAATTGCTTCTTCTCTTTAGTTTTATTCTTGTCAAAAACTGTAGTCACAGAGAACATTTGCCACAACAATATTGGATAAGCAAAACTCTCACGGAGATGTCCACTGTACTCTTGTACGTTCGGTGAAATTAAAAAAATAACTTAAACTGGCTATAAAACCTCCATAAATAGATTCCCTGAGATGAGTTGCATAAAGAAATAATAATATTCCAGTCAAAGATGCAAAACACCAGACAAATTGAATATAAAAATATGATGGAACTGCTAAGCCTTCGCAACTAGTTACTGTTGTCAATCCATATCCACGTTCTTTCTAAAATAATTTAGATAAATTCTTTTTCATCTTTAATAAAAAAAATAATTAAAATATTGTTAACTTACATCCCAGCATTCTGGAGGATTAAAAAGATTAAATGCTTTAGCTTTATGATATAAAAATCCAGCAACAATTTCCGAAAATAAATTATAAGTTCTCTGTGCGTTTATCTCACTAGAATATTGAGAATGAGTGTCATTCCATTTTTTTTTGATGCCATCAGTCCAGCTTGGAGACTCAACAATTAGTTTATAATAATCCAATTACCATTTTCTATGCGAAATGACATTTCTCTTTCGATCTCACTCTTTTTTTAGGTTATAAATAAAAATAATATACAGCTGTTGTGCTGTCATTTTCCTCTAAGGTTAGCTATTATGTATTACACTAGGTGGTATTAAAGCAGACAATTACAATTACAAGGAGTGACGAGAAAAGACAACGCGATATGATGAAAAAAAAACTTTTATTTTTCCTATTTTCTCGATAAATAATTATTCACAAACATTTTTGTTGACATATTCGGAATTCACAAACGATTTCCGATCGATTAAGTACCCGGAAGTCTATTTTCCGATTAATTAAAAAAAATGTTGGCTAATCGTAAGCTGAAAATTAAAAAAATAATTACTAATTAACTAATTAGTCACAAAAAAAATCATTAGTGACACAAACGTTCACAAACGATGCACAAACGATTCATGACGGAAAAATAATGAAAATGTTATTTTTTAAAATTTATGTTGGCTATTCGTAACAGGGTCTCCGTGACTGCTACTGAGAAATTCCTGATGGAACAGCCCAACACTTTGCCCGAGCTGGGAATCGAAGCCAAGACTTTAGATCAGTAGTAGTGCTTGCGACCACTAGACCAATTAAGAAGGTTTTGCCTGAGATAAAACACTAAACCTAGTAAAGACACATTAAATGCACACCACTTATTTAAGAACTCACTTCCTAACTGATGTATGAGATCGTAACGGTATGTATGAGATCGTAGAAACTGTCAATATCAAATACATAGAAAACATACTTTCACGTGCCGTGAAACATGAATTGATTCAAGTTTTCGATCAGAAATAATACAAAAAAAAATCACTAATATAGTCTGTTAATCAACACTTCTACCCTAATATTATAAAGAGGAAAGATTTGTATTTTTGTGTGTATGTTTGTAATGAATAAACTCAAAAACTCCTGTGCCATTTCAAAAAAATTTTTCACTATTAGAAAGCTACATCCACCCTGAGTAAAATAGGCTACATTTACTGCTAAAAAAAATAGGGGGGGGGGGGGGAATTAGGGGAAAATAAATGTCCACCCGTGCGAAGCCGGGACGGGCCGCTAGTATAATATAATTTGTAAATACGTTCATTGTTGTTCATGATTAAAAAAAAGTACTATAACGGTTTGGAAAGTTTGAAAAATATACTCTTTACTCATAGACCTTTTTCTGTAACATACTACTAGGTAATTTAAGGAAAACTCTGTACCTATATATACCACATGTGTATGTAGACACTAGACAATCCCTGTTTTAATATTCTGCAGCACTCTCATTTGGCTCCCAAGGGTACCTAGTAAAAGCTGTAGACTTCCTCAAAGAATTAAGGGCATAGTGATGTAGGCTGATGTATTGCTGTACTCTTCCGGTCTTCTTATTCGTGTGTGTTTATGTCAATTTTGGAAATAACGCAAATGAAAAAGGTGCTGAAGTCGTCAAAACTTTGCTACTAACGAGTAGAGTGTTGAACTTTGGTTGAAACTTTCCCTAAAAGAAAGTTAATTTTGTAACTGAAGTAGTCAAAACTGGTTACTTATAAGTCAGATTTCTATGAAAAACAAGCATTTACACAAATGGTGGAAGGTCTTGAACCTTTTTATATTTCCTCGAAAGAAATTATGATACTGTTAAGTTCAATGTAGTACATATTTTCAAAATTCCATGTAGTACATATTTTTTTTATATTATTTTTAGGAGTCTAAAATCGTACCGTACCCCTCCCACCCCACATGTAATGTTTTTATGGGTAACTAGCTTTTGCCCGCGGCTTCGCTCGCGTTAATTTAGAATTTGACAATCAATTCGGGTTGTACTCTGCTTGTAATAATATAATTCAATCATGATTCACAAGCTAGTTATTGTTGTTTTCCTCGGGAACAATACTTCTATTCGAGATGAAAGGTACTCTATGTCCGTTTCTGTACACCTGACAACGTATATGGAAAATTTCAGGATGATCGGTGCAGTGGTTTTGGCGTGAAAAGGTAAACAAAAAAATTTACTTTCGCATTTATAATATTAAAAAAAAAACAGCTGTTATCTACAAAAGTACAATACCTGCACGGTCAAATCAAAATTTATGGAACAGCTGATTAAAAAAAAACCGAAGCATAAATTCTATGTTCGTGTCGTAAGTTGTATTTTTATGTAGAGGGGTCCGGAATGATGTACTGAATTCGTGATAACCGTTTGAGCGTGTATGTCTCTTCTACCCCGTATGTACTATTTTACAATGAACATGACATATCGGTTCGAAGTCAATAATAAGGAATCACTTTTGCTGCTTCTTTTACTCCTAGGTCAAAGTAATGAATTTGTATGATGTTAATGGAAACTTTCCTTTCATCGTAGACTCATCTGAAACATATTTTATTGTTTTAGTCTGGTGTCGTCATTTACTATCTTAAACCGATACGAAAATACATTAAAGTAGTTTTAACCTCAGTATCAAACATAAAAAATAATATAATTGATGATAACCTACACTTTCTACAATGTTTGCCCTTTCTTATATTGAGTAGTAAAGAATAACACATTGCAAGATAACACTGTCATCAGATTTTCGTATAAAAGGGGCTGCAGTTTTAGTTGGAGTACAGTTGAGCTCACGCAGAGTTAACTCCACGATGAGGGCTGTCCTACTATTAATTGTGAGCCTGGCCACCGTGGCCATGGCTATGAGGACTGAGGTTGACGACACCACGATAAGTAAGTCTTTCATCTTCACATAATTATCCTACGTCATAAATGATATATTCTACACATAACCTTCACCCATTCCTAGTTTGTAGCTTGCAGAATAACATGGACCCTTCAGTTAGCTTATTTTATTTAAAGTGTTCCCGGTACTTAACATTAACTTCTGACTTCCAGTGACAATGGACATCAAGCAACGGCAAATGGTCATCATGAAATTGTTGAACCATGTGACGGAACCCCTGATGTACAAGGACCTTGAAGACATGGGCAAGTACTTCAAAATCGAAGACAACTTTGAGCGTTTCACCGTAAGTTCAATTGAACAGACAATATTTATCTTTTAACCAATTTCGTGCTTCTCTGAATTCGATGCTCACGCTGAAACATAATTTCTTGTTTCAGAAAACCGATGTTGTAAAGGACTGCATGAAAATGATGAAGGTTGGAGTTCTGCCGCGCGGTGAGATCTTCACCCTGCACATTGACCGCCAGCTCAAGGAAGTAGTCACCATGTTCCACATGCTGTACTACGCCAAGGACTTCACCACTTTCATCAAGACCGCCTGCTGGATGCGCCTTTACTTCAATGAAGGCATGTTCGTCTATGCTCTCACCGTGGCAGTCAGACACCGTGACGACTGCAAGGGAATCGTTCTGCCTCCTCCCTATGAGATCTACCCATACTACTTCGTGCGCGCCGATGTCATTCAGAAGGCTTACTTACTGAAAATGAAGAAGGGACTCCTGGACGCGAAACTGTGCGACTTCTACGGAATCAAGAAGACTGACAAGGATGTTTACATAATCGACGAGAACGTCTATGACAAACGCGTATACCTCTGCGATGAAGACAAACTCCGCTACTTCACAGAAGATATTGATCTTAACACCTACTACTACTACTTCCACATTGACTATCCATTCTGGATGAAGGACAGATTCATGGACAAGCTGAAGATGAGGCGTTTCGAGCTGACAGTATACGTGTACCAACAGATTCTAGCCAGGTACTACCTGGAGCGTCTCTCCAACGGATTGGGCAAGATAAAGACATTCTCTTGGGACAAAACTATCAAGAAGGGATACTGGCCTTGGTTGAAAATGCACAATGGCATTGAGTTCCCTGTAAGACACAACAACTACGTCATCGTTCGCGACACCAACCTCGACGTCATCCGTTTGTGCGACGAGTATGAGAAGATCATCAGAGAGGCTATCATCAAGGGATACATCGAAGTAAGTTTTGTCAATAACGTTTTCCACGTTAACGTTGATCCATTGCATACTATTCGTGGCTAATATGTTTTAGTTGTTGAATATTGGTTCGACATTTAAAGAAACTTAAAAACTTTATTTCAGGTTAACGGCATAAGGCTTGAACTGACCAAGACTGAAGACATGGAAGTTCTAGGAAAATTGATCTTCGGTAAAATCGACAAAATTGATGTTGACAGAACCGTCGTTGACTCTTACCGCTACCTCCTGATCGTCATGAAGGCCGCTCTTGGTCTCAACACTTTCTATTCTGACAAGTGAGTATTCTTTCCTACTACAGTAGTTTTATAATAGTTATTTTTAAACGTAACTTAGTGTTGACAACTTTGTTCACACACAAGCCTTGCACTTACAATGGTCGGGAAATTTTTGTTTCCATGCTGTCTCGCCCGCCTATCTTTGATTTTTTTTAAACCGAGTTTGATTGCTTGGAACCCAGTCTAGGCCATACGACTCATTTGTACTATTTTTACAGGTACTTTGTTGTTCCTTCTATCCTGGACCAATACCAGACGGCTCTCCGTGACCCAGTATTCTACATGCTGCAGAAACGCATCATCGACTTGGTGTGCTTGTTCAAACTGCGCTTGCCTACGTACACTAAGGAGGACCTTTATTTCCCCGGCGTGAAGATTGACAATGTAGTGGTTGACAAGCTCATCACTTACTTCGATGACTATCTAATGGACATGACCACCGCTGTGGTTTTGACCGAAGAAGAGATGAGGAAGACCAGATCTGACATGACATTCTTGGTTCGTAAGCGCCGCCTCAACCACCAGGCTTTCAAGGTCACTCTCGATGTATTGTCTGACAAGGCTGTCGACTGTGTCGTAAGGATCTTCCTTGGACCGAAGAAGGACCACATGGACCGTCTCATTGACATCAACACCAACCGTCTTAACTTCGTTGAATTGGATACTTTCCTGTACAAGCTGACCACTGGCAAGAACACGATTGTGAGGGACTCTTATGACATGCACAACCTGGTCCGCGACCGCATGATGACACGTGACTTGATGAAGAAGGTCGAGTCCATCACCGATATGCGCGACTTCTTGGTCAAGGACTTGAGGAACTTCCACACCGGTTTCCCCACTAGGCTTCTGCTTCCTAAGGGTTGGGTTGGAGGTATGGACATGATGCTCTACTGTATTGTGACACCATTGAAAATGGTCGATAACGTTGACATGAATATTTTGGACGTGACCCGCAAGGACTTCTTCTATGACTTCAGGACAACCGTACTTCTCGACAAGATGCCTCTTGGCTTCCCCTTCGACCGTCGCATTGATGTTGGAAACTTCTTCACACCTAACATGAAGTTTGTGGATGTCAAGATTTTCCACAGAAAATTGACGTGTGACATGAAGACCAGATGGAATCGCTTCGTGCTGAAGAACTACAACTTGGTGGACAGGACACCCATCGATTCGACATACTTTGTGGACACCGACCTCAACGTCAAAGTCGACCGCAACCTTAACCTAATTGATTTGTAAATGTTTAACTGAAGAATGAAGACTGAACTAAATAATGACAATGACTGTTATGAAGCAATTTAAAAAACCATAAAAAAATAAACTGAAGTATTTTTAATTACATGTTTGTCTCTTATTTCTCAAGGTTCATATTTAATGACACATTAAAAGATCCATACCACTAATTTTAGTGTTAAGACATTTCCTCGATATTGACATTCATAATTAGTTACAAATAATTATAGTTCTCTACATGATATCAATCAAATGACTTAATAATAGGCTACAGCTTGATACATATAGGTCAGACAGTGGGTATTGCTGTCCTATCAAAAACTTATTAGAAACAGTAGCGGCAAAGCCGTCGAATATCGCCATAGTGATATGCAAGCGGCTTTGCCGCTACTGTTTCTTGTTTTTGCTAGTTATCTGGATTATTATAACAATCCGCAGTAGCAAGACCTGCAGTTGCCTCATTCTACATGGGGTAGGCGCAATACGTTTTCATCTTATATAGCCATGAATTGTGCAAGCATAAATAACGCAGCTTTAATTTTTCATCTGCAGTCCAAAAATAAATACATACTACTGTATGTTTCAGAAAGTATATTAATTTATTGCGTTGGATTCGTGATTAATGGGTTAATTTACAAAACAAAATGCAACACATTATTCATTTTAAAACAGGTAGTTTCTACTGACACAGTAGTGATTGATGTTGTGGATATTTTTACATAACATCATAACATCACGCCTGCAATCCCCGACAGGTTAAGCATAGGTGTACCTAATAGTACACTCACATTTCGCCATGTTTAAGTCCCTTGTAAGCGAACCTATTGTCATCAACTTGACACAAATCCAGACTCCGTGGCTGCTACTGAGAAATTCATAATGGAAAAACAATCGCACTTTACTCGACTTCGGAATCGCACCCAGGACCTCTACCCCGTTGGTCTAGTGGCCGCAAGACTGCTGAGCATGAGATGTTTTTAGTTCGTAGCATAGACGCTCCACAATGTAATCCTATTGCTGGGGACACAGGTTTCGTATCCGTAAGAGGACTGCGCCATAATCCACCACACAGACACTGAGGATTTGGTGCACGTCACATGTCTTCGAATTTTTGCTTCTAAGACATTCTGATTTCTTCACGAAGTTATGTGTTAGTGTGGATAATAATAATAATTCATTTATTTGTTTAGACAACCAGGATCCATTGGGTTAGTAACAATATTCTTAACCTATGTTAGTACTTAACTAAAAACACAGACAGTGTACAGGTGACTAAGGACCTCACCAACGGGCTGTCATGCCTCCCGACTATGGCGCTCAGAATGCTGTTGGGGCTGCCACGGAGTCTGTTTAGCAGCGAGGCCGCTTTCTTACGCCGTACAGCATCGAAACCGTCGATACGAGCCTCAGCGAACATGGATGACGCGCTAAAGAACCGAGGCAAACGCAACAGCACCCTAAACGCGTTGTTATACTGGATCCGCAGAGCATTGTAGGCCTTTTGAGTGTAGCTGAACCACAGGCTCCCCGAGTACAACGACATGCAATATGCTTTAAACAGCGTTACTTTGACTGCCGCTGCACATCGAAAGAACCGGCGTGCCAGCATATTGGATAAGCTTTCACCGTTTGGAAATCCTCGTGCATACATCGGGAGGTAGTAACAGTCTACCGAAGAAAACCACAAGGACTGTTCTGGACATATGCAGGAGCATTTAAATTTCGCCAGGGTTTTTTCTGTGCTTTGATCCGCTACTGGTTAAGCAACTAAACACCGAGGTGATAACCTGCCTCTATCTCCGAAAAAGAGTACTATCTCCATCTTGGTAGCCTTCTTCGATAGCACTGTCACATAAAGAAACCATGGTCATCTTTGAACCGATGCGTACCTCAGGAATAGTATTCACATAAGAGTCCTTTTAATTACCCACGAAGTGTAAAGGGATGTGTCCTTAGCCGGAAATTTGGGCGAGAAAAATACTTAATTAATATGAATGAGGTAGGGATAAAAGGAAACCTGACAGGACTGAATTTCGAGACATTTATTTTGGTTGATTTACCTACCTCCTACGAAAAACTACCTTCATTTTTTTTTGTATCATCCCTTTTAATAATTTTCAAGCAAAATTAACTTCATTTATAAAGCCGAATAGTATCCTGAAGCCTTGAATAAGATATCAAGATTCTTCCATCTTGAAAATAAATTGGAATCATCAATCCTTTTAAGTACCGAAAGTTTTAGCAGAAGTGTTATATTACGAAATTGAGAGCTAAGTGAGGCTTAAATTGGTAGTGCTAGATCTTGAGTAAGTGAAGTAGGTGCCGAGGGAACTGGTCTGCACTATGCCCGTATCAGTAAATTACATAAAAGGCATATATTGTTCCCACTTCTGGGACAAAGGCCTCCATTCTGATATAGGGAGTGAGCCTAATACGCCACACAACACTCTTCTAGCTCTTGGTTCTGGAACATGCCAGTTTCCTCAAGATTCCTACACCGTTTTAAGAACTTGCCTAGGTCGGTCGGTGGATGGGAGACTACCCATTACATAACGAGTTTCCTCCATGCCTCGGAAAGCACGTTAAGCTGTTGGTCACGGCTATCATTTTCAGATTTTTGACAGTCGTTACAGGTAGTCAGTGACAAGAAAGTCTGACAACCAATCTTACCAAGGTTTAGGTACCTTATTACACAATAATAACTGGGTTGTAGAGGTCGGATATTCAGTCGCTCCATGTAAAATACTGGTACTCAGTGGCGTAGCGTGGGGTTTTGCCGCCCGGGGCAGACTGTAATTTTGGCCGCCCCCTCTTATTTCATAATTAGTCAAGAAACGTAGGAAAGAGTCAAAATACAAAGCATTTTTTTTTTTAAATATTTAAAAATGTTTTTCTAAAGTTTATTTTTCAAAGTAAAATATTTTTTATACACAATTTCATTCAAGAAAGGAGGTGTCTGATGAGACGACGAGTAATAAAGAGTTGGAGAGGTATGGAAGAAAAATATTGTTCGTATGTATGTAGGTTTGTCATATTCAATTGCTAATATAGCGAATACCTAGTGTATAGGTTTGCCGTTCCGGAAATTAACAAAAACAGCGAGCTCAAACATTTTTAGCACATCGGATAAATTACATTTTATTTTAACTATTCATATAGATAAATAAGTATTTTTTTATTGACTTATGCATAAAAGCTTTAGACTTGAGAGTAAGTAAGATGCAAGAGCGAGCGAAGCGAGCGAGAAAATTTTAGTACCCCGTCTCGGATAGGTAACAGATTTTCTTTTCACGATTCAAACAAATGGAATTTAACATACTTTTTCTACGAATGCATTAAAGATATGGAATGATTAGGAAAACTTAGCTGTAAGAGCGAGCGAAGCGAGCTAGAAAATTTTAGCATCCCAGATAGGTTCGATTTTCTTTTTACCATAAATACAGATATAAAAAAAGGTAGGCGACAGGCTAGAAGAATAAAGTGCTTGAATCTAGAAAATACGGGGCGGCAGACCGGAATATACGTGAGGCTTGTATGAAACGGCGTATATTAAGGAAAATGCTCCACTTCTTGGTTGTCCTTGTTTTTGCAACATAGTCCCGATGACTTTAGTAATTACCTGAGCTGATAACTATGACCTGACGCTGCCGCCTGGTTCCGTTTAACGCGTCCTGGCTATTGCTCTCTGCCGCCCCCTGAAACGCGCCGCCCGGGGCCATGGCCCCCCCAGCCCCCCCCACGCTACGCCACTGCTGGTACTGAGCTGCATCCGGTCAGACTGGAAGTCGACCCAATATAGTTGATGATGTTTTAAGAACAGTGATGATAAAATATTAACAACTAAATTACTACTTTGCAGAAGTGTTCATATTTTTGAAGAAAGTTAATAAATCCTAACGAAATGGCCCAGTACCGACATCTACACTGCTGTTTGAAATTACTTCCAGATTCCAGAGACAAAATGGTTTTTGCAATCGCTACTAGATGGCGCAGACTGTATGTATGGGAACTTGATAATCCTTGCACTTGAAATACATCAATGTTATGAGAATAAATAACGTCATGTTAATCTGGTACAACATTTTATGTCTTTCATGATCGATAATTGACAATTACTCACAAAAGTTAATTACTTAGGTTTCAGTAGATATTTACTAGATGGCAGTAATTTATATCATGTCGTCTATGCTGCGGTCGTACCTGTCTTTAACACGTTGAACGCCATGGCAGGCACCATGTGTCTGACACCATACTTTCCCCCGAGGTTGCACCAATAAATCGAGAATCGTCCAAAAATCGCTGAGGTGTATTTTTGCAAATTATTGTCAGGAAATAACTAAAAAAGAATGGGTGACTTACGGAAACAGCGATTTACTCATTATTTGCCGAGATGTATAATGGCAGACATCAATGTTCGTCGCGGACTGCGAGGATGTCCAAGCGTCTTTCCATAAGCGCGGGCGCCACGCGGGTCACGCGCAAGGCACGCGCTGGACCCGCGCGTCAGGTTGTTAAAAAAAGTAAATATATTTTTCTACTACCTCAACTGTTTTATTTATCTCTTAGCAATAAAGTCCCAGAAAAGTAGAATTGCAAATTAAATTATTATATGTTTTACACCTACATCTCGAGAAGAAATTGTGTCAGCTCTGACAGGTCATTACTATTTTACACATCACAAATATTTCTTTGTGCTAAGTGATACACGTTATTCTACAGGGCCGCGAGTCATACTCAATATAGTTTTTGTTCAATTTAGTGACTGTCGGCCCACTGTACACATTTGAACGCAGGTCGTGCACGTGGACATATGGTGTCTGCCACGGCCTGAACGACCTAACTATTTGTCGGACACATGACGTCTGCCACGGCTCAATAGGAAAAGTAACATAGTAGGATTATAGTAGGTAGTAGTATAGTAAGATTTGGATTCAGCGTTCAATATGTTAAGTATAACCTATATACTGTACTGTACTGTATAGTATTACCTATGTAAGGCCCGGACTTCACCAAAGCGGAGACGTGCGGAGAGCAGAGGAGATGCTTAGGAGCTAGGGTTTGTATCCACCGAAGCTGTGCGGAGATAAATACTTGCTGGACCGGAGCATAGACTTCCAGTTTAGCGACCGCCGCAACCCACTCACTGGACACCGCTCACCGCACACCAGCGCTGCTCAGTGCTCACGTCTCTTCTTGTCTCGCGCTATTGCCTGCTTGGCCTAAACAACCTAATTCTCTACTCAACCGTATCCACTAAAGCTAAGCAGGGACAAGAAGTGTCAATACCTAACCCTATTAGTGGTCTGTAACACATCTCCTGTCCTCTCGTCTTGTTTCCGCTTTAGTGCAGTTCGGGCCTTAGTAAACTCCTAAGCGGCGAACGTCACGCGGACACTCGTGATCGACGCATTCGTACTGCGTCCTAACCAAAGCGATCGTTGCACCCGGGGGGGTTCAGAATGATGTACTGAATACGTGGTACCCGTTTGTGCGTCGGTGTCCCTTCCACCCTGTATTTTTTTATACCCTATAGAAAGGCCTAGAAATATTTACTTGAAAGTTCATAATCAATTATGTTACGTAAAAAGAACAAACACAAATCGAGAAACGTTATCATTGTTATTTTAACTCCGTCTGACCTCATTTTTTTTGTCTTAGGTCATGTCTACTTTCGCGATAGGTCCGCGACTCAACAAACACGCAGATAGCACAGTGGTTGATTGATTATGGGTGCTGCGGTACGGGTTCGATTCCCGTGCGTAATTTGTATCACCTGGAATTAATTACAGAAAAATTTAAACTTAGGTTACTGCCATTAATGCCACTTTTACAACGTCATTAAAGTCGAGAAATATAAAAACACAAAAGATATTTCAGTATTGCCTCTGCAAAACATCTTCAAACTTACTTACCATATTTTTTTGTAATTCCACGTTCAATCAGGTGTGCGGTTGGCCTGTATGCTTTTTGTTGCCACACGCGAAATACATAAAAAAGAAAAGAAAGAAACATTTTATGTGTCGAAGGGACATGATGTGCATCATACAAAATGACAAAAAAAATACAATAAATATACAACGCATAACAAATATAGCAGCATCCACGCCTGCACTGCATCCTACAGCCCGATTTTCATTGGTAAAGTGTTAAGCAAAGTTCATAAGGCCAACCCACCACCTACCATGGCCCCACCACCATCATGTCATATGGGCTGAAACATCAAGGAGACGACTGCAGACATAGCCCGCCTAGAGACAGTAAATAAGGAAAGTGGTATAAACCGATCGGACAGTAGCGTGTAAACAGTCACTGTCTAGGTGCTCGCCACTATCCACTGTACTTGTAGTCGCTACTCGCCACAGTAATAGAACAAATGGGAATTTTTGATCCCACTAGTTCTTTTTTGGACCAACTTAAATCGTAGGACTAGTGGGAAAAAATATTCCCATTAGTTTTACCGTAGAACTGTTTGGTAGAACTAGTGAGAACGAATCATCTCTTCGAGGGAAGTTACGGTGCAGGCGTGGTAATCTAAACGTGTCATAGGAAACGGACGAGACAATTATTGTTATTCGTGTCTAAAAAAAATTCTCAATTGTTAAGCTTTTAAACAGAAGCACAGTCAACTTCACATCATGCAGTAGTTCAACATTAACAGTGCCATACTGTCGTAGAGGTTTTTGCACAAAACAAAGATGGTGGTCTACTTTTCACCTTTATGCCTTTAGTATTAAGGTTCTTCTTCTTCTCTCTGGCACGACGATTTTTATATTTTGTTAACCCAGAACTTCGCCACCTCCACCGCGTCGTCGGTGGCAGCGCAGAGGTCACTTCGGCTGCATGTTTTTGGACTAAGAGGGCATGGAGGAGGTGGAGCTGGACTTTGCCGATTGAACAGACGCCACCACATCAAGCTGTCCGAAACTGTCAAAGTTTCCCAATCAACCTTGAACCTAATGCTTTAGTGGTAAAGTTGACAATCTATTAAAGACATTTGACAGTTTGTAGTAGCTTGATGCGTCTGTACATGCATTGCCCGTATGAAATACCCCACGTTCAGCAGTGACATGAAACCTCTCAAACTCAAACTCAAACTCAAACTCCAAGCTATTATTTCAAATAGACCCGTGACAGGCACTTTTGCATAGTCAAAAATAAGCTACCTACAGTCCCGCCACAGGCATAATAACTGTGAATGGACTGTAGTTGCCCATTCGAAAATAGTAGATCTCATGGAGAAGAATGGGCAAGAAACTCTATGGACACTCTATTATGTATGAGACACATCATTAAAACTATTATCATAATACTTACTCAATTTCTTTTAATAATAAGTGTTGTTTTTGTCTGCAAACCCAGATAAGGTCTGTAACTACGGGAGCAATATACTGTGGTCCGAAACGTGACTGTTAAACTTGACTTTGACTAGGTCAGTACATCCAAACATAACGAGTGTACTGATTAAGTTGTTTTTACATAAAGTATTGTCAATTTATATCACTTGTTATTTTTATTTCGTAACCGTCTGTTATGAGATTATTGTTTTAGGTAAGCATAGGGTGAAATGTTCATCATCTGCCTAGCCTTTTCCCTTTTTGCCTTCCAGTCTAACCGGATGCAGCTGAATACCAGTATTTTACATGGAGCGACTGCCTATCTGACCTCCACAACCTAATTAGTACTGGGCGATACTCCTTGGTAAGACTGGCTGTCACTTTCGGGCCATTGACTACTTAACGACTGTCAAAAATCTACTATTGACAGCTGCGACCAAGGCTTAACGTGTTCTCCGAGGCACGGAGGAAAGTTGGTATGCAATGGGTGGCCACCCATCGACGGACCAACCTAGGCAAGCGCAGCTTAACCGACCGGCTGTTGATCGACCCGAGCGACTGTTTTTATTTAGCTACGAGCTCCTCCAGGGCGAAATGTTCTTATTAGCGTTATATCATGATTGTATTTCTTGAAGTAGTAGGTAGAGTGGCAGGTTTTAGTTATGACCATATTCGATAACTTGGTTATATGGGCAATAGAGTATTTGACTGAAAAAATCTATTTAGTCCGTCGATTAGATTATCAAAAAATATTGGACACGTATTTTTTCTTTTGTCATGTAAATGAAAAATGACCACGATACAGCGCGTTGAAATCTCTCGTGACGTCACAATTTCTGTTACTTTTGACTGTCCATCGACGTCACAAGCCCCCTCTCTTGAACTTTGTTGCGCTGTATCGTCGTAATTTTTTGATAATGTGACAAAAGAAAAAATACGTGTCCAACATTTTTTGGTAATCTAACTGACGGACTAAATATTTTTGTTTTTTTTTCAATGTTGTCAAATAGCCTAATTATAGCCATCGTTATCTGCCTTACCATTTTTTTGCCTCATTGGATATCCTCGATGAGGTTACTGTCAGACTCCTACTGACTAAAACCACACGGTGTTCCTCCACGGCACTTCTGGCTGGGGTGTGGGTACACAATTTCATTTTTCACAATCACCCCAGCAGAGACGGTTTGCTTGCGACAAACCTCGTCTCAGGTAAAAGGGAGGAGTGAGCTAGTCCTCGCCCTGACATTCTACGTGAGAGGCGCGCGGAAACACCACGCGACGTTACCTTACACTTTTCCAAACGTTTTAGGAACGGCTTTCAGCATAGTGATATGTAGCTGAATTATGCATGGAGCGACTGTTCTCTGATCTTCACAATCCAGTTACTGGGTAACGCAATAGGAATCGCTTAACATACCACACTTCTGCCTAGACCGCAACTCCCCGACTATGTAAGGGTTGGTTCCAGTCTTACCGGATACAGCTAGCTAGCAGTGTTTATATGGAGTGATCTGATCTCTGCACCCCAGTTGCTGGGTAACTTGATACCTTCAGTAAGACTTGCTGGTAGATTTTGGGATGCTGAATACCTGTAACGACTGTCAAAGATCTACGACACCACGTTACACATTCATCTAAATACGTATCGACCATTTTATAACAACTTGGTAACCTTGCGTAGCATATTCAGCCACAGTGTCCTCCCACTGTTGGGACACAGGCCTCCTCTCTAGGAGAGGGAGTCGGAATACACCACGCTGGCCCAAGTGCGGGTTGGTAGATGTCACATTTCTTCGAATTTTTGGTACTGGGACATGCTCGTTACAAAAACGTCACATTGAATAACACCACGCCTTATAATGCCCGAAGGATTAAGCTGCACATGTGTACCTAATAGTACCTACACCCACATTTCGCCATGAAATTAGGGGGGCGGGCCTAAATTGCCATCAACTGGGCAAAAATCCAAATTCCGTGGCTGCAGCTACTGAGAAATTTATGATGGAAAAACCCGATAACTCTTTTCCCAGCGCGAGAATCGAACCCAGAAAGAACCCCTTTTTTACGGATGGGAAATCATCAAATGACTTCTCCCGCTCTGGGTGGAGTGGGAGGGACTGTCAGACTCTTACTGACTAAAACCCATCCATGTTCCTTCATTGCCCTTTGTGTTCCAGGGCCACGGTATCTCTTTCGAACAGTCCCGCAGCCCCGAAGAACCCCTTGCTCAGCAGTTGCGCTTGTGACCACTAGACCAACGAAAAAAAAAAGATAAAATGGCATCCATGTACCTACAGCTGTAAACAAACGTCAACGTATGAACAAAACATTTTCCAAAGAGCTCGCATTAGGCAATGGCGTTGGAATGCGAAGCCAACACACGGTAGGTACAGCTGCCAAAACCGAGTTGATCTATTGAAACTGGCCAATTAACTGTCGAAGACTTATCTCCTTGGAACGTGGATAGGTATTTACAGTGGTTAGGCAACTATGTTGTGTGAACTCACATGACTTTAAATGCATCCGGAATAATCATCGTCCAGCATTATCATGTGATATGTTATCAGTATCATTTGATTGTTCGCCCCGTTGACACGGCAATCATCATCATCATCATCTGCCTAACCTTTTCCTAACTATGTTGGGGTCGGCTTCCAGCCTAACCGGATGCGACTATGATCAGTATTTAACGATAAACTATTTCATGAAAAAGTCATTCAATGGGGTTAAATGAACTTAGAGGGTTGTATTAATAATTTTAATGATTATAATTCAAGATTTTTTCATCTAAAAAGTTTTATTTTACTACTTCATTAGTCTAGTGGTAATCGCGACTGCTGAGCATGAGGTCCTGGGTTCGAGTCCCGGATCGGGCTAAGTGTTATTGTATGTTTCCACGAGGACTTTCTCAGTAGAAGCCCCGGAGTCTGGATTTTTGCTCAGTTGATGGCATTAGGTTCGCCCCCTATTAATAACTGGAAAAATGTGGGTGTACTATTAGGCACACTTCTGCCTACCCTTAGGGGATTACTGGCGTGGTGATAAGTTTTATTTTGTTAATTAATATCAAACAGAAGTACCTTTGCATAAATCCTTTTTACATTTACGAGTATGATGAAATCGTAACAATAAATATCACAATAAACACGCTTAGGGCTAGGTCATAATAAAAGCCTGATTTACATAGATCCAGTTGTTCGGGCTGCGGGACTGTTCGAAAGAGATACCGCGGCCCTGGAACACAAAGGGCAAAGAAGGAACATGGATGGGTTTTAGTCTGTAAAAGTCTGACACTCCCTCCCACTCCGCTCAGAGCGGGGGGGGGGGGTTATTTGATGATTTCTTACCCGAAAATAATAAATAAAAAAACCAGTTGTTCTATCCAGCAGAACTGCAATAATGCAATACAATGAGGATCTCTCTCTGCCTAGCTTTTTCCCAACTATGTTGGGTCTGCCAACTGGATGCAGCTGAATACCAGTATTTTACTTGGAGCGACTGCCTATTTTTTATTTCAATTACATTTTAATGTATGACGAATCTATGGATATTTTTGCAAGTACTGAACTGAGTCTCCTCAACACTGCTTCTCGATACCTAGAGTCCATTGCCAATCCCAGTACTATCTCCTCGGGGTAAACAAAGTGTATCCCTTATAAAGAATATAGTTTCATAGTTTTACTCTATGATACGAGTTTTGTTCATTTTATTGTAATTTCATTGTGTTTATCCTAATTCTGTCTGCTAAAAATGTTTTCTTTGCTTTTATTCTTACGTATACCATATTGTTTACTTTCTAATATTATTACTTTTTTTAATTTATTTTTTATTCTAATTTTATGTAGTTTTACTTGATTTTTATGTTCAACCAATAACTTGTATGTGTGGTGGAAACTGTCAGTATAAGTTGGTAATAAATAAATAAATAAAAATAAAAAATATTTGACAACCACAACCCAGTTAGTACTGGGTGATACGATACCCCTTGGTAAGACTGGTTGTCAGACTTTTTGGGCCACTGACTACCTAACGACTGTCAAAGATCTACAAATGACACCCGGGACCAACGGCTTAACGTGCTTTTCGAGGCACGGAGGAAACTCGGTATGTAACGGGTGGACCCATCCACAGACCAACCTAGGCATGCACGACTTAGCCTAAAGATCGACCCGAGAGGCTGTTAATATTTAGCCACAAGCTCCTATTATGTTTTATTTATGTAATACAATATAATATAAAACGTTTTCTTTTAAAAGTTTATCGTGGTGATGACGCTCGGGCTTTGTACCTTCAACAATAATTACACAAGTAGACAGTGAGTCACTCACTTAGGGCATTAGACCAATGAACTGTGAACTTGTTATTAGCATATTGCATTAACCGTCATAACAGTTAGTGCATTCAACCATTCTTATCATTAGTCCGAACAAAATGTCTATGAACTTTGATTTTTTTTTACTATAAATTGGTGAGATTTGTTGACTAAATATCAGTCAATTAGACAAGATGAAGACGTTAACTGCAGTGTTAGTGTGCACAGTGTTCGTGATACATATTTCTGGGTACTTGATACAAGTACCGACTGCTCCTTCAATACAGCAGCCTCAGGAATTTGGTAAGGCTTTTTTTTATTTAACTATATTTTACTGTACCAAGGTACGTGAAGAAGGAGCAAGAGGAGCTCGTGGCTAAATAATAAATGCCGTACGGGTTATCCTCTTGCCAGGGTCGGTTTGTGGGTGGGTAACCATCAATTACATATCGTGTTTCCTCCTTACTTCGGAGAGCACGTTAAGCCGTTGGTCCTGGCTGTCCTTACAGGTAGTCAGTGGCCAGAAAGTCTTACCAAGGGGTACCGTAATAACCAGTACTAACTGGGTTGTGGAGGTCAGCCAGACAGTCGCTCCATGTACGATACTGGTATTCACCTGCATCCGGTAAAACTGGAAGCCGACCCTAATAGAGTAACAAACATCCATCCATCCATCCTTTAAAACTTTTACTTTTTATAATATTACGGTCTTACAGTTACGTATACGTATAAGCATCGAACAGAATCAGCATAGCCCAGAATGCTTTCTATGAAACTCCATAACGCTGTGAACACGTATAAGCACCTTAATCATAATAACACCATCGCCTCGGCTCGGGATCAGCAAGCAAACAGACATCACGGAGCTTACGGTGGGCTGACACTCCACTGCGAGCCGGCTCGTCGCCTCGCTTATGTCGTGAGGTCAGGGCTAGTATTTCCTAGCTGTAAGCGAACGGCCTCGACTAACTAGTTCTAGGACGTGGGTTCGAACCCAAGCAGGCGCATTGCTTTGCTCACTGCTCTCTAAGCTATGATAGAAAATATCGTGAGAGAACCGTCATGTCCTAGAACAAAAAATTCGACCAATAATTATTACCACTACTAGACCCGCATGGTAGATCATAGCCCATTCCCCGGTTAAAAAAACAGGCCTTGTGGCATGTGGACATGAGGTTACAGCAGTGGGAACATTTCACCCTGATTAAGCCAAGTGAAGGGCCACCTTGAAGGTGCTGAGCTGATTCGGTAACCTGCGTACGTTGAGTGGACGCCTGGTTGACGACGAGCCGATGAGGTGAGGTGTGTCGACATGATACCGTACAGCGCTTACACGTGCGTGTTGACCTAAAATCTGCCTACAAATAGCCCATAGCAATTCGTTGCATATTATAGAATTTTCTAAACGTGTGACTTGGTTTTCATATTTTTAATACTACCAAAGATTTATAATTATATAAAAACATGTAAAATATTTACTCTAATTTACTGTAGCCATTTAATATAAAATATTATCACTAATCTCATGTTCGTCTGAGCAATCAGGGATACTTAAAAGAGTCATCTTGATAAATGTTTGGCACTCAATACATCCTCAACGTTAATGGCACACGTCAGATGTAATGGGTGGCTAACTGTTATCATACCATCTTAAATGTTTTACAGCACCTCATTATGATTGTTGTTTGAACTATTTAATATACAACATTTCGTTACAACAATAAAAATAACACAACATAACATAATTCCATACAATTCATGGATATGTCAAACGTGCTAATAAATTGTCTATGCCAATAGGATGGGCAGAAAAAAGCTAGTAACATAACAGCACGCCTGTAATTCCCGAAGGGTTAGGTAGAGGTGTACCTGATAGTTCACCCATATTTCGACAGTTATGTTAAAGTCCCATGTAATAGGGAGCGAGCCTATTACCATGAATCGGGCACAGATCCCGCACTAAAATAACAACAAAAAACTTCCCAAAGGAATGTAGGGACTATGGCGACAGAAAGTGTATTATTATTATTGTAGAAAGAACATAAGATACGTTTTCAGGATTCAGGTCGTGGTCTATCCATGTACCTCAACTAAATTCGTTTAGCCTAACTTAGCTCACAACCTTTCACACTAGGAAGGTCTGTCCTATCTCGATGGTCGAGTGGTCACAATGACGACTGCCGAGCATCGGGCGATGTCAATATGGCGTCACTAGGGGGAGGCCTATGTCCAGCAGTGGACGTCTTTCGGCTGAAATGATGATGATGATGATGATGAGCAGGTTCTGGGTTCAGTGACGTCAAAGTTTTATTGGCGTTTTCAATTTCGCTTCTGTCAATGTTCAGGTTTTTGGAAATAGGCGCACCTCCTTTTACAAAACCCTGAAAATATTTCAGCCCCCAAAAACAACAGACCGACAAACTTTTTTTACCTATGTTGTTTTTACTACCCTTACTTATAAATGTTGCTTTAAGTACTGATTAGCGTAACCACTGTTTGTCCTTCCTTCAAGCGAGTTTTCTGTCAATGGAATTTTGATTAGTGTCTATTACGTTTAGTATTACTGCAAATTTGCACGTGAAAGCTAAAACAAGACGGTCTAGATTGGCAAAGTATTTTATTGAAACATCAATCGCTAGCTCATACGGACATTACATTTAGTTACATTGCCATGTTGCACATTAGTCTCCTCCTTCATTTGTATGATACGGTATCGAATGCCAAACTATTCAGAGATATACCTTCACATTTATACGTAAGTACGTTTACCGTAATGCATAGATTCATATTAATACATAAATATTTGATTTCAGTATCAACACAATGGCTTCAAGTCCAAAAACTGTTGACTCCATTATTTGAAAACGTTTGCGAAGATGACAAGAATCTACCACAGACTCAAGGAATAACCATAAAATCAGGAGATTTCTTTGTAAGTAATTTTTATTCCCACTATCAACTTTATTATTTTATAAACTATTTCAATCCGTTTTTCAAATATCATGCTTTAATTACAGAAAACAGACGCAGTTACCAATCTGGAGAAGCTTATGGCAGCTGGCTTGCTGCCCAAGGGAGAAATTTTCAGTGAATATAATCCTGAACACATGAAGGAGTTGAAAATAATCTACGAACTGTTGTCCTCCGCTAGAAGTTTTGTGGCATTTTATCAAGCAGCTGTATGGGCGCGAACAACTTTGAACTGCGGACTATACGTGAATGCGATATATTTGGCTATTCAAAATAGAAAAGACACAGAAAGATTATCCATTCCAGCGCCCTATGAGGTGTTACCAAATTACTTTTTACGCAAAGACGTCTTAGTCAAAGCTTCATCTATTCTAACTGGGCAAGAAGTCACTTCCACAGATGGCATCCGTGATGAAGGAAATGCTTACTACTTAGATGCCAATTACACTGCAATGTTTTACGACAACGACGATGACTCAAAATTAGCGTATTTCCGCGAAGATATAGGCTTGAATTCCTATTATTTCTTAAGAAAGCTAAGACTATCACCATGGTTTAACGACGACATTAATAGCAGGTACGGAGAAAATATGTATCAGATGATGAAACAATTTACGGCAAGATATAATTTAGAAAGATACGCTAATGGCTTGCCGGAGATCGATGGCATCGACTGGAATTCTTTGCCTGACATTCCTTATGATCCTGAGTTAGTTTATTCTGATGGAAATGAATTCAGCCACAGAACTGTGCCTTTGGAAATTCCAGTAAACGAAGATATAGCATTACTCCAAACTATAGAAAACAATGTTCTAACCGTCGTCGAACACATGGTATGTATTTTACTGTATAACTATTGTTATATGAGTCTAATAGTAATTATTGCCTTGTGCCATATGCTTTTAAAATAATTCATTGAAGAAACAATTCTTTCAGCGCACGAGTGGATATAATAAAACACAAATATTGAATCACTTAATGGAAATCCTTGTCACGGGAGAGAGGAGTTATGAGACATTGGCTCGCCAGCTCCTTGGCAGAGATCGTAACTACAACAGGTAATTTAAGCATTGATTAATTTGTATTTGATGATATCTTTATAAATAATTGCATACTATTTATGACATGTAACTATTTCAGACACGTCTCGGTGTTAGAGCATTACATGACTTCTCTTCGAGATCCGATGTTTTGGAAGATAAACAAGAAGATAGTTGACCTCGTCGACAGCGCTCTAAAATTATTACCTACATACACAAGAAACGAGCTGTACTTCCCTGGAGTGGAGGTCGTAAATATCGACGTGAAAAAGATGATGACAGCGTACGATTACTTTGAGTTCGATGTTACAGACGCACTAAAATTAGACGACAGTAAGTCGACGTTCAACGTGAAAATAGGCCAACCTAGATTAAACCATAAGCCGTTTACAGTCAAAGTTAACATTTCGTCTTTGGTCACGAAAAAAGGTTTGATGAAAATCTATTTGGGACCTAAACTATTGCCTGGCGAACTCGCTGCTAAAAAGAATCTTTTCACGTTACTTGATGTTTTTGAAATTAATCTCAAAATAGGAACCAATATTATATCAAGGTCATCAGACGATATGAAACACTTCGCTTCAGACTTTTTGTCGCTCAAGACAATTCGTAAGAAAATGGAGGATGCTGAATTTGGGTTAGATTCCTTACCGCTAAAAATGATCGAATCTCAAATTGGATATCCAACAAGACTTATTTTGCCAAAAGGTTTACCCCAAGGCCTGCCTATTCAAATGTTTGTTTTTGTTGCACCATTTTCAAAAGCTGGTGCTAGTGCTCCATACTCTACAATTAACATGGAATTTAACTCTGCAATTTTATCACCGGGGTACCCACTTGACTTGATGATAGAAGATAGACAATTGTTTGCGTTACCAAATGCCTTGATTAAATATGTCACAGTCACGCAGAAGGGGGACAGTAAAGTAGAAAATTATGGCGGTCCTGGGGTGACTCAACAGTGGTATGGCACTAATACTTACGATCCATCATCTCGACCAAGTTATTCTCCAAATAATAAAAAACCCTTTGATTACAACTCAAGGAAAGGACCGTCTGATAATATCGAAAATAACGCTGATATAAGAAACGAAATTCCGACTACAACAGAAGAATACTTTGACTATTACCCAATATTGCCTTTAAAAGAAAACTTTGTTAGTGAACTTGGCGAAAACACAAATGGTGATACGGTTCATTTATTAAACTCTGTGAAATCTGATGAAAAACCCTACGATTATAAAACGAAAAATCAGGAAAAGATTGACTACTCCAAATATCGTACTGTAACGCAGAAGGAAGAAAATGACACTTTCTCTACTGTGACTACACCTGTAGTTAAAGACATTGCTTCTGATGTTAAAGACCAAGATGAGTTAATTGTTAAAACACCTCGCTTGTTAAAAGCATCAAACTATGATTATTCTTCGAACACTAAAGGCAGAGAGCCATTTGACTACAAAGCAAAAAAAGAACAATTTGACAAAAAAGACTATTCTGCAAAAAGAGGAGATTACAGTAAATATCGCACTGTTACGCCTGCAGAAGAAGAAACTATCATTACATCTACGATAACAATTCCGATAAATAAAGACGCTAATGACGATGTAGAAAGTCAAGACAATGCATACATCACTCCTCGTCTACTGAAATCTTCAAAGTTTGATTATTCCTCTAAAAGGAAAGAAACATACGACTATAAGGCAAAGAAAGCAGAATTTGATAAAAAAGATTATTCTGCAAAAAGGAGCGACTACACTAAGTATCGTACTGTTACACCAAAGGAAGAAGAAATCACCACAACTTCCACAATATTAATGCCTCAATCTACAGATGAATTTGCAAGGATCCAACTTGATAAGGATACTAATAATGTAGATCTAGTTAGTGAAATTAGAAATAATAACGTTGATGAAAACGAAGATTTTGCACTAAGAGATGATGTTGTAAAACGTAATTTAATAGATTTAGAACCATTTTCCTTCGATGTAAGAAGGCGTCCGACTGTGTACGACTTTTTGTTTCACACATTTGATGATGAAGACAGTTCCGAACTTAAGGTGTATGAATAAAACACATATTGTATGTTTTCGAACTTAATACTATATCTAATAAGAGCACTGTGATTTTCATAGACGTGTACGCTGTACGACCATTGTTTTGTTTTTATAGAATAAATCTAATTATTAAACAATTGTTAAACTTTTTTATTTAATATTCCTTACGAAACATGTTTTCCTAAACTTTTGTCAGTGAAGGTATGAGCTCGAACTATTGTTCAACGTATATTATAGAAACATAAACAAAATAGCCCTTAAATTGTCAACAAAGCATATAATAAACACAATCACCTGTAAGAGGGAACATTACTTTAAAAAATATAACATTTACGATTAAACCAATAAAACTCTCTGATCGCGGCTCATCGTGTGGCTGATTTTCATTGATCGTAAAACCAGACTAAACGTATATATAACAAGGGGAACGAATGCACATTATTGCTATTTCGCGAGGTTTTCTATCATTATTTTTGGAAAAGTTCCAAACATTTTACAACGACGTTACGCTTTCCCTATTTTCATAGCGGAAAATTTAAAAACCATCGGTCACTACTGTGACAACAGCTAGAATACAAATAGAAATACTTTTACAGTCGATTACAAAGTCTCTACAAAACAGAACAATAACCTTATTAATTCTAGGTAGGGAAGTATTGAGATTGAAATCTAGGTAAATATTGAAACTACAAGCCCGGAACCTTACATCGGATAATATATTTTGATAACATCAGGTAAACAATATTGATTACATTTGGTGTAAACACAAATAAAACTTTATGTTCTATCGTTAAAGTCAAACGGTGTACATACATTTTCCCGACGTACAAATAAATAAATTCTTGTAAATCATATTTCCTAGTTACACGGGAAGAAATGCTGTCATAAATTAAAATTTACGTCGGTACGCTTAATTCTGTTTTCTATTTTGCGTTCAGCGAAACTGCAGTATTATCTACAGCGAAATAGACCACTTTATACAAATTGTGGTTATAAAATTGAAATGATTTTATTAAACCCAGCTAGTTTTTAACTAGGTAAATTGTTTAACCTCTAGGCTAATTGGCTAATCATTTGATCTCAGATAAAGTGTTTATTGTGGAAGGCAGTCGCTTTATGTATCAAAGACTAAAGAATAAAGAAACGAAACGCAAAAAAATCAAATCAAAGACACATTACCTGTGAACTATTTCAAGAATTATTTACATTTGGCTCTGAGATATCAAGCGATGGATTCTGCAAGGAAAATCCTGTGTTCGGTGCCAAAATGAAGTTATATTTCCACTCCATTGACGCTGATGATTCAGGGTACGGTGCGGCAGCTCTGTCCAAGCTTTTGGCTGTGATTACCAATTATTTTGATTATGGAATGCTAAGTCAGTGTAAATTAGTCAGATGTCGGTTACGCATCGGCAAATAAATTTAATAAGTCCCTGCCGCTGCATCTGACTGCGCCCGAGTTTAAAATTATTAGCACATTTATTTACGATACCTCATTTCCTGCTCACTGTTTTATGTTTTGTCATCGTTTGTAGGTACTTACGTTTTACTGCACGTCAGTCTTGTCTTAATTGTTACTTTATGTGAATTTAAATGTGACTAAATAATTATGAGCAGCTAAAACATTCGTGAGCGAAAACTCTTAAAAAAACTACCTACCTACTTAAATGTTGGTCTGCTTGTAGTAATAACTCAAACATTATTATATGATAACGAAGAAAATCCCTCATATTAAAAATAAGACAGACATAGTAAAATATTATGATCCTATTAACTTAAAATACTTCAGAAAAAGATGTTATAGTCGGAGAAGATGATCGTTATATTGATGGATGAGCTCTGGATAAAAATAAATCCTCACAAATCAGAAATAGTTACGAGATACCTGAATTCAAGGTCCGGCTGATAGTTTCCATCTACACTCCAATACACACAAACAATAGAATGACAAAGCATACTTATATTTAAGCTGGTGCAAATTTTCTTGGTAAAATGTCGCAAGCTGTGTAGGAAATAATAAAATTACCGTGAAATTAACATACGGACAGTATGAGTTATTTAACGATGTATTAAATGAATCGCATTACATAACACAATTACTTACTATCGTGTCCCATTTGTTTTCATTATTCGGAATACTTCGTAGTTTAACAAAGACTACACGTCGTGTGATTGAGTACGAAAATAACCTAAGTGTAGTGTTTCATAAAATATGGAAACCGTTCATTGTTATTACCGTTATAAGGGTAATTTGTTTCAGAAAAACCAAGTTATTGACGGAATTGTAACAAAAGACGATTTAAATAATGTAATCAAATCATTCAGATATTATTTAGAAAACTTTAAAACAAGTCTTTATGTCCGTCTTATGTCTTCGAAACATTGCATTAAATACGGCATAGTGTTTAGGAAATCCGCTATATTATTCATAATTGGCTATATTTCAACAAAAATGTCAACGATTGATTTTACAGCTTTCTAAGGAATGCGTTGACCAAAAATAACGTGAACATTAATACCAAGTGAATTAAAAATAAACTTGTAACCTGACCTAATTTCGGCTTTGTATTGTTGTTTTAAGACTACACGTGGTCCACACGTAAAGCGCGCCTCAGATTAGATGTTTCTCTCATTGTGGCTTTCACATGAGAACACAAAAATTATAGCCGATCACCGACCGTCTATATCTGCGCCGGCGCCGAGTATAACCCGTTTCACGCGCCAGTGGTCGCCAATCATCGGCCTTCCGTACATTAGCTGTTGTATTTTACACACAATTTTCAAATATTTACATTTGAGCTATACGTCATTATATTGCTTACGTCGTAAATATCGTAATTTGCTGTTTATCTGTAACATCGTAAATCAATCATGTATTTAAATCTTGATTATTATTTTCATATTAAGTTTTAATATTGTGTCTTATTTTAATGCTAAATGCAAATTATGTTTTTTTTTCTGTTTATATACATTTTCGATCAAAAATACCTTAATACGATATTACCGCAATTTGATATAATATAACCGGACTTACCAATTACCTATAAAATGGTAAACTAACACTAAAAAACGGTACAGTTGCGGTGTGGTTAGCCAATAGCATGGCTAAAAGTTTCGCTTCAAAATAAACTTTAATTCTAAAGTATTAAAAATGTTCGCAGACAAATACTCAACTACTTGTAAAAAAAATAAAGCGTTATAATTATATAAAAAAACAGTTGACCACTCCTGACAGTGACGTCGCTACACGTAATATTCTTGTCGGGATTGTTGTGAATCGGCGGCCGCATCAAAGGAATTTCCTGCTCTTAATCAAGGAACAGCTTTATATGCGCAAGAGTTTCTGCTACGTTTTAAAGTGGACGGGTTGAAGATGTTCAGTTTCATTATGTTGCAATCGAAAACTGAGGCGACCAATCCATATACAAAACATCCCTCCTTATACAGGATATCCAATTATACCTTCCACAGAGCTGACAGTATTTACTAAACTTTATACTTCAGATAAAATATGTACACGTGCTGTAGAAAATGCACTTGTTAACGGATAGTGCCAGCGCAATGCTTGCAAAATGTCAGGAAGTTTACATGAATGCCAACTCAATACTATGAACCGAAAAACTATTGAGCTTACCGACCACAGTTTTTACACTTTCAATTTTGTTTCTGTATCAATAAATGTAACAGTTAATACATTAAATCGGGTTAACGTCCATTAATAAATTAAACTGAACGTAATAAACAAATTGCGTCATTGTTCCTGAAACGCAAAACGGCACTGAATGCTATTCGGAAGCTTCGTCAACAGCTATCATATTTCTATAAATGGATCGTATCATCCATGTTCCTACGTGTGAGTCGATGTCAATTAGTTTATATAAATCTGACAGCTCACTTCCTGTAGAATGCAGGTTTTGCTAAACATTCCCACCATCTGACGTAGATATAATTCACGCTGACGAAGAACTCAATAACAACGTCACGATTCTGAACGGGTACGGTGGAGAGAGAGACAGCAGCTTTTTCACTTATTTTTGTATTCCAGTCTGAGGAGGAAGGAATGCTATAAATAAGGGTGCCACACCGACGTAAAATCTAGTGTAACAACACTCGCACTCGGATTCGGTTCTTGTTACAACTGCCAACCCTACACAAACACCATGGTGAGGATCCCAAGGATTTCAAATCTCCTGTTCGTTGGACGTGAATGTGACAGTTCGTTGTGACAAATCAGTGTTGAAAAATTTAAAATATGGATCGTTCTATTGAAAATTCTTACATAATTTTGAAGCAGTGATGAAAAGGACACCAATTTTAGGATTTTCAACAATTTTGCTGCAGAGTCCAGTTACACATTTGTTAGACGTGCATTTTCTATTATCTCTATAAAATTGTGCACATGGTTTAAAAAAAACGCGCTACCGTCCTTTGCTACACATCCAAACGACACATTCGTCACACATTTTCTTACACTGGTCTTCTCTTCTTAGGACACTGACGATGATCAGAAGATGGCCATGCTGCGCAAGGCTTTCCAGATGTTTGACACCACCAAGTCGGGATACATCGATGTCCTGAAGATCTCCACCATCCTCAACACCATGGGCCAGCTGTTCGATGACTCCGAACTGAACGCTCTCATCGATGAGAACGACCCAGATAGTAAGTATTGTTTTGTGTTAATCATCATTTCTTATTTCATCATAAACTACAGCAGTTACTTATTTGAAATCAAAGTCATTCGTTCCAAATATTTCATCTATATTTGCAGTAATGATATAAACGGTATTTGTTTCAAAAGATTTTCTTCTATCCAGTCAATATTTCACAAATCTAATAGACAATTTATATTTCAATCTTATGTCAAGGCTCAATCTTATATTAACCATAAATCTTCACGCATGTCATATTCATCAATGAAAGTTTGCTCACTTACAGATTGTAGTACATTTTCATTGATTCTGGATGCTTGTAAAGAAAAATAAATATTTATGCCAGCATCAATTTTGTTTACGCTTTAAACTATTTTATGGGTATTTTATGTAAAATCTTTAAGCTGCACTTCAGTTTTGTTGATGTACTGTATTATTGGAGATTTTACTATGTTTGCACTTGCAGGCTGAAAAAAAAGTCAGATATTTCATGCTGGTATTTTTTTAAATCCTAGTTGCCAAGTACAAATGTGAGAATGCTAAAAAAATGGGAACAACAACTGTCGTATAAACAGCTGCAAACATCTCTTGTTAAAAAGTAATCCATCATCAGAATACGCTAACAAGAATTCACACGTACCGAGGCTACGACACCTTTTCGAATATATTCTCGAATATTTTTACTCGTCGCGGGAACTAATGAGGCTATTTCCGTACGGTAGTTCTCTCCGTGCTTCCAGTCCCTTTGAAAGATGCATGTCTCTGTTTCCAAAGTTTATTTATCTAGTCTGTTTTCAATGAAAGAAATAGAGCGCTCAAGGTTTGGTACAGTTCTGGTTTTAGTCTCGAATTAACTGTTTTTTTTTTACTTCATTTTAGAAGCCGGAAAAATTAACTTCGATGGCTTCTGCAACATCGCTTCCCACTTCTTGGAGGAGGAAGACGCCGAGGCTATGCAACAGGAACTGAAGGAAGCTTTCAGGTTAATATCTGTTTACAGTGGACAAAAAACAGCTTGCATTGACATAGATCAAAATATGCATAGTCATTAGTCATGCTGTCTGACATTTGTTAAACGTCATTATTTCATCAATCTCCAGGTTGTACGATCGTGAGGGCAACGGATACATCACCACCTCTACCCTGAAGGAGATCCTCGGTGCTCTTGACGACAAGCTCAGCTCGAGCGACTTGGACGGTATCATCGCTGAGATTGACACTGACGGATCCGGAACCGTCGACTTCGATGGTAAATATTTCAACTCTAACATTCATAAATTTGAATGAACTAAATTCCTCTAAAACACTACTAAATCACTATAATGTTCCAAATTATTATTACAATGTTATTGGAATATCGGCTGGAGGTCTGCCCACATTTTGTCGCGACGCCAAGACAGGCCTCCGCAGTTTACACGCAGTTACCTGATGTCACTTCGTCGACATAAGTGTCAAAAGCGTGAACATAACAATTTGGCTACGTATCAACCCACGCTAGCCACTTCAGCAATATATTATAAAAACCACTAAAATTGTCCGTTCGACTAAAACAGAATCCTGTTTCAAGTCGATTACTAACTGGATGCCGCAACAGCTGCTTTTGAAGATAAACTATAGCATAAATTTTCGCGAAACCAACATAGATACATAAACACATAACACAGTACTAATGCCGAAACATTACAAGCGCTCCGAAGGGGCGGGCGGTATGCGACGGTCAGAATTTATGTCGTCTTGTTACACGCACATATTGCAATATTAATTCATCGGTACTAATCTACTCCGTTTGTTTTGGATTGAGATCAAAGAATCTAATGGAATGGCTTTTTGACAAAATCTTTCAAAGTGGTTTTATATTAAAGTTCTTTTACTGACTCATGCAATGACGAAGATGCTTGGGATCCGTTATAATCATCATCAATTGATTTATTCAGACATTTTTGTATTTGTCTGTTTCTTCATAATTCTATGTATCTGTGTTTCCCTGAATCGCAACATCTTCCGTCTTCTTGTTGTTTTTGTTTTCTAGTTTCTAACCATTGTCTTTTTTGTTTCAGAATTCATGGAGATGATGACTGGAGACTAAGCAATTCGTCTGTTATTATTATATTATAGTATTATTAAATTTAGATGCTATTTTTATTGTATTTAAAAAGTTAAGACTTTGACACTAGTACAAAACCAAATGCGGTATTAGCATGGTTGTTTAATTAATTTGCACATTTTACTCTATCTTATAGATAGGCACTTGTTAATATAATTTATAGTCTACAAGAGTAGACCAGGAATCATTGAGTTCGTTCCAAAGAATTATTTCCGGAATAATTCACACCTAACGAATTCTTAGACAATTATATGCTAATATTTATAACGCATTGCACTTTATTTTGAAAGTACTCTTTTTAAATGACTTCATTATTATAACATCAATACACAAAGCGACAGTCTTTTACTCTAGTTTCAATTGGTGCATTGTATTGACCTTGACCTAATTATTCCTTCAAAATTCTTAGTTTGCGAGCAGTCGTTGTTGTGGGCACACCCGCTTTGTTGATCAAAGGAACAGAAATACCACACTGGTAGTGTCTAGTGATTTATTATGATTTATACATCCCGACCAGCTGTTATGTAAGCATACACTCATAAATATTTCAACTGGCACATTCTATATTTCTGTTTTATACGGTAATTGTGTTCGAGAGTGAAGAATTGCCTCTTGACCAAAATTAGCCGTGCTCCAAGACCCGCAATTGAAAAATTGTCCAATTGCATTTTGTATCCTGTGGGTACTGTTACAACTGCGGACAGAATAACAGGCCAGCGCACATTTTCCTTAACATCAGTATGACTCTGAGTGTTGGTCTGCGTTTACAAAGTAGCAATAATGGCATATGGTGGGTGTCAGCATTGTTTATCCGAAAGAACATTAACGATTACTTCTGAAAATTGCTTGTTTGACATAAGGATTAGCGATCGCTGTATGATATTACTACCACTGTAGTATATGATGCTGACTATATGCATAAAATAATAGATAAACCTATTTTTTTAAAGTAGAGAGTAAAATCACACGGCCAATATTTTCACGGTCTGGATTGACTTTGTGTATGGGGCTCATGATTATCTGGATCGACGATACGACTACCAGGTTAGGTAAAATTACAGCTGATTGCACCTGGCAAGTGGGTTATTTTTAGTTGAACTATGACGTTACTAAATTACCAGCAATTGAACCGGAGTCAATGCATGGTCAAACTATGAGTGCCAGTCAGTGTAAGGTAATGTACCCACATTGTCAGTGCTCGCCCTAAGCCCTTGAGGGCCGGTGGCCTCGAACATCAAATGAGAAGACACTTCTACTGTGATTATAATTACAAATAAAAGGCGTGAAGTCCTCAACACTGTGACCTCAAGTGTACAGTGAAAATTGTACCCATTAAAGCGACCCTCAGGATCTCAATTGGATCAGTAGAAATACCGTTATGAATCCTCGTGTGCATATAAGCCATGTTTAACTATTTACGGCACTAGTTGGCTGCAGTGTTAGCTATTGTGATGTTTCGATCTGCCATCCTGCTATGGCTGCTTTCTGTGGGGATATCCATGTCAGCACCCACGGACGAGTTCCGTGGGTTTGTCAACGAAGGAGGTATGTGAGTGTGTTTTATAGCAAATAAACTGATCCTATAAATATGGTTAATGGTTCTAGTGCCAAGGTTGGCTTTATAGCCATTGTACACAGCTGGCAATGAATTTGGAATTAAATCCGATCTTACTCCATTTAATGGTCGTTCTGTGCATAGCAATTGGTATGAGGTAAATTCTGACTTAATTTTCATAAAGTGGAGTTTATTAGTTAGTGGGAATCATACAAAGCAATTGAAGAAAATACCATCAGAATAAAAGATTCTGTCAAAAAAACAAGTAAGAAAGCTTCCTTATTTGGAGCATTCCCAACTGCAATATTTCATGTCGCATATAAAACAATATTTTCACAAACTCACTTAAAATGTTGTTTAAATTCTTACGTCGACAAACTAACATGGCAGCCAGAACCTATACCGTAGTTTACGTTTGTACTCAGCTACTACACATTCTTTCTCCAGAATTATCAATAGATGATGATGATGGTCCAACTATGGGCATCGTCCCCGGAGGATACCAAGCTCAAGGGTCACAGAGAACTGGAAATGTATTTTATGAAATGCTTGAGGTAAATAAATTCAGGATTTTTACATCAGAACGACATCGTCTTAGTAGTATTACGGTGATTATTGACATTAGTGTAAAATATAGGCATAAAATATTATTTAAATGTATCAATAAATTAATTGAATTATAAAAATTTCAGTACAACGACGATTTCAAACTCTTTAAAAATTCTGTGAAGAAAGGTGCTACCGAGAAAGGTCTTACATTTAACATTTATGACGAAAATATGCAAGAAGCAGCTAGCAGTCTATTTGAACTTTTGCACGGCGCACAAGATGCAGGCTACAATGCAGAGAAGTTGTTTAATTTTGACGAATTAAATGAAGACTTGGTAACTTATGCCACCCAACTAAACATGCTATACAGGGACAAGAATGTTGACATCACTGCATTCCAACCTCCTTTCATTACAAAACCTAACTTCTTCGTCAACGGTGAAACGATAGTAAAAGCTTTGAAACTTAGTAATTACATCAACAATAACATGGACGTAACTGATGAAGCGCATGCAGATCAATATTTCAAGACCTATGATACTCTAACAATTAACACTAATTACTCTGGTTGGAATCTACCTGAGAACGGAGGTGATGAGTTATTGAATTACTTTAGAGAAGACATAGGTTTGAACAGTTATTACTACGGTGTACAACTGAGGCACCCATATTGGATGTTCCGCCATAGACTTTACGCACTGAATTCTAGACATGACGAACATTACTATTATATACACCAGCAGCTGGCGGCGCGTCTTCGTCTTGAGAGGGAGCATTTGCGTGAGGAAAATACTACAAAGAAAAATGACTTTGGAGATTTTCATCCGTATCTTATTCATGAAAATGGATTGCCTTTCCCTAGCAGATCAGGTACATTAGGACATTGGAGTGACGATAAAGCTAAAATTAAAGCAATAGACATTGCAATTAGAGAGTGTATGTCTAGAGGACTGATTGTTATGGTAAGTGTTACTAATTAGGTTCTGGATACGATTCACTTTGTTTTACTTGATTATTGAACAAAGAGAATTGGACAAGGGAAGTATTCTACAGACTTTCTCAATGAATTTTGTGCATATTGCATTTTTTCTATATTCAGAACATTCTTTCTAATACGACTGCTGAGCATGAGGTCCTGGGTTCGATTTCCGGGTCGGGCAAGGTGTTACTGGGTTTTTCTATCCCAGTTAACGGCAATAGGGTCGTCCCTATTACATGTACCTACACATAACTGGCGAAATGTGGGTGTACTATTAGGCACACCTCTGCGTAACCCTTCGGGGATTACAGGCGTGTTGTTATGTATGTTATGTCTTTTCAATATGGCAGTGAAAAACTGTCAGTATTATTCAAATAACAAAAATACTTCCTTGCAGGAAAATAAGTCTCCAATAAGACTGACGGAAGACAACTACATCAAATTATTAACTAGACTGTTCCGTGGCAATTTTGAAACTGGGAGAATATCCAAAATCGTTAGGTCGTTGTTTGGATATGGTGGAAATGGATATCCCTTTTACCAGTGAGTTAATTTTTTTACTTGTAAAAGCTGTGTTAGTCTAGTTGCGGCTTGCGAGTCCTCGAAATTCAAGATAACTTTTCGCATGCGATGTGTTTAGTAGAAATTAGTTTTCACGGTAAACGAAACATCGTTAGGCGCGAATTACACAGAAACGGCGTACGTCGTAAGATGCGGCGCAGGCGTGGAATTTATAAGGAAACGAAAGAACGGCGAGCCTGCGCCGCGCCGCTTGAGTATAAATTTACGACAGCCTTCGTACATTTTGTATAAAAATGTTTTGAAGCGGCATCATGCCTGTGCCGCGCCTTCGCCTTACGCCGTTTCTGTGTAATTCACTAAATTCTCAAAAGTGTGCTAAGTTTGCCAACCCGCATTAGGCCATCATGGTGGAATGTCTATGAACTAACTCCTTTTATACCGAGAGGAGGCACATGAGTGGGTCATCATAGGGCTGATATTATTATTATTGTGCCTCCAAATATCTCGGGAGCATTGGGTACTGGGCTATTGAGCTGAGAACTAGGCAGAAAGGATGATGCCTATTACTATGTGTTTCTTGACAAAGATTGGTTGATTTACCATATTAATACCAATGTAAAACTTCTCATTTAAACAAATGTTGTATTGTTGCAGATACAACCCAGCGCCATCTCTAATGCACCACCCACAAACATCACTTAGAGATCCCTTGTACTGGCACATGATACAGTATGTTCTAAACTACTTTACTGAATACAAGGAATCCACAGAACCAGTCAATTTTCAAAAGTATTCACAGAAACGCTGCGAAATCGTAGAAGCCGACATTCCAAAAATAACGACGTACTTTAGCTATTATCAGTTTAACATCAACAGAGCTATCATTAAAAAGGATTATGCACGAGTTAAACCGCCAATGACTGTAACTGCACGTCAAAAGAGGTTGAAACATTCCAAGTTTGAGTTCAATTTTACAATAGATTGTGACGGAATTAAAAGTAGCGTCGTAAGGTTGTTCCTGGGACCACCGTGCTCTGACAGTTGCTGGGATCAATACAACAATTTCTTCGAACTTGACAAGTTTACTTACACCTTTGACGAAGGATTAAATGTCCTAACGTGGTCACCAGAGACTTCAAGTCGATTTTCAAGTGATGAGTATTTCAATATGGAAGGATTGGCTGCACAGAAGGATAGGACAAATAATTTCAATCTTTTTAAATTTCCAGAAAATCTAATAATACCTAGAGGTACTGAGAAAGGTCTGAATCTAACTTTGTTTCTTATAATAACGCCTGGAGATGAGTTTTTGGATGATTTCTATGCCGCCAACAAGTTCTTCTCAGAACTAATGAACGATATAGATAACAAACCTATAGGATTTCCTTTCGATAGACCAGCCGTCGATTATTTTGATGATGCTCCAAATTATAAGTTTTACAATGTTACAATATATCATAAGAAAAATAATGTGCCAAAGAATGGTTACTTTTCACCTCACCTGCAATAAATAATACAAACAGTGATTTTTTAGGATTAATATATTATTAATATTTAGTTAAATAATATTGTAAACTACCTGTTAGGTTTTTGTTTTAATAAATTTTGCATTTTATTTGTGATCATTTCAATTGCATGATGGGTAATTGCCTAACACACTCATAATCACAACACCAATGCTATTAATTTGGTCAGTTCAACAATATAACATAACAAAACATCACGCTTGTAATCCCCGAAGGGTTGGGCAGAGATGTATGTTATTATTAATCTTCGGGGTTTAGGTAGAGATGGACCTATAGTTACATTTTATTCACATTGTAGGGGCCGAGACTATTACTACATATTACTGGTTGTCAGACTTTCGGGCCACTGACTACCTGTAATGACTGTCAAAGATGTACAAATGACAGCCGGGACCAACGGCTTAATGTGTTTTCCGAGGCACGGAGGAAACTCGGTATGTAATGAGTGGTCACCCATCCACGGACTTACCTAGGCAAGCGCGGGTTAACCTTAAGATCGACCCGAGCGGCTGTTATTATTTAGCTACGAGCTCCTCAAGACTATTACCACCAACCGGACACAAATCCAGACTCCGTGGCTCCGTGGTACTACTGAGAATTTTCTGATGGAAAAACCCAATAACACTTTCCTCGACTTGGGAATCGAACCCAGGATCTGATACTCAACAAAGTACTTTCTCAAAGAAATAAAGCAGTACAGTGTGTTATAATTCCAAAACGAATTCGACTGTCTTTGGGAAAGCAACTATACGATTAACCAATTTGTAGTGTGGTAGGCACACTACAAATTCTTCTTCGATATAAGGAGTATGTTCCAGAAGGACGATAGTACTAAACCACACTATGACTATGACTCACCTATCAAATTGACTAAATCTCTACTAAACATCTCTGTGAATAATACTGACTTTATATGTAACTAACTAGCGCTTGGCCGCAAAAATAGTGATACCTCAGCTAATATGCATGACATAAATGTAATTTATAGTCTACATATCCACGAATAATGTAGCTTTCTGTCAGTGAAAGAATTTTTAGAATTGGATCATTAGTTCCGGAGATTACCCCTTACTTACAAACTTACAAACCTACAAACAAATACCTCTTTATAATATTATGAAGACAAGCTTCTGCACGTGACTTCGTTAGCGTTGAAGAAAGATACGTTATGGCACTCGGTATTATTGTGGCTTCCCATAAGCCACTTGGTAGATAGTATGCACAAGTTATTGTTACAGTGCTTTCACAAGTTATTTATGCCTTGTGACTGGGACCGTAGCTTCATCTCTTTGTATTCGACATTCAAAAGTGCCAGTAATGGTCTGAATAAAATAAATGCTTTGAGTTTGAGTGTGAGCAGCAAACACTGAGTTACAGTGCTTTGGGAGGCAGATATCTTTTATAAGCGTGAACCCATAAATGTATGGCCGGCGTTGAGTTTCATCTCAATGGGTCTCTTGGACACCAAGTATGTCGCAATTTGCTGTAGACATTGCAAAGAAATTCTTATTCGTCTAGTTTAAATAGTCATTGCAGGGTTCTCTTACGATGTCAACCGAGACTACGCAAAAAGGTTTTATAAGTAGACTTTGGATTACCATCGAGGTGAATGAGGAGGTTAAGCCATAAGTTAGTCGCCAAATTTTGGGCGGATTTAATTTACATTGCTATCGATACGCTAAGAAGAAGAAGAGATAGAGGTATGTGCAGTGAAATCTAGAATTGCTATTTATGATGGGTAACCAAGAATCTATATTTTGAGAAATCACGTAGCCTTCTGGTCCGTTAAGGATACTGTACTTCAGTAATTTAGTTGAAAGCCATCTCTTGCTGTCTTTGCTGAGGTACAATTATTTTTGTCTAAAGTTATGGAAGGACTTCGTAAAATCTGGAATAGCTATCATTGTTCTGTTTAATAACAATGCTTGATAAATTCATGGTTTGTATTAATTGATGGCATAGATTATGTGTAGTGAGAGGTGAGAGGTAGGAACATAAAACATTGTATTAAATAATAATAATATTACTTTATTTCAATCGTATTTTCACATATTCACCTAAGCCAAGCAACATGGCATCTTACTGCTTCTTATAAGACTTGAAGTAAGAAGGAACGTTAAGCTCGTAAGGGAAGTATGCGTCCTTGTGGTAGATTTGCACATCCTTGAAGAACATGTTGGGTTGTCTGTAGTAAGCCTCACGCACGGGACGGTCGAATGGATATCCGAAGGGTTTGTTGTCCCAGAGGAAGTTCTGGTACGCGTCATCTCCCTTCTTGACACTGTTGTATGGGTACACGAACACGAACAGCTGGAATGGATATCCACCGGGGGTACCCTTAGGCAGCATCAGTCTCCTAGGTAGGTTGTCGGGCAAAGCAGACATATCGTAAGGTACCTTTCCTTGGTCTAACCACTGGTAGATCTCGTTAATGGGGATGGAGTCATCCTTGTAGAACAGGAACTCACTGGATTGGCGCTCAATCTTGTTCTCACCAGGGACAAGTTTCTGCACGAACCAGTCCAGCTCGTAGAATTTCATCCAATCCTCCTCAATGTTAACTGGGAATCCGTTGGAATCGTATTTAGGTCCGATGAAGACCTTGAAGATGGCATCAGAAGCAACATCTGACTTAACGTCAACAGAGACTCTGAATGCCCTGTTGTTCAAACGAGGTTGACGGATCATGAAACCAGTAGGGTAAGACTTGAGCTCTTCTTGGCTGAAGAACACGCTGCTCGTGGCATTGAAGTCGAAGTAATCAAAGTAAGTGGACAGTTCGCTGACTTTCACGTCATTGATCTTAACACCGACGAAATGCAGGTCATTGTAAGAGTAAGGCTTCACGTACTCTTTGTAAGCAATAAGGTAGTCGATGATTCTCTGGTACAGCTGGTAGAATGCAGGGTCACGCATAGACGTCTGGTAGAAGTCAAGAGCGGTCGGCATGAAACCGTAGCTGAAAGTAAAGAAAATCCAATTTAGTAACTTCTTCTTCTCTTCTCTTTTTTTCTTTTTAAGAAAACGTTGCCCCACACTAGGAATTTCTCCTGTATCGTGGGTGCGTTTACAAACATTTAAACTCACATACACAAACAGCCAGACCCGGAACAACTATCTGTAGGCCATACAAATATTTGTTCCGTGCGGGGATCGAACCCGCGACATGCAACGCAGCAGTCAATCGCTCAGCCACTGCGCCAACCGTGCCGTCTTAGTCGTGCCAACTTAGTTCGGTGTTGTGGAAAATTTTCTCATACATTTTGTGAGGTTAAAAATTGATAAATGTAACCAGAATACTCACTTGTCTTGAGGCTTGGGACTTCCGCCAAGCACGTGACGAGCGATGATTTCGTAAGAGTATTGATGAAGGTCCTTCTGGCTCTTCTCAGAGTACAGATCTTGGTTCATGTGCCAGTAGTTTCCAACGTAGTTCATTTCTTTCTCGGGCTGAAAATATTTCATTGCAGCGTTAGTTTTATGTCATTATTTTATGAAGTATTAAATCATGATGAATAATTAAGTGATTATCAGTTTATACTTACAGTCTTGAATTCGCCCTTCTGCAAGAACTGGAAGAATGTCTTTTCATAGGTGTCCAGGTAGCGGATGTTTTCGTAGTTCTTTTCGCTGTGGAGGTCGTAGTCGTTGCTTCTTTGAGCGAAAGGCAAGTAGTTTCCGGTCAGTTGGGGGTAGTATCCAGTCTTGAATTTGGAGTACCACGAGAATTCAGGAATTTCACCCAAACCGTTGGACTGACGCTCCAAATAGTAGCGAGCCAGAATTTGCTGGTAGAAGTAGAAGAAGTATTCACCCATACGGTCCTTCAATACACTAAGTTTTTCGGACTTCCACCAGAAAGGCATTTGCGAGTGGAAGTAGAAGTAGTAAGAGTTCAAACCAATGTCTTCAGTGAAGTATGACAGTTTCTGTTCTTGGTTGGGGTAAGTCAGGGCGTTCGAGTAGTTGGCGTAGTATACATAGTAGTCGTTCTCCTTCACGATACCGTATTGGGCAGCCGCTTCAACGTCGAACAAACCATTTTGCATCTTGGTACGGTACATCCTGATCAGAGTCTCCTTGTTGAAGAAGAACTGAGGGTACACTTCATAAGGCGCCGGCAGAACGATGCCGGTAGTATCAGTCCTCTGGACGACCGCAATGTAGTACGCGTACAAGAACTGTTCTTCGTTCATGTAAATCTTGGCCCAAGCCGCGGTTTTGTAGAAAGTGTCGAAGTCCTTAGCGTAGTAGAAAACGTGGAAAAGAGCGATGGCTTCATCCCTCATCCTTTCGTAGAAGATGGAAAACTTGTGATATTTCGGCAAGGTTCCAGTTCTGTACAGCAGCAAGAATTCATCCACAGCTTCTTTGTTCTGCAAAAATACATTGCGTTAACTAAGCTCTTAAAATGTTATAAAAAAATTATAGGAGCTGCGTTGATAGCCTTAATATGAAATGCTCACCGAGTAGTTCTTGTGGTTGGCTTCGATGTCATAGTCCTTGCCAATTTTGTAGTACTCGGTGTTTGAGTCCAGTTGTTCGGAGTGTTCGAAAAGCGCCAGAATTTTCTTCTGGTACGTGACGAACTCAGGTTCAACTGTAAAAGAACATCTTATCAGTAATTGTCTTTTCCATGAACACGGCCAAATTTGCTAAGAATGGTTATATTAATATAATTCAGAAACAAATGTTTCATTGCGGCAGACTGCCCGTGTTTGATAGATTTTTCCAACATTAAATAATTTGGTACTTTAACTGACGACCTGTATTGATCTCTATTTTAACACAATAATTGGACGTAGTTGAGCTAACTCACAACCTCTTATTCATCATCATCTGCCTAGCCTTTTCCCAATTATGTTGGGATCGGCTTCCAGTCTAACCGGATGCAGCTGAATACCAGTATTTTACATGCAGCGACTGCCTATCTGACATCCACAACCCAGTTAATACTGGGTAATACGATACCCCTTGGTAAGACTGGTTGTAAGACTTTTTGTGCCACTGACTACCTAACGACTGTCAAAGATCTATAAATGATACCCGAGACCAACGGCTTAACGTGCTTTCCGAGGCACGGAGGAAACTCGGTATGTAATGGGTAGTCACACATCCACAGACCAACCTAGGCAAGCACGGCTTAACTTAAAGATCGACCCGAGCGGCTGTAATTATTTAGCCACGAGCTCCTCCCACAACCCACAACCTCTTATTAAATTAGTTAAATATGTACGTCAAACTAATCAACATTCTAAATGTGGCATTACTATTCAATAAAATTAGTCTCATTAACGGTACATCCATCATCAATCAGTTAGACTTTAATATCCAAAATAATTACAATTACTTTGGAAAATTGGAGAAATGTGGTGTACCCGCAACTACGCTTAATTTACAAAGTTTGAACCCGCAATGGTGTTCTTAAAATTCCAGCCCATTAAGGCCCCATCATAACAAGCAACGAAAATAAATATCGAAATGAGTTCTTACCAGTCTTCAACTTGATGTTCTGGTGGGTAGGGAGGGCACTGCCCATCACAAGGGCAACGAGCCCCGCTAGGATCAAGACAGTCTTCATCGTTGTGACAACCGTGGCGAACTGTGACAATACAGCCAGTGTATGCACTTTTTATACCCCCTATCTTTGCATCCCCGCGCTGAGTGTGTTTGATATTGAAACGTTGTAGGCACTTTCTTTATCGTTATCACACGTTACCACGCTACACGTTATCATTGTAGTAACCTCTGACACGATCTTTTCGTATATCAAAACAGCTTTAGCGAAATCTGTTGCGTAATCTTTTCTTCTGTTTTAACTTTATCGGTGTACTGTATTCGTAGATATTTTCAAGAGAAATAAGAACTCCTGTTAAAGCATTTTAAAACATTTAGTTAAAAATCAATATACCACCACCTTACAGGGAAAACCGATTATCTGACATATTTTGTGAAAATGAGTTATTTACACCAATCGATAGGCAATTTCAAGCTGCGTAAACGTCTACTGGTAAAACCCGTTTTTTGATACGACGCATAGTTTAGAACACATAGAAAGTGAAAACCTATTAAAATGCAATCTTTTGCTAAAAACCTACATATAAAACCGAATAACTTATTGTAATGTAAACTTTTTTTTAAATTATCCAAGTATAACCACGTTTCCTTTTGTAATGTATTTTTGTTGTAGAAATTTACGTATAAACTGCCCTAATGATTACCAACTGAAACAAGGTAAACAGTTTTAATTGGTTTCTACATACTGAGACTCTAAGACAATTCTGTAAATTTGTTCAGCTAAAGTTTGTTATCCCACTTAAGTCGTTTTTACCAGACAATATTAAGACTAATATTTATATCTTGAATACAATTAAAACTGATTATACTAATTTAAATGTTTTAAGCAGCCTTATTTCACACAAACTTTCTAATAATGCTACAGGTAAAAGCAAATATCCGCACTTACTTGTTATTTCGTGCCTACAATCGTTATTATTACTTGAAATGTTACTCCGCTAGGTGCCCATTTACGGAGACGCGGTGCGCCGGGCGGCGCGTTGCGCGGGGCGTCGCGCGGCTCGTTCCGCGTTTTTTCCGTTGACGGAGAGGCGGCGCGTGCAGCAGCCCGCGTAATCACACGCCCAAACACAAACATATGGCAATGTATGATGTTGTTTACGAAGTCACGGCGCGTGGTGCGGTGCGTGAGGAGCAGCGGTGCCCGCCGCGGTGGCCGCGGCGAATCTTGTAGCGTGTGAGCGTTGCCCACCGCGGGCAACCGCTGCGGGTGTACGCGGCGGCGGCGTTGCAGTAGGAGGGAAGGCATACATGCTGCGCACCACGCACGAAGGGCTTGTCGATTTATTTTAAAAAACAATGTCTGATTCGATTCAAACCGAACATGCAATCATACTATCTATTCTATTTTTTGTCGGAGAACATTAAAATGCATGCATGCACGACGCGACAGCGTTTAATTTTTCTATTTCTATGACTTATTAAATTCGTAATATCTATTGATTGGAATAGCCGATTTGAACAATTCAAAAAGTAATCTACATGAATTGAAACAGTCTTGAAAACAAAATGATTTATTTGGATAAGGATAAACAGAAGTATGAATAACATGGTCTAATTTTGGTCGGTATTTCTATCAACTTTTAAAATGTAAAAAGTGGTTATTGTGACATAACGATAATAGTTGGACATATAGTATCACAAAGTTTTTTGTTGCTATTGATATGTTCTTTAATATTGATTTATTTATTTTTTGTTCTATCATCAATAGTTTCAGCGCATGCGACGTAAGATGTTTTATGGCATTTTTTTACACCTCGGGTTACGTTACTAAAGTTGTAGAAAGGATCCCTTATCTTTTCAAGCAATAAATATAGCCTATGTTACTCAAAGTGAATGTAGCTTTATAATGGTGAAAAAATTTTTGAAATCGGCAGTAGTTTTTGAGTTTATTCATTATAAACATACACACACACACACACAAACAAAAATACAAATCTTTCCTCTTTATAATATTAGTAAGATATATAAGTCTTCCAACTTATAATATGCTCGCTTACATAGTGTTCGTTCTATGCATGTTTTAAATTTCTTCTCATTAAGTTGTAGAATGTCAAGTGGTATTTTATTGTAACATTTTACACAGTACCCCATAAAAGATGTGCGTACTTTTGACAATCTGAAACGTGGCTGATCTAATTTGTCATTATTTCTAGTATTAATATTATGCCTGTCGCTTATTTTACTAAAAAGATGAATGTTTTTCCGAACAAACATAGTTAAACTTTCATTTCTGTATTTTGACCGCCGACTATCGGTCTGTGGAACGGGGACGATCCGATTAAGTTTTTGAAAAGGAAATGTGTGACAGACTAAACTTTTTCTAGAAAATCGTTTTTTTTTTTAAATTTATTAATAACAAGTGAATATTTACATTATATACAAACTACAAATCTATAATAGTAAGAAAAATTAAAAATTAAAAAAAAAACTTTTTCTTAGAAAAATACAATACAAAAGAAAAGCCCCTCGATTGCTTAATATAATGTACATATTTTCATTGATGAACGCTTCTCAAATTAAGATAGCCCAGTACAGAAGATCTTCTTTCTCAGTAGCAGCCACGGAGTCTGGATTTGTGCCCGGTTGATGGCAATAAGCTCGCCCGCTGTTGTGATATGTACATGGGACTTAAACATAACTGGCGAAATGTGGGTGTACTATTAGGTACACCTCTGCCTAACCCTTCGGGGATTACAGGCGTGATGTTAGTAGAAAATTTTCAACAACAGTATCATTACAGGTTCCAGATTTGTGTGCAAAAGTCTCGTTACCTAATACTAAAATCTCAACGGACTTCATAATTCTACCTACCACTTTAACAGCTAGATGTGTTGTTGCGTTTTTTAACGCTTTTATTTTCATAATAAAATTGTATTCGTGAAGGAACTGATATCATTGATGTTTATGTTCACCTTTATCTTATCAAAACTCTGTTAAGGCTACTGTCAGTTTTTGATTCGTCAAGATACAGATACTTGAAGGTTATTTATAACTAATGCCTATTTGTGTATTGAATCTTACCTGGTAGAGAGTAATTCTTTTGCATGTTTGAAGAAATCGAATGTTTGCCCGGTATTTGTACAGGGATCGACAGGAATGGGTTCAGCAGTGGATAATATTGAGCTGTTCTGATGTTGTTTTCGTACCTCTCTTCGAACACCAATGCAGAAAGTAAGTATTTACTTTCAGAATAGTATTTTCTCAGATTTTATCTATTTAATTTTTATAAAAATGAATTGTAGTTCGTTAGTCTCGCTAAAACTCTGAAACGGCTTGACCGAATTTGATGAACTTTTCCACAGTTGTTTTCGTACGCCAGTAATGGTTTCTAAAAAAAAGGGTAGGCACGGTAAGTACAATAAATATTGGTAAGTAGGGTAGGTAGGTGGGTAGGTAGGTAAATAGGGTATGTAGGAAGGTAAGTGGGGTAGGTAGGTGTAGAGTAGTAAAAATACAAGGGGGTAGGAAAAGGTGCATTGCAACTAGGGCATGCGGAACCGGGTTTCCCATGTCCTAATTGTAACGCATGCCCGGCACAGCTAGTCTTAACATATGAAGATCACGTGATACATATACGCTAATCTCCGAAACCGATTTCAATGTTTGTGAATGTGTAGTTTTGGACCCCATAGGTAGCGTCGTGTGAAGCACGGGCGTTTCGCTAGCTTGACTTATAAGTATAACAGAACTCATTTAATTTCACCAGAAGAAAAACAAACATTTATTTTCGCAAAATTGTAGCTTATTTATTGACGAATATCACTCACTTTTTGCGGGTACTGTTCCCGGTCACTATTATGTTTGGCAAATCCAGCGTTAAGAGACTCTCATACAGATGTGAGTGACAGAGGTGATACAACACAAAGTGCAATTATACAATCACTCAACGTGGCATATTATAACGGCCGGATCCTGTTCCAAGGAACAAAAAGATGAAACTTCTTAATTCACAGTTACCTGCATCCTGGAATAGGTACATCCGAGCATAGTCCGTTTCTGCAATAAGATTCATCAGGGCAGTCGATCGCAAACCCACCGAATCGCGTGCAGATCAATCTTGAGTGACAGTCGTGGCAACGTAGTCTAGGACCAGCGTGAATGTCGCAGGGGGTCCAATTCACGCCAGGGCTAATGGGGATCCATTCGGGGATATCATACTGGAAAGTATTGTCGTTGGGGACGAGTGAGGCTTCTTCGTGATTGGGCGATGGTCGGTGTTCGGCATCGAATGGGGCCAGAGGGGTTTCATCATGGATGTGCGGTGGTCTGCCTTCGGCGTCGGACGGGGCATCGTCGTGGATGTGGGGTGGTCGGCTTTTGGCTTCGGAAGGGTCCAGTGGTGTTTCTTCGGTATTGTGGTGCGGTGGTCGGCCTATGAGGCCGGGTGGCAGTGGTTTTACACCGTGAATGTGAGGTGGTCGGCCTTCGGCATCTGATGGGTCCAGTGGTACTTTGTGGTGAATGTGCGGTGATCCTTGTTCGGAGCTGGATGCTTGGGTGAGAGAACCAGCAAGAATGCACTGTGGAGAATACATATTTTAGAATTACACTTGGTAGTAGTGTAATGAATCGTTCTAATTCCAAGTCTGACGTATGTACCATTTTTACGTGAAAGTTACATTTAAAATGGCTAAGGTTAACTTATTCCAATGGACAGTTCTACTATTTATTTGATACGCTTTATAGCTGTAAGACTGAATGTTTTCTTATTACTTTCAAAGACAAACGTTGGCGATGACTACCAAAATCACTTTATTTTAATAATATATATTATAGTATATTATCCAAAAAAGAAATGAGGAAAATTAAGGAATAGTAATTAAATAAACGAAATAAATCGGTACATACCAGTACTGCAAAGATCAGGGCGTTTTGGATGTGAGCCATCTTGTAAGTATTCCTGTGTATTTACTATCTGATCGAAATATCGATTGCAATACCTTTTATACATCTCACTTATCTTGGGTTTATCATAATCTTTATCACTCTATCTCAATGAGAATATTAGTCATATTTTTCTCAAGTGGATAACCGATAAAAATTTTAGGAAAATCCTGTGAGTCAACACCGTTTGTTCGATACAATTTTAATATTATAAAATAAACAAAACTGGCGTACAAAACTATACATATCCTACCTTTTTTTTAAGGATGGGTAATCATCAAATAACTCCTCCCGCTCTGGGTGGAGTGGGAGGGAGTGTCAGACTTTTACTGACTAAAGCCCATCCATGTTCCTTCTTTGCCCTTTGTGTTCCAGGGCCGCGGTATCTCTTTCAAACAGTCCCGCAACCCCGGCAAGCATCGGCCCTTGCGGACCCCTTCCTGGTTGCTGACATCTCTTTGAGGCGCGCGTGGAACACGAACGCGCCGGCGACACGGCCTATCGTCTTAAGACGGAGGGACGGTGAGCTGACCCATTACTCACCGTCCACAGGCCAGCACCCTGATCCTACCTTACATATCCTTTTGGAGATGACATGCATACGGGTTAAGCAACACTTCAAGAATAAGCAACACTTGCAAAGGTCGTGGATGGGTGAGGTTTTTCTGTGCCTGAGATAGCACGAAAAGGCCCAATCCAGCAAAATTGACAGCCCATCGAAATATTCGCGCAGGTTTACAGTGGTTTTTTGATTAAAGTTATTAATGAATTGTAATTACTTTTAGTGCAACATAATATTGGTTATATGCGGTTTTTAACGGTTTTTTTTTAAGTTTATAAAAGTTGCTCTTGTTGAGTTAGTTAGGAGTTGAAAAGAGGTCTGTCGCGCACAACGCGAAGTCCAAATTCTATTTCAGCGCTCCTTCCGAGGCAACAGAGGCTATGTCGCAGAGAGCTCCCCCGCACACACGATTTGTTTTTGTTTTTGCAATTCATTTTCCGGTTTTGCACAGCTTAAGCCGTTGGTCCCGACTGTCATTTGTAGATCTTTGACTGTCGTTAAAGGTACTAGTGGCCCGTAGCTCGGACAAAAAGTCTAAGCAAGAGGTATCATATTACCCAGTACTGGTGTATGGAGCTCAGATAGGCAGTCGCTTGTAAAATACTGGTATTCAGCTGCATTTGGTTGGACTGGAAGCTGACCCAAACAATATAGTATGTTAGAGTCGGCTTTCAGTCTAACTGGATGCAGCTAAATACCAGTATTTTACGTGGAGCGACTGCATATCTGACCTCCACAACCCAGTTAGTACTAGGTAATACGATACCCCTTGGTAAGCCTGGTGGTAGGCAAGCACGGCTTAACCTAAAGATCGATCGGTTGTTATTATTTAGCCACGAGCTCCTCTAATACTTTAATATAATACTCTTGGATATTTTTTACTTTTTCACTTTTCGACTGTTTGCCTTCAGCATTAAGTGCGAAAATGAAAGATAACATAACATCACACCTGTAATCCCCGAAGTGTTAGGCAGAGGTGTACATTATTAGGAAGAGGTGTACTATTGTACATCCATATTTTGACAGTTAGGACCCATGTAATATCGTGTGAGCCTATTGCCATCAAACGGACACAAATCCAAACTCGTGCCTGCTAATGAGAAATCTTTGTTGGAAAAATTCAATAACTCTTTGGCCGACCTGGGAATCGAACCTGGGATCTTAGATCAGCAGTCGCGCTTGCGACCACTAGACCAACGAAGAAGTAATTACTACTTACTTGCACAGATTTTTACAATCCAGGATTTGGTATCTTTCAAGTCAGTCTATCACAGTTCTATACCATGTATGGGTCGAAAAATAAAGCTTAAAAAAGAAACCTTTTTTAATTTTTTCGACCCATTATGTGGAACTGACCTTTACCCTATCGATCTATCACATAGGCTGAAATAACCTACTGAAATCCTTCTGTATCCACTTCTAGTTCATGTGGTGCTGCCCTAGCTGCGTTTTGTAACTCTTCATCTGGCTAATCTTTTCATCTGGATGAGGTTGGCACAAGAGCGTGCAGCTTGCACAAGCAAAGAGAGGCCTATACTCAGCAGCGGGTGAAGTCGGGCTTTGGATGATGATGATGATGACAGCAAGCCGCAACTTCCCATTACAGGCCTCTCCCCATAAATCCCCGCTCTCTCGATCCAAGACTACTGTAGTAGTTTCAAACAGTATTTAAAATATCTACTACCAGAGCTTTTCACTTGAGCGTTGTATCAACAAACAATAGATATAGTCAAATTAATAGGTTTGAAATGGATAGTTTGATAGTTTGATTGATTAAAGAACGATGTGTTACCTTAATAAATGATAGCTGCACTGTCACGAGCATCAATATATACAAATAAATAAAAGGGATTTCCTCCTATGGTACTGATTGTAATATCATGATCTTACAAACATAGTAGGTATCTTGAAACCCATTTTATTGTGAATTGGTCTTATTATAAAGTTGCAATAGTCGTCGAGAGTGTAAAGCCTAGCGAGGAAGACCGAGGTCACACGAGCGCTTTTAATACACTCACGTACTCGCCCTACCTCGGAGTGTCTCAGTGAGAGTGTTCAGCTACTTAATCTCTACGACAGAACCACATGAGTTCAGCAAATTATTCATTTATAATGAAATCAATGAACTGAGGTATATCTACAAATGCAGTAAGTTGAGGCTTAAGTTTTGTGTTATGTTTTGTAATCAATGGAAAGACTTCATTAAATATTTAAAAAATATATATATATTTATTTATTTCACTCGTATTCTTTGTACATTTCGTTCTATGATAAAATATTTCTAAACGACAATTAAGTTCTTTATCGTCTTACTGCTTCTTTTGGAAATAAGCAGGCACATTAAGCTCGTAAGGGTAGTAAGCATCCTTGTGGTAAATTTCAACATCCTCGAAGTACATGTTGGGTTGCCTGAAGTAAGCGTCACGCACGGGACGGTCCATTGGGTATCCGAAGGGCTTGTTGTCCAAGATGATTTTCTCGAACACATCCTCTCCCTTCTTAACGCTGTTGTAGGGGTACACGAACACGAACAGTTGGAATGGATATCCACCGGGGGTACCCTTAGGCAGCATCAGTCTCCTAGGTAGGTTGTCGGGCACAGTAGACATATCGTAAGGCACCTTTCCTTGGTCTAACCATTTGTAGACCTCGTTGATGGGAATGGAGTCATCCTTGTAGAACACAAACTCACTGGATTTGCGCTCAATCTTGTTCTCACCAGGGACAAGTTTCTGCACGAACCAATCCATTTCGTAGAATTTCATCCATTCCTTTTCAATATTGATTGGGTATCCGTTGGAATCGTATTTAGGTCCGATGAAGACCTTGAAGACGGCATCAGAAGCAACATCTGACTTAACGTCAAAAGAGACGGTGAATGGCTTGTGGTTCAAACGAGGTTGACGGATAACGAAACCAGTAGGGTAAGACTTGAGCTCTTCCTGGCTGAAGAACACGCTGCTCGTGGCATTGAAGTCGAAGTAATCGAAGTAAGTGGACAGTTCGCTGACTTTCACGTCGTTAATCTTAACTCCGACGAAATGAAGATCATCGTGAGAGTAAGGCTTCACGTACTCTTTGTAGGCAACAAGGTAGTCGACAATTCTCTGGTAGAGCTGGTAGAATGCAGGGTCACGCAGAGAAGTCTGGTAGAAGTCAAGAGCGGTTGGCATGAAAGTGTATCTGAAATAAATAGACAATGTTTGATTGAGTGACTAACTATGTTTACTCAGACAGGCCACGGGTAATAAGGGAAGGTAGTTATCGTCTTTTGACTTGCAAAACTATGGATTAGTAATAACCGACCTTATAACAAACTTTGTTGCAAATGGGCCTGTTGTTTCAGCAACAGACCAGCTCAAAAGAAACAAAATGGTATAGTCTCTCTTTCCTCGCAAAGTTTCAGTAGTAGGTACAGCAGCTGGCTCTTATTTTAGATTCAGAGTGGAATTACGAAGCTAAGAATAGTTATTGATATAACTCACTTGTCAATAGGCTTGGGACCCGCGCCGAGCACGTGACGAGCGATGATTTCGTAAGAGTACTGGTGTAAGTCCTTCTTGGTGTGTTCGGAGTACAGATCCTCGTTCATGTGCCAGTAGTTGCCGACGTAGTTCATTTCCTTCTCGGGCTGAAAATATATCATTCACACATTAGTGTTCATGAAAGTATGTCTTTTTTCATGAAATTCATAAAATAAAATTTATCTGTTGATACTTACAGTCTTGAAATCACCCTTCTGCAGGAACTGGAAGAATGTCTTTTCATAGGTGTCCAAGAAGCGGATGAATTCGTAGTTCTTCTCGGTGTGGATGTTGTAGTTGTTGGTCCTTTGAGCGAAAGGCAAGTAGTTTCCGGTCATTTGTGGATAGTATCCAGTCTTGAAGTTGGAGTACCAAGAGAATTCGGGAATGTCACCCAAGCCGTTGGACAGACGCTCCAAGGAGTAGCGAGCCAGAAGTTGTTGGTAGTAGTAGAAGAAAAGTTCACCCATACGGTCCTTCAATACACTAAGTTTTTCGGACTTCCACCAGAAAGGCATTTGCGAGTGGAAGTAGAAGTAGTAAGAGTTCAAACCAATGTCTTCAGTGAAGTATGACAGTTTTTGTTCTTGGTTGGGGTAAGTCAGGGCGTTCGAGTAGTTGGCGTAGTATACGTAGTAGTCGTTCTCCTTCACGATACCGTATTGGGCAGCCAATTTAGTGTCGAACAATCCACTTTGCATCTTGGTGCGGTACATCCTGATCAGAGCCTCCTTGTTGAAGAAGAACTGAGGGTACACTTCATAAGGCGCCGGCAGAACGATGCCAGTAGTATCAGCCCTTTGGACAACGGCAATGTAGTACGCATATAAGAACTGTTCTTCGTTCAGCCAAACCTTGGCCCAAGCCGCGGTTTTGTAGAAGGTTTCGAAGTCCTTAGCGTAGTAGAAAACGTGGAAAAGAGCGATGGCTTCATCCCTCATCCTTTCGTAGAAGATGGAAAACTTGTGATATTTCGGCAGGAATCCAGTTCTGTACAGAATCAAGAATTCTTCGACGGCAGCTTTGTTCTGGAAAATTGGATTATATTAGAAGACAATAACATGCAAAACGTTATATTTTACACAGACAATAAATATTTGGTTTTTCATGAGGACATAGTTTCAAAATAACTCACTGTGTAGTTTTCGATGTTGGCTTCAATGTTGTATTCCTTGCCAAGTTTGTAGTACTCGGCGTGTGAGTCCAGTTGTTCGGAGTGTTCGAAGAGACCCAGAATTTTCTTCTGGTACTCAACGAATTGAGGCTCAACTGAAACAAAACGATCTCATCAGCAATTGCCTTTTACCCAATATGGCTTGAAATACAAGGAACTGGGTTATATTACTAGGTTATTTTCACAGTAGGTGTAGTTCTATGGGTTAGGTATGGTTAGGTGTGGTTCTAGTTCTATGGATTGGGGACCGCATAATAAGGTACTGATTGTGCTGGCATCATAGAAGTATAGTATCTCTTAGCTGGTATTTTTGAAAATCGTCTGAGAGAGGTGAACAACGCAGTGCTCCCACATTTTTGTAGCAGCTATTGACAATTACCAGTAGTAAATTATCAGTGGCTGCTATGGAGAAGATACTACTGGAAAAACCCAAAAACACTTTGCGATGCCTGAAAATCGAACCCCTCATCTCTCAAACTCATCTAATCCATCAAACTTGCCAAATCGACCAAAAGAAAATCTCAAGTAGTACTTACCAGCCTTTACTTTGATCTCATGTTTCGAAGGGACGGCACTGCCGCACGCCAGGGCGATGAGCCCCGCAAGGAATAACACAGTCTTCATGTTTTCCACAGCCGCTGTCAACTGTGCCATTCTGTTGGCAGTCCCACCTTATATACTGCCGTCGCATCCCGTTCCTGAATGCATCGATATCAGTATAAAAACATTTCTTTCTTTATCGCTATGCGTTGTTTCTGTATCATTGTCTGTCGTGACCTTTAAGGTCATGTGGTTATTTTTCTTAGTATCTTAATCAACTTCATCACTTACATCGTTTTTGAGCACAGATCCCTCTATTCTTTCTTCATCATCATTTTTCGGCATCAGTTACTTACAGGTAAAGCTACTTCAAAATGAATTCCACGGGGCAGATAATTGCTATGGGTTTAATGGCCGATTGATAAAAACAGGTGTTACAAAAGACGTTGTCTATACTCCGTTACTAACACTAAAGATCTTGAGACACCTTGACTTCCGGTAACTGAAGTACATTTCCGTAGACGGAAACACGGTGAAGATTTTCAAGTCGACGCGTGTATATTTTTTACAGCACAGATTACGTAGTTATTTACGTCTCTCTCAAACATTACGTTGTTTTCAAATCGGAAATACATTTTGATGAAGAAATCAGCTTAATTGAGAGACGCTTTCATAAATGATTCGTAGACCATGATGACCATCACCCATTCTTATTCCCTCTCATTTTGTTTATGCATACCAGAATATTTGATTGACACATAACAACAAAGGTACATCAATTACGGATATAGATGGGTAATGATCGCAATTTCCTGTGATCTTTGATATGCCATCAATCTTTCTGTTTGAAGGAGAGAACGCGTATTACTGCTCTCAAATAGCCTAAGTGTTGAGGCCATCATATTAACCCTTTAACAGGCATAACGATCCGGGAATCGCAAAATAAAGCCAAATAGGCACAGGTATTTTTAGTAGAAAATAAAATTCTCATTTTTTAAGTTTTTTCAAGTTTTTTGAATATTTAATGAGGGAATGATAAGTCTTTAAATAACCTTTGTACAACAATAGAATACCTACCAGGAACACTTTATTTAATTAATGAGCTGAAAAATATGGTGGGAAAAATATTCCCTTTGCCTTATAAAGGGTTAATGGCTAACACAACAACAACCAGATTTTAGGCAGATTATTTGATTCTACAACACTGCTCCCCATGCTGGGAGAAGTTGATTATGGCCTACTCCTCTACACACATAGTAACAGTGTGCCCCAGTCGTGGGAACAGTTTAGGCTAATAATGCCTAGCCTACAGCAGTAAGACACGGAGCTTAATTATTGAGAATCTCGAAATATATACTATGGACATAGTCTCTGGCACGGTATCTGCGAACGTTCAAGTAGTTGTTTAAATAGGGGCATTCTTGTTTCATTTGCAATCGGACGTTTCGCATAACATTGATATTTCATGACAAAGACTTGGCGTCAAAAAACCCCTCCTCAACGATGTCAACTGGTAATGTTCCCAAGAGACAGGTGGCGTTGCCACGTTACATTGCAACGCTAAGCCTACGGCCAAAGTAAAAGCCAGCCCTTGGGTCACGGGAAGTATCAACTAAGCGTTTTAAAATTTCCTTGATCAGGCTATGAGCATTCGGACCCCACAGTCCTAGAGTTTCAACCCCAAAGACCTTATATATAGTAGTATATGCCAAAGACTTTCAATTTACTCTTTTAATGAGGCGATTCTCTCACGACTCCGCTCGTCCACGTCGCATTGGCTTGCGTAAAATCCGTGGATGCCTAACACAATTACACCGCCCGACCGCGCGGACAAGCAGCGGTGAGTCCTTGCGACGCTTCAGCACCATTTTTCGCAGCCACCAAATCTTTACACCATTCATCTCGATTCTCGGCAATTCTCATCTAGCTGCTTCCAGGCAACATGCGAAGATCGTCGTTCCATTTACCCTAGGGGCGTCCCCCTCCTTACGACTGCCAAATCGTGGTCTCCACTCAGGAAAACCTTTTCCCAGGCGGTCATCGGTTTTACGGCTAATATGGCCTATTATTTATTCTATGAGAATATTATTTTGTTTCTTGAATTTGCAGAGGTCATTCAGGAATGTTGTTCACTTTTAAAGTTAACAGTCGGTCTGTTAACTTTAAATAATACTGTCTTCTTTTATCAAGACATAAAACAATACTTTTTTTTATTCAATATCCTTTTGACCGCAAATAATGCCGATAAGAATTAACAATCATCAATGTTATCACTAATTTATGATCAATTTGTGATTATAATCATATGTAGGTACTAAATGAAAGAAAAAAGAAAGAATAGATATTTATTTGTCGCAGGGACATGATAAAATGACAAAATATAAATAAACAATAAACATACAACGTTTAACAAATATTTATAAATACAACAGGACGGAACATAAAAAATAAACATCGGTGACAAAAAACTAAATCAAACAAACAAAAGTCACCGACTTCTGAAGCTAAAGTTATTTTTCACTTTTTTGTGTTTTTGAAGTCGGTTTTATTTTTTGTAGAAAAGTTCTTTTTTTTCCATTTTTAGTTGTAATAAAAAAATTAATAAACATTTGCTGTGCATTTATTTTACACTGTTAACAATACAATACATTTCATTGTAATAGGCTTATCCCCAATCAAATGGAACTTAGCATATCTAACTGTCGAAATCTGGGTGTACTGTTTACATCTGCATGGGGTATGCAGATGTGTACAGTACACTCAGAGCATACAGGCGTGATGTTATGTGATGATGTTGTGTAAACAATAAACATCCAAGCGATTACAGCAATCACGACAGATTTGCTGTCTATTATTGAAGAGTTCCGTTCCATATCTCCGAAGCCTATGAATAGATCATGACAATATTTCTAGGAGATCAACTTTATTTTTATTTTTTTGTTTGAAAGAGTATACTCTTTCAAACAAAAAAATAAAAATCTAAATCGGTTCAGGCGTCTTCGAGTAATCGGTGAACATACATTTAAAAAAAAGATTCCGACGAATTGAGAACCTCCTCCTTTTTTGAAGTCGGTTAAAAAGAGTTGACATCTTGCACGTCATGCCTGCGACAAGCAGGTTACCACTCAGCATGATGCTGTGCTATTGGGGGCCCACAGCACAGGGCTGTTTTTAGTACCTAGTCACCCATTCAAATGGGATTGGGCGGGTCACGTGAGCCGCATGCATAACGACCGCTGGGCAAAGGTTTCAACACGATGGATCCCTGACGATGGACGACGCCGCCAAGGCCGGCCTAGAAAGAGGTGGCGAGATGACCTAGACGCGCATCACGAAGGCTGGTTCGAGGTGGCGCAGCAGAAGAGTACCTGGAAGGATATGGGGGAGGCCTTTGCCCAGCAGTGGGACATTCAAGGCTATTAAAAAAAAAAAAAGTCACCCGTGAAAAAACATACGCAAATCAAGACAAGACAGCATAAATATTTGATTACATAAATAAGAAAATAAAGTAAACAATACTTAGATTATAATATAAAACAACCGTAAGAAATAAAATTAAACCTACAAAAAATACAAAAGTATGTGTGCAGGCTAAACAACTTTGTGTCTGGTTGATGGCAATAGGCTCGTTCCCTATTACATGGTATACACAGGGTAGGTACATCCGGTAACTTTCCCGATTTGCGAATTAAATAAAAGATGTGCAAAACACGTGTAAAAAAGTGATTTTGCGTAACTATTTTAATCTTCATAATCTCAGGTCGATCGCTTTCCTAGGTTTACCCGCGGATGGGTGACCCCACTCATTACATACCGAGTTTCCTCCGTGCCTCTAAAAGCTTGGTATGCCGTTGGACCCGGCTGTCATTTGTAGATCTTTGACAGTCGTTACAGGTAGTCAGCGGCCCGGAAGTCTGACAACCAGTCTTACCAAGGGGTACCGTGTTACCCAGTACTAACTGGGCTGTGAAGGTCAGATAGGCAGTCGCTCCATGTAAAATACTGGTATTCAGCTGCATCCGGTAAGACTGGAAGCCGACCCCAATAAAGTTGGGAAAATGCTAGACATTAATGATGATGAGTTAGTTAAAATCATCCACTGTCGGTTATAGGCGGGCCTTTATTCTATCATAATAGGCTATTTGACAACATCAAAAAAAAAAAAATACTCAGTCCGTCAGTTAGATTACCAAAAAATGTTGGACACGTATTTTTTCTTTCGTCACATAATCAAAAAATTACGACGATACAGCAACATCAAAGTTCAATAGAGTGGGCTTATGACGTCACTGGACATTAAAAAGTAACAAAAATTGTGTCGTCACGCAAGATTTCAACGCGCTGTAGTGGTCATTTTTCATTTACATGATAAAAAAAAAATACGTGTCTAATTTTTTTTGATAATGTAACTGACGGACTAAATAGATTTTTTCTGGCAAATACTCCATTCTCAGTTGTGTGCACTGTGCATCCCTCCTCCAAATTCCCCATGACTTTGACGAAGTTATTAAGTAAAAAAATCACGAATCATATAATCAATTATTGCTCGTCTCATTTTGTCTTAACTACCTAGCCGGATTACTTACTTATTTTCACACGTCGTGATAACCTGTAACTACTATCACGACACAAACAAGCAATTATCTGTGAATAACGATGTATGTTCTTCAATAGCTGTCGAATATATCCGTCAGGTTCAAGGCTGTTCCTATCTGGTTTAAGATTACCTATGTTCGTGTAAAAATTCCAGACCTTATCTCGATTTAAGACGAGAAGACACGAGCATCAGTGTGGTCTGATGTTTTATCTAAGTATTACACGTTTTAAATTCCCGAAGTTTTCCGCCGTTTTTATCCGGACTGCGGATACAAAAACGGCGAACAGTGATCGTTTTTAAAGTCTTAGCTCATGGCTAAATAATAACAGACGCACGCGTCGATCTCCGAGCTTAAGCAATGCTTGTCTAGGTCCGTCCGTGTGTGACCTGACCCGACATTACATACCGAGTTTCCTCCGTGCCTCGGAAAGCACGTTAAGCTGTTGTACCGGCTGTCATTTGTACGTCATTGACAGTCGTTAAGAGAAGAAGGCCGAAAGTCTGACAACCTGTCTTACCAAGGGATATCGTATTACCCAGTAACTGGGTTGTGGATGTCGGATAGGCAGTCGCTCCATGGAAAATATAGATATTCAGCTGCATCCGGTTAGACTGGTAGCCGACCCCAAGATAGTTTGAGGAAAAGCAGGCCGGTGATGAGATTTTGATAGTTCTCAACACAGCATAAGACACCTAAAGTTTGATTTAGTAAGAACGTAGTCAATGCAACCTAGGGCAGATGGATGTCTCCTGCCCTAGGTGGCATTGAGCCTCCTCGCTGCAAGAGGGAGCGGTGGTACATCGCGGGTCTAGTGCGGGTCGGTGGATGACACAATCATATCTTCGAATTCTACGATATGCCGGTTTTCTCATAACATTTTCCTTCACCTCATGATGGTCATAGTGGTTCTCAATGTGGTGCTGCTGTACAAACGATGGGGCACTTAATATCGTGTCCTGTTGTTTGTTCATTGCAGGAACTGATAGACGCTACCGAAAGCGCCAAACTAGTAGCTCAGTTCTGGGCCGATACAATTTAGATTGCCATCGACACGCTAAGAAGAAGACCTCAAGAAATAAATTACACAAAATAAAGTGCCTGACTGATTACCCGCGACCTGAGCATGAGGTCCTGGTTTCGATTACCAGGCCCGGCCTGGTACACTGTTAGGATAGGACACAGTTGCGAAGGTTCCATACAACTCGATTCTCACCGGATTCCCTTTGAAAAATGGCACAGTCAGTATTCTATAGACACATAATATAATAACATTAGCAGATGGGGGTTCATGGACAGCTCAGACCTCAAGTGCGTATGCGGCGTCTCCCCACAGACAATGGCCCACCTTCCATCTTGCACCGCATGCCCTATCACCTGCGCACTCGAAGATCTGCTTACTGCATCAGTGAGTGGGGTCCGCGTGGCTGAGTTTTGGGCTAAACATAACATCTGAACTTTTGCCATCGACACGCTAAGAAGAAGATTAAAGATATGTATTCCGGCTTACTTCTTACAAAAATTGACCCTTCGGTACTGATAGGATATCTAGCTTTGGAGTTTGAACGTCTGGTAGGTACTACAGGAATTGAGAATGATTGAAATAAACTTTTTTTTTACAACGATAAAAATCTTTTGAAACATTAACTACCTCCCTAGTATAGTAGTCGGTCATGCGGTCCTGGGTTGGATTCCCAGGTCGGGTAAAGTGTTATTGGGTTTTTCCATCAGGAATTTCTCTGTTTTTTTTTTTATTATTTGCTACCGGGAAATGCCAATAGGCTCGCCATTATTATGTACATAGGACACGTAGTCTGGATTAGTGCCTGGTTGATGGCAATAGGCTCACTCCCTATTACATGCGACTTAAACATTGACTGGCGAAATGTTGGTGTACTGCTAGGTACACCTCTGCCTAACCCTTTGGGGATTAATTACAGGCGTGGCGTTGTGATCATATCGATGCATATTAAAGTGTAAATTAATTAAAGAATGGTAGATATCGTACTAGGTAATTTATAATCGCCAACTTTTCTTACTCGCATAGCGACTGGCGATAACCCGATGCTCACTGGCGATAGCACAATGCAGTTGTCAGTTAATTGCATCTAGGTATAATTGGTGTCATAATTCTGGTGCAATCGAATGTTTTTTTTATTCTTGCTTTAGGTTTTTTTTTAATATGAGTTCAGGAGGATGGGCTGTGGTGTGGGTATAATATTTATACACACGACGGCCAATCAAGCTATTCAAAACCAGTTTATGCAAATCTCTCACTATACACCGTGACTTTTTAGTCGTCTTACAATGGTGTTCTACTCAATGTGCCCGACATAAAATAGGCGACATAAAAAGGCACGTTTTTTTTTACCTACCGTAACAGGTACAAAGAAAAATAAGTAAACATTAGAAAAAATTATGAAACATCCTGTTAATGATGTTTAAGTGTCAAACGGGACAATATACCTACCCAGCGCTCGATTCCAGTAGATTATCGCTCACAACAGGGTGTTTTAACTACGTCATGCGTCATAATATTGATTACCTAATATTTTTATTTGTAAATTATTAAAATCTCATAAATACCTATTTTTTTTTTATGAATGCTTAGTAGTCATTGGATACATGAAGTGGGCTGCCGTTGTAAGACGACTAAAAAGTTACAGTGTATAGGAAATCTATACAAAGCGAGGCCAAGTTAAACTGGAAATGCACAGCTTCATGTGCTACCGTGTGTACCTACACAAGATCTATCGACCAGTTTGTTGTATGTGTCAATGGTGATTGTCGTCTTGTTAGTTTCTTTATTCAAGTTCCTCGTTAGTCTTATGGTTACAAGGTCAACAGCTGAGCGACGAGGACTAGGTACCGAGTTCGATTCCCAGCTCGGGCAAAGTGTTAAAGATATTTTTCAAATATTATTTCTCAGTAACGGAGTTTTGTGCCCGGTTCATGGCAATAGGCTCGCCCCATATTACATGTGTCTGAAAAATAACTGGCAAGTGTGGGTGTACTATTAGATACAGTCGTGATGTTATGTAGTTATTCAAAGAATGGCTGGGGAGCCAAGAGGGTTTCTCAGCAAACATATTATTCAGCATGAACATTTTTTAACTAAGTATTTACCTAGTGAAAACCTACAATATCTTCATCAGATGTGCCTGTTTATGTAGCTTTGGTTAAGGTACGATGAGACGAAAATCATCATCGAAACTGAACGTGAACCCGGTTTTTTGTCCTTTTGTTTGAGGTGCCGTAGCCAAATGTCCTAAACGGTACTCTTATAGATTTGTCCTGTCCGTCTGTCTATTTGTCGTCCGTCCATAATATGTCACAGACATTTTACTTCGAGACTGTTAGCACAACACATTTGAAAGTTGGAGAGCAGGGTCTTCTATGAACCGCTGCCTGTACAAAAGTGATGTGAACATATAAATTAAGCCGCGTTGACACGATCAGAGTATGCTCGGACCGAGTGGACTCGAATACCGACTCGGACGCAACTCGTATTGTGGCCAGCCATACCAACCCATCCGAGAGCGCTCGGATTATGGGTTGCTACAATAAAATATGCGTCCGAGTAGGTCCACTCAAAAAATTGACTTTGAGAAAAAAATGGTTTTAGAAATGTAATGTTTAAAGACCTATCTATAGACAAACCGCACGTACAGGTTTAATAAAAAAAAATTATTAGTTTCAGTTCCATGTATGGGGAGCCCCCCATCTTTTTTTTTTTGTTTTATACAAATAATACATCTACCTACCAAGTTCCAACTGTGTCCTAATAGTTTCGGAAAAAAGTGGCTGTAAAATACACGGACAGACAGACAGACATGACTAATCTATTATAAGGGTTCCGTTTTTTTCCATTCGGCGACGGAACCTTAAAAACGTAACTACCTTCGGAGAACAGAGAGCCGAGGCATGATTTTTATTGTAATGCTAATTTCTTATCATTTTGTTTTCCTTTTGCTTCTCAATGATCTAACAAGAAAAAAAATCAACTTGAATATTTTAAACCACGTCTAGCGCCATCTTACTTCTTCTGTAGGAAATAGAGATGTCTGTTTGTTACTTTAATTTTAACTAAGTATAACAGATGGCGTTGTACTCAGACACGATGAAGTTTAAAGTTTATTGCATTTTAAGTCTAGATGGCGCCACCGACACTATTGTGAGTGTGAGGATGTGAGATTCGAATGACCAGGCAAAGATAAAAAATATTAAGGAAAAGGTAAATTGATATTTTTTGAATAGTTAATTACTTACTTATATTTATACAGGTGCGACAGTTGGCGAAAAATTAGAATATAGCTCTTATCTACACTATTATTATGAAGAGGAAAGATTTGTATGTTTGTAACGTATGGACTCAAAAAATACTTGACCGATTTCAAAAATTCTTTCACCATTAGAATACTACATTATCATTTTGTAACAAAGGTTATGTATCAACCCGTGCGAAACCGGGACGGGCTGCTAGTTCACTATTTTTCATAACAATACTTACCTAATATTTTGCACCAAGCAACAGCAAGTTAGTTTTACTTAATCCGATGTTAATAGTTAGGTACCTGGTTCGTCTGATAGGAGCAAGCCTGCTGACTTTACTCCATGTAGGTCCTAACTAAGGTTTATTTTCATGTGCCTAAGTAGATATCCTACGTGTTTATAAAATAAATACCTAGGTACCTTTTCAAAATCCCTCCGAAGTTCTGGAACAGCGAATAACTCGATATCTTAATATTTTATAGTGGTAGTAGGTAGGTACAGTCAACCTCACATCAATTGTAACACAGACACTGACAGACAACGCCTGTAAGTCATAGCAGACACGTACGGTTGCGTAGTGCAATCTTTACCTACCACTGATGTTCGATTGACATGTGGATACCTTTAGGCTCAAAGGGCGTATCCACCATAACACGATTTTCCAGGAGAGCCAAAAAACAAAACAGTTTTCCAAGATAACTTTTTTGTTCTTATAGCTATAAAAGAGAGAAAAAGCAAAAGACAAAACTTGTTACAATTTTGAGATAAAGAACATCGTAGACCAATATATAAAGTAAATCTAACAATAAAAAAATAGACTTCGTATACACCCTAAAATTGAAAGAAAACCAATGTTAACGATCCAAAAATGATGGCTGTATCCACCTTTTTTTGCGAATATCGAAATTTTTAATATACCAATCGAATGAAGACGAAAATCTAAGTATGACTGCATTAAAATCTCATTTTGGCTAAAACGGCGGTTACGCCCTTTGAGCCTAAAGAAATGTAGGTACCAATAACCAGAAGAGTACTAAGAGCATACAGTACCAATTTGCTGTCAGCCGTGGAACAAAACAATAAATTCTCCAAAAACATGTCAGGTACGTGGAGGTGAAGGTTGGAGTCCTTCACACGTTGCTGAAAAGTGTCACCGTGTGGTTTTAGTCCGTGGAAGTCCTATACATAGAAGGATCCGTAAAAGGCTTTTCGCCTGCCAAAATAGGAGATGGTGTAGACAGATGGATATCATAACTCATTACATTAAGCCACAATGAGGTATGCAGAGGTGTACTACATACATAAATAAACTAATAAATTTGACGGCGCGGTTGGCGCAGTGGCTGAGCGATTGACTGCTGCGCTGCGTGTCGCGGGTTCGATTCCCACTCGGAACAAATATTTGTATGGCCTACAGGTAGTTGTTCCGGGTCTGGCTGTTTGTGTACGTGAGTTTAAATGTTTTTAAACGCACCCACGATACAAGAGAAATTCCTAGTGTGGGGCAACGTTTTTTAAAATTAAAATTAAAATAATAATAGGTACCCAAGTGACATGTGGGTGTAGGTATCTTCTAAGGTACCCTTATTATACCCAAATCTCATAACTTTGATGTAGGGGGGCTACTTTCTTATAAGCCTAAAACCTTGGCTTTCCCTTATAACCAACTACCTACTCCTCATGATGTGAGGGTTTGTGAACAGTCTGCTTGCCATAAGGGCTTGCCGTATTGTTGGCCCCTAGGTACATCACTGCTTTGTTGTAAGAATAGGTAGGTACCTAATTAAGTGGATTAGGAATTCAAGCGTGATTTTTTTTTATCAACTTAACAAACAAAATATTAAAGTCTCACACTCGTCTTCTGTAAGTCTAACAGCGCAAAAAAATTCTAAAAATTGTCGACTGTGTTAATGACTATTTCATAAAATGTTATTCAATGGGATTAAATGAACTTAGAGGGTTGTATTGATAACTTTAATGATTATAACTCTGTAAAGTCATGTCGTAACAAACGGCCGAGAACCAAATTTTAATCTACATACAACCTGACACTGTCCTGCTTATTGTAAAAAACCTATGAAAATTGAATTTGGCGGGCTACCCTGGCGCTTAAGGGGGAAGCGTAATGACTGGTTGTGCTGCTGTTATTCCAGTCAGCCAATCACAGCAGTTAACATGTTAGTCTTTTAACTAGTTCTTGTGTAGTTATAGTTTTTCAAAAACACTTAATACCTTCTTTAAATTAATTGTAAGAAGTTCTGACCAACATAGAAACCCCAAATTAATCTGTGTTTATAAATAAAGAAGCTATGGGGCCAAACCATTTACAGTAATTGAGGGTAAAGAATTTACACCATGCACAAAAGCTAGCACCTACACTCATATTTAGGAAATATTTTGCAATTAACATGGTGGGATTTTACCCAATTTGTTAAATTACGGGTACATTGTACATTTACAGCTGTTGTGCTGTTTAGAAAATGTTCATGCAATTACGTTTGGGTATTTTAATAATCCTGTCATAGTTTCAAAGGATAAAAGATTTTAATTTCAGCAATGAGAACTGCCATATGATATGATATGGCTAGAAAGGAGATGACTGCTGAGATGACGAGTAATAGAGAAGTATGGAAGAAAAAGACCCCAAATAAATTGGGATCAGGGCAGGAGAATACTGATGATGAATGAAAACTACCATTTTGCATTTATCTAACTCTTGTTTGTTACAACTGCATTATTTTATCAAATTGTAATTGTAGGAATCAGCAATAAAATGACCATGTTTAATAACATATTTTATTTATTTATAATACATAACACGTAATACATATAAGTTTATGTGAATCTGAGATCTATCTAGCTGACTGAAAGAGTAACTGAATATTTTCAAAACTATAGATTTGTTAATGGTACAAAATGAACAGTTTACATCTTAGGTGGGCAATATATTAACAATCACTTTATTGATCATCATACCATATTTTAATACATAATATAATATACATCAACAATAAATACATAAACTACATAAATAAATACAAGATAAACGTAACATAAATGCACATTAACTTTTATTGACGCCAAGTTGCGCAATTGTTGGAATTTGCTGGGCAAGTTCGTGAGCCCAGATTTGCTTGTTTTTGTTCGAAAAATTTAGTTAGAAGTTCGAATTACTTACATAGGAATATTTGCACTAGACTACAGTTTCTAGTGATTCCATAAACTAAGTAATCACTAATAGAGAAGCAACTTGTTTCACTTGGCGACAAAAAACACTGCTAACCGCTTATTCCGTGTGAGGAACTTCGATTTCGGGGGTGTGCTTGTGGTGGATCAGAACATCGTGGAAGTACAAGTTCTTGACTCCCTCCACCTGCCAGGGGTAGAGAGGCCTGTTGACTGGGAAGCCGAACGGCTCGTCGGTCAGTTGGCGAATGATGGGCGTGAGGCCAAGAGAGAAGGTGGGGTCGGTGGCAGCGTTGTAAGGAACCTTGGGTGCGCGGTACTCCGAGATGTAGACCATCAGGACGAAAGGCATACCGCCGATACGACCTGTGAAATGGAAAAGAGACAATAAGCTTTTTCAGGTAGTACTGATGGTAGATTTCATAATTATAAACGGTCTTAAAAACTCGTCGCAGTTTTCTGATGAAATTTTCGCCACCTAATCAGGCCTCTTCCTTTTGCCTGAGTAAAATATACACATTCACCTATATAGGGTCCATCGTGCATGGTCTGATAATTTCGAACCGTACCGTTGGTTACCGTATCTGGGAGAATTGAACACAACATCTGTTCTATTCTGAATGCATCTGATTTATCATTTTGGATAGTGTAAAACAAAGGAGAGAAAATACACACCCTTAGGCAGCAGAAGATGCTGAGCCAGTTTCTCCATGCCCTCAGTCTGTTCGAGGTACAGATGTCCCTTGCCCTGCAGCGCCTTCTCAACGGTCTGGTACAGTTGGTGAGCAGAATCAGCGTCCTTGCCAGTGTTGGCAACAGAGTCACGAACAATCACGGATTCACCAACAGGCACTGTAAATAATTTTATTAGTATGCTTTTAGTTAACTCCACTTTTTGTTCCTGGGTTATTTGGACACAGGACGTTGTAGCGAAATTTGAACTTAAAAACTCTTCACATATTGAAAATAATTTTATTCATTATTGGGCTAAACGCAACGCCTACGCAATAATGTAATAAGTATTGAAAAGGAGTGAGGTACATAAATTGAATAGCTATAAAAACTTACGGTCATAAACGAACTCGTCCATCTGCATGAAGTTCTGGGTGTTCACGTGGAGAGGGATCTCATAGCCGTGGCTGTCGTATTTGGGCGCCAGGAAGAATTTGACGAGAACAGTCTTGGCAACTTCGCTCTTGACGTTCACGCGGACTTGGAATTGTTTGTGGTTCAGTCTCGGGTGTTGGACTAACACGCTAACCTGATCGTAAACTTCCTTGGCTGTTAAAAGACGAAATGTTTAAATCACCTGTAATCTGTAATAAGAATCTACGACATAAACTGCCATTTCGCGCAGCATATAATAGTGGACAAGCCCATTACTGAGAAATTAAAAGTGGGAAAACCCAGAAATTCTTGGCCTTTACCGACCCCATTTCATAAAATAAAAGATATTATACCTTCTTCCTCATTCATGTGCAGATGAGATGAGACGTTCAGGTAGTTGTATTCAAAGTATGTCGTCAGCTTGTCAACGTCAACCTTCTCGATAGCCACCTGGGGTACGGCAAGCTCTTCACGCTTGTAGTGAGGAAGCTTCTCCTGCCACAACTGGAACAGTCCCAAGACACGCTTCCAGATCATCCAGAACGCGGGATCACGCAAAGCAGTCTGGTAGTGTTCGAGGGCAGAGGGCACGACTAAAGGAATGAAGCTGGAAATAATTTCAATAATATTACTGATGCAAATAACTAAACTACTAACTTTCTCACGCGGCTTTGCTTGCATATGTCACAACTAATCTACGGACTCATTCAACCGGCAAAAAAAAGGTATCCTACCTAAGGACATGGTGTATATTTCAAATTGTATCGTATCGAAGGCCTGACTGGCGAACAAACTCACCTTCATACTAATAATATTTGTCAGGCTAGTTAGGATACAGATCAATATTGGACTGTTAACTTACTGGTGGAAGTACTGGTGTTCCTGAACAAGAGAATTGCCGAGAACCTTCTTCCAGAGGCTGATGAAGTCCTGGTAGTATTGCGCATTTGGAGAGTCGACGTTGGCCTCAATGACACGTCCCAAGACCTCAATAGCCTCAGGTGCACGGATATCGATATGTTCACCAAGATGCTGCAATATATAGAATTTTACAAAACATGCCAATAAAAATATTTGAAAACATATAATTCAATTAAAATTATTAACACTTACGTTAACTATGTAACCCTGGTCGATGGCGTCACGAATGCGACGTTCGTAATCGTAGATTTCTTGGATTTCTTCAACGAATTGAGGCTGATCGAGGCTGAAGTAGTTTGGCCTGACAGGGAAAGCGACGCCATTGTGGTACAAGAGACCAGAGTTGTAACCTTCCTTAACAATCTCGTGACCAAGTTCAGGGATTTCTCCGAGACCGTTGGACAGTCTCTCCATGTAGTAACGAGCAACCAACTGCCTGTGCAAGAACCAGAACCATTCTCCACGTCGGTGCTTGTTGACTGGGAGGTTTTCGCTGTTCAACCACCAGGGTTGAGAAAGATGAGCGTTGTAGTAGAAGGTGTTCAGGGCGTAGTCGTGCGTGAGGTATGCGACGGGGGTGCTCTGGCTGTTGTAGTAAGGCCAGATCGTAGCATTCCACCTGATGACCACGTTCTCGTCCCATTTGTAGGTTGAGGGGTAGTGTTCAACCATGCGGGAACCGTGTGTGTTTATCCTCTGAGCGGTCGTCATAATTTCACCGTTGTTGAAGAATGAGGGGAAGATCTCATACAGACGGGGGATGTAGATTCCTTGCGTGTCTGGACGGTTCAATATGGCAACACTGAGAACGTAAGCAAAGAGATTTTCGTTGACGCGATCTCTCACGTACACGGCTGTCTTGTAGAATGTGTCGTAGTCCTTAGCAGAGACCAGCACATTGTACAGGGTGACTGCCTCAAACTTCTGCTCGGATTCGAGGATGGAGAATGGTACAGCGCGAGGAAGTACCCACTGGTGCTCCAGCATCTCGATGAAGGTCCTCACAGCAGTCACATTCTAAAAACATTAACGTTCCGGTTACAGAAGCAGCAGCATACAAAACCAATCATTTATGTGTGTTATACATATTCCAGGTTAAAAACTTGATAAAAATCTTCAACTTACGCTGTAGTGTTCAATGTTCTTCTCGGGACTCCAGGTCTTAGAGATGGTCTTGGCAGATTCAACGTGATTCGGTTCATGAAGGTGGTAGTACAAGAGCATCAAATCCTGTTGATGTTGCAGGAAGACTGGGTCCGGTACAGCATCTGTTAGAAAGAAAAAACATTTGAGATTAAACTTTCGACCTGGAATGCTTCTATGTTCCAAGCAGAGAGCATGCGCAGGGGTTAGCTTTTTGTTGCTTCTAATTTGAAAATTAAATAATTTATTTTGCAAATAGGTTTTTACAAACACTTTTACATGTCGTCTTTTTTAATACTAAACGAGGCCGGTGTTTTGTATCTGACTACTCTGAGAAGGTGCTCGGCGGTAGGTAAGGCTCTTTTAAGGTCCAGACATAATCTTGATCAACTCACATGTGACAAAGAACCACACAGATTTGAGTGGACCTGTCCACTTGTCCAGAGAGTGCAAGCATTTGTCAGTTATCGTATAGCTCGACTCATAAAAACAATAGTATTTTTAGATCAGAAATTCAGTACAGTTGAAAAATCTATTGATATTTAACCTCGATAGAAGCTTAAAGGAACCCACAAAAGTTTATTTTTCAATTTCCCTTTTCATCAGTTATAATTATTCCATAAGCAGATTCGGTTGCTGCGGTAAATTAATTACAAGTTTATTCAGCTAGGATCCTGCACCACTTTTTCCTTATTTTCATTTGGCACATATTTAATTTATGATATAAACATATAAATAGTGAGATCTAGTGAGATCGTTGTGGCTTATTCTGATAAGTGATAGTTGAGTATTGATTCTAATCTAATGAGATTATGAAACTAGTATAACGTACAACCAAACCCAAGATTCCCCTAAGCTTTCAGCTCTGTTCCTGGCATACATATAAAAACCGAATGATTTAGAAGTAACTTTCTAACTAGCCAGATTAATATTGCCTATTCACCATATATTCATGGTAAATAGTGGCTTTCGATGATCTACACTAATACCTGCATAATAATATAAAGAGGTAAAGTTTGTAAATTGGGATGTAATCTCCGAAACTACTTATCCGATCAGAAATCAGAAAGCTTTATTTGTGAACATAGGTCAAATTACACTTAGTGTGAGGTGTTGTAAACAGGTCCTCCTCTATGTTTTACCCAGAGGCGTAAAAATATAATTGTTTAAGTAAAATAAAAAACTGGTGAAATTATGTTAACTTTCATGTCAGTAATATCAATAAAAAAAATTAAAAAAATTGATTTCAAATTATTTCAAAAAAGAAAGCTTCGCTATTACCGAGTGCCATAGAAGGACATGTTTATGAAAATTAAAAGCAATGGAAAACATAAAACAATTTGTAAAAGAGAAAGCACAAACTTACCAGCTTTTTGCGGGATAGTGTTCCTCACGGGTTCCGTGAGGACCCCGGCTGTCAGGAGAGCCAATACACACAACACCAAACGAGCCATGTCCGCCAGTGGCGATGCATCTGCTGCACCACATATTTATACGTACCTTTATCGCAGGTCACCTATTAATTATTACAGTTATCAATGAAAACGTTGTAGTAAAAGTACGATAATTAGATAGTAGGTGACGAACAAACGACTTTCATTATGTACTTACAATGCCGATAACGCATCAATAACTTTTTCATTCTGTCTATTAAGTACGTTTTGTGTAAGTCTGTTTGTTCTGGCACTTAGCTGGCCGTTTCACACTCAAACAATTCCCGGTTGATGGAGCCGGAGTCACGAACTTAAGCAATAACTTAAGCAATAAGCGCCAACAATAGGCAGTTGACGACAACGGCGATGGCTTTAACATTGATGCAGAAACAATGACTGGTCAGGTGCTGTATATTAAATTGATATGCGGTTTTGTGTTGGAGATTGCAAGTTTTAGTATTAATTGTGGTTATTTTATTTCAAATGCAACTGTATAGCATTTTATTGCTAATAATTTCTTCGACTGCTTAGGGGTTTTTTATAGAGATTGAACGATCTACACCACAATGCAAGATTTTACGTTACATTGTACCTTTACTTTAATTTTGTTATTTATTGTTCATCGAGCATATATCTACCTTATATAATTATATAGGCACTATTGTTTTCATCTAAAGGATAGGCAGCAGTGGCGAAGGTTCTATACAACTCGATTCCTACCGGCTTTCCTTTAAAAACTGGCACAGTCAGTATTTTATAGACAAATAATAAAATCACATTAAAGAGACATACTCCGGCTTACCTCTTACAAAAATTGACCCTTTTTTTTTTTACCGATGGGAAATCATCAAATGACTTCTCCCGCTCTGGGTGGAGTGGGAGGGAGTGTCAGACTCTTACTGACTAAAACCCATCCATGTTCCTTCATTGCCCTTTGTGTTCCAGGGCCACGGTATCTCTTTCGAACAGTCCCGCAGCCCCGGCAGGCATCGGCCCTTGCGGGCCCCTTCCTGGTTGCCTTCGCTACTGATAGGCAGAAGATAACTATCCTTTACTTTGGAACGTAATATTTCGTTGATTTTGTAAACCAAGTATCCAAATTAAGCGTGTGCTTCTAATAACAATACAACAACGATTTCTTTATGTAGACTGATTATAAGTTATTTATATCGATTAGCAAACTCGGCACCATATTCAGTGCCACACCCGTCCAATCAGTTATTGGATCGGATCAGCTTACCAACAGCAAGAGCGATCATCATCTGCCTAGCCTTTTCCCAACTATATTGGGGTCAGCTTCCAGTCTAACCGGATGCAGCTGAATACCATGTTTTTTACATGGAGCGACTGCCTATCTGACCTCCACCTCCACAAGCCAGTTAGTACTGAGTAATACGATACCCCTTGGACTGGTTGTCAGACTGTTTGGGCTACTGAGTACCTGTAACGACTGTACCAACATCAATAGTGATGCAGGTAGTGTAATAACGTCACTGCTAATAGATTCCTCAAAGAAAAGCTCACGTATAAAGGGTATAAATAGACCCTTCACGAAGCCGCAAGGCACTTGTTCTCCCCACTATTGCGATATTTTTTTTTGTTCTAGACCATACCTGGGAACCTTCTAGTTACGGAATTATAGGGGGTCAAAGTTTCAAATTTTTCACAAGTTTTTTTTAAATACAATTTTTTAAGGTTATAACTTCACTTTAAATACCTTCATGACCCATTTACTATTCATTCATCTAAAAGCACAATGTTTTGAATGCATTACATTGAGTTTTACCGTAAAGGGTTATTTTTCACCCCAAAAAAAAGTAATTTCCCAGCAATAATTTTTGTGTCTACTTAGTTTGATGTACAGAATGCTTGGTTAACGGCTTTGTGAAGGATCTGTTTACACCCTGTATGTTAGCTGGTAGCAGATAATGATCATGGGTTAGAGCAGAAAAGGATTGTAGTAGTTACCATCTGAGTAGGACTTATACTAGTTTTCACTAATACTAAGTGATCTCTTAGTGAATATTACTGCACTCCCCTAATTTCGTTTAGTGCTAGGTTACTGGTTACTAGACTGGTAATTCGGTGTGAATGGCTTATAAGTAAGCCATATAATACATATATGAACTTCATTTGTACATTTTAATTTTATAACATTAAAAAAAACTCGCAACGAAAACTACGGACCTTCGTGAATATTCAAAATGTACAACACAATGTAATCAGACGATTGTTTTTCTATCCAGTGCGCCATACACAATTTTTAACACCAGTCTCACGCCACAAAATTTGATTTTCAAATTCCAGCCCAGTTCGCTGCCGCACGTACCCGAATAATTATATTTCGACTCGTACATGACACTAAATGAACTATTCAGAATAGATGCTTCATTATGTGCAGTTGGCATCAAAAGTAGATTACCTATTGTGTCACATTTTGAAGGGTTTTATGAATTAAAAAAATGCCAATTGATTGAACTATTTTTTTTTGTCATAATCATGCATGTACTTATTTAATGTTTCATAACATAACATCACCCCTGTATTCCCTGAAGGCTTAGGCAGGGCTGTACCTAATAGTGGACCCACATTTCGCCAGTTATGTTTAAGTCCCATGTAATTGGGGGAGAGCCTATTGCTAGTACTGCCACCGACCAGGCACAAATCAAGACTCCGTGGTTCCGTGGTTGTTTGTGAGAAAGAGATGGAACAACCCAATAACACTTTGTCCAACCTGGTAATCCAATCCAGGACCTCATGACCACTAGATTAACGGGGCAGTTAATTTTTTAGTAGATTTAAATAAAATGGTTTCTTAGTTCAATCATTATCAACGCTTCTAGCAATAGACTTCGAACTCCCAAGCTGGATAGGTATTCTCCCCCCCCCGGCCCTTGCTCGAGTCAGCCCGCGATACTGAGCCAGTAGTTTTAAACCAGCCCCTAAATAATCTCACTCAGATCCAACCTGTCTCCTTGCTAAGGGCCCCAGCGATGCCCTAAGCCGAGGCTCGTACCCCACAGGGGTTTTATACAAGTTTTATGCCCCTGGCTGGGGGCCTTACTCTCAAGGCATCCACAGAATAGTCCGGTTAAGCAGAAGCCAGTCTCATAGGGCGAAAAAAAAAAAACTAACAGTTTAAGATGTTGAACTACGTATAATAATTAAAAAAATCAATTAAAATTCATTTATTTCGGATAACAGTGATCCATATTTTGTTAGTATTACAAACAGCTTATATTCTAGTGTTAGTAACATTGATATAAAAATAATATTATTAAAACAAAGAACGACGAAGCAGGAAGACATGTTTCCTACCCAATCAACCTCCGCACAAAATGCCTGATATTTGGCGTATAGCTCTCCGCCACAGCTCTCTAATCTAATCTAATTTAGTATACGTGTGAGTTACCCAAAAAAATATTAATTTATATATTACCCAATGACTGGGTTGTGGAGGTCAGATAGGCAGGCTCTCAGTGTAAAATACTGGTATTCAGCTACATCCGGTAAGCTTGGAAGCTGACTCCAACTCTTAAGGGTTTTTTTTTGTAGCCTAAACTGTCCCACTTCTGGGCAATGGCCTCCAGAATTCCTTCCATGTGCCTTTTTCCAGTGCCTCCCCGAACCAGCCCTCGCGGTATGCGTCCAGATCGTCTCGCCACCTCTTTCTGGGCGGGCCTCGGCGGCGCCGTCCGTCTTCCGGAAACCATCGTGTGGAGGATTATTCTAGCACATGTTTCAAAATCTAAGAAGTCACAAAATCCTAATAAGAAGTTCTAATTATCGTCATTCAAGTTAGATTATAATTCATGTAGGTTAATTAGTATGTTTGGTTGTACTTTACGGCTTTTCTGTCTCTGCAATTAGGTTGGAGTATTACATCGATCTCAAATGTCAAAATCAAATGTCAAAAGTATTAATAGACCTACTATTAATACTTTTGATATTTGCTAAATTTTTCCACTGTATAACCCGTGTAATCAATATTAGCATCGATTGCATGGATTTTTCATTTCAAGTAGGTATGTCGTAATACAACGATTTCACAATACATACCATAAGTTGAAACATAATAAATATTATTGTTGTTTACAGATGAAGTTAATGCCACTGATATTGTAATTAGTCACACGATAAATTGCAAAAATAAATTATTATAATTTTTAATTTATTTTCACAATAAGTCATCTGCTGATTGCTTTATCACTTTTTCTTTTCATAACAATTATCGTTAATTAGTCACGCACCGAGGTGATGCACTTTCTCCTTGATTCTTTTTAAAGTTGTAATGGTAACTGAATAAGTGAGGAGCTCATGGCTAAATAATAACAGCCGCTCGGGTCGATCTTTGGGTTAAGCCGTGCTTGCCTAGGTTGCTCTGTGAATGGGTGACCACCAATTACATACCAAGTTTCCTGCGTGCCTCGGAAAGCACGTTAAACCGTTGGTCCCGGCTGTCATTTGTAGATCTTTGTCAGTCGTTAGGTAATCAGTGGCCCAGAAAGTCTGACAACCAGTGTTACGAAGCGGTATCGTATTACCCAGTACAAACTGGGTTGTGGAGGTCAGATAGACACAGTCGCTCCATGTAAAATACTGGTATTCAGCTGCATCCGGTTAGACTGGAAGCCGACCCCAATATAGTTGGGAAAAGGCTGAAAGATGATGATGAAGTGATGCACACCCTCCAACCAAAGTTCTGCACTGTTCGCAATTTGGGCTACTGACTTTTTCGGGAACCGTAATTAAATCAACCTCAATCCCAGATTCAATATACGAGTACATAATGTACGTGAAGCATTTGTTTTTCATGTCATTTATACGAATACCTACATGAGTTTTTGTCCAAATCCAATCAAAACATGTTTACACGTAAAATTATATAAAAGCTTAGGATGTTCAACCAATCAAATTATACAGATCTCAATCAATTCATATAATAGTTTTTTAATTAATAGTGTAAATGGAAACAATAGACATGATGCCGCATATTAATGGCGAAAAGATCACCTTGTCAGGAGGAAATAACACGAACAGATTGCAATAATTAAAAAAAAACACTATGTTTTTGCAATTTGGCTTAAACATTAATTTATATAAATGGCTCTCTGGGATTAACGTATTATAATTTGTATTTAAATAGTAGGTAATATTATTGGCGGATGACGTAGACGGAAAACTAATCTGTCTATGAAAACAATGAGATTAACGCCATGTTTTTTTAGTTTGTGTTTGTGTCTTCTTTTAAACATATCTGCGTTAACGATTACATCCACGTGTATACATACGTATACATACATAATAGATACTTAGAACTGCCTCGTTGTTCTAGTGGTCGCAAGCGCGACTGTTGAGCATGAGGTCCTAGGTTCGATTCCAGGGTCAAGCAAAGTGTTATTGTTTTTTTCCATCAGGAATTTCATTAATAAGTAGCTGCTACGGAGTCTGTATTTGTGCCCGGTTGATGGCAATAGCTCGCCCCCTATTACATGGGACTTTAACATAACTGGTGAAGTGTGGGTGTACTTGTTACTTGTGGATTACAAGGCGTAATTTTATGTTTATGTTATGAAGATACTTCGAAGTTACGCATTTTTTCCCTTTTGGGGATGCATATACAGAAGACGAAGAATACAAAGTAGGAACTTCATTTCATCGGTAATGTTACTAGGTGACCGTAAGTCATCAGCCATTCAGTCCAGCATTTTCTCAACTATGTTGGGATCAGCTTCCAGTCTATGCAATTGAAAAGGCAGTATTTTACACGGAGCGACTGTCTATCTGACCTCCACTACTGTTACGTATGTCGTAAGCATGATAATAGTAAGTTATTATCTCAGTGTTTTAACTCCAATGAGCTAGGTCATTTCAAAAGAATGCAAAACATTGCGGACCTTTGTTTGACGGGGAGCTAGTGAAGTAACCGTCTCGTTGCTCTATGGATAGAAAGCGCAAATTTTGAGAGTTAGGGCCCGGGTGGCATCGGGGGCCACGTGGTGGCTCCCGGCCACCGTAGGCGCGGGCCTGTGGACGGTGAGGAATGGGTTAGCTCACCGTCCGTCCGTCTTATGATGACAGGCCGTGTCGACGGCGCGTTCGTGTTCCACGCGCGCCTCAAAGAGATGTCAGCAACCAGGAAGGGGCCCGCAAGGGCCGATGCCTGCCGGGGCTGCGGGACTGTTCGAAAGAGATACCGTGGCCCTGGAACACAAAGGGCAATGAAGGAACATGGATGGATTTTAGTCAGTAAGAGTCTGACACTCCCTCCCACTCCACCCAGAGCGGGAGGGGTCATTTGATGATTTCCAATAAAAAAGCTGAATACCAGTATTTTACATGGAGCGACTGCTTAACTGACCTCCGCAATACACACCTCCAACAACACACACAACTCCACAACAGGCAGTTAGTACTGGGTACTACGATACCCCTTGGTAAGACTGTTTGTCAGACGTTTTGGGCCACTGACTACCTAACGACTCTCAAAGATCTACAAATGACACCCGGGACCAAAGGCTTAACGTGCTTTCCGAAACTCGGTATGTAATGGGTGGTCACCGATCCACAGACCAACTTAAGCAAGCACGGCTTAACCTAAAGATCGACCCGAGCGGCTGTTGCGACTTAAACATAACTGGTAAAATGTAGGTGCATGGACAATTTTAAATACTTTAGGTCTAATCTGTCTAATCTGTCGGTCTGATCTCATTTTTATGTAAGACCTTTTTATACCGTGTTTTAAGCAAATAAATATATTATTATTATTATATTATATTATTATTATTAATCTTTCGTACAATATACAGTCGTAGTGTCCGGTTACGGAAAAGCTAAACAGTTCTCTTTGAAGTAGACATAAGACGCTTTGTCGTTATTTTCTCGCGTTTCATGATTTGTTTTGCATAAAAGGAGAACATTTAAAAGCGTCAGAGAATGCAATAAACCGTGGAACAAGAGAAAAAGCCTTCGTGAAATATTGCGACGTGTCATGAACTGCTTCCAAAGGATTGGAAAGTGCGGAATGGCGTTTGTAGAGAGCTTTATAAAGTGAACGATGCATTACAGTAGCCCCGTTTGGAATGGTGCCAGACAAAGGTCATTGGGAGACTGACCCTGAGGCTCTGAAAGGTTGGTTGTATGATTGGATGTGTTTTTTTTGTCGAACAATTACTTCAGTCAGAACTTGAAGGAGGACGCGCGGGTTCGCGAGAAATGAAAAAGTGGGAGGAGGCTTTTGCCCAGGAGTGGGACAGACCAGGCTAGGTTTTTGACTAAGGGTCAATTGGGATTTGAAAACAGTTTTAGTGTTCAGGTTACCGGAGGACCTAGACAAGTGGCAATTGCGCTCAACAGATGGCGCCACTGTCGAGTAAGGTCCTGCCAATAATTATAAAGGGTGTAAAAAGACCCTTAACGAAGCCGAAAAGTACTTGTTCTCCCCTTCATTGCGATCATTTTTTTGTTCTAGACCATACCTGGGAACCTTCTAGTTACGGAGATATTGGGGGTCAAAGTTCCAACTTTTACACAATTTTTTTTTAAAAGCATGTTTTTAAAGTAAGATTTTTACTTTAAATACCTTCACGACCCCGTACTATTCAATCCATCCATCAGCACAATATTCTGAGTGCGTTACACTGAGTCCTACCACAAAACGTGATTTTTCACCCTAAGCAAAAAAGTCGTTTCCCAGCAAAAAAAAAATGCGTAAAGTTACTTAGTTTGATGTACAGAATGCTTGGTTGACGGCTTCGTGAAGGGTCCGTTTACACCCTGTATTTTACACTTTAAAGTACCAATAACTTCATAAAAAGTATATTTTATTACGTACTAGCGACCCACCCCGGCTTCGCATGGCTGCAATATACATATAAACCTTCCTCTTGAATCACTCTATCTATTAAAATAAACCGCATCAAAATCCGTTGAGTAGTTTTAAAGATCTAAGCATACATAGGGACAGACAGCGGGAAGCGACTTTGCTTTACGTAGTGATAACAACATAGTGTAAACTTCAGATACATATTTACAATATTCTCCCTAAAATTAGCGAGCATGAAACATGAATGGCCCAATCTTGATCACAATCATGAATATTAGTAAAAACACGAGATGAAAAAGCGCACAACGCGGGAACATACTATGACATCTGACATTTCTGAAGACCTTACTCTACACGAACGCCTCTATCGGCGAATTCATGCGCGATAGCCCCAATTGCTTTCAAAGTGTTTCGTATTTCTACAACGGCTTTCAAACGGATTGATATACACTTTTCAGTTGTTTATGTCAGTTCATAATATTTAGACTTTTCCCATCTCCTTTCCCGCTAATAGAATGTCAATTGGTCTGGTCTCTCTAATACGGGGATGCATTCCCTCATCATCTGCCATCATCACCTGCATAGCCTTTCCCTAACTATATTAGGGTTGGCTTCTTGTTTAACTGGATGCAGCTGAATACCAGTGTTTTATGTAGAGCAACTGCCTATCTGACCTACACAACCCAGTTAACATGGGTAATGCGAGATACCCCTTGGTAAGACTGGTAGTCAGACTTTCGGGCCACTGATTACCTATAACAACTGTCAAACAAAGATCTACAAATGACAGCCAGGTCCAACGGCTTAACATGCTTTCCGAGGCACAGAAGAATGGGTGGTCACCCATCCACGGACTAACATAGGCAAGCGCAGATCAACCTGAAAATCGACTGTTATTATTTAGCCACGAGCTCCTCCATGCATTCCGTATCTGGTCAAAATATAAAAGAATGAAGTAGTGATAAACATTTCTTTGTCAAAAGAAGGGCCAAAATAACAAATGTGCCGGGTGTCTCATCCACAAGTCTACGCCGACTCATTAGTAAAACGGTTCATCCCGAAATGAGCAATTTATTAATCGACCTTCATATTAAAATTGTTAGGAAAAGGTAGAGTGCTGTGACAAGGGCCAATATATCACTCGGTGCGCTCGCGCCGGCCGGCCACGTCCCAAGTTTTGACGTATGAGTAATTTATTGGCTAAAAAAATAAATTACCGGATTGCCCACACATTTGTTGAGCCCAAGGTGGTTGATTCGGGTGCACCCGCAAAAAATGATCAACGCCCGAGGCGCGATATTAACTCGCTACTTGCTCGCCTAAAACAGCTCATAAAACGAGTATGTTGAGATGTCTACACGATGTATATGACGAGGCTTTTTGAACCAAATCACTATTGTTAATTTGTAGTTTTTGTTTATTCTTTCGTAATACTTTACGCACCGCAATTATGAAAAAAACATTACTTTGCTTTTGCCATTTTTATTCATATCACCAGAGAACCTTTACGCAATAAACTTACTTTAACTTATGGTATACCTAATAATGAAAATTAATTACTTAGTCCGTGAGATATTTTTCACAGGCAATTTCCATTATAATAATATCTTTCACGAGCGTTTATTTAGTACCTAATCAATCTAACTGACAACTAACTTAGATAAGTATCTGCTTATGAAATTAAAAAGGACTACATCTAAAACTCTCAAAAGCCAAAAATAAACTTGTAGAAAAAAGCTGTACCATTTAATTCAGTTAAAACCTAATTTTTCATCAAAAAGAAGATTCTATAACATTACTAGCTGACCCGCGCAACTTAGGGGTGTGAAAAATAGATAGTAGCCGATTCTCAGACCTACTGAATATGCATATAAAATTTCATAAAAATCGGTCAAGCCGTTTCGGAGGAGTATGGTAACTAACATTGTGACACGAGAATTTTATATATAAGATTCGCAGTAAGTTACGCAGGTAAATAAGCACAATACCTACACTAAAAAGATCTCCAACGTAATCACTGAAAACATACTTCAGCAAATGAATTCCGGAAATATTCATTAACGACGAAATGTATGTTACAAATAGCGACAGCAGCTACCAAAATTCCATTTTCCTGTCGGCTGCACGTTCTGCAAGTTCCATACTTTGCAGCGCGAGCTAAAATATGCAGTGACATTGTGCAAGCGGAATATTTGCGAGCGCTTCCAAGTACAGTCACTACCTTTTAAATGTATACACGTAGCAAAATTCAAAAGCGATTTTCTCGCGAAATAACGGTTTGTTCTTTGAGAAAAGAAAAGAAGATTTCGTAATAGTATGACTTCCAAAATAGTATATTTGTGTAAACGTAAAAGTAGGTGAAAATTACTTTTAAAAGTTGCTGCGTGTATACATAATAATGCTCGTGACTGTACATCTGTGAAGAATTAGCACTTTACCAAATAGAGCATAAAATCATTTTGTAGTTCCCGGAAGAGGCAACTAATAGGGCGAATAAAACTAAAAGGACTTTTTAATTTTAACTTTGTACAACGGAAACTTGTACCTCGGTGAAAGTTTTTACTTCAGAAAATTATGTATTACTTGTTTACAGTACCTACCCACTCTGTACAGTCTGTTAGTATCCAATTAGAATGGAAACCGAACCCAACAGAGTTTAGAAAAGGCTAGGCAGGTACCTAAGTTATAATTTCTTTAGTCATTTCTTTCAACATTATTTATGATTATTATTTATTTATTTATTTACCACCAATTATAGCAAAATCACAGACTAGTCCAAGACAAAATACAACAAAATAAGTTAGAAAAAAAAAATGCAAATTGGAGTTTGTAAGGTAGGTACCTGACTATTATATTAATAATTAACTTCACTTTAATTTCTGTTACGTTTTGTTGTCATTATTTTGTTTGTATTCATATTTTAATTTATGTAATAATTTGCACGCCGTAAGGTAGACTGTAGCCGATCTCATTAATTAATGTACAACATCTTATACCTGTACTTACATTCAAAGAAAATAAAGTTCTGATTCTGAAAACAAGTAAAATTACACCCAGTACAAATATTAATATCTAATGTTCATAGTTACTTTGCAAACCTCTCTCTCAAAGGTAGGGTAAGGATACAATTTCGCACAGACAATCCAAACAAAAGACGCCGAATCTAAAAATGGAACTACCTACACGTTGTTGTGGTAAACATCCCAATCGATAGGTATGAAATAATTATATCGAAAAACTGATAAATTTCTCACTTAGCAACAATATCTTGACGTGGAGATATATCGTCTCATTTAATATTCATATATTTGTTTTCGACGCCGTTTCGCCCTGACACTTTACCGATGGCTACGTATTAATTATTCCATGCATGAGCACGCATTCATTGAACCCTGCACTCGTCACTGTCTTTGTAAATAACGAGAGCCTTGTTCTTTCATATTTTATTAGCTACAAGAATGTTAGCGGGTATATTATGGAGTTAGTACGCAGAGTATTGAAATTAATTTGCAATGTTTAGGATCGCATCGCTGGCAAATCTATGGCGTACTTCGTGGCTAAATAATTAAGCACAAAGTAATACTATATGTTAATCCAGATTATAAAGTATCTGTGTGCAAAATTTCACTCAAAGCCGTTTTTGCATGAAAGAGGAACGAACCTCCATAGATCCTCACAAACTTTCGCATTTATAATGGTATTTAAGACTATATTGATGACAAAAACATAGTCAATTAATTTAAGTATATTGATTGAATTTTTGATACTTATATGAATATAAAAGTAAAGTCTACAAGTGGATTAATTAATAAACCCTTTACCGAACCTCACTTATTTGTCAAGCCTCAAATATGACCGAAATACAGAAACCGGCGAAGGGATCAAACGGTCCTTTATGAAGAACACAATATTTCCTAGAACTAAAAACTCTCACTAACATTTCTATAACAAAACCCTTCATTCGAGCACTGTCAACAATAATCCTCTCTAATCTTTTATAAGAAAGAAAAGATTAGTTGACAACAAACAATAATATCCGCAAAATATTTTGTCAATTTTGTGTCACAACTGGTGGTCTTATCATCCCTTATCATTGTTGACACTTTCTTTTTCTATTGATATCTTACTTTACCACCCTAGTGCGGAAATTAGAATGTCAACATGACGCTTTTAAGTCGGATTATCTTGTTAACGTCACAATACATGTTGTTTTTACGGGTTTTGCTTTCACTCGAGTGGTTCGCAATAGTGTTTGTCTGTTTGCTTGTTTTTCTTTGCTTGTTTCGGTAGAGTGCGCTAATCTTGAGAGGTCTTTTGTAAAAAAATAAATTAACTCAGAGTTGAGCCTGCATGGTAAGGTTTTTTTTGCAATATGGAACCGCTATTGGTTCACATTTCTGTTTATATTTATGCTTTGGCAACAAACTTTAATCAGGATGAGTAATATCTAATTAAGCGGTTATATTACGTTACTGAGATATCTGGTTGCATCACCAAATATATTTTTTTTTTTTGTCTATAGGCTCGCCCACTACTACTACTACTACATGGGACTAAAACATAAGTGGCGAAATTTAGGTGTACTATAGGTACACCTCTGCCTCACCCTTCGGGGATTACAGGCGTGATGTTATGATGTGATGATATTTATTTATTTATGTACACACAAAATACTTAACAGGATAATATTCTTGGAGATTGACAGAAAGTAACCATTTAGCATCAATATAGAAAAAAGAAATATCAATACATATGTTATGGTTAAAAGCCGAAGTAAGGTTACACCTGTTCTAGCCGGCTATACCTAGGTGCGGCTTTAAATTTGGAGGATTGATGCAATCAATTTGGATGTAGCGCTCGCAGACCGCTGCCGCGGCACCAGGTGTAACCTTACTTCGGCTTTTAGCCGTAACATATAGATATAATTTCTTTTGGGTTAGCTCGTCCGATCGTCGACCTCATCTTTTTCCTCAGGACTAGATTGAGGTCAAGAGTAGGCCCATTTAATATAAAAAGAATAAAACAAATCCCTGCGCATACTGAGGTAAATCAACTTTAATAACTCAATTTGTCACGAAATAATCCGTAGCATATTTTCGAAATATCCTCAAACTTCTTAAAGGAACATTCATTCATAATTTAAGTGCCTTCTTCACACAAGTTGGATAACTTTGAGAATTCTATTAACACATAAATTGTTCCAAAACCCAGTCGTGTCGACCACACATTAAGGTACCCCATTCAATTAACGGGAACTATTCCGAACGATTTGGAACGATGGTACGCCACAAAGTTCTTATGCCGTGCTCTATGACTATAACAATCGAACCTCGTTTATTACTCGAATTAAATAATTAAGTGAAGAATCGCATCTCACAATTATCTAGAAATAATAACAGTTCTTTTATCGCCCTTCGTCGTGCGGTCACCTCTAGGATCAGTTATCGATTGTTTAAAGAATGAAACGTCCCAGTCAGTGATATGATAAGAACTAGGTATTAAAAGTAACAATTCGTTTACGTATCAACTTAACTACAGCGAAATAATGCTCAGTATTATAATTATCTGACCCGCGCGTGAACCTTATTGGGTTGGTTGCACCGAGGTGCGTTGGTTAACTTTAGTTTAACTAGCAATTTTTTGATACATCAAAAAATGAAAACGTATTTTTACGGTAAATGTCACTAAATAATATAAGTTAATGTTTTTTGTGTAAGTGCTTTGTCCGTTTACCATCAAAGAACCAAAAATGCTTTTTATATAATGCTATTTATCTAAAACCAACGACTAAGAAATCTAAGGTGGTCATGGTTCGTGAAACACAGAGTTATATAATGAAATCTCTAGTACTACCAGCTACTGTAAGTAACTAATCCTATCGTAACTCAACCTATTGTCAGTTGTTGTACGTACGTATTTTGTGTTGTAATCTAAACAAAGATTAACGTCAAACCCAATATGCTTTTTGCATTGGTCGCTCATGCATGTCCAAAACAATAATTATTTTAAATTTTAATAACATTTTTAATTTTAAAATTTAAAATAAAATTATTTCTTTCAGACCAATTATTGACACAAGTCCGTGAAATAAATAATTACAATATCAACCATCTTAAATCTCAAATACTCTCGAAACCTCAGCAAACTTCTAATACCACGAGCAATCTTAACCTCCCAATTAAAAGTGACGATTAATTAGCTAACTACAGTCACCACTTTGGTGGCATCAGCCTCCAGTCAGCGGGACCGCATCGGGCGCGCATCACACCTGTGCTGTCGGCATCAAACGCACCGCCCCCCTCTACCCGCGCTCCCCCCACTCTGTATCATACGAGCCGCCTCGCATATTATACTCCCATGAGAACTAAAAAAGCGACCGAACTTTTGTATAAACTTACTAGATGTGGTTTGAGCGTGGTTAGAGGATACTATGAAAAGCGAAGTTTAGACGTAACCAATGGGGTACCAAGTTATCTGATTGAATTTATGTATTTATTTGAAGCAAAAGGACTACCTTGTATAAGAAACGTACAGCTGGCGTCCTGTGGTTTATTCGTACCACCATGAAAAAAGGCGTGTCTGTATAATATTTGTAGGTAACAGATGAAAACGTTTACTTATATAAGGCCGATGTGGTAATGTTTTACTAATTTCTTTATAAGGTTTAGGACCAATCATTATGACGTCAGCAAAATCTCCATAATTAATGTAAAAGCCGTTCTTTTTTTTTCTATACCCAAAAAAACCGCAATAAGTATTTTAAAAACCCGTCCTCAACTCAACAACATTGTTAACAACAGTCGTGCGGCCACATCCAGCTCGTCTACATCGTTATGAATGTCCAATATTATGGCCTTTTCTGATTTTATTGATTTGAAATACCTAATCCACTGATTGATTTCTTTATTGCCCACCGATACTTCGCCGGTATTATGCTGATCCTATTGACGCTTGTCTAGGCATTAATTGAGTTAATTGCCCATTAATTGACGCCGTTTACGCGTGTCCGGGTTTTGGCACCTAATTAAGTCCTGTGGGAATACAATAGTTATGTTATGTAAAATGTTATGTTCGTGAGAAAAAATGTTGATATTTAACAACTAGTGTGTAATAGGCATTAGTTAAACTTTTTGTCTTTTATTATTGTGTTAATCATCGTGTTACGTATTGTTAGGTAGGATGTAGTTAGCAGTGAGAGTAAAATGTTTAAGACTAAACTAATGCAAAAATGATCGTCTTTTGCTTCTAGGAAAATATACTCCGTACATAAACTTGCGCCTTTTTCCAATGGGGTAGGTAGAAACAAAAGAACGTCACCTACTAAGATCCTTATGTGTATACTTTTTTTGTTTTGTCCTGGTTCATGCATCACAGTAACAAGACGTTGATTGAACAAGGCTTCGCAATATGATATTTACGCAGTAAAATCGTTCGCATTACAGTTTTTCGATGTAACGAAATATCACAGTAACAAAACGTCAATTTAACAAGGCGTCGCAGTATAGAGATGACGTTGAAAGGTTTTCAAAGAAACAAAATTCGATGATACGGCTTTCGCACTCAAGTAGGAATCCCCATCTGGTCATACACGCACGCCGGTTGACAGTGCTGCGCTCCTGACCTTTCTGAAGAACACCACCAATACTCACTCATCATCATCATCACTTCAGCCCGGAATCATCTACTGCTGAGTATAAGCCTTCCCTTTTTCTGCAACACTTCCCGGTTCTGTGCGTCCCTTATCCAGGTGTTTCCCGCGACTTTCACGATATCTTCGACCCAACGAGCTTTAGCCACCAATATTCACTAAAACCTAAGAAGCCTAGAAATGCTATTCTATATAGTATCAAAAATGGAGTTATTAAGGACGGAGAGGAAGACCAGTCATCATAATCCACTCCATCACGTCATGGCATACTTATCTTTTTACAAAATGTCGATGCAAAGTTATGAACGTTAAGTAAAAAACGCGCTTTAAGGAATGAAATGATTTCAATATGCTCCTGTCCTTTGACTGAACAAGTCTTGGACACGAAGATCGGGACCTTTAAACATGGGACGTGCTTGAATCCAGAAAAACTGACTTTCTAAAGACTTAAAGACGATCCAAGAGACATGGCGCAATGAATGTCAAGGTCAGATACTCGATGAAAATCTTCTTTAGAAAGATTATTTTCATCAGCGAATATGTGAACAGAACAGACCGTTTTTCTTAATTTATTTATTCAAAATCTGTATAACAATAACATATAAAAGGCCTGTCAAACTGAAAAACAGTTTGTCGGCAGTTGTTCTCGTTTCACAATATCATTATAACAAATTTCGATTTTTATTATAAAGTAACGTATAAAACGCTGCGGGACTGTTCGAAAGAGATACCGTGGCCCTGGAACACAAAGGGCAAAGAAGGAACACGGATGGGTTTTAGTCAGTAAGAGCCGACACTCCCTGCCACTCCACCCAGAGCGGGAGAAGTCATTTGATGATTTCCCATCCGTAAAAAAATAAATAAAAAAAGTAACGTATAAAATAAGGTAAGTGAGTTTACAGAAAGAAACACATTTTACACCTATGGAAAATTGCTTTTGTGTGTGTAGCGTGTTAAGGGATAATTTTAAACTTTGAAGAAAGTTTTTGCGTAGTTGCATGAACATCATTCAAAAATAATAACAGCAATTTAAATTATAATAATGCTATACTCCTAATTTCCGAAATACACCATTTAAAGAAACTAATTACCTTTACATTACTCCGAATTTAAGGGCTTATACTTAGTTATTTTACGACACTTAGCATAAATTGCTTAAGGCTTGAGAGCGTTTATGCACTACCATAATAATATACAAAGCTTTATCATATAAAGTACTTGTATAATATTAATTTCCAATTGAATTTTAATTTTAATAATTCTGCACGCGCTTTGGTACTTAAAATTACATACATAATCCTCTTCATACTTCAGTAGGTGTAAATAGAAGAAATGGGGAAAATTTTGTGAATAAAGTTATGTTTCTGTATTTGGATGCCTAGAAGGGGATGACCAGAGAAACGATGGATGGAGTGTGAAAGGTCGATGACGACTAAAAGAGACGTATTGGGAAAGACAAGCTGCGTCGGTCCTAAATAAATTTTGATGAGGGCAGAAGAATGATGATGGATAGGTACACCTAGATAAGCTCTAGGAGGAGCTCGTGGCCAAATAATAACAGCCAATTGGATCAATCTTCAGGTTAAGCCGCGCTTGCCTAGATTGGTTTGTGGATGGGTGACTACACATTTCATATCGAGTTTCCTCCGTGCCTCGGAAAGCACTTTAAGCTGTTGGTCCTGACTGTAATTTGTAGATCTTTGACAATCGTTACAGGTAGTCAGTGGCCCCAAAGTCTTACCAAGCGTTATCGTTTTACCCAGTGCTAACTTAGTTGTGGAGGTCAGATAAGCAGTCGCTCCATGTAAAATACAGGTATCCAGCTGCATCCGGTTAAACTGACCCCAACATAGTTGGAAAAAGAATAGGCATGAACTACACCAAGATAAACGTTAAAAAAATGTTATGAATTATGACTACAAGATACTTCAATTTCCTTCAGCAGATTCGGAGAACAAGTTAACCTCAATCTCGCAATTATGAGAAGATTTTCTTCATAAACATAATATTTTTAGTAACATCAAAGGGAGAAAATATTAAATTTGGCTGAGGTTTGAAAGGAGTTGTTTACTTTCAGGATTAAAGGTAAGTAGACGTATCTGCGTAATTTTCTATGCTTTGAGATATTGTTGGCATTCAAAGATCACTCGTACGAAACGTAGTCGTGTGAAAAATTTAAAAGTTCCACTTTTAAAGATACGTTTTTAAGTTTTGTATTTCATTTTCAGGTGCAGTAACTGAGTGTAGTGAAAAACGTGTCTTTTGCTAGTGGGAGCAAAGAGCTGCTTTTGAAAGACTGCATCAGGGGAAGTATTAAATTGCGAAGAAGATATCTACTAGAAATAGTTCGTCAAGGGTAGTATGAAAGTACGAATATCTGTCTAGCAGAAACAATTCCTAGCGCTAAGCAGTCTTGCCTTATTCCAATTTTTAAGATCGATGAAATGGCCTCATCGAGTGCAAACCCAAGACACGCACCCCTGAGTTTTCGGATTCCTATACGCACTCTATAATTATCACTTGCTTAGGCGAAGGAAAACATCGTGAGGAAATCAAACCAGCATGCCTGAGAGATATTTCTCGACGGCATGTAGAGCCCAGTCAGAGGTCCATAAACACTCTGACACCAGGTTAGGCACTAACCACACGAAAAAGAAGAAGATTTCTTTATCGCTGTGAACATAAATAAATGACGTATAAGTCACGTCCACCGAGATAGTGTCCAGCGAAGTCTTGCACTACGTATCACAGTAAAGGTTTTTGTGTTTTGCGATTTTCAGGTGGATTAAAAAGTAAGATAAATTAAACTACTAGTGTAAACACATTCCATTTAATACCAATAGGCTCGCCCCCCGTTACCTAAGTATTCTCGAGTTTACTGACGGTCAGCCACTTTTCACCCTTATGCCATAAGTAATAAGGTTTAAAAGTGGTCAACCGTCAGTGAGCATGGAGTCGGGTACATGGAGATTTGAACATTTAGCGACATGTGGGTTTATGCCTGCATTTATATACGCCTCTGCTTTACCCTTTGGGGAAAACAGATGTGCGGTTATGTAATATTGTAATAATCCTCGGTAGTGAGCTAAATTTTTATGAGTAGCTCGTGGCTAAATAATAACAGCCGCTCGGGTCGATCTTTACCCCTAAACAGATCACCACCAAGCTGGCGAAGCGTGCCAACGCCCGCCAGCAGAGGGAATGCCCCTCCGTCTTCCCCTTGTCCGCTGAGTTGCCCGAGTTTCTGGGCCCTCAAAGGACTTCTCCCTGGAACGCGCTGAATCACCAGCGCGCTTTTCCAGCACTCTCTCAACCCACTTCACCCCCGATGCCCGGGCTAATGGATGTCCCCATCCCTTGCCCAGCGCCCACTCCCGTGGCCGCTCCCCTAGCTTCACCACCGGCGATGCCTAATCCTGGGCGGGCCGCCCCCGAGGTTGTCGAAGTAGCAACTGAAAGCTCCTTCGCGACCATTGCCAGGTTCGCAGTGTTCTGCTCTCCTGAGGCCGACCTTTTGGCGGCGGAACTCAGGTCCGCTGGCGCAGACATTAATAAAATTCAGGAGTCATTCTCCCGTTACCCCAATATCGGAGCAGCCCTCTACGCTCTAAACTCTAAAAATACCGGTAAATAATGGATATTACGAATCCAACGAAAAGTACCCAACCCCGTTCCCTTAAGTTAGGCTTTTTTAATGCCGACGGCATTAGAGGGCAGAAAGATGAGATCGCTGCCTTCCTCCGTGATCACTCATTAGATGTCTTTCTCGTTCAAGAGACCTTCCTCAAACCGCATAACCGCGACCCTAAAATTGCCAACTTTCATATAGTTCGCAACGACCGGACGCGTTGTCACAAGGGCGGTACCCTTATTTACTACCGTAAGGAACTGCACTGCATCCCGATTGATCCCCCCCCGTTAGTATCGCTACTCGAGGTTTCGGTCTGTCGGCTAGGCATGACCGGCCACCAACCGGTTCATATCATCTCTGCCTACATGCCCCCCAGTAGTTCAGGGGAAGATCATTCCCTCCTTGTCGCAGATCTCACTGCTCTCTTCGGCTTGAGTGGCTCCGTTATTATAGCGGGCGACTTCAACGCCAAACACCCCGCCTGGAACAGCATAACGACAAACCCGAGAGGGCGAGTCTTATTCGACCTAGGCGCATCTCTCAACTTTGACCCTATCGCTCCTATGGAGCACACTCATTACCCCCCTACCGTCACCTCTAGTTCTGACGTGCTCGATATAGCGCTACTCAAGAACATCAACCTCCGGTTGCATCTGATTGAGACGTTACATGAGCTTAACTCCGATCACCGTCCAGTGTTCATGCACCTCATTCCGCGCACGGGTCTCTCCGATCCCAGCCGCCCCCCACCCACCGTCGTGGTAACCGACTGGAAGAAAGTAGGCGATAAGCTGAAATCCGACATGTCACCCCTCACGGACGGTATTCCTGACCACATAATCTCAGTCGCGGACACCACGGCCGCGATCGACACGTTCACAGAACACGTGCAATCCGTACTGAAGGATTGCTCACGGGAAGTACCAGAGATGAGCGATCGTCGCTGGAAACTACCCGCTGACATACGTGATCTGATAACGGAGAAGAATGCGGCCATACGTGCCTACAGTCGCTTTCCCTGTGATATGAACAAGGCTCACATGCGTGGATTGCAGCGTGCTGTAAAGAAACGCACTAGTGAGCATCGTTCAAATCAATGGGAAAAAGATCTAAGCGAACTCGAGCCCACCCACTTAGCTTTCTGGCAGCTGCAACGTAAGTTGCGCGCCTCCGAGAAGGCAGCAATGCCCCCCCTCAAACGTCCAGATAAGAGCGTCGCTTTTGACGACTCTGAGAAGGCAGAATGCCTGGCCGACAGCCTGGAATCACAGTGCACCACCAGCTCTCAACCAGTAGACAAGCGGCATCTCGATGAGGTGGACGCAGAAGTCGAACGTAGAGCCGCCCTTCCCCCCGTAGAAGACCCCGACTATCCTATTCCTTCGATAACACCCGACGAAGTGAAGGATGTCATAGATAAGCTTCAGCCTCGGAAAGCCCCCGGCGCCGACGGCTTCACCAATAAGGTGTTTAAAGCCCTCCCCGCGCAGCTCATAGTCTTATTGGCGGCCATCTTCAATGGCGCCCTGAGCAATAATATCTTCCCTCGCCAATGGAAAGAGGCCACCGTCATAGGTATTCCCAAACCGGGTAAACCTAAAGCCGAGCCGTCGAGCTACCGGCCGATCAGTCTCCTCAGCGCACTCGGCAAAATCTACGAGAGGCTTATTTATAAGCGTCTCAAAGACTACGCCGAGGCAAAGAGTCTCATTCCAAACGAGCAATTCGGATTTAGAACCGAACACTCGTGCGTCCAACAAACACACCGCATCGTCGAACACGTGAGCGCCGGTTTCCAGCGCGGAGCGATGACGGGCGTGTTATATTTCGATATAGCGAAGGCGTTCGACAAAGTCTGGCACAACGGCTTAATTTATAAGCTTTACCAAATGAGAGTGCCAGACCGTCTCGTGCTCATCTTGCGAGACTTTCTTGCGAATCGTACCTTCCGCTATCGTGTAGGGAAGGCGCTATCCGCCCCTCACCCCATTCGAGCAGGAGTCCCTCAGGGCTCCGTAGTGTCCCCTCTCATTTTCACGCTGTTCACCAGCGACATCCCTAAGACCAGGAAGGCTCATCTAGCTCTTTTCGCCGACGACACGGCAGTATATTACACAGGGCAAGGCCAAGATGCCATCGCCAGTAATTTACAGAAATCCGCCAACCTCCTAGGAGCCTGGTTCCGTAAGTGGAGAATCGAGGTTAACCCCGATAAGAGTCAGGCGGTACTCTACCACAAGTTACGATTAAATCGACCTCCCCCTCGCCCGATCACTATGTTCGGTAAGCCTATCCCTTGGGGTAAGCAAGCCAAATACCTTGGAGTCATACTCGACAGCACCCTCTCCTTCGCGGCCCACATCAGAGCAGCTCGTAGTCGAGCCGCTTTTGCCATGAGTCGACTCCACTGTCTCATCACGGCTAAGAGCAAATTGTCACTCAAGTGCAAGTTGCGTCTTTATACCGCAGTGATCCGTCCTATCATGACCTACGCGTGTGCCGTATTTGCACATGCCCACCCCCGTCACATTCATAGGATGCAGACCTTGCAGAACCGGTATCTCCGTAAGATCACCGGAGCCCCCCCCTATGTCCGCAATGAGAGTCTCCATGTCGACCTCAAATTGCCTACTATCGCACAGTTTATGAAACGTCTGTCAAAGCGTTTCTTCGACACCGCTGTCAAACATAAAAACCCCCTGATCGCATCGGCCGCCCGATACGACCCATCGCGTATCAGTAGGATTCGCCGTCCCAGGCATACTCTAGCTTCCCCCGATGACCCTACCACCATCCTCCAGGAAAGCACTAGGGAAACCAGTACACTTCGTCGTAAATACAGATACAGACCGCAAACGTTCCGACCTCGCCGTCGAGGTCCGCCGCGACCCTTGCTCGAGCCAGCCCGCGAAGCTGAGCCGTTAGCTATAAATCAGCCCCTAAATATGATCCAGCCTGTCCCCTTGCTGCCCTCCCCAGCGACGCCCTAAGCCGAGGCTCGTACCCCGCAGGGGGTGCCCTTAGCGTGTGGTCGCTTAGTTTATAGTAATATTTTAAGCCCCTGGCTGGAGGCCTTTAACTTAGAGGCATCCACAGGGATTTTTTCCGGTTAAGCAGAAGCCAGCCTCTCTAGGCTGAACTGCGAGATGCCCTTTCTAAAAAAAAAAAAAAAAAAAAAAAAAAAAAAGGGTCGATCTTTAAATTAAGACGTGCTTTCCTAGGTTGGTCTGTGGATGGGTGACCACCCATTACATACCGAGTTTCCTCCGTGCCTGGGAAAGCACGTTAAGCCGTTGGTCCCGGGTGTCATTTGTAGATCTTTGACAGTCGTTAGGTAGTCAGTGGCCCAAAAAGCTGACAACCAGTCTTACCAAGGGGTTTCGTTTTACTCAGTACTAACTGGGTTGTGGAGGTCAGATAGGCAGTCACTCCATGTAAAATACTGGTATTCAGCTGCATCCGGTTAGACTGGAAGCCGACCCCAAAAGGCTAGGCAGATGAGTGAGCTAAATTTTGAAGTCGCAACTCTCACTTAAAAAATAGGGAGAGGGTATTTATTTTAACGCATGGCATGGTATCCCCGAGGCACCCATATATTTAGCCAATGAATATGCAATCCGATAGGGGAACGATCGATCGTGTGGCAATTTATTACATGGAACTTCCTTATTTTTAGACCAGTTAGTAATATGAAGATAGAATATGTATTTACTATATCTACTGAGGGGCTTGATCTCCGCGACTAGGAGTGCAGATACCTAATGTTTAGGAATAGTCAAACTAAGTTGATTCATTAAATTCGTCTTAGGATAAGCTTCACTTGTAACTAACTATCAAACTATGTAAAAAATCCTAGAAGTTAAATTTGACCCAACTGAGCTGAAATTTTACTTTGGATTAAAATGCATGGTTAGCTAAGTGACGTCATTCTAAATCCAAGATGGCGGACTCTCAAAGATAGCAGACTTGTTATTTTTTATGCTTTCCGTGATATGGGTATCAAATTAAAAGATTTGCTGGGAAAAATACGAGAAAGAGTGTTTTTTTTTTAACTATTATACTATTTTCACAATAGATTCTCGTGACATTAGCTTTCCAGACGTCGCTGCCCTGTGCCAAATATACGACCTCCTTTTAGGTAATTCCTGCTACCTCCTTTGCCATGTCTATTAACTGCATTGGTGCGCCTCCTCTACTCCTAGCACTCTCTGCATGGCCAATGCGAAAAGATACCTTTCTTTCGGATTGGAAATCATCAAATGACCCCCCCCCCCCCACCGCTCTGGGTGGAGTGGACGGGAGTGTCAGACTTTTACTGACTAAAACCCATCCATGTTCCTTCTTTGCCCTTTGTGTTCCAGGGCCGCAGTATCTCTCTGAAGAAGAGAAGACCACAAAATAGTAGTCACGTCAAACGGCTAGTCTCTCGACTAGCCATTTGCCCCACAGAGGGAAAGAAAAAAAGGAATTAATTTTTTTTAAGTTTCTCTTTGGCCGATTATTTTATTGCTCGTTAACATTCTGTAACGTAATGATCTCCAAAGTTTCGCAACTATGTAATTACCGGTGCACCATAATGAAGCAAGGATGGTAATGATCGTACGCGCACCATTTAATGATGTGTGTGATGTCTTTATTACGATAATGGGATAAAAAATATAAACACCGACTATAATAATCGATCTTCGCTCGTTAATATTGTTACCGCATTATAAAACCCTTTAGCTATGCCTAGAGTTTAAGAATAACAATCAAAGCCTTTAATCTCCAAAGAGTTAGACAGAGATGTAGATACAGTCACGAGCAATAACATGTATAAAGAGTGTAACAAGTACGAAGCCGAAAGGCACTCGCTCTTCCCATTATTGCGATCTTTTTTTGTTCTAGAACATACCTGGGAACCTTTTAGTTACGGAGATATTGGTGGTCAAAGTTCCAACTTTTTCACAAGTTTTTTACTTTAAACACCTCCACGAACCCCGTACTATTCAATCCATCCATCAGCACAATGTATTGAGTCCTACCGTAAAACGTGATTTTTTACCCCAAAGAAAAAGTCGTTTCCCAGTATTAATTTTTGCGTAAAGTTACTTAGTTTGATGAACAGAATGCTTGGTTGATGGCTTCGTTAAAGGTCTTGTTACGGGTAATGTTTGAAGAAGAAGTAAACCTAGGCTTACCCGAGTAAAGTAGTACCCAAAAAGCTTAGGTAATACAAAGTTTACCCGTTTAAACCTACCTACTTCTTCTTCTAGCATTACCCGTAACATATGCCCGTTGCAATATTCAAAGGTTATTTTCACAGAATAACGAACGAAACATAATAGTACCATATTAATAGGGAGCGAGCGTATTACCATCATTGTATTGTTCCTGATTAACTGCCACATTGGTTTAGCTAGCAGTAGCGAAGGGTCAATTTTTGAAAGCCGGAGTACATAATATCTTTAATGAGATTATATTATTTGTCTATAGAATACTGACGACTGTGCCATTTTTCAAAGGGAAGCCGGTAGGAATGGAGTTGTATGGAACCTTCGCCACTGCTAGCTAGTGGTTATAAACGCAACTGCTGAGCTTCCTTAGTTTGTCACTACGTTTAATTAGGTTTTACTCTCTGTTCTTAGTGTCAGACTTAGCTAGGGGGATGAACATGTAAAATAATGAGGTTAATTAAAAATTGCAAAATGTGGGTTTAACCCACCGCGTGGTCCTCCACGGTCCATCACAACGGTTCTGTTGATATTAGAAATATGTTAACTCGGCAGGGGCGTTTATCCATAATATTGCGTGATTCTGAATTAATGAGCTGTAGGTAATAATCGTGAATTTCACCCACAAAAATAATTACCACACAACAACTCAAACAACTTTTCCTAAAACGTACAAATACGTAAAATTACGCAGATAGACCCATTTTGTTGCCATGCTAAGACGACAGTAAAAAGTCATAATCTGTAAAGCCTTTTCCCAACTACCTACATTACGTTCGACTTCCAGTCTTACCGGATGCAGTTAAATGCCAATATTTTACATGGAGCAACTGTCTATGTGACTCCACATATCAGATAATGGGTACTAAGATACCCGTTGGTAAGACTGGTTGTCAGACTTTTCTGAGAACCTGACAAGGTCAAAGGTCTACGAAGGCAGGCCGACAGTCACCAACTGTTTAACATTCTTTCCGAGACGCAGAAAATTATTAGTTAATAGCTATCATTATTATTTATTATGATCCTCATGTATCCCACTGCAGGGCAAAGGACTCCAGTGGGGCAGAACCCGGCGACGCGGTAGGCCCAGAAGGAGGTAGCGTGACGAGCTGGAGTATTATCAGAAGGATTGGACCCAAATAGCCAAAGACAGAGAAAAATCGAAAGAGGGAAGTTAGAAGTGGCTAACTAATAATTTTCTGTGTCCATCACATCTCTCTCATGTCGTGTTTATATTTCCTTAATTCCTAGTATTATTTCCTGGTTGTAGCAACATCATATTCATTCTCCTGCCCTTATCCCAATTTACTTGGGGTCGGCGGAGTATGTCTTCTTCCATACTTCTCTTCACTCGTCATCTCAGCAGTCACTTCCTTTCTAGCCACATCATCTTTCACACTGTCCATCCTTCGTTTTTTTTTGCATAGTATAACAAAACGTAAAGAAACTGAAAATATCGAATCATCATCTGCCTAGCCTTTTCCCTACCATATTGGGGTTGGCTTCCAGTCTAACCAGATGCAGCTGAATACCAGTATTTTACATGGAGCGATTGCCTATGTGACCTCCACAACCCAGTTAGTACTGGGTAATACGATACCCCTTGGTTGTCAGACTTTTTGGGCCAATGACTACCTAACGACTGTCAAAGATCTACAAATGACCCAGGGACGTGCTTTCCGAGGCACGGAGGAAACTCGGTGTGTAATGGGTGGTCACCCATCCACAGACCAACCTAGGCAAGCATGGCTTAACCTAAAGATCGACCCGAGCTATTATTAAGCCACGAGCTCCTCTGAAAATGTCTAATAGGGTGCTGAAAAGATGGCTTCTTATAAAAGTCGCTACAAAACAAGGTACGTAAAGTAATGAGTGAGGAAGCGAACCGTGCGCCTGCAACCTCGTAGGTGCTTATTTTTAAGCCTTTCTTAATAGCTTCGGAAAAAGCTGCGATGAAATAGAATATTAAATGTATTTTTACCTTGTAAGCTAATGACAATGTTTATTTTAGACAACGAGATCGTTAAGTCATTATTTCCTTTTCTTGTTTTAGATCACTAGCTGTTTTTGTCCAGGTATCACTTGCATCTAGGTAATCTCTTATCACAAATTTGTCAGACCATCATTCGTGTGTTTGTCATTTTTATGTGCTGACAACAAGTTATTTGTCCGTCAGCCCAGCTAGACTTCCCAATCCCTATTTATTTTAATATACATAAAATAAATAACAACATAGTGAACAAATGATCTAAAATAGCTGTACTATTCTAATGCATGTCATGACAGTTGCCAGTTGTCAATCAATTTTTGTTTTTTATTCACTCTTAAATATATTTTCCTTGTTTTTACTTTAATACATTAATTTTACTTTAATAATCACCGTATACGACCTTTTTGGATAATAAAACGAAAATGTACAACTCTGATCCCCAAGATACAGACTAACGTCTAGTTTGGGGATCACCGTTCAAATTGCTATCTATAATGTACATGATTATTGATAAATAATTTGAGTGTTGAATTTGAATAATTTGAGTTGAGGAATATGGACATAATGCAATATTGCTCATCCCCCTAAGTTGTTATCGTGATAATAAATATCGGGAATACTTAAAATGAGGTTTGCAGGACAACAACATCTTTCTTGTTTTCATGTCAATGAACTCAAGCAATTATCTTTCCTTGAAAAATTTTCTGGGATTTTTCCTTCGCTTTACAAAATTCAACTTTGATATTTCAAGACGGGAGTCTCCTTTTCAGTACACGGAGAAGATCTTACGGTTCCACCTGACAAAGGAAGAAAAGCTTCTTACAGGAACACGTGCAACTTACTAGGGTATTATAGGTACAGGGGAGTAGCTATTATGGTACTACAAGTTCCACGCATAGCTGCTTTGTTGCTTTTAAGAATTATTTTGCCAGCTTATAATTCTGCTATGCTTGAGTTAAACTATGAACAATCAGATAGACACATAACACTCGTACGAATATGGTAACTCCATTGCTTCCGTCACTGTTTCTACATTTCGATATTTTAAGTGATTGCGTTTAGATGTTCAAATTTAGTAAAATGTTTGTTTCTTTTTTTTTACTTCGTGCAGCTTAATAAAAAAAGATATTAAATGGAAAGAAAAGCCTCGTAATTGCTTCATATAATGTTCATACTTTCATTGATGAACGCTCCTGAAATTAACTGAGCCCCAAAGCGTCTCTCTTCTTTGTCTTCAATTATCATACAACGTTGTACAATTTGCAATGCGATTCCTTTACACTGATTTCCATGATTACGTGTAACCATGTATGTAACTCTGACACTGCCAAATGCGACCTTTGTACGATCATTTGAACCAGAACAATGTAAGTCGCCAGTTTAGTCAGCAGCCCTTCGGCAGACCGTAAAACGTTCCCGAACTTGAACAAAGACATCAATCCGCTCACATTTCATCTCAAATTACACGTGTTTACTCATAACCTTCGCTGAATTTCCAACAACAGACGAACATTCACGAGGAGTAAGCAATATCGGGATTTAGTATTCCCAGAATTTTGCTTTAGGCAATCAATAAAATATATCTTCAGAAGTCAAAACATTTTTCTCATAAAACACACCAGAATATTCCGTTGTTCTGTCCGTGGATGACTTCATAACCTCACGATATTTTACCTTTAAAATGATCGAAAAGTAGAAAAACTTTCTTTTTGCATGAAAGTATGATAGTTGGCGGGGAAAACGTATTTTTTTTCCTCACGACTTCCCCACGGATGTTAACACCTGATCCCTGATGTCGGAGCTGCGGCTTCAGCACTAGCCGTCCGTAGACAACCAATTATTCAAGCATTTCGCTGAGGTCGACCAACAGGTTGGTGGTTTACCGTTTTCCTCCAGATACTCACTGCAGATTTCTTAAAAAACAGAGGTGTTACTAATGAGCTACTTGCCTAGGTACAGTTTAAGCGGATAGCTTTTTTACGCCTTTTAACAAAATTTCAGTTTAAAAATTCACTTCGCTATTTTTTTTTTCGCAACTTTAAAATACTTTTGCATCTAGCTATATTACATTATATCTTTGCAGTCTGACGATGCTGAAACTACTGTAATTGATAACTTTAAGGTATATTAGTTTAAAACTTGTGTTGAAATTCGAGAATCGATTTGCCATTTTAATTTATTGGCTCTCTTTAAAAGGTAATCGATAACCGATCTATAATAGGCTGTTATTGAATCAGTTCAGTAATAGATATATTTGGACTATTTGTAAAGAAGTTAAATCGTTTAGCGTACTTTCCCCTTCCGTTCATTGCACTTTTTGCTTCCGTTTTTATTTTCACCTCAATATTGATTTGTCAACGCTAAATTGCAATTTACAATTTGATTGTTCGTTAATACAGTTTGTTACTTTAAACATGCCTTATCTTTTATAGTGTATAGAGCAATCGTTAACTCTCGCAAAAAGTACTTGTACAAACAATTTATTCCTATTAACAGAAGATTGGCAGATTAACATCTTATGTAGCTCATTTGAGCTGTCGCAATTTATTTCCAATTAATGTTGCAATTTCCTTATTGATTTCATTTCGTCAAATAGAGTCAAGAACTAGTGACCTAAACGCTAAACGTGTGACAAAATCATTTCTATCGATTCGCTATAGGAACGCTTATCTGTTTTTGGTTTACGTAAAGACTTGAAGAAGCAGATGTAAGAGCTGCCTTTTTATTGAAGTTAAACAACACTAAGCACCGTAACTAACAAATTGAACACAAAACAACAAGTGTATTGAGTAGCAACACAAAAGAATAAACATGGAACGTATTATACACCGCAGGCTACAAGCCAAACTATGTCTGAACCTGTTAACATGAAAGGCGCGGCTATTAATCACTATGAATTAACAGAACTGTAACACAATCAGTAATTAATAGTCCATATTTATTGGGCTCAACATAAATACCGTGTTCTCTATCGTATCAAGACAACAACTCAAAATAAAATACCCTTGAGAGCGGCAGACCTCCAGGTGTGAGTGCATAAATATAATACACCGGCGACCCGCTGGCACGCTCATGCCCGCTGTCATATTAACTGTTACATTAAATTACGGCCACGAAACTGATCGACCTTTCGTACTTATTATCCTCACAGCCCACAAATCAAATTCATCTGTAGTTTTAAAACATAAAGTTCAAATTCAAAACGCAATTCCGTCAAATGTATGACGTTTGAGGCTCGATAATTGAGATCCGGCGATGTAGCAGAGCTCGCACATTGATTTCGGCTCTTTCGAAAAGCTATCTTTTTTGTTCATTTGTTTGTTTTAATAATATTTTATCCGATGTGATGGAACGGACGCATTTGTCAGCTCTGTGAAATATATCTACGTCCTCAGCGGAGCCAGGACTGGCCAATTAATTAGGGAGATTGTTACCTATATGCATGCTAATGAAGGTGCCTCACTGATGAGCTTGGGTAATATAAGTGGGTCTTAACTGATTATGTACAGTGTACACATGCATCTTTTATGTAGGTCGAACTACGAAGGCGTATACATGGTGTAAACAGACCCTTCACGAAGCCGTCAACAAAGCATTCTGTATATTAAACTAAGTAACTTTACGCAAAAATTATTGCTGGGAAACGACTTTTTTTTTTTGGTGAAAAATCACGTTTCACGGTAGGTGTACGTGTAACGCACTCAAAACATTGTGCTGATGGATGGATTGAATAGTACGGGGGTTGTTCTTACATTAGAAACAAGTATTTAAAAAAAAACTTCTCAAAAAGTTGGAACTTTGACCCCCAATATCTCCGTAACTAGAAGGTTCCCAGGTATAGTCTATAACAAAAAAAATATCGCAATGATGGGGAGAATAAGTACCTTTCGGCTTCGTTAGGGCTTCGTTAGGCTTGTTACACCTTTTATGTGGTTACCTGAAGCTGGAAACAGGAGTACCAAAATGGGAAACTTCCATGGGACAAATTGCTGGTTGCTTTTAGTCTAAATAAATCTAGTTTCTTGAAGAGAACACTTCATAAGACATGTAATGGATTAGGGTTAACAAGCTTTCCATTCTCCGTCTGCCAGACCTTGAAACTATATCTATATGTATGTATATCTAAATACTATTTGTATAAATATTGCGAAAAACTCAGGATTGGTGCCCTGAAACAGTGACACGGGGTCGCGGCAGACCACGAAGGAGATGGCGGGACGAACTGGATGTCTTCCTTGAGAATTGTAAAGAAGAAGCACAGAATCGTGACCTATGGAAGGAATGGAGGGAGGCCTTTGCCCAGCAGTGGGATAATATGGGCTAGCTATACTGATACTGTTACTGCTAGCCTGTGTCGTCCCATAATATAATGTAATAATTATAATAGTAATAATATAATGTCATCATTAGCTCTAATATAATAATAAATATTGAGCAAGTCTACATTAAAGCTCTTCAGCCATTGCTACAAAGAACAGTTACTAAGCAAAAACGGATTATCAATATTTAATTTTACCAAACATCCTATAATATTTCAAAAGCAATAACGACACAAAGGATTTCATAAGGAACGCTAAAATGTTTGTGAAAAAGGCACAATATTAAAACTAGGGATGTCCTAGTCGATCTTCATCAAAGTATACCGACTGTGTCTCCGTACTATATCTTGTTTTCTTTTAAGAAATTGCAAAAAAAAACCTTGATTTGGAAAACGAATAATACATATTATTTGTGTGACACTTACAAGAGTTATATTATTTATCAAAATTCATCAACATATTGCTATGAAAAACTTATGATCAATATCCCTAATACTTTTTAACCGACTTCTAAAAAAGAGAAGAATTAAGTACTGAGATGATGATTTAATTCACGAATTCTGCAAAAGATGGCGTTAGTAACATTAGTATTAATGAAGTTGGTACTAATTCCTTTGGTCTACGTTTCGCCATTTCACTCTGTACTTGCAGATTAGGGCTGGGTAAATTCTGAAACCAAATGTACCCTTAGTACAAAAGGTGTACAGTTCTTTAAATTTCACTTTTACATTTGATAACTCATCATCTGCCTAGATTTTACCCAACTATGTAGGGGTCGGCTTCCAGTCTAACCGGATGCAGCTGAATACCAGTATTTTAGCGTCTGTCTGTCTGACCTCCACAACCCAGTTAGTACTGGGTAATACGATACCCCTTGGTAAGACTGGTTATCAGACTTTCCGTGCCACAGACTACCTAACGACTGTCAAAGATCTACAAATGACAGCCGGGACCAACGGCTTAACGTGCTTTCCAAGGCACGGAGGAAACTCGGTATGTAAAGGGTGGTCACCCATCCACGGACAAACCTAGGCAAGCACGGCTTAACCTAGAGATCGAGCGGCTGTTATTATTAAGCCACGAGCTCCTCCTCATTTGAAAATACGTATAATATATAGATCTCGCTATTGCCACCCTAGGATGTATTGTAATTCAAGACCAAGACTTTGTTTTATGATACGAGAGTGACTCAATTACACATCCTAAAAATATCAGACAACCATACCAACCACCAAAACCGGCCAAGTGCGTGTCGGGCCACGCACAATGTAGGGTTCCATAGTTGCCAATCAAAATATGCGGACACTTCCTACGGGCCGATTTGCCTCCGAACGATGATTTTTATTGTAATAATAAAAAACAAACTTACATCTGCTGTTGAAAAAGCTGTGCTCCCATACATTATGTTTAGGACAATATGTTACCCAAACAGCCGTTTAGCTGGTTTGAACAAACTCGGAATATTTTTTAAAGACCTATCCAACGATATACCACACTACGGGTACACGAGAAAAAAAAATCCCCAATTTACAGGTACCCTAAAAAACTAATTTTAGAGATTTTATTTAACTACTTTATCGGCGAAACTAATCTGTATATTCATGCCAAATTACAGCTTTCTAGTACAAAAAGTCTTTGAGCTAAGCTGCGGACAGACCGACAGACATGGCGAAACTATAAGGGTTACTTGTTAACTACGGAACCCTGAAAAACTATTATAAAACGACGAGGTAAGTTAGTCAATGGAGTTTAATGAAGTTTCAATTTAATGGAAAAAGTTGTCAAACGCATACATGCGCTGAAACTAATTTCCCACTTCAGAAAATATTAACCGGTATCGTTGGCACAAAATCTTCATTCAATTTCATCAAAATTAGCCAGAATGGCCGATAATTTTAAGCCAAACCTATATCGTTAAATATAATTTTATGTATCAGATATATCACCCACTTATCCCTAACCCACGACTATTGAAACACGTTCGCAACCCGTTACATACGATTCATCGTTTGGCTTGCCACAACACCTAAGTCAAATTCTTGAAATTTTCAAACGTCTATGAAATTAGTTAGCTCGAAATGGTGAACCTGGTAATGGTCGTCGTCTGAAAAATACTTAGTAGGTACGTAGATGTTGATAGGTGGTAACATGATTATAACCATAAAATGAAGCATTTCTATCACAATTCTACTAGAGAAGAGATTAACAGGCACGTGCTTCATAGCGCCTTATTTAAAAAACTGCGCCATTTCACCAATATCCAGTTATAAAATCTTCCGTTCGTTTATGAAGATTATTTGCCTTCCTGAAGAATTACAAAAGCACAAGCAGATAATAGTCTGGTAAATGAGTGCTCAAAAGGGGTATGTGGTTGGAAAAGTCGAAAGCAGAAAATCTGGCTTATGAACTTTGTTTGGACTAGTTAGAAGATAAACATATTAAAAGTCCTGACCCCTCCGAGGTGAGCCCGAGGGATGGGGGGGCAAAGAAGGTCCCGTTTTTTGGTTTTTTGCTTATATCTCGAAAACGATGCGTCGTATAAAATTTTGTTGTACTACATAATAAAACCTCATAAAATTCTCTACAACTTTGTTTATTGTTGTCTCTACACTTTTTATCAATCTCCAAAAAAAAACGAAAAATAAAATATATATATATATAGCAAAGTTGTAGAGAATTTTATCAGATTTCATTGTGTAGTACAACAAGTATTCGTGCGACACACCGTTTTCGAGATGCAAACCAAAAACGAAGACGAACGGGACAGAGAATTGGACAAATTTTTAAAAATTGTTCGTTTTCCGGAGCTCATACCAATTCAACGATAAGAGATAGATAAAAAATTTGAAAAGCAACGTTGAAGAGAATTTTATGATGTTTTATTATGTAGTACAACAAAATTTAATACGATGCATCGTTTTGGAGATATAAGCAAAAAACCAAAAAACAGGACCTTCTTTGCCCCCCCCATCCCTCGGGCTCATCTCGGAGGGGTCAGGACTTTTAATATGTTTATCTTCTAACTAGCCCAAACAAAGTTCATAAGTCAGATTTTCTGCTTTCAACTTTTCCAACCACAATCATTCATTGCCCAGGCTATAAATACACGGAGTGATCTAATTTCTTACCCGAATAATTGCAAAGTTTGACTTATGCCTCGTCCTAAGCTCACCGATTATCGCTAATGGCCAAAACGTTTGACGTCACAGAGGTCCCGTAAACGCAGCGTGGCGAATACGTTTCGGCGTCGGTTCGTTATGTGTCGTTTGCCTAACAACTTGTAATGGGCGACTGTCATTAACTATATTAACCCTAGTTCGTAATCCTAATGGCGAATATAGCAAGTCATTCGGCGGGCTTTGTCACAATCGTCCCTTATGATGCCACTTCCCTATGCGAGATAGAGGCGTCGGCATGATATCTTTTTTATTGATTCATCAGCACCTCACTATTTTTAAGTGGAAAATGCAAAGGGTAAAAAGTTCCATACTGTTTATACCATAGATTCTACGCGTTCTATTTTGTTTTCATAAATGTACGTTATTGGAATTATTGGAAACCTAAAAAGTAGCCCCGGACGTTTGTGAATGCTCTTTGCATTCACAAACGTCCGGGGCTGCGAGACTGTTCGAAAGAGGTACCGCGGCCCTGGAACACAAAGGGCAAAAAAGGAACATGGATGGGTTTTAGTCAGTACGAGTCTGACACTGCCTTCCACTCCGCCCAGACCGGGAGGGGTCATTTGATGACTACCCATCTGAAAAAAAAAAAAACACAACCGTATCAGTATGACTCCAAAAAAATCAGAATATTCGGAAAATGGCGACATACAAAGCTCCACTTGACTACAACGCTTAAGCGAGTTAATTATGCAACTTTTTCTGTAAAATACAATGCAATATTTGTATATGACACTTGGTTTAGCGCCTACGATAGATAACAGCGCAATAATATTTAATTGTCCTTTAGTGTAAATGTAAATACGTCTTTACTTGTTTATTTAGAAATACATTCTAAGCTTACATTTTTTTACCAAAACGCTTAAATGCTAAGAACAACCATATAACAGTGTCAAATAGCATCTTGGTTATATCAGTATAATTCAGAAAGCAAAATTAAAGTATATGGGGATAAGCATGAGGCACTGTAACAATGTCTCCACTAAATTATAAATTAATTAAATTATAAAATACAATTTTTTACTAATTACGACACGACAAAGAAACCCAAAAAATGTCGCCCAATAATCCCGTTTAAGTACCATTTCTTCGTATCTCATAAACCACTCAATATAACACATTTTATAATTAAATTCACTCGAAGGGCGTTTATTATAAGTCGAAGGATGTACCTTGACCCACTTGTGGAGCGAGGCCTCAGGGCCTCGAGTGACAAGCGACAGACTTTGAAGCAAGATACTTACCGAGGCAGTACCGAGGATGCAAATGATCGGCAAATGTCGAGGTCAGAGAAAATTAGTTATCAGGGATATAGACGTTTCTTGGTACTCTGAGTGTATGTGCAGAGGCGGTTTTGATTGAGTTGGGGACGTTTTCCTTTCATGTTTCGTGGTGACGTTTGTATTGCCAGGTTTTTTTAGCAGAGATGACTCAGTATTGCTACTACCAGTACATAAATATGTCTTTATTTTTTTTTATTATTATGAGCCTGATGTATCCCACTGCAGGGCAAAGGCCCCTCTTTCCTCTTTCCATTTATCTCTGTCTTTGGCTATTTAGGCCCAATCCTTTTGAAAAGAGTCCAGCTCGTCACGCCATCTCCTTCTGGGCCTACCGCGTCGCCGGGTTCTGTTGGTACCCAATCTGTTGCCACTTTGGCCCAAGTTTGATGAGACATGCGGCAGATGTGGCCTGCCCAGTTCCATTTTAATTCGGCGGCTATGTTGCAAACGCCTGCGATTTGGGTCTTGGATAGAAGTATACTATTCCGGTCAGAAATTTTGACTCCCAATATACTTCGTTCCATGGCTCGCCGGCAGCCCCGAGTGCGGACTTCTGACTCTTCGTTAATAACCACGTTTGCGCTCCATAGGAGAGGGTAGGAAGGATGCACGTGTCCATGAGTTTCCTTTTGAGGGAAAGTGCAAGCAATCCTTTCATGAAGTGTATCATCGACCAGCAGCTCTTCCAGGCGTTTTCGTTGCGTCGAACGACTTCTTCATCTTCTATCTCGCCTGGAAGGAGACTACTTCGCGGAGATATATATAAATATGTCTTACCTAGCAGAATAATTAAGTAAGCATAAGTACGAACCTAATCTTGTTTTACAAAAATCTTTGGCTTTTTAAAACGTCATCTCTGTTACTGAAAGCGCAAACTGTATTTGTACAACAATTCGAAGCTATTTGCTGCTAAAAGCACAACAAAAACGACAACTTTCAGTAATAATGTTGTGACTTACATAACCCATGTCATCGCACATATTGTATGACAAGAGAAACCAGGTAATCAACAGAAACACTTAATGTTCATTATAATAAATGATACACCTACATGACATAGACTTGTTGAAAGTGTGGAGTACCGTTAAGAGCCTCGCAGGATACATCACGTAACCGGTAAAAGGCGGGCGTGGAGTAAATAACAGCTTATTACCTTCAATTACATTATTATATTCACTTTAGCTTTGTCACGAGGCTATGACACGATCCGGTGCTTAAGTGAATATTCATCACGGTATCGGACACACCACTTTGAAGATTTATGTTTTTATTCGAGGGAAAATGGCCGAAGTCATTCCATGTACTATCACCAAAAAAATAATCTGCTCATTTTTAAAACAAAAACTCGTGAACATGATGACCACATCAGTTTACCGTGTGAAACAATATTAATTTTACCGATCCAATATTAAATTGATTTAGTAAAACAAAAAAAATACCCCCTCTGTGTGTACCATTAGTAGTAGACCAAAACTACTACTATTGGACTCCTCAAACCTAGTGATTTGCCATGACTTAGTGTCGAGTTCCAGTAGTGGGCGTAGCAAAAGACAAAGAAAGAGGGTAGACAGATTTGTCTGCTCTTAACAATTTATTTTCCATCCATCCGCATTCTCCAGTCAACCCGTGATCATGGCGCTTGCAACAACATCGAAATATCGGGAGCTCAAAAAATGAGCAATCACGGAAGATATCCTGCAAGTGACAGTTTAAGTTTACTACTATTGGTCGGCAAAAGTAAACTCAAAATCAAACTCAAAGCATTTATTTCAATTAGACCATAACAGGCACTTTTGAATGTCAGAAAAACAAAGAAGGCGAAGCTACAGTCCCCGACACAAGGCATAATAACTTGTGAAAGTACAGTGTAAGTACAAGAGCTCTCAAAATATAATGTTATGCGAACAGTTTATTAGGTATCCCCAAAGAAACATTTACCTACTTACAGAAAACACACATCAGTCACAAAGGCACTTATATCCTTTCTCACCTTCAGCTCTTACACATCAACACCCAAAGGCATTTCACATAAATTCCTGACGCAACATTCTTCTCACAAACAAGCGCGCGGAGAAGCGATAAGTTTTATAGATGCATTGTTACCTTTTCTCACCAATGTCCTGACTGACTTCAAGCGAACAGTGTCCAATAACGCATTGAGGGACTGCTTACAAATTTGTTTCACCTATTCGTGGAGATTTGGGCGCGTTTCAAAGGGCACATCCAACTGAGACCACCCGAGCAACGCATAAACTCGCCAATATATTAAAAGTAAACGTCGAGATGAAATGGACGCGAGTACTTTGCATATGATTAGTAAGTCTGTTAGGAGGCTGGCAGTTCGCGGAGCTCCGCAATATACTTGTTACAGAGAAGCTTGAATACGTTACTGGATGTCCAATAAATAAAGTTTTATTGAATATTTCCAATACACGTGCTTGTGGGCTTTCGAATACATTTTCAATGCAGTGATTGAAAAGAAAACCTGCAAGGCATATTCCAATATTGACATTTTATATTCCATCTTTATTGCAACTGAGCGTAAACAAAGTGAAATGTAAATGAAGTGGTTATAAATAAATTCATATTCTTTTTAACATCATAGTCGGAATCGTATAATTCATTGCGAACTTTGGATGATTCAGTACTTAACATTATAGAATACCAGTTGCGAAGGTTCTATACAACTCGATTCCTACCGGCTTCCCTTTGAAAACGGGCACAATGAGTATTCTATAGACAAATAATAAAATCACATTAAAGATATGAAATCCGGCTTACCTCTTAAAAAAATTAACCCTTCGCTACTGTAGAATACTTAACGATTTTCTCTAAGAGTCTAGTATTATTTTCTGATATCAAAGCGGACGGATTCGCGAGCAAAGCTAGTCTAAAATAAACAAGTTGCAAACGTTTTTTCTAGCAACTTCTTTATTTGTTAACAGAAGATCAGCGATCATCATTCGCTAAGGTTGTTATGAAAAAACGGGTGCAATGACATTGCAACTCGCAAATTGCAATAGACGCCTGAAATAAATTAGCATATTTACTGGACTGCGACATTTAATTACTTGTCTTAAAGTTTAAAAACAAGTGCAAATAAAGGGTAGTTTGAGTTTAGCGGTAAATTAAATAAGTTTAAACCTAATCACCTTTTAATTAACTCCTGCGAAACTTACTTCGTGAGACCTTTAGTATCATTAACACTAAAACCGGGATATTGATTATGTTTACTATTTTGAGTTCCCGATGATCTTGGTGCTTGCAACAGCATCGAAATATCGAAAAAACAAAATAAATAGTAAACAATGTAAATATCCAGTTTTTAGTATAAACTTACCTTCAGTACTTAAATAAATAATTTTACAACAACATGATTGTAAAAGCAAATATCAATAACAAGCTTTTGTCCGCGGCTTCGCTCGCGTTAATTTAGAATTGAACAATCAATTCAGGTTGTACTTTGCTTGTAAAAACAAAATTCAATCATGATTTGAAAGATACGTGGCGCCATCTATTATCATAAGAACGTTATTATGATTTTCTTCAGGAACAGTACTTTTTTTCAGGATGAAAGGTACCCTATGTCCGTTTTTGTATACCTGACAATGTATATGCAAAATTTCAGGATGATCGGTTCATTGGTTAAGACGTGAAAAGGTAACAAACAAACAAACGAACTTACTTTCGCATTTATAATATTAGTAGGTATGGGTTTACAGGAAACTTAGCCTATGAAAAAGGTCAAGGACTACTTCCGTAGTATAGACAACGCATATTTATTACATTCTACATTTTAAACATCGAATCCATAGTCAGTCACGAGAAACAACCTCGTGCATGCTATGAATACCAAGTTTTAAAAACTGAATATGGGCTTCCATTTTCCCGATTCACGTTGCGTATGAATTCTCGCTCACAATTTTATGAAAAATATATTTTTCAGCCGCTACGTTTCGTTTTCATTTTGTTGGAGTACAAACTTTAGTAATAAAATCCAGTTTGTACGAGTGGCTCAACAGTTAATAAAACGTTGATTTAATTAGTAAAGGAATTTCAGTTTTCAGTTTATTACATTTTGTGTAGGTAGTCCAATACGAATGTTGGTAAAGTTCTTATTGGAATTATTTCTAATAGGTGTTCCATTATGTACAGACATAATACATAATGATTAACGTTATTCTTTGAAGCTATTTGGTTTCAGACCGCGAGTTCACTGACCCGTATTCAAATGAAAAGTAGAAATACAATGCAACTATTAGACCAAAAAAACTCAACTATATCAACAAAGAATAAATAGATAGCATCCGCCATTATTGCTTCAATATTTAATTCTAAAATTTCGTTTATCGCAAACAAGCGTTAAATAAAAGTTGGCAAATGTTATGGGTCGCCTGTGAATGGGCAAGTTTCATCTTTGCATACAGAACTATTTGGCAAATGATATGCACTACTTACTCGAAATACGAAATCCAAAGCTAGTAATTATTTTTTTACTACCTATTTTATAATCTTCGACGATCGTGAATCGCAGAACCGATTGCTCTGTCAGCCGAAGCAGTAATTTGCAAAAGAGAAAAAACAGTCATTTGTCAGAAACATACAAAAATAAACAACGAACCTTTCCCACGGTTTCGAGAAACGATAGATCCACCGAATAGAATATTATTAACAATCATTTTTGGCCAATAAGAAATCTTATGTTCATCTTTAGGGGTCCACGCGTTGATTGCGAAAATAAAAACTATTTCCGCATCATGATTTGGCTATTTAGGTACAATTCAAGATTTTTGCAGTTTTTTTTACACCATAATGATATTGGCTAAAAACACATTCCAATGAAATCGTTTCATGTACGAAATAATAATTCAAAATGTGCGTTGTACAGAACCTCAAACACAAAGGTTTTTCGAGTTAGTATTTTTTATTAGTTTGCTAACAATGGCTAGATATTTATTTTCCGTCTAGAGCTGTTATATTAGATTAGTTTAAATGCTACCACTTAAGTAATTAAAATTAACTTTTTCGACAAACTATGGTAAATGTTGACATAGTTATCGAATTTAAATTTTTGAGTATTGATCACAGAAATATTTTTGTTAATTTATGAAAATAATTAAAAGGTAGGTATAATTAAGGTGACGTAATAAACTTCACATCCAATGAATAGACACGTTCCTGTGATAATTACAAGGGTGATTATAAAACCTTGATGGTATCCCCGACCGACGCCATAAAAGACAATTTCACAGTACCGTAGAAATAATGCTTTTTAGTGTCGTGGATGTGATCCATCAACGGAACATCTGCTGAAAATAATTTCAAAAAAATATATCAAAAGCACCCAGTCTTCTTAAATAGAAGTTTTCATTCAACTTTATAACAATAGCTGTTCCTTCATTGGCACACTGACGTTTGATTACTGCTTGGGTACCGATAGCAATAACATGGATACAATATTTTATATTTAAATAAAGAAAAATAGTTAAATAGTAAAATGGAGGGAGGCCTTTGCCCAGTCCAGCAGGGTCACTATATGTGTATTTACTTTATATATACATGTTAGTTTATCCTCCTAATATTATAAATGCGAAAGTTTGTGAAACTTTTCTCAACTATATTGGGGTCGACTTTCAGTCTAACCGAATGCAGCTGAATACCAGTATTTTACATGGAGCGACTACCTATCTGACCTCCACAACCCAGTTAGTACTGGGTAATACGAAAATTGGTAAGACTGGTTGTCAGACTTTTTGGGCCACTGACTACCTAACGACTTTCATAGATCTACAAATGACAGCCGGGATTTATATATTTTATTAATGTTTTAATAATGTTATTATTTAGCCTCGAGCTCCTCTCCTTATAAATACACTGCATTGGCTTAATAAACAAACACGTAACAAATACGTTTTTATATTTAGTGCGAATGTATCATCCCATTCAATGCGTGGGCGTCAGAAGACACACCTACTTACAGCAAACATCGTTTATCTTCTAACGAGGTTGTTATTTTTATTGTGATTGGATCTTGATTTATACGTTGTTCTTATACTAAAAGTATGTCTACATAAATTAATCGCCTACTTAAGCTACACCTACTCATCCCCCTAAAAAGATTACTTCGTCAGTGACATAATTGATACCTACCAAATGCTAACATTGCCCACGTAATACATACTTATAGAGAACCCTCCACAATCTAAATATAACCATCATCATCATAATCTGCCTAGCCTTTTCCCAACTATATTGGGGTCGGCTTCCAGTCTAACCGGATGCAGCTTAATACCAGTCCCTTACATGGAGCGACTGCCTATCCGACCTCCACAACCCAGTTAGTACTGGCTAATACGATACCCCTTGGTAAGACTGGTTATCAGATTTTTTGGGCCACTGGCTACCTAAAGACTGTCAAAGATCTACAAATGCCACCCGGGACCAACGGCTTAACGTGCTTTCCGAGGGACGGAGGCAACTCGGTATGTAATGCACAATCTAAATATAACCAAAAATACTTTAAAATAAAATAAATTGTAAATGTTGCCCTGCGAACCGTACAGACGCACACAGCGCCACACACACACGGTACGTATAACTAGTTAATTTCCTTTGTGACAAAGGCTCGGCTAGTCGGATGGATGCGTGGAAATCGCGATGCGACACGGTGATCCTCGCACCGGCCGCTGCCGGCCGTACCCGCTCGCACCCGCTTACGTGGGACGAACGCTGCTCTAGGTAAATAAAAGGTAAATGGCTGGTAAGTTTTTGTTTTGTAATAGTTCTGTTTTTAGAAGGGGACTTTTTGAATAAAATTAACCATACGTTCTCCGCGTTGATGTCTATTGAAAGAGCCCTAAAAATTTTGCTAGCTTTTGGGCAATGTCACTTGGCAGCTGTGCTACTGCGTATACATGGACGTTGGTAATTATTTGAGATAATTTAAAGTCATTTCAGGAAATGAGCAACGGCTTTTTACGTATTTTTTTATAACGAGACATTATCACTACGATGTTTAGGACACGAGTGTTTCAACCCCAAGAGTTTTTACGAAATCGAGTGTTATATTTGACTCCGGCGCTCAACAAGTTACGTTCAGTGAGCCCAATTTCCTTTTTAAGAGACGCTGCGTTGATTTTGCATGAATTTACTCTATTTCTGTGTCTTTCCCCCCTTTTTTTACGGTGTTACTAAATTACAAAGCTCATGAGAATCCATCATACATAAATAGTAATTTAGTTACTCCATGGTATTATCATTAAACTTTTAATGCTTGAAATGCCTCTGACGTGACGTAGCGTGATTTACTGCATTGTCTTCCCCTTAACCGGCAAGATCTTGTGACAAACTTTATGTGGGTTTGCATGAAGGGAACAAAGTTGTGACAAACCTAGTTTAAGGAGCAACTCAAGTTTATCTAGATTCTAGAGCATCTAGCAGTTTTCTCGATATTTTTTAGAGAAACGTTCGAGGTAGACTTAAACGTTTTGAGTGTATGATTTTACGTCTTGTCAAAGCTCGGAACTTTCCAATGTCAAAATCTTTGCTTATTAATTTAAAAATTAAGTAAAATATTGGGAATGAGCTATTTCTAGAAAGGTGATACTTTATTATTTGAACAAATGAACATACGCAATCACCATTGGTCGAGGTAACACCATAGTTGCTCAACTCTAATATGATGACATCCTACTGTACCGGTATCCTCAAAAATAATAGGTACCAATAAGATCTCTGCTGATTACAACACGTTAAGGAATTCGTCTTGCTTCCATGAGTATTTACTGAAATAAAATGAATCTGCACAGTTTACATAAGACGGTGTAATCAAATCCAATGGTGGCTACTATTGCGAAACTGTGCATAGGTACACGTAATTACGTTATGTAACGGTAATCCTACATTGTTAGTATATAGCGTTTTGTGGCAAGCAGCCGGCGAGTCTGCGCGGGCGCAGGACCTCCGCGCCGCGCCCGGCCGCGTCTGCGCGACGTTCCCGGAATACAAGCGCGATTAATAGCGACACAAACTATTTCCGCTTAACCGAGACAAATCATAATTACTCCTTCGGGTTTGCTCTTACGCACCCCCCTTTGATGTTTTTATTCCAAATCCCGGTTACGGCCAACTTAAAACAAATAGAACGGCTCACGAGCGATTATACGTTTGCGTTAAAACGATTTGCAACGGTGATAGCTTTCGTGAATTTCGCCCATGTTTCTGTCCCTGTGTGGTCCCGCGCTCGTTTTGGATAATTACTTGTTTGCTTTTTGTTATTAGTTCGCCCGTCAATAATTTGACGTTTGAGTGATCAAACGGAACGGCTTCCTTATTTCCCACGACACGAAAATACGACTGTCAACTGTCTGAACAATTTTAATTGATATTTTTAGATACAATAGACACATTTAGATATAAAAATAATTGATATCTGGTACCCAGGTTAACTTTTTAAAGTCGTAAGTTCTTTGACCCGCCGCGACTAATCCAGGCACGCAAAACTTCAGGTTCTTACCTCTAACCGGAGTGGGCAAGCTGCCTGCGTGTTTCGATTAAAGCCAATTACTCCATTGTGTGTACGTAAATATCTGTATGCTTTTAATGTTGCTCTCACATGATTTCCCTTCACAGATCGCCGCGTATTTTGGGTGCAGACAAGCGGCGACCGTACAGTCGCGCGCAGATGCGACATCCGTCGGTCTCACGTGAAAATCGATTTTCCACGGTACGCCAGCTGGCGCGAGCGACAGCTATAAACCACGTACTCTTTGCTTTCTATGGCAAAAATTGTGTACCTTACCGCTTATAAATTAGGGTCGACAGTTGGGTAAACTGGTGTTTCTCATTCATCTCATTAATTTGTCTCGGTGTATGTACTATGAAAGTCAAAAGTTCCTTTGTTGATATTTTTAATGTTTCGCACATTGTTCGTCAGCAAAACGGACCCACCGCGTTTGATCCGATTGCAGTAGTTATTTATGATTATTAGAATAGCGTGCCGATGGCGAATAATTAATTTTTACGTTCAATTCTTTATTGTTATGTCACGACGTTGATGATCCTGATATATTGGTTGCGTTGGTCTTTATTATACGTTCAGGTTCGCCAGTTTAACTGACGTCATTTTGGTAAAAAAACATTTTTTTTCTTATCGCATTTTTTCAGAACATAATCGAGAATTATGAATACCTACTTTTATTATTTTACCTAATCGGTATTGTAAACTTAATTATAACACAAAATGTTATCTCCCGTATAATCCTGGATCTAAAACGATATCCAGAACAAAGCGAATCCTATACAAATGGGGCTTTATCTTCTTATGAACGTCGCGAACTATGGCGTTATCCCTTCTGTAGACAAAAGTATTTATTACTCGCTAAACCAAGTCAACGACCCGATACTAAGGTTATTTACATTAATCCTGAAACATATAAAATGTAATAAGTTGCCATATTCCCTACTAGCACTTCGTCAGCAAAATTCGTGATAGCTGGGCTAAATATATATGTATGATATAAATATAATTTATAGCCTATAGCACCCACGAACAATGTAGCTTTCAGCCAGTGAAAGAATTTTTAGAATTAGCTCAATAGTTCTGGAGATTACCCCCTACATACAAACTTCACACAAATTTTACCTCCTTATAATATTACTATAGACAAACTCCGCCAGAATTAAAAATCCAACAATACTTGAGCGATAACTTCTACTTTGAAAATGTTATCCTTCAATGTAACGAATATGCAGAATCTTAATTTATTTCCAGTATTGAAATAAAAAAGAGAAATAGCCCAACATCAGGAGCCAGTCCGCATGATTGACGAGCCACAATATATTGAGCGTTCTCAAATGAAGAAAGACTGATTGCTCCCACTTCGACGATCTCAGAAACGTCAAAGTTTGATTGGTGATTCCCATGTGTAATACTAGTAGTCTCGTAGTAACAAAGGCGTCAGGCCTCTTTAAATGTCAATTCTTAGTTATAATGAAGCACAGCGAGCACCGAGATCCATCATTGTCCAGCCAAGGTCGCACCCGCACGAAACAATACACAAAGATATTCGACGAATAACTTGGATCTACTGAAAAAAATGTCGTGTACCGCCTTATAAAGATGTTGGTTCCAATCCGGTTAAAGGCGAGACTATCGATTGAGCACACTTAAAATTAGTGTAATATAATTAAGCATATGACATGAATTCAACGGGTATCACAATGGAACAAACGAGGCATGGCATTGTGATATGACGGCGTGTCAGATGCGTGTCGAGCGTGCTCTATGAGGAGATGTGACCACTCTATCGTGCACCACAGCCACTAAATACCTGGAGCTAATCAGCATTTCTACACTCATTTTTAACACTTAATTTTACACGTATCTTAGCATTATACATTTGATTTTCCGCGTGGCCCGTATGTAGTGCTATCATATTATACGCAGCTGCACGCCCGCCGCGCCGACTGAAACTATGCCTAATGAAATAACGCGTGCATGTTAATACTTACAAATTGTTTACTTAGTATTACAGAATGCACTCGTTGCGGTAATATAATTTCAGCAACATTTTTCTGATTTGGGTAACAAGTTATTAACATTCGGTATTTCACCGTTAGGTACATAATGACATGTTGTCGTGTTTGTAAAATTTAATTTAACAAATGTAAGGAAATAAAAATTAAATTCGTTTGAAATTAGCTTCTGTAACCATGCTTGTTCCACATCCTTCGAGTAAGTACGTGCACGTCGGTATGCGTAACATTTGCGTGAAAATTCATCCCTTATGTTAATTTGACACGGCTTAAAGGAACATACGTTTCTGAAACATATTAGCAGGTGGGGCGTACGCTTAAAATACTTACTGTGAACTACCGTCAAGTTTATTAATTTTAATTATGTTCAGCTTTTCCACGCTCTATTGAGTTTTCGTTGCAGATATTGAGTGTATAAACTAGGTCATATGTTAGTGAAATATAATTTAATTTAATTAGGTACTTTATGTAGGTAGTAACTAAGTCACCTTTCCTTTTCTCTCCTCATTATCGTTAAGTAAAACGGTTATGGAGTAAGTAATACTTTCAAAGACCAGTTTTAAGTCCCTGAAACGACCCGCCGCGAGACGCAAATGAAAATATTTTAGGATTATTAAGACAGTTCTTAACGTTTTTATTTTAGTATCCTTCTGTGTCCCACTGCTGGGCAAAGGCCTTCCCCATATCCTTCCAGGTACTTTTCTCCTGCGCCACCTCGAACCAGCCTTCTCAATCTCCTTCTACTCCGGCCTCGGCAGAATATTTGATGAAATATTTAATATTACGAAAATATATTAAATATTTCATAGAATACAATATAACCTCATACTCATATACACAAAATGAATTTCGTGAGCGGAATACCAGCAAAATTCTATTCTAGTCACAATAATCTCATTATGCGTGATTTATATTAAGATATGTGATAACTTAACATACCTAGTTAATAAGTCAGTCAGCTCTGGCAAGCGTCACAGATGTATTAGCATAAGCTTAGCGTGCGCTTAAGTTATTACTTAAAACGTACGAGCAATGTTATTATTCTGGATTTTGGGATGTGGATTTGGCAACTTGATTAACACTAACTAGTCTAGCTTTCCGTGGTTATTTAAAGTTAAATCCTTTTGAAATCTTCTCAACTAGAATTGTCTATTCAACATAATCTAACATCACGCCTGTAATCCCATAAGGGTTAGGCAGAGGTGTACCTAATAGAACACCTACATTTCGCCAGTTATGTTTTAAGTCCCATGTAATTGGGGGCGAGCCCATTGCCATCAACGGCAAATGTAAACTCCGTGGCTGCTACAGAGGAATTCCTAATGGAAAAAGCCAATGACATTGCCCGACCCGGGAATGGAACCCAGAACCTCATGCTTAGCAGTCGCGCTTGCAACTACACCAACGAGGCAGTCTATTCAACATTATGTAGGATTTAAACATAACTGGTGAAATGTGGGTGTACTATTATATGGTAAACACTTGCCTAATTCTTCAAGGAAACTATAACTAATTAACTCTATTTAAAAAATCCTATAAAAATTGGGTCTTTCAATTTAGTCCCAGTTTATCATATAAGCGTGCATGAAAATGAAAATCCATTGAAATTTGAACCTACATCATCATCATCTGCCTAGCCTTTTCCCAACTATGTTAGGGTCGGCTTCCAGTCTAACCGGATGCAGCTGAATACCAGTATTTTACATGGAGCGACTGCCTATCTGACCTCCACAACCCAGTTAGTACTAGGTAATACGGTACCCCTTGGTAAGACTGGTTAAAATGCGAGCCTACCTAAATTAACATTATTTGACTACAAAAACATCACATAGCCAATAGTGGTAATTCTAGAAAAAACCTCTACCATCTTTAATTAGTTTAATACTTCTTTACAAAAAAAAAACGTTAAAGACTTATGATCAAAGGAACATTCTGATCTCCCTTAGTAAATAAATTATTTAAATTTTCTTGTTGACTGGAATCTGCAGCTAATTAAGTTAGCAGCAAGCCTTATTTAATTAGACCTAGATTTGCGACTTGCATAGGAATCCGCTACTTATATACTGTTGTGAATTGAAGAGATACTGTAAAGTTGTATACTTATACACAACAAACATATAACATTTTTCCTTGAGAATTGGAAAGAAAAAGCGCAGAATCGTGGTTGTGGGAAGTAATGGAGGGAGGCCCTTGCCCAGCAGTGGGGCAGTACGTGCCAGTAATAAAATGGTTTTTATTTTGTCAATTTGTGAGAATGTTTATGTATATTTGAATGTTTATGAATAATAAAAGTAAAGAGATATTCAAGATTCTTAATGCAGTGCCCAGTTTTCCAAAATAGTGTGTTTTTGAAAGCGATAACTTAAAGTCAACTTAATTCTGAAATTCACAAAATTACGAACAAAATTATCTTAAACTCCCTCAAAGTGAAAACATACAAGTGATATTAATTTCGAAATAATTTGTGCCAAATTCTGAGGGTAACAAGAATTCCTATAAGAGTTTGAAACTTGGAGAAACTTACTTATTTACTTTCGTAACCATCACGTGAGGGGGGAGCATAGGTACCATTAATTTTTGGAAAACTGTTTCAAAATCATTAGCAAATGAGGGTTAAGTTGAAGAAAATTTGTACTTAAGGCGAAAAACGTGAGATTGGTGACGAAAATTACACGTGACATTAAGAAACGCGTGTAATTATTACGCATATAATTATGAGTTTCAGGATTTTTTTCGTGTTTTTAATAGTTCGAGGAAACTTATGAGTTGGTTTTTTCGGTCGGGCTAACACGTGATATTGCGCTCATTGATATTTCTTGCCTGACTTATAGAATTTAATTTTATCCATAAAATTAACAAGAATCATTACGAATGCGTTTTTTACGAGCTAAGAGAGCAGCGATTCACCCAACAATTGGATGTGCCTACAATATGTAATTATTAATGCATACTTTGTAAGTCCCTCATGTACTAAAAGACCTTTATTTACCTTAATAAAATCATATTATACTAGCTGTTGCCCTCGACTTCGTTCGCGTGGTAATTTTGATGAGTATGAGTGAGGAAAAAAAAGATAGCCTATGTCCTTCCCCAGGATATAATCTATCTCCTCGCCAAATTTCATTACGATCCCATTAGCTGTTTAGTCGTGAAAAGGTAGCAAATAAACAAACAAACAGAGTTACTTTCGCCTTTATAATATTAGTATGGATTATCATTATAGGCACATAGGTAACCGGGCCTCCACATTCTAACTTATGTTTGCTACAATAAATAAGTAGCTAGATGTTTGTTGACACATGTAATGTAATATACAGAGCACGTTCAACATAATTGAGTTCAATATTATCATTAAATTGCGTTAGATGCATCTTACCCGCCTAACATGATTATAAGTTGAATTAACATGATATAGTTAGAAACCAAACTATTTAGGTTCTACAATGTTTTATGTTTAGTTATGTCATCATCTGCCTAGCCTTTTCCCCACTATATTGGGGTCGGGTTCCATTCTAACCGGATGCAGCTGAATACCAGAATTTTACATGGAGAGAATGCCTATCTGACCTCCACAACCCATTTAGTACTGGGTAATACGATACCCCTTGGTAAGATTGGTTGTCAGACTTTTTAGGCCACTGACTACCTAACGACTGTCAAAGATCTACAAATGACACCCGGGACCAACGGATTAACGTGCTTTCTGAGGCATGGAGGAAACTCGGTACCTCATGGGTGGTCACCCATCCACAGACCAACCTAGGCAAGCACGGCTTAACCTAAAGATCGACCCGAGCGGCTGTTATTATTTAGCCACGAGCTCCTCCTGGTTATGTATGAACATATTATTACTTAATTAGCTTGATATTTTGTGTTTTTATTGTACACAGGTAGGCGCTTAAATGCGCAATTTTCACTTGCAAATTCATATATTTTTGCCAATAGCTGTGCAAATGTAATTCTGATTATACATGGTTTAATCAGGCTTCAATTAACCTTTAAATTTCATGGAGATATTTTATTTGTAAAGTTTACATTAATTTTAATCAGAAAGGCAATTATATTTCAGTGATTTATTTCAGGGGCAGCGTGCAAATACTTAAAATAATTTAATGAAGTTGAAACTTCACGGACTTCAATTTGATAATGAGGTGTTTGTAACTTCAGAACTAAGAGTAGATTCAGGAATTGTCTAACTTTAAATCAAGTCTGGTGGCCTAAATTAATTCTATTATTTACATAAGTCCATTCTAAATTTGTTAATTACGAGATCCATTTAAACTTCTGCTATTTATTTATTTATCATCTTCTCCGTATCTTTTGTTGTGGCAGAAATCTCAGAAGTTTTCCCCAAAAACTGTCAAAACAGGTCTCACGGGCAACGCGTCATCTTTGTGACGATTATAATTAACAGAATGTAACACAAACGGCGCTTTCGATAATTTCATGCATCGTTTAGTCGTATAAAATACAAGCATGAAGACGTTGAATAATTCATATTTATGTATGCGTTCATCGTTAATGTCAATTTTTATTATCACTGTTGCTAAACCGTACCTAATAGCGTGGTGTGATTGTGGGAATACACCGGCCATACCATTGTATTGTTTTATTGACAGCATTCATTTAACTACATTCACTATCGTTAGCCATTACTGAATCAATATAGGTACCTACGTTTCATTCATAAAAGTAAACGAACGAATTCTTTCACATCGAGCTTGCCGTGACGAAAACGCTGACAGTAAAAACTTTCTCAAATATTTTCACATACTTGGTATGTGAATCAATTAGTGCCAAGACAACATTTTGATCAGATAACAATTCCGTAACGAAAATAATTGAACCTTTAGTACTCTCACGGACATTTTGTAGACGTTAATGTCACTGCTTTTCACTTGAATTTAGCACGAAATCAAACAGTAAATTTTAAATTTAATAAAGGCCAAGTTACTGTTAACTGTGCGAAGGAAAATTAACAAACAGAATATTTAAACAAACTTACGCTTTGTAATAAGCGTTTCCGTCACAGTTTGGATTTAAATTTCGAATGTTGCCGAATACTCTAACAATCGATCATTTAAATAAACTTAATCGAAAACTGTAAACAGAAACCGTATCACGTAAAGTCCTGAAATACGTGAAATGTTCTCAACAAACATAAACTACGGTAGTTACAGTAGTTTTGTATATTAAACAGACTTTAGCGAAATTGTTAGGACTTCAAAACTTCCAAAGTCTTGGCAACAATGTCCTGGAAAATTATGAAAATGTGGCAAGCTAAGTTCGAAGTGCCAGCTAAGCCAGGGTTATACTAGTATTTCAAGAAACTCCTCTACCAAGTGTTGCTTATGCAACTAAGACTTAAGCTAGCTAAAGATAAAGGATTTTGCATTAAAATTCATGCATATATGAACATATAAGTTATAATATATTATGTAATATTTTATGACACTTTTAAACCTCTAGTTGCTCTAACGGCTGGCAGCTCCAAGCCAAGTGATAAATTGCTCTTATAATTTAAAACTTCTCAACAAACATCGGGGTGAAATTCCCCGCGTGAAAGCCAGTCAGGGATCCCTGAACAATAACATCCCCTACTCAACGAGGCATAACCGAACGACGTTACCATTACAAAACCCCGTCGAATAAATTCCGAACCACCCCAACATCACCCCACCTAAATATAAATCGCAAAAAGTAAATAAACGACTACTATTACTGCCCTGATTATTTTCTACACCCCAATATTACTGATGACGCCATTTTGATTTCATTTTTTTTTTTTCACAAACGCCGGTAGCGTTTAACAATAAGAACGTTATTCAAAAATAACGGGGGATTTAGTGCAACAAAGTTGAAACTGTTGGCAACATTTTGCGCAACAAACTGCAAAGCAAGATTTATTGAGTTTGTACATCGACTAACTTTTAAATGTTTTAAAGCGAAACTCGATTACAGAATTTAATCGAGGATGAAAATAAAATGGCGAATTTTAAAATAAATACTGAAATCGTGTTGTTTTGTTTTCATTTGCAGTTTAAATAAGAAAAGCAATTGAGAAATACACATTAACTCCTCCAAAATCTCAATTTCGACGGAGCTGATTGTCTAAAACATCAAACATTAGACACACAACTGAATTACCGCAGCTTTTACCCTCACACACAATGTGATGAGGGTTTTCCTCCCCCAATTTGTTGTTTAAGTGATTTCCCGTCGACGTGACGCTCTTGGCATTGACATTGCCAAAGTAGGGTATTGGGTGAGAAGACGATTGTTCCCGACGGTAGCAGGGACTTACTTCGGATATCGCGTCAATGGTGTATGAAACAAAGTCAAGCGAAGCGTGTGTGGAGTAGTTCAGTGGGTAAACGCGGTGGAACGTGGAAGTTTTTTAACACTGGCAACATTTTTATTTTTCGTTTGGTTTTCTGCTGGCGCTCGTGGAATATAAAATTGTCTATTGTCTAGTTACAACCTATCAAAAGTTTTGTTTGATGGAGTTCGATTACATAAGGTCAGTTTATGTAGGCTTTATATGGAGCGTTATTATTATCACCGTTTTGTAATTAAACTGGAAAATTCCAACCTATGATTGTGATCCTTCTGTGGATTCTAGAACCATTTCACTCTACGATTATCTTCACGACATCATCACACCTAGCAATCTTGGGCGTAGGTAAATTGAATAGTAAAGTATCCATTACAACTTACACACACGATCATTACGACATTAGTACATTAATTGGATCATCGATTAGACTGCCTTTACCTCTTCAAAGCTTGCTTTACTTAACATAAGAATACTTTTTTTTTGTTACCCTTAACTGTCCCACTCCCGAGCAAAGGAAAGAAATACTTACAAACTTTTTTTTTCATTCCTTGCTATGTAAGACACTTCAGCATGTTTCATAAATTTCTTTTAGCATTAGTTGCTTGAGAAATGTACAGTAAAACATCTCTGCAGGCCACTAATTATTATGCAAGCCTTAGTTTGCCTTCGCTCTCAGTCCTATTAACAATGCCGGTCACATTTCTAGTAGCTTTTAAAAAACATAAATATAACCAGTAGGAAATAGAAAACATCTGTTTCTATTAAACATTTTCTAAGAAACATTCAATTGCTAGATTGTCCCACAAAACTGCAAATGGAATTGTTATTTGCAATCTGTGTGAAAAAGTTGAAAAGATGTAAGTTTCAGCATTCAACATGCGCGACAGAAACTCATTTCCTGTGAATTTAAGTCGGAGTGTAAAGTGACTAACTGTAAATAGGTTGCTTGAATTTCTATGCTCCATGTTTAGTTCCAATTTAGAATTGGATTAAACTTTTCTTTAAAAAAAAGCACTTAGAACTATTCAAATTATCTGAACACAGTCATGATACAGGAAAAATTCTCCGAGGGAGAAATGGTTCTTCAAAATTCACTAAACTGTCAGTTTTTGTAGATCGTTTTAGCACGACACACGATTTTTAATTTATGTGACAGTAAATTATATAATTATTAACTAGCTTATGCCCGGTGAGTTCGGTAACTGTCCCACGGAATCTTACTACCAAAATAAAAAGTATTTTATGTGTAAATCTAGGCTATAAAATATCTGTGTGCCAAATTTCATCCAAATCTGGTCAGTAGTTTTTGAAAAAGTAACAAACATTCAGACATCCTTACATCTATACAAACTTTCGCATTTATAATATTGGTAGGATAGGTATTTGGTAGTAATTAAGGTAGAATACGTGTGGTCCACCATAATTCTCCGCAAGAATAATCTAGCAATACATACATACCAAAAGCAAACGGTATTAAATGTAGGAAAAGCTAGAGGATACCACAAATAAATACATTTCAATAACAATTCCCGTTTCACTCCCAGAGCCCTTTACATGGTCATCGAACATTTGCATAGCAGTCGTTACTTGACTTTATTACTAATACTAGCGGCCCATCCCGGCTTCGCACGGGTGGACATGATTTTTTTAATATTTTTACCTTTTATTTATATTTTTTGTTGTTTCATTCCTATATATTTTTAAACACAGTATCACATTTTTGTAGTTATTGATATGTTCTTTAATATTGTAGAACAAACTTTTGTTCTATCATCAATAGTTTCCGCAGCGCATGCGACGTAAGATGTTTTATGGCATTTTTTTTCACCTTGGGTTACGTTACTAAAGTTTTAGTAAGGATTCCTTATCTTTTCTAGCAATAAATATAGCCTATGTTACTCAGGGTGAATGTAGCATTCTAAAGGTGAAAGAATTTTTGAAATCGGTCCAGTAGTTTTTGAGTTTATTCATTACAAACATACACACAAAAATACAAATCTTTCCTCTTTATGATATTAGTAAGATATAAACTTAGTCTATTCTAACACCAACTGAGGTGGTAGAGGTAATTATTCCCAAAGAATTTTGCGTGAAAAGCAATTACAGTTTAACGGGCTACAGCGACGATATTTACATATCTCCAAATTATGTGATGCTCAGTAACATTTTACACGGCACAACGATTAACATGCAGTCATCAAGTAACAAAATTACTGAATACATATTAGAAAATTCCCCAGGAACACTGGGAATGGGTACTATACCCGTGACAAAACGGGTTTCAATGACATTTGTTCTTTATTCTCCTTACATCGACATATGTATGTAAAAGGGTCTTACAAATACAAATTGGATATCTTGCTGTGTAAAGAACTTCGGCCCAATGACATTGCGAAATGTCTCGAAAACATTCCGACCCATACTAACATGAACAAAATTCCGTGCCATTTGTTTCAGCCGTAATGTCGTCGTTTACCAACAAATAAAATACAGCTGAAATATTGTGGCTGCCAGTATCCACAGAATTACAATGCCTACCGAGTATTTTCTTAAACCTAAGTAACTAAAATCAGAGAACTATTTTTGTGGCAAAGCTCGATTTTTACTTATTGATTACTCATCATCTGCCTAGCCTTTTCCCAACTATATTTTGGTCGACATCCAGTCTAACCGGATGCAGCTAAATACCAGTATTTTACATGGAGCGACTCCCTATCTGACCTCCACAACCCAGTTAGTACTAGGTAATACGATACTCCTTGGTAAGACCGGTTGTCAGACTTTTTGGGCCACTGACTACCTGTAACGACTGTCTAAGATCTACAAATGACAGCCGGGACCAACAGCTTAACGTACTTTCCGAGGCACGGAGGAAACTCGTGTAATGGGTGGTCACCCATTCACAGACCAACCTAGGCAAGCACGGCTTAACCTAAAGATCGATCGGAGCGGCTGTTATTATTTAGCCACGAGCTCCTCAGCTCATAGCCTAATACACTGAGTGATCTATTTTTTTCCTCCTATCTTATTGAATTCTAACGAATGAAACACGTACTAAAATAACGAACCCCATACACACACGCAAAGAAGTATTATGATAACTTCACTACCACTTGCTTCGTTCACATCACACAACCGACGTCACACATCGCACATTATTCGCGCATCTCGAATACCTGTCTTGAAAAACAGACAACAATAGTACGACACTTCACACCTATTACGACGCACCCCGGCTCCATTCAAGTCCCAGACGCCACACACAATGACACCAGCATAAATGTCAATAACTGTAGCGGCGTTTTTCAAATATCGGACAATCTTCATTCTCTTCAGCCAGTATTTGATGTATTAGCCACGAATTAGGCGGCCAGTCCTTTTTATACAGATACATAATACCTTTGATGGTATCTGAACTCATTCACGAGGTGACAAAGTAGTTACGCCCACAGCTTGTGTGTGGCAGAACCTGGGTGGTTCAAGGTAGGAAGTCGAAACTTATGTACTGTTAAAGATTTAAGGTATTCATTAATGTTTTAGACTTTGAAAGTTTTGTATTGTAGTCGTGATTAATGTTATAAGTTCAATAATGCAAGACTTTGAAACTCTCGTTAGCAATAATGTCTTTAAGATTCTATTTCGGTATCTTAGTTTAATATCTTGTTTAATCGATCTGAAATCTAAAAATATCGCCGAAGAGTATTTTCTGTCGTCACGATTATCTACATTTTTGAAGGCAATATTGTTGCTTCTCTAAGGAATTCGTTAATGTAAGAACTTTCGACGGAAAACAAACAAAATCTAAGAAACCAAACACCCTATTGTTTTTCCATGTAACTAACAAACACGCAAACACCTCAAGAGTGAACAATCACATATTTGTCAAGGAAGCAATCAATAACGCCGTAGATCTGTCATCAGTTGAGTACAACCACACAGTAGAATGGCCCACCACCCACCGGTAGCATTATAGTTTGGTTTGCAACAATGAACTTTACTTAAATGTACTTTCGTCTGTAGACAAAGCTTCGCCGTTCGGAGGCATGTTTTTGGCCTGAATAGTCTTGTTTGTGGTTTCTGATTGAACACAGCCAGCATCACGGGGGTCGACTCTTGCTACCGAACAGTAGTACCACACTCTTTGTTCTTATCTCAACATGTGGTCTATAATTGTGCGGTTGGATGTACAATTTTGTTACGGACCACAAATTAAGACTTTACAAGATTGTTAAGCAGTTCGGAGAAGGGTAGTCTAACCTTGTGCTCAAAACAATTTACTTTGGAGCACTCGTGTAATTAACAACACCAATTCCGTGTCGACGATGGCTCTAGCCGAGATAAATGAAGACCTTAATAGTGACAATTGCGCGTCAAATAGAATGGACATTATTTGTACTGGAGAGGTTTTAATTTCGTGCTGAATGTCAGAGTCATCAAATGTTTACCACCATCTCTGTTTTAAGTATAATGGTATTTACTTTTCTCTCCCTATCCCGATGGCATAAAGCTCAAATTGCTGCGCTTTTTTCCCGGAGTCAATAGTTTGGTTTGACGCATTTCTCGAACTAGGTTTATTAAGAGGTATCATGGCACCGGTAAATGTTAATAAAACCCGGGGAGCCTGCAAACCAACTGGGAGGCAAGGAGACAAGGTTTATTGTCTCTTTAACGACATCGACACACGGGTTTATTGGAAACAGTGAGTCACATCTATAAAACGGTTCTATCTATTTACTGCACTATACACGAAAAACGTTAAACTATAGGATATAGTCATCGGCGCACTCGTCGATTTGTCATTTGTAATAAACACCTGGAACATTTAATTAACAATATTGAATCATACATAATGTCATTGTTTCTTACACCTATTGTTATCTGAATCATCATCTGTAGTGCACAATGATGTCTATACTCATCTTAAAAAGGTTAAGATTGTAAGTTTGGATGTAGGGGCTTCGGTAATACAGATCTTCTGCCTAGCCTTTTCCCAAGTATATTGGGGTCGGCTTCCAGTATAACCGGATGCAGCTGAATACCAGTATTTTACATGGAGCGACTGCCTATCTGACCTCCACAACCCAGTTAACAACCGAGTAATACGATACCCCTGGTAAGACTGGTTGTCAGAATTTTTGGGCCACTGACTACCTGTAACGATTGTCAAAGATCTACAAATGACACCCGGGACCAACGGCTCCACGGCTCAACGGCTTAACCTAAAGATCGACTGTTATTATTTATCCACGAGCCACGATATTCGGAACTCCAGATCCGATCCCGAAAATTATTTCACAAATGCGAAGCTACATTATCCCCGAGTGTCATAGGGTATATTCAAAACGTTTCCGTGGGATGATTTCCAACCATAACGCGAGCAAAGCCGAGGTCAAAAGCTAGTAGTTTATAAAAAGGCATAGATGCATTGGCAAATATTTTTCATACACATGTATTCGCTGCTTAGTTAGCGTACGTACGCACACTTTTCAGTTATCTGTAGTAGTGAGTGTGTAGGATTGAACTTCGTTCTTCTTCGTTCGTATGTGCTAACATCGACTTACGAGTTTCGCCTCAAAGAAACTACTTTAGAAGCCCCTCATTTTCCTTCAACATGTAGTATTGTAGGCTGTATAACGTGAAGCCTATTCTTCTTCTCCACCCTACTGTCACCGGGCTTATTGCCAAGGTCCTATTTGCTAATGGACACTTACTTACATGACAAGAAGGCGTTCATATTAGATGGATTCTATGTAACAACAAAATACATGAAAAAATATACAAAAATTAATGTTTGACGACAGCAATATTTTGTTCGGAAAAGCACATTTTTACCAAGTTATTACTTACTCTTATATTTTTTTATTTCAAGATTACGTTTACTTTGAGAAACTGTGAGAAATCATCACAAGATTTCACCAAACAAAACAGTGATAATGACGACTTCAACAATCAAGGAAACAAATGACGATCTCCGTACAAATACTGTCATCGTTCCGGGAACGTGGCCAGTTGTAAATCTATTTAATTGCCAGTATTTAAAGCTTTAAACGTTTTTACACAATATTTTTGGGTGCTACCTCCTGCGGGCCGCAGGAGCCGTGCCGTAAAACAATAAAATGTCCTGTTTGTACTGTTAGCCCCTTTGTGTTCTGTCACAATCGGCGACATTGGCCCTAACTGCCGGCCATTGTTTCTGAATGACAAATGAAGACGTTGGACAACACTGAATTTTGTTAATACTGAGTGTACTTTCTTGATTTTTTTAATATTGATTATACTACTACTTAAATTTTCATCCAGTTTCGAGGACTTTTACATTGTCTAGTTTAAAAAAAAACATTACTGAACAGCTCATAATATTAAACAAAATAATTAATCTATAATTATTTATTCATGAAATATATTTTAACACATTGAATCAAATGTATTTTGTTTTGACACCAAAAGTGACATGCAAATATTTAATCAACGCATTTCATCCTACGTTAAATTTGTAGCCAGAATAATTAACAAATAATAAGGTAACCGAAACACAAAATCCTGGAATACCCGCTGACTACGTGGTAAAGCCTGGAATTATACATTTCGCATTAATTAATAATTACAGCGAAATTTCCCTGAAATGCCACATTGTTTAAATGAACGTGAATTTTCCACATTAATTAGCGCTTCAATCATAATGATTATTAAATTTCTGTGTACATACAATTCGTTTGGATAAATCCGAATGATGGTTTTCGATTTTATTTTTTAAGAGCGTGGGATGTTGGTTGGTTTTAAATCAGTGTTTAGGAATGAAGTGCTATTTTTTATGATTAACATCTGAAAACTTAGTAATGCAAGTGTGATATTGAGTCCGGTAAGTAGTATCGGAAGAAATTAATTCCAGTGAAAAAAATATTGTATACTGCAGAAGGGAACGATTTCCACTGAATTGTTCTTTTCGTAGTAATAATTTAGACCTCATACAGAATCATTATTATGAAGGATATGATAATATTATATACCGTAAGGCGTAAACTAAGTAGAAGGCACACACAAGGCACAAGGCCAAGTAGGTGTGTGGAACTTTTTCATACCAATCATAACTATACATCAATATACATCAGTCAATCATTGTCAACAAAACAAAGCAACAGCACCTTCTAAAGAAGCCATATACAACACCTCTATAAAATGTTTGTAAACAAGCAAAGCGCTCCAGCTGTGAGCACCAGTATGGCCCAGCTAAGACAATGTCCACGCCTAATGGCTACCGATGACTCACTAACTATAAATATATCATTGTTACGAAGACTTCCACCGAGCTTACAGGAATTACGAGCGATTGTTGTCTCTTCTATGCTAAAACCAGACTCATAATTTGTTCAAAACAAGACACGCTCTTTGACTCCATAGTTCCATATTCCTGATAAAGGGTCACAGTATGACGTCCGACTCGAACGAAACTCACTCCATTGTTGATTAGAAAACAAAACGGCGTGTCGACACCCTCGCATCTATTATTTAGTACTGTTTCAATTCCTGTACTGTCAAAATGTTAGACAAAAACATGGAACGAATGTCACCCTTTGTGATGCGAACCTTAAAACGATAATGAAGGCCGTTATTTGTATATTATTACTTGAATTTCCCCGTTACAGATATGCTGGAGACGTGAGTACAACATTGTCTTTCTTGTAAAGGTCTTTAGAAAGTGAAATAAAAGTTAATGCATCAAGAATTTATATGAGAATTCCTTCAGCTACGTCTGAAACACAGTTTCTATTCAGTAACACATAGTTAAAGTTTTAAAAACTTAATAAATCTTGTAAAGAAACAGATTGTCGTCTATTGCTCAATCGTCCGTTTGTAGAATTAAATAAAAATCCGCCTTGTTGCTCTAGCTAGCGAAAAAAAATGTTTTATTTTAGTCAATATTCCACAAAAACTAGGAATCTGTGTTGACTTTTTTGGTCGAGTGATCAGTGGACATGCACGACTTTCGCATTTGATCGAGTCTCTGTGGACAGCGGAATGCCGCCGGATCATTTCTCGTGAGAACCGATGAACGGCAACCAGCGTCAAGTGCCGTCGACAAATATTTTTGGGTGATTGTAAATTTTTGCTAAGCAAATGCTTTCGTTACGCTACTAAATAGCTTTCTTGAGAAGCAATTTTAAATGTCTAGCAAATGTTAAATGTCACTTCGTTTGAGAGTCCTGAGAATTGTGTCAGGCATTGATTGAATTTCTTTTCTTACCTAACAAAAAAAATGTCTAATTAAAATTAGATTCGAATAATGTCTAAAAATACTTCCTCAACTTAAATGACAGTTGCTTGGAGTTGGCATTTATTTGACATTTTTAGGACATCTATCCAATTATTTTACTGATCGAGACATCTGCAACGTCTTAAGAAATCCGATGAAAAACTTGGCAATCATCAGGAAAATCGCAATGCAAAGTAAAAAATTAATTACTGTCAATTCTCCAGGGTTCGAGAGACAGTTTTCAGCAAACAACCTGTCGCGTTGGAAGTGGACACAGCTCAATCAGGTAGCGACAGTGTGTCGAATGCCTGTCGGGTCGGATCGTGACACGTGCGTGAATTATCTGCTGTGAAAATCGATCGAGTACCGATAAGATTTTTCCGAAAAAGCAAAGCCGACGTCCGATTAGTGACGTGACGATCCCCACCATCCCCAAATCCGAGACCCACGAAGCACCTGCGATCACACCCGACCCGCTATAACTGTCGCTGATATTTTTGAATGCTTAATTGCCGGACAGTTAGCCCGTAATTCAATTTTGTGATTTTTCGTTCTCACGCGCTGTAGTGTGAGAACAATCATCTAGAGAGTTTTACATGTTTTAGTAGTCGTTAGATACGATTACCGCTGTCCGATACGCAAATACAAGATTGCTATGTATTTATAACATACCGGAAACTAAACGCAGTTCACATAACTATTATTATGTACCACGGTGCTAATTCGATTATTGATATCTGCCATTTGTTTTAAAAGTTATACTTTGAAGATATCGTGAATGAATTGTTAGTAGCTGACATTGTCAGAATGTAGCGCAATTCAATAACACCTGAACGTTACATTTTATTGATTGGAAATCAAGAAATTGCCAACAAAATGAGCTCAATGTTACGCTTCTTCATGATACACTCTTTTATCAGCTTTTCAACACTTCACTACTGTACTATGTGTCAATGTCGTAATCCTTATTCATATTCATGTCCTCATTGTCAAACAGTAGTGGATGTATTTAGTCGGCTTAGACCACAAAAACCCACATCCGCCTCCGCAAGGAGTCCCCGCCCAGTTTTTCCAACAAACTTGATTCGTCATGTCCAATTAAAACTGAGCCACGATTTTTCTCATCGACGATCTTAGATTGTTGGATTAGCATGAGGTTGGATAAGGAAGTCATTTAAGTCTTGAAATAGAAGAGACGGTCGCAACATTATAATTTTGTTTGCTTTACATATCAGTCTCAAATTTTAATTATGCTGCTAAAATATATAAACAAAATGACAAAAAAATCCGATGAAACACTGGTATAACTAAATTGAAGAAGGAGACCATAGAGGTGTTTAAAGCAAATTTATCACATTAAAAACGTATGTAAAAAAAAACTTGGTGAAAAAATTGGAACTGACGTCTAATATCTTCGTAACCAGAAGGTTCCCAGGTATGGTCCAGAACAAAAAAAATATCGCAATGATCCTCATTGCGATATTATGTTTTAGAACAAGTGCCTTTCGGCTTCGTTAAGGGCCTTTTTAAACCTTTATTAAAGAGAGATACAGATTATTAAAGAGGAATATAATGAAGAGCAAGCTTTTACGGTCGCAATCAACTGAAGACTTTCCATTAACGTTGGAGATTTTTTTGCCACATTTTCTTTAGGTACCTTTTAAGTGAAAACTACTTGGTTCGATCAGGGGACAGTGTTCATAATTTTGACATTGGTATTATCAATCTTTCATTCTTTTTAAAAGTCGAGCTTTTAAAAAGAATGAAAAACTCTTAACACGTTCAACGCCACGGAATAAAATACGGAAAACGGAACGTACTGGTGTCGCCCAACATTGTCCGACATGGCGTTGAACGTGTTAAAGGCAAAAGCCAATCCAAACTATACTACCAGTACCAGTAGGTAATAATTTCAAACCACATTTTCATAACGTCATTAGGTAGATATTTATCGGGCAACTTTTTTAGAAAAAATCAGCCACGCGGTTTCGTATCCATCGTTGTTGATTCCACGACACAGACGAATATCGTCGTCAAGTCAACCGCGGTTCCCACGCGTGTGCTTTACCGAATACTTTTTGCGTTCAACAATCCGTTTTTGTGGTAAAAACCTGACTGAAATCACGTTTTCCATTCAAAAGCTTTACTATTTTCGAGTAGGTACGCCTTCCGCGTTGATTGAACCAAGTTGACGTCGCGACGCTGTACGCTTTGACAATTTTTGTCACCTTTGATGGAATATTATTTGGAACCGCAATCAACACTTCGACAAGAGGGCGCTGGTGGTAAAAATCACAGATCAAAAACGAAATGGCGGCGTTTGTTCCAATTTTGACCTTGCGCACGAAGATCCGTTTACAGCTATACCTTCGGCTACCGACCTACAGAATTCTGTTTTTAAATATTCTATTTTCACAAGTTTCCATTTATAAACGTTATATAAATAGTGCCTGTCCGTGTCATCTTTGTGTCAACTTAGCAGACGAAACCATTTAAAAAATAAGATAATTTTATTAATAGGTCTTAATTTTTTTTTGTTGTTTCATTAAGTGGTATTACTTACTTTATTTTTGTATCTCTTCAGGGTGTATTTCAATCATCCTTCTACTAAATTACGGTAAGAACCGAAACCAAGAAAACTATTCTAGAAATAATTCGCAACCTTTTCCAGTAATTTCTTTAAGAGTAAACTAAACAAAATAACATGAACAAATACTCGGAGCTCTTCTCTTTAGTGGTAGGTAAATAGATCTTTGTACTTATGCAAGGTTTCATTTGAATAATGTAACAAGACTTTATTTTCTTTTGTAAGTATATTTATCACATAAAAAAGCTTGTTCGAAATGCCCAGTAGATTTTCCTTGAATATAAGAAGTAGAAAAAACAATAACTTAACCGTCCAGCACGCGTAGCATGACCTCTTCGAATCGACAAAATGACAGATTGTGTCGACAAAATGACAGATTTCTTTTCACAATCTGTCATTTTGTCGATTCTTCCGTCAAAGAAACCCGTTTCTACGGTGGTCATGGTACACGTGCAGGACCTTATTATAGAATGTCAGTCAAGACTCAAGCATTGCTTAAAACTAGATAACTAGATTTAAGCCATTGGATTGGTGGAAACAAATTTCAAGTAGCCGAGAGACTTTCACCAGTTAATCTGAACGCGATCAGAACTCCTGAACCACATTCAAGAGCTGTCTGTTTCATAATTACTGTAAAATATTGACACTAGCAGCTCATGAACGCCGTTTAGCTTTGATAACAACAACCAATAAATCTGCGTCGTTACTCTGCAGAGTACGGGCCAGCTCCAACTCCATCCTGAAGACTATATAGCAGGGACGTTCGACTCCCCGATTATTGGGGATATTGTTCGTAGATGCATGTCGAACAACAAGCTTGTGTCTAAGTAAATAGTAAGTTGTAACTGACATAGTTAATAAGTTTTATTTTACTAACCTTCTATGGATGTTGCTTTTCCGAAATAAAAGTTATTTTTTTCTTTATTCATTTATATGCACATTCTTTATATATATTTTTTTAAACATATAACAATAACATTTAAAAATATAAAATATTTAAAAGGAAAGTTTTTTTTTTTCATTTAGTAATCTTTATTTCACAAGAGACTGGTTACAAAATTGTGTGAAGTCCCTGACTCCTGTACTAGGTGATAGACCTGTGTTGCAAGCTGTGTTGCCAGCCCTCTCAATGATGATGAATTCCACAATAGGACTTTAAGAACTCTCTTACTAATTTCATCGAAGGTAAAAACGAAATAATAGCATGAACATTGAACAAGCAGCAAGGAAGTTAACAATTTAAAACTAAACTCTTTTGTAATAATAGGGAATTCTATAACACTACCGACCGAGCATGATTCCGAAATTCCAGGATCGACTTCCGGTCTAACTAGTTCCATCTAAACGTAGATATTTTTTCAAGGCCTCTTCCATTTGTTATTTCTTTTGTTTCGTAGTTTTAAATGTACCTATTCATGTGAAAATACTCTTGTTTTACGTGGCATTATAACAGAAACGTACTCATGATATTTGTAATAAACCATAGATGTCGAATGGTTACCAAAGTCTTCGTCACCATCAACGCCTGAATTTTGGGCCGTATTTTCTACTTAATTAAAAGCCGAATTCAATCACAAGCAATACTGTTGAATCTTAAATTGCGCAAGAGTTCCTTTACAACGACGGAGAAGCACTATGGAATAATTTTTATAAAACTTCTCCATGCGTTATTAATATTATACATTTATTCACCTACTCATCATCATCATCATCTCCTGCCCTTATCTCCATTTATTTGGCGTCAGCGCAACATGTCTTCTTCTTCGATACTTCTCTATTACTCGTTATCTCAGCAGAGGTGCTGCTGAAGAAAGAAAGTGGGTAGTTTCTAGGTCCTTTCTAGTCATATTTTTCTTCCTACAGTGGACAATTTTTTTGTCCACAGTAGGTGTTAGCAGGTTCATCACAAAGGCTGGTTAGAGGTGGCGCAGAAGAAGAGTACCTGGAAGGATATGTGGGAGGCTTTTTCCTAGCAGTGGGACATAAAAGGCTACTAAAAAAAAATATATATGAACTGTCTTAAGAATCCTAAGATATTTTCATTTGCGTTTCGAGATAAATTGAGGTTACTTATTTACGTCTTGATAAATACAACAGTCTAGCCTATTACTGAAAACCCTTTTCATTCATTTTTCATCAAATCCCTAATACGTTTCTCGTATACTTAATTCCTAGCATTTCATCGTTTTAATAAGGTTTTAGTTGAAAATCACTGAAATGGAAATAGTCTATGAATATCTCTTTTAAGCGACAATTTTATTAGAAAAGTTAAGTGGGTGTGTACGGAATGTCTGTCCGTGTATCGAGTAATTATTAATAAACTTGTACTTCTTATATAGGTCTGCGATGTATGTGAGATTCTCATACAAATAGATTTTAAAATGTAGGTGTAGAATGGAGTATTACTCGGAAAGACGCCTTTTTGGCCTTCTTACAAATCCAATTATTGAATATTTCAATTATTTTCAATTGTTTTTACGCTAGGCTCATCGTTTGGTACTGTTTGGGCGCAGAAAAAGGGGATATGTATTTTTGATCTTTTACAAAGTTTTCCGAAAAATCGTCATAAGTATAAATATTTAAAGAATCTTTCCAATACCATTTGGATTGTATGTAGGTAGTAAGTACACTACGACACCAAAGATTGAACAAATAATTTCAAAATAAAATTCGTTTTCCCATAAATAAACCCGGATAAAACTCAGATTAAGGTAACCTTGGTAATAATTATTATTTCCACTTTCAATACGTTTACTTCATCCCTTTGAAATAAGGTATAAAAATAAATATAATAATTTTCAACGCGAATAAAAGGCGGTTAGATTTTATCTGACACTCGGATAATACGGATAAGGGTTACCTTGGTGATATGATGTTATCGTCACTTTAATAACATAACCTATTTCTTATAATGGAAAGCTCTATATTTTTCTCTATATCAACCCGCACTGGACCCGTGTGGTGGATTATAGCCCATTCCCTCTCATAGAGAGGAGGTCTGGGTCCCAGCTGTGGGAACATAATAGGCTAATTATACGCTCTATATTTTTTATATCTGTAATTTGTATAGTGCAGTAAATCTACTATCTATCTAAGTAGGTAGGCATTGACAAATCATCATCTGCTTCGCCTTTTCCAACTATGTTGGGGTCTGCTTCCAGTCTAGTTAGTTTAGTTGCATGGAGCGACAGCCGATCTGACCTCCACAACCCAGTTAGTACTGGGTAATACGATACCCCTTGGTAAGGCTGGTTGTCAGACTTTCAGGCCACTGACTACCTGAAACGACTGTCAAAGATTTACAAATGACAGCTGGAACCAACGGCTTAACGTGCTTTCCGAGGCACGGAGGAAACTCGGTTTGTAATGGATGGCAACCCATCCACAAACAAAAAAAATGGATGGCACACCTTGGCAAGCACGGCTTAACCTCAAGATCGACCCGAGTGGCTGTTATTATTTAGCCATGAGCTGCACTGACGAACTGCACTGATGAATTCCAGTTAATAAATGGCTTGACATCAAGAAAAATCAATAAACCTTGGTTTTTTTATTTGATTGAATAAGCCGAGCTGCGAATTTGTGTTAGTAAACCCCTTGCCTTGATTGTTCAAAGGCGAGGCAGGCGAGGCGAGGTGGATTGAGTTCAAGTTTCAAAAGTTATACAAAGTATATTTGCGTTTTGTTGTTCCTCATAGAAGATTTGATTTTTACTTTTATAACAATCGAGGATTTATGCTAAACTAATTAAATGCTTGTACACAAGTACTTGTACAATAGTGCTTAAGAAGGTACCTACGTATTATTAAGTTAACTGTTTAATTTAGAAATTCTTTTAGAACCACCATGATAGGAGACGACATGAAATGATAATATAGCCATATGTGAAAATGTTCTTAAGTGCTTATTATGCATCTATTGGGGTAGTCTTGCTAACATGATGGGGATGGAAAATTCAAGATACCTAGTTCTTCAACAAAAACTTGGCTTCATGAAATCATATCTATTTCACTACAACTGAATCAAAAATGCCAACCATTTATTCATGAAAATCCTCACTTTGTAGCCTAGCAAATATTATATACAAAATTCTTTACAGCAAATATTATTACAATTAAAATTCTTCACATTTCAAAGGGAAATGGAAAATAGAAAAATAGCCACCAGGCTTACATAAACGCAACACGTAAGCCGACAAAACATGCAACTCTTACAAAATGAATGTTATTTATTTATTTATGTACACACAAAATACTTAACAGGACCTTACTTTTAAAAAAAAGTGTGTATTTTTTTTTTAATATTAAATGGGCCTAATCTTGACCCTAATCTAGCCCTGAGGATAGAGATGAGGTCGACGATGGAACGAGCTAACCCAAAAGATATGTGTGTTTCAATGTTCAGCATATTCTAAAGTTATTTCTATCTCTGCTCACCCACCCACGCAAACTGCGCAATGATACTGACTCCTCAAGAGAATTAGTCCCATTACATGTGGGGCTTGCATTTGACTGCCTAATTACGCCCCTACAGCGCTGAAAGACAACCGCAGCCATTGTCTATATGTCGCTGTATTCCCGTTGTTGTAGCTAAGTTTAATGCTGTTTGTAACTGAAACATTTATTATTATGTAACCACGCTGCCTGCAGCGTGTAGCGAGGCTTATTTTAGTTGCATTTGTTAGTTGATATTTATATTCGAGGTGCAATGTTTAGCTCTACATCTTCACAAAGTATAAAACAAAGTCACTCCCGCTGTTTGCACGCTTAGATCTTTTAAACTACGCAACGGATTTTAATACAGTTTTCAGCAATATAGAGAGTGATTTAAGAGGAAGGTTTATATGCACCATGAAAAAAACAAAATGCAATCATTTGTAAAGAACTCGGAAGAAACTGCAAGTTCTTCTTAGTATGTCGATGGCAATCTAAATTGATTCAGCCCAAAATTTGGCGACCAGTTTGGCGATAGCAATCCCAACTGGTAAGGCATCCAACCTGAAATAACGCATTATGCAATAGGTATCTACATGGTAACTGTGGATAGATACTATAAAATGTGGGAGTAGTGCGGTTTATTTAGTTATTGGTACGCATCGAATCACAGTACACGGACATTCATTTTGTATAGATTTTCAGGAAGGGACGATTTTACCAGTGCTTTATTTTATTTACCGTATCCTATTTAGATTTGCCGAATGCAAACATCCCTCACAGAGAGCAGAGGTGGCCCAGCGGTGGCGGCTCCGACTTACGAATAGTAAGTCGCGGGTTCTAACCCAGGTAGGCGCATTACTTTGTGTAATTTATCTCATCACCACTGCTCTCAAAATGATGAAGGAAAACATCGTGAGGAAATCGGCATGTCCTAGAATCAAAAGTACAAAGACATGTAACATCTACCAACCCGCACTGGGCCCGCGTGGTGGATTATAGCCCATTCCCTCTCATAGAGAGGAGGCCAGCAAAATTATAGGCTGATTATGCTAAACATACCTCTTGATAGGCCAATATAAGTAAGTAGGTATGTATGCTGTAATCCGTTTTTTAACCCGCTTAATTTGCGCCGAACATTAAACCATGTACATGAAACCATGTCATTCATGACGGTCATTGTAACTTTACATGATCGTAAAATAGTCACACGGTTTCAGGTGTAAAGAAATGCAATAAAAAAAATCATTTGAGGAAAATAGCTGTAAATCTGAATAAACTGCAGAAGGAAACTACTTAGTACTTGGTAAGGTTTCTGACCACCTTATCTTATCGTAAAGTTTCCTTCGCATAATATGAGAACTTAGGCGCATTTTGAACGCATACTTACTAAACTTCTGCAAACTCTTGAAGGAACTTCATTCCAGAAACCTTGAAAATTTTACTTAGGTAAAACTATGTTGACAATAACAGCTCAACTTCTATAAAGACTCTCTAGTATATGAAAAGTCTATGAAACTATTCACAAATCAGCCAATCGAATGGGTTTGTAGAAATTTGCTTAAATATTTCATCGAAGATTGGTTATACGCCTATGCGCGAAAGGAATACCAGATGAAGTACTGGATAGAACAGTCACACCTATAACCTCACGCAACGAGCCGCAATGTTTGTAAATACTAACATGGAAACCAAAAGACTGGCTTGAAATTGGAAAATGGTATTCGTAACCATGACCTTGTCTTTTGAGGAGCTCTTGGCTAAATAACAGCCGCTCGGGTCGATCTTTAGGTTAAGCCACCCATTACATACCCAGTTTCCTCCGTGCCTCGGAAAGCACGTTAAGCCGTTAGTCCCGACTGTAATTTGTAGATCTTTGACAGTCGCTACAGGTAGTCAGTGGCCCAAGAAGTCTGACAACCAGTCTTACCAAGGGGTATCGTATTACCCAGTACTAACTAGGTCGTGGAGGTCAGATAGGCAGTCGCTCCATGTAAAATACTGGTATTCCGCTGCATCCGGTTAGATTGGAAGCCGACCCCAGCATATTGGGAAAAGGCTAGGCAGATGATGAACTTGTCTTTTGAAAAGTTTCTATGATCGTTCAAATTGTTCTAACATTAACTGGAATACTCGGCAAAGAGAAATTCAGTAGTCTGTAGTCGACGTTCAGATAACTATCGGACTAACGAATGTCAAAGCTATGGTGATCGGGATACGTACACACGACGGCACATGAAGCTGATATTCCAGTATAACTTGGCCTCGTTTTGTATAGATTTCCTATACAATGAGAGATCCGCATAAACTGGTTTTGTATAGCTTTATTGGCCGTATATTATGCGTATGTATTGCCTAACTACTCAATTGATATGTCACCTGTGTGTGACTTGCCTGAGATATATACTACAACAATGCGAGTAGGCTACAAAGGAAAACCATTTGGTGATAATTGTTCGAGTTGGATATGGCAAGCCTTAATCATGTTTGTCCCTGAAAATAAACTGAAAGTTTTTGGGTTAATTAAAAACCTTGAATTATTTGCATTAGCATTCATTTATTCTGGGTAAACCGTTATTTTACAAAGTGCTTAGTCGCTATACTTAATTAATCTAAGTTACATTAATATACCTATAAATAAATACATTATTTATATAAAATCACAACTTCATTTAAGGCAATTTTAGAATCAATCTTTTGGGAATAGTTACTAAAAGAAAGAATAGTTTTTTTACACATTTTCACTTAGGTAAGCTTGCACTTACACAAGTAGCATCGCGGCGGAAAAGTTTTCTACCTTTTAGTAACTAATATTTTTATTAGGAAAGTTATTATGTTTATTGATTTTAAAACATTATTACAACATTGCTTACTAAACATTGATTATATCTAAAATACAATATACATATAACAACTTATAAAATGTAGTAACGATCTATATCTAGAAAGATAAAAACCAACGGGAAAATTTGTATTTAGTGCGCACATTCGAGTACAGGAACCGTAAATATTACAATATAAAACATATTTTGAATCTATAAACTATACAATAAAGCTCTATATTACAGTGAAGGCTAACGAAGGCTCTCAAAATACCTAACTCCAGTGGATTGATTACATACTATTTTATTGCGAAATTGTAAATATACAAAATATTATATTGTCGTCTGTAGAAATATTGAAACACTCTGTATTATGAAGGCACATTACGATATGTCCTGAAACTATTGTGAATCTTATCAATACAAAACAGTTATGATTATAGAATTCTATATCTTAATAAAAAGGCAGTTAGGTCTAGTGTACTCTGCCCATGTCCATGCCGCCGAGTTGACCTAAGTACGGATAGCCAGATTTCGCCTCTGTGGGTGAATGCGCATGAGACGCGTAGTGTGACGCGTTGGTGCCAAAGAACGAACTGTAACAAAAGAAGAAATACATGAAAAATCTCGTATTTTATACAAGGTACCTACCTACCAAGCATTTTGTACATCAAACTAAGTAACTCTACGCAAAAATTATTGCTGGGAAACGACTTTTTTTTTGGGGTGAAAAATCACGTTTAGTGGTAAAACTCAATGTAACGCACTCAAAACTTAGTGCTGATGGGTGTTTTGAATAGTAAACGGGTCATGGACTTAATTACAGTAAAGGTAAAACCTTTAAAAGTGGTATTTAAAAAAAACTTGTGAATAAATTGGAACTTTGACATCCAATATCTCCGTAACTAGAAGGTTCCCAGGTATGGTTCAGAACAAAAAAATGATCAAAATGACGGGGAGAACAAGTGCCTTTCGGCTTTATAGCAAGGCGCACCTAAGCCTCTTACATCACTAGTCAGTTCGAATAGCTAATACCTAGATATATATTATATAGGTAGTTAAAGTAGGCCTCGGGTAACAATAGATCGCAGGCTGCATAAAACTCGAGGTCTTTTACTTTTACACCAAAGACACGTACTGTATATGCTCGATATAGTTCTCTAGGTACTGAATACTTGACTGAGCTACATTGAATTTTACAATCAATAACTTGGCTCAGCGTGGGATACTGCCCACTGCATAATTTAATCGCTTCATAGGTTCCATTCGGTCTTTAAACATTATATCAAGAATCTAACGATTAAACTAAAAATAATGAAATAATAACACAGTGTTGCAAGCTGTAATGCCGCCTTGTAATTGTGACTCGTACCGCGGCCTACCGAACTACATAATTTAGTTGAGGTCTCTATATGCACACTCCGAAGTATTTTCGGAAGCATTTCGTGACTGAGCGTGCAATAAAATTTTAATTCATAGTTCATACAGTGGCTAATACATTATTAAGGTACATTAGTGTCGTACATCGCTCATAAACTACGAAGGCCGCACGTAATGCTGTACAGGTTCAACTATTACGATCACAATGAAAACCTACATTTTGTTGCTCTGAATAATGCATAATTACTTTGGAAGGCAGTAAAAAATAATATTTTCTTTTGTGAGCATTATTCTAGCCAGCTCCGAGAGCTAGCTAGACAGGTTATGGCGATTGGCTATTAGTTATTACTTAACTTCATCCCAAATACCACACTTTACCCTATGGTAAATATGTGCATAAACATTTTAACATGAGAATGAAACACGTGCGAAAACAATAACTGAGCGAGCGTTTCTGCAGAGGAAAGTGTTCGAGGCAAGGTGGTTGCTCCGCGCACCGCACGCGAGGCGAGCAGCAGTTTAGGAAGTCGAATGCAAATAGCTGCAGATAAGTTTTAATACCGGGTTCGCGTTAGCATAATGCTTAGGTTCACTGCACTAATGTCACGTTCGGCCTCTCATTAATTGCCGAGCCGGCCACAAAGCAACGTGTGGTTATCTGTTATCCGCTACGTATTGTGCCGGCGTAGATTTCTAATATCAATAAATGATTGGCAGCCGTATTACTTGGAAGCTTTTAACCTAAACAAACGCGCGTTTGTTGTTTCTGTTTCCCAGTAAATACGAGAGGACGAATGACGATAATAAAGCATTGCGAAAAATAATTGGTTGGCCGAAAGCGCTATTGATTGCTGTTTACTTTTGGTATTTATGCGCGAAAGTATTAATAAATCAATCCCTGAAATATGTCGTTTAATTAAACATTCAGTAACAGAAAACGAGATGAACATCAGCAATTTCACAAACCCGTTTGTGGTAATATTGGGTTGACTAAATTGAATAATTTTGAATAATATGCCGAATACAACGAATAAATGACGAATATAGTTTACAGTGCTGAGTCGAAATTACAGATATGATTGGAGTATCGATACGTTATTATGTAGATTTATCGTCTTCTGAAAGTCTTTAGAATAGGGAAGCTTTTCTCATTTTTATATCGATATTTTGAGAACAGTATTTTGTTATGTTTAATACCCCCAATACAATAATATCACGTAAATACTACCTAAGTGCCGTAGAACCACCAGAGCGGCAATTAAAATAAGGAATGAGGTGACAATCACAATCGCTATTTATGGCCAATGACTGTCCACGTTAATTATAGCAAAACGTACATATCTCACTACTAATAGATAGGCAGCTTACTGATTTATTATGACTCATGGACATTGTACAAGATATAGCTTTTCCGGCTGCGCCAACATTGCGTGGAGCCGACACTGGATATAATCAAACGGGATTTTCTTCTATTATCCTATCTTCAAACAGACATGAGACCTCTATTAGCCACACTTTCGGCACACAATACAATATTTTTGGCAGACAAAAATAACAAATAGAGTTGAAACGAAGTGTTACGTCAATCAAGCGCGCGTAAAGGACTAGGTAAGACACACCGACACACAAACGTAGCTAACCCATATGTTATTAGTTTGTCTTCTATTGTGCATGCCGAGATATTGTGTGTGGTCCAATGTGAGGTTTATAGACGTGCTTTGTCTCGATAACACAGATAAATGTCGTCGCCGTATACAGTACAAAGCGACAATGTATTTGTCACATTGTCATTCGACAAATTCACTTTGGTAGTTACACATACTATCGGCCAGCGCACGAGTGAAATGTTCTCTACGACCTTCTTTTTGTTGTTATAAAACCCAGATTCCAGAGCCGATATATCGTATATCTTGAGAGAATTTAAAATAACTAAGAAAAACTTTAATTAAAAATCGATCCAAAATCCCTATAAAATTCGCAGCCCTATTGCATTCACGATCGGATCGGCGTATTACGAGGCGCGCGCTGTAATAACCACCCGCGCGGCGTATAATGGCCGACTTCTTACACTCTTAATTGATTAGCGGCCGCTTCGGCTAATGATAAAGAAAGGTGAAAAGAAATAAAACGTACGCACCCCGATTTGCGATCGAGCCCACGCCCGATCGATAGCCACCGGACGCGGCATTACACGCATCCCATGTAGACACGCTCGAGAACTCGTCACGAGATGACGAGACGCGTCATACGCGATACTAATACCGATTGACTAACACCAAATGATGTCATTGCGAACGTGCGCCCTAAACCTACTATTAGTGTAACAGTCACATCTGGTATTCACATAATAGATAGTTATTTAAATGATCGGCAGCAAAGGTCACTTTATTGTAATTGCATATTCATCCGCATAAGCCGAGTCAGATGAGTAGCTCGACATCAATAATTCATAGAGCTACTTAGTTGCCGTCGGGGATTATTGAGATGTTTTAATCCATGTTTGCTTTTTATGATATAAAGTAGAATATTAAATGAACGTGGAATAAACTTACCTATAGTTTTCAGGCCAGGCGCTGACTTCGGCGAGTTTGTTTTGCGCGTGACCGCTCAGCTGCCGGGTCGTCCAGTGGTTGTGCGCTGACATGGCGTGCTCCTGCTTCGAGTAGTCCCCGTATCCGTACGGATGGGAGAGCGGTTCACTGGGGTTCGCGTACGTTGAATGTTGGTAGGTGAGTGCACTGCTGTGGTTCGCAGAAGGACTCGTCGTAGTAGGGCTTGAGCTGGGAGGGGTGGCGTCAGTGGGTGCTTGTAAGGGAGTAGCAAGTTCCGAAGAATGGGACAGAGGCGTTAGGTTACCGGAGGTGAAGGAACTTGAAGTTGGGGGATGTAGAGAGGATGCTGCAAGCGCTGACTGGCAAACAGAAGGAGCACTTAACGCAGATTGATGGAGGGATGGCGCTAGAGCGGAGTTCAGGACTGAGCTAGTGCCCAACGCAGATGAATACGATTGTTGCCAAGATGCACATTGTGCGTTGAAGGTAGACGGAGGCTCGTATTGTTGATGCACCGAAGGGAACGCTGACTGCAGGGACATGGTGTTGAAAGCGCTCAGTTGCTGAGAGTTCAGTTGCTTGCGAAGTCGAGCTCTTCGGTTAGAAAACCATACCTAAACAAAATAAAACTTTAATTAAGTCCTTGTTAGGAATAATTAAACATTACTGATTGCTGAATGCAATCTGAACGAGGAATCCAATCAGTTAATTGCGTTTATAATTATTATTGTTACTAAGTCTTCACTTTATAAGGCTGTTTGTTAGTCTAGCAAAAACTACGATTTGAATTAATGTGAGCCTACATTTTTGACAGATATTGCGATTGATACTGCTATAAATATTACGCATACCTAACTCATCAATACATAATTATAGAGCTAAGTCGATTACACCGTCTTATACAGGCCTACAATTACGAGGGGCTTCTAATTGAACAAAAACTGATAAAACATCGGTAGCGATGAACAACATATGGTAGCTTACTATTGTTGTAATTAATTATAAAGGTAATTATGTTTTTTCAGTGCCACGCTTTGTAGGGGCGGGAAGTGAGTGCGGCCAACAATGGGATTGTTTGATTGCGTTCATCTATCATTGATACACCCAACCTGTTTTGAGTTGGCTACCGATACTCGGTGGCCGTGTGGCGAAGAAATCACCCTCTGTTTAATTGAGAATTATGGTTGGAGGTTAACTGTATCGTCCAACCATACCAACCATAATTATGCTACTTTTTTCTAGAAATTGTTGTTAGGAGGTACTCATTCATTACTATAAGGCTTTCGTTCTTCTTCTTAGCGTGTCCATGGCAATCTAAACAGTGTCAGCCCAGAACTGAGGAACTAGTTTGGCGCTTTCGGTAGCGTCCTTCAGTTCCTGTAGTGAACAAACAACAGGACACGCAAGACACGATATTAAGTGCCCCATCGTTTGTAGAACAGCACCACATTTACACTCCAGGGCAGTGTCATTAATGAATCTCCACCTGAGCAGATTTTCTTTGCTGCGACCAACCTTGGTCCGAACTCTATTTTTTTTTTCAAGCCTTCCTTTAATATTTATGAAGTCACTATTAGTCGTACATACCTGAACTCTAGCTTCAGTGAGCTTGGTTTTCTGCGCAAGTTCTTCCCTCGTGTAAACATCAGGGTATTGAGTCCTGGTGAAAGCACGCTCTAAGGCTTCCAGCTGGTCTCCAGAGAACGTGGTCCTGGACCTTCTTTGTTTCCTCTTCAGGGTGATACCAGGCTCAGACTCGGTGTCTGAGTCTTCACATGATGATGGACCTATTGAAATAAAGAAATTCTTTGTTGGTGCAAGGTACATTAGGTATGCCAAGTAATTTACTTAAAACTATGATTACGACTATATCTTGTAACTACAAGCTATAAAAATTATATCGGGTCTATATTCCAAATGGTTTCCGTCAGAAATGACTCTTCAAATAATATGAATTTTGTCGTCGTAATAGGTAATTTTTATTGCGACTTTCTAAGATCGTTTGTTTTTGTTTTACGTCGATTATATTGGACTACCGCGCGGACCACACGCGGCCTCGATTAAATTAAACGTAACCACATTACACTACGCCTCTAGTAGCCTCAAATGAATTCTTCGGGGCCTTAATAAATATTACTTTGTGCTAGCTGATAATAAAATGGAATTAGATTATAGAGAAGTTGATCGCGTTCTTATCTTGCGTAAGCCACACCGCTGGATTTTTAGATTTGAAAACGCCATTTTGTTTGTGCTTATACTTTAGTGAAGCGTACAAACGAAATATTATAAACAAATGTCCGAGAATACAAATTTTCAATATGCAAACTTGTTCAGTGCGGACCCTGAAATAATAATCAGCGGCCGATGTTACCGAAGTCCGCGCGTATGCAAATATTTCCACGAAAAACTCGCGACCAAAATTTACCGTTACCCGCCGTCACAGGACAGGCACGAACAGCAAATTTTCAATACTCGGGCTCGAGCACTAAAGGGGGCCGCTTTTCCAGTGTAGATATTACTTTGGCCGCGCACAACTTAATATGCATAATCTTATCGGTGCGCAGAATCTCGCCGGCAAAACCGCGCTCCGTCACTGAACCGGGATATTAGGAGCGCCATTTTATATTGGATAGCTATACGGCACAAGACGTGCAGTACGGACAGATTGTCGTAATGCAAGCCCCGCGGCCAAACGCGATGGGATAATAACACCTTTGGATACTAATTTCATTTTTATAACCTACAATTTCGAAGCCGACACAAGGGGCGCTGCCGTGGCGTGCGCGCGCGCTGCGCCCGCTTCACTTTTACGTGGATTATTAACTTTATACGCCATTTTGTGAAGTTTGCAAACGTTCCGACAGTCTCATTATAAGAATAAATTTATAATAATAGTATGCTTTGAACTAAATTAAGTGATTATGGTCTCGAATCAGCGTTAAGGACTACGATGACACGCCGAGTTATTTACGCGTCATTATGTCGAAGGTTTCGTCAGACACTTTTTAAATAATTGAATTGAATCCGTCAGGGACTTTGAATTATTGCTAAATACTTCTTAATGCCTACCCGCGGTGACCTCGCACGCGGAAAATAATAGATTCAGAATAAACCACAGCACAGTAAATTCTTTATCAAGAGAGCACAACAAACAAAACTAGAGCAATATAAAGTTTAATGCAAACACACAACACCGTATTACTTTTCAAGCGGTAAAGTGCTCCAACCAACTATGCTAGAAACTGATACGGCAAGTGCAGTAGTGTGAGTACCTAACGTCACTCCTACATTATTACTTTATTGCGAATTGTTATAGAAAACATATTCCAAATAGGGATCAATGCGATCCATGCAATGCAATGTTTTAATAATCCGAGGTAAGTATATTACTTACCTAGAATACCATCAATGCTGTGATTTCTTCTAGGATCTGATTCATCCCTTTTGCCTCCTCTTATTAGTCTCGAAATCGAGCTCACAGACGGCGCTGTGTTTTTATCACAAATGCCTTCTTTAATTAGTTTATCTCTAATTTCCCAGGAAAATATACCTGGGTTTTGTCTCTTCAGCTCTTCGATCCTGTTCTCAACTTCTGGAGTCGCAACTCTTGGCTTGGATCCTCCGATCACACCGGGACGTATGGAGCCCGTTTCCTAATAACAACAAAAACATAATTTAATTTCACGTCCTCATCTTTGAAAGAGGAAATCTTCGATCAATATTAACAAGGTTTTTAAAAGTACGTGGAAATATGTGAGCATCTTAACCTGGTATCTGTTGAGTATCTTGGAGACGCAGCCGTGCGAGACGCGTAGCTGACGCGAGATGACGCAGGGCCGCACTCCCGCCGCCGCCATCTCCACGATCTTCAGCCGAATGTGGTTCGGCAGTGGACGACCGTTGATGAACACTCCGCCCAACTGGTTCATACGACCCTGACCTGGACAAACAAACATTCTTAATAACTTCTCCAATATTAAATGCTTTTCCCACACCGCCATTTCTAACTCGCAAACGTGAACATAAGCGCTGTACGTGTGTGGAAACCAGTTGCGGATCGACATCGCTATAAAAGCTAAGCCCTCTGATTGTGTGTATTCTACTTGTGAAGAATATGTTCCAGTATTCTTTACGATCATGATTTTCTGAACACAATCGTATTTCTATACATCTAAATATACTCTTCCATATGATATGTAAGTATTAGATTATTATGAAAATGTTTTGTGACGCTATCGCCCGAAAGAAGGCACGTCTTCATATTGGATTTGTATTAGTAGGGCAACCAGTAGCTATATGAAACTCAAATAATGCGTAAAGTATCAATAGCAACAATACATTACGGATCACAAAGCTGAGCCCGGTTGCACGTCGCTCGCCCGTACACGCTCTACAATAATATGTACCTACGTCATCGGTAGGCCTCGATCACCTCGTAATTTTACGTTTCATTGGCAGTGTTCTCAAGCAAGAGTATCCAATTTCTTTTACACGAGTGCGGTCAAGCAGAAACGATAACACTTAAACTATTTCTGGCCTTTGTTGGGATCGACTTGTTACATTTTACGAGTATCAACTTCTGTTCTCACAAAAAAATATGTTATTCCTAGATTAAATGAAATGCCTCCATCTTGACGTTGTGTGGAGAATTCTAAGAGATTGATGAATCATTCTTGATTTTCAACAGCGAAAAGAAAGTCATCAAAATTTTAATTAATCTTTTATAGCGATGAGTATCGTGAGTGGTAATTAAGTTGGCTGGTTCAATGGTGTTTGCGAATAAAATCCCTTGGAATATAAATTGTATTATTTCTGGATATATTAATGTGGTTATGTGTGCGTAAAGTGTCGCTATTATAATCACATCATTCGTGCGGCGGTGGTTGGGAGACCACCTAACGTCAAAGGGAGCCGCCAGTCGTCGATTTTTGCAACGCCTTTGTGCATGCATGTTAACTTCTATTGGGAACGAGATGATATTAAAGAATACATTCAGCAGCTACCTATATTATACAATAGCAAGTGGCTATAGTGTGATTTTATACCGTTTGCTTTAACTTGGAAAACATTAAAATTCACTTGTAGAATTTAAAGAGTATTTGCAATTGTATGCAATTTCTTCGCAAATTGGTTGCATTGATTGTTTTATAGAAAATGCGAATAAAAAGTAATTAAATATATTCCCCCATCGCAAATCAAAGTTTGACCGCATATTAACAGTAAAAAAAATATAACAGTGGCATGTTCCACTTGTGAAGGCATTTATAGTTTATCAATTTCAAATAATTCCTCAAAGGTTCCGCCTCACGTAAGGCCCTAGACCCCTGCGGAGAACCACCAATCAATTAGACAACATGTCAACAAGTATGTCCTTTGATAAGACAAGAAACCGAGACGGTTAATAAACATACAATCAAAAGTAGACCATAACACAAACAACATAGGGTTAACAACTGTATCCATCAATACAACCTCCCAAACTAACAGGAAAGCTCTCAGCAGTATAGGAAATTGGACCTTCTTTCGTTTAACATAAAAGTTGTTATTGTTTTTTGTATTGAAGTGCTTTTGTAGTGTTCGGAGTCACGCCGCGGTTCTGCAAGCGATACCCATATTTTTTGTAGGAGGCCGTAGACGTTGCGGTGCCTCGAAAGCCCATGTTTTTGAGTGTTAATTTTATGTTCCCGAAATATTTATGACGCATAACGTGTCCATAACAACCCCGCTATACAAATGTGGGTGGCTTTGTGGTAATGTATCACTTCATTATAATATAGTTTTCATTTTGGCGAGATAGTTTATTACCGTCATATATATAGCTCTATTACTACGATTTTTTGTGATAAGTGATATATTAGGTAGGAATTCACGACGATTAAAATATCAAACTCCAGATTATAAACTTACAATAACAATCCAAATCAAAAACCAGATATCGGAATGCGCAAATGATGTGAATATATTGATTTCTATATTAATAAAAACGATCGCCATACCTAAAAAATGCAAACGTTATTCAAATTCATGCTTCTCTCTATATCAGACCGAACTAACAGGATCAGTCGAACACGCAATTGATGAAATGTTCACAATGAAAATCACAAAGAGGATCTCAAGTGCACAATGCGTAATAGAATTCGCAAACATTGTAACGCTATTAACGCAAAAGAAGGTGGACTTAACAACAAATTCAAACATTCATTGGAAGCTAATCGTCCGGAAGTGCATTCGGAGCATGCACAAGTAGAGCGCAACAATAACATCGACGAGGGTGGCACGCCAATGTGAAGCGCTGAAAGTAAGGTTGAATTGGCAAAAAAATATATCAGTCACTAGGTCGATATTGTGCACTCAGTAGCTGAATGTTTCAATACCCTAGCTGTCAATATTTTTTACTCACGCGTTTTATTCATAGCAAGCAAGTCTCGTCTGCTCGAAACATAATCACACACTAAACTTAGACATAGACACCGTTGCACCGTTGAAGTATAAAATTTTCTCACAATCACATAATCGTGTTCCGATTCGTTCAACCGTTGCGTTCGTGTTAGACGAAATTGAAACAGAGTCAATCATTTAATGCTAAACGTAAGAGGCAAACCGTGACCGAATAAATGAAGATTCTGAATTCACCATTCGCATTTCTGTGTCAACTTTAATTAACAATCACATTTTCATCAACCTTCGTAGTACTTTCGGGTTATCACTTGCATTGTCGGATACAGATTGAATTTCTTAACCTTCCATCTTTGCTATGACGAAATTCATTTTCTGTTTGTACAACTTCAATTTCTTAATTTAAAATGACCGCGACAAAAGTACGTTGTACTTTGATTTGCTCTAATCGGTACGAACTGAAATGGTGCATTTTGTTTCTACTGTGTTGCACTTTATGTTGTTGAAACGTTTGATGTCTTGGGGTATAACTATTGCACTAGCCGTGGGTTCTACACGGGAATGACGGCCAATAAAACTTATGAGCGCAATAGGCGTAATGATATCCCGACCTCATACCTGCGCAGCGACACACACTACCACACCTGGCTTACAGCACTTACTACAAGCTCGATTATTAACGAAGTAGAATAACTCTTCTAAGTTCATGGGGGACATAAAATACCACTCTTTCTCTTAGTGTTAGTGATTCATATATTTCGATATGGATGAAAAAATCAATGAAATGCAGCTGATGACAAATTATGCTCTTTGAAAATTACTTGCGGGTAACGAGAAACAGAGGCGAACTTGCCGCGGGTACCTACTTGATAAGAACAACGGTCCAGTGATAGTTTATAATGTTTCAAGTCGATATCGTATTGTGTAAATAAATCGTAAACCCCGTTTTCACAATCATAATATGTTTCTGCTTGCAAATCAATTTCACGTAGCGACATTAATGTGCCTATAGTAAAATTTATATGGGGCTTTACGTCACACGCCATGCCGCTTTCCAGGCACATGAGTTGTACCAACGATAACTGTACGACGAGTGGGTTCCGCGAAACCTGGTCATAGTTCAGGAAATCTAATTAATGTTCTTGGCGTTTTTGCTTTCGGATTGCAAATTATGAAGCTACAACTTGTTCTGTGCCACAAGTTACTGTGCTTCTATGTTGTTAACTGCATTAGAAACTGCTCATGCGTGTGTACGAACATACTTACACATTTTTTTTAATGTGTGTACATGTTGATTTCATAGATCTGTAAGTCAAGCTTATCTAACTCTTACGGAGGAAAAGTTATTACTTTGTAAATCATTCTAAGAAGAATAAGTATTGTTTGAATTGAAAACATGGAAAATTCTGAAATAAATAAATAGGTAGTAGGTACAGCCTATACCAATCATGCCGACAACTACGACTTATTCTTTGTTTTTTTTTCTACTTTTAACGATTATTTCAGATTTCATGGATTAATAATTAAAATTATTTCTATATGTATGAATGTTCGGCGGTTTCAGTATATATCATTTTAAAGACTCTTTATAGGTTTAGATAAGATACTTGTCTTGTCGGTGGTTTTGCCTAGGAGAGGAGAACGCCTGTTTTTGGCTATGTGAGAATGCGAGAGCGTCACAAACGACTACATACCCTGCATTGTAGCCAAGCGTTGGAGGAATGTCGTGAATTAGCGGCGACGAGGTGCCTTCTGGCACACTCAGCGCTGGTGGCGAACCAGATCATTTCACTACAGCTACACAAACGCCCCTAGAAACAAATTTGCTATTGTCTCTCCAAAAAGTTTTAGAAGAAACGTCACAGAGCAACGCTAGTGCAAAATAAATTGAATAACAACAAAAGGTTATCACTGAAGCGTGTATAGAGCATACAAAATCTAATTCGATCAACAAGTTGAAGTTACCAACAATACATGCTCCACATTAAAACGTAGGTAATCCATTTCAATGCCTTGCAACTAAAATAACAATGTGCTATCAATTTATATCTAAACAAGATTTCTTTTCTCGTTAAAAATCATCTATACGCTAATAAAATAACCTATTACTATCCGAAATCAAGCAACAAAGAGAGGTGAAATGCCATCTGAATAGGCATTAGAATTGGGCGGCGCTCACAAAGGCGGTGTCATTCCATTAAGCCTTCTTCAAGTCTTCAAAGTATTCTGTGTGGCCCGTGGTCGCGTGGCCGCCTGCCCGCCACTAAATGTAGCAATCGAATATCAAATCAATTCTATTATACTTTCATACGAGTTACATAGCAACTTCGATGGCCGGCTTATTCTCATTTGGTTAATAGCTCTTGGAAATTCTGAATATTATTTACTTTGAATGCAGTTGATGTTGATAGCGTGAAATTCTCTTCATGCTACCGGATCACGCCCTCGGCAGTGTGACAGCAAAAAATATCGACACAATCGATTTCAATGGAAATAGGTCGACTAGTTTAGAATCTAGATTTTGAGAATACTAGTTTTATAAGTAACTTGGTATTCCATATCCCATATATGAGCGGAAAAAACTACGTGTACAGGGAATACAAAAAGTCTTTCTAATTTGTTAAAACACGCGTCTCCCCATTGAATGCGTCGCCAACTGTTCAAACGAAGGTAACGCCTTTCGGCATGTCAGAGCTGAATATAATGTACGTACCTACGTAGGTAATGAATGGAACTGAATATTTTATTTCAATATAATAGGCTATGTTTGAGAGTGCCCTGTTTGACCTCATTCCGTATTCATAACGCGTTATGTACTAATTTGACGGATTCTTTTCTTTTCTTGCACGAAATGGACTCTTTGACGTCGTCACTTGCCGCTTGGACAAAGGATTTCGCTCAAGAAACTAATAAATATACCCGGCGTTGTTTGTTGCCTTAAAATATTACTTTAATTTGATTGCGTTGTTAGGTTCAATCAATCCTGATTGTTGGACGGTAATGATAGCGCCAAACTTGTAGCAGTTCTTGCTCGACTCATTATAGATTGCCATCGATGTGCCAATAAGAACCCTGATTGTGAAACTACAATAACGTCTAACACAAATACAAATATTTTTTTGATGACCTCGAAAGAAAATTCGTAGTTTTTCTTATAGGTACCTTTTGTCATTGGTAACATGTAGAAACACAAAACAACTACATAAAATATTCCTTCAACAATATGTCGCGTTTATTATTTAAAATACATACATTATTTAATATTGGACATACCTACAGTTGTGGATGGGAATTCATTTGTAAGCGACATTTAACAAAAGACGTTAATTTATAAGAATTTTAAGATGTTAACTGCTAGCACCTAGCACATGATCAGCATAGCTTCTTTAGAATGCGTGTTCTGAGTATTAAGCATAATCATATCTAGCTATCTCTGTAGTCATCATCTGCCTAGCCTTTTCCCAACTTTGTTGGGGTCGGCTTCCAGTATAACCGGATGCAGCTGAATACCAGTATTCTACATAGAACGACTGCCTATCTGACCTCCACAACCCAGTTACTACTGGGCAATACGATACCCCTTGGTAAGTATGAATGTCATACTTTTTTTTCGGGCCACTGACTACGTAACGACTGTCAAAGATCTACAAATGACACCCGGGACCAAAGGCTTAACATGTTTTCCGAGGCACGCAGGAAACTCGGTATGTAATGGGTGGTCACCCAGTCACAGACTAACCTAGGCAAGCACGGCTTAAACTAAAGATCAACCCGAGCGGCTGTTATTATTTAGCCACGAGCTCCACTGTAGTATCAGGTTCTAAATATGAATATCTAATGATCCTTCGTTCAGAGGGATCCAATGAAGAAAAGTTTTATCTGAATTAACTATTTGGCGAGATGTGACGTGACGTTACATTATTCGTACAAAATCTGAGTATTTCATTATTCTTTTCATTTTGATGAATTTGCGCATGCCACTCATTGATTACAAATTGTCAAAGTTAATGTGTAACAATTATAAACAAAAGATAGGACACGTCATGACAGAAAAGCCTACGATGCTTTTAAAAGCTTCTTGAAACATAGTTAAAACAAGCTGTTTGAAACATAATTTTTATTAGTGAAGATAACACAACCAAATTCATTACAAAGATTGAACAAAATACAAGTTAAATTGAAATTGGAAAGTAATCATTATTAAAAGTAAAGAATGATTGTGCAAGAGAAAAGTAGTGTTACCTTTGCCTCTGTGACAAAGACGAGCTTCGCCCTGGGCTCTTTAGATTCTGATCTCTGGGCCGCGGCTAATCTGATAATCGCTTTAAACGTTTCAACACCTGAGAGTGCGCCCGCGCCGTATCGATGACTGCGGTTTTGATAATCAGATTGGATTAGCCTACCCACAAATACTTTTAGCCAAATCATTTGTTATTCATATAAAGAATATTGTTTGTGTTGCTAATTGGTCATAATCGTCGTGCGTTAGCCATCAAAGGTTAATTGATACCAAACGTATTTAAAGAGAGTAAGTATGTAGTCGGTACATATTTCATAAGCAAATTATCTAATAAACTGATTTTGATTAATATAACATGACGTTAAATCAAAGGTCCCGCTTCAAATATCCGTTATATCAATTTGTGTATTAATAGATCGGCATAAGTAATGGCAAGTAAGCGCCCTGAAGGTTGATCGGGCGGCGAGGCATTTCGCCGGCCGCGGGCGGAGGCGGGGGGCGCGTCATATTATGCGGCTAAAAGAGCCTGTCGGTGCCTTTGATCTGCGCGGGCGCGCCGCCGCGGTGTGTGCGTGTGCGCGAGATGTGCACCGCTTGTCGGCCCGTGATATGAATGTGACTAAACCTTGATTATGGTACTGAACCCCACATAAAGGTCAGAAATCCAATGCAACGTGATGTAGGTAATATCATTCTTATAATTGGCTCCATCGAAAACTCTTTAACTCTAATTGAGAGGAGAATTTACGACTGATCCGAGTAATTAACAACAAACATTATCGTTGTCGCAAATCTCGTAAGAAGACCAATAAAATGTTTATAGCATAAAGGATTATGAAAAATGCACTCTCGTTCGCGGAGAAAATTACAAGGTGCAACACGTTGGCGATCGGTATCGCGCTTCATCGCCGTCACCTAGCCGCGGGCGCATCTGATCGCGCCGACCACTCATCGCAGATATTATGCCAACTAATATCGACATTAACTTCCATACTTAAACTCTACGCAAATGCATCATTATGCACTAACTCTTAGCATTAGAAAATTCCAATATATGTTGTTTAAGATTAATCTGTGGTATGATACTTCAACGTTTGATATCCTGTTATAAGTTATAAGTAGGTGCATAACATTAATCATGCGATGCACAATAAAATTCAAAACAAAAACAAAATTAATTTCTACAAATTACAAATGGCTGCATATTTGTAAATAATCTTTCATCCTCTTAAAGCGTTGAACAAACGTTTTGTGATGTTCTCGGGCACATCAGATGGACTTATAAGACACTAATCCCGATTTATACCCGTACTTCAGAAACTCATATAATTTGAAGTCGAATTAAAAAATCGAGACATTTTTAATAATTCAAAAGAGGCTTCGCGCCGCCCGCCGCCGCCTCCGTTACGTACGGCGAACGTGACTCATGCAAGAAAAGTACGTAAGTGATCACTTTGAAAAACTTCATTGCCATCTATTATTTTGACTTACTTGTCATTGTATTGCAATTAGAAGTCTTTTATCCGAAATACCTACAGCTTCGTGTGTACTATTCTACTATTGAGTCTATCTGAACGATGAACAAAAATACTACCGCGCCTGTTGCCAATATAATACAAGAATTATGTACTCCGAAATAGTTTTATATAAAACAATAATTCAGTTTTATTTATTAGCACATAATAAGAAAAAATATGACAAGGTATCCATACCAATGTAGTCGGCATTCTTTAATGTTATTGCTCTCCTCGCTCAACCCTTTCAAATATATTTATCTCTTTCTTTTTAATTTGCCTTAGACGAAACAGGTCATAAGTCGAAGTGACATTTTTAACAATGCAGTCGAAATGTTTTCGTATGGTAATGATTTATGTGTAACACCGTCAGTGCGAGAGCTTTTTGGAGCAGTATTCGTTGTTATTTAAACACGGTAAGCCTTTGAAATGATCTTAAAGTTCAGCCGCAGGGGAAACAATGGAATATTTTATATAAAACCTTATGAAATATAATTCTACATACAATTATTATAAGTATTTTTAACAGCAGCCCTCTCTACTCCGTCTAGGTCACATAGAAGTTTTTATTGGTTTAAAATTAGAAAAGACTTCTAAAATAGTACAAGGAATTGTCGTTGTGGAGACAAAAAATGGAAATGTACGTACACAGAAGTACTATTCACGAACGGTTGTCCATGAAACTTTAGATACTCATAAAAAACTGTCGCCAGTAATAAAACGGCGATACAGAGAAACGACAGGACGTTTAGAAAACAAAAGTTATTCAGTAACTTTACGACGGGTAATAATTTCTCTAAAATTTTAAATCTGTATAACCAATGTATCCTTTTGACTTTTAAAGAAGCTCTCATGATAACTATATTAGAAGTTTTTGACTTGAATTCCCTTCGTCTAAAGATATTTTCGGATAGAGTTACCTAAGCTACTGAAGATGATCGGGTATCTTTTTGGTTAAGGGCTTGTTTGAACCCTAAGAACCAAACTAAGGGCATCAATAGAAGGTAAGGTGAGTTTATACTAAAAATATGATCAATTATCTGCCGCATTCTTCTTCAATTAAGATCAAGATCATTCGGACAATGACTCTAATATGACAATAGATCAGTCGTGACAGAAATGCTTTATTGAAACAGAGACAAGTCACTTTCTATAGCTTACGGTCCTTGACCATTCCAGAAAGTGCAGCCTAAACAAGGTTCTGTTATAAACATGTAAAAAGCAGGCTACACTTTATGCGTCTGTCTTGTTCCCGACGCGCGAAGATGAAATATTGTTATATTGGTAGCTGTAAAAGGCACTTTGTAATTTCCTCGTGATTTTATAGTTTTATGATCGTTTCTGGCCCTTTAGTTCGAAAAGCGGTTGTCTATGTTTATGATATAATTTAAATCCAACTGGTATAACCGACACATAATCAGCTGCTAAATGTCAGCTAATCATGGGTGAAACAACGTGTTTTATTTATTGGCTGTGTTGTGGTTTTAGAGTCCTAATTAGAGATATAATTGATTTGAATAAAACAGTTTTTTAGGTAATCAGGCGTGATACAATTCTAAAACCAGATCGATCGGAACACAAATTATTTAAGGACATTAAATATAGATGTAAATTGAAGCATGTAAAGCAATTAATATACATAAAATAAAGCATCTAGACAGCACTAATTTAATACTTATTAGTAAAAAGATGAATTGTGATTTCAAAAAAGCTCATTTGTGTAAGAAAGACAGTAAATAAATCAAATTCAATACAACTGTTAGTAAAAATGAAATCCAAGAGCTTCATAACGGAAAGTTATCATAAGGAAAAACCAAACGTTAAACTAAACATATAGGTATGGTAAAGTACAAATAAACAAAGTTACAAAAGTTTCCCAAATTAAAAAGCAAAAAAGTATTTGAAAGCAATTATAAATTATTATAATGAAGGAAGTAATTAACATAGAAGCTGAAGGCTTACCTTGAAAAGAGTATCCGGTGAAGTACGGTGTCATATTCAGTGTTGATACAGCCATGGACGCAATTGATATAAGAGCTAGGTAAAGAAGACGAGTAGCTCTAAACACCAAATTTTTCCGAACACATGCAAAAGTCCCAGAAGATCACTATTTCAGTCTTTCACTATCACAGCATGAACGCAGACATAATTACGTAAAGGAAACTGCGTGTGTCTAATCCGTGTTACTTTGAAGACAGCTCAGTGCCCACTGACGTGTGATGTAAAGATGTATTTCGACTCTCAAGTGTAATCTTTCACAATCAACGGACCAACAAAAAATGGTCAAACTGGCCGCCTCCGCAGCCTTCGAAACCACTCCACCTGATCATCTGTCTCTTTCTGTCAGCCGACTGTTTTCATCGCCGATCGTGTCACCGGTCCCGAAAGTTTTAAATAAAAGTATCGTTACTGCTGTAAACTTTTATCAGTATGATAGTTTATCAAATTTTGTGTTAGTCAAACTATCTGGAACCCAAATCCCAGCTTTTATAACAGCTTTTGATATGATTTAACCATCGATGGCGTACCGGGGCAAAGACCGGTGTGGAAACGAGATAGCACGAAGCCTCGGATCCGGTATCTTCAAAGCGAAGAACGCTTACATTAACAATGTGTGAGTCGCGCCTGAGTCGCTGTTCCGTGACGAAAAATACGAGGCGTGTTGCCACAACGATCTATGCCTACAGCGATCAGGGATTGGTCAAAATTTGTTTGGGGCGGAGTTTGTAAGCACACCAAGAAAATGTTACTGCACGTTTGTGTGAGTTAATTGCAATGTCGATCTGTGTTCGTGTACAGGACACATTTTGTTTCAATGTGTATGATTTTTCAGTATTTTTATATTATTATTAAAGCACTCCGTCCCGACGGCAGTAAAATTATGATTGACAATTAAAAATGATATTTTTTATAGCATGATATTGGTGACGTACAATGAATAATAAAAATAATTTTATCAAAAAATAAGTATGATTTTAAAACTATTATACTTAGATTATTAATTTTGTTTTTAGAAAAAATAAATAGGTAGACTCATAATTTTATATAAAATAAAATAAAGACAAATTCCCAAAAATACAGATACCTCGATATGCGTCTGCGCTCATCCCTAAAATCTCTGTACTCACAGAGAATTTTAGGTACCTACCTATGACACAATTTCAGGACCATTACGTGCTAAAATTATTTTCTTTGTATATTTTTGGGCGCGTTACCTATTTCGTTTTACGGGTAAATCCCTAATAATTATTTCACAAAATTTCATCACGCATTTTATAAATAAGTAAACCGATTTCTATATTTTGAAAAAACCTCAAAACAGAACTATTAAACCTAGGATTTAAATAATCCTAGTACAAGAGCACAAGACTTAGTACCTACCTACCTAATTAAAAAACAGTAATTACGAACAAGTTTATTAGTAATTAAGTGAACGTGTCATTGGTAGGTAAACACTATTGTCTCTGGTATTTAGCACGCCCGCAAGGCCGCAGTTTCGTAAGCACCCCGACGTAAACCTTCCTTCACACTAAGCGACTTAGCATAACAAAGCTTGGCTAAAGGCGAACTCGCATAGATAATTTGTTAAGTCCACTTAGTTTTATTGGACTGTTAAATATAGATGTTTCTTCTTATAATCGGTGTGGTTTATGACTTAAATGATAATATTAATGTTATTAACAGCCTCTTCTCTTCTCTCTTCTCTGGGCGGTTGGATCAAGGGCCAGATTCAGAAGGAAGTACTCCTCGATACACCTCGCTCTGGAGCCCTAACCACTGGTCGCTTGGACCCTGCTCCCAAGACCGACGGACCACGATTTTTGATGTTTTAAAATATATTTTAAAATGTGTTGAGTAGGTACTTTATGTGTATTAAATGAATAAAGGAATATTAATGTTCCAGTTTTAAAGTAACATTTTGTAATATCCGCTGGATGCGAGACACACTGGACTGGTCAATGTGGTGACACTTGGGGGAGGCCTATGTCCAGCAGTGGACGTCTTTCGGCTGAAATGATGATGATTCCGTTAAATATAATTAACTTATCTAACTAGAAACCAGGCCCTTACCTGCAGACTGACTGCTTTAATGAGTCCTCCGCCTTGCCTCATTAAAGGCACATTAAGCGTCCACAGAGTCCTAACAATATCCCACAGGTTATTTGCTTTAAAATAATCATAATCCATGTAGGTTTTATTACGATACTAATTGAACCAATACGTGATCAACCCTCAGAATATTCCATTTAAATTGAAACCTTCACGAGGACTCATTAAAGCGGTCGGTCTACAATTGTGTAAAACAATTTCAATCTGAAGGAAATCGCTAATCCATTGCTTCATTTATTTGAAAAAATCGTCTGCTGAAAAAACATAAGTAATGCAACGAATGCTGTTGATCTGTCAATATAAAAGGCATTGCTACTGTCTGAAATAAAACTTATCGTTTCATTAGATCTACTCCATTATCCCATTTAGCAAAATACATTGTGAGGTCCATTGAAACTTGCTTGGGTGCTAGGTTACAACAAGTCATATAGAAAAATGTCGCTGAAGCCATCAGATGCATTCGCCTCTTACTCACAGACAAAATAAGAGTGACCTCTTCTGATCCGAGGGCAAATAAAAATGCACAGCCTGAAGCGTCTGTAAGGTATCTAATCTCTAGTATCTAATTCTTACTTAAGTACATTAAAAAGACATAACCCTTCCTTGGCAGTCGGGTAAAAAAAAAACGTTAAACACCATTAATATAAAATAATATTACCTGAAACGGTTGTGTTACAATTTTGGTGTACAAAAGTAGTAGCATCTACTTTTGTACACCAAAATTGTACCAAGGGGTATCAACCAGTCTTACCAAGGGGTGTCGTATTCCCCAGTACTAACTGGGTTGTGGAGGTCAGATAGGCAGCCGCTCCATGTAGAATACTGGTATTCAGCTGCATTCGGTTAGACTGGAAGCCGACCCCAATATAGTTGGCAAAAGGCTAGGCAAGAATACAGTATATTCTATCTATCAAGCAGAGTTGTTAAGCAGTTTTTAAATGTTGTCTCAAAATGTTGCTATTTTAATGTATCATTCCCATCACTAAATTATCACACAGAATGATTAAAATATCACTCACAGGATGATCTGTATATCCTATAGGCATATTTGTTGAACAGAGGACCCAGTTTGCGCTCTCATCTTTTCAAAGTCTAATCATCATCATCATCATCGTCGTTCTCCTGCCCTTATCCCAATTTATTTGGAGTCGGCGCAGCATGTCGTCTTCTTCCATACTTCTCTACTACTCGTCTTCTCATCAGACACCTCCTTTCTTGCCATATCATCCTTCACATCAGTCCATCCATCGTTTTCTTGGCCTTCCTCTACTCTTATAGCTATCCACATTCATACTTACAACTTTCCTCACGAAATTTTCTTCATAACTAATATCGACATTAAATATTTTGTTTTGCGACTTAAATATAATACCTACATGTAAACATATTGTATTAAATGCTGCCTTACTTTAACTCAACATATTTAAGATGAAGTCGTGTAACATTTCGGCACAATAACCGAATCTAATTTAAAGCAGAACAATGTAAAAACCAAAAGCAAATGTACACAGGCCCTTAATAAATGAGACAGGAAACAATGCAATATCGAAACGAACAGAAATCGTCAACTCATTAACACGACAGCCTTGACTAGAGTTACCAACTTTAATTAAAAATCAACCAACGCTTCATCGCTCTTGCGGTTTACAAAACCCTTAATTTGTGGCTGGCCTATTTGCACATTAATAGCTTTCAAGAGGTTACTCTGTTTAGCCTTAAACGAGACTCAATTTGACGTTATTATCCCAGTTTGTAACACCAATATTGCTAAATACTTGGCATGTTTGCGAGAGGAGAACTAGGTTGTTCCAAATATATTTTGGTTCAACGCTGAATTTGGAGCAACCCTTGTCGAGTCAATAAAAGCTTATTGAACGCCTATGTTGAAATTGTATCATGATTTTGTTATTCAATATTGATTAAACAAATTTATGATTGAGTAACCAATTAACCATTTGACCGCCACACCACGCACGCGCACGCACGCGCGTTTCCTCCAGGCCAAACCACAATTTCACCAACTTTTTTGTCACATATTATTTGTGTCTGGCGTACAGGGCACGCGCTTGCTTGTCACGTATATGTGACTAAAAAAGGTTAATGATTATCTAGTCGGCATTATTCATACAGGGTGTATGAACTAAAATAACATTTATAACGTTCAAACATTCGTCAGCAGTTAACACACAGCGAACAATCTTCAGCACCATCTCTCTGAACACATAAGTTCACACTAATAACTTACAGTCGCAATTAAACCCACAGTTGTCACTTCACGCGTTATTAACAATCTTCATACGAGACTCGTCGCCTGCGCAGTGCGCACAAAAAAGGCGTGAAATGCGCTGAAATCGTTGCGCATACGCTTCAGGGCCCATTGCACGCCAAAGATGCCGCTGAAACTATGCGCTGATGGGCCGCCCACGAAGGCGTGCTGTTTATTTGTACTAAACATTTAAGTTTTTTTATTGTGAATAAGAAATGTCCTTATAAGATTTTAATGTGTTGGAAGTTTTTGTTTGGTTTTTCTGTAAGATTCAGGAAAACATGCTGGAAATATGTTTGAAATTGACACTTTCAATTTCCGGAAAGAAAGAAACGCAATTTATTTTCAAGCGAGTGAATTCTTAGGAAAAATTTAACGAAGTTTGAGTAGGCCAGACATTGAATTTTTTAGAGGCTGTGCGTGTATTTTTTCCTCAGATAATTGCCAGTTCCCGCATCGATGAATCTCCATTTTACGAGTAACTAACACTTTCCCATGGGTTCCCAACGAGCTCGGTTTACTTCACAGCATTATCCACTTAGAGATATTCCCGAGAAACAAAAGTGATTAGATAAATGGCTTTTATACACATGAAATCAGAGATCATAAAGCACTAATTACAAATTGGTGTAACAAATCAGTCTTAGCTTATCAAAGCGGGAACACGTGCAGATAAATTATTTGGTTGGCTATTGTTTAGCGCTGGGAGTGTTCGATTCGCTGTGAGTCACCGGTGCGTACCTAACCTACCTACATAAATAAAACTCGGCCAGTTTTTGTGCAGTTCGCTAATGAGGGGCGGTCGGTGGTCGGTCGGCGATAAATTAACAACACGGATGCGACGAACGCCACGCGACGATTTGCTAATTGCTGACAAAAAAGTCCACGACACACGCGTTAAAGGAAATAAGGCTGATTAAGATTTCCGCAACTCTTTCTGCAGTGTCCATTGTGATAGTCAATAAATAGGTGTCCAGCAAATAGATTGCTGTCACTTTTACTTGATTACTTACATAATAACAACGCATAATATAATTAAATTGAAATGAGTCACCCCTTAAAAATTAACAATTTCCTTATAAAAAGTTGTGGTATGAAATGAACGTAACGCATTAATAAGTCGGAATGATATGTCGTGTGTCGTAATATAGGCCACATGTCACAGCAGGTCCACGGCCTGCCTGTAATTAGTTCCATTCGACATGCCCGCCGCTGTTCCGGGGATATAATTCATAGACTTACAAATATATTTCATATTAGGCCACACTAATGATATCAATGTTGCCTTTTACAAGTATCAAATAAATTGGAGATTTAAGTTTCTAAACATATTTATTGTTTTCTGATTTACTTAAAAAATAATTCAAACACGAAATGTTATAAGTTTAAGAATTTCCAACAGGAGAACTTTTTGATTATTTCTTTTTTTGCATCTCTCTCTTAAGCTCACAGTATTTTTTTTGTAAAAACAAGCTTTTGAAGTGAAAGAAAATAAACTATAAGTCCACAACAATGCAAATTACATTTTCTTCAGCAGTTTAATGAAGAAATAAACATAAAGCTGTTAAAACGAACGACTTACACAACAAACTAACTAGCGACATTAAAAGTGTAAAAGATCAAAATCTACGACACAGTAAATGTAGTGAAACGTGGAGCGGCATTATAACACACCGTGTGAAATGGGCCCGCCCCACGTGAAAAACAAACACTCGTAAAAATATGTCCAAATGACATGTAAAATTTTTCTACGTCACGATGAAATATTGTAATGGTCCGTTACGAAAAACAGTAATACTGTCTCATGCAACAGGGGCATTAGACCGCCCTTGAAGACATGTGCCGACGGATTAGAGTCCATTATAGGAAGGAAAATTCAATTCACTCAGGGTGAATTGAATAAGCTAATGGGCTGCACACAGAAACAAAACCATAGAAGCGACATAAATGTTAATTTCAAGCTTACCTGTTCTCCATACACTCCGTCGACGCCTCTAGGTAATTGAATAATTGGCTAATGTCAATAAAAACTTACCAAAACCAATTAACGATTTCTTAAACTATTTATAATACAAAAAATATATGTTTTACGACGTAGTCACGTCGTTTTGTTATGCCAAACTGGTTATATCTTTAGACAGATGTATTGCATATTTAAAGGCTTCCTCAATTTTAGAGCTGCGTGTATTGTTTCTGAGCTTTTTTGGTGTGTTCAATGTTTCCTTATTTTTTTGAGTTTTAAAACCTAAACAAGCTGTATGGTTCAAAAGTGTGAAAAGTTCTTTCAGATTGCTAATATTTACAGAGACATTAAGGCGTCGCAGTTTGTCGCATCTAGTAGCGCAGGCGACAACAGTTCTGCGGATCTGATGTTCCATATTTAACACATTTGACTTGTTTCCACAAACAGTCGGTCGCAGCGGAGGCGTGCGCCGGCGGCGCGATCACACATTTCTTCACATATTTTTTATTCGTCGGCATCCTCACATCTTGACTAAGGCTAATGACTAAAATTAACATTCACATATTTTATTAATTTTCTGTAAACCTGACATTTAACTGAGAAAGGTCGCGCGAGATGAACAATTAAATATGTTTTGACGGCGATACGATTAATTTCCGTATTCAAGTAATTAATAAATAGGATACAAAACATAGAGCATCGATAAACTGAACAGGAAAGAAGGAAGATCAAAACATGAATAGTCAATAGTCAAATTAATATACTTAAAATTAGACACGCTAATATCAATTACGGCAAACAGAAAACACCTAAGTTTTATGTGTGTATAACACAGCGTCAACTTGAAATGGCCCTCGCATTCCCCCCTTTTCAAATAGTGCCTCGTGCATAGTTGCGTCCGTCGAGGCTTAATAGCTGTAATACAGGCGACGTCCAGGCGATTTGCATGTGAGCCGGTGAAAGTGGTCCTCAGCTTTCAAGTGCCTTGACAAACGCACCACGTAGAAGAACAATGGAAACTGGTTGTTTGTAGAGAGCCCACCACAGCGCGCACCTACATACTAATGTCCCTATGTACAGTTAAGTTCATTGTAGCGGTTGATTTGATCTCTTTCTAAATGGCCACGCCATCTCTACAGAGCTAGACCATCTTTATATAACTAGTATAGAAAGATAGTCTTTATATACCCACTTATTTACTTGATTTACAAATTACAGCTAATTTAACGGGCATTGTCAGAAAATTTAAATTCTATCAGTTCAATCACATTGTCAAAGACTCGAAAAGAAACAATTTCTTTGCATGTTCAAAAGCAGAAAAGGTCTCTCATTGACCGAATTGACAATCAAATTCCGATAAAAATACTCGAACTAAAATAGAAAACTTGCAAAAACTGTGTTAAGTAACAAGTTCTTGCTTTTGTCCGACACAGTCGGTGATTCCGCGTTCGAATAATCGCCTAATCCCCAGACGCCACTCGATTTTGTTTTGACACACTCACTCGTGTCCTTCACAAGGATCCTGCCACTGGAACTTCATAACGCCTGATACATCACTTCGTGAACAAAAACCAAATCGAAGTGCTCATTCAACTTGTTTTTTGGTACTGAAGTGTGAATGAAAGCTCATAATAACTAAATATGAATCAGCGCTTTTTGAGGTGTCGAGGAATTCAAAATATTATCCTTACAATTTTGATTACAAGTTTAGCCTGTAAATACCCAGTTTTTAATAGCTTATTAACAAACTACTGATTATTGTTCATAAAAATCTAATTTCGTTTTTGTAAAATTGATATCGTATTGAAGTTTGAAATCGCGTTTTTACAAGGCTGTATTTAGCATTTATGACTTACGTGGCTAGATTTAGGCGGATTTAAACCAGGAAAAGCATCATTATCACTATTCTGACATTAATATTTAACAGCACCTTACAAAATCGTACATACGAGACATTACATCATTTTAGTCCTACAGCTGCTTTAGAAATACTGAGATTCCCCAAAAAACGAAACGCGAATCGAATCGCGCGCATCGTCCGCAGGACAGTCGCATGCGTTGAGCGCTCTTCGTACAATACCATGATACAATAGTCGATAATTTGCATGACGGCTTTTTATCGATACTATTGTCGACTATCCGCTGGCAGCTGCACGTTCTACGTTCGCTTGACGACAGTTTATATTTTTGATAGAAGTTGGTCGATAAAACTGAAAGTTTCACGTGAACTTTAACTACCAGGAGCGTAGTTAAGGTAAGGGGTAACGTGCTGTGAATACCCTGAAAATGTTACTTCACCGTGATGCGTAACTACTCCAGCTTCAAAGGTGTTCTTACTTTACTACTGTGAAATATGCTTTTAGCATAAATTTTCAGTATCTAAGCGAATTCTCCCAAAGAACTTTGAAACTACACAACTATAATATTGAAATGTCTTCTGTGAACCATTTGATTTTATTAACATTAGTGGCTTGAAAGCTTCACCGAGTACAAAATTAAATAGACATCAATTTCTAACTAAAAAGGACATGAGAACCGATACTAGTGAAGGGAGATGTAACTGTAACGATCACTATACATACAATCGTCATTAACATACTGAACGGCAATAAAGAATTTATACATACATTTACACCCTTTTTATGCTCGCCCTTTGACGCAGCAACATATACGCGACTGTTCCTTGTGATTTACTATTATTACCAGTAAATAAAAAGTGGTAGGGGAGCAAAGAGGTGGAGCGAAATGCTATTGTAATACACGCCATGAGTAGGGTCCGAAAGATAATGCACACAACGCCATCGACTTTGTAATTGATTCACTTATGTCGCACGCATCGAGCTTTTCGATGTTCGCACGAATGTATACGTCTGCGCAGTTCGTACCCTCGTGCAATATTCAAACATAGTCAGTGTTTAAAGTGTCCCATAAAAGTTTCAACATTAAAATAAATAAGATCGTAAAGTGTTGTGTATATGAAAGTCACGTACAAGGAAAAACTGTATAAGTATAGGACATTGTGATCGTAACATAAAATGATTTCTTTAAGATAATATTCCGTTAGTATAAAAGATGATAGTGAAGTGAAAGAACACAGAATCGTAATTAAAAACATCAAAATGGATTACACAACAGGAACTACGTCTTCGATGAACAATATGAGACCAATTTTCGGCGCGTACGCCTTTCAAGGTGAGCATCGAATTATTATTGTCCGTAGACACGAAAGGATCCAGAAAGATGAGAAAAAAGGCCCGATATGGTTAATTACGTTGTTCCCAGGTACCAATAAAACAAGCAATAATACGTCGGAATCAAAGACCCGAAATCAATATCGACTATTGCCTAAACAATAAAAAATTGGGCACAGCACATTACATTTATTTTCCATGAACGGTTCCGTAAAGAATTGTTATAACATTCCTATCGCAGACTCATGTGATTCTGTAAATTAATGTCTCTCTCGTTGTTACCATGCCGCATGTTGATTTTATAATTATGTTGCTGGACATGGCATTAACGCACGCAATACCGAAGCTATAAACATGACTCGAATTACAGCACTCAATCGATTAGAAAAATTAATAGCAATACTTTTCCGGGGATAATCATAATATTATAAACTCGCCTAACCCTAATAAAATCTCAACGACGATGCAGACACAGTCATATTTCTATTACCTACCTATTAACGCGGAACTCTAAAAAACGAAGATACCTTTCAAAGTGCCGCTTATTAACCTCTCATCGACTCCGACCGTAAAATGTAAACTCGATAAAGCCACCAATTAAAACTAAATATGAGAATCTCAACAATCAAAGCTCGAGCCGCTACATCTGACACCGAAAAACATTTCTCCAAAAAATAAATCGCGTTTTTTGTAACGAACGCAAGGTCGCAAACGCAGCATGATTTTCGCCTTTCGACAGCGCGATTACGAGCGGGCCGCGTCGATCACAAGCCTCGGATCGCAGCACAATTCTGAACCTTAAAAAGTATACTTAGCACGTAAAGCGCATTTCGATCGACAATACGTTCTGGTGAGGACGGGGTAGGTGGTGATAATAACAATGCTTTATGAAAAGGTTTAGCCAACTAATTTGTTTTTTCTCGGCTACTGTCGATCTCGGTAGCGATGCAACCTTTTTTTGTTGGAGGAGATCAATCAGTCAAAATAACAGTGTGATACCGCCTTTGATGCGATCCGGCCGGCCTGTTTTAATCTCCACTGATACATGATTAGATCACCGATGACGCAGCAAAGCCGAGTAACTGATCTGAAATTGGACGAATCTAACGCTTTACTCATAGATTAACTGATGAAATCTGCCTTATCTGTCGGTATGTATCGTAACACAAAGTACTTCAATTAGAAGCACTAAATGAGTATCCTCTTCCATTACAGTAAGCTCCCAGTGTTAGCATGCTCTCTAAAGTAATCCAATTAAAATTTTCATTATTGTCCACAAAGTCTAGTGAGAAAATGTGTTTGGGTGTTACTAGTACGTTAAAAAAATCAGATTAAACTAATAAAAGTTGCTCGATCCACTTCCATAGGGATCTAGGTTTTGTTATCGTAAGTCAATCATAATTATTGTCTTATCATCATGCTCCTGCCCTGATGCCAATTTATTTGGGGGCGATGCAGCATGTCTTCTTCTTCCATAGTTCTCTATCACTCGTCATTTCAGCAGTCACCTCCTTTCTAGCCATATAAAGATTGTCATGAAAAGAAAAAAAGATCATATAAATAGTTTATTACTAAAAACAAGTCCTTTTTTTTATTCAATAGTCCTGTATGTCACACTGCTGGGCAAAACAAGTCTTAACCAATATTATTTCTACTGACAGCAACAGCCTTAGATCACATATAGAAACCATAATCTGTGCAGTAGTCGGCCACAACAATAGCCTTGCGGTTTTTCAACTTGAAACGCAAAGTAAAAGGACTATGAAAAACAAATGATGTCAATGACATCGTAATGACCGTCCATCATTTCACGACGCCGTCAAAACTGTCTCAGCGTACGCGCATGCATATTACATGCGTGTGTCGGTAATACGTTTTTCACCCAAAGTACTTTTTGCCGCATCTGATAAAATTCGCGCTGATGTGTTGTGCTCGCGACAATGAGAAATGAGATATGAAATCAGTCCTCTTTTTAAAACGCTATATAAAGCAGTCTAATTAAGGAAGCATACAGAATGAACTAAATTACGTAATGATAGTTGCTGGTGCGCAAAAAGCGATTTGAAACTTGATTACTTGGCTTTATTATGCTAGTTACTATATACCGGCTCGATGAACTATTCAGTTCTCTCCATTAAACTAAAACATTCATTAAATCGATCGTAATAAGAAAATAAAAGTAAGAAGGCAATGATTGTGATTTGAAATTAAATCGGGAGCTGTCTCATCACCGCCTTGCTTCCATTGAGAGAAACACAATGGTAATCACAGAGAAATGCAGAAGCTTGTATGATTAATTACATATGTGTTGTGTGTTCTTTGTTTATTTGTGTTGTGTGTGGTGAGATTACTACAAAGGCTAGCGACATACCAGTCTCGTATTAAATTCTCGTCCTTTGAACGTTTTCTTTTCTCGGCGCATGTTTAGCGTTGTAAGTAATAAATGCCGTTTGTAAGCTCGTATCGTATCGGATTTTTGTCAAACATTTCAGGAATTTGCGTAAAACAAATGAAACGACGGAATTGCATTTTTCAGGGACTCGTGTTTTTTTTTTATTTTTGTTTTCAGTGAGTGTAATTGTCTCTTATAAAGATGCTCAAAAAAACTTGGCCTGTAACATAAACATGGCCTACAATTTTATGTTAGCTTTGTATACAATGCAACTATTGCGATCCAGCCATTCTCAATAGTATGGTTAATTATTATCTACTATGCGATTTGTTTTGAGGACAAAATGGGTTTTGGAGACTTTTAAACTGTTGTGTATTTTACACTCCTCTTCAATAACACTGAACTCTAAACCGTCTAGAGGTTAACCATTCATTGTTTTTATCACTATTGTTAATGACAAAAACAAAGGGTGATTCAATTGTGATTGGTGAGCCAACTCTCTGTCGGAAAATCTTTAATTTTATCAAACTTGTATTTGCAACTTTAGTCGTTAAGTTAATGGCACCAGATATGGGCATGTCTTCATAATACAGTAAAAGCGACGATCCAAACGGCTTAGCGTTAATTCAATTCATCATCAATTACCACAAACATATAAAACTCTCATCGTAAACAAATAATAAAATCTTAACTCAATTAGAAACCTCGTGTAAGAATGTTCGGAATTTTCTTCATTGCGTTCAATTTTCTCTATTTTCTAAAGCGCTCACTTGTCAAAGTGTCTGTTTGCCGGGCGACATATCTGTCGCGACAAGAATGCAGATAATGGATGAAAAAGTATAAAATTCCTATCGAGCCATGCCGCCATGGTGTTGGCTGCCATGCGGCCGTCCCGCCGCAGGACGCAATGATTGAGTTATAAGCTATAATGGCAATTCCATTCTGTTTTTGCACTGTTTTTCACTTGAATGCTATGTAGTAAGGCGTCTACTCATATTTAATATACATTAGGCACTGAATGTCGATCTCGGATTTGTGCTTCTTGTCCGCAGTGAACCGGAATGCGTGTCTTGTTTATTTTGATTTGTCACCTTTGATATATGGATAGGTACTTTTTGTTATTATCTGAATACGTTATTATAGTTAACTGGAGCCGACCTTTATTGTTTTTTGTCTATAATTTAGCAGAGCTGTTTAATGGAGTATTTATTCCTGGCGATCAGATGCTAATATTTAAAAATAAATGTGGAAGTATTATTGCTCAAAACTAAGAAAAACTGGAAATAGGACACATTTAAAAATACTTCATATTTATTTCATTGGTCTAGAAACAATTTTTACCCCTCTGTCGGCAAGCAGGAAGTTCTTCCTCGTCACAAATTTATTTAAGTGAAATGAAAACGATAACAATGTACACTTTGCTGTCGTGACTTCAAAATAGTTGAACAAGTATTTATAAATGTGCAATTATTACACGCTACAAGAACTCAATTTATTATTTAAAACACCATTATGAATTCTTCATTTCAAACAAACAATATTATTGGCTAATGCATAAATCTTATAACTCGGTTGTCTACTAGTTTGAAATTGACACTTCATCAACCAATTATATGATCATCACATCAACCATAAAATGAACAACATCGTGAGCAACTGCAAATATTTTATTGGGCTAATTGTGCACATCCAACCATCTGCAATGTTAAAAAGCGAGAGGATGTAGGCACTTACCTGACAAACTACATTTTAACGTTTTACACATCCAAATCTGACTTTAATGATCATGCTCATACAACGAACTCCTAATATCCACATACAAAAAACAATATCAAAGTCGAGACATCCAGTCGCCAGTGGAACTCGAAATCTGTTCGGTTGACCTTATTACCGTGTGATAGAGTCATTTTTCGTTTGTTTTGTTGAAATTGTATAATGCAGAGTTCAGTGGCAGGTAGGCACAGCAGGCACAAAGCCGAGTAGCCGCGTCTTATAATCGAGAGTGCCTCCGGTCTGATAGTTAATTAAAGAAGTGAATAACATGCGGCAATGCAAGTCAGCTGCAATCTTCGTCATTGTACGAGATGTCCCCAGAGCGGATGATACCCCCAAATCGTAACATTTGAATCCACATCAACTTGAGGCAATTATTTCTATTGAATTCAGTCAGTTCATTTATTTGTGATGAATATTTTATCGCCAACCATTAAGGTGTATAAGGAAATTGTGCGACGTGTATTAATTAATATGCTCAGAGGTAAATATTCCGATGAAGCCGTTAAAGTGATTGTTTATGTTGTACCCGCTGAGATTGTGCAAAAGGTTTCGTTTAGTGTTCTCAGAAACAAAGGTCAGGGTTATTTAAAGCTCTTGTGCAGTGACTCCTCAATATTGTTTGAGTACACAACGTATTGGCTGGGGGTGTGAATCACTCTATGTTTTACATCGACGCTTCGCACTACGAGATGGATCTATGTAGAGGACATCACAGTACGGTTGGAAATTAGCTCTACTAACTATTAATTCATTCTGACGCGTCGAAATTACTCACAAGAACTTGACCTCATCGCTCAAACCAGATAAATCACGTAACCATCTGTTATCAAATTATATTTTATGATTATTACCTATATTGAATAATCTGAATCAAAAAACATAGTAGGCATTAATCAATTCCACTCGTGCCCATGATTATGAATCAAAATAATAAATGTAGCAAAATTACAATCGTAAATTTTCTTCGTCTATTCATTGTCACTAAGATATTTTGAAAACAAAAAGCAACTTTAGATACGCAAATAGGTAATATTTTGAGGCAATAAAACCGTTATCGGCGAAGTTATCGCTGCGCAACGGAGCGGATTCTCCACGCTTCTAATGAACGCCTTATGAAACAGGCAATTTATCACATGTGGCCTTATCACAAAATGCACTGATAAATTTTATATGAGAAGAAACTTAAATAAACAATAGCTATTATTCGAGCTAACTACTTACACGTGCACGACTGCACAGGGCATGAGGGCACTCCATCAAGATGAAACATTCCAGTACAATCCTAGCGAGCTATTTGTTTTTTCCAAATTCTTGTATCCCTTTGAACAATTGTTCAGTTTCACTTGAGGCAGTACGTGACTTGTTATTTTGTAACGTTTCACACAAACTCTCATTACAAATTCGAAAAAGTTTGTAAGTATTTCAAAAGGACCGTCTTTGTCGGCGCCTTGTATCTACAGTCTGACCATGAATAAATCAATGAAAACAAATAGTATTCGGCTACTAGTGTTCCTAAAAGCTTTTTTCAATGATGTAGTATGTGCTATTGTCTCAGCTCCCGTTTTGTTACAGAACCTCAAGTATGTTAATTTATTCACTGTCAAATAATAGGTAGAGCATATTTTCCTGCCAAGATCCAATGTGCTGTACATATAGATAGGTTTGAGGCGTAATTTGGTAGACACCGAAACTAATTTATTTAACAAAGGACGGGCCGACCGATAGAGCACTTTTTATGCGTGTACAAACATATTATTACGTCCAAACATATACATACTATGTGTGTCCATCTGTAGGTTTAGTTCGTAACGTGTTGTGATCTTTTGATGTGACTTCTTCACAGTTCTCTATAAAGAAAAGTTACTTTTTCCTCAACAAAACATCATATTATATTATTATTATGAGCCTGATGTGTCCCACTGCAGGGCACAGACCTCCCATCCCTTTTTCCATTTTTCTGTCTGTGGCTATTTTGGCTAAAAATTAAATAGAATCTACCCCGTTGATAATAAGAAGATAATAAATATGGCACTTGAAAATATTAGTTTTCGTGGAATATTTCATTTCGCATCCCAAAAGATTATAACAATCTTGAGGCTATAAATAGGTAACTCATGGGTAACACCCACTCTTGTGGTGGGTATCTTCAGAGGGGCTATGGCCTCTCCGATGTTCTAATGTATTACTACAAAAATAAAAAAGCATAATTCCTTTGACTATGAACTATCAGTGAATGCTCTGTGCGGTTATGTACACATTTCTCTAATTTGAACTTTCCGAAACGCGAGTAACTTGTAATGTATTTAATCATGAATTTTTGAGGCCTATCTAGTATTAATAGTTTTTTCTGTATACCCAAACCACTGATATGATATGTATAACATATTTGTAAAATACTACTGTAACGCAACTAATGAATTTTTATTAAAAGACGTGACCAAAATAATTCTTTGAAACGTAACAATTAAATCTGACCGGAAATTAGAAATTCCTGAGACGGATGACGTAAAAAACGTTATCTTTTTTATGACAAATAATGTCACGAGAAGTGAGAAACATTCCTCAGACGTTTACACCTTTATTGTTGTCACAATTATAGGTATCTTTAATGGCTTACTTTTATAACGACCCTGTCAAAGTCACTGTAATGTCAGATTAGACGATAAAAGTTTGAAATGTCAGACAACTATAAATTATAACAGTGTAGTATAAATTATAGAAGTGTTGTACCTGCTGCGAACATATATCGTAATTAATAAATCCATGGCGATGAATGGATACCAAAGACGAGGATTGTTGAATTTTAAAGGAAGTGATGATGTTAACTCCATGTGATAAAAACTTTATAAAAACGAATGAAAACGTAAAAATATTATCATTGTAAGGAAAATTAAATTGAGATCAAAAAAGCATTAAACGGACAACAAATACATATGTACATGTATAATTTTTCTGTATAGTTGCGCATTCTAGTTTGTTACCGATAGAAAAGGCTATAAAATATGAACATTGACACAGTTAAGTAAAGAAATTAAATGGAACTTGCTCTACAATAAAAATAAGCAAATACTTTTACAATAAAACACCATTTTTATAATTGGCTAACTTGTTGCTCGTTATAAAAAAAAAAAAAAAATGTTCTGATACGTTATAATTTATTCGGTGACGTTTCTTAAACAATCAGTTCTTTACTGCATCGCGACTACAGTAGAACCAAGTTAAGGTTACAAATAGTACTTATCTTAAGCTGAGAACTTGGTCAAGCAGCATCTTCACGGCGTTGATCATCTGCTACACAGTTACTACGCAGCGTTTGTTATCCGCTACGCAAACAGCTACGCCGCGTTTATGATGTACTACGTATCAGCTTCTACGACGGACACTCGTGAGCACGAGGACAATTTTATTCAATGAGCTGCTCTGTGTTGATTTACTTCAGTTGTTTTATCACACTTTGGGGCTGCCGATGAGTCACTCAGACCATAAAAAACCGGCGAAGTGCGAGTCGTACTCACACGCACACAGAGTTCCGTAACACCAAACAAAAAAGCAAAACTAAATTTGTTTACCATAGTAGTCAATGAAAACCAAAGTTACTGCTGCAGTTTGATGAAAAAGTCCCATATCTCAAAAACTAAACACCAAATCTTATTCAAACCAATTTTCGTTAAAAGTTTTTTTTACGATCTACAATCCTACATTTTTTCTTAATTTTCCTCTTCTTACTTTAGAAATTAGAGGGGACACACATTTTACCACTTTGGAAGTGTCTATCTTACAAACGATTTACTTGGAGAAAAAATAGTTTCAGGAACCTCAATGTCATTTTTAAAGACCTATCAATAGACACCCCGCACGTATAGGTCTGATTTAAAATATTTTTTTAGTTTCAGTTCCATGTATGGGGAACCCCCTAATGTTTTAATTTTTTTATTATTGTATAAAAATCGTAAAGGGTTTATAGAATACATCTAGCTACCAAGTTTCAACTGTGTAGTTCTAATAGTTTCGGAATAAAGTGGCTGTGACATACAGATGGACAGACAGACAAACATGACGAATCTATAAGGGCTCCGTTTTTGCCATTCAGCTACGGAGCCCTAAAAACCGCAGACCATATTTCAATATTGGACGATATCGACGTTGAATTTAATAACCGTCTGGTATTCAACCAGTACAATTGGATCAGAATAATAGCAAAAAGTTCTATAAGCTCTTATTTTCCTTATGTAATATTTGCTCAATATAAACGCGTATTTTGTTGCCAAGCGCCCCAGCCGTTTCAGATATGAATGCTTTATTGGCTTTTTATTTGAATAGTTACTTTCATTGAACGATATTTCTTGTTGTTTTTATTATTTTCTTTCTCTTGTATCTTAGTCTGCTTTCTGACTAACGCGGCTAATGTTGGTTCCTTATTGTCACGAATTGTAGCCGTTGGTCCCGGCTGTCATTCGTAGACCTTTGACAGTCATTACGGGTAGTCAGTTGCCCGAAAGTCTGACAACCAGCCTTACCAAGGGGTATCGTATTACCCAGTACCAACTGGTTTTTGGAGGTAAAATACTGGTATTCGGACTGGAAGCCGACCCCAACATAGTTGGGAAAAGGCTAGACAGATGATGATTGTTATAAATTGTAGCTTCGTAGCGGTTCATTTGGTTGCAAAAAAAAAAAAACAACTATTTTCGAAAAATAGTTTAAAATACAATATATGTTACGGGTATTCAACTGTATTATAGGACATCCATAATTCATTCTCACATCAATTAATTTTTAATAGAAACAAATTGGTACCTAATGTATGTATGTATATATACTATTTTTTAATTTTTTTATACTATAAACCTGAAGAGTTTGTTTGGTTTAACGCGCTAATCTCAGGAACTACTGGTTCGAGTTGAAAAATTATTTTAGTGTTGGATAGCCTATCTATCGAGGAAGGCTATAAGCTATATAACAGCACGCTACGACCAAAAGGAGCGGAGCATCACGAAAAATGTTGCAAAAAGGGAGAAAAGCGTATTTTTACAATAATTTCACACGGACGCAGGTCGCGGGCAACAGCTAGTATTCAATAAACTAGAGATAATAATATCACTTATTTAATGTAATAGTTAAATTTCATTTGCTATCTTACATACAAAAACAAACTTAATCTACGTCTAGCAGCACGTCTATTGTAAAATCCACCAGTCTAATTCTCCAATATCTCAAATCTATGTCAGCTTCTGAATGAGCTGGTGCAATTCGATCATCGAAACTTGCTCCCCGTATAAAGGAAGAATGAAATCCAATTAACGTCTCACCATTTTAATTGTCGCCAGCCCTTCGGGAGATTAACTGAACCGTTGGCAGTTACTGCTTTCACATTGCAGCTAGTTCAATATTATACTGTTAATCGTCACTGAGTTTAGATTATGGGTACTTTCGTATTATTTAACTTATAATCCTACTAATATTATAAATGCGAAAGTTTGTGAGGAGGGATGGATGTTTGTTACTCTTTCACGCAAAAATTACTTAACGGATTTGGATGAAAATTGCCTCACAGGTAGTTTATAACCTGGATTAACATATAGGAAACTTTTATCCCGGTACTACGATCCCGTGGGACAGTTATCAAACTTCACGCGGGCGAAGCCGCAGGCATAAGCTAGTAGTTTGCTTAAAGCTCAGTGATGTGAGTTTGAAGTCTGAAAAAAAAACATTTTCTTTCTTCGCAATCATTCTGTATGTGGTCATCTATTAATCAATTAATATCAAATGCGGTATTTTAAAATTAGTCTATAATATGAACACTTCAATAGAATAATCATATTTTCCGGATGAATGGTGTAAATTATTAGGTTAAAACACACTACCTACATCATAGTACACACAAACAGAAACCTAACGTTCACGTCGCAGCCATCATAAAAAATAATTTGCTTAATTGCAGCCTCCAATATTGTGAACAACAAATAATTGGTTCCCAAGAGAGCTGCCTATTATCACCAAATACTTAAATCTACGTTTATTTTGTTACTGTGAGAAACATCTACTCCAGTTAAGATTAAAAATTTGGGAAAAAACTTTGAGGAAATGAGTCAGGAGTGGAATGAGGGTCGGTAACGAGATCGACTCGCTCCAGTAATCATAGTGGGGCTTCCGGTGAGGGAAATGGACATTGCGGGGACTACACCTGCTGTGGCATACCTAATGCGTACCTCCCACCGGTTAACCAACTTGGCCGACGAATGATATCATTTTTACAAGGAAACGTGTAGGCAGAATTCTTAGAAATCAGTTGGGAGGCTTAATATTGTTAATTAGTTTGATACCTAATAACACATCAGGATGAAATAGATTCATATTATTTCTTGGTAGGACCCCAATAACCTCTGAAACCACATCTAGCAAAATATTACCCACGTTATGTAAGTTACGACAAAATATAACCATACAATCAACTCGCCAAAGTTAATGATGACTAATGATTGCACGAACTAATCAAAACGAGGAAGCTAATAAAACGAAACAGGACACCTACCCAGGAACGCGCACCAAAAAACATCGGATCGGACATTTTTTATTTTCGTTTCCACATCCCAAAAAGAACGATTAAAAAATTCGGCGCTAAAAAGAATAACACCGTGAGTCTATTACTCGTATAGCATGTCATCGACGGTTCATTAAAATGCGATGACTTAACACAAACACCATAGTGGACTTCATTGATAGCCTCTGACGTAGGTTGGACTGCATAAAAACTCCATCCATCTGCCACACAAACATCGCCCTTAACGTACTGAATTAAGAGTGATAATTTTCCGTTGGACCAAGAATTCTCTGGTTCGTTTTGGAATGAAAGATCGCTTACAATAGCATTTCATTCCGTGGAATCCATTGATAAGTCTGATGCTACCAGTGTTACAGGACGGTTATCTCACGAGCGACAGCAGAATAGTGACCGTAGAATATTTCAAGAACCCAAACATTGTATAAAAATGAAAGTCTCTTTCTTATTACTAACAGTTTTGGTGAAATAGGCATATAATTGAGTGAGAATTTAATTATATGCCTATTTCAAACTTTTTACACATAATTTATAAAAGGCTAAACAAATTATCTCAAATTCATTCAAGCTCAGTTCTAACCATTCCACAAAAAGTCAAAAACGACGACCAAAGTCAAGAATGAACACTATTTCTAGCAGCGAGCATCTTAGAAATGTAACAGGTTATAAGGAAAAGTAACAACATAATCATGCAATAATGAAAGCGCAATAAAACGTTGCAATGACAGGTTTATTTCTCCGTTGACAGTTTTATGTACTCATTTGTAATTTAAAATGTAATTACAAATTAATACAAAATGCAAGAGATAGTGAATTGTACTAACAAAATATCATGTGACTGGCTGATTCGTTCGGAGTTATTGAAGCGGAAAATGTAAAAAGAGCACTGTGTACCTGCCTAAGTCTATAAAGATTTTTCTTAACTCTAAAAAAGAAAGCTAGATTAACTATTTACTTTCCAAAACCGTGAGAAAACGTTCTCCTCTGAACTTTCAATGAGTACCTGGATTATAAGCAAAAAAAACAGTAAAGCGAAATGTTACAGTTACAAATTATTGTGCCGTGAAAATTACAAATTCAATGCAAAATTGAATGCTTTGAAGGCACTTTGTGAGGCCGATTCTGTTTGGAATAAATTAATTATGGCAATTTAAGGCGATTTTCCATCGTTACCAGCGGCCGACACCGTTCAAATTACAATTTTGTACTGCGGTCGCTCGGTATTGTTTAGATTATAGAAATGTTTGACTGTGAATATCCGGAAGTTCATTGGTATCCGGAATAATTCGGAAACCTGAAATTATAGAATACTAGCCGCCCGTCCCGGCTTTGCACGGTGGACATTTATTTTTTAAACATTTTGGGATAAAATATAGCCTATGTTACTCAGGTATAATGTAGCTTTCCAATGATGAAAACATTTTTGAAATCGGCATAGTAGTTTTTGTGTTTATTCATTACAAACATACACACACACACACAAAAATACAAATCTTTCCTCTTTATAATATTAGTAAGATTAATACTCCAACAAAAAAAAAATGTCACAATCACCAAAATTGCAGCCTTCAAGTCAATCTTTCGGAAGTATAAGAATTTTTTGAAAATCCGAATTAGGAACCTTTCATACAAACAGTGTATTTACCTAGCTATCATACAAACAAGCAAGATCTATTAAACACTTGAAGCAATAAACGTTGAAGCGTTATTCCGCAGCCTCGTTGGTCACAAAGAGCGAGTTATTTATAGCGGCCATTCCATTCCATAAAAAGCTCAACAGGATTGTCTATTTGCGTACAAAATAGATCGCGGACGGAAACTGACCGCGCATGGGAAAGTAGGCTTAGTGAGACTTCCACCCTTTTCGCAACTAGGGATGTATGAGCTCTATATCAACCGAGTGTTCTGTTTTATGAAATTGAATCAATAAGGGCAAATATACCCAGTTTGTGTATGATATTGTTGAAGGGTATCGACGATATAGGTTGTTATTGTATATGTATTCTTTTGTGAGATGTCGTTGATGCATTTCTCAGTAGCAGCCATGGAGTCAGGATTTGTGCCCGGTTGATGGCAATAGGCTCGCCCCCTATTACTTGGTACTTCAACATAACTGACTAAATGTGGGTGTACTATTAGGTACACCTCTGCCTAACCTTTCTGGGATTATTGGCGTGATGTTATGTTATGTCGTTGATGATCCGTTCTTACTGCGTATAGTAGATCTATATTTTATTTACAAATGAATAACGAAACATAAAATAAATGCTGGTAAGGTAGCATTTATTTTATGTTTCGTTATTCATTTGTAAATAAAATATAGATCTTCTTTTAAACGGGTATGTTATTCAAAGAACGCTTTAATCATTTTCAGAATTTTCTTTGTCATCTGTTTCATGTTTTAGTTAAGTTTCATACGCCAGTCATTTAAAGCATTAGGTAAGTATAGGTCACTAATAATTGCACTGTTTTGTTTTTTTTTAGGTTGTTGTTAAGATAGATACCAATCGTGTAAACCAATTTTGCAGCTTCGAAAGACCTGTGTTATCTACGTGGTGCACCAAAAACTAGTTACAAAATTTTCGGACTTTGCCCGTGGCTTATAACTTCTAAAATAAGCATCCTGAAAAGCTGTAAACTTGATTTTACACTATTGGTTTCTACCCTAACAACATCATAAAAAATCAGTACAGTGCAATTATTTGCGACCTGACACGTGTGACTTTGTGACTACGGTTACTGGCCTTATAGGGAAATCTCTTCATAACCATACGTATACCTAGAGAGATAGAGAGATAGAGAAGCTCGGGTCAATCTTCAGGTGAAGCCACGCTTGTCTAGGTTGGTCCGTGTATGGGTTACCTCAAGTTTCCTCCGTGCCTCAGAAAGCACAGTAAGCCGTTAGTCCCGGCTGTCATTTGTAGATCTTTGGCAGTCGTAATACGTAGTCAGTGGCCCGAAAGTCTGACAACAAGTCCTACCAAGAGGTATCATAATACCCAGAACTAACTGGGTCGTGAAGGTCAGATAGGCAGTCTCTGCTTATAAAATACTGGGATTCGGTTACATCAGGTTAGACTGGAAGCCGACCCCAACAACCTGGGAAGAGGCTAGGCAGCTGATGACGTGTAGATAGACAGACAATTACACAGACACAAACACACATTTTGTATCTACTTAATAAGTAGTGCTGTGTAGAAAAACTGTGGGGATAAATAAACTATTACTAACAGGACAGAATATCTGACACCTAACAGGATATCCGTTTGACACGGATGTTACAACAACCTGTGTATTGATAAATAGTTTTCCCTGTTAGTTCTGTATCAGCGGTTTTAAAAAAGGAAGTTCTTTACGACGATTTGTATTTTAACTTACGTTAACACGGTTGCTGAGTTGAGTTTATTTCATTTATTTTATTATTTTCGGAAAACCTACAGCTAGGTAGACACAATAGTTTAAATAGTAAAAAATATTTATAAATAATAATAATATTTAATATATATTCAATAATCAATTTTTTTTTTTTTTTTTTATTTGTCAAAAGATTTCTGCATCCGACCCTTCTCAAGTCTTTACGAACTAAGAATAAAGCTGGTTCCAAAGAGCTATAATGTAGTTACCTAATAATATACATATAACCACATAACATAACAACACGCTTGTAATCCCCGAAGGGTTAGGCAGAGCTGTACCTCCATCCTTTACCCACATTACCTCCATCCTTTATCAATGGGGCACCAATTCAGACTCCGGGGCCGCTACAGAGAAATTCCTGATAGAAAAACCTAATAACACTTTTCCCGACCTGGGAATCGAACCCAGGACCTCATGCTCAGCAGTTGCGCTTATGACCACTAGACCAAAGAAGGAGTAACCTAAACCCAATAATGTTTGAATTAATTTAATAAACCAAGAACATTTTACAGTCCCGATCACCTACTGAACTAAAAAGTCGACCTATTTTTCTGACAGCCGACTTTTACGACTTGCGAAAATTGATAAGGCAATTTAAAGTTTTCCTATACACTCGTATAAGTTGGCAGTCGATTTCAAGCTTTTTTTAATTTACGACATGTTTTTCATCCGTGTCTACGAAAATATTCTCAGATCAGCCTTATGCTTGGTAGACAATGTCTTTGTTTGACTGAGCTGCAGATTCCTCTGTTCGATGATGGTAGTAATTTGAACAGCAAAAAACGTTTTTTTTTTTTTACTTAGCCTCTAATGTCCTACTGCTGGGCAAAGGCCTCCCTCATAGCTTTCCACGATTCTCTCCGTGCAGTTTTCTCTGGCCAATCTCTCATAAACGCCTCTAGGTAGTCACGCCAGCGTTTTCTAGGCGTCCCTCGGCGACGACGCCCGTCTCCTGGCACCCATTGCGTGACGACTCTGGCCCATCGGTCCTGATGCATCATATTTTATTCAAAAAAAAAAATATTGGTAACGTAAGATACCTGATAATCTTGTTGATGACTCGTTGATCTAGATCTCGTTGGTCTAGTGGTCGCAAGCGCGACTGCTGAGCATGAGATACTGGGTCCAATTCCCAGTTCGGGCAAAGTGCTTATGGATTTTTTCATCAGGAAATTCTCAGTAGCAGTCACGGATTCTGGATTTGTACGCGGTTGATGGCAAAAGGCTCGCCCCCTATTACGTGGGACTTAAACATTATTGGCGAAATGTGGGTGTACTATTAGGAACACCTCTGCCTAACCTGACCCCTGACCTGAATGAAATAAACCACAAATTCACTCAACCTAGGTTGATCAAACACTGTGAGCTCGGACATTATTAGCCTGATATCGGATTAATCAATCCGGCTGGGTTTACTCGATACGTTCGCTTTTGGGCTGCCCATGCTGATAATCCTGACGTCACACAAGATTAATCAGGTAGGACCTTTCATCGTTTGAAAATGGTGAATGGCAACATTTTGCAACATGTTTCAATGATAAATTAGATTAGATTTATAGATTCACTACTGACCCTAGGTAAATAATATCAAGGCTTATATTCGAGCTTTTGTCATGGATGAAAGAGCTTGGAGCTTTTTATATTTTACGATCTAGGGTCATTGTCAATCCTGAATGATTACAACCTAACCAGTGACCGATCTATCTTAGGTCAGATTTGCTTGCAGTTGGCAGTAAAAATTGCAATGAACTACATATCTATAAAGTCGGACGGATATGAATTACAGTAAAATAAAAATCAGTCTACTTCTCGTAGACCACACCTTTGTCCTCCTCTTTGTCAGAATTAGTGCACCAAATCCACCACACGGGCCAAGTTTGTGTTGGTGAATGAATGTCACATATCTTCGAAGTTTTGCATCTAGGACATGCCGTTTTCCTCAAATGTTTTCCTTTACGATTTTGAGAACAGTGCTTGAGTTCGTCAAGACCAACAACACGTAAGTTGGGGCCAATAGGTACCACTGGGCAATATTCTCTGTTAGATTATGAGTCATCATCATCATCATTCTCCTGCCCTTATCCCAATTTATTTGGGGTCGGCGCAGCATGTCTTCTTCTTCCATACTTCTCTATCACTCGTCATCTCAGCAGTGACCTCCTTTCTAGCCTTATCATCGTTCACACAGTCCATCCATCGTTTCTTTCGTCTTCTTCTACTCTTACAGCCAGCATTTTCCCAAATGCTCCGCATCAAATGTCCATACCACGATAACAAGTGCATACTTATAGATTAATGAACAAACTTCTAAAATGGCCACCCCATAACTTAAAGTTTCTTGAAAGTGCATAGACTGTACCCAACTGAGTGAAAATAAAAAAGCTCAGTTAATTAATTGTTTGACTATCACTTAGTTGGAACAGCTTCAACTGACTGGCATTTCTTCGCTCTAGTAACTAATTAAATAAAACCTGCGTCTTCAATATATCTTCAGTGCACTTCGTCTATTGACTGAGCAATTCCACTTTGATCAAATTAAAAATGTTTTTACCTATGAAGTATGAGGGGCTCATGGCTAAATAATAACAGCCGCACGAGTCTTCGTGGTTAAGCAACGATGGATGGATGGTGGATGGATGACCATCATTGTAAACCTCATCATCATTCATCATCATCATCATTCTCCTACCCTTATCTCAATTTATTTGCGGTCGGCGTAGCATGTCTTCTTCTTCCATACTTCTCTATTACTCGTCGTCTCATCAGACACCTCCTTTCTTGCCATGTCATCATTCAAGCATTCCATCCATAGTTAACCCCAACATACCATGTAAAGACTAGGCAGATAATCACCTATGTTGTGTCTACTCAGAGCGTTTCCAAGTCTACTTCAGTCTTCGCTCTATGAACTTCTCTGATTAACACTTGGAACTGGCCTGGCGTCATCCATCATCCAGTATTCTTTCTCCAAACATCATTATTACGTATTAAGAACAGCCCCGAGCTGATAGTCTGAAAGCAGAAGACGCGTTCCTTCTTTGTATGAGAAGACGTTTTTTATTTTCCTTGTAGTGGAAACATTAAGAGGAGCTCGTGGCTAAATAATAATAACCGCTCGAGTTGATCTTCAATTTAAGCCACGCTTGCCTAGGTTGGTCCGTGGATGGGTGACCACCCATTACATACCGAGTTTCCTCCGTGCCTCGGAAAGCACGTTAAGACGTTGATCCCGGCCGTCATTTGTAGATCTTTTACAGTCGTTATGGGTAGTCAGTGGTGCCAAAGTCTGACAACCAGTCTTACCAAAGGGTATCGTATTACCCAGTTTAGTACTGGGTTGTAGAGGTCAGATAGGCCGACCCTAACATAGTTGGAAAAAATTAAAATTATTGATTTGTAAAACATAGGCAGGTACAATATAAATATCTATTTTTAATGTCAGGATCGCTACGTTTAACCTAATAGACATACTTGGATACTTTTAATACTATTATTTTTTTCATGCGTTGTATTATTTAAATAAAATTATTATTCAAATTAAATTATGAACTATTAATACCATTAAATAAAATTGAGCTTAAATAAATGACATTTGACTCACACAACGGCATACTTACCTAATTATTATTTATTTAAATTGTCTATTAAAAATGTTAGCAGATAACGATGTAATGGTAACATTAAAACTGATCTTAAAACAGCATACATTTTTATTCGTTTTTTATGACACTCGTCTATCATGTAATATATCCAGTACTTAAGAAAAAATCTAAATTATAATAAATACATCTACACCTATAACTACATGCAAGAACTCAATAAGAATGGCAGCGCCATCTGTTGACTCTATAGTCACAACTAAACTTAGTCGTAACTTGACTTTATATTCAAGTTGAAGTTAGGTTTTTATAAGCCTTCGTAAGAAAATCCTGGCATTTTTAAGATATTTTTTTTTTTAATATTTTCCTAAATTAAAAAGAAGCGGTAAAAAGAATATTTTTTCTTCGTAAAGCTTATTAGTTTTTAAAAACTTTTTTACATGTTAGTAATTCTTTCGTACTTTGTAACTTACTCTTGTTGAGTTAAATATTAAATGTTTGTGCATCTTAAGTTTCTCCTAATCAAAGCTTTCATACAAGTAATTAATCCAACTGTATAATGTGACAACTGTCCATCACGGATAATCCCACTGAAAGCATAAACGTTATACTTAAATATTCAATTCTGAAATAAAAAACCGCTCAAATGCCGTGCATAGTTTATTAGAAGGGGACAAGCATATTTCTGTCACTCTGCAGTGAATGGGCAGAACGTGCCCCCCTCCATCGACGCAGGCGCCGGTTTTGCTACCACACTCGGGTGACAAACATTTCCACCTGATTTCAAAACTGAATAAATATTGTGTTAGTATGTTGTCGAAATCGATAAAAGAGTTATTGAGTGATGAGTTTCCTTATTTTTGAAGTGTTCATTTTATTTCTATAATATGTCAAAATAAATTGACTAGTAAAGCTTTCGTCCTTGCCGAACTGTGAACATTTTCAGATTACATCGATGTAAATTTAGAAGTGTGACTATTCCTGAAATCTGTCGTCCCCCACCGCATGGCTGCTCTACAGCGTCACACTGGTGTAGTGGGAGTGTACCATGCACTCACCAACACAGGCACAGGCCCTCAACACAGCCTCCTGACACGCACACACCGCGCCGCCCGTGTCCGTACGAACACAGGCACTCTCAGTTCACTACACAACCTCCTCTACTGCACTCACGCGCACTAAAAAAAAGATAACGCGATCTATCGATCTTTTTCCAAATCCAAAAAACAACGTCGCCAGATAGCCTTCAAGAATATAGTTGGGTACAACTGACGTCTAACATCGAACGCGTCGCTTACCCCAGACATTTATTCCGATCACAATATTTATGACATCGTAATTAATTAAACATGTCGTTTTAATTATGTAAATACAAATGGGTGATAATCAATTTAAATTATGTGTTTTGATCTCGTTCGTTTAATTTAATGTAAACAGATATTAATCATTATTCGTTGCGTTTTTACGGTGTTAACGCTTAAATGATATAAAGCTCCGCGCGATGTTTTTTGTTGAAGCTAGTTGATACTAGTGTGGCGGTAACATGTTTGAACTTACACAGTGATTATAGACTTTGTGTTCGCGTCCGTTCATGGAACATACTGAGTCTCATACCAATATGGAAAGACACCAGAATGGTATGGATGTGTGGGTAGGTAAGGGTACATAAGTTTTTCATTTTTTATTAACAAATCTTTATTTTTCTTTAACTTAATATTTCATATCATTCAACTGTCCTCGATGTTAACAAAGTTTAAATTAAAAGTGTTTAATCTAACTTTTGAACCTTCGTCAAAATCTAACGCGCAAACTATTTCATGTGTCAAGTAGACGAGCCGAATGTCGACGCGGTGGACTTTACTTTAGGTTCGTGAGTACATATTACAATCACATACTTCTTCACATTTTGTTAATTCTAATTATAGGTCTTTTTGATTTGTAAAATTATTTTTATTATTAATCACCAAATGCAGGGAAACAAATGGACTTTACTTTGTATAAACTTTCTTTAAGATTAAAAATCTATAAAACCTTCTTGAAATAATTCTTATAAGAAAACTTTACATAGACACTTAACTGCTAATGATTCACCACCAATGTTCTAATTGGACTATTGTATCTCGCATTTTACCTACAAAATACAATATTGACTTGCTTTAACAACATCTACAAAAAACCACTGGTTTCTACCAACGCTGGTACCTAAAAACTCATTCAGAAATCATAAACAAAGAAAAGAAAACAGAAAACTCAAATAACCATCAGAACGTTACATTTTCCGACCATCATCTTGTTCCTTTCTCAAAATCATCCATGTTGATAGGGCAAGGGCGCGTCAACCAGTTGGGTGGTTTGTTCATCAACGGTCGTCCCCTGCCCAACCACATCCGGCTAAAGATCGTGGAGATGGCGGCGGCCGGAGTACGGCCCTGCGTCATCTCGCGCCAGCTGCGCGTCTCGCACGGCTGCGTCTCCAAGATACTCAACAGATACCAGGTGAGTGACAACTTACAACAAACATACAAAAAACTAACCATTGTACTCTATTTATTTCATACATTTCAGCCTGAAGACGCGAAGCCTGCTTACAAAACAAATTGTGTAAGAAATCTTAGTAATGTTGTTCTAGATTGGCGCCTGAATAACTGTTTGAAAATAAAGACGGATCTAAAACTTTTGCTGTTAAGTTTGTAGCGCTGTAAAATACACCCTGGAGCAGTTTGCTAGGAATTGAGATTTGACTTAACGATGATTAAAAATTACTGTATTAAGAAAGCTACTAAGTTAAATTTTTACAACAGACTATTACTTTAACTGAAACTTTAATTCAGTCTCAGTTTCAATATTCTTGTAGGTACACATTCTACAAACAATAAACATGCTCACAGCATCATAATAAACCAAGATGTCGGCTCAAGAATACATATAAATAAAACACAACGAAACAATAACTTACGATTGTGTCCGAAACACAACGTCCCCCATTTTATAGACATAAGAGTATTATATGAATGGTGGCCGAGTCGCCGCCTACGCATATCGACTGGTCACTGGTCAGCCGGCAAACAATCGCCATTGATCTGCTGCGCAGCCGAGCCTGAAGGTTCGTTTTCACCACAGCTCCTATAGGCGCTATAGCACACGGCACACGGCATAATAGCGATTGTTTCGCCCAGGAAGCGTTTCGCCACGCTCGACGAGTATAGGGAACAACCTCAGCTACTACCTGCTTGTGTACGAATACATCTAAAACAAAGTACCCGCACTTATAATAGATTTTATTTTGATTAATTTGATTTATATTTGCAAATGTCGCCTACTATGCAACGTGTAAACGGACGCTTCACGAAGCCGTCAACAAATCATTCTGTATATCAAAATAAGTAACTCTACGCAAAAATGGTTGCTGGGAAAATACTTTTTTTTGGGTGAAAAATCACGTTTCACGGTAGGACTCAATCAAAATATAGTGTTGATTGATGAATTGAATAGTACGGGGGTCGTGTAGGTATTCAAATTCAAAGTAAAGTTATAACATTTAAAACTTGTATTTAAAAAAACTTTCCTAACTAACTTAAAGGTTCCCAGGTAAGGTTTAGAACAAAACAATGATCGCAATGGCAGGGAGAACAAGCGCTATGTGGCTTTATTAAGGGTACTATTACCCATTATACCAATCCCGATCCCAATTGAACAACAATATATTGGGCAAATAAAAGACGGTGTGCAACACTTACATCAACAAATAAAAAGATTCTGAGACGTTTTTGTTGAGTAAACATTGGCAGCAATACTGTTTATTCTTTATAATGATTTTTGTATTTAATGTGCACATCGAATCTTCACGAAAATCAATTGAATTTATCTAGCCTTTTTGGGTTACGAGACAAGCTCCTTTCTTGCGATGTTGCGAAGTCGCTGGAGACTGGCCATTTCAACGATCCCTATTTGAATATGAAAGAGAAACCTCCTTTTGATATAAAATATTACAAAATACGAACAGTTCGTTTTCCATACTGGCAACTTAGAAGAATTGCCTAAAGAACAAGAAAAAGTCTTGCTATTAAAAATTTAAATTAGACCTTACCTTTAATAAAACAACGATCACTTTCGCCTAGGAGACGGGCTCCATAAGGCCAGGCGTGATTGGCGGGTCCAAGCCAAGAGTCGCCACGCCAGAGGTGGAGGCACGGATCGAAGAGCTCAAGAGACAGAACCCAGGGATCTTTTCCTGGGAAATACGCGAGAAACTCATTAAGGTACCTACGTGTCATATTATTTTTTATTAATGTTCCACCTGCATTGAAATAGTTGAGTGCTTACTGAATTCTATATTTTACGGGGTTGAAGGGACACCGACGCGAAAACGGTTATCACGTATTCAGTAAGTACATGATTCTGAGCCCCACACAGAAATTTTTCATCGGTATTTTTTTTTTAAATCTGTTGTTCCATACATTTTGACCATGTAGGTATTGCACTTTTGTAGGAAAGAGCTGTTTTTTTTAATAACCAATGAAAAGTGTGTCTGTGTGTATGAAAATAGTTTTCATTTAATAAAATATTCGTTTGAACAGGATTCCAGCAGCAATCTCCAATATATTTGGAGAATTTTATTAAAATAAACCGCTTTTGTAGGCGGAATTCATCGGAAAATATTTTTATCAATATGAATATTTTCCAACTAAATGGTTTAAAAACTATTTTTGCTGTGCATGTGCTACATGAGTTTTAAATTTTTAATCTAGCTTTCGAAGAATCATTCGAATCCAATATTAAAATTCTGCTTGGTAATCCCACTTCACAAATGGACAGAGAAACTTGTACGTTTTTTTTACTGAATGATTCATAAAGCTTAAGCATTCCAAGGCTTTTACTTAGATCAAGTAGAAGTAAAAGTGCAAAAAGATTTTTTTGAGCGGTATCGTATTACCCAGTACCTGGGATGTGAACGTCAGTTGGCAGTCACTTCAACTAAAATACTAGTATTCGGCTGCATCCGGTTAGTCTAGAAACAAACCCCAACATAGATGGAAAAAGGCTAGACAGATGATGAATTTAAGTACGTAATCTCACTGAACTAACTGCTACCTTTTTTATGCTGAAGCTAAACCATCAGCAAAAACTGACTTAAGCACTCAGCATTTTTATACGCGTTTAATCTTACCCGTACTTATGGTTAGTTTTCTGATATGTAACAACAGGCAGTAAAAAAATACCGCGTAGAAAGGCCTGAAACAGCAATACCTCGTCATTTTAAAAATCACGGCCCCACAAACTGCCATTTATCTTGCTTTGTCTTACGCCCAAATGTTCGTCATTCCAATAAGTTATACTGATAATAAGGCAGTGAGAGACAAACGCGTTGGGTTACAGGAGGGCGTGTCGGACCCACCCAGCATCTCGTCCATCTCGCGACTCCTGCGCGGCGGAGCGCGCGACCCGGACGGCAAGAAGGACTACAGCATCGACGGGATACTTGGAGGTACGTTTATTTTAAATCAAAGTCAATTATGGTAACAGTGGTTAGTAGAAAAATAGGGTTTAAATCACATTCGTGACAGCGAATCTGAAAGGCATTTAAAATGCCTGAAAAATATCAGTGTGGTTTGTCCATTTTCGTTATTGAAATGTTGAAATCTGTACTCTAAAAGCTTTCAATAAAAGTGCCCACATTTTCATTCAAAATTGCCCACTAATAACAGCACAAACATTTCCGTAACGCTCATTAGCACAGCTTAAAATCAATTTCACTTCCGATAATACAAAATGTTGTCGGACCAACAAACATTGCACAACTTCCCATCAACCACAAAAGGTTACTCGGCGACTTTAATGCCGCAACCTGTCAAAGCTTTCTCACGAGTTGAGTTCAAAAAATCAATTTCCGCACACAAATCTTACATCGTCATTGTTGCCATTTGAAATATTGAAGTTTGTTCTCGACGTTTCAAAGGGCGGCCTTTTGCAAATGGGCGAAAAAGGTGACCGACAAAGTGTACCGCGCTCGCCTGCCGCGCGTCTCGATAGTGCTGAAATACGTACAATCTACGTAACATGTTTTGGTTGTAGTGTCATTGTTGCACTACTTTGTCGCCAAGTTTTAATTGTCCTTTGAATGTGCCGTATGTACCTGTTGTGACTATTGCCTTTGGGGCTTCCCGGCCAAAGAAGTGCCGCCTATGACGCTTTCATATTATGCAACTTTTTTTTCATAGCATCGATTTCCGCAACTATCTCTTCTTTTTTTTTCATTACAAAAGATTTGTACTTCGATTCTGTTATACCTAACTATTTTAAAAACTCATCACTTTGGTAAGCTAACTGAAAGAATCAATCATTTCAACCACGTAGGTCCCAACACAAAGTGCGTCGACTTTCAGTTTATTGAACGATTTGAATCACTTAATTCTGTTTACAATTTGAATAGATTGGCTAGATAGGCGATTGAGGAAATAAACGAGACATACAGTTAGTTGCGGATACTATGACAATTATAGAACTAGGTGGAACCAGTTCCTGAAAAAAGTTCAGAGGAAAATGTAGAGCAGTGACACGTGCATCGCATTGCTAATAAATTGGAATTTCCTGGCAACCACTGTAGACTATTAGAGATTTCTAGTCTAGTTATAAATTAAATTCTTGGAAAAGTAAATCTGTAGGTGCCACGTGGAGCACTTCCCACTTTTATTAGAAAAGTACAATAAAATAGCATTTTGTGCGTTTTCTGTTTCAATTTTGTATCGATCAGCCATCAACCAGGAACTCTGTACATCAAACTAAGTAACACTACGCAAAAATCATTACAGGGAAACGACTTTTTTTTGTTGTGAAAAATTACGTTTACGGTAGGACTCTATTTGTAACACATGCTAAACATTGTGTTTATGGATGCATTGAATGGTGGAGAAGTCACGGAGCTATTTCAATTAAAATTATAGCATTAAAAACTAGTAACTTGTGAAAAAATTGGCACTTTGACCTCCAATACCTCCGTAACAAGAAGGTTGCCAATTATGGTCCAGAACAAGTGCCTTTCGGCTTCTTTAAGTGTCTTTTTACACCCATTATATCACATAGAAATGGAAGACCACCAGGTAACTTGAGTAAAAGATGGTTGCGTTCAAATAATTTGTAACTCGTATCAGCTCACCCTAAAAGCATGAAAATATTATTTACCAGTCGATAATGTGGTGTTCGTAGGTATTTGATAAATTTTAACGGTTGGAGTTTGCAATCAGAGCAATAATTACGCCTTCATAACAAATTTATGGCCCATTGAAACGTAATCAACAACTCTAGACTGCTCAGGCGCAGCTCAAAGCAGTTGCAGCTGGATCTATGATTTCTCACGCTTGCTGTGTAGCTTAATACATTTTCGAACAACACACTTGTAATCTCTGGAGTGTTAGGCAGAAGTGTACCGATATTACCTACCTCCAAATTTCACCAGTTTGAGTGACATGTAATAGAAGGGATTTCCATAAACCGGCCATAATTCCGGCCCTGCTGCTGTTACAGAGAAATTCCTTATGGAAAAACCCAATAACCCGACCTGAGAATCCAATCCTCATGACCTCATGCTCAGCAATAGAATATAAGACCACAGGAACAACGACGTTGTCTATTTTCAAATCATTTCATACATATTTAATAATCCTTTATTTCTTTTTATACATATTAAGTACATTTTTAAATATTCTAATATAAAACAGTGAATAAAAAAACATTTAAAAATATAAAAAAATAGTAGCCCACCAGCATCGGGAACATGGTCCGAGCTACTGGTGGTCAGGGCTCTTGAGAGAGGAACCTCCGAACGATACGCGCCGTGTCCAAAAGTACTGTTTTCAGAATCATATTTAATTAATATTAGTTTGACTGGTAACTACATAATTATGTATTTAAAACAGGACTTCATTTCAGTGTTGGTAAATCATAATTATCTTTCTCAAATACACAAGTTTCTTAAACATTAAAATACCTTTAAGCCACTACTTATTCATTTCCCACGCCATAAGAGACATATTCAGCAATATTAAAGATGAGCATTATTATGGGGCCACACACAATGACGCATTCAGTTAATTTGCATTAGTGCATAATATATTGCCGCATTGCAAATCAACTTACGAGCCGTTTACAACTTTTACTAAAAGAAGACAGGAGGGTTCATTCAATATATTTGTACACACCGTACAAAAATGACGATTTTCGTAGTTAAAATTAGTCACGAAACATTTCTACCGTAGTAAAGAACCTCGGATATACAACATTACGGACAAAGTACTAGCAATCTGCTTTCACAGCGCTTGAGAGCATCAAAGCAAAACAAAAGAGTGTGGCGGCCGATAAAATCTCGCATTTGTTTAATAACATCGCTCGTTAGAATCAACTAATGTCGCACACTCGCACTCGCTGCGGCCGAGAGACGATTATCAAACCACCACTGAGACTAACGCAATCACTCTATATACGTGCTTGGTTAGCTTTGGTTTCTATGTATCGGACTTGTTGTTTTTTAAGGTTTACACCTGAATTGTCAGGTTAAGTATCTTTAATGGGTGTCGTGTATTCGCACAGTTTATATTCAACCCCTTAGGCATGGTTAAACCAGAAATCCTAACCTGCCTTTTTGCTTATACCGAACGTTTATTTTATTATCCAAACATTATTGATTTTGACTCAGTGGTCGACCATAAAAAACAAATAAGTTACATAGATTTGTCCATCGACGACGTTCAAAATTTCAAACGCCTGCCAAATAACAGTACAACGATTTTCAATCTTGTCACATAAGTATAATGCAATTTGTGACAAGATTGAGAAATGATGACATTCAGCATTTCTATAGGCAATTCGAAGCATTAAATTAGTCTTATTCCGAATTGCCATGCACTTTCACAGAGGTCCATGTAAACCGCGCGCGAGGCCTAACACGTCTCACAATTATTTAGTGGGCATTTATTACCTTGCGTTGTATTCAAGACAATTTTGTCTCATCACATTATTCAATGAGAGCCCTCCCAGAAAGACACGAAGCTCTCCGGAAGTGGCCGAAAGCGGCCGATAAAGAGGAGGCGGAGTGCTTTTGAATGAGCATTAACAAGCTTACATCATAGCTTTATGGCGTCTCTTTATGACCTTATAGAATTTATTTTAATAAAACTATTGTACTTTTGATAGTACTGATGGACATCTTTCATATAATTTGCGTCATGCAGTTTTTTAAAGAAGTGATTTTGCAGTTAGCGCTTATTATTTTAGAACTACCTACATAATCGTTTTCATTTCAAACTCAAACTCAAAGCATTTATTTCAATTAGACCATTACAGGCACTTTTGAATGCACAAAAAAAAAACAAAGAAAATGAAGCTACAGTCACAGACACAAGGCATAATAACTTGTGAAAGTACTGTAGTTGCCCATTCCAAAGCGTAGATCTCTATGGAGAAGAATTGGCAAGAACTCCATGGACACTTCTCAATTTCACTTATTAAGTTTTCCTTCATAATCATTTAACTTGACAAACAATTAAATTAATTTCAGCGATTCAAATCGTTTCTACACGAACTAGAGGAATCCTTTCACAAGTGTTCGTTAACTGATTGACGCTAAGTGGACGCAAATTACTGCGAACCACAACAAAGCGGTGAAAGTGCCCTTGTTAGAGTAGTTCGGACTTCCCGCAGTTATGGATTAACCCGCAACCGATAGGTCATCAGCAGTTATTGATTAAGGTTATTTAATAAACCAGATTTAATACGACAAAATGCGAGGAGCTCAGCCGCTCGGGGTCGATCTTTAGGTTAAGCCGTACTTGCCTAGGTTGGTCTGTGGATGGGTGACCACCCATTACATACCGATATTCCTCCGTGTCTCGGAAAGCACGTTAAGCCGTTGGTCCCGGGTATCATTTGTAGATCTTTGACAGTCGTTAGGTAGTCAGTCGCCCAAAAAGTCTGACATCCAGTCTTACCAAGGGGTATCGTATTACCCAGTACTAACGGGGTTGTGGAGGTCAGATAGGCAGTCGCTCCATGTGAAATACCGGAAGCCGACTCCAATATAGTTGGGAAAAGGCTAGGCAGCAATCAAAACTTACACTTTTGTAAAGTTAAGTAACAACTTCTTATGTAGTTGAACATACTACATTGAAGCATTAACACTACTTACATAAATAACTGAAAAAAAAAAACGAAGACAGAAATACTAATAGCGAAGAAAAAGATTTGGCAATAATATTTTAAAAGCAAGAAGCCCACGAGCGTGCGGTAAGAAACAAGCATCGCCGCCCACAACTCTCAGACGTGCTAATCCGACCATCTGTTAACATTGAAACAACCCGCTGAAACAAAGGCCGACCCGACCGTTTTAATGAACCCAGATTATGAAGGTGTTAAACCTTCGCCGCCGCTCTTTCAACTCCCAAATTATGACTTTTGAGCGGAGCCGCGCGCGCGCCTCTTCACGGGGTCACATTTCGGCAATCGCCAAAGTTTCTCTCGCCCTCTCCCACGTACCGCTCATCCATAAACCTCTCGCCTTTCTTTGAACATAAAATCCCTCATAGTTTTGCTTTACTGCTCCTCCACAATGAAAACAACCGGAGTGGACTTTACGACCACGCCATAAAGTTTTAAATCGCTCTCGATTATTTCGTATTTTCGATTTGTATTTAGCCTCATACGTTATGATCAGGACTCGTAACAAAAAAGTCTAAATAAATCTGTCCTGTCTCGGCCAGCCGGAGAATTTGAGCAATGTAAATCATTTTATTACAATGCGTTGTTTTTTATTTGTCGCAGCCTTTGTGCTTAGAGATGTTGCCTCGTGCGTTTAATTATGCCGATGCATCATTACGAGGAAACAAATTAGTAAAATAAAACAATATATCAACCAGGTATTTTTAAACTTTGCCAATAAAACATTTGTACTAATATTATTCTTATAAGCTCACAACTTTGAAGTTATTTTTAAAACTTTTGCAATTACTGCTAGTAAAAGTGTCTACTGAAAAATTATGCAAAGCTCTTGCATATTTATAAGAAAAGTTATTCTTTGTGTAATTTTTATTCGAAGTCGTAATAAAAACACAAGCGGGAGTTAATTGTGTTGCAAGTTCCTTCTTAGTTATTGATACAATTCTTACAAATATGATGTGATATTTGATGTTAATCCTTACGTCATACATTCAGCTAACCTCCTTACTCAACACCTACATAAATAGCTTGTTAGCTTGCATGTGTACGCACCTACCAATTTAATTCTGCGGGTGTCGTATTAAACCCGTGCTTTTGCCGTACATGTCATAAATCCAGCTCGCGACACCAAAATATTGAATGGTGCCAAAATGTCACCCGAACAGCAAAGACGCCGACAAAGGGGCCGCCGCGCTGGGTGTTCCTTATTCCGCGCCACGCTGAGCCCCTATTTTTTCATCTCATTCAATTTTGACTTCTTTCAAAAGGCTATTAATATAAGCCGCATTTTTTAAAATCAGTTTTAAGGCCAAAGCCGTGTATTGTTGCGGGGGTTTTTTAATCAGTTTCCGTAGGATACCGCTACCGATTTATAAATGAGATCGACCCGCGAGCCCCGCCGTTCTTGGTTTAGGCGAATTAAAACATGATGTGGGTTTACACAAAAAACGTTCCGTTAATAAATAACGCGTGTTTGAAAAAAACAGATGAAGACAAATTGCTGTAATATAATATGTCATATATATAAATTAAAGGTTCGCCTCAGGAACGTGATAGTTTATCGTGTTCTATTTAATCATTAGGAACATCAAGAGGAATCCGGATAGACAAAAGCTTGTTGATCTAAATTCCGCTGACAATATAGATTATTTGATAACCACACTTTGAAACTTACTATTTGCTTTTAACTATAAGTAACTATAGCTTATTCCCGCGGCTTAACCCGCGTGGAGTTCGATAACTGTCCCACGGTATCATACTACCGGGATAAAAAGGGTTATAAACTATCTGTGTTCAAAATTTCATTCAAATCCGTTCAGTAGTTTTTGCGTGAAAGAGTAACAAACATTCACCCATCCTTCCTCATAAATTTTCGCATTTAAGGAAATTGTGATTTATACAAGCTTCGTTCAACAAACTAGTTTAATCTTCGTCTGGATCATTGTGTTGATGGTTAACCATGATCAAACAAGTAGCCTAAATATCATTTTATCTTTTTTTTTCAGGTCGAGGCTCAGATTCCTCGGACATAGACTCGGAGCCAGGGTTGACGCTGAAGAGGAAACAGCGTAGATCCCGTACCACCTTCACAGGGGAACAGCTGGACGCCTTGGAGAGAGCCTTCCACCGGACGCAGTACCCTGACGTATACACTCGTGAGGAGCTGGCTCTGCAGACTGGACTCACTGAAGCTAGGATACAAGTATGTAGCATTACTTTATTTATAGCAGCCTTTTGACTGCCTCGTTGGTCTCGTGGTCGCTAGCGCGCGGGAACCTGGGTTCAATTCTCGGGTCGGGCAAAGTGTTACCATTATGGATTGCTCAGTAGCCTGGAGTTTGGAAGTGTGGTGTGATACCCCATGTCACGGAAATCACATAAACCCGTTGGGAAGATCTGCTTTTCCAGTAAATGAAATTGTCGAATTTGTAGGAAGTCCCTGAACGGATTTGCAGTAATAATCATAATATCACGTCTTTGTTTACCAAAGGAGGCGATGATATATCCACATTTTGGTATATATATAGGCGGGGATGCAGCCAAAGTCTAAATTCATAGGGCGCGAATTACACAGAAACGGCGTAAGGCGTAAGGTGCGGCGCAGGCGTGGAATTTATAAAGGAAACGAAAGAACGGCGTGTCTGTGCCGCGCCGCTTGAGTGTAATTTACGACACGTCGCCTACGTACATTTTGTATGAAAACGTTTTGAAGCGGCATCATGCCTGCGCCGCACCTGGCCGCCGTTTCTGTGTAATTCGCGCCTAGGACAACCAGAAGCGCTCTCCTGCATACCAACACTAAAGTATGTATTGTTTACTACGATTTTAATCATCTATACTTCAAGCATGGTGATTATTGCAAAAGGACCTTGTTTTAGTGTTGTCATTGATAGGCTCATGTTAAGTAGTTTGATGAAATGTTGATAAGGAATCTGCTAGGTAAATGGTTACACAAGGATGCAAATAACTACGTATACTTTGTTACGGCAAGAACAATTTGTTTTTATCTGCCATCAACATTGATAAACGTAACCACTATCACTTTCAACGTGTTTACAGAACTCATATTGTTTTCCCGCGTTTCATGATTATCGTGAACATTATACACACAAAGCAAATCTTTTGTGATAACAGTTGTCACTTCATGTTAAGAGGGAACTGGGGCTGCGATTCTCCATACATAATAAATGTATTCCCCTTGTTTGTTCCTGAATAATGTCTCTACAACATTTTTTTTTTTCATAAAATCAAGGTCTGCTGTTGACACGTCTTTGTCATTTCCTTTTGTTCAGCAACTAATAAGTAAAGAAACCCTACAAAAATGACAAAGAATACCCCTTTTTTACAGCCGTGATTATAGGACTCCCAGATAAAATCAAAAAGTTTTTAACATAAAAGAAATTAATAGGGACCTAGACATACTCTTTCCTAAAATTTTAATGTCAAAAGTAATTGAATCGGCTCAGTTTTCGAGGAGAAAAATATATTTTTGTGATATCGGTCTGAGCTGATTTTTTAATTCTTGCAGGCCCGGTTCCCTCTTAAGATTGCTAACTTTTTTTTTTTGGTTGACTCATATAACAGAAGACAATCTTTTTCATTTCCAGGTTTGGTTCTCCAATCGACGCGCCCGTCTGCGAAAGCATACAGGATCAAATCCAAGTCCGGGTATTGGTGGCTATTCTTCCATACCCATGCCACAGATACCATGTCCCTATCCTGCTGGAGAGATACCTTCTTTAGCCCAACATCATCCGCAGCATCCAGATGCTTGGCACCACCAAAAGTATGCTAATTATAACCAACTGATGGCTCAATCTCAGCATTTGAACCAAGCTTTCCAAAATGCCGCTTTTCCTAGTACTTCTGCGTCCACGTTCGGCCATTTAGTGCCCAGTGCCAATGGCCCACCTCACAGCCAATTATTGGACAGTGGCATACCAAGAAATGATTACGCTCGATATCCTAGTAGCGAAATATATAATAAACCTATAAATTATTTACCAAAAGAGGCTGAAGTTGACGACAAAGTAAACAGTGATGAAGTGATTGAGCCCAGGGAAGACACTTTCGATAAACCCACTGCTGATGAGTACAGCAAAGCGTTACCAAATACTGAATATCCGAAAGTTCCTGCTGATTACTCCAAAGTTTCTGCAGATCCATCTGCCGCTTCCAACTGGAGCCCCTCACATAACTCATTGAACATGAGCCTTGCGGGTCTGTCCAGTGAATATAAATATATGAATGACCCATATTCATTCCCGAACGTCTCTGATCCTCTTTCTCACCACAACTATCCTAATCCACCTAATACTGCCAACAAGTACTGGATTTGACATAGTTGCTGTAAACTTTTGTTTTAGTAAATATAATGTTAACTTTATTTAAATTATATTATAGTGTAATTATTATTTTAAGGAACTTTTGTGAGAGATTACCTCTATTTTGCATTCCACATAACGATACCTATTATAAAACCAAACATTTGTAAATTGTTACTAAGAGAGTCATTAGATAATAAAGGGTTAAATATTATTTACTCGTTTTATTCATTGTCTAAAAAATCATTTATTGTTTTGTTTTTGGTATTTACAAGTATATAAAAGTAAGATAAAAATTAAAACATATATTAAATGCCAGACCTTATTTAATTAAATAAACATCAAAATCGACTCTTAAATATTAATGTTGTACAAATTTAAAATTCCTCATGCCTGTGTTGTTACTTCTAACAATGACGCACCGGCTTCAAAGGGTACTGGGGCTAAATCTTCTCCTAAGAATGACGGAGGTGCAGCAGTGTTTGTATTTTCTTGGGCAACTTGGGGTTCAACTGTAGTCACAGTAATTTCTGGTATGATTGATTCCGTGACAAATGGCGCGCTGGTAACGTTGGTGGAAGCAACGTCATTAGAACTTACGACAGATCCATCAGTACTAACATCAACTGGTGTTTCAGCAGCTGATGTCGCGATAGATGAAGCATCTACTGACACAGCAGATTCAATGGGGACCGCGATTGCGGAGCCAGTAGCGTCAATGGGAACTGCGATGGGAGAAGGAGCTACTGAGACAGCAGCATCAACGGGGGCCGCGACAGATGAAGCGTCTGCAGAGACAGCGGCGTCAACGGGAGCTGCGCTGGCAGAGGCAGAGTCTGCGGAGACAGCAGCTTCAGCGGGGACCACGACAGATGAGGCGTCTGCGGAGACAGCGGTGTCAACGGGAGCTGCGCTAGCAGAGGCAGGGTCTGCGGAGACAGCAGCTTCAGCGGGGACCACGACAGATGAGGCGTCTGCGGAGACAGCGGTGTCAACGGGAGCTGCGATGGCAGAGGCAGGGTCTGCGGAGACAGCAGCTTCAGCGGGGACCACGACAGATGAGGCGTCTGCGGAGACAGCGGTGTCAACGGGAGCTGCGCTGGCAGAGGCAGGGTCTGCGGAGACAGCAGTTTCAGCGGGGACCACGACAGATGAGGCGTCTGCGGAGACAGTGGTGTCAACGGGAGCTGCGATGGCAGAGGCAGGGTCTGCGGAGACAGCAGCTTCAGCGGGGACCACGACAGATGAGGCGTCTGCGGAGACAGCGGTGTCAACGGGAGCTGCGCTGGCAGAGGCAGGGTCTGCGGAGACAGCAGCTTCAGCGGGGACCACGACAGATGAGGCGTCTGCGGAGACAGTGGTGTCAACGGGAGCTGCGCTAGCAGAGGCAGGGTCTGCGGAGACAGCAGCTTCAGCGGGGACCACGACAGATGAGGCGTCTGCGGAGACAGTGGTGTCAACGGGAGCTGCGATGGCAGAGGCAGCTACTGAGACATCAGCATCAGCGGGGACCACGACAGATGAAGAGTCTGCGGAGACAGCAGCTTCAACGGGGACCACGACAGATGAGGCGTCTGCGGAGACAGCGGCGTCAACGGGAGCTGCGATGGCAGAGGCAGCTACTGAGACATCAGCATCAGCGGGGACCACGACAGATGAAGGATCTGCGGAGACAGAAGCTTCAGCGGGGACCACGACAGATGAGGCGTCTGCGGAGACAGCGGCGTCAATAGGAACTGCGACGGGAGAAGGAGCTACTGAGACAGCAGCATCAACGGGGGCCGCGACAGATAAAGCGTCTGTGGAGGCAGTAGCGTCAACGGGAGCTGGGATGGCAGAGGCAGCTACTGAGACATCAGCATCAGCGGGGACCACGACAGATGAAGGGTCTGCGGAGACAGAAGCTTCAGCGGGGACCACGACAGATGAGGCGTCTGCGGAGACAGCGGCGTCAATGGGAACTGTGACGGGAGAAGGAGCTACTGAGACAGCAGCATCAACGGGGGCCGCGACAGATAAAGCGTCTGTGGAGGCAGTAGCGTCAACGGGAGCTGGGACGGAAGAAGCAGCTACTGAGACAGCAGCATCAGCGGGGACCACGACAGATGAAGGGTCTGCGGAGACAGCAGCTTCAGCGGGGACCGCAACAGATGAAGCGTCTGCGGAGACAGCGGCGTCAACGGGAGCTACGATGGCAGGTGCAGCTACAGAGACATCAGCATCAACGGGGGCCTCGACAGATAAAGCGTCTGCGGAGACAGCAGCTTCAGCGGGGACCACGACAGATGAGGCGTCTGTGGAGACAGCGGCGTCAATGGGAACTGCGACGGTAGAAGGAGCTACTGAGACATCAGCATCAGCGGGGACCACGACAGATGAGGCGTCTGCGGAGACAGCGGTGTCAACGGGAGCTGCGATGGCAGAGGCAGGGTCTGCGGAGACAGCAGCTTCAGCGGGGACCACGACAGATGAGGCGTCTGCGGAGACAGCGGTGTCAACGGGAGCTGCGATGGCAGAGGCAGCTACTGAGACATCAGCATCAGCGGGGACCGCGACAGATGAAGGGTCTGCGGAGACAGAAGCTTCAGCGGGGACCACGACAGATGAGGCGTCTGCGGAGACAGCAGCTTCAGCGGGGACCACGACAGATGAGGCGTCTGCGGAGACAGCGGCGTCAACGGGAGCTGCGATGGCAGAGGCAGGGTCTGCGGAGACAGCAGCTTCAGCGGGGACCACGACAGATGAGGCGTCTGCGGAGACAGCGGTGTCAACGGGAGCTGCGATGGCAGAGGCAGGGTCTGCGGAGACAGCAGCTTCAGCGGGGACCACGACAGATGAGACGTCTGCGGAGACAGCGGTGTCAACGGGAGCTGCGCTGGCAGAGGCAGGGTCTGCGGAGACAGCAGCTTCAGCGGGGACCACGACAGATGAGGCGTCTGCGGAGACAGCGGTGTCAACGGGAGCTGCGCTGGCAGAGGCAGGGTCTGCGAAGACAGCAGCTTCAGCGGGGACCACAACAGATGAGGCGTCTGCGGAGACAGCGGTGTCAACGGGAGCTGCGATGGCAGAGGCAGCTACTGAGACATCAGCATCAGCGGGGACCGCGACAGATAAAGCGTCTGTGGAGGCAGTGGTGTCAACGGGAGCTGCGATGGCAGAGGCAGAGACTGAGACATCAGCATCAGCGGGGACCACGACAGATGAAGAGTCTGCGGAGACAGCAGCTTCAACGGGGACCACGACAGATGAGGCGTCTGCGGAGACAGCGGCGTCAACGGGAGCTGCGATGGCAGAGGCAGCTACTGAGACATCAGCATCAGCGGGGACCACGACAGATGAAGGGTCTGCGGAGACAGAAGCTTCAGCGGGGACCACGACAGATGAGGCGTCTGCGGAGACAGCGGCGTCAATAGGAACTGCGACGGGAGAAGGAGCTACTGAGACAGCAGCATCAACGGGGGCCGCGACAGATAAAGCGTCTGTGGAGGCAGTAGCGTCAACGGGAGCTGGGACGGAAGAAGCAGCTACTGAGACAGCAGCATCAGCGGGGATCACGACAGATGAAGCGTCTGCGGAGACAGTAGCTTCAGCGGGGACCGCAATGGATGAAGCGTCTGCGGAGACAGCGGCGTCAACGGGAGCTGCGATGGCAGAGGCAGCTACTGAGACATCAGCATCAGCGGGGACCACGACAGATGAAGCGTCTGTGGAGGCAGTAGCGTCAACAGGAGCTGGGATGGCAGCGGCAGCTACTGAGACATCAGCATCAGCGGGGACCACGACAGATGAAGCGTCTGTGGAGGCAGTAGCGTCAACGGGAGCTGGAACGGAAGAAGCAGCTACTGAGACAGCAGCATCAGCGGGGACCACGACAGATGAAGGGTCTGCGGAGACATCAGCATCAGCGGGGACCGCGACAGATAAAGCGTCTGTGGAGGCAGCGGCGTCAACGGCAGCTGGGATGGCAGAGGCAGCTACTGAGACATCAGCATCAGCGGGGACCACGACAGATGAATCGTCTGTGGAGACAGCGGCGTCAACGGTAACTGGGATGGGAGAAGCAGCTACTGAGACAGCAGCATCAGCGGGGCCCACGACAGATGAAGGGTCTGCGGAGACAGCAGCTTCAGCGGGGTCCACAACAGATGAAGCGTCTGCGGAGACAGCGGCGTCAACGGGAACTGCGATGGGAGAAGTAGCTACTGCAACATCAGCAACAACGGGGGCCGCAACAGATGAACCGTCTGTAGAGACAACAGTTACTGAGGCACCTCCAGCAGTAGGAACGTTAACAGCCGGGACAGTTGGGACAGCTACTGAAACACCTCCAGCAGCAGGAACGTTAACAGCTGGGTCAGTTGGGACAGCTACAGAGACACCTCCGGCAGCAGGAGTGCTAGCAGCTGGGATAGCTGGGATAGCTACTGAGACACCTCCGGCAGCAGGATTGTTAACAGCCGGAACAACTGGGACAGCTACTGAGACACCTGCGTCAGCAGGAACGTTAACAGCCGGGACAGTTGGGACAGCTACTGAGACACCTCCAGCAGCAGGAACGTTAACAGCTGGGACAGTTGGGACAGCTACTGAGACACCTCCGGCAGCAGGATTGTTAACAGCCGGAACAACTGGGACAGCTACTGAGACACCTGCGTCAGCAGGAGCGTTAACAGCTGGGACAGCTACTGATGGACTTCCTTCAACGGGAGTCGCGACGGATGGAACATTTCCAGATACACTGGAAGCTGATCCTGAAACGTCAGCAGCAGATGAGCCTACACTAGTTGCGTTTGCAGCAGAAGAAGCGGCTTCTCCTCCAGTTAACCAATTGGGAAGTACATTCGACAAAAACTGAACAACAGTTTGGAGAATAGTTTTCTTCTGTTCTACAGCCCGCTGCGCCTGGGTCACCCACGGTAAACTAACGTTTTGCAGTAAGGCGGTTTCGTTATCCAATTCAGCAATTTTGGTTTCTAGCTCTGCACTAAGCCGCTGAATATACACAGCATTCACATGACTGACCAAGTAGTTACTAAAACTATCTTGCGACGCAGAGTCGTTTAATAGTTTATTTTGTACTAGTTGTAGAACAGCTTGACGGTATTCAGTCCTAGTACTATTTACATTAAGGCCTAGTTCTTCTCCTAAGTATCTGTTTACTGCAGCTTGTTTCTCTAATTCGCTGCTGTTAGCTGGCAAAGCGTACTTGGTGTACACATAGTTTTTCCAAATGTCTTCTAGGTCCATGGGATCATTTTCTTCTACTGACTCAACGGAGTTGTCAACAACGGGGTTGTTTTCTTCGAGAGTTTTCTTTTCTATCTCAGCTAGATTTTCTTGGATTTCTTCTTGTCGTTTACGTTCTTCTTTAGCCAGCTTTTCTTGTCTTTTAAGCTCTTGTTCTTGACGCTTGCGCTCTTCTTTCGCCAATTTCTCCTGTCGCTTACGTTCTTCTTTTTCAAGTTTTTCTTGCAATTTGCGTTGTTGCTCTGCTAATTTTTCTTCCAATTTGCGCTGTTGTTCTTGTAGCTTAAGCTCTTCTTTTTCTGCTTTTTCGCGTAGTTTCAGTTCTTTTTCTAAAAGTTTTTGTTCTTCTTTCTTCCTCTTCTCTTGTAGTTTAAACTGTTCTTCATTAAACTTTCGCTCCCAGGAATCTGTGTCGTTCTCATTGGTATCATCGTCTTCGTCATTTTCTTCAGCACTTTCTATTGACACATTTGATTCATCTGATATAGATCTTTGCTTTCGTAGCAAGATTCCTGAAGCACTTTCATCGGGCAGATATTTCGCGCTCACCACACAAAACAAGGACACCTACAACAATTAAAAGTAAAACACGTGTCAAGCAAACTTTCTCATCATAAAAATAATAAATCTATATAGTTAAATATCCGAGCTATCAGAATGGCTATAGAGGAATCGTGTGCCTGTACGCTATCCATTACACTATTAACATAAATCAACTAAACAAACACAATATCTTACTTTGTTAGAGAAGACAACTATGCTTTCACGAAATATAACCACAATTTCTAGTACCCTCTAAAAAGTTACGAGAAAAAATTATCAAAGAAAAATTGTATCTTAAAATCATCTCTAATAATACTTACAAGCAGTAGTACATAAATGATCCTCATTTTGAACAGGTTCTGTTGTTTATTTTTGTAAATTATTAATTTTTCATTTACCGCGAAATTCGTTCGTTTCACACTTTAATGTATGTATACTTGTGTTTCGTATGAGCTCGTTCGTTTAAGTTTAGAATTTTGTAGACATGTCCTTTTATACTTCGCAGAGTAATTAACGTAGATAACGTTAGATAATGGCTTCTACTGAGATAACTGGTACGTAGTAAAGTCTTGGCCAAACAAAATGTTTTCGCGCAGTCTGACTCAAAGTAAACACACGTTATAATTTTAATAGCGACAATCTCATCAATGCAGTGAAGAAAGTCTTAACTAAATGTTAAAAACAAACAAGCGGATGTTTGATATAATAAAACGTAATAATCAGGACGGAAATGGGCTTATGTACAAATAATTATATACGTCTAGCATCCGTTAGTAATCTTCTGAAACAGCTACTCGTCTGAAATGGTGGCCGAAATGTTCTACATTCAAACTCAAACTCAAAGCATTTATTTCAATTAGACCATTACAGGCACGTTTGAATTTCCCAAAAAAACAAAGAGCGAAGCTACAGTCACAGACACAAGGCATAATAACTTGTGCAAGTACTGTAGTTGCCCATTCCAAGGCGTAGATCTCTATGGAGAAGAATGGGCAAGACATTGGTTCCCGTATCTATTATTGCCAGTTTCTACTCACAATAATTCGACTAAGCTGTCATCATAGTAATTATATCTAAGAAAATATTTTGTTGCACACTGTGCTCCTATGAAATAATATTTATCATCGTTAATAAAGGCACTTGTATGTCGATGGATTAGAAAGTGTTACTGGGTTTTTCTGTTTGCAAAATCACAGTTGCTGTAACCCCTCACAGCAACTGTGATTTTATATATAACCTACCTTTTTTTTGAGGCAGAGCAATTGTTTCACACATATGTGCAGGAGGAAACAGGGTAGTTATGTGGGGCTTGTCTACACTAAACCCACATTTAAAAAAAAGTTGACGCCTCTATTTGTCTTTGCACTCATTCGGTTTTAAAGAAGAATACGAAAACAGCAACGCTTGACTTTTGGAGTCAGTCTCCAAGCAGTGGCCCTGCGACCAGGCTCTCATGCTACTACGGCGGTTTTCGGCATACTGGGAAGTGGGAATACCGAATAGCGAATGGTCTCATGATACGCATGGCGATGGTACCTGATTGATTATCACGAATGAATGTGATCATTTATCTTCCTCTTCGGATTGAGTTTTTGTGATAACCGTTCGCAATATATAATTTTATAACCATATTTTACATAAATATTGTTATTTTTATTACAACTTGAAATTATTACATACAACTACACACAAAAATTACTTACCTAGTACTATTGTAATACAGTTCATCATCTGCCTAGCCTTTTCCCAAATATATTGGAGCCGGCTTCCAGTCTAACCAGATGCAGCTGAATACTAGTATTTTACATGGAGCGACTGCCTCTCTGATCTCCACAACCCAGTTAGTTCTGGGTAATACGATACCCCTTGGTAAGGCTGGCTATTGGCTGGCTATTGTTATACAGTAACATTCTAAGTTTAGACTGACTATCAGAACTGCGAGCTTCTGACCGTGTAGTTAACGACTGCTATAACTTATTCTTGTGAGATCCAAAATGATTCCTCATTTTTTTATTATTTATCCTCGCAATCGCAAGCAATACAGCAATTCCACCTACTGATACTATTAGCCTGCGTTATCCCACTGCTGGGCAAAGGCCTCGCCCCATGACTTCCAGTTGATTCGATCCAGGGCTAATGTGAACCACTGGACCATTCCACCTATGAATCAAAGAATTAGGAAAGGTAATCGTATCCGTATTTTCTGAAAAAGGAGAGCTTTCATGATAGTCCTGGTCGTCCATTAGATACCTATGTCATATTAACGAGTCAGACTCAATAGGGCATGAAAGGATATCACGAGTTCACATATCTACTTAACCGTGTAGATACGTTATCAGAAAATCAAATTCATAGGTTACCTAACTATGACTTCACACAGCTTTAAAAGGAGATATTTACATGGAGCTTATGTACGATTATTGAATGCTGAATCCCCGTATAATAAAAAACCGGCCAATTGCGAGTCGTACTCACACGCACACAGGGTTCCGTAGCACCAAACAAAACAGCAAAGCTAAATTTGTTTTTCATAGTATATTAATGAAAAACAAAGTTACTGCTGCAGTTTGATAAAAAAGTTCCATAGCTCAAAAACTAAAAATCAAATCTTATTCAAACCAATTTTCGTTAAAAGTTTTTTTTACATTCTACAATCCCAATTTTTTTCAGAATTTTCCTTCTCTTACTTTAGAAATTAGAGGGGGGGGCACACATTTTACTACTTTGGAAGTGTCTATATTTCAAACGATTGACTTTAAGAAAAAATGGTTTTAGAAACCTCCATGTCATTTTTAAAGTCCTATCTATAGACACCACGCACGTATAGGTTTGATGTTTTTTTTTTTAGTTTCCGTTCCATGTATCCGAGCCCCCTCATAATATTTTATTTTTGTATAAAAATCGTAAAGCGGTTCACAGAATACATCTACCTACCAAGTTTCAACTGTATAGTCCTAATAGTTGCGGAATAAAGTGGCTGTGACATACAGACGGACAGACAGACATGACCAATCTATAAGGGTTCCGTTTTTTGCCACTCGGCTACGGAACCCTAAAAACCCTCATTGCCAGGGTCAGTAAGGACAAAATTACGCAATTAGATCACGTGCATATACTTGTGTCTCCAAACTTATCTCAAAGATTACATTGTTTGCATGCTTCGCCTATTGTACTTGCCTAATTACTGTCGGAAATTGGGTATTAAAATTCTAAGAAACATAAGCAGAATTCTTGGAATACTGAGGTATTTTTAATCTACTTACTGTGTAATGTTGTGTTGCAGTGTTGACTATTAGTATGGTTGAATAGTTAATTAATGCGCATTGTACTCTCGTGCATATTAAATACCTTAGCTCAAATAGCTCTTAAATCTTTTATTGATAGGTAAGCTAATTTTTAAGATAGGAAGCTGCTGAATGAAGAAATCTGTCATTGTATATCAGAGTAATTAGAAAAACCAGACTTTCATCATCTGCCTAGCCTTTTCCCAACTATATTAAGGTCGGCTTCCAGTCTAACCGTATGCAGCTGAATACCAGTATTTTACATGGACCGATTGCCTATCTGACCTCCACAATACGATACCCCTTGGTAAGACTGGATGTCAGACTTTTTGGGCCACTGGCTACCTAACGACTGTCAAAGATCTACAAATGACACCCGGGACCAACGGCTAAACGTGCTTTCCGAGACACGGAGGAAACTCGGTATGTAATGGGTGGTCACCCATCCACAGACCAACCTAGGCAAGCGCGGCTTAACGTAAAGATCGACCCGAGCGGCTGTTATTATTAAGTCACGAGCTCCTCTTAATTCATCACCTCTAATGACGTTAAATAGGGAATGACAGATTGAATGGGGGATCATCATTACTTGCCGATGGGGAATCCCATCAGCTGCAACTGGTGCGCGACTTAACGTCTTATAATTGTTATCTTTTAAGTCACTTTTACAACAGCAAAGGAAAAAGAGAAATGTGTTAATGTAAGTAGTAACATTATGATATAATAAGTACTAACTACACAACACTGATACGTCATTATAAGGTTGCATTAACATATGTAAACATTTCATTTCAGTATGCAAAGTAATTGCAGGATTATGGTATATCGTAGGTAGCTAATAGCAACAAGTTTCAGGTTTTATAACAGTAAGTAAATAACAATAAATACTTTTACTAAGATAAATAATGAGTTCCAATGTTGGCAATTTGACGGCGCGTTTGGCGCAGTGGCTGAGCGATTGACTGCTGCGCTGCGTGTCGCGGGTTCGATACACGGAACAAATATTTGTATGGCCTACAGGTAGTTGTTCCGGGTCTGGCTGTTTGTGTATGTGAGTTTAAATGCTTGTAAACGCACCCACGATTCAGGAGAAATTCCTAGTGTGGGGCAACGTTTTAAAAAATATATATTAAGGTACCTTTTATGACTCTCTCTTTTTTAAATGGAAAATAACGTAAGATACAAAAGTTTTTTAGAGAAAAGACATTTGTAAAATGTACCTATATTATTGACACCGTAATAAACAAAGTAATTACGGTTTAAATCCATGTTTATTTCATTTTACTGCAAGCTAACTAAAACTACTACAGAAGTTCCTACGGCCAATTTAACTCTGGAACGCTCTTTGACCAATTTATGCTATCCTAAAATTAGAAGGCGCTTTTTAGATAACAGTGTGTTGTTGCATTGCAGTTGAATGTTTGTGTGATTTATACTCACTCATACTTTATAATGTGTGAAGTAATAATAGAAAATTAAGTAACAAAATGTAAAAACGACACCATATAAAAAATTAAAAAATCATCTGCCTAAACTTTTCAAAGTTTCGAGTCAAACCACATGCAGCTGAATACGAAAACTTTAATTAATTAAATAAGCGATTGGTTATTGTGTAAAACCTATCAAACTAAAATGTAGTACTTTTCTATCGTAGGTAATTCTACAAAAAAAACATGTATGTATTTTAATGTTTGAATACTTATCTACATAACATAACATCACGCCTGTACTTCCTGAAGGATTAAGCAGAGGTGTACTTGATAGTAAACCCACATTTCGCCATCTACATTTAAGTCCCATGTGGGGGGACTAGCATATTGGGCACAAATCCAGACTCCGTGGCTGCTACTGAGAAATTCCCGATGGAAAAACACAATAAAAATATGCCCGTGAATCGAACCCAGGACCTCATGCTCAGCAGTCGCGATTGCGACCACTAGACCACTAGACCAACGAGGCGGTCGTCACGTGTGTACTTACCTAAATACGTTCTAAAACACGCGCTTAGATCGTTTAACACGTGCTTAGGGTTTCTCAGAAAACAAATAGTTGTGATAAGTCAACGCCTAATCAGCTTTAGGGCTACTTTATAAAAAAAAATATCAGTAATAATGTGATTTTCGACGGCCTATTATTTTATTTTAGTCGAAGCAGAAGTATAGGTATTGCAACCCTAAGATAATCCTGGAGTTAAACTTTAAAATATCCTGAACAACGAGTGTGGACTTTATTTTTGCGTAAACTAAGTACTTATTTATGATCGCAGCACTAACAAGCACGGTAAAGCACGAGTACCATCTTTACAGAAACTTTTATTCCAAAGTTAAACCAATCAATTCAGTCCATTGCTGGACTTAGGCCTATCCTAAACCGCGCCACAGCACCCTATCATCTACCGACAACTTTACAACCTAAATGAAGTACGTCCCACACTATGCTTACCAATACGTGTTTTCTTATTTCTATTCCAAGTTTCGTTTGCGCCATAGGCTATTCGATCCTCCCAAATATTATGCGGAACCCTTTATTCGAAATAATATTCGCACTTGTTTTCCTTTCACAGTTTTTTCCAAGTGTACACGCAGATTCATTATCTTTGCAAACAAACCACTACGAATATTGTTGGGCTAAATATACATTATTATCTAACCAATATTTACTTAACGAAACACATGCTTATTGCGTAAGCGAACGATCTTGTTCTTAAAGTACCTAACATGAAATACAGTATTCGTAACGTTTATTTTCTTTACTGGTATTTATTTTTATTGGGCTCCTAATCCGTGAAAAGTTTTCTTAGTTTTCCAGGATCTTCTTCTTTTCGTGTACTTAGTGCCTAATCTGGTGGCCAAAGGGCCTCTGACTTGGCTTTACATACCGTCGAGAAATATCTTTCAGGCATGCTGGTTTCCTCACGATGTTACTTACCCGGATAGTCAAGCAGAGGTGAGGCAGAGGAGGAGCTCAGTGCGGTGAACTTGTATCACCTACATCTACATTTTGTTAGTTAGGTTTGTGTCAGTCCAATGTAATAGGAGCGAGCCTATTAAGAGTTAAGAGATATACTGGGTGATTTATCTAACGTGGGCAATACTTTAGGGGCGTATAGTACTCCTGAAAATGAACAAAAATTATTATGGGACCGACCATGAAATCACGAATAAAATATCAGCAGCTCCAATCGTTCGCGTAACTCGAAAAAATGTAGGCATTAGCGGATTGTTTTATCATATTCATAGTTAGTCCCATAGTAAATGTTTCTCAAATGGATGAGTAGTACCTTTTTTTTTACGGATAGGAAATCATCAAATAAATCCTCCCGCTCTGGGTGGAGTGGGAGGGAGTGTCAGACTTTTACTGATTAAAACCCATCCATGTTCCTTAACACCTAGTACCTTAGTTCCTTAGTACCTTTAACAATCATCCTCACTATCAAGTTCACTATCAAGTTTCTGCCCCGGTTCGAAAAAATTGTAGATCCGGGACTGATGGTCCTGCTTCAAAATTACTATAGCTCCTGCAAGTTCCTATATCTTCTTAATCCGCATCCCACGCTAACGGCCAACGAAGCAATTCAATTAGCAGCCGATATTCCACCCCATGTGCACTGCACCCAAACGCAAAACAATTCGTATTTTATTTTACAAAAAGCCTTTTACAGTGCGCTTATCAAACGACACCGTGTACAGTTTTTTTTTTTTTTTGTTTTAAATCATGAAATGACCCCTCCATCTCTGGGCGGAGTGGAAGGGAGTGTCAGACTCGTACTGACTAAAACCCATCCATGTTCCTTCTTTGCCCTTTGTGTTCCAGGGCCGCAGTATCTCTGTCAAGTATAGCTAGTTCTAGCAAGTATAGCTTAGGTTGATTCAGGAGTCGTTATATTATAATTTGTTTGGTATTCGTCTATCGATGTTCCAGGGTTTGTTTAAAATATTTAACTTTTTTGTTGAATTCATAATAAAATTATGTTGACTACCATTATGAGTGTTCATTCTTTGGAATAATGAAATATTATGACACTATGTTGCAATCATCTTTTCTGGCCCAGCAACTAGCCCGGGTTCAAGTTTTCTCTTGACATACTTAACATAACACCACTCTTGCAACCACGGGCGAGACGTGAACCTAATAGTACACGGTACACCCATATTTCACTAGTTATGTTTAAGTACCATGTAATATGGGAAAAGCCTATTGGCAGCAACCGGTCACAAAGCCAGACTCCGAGCTGCTACTGAGAAATTCCAAATGGAAAATCCCATTAACATTTTATCCGACCCGGGAATCGAACCCTAGACGTCATGCTCAGCAGTAACGCTTACGACCAATGAGGCAGTGTTCTTTTGAACACACTAATGCCCTTTGTTAGTGCCCCATCTATAAAACCTTTGAACTAAACCTATTTTGGTTACCTCGAGATGCACAGATAACAAAATTCTCTTATTCGCCGCGATGAATCAGCTTGTTGATCATGTGAAACCAACTATTTGATAACGCACTTACGACATAGACAATTTCAACAAAACATGACAGTTACAGTGTATAGAGATTTAATGTAATCTTTGTTATTTTCCACTTACAAACATAGAAAAACCGTTTTACTTTCGCTGTCGCTACCCAGCGTTCGACAATATTTCTAAACATTCGATTATTTTATTTGTTTGACGGTACTGCTAGCTCTTAATCTTAGGAATATCTTATCTCTACTAATATTTGTAAACTTTATTGATTGTTGGATAAGAGCAAAGAGTTTACCTACTAAGTATTTTACAAAACCATTGGGTACCTATTTTTTTTTAATCATTTACTCCATTCCAACCTCTACCTCTTAAAAGGTGGCGGGATAAGCAGAGTAAAACCAACGACAAGTGGTTCTCATTCATGCATCAAGTCATGGGGATGTTACAGGGAAACAGTAACTGCAGGTATATATGTATATTCTAGACACTTCTGTCTAGTGAATATGTTACGGCTAAAAGCCGATAATGGTTACACCTAGTTCTAGCCGGCGATACCTAGGTGCGGCCGGTAACAGTTTGTTATAAAGCAACCAATTTGGATGTAGCGTTCACCGGCCGCTGCTTTTAGCCGTAACATATACATAGATACCTGCAATTACTTCTGTATAGCACTGGACATACCTACATATACAGGGTGTAAACGGACCCTTCACGAAGCCGTCAACCAAGCATTCTGTAAATTAAACTAAGTACCTTTACGCAAATTGTTTTTGCTGGGGAAAGACTTTTTTTTTTGGGGTGAAAAATCACGTTTTACGGTAGGACTCATATAACGCTCTCAGAATATTGTGCTGATGGATGGATTGAATAGTACGGGGGTCGTGGAGATGTTTAAAGTAAAAATCTTACTTTAAAAACATGTATTTAAAAAACACTTGTGAAAAAGTTGGAACTTTGACCCCCAATATCTCCGTAACTAGAAGGTTCCCAGGTATGGTCAAGAACAAAAAAATTATATCATTAGGGAGAACAAGTGCCTTTCGGCTTCGTTAAGGATCTTTTTACACCCTTTATACATACATAAACTCACGCCTTTTTACCATGGGGGTAGGCAGAAACCACAAATACGAGCCTCGTCCACGTTCATACATCTGGTCATACACGCACGCCGATTGCGAGTACTACGCGCCTGACCTTTCTGTAGAACCTCACCAATAAGGTCAGTGTATGTCCTTCTAAGACGTCCCCTCCCGGCGTTGCCACTCACATCTGCCTTGTAAATACCTTTTGTTGTCGCCTTTCAATCATCCTCTCCACATGACCAAACTATCTAAGCATACTCTTTTCAATTTTTGTCACTACATCTTCTCTTATAGCATTGTAATTATACTTTAACCAAGGTAGATAATTTAAGGAGCACTGGTCACAGTGCTCACAACTTTGAAAAGGTTTTCTGCCAAATATCAGCGAGGCGAAAGCGAAACGGGCCATATTTTGGTCGAGGCATACTTAAATTCAGAATCTTGATTGTTAGACGCAGAGTTGCGCAAGTCTATGTGTGTTTTATCGTAAACGTTTGGACGTACCTGAAAATGACGCAAATTTTTCCAAAGCCCTATTCAACGTGCGGCGAACAGGCGTATAGTGATGTGCCAGCACTCTATTTAGATAATTCCAGTCATACGAAATAAGCATTTTCGAAAACAAATGAATGCGAAGGTACCGTTAATTAGTGGTACTCTTTGTCGGAGTCTGATAGGTACCCCGATAGCTATTAAATGAAAATGTTTCACTCAGGAGCAATCACCATCATCGACTGCAGTATGATTTAGATTTCAGGACAGGACTCAAAAATCTTCCACGCCTTTATCCAATCTTTATGCAGTTTTATGTTTAACTAAATCTCAAGACAATAATTATTTTAAAATCTTTATTTTCTTAGAACACAAAACGCGTACGTATTATGATACGTATTCTTCTTCTCTTCGTTTCTACGTAACATCCATCTTATAACGTATGGGCCCAGTAAGTGGCCATGTTTATGGCGGCTCAGAGGCTTTGTTAAGAGAACGGTCACCTGGGACAGCAGGTGGCACTTAGTCTGACCAGGGGCGCCGCACTCGCACTCGGTGCTGGAGAAATCGACAACATCCTATTGAACCAGATAATGTTTGCAGAGGCCTACTTGGGCGCGGAATCGATACAGTGCTCTCCAAATAGGCCACTGCAGTTTACGATCGGGAGGCAGGTGTTCTTGGGGCTTCACGGAGTCGTACTACTACGTAATAAAAGTTTCTAGAATTCTCACACACATTGGTGTGTGATACATTAGATTAGATACATACAACGTTTATTATTACAAATATACCAGTTACAGGACACTGTTGAAAGTACCTAGAAGCATGCATACCCTATGAAACTAATTTGAAAATTCAATTTTGCGGATCGCCCAAACCCGCAAATTAGCATTTCCCCAGTATAGTTGGGGTTCTTTTCGAGTCTAACTGGATGCCGCTGAATACCAGTAGGTACCTATTCATGTCGAGCCAGGTCCCAGCAGGGCCACAACTCAGCAGTTACTCGATGACACGATACTCCTTGGCAAGACTTTCGGGCTTGCTTTCAAATTGCAACAAATCTTTATCTAATTTCATTATAACTTTCCAAATTCCCATCGCAACTAGATGAGACACTTACAAACAAGCAAATAAAACTTTCCTGTAATATCATTATACGATTACTAACTTATTATGACACTCCTACTGTTGTTCAGGCAAACAAGAGCTGATGTTGAATGTACACATGTTATCGCTTTATGACTGCACACTCTTCCATTTGGGAAAACCTCTGTGTATATAATATACACTACAGGTGGTAACATATAATCCAATAGACAAACAATTCACGTATAAAAGGAGATAGTTTCGCTTATGAACAATAGAAACGAAGTGAACCTGCTAGTATTACGAACTCGAAATATAACGAACAATACTTCAAATATGTCTGCGAAAATCGTTTTAGTTTTGTGTGCTTTGGTAAGTGACTCATTCAAATCTGATATTCTAATCTATAACTGACTCATGTTAAGAAAGTTGACCATAATCTGCAACGACAGTTGTTGATAAGTCTGACTAAGAATATTTTGGAATCCGGTAATATTTTAGATTTTGAAAACATACTATTAAACTGATTATGTCATTGTGAACGTGAATCACATGTAGCTGAACCAAGGAAACAAACGATGTATGAACACTGCAATATAGCTAAGCAATACCTTTTATATTTCCCAACAGGTCGCGCTGGTGTCATCAGTTCCTGCCCCTGGTGCAGGTGTCGGTATCTGGGGCGGTGGTGGCGGTGGCTGGGGAGGCCCTGGTGGTTGGGGAGGCGCTGGTGTCGGCGGTTGGGGTGGAGCAGGAGCCGGTGCCGGCAGTTGGATTCCCCCATGGGTGGCATCCGCTCCCTGGTACCCCCAGTGGGTTCCTTGCACCGTCGTCGGCAGCGCCTGTGTTGACTGTACCACGAAGGTCGTATGCACGAAGATCGGTGGCCTGCAGCGCGCCTGCACTGACCCCACTCTCCCCTACTGCAACGCTGGAGAGTGCTCCGCCACGCCCTCCGCAGGTTGCGGTGCTCCCGCTGTGAATGCCAACGATGCCGTCGCTCCCCGCACCATTGCCGCTGTCTAATCATACGATGTAATGACATGTGTTCCAACCTCGAATAGCTTGTACTTCTTTCTCAACGAACAGAATTACGACTCTCAACAATAGTTTCTGTTATATAATTGTTTCGATTTCCACACTTGTATCTATTTCCAAATTACTATCATAAATTCACGACGAATCACTCAAATGTTAAAACAATTTGTATAATTCCTATTAATTATTTTTTAGTTTTAAATAGAGTCAATAAATTGTTATTTTTAAAACATGTTTTTTTTTCCTTCCATAATATGTAGTTACATATGTACACATTCAAATGATCATATCTTCTGGGTCACTATTTGAAATGAAACACTAAAGAGATCGAAGTTCCTAAACATAATAACGAATATTGATTCCCACACACTGTGCCACACAGTTAGAAATCCTGTCCAGCAACAAAACACCGATTAAAAATATAATATTTATGTATATCTAATTTATACCTTACTGATATTATACCTGCGGGTACTTAAAAGAGAAAATTCAAACATTTAAACTTAGGACTTTGCTAATTCGGTAGCTTATATTTTTTATACATTTTTTTTTAGTTTTAACTAAACTAAAAAAATTGTATACACACTGATAGGTAACAGGCGCGCGCGCTCAAATTTCATACGGCTGTTGTGTTATATTGTGATAAAAGTGTGTGTATAAAAAAAAATCTTTGGGAAAGTTGTTTGTTATCATGAGTACAATCACGTGTTTAACTTAAGTATTGTTCACTAATTACCAGTCACCCTATATAAAGTCCCACACATTGACCTTCCTTTTCGCTTTTCGCTTTTTGCGATATTGCAGGGTCGATTTCGTTGTTTCATTTACAACGTGTAACAGAAAGGGTATAGTCATATGAAAGGATATGCTGCAGACCATCAAACTGAACAACTTCTTCCAAGGGTCCAATATCGTAAAAGGGAAAAATTATCAGCTATCCCATACAAAATTTCAATACCTACTCGACCCAAATGTATGGGATAGCTGATAATTTCTGTTACACGTTGTATGTAGTAATAATAGTCAAAGACCAGGTTCGAAAACTACTCTTGGCTAGGCAATGTAACTTGGAATAGGGAACTCAGTCTACAAACTGTAAAAATGGGAATAAAAAATAATATTCAAAAACTGAGGCAAAAAAACTGAAAAGCAAAAAACAAGCACATTTCAAATTAACTAAAAGTTAGAAGCGAGAACCAGTCGGGTTTTTACAATTACTTTTTATATCATAGGGGTACAAAATGCACTCTTTGGCCTTGATACTAAAGCTTCACACACGTGATACAAACAAAACACGTGTATGTCCCTGTCATCATCATCATTCTCCTACCCTTATCCCAATTTATATGGGGTTGGCGCAGCATGTCTTCTTCATCATTCATTTCATCAGTCACCTCCATTCTTGCCTCATCATGCTTCACACAGTCCATCCATCGTTTCTTTGGTCTTCCTCTACTCTCATAACCATCCACATTCATTCAAAAACAAGAATTTCATGTAGGCATATTTTGTGTATTACGCACCAAGTTTTCCCCAAATCCTTATCGATCTGCCACTTGAGAACAATGTTGAGTAATGAAAGAGATTGAGTAATGAATGAGATTATGATAAACATAAGATAAGTGAGGTAGTATATAAGGGCATTGCAATCGATGTTTTAGTCAAATAGTAAATATACAGGAATACAAGATGGCTCACTTCCAAAACGTCCTGATCTTGGCAGTACTGGTATGTATCAATATTATTTAAAAGTTGTATTCGATTAGCCGGATAATTTCGTAACACTGGTACACTGTACAGTCGCCAGAGCATCAAATTACCAGAAACTATCAAATTTTCTCATTATATTTTGAACTTAACCGTCAACATTTTAAGATTTAAAATAATTTGGAGAAATTTGACAGTTTGTGGTAACTTGATGTGCTGACGACTGTACAATAGCAATGCACTATTCAAAATAGTGGCATAAAAGATGTCTTCCGAATTTATGATAAAACCGAAGAAAATAGACCGATTATCTTGGACTTAAAAAATGTATAGAACACCCAAGAATTTCAAGAAGCTAAATAAAGAAACTAAATTGAATACTTCTCATCTACATATCCAGTAAACCAATTTTCATAGCAGAGAATCTAATGAGCAAAGGCAAGAGGCTGTTTTCATTGGCGCGTGACTTGGCTAAGATCTATAACTTTGCTATATATTGTTGGACTGCCTTCGGCAAAATTATTATATATTCGGAAAAATTAAGGAGTTAATCGTATACGTATTTTAACTCGGAGGCAGAATATAAATAAGCATAATCCACAGTATGAACTCTGACTAGTCATTTTTTCCTTGCTACAATTTTATCCAATTTTATATGTCTTTGTTTATGTTAATTCTTAATATTCCCTATATTTATTTATATACAAATGTAGTACATTTTTAAATACTCCTTAAAATAAAAACAATATAAAAAATGTTTAAAAATTAATTAATATATGTTTTTATAATATATTTAATTAATATACATTTTTTTCTTCTTAATATTTTTATTAACGTTTTAATGACTAGTGAATACTATAATATGTTAGTTTTAATCCTTTTAAAATATATGTTAGTAGTTACCAAAAACGCCTTGCTTGCTCCAAGATTGGGCCTCCAATTATAACTCCAAGTTTTTCAAACAATAGATACCTTCTGACATCATTTTAGTAATTCACACAAACAAACAGATTCAATTACACAAAATATGAAAACACAGACTTTAATCTTACTAAATTCATTATTAAAATATTTTGGTAATTTAAATGGCGCCCGTATCGTATATAAAAATATAATGTTCTTGACTAAAGATTGATTTTAACGTGATACTAAATAATGTAATAAGTTCTGCAATTTTCAAATAAATTGGGATAAGGGCAGGAATATGATGATGCCTTTACGCCTTCACGGTTGGTTGCACTAAAACACTTCAAATTTTTTTTTTTTTTAACTTTGCCCCACACTAAGAATTTTTCCTGTATCGTTGGTGCGTAAATTATAACTTGCCTGTGTACATTTTGCAGTGCGTCCTTGCTGGGGCTCTCACACAAGCAGCAGCAGAACCACATAACAACCGTGAACACAACCACGAACATAACCACCAAGAGCCCACCTGGGTTACCTGTGACTTCTCCATCATTCCAAGGATGCGCTGCCAGGACTGTAATACAAGATTGATCTGCAAACGCATTGGAGGACTGCTGCTCGAGTGCCCAAGCCCCTGGGCCCCATACTGCAACAATGGACTTTGTTCACCCGTACCTAGTGTGGAATGCTCCCCTTAGTAAGAAGTGTGTTTTTCAACGATTTTACCAATAAATGAGTTGATACGACTAAACTATGTTGTTTTTTTCCACTGGTATAATACACGCACATAACATAACGCTTGTATTCCGCGAAGGGTTAGGCAGAGTTGTACACCCACATTTCACCAGGTAATAGAAGGTGCATCAACCGGGCACAAATCCAGACTTCGTGACTGGTACTGAGAAATTCCTGATGGAAAAACCCAGTAACACATTGCCCGCCCTGGGAATCGAACCGGACTTCATGCTCAGCAGTCGCGCTTGCGACCGCTAGAACAACAAGGCAGTCATAATGTACATAGGCCGAAATTTGAGTTATACAATCTGAAACATATTATTATGCACTATTTATTCAGAAGTAAGTAGCACTTCTTTAACCAGCAGTAATCTCGACGCATCAAAAGACTCATATAAGTTTATTTTTTGATAAGATTACAATTATTTATATTAGGCTGGATTTTCCAATGTAAGAAGAGTCTCTTGGGAATAACATGGAATTCCCCATGCCTTTTTGACGCAGCATAATCAGCCTATTAAGTTTCCACTGTTGAGAATAGGCCTCTTCTCTGTGTGCTCTCCACCTTGCGTGAGTGGGCAATCCATCTCGCGTGCCCAGTGCAGGATGTGACATTCCTTCGAATTTTTAGATCTAGGTCATAACGGTTTTCTCGCAATGTTCTCCTGCCACTGTTTCTAGAGCAGTTGTGATAAAATAAATTAAACGAAGTAATGCGCTTTGGTTCGAAGCCGCGATCTACAGCCCGTTAGCATGAGCTGATACCATTCGTCGATCACTACTCTACGACGCAGAATCATGTAAAATTTCGAAATTAGCAATCAGGTCTCGTGAACCGTGAGCCCCTGAAATTGGAACATTTACTTAGTTAACACAATATGAGACAAACTAATTTTGATTCTCCGAACATATTACCAGCACGAATATTCACGATATTTAATGTGGCGATACTTGGGGGAGGCCTTTGTACAGCATTGGACGTCTTTCGGCTAAAATGATCATAATGATGATGATGAATATTCACGAGGTGTGGGTGGTGTCAGCTAAGCAAACTGTTAAAAGGCTTTACTCACAGCTTTCGCAAAATATGGTTTGCAAACAAAACCTGACCGTTGAAGCACAAAGAGAATTACCACGAAATAGAAAATGATGTCCGAACTCCTTAGAATTTTTCGTTATTCAGATAGATAGTACCTACCACAGACTACTATATAATACTAGGATACCTACGCTACATTAATTATATATGTAGTAAATGTAAATGATTTGGAACACAGTTTTTCTGTGTACAGCTACTACTGTACACAAAAACTAAAAACTGTGGTGGTTGTCAGACTTTCGGACCACTGACTACATGTTACGACTGTTAAAGATCTACAAATGACAGCCAGGACCAACGGCTTAACGTGCTTTCCGAGGCACGGATTAAACTCGGTATGTAATGGGTGGTCACCCATTCACGGACCAACCTAGGTAAGCACGGCTTAACCTAAAGATCCCCCGAGAGGGTGTTTTTATCTAGCCACGATTGGGATTGTGCACTATCCGTAGGAGCCATAAATGTTAATCCTAATTAATTTTCCACAAGTGCCAACTTTATACATTTCCCGCTTGAAAACAACACCACAGATGTTTATTGACTATAAACAATAGGAAAACCCTATTGAGTGTTAGATATTTCCCTATTTGTTTAAAGAAAGAGCTTGTAGTAAACATTAGATAAGTAGGACGTATAAAAGGGATTGTATGCAACAGATGAACCAACAAGTATCCAAAGAGGAAGCAAAGTAACAATGGCTCACATCCTAAACGTACTCATCTGCTTGGCGCTGGTAAGCATTCAGATCATGCATACTTAATCACATAGCTCTAGACAAAATGCCACCATATGTCTTTATGTCTTTGTGTAAAATAATTGAAAGACTCAAATTAAGACAGATCACAAAAATAGAAACTCCTTAACTACTAATCGGTTAGCTACCCACGCTTGAGAAGGTAGGTTCCTGGATCTTACGTGGCAATCTCCAGTGTCTACATATGCTATGCCTTGACCTGTCCCACATTTACATCCTCGTAGTGAAAGACAAGCAGGTGACTACTTTGTACTGCTGTCCTCTGCAGGGTCCTGTAACATTTAACCGAAATATCCAATTGGGAGCTACAGCGGCTGAACTGGTAATTATGAAAAGTTAATGAATCTAACTCTTCTATTTAATTATTTCAGTGCGTCCTAGCCGTCACACTCGCTCAAACAGCACAAGGGGGACCGCACACCGATCAGGGAGGACCACCAGTTTCTCAAGGTGGATCTCACGAGAACCAAGGCAGGGCTAGAAGACAGGCCCCAGACTTCGGCACCTTCGACATATCTGAATCCACCGCTAACTGGACCACCTGTGATTTCACCGTCTTTCCAAAGATCTCCTGCCATGACTGCAATACTAGGCTGATCTGCAAGGAAGTCGGAGGATTACTGAAGGCCTGTTACAACCCTTTCAGACCACACTGCAATAATGGCATATGTTCAGCTGTCCCGAGCGCTGAATGTGCGTAGACTAATCAGTTGATATTCTAAATTACATTGAAAAACGTCGTTAAAAAGTTTTTACTTTCTACATTTATTTTTGGAATTTGATTGGTTTTATATTTTGTTTTGGTAATAAAAAAATCTATTCATTGTGAATCTCTTTTTTATCTTCTTATCCATCCTGCTATGTATCAAAGTTAAGTCCCGGTTAAATAACATAACGGAGTAGTAGTAATCATTGTATTAGCAATATTTTCATAAATTGAACTTTGAAGAGGGATGTAACAACATCTCGAAAAACAAAATCGTCTAATTTTAATTAGATTAAAATTGCTCTTATGTCTTTGAAATGAGCTTTGTAAAATTCTCTTTAACTAATTAACATCGACGCATTACAGAATGTCTGCAAAAAACAGTTTCGTATTTAATGAAAATTCCTCCCCGCAATGTATGGTGAAGTAATACGCGTACGTTTCAACCTACGTCTGCCAACGATGTTCATTGTATACTATTGCAATTGGAAGACTGACATTCTAAAAGAGTTTAGTTCGATATTAGTACGGTAAATGAGAATTTTGTGAATGAATGTAACTGGCGAAATGTGGGTGTATGTTACATCTCTGCCTACACACCCACATTTCTGGAGATACATAATGATATAGCTGTCCTATTAAAGAATAAAGAGTCGTCAAGAATCGTCTAGCACGAAAACTTGACGAATTCCAGCCACCGGAGCAAGCCGGGCTTCGTGGCACAGCACCGTAGACGAAAGACCATGTTCTTAAATGGCAACCGTAAGATGGGACGCCTTCAGGCTCGGTGGAGTGACAAGTTTTGCAGGGTGGTTGGTAGCAACTGGTTGAGAGTTGCCGGGAATCGAGTTAAGTGGCGTGCGATTGAAGAGGCCTATGTCCAGCAGAGGACTGTTGTAAGCTGATGATGCTGAAAGCTTAGCTTGGCTATATGTGTCTGGGATAACTTACATTAAAAATGTAAGATTTTAACGACTTAAGTAGTCCTAGATTTGACGCCAAGTTGTTATCTACAATTAATAGTTCAAGTTCATTTACCATTGTAGTAAATATTTATTCTGTTTAAATAAGTTTTGAATTCAATTTTACCAAACACATTCAATCAATTTAGGGTAGTGACAGACCATTGATTGATTGATTGATTTGATTGTATTATTCCTGGTAACCATATTCATTCGAAAGGAAAAGGGACAATCCTATCGGGCCAACGCTAAAAATTGCTTCTGTTGTACCAAATCCACTTTTTAAAATTCGTTTTGTATGTAGGTTTTAGGTACTCCGAAAAACGACAGTTAAATCACTTTTTTTAAAGGTGTGTTCAAAACTGATAAAACTCTCTTTATTGTTAGTAGCGACGCACGTAGGAGTTGAAATACAGTTACAACTAGAAAACAATAAACTTTCCGTAGTTAGCAAAGCTGGGGAACGTGGCTCTGAGAGCCAACAATATACATTCAGTCAGAAAAGTATCGGGAATGAATGATTTCTTTATGGTTCCAAATTCAATTTTTTGGTGTTCGATTGGCATAACTGTTTTCCATTTTGGCGGGGAATTTGATTTGCATCTGTTATTTAGATTTAATAAAGTGCTGTTTTTAGTTAGATCATATTTAGTGTGTATTACGAGTTTTATAACGGTTAAAAACATCGAACAAAGAGTTTGTCTTAAATTTTGCATCGCCAATGGAATTTCGTGTTCGGAGTCCCTGAAAATGTTACAGAAGGCTTACGGTGAATCGACTGTATCGAAAACACGTGCTTATGAGTGATACAAAGCGTTCAAAAGCGGTCGAGATGTGATGGAACATTTGCTTGCAAAGAATATTATTTGAGCGTTATGCGGCGTTTAAGAGAGCAATTTCGACGAAAAAGGCCAGATTTGTGGAAAGAAAATTTTTGGATTTTGCACCACGATAATGCGCCTTCGAACAAGGCCATCATAGTGAACGATTTTTTTGACCGAAAACTCAACAAATACCATCCAACCACGTTATTCACCGGATATGGCTCCAGCCGACTTCTTTCTTTTGCCTAAACTCAAATTACCACTTCGTGGCACCCGTTTTCATTCGGTAGAAGACATAAAGGAAAATTCGCGGGGAGAAAAAATGTTTTAATGATTGGATTATTCGTCGGCTTAAGCGTATTGTTTCTGAATGAGGCTTACTTTGAAGGCTATAAAAGAACTTTGAATGAATAACTAACATTTTGTGTGTTATTGATCGTTTCCCGGTCTTGACAGAGTAGTACTTTATGGCATTTATGAGAAATTGCTGCGGTTACTACTTTTTCGAAACCGAGTGCGTACGGCGTAGATTTAGCAAACTATAGTTTTTACGAGAGAAAGTTTTTTTTCCTGGAATCTTCATCAGCCTATCTTGACCAGAGCATCAGAACTGATTGATTAGAACTTCATTAATTCATTTATAATGTACATTTTTGATGTGCAGAAACGATGAGCGAGAAGCATTTTCCCATCTGACGTTGTGAAATTGGAAATTATTTTTTTTGAAATTAAACGCTCAGGGATTGAGGAGACCAAGTTGATTTTATAAAACAAATTTTCAGTATGGAGCACTTCTGCGTTGATCACATTCGTACATACTTATGTATTTAAATCTACCCGCACCGTAACTACTTACCAAACATAACTGACTGAAAAATAACACCTACAAAGATATATCTCATCAACATGTCAACATCTGCTACTCGTATCTTATCACAAATTGTGTACAAATCTTTCACGTTGATCACGGTTGTTTTCTATCAATTACATGTCACGACTCAGATAACAATAACAATATTATGTTCACTTCTTATGTATACTTGTTCCCTCATTGTGTAGGACAAGCAGTGACGTTTGTGCGGGGAATAATAGCGGCTTTCATGTCTGAAGACTGTGGCTCCGCTATGATTGTTTACAGGAAGACGGCGCTCTTACATTGTTTGCTTTTGGCTTGTGTCCACGGACGTCAGGGCTACGTCTCATGATTACTACGCACTTTTATATTAAAACGCCCAGTTATCTTTGACATAAAGGAAATAACGGATTACTTAATTTGACAATATGCAAAATAATTCTTTTGAATTTTTAACAATATACTGGCATTTATGCCGAGAGGAGCACGTGGGTAAATAATAATTGCCGCTCAGATCAACCTTCAGGTTAATTCACGCTTGCTTAGGTTGGTCTGAGGATGGGTGACCCATTGCATATAGAGTTTTCTCCGTGCCTCGGAAATCACGTTAAGCTGGTGGTCCCGGTTGTCGTTTGTAGATCTTTGACAGTCGTTACAGGTAGTAAGTCTGACAACCAGTCTTACCAAGAGGTATCGTATTACCAGTCTAGCTGGGTTGTAGAGGTCACAGAAGCAGTCACTCCATGTAAAATACTGGTATTCAGCTGCATTCGGTTAGACTGGAAGCCGTCCCCAACATAGTTGGGAAAAGGCTAGGTAGATGATGACACTGGCGCCATAACTTAAATACTGCTTTGGTCTATTCTTGACGTGAATCAGAAAGATAAATCCGATAGTTGGATGATAGATAAGGAAGTAATTCGATGCTACGCAATCGTTCACCAATCGGCACTGAACCCACATGATAGCCATAAAAATAGGTTAAACTTACCAAGCTCTAAACTAAAAATGCACTCAACAAGTACTCTAGTCATGTCAATTAAAATATATAATAAATTACCCGATAAAATTAAAGACATACAAAAGAATAATATATTCATAAATAAATTAAAACAATTTCTATTAATTAAATGCTATTATAATATCAATGAATACTTTAATGATAAATTTTAAATTAGATAAATACATGTTTTAATAGATAATTAGATTACATCATAAATAATACATGTAGGAATATCCAAATATTTAGTCAAATAAAAGCCCTCTTCCTCTCTCCTACTTTTGCAGTGCCCGACAGGGTCCACAATGATCATAACTTTGTAAAACCTACCATCTAAGTACACTTGTGGAAGCAATAAATATATTGAGTATTGAGTATATATTGAGTATTGAGTATTGAGTACCTATTGTCAAAGAAGTAAGGCCTGTTTGCCATCAATGAGAACATTATCTTTTGCTGCAATGCAATCGTCATACAGCAATGTAATTTGTGTGCGACAACCCTATTAACAGAAATGGATCGATTAGCATAATCCTTATGTATCAATCGTATATAAACTCCGGTACCCGCAACATCAAACAACTTCTTCATCTGGAGAACACGAGGAACTAAGAAAACCAAAATGGCTTCCATAAAGAATATTTTATTCCTGTTCGCTATCCTGGTAAGATATTTCCTTTTATATTGTTCTGGTTATTTTTACCTCCTTTTACATGTACGGAAAATTTTACTTTATTATTGTTACAGGTCTCTTCTACAGTAACCTTGGCTCAAGGTCCTTCGAATGGCTCAAGCTCAGAAGAGCCTTCTTCATCCATTCCTCCCCCCGATGGGTCGTCCGAAGAACCTCCGCTCCCATCATCGGCTCCTGGAAGATTCGACCACTTCGCCTTCAAGGCTCCTAAATTCGACTTCGAATGGCCCCAAATGCCTGGAGCTGGGTTCTTCGTAGGCAGCCCCCGTCAGAAGAGGGCGGTAGATCGTCGTGTGATCAACTGTAACTTCGCTACCGACGTAAGTCTTAAACCGTATCACAAAATATATCATAGAATTATGTCACAGCATCCGTTCGCCGTTGATCTTTGAAACTAACCGAACGATATTCAGTTCTAAAACTGTTTTGCTTTCAGAACAAAAGTAGACCCAATAACGTAGAAATAGAGTGCTTATTATCCTTCCTAAGACAATAATTAACTTTTGTCAACATGATATACCTACTAATGTAGTAATAACTGTGTGTTATTCCAGGGCCTGTTCACCTGCACCGGTTGCCACACAGTGCGCCGCTGCTACCCGTTCAACAGAGGAACAATATCCACTTGCACTGGTTTCTTCCAGTACTGTAACAACGGTCAATGCTCCAGGAACAAGGGCCCTCTCTGCGATGATACTACTTCTACTTCCTCTTCATCTTCGTCGACTTCTACGACCGAGTCGACTTCGACGACTGGCTCATCCAGCTCTACTGGCTCCTCAAGCTCTACTGGCAGCTCTTCTAGTACCACGGAATCCTCTAGCAGCACAGGTTCCTCTAGCACCTCGAGTTCCTCTAGTTCCACATCCAGCTCTTCAAGCACAACCGAGAGCAGCACCTCTGGCTCATCCACCACATAAACTGGAGAAGTTCCTGGTAAGATTTGTGAATGTAATAGTTTTGTATCTTTAACTATGTGTGATTCCCACTTTTTAGAGATAATTGGGACAGTCAAAAAATAATTGACCATTACCAAACAAGTTTTTTTCTTTAGGTATAGTTAATCTCTAAGTTGGACACTATATATTAAAAGTAAATACTTCCTAGTCATTGAATATTTAATATTTAAATCTTTACTTTCTGCTGTGAAGTTTAAAATAAAAGGTTGCTTTTGTCAGATCTGAGGATTTTAACCTAAGTGTTGGTAGATTAATATTTTTTAATGTTTTCAGAAATCACCATATTCGGCCTCACAAATCAACATGGAAATGAAAATAATGTTACGAGTATTTATCTATAATATTATCCTACTTACTCTTATCCAATAAAATGCGTTTGAATCAACAACCTATGGTGTGTTTTGTTTCCCTTTATTTCAACAACATTACTACTGCGAAAAGTGTAATTAATACACGATGTTTTTCGACTTACAAACAGTAATTCAATTTAAACTTAAATCTACTGATTTCTGGGGTTCTACTCGGAAAGTTTTCAAATCAAACAATAATATGGCACGGTATTATTTATTTACAATAACACAATACTAAATTCAATGAGTATCATCAGTAATTATATTCGTTTTAAAAATATTTTGATTGATATATCATAAAAAGTGAAGAATAAAATTCTACTAGCTACAGATATATTTTAAAAATTATTATCATCATAATTATGGTCGCACATTGTTCGTCATTTATTGTCGATTTCTCAAAACATTTCTTCCATATCTACTGACATAATTATTTCAGTAAATATTAAATTAATTTACTCTAAAATATTGAAAAACATTGATCCTTTCGATTTAAAGCTTTTAAGCTTGATAATAAAGCATCTCTAAGAAATGAAAATACTTTCAATTTATTTGTCAAACACAGCTAGTTAATTCTAGTCAATACAGAGATACGTCGATATTTAGTATTTAAAGATACGATATCAAAGATATGAGTGCCTTTCTTACAAATTCATAAAATTTCATTCCTGACGTACTCCTTCACAAATAATGTCAAATCTATCTTCTCCAAAAAATATTTTTTTAATACTTATCTACTTCCTCTTTCACTTCACATTCATATGTTTTACTTACTTACAAGAGTATGTATATTTTTCAGTATATTGAGATTACCATATTCGGTAACATAGATATTATACTAGTACATTTTAATATAATTTGCGATTGACATCTTAAATTAATCTACAATAAAGTTACGTACGAGCACGATATCTGTCTTAAGCTGGCCAAAGTCGTTTTTTGTAAAAATGAGATCCCTTAAAATAACTTACTATTTAATTAAACTAATAATCACAACATTTAACATATACGAAATACGAACAAATGTTTTATATTGTTTACAGTTATTGTCTAATTTATATCATAGATCCGTGTTCCCTACGTCTTGACTCTTGATAACGACATAAGAAAAGAAACTCGGTCATGGCCATGTTTCACCCTCTTCCAATAACAAGTAGATAGAATGACGTAAAATATTATGGTTCTAAAATTGTAAACAGTCATGAATATTTTAAACAAATGGTGAAGTCATCAATATTGGTGAAAGTAGTGCTTGGAATTGAATGAAACATGATAAAAGAAAAGCCCTGCACACTCGATGAACCTCCAAGTTCACGCGCTAGGAAAGCCTGAGCTGTAGAGCGTGGCATCGCCTAGCGGGCACCGGCATAGCTACTGGTTCTTACGTCGACTTGGCAGACTGCTGTTGCGGTAACCTTTTCGGAGCAGAATGTTATCCACTGCGGGCAGCAACAAGTATCTCTTCCCCGACGAGTGGTACGGGACCTTTAATGATCTGAAATAGTAGAACTTGGGGGTTTCCTTGGTGTAAGATTGCCAGCGGTTCTTGGTGAATGTGTCTGCATAGTTGGTTGGTCCGATGGGTGGCAGCGGCAGGGGGCTGGTGTGCGGCAGGTCGTTGCTTAGCGGTCGGTGGAGGAGCCGGCCGGTCGGGTGCGAGTGAGCAAGTACTGGCGGCGGCGGTACGTCGGCGTCGTCTGGATCGACTGGTGACTCAGCTTCGGGACTAGTGAGATATTCCCTGCCGACAAAAGCAAACACGTTAAACGCAGAAACGATACCTATTATTAGAAAATATAAATACACATTTATATTCATGTAAACGAAGGACTTTGCAGTTACTTCATACTCCCTCCGTGTATGAAGTAACTGCGATTTAATCGAACTAATTAGGTACTATCGTAGCGAATTTTTAACGTGTAAAGAACTTTAAATGGGCAAATATTAACAAAAGTCCATATCTAAATCAAAATTATAAATTCATTATTAGATACTATAGAATGTAATGCAATAATTCTAAACAGAACAAATAGTTCACATCACATTCTATTTCCGCCTCCCGCTGTGATTCCCGACACACGACTAACTTCCGGCGAACTGCAGACTGCAACGCTAGCTTATGTTTCCCCCGAGTACGTTTCACTGTAACATTGTTAGTTGTTCCCAGCAAAATGCTATTATAATACACCGTGAAGCCAGGCAACGTCGCGTCGCAAACGCGTAACTAAAAATAACTCTTTGGAACGTAGAAAAACAAAATTCAAATATTCTAGTCACTCACCTAATTCCGAAATTCTCGTCAGAGGAATGCTTCCTGTAAAAAAAGGTTGGCATTAAAAAGAAGCCTGAATATTTGCATTTCTAAAACACCAAGTTATTTTAACATCAAGTTTTGTTCTAACATGTATTTGTTAGACCAATTCGTCTAAAACATCCATGCCGTCTGACGTCATGTAGATCTTAGCACTAAACACTTAGGCATGCGACGAGAAGATATCATCGTTTTCTTTCTAACACAGAGCCCTTACAACCTACTCTGAAGCGTTCTACATTCTGGATTTCACGATCAACCAATCGATTCTCCTTCTAAACATCAAGTATGCACTAGTAACATTTATCATGCCGCTATTCTGTTGTTCTTCTACGCGATCTCCTATTTTACTAAAGCACAAACGATTCTCTGTATTCTACACACAATTAACCTGTATAATTCCTGGCTAGGTAACAACAACCTGGCTCTTCCTGATCTACTGTAACGTCCTCCTGAGTACCTAAACGAGGGCAATAGACCTAACCGAGCAAGCGAGCCAATATGACGCTTTTCAAAATTGTCGCGGAGGTCATCGTCATCATCATCATCTGTAACAGAAGTAAACAAAGCACTCAACTTCTGAACGAGTTTATCCACAAGTTGAGTTGAGCATATTTGCGAATGTGTCTCACAATTATTCTTGTAAGTCACATGCGTTATCATTTTTAATTGTTATCCTATTTTACATCATTTTACTCAGTACTCACCTACGGAACGCTTTTCTCCATCAATATCATTTTGGTCCATCCCCTCGTCTCCCTCCGATAGATCAGGGTACGGCATCACATATCTTTTGGTCCTGGTTGTTGGTTCATAGTAATTTGGTCTGTAAAGTCCATGAACTGGACTACCCGCGGAACTTCTCTTCAAATAAGAGTTGTCGTAGTCCTTTTGGCTGTAATAGTCGTAGTATGGCTCAAACGGACTACGCTTGTACACTTGCGACATAGATGGGAACATGTCTGGATTCATCGACTGTTGCAGATCATACATTTCATTGATATCTAATGGATGGTCGATTTCAGAGAGCGGCGCGATAGGGTTTTGATAGAAGGGGAAGTAGTATTCGTCTTCAGTAGCCTCATCCTTCTTGTTTAGCAGTCCATTGCGAGCCAAAGCAGCAATATTACGTTTGTCATTAGACGGGTTGTACTGTCCTCTGCCTACACGATAACCATCTCTGGCAAGAGCTTGGATATTCCTCTTAATAGCCGCATAGCTACGGAGCCGAGCAATGGATGCCATGTTACGCTTCTCTTGCGATTCATCTTGATTTTGATCCTGTTTGTCGGCTTCGACATAGGGTGATCGGTATGTAGGAAGCAATCCATTTTTGGCAAGTGTAGAAATGCCACGTTTATAAGCTTTAGAAGCGGAGTTTCTCAGGTAGCCATCTCTGGCTAGCGCCGCAATATTTCTTCTGGGAAATGAGGGCCATTGGCTTACAGCTTCTGCAGGCATGCTCTCCACCTAAGAATAAAATTGTATTTCACAAGACGAAATATAAATACCGTCTACTGATTAACTGTTTATCTGAACCTAATCTGATCAAGAGTTATTTAAAAGAATTCCTTTTAAAATCTAGTACCTAGATAAAGAAGTGATAAAATTACAAAATTCTCTAGAGGTCATCAGGTCCTTGTATGATGAACACCAACACACTGCAGATCATACAAGGACCCTATGACGTCCTGAGTATTTTGTAAGCTTTAAATGACTTACTTGTTCAACGTAAGTGGAGAATGCCACTGCTAAAGCAGCAAACAGTAGAAGACAGCCGCGATGCCTTCCGATACTCGTCCCTGCGTCGTTCATCTAAGTCACAACCATCAAAAATATGTAAGTAATGTGAAAGGTCAACATGTGAAAGAAACATCCTAAACTAAAATTAATCATCGCCTGGGTATAGAAGTCTCTATTTTCCAAGGTAAAAAAACGTATTCTGTAAATAAAGTCAATTAAGTAAGTGACGTTGATACATTATAATTTGCTGAACTGTCCCAGTTCATAACGGTAGTCATAGATATTATTTTTATTTATTTAAAACAGATTAATCAAACTACTGTTCAAATAATGTGCAATATTATAAATGGATTCTGGTCACCGCAACGAGTCAAACAAGTTATAACTTGAAGCTAAATCACTTTAATAATAAAACGTCGTTAGGACTCGAAACTCGGAACGACTCGGAAGCCGGGTAATAGTCTGTCGCCAGAATTGATATGAACCTGGCAGATTCAATTACGCGGAAGTTATGAAGCACCTGAGCTCCTGCTTCGAGAAGTCTCGGAAAAACGTGTGCACGGGGATTTCGATTTATTCATGAATAACGGTGCACACTCATTTGTATGTGTACTGTGATCCTAAACACACATTGTAAAGGGTATCGGGCGAATGAAAAATATGATAAACATAACACATAACATCACACCTGTAATCCCTAAAGGGTTCGGCAGAGGTGTACCTAATAGTACACCCACATTTCCCCAATTATGTTTAAGTCCCAAGTAATAGGGGATATAACCTATTGAATTTTTTATAACTTTATTATAACAAAACAACAAATTGTTAATGTATATTTCATTAGGTCCTTTTTTCTATTAAATTCTTTTTCTTGTCCGTTTATCGTGTAAAGTTTGTACATCTTGATTTATATTGAACTTATAAGCTCAATAAGAAACTTTTTTAAGAAAATAAATCTCCAATAATAATTCTTAACTTTTTCGAACGAACGACAATTTTGGTAAAAGCTCGTGGGAAATCTAAAACCTGATGTTATTGCTTTATATGTAAGATTAAGTAAATCCACTATGATCCTGTATGATTCCATTTGATAACCTGAAGAGTAACGTTATTACGTTACACATTCGCATGCCCAATCAATATAACTATCTTCTTCTATCTTTTTCTTTTTTTCTATCTTCACAATTCTACAACATTCACTGCTTTTACACCCGTATCTATAAACAAGTCAGAGTGATTACTTGAATAATTGTAATTGTGTAAGTTAAGATTTTTATTCTGCAGTTTAGTAATTGCTTGAAGTTAGAACTGCTAAAAGTTAGAATTCTTAGCTTTGCTTTCTTTGACGGTTCTAACTTCGTTCAAATTCTTGTACGTTTCATAAAAATGGTGGCATAAGTAATTAGTTAAACTCAAGTAATTACTGTAACTTGACTATTACACTTTTAAATGAAAAAAAATCCCCAATTTTCATCGGAATGCTATAGAAAGTTATGTTTAGCAATTGGGATGCTGATACGGGTTTATAAAGATCACTTCAGTGTCGGCTTAACGAATGCTAATCGGTCTTTCACAGTGATAATTGGGCCAAATATTAAATTGTTATTATCCGCTAACCCTTTGCCCTTTAAACAACAAATATGCCTTCCGAACAATTAAAGCCCTCTCAAAATATTTATTATAATACTCAAATTGGAGTAATTTGAGTATTTGATGGAGTAAACATTTCTTTAAAGTTCAATTGCTTAATGATGTTGATGTTTAATGATCCTGTGATAATTTAATATAAATTGCATTTTAGTGCTTTGAATTTTACTTGCGTGGTTTAATTCAACTGTTTTAAAAATATCGTATTCCTGATTTTTTTAAATTTAAGCACAAATGCTGGTATGTACATATTAGATATTTAAATATCATTATGGTTAAAAGTTCATTATTTTATTTAACCTACATAAAATTCTACCACAGCCATCGCCGTGTTTAAAGATTGTACAAAGTATTTGTAAAGAGACCGACAATAAGGTACTAATAGGAAAGAGAGTGCTTAAGACGAACTATGTGAACTAACCTAAGTGTCGAGTCTCTTTGATAAAATTCTGGGATCAGTTAGCAAAACGTCTCTCTTGCGATTTTCTTCTTCATCTACTCAAACTTTACTAAAATTTTCTTTACAATTTTAATTGGAATACTTACCTGAAATTAGCTACGAGGAAATTAATATGAAAAAGCTTGTGATCCGGGGTTTCGATAACAATCAAATATAATTTTGTTTGGATAAGGTTGATTATTTAATTGATATCGAATTTGAGAAATCAAGGTACTCGTCAATCACGTAAATAAAATTCTCGTAGCACATTTTAATGTCTACGAAATTCGTAGCCAGCCTACGCCTCATGTAATGTATAAGGTTTCGTCTAATTGAGTAACGATGTAGCAGTTAATTTAGTCACATAATATAAAAATTTAAACGTAATATACAACACCATGCCTCTCACAAACGTTTAATAGGTACCTACATGTGAAACCCTATGACTACCCGTTGAAAGCAGGCAAGAAATTTGCCTTTAAGTTATCTCGTAGACAGAGCAAAAAGCTACGTTATGGATGATGTGTAAAAAAACAAGCTAAAAAATGGATAAAAACAATGTCTTTACTTATTTTTTACCGAATTCGACTGCTAGGAATTAAAATTGCATGTCGGATAAAGTTTCAATATCTTTTTTCTTTTTGAAACACTTAAGCTTAAGCTAAAAAAAATCGTTTATCTAAGTTTAAACAAATGCACAAACCTATTTTAAAATAACACTTATGCAGTTTTTGTAAGTAAGTGTTTAAAAAGTTTGGTAAGTGAGTCATTATTTTCAAGGAAAATGTGATCGAAACTAAAACATTGTTATAAATACTAACATCAAAATGATTGTATTATCTTTTAAATTCACATCCACGGTAATGTCGAACGAAAAAATTATTTTTAATGTTGAGAGAGTTCAAAAAGTTTTCAACTAAACTTTTTAGTAGGTAGGTAAATACAAAACTTATTTGCCCTAAAATGCGCACATTAGATTTACTAAAAATGCATAATCTCCATCATAATAACTTTAAAATCATCATCATATTTTAAAGTAAAAAGAACAATTTAACTTTTTAGTGGAAATCTTTTTCAATATTTTCCTACTTTTTCCTGTCGAACACAAAACTAAGGTTTATTTGAGTGACTTACCTTTGGCGGCTCCTGTCCCAGGGACAGCACACTTTTTTCAAACTTTAAAGCAACTTTGAACTTAACACTTTTCTGTTAATTTTAGTTAGTAAGTTGAAGTTTCTGGCGGGAATGGCTGATGGTCGGTATTAACTGAGCTTTTATAGAAAACTTCATGTGTCCCGCGCGTGCGCGTTACGTGAGGGAGGAGCTTACCTCGGCACTGTACTACATGCACTTTAATTAGTAAACTGTAAGGTCATAAGGTTATGTTTTAATTAAATGTCTATTCAGAGCAAATTGCGTTAGGCACTAACAAAAGGTTAATGGATACCTGTAGCTTCCTGCCGGCAAGTTGAACAATGATTCGGAATCCCTGTAGGTAAACTTTTTTTTATTAATAATACCTTCTTTACTTTTTACTTAAACATTAGATATTTTCCTGAATTACGTAGCCAATATAAAAGTTATTAAGCAGGTACCTATTCAACGCCACATTGAAACATTTAACATTTTAACCGACTTCCATGTTTACAGTGTAAAATTAATGCATAGCAAAAACTTTTTCTGGATATTACAATTAAAAAAACTAAATCAGACAAACAAAAGTCAGCGACTTCTGAAGTTAAAGTTACTTCTAACTTTTCTTTTTTTTGAAGTCGTTTTTATTTTCGAATGTTCGTTTGGTGACCCTACCTGCCACTCCTGGCAGGCGATGCTGCCAGCTAAAGTTCCATTCCAAGAATGTTCATTTAAATTTTCAGTGATGAAATTATTTTTGCTGTTTTCACTAGAATGTCAGTTTTAATTAATGACATTCATCATCTGCCTAGCCTTTTCCCAACTATATTGGGGTCGGCTTCCAGTCTTAACCGGATGCAGCTGAATGCCAGTATTTTACGTGGAGCGACTGCCTGTCAGACCTCCACAACCCAGTTATTACTGAGGAATACGATACCCATTGGTAAGACTGGTTGTCAGACTTTTGGGCCACTGACTACCTAACGACTGTCAAAGATCTACAAATGACACCCGGGACCAACGGCTTAACGTGCTTTCCGAGGCACGGAGGAAACTCGGTATGTAATGGGTGGTCACCCATCCACAGACCAACCTAGGCAAGCACGGCTTAACCTAAAGATCGACCTGAGCAGCTGTTATTATTTAGCCACGAGCTCCTCAAGCTTTTAATTAATGACATTCATTCCCAATATTACCTCTCACATAGCCATAAGTTCTTAGGTAATTAACTAGGTGCTACTTATAAAGACAAACAATCCATGCTAAAATTATAAAGGTAACTCTGGCTGCACGGATTTGATGAAATTTGGCGAGGAGGCTATGACCTGAATAAATAAAAGTAGTATATGATACTTCTTACCTCGACAATTTCCCGTGGGATACTTTTCGATCTCCACGCAGACGAAGCAGCGGGCAAAATAAAATTATTTCATAAACCTGGCAGGCATCAATCCGACTCCATCACGCCAATATCATCACTGTTGCCTTGTTTTAAAGGCACAAAATAAGATACTTGAATACTCAAAATAAAATACAAAAAAAAAAGAACTCAAAATACTCGTTCATATTTAGAACGACTTTAATTATACCGCACACCACAGTTCACAAAGGCTCCTTCAAAATAATTAATTCCCAACATTACTAATAGAAAATTAATTATGAAATTTTCGGAGACCTCAAAGGCTCAAATAGAGGTAAGTATGGCTTCGAAACTTCGCAAGTCTTGTGAAACTTAAAGCAAGTCTACTGAATAGAATTTAATCGATGTCACATCTAATGACTGGGAATACATCAAGAGTCTTCTGTCTCTAATAATTATGGCCAATCTGATTACATACCAAACGTGGTGAGTCGGGCCTCTTATTGAGCAAGGAACATTTAGTTAAAACGGTCTGAATAGACTTGCTTTAAAAATAAAACAGCTGTCAGAAAATAATGGACCGATTAACCTTACTTTCCTTTTCAACAGGTTTTACTAGGAAAATGTGAAGTATTAACGACCCAAAATATTTCCATGATCGTATTTTTGGACCTAGAGTAAAAGATTTCTTTTGAGCCCATGATTAAAAAGTATGACGTGGTAGGTAGATGTTAATAAAGACCCAAAAAAGTTTTGAAATAGGTACCAAAGTACGTATATCAGGCTATTATTGGTAAAAAAAACTTTTCATTCCCCAGTAAATATAAAGAAAAGAAAACTTTTGTTTTCTAATTTACGTAAATAACATTGTTTTTTTTTATTACAGGATAGTTACCGCCTATTCATAATCTTGAAAACCCTTTTTTAAATGTCATATAAGCATATAATCCGCATTTGCATCTAATCTGGTCTTTATTGCACATTATGGCAATTTTTTTCAAGACAATGCTAAGAATATTGTTCATTATTTGGGCACATTTAATTTCCTTAAAATATTTCTGTAGCTAACTAGAAAACTGCCTTAAGAGCGTTTACGACTTACGGCATTTCGTACAAACTTTCAAGTCCTTTTTTTTCGAAATGACGGAACCGGTTTTAATGAAAGTTTATAGTTTATACCCATAAGCAGGATACATAAATCTAAAAAGTTTTCAGAGAACATTTTAATTTTAGCACTGGTTGAATTTGATCAAAATATTTATGAAACGCCATTTAGTTTCTTTTAATTTTTTCTGTAGACAAATATGGCATTCAATATTTTTTAAGCCCAAGCGGCCTGTACCTGCATTACTTAGTAATTAGAACCTTTTTGTATAGATACTTGAACTATTGCGTTTCAAAAGTCAGCAATGTTTTTGTAAGTGTTTAGAAAGAATACCCAATAGTTTTGAATATGCCTAGAAATAAGTTCTACGACTGAATACTTACCTACGTGGGTCCCGTATGTTAGGTACCTATAGGTATTCTAAAACGGGTGGTTTTTGACTAAAAAAAAACACTTCATTTACTTAGTTAAATAATCCTATTTTTAATTAGAAAATATTGATGGTAGATCACACGAACACGAACTAATTTTTTTTAGTCTTGCAGTCACCTAAGTGTGTACCTAGTACCTAAGAACTTAAAGTACTTACCTAGTAACGTAAATAAATTTCAAACTTTGACAGCCAGCACTTTCATATACTACTCTGTCAAGAAAGTACCGGGAAACGATCATTATACACAAAATGTTGGTTATTCATCCAAAGTTATTTAATCGCCTTCAAAGTATGCTCCTTCAGAAACGATGCACTTACGCCAACGAATAATCAAAACATTTTTTAAACGCTTTTTCCGGAATTGAGTTCAATTCTCGCTGCGAATTCTCCTTTATGACTTCTACCGAATGAAAACGGGTGCCACGAAGTGGCAATTTCAGTTAAGGAAAAAGAAAGAAGTCGACTGGAGACATTTCTGGTGAATATGGTGTTTGCTCGATGGTATTTGTTGAGTTTTTGGTCAAAAATTCGTTCACTATGATGGCCTTGTGCGAAGGCGCGTTATCGTCGTGCAAAATCGAAGAACTTTCTTTCCACAAATCTGGCTTTTTCGTCGAGTTCTTCTATTTACTGTTTGACCTTCCAGCAAGAACTCCGAGTGCACAACACCGCGATGGTCAAAGAAAACGGTCAACATGACTTTGACTTTTTAGGCGTGGTTTTTTCGATTTCAGTATATTTGGAAGGCGCCTCTCCGAAGCTTTTTGACTAGTTTGCATGTCAAACTCGTAAGCCCAAGTTTCGTCACCACCACCAGTCACAATGCGTTTCATGAATGTTGGGTCGGAATTGACTCGTTCTAGCATGTCCTCAGCGACTCTTATGCGATTGAGTTTATGGAGAAAATGGTAAAAAGGTCTTTTTGGACTAGCTGAGCGGCAACATGTTTCATACCCAAGTGATTATTTAAAATGGTACGGATCAACTCGTGAGACACAGAAAGTTCAGCGACTATCGCTCTCAAACTTGAATGAGGATTACTAGTCACTATTTCCTTCACTTTTGCGATGTTAACTTCAGTTGAAGAAGCTGATGGCCTACCAGAGCGAGACAAATCTTCCATCACATCTCGACCGCTTTTCAACGATTTTTACCACTCATAATCACGTGTTTTTGATAAAATCGATTCACCGTCAGCCTTCTGTAACATTTTCAGGGACTCCGATCACGAAATGCCATTGGCGATGCAAAATTTAAGACAAACTCTGTTCGATGTTTTTATCCATTATGAAATTCGCAATACACACTAGATATCTGTCTAAAAACAGCACTGTATTTAATCTAAATAACAGGTGCAACTCAAACTCCGCGCCAAAATGGAAAACAGTTGTGCCAATCTAACAACAACAAAAAAACAAGAAAATGAATTTGGAACCATAAACTAATCACCCATTCCCGAAACTTTTTTGGCTGAATGTACCTATTATTATTAGTCCTATTCGGTGGTTTTGGAAAACCTTGTTAATGTTTTAAGTTTGCTGCCTGATTTGATGCCAAATGGATAAAACAAATGGTAAATAAGATACCGAAGCCATGGCAGGTTGGGTAGTTATCTTGAAGACATTTAATTAAGTTCATTTTCTTAGCTTTATGTACGACGTTATTAATTTCCATTAATAGAAATTCCTTACTTACAATTTATAAGCAACGTCTTAAAATAAGTTCCGGTAGGTACTACTTTTCTGACGCATGAGTTTAATGCTCGTTTTACTGAACCGAGCCTTTATTAAAAGAGTTAAAAAAAATGTTTAAGTTCAATGTAATAGGGAGCGAGCCTATTGCCATCAACCGGGCACAGATCCTGACGCCGTTGCTGCTACTGATAAATACCTGATGAAAAACCCACTAACGCTTTGCCCGACCCTGGAAGTGAATCCAGGACTTCTTATCCAGCAGTGGCGCTGGCGACCACTAGACCAACGAGGCAGTCTTACTAATAAGTAGGTACTTAATTTAGAACATCCACGTAGTTAGATACAGACGGCAGGACATCAAGCTACAATCTGTCCAATTTCTTTAATAGATATTCAACTTTATCGCTAAAGCATTAGGTTCAAGATTGATTGGGAAAATTTGACAGTTTCGGGTAGCTTGATATGCTGGCGTCTGTACTTACCGACCTTAACCTATCCATCTCCAGATCCAGTGTCAAATAAAAAGAACCTTATAGAATGTTATTTTGGTAGCTTTTTCTAGCAGTGGACCACTTCAGTACGTCAGTCCACTGACTGAAGACAAAGAATGTGAGCTGACTTACAGTTCAACAGTAGCAGTATAGATACCTACACTAATCAGCTAGGTTCTACTTAAAAAAGAAGCCTTCCTATCTAGCCTAGCTCTCAATAAATCAAGAAACCAGACACTCAACGTAACTTAACTTGCAAGGGGAGCATCATAAGTAACCTTTCAGCATCGATGCTTCTCAAGGACTCCGGGCAATTCCCAAAGCGACACGATCAAAGATACAAATCAAACACTGATTGGTTGCATCGGGACCCATGATATCCAGTTACTGTCTCTTTGATTTACATGATCAAAGATACCACTGCAGTCGATATCTAGGTACCAGTTTACCTATTTGTATAGCTACTTAGGTTCGACATGTGGGTAGGAATCTAAATTATAAAGACTGCGAACTGATCTCCTAAATATGATGGGTCAACAAAATTTTATGACTGCAATAGGGAGGAATAAGTCCCTATCTTATTACATTCGATTACATTTAAGTATTTGAATAAATTCAACGACAAAACATGGAAAAAAAATATCGCAACTACGATGTCCTCTAACCAAAAATAAATAAAAAATGAATATCACATTAATTAGGTATAATAAATATTTTATTTAAATTAATTTCTTATTGAATTTAACAACGAGTTTCACAACCCAACATCGATTAAATCTTTCTTCATAACGAATTTATTGGTGCACCTATTTGCGGCGCCTGTGGTGAGTCTCTCGGTTTCTTGTTAGCGTTTGGACCATTGTTTGTTTGCGCTTCGTTAGTTGGCTTCACTCTTTCTCCACTAATTTTGTTCGGATCATTTGACTGAGTGGCGACTGGTTTAGAAAGACTTTCTTGCGGAAGTGGGTCATGTAAAATAGGTTCCGATATTTCATGGTTTACTGGCGCATTCGATGCTACTGTAGTCTTGTTTACCTTGTTGAACGTTTGAACGTAAGGTGGCATCGTGCTGTGACTCACAAGACTAGGATCCGCTTCCTCGGTACATCCTTCAGTCTTAAACCTCGAACAATAACCATTACGGCAGAACGGGAAAATACCGGCGCACTGAACTAGGAGCGCGAAGTTGCCAGGGTAGCAGTGGAGAGCACTACTGCAGCTTAGGCATTTATATCCTGGCTGTAAGCATTGAAAACAAATAATGTAATTAATACACATACAAAACAAGAGTCGAAAAATAATCAGTAAATAAAGAATATCTTGAATGAATCTCAAAAAGTAGAGAACATAGAATAGAACCTTGGAGTACGCCTCTTTTTATGTTTCTTTTACTTTAACTAGATACTTTGATGGTCTTCAAAATAGTCGTAACAAACTCGGAAGAATACCGACGGATATATTCAGTATTATTGGTATTATTATCTACTTTAGAAGGACTGAGCTGTGATCAATTAAATCAAATGTCATCGAAAGATAAGGGAAGATCAAACAGTATTTTATTATGTTGCCCACATCTCAGGAACATGTCTGAATCAACTCAGATTATCACAGTCCTTTGCCACACCCTTTTTTGTCTCCGCATTCAATCTGTCACAACCATATTTTTAAGTTCCTCGTTCTTCACATCTAGAATGTGGGCGCACCCCACGCTACGCCACACCAGAAGTCGTTTCCCCCACACACTATCGGTCCTTCGACGGTGGCCTGCAGCCCTATATGGCTATTAGGTATAACAGTAGGAAATCAGAAAAATACGAAGGATTAGTTGTTTACCTCACTCCTGTAATCACAGGCCCAGGGATTGTAATGTGCTTTACTGAGCGCGCTAGCGTAGACGTCGAAGTGGGTGTAATTGTCTGGTCGGAAACCAGGTCCCGGTCCTGGAATATTAAGTATTTTTTTAATATAAACAAGAGCATTATAAATAGATTGTTAATTTAACAGTAGCAAGTAGCGTGCAACTGTAACCTCAACTTACCCACTTCAGTCCTCCCTTGGATTAGAGCCAGATTTATCTGTAAAAGAAACAATGAAAGATAAATTTTCAAATTCAAATGTTTATTGCTCAACACAGTACATTTTATACATTTTCAAAAGTCCTGCATGCAAAATTTATCATTAAAGTTAAAGTTATACAATTTCACAATAGGAAATCTTGGAAGATATTTTAGAGACTAGACAAATCCAAAAGAAAATTGGGTAGTTACCAAAAATGAGAAAATAACCGTCAAACCCATCTCCAGATTTTCTGCAGAAAGAGCCCAAATGAACGTTTGTCGCGAACTCCGAAGCAAGTAGTTTGTGCGGCACGTGAAATAGATCGCGCTTATATACTGAGGAATAAATTATGTTAATGAGCCAATATGCACGCCGAAGATATTCGCGATTTACAATAGATAAGTTAAAAAAATGTAGTTTGAAACACATCATTAACTGGTGATTTTATGACCATCGTTAACGTCCATCTTAAAAATGATGTCTCAAATCAGTTGGTAGACTGCGGCAAATCTTGGGCAAGTTAGTTCAATCAAAAAGTCTTGCAAGTTTGCAACACTGACCAACTGGAAGAAGCCTGAATAATTGAATATATCAATCAAGCGATAGTAAATTACTAGTTATGATTAAAGATTAATTGAATAGGATCTACAGAACATTGCGTGCACTTAGAGGGTGTCGACCGGCTCAACGTCGAAACAGTAAAAAACACGCACGTACTAACTCATCACTTTCCTACCGTTACGCTCGGCTAATTATAGTGTAAAAAATCTGAATAATAAGAAAACAATTAGCATGAAAAAGTGAATATACAAATCGGTCACGCTACGTCTTCAGCAAGGGAAAGAACACTTGATTTTACACCTATTGGATTCAGCAGTGAAACCAAAAAACCAATATGAAGAGGAATTATTTGTCAGGAGGGTAATTGTTCGACATAGGGTGTGTATTAGAGAAAAACAAAATGTTACGTAAAATATCATTTATTATACTCTGAAAAAATACACTTATTCCTTAAATAAAATATAAAAACCTTAATAAAAATGTCAACTTGATAAAAACATATTGGACGGCAATAAACAAAAATTCGGCTTAATTGCAGCTACAGTGGATACATTTTTAATTACAAACTAGTTTCTAACTGAGATTTCAAACTGTTTAGTTTGCTTTCCACATATTCCAAATCATGGATTCTTTCCAAAGTATCCACATTGGACGGCTGAGTCATGTTAGAAGTACTGTCCTCTAAAGGCATCCCCACAATGCTAGCATTCACTGGTATGTTCCAAATGTGTTTGGTTATTGTAGTATTCTGGTTGTTCACATTGATTCTTAGTACATTTTTCGTTTCTTTGTCATTTCTGCTATCCACTTGATTTGATGTTTTGGGGTGAGTAAGCTGTGTAGTAGACAACATATTCGTCATTTCGTTCATTTGATTCAAAATATCTGAAACAAAATTAGGATGTAGTATCTATCGTGCAGCAAAATCAAATGAAGGTAAATTATTTTCTAAGCCATGTGTACCTGTTATCTGCAGACTTGTAGTTTCATCCATAAAGTCTTCCTTATTGCAAGTCATATTGTTATCATCATTGACTTCAATATCCCTGTAAACAGGTATCTTGCACTGTCTATTCAGAACTGCCTTCCTCAACGACGGTCTATTCCGTATTGGCGAAAAGTTGTAAAGTACTGAGAATGACGCATCTCTTACTTTACCCAACTGCTTATTTACAAACACTGTTTCGTCACAAGCAGCATTTTTTTCAACACCTGGTGTGCTGAATAATTGGTCCAATTGTACAGAGAAACTGAGTTCGCTACACATCTTGGTTTTTAGGCGCTTCGTTAGTTTTGATATGGGGAAGTTCCTGGTCGACGAGCGTACATTGGTCCTTCCGAAAACAGTTCTGGACATGTTATTGAGAGGTTTCCTAGGTGAATTTACGTACGTATCAGAATTCTTTATGACCGTGTGTGTTGCATTCTTATAAACCATTTGTGGTTCCTCCTCACCTTCGCACCCAAGCCACTGGTCCTCATTTTCCTTAGGATGATGTAAACCATGAATTCTGGTCACCAATGTGTATAGAAGTTTCAACCGCTTTATAAGTTGATCTAAGGACACTTCTTTGTTATTTTTCGGCATCTTAACGTCATACACAAAATCGTCATTTGAGCTGAGAAGGTTGCTGACTATTTTGCATTCCTTTTGCACTGTAACAGTAAAAATGACGTAAATAATTAATTTGACAAATGAGCAAATAAATGTCACTGTTGACAACAAAAAAAATTAATGGACTGTGTGAAAGCTGATATGCCGCGGAAGGGTGTGACTCCTTAGACGAGACGTTGAGGGAAGTATGGAAGAAAATAAATACTGCACCAACCCCAAATAAAATAGGATAAGATAACACCAGTTACCTTTATCCAAGTCAGCCAACAACAGCAGCAGTTTGTCATGGTGGCCCAAAGCATCAGGCTCACACCTGTCATACACATGGAAGAAGTCATACACCATGCAACCCATGTTGATAACTGCACACACATCCACGTTGTTGTAGCAATTGTTGTTTAATATTTCCAGCAGTTTTTGATGCATCATCTGTTTTGATTTCTGAAACAAAAAGACATAATTAATGACATCAGACATCAGCTGCTGAACAATGGTTGAACAATATCTGACAGTTTTGTAGCCATTGACGCTCACCAAAGGCTCATGACTGGTGTCTATGGCAAATAATGCCAGACGCTTTCAAACCCCAAGCAGCCATTGAGGAATCGCCTTCAGAATTTGTACGCCTTTTTTGGTTTGAAAACCCCTTTACTTAGCTTGTTTCAAAGTACAATCTATCTAAGGGTGTAAGGTATTGTGGAATACGGAGTGCAGTGAATCTGTGTCTCAAGATATCTTATTACGCCATACCTCAGCAAAAGCACTTGGGTCTACAATCAAGAAGACATTATCCCGAATCTCTTGAACTTCATGCATCCAGGAGTTGATCAGCAATGTAGCATGGTGGCTGTCCGGCGACATCAATAAAGCTGGCACCAAATGAGGATCTAGGGCTTCCAAGCTTGCTAGACCACTGCGTAAAGACAAGATCCCTGGAAAAATACATTCATCAAATTATTGTAAAGCTTGTATTTAACAAAATGTAAAATATATTATTTGATTTCTATTTTAGTTGATATGGCTAGAAAGGTGATGACTACAGAGAAAAATGAAGAAGAAGACATGCTGAGCCGACCCCAAATAAATTGGGATAAGGGCACGAGAATGATGATGTTAATATTAAATGCTTACTACTTTGATCAGAAGAGCAAGAAACAGCAAAGTTTCCAATCTGCAGCAATCTCTCATTGTACAAATCAAAATCCTTCACAAATGAGCAGTTCTCTGTTACTTCATCCTCACTCTTGACTAAACAGGAGCAAGTGCCTTTAGTGGCGTTATTGAAATGATCCCTTAGAATGGCTATAGGGGACTTGTTGTAGGTAAAACAGTGTCCAACTAGAGCTAGTAGAGCAGTGTTAGTGTTTGTCTCCAGAGCATACAGGACATCTTTCAACACATCTACGAGCACATTGGCATTAGATGGCATGATGGGCAGCTTTAATGTCTCTGGTGTTGCTTTGACAGTTGAACTGAGGTCTCCTTCTATCAATTCACTTAGCAATGCTTTTGTTTCTCTCAAAACCTGTAATTTAAAAAAGAGATTTACGGAGGCTTACTATTTTTATTTTGTTTTCCTTTCTCTTTGATATACGATAGGGCTATGACGAGAGGGTGACTACTGGGATAATCATCATCAGCCTATAGCAGTCCACTGCTGGACATAGGCCTCCTCAATCGCACGCCACTCAACTGTATTCTCTGCAACTCTCATCCAGTTGCTACCAGCCACCCAGCGAAGAATCCCTATTTGTGGTCTCCACTCAAGAACACGTCAACCCAAACGATCATCGATTCTGTGGCTAATATGACTGGCCCATTGCCACTTCAGCTTTCTTATTCTGTGAGGTATGTCGACAACTCTGGAATAATTAAGTATGGAAAAACACATGTTGTGCCATTTGGGATAGGGGCAAGAGAATGATGATGTGGATATAAAAATATTACATAGTTTATATAAATTAGCTAGCAGTATAATTACCACTTGGCAGCGAGCTTTAACAATGTGTTGATCATCAGCCAGACAATATCGGCACAGAGTCATGGCTGACAGCAGGAGTTCATCAATTGAGATATGAAGCTCACTCACACACTCAACCATCTGAAAATGCAATAGAGAGTTAGAACTACAAAACTTTCCTCCCCATTCTCAAACTGAGATATTTATAAACCTTGAACCTTATCTAGCACATGCTAAGACTTACACATCGACACCTGCAAGGAATAACATTGAAACTCAGTTTTAGGCAATTGAGTTACAAAAAATGCAGATTTTTTTGCACTCACTATTTAGCCGCAGGGGTGACTGCAAAAAAAAATCTGCATTTTTTGTACAGCAAGAATACAATTGTAACTCAAAATTGCCTAGAACTGAGTTACGATGTTATTCCTTGCAGGTGTCAACATGGTCTTCATGGTCTCTATCTTTGAATTGTAGTTTGATTGTTGTGCAACAGCAACAAGTATAATTCTCAACTTAGCCAGTGCTTATTCTTTAAAAACTTACATAATCTTTCCACTGAGTATAAAGTACTTCGGACTCCTTATAGTCAGTTTTATAGATTGCAGCGGCCAGTTTACCAAGGACTTCAAATGTATGGTCAATCCAGTTGACAAAATACATGGTAGTAACATTGAAGGAATCATCAGCACTTTCATCCATGTCTGATGAGGCTGATGTTCTTTCCAAAAAGTTCTCAATTTTCAGTAGTCTGTTGATGCACCATGATAATCTTTCCAGATTGTACTGACGACTTTCCTGAAACATGACAATGCAGAAAGTTGATCTTAATGTAATGCAAGATGTGTGTGAAATGTAAGAGATCCAGTTAGTTAAGTAAGTGTCGGAAATTCTGTAGCATATATTAACCTTTTGTGTGCCGGAACGTAGATCTACACGAGACAATGACTTTTTAATTGTGTCTGTATAGGCGGCATACGAGTGGTTAAATCTCTATGGGTAGTATAATAATACCAGCCTATTACTGTCCCACTGCTGGGCAAAGGCCTCTTCTCATACAGAGAAGGCATGAGCATTGATCACCACGCTTGCTCAAGACGGGTTGGCGATTTCAGACTTATATTAATTATAAGTCCAGGTTTCCTCACGATGTTTTCCTTCACCGATGTCTGTGATGTCCAAGATAAACTTAGAAAGTACATATGAATTGAAAAAGTCACATTGGTACTTGCCCGGATTTGAACCCACAACCTCAAGCATGAGAGGCGAGGCCTTAACCTCTGGGCCATCACAACAATGGGTAGTATACTTTGCTTTATTATTTATATCATATTTAATTTAAGTTGTGATATTTGAATTAAAGAAAAAACAATCAATTTGTGATGTTTTTTCCTAACTTGAAATGAAACCTACTACATGATTGATTGGTTTTTTTCGAAGGTTCAGGGTGAATGAATATTCTCATCTTACCTGTAAAAGAGTGTGGTTGTGAAATTCTACTTTGAAGACATCAAATAAATTAATCAAACATTTATTTATTTGACTTGTACATAATGTGTAAACATCTCGAACTTTTGAAATATCCTCTCCATTGCTGTCATAAGACAATAGTTTACGACGTAAACGAAGAGTTAAAGGTTGAATTTTATCCAGTAACAGACTCTGAAAGTTATAAAAAGGATTAGTGTTGGTTAAATGGTTACCATTTTTACATAAAAAGTAGCAAGCCGACATAAATTATCTTTACCACGACATGATTGGTGGCAGCGCGTGAATCTTGAGGTATTATAACTATTCCTTCAAAACTTTCTTCCATTTTTATCTCAGAAATCTATAACTTTAATTTCACAATACTTTCGAAATTCAAAATTAACGATAGCGAAGCAAGCGTAGCGAAGTAGACACAACAAGACAACAACATTACAACCATAGAGTAAAGTAATATAACGGGTATAGAGAGCCCGCTCGCACAATTTTTTGAAGACAGCTAATGTCAGTTGATCGGATAAATAGCGCCATCTATTATTTGCATCCACAAACTTGCGACATATATAGCTATAACTAGCTATAGGTACTACTTATGCATTAGTGCACCTATACTTTAAGCTTCCTCACTATTTTACTTGTTTTTGAAGTTGATAAAGTTTTACATCATTTTACTTTTTCTCTTTACTAAGTAACAAAATCATAGTAAAACTTTATCAAATTAAAAAAACAAGTAAAATAGTAAGGAAGCATCAATTTCAAAAGGTACACAGTGGATACATAAAAAAACAACTTTTATTTTATAAAAAACTTATTTATTTATCTTGGGTTTATTTTATAAGCTTGCGCCTCTGCTTTAATTTCATCCGCACCATGATATGTGATTTTGCCAGACAAAATCCGGTTTGTTGAACAAGTCCAACTATATGAGCACATTAATACTTGGGTTTTCAAAATAATTCGTACACTTCACTACGGAGTCCTGTCCGGACTCAACACAACGCGGATCGGCGGATTAATTTCACGAAGAAAGGCACAAACACTGAATGAAAACTACAAACAAGCGCAAGCGCAGGGTACAGTCGCCATATTATTTGAATTTTGACCTGACAATTTGACATTTGACAATCATTACCAAATCAATAATTCAATGTGTTGCTATTGTAATTATTACGCAGATTGTAATCTACATAAATATTTGCAAATAATTATAATACGTGTTAAATAAAATGATTAGGTAATGAAATTATATTTCATTTATTAAGTTTTGAGTCACAAATTATATCTGGATCGATGGTGTCGCCGGTTTCGCCATCTGTGGTGACATAAGGTAACTAATTGTTTTGGATGCAAAAAACAGATGTCGCATTTTGAAAGAAATTACCCCAAATCTGTCGATATATGGAACTGTCCTACCCCTGATTACAACACAACTTTCTGTCAGCAAGCTGTCAGTCAGTCACCATGATGGGCTGTCGGGACTGTCAGACAGAAATCCATGGAATTAGTACTTACTGTTTAGCCCACGGTGCACTTATTAATCTCTGGAACTACTGGTCCGATTTGAATGATTCTTTCAGTGTTGGGTAGTCCATTTATCGAGGAAGGCTATAGGCTATACAACATCACGCTACGACTAAAAGGAGCGGAGCAGCAATGAAAAATGTTGCAAAAACGGGACGGGATTTTACGCGGACGAAGATCGCGGGGAACAGCTAGTTTATTATACATACATCAAAATCATCATCTTCCTAGCCTTTTCGGAAGCTAGTGCTACTCAAAATTAAAATATTAATGTCACTTTCCGTATCACATTCGTAGTGTTAGTAGTAAAAATTTAGGTATTTTTGATTTATTCGTAGTGTTAATAGTAAAAATGTAAGTATTTTTGATTTTTGACAGATGTTAAAATGCAACCATACCGAATTCTTTAAAATAACGATAATGGCCCCACTGAATATACATATATTAAGTGATTCTAGATTGATCGTCTACGTTCAATCAGTTGGTATTCTGACTGATTGACACCAATGAAAGTGCATGGGGTACACTACAGAATCACTTTGGACATTTGGTTCTCCACGATTAAGAGCCTCTTATCATTGTTCTTAACGTTGCTGTCACTGTGGGTTGTCAACAGCCACAGACACCACGGCCTGTCTCGCAGCTGAAGTGCTAGACAGCCTATGTGGCACGATTGCTTTAGTTTTGAACGCAACTTGTGTCGACACTCTTGCACCATCTCATTTTCTTAGCTCTCACTTTTGCTTGGCTGTTTTTTCTACGACATCAGCAACCTGAGTTATGAATATTCGCAGGGTGTAGTATGTACAGACGCCAGCACAACAAGCTACCCGAAACTATCAAATTTTTCCAATTAACCTTGAACCTAATACCTTAACAATAAAGTTGAAAATCTATTACAGAAATTTAACAGATTGTAGTAGCTTGATGTGCTGGCGTCAGTACATTTGATCAATATGACAGTCTGTTGTGCGAGGACTGAATTAAGTATTAATTTATGAAACTCTATTTAATGTTAAAGTCATTTCTTTTAAAATAATCTTGAAAATGAAAAAATCTTGAAATAATCAGAATCAATCGGCACTATTTAAATAACCGTACTTCCATGGTACATCCATAATTTTGACAGATGTCATGTCAAAGAACGCCATATCCATTGTTATTTCGATTCCGGAATAAATCTCGAAAATATTGTTCATAAAAGGATTTAGAAAGTACGCAATAATGAGTGAATTAGTTTGGGGAATTAAAAACGGCGATATTGACCAAGTAAAAGACATCGTAGAAAACAAGGTAAGTGGATCTCGTAGTCAGTAAATCGGTTTTCATTCGACGTGATTTTTATTCGTTGGCAAGAGAAAGCAATGTTTCTCATTAATTCCAAGTAAAGTTAAGTTGAAAATGAGGAAATTACAACAAATGGAAACTTAATTGCATACTATAAAATCTCTCAAAATACTCATCACTGCAGTGGCTAAATGAATTAAAACTATGGTGTAATATTGTGTTATACCTAGATATAATTATTATTGTTAAAAAGGTACGCCCAATGCAGGCGCACAATTGCATACTACGTATGAAACAGCTAGAATGATCAGAGTATTTATAATGTTTCTTGTATTCCCCAATTAGAATATCTAATTATGATCATAGAGTACAAGGAAAATGTGTTTGTTTTAGAAAATTGATGTCAATGCTCTAATCGATGGAAGAGTTCCTCTGCACTATGCTGCTGATTATGGACAAACAGTTGTTCTCAACTATCTGCTAGACAAGGGAGCAGACCCTAATGTAAGTGTGTACATTCAGGACAATACATTTGTACTAAAAAGTATCATTTGTCTAATTAAATGCATATTTTAGATGTTGGACAAACATGGCATCTCCGTCCTGCTAGCAGCTATTTGGGAAGGTCACACGGACTGTGTTAAGACATTACTCAAAAATGTAAGTAACAGTGAATGGTGTTTTTTTTTGCAAAATTAGTATGCATGACTTGCAATTTCACAGTTATGGTAAGAAATTAATTTCATGCATTAAACTCATGAAACTAAATAACAGCTACACAGTGTTTTGAGGACTTTATTTGACAATGAAAGAATTTGGAAAGCCATGATAAAAATATCTGTGACTCATGCGTCAACTATGGATAATACTCACAATGACTGTTTTGTTATAATCTATCAGAAACTAACAAATTGTATTATCTTACAGGGTGCGTCTAAGAATGGAAAAACCCCAGATGGAACACCATACATCGAAGCTGCAGAAAAAGAAGAAATCAAAGAACTACTTACATAGAATAAAATCTGTTATCTCGAACTGTAACAAGTAATCGCTCAGATTTATGTTTTGATGCTAAGGTAAAATCACTGAGATCAAACAAAAAATTAATTAATCCATTATAAAATATTTTTACAAGCATTTATTTACATTGTAATGAATTATTTTTATAAGCTCAACATATTGAACTATAAAATATGTATTTGATTATGCGTCCATTTAGTAGTGTGTATTTATAAAGGCCTGGCCTCCCTTATGGAGGTACAATACAGCAATCACCTGAAATGTGATGGCTTGCTCATCCTTCCAGTGCTTGCATGAGATTTGTAAGAAGCCCCATTATCTAAATTTAGCAAATAAATTATTTAATATTAAGGTATAATTCCAACAAATAAGATGTAATTTTTATCGCTAAAATAATAAACTGATATAAACAAACCAACTTTTTATTTCTGTAAAAAAAACAGGTATGAACAAAACATACTTATGAAAAATATTTTTATATTTAACAGAACTTAAAGCTAATTTATAATTACCAAATAAGAAAAGAGACTTCACAAAATGAGAACGCCTCTTCAAGTAACATTCAAGGTGAAAAACTACTTAATTCTTGAATTAAAAATTCAATATTATTCATACTCTATCCTAAGCCCTATTTGTATGTAAAAGCCCAATAAGAACTACACCATTCTCTATATTTTAATAAATAAATAATCTTACACAAGTATCACAAAACTGGTATTACATTCTTTGGGTAAATAGGGAGGCAAAAAAATATTACAAAAACGGGGTTGTGCTGCCCATTATAAATCTCCACTTCCTGGATATTTCTTATACTTGTTATTTTTGGCTGGGGGACAGTAGCATGCATTTTTCTGTGCATCCAAATATGACTTACAGCCAAGAGTTAATGTGCCAGTAAATAACAATTTTGCTGCAGCTTTGCAACCTGAAATCAAATAATTAAACATATTAATTCAGAAAAATTATAATTAAACAAGGTAGCGTTGCTGCTTTGATAGTCAGTCTATGTGTTTGATGTTGCAGATCAAGTAAAACATTTGTGGATGAATAGAATATACATTTTCTTGTAAACCAAAATTGTAACAACGCTCAATTTATCTCTGGGTACAATGGCTGTCTTCATCTTTCAGATAACCTTTGGATAGACTGAACTACTGACTGAATTTGTAATTAACTGTAAATGAATATATACCTTTTGTGATTGTATCTCCGGCTACATTTACCGACTTATAACTGTCACAGTGGTTGTAAAGGCACCTTTTGAAATCCAAGTCGCAAGTTTCTTTCCCGCTGTTACATGTATCATAGCAAATGTCATGGGTATCACAACATTTCGTCATTTCATTCAGTGGAAGGTACTCTGAGGCGACCTCAAAGCCGAGAGAACCACAACCATCTGATGATGGAATGTGATTTCTGTTGCGGACTGGTCTAGATCCTGAAATTAAAATGGTTTGGGAATATTATTAAATTGTTAACATGAATGTATTTATATAGTTAAATGAAAGCGCAAAATACCTTCAGGGCAGTTGAATATGCATTCTTCTTCCACAGCAGCATCAAAAACTTCATGCAAGGATCTAAACCTCTCAGCCACTGTTATGACGTTTTTAAACATATCACCAAAAACTGATTCTGCCGATAGAACTGCATCCTTTAAATTCCTTAGCATACTAGAGCCCATGCCAGTGTAAGCATAGGCCACGAAGGTTAGTACGTAAATCGCAATCTTTCTATATGGAATCTCCATGTTGAAAAATGTTAGGTTTAAGGATTTTTGAAAGATATTAACATACTCGGCTAAATCCTAAATATCCCTTATAACCAAGTGCGTAAAGTACACGTAATTTTTTAAAATCCCCATTGGATTAGAGCCAAAACAAATGTCATAATAAATGGAAATGTCAGCATAGCTGATTCACCTTTGGCCATGGATCTATAAAGTACCTAAAACAGCGGGTGCATAGAAATAAGCGGGTGGACTTGAAAAAATTTTAAAGTGATTTCAACGTTTTTGGTAGACATAGAAGATAAGGTCTAGAAACAGCATGACTGGTTTATCCCTCTGCTAAAGTATGTACGCACGACGGCCAATCAAGCTACACGAAACTAGTTTATGCGGATCTCTCATTGTATAGGAAATCTATACAAAGCGAGGCCATGTTATACTGGAAATGTACAGCTTCATGTGCCACCGTGTGTCCAGATGCCAGCACATTAAGCTACCCGAAACTGTCAAATTTGCCCCATCAACCTTGAACCTAATGCTTTAGCAGTAAAGTTGAAAATCTGTTAAAGAATTTTGATAGATTGTAATAGCTTGATGTACTGGCGTCTGTAAACTGGCCATTTGACCATAGACGTTTTATAAAACTCTTTCATTCGCCGATCGCTGCTATTGTTTGACCGTTTCGTGTCGCAAACAGGTGCCCTTTAATTTGGAGAATTGAATTGAAATTCAAATCTGCAAAACTGTGATGTTTCGTGACACAAGTAAGTACAAAGCAAAGCGTGTAAGCACGTTGTCGAAACTATCTTTCCACCGTAACGAATTAACGATAGAAAAAAGTCTTGGTACATTGGTAGCTCAAACGCAGTATTTTATTCAAACTTTATGGCGGCTCGGAAGTTAGCTGCGTGGAATATCTAAGGTAAAGCTGTGCAGAACACAGTTTTAGGTATCTACGGGCACAGAGGATGCATCGTCTGGACTGTATATGTGCAAACCGGCACACGCTATCCTTTACGCCTTTTTCCATTATATCATTCCTCACACAATCCATTCATATTTTCTTTGGTCTTCCTCTCTATCCGTCAACATTTATATTCATCACTCTTTTAGTCACGATTGTCATTAGTCCCTCCTCATTACATGCCTATACCAAGATAGTCGATTCCCTTTCAACTTTTCTATTACTCGCGCAGTTTCCAAACTTCCTCCAATGTACTCATTCTTTACTTACTTTGTCCATTCTTGTCTAACCACACATCCACCTCAACATGAAAGTGATGAAAAAAGATTGCATGTAGCGGAGATGACAATTCATCTCCGCTACATGCAATCTTTTTTCATCCATGTTCTTCACAGCTCAGCATTCCGATCCATACAGTACAATAGGCCTAATCACAGACTTTTATATTTTCCCTTTTAACTTGAGGGGCATCCGAAGGTCGCAAGTTGTTCCAGTGACCTGTCGCCATTTCATCCATCCTGAATTGATCCAGTACGTTACGTCCTATTCTTAACCAACCCCTTGGACACGCGACCTAATGTACCAAAAACCGGAGGTGCCTATAAACCTTGACGGAACGCCCTGGAGAGACCGCCGAAATCACAAAACAAGTACACGTATTCCGTTTTGGTTCTACTTTATTTCAGACCAACATTCACCAGTCTTGAGTGAGCGAGACTATTCAAAACTATTTAATTTAAATCGTATCGTCAACGAATGAATTTGGTTGTAAAATCGTCTAATTCATAAAGTTTTTTTTTATGGCAACATATTAACATTCGATGAACGTCCGGTAGCCATATTGTTTTAAAAAGTTATCCTTTTCCGTTTTGTTGTCGTGAAAATGACGGGCTTTAGCAATAAGGTGAGAAGAAAAAATATGAAAATCAAGTAAAATGCTTCAAGTGGACATAATAATTAACTTAAAACTACAATGTGCCTTCTATTCTTTCTTTTTATTCAATTTTGCCATGTGATAAGTTTTAACAACATGCACAGTCCATGCATCACACGTGCTCATTCTTGTGTTTAGCATTTGTTATAGAATAATATTACAAGAAACTGTTCGTATGTTCCCTGTTACAAGAAAATCCGAGATCCCAGTTACAAATACTGTGTTTCAGAACATTCAGAATTGAGTTGATTGAAAAGAGTGTGAATAATTTTGAGGTTATACGGTACGTCAGCGGCGGTTTCTAACCAGTGTGAATGCTTGTGTTTTAGGCCATAGTGATCGATGGCCGTGGCCATCTGCTCGGCCGCCTGGCCGCAGTCATTGCTAAGGTCCTGCTGGAAGGTAACAAAGTCGTGGTCGTGCGAAGTGAGCAGATCAACATCTCTGGTAACTTCTTCAGGTAAGAACAACTTACTGTTTATCTTACCTAGTTGTGTTGATTTCCTAAACATATATGTTTCTTTTATGTCGCTCATCAACGTAACTTGCAGGATGTAACATTGTTTCATGGTGTCTAAAGCAGTACTTTGTGGTGTTTGTTTAAAAGACAGCACCATGTCGCACACCCACCATGTCGTGTTAATTAGTGAATAGACCACGTTTATAGCCTAGTTCTATCTACAGATCAGGCCTAACTTTATAATGATGTTTTACTTGGGTAATTTGCGACTGAATATTATAAAATACATGTTGTTACTCATAAGTTATCTGAATAAAAATCTCACATTCACATCATAGTATGTGTCTCTTAATACTGTACTTTAACTAATGGTTATGATGTTTTTCAGGAACAAGTTGAAGTTTATGTCATTCCTTCGTAAGAGGTGTAATGTGAACCCCGCTCGTGGGCCTTTCCACTTCAGAGCCCCTTCCAAGATCCTGTGGAAGACTGTCAGAGGTATGTACTCATAGTTACTGACTATTATTCAAACCATTTGGATTATTGAGATTTACATCCTTGTTTGGAAGTCAAAAATGCTGTCACTGGAATGATCTTTATAAGTGTGTCAAAAGGCACAAGTCAAGTTATGCGATTGACTGTTGGTGTTTCCTACAACCAATTGCAATAGTTTATGTGCACTTGACAAAGTGTTAGCTTGGATGTTCATTCTAGGAACAAAGCAATAGACTTTGTAAGCAGTCTGTCCATTCGTTAAGATTATTGTATGATAGGCACATAGTCTATATATAATATTGAAATCAGTAATTTGGGGTAACAAATTAGGTGTGGAGTGTAACAAAGATCCATGTTACTAAAAAAAAGATGTACAAGTCAACTTTTTGTGCCTTTTTTTCACCTGTGTATTTGCCTAAGTCTTATCTCTCTGATCCTTAAAAACTTCTAATGATTATTTACTATTTTACCTACATTATTTGATGTTTATGATAAGAATTCTTTTATGAAGCCCTTCAAAAACATCCATTAACCTATTTGTTACGAACTTGATATTCATCAGGGACAATTAATTTTGTGTTCCAGGCATGATCCCACACAAAACTGAGCGCGGAAAGAGCGCGCTGAGGAGGCTCCGCGCGTACGACGGTTGCCCGCCACCATACGACAACCGCCGTCGCGTGGTTGTGCCCGCCGCCCTCCGCGTCTTCTGCTTGAAGCCTGGCCGCAAGGTATGTCAACTGTTCCATCATCTTGTCATTTATTTTGCTGAACTGTTCTAGCTATGAAACAAACTACTTGCTGATGCTTGTAGGTTACCTTATTGTGTGCTTAGCAACAAAGAAAATGGAAAAAAAAGTTTGGTAGAAATACCTTTAATTTCCTCCATTGATTCAAGAACACGGTAGTCATGTAACAAGATTTTTTACAATGATGTTTCATTTGGGTAATTTGCGACTGAATAACCATGTTGCAACTATATAAATGTCTGAGACCATGTCAATAGTCTAACCCTACACATCAAACAAAATAGGGAAGTTTTAACCAATTATTTGTTATTTTAGTACTGTCACGTCGGCCGCCTGTCCCACGAAGTCGGCTGGAAGTACCGCGACGTCGTCCGTAAGCTAGAGAACAAGAGGAAGGTCAAGTCCGTCAAGCTGATGGCCTATGAGAAGAAGCTTAAGGTTTGTTTCCACCCAACAGAATTACATTTTTACTACACAGCTCTTAAAATTCAAGCACTCAAGAGTTGTGACTTGAAATATTTTGTAATGATGATTACATTCTTACCTACATTATTTGAGTACAAATGAAAAGAAACCTTTACTGATGATCTTAATAATTGAAACTACATTTGAAAGTATATTTAGCAAATACCTGAATTGTATAATATCTTTGCAGAGGATCACGAAGGAATCCGGCGAGAAGGTTACGAAGACGACGGCGCCGTTCACCGCAGTCATCCAATCCTATGGATACAATTAGGATTAAGAATATATAAATATAAAAACCTTTGGTTGCCCAAAACTGTATTTTTATTACGACAAAGACATCCTAGTATCCTTGCAATTACATTCATACAAATAATCGCCGTCAGTACAAAATCATTATATTATTATAATTTGTACAGAGCGTTCCGCCTTGGTAAGGATGACGTTCCTGAGGCTCTGGTGACTAGGAGCTCTCCAAGCACAAGCTCTCTTTGAATCAGGATGAAATCCGAAGCAATACGTTATCACAGACGTCATACTCCCTGGCGGAACCACCTTTGCTGTAACAAGTATAAGTTACATGAACAATTCTATGAAATGTCTATAAAATTCTAATCCTATTAAAAAAGTATGTCTAGTTTCGACGTAAACTTTTATTTAAAGTGGTTGCGCTGCGGAGTATCCTTCCCGGCGAAACCACCATGATATTTCTATTACTATACATAGTACAAGCAAATATTATGTCTTCGTATCAACTGGCGAGCTGAAATTTGAAGCTGCTTCGTCGCAATATTCTGGGCTTATCTCTGGGTAGTCATATACGGGGTGTAAACAGACCCTTCACCAAGCCGTCAACCAGGCATTCTGTACATCAAACTAATTAACTTTACGCAAAAATTATTGCTGGGAAACGACTTTTTTTTTTAGGGTGAAAAATCACGTTTTACATTAAAACTCAATTTAACGTACTCAAAACATTGTGCTGATGGATGAATTGAATAATACGAGGGTCGTGAAGGTGTTTAAAGTAAAAATCTTACATTAGAAACATGTATTTAAAAAAAAAAACTTGTGAAAAAGTTGGAACTTTGACCCCCAATATCTCCGAAACTAGGAGGTTCCCAGGTGATGGTCTAGAACAAAAAAAATGATCGCAATGACGAGGAGAACAAGTACCTTTCGGCTTCGTTAAGGGTCTTCGATAAAGTTAGGCGACATCTTTTTTAGGCCTATAACATGCCCAGAATCTGCAAATTACACTAGGTTGCATGTTAAGAGGAAACAGGGCGATTATCCATACAAAAATGTATTCCCTTTTTTCTTCTTGAATAATGCCTCTAGAGCAATCATTTGTTTTTCATAAAATCAAGGCTGCTGTAGACACGTCCCTGTCATTTACTTTTTAGGGTTCCGTAGCCGAATGGCAAAAAACTGAATCCTTATAGATTCGGCATGTCTGTCCGTCTGTATGTCACAGCCACTTTATTCCGAAACCATTAGGACTACACAGTTGAAACTTGGTAGTTAGATGGATTCTGTGAACCGCTTTACGATTTTTATACAAAAATTAAAACATTAAGGGGGCTCCCCATACATGGAACAAACTATTTTTTTTTTCATCAAATCTATACTTACTTGTCTATAGATAGGTCTTTAAAACTGATATATGGGGTTTCCTAAAACCTCAAAATCTATCGTATGAAAGATAGACACTTCCGATGAGGTAAATTGACCCCTTGTCCTCTAATTTCTAAAGTAAAAGGAGGAAAATTCTGAAAAACTGAAGGATTGTAGAACGTAAAAAAACCTTTCAACGAAATTTGGTTTGAATAAGATTTGATGTTTAGTTTTGAGATACTGAAACTGCAGCAGTAACTTTGTTTTTCATTAACATACTATGAAAAACAAATTTAGTTTTGCTGTTGAATGTAATACAACATATGAATGAGCCTTCAAAATATTTTTTATTATATTGTTTGGTGCTACGGAACCCTGAGTGCGTGTGAGTACGACTCGCACTTGAACGCTTTTTTGAGAAACATGTACCTATTTAAAAAAAAACTTGTGAAAAAGTTGGAACTTTGACCCCCAATATCTCCGTAACTAGAAGGTTCCCAGGTATGGTCTAGAACAAAAAAATGATCGCAATAACGGGGAGAACAAGAACCCTTCGGCTTCGTTAAGGGTCTTTTTACACCCTTTATAAGCGTGGAACATCATTCCGAACCGTTTGCTGTTAGTTGCTCAGCGAGCTATGGAGCAGGCTATACTTGGAGTCTCTCTGAGGGATGGCATCCAGAACGAGGTGATCCGATAGACAACCAGAGTTGTCGACATAGTTCTCAGAATAAGTAAGCTGAAGCGGCAATGGGTCGGCCATATTAGCCGTAGAACCGATGACCGTTGGGATAGACGTGTTTTTGAGTGGAACTGCGAATCGGCAAGCTAAGATGGGACGCCCTCAGGTTCGGTGGAGCGACGATCTTCACAGGGTGGCTGGTAGGAACTGGATAAGAGTTGCCGAGAAACGAGTTAAGTGGTGTGCGATTGAATTGGCCTATGTCCAGCATTGGACTGTTGAAGGCTCCGTAAATAAGCCCTAATCTTCTTCTTGTTCTCCTCTACCCTTTTCCTGTGAACAATGAGCATGTACACGCCGCATAGCATCGTGTCTCCCATCGTCAGGGCCGTAGGCAGGGGGGGGGGGTTCAAACCCTCCGAAATCTCGGGCAACTATAAAGAAACCAGTGTATCCGAGGTGGAAAGCAAAAAATACTCCTATTCTCGTCTCTGTATAGCATAATCACCTATAAAGTTCCCACTGCTGGGACACACGGCCTCCTCTCTATGAGAGGGAATGGGCTATAATTTACCACACGGACCTAGTGCGGGTTGGTAGATGTCATCGAATTTTTGGTTCTATTACATGCCGGTTTCCTCACGATGTTTTCCTTCACCGTTTTTGAGAGCTGAGCGGCGTTAGGGTAGGGCGCGGTTGGGCGACCGCCCAGGGCGCCGGACATAACGGGGCGCCGCAGGCGCCCCTTTATTTCCATGTGACTCAGGTTGGCTGGACAAATCTTAAACAAATCTTGACCTATCTGCGATCGACAATATCGCAATCCCGATTGACAAACTTGGCAACTTTGTCAATCGAGAATGAAATTGCTGAAAACCTCGATTTTGATAAAATAATAAAAGAGTTCGCCGACAAAAAGGCTAGAAAAGTCAATTTTTTTTTTTTTTTTTTTCTAATAAATGGTAGTTTCATTATATCTTTTTCCTTTTTCATAATTATGGGTTTGAATTGCAGTTAGGGGGCGCCGTATAAATCTCGCCCAGGGCGCTGGTAGTGCTAAAACCGGCAGAACCGGTAGAATGTAAGAGTGTTAGTCGGGGCATCACCACAGCTGCTGTGGTGATGCCCCGACTAACACTCTTACATTCTACAAGGAAAGGCCCGATTTTTATAAAGTGCCCCTGGGCCTCCAATTGGTAACATACGGCCCTGATGTCATGCGGAGGATAACCGCCCCGGAAACATTACACTGCACCTATTTGAAAAATTATTTCACCAGTTGAAAGATAGGTAGGTATCTACATTAATCCAGATGGACAATACTTAGGTTACCTACTTTTATCCGGGTTTTACGCGGGCGAAGTCACGCACAGAAGCTAGTTTAATAAAATAGGTTTTTGTTGAAACTTGTTGCTGCAACGTTTGTGTAATAAAGACATACTTACAGTACAGCTAAATTAGCACCTCAAAAGTCAATAATAAAAACTAAGCATGGGGGCCATTCAAATATTAGGTACGTAAGCACTACAATGGGGCAGGGGGGGTCTTTGCTTTGCTCATTTTTGATGACATAGGGGATGGGGGGGTCTGGATGGTGATTACGTCAGCAGTATTTATATATTTACATTTCTTATACAATATATTTTATAGTCGATAATGGTATTCAGAACATGTGCGTGAAAGCCAATACTTGCTTCAAATTGTAAAATGTAGAAGTATAGAATTCTGTTGTCCAAGAAGTGGCTTTTTTAGATAACTAGATAACAGGTTTCTCCCACCACCAGCAAAAGTAAAACAAACAGTTGATGACTTGGTTTTGAATGATGGAGGGCAATTTCTCAACCTTCCAGTCAATTTATCTCTACACTTTAACTCTTCACTCATAGATTTTCTGCAAATGCCCTTCAATTATTTTTGTCCAACGGTAAACTTGAACCTATCAAGTCGAACATGTGAAAATGTGTGGTCTTGAATGTTGATCATGCTTCCGTCAAATCAATCGCGAAGGTCCATAAAAAATCGCATGTATTTAAAATATAAAATACAAAATACAATATTTTAACCATTTTTATTTAAAATACAAATTACAAAAAACAGTCAGGTGTTAGGACGGTTACGCAAATAGAATGGAATAATAATTCATCGTGACATTCGCACTTCTTTCTTTCTTATTGTGTGGTTAATGGTTGTCCATTAATCACGTGAGGCTCGAAAGAGGGGAGGGGGTTCGGAAAAAATCACGAAATATCACTAGGGGTAGGGGGGGTATCACTTGTATTTATTTTTTCTTTGAACGCGCGATTTCTAAACCGAAAAGCGAAGCCTGACCTTGACATTTTTATCACGGTGTTTATTTTTCCAGAATTAAATTAGATTATATACCTGTTAACCTGTATTTAAAGATAATATTCAGATTTTTTTAAGATACTTTGTACCAAAAAAATACACGTGATTTTGGGTAGGGGGGAGGGGTAGTTTAAAACCTCACCACGTATCACCATGGGGGAGGGGGGGGTTAAAAGTTGCTAAAAACATCACGTGATTAATGGATGGTGTCAGTCTTTTTATGCCGAATATTCGTACCTATTGCTGCTGCCGCTGCGGCTACAGGAAACCTCAGGCGGCGTAAATATAAAACCCTTGTGGTACATAACTATATTTTCGAGCCGTTTGGGGGTGAAACTCTGGGGCCGTGGGGTCCGAGTGCTCATAGCCTGTTTAAGGAAATTTCGAAACGCCTAGTTGACGCTTTCCGTGACCCAAGGGCTGGCTTTTACTTTGGCCAGAGGCTAATTGTTGCCATAAAACGTGGCAACGCCGCCAGTCTTTTGGGCACATTACCAGCTGACAGCGTTGAATTTATTTATGTTCAAATGTATTTTGAAGCCATAAGTATTTGAAATACTAACTACAAAATACCTCACCGTCAGGTTTTGCAAATAACAATTACAAATTAAATTTTTAAGAAGTAATTGAAATACAAATTCGAAATACGTATTTGTATTTCAATTACTTATTTTAATTACAAGTAATTCAAATACTGCGCAATCTTGGTTGTACCCATAGAATTTGCAATATTGTAAAATAGCTGTGTATCAATTTTGGTGCACAATAAAGTATATTCTATCTATCTTTATGTAGGTATCGTATTCTGTATTGACGTCATAGGAAATCAATTTATGGATCCCATTTATTGCTCCAGCGGGTTCCATCAGATAATTATTTTACGCGCAGGGACAAATTTTCTTGTGCAGCTGTGTCCTGCGATAATACTCGCAAGTTCGAAACTAGAGAAACTTGAATCATCTTGATCCTTTGGTACAGCGTTGATTTTTTACTTTCAAATAAATACTTTCCATGGCACATTTTTCTATAAGAATGCCTACCTACTACTGCAAATGTAAGTTTATTTGTTCTTGGATGGGATTAAATGTTTACTTACTTAATTATTATAATTAAAGCCGACTACCGGAGTCCTTCACTGTGCGTGTTCTACTTCGCACCTGGCAGATTTTTTTGATAGAAGATAATGAAAGTATTTTAAAGGAAGATAGAGTAATATTTTACTATCTTACAGTCTTACAGTATAAGTAAATAATCCCGATAATCACTGTAATGTTGTCCTGTTGTAACTTTAGGAAAGTAGCTTCTAAGCCAAGGATCTAGATCTGGCAATCCTTGTCGCAGTAGCTTGGCGTGTGGGAAGCTGAAAATTGAATGCGTTCTAGCGCCTAATAAGCATTGAATCGACACAGTCTTTGAAGCCGTATATAAGCCGGGACGAATGCTTCAAAATTCAGTTCGGAAGCGACCGCCATCGGTACACTTCCAACAGATTCATCTCGAAAGGAAGAAAACCACACCATACTAGCACACAGTGACTATGAATATCTGGCGTTTACTACTACTTGCGGTAGTCGCGGTTTTTCAACCTATTGCATCCTTCGCCGATAGCAACCTCATTGATGGCAGGCAACAGTGTTGCGACCGTCTTTCATCTGCTCCGCTTCAAGACACGAGGTCTTCGCTTCATGGAACAACCCGGCTCGGCAAAACTGCGTCTGCTCTGCAACGTCTAAACGACCGGGATGAAACCCGTGAAGATCGACGGTACGAAGTAAGGCAACGTGTCTCTATATCAAGTCGTCCTTCGACGGAGAGACCGCTGGTAGATTCCAGAGCCAGGGTTGCAAGACAAGCTCCCTCTGAAATAGCCAGGTCCTCCCGAGTTGCAGACAGTCAAGAACGTCCTACGAACTCCCAAAGTCGCGAACGGCTGCTGGATGTACACCAAAGGAAAGAAACTGTTCGATTTAATAGAGATCTGAAACCTCAAGATCTTACGCGCCGGGCTGTTGATCGCTCCAGGGATGCCATAGAACGTCGTAATGACAGGGTCTACACTGAATCACCACGTGCCAGGGACGATTACAGAACCGAGCGCTTTGGTAATGAGCGAAACTTGTTTGATTCTCAACGTGAAACGCAGAGGGAGCAATTCAGATCTGTTGAACGTAGGGTCACACTGAACGGAGATGCACGACGTGTACTTAGCCGAACTCAAGACAATGATGTAGCCAGCATTGAAGGTAATCGCATTAATAATAGTCAGCGTATTGCAAGAGAAAGATTGAGTGTAGTGCGACGCGAATCTACAACTCGACCAGACACGAGGCGTAACAGTGATCGTAATGATGAACGCCGAGATCTGCAGAGAACCAACGAACAGAGGCTGTCACTTACAGGAAATACTCGATTAGTAGATCGAATCCGTGACATGCACGTTCGTCACACCGCTCGTGAGGATAACCGGGAAAATCGACAACGCATTCGAATTAATCAACGATTATCTAACGAAAGATTTGATGAGCGACGTGAACAGACAGAAGAACGCAGAGAATCTAGGCAGCAAAACAAGGAAAATATTAACCGTAGTACTTCTGTCGAGCGAATGCAGTTTGATAGAAGAATTTCACGCGAATCTCGAATGATGAATGCTCAAAATGAGAGAAACGTAGATGGTCGACGGGAAGCCAGTGTGACACCGGAGATTCGAGAGGAAACACGAGAAAAGCCGGACCAAAGGCTTTCCCGCGAAAGGATTTTAATGGATCGGAGGAATACTCGTGAATCAAGGACTTTGAATGTCCAAAATACCAGGAACGTTGCCGATCGCCGCGAAAACAGGAATAACGAAAGGCAAACTCGGGACGAAAATAGGGAAAATCTAGAACAAAGACTTTCCCGGGAGAGAATCCAAATGGATCGGAAAAACATTCGTGAATCTAGAATGATGAAAGCCCAAAATACCAGGAACGTTGCTGATCGACGCGATCTCAGGAATAAAGAGAAGACAACTAGGGAGACTCGAGAAGAAATTAGGGAAAACTTGGAGCAAAGACTTTCCCGCGAACGAACCCAGATGGATCGCAAAAATATTCGTGAATCTAGAATTATGAACGTCCGAAATACCAGGAACGTTGCGGATCGACGCGAAAACAGAATTAACGAGAGAATGACTAGGGAGGCTCCGGATGAAATCAGGGAAAATCCGGAGCAAAGACTTTCCCGCGAAAGAACCCAGATGGATCGCAAAAATATTCGTGAATCTAGAACTATGAACGTCCGAAATACCAGGAACGTTGCTGATCGACACGAAAACAGAATTAACGAGAGAATGACTAGGGAGGCTCAGGACGAAATCAGGGAAAATCCGGAGCAACGGCTTTCCCGCGAGATAATTCAAATGGATCGGAAAAATACCCGTGAATCAAAAATGATAAATGGTCAAAATACGAGGAACGTTGCTGATCGACGTGATATCAGACATAAGGAGAGGATGACTAGCGAGATTCGGGACGAGAATAGGGAAAATCCGGAGCAAAGACTTTCTCACGACAGAGCACAGATGGATCGGAGAGATGTCCGTGAATCTAGAATGATGAATGCCCGAAACACGAGGGACATTGCTGATCGACGTGAAATTAGAAACAGCAAGAGAATATCTATGAACGCTCGAGACCAAAGGGAAAACCATCTCAACAGGCTTTCAGTCGAAAGGACCCAGGTAGACCGAGGCAATTTCCGCGAGTTTAGGGTGACTCGAATGGAGAGAAGAAATATTCGCGAATTAAGAACCGTAAATACTCCTAGCGACAAAGACATCGATAGTCGGCGGGAAATTAGGTACAACGAGCGATCTGCGGAGATAAGTAAAGAAGTTAGGATAAATCCTGAGCAGAGGATTTCTCAAGAGAGGATCATGATGGACCGAAGGAATGTCCGAGAATTTAGAAACAGGGATGTTGTTTTCCGAACGGATAGAGATGTCGAAAATCGAAGGGAAATCCGAAATGACGCGAGGTTGCATACGGAGAATAGGGACAACAGAATTTCTCGCGAACGCAATATTCGTGAATCTAGAATCAGGAATACCATACATATAAGAGACCTCGACAGCCGACAGGAAATAAGGTTGGCTAGGGAATCCCGAGAAGAATTGAGGGAAAATCCCGACCGTAGACTCGCTCGAGAAAGTAGGCAAGTAGATGGACAAAATATTCGCGAATCCCGAGTAAATCGTGTCGCTACTCGAAATGAGCGAAGCGTTGAGACTGACTCAGAAAGTCGACTAGAAATTAGGAATAACGAAAGGCTGTCTCGACAGATTGATGGCGACCAGATTTCAAGGGAGCGACGAGTACAATCAAAGTCAGCCGACAGAGTTATTGCCGAAGATAGAGACAGTTCAATGATGGACCGACGAACCCGTTCTGTTGAACGTCGAAACTTCCGCGAAATTAGGGCCGAGCCTAGGCTTCATCGATCTGCTGACTTAAACCGCCGCAGCGAAGTATTCCGAAGCCGAGTCGAACATACCCACAGGATTGAAAATAGGGAACGCGAAGCAATTGACGCTCGTTCCCGAAATGTTGAGATGGACCGAAATCGTGAGAAGAGCTCTTTGATGGTCGGAAAAATGGAAACTGAAAATGATTTTACTGTTGCTACCTGGCAATATGTCCTGTACACATTGCAGGCCGCCTACTTGTGCGCTCTTTTCATGCAGATGCTGACGCCAAGCCGCACTGGAAAAGCACACAAGATGTATGTATTTTTAAAAGATATTTGATTATGGGTAGTTATTGGTATAAATATTTTTTTACTTACCTTGATATTCTCCTTGTTTCCAGGAGTCTCCGCTGGTTGCCTGTATCTTCTCACTACAACCCCATCAAGGTGGATTAAACGACGGCTTCATGGACTACTGTACCTACCTAATATTTAAACTTGTAGAAAATTTCGATTCAATGTTATTATGATCTCTAATGTAGTTAATGTATTCATAGAAAATAAATATTGTGTGTTTTAATTAAGTTTGTTTATTTATCAGCCCCCAAATCACTTGAGATAACTAGTAGGTTTATCATTCATTAGTTCAATCAGATATCTCATAGGTTCATAAGATTACCTATTCCATAGGATAGAATTATATTACCTATGTCAATGTATGGTATGTAATCCACAAAAGACAAGACAATGAAAATATAATCAAAGGAAATAACATGGTATTCATATACTTATCTATATAATTATACTCTAAAGGATGTAAAAATACCCTTAACGAAGCCGAAAGGCACTTGTTCTTCCGGTCATGGCGATCATTTTTTTGTTCTGAACAATATCTGGGAACCTTCTAGTTACGGAGATATTGGAGGTCAAAGTTCCAATTTTTCCACATTTTTTTTTTTATATACCACTTTTAACTTTTGTTAATTAACTCCATGACCCGTTTACTATTCAAAGCATCCATCAGCACTAAGTTTTGAGTGCATTACATTGAGTTTTACTGTAAAAACTGATTTTTCACCCCAAAAAAAAAGTTGTTTCCCAGCAATAATTTTTGCGTAAAGTTACTTAGTTTGATGTAAAGAATGCTTGGTTCACGGCTTCGTGAAGGGTCTGTTTACACATTGTATACATAATATGATACAATCGTAAAAACGCAAATCGATGTTCCGAAATGGCTTTAAAACTACTACATAGATTGTTCAAATTTTGCACAAATATTTCAAGGCGTCTTCGTCCTCGGGTTAGGCCAGATATTGTTATCACTCTACTCTACTTCCTCAGGGAACGAGTAATATTGTGTTATTTTGATTGAATGCTTTATTTTTGTAAGCATCCACTCGCCGTGGCCCACCAACGAATACACTATGGCGCAGCTTCGGGCCACACCTTGACCAATCTAGCGTCACTGTGTGTACGTCAAGTGTACGTTCACACTGGCGAAATTTTTTATGATTTCAAGCATGTTGTCAACTACTGACAAATAAAGTAAGGGAAATAGAGAATAGAGATATCACTTTGATATCACCATGTTTTTATGTAAAATGTTTCGCCAGAACGCATAGTTAGATATGGTGTATTCGTGGGCAAGAAGCAAGCTTTGCTCTGGCCCCAAGTGTTGCAGACAATTACCCTGGTACAGTACTGTTGTATTACTGTTTCGACTATAAAAAGTACTTACCTACGTGTTTACAAACAACCTTTCAAAACTTTAACATAAGGGAATTAAGGTCTTAAAACACATACACAATTTTAAAAATACACATAAATGCACATGGAATTGTTTATTTAATAAGGTAGGTATACAGGTAGATTAATGGCATAATGACGATATGAGATAAGCACTAAGCAGTAACATCGTCGTAGAGAGTTCAGTTCTTTCGGTGGGCGCGGTTGCGACGCATGTTAGTCTGGCATTGTGGGCAGTACCATTTTCCTTTCGGTGGAGCAGTGATGCCGACACACGGGTAGTGGAACCACTCGTAAGGACACTGAAATGAAAATTATAAATGAAAATATATGTTACCCTTTTTTTACTTTGCTAGCTCAGACCAAAAAAAAACTAATGCTGGCATACAGCACTGCGAAAAATACAGTGAAGCATGCGCAAAACTACGTGCACCGAAACTATACGAGCAACTGTGCATATACGCTCACATGCAGACATTTACATCAAACTACAACTAAACTACGCTCAATAAGTGCACACAGTCATGTTTACGAAACCGGCTTCACGTCACTGTTGACAGCGCTGTGTTTTGGCTTTTTATTTGGTCTAAGTTTGCTGGCCCAGCAGTCTCGACAAATATAACGACAAAAATCGGTGTAATCGAAATAAGTGTAATCGATGTAGATAGATTTTCAACCTTATACTTTCGAAATAAAGTAGAAAATCTATTAAAGGAATTTGACAACGATACGACTTAGCGAGCGATTTTTGTCGCTATCTAATGTCGAGATTGCAGGGCCTGGTAAGTAGATCATTCTATGGCCCTCCACTCTCGAGGTGTTCCATCAATATCAATATAGAAAAGAGTAACAAAATAAGTAACACAACTGAGTAAGACTATACTTACATCCTGGTTGTCACAAGCAACCATATCTCCGTAAGACACCTGGTTGCAGATGCAGTAGCGAGGCTCGTTGGGGTCGTATGTCCATTCCTCCTCCATCGGCTCTTCAATGGCGACATTATTTACGACAGTGTTCATGGCCCTGAAGAAGGCAAAAACGATTTTTTACTACACACACATGGTGGTCTAGCTCTGTCTCTTTCCCACACTGGAATTGCTCCTGCTTTAAGACGTCATAGTAACCCCCCTGGGTACTGACTATGGTGGATTGTAGGAAACTACGATGAAATACCCACATATGGAAACTATGAAAGTTTTTGCGGTTCTGCTGACTAAGTTATGCATGTAAGCAGTGCAATTTTTAACTGACTTCCAAAAAGAGGAGGTTATCTATTCGTCTGAATGTTTTTTTTATATTATCGACTAGCTGTTGCCTGCAGCCTTCGTCTGTATGAAATTATTATACAATACAAATATTACTTCCCTATTTGAATCGGATTTTATTAACAAATTCACGGGTTTTAATTTTTTTGCATGGAACCCTAATCCTTTTCCTAAAATAAAAGTAGTAGCCTAAGTTACTCTTTACAGCATCAGCTATGCCAGAAAAGTCCCGTCAAAATCGGTTTAGCCGTTTCGGACACAGCCGGAACAAACAGATAGATAGAAAGACAAATTTAAAATGTGTTTTTTTTTTATAAGTACCTTATATGCTTTCATATGCATTCAGTAAAAAGCTGTAACTTTGAAAGTACAAACAGACACTTATACTTGCACCTATATTTGTTTAGATTTAAAATAAATATGAGGATACAAGATACATACACAACCGTAGGGGAAGATGAACGACTGGCAGCGGCCGATGCGACGGCCTGTTGAGTGTGAGCAGATACGCCTGTGGAGCTGTAGCTGTTGCTTTTCCTGTAGTAAAATATTCATAGTAAATTGTAAATCGACTAAGGCTATCACCGAATGGCGTCCAAGAACAGGCAAAAGAAACGTGGGTTTCGTCCGGCGGCGAGATAGGCAGACGACATAGTTGCCATCGGGGGAAAAACCTGGATGAGACTGGCACGAGACTGTGGAGATTGACACAAGATAAGAGAGGCCTATAACCAGCAGTAGGTGAGTTCGGGCTGCGGATGATGATGATGATGAAATTGTAACCAGTATTTCAATTAAAAGGACGCAATTTTTACCTATCCTCACGTCTAGTGTTCCCAACTAGTTTCGGAAATAAAGAATGAATCCAGAAAATGGATTGATCCCAACAAGTATAATGATATACTGTGCTCGTCTTATAACTACTGCTACATGTTCAAACCATAGGCGAGGACGCTAGCACCCTAAACACAAGTTAAATCTTACATTGGGTGCCAGAGCTCATCGAAAACACTCTTTTCCTTTGTTGTACTGCTGCATAGTACTTAATGCTGCATAGTTATAAGTGTTTCTTGTACAATTATTGAAGGTAATATTTTTATTTTTTATAATGCTTTGGGATACTAAGATATACCTAAGAGTGATATTAGGACTGAGACTGAGTGATACTGGATATCCTCTAAATAAATTACAATATAATATGGACACTTACTTCTGCTTGTTCCTCTTAGTAGTAGAAGAAGATGTATTGTTGTGGCCGTGGGAAGTAGTATGATGGCCATGAACAGTGCTGCTCTGACTGTGGCTCGACGACATGGCGCCATGTCCTGTAAAAAAAGTAAAACATACACTCATATCATCACGCCTATAATCCTGGAATGGTCAGGCAGAGGTGTACTTAATAATAGTACGCTCACACTTCGCAATTTATGTTTAAGTCTCATGTAATAGGGGGCAAGCCTGTTGCCATCAACCGTGGCTGCTATTGAGACATCCCCGATAGAAAAAAACTCAATAAAACTTTACCCGACCTTGGGATTGAACCCAGGACCTTATGCTCAGCAGTCGTGCTTGCGACCACTAGACCAACGAGGAAAGAAAACAAACAGGTAACAAAAGTCCCCAACCATAATAATTTTAGTACCTATGTAGAATTGATAGAACAATATTCTGAGTGTGCTCATATCCTCTATTTAATTGACATATGTTTAGCTTTACATGAGGGTATTATAATAAGATTGTTACCATGATCATGATGTGTGTGGTGAGTCTGTAACGTCGCGTGGTGCGCAAGTTCACCGCCCGCCACCGCTTCGTAAGAAGCTTTCAGCGAGGCCGTGCGACGACCGTGCTGCATCTATACAAACAAAATTGAATATAAAAATATTACGAAGATAACATCTCCAAATGCAACGATATTATTCATCTCTGGAGAGCAATTGAAAACACCCCATGGGGAATGGTGTGCCATGTATAACCTTGTAGCGGCACTACATGGAGTACTACAGCGCCACCTATAACACAGACGATGAACTAAACATGGAAATACACCTAAATCCTATATCGCGCAAGTTTTCCGCGACATAGAAGAACCCGACAACAACTGTCGGGCAGTAGCCCACTAGACATAACACCCGTCTGATCGGAGGATCTTCCCTTTTCTATGGGGGATGAAGAACTTTACACTCTGTTCTTCATACCACCAAAACCTCGATTCAACATGCAGACTTGATGAAACCACCAGACTACTAAGATAGCCATTTTTCAAATGAACTACCGACTCTTTATTATTATGGCGGTTTAAGGGTTACCTGCTGGGTTGCTGCGATAGCCTGACTTGCTGCAGCAGCGATAGCACTACCAGCATGGCCCAGTGAATACGAGTCTCGGCCCAATGCAGCCTGAGAACAATGTATAACCACAGTTATTATTTTCTATCTAAAAGTCATAAAAAATTAAATACAGATGAAAACTAAAAGAAAATTCAAGATTTGAAAATCAAAATAAATTAATCCTTGTCAGGTCAAAAAGCGAAGAAGTTGACCTCAACACTGTTGGAAAAAGGCAAGGTAGCTGATGAAAAATCTTTTTTTTTTGGGGTGGGTAATCATCAAATAACTCCTCCCGCTCTGGGTGGAGGGAGTGTCAGACTTTTACTGACTAAAACCCATCCATGTTCCTTCTTTGCCCTTTGTGTTCCAGGGCCGCGGTATCTCATGAAAAATCATTTATCATAGAATTTACTAATATCTTAGTTGTTACCTGTATAGCAGAATCAGTTCTGGAAAGATTTCCAGATGTATGGCCTCGCGATTCGCGGTTACCCCAGCTGTCGCGACGCTTTTCAGCCCGGATGCGATACCTGAAATCGAAATCGATTATCTTTCTTTCTCTCTCGTGACGTGTGGTTAGTGCCTAACCTGGTGTCAGTTTTTATGCCGCCCATGGGCCTCTGACTTGGCTTTACCTACATGCCGACGAGAAATATCTCTCAGGCATGCTGGTTTCCTCACGATGTTTTTCTTCAGAGAACCAAGAGATAATTCGCACATGAATCCGAAAAATCAGAGGGCGTGTCTTGTGTTCGAACTCGAGACCTATGACTTGTCAGTCCGACGGTCACACCACTAGACTATCAAATCGAAAATATATTATAGAAAATGAAAAGCAACCTACTTTACACGGTTTTTACAATTCGCCAAAACATCAAGATTTCTTTATGATGTACATATCAGATGTACGAGTATTACACACATAATTACATTAAGCTTTTTTTTTTTGGATGGGAAATCATCAAATAACCCCTCTGATAACTGACTAAAACCCATCCATGTTCCATCCATGTTTGCCCTTTGTGTTCCAGGGCCGCGGTATCTCTTTCGAACAGTCCCGCAGCCCCGGCAGGCATTGGCCCTTGCGGGCCCCTTCCTGTTGCTAACATCTCTTTGAGGCGCGCGTGGAACACGAACGGGCCTTCGACACGGCATTACATTAAGCTTCCAGGATAAATTATCAAATAGTGAAAACCGCATAGTATACCATAATTAGAGACACAATTACTTTTTAATGGTGTAATTAAAAAGTAATTGTCTCACACATTATCTCGTCCGTGGGACGCTAAGAATTTATCCATTAGCAACTTCAATTTATATGTATAGAAGTACCTGTTTTCCTTATAATGATTGTTGTTAGATGTGCTGGTGTGGTTGGTGTTCACATCAAGTTCTAGAGACCGTTTCTCCAATAATTCAGTGATCCCCTTGTTGTCTGCTTCCAGTTCACATTTAAACTTATGGAGCTCCGTGTCTGTGAATGAATTGTCATTTTAATTCTTCAAGAACAGGTAGTGCCACTATAGCAGCATAATGCTAACTGTTAGTATGATAATGTTCTATTTGGATATTGTTCAGACATTGAACGATTGCATGTCAAGCTATACATTTCCAGTAAAATGTGGCCTCACTTTGTATGGATTTACCATATAAGAGACCCGCATAAACTGGTTTTGTATAGCTTGATAAGCACATAGACAACTACACACAAAACATACAGCTACACAGAAAACATACTAAATACACTGACTGGCCAATTACATGAGTTTTGCTTTTGCATAAACATTATCAGACTATAGTATTCCCACAGCTGGGTCGGCCTCTTATCTGTGCGAGTGAGTGGACCATAACTCACCACACGGCCTAGAGAGAGTTGGTGCTCTTCAAATGTAGGTTCTACACCATGCCAAGTTCCTATGTTTTCCTCCTTTCATTTGATTTACTAAAATTAGTGTAATCTTGTTTCGCTTACCAAGTCTGCGTAAGTATCTGTCAACTAAATCATACATCTGATTAGCTAAAGTCATCTTTTCATCAGCTTCCTCAAGAGTCTTATTGTATCCCCGTTTGATGTCAGAAAATTCCGTATTAGCCTGGTCAGTATTCATCTCTCCTCGTCTACATCCACCGAAAAGAGTACGAACTCTTTTCTCCAACGTATCCATGTTATCTGTGAGAAAGTTGTTTCATTATTACTGAATTTAATGTATGATAATAATACATTTCAGAGAAAAGTTTCAGCATTTATTTACTAACTTTGAACAGATAAGTCCATTTCACGCATTTCAGTGAACCTGTCCCTCAGCTCTTGTGGGAGATGCTCAATCACTGAAATTAGACAAAATATAAATTAACCAAAAGTAAACAACAGTCAGTCAACACTTGTCACAACACCTTGCAAAATATTTTGAATTTCCGCGCTACTTTTGGCAACGCTACAAGGCTGCCAACATAAAGCAGTACTAATTACGTCATCGCAGGAGGACAAAGAACATCTTACTTTCTAAATAATCCTCAAGATACAGCATTTTGGTGAGTTTTATTAACGTTGAATATATGTTTAAACGTAAAATCAATTCGATCTTCACGCAACTAAAGCACAGAAAGATAGATTCGCGTTTACAGCACCGCAATATTGACGTGTACACTATACAACGTCACGTCCAACCAACAAAATTTAGTGATGGGTAGCTATAGCCATAACTAGCTAAATAACGGCTATTCACAAAATAGCCACGGTTACGATATCCGTCAACACTATAACTAGCTATTGGCTACTGGCTAGCTAGAATACGGCATAGCGGATAGTAGCCACAGAGTATAATATAACTACTTCGTTTTGCAGCCGTCCCGGTTTTCGGTAGCCGGCTAGCTGGAGTAGCCGAGTAGCCGATAGCTGACTTAACTGTGTGCACTGTTGATTTTCGTTTTCTTACAATAATAATACGTACGACCTACGAGGGGAAGTCATTTCTTTTCAAAAGATAATAAATTTAATAAAAAGTAAATGAAAAACGAAATCAAGACATTACCTAACTTATTATTCACATTTAGACTTATTGCCCGTGGCGAGGATCGAACTCGAATCGCAGGACAGTTGTTCGTTATTCATTCAATTCTGTAGTCCACCTAGCTACGCCGCTGCGCCGCTAGCGAGCGCTAGTCGTTATTGTTCAATAGCCAAGTAGCCAAAATAGCTGGCTAGCTAGCTGGCTATTCCACCAAAAATAACCGGCTAGCTAAGCTATTGAAATTTCGGCTAGTTACCCATCTCTAACAAAATTGTTTAAACTAGTGATGTGAAAAACTATCGTAACATTTTATGTCGATAAAAGTAAACAACGACTGTTGCGCACAGAACGCAGTACGTGATTAGTTGGGGTAAATAGAACAGTTATTTCGTATTTTAAAGTGTCTGAGATCCTTCTTCGGCGACATGACACATAACTCGCGCTGCGCAATGGCACGTGCGCACGATACGGTAGCGGAAGGCGAACTGAACTGAACTTTTAACGAACGATTGATTGATCGAGGTGCGCAAACAAACGGTGCGCTTCCAAGTAAACCCGTTTTCAATTTGTGGTATGAACGTGCATGGCACAGTGGCGGGACCTCGGTACTGATTTATTATAAAAGAAACATAATTATTATAAATGAAAAAGTGTTTTCTATACGTAACAAAGACCATACAGAAAGCTCCTAAACGGACCAAATGTTTCCGTTAAAGCGTGTGTGCAACAAATGGTCGGCCATGTTTCAATTTGTCCTGGCAATACTTAAAATATTTTGAAGTGAAATTTCTTTACGCGTAACGCGTGACGTAAGCGTTACGAAAAGTGTGATCGGGCGAGGTGAACGGGAATTAAGTGGGGGATATAAGCAAAAGACTGCAGTGCGCGCGCACATTTTCTTTCTCTTTTCCTCTCAATAATATTTTCGGTGTGGCCCGACCGCTGCGGAAGTATTGCTGCAACACTTTTGAATTATATAATCAGGATTTTTTTGCGCCTATTAACGCAAATATTTCTGGCTTTCCATACTGTTGTAATTTTCCACAACTTTTTAGAAAATCTGCCTCATCGCCCTATTTTTTTTTGTGCTCATCATGTCCCAGCGACAAATAAATGTTTTTTCTTTCTTCTTCTATTTGTACTTCAGATCTGAAAAATCAAAAGCCATAACAATACTAATGAAGTTCTTTCTTTAAATATGGTCATACTAATAGTATAAATTATTGGTCTCATAGGTTTTTGTTTAAATTAAATTAAAATATTGCACTTCTCAGATCGTAGTACGGCTATAGTCAGAATCGCTGAATAAGCTAATATACCTAACAATACTATTTTGCTTAACGGAAATAGAAGAATTTAAAAACTAGTTGTGCATTCACTTATCGATATGTATATTGATTAGAGAACGCGCATCACTATTGTAGTTACGGTTCTGCCAACCAAAGGTTTAAAGATGCGTTCATGAAAATATTTTTAAATAATTATAAAAATTGACGATGTACATATTATTTATTTATTTATTAAAACTTTATGCACATAATGTACAAAGGCGGACTTACTGCCTTAGCCATATTATAAAGCGTTCAAAAATTTTACATTTTACGAGCTCCTAATTGAAAACTTATTTTATTCAGAATTAATGTTTTGTTACTTATCTATTGTTTCGTTTTATTTTCAGTTACAATGATCCGAAGACCTTTAACGGAAATTACATTAAAACTAGATGATTTAAAAGAATATGAAGCTTTTCTGATAGACCAAAGGAACAATTCGTCTTCAGCTACTGAAATGCAAGAAGACACGCCAAAGCCGTTACAAACGGTTAAAACGATTGAAGAAATACATAACAGAATCGGTTATGCCCCAAAGAAAAAACCTAGTGGGCCAAGTACTGTGTGATTAAAATGGATTTAATTAAACAATGAATGGTGAAACAGATTTTTATTTGCTTTTCAAAGATTGTCTACTTAATTTATACCAAAAAATATATTTTTACTTGTAATACCTATTAAATTAAATAAGTGAATAAAATAGCAAAGTGATACGTGCTTCAAAATTACGACAAATCCTTGCACATTTTTCGAGTTCTTACAACAATTTTAGAGATTAACGAGAGTTTAAAAAGACAATGCTATCTAAAGAAATGATTCACAGGGTTTTAGTAGTTTTATTGAAAAGTTATTCGTCGTACGCATTCTTCACTTTTCTGGGACTCGGTCCAGGAACGGAATTCCGTTTTGCAAAATCAATACGTCGCTGCTTGCCACGCCGACGCCATAGAAGACAGCATAATCTGTAAAATGAACATCACATTGTAAGAGGCGGAAACTAAATTATTAGGACCTAATGTAGGTATATCGGACACTAATGAAATAAATAAGACCGTCACCCGCTCCACGTTAGTATAACTCCCGTGCTTGAATATTGTGAGAACAAGACTAGAGCGGTTACTTCGTCTTATCTCGATCTGGTGCTGGACAGAGACATAAAAGCCTGTCCCAAGAAGATGTGTCACATAATGTAGTTCCTTTTATTGCATTGGTATAGGTAGGAAGATTTCAATCTAATGGTATGGAAGCGAATTGTTCGGTCTTGAGTCTTGTGTCAACTACAGATAAATCGGTTTGAGTGTAAAGTCTGTTTTTTAATCTCGGAGACTAAATTGAATTGAGTTTTGACATTTTCACTTGTCAATTTAGTCTAAGGGATTAAAAACAGACATTAATGATGGATAACAAAAAAACATAGGTACCTATTATTTATTATAAAAACTAAACATTAATAATATTTTCAGAAAATAAATTCACCAAAATTAGGCATTCAGTCACGTGACTGTGAACACCAATCAGGAAGCATTACGTCACGCCGGGGCAAATGCAATTCAAGATTCCCAAATTAATAGTTTTCCCCGCAAACATGGGAGGTAAATAAGTGAGTTGGGATTTATTTAGTGGCAATAGTGGCTTTCGATATTAAACGATTTATGCAAGTATATGAAGTCTGACCAAGAGGTATCGTATAACCTACTAACTGGGTTGTGGAGGTCAGATAGGCAGTCGCTCCATATAAAATACTGGTATTCAGCTGCATCCGGTTAGACTGTAAGCCGACCCCAACATGGTTGGGAAAAAGCTAGGCAGATGATGATGATGATGTGTATAAAGAATGTTACAAAATAAAGTAAGTAGGATAAGTAAGTGTCTATTTATTTTTTAGGGGAATTTCAAGTTACTGTGGCGTGTTTAGGGATATTTGACTTTAACTTTAGGGGTTCTAATGTTTTTGGGAGTTCACGGCCACGCCAATGTCATTGGTCATAGTTTAGAGCTTTGCAATACGACCACTTCAAGTGTGCAGTTTGCGCTGCTTGTCAAAAAAGAATGCAACGATATGTCAAACTTGGTACATTTATTTTAGCTCTGTGTTTTCGCGCTCAAACAGATAAAGTTGGTTCAAGTGTAATTCCCTTTTTAGCCATTTTTGATAAGGTATATTGCTATGAAATCACGACTTATAATAGCAAAGCCGACAGCAATAAAAGTAACAAATGTCACACAGACGATTGTGTGGTGTGTGTTTGGTTGTTTTATTTCACGCAACGACGTCATTGAAGACGCCATGACAGTTTCAAGCGCTTTTCGCGGTAAATTTAAAGTGGGTTTTTAAAACGAATACCTATAATAATGTAAATTATTCAATTTAAAAAAAGTGTTTTGATTAATATACATTCGAAGGCAGCTAAACAATTCTTCAATTTTAGTCTACTAGCCTATTCTTGATGTGTCTGGCAGTATGATTTTAAGACCTACTCCGTGTAAGAAACATTTTTAATGATATCTGATAAAAGTGTCTTTCAGAAAAATATGAGAAACATTGTATTTCTGTGGACATTACCTCAAAGTTAAGAAATAGACTATTTCGGCGACGCTAAGAATGGAGAAGCCCAAGAACAGTCCAAGTAAACCACCGCAGTTGGCCAGGAAATCCGTCGGGCCGTACAGCTCCGAGCGACGAGACGTGATGAACTGGCCTTCTTTGAAGAACACCATGACGCGGGAGTAAGTCAGGCTGGGAATAAAAAGGTTCGTAGTTAGGTACATTAATAAATTAAACATAATTATTAGGTAGGTACAAGTATTTTTAAACTGATAAGTACTGACTTCTAACAAAAAATGTTATCATTAACAATGGTAAATGTTAGGTTTTTATAAAGAAGAGAAAGATTTTTCGGGCTTTGACCATTAGAGTTTGGGACATGGTAGGTTTTACCAACGACAATTGGTAAATGTTGGTTTTGAGAATAAAATAATGAGTAGCCGTCAATCAAGCATTATGTACAGACGCCAGCACATCAAACTACTACAATCAGTCTTTCTTTAACAGATTTTCATCTTCATCGCTAACGGGGTGTCCTGCGTGAGCGACGAATACGACGCGACGCGACGCTGAGAACGCGACGAACGCGATCAACTCAACGGCATACCCTACTTGCGGCCTATATGGCAGTCTGCGGCGAGACGCGAAGTAACGCGTACTTGTTTTGAGGGCGACCAGACGCGACACCACGAACTACGAAATGGTTGATTCAGAAGCGTTGATCGCCGCAGTGCGAGAGCATAGATTGTTGTGGGACAAAAAACACTTGACCATTTTAGAATCGTTTCCTTCATCATTTTAGAAACTTTCAAGCAAAATTGTACTGTACTTCTCCATGATTCGAGAAGTAATGACCAAAATCACGTAGGACATTTGTCGCGTGTCGCATCGCGTCGCATTGCATCGTGTCGTGTCGCGTCGCATCGGGTCGTATTCGTCGCTCAAGCAGGACACTGCGTAAAGCATAAGGTTCAAGGTTGATTGGGAAAATTTGATAGTTTCGGGTAGCTTGATATGCTGTCGTCTGTGCATCAAGTCTACCCAAAAATTATTGCTGGGAAACGACTTTTTTTGGAGTAAAAAATCACATTTTACGGTAGGACTCAATTTAACGCACTCTAAACATTGTGCTGATGGATGCATTGAATAGGGGTCGCGGAGATATTTAAAGCAAAGTTATAATTTTTTTTTCAATAGCCTTGAATGTCCCATAACATTGTAACTTGTATTTTAAAAAAACTTGTGAAAAAGTTGGAACTTTGACCCCCCAATATCTCCGTAACTAGAATGATCCCAGGTATGGTCTAGAACAAAAATACGCAATGACGGGGAGGACAAGTGCCTTTCACGACGCCGAAAGGGTAACTGGTAAATGTAAGGGTAATGGTAAGGGTACTTTTACACCCATTATCTGGGGACTGCTGATGACACACTGTAATACTAAACTGTTCAAATGAGTTTGGTAGGTTAGTAGAAGTATGACCAACCATGTGTGAGTCGTGATAGTCGCAATAACCTAGGGCACCCCGACCAATGTGTTAGGTTAGGTTAGAACTATGATAAAACGAGCGAGCATAGTGAGCGGTGCCACGGCAGCAGCCGGCGAGTGCTACATCCAAGTTAGCGTATTTTCAAGTCGCCGTTTTTTCACGATTTGCAATCGCTCACAGTTATTTGCAAAACATTTAAGTACCGTCTCTAAGGTAAAACATGAGATTTACTGAGTGTATAGTGGTAAAAGAACGAAATGCACGATGATCACGGAATAGTTCCGGCTTTTACCATTAAGACTTGGTAAATCTTAGGATTTACAAGAAAATATTAGGATTAGTTCGAACTTTTACAGTAACATTGCAACATAATACATTTGAGTGCCAAAAGATAGATACGGCGTTATTGGAAAACATTAATTGTGAATTCTGTTTTTTTTAATGTATTTCCAAACAAGATGACAGCGTTAGTTCAGATTTTGGCCTCGCGTCAGAAGATAAAGATACGAAGTACGAACCTTATTCGGCCATAATTGCCTCGTAGAAGATGTTCAGTTCACCATCGACTGAGGACATTTGAAAGCTATAATTAATAGTTATAATTGATTGCATCGTTGGTTTAGTGATCGTGAGCGAGGCTGCAGTTCAATCCGCCTGGGTTTGCACCAGCACGGAGTCCGGATCTAAGCTCGGCTGACGATGGCAGGCGGCTCCCTATTACATGGGACTTCGACATATCGCGAAATGTGGACTTGGATCTCTTACTGTGTACAGCTTCGAAAAAAATTGACGTGATGTATTTTTTGGTCATTAAGTTTAGAATGGAAGTGAACGTTGGGAACGGTAAATGAGACTGAATTACGTAAGTAGGTATTAGGTATTATTTATTCTGTGAATGAATGTTGAATTATGTTGTGGAAATGTGGTCCTTGCGAAGCATATTACGATGTAACTTTGAATGATACATTGAGGAATGATGTGATCGGACAAGTTAGCGATTTAAAAATAAGATTTAGTGACAAAAATTGAAATATCTATGCTTAGATGTTTGGTCATTTTGAGAAATCAGACGATGAGTCTTAACAATAGGTTTTTATGAGCCGCCGCCGCCATTGATGAAGGATATTATTCATACACCTTCGTGGTGATTTTCTTCAGAAAGGGCAGGTGCGTAGGATTCGCACCACAATGCGAGAATGACTAGATGTATCAGATGTATGGTTGTGAACAAAGCAAAAGGTCTATGAAAGGATTGTAGCAGGTGGAGCTCTATAGTCGCTGCCTATCCCCTTCGGATAAAGTCGCGAGTTTATGTACGTATGTAAGTTTTATGAATGCCAGTGATTCACAAGAATTCACAACTTCTGTTACGGGGCGCGGCTGTTTTTGTTTTTAAAACACCTCACAAGAAGGTATATGACCGGGAGGTTTATTTTAGAGAGGTCGTTAGCTTCAAATCAGTCGTGTGTGGAAGACAGACTTTGCGATATGAATATGAATAAGTAAAACATTATAATGTTTAAATTAACGTAAGTATACTTGGTACGTGGTAACGTAGGTTAACGAAAATAAGCATGAATGTTGTTGATATTAAGCGGTTCTTTGCAAAAAAAAATATGGCAGAATATGCTGGAACCAATATTGTAACATCTATTTGTACCATATTATGGTGGTACAAATATTGGTGGAACTCGTGGCTAAATAATAACAGCCGCTCGGGTCGATCTTTAGGTTAAGCCGTGCTTGCCTAGGTTGGCCTGTGGATGGGTGACCACCCATTACCTACCGAGTTTCCTCCGTGCCTCGGAAAGCACGTTAAGCCGTTGTTCCCGGGTGTCATTTGTAGATCTTTGAGTCGTTAGGTAGTCAGTGGCCCAAAAAGTCTGAGAACCAGTCTTACCAAGGGGTATCGTATTACCCAGTACTAACTGGGTTGTGGAGGTCAGATACCTAGGCAGTCGCTCCATGTAAAATACTGGTATTCAGCTGCATCCAGTTAGACTGGAAGCCGACCCCAATATAGTTGGGAAAAGGCTAGGCAGATGATATTTGTACCATATTCTATCTAACAAATAAACATTTTTGATTTGATTTGAACATTATTTTGAAGTTTCGCCATCATTGTTTCACCAGCAAAACTGCACTAGTTCGAATGTTGTCGATAAAGTACCTGAGTAGGATTTTTTCATAATATCTTTATGGATAGGTACCAACCTACTGCATAATGCAGACTGGTGGTACTGACGGGCAACACGAAGGTCGATAGCGGTATTTGATTTTCTATCAAATCAGCTATTTCCCTTCGTGTGTTAACAGGATACTATTGCAAAATAACATTGGTATTCGGCATCCGCCGATGTGGATTAGGGCCGTATACTAAATATTTTTATCCAATCTATCAAAATTAACCAAAACCATAGCCACTTTGATCAAGCCTATTTTGTGCTGGGCTGGTTCTGGTAAACTCTTAGGGTTGAACCATATCTATCAGCAGAGAATCGCATTTTAAGAAACAGAGCGCGCTGCGTGCATAGCATGACCACCGTGGGTTTTATCGACGAAAGAATCGATAAAATGACAGATCAACAAAAGAAATCTGTCATTTTGTCGATTCTTCCGTAGACAAATCCCATTTCTACGGTGGTCATGCTACGCTTAACATAAAATTATATGCGATTAGGAGCATGGAAAAATTCGATTCCGTGTTGGTTAGATGTGGCTCAACCCTTCTTCTTAGTTAAATTACGACATCCATACCATACTCTTCTGACCCCGCTATGAAAGTTAAAATAAAACGGCTATTTGCAATAAACCTGTTAAATAGTTATAAAAAATGATAGTGTAATGATCCAATTGACTTAACGGTATGAAAGTTAAACTTACTCTTTCAATTCTTCGGATACGTTTTGCAATCTATAAGCTCTAAAAATGGCTGCCCAGTCGTAGTCGGCCTGAGAAGTCTCGGCTTCGTACTCTATGGATGCGCACGCCGGTAGACATTGGCATCTCATCGAGACTGCCAGAGCCTCTCCCAGTGCATCATCAGACTCATTCTTCTTTTTACCAGCGAGCTCTGTCTGGATTGAAATTGTCACCAATTCCACTGAAAAAATAATTGGTATATGATAAGGTATCCCGTACCGGAAGTTCATCGTCATAATGCCACTGCTGGATAGTGGCCTCATCATAAATTGATAGAGGCTAAAGGCTAAACAAGTAGGTATCTAGTAGATACCCACTGTGTGTGAGTAGATAAAATACTTAATACAAGGTGTAAATGGACCCTTCACGAAGCCGTCAACCAAAGCATTCTGTACTTAAAACTATGTAACTCTTTGTAGGGTGAATAATCACGACTTACTGTACGGTTGACGTCTTTTGTACTTTGATGCGCTATATGGACAAAACAAAAAAAATACGTGTCCAACATTATTTGGTGATCTAACTGACGGACTAATTTTTTTTTTCGGTATTGTCAAATAGCCTATTGGACGTAAGTCCCAGAGTCATGCTAATTGATAGATAGGTACCTAAATAACTAATAGATAGATGACTGACTTACTTTGGGCTTTCTTTATACATTCTCGGCTGCCAGCATTGCAGACCTTCATATTTGGCCCATCTGGAACACAGAATGCATTTTAAACAGTGATACAAAACATTATTCGACAAGTCAGGTGGCCCTCGTTCTGTAAACTACAACGAATTTTATATTATTTACTAGCTTATGCCCGCGGCTTCGCCCGCGTGGAGTTCGGGAATTGCCCACGGGATCTTACTTTTGGGATAATAAGTAATCTATGTATGTATATTAAATACAGAGACGACTCGGAGAAAAAACAGTTTCACAGAAAATTCATCATTCATTCATACATCCCATTTCACCCTCTTAGGGGGGGAATTTCGAAAAACTCTTTCATAGTGGATACCCAATATTTACAAAGAGTACACCCATCAAATTTCATGTCTTTAATAACAGCAGTTTAGGCTGTGCGTAGAATCCTTGATATATCAGTCAGTCAGTCAGGACTTTGAATTTAATATTGGAGAATGATTTTGGAAAAACTGTAATACACGTGTCTCATAATTTCAAGTCAATCGACTCATCATCTGCCTAGCGTTTTCCCAACTATATTGGAGTCGGCTTTCAGTCTAACCGGTTGCAGCTGAATACCAGTATTTTACATGGAGCGACTGCCTATCTGACCTCCTCTGCCCAGTTAGTACTGGGTAATACGATACCCCTTGGTAAGACTGACTGTCAAAGATCTACAAATGACAACCGGGGCCAACGGCTTAGCGTGATTTCCGAAACACGGAAGAAACTCAGTATGTAATGGGTGGTCACCCATCCACAGACCAACCTAGGCAAGCACGGCTTAACCTAAAGATCGACCCGAGCGGCTGTTATTATTTAGCCACTAGGTCCTCACACCCGGGCAAGTTTCAAGCCAATCGACTCAGAGAATAAAAAGTTTCACAGAATATTAAACACCCCATTTCACCCTCTTAGGGGTGGAATTAAAAAAAACTGTTTCGTAGCGGATACTTAATCTTCACAAAGAATGCACTCTCCAAACTTTGTGTCTCTAGAACCAGCCGATTGGGTTGTGCGTTGATATATCAGTCAGCCAGTCAAGGCATTGAATTTTTAAATTGGGGGATGATTTTGGAAAAACTGTGATACACGTATCTCATAATTTTATTTGAAGAGTATGTACACAAATTGTCAAGTCAATCGACTGCGAGAATAAAAAGTTTCATAGAAAATTCAACGCCCCATTTCACCCTCTTAGGGGTGAAATTTCGAAAAACCCTTTCTTAGCGAATACCTACTCTTCACAAAGAATACTACCCTCCAAATTTCATGTCTCTAGGACCAGCGATTTGGACTGTCGTTGATATATCAGGGAGCCAGTCAGGACATTGAATTTTAAATTGGGGGATGATTTTGGCAAAACTGTGATACATGTGTCTCATAATTTAAATTGAAGAGCATGTACACAAATTTTCAAGTCAATCGTCTCAGAGAACAAAAAGTTTCACAGAAAATTCAAGATCCCATTTCACCCTCTTAGGGGTGGAGTTTCGAAAAACCCTTTCTTAGTGGATTTTATGTACTCTTTACAAAGAATACACTCCCCAAATTTAATGTCTCTAAAACCAGCGATTTGGGCTGTGCGTTGATATACCAGTCAGCCAATCAGGACATTGAATTTTAAAATGGGGGATGATTTTGGAAAAACTGTGATACACGTATCTCATAATTTTAACTGAAGAGTATGTACACAAATTTTCAAGTCAATTGACTCAGAGAATAAAAAGTTTCACAGAAAATTCAACACCCCATTTCACCCTCTTAGGGGTGGAATTTCGAAAAACCCTTTCTTAGTGGATACCTACTCTTTACAAATAATACACCCTCCAAATTTCATGTTTCGCGGATCAGCGGTTTGAGCTGTGCGTTGATATATCAGTCAGTCAGTCAGGACTTTGAATTTTATATATATAGATGGGTAATTCAATAAACGTGGGTACCGAAGTAAGAACTAAGAAAGTTTTAGTGTTCAAATAAAAATATCTAGTTTTAAATGAAATGAAAGCGTGTCAGCAGGTTCATTCTCATTTTATTTAGATTTTTGACGTTGTAACCTCTGCTGTAGGTATCAACGCTCTTTTCAGAAATAATAACAAAGGCTTAAAATTGATGCTGGTGTTGCAGGTTTGGGTGCAGGTACCTAGAGGGTAATCTTCCGATTGCTGATCCGATTCCGAAAACTATTTCTTTATCCACAAGTATCACACAGACTATATTATAAAAAAATGGAAGTTTTGTTTACCACTTTTTTTGCAGAAATTCCCTCCTCTTACCTTAAAAATTAGGCAAACTTTTTACGGCTTAGAGGCAAATATTTCGTTAACCATTGACTTAAGAAAAAAGTATTCTAAGAACCTCGATATAAATTTTCACGAATTATAATTTTATAAACGTAGCCATTTTTTTTTCGCGGTTCGTAGAAGGAACCTTAAAAAAGAACAACATTTACGTTCCCGTGGGATTATAACCGACCATAAAGCGAGCGAAATTGCGGGCAAAAGTCAGTTTACTATAAAATATTTTTGGGAAAATTTTACCCATAGCCAAATACACATACCGTAATTCAAAGACCTAGAAACTTTTTAGGATCAGTAGATCGCGTACTGGTAAAAGCTCAATCCCAATTAATGGATATTTGAAATTAGCGAATTTCAAACTCAGTGTACTCACAAGGCATTCCGAAATGCACACATCCACATCGAGTGTACGTAAAGTTCGACAAACATTCCATCTCGCAATTTGATTGAGTGTACACTTTGAAGTATTGTAGATAGCGCTCGCTTGGAAAATAGCATTTTCGTCTGTGAACAAGCAAAAACAACACATTGTTTCATTGACATTGTCTTAGAGCTCATTTTATTTTATAGATCTAGACGAGCTAAACTAATTAGATGAGAACGTTATTTATAGGTCAGTGAATTTTAGAAGTAATTTGTTTTCCAGTTGAAAGAAGAGAATAGTTTCCTTTTCAAACAAGCCAATAGCCATTCTAATTAATTCCCATTCCTCTCGAGAGAGAATTGGTTCGGCGCGGGGCCAGTGCGGGTTGGTAGATGTCACATGTCTTCGATTTTTTGGTTATAAGACAGTTTCCACACGATGTTTTCTAAATCGCGTTCATTTCAATTTTTTTTTTTTTTAAATACGCAAAATACGCACTTTGGACGTGGAGTTGCGGACACCAGCCCGTTAAACAAAACAATACAATCCAAGTAGCCTTTAATTAAGTTCTTACCTGGTGGGTTCGTAAGGTTTGAGGCCTGGGGAAGTGGTCATCATTTTAGGTTTCACTGCTACAACTACCTCTTGCGATAGAGGCGATCGGAAGTACTGTTGTGAAAGCCGAGGCAGCTCTGCCGGATTGTGCAACAGTATCTAGGAACATCACAGGAAATGTAATAAACTGTGCGATTACCTGTGTTACGAGAGACTGCATAAATGCAGTTATATAAAACAATAATACCTTAAAACCTTGTACTGGACCCCTGCAAAGATAGTCCAAATCGATTTTTTTGGCTTTTAGTAAGAAGGTCAATCCAGATTTTACTCCATATCCCTGTAATAATTCACCAACAATAGCGTGAGAGAAATATAACTTCAGGTTCTGATTAAAAAAAACGAAATAACCCGTCTGAAAAAACTGAAAACAAATGATGAAAATGGAATGGGCCCCGCCTGCTTCCAACTTTTTGTTCTTTTTTGCTTTTCAATTTTTTCAGTCGGGGTTTTTAGTTTTTTAATTACTTTTTTTATTACCAGCTTTTTAGTTTGGTAATGTGAAAGATTTCGCAGACAATTTAACTTTTCTTATTGTACGATTTTTTTACTTTTTATATGATTTGTCGTTTCGAATTACTTTTAAACATAGGTAATTAGGTATACTGGTATAAGTTCTATATTTTTTGTAATCACCTTTAAAAACTCTATATTTTGACACCTCACTGGGTTTGAAAAAAAAAACGAACTCCAAAATAGCCAAAAATCCGTCCCTGTTCTTTGTTTTTAAACTTTTATGTAGCCAGTGACAATCGCGCCACAAGATGAACATATGGACGTATAATTTATCCAAAGTGTTTATCCAGTGCCAGGCAGAATAAGTACTCCCAGGCCGTTCAGATAATATCTTATGATGCGTCAACAGCTTGAAGTAGTCTAAGCTGCTTACGCATCATACGTTATCTACAATATTTTTACGTTTGTTAGTCTATTGGGAGGAACTCTGGACAGCGATCAAGCAGAAGATAGATGTGCAGACACTTACTGCACCTCTGTGTGGATACGTTTCTATAGGCGTTCCCACTGGGTATCCTCCTTCCAAACTCCACGATTCCACTCGCTGATCATGTTCTAAATATGGGTAATGGTCATGTAAACTAAAAGAAAATACACAGGTAATATAAAATTTTACATTTAGGATACTTCCTATGTAATAGGTTTGACCTACTTGTCCAATCTGAACATTTCATCCGGCCCTAAAGTATTAAATGTGTAGCAAAGTCCTTCTTCCGTCATTATAGGATAGAATAATTCGGAACAGTTTTCACTTGGTATATCTTTCCATTTGCATCCGAAGAAAACTTCTGTCAAATTCGGTGATACCTGAAACACATAAATAATTATAGAGCATCCTGAACAATAAAGGGTGTAAAAATACCCTTAACGAAGCCGAAAGGCACTGTTCTCCCCGTCATTGCGATATTTTTTTTTGTACTGGACCATACCTGGGAACCTTCTAGTTACAGAGATATTGGAGGTCAAAGTTCCAAATGTTTCACAAGTTTTCCTTTAAATACTAGTTTTTAAGGTAATAACTTTACTTTAATAACCTCCATGACCCGTTTACTATTCAAAGCATCCATCAGCACAATGTTTTGAGTGTGCTAAATTGAGTTTTACCGTAAAATGTGATTTTTCAAAAAAAAAGCCCAAAAAAAAAGTTGTAAATATTTTTTGCGTAGGGTTACTTAGTTTGATGTACAGAATGCTTGGTTGTCTGCTTCGTGAAGGGTCCGTTTACACCCTGTATATGATTTGGATTTTGGACGTATTAAATACAAACCGATTTAATGTTGTCCACTGTCTCTCCTCCAGATGAAAATTTTCGACCGGTCGGTGGCGCGAGATGGTCATCGCAGACCATCGTTAAATCTTCAAACATGTTTTGTCTAAAACAGAACAGATACACTTTGAGAAGAAGAAAATCGGTCAGAGGGTCATCTTAGGACTTTTAATTCAAAATTTAACTTACTCAGATATAGACAGATTTTCTTTGTTGTTCATATACAAGTGATAATATTCTGTAAAATTAAATTTTCTCTGCATTGCTTTTGTTTCAAAACACACCGTTACTGCTGGATAAGGAATCTGAAATTAAAAAAAAAAAATGAAGGAAGAAGATCATGTTGGTGTTCAGGTCAATTAACATAATACACAAATGAGGTCCCGACGATAGTGAAGACACCGTCAAAAATGAGACCAAGGTACGCCACGAAGAAACTCTCGATGCACCAAGAACTCCAACATGGAAAACCCTTAAAGAGGACTCGCATATAATAAAAACATAACTTCTACCTTAATCAAATATAAAAATCATCAGAAAAACCAACACGCTATTTTAAATTGAACTTACCTCCCAAACAGGAGTAGGGTTTTCAGCAAAACTGACAATGACTGGACTGTCGTTCCACTTGTTCCAGAGTTTTATGATCTGTCCGGAGCAAAGTACCACACAGCAAGTAAACATAAAGAGCCAGAACACTCTGGAATATAATACGACACAAAATTTTGTAACAGTTATTAACAAAAATTATTTTATAACAAAGTAAGTTTGAACTTGAACAACTTAACTTACTTTTCCACACATGTTCTTTCTTTCTCTCCAATGTATTTTAGTCCATGGAGATTGGAATTAGCCGTATAATCTATCAAGTAATCTTTGATAATGCTACGTTTCCCTCTCTTTTTAGGCTTTTCGGAATGCACTTCATTTTCAACGACATCGGGGGTCCCCGCAAAGCTTTCCGCCCTACAAGAATATTATTCTATTAGTTTTTATTTACAATCATCATTTATAGATTTAGGAATTTTAGTGCTCGAGGTATACCTCGAGTGTCGCTTCATGATGCTCGGCAAAGACTACATCGAATGGGCTCAAATTGCTCAAAACAAACCGTGTTTTTCATTTGGGCTTGGTAGGAGAAAGGCGTCATGCCGTTAATGTTAACCCAAGGGAAACATGAGGACACATTACTAAATTAAAATTTGTAGAATGCTGACTAATTCGTTACATTCGTATATTATTAGGTATTTGTTTAAGTAATGAATATTCAAATCGTAAAAAAGTTCGCACACGGTGTAGTGCTTTTCTAATTGCCCTTGCCTGAGTTGCCATTGCAATGACTACTGACTTGTTTATAACTACTAATTGAATGGATGGAATATGAGTTTATACAGCGTGTTTGGTTAAAGGTTACCGATACTTTACTTATATACTCGTTTCTATCGACAAATACACGTTTATAAATATTCCTAAATGGCAGTCAATGGCAGCCATCTTGTTTTTTTCAACGGCTAATCTAGGGTATGTTCAATGAAATGCTAAATCTTTGAATCTAAGAGACCTACACGTGCAAATGATCTTATTGCAAGGGTAAACGCTGAGGCTAATATCGATAACTGTTAACCAAACACACTGTATAATATTATTTAATTTAAAAAAAACATAAATTTAGGTAGGACCGTAGGACCTAAGAGCTAAAATGCTATCATTAACACTGTGATAAAGTTAGTAACCATGCCAGTTTAAAAAATAAAATTTAAAATGTTGTTAACTTATTCAACCTTTAGAAAAAAGGTTCTGTGTATACAGCTTAGTTAGGAACTAATACTATGTAAGATGTTAGGAACAAGAATTTATTTTCATGATAATTACATTATTTACAAACAACAAATCTATAATAGTAATAAAAATATGTACAAGTATCAAAAGGGTTACAGGGCGTCAAAAAATTCGTCCACGCCAAAAGTGCTCAGAAGGCTGGCAGCATGCCTGCCGGGGCTGCGGGACTGTTCGAAAGAGATACCGTGGCCCTGGAACACAAAGGGCAATGAAGGAACATGGATGGGTTTTAGTCAGTAAGAGTCTGACACTCCCTCCCACTCCACCCAGAGCGGGAGAAGTCATTTGATGATTTCCCATCCGTAAAAAAAAAAAAAAAAGGCTGGCAGCATTGCCACGTTGGATGGCAATAACAAGAATTGATGAATATGTGATCAACATAAGCTACGTTACTATCTCGGGGTTACGGGGTTGGAGATAAAATCTGTAGTGTGCAGGCCTATACTAAGTAGATACCTACATACAACTTGAATTTGTAAGGTATCCATTTTTACATGTTGTTCAGCAACTGTAGCTGCTGGGCCTATCTATTTGTTTGTATGATCTAGGTACTATTGACAGCGAACTCAGAGTCTTGATGGATGGCGGTAGCTAGTACCGAGCGACCGAACTGCGTAGCTACTGTAGCTAGTAGCTACCTAATTTGCGAAATAAAAACACGTCGGTCGAGTTTTTCTAGATGCTACTTAAATTAACAATAACATCGTGTGACTTAATTGTTTAGAATTTCCCACGAGAGATATCGAGTTGGGATTACTTGGGACAAATAGATACACAAATTATAATTTAATTACTTACACTTTAAGTTAATTATAATAATTATGCAATTATCCATGGTGGATACGTAGGTAAGTAATAGGTAGGTACCTAATTGATGTTATAGGCGCAGTTGTTACATGGGCCAATTCCCTAAAGGAAACTATAATTTTATTAGCTTTATAAGTGTGACATGTGACACTAAAAATAACATGGAAGGACAAATGTTACCCGATTAAAATGTTTTTGATGGTGTTTGTATGTGTTGTTTTCATGTGTTTTCGTAGGTAAGTAGTATGACGTCGTTAAACGTTATTGTTAAACTGATGTTTATGCAATATTAACCTACAGTTATGAAAAGTGATAAAAATAACATAAAGACCCATACCCGCATTGGGCTTCTGGAATTCTCAAACCTGTTAAAATTAGCTGCCGAGAGCGATGCGTTGATCTTCCTCAATTCACAATCACAACATTTAATTTGGGATTTCCTCCTTGATTCTGTATTTATGTTATACATTATTGCGCACAATTATAATAAGTTATTTCGTTAGGCACAAATTGAAATGAATACCTAAGTAGATTGTTGAGTTACAATTGTTATACGAAAACGTGTCACATAATTATGGAGGGTTCCGAAAGACTAACAAAAATAGTTTTTTCGGTCAAAACTATTTTTATAAATTAGTTCGAATGAACATGACATATGACTGAAGAAATTCAAGAGCGTGTGGCGCTTATCACAAGATAGGTACTGTGGTCACAAAACAAATGCATGATCTCATTGAACACTTAATTCATGATTGTGCGAGACTGATTTGTGTCAATTTTGTCGCTCCGTGCAGCTCCTATTTTTATGCTCCAAAATGTATAACTGAAACTAAGAAAATTATACATTCAGTAAAAAAGTATCGGGAATGGATGATTTGTTTATGGTTCCAAATAATATTTTTCTTTTTTTTTGTTGTTGTTAGATTGGCACAAGAGTTTGGCTTACGGTGAATCGCCTTTATCAAAACACGTGCTTATGAGTGGAAAAAGCGAAGCGTTCAAAAGCGGTCGAGACGTGATGGAAGATTTGCTTCTGGTCGGCCATCAACTTCTTCAACTGAAGTTAACATCGCCAAATTGAAGGAAATAGTGACTGAAAATCCTCATTCAAGTTTGAGAGAGAGAGAGACGCTGAACTTTCTGTGTCTCTTAAGTCGATCCGCACCATTTCAAAAATCACTTGGATATGAAACATGTTGCCGCTCGACTAGTCCCAAAAGAACTGAATTTTCTCCAAAAACTCAATCGCATAAGAGTCGCTGAAGACATGCTAGATCGAGTCAATTCCGACCCAACATTCATGAAACGCATTGTCACTGGTGACGAGACGAGGGTTTACGAGTTTTCATGAAAACTAGTCAACAAGCATCGGAGTGGCGCCTTCCAACTGAATCGAAACCGAAAAAAACACGCCAAAGTCGATCAAAAGCCAAAGTCATGTTGACCGTTTTCTTTGACCATCGCGGTGTTGTACATTCGGAGTTCTTGCTGGAAGGTCAAACAGTAAATAGAAGATATAATTTGAGCGTTATGCGGCGTTTAAGAGAGAAAATTCGACGTAAAAGGCCAGATTTGTGGAAAGAAAATTCTTGGATTTAGCACCACGATAATGCGCCTTCGCACAAGAAGAGCATCATAGTGAAAGAATTTTTGACCAAAAACTCAACAAATATTATCTAGCAACCGCCTTATTCACCAGATATGGCTCCAGCGTCCAGCCGACTTCTTTCTTTTTACTAAACTCAAATTACCACTTCGTGGCACCCGTTTTCATTCGGTAGAAGACATGAAGGAGAATTCGCGGCGAGAACTGAACTCAATTCCGGAAAAAGCGTTTAAAAAATGTTTTGATTATTCGTTGGCGTAAGTGTATCGTTTCTAAAGTAGCATACTTTGGGGCGATAAAATAACTTTGGATGAATAACTACCATTTTGTGTATTATTGATCGTTTCCCGCTACTTTCTTGACAGAGTAGTAAATAAGTAGGTAGGTAATTGGTCTAGGACCGTAACTTACGCTTAGTCTTACAAAAGGCAATAAAATGTTTAAAACGTATGTTGACAACATAGAAGAATACGCTAATTGAAAAGTCATTCAATTAGATTTGACCTTTATAATTTTTATGAAACATAAAGGGTGTAAAAAGACCCTTAACGAAGCCGAAAGACACTTGTTCTCCCCGTCATTGCGATCATTTTTTTGTTCTAGACCATACCTGGGAAGTGGGAACCTTCTAGTTACGGAGATATCGGGGGTCAAAGTTCCAACTTTTTCACAAGTTTTTTTTTAAATTCATGTTTTTAAAGTAAGATTTATACTTTAAACACCTCCACGACCCCCATACTATTCAATCCATCCATCAGCACAATGTTCTGAGTGCGTTACATTGAGTCCTACCGTAAAACGTGATTTTTCACCCCAAAAAAAAAAATCGTTTCCCAGCAAATATTTTTGCTTAAAGTTACTTAGTTTGATGTACAGAATGCTTGGTTGACGGCTTCGTGAAGGGTCTGTTTACACCCCGTATAATGGAAGGTATTTTGATTAGCGATGATGCTTGTTGTGATGATGATATTTTCAAACATTAAGTATTTTACCCTTTGTTAAAACAAACAGGGTAACTTACTCAAAAGACTGAAAACCCTTTCAAACCACGACATTGACTTTGTGAATCCTCTGTTACTGCTTGGAGTGATTTTATGATGTCAGGCCATTTTGTAAGTAGCTACCTACAGTACCTACTTATAACATTCAGTTTCAATCGCTTATTGTAACAGGACTGTAACATAAAGTATACATTCTCGAACAGTAGTCTCAAATTGCTAAGGATCGAATGTTTATAAAGGCTGTCTCATAAATTTAATTGTGCAGGTTTTTTGCTATCATTATGACGGTATGCAGCGTACGTAATGCTTTTTTTTAATTATTACAATGCAAGAGACAATAGGTCGACGTCATTGCATTTATCGGTACTACCTGAAACACAATCTTGGGTTCATTCAAGTACATGAAACCCTTCCTAATATAATTTAAATACGTGGATAAACCATCAGAAATACCTAAATTGAAAGTCCTGAATAGCTGAGCGATTCTAAATAATCTATAAACTGGCGTGTATTAAGATCTCCTTTTTTATTAACACACAACCTATTTGCTTTTTATTATAGCAAGTAGTTGGCCAAAAGGATATTCTGCCCTCCGAGCCCCAAAACTTGCAGTCAAACTAGCCTATGCGCTCAGCGCTGCCAGCCCAGAAGCTGTGGAAGTGGCGAAGTTTTGGACCAAAACAAGTACCCAGTGACACGAAGAAGAAGAAGAATAAGGAGCAAAGTGAAGAAGGAGTTTTTTTTCAGGATACATTTCGATAAGCCGTTAAAGGGTTAAGTTATTATAGATATATGGTAACCCTTATACAATGAACAGGTTAGTAAATTGACCAAATCAAAAACCTTTAATCTATCCACCTAGAGGGTTGCATGAGGATTTTTATTGGTTTCAATGGCCGTTTAATCGGGTAGGTACTAGAATTATAAGGTTAACCTTAACAAATACGAATATCAATATAATCTTTCTTAAATCTATGGGTTAACCGATTCAAGTTTAAGCCACTTATTTGTAACAGAATTTTCAAAGGCTTGTGTGCTTTACAGAAAATTTACCTGTTACATCACAGGCTAACGGCAAACGAGAACAATAACGTACCTAAGTAACTTTAATGAAATGCTGATTCCGCTCACCGGAAAGACTTACGATTTGAAGGAAGTTTATAAACTTCGGTCTATAGACCGACCGCATTAATGAGTCCTCCACCTTGCCTCATCAAACTCAAACTCAAACTCAAAGTGTTTATTAATGATCAAAGGCACATTAAGCGTCGAAAGTGCTAACAAGTTCCCACAGGTTATTTGCTTTAAAATAACCATAATCCACGTAGGTATTACGACACGAATTGAACCAATACGTGATCAACCTTCAGAATATTCCATTTAAATTCATACCTTCGGGAGGACTCATTAAAGCGGTCGGTCTATAGCTCTCTAATCTACTCTGATCCCTGCTCATGGTGTTCAGTGACCTAGAAAAGTCATACGACCGGGTACCTCTTGATTTTTTGTGGTGGGCCCTGAAAGAGAAAGGTATGCCTGGGAAGTATGTGCAATTGTTCCGAGCACTATACAGCCAATGTAGTACACTCTGATGTAGTAGTCTACAGCGGGCAGCTTCAATGTGGCTGTCGGCTTGCACCAAGGGTCGGCTCTCAGCCCTTACCTTTCCTGGTGATAATTGACGCTCTCAAGTCTGACATCCAGGAAGAGGCTCCCTGGTGTATGTTGTTTGCCGTCGACATAGTGTTGGTTGCCGAGAGTGGCCTAGAGGTCCACAGCAGATTGGAGGTGTGGTGGCAAAGACTGGAGAATGTTGGCCTGAAAATCAGTAGGACTAAAACAAAATACTTATTCTGTGATTTCGGCGGTCTCTCCAGTCCTGTGCCCATAACTTTTGCCGGAACGCCTATACCGATCTGCTCCGATTTTCGGTACCTCGGGTCACTTGTCCAAGGGGATGGCGAAGTAGACCGAGTCGTAACGTATCGGATCAACTCAGGATGGATGCAATGGCGACAGGTCACTGCAACAACTTGCGACCCACGGATGCTCCTCAAGTTAAAGGGGAAACTATACAAGTCCGTGATTAGACCTGTCGTTACTGTATGGATCGGAATGCTGGGCTGTGAAGAAGATGGATGAAAAAAGATTGCATGTAGCAGAGATGAGAATGTTTAGTGGATGTGTGGTAACTGGTATGATAAGAATGGATAAAGTAAGGAGCGAGTATATTAGAAGAAGTTTAAAAGTTGCGCTAGTTACAGAAAAGTTGAAAGGGAATCGACTGTGTTGGAATAGACTTGTCATGAAGAGGGACGAATGGCATGTGACTAAAAGAGTGATGAATATAAATGTTGATGGATGGAGAGAGAGAGGAAGACCAAAGAAACGACAGATGGATTGTGTGAGGAACGATATGAAAGATAAAGGAGTAAATGGTAGCGTGACTGTTTACAAAAGAGAATCAAAAAGAAAAAAACATGTTGCGCCAACAACGGCAAAACCGCTCACAACTTTGTTTAGTTTTACTGTCCATCCGACAAAATCCCAGAAAATCTCCAAAGTACTTTTAGTACTGAAGCGCCCTAATTTATTTTTGGGTCTTCTTGGTCAAAGCTTGCATTCGACCAGTATATACCTAGGCAAGAATTTTAACTCTCTGACGTGGAAAGGCAAACAGCACTATGAGCCAGATCGAAGCGAGAAGAGAGAAACTAACGCACAATTTCCACCCGAATCGGAGAAAAAGAATCGTATCAAAGCCATGATTTTTCCAGGACAATTTTTTTTCCAGAAGCTCTCAGTAGTCAGTCCATGGTGAGGGTAAATTTATGTAGGTACCAAATTATATAAAGTTGAATAATAATAGAGTAGGGTAAACATACCGGTTATCGGCCGTTTAAGCGGCTTGTTGACTTCAGAGTTGATTTCTACCATAATGCTGTACTCCAAGACTTTAAAAAAAAAAACCATTGCATCCTACAATAGTCTAGTTTCATAAAACCTAACCTTTATTGACGTATCAGTGACACATAATTTATAAAAAATGTATATTCGTATAAATAGCGAAAACACCGGTTTTCGGCCTTTTCACTCAGTTATCGTCCGCCAGTGCACTGGTTATCGGCCACCTAATTCATGATAGAAAAACGACTCTTATTCAATAGCCAATAGGGTTTATAATAGTATGAAAGTAAAACAATTAATAAATTCCCAAAAAGTGGTGTATTTTTACCCTCTTCTATGACTTAAAAATACAAAAAAGAAACAGGAGATCACGATTCAAACAAATAGTCTCCGATTCCCCCAAAATCCAAGGTGGCATACTCTCGACGACTGCTTTAGGTGATCTTCTAAAAGGAAACACTACTAATTACGGACATATTTCCCCAGATGCAGTCAATACCACAGCACTAAATATTCTTTCTGATTGCCTTTCTTGACAACGTCTACGTTTTAATAGCCTTTAGGAGCTAGAACCTTCCCTGATTTAGGAGACCATGAAACACCAGTTTCATCAGCATTCAGAATACTACTCGGATCATCTAATAGCTTCTGGCTCTCGGATGCTTATGTTTGGATGGCGTTAGAGAAAGCTGTAATATCATCGTATACCAGGGTTACCTCCTGGAAAGCGACGGTCTATCTATGCCCAGTTCTTTTGCAAGCTCAGCCACCGTATCCAGAAGGTCATATTTGTGGATCGGAATTCCGGCTTTCGCCAACTCAATTTTCAAATCAACGATTTTTTTTCTCCATCAAAACAAAATATAGAGTTTGGGCCAACTTTTCTTCTTTCAACAGCAACACCAGAAAGCCTTTCCTGTACAGTGGATCTTGGAACTCCGTACTGCCGGCATGCTTCTCTGATGCTGCGAATGTTGCTGCGTATATCTGAAAGGGCGCTTGTCAGTGCTTCTACACTATAAGCAAACCTTCAAAAAGGCTCTTTATTAATTTCTTAGCTCTAAATTAGATTTATTTTTTACTAATTATCGGCAGTTCTTATCGAAAGGCCGGAATCAGGTGTAATTTTTACCAATTTTCGGCCGCTCTTTATAAACGGCCGGAAACAGGTTCAGTTTTTACTGGTTATCGGCCGCTGAACGTTCAGTATTTTTGCAGGTCATATCTTTGAAAATATGAGGTATACTGGCGGCCGGAATCTAGTTGTAAATTCACAAAATTCTAGCTGTTCACAAATATAATGGCATCTATGATGTTGAATTTAAGGTTCCCGCAATAAATGCAAAGAAAAATGAGGTGAATAAACCAGTTTTGCGACCACCCGGTCGGAAAGTAGATTTTGAAATAAATCGTTAACCTATTGTCCGACCACCAAAAATATCACTAATCTTGAAAAGTTTCATGCGTTTGGGCTCTTGAATATTGAAATTAAACATGCTAAATACACACGAATCAAATCAATCACCAATAAACCAACAGTAACACTTAAAAACTTACCTTCGAAAGTCAATCCACCTGCTATTTTTGTCGCTAAATTTGACACGGGTCCACCCACCAAATTTTAAAATGGTGACTGAGGGCTCAGTTCTCAAAATTAGAGGTCATGCCACTGGATTTTGCAGCGTGAAGTTCGTCCGGATCCAATGACGCGAAATTAGAAAGAAACGGTCTATAACACTGTCTTTTATTCAAAATAATGCGCAAAGTGGCCGAAAAGGGGTAGTGGCCGGTAAACCGGTATGTTTACCCTATGGCCTTAAATTTACAAAATACAGTAGGTACCTTATGTGTAGCTAGTTCTAAGCAAAACAGTCCAAGTATTATGGTTAGATTTAGATCTCTTTGAATGTATGCTGACATTCACGTTGGTTGATATTGATAGTTCTGGTTGGCATAGTAGATACTTATTACTTACTCCCCGCCTCGGTGGGGTTACAACGATTGCAGCAAGATTAGGCAGATCATGGAGCGGTGCGCGGCACGTACGTGCGTCGATCCGTCGTCGTCCGTCCGTCCCCCGCGACTTGATTACAGTACGAGGGAGCGAGTGCGAGGCACTGACTGGCGGCGCGCCGGCCCGCACTACCAGTGTTTGTAAGGTCGTAGCCGCAGGCAGCCTCTCGCGGCGCCCGACGCTCGTTTACCTGTTTCAAAAACAACATTTTTCAATCTTTTCTTTGGCGCGAAAAATCACGATGTCTGCCACAGACGAGCTCACTGGTATTCTCTCGAGGAGGCAGGAGATCAACGATAAACTTGAGGAGGGTTTGGAGGTTAAGCCGAAATATAAATTCGTAAACGTTTATACGGAATTTCACGAGTTCTCCAGGAAGGAAATAAAACAATACGAGGAGACCTTCAACAAGTAAGTGGGCTTTTTATTTTATCAAACTCGATTCTGGGAGATCGGCACGGCGAAGCCGCATCTCCGCAGAAAGCCGTATTCCCACCAGCGTCACCTGACCTTTATTGCTTTAATAATTATGTGTAAATAGTGTCGCTATCATAGTCTCTGATGGAAATCTACATTCTAATGTAGATGTCTAAGGTATTTTATGTCATTGTGATGAATGATCATTAAAATGTTGATACGAAGAAAAACGTCTAATTTAAAAGCTAATCTGGAACTCTTGACTTAATACACTGTTGGTTTTTTTAAGATAAGGGCTCCAACTATGCAGATATCTTGGTTAAATATGAGTTTAGAGTTAGACTCTAAACTCGTTTAGCATTTATACATAGTGATTGAAGGTAGGAGTAACGAAGGGTCTGGTGTACCTATTCAACGAGGTTCTACTTACTGACATTATTTATTATTAGTAACCTCAATAAACTCTGTAGGTATACCACTTACACGGTTTCACGGGTAACATTTTGTAACCCTTTTGATTTAACCGGGTTAATCATTTCTTACTTCGGTAGGTAAGTACTTATTTTAGAATTAAAACTAACTTAACTACTTTGTTTTTGTCTAGTAAATTGTGTTCGTAAAATAGCAATTAATCTAATTTATAAGTAAAATTTATAAACTGTAAATTATTGTTAAAGTATGTCATGTACATCAGTACAAAGTATTCTGTATTTCCACTTGAAAGAAAAAAACGGGTTAAAAAATAGGCAAACGATAGTACGTATTAGATACACACTTAATTATTTTATAAAGAAACGGAAACAAAGCAATGACGGTTTGTTTTCAATAAACACAATAGAGATAGGATGTTAACAAAACAATATGGCGAACTGATTCTGCGCTATCTCCTCTGACCTTTAGGTACAGTTGCTTTATACAAATTATTGTAATATTAAATTAGGAAATCGGTTTCCAAATATCAAAGCCAAATGCCGGTCTCATGTATTTCAAATAGGTATTGACTTTTTTATATTAAACTAGGTACACATTGCAATAGGTCACGAGTGTCACGACTTTTGTAGAAGTTAGATTATTCAAAGGCTATAAATTATAACCCTCATCTAACTTGCTCTGCCTGCTAAGTTTTTTTTTTTTATATTAGGCCTCTGATTGTTCCATTAATACCACTATCATTTATTTTTCGTACAATTTACTCAGCCAGTTACTTTTTAATACGATTTAAAAAGTTTCTTACTGGTGAGAGGTTGAACCAAAGTTTCAAGGTTTGAATGGTAATACGGTGGTTATGCCCCCTTCCGCCTACACCACCCTCGTTTGGGTGGTATTATAGACACATTCCATGAACCCATCGAAGTACTGCTGAGTAAACGGCGAACCCGTTCTTTGTCGTGTAAATTATTTGTTTATGAAAAGTTTATGCACAAGTATAAAAACACTGTACAAAGGTGGACTTAATGCCTTGTGTAATAGATTAGTTCAGTAGTTAGTCTATAGTTTAAGAAACAAGGTGAATTGTCTGTAGTAAGCTCGTCTCTTTGGTCCCTGCATCCTGGAACTGAAGCAATGTGATAGGGGGTATTTAAAATAAAAGTGATTATTAACTTAATGAAGAAGTCCTTTTATAAACACATATAAATTACACCTTGGGCATTTTAGGCTAATTAGGCATTAAGACTCAATCATTTCAAACGAGTCGTTTTTAAATTCGGTTTCGAGGGTAAGGCCTGGACTGTGTCTTCAGAACCTTGCCTCACACTTACATTATCTGACAAAAATCTCATGACTAGAGTGACGTACGTCCCTTTTAAAATGAAACAATAAAATAATTACGTCCAATCTTTATAGCACGAACCCTTTAAAAAATAACAATTAAGAGTCGTTAACTTAACCGGCAGTAATTATTTAATACCGCAATTTAATAACAATAAGAAATCAAAGTGAAAGTAGCTGTAACAAACAAATTACATAAAATGAGTTCATAATAAAACGTTACATTAGTTAAAAGTAATTTATTAGGTGAAATGACATCGCATCGTCGTGGGAGACAAAAATGAATAGAGTCACGCCATGTTTACGAGAATTATAATTTACATCATCGCGCAACTTTCATTCAACTAGGTAAGTAATAAACTAATGAGATAACACAACATACGGTACTAAATTCACACGATTCGCACACAATTCTAATAAAAATTAAAGTAGAAGTTTTACTTTTAAATATAATTTGCCACGCAAAAATTGCCCAATGAATACGTATACGTCAAACTCGGGTTTTATTAAAAGAAAAATTGATATCTTTTGTTTTTGAAAATAAACCAATTTCCTTTTACCTTTTATTAAAACTTAACCTTTAGGGTATGGGTACCTACCTAAGTATTTCGTATAGAAAGTAATTAATATTTGCATTTACGAAGTCTGTATTTACCCAGGAATAAAGTTTGCTTACCCTGCGTTACCTTTTAAAAATACTAAGTTTTTGATTCCTAAAAGCAAAAAAAGGAGCGTTGGCTACGAAAAGACATTTGAAATTACAAAGGGTAACCCTTTTTAACTGTTGTAAGTGAAACCCTATCTTTAGGTATTGAATTCTTTTGATAGCTCTTAGTACAAAGTTGATTACCTACTGTTTTTTGTTAAACCCAAATTACATATTTTGTTAAATGTTGTTAGTACTTAGAAAACGATGTAGGCACATCATTGTGTCCAAATTCATACAATTTTGTAAAGGGAAGTCAATAAAATGCGCACAATCAATGAAGTTCGAAGCGGCCCACAGGAACACCCGCATGTCTACTTATCGGGGCCTCACTTACTATATTATCACTGAACAAACATTGTAAATAATACAAACAAACTCCCTACTGTCACTGCTCTGTTAGTAAGGCAAACAATAACTAACCACTCATCGTTATTTTTCAAAACAAATTGAACTACCTAGTCGTTAATAGCAGCAACAACAAACAAGTGATTAATCTTCTGATTAACTGATAATGCTGTGAAATATTTAGATATCGTACCAAGAAAGTCGCGTTATTTTATTTCCTTTTTAGGAATCGGAAGATGATTAATAGCCAGCGGAAGAAGATTAGTCAAGAAAATAAACTTGAAATTAGTCATGTTTCGTAGCAAAACCGAAGGTGTTAAACTGTGTCGTGTGCGACTCAATAAATGAATCACTGTTGGTCATAACATGGCCACGCGTTGTTACCAATACTCTGCTAAATATTATTTGTTAATGTGCATTGTGAATATGCACTCGGTATTTAACCTTCAGATTAGCCTAGTGTTACAACTTTCATGCAGTACGTTTCCGTAGTAGACGTAGTAGTACTGTATTTGTAATTCCGGAACTGCTGTTATTTTAGCGGAATCCTGTAAAACTGGGCACTGTAAAGCTGTATTTTTTTCAAAGCCGACGTGGCTGACTCAGTTTATTTTAATATTGATCAGAATGCATTCAGGAGGAAGTGAGACAGGAACTGGTGTTGATAAAGTGCGACGCGACAAAATCAATGATCGCCATGAGTCACACTTTACTCACTTCTTTTATGACGTTCATTTAACTTTACCCTCCGTTTCCGCAAACTTGCATGTTAATCAACAACACGTAATAGGTCATTAACGCAGTGAATCACACTGAGTAAACAGCTGGTATTGAGATATGATCACTTCGCGAAGTGGACACATCCGATGACTTAATAATTTTAGTCGAACACTTAATAGCTTCCTTGATGACGCTTTTAACATTGAAGATTGAGCTGCACCTGTTATCTTGGAAATGTGAACGGCGCGCGGCGTGTTTATGAGAATTGAGTGTAGGTAGGTACCTATATGACAAAATTTAGACAATGAACATGAGCGCATGTGGAAACGTTGGAAGAATGAGTATGGCCACTTATTTGGAAATAAGTGTTTGTAAACATACTAGGTACAGACGCCAGCACATCAAGCTACCCGAAACTGTCAATTTTTCCCAATAAACCTTGAACCTTTATCGCTAAAGCATTAAATTTTGACAGATTGTAGTAGCTCGATGTGCTGGCGTCTGTACCTAGGAGGATACGTCCAATTGTACACACGAATTTCGCGACGTAGTGAGTACGCACAACGGCCAATCAAGCTATACAAAACCAGTTTATGCGGATCTCTCGTTGTACGGGAAATTTATACAAAGCGAGGCCATGTTATACTGGAAATGTACAGCTTGATGTGCCGCCGTGTGTACCAGTAGAGGCTACTCCTCTACTGGTACTTACTACGTCGCGAAATTGGACCTGGACAATCGTAAACATAATTTTATGTTTTACGGTTTAACTCGCAGTTTACGATATTTAAACTGTTCCATAAAGGTTAACATGCAAAGCTACTATTTTTAAAGGAAAGCACGTATCGACTGTTGCCTAATCCCATTGAAGAAATACAGATACCCTATCGTGTTTTATATCCATTAATAACATTTCGTCAGTAGGTGTAGATTTAAATAATTGAGCGATTGTTAATCACCGTGACGGAAGTCTATTAGATTGTATCTTATTCTTTCGACAAACCTTGACTAGAATTCATAATCGGAGTTGTTGGGTGGGATGAATGGCTGTCTTAAAAGAGAGTTCCTGTCCTTTTGTAAACAATGGAAACGGTACTTAATATCGTCTGATTAGATAATTACTAGACTGTCCAGTAGTTAGTTCTTTCCAGAGATACCAAATCAGAACTATTCAACATTATTATATCTATAGAACATAAAAATTTCAGAATATCCAAAAGCAAATGGATTGTCCCAATTTTTCAGCGCGTTATTTGAGCCCAAACTCAACATTAGACCGTTAGATACGTATAATTTTGATAGGAACAATACTGCTACAGGATATAATGTAATAGTAATACGATATGGCATTAAATACCAGAGTAACAATACATGAAGCATGCGAGCGAGACGAGTTAACCACGTATAATTTGAATTTCAAAAATACATTAAAATCCGGTATTCGGACATTAGCATGTAGAGATGCTATAATCAAATTCGAAAATATTTCTCAATGTCTATTACATAATTATGTATGTATGCCACCAGATGCATCTTTTTTTGACCTCAAACTCTTATTCAATCTGAGCTTTAAATACCGAATATAAAGTAGACAGGTTTTAGGCGTATTTGGCTGAAAGTTATGGTTCGGTGATTGCGCATTGAAATCTTCAGTAGTATTATCCTCATCTACATGAGAGTTGACTGCTCCTAAATGTATATTTATAGCCAATTCATGACTCAAGGTTTATGTTTTCGTTCTGCACCGTAAACATCTACCTAAGTACCTACAGCACCCGCGCCGGTTACCAACTCCAGATGAATACTTCCTAAAAACAGGCAAGAAACAATAACAATCACACGAGCACATGGTTGGGACAGAGTTTCGTTTCACAGACAATTTACACATTCTATTTGTGTTGCAACAACATTGCATTTTGCGGTTGCAATGCAACTGGGAACTGCAGCAGAAATGGTGAGTTCACTGTCAGAACTGGACAGACTGGTAGAAAGAAAAACAGAAATGAAATTCCTGTAGCGTTGTAAGACGTGACTATTGTTTTAACAGACGACACTGCTAAAATGGCCATCACGTTTATAATACACAGCTACCTAAGTTACATCAAGGTGTTAAGAAGGTGTTTGTAAGACATATCCGTTTTAGATGGTCATTAGTCTGTTGTATAAGTAAAGGATTCACTTGTTTTCCATCCATACTTTTATGATACCCATGAAGCGGTTCTATTCATAATTCTGTGCTATTTCTCAATATATCGATTTGTAAAGGAAATAGACACACGGCCTAATTTACTTACTAGAGTAGGTAATACGGGCTAACGTATTCCAAACATCGCTATACGGCACTGTTTGTTGGAAATTCGCCAAAATTGAAATGAGTTTACGTAATCGAGACTTAATTGACGCTACGGTCATGTAACATCTGCAATCATTCATCTTATGCAGTCCTGACACATAAAATAAAGCCTAGACAAGTACCAACATAATGTTTCTGAGAAATTATCTGATTCAATTGCTTCTAACAGTAATAATTATGATGAATGACGACAGTAAACGGCAAAAAATATGGTCTGCGAACTACAATTTCTTAACAGTAGACACGAAAAAGTATGTCACATGACATTAATAGAGAGAACTGTTAGCGACGGTTGGCTGTTATAATAATTGCGATATCAACGACAAGAGTCCTATCGTCGATAATTTTCGTACAAAACAAGAACGGCCTCATTCTGAAAACTGACGTACGGCCTGAAAAAAAAAAAAACAAAAGCGCTCTAGAAAAATAGGGCGGAGAGAGGGTGAGCTTTACTTCACCATGAGAATATTTTTATAGGCACCTAACTGTAGAAAGGAATCGACACATTTTAAATACCTATACAAACGTTCACATTTATCCGTAGAACTTTGAGTAGGAAGTTTTTAAACTTAATTATGTAACTAGGTAAAGCTCAAGAATATATTTGTCGTCAAGGCTGTTATTGACTTATTTTTCTTGAGTTCCTTTCCTTCAATTATGAGATCGAGCCATGCAAGTCGCGGATTAATTAGGTCCTACCTACTCAATTCATTTGAATACTAGCATGGCTAATAGATTTGATGGATATATGAAGGCGCAGAGGTTATAGAATTCATTAGACGCGTCTGGTCTTTAGTGGGACACTGTAATGGCATTTTATTATGACTGGCCTCATTTCCGTGGGTGTTTATAGGATAGTTCCAAGACATGATGTTTTATTAGGTCGTGGCACGATATGTACTCGTACCTAGTCGTGTTTAAAGTAGGTAGGTAGAGACTAAAGAAATAACGCGTGTATCGATTATTTATGAATTCCTGAGCATTTTATGTAGTTTGGTTCAATACACGATAGCTCAATGATATCGAAACATAGATGGTTGTTTTTATTTTGTCACAGTATACCACTAAATAAAGAAAGAATTATTTAAAATATTTAGATATCCAGGACCTTTTCCGGTTAACCGTACAATGGAGTTTCGATAGTGTTTTTTGAAAAGCTATATTTATTTATCAGTTACTCTGTCAATGGCATATTATCTTATAATGATATGAACGTTGAACATTCCAACCCAAACATAACATTGAGAACAGGTTAGAAGGCAAACCCTTTCAAATCAAACTGTCACACTGTATAATAAGGGTATCCCTTATAATATGAATATTGTTAATCCCTTCTAATTCAACTGTTACCTAAACCTAATGTGCTAACCCTATGGTAACCAACCGTTTCTGTATAAGATAAGGGTAACCCTTTCTTTTATACCACGAGCTGATTTAACTTACTTTGGCATTTAATTTATTTAAAATGACATTCATTACAAATTACGCCGCTTGGAAGATATAAGTTAGTTCCTTCCTTGATTTAGTCACTCGTCATTGTTTAAATTAACAAATGGGACATCAGTTCTTCGTCGCTATAAAACCAAACACGATTTATTAAACAATTAGACGATGACTTTATTGCTTTGCTATTACTTGCGTCATTGTGATAATTATATAATATTCGAAACCACAATATCAGTTGTTTGCGCTTATGCATCGTAAAAACACATGAGTCAAATTGTCCCCCGCAGCGAGTCAGACTGTTTAGGGAACTCGGTATGAGAGAGGTACTTCGTATGTAGGTATGTTTAGCTACGGATTGAGAACTTATGTTCCTAGCTAATATTTTACGCAGATGTTTCTATGGGTGGGTTTCTATTTTTGAGCGCAAGAACATAGACAAACTAAATCAAAATCGGTTCATCCGTTTGGGAACCACAATACCACAGATAGACAAACAGTTATTTACATGCGCTAAATGAACACCCCTCTTTTTATCGTTGCGTTGGTTAAAAACAAAACTTATTGCAGTATGTAAGTAAAAGTGTACTGAGTAAGAAAATATTGCATCTAAGCGCGTGTTTACTAGTGACAAACAAGTTTAACAAGATTATGAATGCAGGCATCGGCTTTCAACAGATGTATGCAGGTAGACTTATACGTAGGTACCTGCCTATGTGGGACAAGACAGTAGAACAGGAAAATATAGGTGGTTGGTTAGATTGAGCTGGATGGATGAGGCTGGCACAGGGGCGTGGGAATTGGCACAAGATGTAAGGCCTATGATAGAATTCCCAGACGTGGGTGAAGTCGGGTTGAGTGGTGATAATGATGATGAAGTTACAATACCTACTCTTTTTCTATTTTATTTATTGGGAAGGTCCCTGTTTTTACCCGACTGCCAAGGAAGGGTTATGTTTTTCGCGCTTTTCTTGTATGTTTCTTTATTACCTCGTATGTTCCAAATGGCTGGATGGATTTCGACGATTAAGGTATCATTAGATTCGTCTCAAAACCAAGTGTACATAAGTGATTTTTTTTTAAACAAAATGGTGTATTTTTGGCGCTAAATTGTAAGTCGTTATTATATTTTTTTCAACCAACCCTATCGTGTAGGGTATCAAAATGAAGGAAATAAGAAGGAGATTACAATATATACCTAGGAACACAATAAAATTTGTAGTCGGGTTTTTGATACTTTTAATTAAATGTTACTTATTATTATTTTCGTATTATTGCCAGGTACGGTACCTAACATCGGCATCGCAACAATCTATTTTTTTTTCCATGACTCTAAAAATGTAAAGTAATTACCTATGCATGATTATTGTTTGCTAATTAGCTAGAATATTACCTTGAAACAAGTGGTATCCAAGACAATGTGATTCGTAACCCGTGGCTAGAACGACGATGTCTACCATGTGTGACTATAGATACCCACTAGCTGTTTTCCATTGCTTGATACAAAAAGGTAGTCGTGTCTGTACTGCATGTCCGATTGATCGTTTGCTGTACGGTTTCACGTGGATCAGCTCAAACCAACTTTAGAACTCCAGAAAGGCATGGTTTGTTTTCATCTTTCATTTCAAAGGTTATAACGGATTCTGTCTGCAATACAGACTCCGTACTGCCATCATCTGAATTTGATTTAAAAATTGAAAATTAAACTGTGCCTAAAACATGGGTTTTTGGAGTTAAGTACTGACGCCAGCACATCGAGCTACCCCAAAACTGTCAAACTTTCCCCATCAACCTTAAACCTAATGCTTCAGCGATAAAGTTCAAAATTGATTAAAGAAATTTGTCAGATTGTAGAAGCTTGATGTGCTGTCTCTACACGATTGGAAATTAAAACAGCAAACATTACTTTCAGGAAAATTTATCGTTCCGCATAAATCACCAGAAATATCTAGTCGAGTACCTAGCTAAGGTACTAACGTATCTCGAAAGGATACAATAAATCATAGTTTTACGCTTCCCGTTGTATAACATACAAGTACCGACTTACCTATTTACTATCTGTATCGCAGTTGGTTGCTTGCTAATGAAATAAGGGGACACATGGCCTTGCTTGTGCCACTCTATTGCACAGTAGTCACTCGACGAACATAGGTACGTATACGTATGCGATATACGTATACTATGTGACTTGCTATACATAGAAAATTAGCATTATTTTACACTTTAGACGGACAGGTCAAGGTACATCTACATAAACGATTAGCTGCTTATGTAACTTCTCGTATACCATAGAAAAATATTGTTGTTTTAAAACTGTGTAGGTAGGTGGGTATTAATTTTGAATGATCTTTTTATTTTGCCTCTAAAACGCTGGTTACCTATAGATAGTTATAAAATATGATAAATTAGAAGATTATAATACTAGAGAAGAATTATGATTAGTAAATAGATGTGTTTAGGTAATAGCTGAACACCCAACGGTATGCCTATTATAGGTACTTACCTATCATTATTTATTAAATCTTTATTGGAAAACTGAAGCGCGAGTAACTGGGAAAATACAACATAGATGGCGCACCCATAAGTGGGTAGTTAGATCCGTATTAAATACCTACGTACCAAAGTATCTATTCTAAAATGATATAGCGCACATAACAGACAAGGTTGAATGTAGGTTCCATTGCACCTACCTCTTACCTACATAGTTGGGTATAATCTATAGAATCTACTAGCTGTCCCGGCATGCGTTGCAGTGCACCTTTTCCTACCCTACCGTACCCTTTTTACCGACTCTACCTATCTATCATATCTACCTACCCTACCCTACCTATCTATCCTACCTACCTACCTATCCTACCTACCTACCCTACCTACCTACCTACCTACCCTACCTACCCTACCTACCTACCTACCCTACCTACCTACCTACCCTACCTACCTACCCTACCTACCTACCCTGCCTACCTACCCTACCTACCTACCTTTCCTACCTATTAATTTTATAGCGTCAACAACACGTGGTAATTATGCTGTTAAAATGTAGCTTATATGACACGTTCGTAGATTTACCATAGCAGCGCCATCTATTGATTACTTACTCAACCCAGTCGAAAGGTATCGACATCTGTTAGAATCATTTGGAGTTAACAGATAATTGTGACTGTCAAATAATAACAGACAAATAATTAGCAATAAATTAAAATTGTGACTATAATTTGAGATTTAAACTATCCTATCTCTCAAGTTGGATCGAACTGCACATGGTGTGCGAATTTTATTATAATCGGTTAAGTGGTTTAGGAGTCCATTGAGGACAAACATTGTGACATGAGATTTATATATGTTAAGAAGATAGCATAATAGCATCATAGGTACCAGGGACCGATTAAAAGGTTAACCGGTTAGACATTTAACCCATGCTTGATTTACCCTTATAGGTAATAAGGATGGGTTAACCATTTAAATATTGCTGATTTTAACCAGAATGAAAGAGTCCAAGCATCGAGCGCGGTAGTTGACACTATCTTGCATAGTTTTTATGTAGGTATTAAAATGTACCTACTCTGTGTGTGAATCGGTTATTATAAGCTGACTAACCTAGAATAGGGGTTTTTTCGCCTTTACGCAAGGGTTTTTCCACCTAACTCCATAAATAACCCGATTAAAATAAAAACCTTATACGGGTAACCTTTTCGGTTACTTATAGGTATCTAGCTAATCTTCTACCTACGTTGGTAGAGCCAAGTTCCATAAACGTTAATAATCCAACTTCAAAGTAAAAACTAAAAACCACACACAATTATTTATGTTGTGAGTAAAAGCTTCAACTCCACTTTTTCTACTACTTATAGGTACTGCAGTACCTACTTACTAGCAGCAATATTTCACGCAATGTATGTAACTAGGTGAAATACGTACAAAACAGGAACGTGCTCCCCATAACAACAAGTTCTTATTCATGTTGCTTGACAAAGCAACTCGACACGGTAGCTAAAATTTGAAGCAACCACAAAATTGACTTTGCAATAAAAACTGTCTGATCAAGTGATTACTCTCTGGCAGGTTATGGAAGCCTAGATGTCAGACTACTTTTTTTTTAAATCACCCTGCTGCTGGCATATAATATTTCCTATATCCATGATAGCAAAGATACCAAAGGTACCTTCCTAGACCTACCAATATACTTTCTCTGGTCGCATCTGTCAAAACTCAACTTAGCCATCACATATCACCCCAGTGTTTGTTCATATATCACATAACAGTAACAAGGTTTACTAGGAAATTATACCAGTGATCTAATCATAACATAATCCATCTAATAACTTTCATATAATTCGAATGCTATGCTGATGAGGCCTCTGTCGCATCTGTCAAAACTCAAGTTAGCCATCACATCACCCCAGTGTTGGTGTTGGCTGATATATCACATAACAGTTAGGTTTACTAGGAAATTATACCAGTGATATACCTAATCATAACGTCTTTAACTTTCAAATTCGAATGCTATGCTGATGAGGCACAGTTCATTGATTGATTATAGACATTTTCGGACGAAAACGTGAATAAAAATTTTCTTCTTCAACCAAGTAGAGCTGAGCGAAAGTGGCATATTTAAACGTATATAAATTAGCATTCCCCGTACATGACACTGAATAACGTAACGGTCGTTCGTTCCATTATGTGACAGAATGTACGTCTTCTTTCTAATATAGGTAGGTAGGTAGTAGGTATAAGTAAAGTAAAGTAAAATTTATTTGCATAGATTGCAGGTACATAAAATAAGATGTAACACTAATATTGGTGAGCCTTGTACAATCTACCTTGTCTTAGGCATGCAAACATTCATGGAATTGTCAACTATATTGAAAATTAAATTAAATAATGGTTAATAGTAACAGAAATAGTCGACGTAGAACATTCACCCACACACTGCAGAGAACTTTCCTTGTGCGTATTTATTTTCAGTTATTTCCTATACTTTAGACTTACCTACTATTATTAATGCGGATGGGAAAAATATTGTTTCCCAGGGCCAGCATGTATGGTTATGAATTCTTCGAGATTACTATGTATTTATGATGTATCACACCATTTTTGACTTCAAGAGACAATAACACATTCATTCATTCAGACCTCATCAACCTGCTCTTCTTATGTAAGATACATACATCATCATCTGCCTAGCCTTTTCCTAACTATGTTAGGGTCGCCTTCCAGTCTAACCGGAAGCAGCTGAATACCAGTATTTTGCATGGAGCGACTGCCTATCTGACCTCCACAACCCAGTTATAACTAGGTAATACTACACCCCTTGGTGACTGACTGGTTGTCAGACTTTTTGGGCCGATTTCAAAAATTCTTGCTACATTATCCTGGAGTAACATAGGCTATATTTATTACTAGAAAATCCCAAAATGTTTAAGAAATAAATATCCTCCCGTGTGAAGCCGGGACGGGCCGCTAGTGACTTCATAAAAGGCGTGAAAGTTATTAATATTTCAAAAGCTATCAAAGTTTCACCTACAATACGAGCATTGTACCGTCTTATAGTCTGGCAACACACATAATGTACTAATCAATATTTTTCTTTGTTTTAGATTCGATGAAGGTCGCGACGGTTACCTAGACTTGACGGAAGTGAAACGAATGATGGAACGACTAGGAGCACCACAAACCCATCTTGGACTGAAAGCTATGATCTCAGAGGTCGATGAAGATGGAGACAACAGAATTAGTTTCCGGGAATTTCTACTTATTTACAGGTAATTAAAATCATTTTTTTTGTGCGCGCTGAAAGTTTAGGCAAGAGCATACCTAGAGCATAGAGGCCGGCAACGTGCTGCCAGTGTAAGTAACGCCTACGAACCACATTTTAATTATAGCGCAGTGGATTGGTAGTCCACAGGGTGCGGGTTCGATTTCCGTATGACAATAAAACATGAAAAGTAGGGGCTCTATTCATTATATTTGTCAATTAAAATACCAGTGTTCGGTTAATAAAAAAGTACAAAAATATCCATAGTTGGTCCTTAGTCTAAATAACTTAAGTGCGTGAGACAAGGCCGAGTGGTCCAGATCGTAATCAGCTGTAACTAAGTAGCTACTGATTAGGTACAAATATATTTTAATTAGGTGGGCGCTTCCTGTTTTGGGACCATATCCCGGAAAATCCTCATTTGTGTTATTGCGTTCAGACTCCGAATATTTCCTAAATAACACCATTACTATTTTCAATGGTTTTGAGAGGGAAAAACTTAAGGTCATTTAGAACACAGTTTTTCCTGTTTGTAGGAACTGTTAAGTATCAGGGAAAGAACCCTGAGGGCCCCATTGTGGCAGTACAATTTTACTCATAGATACCTACGTCATAAACCCTGGTCGCACACAACAATGTGTCAACTCATAGTGCCTACTAGCGGTAGGCACTATGAGTTGACTCACAACTTTACATGTCACACTGTTGGCGGTGGTTGAGTAAGTACTTCGATGTAATAAGACATAATAAACACCATACGGCTTGAAGAAATCCTATTACCGATAAGCTCCGTCGTCGGTTATTTGATCTGGGACCTCGTCACCCAACCTTTTCAAACCTAAGCCCATTAATGAACGGAGTAAAGTTATACCATTTCGCCAGCCATAAATTTATCGAAGATAAAGTTCGGCACAGCTTCTTTTAGCGTTTGTCATTGTAATATTACTTTAAACATCTCCACGACCCCCGTAATATTCAATCCATCCATCAGCACCATGTTTTGAGTACGTTACATAATACGTTGAGTCCTACAGTAAAACGTGATTTTTCACCCCAAAAATGTCGAGTTCCAGCAATAATTTTTGCGTCAAGTTACTTAGTTTGATGTACATGATGACATTCGTGTAGGGTCGTTTGTTACACCCTTTATAATCAAATGCATATTGTTCTCATACTAATGCTGTTGTATTTGCTTTGCAGGAAAGCGCGTGCAGGGGAATTAGAGACAGACTCCGGTCTAGATGCATTCGCGCGACTCACAGAAATCAACGTTGACCAAGTCGGAGTGAACGGAGCGAAAACTTTCTTCGAAGCTAAGATTGAAGAACTCTCTAAGAGCAACAGATTCCACAACGAAATTATACAAGAACAAGAAGAAAAACGCAGAGAAGCCGAAGAAAAGGCTATGCGGAGGCAATTGTTCAAAGAAAAGGCAGCTTTATTTCAATAATCATTAATGTTATTTTGTAGTTTATCTAGTCTTAAGCTGTTACCATGGCTTTATTAAGGAGGGAATATTATGGATTTTATAAATTGCGTTTATAATTTCCTCTCACGTGTTTCAGAATAGTATATATTTCTCTAAATACTTGGGGAGCTAAAAACGTGTAAATAAGAGAGTAATATAGATGAGTTCCAAATAAAAGTTTAAGAATGGAATTGAAGTGACTGAGGAATTAAGAAGATTTGAGTGAGCGTGTCTATCTTGTTTTTCATTAGGTACTAATAAAATATTTTACTCAGATCTAAAACAAATGTTACTAGTTAATCAATCAACTGTTTTATAGGTATAATAACGTAACTATATAATGGCCGAAACTTGTTGCTTCTAATGTTATAAAAGATTACAGTCTGCCAACTAGAAAAATATTGTAAAACAATAACTTTTATTTACTGTAAGCGTAATTATGGCCTAAAGTTAATAAAGCTCAAAATAAAATGCATGTTGCCTTGATATGTTATTCTGTTAATAAAGATTTTACTAAGTTAAGTTAATAATTATTGTGATTAACTATTAGTCACAAAAAATAAAGAATTTATGTATAGAGGTGCTTTTTATTTTTAATTCTTAACCACTAAGGCCTATGCCACACTTGACGGAAATTCCGAAGCCGAATTCCGTTGCGGTAAATCCGGAACAGACGCAGAGGGCGATCGGTCCGCGACGGAACGACCGATCTTCCGCGTAGTGTGCCCGTTATTAGTCATTTATATGCAATAAGATGTATTGGCGTTCCGACGCGGAAGATCCGCGACGGAATTTCCGTCAAGTGTGGCGTAGGTCTAAAACTTTTAAATAACAAGAATGCAATAGATTCATTCAACGCAGAACCTGCCTTGCTTAGGGCCTACATAAGCTAAAACTCGCACTAGTGCACTTAGTGGTGCCCGCACTGGACAGCCTGTTAAATTTCCTTAGAACACTTGTGCTTTTTAGCGAAGCTAATATTATTATTGAATACAGTAAAGTGAATGTGCACCCATGCGAGTTCCAGTATAAGAGTTAACAGAACTTTATATCCATTGAATAAGATTCACGATTTTTTATCAACATGGATGGTTGTGTGGTTGTGATGATGTTGAAAGGGCAAGCATAGTGTCAGCCCCAACCACCATGGCAGTATTATGATAACTCATTGTGTGAGGTTTTCACTTTGTCTTTCTGTCCACCGTATACCTATAGCTATTTGGAATATTGACTAATACATTAGATAGGGATGTTTCATCTCAGCTTTCTTCCAAATCAGAGTCATTTCTTTGATCTATTTGTTTTCTGATGAAAGCAGGCAATTTCTCCAAGTCGATTTGTTGAAGCTTTGCTAGTTCCTTGATTTGTGAATTGTTCTGAAATGATAACAAACTTTATTGATAAACTTTCTTACTCACAATATTTTGCTAGAATGTCTTGCACAAGCAAAGTTCACACAAATTAGGTACTCTTTCAATTTGATTGGTAGATAACATAATAAATACCTTCAAAATGTTGCCTTCAAAGTCTCCACCAGGCCTAGTGAAGTGTTTAATTTTATGTAGTTCAACCGATCTGCAGATCATACAAATAAGAAATAAAAAATTACGTTAGCAAGTCCTACTCCAACATACACTGTAGAAACATAAACTAAAAAACCTGAACAATTATTAAAGGGAAATATCGATAGATATTTTGTAGGCACTTAGTGAATGTTAAATTTTGTTAACGAAATTAAAATAATGTTTAGAAAAGGCATGTTTACCTACCTACAGAGCAGTGTAAACTTTAGTAGCCTAATAACAACTAAACTACTAACATGCTCTGCTTAGGTAATGTAAGTAATGGATCAATTTAACGTGACAGAAAACAGTAACTAAATAAAATTTTACTCACATTAGTCTTAATAGTTGATTTGCAGTGGTTAATTCATTTTGTAAGTCTTGTTCCAAGTGTTTGGTTACTTGATTCTCGTTTCCAAATGAAGACATTTTCGTTTTGGGTTACCTAATATTAATGTTAAACAACAATATGTGCAGGATGACCACTTTCTAAAGAAAATTATGAATATTTCAAGGCGTAAAATAGAACAATCACGAAAATGGAAACAATCGAACGTTTGTTTTTAAACTTTTGAAATTTCAATTTGACAGGAGATTTGACACAAATACACAATATGCCAAGAGTCAACGCTATAGACATTTCTATAGACTTTTTTACGCCAGATTATAAGACCGGATACTGTTTCTAGTGTAAGCTGACCGGCATTCCTGTAGCATTAAAAGCCAACCAGGAATATTTTAAGTCTCATGTTGTGGCCCTCCCTGGTCATGGCTGCAAAGAAATCGTAAACCTCGGAATAGAGCTACGCCTTGATCTGTGTGCCAAATCGATATCCTAGTTGGACCAACATCAAGCAAAAAGCTTGTGGCTTGCATGGCTTTTGAACATGGATGGCGGAGCTGCAAGCACATCAAATCGCAGCCAATCCAGACTAAATAAGATCTTTGTCGGTCGTCGGACTGTAGTGTATATTTGTCTGTCTTCCACCTGGCGACTATGCTTCTCTATATTTGTCGGGCAGTTCGAGCACTCATCATCCGGCTAGTCTTTTACCTAGGTACTATGTTGGCGTTGATTTCCAGTCTAACCGGACGCAGCTGAATACCAGTATTACTTTCCTTTGATGGCCCTAAACGACCAAATAAATATTTCACAATGTAATGTGATCACGTCTCATGAATTACAATGTTTTTGACAGTAGTAGGGACAATGTTTTTTTTTTTTTTTAATTAATAAAAAAAAATATTTGCTATAAAAATATTGTTTAAACTTATTGTATGTGTACGGGGGCATTTTACGGGGCACGTCCGCACGCAAAATACGCGCTTTGACGTGGAATTGCGGAAACCAGCCCGTTATACAATACAATACGGGGCACTTTAGGGCTCATTTACAGAGACGCGGCGCGGTGTGCGGTGCGGTGGCGCTTGCAGCTTTGCGGCCAGGCAGTTCCTTTAATACTTTGTTAATGGAGAATCGGCGTGTGAAATATTTTGACAGCTGCGACGGAGCACGCTGCGTCGCACATGGCGTCGCTCGTGGCGTTACACGCGGCTTCGCACTCGACACTTCACGCCCCACGTCTCCGTAAACAACATCGTACATTGTCATGTTTGTGTTTGCACGTGTGATACGCGATGTGATGTGGGCCGCTGCACGCACTGCCTCTCCTTAAACGGAAAAAATGCGCACCGCGCCGCAATACACCACACGCGACGCGTCTCTGTAAATGAACCATTAGGGTCTTAGACCTTTTCCCCAGGGTGCGTATTGCGAAAGAAGAACTCACCCCTAATCTTTGATGTAGTCGAGAATATCAGTAAAAAATTCTGACAACTTAACAAAACGAACTGTCAATTAATCAGTGTTCCGTTCCGAATTTCTGATTCTTGGTTCATTGTTGTCTTTGATTATTGTGTTGTGTTGATCCATTGAATTGAAATACAAAACAATCAGAGAAATGGAAGAAGCTGTGTCTGTCACGCACGAAGGCAAAAACATTGATATAAAGCAAGAAAAACAAGAGAATTTAGAGACCTACAAGTTTGAATACGATTCGGGAAGTCAGGATAGCAGTAAAAGTGGTAGCGGAGGCTATCAACGATGGGCGCCCAATTTAAACGGTGTAAGGAAAAGTGCATTCACGCCGTATAAATCTGTCCAGTGCACCGCGTTAACCAATTTACAAAGAGGTAATATCGGTGTCATTGTAATTTTTTTACAAACTCGTCTTCTCCGTATATTGATTTCTAGGAGTTTCTTTGTGGGTTTGAAGTAGGTAAGTAAAACGTTCAAGGTCGCTGTTGCAGGTAATACGCAGGCGCGAGTCCCGGAGTTACCCCAGCCAGATTGTAGCTTACACGCGAAGGCTGGCCGCGGTGAAATAACCCGTGACGACGTGAAACTGGAGCAGTATGTTGACATCACTGATGAGCATGGACTCACTGCCCTGCACTGGGCAGCCAGCTATGGTCAGTTAAACAGCTGCCAAGACTTAGTGTGGTGAGTACCCTGCAGGGGGTCCTTTGTTCTTTGTCTGCACTTAGATTGATTTTGGTACCTATTCAATGACAAAGGGACAGGGAGTTGTCTGGTTCAAAGTAACTTGTATCATTGAAATGTGTTTTAACTGGTTTCTACCAAGAATAAGAAATGTCTTTTGTTATAACTAGGTGTGGTGCCAATGTTAACATGCGGGGTCCTGAGGGTGAGACGGCACTACACTTGGCAGCTGCGGGGGGACACCATGAGGTTGTGAAGTTTCTTCTCAATGAAGGAGCTGATGCTGACATACAAGATGATGTAAGTATTACTGTCTTAGATCTGTTCCAAGTTTTGTATTAGCTGTTATTAACTGTGTTGTGATTGTTTCAGTCTGGTAGCACAGCATTGATGTATGCAGCAGCAGCTGACTTCCCATATACTTGCAATGAGCTTCTCGTCCGAGGAGCTGATCTCACTCTTACCAATGATTATGACCAAGATGCTTACACACTGACCACTACCAATAACTGCAAACTGGGTAAGTAGTTTATACATTCTGTTTAAATACAATAATTTTTTGTTAAAATTATTAATGATGTTTTTTTTTGTTTCCAGCACAAACTGTGATAGAGAACTTTTTGATCGGTTGCCTCAGCAAAATGTAAAGTATATAACTACATATACAACTACTGCTCATCTTATGTTGCTCTGGACAACCAAGACAGCAGATTCATTTGCCTCCAGGAGTTAAATGAAAATACAGGGATTTAGTTTATAATGTAAAATTTATATATATTTTTAAGTTCATTATATACAAATTACAGCAATGTGACCATAAATAAGTATGACTCAATTACAGACAATATCAAAGTCCGTGTTTGTATTATTTTTAAGTACCTTAACACAGTAACGCCAACAACAATGTTTATGAAACATTATAATACAGTTATAAATGCCATTTATATACATTAAAAATACATGTCACAAGAAATGCAATAAGAATGTAGTGCCTTGAAGTCAGTTTCACCACTTGAGCCCCACCACCCTGTTCATGTTATTGTTCATACAAAAAATATTTAAATACTTAGGTACCAAACAAACAGTACCCATATCACAGTTTAGATTCAGTCAGCCAGTTGAATGTCTGTGGTTTCCTGTTGGACTGTGGGTCAATAAGTATGTTGATGATGCTGGGTTTGTCTGTGACTGCTACTGCTTTCTTGATGGCAGCCTCGATTTCTTCAACGGTGCGGCAGAGGTGTCCAGTTTCACCGAACATTTCCATCATCTTCTCATACCGGATTTCGCAGCCGAGAGCAGTGGGTGGAGTGCTGAAAAAATAATGTAGAAGTGTTTTGTACTATTTGAAGTAAACAAGAATGAGATTTGATACTATGCTTATCTGGGTGATAAATTCATGTGCGCTTTAGTGAGTTACTCATTGGTATGTAGGATTCTAAACGTTTGAGGATAACTCACCACTGAGCAAGATCTCCGCCAGACTGTATATCTTCCATGACGTCTTTAGGAAAGCCGCTGTAGATACCGCTGTTGTTTACAATGATGATGATCACAGGCAGCTTGTAACGGAACATAGTTTCGATTTCCATACCTGCGAAACATAAAAAGAACATCAATACCAACATATTTGTATGACTCACAATTTAAAACAGCTTGGGCAATCATAATAATTGATTGTAACATGAAATTATTGACATTCCTGACAATTGTTAGTGTTAAAATATGAAACAAGTTTATAATCATTGTATTGTATTATCTATACTGTTAAATGAAAACATACCAGAGAATCCGAATGCGGAGTCTCCTTCGACACAGATGACGCGTTTGTTCGGCGCGTAGTCGCGGCACCACATTGCTGAAGCTACGGCAAAGCCGGGTCCCACCTACGATGAACAATAGATTAATACTATTATTACTAACTTTGAAACGCAGGAACTACATTTCTCATTGATGTGTTATGTTTACGTATGCTTTGACTGACCCCCATAGTGCCGAAGGTGCCGGCGTCGAGCCTGTGGCGCGGCTTGTTGTTGAGCAGCAATCCTCTGCCGATGTCCATCGTGTTGGCGCCCTCGCTCACTATGATGGAGTCCTTCGGGATGTTAGCCTGCACTGTCTTGAATACTGCGAAGTAGTTTAGCGGCAATGTTGTGTTGCTTGATTGTGCCTGGACAAAGGAAAGAGGTTTAGTAAACAACGTTGGCATATCTTTTTGCGCGTATTCACACTAAGCTACCCCTATTGTATTGAATAAGGAGCTGGTCTCCGCAACTCCACGTCCAAATCGCAAAATAAATAAGCTACATCCAAAGATAATTGGCGTGACGATTTGGACTCGTTTCTGACTGATTGGCCAGAGAAGGCAAAATACCGGGAGAGTTGGAAGGGAATGGGGGAGGCCTTTGCCCAGCAGTGTAACATAAAAGGGTAATTAAAAAAAAAAAGGTAATGCCAAAAAAACCCCACTGCACACTTGGAATTTCAAGGCTCGGCTCATAAGTGCTGAGAGTTGGAAATCCATATAATATATTATTTATTCTGTTTATTAGGCAGTCATTCGGTTTTGTCTGGTGTTAGTGAAAACGAGCATTAGTCTAATTTAGGTCACCTGAAGTCACGTCCACAATAAGAGCAGTTTTGAAGTGATTTTGCAGTGCCTAGGTAACATACTTTCAAGATTATTTGTGTTGGTTGTAGACTCAATAAGGCACAGTATCTCATGGCAGACATAGGCCTGTGTTCTTTGTAATCGTGTTAGCACAACAGCATCCCCGCTGCAGTAAATGTATTAATGTGGTGAATTTTCTTCAGAATTCAACGAAGACATTATATATAGTTTTTTCGGGTAGGTGCAAAAAAGTAAACACATGTTCTATTAATTTAATTTTGATCTAAATAGTATTTTTTATTAATTATAATTAAAATTCCTTTTGGATATTATCTAACTCTTTACCATTGAGTACATATTGTGTGGACAGTAACATATATGTCCTAAATAGTGTCAATTGCATTTACTTGCTGGCTTGAGCTGTCACTTGAACTTTGACCTCACTGATCACTGCACTTCACAACAACTTCTTAACACAAAGTCACCATCATGAGCTCTATTGCTGATATTGCGGAGACACAGCGCTTGGCTATAACATCCCTCAACCAGCGGATGGCGGATTTTGAAGAGCACCTGAAGGCATCATCACCGGGAGCGGACTTGAGCGGGCTTCACAGAGATTTTTCTGCCTTCAAGGAGCATGTGTGGAGTGTCCTCAGTGCATTACAGCTGCAGATTGCTGAGGTGAGCAAGAGTGTTGATGTTCTTGAGATGCGTCACAGGAAGAAATTTTTACTGCTAGGCGGAGTGCCTGAGAAGCCCGATGATAAACTGTCAGAAAGCGTGGTCTCCATTCTTCGGAGTAAGCTTGGTGTAACTGATCTGACGCCCTCTTCAGTTACGGTATGCCACAGGCTGGGCACGGCTTCAGAAGGTCACTCTAGGCCTATCCTGCTTCGGTTCGCGGACTCGGCTTTTAGAGGCCAGATCTGGAAATCCAAGACCAAGCTGAAGGGATCATCTTATGTGGTGTCAGAATTCCTCACTCGTCAGCGGCAGTCTGCTTTTACAACAGCTCGCAAGCTGTTCGGCGTGACGAATGTGTGGACCATGGACGGAAACATAAACATCAAGCTCCCTAATGGCAAACGTCGTCGGGTCTTCAGTGTTGAGGAAGTCATTGGGCTGGGAGCGGAGCACGGTAAGACGCTGGATCAAGTGGTCCCGCCTGAATCCAAACCTGGCTCGAGTAACACAAGCCCGGTGCCGGCGCAGGCTCACACTCGGCCGAAGCGGATAGCAAGGAAGAAGTAACTCGTTTGTTTTGTTTACTCTGTAAGTGTTTCCTTGTAGTTTGGTTTAGATCTTTAGAGCTACTTTTCCGTTTGTCGGTAGTAAAATACGTCACAGTAACTTTTTCCGTGTACCGACGCGACGCTTTTTATTAGATATTTTAATTTTACTTTGTTCTTAACAGTTTGTTTGAATTTGTTATGTCACTGTCAATTATCACAGACGTCACAGTGTCTAAAATTGTTAGTTCTTTTTTATTGCGTTCGGAAACGCGTATTAGTTTTACTTATCTATACTCTTTATTTTTATTTTTTTTTGTGAACAGTCAGCCGGCAGGTTATGCAGTTTGTACTTGAGTGAATTTTATTTCACATTTATTATTTATTAAATATCTTATCTATTATTTTTAGCTTAAATTATCTTATTTGTTTCATAATAATTATGTCTGACGACGACTCATTTTATTCTTGCCATAGTTCTTCCACGTCTATTTCATCTCTTGATAATTCTCTGTCCTTGAATAATTTTCTAGGTAGTGAGTGCCAGCGATTTGATAAATGCCTAAACGTGTGTCATGTTAACGCCCAGAGTATCCCTCAGCATCATTCTGAGATGTTGGATTTATTTAGTGACGTTGCCCTACATGCTATATTAGTGTCCGAAAGTTGGCTGAAACCCGAACTTCCCTCAACTTTTTACTCTCTACCAGGCTTTGTTTTAATTCGTAATGATCGTACGGGGAAAAGAGCCGGCGGTGTTGCCATCTACTTGCGCAGTGACATCCCTTATAAAATTCTATCCTCCTCACCCCCCATCTATAATGGCAACCCCGAATACTTAGTTCTGGAAATTGTTGTCAAAGGGGTTAAGGCCATTCTAGGAGTTGTTTACTGCCCACCTGCTATTGATTACTTCTCCATTCTAGAATCACTCTTTGAATCTGTTTCCTCAGAGTACAAACATCACATAGTGATGGGTGACTTTAACACCGACCTCTTGAAGGACAACCCTAGGTCGCGTAGGTTGAGAGCAATCCTGGAGTCGTCGAGTCTGTCCCTCCTCGAGCTTAGTCCGACACATCACAACTCTGACTCAAGCGATTCCTGGCTCGATCTCATGCTTGCATCTGCTGTAAATCTCGTTGCTAACCATGGACAGGTCGCTGCTCCTGGGCTATCTAGACACGATTTAATTTATCTCTCATACAAAATTAAACCCCCTAAGCAGCGGCCTGCTATTGTTTTCATGCGGAATTTTGCGAGGTTAGACAAAGAAAAGCTCAATGCAGATGCACAAGCCCTTGATTGGAATGATCTTGTCCAGTCATCGTTAGTGGAGGAGAAAATTGAAATATTTAATAGGTCTGTTCTCCAGCTCATTGACGCTCATGCACCACTGAGGGCCGTCCGCGTTAAGCGCCCTCCGGCTCCATGGATAACCCCTGGAGTTAGGATGGCAATGAGACGGCGTGACAGGGCTTTTAGAAAATATAGACGGGATCGCAGTGAGGAGAACTGGAACCTGTACAAGTTGGCTAGAAACCGCTGCAACCAGATGGTAAGGGCATCTAAACGCCGATACATTTGTGAAAATGTCCACAATTCTTCACCGGCTGATATTTGGAAGTTTCTCAAAACACTTGGCATAACAAAGTCCCCCTCTAGTATTTTACCTTCTAATCTGTCCTTGAATGCTCTAAATAAACATTTTGCAACGTCAGCTACGCTTTCAGTTGATATTAAGAATAAAACTATTCATGACATAACTTCCAAGCCAATGTTACCTCCTGACTCTTTCTCTTTCTCCCCCGTGACTAACCTTGAGGTCCTTAAATTTTTTACCTCGATTAAATCTAGGGCTTTGGGCTGTGATGGGATCAGCAGAGTAATGTTATCTTTTATGACTGATAACGTAATTCCTATTGTTACTCACATCATAAATTTTTCTCTATATACTGGTGTGTTTCCAGCTTTGTGGCGTAAGGCCTACATTATCCCTCTTCCAAAAATTTCCAGTCCCAGTATGCCAATTCACTACAGACCCATATCCATTCTCCCTTTCCTTTCCAAGATCCTTGAAGCGGCTGCTCTTAGGCAAATATCTTCTTACGTTCTCAAGAATAACCTGTTGTCCAAATTCCAATCTGGTTTTCGGCCCGGCCACAGCACAGCCACAGCCCTGCTTAAGGTTACTGAAGACATTAGGGATGGCTTGGAGAATTCGAGGGTTACGGTGTTGGTTTTAATCGATTTTTCCAACGCTTTTAACACCGTGGACCACGATATTCTCTTAGCCATACTGTCTCAAATTGGGGTATCCTCGTTGTCACGTGATTGGTTTTCATCATATCTTCGTGGTCGCCAGCAGGCGGTGCGTGCTGATCAGGATTATTCCGTTTGGTGCGACCTGGCAACTGGTGTTCCACAAGGCGGTATACTCTCTCCTCTCTTATTTTCGTTATTTATAAACTCTATTACTACTATCCTCAAGTGCTCTTACCATCTATACGCTGATGACCTGCAACTTTACGCTCAATCCGACATTGCTAACCTTAATAATTGCATCTCATTACTTAATGTAGATCTTCAAACTATCGGAGAGTGGTCTGCTAAATTCGGCGTTGCTGTCAACGTCGGGAAATGCCAGGCCATCCTCATAGGTAGTTCGTACTATCTGAGAAATCTGGATACTAGCCAGCTAATGCCGCTTGTGTTCGACAACTCTGTGATCTCTCTCTCACCACACGTAAAAGACTTGGGCCTGCACATTGACGAGACACTTAGTTGGAATAAGCAGGTGGCTCAGGTTTGCCAGAAAGTCACTTACTCGCTGCGGTCTCTCTATAGATTCAAACATTTTCTCCCATCTAGCACTAAATTAACTTTGGTCCAGTCACTTGTGGTTCCCATTATCGACTATGCTGATGTTTGTTACTCTGATCTGTCCCAAGAACTTTTAAACAAATTGGATCGTCTTCTTAATAATTGTATTCGCTTTGTTTTTGGCCTTCGCAAGTACGATCACATCTCTTCATATCGTTCTCAGCTTAAGTGGCTGCCTATCCGACTCAGGAGGTCCCTCAGATCTCTCTGTATGCTCTTCACTATTTTGACGGATCCTCGTGCTCCCGATTACCTAAAAGAATATTTCAAAGTGTTGGGCAGTTCACACAATCGTAACCTTCGAGCTTCTAAAAACATACTCCTTGAAATTCCCTCACATCGTACTGGTTTTATGTCCAATTCTTACGCTGTCTCAACTATAAAGCTCTGGAACGCGTTACCCCTTGGCATTAAAAAAGCTGAAAGCAAAATGGCTTTCAAAAGAACAGTACGTAAGTACTATTTGAAATCTGACTAAATTGCTCATATGCTTGTCATTAGTAGTCATAGTAATTATTATAATGTTTCTCGTATTTTGGACTATTTGTATGTATTATAATATATTATATTAGTTTATTTCATTATATTTGTATATATGTATTAGTATGTGCCTATTTATGTATTTCAATTTATGTTAACAAAATTATATTTTTCTTATTTATTTTTTTGTACTCTATCACTATGCTGTCCTATTTGACCCCAAGGTTGACTGGTAGAGAATGCCTTGTGGCATTAAGTCCGCCTATGTACCACTTTTGTACATGAAGTTTAAATAAATAAATAAATAAATAAATAAAAAATTATAAGATTGTGATATACCGCAACAAACTCCGTGTTAGCCTTCTGTTTCTGCTGCAGTGCTTGCCACCAGTCGTTGCTAGCGGGCTGCAGGCTGAACTTCTTCTCTGCCAGTTTGAGTGCCAAGGCTTCGGTGAATGGCTTGATGTCTGAGTGGATAGCCACCTCAGACTTGATGCTGTTGTGGAACTCCTCAGGGGTAATGTCGACCTGCAAGTAACAAAAAATTGTTAATATTACATAGTTATTGTTTCTTAGTGTAAGATTGCTGTTGAGATCTCCCACCTCGCAAGACATATTCCGACTTGATGGATAACCTTCAGTAATTCGAGTGGCACCAGAAGAAATGGAAGATTGATAGCAGGTAGCCTTTTTCATTCATAAGTCAGTTTTTGATCTAGGATTTAACATTTACTGGCTGACAGAGACAGACTTTAGAATTTGAATGTTAGTGTGCTGAAAGCTTGAACAAATCGGATTTTGTTTTAAATGTTAATATAATACTTCAAAGGATTATTTACCAAAGAAAATAATATATAAATTAATGGAGTTCTCGGATTACCTGAATAACTTTAACATCGGGCGCGAACCGCGGTTGTTGTCCGAAGTGCAGCATCCAGTTGAGTCGAGCGCCCAGCAGCAGGACGACGTCGGCCTTCAGTAGCGCCTGCGTGCGCGCAGTCGACACGCAGTACTGTGACTCGTCCGGTACCACACCCTTACCTGGATAACATTGTGTACTTATTTAAGTGCTGAATACGTCGATACGTACGTACGAATTATGTTTAAGTTCAACGAAATAGGGATTCAGTTCAATAATTACATGTACAACAATGTTTTAGAATTTCTTTGGTGCTTTACGTGGGAAAGATGAGCATCGTAAAATATGTATTTGTGATAACGTATTATTACGATGTATGAGGTTTTCATTTTGTTATTCTATTCCATTTCGACACATACCCATAGGGGTGGGCAAGAACGGCAGCTTAGTGTTCTCCACCAGCTTGGTGATGGCGTCCTCAGCGCGGGCATGCGCGGCGCCCTTGCCCACGATGACGAGCGGTCGTTTCGCGTTCGCCAGCAGCTCGGCGGCCTGCGCCACGAGGGCGGGGTTGGGGTGTGCCAGGGACACTGGCGGCGCGTTGTAGTAGTCCATAGGTACCTGGTCTTCTTCTGCTTCAGCCTGATATAGATGAAAAAATAATTAGTTAGAACATAAGTCAGTAATTATTTTATTAGTACAAGATTGCTCAAGAGGATAATTTATCGTCCTGAAACGACAAAGAACATTGCTGATCATCCTCTAGAAATAATTTAATTTAAATCCATTTTTTGAATATTTTTAACAACCCTCCAGTATTTTAATTTAATTTCGGTTGAATGTAGCGACAATGTATGATACATAATTTGTTCTTAACCTTTTGACCGCCACTGTCACATATACTTGACAAGCAAGCTCATGCCCTGTACGCCAAACGACACAAATATATGACAAAATGTTAGGTGAATTCGGGGCTTGGCGTGTAGGGCACGCGCATGCGTTTATGCTCTGGCGTTCAAAAGGTTAAGTAAGGTTACAGTGTATGGTGCTCCTGCTATGGCAATGTACCTCATGGCACGGCATGCCTCAGATTGTCGCAATGTCTCCATTTGAGCTACCTCAAGTTGAGGTGTCACTTTGGCCTGAGGCTGCCTCAGTTTAACAAAATGATGTCTTGTTACCATGAGCAGTGTCCCGGGCATGTCGAGGTAGGAGACCCCGGCGCGGCCGCTGGCGGCCAAGCGCACCGCCTTCTCCACGTGCAGCGGGATGAGGCGCGGCGACGGAGGTCGCGCCGCGTACTTGCAGTACAGCCGGCTGGACTCCACCTGCGGACATCGCAATTCGCAACCAATTAATAGGTAGATACATAAAGTAGTCCTGCTAAGTTTGGTATGGTAACTACATGGAACTTAGTTGTTTTTTTTTTTACTATTGCTGTCCCACTGCTAGGTAAAGGTCTCCCTGAGATCCTTCCTCTTTGTTTCTAACTCTTTTCCATCAAACTAAATTAGCTAGCGAAACTACGCAGACGTGATGGGTGTCGAAAAACGAAAACAAAAATAAAAAAAACTTGGTAAACTTTTTCTGTTGGGTTCAACGACCGTTAGTGGATGTGTGGTAGCATTTTGATGTAGAGGTAGTCAAGCCAGGCTATTTGGTTTAGTGCTCGTTTCTGATAAAGATATTTTATGCTAATTTAGAAATACAGGGTGGAAGGGAAACCGACGCGCAAATGGTAACCACGTGTCAAAAAAAAATCTATGTGGGGGGTTTTGGAATGATGTAGGTACTGAATGAATACATGGTAACCATTTGTTCGAACGGCTGCTGTCTATAAAAACATGGTCTTATCGTATTCGCAAGATGCGTTTTAATAATAAAGAACAACATATTTTACAATAATCAGTCATCGAGGCCGTCTGTTGACAATTGTTGTGAGATTGTGACAGGACAGCTGTGAGCTATGGAGTAGGTACTTATTTGACACCAGGCACCTAAAATTTTTTCATTCAAAGTTTCTATTGTTATGTATTCAAAGAAAAGGTCAAAGTACTAAGTTCATTTGTGAGGTAATTATGATAATATTTGAATGGAATATTATAAAGATAGCGGGTAGCTTAACACTCTATATCTTGGATTTGTAATACTTAAGGGCTAGATAACATAGTTGTATGATATACCCAGTTTCATTACCAATAGTACCTAAAGAATCAAAAGATGGGCAGCCGAAATATAAAAATAAATCTAAAATGGCCAACCATGTTGCTACTCGTAACAAGATACCTCGTCACAGACGCCAATCATTGAGCTATTATAGACATTTTCTCAAGTATGTTTTTTTCTTAACTTATTAGGCTAGCTAGAAAATAATATATGTACATGGATCTCATAAGACCATGCCCGCCATGGATATAGGCAGAAACCACAGAACGCTTTCTGCACGCGTAGCATGACCACCGTAGAAACGGGTTTTGTCGACAAAATGACAGATCGACAAAAGAAATCTGTCATTTTGTCGATTCTTCCGTCGATTATTATATTATATTATTATAGCTAGCCCATATTGTCCCACTGCTGGGCAAAGGCCTCCCTCCATTCCTTCCAACGGTCACGATTCTGTGCTACTTCTTTCCAATTCTCAAGGAAGACATCCAGTTCGTCCCGCCATCTCCTTCGTGGTCTGCCGCGACCCCGTGTCACTGTTTCAGGGCACCAATCCTGAGCTTTTCGGGCCCACAGTTCGTTCGGCATGCGACAGATATGTCCTGCCCAGTCCCATTTAAGTTGGGCAGCCTTTTGAGCCACGTCAACGATTTGCGTTTTGGAGCGCAGTGTAGTGTTTCGTACATGATCTGTTAATTTTACACCTAAGATACTGCGCTCCATAGCACGTTGGCAAACCTTGAGTTTGGACTTTTGGATGTTAGTCAAAGACCAAGTTTGTGCACCGTAGGTCAAGATGGGGAGAATACACATGTCCATTAGCTTTCGCTTAAGAGACATGGGCAGAGTGCCCTTGAAATACTCCTTCATGGACCAGTAACTCTTCCAGGCATTTTCAGTTCGTCTTGCAATTTCCTTATCTTGCCTTGCCTGGAAAGAGATTACTTGGCCCAAGTAGATATATTCTTGGACATATTGTATATTCTCCCCGCCTACGTGTATGCTCCTTTCGGAGCTGTTGGTCATGAACTTGGTCTTCGACATGTTCATCTTCAGTCCAACCTGAAGGCTTGCATCGCTAAGTTCTTGTAGCATTTGTTCTAGTCCTGTGGCTGTGGGGGAGAAAAGGACAATATCATCAGCGAAACGCAGATTATTCAACCTTGTTTCACCGACGACAAGCCCTTTCTCTTCCCATTTGACTGCCAGCGTCTGAAAGACTTCTTCTAGGGTGCTGGTGAACAGTTTTGGAGACAGCGGGTCGCCCTGTTTGACTCCCCTGAGAATGTCAAACTTTGGACCTAAGCTCTCTAACTTAATAGCAGCTGTACTGTGGGTATATATATTACGCAAAAGGTGTATGTATGTAATTTCTATTTGTTGTTTTGTTAGGGCATTAAATATTGCAGAATGTGTGATGCTGTCAAAGGCTTTAGAATAGTCAACAAATGCAAGATACAAAGGAATTTTATACTCTTGGTATTTCTCGACTATTTGATTGACGGTGTGTAAGTGGTCAGTGGTAGAAAGTCCTCGACGGAAGCCTGCTTGTTCTGGAGGTTGTTTAAGATCTAATTGGCCAGCTATGCGTTTTTCAATGATTTTGATAAAGGTTTTATAAATATGAGAAATTAGACTGATTGGCCTATAATTATTGATGTCGGACTTATCGCCTTTCTTATGGAGGAGTATAATATTGGAATGGCAAAAATTCGATGGAAGATTACCGGTACGAAGAATACCGTTGAACAATTTTGTAAGGTAAAAGAGGAGCGATGGTTCACCCATTCTTAGGGCTTCGGTGCTGACACCATCTTCGCCGCAGGATCGGTTATATTTTAATGTGCTTAATGCATCTCGGACCTCTACTTCTGATATGGGTGGTATATTTTCGGAACATGAATAACTGGATATGGATTGTGTTTTTGATGAATCGGAATAAAGATTCTTATAGAATGTTGTGCAAATATCTAGAACCTTATCTCTGTTGAATTGTTTAACGCCTTGGTTGTCTGTTAGACATGTGATCCAGGATTTATGGTTGGTGATTCCTTGTTTAGCTATTTTCAGTGATCGGTTCTTTTCTAATGCATTTTGTATTCGTTTTTTATTATAATCTCTTATATCTTTTCTGATGCTGCGCTTGACTTCTTTGTCTTTCAACCTATATTGTAAATCTCTGTTGATTGTACTTAGAGCCTGTCTCTCCTCTATTAGTTTCTTAGTTTCTCCTGATAGTTTCTTAGTTCTATGTTTATTTTGTTTTACTACTTTACTGGCTTTTGTTATACTTCTTAAAATTTCTTTATACTGCAAATCCACACTTTTTTCTTCATTTTCTACATTTAATAGATCAAAACTGTTTCTTAACTCCAGATTGAATTCCGTCGATAAAACCCGTTTATACGATGGTCATGCTACGTGTGCTGTACGATCCCACGAGTGTAGACAGTTTTTATCCGTTGATTTTCATGGGAACTAAATGAGAATGACTAGGTACATAATATGCAAATTAATCAAATAAATAGAAGTAAAATTTAACTACATGAGTTTGTACTATTCAAAACACAATACAATATGACGTGCTCCAACCAAGGTAAGATGCATATTCAGTTAAATAAATTAGTGAGAAATTAGTGAGTTTGCTGATTATTTATAAATAGCACTTACTACTTCACTACATAGTATAAAGCAAAGTCGGTTCCCGCTGTCTGTCCCTATGTATGCTTAGATCTTTAAAACTACGCAACGGATTTTGATGCGGTTTTTTTTAATAGAGAGTGATTCAAGAGGAAGGTTTATACGTATATTGCAGCCGTGCGAAGCCGGGGCGGGACGCTAGTCGATTATAAACAATACCTATTACACGGTATGTATTTGAAACATTCGTAATAACCTGGAATGCGTAGATACTTTGTTGGATGATCTTGGAAAGCAGAAATATGTAGGTATCTAATCTAATCATTTAAGGATTGCTTGGTTAGTCTAAGTAGTTTCCGCTTATGACCACTTCAGTTGAGCGGCAAAAAAGTCAATTAATTATTTTTTATTTTTGACCTTCGTTCGCTTGAAATTATTGTAAATATACTAGCTTTTACCCGCGGCTGTGCTCGCGTTAATTTAGAATTTGACAACCTAACGGTGTGAAATTACTCTACGACCTATTCTTAGACCTACTAAATATACATTAAAAAAAAACATAAAAATCGGTCGAGCCGAGAAGTGCGACCACAAACACCGTGACACGAGATTTTTATAAATAAGAAGATTACTACCCTTTTTTAATCGGATTTTGTTAACAATTTCAAGGGTTTTAATTTTTTTGCACTGAACCCTAATTATTTTTCTAAAATATAAGTCTTACTTAGGCTAAGTTAGATCTTATAACATCAGCTATCTGTCAGTAAAAGACCCGTCAAAATCGGTCCAGCCGTTTCGGAGATTAGCCGGAATAAACAGGCAGACCGACAGACATACACAAATTGAAAAAAATGTGTTTTTGTTATAAGTACCGTATACGTATATTTTCATATGCATTCAGTAAAAAAGCTGTTATTTTGATATTACAAGCAGACACTTCAATTTTATTTATTTGTATAGATTTTCATCACAATGCTCACGAGTTTACGGCAGCTATTACCTAGATGTTTTTCTCTTTACCGAGTTTCGACAACAGGGAATATTTTTAAATAATTAAAAACTTGTTTGATGTTAAGATGACGCAGAATTTTGATTTTTATTGTACAGTGGTATATTTATTGTATATACTTTGCAAGTACAAGCCGTACTTATTGTAAAATTTTAAAATATTTTCTGTTAAGAAGAATATAAATAATCCTTAATTTTTAGTTTCCTCAACACCTTTAAGATAATATGAATTAATGGAGATACACACACACAACAACATCACATGTGTAATTACCGAAGGGTTTGGCAGAGGTGTACCTAAAGGCGCAAACCCTCCGCGGCGCACGGATAGGCTACGCACGTGTGTTAAGCTTCGGTTTGCAAGATGAAGAAATGTATGTGATTGTGTCCACTGCAAACCACGGACACGCTATGCCTCAAATGACGTTAATGACGTCATTAGTACGTGCGTGGCTTGCTCGAATAAGGCGCTAACATAGCTCAACGCCATGCACGCTGTGCACGCGGTGCACGCCATACACGAATATTAACCTACGACTATGCCGCGGTGGCCCATGCACGCTACAGTTGTACTAAGTTGTGGGTGTGCAGCGTGTACTGCTGTGGAAACGTAAACCCACGTTGTCAAACAAATGAATCCACGTAGCTAAGCCTGCGCCGCGTGCCCGTGCACAGCGTGCACCGCGGTGGGTTTGCGCTTTTATACCCATAAGAAACAGTGGAACAGTCTATTCATAAATGTTATTTTTTAATCTTTTGGGAAGGTCTGTATATTAATGATTACCTGTGGCCATTCCTGGAACCCTCCAATGCCCTCATGGTCCTGTGGACACGAGCCAGCAATGACTATGAGAGGCCAGCAGTTTACTTGAGCATTTGCCATGCCTCCGATACAGTGCAGAAGACCAGGGCCTGATACTGCAAGACATACTCCTGGCTTTCCTAGAATTTGCAACAGTAATATTATACATTGGGATTTTTTAGTATTCTTACAACGGCAGCCCACTTCATGTATCCAATGACTACTAAACATTCATAAAAAAAAAACAGGTATTTATGAGATTTGAATAATTTAAACATAAAAATGTTATTAATTATTATGACGCGTGATGGCGTAGTTGAAACACTCTGTTGTGAGCGATGATCTACTAGACTTGTGCGCTGGGTAGGTATGTTCTACCTTAGAATGTTTCATAATTCTAATGTATTATTTATTTTTCTTTGTATCTATTATCTAAATTAATGATAAAATAGAAATAATTGCGCCTAGAGGTACTTTATGTCGGATACATTGAGTGGACCACCTTTGTCAGACAACTAAAAAGGCACAGTGGATTCTTAGTTCTTTTTACAGTACAATGGCCTGAAATTACAGTGGATTGTGGATTGTATGATAAAAACAGGTTTATATTTTTATAATGTTTTTATACGCCAGAATAAAATGGATAATAAAGATAACATTTAACCTTATTACCATGTTACTTTATTTCCTTCATTTCCTCCAATATTTGCATAAATTAATTAATTACATTCCAATCATTGTTTACTAGGATAGAAATTAAAGAATTATCAACTTTATCAAGTAAGCTTGTTATATCATATCACAATAAATGTGATTATCCATAATTTGTTTTCAGATAGTGATAAAGTACACTATTTCGTAGCACATTAAATGTTATGATATAGTTTTTTTTTATGAAATTAAATAATGTACTGAATAAACTACCTAGTAATTGATACAGCCACAGCCGGTTGCTTTGTGAATCCTACAAAAAGAGGTTCAATGTAACAAGTGGTTTGGTTTAATTTTGGTTAACTAGTTCATGCGTCGAGGTATTTTGGGAGAAAATTTGCTGTAAAATAATAGTCTCCAATTTTATTACCTAAAGGGAGGACAATTTAGGATATTTATTAAGGTGAAGTTTCTTAATCATATAATAAGTAATAAACCCATTTGCTAAGAGAGTCAAATAGTAAATTGAATAAGTTACCTGTGAGGTACCCAACTGCCTGTGCAGCGTAGCAGGCAGCCTGCTCATTGCGCATGCCCACATACTTCAGACCTGCCATTTGGAATGCCAGAGCGGTCTCAATCACAGGGATGCCTACTATGCCAAACACATATTCCACACCCTGAAATAAATATCATTTATTTGTTAATATATTGCATCTTTTTATTGAACCTAATATGGGAACCAGGTCATTGCCTTGTATTAAATTTGCATAATATTGCCAAGTTAAAGGCAAATACTTTGCAAGTAGCTGGAGTTTTAAAACATTTATAGTTAATTTACTGATAGAAGTTCAAAGTGAACAATAAAGTATTTTCACTGTCAGATAAAAGTTTCACTTTAGTTTTATTGCTTTTTAACAGTTAGGAGCTCACCTGTTTCTTCAAACTCTCCGCCAAAATAGTATTCCCGTCGACTCCCATTGCTTGAGTTAATCTCGGCGATACGTGAATGGAACGTCTTATTAACAGCTGACTAACTCGCCCTAATAACATTTTAAACGATTAATTTTATTAATTATCTCTACCTAAAAGTTATCTTCGGAGTGCCGATCCGAAACTACAACACAAATAAACTTTAAACACTCTTCTTCGATTACTCCACAGTTGATATCAAGGTTGCAAGTATATAAAACGTAACTTGTAAGAAAAATAATATTACCTTAATCTACCGAACACCAGTTAATATCTTTTACTTTTATTTATCATCCAATAAGAACTCCCAGTGTTCAATTTACAACTCTAAGAGATTACTAGCACACCTAAATAATCTGATATCTGAACACACTGAAGTTTGACCTAAAAATAAGATAACTTGATGATAATGATAAACAAAAATAAACTTTGGACTTTAGATTTAGCGCGTCAAATTGACAGTGACAGTCATTGATGACAGTTTAAGCAGAGTGCCAACTGTTTTATAGCAAGATTCTACCATATGGGGAGACCACTTTGCCCGACGTGGAACCGTCTTAAGGTGGAAGCCAGCGAAATTCAAATTTTCTTACGTTTTTGCAATTGGCATGTCAGTGTCAGGTTGTATGTTGATGAAAAATGAGTCGCGAAAGTAACACGTATGTCGTTACAGAATTATAATGATTAAATTATCAATACAACCCTTTAAGTTCATTTAATCCCATTGAATGACTTTTTCTCATGAAATAGTTGACTACTACTACTGAATGGGGTACTACTACTACTGAGAGGGTTGTATTAATGATTACAATTGTGTAACTACATACTTTAGTCACAAATTCTTTTCCAAACGCCATTCAACCTAAGTATCTCACGGCACCATTCATGGCCTACGGTGTTGTGATTTGCGACGCGTCTTGAGTCAAGTTACACGCACACGTTTCACCAGTTTCTCTCAGTGGCTCCGGAAGTCATGTGACTTGTGGCATTCTGCAAACAATCTCTTTCATTTGATTTCTCGCAGTCAAGTAACGTTTTTTTTCTCATTTGGATTTTGTAATACCAGTTATGACTTCCTCTACTTGTATGGATATATATTTGTAAATATGGACAAGTGTGAGTCCAGGTGACATGAGCGTAACCAGCATTTTCTAAGGGGTGGGGCAGAAGTAAATAAACTAAGTAGTAGGAAATAAAATGCTTTTTATTTACTGACTGATACGTTTCATTGAGTGCACAACACCATTTCAATAATAACCTGCGAGGGTTCTGCTAAATCTAGCCAAAATTTTGTTTTCAAATGTATGTTGTGCTTCCAGAACCCTTCTATGCACACTCATCATCAGTGATCGGATGCATATTTACCTAAAGTTCATTTTTGGTTAGGAAATTATGGAAGCGGCGTCTTAAAACATATTTTTTTTAAATATAAATCCCGGGATTCCAGAAAATTCGGGAATGCGAAACTAGTCTGTAACAAGGTGAGGAAACGTCTTTAGCATGTGGTATTTATTTAAAAAAAAAACAGGGGGATTACATAATTATTAATGTGTATTTACTTGAAGTTAATTTTAAGCTCCCCATCAATTTATGACTATGTTGAGTGTAAGAGGAATAGGTGTAAATTAGTAGGTGTTAATTTAAAAAAATGAATACAATTATACTTTATTGCACATAAGTACCTACACGATACAAAACATATAAGTTCTTTAAATATTCTTTATTGAAGTGTACAAAGGTGCTGATATACTGATTGGGCGTAAATATTACCTACCCACGATTTGATTCTATAATAAAAACAGTAAATTAGTTGATTCCTAAATCCCGGGATTTTTTCGATACAAAAGTGCATTCCATAATAGTCAACACCTACACTTTAGGCAAATATGCATCCGATTATCCGATCACTGCTTGTCATACAGAGGCTGACAAGACGGTTTTCTGTTATTATTGACCTTAACCAAGGTTTTATTTTAATGTGAAAAATGTTAAAGTACCCAAATGAATATTAAATGTTGTCATTATATTAATTTTGCCTAAAAATTCTTAGCTTCGGGTCAGAGAGCAGGGTGCGGCAAGGGCCCCACTCTGCCCCACCGTGGGTACGTCCATGCCTGGCGGTGTTCTATTTAGGCTCTTGTTTTTTTTGACTTTTTTATATTTTGTTACTATGTTACGTTTAAAGCCTCGGGGTGCAACTGCACCATCCCGCCGACGCTTAACCTTGAACCTAATGCTTTAGTGATAAAATTGAAAATCTTTGAAAGAAATTTGACAGATTGCAGTAGCTTGCCATGATGTGCTGGTGTCTGTACATATTGTAGTTCATGAAAACTTCCAAATCATTTATCGATTTTTAGCGTAGGTCACATCGTAACTGACGTTTGACAGTGGACAATGACGTTTATTAATGAGGTTTAAGAAGTTCGCTTGCAAAACACAATTTCTAAATAAAGCTAGCTTTATAAACAGGTGGAAGCGTCAGGGTATCCCGCGAAATTCAATTTACTAACGTTATTTTCAATTTGCTGGTCAGTATCAGTTTGTTTGTATAAAATTATATTTGATTGAATTGCGATTTATAGAAATAAGGACTATGAGTTTTCTACAGTCCTTTTATGGTTATACAGAATGTTTCTTTTAAGTAGGATAACATGGGGAAATCCGAATCAATAAGAGATACCGGGAACTTTCTTTTTAAACCTTTATAAAACAATTTTTTTGTATTAGTAAAAGTGACCATTTTTTTAAGTCGTTGTACTCTGTTACGTATAAGGACCACTATATTGTATGGAAAGAAACAAATCTGGTCAGCGGTAGATTGTCAAATTAATAAAATGATTATACTAATGTAAAGAAATAAATTAAAATACGAGCCACTGACCGAAATTAAAAGAGGCCATTTATTACAGGCATTCATTTGAATTTAAAATGATGAAAATGGAATGGGTCCCGCCTGTTTCCAACTTTTATTTAATTTAAAATGTGGTTGTGTATTGCTTTTCAGTAGGTTTTTTTAAAAATTAAGTACTTACTCCTTTATGTCCAGCTTTTTAGTTTAGTATATAATGTGAAAGATTTTGCAGATGATTTAACTTTCCTTATTATACTTTTTTTTTTTCACTTTTCGTACGATTTGTCGTTTCGAATAACAAAAAAATCCAATTCCACAATATGGCTCCCAAAATCCGCCATTTACTTTGTTTTTAAATTTTTATGTAGGTAGCCAGTGACACCCGCGCCACCAAGACGAATCTTATGAGGTATAATTTATCCAAATCGGTAGATCCATTTAGGAGTTCACACAGTGGAACGGACAAACATACATACGTGCGAAAAAACATTACCCTCCTTCTAGTTTAGTCGGGTACAAAGGATCTCTTGGCATGTCATAGGTAAGTGTTCGTCTCTGTGAATACCAATAATTGATTCGGTAAAGTACCTGGGCACCTATGTATTTTTTGCCGGCAACTATGAGAAAAATTATTACATCTATCAATGCCTACGACTTTTTTGTGGTACGTAATTTAACACATGAAAGCTATTGTATAATATAGATAGTCAAACACACGTGATGAAATACTAAGAATTAAAAAAAACACACACACACAAAACATTCCGTTAGTAAAAAGCCCACTAAAAACACTGGAACATGAAAAAACAATCAAGTGGCTTGTGTTTAAACGCCTACCAGAAATGCCCGAAAGTTTACTACCTTTTTTTTTTTAGTATTCTCACCAAATTGTGTTTCATGAAGTATTGTAAAAATGAAGCTATTTCCCTTTTTATTCTATGCTATAAAAATATTTTCTTCTTTCTCGATTCCTCATGACTGAGGGTCGTGACCACAAGAGGTGGTTGCCTTCTCCACCAACGCTCCCCATGCTGAACGGTTTTCGGCCATGCGGACAGATGCCTTGAAATTCCCTCTGCAGACTTCATTCACCACCATTATCCATCGGGTTGGTGATCTTCCACGGCCCCTTTTTCCTTCCACGTTACCAGTCACAATAAGCTTCTCCAAGCTATCAGGCTCCCCCTTGACACGTGTCCGAAGTACCGTAGGAGTCGTTTCATGCAGATGGTCGATAGACGAGATTTAACTTTGCGCGCCGTCCAGGGATTGCCTAACATTTTAAAATAATAAACGCCTTGAAAATTAATTTCAGACCAAATCTATACTAATATTATAAAGCTGCAGTGTTTGTTTGTTTGTTTGTTTGAACGCGCTAATCTCTGAAACTACTGGTCCGATTTGAATGATTCTTTCAGTGTTGGGTAGTCCATTTATCGAGGAAGGCTATAGGCTATATATCATCATGCTACGACCAATAGGAGCGTAGCAGCAATGAAAAATGTTGCAAAAACGGGGAAAATTGTATTTTTAATAACTTGACGCGGACGAAGGTCGCGGGGAACAGTTAGTATTTTATATTATCGCTAAATAGATGTTACCAATATTTTATTTCATGACTTTCAATTTAGTAATTTTTGCTGAGGCAAAAAAGCTAACGGTCGACCGTATGAGCATATTCTTCAATGCTCCAAATTAGTTTTTCAAAGTTGGTAATTAAAGAAAATGTCGTAGACCTTAAATGCGATTTATTATAACATGCATTCGGAGGCGACAAAGAGATGCTGACTGATTTTGATGTTTACTAATTTCGATTAGCTCGTGGCTAAAAAATAACAGACGCACGAGTCGATTGAAGCTGCGCTTGCTCAGGTCGGTCCGTGGATGATTGAGACCATCTTTTACAGATCGAGACCCCTCCGTAAGCACGCACGTACTGCTGGTCAGTGCTGGTCCCGGCTGTCATTTGTAGATCTAAAGTCTGGCAACCAGTTTATCCAAATAAAATATAAAAATATAAACCAGTTACGGAATAATAGAGGTCTGATAGTCCCTCCTTGTAAAATACTGCTATTCAGTTCCATCTGGTCAGACTAGAAGCCGCCCGCCCCCACAGTTGTCTGGTATCGATCTATAGAAAAAGGAAACGTGCGTCACCGGCCTTAAAAATGTGGTTGAGGGTGATATAAGCAGAGTAGACGGGCAGATACTACAGAGTATACAGGGTGGAAGGGACACCGACGCGAAAACGGTTACCACGTGCTCCTTTCAGTACATCCTTTTTAGCCGCCCCACGTAGAAATTTTTCTTCGGTTATTAATAAAACAATCTACTGTTCGAAAAATTTATATGTGGGGAAGGGTCCCGAGGCTTAGAATAGGTAACCCTTTTCGCGTCGGTGTACCTTCCACCCCGAATATTTGTCCGTTTCATCTTTTTGTCATCTTCATGTGTGAGAACATAGGTAACTAACTATTATGCGCTAAATTGACCTAACATTAGATATATACCTAAATATTAGTACGGAAGAAACTTCTGAGTTAAAAATAATTATGGGTCAATAACCCAGCTTGAAATAGATAACATTTGCCGTTTCCTTGTAGATGAATTTATCTAAGTAGGCAATAAAAATAAAACTGGTTGCAAATGAGTACATTATGATCTTTTATTGATGAATTTTAATGATATGATAACAATATTGCATTTCGTTTCTTTTTGTAGTGCTGTTTTTTACCGACTTCTTGTTATGAGTATTTCGTGTAGTATAGATGATATGCAATGAAACATTCAAAACGTCACAACAAAGATTTAACCAACAAGCACAAACGTCATATAGTCCGAAATCTATAAGACTTTTCGTTATATAGCAGTTTTGTAATAAGTCTTATTGTAAACGTCGAATAAACGTCTACACAACTAAATTATGCGACGTTATTAAATGGTTTCGGCCACAACGTTTATTCGACATCACTTTTGCTCGTATAAACGTTTTAGTCATATAGCAGGTTTTTGGAAGACAATATCGTAGTTCGAAAAACCATTATATAACATTTACATGACAAATATGATTTGCTTTATAGCAGTTTAATTTGAAACACGTATATGACGTTTTGGTTGTAATGTGACGATAATACTACGTTTTAGTCGTGTGACCATTAAGTCATGTTGTAGGTATACGTCGAATAAATGTGTACACAAGTTTACACAACTAAATTATGTGACGTTACGACAACACTTTGGTTATATAAACGTCACACTCTAGGCGTACAAGAGTTTTTTGACAGACAATGGCGTCGTTCGTAAAAAAATTCAACATTTATGTAATGAAACTGTTGTTTAAATGTTATTTTTAATTTGATTAAAGGGCTTTGTCGCTTAGCGACCACATCACCCAGTACAGGAAAACAACTTACTTACGATCTATTTCACACCAACTTACGATCTACTTATTACTAGCTCAAGTAATTCTTTGCTTTCTCGGAAACTGGAACAGCAAGGATGGTATTACAAATGCCAATATTACATGTTTTATATCGTCCAAAAACATTAATCCTACTATTTTCATTCCGGGGAATAGTCGGGGGTCGTGGAGGTGTTTAAACTAAAAATCTTACATTAAAAATTGTACCTATTTAAACAAACTTGTGAAAAAGTTGGAATTTTGACCCCCATTATCTCCGTAACTAGAAGGTTCCCTGGTATGGTCTAGAACAAAAAAATATCGCAATGACCGGGAAAACAAATGCCTTTCGGCTTCGTTAAGGGTACTGTTACACCCTTTAGTTGTTTAATGCGAAACAAGTATACACCGTGACTTTTTAGACGTCTTACAACGGCAGGCCACTTCATGTATCCAATGGCAACTAAACATTCTTAAAAAAATGGTTTTTATAAGATTTTAATAATTAAAAAAAAACATTCCGTATTACGACGCATGACGTCGTTAAAACACCCTGTTGCGACCGATGATCTACTGGACTCGAGCCCTGGGTAGGTAAGTTCTCCCGTTTGACACGTAAACATCATTAAAAGGATGTTTTATAATTTTATTCTTATACACACCGTGACTTTTTAGTCGTCTTACAACGGCAACCTACTTCATGTATCCAATGGCAACTAAACATTCATAAAAAAAATGGTTTTTATAAGATTTTAATAATAAAAAAATAACATTCAGTATTACGACGCATGACGTCGTTAAAACACCCTGTTATGAGCGATGATCTACTGGACTCGAGCGCTGGGTAGGTATATTCTCCCGCTTGATACGTAAACATCATTAACAGGATGTTTCATAATTTTTTCTAATGTTTATTTATTTTTCTTTGTACCTATTACGGTAGGTAAAAAAAAAAAATCGCGCCTGGAACTATTTTATGTCGGGCACATTGAGTTGACCACCTTTGTAAAACGACTAAAAAGTCACGGTGTATAACGCTTTGGTTGTGATTTGTTTGACGATATTATAACTTATTATAGATTTAAAAGTCGTACAATTGTCTAACAATGACTTTAATACAAGTTTGCCCTATTTTGTATTTGTAATCGCTTTGTAGGTTATTCATTGCATTTTGTAACATTATACATGGACCCAAATAAATAGAAGGCTAAGAAACGTAGTGAGACCTTTAAACGAAAATTGTATAAACACTTTCAAGATTTAAAAAGTATGACCACCCCAGCTTTTGAAAGTACCCAAGTTAACAAACGATCAAGAGCGTATCACTGGAATACAAAATGGTTCTGTATATACATTTTATTTTAGAATGTAGGTAGGTGGGCCGTATTATAATAATACAATTTTTATTATAATAACTGTTCTGCAATTCTTCCAGTGTTTTTTACATCTACTTAAAACAGTGTAGGTTCTCACGCACGACTATATGACAGGTATTTATAATACACTAGCTGTTCCCGGCATGCGTTGCAATGCACCTTTTTCCTATCCTACCTACCCTACCTACCCTACCTACCTACTTACCTACCCTACCTACCCTACCTACCTACTTACCTACCCTACCTACCCTACCTACCCTACCTACCCTACCTATCCTACCTATCCTACCTACCCTACCTACCCTACCTACCTACTTACCTACCCTACCTACCGTACCTACTCTACCTACCCTACCTACCCTACCTATCCTACCTACCCTACCTACCCTACCTACCCTACCTACCCTACCTACCCTACCTACCCTACTATAATTTGAGATTTAAACTATCCTATCTCTCAAGTTGGATCGAACTGCACATGGTGTGCGAATTTTATTATAATCGGTTAAGTGGTTTAGGAGTCCATTGAGGACAAACATTGTGACACGAGATTTATATATATTAAGACTAGGTACCTTGTACGCACATCGCCACATGATATCAATTGTTTCAGTTTTTACCTGAACATGCAGTTGCTAATTCACCGATTTATGTACATTCGCTGACTAGGCCTTTACGCCCGCTACAACGCCTCATTACTATCGCACCGTGCAACAGTGGGTAGGCAGAGTCACGCGGCTTACACACTGTATTATGAAAAAATGGTTTTAATTTTTAATTAAGGAACCCTAAAGTCAAACGTAATGGCGCGCATGTCTTAAGATCTTAAGGCCTCCTGGCTGCGGGACTGTCTGAAAGAAAAAAAAAAAGGTGTAAAAAGACCCTTAACGAAGCCGAAAGGCACTTGTTATCCCCGTCATTGCGATCATTTTTTTGTTCTGGACCATACCTGGGAACCTTCTAGTTACGGAGATATTTGAAGTCAAAGTTCCAACTTTTTCACAAGTTTTTGTTTAAAAACCACTTTTTAAGGTTTTAACTTTACTGTAATTAACTCCATGACCCGTTTACTATTCAAAGCATCCATCAGCACTAAGTTTTGAGTGCGTGACATTGAGTTTTACCGTAAAATGTGATTTTTCAGCCCAAAAAAAAAGTCGTTTCCCAGCAATAATTTTTGCGTAGAGTTACTTCGTTTGATGTACAGAATGCTTGGTTGACGGCTTCGTTAAGGGTTCGTTTACACCCTGTATATGTATTGTGTACCCGGCTTATGTAACTTTTTGTATATTGTGCATCACATATTATTGTAACTGTTATTTTAGTTTACATCTTGAACATACATGTCTCTCTAGTTATTTATTATTTAAAGTAATCTATGGTAACCGTAGTGGATAGCATATTTATCATGGTTTAGTATGTAAGCCTTATTATAAACCTGTAATTATGTTACTGTTTGTTTTTCCTAAATAAATAAATATACAAGTATAATGTCTTATGATTGGGCCACTTTCGCGTCACATAAACGTTATAATTAAGTTTATAAGACCACTCTTAAATAACCAACGTTTTTGTAAAAATGTTTCCATGGCCATAATAAAACGTATTTTTGTTATTTGGGTGATAATTATAATACTTATAAAAGTGGACAGATGACGAAAAGCAGCATAAAACAAAAAAATCTAAGTAGACCGTAAACTCCACAAAGGCTTCTCATTTCTGGTATTTTACTTAAAACAGGTATACAATTTTTAAAATTTTGTTGGTGATTGTAAGTATCGAAACGATAGCGTTCATGCAGGAAACGCCATGGTACGCGCTATTTAGGCCATGCTACGCAGCAGCTACGCGACAGCTACGCCATGCTACGCAGCAGCTACGCCATGCTACGCAGCCTCTACGCCATGGTACGGGCCTCTGCGCCATGGTTCTTGCCTCTACGCCAAGCTACGGGCCTCTACGCTAAACTACGCAGCTTCTACGCATCGTCTCACGGCCTCGTGGCATTGACTATGACGCTCCCTTCACACAGGTTCTATGTAACAAATAAATACAGTGCCCTCCAAAAGTGAAATTGAAATAATCACTTCAGATGATATGTCGCATTACCATCTGAAATCCCAGTTTTAAATGTTTGAAGTGTGCATTATAACGTTTTTATGAACACCCAACTATCATAAGGGATTTTATATTTTTATTTGTTATCCAGCATTTAGTTGCCAAACACATGAATTTTAGCCGCCAAAAGTTAGAAGTTTGTAATGTTCTATAGATTAACAATAATAATAGGAATGTAATATTACTTTAATGTAATTTTTTGTCAAATTTCAATACTTTTCAAATGACTTTTAGTCATTTTCGGAGCTTTTGACTTCATTCTGAAAAAATATTGGCTTCGAGGTGGTCCTTAACCATAGAAGAAAGAACGAAGATTGTATTTGATTAAGAAAACTTAAAAATAAATTAGTTCTCTAGGAAAACAATTTCAAATCGACCACTGCCGCTATATAATTAATGGAAATATGTTTTTAGAATTTGTTCTGTTATCTTCATGTGAGAAATGAAAGAAAGCAAAATAAAAGTTAAATGGTGTGAACACATGTGTATGCAATAGACTGAAGTTACTAGAAAGACTAGCTTTTGCCCGCGGCTTTGCTCGCGTTAATTTAAAATTTGACAATCAATTCGGGTTGTACTCTGCTTGTACAAAAATAATTCAATCAGGATTCCAAGGACACGTGGCGCCATCTAATATCATAAGAGCGTTATTGTTGTTTTCCACGGGCACAGTATTTTTTTTCGGGATGAAAGGTACCCTATGTCCGTTTCTGTAAACCTGACAATGCATATGCACAATTTCAGGATGATCGGTTCAGTGGTTTAGGCGTGAAATGTTAACAAAAAAACAAACAAACTTACTTTCGCATTTATAATATTAGTATGGATATTAAATTCTGTAATAAACTCATAATGTTACGCTATTTTCCTGTTATGATACCTAGAAGGTGTTATGTAAGAAATTGACAGTCCTAGGAAAAGATGAAAAATTACCTATCGACAATATAGCAAGATGATGATGGCATCTCGCAATTTTTTGTTTAAGCGTAGGTAAATGTACCTGTTAACTCGCATAAAAACACTAAAGATGTTTGTTCGGATGTTCTGAAGAAGCTTGATTAGTAAAAAAGGTACCTGAGAATTGTAATGCCATGGCCCGTTTTGGCAGAAAAGTTGAAAGAGAATTGTTCGAATTTTTATGTTGTGTGAATTAGATTGTGACTAAAGCAGTAGTTGTCAGTTGGGTCCTCTCGAGGTCGTTCGAGAATATGTTTAGGTCGGGCAAACTCTAAATACTGCTTACCAGAGTAAGAACACTACACACACAACTTGGTGAGAAGCGTTGAGAAGCTTCGTCGAACCTTCTTATCGCTTATTCTACAGAGCCTTAAGACTAAGGTCTTCAATCAGTGTGTCTTGCCAGTTATGACTTACGGGGTCAAAACGTGGATACTCACGGTGCGGCTGGTCCATAAATTCCATGTCACTCTCAGCTATGCTTGGAGTCTCTTGAAGATTTCTGTATGAAGCGTGGCCGGCCTAACTTCGCCATTTTATTTTATTTTATTATCAAAATCCGCAGGGCAAATATATATACAAACAAGTTTTGTATGAGGCAAATACTTCTGAAGCGTCACGAGCAGACGTTTCCGGGCTATAAGCACCATCAATCAGTATAACTTTGATTTTATTAGTCACACATAAAACCTGTATCAATCAGTAGCTTGCGTCAATACAGACAAGTATTGTATGACTTATGACACAAAATTTCGTAAAGTGTTCATCATCATTCTCTTGGCCTCATCCCAATATATTAGGGGTCGGCGCATTATGTCTTCTTCTTCAATACTTCTCTATTACTTGTCATATCCTCAGACACCTCCTTTCTTGCCTTAAAGCGTTACATTTCCGAAATATAAGCTTTCAAAGTTGTGCTGATGGCGAAGATTATAACTTTTTAGAATATTTTTCCTTATGCAGTACTTGTTTGTATTGATGTCAGCTATTGATTGATAGCGCTTTTAAATTAAGCTTGGCCGCTATTTAGAAAATAAAATAGCGGAAGTAAGGCAGGCAAAAAAAATTAAAAGCCTAGCCATTTTACGAAACAAACTGATATCTTTATTGTTTTGAAAGTATTCTATTTGTCCGCAAAAACCTGGGACTTTTCAAAGGCGTTAGAAGATTTTTGAATTGAGCGTTGCCTGCCTAACTATCGCCGTCTTATTTTATTTTGAAGTAGTACTTTTTGATACAAGTGGGCAAAATTAGTCATTGCAGCCGAGGCGGAATTGACTCGTTATGAAGCCGAGAACTGCAGTGACAAATGTCCACGTGTATCAAACGATGTTTTTCAAGACGAAGAAATAAAATAATAGAACGAAATGTATTATGTCATTAATTATTTTGAAACTATGATTTAATTTGCTCTTTTTCCTGAGCTTTGCCTTCGCAGGTTGAAGGATAAGCAAATGTAAGAAAACGCAATACAGCAGGTGAGGAAGCTAATATTAAAAATAGAAAACTCAAATAGTTTATTTAGAACACAAATAAATGCTAATTTGTTGATTAAAGCAAATCATTTTATAAATAATGATGTTTGATCATGATATTTTATTTAAAACACAGTTTAAGCATTCATGTCAGGCGGACATGGTTTTCAATTACTATTAGGTTAGGTTAGGCTTTTCTGTGTATTTTTATAGAATTTTAAAGCCAGGGGATGCAGTCATCTGCGCCGGCGCCCATGGATGTGGATACAAAACGATTGTTACAATCTGTATTGGTAATTCATCCCCTTTTTTCATGCTAACCTACCACACCAGCTGTAGTGAAATTAACATACAAAAGAGATGTCCAAAGTTGGTATATTCGATACATTTGGCTAAAATGATCAATTATTGTCACACGTGACAATAAATTTGATTGTCATGCTTTTGTCTGTACCGGATGTTGACACTGTAATTTTAACGGGTTGATGATCATTAACGTTTGATTAACATGTGAACGTTTGAAAACCATTGTGTCTGTCTTGAATAACCAATATACATTATACACTCTATGTAATATCTTTATATATAAAACAAAGTCAGGTTAGTTATGCCATTTATAACTCAAGAACGGCTGGACCGATTTTAATGATCTCTGATTTTTTGGATTCGTGTCCGCCCTGAATAGTAGAATAAATATTAAAATATCTGAAAAATTCAGCGGAAAATTATGATTAAGATCCACACTGTTAAAATACCACCTTGAATTCATGTCAGCCTGGTACTAAGTCATATCCATCGTCTCCTTGCCTAAACATTAGTGGGTATTGCGTTAACGCGTAGGTAGGTAAGGAGGGTAGGTAGATAGGTAGGTACTAGGTAGGGTAGGGTAGACAGGTAGGTAGAGTAGGTAGTTAGGTAGGGTAGACAGGTAGGTAGGGTAGGTAGTTAGGTAGGGTAGGTAGGGTAGGGTAGGGTAGGCAGGTAGGTAGTTTAAATAGGTAGGGTAGGTGAGTAGGGTGCGGTAGGGAAGGAAAAGGTGCATTGCATACCGGGCACAGCTAGTAACGTATAAAAATGAAATGATAATATTAAAAGCAAACCCTTACTTTTCTTAGCAAATCTTGTTGATTTTGGCCTACTTACTATTTTTTATCACAGCTTTTTGAAAGCTATGAATATTGCTTTTTTAACAGTTTTGTGCCGCCAATTTAAAACCCTAAACCTTACCCTTCACCAAGTCGAAAGACATTTGTTCTCCCCTCCATTGCGTCTTCGCGACATATTTTTCTAGTTACGGAGATGTTTGAGGTCTAAGTTTCAACATTTTCACAAGTTACTAATATTATAACTTTACTTTTAATACCACCATGACCCCTATACTATTCAATGCATCCATCAGGTAATGTTTTGAGAGCGATACATTGACTCCTACCGTAAACCGTCATTCTTCACCTCAAAAAAAAGTCGTTTTCCAGCAATAATTTAATGTACAGAATGCTTGGTTGACGGCTTCGTGAAGGGACTGTTTACACCACGTACGCAAGAGATTTTTTTATATTAAAACTGCTAAGGTGTCGATAATTGGTGAGGTGTCAACAATAGGTGTGTTTACCCTAGAATATTTACACTGAAAGCTTCAGAACAACCATTAATAGTGTAATGTTTCAAAACGTGAAGTGAATCCATTCAATTGTTCCTTGACGATAAAACTGAAATATAAAGGCTTTGCTGATTATAATGTAAGCATTTCATGGTGTAAAAATATTTTATTGAGCTACCAAGAAACTAATATTTGTCATTCGTTTATCTATTGTCTTGACACCATTTTAATTACCTATGTTTGACTTGACATTTATGTGTTTCATTTATGACTTCGACGTCAAAAAGTCAATGAAATATGACCAATAATATTTTTATTTATTATTTATCTTGTTAAGTCAACCTAATATTATTTGTATTAAGCATTTCATGGTGTAAAAATATTTTATTGAGCTACCAAGAAACTAATATTTGTCATTCGTTCATCTATTGTCTTGACACCATTTTAATTACCTATGTTTGACTTGACATTTATGTGTTTCATTTATGACTTCGACGTCAAAAAGTCAATGAAATATGACCAATAATATTTTTATTTATTAAATATCCTGTTAAGTCCACCTAATATTATTTGTATGACTACAATAGCATGAAATGAAGATTTTATTTGCTCTAAAATCGGATTCATTCAGTGTAAACCAGATCCTAACTCCATTTTCCACTCCAGCAAGACCACAATCTTCCTACCACCGCACTTATTCAGTTCTGTATAAAAATAACAGCAAGTGAATTTCACCTTAGTATAATTATTAGTGGTTCCTTTGCCTATTCGCTTGTATTGTTCGCTCAACCATAAGGCGGAAAGTCACAGCTAGTTTACACAAAACGATCGCCATGTATTGGTATTCGCGCTATATGAGTGGGCGGAAGTACGGCGATAGTGTCGAAGCCTCCTGGTTGTTGATGTAACACGTCCGCGCGTCCGTACTCCTCTGACCGCCCGCCGCCGGCTGCCACTTGGCCACGCTAGCTCAGGTTTATTCCGCAGTTCGCAGCCGCCGCGCTCTGTCCGCTGCCCGCTACCACAACTGTCATGTACCGTTTCATTGACGACATGGTTGTATTCTAGTGTGACGGTTTACTTGTGATATATTAGCTGTTATAATAAAAGAGATTAGGAGAATATATTAAAATGGCAGTGATTTTTGTAAAGTTTTTTGGTAAGTACCCTCCATTCTATGTTTACGATGCGTTATTTTATTATCATACAAAGTATTTGGAATTATTTCTAATTTACCGCCAATTTACGATTTTCTTATTATTTTGGAATTAATAAGAGAAAACCAGGATTTAAAATTTAGAATTGAAAAGCACAATTTACTGCAGGCAAGATTTAAACATAACACAAGGCGATGTTACTTATTTCCATTAATTTTGTAGGTAATAAAAAGTGAAATTGTTAAATTAATCAAAGGTTTATGGATTTACTACGTAAAGCAATTAGTCGTTAGTTAGTAGTTGTTTTCAGTTCACCATTATTTAAGTGTTAACTTACCGTTAGCTATAAAATTTCGAACATTTGAAAGTTTACCATTAAAATTATGTTTCAATTATTCGACTTGTCGATGAGTTTTGAGATAATATTTTAAAAGAATGAATAAACAATTAAAGCATGTAACATCAAGAAAATTCGCTATGAACTCACTTATTTTTACATATTAAAAGATATTTATTTTCCGGTAAACTCCGGTAGGTAAAACTAAATCTACCTGAAAATAAAGACGTTATTACACAAAAAGACAAAATCATTGCACCGAAAAGCCTTAAAGGCACCTTGATGGCGTTTATTAATTAAATGGTTCTGGTCTTAACTCGTAGTTAATGGATAAACCCAACGTCAATTTTCCATAATGATGGGCAGGGTCACATAATGTTCGAGACAGCTTCCTGAACATTTTCCGTTACATCTTAGCAGCACGAACATCATCTAATTCCTTCTGTACCCCTTCTACTTTAATAACGTATTGTTCGTTTTCTAATCAGCCTAGAGTTTGTCAATTTCCATGGCATTTCAAAACCGTAGCAAATGCATATAACCCTACCGTTATATGTAAATAATGTGACTTTTTAATGTTATGGAGTTATACATTTCCGATGGCTTCAACACATGATCACACACAATCATTTCAGGCCATCCGCGTGGTGGTATGCCCTCGACTTTGACAATAACAATACTCGAGGAATTACTCGAGGTTAAAATGTCCGGAACATTGTGATAAAAAAATGGGACCCTAACCCTGGACCCATCATCACGTGCATTTGCAGTGCACGTCATTACTTTGCGTGCATGTAAAATGCAAAGCAAATAACTATGTTATTACAATTGGTACGTACCACGCAATTGTCTCCACAGGTGTACGTTAACCTAATGTTTTTTTACTTGACGCTCATCAGTTCCAAGTTGTCATAATAATTACAGAACCATACCCAGGACGATTAATTGTTTTTGACATCTGCGTATACGCAATTTATAAACACACCACGGACTAGTTAATTAAGTAATACAAAGACGATAATTTTGCATGGTAGATGAGAAATGCTTCTGATGATTTTTGTGATAAATGAAGTCTAATTACTTAACTACTTATATTATAGCTAAGATGATCTTGAAGTCATTGAGATCTACACTATAATGTGTGGTGTTTACGAGCTTAAGCTAGGCTTCATTGAATGTGTGATGAGGATGGTCACGTTTTACTCTACGCCAACCTTAGGTTTCCGGGGAAAACATGATTATTAAAATTAAACATGCAAACATAAGCATATATGTATAGTCAGCCTTCTATGGCTGAGACATATATTATGTCTCCTTTCAGAAAAATGTAAAATCATTGAAATCATTCAATATCTAGCCTTACATGGAAACAAGGCAGAGCTTTGCTCAGAAGTTCGTTACCAGCTCTCTTAGAGCAAATCAGTGGCGGTATAATAAACTATATTAATTATTTATAAGATTATTTTAATATCGTATCTGTGGATTGTCAAGAATTAAAAAAAAAAAACTAACAGTTCTAGTAGGAAAAATACAGATATCGCGATCGGCACCTGTTAATGTGTTAGAATGCCAGCATAAATAAATATCTATTGTGAGTTCTACGTAATCCTAAGTCACAGCTATCTGCAAGTAGTCACGTTAATCAAGATACCTAAAACACCGTTGTAAAAATAACTGTAAGCGTGTCGATTTCCATCAAAACTCAAGTTTGTGAAAACATGTTTGATTTTTAAACTCGGATTAAAATTGACGCGAAATTGCGAAAGTAGTAAAATTCTCGACTTTTATTGAGTACCTGGGACGGTAATTGGAATTAGGTGCAATAAAGTGTGAACTATCTTCTATTTATATCTCGCAGGAGCAGTTATTGGATAAACATAGCTTTGCACATGTTGTTTGTACGCAACTAGTCGAGTAGAGGCGCCATCACAAATACGTCGATCCTGTTTCCTGAGGCTTGTTTTCTATTCTCAAGTAATGACGCGAATAAAAATCTATTTTTATCTGTACTTTGTAAAGTACCTTGCATTGCTTACAGCTTTTTATGTATTTAGTACGTGTGAACGAACTTTTTAGCGCTTTTTCGCTTCTATGACCAGTTTGTCTATTTAAAGATTTATACAATTTTAAAAGTTTTTGCCAAAAACTGGGTGATAAACTTAACTATAAATATTTTTTACTATTAATAAAAATAAATTAAATCAAAATTTATTTTCGTTGTAACATGGATAATAAAATTAATGTTATACTTAAATTAATGATTAAATATATTTAAATTACAATTTTGAACTTGTCTAGTCAGTTTGTAAATGATTTAAATTCTTGATCACTATGGCTGCCGAATAATAAAAAAGCCGTTCTCGCGCGTACATAATGCGTTCGTGCCAGGAGGCGCGCTATACGAGCGCGCTATGATAACCAGTTCGATTCCCGAGAGTGGCAAGCAAATCTTCGAAAGCAGAAATATTTCTTTAAAAAAATAAAAGAATGTTTCTTTGAGTAAAATTTTCTATCTCCAGTATTTAGAGTACTTTCCCTCAAGGTGGCGTCCACCCTGTATATATTATTAAATGATCAATATTTCATTTAATCACGTTCTCGAAAATGGCTCTAACGATTTCGATGAAACTTGCAACATAGGGATTTACGGGGGCGAAAAATCGATCTAGCTAGGTCTCGGTGCTAATATGAAGAGATGGAATCCGCATCCCTTTTGACACATGACCACGGCAGTTCCAACACTAGCCTGAATGATTGATGTTTCTGCTGCCAGCATGAGAAAAGATGCGTCTTCCTTCTGGCTAGTGTTGTTGGCAGCTATAACAGTGTCCTATTGATTGATGGTTCCACTGACAGCATAAGGAAAATGCATTTTCCGTTCATCACGCACGTGGCTGCGGCAGCAACTATAGGTACATTATTTACCGAGTGTGTTAGTTGATCGATATGACTGACTACAGAACTCCACATTATTTAAAAATATGTATATCTAGGGCCACTAGCATTGTGTTCCTTTATCTGGAAGAAATAGTTTTAATTACCAACATGAACTTAATATGTTTTTAACGAGGATTTGTAAGTTGACCTGTTTAGTTGGTAATTTCACCTCATATCTCCGTTCGATGATATCGTCTTTCTATTTGGATGACGTATTTTGTATACCTATTTAAAAAAAATATTGCTGGTTACACTACGTACCTAAATTATTTAACCACCACGTACGCCACGCCCTATCCATCGTGAGGATTCTGGTAACTTTCCAAAGCAGGAGCAAGGCTCATGAGACTCTGACAAATCATTTGAAATGAGTCTTAATTTAAATTGGAGGCCAATGCATTTTAAATATAGATTATATTTGGTATTTAATTTGGTGCGAAGGCGACTCGCTGCACGTGTTGATGAGGCCCGTGAAAAAGCAAAAAAAAATAGCCGTGGAAAAAGCATAGATGTCTACAGAATTTGACTATATATTATTTCCTTTATTTATTTCTATTACATTTTAAATATTTCAATCTAAAATAATTCTTATTCTTTATTGCACGCGAAATTAAAAGATATACCTACACACAAAATAATTACAATATACGGGATGAATTTTTAAAGTGGGCATGGATGGCCAAATCCGAAACTCAGGACATAACTGAATTACGGTGAAGAAAAAGATCGGGACTTTCTGATGGTCCAAGTCGACGATTAGCGCTAAGCTACCGTGGTCATCAATTGAATGTGCTAGCGGAAAAAAATAGAGCGAACTGGGTTTTGTGGTGTTTAATTTGGGGAAAACCTATGTCCATCAGTGGACTGCAAGGCAGTTCCCGCATGAAACCGCTCGACCGCGCGGTCAGGCGGTGTGCGTGTGATAGGCAACAACGGATTTCATACAAGCCAAAGCGACGTGAGATTCGCTTCACCGGTGCACCGCCCGACCGCGCGGACGAGAGTTGCAGCGGTGTCGTGTGCCAGTATCAGCCTTTTGACACACGACCGTGTGCCACACAGCGGACAATCGGACATGTGTGGGAAGAGCTGTTTGCATGTTGTGAATTTTAAAACGTGCGACAGTTCACACCTCATCCGAAGCGTTCACAACAGTTCATTGTTGGGCAGTAGCGGGTGTCTGCGAGGTGATGCACCTAAGTAGTCTAGACAGAATTTACTAAAGGATATAATAGAATTATAATTGAATCATATTTTTTTTATGGAATTATGTATATTGATACTTTGAGACAAGGCTTTATATATAATCGAATTAATGCACTAGCTTCGCTTTAGGTACACCTGCTTCTTTGATCTCAAATACCTACCAATAATGATTTGATACCATCCCCATACAAAATACCTGTTTTTTTAAATACTAAATTTTATACTTATGTGTCTAGCCGATAAAAATAATACTAGGCGATTGGTTGAATGGCTAATTACCAACTAATAAAGCAAGAATCAAATTGGCAATAGCTAACTTATGCGATTATTTTAAAATAATTCAATATTTCATAAGAACTCACGTAAGTAAAATGTTTAAAAATTCTATGAAAACATTGGGAAATTAATTCCACGTAATAGAGCGTTTAATTTCTACTTTTGATATCACAAAACGTAATTTTCAATTTGTTCAACAATCGAATTTGATTAGACTTTCGATACCAGTGTGCTTCGTCAGAATACTTCATTAATTATAATTTTCTGAATAGGATTCTGCGCATACCTTCTACGTGAAATGACTATCTAGTAGAAACACTATGCATTAGCGCTGAATATAGGTACGGCAGTATTAAGTGCAAAAACTGTCGTAGTAACAGATAGATATATTCTGGAACAAGCCAATGCTACTACGTCGTGTGACGGCTTTCACTTATTTGTTGATGAATCGCGTCATTCTAGAATATACCGCAGGTATGGAAACTGCAGTCATTTCTAGAATCAACGCATGGTTCATGGTTTTTCTGAACTGGGCCTATTTGGTGCAGCCGTGTTACATTTTTTGTTTAGTTTCAACATTTTTTTTTTCCTTATAATATTGTGTGCACTTGTGGCATGTGCCAAATAAATCTATTTTCTTTCTTTAAAAAGGTGACAGCAAATTCAGTAGTTATAATACTTCCATTCACCGATATATGTATGTATAGTTAATCTTGGGTCATAAAGTCATAATAATTTGGATGTACTGCCTGTTCAGAAGGTTTCTCCGTGTTCCGCGATTCAACAAGGCTCTGCAACCGTGCCATTAATTTGTTGACTTCTAGGGCTCATCATGTCATTATCTCGCACGTCACACACGTTACACATGCTGCACACGGGAAAAGCTAAGTGTTAGATGACAATGTGTATAAAATACAGGATTTAAAAATTCCGATAACAAGATAATCTGATATATGTAATTGTGGAAATTCGAAAGACAAGAATGATGTTTGTGAAATCGGAGCGATTCATTCGTGTCGACCGACATGTTAGTTATGTCAACAGTGGGATTGGTTGGCCGGACCGTCGACTTCGTGTTATCAAATACTCGTCGATGTTGACGGTATCGGAAGGACGCTGACGATAAAGAATTTTCAGCGCGAGCGCAGCGATCAGTCGAGCTGCCTGAACGTGATTTTATAGGATTTTTATCTCGCTGCGTATAAAACATTTGATTTGTTGTTATTTTATTATGGCTAGAACACTTACGAGTTTGCATTCCAATGCACATACTTGCACGGCCGGGGCTCATACGCAACATAAGTTATATAGGAAATATAATTGGAATGAACATAAATTATTTGTAGGTAAATCTAAACATAAACTGAGGTTTATTTTCAGTTGCGTATAAAAACCAATTAATAAATTAAAACAATGTTACTTTCTAACAATGGGTAGTTAAAAATAATTCATTGCATATCGATGAGCCAGTTTACTACACAGATTCTGTGACAGTCTTTGGTAAACCAGAATACTCCACAAAGGCGACAAAGAGTCCCGCTACAAAGCTTCAATTAATTAAAGTTGTGTTTCCTTTGCTTTGCTCCGAGGACTCTATCCTCTACACTGAGTCATCATAGTAGGAAATTGTTTCATGTTTAATTTTATGGGAGTCTTAAAGGCATTCGTATGATGGCATTCCATAATATAAGGACATCGTATCAATTAACCTTTAGAAAGTTGTTTGGCTTAGCTCTTTTTAAGATCGCAACTTGATTTATTTGTCTTGCATTATTAAGCAGGTCTGTAGGTGATGTTATCTGGGGAAATTAATAAAATTGATTAAAGATCTTATGTTATTGCAGTCCCCATATCACATTAACTAATGACTTGGTATTGCTGGCTGGAAGTGTTGTGCAAAATGACTGTGATTGGATTAGGTATTTTTAAGTAAGTAAGTCTGCACAACCTTCTGAATCAAACGCTGAAAATAAATATTTCATATTGCTTCTCTTGTCAACTGAAAGATAGTCGGCTAAACCAAACTCTCTGGCTCCGCACACCTTGAGAACAGGATAAATTAAATTTATTATAAGAGATCTATGAATGAACGCTGACCCCACTATAACATTCCAAAGTACAGTTTTAAATCTCTCCTAAATCTGGAACTGGTTAATCTCGTTCATCGTTGTCATTTTGTCTATCTTTGCATCAATCTCGCTGGTCCACTTGGACTTTCTGTAAAGTTTTCATATCAAACAACTTAGTTACCTCAGTAACAATAAGAAGGCCAATTATACTTCCCTGTTTTACACCTTTTTTGTTCGTGGCAACATTTCAACGATCATTTTAAGGTGCCTGAATCCTGATGCCTGCCTAAAGGATCCTGATTGATTTATTGTGACATTCACGTGATGTTGTAGGTGACTAACAATACTTTTGTAGTTTAGTCTTCAATCGGAATATAATGCAAACATGTGCGTAATCGAGGTCATGTTATAAAACGCCATTGACATTGAGTTACAATGGTTTGGTATTAACGTTAACGTCCTTGGTGGGTTTTCCGGAAAATCTTCTAAAAGTATTTTCAGTTTTATCCTTTTTGTTTTAATAAGCATTGCATGTATGTTTTTGTTGTGTTTCTTGTCCTTCCTTTCCTGGTCCCATTAAAATGGGATTAACTACGGGCTAGCGCAAAGTTTTGCCTTCCTATCTGTCGCCGCATGATCATTTTCTTTGAGGAAGTATTCAAATCAGCTTCGGCATTAACTTCTTTTGTTTTGCCTTGTATTTTATCAACATTTGGCTTAGCACTTGGTTCACTTGGATACGGTTTGAACAGTTTATAAGAAGTGTAACGTATCGAAAGACGGCACTATTGTCTCCATAGGCTGGTGACGTTAGCGGAACGATTCTTAACTCTGACAGGCTTTGTGTTAACAAACTGGATAGTCTTTCTGTCTTTGAATAATGATGGTACCCAATGTTCTGCTTTGAAAATACTATAGGTATTGGCTCGTTGTGAAGCACTATAATGCGTATTGTTGTACGATAAGCTGTTAAAATCATTTTTTCAAATTAGGTAGGCGACTTGATTTCATGGCGATATTATTGTGAGCATAAATATTCTTTCGTTACGGAAAAACATTGAACATTGACCAATATTAGGATAATTAGCAATTTTCTGCCAAATTGGTAATTGTCAACTTCCTCTGGCCACTCACTGTCAATATTGCGGAGATTTTCCATCACAGTGTTTGTGGTTCAGATTTATTTATGTTTTATTATCGTAGCGTATTGAGTTTTAAATTAAATGGTTTGCAGTATTGAGTTATAAAATAAGTCTCGCTTATAGTAGTTTAGGCGAGATAAGTGATACTGGCGTGGCGAGTGGTGATAGCAATGGTCAAATGACAGATCCCTGAAGTACACCGGTTTGAATCTGTTAAAAAATATGATTTGTCAGCCATAAAATATTAGTTCCGTAAATTCATATTCTAAAATTTAATCGATAATGTGATAGAGCACAACTCCAACAGTTAAACTTTTCGGCTGCTGTTGACGAAAAGTATAGCATCACACAGTAAAAAGCATTAGTGAATTTGAGTTTTTGAAGAAAGGTAAGAAAATAATAAAATGCAAAGAAAAGAAATTAGTTAATTAGAAGTGAATTATCTACTTCACTTCTCACGCAGTCTTGCTTGTTTTATTACGAAAAAAGAAGTTACAAATGTTAACTTTAAGTACTTGTTTATACACTCTGAGATTACGCCAGTGTCGCACTTTACTTTAAATTAAAGTAACTATAAAGCAACCGCAATCATCATTGTTTCTACTGCATCACAAAATTAATTCAGTTGAATTACTTTTGTGGCTGCTAAATTATGTTGACTTGCACTGCTAATTTTTATACATAGTATACACATAGTTAAAATAAATATCAGAGTGAGTAGGTCTACAGATGGATAGCACCTGAGTTTGGCTGTGGTGATTGATTCTAGAGGAAGCCCAATGTCCAGCAGTAGACGTCTTCCAGCTGATTGTGATGCGTTTTCATGTTGTTTTTAAGCCGCGTTTGTGCAAGCCGCAGCCACATCTAATTACCTATTGTAAACATCACGATTAGAATTGTTTGTCATCTCCGCAAGAACAATTTATCTGTCATTAAGTACCATGTGCTAAGTAGCCAGACACCTATTAACCACAGTAAGTATGATTAGGTATGGTTGGATGATCCATGTAATGTGTATTGTGTACCTATCTTACGTTTCATGGGACACTGAACTGCTTATGCGTTCATGCGTCATAATTATTATATTGTCAAATTGATTTCCTGTATAATATTGAGCTTGGTTGTTTATAATCATTTATGATGTTGCTTCTTTTGTGCGGTATGGTAAGTTAAGCTATATTTGAATGTCTTTGGTTAAGCTAATATTACTGTCAGAAAACAGTTCTTTTTGAGTACGAGTCGGCTTGTTGATAGGTAAAACCAACTATTATTATGTTAAACGTTGTTATGTATTTTCCAAATTAGTTAACTTGTACATGTACAAGTTTTACAACTTGTCAACGATATTTTTGACAACATTTTTAGCAATTCGTCTTTAAAATTATACATATTATATGTATCTCTTTGACAGTCGCTACAAGAAGTCAGACCCGAAAATTTGACAACGAGTCTGATCAAGGAGTATTATTTTAACCAGTCACTGGGTCAGATCGGCGAGACTCCATTTAAAATACTGGTATTCAGCTGCATCCGGTTAGACTGGAAGCCGACCTCAGATGAAGTGTCAAGATCTTCCATCAACTTAAAATACCATGTTTATATGGACTACAAATTATATTTTAGACGATGATAAGTTTTGAGAGATTTTATCCATACGGTTGACTGGTATCGTAGAAATCAGAAAGTTCTTTTTGTTCAATCTTCGTAATTGAGTTCCTTCGTTATCGTTTCGTTTCGTTATTTTATTATTCGTTATCGGAAACTGAAAGTTTTCAAACCTTTTTCCATAGCTTCAGATCGGGATTTTCCAAACTCTTTACTTTCCTCAATTTGACATTATGTTTCATTTTGACAAGTTTACTTTGCCATGCCAAATTATTTGCTAATTTTGGTTGTTTACATATTTTATCATAAAGTAAAATGAAAGCTATCGAAATCAAATATGATATGATCATAAAAGATCCGTGGGTTTCGATTAGGGGTGCGTGTTGTGCCTCCCTTTTCTTACTAGCACTCCAGGAGGAGCTCCAGAGTAGTTCTACTTGATGATGCTATATTAATGGTGTTCATTGGCTTGCCCTTAGCTTTATTTGTTTGTGATTAAGTAGCTAAACCTAGTAACTATAAAATATCAGACTAGAATGCCTAGATGAAGCATTCTAGTCATAATATTTATATGCATAACGTTGCGACTGACTTGTTAATCGTTTTGAATTAAAAACTCCACTTTTTCCAATCTTCTTCTTCTTTTTGTCGTGTCGATGATACCATGTTCAAGTTACGGCCAGAACTCTGCCAAGCTCGACTGCAATGGTTATATGATTAAAAATATGTATGCCTACTTTTTGCAATTTCTCATTTGTGTTCTTAACTTCGTATTTTAATCAATTTAATTTTTCATGCTTGTGTGCCAATAAACAATAGGTTTATCGTACCTAGCAAATACTTAGTTTCTTACAATAGTTTCTGATAAAGTATATGATGCATAAAGCATTGGATTAAATTACGTTTCTTGAGATGCTTGATTACAGTTCAAATACATTCGGTCGAAGGACATTATTTTTACTTTACAAATAAAGTTACAATGTCAGCGAATCTATATCAATATAGTAAATAAAATGTAATGTGTTCTACAGATGTGGTGCCGGCCCGTTTCAACTTGTGGGTGATGCTGTTCACGAGTTGCTGGGTGGTGTACATGCTGCGGGTCAACATGAGTCTCAATCTCATCGCCATGGTACCACAGACGACCAGTAACTCCACGTAAGTCAACCATCATCCTGCTACTCTGATCCCAATTTATTTAATATTGGTACAACGTCACTTATTTTTTTTCCATACATATTCATTCGCTATCATCTCAGATCTGTGTTGTGGAAGTCAGGTAGGCAGTAAAATCCATGTAATCATCTGCATCAGGTTAGACTCAGCAGCCTCGGCAAACTCGGCAGCCTGCCCCAACTTAGGGGAATTGGGAAAAGGCTAAGATGATAATCTCAGATCCCTGTTTTTAGGCATATCATCTGTCACGCAATTAATATTTCTTTTCTTTGATCTAAAACAAGTTGAACTTAGAATAAGTAAAAAATAACGTTCAAGGCCAACTATTATTCGAAGAATTTAGTTGTAAAAAAAACATGGCGCGTTAAGTTGTGGAAGATTATTGATAGGTAAGTAATAATAATTCTGTGCGTTTTAGTGTCTATATAAATATTATTAAAAGAGATTTTTCAAAGCCAAATAATAATATATTGTCTATATGTATAAAGTCGGGATATATTTCCATGCACTTCGCTGACCGGAACACTTATATCTTTACTTATTGCTTAGGTACCCAAGAATGTTATGAAAGGAAAATACGATGAGGTTTTCTTTTCTGTACCTGTTTTCCTGTTTCTCTGCTGATGATGTGTTACTAACTCATGTTTTGTTTTAGATCGGGATCTCAGTGTGACCCGAAACACGATGCGGTGACAAATGAAACTCTTCGTCGTGTAGATGGTGTTGATGTTCACGCGGCACACGTCAAGGTAAATATAAAACACTAGCTTATGCCCACGGCTTCGCCCATGGCGAGTTCGGTTATTATCCCACGGGATCGTACTACTGGGATATAAAGTATCCTATATGTTAATCCAGGTTATAAAGTATCTATGTGTCCACTCAAATCCATTCATCTTTTTGGCGTGAAAGAGGAACAAAAATCCATACATTCTCACAAACTTTCGCAGTTATGTAAGAGTCTCATAAAGAAGGTTCCCAGATCCAGATAAGATATCCGGAGAAAATTTCGGATTTTTCTTTCTGCAGTATAATTTTCTTTTGCTATGTTTGACAACGATATATTAACAGAGAAACGTTTATTGCAGCACATTGCAGTGTGCTTAAACTATCAATCTTAAAACCGACTTACATTATATACGATATGTAGGTACCTATGTAACACAAGTGATACTGTTGAAATGTGATTTCTTTAAAAATATTTTAATGTTATCATGGACGATTTTAAATACTCATTTTTTTAATATTACTGATATTTTAAAATTCCGGACACTAAGCTAAAATTCCGGACTTGTTCTCAAAATTACGGACTTATGGCAACCCTATTCACAACATAATTGTTTGGTTTCATCTCATTAATTTTTTGTGGTGTGTGTTCAAGCTTACGAACGTTTTGCTAATTTATCATTTCAAAAACCGGTTGAGGCTAAATACTACATTTAGAATCATCTTTTCTTATAATAAAACCGGAAACAGAAAGAATTGGGGGCCGGACTCCAGCAAAACGGAGACGAAGAGACGCGATGTGGATTTCAATGAATGTTGTTGGTTGATTACCGCACGTCTCATCTCCATTCCACTTGTCTCCGGTTTGGTGGAGTCCGGACAGTAGGCTCAAAACAAGTGTGCCTTGTTGAATAGAAAATATTGTAATTTAGTCATAAACTAGGTACCTCTAACGTACAGTCACGAGCACCAATATGTTAACACTTAACAACTTTTTAAAGTGTTTTTCTCTTATTATTCTGATTAAAATTTCATGTTGTTATGACCATAGTATTCTGAAACTCATATTTTTGTGAAAAAGATCCTATCTCCAAGTTACAAACGTTATGTCTCGCTAAATTGGTTTTAAATTAAGGAAAGTGTATACATATTGGTGCTCGTGACTGTACAGGTTTCGTACGTTTTTATGAATAACATAAAGTTGCTTTATATTCATTTCATTGAACTCTATTATTCGGTATGTTAACTTTATGCTGTTTCTATTCTGTGCCAGCCCCCGTATTCTCGAACTCTTCGATTCGATTTCGATTCGACAAGTCATACCTGTGTCTATCTTTTTTTGGCATTACGAAAGCGAGCGAGATAGACATACTACTTGTCGAATCGAAGCGTTTGTGAATTCGGGGGCAGATCCATGATTTTAGTGCCCTTTTTAGTCAAATACAATAACAAAACATAAACAAATTATAGCAAAGACATTTAAAACTCTGTCATTTTATGAGACACGATTATTGGACAGAGATCTTCACTACAATAAAATCCTGATCCCACCTTACACCTAAAACTAAGAAAAAAACGAAAGTCTTATTCTGACATAGAAAAAATTCCCAGTTAAAAGTTGAGGAAAAAGTAGAATTGTATTAAAGAAAGCAGGTAAAATAAACCGTTGAAGGAAGTTGCTTAACATAAAATCATCGTTATCATGTAGATGATTAATAAGAGTATCGGTTTGTTCCCAATCCATAGCAAATCCCAGGTGGAGCGTCATTCAACTGGTCCGGGGAACAGCAGGCTCTGATCCTGGGGTCCTACTTCTGGTGCTACCCGGTGACGTCCCTGGTGGGAGGCATGGCCGCCGAGCGATGGGGCCCGCGCTACGTGGTGCTGGTCACGTCCTTCGCCAGTGCCATACTGACAGCGTTGAGTCCCGTTGCAGCGAACCTGGACTACATCGCTCTCGTAGTCGTAAGGTTCTTCTTAGGTTGTGCTGGGGTGAGTTGATACTTGAAGAACTATGTTATTTGCTTCTGATCGATGGTAGTATAAGTTATTGCAGTTAGAGGCTTATCTATCTGTAGATTGTGAAAGACAGAGTTGGTTGAAGAAACTTTTGAGCGAAAGACTAAATTTAAATTACTTGCACCTGCTTTAGGGATGGTACAGACCCACAGTTTAACTTCATTGAAAGGATGCGAGAACAACAGCATTTTCGGAATATAAAAATTAGATGTACTCGGACGCTTTTTACAACGTCGCAGTACAGTAGCTGAGCCCGAAAGGGGAGGTTATGCCCAGACTCCTAGTATCATAGTCACACGCTAGCAGGTTGGTGACCGCTTAGACCGTCAGACTTCTAATAGACACGAGTGAAAACGTTCTGCGTAGAAACCCAACCGCAATATTTAATGTCTAAACTTGTTTTGAAAAATTACTAAAAAACTAGTCAGTTGCGTGTTGGGGTGAGGTTGCACTGAGGGTTCCGTCCTTATTAAGAGCATGCGACGGAGATAATAATTTCTCCAGACGCAAATAACTAGCACTTAGGTCTTGAAGGTTCGGAGCAGTTGGTACTAAACGAACACAAATATTAGTATGAATTATCTTATGAATGTTATGATGCATAACATTTGTGGTCAATAAGAGCAGCCTTCAAAAACGATTGACTACAATTATCCTGCCTTTTAAATTCACGTGCAGGATAGATGAGCCTTAATAATTAAGTAGGTAAAAAATTATAAGATAAAGGGACATGTCACGCATTTGATTTCCTCATCAAATTTATTTTAATAAGTGATTCATAGGAGACAAATATTATGATATTTGCCAAATAATCGTATTGCCTAATATAATATTGTTTTCCTTGTATTATTTCGCAATGAAGATTTAAATTTGAGTATTAGCAAATCAAGTAGGTTGATAATTTTCTAAATTATTGGTCTTTATAAGATGTTATGCCACATAACGTTTTTAACCTTGCATTTTGGTTTAGAATTAGATGTCGCACTGTTGAGGTGTTTGTCATCGTCGAAACGGGACTGTTTCATTAAACTCGTTTGTATACGGTAAATAATATTGTTCTTCTTTACAGGGTTTCATATATCCTGCACTACACGTGCTGGTGGCTCGATGGGCCCCGCCGGCTGAAAAAGGCAAGTTTGTGAGTGCCATGATGGGAGGCACCCTGGGCACAGTCCTCACGTGGTCTCTTACCGGACCTCTCATGGAAAAGTTCGGATGGGCGTCAGCTTTCTACGTACCAGCTGCACTAACACTGGTATGGTGTTTCTTCTGGTGGTACCTCGTGGCTGACTCACCAGCTGAACATCCCAGGATAACAGACGCAGAGAAGAATTACATCTTAGACGCGTTAGGAGACAAGGTTAAGAAATCAAAGGTGAGATAATATTTGCGCTAGCGCGTTGTCATGCTAAGGTTAAGTAGTTCGCGCCAAAGTGATACATTAGGAATTATAGTGAATTCGGATGTGCTCGTATAATCGCAACGATGCTAATTGTTGAACATATTCGGCTGGGAACGTTGTGTCAATATCTCCGACCAGTTATAGATAGACAAATAATAGAGCGAACCAATGGAACATACAACGAAAACCCCATTACATCATCTACTTACATTAATGTTTGTGGATCTACGAAGTTAATGTTTGTTATGTGGCTTTGCTCGGAATACGCTAATTGAATTTGAAACATAATAATATATGTAGTATAATACAAATTATTTATTCTTTTATTTTTTCCAGGGGTTGCCGCCGTTCAAGAGTATTTGTTTATCACTCCCGTTCCTCGCAATGACTATTCTGCACTACGGAAATCTGTGGGGCTTGTACTTCATAATGACAGTCGGACCTAAATTTGTTTCAAGCGTCTTAGGGTTTGAATTGTCGGCCGCTGGAGTGATATCTGCACTTCCGTATCTGGCGAGATTGTTCTTTGCGACGATATTCGGAGTGGTCGGGGACTTCATATTGGCAAGAAAACTAATGACAACAACTATTATAAGGAAATTCTTCTGTCTGTTCTCGCACATCCTCCCTGGTGTGTTGTTAGTGTTGTTGGTGTATGCGGGATGCTCCACAGCACTGTCAGTGGCGCTGATCACAATGTCAATGGGATTCAACGGCGCGGCGACATTGACCAACCTACAGAATCATCAAGACTTAGCGCCGAACTATGCGGGGACCTTGTATGGAATTGCTAATTGTATCGGCAGCACTGCTGGATTCTTTACACCCATGATTACAGCATACTTTACGAGCCAAGGAGTAAGTATCTTCATGAAATTAATTCAAGTATACTTTAGCGTATAAAATTACCTGTCCTTAAAAAAACCTGTCCCTTTTTGTACCTTTCAACAACTTAGCTTTATTTAGAAGAAAAAATAAGATAAAATACAATGGCAAGTCTAATTTGAAATATAAATAGCTGATAAAGCCGTGTCGAAATTAATGGTAAACTTTCTACTTACAGAATAATTTCGAGAGTTGGCGTCCAGTGTTCTTCGTGGGAGCATCCGTTTACATCATCTCGGCTCTGTTTTTCATATTCTTTGGGACCGGTAATATCCAGCCATGGAATTTCCCCCAAGACAAGGATGCAAAGGAAGACAAAACAAATGGAGATCTCAAGGAAATGAATGGTTCGTCTATCAAAATCAGTGACACAAAAGAAATAAAAGAAACTCCGCTAAACGTTGCCAAGTAAATGAGATTGTTTACATTATTGAGTGAGACTGGCAATATTATAATATGTATCTTAGTTCCGAATATCGTCATGACATCGATGCAAAAGGTGTCCTGAAAATATGCGATAAAAGAATTAGATACTAGGCTATGGACGGCATTGAAAATATGTTTCATCATTTAATCTCACAATTACCTAAACAAGTGACGGAAGAGTATGAGTAAAATATATGTGCCTTAAGTGACTTCTTCAGCTTCAAGGGCTCTACTACAGACGCGAAAGCGGAAGTATGAACGTAATAATACGAAAGCCGCCAAATTCAGTAGGATTTTGAAAGACTTGAAATATGATAATTGAAACACATGCTATACTGTAGTGAATTATTTTATATTCTTGCAAATATAAAATAACACAACATTTTCGGTTTAAAATTAATTAAAGTTATAATTATCAACGTTACCATGGTTTGTGAATTTTGTGGGGCACACGATAGAGCCTTGGGGGACGCTTCTGTAATACGAGCTCTTATGTTGAGGATTTAGGATGAAAGTGCATTTTATTAAAATCTAATTGTGATAATGATGACTATTATAATTATAACTATTTTGAGCAGTTTATTTAATGGATTATTTATTTTATATACTTGTGTTTATGTGTACTTAGTAGATAATAATTATTCTTAAAATTATGTAATGACGTAAAACTTATATAATGTAAATGCATTGTAATCGCTGTGATCTTTATTGAAAATGTAATGATAATTATTCGTATGGTAGATAGGTGGCAACCCCAGTGGTATTTTTAAATTTATATTTAGTTCATTAGTACTAAAGAAACCTCGCACTGGTTTTGCCGTGTACTGGAATTGCAAAGCAGTATTTTCTGCTGCGTAGCAACCTGCTAGTTTTTGATCTTGTCTGTTGTGAGACGATGACCTTCTCTATGGAATTGTTTTAATTATAATCGATACCTATTTTATTAAAGTTGTTTGTCAACCTAATAAATATGAGAAATACTATTGTTTTACCATTTTAAAATTTAGTCTTGCAATTTGACGTGGAAAGTTTTTATCAAAAGAAAGCTAATAAAACTAAAAGTAGGTAGTCCGTTCATGAAGTTCTTGTGGCCATCATTTAAGATAATATATACAGAGTATCATACATGACATGACAGCAGTGGATACGACGACGTTAAAATGGTCCATGTACTTATTTACCCGTAGATCTAAACCTACCTATGTTATTAATTTTAGAAATATTTTTAATATATAGTGTGAAGATTGTTGCTACCAATTCGGTTTAATTAAATCATTATACTTCAGTAGGTTTATATTTCGACAGTTATTTGTTATCTTGTATTGTAATTGACATGAATATGTTAACTTGTCTTATTGAAAACATCATAAAATAAACGTCGATTGTGACTTGATTGTTTTATTTACGTTTGGTTTTTAATGGCTCTCTGTTTCTACACCTGTATACTTGTTACAAGCTTATAGTCTCTACGTTTTTATTGTGAAGATGTGTCATACATATACCTAGTTACATTTCAATATGGCCATGGATATTTACAGCGCTTAACATTGTCATTTTATGAACATTTTTGGAAATTGGTTATGTTTAAAATTTGGATACGTGCAATAGTAAGCGAAAACATAAATACTTACTGATATTTGTATAATTTGGCAATTGATTTCTTTTGTTCATATTCTATTGTGTACTAGGTGGGAATAATGATATTTCTTGGGTATTTTTTAATGTACATCGTCCGTAATAACCTAAGTGTGCATATTGTCGATATGGCCCAAGTTATGAAGAGAGATGACACCCTTATGATTGAACCTGACGATCTATCTATCGTACAAACTGCTAAAAGAGGCGGGGTACGATCATAATATGTGCTTTACCAATAATAGTAATGTTTTGTAAATTAGATAAGTTAGTATTAGATAAGTAGCAAACAGTAGATATAAATTACAATTTTGCACAAAGAAATGTAGGCGTTGCTAGTTTCAAAAGTAATAGCTGCTGTGTGTGTGTGTGCAACCTGACTTCGCCGAGCCATATGGTTAGAATTGAATGGAAAACCCTAGCTTTGAATATATATTTATAATAACAACAACAAAACACTGGGTTTAAATAGGTACCAATGTATTTGAAAGGATAGAGACAATAATATTTATACAATAAAATGAAACAAACAAAGGGTAGTAAAGAATATTCTTGTACACCGTGACTTTTTAATAGTCTTACAAAGGTGGTCCGCTCCAAGTATCCGACATAAAATACCTCTAGGCGCGATGTTTTTTCTTTACTATTATTTAGATTAAAAAGAAAAATACCTTACAATTATGAAAAACCCTGTTTTAGCAACGCACGAGTCGAGTAGAACATCGCTCGCAACAGGGTGTTTCAACTACGTCATGCGTCATAATAATGAATAATATTTTTGTTTTTAATTTATTCATATCTCATAAATGTGTATATATGTATATATTAATTAATGTTTAGTAGTCATTGGATACATAAAGTGGGCTGCCGTTGTAAGACGACTAAAAAGTCACAGTGTATATGTTACGGTTAAAGGCTGAAGTAAGGTTACACCTAGTTCTGGCCGGCTATAATTAAGTGCGGCCTGTAACAGTTTGTTATAATGCAACCAATTTGGATGTAGTGCTCGCCGGCGGCTGCCGTGCCAACCGCACGCTGCGCTCGCTCGGCTTGCGCGCCTTTGGTCACAGCTCTAAGTGCTCTAACCTAACCTAATCCATTTGGTCGGTGTGTCCTAGCAATAAAAAGGATAGTTACCGGCCGCACCTAGGTATAGCCGGCTAGAAGTAGGTGTAACCTTACTTAGCCGGCTAGAACTAGGTGTAACCTTACATATATTAGTATTGCGGCATTAAGAATAGCTCGTTGTAAAGTAGATACTAGTACGGGTAGTTACATGCATAATACTGTTAAGTTTATAGGGGTATCCGTCGCCAAGTCTAAGAAGAAGGTCGTCGTTTCTGGACGTCGGACTGAAAATAGTGACAACTGCACATACTAACTGGTCATCAAATTCAGTCATCGAAATCGTAGTATCTTGTCGGGGCAGGTCTACTGCCTTTATTGTCACCCAGAATGAAGAGCAGTGTTCTCTTCACATTTGTTTTCAAATAAATCTTCAAACATGTTGAAGACAATCGGGAAGACCGTTAAAAGCGAATTGTAGATGGCGCGACCATAGCTTGGGCTCAATTTGACCAATGAGGTCAAACTATTTTGTAATATAAATGTCAGTATCACATTTTCAACCAATGACGAAGCTTGGAACCAGCTATGCTAGCGCCATTAGTTCCACAGTTTCCTTCCCCATTGAAGACATAATGTGGCATTTGGAGATTATAGTAGCCCATTCCCTCTCATAGAGAGGAAGTTTGTTTCACATTAGCGGGAACACCATTGGTTCATTATGGTATGCAATTTTCAGATGGTGGACATTATAAACTGGGATGACACGAAAGTAGGGAAACTGTTCTGTGCTTATCACATAGGATATTGCATTTGTTTCCCGATTTTCCATAGTGTCGGAGATAGGTACGTAGTAACAGCTTACTTATATAAAGACTAGCGGCCCGTCCCGGCTTCGCACGGGTCGACATTTATTTTCCCCTAATTCCCCCCTCCCCCCCATATTTTTTTTTTAGTTATAAATATAGCCTATGTTACTCAGGGTGAATGTAGCTTTCTAATGGTGAAACAATTTTTGAAACCGGCACAGTCGTTTTTGAGTTTATTCATTACAAACATACACACACACACACAAAAATACAAATCTTTCCTCTTTACTAAAAATACTATTAGTAAGGAAAGCTTTACACTTGATAAGACATCTGAATGATTTGTAGTAAGTATTAAGTTACAATATTATTTGAGCCCTAAAAAAAACATGCCGAATCCTCGAAGCTGTAGGCATAGTCCCTACAAATTTACCTGCCTCCCTGACACTTAGGTACTGGCTCTAAAATTTCTAAGCAAAGCCCCTTTGTAAACCAATAAGCAAAAGTTTGTGAAAAAAATGAGATTATACATTTTCAGTAGAATAATTTTTCAGGTTAGGTCCCACGTGGGTGGTTGGCATAGCAGGGGTTATATCTGGAGTACTGACCTTACTCGCGCCCGCCTCAGCTTATTGCCACTTTTGGGCGCTGTTTCTAGTACGAATCATCAAAGGATTTTGTGCTGTTAGTATTTTTAGTTTTTACAAAGTTCTAGATATGAATTTCACCATTATTATCATCATCATCATCATTAGCAACCTTAGGCGCGAATTACACAGAAACGGCGTAAAAAAGAAGAGTTGAAAGGGAATCGACTGTCTTGGTTTGGACGTGTGATGAGGAAGGATGAATTGCATGTGCCTAAAAGAGTGATGAATATGAATGTTGATGGTTGGAGAGGGAGAGGAAGACCAAGGAAACATTGGATGGATTGTATGAGGAATGATATGAAAGAAAGAAGAGTAAATGATAGCGTGACGGTTAACAGGGGAAGACAGAATGGTAGAAAAAAACATGTTGCGCCGACTCCAGGTAACATGGGACAAGGGCAGGAAGATGATGATGATTTGCAATCTTGTTCCACCCAATGGTGAGTGGCTTCCTTGTTTTTGAGCTATTATAATTTTATAAGATAAGAATTTGCTAGCAATCAGCGGATACCAGGATGACTAACCTTCTCCCAATGCACTTCTGGCTTTCGTTATAAGCCAGTAGTGCGGCGTACGTTCACCATCTATAAAATCTTATATTAAAAATCTCATGTCACGGTGTTTGTGGTCGCACTCCTCCGAAACGGGTCGACCGATTTTTATGGAATTTCTTATATATGTTTGGTATGAGAATAGGTCTTAAAGTATATATCACACCGCTAATTTCACGCGGACGAAGGTCGCGGGTCACAGCCACGTCCAGCAGAGATATTTTCCGTGGGGTTTTTTGAGCTCGTAATGGGTCCTACTTCTTGGACCAAATATTATCTATTTGACCGATAAAATAATTGTGTCTCAAAGAAAGATTCAGTATAATTGCAGCACTGCGTTTTATGTTGCACAAGTCGCAACTACTACCTACTGCCAGATCTGAGTGCGTCAAGTTTTTTGCTTTCTCTAACAGGGAGCCATGCAGCCTAGCATGGTACAAGTGCTAAGGCACTGGGTACCACCAATAGAGAGGAACCATTTCATGTGGGCATACTGTGGTAAGCTACTCACGTTGCTTCGTTCCTAGTAGACATTATCATGACCTAGTTCTTCATCGTTGTAACAAGATGTTTGCGGCTCCATCTGAACAAACAGACGATTGACTAATATTTCTTGAATGAAATTAAGAATTCATTTCTCGCTCAGCTGACTGTTGAAAGTGAGTATTCCGTTATCCACTCGATAGGATCAATATTAATTATATATACATGTAACCTGAACCGGTACCTAACTAATTTGTCTAATTAAATATTTATTCACATGACACTATATTTTACCGGTGTCGCCGTATAAAAACTTTACCGGTGCGCATCGGTTCGGTTTTGTTTCGAGTAGCACTGTAGCTGGGGTCGCATTGGAAAACGGCATGCATGACTAATAACGATGCATACAAATGTATGTGTATTTGTCACCAGGTATAACCACGGGGACTTTCTCCACGTTCCTCTTGTGTGCCGCAGTGCACTACTACTCGCGATGGCCCGTAGGGTTCTACATTGCTGGAGGGATGCAAATCACTTGGGCAGTTGTTTGGATCCTTGTTGTTACCGATTACCCAAGGAAACACCCTTGTATATCTGACGAGGAATTGACGTACTTGTCTGATACTATCAGTAACATTTTTACAATAAAAGTGAGTTCTACTTATGTAGTAGATATGCAAATGAAGTTTCAACAAGGGTAGGCAGGCACTTAATATTTACTGGCTTGCGGACTAGGTTCTTACCTAGGTACTAAGGTCTAAGATCAAGGTTGAGTCGGCATAAACAGCACAGTTTATTGAGTAAGGGCTTTGAAAGCGTCTTATGACGTCTTTACGCATCCGCAAAACAGTCGTAAACAAGCATGAGAAAGTGGTGACATCATCAAGGTGCCAAGTTCCAGTTTGCCCTAACCGATAACCAAATACTTATTTCCTCATTAACCAGGAAATATTAATTAAGGTTTGTATTTTAGATGACAAATGCTCATGCTCCATGGCGACTGATAATAAGATCTGTCCCGGTTTGGGCTCTCTGCATCCTCAACTTTGGATATTCATGGATGATTATTGCTCTTTGCCTCTACGGTCCACTTTATTACTCTAAGGTCGCCAAATACAGTATTTATAGTGTAAGTAAAAATATTGTGACAAAATTAGTTAGTTCTTCTTATGACTTCTAAAGAAGATGATATCCACAAAAGCTGTATTAGTTCTTCACCGACGCATACAACCACAGATTTTGCTAACCAAAGATTATTTCTTGTCGCATCTTAGCCTACCGTAACTGAATTGCATCAGAAGTGCACCTACGAAATAAGTTTTAAAACCTGTAGAAAAAATGCCACTTACCTACACCTGCTCCGTATCTTTTTCAGGCATCAGCAATTACAGCTCTGCCATTTTTCTTGCGTTTGGTTTTGGGCACAATCCTCATACAAACTTATCACAAGTACAAACACAAGCCTCGAGTCAGTCGGATTAAACATCTAAGGAAATATTTTATTATTGTGTGTGAGTAACGGATTTTCTTCAAGGAATTTACTCTGGCGTGAGATCGCGACACGCCATCTTTAGACCGCCAAGTTTATTATAGCATTTGGTAGGGATCTTATCATCCTCAAATATATTGGTATCAGAAAAACTGGGAATAACAAATCCAGTTTAGGTAAGGATGCGTTTGTGCGTCAGCACCGAGTGTGGTTCATCTTTTAGGAAAGGATCCAAAAGGGGTCTTCTTCATATCCTTTGGTTTCGTCTACGGCAAAACGTGGTTTTTATTCGGACATTGAATTTCTATATTCGATTTCTATGTAGAGAAGACAACTAGGTCCATCCCTCCTGGCCTATAGGTTCGGCCGTCACGACTGTCCAATCCTATCTCGAAATGTTCATAGTCTTCCCGAAACAAGCCCTTGTCAACGGGTCAGGAAGCCTTCCTTTGTTGACTGACACATGTTGTTTGGCTTAGCTCACGTGATCCCAGGACTGTTGGTGTGTATTTCGTGGATGTTTCCAATTGTTCCTGGGCCCCTTCTGTTAACTCTAGCTGTTGCTTTAACTGCAGCTGGGATGGATCTTACATTGGACCTCTGTTATGTAAGTTTGCTCAAATTTTCTAGGCAACTGTTTATCTTGTGTATCACTAAGTAGGTAAACTAAAATCTTTTGTGTTTCAGGAACTTACGCCTACGTTCGTGAATTCTATTAATACAGTTATTAAGATTATTGGAAACACTTCAGGTATTATATTATCACTTTGCGTTGGACAAGTTACATACAAGTTTAGGGTAAGTTGGTGGTCCTTAGCGAATGAGCTTTTATAACAAGAGTTAGACTATGTGTAGTCAGGTATGATGGTAGACTTGATCACTAGAGGTTTCTGCTATTAGAAGCAGTAGTAAGGAATCTCTGGCAGTAACTTCTGTGCTCAAAAATCGTCATTCTATAATTACATCCTACTTTTTAAAGATCAGCTGTGGCTAGGCTAGTTCTAATCGACTGATGAAACCCATGCATGCTGATAGTCCTAAGTGAAGACAGAAAGCCCATTGCTTTCGGATTTGACCTATCCTACTTGCTATAGGACGTGCGTGCGTGTTGCGCTTGACGACCTAGTATGAGTCCGAGGCTAACATTTCAAACCATTATTTAAATACAATGCCCTGAATGTGTAATTCTTACACAACGTGGGTTTGCTACCGTATAGCCTATCATGGTTACGTGACATACGATGGGTATTACAAGGACGTGCGATAGTCTATCCTTGTCACGGAGAAAACTTTTCCGCTGCCCCACATACGTAATTTATGCATTGACAAAAACTCCTAATCTCCTACTTCACCTTCAGTCACAACTGAATGTCAAGAGTAGGCAAATTCAAGGCGTAATCTCTTTAAAAATACTTTGTTTTTATAAGGACTCTAAATATTCGTCTGTTCTAGAATTTGCCGATTGTATGGAAGCATATCTGGTGTTTTCATGCATTAATATTGCTTTTGAGCGGACTTGTATTTCTAATTTGGGGAGAGACTGAAGTACAACCATGGAATCATACGCGAAGAGAAAGACTGTTAGTTAATTTTCTATAAATTGTTTAAATTTACTATTGCGTAGCAAACCATGCAACATGAAACTTAATTTTATTAGATTCTCACATTGGCTTTAATGGCACTCGGTAGACAAGCTTGTGTTATTATGGCAGTAAATCGCAACCCATTTATAAAAACTTGATTGATTTTCATAGTGGTGCAGGTGGAAGAATCAGTTTAATTATAGAATCAGTCAGGCAGGAACGATGCTATGATGAACGATTTAACAAAAGATTTTTTTTCAGCCGTCGGCGCAAGTATATGATTAATCCTTTGCCATCTATAATGTCGAATATTGCTGAAGTTGAAGAAGGGAGTGTTAGGTCGTCGTTGACGTCGTCAATCGCAAAAATGCCTCCAATTTAAAAAAATACGTACTGCTAGGCTGGAATATAGGCATATTAAATATTTTTGATACTCAAATAATTTTAAAATAAGGAAGACAATCGTGGAATATAATTGTTATTTTGATACATTTTTTACAGCATGTAAAGAAATGTGCAATTGTTTACCAGGAACTTTTTAAAACAACATAAGTAAATACCAAACACATTAATTTTATCTCGCACGAAATTATAGTATTTTGTATTTACGTATTATTTATTTATTTATTTACAAGGTAGTGAGCTGATTATTATAAAGAAATGAATTAGCTGGTAGAATCCTATTGTAAATAAATTGTCCATCCGACAAGCAAAAAGACTTGGTTTCGTGTTTAAAAAGTACTGATACGTTTGACATTGTTGTTGTCAATGTAGCTGTCACCTGACCTGGTGGCTGTCACTTGTCAGTGCTCTCTTCACTCATCAGTGTCATCTTTTCTTTTCTTCTTGGATTTTGTTTGGTCCAGGATTTGATTTTAATATTCTCGATACCTCCTCGAAATAAGTTAGTGAAAAAACTAATAACGGCGTATCAAAATGCTGCGCAGCATTGTAGAGTATTATGCTGAACATGAACAATACAGATGTGGCTATTGTAAGCGCCCTGATACTAATTATAGTCATGGTAAGTTTATAAACATTTTTTGGGATTGATCTGTTAATACGTTGATATTAAGTCATTCTATTGATACAGGTATGTGGGCTCATGCTATGACTGTGAGTGATTATCAAGATTTAATTGATAGAGGATGGAGGCGGTCAGGAAAATATTGCTATAAGCCAACCATGGATGTTACATGTTGCCCTATGTACACAATACGGTTTGTATAATTGATGTAGAATGACTGAATTCATGCTTTCCTTAAAAAATGCAATGGTATTGATCCTGAAAACTCGAGCTTTGATTGTAAAACACACACCTAGTGTAGTGATTCATCGCTGGAATGTTTGAAATGGTGCAGGCAGCTTTGTGCTAGCTATAATAAATATGTGATTGAATAAAAGTAATTTGTTAATATTGTGATTTGACACTTAGTTGCAGGGCCTTAGAGTTCAAACCTACAAAGTCTCAAAAGAAAGTATTGAAGCGAGTCAACAAGATGTTGGCTGGCCAAGAGAAGTCCCAGCCATCAGGTGACCGAGGAAGGAAGATGTCAACCTGCAGCAGTGGTAGTGAGGTACTGGCTGAAGGGTTTGAAGAGGGAGGGGAGCAATTCGTAGAAACTATGAGGGAACATCAGGATATCAACTTGGATATTGTTAACAATAGTGAACTTTTAGACTGTAATGCTGGAGAAGGCGTTGGAGGTATAATTCCATCTTCATATCTCCTTTAAAATCTAAATCTACAGTTAACATTGTAAGATTCATAAAAAAGTACAGTAACAGGAAAAAATCTTATTAAATGTTAGTGTGTCTGATTTGTTTTGTACTTCATGCATAAATTTAATCAATTCACATGCCTACATTGTGCGAGTTACATAAACATTGTAAAAAATATTCTGATAACAACACCAGGCAATGATTCATGTTGTAAAATATTTCTGTATTATTAAATTGAAGGTAAATATTTAGAAGTTTTAGGATTAATATTGAAATTCTTATATGGTGTAACTGCTTGTTTTCAGATGGCATAGTTCAAAAAGATATTATCAAACCAAAACAACCTAAACCTAGTCCAGTCCCTCGGGAGAAAGAAGTAAAAGCAGGTTTGTGTTATTTGTTTATTTAGTAAATGAAACCCGAATAACACACCCCCGCAGAACTAATGAGACAACATTGAACCACACTACACAAAAATAATTAAAGAGACTAGATTAAAGCCAAGTGTGATTAGAAAGCCTTATAAATATTGTCAGCAATTAAAGAAAGAGGGAGGGATAAGATTTTAGAGGGATTTTGAATATTATTGCAATTTGTATGTTTATTTTTTATTTTGTGTGCAATAAATAATAACAATAATAAAGTTTAATGTGAGAGATCCTTTTAAGAGTATCAAATCAATAAACAATTGAAAACACAAAACTAAATACTGGTATTTTTATTTAGGAAAAACAAGAAAATAAAAAATATCTTTTAAAAAATTTGTTCATAACAATCATGTTTGTAACATGTTTTTAAGTCTTGTACAGAAAAACGTTACGGCGCGTTACATGGGGAGATGCAGTTTCAAAAAATCTTCAAAAATTGCATTATTTAATAGTGGCAGTTGCATCTAATAATATTTTTTACTATTAACAATATTTTTCAGAATCGGGTCCTGATCCTACTAAGGCGCCATGTAAAAAAGCTAAACAATTGAGGAGAGAGAGGAAGTTAGAAAAACTAAGAGAGAAGGGCATTGATGCAGTAGCTGTAAACACCCGCAAAAACAAGGAGAAACAAATTGAGGATTTTATAAATGAGTTGCCCGATGATGTTAAACACAAGCTAGAGGTACTCAATCAACGTTACATCAGTTTTTTTGTTCCCCATTGTCAGTTTTTTGTAGTGACCATTTGAGTACTTATTCTAAGTAATTCTAAGGTAAATCATTAGATGTGTTTTCCCAATTGATAACCATCTTTGTAAGGATGTATTGTTATAAACTGGTTTTTTTACCACTTGCAATATGTCATCATGGTGAATCTCGAATGTTCTTTCGTCTATATAATTCTATGTCGTGTATTTTTTAGATAAAACTGGTCAGGACAACCCCGCCTAGCCCCGAATGGCTGGCAACAGCTAAGGAGAGCCATGAAGTGTATGTGAAGTATCAAACAACAATACATGACGATAAGCCGGACAAATGTACGGAACCAAAGTTTAAGGACTTTTTAGTGCAGAGTCCCTTGTTGGTGAGTCACGTGGTGCTTTTAAGGTGCTAGGTTTCAGGTATATGGTTTAATAATGGGGAAATCCCAGAATCTGAAAAGCCAAATGCTTGGAATATCCTTTCGATAGAGCTGCGACGATTATATCGCGCAGGCACACGGGTTCTTGGTTCTACATGTTGCCGGTAGGTGTCGCTTCTATACTTCGACCAACCAAAAATAAAATATTAACACCATGAAAATGTAAGTAAGTAAGTATAATTGTTTAACATAATTTTACATAGGAGCTCGTGGTTAAATAATTACAGCCGCACTGGTCGGTCTTCCGGGTCAGTCCGTGGATGAGTGACCATGCATTACAAACCTAGTTTCCTCCGTGTCTCGGAAAGCACGTGAAACCGTTGGTCCCGGCTGTCATAGTAGATCATCTTGGACAGTCGTTTCAGGTAGCCAGTGGCCCGAAAGTCTACCAAGGGATATTGTAATACCCAGTACTAATTGGGACGTGGAGGTCAGATAGGTATTCGGTCCGCCTCCATGTAAAATTCAGGTATTTAGTTGTATCCGGTTAGAGTTTGATGAACTTTTCATAAAAAGTATTTCAGTTGGTTCAGGTTGTTAATATAAAGGTCTTGATATTAGGGCTAGCTTAAAATGCGCTCGTACACTCACCTTGAAGTAATTAATGGAGCTTTCAATGTTATATAGGAAGAGCACAGAGAGAACGGCCCTCCCAGCGGCTACGGTTCGTTCCACCAGCAGTACTGGCTGGACGGCAAGATCATAGCCGTCGGCGTCATCGATATCCTGCCCAAGTGTGTCTCTTCTGTTTACTTCTTCTATGACCCGCAGTATATGAACCTGACATTAGGAACCTATGGAGCTTTGAGGTGAGCAACTATGATTTTACTTTCTGCTTACAGGGGATCCCCCACTTCACGTTTGTTTATAAAAAGAACCCTCTTAATCTTATATAGAGTGACTGGTAAATAGTGACCGATACTTATACACGTGATTGCACTCATGACAACAAATAACTTTCCCAAAGAAACATTTTTTTTTAATGCACGGATAACGGCACGTGGCGGCTGGACTGTGGCGCGGGCGCCGCTTACAGAGCGGGCTTGCGAGCCGCGCGGGTGCTCTGCCTACCCACTGTTGCACGGTACGATTGTAATGAGACAGCGGCTTCACGCGGCTAACAGCTGATAGGTCACAGGTGCGCGCGCGCGAATTTCATACGGCTAATTAATAAGTATCGGTAACTAATTACCAGTCACCCTATATAAGTATAGTCCACCTCATAACACTTTTGACGAAAACTGTCTGTAAATTGAAACTTAAAATGTTGGAGCTATCTAACTGTCGTATTGGTTTTAAAGCAAAAAATGACTTGAGGTGGAGCTTAGGATGGCTGTGCAAAGCCGACTATACTTGACAGAATTTAATAAAAATGTAAGTTTGTGATAGTTTTATAAAAGCACTAGCTGTTCCCGGCATGCGTTGCAATGCACCTTTTTCCTATCCTACCTACCTATCCTACCTACCCTACCTACCCTACCTACCTACTTACCTACCCTACCTACCCTACCTACCTACTTACCTACCCTACCTACCCTACCTACCTACTCACCTACCCTACCTACCCTACCTATCCTACCTACCCTACCTACCCTACCTACTCTACCTACCCTACCTACCCTACCTACCCTACCTATCCTACCTACCCTACCTACCCTACCTATCCTACCTACCCTACCTACCCTACTATAATTTGAGATTTAAACTATCCTATCTCTCAAGTTGGATCGAACTGCACATGGTGTGCGAATTTTATTATAATCGGTTAAGTGGTTTAGGAGTCCATTGAGGACAAACATTGTGACACGAGATTTATATATATATTAGATTTTACCTATAATGCATTTTTCGTAAAATTTTAGAGAGATCGAGTTTACCAGACACATTCATACCGAATGTCCGGAAATCAAGTATTACTACATGGGATATTATATTCACTCATGCTGCAAAATGAGGTATAAAGGTAACTTCTTCCCATCGGATTTGGTGTGTCCAGAGACTTACAAATGGTTCCCGTTGGTGGAATGTACTCCCAAGTTAGAGGCATCGCCGTATTCGAGGCTAGACCCCGATCTCGACAGTGTGGATGAGAATTTCCCAAAAGAAAGCGATTTGAACTACATACCAATATGGGTCAATGGGTCCGTGATACTGTACAAAGCGTTCAAGAGGCATGCGGCCGGCAAGAAGAACGGAAACAAAACTAGCGATCTCATAGAGTACGCGCGTTTAGTTGGCACTAAATCCGCCAAGAGCTTAATTTTAGTGCGATAAATGATAAACTGTCAACTTTTTAGCTTAATAAAATTTTGTATTATTTCCATTCATTATTGAACTCTCGAAACCTTTTAAAGCATTTCATTACTAAAGTCTCGAAGTCCTTGCTTTAATAAGTGGAATTTTCCTAAAGCTTGTAAACGCAATAATGTGCTATCGCTTTTACTTCACTTCACGAAACTTAATAACCGTGTGATACTTTTTGTTTTTAATTAACATCTGGTTTTGGAAGTTCAGAACTGCAATTGGTGTTTTGTAAATTATATCTACGTATGTAGTTACTTAATGTATAAATTAACGAAGCGTGAATCTTGCTCTCTTAATTGTAAACTTGTCGCTCGTTTGTTGTGAACATGAGTACGGCGAATAGTTGGTACCAGACCTTGTAAAGGGAACGGCTAGCGGCTGTCACACTACCGGGCTGCGTCAAAGATCACGTGAAGTACATATAGAACTATCTATTTACGTTAATAGACGTATTTATTGATATTTTATTAAAGCGAGACCAAGTTCTGCATTCCGGACCGATAATCTGTTGTGGACAAAGTAAATTGGATGAAGTTTCCTATAACATAATAATATGTGTGGTATATTATATCTTTGACTACTCTACTTATTCTTCTTCTTTGCGTGTCGACTGTACTTTGTCTTTCAGGTAAATAATGTTAAAAATATTAATATGAAAAGTCTTATTTAAAAATAATATATGCTACAAAGTGTAATAGTTTCCTTGTAAATGTACAAATTAATTGTTTTTAAGTAAAAAAAAAAACGATGTACCTATTAGACGAAACCGTTTGGTAACTAAGTAATTCATTTTTAAATGGATAGTTCCTAGCACCTCCCCACTTTTAAACTTGTGTAAAACAATTAAAAAAAGAAGGAAATATTATTTACAATTTTAAATTTATTAAAGTTTTAACGCAAGTCCCATGTAGGTATAAAATTAAAAAAACTAATTTTGAGTTTTTGAAAATTAACAGAATGCCTACTTACATAAGTGCACGTGCACAAAATTATGTAACCTGGTTCTTGATTATTTTATTCGTCTCTTCTTTGCCATTTAAAACATAAGTTTTCCTGAAAATAGTGTTATGTTACAACCCACCTGATCTAACAATGTAATATTACGTACGCGTCTTTCGTGTGTACTTAATGGCATTATGTTTAATTAAATAATTAACTAGTCATGTTAACATCCTTTAGTTTGCGTTTCTTTGAGGTTACTTGCAATATATTACTATTATAATTATTTTTGTGTTTTATTTTTGTCTTCATGCTAACGACCTCGGTATTACACATATTATTATCTATCTAGCCAAATATTTAGATGTAACTTTCTCGTGTTTGATTTGCCTATCAATGACTGAGATCAAGTAGGCCGTAATTATGTCATTCATGATGACAATAAAGGCATAAACGATTATTTATTTAGGCCAAACACCTAAAACATCGTGGTAAGATACCTACGCAAAAAATGCACTGTAGGTACCTACTGCTTTTTTGGGATATTTTGAAAGTAGTAGTAAAGTAGTGGGCGCGGGACTCGAATTTCTCATCGGAGGGTTAAAAATAAACTAACACGAAGGGAATCCCCTTCGAAAATCGTCTGCGACATCTTTCATATTTTTAAAACGCTGAAAATAAAAAACTCGACTGCGGAGTACCTAAAACTGAAATACAAGCACATTTGGAAGCAGGCGGAACCCATTACACATTTTATTAATTCTATATTCAAATTCAAATAGATCCCGACTGCTTCCAAATGTGCTAGTTATTTATTTATTAAAACTTTATGCACATAATGTACAAAGGCGGACTTAATGCCTTAGGCATTTATTATCTTTTCAGGATTTTTCCGCAGTCGGGTTTTTAGTTTTTTAAATTCCTTTTTTTTTCTATGGGGCCACCTCATTCCGGATTTAATTCGAAATGTGAAGGTCGTAACTGGTTTTTTGCAGTTTTCAGCGGGCTGATAAAGTTGCTGATGGGATCAAATCCTGCTCCTGCCTGCGTTGTCGACAAGGATTAGACACATGTTCGAGTCACCACATATCGACAGTAATAGTAGGTACGGGTATGTGTCAAGGACCTTAAGAGATCGTTGATATCCAAACTTTTCCATACCCACCGCTAACATAACATCGAAGATCACCCGATAGCAGGGTTCGGAACCCAAAAATCGCGTTCGGATACACGTGAACGTGAAGTGACAATGATAATCATTTTTGTTGTAATCAAGATAATTACCAACTATAATTATCGCTTCAAACCTTGCCGGAGACATGTTACTGTCATAGTCAAGTGTAAGTGAATGTTAACATGCAACGGTGCATTCGACTCCTCACGATATCATCAGTTTCAATGGTGTAGGTACTATTAAGGTCAGAAATTATTAGGTTCTTGAATTGGACATACGTGACAAGACAAAGGTCCATTGAAACCATACACCAAGAAAATTATTTGCCTATGTGAATCTTAGATTCAGCGATTTACAAAATTACCTATATAAGAATTGTGGTGTCAATGACTGACTTCATTAATTTAGGAATCTTTTTTTTTAAATTGATTAAATCCATACTAAGTATACATAGTTTAAATAAAACATCTGCCAAACTGCAGAGCAATTTATCGACACTAGGTTCTGGCGGAATCTTATTAATATTCTAAGTTACAGTTTATAAATCCAAGTTAAAACTAGGTTATTGTAAAATTAACACTAAGACAATGGATCTCGACCCATAACTTCTGTTTTGCTCATTATTAGGATTAGCCAAGTCGTCATGGTGTAGTCATAATGCACCTACAACAAATAAGATAACAGTCACTGCTGAGTGATCGAAATTGTCATGAAAGGATAAATAAACGTCATCCAGCAGCTAGCTTGGTGGTAGTTAACCCTTAAACGGGCATGACGATCCGGGAATCGCAAAATAATGCCAAATTGGCACAAGTATTATTGGTAGAAAATATTTTTTTTTTAAAATGTTTTTTGAATATTTAATGAGTGATTGATAAGTCTTTAAATAACCTTTGTACAACAATAGAATACCTACCAGGAACACTTTATTTAATTAATACGCTGAAAATTATGGTGGGAAAACTATTCCCTTTGCCTTATTAAGGGTTAACAGACTCCAGATCATGTTTCAGACATTCACAGCAACATGCATATCTAGATTTATTATTTTTTTATTAAAAGGGTCTTCTCGTGACCTCAATCTTGTCCTAAGGACAGAGATGACGGTCGATGAGGTGACGTTCGACGATGGAACGCGCTAACCCAAAAAGAAGCCTATTAATTCGCAACTTAAATAGATTGGGGTCATATGATATGAACTTGGGAACACCGACGCAGGCAAAGAATTTATAGATAGTTACTAATAGCTCAGTATGGTGTTACTATCATCATGAGCACCTCGTTAACTTTCTGACGAACTAGAAATAAATGTAGGTAGGTATGTACTCGTATTAAACACGTACTGAATACGTACCAGAGGTGACCCTGTTGCTTCCATAACTTATAACTTTTTTTGCCAACCGTACAAAAACCTACCAGTCTTAAAGATGTTTTGGGTTACATTAAAATTGATTAGTTGAAATTGACGATAAGTTTCTTGCATGGACGTGTAATATTTCTGTGGTTTGTTTATTTTTTATAATCCTGACATGGAATAAATTTATATCGGGATCTTGTCCCGTATCCAGAACTGGTCTTGCAATTGCAATGCATGTAAGTCTTCACCGTTCACGATAAAAAGAACAAAAAGTGTTGAACATTGCAAGGCACTTGAGAGCAATGGCTTTTTACTTAGATCTCGCCTCTGATCCTTCGGTAATCGTATTTGCTTGGCTAATCATCGTTTGAGTTCTGTCATTTTGTTGCTAATAGGAAAAGTACTTGCTTATCTGCTTACAAAATAAGTAAGGTAATCATTTCTTGACTACATTATCGATAAATACCTAAGTTACCAGGAAAATGACTTTTAGATACTTTAAGGTAAATCTTCATATCTAAATAAGTACACAAAGGAATTTCCTGGACGTTGAAAGTATGTTAAAGGCAAGGCGATTGAGGTTTTCATCGCGGGCATCGACTAGTTATGACCAAATTTAATTAGATTCTAGTCTAATAATTTGGTGAAGGATTGCAAAGTGATCTCAATACTTTCACTTCACTATGTTCTATTACTTAGATAGGTAGACATCATTATAATTTGTGTATTAGGATCTTCAGCTCAAGGTAAGGCAATGCACTCACTAACACAATAAAGCGGTTAGTTTTTATTTATTTTACTTGCTACTGTGTAGCCGCGTAGCCAACAGGTTTGCGTTTTATATCTACTGTCTAATTAATCGTGGCTTCGTTTTTCCTTTTACGATCTCATCCTGGGTTTCTATTTCTATGTAATCTTGCTGGATGAACTTGCTGGCTTAATTGCTTAGTTCAAGGTTATCACTCCAGAGAAAATCTGGGAAAACTTAGAATGAAAAATACAGTTTTACAACACGTGAAATAGTTACAATAACAGGTGATCCAAGAGTCGGATTTCTGAATGAATGTAACGTGTAGGTACGTGACGTAAAACTCAAGAACCGTGCGTTCATAATTTGTTAAGAATGGCAAAAACAGATGTTGATGATAATATCTACAATCATATTTTACACAACATTTGAATATGAAGCTAAATACTTATTCTTTTTGAAACATTATTTTACATTGATACATTTAGGTAGAACAGGACGTTTCCTTATATATTTACTTAGTAGTAGGTAATACCTGATTGTTAATAAATAATTCATCAATCGAACCCAGGGCAAGACAATTAGCTACGCTTGCTGCTGCACTATAGGTCTTAATTGATCTGACTCATACAAAAACAACCTTTTATTCTTCTTTTGTAGACAACATTATTTAAAGTGAGATCGACCATTTATTCTAAGAATCAATCAACTTTCGATTTCTTGTTAGACAGCTACAAAAGAAAGAAAGAACAAGTAACATTTAATTAAAAGTATCAAAAAACCCGACTTAAAATTGTATTATGTACCCATGTACTTTTATATATTTGTAATCTCCTTTTAATTTCCTTCATTTTGATACCATACTCGACAGGTTAGGTTGAAAAAAAAAATTTACGACTTACAATTTAGCGCCAAAAATCCGCCATTCTTTTTTAAACACCTATCTAAGGACACTTGGGTTTTTGAGACGAATCTAATGATATCTTAAAGGTCGAAATCCATCCAACCATTTGGAACCTAAGAGGTAATAAAGAAATTTACAAAGAAAATATAAGATACGCGGGGAAACATAACCGTGGCAGTCGAGTAAAAAATCATTTAGCATGGTGAAATCAATCAATCATTTTGTACCTAATGAATCTCTAAAAAAATATGATTGTTTCTATAGAACCCTTAGAAATCAGGGTCAATCCATGAAGAATGCGTACAACTAGGCACTAGTGTCTAGACTACAACCTTATCTAAGTGGTGCAGCGCTATTCGTGGAAGCTCTGTCTGCCGACCCGCATATTATCCCAGATGGGTGATAGTAGCCAGCTTACGAAAGTGGTACCTACCTACTTATTAGGGTTCCGTAACCGAAGGGTAACCAACGGGACCCTATTACTAAGTCTCCGCTGTCCGTCCGTCTGTCTGTCTGTCAGCGTGATCGTCAAAATAAAGGGACCAAGTCTCCAATGTCTGTCATACATAAATTAAAAAATAATACTATTAATCTACTATTTCCTACCTTTGCTATAATTTTAGCTACCTCATCATATACATAATATTTTAACAAAATGCTTGGTCCCTCCATCATGATATCAAGATGGAGGGACCAAACTGATTATCTCCCCCTGGAATGTTCTACCTACTTAGTGTTATAATACTATTAATATTATTGATTTTGCCTGCCCGAAAGAAAGAAAAAATATTGTCGCAGGGACATGACGTGCATCATACAAAATGACAAAAAAATACAATAAACATACAACGCATAACAAATATTAATAAATTAGCTTGCACGTCGTGACTGCGACAAGCAGATTACCACTCAACATGATGCTGTGCTATGGGGGGCCCACAGCACAGCGCTGGTTTTCAGTGGTCACCCGTGAAAAACGTACGGAAGCCAAGACAGCATCATTTTTTTTACATGAATATGAAAATAAAATAAACAGTACTTGGGTTATAATAAAGAAACATATATCGTTATATAAGTTGATTCCTCCAAATTGACGATTCCGTTGTTTAGTGCAACAGGTAAATGGGCTTCGAAGGATAAATATTTAATACCTATTTACTACCTTTAAGGTTATTTGTACGAGCCAAAAAAATAAGAGTAAAAATTTTAATTTTTACCTTCAATATTTTTCTTTGTGTTTACTTACATTGAGTATTACGAGAATTAAATAAAATAAACCAATAAATAGTAATATTTCAAAACTAAAGATAGGTACATTTTATATGAGCTAGATATTTTTGTGCTATTCTTATTAAAAAAAAACACCTTTATTAATGCTACTACAATAACAGCAAATGAATGAAGATATTTATTATCTAATCTAACTTCTCTGGTAGTAAGATTTTGACAAATTCTGTGCAGTCACGATACTACTCATTTAACAATGATCGATTTGATTTGCAAAACTTGTAATTATAATAATTTACCCGTCTTGCCCTCCTTGTGGTTTTCTATTGTTATTATGGTACTGTGCCTAAGTACTCTCAAGCCTAGCATCTACTTATTCTACTACCCAGACACTTACTTGAAGTCAACAATAAATAGATGCTTACTTAGTAAAAGGAAGCACAATTGCCTCCATTTAATATGTGCTTAAAACCTTGTCCCTGTACCTATTCCTAAAAACGTTTGATTGGTTGATCTTAGCTAGTGATAACATCAAATAAGTTGAGATAGGCGATAAATGTCAATCATTCGACACGTATAGGAACACTCGATGCACCTCTGTTTTTTCGCAGTCACGTGCAGCACTCTAATACAGTCTATTTGCTTAGCAGGTCATGTCTTCAAAAGTAGATAGCTTAATATAATGCCTACGTATCTAGATACGGCTGTATTAGCGGTCAAGTATGCGCTATAGGTTTTAAGTTACGATGTTGATGCTAATGCTCATTGACGATCGGATGTTTTGAAGTGGCACGCGAGGTGAGGCCTTCGCTGAATGCAGTGTGCGGATCCACGAGCAGGCGCCGATCTACCATCGCCGTGAAGGAAGGCAGTCGCAGAAAGACAAGCGCGCGCGCACCTCGCTAGTACAATTCGCAACCTCCGCCTTCGCGCGTGCGTGCTTATATTAGTGCGGTTGTTCTGTGTTCACTCCATGTTACGTGCATAATACAACAAAATGAAATTCCATATTAAAATTTTCGGTAAGTTTTGATACATAGAATAAAACAATTGTTTTAATAATTTTCATAGAAAAATAATCAACGCTGTAGCGAGGGTAATTGTGAAACAATAAGAAGCAATTATGGGCGCACTGTAATTAAAACTTTTATCAATACAAATGACAAGATAATCCTTGAGCCCCATGACATCACATTTTGGCCGGTAATTCCCATTAAGTAGGATTTCACTACCAAAATGATTACTATAAATTGTTGTTTTTATCATTAAGTAAACGCAAGCGAGAGGTGTTGTTAAAAGTTAAATTGACGTTAGTGGCCGTCAGATAATCTTAACTTTTTGCTTGTATACAGTTCTATAAGGTCGCCGTTTTTTCGACTAATGAAATTTAAGTGCTACTTCGTGCACTGTGGCCAAGCAAATCAATTAATTCAAAATAACTATTAATCAAATGTTACTAAGACCAGTTTAACAAGAACACGAGCTCAGTACATTTCAGCAAGTTTTAATCATATGTAGGAATAATAATGAAATCGTAAATCAGCTCGATTTAGAATCCCTACTTCTATAGAAATCATTTTTCAGGGAAAACTGCCCAACACCATGAAAATTGACTACTTCAGAGTTATTTTTATATCGACTTGGGCCGAAATAAACAATCGTTGTTTTGACTTGTATTATAGTTGTTTCCTCAAACAGGCTATAATAGAAAATATGTCTTTAAACATAAACGCTGGCCCCCTTTGTACCTCCAACTGGTATTGTACGCAGCTGAAATAACATGCCAAATTAAGCCTTTACTCGTAAATATTTATTCAAATATGTCGTGTTTTATCAGCCCCACTATCAAGAGTCGCGTCAGAAGAAGTGTTTATATATTCATTATTATTTTATCCATACATTTCCTTGTCATACAAATATAATATATGGATTTTTTATAGAGCAGCTAATATTTTAGTCTTCTTCTTAGCCGCGTGTCGATGGCGGGCTGCAGGACTGTTCGAAAGAGATACCGCGGCCCTGGAACAGAAAGGGCAAAGAAGGAACATGGATGGGTTTTAGTCAGTAAAAGTCTGACACTCCCTTCCACTCCACCCAGAGCGGGGGGGGGGGGGGGGAATTTGATGATTTCCCATCCCAAAAAAAAAAAAGCGTGTCGATAGCCATCTAAATTGTGTCGGCACACAACTAAACCACGAGTTTGGCGCCTTCAGTAACACTCATCGGTTAATATTTGAGTAACTGCTTATAATAAGTTTACTTAGTTTTATTTATGACTCGTTATTTTTCTTTCTGTACATATTTATTGAAACAGAAATGTAGCGTGGATAATTGAATAATAGCGTAGCTTGTTTTGTTATTGTGGTGGTCACATTTGAGTGGCAGCCGGCACGTCGGAAAAACATTGTTGATTTCGATATGGTAAATGAAAATTAATGTAAGAGAAATTAGCGTGGTGCGGAAAACCCAGAAAAGAAAATAAATACTTACTGAATGTTTGAACTCACTAACTAGCCCAAACGTATAATCTAGTTTTTCAATTCCTAGATACACGTAGGTTTGCCTATGATCTTGATTAAGTCATTTTCAATACACTTCCTCGAAAACTAGCTATCACACTACGATTAGGTTCAATGCAATGTATTTCACACTCGTGGTTTTTTTTCATTTATCTCAACTAGTGTTTTATTTCCACAGATAACAATAAAAATTGTTCAATTGCTATAATCGGCGGTGATTGTTTTTTTTAATCTCAGCAAAGAGAGGCATGCTTTTAAGGCAATGTGTAATTAAAAATTGTGTTTGTAAACAGAATATCATAAACAAACACTATTATTTATAAAGTAATTTCTTTAGTTAACATTTGCCTACATTCTAAAATATTTTAATTTTGTTATTAGTCTGTTTTGCGGTTTCATACATTTGCTTCTCTTTCAACCTGCAAAGGTAGGTAAAGCGCGGGGGAAAAAGCAAATTAAACCATAGATTCATAATGATTACTGACAAAGAATAGATACTTTTCGTTTATTTAATTTATTTCTTCGTAAGTGTATTGAAAAACGTTTGATTCATGTGAGCATTTTAACTGCAGTTCACGGTTCTATATCACCTCTAATTCTGCCTCGGCTGCAATAACAAAGTTTCCCCACTTGTGTCAAAATATACTATTATAGCTTTCAACGTCCGGAAAATCTAAACTGAAACTCTTACGTATCTTTACTTAGCCCGTTGTCGATATTAAGACGACATCTATTTTGCTGACTGAAACAATAGGTACTTAACGTTTCGGTAATGTATCACTAAATATGTACATCTAACAATATAAGTTTTGCCAATTACAAGGTTTTCTGTGCTGTAGAATCTGGAAAGGATGTGCTGCCAGTGCTGCGCAATTACCTATAAAGGTTCGGCAACACTGTTTTACTGCACACTGAAAAAATAGTGCAACTATACCTACTTTACTAGTTTGATCAGAGTCTAAGTATTTATCTTTTATTGATCTAACATAGCTATAAGCTACTTTTTACCCACTTGCAGCAAATAATAATTTACAAGTACTTCCCTATGAGTACCTATGTTATTATAGCATTAATGTTCAATCAACGTTAACAACTTAAAAGGCAATTACCTACATGATGATGCGTGAACTTGTAAAGTGTTCTATCATGAATTATTTGTTCAATCAAACGGGTTTTGTATCTACGTACGTAGTGGGAAATATTGCTCATAATCGACGTCGACGTTATCGAAATCAAATTCGACAAACTTCGTGTCAGAAAGAGAGAGCTAAATACCCAATCAAAACGAGTTATAAGTCTTCAATGAAAACAAAAATAAGGCTCTAAGGCGAATGGAATGAAGACATGATTAATGTTTCTGAGGCTTCACAAACAGCGTTATAATAGGTGGTTCGCAGAAAACTTGTGTTTTTGTAATACACAACATTATGCACGGGTTGTGTTCATTGACGACGGTGTTGCCCTTGGGAGGATTGGTGTAACATGCTTAGTTCCGTCGCTCCACAGTTCAGTGATTATGCCACCAGTTCCGGACGACCATAACATCGTTATTTATGTAAAAAATAGCAGCATCACAAGTCATTCAACAGGTTTCACTTGGCAAAACCGGTTATTTATTTGAATTAAGCTTACGAATAATATCGTTATCACTTGTTTGACAGTCGGATTGTGATAATGTTTTTCTGACGGCTACAGGGGATCTGAAACGCCAACAATATCCTTAAGACGACTACTGGCTTATGTAAATTCATAAATGAGGAAAGTTCCTACAGATTATGATTATAGGTAAGTACTGTCATCATCATAAGTCCTTTGACATTTCTGAAAGAATGATAAAATGGAATAAGACTATTGCTCATGAATTATTCTATAACCATTGTGCATTGATCTTTAAGCAAATGTCAAGGAACCCACTCTTATCGTATTTCACAGGGGTACAGCAAGTAAACAGAAATACTGTCTCTACAGTTTTTCTGTTTCATCACAGTTTATGAGACATGAGCAGAAGGCATGCGCCCCTTTTTCACTATTTGAGTGAAAAAGGGGCGCATGCCTTCAGGGCCTGAATATTTTATGAATATTTAAATTATGTTTATAAATGGAATAAACATTATTATTTATAAAAATATTTGCTTTTAACAACATAATCACATTTATTGGTGTTATAAATTTTAAAAATATTGGAATTTTCAATTTTAACATTAAGCTGTTTTGCGGCGTAAACCTTTGCTTCTCTTTCAACCTAGCAATGGCTAAGTGCAAAAAAAAATAACCGACTTCCAAAAAAAACACTAAAAAGTGGAAAATAACTGACTTTTGTTTGTTTCATTGACTTAGTAGTAGACTTAGTTATTTTCTACTTTTTAGTATTTTTTTTGCAAGTCGGTTATTTTTTTTGCAAATAAGTTTATATTTTTGTAGTGGTATCTCACACAAATCCTTGTCAAGTATCAATTTTACATTGTAACTAGAAGTTATTAGCACATCATCCACACAGACGAAGAAGAAAAAAATGCATATTATAGAGGATAACTCATAAAGTACCGGAGAAAAGTTAATAAAATGAATAATGGGAAAACCGCGCGAGCTTCTTCTACCATATGAAAAAAGAATCACTTAAATCGTACCTACCAGTAATCTCGGAGAAATAGATGTACAGTCGCCAGCACATCAAGCTACTAAAATCTGTCAAATTTCTTTAATAGATGTTCAACTTTATCGCTATAGCATTAGGTTCAAGGTTGATTGGGAAAATTTGACAGTTCCGGTTGTATGATGTGCTGGCCTGTAAATATTTTTAAAAAAAGATGCTGGCCGAATACATAACCACCAAACCACCTCCTATTTTAGAAGTCGGTTCAAAAGCAAATTAAAACATTTAAATCACAGTTTCCTAATGAATAACGATAAAAATACTTTTAGTTCTATTATTTTATTTTTTCGTAAGTGTATTGAAAACGTCCTTTGATACTCGTGGTCGTTTGTCACTGCAGTTCTCGGCTCCATGACACCCATTACCCGGCCTAGCTCGGGTGTAATTTCTCCTCGGCTGCAATTACAAAGTTTGCCCACTTGTATCAAAATTGACTATTAATAAACCTTAAATCGCGCAAGTGCGAGTCGGACTCGCGCATGTAGTTTCGGAGTACTATATTTGACATGCTCACAATCAGGGTTGTTGCTGATGCACATTTTTTTCACATCAGCGGATGCTGATGCTGATGCTGATCTTTTATCATTGACATCATAAAAAAACAGGGAAAAAGTAAAATCAGTCCGTATTAGTACGGTCTTTGCGTGAATAATCCTTGTTACATAAGTTGCAGTTTGCAGTTTCTTGACTCCTTAATTTAAAATACGTCCATATTCCACTTTTCAACAGATAACACTCAACAGTTTACGGGAAAAAAAAACAAAAATTTTCACGCGTAATGACGAATTAACTTAATGAGACAAGTTTGTGTTTGTTTGCAATCACAATCCCCGCAGACAATGTTTTAATGGGTCAAAGTCGCAGGCAAAAACTACACGTGATATAATCCTCTCTGCGGTTATGTCACGACTCGAACTTCAGCATTAATAATCAGCATCGATCAATGCGGATGCTGATGCTGATGTTGAAAATGATGCTGAAGATCAGCGGATGCTGATGCTGATGCTGATGTTCGCAACAACCCTGCTCACAATAAGCCCTTTCATTTGATATGTAACACGATATAGTTTTATTTTTTTATTTTCTAATTTACCCCCCAAAAATAGCTCCCATGTTTAAAATTCATTAATTTACGTTACACGTCTGTCTTTGGGTCACCGATTTAAATACGTGTACCAAATTTCAACTAAATCGGTCCAGTAGTTTCGGAGTAAATTGGCTGTGATAGACGGACAGACAGACACGCGAGTGATCCTATAAGGGTTCCATTTATTCCTTTTGAGGTACGGAACCCTATAAACTAATAAACTTTGTACTATACGGTTATAACGCACTTGTTTTAGCAATAAAGTAGTAGTGACAGTATATTAATGTGGAACCGGCCTTCCCTGAAGGTTATCAGAGTAAATAGGAAATCGATACAATTACCGTGAGATACATGTGCTACAGGTACCTATTGCACACACATATCTTGTTGAAAAGTGCTATTATGTTCTAAGATTCCATTATACTTACGTCTGCTCATTTTGGTCTCGCTATTCCGTTGCAGATTCAAATGTTGTGACGTCGCAAGTCTTTTGTGCCATAATAATTACCTTTTTTTTTGTTGCTCTGAAAGTCACACAATACTGCTTTTATGGCATTTTAAAATATCATTTACAATATAAATATAAACAAATAACAGCATTAAAATTATAATTGTGTACATATTTTGACGTAAAGTTAAATCATCTTCAAAATCTTTCAAATTACTAAACTAAAACCTGACTGAAAAAACTGAATTTAATAAATGTTGGAAGCAGACGGTCCATTCCATTTTCATAATTTTATATTCAAATGGGTCTCGTCTGCTACTAATTTTATTTGATTTAAAATTAAGGTACTTGTTTTATTGCTTTTCAGTTTTTGCAGTCGGGTTTTTCCATTTTTTATTCTCCGTTGCTTGGCGCGTGACATGATGTAATGACGTAAGTAAACACATTGACCGGTTCTTTCTTTAAATTCTGCATCTCGATGTCGACCGATGCGATGTGCGAAATGAATCATAAACCTTTTTAAATATAAAAGTAGGCTGTCCCGTTAGAGTATGTATACCTGTAACAAGTCGCAGCGAGTGTTTAATCAATTTGAAAGTTCAGTGTTCGACATCTGTCACCTTAGTTATTTTGAGAAGTGTTTTGGTCTCCGCTGCCGTTAGGTTTTGTGATCTCGAGATTAATACAAACGATAGGCATGTAGAAAAAGCTTCTGACTTACTTTCAAAGACCTTGACCGCTTGTAGCTTATACATAGTGATAGGTGAAAGTTAGGGACTGCTCAAATCGTTATTCAAAATGTATGTAGGTAGTTAGGTACGCTCTACTTTATGGGTAGGTTAATGCGTAATCTATTAAGGTCTTTATTGTTGTAAGTAGTCATAATCCCACAGTTCAGTGAACTGTAGATAAATAAAACACATGAGTGTAAGGAAAAACTTATTGTAAGAACTGTTAAGGAAGAATTCGCACTAGGCCTTCCACTTAAGTAATTTAATGTGCACGTAATAATAAAAGTATTCCGTGTGAGCTTAAAAAGTGTTATGGGGCAGGAACGGGATGGGCAGTCATTAGCGCGCGCTGGCGCCGGCAGCGCGGCGGCGGCGGCGGCGGCGCGGCGCCTGCCTAGCCAGAGCCTGCATTCTTGCACTTTCACCGCTACGCAGACATTCGGATTCTTCCAGAATGCAAGCCTAGCACGAGCTAACAGCTCACCGTTACGCAAATGATTGACGCCGTCTACCGACTCATTAAAATAAGCATGCGTCTGAGAGGTTAAGTAGATCATTCAATTACACATTTGCATTACTGTTCAAGTCGAAAGCTCATTTATTGGTGTCTCGCAGGCGCACAGTGGACGCACCATTGCAAATGCATGGACGATTGGACGTGGACGTGAGTGAATAATTTGAAATGCGTTGTTGTAAATCCGGAAAACTTTAAAAGTTAGAGCGGTTACAGACTAGCGTATTATAAAGGGTGTAAAAAGACCCTTAACGAAAACGAAAACCACATATTCTGCCTATCATTGGGATCATTTTATTGTTCTGGACCATACCTGGGAACCTTCTAGTTACGGAGATATTGGGGGTCAAAGTTCCAATTTTTTCACAATTTTTTTTTTAAATACTACTTTTTAAGGTTCTAACTTTACTCCAATTACCTCCATGGTCCATTTACTATTCAAAGCATCCATCAGCAATAAGTTTTGAGCGCATTATATTGAGTTTTACCGTAAAATGTGATTTTTGACCCCAAAAAAAAAATTCGTTTCCCAAGAAAAAATTTTGCGTAAAGTTACTTAGTTTGATGTACAGAATGCTTGGTTGACGGCTTGGTGAAGGGTCTGTTTACACCCCGTATAGCGTGTATAAGCTCATACCGGCTTAGGCGCGTACACGCGCGCTACATTACCTACGCGCTTAAAAAAATCGTACACCCTTAAACATTACGCACTTCAAAAAATCGAACGCAAAAAATTTAGCGGAGGAGGCGTCTCTCGAGGCTTACGCACGAGCTGATAAGCACGTCAACGATCGTATGAGTAACGCGAGCGTGAAACCAAAGGCGCGAGTATACGCGCTTCCAATAACGAACTTATACGCGCCGAAAATACGCTAATCTGAAACTGCCTTCTTTAACCTTGTAGGTTTTCAATAAAAAAAGTCTAGTGTTAATTCATCATTAAGTAAACAATAGAAGGAGATAAATAGGTATGATGTGTGTAGGTATGTACAGTAACCTACGTAATAAATAATAGCGAATCTCATCACTGCGCCTGGTACGGGCTGAGGTACGGGCAGTAATGACTACGTTTGCAAACACATCAATTAGGTAACCGACAAGCTATTCACGGTGGCACAATAGGACCACCAAATAACAATAGGTTTGTCAGGACAATGTGGTCACCCCGCCCTCTGTCATAAATTTTATGTTTCTGCGAACGTCGGCACTACTTACTTAACAAATGTAATGTCACCATCCACGCCCATCGTTAAACCAAAGATGATTTGATAAAGTTCTAGAACTAGATTGTGACTATGGGGTTTTTGATTGTAATCTACGTTATACTCTTATTTACGTAATAGTCGTGTGTCGAAGAAACCCAAGAGGAAAAGAGTAGATGAAGGAAGCAGCCTTAATTTGATTCTAATACTAATCCAATGTGAGACATCATTTGGTCGTTCTCACAGAATAACAGATTAAGGTTAGGTGAAGCAATCCGACACACTCCATAGAAACATGAGGCTACAAGATGAATTAAAAGAGGTTTTACGAGTGAAGATAATTAGTGATCGTTTGGCAGGCCAGTTGCCCTGATGGATACCTAATTATCTGCTAGCTGGCAAATGTTTTAACCATGACAGGAACCTGTTTGTTAGCCATTGTGAAACTGTTTTTCTTAAGAAATAAATCAACAAATGCTCATCTATGATAGAAGAGGATTATACAGAAATCATTTAATTATGTAAATCCGAATATAAATGACAAGTAACTGAACTTTACATCAGCTGGTATTAAAATCAAAATTCAATTAATTTTCAAGTTACCAATAGCTTACTTAAGTGTGAATGCAAAATGGTTTTTAAGAGCTAAATTATATTGTTTCTAAAGGCAACGCTATACAGACAGGTTATAAATAAGGATTTTTTTAAGATTACATCATTGTAATTTATTCAGATAGGTGAGGAAGACCTGTTCTAAGCGTTGAACTCGGAGGTCGCCTCGTATCGTCTCCAAAAAACACAAATCGATGGCCTGTAGTGGCTGGCTGAGGTTGTTTTGTTGTCATCACGCGGGGCTATTCAACGAGGCCATGGCCATAGACAAGATCTTTTGCAATGATACTGATTAATTCTATTAGGTTTTTGCCAGGGTCTAACACGACGTTGTTTTGGGATGATAAGGATAACTCCAAATGTAAATTTTTGGTATGGAAATACTGGTGTGTATGAATGTGCCATGCAGAAGCCAACCCATATATATTTTTTTTTTTAATAGCCTGTACTGTCCGACTGCTGGGCAAAGGCCTCCCCCAATTCCTTCCATGTGCTCTTTTCTTGTGCCACCTCGAACCAGCCCTCGCGGTAAGCGTCCAGATCGTCTTGTATCGCCATGCCATTATAAAATTAAAATAAAAAGCTCGCTTTGAGAACCAAGTTCTTAAATGATTCGATTTAATTACTTTATTACCAGAAAAAACCGTCTACAATTTGGCGGCAGACTAGACACACGTTTTCAAAGAACGTGCAGAGAACGTGATGGTCAATACTCGTTTGGAATCTTGTATTTTGCTATAATTGTTGTTGCTACATTTTATTTAATGCGTCACTTATTTTTCTGTGTGAATGATCTTGATAAATTAATTTCACTTGCGTCATGTCAATAATTTCGGCGATACAAACTAGTTCAAGCGCTCAATGTGTCAGAATAAAACTTTCGCCTCGCGTTGTTTTTTGTTTATAATCTCAGTATTTCTAATAAGCGGGTATCTCATTATGCACGGTGCAATGAACCGCACACGTTCGTCACCGCGTGTCCGCCTGATATTGACAATGTATTCGAAAGTTTATGTTCCGCACACTTACTACGGGTTCTGCGAGGTCGTGCATTCTTGTTGACAACTATTTGCCAAACTCAAAAACTCGTGTCTATTTCCGCATTCGTCTAAGGTCGATGACGAAATAATCTCATCTCGCGTCAAAGTTTGAACGTAGATGGACGAATGGTAATTAAGTTATCGATAATGCGAGGTTATTGATATCTACGTTCAACTTTATTGCATCACAGTTTGTTATGACATTTTGAAGCCCTTGCGGAGTCTATAAGGAAAATGCTTTCGGTTTTGCTTCGGGGGTTCTCCGAATGCATTCAAGTGGATGTATCAATTTGTAACGATATGCTAATCAAATGGGTTCTTCTTTACAGATTTGGTGCCGGCGCGGTTCAACGTGGCCATCATGATGTTCTTCGCGTGTTGGGTCAACTACATGATGCGGGTGAACATGAGCGTCAACATCATAGCGATGGTTCCTGATGATACCACGACCACATCGTAAGTGTCATAACTTACCTTCAATAAAGCAATAAAGTTTAGCGATTTCAACACAAACACAGACATAATTATAAAAGAAAATATGTAATTAATGTTCAGTTTCCATAAATTAATAAGTCGATTCGTAGGTAATATATAATGTTAGCGTGTGTAGCAATGAGTCGGGAGTGTAATTAGTTGTGTATTACTGCAGGCCTTAAACCCAATACGTTATCTGTACGTGACTTTCCGCGGTATCAACGTGTTGGTAATGTTGGTATCGTGAGCTGTGATTGTAGGTACCTGCTGGTAAACTTTACTCAACATTTTCATAGAATTTAAAATATCTCTGCAGGTCGTTTCGATCGAGATATTTTTTATACTATTTATTCTCTTTACGCTCATGTCTGATTCGAAAATTTGTTTTAGGTCTGGTATTATGTTCCAAAAATCATTCAGGCTTGATAATGTAGGGAGATACTGCCTTAGACACGTGTAGGGAAATATATATTTTCCTTGACACGTGCACAAAGATTAGTTAATCTATTTTTTAAACTAAAGTGTCTGCATAATAATTGGAAAAAAATCTACACATCTCATGAAAACTGGAATTTACATAAAACCTCATCAATTTATATAAAATAGAATATAAATATCAATGTCAATACATACGTAGGATATGATGGTCACGGATGTACCTGTTCACAAGATAAAGTTATTGTATATTTTCTCAACAATAGTACTTAATCTAAAATGAACTCATTGCTCATTTAAAGTTGTATAGAACCAGTTTTTTGTTAAGTTCAATTGACGTATTAATCTGAGACCGGGAAATACATCAATAATTTATGGAAAAAAATAACAATTAGATATTAAAATACAAGTACTTTTATAGCTAGTTAACATCTTGAATCTTGTTTCAGAGATTTAGTATGTTAATTTTATCAATTAACTGTATTTTAGATGCATAATGTTGTGCTAATCACTATGTCTCGACGCAGAATAGAGTTGGTGGCAAATTACCTATTTTTTGTTGAAATTTTATTTTTTCCTGTCACTTCATAGATCCTAGCCTTATACCGGGTGTAAACAGACCCTTCACGAAGCCGTCAAGCTAGCATTCTGTACATCAAACTGAGTAACTTTACGCAAAATATATTGCTGGGAAACGACTTTTTTTTTAGGGTAAAAATCGTAAGACTCAATGTAACGTGCTCAAAACATTGTGCTGATGGATAGATTGAATAGTAAAGGGGTCGTGGAGGTGTTTAAAGATAAAAATCTTAAATTAAAATCATGTATTAAAAAAAAACTTGTGAAAAAGTTAAAAGTCCTACTTTTTTCTTTATAATAAATCAACTGCGTAAAAAGTGACAGTATTTAAATGGATGATGATTAATTTCTTGTTCATATGTTGTATCATCCATCCATCCTTTGCAAATTGAACCTACCGTTCTGATATTCTTGTATCAGTTGCCAGAAAAGCTTCGGTTGATAAAAAGTAAACAGTTTTATCCATCCAGCCCTTAGACTTAATTGTGGGTCGATTTATCGATAGTTCACATCGATAGTTTCTTCTTGGAGATCTGATAGACCTATCAAGACATTGATAAGCTGATCTGTCTCAAGTGTCGGCTCGTGCTATTGGGACTAAAAAACATAATTTCATAATATTACAATAACAAAATATCACTTTCGCTAGCAACACTTATCTTATCTCTTGTTTGTGATGAAAGATAGAACTTTGTGACATTAATCTATCTAAATTGACAGATCTTTCGATGTCATAGTGAGATTCATGTTTTTTTGTACCTAAATATTTTTGTTTTGAGTACTTTGTTTATATACTTCAGATAAGACAAATAACAATAATGTACTTGAAATAAAGGATGTACTTGAAATAAAAACATATAAGTACTAAACCACCTTGAATTCCTTTCGTTGGGGGTAAATAACAGATTAGCGCTGAAAATAATGTTCTCGTAAATGCATATGTAAACATGGTTCTTTTTAGCCAGCCATGGGTTGACCAGCAGCGATGCGTCACATTTAATGGTGACCGCATTGTAGTGCTAAGTGTACCAAGTGCATCCGACTGCATCCATGTGCATTGTGCACAATCTGATTATACGTAGAAATGCTAATAAAACATAGGTATGTTTAGGAACTTATATCAGTCAGCAATGCTAGTCGTTAGGTGAAGGTTTAGTTTTTTCTTAACTCAAACTGATTTAGTATAAAATTCTATAGTCTGTTTTTTAATCCCTGAGACTAAATTGACAAGTAAAAATGGCAAACTGACATAGATTTCAATAGGATTTATGTCAGTTTTGACATTTTCACTTGTCAATTTAGTCTCAGGGATTAAAAAACAGACATTAGTTAGTTTTGTCTTTAGTGGGTTTGTTTTAAGTTCGGGAATCAGGCGTTACTTTAAACTTTTACATCCATGACATTAAACGTTATAAAGGGTGTAACAAGACCCTTAACGAAGCCGAAAGGCAGTTGTTCTCCCCGTCATTGCGATCACTTTTTTGTTCTAGACCTTACCTGGGAACCCTCTAGTTACGGAGATAATGGAGGTCAAGGTTCCAACTTTTCACAAGTTTTTTTTTAATACATGTTTTAAATGTAAGAACTTTACTTTAAACGCCTCTACAACCCCCGTACTATTCAAATCATCCATCAGCACAATGTGTTGAGTGTGTTACATTGAGTTCTACCGTAAAACGTGATTTTTAACCCCAAAAATATGCGTAAACGATATTTGCGGGATGCAACACCAGCCTGTTGCCGTCAAAAATATGCTCATGTAGGTATGACATATGTATATATATGAAATGAGAAAATTAGCATGCCATTACCAACCAATACACGATACGTGTTTTGCCCCTTCACGGGGTATCCTCAGGAGATGTCCCACTGCTGGGCAAAGGCCTCTTCTCAAACCGAGAAGGCACGAGCATTGATCACCACGCTTGCTCAAGACGGGTTGGCGATTTCAGACTTATATGAATGTTAAGTCCAGGTTTCCTCACGATGTTTTCCTTCACCGATGTCTGTGATGTCCAATATAAACTTAGAAAGTACATATGAATTGAAAAAGTCACATTGGTACTTGCCCGGATTGTTGTTGTAACTTTAATAAAATAAACTGCAACTTTTATTACTTAAAGGGAATCGGCTGCGCATTTATATAGGTAATAGGTGCCTATATACTTGACTAAGTAAGTAGGTAGGTACCCCTATGTGGTATATTATAATTTATAATGGTTCTATTAACGAAGCAGTAAGAGTCTAATTATCGGATATAGGTAGGTACGCTAATTTAGAGCCCTTCAACTTTTCCTGTTGCAATACGATTGGCTCTGTTGTAAATGTTAACATAGATTTCATCATTTTAAAGCAATTCTCATAGTTATTTATAACATACAAGTTAGGCGATTCTCACACGAGACCGCTCGCGCGAGCCGGTCGGGCGGAGGCGGTGCAGATTTTGTGGCGTTGATCCGCGCGGAGAGGCGGTGACGTTTCTCGTCCGCGCGGTCCGTCGATTTACGTGTGTTACGCATCAACAGATTTCATACAAGCCAACGCGTGACATTCGCATCACCGCACGACCGCGCGGACGAGCAGTATCAAGGGTAAACCGGTTTACAAGAAAACCCCTTCGATATTGTAAAATTTATAAATATTGTAAAATATTTAACGTAACTTACAAAAACTGATCGAATCCAAAGTTATCCCAAATAAAAAACATTACTCTGGTGTTATATAAAGGGTGTAAAAAGACCCTTAACGATGCCGAAAGTTACTTGTTTTCCCCGTTATTGCGATCATTTTTTTGTTCTAGACCATACCTGGGAACCTTCTAGTTACGGAGATATTGGGGGTCAAAGTTCCAATTTTAACACAAGTTTTTTTAACATACAACTTTTTAAGGTTCTAACTTTACTTCAATTACTTCCATGGCCCGTTTGCTATTCAAAGCATCCATCAGCAATAAGTTTTGAGCGCATTATATTGAGTTTTACCGTAAAATGTGATTTTTAACCCCAAAAAAAAATTCGTTTCCCACCAATAAATTTTGCGTAGAGTTACTTAGTTGGATGTACAGAATGCTTGGCTGATGGCTTCGTGAAGGGTCCGTTTACACCCTGTATATACAAATACGGTGTAGTCTATAATTGTCTGTCTACAGTCACACCCACGCACACATTCTTAGGACACTTTACTCGTAATAACACCTTCATTTATTACTAGCTGTTGAACGCGACCTTCGTCCGCGTGTGCATATAAAAATACAATTTTCCCGGTTTTTGCAACATATTTCATTGTTGCTCCTCTCCTGTTGGTCGTAGGTGATGTTATATGGCCTTATAGCCTTCCTCGATAAATGGGCTATCCAACACTAAAATGTTTCAATTCGAACCAGTAGATACCTGGAGTCCATTGCTATCTCCTCGGGGTAAACAAAGTGGATCCCTTATAAAAGATATACAGGATGTAAACGGACCCTTCACGAGCCATCAACCAAGCATTATGTACATCAAACTAAGTAACTTTACGCAAAAATTTTTGCTGGGAAACGACTTTTTTTTTGGGGTGAAAAATCACGTTTGACGGTAGGACTCAATATAACGCACTCGGAACATTGTGCTGATGGATGGATTGAATAGTACGGGGGTCGTGGAGGTGTTTAAAGTAAAAATCTTACTTTAAAAACACGTATTTAAAAAAAAACTTGTGAAAAAGTTGGAACTTTGACCCCCAATATCTCCGTAACTAGAAGGTATGGTCTAGAACAAAAAATATATCGCATTGACGGGTAGAACAAGTGCTTTTCGGCTTCGTTAAGGGTCTTTTTACATCCTTTAGTTTTAGTTTTATGATGATACATTATTTACTACAACATAACTTTTTATTGATTTAAAGTGTCTTCTCTGATGTAGCAGATGAGGGATTCAATCATAATTAATATCGTTAAAAAAATGTTCCATTATAATTATATGATTTATAGATTATTCATGTATCAGCTTTTAAGAAACTTCGTCCTCGCAGTAACATCCTCCCCTAAAAACTTGATTTTCCTCTATTAACCTGTTAGTGGCGGAAACGTAACATGTATTTTTTGTCAGGATTGAAGTTATATCGAAATAATCAGGACGCGCGTCAAGGTTGCTACAAAACTTTAAACCCCCTTCTTAAGTGGATTTAAATCAATAAATAAGTAAAGATTTTATTTATTAATTTAAATCCAACTTTGGGTTCGTAGATTAAAAACCTAATTATACCAAACTTAATTGAAATTTTCCCTTTTTAGGGGTTGTTAATAGGGGATGCATTTTCATATGCATACAAATAATTTGGTTATTGTTACTTCAATAGTTTCGCTTGAGTTAACATGGGTCCGTCAGTCACCAATTCACCGCTTATGTCTTTTAATATTAGAATAAATGAGCCACTTTATTCTGATATCAAAGTCATTTCTCACAAAATACATTCTAAATGTTCAAGGTAGAATCAGAAATATATTTATTGATTGCCAATCAAACCAATTTAAATTGACAGTAATTGTTATCGAAAGAGTAAAATCAACAGAAACGTGAAATGTTTAGAAACCCGAAACTTCGTATTCCGTTTTTTGGAACTTCAGAAGTCATGTTTTTCATAACAAAATAAAGAATCCGTTGATAATTGAATTGTGAATCAATTCAATATATTGAATGTTAATACAAGTACAGTACCTAATTGATTTTAAACTAGACATTTAGTACATGCTTCCACGTATGATTCACATGCCTTGGTAAAAAATTAAATAAGCATATTAAAAATGCGTTAAACACGTGAGAGACCAGTACCCAATGTTTCAAATCGCACCAGTTCGCCACGCGTGGCTTGCCACGTGCTGCCAAGTACCTGCCGACATTCTCACGACCCTCGGTACAATGATGATAATTGCCACTTTAATTAATACTTTCCTTATGAAAGCCACTGCGATGTTTATAATGTTTTGAACCCGCAAATAAGCCATAAACAACGTTAGTTTATTTAGGGGATGTATTTAATAGCACTAATTTTTTTATGAAAACAGCTATAGAATTGTATATCAGCGCTTTAAAATAACAATACATCTATAGTTAAATAGTATCACTTTAATAAACATGGACAAATTTTATAAAAGAAATATGTGTACACTATAAAGTTATAATTTCATAATACAACCTACCCTTAAAACACTTTATCGTCACCTAAAAATCGCAGTCGAAGGCTCTGCCAACGGCTCCTATTTCTCTCTGCAGGGTTTAAAGTAACTTAACACGACGGGGATGGCGGGGTCTAGAGAGCGAGCGAACTGAACCTAACCTGTACGCCCCAAGTCCAGAGGTCGCTTCGCTCGCTCTTGTATCCTTAGTTCTCCTAGTAATATTGCCTATTGTACACACATACAACCAGTGGTAAATTTCTTCTGAGCAGGATTTCTAGGTTGTTCTAAAAAAGAATTAAACAACAAAAAACCGAAACCATTATTTTTATAGGTCATTCAATTAATTTTAAAACTAAACATTTTAAATTGTAAAACATTATTTTTAAAGTGAATTTAATACGTTTACGTTGCATGTGAGTCTGCAGTGTTAAGTAACGCTAGCGCAATGATTTAATGAGTTTAAGTTTAATGAGTGTGTATGTGTCATGTATGTTATGTAAGAGTGTTATATTTTTATTTTTAGAAGGTTATGTTTTTGTTTGGTCTGAGAAAGGCGTCTCGTGGAGGTCTGGCGGGCGTTATGCATAGTACTGAAACATGTTTACTTTAAAAACAACTAATTAAATGTTTCATGTAAAAGTGCTCAGAATATTTTTCAAAAATGATTCAGAGTATATTATGTCCGTTGTTCCTATTCTAACACTGCCATAGCATGATGTAAAGAAAATGAACAGTTCACGGTTAATTATACTCATTCTCCTTTCATTCACGTTCTGTCAATAATACGTGTGACTAACCGTTTACAGCACTGCATGTATATTATGACTGTGTTTATGGTGATATTTTTAGAACAACTTTCATATTATTTAGTTTCTTGTAGCAACCGTATTTTGCAAAAAAATATTTTCTTAGCTTTTTTCACTTTTCAGCAATTTTCTTTTTTCAGAAAACCAAACAGATTTCTTAAAAGTGGCTATAGTAAACAGCCACAGTCAGTTGTCTGTACTGTACACTGCCCTGCGTATGTGTTTCATAATATTACTGCTGTCCATCTTGATGAGGTTGTCGCAATGACGTCAGGAAGATGTGCGTGTGAGATAACAATTAGTCGCGCAATGACACGGACAAAACTGAAAACATACGAAGAAAACGGACTACTTGTTTTGTAAAAATTCAAAATATCTAAGTAAATCCCAAATATATATATATATTATAACAGAAATTTTAATTTGGGGTGCTGCTATATTTAACTTATGTCTGTTAATGTTAGGTCGTTACACTCGCTCTACCGCGTCAAAGAATAATCAAGTTTGTGTTTCATTGAATAGTATATTGTTTCGCTCGTTCATACTAATAATCGTTACAATTATTCCATACGGGATGTGCGAAAGAACTGACTTTAATTAGTGAGGTGCAGGAGTAAGGTGCACTCTTAACGATTTAAATCTTTGATCTATAGTCCATAGTAGATCTAGATATGGAATCTGAACAATATAAATCAACTTACTATTTGCAGTAGAATCACGTCTCTATGATCAGATAGTTTAGTCTGACATTGTTATTTATGTACACAATAGTTATTTCATTATCATTCACAGGGTGAAAAGCGAGTGCGAGGCCATAGCGACAAACGATACTTCGTTATACAACAGTACCGTGGTCACCAAGCATGCACTGCGACAGGTAATAACTTTATCTATACCTATTTTGAAACTAGCAATATACAACATGCTGTGCTAGGTACTGGGTGTGTGAAGAATGGTATACGTACTTTCTGGAAAGTAAATTGTGTACTCGACGAAATAAAACATTGTTAAAAAACCGCAATATTTAGAAACTTCAGGAGTTTTGGCTCTGATATACCATCCCTTACATCTCGTTGTATCATTTAGAAAAGCACTACCAAAACAAAGTCTACAAAATCTTCGAATAGTGAATGAGTAATAAGTGGAAACCTATAAGAACATTTGAATATTTTGAATTTCCTATACGGTTTCCCTGGACCTGCACATTAGGGCCACCGCAATGTGCAGTGACAACAAGGGGTCATTGACTGACATAAATACTACATTATAAAAAACTTTTATATTAAGTAAAATCAATAAATGCATTTGAACTCAAATCTTTTTTCAGTATTCCTCACACAATACCTATTCGTTATGTATTCACTAATAGGTATTTACTTGTACTCTTTACAAGTTTCGTCAACAATAATATAATTATGCGAATTTTCCGTAACACAGGTGTGGCCTAAAAATGAAAATCTTTGTGTATGACAAATGTTTTCTGTAATACATATATTGTGTTATTGAAAGTTACAAAGTTTGTTTAATAAATTAAGAACTAGTTTTGAAAATAATACTATTGTGAGGCGTCTTTCTTACAGATTTTTTTGTGCTTCTAATCATTCAGATGTTGTGGTGTTTTGATAGGTAGATTCTCGTTTGTTTATCAGGAAAACCGTGTAATGTTTATACAAATTGTAGATATAATATTACAGTCAGTGTCAACACAGACACTTAGGATTTTATTGCTTGAGATGAATACTGCAAACAAACAGGTGCCTACAGTAGTCAAGCAAACAATAATAAAAAGGCTTAGCCACGAGATTGGCAGAAAACACAAACCAAGTACCTACCTACATCGCGTACTTTTCATACTAGAAATAACTATGATGTTATGTTCAACAGCCATTTGTTAAATAATTACATATTGCATGAACGGAAGCACTAAATACCGAAAATTTTCGAGCTAACCTGTGTTATACAGGGTGTAAACGGACCCTTCACGAAGCCATCAACCAAGCATTCTGTACATCAAACTAAGTAACTTTACGCAAAAAATTTTGCTGGGAAATGAAATTTTTTTTTGGGGTCAAAAATTACGTTTGACGGTAGGAATCAATATAACGCACGCAGAACATTGTACTGATGGATGGATTGAATAGTACGGGGGTCGTGGAGGTGTTTAAAGTAAAAATCTTACATTAAAAACATGTATTTAAAAAAAAACTTGTAAAAAAGTTGGAACTTTGACCCCCAATATCTCCGTAACTAGAAGGTTCCCAGGTATGGTCTAGAACAAAAAAATAATCGCATTGATGGGGAGAGCCAATGCCTTTCGGCTTCGTTAAGGGTCTTTTTACACCCTTTATAACAATTTAATCATAAAGTGTTTCAAATAAAACTCTATGTTGCACAGCCAGATGGAGTGGTCACGTTTACATGGACGGCTCAGCAGCAGGCGTACGTGTTATCGGGGTACTTCTGGGGGTACTCGATATCCTGCCTGGTGGGAGGCACAGCGGCCGAGTTCTGGGGCCCGAGAAAGCTGGTGTTCGTCACCATGCTGCTCAGCGCTATCCTGACGATGCTGAGTCCGCAAGCGGCGAGGTTGCACTACATGGTGCTGGTCGCAGTGAGGTTCGTCAGCGGACTTGCAGCGGTAAGATTTTATATTTATTTTATTTTAAGAATGTATGTACAAAATACTCTAAATTTCTCTCGTAACGTTCGTCTCGTAGTCGTAGCGTTCGCAAGAAGCACACGAATAAATACATCTACTTGAAATTCTCCTTTTTCTAACGTTTGTATTTTTTGTTAGTCGTAGGAACTCTAATAAAGCATTGGGAGTTCCATACTTTTAATGCTTTATTATTATGCTAATGATAATCCATGATACTGTAATTCTTGTAACCAGACATTATTTTTGGAATGCCAAATTCTTATTTGGTCTCCATCATAACCTATAATCATACCTGGGTATGTACCGATTGAATTAACTAATTATAGGGTCTACATTGCGGACTTCAATGTCTTACGAAATTGCTGATAATTATCAACAATTTTTGAATGTCTGACTCCAAATAAATATTCCATTGTACAATAATTTATTTTGAATTGTTCAAGATTGTACAAGATAATTTTTGACCTTAAATGAGAATAATTTAGGTATTAATTTGCATAAATGCATTTGCAATGAGTTAGTCTATAAATAAGTAAGCAGGTATTCAGTTTTGAAAGCTTTACAGCTGTACAAATTGTACCTAAATGTACGCCTACGGAATATTTACCTATAGATCCTTACCTACATTCGAACTGCTTATAAATATCTACTGATTTTATTTACTGAATTTTATTTAAATTTTTCTTCCACTTCTACACAGGTTTTCATCTTCTTTACATAGTATAAAACAAAGTCGCTCCCGCTGTTTGTACGCTAAGATCTTATAAACTACGCAACGGATTTAAATGTAGTTTTCAGCAATAGATAGAGTGATTCAAGAAGATTTATATGTAGGTATATTGACAATATACCTATATATAAACCAATATAATATTGCACCCGTGCGAAGCCGGGGCGGGTCGCTAGTTAAAAATAAGAACACAGACTATTTCAGATAAATTCTATTTCATTACAAAGTACATTACTGTAAGAATGATAATGAAGAACCTTCTCAGAAGAATAAGTACTTATTTAACACCTTTTCTATTAGGTAGACTAATAAAATCACAGGCAATTTGTCATGGTCGTAAAACTGTAGACGTCTAGAACTAGAATAAGTATATTTTACTGTACAGACCTACTATGAATAGTTGTTTTTTTCCTTTGTCACACAGCGCATCAGTGTTATTTTTTCAATTTGTTAAAGTAGATAAGACACACAATTACGTTAGTCAACATGTTTTAATGCCGCCATACATAGGTATTTGTAACACTAGAAAATATTACAGATTCCACGAATTAATGCATTCATTCTATTCTTATCTATCAACGCCGAATAGGTATAAAACCTTGATTTTGTTTTAAAAAGTAAAAAAAAACATAATATAACGGTAACAAACGTCGTGTTTTTTGAATGTTGACAAAATATTTATCATTATTATACTTAGTTTTTGAACTGGCTTTGAGGACCTCGTGGCTAAATAATAACAGCCGCTCGGGGTCGATCTTCAAGTTAAGCCGCGCTTGCCTTGGTTGGTCCGTGGATGGGTGACCACCCATTATTTACTGAGTTTCCTCCGTGCCTCGGAAAGGACGTTAAGTTTTTAGTGCCAGTTGTCATTTGTAGCTCTTTGACAGTCATTACAGGTAGTCAGTTATCAGCCCAGTCTTACCAAGGGGTATCGTATTACCCAGTACTAACTGGGTTGTGGAGGTTAGATAGGCAGTCGCTCCATGTTAAATACTCGTATTCAGCTGCATCCGGTTAGACTGGAAATCAACCCCAAAATAGTTGGGAAAAGACTAGGCAGATGATGAGTTTTTGAAGTGAGACGGTATTATTTTTACAAACTACAACTAATCTGTTCTACAATTACCTCAAAATATCGCGTCGACGTAACGCTAGCTCAGGAACACGCTAATCAAGATGACTCCTAAATTCCCACGGCCATTATATTTTTATGGAAGTGTCAATTTAATCTTTAATTTTTTATGTTTTTCAATGTAAATGAACCTGTTCATGAATGATACTCACAAAAAGATACCTGTAACTACAACTGAACACTCTAGAATAACATTATTCAGTTATTTTAAGCGACGGAGGTTTTTCGCATATTTATGTTCATGCCAATGTAGAATCGTTTATGAAATTATGACACAAGAACATTTTTTCGCGATAATATCAGACTGTTATACAATCATTTAATATTTATTTATACAAGTTCGTAGAAGCTCGCAGAATGTTCTCTTTGTATTTATGTATATGACTGACAACTTACCTGCACTTATTACATTATGATGTTGCATTTACGCAACTTTGTGCTTTATTTCTAGGAAGTTGAAGGCTCTAGCAACAGTTGCTTATATGTAACAGTAGTTAGATTAATCAAGAAATCAACGACACCTACATACGTCTAACGTCATATTAATTCTCAAAGACGCGTTCAATGTATAGAATTTACTGTCTTCCGAGTAATAAACCGTATGAAGTAGTTGGAATATAATATCTTTATTTATGCACATAGAATGTGATTTTGAATGGTCAATAGTTTCAAGGGTCTATTTCGTAATAAACCTTAGTAGGTATCCAACGCGACTCTATTACATTACAAACATTAGCAGGATATGTTCAGTAAGTAGTGTAAGCCATTTTTTGTTGCGAAGCCACGCGTAGTAGCTGCGTAGCACGGCGTAGTGGCGTGTTGAATCGGCGTAGCAGCCGCGTAGGCGTCGTAGATACTGAACGCATACGCCACGTGTATGACTCGTGCAAATCTATATACCTGTGGGCTATGTGTAGACTACAAACTATTGTGTCGTCAGCTAGAACTCATGGTGTGTTATGTGTGATTACTGTAATCTGTGTCATCACTATGGTCGTTTATATTATGTGCATATTTTTGCACATTTACGTGAGAAGAATTTTAAACTGTAACTTTAAACCGTAATAAAGTACCGTTTAAACCGCAGATAGCAATAATTCAATTATTTTTTATCGACTCAGCCACATAAAATTCAAGCCAAGATTTCAAATAGGTTTAGGTTTAAAGATATTAAGTCACTTAAATGAGAACAATTCTTAAAATAAATTATATTTAAAGTTCGTCACGGACATCACGGTAGCAATTATTATATTATGATACATCCTTCTAATGACTTCACATTTTAGGAAGGGTTTTATTTGTAAAATAAGTAAGGTCCGTGACATGGTGCTTGCAACAGCGCCGAAATATCGGGAACTTAAAACAAACAGTAAACATGATAAATATTCCGTTTTTAGTGTTAATGATAATTTTGTTATTTGTGATGAAATATTCAGCTAATAGAGTTTTTAATGCATTGAATGAGAGTAAATATTTAATACATTAGAGTTTTGTTGTACAATTGTGCTCCTCCAAATGTTATTTTTTTTGTTACCAAACTTAGTTCTCATCTTCGGCAAAATCAGAAAACTAGCCCAGCGAGTGCTACGTAGGGTTACTTGCTTCACGTTTGTAATCGATAAATTAGTCTGTTTTCAAATTAGGATAAGGATGATGACAGTGAATGAGCTGATGATAACGAAGCCTAATAACAATTATCATTTGTTGCAGGGATTCCTGTTTCCAGCACTACACGCACTAGTGGCCCACTGGGCTCCCCCGGCGGAGAAGGGAAAGTTCGTGAGCGCACTGCTAGGTGGCGCCATCGGCACAGTCGTCACATGGTCGCTAACAGGACCTTTAATTGAAAACTTCGGATGGGATTACGCGTTTTATGTACCTGGTGAGTAGTCGCTTTACGATCAACGTGTACCTTGGATGTAGTTAAACAGATAATTACGAGTAACTTGGTCGAAACGTTCGATTTTATGGAGGCACTCAGACGATGGCCAATCTTCTTTATAATCTTTATGAGGTTAGACTTCAATCCCATGAAACCTCAAAGTGCCTACTTTGTTGCAAAGATGCATGACAAAGTAGTGTAATAACTATAAGAGTATTATATTATCTGTGCTATAAGTAAGACCCTTCTAGTTAAGCACCTAACGTCACTAACAGAACCCATGTCATCAGGTTGTGATACTTTGAAAAGTTGGGTCATACTTTTCATACAATTCATACATTTACAATTACTTATTTAATTCAGTTTCGTGATATAAGCGTCGACCTCATTTTGCACGTCTCGTGAAAACTCTGAAGGTCGTCCTGTTCTAACTGCTGATAAAAGTTACTTGCCAATTGACAATTATGGTTCTTTAAAAATGGTTAATAAAGGGACGTTTAAAAAAATGTTACGAGGTATTTGGTGTTCTTTTCCTTAACAACAGATCAACTTTCATTAAGGTAGCTGTATTAAGGTCACAGCACACATATCTACTCGGAAAGGGATCGGCACTGTATCAAATCGAGCCGTTCAGTATTCTTTGTATGAAACTCCCTACTGCAACGCACACTAATCGGTATCGTAACGTAATCGCGTCGCCTCGGGACAAGCTCACGAACCGCGCTGCGGTGCGTGGTCAACTCGCTTACGGCGCGTCGTCCCCGCGCTGATGTCTCTCCGTACCCGAGCTAACGTCTCTTCGTCCACCCTTACGTTGTGTTGCCCGCGTGTTTTATTGAATTCGGAGTCCGGCCGAGTCGACGTATCGGAGCTCCTGATCCGCTTGATTACGTTAGGTTGACGCCTGTTTGACGGCGAGGCGAAAGGCGATACGGTGACGATCCCTTTCGGAGTTGATATGTGTGCTGTGACCTTTAAATCGTCCTGAAACCGGTATATTTCGCTTAGTAAGCAGGTTTTATAATCATAAATTAGCAATGCCTGATGCGTGGGTTAAAAATACATGCATGAATGTATTATCACGCTCTTTTCTTTTGTGGGGTGAGCGAACTCTGAGTGTAACTGTAAGAAATGCGTCAGTAATAAAACATGTCAAGTTGTATAACATGGGGAAGTAATCAGTGATGAAGGTACATTTGTTTACTTTATTGGTTATTTTCTTACATTTAATACGAAAATAGAACTTGCTTACTAAAAGAAATCTTGGGAACCGCTTTATTTCCATAAAGGGAGTAAAAGTTACTTTCAAAACCTCCACGATCCTATTCAATGCGTTTTGAGTACGTTACATTGAGTTCTACAGTAAAACGTAATTTTTCACCCCAAAAAAAAAAGTCGTTTCCCAGCATAAATTTTTACGTAGAGTTACTTAGTTTGATGTACAGAATGCTTGGTTGTCGGCTTCGTGAAGGGTTCGCACCTTGTATAGATGTTAATAAAGAGTCTTACAGAAATGCAAAATAGATGGTTCGACATTCTTCCAGAATATTTCTTAAATAGGAGCACAGAGTAGCTCAGATATCGCAGTGTTACAAAATTGGCTTTCTTGTTACCTGCCTCTATTTAAATTCCGTGGCGGTTGGTGCTGATTTCTACATAACTAATTGAGCCGTGACGGGCTTGTAGATGTCTTTGAAATAGTTATTGCTCTGAGAAATAGCTCGGTAATATAATATTACTTAGGTAGGAAAATTATAAAGGCCGCGCGATAGGCAAATAATACGACTTGAATTATATGAATTTAACCAGTCTATCTGAAACTATATCGGTTAAAGAGGGCCTAAGTAATCTATTTACTCAAGGTTAAGCCGTGCTTGCCTAGGTTGGTCTGAGGATGGGTGACCACCCATTACATACCGAGTTTCCTCCGTACCTCGGAAAGCACGCTAAGCCGTTTGTCGCGGGTGTCATTTGTAGATCTTTGACAGTCATTAAGTAGTCAGTGGCCCAAAAAGTCTGACAACCAGTCTTACCAAGAGGTATCGTATTACCCAGTACTAACTGGGTTGTGGAGGTCAGATAGGCAGTCGCTCTATGTAAAATACTGGTATTCAGCTGCTGCATGCCGGTTAGACTGGAAGCCGACCCCAATATAGTTGGGAAAAGGCTAGGCAGAACATCATCTGCCTAGCCTTTTTGGATTATTTTGGATTTCAAAATGTGTACTTAGGTGATAACTTAAAAGATTATGTGATTTATGAACACGGTCGGGCACAGCAAAACTCCAACTAAATTTCAAAGACATCCATCTCTATCTATTTCTACAGTCCCCTAATAAAACTGTGTTACTTTTTCCAGGTGCGATCGCGTTAGTATGGTGCTTGCTTTGGTGGTACCTCGTGTACGACTCTCCTGTGCAGCATCCCCGCATTTCAGACAACGAGAAAAAGTACATCCTCGAGGCTATTGGTGACAAAGTTCAACAGAGCTCCAAAGATAACAAGGTATGTATCTCAACCAATGATTGATTGATTGATTTGAAAAGAGTGTCCATGGAGTTTCTTGCCCATTCTTCTCCATGAGATCTACTATTTTCGAATGGGCAACTACAGTCCATTCACAGTTATTATGCCTGTGGCGGGACTGTAGGTAGCTTATTTTTGACTATGCAAAAGTGCCTGTCACGGGTCTATTTGAAATAAATGCTTTGACTTTGAGTTTGAGTTTGAGTTTGAGAATGTAATTTCGCTTGGCGCAGCACAAGTTTTTCTCTTAAATCTAAGTATTCATCATGAGGATACGCAGGAAAATTGTGTCTTGATAATTATACACCAAAACGGAAAAGTAATTGTACCTTCTTGCGTACAGCACCAAGGCTGAATTGCTTCGTGTCTTTGCTTAATAATATTCTAAACTTAAAGCTTGAACGTACGTGATCCGATGCTGGTTTTCCTATGTTCCCATTTCTTGGCCTATGACCTTTTTGAGCACCGAAAATTGATAAGTCGTGTTTTGTTTTAGAATTGCATTTATCTTATGAGGTTTCTAAATATTTAGATAGATAGATAGATCATTTATTTAGTGCACACAAAAGACATAGCACAACACACAGAAGCACAATTAAATAATACAAATTACACGACTATATAACTTTATAAAAACAAGGCGCCAATATATAAAAAGAAAAACATATTTACGACAGAAGTATAGTAACACCATGACATACTAAATATTTGCATGAAGTATAGATGACCTTTATTGTAAGCTGGGAGATCGAGCGAAATCAAAAAATAAAAATGTACGTCGTGTAAAAAAAGAATCAAAAAATTTTTTGCATGCAAAACAACTTAGGTATTTATAGTACTAATCTTTAATTTATCACCTTATACACGTATTTAGCTCTGACCTCAATATAAGTACGTGGTGGTTTGCGTGTAATGACCGAAAATCGTGAGGCTTTTTACCACGTTTCTGCCAAGGATTGACATCCTACAAGGAGATATCGTGATTTAGATAAATATAAGGTTGAAGACAGAAATTTAATCTATGGGCCATCAGACGATTGAAGGTGATACGCCTTCCCTACCAACTTTTTGCATTTGTGAGATTATTTTTAGCCATCGCTACATAATGTGCTCTTTTTGAGTGTATAGTTCGACAAACCTGTTTTTTTTCCAGTGTCTAAAAGCTTACCAGATTATTTTACTTTATTAATTTTTATTTTCAGATTGTGCCGCCATTCAGAAAGATTTTAACCTCGTTCCCATTCCTGGCTATGGTGATACTGCACTACGGCAGCAACTGGGGCCTGTACTTCGTGATGACGGCGGCTCCTAAGTTCGTGTCCAGCGCTCTCGGGTTCAACCTTACATCTACCGGCACTCTGTCTTCTCTGCCGTACCTCGCTAGAATGATATTCTCACTCATTTTTGGAGCTATTGGTGACAGGTACGAAAACTGGTCCTATTTCAATATTGATGTGAGTTGTTGAAGCCTACAAACTCGACTGGTTTAGGTTTATGAGGATATTATTGAACTATAGCTACTACAGTTTATTTGTAGAAGCTCAAGGGTACCTTGCTTTGTTTGCAAATGCATTACGTATTGTTTTGAATAGTCCCATTAATAAATTACTGACAACTTGCCTGACTAATAACCACGCTTTGTAATCACGGTGATTACGTTACTTTATTTTGTCTGTTCATCGCGTTTAGTTAATTACTAATCCCAATTTGGAGCAACTCCAGAAATAATTCCGCCCATTACTTTTGAGTCACCATTTAACTTATAATTTCCCGTTTACAGGATCGTGAAACAGAACATAGTATCAACAACGTTTATGAGGAAGTTCTTCTGCCTGTTCTCCCACGTGGTGCCGGGACTGCTGCTCATCGGTCTGGGCTACACCGGCTGCGCACCCATTCTGTCCGTGGCCTTGATCACGTTCTCCATGGGTTCCAACGGCGCGGCAACGCTGACCAACCTGGTCAACCATCAGGACCTGGCTCCTAACTTTGCGGGCACGCTCTATGGCATCGCTAACGGGATAGGCAACACTGCAGGCTTTGTGACACCACTGGTTACTGCACACTTTACCAAGAATGGAGTAAGTAGCTGCGTTTTTGAGCTATATTTTTAATCGTTAGGTTATCTACAGTCATGCAATATACACCGTGTTTTTTCATCAATAGCGTCTACTTATCTCTGAACTTTCGCTTGAAAGAAAAATGAGGGTCTAACATGATAACCTTGATTTCAGAACGGATTCGCAGAGTGGCGGCCAGTATTCATAACGGGTGCTTCACTATACATTGCGTCTGCCTGTTACTTCATACTCTTCGGAACTGGAGAAACGCAGGAATGGAACTATGTAGCCCCCGTAGAAGAAGAAGAAGAAAACAAGAGAGCTCCGAATTCTACGGACACGACCCTCACGATCTCACCCAAAACATAGGGAGACATATAAAGCGTAATGCACACTAATGCAAGAAGCATACATAAGTCTGCTGAATAGGTATTTTTAATCATAAGTAGTTTTAAGTTCGTATTAAATCGCCATAATTATTTAATTCCCTGGTTTAGTTGTGACCAAGGCAAGTACATTTTTACTACTGTTTTCTATTACTCAATTTCTTTAGTTTAATTTCACGTGTGATCCGAATATTTTGACATATAACGACAATGTGTAGGTAAAGCTATTAATTCTACCGATGACTATCAGAACATGCTCATTTTCATAGTGATCGTTTTATTGTTATCCTCTTTTCTAAACTTCGCCGTAAACTCGGACTCTGTGCCTATATACATACATTTCTAAATAGAAGAGCCTTGAGTATTATTATCTTCTTGTTGGTTTATAAATATATTTCTTTGTGTTTATTAGCTGATTGCGAATCTTTGACTGCAATTTGAAAAAAGTTGTCCAAATTCCATGTGACTGTCATTTTTCTGTAAGTAAATTCTTAGCTTATTTACTTGGACTATCAAAGGTAAAACGATCGTTTGACAATTGCCGGTTATTCGACATTAGATTTATTTACCACTCATTACGACCATGACTATTAATAGAGAATCATGTTAACTTATCATTTTTATATCACACTGTCTGAGACAATGTTCCTTCCACCCTGTATAGCGCATAATACTGCTGCGCTTGCACAGAAATATGCAAGCAACTTGCATGCTAGTATAACACTAACCAATCAGGAATTGTTATGACACAATCTATATGTAAACATTTCAATTTAAATTACTTTTGTGCAAGTTACACGCATTATCTACAGTTTTACTTTATTCAATGGCGTCTCTAAATAATACCCTGCTCATCATGACTTATCCTCAGGATGCTTTCGAATTATTAATATTATTTGTAAATAGCCGAATTATATAATAATTATTATTTTAATGAATGTACACAAGTTTTATAAGATTACTTGCATTATTTAGGTTTTGTTTTTATTCGTGACTGTGATGATGATAAATAAGAATGAATTATGTGAATTTCATAAGAGAAAATAAATTATTCTACATAAATTAAGAATTGTTTTATTTATGCACTGGAAATTAATATTTGCCTCGTTGATCGAGTGGTCGGAAATGCGACTGCTGAGCATGAGGTCCTGGGTTCAATTCTCGGGTCGGACAAAGGTTATTGGATTTTTCCATCGGGAACTTCTAAGTAGCAGCCACGGAGTCTAGATCGACCGCCCCCTATTAAATGGGAATTAAAAACATAACTGGCGAAATGGGGGTGTACTATAATATTAGGGTACACTTCTGGCTAACCCTCGAAGATTACAGGCGTGATGTTTATGAGAGATATTTTACTCACTTCAATACAGAGTGCAGTAACTGAGTAGTGAAGGTCAGATAGACAGTAGCTTCATGTAAAATACAGGTAGTCAGCTACATCCTGTAAGCTATGCAGATGATGAGGATGAATATAATGCTGGGCAGTATTTTTTTTGGACTCCCCCACCAGGAGACACCAGTAAGATCTTTTACAACTTACTTATAACAGAGTGGTTTTGGCAGAAGTGAGGAAAGGGGTAAAACAATGCTTTGGCGGTAACATTGTTCAGGACACCTTGTGCATATGTAATACTTTTCTGAAGGCAACACAGCCCTGACTGATAGTCGAACCCAGGAACACACGATCAGCAGTTGCCCTGGCAACTAGCCTGAGGCGTTCCATGAATTTACCCATTAGTTTTAATCTTCGAATTGAAAATTTATTTTAGGTAGATAAATGAAATATCACTGAAACCATTTAATATATTTTATTATAAATGTACGTACAATATATCTACATTATATACACGACAGGCATTCATTAATTACATAACCAAAATATATTTTAATATTTCCAGATATAAGACTACACTAAGTCATCGTCTATTTGATACTGCGCTAGTCACATTTATATAGACCTTATGGGATGGGAACACATTGACGATATCGACCTTTGATGCTTTGACACCACCAATAAGAGCAGTTCGATATTTCAGCTCTTCACCATTTGCTAGCACTTGTGTGCTTAGATCGTGACGCCGAAGTGTACCAACCCATAAGGACACTATGACAAATATCTAACGTTAAATAAAATTTAATAGCGAGTGATTGGCATAAACACGTCCTATATTAACTAAATAAGGACAAAATAGTTAAAGTTATATCCCATTGATACATCCATCTACATTTACCATTAAGTTTGAAACTATTCTTACGTCTTTGGAATTACATCACCAAAACAACTCTGGTTATGGTCACATATTATAATTTTCAAGGCGGGATTCACAAGATACTTCTTATATTATCCTAAAAACGTAGTAAGTAGTAAGCATACTGGTTCAAAACATAGTCCTAACATCGAGATTAATTCAACGTTGATAACAAATATTTTTGTTCAACACAGATCATGGTTACTTCGACACGTACTGTACGCATTATTAATAATTTAAATATATCTCCATTTATCGTACATAATTTTGTGCGTACGCGGCGCCTAAACGTAAGATTCGGACTCTGTGTCTGACTCGGAGCCCTCTAAAGCTAAAGTGTTGTTTTGTCCCTTCGAGTCTGCGCCGTTGGATGGCTCTCTGTACAGACGCGGCACAGACTTCGACCGTGAGTTCTTGTCGTCTTTGTTGACGTGCACCGGCTGGAACTTCTTCAGTACTCTCTGATACACCATCTTCCTCGGGGGTACCGGCGGAGGCATGTGGGGAGCTTTCTTATTATTATTATTATGTTCGTATTCCGAGTTGTTGTACTCGGGCTTGACAGCCGTCGGCGTTGCTTTGTAAATGTCAGAAGGGAACATGTTCGGCGCCTTCATGTCGTGGTAAATATCCCTTCGGCGATTGTAAACTGACGTGTACAAGGGATCAATGTATTGAGAGGTATAACAATTATTCTCAAAGGAATTCTCGCTGGCCGGAGACTCCGTGGATCGACTGTTAAACGAGTTCTGCGGCTGGTATAACGTGTCGCTACTACTCGAGTCGCTGTGCAGGATAATATTCGCCAATGATTTTGATTGGTTTAATTTATTTGTATTATAGTTTCGTAGTCTTGTCTTCTTATTCTCCTCCGAATTATTATTGTGGATGTTGTCGACGTAAGAATACGAGTTTTGTAGAGGATTAGGTGTACGTTTGTCCTGTTCTCTACTGGCCGGTGGAGCACTGCAGCTCTTGGTGCACATGTGCGCAGGATCGAACCGTCTCTTCCGGCAGCAATTTGTTATTTCGTAATTGCCGTTGCGCATTTTCTCAGTGTTTGCAAGTTCTTCGCTGACTTCTAAGCTCTTTGTTCTAGCTGCTTGACGAGTCCAGTCATTTCGTGTAAAAATGGTGGCTGCCGGTGTTAAATTCCCATCAGGTTTGGATTGCGAGGTTTCTCCCTGTTTCTTCGTCATTTGTCCGTAGATATTTTCATTGTTCGTTTTGCTGGTGTAGTTTGCACTCTTTTTTTCCCACCCCGTGTACACTCGGGCATAATTCGTGTTTGAAACGGTTTCCGTTTGCGTTTGATATTGATTCTGTCGTTGGATATTCTCTGTAAACATGGCTAGATCGTGTATGTTGCTATACACAATATTTTCTTGACTAGAAACCAGGTCGCGTTTACTATCGATATTTTCCTGTTTTGATTCTAATAGATTGTCGGAGCTCTTAGCTCTGTTAAAGTTTTTGTTGGAGATATTTTTGCTTGCTTCTTGTGTCTCGGCAAACATGCTGTAGACTTTTGATGTACGGGCTGCTTTTGAAACGTTACTTCTCGGTGGTTTTTGCGGTTCTAAACCAGTTATATACTTTGCTGGGCTCTGTTCGTAGATATCTGCCGTCGACCGCTGTAATGCTGTTTTAGATACGTAATTCCTGTCATCTATACCATTCGAAATACCAATATTTATGGAATTATGTACGTATCGTTCTCCTATGTATGGCGTAGTATACAGTTCGTCGTTAACCGTACTATACAGTTCTGCTTTATTAGAGTAAATGTTCTGCCTTTGGGCAATTTGAGGCAAGCCGCTAACGTTATGGTTGTCGATGTTATATCGCACTACTAATTTAGATTCTTGCTGCATGTTGTTGCACGTTGGCGCCGACAAACTGTGCAGGATGTTACGAGGTGCAGGACTGTTTCCCCCGTTGCTATTTGAATCATCTTCTGAGAGAGTCAGCCCTGAGTCTCGGCTTAGCGATAGTTTTTCCTTGCGTGGAGTGGACAGTTCCATAGAATCTAAGGATATTCCAACTGAGTGAAGACTGTCGCTTTCCTCGGCTCCAGAATCTAGTAATGCGTTTGAGGTTTCAGGGCTGCCATTGCCTAGTAGACCTGCAATCTGAGGTCCAAACAGGGCTTCGGCTTTTACTATAAGGAGTTCTACGACCATTGGCACTGCTTTGGGAGCTTTGTCACAGGGTGTGTTGGGCCACAGCAGGCTGGGCCCGACGCATACGCCGAGGTTCATGGGGCACATGAGGTTTATGTTAGACTTCTTGGCGATGGCTTGCAGCAGACATATGAAGTACGTCAGCATGGTGTAATGTGCCTTTGGGAGCTTTAGCAGCAACGAACGCACGGCTGTTACTTTCTCGTTTTGCGATAAAGCTGTAACAAAGAAAAGGACGTTACAGCAACACAATATTTTACGTCAGCTTACGAAGCTGCTAGTGTATTTATCGTTAGCCATCTGACTCGGCAATGAAATCATTGGAGAGTAAAACGTAAAGTAAATTGAAGTGAAAAATGATACTTACTTAGAACTTGCAGCCAAGCGGGGTAGAGGTCAGCGGAGAGTAAGGGTTGCGGTAGTGCTCTGAAGAACTCCTTCACGAGCGCCGCTAGCAACAGCACCGGTGCTCGTTCTAGCTCGGGACAGCCCTCCGCCCAAGGACCCAGTGTGTCCAGCTGTACGAAAATACAAGAAATTATTATTGTATATGCCCAACTTACAATAAGTTATTCAACAGAGGAATTGAAATGGAAAAAAATCCGCGCAAAGATATTCAATGTTTAATATTCAATGACAGGTTTTGAAGTCTTCGAATGTGACAAATCAGATTCTGCGAGTTGTTGTTATCCAACTATCAACCTAACCTAAGTTGAGAATTTCCTTACCTTATCTCTAAGCAGTCTGAGCGCTTTAGCATTAGCGCTCCTACGGAACACGCCATGAGTAAGCGGAGCGAGCGAGCGCAGGCGCCGCATTGCGAGCAGCAGCGCGGGAGGGGGCGCGCCGCCGCATAGGCGCGTCAGGGCCACGCCGAACAGGCGCCCGCCGCGACGCAGCAGGCGCAAGCCGCGGCCGCCACTCGAGTTGCCGCTGCAAATCAAACAAACATAATATTTTAGATAAATTGCAAATTGATACAAGAGATTAAGCTATAAGAAATTGTACTTTGCCCTTCTGCGGGTACTATTGATACAAACGCAACCGAACAAGGGCACAAATCGCAACAACTAATTTTATTAGCCAAGTATTTGGTTGGTACAAAATGGGGTTCGTGGGTAAGGCTACTTACTTTTTTAATCCCTGATTTTTCTTCCGTAATTCGAAGACCAATCCGCAGGGGTTATTCTTAGCGTTAACGTGTTCCAGGTCAAACCCGTCTTCATTTGACAACGTTTGCCTTATTCTTGACATCTGAAATAAAAATAAGCACTGAGTAAGTAAGGAAGCATATACATGTATAGGTCGCCTTCAATATCAGAATATGGTAAAACTGTGGTCGATCTTAAAGCAGTTTCTATATTTTTGTACGCAGACCGAAACAGCGGCGAGTTCGGAATAACTCTTTCATTATTTAATTTTACCTGGACTGCATGAGGTCGCTCAATCCCTCGGAGTGGGGTGGGCGGAGCGTCCCGCGTGGTGCGTACGCACAGGGTGAACTCTGTGGCAGCGCCCCAACGTCCGTCCCCCTCGTGCTCGTCGTGCTCGGGCTCATGCTCGCGCTCGGCGCTGCCGCTCTGCAGCACATGCAGCGCCTGCCGCACCACACAGCGTGCGCTCATCTCTGGGCTTACGGAGACTGTCTTACACTGGAAATAAATGGGGCTCGTTATGAAGGAATTCTAACAAATCTAAGGGTGAATAACTCCGCCAGCCCTTACTGGCCCCACTCCCATAATTTTATTTGATATAGTTTCCTGTCTCAAATAAATCATAAATATCTATTTCTTTAAAACCATGTGTGGTATGGATACAATTCCTATTCCTTTGTTTATAGGATCATTTGCTCAAAGGACTATTTGCTAATTATAGTCCTATACTAAAGTTTAGTTTTTTTTTAATAGGTCGTCTCGATACGGAGCCTCAGAAAATAACTACACTTATACACTACTTTACATTTTTACAGTACTTAGACATGACACATGCATAAAAACTTTAAAATTCCAATAAAAACTATTTGAACTTGAAAGTTATCTATCTATTTAAAACAATGAATACTTACAAATTCAATCGAACTCGTCGCGTCTTTGTAGAAGATCTGGATATTCGTGGATTTTGGTTCAGTAGTCAGCTGAGCGGTTAAAGCATTTTGAATTTTCCTGTAAAGAGACAAAAGAGAATCAAACCACGAACTTTTATTATCATCGTAAAAAATTTAATGAAATAATATTACTGAATTTAAAATCACTCACCTATACCAAGTGTCTCTAGCAGCTTGCGTGGGGTAGATGGCGAGGTAATTGGCAACACCAGTGACGGTCGGCCATCCGAGCATGAATCCAGTATCATCACCATCGGTCATGGAGATCCAGACCTCAGCCAGCCTCACGCTTTCTTTTAGCTTGAAGCAGTTGGTTCCTCTGGCCTTGCCGACGAGCAGGAGGTCGCTGAAGAGGAACAGGTGACGGTCGAGCGGTGGGGAGGTGGTGCCCAGGGGACTGAGCTGGACAGGAGCCTCCATGATGAAGGTGCGGGGAGACAAGGAGCTGCTGCTCGCGCTGATAGTCCCGCTGATGTCCAGGCTCGGCCGCTTGCGTAGGCTTTTCTGTTTCTGAAATAAAAAGTTGAGTTATTGAGGAGTCTTGTCAGGTATTCTGCAATTTTGGTCAAGAGATGCAACATTCAACTGCTGCAGGTTGAAGATGTCGCTTTTGCTAAACTACACATTCTCTTTCGCTCGTTGGGAAATGACAGGTCTTCTGTTGAATGATGATACTAAACTGCGACAGCTATTAGGAACTACAGCCCTTTTGCACTCCAGAGGACCTGGACAAATACTGACAATCATTTTCAAACTGTTTTGTATTTCTGAAAAGACATTTTACACGATTGACAACAGACTACTTTTTGATAGCTTATGACAAACCAATACATTTTTGAATTATTCGATAACATAATCGTATTGTCCTAATGTCACTTTGCTGACCTGAGTCAGGAGCCAGCAGTGCCTTCACTGCGCCAACCTTAAGGTTCCCAATCCAAGTTATTCCAAGTTCCTGGTGATGTCTTACCTGCGCATGATGCGAGGCAAGCGCGGCGGGTGCATCGGCGTCGTGCAGCGCGAGGTAGTCGTGCGGGAACAGGTCCTGCACGCGCTCCAGGTCCGACAGGCGGGCTGCCCGGCGACGCGCGCATCCTCCCCCGACCAGGCGCTCGTACTGCGCTAACCTCTCGATCTGGAAGTCAAGAAACATGATCATAAGTATTTGATACGTAAGAGAAAAAAGAAAAAAAACGTATTGATGGAAAAGCTTTTCTATTGGACATTGAGATGTTTATGGCGCAGAGAGAACCAAGATTTGTTTATACTTTGATTGTTTGAAACGATCTTATGCTGGAGGTCCTAAATAAATAGCAGAACATTACGGAACATGCGCTACGCTGGTTTCATATCGCCATTACCACCTAATACTGCCACATCGCTGGTCGCCCGTTAATATCAGACACGCACTAAAGGCAATTTTAATTAACGAAACTGATACCCAGTACCGTTTCACCGTAACGTAAGATTGTGACAACAAGCCGTGCATAATACCCTATACCTCGAGGCGTATGCTCATATCCGTTCAAGCGTACACAAGACTTGATTGAAGTCATCAGTTGGTACAAAGCGTAATCTAAATTCTCATCGCGACGAACAAGAGTCCTTAGGGTGCTCCCTCACGACGAAGCTCTGAACCGTGTCCACGACAATGATACCTTATTATAAGAGGGCGAAGGAACCGTGAGAAGTTACCAGTCATTGTCAGTTATAATCATATCATAAGGCCTTCAGCAAAATTGTGTGATGCCTTAATGCGTGTAGATTCACACATGCATTCTTTTATGAACGGAGGTCACAAGTGGATTGGTAATCGTTGCTTAAGTAAATTAGTCGATAAATGATGCTCGTTAGCAATAGTTGCTTACACCGACATTTAACTTGGTGAAATGATGCTAAGATTTTGTAAACATTTCAATTTCGTTCAATTGATCATCCTGCTTGATTCGTTCTTTTAGTAGTGCGTTTCATTAAGATTTAATTTTGTGAAGTCGTTATGATGCAAAACGTAGTGAACTCCTTGTTTCATTACGGAACCTATGGAGTAATATGGTTTTGTTCGTACAGCGGACATGAATTTCCCCTTAACAATCGTATCAAATGATTCTGTTTGTGTGCAGACGTGTTCAGTGGCTCGTAAAATTATGCGTTTGACTCGCGATGACCAACATTAGACTCAGTTACGTGCTGCGCTTCCATTACCTTCTGAGAAATGGTTGCTTGTGAGTATTGCGATACGCGGTAGGGACTAGCGGCTTTATAATAATATCCTGTGGTTTCAAGTTAAAGATCGGTTTAACAAAAAAAACCGAAGGTTAAGAATCAAGTATTAATGACCATAGTGACGTATTAACAATAATCTCTTCTTGGGATTTCACATACCTCCATTTTTTTGTTAGCCAGCTTTGATTATGGAATGACACAAAAAATGGAGTTGATCGTTATTGACGGCTCCATTAGGATGTCTACACAATATGGCGGTGACGCGGAGTTATTGTACTGTAAATAATTACATATTAATGTGCGCACAACCGCGAACTGACGCGATCACACTGATTTTCATTAGAATAGACAATTTGACACTGGCACCGTTACTCGATCATTGTGTACAGATTGAACCTACACCTACACGAATATACCTCAAAGTTAACAAACTTTTAAATTACATACTATGAACGACGAAGTTTAAAAAAAATCCTGACTTGAAAACAACACAAATGTCTTTTTTATGTAGTGTAATTTGAAGGTCTTCAGATACATACGACGTAACTCTAAATTAATGTAATTAACATGCAGAGAATATGTTTTGAGTGTAGGAGAACGTCTAATTAATGAATTAAATTGTCATTAGCTTTAACCTCAGCATTAACATTTAAACGTTTAGTTTAATTACGGTAATCCATCTCCTAACATCTATGGGAAAAGGTCCCGTTGACTTACTACGAAATGTTTCTAAGAAATTCCCAGAACCAGGTTTTAATAAAAACGTTCTCTTAACAAAAGTCCCTAAAGGTGCAATCTATGGAGCCGCATTCAAACTCCACTTTTTTACAACTCGACAATTAGGTACTTAAAGAAGGATTAACGTTTTTTGTTAACAAACCGAACAAATGTTTTTGTTTTCAAGATAAAACAGGATTTCTTAAAGATTATAAATCCTTTCTTGGGTTTGGAGATAGCATGTTTGCTTCTCAATGAACACCATTTCTTCGGCTTATTATTTTAAGGCACGCATCCAGAGCATTACAAACACGCGAGTGTTATCTGTACGCGTTACACGGAACTGCACTTTCTAACTCAAATGTTTACTTTACAGTAAGTGGGCTCGGGCGTAAGTTTTAGATAACGAGTGAACTGTCCTAAACTGAGATAAGCTGCGCGTGCGCCGAGCCCTTGCCCCCCTCCCCCTTCCCACACGCAACAGCTTTTTACAAATTTACTTTATCTTCAACTTTTACGTTTCCTGTTTTAGTGGACACACCTAGTGGTTTCTTTTTCGAAATATTTTAAAATGTCCCAGTTTTTATGTCGAGCATGTCATAAAGTCCTAATGTAGGTCGCGTACAATCTTTGTAGCCGGTATCTGTATCAATAGTAAAGTGGGCTATGATAGGAGGTCTTCGTCTTCCGTCTGCTTGGAACACGTTTGTCCTTACGTAACTCCATGTATCAGTCTTGCGCAAAGGAAGTTGAAAGTTGTCATCGTGTGTTGTATTGTGATGATTTATGTAACACTACCAGTAAGAAATTAATGAGACAAATTGGATGGTTCAGCAGACAACGAGGCGACTGATGCATTGCGTATTCATGAACACAGCTTCATGCCTTATGTTTTTATTTTCATTTGAATATTAAAGCTTTCACTAACTATAAAATATAAACAGAATCCAAAATCCAGATCCGATCCGATCAGTCCCATTCTTGACTCCCAAAATCCATTTTAATGAATTATTTATAGAATCGATCGCTTTAAATAAACCATAATAAAACTTTCTTCATTATCGCTAACAAGACATTTTCGCCAAAAATGCAGAGCGATTTCCACTCGCAATGAGCTCTCGAGGCGCCATAATTACGACGGAATTATCGCTTGACATTGGTTTTTAAGGCAAATTTAATGCCATAAAGGTTATTAACGGTAATGTGGCATGCGGACCGATTCACGGAATGCAATGCGCGTGATTCATCGAGCTCGAACTCCGAGATCGGAACAAGGATGTGCAATACCGCCGAATAGGGTCGTGAATAATTTGCTTAAACATTTATTGCAGCAAAGGTTAACTCTATGATGAATCTATTTGAATTTATAATTTCGTTTTCCACTGTTATTTTGTTTAGCAATGCCTTTTGGAGGTCTCGTTAACGAATTCAATTACATGGGAACAATTTGAGGTACCTTGAATCAAATTGTGTGTGATCAAATTCGACGTTCTTCCACAATAAATGCTATGACGCACACCCATATTTTTTACTCAAAATGTTGTTTTGGTAAATTAAACTCGTGTTCAGTACAGTCTTGATAAATTGAAAGGGAAATCACTGCAGTATTATGGTACAAGGCAAGGAACACAATGCTGCTCACGATGAACTGAATACTCGCAAAGTTCATCCGGAATAAGTAATCTCGCGACATCAGGCGACACCGGGCGGGTCGCCGCGGGTCGGCGCGACACATCGCTCTATTGTTGTGCTTACGACAAGCGCCTACTCATCCTCCATGAAAACAATCCTAAGATCTCAGATAACGTTTCACTTTTAGTCAAAATACCGTTCAGTAAAAGTGATTTCTTTATCAAAGGTCAACGATAGAAACTGAACCATGAGTACCTACGTTCTATTTACTCACCTACTTACAGATGTCAGTGATATTTCTCATTCAGTTAGGTAATCAATTGCTGTCAAACGCTACTATGTGTATATTATTCATGTCAATAGTAATACAATAGGCATATTATTATTGTTCGAAAAATTGCATCGCGGTATCGATTTCAAGATAACGCAAAGTAATGAGTGAGTGCTGTATTGTTTATTCGATCATTCCATCCGAATGACCTAAATAAATACGTACTCGCTGTCTTCTGTTAATAGAATAAGTAGCAACTAGAACAGAGAGCTTGTGTTTGCACCAGAAAGTCTGTTAATTGTGTTAATTGTAATGCTAAGTTATTACTGGAGCGCGGGTTACGGAATATTGGGCACACAATGCGCTAGAGATGCGTACAGCGCGTTGATGTCTTTTGTAAGAAGATAAGTTAAAACGTAAACAATAGCAACAGTTTTGTAATAATCTCCACTTTATTTGTTTATTATTTTATCATTATTTGTAATGACCGAAATAGAACAGAACTACTTATCATAACGACAAACAAGGTATGTATGAAATAATGTCAAGTAATTACAGTTGAAGGCGAGTGGTCATAAATCATATCGAAAGCAGCGTTGTTACCAAAGAAGACATCAAGCGTGGAATTTTCGATTGAGAATGATATAGGACTGCCGCGGTGATTCGGAATAATGCATTCTGGGCCGAATCTCGGCACGCAGGAGATTGCGGTCAACGGCCTTCTTACACACCCCGTGCTCCTCGACAACATTCATTTTAAAACAAGGACGGGGAAAAAACCTCATGAAACTTAACAATCTTTCAAATAAGATGCCAACTTGGATCGTGTTCGGGAACTCAACAATTAATGGCAACGATAAAACATTATTCTCGCGCGAGTTCTGACCAATTTAAATGGAATGCCTTTTAGCATACAAAAGTTCCTGAACATAAAATTAAGTACGTACACGTGTGAAGCACTTCTGATCAGGAGAACTTGAGATAATAGCAGCTATAAGACTGTATGACTTGGGGGAGGATGGCTTGAAACAAAGGCGATGTTTTGTTATCCTTTTATTTAGTCATTATCATTAAGATTCACTTAACTGACCGTGTACTCGCAAAAGTTGCATTAAGGAATTTCTTGTGAAACATTTATTGCGAAGTACTAAAGTAAATATCAAACTTATCAATGTTATTGTGATGCAGAAAGAATGACAGCCTCAATAAGTTCTAGGTATGGCCGAGGCGTGAAAATCATCACGTATTTAGCAATAATTCGTACAAAGACACGTGTTAAGCGGACAGATCTATTGCCTAACAATTAAATGGCAAGCACAAAGAATACGCATCATTATACATTAACAAATCCTCTTGTAAATTGAGTGACGGCACATCAGATGTGTTACGTCACGGTATAGTTAACAATGGTGCGGCGGCTTCGGCGTCAATCACGCTTGGAGACGATTTTAAATAAGTCCATGGGAGAAAGTGCATCGCCTGAGGCGTGGTCGTAACGATGTGCCTCGAACCGCCTCGAACCTGGAGGTTACGGACATAGGACGGTTAATTGAGCCCCGGCACTGCCCCCGCAGGTCACCGCCTGACCGCACAATTTAACGCATTTCATATCCCCTTCACAACCCACCTAATGTGGTAAGATCATTGATTGGGTCCACTCTAAGCGATGACGCAATTCCTTCTACAGTGACAGGAATGATTAGTTAATAGAAAAAAAGTTTCCCAAACATATTCAAAGTAAAATTCATCTTAACAACTGCGTCTCACACTATTGCATCATTATCTGATAACCCTCAAAGGGCCAAAGCGCAGCGATAAAGCCGTTAAAGTAAAGATTTATTAATATACTCTTATGTGACGTTTACTGCATCTATTACCTAACAACCGGGTTTACGAGCATAAAAGTGGAAAAATATTATTTTACGTAATAATCGCGTTAGACAGGTAGGAATTTATTACCAAAAATCCGATTGGGCTAAGAATGAAATCCGAATCCCGTTAAATATTTGATCGGATTTACGTCAACTTATGATACATGGGTAAGACCATTAGACGGAGGTGACGGCTACCTGCCTCTACGATTTTAAGTATCGATATTATTATTTTGGTAACCTTAAACTTTTATTATCAAGTCTATAAAAAGTGGAGGTTAAATAAGATAGAGATTAGTTTGCCTAAACCAACACGGCTTGGTCAATCTGTTACATCATCAGTCAGGCACGTACTTCTAATTAATCTTTAGGTTCCAGAGAGCTGGTGACTAGTGATGTAGTGGTTACCGCAAACCTTGGCAAAGTACCGATAACTTTGTTTCCCGCTTTCTCTTTGCGTAACGCGCAGCATTGTTTTTACTTTACATCACAAATTTACACGTACAGGTACTGAATTATCGATATTTGCACTTCTATTGAAGTCTTTGAACGTTATATAGAGCGAGCACAGACTCAGAGTTACTGTTCTCGAAATATTTTTTAGAGGCAAGGCAACTGCTAATGGTAATAATATTGTTCTTTAAAAGCTCTAATAAGACATTATGTCATTATCATACGCACCGCTGCCGCGCTGGTTACTGCAATAAATATTGCTATTATAAACCTAATATGAATTAATGAACCAATATAATAAAAAATCAAACACTTTTTGGATTTATTATTTAGAATTTCGTATTGAGGACACAATCTGTATAGTAATTGAAATTAATTTTGAAATCTGTCTGAGTTAGCACCATCTGTTATTGTATGCTTTGGGTTTAGCACTCTTCATTTGCATACAGATATTATAATTGTTGTATCGCATGATAATAAAATTACATAAAACATGAAAGTATTGATCTCGCCGAGGAAGTAGAATCATGGCGTGTCAATATTAAAATCGATGTGCCACTTTTCACGTTACGTAAACCACTACGCTAAGTTGTATTTAGATTAGTCGGCAAACATGATGAATGGAGGACTGCAGTATCTCCATATTATCGAATATTCGACTTTTGGTTACAAAACAATAGAAATAATAACTTCATTAAATTCGACTCTTGGTATTTGCAAGATAACTATTGAAAATGGTGAATCGAAACAGCTGCGCTTGCGTCTATTACGTAATTACAAATTATACATGGTGCCAACACACGAAGCGAATAGATACTGAATAAGGACACCACATATCCTTGAATAAAAATACCAATAATTATTTTCAATTACAAGATGTAACAATCACGAGCGAACCGATAGATTTCGTATCTGTGTATAATCATGTTCGGTACACACTACTACGTGTATATAATATAATTTATAAGTGTATAAAAAGTTTGGTTATACTTCGAATCAGAGGTTCGTGCGTACAAATGTCAAAACACTAGTAGTACTGTAAACAAGCGGAGGTGTTTTCTGGTTTTGAAAATAATTATTAAGAAATACACGACAGAGGATGACCGACGAGGTGCAGCCGGTAGCAGTTTGTTAAACTTAGGTATATCCTTTTTATTGCTAGGACACACCAACCAAATTAGGTTAGGTTAGAACTGTGACCAAACGGGTGCGAGCCGAGCGAGCGCTACATCCAAATCGGTACATCAACCCTCCAAATTTAAAGCCGCACCTAGGTATAGCCGGCTAGAACCAGGTGTAACCTTACTTCGGCTTTTAGCCGTAACATATACTAACTTAGGTACATTTTTAACTTGAGTTTATTTATCTATTTTTAGTGTGTCTTCGTTTTAGGCGAAAAGAGTTCGTAATTTCGGGTTGTTTGCCCATTTGTTCCACCAAAATGATTTTAGTTTGTTTCTTCCGCCCTGGATATCCCCAAGGACGCAGTGGAGCGAGTGATGGTCACCGCTCCATGGTTCCCGGAATACGATTTAAACGCCGCACACGCAACCAACGCGAAACTACCAATTAACTCCCCGAGGAGGCGACATAATGATCTGTTAACTTTTTATCTTTTTGTTCTATTAGCTGAAAATATCTATGTGACCATTGAGTTCTAAGAACTACCTCAAAGTCACATCATTTTTTTCTAGTTAGTAATTGAAAATTATAAAGATACGCTTTTTTACGATTTTCTTTGTAAGGTTAACCACGTAACTGCTAGGTACGTCGGTATAATTAAAACTGTTGTATCCAACCAAAATATGTTTTAGAATATCGGAGTGTCTAGTTCTAGCCTCTAATTCAGGTCTTTATTAGTCATCAAAATACCTAACGGTTAGCATTTTTTCTCCTTATTTGACCCCCAAAGGAATTCAGTGTCGCTTTTTATACTGTTCAAGGAAGTGGATAATTCCTATTTTTTTGGTATCGTACTTGTCGTGGAGGTTTTTTCTCGGTCACGTTTTACCATGGAAACGGGCGCGGGTGGCGGACGTGTCCCGTCGATGTAGATCACTGACCATCCACCGTCCACGCCCCGCCTGGGGACGGCCAGTCACGTCCACACCTGATTCACGACCACCTCACCACTATTCAAACGTCGCATCTCGACGCATCGCATCTTATGCGCAGATTCCTGCTCGATATCATCATTAACTTCCTCCTCGCTTATTTAACAAGCAATTTACTTTGTACAAAAATGCCAAAACAACAAATAATCCTCGTAATTGCTTCCACATGGTAACGGAGGATTATTGTTCCTTGGTTCGTATTCATGAATATTTTTCAAATGACTCCTGGCTTTGTAAATGTCCTCGTTACAAAACAATTACCCAAGCATTTGTTGTATGTTACGGCGGTTTGTACCCTCAAAGAACAGTCAGATCTCCGCAGGACGTCGACTAATGATGCGGACGGGTCCTGACGTCACGTCGGGGGGTCACTAAACTTACTGTTCCAACACGTGTTGGCGCAATGTTATCTTTAGATTGGAAGATGCTGCACAGATTGCAGTGGGAACATTATTTTTAGAGCGAGTCCTTTGGGAGCGTTATGTACGTGACTATTTTTTAAACGCGTACGCAATCACAGTCGAATTACGTGACGACGTGCACTTCCTATACAAAGCTGTTTCATAGTAGTTCGCATAGTGTTGCTTCCACGGTGTTGTTTGGTTTTGCGTTTCGTGTTGTGGGAACCGACGCCGACGGAGATGCACAATGATGCGAGCCCTATTAGCCGCCGATCGGCGCGGGCGCTCCAACAAACACTGTTCCGCGAACCCAGAACAATGGTGGGTAATTTTGTAATGTCTTCTTATTACCATGCATGACGCAACGCACTCTCGTATACTCGTCCCATGTATTCCTATGATTAATTATTATTCATACAATGCAATAGGTTATTTTATATTTAATTCTTTCGATTTACGATGCCTGCATTTCAAATGCAAATAAATATGCTTCATAGTTCTTTAAATTAAATAATCCTTGACGAACGAGGAAATTCAGTGAACATTGTTGTCGGCATTTCCTACAATAAAAAGTATGTTTATTTCGTTTTCTACTGATCTCATAAAATGCAATTCACGTAGGAAGGAAACTGTGTCACAATTGAAATTGTCTCGGACCTACTAAGCGTACAAAATGAACTTTCATTTGTTAAGGTTGTATGGAAAACAATGAGCTCGTAATTGCTGGTTTTATAGTGGTGTACACGCCTACAGGTGTGTTCTGTGCTATATTTATCTTCGCACCGTTTTGGAGATCCCGTCTGCGTCTTGCACATGTTGTATCAAAATATTTAATTGGTATTTCCCTTACAAGCGGAGCAAGCACGCGCGTATGCAGACTGCACAGATGAGTTTTTGCTCCATTTGCTAATAACTCCGGGACATCTTGAGCGACGTCTGCGTCGCTATTTATAAGAAGCGACTACTTAAATAAATTCGTTCGTGTTTTGTCAAGTTAAATTCGAGTTTTGTATCGTTCGCCATTATGTCTGTCAACGGGATGTAATTTTTTCAAGTTTGTTGCCCATCAGGTGTGTTTGTAATTGACAGGTGCACTAACTAGTTGTGCCTATAAATATTTATAAAGGCGTATTACTAGACAATAGGTAGCGATGAACACGCCACTCTAACAAAAAAAGGAAAACAGCATAAAATTAATCATGAAAAATATATACGTAAACGTACTTAATTAATAACTATGTTCTCGTTCAAACAGTTGATATTAATCATGATAATTGTAGCATTCGTTAAATATCCTAGTTACTATGTAGGCTACAATTAGATGCGCTTTCGAAGTGGAGTTATGAACGGCTTAATGAGATGCATCTAAACAATGCATTATTCATTTGAACCTTGTTTACATCTATTTCACCTTTGTTGAGAACGCTTCTCGTGACAGAGTACTGACTAGTAGTGCTGCGTCATACTCACAGATATTTTACAGTGAAAATGTTTTGTTTATTCCGCAAAAGCGGAGAAAACAGCAACGATTTGTTTGGATGTTATGCTCCAAACAAATCGTTACTGTTTTCTCAAAACATTTAAACATAACTTTACGTGATCCGGAACTCGAACGAATAAAACGCAGTTACACGAACGAATAAAGCGCGTTCTGCAATTCGCATTAAATAAATATCACTTTATTCAGTACCGTAAAACAAAAAGTGAATCGATGCACAGAGATAATCAAATTAACTGTATCGATCAATCACTAGTTACGTACAACAAGTCAACTAAATGGAGTTTTGGGTTACGGGCCCATAAATCTGGTTCAAACTGGATAATTACGGAACAATAATTATGAAATACGTTTCAATCTATCGTATCTTCGTTGGCCCATGCGCTGAGACCTTTCCAATTACTTATGTAATGTGAGGCTCTCAAATTATGGTATAACACGAAAAAAACGGGTCTGATCTGCCGCGAGCCTGACGTCGGCTCTATCCATTAGGTAATTATGAAGTTTTCGAAGGGTCAGGTAGGAATGGAGGCTCCTCTGAATGGGTGTTCTGTTTATTAGCGTAGTTCTAAACAAGGAAGACGTCAATCGCTTTTGTTATGTTGTTATCCTCCGTTTGGGTACTGTTTAGGACCACGTTGTTTTACTACTAAAGCTGTTGTTACTCGCTTTTAAAGTTTGTGGTGATAAAAAACTATGTCGAAAATAATGGTGTTTTAGAGTGCGTCTAGACAGTAGATAAGATACGATTGTTTTTTATAAGGTTTGTTGGAGTTTTACTTGGATACAGTTAGAATATTCGATTGTTTTGGTTATTTACATTTTAAGTATTTATAGCATGAAAATATATCATTTCACTTCTCGGTTTTTTATTCTATTATGTGTTCAAAATATTATGATTCTAAAATTAGTTTGGGTCAAAAATTTGAAGTGATGTTTAAAAAATCTTAGTGTATCAACGACTCCAACAAAACGATTAAATGCAATTTAAAAACATATAAATAAGTAGTGTCTGTACTGCAAATATTGGGCTGTCCAATAAATCTGCATTCATGTGTACAGTACCTACACAAATTATCTGATTCATATCTGATCAGACTCATAATTCCAGCTGAATTATGCATGCATTGTTGGGCATTGTATTACATGATATTAATCGTTCGGCTGCCAACGTCGCGAATGTACTCGTTTTGTTTCATTAATAACGATACATTATTTACTTAATACCAGCGAATTATGAGCTACGTTTTATAAACAAGCAGTTAATTACAAATTCCATGCCATCAAGTTTGAATTTGGAATATTAGTTGGGTGATGGATACGATAATGATTAGAATTGAATTAAAAACATAGAACCTTGGATATAAATTAGTATTAGATCAAGATATAAACATAACGCAGCATTGATCTGTCAACATTATTGACTATTAGAATATCAAACATATCAATAACCTCTCTGATTCAAGGAGAGAACAATTACAAAAAAATAATAATACATATCGTAGATCGTAGTACATCAAGGAAAATACCATGACAGACAGGTGGCTTAATTGCTGGCATTAGGTCGGACGGACCCTGGCGCAATTAAGGTCGCCAGATGCATTACAAAAACAGGATGCTTAGAAACTTGACGCATTGTTGAATCATACTGTAGCTAAAAGAAATCGATTGTGGCCGGCCTTGTCGTAAATAATAGAATTTGATTCAAACCGCTATTGTTTGGTTGACAATACACCATGCAATAAAATATTTTTTTAAATTTATTAGCATATATTTTTAAACAGCACAACAAGTCGTCAAGTATCTAACATTGTATGACTTTGTATAAACTCAAGTGATAATAAGCATCTTCTGAGTATAATCCGTGGAAGTATGTACGGTAGCAAACAGCAGCACTCACATGCATCATAAGTCCTTTGTGAAGGCAAGTAGTAGTCACTGACACGGGAACATCACACGCGGGGTCACGTTCGACCCTTGTTTATGTTATGAACAATTGTCACTGGACTGTGGAGGAAGGGCTACGGGCGTGCGTCCCGTGGCGCGGCGCGGTTCATACTGCGCGCGTCTCCTGCCTGCGCCGCGCCGGCGACGCGCGACGCCGCCCGCGCTGCGCGTACGCATCGCCCGCCCAAACGTGCGTGCGTGATGCACCGCCCGCCCGCCTAATTTTAATTAATTGATTTTAATGTTGTTAATGTTTTGTTTTTATTTAGGACATATACGTAGATATCTTTACAAATTATAAATTGAAATTGCTCTTCGTGTCTGTGTGACCACGTTATTCTTCTAAATTTTTATGTGATTTTTTTTCCGGAATGATTATGTGTACAATACGTAGAAAATTAGGTAATAATACGAGTAAATTAATCTTCATGTTTTTTTCAAGTCATAAAAATCGTGCGACGCAGGGGTGGGTCGCTAGAGTATACAATATTATCTTATCTCTTTCAAAGTTTAGTAAACCATTTTCTTGAAGGATTTCTCAGAGGTTATTTATTTTTATACAAGTAAATCAAATGATTTTACCAATTCATTTTGAGATATTTTTAGGAATTGCTTCCGTAACTGTAGTTAACTGAATTACGAAACAAACAAAAATCAACAACATATATACAATAGATTTACTGAAAAGTTAAATGTTTGAACAAACAAGCATATTAGTATAAAACATGGCGTTTGTTAGACGAGACGAGCGTCCGCCGACACCGATGAAGTCAACTTGTCGGTGGACAATAGTGTTTACACTCGTACATGTTTCAAATTCTGAAATACGGATAAATAAACATGCACAGTACTGTGTTTACTATACAATATTATTTCAAAAAAATGTTTGATTGAATTCGATAAGCTAAAAAAATATGACCATTGAAATAAAATAACTAAATGATGAATTCATTTAGTTATTTTATTTTAATGTTCATATTTTTTATAGCCTAAACAACCCGTATTATTGAAACAACAATAGAACATGTTACTCTTTGTTCGATTTTACGAGGACGCTATAATTTATCTCAACATAAAACCGATTTAGGTTATAGAAATCGTCTCAATAAATAAAAGTAAAAGTAAACACTCGATCTTTACAACAATGCGGTAATTTATAACAGGGATATTAATGTCTGAGTTGACTTTTGATATCTTTGGACTCATCAAACAGTTGCTTGTCCTACAAACCGGTCGTTGCAGAAACTGGCAGCCGGCTTGGGTCACTTTTAAAACTATACGCGATACAATAGATGGTGTAGGTCAGAGTTATTTAGGAGTGACAGACAGTGCATAAATCATCGGTGTAACATATCAATGTAATAGTAATATGAGAGCATATGAAAGAGTTTCGTGCGGACTGTGAGTCGGGCGGCACGCGCGATACTCTGCGCCCGCGGCGATCAGAAGTGGAGTATGTCACACGACTTATCAATCATACGCGAGTACAGACGTCGCTGATCTAGCATCAGATGAATACGCGAACTTGGACAGCACAGCTCCTTTTACTAAGTGCTGTCTGTGACCATTAGAATCCCGTTCACATTTGGTAAAGACGACTTATTAGTATCTACAAAAACCTCAAATTAGCAAATAGCTCTAAATCAAGGAGAGTGAGTAACTATGCTAATAATGGAGTTCTCAATACCACCTCTATTTCAAGACTACCTTGGTAATTACTGTACCAATGTAAACTGGGTTTCACTAGCAAACCTGTCAATCAAAGAGACCATCGGATATCGATATTAGTTTATCCGTTAGTGATTTTCAATGTACACTCGGTAGGGGCTGGTCACACAGATTTGTTGGAAAACAGGAAACAAGCAACATGACGTGCCAATTAGCGAAATTATAACCTATACTCCTCTATTCCACATTAATTGCCATAACTCCGATGTTTATCATAATTCCACCACTTATAATCGCAATGTCGAAACTTCCGTCGTGTTGCGCCACACGATGTAGGTATCGATTGCTATTTGGTTGACACCTAGTTGGATAACGATTATTGAGTAATCGATTTATACTAATTCGAATAGTGTCATATGTGAGATGACAGCTCTAATCATCGGATATATATTACACACTATTAAAATTCGTGTTGCGATAACACGAAACAGTTTTATTGGGGACACGACATGTTGCGTTTAATCAAATGATGAGCATTTACAACCGTGGTATTACAAGCGTAATTATTTAATTAGCTCTTTGCCATTCGACCTAAATAAAGAACAACAATGCGCAGGAGTCGTGTTTCTGACAGAGTAACCCGAATTCATCGACCCCGACTGTGTCCGATTGAATTAAACCAGTTAAATTATATCATTGCCGTTCGTCTGTCGTCAGTAATTCGATTAGCTGCCACTAACCACGCTCCGATGGGGAACACGACGATCGGTTGCCTTTTATAGTTTGGTATTTTCCTTCTTCCCATTTAAAAACTGTTCATCGTAATTTTAAAACCGACGTTTTTAATTTTTCCAAGCAATCAGAAAGGCAATTTGAATCGGATACGATTCAACAGCAATTGTAAGAAAGTTTTTATTTATAAATTGATGATATGGAACAATAACAAAGAAGTTGGCCATTCTGTAAAATGTATCTAACTGTTACGTTTTATGAGATTCAATAGCATTTCAATTATTTTTAATTAATATGTGCATTTCAAGTATTTTTGAATTCCCCTTGGGTGGTTCTTGATTATATCGACCGGCAAAGCATTCCCACGGGAAAGCTGAACACTTAAGGGAAAATCTGTTGAGGTCCTAGGATTTTATATCCTGAATCGGGTATAAAATCGTGTTTTACCGTCCGTTACAATATTAATGCCGGCCCGCATATCTTCGCATCGGCTCTATTAAGATTCTAATCGCGTGCATATTCACTCACATACACGTACTCGAACATGTGTCATATCCAAACCCGTCGGGTGGAGTGCCTACTCGCGTACTGAACGCGCTGAATCGACAATTGGCTATTAATGCAAATTGGTGGCATTTACATTTTGTCACCCCCGCGCTTCTTATAATAGCGAAGTACATAGTTTGTAATCAAAACGCTTACAATGCTTTAGTAGACGATTTTACCCTGATTTTAGGTCACAACGTTATTCAGCACATGCAACTCTCTATATTTAGTGTTAAAGTATGTACGACTTGTATAAAGATTATTTATGCTTCTTCTACCAAGTTGGCGAAACCGTAGGTAATCAGCAAGTCCTGCTACGTCAGTATTGGTGTTTAAAGCCGGATGCGATAAATAAGAGTTACACTTTCCTATACTACTTACTTCTGCGTGTGTACTAAAAAGGGAATAGCGGCCATAACTTTTTAAGACTTCCACGTGTTGCACTGTTACTGAAATGGAACAAGACACTGTAATGTTCAGCAAGTCTTCATTCATGAAATTGATGTCTTGGTTTGTTGGTTTAGCAAATGATGTATGAAATCTGCTTAAAATTAGGATTAGGATTTACAAAGTAAACTTTCGACATGATAAAATAGCGGTAAGTACAAGTACATCACAATTTACAATGCAATGCAGCTGCGAAACATCGCGGCGTCACGATACGTTAAGAAATATTGCTATCACGAAAATTGTCGCGATGAAACCGCTGACTTTTAGCCAACATTTACATTATGATATTATAATTAATTATACAGTTTCACTAGCGTACAAAAAACTATAATAAGTAACTTAACAATACATTGCTTTGATGCAGCGAATCTCCTTCACATTATGCTAATACTTTGCCTCTTGCAGCCAACCTTAGCGCGTGTTACTGGTTGGATTCCAGAAAATAGGTCGGTTGCTCTAATGAGTCCGTAGCAGTTATTTGTGAGGCATTATCCAATTTTCTGTTCCACGTCCATTATGTGAATGAACCGCTTCTATTCCAACGAGCGTGCGTGATCGGCCTCAGACGAACTCACGCTATTCTCTGAGATCTCAGACTCAAGTATCATCGTCCACCATTCTATTGTTTAAAAGTCGGCTAAAAATTAGTGCTATTTTCGGTTCCTTCCTTCTAAAGCTAAGTGATGAGTCACTATCTTTAATCTAAATCATTAATATCTTACTATTTAAGTACTTGTTCCAGTAACCTCACTGAATATTTGCAATGCTCTTTTTGTTGTGAACAAAGAACGATGTCTGCAAGTATGTAGTTTAATAAGTCATGATACCGCCTTTGATGAGATTCACAATTACAATGTGCGGGGCGTGCCCTCCCGATGTTAATACCTTTCATGATGATAGTCTTTCTTTTGACTTTTGTTTATTGTACCATTTTGCTGTCCCACTGCCGCACAGCTATATTTTACCGACTCTGATTGCTTTATTGTACTTTCAGAATACTATTGTCTTTACATAGAATTATTAATGAAATCAGGTTACTTTGCCTAAACAGAATCGATGTACATGATGTAAGTAATGTTATGCAGGTGCAATGCACCAACATAAACATCTTCTTATCTTATAAACATGTTCTCGATCGTTCTCACGTAGGAAAATCTGTGATTTACTTACTGAAGCTTGTGTTACACCTATTGCACACTCTTGACTTTCTCCTATAAATACGAATTACCTGATGCGAGTGCATGATGTTATATGATTTAATGTCTGGGAATGAAATATAATTATTACTACGCCGCGCTGCTTAATACAGCTTAGTTTCGACACAACGCGAGTCGTTTCAACAGATTTGGTGTTTTAATAAAGGAAAGGAAGTATTGAATACAAATGAGGCAATAAAATATAATACTGCGGCAAATAATATTTGATAGTCGAAGAGCTTAGCGGGTATCGCGCACAGCACACCCTCATCGCTATGCGGCGTGGTTGCGCGCGCGCATTAGCCATGCGCGATGGGTTGCATTGCCAACGCCGCGCCGCCCGCGCCTGTACTATCGATTGTTTACACATACACGCATGTATCAGCGTCGTCAAGGTCAGTTGTCACCCGAATTTATGCTCTAGTACCCTCGCGATAGGGAAGTGGTGTGGTGATCAGCGCCGCGATGGCGTCCGCCGGCGACCACACCGACAGACAGCGATATGACCATTTGAGGAGTTCGGTCACGATCCTACGCACTCCAGCACGACACTTTAGAAGGGGATATCGACGTTGACCGATGGTTATGACGTTGGAATAACTTTGAATAGAGTAATTAGCTCATGAATACACAAAGCGAATAAGACTCCGCTGAAGAAATTATTAATAGTTAATTCTATTGTTTGCTCGTGGAATGTGGCCGCTTACTGTTTATTGTATTATAATGTGAATATGAACAAAAAACTAAATTGACTTTTAGTTGGTTATTTAATCAGTTTCTTGATTGAAGAAGTTAGATACTTAGATACAGTCAAGTAGCGCTTTTATATTCTTTGTCGATCTGTCAGCTTCATTGTAACAAATGTTGTGTGATTACGATTAGAAATGCGAGTTAAATAAGTCAGTTACATAAGTGACGACTTACGATCAAGATGCTGACAATAACTTGAATGCGCGGGCGCAGATCGCAGTCGATAAGCTGTAGATCATTTTGAACATTTAAATCTAATTTATCTTCTCATTTTGTTTGTTAATTAAATTAAATCTTTACAAACTGATAAGATTTAACTAAACAAGTTATACTCGTAAATGTCAGATTTATATTAAATTATGAGTATTACATAAGTAGGTAATACATAGTGCAGACGTGACGTTTTCATAACACCGTTTCAATGAAAGGTTAATGCACTGATGTTCATAAAAACTATAATGTATTGAATATTTGCCTTTATAAATAACTGTTGTTACAGCGTAGCTTAATCATACACGTTGTAACGTTATTGTAAAAAAGCACGTCATATTTATACGAAGAAGAGCTTGTTTGAATTCGCAAGCGCCCGCGCAGTTTTTGTTGTCATAGGCCAAGAGCCAGTTTGGGGTCATAGCGCTTAGAAAGTAAATTCCTAATGAAATCCCAAGAAAATTCTAAATTCTTTTAAGCTCGCAACTTTACCTATCTCCAAATAAATCTTATCTACTTCGCTGTGGTATTTCCTTTTTAGGTAATACTTAAGGTACCGTCACATAATAATTTTAATAACAATAACCTCTCGGCATATCTAAAGACGTGTCATGATTGCCGTTAGGGCCATTAGACGATGACTTTCTAGATATAGCCAGTTATCCTGTCCATCTCGCTAAGCTGCCATCTTAATTGGCAAATGTTTCAGCTAATGTGCCAGTCTGACTGGCAACTGCTATAATGATAAGCACGTGTTCCTAATTCGCATGTATGTGCTTTTTTTGTTTCGTTAGAAGTTTGCTTAAGTGATTTATAGTTATTTGCATGCAAATTGGTCGAACAGTGATTATTATCAGTGGTAACACAAGAAGCTTAATACCTTTTTTTTGTTAGTTAATGTGCCTAGTCTTGACCTCGATTAACTGCTAAATGATTTATTTTCGATCTAGTTTAAACTGGGATTGGTTTATGTTCTCAGTCGTTCAGACTTTTGGAAAAGCTTTTACTTCTCCAAGAGTGCTTCGGTACATATTTTAACACTCTGAGGAAGTTATGAAATTAAATCGGAATTATATTATTGAACAAATTTTTCTTTACTGGGCGATATCTTGCGTAGACGCCTACGCCGCGTAGGCCCTGTGTAGTCGCCTACGCAGTGCCTACGCGGCGTAGCCGGTGATTGGACGCTGCCCAAACGCTACACAAGATCACTATGTCTAGGTCTCGCCAAGTTCATGTTTCTCTCACAACGTTATAGAAATCATACAAGGTAGTATTGAAAGGTACTTTTCCATTTATTAAGAAGTATCTTAGGTGAAAATTACAGCAGTATTAGTATGAATATATTTGATGCTTTATTACCTGACGGTTTTGAAGAAGTTTAACTTCTAATTTTATCTTATGTAATTTTTCATCAGTATTCATGAGCCTTTTGCTAATCTTGCTTACTCTCTCTCATATTAATGCTTAAATTAAATTCTAAAATCTATTATAACCAATTTTATCATTAGCTTTGTGAGTTATGTTTAATAGCCAAGTTAATTACTTAAATGTTTATTAGATAATTATGTATAACGTAGGTGTAATTAGTAATGAAGGTAGTGGCTACCGGTCTTATGCTTTCTATGGGGACCGGCAGTTTTCGTATAGTCGTCATTATACGGATGAACAGCACGCCTGTAATTCCCGAAGGGTTAGGCAGAGGTATACCCATTAGCACACCCACATTATGCCACTTATGTTTAAGTCCCATGTAATAGGGGGTGAGCCTGTTGCCATCAACCGGGCACAAATCTAGACTTCGTGGCTGCTACTGAGAAATTCTTGATGGAAAAACACAACAACACTTTGCCCGACCTGGGAATCGAACCCAGGACCTCATGCTCAGCAGTCGCGACCAACGAGGCAGTCAGCGTAAAAGGATGACTTACTGTAAAAAACTAAAATTAAGATAAATATTTATTATCAGACATCTTATGATAAGGTTACAAAAACAAAAAGATGTCGATAACACTAAATCTGATGTCGATAAGAGTATAAGAACAAGAAATTATGTAATTATAGGGAATGGCTCAAACAAGCCTAAGTTTAAGCAAGCACGTACTTGCCCAAGTACAGTTAGTTATATTAGCAAAAGTATGATAGAAATGCCTCATCGCTTACATAAGCACAATGATTTAGCCTCTGATAAAGGTAGTTAAATAATTTCCGAGCTCTCGTTCATTAAGGATTCCGTGAATCCGATCATTTCGTCTGATACCACAGCTGCAATACATTATATAATAAAGATATTTAATTTCAATAAGGTTTTCAACGCACGAATGAATCATTAAGACATTTCAGTACGTATAAAGGTCGTGATTATTAAAAGCTTTTTTAAATTTACGATAATGTCATTTTCACACGATTCAGTAAAAGAGAGCATGTTGAAAACATGTTGTCAAGTCGCTGAAATAAGATGACTTACTTTATTGCCCTTTTCTTATGTAATAGTGAGATACACACTTTTCTTAAGAGGGAACAGGTTCTGCGATTCCCATACAAATGTATCCCCTATTTTCTTTCTGAATAATGCCTCTAGAGCAATCATTTTTTTTACTTCATAAAATCAAGGTCTACTGTAGACAAGTCCCTGTCATTTCCTCTTTTAGCAACTAATAAATAAAGAAAATATGTCCCCCGAAAAATTACAAGAAATGCCCCATTTTTACGAACGTCATTAGAGGACTACCAGACAACGAAACGTTTTTAACATAAAAGAAATTGATAGAAACCTAGACATAGCTACTGTTTCTTAAAATTTTAACGTCAAAAATAAGGGCGCTGCCCCCCACCCCTCCTGTCCCTATCTCACCCTACGGGAGCAGGATTGACGCAACGGCAATAGTTTCTTCAAATATCTATTTTTTGCCCCTGTTCCCTCTTAAGTCACCAATAAGCCATTAACCTAGATTTTTACAACTATTTTGATCAAATTGATTTTCGCAGTAACCATTTAGACACAATCTTCTTTGAAATGTTTTTGATTAGTTCTCTTTGAAGAGATTACTCATACATTTATTTGGCATTTAAACAGGGATAAAAGTCAGTTAAAATAACCTATCGATTTTTAATATAAAACCGCGTCCGTTTTAACAGAACATGGCACAAACAAGTATATAAATCTGATATGTTTGCTCACCAAGCAACGTTTCACTTCATTATAAAAGTTGTTGAACTTTTGTTTCATATATCGAGTACAGAGTGAAAGTGATTCCCTTTGACTGAACCGAGATTAATGTACCTCGTTAACCGCCATCGGGCTATCATGAGAGATGGGTCGAGCTCGGGACTGACGTCACAAGTACCCAAATTGTTTCGGGACTAATCTCTCTCTGACGCAATTGCACTGCATTAGAATATTTGAAAAATAAATTATGCTACAAGCAATCTCACTGATACGAAAGAAATATTGTGGTTTCGGAGCTAATGTCCGAGTAAATTACTTTATCTGTGATGCTTCGAGAATTCAGATGAGATTTAAATTTTTATTTATGAATCATTGAGCAAATAAATCACTTTTTACATATTATCCATGTTAACTTTCTAATTCGGTAATAAGTAATCGATTAAGCTTTCGTCATTTACTGTCCATTTTTTAAGGTGATTAAAACTTCTTGCGTTCTTCTGAGAAGTATGAATTATAATGCAAATATGGTCGATTATGTGTAGAAGTAATGATTTATGATGAAAGGACTACAGATTTGCATTTTAAAATTAAAATAAATCCGTTTTCTTAGTAACGTCTATTTCGCATTGACAGCTGTCATTAAAAATTACACCTGCTTCTATTGAAAAGCTTGACTAAATACAAGCTAATGAGCCAACATTAGTAAACTACCAGCTAATTTTCTAAGTACTCCAGTAATTGCGGCAAATATATTAATTGCACATAATTAAATAACAACAGCTCACGTAGCACTAAACTCACGAGTCACATGTTATTATGGTAAATAGCGCTACAAGTACATCACAATAACACTTTAAACACCAATACACAATTCTTCTATAGAGATCTAGACATTATTCGTTTATCAATAGGGCATACAATTGGTTGTGGAAATTAATTTCTAAGGAATAATACGTTTGACGTGTGTATACATAGTGAATTACTATAAGTGAGTGCCACAGGGCATAATGAGTCTCACGATTGTTACATAACGCCGGTAATAGATAATGCATAATACTAATGACAAGTGATATTTAAAATATATTAGGTACTCAGTGTCTCGCGTCGTTTTGTCTCGAGTCTCGAGTGCTCCATGATTGAGTGGGGCGAATTAGATAAGCGCATTAGAGGTCGTAACTCACGGCTTTCACTTTTAGGGCCCAATTATTTATTTTTCGATTCTACGCATCTTTCGTAATAAGCTGCTGGGCGCCCGAGTCTCGATTACGCGGAACCTCCGCATCCAGAAGATCCATAGATAATCTTTGAGATAGTACTATGTGAATGGAGCTTTGGTCAAAAATATCATAAATCATTCTTTTTTAAAACGACCTCTTTCCAATGTTTACGTGCGATCAACTGTTACTGCTTGACTAATCGATTAGGATAAGTCTTCGGAAATTAGTCATGTCACAAATTGTAATATATCATAAACTAGAGCAAGAATTATGTCTACCTTCACGCTAATTAAACTAAAAATAATCAAGAAAAGGCAAAGCGTAAAAGAGTTTAAAATGGCGCGTTACGCAATGTATTTTTTATTCACATTTCATCACTGTTGGGGACAGTTGGTTGATAATTCACGTAATTAACAGCATGTTTGTGTTAGTAAACCTCGGCAACGTGCGCATACGCATGCCACCCGGCCGTCGGCGACATGTTCGCCGCGCAGCGCAAAAACTACGCACGCATTTCCAGTAATTTCGTAAGTCGTAACTTTGTAATTACTACGCTTTTAATAATTTTTAAAATTGTTTTACTTAATGCGTTCGTCCTACTTCATCGCAGACGCTGTAATGTTTAAAAAAAAGCATTTTATGCATAAACTGAGAAATACTTTCTTGAATCTATTGCTGCACTGGCTCCGGGACTATTTGTCACTGAAAGTGCATTCTTCAATATTTTACGACGTTACACCGACTGATGGACGCAAAGTATGTAGGAAAAATTGTTGTTTTATCCTTATCGAACCACATAAACAAAATTCCTTGGCGCTGTCAAATTAGAAAATAAACACGTAACCTGAACTCTAAAGAACGCTTATCAAGCATTCCTTTAAGAGAACTTTCTCTGAAATGCATGGAGCCCGGCCTGGAAATTACTATTATATCTTTTGAAGTGGACGCGAGCCGCATCGGTATCGAAATAATAACCACTCTCTATATTAATTACGTCCCTAACTCACCTAGAGTATGTACGCCGAGGGAGGGACCAGAGATGTACAGTCGAACAAACTAGTTGGTAAACAAGCAGTCAAACAATGTTGTGAGTATGTTGAGTGGTCAATTCTTTCCCAACACCTTTAAAAGTTATTACTACTAGTTCGTTATATTAAAAACATCGACTCTTGTTCTTAATTTTGTTTGCGGGGTGAACATGGCCAGATATTGCACAGGATAGAGAGAAGGAGAAAGGGGAGGCCTTTGCCCAGCAGTGAGCACTCAAATAGGATAACAAAAAAAAATTCAAACATAATACACGTGCAGCAGTGTATCGAAAGATGATTTTTTTTTTGCCTGTAAAGTTTCTTTCTTTTTTTCGTGTGGTGAACCTGGTTTCAGAGTTTTTATGCCACCCATGTGCCTCTGACTTGACTTTACGTGCCGTCGAGAAATATCTCTCAAGCATGCAGGTTTGATTTTCTCACGCTATTTTTCTTCACCTTGGTGATAATAATACAATACGCACATAAATCCGAAAAATCAGAGTGTTGGGTTCGAACTCGAGACCTACGCCTTGGCAACCCGACGGTCACACCACTAGGCTATCACTGCTGATGATTGTTTTGGATAAGTATTAGGTAGGAACCAAAAAGCTTATTCGCCTGTACTTATTCTGTAATAGGATCGGTAATGAGACCACGACACGCATTCTCACAGATGGATGGATGCAGTCACGCGTTGTTGCGTGGTGCTAGATAACATAATATGACACGTGGCTACTAATTACTTTGAGTTCGTTGATTAATGTATCAAGATTCAAGGTATAATAAGATGTTGCATGTCAAATAAATAGATAGGCAATAATCTTGTAAGCTTATTATATAGGTAAGTTACTATACAAGTATACACATAGGCTAGTGTTACTTAGAGATCATAAGTTTCGTGGTTAATAGTATTTAGGAATAGTCAAATACCTAATATTACGAAATAGGTCTTATCTGAAAGATGAAAACGTTTTTTCACGAGAATATTGTTTTGAATTGCGTTAATTGTAAACATTTTCGTGGTAGTGACTGCAGTAGACTTTTACCGATCAGTCCTGGCCCCATCTGTTAAATAGATTTTAGAACATGAGGGTTATCCCTACTGTTCTAAAATCCTAATCCAACAAAAGAACAATTAAAAGGCTAATCTAATCTTACCACCAGCTCCTCATAAAACTAAATCCTCAAACCGCAGAAGCAAAATCCTTACCTGAAAAGAACAAAACAAACATGATTAGTAAACGAATAACAAACCCACCTCATAATGAGTACCGTATTAATCTCGATAAGGCAATACACGTGTTACAAGGTACGTAATTATTTCATCTCAGCTATCAACGTCATCGCGATCGGCTTGCAATATAAACACTGATCGGTTTCGCAAGCCGGTGGCGACACTGCTACAACATCCGCTGTTGATTGCAACCCGCGTGACATTAATTGACCCACCGACATGTGCAATGACTTGAAATTATATTGATTAGTATCATTATATAAAACTGGCTTCTAGGCTTCTAATAAATCTTTGAACTACTTTCCGTGTAGTAAGTCAGTTGTTGGTTTTATGAGGTCCCTATAATATATACAGGTATGAGTATGAGCGAGGAGTATTTTATGTGTCAGTTTCTCTGCGTTCCATTGTTATAAATTCCATCGGCAAGCATGACAAACTTGGCCCGTCTTAAGGGGTTGTATTTTCAGTTATCTTTCTTAGTGCTCACATTTGTTATATGCGTTACTCTTGCGCGGAAATTCAGGATACGACCAAGCAGTTAAGACTGTCAGAGAGTAAATGATGTGTCAGTCATATGAATATTAGAATTTTATTAAATAGTGCTTATGGTATATGAAAGAGAAAGGAGTAAATGATGCCGTGACGTCTGACAGGGGAGAATGGAAGAAGAAAACGTTTTGCGCCGACCCCAAATAGAATGGGACAAGGGCAGGAAGATGACGAGGTGCTTATGGTGCTACACATAAAATTTACGTTAGCCTTGCCGTCCATAATAACGCGTAACTCCGTCTATTTATCACAATATGTTTGTATTTTTTGCTCGCATTATTATCCGCCCAGCCTTTTATCAACTAGGTTAGGGTCGGCTGCTAGTGTAACTCGATGCGGCTGAATATATCAATGTTTTATGTGAAGCGACTGCCATTTGACCTCCAGAACTCAATTACTGGGTTTTGGGTACCAATATTCCAAAGCTAGTAGACCAATCTAAATATATAAAAGCGAAAGGTCACTCACTCACTCACTTACTCATCACGAAATATCGTAAACGGCATGACGTATAAAGTTGCAATTTGGCAGGGAGGTGGTTTATAGCTAGTAGATGTCCGCTAAGAAGGGATTTTGCGACAGGGCCGGATTAAGGAGGTCTAAGGGGTCTCGCAAGTTTGTATGAAAGTCCTTCATTTTTTGTGCTACAAACTACAACAACTAGGTAGGTACTTAGGTAGGTAGGAAAAGCTGCATGCCGCTAGTAGAATATAAATCAGAATTTCAGCATTGAAGGAGATGGCGGGAAGAACTGGACAGATTCCGTCAGAACTGAAGGAGGACGCTCGGGTTCACGAGAAATAGAAAGAGTGGAGGGAAGCCTTTGCCCAGGAGAGGGACAGAGCAGGCTAGAAAATAAAACTGCTTGTAATGTAACGCATGTCAAAGATGTTCGTATTACGTGTTATGTATTTTTTACACTACTCGCACTCACTAGTGGTTTATCCCACTTTTAGCAACCTGTCAGTCCACATACAAAAGCTTACAACTTTGCCAAACACGTAAAAAATATTTATGTTGGCACCACACCATAATAACTGCAAATAACGACAAAGATTCTGTTTTCACCCGTATTACTTGCAAATCCACAAGAAGCTTCCCTATTGGCCAAGCATAACGTTACGTCTGATAATATAACATACAACTTTTTCTTAGTTTTACTCAACCTGCCAGCTGTCTGAAACACGTTGTATCAGTTGAGGACGATTTATGTCTGTCTTACGAAACGTATGATATAACGTACATAATACGCCTAGTACTCCTACTAAGTTTTTATGAAATTTCTAAAACACTGATGTGGGTAGTAAAAGAAATGCGTGTTGTTATGATATAGGTGCGTCTGACTAGATAACATGAGAGAGAGCGTGAAATGTTATGTGATGTAATAACTTTTTAACGTGTTTGGACTAAATCCGACAGCCATCTGGCACCTGGCACATGCACCAGCTCACGGTCACTTGACTCACATGTAAAGCTTAGACTTTCACTGACAATACATCACTAAAACTATATTGCTGAAATTGGGTTGGGTCTTAAAACGAAAATTCTCAAATACCGTGAAAATCAGCTTTCAGATTTCAACACCAAAACAATAGGCACAGTATATTCGTTCTTTCGTCATTTTCCAAATAACACCACCGAACAAACGCTAGACAATTACACAAAGTCGACGGATTTGTAATTCACAATCGGCTTTTCAACCGGCTTAATGGCTAAAGCGCTAAAAAGGCAAAAAGAAACTTGAACAGCACTTTTACGTCGAACACTCTTGATTGAAATCAGTTTTCTATCAGGCCATAAATAGAAAATCGATTTGAGCCGAGCTAATGAACGTACATAAGTGTCGGCACTTTGGACGTTAAACAGGTAAATATTAAGGTCTATAATTATGTGGAGTTACGAGACGTGTTTACTGGAAACTCTCGCCGAAGCGAAAGTTCCTCATGTGTGTGGATATGCAGCGTTTGACAATTCTCATGTATTTATTAGACGTGTCTGTGACAGACGCCAATCGTGTGGACTATCATTTTGTTTTCATAACGAGCTGTGACGGTTCAAATTACAATGAGAGTGGGCAATTACTTTAATATTAACCGCGTTATGTTCTTAAGGCGATAGTCTAGTCGTGCAAAACTCAGAAATTCACAGCAAAAACAAAAACACATCGAGTGTGCGGGGACCTCCTCCTTCAACACCTAGTCGTACTTAAATTATTTGAGATGATGCTAAAGCTGCTCTACCTACAGATTAAAAAGTAATGTAATGTAACAATAAGTAATGCAAGTAGAAATAATTGAGGAAAGGCACAAGCAATCCATTTTGAAACTTGAATTTCAGGAATGTTTTCTCAAATATCTAGATTGCTAGTGATGCGGATGTCATCTAGTGGAAAATAAACCGAGTAAACGTACGTCACCGGTTCCAGGAACCGTTACGCTGCAGCGAAATTGCAACATCTGGTTTTAAAGGAAATTCTCTCCGCCTATTACTAACGGTTACCGAGATAATCACAAGTATGTTATTACCAGATCTACTTTCGATCTCGGCTAACTCAATGCGGGAACATTACCTATCTTAAGTAACATCAAATACCTAAGTACCTTTCATTTCAGAGTTCCTGCTTAACTAAAGGAAGTATTGACTATTTGACGTGTGCACATAAACCGGACGCATCTAATGCAGTTTCTCTTTGGTCGGTAGCAGGGCTGGCGGTCAGTTACACCGTGCTAAAGATAGAGAAATTAGCTGCGCAGGAGTGCGCGAGTGAATGCACTCGAACGCAGCGCCCGCGCCGTCGCCGCCCCGCCCATACCATATACGAACAGGCGTAAACTGAGAGATCGATTACCACTAATTACTGGCCTCTGTGCAAAAGCCTCCTGAAATATTGCAAGCCGACTGTATCTCGGCCCTACGACAGTTAATAAAACAACGTAGCTCTATATACAATATATTGGCACATGAATAAATAAAGTCTTGACGAACATATATTAAAGCGCTGGATTTCAGTACACTACAATTAATATGGAAGAGTATTTATCACAGGAACTGATAATCAAATTATAACTATTACCGCAGTTTCTCAACCAGGACATGCGCCTGTCTTATAATCAGATTAAAGGAACCTACAATCTGCATATTCTTAACGAGAAAAAAATGGAAGAGCAAAACATACTTTGCTCTCGAACAAGTTCTGCTAGGATTATAATCTCCGCGTTTAAGTCTTCATAATATAAATACTGAGAAAAAGATTGAAATATCTGTTCGGATCTCGAAAGTGGACGTCAGTAATCCCTTGGCGCGGCCGTCTATCGGGCAGTTTAGATCCAATTACAGTCTGCGCGGGATACTAACAATCATGGACTTTCCTCGGGCATTCGTCAAGCGCTGTTGTGAAGCGTGAAAGCGGATTGATTGCTTGATCACACGACACGTGTCGCTTGTGACTTCATGCTTTACGCGATATCTGTTGTAAGCTGATCGCTTTCTAACGCACACGACGGTAATGCTGAAATACGTTTGGATACATAATATGAGAGCCTCACGACATATGAATCGAGTTATAGGCGTCATGTTCAATATTTCATAGGTAAGTTGTTAATTCGCGTAATTACTCGATAAGTGTTTTCCAAGAGACGATGGTTATAAAAAACAGCAATGCTGATAGGTAAATTGATATCAAATATGTTTATGTAAATCTAAGTAAGTAAGTACATAATGATAATTACGCATGCATAATTACATAAATCATCTAACAATCTACAACGTTGGTCTATTGGTCGCATGCGCGACTGCTGAGCATGAGGTCCTGGGTTCGATTCCCGGGTCAGGCAAAGTGTTATTGGGTTTTCCCATCATGAATTTCTCAGTACCAGCCACGGAGTTTGACTTTGTGCCCGGATGATGGCAATAGGCTTGCCCCCTATTACATGGGACTTAAACATAACTGGCGAAATGTGGGTGTACTTGTTAGGTACACCTCTGCCTAACCCTTCGGGGATTACAAGCCGTGATGTTATGTTATGTTATCTAACAAACTTTCCAAGTCATAATGCAAACAAAAGTGTTAACTCACAAAGCAGTCAATACTAAGACAAGTAGTATATACCACAATCTATTCATCGCTTACTTGCTAATTGCCTGTTAGCATTCCTCTGCGACCAACATGTACGGTTATCACCTTATATACGAGGATATCTGATTAACTCATAAAAGACTAACTGATTACACACGCAAACTGTGTAGCAGACACTTCCTTTGTTACACCGCTCAGATGTTGAGACTTGAGACTTAAAGATGGCGCGACTAGAAGAGACGTAAAAGGCGTCGACGCTTCCAAGGTGTGGTTTCGTACTAATCGAAAAGATCTAAAATGCCATGCTGATTACTTTTTCTAGAAATTGTATTAATAAAACTTTTATACTTAAGCTAAGTTGAACAGTCACGAGCACCAATATCTATACACTTTTCTAAATTTAAAAGCAATTTTCGCGAGAAATAACGTTTGTAACTTGGAGAAAGGATCTTTTTCATAAAAATATGAATTCCAGAATACTATGTTCGTAACAACATGACATTTTAATTAGAACAGTAGGAGAAAAACACTTTTAAAAGTTGTTAAGTGCTTACATATTGGTGCTCGTGACTGTACAAACAACTGTACTTCAATAACAGACGCTTAATTCGTAATAGCGTCTCTCATTTTATTATTCACAGATCTTAGGTCTAATGTTTTTTTACGTTTGCTGCGTTCAGAAATAGATGAAAAATAAAGTATCTATTTATATAGTATTTTTAGCATCATCTCAAATAATTTAAGTACGACTAGGTGTCAAAGGGGGCCCCAGGGATGTGCCTTAACAGACGTTGCATAGAGGGGGCTCCGGACAGGTATTTTAAGAGGAAACGGTCCCTCCTCTCAGGTGTGGATGGTGACCTCCGGGGTGGTTTTAGTGCGGTAAAAATTCCACATTCCCCGGTCTTATCCCCAAAGACCGGTCGCCTTTTGAAGGTTTGCCACCGAAAACAAAAAAAGGTGTCAAAGCCCCCCCCGCACACACGATGTATTTTTGTTTTTGCTGTCAATTTCTGAGTTTTGCACGACAAGACTATCGCCTTAATTCGTAATAGCGTCTCTCATTTTATTATTCACAGATCTTAGGTCTAACGTTTTTTTTTACTTTTGCTGCGTTCAGAAATAGATAAAAAATAAAGTCATAAACGCGACGGCCGCGGTATTGAAATAGCCACGTTATTTAAATCATCCGACCGCCTCCGCGATACCGCACGAGTATCATACGTAGATATCATAGATCTAGAACCACACAGAAAATATATAAAAGTATTTTATGTTGACTGTTATTGCAACTACACCGCAAGCTAACTACGAGAAAACTAATCAATAAGATATGTAAAGTTTATGTTATGGCTGCAAGTAAATAAAATTCATAGGAGCGGAAAAATATTTTATTATGAGTGAATTTTATTTACTCGCAATTTAACGCTAGAAATAGAATCAAGCACATCCAATTAACAACGAATAAATAAACTTTTATTTAATTAGAAGAACGGTTAAGAAAGAAAAACCGTGGAATTCATGCTTTTGCGTTGAAAACGTGTACAAAAATAGTCATTTCTAGTGATACATAATTCGTGAGTTGAACTTTCAGTAGCAGCTCCTTGTAGAGACGGACGAGCATTGTTCAGTGTTCATGGTACGTGGACGCGACACCCGCCGCAACAGGTTCACACCATCTTGACTCACGATAACACGCAACTGAGGAAACCACACATTACAGATCTTATCCAGCCAGTCTCAATGACTAATTATTTGCTTAATGGAATTAATAGCGCGGTCCACTATTAACACTTTTATATAAAAGCTAAGTGTCGTACGCTCTAATAGCCTCATTAATCTCATAAAAATACATACAAGGCTCTAAGCAGACTCACGCGCATACGATATTGCCACAATTTTGTAAAGTGACAGTAGAAAAAGTAGGCTGCAATAAAATATAACGAGTAAGAAAAAATAGCGCGCTTTATTACATTACTTTATCGTGAGATTTCTATCGCTAAACTAACAATGTCGGTATTTATTTTCAAAAGTGTGTAATAGTAAGAAGTAAAAGTTATTGTGTAATAGTTTACAAAAAAGCCGGTAACAGATAATACAGTTACATGGTTATAGATCATGATTCATGACGTTCACGAATCGCATCTCGTTGGCGATATCAATTTCATGATCGCACGTGAACGATCAAGCGCTTGAAAAGTAAAGGCAGACCATCATCAAGCTAACAGCAATGATGCATTCCGCGGAGAGAAAACGACTCTAATGCGATGCAGTCGTGCAAACTGCAAATGAATAGCAGTACCAGCTGCAAAAAGCCGTCCTTTTATAGAGGCCCAGAGTATGAAAGTGGAAACATCAATGCGGACGTTATAATTTGCGCGGTGCATTTCCCGTTACGTACGCCGCATTCGGCCGTGACAATTTTCCATGTCGCACCTCGGAGACTGCTCGTAATGACAGAACGGCACTAATGAAACAACAGACAGCCAATAATAAACTTCCTGCGTAATGAGAGACAACGGGCACGAACCTCGAACACGGTTACTGAAGCAATTGAGCGGCAGGCTGCAGGCCCAACCACACCGCAGCCTATCGTACAATAGACCATTATAATATACTTTTTAGCTAGGTATTATAAATTATGCTCCATTCAGATAAGTAAGCACAAAGAAGGTATAAATCATGAGGCGGAATAATTGGAATATATCCTGATATGCATGCGTGGTTCCGTGTAAACTATGGTATGTGGCTTTGAAATAATTCAAATTGTAGCCGTGGAATGAATCTGACTGTTAGCCTGTCCTACGTATAAACGATTACTTTAGATTACAAAATAAATACTTGTGTTCCGTAAGAGGTATATCCATATATCGAGGTGTAATCATTACATTGGCTCTGAAAGTAGACTAATGATCGTCATTAAAATAATGTACGCGACATTAGAGCGAGCCGCAGCTATGTGTTTCGACTTCGGACATTTTTAAAACATTATTTTTAAACCAGTGTGACAGATTAGTTTAAATTCCTTTTAGTAATCTGCCACCCAAAGAAATGTCATTTTTCACTATGCATAAGTAAATAAGGATAAACTTGTACGAAAACATTCCAAACGAAAGCTTCCGTTCAACTATTTGTGTGGGCAGAAAAACCCTAGGCGAACAAATACATATTGTTGCACTAACATGACCGCATAACGGTGGGTTGCAGGCTATGAGTAGATGCACCTGCGCCCTGAGGATGAGCCTTTCACTGGCGCAAGCGCATATCGAAAGTGCAGCGTTGATGCAACGCGACCCCCGACCTCTGCCGCAAGCCCGCAATGCAGCCTTTTGTATCTGATTAGATTGATACTTATGATAATTGTTGTTTCCAATCAAATCTACAGAAGTTTGTGGATATCATGATTGGGTATCACGTTTCTTGTATGCTTCTTTATGTGTTGGTATTTTGTGTTTGATTGACGGCTATGGTTATGTTGAGGAGTAGGTTCTATTGTGTATCTATGTTTCATCTTCAAAAAAGATTTAATTTATTAATCTATGGACTACAATATGATTAATTAAACGGCATAGTATCATGTAGCTTTTTGAAAGGTACATTGTAACTATAATTTATAATTATTCTTCCTTCTACCTACACGATAATTTCCCTGCAGCTCCTGCGCGTGCACGCACTAACCTAACTCACCCTTGGCACTAAACATTGATACTGAAAAAGCAGTTCATTAATATCATGGCACCAATAAAACACGCCACACTATTATGTTTCAGAGGTCTCTGAAGGAGGGGAGATAACTCAGTACCCACTGGGCAGGATAAATCGATGATAAAATACGCTCCGTAAGAATTGGCATCAGTATTAATGGTTAACTGGCCTTCTTTGGTTAATGGTGGTCGGTTAACCAGCTGTCATGCGGTTACCATTTTGCAGGACAAATCGCGGCGGCCCACCAGCTGAGAACACTCGTAAACATGTAAATTCATAAGTTGCAGAGATACTTCGTGCATGATAAAGTACGGAGCTCACTGCAACAAAAGGCCCTGATGGATTCAAAAAGGGATCAAGAAATTAAATTTACGATAGTCGTGTCCCAGTGTTTACTTTAAAATCTTAGAGGAACTTGTTCTAGAAACAATGTTTTAGATTTAAATTTTTAGAAAACAACGTAGGTTAAACATGGGTGTGTTCTTCACAGATTTGGTAACATCGATGATGTCACACTCAGACTAAGTCCATAAATTACTAAAATAGACTTGCTGTAAATATTCGTCTTTAATAACAATAATCCGTTTTTTAAGTGTTAATGTTATGGCCCTAAAATGTGACAATGACAACTCATATTATGGTAATATATTCGAGTACCTACCTCGGATTGTTATGTGTGTTTTTGTTGAGCAACCACTCGGAGTACAACATTATGAAACCAATCACGTTCTGATGTTGCTGCGGACGTTATTATATGAATATTATAAATATTGAAATAGACTCCTACCTATACTCTACTATAACGAATATAAAAACCGAATAGGCTTTAGATTAATAAGAAAATATTCTAAAGCAATAACAGTCGGATGTTATCATAAAATTAATACGTACGTTAATATGCAAACCTCGGTTTACACCGCATATAAGTCGTAAATACTTTACGTCGTAGAATGTTGATTAAAGTGAAGTTAAACTAGTTCCGAATGACACCGCCATCTACCGGTCGGTACATAAAGATCGAAGATTACACAGCCTACTAACCAGAAGTAGAAACGAAAGTAAACAAAATTTAACTAACAAACCAGTTTTAGCCTTGCGTGCAGCCAACAGATTAAACGGCAATTAAAAACAAACGCAAAAAAAATGCATTTCTCCAATAACGCAACTTTCGTTTTTAATAAAACATGTGTGGATTGGGCCTCGCCATATGCTAGTATCGATTATAATAGTTAGATATCGACGCGACTCTTCAAAGGGGTCGTCCAGTCAGCGAACCCAGGAATGTGAGTCCCGTTTAGTGATGAGCGAAGCCTGCAGCGTTATAATATCTTCCCTATATTTTGCAGTCCAATCACTAGGATCGCCTGCGCACTGATGGCCCCGCCTCGCGCCTGCGCTATCGGATAACTAATTCGAATTAACCCCACGGTACTGTTACAATTACGACGCACTTAAATGCAACGTACAGGGAAGCGCCGTTGTATTAATGCTTAATAGCAAATTGAATGAGCAACGATCATGGTTGAGATATAACAAAATGCCTGCAATCAGCTCGCGGTGCCCTGGGGCTAATAGGTAATCCTATATCTATCTAACTCTTATAACGTTTTACACGACGGTTACAGTAATACGAGTAATCTGAGCAGCACAGAGCACCATAAACGGTAATTACACATCAACGGTGACGGTAAAGCGTAATAAAGACAAGATCGACGTGAGATAAGAAATTAAAAACACTTTCACTGCGTAATTGCTGTCAGTAAACACTAATAAGGCGACAAAGTTGTACCGAAACGTACTTATAGCTGCGTGAGGGCTCAGCGAGTCAATCATTAGAAAGTAAGGCACAGGTGTAATGAAAAACTCGCACAGTTACGGAAAGTACGGGAAAAGTGTGGCCGATGGGAAGATGCGTTTTTCACAATGGAACGTTCATAGGCGTTATTTTAGTTCTTGTCAACACACACAGCTATTGTTTGCAGATGCCTGAGTTGTAACAATGTTGTTCAACAATCTTGATTGTTAGTTACTGTCGCGTCAAGATAATAGCGCCTGCGACTCACTGTTGCATGGAATGTTTACTTTGCTGTGACATTACTGAAGAAAAGAAAATATATCTGCTGCTAACTAGCCGTTCGTCGGGAAATCAATTGCTACAAAGAAAGTGCCTTATTTCCGACGAAGAAAGTGTCTATCAAGGGATATCCGCTGACAAAGAAAAGGGCGTCACAGAAAAGAAAGCTAGCAGTCTTCACAACATTATGTCACATTGACTCCACGTGCTTTTAGAAGCTACTGAGTGACGTAAGGCAGGGGTCGTAGTTCCATAATTGGCAAGGTACCTAGCCTACCTATAGCAGTGGGTGTAGCGTCGTGTTGATACAGTCTACTTCCGAGCGTGGCGCAAGCGCACCGGAGCAGGCGCACGTGACGCGCCCACGCGCAGGGCTGTCACGTGACCGTTAATGAATAAGTCAACATGAACATGGGACTCGACTGTGTACATTATTGTTATCGCATATAAAATCTGTACAATAGAAAAAAATATTGAAACACTAACTAAACATTACTGTAACTATAATGTTTATTTAACAGTAATCAATGACTGTACCTATAGTCGATTTTAATAGTGTACAGATTTAAGAATCAATTTGTTTTTCTAAACGGCTAGAGGGAAAGGAATGCCAACAATAAAAACATCAGATACTAGCATTAACAGAGACAGAGCTCATCAATGTTTTCGCTCAGTTTTCTATCAACCCTATCGAAATTGAATAGAGCACAATAGAAGCAGCAACCATAGGTGACTCCCATACAAGTTGTCAGTAACGACATGCGACATCACGTGTCGTGTCGACCACCTTGCGTAACAAATGAAAATCGCCGCTTTTCCGTCGCTGCCTCTTACGTAACGGAAAAGTTGTGCAAGTACAAAATAAACATCAACTTTGCACAAGAGGAAAGTTCGACGCGTTCGACAGTTCTCAGAAGTCTTGTTTAATAAAACCGTGGTCATTATAATAAAATATACATACTGTTATGGGAAAAAACGTTGTGTGTGTGACTCAGACGCAGAGAGAAACTAAACGATTCTTCCAAGTATCTACGATGGAAACGAATTAACGTTTGATAGCTTAGCGCTTTGAAAAAAGCGAGCAATAAAACTGCTGAAATTACTCTGCTATTTTAAAAACCGCGTGCGCAATCAAACGCCAGTTAATCGACTTATTTAGGAGCCCTGCCTATGCTCACATGGATGGTCTTAACGTTAAACGAAATGTCATTTGATACAATCTGATCTCCGTATAATTTTTTTCTGCGTACATTAGCAATTATGGACATTACAAGATCAGTGATAAGATGTATATGTAACCGTTATTGATACTTGTGACTTGGACATTGAACTGTTCGGAATGTATGTCCATATACGTTATTAGATAACGATGGCCATAATTTATGAGGGGATATCAACACATGGTGTGCTGCGGATCGATGGTGTCTTTGCCCTTACGCAAGGAAGCATCCCATATAAAGCTAACTTAAGGGTATCTGCCTAGTTCATTGGAGTTTTCTAAGCTACGATCGTCGCTAGATATAATGCAGTAACTTATTTTCTTTAATTGGAAATTAAAGAAAATAAGTCGGTGCGCACATAAATCAGTTTGATTTATGTTCACAGTTACGTGAGGTGTATGCATTGTGGACTGTGTCGAGATTTCTAATGGCAAAAAGTATACAAAAACATGTTAGCTGCGATAGGCTATGTATTTGTCTTAAAGAAATGTATTATTTCAGTCAATATTTTGTCACGTACTGCAGTTGCAAAATTGAAATAAAAAGCTTGTGTACGTGCGCTTGCCTACACCTGTCTGGTCCGTCGACGTAAGAATGGGCGTGTCAGTCTGCGGCGGTTCAGACCTGTGAGCTGCGCCCGCGCAATGCACCCAGATTGACACTCATTGTTACATCACCCATTCACCAGCTATCTCGATCGTCCATTATTTTAACACCTATCATTATTTAATTACAATCAAGTGGACGATTGCCTCTCTGTATCTTGGTGCAGCAAATGATTACGTAGGAATTATACGAAACAATAGAAAGTTGTGTGATCGGTGCCATGACAACGCTTTTTGGTTGATTTCAGAATTATTTATTGTTTCTCAGAGAATGAAATATTCGTGATTTATGTGGTTATGTAATTGTAATTGTAGTTGGATCGACGATTACTTTACGTTTACTTTATGAATAGTACTTAATTTGTCTGCCGTACGTAATGTAATGGTTTTCTTTCAAAAATAAATTTTCTCAAAGTTATCTACTTAGGAATGATATTTAACAATATCACTCAAAAATATACAACAATATCACTCAATCGCAATAAATTAGATACAAAACATGTCAAAAACACAGTGTGTCCCATTTTCCCCATGCGAGTCTGTAATATTTACTTTCCAGATTACAAATGTACTTTCTTCCACTGTAACTGATACTACATCACTTGTCGCGGAGATGATGTCAATGGTTAAGCACTAAGCACACAATGGGACGTAAAGCACTCGTAACTTTGTAAGTAACGCTCAAGTTGCGCAGACGCAGCGCGAGATGGACCGCGGCTGCCGAGAGTAATAACCTCGAGTCACAGTCTATGTGTGTCGCAGCTCTCGCAGCTGTGAAGCGAAATACTCTAGTCAAACTAACAAAAAAGTTAAAAATCTTAAGATATATTCCATTCGGTACAGTTATACGAGTGCCAAGAATTGTCGAGGCGAGTTAATTTCGGTTTTATATTCAACCAGTGAGAAGTACCGGTTCAGTTCCTTAGCACTTGCATGTGACGGTTGTCATAGATCTATGAGAGTAGTATAAGGCCCTTGTGATCTATAAGACATGCAGAGGTGGGTCTATCTAACACAGCCAGCAAGTTAGTTATCGGGAAATTGATAATGTGCCTCCTGCTTACCACACCATTTGTAACATATGAAAATGATTTCTGCTACACCTAAGACTAGATTGAAATCAACTAAAATAAGGCGAAGTTGCTTAACACCTTTTAATTTGAAATGGGCGGTCTGAAGGCTCCATATGAGTCGTCGATAAACAATTTCAAAATCGAACATTTAAAATTATTGACTTAACTAATGATTCACATAAACATTTGCAAGTGATTTATTAACCAACGACTTGTATTATTGAAATTCTTAAAATCTGCCCAAGCTGCAAGTTAAAATGTTGGCAGTTTGATGAGAGCATTGCATTTAAAATTATCATTACGCTGTCAAAAAGTCCAAGAAATTAATTTGATGAAAACAAAAATTAAGGTATAATTTGACTTGCACAGCAAGAGACAAATACTTTAAGGTTCAGCTAAAATTGATTGAGTTGAAAGGAATTTCGACAACGATGAACCGAAACAATATGGCACCTTGTTTCATACATCAAGAAATTAGCACCAAGAGGATAACAAAATATGTAACAAAACACAATGATCAACAATGCATTGTAGCAATCCATTGTAGTCATTGGAACGGCATTCAGATTGATCAGCAACTGACTGTTTATATGGCGAAAGAATTCCAGATATATAAAGGGTGTAAAAAGACCCTTAACGAAGCCGAAAGGCACGTGTTCTCCCCGTCATTGCGATAATTTTTTTGTTCTAGACCATACCTGGGTATGTATACCTTCTAGTTACGGAGATATTGGGGGCCAAAGTTCCAACTTTTTCACAAGTTTTTTTTAAATAGATGATTTTAATGTAAGATTTTTACTTTAAACACCTCCATGACCCCCGTACTATTCAATCCATCCATCAGCACATTGTTTTGAGTACGTTACATTGAGTCCTACCGTAAAACGTGATTTTACCCCAAAAAAAAAAGGCATTTCCCAGCAATAATTTTTGCGCAAAGTTACTTACAGAATGCTTGGTTGACGGCTTCGTGAAGGGTCTGTTTACACCCTGTATTCTTTATACAAGGTAGGTATCTTTGTCACAGTAACATCAAATAAATCCTTATAAGAGGATTTCGACTCGTGAAATTGACCAACAAGGAGGACAAATATCGAGTTATAGATATTCCAACAAACGTAGGTATAAATATCTTTAAAATGTCAACAAGTACTCTAAAAGGAAGAGCAAGAGACCTTTAGCAGTGCCCTCTTCCTTCGAACCAACACAACTAGACAGATCTGTTATTTGTAGTTACGACTCCTTTTAATTGCATACTCCTTAACTTTTTACCCATACCGACGCCACAATTCTACATAAAACAGAACCAGTTTAGTAATGAACTTTTACTATAGGCATTTTAATTAAAACAAACAATTTAAGACTAAAGTTTGCTATTTATACGACCCTACTGGCAGTTTAACGAGGTAGGTGAAAGCTCTAATAAAACTATACATTGCTCCATTACCAGTTAATAGTTAGTTCTTGTAAAACAATTATTCGACACGCAAATTTTATGTGCTCCAGCTGAACTCAGCAACCATAAATATGATTCTAAAATCACTTCCCACGTAAATGTTATAAATGAATGTTTAACGTTTTGGCAAGTGTAATGGCCGCTGTAAATCAAACGTCCAGTCTCAAGGCGCTTATCTGCACTCTAAATAATACCTCAAGTTTGGCGGTTTCCCAACGACAATGCCAAGAACACGTCATTTGGTGTTAAACAGGAGTTCAATAACTCAATAATATCAATAACCGACATAAACGTAGCCAAGAATGTTGTAGATTCCGATCTAATCCTTATGATTTCTAATAGTTGCACAATTAAATCTACTTTAAGACCAACGTGGTTGGTCTTCTAATTTCGGTTAAAGACTCGCATAAAAGTGAGTGCCATAATAATAACTGTGATCCGGTTTGCCGATGAGGCGATGACTCGCTGAGTAACAAAGGTGTGGTGGAAATAAATCTAATCGACAAGATATATCGAAGCCATAATATAATATTGGCGCATAACGTTGAGAAACAAAGCAACAAGCTAACGATGTAACAGATAAAAAAGAAACAACATGTAAATAAAACAAGACACGTATCGCAGATGAGGCAATTCTTCGAAGGCGATGTTTTGTCCGGACCTAACAAATGACGATGCTGTCCGCTCCTTTACGCGCTCTAGCCACCTCTAAATTATATTTTACTAGCTGACCCACGCAACTTCGTCTGCGTCACATAAGAATAAAGAATAAAATATCCCCGTTTTGGCAACATTTTTAATGGATGCTCTGCTCCTATTAGTTGTAGCGTGATTTTTATATAGCCTTTCTCGATAAATGGGCTATCCAACACTAAAAGATTTTTCAATTCGAACCAGTAGTTCCCGAGATTAGCGCGTTCAACCAAAGAAACTAACTCTTCAGCTTTATAATATTAGTACTTAAAATATTTGAATTGTCAGTGAATTTTAGCCTGAAAATCACTGAAGTTCTGTAAGAAGAATAATATGAAAGCGCTGAATCTGCTTGATACTAGTGATTAATGTCCTAGCAATTAAATATATTTTTAATTGAATGTTTAGAACATTCAATGACCAATCAAGATTTTGAATGAAATACTCGTATAAATTGATTCAATTAAGTATCATTTTCCAGTGAACACCAAATTCTCGAACAAACTGCGTTCAAATAAAAACGTGAATCATACCACAACCGGTGTTTATCAAACACCATGTTTGGAATAGAATATGATTGATTTTGGAGGATCCTTTATTTTTTGAATACCAAATTACTACGTTAATTTCGGACGTTATTATGAGCATTATATGGTGGGTCCATAATAAAAATATTGTGTTTATATTTCTTGAAATCGTTGTACCTAATCTTTGTAATGAGTTATCGTGTTCTAACAATACTACTATGATTGTATCGAAAAGTAGGACGTCGATACGCGTTAATTATATCTATCAGCAAGCCAGCACACGTGCGGAATCATTTTATGTCAATAGAGAACCAACCTGCCCAGCTCAGATTTAAAACAAGTTCTGAATAGGTCATTAGTTACTATAATAAAGAAAGAAAAAAATCTTTCGCCGTATCTTTATGATTAAAATTGATGTGGCAAAAAAAACATTGTATAGTTTGCTATAATAAAAATTCTATAATTTACATTTTTACAGCTTGTATATTACTGCATTTGTTTCCAATTTACATGTCGGGTTACAAAAAGCTAAATATCACTTGGTGTAAAAACTTTTTATACACATGCTCCTTGGACCCCCCTGGGAATTATGAAATATAAATAATGAAAGGAAACGAGTTACAAATGACCATACTGGTGCTATTCTATCGCCGTTTAAGCGTGCGAGTTGAGTGAATGTACCTCACTCATGGGTTCATACAATCGCTATGTCTATCGTTCACAATCGCTTAATTGATCTCATCGGGCAGTACGACGAGTTGTTACAGTTCCGTTACCAATGCTACGAGAAAACACCAATCAGCATCGAGAATCTGGTATTACACTGTCTTGCAAAAAATGTGGCAAGCGTGACAGGAATTTGCGCGACATTTTGTCCTTACATTAATTCAAATGTACAAGGTATGTGTTCGCATACATAAGCAATTCTTACATAATACGACTATCGTGGCAGGTATTGTCTTAGCGCGGATAAGATAGGCAATTACAGGTAACCTCAAATAAGCAGCCTAAGAAGCATTGGCTTAATTGAAGGCTAAAAATGAAGGTGAATAAAAAAGCTAATTAACAATTATAATTAAGTTGCTTTAGATCAGTCATTTAATATTTGCTTGTACGAGATACTCCAATTTAATTTTTCGTGTGACAATTACTTATACCAACTGAAATGAAATTAATGGTGTACTATTATTTAAATGGTAATACGCTCTTAATAGCCGTTATACGAGTCGCGATCGCGATATACCTCGAAACGCAAACAAAGCAATCAAAAGCATCGAGCGTAGCTGCGCGTACGCTATAATTATCACTCGATCCAGGTACGGAGGTACATACATCATCATTTAATAAGAACTTTTTAAACGCAGATGTTCCCTATTCGAGGCAGCAGACAAAAGGCGTTAACGCAATAGAGATGCCCTCACAAAGAGACGGACGAACAGATGCGCGAGTGGAGCCCTGGCATTTGTCTGTAAATCACACGAGCAAACAGCGCGGCGCACACCGGGGCGCAGCGCGTGGTGACAGCGCGTGGGTGTGTGAGTGTACCTGCCATCAAGGCTGCGCAGTGCGCGAGCATACCTGCCCCTACCTGCCTATCTCGCATTCTTGTACTATCTGCAAAGTATCGGGAGGTTCGCGCGTGTGTCGTAACGGTGCCCGTGCTCGCTGCTGGCTGCTCAAACTGAACTTTACACGGCTGTCCTTGCCACCAAATCATTCTAATCTTTGCCAGTTCCCACCGCTGATTGACAATGCAATTATGAATATGGTAATATTATTTGTCAGACCTTCAGCATTCGACATATTTTGAATATATTAAGTTTAATAATTCGAAGCCAAGACGGTTAATTCCATATTATTATAATTCATCATTCTGTTAACGGCTACGCATATCTACGGTATTATTTTTGTCTGCCAAAACAAACAAGGAAATAGTAAATCTTATCTTATGTGCCTTTGAAGTCAACAGAAGAGCTATTTTAGGAATTATTCATAAATTATGTGAATAGCGCAGGTCGCTACGATCGTGCTACAGAAACGACTGCTACGCAATATCTCAAGTACCAACTGAAACTATGAATGGAACTTGAAAGAATTTATCAACGAACTGAATATCATTGTGTATTTATTTACTACAATTATTCATCTTCTACAGTTTTAGGAAGGTGTCAAATCTATCAAACTTACATTGATTTATTAATATTTAGTGATGTCCTCGATACACACGCTTGTAGGTCATGGACCATCAACCTCAAAACCTTTATAAGGAAATGCAGATCAGGTTAGCAGAAATTAACATTGCAAAACGAATCGTTTCCGAATTTGTTTAACAAATAAAATCTATTCGCGCGAGTTCGCGAGAATCATCTACATAATTATTTAAAATTTAAAACTCGCTGAATTATTATTGCAGAACGTGTAGATACTTAATTTATTATTAATTCCAGAGTAGGTACTATAACGTCCGAATATGTTTGAGCTAACCTCTAGAGTGGAATCTGAGAGCGGCTTATTACACTTGAAACCATGCTCCTTGAATCTCATATTGCATTATGATTCATGTCAGAGATTCAGCGAGTCATGCCGTCAAATGTCGAGTCCCTTGTATTGTTTGTATTGTCTTATCCGAGTCGGTGTGATGTCATAGTTCATAGGAACGCCCTCAACTGTCAGTTTCGCAACCCGATGGTACCACGGACGTGTTTCAGAGTTGGGTGCGTCGCACTCAGCGGGCTGCGTCTATTGTGCTATTTACAGAATGGTCAAGACGTAATGTTAGGTGTTATTGGTTGTGCAAGCAGTGCATGAGGTTTGGAGGTGAGGGGGGCAGCAGGAGGGAGGGGGAGTCGTAACAGGTGTACGAGGCCGGCGCACGCGCATGGGAGCGACGCGAAGGTCACCACAACTTGTGGCGTTCTCTAGTGTCGCAAGTCGATTACCGTAACTCCATCGTTCTAGCGTAAAGTGGTTTTTAAAAGAAAAAGTTACGCTGGTTGTACCAACGAGAACATTCTTCGAATTGATGAAGTGAATAAAAGACAATGCGCCTTGAGTCAATTATTTTGCAATCCAAACATCAATTATGTAGTCATAAACTTAGCACCTATAAACACTTAACAATCAGCTGCAATTAAATAAACATAAATAGGATACAAAACTGAGTTCCTAGATTAAACACTCACCTCTTTGAGACCATCAAGACGTCCTAGAGACTTGGACTGTCGCAGTGGCAGGAAGGCCTTCAAAGCATCCATGCGCGAGCGCTCGGGCTCCGCATTGACGGTGGCGGTGAGATCTGCGCACGACAGGCGCGCCTTCCTGCGCTTGTCCAGCAGCTGCTTTGCCGTGCGCGAGCGTCGCTGCACCGGCGCCGCATCCTCCTCCGGTTCGCTGCACACCTCACGCGCCGCGTGCACCGTGTGCCGGCGCCGCGACACCGGCGGCGACGTCAGCCGAGACACCAACGACTCGAACATCACGCCAACTATCACCCACTGTGGTGCTCAGACGACCAGTCACGAACAGCTCTTAAGCCACGGAAACCCATATTGTGCAGCTCGATTTATCCCGTACGATGGAACGCCTACAACCAAACATTACTTCTGTGACGGCTGTTCAGCAAATGCAGCGAGGGCGATCTCTATGGCCTCTCAGTCACAGGTCCCTAGCATGCGAACACAGCGGCACGCGCTCAGGTGTGGGCAATTTGGATCGTTGACCGATCTGCCGCGGTATTGTCACTCGACTGAACGATAGCGACTCTCGAAATAGCTTTGTTTGTGATTCATTCACACAGTGTGCGTACCGTGACGGGCGGAAATGGCAAAACGCGTCCACATTTGCATTCAACTATTACCGTCCTACAGCAAACGCGTGCATCACAATAATATAATATGTATATTCATAGTACTACTGATGTGGAAACAATAGGTGTCGAAAGAAGTTCAGCTGAGTGTTTTAATTCACACGTTTATGAATACTTCTATTAAGTTCGTTAACCCAGTTACCGAGTTAATATTGTAATTAAATAAAGCTGAGACTTAATCACACGATGCGGCGTGTTGTGAACGCTTGAAAGTGTGCCACTGTCCCAAACATTGTGGTGGCAGGTTGCCATCGACGACGCGTTCAAATAGAAACACAAGGCCAAAACTGAAAGCGAAAATAGAAACAAAACTGAGGAAGACTTCTTTCTCGTTTACAAGTTCATTCTTACTATGTTTTCCGGTCTACTTTTATATAACAACTAGCCCCATAGAACGTATTACAATGATTCGGTGAGGCTTGTTAAAAACGAAATTGCAAGTTATTACAATACGTAATACAACACTCAGCTGCAAATTACTTCTCTAGACTAAACAGTAACATGAGACTATCCGATAGTCACGTTACACGCAATTAGGCCTACTTATAATTTAATAATTATTTGAATGCAAATGATTTGAAACATCTGTAAGTGATATGTGTTTGCATATTTCTGTAGAAGTGGTATTCAAAGTGGGTCAGTTCGTAACCACCATTGGCTGCTAGAGCTAATGAGATTACCAGCGTGACAGTATTCTACGAAGGGCTTAAAATGTTGTGACTTATGAACAGGCAATTGCGAAAACACGCGCGACTTCACTCAGCCACGTCGTAAATGAAAATATTCTTGTATTTCACTTTTACACCTGTGTCAAGAGATGATTGTTTACTTCTTTTTATGACGATTGTGAACGCGCTGCCAATACAAGGTAACGAAGTAGGCCACCTGGTATTGTGTCCGAAAGCTAAACATGTTCGACTGTTAGGTAAGTCGAAATTCAAGTTCATGATACATGCGACGGACGGCGATAATGGATGTTTGAATTGTAACTGCTAGAACAAGGTGCTTGTCGCGCGCTCGAGGGCTGCTAGCCACGGTCGGTACTCGGTAGCTATCGTTTGTGGAGCATGGCTCAGCTAATAAAACGGTTAGTCCTAAGTCGGCGACGTCGAAGCAAACCGGTACGCGGACCGGTCCTGCACACCCACCCCCCGCGCACATCACCACATCCCCGCGCACTTCTAAAATACACGCATACACGTCACCTTATCAAGAGAGCCACTGCGGCTAAGCTTCTTGTCAATCCGCTCTCCTATTTCACGGAGCGTTGGGGTCGAGGATACCTCGGATCGAATTCGTCGTTGGAAACTAACTCCCCGTAAGCTGGCTATATAATCTGGACACCGTCCTGGTTAACCGCAGTTTAGATAAAACGTAAACTCTCAAGACAAACAAATTCAGAGTCGTAGTTTGCTTGATGGGCTAACGTGCAGTTAACGCTTGCCAAAATGTACTGAAGATGATTTGGTATTATGATGCAACCGTCAAAAATAATATATTGGATTTCGTAGCCAAGAAAACCGTGAAGAAATCTAATGTAGCGTGAAAACAATTGGCGAAAGTCTGGCATAAAGACAAGTTAGCCAATAGTCGAGCGCAGTGACAAAGGCGTAGATTAGAAAGTGTGTTGTGTTGTGTATCAGAAAGCCCGTGATACCGCGCGCACACGCTCTGATTGGCGCCCTATCTACAAATCTGTCGCGTAGCCGGCGCACGACCATGTTTATCCACCCACCTAAATAGTAATTACCCATAGCGGAAAAACCCTTTTTTAACTTTAAACTGGTCTTCTAGCTCAAAAATCAAATTAAAATGCAATAGTTTTAATTTTAATTTTCTTTTGCTTTGAGCACAGCACAATCCAGCAAAAAAATAAAAACATTGGCATCCCAAAACGGACCCACATGAATCTGTGCATGATGGATGACGCATTCAGAATAATAAATTTCTTCTCATTCCGTGGGTTTTTTATTTCTTTGCATCATGTCAAGCCATGTCAGTATTTTGACGGTCGAAGAATGGCCCCGACCAATTGCCTTATAGGGGTGAGTGGGTGAGTTCAATGCCCGGCGGCGTAATGTTTCAGTGGAGGTTATATAACTGTGCTCCAATTTCAGGTGTAGGTTGAGGAAATGTTACAAAGTTTAGGGGGTCAGGCGGTGACCTTGAGTCGGAAGTGGGTCGTTCGTGAGATGGGCTATCGGGTGGCAGACGTCACGCTCCGCTCAGCCCACTGAGCCCACCGCCTGCCCGTCGCCTGCCCGTCGCGCTGACCCGCACGACACCACTATCACTCGCTATCCACATCATCGGGAAATTACTTTAAGTGAACACCGTGCCTCAGATTATACTGCGTGTCAGAATTTTTTAATTTCGAATCTAGTCGAAACCTGTTGGCATTATTTACCATGAAAAAAAATACTTTGTTGAAAATACGGCTTATTGCTACTAGTTTAAAAATTTTATTTTATTTTTTAGCAAATTTGTGCCACTTAAAAGTAAACGAGTAACCGCGGAACACGGAGTCGTTTACTCTAATGACGAGACGTGAGTGAAAGCCAAAACCCTCAAGTTTATTTGAGCTTACTTTACATTAAAGTATTCAAAACATAATATATAACCCGGCAGATATATTAACGCCTACATGATGTGCTCTGTGGAGCGATATTCAGTAATCTCACAGATTTAAGATTATCACCAATTCATTTGATGGTTATCTGCACAGCGTAAAGTTTAAGCTACCGAAGCGAAGTGCGCTTTGATTTACTTCACTGTACGAACATTCCAGTATTTGTTCTAGGCATTAGCATTTGTCACAAAGTTGTGTGTGGTTTCGTGTTTTTTTAAGGAATATTTATTTTTGAGGCACTTCAGTTATGTAAACAGTTTGTCTTCGTTTACGGAGTGTCAAACAGTGATGGGAGTGTGGTCGAGTTACTTCACCACGGCCTCAAGATGTTATGAAGGGCGCGGGCCCGTTACTTGGTACTCGTGTACATTAGCCGCAGCGTGACAGAGTTATTTAAATGTTTCTAACTGTTGCCTCCGTCGATGGGAGCGCTATAACCCGGTCGCTGGCTCTGATACGCTCATCCAATGTCTATAGTTAATTTCTTTGCTTTTCTATTGAGGCAATATAAATATTATGTACGTTCTACACGCAACAGTGTTGCTGCCTTTATCCGACTCGTTCCTACTTCTTGCATACATTGCATGTAAGGCCACAAATACAGTCAGAGTTATGTTATTGGGTAAAAGGTTGCAATCAATCAAGTAATTTGTAAGACCCATTGTGCCATCTTCTATAGGAAACGATTTGTTGCTTCGTTCATATTCCTCTCCATGGCAGGCCTTGAATAGTACACATTCGCATTTGAATATGTGTGTTAGAAACCCGTGAATAATTTCCGACGTCCAATTTATTTCCAATTACAAATCAATTACTAGTACTGGCGACCCCAGTTTTAGCCTTATTAAGCACTAGGTCAAGGAATTATTATGCATCAATAGTTAAATTATGCTCCTCGTCGTAAGCAAGCTTGCTCTCTCTAGGTCACTTGTTTACCAAGCACGTCTATTCGTAACGGGAGGACAACATCTTCTGTAGGTCAAACAAACTTTGTTATGTGCTCATTAGATTAGATTGTTCAAGAGAACTCCGTTAAAGGGAAAAGCATTCCATTAAACCAGCACTTTACATAAATCCCTTTCGTTAATCTCGGATTTAGTTGGCCTTTGTAACTTCTTTATGTCCACTTTGTCCTATTGATCCGTTACTAAATGTTATAAAACATATTTCCAACAAATGTCCCGTATTTATATCCAGATGGCCGTTAATTATCTTGTCTTTCTTCTTAAAATAATAAAATTTTATGTCCCCTTTCGGAGAGCAATAAAAATTCTTTCTGTCCGCTTTTAACTACGTTCTAATGCAGTCCAAGTTTGTCACGAGATGTTAATCCGTTCGGAGTCACAAAAACACCATAAACAATGTACTTGTAACCTTTTTTCCAAATGTCGATATCTGTACACAGAGTCACTTACTGGCATACCAAGTGTAGTTGTGCCTATTCACACTCACTGGTTTCCACGTACACGAGTGTAGTAGTTATGAAACAAGCGTGTGTCGTAAACCATAAAATCAGGCTAACAATATTTATTCTCCGATAAATAGCGAGAGACGCGTGAAATTTGATAATTACTGAGGCCAATTTATATCTTATCTTGCATCATTAACTCCGCCCACTTACGCTCACATAGTTACAGTGTTAGATTCTTTTTCAAAGTTTAAAGTGGTGTTTTTGTATTTAAATCATTAAGTAAACATTTTTCTGTTCCTATATTAGAATTTTTGGAAGTGAAAGTTTATAAAACATTACAAATACCTATAATTTACCGTAATACATCGACGAAGTTGGAACCGAAATTGATAAAAACGGCTTTTCTCTGTCACCAAACAAAAACGTGGAATCTTCCTTCTAAAAGCGATCGATTACTTCTGAGCACTCTTATATAAAAAGTGGCATCAAAGAGGCGTCAAAACGATGACTTGCCAAGTGAAGCTGTTCGCTCATTACCTTCGATTTAAAGCGTGAATTAGACAAAATGAAAATAACGTAATTTGAACAATTGCCTTAACTGGCAACTGTATGTCAGAGCTGTTAACGCCGAGCGACGGCTGCATGCTTAATGTAATGATTCTACTAATTGATGCCACTGAGTGTTAATCGAAAATTAACGAAGCATCTCTTAAGCTTTTAAAATAATCAATTCCACATTGTTTTGAAAACTAAAACTCAGTGATGGACTCATGAACATCAGCATATTAAGAAACACCTACACATGAAGATATAATTCTACGCAAAGACAAAGTTCATAAATTACGTTTGCCAGCACAATTAACCAAAATGACCTCAGAGCTAATTAGAGAAATCACTGTGTCAATGACGAACAAAGTACGAAAAGGCTAATCATTTTCAATAACAACGGGCATCGGTGTGACAAAAAATGCGTTGATCTCATTAATTTCAAAAGTCATATTGGATACAAACTGTGGGCTATGTTTTTAAGTAGATTCTTTGCTTAACTTTTGCCCTTCGGCTTTGTTATTTACTTTATTGACAGAAGGATTGAGTAGAGAAAGTTCTGAAAAGTCAAACAACTCGCGAATTCATTATGATGTGATTTTAATTGGTTGATTGTATGTAAATGACTGCTCCAATGTAACGACTAACGTGTTTTATTCCTTTCAATCCACTTATTAACGAGCTGTTGCTTTATTATGTGATTTGTTTGGCGTGTTTTTGTCAACAAAGCATTAGTAACTTCCGTGACAAACAAGGTTTCCTTGAGTTCAATCTCTGATGTTGTGATTAGTCAATAAACACGTGTCGGATATCTGATTTAAGGCCACAACAACCTTAATCTCATTTAATATGTGATGCTATAAAATAGATTAAGAAGAAATCCTATTTAATCTTGCAATGGGTAACAACGTTCACGCGTGAGTAAACATGGTCGGTCTCGGTTCTCGAGGCATCCACACACGTGCACTTGTGAAGCCCTACTTCACTAACCCTATTTACTAGACCAGGTACTACGACCTATTTCCATTCATACTGCTTTTGACGTTACCCTTTGGGACGTTTGCGAAGCCTGTAAAGGGCTTTGAAATAATTACTGCAGTATTCCGAGAACCATATTGTTTACATTTCGACCATAAACTAAGTATATTTGTTTGAAGCAAATCTCGGAACTAAGATTGAAATAATGCAAATTCTAAGTAAGCAGTAATTGAGACACGACACCGCTTACAGAAGCAAAATTACGAATATGGAAAGCATAGCAAGAAAATGTGCACGCTACAAATTCTGAATACCGATTACGTATGCAACGATAGAAACACTAACTACATTATAATGATGACATTTCTAGCGACAAAATTCGAATAGTAGTGTAGGTAAAGAATTGAAACAGAGAGTCATGTGGTGTGTCAGTAACGAGGTTATAATCAGAATTCTTCCGGATCGGCGGTTTGGTCCGGGAATAGAAAGCGTTAGTCGCCAAACAAGCCCTGCAGGCGGTCGCGGATGTTTACGCTAGGGATAGAAATCAGAGGCAACAACTGGTCGCGAACAAGAAGTGATTAACACTAACGACGATGCAGATGATGATGTGCATGCAAGTGCCGCACGAGAGGAAGTTCAAATTATAGGTGAGGGACGTTATATGTCTTTCAGCATTGAAAATTATAATGCAGTAACATGTTCTAAGGTTTAATATCAACACTCAGTTTCTTATGTATAATACGTGACGATGACGATTGTTTAGGTTTGGATTCTGAGCTTGCCATATTTATGTGGTTCAGACAATGCAAATGTTTTATTAGTCCCGCTTGTTATGTCAACGATTCAAGCGGTTACAATTTACAATATGAAGCATTTCTATAAGTGACTTTCGATAAATTATTGAGTTAGGGAAGGTTCAAAAGATAATACTTCCGAGGGTTTCTAGATTGGGGCAAAGCTGGCCCAAAAATAAACAACATGAATTATTCATTCGAAGACGCTGAACCGATACTGAAGCAGATATGTACAAATACATTGTTCAACCAATTGGACGATGAAATTGCAACGAACGACTGTGAATGAAACTTCACTCATCTTGTTGATATGAACTGTTGAATTCAAATCTCAAGACGAGTTTATCATATTAAGGACAAACAAAAGAGTAATATTAGGAAGTTTGATGAGATCGTTTGGTAGGATACTCAGATAAACATTCCGAGTATTTCCGAGATTCTGATAGGATTAGAGAGATCTCCAAAACAAGGTAAAAATTAAACAGAATAGTTTGTGATTTACAAAAAACCCAAACGGACAGGTGTTTTTAGAACGTGACGGAGCCTAGCATTGAGAAGTATTGGAGATTTATTGTTAATGCTAAGTAACCTCTTACCTTTATGGTATTACCGGTTTTTAGCATGACTGAGCCTGTGCGTTGTCGAATATTTCCGTTGGAGAACGTTTTTACATTCAGATGATTGGCGCGCTAAAACCTGTCTGAATGAGATTACTAAGAAAATTGTGGACCTGATGATGACGTTATTGTTCTAGGAGCTTGTATTATTACTTGTGAAGGCAATTTTTGTAGCTTAGAGAAAGTTGTTTTTAATATTGATGAAAACAAAAGGAAGGCTTTCCGTAAAACTGTGACTAATAAGTTGTTAGTGGTTCCATTCATTCGAACTTATCAATGACATGATCTACTTTTCGCAATCTATAGATTAGAAAAAGTGTAGAGTAAGTTTTGGATTAAACCGCACAGTTTGCAGACAGTCTACGGAGGTGTAAGAAAGAGTATCAACATATACACCAACCAACTCCGATTTGGTAACCATATACATTTTGTCACATTTTTATTGCTAAATAATTGCCCTGATTAAGTAGTGTTTTAATTTCCGTTGAATGTTATCATATTTTTCTTGCAAAGCTATTTCACCATTCAGTCTGTGCCCCATACCTGACGCTGTTGTGATCGCATGCTTAGGTTCTGAACAATCTTCAGCTTATAATGACTGAACTTAACAACCGTTTGACATATTTATAAAACTTAATCGAAGAAGATGAATCAAAAAACAATCGTAAGTTAACGGAAATTCCAATGCCGAAGTATCGAGGCCATAGAATCGTCATCCGCTAGATGAACACAAAATAACACTCTCACATAAGAGATTTATTTACCGTAAATCATAAGACATCACAAAATCCGGCGGATAGGATCGGAGCACTGGCTTCATCAAGGGCTACTTTCCATGTAGGTAGACGGAACAGTCACTCACACACGTCCGCGGCTTCAGCTCACGGCGAGCGTTGCACGCGATCCAAAAGAAAAAATAACACGGTTCCTCCACAGAGTCAATGCCAAACTTAAAATTCGAGTTCTCTGATGAGATCTCACACTACACAATTAACCAGTCAATATTGGAAAGGATCACTCGAAAGTTGAGCTGCCAGCTATTTTCGACGGAGAAGTTTGTTGACAGATAGCTTGTGCAGACAGACGAGACGTTCTCGCCGCGCTCGCGCATACTCCGGTGTGAAGTCGGCCGCGGGCAGCAGCTCGCTCGGGCCGCTTCGGCCGGCCTCGGCGGCGCTCGGCTGGAATGCGCGGCACGCGGGCCCAGAGGCTACGGCTTCGGCTGGTCCGTTGGGATCTACGCAACGCCCGCTTCGCTTCGCATACACAAAATATAATTAAATTGCAACAGCCGATCGCCATCTCAGCGCTATAATGTACACTTGCCTAAGATCAGGTTCTGTCCAAAGTCGGCATTAAGTCAACGGGAAAGTACAGTTAGGTGCAGGCGCGGGAATGCGTGAGCGAGGTCACGGAACTAGTTGTAAATGACAAGCCTTCCGACGAGCAATACAAGAATTGCTCGGATTATAACCCAGTTAGTAAAAATTTAATTAGGGCTTCATTCCTCCGAGACAAGCACCGCCACATTGGTAATGAACAGCATTCCGAAAGTGTCTTACCAAACAAGGCAAACAGCTAAGTAGCTAGTAAAAGCCCGGAGTGAGCCTATTGTAACCGATGACTCAAGGCAGTGGCTGTAAATTCGATAGAATTTTGCCAGACAATAAGTAAATCGCTTTTTTGAATCAAAACTAAGCCGCTGTGCTACCTGCTGAATGCGGATTCGCAAGTTTTGCGGGTCATTGACGCATCAACCGCCTACGCTACGAGTACTGGTCAAAAAATGGCCTCCAACAAAGTATCACTACATAAATTTGGTTCGTAACGACACGACCAAGTAAATTCGGTACAACATTTAAGGGCAGGCCATAGATCAACAAACAACAAAGATCATTAAGACCTCAGTTTTGTACAAACAGAGCCCAAAATGTTTGCGGACACGTGTGTCGGTCGTCCTTCATTCGGTGTGTATTCAAATTGTTTGATTTACTTTGAAGATCCCGCTGTATGCACAAAAACATGTGCTTGTTTGAGGCTAGGATTTTTTCTACGATATCTTTTTCTCCAACACTTCATAAATCTTCCGCAGTACGCATGTGTGGCAAGTTCCTAAATTAGTTAGTTTTTGCACTGTTAATGATGAGATTATGTATGTTGTTTCAGATGCTGGCGTTCGAATCAAACGGACCGCATTTAGTTGAGGCTCGCGTGCATTTACCTCGGCAATAGAATTGAATGGGCACAATAGAACGGATGTTGGACATAACACGACCGGAATATGTGAGTTTCCGCTGCGTAGTTTACTTGAATAACGTAATTCGTAGTAACTAAATATCAGCATCCAACGAAAATGTTAAGCACAAAGTTTAACGAACATATTGCTGTCTTTGTCTTAAAGCCATGTTTACTTGTTTATCCGATAGAATTCAGCTCAGTGTGTAACGCAAAAGCACAATTTTATAAGACATGACTCATTGGCGCGCAACCTGTTTTAAGTCCTCTGCGCTTAGAGAAACATTTATCGATAAACAAGAATTGTTTTTTTTTAATTTATTTTTTACGTTTTAGGTCTACAATGTGTGTTATTATCTTAGAAGTTACTATATTGATTTTACCTACTTTAATACACAAAACCTTCTGACTAACCATTTTCAGAAAAGCACAATTTCTACCGGCAGCAGTTGTCTTGGATTCAGTGCATCTAGAGTGAACGTTTATTTTAAATGAAATGACTCTAGATAGTATCCTGATGAATATAGAAGCGCTAAGGAAACAAACAATAAGAAACAATAAGTAATGGTTTGCGTTAGTCAGATCATCTGAGTTCTGACTCAGATATGAGTCACGGCGTCTCAAAGAAAGCCTCGGCGAGCTTGATAGTGCAGGGCAGGCGCACGCGCAGCAAATGTACGAAGAATCCTATTGTAAGGGCCGCAGAATTTATTGCCTTATCTAAGACATTGATACTACTGGGCACAGCCGGGGGAGAATTGAGATAAAATGTTGTTCATTGTTTCGGAATTTCTGCTAAAGAATGTGTGACTGAGGGCTATTTACGATGCGAAGTGGAGGTTTCATACACCACGGTAGAGAATTTTGTCGTGAGAATTTGTTATTGCAAAATCCAAAGCCTGTTTCCGATGCTTGTTATAGTTGAGGCGTGAAAATTGTAAATATTTGTGAAAAATCGCGTGTGTTTGTACAAAAAGCAGCTGGGAGCGTCGGTGGCGGCGCGGGCGCCGTCAGTGAAATCGCGCGTGTAGAAAGCAGAACTGGGAGGGGCGGCTGTCGGTAGTCGCACACGCACCTCGGCTAAATATACAGCCAATTGATACTTTTATGAATTTCTTACCACCACAATACAGATGTGACAGAAAACAGTTTTTTATAATTGCTGTCTTTCGCAATGCAGACTGTTTCTAGATTTCCAATTCAATATTTATTCAGATCAAAGAACTGATAAAACATGCAATTATGCTCACTCACATTGTTGGTCCAACCGATCTATCAAGATCTTTGCATATTGATTTCAATAACAAGTACCTTAGCAGTCTTATCCAGAAATAGAGTGTTTTCGTTGAAGATGCTTTTAACACGTGACATGACATACGATCAGTTGCCACCGAGGCGTAAGGCATCCGTCGTAAACACATCGCGTCACCAACTAAGAGTTCATCAATCAACAAATGTATTGGTACTCCGGTACCGTTAGACGTTTCGCCATTACCAGGGCCGAGGATAGAGGGTCTGGCTCCATTAACGAATTAAGCATTCGGCCGCTGACAACATCAATTATGTAATAAACCATCGGCTGTGTTTTACGTTAATTATCTTTTACCGTTAATGTTAACTTCTCTTAGGTACCTTTTAAAGTCAATTGTGTACTCTTTTTAATGATGATTTCGATTAACCTATCGTATGATTGTGTAATGCATCCTTTTGATGGAGACAACGGTAAACCGGTACTCCAGAAATGTTCGTTTGTATTCGAGCAGTTGCCAAACTTTTGCTCAAATCTACTGTATAGTCAGAACACGTTTTACTGCCGTAACCAATTGTTTTGTATGTCGTCCCTAAAAGTATATTTTATGCTTCCTATCTTGGAAAATTATATGCTGGTATATCCAAACCAAGATCGTTAGAGCCACTCTCCCCTTAAAAGGCGAAGGTTAGTTTATTTTTATGTATTTTCATCGAGCGAACATAATTTTGTAATAAATTCAATAAAATGAAGTCAGAAAAATTTCGTGTATGCTTATGAATTTTAATTAACATCTTCTGGCACCTCCACTAAATGCATGTTTATGATGCGGAGTATTTTATAAATGCTGAATGACATTCCTATTTTAATCTTAATTTATACGATGACTTTATGGCATTTAAACCTTCGTCAAGTACATGGATGATGTAGCAATAGGTTCTAAATCAGAATCTTAATGATCTAAACATAACTATCAAATAAAATTGTGTTTTAACTTACTTATTACCCAAAATCTATTAAACACAATGTTCCTACTACCTCTGATGAAGAATTTAAAAAGGGGGTTTAAAATTCAAGATGATTCTTAGATGTGCAATTCTAAAACCTTGTCTTCATACAAATAAGGGTCATAATACGTAATCATCATGCATCTATTTCTAACGACAAACCTCAGAGATAAACCACATAAATAGGATGTAGACCAGAAACAAGTATTGGCGCCATTGACAGTATGAATTTTATTGCACTAGGATGGGTCCGAGGTTTTTACGAGACCACTCCAGGCTGATGAATGGCCAAGATAATAGCTGATAAAAATGAGTTTCTAAACAGGAAAGATTTGTCATTCATCGTTAACGTAACAGATAATTCTGAAAGGGTAAGATAGAAAAGATAGAAATAGATTCCTTGGGTGGAGGCAAGTAGTGACTTCTGCATTCCCCTCAGAAAAATATTCCTACGATGGGATTTTAGTAGTCTTTTTGTAGAACCTTGAAAAAACTGTTCTTTTTTCTTCTCTATCGTGTGGTTAGTGCCTAACCTGGTGTCAGAGTTTTTATGCCACCCATGGGCCTCTGACTTGGCTTTACATGCCGTCGAGAAATATCTCTCAGGCATGCTGGTTTCTTCACAATTTTTTCCTTCAAAGAAACAAGTGGTAATAAAATGCAAGTGCAAGAAACATCTGTTAAAATTGCAGTTGATTTATATCAGGTAGTTGATATATTTGTGGCAGTAGAACAAACGAAATCAGCAACAGCTAATCTCCGCACTTGTAAACGCATTACTCTCATTGTTAACCATTGCCTAATGAACAAAACAATCAACACGATTTAAATATCAGCAACCTGTTTTAACTACCAACCAGTAGTTATTACGAAAGACATAAGTCACAAAGTCCGAGATGAGACTTCAATGCGAACAACTATCGAAGTTACGCGTTTAACATTTAAATAAAAAACTTATGCAGATCTTCTTGAAGAAACTTGTGTACTCTTACGAAAAGTATATGTTGAAATAAGTAACGTGTGTATACCAGTCTAATTGTGTAACTACAGGCTTTCTGTATCGAGTTTAAAAGATTAACTTGTTTAGTCTTGGCTCGTCACATCGCAAAAAGGTAACGGCTAAGCAGTCTTTAGCAACTGACCGCCGAGTTAGAATTTTAACAAAAACCTATTTGTGGCTACGTAATACCTGTTTTGGTAACTTCAATACTTATAATAATATAGATTTTTCGTTAAGGTGTGTAAAATAACACACCTTAACGAAAAATCCAAGGTTTTTTCATCGAACAACGATGGCGTATGACTAACGAAGCAGCAATGTGGATGTGAACCGTTTTCTTGTTGTTGTTTATCGGACATCGCTATTAAATCTTCCAGTCAAACGGAACCCATAAAAATCACGAACAGTAAGAGAAAATATTCAGATGAACTTTCTTTATTGTGCGATAGGTTTCACTGTCGTGTTGGCTTTTCCCCAAAATAAACTTATTTGTCTCGAATCCGATCTTTACTGGTCATTGCTATTCTCTGCTCATTTGAACTTATTTTCATTAACTTTTCTTCATTCAATATTGAACTTTGTGTGTTTGAATTAAGAGTTGGATGGCTTGCAGTAAGGTTTATTTCGATCCTTCAGTATGTATGGAACGTCCGCTCCGGACATACGAAAGAATTTCAAAAGCAAATCTCTAAATTGTACATAAGTATTTAACGTCGCTGTTTTCCTTGAGCTTTTAGTGTCCATTAAAATATCTACGTGTTGAATTTTCTATTTATATTGCAGATTGTTATCTAAAATAATAAATGTCTGTATGTGTGTGTGATGGAAATCTGGAATCTATCAGACACATAGGTACCTACGTAGGTGACGAAAACCAGCGCAGTTCTATCTTTAGATTCTTGTATAACTTTAGGCACCTCAATCGCAACTGTTTAATCCAAATGACAAAGATAGATTCTGTTTAATACAGTAGCAGACAATTAATACAAAACAAACTCATTGTAACTATCAACTCTAAATAGAATGACGCCACCTCCAGAGATCAAACATATATGACAGATGAACTCGTGGTACTTGCTCCTCCCTTAACATATTATATGCAAAAGCCAGATAGACGACTATTTACATAGCCTTATACCGAAATGGATGCAAATGACCATCAAATGACTGACAAAATTTATTAGACGCAATTCTATGTCATAACATTTATGTCAGACATAATAATATATAATCTGCTATCTATTAGCTGTATACATTGTTGATAGCAGCAATAATAGTAAGATAGCATCTCTAAATAGTGGGCACAGCGTTAAAATGTCATTGACGCGTATTTAAAACCGATGTAGAATCGAGATCGTATCCTAATGTCCTCAATACGACCAGTTTGCAAGTTCTAAGGTAATCAGCGCAATCTCTGATGGTATGTAGATGGTGGAGTGAGGCCGCGGAATGTTAGGCCGCCGACCGTGGCCTCGCGGGGCGGGGGCGTGCCGGGAAGTGCTGGGGGCAGCAGCCAACCGATTTGTCATTTTGACAGAACAGTAATAGATTGATAGTGCGCCATATCATATTTATTTACTGGTAACTTGTTAAGGGCGGTAAGTAATGCAGATGGAAACAGATTGTATTCTTTAACGTAAATCTTAAAATACGGATGGCCGTTTTCTATTGCTGGTCGGTTTAGTCAAGACCAAATTATCCTCGACTGTTCCATCGGCCTCCGTGTTTATTGTGTGCTGAATAATGAAACGGTTCTGATGTTTGCACCATTTTACGAGATCTTTAGGATGTAATAAAGACGAGATTAGAACAAAAATATCGGACGCTTCTACCAAATGTTAGTTTTACTGGCGCAGGCGTCCGCATCTCTCTGAACGTTGAAAAACACATTATTCACGAACTAACAGACATGTAGGTACTATGTTGTATTAAGAAAGCAAAACAACTGCAATAATTTAAGTGACTTACAAGTCATCAAGCGGCGATCGAAGTCTGTTGTTCCAAACGTAATGAAGCCTAGTCTAGTACATCTCAGCGCAATATGAAAAGTTCCATCTATAACTCACAATATCCTTCTTTTATAAACACTATCAAGCATAATATTGCGTATAATGCTACCGGTAAGCAAAATGTAGTTTATGAATAATCATTACGATAAGACAATGCTATGCGCAATACAAGACTGTCTCAAGGAAGATGAAGATCCCACACTTCGCTCCCGCCACACAATAAGCAGTGGCCCTATAACAGTATCTAATGTCTATCTAGATTTGAGTGCTCACACGCAGCTACGCTTAGCATTCCCTGCACGAAGCGTCCCGCGTCGCCTCGCGATGTGTTCTCACTTCAGATACCAATCCTGCGATTGTAGTGGCCACGGCTGCTATTACACGTACGTTCACGACTTTAGAATTAGATGAGACGGATTTAAGTCAAGCTTTTTATACTTTTACGAGTGTACCTTCGTATACGCGAACAATTCCGAGTGCAGAAAGACTTTTGTCCTTTAGATTAGTGCAATGTCTAGCGCCGTAGACAATATTGGATAACAGCGAAGTCGAAATTACAAGCATACTTTACAAGAACCAACCAATGGATAACCTAAATATCAATTTACACTTATTTATTTGAGAAAACAAGTACAACGTAACAGATTAATCCAAGCTATTGCACAGTTAAAAGAAACATAACAATAAGGAATTATCAAGTTTCTTGACTTGGTTCGCGAGGTTGTCGACACGTGGGATGTGGACTCAGCGATCATTGTGCCGATAGTCGTATCAGCCCATGGTTTAATTGCCAAGAGCCTCGACCAATACCTGAGGAGGCTCTCGTTAGGGAGCTGGATCAAGGGCTTGATACAGAGAGCGGATCTCCTGGACACAGCTCGTACTGTTAGGAGGTTCTCCTCTCTGGAGCCAGGACCGCCGCCGCCGGTAGCTTGGACCATGTTCACGATACCGGTGGGCTACAATTTTTTTATATTTTTCAATGTTATTATATAGTTTTCATTTTAAGGAATATTTAAAAAGGTAGGTATAAGATTTGTATATATAAGGTCTAACTTTTTAAACACGAAATATTTCAAGAGTAACTTCTATAGGTCGTAAAGTCACCATAGCAACGAAATTTTTTTTTTTATCTAAGTGTATTTTTATAAAAAAAAAAAATTAAAATTACTTGACCCACAAAATAAATACTGTCTAAAGGTTTAAAAAGTAAAAAAAAGTTTAAAAAAGTAAAAGTAAGTAAGTAAGTTTAAAGTTTGTAAAGGTTTTATGCAAAATGTCGCAAGAATATTTAGAACTATAATAATTTCGTAAAAATAAAAACATTCAGAAAAAAAAATTTTTTTCGTTGCTATGGCGACTTTACGACTTGTAGAAGTTACTCTTGAAATATTTCGTGTTTAAAAAGTTAGACCCTATATAAATAAAGGAATTATGAAAATATTCAATAATTACTTCAAATAACAAGAAAAAGTCATCTTTCGTTCATCCTCTCACAGAAACTCAAACATCCACGGCATAGCTCTACCAATCTTGAGGCAAATAAACTTATGACAATTTTGACCGTGCAGTTCTTGTTTCAAGTTACGTTACAAATAAATTGACCTTAGTCTTTCCTGTTAAAAACGAGGATAAAGCAGATCTGAAAATATTTAAAAAACGAACGACATTACTGTCACCACTGAAAATCACATCTTGACGATAAGATATCTAGGTTTTCCAATTTTAATTGACTGTTATCTATTTCACTCTCTATGGTTTCAAATAAATTCTTGTTATTACATAAATAATCTGCCTTTAAAACGAGAGAAGGTGTGTATATTTGCTCATTATCGTAAAACGCACATCCTGGCGCATTCTCAACATCATTGGCGCGATATTTATCGCTAGACAATCCTACCTGTATAAAATTAACAATCTTTACATAACCATATCTATGGCGTGAATAAGGAAACATACATAATTTCAGCAACAACATATTTATGATGGAAATATTTCTTGCTTCTTCTGCAGCGGTATCAAATTCAATGGGATTAAGTTTGTTCCTAGGACGGTCAAGTGCAGTCATTTGTAAACGCGAGCGTGGGCTGGTAACGTTAGCCTGCATTCATGCTACAATCAATTTTAACGAAGACTAACTAGGTATTTATTTGATACAGTTAACGATATATTGACTAGCTAGACTACTATCAATAAATACATTGAATAACATGTCTATCTATTTCTTATGTTAATGAACTTAGAACATCATAGTTAAATTCCCTTCATACTTTACACGACATACTTTGAGATATGTCTATTTAAATTAGAAAAATCTCGTTCCCCATTAATGCCCTTCGCCTCGCCATACGGGTAATTCGAGGGCCTTACATGACCACATCGTCTACAGAATCCCACATTACCGACTAAAACGATCTATAAGTTAAGCTTAAAGTCAATCTGCGTACGCGCTGCATTTCGACGTAAAACCTTGTTAAACCACTTTTGAGCTGCTACTATTTTAAATCTGCATACAACACCGCGGCGACTGTTATTAGAATCCATGCAGATGAGATGAAATGTTCAATAAATAAGATTTTTCTCGTAATTCCGTTTGTATGCGCTCAGCACGATGCGCGCGCGGCTTGTAAACTACACTACCTTACACAGCGGTATGACGTTTCATACATTGTACATAAAGCCTTCGTTTGCTATTTATTAGATGCCTTTAGATTACTATACAGGCTGTAAACAGACCCTTCACGAAGCCGTCAACCAAGCATTCTGTACATCAAACTAAGTAACTTTACGCGAAAATTATTGCTGGGAAACGACTTTTTTTTTTGGGTGAAAAATCACGTTTTACGGTAAAACTCAATGTAACGCACTCAAAACATTGTGCTGATGGATGGATTGAATAGTACGGGGGTCGTGAAGGTGTTTAAAGTAAAAATCTTACATTATAAACATGTATTTAAAAAAAAACTTGTGAAAAAGTTGAAACTTTGACCCCCAATATCTCCGTAACTAGAAGGTTCCCATGTATGGTCTAGAACAAAAAAATAATTGCAATGACGGGGAGAACAAGTAGCTTTCGGCTTCGTTAAGGGTATTTTTACACCCTTTATACGTAAGCATTTATGTTTCATACGTAAATAACAATCAAACCTTATCACTCTTCTTTGATACTTAAATCTTCACACCTGTAATTATTTGCATCTTGGCACAGCTCTGCTGAATTCACATCATGTACATTGATTTATTGGCTAGCACTGAAGTCATTAGTCGCCTGCATTCTTAGGAACAGTATTTGTCATGCATGACTTAATGTTGTAGATTTTCTAATTGCTAATTTACAGTCGTAACACCTCACGTAACTAAGTGTGAGCTCGAACTGTACATGTCGGTTTACATTTCAAAGTAATCCTAAAGGCATTCTAAAAGCTTTATCCGAATCTTATGTCTAGTGATTTTATCAGCAAATGTTTTTACATTCAACTAATCACATGAGATAATATGACAGCAGATTTACTAATCAGTCTTGATCAGGCCTTCACATACTTCTCGATCATAAAAAATGTTTGAAAGCCCTTGCTAAATCTACAGGTCACTACGTTCATAGAAGTTCTAAAATCATAGTCTTCATCATTATGCTATGATGATAGCGCCATGTGAGTGCAAAGGCGATGGGTATTAGTATTAGTACCAAGTCATATCTCCACAATCGTGGCGAGGGGCAAATCGCAACATCACGATTTATAGGGCTGCCAACACAAGGAGGAACAAAACTATTTAAAAAACCTATCAATCGAAAACATCAGTCCGTAAACCAGATAGATATCGGCACAGAACCTGAAGAGTTCCAAAAAGTAATAAAAGTTATGCAACAAGAATAAATGTAGAGTCTGGCAGCCCTAGGTTAGCGTTTTGTAACTATCATTGAATGTGCGAGTCGCGTCGATAGAATCAGAATCACGAATACATTTTACACATACGTATGTCTACAAAAGGATAAGCTCAACAACTTACGAAGTATTTCGCTTTCTGTTCTACCTTTTAGAGTTTATGGGAAAATTATAGTTGTATATTTAGTAAGCATTTTATTCAGTTTTGTGTTTTCTAGTGGACAACTTGGTGGTTTGAAACTGAAACCGTTGCGGCGTCGAGTGTTCAGGGAAACAATGTCTGTAATGATCACGAGAGAGAGCTACACGTGCGCGCTCTTCCGCTCCATTAGCATTGAATGGTCGGCTCGTGCGCATGTCACTCGGATCATTGTCGCCCGGATTGAACCTACTCTCAATCTAAATCAATCTACCTCAAGCCTCGCTCTTCGTCGCATTGTTCTCATTTTCTTCGCCGATTAAACGTAATGAGCACATTTGACACGTTCATTAAACTCCTCGCTCGATACGAACTCTCCGTAAGGTCAAGTGCAATGAAGCAACATTATCCTACCAACTTTCGTAACACATGTCACCGTACAATACGTGAGGGCATTAATTCAAATGTATGTAATGTACCGTTGATAGCTGTATGTACTTACCGGTAATTCGAGGTAGTCGCTAATGGTATACTTGGCAGCGCCTCGTCGGATGTCAGCTAGGGCTGCGAAGTGCTCGTCGCGGCGCACCTTGCGACGCAGCAGCGCACGGGCGTAGGGGTAAGCCGTCAGGAACTCTCCATACGCGTCCATCAGCTCACCCATGAACAACTGCTTCAGGAGGATCGCGCTTTCTCCAGTCACTCCTTCCGTCGGCGGAGGAGGTAACTCGCGACACTTGAGAGACTCCGGGATGCTTTTCGTAGCAAAAGTACTTATCCCACTAGTCGACTCACACGACGTAAACGCGTCCGTATCGCTCGAACCGCATTTCGAAAACGGAAACGCGGATGAGGCTCCGCTTTTTTCGCTACTCGCGGAACTTTGACGGGCGGTGCTCGCCTTCTCATAGTAGTCCGGATATTGGGGCTCCGACTGGCTCTCGGTCGAAGGCGAGGACTCTTCAACAGCAGCACTGCTATACTGGGCATTCTTTATACAGTCATATAAATCCTCTATTGATTCGTAAGGTGTAATGCTTCCACATGATTCAGCTTCGACATCATGTTCGTGAAGCCTCTCATAAAGGTCTTCGTTTTTCCTTTGAGAGACAGGAGTTATGGCTGATTCAGAACGACTTCTTTTAACACTCGGAATTTGATCGTAGCCAAAATCTGTCGGGTTGAGGAAATCCCACCGAACGTTTGCCCACACGTTTTCGCTAACATCAGCTGATATCCTGTGATCAACGCAACATTGTCCACCGCTTCTGATGGTGACAGTCGTCACATTATCGCTAGTTTCTACAATAGAACTGTCAGCCACTGATTCATCGCAATCTATTGGTATATCGACAATTACTTTACGAAGACTGACAGAAGACACGCTAGATCGATTGTCGTCATCAACTTTTCGATTGTCAGTCGCATTTGAGTCGTTGAATTCTGAGGTCGTTATCACTGAAGATGTGTCAACATCGTGTTGAGTGATCACGCCTTCCTGAATGAGTTCAGTTAGCAAACTTTTCGGCTCTTCGTCGATAACAGATTTTTCTAACAGGTCAGCAGTGCCGTCATCTTCTTGCTTGCAATCATTTTTCAGTAAACCAGAATCTATGTACTTTCTCATGCGTTCTGTAAGGGCTTCGCTGGCTTCAGATACTGATTCCAAAAAGTAGAATAGAAGATGGTACTCTTCTTTGGTGATGACTGCGGCGCGTAGTAGCGGCTTGCCGTATAACTCCACCGCCGAAAACAGTGTTGAAGCTGTAATAAAAGAGAAAGTACTTGTCATGCAAATTGTATTACGTTTGTGTGCACCAGATTGATATAATTGATGGTTATTGACCGTGTTACTTTATGAAACATCTGCATAACATCATATAGAGTCGCTACAAAAATGTACGTGGGAGTCAGTGAGGTCACGTTGCATATCGGTGAAATGAATCACCTTGCATTTAAAGTTCATCTTAATGACCGAGAACTTTGCATTCCTTGAACCTCATTAGGTATTTAGACTTTAAGGATCATTTCTTACTCTTAAAATAAATTAAATTTCATCAATTGTATTGACAAAGATTGGATCTATAAAAATATAATTGGACATGCCACCTCTCTAATCACTTAATACCGACTCCATTCATCTGATATAGTATGGTAGTCACGGCGTCTGCATACCTAATGCATAAAAGCGCCTTCTAGGAAAGATTACCGGACAATAGCATGCGTATGCGTCTTATTGCCAAACCGCTTTCTACAAACATCGCTGCGTCTGCCCGCGGAATACTGAGTGAACACGCTTCGTTTGCAGCTTATTGATGTACCGAGCAGGGAGGTTCCTTGAAGAAAGTTAACGCACATTGTTTCATAAAGTACTTAAGGTTCAAACAGGTTATGAATAAAATATTGCATATGACATCCGCTGTCCTTGCGTTAGAAAATTACGATAAACCTACATTTTCACAGTAGATACTCACCATAAATCTTTTCCCAAGCAATAAATGTCTCCAGATCCCGGCCGTCCCATTGCGGCGGTTGGTATTCCACGACAAGCACTTCCCCTTCCAATACCGTCGCTGATGCTCTGGGTTCTACTGGAGCTTTGGAGCCTCCGAGAAAGAGCAGTGCTACGGGTGGAGCAGGGGGCGGTGAGTCGGGGAGCGGGACTGATCCGCCGAGAGGCAGGGCCTGGGGAGCCGACAGGGGCCCACTTGGTAGACCAGCTAGCACTGCTCCGAGGTCGTTCAGAGGCTCACACACGATTTCTGCCACCGAACTGTTGCCCCACACCGTCACCTGTAAAGACAAATATTACCTTTAGCATCACAACGCATTTCGTGTATGACTGACGGACTGTATAACGGTTTTTAAACGCTGGGTCAAGGAAATTAAAATTCAACATGAATGCTGGGCTCTCATAAATGGCGGAATTACCGTGATTGAATTTCTTAAAACTCCTGCTTACTTTGTTGTTTTTGTGTGTCATTGAATGGCTACCATAACAGTAGAGGAATCTTTGCCCCTTGCGTGTTGTCTAAAAAGTGGGTTAGGTGGGCCTTCCGTGATGGAGCCAAATCGAATCAAACAGACAATTATCCGTGAAGCCGACTCCTACACTTGACCAGGAAAACATTTGAAATAAATACGAGTAACGTGGGATTTTCAATCACTGCACCGTTTATCTAACGGCCGATGCTAAAAAACGTGCATTATTTCTATATTACTATCATATCGATATCTAAATTGACTGATAGTGATCTATATAGGGCTTGTAACTGTCTCAGATCGTGATGTAAGGAAATTGATCTCGTGCAACTAACGGACACGTCGTCGGTCATCATTTTCTGCAGATCGTATTGGATTTTTATTAGTGAGAAACCCAGTCATCAATAATCTTCTGCGTTCTAGACTTCAACAAAGGGTCTTTAAAATCTTCTTGGATAAGATAATTATGTATAGTTTAATATTTCGAATAGCGATGCGTTAAACTTTTTTGCTTTTAAGCATTCGCGCAGTTCTTTATGAACTTCAAAAATGCAAATGAGTCCCCTAGGCTTGCAACTATGCCCTTGTAGCATACCGAAACGTGAGCAAATCGCATTAGTATGTAGGTATAATAACATGTAAATGCTGGAGTCTCGGAGGCCTTGACGAGCCGGGTTCATGGCGTTTTTTACCGGGCCCTCGTGTGACGTCACGCTCGAGTTATGCGCACGCGTCGGGCGCAGCGTACCAGCGCCTCCCCTCCCCCCGGCCCGCGCACCCGATACCAAACCTCCAGGATAATGCGTCTGATACATCTTCAACGAGGAAAAAAAATTGAAACAAGATCCAGCGAACAAGGGGCAGTCGATTTTACACGGCCAACGCGTTTTTGGTCTTACAAAACCAGAAAGATGGATGGTTCTTGATTATAATTTATTTCTGGATGTGGTTGCACTTGATGTAGGTAGACAGACAGCCTTTGGACTTAATTGAATTTATTATACAAATTATATTTATTGGATTATTACAACGTTGGTCTAAAGATTATGGCAAGAGTTTTGGATTTATGGAAGTATGCAAATGAAAAGTTTATTAAAGTAGAATGGTCGTCTAAAAGTCTAAAGTAGAAGAAGAAGAACTAGTCAGTCAGAGGCACTGATAAAACTTCTACTAAAAAAAAAAGCAGGTAAGTACCAATGGAAATCTCGCTTCTCCAAGTGTTCTCATTGTTCTGAGTAAGAGGAAGACAAATAACTTTAGCATAAATATTCCAATGGATAAACCCAGTACCTAGTAAAAATTCAAATGTTATCAATGCAGGTGAGGTGACTCAGATATTGGTCAGAATTGGCTCCGAAGAATGTTTTGCGTTGCCGGACGTAGTTAAACAAGCCCATAATAAAATTATAAGAACAGGGTACCTGTCTAGAACTATTATTGCATTAGGTATCTACTTATCTTGCTAGTAGATAGGTAGGTACCTATGCAATTCTGACATTTCTGACTACCTACTCAGACACTTAAGCGAAAACGAAGGCTTCCGATCCCATGGGATACCAATGTTTCTAACTCTTTTGCTTTTACGTCGTGCACATCAATAATTATTTTAATTCGCCAACACCATTTTTGTTTCTAATGTGCAAAGTGAATCCGCAACCGTTCGCATAAAGAGTTGAATGGTTCGCATATGTTCCTACTTTCCTGCCATGCCATACAGATAACTTTTATATTTAAGGGGAACCTAAAGTTCCTATTTATAAATAGGTCCGGTTCATCACAATTACTAGGTAATTGATTTTGACTGAATAAAATGACCAGTGAGGTGCAAAACAAGTTAACTTTCCGGTTTGGTTTTAAACTTAGTAGCGCCATCTAGTTGTTTTTTTCAACATCATTCTCGCGCTGTACTTGTAGCGCCATCTCGTGGAGTTTACCAATACTTGCGAGCGGCCTTAAACTAGTAAAAGTTCAAGAACTGAGGATAGATGGCGTTGTTAAACAATTTGCTTTTTAGTAAAAACTAAATATTGACAAAATTATGATGACCGTGACTGATTTTCTATACTCGTACCTTCTTCTGACCTATGATTAGTAGGATATTAATTAAGAAAAGAAAAACATCTACTGTTTAAGGACAGACCGTCAGATGCTGCTAATATCTAAATGAAAAACAAATCCAGCATGAGAATTTGTTTTGTATCCTGTTGAAAGTGGATGGCCTCTAAAGAGTTGATTTTTTTTCTAGAACTTAAACTTAAGTTACTATACAAAGAACCTTTCGCAACTTCTTCTGTTCTTTTTTTTCGTATTTAGCAACATTGAACCGTACCTAGTGGGCAGGTAGCTTTTTTTATTTAGGTACCTACTACCTATTACTTTTTTCTATAAAACTAGCCTGTTTGTACAAATATGTAGGTAGGTAGGCCTATGTTTATACAGAATCTATGGGTTTGTCTGTCACGATCCGATACTCTTCAATGCCCACCGTGTATGTTACAAGCAAGTAGGTACCTACCCAGTAGGACAAGGATCATGTCATTATGTTACCGTTGGATATTATAGACTCGCATGATTATGCGGGTAGTCTATTGTTTAGACATTTTCTAGTGCTTGATTTTTTTTATAAATAAAGTTTTCGACGTTTACGGCTCCAGTAAGGAACAGTTTTTCTTGCTATTTTGCATACAGGGTGAATTTTTCAAGCGGGCGTGGTTAGCCAAATCCGAAACTATGAGGAATGGCGAAAAATACTCAAAGGAGTCTCAAACCCGATTTTGATGAAAACCAAAACTGCCAGAAATCGAACCCGTTAGTTTTGGAAAAAAACACACACACTGTATTCGATTCGAAAGTGTCCCTAATAACAATTAAATTCTGGGAAGTAATGATGATATGCATACGAGCTGAGCATTAGTACAGAGTTATATGCGACGTAACCATAATCTTCGAAATGTTCAGGCATAATTTCGAGAAGCCTCAATACATTTACCCAGGTTGTATTCAAAAAGACATTCTAAGCCTCTCTAAGGTCGTTTAGTGGCTGGGACCATTGTTCGCTTCATTCAGCAGTGTCTAGCGACCCGCAGGTCACTTTTACTTCCTCCATGCCATGTTGCACTCTACCAGTATCTTTTAAAGCGATTGTATTTCAATAAATATGTTCTCGATTATTTGATTTTGTTCTATTCATTATAATCTTGTTAGAACTTTCTTTTTGAGTGCTTTTCTTCATGTATTTTCCATTTGGACAATAATACCGATTTTGTTATGTAAATCATTTGCTATATTATTAGGTACCGCTGACCCCCTTTCACCAAACAATAAAATACATAAATGAATAAAATACGTAAGTGTTTGCCTAGAATTTAAGCGTAGAAGGTGCATGAAGCAATACTTAGTTTATTATTAGTTATTATTCCGGATTTTGGAGGTCAAGTCAATAGGAAGAGGGGTTCAGTTAAAATGTTAAAGAGTGACACATGTCGATTACATGGTGTGTTTGCTACGAGCTGCAAGACATTGGGTCTATTGTGCCTTATCTTATGCATTATTAATATATTCTGCATAACCTACTTGTGTCTTATCTGATGAGTATTACAAGGAATGACTAATCAATTATTGATATCTGATAAATATACTTTATGAAAGGAAGAGTCCGTATTTTAAGTTTATCAATACTCTGAACTTGGACCTTTGGAGCTTTTGCAATATCTACACGTGCAGTGCCTTTTAATGTAGTCATAATGGGGTCGAGTTTGATAAATATGATACAAAATCCTCCTGCTATTAACCCAATATTTGGTATTATACTCCTTATACCTACCATATCTCTAGTAGAAGGTACCTAAGCTATCCTCTCAGATTTCATTTCCCTTTTCTGGCTATTTCTTAAAACGATTCTATGATCGCGGTATCGGAAATCCAAATGCTGCTTAGTTCTAATCTAATCATACTTTACTTACTTTAAATTATTGATGAAATAGAATCAAACGGGTTTCGAGGACAGGTTTCCTGAATGAATAATTTTCACAATAAACTTGAAATGTTGCAACGCGGGTGAAGTCCGATTTTTATGTCCGTCAAGATTGGCCTCACAAGTGCGGACTTCGGATGCTACGGTCCCAAATACGGATAACATCATTTCAGAAACCGCAATCGTTTTTCGCGCGTTCACGTAATACAACGGAGCATATGCCCGCCGACCACACATCAAAGCCGAGAAAAGCGCAAATTTCGAACTCTTTAAACAAACGTTTAGAATTGCAAAAACTGTGAGGGAACAGAAAGCAGAAGGCAACTATTTTTAAAACGTTGCTGATTTATTAGATACCAATACAACTGGGAATAACTATGCATTTACTAATTCGTTATTTAAAATTGATTCTAAAAGTGTTAAGTAACTGTATCCTAGTAACATCTATATTGATATTCGTAAGGAAGTAGTAGCGAATGGTAATTAATTACCTTGCGTAACTCTTAAATAGCCGAAACAAAACTTAATGAATGCAGCTATTATTAACACGGAGAGAGGCCTCCGTTTATTTTAGGTTGCTACCGCTAATTGCTTTACACGTGGGAGCCGTGATACTTATAGAAAATATTAAAAAGACTCTATTAATAGAAACAACACTACCGGTTTATTTTCAAGAGGAGCAATAAAATGTTGAATGCATTTCTCTCGAATGTCGCGGGGAGGTGGAAACACATTCGTCCAAACATGTCGCCGGGTCGCGGGCTGACACACTTTTCAGTCGCCGATGTTATAATTACGTATTATCAATACTAAAACACATGGCGAACGTGTCACGCTCCAACCGTTTAGAAATTTTCGTTAAATAATTTCATATTAATATCTTTTCACTTTTATTCACATTGACACAGTTTTGTGGGACTTTCGACGTGCGATACGGATATACACCTAATTAATTGTAAGGTGTTTGCTGTGTTGATCTTTTCTTGTAGCTTCATCAATCAGTTTGTTTTGAGAAAGAAATGGCGAATATTATATCGATTGAATCATGGCAGACAGCACTTGCTCCTTTTATTTAAGAATGGAGAGCCAATAAAACAGAGGATTCAAATGACCTTGCTCAAAATGGAAACACTGGTTGATTTGACAGACACAACGGAGAGAGTCATCGGAGGCAAGCTGGTTTTCACTACACTGATAGCAACAAGTAGCTATGTTCTTGCAATTTTCAAATCTGTATAAGATAAACAGTTATCTGAAGCGTTTCAACACCTCGTAACTATTAAAATTTGCACAGCTGGAGTCGACTCTCCTCGAAGTAAAATAGACGATGTTTATGTGCATATGCAAAGTTCCGAATTGTTACATAACACAGTAACAAATGCGACACAGCTCGGGGAAACTGTTGAATGCGAATTGTCTCGACCTCTCGAGTTTCGGTGAGCGCCTCGTCAAGGGTCGTTACTATTGGAAATCACTTCCGACCTTTGTCACGACGGGTCACTTTCTACCGAATGCTCAATGTTTGGCAACGGACGTGTCTCGCTCTCTTTACCCGTCTGTCACACTACTGCTCCACTAATATGTATTTCAGTAACAAATTTTGTTCTATTTACCAGACCTGGTAAATGGTTACGTTGTGTGTTTTCAACATCTGCTGCAAAACGTTCATCATCGATGTAAGTAAAATTAACATGACCTATAATGATGGTGTTGACTGATTCAGTAGTTTGATAATCTTCACGGTTAATCCTTTACATTAGAGGATTAATGTCTTGACCTACATTGCTTGTATCATCTTTCTTTTTAAACTTTCTCAGCTACAATAACTCCAACAATGATAATCCTGTTATCATAAATAACTACATGTCAGTTCGCTCCCGTTGGCAACATTGAACACATCCCACTTTCGCCTTCTGCCGATATACTATCTAGATACCGCATTGTTTTTCACTGACCCGTAGGCGTAAGGGCAACTTGCGATAGACCAATCTAAACGACCGCTTATTCTTGCCTAGAGATTGCTCAGAGGCATTGTGTAATCTGTGCACTAACAATGTATGGTCAACTTGTTTGAGGAAGCTGCCCATGTTTTTGTCAATTCTCATAGTTTTAGATGAATTATTGTGACAAATAAGGTAATATATAAAGGTCAATTATAATACAATAATAATGACGAATCAGATGAGTGTCCAATACGGTGTATTATGTATTTGTTATACTAGGAAACGGGACCGAGGCTGAGTCATCCATACGGAACGACTTTATGCTTGATTGCCCCATCTTTATTATTCTAATGAACTTGTAACATTCGTCTGACTTGTATTGTAGGAAACAAACCTCGTGCATGTATGAGCTTAGGATTATGGATTCATTAACGTTACTCTTACGTGCAATTATCGGATTTTCATGCTGATTTGATTCGTAGCAAAAACTTAATGCAATAATGGAGCAGAAGTTGATTGAGTAAGAAGTTGGTTACCTCCAGAATTGCTAGTGTTACAGTTACTTGTCAGACGTTGCGTGCAGTGGTTCAGGTTCTTAATTCTAAAGTCTAAGATACGTTATTTTCTGGGTTAATTCCTTTTATTCTCACCACCCCAAATTAACTTTTACTTAAATAGTAAAATCTTGATTGGGGTAACATTTGTGTGATTCTCTACTTGCTTCAAAATCTTAAGAACCTATGTTTAATTGAGTATCTTAATAACATTATCATTGTGTCTTTCTATGTTGTAATCAAACATAAATACACATACAGTGCAGCTGTTGATGTTGACTATTTATAAATCTTGAAAGAACAATAGAAAGATGACAATCATACATAAATCAATCATAATATACATACGTACATACCAACGCAATATTTTAACACCGACGAAACAATTTTGAATTTTATCTCCTTTATCATAAAAACTAAATTAGTGTACGACGTTTTCTATTGAAGATTCGGGTATATAAGCTAAATTGACGAGACGTGAAGCTATTATTGTTAAAAACTATCATCATAATTCAGTATTGAACGAAACAGCGTATTATTACGGAAATACAAAAGATGAAAGGCGAAGTAACAGTGCAGAATACAAGTTAACTGCAAAAATAAAGATAAAAACAAACACTGTCGGAGAGGAAATTAAACTTTTTCATAAAGTTCCGACAGGCATTAAGAAAGATTGCAATAATGGCGACGCTTAAAGAGAAATGCATGGAGTTTATTTCGTTAAAGATTTCTATAGTTCAGAGAAAAGTAGAGTTAGACAGAGGTGTATCAGCTATTTAAAAGATAACTTGAGAGCACATTTTTATTCAATAGTACCATTTTGGTTCAATAGATGTCGTTGCATGTATGTTACTTAATGATGATAAGTTCTTCTTGAATACTTTAAATTCATACATCTCTTGATAGAGACCAACGATTACAATGAAAAAAAACTTAAACTTTCTCTAAGCACAATATTTGTGCATTGAATCTAATAATTTTTTATAATTAACACGTGATGTTTTACCAAAAAAATACCCGGAGGCATTCATATACCTTTTGATAGAGGGCACCGATTCAGTGGCGAAGGTTTCATACAGCTCGATTCCTACCGGCTTCCCTTTGGAAACTGGCACTATCAGTATTCCATAGACAAATAATAAAATCACATTAAAGATATGTACCCCGGCTTACCTCTTTAAAAAAATACCCTTCCCTACTGCCAGCTACCTATGTTTAAGTCTCATGTAGGTAATAGGGGCGAGCCTATCGCCATCAACCGAGCACCGACCGAAGTAAGAAAGATTCTATTGCTCAATATCGGAGTAATATTATCAGTTTATAACAATTGAGTAATATTTTGTTTCGTAAACGAGTGCCCTATGTGCAGTGTGTTCCGTGATCGGTCATCGGGTATTCCGTTACGAATGAAACCTACTAATGTCGAATTAGATGTGGTTGTTAATGTTAGCCAACAATATTTCGCGGGTTATGTGCCATGTGAACTCGTGTAATCGACATGTTTTGGTAGCTTTAGATTGGAAGTTTGTTCCGTCTTGGCTAATGACGTAAAACCTTGTTTTTTGGGATGGTTACAAGCAATACTAGAATCTAATCCAATACTGTACTTCATTCTTTTTTTTATACATTTTTATTTGATCTAAGTACTAAAACTGGAGGCTAGAGCGTACCGCAAGGGCTGGTTCGTGGTAGCGCGGGACAAGAGCTCTTGGAAAGACTTGGGAGAGTCCTTTGCCCAGCAGTGTGAGAGTATGGGCTAGTACTAAAAAAGTACTAAAACAGTAACGCATTCTCCATTTGTTTTTCACAATATACCTATTATGTTACCACTAGCAGATGGAAGATACCCTGAGGTAGATAGGTACCTACATCTTGCTTATTGTTACGTCTATTGTCCATATTATGTTGAAACCCTGTAGATGTAGTGAATACCTGGGAGATGTAATTGTAAATGTTGATGAAATAATATTTTGCTCAACATTATTTTATTCACAGCCATTAAAATTACTACACATACACTACTAGTTTTACTACTTCCTAAATCTCAACCCATGCAACATCACACAATTTAATAGCCGGGGACCGTGAGCCTATTTTTAATTATTAATACACGCTTTGTAACCGATTATAAAACAATACGCAATAAACTCATCGTTTAAAATGAATATTTAGGTCGTGAAAATATGTTGTACGAAATAATTCACAGTTGTTGTAATTAATTTAGTAACAACATCGTACTTTTATAATAATTGATCACGTTGTAACAATACAATCGTTACATATTCGGTGAGACTCAAAATAAGTGATCGACATAGTAACATTTTCATCATTAAGCAGGTTTTCGTCTGAAACGTTACCATTTATAAGAAACTGAAAATCTATTCGTGCCTAATGTGCAATATACAACCCATAGGTACCTCCTGACTCGAGAAATAATTCAAAATTGAAAAAGTTAAACATGGCCCGTTCAGACGATCCTGCAAAACAAACGCGCGTATAGGGTTACTTGACCGTGTACGTAACTTGACTCCTGAGTCCTGACTACTCCTGACCCAAGCCCTTGCAATATTATTAACTAAAAAACAAAGGACTGCTAAGACGAAGCACCACGAACTGATGAAACGGAAAGAATGAAGGAAGGAAAAAACATCTAATTAGATTGACGAGCGAAACAATTAATTGACACGGAAATGCTGGTACTACGCCGTTTACATTATTTTGGCATTATTTCTTAATATTACCTTGAACCGTTGCTGACGTTTGGTTTCCTAAGTCAGTCACCTTTTGCCTTTAATCCGATAAGGTAGACCTTGGACATTTCAACTAATCTAAACGAAGTTGTTGATCTCTCTCAAGTTCTCAACCTTTCCTGTTTTGTCACAGGGCATTATTATCTATTACAAAACAATAGCTGAAAGTCTACATACATTGTTCTGTTGTATTACCACAAATCTATCATTCTATAGTCGTTGCCGAGGGAGGCCTAGAAAACGTTGGCGTGTCGACCTAGAGACGTTTATGAGAGATTGGCCAGAGAAAACCGCACGGGGAAATGAGTGGCAAGCTGTGGGCGGCCTTTGCCCAGCAGTGGAATAATGGTGGCCAAGTAAGTAAAAAAAAAAGTCAACGGCGTGTCCTATACCAGTGGGATTTGACTTAGACTTTATCAAACGTAAAGATGATTTTAATGATTTGATATTAAAATTACAAAAATATAAGAATATACTATTATTAACTGATTGTAAAAAAGAAAACGGTATATTAACGAAGCTAATAAGATTGAAAACTAGTATTAGATACGTTTAGAGATGGCGTAAGCTCTACACGACGACAGGTACCAGTTTTTGCCCAGTCGCACTTATTGGCTCGACGAAGGCTTCTGCTTTATAATGTTCTTTAGAGGTGAGATCCTCGGTAATGAAGTGAAGTGTAAGTTAGCTTGTTCGTAAGTAACTTGGACTGTACATTAGCATCGAAGCCAAGAGAATTTCCCCGTCTTTGATGACATTACAAGATTTTTTTTTGTCTATTTACACGTTTCCAGTTTTCTATTTCCTTCGCCATTTCTGAGTTTCGAATTAAAACACATTTATTCTGATCCTGGCCACTTATGTATTTCTTCTTATTTAAAAAGCATCTACAGTTTACGAAACGTCTAAGCAGCTTCTACACCAGACAAACAGTCATGCAAAATATTTTTTTTACTCAGAAAAGTAATTTGTCGATATTCGATTGATAAGAATCAGCTCGTCTTGTGTATATCTTCGGGATTGACCTGTGGTTTTCGACTGACCTTTATATTTATTTCGATCAAGTTACATCACGCACGCGTATTTCTTGTGAGAAAATTAGCGAATTTTATGCAAAGTACATCGTAAATATGTTGATCAAACGAGTTTCAGATCAAAATAATATTTTGAAACAGAAATTATTGGTCTCAAAGAAATGTTTATTGACTTTTACAACAGATTTATTAATATTGTATTTTTAAAACTGGTAATTTTATGAGTACCTGTGGTCATAGACAATGCATAGCAGTTTCCTAACACGTTAATTACAAGGAGGCAACAAGGCCTTCGTGAGACGTTACGGTGAATAGCTAATCTGCTCCTTGACGGATACAAATTGATCCTAGCAACGACGGCTCTGATGATAGCCGACAATTTTTCCTTTAATAACATACCTGTAAATATGTTCTACGTAGAGGCAGGCTTTATCTGCAGTGTTTTAGCATTCCTGATGTGACCGATGGAAAATATAGGTTCCCAAAAGATTCAGTATGACATTTTTGTATTTAACTGCCATTTTCTAAGTTCAGGTCTAAACCAGGTGATGATTGGACTGTTAGTATTATAATAGAAAAAATAAATACTTAGTACTTGCTTTTACTACCTTAGAAATAGTTCTAGGCTTCGGACCCCGAACTTATTATTAACAAGACAACTTTATTCGTCTTTAAGAATAGGGAAAAGCCTTGAATAAAAGGCACTTACGTAAATATAGATACGGAACATATAACCTTAAGTTGAGTAACTTAGCTTACCGCAAATGATGTGATGATCGGTTGATTTTGTTATTGATACTTGTAAGTGTCTTCTAAGTCGCAACTTGTGCGTCCCGCACTAAAATAATGAAAAGTCACTTCCAGCTTAAAGTTCAGCATGTTTTTAAGGTATTCAAGAAAAATTGAATACTAGGTACGCAACTAGATGGTAGATAGATAGATAAATCATTTATTTAGTGCACACAAAAGACATAACACAACACACAGGAGCACAATTAAATAATAAAAATTACACGACAGTATAACTATATAAAAAGGCGCCAATATACAAAAAGAAAAACATATTTACGAAATAAGTATAGTAACACCATGACATACTTCAAATCAAATAACGAGTACAACTACATAGATCGTGAATTAAAATCTTGCATACTCCTATCAAAATTGATAAACTCGACAATTTTATTAAATTCTCAGACAGTGTAATTGCGTATCTTAAGGACTATGGTATAAATAGGGGATAAATAAGTAAAATATTAAAATTCACCATAGATATACGAGCAAATAGCTTGTATAAATGCATCAGTATGTAAATCTGTGAGATTGCCGGTGTTGCCAGCCGAAGGCGATGCCTCAGTTTAGATAGATGTTGTTCCACAGGGCCCACTTCGAAAACCAGTTTACCGGTTTCTGCGAATGTCGTTTTTAGATAATAATAGCTTATAGTGTATCGAACCGGAGAATTCCGAAAACGGACCAATGACACGAGGGCTTAACGTACTTTTTGTTTTTAAAAAGATTGTTGTCATATTTTACTATTGGATACTATAATTTGACGACAAACGAATAGCAGGTGGTTTTATACTGGTTTTCCTCATCTTCTTCCATAGCTAAAGTATGTAGTAGGCGTCTTTGTTTTTTGAATTGCACGTTCTTTTTTTTATCTGAGTCGGGAAGACCCAGTTTTCCCTTTTTATTTTTGCGAGTTTGTAAATGTAGGCAGCAATTATTGATTCCAATTGTTTTGTCTTATAAAACTTATCTCTCGGTGTAATATTAATTGAACTGGTAGTCGGTAGACACCTTTCACAACGACAATAATACCAACACCGGTACCTAATAGAATGCTGAAGGACATGATACCTAGTTCTAGAGTTACATGAGCAATGAGCATGTCTGCCTACACCTACCGAACAATACATACATGACGTCATAGCACATAATGCACAGAGCGTGCAAGATAAAACCCACTCTAAAGTAACCAGATACGTATCATTATTTAATTATTTTTCTACATTTGATACACTTCCCGATTCACCAATTCTGTCAGCAAAAACAATAAAGGGAAGTGTTATAGACTGAATTTATGTCAGTCTCGATAAACGTTTTTCAATTCAATTTGAATGTCAGTTAATCCGCAATAAACCACACATTAACGACTCGATTAATTACTTCCCGACAAATGCAGCGATAATGAATGTTCAGTAATTTAGCATCAATGTGCTCTAATTTCCTCAGGTTACATAAATAAAATGACACGTTTAACGCATTAGTCCAAATTCCCCACTTATCCTCAATGCGTCCCTTTCGCTTTTGAGGTTTCTCTGAATGCGAGCGCTGCTGAGCCGATTAAGGGAGCTTCATTAACTGCTCATTTGTGATGTAATCTGTGTTAGATGTAGGTATATTTATGGCGAGGTATATTATTACAGCTGATTATTATACAACACGAAGCAACAATAGCACAATTATCTCATAGTGAGCGTGCAATTTATATCTGATGCCAGTGGGAAAATCGTTCCGATTCTAGAAACAGTAGCGTACATTCGGAAGCGTATAACCTGTGTAACTTGTATTAAATCGTTTATTAAATAATATGTTTGTAGCATTTGTACGAGAACATATTATTACGACACGGTCATGTTGTCGTTCTTGAGACTCGTAAACGATTGCGTCGCAGGCGCAGGATGTTAATTTAGAACAAGTATGCAAGTTTCTTGGTATGTTCTAGATAAACTTATCTCTTGCTTTACTTAAAAGTCTGCTGAGATCTAAGTTACGCAAGTAAATAGGATAACTTGATCAGAATGTAAAACTTCACCAATGGCAGACAAGAAATGTGAAATCGATAACAATAAATCCAATAATTACTAAATGGTTAATGTTTTCTATCAAATTATTTCTTTAGCTCTACTTAGTCATGCAGCAAATCTAAACTTAGCTCACGGTCCAAATCTTGTAGATCTCTAGACACCTAGAATAAAAGGTAGCGAATAGCAATACCGGAACGAGGTCAGGTCTTACGAAATGTTAGTTAAAAACAGACTTACAGTCTTTCAATTTGTGCATATTGCGTTGGATGATACGAAAAAGGATATCAACATCCTATTGTCATGGGATATAGAAAGATAAACGAGCGGGGAAATCCATGTAGGTAGGGGTTTAGAGCGATCAATCATGGATTTAATGACAATATCTATTGTAATAACGTCGATCATAAAGGTCTAGAAACGATAGAAAGTCATAACGCATCGAGACACGTCACAAAGCGTTTCAGGGCAAGGCAGAACTAATAAAAAATGCAAAGCATAATCTCACCTTGGGTTCGTCTGAATGGTAAGTTGAGTAACACGACGCTTGTTAAACAACCAGTGACAAATGCGACGTGAATTTAACAATATTTTTCAGTTTTAAATAAACTGTGTTTTGTTTTCTGAGTAAATGCTTGGTTTTCCAGGATGTTTTGTGTCTACTTCGACAGTTCCAGCAAAAAATTAAGTACAGGCAAATGTAATTTGCGAAACCTGTTTTAACCGTCGTCGTCTGATATACCTTGATTAATTTACGAATATTAACGATCATTTTCATTACTAGGTAGTAAATACTTGTAAAATATGAAGAGGAAATTAATTAGCCATCCCTACAAAGGCGAAATCCATCTCAATGTCGGACAGAAGCTTGAGGATAATGACTAGTGAGATATGAAATACTCTCTCTACTACACAATTATGTTTATCAGCAGGAACGCGATTATCATCAGTTCCCACATTATTCCTAACACAATAGTTTAATTCAAGCAAATTAGCGAACTTGACAAAAGAGTTCAAGTAAAACTTTTTTCAAGGTAAAAAAAACTAAATGAAATGTTCGTAACTATGAATGGATTGTGTTGCCTAGTTACGTAAGTAAATGCATACTGAAATGTAAATGGAAAAACACAACCTATTTGATGTAAGGTTTACCAGATATAGACCTGATAAATGACTGTGCTTACGGCGCACTGTAGGTACCTTCTACAATAGGGACCTAATTGGGACGAACCTTATTTATCGTCATCGAGTTCTATGGAAGTACACAAAGAGATACTGCCTACAATGTTGACCACCTCGTAAAATATTTAAACGTATGCAACGTAGCGAAACTCGATACATGATTGTGCGTGCCTCCAGCCGATATCAATGCACCTTATGTTGATATCATTGGCATTCCATTCATGTCGTGAGCGAAGAGAGTTTGATATATAAACATACCAAAACAAACAAATAATAATTTTACATCTTACTCACGGACGCACCTAGTACATACAATAGGAAATGCTACATTATATAACAGCTAATCACTACTTGAGGAAAACAGATTTAATCGACATGAAACAAAAGCTATTACCATTTTTTCTGCTGTGAAGGATCAATTAATTTTGAAAAACTTAGCTTTCTGCAGCTAATGAAAATTTATCTAAGTAGGTAAGTATACTTTCCTTCGAACCATCAATGATAATAAGCAAAGTAATCATTTTTGTGCGTGTGAGCAGTGATGCGACGCTTGTTTTTAGTCGAAGAATCTGACATACTTCTTAAAGCATCTATTTCCACGAGGATAACTTATTAATTACCTATCACGCGGAAAAGAAACGCGTGAAAGATAGAGCGTTTTGACAGCTGCGCATGCGACCACTAGACCAATAAATGGGGCCACGAATCACAAAACATAATAATTATCAGGTACTTTTTCAGTTAGAAGTACCGTCAAGCTATGATCACTTGCAACAGTTAAGTTACGGTTAACAATGTTCGCGTGTTCCAAACATCGATGTTCACGTAAAGAGTCGATATCTTCGACACGTGCTACCGACACGTTCGTTTCCTCGTTGCACAATCACTTTCGGTGCTTAAATGAATCAAAAACCATCGATTCCGTGCCGGATGTGTTTCGAATAATCGTTTGTGTGACAGTTATTCGAATTCGCATAATGTTTTTGGGATGATTGTTGGATGACACGCATTTGTGTGCGTGTCGGGATTTTGTTGCATATTTCTGTGTAATTGATTCGTTAACGTAGATTTCTTAGTAAAATTGGTACATCTTGTGTTCTACTTGATAGAGAACAGGTGAGAGCAACAACTCGCTTGATGACTTTTAATCGGAACCATATTGCAAACACAGCTTACGCTATGATGTGACCCACATCATAGTAACTTGTTTTCTTCGATGCATTTCACCTTGAAATTGATTTATCACTACAGTGTAGTGGCATTTCAACAAAATGTTATTAGTAAAAATATATGGAAAAACCTAAAAATAAAACTTTCTCACAGTCGTTCATGAGAGGTTAAACGCCACTTTACAAATCATAGTTATCACGTAACTAGAAAAGTGGGTGCTTGCTATCGTGTTTCACAGAAATACATACATTAGCTCTGTTTAGCACTATTACAACGAATGCCCCGCGGCTTTATTCGCGTGAAATGCAGCACTATCGGTTACCATGGGCCCAGAAATGGCACGATCGCCTTGCAAATAGCCACTTTTACTGGCAGACATATTAATTTATGGAAATGCTGATGTCCTTCAATGTTACCTGCTGTAATGTATTACAAAATATTGAAATCGTTACAAAAACCTTAATTTGATAGTTATTAATGATATTGATTTATATTTTGGAGGCCCATGGCTAAATTGCGAAGCACAGATTTACTGGCCGATTAAAAAGTTATGCAACGTTACCATACTTAGTCATTAAGTGACTATTGCATTAATTACAGAACGAGTTTTAATCCCTTTAAAAGAGCACTTATTGCTAACGGTACCAGCTGTCATACAGGTATCTATGCCAGTCATCTCGAGCTGTCAGACCCTCAGCGGCTTGGAAATGCTTGACAACAAGTTTAATCTTACCTTAGAATTCAAGTATACCCCGCAGCGTGGGTTACAGAGGTCAAATGGTAGTTTTCTGGGTAAAATGATTATTATTTGCCAGACCAGGTAAACTCCGGATTATTATTATTTGGGCAAGATACAGAGAGGATCATAAATAAAAGTCCTAGGTTATCAAAATTGTAACCATATCCGCGGGTTACTTAAGTTTTCACTAAATGTTTTGTCCAGTATCAAATAGCTTAACCTACTTATTTCGACACGTAACATTCGCGAAAACACAAATCAGATGCAGAAAAACTATTAACACCAATCTTGCATTCGCAAAACTTTCCAACAATTCTCAAAACACTAGAAAAAACTTTACTAGGTACTAAGAAAACTTTTTAGAAGTTGTAAACATTAAGACAACGGGTCATTCACTAAGGAAAGTTCCGTAACATTTAATAACATAAATCGGTCGAGAAACATCAATCAGATTCGTTTATAGAGGAGAACGCGCGTCGCGGTGACCGTAGCGTCGTAAAAGCTATTAATATACATATAAAACAAGTGCATGTCAGTAATAACAACGGTATCAACACACAAACGTACAGTAGGTACTCGTACGTGTGTAGACAAGCAATGCTGATCGGATTCGCGTAATTGATTTGAATTTGTCCGATATGCAATGTGGCCATTGATCTCAGTTGTTACATCAAGCTCTTACTTTGTTGTTGGTCTTGCATTCAAGGACATTCTTTCCACTTTTACCGTTTTTCTCTTTAAAAGGACTTATTTTGTAAAAACAGTTTTTTGATCTGGCATTCAGGGACTTTATGACAACTTTTACCAATATTTTCCTTATTCTGTCATACCAGTAATTATTACAAACCCGAATTAGAGAAACTGTTTCAAGCATTTCTACTTTCTTAATTCAGGTTTGAGTGGGTATTGCACATTTTTGTAAAGGCAATCTTAAAAGAAGTGGTTGTCCTAGTCGGTCAGATAAGATTGGTGTGTGTACACAGTTCGACACTCAAACATGTTTAAAATAAACTCAACTTATATTTGTATTTAATAAATATACATAGTTTATTCTTATTAGACATATAGAATAATCTAACTAAAGCACCCGTAAGGGCAAAGGCTTGAGCCTTTTATGTAGATTAAATTAAGAGCATGTACCTAGTGCGTAATCGGGACAAAAAATGTTTAAAACCATTAGGTTAAGTTGACCTATGAACCGGGAACTTTTTTTTTAATTAATGTACTCGTCGATGTGAAGCGATGACGCGGTCTAGGGTAGAGCACGCTTGCATAGAAGAAACCGATTGAGTCGAACTTTGAAGAGATCTAGATTATAATTATTGGGAAAGAGAGAAGTCAGCGGTGAATTCCACAAACTGGCGGTGAACTGGGAACTTAACAAGTTCCATATATCTATAGCTAGAGTCTAAACTACAGAGCCATTCCTCAATGGAACCGAATTAAATCTCATCTATAAGACCACTTATACCTACTGATATCTTTCAAAGCAAACATCTGTTGCTTACAGAATATAGGACACAACAAACACAATCACTATCAGTTTGCCAAGATTTCGCAACAAACTAAATATTATGTATCCTCAACACGTGGAAAAGAAAGTTAGTCGCATAACTCGTATAGCATTAGCATCGTTCCGTTTTCCATTCTATTCGAATGCCCGCATCACTTTTGTTTCACATAACGTAACACGTAATTAGCTGTTTATTTGCTGAATATTAATTAATTTAAAGAGAAAACTGTTGGATTATGTGCTTTATTACAAATACAATGGTATTATTATGAAGTAAATCTGAATGGGTATCGTCGCGTGATCGTGACTCGTGGTGTAAAGAAAGCTGATTCCTTATTGTATTCGATGTTTCTAAAACCACAAATTACCTGCATTCTAAATTAGCTATTCTAGATTAGTGGTTTTTAATTAAAGATAACATCGCGCCTGTAGTCAGAGGTGTACCTAATAGTACACCCGCATTTCGCCATTTATGTTTAAGTTTTTAATTAAACGTTATTGAATTTTCCTCACTAACGTGGTTCATTTCCAACTTAGCGTGGAAAATTATTTAATTACTTTCTGCTACCATATTTCCTCCTTACACTTCCTTCCTCTAATTAGTAAAAGAATATTTTCATAAGAAGGCCGTAGGCGGGAACTGAAGGTTTCAGTGTTGCCTCATTAAAAAATACATACCTACCCAATTAATTCGGTAGAAAACTTAATGAAGATATTACCTGCAACAAAGATTATATTAATTAAAATACAGTAGATACCAAATTGTTGTAATTAAAGACCCTACTGTTGCTAATAACATTATTGTTAGTTTTAATAACTGTGAGTTCTTAAAATTGCGTGTTTAATTTGAAAAGGAAACGATTATCGACGAGTGGGATTAATCCTTTGCAATATTATGATTTGCAGTCCATCTAACCACGAAGGATTTCCGTTGGTAGATAAGTTAGATGATGTGTAAGTTTCTTTTTAGGTCATATCATTGTTTATTTCGTCAATTGATATTAACTGTAATCACTGAAAGGTTGGGCAGACGTGTACCTAATATAGTACACCACCCACATTTCGCTAGTTATGTTTGAACTTAAACATATTCATAAATCCAGACTCCGTGGCTGCTACTGAGAAATTCCTGATGGAAAAATGTAATAACACTTTGCTCGACCTGGAAATCGAACCCAGGACCTCATGCTCAGCAGTTGCAATTGTGACGACTAGACCAACGACGCAATACTGAGTAAACATATTATTATCTTGTAGCTTTGACGGAACATAATAAAAATCGATCAATATAGAACATATTAAATCGATAGATTTTATCACCAACTCAGACAATCAAATGGCTTCTCGAAGTTTCCAATTCAAAAATCGAACAAAATTTCTAGATTTTTCTTAATCCGTTGCAAATAAGCGTGTTGTTAAAGGACATTACCCACTCCTACACAATTGACAAGTAAAGAAGTTGTTCCACTTTCCGTGTCGACTGCCGACTTGCTGAGTGCACATAAAAGGTGGAGGACATTAGCATTTAGGTGACCAACTTGAAAGGAGTGTAGGTGTCAGACAAAATGTAGCTAGCTTTAGAATTTTAAGTAACTTAGTTCAGACTTGTATGTACTTATCTTTGTTAGTCACAAAGTAAACCACATTTTATCGCGTTATTCAAACATTGTTGATAGATTAGTATGTTTGCTAGAGTTTGAGTTTGAAGTGAAGATGTTTATAGTATGCGACTGAAGGTTCTGTTCTTATTTTATTATTGTTTATTAATCAAATTGGAAATCAGCATTTCTGTTTACTGTTAAATTTTCAGGATCCATATCTACTTACACCTACCTTCTTTAATCGTAATATCGTTTCTTTAATCGTCGTATTCATTCTTAAGTACTTACGCCTTATGTAAAACCGATTCAAAAGCTGTAAAATCAGTAAGTAACCGAAAGCATGTAGATATTATTACATACGAGTACATGACAGTATTGCCAACACAAATTAAGAAAAAAATGGTCTACTTTGAATGCTATCTTTAACTTTAAATATTTTGCATGGCATGAATATGAAATTAAATACAAAATGCGCTGAGATATAAAATTACACAGAAAAATAAAAATTCTTAGTTCAACAATGACATCATTGCGCTTTTCTTGAGAACCACTCATAGCAGCACTGACATTCGCGCGAATAGAATGTAAAACAACATTGCTATCCTTCACAGCTGTTTATAATAACAACTAGATAATGTATGTAGCTATTCAAATATTTTAAATCTATTATCCAATCTTCTTTGTCGTGATATAAAAATAGTTCATGATGTGATAAGTATAAGTAGTGGTGTAGGGCGGCCGTTCGGGGACTGTCTAAGTAATAGTGTCGTACAAAAAGTTCCAATTCTCAACCCATTTTAAAACCTCTTGATATTAATTATATTAGCTATCTATACAAATGGACGCTATTTATTGCATCTATGAGTAATAGCATAACAGTCACTCAACAAATAGGTAACTTGTAAACATTCGACATGCTTAGTTAAAAGAAAGTGTTGCTCGCTGTGTTACTGTGCCAAACATCTAAGCCAAGCAGCACATCCATGATTTATAAATAAGTAATTAATTATAAATAACCTCCATCGAATACTAAATACGTTTTAACATGAACGGTTACGTACGTAGGAGTTACATCGTTACATCCTCGATACAGCAATATAATCGCCGAAACCGGTATTGACCTCAATCGAGAAATTTAGAGCATGACGAAAATACGCACATCTGATCACTTCATTATAGCAGTTATCGGAATAATTTATAAGACAAGTGTTATGCATTACCCGCTTCGTTAATCGTATGACGGAAACACTAAAATTTTAGTCAAATATTGTCCGTAATTTGTGAAACAGCAGTATTTAATTAACGTTTGTCACAAACAAGCGTTGATTTCTCATTTTTGTTGCAAGTCAACCTAGGAGGTTTTCGTCTACTTAACTGGACTGTTTTGTGGGTGCCTTGGGTGTTAGGCCTCCAGCTAGGGGTTGATTTCTCGTAGACGTTCGTAGACATTTGTAGACGCGCCGCCCACCGCCGCGACACGGAAACGTTCGCAGGAATCGTAGACGCAGGCTGCATAAAAGCCGCGTACGCACGACAGCCAATCAAGCTATACAAAACCAGTTTAAGCGGATCCCTCATTGTATAGGAAATGTATACAAAGCGAGGCCAAGTTATACTGGTAATGTACAGCTTCATGTGCCGCCGTGTGTACAACAAGAACATACAATTTCTTCGCAATTTAACGTTCCTATCGGTGTTGCCTATATTGTGCGAAACTACTTTAAATTCAGGAATTTTATAATTTCCGATAAACTTGTTTTATACTACAACTTCAATGGTATCGGTTAGTCATGAACTGGCTTTAACAAAAGTGCTGCGGTGACGAACTGATGACAGGCAGCGCAACTAGCGCCTTCCTGAATTTTAAGTACTTAAATATAATGACATCACCACATTTAAAACAAGATTTCTTACTCAAAGCCCTACTTACTACACTCATAATACCTACCAAAAATATTATACAATAGGTACATATAACAAATATTACATAAAGCATATTTATTCGTCATTGAAAAGACACCTAGATAAATATAACGGTAGGTTATTTATCCAAATTCGTCATAAATATGTCATATTATGCATCCCAGGGGTCGTAGCACTCGATGCAAATAAATTATTTATTTTAACCTCAAGTACCTACTTATATCACATTTTTTCTAGGTCATTGTACTCTCCGTTCATAGAGGAGCTCGGTGCTAAATAATAACAGTCGCTCGGGTCGATCTTTAGGTCAAGCTGCGCTTGCCTAGCTTGGTCCGTGGATGGGTGACCAACGATTACATACCAAGTTTCCTCTGTGCCTCGGGAAGCACCTTAAGCCGTTGGTCCCGGTTGTCATTTTTGTAGATCTTTGTCAGTCGTTAGGTAGTCTGACAACCAGTCTTACCAAGGGGTATCGTATTTCCCAGTACTAACTGGATTGTGGAGGTCAGATAGGCAGTCAAGTAAAATACTGGTACACAGCTGAGTCCGGTAAGACTAGAAGACGACCCCAACATAGGTGGGAAAAGGCTAGGCAGATTATTACTCTCCGTTCTTATGTATTTAAAGTGGAAACAGCTTATCGGCAAGCGAAGAGTCGCTTCGGCTCTCCAACTAGACAGAGACCGAGACCGGGACCGAGGACTTTAAAAATGTGGCTGGTCAGAATAGATGCGGAAGGAGAAGATAGAGTGATGAGGCCTATCTCCAGCAGTTGACTGCGGTAGTCATGATTGAAAATATTCAAAGCCAAGTTGGTCAAGTTTCTTGAAGTCCATCTTGGCCTTTCCTAAGTTGCAACAGATACAGCGTTCAGCTGGAGCTGAAGAGTGCGATAGAATAAGTTTATAATCTAATAACCATTGTTCTGCACAATGGCAAAATAAATATTACTTCATTGTAATCACACGTGGATACACATTAAACACGATTTTGACATACATACACTACATAATTACATAGAACTTTGGGTCTACGACAAATTCAAAATGTAAATGCTTACAAATGGCTATAAAGTATTTCCTAGACCTCATTTTAATAAATTCTAGATTGGTTCTTTCATCAAACATGCTAATGCTCGAAGCATTGTTACGTCACAATTTCGGGTGAGCTTCCGTAAAAGCATTTTAATAATGATAAATAAAAAAAAATATACAACAATAATTTATTTCTACGTACTTGTAAGTAGGTACATGTTGTAATTTTGCGTGAAAGAAAGTTTGTATACTTAGTGTATAAGTAAATGATATTTAATTACCTTGTAGATATGTGTTGTATTGGCAACAAACGGCCGTGAACCGTCGACCGCAATAATTAAATATAACGAAATATTAACCATTTTATTGGGAAAGTCTTACATAATGTAAAGCAGGCCTGTTAAGTTAACATGTTACCTTATTAAGTAACACTAGTTATTTTCAGTGATTTTTCATTTGCAAATATTCGCTCCCAATTTTTTTACAGTTAGCGTATTTCTCCACTTTAAATTAATAAGATTGTATTGCTTTCTAATTTAGTGTTTTGTGTATTTTTAAGAGGACAATGACACTTCGCAAACTAGTCAATTAATGTTCGCCATAGAAAGCGTCAAATAATGATAACAACAAAATACTTATACATTTCACACAAACAATTCCTTGGAAAGTCGTCTAATTTGAATTTAATCAACACATATAAACGAACTGCGGTAAAGATAATGGTTATACTCAGAATTACGGGTACTTGTACGCAACTACTTTTAAACATCAAGGCGTTTCGAATTACTTCATGAAAGTAAATAAACATAAGACGTACCTTCGAGAGGTCACCGACACAAAGAACAATACATTTGTGTAGTCTGAGTAATATTTTGATACATAATAATATTGGAATTTGCAAATGTCTGCAGTAAGTAGGCCAGCTTCACATAATGCTGGTAACATTAATTGCGTACGCTTTTAAGGTCAATAGTGTGATAATGTTGCTAGAATGGAAAAAGGAAATCGCTGTGAAGGTATCAGTGAACGTTTACTTTTAAATTATTTCGCGCATTGCGCAGGGTTAGTCACAGAATTCTTCAAAAACAATGATGACCAATTGACGAAGTATTTAGGCCCCGAAATCAGTACAAATAACAGATCTTCTTTTGTAAATTCTAGGACTCGTGAACAGTACATGGTTCAGTCGATACAAAATCGAAATAAATTCCCAAGACGTGTAGGAAAGCGTTATGTTTGTATGTTTCACATTTTCCTCAACTTTTCTCGAAAGTCGTTGAAAACAAAGTAATTGTAAACAACGAAATAACCCAGAATGTTCAAGAATATTTTAGTAAATGCCTTTGTGTCTAGCTGGGTATATTTATGTACTATGTGTAGTGTACTGACCATAACAGACGCAGTCGCACAATGGTTCGGCGTTATCGTCATCGGTGCAAAATTACGGACACAGCAATTTGAACACAAGCTATTATCTTTCATTTTATACTCGTCGAATGGCTGACCACGACCTTGCCATTAGCATTGTTGATGTACCTAACTACTCCGTATTTCATCGAAAATATTAATCCGGTTTAGGATATATTTGAATTTTACTTTCCGACGGAAACGGATGATTTGAGAGTGGAAGGTTCTGGAATGGTTTTCCTTTGGTAATTGAAATTCTTTCTAAAAGGAGGTTGTTTTGAACAGTTTGTTGATGTTATAAAACGTTGTCGGACATAATCCTCTTTTGTAAAAAGGACAACTGCGAGTTGCAAAGAGATGTCCCCGACTATTCCCTTGAAAAGTCTCTGAAGGTATTTCTGAAGGCAAATTTATCAGCAAATGTCCCTGACATTAAAATTTCTATAAAACTATAATTGAAACTACATACATAAAGCCTGATAAGAACGGTTACAAGTTTGTTGAACTTCTTTCAATACTTTAGAAAATGTAAAATATGCATGTTTAGAAATTCGATAATCCTAGGTAAAGTTGCTAAAGTTGCAATAGACTAATAGCCACCATTTTTGAGATACCTACACCAAAATAAATTAGTCATTTGACAAAAATTAACGTCACCATATTTCACGCAGAATTAATTTACAGCCTGAATATGTATTGAGGATTGGACGAGTCGGAACAATAAATAAATATTCATATTTATAGTCTAGACTGCGACTCTCTAACTTACATAATAAAGTATGACGAAACGCAAAATAAATAAATAAATAAATATTAAATAAAATATAAATGTTTATAGAAAAAATGTCTACAAGGATGCCGCAAGTGAATAGAACGAGTATTATTGAGGAACTCACACAATATACTGCAGAGAAAACTATGGTACAGGAAAGGTATTTATATCCGACAAGCTTGTTACCACTCTTCGGTATATAAGCAAAAATAGAGACAAAGAGGAAATGAGGAATACTGCTACCAAAATACACTAATAATGATGACTTACCTACTAATGGAAAAAGCATAATAATTATGTATTTTCATTTCCCCAAGATACATAGATAGTTTGGGGACCTCTGTTTTCTAGCTATGTTAAAATTTAACTTGTTACGATTGATTATTCATAGCACTTACTTTCTAATTAAAATCTTTTCTTAATTAACATTTTCTTAATCATGCAGTGAAAAGCCGGAGGAAAACCCCTTGTTAGATTACGACATAATTGAAGGCAAGGGTTTTTCTTGATTATAGTTGCACCCAGACCCAGGATTACGTAGTTATTAAGTACAAAATCAGTTACTTCCTGACACGTAATAAGTCTTTGGCCGTTTAAGAAAGCACAATCAACCAGTATTCAAGTCAAGCGCAGTTTATGCCGATAGATTAGATAAAATAATATAACATAACATCACGCCTGTAATCCCCGAAGGGTTTTGAGGCAGAGGTGTTCCTAATAGTACACCCAAATTTCGCTAGTTATGTTAAAGTCCCAAGTAATAGGGGGCGAGCCTATTGCCATCAACCGGGCACGAAACAATACTCCGTGGCTTCTACTGAGAAATTCCTGATGGAATAACCCAATGACACTTTGCTGACCAGGGAATCGATCACAGGACCTCATGCGCAGCAGTCGCGCTTGTGACTACTAGACCAACGAGGCAGTCTAGATGTCAGTCTAGTTTAGATAAAATAAGTATCGGTAAATCCCGTTGTTTAGTGTTAACTCTTTTTATGGTCGTTACAGTAGTAAATTCTAGCACGAAGAAATAGAAAATGTTAGAAGCATCATTGTTCTCGTTATGAGTACTTTGCATAGAGTTACATGAATACGGCGATAACGTATTGTTTGAAGTAAATATCGCAATGCCTTTCAGTTAGCCTGATTGACTCATTTCTTTGAAAATGGTAAACAGTCACAAAGCTTAGCGTCGGTACCTACTGTTACTTTGAATAACTACACCGATATTTATTTATTATTTATTTATTTACAATGAATTATAGCAACATTACATACCAAGTCCAATACGATGCTGTAAGACATAAAATAAAACAATATAAAATAGTAAAATTACACCCAGTAAAAATATTAATAGTTAAACATGACCAAGTTTAAAGTTGCACACCTTTTTCAATTATCATTTGTGCCCTTTGAACAAATGTCGGCAGGTAATCAAATGAGAATAGGAGTAAGAAAGAATAAGAATAAATTTATTAAGCCAATTGTAATTAACATTTTCTTAATCTTAATTAAGAAACTGTATAATAAAATATTATCATCGGTCACAATGATGCCCATATTTAGCAAGTTGGCGTTTAAAGATACGCATTCATTCAAGCTACTAAATAAGTCATAAATTATAGCCACCTTTAAAAGTTGTGAAAGCAATAAACATACAAATATGAAGCAAAACAGATTAGTACTTTCACCCACAGCTAGATTCGGCTAGGTCAGAGTATACGGTCATGAAACTTTCGAAGTAATTTGACTAGCTCAAATGTTCTGAACAACAGAAACTACCGTGAGCTAATATGAGCAAATTCTGACGTGAGAACCTAATTGTAAGCTATCAAAATAATTATTAATGTGTAACCGTGCACCGCACCATTACTTTAGGAATTAACTCTTTATAAAAACTTACATAGGTAAGAATTTCGCGTATTTACACGAGTGTTTTATGTTGTTAAAAAGTTGGGTATTTTTGTACAGCAAATCAGTTTTTGCACAACATTTCAAAGGGTAATCAGCATCTATTATTACTTCATACCGAAATATCACTATTTTTACTTTCAGTTCAGGTAAAATACCCATTTGGAAAACCCACAAGTAAGTAAACAAACCCGACACCTGACATGATTCTGTAATCTGGCGTAACAGCTAACTAGTAATCGCTTAAGGTGTTAAGAAAATGGAAAGTTCTATCGCAACGGTCGCAAGCGGCGGCAAGGCGGCATGGCGGCACTTGGCACAGCCGGCACCCATTGTTCGCATACGAGCGCGCATGTAACGCGGCGTGTCATTGTGACTGATACCCGCCTATGAAACTGTGCAAAAACCACAACAATGACGCTATTTGCCAATATAAGATGACGTTTATACACCTTTGTGAGAACTAATGATAGAAATGTACTCGTAATGTATGCACTGCACGTACTGAGATGTGGAAACAAGCGATATGGAAAGGTGAAGGAAATCAATGAAAAATTCCCTACATAGTTCACTTTCACAAGTCGTAAAAGTCATTAATGTCGCGAAGAAAACAGATTAAGCTTGAAATTGGTGATAGAATCTAACTGACCTATGAATCTGTTCAATTAGAATTTATCACCACTTTCGATTAGTGAAGAAGTATCGATAATTCGCCTCTGCGCAAATCTATGCGGAAATTCTAAACATGTGTGAGATGTCTTAGGTGAGATATCCTAGATGATGGTCGCCATCGTCATACACATTTACACCAAATTACACATTACTATCACCAATAAGTGGAAACTATGGACTTACACAATGTCAATCCATTATCGCTAATTAACTTAGTTCAAACTGTGTACATCAAATCAACAATGATACCTTATCTATATGCAATGAAAGTGTAAGTTAATGAGAACTGAGCAACAGAAGACTTCTTTGTTGTGATATGTTAATTAGGTTACACACTCAAAGAAAACAATGCGTTTTAACGTGAACTTTATGAACGTGCTACTATAATACACACTACTCGTATAACAGAAAAAAAAACTTTTGAGAGATTTTCCAGAAAAAACCGCACGCAGAGAAGAATGGAAAGCTATAGGGGAGGCCTTTGCCCAGCAGTGGGACAATAGTGGCAAAGAAAAAAAAAAACTCGTATAACAGAGAGCTACTGGTTAGCTGATTTCCGAGAATAGTATGAAATTCGCAAATGGAACAAAATTGGAACCAAATACTTTTGTCAATGTCCAATCCAATCAGTTTGCAGCTTTAATTGAACCTTGACAACAAATCAAGACTAAACGATTCAATCAAAATATTTCAAATGTTCTGTAACAATGTCCAATTTTACTAATTGGTCTTGTGTGTGCCTAACTAACACTAATTTGTTCTGTGTCAATTGCTTGGAGGCGAACACACAGCTTCAAATCTGAACATTTACCTTATTAGGCAATCGGAGAGGATTCTACTAAAATTAATTCGATACACATAATTGCAGAATTGATAGGCGTTACTGAATGACATAAGTAGTGTGTAATAGATAATGTAACGATAGATGAAGAAATAGGGACATGGCTGATATAGACGAAGATTGCCATCGACATAAATTACAAATTAACACTTGTTAACGTTACCTAACATGTTGTATAGTTTGCTAAATTAATTCGGGAAAATAAAAAGATTACAGACGCAGATAATGTTAAAAAGAGTAAAGTAGTTATAGAGGTTATATCGCTGACAAAGCTAACTGTAGTTTATGGACTTTTTGTAATAGAAACTGCATCTGGGAGCTGTCAGCCGATTTTATACGCAATATCCGTCACGGAAATTAGATCGCGTTTAGAATAATCTGGCGAATTTTACTGTAGTAGGTAATTCTGTATTTTTATTAGATTTTTGTTTTATTCTAGGTCGAACTCTGTAGCTCTCTGCTTTGTGGCTCTTTCCATAGTTTCAATTATGGCAGGAATACCATTTACTAATGCCCTTCTTAGTAAAACACCCACTACATCAATCTTTACATTTCAAAGGGGTCTCTCTGTAGAATCTTTTTTAAGTCGTATTACTTCAACAAGATGAAATCCCCCATCAGAATCCATCGTTCACCCCTTTAAGAGCCTGTCTGCGCCTGCGACAGCGAAAATGCCAAATTAGAAATTATGTGAATAGTTTCTGTTGAACAATCGTTAATTAAATACTTGATTGATGGGAACGTTTTTGTCTGAAACACTCAAAAGTTCAACGTGCGAACTGCGGCCGGACATTCACTGCTTTTTGTTACCTGTCATTGTAGTTTTTTGTTTGGACTGTGATGGTATATATCTACCTGTTATTATTTTGATGTTACGTGGACTGGGACTAGCAAAATATCGAGTGAACGTAATTACAGGTTGCTAAGACATGCGTTGCCTACGCTAAAAAGAATCTGTTTCTTATTTCGCCACGAGGAAATATCAATATTTAACTGGCAAACACTTGGCTCTAGGTCTAGGTACATCTTATTTACAACTTTCATAAAAGATTATACCTATCAATTTCTAGAAATTCTAGAGCTAGCTTAACCGAATTTAAAATAAATAGATTTCTTCCATCACACATTGTCTATCATATTAATTAGGTACAATTCATATCTCTGTGTTTGTAATCCGTGTTTTATTTGATAACGAAACAATAATATTGTCTCTATCAGCTGGTTATCTGTTCTGCAGTATTTATTGGATAACAAAAGATTAATTTTGGCGCTGGCTCGTGAATATTTATCGTTATTTATGCACCCTTCACTTTTGCAATGCACCATTGCAATGAAATGGTCATTGCGATATTTAGTTCATTTGTTGTTTCATTTATCTACCGAAACGACACTGTGAGTACTTATTTGGGTTAAATTTACTCAACTGCAACTGGAAGACTCTTTATATCATTGATTTGTTCACAATGACACTCAATTCAGAGCATGCATTCAAATATTATGAAATTAATTACTAAAACCATTAATTCCAAAGAGGTCTATACTATCGGAATCGGGGGCGGTAATAAATTAGAAATACAATAAACTTTTATGACGACTGATTGACGACACACAGATGAGTCACTGTTGACTCGTCTCCTAGATTTATTGACTAAGGATGTGACAATATTCATAAGTAAGCGAAATATTGGAATAAAAACGTGCGTATCTACTGTTTACTGTTTTACGAGTAGCTTGAAGACGATGACTGATGACAGTATCGATGATGATTACGATCGAGTTGTTTGTAAGCTATGTGTAATCAGAGTCGATTCCATTCATGTATTTGTAATGCGTAGTAAAGATATCCGCAGTAAGTGACCACAGATGCCTTGACATAGCAAATGTCCGTTGACAATTGAGTTGCTGATTATGCATTGACTAGGCAGAATATTATGTAACACAACACACACACTTTATACATATTTTCCTTGTTATTTTTCCTACTTCCTACTATGGCAATTAGAATTCGATCAGCCTAAAAAACGAGTCGGAGGTGATGTTGATTACAACCTAGCTCTGAGGTTATTTTGCTTAATCCGATGGTTCCACCTCTACCCACTCTCTTAGACTCAACTTAGATCTAAAAAAGGAATATTTTATACTTATTTTTCATTCAATTTGAGCACGTAGGCTTCAGTAGGAGTTGCATGACAATCAACAGATAAAGGTCTACCAATTAAGTATGACGGACTGACCTCGAATATACAACCTCCGTCTACCAGACAATACCTAGTACTAGGACAACAGTCGACGATTGTTTTACTGTTTAGTCCAACTAACATTATTTACGGGCTGTGTCCATCTAATTCAGTTCGTCATAGTTCCTAAATGTAAACGCCGTCAATACAGGACATTGTTTTAAAAAAAAAATCTTTAAAACCTCTTCAGACGTGATACAAGCCTTGTACTTAAATCTTTCGCAAGTTCTTTACGGATTTTATGTCTCTTGCGCATAAACTTTAATTAGTATCAGTAACTTCTTAAGTGAAACTCACGTAAAGACTTATACGTGCTAGATAACTTAGAAAAATGTTATCGCACTATCATTAGGTGACTATTTACTGATAGTGTGCCTGAGGAGGCTAGTTCACTCGAAACACAATCACCGATTGATTCACCTTTTTTACTAATTTTTCTTTTTACAAAACTTTGCCCCGCTTTAGGAATTTCTCCTGTATCGTGGGTGCGTTTACAAACATTTAAAATCACATACACAAACAGCCAGACCCGAAACAACTACTTGTAGGCCATACAAATATTTGTTCCGTGCGGTAATCGAACCCGGGACACGCAGCGCAGCAGCCAATCCCTCAGCCATTGCGCCAACCGGGTTGTCAAAATGTTCCTAATATTGTTAACTGACAGCAGCTTAATTGAAAGATCATATGTCACCTGTCGCCAAGTGGTCATCCATAACTTCATCTAACTCATTGGACACAAAAATAATTGGACCATGGAATGCAATAATCAAATCACTTTCACACTTTACCGGATATGCATACTTACGACCTTCTAACAATCTCTTCAACATACTTAGCACACGAAACTTATAAGACAACTCTTCAAACAAAATAACTTTATGAAATCCTTCCCGAAACCCTTGCATAAAAATTGACACACCCCAGGATAAAATACATACTTCATATTTACTCGACCAATAACTGACTACGTCAAGGTGGCGGTCTGTGAATTCAGCTTACCCCCATGGAAAGGAGGAGTCAGGTTATGTATGTATTTATGTATATACTTGCTAATTGCCTAGCAGTTGGCCACGCAATGACTGTGGGCCTTACTTCCTTATTCAACAAAGGCATTATTATATGTCCAGGCATGGACGTCGCAGTCCAAATAGTAATCTATTCGGCTCGCCCATTTCCGTCACGTAAAGATAAACACGCGAATTGTACACTCGCCTATATCCACATTGTTACATACCATTCTTTCGGAGAATGCCGGCACAACGGCGAAATGACATGAATGAAACGTAAAATGTATGAAAAAGTCATTCGTAACAGTGTGCCTATTTCGTTTACACGCCCAATCTGTTTTCCCAGAAGTCTATCGTTTCAGAATATTAAGTACCTAAGTACAGCTATACTGTTTATTGGCTTTATAGTTATTCTGTATGAAAAACGCAAAATTGCAGGTTATAAACATGTTTCATGATTCATGATGCATGAAGAGAGATTTATTTCACGCCACACGGTATGGTTTGTTTCCGCGATCGTTTGCCATCAATCTATCGACAGTTCCAGAACTAAGTGTAACACACAGTAAATATGTACTCATCATCTGCCTAGCCTTTTCCCAACTATATTGGGGTCGGCTTCCAGTCTAACCGAATGCAGCTGAATACCAGTATTTTACATGGAGCGACTGCCTATCTGCCCTCCACAACCCAGTTAGTGCTGGGTAATACGATACCCCTTGGTAAGACTGGTTGTCAGACTTTTTGGGCCACTGACTACCTAACGACTGTCAAAGATCTACAAATGACACCCGGGACCAACGGCTTGACGTGCTTTCCGAGGCACGGAGGAAACTCGGTATGTAATGTGTGGTCACCCATCCACAGACCAGCCTAGGCAAGCACGGCTTAACCTAAAGACCTACCCGAGCGGCTGATATTATTTAGCCACGAGCTCCTCACAGTAAATATGTACTAACATCATGATATTGTCTGCCTTCTATAGGACAATAGGGCTGCACATAGCTGCTGTTTAATATAGGCACATAATAATGTGCTGTGCTTACCTTAGGTCTACATTCCACAAGATATCGCATATCGGTATTATAAGCGCGACCAGTGTAACGTTCTCAAGGAAAACAGGTACAAAAGTATCGAAATCTGAGCCTTCGGTACAAAATAGCACTTTACTTAACGGAATTACAAAAGCAAAAATAAAATCTTAAACTATTTACTTAACATTATTTAATGTAGGATCGTTACGGGTGGTGTTCTATAGTGAATACCCTCCCCCATGGGACAAAGCCTTGAGTGTGTGTATTTTTTTTCAAACTACAGGTAAAACCTAAAGAATAAGATTACGACGATGCATGGAGCGAATGGAGGAGCTCGTGGTTAAATAATAACAGCCGCTCGGGTCGATCTTTAGGTTAAGCCGTGCTTGCCTAGGTTGGTCTGTGGATGGGTGACTACCCGTACATACAGAGCTTCCTCCGTGCCTCGTTAAGCCGTTGGTCTCGGCTGTCATTTGTAGATCCTTGACAGTCGTTACAGGTAGTCAGTGGCCCAAAAAGTGTGACAACCAGTCTTACCAAGGGGTATCGTATTACCCAGTACTAACTGGGTTGTGGAGGTCAGATAAGCAGTCGCTCCATGTAAAATACTGGTATTCAGCTCCATCCGGTTAGACTGGAAGCCGACCCCCCCAACATAGTTAGGAAAAAGCTAGGCAGATGATGATGCATGGAGCGAAATCATAATTCCTTTCACTGAAACTATGAATTACATTACATAAAGTAATTAATTTCAAAATTGGGTTTTTAGACGCCATAATTCTGTCTGTACTAGATATGCACGAACGTGGCAATAAATTCTATTTAAATTCAGTACATATAACATCGTTTATGAATGAGATGTAGTCCAAATCTAACGAAAATATGATTTATATCACGCTGTGAGTTCATTCATGAAATTGAGGTTGTGCAAATAACAATGAAAACACAATTGTAGTTAAAGAAACATTGATATTCAGGTCTTTAAATAGATTAGATAATATTTGTGGAGCTGAAACTAGATTAGTAGAAAATCGTACACAAATATGAGGAAAGTATCCACCATTTTTTTTTCTTATTTTTTCTTCTTGCAATTTCCATGAAAGGTTGATAATTTATAGAGAATTCTAGAGTTGCAGTGTTTGGGAATGGTGGATAGAAATAAACATGGCAGGCTTCGTATCCTACAGAGCTAACCGTTGTTACCCAATTTGATACATTACTGGACGACGAAGAACTGAATTTATTAGTAGATATTTTATTCCTTATTCTGCAGGCTCCGAATTTTATATTCCGAGGCTGTATAATCAAGGTTATGAACCTTTTTTACAAGACAAGTAATGTCTCATCTTTCATTGAGCTATGCGCCCACGCATAAAACTTTTTGACAAGATGTAATTAAATGTTAGGTCAGGTATAATAATTATGATCTTGACTGAGAAGAATGAGATTTAACGCCTACAACCACCGGAAAGCTAGATATGTTTAAATGTCCAGATTAAACAAAACAGACATCTTCTAGAAATGTTACAAAATTGTAACCTCGTGCATTTGAGCAATATTTGACTTTACTACTTGCGGCCTTGTCTACCAAAACATTGAAAACTTCCTGGTCAACAAACTCGCCAAAACAAATACTGATTTATCGATCAACAAACTGAAGCGTGTAGACGCGTTACGATTACGAGTGAACAGCGGAGAGCTATGGGAAACGTTCTCACATTCGCAGCAGCGGCCTCGCATTTCACTTTCTTGCAATTAGGCCGAGCTGCCTAATTACTTCGGCGACAGCTAACGATTACACGTCTCTACTTACCTACCCGTGTCAACAACACTGTTACTTAGTAGAATTATGTGATATTGTGTGCCACGAGAAAATGTGGTAATTGCTAATAAACAGCTGATTTTATTCTCCGACCACCCTGCGAGGTGAACCGAAAATGTGTAACATAAAATTTGTACTTTTGGTTTTTTTTTTTAATAACTTACTAACGAAGTAGAGCGAAATACTCGCAATACCGCAAATTTTACCGATATTTTCGTTCATAATTTTAACACGATATTTCTTTGTTCCTTTATTCTCCAACCAACCAATCAAATATTCAATACAAAAGAAAAATAGTATAAAAATGATCATAACTAGAAAACGAATCCATTTAAAATTAATCTAATCTTATAACTTGCAGTATCTTTATAAAAGTACGTAACACTTAAAGTAAATTTATCATTCTCTTATCAGATCAAAGAATCTCCATGAGAAGTCAAGAATCGAAGTCAATGTCAGTAGAACTAGCCAAAACAGTTCTCATTAAATCTTCGATTTGTTGATGCAGTAAACACGATAATTATACCCCTGGCCGAATTATGCACAGAACAGCCTTGCTTTACAACATTCGTAGATAATGTTAATAACATCAGTAAGTAACACAACCCGCTGACCAAGAAGGACATTACTGTGTACGCCATTCTCTTAGCTAATTGCATAACCGTACCATCCTTACGGTGTGTCGTATTGACGCGAACATCTGTGTGATACTTTACGATGCCGTGATTAGAATAATAGAACAGCGCTGACCACAACAAACATGGTAATGTATAGTTTTATCAAAGTGACACACTTCATTTAGAATCTTGACTTAAGTAGGTCATTAAGAATCAAGAAGATGAAAAGCATTTCAGCAACATTCCATGCGAAATTAACGCGTCTTCCAACTTACATTTTTCAGGCTAAAGAGTTGATTCGTAACAGATTTATGACAACTCCAAGGAAACATTTCGCGTAAATACTTGTGGTGTTGAAAGTATATTAATTGTTTGTTATTCGGGACTATTACGTGTGTGACCCAAAACTGCCTGTGCGAGTTTTCATCGTGTCAAAACGAGAGAAACAGACGCCCGTGTCAACTTTCTCCGCGCGTTCTATTTCAGTCCGGTGGCATCATTTTTTAATCATCCTGTTAATACGGGGCTCGTACATCTGGGAAAACACCATTGTCTAGATTTTATCGTGTTTTGTGACGTCAGAGACTGGTTACATGTTTTAAATGTGATTGTCGTTAAACGCGAACGCTAATGCATACAGTTTATTGACTGGAGGTATGATGAGAGAATAATGTGCGAGCAACGGCTTTCACACAATCACCGACCATCATCCACTTGGGAATTGGAAAGGATAAGCAAACATAATGCACGATGCGCGAGAGTACGAAGCTTATGTTCGGTAGTCGTGGTTTTGTTTCAATTATCAGTTTATCACACTCTCTGCGATGTTATTCAGGTAACCAACCTTAAATTCTCACAATAAATAGTCGAACATAAATAAGATCATTTAACCTTAAGAAAAATTTTGCGGTCATTTCTTTCAACACCTACTTATCTACTATAATACTAGCTCAAAACATGCTATTTATTTAATGCCACAACTAAATAGATCAAATAGAATTCTTTATGATTAAATAGAACATGAAAAAAACACTTTTTGATCTAGCATTTACTTGAAATATTAGAACCGCCAAGCACTAAGATTAGACTAGGACTAAGATTAGGATCTAGTTCAATGTCAGCCAAGTCACCTATCACTTCCTATTATTTCAGTATAATATACTAAGACACATTTAAAATCGTGTCGCATTTGTCCCTGAAAACCGTTCAGTCGCTAACAACAGATTTCATGCTTTATTAAACATCAAAGAGTTTCCTCTCGATTAGTTCAGTAATCGATTGTGTACCTATTCTGAAGCCTATTCTTATTTATATGAGCATTGCAACATAAAATCATTAGCTAGGTCAACATGCCTGCATGGGTAATAAATTGGCCTGAAAAAAGTCTAGGAACGTACCTAACTCGCAAGAATTTGAACAAAAACCAAAATGAGGTTTTTCCATTCATTTTCAGCTTTATTGATAACCTTAGGTATGTTTAAGGTTATTCTGACAAATAATATGTAATTGCGAATTGAAAAAACAATTAATTTACGTAGCAACTGATCACGACAGTCCTACATGAGAAGGACGGAAATGCGCGTAAAAATGTTCCGGTAAATGTAACAACTTTTACCGGTTTACCATATTTGCGCACTTTTTGTACAGAGGGCTTATCCGATCAGGAAAACTCCGGTGAACACGTTATATGAGTTTATCGGCTAACACACCGTTAGCAGCTTGAAAAAAGGCGCTCGCAAACATTCTGTTTGTCAAATTAAAAAATAAAACCTCTACAACTTAGGTCAGAATCCTCCCGCTTATTTTATCAATAACTACACTCTACAGTGCGTTTAAAAACATGAGTATCCTTACTAATATTTCCTTACTTTTCCTTACTAATATCATAAATGCAAAAGAAAGAAAGTAAGTTTGTTTGTTTGTTTGTTACCTTTTCACGCCAAAACCGCTGAACCGATAATCCCGAAAAAGTAATGTTTCCGAAGAAAACAACAATAACGATCTTATGATAATAGATGGCACCGATTCTCAAATTCTAAATAAACACGAGCGAAGCCGCGAGCAAATGCTAGTTTACAATAAATTGACAAGTGAAATCGAATTTTTCATTTCGTAAAAAACACTAGCTGACGTGTGCCTCCAACCCGTGGTTCACTAGTTGACAAAGACTGTTTATATTATTCGGTTCAATGGTCACATGAAGGCCCTCGCTTCAGTTGTTAATTAAGGCCATGTTACCACAAAATTGTTCCCCATAAAACAATCACTACAATCATTATGGTTCCAATCTGTTCTCCGCACTTCGTGCAGGCGAAAATAAACTGTGACGTTCACACGGCAGATGTAACTGAAAACTATTTAAAAATCGTATTTGTGTACAAAATACTACAATGTACTCAATATTTTGTGCGGAAAATTCTTAGGTACCTGTTCGAAAATTGGCTGTAAAAAGTCGTCAGTTTTCAGTTCCCTTTAGGCGTAGTTAGCGACATTATACGCCGACGTGGTTTGGCGATACCTCCAAATGGCACATTCGTTCTAAACAATCGCAAATCAGGTTGAAGTGCCAAGTCAACCGCACTTAATAGCCATTTGAGAGCGGTCATAATCATGAATATGTTGCCAAAATTTCTAATCTGGCACTCACGCCGCCAAAACAACAATGCCATATGACTTACACATTGTGTTTTCAATGAGTTGATATAAGTATTGTACTGTAGCTGCTTTCTAGTATTTCAGCTAGACCTTAATTATTACTAGGAACAGAATAACAATAGATATGCATTCTACTCTACCTTGTATTAATCTTTTTGCCTCCAAAGTCTAATGAAAACATGTTCTTAGTTCATCTTACGACATGTCTTAAGATGTTTGGGTGCTCGCCAAGTAATAATAATAACGAACGATAATATGCTGTGTGTGTAAAGCTATGCTTCTACCTTATAGCTTTATATAGCAACTCTATGAATGCTATACTTAGAATAAGATGCACCAACAGGAAAGTTACATCGAAATTGTCTTATTTTGGACTCCCTTCGTCCTTTCTCTTGAGTGAACTTACAAAGTGTTTGGCAAACTTGCTCCAGAAAGATTTATTTATGTATTAACTCACTATCATTACAGGAATTACCTAATTCAATAGTGTGGCCATAAATACAGTTTTATTATTTACCAATATACATAAATACATATTAGCCGTACAATATGTTATATTTTACAGTTTGGTATGTAAAATGTGCAATGACCTACAAATATTTCTTAATCTAATCACAATAACAACAAGTTAATTACAATATTTGATAAATGTGCGAAGTGACCTTAATCTACTTGAATATATCTACAGAACTATTATTAGATATTAGAATATCATATTTCTTTCGTGCATTTTAAGCACATTAATACTCGTATTCGCCAAAACTCTGCAGTAAAAAAGATGGCATCAGTATCTAGATAATTAAATTAATACCGTATGAAGACAAATTCAATCAATCAACTCAACGAAAGTCTGCATCTCTAAAAAGTGATTTATTAGTTTATAAAAATAGAAACAAAAATCAAATTAATAAATCAGCGGAACATCGATAATTTTATAGGTTCACTTTCACACTCGTCTGATGGTGGCATGAAAATCGCAAGTCCATATCCTTTCACTACATTTGCATAACGAAACTAATGTGGACTTGCATCTAGCACTCGTGACTGGTTTGAGCTATTTTTTGTCACATAATGTGTCCATCATCTAATGCAAAACATCTACTAACAGTGATATATTGAAAGTTACCACACCCGGTAAGGACACCCAAGCCATTGTATAGAGTTTGGTAAATGAAAACAAATCAATCTTCATACAACTAAAAAGCAATGGAGCGGAAATATTCTAGCAGTTTTTAATTTATTTTTAGAATTACTTTATTCATTCTGTGATCGTTGTCATGAAAGTTTTGGTTTGGCAAAACATTGAACTGGACTGAAATACGAAACTTTTAGAGAAATCTGAGAGCAAGGTAGGCATCGAGATGGTATTTTAAATATATCACTAATTTCAAAAAAACGGATGAAATACTATATTTATGTAGATCAACTTCAAAAAGGTACAGGATTTTTATCTTAAAGATATTCCCCATGGAAATTCATAAGACATTTAAATATGTTAAGACCTGACAATACATTATTAGCGTTCAACAAAGATTGCCTACAAAAGATACCTTCAAAGATTGCTCTGACCGATGTGCACAAACCACGTATTGCATAGCGCTTGTCCAGTTGGCATTCGTAGGCCTTCGGACCGGTTCAACCGCTGCTTTAGATACAAAAAGTGATAGTCATCGTAGGTCCGAGACCTTAACTCGATCGGTGCAGCTTTCTTCAATAACGTTCACATGTGTTCTTGTATTTCTCTTCACTAGATCATCGCAGAGATTATTATTGAGAATAGTTGTAATTTCTACTACAAGACGGAAGTAATGTACAGACACAGCACATCAAGCTACTACAATGTGTCAAATTTCTTTAATAGATTTTCAACTTTATCGCTTAAGTATTAGGTTCAAGGATGATTGGGAAAATTTGACAGTTTCGGGCTTCTGTAAAACAACAAGATAAAGTAGCATTTCGACAGTTTGACTATAAATTTATTATTTAAGCAGTTTTGACCATGGACATTGAATATTCCCATGGTCGTGTCTTGACTTTGCAAACCGACATCAATTCATTTACATGGCCTGAAAAGGCATTGTCTGGTAAATACTACATTATGCGGGCACAGAAGAGAATTTCACTGAAAGTCCAAGTTAATTTATTTACTATAGTAGTAGAAATGTTTCTTGCATCTTGACGTAACATTTTTAGAACGTTTTAGAAGAAAAATTGCTTTAATTAAATTCATTAGAAAAAAAAATCTTCCAAAAATCTTTTCTACGAGGTTTACGGCTGCAGTAACTTGTTTAAAAATTCATGAATGCAATATTCAAAATGCAACATTTAGCTAAAATTTCATTTTTTACATAATAGCGGAAGTAACATCATTGATTCGATATCAAAAGATTTTGAAATCGAATTTAAATAACAAATATTAATTGTAATTTTAGTTTTATGCTGATTTTATAGCACTAGACTGCCTGAACTCATACGTAACGTGCTTAGCAGTTGTTATGTCTATGCAATTTTAGCAAATTAGTATAGAAATTATAATATTAACCTAAGTCAACTTAGATTCCTGTATCAGAATCCCAATACGTACAAGTTTCATTACTTCTAGCGATAAAACTTCAACCAACCAACATCACATACCTGAATGGTAATTCGCTAACGACAAAGATAAATCATCCTCTTAAGGAAATATAAACATTACCGTATCAAAGGCTGTTACGTAACACAAAAAATCAGTCATCCTATAATTTATCACGAACTACTACACAATTATGATGTTCTGTGTCCCATCACTCATGATATCACGTACTCTGTAGTTATAAACATTGTACGCATACAATGATAGACATCATTGAATGCGTCTAGTTTACTTTTGATCAATGAAATGGCATCAATCCAATCTACCGGTCCGCTATTTACAAACAATGAAATGAAGTAGGAAATCAGGAGCAATCGCTTGCGACAATCTTTCAATTACTGAAGATATTAAAAGGAGCGAGACAACAAGTCAAAGAATTGTAACAGAAACACTTTGAAACAGAAACATAAATCTTAGAAGCAAACGCAATAAATCAGTTAATTAAAACATTTTTAATGAACGCATAGCTTCAGAACGCGCAGTTCTTAACTATCATGATTTTTCAGGTGATTATCACATCATAACACGTGCCATAAAAATGAATGATGATGCTACACACTTACAGACAGTCAGGTATGAAACAGACAAACTTCAGACAGAGAACTACACAATTTTGGCACACACTTCTGAGATGAAGAGAAAAAATCGGGCAATGTCAAAACATGAATGTCTATTAAATAACAGTTTTAGAATATAGTTCGTAAGTGCTTTATACTAAATATCTTTAAGTGTGATTTTAATTTAATCGCCTGTATAAATCTTGTCCTCTTTATCGCTATTAGTGAGTCCAGTCAATTTGTCTTCGGCCTAAATCACGCTACTCGTGTCAATCATTATTTGCTTCATAATACCGTGTGAAGAAATTCAGTCATTGATTGTTTTGTGCCAAATCGTTTGTCAACAAGTGATCATTACCCAACCGTCACTGATGATATGGACACACGTGCTTTCGACTTATTTTACGTATCACGTCACGAATATGTATTCAATTATATGGAGTACCGCAAGGTACCCGCATGGAACGCCACTTAATCGTCCACCTACAAACGCATATCGTTGCGACATCACTTTCTCTCGCAATTTGTCATTCTATCTATCATGACCGCTAGTAGCTGATGTTTGTTTTTATGGTTCTGCGGGTAAGTAAGTCTTATTATTCACCAGTTTGTCACTAACGACGTAAAAGTGGTGTACGGGTACGGATTAACTTTCTGATGCAATTATTTTAATTAGAAGTTAGTCGAAGCTGGCCAGGTGATTTATCTCTTAGCGTGCTTGTTTGGAAACGGATTTAAAGATAAGTATGTGTAGTTGATAGTACCGGCAAAAATGATACTGTGAGAGTGTGACAATCAATGATCAGAACGGTGATGTTTTAAATCAATAGACTCATGACTTCTAGACAGAACTCAGCCAAAAGCAGGTGTTGATCACGCCAAGTAATAAAATGGCGAAAGAGTTACTGACGATTGCCAAAATGTTTGGAATGAAATACTCATTACAGCTTCCTAGAACATGACAAGACGAAATCCCATATTTTATATCAATCATCTCAACACTGCACTTAACACTATAATAGAAATGAATGATGATGAATCTTAGACAGCACATAAAGTGCAAAAAGAAGCTCCTAATGAATTGAGAGCATCCTCATACATGAACTGTCTGGTCCTCGCTTCCGTTACTTGCATTAGTCCCGGTGCAGTATGTAGGCGTTCATCCTCATTGCAGCTAAATATTGTATGTCCCCACATCATTAGCGTATTAGAGGGATCTTTGAATGTTATTTAATTCTGTCAGCTTATTAACGACGAAATGTTTGTCGGGACCAATGCCCGTTAAGTAAGAAATACAAGGATAACTACAAGGAACATGTTGATGAAATCGGCAGCCATTTACATCTTTATCGTCTTGAATTCTTTAGTAGGTCTAGAAGCCTAAACATCTATTTTCTGTTATACGAAAAGAATATAAGACTCCATCACAATAATTATACATGTAATACAGTCTAGACATGACAATTATTAAAATTCCAAAAAGAACTCGCGGTAAGACACTTCAAATAAATCTTTGTTGAATTGTTTACTATTATGACTGTTAAGAAGATGATAGATGCTGTACATACAACAGATGAACTCATCAGTTAGTTTTGTTTTGAAAGATCCAGCTTAGACCATAATCAATCTCGTCAAGAAGAATTCAAAAAAACCCGAGATCTACTGCTAAGTAAATCTATAAAAGAAATTAATAGTAAATCATAATAATTTCAGTATTGTACAGACTAGTATATTCTCCTTGATCCAATGCTATCCAAGTTCTACAAAAATGTCAGAGTACGTCCGACTGTAAAGTAACACTGTCAGGAGCATATCTGCATATTTATTCAAATAGTACCTGGGAACCTTCTAGTTACGGAGATATTGGAGGTCAAAGTTCCAATTTGTTCACAAGTTTAGAAAAAAAAAACACTTTTTAAGATTTTAACTTTACTTTAATTAACTCCATTACCCGTTTACTATTATAAATATTACCGTAAAACGTGATTTTTCACCCAAAAAAAATAAATCGTTGCCCAGTTGATTTTTGCGTAGAGTTACTTAGTTTGATGTACAGAATGTTTGGTTGACGGCTTCATGAAGGGTCAGTGTACAACCTGTTTATTCTCCAGCAATGCCTAAGTAACAAAACCGTTACAACCGACATTGTTCTGACTGAAATTTGAAGAACGACAGGCAGAAACAAAGACTGTCTGTCCTTTACAAGGTGTGATGCTAAACTGCAATTCACTACACCCACTCAGCAGTTTAATAAACAAACACAATTCCAGCCAGAATCGTTAAGGGGTTAAGGATCTATAAAGTGATAAGGTAGTTAGTGCAGTCTGCAGCCATAACTACTGGTTTTGTGTTGAATTTATATCTCTGTTGGAGAAGCTAAATTGCTTGCGCAGAAAGTGATTCGAAATGTTTCATGATAATGCCATTTCATTTTAACAATAGTTAGCTTCGGGGAATTAGGTCAAGCATAATACAATATTTTCCAGAGCTGGGCGCATCGTCATTTAAGATAGTTCGTAAGAGCAGGTTGTAGAGATTGATGTGGTCGATAGATACATCACAAGGGCAAAGGCACAAATTGTAATTGAAAGTGGTGTGCAACTGCAAACATTGTCATTTTTAATTAATTTAGGTATTATTATTTTTACTGGGTGTAATTGTTACTTATTTTATATTGTATGTTTTTCTATTTTGTGTCTTATGGCATCGTATTAGACGAGTCGGTAATGATCTTATAATTGGTTGTAAATAATAAATAAAATATTTTAGTGAGACATCAACATTGTTGTGTATACATAATTATGATGGAAACATTCTCCGCGTGTCTCAGAGTCTCCTATGTAAATATGGTATTCGTTTCGCAACAAATGTTTATGTGAGTTGCGAATATTTGCACGGTTCTGAAATATGTCGTATGAAAACAATAAATAAATAACAGGGCGCCACGCTCTGCAACGAAACCACAAAAACATGAGAACGACTTTGAAATACCTTTGTGTGAACTATTTGGATAATATTTTTTTGTGAATTCGCAGTAAGACACGTAGTATGAAAATGTCGAACGGTAGCTTTCAATGTTAGCGGTAATTAGTTGTCGAATTAATTAGGCGACCTACCACCGGAACCGATTCTATCCTTCGCAGTTAAGGAAGTTCAGAGCAAAGAGGTAACACTACAAAAAGTATAATTACCCAGCCATGATCTTTTACCGCTACAGCTCTGACCACAAACCACGGCAATTCTCAGTTACTGAAATAAGCTGTAACAGCCTCTACTTACAATCAGGTCAAATCTTAACTCAACTGACGGTTCCTTGTAATCAATATCTGGTGGTGTGATCAAAGTATTTTCTATGAATCACGCTCGAATAATTCGAGCAAAAATAGTCAACAGAAAGCCATCGAATCGTTTCAGACAAAACAGGAACTTCATCCGGTAGTCAAAAATCCGGCTTCAACGAGCATTCTCCGGCTCAGTGACAAAGCAAACAATGCCTGCCGATTTGAACGAGAAGGCAATTGCACCTCATTATTATATCAATGGAGAAATCAGCGGTGTGGGCGACACGAGGCAGTGGCGAAACACCAGCGACGGCAGAACTGCAGTGACTCAGTAAACAGCACATTCAAATGCATGGCGTTAAACGTGTAACTTCCAAACACGGAGAATAAATCGTCAATCTATGCTTACAAGCATTTGTTTTTTAAATATACATCCATTAAACCGAAGGCAGCAATCATTAAACATTTGAACTCAAATAGTCTTCGAAGCGACTACTTGAGAACCCGTTCTACTTAAAATATCAATATTTGCACATCCTGGAATCTATGGATGGGCCCCACTTTTTTCATTATTATTGAATGCTACCAACGCAACAGATACATCGTTTTGTTATCAAACACTATTGTTATTTAAGATTATTGTATTTACGACTATTTTGTTTAGTGAATAAATGATTATATTATTATTATCTTCATCATTACTGTGACCTGTGAATAAGGAAATATCAGTTTATGAAGTGAAGGCGTCTACCTGACAAAACAGCATTACTGTCGTAATGATGTAAACTATTGTTATAACTCCTTTATCTGGTTCTTGATTTCGTCAATATCTATCAATACTCAATACGTATGTCGTTATCAACCAATTATCACCTACTACGAATGCCCAAGTTAATACAATACAACAGCATTTTACCTGTTTCTGTGTTTTATCTGGCAGTATTATGGAGAGCTCGAATGATCTGTTCTTTTTGTCGCGGTTGCCAGATCTCATGAGCTTCGACGAAGAGCGAGTGATGCTCTGCGCCTTCTCCGGGAGCTTCAGCGCCACTATGGACATGCTGCGCGAGAGGCGCCGGCCCAGCTTGCGTGTGCGCAGCGACATAGACCCGCTCAGCCCGCGCTTGCCGCGCGCCTCTACTGCTGAACTTGGTGTGGTCTCCTCCACACCACCGCCCTCCTCACTAGCACCAGCCATTGCACTTATTCAATAACAACACTAATACATTAAAATCAACGTCAACATTCACATCTCCAGCACATTCGGTCACAATAACACAGACACTTGTTCCAAAGTCTTCTGTCACTTAGTCTCCATCTGCGTCAACTAACGCAAAAATCCAGAGTGCACTTCAACAGATCCACATCGTGACTGCCCACCGATATCGGAAATCAGGCAACAGTTCCACTGTAATGCGGATCATATGGTCGCGGAGCCGGTTTGGGAACCACCGCTCCGACGAATCTTACAATTTGGGACGACGTAAAACGTAATTCGATAATGGTCCGTAGTAAGTGTGAATGGGTTCAATAGTGCAGTTAGAGAGATTGTTACGTTCAAATAGAGCGCGTTATCTGCGAGCGTGTTGTATGGAGGCGGTGCGCGGCGGCGCAACGTGTGCGCGGGTGTTCGCGGTCGGAGCGACTAAGCGCGAGACACAAGCCGACAAGCGCAGCGCGGCCAGGAGACAGGCGCCCCGCCGCCGCTTGACAGCGTCACAACAGCTTCAATCAAATTGCTTTTCGAATTGCATTGTATTATTAAATGCTGTCACAAAACAAATGTTCGGTACGGTTCGCATTTCGCATTCAGCTGGGACGCGCTCCCACGACGTGCGACTAAGAATCGGGACATTAACAGCAGATTCAGCCTGCAGGCTCGGTACTCACATTTGTTTAACGGGACTTGCTCTCGTTACAGACGTTGTTATTGAACTCCTTAAAGCTTCTTTGTTATCCGATGCCACTCTTTATTTATGCGAGATAAATATCTAAACTAATGAGCGGTGCCTCATGACTAGTTCGCTCGTTACAGGTCAATAGATCTCAAGGTAATCGTGTTTCTGAATAAGACCCATTGTGGTTGACTAGTGTGGCTGTACAGTTGTTTGAAGTTAAAAAGTATGAGAGTGAAAATGTTATTAAAGTGCTTTTTAACGTCTTTCACAACAACTCTCGAGTGTTTTACTGGGTCACCAAAACACCACAAGGCCTACCTTGTGGTGTTTTGGTATGGAGAAACGATATTTCAACGAGTTAAAAATATCTCAGTTTGCATTTAATTTACATAATTAGGTTTGATAGTGACTTTCGAAGGTCAATGCAGACGCCAATGAAAGTGAAAATGATGATGCTGCGGGACTGTTCGAAAGAGATACCGTGGCCCTGGAACACAAAGGGCAAAGAAGGAACATGGATGGGTTTTAGTCAGTAAGAGTCTGACACTCCCTCCCACTCCACCCAGAGCGGGAGAAGTCATTTGATGATTTCACATCCGAAAAAAAAGTGAAAATGATGACTATGGATAAAGAAAGGTAGAGCCTTGTCGACTTGAAGGAAAAGATAATAAAACAAAATATAGTTATGAATAAAATCCTGACAAAATACATTAACAACGAAGTTATAGATGTATTTTCTCAAGTCTAACCTTTATATGTATAAAAAAACTACAAACGTCAAATTCGAGCAAAAGCAATCTAGATGGCAGTAAATCTTACGTCAATGTCAAAATGGAAACTAAATTGTATCCTTTAATCATAACAAGCAAATCAACATAAATTTTAGGAAGTTAATGCAAATCGATCTTTAAATTATTATTTTTGAATCTAACCAGGAAAATAAATGAGGAATGCCGTAAGTAGAGTGATAATCTATGAGAGGATAGAAATAAGATTACCTGAGAGAATAGAATCAACATAGTGGGTGATGATGTTGAAACCTCAGTTGAAGCCCCAGAAAGGTTGCTATAAATCCAAACTATATCACCCTAATTGATACTTTTGGTATAAGTAGACAAGCCTCAGTAACTTCTATAACAAACTAAGTAACCATAATAAAAGAGGCAAATTATAATACAGAGTTATTTTATGACTCCTCACCAGGATTGTTGTTGCGGTGACCAGTTGGTCTCCGAGTCATGGCCTTCAACTCATTACGTGTTTATTTGTATTGTATCGATTGGCTTTACATTGTGACGAAAAGAGCAACAGTACTGAGTACGATAAAAGATTTTTCAAAGAGGCTAACTAACCACACAGAATATAAAGTTATCGCTCATTCTCTTGATTTTATGTTTACTTACAGGAAAATTTTCTTCAACAATGTTTTCAAGGAGTATATAAAATAAGAGATAAAATTCTGTTATAGCTTCTTGGATTAGCAATATATTCGTACAATCATGCACAAAACAATCATTTAATATAATTTCAGGAAACAGTCTCGAAAAAAAATGGCGACTGGAAAGAACGCTATTCGAAATTATACTCTACACACCGCTCTTCTTTCTTCAGGTTAGTACCTACTGCGACAGTTATCCAGTTGAATACACTTCAGTAATCCTTGTTAATAGCACTTCAAGCTGTCGGTTTAACACTTTCTAGTTTTACTACAAAAATATGAAATTCTGTTACTCACTCACCCACAATGACCCACATTTTTTCATTGTCTCATAGATTGTACAATACATTTTAGAAACTAAAGTCATCTTATCTTATTTCTCCGTCTATATTTCACCAATCGCCTGTTATCAATGGCTGCATAAATTACAACTAGTTTCTTAGTTTGCCCTGTTAAAACATAAAAAGTGCGCAGACTTTAGATTCAAAATATGTAGCCGCAGCGTAGCTCGTTACATCGACATAGGACTCAAGGCCTGTTAGGAGTCAAGTTGCATTTATTCAACCGCTACCGACTCTGCCTGGCTTTAAATATAACCTCCTTTATACATACAGCCAGACTGAGTCACTACATGACTCACGTAACCGGTGAAAAAGTCATGCCAGCCTCCGATTCGTCCATCTTGATTCCTTTCGTCGTAAACCGCTAGCGAACAATAATTGTTTTCTGTACTTATTTTCCAATTTTAATGCTTTATTTATACCTTTTTGTATTATTTTTATATGGCGTTCTGGCCTAACTATGTAAAATGCTGGTGATTCATCTGCATCCGGTTAGACTGGAAGCTGACCCAAACATGACCGATGTACCTGACAAGCAACCATCTTTAATAAATCGTTCTTCTTTGCAAAGTTTGCTTAGACTTTTTTTATTGTAAGCAACTGCAACTCTTACAAACTAACCACAGACGATATCTTTTCTTTAAAGAATCCAAGAAGAGGAGCCGCGCCGCATCTCGTTCATGAGCAACGAGGCAACTCCATACTCGTCGCTGCTGATCAGGATGCGCGCCACACACCGCGACTCGATGATCTACGGCTGCGACGGCCCTTCCGACCTTAACACCCTCATGTCGCACCGAAGCTTTGCACGTTCTGACTGGTTCGTAAACCATGACTTTGTAGGGTTCTGTAGCCGAATGGCAAAAAACGGAACCCTTACAGATTCGTCATGTCTTTCTGTCTGTCTGTCTTTATGTCACAGCCACTTTATTCCGAAACTATTAGGACTACACAGTTGAAACTTGGTAGATAGATGTATTCTGTAAACCGCTTTACGATTTTTAGACAAAAATAAAAAAGGAAAGATAAAGGGCTCCCCATACATGGAACTGAAACAACATTTTTTTATATCGAACCTATACGTGCGGGGTGTCTAAGATATAGGTCTTTAAAAATGACATTGAGGTTTGTAAAACCATTTTTTCTTAAAGTCAATCGTTTGAAAGATAGACACTTCCAAACTGGTTAAATGTGTGTCCCCACCCTCTAATTTCTAAATAAAGAGGAGGAAAATTATGAAAAAATATAGGATTGTAGAACATTAAAAAAAACTTTCCACGAAAATTGGTTTGACTACGATTTGATGTTTAGTTTTTGAGATATGGGACTTTTTCATCAAACTGCAGCAGTAACTTTGTTTTTCATTAACATACTATGAAAAACAAATTTAGTTTCGCTGTTGAATGTAATACAATAAAACATATATGAATGAAATATTTTTATTTTATTGTTTGGTGCTACGGAACGCCGTGTTCGTGTGAGTACGACTCGCACTTGGTTTTTTCTCAGTTTCCATCACCAGTATGCTCTCGTTAATTCGTAACGTTACATTGTATAAGAAAGACACAATTAATAAAAGTATAATAACCAGTGATCGGAGTAGGTAGATTGAACTGGGGTCATTGATCCGAAACGTATATATTACTATGGACATTCCTCCGGAATTGGTGGATTATTGGTGTGATTGTTTTTATTATTCAACAGATAAATAATGAATTAATTTAGTTTTGATACCTTCCTTTAAATTTTGAATTGAGTAGTAATAATATCACTACCAACATTAACAATATTTAATTGAATCCGGAAATACCGGAATTACTTTCCGGAAAAATGGCTTCAAATCAAATCAAATCAATCTTTATTTGTGAACATAAGTACAAAAAGGTGTTATTTATACATTTTAGCTGATCTGTATGTTCGGCCAATAATCGGCATACAAATATAATATTAGTAAGCAGGTTATTTTATCCATGCTATGCTATGTTTTTTGCTTATCCATGTTATTCTTTCTGTGTGCATTTATGATACAAGTACCAAAAATCAATCTACCTACTCCGATCACTGATAATAACATATCCATTATGGTCTTTTAAAGAGACTTTTTACAGTTCATGGAAACTCTTATCAAAAACTCACTCACTAATTTATGAAGGTCTCCTTTCCCAATTCTTTCAGCCGGTCGGACGACTTGGGTGGCAACGATACATTACTTCTAGACTTGGTTCGTGCTCGAAGCCGGGAGCTAGAAGAAGCTCAAGACAAAACTCTTGAACTGCCGCGAGAGGACGTTTCCGATGAGTTGGTTAATTTAACAAACAATAGCTTCACAAACAATCCACACAAATCATCTACCTACACGTCCTATACAAAAGATGACATCTAACATAATATCGTACCTATTAACTACCTATATTATACAATCACAGTCAAGTGGCAGCATAGCCCAATCTAGCGGCCGGTATCTATACTAATATTATAAAGCTGTTTCGTTGAACGCGGTAAATTCAGGAACTACTGATTCGAATTGTAAAATTCTTTAGTGTCGGATAGCCCATTTAACGGGGAAGGCTATAGGCTATATATCATCACGCTACAACCAAAAGGAGAAGAGCATCAATGAAACATTTTGCAAAAACGGGGAAAATGTATCTGAAATTTCTTTTTGCTGAGAAAGATCTAAGTCCACGCGGACGAAGTCGCGGGCACAGCTAGTATGGTAATAATTAAGTCATCAACAAGAAACAAAAACCAATGATGACAAAGAAGTATTTGTAAAAAAATCTTAGGTTTCCCACTAAAACTTTCACTCTCGATCCAATTATGTCTATTAACTACCACTTTCTCACAGTTTTCTTTGACGAATAAGTCACTGTTATAAATGTTTTGTCAAAACATTCTTTGCGGATTAATTTTATACATGGTCTTCAAGTTACACATGTGACTGTTCCTAAATTACTCCACGCTGATGAAATTTTAGTTTTTCCTAATTCATGTAAGTGTAAGTATTAATGTCGGTTTCCCCCGAAAGTGTCTGTGTACAGTCACGAGCATGAATATGTCTGCACTTTCCTACATGTAAAAGCAACTTTAGCGAGAAATAACGATTGTAACTTGGAGAAACAATCTTTTTTCATAAAAGTATGAGTTCCAGAATATTATGTTTATAACAACATGAAGTTTCAATCAGAACAGTAGGAGAAAAACCCTTTTAAAGGTTGTTAAGTGTTTACATCTTGGTGCTCGTGACTGTACACACTTTATATACAAAGCTGTCTTCAAGTCTTAATTATTCAGACTGTTCACCTTCTTTTCATTTTCATCGCCTTCTTCTCTTTCATCCAGTGAGTGAAGGTTTCGTTAATATTCCTCGGCAGCCAATCCAGCGACGCCTGCGTGCATGGCCTGAGCATGCGCATGACAGAGCGCAGCGCCTCCCGGTCGCGAATCTCCCGAATATCTACCCGCCGTGATATGGACATTCCTTCCATCTTGGCATTCAAAATACCAGTTACTCCCGGACCGGTCAGTCTTACATAAGAATACTGAATCGAAAAAATCCATTTAATTGATTTCGACGCTACGCTAAGTTTACATCAAGATCATTATTATCTTTCTGTCATGTCATTCCACTTGGATAGGTGCACCTAACCAATAATTCCAACATACAACAGCTCTATAAAAACATTAATTTTAGACCTGAAAACCCGGTAAATTTTCAATTTTCTGTGAAATTTAGACTGTAGAATTTCGATTATTATTTGCTTTGAAAGCAATAAATAGTCATAGGTTGCCAGTGCCATACAAATTCCATGGAGAACCACGTTATGACAGCTCAAAGAAGTATGTCAATTGATTGGTGGTGTAACCACCGCATTTCCATGTCTTTTTTTGTTTTTCTTCCATACATATTATTATTTTGTTTTTCTTTCATATAGGTAGACTGGTAGAAAATGCTTAAGGCATTAAATCCGCCTTTGTATATTATGTGCATAAAGTTTTTAATATATAATAAATAAATAAATATCTGTTAATCGTCCTCTCAGGAAGTCCTTTCCTGGTTCCCCTACATTTCTACACCCAAAACTTCTGTACGACATTTTCCCCGTTCACTATATTTACCTAAAACTTTCAACAAATTTACATTCAGCCACAGTATTTTTTTTTCGACCTTGCAGGCACCACTTGAAATTCCTGGACTGCAAAAAGTAAATCCAACAACAAATGAAGAGATTCCTCGATGGTCAATACGTAAATCAATTTGCCCAGTTTGTTCCCAAAAGTGGAGAGATAAATCATCAATTAACAATGTCAAATATTCTGGTTGGTATTTTTTCTTTGAGTAGATAATTCAATAACTGTTCTTAACTTTTAACAAAACAATAGGTAGGTGTTTTCTTAACAAAACAGTCAATCAAATGCCTTGAAACATTTGCTGAAGGTGGAAGCGCCAGGATATTGTCTGGCTGTATGCCGAACAAAATATGATTTGTGATATGCGTAATACGCATGTATTTACAGAATTAAAATCATCAATACAACCTTCTAAGTTCATTCAATCCCATTGTATGACTTTTTCATGAAATAGTCATTCAATGGGGTTAAATGAACTTAATGAAAACATACAAACACACACAAACACGAAGTCAGAATCTGTCCTAAGGGACAAATTTAAAAGTTTTTTCATATTATGCCTTTGGAAGCTTTTTTAGAGGCTTTATTTATAAGGATTACAAACTAGATTTGAGATGTACAGACGGTACTCTATAGTACCTTCGCAAATGCATTGTTTCATTATCTCGTTTTGCATACAGCCTTTTTTGTTACTGACTAATTTATCGTAATCATAATTTCGCTTCCCAGGATTAAAAAGAAACTACGCAGCAGATTTACCATCGGTGATAGCTCCAGCACGATTACGCGCATCAATCACCAAGGATTAGTAAGTGGAGGGTTACTTACCTTATAACTTACTAGGTACATCATGTAGTACTATTACACTAGGTAGTCTACAGCTCCTCGTACCTAATGGAATTACATTTTTTAAATCTGACATGCAAATAGGTATAACCAAAAAGGTTACTTGTCTAATCAACCACAAATCAATATAACATTGTTTATTTCAGTGTACCTCGCCCATTTCCAGCGACCGTGGATGAATTTAAAGGGTCCGGTCGTGCGATGCGGAATACGAGCGCAGCTTGGCAGCTTACGCGAGCTCGACGTTTCCGCATCCCAAAACTCCAAATGCCATCCCCGGAAGCCATCGCTCCCCTCAGTTCTACCGCACCAATGGCTCGGAAAGATTTGGATATTCGCGTTAACAGATTTCTAAGAGACGAAGGAATGACCAAGATAACTACTTAATTTCAAAATCATCAAAATACTACGTACTTTTTTAAAAATTGAAATAAATGTGATTAATTTAAATTCATCTAGAAAATAAATAATTTTATTAAGAATTAGTAGCCCAAGTATGATTATGAACAGACGTTTCTTCGTTTTGCACAATTACAAAATAAGAGTTTTCAGTATTAGATAGGAAAAGGCTAAGCAGATGATGATGATAACTCCCCTGCCACATTTTCTGCCTTCTTCTTTTATGTCAGTTTCTGCTAACTATTAACTTAGACTGAAAGCACGGAACCGCAAGCTGTGCCAAAAATGTTGGCATTCAAAATAAAAACGAGTTATTTCGTTTATTCTTAAAAAAATCACGGAAAAGTATGTCCGAGAATAAATTCCGCCAAAAGTTCTTTTGACACGACCAACATTTTTTTTTTAAATTACCGATGATAAATTTCTATATGGGGGGATCCAAATGATTTACTGTATACGTGGTAACCGTTTTCGCGTCGGTATCCCTTCCACCCCGTATTTACCAACAGCGTCCACCTGACAATGGCACTCAAGCGCCATAGAAACCATACTGCACAACATCCTAACTTCACACCTATAATCCCCGAAGAATTCGGTAGAGGTGTGCCTCAGTAGCTTCACTCACCTTTCGCCAGTTATAAGTCCTATGCCAGCAACCCGGCTGAATACAACCTCCCGGCTGCTACTAAGAAATTCCAATGCAACTGTGGGCAATTTATATTATTTGCTTAGTTACTCCCTCCAAACGAGTGCAAGCCAGATCGAGCACTTGCATTACTTCTCGCGTTTCTCCAATATAAGCTTTTTAATCTCAACATCCAAAAACAATGGGACACTCAATATCGTGTCCTGCGTGTCCTGTTGTTTGTTCGCTACAGGAACTGATGGACGCTACTGAAAGCACCAAACTAATAGCTCAGTTCTGGGCCAACACAATTTAGATTGCCATCGAACACTAAGCAGAAGAATCTCAATATCTCCAGTGCACGATCTCACATGCACTCATGGAATTAGTAAGTAAGTACCTACTTTACAGTAATACCATCATCATCATCCTACTGCCCTTGTCCCATTCTATTTGGGGTCGGTGCAACTCATTTTCTTCTTCCATTTTCTCTTGAGAAACGTCAAAGAATTATTCACTCCTTTTCCGTTTGCTACAAGTATTCTACTCTTTAAACTCGGAAGTCTTTCATATCATTCCTCACACAAGGTAAAAGTCTCTTTGGTCCATACTTCTTTTCTTTTTGCTAGTAGCTACCTACTTTACAGTATAATTTGACAGCATACATCATATTATATAGTAGTCTGTGGCATACATCATAAAAATGAAATGTTAATCAATTTGTAAATAACTCGTAAACTTACATTACTTATCTATGTAAATGTTTGTGCAAAGACATTTAAATATACCTCCCATAAATATGGTACAGGCCCTGATCAAAATTCGCTTCTTACAAATTAAAAAATGCAACAAAAAAAACCTCAATATACAGGCAATAACTGTGTTAGGGTCGCCAGTGCGACATATAATGACAAAAGAACTGGCTTTCAGCGAATTCGGAGAACCTCTAGAAGTTATAAAGATGAGAGAAAGGGAACTTCCTTGTCTAGGCGCTCGAGATGTTCTGGTTCGCATGCTAGCTGCACCAGTTAATCCGGCTGATATATACAGCATTCAAGGTAGGTACCTCGTCCCCTAGAATCTTGACTTAAATTAAAATCAATCTGCAAAAATTTCTAGTGGAAGTACCTAAGTAGTGTGTTCCTGTCCCCTGTAAAGTGAATTCCCTTATACGAAATGGCCCAAGAACTCGCTTTCCCACAGTGGGATGAGCCGATGTGAAGGTTGGTTTCGGGATATCGACAAGCGGTTGTTCGACTGGTCATGTGACCAGAAGGCTGACCAAAGAATAAGCATTGCCATCCAACGTGGCAATTGCAATGCTACCAGCCTTCTGGGCAGTTTTCCCTTTGACAGCGATGCGGACGAATTTTTAGACACCCGCCCTGTAATTGTTTTCATAATAATTTTAAGTCGATTACCAAGAGAAGTAGAAAGCCGACATCCGACAGCCGTGTCGCGAGACACGAGACAGTCTCATACGGATCGCCATCGGATTTTTGAGGATTGCACCTAATTAAACTGAAATAAATAAAAAAACCATCGGAGAATATTACAAGCGAATGTTATGACTAATAATTTATTTTTATTTAGAGACACTTTTTATTATAGGAATATACCCAGTTAATTTGGCGCTGCCGTGTGTAGCTGGTAATGAAGGCGTGGGAGTTGTTGAAGAGATTGGGCCCTATGTGACTAGCGTTTGGCCAGGACATACAGTTGTCATTACGAAACCTGCTCAAGGAACGTGGAGGACATACGCCGTATTCGACGAATCTGTGCTGAAACTGATGCCACTGGGTTTGGGAAAAATAGAAGCTGCAACACTCACTGTTAATCCATGTACTGCTTATAGAATGCTCACTGACTTCAAACCAGTACGGACATGTGGCGGGGTGATCATACAAAATGGGGCTAACAGTGCGGTTGGACAAAATGTCATACAACTCTGCAAAGCTTGGGGTATTCAAAATATCAACATAGTGAGAAAAAGGTGTGACATAGCTGCATTAAAGAGTAAGTTGGAAAATTTAGGAGCTACCTATGTTCTAACGGAAGAAGAAATGCAGTCAACTAAAATTTTTAAAGAAAAACTAATTCAGAGACCTTCTCTAGCCCTAAACTGTGTTGGAGGGAAAAATGCATCGCAAATGATGAAACAATTAGAACGTTATGGGTGTATGGTTACCTATGGGGGATTGTCAAGGGAGCCAGTGATTGTACCAACATCTGCATTTATTTTTAAAAAAATATCTTTTTGTGGGTTCTGGATGACTGCATGGAATCAAAAAGCTTGCGACAATTTCAAAGATACAATGCTGACAGAAATCATTTCATTGATGCTTTACCATAAACTTGTAGCTCCTACACACAAGATAGTGAAATTCGACAGATTCGACTTAGCCTTATGCAAAACTCTTAAAGGATTTCAAGGAAATAAATATATTTTAGATTTTTCTTAGTTTCGACTGCTTTAAAACTATATCAATCATTGTACACCTTTGATTTATGTTTTATTTATTTTTTGATTAAAAATACAAACAAAAAACGTGCATTTAATTTAATTATATAAATTAATTTTAAAGCTTTTTATACAATAATAAAAACTAAATATTTATTTAACCCTTTCTCTTTTTTAACCTCTCTATCTTGTGCGATATCTGGCCATGTTCACCCCGCAAACAAGATCAGATCGTTACACTACCTTTGCCGACCTCGACGGCGACTTCCTCCGTCAGGCGTCCAGTGAGTGACGATATTCGCCCACCTCTCCGGGTGCATTCTCGCTACGTAGCCAGTCCACCCACTCCCACTATAACTTAGCGGTTTTTTCTCCGACATCTGAAACCTGAGTTATGGAACGCAGGGTGGTGTTTCTAACGGGATCTGTACGTTTCACATGTGTTATACTGCGTTCCATTGCCGCTGTCAAATATTGAATTTGAACATGTTCATCCTGCCTGTCCTAACCAACGGTGCGCAAAGCTGGACACTTACTGAACATAAGAACTAATCATAAGCTAACTAAATAAACAATAGGTCGCTAAGGCGTCAAAGTATTCTTCCACATCCCTATCATCAGGCGTGCCCAAAAGTCTGACAGCATTGCCACGTTGAATGGCAATGCTAATTCTTTGGCCAAAGAAAGAGCCAGCCTTTTATTCACGCGAAGTGTCGACCAATTGGCGAGGCATTAACAGCGTCTGTGACCATTTTAAGAATTTTAACGAGATTCATATTATTATCTTATTATGATTATAAAGCGGCCATTTTAGGCTCCCTGAGCGTTTCGACCAAAAACGGTTCAGCGGGGAGAGGTCAGCTTGCTATTCCTGGCGGGATGTTTGGCATTGAAGTCGCCCGCTATGATAACGGAGTCGCTCAGGCCGAAGAGGATGGTCGAATGGACGAACCGCCGGGAGGAATATAAGTCGAGATGATGGTGATCGGCGAATGACCGGTCACGCCAAGCCAACAGATAGTCTCTAGCAGATATTCTATTGGCAGGAGGACTGCCCGCCCGTACATGGGGCAGCCATATTTATACTTTTGTATGTAGGTGGCGCGTTTTGTCGCTCTCTCGCTTCCTCCAATCCACGCCCAGTATTTTCTTTCCAAACATACATCTTTCTGTATATATATTTCTTAAAAGGCTTTCAATATCTGTTTTAACCTACAAACTTATATGAAATAATTGAAATATAAGATCTTTACAAGGCCACCATCCAAAACTCTGAATTTCTATTTACAATATGCAAAATAGTTCATTTAAACTCTAAAATTAAATTCAAAATCTAAAACATACCTACTTCTTATTATAATGATTAAAATACTAATCCTTTATGGCTGTGCTTCTCAACAGCTGTATCTCGAACTGAACTGTTACATAACAGGCGAATGCTCCTGTCTTTAAAAGAAGACCTTTTAGAACGAAGTGATTATATACTCTTTGGAAGAATATATTTGAAAAAAAAACTTCAGAAAAGTGAAATGTCAATCAATTTGTATATAAACTGCCTTGAAATCTGATCACCAGTAAATGTTTATATAAAGATATTTAAATATACCTCCTATAAGTATGGTACAATCCCTGACCAAAGTTCGATTCCCACAAATAACAAGATGTTATGAAAAATACCTCAAAAAACAGGCAATAACTATGTTAACAGGGTCGCCAGTGCGACATATTATGACACAAGAACTGGTTTTTAGTGAATTTGGAGAACCCCTAAAAGTTTTAAAGATGAGGAGCAGAAATCTGCCTGTTGTAAGCGCCTATGAAGTTCTGGTTCGCATGATAGCTGCACCAATTAACCCGGCTGATATAAACACCATTCAAGGTAGGTACAATCTCTGGAAACTTGACTGGAATCAAATTACCACGTGAAGACAAACATTCACCTTCGGATGGATTTTGAGTTTCTAGAGCTGTGGAGAAACGCCTATTTCAAGTTTTTTTGGACAATTTCCTATTTTCTTTAATCGTTTTTAAAATACCGGATTTTAAGACTAAGACTTCTTTTGTAACTGGTAACTGATTTTTACGGATAACAGACATTAAAATTTTCAAGAAAACCACATTCACTTTCATGAGTGTAGTCATGTAGTGGCTAATAATTATTCATTCGCAAATATCAGTAAATCGTCTATGTAAACCACAAACATACATAGACCAAGAAATCTCGATCTAAAAACCCGATAATTTAGAAATAATTGAAGACAATAGGTCATTAAAAAAAAAAAACCTGTTGGGGTATATGGGGCGTGATGTTACGCCAAATAATATATTTTAGAATAATTGAAACAACTTCTTATTTTAGGAAAATACCCAGTCAAGTTGGTGCTGCCATGCGTAGCTGGTAACGAAGGCGTGGGAGTTGTTGTAAAAATTGGGACACATGTGACTTGTGTTCGTCCAGGAAATAATGTTGTAATTACGAAACCTGCTCAAGGAACTTGGAGGAAATTTGCCGTATTCAATCAATCTGTACTGAAAGCTGTCCCAAACTATTTGGGAGTAGCAGAAGCTGCAACACTAACTGTTAATCCATGTACTGCTTATAGAATGCTCACTGACTTCAAACCAGTACGGACATGTGGCGGGGTTATCATACAGAACGGGGCTAACAGTGCGTGTGGACAAAATGTAATACAACTCTGCAGAGCTTGGTGCCTTAAAAATATCAATATTGTTCGAAATAGGCCTGAAATAAATAAATTAAAGAATCACTTACTATCCTTGGGAGCTACTTTTGTTCTAACTGAAGAAGAACTGCGATCAACAAAATTGTTTGAAGAGAGAAGAATTGAGAAACCTTCTTTAGCCTTAAACTGTGTTGGAGGGAAAAATTCATTGGAAATGTTGAGACACTTAGAACCTTCTGGATGTATGGTTACCTATGGGGGAATGTCAAGACAGCCTGTAACTATACCAACTTCTGCATTTATTTTTAAAGATTTGTCATTTCATGGGTTCTGGGTAACTGATTGGAATAAAATAGCTTGCGAAGATGACAAAGACCAAATGCTGCAAGAAATAATTCAATTAATGGTAAATAGGCAACTTGAAGCTCCTTCACACAAGATGGTGAAATTCGACAAATTCAGAGAAACCTTATGCAATGTTATGAAGGGATTTCAAGGAAGTAAATATATTTTAGATTTTCGCTAGCTGCTGCTTTATATACCTACATTATACACCTACCTATAACCCGTTTTTATTTTTTTTGTCATTCTGTAGTTTTTATCTACCCCCATTGGAAAAAGGCGTGAGTTTATGTATGTTTATTGAACTTTGCATAAAAGTCGTAGGTACCATAAATAACGACAAAAGCAGTGCAGCGAGTGCAATTAGACAATAGGTTGGAACGAAGTTTATAGTGGTCGGATTTTCATGGGACTTTTTTTATAGAGTTCCTAGAGTTGTGGAGAAGAAAGTAAAAAAAAATTCACCGCTCGAGACTTTTTTTTTTAAAATTTCCTTTTAATTATTTTTTTCGTTGATGAATAACTTGAAATTAGCCGAATTTATATTGTGGCGTAACAGTATGACCTGTGTGCATCCTTTTAACGCCAATTTGATTTGTTTCCCTGTTCATTGTTGATGCCGTGTAAAAGTATCAGCTACCAATGATAAAAGAAATCTTATACTTAAAATAATACAAAACAATTTTTTTTAAACTGGAAATTTTGAAAAAAAAACATGAAATACATATTACTATTGTGCTAGAAATGCTCATCGACAACAATGAACAATCAACAGACCAAACTGACTTTTAATGGATACACAGAGGTCACACTTATGTAACAATATAAATTCGGATAATTTCAAGTTATTGTTATGGCAGTCAAAATATTTTAAGTAGTATGTAAAGCTTGTAAGTATTCCATTACGATAACTAGTGCAAATGTGTCATTAATAGACCAACCAAAATCATAAGACAATGTGATGGGTTGTGCAAGTGCGGGCTCTTAAGTGTAATTAACCAAAAGACGTTGTACTACTGAAGCCCTATTTGTTATGTCACCTTATTAAAACACATATTTACTGCGTGGGAAGAGGCGCATAGGAAACTTCTGCGACCTCTCGAAGGCATTTGATTGATTTAACCACGAAACCCTGCTCTTAAAACTTGAACATTACGGTTTAGGGAAACTTGCGCTCAGTTTAGTGAAATCGTATTTAAACGATAGACATCAGCAAGTAAAAATAAATGGTGTCAATTCAATGGGTCTAAAAGTAAGTATGGGTGTGTACAAGGGTCGATATTAGGTCCTTTCCTCTTTTAGGTCTATATTAATGATCTACCCCATTTATTTAAAAACCAACCACAAATGGTGTTGTTTGCTGACGATACTTCTTTAATATTTAAGGTAAACAGACGTGCCACAAATCTCGACGACGTAAATAACGCCCTATACAGGTTCATAATTGGTTCACCGCTAATAATTTAGTATTAAATGGTAAAAAACGAAGTGCATAAGATTTGCTCTACCGAATGTCAAAAGTAGTGATAGTGACATAGTATTGAACCAAGAGAAACTAGAATTCGTCGAAAATACTGTTTTCTTGGGGATCACGCTCGACTCTACAATGGGGTCCGCATATAACATCTCTTGCAGGACGGCTGAGTTCAACAGCATATGCTGTTAGAAAAGTCAATTTACTGATGTAGATACCGCGAGGCTAGTCTATTTTAGTTATTTTCCTATTATTATGTCATATGGTATTTTACTATGGGGACTGGCTGCAGACATCGAGTCTATATTTATTCTGCAGAAAAGAGCCATCAGAGCCATATATGATCTTCGTAAGCGCGATTCTCTTAGGGAACTGTTTAAGAAAATTAACATCATGACAGTACCTTGTCAATACATATATGAAAACATCATGTACGATAGGAGAAATCTGCATTTATTTAGTAAAAGAGGCGACAGACACCACTATAGAACTAGAAACAGGGACCAACTAGTACAGCCAGGTTTCAGGCTAGCTAAAGTAGACTCATCTTTCATAGGGTACTGTTTAAAATGTTACAATAAAATACCTCCCCACATTCTACAACTGAATGAGACGAAATTTAAATCTTGTATTAATCGCACACTATGTAGGCAAGCATATTATAAGTTGGGGGATTACATTGATGATAGAAATGCTTGGCTCAATGCTGGTCCTGCTCCACAACCATAATGGCAAACTAATTGATTAACATGTGAAGTTATTGTGGAAGCTGCAGAAGATTGTAAAAATATCCTTGCATTGCATAGATTCGATCTCTTAGTATTATATAATTGCATAGCACATGTGTGTGACTACTACATACTGTAAAGCTACCATTTACATTTAGTTATCATTCACTGACTCGAATTTACCCTGGCGGTTGAGAGAATGTCATGCTCACTCAAATGGTGGCGAGTGTGTCGGATCATTCGGTTGCCTTCAAAATGGTTGAGTTGAATGGTGCTGATCCATGAGTCATAATCGTGAACGGGCGCTGTCAGTTGGGACTGGTCTTCTCTTAGCTGCCATGGTTTATTTTACCTACTTTGTTTTTAAATTGTTGATCTAATCTTTTACTCTGGACGCTCTTAATGTGCACATCTTTCTACATCGTTCTCACATATAATTATTTTATTTTTATAATGTAGTTTTTTTGCGTTTTTAAGGAACTTTATTTTATGTGTAATCGTGAAATAATATCAGTTAGTGTATTTATTTAAGAAAATCTATTGAATTTTTGGTCTGTATCATCCTAAATCGTCTTTGCACACGACATGGAGGTGACATTTTCGTCTTCTTTTGGTGATGTTTTAAAATATGATAGATGTAATAAAAACCCTATCAGTATTAATAATTTCGACGAATTGTGCAATAGTAAATTTAAAATTAATTCAATATTTCGTTTTTTAACACCAATGCACATTTTATTTTTGCTGAAATGAGAATGGTCCATATATGTATATAGGTACTAGGAGGACGTGTCTACACTAGTCCTTGATTTTATGAAAAAAAAAATTATAGCTCTAGAGCAGGGGTGTCCAACATAATTTTATGGAGGGTCAAGAATAGTTTTTTTGTAGCCGTAGCGGGCCAAAAGAAATGGAAAGAGACCTCTAAAGGACGATGACCAAATTTGTATGAGACCAACAGCCATAGGATACACATCAATATGCTCTAAAGAATCCAGAGAAAGACTTATTGCCTTTCTCAATTGCAAAATCGATGGTATTTTTTTTAATAAAGAAAAATATCTTAGGTCAGCTAGGTAGGTTAGGTTTTTACGAGGGTCGCTGCCCCCCGACGCAAGCGTGCGAGCGAACACTGGCGTGGTTTTGTCGGTCTGAAAGACCCCTCTGCTCTCCCCAGGGCTAAGGACATCCATTGAGGATTTCCACATCTAAAAAAGAAAGGTTAGGTAGGTTACATTTCTACGAGGGATGCAAAATCTGTAGATCCTCCCATATTTGATACAAGTGTCGCCATAGGTTAGTTTAGGTTCGGTTGAAATTCAGGTATTAATTCAGGTAAACCCCACATATCTGAAGAATGTCCCAGTATGTATTGATGTCTTATAAAGTTTTAAATAGCTCGCGTGCCGGATGAAAGCCCTATGTGAGCCGCTAGGTTGCCCGGGAGCCGTATGTTGGACGGGCCTGCTCTAGAGACATTATTCAAGAAAGGGGAATATGAAACGTCGAATTCGTCAAAATTTGTATGGAGAAATCGCAGCCCATCTCCCCTTTTAAGCCCCAAAAGAAACATGCTGCACTTGGTGTAGCCCGGTAAATTGGAACCCGTGAAGTCGTGAGCACACCTCGAGAGTATTTTGTACAAACATCCGAAATCATCATGAAAAAGGTCTGTCATGTCATTTATTTTTCGCCGTCGTGTTCATACAAATGTTCGAGTTTTACCAGTTTTATTATTTTTAATTATAATTTATTTCCTTTTGCTACTATATAGACGGCTGAGACAACAAATAGGAATCCGTAGCTCACAGTCACGCTTCTGATATTTCCTCCACAATACAAGGGATTCCAGAGTCAATACAAGACATGGCTGACAAACGCAATGTCAAACAAAAATACTTTATCTATGGTCAATGGAAATGACATGAGAATGACAATGACATCAATGACATGATTGACATGAGATTCGCCGATTGATAAACGAAAATTACTAGTGCTCCAATAAAATAAAATACATAATTTCTGTAAATCTGTTTTAAGCTAAACTATGGCCTTTTTACCTCACCCGAATAAAGTATTATTTGCAACTGCAAAATGTTATGCAAAAAGCTGCACTAACTTGACTGTGTCGGTGCGACATTTAATGTCTAGACAACTAGTTTACAGCGAATTTGGAGACCCTCTTCAAGTTTTAAAGGTCAGGGAAAGTGTAGTACCTCCTCTGGGCAAACAGGATATTCTGGTACGCATGCTAGCTGCACCAATAAACCCAGCTGATTTAAACACCATTCAAGGTAAGTATCTAGAGAAAGTGTGACAAAAAGAAACAAGTGCTGATGTAAATAAAGTCAAAACCTTCATTTCAATAAGGCCACTAAAAGGCACTTTTGTTTACAAAGAAATAGAACTAATTGTAATTGGCCATACAAGAGTACTATTCTATTATATTCGGCTGGGAATACTTGCAAAGTATAGTTTATAAACTTTTTTGTTCAACCTATGTACCTGTGAATTGTATTACCTGGACAAGACAATATTATTTTAATTTTGTTCAAGTCAAGATTCCTTAATATGCAGGTATTTTTAATTATTTTTTTACTTACAATGTTTAAAATTTTTAACCATAAATTCTGAGCGCTGAAACTTTTTTGTCTACTATCATATTATGTAAATTATTGTTGCAAAATCATTTGTTTTAGGAAAATACCCGGTCAAAGTGTTGCTGCCATGTATATCCGGTAATGAAGGTGTAGGAGTTGTTGAAGAGATTGGAAAAGAAGTGAATGGTGTAAGTCCAGGCAACAAAGTTATAGTTACAAAGCCAGTTCAAGGTACATGGAGAGACATTGCCATATTCGATAAAACTGTGTTGAAAGTTGTCCCAGACAATTTGGGGTTAGCAGAAGCTGCAACTCTCACCGTTAATCCTTGCACTGCTTACAGAATGCTAAGTGACTTTAAACAAGTGCGGAACACTAGCATGGTTGTCATACAGAATGGAGCGAACAGTGCGTGCGGACAAAACGTCATTCAAATATGCAAAGCTTGGGGCGTTAAAAATATCAATATTGTGCGAAATAGGCCTGAAATCAATGAATTAAAGAGTCATTTACAATCCTTGGGAGCTACTTATGTTCTAACTGAAGAAGAACTGCGATCAACAACTATTTTTAAAGACAAACTAATTGAGAAACCTTCTCTAGCCCTAAACTGTGTTGGTGGGAAAAGTTCATTGGAAATGATGAGACAATTACAACATGCTGGATGTATGGTTACCTATGGAGGAATGTCAAGGGAGCCAGTGATTGTACCAACTTCTGCATTTATTTTTAAAAATTTAGCTTTTCTTGGGTTCTGGATGACTGCATGGAATGAAAAAGCTAGTAACTTGGCCAAGAATGAAATGATGTCAGAAGTAATTTCATTGATGGTTGAAGGGAAACTTAGAGCTCCTGTACATAAGATGGTGAAATTTGACAATTTTCAAGAAGCCATTGGCAATACACTCACCTCCAAGGGATTTCAGGGATGTAAATATATTTTAGATTTTAGTTAATTTAACTTATTTGTGGTGTTATGCTTTGTTAGATTGTTCAATATACTTACTTAATAATTTATGTTTTATTAAAATACCAGTAAGCCTGAATTAACAATTCTATTTCATTTACCCACAAGGCAGTGTGTCACTCTTCGTTCAGCGAAGACATATCCATTATCTTACACAAACCATTTCAAGCTGCTTTTAACCACCTATACTACGTCACTATTTTACGTGCCTCATAAAAGATGATTTCCACCGAACGGCTCGCATCACATCAGATAGGAACGGATTTTACGATCTTTAAACGCTATTAAATCGTGTACAAAGTATTTAAAGTCTATATTACTAAGCCGCGCACAGCAGTTTGACTATGCTGCGACGTGCGATCGGCGCCGTTCGCCTGTCGTCGTATCCGATCGGTCGTCAACACGGTAGGAATCAAAATATTTGACTAAGCGCAGAACGGATTCGTTCGCAAGCGACGGTACGGAGCCGATCGTATGCGTCGACATCCCGCCGGAAGCGACTGTCGCCGCATCCGTTCGTATCCTTTCCTATCCGATGCTATGCGAGCCGTTTGGTGGAAATCATCCTTAAGAGTGCACATTCTCCGCTCAGTCGCTCTCGTCTAAATCTCTTACTATTTTACCAAGCGCCGCATGAGAAAGTGAAATGCACATACAGGGTGGACACGACACCGACGCGAAAGCGGTTACCACGTAAGTATTCAGTACATCATTCTGAGGTCCCCCAACATATATATATTTTTTTTTTTTTTAAAGTTCTTCAATACATTTTGACCGTCTCGTATCTGCACTTTTGTAGGAAACAGCTATTTTTTTTCTTAAGCTGTCTACACTCCAAAGCCTGCCAGCACGAACCCGGCGGGTGGACCCGGCGGCTTTAGAAGTTGCGAGCCGGACAATTTTCCCGGCGGCACGACAGTCGCGGCATGCAGTGTTCACAATTAGTGACTGCCAAGTGCGGCGGGCAACTGAAGAGCGGAGAGGGGCGTACCGCGGGGTAGATCGCGCGGGCGCAAGCCAGCAAGATCGTTAAAATCAGGCCGCCAGACTTGCCCGCCGGATTCGTGCCGGCGGCTTCGGTGTGTAGAAAGCTTTACCCGATGAGAAATTTCTATGTGGGGGGGGGGGGCTCAGAATGATTTACTGAATACGTGACAGTTAAATGATCCTTGCTAAATAAAGTTATTTAAACGTAAATCTAAAAAAAGGCGAGTTCGATATTCGTAGATCCACTGAACGTAGATCTATTTTATTTTTCCCGGGTATATAATTTCATGTCACAAAAATGAAAAAGTTACTAAATAATAGATAAAATATGAATGGTTGGCATTTTTCGTCAATGGGATAATTCCTATTGGCACGAAAAATGCCAACCATTAGAAATATATATTTGTGAGTTTTTTTAAGAAATTTATCTCAAACGCCGGAGAGAGGAGCACGACTATCAAGTTTCTGAGTAACGGCCACCATGGCTCACGTACAATGGTCCACTTTAAGGACTAAGTGCGGAAACCAAATCCCTTAACATAGAACATAGATATCAAGTTTCTGCCCCGGTTGGAAAAAATCGTAATTCCGGGACTGCCTCTAATGGACCTTCGTCGTCGTTATGATATTATTTTGTTGTGCGAGTTATTTTAATTCTATGATATTCATCTAAATTAAATGGTGTAAAGGGCAATTTTGGTCACAATCAACCTGAAAAGATAGGCATGTGCTGCCGCGGACTTTTTTTTAGACCTTTTTAAGAGAAATAATTCCCTGGTACTTTTTTTTTGTGTAACTAACGCAGCGGAAGCTCTCAAAAAGAATAAATTTTCCCCGTTTTTGCAACATTTTTCATAAATGCTCCGCTACTATTGGTTGTAGCGTGATGATATATAGCCTATATTCTTCCTCGATAAATGGGCTATCCAACTCTAAAATATTTTTTTAATTCGATCCAGCAGTTCCTGAGATTAGCGCGTTCAACCAAACAAACAAACTCTTCAGCTTTATAATAATATATACGCTTTTATATATTAAGATAAAGCTGAAGAGTTTATTAGTATAGATTTTAATTTTGTAACTACACACGTGTTCCTTGCGCGACTCATTTTTTATTATCTATTAGTCGTTTAAGTACCTAAGTAACTACTGAACGAATGGTGAAAAGAAAATTAAATTTAACCTACCCGATGTAGTGCTAAATTTTTCGAGTTCGGTTTGCTCGCTCTGACATTCTGCGTTCTTTTCAGTTTTTCCTTTATAAACTGAGTCTGACACAATTTCGTCAATCAAAAGTAGTACAAGCTCTTTTCGGGGAGGTGCATGAACTTGTTGGCACCCATGATCGTTTCGTATAGTCCAGAAAGTGCCTAATTCGTCGCCAAATTTTGGGCTGAGTCAATTTAGATTGCCATCAATGCGCTAAGAAGAAGAGGGTTAAATAGTTTATTATGTTCCTCGCCACAAAACTAAATAATTATGCATAACTAATCTCAATTATTTTACTTTATCGGCGAACTTGGGCCGTCTTCCAATTATGTTTTTGGTGAGGATCTTTATTTTTAGTTAAGAGATGATAAAAATTAAGCATGTCCACGGAGATGCTAACTTTTCTAATCTTTTATTAATTCCAGGAAAGAACATACAGCTGCCAAAATTGCCAACTATCCCCGGAGATGAAGGAGTCGGAGATATTGTGCAAATTGGAAATCTGGTCTCTAGAGTGACCGTTGGTGAAAGAGTTGTCCTATCAAAAAGACTACTAGGTTCTTGGAGGTCATACGGTGTTTTTAACGAGAAAGATGTTCATGTTATTTCTAAAAATACTACAATTCCAGAAGCTGCCATGCTAACAATAGCTCCTTCTTCAGCATACAGAATGCTACATGACTTTACAGAATTGAAACCTGGTGACACAGTTGTACAAAATGGTGCCAACAGCCCATGTGGACAATCCGTAATACAGTTGTGTAAAGCTAGGGGTATAAACACACTAAATATTGTAGCGAGTCAATGTAATTATGGATCTGTGAAGACGTATCTACTTGATATAGGCGCTAGTGTAGTGTATACTCTAGAGGAAGCTGAATCACTTACCTTCAATACATCTTTAGCCAGACCTAAGCTAGCCTTGAATTGTTTAGGCGGTCGATATGAAGATGTTTTGCTAAAAACACTTAATCGTAAAGGAGTCATAGTGTATTACGGAATGGCTTATTATTTACCCTTTGTGAAACAGGCTATGCGGGTTGATGCCGAATTTTATAGATTCCATATTCATGACTGGGAAGCTAAAACCACCAATCTTGAAAAAGACGTTATGTACAAAAAAATTATTTCACAAATGATTATGGGTGAATTTAGAGCTCCAATATATGAACCAATAGAACTGAAAGATTACGTTGTTGCTTTGAAAAATACGGAACCTTGCGAAGCATTCTCAACCATCAATTACGTCTTTGATTTCACATTACATTACTGACGAGTCGTTGTTTTCCTCTAAACAATTAATTAAGAACGCATCCTTTAAAAAAAATGACGGACACTGTCATAATGACATTACTAAGTAAACAAGAATGTATCACTGTTACTGAAAAAAATATGAATACCTAACTCTGTTTTATAATAAAATTGTCGGTGATATTTTAAAGAAAAGCCCTTATTATGAGAATATTTCCGATGTGTCGTTTTGAAATAACATCAAATAATCAGAGTCCGTTCGAGTGTGTTACGGATGCAAACAGTGAGACAGAGAGATTTTCGTCCTAATTTACATTTAGCAATATGGATAAAAACACGTACGAAACATACGAGTTTCTACCAGCACCAACGAATGGAAGTGAGTCAGAACATGAACAATTCTTTGTGGTGCAAGATGATGGCACTTTTCTCCGTAAGTTGGCAAGACAGTACTAAAACTTATTTAAAATTCTTTGATCTGAAATGAAAACTACACAGAACAATGTGGATCTGTCACAAGCCCTTTTACTCCTCAATAGACAGGTACTTAACATTCACAATGAACGCTACCTGTTCCACCATTAAAACCTGTTAGGGCTCATACAGGAGATGGTAAGTCGCGGGTCGGGTCTCGGCGTGACGTCCACAGAACATTAATACTCTAGCGAGGTGAGGGTAGGCGACGAGGCAGGCTCGCGTTATCACACACGCAAACACAAACGTGGCCAAGTACGATATTGTTTACGAAGACGCGGGGAGTGTCGCGACGCTGCGTGCTCTGTCACGGGAATCGCTAAGTTTCACACTGATACCGATGGGCTCCGCCGCCAGTAACGCTGCATTTCAAGCAAACGCTCGTAAAATCGCTTCCCCATAAACACTCTTACATTGCCATCGTCATGAAGCCCTGGGTTTGACTCTAGGAGTCAAACCTAGGGCGTAGCTTATATAGTTGACGCTGCTGCTGATGTGACCCGCCCAATCACATTTTAGCCTAGCAGCCTTCTTGCCAACGTCTACTATGCCCTATATAGGAACACAGCGTGGTGTTATAACCCTGTCTTGTCTTTTGACACTCAGAATGCTATGGCAAACTTCATGGCAGAACTTCGGAGACTCGGTCAGCGATGAGTTCTCAGCACCGTAGGTTAGGACAGGCAGGATGCACATGTCGATGATTATGCGCTTCAGGGAGATCAGAAGATCACCCTTCATTAGCGTCTTCATGGATCAGTATTGTCATTCATTGTCGACTCGGTGATTGATTTCTCTTTCTTGCCTATTTTCAAAAGATACTAACTACCCCAAGTAGAAATACTCTTTGACATAATGTATTTCCTGCCCATCTACCTCGACCCTACGCTTAGTGCTTTGGTCATCCATTTTAATAAGCTAAAAAAGTTCAATGGATTCTTTGCAACATTTTTTTAATATTCTTATAGAAGTCAATGAAAAACTAAAATTTTGTTTTAGAACAAGTCAGTCTATGTCTTGGCTTCCCTGGATGCACAAAATAAGATGTTTTAAGTTGTTCCAAACTGTTTCAGTAAACAGACAGATCCAGTATGTAGCCCAGGTGCAGGATGTGAAGGAGGCTCTGGAAGATGTTCAGCCATGCACCGTGTATGGAGTCTCTTCACAACAGTTCTTTGTTGATGTTGATAATTCTGCTGAACTCATATCTGTGGCAGGTCAGTAATGTCTAACAAACAACTTCAAGTTGTTAAATCGCAGTTTTAATTTGAATAACATAAGTAAGTTAGATTTAAATAATGTTGTGTGTTTTAGTTTTTATTTGCATGTTAGGATGAGATATTTATATTAGTATATATTATAATTTCAGATCAGTTTATACTTCCTGATGGAGATAGCGGCCTGTATACCAATAGCTACCTCTTACAACCCAGTTCAAGCACCACAACAGAACCGGTATATGTTAAATAATTCTAGGTTTGCATACATTTCAATAAACATAACCATGGTAAGGCATTCTTTCTTCAGTTCAAAATTTGTTTTCGCAGTAGCTGCCAGGATCACCATTTTGCTTCTGTTCTTCTGATTTATGTGAAATTAATGCAATAATCATATTCAAATGATTTATTATGTAAATTGGTTTTGACAAACACTTTTCGACATAAAAATATACTATAAACACACAGAACAAATCAACAGATTAGTGTCTGATAAAGTCTTATAGGGATAACTTATTCTTCTTCCTCGTATCCCCATGGCTGAGGGTCGAAACACCTAGGGGTCGTCACTTTGGGCCCCACCAGCCGTCCAGCCTCTTCAAGTCTCTCTGTTGTCCGCCATCCTAATAGAAGTCTGCAGATTGGTTTGGCATCCTTCCTTCACGGCGTCGGTTCATCGGGTTGGTGATCGTCCACAGCTCCTTTTTCCTTCCACCTGGCCAACGATGATGAGCTTTTCCAAATTGTCATGACCAAAGTACTGGAGGAGTCGCAGCAAGCAGACAGATGACAGACAGGTCATGACATTCATTTGAGTCAGAATCGAAACCTTGATGCGGCGCGCTGTCCTTTTTCGCCAGCGCCACATCTAAAACGCATCTATTCTGCTCCCAACACGTGCTTTCAGCGCCCAGGTCTCCGAAGCGAACAGAAATATGAAGAAGATAAGGGTCCGCATCAGATTAGCTTTCGTCTTCCCATACCTCTGTTCCTCCAGATGTTCTCTAAACGCGTCACTTTAGTTTTGGCAATCTGTGCTCTTCTTACTACCTCCCTTTCGCAGTCTCCATTCCTGGTTATCACTGAGCCGAGGGAAGATCTATACAGATTTAAGTGAACCTGTTCAGTTAGTGCAGGTCAGTAAGTAAATGCTTAACATTTATTTTCAGATGGAAGAAGATGTCGTTGTTAATCAATATAAACAAACAAACACACAGGATGTTGACATTGATGTTGTGACACACAATAACAAACAAGGGAATAATTTTACTGAGGTATTATACGTTATTAATGTTTCACAGAACTCTTTTACTTATCATAACATCACGCCTGTAATCCCAAAGGGTGTAAGGCAGAGGTATACCTAATAGTACAACCACATTTCACCAAAAAAATCTGATATAAAAACGTAATAACACTTAGCCAGACCCGAGAATCCAACCCCGACCTCATGCTCGCCAATCGCTCTTGCGACCACTAGACTAACGAGGCAATATTTTACTAAATGTTCAAATATGTTTTTGTAGATAACATTAAGTGATGAGCAGTACCAGACATTAGAACAGAAAGGCTGGATATTACTGGAGTCCAATGACAAAATATTTGTGCTCAACACTCTAGGACTTCACGACATCACCACCAATGATAGTATGTATTTGAATTTGAACATTAAACATTATCATAACAAACTGTCATGTGCTAATTTTCACTTTTTTTTTTTAGAACTGATACAGAAATTGAGAAATGAGATTCAAAATGATAACATTGCAGAAAATGATAACGGGTACTTATATTTTGTTGATAATGCTCTCATTATTAGTTAGTTTTTTGGTAGCATTGAAGTTTTTAATGAAACTTTGTTTCCAACCAACAGAACCCTTAAAATAGAGAGTGTTTCAAGTCAATTCCCGAACATTGTGTCTGAGCCGTTGAGCAATCAACAAGAAACTGTGGAGTTCGTGTTAAATGCTGACGATCAATCAAATGACAATGTAAAATGTGTACAACTCTTTGTTAATGATGATAAAGGTATTTTATTATTATTCCTAAAACTTCGTGTTCTATTGCTAATATAGAAATTATATAGAACAAACCTGCATGAAATTAAATCACCATTTTTATTGCTGGAAGGGAAAAAAAGGATTGCATCATTTCTATTTAATGTTCATAATTATCTAACTTGTACAAAATAATATGCAACATGGAGTTTTGACGGTGGTAATATAAATTGATCCTAAAACTATCAAGTAATGATGTTTATATTTCAGAAGCACAGCTAGCTACAGAAATCGCGAACGAAAATGAAATAAATCGTGAAAAACTCGAGTCACCGACTGAGCTAGTTAAACATGAAACACTGCAACTGCCGAAACAAGAGACGTATTATGATAAAGATACACGCTCCATTAAAATAAAGACTAAATTCAATTTTAAAGGTAAAAATTTAGAATGATGTTCAAAGGTGAATCCACCACAGCGCGCTTTTGGACGTGTCTCATTCGACGCGCGCGCGCATCTCGCGAACGCGTCCATACTATTGTTCGCGAACGCGAACTGCTCGCTAACAGCTCGCGATCTTGTCCAAAGGTGTCCATACCATGTTCCTAAGATTCAGGCGATCCGCGCTGTTCGTGCACGATCCCAGGTGTGGACGAGCCTTAAGGCCAAGTACCCGTAACTATGAGTAAATCCAACCCAACATATTCCGGTTTAAATCCTATTTTTTTTCCCAGATATTCCAGAAAAAATAATACTGGGAAAATGTGCAAACGGAAAGCGACTGGTAGCTAAAGTAGTTAAACTGCAAACAAATAGTAAAAACAATGTTGCTAAAACCAAACTACCCGAAGATGTTGTTTTGAAACAGATTCCGGGAAACGAACATTATAGTAAGTATGTATTGAGGTGATACAATATACAGGGTGTAAGGGCCATCCGTCCGCAGACTGATGGGCTGAATTCAGTACCTATATCATAGTAAGATGACCACAAGAAGTAGTACAATAAATTATTTCAGGAAGGTTATGAAAATCCAATAAATTTGATTTGTTTTATTTCATCATACGCAATGTATCGTTACCGTGGCAAAACGCACGTAGCGAACGGAAAGCGCGACGACGAGTCCACAATGTTTTGAATGCGTTTCATTTAGTTTTACCGTAAAAGGTTATTTTTCACCCCAAAAAAAAAGTCGTTTCCCAGCAATAATTTTTGTGTAGGGTTACTTAGTTTAATGTACAGAATGCTTGGTTAACGGCTTCGTGAAGGGGCTCTTTACACCCTGTATATCTGTGATTAGTATAGATATAGATAAATAATCCCTCCAACATTTTCAAAAAGATATTTTTTTATTCTAGTGGCTAATAACATAACATTTTCAGGTAGAACGGGTCTACATGAAGTCGATTTCGTGAACCTGATACAAGCGATGTTGCGTAACGGAAGCAGCTTCAAAGACGGAGACATCGCTTCAGTGGACATGGTCATCAGCCAGCTGCTCAAAGTGCCCAACTTAAAACAATCCGTCGTCGGTCATAATTTGATTGTGACTAAGGTATTGAAGCTGGTGTTGTTCTGTTAATTTCAACAAACCACTATGACCAACAACCTTTAGAAACTTAACGGAAATCTGCACTTTATGTTCTACTTAATAAATTGCATGTTTGGTTGTTGTGAAATAACTTTTCGCTAAATACAGGGTGTAAACGGACCCTTCACGAAGCCGTCAACCAAGCATTATGTACATCAAACTTGGCCACCCTACGCAAAAACTATTGTTGGGAAACGACTTTTTTTTTGGTGTGAAAAATCACATTTTACGATAAAACTCAATGTAACGCACTCAAAACTTGGTGCTGATGGATGCTTTGAATAGCAAACGGGTTATGGAGGTAATTAAAGTAAAGATAAAACCTTAAAAAGTAGTATTTGAAAAAAACTTGTGAAAAAATTGGAAGTTTGACCTCCAATATCTCCGTAACTAGAAGGTTACCAGGTATGGTCTAGAACAAAAAAAAGATCGCATTGACGGGGAGAATAAGTGCCTTTCGGCTTCGTTAAGGGTCTTTTTACACCCTTTATATTAACCAATAGGCGTAAGTCGATGACTATCAATCATTTCTAATTGTTTAATTGTATCTTTGCCAGGCAACAAACAGCAAGGACCACTTTGGTAAAATTTACAATAGAAGCAAAGTCACTCTTATAACCGGCCGGGTGAATGAAAAAGAGGGGGAGTACGGCTTCGAGCATATACCCAATTTATTACAGACCATTAAATTAAACGCAGGTATTACCTCTTTTACTCTACTAATCCTTTTACCTTGATTACACATACAGTTAAAAGATAGTGCCAAGACCTAGATCCCGCCCATGAAAATTATAGTTCAACAAAAATGACATGAGCTGGCAATGTAGGAACAGAATTTGTTTGAAAAGTGCTCAATACTTTCGTTCTTTGACCGTACATACATTCCAAAAATGTAACCTGTGCAAGAAGTATTAAATGGTAGTCTCCTATTGATGTGGAACATCTATATGCGCGCCTAGGCAGTTAAAACGATGTCGTGACGGAAGATGGCATTATGCTGTCATGGCGTGATGCCTCCTCTTAGCTCCTCTATGGCACGTAAAATAAACCTTTTCCCATTAGAATAAAGTTTGTTTTGGAACGATTGTTGAATTGAATTTACGCTACTCAATTAGTGATGTAGTTAGGTGGTATGAAGATTTGATCGATAGATATCGATAAAAGAAAATACTTTTTAATGTACCTAATATTTATTCTTTATTTTACTCCATATTTTGTTATAGGTTTTTTTTTATTAATTATGGATTCTAATATTAACACAGATGTTTCCCATCTGCCGGGCGTCCCATGACGGCCAATTTTTATATATATACCTGTAATTACAGAAGAGCAAAACGTATCACAAAGCGACGAAGTATTCACCTGTATTGAGGAAAAAGAGGCCAAAGAGAACTTCACAATATACCATGTTCATATGTCGGAAACAAAATGTCCTGATAATGTTGTCAGAGTGTCTGTCACATTGAATAAACGGCGTGAGTATGCAATACAACTGTTTTATGTATATTTTTGTAAATAAATACAATCTGGTCATACCGTGCATTCCCAGATGTATGAACGAGGGCAGGGCGAAAAGGGTATGTAAGAATTGTAGTAGGCGATGTTCTCTAGTTTTTGCCTACCCTCTTGAGAAAAGGTGTGACTTTAATTAAGTACCTAACCCACAGATGTGTATGTAATATACTATTTGACTACAGTAGGCATCTAGACACTACGTAGAGTGTTGTTGTTCTTGTTCTTGTTCCCGAAGGCAAGCCGACAGGAACCGGCTTCTTAGGTGCCTTCGGGCCTGGTACCTGGTATGTATAATACAAAACGGACGTGGTCGCCGAAGGGAGACCTAGAAAACCTTGCCATGACGACTTAAGGCGAGTTTATGAGAGATTGCCCGGAGAGATCCTCACTGATGTGGTGATTGATTAGTAACTTGGGTGCTAACTTGTATACATATACACTCACGCCTTTTTCCCATGAGGGTAAGCAGAAACTACAGAACACCACCTGCTACAATCCTTACATACTTCTTTCGCTTCGTCTACATTCATACATCTGGCTAAACACGCAACTCCACTTTCCAGAACTACCAGTGAACTTGGTGTTTGATCTGAAGAAACGTTACCCGTCCACGGTGTTCGGATGTAGCAGTTGCGCAGTACTGTTCAAATCAGAGGAGGCTTTGAAACAACACCAAGAGGTATTGATATTTATATCCAATTTTTTTACTGGTACACACGGCGACACATTAAGCTATACGTATTCAGTATGACCTGATCTCCCTTTGTATGAGCTTTCCGTAAAATGAGAGATTAGCTTAATTTGGTTTTGCATAGTTTGATTTGTGGTCGTGCGCACTTGAAAAAAAAAAAGATTACAAGTAGCTACCCTAGAAATGTCCATTATAAATTACAGTCACAAAAATCACCATTCATAATTTCAATGTAATATACTATTTATTTATTTTAGAACAAATGCATCGAATGTATGGAGACTGAGGAAACCATAAAAATAGAAGAATCATCTGACCAGTCAAATAATGATGATGATTTTATAATCACGAAAACGGGCAAGGAAACAATATTTTCGTGTGCTCAATGCAATGTAAGTATTGTGAATTTCAAATTGCGACTTAATATTATCAAACCTTTGGTATATAGGGTGACTGGTAATTAGTGACCGATACTTAAACACGTGATTGTACTCATGATAAAAAACAACTTTTCCAAAGAAACATTTTTTTTAACCCTTTAACCGCCAAGATTTCATACCTTTGACTTACCTCCAGCGCCGCGTCACTTTAGGTATAAGTTGGAATAGTGTTGGGAATACTTAATATCGATGCATAAATTCTTTATTTATTAACAAAACTAAAAGCCGGAAATTAAATCAATGTTTTATTTACTTACTTAATAATCTAACATTATTCAGTTTTCAATCAATTAAAAAAATAAAATTAAACGTGCTTCTATAGTTACAAAATCAGTACTCGGGAGATGGGCACGTTGTTCGTTCTTCTGTTTGTGAGGATTCTCCACGAGCATGTCGTATTAAATTTAATATCTTCATGTTAACTTCTGGATTTCATGGATTTACGACCGCACAGTTTCCAGCTCAAAAGCTATTAAAGACGCGAGGTATTCATTTCGTGGATCAATTGGTCTCTGATCAAAAAGGCCTACAACACTAGTTGCACAGCGATAAAGCTTTCACGGTGACGGCGCTGAGGCAACTGACAATACCGCGCGATTTAACCTTGAATCTCCTTGGCAGCACGTAATATTACGGTGACGGCGACCGGCGACTGTCTGCACTAGTGAGGTTCTGCGTTATGAGATTTCTATAAATTTGTCGTAAAAATTAAATATTTTTAAACTTAAATACATTTTATTGTGTACAGATACTTGTATCAGAGTAATACTATGGATATTTTGTAATGAAAGTACCCACTTTCATTGCAAATAGTGACAGTAATTTATATAGTGCCTTGTTTATTCTTCGACAACCTATTAAGTATTTTCCGAATTCGCCCCATCCCTAGTACTCGTAAAATTACGTGATTGGCGATACAGGTAGGGAGACAGTGATGACAAAGTATTTGAACCTCAAAATTCACGGTATTTATCATTCAAAACATTGAAAAATGTCCATAACAATAAAGATTATACCCTACATCTTTAAATTGACACATTTTATATGGAGTTTGTGCAGTATGAGAACTTTTTCAATGAAATAACGTAAATATACGTGTGTGGCGATTCGGGCACTGTTTTCAGAGCCCGTAATATTACGGCGTCGGCGCTTAAAGGGTTAAACGGCTAACAGCTGATAGGTCATAGTCTTATTGTGATAAAAGTCTGTATAAAAAATGTTTCTTTGGGAAAGTTGTTTGTTATCATGACTACAATCACGTGTTTAAGTATCGGTCACTAATTACCAGTCACCCTATATACAGCTTGGTCTAGCTGAAGACTTCTTCTTAAACTAAAATAATATTATGATTTTCAGATTAAATTCACAAAACTAAGCAACATAAACCGGCACATGAAAACACACCAGGGCACAAGTCAACAAATAATACAAACTAACAGGGTGACAGACCAACAATCGCAACCGAAAAATCAACCAAAAATCTTCAAGTGTAAAATGTGTCCCAGCACTTATTTCCATTCCGCTTCCCTTTCGAAACATATAGTTACCAGGCATATTAAAGTGAAATCAAATAAAAGTGATGTTTAATTAAAAATAGTTTTTTATTTGTATTTTAGAATCATATCACAGTTAAAATGTGATCCACAATTAAACATGTATTGATGATTTAATAGGAATAGCACTGACTGTAATACGAATTATAACAGCATAACTAGAAATATTGCTAATCATTTTCAAAAGCTGCTAATAAAAGCATTTATATATTTTCTGGTCATCAAGATAGTTATTTATATGTAGATCATAGACAAATTAGTTAGTTTTACAAAATGTTTGTGAGGTATTATGAATTGTAATCATGTAGATTAGTGTTTGTAGAAATATCACTAAAATATATCATCAGAAAATATAGTATCTAGTTCATCCAACAAATCATCAGTATTGTTATCAATTCCACTCGTAATAGTATCATCTGTACCTGGAACAAAAATATTTAATTAGTAGTTATTATATATATAATTTCTAACAGAGATTTTCATGCAAAACTGATCTGTCTTCGTAGTAGGAAATTCAGCAATCAATAATGATGAGGGAAAAACTCAAAACTGACATTTTGCATATACTGCGCCACAGGAGTGCCCTCCTGGGCGCAGTATATGCAAAATGTCAGTTTTGAGTTTTTCTCTCATCATTATTGATTGCTGAATTTCCTATCACAAAGAAGAATACATCTGATTATTTGAAATGTAATTTTACATTCTAACTTTCAATAAAAACACATACTTTCTTAGAAACTACTATTTCTAGTGATCTAAAGATTAAAAAAAAAAACAAGTTCCTAAAATATAATAACTGATTATTTGAAATGTAATTTTACATTCTAACTTTCAATAAAAACACATAGGTACTTTCTTAGAAACTACTATTTCAAGTGATCTAAAGATTAAAAAAAAATAGTTCCTAATATATAATACAAATAAAATGACTTAGCTCACCTATGTTGTTTAAATTCTTTTCTGTTTTTATCACAGTATAATCCTCTTCATAAACTATGGCATATCCATCAGGTAATGGCTTAGCGTCTGCATCATCAGTCAGTACTGTTGAGCTGTAGATGGCCAGTATATTGCTTAGTGTTATATTAAGATAGTGCTTCTTGAAGGCACTTCCTGTTGTAAGTATTGTAGGTTTCCAAAGAATAAATGCACAATATTCAGAGGCAATGTATTTGGAGAATGTTGACCATGCATCCCTATGAAGTGTGCCCTTAATGTTTCCTGGAAAATAGAAAAAATAACTCCTATGCTAAATTTGAAAAAGTAGAGACGAGGCTGTGTCCCAGCAGTGGGAACAAGTGGGATGATTATGCTTCAAAAAGTGATTCTTAATTTGAATGTTTGCATTACTTATACTGAACATTTTATACAGCATCAGAAAGATCTATTCATATTTAACGGTGTGGTACGCACAACAGCCAATCAAGCTACACAAAATCAGTTTATGCGGATCTCTCATTGTATAGAAAATCGAGGCCAATTTATACTGGAAATATACAGCTTCATGTACCGCCGTGTGTACAGGACCATCAAACACACTGTATGCTTACCTGTTGTATCCCTCATAATAATAAAAGGGTCTGTGGCAGATCTGTCAACTGTCTCAACAAATGCAGTTATTGCATGAGCTTTCCTCTTTTTCAAGTTTCCAGATATGGCTTGCTGTTTCACTGTTTTTATAGAATCTATGTCATGTAGATTCCAAGTTTTTAAATCATCTAACAATCTTGTCCATAATGGAGACTCAAATAAGTCTCCTCTGTGACTATTTTGAGTAAAATCAACATCCTGAAAGTAAAAACTATAATGTAAAACACTAGGTTCATTTGTTTTCTCAATTAATATATAATGGAAGGTTGCCTTAGGGCACCTTTACCTGTGAAAGTAATTCTATCTGACAAATATTTTCATCTTTATTGTCTTCAAACCCTCCAGTTAGCAGACCAGCTGGACCAGGAAACTTTCTCTTGCTTTTATGATCGAAATATGAATTTATCATTTTTCTTTTTGTGTGCTTGGGTGACACAATACTGTTTACATTTGCTCCCACATTCTGACGTGGGGGGTTCTCATTACTCCTCACAACATTGTTACTCCTTGAGGCAATATTCTCCTTTAATTGTATACCTTGCACGCCACTTGTTTGTATTATTTTTGGAAGAGTTTTGTTTATCAAATTGGGTTTGTTTGTCCCATGTTTATTTTCTATATTTTTCTTTTCTGTTATAATATCTTCTGGGAATTCAAACTGAGACAGCACCTAGGTGGACAAAATTATAACTTTTATCGTTTATTTACAGAAGATTTCTATGATAGATCAGTAACACAAAAAAAACACTAGTAGTTAATTCAATGCAATCTCATGGAATATACCTGGTCGAAGTCGTCCGATTCAAACATAATTAGATAAGCAGTTAACGATACTTAACAAAACTTGTATCCACTACCAATGTTGCTCTATTCAATAGTAAAAGAACGAAGCAAAATGAATCCGAGTTCGAAAAACTGAAACAATTCCCACTCGAACGCAACAAAGCGACAAATGTCAGAATGCAGTTTTCGACACTGACTGACAGTTGGCACTGTCAACAAGTCAGCTGTCTTAACTAGGGATGCTCAATTGAGCATATAATACTTATTAAGTCTTGACAATCAACTTTCTGCCATGTAATTTTTTAGTAACAAATATATCCGCGATTGGGTAATTTTTGATGCATAAAGAGAGTTGATCTGGGAATCGAAAACGACGCAGAACGTACGTTTCTTTCTTGTTTTTAATTGTATTTGCAACTTTGATTAGCAAAAATAATATGAATTGACAACACATATTATGAAGTAACATACATCCCAGTAGCACATAATATACCTACTCACAATCCATCCATGATCTTCCTCTCCCTCTCCATCCATCAACATTGATATTCATCACTCTTTTAGTCACATGCGATTCGTCCCTCCCTCCTCATCACATGTCCATACCAACACAGTGGGTTCCCTTTCAACTTTTCTGTAACTGGCGCAACTTTCAAACTTCCCCTTCCTTTCGAAATCCGAAATGACGCGAAATTGCATACAAAGAATATGGGAAATCCCGACCACAGACGCATTCAAATGGTTTGGCGCAATATTCGTGATATGAATCGGGAATTCCCTACATCTAAGAGTCCTCGTCGTCCGATCTGAAAGGAAATAAGGTTGGCTAGGGAATCCCGAGAGGAATTGAGGGAAAATTCGATGAGACGAGGCGATCGTAGACTTAGTCGAGAAAGTAGGCAAATGGGTCAACGAAATATTCGCGAATCCAGAGTAAATCCTGTCGCTACCCGAAATTGAGACTGACACAGAAAGTCGACGAGAAATTAGGAATAACGAGAGGCAGTCTGGAGAGATTCGTGGCGATTATATTATTTATATTACCAGGGAGCGTCCAGTGCAATGGACGTCAGTCGACAAAGTTAATGCTGAAGATAGAGACAGTTCAATAATGACGAAGAGAAGAGGCCGTCCTGTTGAACGTCGAAACTTCCGCGAAATTACGGCCGAGCCTAGGCTAAGCCCATCTCCTAACTCAGAACGCCGAAGCGACGTATTCCGCAGCAGACTTGAACATACCCACAGTATTGAAACCAGCAATAGCGAAGCAATTGACGCTCATTCCCGAAATTGTGAGAAGAGCTCTGTGATGGCCGGAAAAATGGAAACTGAAAGTGATTTTACCGTCGCTACTTGGAATTAGGTTCTGTACATATTGCAGGCCACCAACAGACTTTCTTTTCATGCAAATGCTGACGCCAAGCCGCACTGAAAAACCACAAGATGACGATGTATTTTGAAAATACATTCGATTACGATTATTTTTTTACTCACATATTTTCCTTGTTTTTATGTCTTCGCTGGTTGCCTGTATCTTTTCACTAGTCATCGTTTCATCCACCTTGATGGGGTGCAATCGGGGTGGATTAAACGACGACTTGATGGACTACTTTACCTATCTAATATTTAAAGTTGTAGAAAATTTCGATTCAATGTTATTATGATCTCTAACCTAATGACGTATTAATAGAAAATATATATTGTGTGCTATACTAAGTTTGGTTATTTATCAGCCCCCAAGTCACCAGATAACTAGTAGGTTAATCATTAATTAGTTCAATCAGATATAACTTGCATTATGAGGATATACAGGGTGTAAACGGACCCTTCACGAAGCCGTCAACCAAGCATTATGTACATCAAACTAAGTCACTTTACGCAAAAACTTTTGCTGGGAAACGACTTTTTTTTTTGGGGTGAAAAATCACGTTTTACGGTAAAACTCAATGTAACGCACTCAAAACTTAGTGCTGATGGATGCTTTGAATAGTAAACGGGTCATCGAGTTAATTAAAGTAAAATTAAAACCTTTAAAAGTGGTACTTAAAAAAAAAAAGTGAAAAAATTGGAACTTTGACCTCCAATATCTCTGAAACTAGAAGGTTCCCAGGTATGGTCCAAACAAAAAAATGATCGCAATGATGGGGAGAACAAGTGCCTTTTGGCTTCGTTAAGGGTCTTTTTACACCCTTTATGTAGGTAGTAGAAAATTATATTAATTGTTAGTAATCGACAAAACACAAGCCAATAAAACCAAATCAAATAATAAATCCATGTTCATTTATTCTTAAAATGTAATTTCACATATAAACTATTTTCATAAGCGCAACGCATTCTACAGATCTAAAGTGTCCGATTTTTTCTTGTGCTGCCCTTCGTACCACGCCTTTGAAATCATCCTCTTCATTTCATCATCCCCCGTTTCGTACCTAGAATTGAATAAATAACAGTTAATTTGTACATTCTGCAAAATGTATATTCAGGAATAGCTATGCCTTAATCTAAGGGATTAATGAGAGCATATTGTATGAGAAAGTTATTAGACCAAAGACGAAATGGGCCTGGTCAACCTTACTTATGACTTTTATAAATGCGAAAGTTTGGATGGTTGTATGTTTATTACTCAATCACACCAGAACGGCTGAACGGATCTGGATGGAATTTGGCACAGAGACAGATTATATTCTGGAATAGCACATAGGATAGCTTTTTTCTCACACATACACATCAAAATTTCCACATGGACGAAGTCGCATGCAACAGCTAGTTATTTATAACACGCTAGACAAAAGATGTATTACAACATAAAAGCCTAGATGTATGATAACATAAAAGTCTTTGCAATAATCAGGCTGCTTGGCAAATTAATTAAACTATCCAAATTTTAAGGCCATGTCGACAAATGTTTATAGATTGACTTACATCTGCCGAATGTCTTAGCTTTTTTTTTAAATTGAAATCTTACCCCTTTAATGGACCAACATTAAAGGGGTAAGATTTCAATTTAAAAAAAAAGCTAAGACATTCGGCACAACCATAAAACTGGAATAAGCATAGCTTACATGTTCTTCATAAGGCTCATGATAGATTCCTGTGGATCGGATTTGTCCATCTCAGGGGCAGCTGGTTTGAGCTTGCTGTTGCGTTGGTCTTCAAACTTCTTCTCAAGCTCTGTCATGTGAGACCATTTAATGTTGGGTTGAGACTTAGCTAAGAATATGACCACCATATCTGTAATGAAAATCCAATAGTTTAGGCAAGAAAAACTTTATTCAAAGTTTTGATAACTTTTAATGAAGTTTTTACAATAATAACAGGTATTTTTGATGGATTCATTTCTAAGCATAAACTGCCACACATATTATAACGCATGTACAACCATTGTTCGAGACATTTAATGCACCTAATATAATACACAATTTCATAAATACATAACATAAATATACTTTTTATTTGAATGGTAATTTTCGAAATAAACTGTCTTTTCGAAACAAATAAATAAAATTAAAGTATCTTTTTGTAATTTCAAAATAACAGCTTTTTACTGAATGCAAATGAAGGTATTTATGGTATTGGAAAAACCAGAATTTGAAATCATTTAAATAATCCATAAAATTGTCACTGCTATAACGTACCTGTTTTCTGTTTCCAATGGCTGTCTTCAATGTTGATAGACTCCAACAATTTGTTGATGACTAGTAGGTAATCCTTATTCTCAAGGTTTTCAACATGGAGCTCCATAGATTTTTCCGTAAGCTTGCAGTACACTTGCTCCTTTGGCACGGATTGGACATTCTTCAGTGTAACAAAAACTTTGATGTACTTATCTGATTGATCCCAACCTGAGAGAATTATTGAATTAGTAAACTAAAATTAATAAAAATAGTTGGCATGGAAAAAGTGAAAATTAAGATATTCATTGATGTACTTTTTTTTTATTTCTCTTTATTTAAAGGGGCTTGTTCAATTTGAAGATGTCGCCCTCATTGATGTACTTCAATTCACTGTAGTTGAGAATCATAGACGGCTGATAGATATGTATGCATAAAGAAGTAGACATGCTGTGCCAACTCAAATAAATTTAGTAAGGGTAGTAGGCTGATGATGATTATGAACCTGATAATCCGACACTACTGACTAATGTGCATGACTTGCTTATTACCCTTGACAGAACTAGAAGTCTACTAACCATATCCATTGAGTTTAATTTGGTATCTCTTGTTTTGCGCAGCTGACGCGGTGGACGGTGCCGGCGACGTACCCGCCTGCGCGGCTTGTGCAGCGTCTCGCAAGTTTATCCATTCCGTTTCCAACTTTCTGATTTCCAGCGACAATAAATCTTGTGCCCTTTTCCTATTAGCCTGTTTCAGTAACTCATTGAGCTCGTCGATATCGCTGCGTAGCTACAAAATTCAATAAATAAATAATCGTGATGCAGGTTATACGAAAATTTGTTTTCTTGAGGTCACCATGCTAAAACGTATGTACAAACCTCCTTCATTTTAGCTTCAGACATTTTTGTGGTTATGCACGAGTTCCGCGAATCACCGTAGAGTAACTTTGAATTTAAAATTCAATTTAAAATTTATTTCACTGCTGAAGAGAGAGAACAACGTAAGCACGAAATTAATTTTTTGGAATGACAAAATGACAATGCAGTGTTACCAACTCTCAAAAATATTTACCCCTAAAGTTTGTGTCAAAAACCCCTAAAATCGCCTTAATTATAGAGTTATCCCCCTAAAAAAAATTTTAACTACACAGTACAAACCAAAATCGAAATACCAATCGTCGTAAGAATATTCTTAACCTACTTTTTTGGCGGTATCCTATCTGACATAAGCTAATGTCAAACATACGTTCAAATTTAAAAAATATAAACATGAACACAACGATAACCGCCAATGCACAGACAGTAAAATGACCGCCAGTGGCGCTAGTATTGCCGCCAGTCACCACAGAGTGGTTGTAGAATTACGTACTAGATGTCGTTATAAGTCGCTAGGTCAAGAAAAAAATATTAATATTTTCAATTTAAAAATATTAAAGAGTGAAAAAATCCCTAAAAATACCCCTAAAAATTTCAGACCCCTAAAAAAATCCCATTTCACTTTTTTACCCCCTAAATCTGGGGGAAAAACCCCTAAGTTGGCAACCGTGTGACAATGAATGATGGACTGAATATCTTTCGGTTGAATGAATGGTTCAGTCGATGAATCGTTCTAACTGGAATGAATTTTAATCTTGTCAGTTCTAGAACATTAGGACATTTTAAGGTTAATAATGTTACCACATGGAAATTTTAGCTATGAGATGGTTTTTTTTTTAATCTTTGCGACATAATAATAATATGGAGGGATAATATGCAAGTATTGTGTACGAAGTGCATAATAGCTAGTTAATTTAGTATGTATTATAAAATGAAAAAGAGTGGCTATGTATAGGTTTGTACACTATGTACCCATTTCATACTAGAAATGGTTATTAAGAGGATCCTTATTCTTATAATTATGTAATGTAACATTTATGTACCATCTATTTACCCTTAATATGCGAATAAATAAAATTATTCACTCGTTCCACTAAAATCCCCTAGATCAGTCCCCCAGGGGACTACACTGCACTCAATGTTCCACTACGATCCCTTATGCTGGGGATTCTCTAAGTACTAATAAGTGCTATTCCTTTATAGTCCCTTCTAAATAAAAGAGCCACTTACATAATAACAATTTGTCATACATATATTTAAAAATTTGTCTACAGAGGGGATAACAATAAAGTAAATTAAGTTTTCTAAAATAAGTTAGATGCTGAAAAAAATTACCGTTTTTGTAAGTTTTTGTGGTATTTGTGACCATCGTGTAATAGCACCTCGCCACTTCTTTGTATAATTTTAAACTCTTCAGACATGAAGTTGAATATTATTATTAAATTAAGTCAATTTAATTTCTTAATAATTTATGGCGTTGAATATAATAATTATAGCCGAGTGCAATTAGACAAAAAATACTCAAAGGGTAGAAGGAAGTTTATAGTGGTCGGATTTTCATGGGACTTATTTTATTGAGTTCCTAGAGGTGTAGAGAAGAAAGTGCTACATTGTAAATAGGTTTCAATTCAATAATAAGGTTCTCAAACAATTAGGGTATTCAAATGGAAATTAGAGTTTTATATGATCCCCTAGGGTATCGTAGTGGAACATCGAGTGCTGTGTAGTCCCCTGGGGGACTGGTCTAGGGGATTGTAGTGGAACGAGCGAAATTATTTGATTTGATTAATTTATTTTATGGATGATGCTTACCGCGCATCGCTTCGCAAGTTTGGTTTCCATACATTTTCGCGAAACAATCATAGATAAAGGCACTCCCTCACTGTGTGCATTCGTCTGTAATGTAACACTTCAGATTCACTTGTTCCTGTATAAAATCGAATCTTGGATTGTTACATTACAAGCGAATGGCGAGCACCGTAAACGTCGAAACTATTTAAAATATTTGTCTCTATCAGACAGCGTGCTTTTGTGTGGAACGTAGTAGGAATGCGAATTCAGTTATAGGTCAATCTGGCGTAGTCATGGGCGACAGGGAACAGCTCTACTCCAGTCCTACGAATGATGAACAATTACCCTGCATATGGTATTTATAATAATGGTATAATGACATAAGCAGCAACATAGTCGTAGAGAGTTGAGTTCTTTCGGTGGACGCGGTTGCGACGCATATTATGTTGGTCTGCCATTTTCCTTTCGGTGAGGCAGTGATGCCAACGTCTGGGTTGTGGAACCTGGTGAACTGTTGGTCGTAGTTGAAATGTTTTCAGATGCTTTCATCTTATTTTTGGTCGAACCACGAAATTAAAAAAAATCTGCGAAAAAAATATTTAATTTTTTGAAAAACTCTACTCTGTCCTTTCTTTGCACATCCTTTGCTGTACTTCAACCACATGAGCGAGTGTACAAGAAAAAGTGAGACATACAAGTGTACCTACAAGAGAAAGTGAAAGTGAGCCAAGTAAATGTACAGACGCCAGCACATCAAACTACTACAATCTGCCTTTCTTTAATAGATTTTCAACTTTATGTTCAAGATTGATTGGGAAAACTTGACAGTTTCGGGTAGCTTGATGTGCTGGCGTCTGTAGAAATAAGTGATAGTGAGAAAAATACAGATAGTGACAAGCAAGAATACAATATTGCATACAAATAAAGCGGCGCATACACGACATACTTTTTTGTTCCGTTTTTTTTGATGTATTGACACTGAAACTGCGGCCATTCCGCAGTTTAGAAATAATTAGATACTGGCATTCTTGATTTCTGGGAGAAATGTTCGAAATCATACAAAGTTAGAATTGACAACTACCTATCAATGTCAAATATTGTATAGATTTTTTTTTGCATATATTTTTTTTAAGAACTTTTCTTATTTTTTTATAAAATGTCTGTATTCGATTTTTTAAACCCTCTTGCAAACCTAACACCACGTTTTACTGAAGAACAGTTAGAGGAAATAATTCAATGGTTTGATGATCACGCAAAGCCATTGTTGACAATAAATGATTCTCCTGAACCTACAAATGTAGTAACTATCGAACACTTAATAACATTTTTGGAGTTAAAGAAGTACAGTACCAAATATCACTTTGAATTTGGTTTTAAGTTACCATGTTTTGAAAAGAAAATTATTTTACTAATAGGATATATTCTAATATCTGTGCCCCTGCTCTTAGGAAAATTTATGCTGCCTTTCTCAAATTTTGTACCTATTTGGGGTCAGCGTAGAATACCTTCTTCTTCTGTACCTACTTCTAATTATTGTATTAGTTGTAGGGGTCAGCCACTAGAACCGCGGCCTTGGAACTCAAACGGCAAAGAACGAACATGAATGGGTTTTAGTTAGTAAAAGTCTGACACTCCCTTCCACTCTGCCCAGAGCGGGAGGGATCATTTGATGACTTCCGATCCGAAAAAAAAAACCATATCAACTTCCACACCATCGTGTCTTCGGTCGTCCCCCACTCATATAACCATATCCTCGATCATACTTAAAGTGCATTATGGGTAGCATTAATAAGTTATAATTTAACGAATTATTTACCCTTACAGATACCATAAGAGAAATTTCAATTACCCTACTTATTTTGAAATTATGACTCAAGCGGAAAAATTGCATGCAGGAGTCACTAGAATGTTAACAAAGGATCAATTTATTTATATGTTAAATCTTTGGGTAGTGGAAGCAGAAATAAAACACGAATTAGAACTTGCTTTTCGAGTATGTATTTACTCAATGATTTACCTACTTACAGAATTACGTACTCAAAGGGTGCCTTGGCTTTTTACTGAACCAGTGAACCTATAACACCTAGCAAATATCTACCTTGTCTTAATTGGTAGGCATAGGCGCTAGCACATTTCTCTAGTACGCAGTTACGAACTAGAGGCCGAAATGGAAATCTTTGAACCGATTGCGGGCTGAAGTTAGCCGCTGCAGATCAAATTTTGCTAGATGGGGTATTATCGACCAAACTCAGACGCGAGTGAGGAACCCCAACACAGGCTATGTCACACCTTCTCTCCCGCCCGTCATGCACCCACCACTACTTGAAATATGAGGCACATCCAGATTTTCCAAAGTCACACTGTAAAAAAAAATGGTTACCCACTTCCCATAACATTGCACAAATTGCATTGCATCGCTCAGCTAAATCCAAAATGTTTTGCTCTAATTTCTGAAATAGTCGTGGTTAGCTACTATCTCACCTAAAGCTTTTCTGTACAGGTTTTCGATACTGAAGATAGACATTTCCTGCCAGTCGAACAATTCAGAGAAATAGTAATGTTGTATGGTGATAATCCCTACAGTGAAGCTGAAGCGCTCGAAATTATGCGGGATGCCAACGTTCGTGGTGATGGACAAGTAGTTTATGCGGATTTCGTCGAAAGTTTATTTAGCCTTGCCCCTGAATTATATGAGATTAAGGTCAATTATTTTTGTATCAGCTTGCAGAGGGACAGTAGTCGGGATTATAAGTTACATGATATTTCATTATTTTTGACAGACAGACTATCTGTATGAAAATCCTGAAGAAGATCCGTCGGAGTCCCTATTACCAATCATCGAAGAAGAACCACCGCCTCCAAAAAAAGACAAAAAAAAGAAGTGACCAGCACTTATTTGTTTTTTTTTTCAGTATTTTGCAGTATTACATCTAAATTACTGTAATTGAATGTGTGTTTTAATAATTATTCCTATGAGAAAGAACTCTTCATGAGCTACATGCATCAAGCAGGCCAAAGACCAAGCTAAATATAGAGATAGGAGGAAAGATGAACAAAAGAACTTATTACCAACCTAAGTATTATAATGTGGAATTTCTTTTTATTTTAGGCTCTTATTTTTCAGTACAATTTATTGAATAATTTGATAGTCATTAAAATCTTGACCTTTTTTTTCTTAAAATTCCTGAAACAAATCTATGACGTTTTTTTTTATCTGTATCCTTCTACTTTGTCTGCGTTTCATGGATGACATGACACCAGAAATGTCGTTCTTGTAGGCAATGAGTAGCAATTTGATGCAAAACATTTTGATTTTAACATTTTTTCGTTCGAGTTCGTGTTAATATGTATTAATAAGATTGTATGAGCTTATACACGTATTAGCTGGCGTGACTGATTTTCTAATAAATAAATAATTAGGTATCAAAACTAGGGCAATGGATCTTGAGGACAATGCTATGGGTCTTACCCACGAACAGACGGATAAAATACTTCAATTTCAAGATCTAACCGGAATTGAAGATATGTCAATATGTAGAGACGTCCTACAAAGGCATCAATGGGATTTGGAGGTAATATTATCTCAATAAATCTATATTCTGAACGATGTTCCCGTATGTCAGACTGAAGATAAGCAACACCTAAAAGTAGAAAATAATGATAACAAACTGTGCTGTTTTATTTAAAAAGATAAAAATAATAGTTTGGGTTCACATTTCTTTTAACATTTCATAGGTGGCGATTCAGGAACAGTTGAACATAAGAGAGGGTCGACCATCGGTATTCGCGACAGAAGCCCGCGCGCCACCCGTAGTGCATGACCACATAGCACAGCAAGTGTTCACAGATGAGACCCCAGAAGGGCCAGGTGGAGTGCGGGGCCTTTTCCGCTACGTAGTCAACCTTGTAGTATCAATGTGCTACAGTACTATAACATCTGTGCTAAACTTACTACTCAGTTTTGTACGCAACGATGACAGAAGATGTAAGTATTTCAGTTTTTTTATTTTATTAAATATTTTTTTAGATTGGAATAGGTACTAATTAAAAGATTTCTTTGGAAACTACATCAATGTTTGACCTAAATAGAACAGATTTCATTTCACCTAGTAAATATATTATTTACTAAGTAAATTTATGTTTTTGTCAGTCCATTTGATCATAGAGGACTTTGAATTATTTGCCCTGCCTAACTTCTGCACATTTAATTTAATTTTCAAAATAGTGGGCACGCTTTAAACCTGTATTAATCAATAGCTGGTATCAAGACAAACAAGTATTTTATAAGAGACAATCTTCTTAAGTGTCACCTTGCCAAGATATAAGCAGGCACAATGAGTAAAAAAAAAAAATATCTCATTAATTATGTTTTCTTGTTCCAATGACCTATTAACTTTATTCACTTTATTTTTAATTGTATGTTAATGTTTTGTTTCTAGTGGTGACTGACCCACTGGGGGATGTGATGGGTTTCATCACTAGTTACACGTCCCGGTTCAACCCACACCCGGTGTTCTACCAGGGCACTTATGCACAGGCCCTCAATGATGCTAAGAACGAGCTTCGCTTCCTCGTTGTGTATCTACACTCCGAATCAGCCACAGAGACACAAAACTTCTGCAGGTAAACAAGATCCTTACAGTGAGCCTACTTGTAAGACTATAAATGTTACCATCAAAATATTTCCGATTTAGGTCAAGTTTAAGTTATTACATTGCTTATAGCGAATTTATGATGAAAGTTGATAATTATTTTAATAATTATGTTCTTGATTTTTTGTGACACTAAATAAACATGGTAATATTATCAAATGTCAGTTCTTTGTGTATCGAATTTTAAGATAGAAGCTATTTTTTTTTTGCATAATTTGAAAATCTGAAATGTTAGTTTAGTCTTGTCCCTGAATCAGACCCAATGGGGGGCCTGGCCTGTGCCTTATTGAGATACATTGGGTTAGACTTCATTCGGCTTCCTATTTACAAGTGGTCAATGAGCAGAGCACAACCAGCATCGTAATTCGTAAATTAAATAGCTCTTATACTTCTTATGTAGGTACCTTGTCGCTGTAAAGTCATGTTCATGCCTTGCTTTACATGCTTGATCAGTGAAGTGCCTCACAAAAATTTTCAAATCAGAATCACAAGGCCCACAAGGTGATTTCTTTACCAACTTGAACAACTTGAGCTAGGTGTAGGGCATTTATTTTAAGTAAGTAGGTACTTAAATTAAACAATTTATAAGTATGTTTCGTGAATTATGTATTTTTCGCCTTTATTTACATATTTACGTAGTGTTTACATGATGACGGAAAAATGGCACCATGTTATTGGTGCCCTTTTTTGGATCCATAACAGTATTCCTAAATAACTTTCGAGGTAATTAAATTAAATTGAACCATTTTTATTTTTGTTGTGTCCAGCCTAGAATTTCGAATTGGTAACCCAACATCCTGGGGTGGGCACGCCCCTCCCCCCCCCCTGTATACGCCTATGCCAATGCTAAGTTAGGGTTTTCACTAATGAATAAATGCAATGAATCAGCTAAATCTGACATTGGTTGGAATGACACATTTGACCACAAGTGAATGTTTACAGGCAAACCCTAACAGATCCAGAAGTGATCGAGTACATAAACACGCACGCACTGTTCTGGGGCTGCGCGGTGGACACGGCCGAAGGGTGGCGGGTGGCGCAGTCAGTGGGCGGGCGGCGCTACCCGCTGCTGTGCGTGGTGTGCGTGCGCGATCACCGCATGACCGTAGTGGCGCGCTCCGAGGGCTCGTGCTCACCGCACCAGCTGCTCACGCGCCTGCGCCGCGTCGTGTCTGACAACGAGTCGCATCTAGCTGCGGCTAGGGCTGACAGGTATCATGTTGTCTGTTATGCTTTAGTTTCATCTTTTTGATCTTTATTTGATTCTTTATGATCTATTGGTAGGTGCGTCTATGTATGACTGGTGTTAAAGCTCAATTTTTAATTGCTAACGTTCTTATAAGAATCTTCTAAGAACTCTCTGAACATTGATCAGATTCAATATCCATTAAAAGTCAGTTTTTAGAGAGCTCTATTGTCTGTAATCATTATACACAATTTTTATATCAAATCATTTTCTTAGAGTGGAGCGCGAAGTTAACGCCCGGCTGCGGGCGGCTCAAGACGAGGCGTACGCGGAGAGTTTAGCGGCCGACCAGGAGAAGGAGCGCCGCCGTGCCGCCGAGCGCGCCGCGCGCGAGCTGCGCGATTACGAGGACCTGCAGCGGGTGCAGCAGGAGGAGAAACATAAGATGGATGTAAGGATCACACACAAAACACCTACACATATATACCACAATTCAATGACAGACAACGCACGGCCTAAACTGCTGGGCCTTAAAGCATGAAATTTTGCAAAACAGTTAAACGTTGAATAGCGTAATTGAGCACAAAAACCGAGATAAGGCGCTTTACTTTTGCGTTTCATTCGACATCATTCACTCCAAGTGAAATGTCTAAACACAAAATGAACCAAAGATGTAAAATGAATTCAAAAAAACATGAACAGTTATTTCAATTAATGGTTCACTAGAGAGAAGCATCCGATTTCGGCGTAAGGTATGATTTTCTAATTTCATACCTGAAACATTAAAATGTTATTTTTGACGATTGGAAATCCCATCGGGGCGTATGGCTTATCTCAGATAATAATTATCAAGTTTTGGAAAAACAAACTCGACACAGACAAATATAACAAAGTTCAAATTTCAACTGATTGCAATTATAATTGATTTACGACCTTTCTAACATTCAAGAATCAATTTAAACTATGGACAGTTAATAGCCGAGTCAATGGATGTTCTGTGCACTATGGCAAAATGCAACATAATAAGATTAACTTCCTTTTACCCTTTACTACAATCTACTTATTAGGTGGCAAATACGAGAAAATAGACCACACTAAATAAAGTAATTAAACTCTACGCTCAAGATAATCAGGGGCACCCAATTACCCATACCTGTTCTACATACATTGAATAAAAAAAGTTCAAAACACTTCCTCGAAAACTGGTTCTTATCGCACTAATATTAGGCTCAAAATGCAATGTATTTTGAACTCGCGGGTTTTTGTCGTTTACTTCTACTAGTGTTTTATTTCCACAGATAACAATAAACAATTTTTAATTTCTGTAGTCGGCTTTTAAGATCTTAATATTTTACGAATATTTAAATGGTGTTTATAAACAGAAAATCATAAATAAACATTATTTATATAACATTATTTGCTTTTTAAAAAAAATTACATAATTTAATTGTCTTCTAAATTCAAAAATATTTGAATTTTATATTTTTAGTATTAGGCTGTTTTGCGGCTTCAAACTTTTGCTTCTCTTCAAGCTGCGCAGGCAAAACGCGGGGGAAAATGCAAAATAAATCATAGTTTCATAATGATAAACGACAAAAATACTTTTCGTTCTATTACTTTATTTCTTCGTTAGTATAATATTGAAAAACGTCATTTGATTCACGTGGGCATTTGTCGCTGCAGTTCTCGGGTCCATAAGGATTAATTCCGCCTCGGCTGCAAAGACAAAATTTCCCCACTTGTATCTAATTTTTCTATTCCCCTACTTTTCAACAACAAGACGGAACAACATTACTCAAACATGAACTTTTAAATGTCTACTTGATAGCTGCAAGTTCAGCTCGCCTATTGTACTAAAGTATATACGTCAGCTCATGGAAGCCCGCGCGGCGATGGCGGCACGCCTGCCGCCCGAGCCCGCGGCCGGCAACGGTACCGTGGTGCTGCTCATACGACTTCCGGGAGGCGAGCGACTCACGCGCCGGTTCACGCTTACGCATACGACCCAGGTTAGTACATAATACAACAGTCCACTGCTGGTCATAAACCTCGACTATAACGCCATTCTAGCCATTCAATTCGATGCTCGGCTTCTGTCATGCAACTACCCTGCGAAAATCGTACTTAACCTTAAAGCTTGATTTTTTATGAAAATGTGGAGTAGCTTTAGTTGAAAAAAAACTCAAAAACATTTTAAGAGAAAAAAAAAATTGTTTACATGTTTTCACCAATCTATACATATATCAATCTATGTATATTATTAATCACAGAATTTTACACCATTTTGAGACGGGCATATACCCACTGATGGCCTTTCTCTCAAGACATAATTGAACCCGTCTCCAATGATTCTTACGGTTTCCTCAGGATCTATACGACTTCGTGTTCAGTCACCCGCAGTCTCCCGAAGAGTTCGAGATAACGACTAACTTCCCCAAGCGAGTGCTCGCGCGCGGGACCGACAGCCTGATCGACGTCGGTCTCAAGGACCGCGACGTGCTGTTCGTGAATGACGTTAACGCATAAAATGTGTTACAAGTCTCTTTTATGTGAAGTTTTAACATCTTGTTGGGGGTGCCACGGAGTGGTGCGCAAATGGAGTGAACTTAACTTGCTTGGTTGTTATCTGAATGAAGTGTGTTTGTAGCTGTCGCCAGTTTAATGCCACCGAATAAGGCACTAGCTGTAACTGAAAACATTTAAAAGGCTGTGTATGCACGGCTCTCATGCGCTGGACTCGAACCGCCGCGTCTACAGTGACTATCACCGTTGGCTACTGGCTTATTTGCTACGGGTTTTAATTGTTGACATTTAGGAGATGGTTACAAACATTGGGATGCTAATTTGTATGCGTGTGAACACTTCATTTATTCACAACTCCGTGGACATTACCGTTTCAACGTTAAATTTGTAAGTACCGCGTCGAATATCGGGCGGTGAGTAGTGGAACATGTACATAATACACTGAACAAGATACACATACAAACAGGCAACTTTTAAAGTTGTCATTCATCTAACTTCTTGGCCAATGTTAGTATCTTATTCAGAACAACCACAAAACTGCTCGTACGAATAGGCGTATATTTATTACGACACGCCAAGCGTAGGGGCAGTTTGAGCACTTACACTCAATTTCAATGATAAAAAAAATCTGAATTGGCATTTAAAGAATTAATTAACATCTTTCGGAAACTCAATTTTAATTCTACACAGTCGGAAATCGCAAACTTTTTTTCAGAGCAACTATATGCGTTATGAAATGTTCTAAACCTATGATAAAATTTGACATTTTCTCATCATTTTTATGTAATATTTATATCATGTTATGTTTATGACCCTGTGAATTTATTAAATGGACGAAAAGTTCGTCAGGAAAAAGTGATTACCCATTGTGTAGAATTTTTTGTACTGGTTTTGTTAAAAAGATATTATGACCCGGTACCACTCACTCGACCCCAACAAAATAAACCAACGTTGGCTTGACTCACATTAAAGCTTCTCCTTCGAACTTTTATGATAGCACCAAGGTTGGTCCAATATTTGGCGTCAGTGTGTGGGACCGGGGCGTGGCTGATATCGACATTAGGACACCCTGCTAAATGGGTGCAACTAATTTTGTACTTAAATGTTACAGTAGTGCAATAAGGTCCCTTTTCACTTGTGTTGCAATATCACCGTTTGTGATCGCTGGACGATTGCAAGATTTGTTTTGTTTTCGTATCCCTCAATGTAGAACTATAATAATGATCTGTAGGTTGGGTAGATTTAACGAAATAATAATAATTATTTTAGAAGGTCAGATATTGGACCTGTATCAATATTTAATTTAAATTATTCCAATGCATGTCAATTGAATGTCTTCTATATCCATCCCAGGTAAGTAGAGTCATTATTGAGGACTAGCCTCGCTATATTGATCACCTTCTTACTTGGGCTCGCTTCTTTACACTCCAGTTAATGTGACTTGCAAAATTAGCAATTGATGTTTCTAGACAATACTTGTAATAGCCAGGTATGTGTAATGATGTAATAAATCTTAAACAGTCGAATAAGTTGATTGTATGATAAAATAAAATCGCACTTTGACATCTCTCATATTGTGATGCTCAAAGAATGAGTAGAAGAGAATGTGTATGAGTACAATATTGGGCAATGTAACATGACTTAAATCTTCAGTTAAAACTTTTGGACTTACAAGGGTGAATGTCCCCTTTTCTTGTGATATCCAAGTGTTGTATGTATGTGCTAAAAATATTGTGTAGGTATCCTAAAACAAAACTGGAATTAAGACATAATATTGTTTGGAAGATTCGTGAATTAATTGCATATCACATTTTCATTTAAACACGTTATACTCTGGAATATTGCTTTTATTTTTTATAGGTAAGTAAGAGCTATTCTTGCGCTAGTAAAGACAAAGGTTTTGTGTCCACAATGTTACCTACTGAAACACGGCGAAGATTTGTTTGAGTCACTGATTTCTTGTTCCCACGAAACCATTACAAGAACAACTAAGGTTTTACCTGTTATCACATACCGTGATTTTAAAATACTTGTGATACCAGTCTGGTAATGGAGGACCCTACAAAATTTCAGTGCTAAACTGTTAAATCTTCTGTGGCAAGTCTCCAAGACGCTATCCTATGTATTTGAACAAATTTTCCGTCGTGTATTACTATTTAAAATTAGTTTTGTTTGAACTGATTCAGTTTTTTTTTAATCGATCAAAAATCCGGCTCATGGCTGATTGTTTTAAAAAAAAAAGTCCAGAATGAGTATTTGACTTAAGCTTTTGCCAATACTATATAAAATTCGGAAGATGAAACAAAACTAATTTTATTTAGCTAAGTATGTAAATGTATCATTAGTAAGCTATGATTGATATTTTATAAGATAGCGTTAGATCGAGGTACATAATGTTATTATTTTTGTCTTGGAATTTTGGATGTCGCTTGCTAATTTGTTTTTTATTGTTTAGGTGTTTTTTAAAAAGTAAATTTATCCTATTTGAAAGCGTTCCATAACTGTAACTTAATTAGGGTTTTTGTTAACTATTTAGTACCTACCAAAAGGAATTTACGAATAGAACTTTTTATTATGATGCAGCGCATTCGGTCAAAAGTTTACATGCATTTATTTAAAAAATAAACTGTGTATTATATTGTTTTGTTGTATTATAGTCATGTTTCTTCCTAAATAAATGTTTTATTTATTATCTATGTTTAACGACTCCCTTATTATTTTCAAAGACACCTTCATGCTTAGAAATGAAATTTCAATGTTCTTTACATTATTTAATAGAAACCCATAAGTCAACAACACACAAAAAAACAAAACACCATATGGAATGTAGGCACTTTTTAAACATTCACCAATTTCACCTTTAAGTAAAAGCTTAAATAAAAAGATACATAGTTTACAAAATGATATAATAGAATTATTAAAATTTGTTAAATATTTAACACACACTAGCACTATACATAGTTTTATTTTACACTATTATTTCAATGCAAACTTCAATGGTAGTACCCGTTTAGTAGTTAATAATGAAAAAATACTATTCTGTTACAAATAAATAAAAATCTTGGTGTATTCTTTACAAAATGTAAGTACTTGATATGTTGTAATTATAATATTACCATGATGTCCGAAATATTGTTATGTACAATGTTTGAAAAATAGTATGAAATATATTTAAAATAAGAACAGCTGCAGAACTACGAGTAATTTGTTTAAATACTAAGAACTAATAGAACAGTTCAATCAATAACAATATCTGGTCTGACATTGGTAACTGAAAACTAATCTTATTGGTCAAAGAAAACGGTTTGTATTGAAATACATTTAAAAATAAAAAGGGCTTGCTGACAATTAACTTCATGTGAAAGTTCTATTGTGTTGTTTTTTTAATCGTTCCATGATTTTGGTTATCTTATACAACACTATGTATTTTAATATTAGGTACTCGATTTCAAAAGAAGCTATGTTATTAATTTATAATAAAATTACCCATATAGCACTAAAGTTAAACAAATATAAAAAAAATAGGATGGGTTAAAAAAATATAACAATAGGTATAAAATTAATATGAATATAATTTATATTTAATAATGGATGGAATAGGTACATAAAAACCTCCATATTACTTCATACATTATTATGACTATTATTTCTGTCTTTTTGTACATTGAGCTAATCTACTCAATCACAAATATTCTAATCACAAATTACTAAAACAATGTTCGACGTACCTAAAAAAGCTAATTTATCACACTTTGGTTTTAAAACTAATACACATTTAATTTGTTCCTGAAAGTTACAGTAAGTGCGAGAATTTGGCCGAAACTTGTTTAACAGTTTCTACAAAGTAGTTTTTATTTAGTTTTTACATCTACAATTATATATTAGGTTTCTCACTCTTTGACTAAACTTTAATAAAAAAAATCTTTGACGCGTCTCTTTATACTACAATATACAGTCCATAAACTTTTTACAATTGCTCTTATATTGGGCAGTTATATTAATTAAGTTACGAATAAAATATTGATTTCTTTATTATAAAATCTATAGCGTGTCGACATCGATTGTACTTTTGTCTAGATAGCTACTATTTTACGTGCTGTATAAAATGCCAATGATGGAATTTCTACTCGTAATTGTGGAATAATTCGTGGACTAATTTTAGATGTTAGCGCCGAACTGTCTGGCACCTTTGTTGCGCATGGGACCTGCTCGTGCGCATTAGCGATCAATGAGTACGCACAAAGATAAATGTGATGTTAACAATATAGTTAATTTCCTAGATGTTGAGCCCCCAACCTCGACACAGTGGACATTGCTCGGGCCCTCAATGCATCGTGTGCACAGATAAATTTTACTTGGTATTCAACCAGCATTCGAGCTCCGCGCAGTCTGCCTCGACCCCTAACCCATAAAGGCGTGAATACAATCGTCTTTCAAGCCGTGTTTCTTCAGCAGATCGAGCCCAGCATAAGTGAACTCTGTCGGTCCACAGAGGCAGGCGTAGTGCGAACATTTGTCGTCAGCGTCACACTTTACATTGCCCATCGTTTCAGCAAGGAGTTCGTCCCTGATGCGACCTCTGTGCCCCGACCAGGATGCACTGGCGTCGGATAGAACATGCGTGATCTTTAGCCTGGAAAATGAAAAAAAAAATATGAATATGCAAATTGCAGGATTTTTTTTTTAACAAATGCCTTAATCGTCTTATTAATTATGGCTAGGAAGATAATGACCATTGTCCATTTTTAATAGATAAAGTAAGTAAGTCAAAATAGTGATTACCAATCCAAAATATACAGAATGAATTTTCCAAGTGGGCGTGGATGGCCAAATCCGAAACTATGAGGAATAGTGAAAACGTCACAGTAAAATAAAAATAATCGTAAACAATTTAATTTAGAACTTATAAGTGAGTTGGCGCCAATAGCGATTTTATTCGACGTTTCGTTGATTACGTATTAAGTTTGCATACTATTATGTTTTTATCAAAAATGAACTCTTTCCTTTAGTTTTCCGTATGTCATTATATCCCAGAATTTGATCCTTATTAGCGACACTATCGAATAGTGTAATAATACAGTGTATTTTTTTTCCGAATTCAATCGGTTCGATTCATGGCTAGGAAAATTGATTTTTCAAAAATCGAATGATGCAGTTTTAGTTTTCATCAAAATCGGGCTCGATACTTTGAGCATTTTTCGTTATCCCTCATAGTTTCGGATTTGTTTTTTTTGTTTCTGAAGAAAACAAAAATACTTAATTACCTGTCATCCTCTTTCATGATTTCTTCGAAGTTTTCACGAAACAGAATGTCTTCTTCGGTTTTATTGAAGAACAATAAATGTGTCCGTTCACTGAAACATAAATGAAATTATGTAAATAACCATACATCACCAATAATAAAATTACATTGAGAACTATTTCATAAGCCCGAAGTTGCCAATTCACTATCCTTAGGCTGCGTTTCCACCAGAGATGTGCGAGGTTGCGTAGCGAGGGATGTGTTTGTTAAGAACCAATAGGATCACTTGATTTACCTAGCTTAGCTCAGCGCTGCTCTAGTGGAAACGGCTCAGCGGAGAGAGGTTTTTGTACACACAAAATAAGGGATGGATGTGTGCGAGGGATGTGTGCTAGGGCCGGACGAAAGAAGTCAGTCAGAAACGAGCCCGCTATACATCCTTGCACCGCTCATCTGCGCACCGTTTCACAGTGCCGCTACGTATCCTCACACCGCTCAGCAGCCTAGCACATCTCTGGTGCAAAAGCTCACACCGTTCCACAGCCTCGCTAGGCATCCTCGCACCGCTTAGCTATCTCGCAAATCTCTAGTGCCTTATATTGGAATTATGACAAGTATCTAAGTCGATGGATCAAAGGAAAATTCATAGAATAATGTGACTCTTGGAGTAGTTTCGTAGCTCAAATGTCGAGACTGCTTTAATATCGATTAATGATGACGGAGCAGCGAGTATGATTGATGTTGCGACCTTGCCTAAAGCCGACAGCCGACTTCCAATATATTTCGTGCTGCAGAGGTGGGTCTTAGATAATATTATTGACATAGTTATATTTTGTCATAATAATCTTTACAAGTAAAACGCGTTTGTGAAGTTTTTTATTCAAACATATTTAACCGGTTACTTAAAAAAAAATTACGCACCGAACGCATAACCTCCTTCTTTTTTGAAGTATTTGTAGGCATGTGAAACTGTCCTAGATTAAAACAACACCGACGGCGACGTAAAATATTAGAGAATTTAAATTAATGCGTCGGTGTTGCGTGTCCGAGCCATGTAAGTAAATGAATTAAATTTAAAAAATCACACGTGACCAGAGGGCGGGCCTTTTTTTTGCCAAAGAATCAGCATTGCCATCCAACGTGGCAATGCTGCCAGCTTTCTGGGCACTTTTCCTGTTGACAGCGATGTGGACGAATTCTTTGACGCCCTTTAACCGTTTTGATACTTGGTGTGTATTTTTATTACTATTATCAATCAATCATTTTATTGTCAGGCAACTGAGGCCCATAGATAAAAATACACAAAACAATCTTATACAATAATAAACTAATACATATAAAAAACCTTATTTCACTATAACTAGACACGAATCGTTGACGGCGTCGTGTTTTGCTGCATAAATATTAAAAAATATTTTCTTCAAGTAAATCAATGTTTAATTTGGTGAAAGAAAACTTACCATCTAGGATTAGATCTTGATATCATAAACTTGATCAGGCCGAGCATAGGCGTGACCCCAGTACCGGCAGCGATCAGATACAACGTCTTCACTGTCTTCAACTGAAATGACATAACATCACATCTGTAATCGGTTAGGCAGAGGTGTACATACCAACTCTAAGGGTTGAGCCACATCTAGCAACACGGAATCGCATTTTTCCAGGGTCCTATCCTTTTCTGTGGCTCAGAACTGTCATTTGCTAGAGCAGTGGGTCTTAAGCTTTTAGTCATGACATTTGACAAAAATTTTGTCTTGCCATGGACCACCCAGTTGGTGTATTGGTTTGGAGGTAATATACAGTACCTAAATGTAAATAAATCAAGGGTTGTTCTATCTATCTATAAATAAAACACGCATAAAACTATTCAAAGCCCACACTTTTTTTTCACGACAAATTCACATTACAGTTATAGACTTTAATGAGAATTTTGTGATTGCAAATTGCTCAGTTGTGTCGACTCGTTGTCACTTATCTTATTTATTAAGATGGCTCTACCACTTGGGATGCTTCCAGGGACCACCGGTTAAGACTGTGCTAGAGCGAGAAACTGAGTGGGAGTGCTATCGCACCCTCTAGCATCGACAATGCACTCGGCAGCACGCTGGGGTACACCCACATTTCGCTATTGATGATTAAGTCCGATATAATAGAAGGCATGCCCATTACCATCAACTAGCCACAAATACAGATACCTTACCTTACCCAATAACACTTTTCCCGACCTGGGTATCGATCCCAGGATCTTATGGTCAGCAGTCGCGTCTTCGACCATTACATCAACGTGGTAGGCAATAGACCATAAATATAGACTACGTCTTTCCCATGCTGCCCTTCCATCTCTATAAAGATGATTTACGATGACAAACAAAGAAACGATGGTCAAGGAAGAACTGAAATAGGTACCTATAATTTTATGGCTTAGAGCCGCCATTTATTTTATTTATAGGCTCTTTGTTCCACGAATTCAGGTCAACAATAAGAAGTTTGGTTAAGTCAATAGGTTCAGTCTTAATCTTTCGAACTATTGTGTTGTCCTGCCTGAAGTGAATACTATGTAAGTGTAGGAAGCATTAGATTTACACAACAAGATTTATAAACGAATAAAGCCAAAAGAATTAATTGTAAAAATCTGAAAAAGCTACCTTTAAATAAATGGTCCAAGTAATTAACAGCACTTCTAAGACTTCGTTTCAATTAAAGCTAAGTAAATAAAACTTCTTCCAACAAAAAAAACTAAAAAATCTCATGAAGCACTGAAAAGTCGCAACAAGAACTTTAAAAAAGATAACAACTACTGACTGCTCTATAAGAAGTTAGAAACTTTGAGAAGACTAAAACAAAAGTAAAATAAAACTATACCTTCTGTAGTTGAAAGTTGCCATAAGGTCCGGAGAGAGTGATGAGTTCTCCGACTTTGAGCGCAGTGAGGTGTGGCGAGAGGGCGCCACTATCGTAGCGCTTCACCGCCAACCGGAGAGCCGAGAAGATTTCAGTGCCGTCTGCAGGGTTCCATCCTTCACCCACGGGCGTGTAGGAACGGATGCACTCTGTGCCTAAATAAAACAAGGATGTTTTATTAAGTTGGTAGTAAGGAAGTGCCTCGGAAAGGTCCCGGCTGTCATTTGTAGATCTTTGACAGTGGTTACAGGTAGTCAGTGGCCCAAAAAAGACTGATAACCAGTCTTACCAAGGGGTACCGTATTGCCCATTACTAACTGGGTTGTGGAGGTCAGATAGGCAGTCCATGCAGGCTCCATGTAAAATACTGGTATTCACCTGCATCCGGTTAGACTGGAAGCCGACCCCAACATAGTTGGGAATAGGCTAGGCAGATGATGATGACTAAGGAAGTAACTAAGCAGCTCATCTGGCGACAAGTGGTCATCAACTATCTGCAATACTAGAGCATGATCGCCTAAGACCTCTCTGTTTGTAATACGCAAATGCCACCCCAAAGACAAAGCTTAAGTTTTACTACCTAGGTAGTAGGTACCAATCGGAGCATTGCAACACTACCCGGTGACATCAATAAGTGCTGTCTTAAGCTGGTAACTTCCTTGGATGACATCTTTCACAAAGAAAGATGCGTAGGCGTACGTATCAGTAAGGGTTAATTTTTGTAAGATGTAAGCCGGAGAACATATCTTTAATGTGATATTATTATTTTTGTCTATAGAATCCTGACTGCCATTTTTCAAAAGGAAGCCAGTAGGAATCGAGTTGTATGGAACCTTCGCCACTGGTACGTATAAAGCACTGGCCAATAAAAAAAAGTAACCAGAATTTAATTCCAGGAACCCCCTTTACCTATCAAATCCAGGATTACGATGTAATACGTTTTTGATTGGGAACGAGGTACTACCTACATCCATAATTCGGTATTAATATTTGCCGTGCGTGGGGAACGGGGAGGATAGACACCTCGGCCCTGAGAACTCAAACTACGCCCTAACATGACTCGCCCATTAATAATTATTTTCACATAGGAAGGTTGAAGTAAACAAGACAGCCGGAACAGGGAGCGCCAGCTTATCGTGTTGGCTGACAAGCCACTGACAATTCAACGGCTAAAAGCATTTACCCAATTAATTGTTCTGATCCGCTGTGAAATCTAGCGGATGTTCCCTATTTGCTGTTTCATCAAAATATTTCGTTTTCTTTGTTGAGATTTAACATCAGACTAATTAAAGGTAAAATAAATAATTACCTATTAACGGACGGATGTAATGTTTCTCCATTTTGTGAGATTTACAATACCTGTGTTTGTATATAGGTAATATTTATTATTTATTTATTTACCACCAATTATAACATCATTACAGACTCGTCCAATACGATGCTATAAGACATACAATATAAAAACGCCCAGGACGAACAGAATTGGGTACATCAGTCGCTGTCTGTTTGAGGTAGAGGAAATCTACAGAATTTATTCTGCATTTTTCCAACATGAGGCTGTATTTTCTTTCATGTGGATTCCAAATGAATGCATTTGTTTCTAGGTGACTTCTCACAAGTGCATTATATAAAACTTGAACAGCAAAAGTATCAGTAAAATCCTTACACTGTCTTATGATGAAACCAAGATTTTTGAAAGCCCTACTGCACATCTCCACTATGTGTTTGCGGAACGTCAGCTCAGACACAATCTACATGCCTAGATCTCCTACATGCCTGACACGCGGTATAACTAACCCGTCCATGTCGTACTGATGTAAAGGAGCCCACGCGTGTGTGTAGCTCCTTAGACAACACTTATCAACATTAAAATCCAGCTTGTTTCACTTCCTCTATAGTACCACATTGTCGATATCAGACTGGAGCTGATTACAGTTAGCAGTCTCCTTAACATTTAGGTAAAACTTCAAGTCATCTGCAAACAGTAGACACTTCGCATCTTTCACGACTACGATACGATACGATAAATATAATTTGTAAGCAAAAGTACTTGGAAGAGGCTTTACCTCATCGCAGCCCACTAATAAGTTTCCGTCAAAGATCGCACTAATGAAGGTATAAGCATCTACTACGCCTCATTAATTACGGGTTTGAAAAGAGAGAGAAACCTACTCTTGCGTTTTCAGGTTAATCTAGGGTTAAATATTTCTATAGGGTTCCGTATATATTATTTAGGAATTCTAATAGCATATCATGTTTGCCAAATCTATTACCTAGGTACGGAACAAGGAGTTCGCATAACAAGGAGTTTATTCAATAAAAATATATCGATAAAATGATATAGTAACGAGATAAGGAAAAAGTAGCGACATGTGACATTGTTTATGAAATATTATAAGCTCAAGTTACCACTCTGCGATCTCATCATAACTGTCTCCTTACCAAAGTAATGTCAGAAACACGAAGTTACTTGATACTTTGTATCTAAGTAGTAAGTAGCCACCCACTACTCTCGTTAAAAATGTGAAGACGACATGTACTCAAGCTGAGCAGGATGAAAGGAACTTATTTGAATAACATGAATAGCATGAATACATAAAAGATCTTGGCCTGACATGCGAGACAGGTGTCTGCCTATCATACAAGATACAATAGGGGACATATTTCAATAAGGATTTACGAGAACTTTTCCGATTTTCCACGAAATTAAGTCATCAAAATATTATCTACGGAAATTTTTCACCTGATGGAATTTCAAATTCTGTAATATTTCGTTGGGCTACGTTCATAATTTCGTGTCGTCGCGATGTGATACGTTCTAGTTGCGAGATGAGCCCTCAACGATATTAAGCATAAGCATGAAAACTCATTTAGTTAATCATCCATCGAGCTTAAGTCAATATATTTTACTCAAGAGACCAGTTACTTGGGTCACGGGTAAATATTTAACAACAACTTAGTTAGCGAGTAAAAGCTTATCTATTGCTTTGAGAGTTACTAAGTCCATATTTATTTTGTAAATAACTCACAGTTTTTTCTTAAATAGATGAGTTTTTATCAAAGACATCCGCCGGGTTAATGGAAAGTTCTTGCACTTCCTTTTAAATTATCGGAAAAACATTTTTACTTGGGACGGGTAAAAGTTCCAAGATGTTCTGGAAAAGACGGACAGTTAACAGGAAAAGTTATTTTTTAAAAGGGCTTTTCAATAAGCTGTTTATTTAAGTAACCTGATGAATGTCGATGGTAAAAAAAGTGGTTGGTCTCACCTTCGACTCTCCTGTGTACTCGTACATGGTGTCCCAACGGCACGACGACTGGCCCAGCCCTGGGACACACGGAGAGCAGGGAGGTGTCATGGGAGACCCTGCCAACCTCCATGACGCGGCACTCCACGCTCCGCGGCGAGGACACGAGACTCGCCGCCCCCACACTCACGTCCCCGCAACCCTTCCAAACACTCGGATCCACTTTGAGTGCGGTGATCTACAAAAATAGAGACAATTAACCGTACTCCCCACGCCATGTTATTTTTAGGAGAACACCAACACGATTGCAGACATTTATGAAAATAGTTCCGCAATCGTGTGGGCGACCTCTTGAAATAGTTAGCAATACTATTTCGAGAAAGAAAAATAAAGTAACATTACAATTTGCTTTCGCAGCTCACCTCTATTTTTCCACTTTCAGCGAACACACGTATCTGTAAAGGTTCTTTTAATCTAGCCTCGGGCTTTATTTTGAGCGTCCTCAACCACCCGTTGGTCGCTACTTCGATCAACAGAAATCCTTCGGTAATCCTCGCACATCCTCCCGGGTTGGCCAGGTGTCCCGTGTACACGGATATCGTTAGTTTTGTTGATGTCTGTATCCAGTCGTACCGGAGAGCTAAAGGTGAATCTGGACTTTTCTCTGTTTTCTTTAGAGGACTCGATGCTGCTCTTCGACTTATTGACATAGGTAAATCAGCTGAATGCACTAGACTCTGCATTATCTTGCTGGGTGGACTTCCTTTTGTATCTTTATCTTCACCCTTGATAATTTTCTTTCTAACTGGTGTGATACAATTTGCTAAGTTCTCCATTGACTTTCTAACTAATTCTTGTGCTTTAGACGGTTCTCTGAGACGGTCTGATTTGGGGGATGGGTTGGAAGTGTCGAAGAGTTCCTCTGCATCGGGCAGGTCGAACCGGAGCGGTCCGACGAGACACTTCGCGAGGAGAGAGTCGTAGTTGACCCACGGATGTACTTTATCGAAAAGTTGTGTTGCGTCCAAACCGGCGCCTCGCATTAGCTCCTCGGGTCCTGGGATAGGAGCAAAACTTATGTACATGACTGTAAGACATTTCCAACCATTTAACCCTAAGGTCGTATATTATAAGAAGGGTTGTATCCTTACCTCCGGGATGGTAGGGTAGATAATGCGTTATATTGTAGACGCGGCCGCGTATCGCCAGCCAGGCGTCGTCTGAAACATTCAGTTCAAGTAGAGTTCCTTCTGAAGTTATGAAACGTTTTATTGAAGCGCTGACTTTTATTTGTGTATATTGTATACTAAAGGTAATGTTTGTTGAAAATGTTATGAAAACCCAGCGCGCTCTGTTGGGACTTAGGGATCTCTTTATCCTTTTTAGATGCTAATCTTTGAGAATACTTAAATGTGAATAAATAATACAACCTTTTAACGTATTAAGTTTCGTTTTGTGTAGGCGTGAGTTACGTTGTGGACTTGTGGTTTACTTATTTCTTAAGAGCGATTTTATAAGTGCATTGGCTTAAAGAGCCAATTAGTTGAGGCAGAATGTTTATGAACAGTAAACTAACTAAGGGTATTGTGTGTAGACAGTTCAGCCGGGGAGACTGGTCGTATCCTCCCCCCGACTCCGGTGAGGTCCTTGCCGGAGTTGCCGAGTCGGATCCAGTCCATCAAACTGTGACCCGGCTGTAGAGCGCATTTGTTGCGAGGGTTGCCTGCAATAAAAATACGGCTGTGAATACCTTATTTGTTTTCACCATCTTAAGTGGTGTAGCTTACATGCATTAATACATGAAGCTGACATTAGTATTTACAGAAAAATATGAAATACAGGGAAAAGAGAAGTTATGTTCAAAACAAATATTTTGTACACAGACAGGTACATTTTATATTGGGTATCTATATAATATTTCATAACATGGCGGATAATTTAATTTTCAGCACTTAACTATGTCCTACTTAACTACAAGGGAGATTGAATAATTAATCATAGTGGAGTGCCTTGAAATTAATTCGGGCCAAGTTTCACAATTAGTGATAAATCGCGGTCGCGATAAGAGCAACGATATTTTGGAGCTTAACCTCTGATATTACTGATAGAAATACATTTAAATTCAACACACTAAGTATTTCATTTTGTTTTAAAATATCAGAAACCATTTCGAAATGTTAATGGTGTTCATATTGAAGTTCAGAGGGTGCTCTCGAGGTTTAATCGGTTTTCTGAACACATTTAAAATATAAACGCAGCAGCACTAAATCAACAGTAAAATTAAACATAATTATGAACTATTTTATTAAAGCTATTAACCTTTCGACCGCCAGAGCATAAACGCACGGGCGTGCGCCCCACGCCAAGCCACAATTTCCCATTTTGTCACATATTTGTGTCGTTTGGCGTACAAGCCACGCGCTTGCTTGTCACGTATATGTGACTATGGCAAAAGGTTAATGAGACTACGCTCCCCTAAAGTATATATGAAACCTTCTGATACCTCCTAAATCTATTATTCGTAACTCTAAAATCCGTATGTCATATCGCACAATTTTCTAAAGAAGAAAAATGAAAAAGAATGGTTCCAAAAATATGATACAAAAGTACAGTTTCACTGGCCCCATATATTCGCACATAACATTTCATATTTCCGCCACATTCGTAGCACCGCATAAATTCCATTCTTGCAATACTGCGATACGTTTCAAGGGACTTACATTGGCTTATGTGCCTCACACAGAAAAATATAAGCTATTGTGGGGACATGGCAGGGGAGCGAACACAATATACGGAGTAAGCAGATAATATTATGTATCTTGAAAAAACACATGAACCCTTTTTTCAGGTGAATAAATATTGTAGAGTGAATCCGTATAGCAGCGAAGCTTATAACTTATTTATGGTAGCGAGATGCTCTGTGAGTGCCCACCGCTACTTTTATATGAGACAGGTACGTACAACTAGGGTTACCTTTTCGAAAAAAAAGTCCGGAAAAAATACTGACATTTAGTATACTTAAAACTCCAGATTTTAGATGAATTTCCTTATGATTAAAAAACCAGCCAAGTGCGAGTCGTACTCACACGCACACCGGGTTCCGTAGCACCAAACAAAATAGCAAAACTAAATTTGTTTCTCATAGTATGTTAATGAAAGACAAAATTACTGCTGCAATTTGATAAAAATTTCCATTATCTCAAAAACTAAACAAATCTTATTCAAACCAATTTTCATTAAAAGTTCTATAACCCTACATTTTTTCCGAATTTTCCTCCTATTACTTTAGAAATTAGAGGTGGTGGGGGACACTCATTTTACCGCTTTGGAAAAAGTGTCTATCTTTCAAACGATTGATTTTGAGAAAAAAGGGTTTTAAGAACCTCAATGTCATTTTTAAAGAGCTATCTATAGAGATAGGTTTGATGTTTTTTTTTTAGTTTCAGTTCCATGTATGGGGGAATTAATCTAAAAAAAAAATGTATAAAAATCGTAAAGCGGTTCACAGAATATCTATCTACCAAGTTTCAACTATGTTGTCCTAATAGTTGCGGAATAAAGTGGCTGTGACATACAGACAGACGGACACACAGACAGACATGACGAATATATAAGGGTTCCGTTTTTTTCCAAGTGAAAACCGGCCGGTGGGTCAAAAAGCCGGACGTGGCGGGACAAATCCAGACCGATGGTAACTCGATGTGTAACTCGTGTTCACATAAATAATTCATGGATCTCACTGAAAGTTTCAGTTTTAATATGGGTGTTGAAATTGGCTAGATTGGTACCCAAGTATTCATACAGAGTAGCTTTGTTGGTAGGTAGTACATAAAAGGGTGTAAATAGACCCTTAACGAAACCAAAAGGCACTTGTTCTCCCCGTCATTGACATAATTTTTTTGTTCTGGACCATACCACGAAACTTCTAGTTACGGAAATATAGGGTCAAAGTTCCAACTTTTTCACAAGTTTAAAAATACTACTTTTTAAGGTTGTCACTTTACTTTAAATACCTCAATGACCCGTTTACTATTCAATGCATACATTTGCACAATGTTTTGAGTGTTTTACATTGAGTTTCACCGTAAAACGTAATTTTTCACCCCAAGAAAAGTCGTTTCCCAGCAATATTTTTTGCGCAGGGTTTCTTATTTTGATGTACAGAATGCTTGGTTGACGGCTCTTTGAAGGATCTGTTTACACCTTGTATTATTCATGTACTTGCATTTGTATTCGGTTGGCAAAGAAAATTGGGTCATCTAATCATGACCTCGTAATTACGAAATACATTTTTCATCCGACGTTGTTTGTGACCAAGATTCTCCAAATGCTACTTTATTGAATTTTATATGCGATGCGGTTTCTGACCTCAAAGGCTTCTGGAATCAAGGGAAAGAATTTTCGATACATTGTGGCGTGTGGTTTTCGACAAAGAGCCACTTCCCTCTATTTCCGTGGGTTTCATCAAAATGACCAAGGCATAATAACGTCCCTTGACATTCAATATAACAAAGAAGTTTTCATTATGGCAACATTCCCACCCACACCAATATTGCAGGGGACCGTAGTCGCTGCCTATGTAGATGACACGATGACGTACCCCTATCACGAACGTCCACAAACAAGTTTGTTGACAAAAGCTTTGAAGCTGATCCGTCGAACACAAACAGATAGTGGCAACTAGCGCTTAAAGGAAACCAGCGCAAATCCCGCCGAGGCACAGATCAATAAATCAAAGCTTGCTAAACTTACGAGCCCTCGAAGTTGGGAGCTTTCCCTTTTTCTTCATGATGCCAAGCAAATAACTTCACTCCGCCTTAAGCTTATAATTTTCGTTTTCTAATAATGGAAGCCGATGTTACTTTAGGGAACGTTGTATTAAATGCTTAAGCAGTTGGCTTATTGTGCCGGAATTTAGCGAATTATGCGCGAAAATTATATTAAGTACCTAAGCAATTTGGAATCGACACGTGTTTGCATAGTTAAGTTAGGTTAAAGAACGTTGCGTGTTCCAAACTATGTTGGCAGTGGCAGCCAGACACGTTGTCTACCTAGTAATCAATATTTCAATTATATTATTAATAACGTTTACCTTAGGTATAGGTTTATGAATATCGTAAAACGTGTCTACGCGGCTAAAAGAGATGGACGGTAACGAAAGATATACTGCCATCATCAATACATCTGTCAAGCATAGTTTAATCAATTTTCCCCCGTGATCGTTGATATTAACGATCAATAATATCGAAAACCCATTTTCAGCTGTGGACAATGGATACAGTGGTAATTTCGTTCCGATATTACGGTAATGACTGGTTATTGCTACGTAGGTATTCCGTAATTAATTTCCTTAAAATTTACACAGAGTTTAACCTTTAAGTTTGGACGTGGAGTCTCACAGGCTACTCGATGTTTTCGTTTTCTTAGTTTCACCTAATTCCCCCCACTCCCCGCGATTGAGCGGCTCAGTAGCTTTTGTTTTAGTTGTAAAACTACCAGCGAGGGAGTAGGTTGCATCTTCCGATGAATATCACGTAAGTAATGACCATCAAAATATTGACCGAAGCCTGTCAGGCTACACGTCCATTATTGCCCTATGATATATTTTATAAGGAAAATTATGTTTGTTTCTGATTTTTTAGTACAAAATGTCAAAAAACAATAAAATTAGTAGATCTAAATCAAAACGACCATCTACGAGTTCTGTTCAGGGCCCTGCGAGAAAAAATTTGCGTGCAGGAGATCCATCTTTCGAACAAGAAGTGAGTGAGTGGTTGTTAGCTTCGGATCAGCCTGACAATGAAGGTAATATTGAAGATTTTTTTATATTGGAGTCCGAACTGATACAAAATCATGAAAAGCGCAATTAAGAAAGAGTTTAGTGAAGAATCTCGTAATGGATAAGAACAATTAACGAAATAGATTAAATTAGTAGTTCCACTGTCATATTAAAGTCAGAATTACGACTTAATTTCATCTGTCTAGCTCTAATTCCTAAAGTAACACTAAGTAGGTCTGCTCGGTAGTTCGTATTTCCACCAACTGTTACGACCGAAATTAAGTTTAAGATAACAATTATCATCCCTAATTTCGTTTTAGAGGTTTCTCTCTTATACGTGACTGCCAGGACGAGCAAATTACAAGACTCGGATTATTTTATATTACAAGACTCGTATTATTTTATATTACAAGACTCGGATTATTTTATATTTCATGGCTCGGGTTTGGTTTAAATAATTGCGGAAACTAAGGAATTGTTGCTAAAACATTTTATTATTTAGAAGTTTCAAACTTCTATTTGATACTTTAATTGCGAACAAACAAGCGTTGGTGGATTCTGAAATTAGTGTAATTATCTTGTTAACAGATCCCTCTAATCACCATTCTAACGAGAGGGATTTAATTTTAACCCTAGCATCTACACTACATTGATCTATAAATTGAATGTTCTGACTGCCTCGATGGTCTAGTGGTCGCAATCGCGACTGGGAGCATGAGGTCTTCGGTTTGATTCCCTGGTCGGGCAAATTGTTTATTTATTTATTTTACTATTTATGTACAAACAGTAGACAACACAGGAAAATAACATTACAATATATGAGTACACAGGTACTACTTCTTTCTTAAGAAATTTCTGCCAGCTGACGTGCAAAAGGAGAAATGAAAAAGAAATGTAGATAATAGTGTGTGAGAAGAGAATAATGTGTTTATGTACTTAACCTAAAATATTGTTATTGTTATTGGGTTTTCCATCAGGAAATTCTCAGTAACAGCCACGGAGTCTGGAATTGTGCCCGGTTGATGGCAATAGGCTCGCCCTCTATTATATAGGATTTTAAGATAACTGGCGAAATGTGGATTTACTATTAGGTACACCTCTGCCTATCCCTTCGGGGATTACAGGTGTGATATTAAATTCAATGTACTTTCAAGAAGTATATTACATAATATCCTGGTACCCACTAAGTGAGTACTAAGTGACGTCGACAACCACACTCATTATCGCTAAAAATACAATGTTTTAAATGAGCTGTCTATAACTCAGTGCAGTACTGCAGTTTGTGGCGTGAAAAGCTTATTAGTTTGTAGTTGACATGCCAATATTGTGCACCATGCCGGGTCTGGGTCCATTAGCGTTGGGAAATCCAGTTGAAAACTAAAGTTTGTGTGTAAGCCGTAAGGAGAAACTATTACTTCCGAAATCTGTCCTCATCCATAATTCTCTAGGTAAAGTTAACTTTCAGTTTACTCCAGATTAAATGGACTACTCAACATGACTCTGGCACAAAAGACGAAATTGGCTCAGTGTTGTCATAGCAGAAAAAAAGGATCGAACAGATTCCACAAATAAAAGTCTCAGGGACTTTAGGTCGAGCCAATTGAGGCTTCAGAGATTTCGTTCTATTGCCGTCTGAATAAAAAATAAAACGAAAATGAATTTTAAATATCGAGACTGATTGGATCGAGTAAACTGATTGGCGAAATGTTGGAGCCGTCGCAGTTTGAATTCCGAACTGAAAACTTTTACTCAAACTAAGTTTGTTTTCTTTTGCGTTCTACTTTTGTTAACAACGCTAACGTAACTAGATTGATTTATTAAATAGGTTCAGGTCACACAAATCGAGAAAAACCATAAAATATTTTTAAAAGACCATACATGTCTTATATTATAAGTAATATCATTAAAAAGATAGTAAAACTTAGATAGTGGCAGAATTACACCCATAAACTTATAGAACCGCGACGTGGCAGTCATAGAATAATATTTACGACCTAGGTTTACAACGAATGGTATCATATTATTATATCTATACGTAGAATGTGTGTGTGTGTGTTGTCGCATTTGTATGAATATTTTTTACTAGCTGTTCCCCGCGACCTTCGTCCGCGTAAAGTTATTAAAAATACAATTTTCTCAGTTTTTGCAACATTTTTCATTGCTGCTACGCTCCTATTGGTCGTAGCGTGATGATATATAGCCTATAGCCTTCCTCGATAAATGGGCAATCCAACACTAAAAGATTTATTCAATTCGAACCAGTAGTTCCTGAGATTAGTGCGTTCAACCAAACAAACTCTTCAGCTTTATAATATTATATTATATACTTAAGTATAGATTTTGTGTGTAAAAAAGAATAACAATAGAATGTTGTCCAATACAAAAATATTTATTACTACCATTCTTACTCAGCTAATTAATTTTCCGTCCAGCACGTCAGTCGAGTTACGGGTACGACATACCTACTCGTAAACAGAACACATGTCAAAATCCTCTGTACATGACTGCCCTATTTAGCAGGCTGTACCACCGCCTCTGTTAAATCAATATTGACTTAATTAATTCATCACAGAGCTAGTACACGTTTACACAACAATCTTCCACTCAAACCACAGTTTCACGCTTTACTAAGTACTCCTGGCAACATTATTGTTATTCATCCAATACACACACTACAAAATGTGTGTTTAAATTTTCTAACACACATCCAATTTCATGAAATATGTCGTCTGAAAATTATTTTCATATAGACCCAAAGCGTAAAGTTTAATTAATGTTCGAAATTCGTGTTAAGTTTCAGGGAATCTCGTGTTTGTTACGAAGTCAACAGACTTTGATGTTAACTCGTTACTATTTACACCTGTCGAAGCTAATTTTCAAGTAATTAATTTTAACATGTAAGGGTGGAGAAAGAAGTGGTTTCTTTCCGCCATTTTCCTTATTTCTGGCGCAAAGTAGAGCTCGGGGACCCCGGCTGCTCGGCTGATAGCCTCCTGAGGAATCTTCGTCACAAGAAAATATATTTTACAAAAAAGTTTTGTACCTATTTTTACCTAATTTATTTATGAGTTCCAAAGTTGTTGAGAAGGGAAATCTTGTTTGTTTCTGTATTCCTACGAAATATTGGTTTTTATTATAAAAGTTGAAGGGTCCTCTGCAGGATAGAAATATCAAGGGAAGAAGTAATCGGTTAATATTTGGGCAGTAATCCCCGATGCTGTCAGATAAAGTTAGTGGTTGCGTGAGTCACATTGTAATATTCTAGTCAAATATTGGAGTGGTGAGTGCTCTAATGAAATTCCCCAAACGGACCAGCCAGGGCAAGCAATTTGAGAGGCACTGTTGGTGACAGAAGTCAATTACGACTACTACGACACATACGGGTATCAATTCACATGCAAAATAGCCCCGAAGTCACCTATGTACAAAAGGGATCCTATAACAAAAGCGTTTTGGGCACAACAGTACCTACTACCTACCTATGTATCTTTGGCAACTGATACTAAAGCGTAAATATTTTTAAATATTTCAGGCAACGACGAACTCGGAAAATTGTAGATAAACATTTTACAAAAAGCAAAGGAATAAAAGCGTTTCATTACAACTGGCGTCTGTGATATTGTTTTGTATTTTTTAATGAATATTTATGCGATATATTTTTCATGGAGATTATTATTTATTTATGCAAATTAAATCCTTGAAAAGGAACTCCGCGGTTTTATGATGACGGTGTATAAAATACTACTATAAATAAAAAGGCTATTTTGTAACCTGGCGGTTATGCGACAGAAGATTTTCTTTGATTACTTAATCTTGAGGCGACGTCCATGTTAATTTTCCGGCCGGCGGCAACTTCATTTAAATTATTTACTTGGGTATTTACGACGACCTCACCACTTATTTTCTTGGATCCCTCGTTTAATAACTGTTGTTAATATTAAGTACTAAGATACTTTAATAAGAATATGAAACAGGTGAAACAAGATCCAAAGAAATTAATGACTTGACATTGAAAATTAATGAATATTGACTGCGACCGTTGAGCATAAGGTCCTGAGTTCTTTTGTCTGGGTCGGGCAGTGTTATTGTGTATTTCCATCTGGAATTTCTCAGTAACAGCCACGGAGTCTTGATTTGTGCCCGGTTGATGGCAATAGGTTCACCTCGTATTCAGTGGCGAAGGTTCCATACAACTCGATTTCTACTGGCTTCCCTTTGAAAAATGGCACAGTCAGTATTCTATAGACAAACAATAAACTCTTACAAAAATGTACCCTTCGCTACTGCTCGTATTACATGAGACTTAAAAATAAATGGCTAAATGCAGGTGAACTCCTTGATTAGATCCATCTCTGCCTAACCCTCCGATGATTTCAGGCGTAATATGGTTTTACTATGACAGGTAAAAAAAAACATATTTTTTTTTAGTACAACAGTGATAACTGAAACTTCAGCTTTGTTGTTTCAGTAAACAGGTTCTCTCATAGAGGTTGAATATTAAAGTTAGCTACTATCTGTGTTTATAAGCGGAAAGGAGCCCCACGCGGCCGGAAATGAAAAAAGTTAATTGGCACAAAGTTTGGTATGCAACTCTAGCGTAGTTTCACTTCAAATGTTCGCGAGCTTTTTATTAAATCAGGAAAAAAATATAATTAGGGATTTTGCGGCGAAATTTTAATTTGTTGAGTAATTAGCCTCGCTTCATGGTTAGATATGGTACGGCTAAAAGCCGAAGTAAGGTTACACCTAGTTCTAGCCGGCTTAATAAGGTTAGACCTAGTTTTATTGCTAAGACACACCGATCAAATGGATTAGGTTCGAACTGTGAACAAACGCGCGCGAGCCGAGCGAGCGCTACATACAAATTGGTTGTATTATAACAAACTGTTACCGGCCGCACCTAGTTATAGCCGGCTAGAACTAGGTGTAACCTTACTTCAGCTTTGAGCCGTAACAGATATACCATTTAGAATGTTTACCATCAGTTTTGACATAGTTATTGTTAACTGTGCGAATTCGACTGCGAGAAAAAATATAGCATGTTCGAGATATGTATTTTTTTCTACTCCCTACCTAAATTACACAAACAAGACACAAAACATACGTATATAATTAGTATACGTATGTTTTATACTTACGTAGAATTTAATGTCAAAAACAACGTTATGTTGTAAGAAAATTAAAGGCTGTGTTGGTAAACTCAAGCCAACGAGCTGCGATAAGATAAAAGGAGGTATGTGAAGGAGGAATTTCGTTTCTCATTCAAGTAAGAAGTTCTGACAAGAGAAGCTCGTGGCTTAATAATAACAGCCGCTCGGGTCAATCTTTAGGTTAAGCCGTGCTTGCCTAGGTTGGTCTGTGAATGGGTCACCACCCATTACATACCGAGTTTCCTCCGTGCCTCGGAAAGCACGTTAAGCCGTTGGTCCCGGGTGTCATTTGTAGATCTTTGACAGTCGTTAGGTAGTCAGTGCCGAAAAGTCTGACAACCAGTCTTACCAAGGGGCATCGTATTACCCAGTACTAACTGAGTTTGTTGAGGTCAGATAGGCAGTCGCTCCATGTAAAATACTGGTATTCAGGTGCATTCGGTTAGACTGGAAGCCGACCCTAACATAGTTGGGAAAAGGCTAGGCAGATGATGATTCAAGTAAGAAGTTGTGCCTAAAGTCTTGTTTACATTAGTCCAGTAAAAGTGTGAGTTCCTCGGTAAGTTTCTTCGGCGCACCCTTGGGAGCTCAACAACTTGCTGACAAGCTAATCTTTATTCTACAACATGAACTAATATTCTTAGAAAATATTGTAGCCTCTGCTGTCACGAGGGAACCGGAGAAAAAGTGGATTAGTCTGGTAGCTATACCTAGGTCTTCTTTTTTTATTTTTCGTGTGTTTAGTGTCTAACCTGCACTCGTACATGGCCACCGTAGAAACGGGTTTTGTCGACGAAAGAATCGACAAAATGACAGATTTCTTTTGTTGATCTGGGATTTTGTCGATTCTTCCGTCGTCAAAACCCATTTCTACGCTGGTCATGCTTTTGTTTTTATGTCTACCATGGGCCTATGACTAGGCTTCAAGTACATGCCGTCGAGAAATATATCTCAGGCATGTTGGTTTGGTTTCCTCACGATGCTTTCCTTTACTAGTAATAAATATACAATATGCGCATGAATCCGAAAAACTCAGAGGTGCGTGTCTTAGGTTCGAACTCGAGACCTATGACTTGGCAGTCCGACGGTGGGTGGTACGTTAAGAAGGTAGGTATTGTATGTATTGAAATAGGTACCATGTAACTGGTTCAAAGTAAATGCATTGGGTCTGTGCCAGTAAAATTGTATTTAGTCTGTTACACTACCAAACGTGGCTTCCAAATCGGGCAATTAATGGTTTAATAAGGCCTTAGTAGTGTTCATATATCTACCAATAGAAACAGGCCTTAATCGTTCCACAAGTAACTACAAAGCTAGTGGAGTATCCGCTGCCTCTCCACTATTTACTAACCTATTTCTTAAGATCTTTTAAGAGCTCCGAGTTCCACCTACGGTAAAAGAACAAGGTATTTATTTTAAGATCGCGTTCCATTGCGATTTTAAAGAAAGTTGAAAGCAACGAGGTTGAAGAAAAAGCGCAATAGAGTTTAAAATTACACTGAAGTGCGTTTCACTGCGCAGTTTCTGAATAAAACACTGAAGGCAGATTTTTAACGTGAGTAAATAACCAGCACAAAATGTACTCTCGACTTTTACCTCTCGGTCGCAGGTAACGAACGTCGATTTTCAATTTACTTTTTGTCCAGAAAAACGAAAATGGAAAATCATCCTGTGCAGATGTTCAATTTCATGGAAAATCGCAACTGGGATATTATGACAGAATATTGTTTGTGGCTGAAAATGGGTGAAGATTGAAGTGAAGTGGTAAAATGATTGTACCACAGATTATGCTAACACAAAGCACATATTGTATAATGACGTCATTTACACAATGAGTGAGTGAAGCCTGGTAACAGCGTAAATCGAGGTAGGTAATTAGGAGGTCTACTCTTTGTTTGAAACCTGAAACAATACATCACTTTGTACCCAAGTTAAGGTTTTAAATTTCCAGCGACTAAAATATTTATAATCAGTCCATACATAATCACTGGTATTTTATCTTACAAGTAAATATTACTGCCTCTTTGGTCTAGTTGTCACAAACGCGACGGCTGAGCATGAGGTCTTGGGTGCAATTCCCAGGTCAGGCAAAGTGATATTGGGTTTTCCATCAGGAATTTGTCAGTAGCCGCCACGTAGTCCGGATTTGTGCCCGGTTGATGGCTCGCCCGTATTTATTACATGAGACTTAAACTTTACTGGTGAAATGTGGGTGTACTATTAGGTACAGTCACGAGCACCAATATGTATACACTTTCCTAAATTTTAAAGCAATTTTCGCGAGAAATAATGATTGTAACTTGGAGAAAGGATCTTTTTCATAAAAAAATGAGCTCCAAAATACTATGTTGGCAACAACATGAAATTTTAATCAGAACAGTAGGAGAAAAACACTTTTAGAATTTGTTAAGTGTTTGCATATTGATGCGCGTGACTGTACACGTCTGCCTAACCGTTATCGCTGTCATCATACCTAGGTATACTTGTTTGTTCATCTGAAAATTTTTGAAGAACTCTCTGGTCATTGTTTGCGAAAACATTAAAAGAGAGTTTTCTTTTCAATATAAATTACACTTCTGAAATCAAGTTAAAATGCTAATAGTCCGCCTTTGTACAGTTTTTTTTTGTGCATACAGTTTTAATAAATAAATACTACGACAACAAAATCTCTGTAGTATGCCAAACGCGGTAATTATATTTCCGTTTCCGTCCATAAAGCAGTACAGCATGAATAAAAGAAGTAAAAGAGCGTTAAATTCGCAGAAAAGCGCCTAACATGCCTGTTTACAAGGCTAAAGGAGAAGCTTTTAACGAGAAAATAAAACCACGGCTCGAATAAAAGGCAAAGACATTGCTCGAGTTTCTAGGTATTGGCACCGTGAAATGATGTTTTTTTATGACTGAAGTACTGAACACAAAACTATAAATCTTGGGCCTTACTCACTAACTGTAAAGTGTGTGTAAGTGTAAATTACATCGTGAAGTAGGACGGTTTTAGGGTTTCGTACCTGAAGGGTAACCAACGGGACCCTATTACTAAGCCTCCGCTGTCTGTCAGCGGGTTGCATCTAAAATAATAAAATTAAAAACTAAAGGATGCTCTCGCTGCGGGACTGTTCGAAAGAGATACCGCGGCCCTGGAACACAAAGGGCAAAGAAGGAACATGGATGGGTTTAGTCCGTAAAAGTCTGACACTCTCTTCCACTCCGCCCAGGGCAGGGGGGGTCATTTGATGATTTCACATAAAAAAAAAAAGAAAAGGGTGCTCTCGTACTACTATGGTACGGAACTTTTCATGTGCGAGTCCGACTCGCACTTGGCCGGTTTAATAGTTTGTACTGGTCTATTTTTAGGTAAAGCCCTCACCAAATCACCGGTTTTTATTAGAGGATATGTTCTGTGTTAAAAAAGGGTTGTAGTGGAACAATTACTACGGGCCTATATTAGTAAGTCTATGCATAACATAACATCACGCCGTGGGGTTACAACCCCCGAAGGGAGTACCGATCAAGTAAACCCACATTTCGCCAGTTACGTTTAAGCCCCATGCAATTGGAGACGAGCCTATGGCCATCAAACGGGCACAAGTCTAGACTCTGTGGCTGCTACTTAATAATGAAATTCCTGATGGAAAAACCTAAAAACACTTTGCCCGACCCAGAAATTGAACCCAGGACCTCATGCCTACTAGACTAACGAGGAAGTCTATACTATATACTACTTATAAACAGTACTCTAAATAAAACTGTACTGTACTGAGTTAATAACAGATTTATAAACATCAGTCCTACCACTGTGTTTTGTATCGCTATCGTTGTGATTCAATTTTGTGGAAATGCGGAGTGGAGCGCTAAATTAATGGATTGTCGAATGCAATTAAGGAACGATAAAAAATTCATCGAGCTTTTACCGGAGATAGATTTGTGTACGTTTTTAGCGAGTTTTCCCCTCGGGCGACAAAAACAGGCATGAGGGAAAAAATATAGAAAAATAAACCCAGGAAACTCTTGTGTATTTTACGATATATTCCGTTCGACGTTCTCCAACTTCATTACAAGTTTGAAACTATGAGCTAACGATCTCGATCAAGTTCTGCGACTTCAAATGAAATATAACTTAGAGGAGCGATTTATATCCGTTCTCTTTACAGAAGTTTGACTTCAATATTTACTTGAGACGTAAATATACATTTCTAACAAGATGAATGTAAGCAGAAAGCTCTATTACTTATTTAGGAACTTTTCAAACTACTATAACCTTATTATGTTAAGTGGTAATTGCGAACAAGGTGCAAAAAGCGCAGATAACCGTGTTTCAGAGCGATTCTAGTTATCCTCATCACACGAAGGTAGTTTTTGTCGTCGCAGCTTTGTGTAGCCAAGCAAAAACCCATCAGCGCTTTATTGGAGAAGTACCCTTTTGAGCGTCGGCGGCTCCTAATGAGGATATCGCGACCGACAGCCCGAAAGAAGTGCTTATACCACCGTTTTATTTGTGAGAATCTGCTGAGCGAACAAACTAACAAAGGAGAAAAATAATGCGACGGAATATTGAAATAATGATTGGGTTAATTCGGTTTTGTTTGGTACAAAATGTTCTTTGGAGGATTATGCGGTGGAGCTAGTAGGATTTTCGTCAACAGTTCCGATTTTTAAATGTAATTAAAAAAAATGCTTCCTGGGCCTTCAAAATCATACTCTACAGTAAGAAAGAATAATTCGCAAACATAACCCTTCGCTGACTTAAAACAAAACGATTTCAATAACTTGAAAAGGTTGTATTTTCTGAATGAAGGGTCAACTTTTACCGTGATTGAAAAAAAAACTTTGATAGCTATTCAAATCCATTTCAAAATTACGAATTCAGAAAAAGTAAAATAAAGCAAACTTTTCAATCATACAATTAAGCTTTTCCGTTTATATTGCTGGGCTACCTAGGGTCTAGAAACAAATCACTGTGCCGACCCGCGACTAATAAATTATACTATTTTTAGTCTCTCAGACCGATCGACCCCTCCACCAGTGAATAAAAGATGAGCTTGCAAATGTGGAACTACCCGCGCTGTTCCAATCTTCTTCCGACTCATAAAGGTGTTACGAAATGAACGAACGTGCTACATGGAGTGCTTTTATCTTTCATTTTCTATCATCATTGGACTATTTGTGGTCTGCAATCGGTCCAACCAGGTTGTGGTTGACCGATAGCGGTTGTCCACTAATAAATTGAAATGGACCGTGTTATAGAGCGCTACAGTGAACGATTAGAGGTGGGAGGAAGAGTGGCGGGACTCACCTCCCTTGGCAGGGAGGTATCTGTGCATCGCAGCGTTTCGGGCCGACACGTAACGAAATTCGCTTGCATTCGTTGCATATAGCTATCTGAAAACGCGCTTTAATATATTGTGTTTGTGTATAATTTTAAAAGTAAAAACTAATATTACACATAAGTATATTTAACACAAAGGATTACAGAGAGTCAAAAAATTTGTCCACATCGCTGTCAACAAGAAAAGTGCCCAGAAGGCTGGCAGCATTCAGTGATTCTTTGGCCAAATAATAGGCCCGCCCTCTGGTCACGAAGAGTCGACCGACCGCTTGGCGATTTCCCAAAATACTAGGTGGGTACTCGGCCCCATGGTCCTAGTGTTTCAACCCCAAACGGCTCAAACACATAACAACCAATTAAATTATTGTATTTGTGCTTTAATTGAATATATTGCGTCAAATCTCGCACCTGGCGGTTAATCCACTGATTATGTAGTGGTATACACGTTAAAAAATGTATTGCCATAATTGCTATGATCACGACCAAACACAGCAGTCACGGTCAACAAAAAGTGTTTTTCTTAAGTTTAAACTAAAAGTTTATTTCGGAGACACATCGTATCGTAGCTCGTAGCATCGTCATCTTGAGTGAGAAGTTTCTTATCTAATTTGACTCGTCAACTGTCGCCATCTGGAGTCTGCGAGCTCGCAGCTCTTGAAGACTTTACGTAAGAGGTCAAGCTATCTTTAACGGAGCGTCAGTCAGAAAACTTTATATTCTAATGATGCCATTAAGTTTGAGCAAATTAAAATAAAAGAAGCAAGAAAACTTAAAGTGGTCCCTGAGGTTTACAAAATAGTTTCATTAGGTATACCTACCTATTTTTCTAGACAAACTAAGACACAATGTTCTATGGTTGGTGTAGGATTGTATTGGTGGATGTAGGATTTCGAATCAATTAGGACTGAAAAAGTTAACACAACACAAAGTATTAAAAGTGATGTTCAATGCTGTCAGTGACAGAGTCTGCTATAAAAAAAATAAAAGTGCTCGTTGCAGTTTCAAAGCCTACGAGTATTTCGAACGATATCAGTGAATTGAATTTTACGTGTTTGTGAAAAAATATCGACAGCATACACGCGCAGACACTTGTGCGGGGCGGTTGTAGTGAATTCAATAGAACGAGCTCTGGACAAAGCGATCCTATTTTATACATGATTTTTCCTACACTTCATTATTTTCTGTTGATTGTTTCAACGCTTTAATTCTATAAATAAAACAGTACTTTGTACAGTCACGAGCACCAATATCTAAAGGGAGTAAAAAGAGACTTAACGAAGCCGAAAGGCACTTGTTCTCCCCGTCATTGCGATCATATTTTTGTTCTACAGCATACCTGGGAACTTTCTAGTTATGGAGATATTGGGGGTCAAAGTTCCAACTTTTTCACAAGTTTTTTTTAAATACATGATTTCAATGGAAGATTTTTAGTTTAAACACCTCCATAACCCCCATACTATTCAATCCATCCATCAGCACAATGTTTTGAGTAGGTTATATTGAGTCCTATCGTAACACGTGATTTTTTACCCCAAAAAAAAGTCGTTTCCCAGCAATAATTTTTGCGTAAAGTTACTTAGTTTGATGTAGAGAATGCTTGGTTGACAGCTTCGTGAAGGGTCCGTTTACATCCTGTATACACGTTCCTAAATTTAAAAGCAATTTTCGAGAGAAATAACGATTTTAACTTGGAGATAGGATCGTTTTCATAAAAACATGAGTTCCAAAATACGATGTCGGTAACAACATGAAATTTTAATCAGAACAGTAGGAGAAAAACCTTTTAAAAGTTGTTAAGTGTTTAAATATTGGTGCTCGTGACTGTACGTAACGACGCTGTTCAATCCACTTGGAAAGCTCTTAATTCTATTAGTGAGGACATCCCTGTTTTGTGTAGGTAATTGATCGCTAGGGACTAGACAAAGAACGATGTTGTTTTTATGTTTATGTAGCGTACATTAATATTGTCTTATGTAAAGAATGTGGATGGGTGGGTACATTGGATAGGACCACTTAAGGCGTTTAATAAGAAGGTAATTTATCTACAGGGAGAATAAAAGATCGTGGATGAAACGATACAGGGCGATAGTCGGGGTTATCAGGGTAATTTTTGGTAGTATTTTTTTTTTCAGTGAGGTTCTGAAGTTACAAATAATTTTCCGTGAGACTTAAAAGATATTGAATAAAGTGCCAATACTCATAAATCATGCTATACACTGTCTTAAAAGCACTTCTTAGTGATGATACATTTCCTAGAAGCAACTAAACACCACTAATTGCCTATTTATTAAAAAAAATGGTATTTTCTTATAAAACACTGAAGTAATCATAACTTTTACGGAGATCAAGTTAGGACTCTGCCACAGTTTTACTGCAAATAACCCCAACTATCGCTCTGTTTCGTTTGATCCACAATTTTTTACCCACCCTGTATGTTCTATGTAGAAAGTAGTATATATTTCCAGAGAACAGCAGTGGGTATATGTGCTTAGTTCCGTTACATTCAGAATCTTTTGTTGAAACACATGAATGATATACACCTGAAATTACACTCAGGGGGTCTTAATAATACCACTCATCTTCCGAATATCACAAATGATAATACCTCCCGGCGCCCAAATAAACGAGGGCGCTAGCGAGAAAACATTATTTTATTTTTCTTTTCCGAGACGAGTCACCTTCCATCATTTAATGTCTCATCCTAAAATAACAACCTATTTTTTCTTTTTAGTATTTGTCATCGAAAAAACATAAAAGAACACGCGGGACCTTTTTATTATAAACGGAACATTATGAATATATAAAAGGTATCAGATTGTACATTAACATAAGTCACGACCGCGAGACGAGAAAGTTTGCTTGTGTACTCGAAGATTACACAGAATACACACAGTAATACGTACCCAGAATCTTATTGACTTTTAAACTAATAAAAAGTTTAGAAGCCAATATATTTATGGAAATACACAACTTTATACAAACCTAAAAATAACTTTAGTAATAAGGGTTGCGTCGCGTGGTGTACATATTTATTTCCAAATCCGTTCATGACATGTTGGCTAGCATTGTACTGATCTCCAAAGGGTATAGGGTCTTTGACTTACAGACAGACCTCCAAACTAAAAATAAACCTTTCAACCCTTTTTCGGTTAAAAACGTTAGGGGTTTTTATAAAAAGAGAAAAAAAAAACATAAGTGGCTTATCTCGACCAAAAGAAAGGTTCTAGAAAGAAGTACTTGTTGCTTATCTCCGACTTTACGGAATATCGGACTCCTGAGACATAGCTGTAAATCTTGTTTGGATCGGATCCAAATCCGTTTCACTTTTTAGGGTACACTCTCGCACTATTTTGTAAAAGAAAACTTACATCTGAGTTTCCAGGGACATAGGAACCGCTCCTTAGAAAGAATTTGCTTCCGTTTAATAAAAAGTGATAAAGCTCAGTGCAGTATACACCGTGATTTTTTAGTCGTCTTACAAAGGTGGTCCACTCAATGAGCCCGACATAAAATAGTTCTAGGCGCGATTTTTTTTTTGCCTGCCGTAATAGATACAAAGAAAAGTAAATATACATTATAAAAAAATATGAACCATCCTGTTAATGATGTTTACGTGTCAAACGGGAGAATATACCTACCCAGCGCTCGAGTCCAGTAGATCATCGCTCACAACAGGGTGTTTTAACTACGTCATGCGTATAATATTGAATAATATTTTTATTTTTAAATTATTAAAATCTCATTAATACCATTTTTTTATGAATGCTTAGTAGTCTTTGGATACATGAAGTGGGCTGCCGTTGTTAGACGACTAAAAAGTCACGGTGTATAAGATATCTACTGTTTATCTTTTCCAAAACAATATTATCTACGGAAAAGAACATTCTCCAGGCTCAAGAATTTACTTTTCCCTTTATTCGTCTGAATACATAGCGGGAAGCAGCCGCATTGTCCCCGGGGATTAAGTTTTATCTCAAAAAGCCCTTCAACTTGGAATATACCCATGACGTTTTTAATTAGTGATGATTGTTGATGGCTTCTTAGAAATTTTATAGGTGAGTTATTAGAATCACCAGCTCACCCGTATCAGTGAAGGTTGAAACAACGCATGAACGCACCGTCGTCAATCGCGTCGGTCGAGCGTCTATCTCCGAAATTGAACAGCTCCGATCTCTCTATTAAATTAGGAGAAGGATACTGGCCACTTCACGGTTAACGAGAACAATGCAATTAAGATAAAGCGGATTAAGATTATGAGAGCGCCGAGAAGTGAATTAACAATTTATACATCGAGCATCCGGCGTGTATAAATGGACTACGGAATTCGAAATCCTTTTGAATTTCAACCAGTTTTGTACATATACCAACACAGTTGTTCTGTTTTCTACTATACTTAAACTTAATAAACAATTTCTAAATGGTGCAACAATACGATATAACAATACAATACAATATAGCAGTAACTCATGACTGAAGCACACAAAGCGTTGGCTAAGTTCCTTCGAAGTAACATCTAAAGATTTTATTGAAACATGCTGAGACCAGCGAAGTGGAAACATGAAAAGCGCTGCGATTCACAACTATGTGAAGGTAGCATATGTATACAACGTGAACTATCGCGTTGTATACCAATGTTACCGGACAAATTTTCAGGCCAAATTAGTTTGTCCTAGGCCAAACCGGTTTACCAGTTCCAATCCACCTACAGCTATACCCTACAATGTCATCAATGGTGTTCTGACATATCCGCTTTGTGCTCGGAGTTTTTTGGCTAAAGTTGGATATGCTAGCCATTTGAGAGCACATGAAAGAGCAGCACACCAAAGCTCTCAACAACCTCACTAGAAAGCTATCAAATGGAGTCGCTGTGGCCGAAATCGGCTAGATGACATCATCATCACCCCAAAAAATGCAATGACACTGCCACCAACTTGGATATAGCGTGGTTGGTCACGGTTCTTCCGGTTTGGCCAGAAATTGGATTTGTCCGGTAATTATGCTACCCTTTTTTATTTATGTTTGGATGGGAAATCATCAAATGACCTCCCCCGCTCTGGGCGGAGTGGAAGGGAATGTCAGAATTGTACTGACTAAAAGCCATCCATGTTCCTTCTTTGCCCTTTGCGTTCCAGGGCCGCGGTATCTCTTTCGAACAGTCTCGCAGCAATTATGCTACCCTTACATGGACAAGAAAATAATATTAAAAGAGACTTTAATAGAAGAATACGTTCACGTTTAACTTCGACTTATCCTTCGTCAGGAAGTTAGCAAGGCTGACTGTCGGAGTGACAATCCCCAAACCTTTTTTGTTTCCTTTCTTTCATTGTTCTAAAAGATCCATCTCAGAGACTAGACAGACGTAATTTAGCGTCATTCCTTCCTTCGTTCGCCTTGAATCTTGAGTGTTCGAATCAACGGAGCATGTCCTTTTTCATCGCTAAACTCTTTGAAATGGCCGAAAGCTCTTGCATTACCTCGTGCGGAGAGCTCATACGAGAATGATTCGACATTTTCTCGAGTGCTCGTTTTTTAACCGTGTTATTCATTTTATTTTGATGTTTATTTGTTACATTTGCGGAGTATCTATATCTGTATTACGCTAGAGTGACGTTGGACCAGCATTAGTTATCAAGGCTGCCTAGTGCCTGTTTCTGTACTACAAATATTCATGAATAATAATAGTCATGCACAATCGTATTAATAATTCCTCATTCCCTTTAATTGTTCAGTTATTCAGCTAAGAATTTGTATCAAGAAAATAGAAAAGCTCGCAGGTACATCGCATCCCCGATGAATTATTTAGTTTGTAATACAACTCGGTACAACGAAGGGTATTATTATTTGATTAGCAACATAAATTATTTAGCAGCATTCAACATTTACAAATTGAATCAGACAGGAACCCGACCAGGTATTAGAATACCTAGGTACTATTTTCAGATCATTTATAGGACCGTGAACACTGTCGTTCAGGAATTCTGTATATTCAATCGTTCTATTTTCATAGGTACACAAAATAAATTGGTGTGAGTATGAACGCCTACGCGATCCCAATAAAATAAACGAAAACCAATTTTGGTTGGCTATTACTTTGAAACAATCAAGCCAATCACAAATCCAATTCGGGATGAATCGTCAAACAATGGCGGTAAATCTTTAAAAAAAACACAAATCGTATCAAAGAATTTGCGAAAAATTCATTGACATCAGACAAACGGTAGGCTTGAGCTGTAATTAAATACGGGGATCACCACGTGACTCTGAAAAAGAGTGATTGATGTTACAAATTGCTTCCATTGTCAGGAGCGAAAAAAAAGTGGATTGACGATATCCAATTTATCGGCAACAAGAAAAATTGAACACCTAAAAGGTGCAGAGATTGAAAACAAAAACGTTGTAGTGAAACACTGAAATATTTGTGTTAGATCGGGCCCTTATTTACCGAGTAAATTAAACATTAACAAGACGGAAAGCCCTCATCTCTATGTAGATTGTGGGTCCGGTCATTTCGGCTTGACTGCCTAACACTGACAAATCACAAATTGGCCAATCTATACTATATTACTATATATATCTATACTAATATTATAAAGCTGCAGTGTTTGTTTGTTTGTTTGAACGCGCTAATCTCTGGAACTGCTGGTCCGATTTGAATGATTCTTTCAGTGTTGGGTAGTCCATTTATCGAGGAAGGCTATAGGCTATATATCATCACGCTACGACCAATAGGAGCGTAGCAGCAATGAAAAATGTTGCAAAAACGGGGAAAATTGTGTTTTTAATAACTTGACGCGGACGAAGGTCGCGGGGAACAGCTAGTTATTATATTATAAAGCTAAAGAGTTTGTTTGGTTGAACGCACTAATCTCAGGAACTACTGGTTCGAATTGAAAAATTCTTTTAGTGTTGGATAGCCCATTTATCGAGGAAGGCTATAGGTTATCTCGCTGCGACCAATAGGAGCGCAGCATCAAATATTTTATAATAATTTCACACGGACGAAGGTCGCTGGCAACAGCTAGTCTACTATAATCATAAAGATAATCAGATAACAAACATACTATGTTGTTACTTTCGAATATATATTGGGAATCACAACATTCGTTTTAGGTCACGGTGTAAAATATAGAAACAGATTGATTACGTAAATACGGACAAGTGACGTTAATACGATCATTGATTTATAGGAGTTATGACTTCCAATAATACACAACATTGAAGCCCGTGATGAAATACGGCAATACATTCATAATACGTAGATATTTATGTTTATCAAACTCTGGTCCGCGTACATAAAGCTTTGACAAGCCGACCATAAAATTTGTACAATTTCTCGTTTAATTTTTTAAGCGAACCAATTTTGCAATGCATCCAGCCACTGTGCTGAAGTTACGAGGCCATAACTCGTAGGAGAGAAAATAACGCACCAATTGTTTGAACCTCAAAACAGAAGCAGAGAATTTAAGAAAAATGGAGCAATAAAATCAATTGTCAAAAATTAAAATTATGTACTTCTCGATTCAAATATTGTAGGTAATATCACCAAGACTTATCATGAAATTTTCACCCTCTCAAAACCGTGCTTTTTCAATCAGAATACGTAATTTGAAAACAACGGCGCTAATAAGGCTTCAGAAAAGACGCATGAAGATGGAACGAAGCGCTATATTTCCCGCCGCCCGCTTCACTGAAGTACTTCCAAACTTTTCCTCTCCGATGTTTTCACAGCGGAATATTCACAAACTGCAGGATGAAACTCTCGTCCGCAACTACGTACTCGAAGCATTTGAGGTCTAACTATAAGCCGGATTGGGAGCCACTACGAGTCTCGGAAACACTTTAGCTGCATAATACAGTTCCCGTGCAACCAAGGGCCAAGTTGGTATCTCCATCAGAATTTGTTTGTAACAAAGTTAGAGGCAATACTCTGTACCATCTCTGCATTGTTAAGTTCTACGATTATGAATAACTAACTGTTGTCCGCGACCCGAAATTATTATAAAATACAATTTTCCCCGTTTTTGCATGTTTCATTGATGCTGCGCTCCTATTGGTCATAGCGTGATGTTATATAGCCTATAGCCTTCTTCGATAAATGGGCTATCCAATGCTAAAATAATTTTTCAATTCGAAGTAGAAATTTCTGAGATTAGCGCGTTCAACCAAACAAACTCTTCAGCATTATAATAAAAAAATATATATATATATATACTCGTATGTATATATTAAGTATAGATTGAGTTTCTAAACTATGCAAATATTGTCTTTAAGATGTGGGTAGGAGGTGACACTTCGTCTTAATACTGTTCTCAACAAAGTGTCGTAACATAAATCCGTCTTCAAGTTAAACCTATTCCCATTTAACATTGTCCGTAAAGTTTTAACGATAAAACACAATCCAATTAATAGTTGTGCAGTTAGTCGTATCGTCGCCATCCATAACTGTCGCACAACACTCCATGTAGGTCTATCGAGTTGCTAAGTCCCAAGGACACCTACTGAAGATAGCGATGCCAAAGTAAAGTAATCGTTAGGCAATGTGTAATAAGATATATTTACATAGAACATGTGTGAATGCGGATTATCTTCGTAAGAAAATTTACTGTAGGATGAGTGTAACTGCTCGGAATATCCGACTATGCGGCTATAAATCTGTAGTTAGATTTAGTCGATTTGGTGTGAATATAGCCAGAATAATCTATATGAACTGATAAAACAAATGCGTTACTGCTTTATCTACTCATTTTAGGTGAGCAGAACTTTCAATAAACCTTTTGGCGTTTCTGTAAAACGTGGCAGTCGTGGCAAAACGATATCATTTTTGTTAATTGCATAGCATGTATATGCAGGGTCAGGTTGGTCTGTGGATGGGTGACCATCCATTACATACCGAGTTTCCTCCGGGCCTCGGAAAGCACGTTAAGCCGTTGGTCCCGGCTGTCATTTGTAGATCTTTGACAGTCGTTAGGTAGTCAGTGACCCAAAAAGTCTTACAACCAGTCTTACCAAGGGGTATCGTATTACCCAGTAATAACTGGGTTGTGGAGGTCAGATAGGCAGTCGCATGTCTATGTAAAATACTGGTATTCAGCTGCATCCGGATGAACTGGAAGCCGACCCCAATATAGTTGGGAAAAGGCTAGGCAGATGATGATGATGTATACGCAGGCTCAGGCTCATTAAAACTGCTTTTTATACCCACATTTTAATTTGGCCTCAATAACATTACGGGAAGAAGCCTTTTTCCCAATAAAACAGACATAAAGATCTTTTTTTAGCCTAAACAATTCCAAAATATAGTACACGGCGTCCGCCCAGGCTTAGCCTAAATTCGATTGAAGCGATTCAATCCCACGCCGTAGAGATTGAAAGGATTCTAGTGGCACTGATTGGATGGAGTGTGCCACATCACTAGAGACGTATATACGTACGTAACGCACTGGTTATTTTATCCAAAACATATTGTGGGACATTTAGCAACTGACAATAGACAAAGGTGGAAGTAAAAATGAGGATGGCAACTGTGGAACTAATGGCGCTAGCATAGCTAGTTCCAAGCATTATCATTGATTGAAAATTTGTTGGCGCCATTTTATATTTAAAAATAGCTTCACCTCATTGGTCAGATTTGGTAGCTATGGTCACTTCATCTACAATAAGCGTTATCAGACTTACCTTATTGTATGACTATCGTTTGATAAAACACTCCTTGTTACTGAAATGTCAAATTAATATACAATTCTAAACCATTTTAGTAATATTCCCACACAGGCCTTTTTGGACTTAAATGGTCTTAAAATCTTACTCTGATCGTCGTCAGATTTTGTGCATATCTTGAAATGTTTTACACAAAGGATATAAAGTTCATTTTACACTATTATTTATTACTACAAACAACAGTTACGTTACTCTAGGTGAAGTAAATAAAGACGTTCATAGATCTATACTAATATTATAAAGCTGCAGAGTTTGTTTGTTTGTTTGTTTGTTTGTTTGTTTGTTTGAACGCGCTAATCTCTGGAACTACTGGTCCGATTTGAATGATTCTTTCAGTGTTGGGTAGTCCATTTATCGAGGAAGGCTATAGGCTATACAACATCACGCTACGACTAATAGGAGCGGAACAGCAAAGAAAAATGTTGCAAAAACGGGACGGGATTTTACGCGGACGAAGGTCGCGGGGAACAGCTAGTCTTCGATAAGTTCCGTGGCGTCTGAAAGTTGTTTACGTCGAGTTCTCGAACCATACGCACGTTTAAATGGTCTATGAAACATTATTTCCTTTTGAACTTTTATCTCTAATGTGCTAGACGTAAAACAAAAATAACTGCGGCGCCACTCTAACGAGTTAAAAAGGAATAAATTATTTATATATGCGGGAAAACTACTTTGGATCTGGGACTCGTTGTGGCAGTGACACGAGTATTGATCTGTGAAGCAAAGCTGCGCCTGCAGCTATCAGAAGAAGAATTGGTGGTGCTGGCCATTTGTGTAAGCTTTTACTTAACTTGCCTTGTTAGTATGCATTGTTCAAATTTGCAACTGAATTTCGAACCAGTCCTCCAACCGTTTGAGCTGTAATTTTGCACAATTCTTTGGTTTTGGTGACAATGCATTTTATGACAGCCATGAATTGATTCTGCAGATAGAATCGTCTCCTCACAGGAGAACTCCTCAACGTTTAATTACACTTAACTGTGATGAGTTGAAGCTACGTGTTCAATTTTGATAGAAGCAAGGCATGTTTTAAAAAAAAGTTTTATTTTTATTTACCCATCCTTAACTTTGAAATCATGTAAATCTGATGTGGGTAAACAAGGCAGATAGTAACTTAGCAGAGCACAAAAATCTGAATTTCAGAGTTCCTTATAAGAAATTATTATTACCGGCGTTTTTGCCTGAAAACGGTAAAACCGACGGGTTCAGTCATCCTGCAAAAGTGGTACCTTATGAATAGACAAAAGATCTAAAATGCTGATATCCAACTTCATCGTTTTGAAGCCAGACCTTCGATCAAAACGAAGCAGTTGGAAAAACAACTGATGAGAAATTGAATTCATTTCTTGTTCATGCCATATGGCAGCTACATGTCGCTACAATAGAACTCGCGACAATAACCGGCAGTGTGCCTTGTTACGTTAGAGAGGCACCGAGACTGCAAACGTTATCTATGCAAAACTTCATGATGAAGAATTAAATTATACTGGAGCTGCGCTCGTACGTGTATGCTAATTTATGAATTTTAGTTCATCTCTACGAGTTTCATCTGACAAACTGAGTTTGAAGTTAATTTTTACAGTGCTTCAACGATCTTTTGACGTTGTCGGGGAAGCGCGGATGGTAAACATGTGGGCAATGTTTTGGGAATGAGGGCTATGACATAGACAGATCTAGATAACGCATGGTGATCTGTACTAAACCAAAACGTACCATTTTTTGATTACCTATTATGACGTCTCAATCACTATTTAGTGATGGGAAAAAAAACAGACACCGCCGTGTGCGGCAACCGTCTCAACAAGTAAATATTACCTTATATTGATTATATAAGGTGTTTCAATCGAATATTTACGTGTTGTTAAGATCTAGTGTTGACAAAAAGAAATGGAATTCTACCTTATTTTATCACTCAATGGTTTGCTGGGAGAGAACAAATTTTTTATTAAAATTTGCCTTTGTACATCCGAATACAATTACTGTCCGAATACTATTTATTGAATAATTGTGTACAGTGAAGACGAACAGACAGAGATAGATCATATTTTACTTGCAAAAAAGCTTGCAACCTCTTTACATAATATTATTTTCAAACCGAATTTAGTAACCACTGGCCAGTAATTGCCAAAAGAATTAAGTAAGACCATTAAAGTTTTATTTTTACGATTTAATCGTCGACGAATAAATGGCTTTTAATTTTTTTTTCATCTTTTTTAGCCAGTTGCATGAATATTATTTCATTCAACCGTTTTACCTCAACCTCAAATGATAAATAATGCAAATACACGCTTTATTAATACACGCTTTTGAAAGTTTTCAATTATATGAAACATGGCGAACCACTATAAATAGTAACTCTGGTAATAGGTACATTGTAATTTTGCACCAGCGGTTTTCCTTTGTCTATTCTCTACAAGGTACAAAGTCTTTTATGTATTTGTCGAGTAATTGAGCAAATAAAAAAAGAACTGAACGACGACCTATTACGTCAAATGTCAAATAGCAACTGATCGATATAGTAGATGATTCATGGCGGATCGCTTGACGGGACTATGTTTTATAGCTATAAATATCAGCATATATGTACACTTTCATGGCTGTTCTCACCATAAAATGCTTCCAGCGTGATTTATATCGAAATCTTTATGCATGAGACTACCCTCATTTTAGGATTTAATGAAAGTTACCCTCGTATAAATAGCTTTTTTATTTTTTTGTTGTTTAGACACTTTAGCATAGTCAGCGTCCTACTGAGAAAATTCTTAAAAATATATTTTGCTAAGGCAGATATTCTATCAAACTAAGTATATTGAAAATAATATTTTACGTAAGCCTATCTAAAGCAAAGAAAACTCATTTACCAACTTTCATGAAATATTTCTAAGATTAAGTACACACGATCAAAGAAATAAATAAATATTTACAATTGACTACAAAGAAAATGAATGAGCTTTTGACATGCAATTTAGCACTTTGTTTAATTAATTTAACAATGGTACCTATGGCTAACAGACGTAAAATGTAGGTATCTTGTTTACGTATTATTTGCTGAAAGGTTATTCAACCCAGGCATCCTAAGAAGGCGTAGAAACTGACGAAACTAATCGTAATTCAGAGTGATCAGATTTCAGCGTCTACCCATTTTCAATTATCACGTTATTTGAGAGCTTTATTTTTGTGAAAGTAGTGTGGTGAAAGTAGGTACTGACGCAAAAAATACATAATTATACATTCAGTCAAAAAAGTATCGGGAATGGATGATTTGTTTATGGTTCCAAATTCATTTTTTTTTTAAATATTATTTTGGCACAACCGTTTTCCATTTTGGCGCGGAGTTTGAGTTTCATCTGTTATTTCTAGTGTGTATTGCGAATTTCATAATGGACAAAAACATCGAAGTATGTCTTGAGATACCGCGGCCCAGGAACACAAAGGGCAAAGACGGATCATGGATGGGTTTTAGTCAGTAAAAGTCTGACACTCCGCCCAGAGCGGGGGGTTTTTTTGATGATTTCCCATCCAAAAAAAAAAAAGATTGTCTTAAATTTTGCATCGCCAATGGAATTTTGTGTTCGGAGTTCCTGAAAATGTTACAGAAGGCTTACGGTGAATCGACTTTATCAAAAACACGTGCTTATGAGTGGTACAAAGCGTTCAAAAGCGTTCGAAATGTGTTGGAAGATTTGCCTCGCTCTGGTGGGCCATCAACGTCTTCAACTGAAGTTTACATCGCAAAAGTGAAAGAAATAGTGACTGAAAATCCTCATTCAAGTTTGAGAGAGATAGCCGCTGAACTTTCTGCGTCTCACGAGTCGATCCGTACCATTTTAAATAATCACTTGGGTATGAAACATGTTGCCGCTCGGCTAGTCCCAAAAGACCTGAATTTTCTCCAAAAACTGCTGAATGCACTGCACTGTTCAAGAAGCATCTTTGATTATTTATTTACGAAGGGTCCAAAAAACAATAATCCTGTCTTTGCTGTAGCGCAGTTGTGTATAAATATAGGCTCATTTCCGTAAAAACAAATTATTTCCTCTCTTTTGATTATTCCAGCCACTTTCGGGAGAATAAAGTAATTTTCTATGTTATGCGTCCCGCCGGAATGTTATTTATAAAAGGTAAATTGTCAAAGTGATAGCGAGCTTTGAAAGCGCCAGTCAGCAAATTACTCTCGACCGCCATCAGACCTCCATTAATTCATTTTCCTTAGCAGTGTTGATGGAAACTATTTTGTAGTAAAGAAAAACCTTTCAAGTTATTTCCTCATCTTAATGATCAATTTTCTTTTATTTTCGCAGAAAAATATAAGACGCAGATTTCCTCCATCAAAAAAGAAAATAAACGAAAACTGATTATTAAGCAGAGAAAATAACTTGAAAGGTTTTATTTGTGGTCATCATTATCCTCAGACTCCCAACTATTTTGTTTTTGTATACCTCAAACGTAGTAAAAAGATTTTCCTGGAAAATGGATTTAATGATCGGAGTTTTTTCATTTTTAGGGCAAACAATTTAATTCACATAAAGACAAACTGGCTTAAAAAGGTCAAGAATTTCCACGCTAATGTTGAAACGTAACTGAAAGGTTATAAAAGATTTCATTGTCTTCGCCCAGAGCACAATGGAGAAGCACAATTGCACTTCCATTTGAGTCCCAATCTCGTCATTAAGTGGAAACGTCACCGAAAGGTAAGAAGCTAACTACGTAAGTACTAAGTAACATCGATCGAGGACCGAGATGAGTACCTACGTACTTACTTAGATATAGTGTCTTTCACGTACTGTCTCATCTCATGAATGACTTAGTATACAAAAGGAAAATCATGAGTTTTCCTATTAATCACACAGATTGTTTCTATACTTGTGAGAGACACATAAGCTACCTTATGTGAGTGTATTACAACAGGATACTTCAAAACTGATAACTAAAATTGATCACATTTGAACAAAACTTTGTGAGTCTTCTCAAAGTAGATCTTAGTACGCATTTGTTTACCAAATAAGTAAAGTAAATAAAATAACCTTTACATAAGTTAGCGCAGTGAAACATAAAGCTTATAATAATGTAAGATTAGGTCTAATTTAGAAACAGTAGTAGTATTTGTACCTTTTGGTTTCTGTTCTGATAAACGGTAGACATCAAAACGTCTTAAAAAGAATTTCGAGCGCGGCTTATCTTCAGGGTTAATAGAGGTAATGAAGCTTGATTTATTTAAATGTTGCTTCTTCGTTCTCATATTTTATTGAATGATCGTGTCGTCATCATCCTCTTGTGCTCATTCCGAATCCATTTCCTTATATACTTCGCCGGCAGATAGTATATTTGTCATTATACATACAAACAGCGTCGTCTCTGTGCAAATATTCGCTGTTTTGTGAAATGTCTAAGGCATCTTCATCAGCCGTCGTTTCAGTATACAATTTTAGATGAACAGCTTTAATATTTTTTAATAAAAACAAGGAAAATAAGGTAAATCTCATAAATAATATTATAACATTGTGTTTTATCATCAATCACTGAGTTATTTCCGCTTGTAGGTTCCCGTGGGTGTAGATAAGTTAAATTTAGCCTTCCGTGCTCATACCTCATTGTTAAGTAAGTAAGTAAGTATTTATTTGCATAAAATGTGGTATATACAGGATGTTATAAAAATGTTATAGAGCACGACACATTCCGCCATAATAATAGCATGCAAAATCATTTTTTTACACAAGTTAGGTACATTAAAATGAACAACATAGGAACGTACCTATCTAACATAGATATCTATACATAAATCTCCTCTATACTGTCATATTGTGAAGATAACATCATTATCAATACGACTACTGTTACTGTAAAATATAATAAAAGGGACTCCATGTTTTTTTTTTGTAATTTTCGAAAGGTGGGTAGAGTGGGTAAGTAACAGAAAAGATCTTTGAATAATAAAAATGTTCTCTCTCAGCTAAATGTTTCATTTTTAAGGTTTTGACGTAGGATTTCTAATACAGGAAATAATCATGTGCCTAGCCTTTTCCCAACTATGTTGGGTCTGCTTCCAGTCTTAACGGATGCAGCTAAATACCAGTATTTTACATGGAGCGACTGCCTATCTGACCTCCACAACCCAGTTCTGGGTAATACGATACCCCTTGGTAAGACTGGTTGTCAGACTTTCGGGCTATTGACTACCTGTAACAACTGTCAAAGATCTACTAATGACAGCCGGAACCAACGGCTTAACGTTCTTTCTGAGGCACGGAGGACACTCGGTATGTAATGGATGGCCATTCTTCCACGGACCAACCTAAGTTAGCACGACTTAACTTAAAAATCGTTCCGAGCGGCTGTTACTGTTTAGCCACGAGCTCCTCAATCCTCTTCAGTTTCCAATACGCAAAACAACAGGTTGAAAAAAAAAGTCATATTCGTGGAATCTCCTAATTCTCAGAAGGTCCCAGATTGTTAGGTGCGCATTATATCTGTTTCGAATATTCTACGTCAAAACCATTTTTAACCTTCTACGAAAAATGCCTACGTTATGATTGCGATAAACAAAAACATTGATTCCTAAAACTAACACTCTGAGCTCACCAAAATATTTATCCTGAAACGGGGATCGAACCCGCGTCCTTGATCTAGGGCGGGCACTCGTGTCGATGCACCATAGGTCGTCGTATCTTTTATGATTAATTGCAATCAGAATAATTGGAATATTTTATTCAAATCATAAATTATCTAATATAGTTCAAATGAAGCCCTTTTTGAACTTTATGATTTTGAACTAAGTGAAGAACACTTACGTCAATCGACTCGTATATTTTTGATAGTATAATAGTGTCCCGCTGCACGTAGTAGGATATAAGTTCATATATAAAAAGTAGGACACATACCAAGTTCCATCTTTATACGCGTCTTTATTGGCATGTGGGCGGTTCACAATAATATGTGATATATCAAGTACTTACGACAATTTTATAAATAATCATATTTCTGTAGTAAGCTTTTTGTTTGTAGCACCCATTTAAGACATACAATACGCCCTCGCAGGTCAACATAATATTTTAGTTCGACTGGTTTAACAATACAAATATCGATGGCTCTCGATCTCAAATGACTAATGGCGAAATCCTAATGGAATTGGAATTTCAGAGATAAGCCAAAATCGATTGACAGACGGGCAGATAATAATATATCGAGGATTTATTGTTCTGATCTCTGAATCAGTTGTGGCATCGCTGATCGGTTTAAACGAGGGGTTTAACCGCTTAAGCGAAGATTTGCTGGAGAGCTAACAATGGGAGCCTGAAGAGCTCATATAGACAAAGGTGTATATGTGTGTGTTTGTTGAGTGCTTGAGATCTTAACAAGTCCGTCACAATGCAAGCACGCCTGCATAAACTAAGTCCCTCCCACAACCGTAGCGGCATTTTCATTTAAGCTCTTTGCCAGTCTAAGCAGATATAATAAAGCCTTCATGGGCCAGAAGTTTAGTTATTAAATTGGCTTATTGTTTAGACAGAATATTAGAGAATTTAGAGCCTAATTGTGAAATAGGACGGTCCTAACCGTCCTTGGGGAGACCGAATTAGAGACTAGATTTATTACTCAACAAATGTTAAATTCGCCTAGAGTAATGGAATTATTATGATATATCTATGCGAACAAGAGACTTTCTTTTTTGTTGTTGAAAATAAACTCAGATACACTAATGAAGATGAATTATTAAAAAAAGCATAATTAGAGAGACTGCCAGTTGAAAATAGATGGCATTGGGGAGGAAGGGGGTGGGCGTAGCAATAAGGGAGCTTCAAGCCTGAGGGGGAACAACAACCGGAGGTAAACAAGAGCACGAGTTATTTGCTGTAAGTGTAAGAACTCGTATAATTGTAGAATTCATCATCATTGTGTTTAACTACGTAACATAAAGGTTGTGTACAGAATAAAATTAAACGTAGTTTTTGGCATATTCATTTTGAGTAGTTAGTGCCTTTTTTTTTTTTTTTTTTTTACGGATGGGAAATCATCAAATGACTTCTCCCGCTCTGGGTGGAGTGGGAGGGAGTGTCAGACTCTTGTAGTTAGTGCCTTAGAATTTATTTATTTACATCATGCCTGTTATCCCCAAAGGGTTAGGTTAGAGGTGTACCTGGCAGTACAACCACATTTCGCCAGTTATGTTTAAGTCCCATGTAATAGGGGGCGAGCCTATTGCCATCAACCCGGCGAAAATCCAGACTCCGTGGCTGCTACTGAGAAATTCCTGATGAGAAAACCCAATGACACTTTGCCCGACCCGGGAATCGAACTCAGGACCTCATGCTTAGAATCTTGCTTGCGACCACTAGACCAACGAGTTCGAATTTATTTAAAAAGCTATTATTAATGTAGATGTTTCAAAGTTAAGTAAAACAAAAAATCCTAATTAGAAGCGAAACCTACATTTATTTTTAGTTATCTATCAAGCATTACAACATTAGAAAAATACACGCTCAAATCGATTGATTCCATTGAATACGGAAAACCTCCTTTGACGAATCGTTGTATTAGATTTAGGGCAGTGAACACAAGGCATGTAGTAATTCGACTTCCATTCAATTGTAATATCCGATAAACGGGATCCCACGGACTCAAGACTCAAGTGCTCTTGTTTGCCAAAAGAAAATTCGCAATAATCGTTGAATCGTTCACGTGGAAATCCGATAACAATTTGGACGTAGACAATGTGTGCCATTAGCAGTTCGGCACGTGTAAAGAAAACTGTTTTGGGACAACTCCTTTGAGAGACAGATGAACATCGAAACATGATTTTCGACAAAAGAACGATTAGTTGCTCTTTTTTTTAATGTTTGTCTACTCGATCATATTTATAGAGAAAAAAATGTTTACTCTTTGGAGTTTTTTATGGACATTGTTTTCAGGGTTACGTGCCCAAATGGTGCTATAGCTAGGGACCCCATTAGTAAGGCTCTGTCGTCTGTCCGTCCGCCTGTAACACTTCTTGTCTGGGCTGTCTTTTAAACCATAATCGGTAGACACTTGAAATTTTAGAGTGTGAACAACATTTGCTATAACAACAAATAATAAAAATAAAATAAAGGGACACACAAGAAACGTGTTGTTTTTTACGGAGTCCTTCGCGTGCGAGTCCAATTCGCACTTAGCCGGTTTTTTCCTATCAGTGTTTCTTAGTATTACAGAGTAAAAAGCTCTGTGTTTAAACCAAGATAGATAAAGCTACCGCTATTTAAAGTGCGTTGTTCTTAAGGTAATATATTTCAAAGCAAGCTTTTGTTACGTCGGTGAACAAGACTTTCGCTTAACGCTTGGAAAGCGGAAATTTTCTAAAAGCAATTTCGAGAAACACCGGTGCAACGTATTAGAATGAAAAATGTCTGAAAGATATTTTCCGTTATTGTGCCTTTACGATGTTCTAGCCATGTAATAAGGAGAAACCTTCGACGAAATAATATCGAGCGGTAGTAAGATAACTCACAACTTTATGATTAGAAGTCGTAACAGTATTTACCTGAAGCAACTTAATGGAAATTTCACATAGCACCGGCAAGTGATGGTCCGTTACTTTTTACTACCGTGCCCGTCCCTAAAGTGTTAATAACCAGTACATAAACAGCCTCACTATATCTATATAAGACGGACAGGCTGTGGTAGTGGGGGTGCGCTTGGCAAAGATGGAGCTTGTTTATCTTGGCTCCAGGAAACTTGGCGCCTTCAGCCGTCCATCATAGGAATTTGTTTACGAGATAGCAATGACCCACTTTTTATACCTGTCATAATATCTCTCATTTGGTAAGACAACATAATTTGCAAACCAAATACCTAGAATCATTTTCGCCATTTTTGGGATCTTTTTGTTATTATATTTGGAACGTGATTTGCATTTCTCTATCTTGTGTGTTATTGTGAAGATGATACTTATATTTTATTCAGCGCAAGTCTAGGCTCTGTTATCGTGATTAAGTTTTGGCACAACTCCAATATCATCTGCGCGACAGTCTACAGAATATACCTACAAAGATGCAGTATTCTTGTATTGTAAGAAATTTTAAAATAGTTTCAGCAAAATGTGGGTATTGGGTTGCCAAAGTGCCCATTGCAATGTTCACATTGGCGAAAATGTACCATTCGTAAAGTAAAAGTAATATTACTTTGTTTTTTTTTAACTCGCAGTTATCTTAAAATTACGTTCAAAATGAACAAAGTATCATTGACCCGGATCATTATTGCGTGATCTTTTATACTTGACACATTCATTTTAATAATTGCTCTGGCTTAACATTTTGTCGCGGCCTTTCATCTTGTGGAGCAACAAATAAATGAGAGCAATACGAAAACATAAAGAGGCATTAATAGGATCGTATCATGTACCGCGTAAAGATACCTTATTTGTAAGAAGCTTTCAACATTTACTGTATTTGATGTTCGACGTTCAAACGGGACGAGACAAAAAGCAAGCTTTCCGAGGTTGCGAGGGAAACCCTCCAAGTGTAGCCGGAAACGGAACTAACGAGCAATTTCGCTGCTCAAGTTGAACCGCACAACTGTTACATCGTGTATATCTACGCCATATACCTATATTCTCACTAGACTAAAACATATAGGTTACAGTTAGTTAGCATGGCCCATATTATGTTCATAGCAAATTGACATATTTGATTGTCGCAAACGTATTGTACTCAGTATGATTCACATTTGCATGCCTACGTCAGAACGTGTACCTATGCATATTAATAACAGCTTGTTATTTTCCAAGTACGAACAATACAATGCAACAAACTTTTTAATGAGATGGACCGATGGTGGCAATTTTCTCACGTATTACCTTTAATGTTGATAAGTATGTTAACGTAGAAAAAACGTAATATTTTAATGTCACTGGCCCTGTTCCGAATGGTTTTTATGACCTGACGAAACATTATATTAACATTTCAGTATTTACCGTATCACATATATACATATGATGGTGAAGACAGCATCCAATCTGCTGCGTAGTGTACAAACACAACACAAAGTCACGGAAAGCGAATTGAATTTATAATATAGTATTGATCATTTGAAACCCAGTGTCAATAAAATAGTATTTGAATAAAATTTAATATTTTTCGTTTTCCAACTAAGTTGGGATTTGCTTCCAGTCTAACTGGATGCAGTTGAATACCACAGCCCAGTTAGTACTGGGTAATACTATACCCCTTGGTAAGACTGGTTGTCAGACTTTCGGGCCACTATCTACCTGTAACGACCGTCAAAGATCTACAAATGGCAACCGGGACCAACGGCTTAACGTGCTTTCCGAGGCACAGAGTAAACTCGGTATGTAAAATGTTGAACCTTATTATAAAAGAACATCTATGTACCTATTGATGTAATGATTTGATTTGATTTATATAATTGGTTGTCACCCATCCACGGAACAACCTAGCCAAACGCAGCTTAACCTGAAGATCGACCCAAGCGGCTGTTATTATTTCGCTACGAGCTCGTTCCTCCCTTTAAGAACTTACTGGCTAATATTTTCACATATCGCCATATTTTCTCCAATAATCATTAGTAGAGCTCTGAAAATCCTCGACTGAAACACCAAAGGATAAAGCTAAATCCAGGTACACCAACATCAGCAATGCAAACGAAACACGGTGTCTCGGCAAGCCTAAGGCCAATCAAGCGCATACTGCATATTTCAATAGTCTGGCTCTACAAATAGGAGCAAGCTGCATCGTTCCACCTCGCTTCTGACCCAATTTCTGACTGCTACAAAGGGTGCGGCAACTGACCACCATATACCATATAGCCTAGCCTAGCTTTTCCGTTTCCGCAAAAGAAAGAAAATTGTGGAGGGAGGTGGTCTATTTATATAGATAGATAGACAGATAGATCATTTATTTAGTGCACACAAATTACACGACTATATGACTATATAAAAACAAGGTGCCAATATACAAAAAGATAACATATTTACGAATAAAGTATAGTAACTCCATGATATACGTCAAATCAAAGGGATCCCTTCTATTTGCATAATATTCTTTTTCCTAATATACTTTGGCATAACAATTTTGGCATACTTTGTTTTGCCATAATAATACTTTGCCATATATTTTTTTGGCATACAGTTTATGTTGGCATAATTATCTTGGAGACTAATTTGTTTTGGCATAATAATACTTTGCCATATTTTTTTTTGGCATACAGTTTATGTTGGCATAATTATCTTGTAGACTAATTCGTGTTGGCAAAAATTGAATTCGCAAAATGTTACTAGGCATACTAACTATTAGCGTAATTAAAATTAAAATATTGTCTTAAAAATTCAATATGTTAAAGTGTGAAAGTGAGTGCAGAATAGAATCGCTGCAAAACCGACTCCACGTAGTCTTGTCTGCCCTACCCCTAGAGTGTAATTTAAGCCCGCGCAGGCGCGGAGGGGCGAGGGGGCCCGCGAGCTGAGGAGCAGGTGGTTTTAACGCTCGCTGCCGCGGCTGAGGCTGGCCGGCCTAGCCGGCCAGCAAGCCGAAGCTGCGGTGGTGAGCGTAAAACACATCTGCGACGATAAGCTCGCGTGGGACCGCCGGAGCCCCGCAGCGCCGGAGCTGTGACAGAAACCATGCCTGCTGCATGTTGCATGCTGCATACTTGCTTGCATGCTGCATGCTTACTTGCATGCTGCATGCTTGCTTGCATGCTGCATGCTTGCTTGCATGCTGCATGCTTGCTTACATGCTGCATGCTTGCTTGCATGCTTTTTACAGGGAAATAAAAATCACATAAAATGTTCACAATCAACTGTTTTATAATGATGAATGTTTTGATTGATTGATTTTCTGCCGTTTAATGACTATCGATACGAAATGTATGCCAAAAGACGACTCTGACTGTGAACTTTCTGTGATAAGATGGTTCTGCTTTTTAAAAATAAGTATTAGTCTCTAACATTTTAGGAGTTAGTTATTATTTTGCGTACTTGTTATGCCTATAAAAATAATTATGTTTTAATATCATTATGCGTTAGTAAATGTATGCTTTAAAATGTTATGCTTAATCATTATTAGGAGTAGAAAAATTATGCTTAAAAAAATTATGCGGAAGCTGTTATGCGTAAGTAATGTTATGCGAAAATATAATTAGGTTAAACAAAAGTATGCCAAGTCATATTAGGTCTTAAAATTTTATGCAAATGGATAGGGAACCCAAATCAAATAACGAGTATACAAGGTGCGGTGCGTCACAAGGTTAAGATGTCATTAAGCATATGAATTTGGGTAATAACTTTTCCCTTTTGCAAACACTATCGCATTGAGTTTGTTCTCAGAAAACCCAATCATAGGTTAAGCTCGCCTTTGTACGTATTTTGTGTTAAAGCTGTTATATTGTTACTATGTCTGTGTCACGTTTTGTGTGCAATTAATAATATATTATAAGAATAATATGCTTGCTAGATTCACATCTAGTAGATGTCAATCAGAAATATTGCTTTGTAACTTTTTTATTGCATTCGTGATTGTACATCAGTTTTGTGAATTATAAAAAAAAAAAATGGGACAGCGGTTTATTTTTTAGCAAATAATTTAAGAAATGGCGAAAACTATGTAGAATTAGAATTTGGAAAGAAAATCTCTCATGTATCCAATTTTATTTATTTGTTAACAAAAAGCAACTTGCATTAACAGTAAGTATGAACCATACACACAATTTTGTATTTACTTACATATAATGCTGGCTGATTATGCGTATAACTGTGAAATAAACTGTTAAAATACATCGTTTTCATCATGCAAAATAAGGCCCGTCATAAATAATACAACACTATTGGGAACTGGTACCACTGACTCGCTGAGTAACTCAGTTAATCTGTATTAAATTGTGATATCGATTTAACTATCAACGTGTTATCGACGGCTCGTATAAACTTATTAACTCGGCCTTATTATTCGAAGCCCTCTAGACATTGGTACAGTATCGATATTCGATAGAAATATGATGCATACAGCACTATATTATATTTGCAGTGATAACACGCCTGTAAAGCCTCTTATTGGCAGTTAATAGGTACTCACATTATGTACTCAACTTAACGATACAGGGAAAAGATACTATTTTTGTTATCCGATGGATGAATTTCGTAACTTAGTAGAGTAATGTAGGGAGGAGCTCGTGGCCGCTCGGGTCGATCTTTAGGTTAAGCCGTGCTTGCCTAGGTTGGTTTGTGGATTGGTGACCACCCATTACATACCGAGTTTCCTCCGTGCCTCGGAAAGCACGTAAAGCCGTTGGTCCCGGCTGTCATTTGTAGATCTTTAACAGTCGTTAATACAGGTAGTCAGTGACCCAAAAAGTCTGACAACCAGTCTTACCAAGGGGTATCTTATTACCCAGTACTGCCTGGGTTGTGGAGGTCAGATAGGCAGTCGCTCCATGTAAAGTAATGGTATTCAGCTGCATCCGGTTAGACTGGAAGCCGACCCCAACATGTTTGGGAAAAGGCTAGGCAGATTATGAGTAAAGTAATGTAGGCGATACACACTAGGTACTAAATCGCTTTATCTTCTGTGACAGCTATTATAACAATATGTTGGCTTTGTTGGCAACAAACCTTCTGTAATAATAGAGGTAGATCTAAAGAAGTGAATTACACCGTTTTACTTAATTTATACTTTTTTTTGGCCAAGAATCATCATTGCCATCCAACGTGGCAATGCTGCCACCCTTCTGGCCACTTTTCCCGTTGACAGCGATGTGGACGAATTTTTTGACCCTTTTGATACTTGTACATATTTTTATTACTATTATAGATTTGAAGTTTGTAAATAATGTAAATATTCTTTGAAATTAAATATTCTATTTATAACTTATTATTTTTAGTATAACCTCAAAATAGCACAATACAGTCCTAATAAAACCTATAAAACGATAAAAGGTTATCAATTATGAATTGCCTGAAAGCCAACTTCAATTTGCTTAACATGTAGAAGCAAGTATTAATATCCTAACAAAACATTATGAAAGGCCGTATTGTTAATACTATCTCCCGACACCGACTCGACAGCTGCTCCGAGCATAAAGGAAACCATATCAGATCAGTCGGTCATCGAGCTTCATTCACCACAAGGCATTGAATGAATGAATGAATGATATACTTATTTGCAAGAATATAGGTAGCTAACATTGTCAGCAAATCAACGAACGAACCGTTCAGATTCGTTGAGATATACTTTATAAGTAAAAGAAAAAACGCTAAGATATTTTCATAGAAAACTACACGAAAACTATATATGTAGTTCGATAACAAAACGAAGTTTGTTTCGCTTCGAATATGTTATTAGAACGTACTGTATCCATATCAATACGCACCGATATGAAATACGTGTTTCTGTTATCAAATGAATCAGCTAGGAAAGTGAAACATAAACTATACAGTTTTATTATAATCAAAGGCGAATCTTTTAGTAAAGCAAAGAGTGCCTAAATAAATATTTACGGAAGATTTAAGTAAAATTCGCGATCCATTAACAAAATAAACAAAAACTCATCGAGGCCCGTAATTGGAACAAATGGACAATTTAGTTAATGATTTTAGATTGGTGGTAGCTGTACCCGGTGCGTTGCAGTGCAATTCTTTCTACCTACTACACTACGTCCTCGTATTTTTTACTACTCGCCTGCCTACTACCTACCTACCACCTACCTACTACCTACCAATTACCTACCTACTACCACTTAGGGGTATGAAAAATAGATAGTAGCCGATTCTCAGACCTACTGAATATGCATATAAAATTTCATAAAAATCGGTCAAGCCGTTTCGGAGGAGTATGGTAACTAACATTGTGACGCGAGAATTTTATATATAAGATTAATGTTTTAACGTAAAATTGCTAGGTATGAGAATTTTATCTCTTCAAGGTTAGTAGCATCTGAAAGTTCACAAACATCACAAAAAGCTGCCAAAACCGTTCGTAAAAACAAAAAGTTTCTAACAACAAACCTTTGTTTGTGAAACCAACAACCCAACGAAATTGTTAAGAAAATAAATTAACTTCAGTAGGCAAAGGTACCTAAATCACAATTTGTGAATAAAGGAATGCCCCAAGATGATATTAGAAAACTTTTCCCGAAAGTAACAAGTTAGGTGTACCACAGAACTTGTGGTGTTTCATCTAATTCAATTTTAATTAACGTCGAGAAATTCTTAAAGAGAATATTACGCGCACCTGCTACGTGACTTTATTTCATATTTCCATCCAAACAAATATCATAAGGCTAACGAGGAAAATAATTTCTTAATGTGTCGTCTCGCTGAACATATTATTTGCACATTCCGTGTGCTATTTCGAGATATTTTCACTTACTGTAATCTCTCTCATCGGGGTTCGTATGGGAGCACTCACTAGCACGTTTTTTGGCGAAAATGCAACAAAACATTTTATATTTTCCAGTGTTGCGGTGTGATCGCTAGACCGACTAAAGCTGACTGATTTGTGGGTAAATTAACAAACAATCAATAGTTCATTAAGATGCAGGACACCGTTAGACAAAAAAGGCTGGTAGTATTTTATGACGTCATAGTTTTATGACACAATGCAGTCACGCACTGTTAACGGCTGAATGTGTTTTAACCAATGTGTATGCTGTATAGATAGATATTCAGAACAACCAAATTGAGTTCTCTGACATATTGCACACAATTTTTAACACAGTTGTACAGTCATTTTATTTACTGCACTGGCGTTTTATAGTTCTGATATTTGTTTTTTAATGGAAGCGTTCTAGTTTTCGCCTTTAGAATTTGATTTCCAAAGCCGACATTATTAACCCTTGGCTGCGAACGTGACATTATGAAGTTTGAAATAACCCTTCCGCAGGTTTTCCGCGCCATATTGCAATGAATGGCGGGAAAATGTCTCAAACTATAGTATGGTATGTAGTTCACCTAATGAGGCGTGCACGTGTAGTAATATTTAACGGCTTAGGCAATTAAATGTGGTAAACAATTTATCATTTAAAATTAATCACTAAATACGTTTGTCTATTTAATAAAAAAGTCAGATTTATTAGATAACAAGTCTAGGTGATAAAATCTAGTAAACAAGTTATCATCACATGAGTAAAATAATTGGCAAAGTGTCACGTGTACTCAGAGCGGAACAGTTCTATAGAGATTATGTTCTTCCAACATAATGCGCGTGTTGAATTACACCCGTGAGACTCTCTTATAGACCACTTCAATTAATTGAAGTAATCTCTTAGTCTCGCTCCGACGTAGCCTATTTTAGACGGAAAACACACAGGTACCGGAAATCCCACGTATTTGAGCAAAGGAACTTCCTAATACCTTCATTAGGTATTTCTGTGCTCATTTCAGCTCGTGAAACAGAAAAAGTGAGCAAAACACTACCTACATAACAATTACCGCTAATCGGTTCTGTGTTTCGTGTAAATAAGGCCAAACAAAGGGATAATTTGAAGTGGGTTGGTTACTTGTTTATTTATAATGTAAACCAATTTTCTTTCATGAAAAGGTCAAGAAGCCAAGTTCTTCAGCTACCTGAATAACTGTATGTTTACCTGATAGAAACTTATACGCAAGTGGACATAGACCTAACCTTGTTTTTATACACATAACATCACGCCTGTAATCCCCGAAGGGTTAAGCAGAGGTAATCATAATCTTTATTTTGCCAAAAGAATAACAATAGCCTTAAAGGTGTACCTAATAGTACACCCACATTTCGCAAGTCCCATAATATGTAATAGGGGGCGAGCCTATTGCCTTTCATAGTAAAATAACGACGTTTGTTAACCCCGGAGGGTTAGGCTGAGATGGACCTAATCAAAGAGTACACCTACACTTCATCAGTTATAATCAAGTCTAATCTAATAAAAGGCGAATCTGTACGATGATGGAAAAACCCAATAACACTTTGCCCGACCCGGGAACCGAACCCAAGACCTGCAGACATGCTCAACAGTCGCCCTTGCGACCACTCGACCAATGAGGCAGTACCTTATTTATACCTTCTCAATAATGTATACTTTGGTGAAATGCTGGTTACAGGGTTGTCATCGCACAGAAACGTGAGCGGTTCTGCGACGAAAGTCTTTTTAAAAGTAAAAAGGAAATATCGTAAGTCACACCCCTCGCAATAAAAGTGTACGCGGATATTGGCTGGAGGACAGTTCAGGTAGTGGGTTAGTGCCACACGTCACGTAGCAGTCCCCGCACCAGGGCAATAAATCGAGCCCCAATCATTCGTCTCAATTACTTCCACCTTTGCTCAACGCTTGCTTAGAAATGCTTTTCCTTTATTTTTTTACCTGCAGTAATTTGCTCGTAAACAAAGAATTTTTCATTACTTTTTCCGCTTACAATTCTCTTTTCGCATCTAAAATGGAATTGGCATTAAGTATCAACATTAGCGCGTTTATAAATTTAGCTGAAAATGCTGTTAGTATTTTTAAACGAATGATGTTTTTGTTTACATGAAAATCATTTAAGAAGACCTACATTTTGAGTCAGAGTAATAAATCGGCTCCAGAAAATAAAGTTTTCATTTCCGGGCAAGTACCAATGTGACTTTTTCAATTCATATGTACTTTCTAAGTTTATCTTGGACATCACAGACATCGGTGAAGGAAAACATCGTGAGGAAACCTGGACTTATAATTAATATAAGTCTGAAATCGCCAACCCGCCTTGAGCAAGCGTGGTGATCAATGCTCGCGCCTTCTCTGTATGAGAAGAGGTCTTTGCCCAGCAGTGGGACAGTAATAGGATGGTATTATTATTATTATTGCGCCTTCAGGCTACAATGCGAATAAAATTTAGGGTCACATTAGGACCCTTGACCCTGACTTCCTACTGCATTAACACTTTTGTGCCCGAGCTTCGTAGATTACAACGATATTTTTTATCTTGTTGGGAAGCTTTTTGATTACAAGGATAAGAAAAAACGTTGTAGAAACACTTTGTTACAGGAAAATCATCAATTATGTCCGAGTGCCAGCGATGTCCAGGGGCCCCTGGAAAATGTCCCTTCGTTTTATAATCCGTAAATAAATCACGTCTGTTTGTTAAGGGACCTCTTTTACGGATATGTTTTTATTTTTAAACCGGGTCTGAACAATGGCGGTAAATTTTCAGTTATCAAAAACACGTGAAAGTTTAGGGTTAGAACGGGTCCATTGTTCACATTTGGAAGTCCCTACAGTTGTCAAGTCGAAAGTTTAAGACAATTACGTAAACGGTACGAGTATAAAACTCCTTTCTTATCATATGTAAGTAATTCCGAAACCTCCTCGTACGTCCGGGAGCAAGGGTTCTTGATAACATCGAGGTGGTATTGTGTTCCGCACTGTATGGTCACGTTAACTGATTAATTATAGCTGACTCAAAGAGACCCTTAGTTTGAAGATTCTCGTTTGATGCTGCTAATGGAACAAGGTTCGTTTAATTAAATTCATCCAATATTAGTAGTTTCTAGAATATCTATTCAAGACTCCTCAAACGTTAGATACAACAATTTCCCAGTAAATCGAATCAGAGAGGGATTAATTAATATTTATTATCGATTACAATTTACTAGCAAATGATGAACTTGTCCACTTTTTCATAACACAAAGTGTATGTTAAAAAATGAAATGCACCTCTTTTATCGCGGTTAGGATAATATCACCCAAAAAATGATAATAAAAGTAAACCACTTTATTTGTTTGCCAAGTTGGGGAATTATGGAATATCACCGCATGACTTTTAGTTATTACAATAAAAGATAATGAGAAAACCTGTGTTTCATGACATATCATTAAATAAACATTCCTTATATTTATTTAATGATATGATTAGGCAAATAAGATACTGGAATATTAAGCGATAACAAAGAGTTGCTATCAAACTTTTCGCAAGTTATGAGGGAATTCCATAATGTACCAACATTTCCAACCCACAGATCGGAGTAATAATGTTGAGCGGTAAAAGCTCAGTGGACAAAGAACCGCTTATCCATCATCTCGCGATTCATTGGTTTTATATCCATTTGGGTTTAGAGCAAGCAATTTTGAGAAGAAAATGAGGTGGAAAATAACCTGAAGTGTCGGGGTCGGGGGGTCGATGCCTCTGTCTGCCATTCCACCAGCAACCACAACACGGCATCCCGGTGCCTCACTCCACCACACTAGTTTAACTTTGTCTTCGCATTATACGTTGTAACATACAACAGTTTACCAACAAACCCCTATTCAAGCATTGTTCGTTACAATAACTGTTCTGTTCAATACAACTCAACAGTCCTACATTGTTACTACTAGAAAACTGGTTTGTATGTTTTTCTTGAACATTCATAAATTGTCGAAGTATTTATTTTCATATGAGATAAAACTTTTCCAACAGAAAGTTTTTAATTTATCAGCTCTATCATCCGCAAAGTTTTTGATATTCGTGCGAGTTTATCATTCCGCGCGTGTGGGACTGTCAATAGTTAATGAATACCACGCTATCTGACAGGCATACGACATACTAATTGCCACTTCACTTCACTCGGGTAAGGAAACTAAAGCGAATTAGTATCGGCATTGTCGAGGAAAGCGGCACGGGACGCGCCCGCCCTCCGCCGCGTTCTGCGCTCAACTGCGGAATATGAATGAAGTCGATGAGGGTTTCTCATTTTCAGCGTCCTGAAAAAATTGCTAAATCCTCATGTTTATTGGGGTCCCGTGAAGGCCAAAAGGTTCAATGAGGGTACTTGTACCCTTCACGATTGCGTATCAACTCAATTGCCAAAATATACTTCAATATAACGGATTATGGACCATAATGACGAAATAGTGTGCGATAGTAGCCAATTCACACTCGACTTAATCTCGCTGAGCCTTCAACGTTTGTCTTAATAATGGGGAGATATAGCGGCGAGGCAAGTTTGTTTATTAGGGAACCCTCCAATCGATTGTACTACTTTCCAAGCGTAATTTAAACATAAATACTTTAATAGACGAACGATCTTTTGCCAGTTAAGTCGCTCTAATTGCTAAAGTTGTATCAGATAGATGGAAACAGTCACGAATATCGTACATTTTGGAAGGTCACAATACGAATGAATCGCAAAGTTAGCAACGTTTGTTTATTTCCTTTTTAAGGGGTGATAACGAAAAACAATATATTTTATCCCCCTTTGGGGGTTTTATACCTACCCACGAAATAAAACGTTAAGTTGACGAGTTTTTGAAGGATCGTTTAGGTAATTATTTTGTATCGCAAATTACTTTTTCCAAAAAGTTGACGCCTAGCTGACGTTGCATCAGGGGACATTTTAAATTGAGTACATTTAAGCGGATTGCGTCGCAAATGAAGAAAAATGGCATCACGGCAAGTTTAAAGCTTTCCTCAAATAGGTTTAAATTCCGGAAACTTTCCAAGAAAATGAGGGAGAATGTCAAATGTCTTAAAAATTATGTAAGTGCTGTTTGGGAGCATTCTTACTGGAGTACGGGTTACTATCAAGGCGACGATTTATTGCGTCTGATTTACATTGATCCAATGAAGCTGGATTAGCTTCCAGGCAAAAGCTACTGGTTTATGATGGTTGAAAAATAGATCTGTTGAAAAATGGTTTATATTGGTCAAATATCGATCCGGTACTGCATTCTAGCGCTGGAATGTGATACGGGTTTACTGTAAATCAGCCTTTCAGTCCAGAAGCGTCTAAAGCTTCGAAGAGTGTCAACCTGCAGCCAACCCCTTTGGATGCCCATGATTTTTTATCTTTACACAAACATAGAGTGCTAACAAAAGAATAAAAGATGAAAAAAAAAAACACCATTCATCAATAAGCTTTCACTGAGTTGAATATACAACGTGTAACGTTAAATGCGCAAAACCTCAGATACCCCAACTGATTTTTAATTCAATTGACCTGATACTGAGAGAAAAAAAAAATATTAAAAAAAAATTAAAGGTTTTATGAGCTGTTTTAGTTTTACTGCCAATCCTGATCGTTTCTTGCGTCTGCGTCGACGTTCTGTCGAGGGTGGAGTCGGTAGGCATTTCATCGGGCCGCTGCGCCGCGCTGACATTATTGTTATTACTATCTACGCTCGTAAAGAACTTAGGTTATCTTTTAACAGTATTTTAAATGTTTCCATCACACTTTTCCAGGTTTGGACTGGCAACATAGGTAACCCACATTTTCAGACTTTACCTACAGTAATTAGGTATGACGTGCTGATCTAATTATTAGGTAGGTACTACGTAAGTAGGTAATGTTAGCGCGTTTAAAAGTTTTAAATCACTGTATTTACAAATAATTGGCGCGTAATCAGCTTATTTAAAATTAATTATGTAGATAATTTGGTATCTCTACTTACAGGTCCTCTCGTTTCGGTAGCAAAGATTTAAAATGTCTACCACTTTGTTGAATACACAACACAGCCCGCTTTCTTAAATTATTTTTCAGCGAATCGAGCACTTGAGTGTCACTTTTCACTTGTTGAAACGCTGATTCAACTTTATTACGCAGTTCCGTCACATTATGGTCCATTTCCATCGTCATACACTAGTGCTTTTACACGACCCCACAAAAAAAAATCCAATGGTGTTAAATCGAGAGATCTTGCTGGCCATTGCACTGCTAGCATTGTCCTGTTAGATACAGATACTCCAAACTCTTCTCGAAACCGTCGCACTGCCAAGTAAACGTTGTCATTACAACGCGCTAAAATTCTCACCATTTCACTATTGAATGTTTGTGTACAAAAACGCCATAGTAGCGATTTTCGAGCGCACGCGCCGCGGGTTACGGGATAATTAATCGAATTGCACCTGTGACGCATGCGCCGGCGCCGCACAGACTGGAGTAAAATAGGTCATGGCCACTGTCACGAATTTCGCACGCCCCGCCTCCATTTCTCTCTCTCTTTCTAACTCATAGGTAAGTTACGTTTAAGTTAAAAAAAGATAGATAGCATTTATTTGTTTACTTCAAATTGTCTTATTCATGGTACTGGATGCAAGGTTCGTATTGGCATTGAAATAAGAACTATTATTATCCCGCACATGAGAAAATTTAAATTGGTCGACAACCTTTTGTGTTTGTTTACCTATTTTGGCGGGTTTGCGCACGTGATGGCTAGACCTATTAATAAATAGACAGGGCAACAATTTTAATGAAGATTTTTTGAAAAATGTGATCTATATTGAAAAGTGGTTCAATTGATTCTGCTCGTTATTCTGAGCAAACTATTTTCAGGTTTTGCGCATTTAACGTTACACGTTGTATTGATGATGTGTAAATTATTAACTACTCAAAACACTCAATCAAACATTCGGCCATACTGTATGTATTGCAATAAACGGGTCAACTGGATAATTAAAACCGTCCATATCGTGCTACAACATTTTTGACGATTATTTCGTTACGCTTCGTTGGTCTAGTGGTCGACCGACAAGCGCGACTGCTGAGCATGAGGTCCTGGGTTCGATTCCCAGGTCGGGCAAAGTGTTATTGGGTTTTTCCATCTGGAATTTTTCAGTAGCAGCCTCGGAACCTGGATTTGTGCCTGGTTGATGGCAATAGGCTTGCCCCCTATTCATTACATGGGACTTAAACATAACCGGCGAAATGTGGGTGTCCTTTTAGGTACACCTCTGCCTAACTCTTCGGGCGTGATGTTATGTTATTTCATTACGAAACTGTTTTATAGTTTCACTAGAAATGGTTAAGTTAGCCTTTAAGTACCTAACTTAACGTCATTATAATGTTCTGAAGTTATTTGATTAAATATGCTGACAGAACGGCTGTTTTTTTTTCACATAAAATTAATAATATATGTTCAACGACTGTAATATTTTATAAAACACTTAGGTACTTAGTGGGTACATTAAAAAAAGTATGTATACAATATTCTAAGTAGGCTTTAGTAAGTACATTTGTACCTCCATTTGTTTACGTTGTACCTTATATTTTTGAATAATTTTATTTAATTTTTTTATTTGATAAATTGCTCAACTATACATATTTCAGTTAGTTTCACCATAAAAACTCAAAGCTTGTCCTTACAGAAGCATCATTAATAAATTATCTACAAAATCGTCTAAGAGGTGATTTAGTGATAATTCAAGAATTAATCAGATTAAATTATAATAATGATTAAAAGGCCTTACGACACACCTAATCTGACAAGTAGAATTATTTCTTAGATAGCAATTTATTTATTATTCATTAGACATCGGAATTCGAATGATATTCATCAAGTTTTCAGGATTCCTAAGAGTTCTATTTTTATTTTATCTCCAACATTTATTATTTTGCTAAATAAATACTCTTTTGTGGGAAACTAATTTTGCTAAAAGAATCACTTTACAGCCTATCGGCTTTATTTCGAGTTTCCATAACCGGCCATAATTTATAATAATTACTAACAAATTAAGATTAATATAGCCAAACCCAGGAAGGGCCGTTTCGAATTTCCGATGGCTTTTTTAATTATAAAACTTGGCGGCAAGGGAAACAATCGCTACAGCCTAATAATGAATTAATGAACAATGGGAGTGCTCATATTAAACGTACCTAAACCAGTTATATTGGTCTTATGTACCTAATTCTAGTAAATACCGCCTGAATACATGTAACAGAACGCGAGAATAGAATACAAAATGTGAGGTTTTATTAAGTTTTGATCCAAAATGTGATTTAGTAAGAAACGTGCCTAGAATATTACATTTGTGGGGAAAATTGTTCAGACATAAAGGTACATAATTTAATATTTATAGGCACACGTGTTTCACAAAATTCCATTCATAAATTGATAATGTTAGGTCCTGTGTCGATATTATATTAGTGCTAATCTGGGTTTGCAAATCATTTCGAGGTATCTAACGGGTGTAAAAACACCCTTATCGAAGCCAAGAGGCACGTGTTTTTCCCGTCATTATGTTTTTTTTTGTACAGTTACCAGGTATGGGCATGGTCCACCATGGGCATCACCACCACTTAAATTCAAATTCAAAATCATTAAATATCTCTTTACAAACCATGATTTAATAAATACAGCTTAAAATTAAGGTACAAAAGTTTGTGAGAGACTGATGTCAGCACTAGGTATGCCTGTATAGCAGATAACCAGCAATTTAAATACCTCCATGACCCCTGTACTATTGCACTATACAATGCATCCAACGGCACAACGTTTTGTGTGCGTTACATTGAGCGCTACTGTAAGCCATGATATAACTTACGCAATTTTTACTTATTTTGATGTACATAATGCTTGGTTGACAGCTTTGTGATAGGTTATTTTACACACCCTACCATATTCCCTGCGACCTTCGTTCGCGTGTAATTATTATAAAAAATATTACTTCGCTTTGAATCGGATTTTGTTACCAATTTCAGGCGTTTTAATTTTTTTGCACGGAATCCTAATTATTTTTCTGAAATAAAAGTAGCCTATGTTAGACCTTACAACATCAGCTAACTGCCAGTCAAAGTCGCGTCAAAATCGGTCCAGCCGTTTCGGAGATTAGCCGGAACAAACAGACAGACAAAAATTGAAAAAAATGTGTTTCTGTTATTAGTGCCGTATCATTAAAAGGCTGTTATTTTGATTTTAAAAACAGACACTTCAATTTTATTTCTTGTATAATGTGTAGATAACCATTTCAAATGGTGCAACACATACAACTGCACCTTTAAGTACCTAATGAACGACAGTGATGCTGCTATAACCGTGATCACCTACTGAACCCTACTGATCTAAAAAAAGGACCATCATTTTCCTGCCTTCATCGTACTTACTAGGTGTCGCAACACGCTTTTTCCCTCAATGTTCCCGTATCTATATGAACTTGTTATGTTGTTACAAATGCAATTATGCATAGAAGAGTATCGGCAGCCTAGCTAGTAATATGGAACTAATAATTGCGTTGGTGTGAAGATCGCAGCGCGCGATGCATCAATATTGACAAGTCTACTCGCGACTCCGTTGGCTGCAAGCACTATGCTATCCTTTCCTCAACGTAGGTGCAAACAATCTCTGTTTAGTTTATCTTTACCAGTTAACACTTTATACAGCGCTGAAATAAACTATTAATAATTATATTGTTTATGATTCCGTGTATAAAATTATTCAGATTAAAAAAAAACTACAAGGGAAAACAATGGACTCGTATTGACGGGAGCAAAAACACCGTGTCATCAATATTTCCGATTCACCAGTTTTCCCGCGATTGTATATGACATACGAGTATAACTATTTGCACTTCATCGCTAACCAACAACGCACAGGCATTCTAATTGCTCCAGCACTTGTTAAATGTATCACTCACCGGTAGCAGAGCCGCTGTTCACCACGTTGTTAGTCGCAGCAGATGACGTCACTGGCTTCGGATTCGGGTTCGGTAACGAGTTGGCTGACGACGTCGGCGAAGTCTTCACGCATGGCGATGTCGGTAATGATATAGGAGAGGATAATCTTAGCGGCGACGTAGGTGTCCCCAAATTGGACGGAAGTGACATATCCGAGGAAAGGAACGAATTTACTTTCATAGATATATCGGATTTGTCTTCCGAAGCCTCGGATGTGCAGAGGACTGTGGGCAACGATATTTTTCTAGCCGATTTCTGTTCCCTTCCTGGTGAGCCGTCCATGTTATTCTGAAACCAAAGATGTGAATAAGCACACGTTTGCATCTGTGGTTTTAAGAAGCCTAGCGCACATTTTTTGTTATCAGAGTAAAATCAGAAATAGCCTGTGTCTTTGGGCTGTTCACCTCGCTTGATGCAAAAGCGTATGTTATTGTGATTAATTAGTGATATACGAAAGCAGTAAGTAAAATAAACCGGATAGTACCAACAACAAAACAAACCGTAGGAATCTGTCAATGATTTCTTTGTTCTTTTAAAATATATTACATCTAATGTTTACAGCAGTTTACATACTTTCGAATTTTGTTTACCCCGCTAGAGAACAAAGCGGTGTAAATGTTTACCACGTTTTCAGTATTTTGTATAGAAATGTTGGCCCACTTTCAAATACTGTATTGATTCGAAACCGTAGAATCTTAGCAGGCATCCAATACTGATGACAATAATACTGCTGGCAAAGTTTGTAGACTAAGTTGAGAGAGCCTTTAATCCCTAAACATGAAATTCTAGTATCTAAAAACAGCTTGTCTTCCGATAAGTTCATGCCCAAAAAAAAAAAAACGTCGTGGCCTTACATTCAAGTTTAGGAGTTTAGGTCAATTTTATCATTTTGTTATTGTATTTTAATTTATAACCAGTATTTCTATTTAAGGCCGACTGAGGCCTAACTTAAGGCGTTATTTGAGAGCTAAACACTTCAACACGGATTCTGCCAGTTTTTGCGAAAGTATGTTAATTAATATAACATTATTTTGATTTAAAAGGGGTTCAAAATGATCTAGTTTAATTTTTTCTTGGTTGGACTTTTCCTTACATTAAAGCCTTCTTTGGAATCATATAAATAAATCCTCTTTAAAGAAATAATTTTAACATCTTCACATTTAAATGTCAAGATTGGTCAAGATGTTATAATATGTCCAGTAAAGACCACATTAAAATTGTTTGTACTTTTCTGCAAGAGCTATTAAACAAGAAGTTGATTCGGTATGATAAGTCGATTATGATGTACAAAGAATTTTGGCAAACCTATGTTAAGCAAAGAAAAAAGAACACAAAGCTAAGCAAAGAGAAACAAGTTCCATCTGAGTCCCTAACAGGTAACACCAGTGCAGTAGGTTAAACTATTTGTTGACTGAAATCCCTTTTCTTTCTCTCAGATACTTCTAGAATAACATTCACATTTAAGTTTGTAGGACAAAAATAGTTTACCTACTTCAAGATTTGTTTTTACAAAAATTGAAATTATTCCTCAAACAAGATCTAGCTTTGGAAAAACCAGCTCTAAAACGTAATTTCGGTGAAATGTTTCAGGAACTCCCCGTGGATTGCACATTAATAATCGATTAATTGGCCAGCAAGGCAGCAATATAGTTACTTTGTTGGACAAAAAATAATCTTGCCGATTAATACAGAAAACAACGTACATCGAGTGGAGTGGCCGGCAAGCCGGCACGCCAGCGAGGAGCCGCAGGAGGACGGCCGACGCGAAGCCGCCACTCGGCCCACACCCGAACTACCGCGCTAGAGCGAGACGGCAGCACTGACGTAGATACAAGCTGATGTGTCCTCGGTTTATATCGCTCATTCATTGAGTCGAACAGTTCGTTGTATATGAGCGACACAGGCGTTGTCGCAGCCCGCTCGCCGTCAAAACTTTTAACATTGTTTTCAAAATAAAGTGTGCAATAGCGGTAGCAGTGATAAATTCTAAGCGCAAAGTTTATAAATAGCAGTGATTTAAAGTTAACGTAAACATGTCTACCACCGAGATAGACAGGCCTGTGGGACTAAAACTGAGAGTGCTTCATGCAGTGAGATTAGTGATTGCAAGTATCGGGAAGTTTCTCCTCGGTTTATATTATGGAGCTGATGGAGAGAAGATACCACCCATACACGATGATATCCTAAAGCAGCCGGCTATTGTAGTAGCAGAGAAAATTCGGAACAGAGAGGTAAGTTTGACTCATAAATTAATATTTGTAAGCGAGTATATTTGGTAGTTCTTTTACGGAAGAACTTTATTCGTGATAAACTTTTAACAAAATATGGAGTACCTACTACCTAGACTACGAAATTGAAGAAGTGTACACAAACATAAACATGACAACGGTGAGCTAGCAGGCGCAAGTTTAATAGCTAATGATGTAATATTTAAAGAGGAACCACATGATGCAAGTAACAAGTGCGTGTTTCTACGTAACAAGGAAATTGTGCTCCACCAATTTTTCCAGACGGCTACAATTCGTAATGCCTTTCTATCATGGTTTTCCGAACCAATATGTAGTTCAATGCCATGTTTACACAAACTGATAACAGTATCCATGTGGCAATCGAATGCTATGCGTTTAAAAATACACTTTCATAACAAAACGTTTATATCTTCACCAAAGGCAGGGTTACAAAGTCCGAACTATAAAAAATATGACTCATTATGTGCACAGTGTTATCTGGGATTAGATTATTGCAAATAATTATCCTGTCTTCGCTAGAATGGCTATGGTAATTGAATCCTGCAAAGAATATCACGGTTGCACTTGCTCGTTCAGTTTTTAACTAGGGTTAAATTTATTGACCTATTCGTCATATGATTTAAATGTTTTACTCAGTTTGTCGTCATCTGTTTCATATCTGTCCGTTTCTGCTATGGTAGGCTGGTACCCGTCACTTTTATCAAATTATTTTATCGCCCTATTACTTAATGCCAGCACGTGTAGGCACCCAAACAAGAAGTTCAAGTTAACCTTGGCATTAAAAGTGACTCATAGGTGCGTTGTTGGTACACTTGGTGCTTTGGTACCCCAGCTTAGGAACGAAATTTTAGAATGACATTCGGAATTAATTATCTTTTGCCTCACGTAGATCATGTAAATTATACATCAGAGATAATTAAGTCGATATCAGGATTAAAAGCTCAATACTGCTTCATTCGTGCGAGCTCACAATCATTTAAATAATATAGATTTACCTATATCAACGGAATAGAAGATAGTAAAACAAGCTGGTTATGAGATTATGACTCAAGTATAAAGTCATCGTTACAAAAGGCCTTTGTTACGTTGTAAATAAAACCACTTTGCTTTGTCTCCATTAGCATTCTCCACAATCGTAATAACATCGAAAGAGGTGTAATGTCGGATGAGGAAAAACTGGTTTTAGGTACGTATTTCTTGACAAGATAGGTCATATGATTTTTTCATTCTATTTAAGTATGCTTTGTTTTTGTTTTTCGAACATTGGGGTTGCTGGTGCCCAAAAGGGTTGAACCTCATCTGGCAGCACGCAATCGCACTTTTTCATGCTCCTGTCGTTTTCTGTCGCACAGAACTTTCATTTGCTAGAGCGAGAAACAGAGCGTGCTGCCGATCGCACCGTCGTCATCGATGCTGCCACGTGCGATAGCATTCCCGCTTTGTCTGATTTGGCTTTGTTTGAGACTTCGTGCAATTTCAACTTTGAAGGAATATTTAGGAATGAAAATGCCTTTCGTTTGAAGGTCAGAAGTTAAGTGTTTAATTAGCGAATCCACGGCGCAATGGATTCCTTCATAATCTGTCCTTGAATAGAAACCAAGATGTAGGCACTAAAGCTTAGATAACATAAAATACTAAATCGAGGAAAAAGCTAACAGTGTAAACGATTTGTTATGAACGAACAAGAAATAAAATTTTCTAAAAGCTTATAAATTGAGCATTAGGTTCCTTATTTTAAGTCTGCAGTTTATTAAATGATTCGGTCTTGATCAGGTTTGTTATTCAATCATGCAAGTCAAGATCCTCTTTATTATTCTCCGCGGAATCTTCCAAATATCACAGAATTGGAAAAACCGGTCACACTATTATCCAAAAATAAGATGGAAAAAATCCTCTGTGATTTAGTTAAAGTAAAGACGGCAAAACCCCATGAGATGTAGCTAAACAATAACAACAAACCATGATAATAAATTGTGCTATGATAATAGTTCGACATAATAAACAGCAGGAAACATTACACCCGATGTTGATTGATCAACTACGTAACATAACTAGTAATTCTCAGTTTAAATGGAGGCACAATGCGGCACGAATTGGATGTAAGCGTCACGAACCGAATGAAGTCGTGAACTGGTACACTTGTACACGCTTTGTGGGACAAAATTGTGAATAATATCATTAAATAGGTGATTCGCTTGTTAGAAAATCGTCTAGGGATCTATCCTTAGACGATTTTGTCTATCATCGTATGGTTTCTAGAAGTCTAGACCATCGAAGATATTAAGGTGGAACTGATGGAAGGGCCAGGGTACCCCTCGAAATTCAATTTCTCTTACGTTTTTTTAACTGAATTCCGCGGGCTAACCTGGTACTTCCAACTTTAATGAGTCTTGAAGCGTTCCTGAAAGGAAGGCATTTATGAGAAGTGTATGCTTATATGTAGGGATATCTATCAAAATCTGTATGCAAGCACGCGGTTGAACTATCTTGGGAGTTTGTTGATTTAATTTCATATGGCGACCGAGTTTGGTAACTCAGTGAATTCAGTGATTTGTCTATTAGGAATATATTCTAACTATTCTAAAACTTTGTGTAGAAGACTGATGGATAAAGTTTACCTGTTGTTTAAATAAACTTCTTTGCTTCGTTCTTGATATGTAAATCAACAGTAGTTAGATTATTCGTTGTACGCTACAACTGGCTTATTATGTTTTGCGTCAGTACAAATACTTAAGACTACGGCCAAAGTTTCAGCAAATTGAAAACGAAGCTTCGAACGTAAGCCGAAGATAATTGCGGTTAAGTACTTTACATTAAACTTGATAATTATTTTGTAACGATTGCCAGGCTTTGGCGAAATGGCGACAGCCTGTCTTAATTCCTCACTTACAATGGTCGTTAGCGAAAACATAAAAAGTTTGTCAAAATTACGTTTTAAATGATTCTTGTGGAAAAGACGTCCTGAACAGTTTATTAGCGTTAAGTTTTATAATTGCAGCTATTGAAAATTATGAAATTCGAAAATAATAGTTATGGATTTTTCGATGTATTCATGTTGTAGCAGAACATTATTCAGCGGTTATAAAATTATAGTAGTAATGAATAAGAAGTAGGTAGGCACGTTAATAATAGTCTTTGATTAACCAACCATAATGTACCTACTATTTCCATGATAAGCCAACCAAAAACATTACAGAAAACGTGTTTTTACGAAAAACTTATTATTTAAGTTGCTGAGTAAAAAACTTACCCAAGGTCATTTCTTGGTGGATTAATCAAGTTATTTCATAATTAACACAATCCACGTGACAAGGTTAAATTAAAAATGTGTTCGTGTTTTTTACAGATAACCAGTGTTGAAGTAATAGAAGCGTGCATCAGGCGGATAAAAGATGTCAATTCCGCGCTCAATTGCTTTGTGGAAGATCGATTTGAACAGGCATTAAAGGAAGCACGAGCGGTCGATGAACTCGTCAGTAGTGGCACGAAGACGCCCGAACAGCTACTAGCAGAGCAGCCCTTCCTCGGCGTCCCTTTTACGACCAAAGACTGTTTAGCAGTTAAAGGTACTATAATTCTTATTAAGGTTGTATAAGGAGTTAGTCCGAGATAACAATGGCTGTTGCTAACGACTGACTGAACTTTGCATCATCAATTTTCCGTGCCGTTGCAACTCTTTAATGATGAGTACCTATAGGTACTTATATCAGTGCTGGTTCAAGGATTTGCGTAGTCAGTCTGTTTAATTCAGATCAGAGATCATAATATCTAAGATTGTGATGAGAATATAAGTTCGAATGATAAAATTATGTTGTAGGTACAGAAAGGAAATAATTTTGAAAAAGGTCTGTCAAACAGTTGGTTACGTGAATTTTAATTTCAATTTAATTGCTACTGTTAATTGGCAATACATTATGGTATGTAGCCAATTACCTAAGTGTACCTATGAAGTTAACTACTGTGTTTTATGGTCTGTCATCACACAGGGTCTACTTTCATTGAAACGCATGGAAAATTTTTGGAATATTTACCGAATGAGTTGTTGTTGTATTATTTAAAACATTGATTTCAGTAGGTACAATTCATGAATAATAGGTAAATACCTACTGATATTCATGAAAAACTAACGATAATAATTTATCGGCGTGAGGTAGGTACGACTGGAAAGGGCCACGTCAGTACTATTTCCCACCTTTATGATTTCAACTGATTTATTACTATTACATAACATTGACTCACTGAATACAACGACCAATCCAATAATTCTTGCCTGACGCTTACCTACAATAGGTACTCACGCTCGCTAGTGATGTAATCGTTTTATGTCGTCAAAGGGTAAAGGTAAATATTGGTATACATTACGGTTTTTAATAAAAATAATGTCATTACAGGTTTACACCACACAGCTGGTGTGGTTCTCCGTAAAGATGTAATTGCTGAACAAGACAGTGACGCCGTCAGGCTGATGAGACAGAATGGCGCCATTATCCTTGGACTCACGAATGTACCTGAATTGTGCATGTGGTAAGTCTTGATCTATCTTCTATCATCTATAAACCTATCGTGATACGCTAACTAAAAGACAACACGACCTAAAACTAATAGAAGATACAAACATGGAAGGAAGAGCGTGAGAGAGGGATTCAAGTTGTAATGTTGTACAAGAAAGGTTTCTTGGAACAACTCTCAAGATTTGTTTTAAGTATGTCAAAATCAGACAAACTTTATCTAAATACATAAAGGATGTAAAAAGACCCTTAACGAAGCCGAAAGGCATTTGCTCTCCCCGTCAATGCGATCATTTTTTTTGTTCTAGACCATACCTGGGAACCTTCTAGTTACGGAGATATTGGGGGTCAAAGTTCCAACTTTTTCACAAGTTTTTTTTTTAAATACATGTTTTTAATATTTTTAAACAACTCCACGACCCCCGTACTATTCAATCCATCTATCAGCACAATGTCCTGAGTGCTTTATATTGAGTCCTACCGTCAAACGTGATTTTTGACCCCAAAAAAAAAAGTCATTTCCCAGCAAAAATTTTTGCGTAAAGTTACTTAGTTTGATGTACAGAATGCTTGGTTGACGGCTTCGTGAAGGGTCTGTTTACACCCTGTATACTTAAAATCCAAAAATTCAGATTATTCTATAATCAGAGTCCAAGACGAAGCGGTCAAGGCCCATGATTCGATTTCTTGTATTCTAAGATATTAAATGCATATGATGTCCATATTCCAGGTGGGAAACCCACAACCACATCCATGGCAGAACGAATAACGCTTACAACACCACAAGAATTGTTGGAGGTTCATCTGGTGGGGAAGGATGCTGTCAATCAGCTGCAGGCAGCGTGTTTGGTATAGGTATGTACAGCGTACACTTCTTCAAAATACTTGCAAGCATATAATGGTCTATTGTGTTAGACAAACCATTAGACTCTAACTTCCGTACGCAAAATACGCGCTTTGGACCTGTAGTTACGGACACCAGCCCGTTATACAATACAATAGACTCTCTAACTTAAGATTAGGCCATGGTTCTCGAGGGACTGTTGGCTCTTGAAGCTGACGAGACCTTGATTGGGAATACAAACGCTAATATGGCATCGCAGGCTGTCCCATGCCTAGCTAGGTGTAATTTAGCAAGGGATAGACTGGTTGCAGGAAACCAGTCTCATTGTGAACAGCGAGGAGCTGAGTTGATTGAACTGAGAATTACGAGTCACTCTAGATCTAGACTCTAACGAAACTCAATTTCCAGCCGTAAAAAAATACTACTACTATTTTATATACTTACGTCTATTCGCGCAAGTAATTTTGCTAATGTGTTACTTCAAGTCATCACTTAGCAACGTTATACCTCAATGTTAGATCAATATTATATTTGTAAGTGATGGTTTTCTTCTGTTTTTCTTTTCTTTAAGATTGTTCTCATGATTATTTTTGTGTTTCAAGGTTCTGACATTGGTGGGTCGATACGGATGCCGGCTTACTTCAACGGGATTTTCGGTCACAAACCGTCACGCAACATTGTTTCAAACATCGGACAGTACCCCATTCCTGAGACAGATTTGCTGAATTCATTTTTGGGTAAGCAATTATATTCATAGGTACTCTATACTAATATGTTTTATAGGAAAGTAACTAACTCTGAACGTCTGTTACCATTTCACGCCTTTACGAATGAACGAATAATGGCATAGTTACAGGTAGACCAAAGTATTCTTTATAAAGTTATAGTACGTTCCCAAGGGATAATTTCCGAACGATACACGGGCAAATGCTAGTTATTATTATTATGAGCCTGTTGTGTCCCACTGCAGAGCAAAGGCCTCCCTTCCCTCTTTCCATTTATCTCTGTCTATATATATCCAAATGCTAGTGTCTATATATAATCTAAATTTAATTGAAAATTACCTACATTTACAATTATCTCAAAAAATAGTAATGCGCAACTTGACGGCCCTCAAGAACGTGCTCAAAACGAAAATTAGTTACCTACCAAAGTAATTAGCAGTTTGACTATAACTACCGATATTTGCATTTAATAAGCACATATAAATAATTATACTCTTTATTTACAGGTGTCGGACCAATGACTAGACACGCGGTGGACTTGAAGCCTATTATGAAAATTTTAGCGGGGCACAACGCCAAGAAACTCAACTTAGATGAACCTGTTGATGTCAAAAAGCTCAAGTATTACTATCAATTCAGCACTGAGGGGCCGTTGGTGGACCCTGTTGACCCAGAAATTATAACAGCAATGAAAATGGTTACAGAATATTTGAAAAAACAATATCAAATTGACGCTGTGGAGCAGAAAATGCCACTAATGCGCAAGTCGATGGCCATTTGGTTCGCAAACATGAAGGCGACAAGAAGATTTGGCCAACTTATAATGGACAACGATAGTGTAGGGAAGATCTTAATCGAAATTGTGAAAAATGTCTTTGGGCTCTCTGGAAACACGTTAATTGGTCTGATAACGGCTCTATTTGACTACGGAGGTGTGGAAATTGGAAGTGAAAAATACAAGCACTACCTTAAAATGCGTGAAGATCTAGAAAGGAGCTTCAGCAAGTTGCTCGGGAACGATGGAGTATTCTTCTTCCCTTCCCACCCTACAACGGCGCCGTACCACAATGAACCGTTAGTTCGACCATTCAATTTCTCTTATACAGCTATTATCAACTGTTTAGGGTTACCATCGACGACAGTTCCACTAGGATTAAGTAGCGAAGGTTTACCGATTGGAATTCAAGTGATTGCAAATCACAATCAAGATAGATTATGTTTTGCAGTAGCTGAAGAATTAAATCAAGCATTTGGAGGATGGGTGGAACCTCAACATTCATAAATTTAACTATGACAATTACAATTTTTGTTAAGCTTAGGTGCATACTACATAAGCATAGGATATGATGTCACAATATTTTTGTAATTTTTAATATATTTGTACAATGCCTTAAATGTTAATGTGAGAAACAATTATTATTGTTAATGGTATTTCAATAGGTAATAATCTTGTTTATAATGTGAGAACTATTTATTGTGTTAGCACCCTGTCCATACAAGAATTTCTGCTTACGATAATATGGTTCATCATTTCGTCTTCTTTCCTAATAAGTACCTAGGCAAAAACTAAGGAATTCCTTACTGCTTAATAACAATTAGTTTTTCTAATACGGGTATAAACTCCAATCAAAGTGACATTTTTGTGAAAATCAATTAAAACTAAAAGCATTAAAGTACATCCGGGTTCGATTTTCAGGTCGGAAAAAATTATGTTGTGTTTTTCCATAATTGTTTCTTTATTAGCAACCCAGAATCTGGATTTAGGCCTAGTTGATGGCAATATGATCGTCTCCTATTTTAGGGGTTACAATGGAACTAGCGAAATTTGTGAACTATTAAGTACCATGTGCCTTTGAGGAAATAAGGCGAGATGTTATGTTTTTGTAGAATTAACTTGGTCTACTTAAGCAACATGATAATGCTATGAGATTTAAATAATCTTAATTACTTATTTGTATGGATTGAGTGGCTATCAGACAGAATCCTCTCACGTTAAAGTACATAATGTTACGTCTCGATAGTCTAGTACTAAACAGGAAAGGAAAAATCTAATAAAACTTATTATAACTTTTTCATTTGTATTATTAAACGTAAAACCTATCTATAATGTATCTGTCTGATTAATATATGCATGATTTTGAACACACCTGACCTTCAACTTCTCTCATTTCATCATTGGAGGCTACCTTGAGTGGTGACCCTGTCTACCACAGGTACTTGGGAGACTTTACAAAGACGTATTTACCTACCTATCTATACTTAATATTATAATGCTGAAGAGTTTGTTTGGTTGAACGCGCTAATCTCAGAAACGGCTGGTTCGAATTGAAAAAATATTTTAGTGTTGGATAGCCCATTTATTGAGGAAGGCTATAGGCTATATAAAATCACGCTACGACCAATAGGACCTAAGCATCAATGAAAAATGTTGCAAAAACGGTGAAAATAGTATTTTTATAATAATGTCACGCGGACGAAGATCGCGGGCAACAGCTAGCTGTTGCTTGATATAACTACTTATGTAAACTAACCTAGGTATTAACAAGGCAGACGTGAGCGAAAACGCCGGGAGGTGACGCCCTAGATCATACAATGCCCTTATTAGTGAGATTCTTCAAAAAGGTCAGTTGCGCAGTTCTCGCAGCCGGCGGCGTGCGTGTATGACTGATGTATGACGAGCGAGGTAAAAGGAGTATGTGAGAATCGTAGCAGGTGGCGTTTTGTGGTTTCTGAACCCGTATGGGAGAAAGGCGTGTATTTATGTAAACAAGCCATCATACATGCCTACCTGGTAGCAGAAATGTAGTCCGCACACGGGACACTCGCGAATACTATACATGTAGAAGATACTAGTGATCAGCAAAAGTGGTATAGTGGCCGCTAAATGTATGGAAAATTGATGTCGCTGTCAGTAGCTGACCACAACCGGTGAGAGGTAGAAACGGTCACGAGTAGTCTGTGTGCGGAAAGACAAAAGCTACACACGTCAAAATCTGTAATCGTAATTTGTCTTACTTCTTCATCGAAGACTCTTCGCATTGGACGGTTTATATGAGAATAAACCTTACGGGGATAATTTTTTTGAACAACTGACTGCTGTCTGCAAGAGAGGGCCTGGACACAAATAAGTCGTCATGCAGTCAACGTGTTAGGCCAACAGATTCAATTGTTTTTTCCTATAGTTGTCTCTAGAAAACACTTTTTCAATCTAGCCTAGCAGTACCTGCTTGCGTGTAGAACTGGATTTCACATACGACTCGAAAGTGTTAAATCCGCATTTACCTATAAACGATAAATGCAATTTTTGAGGTTTCCCGAAGGGATAAGCCTAGACTAGAATTAACTCTGCAAGAAATCGCAAAACTTCGGGCATTGGTTTGTAAATTACGTTACCAATTTCTAAGAATAAATCGTTTAGCAAGTCGTTTTTAGTCTCATTTGCTACACAACCGCTCACCTCCATTTTATTATCAATTTCATTTACGAAATTTATGATAACAGCTATAATAAAATGCATGATATTAGTACAGCAAACATGCGCATTTACAACTTTGTAAATTGAATCACTGGTCCATACAAACCAGAACACAACAAGTGACTCATCCACTATTCATTGGGCTATCTTTGAAGATAAACATAGATAGAAAGTGCGATATTCAGAGAAACATTTAAGCCAATCTGACAAAACAAATAAAGCCACAGAAAATTTAGTAAAAAAAACCAATTGATCAATGTGATTGATTAAAATTTTAATATTAATAAATTACTTTAACAAAGCACGTCAGTAACTATTACAACATTAAACATAACAAACTATTCTTTGCCAGCAAGGCCATAAATGATTTTTAATATTTCTTTCCTCTTGGCAGAGGGGCTTATCTTGTCATGCATTTCGCAGCTAGCAATCTCTCCTGTTTGATGGGCATGCTCCGCTAGTCTCTCAGCGTTACATATGACATGCACTCCGCAGTCATAGCCGTTACCCTGTTGTAAACAATCTTTGTTCACAAAATTGATGTTACCTGAAAACAGTTCCAAAATTTAATATGATAATTTAGTTTAAGACAGTTGTTATTTAGAAACAACAGAATTGTGATGAAATTCTGACTGTTTTTTTAGCGGATTTGTGCTCCCATTGAAAAATACCCTTTTCAAACCATGGTAATGGATTTAAGTAATTTAGAAACGTATTCAATTTGAATTTGGAAAAATGTTATGCTCCATCTGATTATAAAAATTGATTACTTACCCTTAGAGAGGTATGGTATAAGATGGCTTGCGAGCTCCCAAGCAGCTTTGTGATTGCTCACATATGACGAATCCAAATGGTAAAAACAGCTTTCGGGTTTTGAATAAACAAGAAGACTCCAGTGCGAGCCGCCGGCCATGTCTGGTGTATCATTATCATTTAGTGCAAAGAACACAAACTGTCTCTTACTTACACCAAGAGGTTCTAGAAATGTTGCTATTTCATCTTCCTGAACCATCTTTATACATTGAGTCACCTCTGGTGATACAAACAGTAATTCTTTTGCATTTCTGAATATCTTTTTCTCTAAGTATTCGAAATAAAATGATATGATAGTGTCATTCAGCCAGTATGGTCCAGACAAAAGATGAATATCTGACTGATGAATTAATATACTATGGAAGCTTAATACGATTGAAGCTTTGGCCATTTTGAAGTTATTATAACTTAAGGATCTCCAGTAACATTCAAGCCTTTAACATTTAATGCTGATATTTATCTGGTAAGCAAGAAAAATATAACTAAAATAAAATATAAGCACTTTTTAAATAGTAACAAATTCAAATGTCCGTCAACTATTAAAACGGTATTGAAAATTAAAAAAAATCGACAAAAAATTTCACTGAAAAAAAATTAAAAGAGTTGATTTTGGTCATAATTTGTGGTTTTCTCTAACTGATTATCAACAAAAATTTAAATGAAATATTAATTCAGTTGTAGTCTATATAAGGGGTTGACGCACACTAGAATTTAATATAATTTTAATACATTTTTGGTCACAAGATATGTAAACGAACTCACCATAGGCTGTTACAGTGCGAAAGCATTTGTTTGAATCACGTTTCGAGCAATTTGGATTATCACTAATATTTTAAAACTATTGTACTTCCATGCTGTGTTTTGTTAATTTAATAACGTTATAATATTACAACCATACGCAATCGTTCATTTCATTAAGAAATTGAATTGGACGTCAGTGATCCGTCAAATAAAAAAGAAAATCGTAATGTCACAGTGACAGATGCTGCGTTTAGTTCAGAGCTTGGGAAAGTTCAATTGAGCAACTGAGAGTCAGACGTTTTGTAAACAATGGCAGAACCTTATTACAAAAGATGGAATCGTACCAAGGCCCGTAGCTACAGATGAATTTTAGGTGGGGCAGAGGCGGTTAAAGGTAAGGAGTAAAAATTTTACTTGATCTTCAATCGATTTTCATCCTACTTCGCTTGTGAGTGTCTAATTTCCAGGTGATCAGTGGCCATTTTAGCACTACAGGCGTCCAGGGCGAGAATTCTGCCTACGAAATGTAGGGATAGTGCAGGAGCGCGCTTCTAATGTTTTTGTTAACTCGAATATGCAGAAAGTTAAGAACTACCTACCTTAGAGAATTCAGAATGACGGAGCGAGCTTGAAAATTCCACTAGGATTGATAATCTTGATGTTGAATCGAGTAGGTGCGCTTGCTGTAAGGAACGGCGAGTGCGCCTCTCAATCAATAGGCAGTTTCCTCTTTTGGCACTGACTCACCACTGCGTAATCATCAGTTTACAATAGGGCAACAACTTCTCCATATTACTGGCCACCTCTTCCGTCTGCGGCTTGCAGTCTTGCACTGTAGGTATTCGGTGGGCAGTCATGACATTTCCACACAGAAGCTCCGCAAATGTCACCTACTATTGTTAAATATTACCTGCATTGAACATGGAATGACTGATTCCGATAACTGCTACCTACGTCTGCTACTAGCTACTACCTACCTACGGTGTTTAGATATTTATTTTTAAATTAATTCACGGTTGTCCTGCCATATTGAGTGACTACTGGCTAAGTGTTATGATGACGGAGTTGGTGCCTACCACACAGCAAGGAGATGCAAAGGCGACGACGGGCTCTGCTACCAGGGCGATGATTTCGTATTCTTTTGTTTTGTTGTAAGAAGTACTGACAGGATTTTTTACCATGCGGTTGTGTATTTAATGCGCACCTCTTTATTATTTAAGTAGTTAAATACCTATTGAAAATACTCTTTTCTTAAAAAAGTGACTTAGAAGGAAGAAAAAACTCAACTCTACGACACCACGACCGCGAACTGTTAGGCGCCTGTAGGTACTCTCATCGCCGCGATTCTCTCGCTCGTGGTGACAGCCCCTTATCCAATCATCATTGTCATGCACAATGATGATTGGATAAGGGGCTGTCTTAACCCAATTGATTTGGGGTCAGCGCAGAATGTCTTCTTCTTCCATACTTCTCCATTACTCGTCATCTCATCAGACACCTCCTTTCTTGCCATACGTAATGATGATGATGTATGTTATGTAAATCCAATATGGGACAATATTTATTTTTGGCTCAAGTCAAATAGAGTCGACGGAGTTAGTGTGTCATAGCCAAGAACTGGCACAGTCCGGATCATCATCAACCAAATATATCTCAAGTTTTATCTGAGAGGTGAGCTGTTGTAAAAAAAAACTTTCAACGGTTCACCCAGGTGGTCTCATGAGGTGGACGGTGGGTAAGAACCGTCATAATTCAGTACACATGATTTCTTGGTCAAAAATATAACAACACATGACATAACATCACGTCTGTAATCCCAGAAGGGTTAGGCAGAGGTGTAATCATTTATAGCACATTACGTTTAAGTCCCTTGTAATAGGGGGCGAGCCTATTGCCATCAACCGGGCACAAATCCAGACTCCATGGCTGCTACTGCAAATGCGACCACTCGACCGACAACGCAGAAAAAAAAACAGAAAATAAGATTATGCCATATAATACATTTTGGAAAAGAGGTGGCAAAAAATCAAAACTAATAAATTAATATTATTTATTAAATAATTTCATTAACCACTAATTAATAATTGGTAACAATTATCCGAAATTAATAGTCAACACACACTGGAATTTAGGTGATACAGAAGAAAATAAATAGTGATTTGTGTAGAACATTCACGAATGAAAAGCTTTAGGGGAGTCTAGTTAATAATTTAATAACAGTAAATCCACTCACAACATTATCAAAAGAGCATACTCAGTAGTATGTACTTCACACTGAAACTTGTACTCACATAATTGTAATATAACAGCTAAGAACATGATTGTGAACTATACTAAGTGTATCACGCAAATTAATATTGCAAAATACGATTGATGATACTGATTGGGCTAACAAACAAGAAGTACGTTCCATAAATAAAATGGAAAATGCTTCTTATTTCAAAAGAAATTTTGTCTATGTCTTTATAAATCTACTTGGTGGCTTCTTTTAGGTAAGCGATGAGGTCCGCGCGCTCATTGGGCTTCTTCAAACCGGCGAACACCATCTTGGTGCCGGGGATATATTTCTTGGGGTTCTCCAGGTAAATGAAGAGGGTGTCCTCACCCCATGAGATACCTAAAACATAAAAAAAATATTGTCATTATATTATTCTTGACATTGTACAGTTATCTTTTTATCATGGGTGACTGATAAATGATAGATAATCAGAGGTCGGTATTTGTCGGAAGTTAAGTCATTGTGATATTGAGATTGAACAGTGGACACGTGACGTGATAATCACGCGATTAGAAGACAGTGGACACTAACAATGGGACTTTGTTCATGACGTCATCAACTGTAAATAGTTGTATTATAAGTTAAACAAACAAGTACAATGAGTTCCATAAACTCACACAAGTACTATACTATACACATAATTATGTGCAGCATTCAAAAGAGATAAATCACAACTGAACCAGAGCACAAGATTTATTAAATCCATTTCTCAAGATAATTTATAATCAGTTGCTCCTTGTAAAATACGGGTATAAAGCAGATGATGATGATCCATACCTTAGATGACTTAGAATCATCCAACAAATTGAAAAAATGTGTGCTAAGGTTGGAAACTAAAAATAATAAACCTACCTTTGGACTTGTTGGCATCTGAGTAGGAGAAGCCGGGTGCCTGGCCAGTCTTGCGGCCCCAGAAGCCGTGGAGGTTGGGTCCTACTTTGTGTTTGCCACCGGCTTCAACCTGTAACATAGAAATACTTACTATTAATTCTATAAAAGGAAACCAGAGTTATGCCAATAAACTTAACAACAGTTATTCTGTCAGATCAATTGTAAACTTTTTAAATGAAAATAGATTATTTGAAAATTTATTATTTTAGTTATTTATCTAGCTTCTTAGCAGTAGCGAAAGGTTAATTTTTTCAAGAGGTAAGCATATCTTTAATGTCATTTTATTATTTGTCTATGGAATACTCATTGTGCCTGTTTTCAAAGTGAAGCCGGTAGGAATAGAGTTGTATGGAACCTTCGCCACTGCTTTTTAGTATTATTTATTTGTAAAATTAAGTACTTGTATAATTTTGAAAACTTTATGATGAGGTCTTAATGAGACACAGTCATCAATTTGCTATAAAAAAAATTACTGATGTTTGGTAGCCACGAGTAATTATATGTATGAAATATGGGAAGGAATTTCCATATGACTGACACATGTTAATTACTAGCTGTTGCATTATAATCTTCTACAGCACTGGCATAAGAATCAAATTAAAATGACTCATTGTGAAATGCAACCTACACAAAATGTGGAACGTAATTGGGTTTTTCTTATCAACAGTTTGACCGGAAAATCCAAAATTACTTTGTTGAATAATAAAACATCTTTCCTATGGAAAATTCATTTAGCAGGCATGCCAGAAATAAAGTTTCAATGTCATGTGTGACAATAGACAATGTCAAATATGCTGACAATGTGATGATAGATAAGAAAGAATGATGAATGAAGGTACTTACAGTGTGGCACTGGGCACATCTTTGAACAAAGATTTTCTTGCCATTTTCGGCATTTCCAGCTGGGATTCCCATGTTACTAGAGAGAAAAAACAGGAAAAGTTAGAAATTATTCAAAATGTTAACTTTGTAGGAAAAAGGTGGAATTAAAAAATCACAGTGAGGTTATGTTGAGATCATGATGACTTCAAGGCCATGATTCTAATGCTCCCTACATTGTGATTTAACTGTTTTGTAGTGCAGTTAAATAATTCTATAACATTACTAACTAATTAATAGTATAAAAATATATAATTTCACATAAATCGATAGGTAATCAGGATAAATGTGGGTAAAATAACTACCTAGCTCTGTGAGTAGAATTTTGCAAATACTCATCTAAAATGGTTTTTGAAATAAACATAGTTAAAAAAGCATATAAATCATTGCGATGGGTTTATATTAGTATTGCCCTGGAATTTGCTAATAGAAACTAGGTCAGGATCAATGTCATCAGGGAGTTCCAAGGCACAAGGTGTCGTAATGTCATGTTACGTAAGTCGGTGAAATACTCAATGTGGAGCAAATCACGACATTGTTATGCTTTGTGCCCATTGTTATAATCGCTGATCACTCCTACGAAGTCAGTAAATGCAGATTATAAACTTAAATTCACGAAACACTTGATCGAAGTTAAAATTAACTGTTTGGTGTCACTCAATCAATACGAGCATTACGTGGGAAACGATTATACTAATAAATGGATACTTCAATAACAATGCCATTAATACAATAAAACTCTACTTACGATTTGTGTTTTTGAAAATTTAAGTTAAACCGCGACGTTCGCTCACCACAATTTGGTCTATTTCAATGACGAATTCGTTCGTAAGACGTGACAGAACCGTGCGTGTACACTCACACGACAACGAATGAATGAACTGTACTGTGTTGCCAGTTGGCTCACTGTGCCCACCCGCCCCGGTCGATATCATAAGTAAATTCCTACGTAATCTGTGATGATGGTCCAAGTCTCGGTCCACCATGAAATACTATTCAGTACCATAAATTATATAAATACATAAAAACAATAACTAGCATTGGGTACCACATCTTTTGGTCACGGTGTATTTTTATGAGAATTGATTATTTAAATACGTAATATATGCGGAAATTGCTACAAGATACGTTGTTTAGTTTTTGATAAGAAGTTTTTATTGCTCGTACGTACATACTTTGTTATCCGACTCTGATGATGACACCGTCGCATGACGTGCATGGGTCATTGGATGGTACTTTCCCTTGCGTCACCCTCATCACCTAATCTTCCGTGGTGCTAGGTTTTGATCGAAATAAAGTTTGGAAATTACTGACATCCATTGGTTCGTATCAGCTGCTGTCAATGTAATAAACCGTAACGCGAGCGCAGCTCGCAGCCATGATTTCAGTGATTGTGCCACCAGCGGGACAGTCTAGCCCAGTCCTTAGATGCAGTTGGACCTTGCCAGTTTTTTATGACAACGTGAAGGTTGATATGACTTATTTGTCCAGTTAAGAGTAATTCTTCTGATTTCTGTAGCTGCCCGAGGCAAGTGGTTGCTGCACATTTTTATGGTTGTATGTTTTTGGTGGTTGGTTTTTATGGCTTTACGAAATTACCTATCTTGAAATGTCAATACGGAATAAATTACAGCATTATCACACATGGTTCAGTATTTATTTAAATGGGAATACATTTTATTCATCGACTATTAAACTGAAAACTTCTGCAGGAAAACCGAAGGAAACCTGACACATGCTGATTGCTGACAGCAAACTAGGTTTTATTGTGTTGCGTCATGTTCTTTCGTTCTATAACGGTGATAGTTGGTTATTGAACGTCAAATGAGGTTCTATTCTTTCCTTTTTTTAAAACGTAACCCCAGACTGTACTAGGAAATTCTCTTGTATCTTGGGTGCGTTTACAAACATTTTAAGCTCACCTAGTTACACAAACATATTCTGAGTTGTGGTGGCTATAGGTATTAGAACTATTAGATGCAGAAAAGCCGCGATATTTCGATATGTCTAAAGGCCATCGTTATGCAGACTGTCACCATGAATTGAGCACATGAACCCGCCAGTAAATTTTCGTTGATTATTAATAAAAGTAATTTCATAGGTGCAAACTGATTTTTTTCTTAATAACCAACGGGAAAGGGTTTTGGTCAAACAGGCGAAGTTCAACAGAACTCAATTATATCTCAAATCATAGCCCACAATAAGTTCTCCATCTCATAACACTGTGACAAGTACCAAAGTCGGAGACCAGAGTCCAACCGAAAATGAAATTTTCATTTAAAAAATTGAAAACACTGCGCTAAAGCTAAGCATACAGTAATTAATCTGAACTAGATCTGCGAGGTCCTAGAATCGACTAAGGGCTTTAGAGGCTGTGTTATGGAACCCGTTTGTTAAACTAGGTTTATTATTAGTCTGAATAATAAATTAAATCTTTGGCAAAATACTGAAAAGGTAACGTATTTCAAGTCGCTCTATAATTCTGTTCTTCGGCGACTTAGGTATTTTTTGTGTTAGAATGCAGTGATATCCTTATAGCTGCAATTCGAGAATATTGAATTCTGTTGATCTTAACATAGAGTTCATAGAAAAATGCTCATCGAGCAGCGAGATTTTGGTATCTCAAATCATATGTACTGATGCAAGACGTTAAAAAATAAATAAAGAAAATGTCTAGAATCTAGACTCTAGATTGCATAATATTCAAGTACCTAGGTGCTAAGTCGTTTTTACAAAATGCACGTGACGGTCACACATCGTTCCACTCGGCAATGAAATCGTCAGTGTTTACGAGTAAAATCTAAATCGGTACGACTAAAAATAATAGCCACTACGCATGTCAGTTCGTATGTGTGCTAGTATAATAACAGCTACAAATATATTCCTAGGTACCTACTACCTACAGGTATTACAGAATTATCTAATTAAACTTCCTACCTACTTAAACTACGATAGGTAATTTCAGCGTAAAATTTATCTTGATATAATTTTTATAAAAGGCACTTTTTTGTTTTTCATGTTTAAATGATAAAGCAGACCGCAATCATGCATTAGACGCGATTTTAAATTACCCAGCTAAATTATTATTAATTTATTGTCTGGCGTGTGACTTATTTTACATTGTCACTTTTCACAAATGCTAAGTTACACCAACCCGTTTTAGATCTAGTAAACGACCTAAGAGCTAGACTGACCCGACACTATACCGAAGGCATCCCGGACGAGATTAGGATGGCTCTGAAATAGATTAAAAACAACAAGGCACCGGGAGATGACGGAATTACGGCCGAATTCCTGAAGGCGGGTGGAAAACCCGGTACTTAAGGCCCTTCAGAGCTGTTTGATTCCGTCATACTCGAGGGGAAAACGCAACAGGCATGGTGCAGGGGTATGGTGGTACTCTTCTTCAAGAAGGGCGACAATGCCCAGGTGGAGAATTATAGGCCCATCTCACTTCTAAGCCATGACTACAAGTTAGGACTCCAAGAAAGCCTTCGATTCGATCGCAACTTGGGCCGTACTGCAATCTTTCCAAATCGACTATCGGTAGATTAAGGTGTTGAAGTGTTTGTACAAAAACGCCACCATGTCAGTCCGACTTCAGGAGCAGACCTCGGAACTTATCCTTCTGCAGCGAGGTGTGAGACATGGAGGCGTCATATCTCCGAAACTGTTCACCGCCGCATTGGAGGACGTTTTCAAGGTTCTGGACTGGGGAGGGCTAGGCATCAACGGCAATGGCGAGTACATCATTCACCTTCGGTTTGTCGACCTCAGTACAATGCTCGATGACCTCAATTCAGCTTCCGAAAGAGTGGGTCTTAAAATGAACATCGCAAGCGTTTATTTAGTTCTTTCCTAGTGTTCATGAAAATGGGCATTAATCGTTTTACACAATATACATACAAATAGTGAGTCGATACAAATGGAGATTGACTGTGTAAAGAGAAATTGCTAAATAAGCACTTAACACAATACACTGATTGGTTTATCTGTGATACCAAGGTTCGCAACACAATAATTCCAGTTTGCGTTTATCTGATAACTACTTATAGTAAGTATCTGATAGCTTATCCGTTACTATATGTCACATTATATTACTGGTCTAAGTAATAAGTAATCAGCACATAAGTGCCATTATATTTTACATAATATTTTGGATATTTCTGTTGTTTTTATTCTGTTGTATTTTCGTTGTTTAATTAGCTGTTTAGGCTTATAATATAGAGCATAAGTATACTTAGTGCTCTTCTTTAAGGGCACTTAGACTTAAGTGTGAAATGTTTTCCTATATGTTATAGTGTACTCATTGTTGAAGAGCCACATTAAATAAATAAATAAATAAAGCCTAATTCAAAGCGTGTAACAGCTTTCCAATGAGTATTTTTAGCTAGCTTGAATTCTGCTTCGGTTTTTAAGGAAAAACCATCAAACAACTTGTAGGTATGAAACAACCTAATTGGTATGGCTTTTTGTTTCATTTAATAACAGCTAAAAGCTTGGGGTAGTATTTAGTCCATTAGTTTGATGAACATTTTCTTATAAATAACCACCTTAACGGCAGTTAGGTACTTATTACAAGGTAAGGTGTAGTGGCAGATTAGTAGATACCTATATGATTATCACAAATCACGATCAACTGAATCTGTTCTTAACCTTTTGACCACCATTGTCACATATACGTGACAAGCAAGCGCGTGCCCTGTACGCCAAACGACACAAATATGTGACAAAATGTTAGGTGAAATTGTGGCTTGGCGTGAAGGGCACGCGCGTGCGTTTGTGCTCTGGCGTTCAAAAGGTTTATGTTATGTATTGTACTTACGTTACGGTATACGGCAACCTGGTATAAATAAACATAATATTATTCACATCAGTTTTAGACTAGAGGTGTAAAGTACATCCAAATTGCGCCAGTTTTGTTTAAGCCCCATGTCATTAGGGCGAGCCTATTGCCAGCAAACGGCCATTAAACCAAACCCCGAAGCTCTACTTAGAAATTCTGGATGGAAAAACCCAATAACAAAAATGGTTCAAAACATTTCAGGGTCAATACCTCAGTGCGGACGAGACTTGAGAATATGCGTACCGGTGAGGTACATGTTATTATCATTACATTTAGTTGATGGATTTGTGTTTACAGAATTATGATAATACTGAAAGATAACGGAAATAAATTCCATTGTTTGGAATAAGGTAAATTACTATCATAGTTTATGTGCTGTTGTAGTACATAATTTTAATTATATATTAGCAGTAAACCATGTAAAACACTGGTATTCAGCTGCATTCGGTTAGACTTGAAGCCGACCCCAACATAGTTGGGAAAAGGCTAGGCAGATAGTGAGGATGAACAGTACACCACTGATTACCCCTTTAATTTGAAGTTTTTCAGACTACTCCAATAATTATTTTTCAGAAAATTCAAAGGTTAGGTTAGTGGAAGTGGAAGCTATAATTAGCAATATTGTAAAAGAGTTGTATAACACTATCATTAATACATAAAACGGGATATTTACCATGTAATTTTTTGTTTTGAGTTTCTGATATTTCGGCACTGTTGCAAGCTCCATAAAAAGTGCATAACAGCATTATTTCTGGGCGAACACAGCGCTCTCTATCGGCGTTTTAAATCAACATTTACCTAACTCGAGTACCTTAAAGTTAGTTTCGTCAGTTGCGCCGGAATAATCCAGTAGTTGAGGCTTCGGTCGTCTGATTCTAGCAGATATAAATATGTTTTGGTTACGACCAGAGAAAGGCCAATAAACGATGTATGGACTGTGTGGAGGCATGGCAAGAAAGGAGGTGTCCGTTGAGATGACGAGTAATGGAGAAGTATGAAAGAAGAAGACATGCTACGCCGACCCCAAATAAATTGGCATAAGGGCAGGAGAATAACGCTATAGTAGACAGTTATACGCAGTGGGTAGACTGGGTAGGTATCAAGGGGGTATTGCTGGACTGTCTTGGAATAAACGTGCTTCTTCTTCATGTCGACGACGTTACTATTGAATTAAAGTATTAACTTGCTGAAACTCATAGAAAAACTCATTTTATCTTTCAGTCTGGAAACTACAGTCTGCCTTTCTCCCTTTTCGATAAGTTAATTTTTAGCTAGCGTACTATTGTTGTTTACGTCATCTCGTGGAAGATGAGTTAACTGCGGAGGTGTTTAGAGCTCAGCCAAAGGGACGTTAACGTTCAGAATAAGTATTTCTGTTGGCAATGAATAGATGGCAGCTCTAGTATTCACGGTTACGACTTTTGATACAAACCGGCGTAGAAATAGACTAGAGATTAGATTAAAATAATCATTTCTACGAAAAAATATTTTTATAACCAGTAAATCATGGCAAAAGCCACGTGAATTGGCTAGCTCTAGCTTAATGTATTTTTTTTCTAAATAAACCTAAACATATTCATAATACTAATGATTTGTGAAAATAGTTTAAAAATGCACGTAATATTAATAATGCTTTATTTTTTGCCAAACTACATAGGGAAAACAATTTTCCAGATGATAGATCATTATTTATAGGGTATTTGAATTTGACAAATGTAGCGTAGACGCGCTACGACGCTACGGATTGCATAGACCTCGTAGTCCCTAAAATGCATCGCTACGTGACTACGATATTCGTAGCCGCGTAGCGTCCTTCGTAGCACTACTTTTAACGATGCATTTCTATCAAAAATGTTTAGGAGTCTGTTTACTTGCATTATATTTTGTTTGTATGTTTGAGACACACATTTTAGAAATAATTCCAAACGATTAATTTACGGGATAGGCAATTTTAAATAATTATGGTCTGTTTCAGTTAAATTCATTATTGAAAGTTATTTGTTTAACACCTCTATTAATGAAAAGGATATCTTTGGTGATGTCCAACAAAATGATGGATAAGAAAGAACAAAGGATCCTTAACCCATTGAAGATGATCGTTAGATATGCGACGTAGTATTTATTATATCTTTGTGATCCTTCACCGGTAAATCGCAGATTGTTCCCATTTGACAAGGGTTTGTCTCAGCTGCGGGTAATTGATTTAATGTCGCGGTGCCTCAGCAGCCTTTGTTGGAATATTTAATTGTAGTTAGGAAATAGTTTAAACTAGCTGTGCTCCGCGACCTTTGTTCTCGTGAAATTATTATAATTTTTTTTCTTCTTTATTTGAATCGGATTTTGTTAACAATTTAAGAGTTTTAATTTTCTTGCACGGAACCCTAATCTTTTTTCTAAAATACAAGTAACCTAAGTTACTCATTATAAGATCAGCAATCAGTCAGGAAAAGTCCCGTTAAAATCGTTCAAGCCGTTTTGGAGATTCGCTGGAAGAAACAGACAAAAATTACAAAAAAAAGTTTTTTTGTTAAAAGTACCATACATTAAAAAAAAATATTTAAATAGTTGTATTTTGAAATTACAAACAGATACTTCAATTTTATTTATTTGTATATATTTTACGACTTGACAAACCCTTATTTTTTATGTTTACTAAAACCATGTGTGTTGTTGTGTGCTGTATATGTACCTTTTGGAATAAATTCTCTAAATGACCGTGAAAACCGTATTAAAATCCCTTGAGTAGTTTAAAACAACTAAGCAGTCACATGGACAGACACCAAAACCAACCTCGTTTTATAATATTTATGGACTGTCAGATTATTTCTTTCTTAAAGAAGTCTTACAACTTTAATACCATATGCTGACACAGCTTTACTAAAATTTTGCCGACCAAATATAAAAATCTAGGTCTGAACAGTGAAAGATTTACAGACGCTTGGAATGTGGAATGTTCACCCGAATATACATATTTTTTGCCAATTGTTTCGCAATATTGTCAACTGAATGGAGCAGCAAGCTCAGCAAAGCCGAATCTTCTAAATCGTGATGATTTCCCGGGGGAAGTTAAACCCGTTATTTTTATAAAACGCATGTATTTCTGTTTTGTGGACAATTTTTTTGTTTGCAACCACTTTATTGGGCCAACATTGTAGGTACATACTGATGTACTCTTTGATACAAGTAATAGCAAGGGTTACTATGACGTCATAAAGCAGTTGTAATTCCAGTGTTTGATTCCAAGAGACAGGGCTGTGCAGGTCGTCTAGCGCCATCTCTTTCCCACACTGGAATTACAACTGCTTTAAGACGTCAATCATGGTCAGGCCACACGTTGTCCCACGTTACTGGGGGTCGGCGCAACATGTTTTTTTTTTTCTTCCGCTCTCGTCTGTCAACCGTCATGCTATCATTTACTCCATTTTCTTTCCAATCACTCCATTTCCCTAGTAATAGCAGGTAAGAAAAAATATTATCTAAGTACTAAATACCTGCTCCCAATTCACTACATGTGTATTTTAGATGTTTAAATTAACAAGTGGCTTTCTAAAACAAATGTCCGCCGCAAATGTTAAACAGTCCCTAGAATAAATCTCTGAAACCTTAACATTCAAATAAAGGGACAGCTTTGTTTGGATTTTCGATTTAAATCGGCTTATGAAAAGTTTTTATTATACTTAAGTAAGGGACAGACTTTGTTAGCAAGCGACTGGGATTTTCACATAGGAAATTGTATAAAAGAATGGCGGCAAAATGCTGCGTATTTCGCGCTTTGATTTTAGTCGGTCTGCGCTTCGCTGGTTCAATTTGGCGACGGGAACATTGGCAACCGCAGTAGCCAGTTTCAACGCGAACGAATCCTGTCAAAAGTACCTGAGCTGTGCGGGTATGCGGTTTGCGTTCAACCTCATGTGAATGTTCATGAAAATTCCGAGGAATTGCGGCTGACAGGCTCTCGCGACTTTGATGCACCGCGCGCTGATTCCGTTTTGTGTACTTTGGATTTTGTTTTCACGTTTTCCGGTTTTCCTTTACGCCTCTCTTCGGATTTGTTGTTTTATTGAGTATTGACTGGCGGGCTGTTGTTTTCGTTTTGTGATTGTGTATTACGTTTGTTGTTGGTTTGTTACTTTTTCGTTTATGTAATTTAACTTGGATGTAATTTGTAAGTTCGGTGTGCCTGACCACGAAAGGGTCAATGACAGGAAAAAGATTACTCAATTCAGTGTCATTTACACCGTTTTTGTCTATAACCGTTCATTGTTTCGGCTATTTACGGGCTGTTATCAAAGGTCGGTAAGCTAGATAAATTAGGAGCAACAATTACAATAACTCTTGATGTTCAGTCACCGGCCATTAAATTAAAAATACATAGCTAAAGCTGGTTTAAGCACAATTTATCGTTGGCCCTCGTAAGCCCTAATAACATAAATGGCCGTAAACAAGTCTACTTTCAGTGAGATATATAGGGAAATGTTTATTAATTCACATTAAGGCTCGGCAATGGCGATTCTTTCAGCGATAGAATTATGACGCGTACAGAGGCCTTAATATGCCTCGTTATTAAGGGACCGTCGTCCCTTCCCAAAAAAATATTTTGGCTTTATCATTAAAAAAATATATTCATCACGACCGTCGTTATTACTAAGTCGTCATAAACATAAGCATAGCATATCCTTTTCATGCGCATGCTATGCTTCTGTTTTTCCTACTCCTCCGCTATTCTTTTCTGATTACTTTCGTTGGGGGATCCAAGATAGCTAAATTGTTTCTCTGGGACTTCGTCGAGCTTCATTGTCTCGGCGCTTTTCTGGTGGTCGCCACTGTTGATTCTGGCTTTCAGGAGTGACAGTGGTTTCGGAAAAGAGTGGCGGGCTTATCCCAAAAAATGCTATGCTTATGCTAATGCGTATCTAGTGTCTACCTACCTACCTGTCCTTCTCTAGGTACAGATCTACACAGTGTTTTAAAAGGCCTCATCATCTGCCTAGCCTTTTCCCCAACTATATTAAAGTCGGCTTCCAGTTTTAAAAGGTCTGATCTTATTTAATTGCATTCTCTACAATTTAACTTTACAAATGAAAATGTTAATTACATCACAGTTCACATCAAATATATTTTTCTCTGTGAATAAGTACTTGATCAGCAGAGCAAGAATTTGAATAAATTGTTGCCGACGCAGCTATTAAGAGGTTTTAACTGAAGCTTTACGATCCAGTCCTTTGATAATTGTTCGCAGTAAATTCACTTTCGCTATCTGTTTAATCTAAGGTGTTCTTGCCCGTCTAATTGTTTTTAAATCTTCTAAGTGATTTGTCGACATACGTTGTGTTGTGGCGAGGAAATGGGATTTTTTTTGTTAGTAATTAGATGTAGGTCGGGCTTAGAAGACTGGCTGATTGTTTTTGTATTTAGAGAGAAAAAATAAAGGAAGCAAGCGTAGTTTTTTTTTAGTTTTTGATCCCGTAGGGTTGAAAGCAATGCATTATAGATTTTTTGGTGATCGAATTACTTTCACAGGGGACGCTGTTGGTAATGTGAAGACTGCAAAAAATAACATGGTGGCGTTGGATCCAATTGGAGCCATGCGCTAAAAGATTCTTGTACGACTATAAAGGTTGTAATAAGACCCTTAACGAAGCCGAAAGGCACTTCTTCTCCCCGTCATTGCGATATTTTTTTGTTCTACACTATACCTGGGAACCTTCTCGTTACGGAGATATTGGGGGTCCAAAGTTCCATCTTTTTCACAAGTTTTTTTTTAATACACGATCCCCGTACTATTTAATCCATCCATTGTCACAATGTTTTCAGTGCGTTACATTGAGACCTCCCGTAAAACGTGATTTTTCACCCCAAAAAAAAAAGTCGTTTGCCAGCAATAATTTTTGCGTAAAGTCACTTAGTTTGATGTACAGAATGCTTGGTTGACGGCTTCGTGAAGGGTCCGTTTACACGCTGTATTCATTACTAGCTTATGCCCGCGGCTTCGCCCTCGTGCAGTTCGGTAAGGTCCGACGGGTTCGTACTACCGGGATAAAAACTATCATGTGTTTATCCAAATATTATCCAAATCTGTTAAGTTGTATTTGCGTGAAAGAGTAACAAACATCCATCAATGCGTAGTAGTAAGATTTCACGGAACAAATTATATTGTATTCAAGTAAACCAACCGGTTAATAGTAGACATATGATCATTAGTTTCTCAAGTATGAGATAGCGTCGAATTTGCCGTAGGACTGTCGGTCACCGATCTTCTCATTGTCCGTCTAACAATAGATCAACGGCTCGGGTGCCAACCGCTGCCGTCGATATCGGGCGAAATCCTATCTATCCCACAATATCCTATCGTTGGACAGATATTGAATTCGGTTTAAGACAAGGAAGAGCGTGGTTAAAGGATAAACCAGAATGGCATACCGACTATTAGGAAAGACAGCTGAAGATCGGAAATTGTAGTGGTGCTGTTGGATTAATATATTTTTGTGGCTAGAGGTGAATGATAGATTGATGGGTTATATTCGCTATGTAAACAACTGGGTAAGTTACGTAAGTGGACCTGTGTAATAGTCCGTACTATTACACAGGTCCACTTGCAGAATAAAGATCCCTTTAAAAAAATGCTTTTAAAATATGCCTACCTACACGCCACTGCCTGACATGGAACAAGAAAAACACCGTGAGGAGACCAGCTCGTCCTAGAACCAAAGGAATCGAAGAGATGTGACATTATACCAACAGAAACCGCGCCCGCGTGGTGGTTTATCATAGTCCACTCCTCATTGTTAGGAAGCCGATGTGTGCAGTGGGAACATGATAGTTTGATTATGCACGAAGTATTTTTTAAATTCAAATCTCACTACCTGTTGTGACGCGAAGAAGAGCCAAATTGTTTTCCAGGACACCAGAACATTCGTTAAAAGTTCAAAAATATATCGATGACACGATCACACGACACAATCAGGACGAACACTAACCTAAATGGTGTGATAAGCACAGCCGGTCAACTGCGACCGACACACAGAGACGGACTTGAAAAATAGGGACCTAAAAATACGTACTTATGTAGATATAATTTTAAGCTTTCACGGTTTACAACTAAACTTATACTGTCGAGCTCAAAATAATGAATAATCACGGAAGACATCCCGTAAGTGACAGTATAAGTTTGGTATAATTTTTGTAGGTAAAAGCATGTTACCTGTACCTAACTTAAAATTGTTGGCGCGGCTGCACTGGATTCCTAGCCCCGTACCCAAGATTTCATGAGTATTTCATTATCTCCATTTCTTACATCCATAAGTCTGTCTGTCTGTTACCTTTTCACGCCTTGACGTCAGCACGGATGTCAATGAAAATTTACACAAAGGTAGTCCATGACCTAGGATAGGACAAAGGATACTTTTTATTCCCATAGTACGTTCCCGTGGTATATCCAATTTTGACACGGTCTAAACCGCGGGCAGAACCTTATGTCATATACAAAAAAATATGACGCATTTATTAAAGCTAAGAAACGCGTTTTTGCAGTACGCCACTGTGCCCACATCACTCCAAAGTGTACAATCCGTCAACGAATTTACACCTTTTCTAATGACGTATCGACGACCCTAGAGATAAGTTCCCGCAGCCATTCACCGATTGGAGTGCTCGCCAATGTTTCCGTATACATGAATAAACAATATTTCTCCCTAGGGCTGCCTCGATCGCAAACTTGGTTTGTTTTCGGCACATATTGAATTCCTATATAAACATTTTATCACCGAAACAAATCAGCGAAGAAATTCCTTGTGGTGTACTAAAAAAGGTGTTATTTGTTGGTAGCTTGAGTTACAAAATAATGGTTTGGTCGAGTCGTAGTCATTTGTTTATGCTTTGATCAATGACATTCAAATATAATATTTAAGAGCGATAGATGGCAAAAGACGAAAAAAATCGTAATCCAATACAAATGTTTTTATACTACTTAGTAACTAAAACAAAAATGTTCGGGATCATTTTTGTATGAAAATATTCCCAATATCCGCTTTATAAGACTTTTAAATCTTTAAAAGCTTTGAACCAATTAATTTCACCGCCTTTCTAAAATTTATCTCTCAAACACCCACACCTAGGGTAGGGTCTCTCTCACCTGAAGTAGCCACCACAATAATGCTTTTTTTTGTATAGGAAAATACGCCTGTCTGTCTTCCCCGAAGTTTTAGGCAGAGAAGACCTATTTAACCCAAACCCACATTTCAACAGTTACCAAAGGAATTAGTTAATATTCCATTAAATTCCTTCCTGCCGGAAAAATAGCCATTCATTTCACAGCCATTGCTCAATAAAACCTCTAAATTGAAAATCCCTTTTTTAATCTGCAATCAATCTTAGTACCTATCAAAAGCCGAACAATTCACTTGTGAGAAGCTGACGTGTCGGAATTGGGCACCCTATTCAAAGTATACAAGTAATTTGTAGACCTTTGTGAAATGATGTCGAGAATATCAAGGTTTAGACTGACTGCTTATAACTTTGCCTATTTCACGATGTCCGAATAGCCACTACGAGTACTTACAGAATAAATTCAAAAATGGAACGGAATTTGTATGAAATTACCTGCCAGCACGCGTAGCAAGACCACCGTAGAAACGGGTTTTGTCGTCGGAAGAATCGATAAAATGATAGATTTCTTTTGTTGATCTGTCGATTCTTCCGTCGACAAAATCCGTTCTACGGCCGTCATGCTACGAGTGCAGGTAAGCTAACGGGAACTTAATCGTAGGTGGCTAAACAGGCCTTAAGAGAGAGACTAGGTACAACGCTTTTAAATATGAAAATATAAATGCTCCATGAATGTTACGTTTAGTAGTACTTAACAAGATTTTTTTTTAATAAGCCCACCACTGATTCTTCGAAAACTTATATATTTAAAAAATATATTCTTCTGTAATAATGCAGTTGTTATTTAAGCTGGACCAGGGCACACAAAAACTTGCTAGCTTCATAAAAGCATTTTAACAAGAAAATATTTACCTTATTAGACTCTGCCGCAACAGCACAGGATTATACAAAAATGTAAAACGGAATATTTTAGCAAGGGGTCAAGTTTCACCGGAGTGCACAATGCATACTGAATAATTAATTTAATGTCTCTGTGGACGATGTTATGATTAACCTGGAGTTATGTTTGATATTATTGCAATCATTCGAATAACAATGACCGGCATACCGCACCCCTTGGGTATTGTCGTAAGTCATTCAACATTCCCAAACAGAGTTACGGCCACATACGTGGGTAACTCTGGGCGAAAGGAACGTGATCTATTGAAAGGCTTAATGTCCTGACCCGCACGTTTTCACCACTTATAATTTCAAGGGAAAAGGAAACCAAAGTTGTACCTTGTTTGATCACATATATTTCAATCAAATTCACAAAACAAGTACCTTTCCTAAAAGCCGAGTCCAGCGATTTATATAAATGTTTTAGTAAAATACTCGTAGTTCTGCAAACAATGTAATTAAGCACACAAATGTTTGTTACTATCAGCTTTATTGAATTCGAAACGAATCAAACTACAAAGTGAAGGAATGTCTTCGCTCTCGTATCGAACCTATTGTACCGAGGAAATGGGAACTTGAAATGTGAACGAAGCTGTACCTCACTTATTCACATTCATTCAGAGGGAATATCTATATAAATAACTTAATAACTCACTGCAGTTAACAAGCTGTCTGAAAGACTAACAAAATGGAGTCTAATTGAAATATTTTATTAAACCTATTAAGATTAAAGCAAATATTATGCTTTGCCCATTGATGGAGTAAGCACCGTTACAGAGTTCTGAGTGGCACATGGAGCAAGAATTGTACTTTGGCATAATTCCTGCTGAGTCAACGTCATCGCAGGACTTCCCGCAGTCACGTATCAGAGTAAATGTAGCTGTAACAAATCAATAATTAATTGAAATCCACAAATATTTTGAAATGATTGTGTTCAAATTCAATTTAAATAATAGTACAACTTACGTCCCTTTCCGAAAGTTTTCGTTAGGCAAGCGTTGTTTCCTTTTCGGCAGTACTTCACTGTAGTTCTTCTGTCCGGAGCCCAGCACGACGGGTTGCTGGCTGTGCTACATGCGTAACATATTCTCTCACTTTGCATCAACATCAGTGCTGACTGTCCCATCAACCCGGCTCCCTTGGTAGGTTCAATCATTTCTCGTCTAGCTTCATTGACGGGTGACATCGCACGTGACGCTGACTTTTCATGAGTTGGTAACTTAACTTCATCCAGACTTTTACGGGGTTGACCTTTATTTATCGTTAGAGCATTCTTTTCTTCATTCAAAACTGACGCCATCGCATTTTCGTTTTCAATGTGGGATTCAATATATGGATCATTATTGTTTCGAAGGTAATCTCTGTCGTTGCTCAAAATGTCCTTTGGATTGTTCTCATCATTGTAACTGGACATGGATCGCCTTGAGTGTTCTATTAAGCTATCAGGTTCTTTGTCATGCGAACATCTGTTTGAATGCAACAAATCGATTGCTTCTGGTGTCAAAAGAAGCTTAGTTATAAGCGATGGCGGTAATGTTTGAGTTTCCTTAGAGTCTAAATCAGCGACGTATCCTGGGAATTCATTTTTATCTGTAGAAGGTATTTTTATTTGTGGGGATCTGAGTCCTTTAGGTTCAGAAGCAATAAGCTTACTTGGTTCAGAATTATAATGATTTTCTAGCTGAGCACCATATTCATTGTCAGATGGAATACGCAATGCACTGATCGGTTTCGGCTGGTCTCTTCTGCTATCTGCAGATTTATCTCCACTAGTTAACGAAGAAAGAGAATCACTGGCTGGTGTTGAACGCAGCTGCTCTGATGGTTTAGGGTTATCATCTTGTATTTCATTATTGACGGGTGGTACTATTTCTTCTGTTGAGTCTATGACAGGGTTAGTTATTCTTAAGGAATTCCTAGTTTTTAATAACTTGTTGTCAATTGTATGCTGCGGTTTTAAAACGGGCACATGATTGGGAATTATTTTATGGTTAAATTCTTCATGTCTTAAAGCCTGCGGCTTCAGAGGAGCGCTAGGTAAAGTTTCAGCATTTAAAACAGGTGGAGGACTTATTCGTTGATTTACCCGTTGATTAATTGGTTCATTGTCTGAGGGACTACGCCTCGAACATGGTTTTTCAGGGATAGTTCTTTGGGCTTGGCCATACAAGTTTCCTTGAACAGTATGAAAGGTTTGTTCTGGCCAATCACTTTTACCGGCATCTAGTTGTACCGAGTTATAACCGTCTACATTATTTGTCTTCTGTAGATAGCCTAAAAGTAAAGATAAAATTATATTAAAAGGACTTACGTTGTTCATGAAAATTTATCGATGTTGTTGAGAAATAGATAGATTAATGTTTTTTTTTAAATTATAGTACCAACCTGATGAAAGCAGATTACAAAAAAGTGTTAATATAAAAAATTTCATGAGTCCGTCTTTTATTTTCTCACCGAGAAAACTACACCACCTTACGGAATTCGAAACTAGACTAAAGTGGTTCCACGTAGAAACCTCCCAAATATATTGGACGATAGCGAAGATATTTTATCGTTAAAAGCTGTAAACCAATATCAGTCTATTGTGAATATGCGCTCGATGGAAAGATATTCCATGAAAACAATAGATGTTCCGCAAAAACGGTTTCCATTGTTCCAAACTACATTCGCGTAGATTTCTTGTTCACTTTAGATGGGGTATATTTGTATCGTTATCGTTCTTTTCGTTCATATAATAATCTCCTTAAACATTACAAAGGGTAGTCTTTATAATCTAAGATTTCATGACTGAACAAATAGTGAAAGTTCTGTCTGGGTTCAGCCTAATCCTGCTGCTACCTAACCATGATGTCTGAACAAAAATGCTCTAAAATTTTGTTCTAAATGCATAAAATCCTATGAAAATCAGCAAAATCTGTGGCAGTCAACATAAACTTACTACACTAAAATGAGGAAATGAATGCCAGAGAACACGTAAAAACACTCTTAGTTGTTTTTCTCATAAATGTTACCCTTTCAATTTCGGTCACAATCACTGTCAAGAGAGCCTGAGGGTTTGTGACAAAAACATGGTGGAGAGTAGAACTTGGATCGCTTGTCACCCGCAGCCGGCAGTGGCAGCCGGCCTGCGGGCTTGTCTCTGCATAAAATATCGAGTCCGCTCAATAAAATTCGCAACGCTGTTGGAATACACCGAATATGTTATTGTTTATTTTTCTTGGCGACCGCACTTGGGTTTTTAATCTTTCTTATTTCTTCTGTTTCTATTTGTATTCAATTGTAGGTCGACGTGTTGAGTCTTTTGTGCTCAACGTTGGTAGTAAATAAAACAGCAATTTTATTTAATATTGATTTTTAAACGAATCAATTGCTTAACTGACTCAAACTCAAAGCATTTATTTCGATTAGACCATTACAGGCACTTTTGAATGTCAGAAAAACAAAGAAAGCGAAGCTACAGTCACAGACACAGGGCATAATAACTTAGGAAAGACTGTGTCGTCTTATCGTTATCTAGTATCTACTTATTTAAAAGACTATTCCTTGAGAAAACAGAGATAATAAACTAAAAATTTCTCTCTAAAAACCGAAAACTCGATAACTATCTAAAGCCCAATATAATGTTAATGTGCTGTTAACCGTTATTGGGGCACGAAAGTTTCGAAAAGAGGCACCTAATGTTCGAGACGGTCTATCTATTCTCGCAAATTGCTCTTGTCCCCTCACTTCGGCTTTATTTGCTCTTTTATTACTATTATATCCGGAATAAGTTATTAAGTAGTTGGTAAGACCTACTAAACGTTGTCAAAAGGAGATTTTGGTGCAGGTGTGAGGAGACCACTCAGCCTAATTGGATGGGTACGGCGAGTTGTCAAAAATTGCGGAGTTACATAGCTGTGTAAGGCGGGTGAGGCCTCGTCATGCTCGAGATATCAACAAAAGCAACACAATCGTATAACTACTTCTGTTGATGAAGGTACCGAAGTGAGTTTTCGAAAGTTGCTTTTTTGGTATTTGTGCTACTCCTGGTTTCATGGGAGCCGCTGGTTTAATGTATGTCATGTGGTTTTCCAAGAGGTCGATTTCTAAACATTTTCGCGGCAACCTTTCATGATCCGTATTCAGCAGTAAGTAGGTATTTTTGCGAGTTGATTACCGATCCTATCGGGGAGAATTTTCAGCTTAACAAGTCATGTGCAAAACGCTTCCAAATTCAAAAATGAATATTCAATTTCGCATATCTTTTTTTTTTCTATATATTTTCACTAAGTGACTTCTTTTTGTTCGTGACAGTAATCCTGAAAAGTGATGTGTATGTTAGTCGATTACTAAACCGCGATACAATTTCATGAATTAACCATTATTAATAAGCTACGGTGAGCATAACACTGAGGTAGTAAGTACTAATTACCTTTATGAATAAAGCACGGACGACATCATTAGGTCTGATGAATTGATCAGACTGTTTTTGGATTTATAAATTGATTTGGTATTCTGGTATTGTTGATGGTTGCTATAAATATTGGAGGGAATAGAACTCATTCCAATGCTACTGATTAGCAAGACTAACCCTACTGAAAGTAAGGTCGTTTTCTTGAAAGAAAATTTTGATACGCTGGCGTTATCATCACGTTATTTTAAAAGATACATACAGGGTGTAAACGGACCCTTCACGAAGCCGTCAACCAAGCATTATGTACATCAAACTAAGTCTACTCTACGCAAAAATTTTTGCTGGAAAACGACTTTTTTTTTGGGGTGAAAAATCACGTTTTACGGTAAAACTCAAAGTAACGCACTCAAAACTTAGTGCTGATGGATGGATTGAAGAGTACGGGGGTCGTGGAGGTTTTTAAAGCAAAAAAAATACATTAAAAACATGTATTATAAAAAAAACTTATATTCAAATTCCACGATAGCTGAGTTTTCCTAAACCCGCGGTGGTCAACTCAAGATTCTTAGTTTCGGTGCCTGCAAGCAATTCGGGTGAGTAATGGTACAGATTTGCTCTACCCTTTTCGAAATAAACATGCATAGATTACCTATAGGTGGTCTGAGGGTAACCTCATTAAAAAGTACGACACATTAAAAAATACGACAGAACTTCTTAAAGAATGCTTAATAAAAAGTAGTAAAGGCTTAATGGCTGCTTATAAGAGAAATATAAGAATAATAAAGTGCTTTTATTGCTGAGTTGACGTAAAACGCGACAGGCGGTGAGGAAGAGGGCCCTTGACAGTGTTTTCAACTAATGAGAACGGTAAACAGTATTTTAAAAACCTTTCCCGTGAGTCCTTATAATTGGAGGTACCGTCTGCCTTATTTAAATGGAAGTATTCCAGTTCTGATGTCGTTTTTAGAAATATAATAGGCTGAGTTATTTATTTGGTATTACTTTGTGTAATTTATTTCATCACCACTGCTCTCAAAACTGTGAAGGAAACCGGCTGTCAGTAATGTGACAGCCCGTCAAGGAACCTTCTAAAAAAAAGGCAGTTCGGCGAGCGCCTTATCCAGTATATAAAAGTATTCTGCTCTTTATCCTTACCACAAGGCAGTTGTAATTTTGACTTCGAAGAATAAAGCCCAAATCACACAGAAAGCAGACGCGGGTCGGGCGCGTGTCGGGACGGGCCCGTCGCGTGAGACGCGCTGTTCATGGTCTTCACACGCAACGCGCGCGGGTGACGCACCCGACCCGCGCCCGTCCCGCGCACTTTCTCTGTGTGATGTCGTTCATATAAGTACATGAAATTACAGCCGCCGTAATCCCGTACCCGTCCTGCGCCAGATCCGCGCCCGCTCCCTGTGTAAAATCTACTATGTTATCTCAATGAGGTGACCTTCCCGACCACATCACTTATAAATCGAAAGCGTGACTTTCGAATGACACCTGACACAATCGTACATACACAAACTGCCCCTACTCGCACTACGCCAGTTGCAAACATTATGCGCAGGTTAGGATATAAATGATGTTCCCACAGAACGTGATGTTCTTACACTGTTATTATGGCGAACATGCATTGAATTCTGTATATTAATGTATGAAAATGCATTTCTCTTGGTTTTAGAAAAACCACCTGTATCTCTGGCCAACATTTTGATTGTATGCGAACTATGTCCTTTGTAAGGGGCCTAGATGAAATGCTGTTTGCTGACGGGTGTGATTTGTTGGGGTGGCTTTTATTCTCGACAGATGGCATGACACTATCTGTTAACTTAAGCCATCTAATTAATGGAAGAACCGATAGCCTTACTCTAGTTCTTGTCTTGTTTCGCTTCTGAATGAACTATTACGACTCTCGAAGCCAGTGAAGTCTCGTAATTCTTATTCAGTTTTTGTGTCTAGTTTTGTAAGTCAAATGGTCTGTTGTTTTCGTTCAACATTCGAGTCATCTGCATTGCATTCCGTTGGCTAGTTGCCAAGATCTGCTATTTGTGTTCCTTGATACTTCTACTTACGATTTGCATTGTTCTGTTTTCAGTCCGAATTTCCTTCAATTTTGGTTTCGTTTTATTCACGAAATCTGGGTGTGGGAAGTTTTTAATGGCTGTTTGCCACTGAGGTTTGAAATAAGATCTTTTAACACTCTTAAGAGCAACTTTAATTTATTTCAAACATCCCCAGCCTATGTATCCTATCAAAAAAACGTGGACCGTGTTACATAATAAGAATGACAAAGATCCATCTACCGAGATATTCTCCCTCATTTATAACGAGCAACACAACGAGCTTAACATTCTGATTCCACGACAGATATTTTCTTTTTTGTTATAAATGAATAAATCAAAACCAATTGATATGTCTTGAGTGCGTCATTACGGGAACCTACCACACAAAACATCGCACAATAAAGGATGACATACGCCTGATTGATTTTTGCATCCGACCGCTCTCCCAAGAATCGGTAGAGCAAGATAAATTAAGGAAGGGATAACCATCAATTAGGCAAGTAGTGTGTACGTCAAGCGGCAACCCGTATTTTACGCTACAGAAGGAACTATTTCAAGCAAATGTATTGGGATTACTCGCTTAGCTACGTGTGTTGGCGGCCTCTGGCTTTACTAAGTTATACCGCGCGTTTACGATACCCAAATGTTGTTAGCCACTGTACCGTGCTTGTAGCGGGATGTAAATTGATTACGAACCTAAATCCCCGGATCTAAATGGAGGTCTAATATTGTTTGTTGATTTACGAGAAAAACATTACAAGTAGGTTCCTCTATTAGTCATATGTTACGTTTCATATAAATTATTGCTTAATAACCGCGTTTCTTGCAAGACCTTTGACATGTCTTGTGTTTGATTCAAACTAGTGATAATGAAGAAGGTTAATAATGTAAGTTAAAATAAATCTAAGGTCTTGCTTGTCTTCTGAAACCAAAGATACTGCAAATGTTTACGTAACAAACTAAGTTTTACATCGCAACCCGATAAACTTGATATTTGATTAAACCTAGCAAAATCAAGAAACCGGCGAACACTAAGCTCGAGGCGTACATTTAATATTACATTAGAAATCCGAAACTAACGATAACGACCCTCACACAATCTAATTTCACAGTTATATCCAAACAAATTCACACTCGACTCGTCTTGTTATCCCTTACCGAGTTAATATCTATAACTTCGCGTTTCTCGGCCAGAATATTACGATGTTAACTTGTTAAGGTCCCCGTTTGTTTTCTCACACCCCTACGAACAAGTTATATTTGTCGTTTGAACTTAACCGGTAATCACATTCAGTTCAGACAAATTAAGCCCCAGAGCGCTTTAATTTTAAGGCCGGAGTTCGAGCTAAATAATCCCGCAGGTGTTGAATTGTGTTTGCAGTTATTCCCAACGATGGAAAACTTTTTAAAAGGAAGATGAAGACAAGGAAGTTGTGTTCTCGGTTCTTTTTCGTTATCCCCTGTTGAGCCTATGGACGGCGGTTAGTTGGTGGGGATTATGAAAGTTTTTTTGAAAGGAAGCATCTATAAAATTATGCATTCTGCTTTTGAGGAGAGAAGATTCAGGAAATATGGAACAATATTAAAGTTTCATCAAGGGTATCGTATTACCCAGTACTAACTGGATTGTGGAGGTCAGATAGGCAATCGCTCCATGTAAAATACTGATATTCAGTTGCATCCGTTTAGACTGTAACGCGATTCCAACATAGTAGGGGAAACTTGGCAGATGATGATAAAGTTTCATAACAAATAAACATGAAATTCAAGGCAGAAAAATATAGTTATTTACTTACAGCAGTAGGTAATGTTTAAAAAGAAACCCGTAACATGAATCTTTGAACTGACCCACGTCTCTCGTACTAAAGTTTCGAGTGTAAGGTGGTAGTTCACAAACTCGCCGCGTGTTTGATTGGCAGCCAGCGAGGCACTGGGCGCTGCTTAGCCAAAAGCTTAACTTTAATGAAGTTGGACGAGTGCGGTTATCGAGCGTGCTTCCAGTGCTCATCTAACTCCTGTACTTACCTTTAACTCTTAGTGTAATTGGGATTTGCGGGCAGTGTGTTCCAAGCTTTGTGTTGGTTTTCTATGCCATTTATGTGGAGTGTTTGCTTCAGTTGTGCATTTTCTTATTGTTTAGCCGTTAGCGGATACGTTGGAGTTATGTTGTTTAAGTAAGTAAATTCTTCTTTGTAATATTCCATGAACTAACATTGCGTCTGTACTACGAAGGGTTAGACAGACAAGTACTATCTACAGTTCTTACACCCTCAATTCGCCAATAATATTTTAAATCCCATTTAATAAGGGGCGACCGTATTGTCATCAACCTGCCACAAGTCCTGACTTCGGGCTACTACTGAGAAATTCTAGATGGAAAAATCTAATAACATGTTACCCGACATGGGTATTGAACCCAAGACCTCATGCTCGGCCGTAATGCTTGCGACCACTAGACCTACGAGGCAGTTTTTCCTGATGTTACTATATTTTTTGACAAATACCAATACCTTACTATTCAACGCATGCATCAGCACAATATTTTGAGTGCTTTTTTTTACCGAGGGGAAATCATCAAATAAATCCTTCCGCATTGGGTGAAGTGGGAGGGAGTGTCAAACTTTTACTGACTAAAACCCATCCATGTTCCTTCTTTGCTCTTTGTGTTCCAGGGCCGCGGTATCTCTTTCGAACAGTCCCGCAGCCCCGGCAGGATGTTTTGAGTGCTTTACATTGAATTTTACAGTAAAACGTGATTTTCCACACCAAAAAAAAGAGGTTGTTTCCCAGCAATAATTTTTGCGTAGAGTTTCTTAGAATTGTTGGTTGGCTTCGTGAAGGGTCCGTTTACACTTTGTGTATTTTAAGTAGGTATAAGATGGTTGCATTACACAACAGGAACAGGTGTTATAATAATACAAAATTCATTCACACACAACAGTTGGTATGAAATGTGTGTTACACTACCGTGCAGTATGTTGCGCCCATCCATCACTATTCGGAATGCTGCCATTTTTCTCATGTCACATGTCCCGGTCTATCCGCTTGTGTGCATTAGTTACGATGACAAATTGACCCATTTATTTTGAATTTGTCGACCCATAATAAACTTAAAACTAAGAGAATTTTATTGTAGACTGCGTAACCTTTTTTCTACTAAGATTTTATATGGGGCGCATTTAGAATATTTGTAGAAAAATGGGTAAAATCAACAAACCTAGGGCTATATTCAAAGATTTAAAAAAAGAAGAAGAAGAAGTAGGTATGTATTCATTTGCATTTTGAAAATTCATGCAAGACGGTTTACGAAGAAGATTTTTCTGAAAATCTTAATAAAAACGGCAGAAAAAACCAATCGACCAATAAATCCACTAAAGTTTCAAATCCCGATTTTATAGCGGCAACGATCACGAATCGAACGACGACCCTATAACTGAAGCAATATCCCAAAGTTACATATTTATGAAAGAGCCCCTCTTTTATAGATCTTCTGGCGGTTACATTTTATGCCTAAGCATACAATAACACGTTTAACATTTTAATGGGTCATAGAAAATCGGGACCCTGAATGTCCGTTCAATGGTCAAAAAATATTACACAATTTCTGTGGCCCCGAACGTAATCTATCAATTCGGGGTACCCTGGGGGAACACTTATCCTGCACTGAACGTGAATATTTTTCCTCTTTCACGGATATAAATCATTAGAGGTACACTATAACTTTGTGTGATGCGATATTGAAACCGAATGGAATTTAGTAATCCCTGCGGATATACTGTAACGTATTTAGATAATAATTTTGTGAAAATAATGTGTTTTCTTACTCAAGCTTTTCAATACCTGCAACATTTTGGAAATGTAAAGGAAATTCACAACTGGCGAGATGGGCAGACGACATAGTTACTATCGGGCGAAAAACCTGGATGAGGCTGGCACAGGACCGTGGAGATTGGCACAAAAAAAGAGAGGCCTAAACCCAGCAGTGCGTGAATTCTGTCTGTGGTTGATGATGAAAGAAAATTAAGGTTGAAATATTTTACAGAAATGACCATAGTGAATTTGTGATGAACATGTGTTTCTGCTAATCAAAATATATTCAAATGTTATCCCTGAATTAATAAACCAGGTGTCACTCCAGTCGTTTTAACAGAACCTGCTCTTCCAAATTGCCCGCTGTGTTCTACAATTAGGGACCAAAATTATCGAATGTCCCGAGGTCGAAAATGAATTATTAATGACTGAATTGGGCCTCAGCAGCCTTAAATGGGACCTTTATTTGCTCTGTATTCATGAAAGTACTTTTCAGGCCGTGGTTAACGATCATTACAAGTCAATAAAGACTTCCCTACTTTTGTACAAGTTCCTTTATTAACAATTTACGGGAGAGAATTTCTGAGTCCGGGCTTTTAATTGAGGGTTAACTTTGAACCAATTCTGTTACTTTACAATTAAAGGGTTTTGTGTGTCAGTAAAAGTGTTTAAGTGTTACCAGAGTTAATGCTTTGATAGATACTGTAATCGTAGTTTTATTGAGTGTAATATCTTGTCAAGATAACACACCTCATGGGGATGCCCCGTTGAGGAGCGAAACACGTGTCGAGTATTAGGTTGGGTGCATGGCTTGCTAATTATTATTGTTTTTCCTGCAAGTGCATATTTTTGCGGGAGGGCGGTGCGGTGCTGCGGTTCGCGTAATTAAAACTACATATTTTGACATTAACATTTAATGTCATGGATTTCCGCTAAGTAACGCCTGATTCTATAACTTATCTTAATAAAAAAAAAAAATAAAAAAAAAAATAAAATAATATAATAATATATAATGATTATATTGCAAGCTATAAGTACCTGAGTAATCATTCCAGTTTCCACTTACGTATGTTTGTCTTATTAATCTCAACAGCGGTTTTCAGTAATGTATGACGTGATGGAAGTCGTTACATTACTGATAAAGACGTTTGCAATATGATATCAGCTCGCACGGGAGATAACTGGCCTTTATCTGCAATGCAACAGTCATTCACGTGTTCAGGTACAGTGAGCGGCAAACTATAAATAACACCGTCTTTAGTTTCGAAATAAAAACTAGTTTTTTTCACAGTAGCAGAGAATATTCAGAATTTAATGAGACTTGGAGTAGGTATTATGATCATTTTTATAAAAAAATAAATTCTTCTTAGTCGTTCACTCTTTACAGAGTGGTCGTGGTCATGGGGGGTCGCCCACAACTGCGGTCGCTGCTTCCGCGATCCTTTTTCACCGGTCTCTATTGGAAGCATGGCGAGCACATTCTGCCAGAGGGATGTTGGTGACAGATTTGATGGAATCTGTCCATCGTGTTGGTGATCGCCCACGTTGTCTCGTGCCTTCGATTCTACCCTGAATCACCAAACACTCCATGGAATGATTGTAGCGGGTAACGTGTCCAAAAAAAAAATGTGCTACAGATATTATGTTAAAAGACTTTTGTCGCTAACTATACAATTCTTATCAACATTCATGCACATGCACTGATTAGAGCTGTTGTTTTAATTTTATCCAGATTTGCTTTGATACAGAAACCAGCTTTGTATTTGGCTAAAAATACATCAATGATACTCGATGCCTATTCACGTATGCATATCAATTTATAGTGGATATAAAATAAAATCAAAGCTTTCAGTTTGATTTTTGTGATTGTCATTGTGAAACTCGTTGGGTTTTCGCTGATGGATGCAATTCATCCGGTGAATACCTCGGGCAAAATAGTGGACTAACGAACCCGGTACATGTATGCATAATGTCGAAAACGGGTTTTACGGTTTTCTTTTTGGGTAACTACGAGCCAAAGATTTGTATGAATGTTGGCGGAAATTCTCCTACACGTGTTCCTATGGTATTTGTTAGTACCGTTGCTTTGACATCCTAATAGAGTTGTATAACGTTTTCGCAATACGTGGATACAATGTTTCGGTTTCAATGTTTGAAGCTCGTGTGCTACAAACATTACCAGTGAAATCAATATTGGATTTTGTACCTACATGTGGGTTTCCAACTGAAAACATTGTTATATGAAGAGTTTTTACGAATTTAGGTGAAATCAAAACAAAGCTAAGTTACATAAAAATCTATCAATATACAAGGCAACGTGTAGGTGACGACAGTAGTACGATGTAGCTGTATATACTGTAGTTTGTAAATCTTATGTACCTAGTAGATAAAAGCATAATAAAATAATCGTAAATAACAGAAAGGTCAGGTGTGAGTACTCGCAACCGGCGGACGTGTATGACCAAATGTATGAAGTGGGCGAAGAAATAAGAGTAAGTGAGGACGTAGCCAGTGGCATTCTGTGGTTTCTGCCTATCCCCTGGGAAAATATAATCTCCTTTACTTACTTTCCTTACACATGATACTATTTTTTACATTTATACATTTAAAAACATGAAAAATAGTAGCTTATCGGTAGCGGGAACAGCGTCTAAACTACAGGGTCAGGGCTCCAGAGACAGTAACCGCCTCACAATGCGAACCGTATCGAGGAGTACCGCTTTCATCCAGCTGCCTAACGAACAACTCTTCAGGTATTGGTCGAGGCTCTTGGCAATTAAACATTTGGCTGAAACGACTATCGGCACAATGATCGCTGAGTTCACACCCCACTTGTCGACAACCACGCGAGCCAAGTCAAGATATTTGAACAAAGATACTATAATTATTATCACCGATTAAGGAGTGCGTCACGATTGTCCGAAGTTTAAATGTGCGAAGAACGTTCGCTTGAATAAAATAATTATGACCTTTTCGAACATCTTTTACAAAGGTCAATCAAAGTGTACCTGGCATTTATAATAATTCATGAGACCCCCAGGTGTCGTGACAGTAACAGTTTAAGAAGTTTACAGGATCCTACAACTTGAGCACCTAACATAACCGTAACTAAAAGGCTTCAGGTCACAAAACTTAACAAGTAAAGTTAAATTGTTAAACGCGCCGACATTGAGCCTTAAATATTGCTTGCACAAGTACTCTTCCTTTGCGAGTTGTTTTTCTTAAAGTGAACTTGGTAAAAAATCACTTTGTTATGTTTTCTTTTACAGGAATATTTTAGATCCATCCGTCCAAAGGTCACAGTGGATCACTTGGAAACGTTGCAGCTGATGAGCTCGCCAGAAGGGGATGGGAAGGAGGCCCATTCCTTTCAAGCAGCTAAGAAGTTGGTTAAAGTATCACACTCAAAGACAAGCGGAGAAATGGTGGACTTCGACACCAGGGTGCAGGTAATCCAAGGAAGCTATGCCATCCCTGGATAGGAAGCTGACCAAGCGCCTTCTGCTCCTGGACAGAAGTAGCCTGCGATTGGTGGCAGGGACCATCACTGGACACTGCTCACTGAATAAACACTTCTACACTCTAGGTAACACAGACAGTCCCCTGTGCAGAGCTTGCATGGAGGCAGAGGAAACGGTGGCGCACGTACTCCTCGAGAGCACCGGCGTCATCCAGATCCGCGAGGAGACTCATGGAACACAAAGATCCCTTTCGGAAGTCCTGAGAATACAGGGAGGTTTGATCTGCTTCTGAAGGGAGGCGGGCTGATTGGAATAACGGCCACCATGGCTCACGTACCAAATCCCATAGAACATTGTAGATCCATTTCGATAGCAGCAGGTTAGTTCTGGGGAATGACTGAAGAAAAGAGTTTTCATGTATACTCGTATTTCATTTAAAAATATGTGATCGTTATTTTTTTATTATTTGGTTATTATATTTATTATGTTTATGGTTATTATGTTTGGTTATTTCACTGACAACAGAAATATTATTGAAACTTACTCAGAGCCATTCTGAATGTATATTGTAACAAAGGAACAGTGTGTAAAAAGGTGCTTGCTTTAATTATTGAAAAAAATAAAGAAGATTTGTAGTGAACATTGTTTTTTAAAGGTTCTGTACCTCAAAAGCTCATGTAAGATAAATAGTTTCGAAAATATTTAAGAAAATAGATGAAAATTGACCATTCCCTTACCCTTAACTCCGAAACTACAAGGCCGAAAATTAAAAAAATAGTTCTTTGCCTATAGATTACAGGAAAACCTATAAGAAAGCTAAAACAACAAAAATAAAAAAAAAATTAAGGGCGCTCGCCTACTACGATGGTACGAAACTCCTTTCGGTTTTTTTTGTTATGAAACATAGCACGATCAAATCTAAAGCAATAAAATAGTTTAAAGAACATCAAATTCATTGGTTAGATGTATTAAGTTCTCTTCATAAGCTTCCGAGGCTTGGGTCCTTCAGCAATAATGAATTAAGTGGAGGGACTTAGACCGTGTCCGCAGAAATTATTCAAACTAATTTCAGTCTTGGACCCCTTTTTGGCCTTAGTGAGATTGGTAATTGGGGTGAAGGACGGTCAGAAATTATTTTAGAATCGTTTTATGAACAACACACGTAGTAAAATAGTAAGCTACTTTTAAAGAAAATCATTACTTCTTATGAACCAAACAAAGCAAATTTTAAATGCCACCTGCAAACGTTTCGTCCATTAAAAGGCATAAACAGTACATAAAGGACATTAAGCGATATCGAGTGCAACCCTTCGCGGTGTGCCTCGGTCTGCCTCGGGGAGTGTCGGGGCGCGTCGGGTCACGGGAAGTGCGGTTGGACGCCTTTTAATTCCGCACGCACGTGCCATTGCTATGAGGCGCAAAACCTTTGTCAGTCGAGCCAACAATGAAGCCTTTTAGCGGTGATTTATTATGGCCGACTCCCCCCCACACCACGCGGAGAAGCGGACCAGTTAGACCTATAAACAATTACGCTAGATTAACATAATGGGATATTCAGAGATAAGCAACTCGCTTACTTTGTTAATCTTAGGGCTGCCCGGGATTGCGATGGAGGAGCGATACAAAGCTATTTATTTAGCGTAGGCTATCTTAATCTTAGATAACTTGATAGAACTTAGTTTGGGTCTTTACAAATTAGTTTATATTTATGCTGACTAATTTGAGTCGGAGCCTACTTTGTACATTAGCGGAGGTTAGTGGTGAAACTAAGTAAATAAAACATTCTTGGGTGTTGAATCTACTTCTCTAAATAAAAGATTTATGTAGTGTGGGAGTCTTGCCTATTCTTTGAACACCTTTGACTAGAGAAAATACCTACTCGATGCCTAAGTTGGAAACAGTGTCATAAGTCAAAGAGATCTGCGGTCACCAACCGTTCTGCTAGTCACACACGCCATTTCAATAGAAAATAAACAGTTTGTTGTACTACAGTCTTGTTTGGTTTGAGCTGGAAGCAGTCATCATTCTCTTGCCCTTATCCCAATTCATTTGGGGTTGGCGCAGCATGTCTTCTTCTTCCATACTTCTCAAGATATTGACGAGTAATAACTCGTCATCTCATCACGCACCTCCTTTCTTGCCATATCATTCTTTACATAGTCCATCCATCGTTTCTTTGGTCTTGCTCTACTCATATACCCATCCATATTGAGCTAGAAGCAGTAATAGTCTAAAATATTGATCTCTGTAAAATACTTACATAATTTGAAAATCTTGAATCTTGAATATTTTTTAAGTTCGTCACACCTACTATTACCTAGAGAGCTATGTATTATGTATAAGTTCATGCCTGAAAAACAAATTGTGACTCACCGGCACTCCAGTGACCTCTTTTCGTAAGTCTTAACGAGTCGACACAGTTTAGGTAATAGGTGTGTTCTTATTTCAGTAGCGTTATCCTGGTAAGCCTCCGCGAGTTTCTATCTCATACATATTTGAATGTAAAAGTTTCTTTCCAACATCCCGTGGAGGTAAGAAGGGGAAGCAATCCGATTGGTCTAGAAAAATACAATCTAACTTGGGAGGGGAGATTATATGAAACAATTGTGTGTGTAAAACTTCACCTCTTTGTTATACAGAGTGTATCTGGCTGTAATAGAATTGGCCTCGATGACCTGAACTTTTGATGACTCATTACCCTTTGTCGTTGGTGTCGCTATGTTTACTCTCCTAGGTACATAATGCATAGATGTTTAGTGTAGCACACAGGCGCCTCCATTGCAGACCTTATCATGTTTTCCCATCTGACCAACGCGTCGGTGCTACGATTTCATGAATGCTTATTCGCTTTAATTTTGTCCCACATTTGCATTTTGATGGTAATCTAGTTTTAATGCATTTTTATGTGTATCCTTTTGGGTGTTTCTCGCCCTTGTATGTTGTTGTAAATTTTGTAAACAATCTCTATCTACTCTTATAAGAAAGATTTTTAGTTTGTTTGTTTGTATCGAATAAGCTCCGAAACTACTCGACTGATTTTAACCATTTTTTCACCAATAGAAAGCTAAATTATCTGGTAGTATCATAGGGTATTCTTAAATTATATTTAATACTAGCTTATGCCCGCGGCTTCGCCCGCGTGGAGTTCGGGAATTGCCCACGGGATCTTACTTCTGGGATAATAAGTAATCTATGTACGTATAGTACATACATAGACTTACATGTACTTGCTTATAACTTGCAAACATTCGTTCATAGTAATATCAATTAAATTACATTTGAACGTGAAATATGATACCTTGGTTTGAGATTGGACACCGGTGACAACAATCAAATGATGAATTAGGAATCTATTTATAGACAGTAAACTTTTACATAATATTTAATATCAATGTCGCGTATCACGAGCCAACGCGAACATCTGTGGAATAAACCATATTTACAGACGTCTACCTCAGAAAAATCCTACCTACTTACTTAATAGGTAAATACACCCGCGCCCTGCGCCCGTCTACGTGAGTCAAAATCATCCCCCAACAGAGTCAAATACGGCTTCGAACCTATTTGACTCTGTTGGGGGATGATTTTGATTTTGGAAAAACTGTGATACACGTATCTCATAATTTTAATTTGAAAAGTATGTATACAAATTTTCAAGTCAATCGACTCAGAGAATAAAAAGTTTCACAGAATATTCAACACCCCATTTCACCCTCTTAGGGGTGGAATTAAAAAAAACAGTTTCTTAGTGGATACTTACTCTTCACAAAGAATGCACCCTCCAAATTTCATGTCTTTAGAACCAGACGATTGGGCTGTGCGTAGATATATCAGTCAGCCAGTCAAGATATTGAACTCTTAAATTGGGGGATGATTTTGGAAAAGCTGTGATACACGTATCTCATAATTTTATTTGAAGAGTATGTACACAAATTGTCAAGTCGATCGACTGAGAGAATATAAAGTTTCATAGAAAATTCAACACCCCATTTCACCCTTTTAGGGGTGGAATTTCGAAAAACCCTTTCTTAGTGAATACCTACTCTTTACAAAAAATACACGCTCCAAATTTCATGTCTCTAGAACCAGCGGATTGGGCTGTGCGTTGATATATCAGTCAGCCAATCAAGACATTACATGTTTAAATTGGGGGATGATTTTGGAAAAACTGTGATACACGTATCTCATAATTTTATCTGAAAAGTATGTACACAAATTTTCAAGTCAATCGACTGCGAGAATAAAAAGTTTCATAGAAAATTCAGCACCCCATTTCACCCTCTTAGGGGTGGAATTTCGAAAAACCCTTTCTTAGTGAATACCTACTCTTTACAAAGAATACACGCTCCAAATTTCATGTCTCTAGAACCAGCGGATTGGGCTTTGCGTTGATATATCAGTCAGCCAATCACGACATTGAATTTTTAAATTGGGGGATGATTTTGGAAAAACTGTGATACACGTATCTCATAATTTTATCTGAATAGTATGTACACAAATTGTCAAGTCAATCGACTGCGAGAATATAAAGTTTCATAGAAAATTCAACACCCCATTTCACCCTCTTAGGGGTGGAATTTCGAAAAACCCTTTCTTAGTGGATACCTACCCTTCACAAAGAATACACCCTCCAAATTTCATGTCTCTAGGACCAGCGGTTTGGGCTGTGCGTTGATATCTCAGTCAGTCAGTCAGTCAGGACTTTGAATTTTATATGTATAGATCATGCAAATTAGCCGAGCTGTCACAATTTATGCGTACGAAGCCGCGGGCGAAGTGCTAGTCAAATATAAACTATCTGTACAGCGATTCTGTAAAATTCGAACAACAACTCGCATCTCACATCGCTATTCACTCTCACTTCGCATAAGGTTCAAAATGACCTTGACTTTGCATTCTGTAAGCATCACCTCGTCACTTGCGAAGTGAAGTGAGCTCCGAAGCGACGAATATTGTACTAGTGAAGTACCACACTCAACAAAATGTTAATCTAGTTTTATCGATTCTAGTTTTTTGACACAATTGTTGAGTTTTTGGCAGGAAATTTTAGCTAATATGATGTTTAAATTAAAATTTCTTATTTTATAGAATTTGAGGCAACTAATAAGTAAAAAAAACAGAAAACTCTAAATTCGAGAATGAATATTTGTTTCCCTTACCTTATGAAAAAAAAAATGTCAGTGTCAGAGTGTCAGTCAGACAAAATATTTTGATAGTGTTGCGTTGTTTGTTTTGATCGTTGTGCCGAAAATAATTGTGAAATAATCATGAAGTAAGTTTATATTTGTGGTTGTGAAATTTAAAGAGGGTGGAAGAACAGCAGCTGGAGATACAACGACTAAATGCACAAATCCTGCAGTCTTTTCTGGAGAAGAGTGCGGAAAGAGAAAGGGCCATGGATGAAAGGAGTGCAGAAAGAGACAGGATTTTAGCTGAAGCTGTGGCTGCAGTGGGGAAATGGCTGCAAGCATTGGCAGAGGCTAAGAATAGAGATAGGGTTTAGTAATTTAAGTTAATGTAATATATTATAAATAAAACACTTTTAAACGGATACTAGAGTGGTTTTATTGAATTTATTATTTTGTCCATTGGACAAAATGATAAACTCAAAGCATTTATTTCAAATAGACCTGTGACAGGCACTTTTGCATAGTCAAAAATAAGCTACCTACAGTCCCGCCACAGGCATAATAACTGTGAATGGACTATAGTTGCCCATTTGAAAATAGCAGATCTCATGGAGAAGAATGGGCAAGAAACTCCATGGACACTCTTTTCAAATCAAGTTTTATATGTTACATAGTCTTGGGTACAATATTGTTGCTTCTATATGTGAGCACAATGTAGAGATAGGAAAATAAAACAAAACCACAGTTAAAACCATAAAGATAGAAGCCCTACTAACCATAATAGAAAGTCTACATGGTACTCACACTTACAAAAACTCAAATAATGCTTCTAATTTATATAAAACAATAGTTATCAAAGTAACTAAGTTTCCAAACGAAAAAAAAAAGAAATGATGAAATAACTAAAGGGAGAGCATCTCTTCCAAACATTAATATCTTAGTATGTGAGCCAAAGTGGCAGTGGAGCAGGACCAGCATTGACCCAAGCATTCTTATCTACGATAATAATATAGTCTTCCAACTTATAATATGCTCACTTACACAATGTTCGTTTTAGGCATGTTTTAAATTTCTTCTCATTAAGTTGTAGCATGTCAAGTGGTATTTTATTGTAACATTTTACACAGTACCCCATAAAAGAAGTGCGTACTTTGACAATCTGAAACGTGGCTGATCTACTTTATGATGTGCTTTAGTAAGGTGAAACCGGCGAAAGTAGTGCAATGACCTTTGGTGAAATCATATTGTTGATCATGGAGGATGTCATTTCGATTAAAATGATTGACTGCATAATTATTAGGCTTATATTCTGCTTTTATTCTGTACCATAAGGAGGGATTAACTAACCGAGCAAAACAACTTTTTCACCAGCATTTTTTAATCCCTCAAAGTGGGCTTTGATAACACCATAGTTAAAAATGAAGCCATCATGAGTAGCTCCACCGTATGTTGGATCCACACTTAAAATATTTAGATCTGCATCTGTTATCTGAAAAAATATAAAAAAGAAATATTATGTAGACTAATTGAATAGGTTCCTAATAGCAATAGATTACAACATTGAAATCCATTTTACCAATTGCACATTTCTTGCATGGTAACCTTTGCGGCAGTAGAAACGTTCTTTATTCTCTGCTGGCTTTTTCAATGCCACCAGAGTGCCATCGACACATCCAAGAGCTGCTGGAAAGCCAAACTTTTTGTAGAACCTATAATTAAAAGTAACCACTCACATTATTAACTATTACAGAAATGTAAAAATCAAAGAAGTCATTTTAATTATAATATACCTACTAACCTTTCTTTTAACATTTGTCTTTCTTGTATATTTTGAGGGAACCTTATATATTTTTTTACTATTGCCGGACTATTAAGAGCTTCCACTACTTCATTTATGCAACGAGATGCGGATGGTTGCGATAAATATGTCCTTATATTTTCTGATAACTGCCATTAGCCAAGAATGACAAGGTGCATAATATCTGTGAAACAATAAATCAATAAAAAATTAAGTAATCTAGATCTTGGCAAAACAAAATAGGGACCAATATGGTTATATGGTTTACAAGAACAACTACTTATATAATTTGTTATGTTAGTAAATAACTGTTTAAAATTTAAGTATGATACAATATCGCATTGGGTCTAGCCAGTAAGGGTATTTGTATGTTTGGAGTAAAATAAATAAATTACATGCATAAATATAATACCAAGTATATATTATTATAACTATATTAATATAGGGCCCAGCAACCCCACTCTTCGAGACAGATATGAACAGATGAACTCTTACATAAGCAAGGGATACGCCGAAAAAGCACCTAAAGCAAGCACAGTTGGTAGGACATGGTACCTACCCTATTTTGACGTGTTCAATCCCATGAAACCGAATAACACTAAAACATAGCTAGCAGGAAAACAACCTAAATGGAATACCTTATTTAGAAGTGTTTTCATGAGGTATAAGCGATAAATTATGTTGGTGTGCTTGGTTACAAATCTATCAGCTATAAACTGTGTACATAAATACTATACATACATACTTCTAAAGTAACTTTATATTTACTAAAATGAAGCACTTACTTTTGACACGAGTTGAAAGTCCTTTGCCTCGACGTTTTGAGGGCTTTATCAGAGGCAGTAACTCATTCTCTAGTTGGTCAATTAGTTCCTTTGACAAACTATATACGCTCACATAGTCGTCATCTCGGGTTAATAAAGATAAACTTCGAATTTGGTTGGATTGTCGACGCTTTTCTTGTTTACCCAAAGCATGAGCCTCTTCTAATAAAGATTTAAACAAAAACATTCTTGCCATCGTATTCACTTTACACAAACGCCCAAAAAGAAGTTTTTAATCACAAATTTTGTAGTTAAAAATATTATTATAACACTATTTCTATAGGATTTCTTCTATTTTCACTCGTAAAATAGATGCTTTTTATTTGACACTTTGAATCGGATTCGAGTTCGAAGTGAGCGTCGAAGTGACGGGGGAATTACCTTACAGAATGCCACATCTTACGTCATCTCATACTTTATCTGTCAAAATCTCCTTGTTAATTTAGTTCAACTCGCTGACACGCTCGCAAGGGTGGCGCTAGTGTAAATTCGAATTATCAACCGAGTTTTTAGAATGCCAATCAAGAAACTCACAGCGGATTCACATTCGAAGTTTAGAATGAGGTCTTACAGAATCACACTGCTGATCAGTTGCTAGGAAGTAATTATACAGCTTTGTCGTATTGAAATATGGTTTCATTACGTAATAATATTCGCAGAATTTGTGTTTATTACTGTGACAACTTTAGCGTCAAAACTAGAGCAATTAAGGCAGCTGTATAGTCGTAACGCTTTGTCAATTCACCCGTGAAATCAATTGTTTTAGTAACTATAGAGAATCGCTTTGATATTTGTATTACAATTTATAACATAAATACATCATATACGTACCAAATTTTACCTACGTAGACAAGACTTTACATATAAGCAAATTTATCGGAGTAGAAGTAGTTATGTAAACATCTAGTCAGACGATTATTTTTATAAAAAATATAACGTTAGCAACATAAAATATCAGTAGTGGGAAAAGAAGATTGGCAATTTGTATAGTACATTGTATATTATATAGCTATCCATTATTGGAGCATAAGTAATACAATAAAATGTCTATATTGTTACGTTAAAGCCCATATCCAGTTTAGTAGATATTTAAGGATATCATTACATCAGTTAAACCTTCGAAATGTTTCAATTGTGTTCATCTTGAGCGGGAAAGCGTGGCAATGATGGCGTTCCCCTATTTAATGGTGTTCGAAATGAGCCCTCACCAGGATATATCGTGGTACACAATCGAGAGGGCACATACACAAATAAATGTAACAAACGAACGAACGATTACTTTTTCTCGCACCGGTTTTTTTGGGCTGTCTTCTGGGAATGTTTCCAACAATGTGAGAATGAATAAAATTAATCTTGAGTTCGTATTGTTTATTATAATATACATATATTTCCATTATACACGTTTTTAATTTAATTGTACAATATGGTGATATGTTCTGTAGATTCGGGAACAAAATGCACCATTTTATTGGGATTTCACATAACGTTGTTATAATGTAGAACAACTGATATAATCTACATATGTCATGTTCATTTGGAAGAGCGATAAACGAGAATTTTGATTCTGACAATGGAATTTAAAATAATATGATAATTATATTGACTGCTACTGTACTAATTACTACAATCGTTGATTATTATGTAACGTTTGTAAATTAACATTTCGTACCTAAACAAGTCGAGTCTGTAATTCAGGATCCCTCTACTTCAGGCACTGAGTTCAGGCTGAGTTGAATAAAGATTTTATGCTAACATTTCCCAAGAGTGTTGTGTTATAAAAATATAAAATCCGTACAAATGTTCAGTTACGCAAAGTCTTTTCTGCTTTTCAGAGAGACGGATATCTATGGGATATTGACATGAAAAATGTCAACCAAAAAGCAGTAATTAGTCACAGACAGAACTGCCTAAACCAGTATTTCATTTCTATGGATTGGAATAAGAATCATTGCTTCGGAAGAAAGACGGAAATACACGAAGTGGTCCATTATCTTCGCCGGAAGGAAGGACCAATGTCTATCATCTATTTCAACGCAATATTCCTAATCTCTGTTATTTTACTTCGGATTTAGAGCAAACTTAATCGCGTAATCAGCTTAAATGCGAAACAAGGAACACGCTGTTTTAGTTTTCTCTGCGAATTAGGATTAAAATTAAGATTGTTTTAAGACAATAATCTTTTTCTAAAACGTATTTTTGTTGTAAAATACTTAAAACCAGATTCAATGTGTCTTTTTGTTGTTGTAGCTAAAGATGTACCTACCTATTAAGGGCTCTTTACACCAAAGCGCTTGACCACCGAAACAGCCAGGCTTTATGTAAAAAGAATCATGTCGGCGACATGGACCCGCTCGTGCTAGTACCTGCCGACATGTCGGCGGCTTGAGTACTTGCTCAGTTGCCCGAAGACACTCAAGCTGTTGTGTAAACAAAGTTGCACATCTCGTGCCGCCGTCAAAGTTCAACTTGCAATGACTTGAAGCCGGCAACCAGCCCGTCGAAAACAAAGTCGCCGACATATGTCGGGGGGTTGGCGGCTTTGGTGTGTAGAGGCCATTAGATACGAAAATGGTCAGTCATCAACTCTGGCAGGGAGCCTCAAGACTGACTGGTAAAGTGCGCTCAAAGTAGATACTTATCGTCACCCCTGTGAGCTCTTTTACTGGACGGTCCTCTCAAGCTCTCGTTGACAGTCGACATCCGTTATTGTCTTCCTAGGGATATTAAATGATAAGAAAGATTAGTACAGTCTTGTGTACCGTTCTCTAAATGGACGCATCTTAGCGTTGATCCAAGAACATTCTCATCAACAAATGTATGGTTTAGCGGGGATTAGCTGTAATAAATGTCCGTCTCCCTTGTACCTACTATAATTATTTAGGTTCAGCTACTAATACCAATTATGTGCTTCCATTAATTTAACGTTCATGTACAGTAGTAATGATTGCTATTGTGATAAATACGCTTTTAGTTAAACGGCTATTCAGAGTCTATTTGAAATTGTTACAATTCAGAAACTATTTTAATTAAAAATAATAAGTTATTTATGTACACACAAAATACTTCACAGGTCATTGCATTAAGATAGAAGAGCACAAAGGTACAATGGTATGTAAGTACGTTAGTTATGCCCAGTTATTTGACCAAATACCTAATTTAATTCGATGGATATTATTGTATAGTACGTCTAAAATATTACAATCATTTGAAGTATCTCAAGTAGTCCCTATGTAATCGAACGGTTAATACAATTGGCATTGTGACGACAGGTACATCATCGCATTGCTAATATTTTCATTCAGCATCACTCTACAGTTTACTTTGAAAATATGGTTGAAAATTCCATTCGAATCTATACATATAATAAGACAGTAAAAAAACTGTGTCTGTACATTGAAGATATTTAAAAAAAAAAAAATGAGGGGGGTTTAGAAACAGTAATAGAGCACGAATCCAAAAAAAAAATTCTGTCTGTTTGTCTGTTTATCTGTTTGTCTGTTTGTCTGTTTGTTTGTACACGCTAATCTTCGGAACTACTAGACGGATTTGAAAGATTTTTTTTTTGTTGTGTAGGTATTAAGTCTGGGCAACATATAGGCTATAATTTATCTTGGAAACTTGAACACCTGATGCAGAACCGCAATAGAATAGCTAAACTATAAGAGATACAAAAATGGTACCATAGCAAAAATTGTTCCACGTGATGAGCATTTTCTGCTGAGAGAATAAATTTGAAGATCTGGAACACCTGATGTAGAACTCCAAGAGTCCAGCTACACTATAACATATATAGGAATGACGTCTTAGCAAAAATTGTTCAATCTGATGACCACTCTCTGTTGATTTATAAAAATCGAAGATCTGGAACACCTGTTGTGGAACTCCAAGAGCCCAGCTACACCATAACACATATAGGAATGACGTCTTAGCAAACATTGTTCAATCTGATGAGCACTCTCTGTTGACTTATAAAAATCGAAGTTCTGGAACACCTATTGTGGAACTCCAAGAGCCCAGCTACACCATAACACATATAGGAATGAAGTCTTAGCAAAAATTGTTCAATCTGATGAGCACTCTCTGTTGACTTATAAAAATCGAAGATCTGGAACACCTGTTGTGGAACTCCAAGAGCCCAGCTACACCATAACACATATAGGAATGACGTCTTAGCAAAAGTTGTTCGGTCTGATGGGCTTTTCCTGTTGACTTATAAAAATCGAAGATCAGAAACATCTGATGTGGAAATCAAAGCTATCACTAATTTCACTGTATAATTATAAAATAACATAAGCTGGGAGTATCTCCACGCGGTGAAAGCGGTAACAGTTTAGGACTGATATTCGATGACGACGGTATATCATTGAAAATGTGACTCTACTGGACAAAACTCCTATTTATTTTTTTACTTTATCGAATAAATATGCCTTCGGGCTTATGTTATTTGAGTGTTTTAGACTTTTTCCACTTATCTTCGTGACGCGGTAGCCTACCCGGTAACGCAGGGGAGCAGTCACTTAGATTTTAATTGATCAGGTATCTTCACAATAAAACTATAACCATGCCTAGAAAGAGGTCAAATCTTTCCCAATGTTCCAAAGGAGCTAAAAGATTGAGGATCATAAGATCCCAAGAATCTACCGAAGAACATCAGGAGAGACTTGATGCTGTTCGAGAACATCAGGCTGCAACTCGCTCCGTGGAAACCTCTTCCTATCTTCTCTTCTCTTCCTCTTGGATAACGAAGCACGCCTGCGTTCTCAGCGTATTTACGCATCTACATCCAGGTCTCTAGAGAACTGTGAAGAACATGATGCGCGACTGACCGCTGATCGTGAACGTCATGCATTGTCGCGCGAATCGGAGACGTTCACGGATAGAGAATTACGCTTGAGTTCCAAGCGTATCTACGCATCGACTTCTAGGTCTCTAGAGACAAGTGGGGAACGTGATGCGCGACTGACCACTGATCGTGAACGTCACGCATTGTCTCGCGAGTCGGAGACGTTCACGGATAGAGAATTACGCTTGAGTTCCAAGCGTATCTACGCATCGACTTCTTACTTACAAAAATGAAAGATCTGGAACGTCTCGAATCGTCTCGCGCATACCGTTGTTTTCCCGTCCCCGGGCTCTTAGAATTCGACATCAGACGTTTCAGATCTTCGATTTTGACGACCCCGTTGTCGCTGGCATAAGCAACAGGATCCGCGTACGAAGTCGCGGGCAGAAGCTAGTATTAAATACGATTATTGAGTTAACGTTTTAATTATGAACACCTACATTGTAGGTTTTTTTAGTACAACAGAAAAAAAAATTACCACCAAAATATGACCCTGATAATCCAAACTATCGCCCTGTTTCGTTTGATCGTTCCAAGTAATAGGAGGTCAGCCTATTGCCGTCAACCGGCCACAAATCCGGACTCCCTGGCTTCTACTGAGAAATTCCTAATAGAAAAACCCAATAATACTTAACCCAACCCGGGAATCGAACCCAGAGCCTCAAAATCAGCAGTTGCGCTTGCGACCAATACTCTTTTAAATTATCTAACTTTCTTAAAAAAAACTTAATTCCTTGATGAACTCAACCTTTTAAAATGGAGATCAAGTTTAGCATGATCACAGTATTTCTTCTGCCATGAATAGTGATGTGTTTAGGTGCGACCAGAGACAATACAAATATTTGGGGAACAGTTTTCCTTCACAAACGTTACGAGGCGCTCCTTCAGTCATACATTATTTATGTACGATTCACGACCGTATATAGCATTTGGGTAACGTTATCTTTAAATAAATAACGTATTACGCGTTTCTTCTTATAAAGGGGTAAACAGAGGTGTCCTTTCGTTATCCCGTATTATGTTTGTGATGGTTTTTAGTTTCCTTATTTTCCCATTATTCCTGGTTTGCTACTGAAAGTCAACTAAGTATAAAATAGTCCACGGCTGGATATAAGACACTCCAAAGTGATGCCTTACTTACTTTTATACATGCGATAGTTTGAGAAGATGTCTTGATCTTTCACTCAAAAACTACAAAACGGATTTGGATGAAATTTGGCACACAGATAGTTTATAACCTGGATTAACACATGGAATAATTTTTATCCCGGTTGTACGATCCCGTGGGAAAATGATCAAGCTCCACGCGGGCGAAGCCGCGGGCATAAGCTAGTAAATTCTATACGGCTTAGTAGGCCAACTTGCCAATTCTAGAACATTGATTGAACACAGATGCTAATCTAAACATTATCATTTCCACAAAAATGGCCGTAGCCAAGGTAACGAGCCTAACCTTCATTATAAAAATGAAGCGGCCTATTTTTGCCTCATAATCTTTAAGCCGAAGTGTATACCTTTTATATCGGTTATCTTGTCAAAGATGGTTATTCAGGGAGATGAATGAGGCAGGGCGACGCAAAAATCCCTTTTTTGTTCATAATATATTATAAATTGTTTGCCAGCAGTTCGCAACAAAGTTGGAATCTCGCTGAGCAGTCGATATTAAGTTGTTAAGACCTCAAAAACTTTGTAACTCCTTCAATATCTTCGAGATACGAATCCATGTTTTATGTTATCGTAAATTGTTTTAGATTTACTTTGTTTCGTCAATCATAATGAGAGAATTTAGGGCTTTTCTTGATCTTTTATTTATAGTTTTTTATCACTGATGTTGCAGATTATTCATCGACGGACCAGCTGATAAATTGAGGCTCCGACCGTCTTTATTGGTTTACCTTCGTCATGCCTTTGAATAGTAACGCTAGCGGCGGAGCGGCGATGAATATTAAAAAAAAAACGTTGAAAGTCTGTAATTTCATCGGCATTCACAGCAATGCAGATTGGTGGCAGAAATAAAATTATTTACTTTTTCTCCATTACCTCCTCCTCTACCAACGTTATTTATTTTCATTTTCAGTTAAAGTCAGTAATACGAACCAAAATCTAGCACAGAATTTGCGTATGAATTGAAAACAATTCAAACATGCTAGCTCAGAATCAGAACGACATCTTAAATATTAATTTAGTAGAGCGAACGGTAGAGAAACTAATTCAATAGAGAGTTTGTCCAGTCATCCGCAATGCTGTTGTTAATGCAGGCCAAGATTCGACGACGCTAAAACAACGCTGCGGCTACGCGACGTCTACGCCACTGCTACGAAACCGCTACGCTTTTGACAACGACTACGTAGACATTAAATGCACTCTCCTTTGATTACTGTTAGATATACACTAATGTATGCTTTCATCTCAATCGAGCAACCGATGCTAAATAGTTTTAGGTGCAGTCCTAGTTCTAGTCTATATGTACGTGTGTTAAGACTGTAGGCTTGGATGGATAACCGAAGTCATGAATGTTATTTAGTCATCGGAACTGAGTTAACACTAACAGAACTAACCTTATTAATTACTAGCTGCGCCCCGCGGTTTCACCCGCCGCTTCCGACTTTTTTATTTGTGCTCGGCTCCTTTTGGTCATAGCGTGATATTATATAGCCTATAGCCTTCCTCGATAATTGGACTATCCAACACTAAAATAATTTTTCAATTCTAACCTGTAGTTCCTGAGATTAGCGCGTTCAACCAAACAAACAAACTCTTCAGATTTATATATTAGTATATATATAGATTATCGATGCCTAATTCTAAGAACGGAAGGCCGACACTTAAATGCTAATATAAGATACCCGTAAATGTGTTTATTATAGATAGCTACACACCTAAATGAGACGGGAAGATTGGATTTCAGAAAAAAAATACCCTCCTCAAAGATGGAATATCCATTCAGTATCAAATAATGTTATGAGATCGGTATTATCGATAAATTCGATATCGCAATAAATTCCAGCGTGCGGTGAGATGATGTCCACTGTTGATATGAGTTATGACATGACAGAATTCAATTTCTGTCTTCTGCATCATCACATTTCGCCAATTTGATAATAAATTAAAAACTTACTGGCAAGCACCAACTTTACTATAACTATACAGGTTTACATTTATTTCAATGTAAAATAACATTCCCTGTACGCAGCACTCCATTTATGTAAATAATACGGCTAAAATAAAAAAATCCAACAATGGATGTTGAAATACTCTAACGAACAACGCGTGAAATCAGCTGTTCACTTCCTGCCTAGCTACAGAGTTCATCGAACTCGTCGTCGCGCTTGCCGTTCGCTACGTGAGTTTTGCCAAGGTAAAGATACATTGTGAATGAAGAAATAAAACAAATCAAATTTATTGGATTCCCATAACATTCCTGAAATCATTTCTTGTACCGGTCATCTTAGTATGATATACTGAATTCAGTTTGTGGAGGGCCTGCTGTCCCTTACACCCTGTATGAATAAACACCATCCAATTTCTAAAATGAAAATAAACAAACGAAATATGTTCAGACAGTCATTTGTCATACTGACCTTTGAACACGACTGACAACTGACGATCTATATAGCATTAATATGTAGAACAAACACAGTTTGAAATGGCTTACATGCAGGAGTTCAAAGACCTAATCTAACTGCAGTCTATCTAAATGTGTAGTCGATTTATAACTCTGTTGTGCAGGTACGCAACGGTTTAAAAAAACATAAAACGAACTCAAAAATATTATATAAGTTCTCTACTCTTCTTACTACGACTGCCTACTTTATTTTTCTATGAAGTTTTGATTAATTTTTAGGGTTCCGTACCTCAATCAGCAAAAACGGAACCCTTATAGGATCACTTTGTTGTCCGTCTGTCTGTCACGACCCTTATTCTCAGGAAGGCGCGGAGTATCAAGCTGAAATTAATATCAAATACTTAAGTCTAAGTAACTCTTAGGAGCAGTGAAAAGAACAAACTTGTAAGTCAACGCGATTAAAAGATATGACCGTTTGTGTCGCATATTTTGCGATTTCACAAGGGAATCAAAACCTATAGGGTTTGACCGTTGACCTAGAATCACGAAATTCGGCAAGAATAAATCTCTTACAGCACTTGTAAAGGAAAAAATCTGAATACCGTAAACATGTAGTTTTATAACAAAATATCTATAAGTTTTAAGCGGACCCTGGTCGGTGCGCAAATCAACTCGTACTTGGCTGGTTTTTTTTCCTGCGCTACGCTACAAATCACAAAGAAGAAGCTTGAAAAATTAAAAACACTTTGAAAGCATTTCCTTAATTTTTGTATTTAAAATTTTCCGACTTTGCTTGTTCAATTAATATTATTTCGAACCACCTTCAACAAAGTCAGTATAATAAAACACTCGCATTTTTAATTAATTAGCTCTCTGTTCTATGTTATTAAAAGAAAATAATAATAGCCTTTTAAAAAAGCATTTAATTTTCTAGCCTTTTATCTTTTTACCTTGTTCCTGGTTGGTTTAAATCCTGACTCAAAGAAAATTCTGTGCTCTTAATAAACTATTTAGTGCTGCAGCATCCATCCAGGTCCATCTCTATTGCATGGAAGCTTGAATTAATTAGACGTGTTATCTTACGGCACAGAGCGTATATTAGTGCTGTTATCGAAGATAATATTAATAGTACGTAAGTGATATCAACGTCATTTATGGATAATGGACGATTAACGTCGAATTTCAGCAACTGAACTGAACATGATCAGCCGATCTAAGCCGCGTTCAAGAGTTTTCAGTGTCATAATTGCTATTTAATATTGTCATAAGCAATACTTATGTTTGAGTAAAGAACAAAATGATTAGAGGTTTCTTTAGAAATAAGCCCTTTAGGTGTGTATTTTTTCTGTTCCTTTCTTCTTTTCTGTATAAAGGGTGTAAAAACACCCTTAACGAAGCCGAAAGGCGCTTGTTCTCCCCATCGTTGCGAGATTTTTTTTTGTTCTAGACCATACCTGTGAACCTTCTAGTTACGGAAATATTGGAGGTCAAAGTTCCAATTTTTTTCACAAGTTTTTTTTTAAATACCACTTTTAAAGGTTTACTTTAATTTATTATTTATTTTACTTTAATTCTTGATGACCCGTTTACTATTCAAAGCATCCATCAGCACTAAGTTTTCAGTGCGATACATTTTTGAGACGTTACAGAGTTTTACCGTAAAACGTGATTTTTCACCCCCAAAAAAAAGTCGTTTCCCAGCAATAATTTTTGCGTAGAGCTACTTAGTTTGACGTACTGAATGCTTGGTTGATGGCTTCGTGAAGGGTCTGTTTACATCCTGTATAGTGTGCGCATAAACTGAAAAACAAAAAAAAGTACGTTCTTTATATAAAAAACTTCTAGAAATGTACACAGCTATCGACAGTCTAATCCGAAGATGATACGTCGCCGGCAAAGTACATCATTTGAGGACGGACCCCAAGTGAATAGCTCACTGAAAGATGGCGCTTCGCTTATACTTGGAAAGTTTTTATTAAAAACTGTCTACGGGATCCGCTGTCCTGCTCTTGGGTCTTTATGTTGTGATAGAATGTTTTATTTTGTAAATATTACCTCAATTAATAGTTATTTTAACAGTTTAGTCATTTTCTTCGTAGACTGTCATTAAGAAGAGGAAGAAAAAGGAGAAAAGGAGATTGAGAGAGAGAACAAAAATTATTGTTTTTTTTTTAATCACGACTCTGTATGTGCTACTTTTAAAACCACATAAAAATATACAGGGTGTAAACGGACCCTTCACGAAGCCGTCAACCAAGCATTTTGTTCATGAAACTAAGTAACTTTACGCAAAAATTATTGCTGGGAAATGACCTTTTTTTGGGGTGAAAAATCACGTTTTACGGTAGGACGCAATGTAACGCACTCAAAACATTGTGCTGATAGACGGATTGAATAGTACGGCGGTCGTGAAGATGTTCAAAGTAAAAATCTTACAATAAAAACATGTATTTAAAAAAAAAACTTATGAAAAAGTTGGAACTTTGACCCCCAATATCTCCGTAACTAGAAGATTCCCAGATATGGTCTAGAACAAAAAAATGATCGCAATGACTAGGAGAACAAGTACCTTTCGGCTTCGTTAAGGGTCTTTTTATACCCTTTATGTAAATTGAAAATTGAAAATAAAATATGAATGATCCCTGCATCAGTTAGGCTAACGTATAATCAATCTACATAAATAAGATATGAGTAAGACTATGTTTGCTGTGATATTGAACATAAAAGCAATAGAGTTGAAAGGTAAGTCGTAAATTTTAACAAACACACTTAAACAATATGACTCAGTATTCAATCCATTAAATAATACTAAAATTATCCGCAACGACTTAAGTTTATTGAATTGTAGCTCTGAACTTAACACTGAAGTCGTAAATTATAATATTATGATAAAAGATATCTAAAATGACGAAAGAGCAACTAAATATTGAATTGCTGTTATTCTTATAATGGCCTGAAATGACGAGTTTCGAGAAGTACTCAAAGCTACGAGTAGCAAGTACGAGTAGCAAATATAGAGAAATAAAAATATTCTCATAGAGATAGCAAACACGTATTATATTAACCACTTTCATGAGTTTGTTTATTTGTTTGTTTGTCCAGTTTTCACGCCTCAACGCCTCAACCGACCGTATTATTTGGCTGGACAATAGTATATGACACAGAGATGGACAACATGGCTCGTATGCCGGATTCAAGTAGGTAAGTTCCTATATGACCAATGTCAGGGAAACTTTGCTCAAACGCTAGCCCAGGAGGAACGAATTAACATACGTCTGTCTGTCGGTTCTTGAAGACAACAAAACTTCAGACTTTCGACAATTCGTCGCTTTGCACCAAATGCACTTAATTATGATTTTGAAGTTTTCCAGTTATCCTCGTAAAGTAGGCGGGAAGAGGAAACGCAAACCGAGGCTTTCAACTTTCAATGTACGTATGTATGTACATACGTAAGAACCAAACTTTGTTCATTGAAAACTTGACTTAGATGGAGAATGAGTTTGACTACGATTCAGTTTTACTGAATTGATCAGTGTGAATAGCGTCAATTTCATGTCTTTACATAGTTTCACCTTTCTTCCTACAACGAAAAGATAAAAGACAATGATTAACGTCGCTGAAACTATTTTAAATATCTCTCAACATAACATCACGCCTGTAATCCCCGAAGGGTTAGGCTCAGGTGTACAGTCACGAGCACCAATATATATACACAATTTTCGCGAGAAATAACGATGTAACTTGGCGATAGTATCTTTTTAATAAAAATATGAGTTCCAGAATATATGTTCGTAGAACAGTAGGGGACAAACACTTTTAAAAGTTGTTAAGTGTTTACATATTGGTGCTCGTGACTGTACCTACTAGTACACTTACATTACGCTAGTCCCTCAACATTTTTCACATAAAAGCACGCGGCAAACCAATTGGTGAAATTTGCATCAAGTAAAAGATAGCAATATATTCTAGCCTAGTCGATACTCAACAAAATTGAGCCATCTTCATGCTCAGATCAATTTAAATTCACTATATATCCTACAAGTTGTATTTCTAAAGTGCAGTCGGAGTATCCCCGACAAGTATCCCGTATAAGTGTCTTTTTCCATTTCAAATTGAAAAGTTTTCAGGCAAAAAGGAACCTTATTCTTTTTGTGAAGGTGTCACAATTTCGCCCCGCGAGCCTTTAAAAAACTGGATCCTGTCTCCAATAATTTAAACCCACAAAAAGGCTTAAAAATAATGTTGTCATTATATTAATTGATTATTGACGGCTTGATCTGACATTATTTATGGCCTTATTAAAAAACGATGGCTTATAAATATTTATCTCTTCGCTCCAACAACGGATGAATTTATAAATTCACTGAAGGCAGTTTTGGGCACGTTCATGTAAATGATGAATGGAAGGATTTCCGACAGTCCAGCCTCCGGTGCTTATCTTGGAGATAATCCACGATATTGCCGATCTCAGGTGTTTTTGGGATACACTACAGTGATGTATTCGTTTTATCGGAAGCTATATACCCGAACATAAGCCTGCGAAGTGATGATTTACAATGCCTTTAGGTTCCACAATTCTTTTTGTGTTCGTCCGATCACAAATGAGTCCAGTTGACCTAATTTCTATTGATTCCTTTAGACAAAGGCGGTTCTTTATTAATTTTAAGTCAACTCTGAAAATGAAAAGGGAGATTAATTATAACTCTTTTGTCATAACTAAGCTTTGGGTAATTTACCTTAAGAAATAATATGAAATCAAAGTAAGTAATATTAGAATTCATAATAGATTGCATCTTGGGACAAATCTGAACTATAATGGACCAATTCTGTAGCTCATGTTTCATTTCACTTAATTTTCTTCAACAGCTGCCGGGAAAATAAGCAGATGATGCATCATAGTAATATTTTCCTTTCATTCCGAGATACCGAAGATTGCATGGAAAATATTAACGTTGAAATTTTCTCCTTTGGCAGTCTTAATGATATCAGAGTTCGAAGCTCGGTAATATACTTGGCGTTTTTCATCTTGGTGCACTGTGGGTCTTTGCTGTATTTTCTTTCAAGTGAAGATGAATAAATGGAAACTTTGCATACTGTCCGTTTCTGGTCTTTCAAAATGATTTAGGTAATAAAAACAGCCATAAAATGGTACGATAGATTTGTAGAATTTCATCATTAGTTGAAGTTACAAGCACCTACATTATAGATGATATCAAAACATTTATGAATCAAACACAAAACCCTGTAATAACATCCAGGAGTTTATTTTAAGCGATTAACTTTAACCGAAGCAAAAACAATAAATCTAATAAAGTTGTCAGAGTTTAAATTGATAGTGCAGGTCTAAAGTTTATTCCAATAGTGGCCTCCCGTCGGCGGCGAGTCGCGCCCAGCGAGCGAGTGTCGGCGCCGCGTGTAAAATAATAAATCGATGGGTTCAATACTTATCTCAAAGCTTTAAATTAAATCATTAGATTCACCCCACATGTTTTTTTTCGTTGACAATTACATTTAAATGGTATAGGTACTCTCGCTCACTTATAACGATGAATGTATCTGACAACCAGTCTTAACAAGGGGTATCATATAACCCAATACTAACTGAGTTTTGGAGGTCGGATAGGCAGTGGTAGTCGCTCCATGTAAAATACAGGTAATTAGCTGCATCCAGTTAGACTTGAAGCCGACCCCAACATAGTAGGGCGAAGGCTAAGTAGATGATATATCTCTCTCACTTATTCTGAAAATCGTATGTATCGTTCCATACGGGATGTGCGATCCCACTCTTCTCAGAAAAAAAATACACAGTCACACTAGTCACAGTTTTCTAATAATTATTGACAAAAATACTAAATAAATTATCGTTCTATTATTTTATTTCTTCGTAAGTGTTTTGAAAAACGTCGTTTGATACACGTGGATTTGTGACTGCAGTTCTCGGCTCCATAACAACCTCGCCTGCGGCTCGGGTGTGAATTCCGCCTCGAATACAATAACAAAGTTTCCCCACTTCTATCTAAATGTACTATTTCATACGACCTTAGTACGGTACATTATCTAATGATTTAAATCCCTGACTTATCTACATTAAAATCTTTCTGCTTCATCAAGCAAGTCCGCCTGAATTCCCTGTTATTGGACCTTCCCTTTTTGCTCCGATACTTCGGTCTTTGATGCATAGAAGAATGGTTCAATGGTTGGCTACACTCTGTATAATTAATACGTGATATTTATCAAATCCCATTACGTGATCAGTCGTGTGGAGATCTCTTTTGTCTATGTTGTGCGTTTCTTGCTATATTTTACCCCCGATTTTCCTCGCGCGGAGGTCGGAAATTATCCCACGGTACATCCTACCAGGATAAAAAGTGTTGTATTAGATCATGGTCTATCCGTACGCAAAATCGAATCCACCCGACAAACAAACCCACATTTAAATCTATACTGTATACAAATAAATAAAATTGAAGTGTCTGTTTTTAATTTCAAAATAAAAACTTTTTACTGAATGCATGTATACGGTACCTAATTATAACAAAAAAACATTTTTTTTTTCATTTTTGTCAGTTTGCTTGTTCCGGCTAATCTACGAAACGGCTGGACTGATTTTGACGGGACTTTTACTGTCAGATAGTCCATGTTATAAGGAGTAACTTACTTTTATTCTGGAGGAGAAAAAGAGTCCCGTGCAAAAAAAAACCACTTGAAATTGTTAATAAAATCGGATTTAAATAGGAAAGTAATATTTTTTTAATCATTTATTGTGGACGAAGGTCGTGTGCAACAGCTAGTTTACAATATTAATAAAGATAGAACTGAGAAAATTATTATTTATTTATTTAAACTTCATGTACAAAAGTGGTACATAGGCGGAAAATTATTATCTCGGTTTGATATATATAGCCTTGCGAATGACGAAGGTTTATTTTAAGCTATAATTACAATACAATGTTTACCCTGCTGCCTAATTTGGTTAATGTTATCTTATCACTACGTAGTGGTACTATAATGTATGCCATTAATATAGATTGTTTGGATATTGCTGCTTTTAAATAGGTAAATACAAAAATCATCCTGTGTCATTTTCATTAGTGTCCTAATTTTGTAATTTATAAATGTTATAAAATGTAGGCGCTTTTTGTGTCTTTCTGTGTTACTGCGTTGTTTTTCTACGCAACGGTTTTCACTATTGGTCATTTAGATACTTCCCTATTTGTTTTTTTTTTACATTTTTCAGGGTTTTTTTTTCACAGAACCTTAATTCTACTAATAGTAAAATTACTAATAAAAGTAGCCTTAGTTACTCCGTATAACATCAGCTATCTGCCATTAAAGTAAAGTCCCGTTAAAATCGGTTCCGCCGTTTCGAAGATTAGCCGGAACAAACAGATCGTCATACAGACAGTCAAAAATAAAAAAAGTGTGTTTTTGCTATAGGTACCGTATATACTTTCTTTTTAATATGCATTAATTAAAAAGCTGTTATTTTTAACTTTCAAACGGACACTTTAATTTATTTTCTTGTTTTATGTATTGTATACAGGCTGTAAACGGTCCCTTCACGAAGCCGTCAACCAATCATTATGTACATCAAACTAAGTAACTTTACGCAAAAGTTATTGCTGGGAAACGACTTTTTTTTTGGGATGAAAAAATACGTTTTACGGTAGGACTCAATGTAACGCACTCAAAACATTGTGCTGATGGATGGATTGAATAGTACGGAGTCGTGGAGGTGTTTAAAGTAAAAATCCTACATTAAAAACATGTATTTATAAAAAAAAACTTGTGAAAAAGTTGGAACTTTTACCCCCAATATCTCCGTAACTAGAAGGTAACAAAAAACCAAAAAAAAATCAAAAAAACAAAAAAAATCAACAAACAAATAAAAAAACAAAAAAATAGAACAAAAAAATGATCGCAATGACGGGGAGAACAAGTGCCTTTCGGCTTCGTTAAGGGTATTTTTACACCCTTTATCGATGTTTTGAATATCACCATTGCATACGCGGGTGAAGCAGGAGCACCTTACTAGTTATAAAACAAATAATACAGTGATTTGAACACAATATGCTTTCCTTGCTAAATATTGTAATTTTAATGGAAATTTGAAGCCACTAAAATGATGTTCAATTCAATTAATATGTGACCATTAGTTTATGTATAAATTGACACAGCCGCAGTGCGTGCGATTTAGTTTGATTAAATTAACATATTAAATAGTTTGGCATATTGGTAGCCAGCCTAGCTGCAGTCATAATCCCTGAGGTGATTGTTTCAATTTATTGTATTACCAATCGCCTATGGTATTTTCCATCGTTAACAATGTCAAAGTCCTATATATAATTTAATAATTTTAGTTCCCATCTATTAATCCCTTACGGGGGCGGGGATGATACTTCAAATGCCTTTTCTCAGTGCACACATCGCATAACATCACGCCTGTAACCATATCGTAGGTTAGGCAGAGGTGTACCTAATAGTACACCCACATTTCGCCAGTTATGTTTAAGTCCCATGTAATACGAGGGGGCCTTTTGCCATCAACCGGGCGCAAATCCAGACTCCGTGACTAAGAAATTCCTGATGGAAAAACGGCACCTTGGTGCATACCTACGTTATAAAAGGAACTTTTGTGAATGGTAGGCTAACTGCGGAGGTCTTCTTTTTCCGTTAAAGGAAATTGCCAAGAGCCTACCTGACTGAAGTCATTGATGAAGCAATGGTGGTGAAAAAGTGACTTCTAGACCAGTGTGAACAATCGTCGATCGCAATACAAACCATCTCTGGTTTAATGGTACAATACAAACGAACCTGTATTAAGACTATGTTTAAATAAAAAAAAAATAAAAAAAAAGAGATCGTAAGTCTTTCCCTTTTTCATCTACAGGTTTTTCAACGTTGTTATTAGCATATCCTTTTGTCGCGTCAATGGAAGCTCTATCCGTATGACAATGGGTACTATTATGGTGAAAAGATTTGCCCGTCAGCAAAGTGGTCTGGGTAGTTAACCGCCCACGATGCACTTACCTACCATGACAGTATATAATTTATAGAGGATATTTCTATCTTCCCCAATCTACCGAAAAACTTTTATTTACCTTACCATCAGTAAATCAACTCAACCTATGGGAGGTCAATGTTGGAGATAAGCTCTCCCAAGTGACTCCTAAATACCCGGTCATCCGCTTTCCGCGCCAGACCACCACGCAGTGTAGATTTTAATTTCCTTTTAAAATATTTCAATATCCCTGTACTGTCAAACCATAAATCAGACTACTGGCCGCCAATGGACCGTTAAATCAGTGGGCAACCACAATAGCTGTATTTTTCTTTTTGGTATTCTCCTCTACAGTTCGAAATTGGAACTGTATAAACGGGGATAGGCTCAGTCACACTAATACCGGTGCTCACTGCTCGCCTCGGATAAAACAACGGTGGTTCTACGAACTGACTATGAACGGTAGTTGTAGGAAAACTAGGTACACCTGTGTCAGTATCCTTAGGGGCATAGCCATCGAGAATTCCTGGTACAATGGCTATAAATTGAACATCTAAATTCATATTTAAACGCGGGCTTCGTAAGCGCTAGTTTTAAAGTTGCTAGTTTCTGGATAATTTTCCATTTCACCACTTACCTGCTGCTCGTTTTTAAAAGCGCAGTAAAGCGCGTTGCATTATTAATATTTAAATATTCTTTTGAACTAAACCTGAGGTAGTAGTTTCCCCAGTAGCAGTTTTTTTGCCGTGGATAGAAATGAGGTGTTTTTAGGGTGAAAATTTTAAACAGTGGTATCTGTGTACATTCTTAGAAGATATCTATCGGTAACAAACATATGAACATACTGTTCAACGTAGCCATGTTCCTACTATAGATATAGTTCTAATTGAATGTAGCTAACCAATTGCATTGACACTCCAGTTCGCTTATCAATTCCCCATAACACGGGTTCAAGCTAGTTATCCCGGATCTTATTAGGATGCAGCATGCAGGATTTGTGTTTCAAAAGTAAAAAAACGCTATAATCAAACAAAATGAATAGGTTCCAATACTCATTTAAGCTGCATAAATTAATTAACCAAATGTTAAACACAGACATACATAACTCTCTCATATCTTCCGAAACAGATAAAACCATTTCAAAGGCATCACAATCTGGAGCGACTCATCCATTATAAGTAAAAGGTTATAAATCATAATTAGCCGGCACGGGAGTCGTATCCCGAAACTTGAGGACATAAATTAACCCTCCACCCATTACGTACTTAAATATTAAAATGGCTAAGGATTAAGCAACGTTGTATTCATATTCTAGCTTAGAGAATACTTAATAGTTACTTAGAATATGAAATAATTTTCAACATTTAGATTTGACCTTGCAGAATTACCTTTGTCATTGTCAAATACTAGTTCACCAACCCCAAGTAAATAGGAGCGGCATTGGTTTAGTTAATACTTGACAAATTATATGTATTAAAAATACAAGGAATTGGGGGAGGCCTTTGCCCAGCAGGACAGTACAGGCAACTTAAAAAAATCGACCCTGCACGAAGCCGGCAACCAAGCATTCTGTACATCAAACTAAATAACTCTACGCAAAAATTATTGCTGGGTAACGACTTTTTGTTTGAGGGTGAAAAATCTCGTTTTACTCGTTGGACTCGATGTAACGCACTCAAAACACAGTACTGTTCGATGCATTAAATAGTGGGTCAATCTCCAAAACGGGCGTATTCGTGTGATCGCTCTGGTGCTTTTCAGATATTGATATTTAATGGTAATTACGTATCTCATTAAAAATAATGATATTCAAATGGTATATTTTTACTAGTGGCCTTCAATTTACACAAACAGTTATGGAAATATTTAAGTTCAAAAAATTTCGCGACCAGAGCAATCATAATTGGTGCCAGAGTGATCATAAATGGTGAAATCAGTGAAACAAAAAAATAAATATTGATAAAATATTAATTATTTAGCCGTTTTCAGTCATATTCAGTGTACGTGTACAAGATTATATGTAAGAGAAATGTATTATTGACTTTACAAGCCATTGTGCGTATACGTCTGGATTATTTTTATCTTGGCCATTCTACGACGCTCAGCCTATTTCTTCCTAAGACGTTTTTCTTCAATCGATAATTTATTTCGAGGCATGATTTCAATCTGCAACAATAGTTGCGATTAAATATAATATGTTACGAAAGCATTAATTAGTGTAATTTTAGGTTTAGTGTAATTTTAGGATTATTGTTTATTTTATGTTTATTGTTTCTTTTATGGTTTTACTTTTTAATTTTTGACTGTAAAACATATTTAAGTTAATTTTGTATAAGGTTAGGTTGTGTAATTGTTAGTAATGTAAGGTTATTTTAAATAGTTAATTATTACAAGTAGTCTTAGCCTGTAATGATAGTATAAGAGTTTTAAATAAATAAATAATTTTTTTTAGAGAAGGGGTTACTGTTGTGGTAGCTAAATGCAAGGTATCATCAAGGTAAAATACGTCAAAATCTGTTTATGGATTTAGGTTATCCGAAGAAACCCAGGAAAGGTTATAAATTAAAGGTTATATGCATAGTTCACTATATCGATGAGTACATCTACTTGGGCCAGTTAGTTTCTTTCGAAAACAGGCAGGAAAAGGAAATCGATCGCTGAATCGATAACACCTGGAAAAGCTACTGGTCCATGAAGACGCTAATGAAGGGAGATTTGCCGATGTCCCTGAAGCGCAAACTCATCGATATGTGTATCCTGCCCGTCCTAACCTACGGTGCTCAGACCTGGTCACTCACCGAATCGCAAAAGTCTCGGCTTGGAGTCTGCCAAAGAGCAATGGAGCGCAGCATTCTGGGTTTACAGAGAGCAGATAAAATACGAAATACTGCGCTGCGCTCAAAAATCGGAATTGCAGACGTAGGCAAAAAGGCTGCCAGGCTCAAATGGGATTGGGCGGGTCACGTGAGCCGCATGCATAACGACCGCTGGGCAAAGGTTTCAACACGATGGATGCCCGACGATGGACGGCGCCGCCAAGGCCGGCCTAGAAAGAGGTGGCGAGATGATCTAGACGCGCATTACGAAGGCTGGTTGGAGGTGGCGCAGGAGAAGAGTACCTGGAAGGATATGGGGGAGGCTTTTGCCCAGCAGTGGGACATTCAAGGTTATAGAAAAAAAATGCATAGTTCATCGTTTGTCATTATTACAGTCCCGTACTACTACTTAAAATATATTTATAACGTACAATTAATGCAAAATATCATCGCTCTGGTCTTTTTGGACAGAGCAATCAGAGCCATAGCGATCAGAAAAAGTTACAAAATCATAAATATAGCCGAATTTAAAAGCAGTAGAAAGTTGTGATTACGTCTCATAAAAAACATCATAACGATCACTTAATTCACATAACAAACACATTCGCAAGCTTACTATTGAATTTAAATAACGTGCCATAGCAATCATAAAATTCGAGAACCAAATCCAGAGCAATCATAAACTTACCTTCGTAATGTTGGAAAGCGGGAACGTGGCACACAGATACCCTCCTCGGAGGTTAGACCACTACCGACGCTGCCCCGCGGGAGGGGAATAGAGTGTCTACAATGCGTAACTATGGATCAGGGCGATGTTTTACCTCAGCGCAGAGCGATGAGATAAAATGCCCGGTCACGATTTTAAATTCAAATTGTGGCAAAAGTATTGTTAATATAACAAAAATAAAATTATCACTATGAAGATTAACTATTTGTTATGTAATCTAAATAAGTTGTTTCATAAGATCCTTCTCATTAAAAAGTTAAAGAATATTTTTTTCATTCAATCGGGAGTTGGGTCAACCCAGAGCGATCAGGATTTTAGGGTTTAAGATTTTTTTTTTAATATTTATAATAAACTCATTCATAATATTAGCCTTGTACCACGTAGATTAGACACCGAACCGTCTATAAAAAAATATTTTGAAAACGTTTTTCGATTTTAAAATGGGTTTATACCGTCCGACACGAAAAAAAATGCCTCTGGAGATCGACCCTAGTACAGGGGTGGTGGAGGTATTTCAAGTAAAGTTATAACATTAAAAACTTGTGAATAAGTTGGAACTTTGACTCCCAATATCTCCGTAACTAGAAGGTTCCCGTGTATGGTCAGAAGAACAAGTAACTTTCGGCTTCGTTAAGGGTATTTTTACACCACCATTATAAGTAAACACATAAAAACTGAACTTTTAGAAGAAATCCCAAAAAGCCTCCGAACTTTTCATAAAGACGGTGTTCCAGCCCCTGGAAAAACGATATCAGTAGCATATCCCCCTGTTTACTTGCGCCATTGAATATGGGGTTCTATAAACCCTATTCATAAACAGTGAAGAGGAAATACTGCCGCGATCACAAGCTTGACCGGAAGTTGCGCTAAAGAAGGATGCCGGTTTGTATGTACCCATCCTCTTTATGTAATCCTGAAAGTCGAGTACGGGAGTTTTACAAAACCCACGGCGAAAGAGCTACTGGCCTTTATAGAATGGTGTGTCAGCCATTTCCAAATAACTGAATAGAACCTATGACTACAAAGAGGGATCCACAAAAAATATTTAGCTTACAAAAATGTAGGTGAGCAGATTGCCGATCGGGAAATCCCAAGGAAACCTTTCAATTTACCCTTTGAGGGAAATTCGCTTTGGAAATGATCAACTTTTATACAAAGTTACCTTTGTTAAATGTAAGGGATTGAATACCCTCGGCCCGTGTAACGTTAGCCGCAAATATGTGAGTAAGCAAATAATGAGTGGTCTACTGGCCTCAGAATGTGACCACATGCGGGAGCCCAAATGTGGTTTGGGCGCAATACCCAAACGTATGAATTCGCAGTAATATTCTCGCACGCAATGCGTACGTTCTCGTAAATTACTACAGGCTAAGTACCTACACTTCCTTTGTTCTTGTTTATATGCTTAATGTCCTCAATTCTGTTATAACTGTGTGTGTAACCACTGAAGTGCTAAGTGTTTCCTGGAACATTATTATTGTTTTCATGGGTGTTTATTAGCAGATATCGTTACCTACTAAAAGGCAATTATTGTTAATGCTACATCACTATTTATAATGTTGTAGTATTTATAAACCTCGCCACTTTCGCCAGCGCAGTGGTTAAAGCAATATTCGTTTGATTATTGGAAAATGTAACGAAAAACACTTTATTTAACTTTATAATTTAATTGTTGCAGCATGGTTACAGCCTCGCGGTTGCGGGAGCCAGCACTAAAATGTTTTATCGTCGTTACTGTGGTAGCCACTTGTGCCGGTTTTTTTTAAATTTGATTTATAACTAACTATCCTATCCTAATTAATATTATGAATGCGAGTTTAAGTTTGTTTGTTTGTTACCTTTTCACTCCTAAACCACTGCACCGATCGTCCTGAAATTTTGCATATACGTTGTCACGTTTACAAAAACAGACATAGGGTACCTTTTATCCCGAAAAAAATACTGTTTCCGAGGAAAACAACAAACACGTTCTTATGATAATAGATGGCGCCATGTGTCTTTCGTATCATGATTGAATTATATTATTACAAGCAGAGTACAACCCGAATTGATTGTCAAATTCTAAATTAACGCGAGCGAAGCCGCGGGCAAAAGCTAGAGCATTATAAAGTATGCTTTTAAAACAAAGCTGGTGATTAATACGTCCTTGGGATAGGAAATAAATAATAGTTACACCCATCGACATTGAATACTGAATCAAATTGGAAACTAATTGATTTATTTTTCATTTGAAGTCGTTTTGTGAGTAAAACTCGAGTTAATTGAAGACTCAAGATGGGTATCCTTAAGTTGTCCATTGAAACGAGTTTTTAAAGTCTTCTTTTACGTTTGCACCGGCGCACCTAATTAGGAAGACCAATTAGGTTCCTACAGGCAGTTGCTTTGTTCAAATTGTTATTCAAAATTGTCGTTATTCCGAGTGACACAATAGGGTAGTTGACACCATTCAATAATAATTCCAAGACACAACTTCTCTAAAAAAACTCTTTATTTTAGACCTGATAACCCGATGAAATTTCAATTAATTTCAAAATTGGATTTTTAGTTGCTTTGAAATCAATAAATAGTTGAGTTATTGAGTTGACTAAGTAGTGACGTCACAGCGGGTTATTACCATGCAAAATATAAGGGGGAATCGCGTTTTGACAGCTTATAAAAAGTATGTCAATTGATTGGTGTGTCAACTACCCTATTACAGTTATACCATTGACATGATGAAACACAAACGAATGTCGGCACAGCCAATTAGGCAGCAAGATGTATCTTTTGTCATGATTTGTGATCAATCTTAATATCTACGTTTGTAATGTAATGGTTATGTCAAGGCTCTACACACGCATTTACATCATTCTCATTTGTTTGAGAGACTCCGATTCTATCTGTTAATGTGCTCATTATATTAAATCCTCAAAGAGTAGCCAGCTAAATTTTTTACATTTTTGAAACGAGATTATCAACTCGCTCTCTCTATATTTTTCTTGTGTTACCACGTTTTAATGAGTACTCTAAAGCTATAATTACATACCTTTTTATTTTCCGTGCGGGAAAAAGCTCACACGATATTAATACAGCTTTAATAAATAACATGGTATGATATTACGGGCCTTGTAATAACGCCTGGAGAAAAACAATTGCAATATGCCGCTTATAGTAAATAATTGCTGTTATCGTTGGCAACACTTGGCGGTTCATTTTTTATTTGATTTTATAGAGTACCGAGTTTTTTTGTTGACTTTAAAATAAAAAAAGTTAGTGGTTCTAAAATATTGTTAAAATATTGCAGAATGCTTCAAAAGAATAACACAATTTCTACGAACACCCAGAGAAGGTATTCCAAGAATAACTAAGGGTACAGTCAAAAGCACGGCGCACTTCATTGTTAAAACAAGTACTACCAAGATTATCCCCATTGATGTGCGGTTGACTGTACAGAGATGAAAATAAAGTACTACATAGCCGTAGCTTCTAACTAAAAAAAAAACAATTTGGCTTTCCATGTCTGTATTTGAAATTCAGAGCAGGTAAGGCCTGAAAAATATTGAAGTAAGTAGGTAATCTAGATCACCTTTTTTCCATACTTAGGTTAATACAATTTGGTACTTCCTGGGCAAAATGTTCCATACCATGTTTGTGTGTTTTAACCAATCTTTAATGAGATATTCACATGATTAATATATACCGTTACGTTACTCCCGAGAGTGTGTAATGTATGATTTGCATCACAGCTGTTTTGAAGGAGTTATTCCGGGGATGTACAACCACCATAATTATAGGTACTGCTGAATTGACGGTCGACTACTTTTCGACTTTATTACTTAGGGCATAAGGGTGAAAAGTGGCAGACCGTCAGTGGACTCAGGAGTAGGTAACTCTACGGTCAAGCAGTGATGATGTGTTCCAGTTTGAAGGACATAGGTACCGCAACATTCAGATAGGCAGTCGCTCCATGTAAAATACTGGTATTTAGCTGCATCTGGTTAGACTGGAAGCCGACCCCAATATAGTTGGGAAAAGGCTAGGCAGATGAGATGAGTTGGTTGAGTTGGCATGTGTTTTTGCCACCATAGTCGAAATACATACTTGGCGAATACCATGACTCTAATCTTTAATTTATGAAAGCGATAACGTTGTCACATCTTCCTGCAATAATGTTCACGGAATGGTGCCGAAGATCTACATTTTTTTTACATACCTGAAACAAATGATTGTCCCACGAGGGGCTTAGATACATCGTTTATCTTCCAAGTGCTTCATTCGGGACTCGAAGTTCCGATATGTATATTTATCGACACTTTTTTGCTGTTGACATCAGTTTTTGGGTATATTGAAACCCCATTCACGAAAACCATTGTGGACAGCTGGATCAACTATCAATAAAATATATGGTTGGAAAAAGTAGGAAGCATTTGCCTGTGTAACAAATGGGGATACAGGCTGCTGCGACATCAGAAGCGTAGTGCTACTACATGACAGTGAAATGTTGCAAATAGATTCAATTCACGCGTTGCAATACACGCAGGGCCTGATTAACCCTTAGGCTAATTAGGCTGCAGCCTAGGGCGCGAGGATCGGGGGTGCGCTGAAATCGTGTCTTCGCATGCACTAATATAGTCCATCATTGCATCTACCCTATATATTTCAACTAGACCGAGACAAAACACAAACTAAATGAGCTTGAGAGTCCCTAAGAGAACTAGATGACAGTGAATTTATTAGAAGCAAAGCAAAGGAGTTAAAACAACTATATGCCACTGATTTAGAAGAAACCTTTGCAGAAGAATGAGTCCACTTGGCGCAGTTTTTAAAATCTGACACCGAGGCCGAGCATTCTATTTCTACCAGAACCCCAAAGGGTTTGTTGCAGTTAATAAAAAGTTTTAATATTTCATGCATGTTCCCGAATGTGGAGATAATATTAAGATTTTTTTGACAATGAGTGTTACCAACCGCAGCGGCGACAGGTCTTTTTCAGCACTTAAAAGAGTAAAAAATTACTTGCGCTCCACACTCCGCCAGCAAAAACTTGCAGCGCTCTCGCTAATGTACATACATAGAAAGTGATTTTTTACAAATTATTAAATTTGAAAAAATGGAAAGATTTGCAAACGCTAAAGCACGAAAAAGGACTTTTGTATAATCTAATAATAATTACTTAATTACAATAATTTTCAAATAAATCATTAATTAGTTGCAAACATGTTTCACTGCCTGTCCTCTTTTTTTTAACAATAACATAAGTGTAAATACGTATTTAAAAAATACTCAAGTCGAAGCAACTGTACAGATTAGATGACCACGCTCATGGTCAATGGCAACTAAGTTGTCTATAGAAACTAAGCCAATACAAGTCATCGTGCCAAACACGACATGGATTTGGTTTTCTACTTGGTAGCCTGCAGTCACTTGTCATGATTTTGGTCTTATAATGCGTGAGGTACTTTGCCTTTATGTACGGTTTTTTTTTTTGGGATGATAAAATCATCAAATGTGTCAATGTCATGCAGATTAAAGGACAACTGTATTTCGCTTGCAAATCGATCTGAAAACTTTTGTAGGTATTATGAACCATGTTAAAATTTTCACACTACTACTCTACTCACTACTTTTTAGGCCGTCCGTAATACACCTGGCGAGGGCGCGTCCTCATAATTAGCCTAGGGCGGTCAGAACTCCTGATCAGTCGCTGAATACACGTTCGTTGTACACACCAAATGAGTGTGTACGAATTAGTAAATTAGGTGCAATACAGCACTGATTGATTGCACAGAATGTTGTTTAAATCTTTACTGACCCTAATGTTGCGCTGTAATTATAAATACCAACACTAGCGAACCACCCTGTTTGGCACGGGTTTTAGGACTTCAAAAATCATCGAGACTTCTTTATATTGTGGAAGTTTAGTATGAATTATTATTCACATAAACCTTCTGAAATCCATTCTCAAAAACCACAGCCAAATTCGTTTTATAGTTTAGGAAAGAAACATAGACACTCAGAAAGTCATGAAAAGTGACTGTATTTTATAAACGATTAGTAATAGAATGTATAATATATTACACAAGTCAAATTAGGATCCAACTCAATATACGGGCTTTCCTGCAGCATATTTTCTTATACGGTAGGTGCTATGCAGATGTAAACAAAGACGTTGCCCAAAATTGCTTTTAATAAATCTTTTCAAATTAAGACACAGTCTTAAGTTACTCGAAGGTAAAGTATACAACGGCCGAATGGTTCAATTACGTAATATTAATTATAGACATTATTCACGTATTCAGTTTGTTGGTAACATCGGCCACTCTAATTGATGAAGTTCCATTTCAGTGCTATTTATTTAATGCGATCTGCATCAGCGATGCTTTCAGGCCGCGGCTGAAACTTGGCTGAAAGGGAGCCGGGAAATACGGAGATACAAGAGATACGTCCAATCAAAACGAAGTTTGTTTCGTCAATGAAACTTGATTAACGATATTTATGGTTTCTGGGGAAGTGTGCTCGTTTGGAATGAAGTGCTGCTTTGAAGGTTTTTGGGGAAGATTTGGCTTGCTTTTCACACTTATAATAAGAATATAATGAGGTTATGGATGTTCATTTATTATGATCGGAATATGTAAAAGGTATCTCTTTATTATAGCATAGAATAGGTATTCGTTTTTAAATTGTCTCTTCGTACTTTTGTTTGTATCATCATCATCATATCAGCCCGGAATCACCCACTGCTGGGTATAGGCCTCCCCTTTTTTCTGCCACACTTCCCGGTTCTGTGCGTCCCGTATCCAGGTGTTTCCCACGACTTTGACGATATCGTCAACCCAACGAGCTTTAGGACGGCCCTGATTTCTTTGGCCAAACCTTGGCCACCACTTGTTTGTATGTTTGTATTTTTATTTAAGTGTTCCTTTATACCCACGTTTCCTGCATAAGTGCTTAAAATAAGTAAGGGAATGTTATAGCATGTCAAATATTCTTCGTAGGTATGCATAAGGAAAGTCGTACATGTTTAATTGAGTTTTTATTTATAACAAGCCGCACGCCTGATGAGATTTCCATCGGCAAATATAACGAACTTGTTTTCAAACTCATCCCGTTTTTATCCTGTAAAGAGAAGAATTTCCAAATATCCTTTTTTAGACCTCAACTTTGGAGCAGCTCGTGGCTTAATAGTAACAGACGCTCGGGTCAAGCTTTAGGTTAAGCCGTGCTTGCCTAGGTTGGTCCGTGGATGAGTGGCCATTCATTACATACCGAGTTCCCTCCCTGCCTCTGAAAGCACATTAAGCAGTTAGTCCCGATTGTTATTAGTAGATCTTTGACAGTCGTTACAGATAGCCAGTGGTCGAAAGTCTGACAACCCGTCTTACCAAGCAGTATCGTATTTTCCTGTACTAACTAAATTGTGGAGGTCAGAAAGACAGTCGCTTCATGTTAAATACTGTTATTCTGCTGCATCCAGTTAGACTGGAAGCCGGCCCAACATAGGGCAACGATGATGATGACCTCAACTGCGGTTTTCGGTATTTAAGAAACTTTTGTGCAAAATCTCATACTTGCAGTACCTTGCCTTGCAGTATAGGGGTCGTGCGAAGTCGGCCAATTTCAGTTTTTTTTTATGTATAACACACCTCTATAAAAACCGGATATTATGAAAAGATACATATTGAAATTATTATAACAGTTCTAGATATTGATGCCCTGAAAACATTGATTCACTATAATTCACGCCTCCCTTGCGGCGGGGACTCACTACTTTCTGTAATTTATGACACCGGGTGCCATCTGCCGCTGTCGATTCACTATAGATAATATTTATACAGCGAAGTTATCCACATAATATACCACTATCGAAACATTTACGGCCTTTTTATTTTACTAGAATTGATATTACATAAACGTTTGTGGAATTTTATGTGCGTCAGGTTTAGGCAAAATTACGAAATAGCATCTAGTGGTGTTTGGCCATGTTTTCGAAGCTGCCACTGAAAGTACCGAAAAAAACACCGACAAAAACTGAAACTGAAACGTAAATAGATATATTTTTAACAAACAACAAAACTAGCATCACGGCTGTAATTATGATCTAAATAGTAAGTAAATACCCACATTTCACCAGATATAAAAAAAAACGAAAAAAAAAATCACCACCCGATGATATATTTTTTAAATAGTTGAACATAACAACGGCATATAAATTCTCTAGAGATACTGTTATTTATGACCAAAACCTACACCTGGCAATATTTCTAAATCCAAACAATACTAAAACAATAAATATTTACAAAAATAGTGAAAGATTTAGCGCAGGATTACACGCACAATAGAGCACGAAACGTGTTCATGCACAAAATGAATTTTATCACCTCTCTACATCAAATATGTACTGTTGTTCTATATTCAACTAAAGCCTTTTATTTTCATGATTAACGCTGAAAATTTTTACAAATGAAAACACGAGCAGTTTTTTCTTCTTGAGATAATGTTTTCTTTCTTATAGAAACGTCGGAATCCGTTTAACTCACTTCGACTGCAAGTTTAAATGTTTTGTATTTCTATGTAATTTACAATTAAGTATTTATATTATAAAACGATGTCATGTTGACCTAATTTGTACTTAAGGTAAGATAGCGACACCATGACTGATGAAACCCATAGTGAAGTTGAATTATTTCCTCTGAAACCATTCACTAACGAATCTATTACCTATATCGGACAAATTAATACCGAGGACCGACCGGTTCTTGGTATTATTTAGTCGAGCTTAATTATCGTCCATTCAGATCGTACCTACAAGGCTACTAGTAATTAACGTAGCTAGTAGAAAGACTAGAAATAAAAGATCTATCCTGAACTTCCCTCTGCAATTAACTTCGAACTAAAATAAGATACCTGGGAAATCGAGAACCAGAGCACCCTGTCGTTAATAATAAATAAACTTTATAATAGTCTGCGGACACAGACAGTTAATAATTAAGAGCCCTTTTTCTATGTAGGCATATAATATTCAGGAAGATATTATCTAACTAACACCGCGATAGAGTTTCCTAATAATAACGTAACACCTAACCAAGATACTAATCATCATAGTTCATAAACTTCTACACTACTCTAAAGAAAATGTAAGTACCTAAAACAAACATCAAAAGACAAAACTTAATTTTCTCCGCCATTTCTTAATTTTCAACTGAAACAACTGTGAACTTTAAGACCACAACATGTATAAAACTTTCGTCCACCTTAACAGCCGATCGTAAACTGAATGCAACAGAACGAAGGGAACTCTAAAAGTGTGTAGTTTTATTGGATAAAAGAGCTACAGAAGGAAAGATTGGTACTCTTCGCCTGCAAGAGGATAAAAGAAAAAAATCCAATTGCCATTGGACGTGATCGGGCGCGGACATTTGGATTAATGGATTGTAGGGTAGACAGATAAAATGCTGTTCAATCGCTCTGTATTAAAATTAACAGTAGGTAGGTATAAGTGTAATTCGTCTGTCTGAGAACCTCGTCTTTTTCTCGTGCCACCGACTAAAGTAAACAGTGTGCAGTGTGCACATTTCGCGAATTAATTTCGTGTACTAAGCTGGAGAGTTCGTCGGGTGCTGCAACTGCTGCAGCTTAGCAAACTTACATAATTATAGTAAGTAACTTGTGTACTACAAACTGCAAAATGACCAAGTTATTTTCTGTAACAAGAAAATTCTGTATTTTTGCTAATCTTCTTAAATTTCAATTTGAAAACGAGATAATAAATATCATAAAAGACTAACAAAAAGATGAATTAAAAACGTATCATTTTCCATTTTTGGCACGGAAGCGAACCGCAATAACTTGAGGTATCTATTTCAGATTCATGTTCGTTCGTAGATTTCCCCCAGTTTTTCATTTTAAGCTTTTAAATGAAAAACTAATCTTGTTATAATCCTGCGAAACTTTTTTTAAGTATTCGTAAAAACTTGGCATGGCGAAGTTTGCTTACGGAGAAGAATATCATTCAACGCGTTGCCATAATGTCATAAAATAAACACGTCTTAAAGCTGTGAGCACATAAACGATGTGTAATAAGGCCAGAACAGAATAAGGTGCTGTACATAATAGTAGAATGGAAGTAGCTCAGTTTGCCAAGCGCCTTAATATACGAAACATACGCTCGTATGAACACCGCTTTTAACACATAATAGGGATTTAATACCGGAACGTAACCGCAACATTAATACCACTTCAATTAAATCTTGTGCAGACGACAATATCGTTTACTCCGAGGACGCTGAACAAGGGAACCGGGGAAAATTGAGGGGAGCAAGAATCTATAGAAGTTAATTTCGATGTTGGAAAGTAAGAACGGTATTGGAAGGAACTAGTGATGTTAAGTAGAATCAAGTTTTCGTTTAGTTTTATAATCATTTGGTTAAGTAATATTGAATGGTGATTGAAAAATCAGACGACATGCTGAATTGCACAGTTAGCCTTTTTTTTGGGTTGGGAAATCATCAAATAACTCCTCCTGCTCTGGGTGGAGTGGGAGGGAGTGTCAGACTTTTACTGACTAAAAGCCATCCATGTTCCTTGCACAGTAAGCCTTAGATGTCTATTAGGCAAGTTTTCGATAGATTGTGTGATTGTTGTGATGGTATTCAGATTGATTCCACCAATCAGTCGTTGGATGCCAAGTTTCAAAGTAAAAGTGATACTAATATATCGAAAAACTTTATCCAAGTTCACATCCTGCAAAGCGATAAACTTTTATGGCATTTGAAAGTAGAAACTTATTTGTGACTTTGACTTTATCTACTAAGTTATATGATACGTTTCAATATAGGGAAAACATATTGTTCAGCTTCTCTCGCATCGACACGAACTGTATTATGAGAATAACTCATACCGTGGTAATACCATTACTGCTTGGCCACGAGGTACAGTCACCAACACTAGTAACTATGAATACACGAAGCAACTTTGTGAAATGTGATTTTCTCCTTCTGTTTTCACGAAATTTTGGAAGCCATATTACGAAATAGGTCTTATCTCAAAATACCTCGAAACCGTTATTTCATTAGAAAATCGCTTTTGAATTTTGCTAAGTGTATAGATATTAGTTAGTGCTCGTGACTGTAAACACTTAAGCGATTTCAGAGAATACAAATGAAAAAACTGCATGTCACGAGGCCCAACGACGCGATTCGTAGTACTCAAGAGAAGGAAACAAGTGACGTACGCGTGTGTCGCTTCGCAAGTCTCATCACCTGAGGTCATGAACGGGGCATTAGGCGGCCAGGCAAGTGGTTGCGGGGCTATCTGCTCCGAGGGAGCCTGACGTTCCTACATTTTACTACCGCCACTTGTGGAGGCTACTTAAATGCACGCCAACGTATTGTTAACATAACCGATACTTTATGAACAGTTTAGTTTGTTCGTACATAAAGTTGGCGTTCGAGAAGTTAGTACGGCTCTTTGTACAGGAGATTGTTGGAGGGAGTAGATACATATATTATGGTTGTTTCTGCTACCAAGCAAGGATACAGGATGCAGTGCCCAAAAGTACACAACAATGAAGGTAAAGAACCTGAGAAACTAGCATGGGCTAGAACCAAAAATTCAAACATAATTATGTGACATCTATACAAACTCTGCAACTGATCAGCGAGGTGGATTAAGGCTCACTCCCTCCCACAGGACAAGGGTCTGTGGCCCAGCAGTGGGAATGTTATAAGCTAACCATGTTAAAATACTACTGAGCAGTAGCGAAGAGTCAATTTTGTAAGAGGTAAGCCGGAGCAAATATCTTTAATGTCTTTAATGTGTGTTATTTGTCTATAGAATACTGACTGTGCCATTTTTCAAAGGGAAGCCTGTAGGAATCGAGTTGTATTGAACCTTCGCCACTGCTACCGAGTTCACTGACTTTCCAACCTTATTACTTAGGGCATAAGGGTGAAAGTAGTTGACCGTCAGTCAATTCGGTAGTTCATTACGTACGTACAGTACATTGCATGTGGGATGGCTTAAATGTCGTGATGGCGCATAGGTTAAGTTAAGGCATGCGGTTGTGGATTCAAATCCGAGCAAGTCCCAATGTGACTTTTTCAAGTCTTATTTGCCTACTTTCTAAGTTTATCTTGCACATTACAGACATTGGTAAAGCAAAACATCGGGAGGACACCTGGACTGGACTTATGATTAATATACGTCTGAAATCGCCAAACCACGTGTAAGCGTTGTGATCAATGCTAGTGCTTTCTCTGTATGAGGAGAGGCCTTTGCCCAGCAGTGGGAAAGTAATAGCCTGGTATTATATAATAAATTTGAGATGGCACGGACGAATCTGCGATGCTACTAGTGCAACAATCGTCTGCAGAGTAAGTGGTCACCATTTATTCTACAGGGTGCTGGTGTATCTTCAAACAAAATAGGTAGGTACAGGGTTTAATTAAAACCAAAGACTTTTTCTGTAAATTAAGCAGAACCAAGCTAATTGCTAATGGACAATGGTTCCGTACAAAGGGCCCTCGTATATAATTGTGTGTATGGTCGGGATCGCTAGTGCTATTAGCCGTTCAATTTAAATTCCATATTTATGTACAGACATGACTCTTTATTGTTGTGTTTTACACAGATTATACCTACTCAATATAAACTTTTAATACGAAACAAAAAACAAGCCTCGTGATTGCTTCATATGATGTAAATACTTTCATTAATGAACGCTTCTGACATTGAGAGAGTCCTGTTGTGCCAATAGGCATTTTTTCTAAATGTATTTAGAATCGAAGTTTTGTCGTTTTCCAGCGGCATTTCTTACATTTATACTATATTGCTATAATTATCTATCTATATCTACTAATATTAACAAGAGGTAAAGTTTGTATGTTTGTAAGTTTAGATAAAGAGGGTAATCTTCGGAACTTCTGCTCCGATTCCGAAAAAATCTTAAACTAAATAATCCCCGAGTGTCATAGGCTATATTTAAAATGATCCCGTACCGCAAGCATAAGCTTTTTATTCCCGGGGTCCCAAATGAATGGGATCAGTTGACTAAAGAGCCGTAAAAAATCAAAAGCACAAAACGTCATAGGAATGTAAAAAATACATTCATTGCGATATAAAATCCGGAACATAAATCCAAATATTGTTGTTGGTCCTTTGTTCCTGTAATTCATAAATACTTATTATGTTTTGAACAATGAACCGCACAAACGTGTGACTGTAGACTGCGGAGCTCTGCGACTCGGATCCGAATGTCGCTCGACAATATGATTGGCAATTTACATTTTATTATCTTTTCAGGCAAACCGTAATTGGCTTTCTCTCTTTTACCGTAATTAAAGCTATATGAGCGCCTGTCGGTGTTTGCATTTAAACAAACAACGTATAACACATCAAATAACGAATTAGAATACTGTTTATTATGTACTTTAAACCTTGTTAATGGCTTAATTTCCTTTTTGTTGTGGCTTTTAAACACGTAAAAATAACCCTTAGGTACTTCCAGTAAGGGCTATTTTTACGTTTCAATGTCGAACTCGTAGGTAACTATGACCGCAATTTACAGTATCATCTTATTATCTCTACGTTTCAAATAAACTGTTATAAATTGTGTATTTTACTAGCTGCTGTCCACACACAACTGACACAACTACATATTTATACGTTCGCATACAAATTCCCCGTTTGAACCGCTCTGGGGTTGAGTTTTCCTTCTTAGTGCAACTCTATAAAACGAACACTTTACAAGTAATTCGTTCCGAATATTTTTTAACAAGTAAAACATCTTTTGGTTTTTTGAAAGAAAGAAAATATATTTATTTGTAGCATGGACATGACGTACATCATACAAAATGACAAAAAATACAATAAACATACAACGCATAACAAATATTTATAAATTGAAGAGGACGGAACAAAAAAAGAAAAAATTTCGTGAAGTATGTTACTTTCAAGAAACTAATATCTACTTATACTTAATTTTTTGATGCCCTGAAACCGTTTGATACCTGTTGTACCTGTGTGTACATATTTTTATTACTATTATAGATCTGTAGTTTGTTAATAATGTAAATATTAATAATAAAGTTAACAACACCACTTATGCTTAACTATGAGCTGTCTGTTAGTCAACCACGGTGCTGTTGAAAAGTACGTACAAATCTAAACAATTACTATCCCCCTCATCACAGTAATTTTATGAATTTAAAATATTCCTCAAAAATAAACTTTATTTTATTTCCTCACAATCGCAAGTCGTTACAATTATAATATTGCGGAATGAATTCGGCGGCAGGCGTCGAACCAAGACGTCTGAATGACACTTCAATGTTCCTGCTTATGTCGGGAGGTATTCAAAGCTTGAGGTATTTTCTTTTAATTACTTGCAATGACGTAGCTGTTCTAGTGGCTGATTTTATAATTGGAAAGTAGCTTCAACTGTTCAATCAATAAAGTATTTATTTGTTTGGTTAATTGGACGTTATGGCACAGACTTCTAATTGAAAATGCTTTAACCCTTTTTAAGGTAGAGGCAATATACGTGCCACCAACAAAAATATTTTTTATACAGAAATATCAGCACTTTAGTATGGACACTGGCACATTTACGGTTATCAAATTTTCCACATATTTTCCGGCGATTTAAATAAAAAAAAAAACAAAAAAAAATTAAGTAGGTAGGTAGGTACTTATTTAATATTTTTAGTTTTTTTTTAAATCTTAAAAATCATATAAGAATATCCTTATTAACATACATTAATTCCATTTTCCTATCACTTCCGGTTTTCTCTGCCTTATAAAGTGTTAAAGTAATTGCTTTTGTGTTCGATTGCAATGTTCCCCAAACCTAGTTGGGTTTTGTCTTCTTTTTCGTAAGCATTTTGTGGAGACGCTCCAAATTAAAGTAAGTGTAATTTGAAAAAAGATAAGCCTCGGTTCAAACGAATTTCTTGAGATTCCAGACTCGCTGAATCGGCTGGAGCGGCGAACCGATATTGGACCAAGGCAACATAATTAAAAAAGTTTGACTATGCGCAAAAGTTTCCACTCCCAAGTTATCATTGGCTGGTGTTCATACTAACTCGAAATTGCATTCTTGGATACTTCTAAACGTATGAAAACAGCCGTATTCTAATATCTAGTTAAGATGTACGCCAGGCGAAGCGTATTGAAAAATTCAAAGTTAACTTTCTAACGTCGGCGTCGGCCGGAGAGAATTTTAATAAAATATTTTAACTTTTCCCACTCCAACTTTACGTAGAGCGGAGCAAATAGCAGGTTTTATTTATGTTGGCGCTAACTTTGATGGACCTAATTAAATACAATATTTAAATACCTAGCTATAGAGAGGAAATATCTATCTTTATACCTACTGATTAATTAATTTAATATTAACATTGTTATTTAGAGTAAACTAACCATAACATATTTCATTAAAATCAATAACCTAAAATAAATAAACTAACAACAAACTATAAAAGGGCATCAAAAAATTCCTCCTCAACGCTGTCAGCTATGCCCAAGAGACTGGCGGCGCGGGCGTTGCCACGTTGTATGGCAACACTGGCCAAAGTAAAAGTCCTTGGGTCAACTAGGCGTTTCGAAATTTCCTTGTGTACATATATTATGTAAACGGTAATCCCCTCAATATGTATCTGTATTTGGGTGTCGTTTACAGACACATGGACCACGACATGTGTCCGTTACATTGACGTGGGGACAAACTCGGAAAATATACTAATCTCCGAGGGTAGATCTGATTCTTGTTTGCTCGTTCAAGACTTTGATTCTTGTGAGGACAAAGGGCCTTCATAGAACAGCTTCATTTAAACAAGCCGTCCAGTTGGTACCAGCTCTGTTCAATATAAACCATTGAATTTAAACATGGCGATATTTTACTGAACACACTAGCTTGTTAGCGTCGCTGTACGGTTGTATATCCGACACGCAGTTTCCTGGGAAACGGCTTTTGTTTAGTTCCGCTTTGAGTTAGAGTAAAATAAAATACTGGAAAAAAGCGGTCGAATGATTTTCTATAACCCCATAAATACAGGTTTCAGTGAAAAGCATTTTAAAATCGAGTTATTCATTATTAGCAATAGAATTTAATTTACAAGATTTTTTAACAGAGTCTTTTAAACTCAATTAAGTAAAATATGAACCTTATGTTTGATTTTAAAGTACAACAAAGCCGTTTTGTACAGAAAACTCGGTCACAGTGCAGAATCCATTTCCTGTACTAAATCCACTGGCGATTTCCATGTAACTTCATTTGGCTATAAATTGAATTTCTCTATTCCTAAAATCTCTTAATATCTTTTCAGAATGAGATTACTGAATGAAGTAGAACTAAGAGAAAAAAATTGCTTTCTAGATTAAATTAAAAGATTATTATTGTTGCTTAATTTTGCTTGAATATAAACCAAGAACAGGCTGTAATTTTCTAGCTAAACCGCTTTTAAGTATTTAATTATTTTAATTAATTTATTTAAATATTTATTTATTTATTTACAATGGTTGCGTAGCTTAATATTGAACCTTTAATATTTTAGCGCGTGTCACAGTAATAAACTTCATAGTTATGTTACCAAGCCAGTAATTAACCAATTAGCCAATTTTATCATTGTTTCTATAAAACATTTCCTAAGCAAAGTTAATCCTTCACGTAAGATTTCATAAAGTAACATATTACAAAGTTTACCAATCTAATTCGTAAGTTAGGGAGTTGTTCAAGAATATTATATCAACCTCTTTTTGGGAATAAATTCTTGTTCATTTTGGGCTTGTGTGGGTTTCCCGGGAGATAACATGTGTAGTTCCATGGGAAGTCGGTATTGGCTTAAGCTCATTGGCAGAGGAAACCCAATTCGAGATAGCGAAAGGGTATAAAAGTTATAAAGGCTTTTACGCGTAGATCGTACTTATGATAGTATGAAATTAAATGTATTTGGAAATCGTATTATGCCGTAATATTCGTGTTAACACGTTTATATTTTCATGTATAAAATATACTGGGTTTTGCTATTATTACAAGCAGTTATAAGTATTATAACAATATTAGAAAATATTAATAATACTATCCCGGATGTAATATCAGGATACAGTTTATTTCATGAGAGGTTTTCGATAAAAGAAATCTAGAACTTTTATAAGCGGCTATAGCCTTTGTGTCAAAGTACACAAAAACTAACTAAGCTGGACGGTGAAAAGGCAAAAAGCAGTCAAATTGCACAGAACTAAAAAAAACCATGTCTTGATTCGATTTGCCGTCAGAGTTTCCACCGAACAAGTCTCCTGCGATACTAAACTTTTCAATTCGTGCTTCAAATTCAGATCGTTCCATTAGCATTCAGCTGCACTCAAATAATAAGAAATAAAATGGTAAAAATGTTGTTTCAGCGTCTGTATTTGCCTTTAATTCTCCTAATGCACGGCTGAAATACGAAAATTGCAGTATTATTATCACTTTAGTATTCTTTTGAATCCATAGTTTGTTTTTACTACTTTGCAACTAGAGTGGCTACTTCATTTGTCTATTACCTGATTTGCATCTGCTCTTATTTTCCTGGTCCTTCGTAAATCCTTGGCCTAGAATATTGAAGGTTTATGATAAATTTTATCCAATCCTCTAGCCATAGTTTTATTTTGTAAACATTGCAGTATTCTTTAATTAATCTCGATCTACAAATGATTTTTTAATTTTTTTGTCTATGAACCTACCCGCGTATAATTTATCCAAAGGACGCTCTCCCGCTATACATTTACATCTTAAGACAGCGACAAACACGTAAAATAAATTCCCTACTAAAATGTAAATAGCTGATATCAATCTATTAGTACCAAATAAAACTGTTATAAAAAAGTTTTCAGTTTTTTTTTTTCAGCTCCGTGTTCCAAGGTCTGTAAAATAGACCGCCACAGCGAGGCGGCACGGGTCGTGGTGCGCGTAGGCGGCCGGGCTTCCCGCGCCGGGGGCGGGAGCGACCCGGGCCGGCTCTAGTCCCGCGCTGGCCGCCGCTGCGAACGCCGCCTCTAGTCTCCGCAACTCACAACTTTCCCGTACTTTTCCACGCACGCTAGTGATGTGAAAATATCCGCGATCCGCGTAATGCACCGTATTGTTGTGACGCTACCGTGTTGTGAATGAGTGACAACCTTTATGTGCCGCTTTTATTACTGTTCGTGAATTTTATTGGCGAATAAATACGTTTAGTGAGTAATAAATTACTTTTTAACGTTGTTTTGTTTTTGAATATTGGAATTGGGATTGCTTGTATTTTTTTCTGTTATTTACATTTTTGAGGTGATGATAAAGGGTTTATGTAGCAAGATAAATGTTTCTCCCAGTTTGTGCTCATATGTACGGGTTTTATACAATTTTGCATTTGTGTGTCTTTAATAAAATGAGCACTTCAAAATTAATCCTTTTGAAACATTTAAATGAAGGTTTCTAAGTGTGTATTATAAAGTAAGACTGCTAATAAGACTCCATTATTAATAGTCAGTAAATCTACAAATTAATGCCACAAAATAAGATAAAGAAGCAACATCAAGTTAACAAAAAAAAAACACAAAAAGATCTTTAAATCAACATCATTCCATCTAACTACTCTGCTCTTAAGTATACCGCATCAACCCTAAAAGGACTCATAAGAAAAGAAAAGGAGTGAGAATAATTTAACAAAAGATAATGAACCACTCTGTCAACACTCAGGCGACGTCTCGCACACACTCACACACCCACACGGGCATTACTTAGAGCTGAATGAAATTGAAGACACCTCATTACCACTACTCTTTGCTATCACTTTTGCCAACACCCTTTATAACATCCCGCTTTCGCCGTCACTTCGGTTCAGGAACCCGTGTCGAGATCCCGTGGTACCGATCCCGCGATCCCGCGAACGCAGTGCGAACGCCGACACTCTCTGTAAGCGTTAATATCCCGCTGAAATTTTCAGCATGTTTCAGCGTGTGTTCAAATAAATTTTTATCACGTAACTCGGCTAATATTAACGCACAATTAGAAGGAATGTTTAATTCACTCGTGCCTAAAAGGTGTCTCTCTGTGTATTAAGAAAAGTGGGTGCTTTACGTACTTATTAAGGTAACATTTATTATTTAAGGAGCGAGATGTGAAAGGGTTGGGAAACCACCTTTTTCTGTACTTGGTATATATAGTGTTGTGTTTAGATAGAACGTAATGTGGGTTGCCTAACTAGGTAAATAAAATAAACAGTTTCACTCGATTTCCTTTATTGTTACAAGCTATCCAATTTATTGCCTAGCGGATCTGGCAGCCCTAGATGTAGGTACCTAAATGTATACAAATGTATATGTACATTTCACTCGTCCAACTACAAAAGTAGGTGAGTAAACAAATTTAAAGTGTAAAACTAAATCTGTCTGCGATAAATATTTCAACAAATTGATTGTCCGAAGCACTGGATGCTCTCAATTAGAAGGCCGTAGATTGTGCCTGTTTATTGTGTAAATAGACGTTGTTTTGATAATAAATATAATTTTATTTTGATAACCTACGTCAGCATAGACTAAAATGTAATATTATTCGAAAATAGCATTTCTATTTTTATATCCTATAAAATCTTCCTGAAAAACTGTTATAAACATTTTATGCGAATTCGCGAAATTCGTCAGCTGCGGTGAAATTAAGAGCTTCACTAACGCAATATCACTGTTCTATAAATGTCAGAAATTTTATAATGAAATTAATTTGCACAATTGAATAAACCTCTCTAATTTCTTTGAATCGAGAAATCTTACAAAGGCATCGTAATACTATTACGCTTGATTACAGAGGGGCTAAGTTTATTCGGTTATTTGATTATGTCAGTATTAATTATGTCATAATGTCTCTGGTTATGCGCCTCCTTTGCGACATATTATGTTACTCGGTTCATTTTTGGATTATATTTCCTGTTACACTGCTGAAAATTTTGGGGATTCCATTTTTTTTGTAATTATTTATCCGCTAACTATGAGCATTATATTCTAGAGACAATATTAACTCATCAATCACGGGTTAAGAAAACAATAGACACCGGAATCGCATAAACGTCCCAAAACGAAAGTTTCGGCTTTCAATAACCATTTGTTTTAATGGTAGCCAATAAATTCAAATAACTGTACAGCTACTATACACTTAATGGGCATCGCTAGCCAACAATAAACAGTCGACGATAACCCCATCGCTGCTGGCTGCCGTAATTACTTCTCAACTTATTCACAAGTTATCTGTAGGCCGTACTATGAATTGTTCAACTTCATTTATTAAAACCGCGAGCCCAATATTGCGAAGCTTTCAAACAAAATTTTGCTATGAATCATTCCATTAAATGCGACGGTGAAAAGCCAGCGGTCGTTGCTACGGAAGGTTCTTGTGTACAATCTGACAGTTTTTGGCGGGTAATAAATTGGCGCGAATAATTATTTTGTTTTTTTTTTCTCGCTGGTATAATTTTTTTAAGCCAAGATTTTTGTCGCTGATTGTCTGAGCCTTGTCCGAGCCTTTTGTTACAAATTGTTATTTTTAAATTGTGCTGCGGGCAGTCAGTTGACTTAGCATAATTGCAATCAGTATCCTTAATTGATTTTGTGCTATTATTAATTTATAGTTAACCAGGAAATGCCATAACAGTCAGATTTTGAACATAAAACCACATCCATTAAAGAACCGAATTGAGAATTAGGATCACGTTATTTAGATTATAGAATATCTGTTATAACGTAGAATGTTTTCATAGCATTTTTTCCGAAAGTAAAATATTTTAGATACAGATAAACAAGATTTCTACCTTACCATACACTTACTTTCAGGCATTTCGATTTGCGGGGACAGCCATGATAAAACCCTACATGTAAATATTCTCACTTTCGTTCACTCTGCATGACACTTGGCATAAGTTTCACCCTATCTATCACCATAGATAAGGTGAAAGTCATTTTGGCAATCAGAAAAAGGGCAACCCCTTTTTCTGAATTACAGAGTTACAATATTTTCCTTATTTGTATTCATATGCTAGTATGCTTTTATATGTTGGAAATCAATGTATGTATAACATCACACCTACCTTTATTTCCCAAAGGGTTGGGCAGGGTTCGATAATTGCCAAAGACCATGACAATTTTTCCATTTCCGAGCACCATAAGGCAATGGCCAATTTCTGAAGTCCCGTCTGCAGCTGAAATTGTCCTACTAAAAAACTCAATAATACTTTCCTTGACCCCGCGCAAGCCCTCGGGAGCTCTTGTACACAACATCCGCGATTCCTACCACAATACCAACGGCATACTCGATTAATATTTTTCCTTATCCACATACTGTTATTATGACAACAAAGATTAGTTTTCTTTCTCCCTCTTATCTTGCAGTTTTCTCGCTCCATTAACCGAGCTTAGCGCCAAAGCTTGCGCTCATTAGGGAGATGACTATAGTTTCTTTACCTCGCGTGTAAGACGGTCATCTGACCTCTCATACCTCCAGAGATCATGGAGGTAATGGGTATGTTCCCAACATGCACCTTAAATAATCCTCTAACTAATCGCTTCTTATGACTCCCAGGGGAAGAGATCGGGTGAAACAAGAGACGGTAGGTAGTAAAGTAATTAACGTAATTTGGTATGCTTAGTTACCACAGAGCGTGTTGGTACAATTTCTATAAATCATGCAGGCTATTATGATCAGAGTTATTAGACAATTTTGGACATTATTCCGGGTCATTAATAAGCGCACGAAAAGTTTCCGTACCTAAAGGATAAATAATTAGTCCATTCCTCGGAGGGATAGCGAAAAAGTCACAAGCACGTGCGAATCCTATTACAGGGTGACCAGCCCCTGATTTAAATATACTATTAAAGTTATTTACTGCCCGCATTTAGAAAACGGCCTCTTCGCTACCGGAATTTTGGCAACAGATGGGAGGCTAGGAATTTCTAATACCTTCATAAATTCAAGCGTCAATGCTTAGGCGCTGACTGACGTGCTGAAGGTCGTAAGTTCAAATTTTGCCATATTAATCAACCGTGTTGAGGACGAGGTCTAAAAGGAATATCAATCATGCTTTCGCAGGAATTTTTTTAATGACTTTATTAAACAAGAGTATTACCTATCACTCATTACTTTCATGCTTGTGCACAGGTATCACATCATTTTGGTGTTGTTTAGAAAACAATGATTGCCTCGTTGGTTCAGAGGTCGCAAGTGGAACTGTTGAGCAAGAGGTTCTGGGGTCGATTCCCAGGTCGGGCAAATTGTGTTATTGGATTTTAACATCAGGAATTTTCAGTAGCAGTCACGGAGTCTGGATTTGTGCCCGGTTGATGGCAATAGGCCCACCCCGACTTGAACATAACTGGCGAAATGTGGGTGTACTAAAAGGTACACCTCTGCCTAACCCTTCGGAGATTACAGGCGTGATGTTATGTGTTACAAAACAATTGTTAGCGTTTCCAATCCCGCATCAAACAAAGTGAAGTTTCAATCCCAGCTTCAGAATGTTGTAACAAAGAATTCCGATTAAACTTTTCTGTGACCCAAAGAACTCAACACTCGAAAGGGTGAAGTAGTTTCAACCGGTACACCGGACTCCGATAGAATCAATTGATTTTAAACACACGACTAGAGTTATTTACTTCGCACACAATAGGCACTTGCTTTGGGAAGTCATTCCGGATTCCGATACATAAATCTAATATTGAAATTCGATCCGAGCAGATTGGGAAACTGCAGTTCGTAAACAAAGTGCCACTGCACTGTGCTGAGCTTAATGTAACTATGAACTAGTGTGGTCTGATACGGACTTTGAATGTTTGGAATACATTATTGGTGTTTGATGGTAACTTTTGCCTGGAATTTTGTTTGTACGCCTTGCTATCGTTTTACTAGGCAAACAAAACAGCGGTGAATATAATGTTAAAGTAACATATTATCTTGAGGTTACTTACAGTTTGTTATATTAAGTTTTTGTTAAAAAAGAAATTGCGTGGATATGTAATTTGTCACCAACGGATGAGAAATGTTTTGCAATTATTTTCATTGATTAGTCACGTCGCGCGTCGTCGTCGCGTTCTAATATTTATTTCGCTCTATTTGCTCACAATACAACATAGCTTTTATGCTAACGACGTATGACCTCGAATCCTACAATTTATATGTAGATTGTAGGTAGGTATGCGCCGTCGAGCCAACACGTTCGTTGAGCCTTTGTCAAAAGTGACACAGGTAAAAATTACATTCTTTTGAATTTGCCTAATTGCCTTGAATTAAATCCTGTCTAATTTAAATCCTTTGTCAAGTTTATACGAACGTTCCGTAAACTGATTCATCTCGTACATTTGTTCAGCTTTATACAGGCTGTGTTTTTATTCGTGGATTTTGTAATGGGCCTGCGGACATGATCCCAAAAGCCATCCCGGCCTTCCATACGGTACAATTAGAGGGACCCTCGAGCCAATTCTCATTGTCGGACCAAACTAACGTGATTTTCGAACACCGAAAAGCGGAAACTGTTGATTTAAATCCTGAATTATTCATTGAGGTTTAATTACTGAATTAGGAATTTCCTGGCATACCATTCAGCACCTAGTATAATTAAAACAGTTTTCAGCAACAGTTAGCACGTACGCGGTCCCACAATAAGTATATTTACCTCGAAAAACTCAAAGCATTTATTTCAATTAGACCATTACTGGCACTTTTGAATGTAAAAAAAAAACAAAAAAAGTAAAGTTACAGTCACAGTCACAGGGCATAATAACTTGTGAAAGTATTGTAGTTGCCCATTCAAAAGTGTAGATCTCTATGGAGAAGAATGGCAAGAAACTCCATGGACACTCTTTTAAATCAAAATATTGTTACAAAATCTTGCTTACATCATACGTGTTGAGATTAAACATACATTATTCGATTCCTTATTTCAGAAACGAACTTCGTAAATACAATATGGCCCGAAGGACAGGAAGATGATTTATTCTTTGATACATCTCGTATATATTTCATGGCTAAATCATCGTAAGAACAAATAATCCTACAAAAATCTCAGGTGACGGGATCCTGGGGTTGGTTTATAACGACAAAATGGCGGTAATAAATATCTGTTATTGCTGCGTCACCGCCACGCACAAAGATCGGGAAAGTGTGAATGATATAATATAATGTAGATGATATAACGCTGTGGTTCTGTACACACTTATTTTTATTAGGCTCTTGGCCAAGTTATTGACAAAAGGCGTTCACATTTTCTCGTGGTTTCCAATATTTATTTACTTGATAGTAACATGAAAATCATGATCTAACTTTTTATATTAAACGTTTATTGCCCGTGGTTCCACCGCGTAGTTCTACTAGTAGGACCAAGGGTATTTTCTTTTCGGACGGAAAACAATAAAGGCTGCTATTACTTTTGAATATTTTCTATATAATAGAATAACTGGTATTTGAATACAGAAGCACGAGCAGTCACGATAGCGACTTGAATATTTTAACAACTAACGAGACTTAGCTATTAGCTGTTCTTAACTTTTAAATGCAAATCCACAAACTTTAGTCTTTAATACTTACTACAACTTTGCCTGGCCGTCTCTTACTTACAGCAATCTTGATTCATTACATCGGGTTTTATACAACTTCTTTCGATTAAACGCAAAAATATGCCAAAATGTATTTTTATTTTCCTTATTATATCTTAAAATAACATGGGAGGCCAACATGAAAGCAAATTGATTTTATTAATAGCGGAGCCTGAGGGCGAAATGTCCGCCCACGTAACCGGGGTAAAGTAGATACGTGTGACAATCTGAATTCACAAATAAGTGATTAAATTCCATCCGCCATGACATGGTGTGTCGTAAATGGAATAACGAGACAAATTGCCCGTGTTAATATAAACAAAAAAGGTTGAGGTACGAAGAATTTGTGCAATTTTTGTCTTTTAATGTATGGGACCGTCCACAGAGAGCTTCTGTTTTCCTTGTTTTGAATTTAGACCTTTCGCTTGGTAACAGTATTTCTAAGAAGGTTAGTAGTATGTAGGAGATAAACGAATACTTTATACAGCTTAGAAACTACGCACTTGACTGTTCTTATCTTTGGAAAAAAGGTTTGGGTGGCCTCTTGCAAACGAAATCGTATCCAGCTTCGTAAATATGCAACAGAAGAAAGGGTTGCGCAAAACTGTAGCCTGCCGTTTAATCGTACGTTCCCGTCTAAGGTACATAAAGATCTTACAATTTATATTTAATTTAATTTAATAATAATTTATTGGAAAGAAAAAACTCAGTTTACAAAAACTCTGTGTTCGATAACAACTGCATTAGTATAAAACTAAGAAAAAAAAAAAAACAAAAAACTAAACATTTTTACAAACAAATTAAAACTATAAATTAAAAATAAAAACTAAAAATTTCAACAAAAAATTAACAATATTTTCATTTCGTGATTTTATGTGAGATTATGTGTTTGTATGGAAGGATTGTGTATGTTTTGTGCGTGGAGTGTATTTGTGTGTGTTGGAGAGGAGTGTACGCTTACGTGACGGGTGTGCGTTTATATTTTAGTGGAATTTTCGGAGGTTTCTCGTTTCAACATAATGTGATGAGGAAATATTTACGTTATACCATGTAGCAGATTCCACACAGACGACCCATGGGTCCGTGGGCAACGCGGTAGTAAGACTTCCACGTAAATACCCTTATATTAAATTTATAGCAAGAAGAAAAAGCTAGAAATCTTCCATAGTGATGCGCTATTCAGATTTCCCCGGGGTTCTGTAATCCTCTTACCCGGTTTCAATTTAAAATTTATTCTCAATTCCTACACGTTTCAAATCATGGATATCGTGACACCGACACGTTTGAACTTAACATTTTTCTCCTCGGAAATGAAATATAGTATTAGCATAAGCGCTCATCTTGTGGAGATTTACTTTATTCCGTTTGCTATGTGAGAGTTTGACCCTCTGGAGATAATTTGTTTTAGAAACTCTTCTTTCTACATAAAGTAGGAGTTTTTTTTATGGCCCCATAGGATAGTAATCGTTTATTTTAGCACCTATAAAACCTTTTCAATGAGTTCAATTTTATAACTTCCGCTCTATCTAAACCAAAAAACTCTGTATTCAATTGTGGTCGATATCTCTGTGTAAGTTGCTGGTAGATTTTCTACGTAAACGTAAAAATAGAAAATAAATTTTCGGGACGGTTTTATTGCAACCGGAGCTGTAAATAATTTGCAAGAGATATGCGCTTCATAAAATTTATGAAATTCAAAATAAACTCAAGAAAGATGACACTTTTCGATTATTAAGATGGACGCAGCCTATAATAATATTGTTCTAATTTATACAGGGTGTTTGGTAGATGGGTGCAAAGCCTGAAGGGGGTGATAACTTCGACCATTTAGAACTTATTAAGCTAAACTTGTCTTAGACGAAGTCTGTTCCTTGTATTTTTTTTTGAAACTCTAAGGTTTTTAACAATAATATCCATTTTTTTTCAATTAATTGTTAATAGTGTCCAGTAAAGGCTGTTATGTTATTATTTTTTATTTATGTAATGTGTGAATACTCAAACAAAATAATTCCCAAGCATCTGTGTCATCAGAGAAACATTCTACGCCATATTCAAGTTTAGGAAACTTATAAAAATCAAGGATAAGTTTTGTTTACGGCATAATAAAAAAATAAGAAAAATAGCCTCAGTTGTTCAAACCTTTTTAAAAACATGCTTGGTTATTGCCCTTTCTTTTGAGGTACTATTTACGCAGATGTCTCATCAACTCTTGGAATTAGGATGTACAAAGCAAATTGAGGTCGAACATTTAATTTTTAAACAGACCAAAATAATGCAACATTTTTGTTAAGATAATTTATTGTTCATGTTCAAAATGTTAACCGCGGCTTCTTATACAAGCGCGTGCCCGTCTTCTCACTTCTGTAGTCGTGATTTTTAATTTCATCTCCTGCTTCATGACTTAAAAAGCCGTTTGATTCTTTCTATTAATTCTTCTCTAGTTGAAATTTCAACGTGCTTGTAGACGAGCTCCTTGGCCCGTCCCCAAACGAAAAAATCCACAGGAGTTAAATCGGGTGATTGAGATGGCCAAGGGATGGGCCCGTCTCTGTCAATCGAGCTCTCTGGGAAACAGTTATTTAAATGTTCTCTCACGTTTAGGGTCCAGTGTGCTGGACAACCATCTTGTTGAAAAATCATTGGTCTTTTCATTGCCAATATTGGTATTTCGGTCTCGTCCAGAAGCTCTGGGAGATAGTTTTGAAGGAATTCCAGGTAATTTTCTACATTTAAATTATCTGGCAGGAAGTGGGGACCAATCAACGTTCGGCCGCCCTAAACGTGAGAGAACATTTAAATAATTGTTTCCCAGAGAGCTGGATTGGTAGAGACGGGCCCAGCCCTTGGCCACCTCGATCACCCGATTTAACTCCTGTGGATTTTTTCGTTTGGGGACGGGCCAAGGAGCTCGTCTACACGCACGTTGAAATTTCAACTAGAGAAGAATTAGTAGAAAGAATCAAACGGCTTTTTAAGTCATGAAGCAGGAGATGAAAATAAAAATCACGACTACAGAAGTGAGAAGACGGGCACGCGCTTGTATAAGAAACCGCGGTCAACATTTTGAACATGAACAATAAATTATTTAACAAAAATGTTGCATTATTTTGGTCTGTTTAAAAATTAAATATTCGACCTCAATTTGCTTTGTACATCCTAATTCCAAGAGTTGATGAGATATCTGCGTAAATAGTATCTCAAAAGAAAGGGCAATAACCAAGCATATTTTTAAAAAGGTTTGAACAACTGAGGCTATTTTTCTTATTTTTTTATTATGCCGTAAACAAAACATATCCTTGATTTTTAAAAGTTTCTTAAACTTGAATATGGCGTAGAATGTTTCTCTGATGACACAGATGCTTGGGAACTATTTTGTTTGAGTAATCACACATTACATAAATAAAAAATAATAACATAACAGCCTTTACTGGACACTATTAACAATTAATTGAAAAAAAATGGATATTATTGTTAAAAACCTTAGAGTTTAAAAAAAAAATACAAGGAACAGACTTCGTCTAAGACAAGTTTAGCTTAATAAGTTCTAAATGGTCGAAGTTATCACCCCCTTCAGGCTTTGCACCCATCTACCAAACACCCTGTATAAAGTATCTATTCTAAATGGTTCCTAGGAAAAAAATATTTGATATAATTGTTGTGGAATTTAATAACAAAAACTACAAACATAAAGCTTTATTACATGAGCTCTTATAAAGCAGACTCACTTGAAACGATAAATTCGTACGAGGCGAATTTTGACAGACTGATAACATTGTATTCAGCATAATACTACATACTAACATATTCCTTCTATCTTTAGAGCCTATATACTTTTCCTTTTGTAAGCACACAGGCAATTTCCTCAAATGCCTAAGCCGAGGCAAAAGAAACAAACTAAACAGAAAACGACACGTTAGTTCCCAAAAAAAGGGCAAAAATATTCAATGAAAGTGGATATAAAAGAAAGGGCACAGTCATACGTATATTAGTGAAGGTTTCGGCGTATGCCGTGGGGCCGAGATAACGCCGGCGCCCTTAAGAGCCTATAAAAATGCTAATGGGATGAAGGTGATGTGTTTGAAAAGAAAAGGAACATTGGAATTGTACGCACTTCTTTGATTCGTCACTCATACATTTGGGCGGCGATCTAGACATCTTGATTGAAAAAGGGGTTTCTACTAAGAGTGAAAAGGAAAACATAGACATAGACAGATATCTTTTACTTTTACAAGTTTTCAGCAAAGGTTTTTCAAATGTTGACAGTTATTACCAAAACTCTACCTAAATCGTTAGATTCAACCTCCCACGTCAGAAAATCCTTATCCTTACTTAATATTATAAATGCGAAATTAAGTTTGTTTGTTACCTTTTCATGCCTAAACCACTGAACCGATCACCCTGAAATTTTGCGTATACGTTGTCAGGTGTACAGAAACGGACACAGAAAAAAAGTACTGTTCCCAAGGAAAACAGCAATAACGTTCTTATGATAATAAATGGCGCCACGTGTCTTTCGAATCATGATGGAATTATATTCTAACAGGCAGAGTACAACCCGAATTGATTGTCAAATTCTAAATTAACGCGAGCGAAGCCGCTGGCAAAAGCTAGTTGTAGAATATTTGTTTCGTTGACATTTGTCAAATTCTCGCTCACTCATACTGAAAATCTTATGTACGGATCCATTCTGGATGTGCAAGCTTCTCAGATTGAACACAAACAGACCATATTAAATGTTCCCGGAGATTTTTTTTTTTATTATCGAAATGACCTTTTGGCAGGTTTTCTGCCACTGGCATCTAATCAAATTAATTTTCTCTTTTTACGAAAATTATCCCTTCATTTTTTTCCGGGAGGGACATATTATTTTCTGTGAAGGGTTTGGGTCATTAATAAAAGGGATTTTTCAACCCCTTTGGGAGGTAGGTTCACATACCGGCCGCGGTTCTTTGGGGTCTTTATACTCGTACAGTGTGAGCGTGCTGCGGAAACCGCACATCGCTTTTTGTTACCGCACTACCTTTAGGCGCTCCCTCACTAGTAGCATTCGCCTGTAACGTAAAGTTCAGATTCGAGCATTACATCAGTGAGTGATGAGAAACGAGCATTACAGTGTGCAACCTGTAACGATACAATTTGTAACAATCACTTGTTCCTGTACAAAATTGAAACTTGTATTGTTACATTACATGCGAATGAGCGGGAGATAGCGTTGATTTGTAACATAATGCTCAAAATCAAATCTTGGATTTTTACATTATGGGCGAATGCTCCGGTGTGGGAGCGCCTTTATGCTCGAATCTGAACTGTTACATTAACGCGAATGCTTCCGTTGAGGGAGGGCCTGTTGATCTTGTATCCATTTATTATTAAAACAGCACAAGAAACGAAAGCACAATGACCGCTGTACCCTATATTTTATGACTGTTTAGAAGTCTATTCATAGCTATTATCTGAGGTATTCCTCAAAGCGCAACTATTTTTAAGCGCAACCAACTAAGCGCAACAAAATTATTCCTCGAAGCGCAACCATGATGAAAAATAGAGATGGGTATGATGGATTCATTAACGATATTTTTCATCATGGTTGCGCATTGAGGAATACCCCTATGATCGACGACCTACAACACTGTTACAGCAATTCTTCTTCGCCGGCCTTGAAAAGATATTGACCTTACAACCAGACTTGTCAAGCTAATCGTTAATTTTACCGAGGGGAATGCTGTAACCCATCTTATTGCTATCAAATATAACTTTCTATCCCTGTCTTTGATGGATACGGACTCTAGGGATTTGCCCAGCGCAAGTAACCTAAGTTTACTTCGGCGGTAATTTTAGGGGAGGCACGTAATTGGAAAGTAGTTCCAGTACGTGACTATGTGGGCTTGTTCAAGTAATCTATTTATAAAATGTCTGTTTTATTGGACTTGGCGTTTACCTAGCCTTCTTTCAGAGATGTCTTTGGGAAGATTGTGGTCTCAGTTATTCGCTTTGGATATCTTAATAGGTAGTATATCTGCTACACCTGTTTTTCCATAAAGGGTTAGGCAGAGTTGCCCTCGCCTATAGTGAACCTACATTTCGCAAGTTATGGTTAAGTGTCATGAAATAGTGGGCGAGTCTATTGCCATTGACAGGGTACTCAAAAAAGCCTTTAATATTTTTCCCGAGCTGGGAATCGACCACATGACATAACGCTGAGCAGTAGCACTTGCGACCAACGAAGCAGTCTTGATATATACTAGCGACCCGCCCTTGCTTCGCGCAGCGCCACTTGTCGGGTCCAAAACTATATCTAATGTAGCCTATATTTTAAGTTAAGCATCTAGCAGTAGAGCGGTGAAAACTGTGTTCAAATCCATGCAGTAGTTTTTGCGTCATGCGCGTACAAAAATACAGACAAAAAGACAGACAGATAAACAGACGGACAAAAATTCGAACAACTGTTGTTTTGGCTTCTGTTGCTCTAATAAAGACCCCCCAAATATATTTTTTTCAATATCCTCCAATGTACAGACATGCCGATGTCTGTAAAATTTTATTAATGTATAGATATATTTTGATTGTGTCTAAAAACTAATCGAATAGGTAACTAACGGACTAATACCCAGACGGAGGCTGTCACTGAAGTAGAAATAATTCCGTTATAATTCCACATGAATTGATATTGTTGCCCACACAACTTATATTGTGTGGGCAACTTATATTATCTTATCTCTCTGATGTAGCCTAATGTCAGGCGAAACCCACATGTTTCTACAATAATGTCAGCTATTTTTAAACTTAGGTATAGACTGTGGAGGAGCTAAAATATAAATTAAGTACAAGAAATGACAGCTTCGATGTTCTATTGGTTCTTATTCAAGCGCACCTGGTTATGAGGTCCTGGGTGCGATTCCCAGGTCGGACAAAGTGATGTTGGGGTTTTTCATCAGGAGTATCTCAGTATTAGCCACGGAGTCTGGATTAGTACCCTTGATAGCAATAAGTTCGCCCTCTATTACATGCCAAAATAGAAAATATTGGTGTGATAATATTAGTTACACCTGTGCCTCACCTTGGGGATTACTTGATATTAGGTTATTTTTATATACTATTTGAGTTTTATTGACAACAAGTGAATATTTACATTATATACAAACTACAAATCAAAATAGTAAAAAAAAAATATGTACAAGTATCAAAACGGTTATAGGGCGTCAAAAAATTCGTCCACATAGCAGTCAACAGGAAAAGTGTTTTTATAAACTTGAAATGAAAATATGTAAAAATGAGGAAAAGAGAACATAACTAAACTAATTTCATAGCAGACACCCCCTTTCGATACTGTGATCACGAACTTTTTACTTGATTAAAAAACATCCAAATAGCTCAATAAACTAAATGAGAACGTCGTTTAACGAATTCATTCCGTGAGCAAATTCAGTTAGGTAGTCATCCGGAAATGTCTGATAAGGTAATACTTACACACATTTGTCAAATAGATACCTATATTGTTTTTGTGTTTTTCTTTCTGTTTGTTCCGTTGAGATATACAGAGATACAAGGATAGTAAACTGGTGACATAGTTGGATAAGTTTTGCTGTTATTTTTGGAATAAAACAAAGCTCATCGTAAACTTGGTTTTTATGCCAGTAAATAAATCAGCTCCCAGAATCTGACTATTTAATAAATTAGTCAGAAAAAAGTAAATTTGAGAACTGTATTACGTCTCACCAAGGGGTATCATTTGACCCACTACTAAACTGGGTTTTGGAGGTCAGATAGTCGCTCCATGTTAAATACTGGTATTCAGCTGCATCCGGTTACACTGGAAGCGGACTATGCGTTCATGCAAACAAACCTTTCTTCATGAGTTCAACAGTTACAACTGTTACAAGTAAGGTCCGTTATGTAAGAGCCTCTGAATCTTGCGACACGTATGTCTTATAGTCCTACAACATACAAACAATGCATGCTCCTTTGTGCGTATGGTTATCCTTCCTTTCACGCTCGGGTAGACTCCTAGCCCCAGATTAGTCTTCAACTCAAGCGAATAGATAGCCATTGTCGTACCCTACATTATATAAACGTATGCTTCCTTCTAGGAGTTAAATATCATTTAACTACATATAAGGTACACCATCTGCTGTACTTGGAACAATAACTGCGTCAATCGTTCGCCAGAACATTAGAATAACGAAAGCCGCCTTTTTTGCTACGAAATGAAGGTGATGTCTAAGTCAAATTGGTGCCAAACAAATCTTTTTCAGAGCATCTCTGCACCATAAGCGGCGATTCTGTCTAGGGACACTAGCTAGATTTAAATTGTATTTAATCCTAATTCCTACTGTTTCTTACTACTTATTATAAAAGCGAAAGTTTGTATGTTTGTAACTCAATCCCGGAAAAGCGAGCAAAAATTTCATGGCTTAACGACTGTTATCAATTTCAACAAAGTTCAGCGAACAGAACCTAGATTTACGATAAGTTACCCTAGCTGCTGCCCAAATCTTATTCAAATCATCTCTGCACCTTTTAAGTGGCGTACCTTTCAAGTGTAGGAGACACTAGAAAGCTAAACCATTAATGATTAGGATCTTTACTGGTTTAGACTGTTCGTAATCTGTCAGCTAGTCATGGAACTGTTTCATATATTTATCGCGCAAATCGTTTCATTAGGTAGCCAACTCTCAATTCCATAATAAATCCCCAAATCACGTTTGCGTCAGTCGATGAACCAACGGAACCGCGGTACAAACGAAAAAATCCACGATGAATATTTATGAGACTACTACAGAACTTTTATGTAACCTTCTAGTCCGATATTAAACATCCTGGACACCTGTTGAACTAAGCTTAGGAATCTAATTGTTATCAACCTTTTTCAAGTGCTCGAAATGCGAGAGCAACGGTAGCCCAGTGGTCGTGGCCCCGTAAGTCGTGGGTTCGAACCCAGGCAGGCGCATTACTTTGTATAATTTATTTCATCACTACACATGCTCTCAAAACAGTGAAGGAAAACATCGCGAGGAAATCGGCATGTCCCAGAGCCAAAAAAATCGAAGACACGTGATATCTACCAACCCACATTGGGCCCGCGTGGTGGATTTTATTTATAGCCCATTCCCTCTCAAAGAGAGGAGGCCGTGTTTCCCAGCAGTGGGAATATTATAGGCTGATTATGCTATGCTTCGCTTATTCGAGTGAGGTCATCTCCCTTTACATTCTTATTAAAACACAAAACTTTTATCAGTATCCGTGACCCGCCGAGACACAAGCTTAAACTCAAGAAGATTTTATTTTCTGCCATCTACTTAAATAACTGTCAAGCAGAAACTGGCTATAACATAAAAATGTTTAAATGTTTGTGACGAGAAATAAAAGGGGAATGATAATAATCTCTGAAGGCACGTATCCATTTAGATGGCAGCACTGCTCCGAGACTGACACGTAAAAGTAAATCTGCCGTAAGTGTTCACTCACACGTCCTTCCTTTATTATCCTTCAGTTTATTTTCACTCCTAAGTTAACGAATGACTATGACGAGAGTGTCTCTGTCTATGGCACCCTTTGTCTCAGCAGTCAAATACCAACGGACGCCTGCAGACAATGACTCGACAATACCTCACTTCAAGGTTACTTCGTACATCAATCGTACGGAACGCCAGCGTTCGACACTTTGAATTCAAATAAATGGACCACAACTTTTATTTGGGCCAATAAAAAATTTATTGGGCCAAAAATCGCTGATATCATTCCCATGAACGGAATCGTTAAGTATATCTTTTTATTTTTACACAGTATCCCAACGTGGAGATTAAATATGAGCTTAAAACGTAATGCTTCGATAAGAACACGAAACACCTTCGAACGTGAAGAAATAATTGATGCGAAATATTCAGAACCGTACGCTTACGCCATCGCATGGGCGCGCGATATACTTGGCACGTAGGTACTTATCTCTAAGCAATTACTTGCCTTTTTTATTTCCACAGTCGAGGCGTTTAACACAAATGATGTTCGCAACACGGATTGTGTTTTAAGCTCACAACTAAGTTTGCGACGAGTGTAGCACAATTTCCTCAAAGAAGAGTTTGGAAGAAAGATGGAAAGGAAACGAAATTCCGCACAAACACAATAAAGACCATTCACGAACTTTCACTTGCAAGTCGCAGGAACTTGAAGTAAGTTTCTTATCTGTATGCATTGGAATATCCGATACAAAACTAATCTAGTTTCATTAGGACTATGAAAATGGACAGCGCTGAGTTAAAATGGGCGTTGAAAATGTTTAAGTCTACGACTTCCAAACAGAGTCATCATCTGCCTAGCCTTTTCCCAACTATATTGGGGTCGGCTTCCAGTCTAACCGGATGCAGCTGAATACCAGTATTTTACATGGAGCGACTGCCTATCTGACCTCCACAACCCAGTTAGTACTGGGTAATACGATACCCCTTGGTAAGACTGGTTGTGAGACTTTTTGGGTCACTGACTACCTAACGACTGTCAAAGATCTACAAATGATACCCGGGACCAACGGCTTAACGTGCTTTCCGAGGCACGGAGGAAACTCGGTATGAAATGGGTGGTCACCCATCCACAGACCAACCTAGGCAAGCACGGCTTAACCTAAAGATCGACCCGAGCGGCTGTTATTATTAAGCCACGAGCTCCTCACCTAATGATGTTCATCGATAAAAACAAAATATAACAAGCGAAATGAGCTTACGACATCAAATATAAAACAAAAAGGAATTTTTCATCTCACTCAGGTATCGACGTGAGCGTGCACAAAGTAACTTGTTACATTATGTCCTATTCACAGACAGTATAGAAGCCATTTAGAGCACAATGTTCTCAGTGGATGCGGAAATCCACTCACGATATGACTGCCGGCAAAACGAAATGTAGGCAGCAACTAGGCATCTATTGTGTGACTTGTGCCGACCACCGCCAGGAGACGTAGTATATGTATGCAGTGCTACGGAGCTACGAGATGCTTTTATTATGTAGCGCACTGTCCTATTTTAACGTCATTAGCATAATCATTTGCTACGGCGTAGGTAACTTACGCTACGGCGTAGCGTTAGACGGGTGCGATTTTTTTTTGCTTCCAGGGAATTGTATGATTGTAATTTTCCTTTAAGTTCGTCAATGATTTTTTTGTTAACATTAGATATTAGAAATATAAAATGTATTTTCGTTAACTCCAATTTCTTCTAATTCATGTTTTATTCTACGAAATATGTGTTTTTGTTTTTATGGGAAGTACACATAATTCTACTTCAGTATCTGTCATAATATCCTTGAAGCAGACTAGTCAAATATTATTGTACTAAACACACCACACTTACAATAATAATTTCGATCGTAAATTCGTAGCCGTTTATGTACCGTTTACGTTCATTTATTGTTACACAGTAATTAATAATCGGGAAGCCAATAGAAACTGTAGTAGACGCGTATAAATTATGACTGGTATTAATAATAACATGTCGCGGTAGACTCCATGAGGACGGGCTGGCGATCGATATGATTAGTATTGTTTTACGAGGCAATAGTTATTAACAGGCTTAGTGGTCGTAATGACGAGCTCGTGGCTAAATAATAACAACCACTCGGGTCGATCTTTAGGTTAAGCCGTGCTTGCCTAGGTTGGTCTGTGGTTGGGTGACCACCCATTACATATCGAGTTTCCTCCGTGCCTCGGAAAGCACGTTAAGCCGTTGCTCCCGGATGTCATTTGTAGATCTTTGACAGTCGTTAGGTAGTCAGTGGCCCAAAAAGTCTGACATTAGTCTTACCAAGGGATATCCTATTACCCAGAACTAACTGGGTTGTGGAGGTCAGATAGACAGTCGCTCCATGTAAAATACTGGTTTTCAGCAGCATCCGGTTAGACTGGAAGCCGACCCCAATATAGTTGGGAAAAGGCTAGGCAGATGATGATGAGTGGAAAGTAGTTTTAGCATTTTCAATGAAAGTTACTGTAAGGTTGTCTATCTTCCAAGTAACCTCAAATGTTGCAGGCTGGTTATATAATAGAACTGGCTACATTCGATTTAAGAACATGACTTAAAAGAAAGTGTCGGTGTTTTGATGGCTGACTAGTCTTAGTGAATTAACCAAGTGAAGTACGAAAATTAATATTAAAAAATTTCTAAAAGCTTTCTTTAAATAGAGGTAACGTCGTAACGACGTCATCATCATTATCGTTTTAGATAAAATAAGTCCACTGCTGGACATAAGCCCCTAAGCACAACAAAAAAGCAGGGCCTGCCAGACCCTACCCTGCGGGATATAAAAGATGCTCATGTTATCAAAACTATGGGATTTTTCTCTTTCATAATAATCTCTTCAACGTCCCCTCCTCATCCTTGTGCTTAATGGGGGCCCAGTAATGACCTCGACATTAAAAATCGATCAAACGGGATTTCTAACACCCACATTTGGGAGACCGATTGCTGATCGCAGTTTATTTATGTCGGCAGACGCTGTCCCTAATTACCTTTAATCAGATTTTTAAGATATAAATACATTTTTCATTGTTAATTTTGAGAAACTTCTGAACGGAGCACTCTATATTAATCTCAAGCTTTGAATATCAATGTTTAAGGCTTGCTTTGTTTAGTACCGCATCTAGTGTTAATTTATGCATTGACATACAACCCATGTCACATGGTAGACCCCTTCTTAATAATTCAAAACCCAAATCGAATCGAAAGTCGATACCCATAGTCCCATACCCAAAACTTCATACGACCAAAACTGTTAAGACGCGTACCTTCATAAGCTATTTATTTGCATCTGTCGTCGTTCAACCCTATCGTAACTACCTCAAGGGACTTGCGTCACAATGATCAATCATACCCGGAGGCATCCACGCATTGTGCTCGAGTGGCAACCCTCATGAATAATCAGTATCACAGAATTGATAGGTCGTACAGAAGGTCGGCTACTGGCAACTAGCAAAAACTGTTGAGCATAGCAAAGATGCTTACGTATTGCGATCTCAAACAAATTTCAGTTGTGAGTGCGCTTGCACTCGTTGTACGTGAAGTGTAGGATCTATCAGTTTTCCAGGACTTTTCGAGCTTTTTAGCTTTTCTGGTAATCGCCGCTGTTGATTCTGGCTTTCAGGAGTCGCAGTGGTTGGAAAAAGTGTGGCGAGCTTGTCCAAAGAAACGAAGCGAGCGTTTTCAGTAACTAAATTCCTGACCTTCTGCACTGAGACTGCCTCGTTGGTTTAGTGGTCGCAAGCGCGACTGCTGAGGATGAGGTACTGGGTTCGATTCCTAGGTCGGGCAAAGTCAAGAATTTCTCAGTAGCAGCCACAGAGTCTGGATTTGCGCCCGGTTGAAGGCAATAGGCTCCCTATTACATGGGACTTAAACATGACTGGCAAAAGTTGGGTGTTCTATTAGGTATACCTCTGCCTAACCCTTCAGGGATTACAACCGTGATGTTATGTTATGTAAAACTGACCTTCTGTCGGTACCTATCTGTTTTGTGTCAGGAGTTTGTCTCTTTATGACAATATTACAGGGACACTTAAGCCACAACATTATCATTGTATTAAGTATAATGTTTGTGTGAAAACCAACCAACCAAATAATGTTTTCACTAAGCCACTTTTGTTTCCAAATATTAGTCTCACAAAATAATGTTAGCTGTTTATTAGGTTGTTATGTTTTGGTCCCTTTCTACAGTTTTATTGGGTGGAAACGAGACCGTTAATGTTGGTAATACGAGGTCCGTTATTAATCTTACATAGGCAATTACATCTGAATTGCTAATTTATAATTATACTTTTGATCCCATTTTGTCACACTGTAATTCGATCCACCTCCCCTACACCGCGTAGGATGCTCAACTCGCTCGTGGAGACCAACCCTGGATTGGACTTGTTTGCTGATGAATGGAAGACGATAATTTTAGAATGTTTGTGGTTCTACGATGAGACCGAGTAAAAGTGGCTTCTGCTGTACTAAATAAATAAAATTGTCACTTGTGTAAATGCTTTAAGATAGTTAGTTCCAACTTCAAGAATTTGATCTAAACTTAAGGCAAATTTCACCAATGATACTCGACCAGCACTAAACCACGTTCTAGAGCTGTCACAGTTATCATTGTTGTGGAATATATTCACTGACAATGCTTAAACGGCGTGTAGATGAGATGATAGCATTTGATTTCACCATTTCCAAGTCCTATTTCTAGATAGATGGTACTAATGAAATATGTCCGTGTATCAATCATCATGATACGCCTGTCTAGGCACAAGATGCGATGACTGCAACAGTTATTAATCTTGCGTCTGCACATCTGCTTCACTCGATATCAGGCATGTCAAAAATAGATGGATGTTCTATTAAACACTGGCATGTGGCTTGTTCTATTATTTTGGGAACAATTAACATGAATTGTAATATTTATGTCAGGGATATATTTATGACATAGTGGAGTTCAGATAGGCAGTTGCTCCATGTAAAATACTGGTACTCAGCTGCATCCTGTTAGACTGGAAGCCTACCACAACATAGTTGAGAAAAGGCTAAGCAGATGAAGATGATGTTTGATTGATAAAAGATTCTGATACAATAACTTTCTTTTTAACGTTAAAAATACACGTTAAGATAGAAAGATATTTTATCAGAGAGCCAATGACGTGTCAACTAAGTATCACTTTGACGACCTCCGTCTTAAGAATAAGCACTTAAACGGATGCCTAAAGAAGCTTTTGTGTGATGAGGCCTTGAAACTGGCGGCTATGAGAACTTGGCACCAAACTGCACTCCCAGATGATACCGTGCACTTAAACAGAGGCTAACCTAATTTTCTTTCGTGAAAATCGGAAGTATCGCTTTTTACGACTATAGTGGTACTCTTTTAGCTAGTGCTAGAGTTTTAACACCTTCACTACGGATCACACAAAATCGGGCCGACACGGTGCTTACCTTGCTGCGCACGGTGAAAACTATATATTTCTCGCTGGTGCGGAACGATTATCTTCGTTATTTGACACTGACACTTTCCTTGGTTAATTTCTCATTTCCTGTTTGGCAGATCCAGAAGAAAAAAAGAAAGCTCAGGTTTTTTTTAATCAGTATTAAAAAAAACTAGGTACATCATGTATTCGCAAACTTACAGCGCTTTAATCTATCCTCGTGATGTCAGGTCAAAAAGGACTTGAGACGCACTCTCCAAAAGGTCGACGGATGCGCATTCCGACCGCCACCGTAAAGTTTATGATTTTTTTGCCGCAGCTAGCCCGTTAATGAAACTACTGACAAAGAGCAGAACACACATTTAACTCCATTTTATTTTATTTTTTCCGTGACTGAACACTTCAAATAACGTCTATAGCTATCAAACGACAAACCTTTGCAAAGGAAATAACATTGAAGAGGAGGGGAACGCGGGAAACAAACCGTGTAACCAAGAATTAAATCTGATAAGTCGTCGAGTATAAATCTCGTGAGCGCGCACGATGCAAAATTGTAGACATCTTCCTTACTGGTTCTACAATAAATCTCTTTGATAATGCATCAAAGGCTGACAAAAGAGAAACAAGGCTGTAAAAGAGATAGTAATGGTTTCCCGAACAAGGGTCGATGCTGGAAAATGTCTGCAATGCACCCTGCGGACGGAAAATGTTGCATTACCTGTTCTCTCCGAACGAAATGTAGTGGAACGAGGGAATACGTCGTCGTTCATAAATAAATAATTTCACACCCATGCACCCGTGCAGTTTTATAGACTGTGTGCGATGTGCGAGTACTGCTGAGAGGGAACGCCGCAACGCGAGCATTTGTGGAATTTAACTGCGCTAGGGAGGACACGTATTTTGTGGTAAATGTTACTACTACAATTAATTTAACTCCCTGTTATTTTAAAAATACTGTTAGTTTTTCGGAAGGTCTGCTAACTATGTTATTCCATAGACAACTTTGTCTTCAAACATTTTCGCAGAAATCAATAACAAAATCTCAATAGGAATTTTCATAAACCGTCTGTGACCTAGATTGTATTGCACATAACAGTGTTGTACCATTAAATTCACACCATCTACCAGTTTATTCAGTAGCCGAGATAATCCCTAATGTGTGCTGGAACATAAACAAGTCATTTCGATATCCGATATAGATTTCTGTGCTGCAGAGAACTTAACTGACTCGTAGATATAATATACATTTCGCTCGGTTCATTTGTGCTTTATTAAGTGGAAACGTAGTTCGATGGTGCGGCATCGAGCATCAGAATCAGAGATCCTATCTCACCATTTATGTGGTGAAAGATTACGCTGAACGGTTCGAGGCGCCGACAGCCCGACATTGCCAAATGTCCGATGATATTGGTCGGCTATTTCACTCTTCACCTGCTCCGCGAGGTCAACCGTCCCGTCAACGTCCTTTACCTTTCCGAAACGCCCTTTCCCACCCAGGGACACTTCGAAAAGGAGAAAAACATTTACGGAAACCGTTATCATTTCCACAAAATTCTAATTTCCTTATCCCTCAATGCTATAAAAGTCTATCCTACGGAAAATAGGATTGCCGGCCAAAGACTGGGGCGTTCCAAGATGGAGACGGAACGCGACAAAATGAGATGTATTGCGAACAGAATAAACAGTAAATAGTCTCTTCGGACAGACTACTTTATAGGCACGTTGTAGACGCGATAAAATTGTGATTATATAGTCCAAGAGATTGGAACAGTGCCCGCGTGCGAAATAACAGGTCGCAGCATTGTGTGCGACCTCAAGCGGTCTGTGAAACTCACACAATAAGCACTTGTCACTGTCAATACGTGAGTTTGGAAGTAATTAGTCAGTCAATACCCCATGACCATAAATTTTGGGACGCCATTAATTATATCGGGTACAATCGCACCGTAAAATTGATGTCAGTGACATAACGTTGTGTTGATCGAGTTTATACGTTTGGAATAGTACCTAGATGTAAGTATGTAGGTTCTCGAAGGTACTGTTTTAATTATACGTGTACGTGTCGCGATAGTCGCGGTCTAGATAAATAAAATATATCGTGCTATTCTTGGTATAAACTCAAACTCAAACTCAAACTCAAAGCATTTATTTCAATTAGACCATAACAGGCACTTTTGAATGTCAGAAAAACAAAGAAAGCGAAGCTACAGTCCCAGACACAAGGCATAATAACTTGTGAAAGTACTGTAGTTGCCCATTCCAAAGCGTAGATCTCTATGGAGAAGAATGGGCAAGAAACTCCATAAGTACCTACTATGACATTTTTATATGTACCTACTATGACATTTTTTTCGACATTGCTTAAAAATACACGTTTTGGGGACGTTATACCTACCTATGTTTTTTTTTGTTACATAGTTGTTCGGTTTGGGCTTTATAAAACAGCTTTTATATTCGTAAACATAAATTGTTCTGGATGTATTAAAATTTTAGTATAACCACAGGTATTATTGTGGTTAAATAATTACTGTACATTATTATTTAAAACAGCTTTTGTGCGAACCGTATGACGTTCACCAAAAACAATAATTTTCAGGTTTAATTCGTTTTATTAAAAACAGATGAAATGTGAGACCTCTTTGTTATCTACCTGTATACGGAAGTAGAGATACATATTTGCTTTAGTAAACAGATGACGGAAGTTTTGCGTTTGTAACTGTCGTTGATTACAATCGGTCCCTCGGGAAATTCCACCTCGAACCAGTTGCTTGATTAGATATTCCACAAGTAAAATAACTAAAAACTTTCCCAGACTTATTTAAACCGGAACCTGTATCAAATTCTGTTGCTTTTCACTTACTGTAACTTACAAACTTTCGTCCGAAGCCTGTTTTTTCGAGAAGTTTGGTTCATTTTTTATGGCATGTTTTGGTAATTTTCTGGATGGTCGGCTGAACGGCGATTTCCCCTTGTTGCGTATCAAAAGGGATGTTAGCAAACAGCCTTGTAAGGGAAAAATGTTTTGTAAAATTAGGGCTGTTTGTTGCAGATACTTTCATACAAAAAAGGGATTATCCCGAATTAGCTGGTATTTCTGAACAATATTTCGTTCGCAAAGCGTATTAACTTTCTGTTTCATAACTTTAGCCATAGAAATAAGCGATTTTCTACATACTTTAATAACATATATTAATAACATGTAAGAGATATTCTGGGTATATAAGTTTATTTAGGCACAGCAGACCGAAAAGATAACCAAGCTGAAAAAAAAAGACATTAAAAACACATTCCAAATTAAAATAACATTTATCATCCGACCATTACACGATAGTATCAAATATCAAAAGGATGTTCTGAATGGGAACACGGACACGCACATATCCTATATATCTAGTAGATACATATATACAGTATATATGTATCTCATACACATATATGTATTCCGTGTCCATGACACATACATCCGTACGTCCGACCCCAGCATCCGATGTTGATACAGATTGCGGGCTATAACTGACGTCACGTTACATATCGAACGGCAAACAAGGATTTGTAAGGCTTGTGTCTGTGCCTACAAGATGTTACCTTAAGATAAGAATAAGATATTTTTGTAAAGGATGTTGAAAGGGCAATATGAAATATTAATAGAACTTCTTTTAACGTGCAGGGCCCGCCAGACATGATGAAGTGTTTCTTCGTTTGCAGAACAGCAACACATTGGCACAGTTTGTCTTTGTTATTGTCATCAACACATTGTTTTGAAAGAAATATTTATGAAAAGGGTAGCAAATGGCTGCTATAAGCTTTTTCATTTTCAATTCTGAAGACAGTTTTCCTTTCACTTTATTTTTTAATTGAAAGCTCACACAATTCAAGACATGATTTTCCCATTAAGAAAAGCTTACCTAAAAAGGAAGTTTTTCCAGGTTTTCTCTGGGAAAACCCGACATTTCAAGTGAATTAGGAAACTAGTAACAATGTTGTGTGCGGAAAAACCACACACCTAACTTTTATGTGCACTTTTTAAAACCCAATTTAGAAGTAGAAAGTTACTGCCAACTGTAGCACCTTAAAAGTTTTGTTTGAACCACCCATCCTGCCATGTTGTGTACACGAACTAATATATTTTTATCTAATGGTCATACTTTTTGTTCGGGAACGCGACAAAACTTTTTTACATGGTAACATTTCGTTCCGGATTAGTATTCTACAGCCGATGAAACTGGATCCTAAAATTTTGTGCCTCAAAAATAAAGCTCGATAACAGAGTTTTATTTTTGAAAACAGAATTTTTAGGCTGAATTGTTGGGTTGTAATTTGCCTTGTTGCGAAAAAAAACATGGATTACAAGTTCGTGATCTGAATCATTAATTAAATGTTGTAGGTTTTTAGATTTAGGATACAGGGTAACGTTTTAATTAAAAAAGGAAAATCTGGACATTTGATTCTGACTTTTTCACTTTATTTTGCATATCATTGTTATGTGAAATATTATAAAATAAAATAGTGTCTGTTTGTAATAACAAAATAACAGCTTTTTACTGAATGCATATGAAAATATATACGTCACTGATAACAAAAACACATTTATTTAAATATTTGTCTGAACCGATTTTGACGGGACTGGACGGTAATAAGGTCTAACACAGGCTACTTTTATTTTAGAAAAAGAATTTTGTTTCCGTGCAAAAAAATAGAATCCTTGAAATTCTTAACAAAATCCGACCCAAGCGGCTAATTTTCGAAACGGCTGGACCGATTTTGACGGGACTCTTACTGATAGATAGCTGATGTCAAAAGGAGTAACTAAAGCTACTTTTATTTTAGAATAAGAATAAGGGTTCCGTACAAAAAAATTAAAACCATTGAAATTGATAACAAAACTCGATTCAAAAAGTTGATATTTAAAAAAAAATATCATTTCACGCTAATGAAGATCGCAGCAGCTAGCAAAATAATAAAATACGAAATATACAGCAAATCAAACCCGTGAAGGGAAAGTCGCTGTGAAAACCGCTAAATCCACGTGATCAATAAACTATTACCTCAATGGGGATCGTCACCCATCACTTGGGGCCGTGGGGCGCAAATGACGTGACGGGGATATATTGGGGCCACAGCAATCCACCACAATGACGGACAGATAATTTAACAACGTGGTTGAACTTGGTTTAAATATATTATTTGGAAAAATATAAAGACTGATTTGAAACTAAATAGTTAACTTAAAGAAAAATTGCATTAAAATCGAATCAACTTAAGTACGATACCCCTTGGTAAGACTGGTTATCAAACTTTCGCGCCACCCGTATCAATTGTCAAAATCTGGATAGTCTAAAACTCATCATCTGCCTAGCCTTTTCCCAATTATATTGGGGTCGGATGCCAGTCTAACCGGATGCAGCTGAATACCAGTATTTTACATGGAGCGACTGCCTATCTGACCTCCACCTCCAGTTAGTACTGGGTAATACGATACCCCTTGGTAAGACTGGTTGTCAGACCTTTTGGGCCACTGACTACCTAACGACTGTCAAAGATCTACAAATGGGACCAAGGGCTTCACGTGCTTTCCTAGGCACGGAGGAAACTCGAACCAACCTAGGCTAGCACGGCTTAACCTAAAGATCGACCCGAGTGGCTGTTATTATTTAGCCACGAGCTGAGGAGCTCTCGCTGTGTTGTCTAAAACTATGGAGATTTATTATTGAAAATTTGCAGGAAAAAAAGAATTTCCGATCGACACACAATTTACCAACTCACCTGATCCCAGTGAAATTGTATTATTTAAAACGATGGAGATTTATTCGTAGCGAAAAAGATTGCTCAACAAAAATTGCACGAAAATTAAGAGAAAATTTGGTTCATTTTTACAAAAGCAAACTAATTTCGTTAAACTTGACAGCGTTGAAATGATCCAATCTATCGAGCCTCGACTAGGTGATAACATAAAAAGAGTAAAGATACGGAAGAGCAGGTGTGTATGCCTGGTTGATCCTGATATAATTCAGATCTATTTCTACGAAGTGGAACTTACTGCTTTTTGACCACGTGCGGTCACCTGGACAAAGTGCCAATATACACTAACGAAGTCTTCTGCCAACTTACCATCTCATTCATGATCATCTATTCCCTTCATCCCATTTTAAACGTTGAAGTAAAAGTTTCAATACAAATCTTTAAATCCCACCATTTTAAACCGGAAAACGAGCATAAAGATAAGTAAGAGCCATCTCTCTAAACTGTCTCCAAGAGCCCGATGTATCGAGCATTGCAAAGGGGTTTATTTTGAAGCATCAGTGAATCTGTACAATACTAAACGAGCAAAGAAAACAGCTGGATTTGCTCCAATGGTACCCGAAACGGACGAATAATATATTAGCTGGTATTGGAGAATTGTGTAAAAACGGAGATAGCGCAATTGTTCGCAGAGCCGCCGAACCTCTTACAAGAGGACAACAAGTGTGTGCTGAAACAGAATAAAAACGCTAGCCTGGATATTTGTTAAAACTTCGAGAAAAATTGTAGAGTTGCTCCCAAGACAATATCTGGAGAAAATATAGTTTTAAATAAACTTCTACTCCATTAAAAACTCAGTATTGGATTAATATTCCAGGAATTTGCGATTTCGTTGCCGCCTCTCGGGATTGTTAGAATACACAGTATGTTTCTATCTATATAATAACATTGTCGCTAATTCCCTGCGGGACGGGTGGCGTTCGGCGCGGTTCGCATTTGGTTCAATTGCGCCATGTTGCCTCGATCCGTCACACTGTCACCTCGGCGTCACGTCGGAACACCGCATCCATCCCGGAACGTGTTCAATCAAACTAACACAGCTGAATATATTGTATTTGTTCTTCAGCTCATACTGACGACATGCATCCGCAAGCTTCGTAAACACACGGCATTTAATGCAATTTGTTGAGTGAAATATGCGCAGCTGTCGCTAAAGTTTGCTCCTGACAAACAAGCATTTGGTTACAAATGAACCGCGTGAGATTGTTACGGTTGATACGCAAAATCCGCTTTTGAGATCCCATTTCAGCAGATTCTTGTCATAATTGCAAAATTCCAAGAATTCTCGTCCAAAAATATGAGCTTGTTTATTTATTCTCTAATTAGGCGAATCTAAATATAATGAGCCCCGGTTTATTATACAAACGCTCAAGGGACAGCTAGTGGAAATATTTTATTTCAAATATAAATTCCGTAGTCAACATAAATGAAACTAATTAAAGTGCAGTGAGACAGGCGTAAATTGAATAGACATTCTGTGCGCACGGTGACTAGGCGAGTAGTTAGCAGGAAAGGTAGTCGCATTCGGAGTTAACTGAGCACTTTACGTATGTGTTGCGACCGGCATTAGCAGAGCGTCAACAGGGATAAGCTCAGATATAAGACTATGGGATACTAGGGGAATTGTGTACGTAAATTAAAATGAGGTGAGATATGAAGGTATTTGTCTTCGCGCTTGACAATGCCGTCGCGCAGTCGTTACGTGCCCGGCGCGTATCTCTTGTTTATGTTAGTGCACTCAAATATGCGGCCGAGTCATTCCAACGGTACATTCGTGTAACGTGAATGTGCTTGAATTTATATAATTTTTTCATATTTATTGGTTCATATCCACTTTTTAGTGCTCAGTTTGTCATTCGTAAATTCTTGCTTTCTTTTTTGGTTTGAATGCCTGAGGGCTTGTGTTTAATATAAACATAACATACCTGTGTTATATTTTTAAATTGTACAAGTATTTTTTTCATAATTTGTAAAGTTATGCCAATTAAGATGATAACAATTTATGGCATTGAAATGATCAGATGACAGCCTAAAAGCCACCCTACGGATTAAATTCATTACGATAAATTATACGATTATAATTACCATCAATATTCAAAGCGTAGCGCGAAGCAATCAATGATTCCCTGAGCCCTCATTCAGAATGTAGATTGTGTGTTGGAATCCCTCTAATCTGCCAAACCCAGGGCCGTTAGTTATGGTCCTTATCCGGACTAATGTACATAATTAATTGCACAATGGTATAATCATGTTGACATGCCCTTTGACATACCTCTCCGTATCAGATCAATATTGAACCAAAAGTGTGTGTGGTAATGTTGAGGTAATTACTCCGAATTTTCTTTTTGCATAATTATTGTATTTATTTACAGCTAACTATGTCTTTGACATTAAAGTGTTAATCGTCGTGTCTCTGTGTATGGGTACCGATAATTATCAGTTCCAATCATTCCAAATGTCAGCCAAAAAACAGGGTCTTCGATACAATACGTGTAATTCCCATCGCGCCTTTCTTCACATCTCCGTAATTATCTCCTGTCATCGCGATAATTACTTGCCATCGCGGAGATGAGTGTGCAATCACGCAATAATGAGAAAAAAAAAACAAATACTTTCTTAATAATTAATCTCTTTGCTAACGCCCGTTAAACTTAATTAAATATAAAAGTTACGCAGATTAAGCAACAAAAACGGTTAATAGATAGTAACACCAAGGAGCTTTTTGTTAATTAACAGGTTCAAAGAACTCTAAGTCCGAAGATACTTAAGTGCAATTTGGGTTACCTGCTCGATTTGACTCAGGGCTGCTACGATACTCATTTGAATGTAAATTAAGCAGATTATTGTAAGTTTCACAAGTCCATTAGCAGTAGGCCTTAACTTTTGGTGGACGTTAAGAGGTTCTTACAAATTTATGAATGGTGGGCTTCCGCGTTGGCTCGCGGTTTACAAACAACGATTAGCTTTAAATAGCTTCAGTTACTTTGTTCTTAACCGTGGTTAAGAACCGTTAAATTATTTAACTTCAAAACAGTCTTAAATCAACTTAACTTGATGAGGCTTTGTTTATAGAATTATTTTTAAGACGAATTTTATGTTCAGTAAAATGGTATTTTTCCAGTTGTCGTGTCAACTAAACAGAGTTACCAAACTTCGTGGCATCCCTAAGAACACATCATCATCTGCCTAGCATTTTCCCAACTATATTGGGGTCGGCTTCCAGTCTAATCGGATGCAGCTGAATACCAGTATTTTACATGGAGCGACTGCCTATCTTACCTCCACAATCCAGTTAGTACTGGGTAATACGATACCCCTTAGTAAGACTGGTTGTCAGACTTTTTGGGCCATTGACTACCTAACGACTGTCAAAGATCTACAAATGACACCCAGGACCAATGGCTTAACGTGCTTTCCGAGGCACGGAAGAAGCTCGATATGTAATAGGTGGTCACCCATCCGCAGACCAAAACAGGCAAGCACGGCTTAACCTAAAGATCGACCCGAGCGGCTGTTATTATTTAGCCACGAGCCAAAGAACACAAAGGTACATAATCGTGAAAATGTCTTTTGATCATAATTTCCCAAAGAGTTAATGAAGCCCGTAGAAATAACGAGTTAATGAAGTTTCAGTGCATTAGCGACCAAGTTTAATAAACGTGAACACCTCGCCTCACCTCCTGCCGCTACCGCTAACCGCCCGTCTCGTTTTGGAGAATTTAAACTTTAGATTATCAATATAACCTCTGAACAGTTTTCATTTAAATAATTACAAAGTTAAATAAGCATTTTATTTATAGACGAATGAAATTGGTTTCCAAGAAAGTGTTCAATTGATTTTACTTTCCAGTAAATTGATTTGGAAGTTCCTTTTGAAGTGAATCGTGATAATTGAAGCGAATGATTCCTCTTTCATCAGTCTTTGGAGTGAAGTGGAATTTTGGTTTAACGCTGTGGAGTTTCCGTGTTCTTGATAAATGTGTTATTTTTTACATTCTGATTATCATAAGGAGGTAAGATAAACGGTTTATTAGCTTAACCATTCGTTAATATTTGTCAGGGAAATCAGTTGATGTGGTACTTATAAGTTTTAGGTAATACAAAGCAAACATGCTTCACGTTATCTACACTAATATTATAAGGAGGAAAGATTTGTATTTTTGTGTGTGTGTATGTTTGTAATGAATAAACTCAAAAACTACTGTGCCGATTTCAAAAATTTTTTCACCATTAGAAAGCTACATTCACCCTGAGTAACATAGGGTATATTTATTGCTAGAAAATAAGGGGGGGATATTAGGGGAAAATAAATGTCTACCCTTGCGAAGCCGGGACGGGCCGCTAGTTATGTATAAATTTGTTAACATCAATATTCGGGATATATGCTCACTTATTAAACCAAGACCCAACATTAATACCTTTTCCGAGTGCAGTAATAAAAATAACTTAAGGTACTATATTAAAAATACACGCAGGCTAGACACACGAGAACAATACGGTTTTGTTCTATTTTACTTAGTAAGAGAGAGAATAAAAAATATAAACGACTTCCTTCGTAGCTCTAACCTCACTTTAAGGACTCGGGTGTTATTTATACATACAAAAAATATACGAGCATGAAGTCCTTTATTATTTGGGGTTGTCGTGTGATGTGATGTGATCTCGGGATTCCTCACTCCTTCATGGCACCTTAAATCCTCTGCTTGGTTTATTGTAAGTTATCACGTTATCACTGTTGGTGTGTTCACCTTTCCAAAAGAGTATAAACCATTGATAAATAGCATTGTCCCTCTACCGATGAGGAAGCTAGCTATAGACTATTACCTCGCTCAAGAATCGTTGAAAAGATTGTAGGTCCCAAAAGAGATACATTTATGAATAATTGATTGCTGGGGGCCTGAAAAGGCCACTTTAGAAGAATCAAAATAGGATAATAATATGAATCACGTAACAATTCGTAAAATCGCAGACCCAGTTAATAGTATAAATTGTGACTTTGTGACTATTTTACGAATTGCATCGTGATTCATATTATTATAATAATATAAAATAATAATTCATTCATTTATTCAGACAACCAGGATCCATTGGGTTAGTAACACTATTCTTAACCTATGTTAGTATTTAACTAAAAACACAGGCAGTGTACAGGTGGCTAATGACCTCACCAATGGGCTGTCATGCCTCCCGACTATGGCGCTCAGAATCCTGTTGGGGCTACCACGGAATCTGTTTAGCAGCGAGGCCGCTTTCTTACGCCGTACAGCATCGAAACCGTCGACCGTACGAGCCTCAGTGAACATAGACGACGCGCTCAAGAACCGAGGCAGACGCAACAGCACCCTAACGCGTAACGCGTTGTTATATTATCCCATTATGCTTCTGCTAAAGCGACCTTTTTAGGACCTCTGATCTCTGTCAAACAAATAACTCGTGTTTAGTAGCTAACTTTACTCGCTTCTCGCTTATCGCTGGAAGTGGGAAAGGTGCCATAGTGTAACCGCTGTTTCCATAGACAACCAAACTCCTTTCGCTTTTATTGCTGCTGGCTTTATTTTGTATCAACTTACTTTTTATTCGAATTTGAAATTGGAACCCAAAGTTAGTTTTGGAAACAATCAAATTAAAACTTTCTTTGTGAAACTGAAAGTAGCAATCAGTTGAGTAAGTTTTAAACATTCCAGTCTGAGCGTAATTGAAACCACTAGAAAGGTTATGGTAATTTAAAATAAACTTTAGAGTTATGTCTAGTAATACTATAGTAAGAACCTAATTGAATTCTTTCAGTTCAATTAGGTTCATACTGTAGTTTTTTAATTTGAGTAACATTCCAGTTACAAGATCTGTACCTGTTCTAAATCCGGCAAAAACTAGATATAAAAAGCTTCATCTCGGCAATGCAAATAGTAAACTAAAGGTTAAATAGGCAGATTCTTGGTAGACATACACGAATGCGTAGGAGTCGTCGGCGAGACATTGTCTTCCGGAGGCGTGGTCAGCCCCGCCCGCCATTCAAATAACACCCATTGTGCACTTTTATAGGAGCAATCTTCGGCTTGTTATTTTGAGAGCTTCCTACGTGTGTCGCTGTATAAAATGCTTCAAGTACACTGCTTGACAGAATGAGGAGAACACAAAAAGGGCGGTTGAATTTTGAAGACCGGTTCATCCGAATATTTTGGTCCAATACTTACTATAGCATGATTTTGTCAGATGTGCATTTATTTTCCCAAATTATTATAAAAGTAAACAGGCCAAGTTTCATAAAGAGATTTCCGTTTAAATGTTTCTATTTTTCATCCAACATTATCTCTGTTCCGCACGAAACTGCATCCTACATTATTTGCAACAAATTACGTCCATGTTTTATGCCACAATTTAAACCCGGATCAGCATAAAATACATTAAAAAACTACTGCTAGTTTAATATTAAACTAGCATAAAATCCGGTGCTATAATGTAGCCGAGAATAAATTATGGGGGAAAACCTAACCTAACAGTCTGTGAACCCCAATATGCCACAATAAAACACGCATATTTATTTTTAACATGAAATTGCAGATCAACTTGCAAATTGCTGAATATTTCGGAAGCGACATCGTAATTTTCATTGGACGGTGCATAAAGTTTGAGTCATAAAGAACACACGGTGCTATTTGCTTCCGTAACATGTGCAGTCGCTACGTACAATGACCAAAAGATGCCATCTGCACGTTTATTTCAACTAAGATGAAAGCTAAAAGGAACATAGACTAAGATTAAAATAAATTCTAACACAGAACCAATTTTACATAACAGAAACTTAGTTGAATAAACAAAACCGCACACCGCATGCGGACACCGCATTCGTGCACCGCACCACAATCAAGTCCAAAACAATCTAAAAGCGTATAGAATCGTTGAATTGTCTCATAACATTACATAGTTCATATTCATAGCAAAGGGTTAAATGGTTCAATAAACTATAGAATATATTAGCAACTAATTCTGAAGCGAGAACATTACTTGAGAACGCACCTTTGTACTGCGAAGGGCTTAAAACCGTGAGTAACATAAGAGACGTGGTTACACCACAGGTAGGGTTGCCATCCGTCCGGACATGTCCAGCTTTTTGGCCTCCGATCGGACTTTAACCAGTCTAATCATTTATCCGGACTTTTCATATAGGGCATTATTGTAAAAAAGGAAAGTAAAATATCCGGAGTTTTTTTGCAAGTGGCCAGATTTGTGTCAGTATTTTGGATACCTTGTAACCTAACCTAACCGCGAGAATCAGCCAACTGAAAGTGTTCTAGTAAACTTTAGTTTTAACTACTGTTCCAACAAACTTGGCTAACGTGAGTGCTCATAATTGTGTTTAGGAAGTTCGCGGAAACGCCTAAACTTTAAACTGTTTCCGACAGTTTCCAGATATCCACGTGAGCCTGGTGCTTGAACTAAAAATAGGCTTTTACGAATAACGTTTTTAGTTCATGAACAAAGAAACTTTTGCACGCTTTCTCGAATGTTTGTAGAGCAATTGTTATTTTATTTTTATTTCTCTTTACCTTGATTATCGTTTAGGGAAAGTAGAATCCTAAAAAAGACCTTTTCCAATGCCTACGCTTTCCCACTATTCATAGTTGAGTTCAGGAGCACTAATATGTTGGTATTAGGGCATGCAGAACCGGTACCAGTTGTATTCCCTAGTAGGTATATATAACAAAATTTAAAATCTATTTTCTCGAGAAATATCGATTTCATAATGAAGGGTTGCAAAATACTATGTTTGCAAAAGCATGAAATTACCTACATATAGTCCTCCTGACCGTTTTCGGTCATATCAGCGTCTTAGCGGAGATTAACCATCGGCGCGGGAGATATTATAGTGAGTGCACAAGTGTCTGCGCAGACACAGGTGCACTCTCTGTTCCTTTAATCTCATAGTCCGATGGGACGGCAATCCGACGCGGTCGGAGGGAGATAAAGCGCTGGAACAACGGCTTAACGTGCTTTTCGAGGCACTAGGGGTATCGTACCACCAACTTCCAAACTCCGGGCTGAAACTGAGAAATTTCTAATTGGTAAAACTCGATAGCACTTTTTGCCCGACCCGGAAATCGAACCCAGAACCCCACGCTGTGCATTCGCGTTTGCAACCACTAGACCAACGGGGCAGTCATAACCTATAACCAGAAATTACCTTCAATTAATACAGCAGGAGAAAATCCCTTTTAGAAGCTGCCACGTTTATAATATTAGTGCTAGTACCTACTGCAAAGATAGAAACCTAAAACTTACAGGAGAAAAACCCATTTGGGAATACTATTTACATATTTTTGTTTACCGCGCTAAAACAAACTCGTAAACTCACAATCAAAAGGGCATAAAGTCACATGAAATTCAGGGATATTCAGTATTATTGACGCAAATAACTCACGAAGTTGGGACAATCGTGGTATGTTGTAGCTATGTGCGTAACATAAACGGTAGATAGTGCCACATATAAACTTGCTTTATGACCTTAATTCTGTTTTTAGCTATTGTTGACAGTGCGTAATTTAGGGAAAAAGAGTCATCTCAGCCCATGAAGGCTTTGACGAATATATTATAGTTTGATGACGAATTAACAAGTTCTCATATAAAAACGGCTATATGTATAATGTATATGCTTGTAAGTTCAATATCGTAAAGAGAGGCCTTTTCGATCCAATTCAGAGTATAACCCATTTTTACGCCATAGACGACATAGAGCGTTTCGAAATAGAGTCCGAATTTTTTTTTGGGACAAGCCCGCTCCACTGTTCCCACTGCAACTCCTGAAAGCCAGAATCAAAGTGGTAATTTTATTGTCTTGGATCCCACAGTGAAATTAATCAGAAAAGAATAGCGGAGGAGTAGGAAAAACATAATTTCCACTTCCCTCCATATCAGCAGGAGTCCGAACAAAACAAGGCACAAAAGGACGTTTACAACTGAGATAAGCCCAGTTACCTAACACCACGGATAAATATTATCATTAATATTAATGGATCCTAAGTTTTGAGCTGCTATATTTGTTTGAGTCCGTCTTGCCATTGGTTTTCGAAAAGTGCATGCGAATCCAGGCGAATGTTGCATGTTATCCATAATCACGTTAATTACAAACACATCCAAAGACAACGACCCTGTTGATCACAATAAAAGTCAGCCATATAGGATTTAATCAGCTCTAACGACGGTGCAAAGCCACATCGTTTCCCAGCTTAACCTCAAAACCATGGATTATGGTGTTCTATCCACTCAATTTCAGTCCAACAATGTGGACGTATTTAGAGCTCCGTTGAATAGCAATAGAATAGATGCTAAACTAGACTAAATCATGGGCAGGATTTAGGAACTCCTATTTCTGCATAAGGACGGCTATTCATAGTAGATATTTAGCCAAATATTGCGACAAAACGCTTCAATTAGTTACAGTACATTCAGATTCCTAGCCATATTTTCCTTATCAAGTATAAAAGGGGTTGAACATAACTAGGAGTCGTTTAACCCCTCCAATAACCAAATCCAAACGAACCAGCTCTAAAGCTGAATATTAGGTATGGAAGATTGCGTTCAACACAATAATTAGGCTCCAAGGAGTCTTCAGGATGATTTCCACCAAACGGCTCGCATCGCATCGGAACGGATTTTACAATTTTTAACCGGTCTTATGTCGTATCCGACACGGTATGAATGAAACTATTTGACTAGGCGCAGAAACGGATACGTTCGGAAGCGACGGTACGTCGCCGCATCCGTTCGTATTCTTTCCGATCCTATGCAATGTTCCGTTTGGTGGAAATCTTTTAAACGACCACGTACTCGTCAATCCAAGAAATACAAACAAAACGAAAAAAAATGACGATCGCCCTTATTTAGACGTACCTACAGCGGATTTTTCTGAGCTCCCTCAAATGATCCGTACTGAGCCAACCCTTTATCGCCAGAATAAAATTCTTACATACACTTACATACGAAATAAAGAAGCTAACCCTCTTTTGGCTTCATCGTAATCCAACAACAAAGATAAACGGGGCATAAATGACGTCATAATGTCTGCCCGCGTTATGCAAATTTCTTGGATTACATTGTCATTTTCCTCGAGATGGCTTTCTGGTGCGGCACTGCAATTTAACTTACACGTACATACGTAAAACTGTTTTCGTAAAGTTGATGAGTTACAAACGTTCATTAATACAGTATACTTAGCATATATCATCATCATCAGCATCATCAGCTGTCCCATACAAAATTTCATGTCATTAAACGTTATCTAGGGCCCTCTGTTTTGCATTGCGACAATTTGAGCACTGCACCTACCTAATTTATGTTATAGGAAGTCTCGTGTATAAGGCGCGAATTACACAGAAACGGCGTAAGGCGTAAGGTGCGGCGCAGGCGTTTATAAGGAATTTATAAGGAAACGAATGAACGGCGTGCCTGCGCCGCGCCGCTTGAGTGTAATTCACGAAACGTCGCCTACGTACATTTTGTATGAAAACTTTTTGAAGTGGCAACATGCCTGCACCGCGCCTTTACCTTACGCAAATGAGTTTTCAACAGAACTCGTTTATCAATCGATCTTCTTTTGAGTGGATAATGGGATCGGTTAAATATTTGAGGTATCTAGTACGTACAATGTAAGCTACAAACAACAGTATCTTATTTGGATAATAATTATTTATTTATGAGAGTAGTTATAAAGTTATCTGTCAGTAATTTGACACTAAACCCCTATCCCCATCGTTTACTGCGTCTGTTGCCCTTAATAATCATAAATCCTGGTCATAACGCGCAATATTAGATAGCTAAGCGATTTCATACGTTCATTATGGGGTACGCAAACGTAAGTCGTTATTACTGACCTTTATCTGTTTTATGTCAGGAAATGACTTTAATTATGTCGCATTAAATGTCCACATTATGACATAATTCCTAGGATCACAGTACTCCTAAATTTATTCTTAGTTGTTCCTTGAAGTCAGTCGAAACGGGAATTTCAGAACAGTTTGCACTTGAAACTCAAACTCGTTTTAAAATCAATCTATCAATTTTCTGGGACTATAGCTTTAAAAACGATATTTTCTTTCATTTTTGTGTGGTTAGTGCCTAACCTGATGTGAGAGTTTTTATGCCGCCCATGGACCTCGCCTTGGCTTTACACGCCGTCGAGAAATAGGTATCTCTCAGGCACGCTGCTTTGTTTTCCTCACGGTGTTATCCTTCCCCACAGTAAGTGATAATTATACAATACGCACATGAATCCATAAAATCCGAGGTGCGTGTCTTGGGTTCCAACTCGATACCTATGACTTGATAGTCTGACGAAAGTCACACCACTACTAGGCTAACACTGCTTTAAAAATGATGAAACTGGAAAAATAAACAAATAGATCGATAATGTTCGATAAAAACGCAAAACTCAAATGACATTATCAAAGTTCGACGCTTTTCTGAAATTGAAAGTATATTGAATTATTTGAACAAAGGATTTTTAGGAAAATTCGATAACTCGTTTATCCGTGAACTGAGCTATCGCGCTAACAAACATAGTTTTCCAATACAAACCACTCTTTGTAAGGCTAACAGGGTAAAAATGAAAACATCACGGTTCCAACATCTAACAAGTTTGTTAAGAACTTGCTAACCCAATGTTGTACCCGCGTCTCCAAGTTTTTGTAACGAAACTCTTTTCATGGTGCAGAAAAACTTTTCGCAAGACGAGCGTTCGGGGAGAAATCCTCGGGCAAAAAGTGTCCACGTACAGCGACAGAAGTGTCCCAGTTTTATCATAAAAAGCAATACTTCATCAAGACAGTTGACAACTGGAATACCTCTTGTTCTTGTTAATCTGTGGTCCCATTAGGGGACATCTTAGTCATGGACGGAATGGCGTCCACAAATCATAGAAACTATTAAGGTTAACGAGGCAAGCATTTGAATGAAGTATGGTGGCCAATTATTAAGAGGTCTACGGAAAAAACTACGAGTACGTTGGCATGCGTGACGTCACCACGGCACCGTCCCCGCCGTGAATAATGGCTTCAATAAATAAATCTTGCGTCCAGATGTCTTGGAACGACCTGCAGGCTACAGATTAATAGTTTACAACGTTGTACGACAAACTCATAGCTAATTAATAATTCTGAGAGCTTTATATTTGAACTCCATCAACACATTATGAAAAACTAAATAAACACAGTGACTCATTCCTTAATAAGCACCGATTATAAAATATTTACAGAAACTTGCACTGCTGCACTCGTCGTGTTAATTACTGAACAATGTCGTCGGTAATAAATGTCTGAAATAGTTGCTAAAATATTTAAACAGTGAATTAACTTGTTATGTACCGTTAAACAACAACAAAATGCAAACGACACTGATAATTATTCCTTTTAGAACGAATTCCGCAGCTGTGGAATATTTAAATAAGCTCTTAAAGAATGCTTCCGTGCAATGAGTATTCATAGAATACGAAACGAATGAAATTGCTTTTACATTAGTGCTTTAGATACAGAGGCATCTGTTGCTAACTACCTATAGTTATTTACTCATTTTCCTTATATTAGAAACGAACCTATTTCTTGTTTCACACAACATCTTCTTATAAAATTTCCCGTTGGATGCACTTGTGAGCTTTCATTCCTCTATGAAGACAGTTCTTGCTCTGTCTCGAGTTCGAACCCAAGACACACACCTCTGATTTTTCTGATTCATCTGCGTATTCTATAATTATCACTTGCTTCGGTGAAGAAAAACATCTTATATAGAGTGACTGGTAATTAGTGAACGATACTTAAACACGTGATTGACACGTGATTTGTTATTAAAGTGAATGAGTATAAAAAATTGTTTCTTTGGGAAAGTTGTTTGTTATCCTGAGTACAATCACGTGTTTAAGTATCGGTCACTAATTTTATCAGTAACCCTATATATCGTGTGCCTTCGGTATCAAAAGGGCGTAGCTGTGCGTATTTTTACCGAAGTTTACAACTTATCAACATTTTGCCCATACATGAATAAAAATAACTTAATTTCCCCTAAGATTGTTGAAGCATCTAATAAAATTCAGAAATCTGAGTATATACGTACAATTTGCTTACATTTGATGAACTGTTGGGCAGAAAGGCAGAACGGTTACAGCCGGTGGAAATGTATTCATGAATCGGTCCACAGAGTTTAGCATTGCGATGAGCTGCAACCCGCAATCCTGACGTGAACTCTCCTTAAAAATACTTCCTCATACCGACGGCGCGTTTGCGGCTGGGAAGTGTGCAATATTGAAATACCTAATGCATTATGCTCATATTTTATGCAATATTGATGGAACTTTTAACAGTATAAACTATAACGGTAGCGTAGACGTGTTTCTCGTCGTTGATTTCGTGATTTGGGATAAGATATCTTAAATCAAAAATAACTAACAAATAAATATGTTTCTTATATTATCTTATAACTTTTTCATGACGGTATGTAATATTCTAAGCTCAATAAACTTTTTACACATATTGTACCTAAACGAAATAACGTTTAAAAGGATATTAGTCAGTGTTGTGTTATTAAACGTAGATGAATTTGTGTAGGCAGCAGTTGATTACATGCCAATTTCCGTGTCGCTAACCCCACTAGGTACTACTAGTGGCTCTCTGTGCGGTTACGATCACACTCAATCGCCTCGCGGGTCACATTCAATGCAAATTATACTTCAACCAACAACCGAAGCCTGCTCCGCCCCGGCACGTACAACCATCACGCATTACATTCAAATTTTAGACACACACGGAATAAAATAAACGCCTCATCTAATACTACACGTAATACACTCGTAGATCACAACATTCTCCGATTCCGCGGCAAAGCAACTGTGAATAACTCATACGTTAAAGAACATCCTGAATAATAAAATACCCCTTTTTCTGCTTCATAAAGTGTTAGACGGCAAACAGGTTCTCCTTACGTTTTTCATTTTAATCTAAAAGGCAAAACCCACTGACTCATTCATCACGGTATCTCACGAGCCGTGTGGAATTTTGCACAGGCGCTCTCTTTTGGGACGCAGGGGATGAAATGGGATTTTGCAAAATTCAACAGCGATCAAAGATCCTGGGAAAAGGCTACGGTAAAGGCCGAGCCTATTCTGAACCCATTTATGTTTATCTTTCTAACCAAATGCACAGTTCCCCCATATCTAAAGAGAATAAAGCATGACCAGCATTATTATATCTCATTTATGATATCACAAAACAAAGGTTTATGATACAGTATAATAATCCAAGTGCTTTTCTTTCTTTTACAGATATGGTGGAAGCAGCGGTGTCATCTGATAATCATCCCTAAACAAAACCACAGAGGATGCCGAAAATCGAGCGGACGCTTTAAAATGTGTGTGTGAATGTGTTTGTTAAACCGCCACTGAAAAATAAGATCGTGAAAAAGTATGCCAAAAACAAAAACTTGTAGTGTGGGACGGTAGAGTGCACAGTGAGCGTCGTACTTGGTGTGGACAGAGTATGCAACAGTCGAGCGCTTGAATAAAGCGGCTGAGAGGGATGCGGAGGCGTGGCGTGTGACGCGCGGGCAGCTAGCGGCTCCGCGGCGGGTCCGCGGCGGCACCGCGGCGGATGCGGCGTGCCAGCGTGTACAGTGTGAGCGAGGGCCTGGAGCGGTGCGCCTGTGCTAGGTACGGATTATGATAAAATTCGTTCACAAACATATACCCTGGGGGTGCAATTTCACAACATCCTGTCTGCAGCATAGTTGCTACCAGTATAACCACAGTTTTTTTTTACAAACAACAATAGAGAAGATGCTCTGTGACGTGTATATTATGACTAACGCGCGGGCAGAGGTCTGTGCCTTGAGGGCGTGTAATAATATAAAAATATACATATATGAAAAGTATCAAGGGTTGCGTAAACTCATTTGAAGCTAAAAACGGCCTTAGAACACCCACACATCTTTCTGTGATGAGTGGTTTAGACTGTAGCTTGTCTGTCAGTCAGCCGGTCAGCTTTATTTGTTTGCGAACCCGCACTACCTGCGCAAAACCACATTTACCACATTTTCACAGTACTTTAGACTTTAAAACATATCTAGTTTTAACAATGTACTGTCTTTTAGTCAATGAAATTCCCACCAGAACCAGAGAGAATCCATAACACTGCACTAACAGTGGATTGCCAAGAAGATCTATTGTTACAGAGATTCACAACACTGAGATTACGAATTCTAGGTCAACGAATCAATTTTAATCCATCCCGCCATTCGCTTTAAGGATGCCAAATTTCCGTAGATTGTTTTCGCCAAAAATATACATACTCCACGATACACATTTTCACTTCCCGGCGTTGTCACAATACAATAATTTCGGTACATCTGACAACAATCCCGCATTTGCATCTGAAGCGGGCGGTATTTATTTTAATGTGCCTTTCGTAATACACCGCGGCATACGCATTTAAACACATTACAATTAAATGTACTGCCATTAAATGCTCTTCATTGTAAGATAACGAATTGACTTCTCGTTTTATCGTATCAGGTCACATCGTTGAAAGTTCAACGAACTTTTAGTAAAGGCGCGTTTACGTTAGGTCGAGTACTTACTTCAGTACTCAAAATGTACAAGCCTAATAATTTACATCGGAGGTGTAAGTAGTCTATATATGCCTGGGAGCTGGGCTAACCTTTCCATTACCCCAGAATTATTGTGCTAGTTACTCGCCCAGTGTAATCACGTCCTAAAGGTGCTTTAGTTTTGTGGCTAGTCATTACTAAGCCATACAGCGCCACACATAAGGTCTTATCTCGCTTGCTTCATTGGGAAACTGCACGCTGTTATCCGTATCTTAATTGTCAGGTTATCCGGGATTCTAGTGAACGTTTTAATTATCCGGTTCGGACGTGTTTTCAAAATTATTTAACGTTTAATCTCACTTCAGTTGGTAACGATTCATTAAAATAAGAGCACGTTTTATCAATGGCGTCTGGCGATGTTGAAACTACCGTCAATACACGTTAAATGGAAGTGGTGGCCGTTTAAAACGTTTTTGTAAACGTTCGGGTAAAATGTTCAAAGGCTATAAATATCATGGTTTATTGAGGTGTATTATTTGTTTTTATTTATGTTATAATAATACTTATTTGTACCAATATCGATAAAGATTAATTGAAGATACAGGAGTCAGCATTTATTGTTCTAGCTATCTATTGTTCATATTTTAAGCCAATAAATATTGTATTTTTGCGTCTCACTGTTCTGATCTCTTAATATTACATGGGCAATATCTACCTTTCTATAGTGAAAAGGGAAAGAAACGAGTCGTCTAGATTTTAATTAAAGCTCTGTTAGTATCTCGTGCATTATTGTCAAAGCATCCACTTGTATTTGCTGTTCAAAATTGGCTTAACTACGAAACGTAGTTACATTTCCTTTGACCGGATCCCAAATAGCTTTAAAATATTTGCACATACGACAGCTCTGAACTCCAACACATGTAGTTTTAAAAATAAACATTGCCAAAATTACATTTTGGAACCCTACAGGAAATCACAGTCGTGTGGTTTTAAATATCCCGATGACAACTGAAAATAAACCAACAAATAAATTGAGCTCTACCGACAGTCCATAATTTAATTTCGTCATTTCGACTGATGGATTCTCATTTCGACGCGTCATCATCCTCTCCATCTGAGTAGATATAGCCGACGCCATTTCCTATATAGCCTGTTTTTATTTCCGTCCATGAGTGATGTTGGCGTAAATTTCAGAAAATATTATTATGGATAAAGTCGGCGTGTGACGTTTCCTGCGGCCGCATGTATGTGAGGAAAATTCTCAAGTTTCCCCGGTTCTCGTACGTGCGTGGCAAACTTTATACTTTGTATGAGTGTACAGGCGGTTCCGCGTGTGACCTCTTATTTATTTATTTCTCTAAGCTCTACGACTAGGTATTAATGTGAATATTCAAACACTGTTTTAAGCTTTCACGGTTTACAACTAAACTTATACTGTCACTTACGGGATCAACCCGCGATCATGGCGCTTGCAACACCGTCGAAATATCGGGAGCTCAATATAATGAACAATCACGGAAGATATCCCGTAAGTGACAGTATAAGTTTGATGTGAATATTGTATTAATAAACCGTTGTACCTGATTAATTTATTTATTTTAACTTCATGTACAATAGTGGTACATGGCATAAAGTACATGTATGTGGGGGTTAACGTGTAGATGCCAGCACATCAAGCTACACGAAACTGTCAAATTTTCCCAATCAACCTTGGACCTAATGCTTTAGCGATAAAGTTGACAGTCTATTAAAGAAATTTGACACATTGTATTTGCTTGATGTGCTGGCGTACATAGCCTCGTAGAAAGACCCCGATTGGTCTTTTCAGTAGGTTTGGTGTTATGGCTTTTCATTATTGTATTTATTTATTTCCCAGTATATGGTACATTGAGATCTTACATTAAACTTTGTTTCACACATTCCGCCATTGCTGCTGTAGAAATATTAAATAATAAGTTAGGTACATGCAAATCAAATATAGGTACATACATACATTAAATTGTTATTGAATAAATTAAATGAAATGAATCTGCCAATTCTTGATCTAGAAAAAATACCACAATAGCCTAGACTAGGTCTATCATAAACTATCTCCTCAGTATATTTTAGTATATATATATATTCCCCTCTTAAACATAACTTTTGAAATGTGGCTGTATGAAGGTCGTGATATTATGTTACATTAAAACTCTGTCTAAATAAACAAAAAAATATTTCGAATTGAATCAAAACCGTCTCTGAAGACTGTCATAATCGAATAAGCAGTGGATCGTAAACAAGAACAACTTGTGACCAACTTTATTCGGTCACAATTCCGACTTATTGTTGTTCATGTAACATTGATTAAAGATTATAATGTTATTATAAAGATTACAAAGGTAATTTAATGCAAATTGCGAATTCAAATTAATTTCATTAACATTCCAAGCATGGCGCCCAACGAGATAAATTAAGGCCAGAACCAAGAAAACAGAGTTTCCTGATTCATTTGGAGAGATTCTAACTGCGTTACTCGTGTTTTATTTTATACTGGCTTCGCTCGAGTGGAGCTCAGTGGAAAATTGAATCCATGGTAACGTTCTGCTGGCATAAAAACTATTTACGTATTTTATCTCCTAACTGGGTTGTGGAGGTCAGATAGTCAGTAGCTCCAAGTCAAATACTGGTATTTAGCTGCATTCGGTTAGACTTGAAGCCGACCTCAACATAGTTGGGAAAAGGCTAGGTAGATGATGATATCCTAACTCAGGTCATAGTCTATCCGTATTACAAATTTTATTCGTAATCCGTCCAGCCGTTTCAGCATAAAAGAGTAACAAACAAATATGTATGTAACACATACAAACTTTCGCATATATGTATAATTTAAACTATTGTATTCACAAATCAATGCCGACTAACGATGCAGAGATAATTAAAATAACGAAGTGTCGCACTTCAAAGCGTTGATTGATCAAGTACTTTTCGACAGATTTTTTATAAAACTGTGTTAGTATGATGTAATCGCTAGAATGTAGTCCCCAATTAAGTAAATGAAGTACACTCAATTATAATTGGATTCGTTAATCGTTTCTCTTACCACGTCTAACCTCTTGGCCACAAGCTACACGTTCAACACGCGTGTTGCGACATCGTCTAGAAAACAATCGAAAGAATCGGATACAATGACAGAAGGCTTGTTTAGCGCGTCGCAGCTAACGAGTCACCTAGCAAGTAGTGAAGTGAAACGAACGTTCTATGGTTTTCGCAACCGGCAGCACTGCGCACGTGCGTACGTAACCTTAGATCATGCTACAAGGTAAGTGCAGACGCCAGCATATCAAGCTACCCGAAACTATCAAATTTTACCAATCAACCGTGAACCTAATTTATTTAATCATTTAATTCAAGTAACAAGGCTCATAGCTAATGCTATACCGATAAAGTTGAAATCCTATTACAGAAATTTGACAGTTTGTAGTAGCTTGATGTGCTGGCGTCTGTACATGTTTGACGCGAGTCGCGTCCAAGTCGCCACGCCTGAGGTTCTGAACTGGGCGTAACGTTAATGGTGAAGATAAAGTGATTCACAAGTTCTTAATAGCACTATTTTTTATGTATGATGAACGTCGCGAGTTAACCTCTCTGTGACCTACGTTTGTCTGTTCAATAGGTATGTTTAACCTATGACTAAACAATAAACAATGACTCATGACTCAAGTATCTACCCTACCTCAGGGCGAAAAGCTGTTTGTACACGACTGCTACGGTTCGTGGTAACCGAACAACGGTATCAAGTTTCGTGACGTGTAGGTCTGTAAAGTTAGTTTGCTAACCGCTGAGGGTAGGTACAGTTACATCTTCATGATGTTTCATGCTTTGTGGTACGAAGTGAAGGGACTTCCACGTGTCAACATCTTCTAAATGGGAGATTGCTATGGGTTCTGTGTAGCTTATTTGTGGGTAGTCGTCATCATGGCACAAGTCTTACTAAGGATGGGATGATTGTAACTCATTCACGCAAAAACTACGGAACGAATTTGGTTGAAAAATGTATAGCTTATAACCTGGAATAACATATAAAATACTTTCAATAACTGCCTCGTTGGTCGAGTGGTCGCAAGCGCGAGTGTTGAGCATGAGGTCCTGGGTTCGATTCCCGGGTCGAGCAAGGTTTTTAGGTGGTAGTAGTACTGATCTGGCGCAGTGCAAGTGTGCTAAGAGCTAATCATAAACGTAAACCCTTCACGAAGTCGTTAGCCAAGCATTTTATGCAACAAACCAAGTAATATACGCAAAAATTATTGCTGGAAAATGATTTTTTTTTGTGAAAAATCACAGCTTACGGTAGCGCTTATCAATGTAATGCATTCAAAATATTGTGCTGATGGATGCATTGAACAGGAGTCATGGAGGTATTTAAGCAAAGTTATACCATTTAAAACTGGTATAAAAAAACCTGTGAAACTTTGACTACCTACCTAACAGGTTCACAGGCGGTGGTGTCAGACGGCTACTTGATCGTCGAGTCTGCCACCACTGGTGGAGGATTCCACTAATTGAAGTGTCATCTGCCACCTGTGGGGACAGAGGTAGAAGCAGACGCAACCACCGCCAGTGGTAGATGCGACAAATAGTTGCAACCACCGCCAGTGGTAGATGCGACAAATAGTTGCAACTACCACCAGTGGGGGCAGACGGGAATAAACCTTTGATAAGTGTGTTTTTACACCCGTTACATGTATTTATTTTCTGTGTTCGCAGGTAGCGCGGGCGCGGGTGCGGGTGCGGGTGCGGGTACCATGGCCGGCTGATGGAGCCGGGCTGGTGGTCGCCCTCGCCGTCGGCCTCGCCGCCGCCGCCGCCCCGCGCCCCGCCGCCGCGCTGCCATTGCCGACAACCCTTTTCTACTAGCTACACTTGCTTGCCGCACTATGGTACGTATTAACTGTTACTTACCATCATCTGCAACGGCTCTAGTTTTGGCAGATTAGCGGGGTTCCAATACACAATCTACATTCTGAATGAGGGCTTAGGGAATCATTGATTGCTTCGCGCTACGCTTTGAATATTGATGGTTATTATAATCGTATAATTTATCGTAATGAATTTAATCCGTAGGGTGGCTTTTAGGCTGTCATCTGATCATTTCAATGTCATAAATTGTTATCATCTTAAAAGTCAAGTATCTTTATAAAATACTAGCGGCCCGTCCCGGCTTCGCACGGGTGGACATTTATTTTCCCCTAACCCCCACGCCCCTATTTTTTTCTAGTAATAAATATAGCCTACGTTACTCAGGGATAATGTAGCTTTCTAATGGTGAAAATTTTTTTGAAATCGGCACAGTAGTTTTTGAGTTTATTCATTACAAACATACACACACACACACACACAAAAATACAAATCTTTCCTCTTTGTAATATTAGTGTAGATGAGAAAAAGTCCTGTGTGTGTTTTCAAAAACATAGCAGATTTTTCCAAGTTAAGCCCTCAAAAATACAAATAAAAAGAAAGCAAGAATTTACGATGCAAACTGAGCACTAAAATGTGAATATGAGCCAATAAATATGAAAAATTTAAATAATTTCGTGCACATTCACGTTACACAAATGTACCGGTGGAATGACTCGGCCGCATATTTGAGAGTACTAACATAAACCAGAGACACGCGTTGGGGTCGTAACGACTTCGCAACGACATGGTCACGCGCGGCGACAAATACCTTCATATCACACCTCATTATCTTTACGAACACAATTCCCCTTATACGAAGAGTTCGGTTTAGTGAATTAATGAATTTAGCATTCAAGCCCTCTCAAATAACGGGTAGGAAGGTAAGCGCCATTGTCATCACGCTGACAGGAACCTCAAGTGTCCCATCACTACGTCCCCCGGGACCAAGGGGCCCCTCGAGCTATCACGGGCAGGTGATATTAACCTTTGAACTCCTGATATGTTGTCCGATTTCCCATGCCCCATTCCACCCCATTAAATACCTTTATGTTTAAAAGAACATATATTAAACTTAGTGGCCTAAAAACGTCTCTCGCGCCATTCTTTCGCGCTAATAAATCTTGAATCTCTTTGTAAAGATTCACAATCTCCGCGGTCTAAGCCCGACAAGAAAAAACACATGGCGACGGCTACACGTTGAAAAAATTCTTCGCGAATTTATTTCTCGACAACAACGGTCAACACAATTTTATTCTAACGAATGTATGGTTCGTCCGCCGCCGGATGCGAAGCACTTAGCCGCTCGGCTGCCTTCATGCGATCCTTACATTTAAGAGATCCTTTTCGAGTTGTTTTGTCTCCCAAAAAGATTTATGTTGAATAAAAATATAGTTGAATCGACACAGTTAAACTTACATAGTATTTACAGTACTCCTTTGCACGTACGTTCGGCGTACAACCAGTTTAGCGATTCGGAGCACACAATCTAATTCCTCAGGGTAACGATAATTGAATAACTTTTGTCTGCCAATCATTGAAGCTCTATCTTTTGTGAGATTCTGCGCTAATTCAAAGGGAAATAATAAAACAAAAGAACCATTTGTAGATGTTGTCTTAAGTTTATTCCGTTAGAATGCTTCGTTTATCGAATTATTTTCTTTTCTGCTTACTTTTTTGGAGATCTGAAGAACAGTACCTTTTCTGATAAGGGGGTGTCAAATGGCTTGTTCTGAGTCATAAAATAGGTATAAAAGACTGTTCAACAATATCAGTGTTATCGAAATTCGATTTTATGTCTAATATTAGGTAAACAATTGGTTACACTCGCCCTTACTAACCTCCGGCAATTTGTATCGAGTTCACGTAAACGGAAATTGTTAAGAGGTATATTGCGAAATAAAAATACGGAAATAACTTCCAAATAGTGTTCCGTATTTTTTATTCCTTTTGTATGTGGACTTTTATTAACTCTTAGGTTCTTTCTCAATAAATCGGCAGAAATGCTTAATCATGCTTGACGCTACGGAACCAGGCTTGGTGACGTCATACCCAAAACACAATGCAGTAAAGAACTCTATTCCAAATAACTGTAGCTCAAAATAACGCTTACCCAGATGTGGTTGACAATGTACGTTGTACTCAGATGGATGGCCAGACGGCGAGGAAGAGTCGTCGGGCGGTGCGTTACGGGAGCGCGAGCTGCGGTCCCTGCACCGCACCGTGCCCGCACTGCGACGCCGAGAGCTCGACACGCGCGCCATCAAGCACCACTTCTACCCAGAGGGAGGATGGGGGTAAGTGGAACAGCAAATGTGCATTATAACAGTAGTCAAACTCGATGCCATCGAAATATCAATACAACTGTTAGTCTCTGTATCAGCTCAAGGTTATGACGACGGTATTAACTACATCTTTATACATTTGTACGCTTAAAGTATTTATCTGTACTAATATTATAAAGAGGTATTTGTATGTTTGTAAGTTTGGATGTAGGGGTAATCTTCAGAACTACTGATCCAATTCCAAAAATACTTTTCTTTCACTAATAGGAAGCTACATTATCCCCCAGTGTCATGGTCTATATTTAAAACATTCTCGTGGAAAATTTCCGACCATAATAGGAGCGAACCTGCAGGAAAATGATAGAAATAAATAAATACCAACAGGAATACAGAAGTAATCCAAAGGAAATACGAACATGTTGAATTCCCCCACACATATGCTCGGGTAAATATCAGTCACAATTCCTCAACAATTAACCGCAGCTATTTACCAGGTAAGCAGCTTATTAGCAGCATATAAACTGGAACAGCTGAAAGTTAGCGTGGATAATGCTCCCGAGCACTCTCCATTGGCTGTAGTTAGGTTAGGGAGAAGTTGGACTGTTCAACTAGTGGTCAACTTCATTAACTTCAGTTTGAGTAACTCTACACCTAAAAAAAGTAGAATATCCGATCAATTATGAGGCAGGAAGTCTGCCATATCATAATACCCGGTATAATAATTAGCCTTTAACTTGCCCAGTGCTGGGACAGGCATACTCTCTGTGAGAGGAAAAGTACCGCAATCTACCACGCAGGTCTCATCATCATCATCATCATCTACAGCCCGACTTCATCCCATGCTGGGTATAGGCCTCTCTTTGCTTGTGCCAAGCTCCACGTTCGTTTGCCAGCCTCATCCAGGATATTCCCCAAATGGCAACAATGTTTATTGCTGGCAAATTAACAGCTGGTATTGATGTCAAATAAACGCGATATCTATACTTTATATCTAGCCTTTGACATCCAGGATCATGACAAAAATATTTTACTAGAAATTTTGGAGCGTGCAACAGGGGTATAAAAAACCTACATGAGAAAAATCAGAAAATTGTTCGAAAAAGAATACGATACAAAACGAAAGTCGAAAGCTCACTGCTATAAAATTCTACGACTGGCGGTAACCATGTCCATCAAACAAAACTTTTGAAATATCAAGAATAAGTGCCTACTTACTGTTTTATTACTTTTTTCAGCTCCCCTGTAAAGTGCTTCGATCAATATTTCTTATCACATTCGAAACGAAATAAATTGTGAAGTCAGACGAGTAACTGAATAAGAAAAACGGAAATAATCTTGTATCAGGATTGGTTCATTTTGACGTTGGTTTATTATATTTGTTTACCTGTCTGGTAACATGAGGGTATTATTAGCACATAAAACGGAATATATGTTTAATCTGGTTCTTTTGAGTTTCTGATATTTCAGCGTTGTGAACCAAATGCTAATCAACTGAAATTATTACGGAGTCATCATCATCTCCCTAATAACATACACATTCTACTGATGGGCACTAGGCGCTAATAATAAAAGTGTGAGATTAGGTTATACAGGATGAGTGTAAAAGGATAGAGAGAAGAGAAGAGAAGAAACACGGCGCAAGAATTATTGCTGGGAAACGGCCATTTTTTTGGTGTGAAACTCATGGTTTACGGTAGCGCTCAATGTAACGTGCATTGTGCTTTATTATTCAGTGCCTCCATTGATCCATTGAATAAAAAAGCCGTCATGGAGAAATCTAAAGTAAAGTTATAACATTTCAAACTTGTATTTATAAAAAAACCTATAAAAAGATGATACTTTAACGGCAATAATAAGTCTCGCGGCTTCATTGAGTATGTTTTTACTCATATTTTATGCATAAACAAATACCTGGTAATAGGTGAAGCATTATTACATTATCTATCTATTATAGTATTTACCCACCGGGTGTCTATGTAGCCTGAAGATATCCAAAGCTAGGATTAAGCTAAATCCGTTGGGATTACGGAAGCACATCCAATATCACACATTAATTAAGGATTCTGAACTATATCTGTATATTGTATTTGTTGTAACTATTTCCTCCACAATACAGATGATACAATACATAGGCATACTCCTATTTTGACGAATCATGAAATTGTTGAATGAATTATTCATGTAATCTAATCATTCTTATTCATGTATTACATTGTGTACAGCTATTGTTTTACCTCATCCCTATAATAACGCCGGATCTTGTTCTCATACAAAACGTATTACGTACAAGATTTGATGACTAGATACGTCGCGACACGTCATAAGCCGTCTTCGGTCGCAGATAAATGTTCCGACAAGCCATGAGGCACAATGAACACGAATCTCGAATTTCCCCCGAGTTCGTGACGAGACACAAGATGAAGACATATAATATCATCATCAGTCGTGAAGCAACTTTATTCCGACTACGAGATAAATTCGATGCGAACACGAGGTACAGTCATCAGGGAATTCTCGGATCTGATACGGACATAATGCGACGGTCTCATCGGACGATAAACGAATTTATATTTCGGATATTGACTGCGTGCCGCGGCTATTAATGCGCAGGCTTCTGCCGGTGACAGTACCGCTCCTCCTCACACATGTTAATAAAGATTTTATTTTAAAATTGGCTTTCAAAAGTATGATGTTTTTCACAGTTGGTTCGAGCAGATGACATAATTGAATTGGGAAACCAATTTGTAATTGCGATTGTCTGTAATCCGATAATCCGTACCGAAACTGTTACCTTTATAAAATATTCATGGATGGTTTGAATAAAAATCACAACCTTTTTACTACGCTCACCGCTCTTTTGACGGATTTTCACAGGATGACGCTTTCAGGACATCCAAAGGCATGACAAAAAAACGGTCGTCGCACGAGGAAATTGAATGCTGAAATTTTTTGAACGAACGTTACATTGACTTTTTTTGGCCCATCTTCACATCCATCTGGGTGCCATTGAATGGCTCTTTGAAACTGTCTGACTGTCTCACATTGACTGAAATAAGAATTTCATAAAATTATGTTTCAGGTATTTTGCTAAGAAATTGTCCATAATTTATGAGCTTTGTTTCCGTGCTTACATAATATATGAGAAGTAAATAAGGTAGGCCACTTTGTGTCCCCAGAGTGTCCCACCTTCAACGCAGCAACGAGTGTATTAATAATTCACACAACTAATTGCTGTAATAGAGGTAAGCCTTAAAATACGGATTAGTGCGTAACTTCCTGCCGAGTTACCGGAGCCTCGCCGCGAGAATTATACTGCGGCGAAATAATCGCTGCGATTTAATTACGTCGCTGGCTTCGCACGCCGCGCATCACGGATGTAGGATATGGCGGAATTAAGACGTGATTTACATGCACGACAGAACAATCTGGGTACATCAGCAATATGTCGGGCGTGAGTTAGGATTCGTAATTTAATAGAAAATGACCGTTATGTACAAAGTAAATGGAGTGTGTTAGGACCGTAGTAGGTTCTGCCTATCCTCATGGGAAAAAGTTGTGAGTTACTGTGTGTATGTTTGGATGTCCGTCTAAGTTCAGATTTGTTCGCAGATGGATCGTTTGCGGAGCCGCATTCCTGGCCCATCTCCTGTCGACTGGGCTGCAGCTAGCCTATGGAGCACTCCATGTGTATGCCTTGAGACACCTTGGACCCTCTGCTGATCATGCTGGTAAGTTTTCAGCTTTAGACGCTTTTTACACACAACATCTGGAAAAATGAAGATCATCTCGTTTTATCTAATGTACGTAATGTATTACTTACTCCACTTTCCCATCGTCTGAACCAAGTTTCTGTTATTTACGTTGTTATTGTCTATACGCCGGCGTCCTATAAAACCTATTCGAGCGTAAAATAAGAAGAAATTTTGATTCTATATTATTATTAGACATGACAAATAATAAATAAAGTAAGGACGAGGAAACGACAATAGCTCTTATATGTCATAACTGAATGTAAGATTGAGGAAGAAAATAATTTTGAATGCGTAGCGGAGGCCGACGAGGGCCTCAGAGTAGAAAAGTAATCTATCAACGGCAACCCTCCGGATATGATACTTAAATAAACAGACAACGACGAAAAAATATTTACGACGCAAAATGAAAGCGTATCAACGTTACAGCCAAAATAAACGAGTTCACCTTCACAACTTTTAATTACTATCATTCTGTAAACTTCCAATTTAATAAAGGGGCCATCTGCTCACTTGTTACAACTTTGTTCGTCTGTTAGCATTTATTACGTTTTTCACGACATCTCTATTTAGGCGTAATTTACGTGAACAAAGCCAAGAGATTGTGTTTTGACAACTACAATTTAATATTGGTTATTAAGTAAATGAACTTTCCGAGTTACCGGTATTTGTGGACCTGCTTGATTTATTGAATTAATTTTCCAAGATTCACGACTGGGGTTGAATATTAAGAGGCAGAAGTAATTTCGGTTATGAGCGCGGTCTTTGTTGTCAGTGGTGGGAGGGGGCTGAGGCGGAGCTGGGGGGGGCATAACTCTGTCAGGTTCGCCATTTGCGCCGCTTTCAAATTGGAATTTAGCGACGTTAACGAGTTGAGGTACACTTGGCGACAGGACAAGACGATATCGAAAACTGCACTTATACCCTAACATGCTGAAAGTACAGACGCACATCAAGCTACTACAATCTGTCAAATTTCTTTAATAGATTTTCAACTTTATCGCTAAAGCATTAGGTTCAAGGTTGATTGGGTTATTTGACAGTTTCAGGTAGCTTGATTTGCTGGCGTCTGTACCTTGTTATACTCAGGCAATATTATAGCCTCCCAACACAGGATCCCAACAAAATTAAAAACTTTAATTAACTTTAATACAGTCTTACGGTGCCAGTAATTAAAATGCAATAAAGTGCAAAATCGGGCCAAGTAATTATAAATCTTAAGCTGCAAGATAAAATCGACACAATTTTATTATCCCTTATATCCTTAAAGGCTAATTTAATTACGTCGGCTTTAACTTCGTCAGAGGATTTCTTTGTACATTCTGAAGGCAACGATAATGCGTACGACAATATTTATAACGGGGAACGGCCATTCGGTTCGGGCTAATCGTGTTAAGTGAAATCTCGGAAAGATGGCGGTATTTCCCAAATTACCACTATCTCAGGTCCTACTAATGTGTTTTAGGTCGGTCGCAGTATCTTAGCAGGACCAATTAAGGCTAAAATAAGAATTTATCTGCAATTCCGTTCGCATCGAACATGACGTTGTGTGGAATACAATGCCACTATTGTTTGTTATCATAATGCGTATCTGATGACGTAATGACGTGTATGCTATCTAATGATCCATTGCAGTTGGCCATGTTTACGTTTCGTCATCGTGTTATCTTAATTTGCAATTGTTCTGGGCCTAATACATGGGACTGTAGAGGTGTTAACCTCCACGGTCGGAAGTTACTGGCATATTATAATTAAAAGAAGAAATTCTAATTTCGTATTTAGAAGACTAAGAAAAGATTTGGAAAAGATAGACATGTAACAAGTAAAATTTAATTAAAAGTATCAAAAAACCTGAATACAAATTGTATTATGTAGGTACCTAAATATATATTTGTAAATCTGCTTTTAATTTCCTTCATTTTTATACCCTACCCAATAGGTTTGGTTGAAAAAAAAATATTACCGACTTACAATTTGGCGCCAAAAATTCGGTGTTTTGTATTGTTTTTAATACACCTAAGGATACTTGGGTTTTTGAGATGATACCTTAATAGTCGAAATCCATCCAGCCATTTGGAACATGCGAGGTAATAAAGAAATTTACAAAAAACAAACAAAGAAACATACAAGATACGCGCGAAAAACATAACCATTCCTTTGGCAGTCGGGTAAAAATAGAATCGAAACCAAATAAAATAATTATTTTATTCATAAACGCCTTTTATTTATCCCCGGTTCCCACAGTACCCACTTCTGGCATTTGTCTTTAAGTTGCACGATAAATAAAATACAAGGTGGATCCCTATAGTTGGCCTTTTGGGTTAAATTTTCTTTGTTTTCCTCCTATCAACAATAATCTAAATGTGTTTTTGTTGACATGATACTCAAAGGTAAAGAGTTTTCTCGTGACACTGGCGGGGTTTTATCGCTCAGATTTTATTGTACGTCCGTCTATGTCGGGATAGGACGGTCGTATCCCTAAGGAGAATCACAGAATGTAGAACAATTCCACTCTAATAAAATAAAAGAAAATTCAAAAATATTCCTTTAGAAGGCCTCATTATTTGTCTGCAAAAGATTCAGAAGTTGCATGATCGTGCAAATGTTACGCTAAATTAAAACAGGGAGCAGATTTTTGTAACAAAGTCTGTTTGAAAAAATCACGAAGTTTCGAAACGTATTTTCATTTTCAACTTTACAAAAAAGGAATGTTTCATAACATAATGTCACGTCATCTGAAATGTACAGATATTTTACGAAATAATCTGACTGAAACACAACTTTCAATTACCAAAAATTCAGCCTGAAAGTTACGATACGGTCTCAATTTCGCGCAAAAAAATGCTGTCAACACAATTTGTGCCGATTAGTTCCCTCGTGGGAGCTTCGGGAGCTCGGGACGATCCTCTGAGCCGTTAATTCTCCTGTTGAAAAGTGAATCGACACCTTGTTTGATAAAATTGATCAAAACGTTTTGGACGATAAACAAAGGCACTTAGTGCCGTGTACAAAGTCGAACGCTTTACCAAAATTACAGCGCTTAAACTTCTAGAATCAACACTTTGCATGTGTATTTCTCTGCTAAAACCAGGCAACATACATGGAATTAATCTATTCCTAAAAGTTGTCTAATTCCCTCACATGGCAAGCATGGCCCACAAAACTTTAATCCAGCGAATTTGAATTGAAACGTGGGTCCCTCGTCAACCAGCGCTGGAACGCTCGCTAAACTGCGAAAAGGTCAACAGGAAATGTAAAGAGTTAAATAAAACACGCCATATTGGACTGGTAGAAAATTTTGTTTAAAAATGAAAAAATAGTAGGTATTAACGTCAGTATTTAAATGCGCAATACGCCATAACATACACAATATTTTAAAATTTACGTTTTGAAGAAACAGCATGAACATTAGATTTCCTTGCATCTCATGAAACTATTCTGTTTAAGTGGTCTAGTGATGCCCCTTGCTTGCCTCTAAAGAAGGAAACAAGCAGATACTTGTTAGTCGTTAGAGTACTCGGCACATGACGAGGGTTTGTCAGACCCAAGATTTAATGAAGTTCTCGTAGTAATAGGGTTTATAATTAAACTAAGGGTGTAATATTAGGGGTAAAGTTTAAGAAATTTTAGAAATTAACCATGTTTATTACTTATTTCTTTATTTATTTATTCAGTGGTGACATTTTTTTAATAACATACCTGTCCCTCAGTGTGGGCCGGCGCGATATGCGTGGGAGTATCTCGCGCCGCGGGTGCGTTCGCAGCGACGCGCAGAAAGTCTCCGCGCCTCGTGGCACTCCTCGGGGGCCTGCTGCTGCCGCTCGCTTGCCTCTTCACTTCATTCGCCACGCAGCTTCATCAGACATTGCTTAGCTACGGTAAGTACGGATACTCAATAGCATTCAAAAAATGAAGACTAAAGTAATGATGGATGGACTGTGACAGATGATATGGCTAGAAACGATCTCTATAACTAGGGAAGTTTGAAAGAAGAAGACACGCAGTGCCAACCCCAAAAAAAATAAGATACTGGCAGTTGAATTATGAATAGTTAAAACAATCATAGGATAAACCGTGGTTATACTAAAGAGTGACTATACTACACCTACCTAACTAATTGAGAAAGTCGGAACACGAAATGAGGTACTTCTAAAAACGCTTAACGATAGAATGTGATATACGTTAAGCTTTTGAAACCGCAAAGTTACGAGAGCGTTACTTTAACCGATACCATTACCCAAGCCATAAACGAACCGGACAGAAAACTCTTCGCGTTCGAATTCAGCTGCAGTAAATTTCTCCCGTTATCTTTCCAAAACAAAGGTGCAAAGCTAAGTTCTATATAAAACGCGTGTTCAGTTCAATAAGTTATCCTCTCCACACAGTGCGGGTTTGCGGGATATTGAATCAAGCTCGCCTGTTAGTTTTGCTTACCATTCCGGGATGCTTGCAAAGCGTGATATCGTTTTCTTCTAACGGTTGGTATGAGGGTTAAATATATTTTTTACTGAAAACATTATTTGTAAGGACTTGTATATTCAAGGAGAGACTAAAATAGGCGAGACGTTTGCTGCGGACTTTTTTCCACATTTTCTCTCTGTACTTTTCAGAGCTCTGAAGATTCTAAAGGTTTCTTTAGGTTTCTAAAAAAAACATAGAAGTTACCCGTTCTCTGGTACCTTACGGAGCAGACAGAATGCTAATTACAGCTATTACTAGTTATAACAACGTCAGATAAGCAAAGAAAAGGAAAATGCACAAGAATTTTCTTTTGAAAAAGGAGTACAGAATATTCTTGCAGACTAAAGAATATTATTATTTTGTTATTTTGATGTTCGAGTTGTTCGAATTTCGCATTGGACATTATTAATGGGACGCAAAAGGAAATTCTCAGAAGCAGACCAAAGGTTGGAATTGTGCCACATTGCCAATAGGGCTCAATACCGTCACTATGGACACGACATTGTGGGCTTCAGACTGTAATTTCAATAGACGTCAGTGCTCAGTCTATTTGGAAAATTCAAGTTTGATCTGAATCAGTTTTCGGTTGAATAAAATTATTTAGTACTCATTTTGATTCACGTATTTCGAAAGGATAAATAAACATTTTTCGTGCTGGGAATTTTGCATTTTTACCAACGCCACTCCAATATTGCTTTTGGTTACAAACAGATACAATATTACAATTTCCACTACATACACTGCGCAAAAAAAGTAATCAAGAATTTTTTTAACACAAATAAATTAGGCACCCGATTTTCATCAGCACAAGCTATGCCCACATTATTGTAAGTAATCCTGATGTCTCCAACCCAGGTGTGGTGTTGGGTGTGGGATGTGGGTTCGTGCGTGAGTCTGCTGGCTTGGTGCTGGGCGCCTACTTCAGGAGACGCAGACAGTTCGTCGAGCTGGTGGCGCACGCTGGTGGTGGAGTGGGTATCGCACTCTTCAGCGTCGCCTATAAGGAAGCCGTGGGGTATGACTTGAAAGAAACGTTGTCGTTTAAGAATACGGTGTCGAGAATCGAAATATTACTCCTCATCCTACAAAACATTTGGTACGACTTGGTACATTTAGGCTTGTATTTTTATAAATACTTGTATTTTTGTATCAGGAAACTAGGTTGGCGTTTGGGCTTACAGGCAGTGACTGGTGTGCTCGTCCTAGCTTTCTTCCTTAGCGCCGTGTACCGCAGTGCATCCCTCTATCACCCCCAACGTCGCGCCATACTTCACCTCAAGAACCAACGGCGAAAGGTAAGGCCGGTAAGATTGAAACTTTATACATTATTCAATCAACTCACCGATTTAAATCTAAGACAAATTATTTCCCGCAATTTGTGCCCAAAGGAAACTGACACTAATTTATGTACGGAACATTTCATTTAGAGTTAGATCCTTTTCTCAACTTGGTGAAGCAAAGTTTCACTTAAATTAATATTTGCCAATAAATTAGAAGATGTTGCGACCAAGTTTAATTGATTGATTATAATTAAACGAACTCGTTTTTATTTGCATTAGGTAAAAGAAAAGAAAGGCCTAAAGAGAGGAGGACCAATCTTTGATTTAAGCCCTCTCCAATCTCGGCCGGCGAAAGTTTTGTTGCTGGCCGCCGGATTAGCTGCTTTTGGACTTTACACTCCCGTCTTTTTTTTGGTAAGTCTAATTGGTAAAGTTTGGAAATCAAAAAGTTTTCGTGATTAATATTAATATTTATTTTTAATAGGCTTTGCAAGGTTTTCAAGAAGGTTTAGAGGAGAGTGCCCTAGTGTTGTTGCAAACGTTTCTGGGGTTCGCCGCGGTGCTAGGGTGCGCCGGCTTCGGGCTCGTGCTGGTGCGCCCGTCGGCGCAGTGCCTCGTCTCCAAGCAATATCTCTGCCAAACGGCTATGGTGGGAATAGGTACAAAATTGAATATTTGTCTTACGTACGCTTCCACGAAAATGTAACACATTTCAGAAGTAATAAGGAAGAATGTTTGCAGGTATTTCAATGCTCGCGCTAAGCAATGTGGAAGGCTATCACGGATACGTGCTGTTTGCCTGGATGTACGGGCTTTGTTTGGGAGGATTTTTATATTCTATAAAGATGCTCACAATGGAACGCGTTCGGGGACGACATTTTACTAGAGTTTGGGGTATGAATATTTAATGCACTATAGTCTTTTATAGGATTTTCTTAAAAATAGGATGGTTAAGAGGTTTTTGATTGAACAGGTTTCGTGCAAGGTGCTGAAGCTATCCCAGTCATGGTGGGTGTACCAGTGACAGGGTACATCAACCAACAAGTGCCAAGAGCAGGGTTCTACTTCTCGTCAGCGGCGACGCTGGCGGGCGCTATGCTGTTGTTTTTCGTTGGGTTTTCTAAGCGGGAGCCGGAGCCGCCGCCGCCCGCGCCGGCTCCCACGCTGGTGGAGACGTGTCCGTGTTCCACGCCGCCGCCACGCTGCGAGCCCGCATGGTGTGCCTGCAGTGCGGGCGGGGCCACGGCCTACTGCGCCTGGCCGGGCCCTACCTGCGGCACGCGCCTGCCCAAGTCGCTCTCGTACGCGGCACCGCTCGACCGCCCGTGCTGCTCGGCCGCGCACTGCCCAGACTGCTACCGCCGCGGGCCCGCGCCTCCGCTGCGCTCGTCGCGCTCCGTGCCCGAGGGGCTGGCCACGCGCGGCGCCACGTGGACGCGCGGTGGCTCGTGCCGGCCCCCCTGTCGCCGCCGCGAGCATCACCTCATCGAACAGATCACCACTTCCGTATGATAGTGAGCGGAGTTTCCGTGATGAAGAGTGTGCAAATTTTAATTCTGTTTTATTAGTGACTATGAACACATTGTGTAAATAATTGTTTCTGTAGAAAATTATGTATCTACTAATTGAAGTGAAAGTTGAAGTGATAGATTTAATGAGAAGCAATAAACTGAAACAAATAACATTTGATTCTTCTATTGCCTTCACAACCCAGTGAACTGAATGTTTTCTTTGTCTTTTTATTCATATCGCGTACAATATAAACGTTGTTATTATTTACCAACGGTATAATAGCCGATAGCCGCCCAACATTGGGTCGTAACCATGTTTGCTTGTTAACCAACAATCCAAATAAACCTTGACATCATGCTGGAGAGTAGATTGTTAACTGTAAAATAGATAATTTTTCCTACTTCTTAAAGTACTCGTGGGACCTTTGTCGTAGTTAAATATTCATATTTTATAATGTAGAGCCAACACTTTTGAATCATAAATTCTTCAATCTTTGTGTCATATTTACCTATCTTATCAGAGACTATATAAAATAATGAATTTGTCTTTGTGTTATTCTCAATAAATGATGAATTGAATACAAAAAATAGTACTGTGAAGAATACTGAAACATGTAAGTATGTACCAATAGTCTGTTTGATAAAAACAAAGTCAATTTTAGCGATCATAATAACTGTTTTAAGGAGATGAGTTGGATAGTTTCGTTTTATGATTGTTACGAGTATTGTTTAGAGGTAATATTATATTTTGTCGTTACAAGATTTGTTGTTTTTGTACCAAAGTGTGATTACAGTTTTGGTGATAAATAAAAAATTAAGAGTTTAGAATACGTGCTGTCTTTTATTACGTATTCCGTACTCGTGTAAGGTACCCTTATAATTTTATTAAGGTTAAACTGGAAGGTTGAAAGGTGCCCGTGTTTCAAACATTTACATATTTGCCTTAAAAAAGTTGTATAGAACTGAAAAATAAAATTCGATAGCTCCAGGGAAAATGAGCAGACATCATTGCGGTTGCCTTTACACAACAGTTTATTGAATAAAACGGATTGTTCGATACTCTCACTGGCTTTAGCCTGCGGCTTCGCCCACGTTAAGGTCGGACATCCCACGCCGAATGTACCCAATACAGGGAATTAAAAATATTAATTTCAACTTTTATACATTCCCTGTAAAAATCCAAACAACCTCAGCCGTAAAGGCGTGTAAAGGTAACAGAGCTACTTCTGAATATATATATTTTATATACTAGCTTACGCCCGCGTGGAGTTCGGTAATATCCCACGGGATAACTACCGGGATAATATGTATCTTATATGTTAATCCAGGTTATAAGCTATCTGTGTATCAAATTTTATCTTAATCCGATCAGTAGTTTTTGCGTGAAAGAATAACAAACATCCATCCATCCATCCTCACAAATTTTCGCATTTAAAATAGAAAATATAGTACGGATTCAAACAAGATAACTTCAATCAAACATGAGAATATATCCTAAATCCAAATCTATTTTTCAACTGTATTGGTAACCAAAACCGATTTACACGACTCAATGTCTGAACTGTGCTTGCTAGGATTATGCACAATTGAATCACGGCCAGTTAATGCCTACACAAGCGCTTCTTGGCCCGGAGCCCTGATTGAAGACACTGTCCGACCTATCGGTAGCAATACGGATATTCCGACAGTAAGCTTCAAGAGGCCAGAAAATGGCTGTGGGCGATACATCGATATCTTGACCTGGGAACCTTCTAGTTATGGAGATATTGGAGGTCAAAGTTCAACTTTTTCACAAGTTTGTTTATAAATACTATTACTTCAAATACTTCCCTGGCCCGTTAAATATTTAATGCATCCATCAGCACAGTGTTTTGAGTGCGTTACATTGAGTTTTACCGTAAAACGTGACTTTTCACCCCAAAAAAAAACTCGTGTCCCAGCAATAATTTTTGCGTAGGGGTACTTAGTTTGTTGTACAGAATGCTTGGTTGACGGCTTCGTCCAGGGTCCGTTTACACCATGTTAGTAGTAACTAACATTTTTATAGCCATTTAGGTACTATGTAATCTCTATTAATACCTAGTATAGGTACACCCGTTTATCATATTTTTAAAAACAAATGGAGGAATAAGATATTTTTTCCATTTTCTTTTGAAAAAATTGAATTCGTATTCATCCCAACTTTATATTTGTTAATCATTTCGGACCTCACTACGATTTCTTTACCTAATCGTGACGGTATGGTAAAAAGGAATTACTGTCATTACTGATTAAGTCGTCCCCACTACTCGCTTCAGACAATATCATCAAAAAAATCCCGTTTAAAACGCCCAATCCATTCTCACTTCGAATCAAGATGAAACCAGAAAATGAGCTCCCAATTTTATTCAGTAATTCAACTGAATTTTCAAATAACGACGCCGTATCGTAATCTCATTCCATGCGTCATAGAGAGCAGACTTTATGCGCGACGGCCACAGCTGCTGAAATTTTAAAATCCATTTATATAGTAACCGGTGCCATGTTTGACATTTTAAATCCCGAATGCACTTTGTAGATACCAACATTTTATGTTTCTTTCCGATACATCCAAAGAATTAAAGGTCTTTGAAAGCTGCAAGCTTTTCTTTTAACTTAACGACAGCTGGAGTAAATGTTTTAAACAAAGGTCTCGACTTAAAATATAGCTCACGTTTTCCGTGACTTTTACGATATTGTGTGTTTTGTCGGGTGAATCACGTTTCGTGAACAAAGAACTCACACTAGTGACGGCGACATAAATACTTGTGGAATAAAACCAAAAAATATAAAATGCTGGAGAATGGGGACAGATAAACGTGTAGGACCTACTGCTGGGCTTTTGCATTGCATTGAGAGATTTCATTCAAATTATGTAGTAATATGTATGGGTGCTTTAACGTGAACTTGTGAATAAGTTATAATAAGTAGTGTAAGTGCAATTTTTGTGCGAAGCATTGAAACTTGATTTTCCTGAAAAAATAAATACTTGAATTACCGAAGGATTACTTCAAACCGATCTGATCAACGGACCATAGAATGTCTATACTCAGAGGCAAATGATTGCACATTTTTGTAAAATAAAAAAAATCTTTCATCGGTCACAAAATGGCTTCAGTAATTTTCAGTGACGAGGTTTTCATTTCAAAACTTCTTCAAATAAGTATTTTAGGTCTTCTAAAATACCACTACAGTAACTGGTTTGTATTGCAGAAAATAAAATTGGGTCAGCCTTTTAATAAAAAGAAATAAATAAATAGTATATTTTGTTTTCTTTTAATTTTAATGGTATCTGTCAATTATTTTGAGATTTTCAGCCAAAAAAGAACAAAAAGGTTTTGTTTACGTCCCCAAAAATAAGAACGCTTTGTTAAGGCCCCAAAAAAAATACAAAAAATACAATATTTCCTCAAGACAAAAAAAAGAGTAAAGTCTGAGATGTGAGCTAACAGAAACGTATGGAAGAAAATCATGGCTGTGCTGACACCACATAATGGATTCGGTGACCGTTATGTCAACAATCATCGCACGCTTATATAAATATAATATCATATGATGTTAATAAATGATGTCATATAATGTTAATAAATGATGTCATATAATGTTAATAAATGATGTCATATAATGTTATAAAATAAATATAATGTTCATCTTGAGAACCTTACTGGGAAGTGAAGGTACACAACTTCACTCACACATTATATTTTTTCCAAATTTTCCCTCCATAATAATTCAATAGAGCCCTACTTACGGGTGTAACCCAAAAAAATATCAAACCTACATAAGAGATCACCAGCAACATACCGAACCAAGCCAGAGTCCATTTTCCTTCATCTAAACACAAATAAAAGCAGCAACAGATAATCCTGGCAGGTGATCGGCTTTTGAATAATTTGATTCAGTATTCACGGAGCGCCGCCGTCCGTCACAGGAGCGCTCATAATTAAGACGAACAACAGGCAACGCCGCGTGCGTCGCATATATTTGTACAGGATTATGGTAATGGACTGGACCGGAGCTTTCCTTTTGCTATTTGTTTTAGAAGGAGAGGTAATAAACATCTGCACCTGTGCTTGAATAGTTTTACTATTTTTTGCGGTTTTATATCGTTTTTAGGGTTATGTATGTATGTATCGTTTTTAGGGTTCCGTAGCCGACTGGTAAAAACGGAACCCTCCTAGATTCATCATGTCTGTCTCTCTGTCTGTCCGTCTGTATGTCACAGCCACTTTATTCCGAAACTATTAGAACTCCACGGTTGCAACTTGTTTAGTCGATGTATTCTTTGAACCGCTTTACGATTTTTATACAAAAATTAAAAGCTTAAGGGGGAACCCATACGTGGAACTGAAACAATTTTTTTATCTAACTTATGCGGGGTGTCTATAAATTGGTCTTTAAAAATGACATTGAGGTTTCTAAAACCATTTTTTCTCAAAGTCTACCGTTTGAAAGATAGACATTTCCAACGTGGTGATCTAATTTCTAAAGTAAGAGGGAGAAAATTTTGAAAAAAGTAGGATTATAGAACGATAAAAACTTTCAAGATAAAAACTTTCGTTTGAATAAGACTTGTTGTTTAGGTTTTGAGATATGGGAGTTTTTCATCAAACTGCAGCAGTAACTTTGTTTTTCTTAACATACTATGAAAAACAAAATATTTAGTTTTGCTGTTTAATGTAATACAATGCTACATATGAATGAGCCTTCAAAATATTTTTATTCTACTGTTGGATCTAGGGAACCCTGTGTGCGTGTGAGTACGTCTCGCACTTAGCCGGTTTTTTAGGGTTCCGTACCCGAAGGGCAACCAACGGGACCCTATACGTTACGATCGCTTGGTAGTTCTGCAGGTTTTTTTTTATCCGTGGTACTACTGGTAGTAGAAAAAAAAACTGGCAACAAACGAAAAATATAGCCTAAAAGATATGTATATAACTGTACATTTATTGAATAAACTTATATTATATTATATAATTCTTCTTCTTCTAATTTTGCCCAGTCCAGCCTAGTTTATTTTCATTCCTTATTATCCAATCATACCCTCCAACTAAGCTATACTTGTAACTAAATAAGAGTTACTCGTACAACGGGCGGGATCAAACTTGACTTGAAGCTCAAGACCGCCAAAGTTTGACGGTTAATTGAAGGTAAACATGCAACAATCTTGTATCTCGACGTTTACACGGGCGAAACATTCACATAAAACCATGTTGATATCTGTATTTCTATCTCTCTCTTTCTCTCCCTTATTTGTATTTGTTTTATCCATCAGCCAGCATGTGTTTTTACGTGAATGTTTCGCCAAAGGACATCACATTCAGTTATATCTTTGTATGGAAAAAACCTGGATTGAGATGAATAAGTATCGTTACTCCTTTAATCAGCATTCTCCCCTTATCCCAATTTATTTGGGGTCAGCGAAACATGTCTTCTTCTTCCATACTTCTCTATTACTCATCTCATCAGGCACCTCCTTTCTTGCCATGTCATCTTTTACACAGTCCATCCATCGTTTCTTTGGTCTTTGTCTACTCTTATACCCATCCTCATTCATACCCAAAACTTTCCTTACGATATTTTCCTCAATATTGTTATGAACTCACTCACACCCACTCTCGAAATTCTGATTCAATTAAAATGGTGTTTGTCTTGATAAAGGTGTTTCGGATAACGCCCCAAAAGCGCAATGTTGGAGAGATTTCAAATTGATGCTACAAGAACTCTCATAATTCTTTCGCGATTCCCGGTCGCATCACAACACAATTTTTCAGTCACCAGCCGCCATTTCATCCATCCAGTGTTAACTCTGTGCTCAACACTACGATCTATTTCGCCATCGCTTTGCACGAGTGAACCGAGATACTCTTTTATTCTTTAAAATTAATATAATAAACTTGTGAAACTTTAACTTACCCCAAATAAAACGGACTGAAAGCAATGAAAATACGATGAAATGAGTTCATCCATCCAAGGAACATTGAATGTACGATGACCACTCTGAAGGAGGTGCTTAATACCCTCTGATTGAGAACTAATTCTCAAAGCTAATACCGCTAATTCTCAATCACATACGTATTTGTTCAAATCAACTCGGATAGCTTCTAATTACAAAGTAATATATCGGAAGGCGGAGTCATGTCTCCGTGCGAGATCAATACGGTATGGATTCTGCGAATAGTGATACAATTCAATGCAGGTCATTTATTCATAAGCAATACTCGGTTTTTCCGTGTTTTAATAAGCTTATCCTAGAATCGGAAATCCCTGTGATAAACCACACATTATTGTATTGTTTTAATACGCACTCCTTATAAATTGAAGAATCCATTACATTTTTGCATTTCCGTTCTGAGATATTTTTGCAAACCAGATTCCGGGGGTTAGCCAACGTTTCCAAGTATTTTTTAATAATAACCAAGAGGTATTCCAGTTGAATCATTTACTGAAGCTCATTCTCGTAGGTACAGTTATGTAAAGAATGTGAAGTCTTAAACTTAGTCTTTAAGTGCCCGGAATTGGTATGCAAACATGCAGCTCTCATAGTGAGGAACTTTCGTAGATCCTGAATTACTTTCAGGTCAGACAACAAAGTTCTTCATTGAATAAAATTTAGCCTAGAATTTAAAGTGTTTTCAAGATGTTCCTCCTTCTTATGTATTGGCAAACTATCTGCATAGAAAATCAAACCTCGCATACCCTTATTTAGTAATCAATGTAAGCATGCAAGTTATAATTTAAGTAACTGAAAATAAATGCATATCCCTATTAGATTTCCAGTTATTTTATTTATTCATAACACACATAACATCACGCCTGTAATCCCCTAAGGGTTAGGCAGAGGAATACATTTCGCCAGTTTTGGTTAAAGTCCCATGATATTCGTTTCATCACTTACGTAGATTAGATATGAAAGTTAAAACAATACCTTATTACCACCGATTACTGAGTTAAACGGATTGGATACCTAAATACATCAATCATTTAAAATCACGCCTGTATTTCGTTGAAGAGTTTGGCAGAGCTCTACCAAAGTACCACCACAAATCCAAATTCCGGGCTACACTTTTTCATGGAAATTAATGTATACTTACATTAAAAAACATTTTGATGAAATCACCTAAAAATGTAATCTATCGGAATGAAATATTTCAATTCAACACATAACATAACATCACGCCTCTAATACCCGAACGGTTAGGCAGAGGTGTACCTAATTTAGTACACCCACATTCCGCCAGTTTTGTTTAAGTCCCACGTAATAGGGGGCGAGTCTATTGCCATCAACCGGGCACAAATTTTACCCAGACTCCGTGGCTGCTACTGAGAAATTCCTGATGGTTGGGAATTATATACTGAATACGTGGTAACCGTTTCTTCCACCCCCTTTAATTTGTCAAAGAACTCCTTAACAGAATCAGGACTACGGTAAAGAAGAAACACTTCCTGTCGCACTCAAAATTGTTTCCTGTCCTCATTATTTCTACAAAAATACTTGTGTAGGCGAATTATTACGCCTATGATGGCTTTTATCATTCTTATATTGATTTCTGAAGGGAAAACTCAGTGTAACAGGAAATAAGTGAAAATAAAGCTGTTGTTGCGTTTTGCGGAAGCTGTGCAAATCACTGGGGAGAGGAGATACTGCTGCTAATGGAGCATGACCGGCAGTTTGTGCACCGACGTGTATTGGGGACCGCCTGGTAACATTTCTTTTGTGAGATAGTGTATTTTTTTTTATAAACAAAGTTATATGTACAGTCACGAGCAATGAAATGTAAACACTTATCAAAATTTAAAAGTGTTTTTCAAACGTCGTTTTCACGTTTATAACTACATATTTTGGAAGTCATACTATTACGAAACAGACCTTATTTTAAAGTAGAAACCGTTCGTATACGGAGTATCGAGGAAATTGCTTTTGAATTTTGCTTACTGTATACATTTCATTGCTCGTGACTGTACATACTCGTACATATGGCGGCCCTTATCAAAATACGTAGATTATACACCTAGAAAAACTGATAGAAAATGAATATGGCATTAAGTCCGCGTCTGTCGCGAAATTAACCTACGTTTACCTGCAAAACGTAATGAAAAGAAGAGAAAGGAGTGTATATGGATCGTAACAGGTGACGATCAGAGGTTTCTGCCTACCGCCATGGGGAAAAGCATGAAATTATGTAGGTGTGTATGTAGAAGCATGCGAGTAAAGACATAATTTATTTGTGCTCTGGTCTAAAGTGTGGACTCTGTGGAGGACGCTCAACGACTAAGTTTTGATTAGAGTGGTTCCAAACACGTAGTCTGGATTTGTGCCCGGTTGATGGCAATAGGCTCGCCAAACGCAACAAGGGTCTTAAACATGACTGGTAAACCGTAGGTAACCTAAGTTATTATTCGACTTTATTAGGAAACTTGACGGCCTCGTTGGTCTAGTGTTCGCAAGTGCGACTGCTGAGCGTGAAGTCCTGGGTTCGATTCCCAGGTCGGGCAAAGTGTTATTGGGTTTTTCCATCAGGGATTCCTCAGTAACAGCCACGGAGTCTCGATTTGTGTCCGGTTGATGGCAATAGGCTCGCCCCCTATTACATGGGACTCAAACATGACTGGTAAACCTGTAGGTGTACTATTAAGTACACCTCTGCCTAACCCTTCGGGGATTATAAGCGTGATGTTATGTTTATGGTGCCGAACTTCTATTTACCATCCACTACCTGACAAGTTAACCCCCAATCATAACCTATTTCACACCCTATAAAATACGTTTACACTTCACTCAGTTACGCTAACGAAATAAGAAAGGAACGGAATGAACGCTGCTTACAACGATGAAAATAAAAACAAAAAACTTCGTTAAAAATAAATTTTTCCTTCATGTAAAAAAGAGCTTATTTCCGTGTAAGTGAAAGTTAATTTTCTGCTCTTTTATGTCTGAGTGATTATTTTACATTTTTACAAAGATTCTAAAGGATGATTTCCACCAAACGGCTCGCATCGCATCGGATCGGAACGGATTTACAATCTTTAAACGATACTAAATCGTGTACAAAGTCTTTAAAGTCCATATTACCATGCCGGGCACAGCAGCATGACCGCGGTCGCCTTCCGTGACACGCGATCGTGACCGAAAGTATGGTTCAACGCGCGATCGGCTCCGTCCGCCTGTCATCGTATCCGATCGGATCCTTTCGGCGGTCAACACGGTAAGAATAAAACTATGTGACTAGGCGCAGAAACGGTTACGTCCGCAAGCGACGGTACGGAGCCGACCATATGCGTCGACATACTGCCGGACACGATCGGCTGTCGCCGCATCCGTATCCTTTCCGATCCGATGCGATGCGAGCCTTTTGGTGGAAATCATCCTTAACAGGATTTTCTTCGTTACATACAGATCGACTTATCAACGTCTGTACGTTTTGTTATAGACATTTCTTTAGTAGATTTTTTCTTTTAAATTCGGAAGAGTAATGAGGCGAGAGGCTATTCAAATGAAGTAAGATATATTGTAAGGAATTAGGGCGACTCAGTGAATACGTAGATTCTTCTTCGTCGGCCTGGCGCGTGCCGTTTAGCTGAACTTTGCCGGGATTTTGTAAGTTATTATTTAAGTTTTATGATGTAGTATATAACTGCTTAGCAGACTTCACACAAAGCACTAAAACCATACGAAAAAGAAGAAGAAAGAAGTCTTCACACAAGTATATACGTATATAAATATATAAGCTGTGATTTATTTAATTTAGATTGAAATTAAAATTCTAAATTGCTCCTCTGATTTAGGAATATTCCTTAAATTATACCAAAAGCTAGATTAATTGGAATTTAGAAACTGTCTAATAGTTCTCAAAATTTCTAGTAACTTTAACTAGGCAGACAAATTCAGAATGTTCTCGAATATTCCCGGGAACGGCACATCACTATCTCGCACCTAACTTCGTTTAACTCCACGTTTATCTTTCAATCCCAAATCAACGTCTTGAACGAAATAACATTCCAAAGACGTTGTCGGGAACAAAATCTATGTATCTGAGAACATACAAACATATTTGACAAACAGGATGATGCATTTTTAGAAAGAGTCAAAAAATTGTTTGTATTTGTTTTTATAATTCCTATTTGTTATTTCCGATTGAATTTTTGGAACACAGTTAGGTACTTTGACGAAATCGCAATAAAATATTGTTACATTTAGGTACTATAACTTTCGCTCATGTCGATTATTCCCTAAGCAATACGCAAAGAATACGACACAATGTTTTCGGTAATACCGCCTGAAGCCATACAAAGCAATAACGGATTCGATACAAAGCTTATAAGCATTATTATGGGTTTTTTCGTATAACATTATACTCGCAAACATGTAAGTAGGTAAGTCTACATATTTGTTCCACAGTGAGTGTATGTGATTTAACGGTAATAAATTACATAACATCACGCTTTTAATACCCGAAGGGTTAGAGGCAGGGGTGCACCTAATAGTACACCTACATTTTGCCAGTTATGTTTAAGTTCCATGTAATAGGGGGCGAGGTTATTGCCATCAACCGGGCATCAATCCAGACTCCGTGGCTACTACTGAGAAATTCCTCAGGAAAAAACCCAATAACACTTTTCCCGACCCGGGAATTGAACCCAGGATCTCAAGCACAGCAATCGCGCTTGTGACCACTAGATCAAAGAGACAGTCCGTAAACATATCCACGGCAATCGGTTATAGTGTACCTTCTATCAGTGAAAGAATTTTCGAAATCGAATAAGTAGTTTCAGAGATTATCTCCTACATCCAAACTTACATACTTTATCTCTTTATATTATTAAAGTATGGAATAAGGGCGAATTCCATTAATTCAACTGAACGTGATCAGCATCTCTATACAACGTTCAAGAGCTGTTGGCAACGTTAAGGAGCTCGTGGCTAAATAATAGCAGCCGCTTGGGTCGAACCGTGATTGCCTAGGTTGGTCTGTGGATGGGTGACCACCCATTACATACCGGGTTTCTCCGTGCCTCAGAAGGCACGTAAAGCCGTTGTCATGTGTAGATTTGACAGTCGTTACAGATAGTTAGTGGCCCGAAAGTCTGACAACCAGTCTTACCAAAGGGTTTAATTTTACCCAATACTAACTGTGTTGTAGAGCACAGATAGGTAGTCGCCCCATGTTAAATGCTCAGCAATATTCAACTGCATCCGGTTAGACTGGACGCCGACCCTAACATAGTCGGCATAAGGCGGAACCCTTCATGCGCGAGTCCGATTCGCACTTGGTCGGTTTTTTTTACCTCATCGTTTTTTTTATCATTCGTCGCGTACCCGTGACTCAGGTCACAGGTATGCGACGTAGCCTTTATGTAGAGAACACACGTAATTTCATGAAATTGTTGAGCAGTACCTGGTCTCTATCGATAGGCGCAACAGATTGTAGGAATGATCATAAAAGATCATACCTAGGTGGAACTACCGATATATTCTCAGTGGTGTTTCCACGGAATCGTCTTTGCTTTAACCTTTTGACCGCCATAGTCACATATACGTAACAAGCAAGCTATTGTCCTGTACGCCAAACGACACAAATATGTGACAAAATGGTAGGTGAAATTGTGGCTTGGCGTGGAGGGCACGCGCGTGCGTTTAAGCTCTGGCGGTCAAAAGGTTGACATGTTACCATTTTACCTAGAAATTGCGTCTGCTATGAGGAATATCGGCTCACAATATGGTAATACTTACTTTTGTAACAATCGTGATATGCTTGGCTGACCATCTTCTCGGAATACTACTAGTATTACAATGAAATAAATGCGACAGATCTAAGGAAAGACGCAGAACTATTTTTCCTTCGCTTGTAAAACTTCTGCATCCAAGAAAATAAGGTACTTATATGTAGTATTTTATTTGTTTTTCGCAAAGATGTCTCATAATCCGATACTTACAAGATAAAAACAGGTGAATTATATTACACTCTTGAGCTTTCCGTGTATATGCTTTAGTATAAACTTGCTCACAAACTTAGCTTAAAGTAAGTAGGAGAGATGTCAGCAACCAAGAAGGGGCCCGCAAGGGCCGATGCCTGCCGGGGCTTCGGGACTGTTCGAAGGAGATACCGTGGCCCTGGAACACAAAGGGCAATGAAGGAACATGGATGGGTTTTAGTCAGTAAGAGTCTGACACTCCCTCCCACTCCACCCAGAGCGGGAGAAGTCATTTGATGATTTCCCATCCGAAAAAAAAAAAAAAAAAAGTAAGTAAGATAATGGAAAGTAAACAAAATACATCCTTTTTTTTATTTTTTCGTATCGGAAATCATCAAATGACCCCTCCCGCTCTGGGCGGAGTGGAAGGGAGTGTCACTCGAACTGACTAAAACCCATCCATGTTCCTTCCTGGCCATTTATGTTCCAGGGCAGCGGTATCTCTTTCGAACAGTCCCGCAGCCATACAATATACATCCTAGAAACTTCACACAACTCTCAATTAAGAACAAACGACTAATATAGCCGGCGAGAGAGTAGTTAACCGCTTATAAACAACAAACCTCGTTGGTTTAGTGGCCGCAAGCGCTAATGCCGCGCATGAGGTCTTGGTTTTGCTTGGGTTCCTTGCCTAGGTTGGGCAAAGGGTTATTGGGTTTTATTTAATTGCAGTCTAGAGTTTGGATATGCGCCCAATTGATGGCAATAGGCTCGCCCCCATGGGATTTCAACACAGCTGGCAAAACTTGGGTTTACTACAGTTATGCCAAACCCTTCAAAGATTACAGATGTGATATTATGTTTATAAAAACACTGTAACGAAATATAATAATCACAGACAAATTGAAAGCAGCCACCCTGCGCCCGGGAAACGCGATTATTATGAGAGTTCTCGTAGCATCAACTTGAAACCTCTCCAGCATTGCGCTTTGAGGCGTTATCTGAAGCAGCTTTATCAAAACAAACACCATTTTAATTGAATCTGGATTTGAAGAGTAGGTGTGAGTTAATTCATAACAATATTGAACATTGAATATTGAACATTGAATATTGAACTAGTAACATATAATGAGGAAAATGTCGTGAGAAAAGTTTTGAGCATGAATGTGCATGGGTATAAGAGTAGAGGAAGACCAAAGAAACGATGGATGAACTGTGTGAAGGATGATATGGCTGGAAAGGAAGTGTCTGAGGAGATGACGAGTAATAAAGTATATGGATGGAGAAAACATGCTGCGCCGACCTTAAATGAATTGGGATAAGGGCAAGAGAATGATGATTGAGCTACATACAAATGAGGACGCTTACCTACTTGTATCAAAAGGTTTCAAAAGCTGAAGCTGGAGGGCCCAGACTAAATGTGAATTTATTGGTAAAAACGTGTGCCTGGGGCTGACATAAGCTTGTGAAAAGCATAAGTCAATCCTGTTGAAACTACATAACATCACGCCTGTAATCCCCGAAAAGTTAGGTAGATGTGTTCCTAGTACAACCACATTTTGCCAGTTAAGTCTAAGTCCCATGTAATAGGGGACGAGCCTATTTCCATCAACCGGCCACAAATCCAGACTCCGTGGCTGCTACTGAGAAATTCTTGGTGGAAAAACTCAATACCACTTTGCCCGATCCGGGAATCGAACCCAGGACCTCATGCTCAACACTCGCGGTTGCGACCACTAGACCCACGATGCAGGCTATTGAAACTAGTTAACGAAATACGTCGCTTGTTTTAACGCTTGCCACTGGTCTGGGACCTATATTTCTCATTATGTACGCAAGCGCCAGCTAACTAGTTAATTTGTTGGTCTAAAATATACAGGCATACAAACAGCCTAATAGGGCCGTTTAATCTTTGGTACGTCAGAGTATAAACGCACACGCGTGCCTTAGACGCCAAGCCACAATTTCACCTACCATTTTGTCACATATTTGTGTCGTTTGGCGTACAGGACACGCGCTTGCTTGTTGGTCAAAAGGTTAAATAGATTCAGATACCTGTAAACGGTTTTTAATGGCGACAAGATTTTCTCTGTTAAGTAGATGAAAACTACGATTCAAATATTATGTCGGTCGGTTTGAATAAATTACTAGAATTGGGAGTCGAAATAGAAATGATTACGATGGATTCATTCTTACCGATGAACGAGCCGATTTTACAACAAATCAATCCCTGTACGAACATATTAACATTTTGATTCATATTAATTACTCTGAAACCACATTTTCCGAACAGTAAATAAAAGGTCCTCATGTAAATAGCATTCATAAGTGGATTGTCGAGCAGTCACAATTAACAGTCAGTAGCACAAAGTGCATATTTTATGAACAACATCATTTAGTTGGGTTGTAATTAAAACGCTTTTCAATTACTTCGTCGGTGAAATAGCGTTGTTTCGTACTTATCGAAAGCACACATACGTACAGTCAAGGGCAAAAATATGTTTTATACCTATCTACACGATTAGTTGACAATATATTGATGACAGAAAAATGTATGGTGTTAGCTGAAGAACTTTGAGAGTTTTACGTATTATTTTCTAATTTAAGGTGCAATAAATTAGACGCCTTCAACACCAATTTTTTTCGTAACTTTGGTGGAAATAGTGTAGTTGACACCATTCAATAATAATTCCAAGACACAACTTCTCTAAAAAACTCTTTATTTTAGACCTGACAACCCGATTAAACTTCAATTAATTTCAAAATTGGATTTTTTGTTGCTTTGAAATCAATAAATAGTTGAGTTATTGAGTTGACTAAATAGTGACGTCACAGCGTGCTATTATCATACAAAATATAAGGGGAAATCGCGTTTTGATAGCTTATAAAAAGTATGTCAATTGATTGGTGTGTCAACTACTCTATTACAAGACAGTATCATCGATCGCATATAGTTTCATTTTAAAGATTTAAAAAACTCACTCTTGAATTTTGCAAAATGTATATATATTTTTGCTCTTGACTGTAGGTAGTTACTTGTCGTACTGGAGTTTGTGTGTCGACAGCTGACAATCATGAGCTCGGCGACACACGATGTCACGACATTCGAAACATTGTGAATTGAATTTTAGTCTTTTTGCACGTCGTACTATGATTGTTTATTCACAAGCTTAGTGACTGTGTGATTAGTGGCGGTGAAAGTACCGACGGATACACGCTATGGATTCTTATTTTTATCAAAGATGTAAGCGCTAAGTGTACGCACTGCGTAAAGTTTTTACATGATGTATGAAAAAGTATACCGCAGCTTATGGTACAGTCGTCAGCATATCAAGATACTACAATCTGTCAAATTTCTTTAATAGATTTTCTACTTTATCGTTAACGCATTAGGTTCAAGGTTGATTGGAAAAAATGTACAGTTTCGGGTAACTTGATGTGCTGCGTCTGTACATTACTGGCGTCAGCTGCAATCACGACCACAACTTTCGCTCTTCGAAGTCTAGATCTCAACATCGTCAGCGCTTCAACCTGTTGATTGCTACTATCCACTCCATATACTTTCGTATAATAAAAACTAATCAAATTTATCGGCAAAACAGAAAGAGGGGTCTAGAATATAACATCATTACGTTCAAGTCCCATCAATACTAATATTAAAAACGTGAAAGAAGTCTCTCTGCCTGTTACCTTTTCACGCCTTAACGGATTTCGATGGCATAAAGGTAGACAATGACCTTGCTTAGAACATAGGATACATTTTATCGTGATAGTAAGTTCTTTTGAGGTAATTTCCGATTCATTTTTCCATGTGGATGAAGGCGCGGGTAAAATCTCATCATCATCTGCTTCTCCCCTACTTCGTTGGGATCGGCTTTCAGTCTAACCTGATGCAGCTGAATACCAGTATTTTACATGGAGTGACTGCCTATCTGACCTCCACAACCCAGTTAGTACTGGGTAATACGATACCCCTTAATAGCCGGGTTGCCAGACTATCAATCCTCTGACCACCAGTAACGACTGTCAAAGACCTACAAATGTCAGCCTGGAACAGCGGAAGGAAACTCGGTATGTAATGAGAGGCCACTGCCATCCACGGACCAATCTAAGCAAGCTCGACTTAACCTGAAGATTGCTCCGAGCGGCTGTTATTATTCAGCCTAGAGCTCTCCCGCGCGGGCAAAAGCTAATATCTTATAATTAAATGTACCTACATAATTACAAGAAATCGCTTGTAACATGCCAAAACAAATAAAGCAATAAGTCCTGATTTATCACTCAACATTTTTTCCAAATGAATTTATTCGTAAAGATAAATAGCTATCACAATATGTGTTCTTTCTTTATTTCCACGCTGAGAGAAGTAAATAAATCTCTACATACATATATATCACCATACCGATTTAATTCCACCATGAATGTATGGCGCGGACAGTAATAGAATCAGATAAGAATACGGTCCCAAATAATATCACACGATCGTATAATTAGTAGCCAATAATATCATCGTAATGCTGTCCGTAACTCCGCCAATATTAATATATTAATACTTAATAAGAGCTTGGGGTCTCTAAGTATGGAAGTTCAGCGACTAGAAGTGTTGTTACTTTAATAAGTCAGACTTTCTACCATTAACCCTGTATTTGGCAAAAAGCCAAATTGTCACTACCATTGTACCATTATACCACTTTTTTTGTACAAGTTATGAAGATACTAATGTTAGAAAATATCTTCATTTGCTTATAATCTATTAGCCAATGCTTTTTCCACATAGACAAAACTTTCCATAAATCTATCGAAATGTAATCACTACACAAAGCACGCGGCTGCGTCGTATTAGCAATCTCCAAACTCTAGAACGTTACCAAAATCATTAAGTGCCATTTAAAATCTGCGAGCGAAGTATCCCGCTAGGAATTTAGATACATATTTATTGGTATACCATTTGTAAGAAAATCACGTAGTACTTATGAACGTAGACACACCATAAAGGCCAACACCACATGATCAGATTGCTCACGCGCGCAGAAAAATCGTTCTGAACATTCACAGTTCAGTTAGCACCGATTAGGCAACGATAATAATACACGTGCGTAAGAATAGTCAACACAAACACGTCACAACTACCCAAATAGATGCGAATAATTTAGCGAATATCGTCTAGACATTAATGGCCCTGGAATTGGATTAAATGAGTATAATTCGATAACAGAAGTAGCTACATTTAGCGATATTAAAATAAACTGCGAAATTCATGAAACATCTGCCACGAACATGAACTAAATACTGAATAATAAATAGGACAGACACTGAGGAAATATCAACGATCAAGTTAATCGATGTACCGATTTAAGCCGTGTTTTATCGCGCCGAACAAACTTCGAGTGCCGATTAAGAGAGAATAGCGCGAGCGAGTTTAAACAAAGTTAAAGGCAAGTTTATGACCGTTTACTTACTGAAGCTTGCTACCTAAGTATTCCATTGGACTTTATTACATTATTTACCAGTTCATAAAAATGGAGAAGGATATTAAATGATTTGTTGAAAACTCAAATCGGAGCAAAATATTTCATTCTAAGAAAGCTACTCGAGTTGGAAGAGAAAAGAAAATTGAGAGAAGCCTATCAGTGCCTCCGGAGAAATAGAAAAACACTTCTACTTTAAAAGTTTGACAGCTATACTATGGTGTAGGTAGGACCACTACTAAGACCTACTGTTGCCACTGAAACTAACAGCGAAATCATTTATATTTCCACATTTTGAATCTTATAAAATCACCGTAACACCCCATACATTCTGTACCTGCCTAAACGCAAAAAAAGTACGTTGACAGAGAGCACGACTATACGGTATATCAGCATGAATCACAGTGAACTGGTGACTTTCCTGTAGGTCTAGTTCCGGCGGACGGGCGACGGATGCGCAGGCTCGTAAACTTGGACCTTTGTCAACTGATACGGCCTCAAATGTTTTACTACCCTCTTGCTTGCATTAGCGTTAAATTTATGATAAGCGCCCCCGTAACGCACAGTCATCAATAGTCTACGACTCAATCATAAAACTGCACCGTTCACTTCAAGGAAATGAATAAAAGGAATTCTTGTTCTCGGGTTCAGCTCCATTTCAATTTATGTGAATGTGTAATGTTCATCGCGTAAAACTTTATTGTGCTCTTTGTGTAACGGCTCTCTTGAATTCACAAGAAAATGTAATTATTTGGCCGTTTGTTTCGGACATTACGCAGCCACTTGTCTTATCTCCCGGCGAAGGTCTTGACCTAGCGGCCTCTATAACTTTTATTTTTCTTATTTCTCAAGTTGTACTTAGATACGAAACCTCGGAGGGCTAACCCACTTTAACTAAGAACTACGACCACATCTCGAGAGGTATACTTTCAATTTGTTTGGTATCCTCCACGTGTTACGTATACATTCACTTGCATGAACTCATAAATTCTTCATAAGTTATCAACTCGTTTTATTACGTAATTTTACTGTTATTACTCTACTCGGGATAAAGTAAATCATTTATACAAATATTAATATTTATGTTGACGTATCGGGAGTTCGAGATTGGCTCAATAATATTCGAACGATTCTGAACATCAAAGAGCAGATAGGTGTTAGGGGAGGAAAAATAAAATAGATGGTTGTATGAACGAGTCCAACGGGCCAGGTGAACGAGCTCTGATCCCCCGGGCGCCGCTCTAATCGAGGCCTTCCAGTATAACTTACTTTTATATAGGCTATGTAAACACTGGTATTCGATAAAAATAAATGTTATTGACTCTGTGCCGTACGATTCTCTAACTTGTTAAAACACAGTATTGGGGAAAGACACAGATGTTGATGTTTGAATTGGATCTAAGTATATTGCCGGAGCATATTTCTACAAGAATAGCTTGCGTTTTCATCTGAAAAATGAACTAGTATTCTTATATCTCTGACAGCAAAAGAACAATTTCAGCCGTAATGACGAGTATATTCCAGCTATCGTTTCGCAAATATTCATTTATAAAGTGAGTTTGTGGAATCTCTTTAATTAACGACTACCGTCTTTTGTTCTAGTAATGAGCAAGAACTAGGTAAATACGAAAAGCTGGGGTAGACTGGCTGGCTGTAAAAAGTAAAGAACCTCAGCCAGCCTTGATGGTGCTGCGGTAGGAAACTTAATTTGGTCGCGGCATTCAGACGAAGAAAAACCAACATTGATGCAATTAGTTAGAATACTAATCGTAATTACGCTGTCTTCCGTATGACTGGACATTTTTGCTTTAATAACGGCCCCGGCTTTATTTATGAAGGAAATGCCGTTTTCAGAATCCATATTCATGAGCCGTAATTTAAGCATGTGCCAGTGACTCTAAAATCATTTCACACTTCACGTCGTTCGTGTTAAAATTCATTAGTTAACTCAAACTATTATTATAATCTGTTTCTCAATTATGGTTCGCCTGAACGTGTAGTATGGTGATGATAGACACACAATGAATATGTATGTAAATCAAATTTCCCGCATTGGATAATTACAAGGCGCCTAAACATTGTGTTCAATTACGTATGTTGAACTGTTGTGCCCAACATATAAGTAGGCATATAATATTCGTGGAACGGTATCGATTCCCGACCGTGATTGGCCGAGCTATAAAAACGGCCATTTCTTAGGTTATTCCGTTTTATGCGACCGTGCCTTATTACTTGTCTTATCTTTAACTGAATTTTTATTATGAGAATTTATTCATTTTCAATTAAAGTTTTCAATTAAATTACACTGCATCTCAAAAAAGGTTTCCGTATGGGCAATAATTATTTCAAAGATTGTTATGTCTCAAGTAAACAAAAAATGTATTTCTGAAAACGTATGTACTCGACAATGAAAAAAATCTATATTCGGGTCACGTATCTGTCGAGTCTGTATAAGTTGGGCTTCGGATCGGATATGACAGGGATAAGCCAATTGTCGGCGCATCTCCCCTAAATAGACAGCTCCACCGAATAGAGCCATATTTTGCGGGCTTTATTCAACTAATTACAGTTAGGTCTACCCCTATACTACCCTCGTCGTATCCTACTTGGACGAACTAATGAAACTACCCCCATAACCAAGAAGTTAGACGAAATATTAGGGTATCTAATAAACTCTCTATTCGTAAAATGTAGCTTTGGTAAGTACTAGAAAACTACTCACGGATGTCGGTTTAAAGATGTGAAAAATCCCAGATTTGTAAGTCACGTACTTACTGCATACACTTTAGGAAGAATATTTTATATCTGTACGTACTTTGGACTAGGAACTGCAATTTTTACTTTTCAATTTTTACATTTTCCGTCGTATATAATCCCGAAGATTGACGAAATGGCGCACCCGGACCTACTCGTAGTAGGAGGCTGCATCAGAGATTTACATTTGTAGGTGAATGCATTTGAGAAATGGAGGTTTCCAAGTTGGGAGTGCTTCAAAACTCGTTCCATACAAATCATTCACCAAACTTGCTATACCTACGAATGGTATTGGATTTTACAGCAAGCCCTAATCTTGTGGGGAGGTTATTCGCAGAGGTTATTGAAAAGTTTCCGGATGACAAGCAATTTCCTATCCTGATGATACTATCTCGAATTTTAAATGGCATTCCTTTGAAAGCAACACAATAAATGAGAACAGCAACCCATTCGAGTGGTTTTAATAATGGTTGGTCGAGTGTTCGTCGCATCAGATTCCGCGTTTCCATTTTGTTTCCAGTAACGCGTGTAATGGAAAGAATGACTAGACATAATGAGGGCGTTTCTTTAAGAAAAAATGCGTCCTTCTCTCCGTTATTTTTCTTTAAAATGTCTTTCTCTTTGTATCTTTAGAGGCAACATCAAGAAACATCGTACTTTGTGTTCCGGAGAATGATGATATAACTCAAGCAAACAGAGGAATAATTGTTGTGTCTGCTTTACTGGGTCATTTAACAGAGGGTGAATAACTATGATATATAAGTTTTCAAACTGTCATAGTCACTATCACCATCCATGAGGAGCTCGTGGCTAAATAATAACAGCCACTCGGGTCGATCTTTAGCTTAAGCCGTGCTTGCCTAGGCTGGTTTGTGGATGGGTGAGTTTCCTCCGTGCCTCGGAAAGCCGTTGGTCCCGGGTTTTATTTGTAGATCTTTGACAGTCGTTAGTTAGTCAGTGGCCCAAAAAGTCTGACAAGCAGTCTTACCAAGGAGTATCGTATTATCCAGTACTAACTGGGTTATGGAGGTCAGATAGGCAGTCGCTCCAAGTAAAATACTGGTATTTAGCCACATCGGGTTAGAATGGAAGACGACCCCAACATAGTTGGGAAAAAGGCTAGGCAGATGATGATGATGACTGTTGCAAGCACCATCAGCACTTCAGTTTATCCGTGATCATGTTCATGATATATTTTGTTCTCACAATAAGTTCAATTGATACTAAGATCACAGCCAGGTCTACGAACAACTTCTAGTTGCATACACTTCAAGTTTCATACTTTTCTTTGCCGCATTCTTATTCCGCAGAAGCCAGAACGTACCGCCAGCATTCTAATGAGATGCTTTTGAAAAGTTTGCAAAACTAAAGGCGTCCTTCCTCAGAATTAATTTAGCCGACTTCGATATCAATAAAGAAAAAAATGCTTCATTAGAAGGTGGCCGGCGTGCGGCGAGCAGATCAGAAAATTATGCATTTGAAACAAAACACGTAGTCTTATTGGTATCCTTGTTCTACGCACGTGATGTGAATTTAGAAAAGTAAGCAAACAAAGGACAAACCTGTGTTTCGAGACTTTACGTGATGGTATTCCCTAATATTTGGTTTTGGAGCAAACCAATCGTAACCTAGGCAGTAAATTGGTACAAGTGTAGCGGGTTCTGCATCAAACAATATTAACATTGGTTCCAACTTACAGAGAGCCACGTACGACGCGGATAATACGTTTCAAATAACGCTCCGCGTCAGTCAGGGCTGTCCAAGTCTTAATACGAGGAGGTACCTCAGGGGCTAATATACATAACGGACGAAATTGGTGGGGCGGAGCCGGGTTCGTTTTTAATTTTCCGGGATGGAAAGTATCTACTCTATGTCCCTTTCCGTGTACCAAAGCTACGAGTATATATCCGAAAGTCATAAAATAGATACGCTATTTAAGCTTTGAAAACGTGCTAACGTTTCCACTAATGCTTAATACATTTTCACGGCTAATTATGCTGATTACGTACCTGCCTGTGCGTTTATCTGTCGACTAGCTCGCTTTGTGACGTCATAATGAGGTTGTCATTACAAGCCCCGTGCGTTAGGCAGCCCTGCCCGAATAACTAGTAACCATGCGAGTAACATAATGCCACTTCCTACATGGTAGTTAACTCCATGTTACGCTGATAACACTAATTTTCCTTATGATTAACTGGATATTCTGCGCTTAACCCTATATGTAAGAGTCTCTTTGATTACGTGAAAATAGATAGTTGCGATGTTCAGCCATTTTTCTTTATGCAATAAACTGTAACAACCTTATCCACCATCATGACCCCAAATATGAATAACAAATAGGTCAAAACTATGATGCAGAGAGCATCATCCCTCAACAGACTATTTCATTATAAACTTAGGTGGTGGACGGAAATACCTCGAATCCTCCGCCAAGCCACCTGTCAAGCAGAATAAAGGCTTGGCATGTATTGATTACTCTTCGTATTCCTGTGTTCCTAATACTCCAATCCCCACTCCTGGTAAAGGCTCGTTCTTAATTTTCATTTTAAAAGGCAAAATCCCAAACATTCGCCTACGCCGATATTTTTTCCAATTACGCAAAGTGAAAAACTAAATTCGTAAAAAGATTGACATTGGACCAGTCCTCAGCGTTCCTTTTAAGATAATTTGTATGATTTCTTTTCACTTCGGCCTTCCGGCGCAAGTCGCTTAACGATTACGTATATATTGTAGGTAGGTAGGATCGTTCTGCTGAAATGGAAAGCTTTTTGGAGTGACGTGGAATCATTTGTTATGAGATGCAACGGAGTATTGCATTTTCATGGTAATGATGGCGTGACACACTTTTTTTTTGCAAATAGAATATAATTATCGTTTGAAAAATTTTTTTTTTTGAAGATGTTGTTAAAGAAAAAAACTTTTAATAAGCACAACGTAAACCAGATGTACAAGCTTTCGTCTAACCTTTTCTCTACAACAACAAAGAAAACAACGCAAACAAAGAAAAAAAAACAAACTCCTTGTAAAAAATCTTGTTAAAAATAACGCGTTGTGAATGCTCTTTCATTCAATTAAAGAGTACAACTTTCCTCCACAGGTTCATATTTGTTTCGCCTAAGTTTGTTGTAAATAGGCAAAGTATATAAGGCTATCGATTATGTAGATAGAACGGTGTCGTTAAGAGATTACATGTGAGAGCAATTGAGGGTGTCAGCTCGGTTTCTGCTGACGCCGCTCGTCCACTGCGACTCGGCGACATTGTCAAGTAGCACTAGCTCTAGGGCTGTTACAAACCAGTTGACGATCAAAAAAATTAAATTCCTTTGATATAAAATTGACCCTAGAAATGTAAAGCACGATAAAATCAGCGAATTGAAGATATTTTTCTTTACTTGGCGACGTTTTGGTGGTGGATAAAAGAAACTTCACGTTTTATTGTATACAAAAACAATGTTAACATCTCATGGACTTCGATCACCAATCTTCCTACTAAGCGAAGCTTCTCCATATTTGGGCCGATCCATTTATTAAAGATGGTCAAAGGACACGTAGAGGCTCGTGTTCAGAAATGTTACAAGGTGTGATACAGGCTTAAATAGCACACCATTTAGTTAACACTTACAGAGAAAGACTGACAGACCATGAGATCGTTTCATCTGTAACACAAGTTTATATCTCGAAAATTCAAAACTATTTTCGTAACCGATTTTAACTACGTATTACTCAAAATATTCCTATTTACATTTCTATTGAAACGATGAACTATATTTTGGCGCGAAAAGCTTTTTTTATTAAAACAAACTGATGTTACGTTGCACGGCTAACGTCATATGCCGTGCGAGCATGTTATCTGATAAACCTCGCAATAACGCAGCAGCCTTTATGAAAATATTCTGTGTAACACGAATAATATTTTGCGTTTTTCAAAATGAAATAGTAACAGTAATATTTTAATTTAGAAAGGTTTGTGAAGGATGTTATTTTCATAAAAAACGAATACAATTACAAACTAATGTTACTGCGAACCACTGCACATTTAAGACGATGTGCAGTGGTTCTTTCGGTACTGACAGGAGCCCATTGGTAAACATTTGTGGAATATTATTCAAAATGGCGACTTTAGTACCGACTATGACCACGTATCAAGAGAACCATGCAACACTACAACAGCTTTAAGAGCTATGTGTCTTTCATACATCGAATGTTATTCCATAACATGGAATTATAAAGTATTTCTCTTGATCGTTTATAATAATAACCGTTTATAAGCGAACCTCCCAACGCCTCCCAATACCCCGTATAAGACAAGCCCCTGTCACGCCTGACAGATGGAATGACGCGGTATGTTCGGGAATGTTATGGTGAACCAAAAAGGGATTATGTTGGTAGAAAGCTTCCCCCACACTGCATCGTATTTTTCTGACATAATCCCTCATTTATCCTGAAATAGACAAATTGCGGCAAATGGGCAATTTAAGGTTCCGTCGAACCGATGAGAACAATCCGCGGACGCGAATCCGAACACCGTGCTCGGACAGATATAATAATTATCATATAGAACTATAATGGGTGTAAAAATACCCTTACCGAAGCCAAAATGCACTTGTTCTCCCCATCATTGCGATCATTTTTTTGGTCTAGACCATACCTTGAAACTAGAAGGCTAGGTACGGAAAGATTGGAGGTCAAAGTTTCAACTTTCAAATAAGTTTTTTTTTTAGAAATAAATGTTTTTAATGTTATCACTTTACTTTAAATACTTCTATCCATCTAATCCATCCATGACCATGTTGTGTATTAAATGCAGCCATCAGCTCAATGTTTTGAAAGAGTTACATTAAGTCCTATAGTGTCCTACCGTAAAACATAATTTTACACAAAAAAGTCGTTTCCAAGCAATAAAGCCTTTTTTGCGTAGAGTTACTTGGTTTAATGTACAGAATGCTGGATCGACGGATTCGCGAAGGTTCCATTTACACCTAATATGTAAGTGTCCGGTTTCCGCAGCCAGTTCACGAACTGTCCGTACCGGTTTGGCCGGACTTTAAAGGTACAGTCAGGCGCTACAGGCAGATTACGGACCGGATTTGGACAGATAATGTACTGAAGTATCTATAAGTGTCCGGTGTCAGTCCGCAGTCAGTCCGCAATCTGTCCGTACCGGTACAGTTTACAGAACCTATAGTGAAACTGTTTATTACGAATTTGACAACCTTAACAAATTCTCCATTAGCTCTTCACTACTCATTGAGTGTTAGGTATATAATATCGAATATGAATATTGAGCAAGTGCTAAGGCTGTCCCTAACTGTACCTATGTCAGAATACATTATATATTTAATTACTTTGACGAAGGTATGTAGGCATATGGCAGTTGGCAAACAATTTGGACATTTATATTAAAAGTTAATTGATGGATAGGTTCGTAGAGTTGTAGGCGTCTGAGTGAAAGTTAATCTTTATCTATTGGTTAAGTAACTTGTTAAATATAGGTTTAAATTAACTTTCAAACTTGCTTTTTATAGGATACTAGCTTCGCGTGAAATTATTATAAAAAAATATCACCTACTTCCCTTTAGTAATCGGATTTTGTAACCAATTTCAAGGTTTTAAACTTTTTGTACGGAAGCCTAATTAAGCCTCTTTTTTTCTAAAATAGCCTATGTTAGACCTTATAACACTAGTTATCTGCCAGTAAAAGTACCGTCAAAATCGGTTCAGCCGTTTCGGAGATTAGCTGGAACAATCAGACAGACAGACAAAATTTGAAAAAAAAATGTGTTGTTGTTATAAGTGCCGTATATGTTTTCACATGGATTCCGCTAAAAAGCTGTTATTTTGATATTACAAACAGAAACTTTGATTTGATTTATTTGTATAGATACCTGATGGAGCAATATTAATTAATGAAATTAATATTTAGAAAAGCAATTGCGCAGAATATTTTTTTCCAAATGTACTAAATTTCATAATGCACACTTATTACCTAACGCCAAAGTAAACCTCCTGGAATGAAGTATAAATAGAGTCCATACTTAAAATAACTCATTCAGTTAATGAGTTACTTTAAGTATGTACTCTGGCTGTTTGTTTAATTCATAAGACCGACCAAGTGCTTATTCATTCCACAATTTATTAAATGGAGTCTTATATTATACACGAGTCACTAAGTTCTCTTAACTTAGTCTAAGGTAAAGAAACCTCACCGTTCGCAAACGCTTGAGGCGAATAAACATTGTAAAAGAGAACTTCTCATAACTTGTTAGCGCCTACTAACCTATTTCTCTTACTTAGCTACTCGCCGTAATAACTGACGCGGGGAAATAAATAAAAGAGACACTGCCTTCTTCATTTTCAAAGCAGCATGAAAATTGACTGACTGCGAAAGATATTAGAATTTTTTTCACATTTATCTACACGTTGGTCTAGAGGTCGCAAGCGCGACTGCTTAGTATGAGGTCTTGGGTTCAGTTCCCGGGTCGGGCAAAGTGTTATTGGGTTTTTCCATCACAAATTTTTCAGTAGCAGCCCCGGAGTCTGGATTTGTGCCCGGTTGATGGCAATAGGCCCTCCTACTGTGGGATTTTTCACCCATTTACCGCATGCTTTCTCTTGCCAACTCCATTCGTAGTGAAATAGATGTCTTTGCTGGTTCTGTAGCCTCAGTTAGGACTAAACTTAGAGTCTTAATAGTATAATATGTTTTTGTTTTTTTTTTATATTTCTTATATTTAATTTTTTTTTCCGAAAACTTTTTCATAATTTTTTTTGGAAAAGTTCACAATTTGTAAGATTTGTTTCATTGTTGTTTTTTTTTTAAAATAGTAAGTGTTTTACATATAATATGCATGCTAGATTCACATCTAGTAGATGTCAATCAGAAGCATTGTTTTGTATTTTTTTCTTATTGCAATTTAAAAAAAAATTAAACATAGCTGGCTAAATGTGGGTGTACTATTAACAAGGCGTGATGTTATGTTATCTACACGTAAAATTATGTGCGCAATCACGTGCAATCTAAACAAATTAGTGTTCTTCTTGTTTATGTGTATTGCGGCATAAATATGTCACTCCACCGCCCCTAATACAGTGGTTAACCCTAACCAGAAGGATGTGTGCCTAATTTAACTTTGTTAACCGTCGTAATTTATTCGTCTTCACTCAGATGGCGGTATGGGCCCTAACGACTCCTTTAATAAAGTAAATAAATCTGTCAGGGCAAAGGAAGAGAATCAAGAAGCAACAGTATATATTTCAGTCTAAGATCAAATGATTTAACGTGGTAATCTTTCATCAGACACTGATTAAATTATGTTAGTTACTCAAAACAGTGGTTATGCGACGGTAAAACACCTTGTCAGTGTCAGAATAGAATTTAATTAAGTTTTTTATTAAAAATAATTGGTATTGAATATAGAAAGAATAAAGCGGATTCCTTTATAAGATTCGAGTCGTGTTGTTCGTTAGCGTCACATTCCCGTGCGGCGGACACTTGTTCACGCCTCTCGACAGCGCCCCTGAATTTATTCGCTTTGATCTCTCTTTCATATTGTTTTAAATTGCTGAACGAATGGCGGTTTATTCAAAATATATTTTCCTTTTTTATGTAACAATCGATTTTATTTTTTATTTCTGACAAAGACTGAAAAAAAAGAAAATAAATAAACTTTATGGATTCGAATCTGGGCCAGTATTTATTCAAAACAGACGATGCATTTCACTGCGTATGACGTATTCATTTCTCGAATAATTAAATGTTATCGAGCTGCGGACAGGTGCCTTAAAAGTAGACATTTTAATTAAAAATTGTACTCTCAGAATGAGCAACGGCAATTTTAACTCCAAAAAAATAAATTACGGATACCTACTATCCAACATCTCTAATTAACAACATCATCATCATCTGTCTAGCCTTTTCCCAACTATGTTAGGGACAGCTTCCTGTCTAACCGGATGCAGCTGAATACCAGTATTTTGCATGGAGCGACTACCTATCTGACCTCCACAACCCAGTTAGTACTAGGTAATACGATACCCCTTGGTAAGAATGGTTGTCAGACTTTTTGAGCTACTGACCACCTGTAACAAATGTCAAAGATCTACATATGACAGCCGGGATCAACGGCTCAACGTGATCTTCAAGGCACGGAGGAAACTCGGTATGTAATGGGTGGTCACTCATCCACAGACCAACCGAGGCAAGCACGGCTTAACCTAAAGATCGATCCGAGCGGCTGTTATTATTTAGCTACGAGCTCCTCCTAATTAACAACATCATACTCGATAATTATCATGTCATACACAACACCTGCCTATAATTTCATAATGAATACTGCACACTGCAAAAGCACAATGCACAGTAATCACCCATCTAATGAGAGTCTAAGGCGCGGCACACACTTACACATACATCTCATCTTACTCAACATCATACGGTACCAATTAAGCGTTCGCTATCAAATAATCCCTAGTGTATAACTGTGTTCTGTATTATACGTTACGCAAACGCAGCATTTCTGGAGTCTACGACTAGCTGATGTAGATATTTGCACTATGTGCGACTGCAGTCTGTGAGCATCGACATGTTTCGGAGATGTTATTTAACTAATAATCACTATTGAAGTAAGTAAGTAAAATTTTACTTGTTTAAACATGGTGTACATGCTACATTGCGTGCAAGATAATCATGAGAAAAGTTCGAACATGTTCAGCCGCATATCGTGGCGTACAAATTGGTAGGAAGAGATGGTGCATAAACCGTGATAATATTCATCAAAAATTACATTATAGAAATTGTGCACTATTAATTAAAGATAAGGTATCATTACACGTCAGTAAGCATATTTTTAAATAAAATTAAATGTCAAAGTAGTTCTTAAATAAATTAGGCAACAAAAATATGAATAACTTTCAATAAAATTTCAATTGCAACTGAAGAGAAATCAAACAGAGAGTGGCATTCGCTGCATTATATTTCTAGTCACAATCTGTCGAACATACCTCTGATTTAACTCCATTTTTGTCAAGTTTTAAACACTGCTTTTATTAGCTTCAGCTAACTGTGTTAAAAAATCTTAAGAAGTAAAATTTTACCCATTTTCCGATGTCCGATTGAGCTGTTTTGCATACATGTTTAGTTTGATTCACATGCATGGTTAGCTGAGTGACGTCATCCAATATGGCGGACTAGTTATTTTTTTATGCATTCCCATGAGACGGGTATCAAATGAAAGGGTGAAATGAGAAAAATAGGAGAAAGATATATAAACTATTTTTTATCGACTTTGGTTACGGCTAAGATAAGATTATGACATGAGTTTGAATGGTTGTTTTCCATGACACTGTATATAAATCTTAATTTCCAGCGTTGTCCCTTTTTACACACATTTACATGTAACGAAGTAGACATATATTATTCCTGCCCTAAGCCATAATAACGCATGGCTTCGTACTGAAAATACATTCATAACACAAACGTAATGAATACCAAATCACCAAAAGTAATTCCTTAACTCCTCAACCAATATCAGTTAACGGGGTCATAACACACGTTTTATATAAAATCAATTATAGTAGGAAGCCTTCCACCGCGTCCGCTATGGGGTTTGATTAATGAACTTTTTATAGCAACGGTTTGGCGCGTCGCCAGATCTATATTGACATTAACGAGTTCAAAGGGACCAATAAGCCTTAACTTGCCGTAATAACATTTTGTATTCGATTATACCATGTTTTATGTGACCGTATTGGCGTGAAATATTACCAAAATTACTAATAAATTATTTGCTGAAGAGAATAAAATATGGCAATAAACTAAGTAAATTATTACGGTTTTCGCTGAATTTCAATGATGCCTACTCCTGCCGAATTTCGTCACGAATTCTACGAAATGAACCGAAAACATACCACAGCTGGTTACTGAGTTCCTAGTATCACTGTGTAATACTGTGTATGTACACGTCACAATAAAATTATGCGGAAATATCACACAAACTTTTGCTGTAATGCTATTTTTATTCTGTAACATCTTAGTGCTGAAAAGGCTTTTTATGCGTTTTTTTTTTCATTTTTAATATTTTTATCATTAGGTTTCTTCATTACACCAAGGCTCTCGTTTGTGGCCTGCGGTGGAGCACGCTTGCCTAGAAGAAACCGATTCACTCGAACTTTGAAGAGATCCAGATTATAATCACCGGGAAACAGAGAAGCCACCAATGAATTCCGTAAGACTAGCTTATTTCAAAATCATCGTCACTTGCTTAGCCTTTTCCAAACTATGTTAGGTTAGGTTATGTCAAGTTAGACTGGAAGCCCCGCCGGCTTCCAGTCTTACCTGATGCAGCTTAAAACCAATATATTAAATGGAGCGACTGCCTATCTGACCCCCATAACCAAGTTACTGGGTAATACGATAACCTTGGGTAAGACTGGTTATCAGCTAATTCCAAGAACGTAGTTACAAGTTACTCTCCCACTAAAGTTTTACAAGTGTAATTATGAATATCGTATAAACGTAAACCTTTGCTCAAAAGGTCGTTGCGGTACCAATTAGCCTGAAGCTGAGAGCTCTGCTAGTCATTTCAACTAGCCATTGAGCCCAACAACACACCTTGATCGTTCGGCACACAAAGCTAGGCCTGTTAGCCTAAGTTATTATTCGTCTTTATTAGGATACTTGACTGCCTCGTTGGTCTAGTGTTCGCAAGTGCGACTGCTGAGCGTGAGGTCTTGGGTTCGATTCCCAGGTCGGGCAAATTGCTATTGGGTTGTTCCATCAGGAATTTCTTAGTAGTAGCCACGGAGTTTGGATTTGTGCCCGGTTGATGGCAATCCATATTACATGGGACTTAAAAATAACTGGTGAAATGTGGGGGGTGTACTATTAGGTACACCGCTGCCTAACCCTTCTGGGATTACAGTCGTGATGCTATGTTATGTTTATTAGGAAACTTGGAGTAACACGAGAGAAGACTAGGTAGGTGGTGGTGGTGGAGTTACACGACTAACGTGGTGCTCACTTGTTTCAAAGTTAATAAATTAATGAGTCGTTTCTTAAGTTTTATCTTAATATCGATTGATTTGACAACGTTGTCTCTTAAACCGACAGTTACAATATTCCTTAGCCAAGTGTTCACAAATGAGATGTATCAAAATATCCAACTGTTATTAACTCTGTCAAATAGGTAAACTCCAGCTAAGAATACCTCAAATACCCCGGTAAAGATAATTATTATAAGAAGGATTTTATTCATAGAAGGTACCAATTACAAAAACATACATTGGTTTTTTCGTCAAATATTTGGAGATGGATACGATAATAAAGGGAACACCCAAGCTACGTTTCCGATCCAAACAAACAAGAGGCATCTTCTTCACGAAAGGGATATAAATCGCATCTGTTATGTAACTTCGTTAAGCTAATGAGATTGGTCGATCCTATGGGATAACGTCGTTGATGGCAGATGTAGGACTGTTAGCAACGCAATAAATAAACTGAATTTACTATTGAAACCAGTGCAAATAACAAACTAACAAATTATATTTTAAATTGGGTAAAATATGTAAATACTATCGCACGTTGTGTTAATATTAAATCTATTTGTAGGTACCAAAGACATTCAAATATAACTAGCTACAGACGGGACAAGAACAAGAAACTGACAATTCCAAAACCTGTTACAAATTAGTAACAAGTCGATCAGTCCAGTGCGATACGTCGCCTTGTCAGGTCGCATTCATATGACACAAAGACATTTAAATATTTCCGAGCTACAGACGGGTCATGACGAAGAAAATCGTAATCCAGTAACAATTCGTTCTGTCTAGTGTCATCTGTGTCATACGCCCGCTTGTCAGGTAGCATTCGTGTGTCAAAATCGAAAATATTCAGGATGAAAATTATTGTATGACAATATTCCCAATATCCTCTCTATATGTCTTTTAAATCTCTTTGGTAGGTACAAATCTTTTCTCGTTACTCTTCATAGAACATAATGAAAGCAAAAGATCAGATCAAAATAATGATGATACCTACACATGAAACCAAATTGAAACAGAACGATCCTAAGCTCTTCGCAATTTGTACGAAATCTTAGCCGAAAAAGAAAGGAAACAATTCCAGTGTTCCAGATTCCCACAGTTTTAATTAGCAATGAAAAAATCTCTGGTAGGCACGCCCAGCAAACAAAACTAAGCTTTACTTTACTTTCACTTCCCCTCTGTGCCAACTGCCAAGATAATGTAACGAATTAGTATTCGGAAGACGTTCGCCAAGTAAAGGGAAGTTATCCATGCCCTTCTTTAAGTTCTCCGTCCACAGCTATCGATGATCCAGAAGTCTTCCCGTGGGAGGCACACGGAGACTCACTATTATATACGTACTCAAATGGCAAAGGAACTGTCAAAAGGTCGCTTATAACTTTGTATGTTTAGGGCTAATTAAATCCAAAAAGCAAAACTCGTGTGACATTATCATTGTCACGCAGCGCGGCGACGAACCATAGAAGCTTGTGAGTTCGTGACTATGTGACGAGTGTGACGAGCGCCGAGCCTACTGATGCGGGCTCAAAAGCCTAACCAAATTAAACAGATTACTCCCGGAGGTTCCCCGCGTCGCGTCTCTTAAATACCGCGTTATTTAAATTAAAATGAACTTCATTCATCATCATCATCTGCCTAGCCTTTTCCCGACTATGTTAGGGTCGGCTTCCAGTCTAACCGGATGCAGCTGAATACCAGTATTTTACATGGAGCGACTCCCTATCTGACCTCCACAACCCAGTTAGTACTGGGTAATACGACACCCCTTGGTAAGACTGGTTGTCAGACTTTTTGGGCCACTGACTACCTGTAACGACTGTCAAAGATCTACAAATGACAGCCGGGACCAACTGCTTAAAGTGCTTTCCGAGGCACGGAGGAAACTCGGTATGTAATGGGTGTTCACCCATCCAACGATCAACCTAGGCAAGCACGGCTTAACCTGAAGATCGACCCGAGCGGCTGTTATTATTTAGCCACGAGCTCCTAAAATGGACTTCATTACAGCTATATAATTAAGTCAATTTTGGCAGAATTCAAAATGACCTCCCGACTTTACTCCACAATTCTTCAACGTTACTCATTTAAATTTATGCATAGCCATAAAACCTCAACCGCGGAGTGATTAGGTGTACAAAGTGAAATAAGTTAAATATTTACTTACTCAGAGTCTCTGCTAATATTGTGCCACGCTTTAAGCAAAAAAACTAACTTTGTTGTGGCTTTTGTCATAAAGGTATTTATTAATTAGTCGTTCTCTAAATGAGTCCAACTGCGCTTGGTAATTTTGAACTAATGTATTACCTAAGTCATGTCAGCAGAAATATTATTTCAAACAGTAAATGGTTTGAAATACTATCTCTAGTTGCATTGACCAGCGATAATATATTTTCTGCAAACAAACAGCGCTCCATTACCCAAGATAACAGCAAAGAAATTCTGGTAGTTCTTTGTCAACAGTTCTACTGAGCTTTAATTTAGTTCAGCCAATCTTTACCTTTGTGAACGAGCTTTAATCCCCAGTGGCGCTCTTTTGCGCGACGAATTAGCATAAATTCGTAATTAAAATTTTCATAATTATCAACTTGTCCAAGTTTGCTCCACTCGAAGTTCATCTTAGTGACGGTCATTATTCAACGCATTATTACTAAGATCGAAAAGTAATGAAACATTTAACGACTTCTCCCGAAAATTCTTCATCGTTGATAGCTGTAAAATGATCTCAAAAACAAGCAACTCAGACAAATCTGGCAGTTAATAACAATTTACAATGACCTAGATTGCGGACGTTCTTCCTCTGGAAGGAAATTTAATCAGTATGAAAAATTGCTTTGACGTTATAATAAACTAACACGGAGAAAATTTCGCAGAAAATTATAAATGGAGAATGAAGAGACATGTAGGAAAATTATGCTATTGCGAACAAGAACAACTAGTACCTTTAACCCCCAAAACGTTAAACCAGAGCGGAACACCACACAAGCTAAATGTAACAACAATTAAACACGGTGGAATGAGGCTGAAATTTTTAAGGGTCAGCCTAACCGTGTAGTAATGAAGTTGTTATACGCACAATCAACCCAGTGCGGACCCCGAACTTTGCCGACCCGCAAAGTCCCCTAAACAATTACACGGCAAGATATCGCTTTGATCTCGTCAACTAAATTATTTACTTTCTGATTGACGACCTTTTGTTCGGAAAATTCAAAAGAGGACAATCCCGCTACGTTGAATTGGATTTAACGGAATTTGACTTTCATTTACCGGAATTTTCTCCGATACCCAATTAAATTAAATTACATAGTTTCGTTCGTTTCTACAATATTGTTCGTTAGTTGGAATTTAAGGTTTGTTAGGAAAGTCGACGTATTAAGAGATTGTGACTGGCTATTTTCACCCTTTTAAAAGCGCAAAGCATTCGAGCGATACCGGGAGGACGCCGGTCGTTAGCACAGGGCAAAGCCACAAGGAGAAACATGCTGCATTTAAACCTCCGTGCAGGCAATTTGCTGGCATCCACGACCAACTACATTTAAAAAAAAAAGAGTAAAATTCTCCCTTTAAATCTGTCGGCGGTAGCTATCTATATATTTTTTTGCTATTCAATCGTGACTCAACGGAACAAAAGTTAGTCCTGGCAGAATGATTCCTAATCCTGGTACATATCTTATATCTCATAGAGATTCGATCCCTTTTTATCCTAGCAAATGAAATTATTGAAAAAGTACTCACACGCACACATGGTTCCGTAGCACCAAACAGTAAAATGAAAATATTTTGAAGGCTCATTCATATGTTATATTGTATTACATTCAACAACAAAACTAAATTTGTTTTTCATAGTATGATAATGAAAAACAACAAAATTTTCCTTCTCTTACTTTAGAAATTACAGAGAAAAGACCTATCTATAGACACCCCGCTCGTATAGGTTCGAGGAACAAATAAACAATTTTTAGTTTCAGTTCTATGCTTAATCTATTATTTTTTTTTATAAAAATCGTAAAGCGGTTCACAGAATACATCTTTTTCCTACCAAGTTTTAACTATGTAGTCCTACCTAATAGTTTCAGAATAAAGTGGCTGTGATATACGGACGGACAGACAGACAGACATGACGAATCTATTAGGGTGCCTTTTTTGCCATTCGGCTACGGAACCCAAAAAATCATGTAATAATGACAGATACATACCTACTGAAAGCTGTAGGTATGCAACTTTCATTTGTTGTTGTAGTGTGTAAGCTGTCCTATATTGAGAGATCATGTGAACAAACTGAAGTTTTGATAGGAGATAACTGTCGTAGTTTAGCAACAGTTTGTTTCTAATAAAACATTTTAGTGTGCCTCACTACTTACCATAGTACAAAATATTACTGATGCGCACTGCTCACTCAAATATTGCCCCGACACTGCTCACTACCAACACTACAAATCACCACATATAGCATTTTCCCAGCCCAGACTACACTGCATCTGAGCTAACTGAGCAATATACATACGTTAGCCTAAGTCTAACTGGCCATAAACATGTCTACGCAAGTAATAAAATCAATACCTCTCCGTGGGGTATCGAGTTCGGACCGCATATATAATAACACAAAAATATCAGAAAGAAGAAAACAAGATTCACGATAAACTGTTTTTACCAAAATAAAATCAAATAAACAATCTGAAATGACCTTTGCAAGTATATAGCTGTATACCCTCCATAGTATACACATGTTTAAAATTCATCAAACAAAACTTGTTTCAAATATCAACTACGAGCTTGGCAGTATTACTTCATCATCCTCTTCCTGCCCATGACCCATGTTACTTGGGGTCAGTGCAACACGTTATTTTCTTCCACTCTCCCGTGTCAAACAATCATTTACATCTTTTTCTTTCAAATCATTCCTCACACAATCCACCCTTTGCTTCCTTGGTCTTCCTCACCTTCTCCATTCATCAACATTGTACACTCTTTTAGTCACAGGCGAATCGATTCAAGCGGTATATACTTCAAATTCAAAGCCCTTTAATAAACGAACCTCTTTACAAAACATTCATTGACTCACGACGACGTCTAGCGAGCCAATTAAAACGTGGAGAGCGTAGCTAAAATGTGAAAATCCATGATTCCGTGACTGTCCATTAAATAAACAAGCAAAAACACTCTAAAGAAAAGCCTTTCAAAATTCCTGTCACAAGTACTTTTGGGACGTATCCCGTTCCAGGTATTCTTAAAAACTAAAAGGATATTTCGAATCCCTGTAGGATCGGGAATCGGGATAGACCGTGCGAATAAATCCCGCTAAATGCAATCGATTCTATGTCATGAAATATGGGCCGTTTATTTCAATAATGGTGTCAGAGTGGATTGAAACTTAGGTCCTTGGGTTAAGTTAGCTTTCTGAGCGTTGAATTTAGGATTAACCTTTGCTGAGTTAACTTAATATATAAAATTCATGCTATTATTATAAATACGAAAACAACTCTGTCTGCCTTGTACTTTTTCACGCCTTGAGGCTACAACACTTTCGATTAGGCACCCAAATAGACAATAACTTGACTCAGAACATACGACACTTTATATTCCGGTGGTACGTTCCTTGGGGATAATTACCGATGTCCATACGGGCAAAGCTCTGAGCTAAAAATAGTATTAAAAAAAAAAAATTGCTAAAAATATCCCACATTATAATGCTAGAGTACCTAAGAATATTTCAATTCAATAGCTCTAATAGTTCCATTATCTTCCTGCACATGTTCTATGTTATTTAGGGTCGGCGTAACACGTTTTCTTCTTCCATTCTCCCCTGTCACTCGTCAATCATTTACTCCTTTTTCCTTAAAAATATCATTCCTCACACAATCCATCCATCTTATCTTTGGTCTTCCTCTCCTTCTCCATCCATCAACTTACTCAAAATAAACTAACCAGTAGCAACAGTACATACGTAACTTTTTACTGAAAAACAAATTCTATTAAAAACCTACCTATAGGACGTTCACCCTTCTATTGATTGCAAATGGCCTTCACGCTCTTATTATATTATCAATTCAGGTGGTGCTATACCATTTATTACTGTGAGAGCCGGACCGTCTCCAAATTGTAGCTCTTAACTAAATTAGCAATTTAGCTTCGAGGTGCCGTCTAATTGATTACACTGAAAAATATCGCTACGTGCCTATTGGAAAACTCTCTTGTCTAGTATCTACGAGTACCTACAGGTATCTACGCCAGCGATAATTATTTCATGAAGGAGATTTATCTTCGGCAGGTGTTACTCCATAAATTATTTTTCGTAGGCTATTAGGCTTTAGTATATTACACGCAGCGTCGCTATTAGGGTTACGTGTTACCTTAACATACCTCCAAAAATAGTTTATGTACGATTTATGGAGGGTCTATTTATTTTATTTTGTTCCCACCATTACTTTTACGGTATGCGAAACAAACAACCGAGATAAAATTTAAAAATAAAAGGTGAAACCTTTTTCACGCTCAAATTGCGAATTAAGTGCGATACTAAATCAAAAGCGCTCCGAACAGCTGAATGCTGGATCCGTAGAGATAAAAAATATATAAATTACGCATCTAGTACGTGATAAGGTTCGCTGTGAGTACATTCCAAGATTTACTGTCTGTTCGCAAAGATAATAGAGGGAAACGAAGCTTGAGAATGGCATTACCTCGTTGAGCTCGTAAAATGTGCGAATCTGCCAGACTAAGATCTCAGGTCGCGCACATTTGGACTCGCTGGGTAGTACAGCCGGGTCGTAAAGCTACGCACTTACTGCTCTCTCCTAACTCCTCAAAACTCCTTAAAGTTAAGAACATTGCGCACGTTTTTCGATTTCATCGTTGACCAAGATTGAAAAAGCGCGTGCCGGAATAAACCTGCTTACTTTGTATGCCTGCTTACAACGACAAAATTCTAACTTGACTTGACTTGAAATAAAATCCTTAAATCTATCTATCTATAATCTATAAAAGTATATAAAAATCATTTGATGTTCGTTTGTCTCGCTAAAACTCAGAAACGGCTGGACCGATTTTGATGAAATTTTAAACAGATGTTCTACATAGATCAGGGATGGTTTTATGAGGTAGTAGGTAGGTAGTGGGTAGCTAGTAGTTAGGTAGCAGGCAGGTAGTTAGCAGGAAGTAAGCAGGTAGTAGGCAGGTGGACCGAGTAGTAAAAAATACAAGGAGGTAGTACTAGGTAGAAAAAAATTCGTTGTAACGCATACCGGGTACAGAGTACCTTATAAATGTATTATGTTTTTATTAAGTGTCAACACTTCAACAACTAACTACACAATTATCTTAATTTCACTTCAATTTCAACGGTATTTCATTTTGAAGAATATTAAGAGAAACCATTAATTTATCTCTCGCTCCCACAACAAAATAAATACCAGACCGATGAAACCAAAACTTATAATTGAATAAATTTTTCTTCAATTAATTATTTAGCAGAGTATTACGGAAATATGGAAACTGTCGACCTCAATTAAATTCAATTAGCGTTCCGTTAAAACTACGTTGTCATGCAATAAGTAAATTAGTGAAATCAGTTGTTCTCCGACATACAAATGGTTAATTAATAACGTTGTTGGGACAAAGTGGTCGACACAAACGAAACGACGAAGCAGCTGGGAATTCTACCGGATATAATTTAATGAATACAATCATTATTTTCAGAAATGACAGTAAACAAAGAACAATAAGGTAAGGAAATTACTGAGACGTATTCTGACAAATTTTATTAAGTAGTTACGGGATACGGAACCTTTGTAGTCTCGACACAAAAGAACTTTGCGCAGATTTTACTTTATGACAGTATCGTATTTCATGGTGATGCCCTTGATCTTTATTGAAATAAAATGAGCTTCGGTTTTGTGATTGGCCTTTGTCTGTTCAATAATTTTGCGAGTCAACTCTTAAGGCTATCTTAAAACCTTATACTTGTTTACGAATTATTTCTTAAGGCTGCCTTGCCTTGCCGTAGCGAAGGGTTGATTTTTATAGGAGGTAAGCCAAAGTACATATCTTTAATGCAATTTTATTATTTGTCTATACAATACTCATTGTGCCCGTTTTCAAAGGGAAGCCGGTAGGAATCGGGTTGTATGGAACCTTCACCACTGCTGCCTTGTGGGTCTAGTAGTCGCAAACGGTAGTACGGTACAGCTGAGAATGAGGTCGTGCAAAGTGTTATTGGGTTTTTACATCAGAAATATCTCAATAGCAGTCAAGAAGAGGCAATAAACTCGCCTCCTATTAAATATGACTTAAACATAACTGGAAAAATGTGGGTGTACTATTAAGAATTCCTCTGCCTAGCCATTCAGGGATTACGGACGTGTTGTTATGTTATTATTTCTAAACCAAGAGAGACAAAGATACTGTGAAGAGAAGAGCTCTCTAGAGTGATAAGACGTGTCACTAAAAGATCATCGTTCACACCCAATTGTTTCTACTCCACGAAGTAACTCCTCATCTCACGGTAGTTAACACGCCACCCACCCTATAATTAACAGTTAATACGTTGTTCATTAACCACATGAGACGTAAAATTACCGCAGAATTTCAACTAATAGAGCCTTGGATACGCAACACTTCCACCCATGCGTTAATATGAACTCCCTTTGTCTATAAAGACCTACCATATGGGACATACAACCGCAAATATATTGCAGTAGATTCACATTTTGTCGCAGTAATTATTACAGAATAAACTTATATTGAAACTTCTTCTTTATTACTGTAATCTTTGAAAATTATAATAAATCCACTTTCTTCACTTTAAATTCCGTATGCTCTTGCTTTCATCATCTGCTAATAAAATAAACCTAATCTTAATCTGAATTTCGTCCTGTTGAGCCCCGAAGGTACCTAACAACCCGATTCCCGTAGTGAAGCTACCGGCTTCACTACGGGAATCGGGTTGTTGGGAACAACCACTCTACGCAGTGTCTACTGTAGTCTAATTTACAATGTATATACACATCTGTGGGTATCACATCACAGCACAGACATTGAATACATCATAGGATTGAAGATATAACAAAAATGCCTACCTTTTAAGTCAACAAAGAAAACCACAGGTAGCGCCATAAGCCGGCGTTTGGGTGTCAGAATTCAATACGAAATTCATAACACCGGCAGCACCGTTTTGTAAGGAACTAGGCAAGTCGAACATTATCGAGTTATTACAGGGGCAGGAAGAGAAAAATACGGAGGGGGGAACGAGATATAATGAGAAATGGTCGATTACGTATTCGGTAGTAAACATTTCATTTTGTTGAATTCTTTTTACAGTAGATAAATCATATTAATTTTGTTTTAAGATCCTTTGCATTTCATTCATTAAAATAGAGCATAATTAAAATAAAAATAAGAATTCAAGATGGCGTCAACAAAGTGTCACTTTCGAGATCGCTGATAACGAAACTGAGGACAAATTGAGAATGCAAGATGGCAGTGATGAAATGTTTAGCGCAAAACCTCGTCCCAACCGGGTGTCCCTAAATATTTTTTTTTTCTTCGGCTTCCCCTTAGTGTTCTACACTTCGCCACTGATATCTTGTACACAATTTCCTGTACTATGAATAAGAGAAAAGAGCCAGGTCTATAGGTATGAGTCAGCCAGACACAGTGATTACATCGGCAACGACGGCTCGCCGCACAATGCATGCGGTAAGTACGCACTGCCTGCCATGTAGGTAATTGAATGTCGTATACAGCTTGCAGACTCGAGCTCATCTGTATTTCTAGTGAATACATTTTGTTAGTATAGTTCGAAGATCTTATTTGGATGAATGAATACGTACAAAACATTCATTCAATTCCAACCAAGCAATAATGTCGACAATTTTTTTTTTTATTATTTTGCCAAACATAACATTTTGTTTTGTAAGTAGTAAAAATATATTTCATTGGATTATTACTAAATGTAGTTGTACAAACTGTGGTACGGCAGTAAAATAACTTTTTCTTTTCACTAAATAACCATGTTTTTATTAGAGCACGATTCCAATTTCAATTTACCCAAAAAGTTCAACTTTTATGAACTTTAACTATAACCAATATTATGTTGTAGTAAAAATAACTGCGATTCATTTATAAATTTAGTCAAAAAACATTGTAAACTTGCGCGAATTTTCGACGGTCTGTCAATTTTCTTGGACTGAAGCCACTGAACGCTTTAAAATATCAGAAATGTAATGTAATTGAGACACAATTTATTATTTGACTTTTGAAACATTACTCTCGACACTTGTAGATATAAATTCGACTGAAATCAGTAGTCAAACTAATTTCAACACCTGAGCTTACCCTGTGACACGAGCTATATCAACACGGCATCGATATCGCCGGGTCGCTGCACTCGCATCGCGTCTGCAAGTGCACGCATCGGCTGCTATGTAGGTAATTGAATGTCGCATACAGATCACACTGATCCGTCTACCAAGCATTCACTTTTTGGTTCACCTAGTTTCAGTTACTGTTGAGTTTTGACCGTAAACTTTCTCTGCTGATAACTTCATTAATCAACTACGGTTACTAAAAAGGGGTATTTTCATAATCACTACATACACTAATTGAGTGTTTTAGCATTAAATTATTTATAACTAGCTTCTGCCCGCGACTTCGTACGCGGATCCTGTTGCTTATGCCAGCGACAACGGGGTCGTCAAAATCGAAGATCTGAAACGTCTGATGTCGAATTCTAAGAGCCCGGGGACGGGAAAACAACGGGATGCGCGAGACGATTCAAGACGTTCCATATCTTTCATTTTTGTAAGTCAGAAGTCGATGCGTAGATACGCTTGGAACTCGAGCGTAATTCTCTATCCGTGAACGTCTCCGATTCGCGAGACAATGCATGACGTTCACGATCAGCGGTCAGTCACGCATCATATTCTTCACAGTTCTCTAGAGACCTGGATGTAGATGCGTAAATACGCTGAGAACGCAGGCGTGCTTCGTTATCCAAGAGGAAGAGAAGAGAAGCGAGGAAGAGGTTTCCACGGAGCGAGTTGCAGCCTGATGTTCTCGAACAGCATCAAGTCTCTCCTGACGTTCTTCGGTAGATTCTTGGGATCTTATGATCCTCAATCTTTTAGCTCCTTTGGAACATTGGGGAAGATTTGACCTCTTTCTAGGCATGGTTATAGTTTTATTGTGAAGATACCTGATCAATTAAAATCAAGTGACTGTTCCCCTGCGTTACCGGGTAGGCTACCGTGTCACGAAGATAAGTGGAAAAGGAAATTAAACACTCAAATAACATAAGCCCGAAGGCATATTTATTCGATAAAATAAAAAAAGAAATGGGAGTTTTGTCCAGTAGAGTCAAATTTTCAATGATATACCGTCGTCATCGAAAATCAGTCCTAAACTGTTACCGCCTTCATCGCGTGGAGGTACTCCCAGCTTATGTTATTTTATAATTATACAGTGAAATTAGTGTTAGCTTTGATTTCCACATCAGATGTTTCTGATCTTCGATTTTTATAAGTCAAGAGGAAATGCCCATCAGACCGAACAACTTTTGCTAAGATGTCATTCCTAAATGTGTTATGGTGTAGCTGGGCTCTTGGAGTTCCACAACAGGTGTTCCAGATCTTCGATTTTTATAAGTCAACAGAGAGTGCTCATCAGATTGAACAATTTATGCTAAGACTTCATTCCTATATGTGTTATGGTGTAGCTGGGCTCTTGGAGTTCCACAATAGGTGTTCTAGAACTTCGATTTTTATAAATCAATAGAGAGTGCTCATCAGATTGAACAATGTTTGCTAAGACGTCATTCCTATATGTGTTATGGTGTAGCTGGGCTCTTGGAGTTCCACAACAGGTGTTCCAGATCTTCGATTTTTATAAATCAACAGAGAGTGGTCATCAGATTGAACAATTTTTGCTAAGACGTCATTCCTATACGTGTTATGGTGTAGCTGGGCTCTTGAAGTTCCACAACAGGTGTTCCAGATCTTCGATTTTATAAGTCAACAGAGAGTGCTCATCAGATTGAACAATGTTTGCTAAGACGTCATTCCTATATGTGCTATGGTGTAGCTGGGCTCTTGGAGTTCCACTACAGGTGTTCCAGATCTTCGATTTTTATAAATCAACAGAGAGTGGTCATCAGATTGAACAATTTTTGCTAAGACGTCATTCCTGTATATGTTATAGTGTAGCTGGACTCTTGGAGTTCCACATCAGGTGTTCCAGATCTTCAAATTTATTCTCTCAGCAGAAAATGCTCATCACGTGGAACAATTTTTGCTAAAGTACCATTTTTGTATCTCTTATAGTTTAGCTATTCTATTGCGGTTCTGCATCAGGTGTTCAAGTTTCCAAGATAAATTATAGCCTATATGTTGCCCAGACTTAATACCTATACAACAAAAAAAAAATCTTTCAAATCCGTCTAGTAGTTCCGAAGATTAGCGTGTACAAACAAACAGACAAACAGACAAACAGACAAACAGACAAACAGACAAACAGATAAACAGACAAACAGACAAACAGACAGAATTTTTTTTTTGGATTCGTGGTCTATTACTGTTTCTAAACCCCCCTCAATTTTTTTTTTTTAAATATATTCAATGTACAGACACAGTTTTTTTACTGTCTTATTATATGTATAGATTGAACGAATTAGAGTTTGAACCTCTAATTAATATTCAAATAACCGCACCCCACACGGGTATTAAAACGGAAATATTATCTAAACTACGCAGTTAGGTGGAGTTTATATCTATGTACATACAGTGTAAGTCTATATGTGTGTCAGTTTTTATTCCGATACAGATTTATAGGTATATCCGACATCCGATAGACGCGGGAGGCTTTTACCCCTAGCTGACGGGTTACATGCAAATACTGCTTTTTTCCTCGCATTCTTCTACGTCGTAGCGCCTACGCCGTAGCGCCTACGCCGTAGAACCTACGCGGCTACGAGCGCTAAGAAGTGGCACGTGCCTACTTTACCAATGTTATGGCTTTTGATGTTTTATTTTTAAAGAGCGTAAAAATATAAGGAAAGAAGAGCTTTTGTACTAAGCTTAACGTAATAACCAAGTTTCGTGCAACAAGTGAAAATTCCTAAAAAAAAATAAACAAGAAATAGCCAGTCGGCTTAGCTAAATGAAACACGAAGAAACTAATTTGTTATGAGCTCATTTTGTTATTTTTTCGTTACCTGCACATCGGTCACCGGCGACACAATCCGTCTTCGTTAACTGCGGCTCGACCATTCTTCCCGAGAACAGCCGACATTCATCAAGGAAACTGTTTCTATAGCTTCACACCTGCTCGGATTCCATGAGAAATGGTATAAATTGATGACTGTAATATTGTGATGAGGAACCTTGACAAATTTAGTGATAATGTCTTGAAATATGACGTTGTCTAGTTTCATCACTAGCAATGTAAATTATAAGCACTCTCTGGGTCTTTTCAAATCTCTCACTCATAATAATTACAACTAGAAAATTCTTCATTTCTGTATGTCGGCATGGTCAGTTCATTAAGCAGATTTCCACAATTTTAAAATCATAAATCAAAGTAAATTCATTAGAGCAGGACCTCACAAATGTCATAAACTTGACATTGTGACCGCCGACGTCAGTTAGAAGGATTTATGACAAAACTTTTCACACAGTAGTATGTACTTATACAGTTATTTTTATGGTAACTGTATAAATACATGATACTGTATATTGCATAATCAATTAGTTGTCACAGACACGGACGTCCGTTCCAGCTATTTCTCGGGAGGATGTCTAAAATCTCGAGGGTTATAATTGGATCAGGCATAATTGACACTAGTCGAAAGCTCCGACCCTCGCCCACATAATGCTATGTCGCAGCCTCAAAATCTGCATTTCATTCCCAAACTGGCACATGGGAATAATTAATTTAATAAAACAACATTTCCGTTAAAAACGTGTTCAACACAGAATGGGTTTTTTTACAAAAACTTCGGCATTGTTTAAAATGAAAGTTTGTATGTAATAAATATACTTATATCTACGTCAGTTGAACATGTTTTATGGTTTTTCCCTCTCCCGAAACAATATTAACTATGTGGCAAGTATGATTTGTTTACTGTTCCGCTTCATTTTTTGTTTGTTAGCTGTGCAGGTAATAATATAACTAATACCCAACCAGTATATACGTATGGCTATATGTATATACTGGTTGGGTATTAGTTGAGTCCATCGACACACAAAGTAAAAGAAGCCAAATGAGAATCAAACTGCGAGCAAAATATCGAAAAAGTTGACAAAACCAAGTTTATGAAAGTAAAAAACAAGTTTAATTATTCGAAATACAGACTACCAATCAGTACCATTTACAACAAAAAAGAAAAACTCTCCGATATCTACAAAATGAAACAAAAATAGTACTTCGATTCTCTTTATTATCCAGCAAATTGAAAGAGTGAAGTGAAGGAAATAAGTTCCTGCTAACAAGCTTTGCACCCGTACCTTGTTACAGACGATGTTGGTATAGCTTAGCCGGATCCGAGTTGTTTCCAATCTGTTGAGGAAAACCCGAAGATACAATAAAACAGGTTTCTCAAACAACAATAGGAAATTAATACAGTAAGACTTGCGTTCTGTTGCAGGCAAATGTTGTATCAAAATAGATGAAGGAGGTAAAAAGTCATTGTATAATTTGTACAGGAATTGTACACACAGATGGTTTCCACGGTATCATGCGAAAGAAAGTGGCCTCCTTGCTACAGCACGTGCATGGTAGTGACATCAGCATTTTGAAGATAATTGCTGCCAGACCGGACAGCCCCTTCCAGAGACACTGGGTGGGGAAGTCATAGGTCTAAATAAAAAATTAAGTTGTAAATACTAATAATACTAACTTAATTGCTTCAGTACCATCGTTAATATCACTAAAATACTAACAAAACTACGGACTGTAGTCTGAAAATAAAGTTTTATTTAATTGTAGCAACACCATCTGTGTATTTGAAAGTTCCACAGGAGATAATTAAGTAAGTAACTGTGAACGGAGTAATAATTGACTTGAAAACAGCATGATTATATTCACCAAAACGAGTTTATACTATGATATCGAAAATATTTTCGAGAAAGTAAACGAAACATGGGTATTGAAAATTGTGAAAATAGCGTGACGTAGAATCCTATTTTCGTACTAGATTTACAGGTAGATTTGTATGATAAAACTCACAAATTGGCAGTCTGTATTATTATGTAAATTACATCGACCGAGTGGCAAACAACGTCAAACAACGTCAATGTTGTTGGAGAACACACATCTTCGAGACTATGCCTATCGACAATGTACTCGTATGCTACAATGTAGCTCTCAACTTTAGACATTATAAGCAAGAGGTAATATGTAAATTTAAGAAGCTTTAAGAATTTAAGAAGACGAATGTATAAAATATTCTATACTTGTTGAACTATTCTTCAGATCTTTTCTTTTTAAAAACGTTGCCCCACACTAGGAATTTATCCTGTATCGTTGGTGAGTTTACAAACATTTACACAAACAGCCAACCCCGGAACAACTACTTGTAGATCATACAGATGTTTGTTTGTTTTTCCCGCGACAGCGCAGCATCCAATCGCTCAGAGCAAATTCACAAGCAATTGAAGCAATATGATGGAAAAACCCAATAACAGGTTCCCCGACTTGTGAGTCGAACCCAGGACCTCATGCTCAGCAGTTGTATTTGCGACCACTAGACCAACAACGCAGTCCGTAAATCGATTAAGTTGTTTCTTAATCCGTGAAGGCGGAGGAAAAGATACTTAGGTATTAAAGATAAAGATGAATATCGCACACCAAACAGAAGTGTAACAAGTCCCCAAACTCGTGAAACGCTACATTTACAACGAGGAATAGCTAGGTCACCGTGACAGGCGGTCTTTAGTGAAAATTCAATGTTTCCCAGGTGCGCTAACTTTCAGACCAATCTGTTTCTCGAATTAGTTCTGATGTTTCTTGGAACTGTGCTTTAACTTAGTGATTTAAGTTTTCCAATTCTCCTTTTTAACTTTATTTGAGTAAGTTCTTTTAGTGTTTTACTTAACGTACTTATTACTACGAGAAGGTCGTGGCCAAATAATAACAGCCGCTCGGGTCAATCTTTAGGTTAAGCCGTGCTTGCCAAGTTTGGTTTAAATTGGGGATGAACATAACATAACATCACGCCTGTTAACTCTGAAGGGTTATGCAGATATGTTCAAGTCCCCTGTAATAGCGGACGAGCGTGTTGCCATCAACCGGGCACACATTTAGACACTGTGCCTGCTACTGAGAAACTTCTGATGGAAAAACCTAATAACAATTTGCCCGAGTCGGGAATCGACCACTAGACCAACGAGGCAGTTCATCGTGAATTAAATAGGCTTTCAAAAACCCCCATGGTCCCGCATCACATAACAGGTGACGCAATCAAATAAAACAATTTATTGAAAATAGTAATGTAATGAAATTTCGATACATTGAGTACCTATTACATATTTATAACTCGTAAGTACAATCTAAAGCGCAGGCCACACAGAAAAGACGTAAGACGCGGACGGGGAGCAGACATATGTCTCTTCCGCGTCCCTATCATACAAAATGTATAGAAGCGTCGTGACGCAAAACATATAGAAAAGACAGGGCGCGGACACGACGCTTCTATACATTTGACATTTGACATATGTCTGCGCCCTGTCCGCGTCTTACGTCTTTTGTGGCTTGCGCTTAAGGTCGTTTTCCAGAAGTGCCCTTTTATTTTTAAACAATTAACGTGATGATGATCCTATAATTTGTTACTAAAAAGACAAAAGATTAAAAATCTACGGCTTAAGGATCAATAATTTTCTGGAACTGCAGCAATATGATGAGGTAGGTGACGAGGAGGCCGACGAACTTGAACGGCAGCGAGATGTCGATGTCCAGCATGCGCAGCAGTGAGAACGACAGGTCGCGCGTCTCCGTCCACGCCAGCAGCGCACGCGCCATGCCGCGACTAGGCGCATCTGCAAAGTTATATCAGAATCCGTGAAACCGTTATTTTTAAGTCTCATGGGATAAGTACGAGCCTATAGGCAACTGATAATTTCCACACCCGAAACTCAATGGAACCGAAGTCACTTTGAGCACAATAGCGTACTTTGCGCAAGTTCATGACATTAAATGTTATGCAATACATATAATTAGTTTTCATTCCGCAAATAGATTGCCACACGGGTCTCAGTCGTCAAGTCAACATCTCCTGAGTATGCTCATATGATAATTCGATATGCGCTGGCCGCTGTGACCAGAAGTATGCCCTCAAATACTCCAGACCGCTCGTCGCGCCGCGTTCAAGTATGATACGTAACAGTAGCGAAGGGTTTATTTTTTAAGAGGTAAGCCGGAGTACATATCTTTAATGTGATTTTATTATTTGTCTATGGAATACTCATTGTGCCCGTTTTCAAAGGGAAGCCATTAGGAATCGAATTGTATGAAACCTTCACCACTGATACGTAATGTTGTACCGACGCCTCCACCAGTTTGTAAAAAAAAAAATATTATTACATACCCATTTCGTTCTCATAAATCCTTGTCGACAACAGCTCTCTTAGTCTTTTTACTTCGTAGTGAACTTGATCGCTGAGCACGCAGGGTGAAAACCAAGATAATGTCAAGCCTCCAGAGATAAGCAGGAAGTTAAGAATAAAAAACAGTTTGAGCTGCGGACAAATATTTCAGAAGATTAAAATCGCTCTAGACACTTGCTCACAAAGAATCACAACATGGAATGGGAATACTAGTCAGTAATAAATGTTTTATTAAACTTACTTCTTCATGTATAACATACAGTGAAAGTCTATAGATGCCCATTAAAATGATTAAAAATGTAGTTATTAGAGTGGCCAAAAACTGAAAAATAAAATAATTTATTGTTAGCACACGTTTTGAAATCAATCAAACATAGCATCACATCACATCACATCACATGTCACCCAATTATTGCTATTACCTGCCATTTAACTGCTTCCAACAAAAAATTGTGTGCTCTTATCATGTTGTGGTACAGATCCATCATCTTTTCCATTTCACAAAGAGTCTTGTTACTGTCAGTTTTCAGGTATCCAAACTGTTCTAGATACAGGTTCTTCGTTATTTTACTGTTTGTCAACGACAGCTCCATGTAGTAGTTTATTAAACGCACCCGTGGTATGAGCAAACTCAGTAAATGGCCATAGTAATGTATTTCCAGAATAATGCATAATACAAAAGGCATCGAGCTTAAAAACACATTTAGAAAGACGTCCGTGATCTCAGGTATAACAAACATAGTCGTAATGAATAGCAACACAACGACAGTTACAACTAAATTCCATTTCGACCCTCTTCCAATTCTCGGTCGGCAGCCAACTTCTTCATCAAACTCATTCAGCTCATTATAATATCGCTTCAATCTCCTAATTGAAACTAAATTAAAAATAACAATAAAGAGCCACTGGGCAAGATGAGTACCAATAACTAATCTCAAATGGACAATATGTGAAACACTATAGAAGAAAAACGTGTAATGACACACGAAAAGAGAGGTGGTCAAAAGTGAAAATATCAAGAACACAATATGAACGTTTCCAAAAAGCGGAAGTCTATTGATACCAAAAAACAATCCACCGATAATGAAGATCTTAGATACACAATCTATTGAGGCTTTTACATTTTCTTTAACATAAGTGTTCACGAGAACTGAAGGAGGCGTCATTGCGACCAATGTACGCGCTTCCAAATGAATTTTCAACATCATACCCCACTATGTCAATGGTGGCCTTTTATTTGTTTTAAAAAATCGACAGGAGTCTGAAGACATTAGAATAATGAAATATAAATATAGCGTTGTATTTGTTAACACGTCGAAACCATTAAACAAACAATACCAAACGGTGTCATTTAAAGATGACGGTGCTACAATTTGTTACCAAAAGGGCAAAAAAATTAAAAAAAGATTAAAAATCAAGGGCTTAAGGATCGGGTTCAATAATTTTCTGAAACTGCAGCAAAATGATGAGGTAGGTGACGGAGAGGCCGACGAACTTGAACGGCAGCGAGATGTCGATGTCCAGCATGTGCAGCAGTGAGAACGACAGGTCGCGCGTCTCCGTCCACGCCAGCAGCGCACGCGCCATGCCGCGACTAGGCGTATCTGCAAAGTCACTAATGCCATTAAAACTATACCCGCAACGTAGGGGATGTGAAACAGAAGTCACTTTGAGCACGATACAAAGTTTTGAAAGCCCGAGAAAATTCGCGGATGCGCGTCGCGCAGCGTTCCACTACGATTAGCTCCTGCGCCTCCACCAGGTTATAAAACAGTATTTTTATTAAAACATACCCATTTCAACCTCATAAATCCTAGTCGACAACAGCTCTCTTAGTCTTTTTACTTCGCAGTGAACTTGATCGCTGAGCACGCAAGGTGAAAACCAAGATAATATTATAGCTGCCGTGAGTAGCAGATAACAAAGAAAATACAACAATGTGATCTGGGGACAAACCATTCAGAGGATAAGAATCGCATAGTTTCAAAACAGCTCAATAGTAAAATACTTAAACTTACATCGTCATGTAAAACCCGCAGTGAAACTTTAAGGGCGCCTATTAAAATAAGTAAAAATGTAGTTATTAGAGTAACCAGCAACTGGAAAATAAATTGTTATTTTTATTTTGTACATATGTTGCACACATTTCAAAGTATATAAGTTACCCTTTTCTATCTTTAGTCTTGCATGTTTAGGAACATTGTCTACATTTCAATTGCATAAAAAATGATAAGTAGATGTGCGGAATCTCCTAATACAAGCAATTACTAGCTTAAAAGGTGACCTCCAATAATATGTATCGAAATGCCCATTGCAATTGAAATATACATTTTTTTATTATTATAAATAATCTTACTCTTGTTCATTACATACTCTGCGTAAACGAACCCTTCACGAAGCCGTCAAACAGGCATTATAATATAAAATCACGTTTTTCGGTAAAACTCAATGTAGCACATTCAAAACATTGTGCTGATTGATGCTTTGAATAGTAAACGGCTCATGGAGATAATCAAAGTAAAGTTATTTACCTTAAAAACTCTCCGTAACTAGAAGAAAAATCGCAATGTCGGAGAAAATAAGTGCCTTTCGGCTTCGTTTAGGGTGTTTCACACCCTTTATAAGTCGGGACCTCATATTTCTTTTACCTGCCATTTAACTGCTTCCACCAAATACTTGTGTACTCTTGTCATTTTGTGGTACAGATTCATCATCTTTTCCATTTCGCAAAGTGTCTTGTTCCTGTCCTCTTTCGAGTATCCAAACTTTTCTAGATTAAGGTTTTTCGTTCTTTTACTTTTAGACAACGACAGCTCCATGTAGTAGTTTATTAAACGCAGTCGCGGTAAGAGAAGACTAAAAAGATGTCCATAGTAATGTATTTCCTGAATAAAAAATAGATTAAAAGGCATTGAGTTTACAGGCATTCTTAAGAAGGTTTCCGTGATCGCAGGTAAAATAAATAAAATCATGATGAATAGCAAGAAAACAACAGCTACAATGAAATTCCATATCGACTCTCTTCCAATTCTCGGTCGGCTGCCAACTTCTTTATCAAACTCATTCAACTCATTGTAATATCGCTTCAATCTCCTGATTGAAACTAAATTAAAGATGACAATGAAGACCCACTGGGTAAAATGAGTACCAATAACTAATCTCAAATGGGGAATATGTGAAATATTATAGAAGAAAAACGAGTAATGACACAGGTAGAGAATGGTGGCCAAAAGTGAAAATATCAAGAACACAATATGTATGTTTCCGAAAACAGGAAGTCTATTGAGACCAGAAAACAATCCACCGATAATGAAGATCTTAGATACACAATCTACTGAGGGCTTTAAATTTGCTTTAACATAAGTGTTCACGAGAACTGAAGGAGGCGTCATGGCGACAAATGTACGCCTTTCCAAATGAGCTTTCATCATCTTAGACGACTTTTACAATTTATGCTAATGGTGGAGTCTAGACGATAGGAGTCTGAAGACATTAGGATTATTAAATGTAGATAAATATAACGTTATATTTGTTAAAATTCCAAAAACATCACACAAACAATTACGAAGTGCCCTAATTAAGAACCCTTATAGATTCGTCATGTCTGTCTGTCTGTCCGTATGTCACAGTAATTATCAGCAAAATGTCTAAAAATTTGTATGAAGAAAAACAATGTTTGGTGACTAATTTCTTTCATTGAAACACCCTGCTTGCGTTTTTCCCAAGCAAGGATGGGAGCGTAAAGAAAAACATCGCATGCCAGACAATGGTCGCAGGCACTCTCCCAATTGTGTAGCAATAAATATCTTTGCGGAATGTTCTCATCCGTCATTGTAAAAAACGAAAAAAAAGGTAAATTGTTGAAATGTTTTCTCCAGAATATAAAGGACTAACCTTAGCGTTCTTCCCGATAACAATAGATACCTCTTCCTTTGTCACGAAATCTTCGCAAAAAATAGCTAAGTCGCTGTTACGGACAGTTTTTAGTGAACTTTGAATTCATAGCTTTTATTTCTTAGTACTTAGCATGTTTTATATCATAATAATTTACTTACTCACTGATTAAGGAAGAGCTCGTGGCTAAATAATAACAGCCGCTCGGGTCGATCTTTAGGTTAAGACGTGCTTACCTAGGTTGGTCTGTGGATGGGTGACCACCCACTATTTACCGAGTTTCCTCCGTGTCTCTGAAAGCACGTTAAGCCGTTGGTCCCGTTTGACAGTCGTTAGATAGTCAGTGGCCCAGAAAGTCTGACAACCAGTCTTACTAAGGAGTTTCGTATTACCCAGTTCTAACTGGATTATGGAGGTCAGATAGGCAATCGCGCCATGAAAAATACTGGTATTCAGCTGCATCCGGTTAGACTGGAAGCCAACCCCAATATAGTTGGGAAATGGCTAGGCAGATAATGACTTACTCACTGATTAAGTTAAATGAGTTTTTAGAACTATCCAAATTCTTAAAAGAACAAAAGCGTATTCCTAGATTTACAGGGATATATCACCAATACGCAAAACTAGAGATATTCTGAATTTTATACTGCACAGAAATACAAAATGCAATTTGTAATAGGTACTCTCTTATACTGAATTTGCATGCTAATGATCTCGCGTACCTACTGCAGAGAATAATATATAGCAGAGGGAAATTGAAGCTTACTGAAGCAGCTTATCCGTAAACAGAAGAGCAAAGCTTAGCAAAGGTAGCTTATGTATTTTTAGGGTTCCGTACACGATGGGTAACCAACGGGACCCTATTACTAAGCCTCCGCTGTCCGTCCGTCTTTCAGCGGGCTGTATCTCATGATCTGTAATAGGTAGACAGTTGAAATTTTCACAGAATGTGTATTTCTGTTGCTGGTATAACAACAAAATATTACGACGCGCCCTTCATGCGCGAGTCCAACTCTCTCATTCATTTTTTTTTTGTGTATAGAATATTTTCTCAAAGAATCGGTTGCAGTTTGGTCACCTACGCAACATGGCAGCAGAACATTTAGACTACTCCACATATTACAAGGGAAAATGTTGAAATTTCAAGGTATTTTTGTAATTTTTTTTTTAGGATTTTGACAATTTTTAGGATTCCGTAGCTTATAGATTCGTCATGTCTGTCTGTCTGTCCGTATGTCACAGCCACTTTGTTCCGAAGTATTAGGACTACACAGTCAAACGCGGGATGCAGGGTGTCTATAGATAGGTATTTAAAAATGACATAGAGGTTTCGTTTGAAAGATAAACACTTCCAAAGTGGTAGAATGTGCTCTAATTTTTAAAGTAAGAGGAAGAAAATTCTGAAAAAATTTAGGATTGTTTTTTGTAAAGAAAATAGGTTTGAATAAGATTTGATGTTTCGTTTTTGAGATATGGGACTTTTTCATCAAACTGCAGCAGTAACTACATTTGTTTTTCATTAACATACTATGTAAAACAAATTTAGTTTTGCTGTTGAATGTAAAACAATACAACATATGAATAAGCCTTCAAAATATTTTTATTAAATTGTTTGGTGCTCCGGAACCCACTTGGCCGGTTTTTTTATTGGCCCCATCTAGAATTCTCAGTTGCAGACACGAAGTCTGGATTTGAGCCCGATTGATGGCAATACAGAGTCATGACAAAGGACTAAAACAAAACTGGTGAAATGTGTCTAACCCTCCGGGTTTTACAGGCGTGATATTATTTCATTTTTATCATAACCTCGTATTCAACAAAATATTAAACCAGCCCCAATCTAGACGGACACTTCCTAAGTGTGTCAACGAAAACATTAAAATTCTTTTTCATATTTCATCCGTACCATAAAGTTTATTCGAAAATTAATTAACAAGCTTCAAACTTTTATAACAATCGTTGTCGCTGTCCGCCATTACTAAATAATAAAAGGAGACTTTGAAACTTACTCGTAAACTGAGATTTATCGGTAATTTCATTTTAAACAATCTTCCTTGTTTACCTTTTGGCCGAGTTGTTAATTGGTTTTTGAGAAACTGGTACTCATAATGGTCGAAATAAAATGTCTGGGAAATAACAACACATATACATACAATACACAGTAGTATTCGTCATGAACGCTTCATTTAATACCAAATAAACGTTACACAATTTTAACATAACATACAACAACACATTTCAATATTTATTTGATTGATACTCCGTTACGCTTTATGTATTAAACTATTTGCTAATCTTTATAAAATTTAAATAATGTCAGAAAGTTTTGTAGTAAAACACAAAATTATAATTATTTATAATTTAATATGTCTAATAAATAATTATTCAAACCACATAATTAACAATTCAACAGTCATTCAGTTAATACATTAAAAACAGAAACATCAATCAACTCTTATCAAAGCTAAACAAAACAATACATTTACATGAGCTGAATTAAATCCAAAACCACCGTACAATAGCGGTGCCTGGTTGCATTCAAGTAAATATTTATACTTCACTCGGAATACGTGCAACTTGAATGAAAAAACATGTCACTTGTGATAAAAATATTGCAACCAGAAATCGCATTTGGAGAAATGACTTAAAAAAGAACAGAAATGAAACCCAAACAATTCACAACCATACACCATGTGTGTTGTCACAGTTTAAGGGTTAATGACTTTCTGGAACTGCAGCAATATGATTAGGTAGGTGACGAGGAGGCCGACGAACTTGAACGGCAGCGAGATGTCGATGTCCAGCATGCGCAGCAGTGAGAACGACAGGTCGCGCGTCTCCGTCCACGCCAGCAGCGCACGCGCCATGCCGCGACTCGCCTTATCTGAGGAGTTGCCATCGACATTAGTAGAAACGCCATTCACCTAGACTTATCTCAATAACATAAATACAGTACGTTGCGTTTGACTTCTGGCATGTCTGACCTCTGTCAGGCAATAATCAGTTATATGGTTGAGCAAAACGGCCAAATCTGGTTTCTTCAACTAGTCGGCTTTTCAGTCGTCAGACACACTGGGCATCTGGTTACTCGTTAAGAGGTCTCGTGGTCGCAAGCGCGGCTGCTGAGCGTGTTGTCCTGGGTTCGATTCCAGGGTCGGGAGAGTTGTTATTGGGTTTTTCCATTAGGAATTTCTCATTAGCAGCCCGAAGTTTGGAAGTTGGTGGTACGATACCCTCGTGCCTCGGTAAAGACGTAAAGCGTATGGTCCTGAGCCTGATCTCTCGCCGGTCGTGTCGGATTACCCACCATCGGACTATGAGAGTGAGGGAAGAAGGATTGCACCTGTGTCTGCGCACACATTTGTGCACTATCATATCTCTTGCGCCGATGTGACCGACCGTGTGTGGTCAGGGAGGTTAGATAGTTCTTATTTACAAATTACAAAATTACATTTAAGAAAATATTTTGATCGTTTCAGCTCAAGCCAATCAGTAGGCAAGTAGTTAGTGAACACGAAACACCCTGGTCAAGAAAGTGCCGTGGCCGAGGGAGCGTGAGAGGGTACTCCCCAGTCAAAGGTAGTAGGAGTATGACAACCTTCGACCACCACAGGGCGGAGTACATATATGAGGATATCCATACGCAAAAAAAAACCAATGTAACATACCCAGTTGATTCTCGTACAGCCTTGAAGCAAGCAGCTCCCTAAGTCTTCGAACTTCGTTGTGAACTTGGTCTCCCAGCATGCAGGGTGAGAACAGCGGTAACATGATGCCTGCCAGCAGGCCGACGTATGTGACCATGAATGATAATGGCACCTAAAAGAATAAACATTTTGCTAGACTATGTTGTATATCTTGCAATTCTCCAGCTTGCGCATGTATGTAGTACCGAGTACGCTGACGGTCGACTACTTTCAACCTTATAACTCAAGGCGTAAGGGTGAAAAATGGTAGACCGTCAGTGAACACGGTGGTACCTACATTGTGATAGCATGCGTGCCTGAAGAAGCAATCAGTAAAGAGCGCGAGCATGCTGTAGAACTGTAGCACCACCTTTAAAAGCAATTTTATAAGTTGACTTTGGTGTGAGAAAGAGACGGAGCTAGACGACCCATATAACTCTATCTCTTTCCAATACTGAAGTACGATAACTGCTTTGAGATGGTTACAGGCCCCGTGGTCACTTGTTTCTGTTTTTGGTGTCGCGGTCACACACGCATTGACAAGTATTGGCATAGATACGTTTTAACCATAACCAAATAAGGCACATTTATGTTTGTGTATGTTATAGCTAGATATTTTTAAACTTACATCATCCTTGATAATAGTCAAAGACACTCTGTAGCAGCAAGACAAAATGTTAAGGAACGCTGAGACGATAGTGACCAACAACTGAAAAAAAAACATGTTTTAGTTCAAGCAATACATGGTTGAAATTAACTACTTACCAATAACTCTCTTACCTGCCACTTAACCGATTCAATCAAATAGTTGTACGATTTGATCATGTTGTGGTACAGATTCATCACCTTTTCCATTTTACAAAGAGTCTTGTTACTGTCAGCTTTCAAGTACCCAAACTGTTCTATATTCAGATTTTTCGTTATTTTACTGTTTGATAACGAGAGCTCCATGTAGTAGTTTATTAAACGCAGTCGCGGTAAGAGAAGACTCAGTAAATGGCCACAAAAATTTACTTCGAGAATATGAATAATCGGGAAAGGCATCATATCTAAATACAAGTCCTCCAGACTAACGAAGATATGAGGCAGCGCAAATACAAACATGACATACATTATCATGATAATTGTCATCATCAAGTTATTTATCGATGCTTTGCCAATCCTTGGTCGGCAGCCCACTTCTTTATCAAACACATTCAACTCATTGTAATATCTTTGCATTCTCCTGATTGACACTACATTGAATATCATGAAGAAGATGCATTGGAAATAGAATATGTAAGCGATGATAGACAAAAGATCCACATCTCGAAGCTTGTACAGGACGGCCGCGTACAGCAGCGCCAACACAAGTGAGTATATAGCGGACAATATTATAAAACCGACGTGGATATCGCCCAGGAGTGGCAGCCGGATAATACCAAAAGCTAGCTTACTGATAATGAAGATCTTTGATATAGGATCGATGTAGGGTTTATCACTGGCGGTAAGATAGGTGTTCACGAGAACTGATGGAGGCGTCATGTCGACAACTATTCGCGTTTTCAAATGAACGTTTAGCAGCTTACGACAGCACTTTATAAAAACTTAGCGGTGACAGGTAATCATCTAATTCAAATGACAATATTATTTTGTAGCTCGTATCAGACGGTATAAACCATTAAAATAATTAGATGGCCTGTTGCCCTACACAACTTGACACACGACGACGTAATAAATGAATATTGCATTACGAAATAATGGGAAAATACCATTAGGTTGTCCTTGTCACAGCTTAAAAATAAGCTAAATAAACAATAAGGACACAACCACGATGTGTGGAATATAAAATCGATTCCTACTCTTTTTTTGAATTTCAGAATACTTTGCGAATTTAATCAAGCTGTGATCAAATTCGCAACATTCGTATCACGCTAATCGTACAGATTATAAATGCGCATTGCTTTTCACTTTCCTTTGTACTCAATAGATACTGTTCTCAAAAAACTTTTGACCCCTAAAGTATCAAGATCAATTGCGACACTTGACGCCCTTGTCCGTGTTCAGGTTACACGTAGCTTGCTATGTCCACATATTCGTAAGTTATATCCCATAATGATAGTGGACGACCTATGTAGGTATAATTATGATAGTACACAAATTTTGAATTGAATGGATGGCTACATTGGCTTAATTTCAAGTGAGACAGTCAATCTGTGGTTTCATTATTATTTGGTGTAAAATCGAACATGAAGTAATTAAAGCCTTAGTAATTAAAAATAGCTTTAATGATAGGTACACAGAAACATCAAACAACTCTAATTAACACCGGTTTAAAAAGTTCAAACACGACTGTGTTTAAATTGCGTTCACTCCACTCGAAACACGTGCAATCTTTACAATGCTATAAAACACGTCCGTTGTAATAGCTACTTAAATAAACTATATTTAATCTTAAAGTTTAAGGGTTAATGACTTTCTGGAACTGCAGCAATATGATGAGGTAGGTGACGAGGAGGCCGACGAACTTGAACGGCAGCGAGATGTCGATGTCCAGCATGCGCAGCAGTGAGAACGACAGGTCGCGCGTCTCCGTCCACGCCAGCAGCGCACGCGCCATGCCGCGACTTGCTTTATCTGAGGAGTTACTACCGGCATTAGTCGACACGTCACACCAACCACTTAGGGTGAATTTCGTCAATGCAACCGAACGGAATCAGCACATATAAACCGCGTTCAAGACCGGTCAGTGTCTTAATTGACAGCTCTTGGACATTAGATTTTCTGACCGTGTCGTTGAAAAAGTTTTGATGAACTCCGTGTCTTGTTTAGACTTTTTCAACAACAATCTAACCAAGACACGGCTGAGTAACAATGTATTAATCATTTGCAGGGCAGGTCAAGTTGGCGGTAATAGATAGATGCTCGGCAGATTGTTCAAAACCACTAGACTCCTAGAATAACCCTGCCGTGTATTACCGAATGGACCTGACAAAAGACTTATTTGTCAGTTAAATAACCGGGACCTACTGTTTCACGTGCCCTCTTTGGTTTTGGTCTCCGTGTGTAATTAATAGTCACGTCACCCATTATAAACTGCCTAAGTCGTCGGTTAGGTAGGTTTTGGCATATATCTATAGAAATTAAATGAACACCTTCCAGGAGACATACATTCTAATATTCAGTCCAATTTCAGGCAACACTATAGATATTGATGAATCTGTTCCAACAAGTAGATAGTCAAAGAGCTTGTGACTAACTAACATCCGAACGTTAACTCGGTAATAATAAGTTCCAGTTCAGTGTGACCCGCAAGAGAGCAGACACGTTAGACGCATCTAATTGCACAGGGGCTCCTTGTGTAATTATGAGATATGCATGCAAAGGCGTGCCATATGATCACGACTACTGGGATTTGTAGCATCTCTGTTCCGATTCTGCATAACTTTATTGCTTCTTTGAATGTCTATTAAAACTAAAAGGTATCAATCAACACTGTTTTGACATCAGTTTTTAGTTAGATATTCTAGTCACGTTTATGATATTTTATTAATACAATCATATATTTTGTTCTGAAAAATGCAAAAACTTTACAAGCACTTATGCCAAAACAATTCTACGAAAAGATCTCTTACTAGGTCATTATTTTTGAAGGTAAACAACTAGAACATAGGTATATCAATCCATACCAAGTGCCTTATTATAACTTAAATGAAAATCTTATTTTTGTAAAAATGGTCTATGATAGAGGTAATCTAGGTATTTCTGATAACAATATAACGGTATCTTTTGAAAAGGGGGGTACAAATATATAAGTCAAATTAAGTGAAGTGAGGACACAGTTCATGCCAAAGTAAAAAGTGGGATACGGATATGCACCACTAAATATGGAAAGCTGCATCGTAGCATTCGTAGCCAGTAAATAAAGATGTACTGAAGTGAACTTACCCAGTTGATTCTCGTAAAGTCTTGAAGCAAGCAGCTCCCTAAGTCTTCGAACCTCATTGTGAACTTGGTCTCCCAGCATGCAGGGTGAGAACAGAGGTAACATAATGCCTGCCAGAAGACCCACATACGTGATCATAAAAGACAGCGGTACCTGAAAGCAAATTATAGTAAGGGCTCGTTCAGACAGGCGGGAACCGTGCAAAATCGTGCCATTTGTAAATAAGCAAATGGCGAACGCGGATAGCGTCAGTTTGAAAATAGAAATTGACGAAGAAATGCTATGTTCACTGTGGTGTTGCCCATGAAACGAAAAAAGAAAAAGGCCGTATTGGGTGCTTCGAGTGTTGATGATGATGATGTCATCTAGCCGATTTCAACCACAGCGGCTGCATTCGATGGCTTTCTAGAATTGTCAAGAGCTTTGGTGTCATGCTCTTTCATGTGCTCTCAAGGGGCTAGCATATCCAACCTAGGCCGAAAAACTCCGAGCACAAAGCGGATATCTCAGAACACTATGGACGACATTGTAGGGTATAGCTAGGTTAGGTAACTCCTTTTTTTTTTTGGATGGGAAATCATCAAATAACCCAAGCTCTGGGTGGTAACTGCGTGCTGGTGCATAGCCATATCATAACGTTCTATCCAAAATTAACGTTTGAACACAGGGATCGCGCGGGCGGTGCAGGTTTCTATTTTATAACTGTTGAGTGGCGGTAACCGCGCGGTTTTAGTAACTGCGTGAGCTATGTCTGGACAACGCGAACGGCCTAAGATGATGTGCTTAGTTATAGTTTGTTTCCCGGTAATTCACTTTTTAAGTAATTATAAATTCAGGTCCATTTTCATTTTTCCGTATACCAAAGTGTTATTAAACTTACATCTTCCTTGATAATAGTCAAAGACACTCTGTAGCAGCAAGATAAAATGTTCAGGAACGCGGAGACGATAGTGACCAACAACTGAAAAAAAAAACAAGTTTTAGTTCAAGAAAAAACTGGTTGTAAGGAATAAAAATTTTGAAAGATTAACGTAGATGGACCAGCCAAATGGGTGAACGACCTACTGAAGACTCACTCAGAGCAGCGACGCATGCCACTTAAGGATCCATAAGGACTATACTCAGCAGTAGGCGGGACAAGGCTGCTAATCATGATGATAACAAAACATCACGCCTTTGATTCCCGAAGGGTTAGGCAGAGGTTTATCTAATAGTACACCCACATTTCGCCATTTATCCCTCTTACTGGTAGAAGCAATTTTCAATGGCATTCTCCGAGTGTTCTGCGTTCTCCGAGTGTGTTGCAATGTAAGAAAAAAAATATATAATAATTGGTGGCACACATATTGCCACCACCAGCTAAAGGGTTGTCTTTGAAGTGTAAAAGGGCTCGAGCTAATTGCCATCAACCGTGCACAAACCTAGACTCCGTGGCTGCTACTGAGAAATTCCTGATGGAAAAACCTAATAACAGTTTTCCCGACCCGGGATTCGGGCCTAGGACTTCATGCTCAGCAGTCGCGCTTGCGACCACTCGACCAACGAGGCAGTCAAATGATGATCTTGATGATGATGATGATTATGAATTAAATCTTTGACTAATCTTATTTCACTCTTACCTGCCATTTAATTGATTCAATCAAATAGTTGTACGATTTGATCATGTTGTGGTACAGATTCATCACCTTTTCCATTTTACAAAGAGTCTTGTTACTGTCAGATTTCAAGTACCCAAACTGTTCTATATTCAGGTTTTTCGTTATTTTACTGTTTGACAACGACAGCTCCATGTAGTAGTTTATTAAACGCAGTCGCGGTAAGAGAAGACTCAGTAAATGCCCACAGAAATGTACTTCCAGAATATGAATCATTGGGAAAGGGACCATGCCTAAATACAGGTTCTCAAGGCTTACAAATATATGAGGCATTGCGAACAGAATGACCACATATAGCATCATAACAATTGTTGACATCAAGTTCCTTATCGACGCTTTTCCAATCCTCGGTCTGCAGCCAACTTCTTTGTCAAACACGTTTAACTCGTTGTAGTAACGCTGCATTCTTCTGATTGACGCCAAATTGAATGTCATGAAGAAGATGCACTGGATACAGAATATGCAAATGACGACATTCAAGGGATATGAATCTATGTTTACATGCACCACGTATCCATAAGCAGTTGCCAGTAGAAGTGAGTATAGTGCTGAAATGACTAAGTAACCAATATGGACGTCCCCGATTAGTGGAAGACGAATGGCACCAAAAGCGAGTTGACTCATGATGAAGACTTTTGATATAGGATCGATGTAAGGCTTGTCATTGCCGCTAAAATAAGTGTTCACGAGAACTGACGGAGGCGTCATTTCGACAACCAGACGGGTTTAGAAATGAGGTTTGAACACCTCACACAACAACGACAGGTAATAAAGTAATAATCTAATTCAAACGACAATATTATCAGTACCTCACATCAGACGAATAGGAACCATTAAATTAACTAGATGGTTTGTTGTTCTACACAACTTGACACACGTCGAAGTAATAATTAATGTTTTCTTTATAGAAGTACCTGTCAACTAGATACCTATAGATTTTTTTTGCCCTTGATTTAAAAGTTCTCGACATTTCATTAGGTTCCTGAAAATTATTTACATAAAGCTGTTTCTTTTGCAACATTGGTTTACGCTATCCGTGGCGCAATTCCACATTCAAAATGATGCTATTTTTCTTTTCTTTTTTTTTCACAGACTTTCAGTAAAATGTTGGAGTCAATTGTAACAAACTTATAGAGCGTGTTATGTCCAGATATTTTTTGCGATTGAGATTTTTTTTTTCAATCATCCAATAAGTAAGTGTCCTACGTTGAAAAAAAGCTTTTAAAGTTAAAAGAAGCTTACACCTTTTAGAAGTAAGCTTCTTTTCAGATACTTTTATTAAAATACACATTTCCACCTTATTTCGCTGCAACCATGGCAAAAATACAGACTTTATTTCTGGACCTACAAAATGTATTACTTTAATCCTTTCTTCCTTGTTTGCTATTTATTTCCCCGCTCGTATTTGTCACAGTTGTATCTCATAATGTTCTCTCACTTTACAAATGTGATTATACTCTTCCTCTTGCGTCAGAAAATATGATGTTGTGTCCTCCGCTCTCATAATAATTAGGAATAAAAAGAGTGTCCTTCTCAACCAAGCTCTTTGTTCCCTACTTCAAATTAACTACAAAAAAGTTATAAAAGCCTTTGTTTGTCCATGGGGTGAATCCGCCCGTCGTCGTCACCGTAAACTTATTATGTCGCTTGCTACAATAATGGAAGGGAAAATTGTTTATCTACTCGAAATAAGTACCCTTTTGATTCACCGAAGAGATAAAGTAACATTTTTTAGACAAAAAACAAAAAAAAATTCGCTTCCGTTTTCCGTAACTCTTGATTCTTGTGATGATTATTTGAGGTATCATAAATTATCTTTTATGTGCACTTTTGCTACAGTTTTCCTCTTATTCTTTTGAATCATTTTGGCCTTTAAATTAGCTTGGAAGCGATCGATACATATACATAATAAATTTCTGTGTAGTCTCCAGACACCTGAAAACATGAGCCTTATCATTTTGAAGAAAGTTTTTGTTCATCAAATAAACGTTAACACAAAACTGAAAGTTCGTATGCAATCCTGAACAAACAGCACCTACTTACCTGTTTTGAACCCAAACCCATATTTCTAAACATAAAAGCACTTCACGTGTGTGCAACAAATAGCACTTATGTATGAGCATATAAAGTCCCACATTGTTACTTTGAAACTGATCTGTTTGTGCTGTAAGTAAGTTTCAGTGAACCGAGCGGATACAGCATAGTTTTAAATTAAATATGAGCCGCACTAAGAGCACTCCACGGCTCAATACATACAGATGAGCCCCATTTATAAGCTTTACATGCAAATCTAGAACTATGCGATCGAATATAGATGCTGCGAGAGAAAGGTCAGAATAGTGCTATTGTATTGTATTGTATCGTCAACCGCACGCTCATTAACATTGCTAGTGATGTTGTCAAATCAGTAAAATAACATTGATACTGGTATGTAGTGTTTTGGTTTTCGAAGCAGTAAGGATGGTTTTCCCAATTCAAGTGTTAGATGTAAAGATGTGTGGTTCAGTATACACTATGCGGGCTTCGATTGTGCTAGTGGGATTTTGATATTACGTTTTGTTTTTTTTATTACGATTCGCGTTTACGAGCTAGCTAACGTTGCCTTTTTATACCTTGAAATTGCTACTATGTGACCTAGTTATTAATCCATAATAAGTTTTTTTAACTGCATAAGACAACATACTGCTACTTTGTACATGGTACTTTTTAGAGCATACAGGTCGAATAAACGTCACAAAACATACTTCCGTTTTGAAAAAATGCATTTTTAAGCTGCGAGTGAAACTGATACATTATACCCAAAGGTCAGCATTTGCCTGACATCCTGCCTGTTGAAGGAAAGCATCGTGAGGAATCCAGCATGCCTGAGAGATATTTCTCGACGGCATGTAAAGCCAAGTCAGAGGCCCATGGGCGGCATAAAAACTCTGACACCAGGTTAGGCACTAACCACAAGATAAAGAATAAAGAGCATGCGCCTGACTCAGCCAGTCTCACCATCAGATTATTATATGTATGAAACACAACTGTTGTTCACCAATACATAATTCATATTTATTATTTACCTCCGGGCATACCACCTCGAATTTTCAGCGGAACCTTATATTTACATAAATCTAAAACAGACGCCGAGAATAATATTATGAATCATGTGAATTGAGTTACATCATACAAACATACAATATGTATGAGTTTGCTATATAACAGACGGGGAAATACGTTGCAAAGATTTTGTAGGCTGACGAAACATCAACGGAAAGCAAAATAGAAAATAGTAACTGACATAGTTGTCGTAAATAGGAAGGTCCTATTCGGAATTGAATCACAAATATACCATCCGCTGTTCGGCTATTATTTAATTAATAACTTTGAATATATATATTTCTATATAATTAATATAATAGAAGAATGGTAGGTGAGTGACTCGTGTCTGACATATCAAGGGCAAGGTAAAAACTTGAATGATGCGTGAACCTAAAAGTAAGAAATAATTCATATGAAAAGAAAAAAGGCCACATTTTTGTAAGAAACAGAAGGATCTTAAAAAACTTATCTTCTTCTTAGCGTATTAATGGCAAAGAGTTCAAATTTGTTTAGCCCAAAACTCAGCCACGTGAACCCCGCTCACTGATGCAGTGAGAGTAGGTCATCAGAAAGACAATCTCTGCAGATCATGGACGGCTCAGACCTCAAGTGCGTATGCGGCGACTCCCCACAGACAATGGCCCACCTTCACCTCAGTCCGTGATTTAAAATCGAAATTAGAAAATTAGTTTCTTACAACAAAAAACTCCCACAGAACCACTCCACCACAATGTTCAGACAAAACAACAATCAAATCTACATCTAAAACCGATTACAAGAAACCCAATCACAGTCGAGAAGAGATAGTGGGGCAATATAAGTAACGAAATCAAGAGAAATATGATGATATACGATACGACTAAACGCAGTAACAAATAGACGGTTTCCTACCCTCGTGGCTAATACGGGCAACTGGGAAACAAGGGCTTCTGGCCCCAGGCTAATCAATCATATGACGCCACGTATTCTGAACATTCTATATCTTTTATCTATACTAATATTATAAAGAACTAAAATTCGTTTGTAAGTTTGTATGTAGTGAGTTATCTCCGGAACTACTGATACGATTCTGAAAATTCTTTAATTAATGGAAAGCTACATTATCCCCGATTGTCACAGGCTGCGGGATAATTTTCGACGAGAACGCAAGCGAAGTCGCGGGCAAAAGCTAGTAATGTATAAATTCCTACAACAATGACGCAATAAGAAACTCAATGAAACTGATAACCGTAAATTAGAAGACACTCAACTTTTTAATGTTAAGTTTTTCATTACCCTTGACTTTCTTTTTTAATTTACATAATGGAGTTATGGTTAATTTTTTTTTTTATAATATATTCACCACTTTGTAATCACGCAGTCTGGATGAATAAATCAAATTAATTATAATAATTATAAATAGGAGGTTCCTTTCTCTGGAGCCCTGACGTTGCTTAGACCCCGTTCCCGACACCAGTGAGCTACAATTTTTGTGGTTTTTCTATATTGTTTTTTAATAATATAATAATAAAGATTTATTTATTAATTATGTCATTTTTACCTCAGCTAAAAATCTCTGGAGTCACTTTACGCATTGTGATTATTAGATATCTAGGTATATTAGTGAGAATGTTGGTTTGATTGTCTAAGAATAAAAAACGAATAACAATAAGCTGCCGGTTGTTAGCCAGCATTCTCAGGGTGATAAACGCTAGTCATTTCCACTCTTTATAGCAGTGACACTGACAGGTAACTGTCAAAAAAAACTTTTTTGCACAAAAAATAACCGATTTCCAAAAGAAAACACTAAAAAGTGGAAAATAACTTTACTTCCGGAAGTCGACGACTTTTGTTTGTTTCATTGACTTTTTTGTCACAGACTTTCGGAAATGAAGTTATTTTCCACTTTTTAACCGACTTCTAAAAAGGAGGAGGTTCTAAATTCGGCTGTTTTTTAAAATATTTGTAACCTAATAACTCCTTGATTACTGCAATGGACTAAGACGATTTTCGACACATGTCCTGTTTATACGTATCAAGAAAATATACAGAGGTTTTAGTTGGTAAAGAGGTTGCAATCAAACCAGTTCTATTAAAAGGGATATACTAGACGCCATTAACAACAAATTAAATCCAGTTAACTAGGGATCAAGATCATTGCGGTAACAAGAAAATCTCTTGGTGTAGAGAAAATTTCCAAAAAACTCTGAAAGTTCGATTTCCGCAAAACAACCCGCGTTGACCCGTAGTTAACTGGACTTAATGGACTTAATTTGTTCCTAATGACCTCTAGTTTATCCCCTTTCAAGGAATAGGTCGAGTTTCCCTGTCACCCTGTATACTAGGTACAATAATACGTACCGAGTTCTTGAGGTACCTATGTATACATAGCTACGTTTAACATAATCACTTTATCTACGTTGGCTTCGTGATTGATGCACATTTAGAGCGGGTTTCCACTTCCGGATAGATATCGGAAATATATAAAACATTACGGTTTGGCTGCATTTAATACTGAATCATGAATCGGGAGTCCGAGGGAAATAGATACGGATTTAATTACTTCGCTGTTGTGACAAATGGTTATGCTATGTTTTGTTTTGAATCAGAGTTAAATAACAGTGGTTTTAAAAAAGTATACTGGCTAGGCTCCTCTGTCAAAAACTTTAATATATACCCTTCAGATAAGGGAGCTTAGGATAGTATCCAACGGGTTTTATACCCAAGTAAACCATGTCATAAAAACCCCGCGCTATATTACAAACACGCACTCAACGTGAAAATGTTTGCTGCAGAAGAATACGCCTCTACCTCATTGTACCCTTTGTGTTGGTTTTGTGTAATGAAAAGAAGTCAGTATCACATTCAAAAACTCCAGTATTTACACAGAAATTCGCTTAAACGAGTCCTTGACTTATAAACACACCGAAACCAGGTGAATGGAAAGCAGCGCCATAAAATTTATCTTAAATAAAAATCGAAGTCCAATTACGTGGGTATTATAGAACCGTGTTCGTACTGACGGCGACCCAGTAAGGAAATTGGAACGGCAAATAAATATCACCAAAGTGTGGAAATTGGAATCCGTAACAATTTTTTTTATGTTGCCACCCTCTGATACCAAACGTAACATGGCGGTCGTACAAAATAAATATGTTTTCTGCAAACAGAGAGCGGCGACACGTGACACCATACGTCTTTCAATCAACAACACTTTTGACTTTGGCTTATAGGAAGGAAAAGGATCATCCATTATCAGGAGGTACTCGGACGGATGTTTCCCGCTTCCGAATTTACTTTCGAACAGTTTGTGGCGAAACAAAAGTTGCTCCAAACAGTGGGCTCATTCGAACGCGCGGAGTAAACGTAACGTTAATTCGAAGAATTTTTAAACATAATAATATTGACTTAGTTTAAAGAATTTATTTATATCTATGGGTGGTACTAATTGTGCAAGTTGCAATAATAAATTGAACCCTGCTCCCGACACCAATGGACCACAATTGTTTTATAATTTTAAATGTTCCTTTTTATGTTGTTTAAAGAAATATTTAAAAATGTGTATGTAAGATGAATAAAGAGAATTAAATACTATAAAAAAGACATCATCATCATCATTCTCCTGCCCTTATCCCAGCTTATTTGTGGTAGGCGCAGTATGTCTTCTTCTTCCATACTTCTCTATTACTCGTCATCTCATCAGTCACCTCCTTTCTAGCCATATCATCCTTCACACAGTCCATCCATCGTTTCTTTGGTCTTCCGTTTACATTCATACTCAACAATTTCCTCACTACATTTTCCACATTATTATAGGTAAAAACGTCATTCGAATTTACGTTTCCTTCCGTCGAGCGTTCGTGGTAGGGCCTCAAAGGACCGAATTATAATGTATCATTAATGTTACATGGGACTTAAATATAACTGGCAAAATGTGGGTGTTCCACTGTTACATCTCTACCCATCCCTTCCGGGATTACAAGTATGTTGTTATGTGTAGGTATATGTTTATTATTTTAAACCTCGTCGAGATGTCAACCTGTGTGTAGCGAACTACATTTAAAAATACTTCTGAAATTACAGCGTATTTAAATAGTAGGTTTTACAAAGTGTTAAAATTGTGGGAAACATTATATTAATTATATCGGTACTTTGAAAAGTTAGCCGTCGTCGTCAAAAAACCAATAAGTCCGATGTAAGTAAAAAGCTTCGGTAACTTCGGACAAGTTGCGCCGGACTTATATAATTTTAGATTAGTCTGAAGTTTGCTATCTCGAGTCAAAGACATGAATATTCAATCAAAGTATCAATATAAAATCTACTTAATAAAGTATTTTCATAATGATATTCGTGTAGAAAACAAACTTTTCACTCGGCGGTCTAAAAGAGAGTAAAAAGATTTGGTTTATTTTAGATCGTATTTTACAAGTTTCATACATACTCGTGTCACGAGTTATTTATAGGTCATGGGTTTCATTTTCAAACCGTTTTTCTAACTTACTAGCTAATGCCCGCCGTTTTACCCGTGTGGAGTTCGGTAATTGTCCCACGGGATCGTACTACCGGAACAAAAAGTATCCTATGTGTTAATCAAGGTTATACACTATCTGTGTGCCAGATTTCATACAAATCCGGTCAGCAGTTTTTGTGTGAAAGAGTAACAAACATCCAGAGATCCCCACAAACTTTCGCATTTATAATATTAGTAAGATTTCATCACTACTGCTCTCAATATGGTGAAGCCACCGCATATCCCAGAACCAAAATATCGAAGATACCATAGAATGTCACATATACCAAGCCGCAATGTGGCCCACGTGTTGGATTACCCACTGCCTCTAAGGGAGAGAAAGTCTGACCCAGCATTGGAAATTTACAGGCTGTTTATGTTACGTCAATTCCCCACGATATGCGAATTTTACCCGAGACCAACATATTATGCATACCACATGCACAAGTATGTAAACGAGTACATAAGTAAGCATTTCTTCCGCGTTGTGTTGCCCCAGAAACGCGATCTGTTTGCCAAAGAACGTGACAGTGGCGCGATGAACGAATGCCGCCGGCTAGAGCTCGCGAAAGGATTTTTCCAAAACTTGGTACTCGCGTAACAACGCATATACACAAGTAATACATTTCACAGAATCGTTTAGCGAGATAAAGTTACCGTTGTTATTTATTTTTGTGCACATGAAATAAAATACAAGACTCTTTTCTTAGAAATATGAAGAACAAGGGCATATTTCTTACCTAAAACGTACTACACTGTCACATGATCCTGCGTATTTTTTTGTCTTCCGGTTGCTGCAAAACTCCGAAAGAAAAGTAAAAAACGAGAAACGCATGACATAGTCATGATTATAAAAGAAAACCTGTAAACAAATACAAAGTCATGATAAAATCTACGATCAATAAAATAATGAGTTCCAAGAAACCGTAGCGGCGTAGCTGTTGCTACGGCGTAGCGTCCGTAGCTATTGCTACGGTGCAGCGGATTATCAATATCTTGCTGAATATTAGGCTGAATAAATACTACAGAAGAGTCCAATAATTTAAAATAATCAAAGTTAATACATAAATAATCAAGAAGTTTAAATTCAGTTTATTTTATAAACCTCAAAACACGTATCTGTAGCTCGATAAATGAAAGTTGAAAACCGAAAAGCTCATTAAAAACGAAAAGTCAACTTTGATACAAAGATAAGAATCTTCTATCTTGCTCCGTTTAAGTGCTTTCGATAGATCATTAATCTTGTAGGGCTTGTTGTACACGCGCCGTAAATAATAATGCAGCGTCCCAAATTCACGGACAATACCTAAGTGTCGCCGCTCAAGTTTGATTAATGAACACTCAATAACCCACACAAAGACCCCTTCGAGAATAATATACACAAGAGCCAATATTATCGGAGACTTTTTAGAAAATATTTTATAATGGTGGAGAAAAGGGCTGTCGAGATCGAGAGTCTTTTACGATAATCGCAAGCCATTCAAGCGAGTGAAACAGCAAGTAACTGTTAAATTGTGAAACGTCGGATACAATGTGCGAAGTGAATATACTGGCAACATTCATTACGTAAGGGCCTGCTGGTACTCAGGCGCGGTAAAGTCAAGTGCCTTATTCGGACCGCCGCACAAATGGATACGTATTTGTTTTACCACAATACATACTTCATATCCGATCAACTGAAAGCCTTCACAATACCTACATGTACATAACTGCCAGCCATTTTCCAATTCATATAGCGACGGATCACCGATGTATTTAGCCTTGACATTTGATGAGACGATAATACATTTCCATCAACATGGACGTTACTTTCAATACACCCACTTAAATAAAACAGGTGGAAGTCAATATTGCTGTAAGTATACGGTAGGGTCCAGAGAACCGCTGAATTTAAATCAATGGAATCAAAGCACATCCACACAGGCCATTGTCTCATGAAGATTCATGAAACTAGGCTGTGGCTGAAGCCAAACCTATGCCATTTACGATGTATAGGTATGTAGGACCACCCACACTTCACATGTATGTATAGTTAATGGGCCAACAATTGTGCACGGTCAGGTGGGGTACCCGGGTACCCGGGTACGCTGGCGGCTCTCGACCACCGCGGACCGGAACCGACGACGACTCTCAACGGCGGCCCTTTGGCCAGTTTCAAGATTTAACTGCAGACCTTCCCTAATTAAGTGACCTTTTAATGTGTGTGTGGGCAAATTGAGGGTTTAAATCCACTCGGAAATTCCGACTTAACCTTTATAAATGCGCAGATATGTATGTATATAGAGCTGGATAAATCTAGGTCAGCTTCTTAGCTTGGTTGTAGCTACCCCTGGGGATGGAAGCCATACGGACAGCTAGAGTTACGTATCAACTTCGTAGTAGGTACCTTTATTACTAAATAAATATACACTATGTTATCGGTCGATAGAAATTGTAATTTAACTACTAGCTTTCCCTTCTTAATGTTATTAAAACGTTCTTCTGTTGCCTTAATTAAAAACAAAACTTTGTGAGTATTAAAACAACGGGGATGTTACGTAATTTCCATTTTAACGGCACCGCTATAAAAAGAAGAATGCTAATTTATTTAAGTGTTCTCCACTACACTTAGCGCAGCTCAAAAAATGCTACATTTTAGCTTATTTCGTACGTACTCAGCATAATGACTTTCTGCCACACACCACCGTCGACATGCTTCAAGAACTTCATTCAAAATAAAAACATTTTTCATCAACAAACTTTTACCGACAGCTGTTACTGATTTCCATTTCACACCTATTTCCTGCCCTTCTTCCTATACTTCTTTCATTACGAAACGGTAATAAAAAACAGTTGGAAACCTTGAACAGAAACTTCATAGCGTAAGTGAAAATAATTTCTATTTTTATTAAAATATAAGTATTCGTTGCAAATTGAAAATTTCGCCGCAACTCGACGCACCTCGCGGCGGCCGGCGGCGGTGAGGTGGAGGGGCAGAGGGCCGGGGGGCAGAGGGGTGGCTGAAGTCGACCGCCACTGAAACGCGACACTTTTCTTTTCCATTCTCATCTCAAACGAGCGCCGTCCACGAGACACTTCTTCATATTTTCAAAGCCCCCGTAGATAACTTTGAATTATGACACTTTGTTGTTGTTTGACGGCCCTACGCAAGTATAGCAACAACTTCAACTCTAAAAGTCTCAATTCAATTGTGCCTTCCTGCTGTTGCTCCACGAAATGTAAGTAATTCACACTCCTCTCCTCCCTTTTCCTTCCGGCTAACTTAATTAGCAAAACTTTTAAGTAATGTCACCAAATACAATTGAATTTTCCCGTGTTCGTCGAATTCGGTCGTGGTATTGGAATAAACTTAAAATTAATATTTTGCTTGGCTGGGTCTCGGTGGTTTTGGAGAATATAAGGAATATATTCCTGTATTTTCAGCATTAAATTTAAATTCTGACTTCCTCTTAGGTCCAGTTGTCGCAAGCGCGGCTGTTGAGCATGAAATCCCGGGTCGGGCATAGTATTATTGGGGTTTTCCATCAGGAATTTCTCAGTAGCAAGAGTCTGGATTTGTGGCAGGTTGCTAGCAATTGGCTCGCCCCCTATTACTTGGGACTTTAAAAACATAACTGGCGAAATGTGGGTGTACTATTACCACGTCCGCCTAACCCTTTGGGGATTACAGGCGTGATGTTATGTAATTAAATTTTGTAAAATCACAAATATAAAATTACTAGCTTTTTCCATGGCTTCGCTCGCGTTAATTTAGAATTTGGCAATCAATTCGGGCTGTACTCTGCTTGCAATATTATAATTCAATCATGATGCGAAAGACACGTGACGCCATCTACTATCATAAGAATGTTATTGTTGTTTCCCTCGCGATCAGTCCTTTTTTTCGGGATGAAAGGTATGCTATGCTATGCCCGTTTATTTGTATGTCACTTGTTGTTTGTGTTTGTTGGCTATGTCCGTTTCTGTACACCTGACAACATATATGCAAAATGTTCAGGATAATCGGTTCAGTGGTTTAGGCGTTAAAAGGTAACAAACAAACTTAGGTACTTATACAAACTCATTCTTCTTCTTCTTCTATATAATATTATTAAGGAAGTAAGGATATTTTTCAAAATTTTGCCACAACTAGTAAGGTATCCTAGAGGGTTTTTGAGCAAGCAAGCAGGGCGAGTAGTTGATTACTGAGTATGAATGTTACCTACTCGTATATACCAAAACTTCCCTTTAAGCAAAATCTAAAACCAAGAACCAAAAACCTTTCTTCACTACCAAATCAAAACGAAGCATTAATAAAGCGCAACTCGACCGTACTTAAGTTACAACAGAGCGAGGGGATCGCTAAAGTACAGATCCAATAAGAGAGTTGTTCCTACTTCAGCAGTCAGTTGGTCCGGAGACAAATCCCCAAAGCCTCGGATCGAATGTTACAACTTTCTAGTGTAGAGCTTCGATTGACAGCTGCACCTGCATTTAGAGATTTATGTTCTAGCTGTTTAAGTCGAGAATTACTTTGTACAAATGGCTGTTAGCTGTAAAATCCTAATTAGGACAAAGAAAATGCTCCACAAGGTAAGAACTGAATACGGATACTGATTGATCAATCATTCTGAACTGTACTTACACCAATAGAAGAAACAAATGAGTGGGACCTCTCATTTGTTTCTTCTCAGAAGAACTCAGGATACATCAGCATTGAAGTTTAGTAGTGACATTTACAACCAGTTAACTGAATGAATGGTCAGATAAGAACAAATTATCTGATATTTCCTACTCAATTCCTTTCAATTTTCAGTGATTTCCAGTTGAATTCCTATCCATTTTCAGTAAAGCACTTGGAGCAAGTATTCAAAATAAAACATCTCAACATTTCCCAATAGAATACTACTATAACTATAGCTCCAAAAGGCGCTGTTTAAAAGGAAAATGCAACATGGAAATCAACGAGAGCTTTTTGTGCTGTCAAAGGAGATTGTAAAACAAAAGCTGCTGTTCGTTATCTCGCTCCTTTGCCGACCACCGCTATACTTGTGTGCTGACTTGTGTACCAAGCTCTCTAGAGAACACTTTAAGATATCTCACAACACTATTAGTAATGTAGGAGCTTATATTAGCGAGCTCTTCATTTTTAAAATGATATCTAAACATATGTTAGTAGGAAAGTTTAATGGATTTTGGAAATATCATAAACTTAAGCTCTGTCGACGTGTTCTTAATAATTAAAACATCATTCTTTATGTTACTTCGCTGTATGAAAAAACCCGGCCTCGGCTTAAAAGTGTTAAAAAGTCTGAAAATCTCTTTACGAAAAGGATACTATAACTTAACGTTTTATACAAAAAACTATTTCTTGGCACGTAACTAGAAATATTCATAGCTGCACATCGTGTCGTGGAGATCGTAAGCACTTCAGTATAAAAATGGCTTTTATGAAAATCAAATTCCGTCGTGGAGAAAGCATCGCCAACTTTATTGTTATTCAGGGGCACGAAATAGCCGAGAGGTGGGGACGGGACGGTGGGAAGTATGAATGAAAAATGTCTGAAGTTATAATCGATTTTGGAACCAACATTTTTAAACACTGGCCGAAAAGCCTTATTTTTACAAAGTAAAGTGTAAAGTCATTGTATTTTGACATCGCAGTGACAAATACTAATTTAGGATTTGTGTAATTTTAGTTTTATTAATTAAAGATTACTTATTCATTAGAATTAAACCACAATGATTGTCAGTAAACTTATCTCGAAGACGCTGCAAGTTTCCGAATCAAAGCGTGTTCTAAATACTATGGAGCCTATAGCAGAGGCGCCGAGTGAAGGCCACATCCAAGAAATGAGGAACGGCGCTTACGTCGCCGGCAGCCCAACGAGCGATGGTAGCCCACCGAGCGATGGTAGCCCACCGAGCGTTGGTAGCCCACCGAGCTATGGTAGCCCACCGAGCGATGGTAGCCCACCGATTCAGTTCCATGGGTGGGCTGAGGAATACTCAAAGATCAACTGTATCAGCAAAGTTCTAACTAACTTGTCCTTAGATTATAGACAATCAGGTAATTATCTCATTATTATTTTTTTTGTTTTGTGCAGCAGTGTCACAGAATGTTTGTCTTAGACTTTCAATAAAAAGGTTTCCACTTTTTGTACAATGTAATTTATTCCACTGAAAGAGTATTCTATTATGCTGCAAGTTGTAATAGTCCGCGGGGCAGCAACAGATTTTCATGACCATGTTTCTCTCGGGCGATAACTTGTGAAATGCTTCAGAGTTTTATCATGAAGCCTCGTGCATGAACGTCAGCTGCGATTTGGTGGGTGGGCTAAGCAGCGGCAGCGCCGGTAGCACAGCCACGCCCATTGAAAAAAATAATAATAATAATTTCCTCCCAATTGAAAATTTATCAAATTATAGTTAAACCAATATATTAAAGAAGAAAAAAGTTAGCTCCCCAAAAAGTGGTGGAGAATACGTCAGCTGGTCACACGAACATGAAAAAAAACATAAACTACTCATGTCAAGAAAGTACCGGGAAACGATCAATAATACAAAAATTTTTAGTTATTCATTAAAAGTTATTTTATCGCCTTCAAAGTATGGTCCTTCAGAAACGATACACTTACGCCAGGGAATAATCCAATCATCAAAACATTTTTTAAACGCTTTTTCCAGAATTTAATTCAGTTCTCGCCGCGAATTCTCCTTTATGTCTTCTACCGAATAACAACGGGTGCCACGAAGTGGTTAATTTGATATTAGGAAAAAGAAAGAAGTCGGTTGAACCATATCTGGTGAATAACATGGTTGCTCGATGGTATTTATTGAGTTTTTGGTCATATATAATATAAAAATAGGGAGAAAAAAATTGGCAAACAGTTGTGCCAATCTAACAACAAAAAAAACAAAAAATTAAATTTCCTTAAACAAATCATCCATTCCCGATACTTGTTTGACTGAATGTATGTTCAGTCATTTCTTCTCAATTGAAAATTTATCAGATGACTGTTTATATGATGTTGTGAATAAATGAACATGTCAGCTGGCTATATCTCGGTATGACGATTGTCACCTGATGCTCTGAAGGACGTAAGGCAGGAGCCAGACAGGAGCATCTATCGCCTATTCAAATGCACTAGCTGACGAGATTTTCCCCGACATATTACTAACTGATTTTTTTGATTATTTACAGGACCATATTAACTATCAGTTTACTTTTTATCCGTGAGGAAATGACTTTCCCGAATGTACACGTCGTCAGCGCTCATGGCGGCCACGCGTGTTATATTATTTGTACCAGTTTGTGCACGTTTATCCCACCTAAGGATATTTCTGAGTGGGGCTGCGGGACTGTTCGAAAGAGATACCGTGGCCCTGGAACACAAAGGGCAATGAAGGAACATGGATGGGTTTTAGTCAGTAAGAGTCTGACACTCCCTCCCACTCCACCCAGAGCGGGAGAAGTCATTTGATGATTTCCCATCCGTAAAAAAAAAAAAAAAAAAAAAAGATATTTCTGACAAAAAAAAAATTACAACGAAACTGAATTGATGACACTCACAGATATATAAACATAACACATGCATATTAGTACCCTGGCCCGCGGACTATAAGGCAGAACAGAAAGGCTTACTTGAATGTATCAGTAGTTACTTATACTTACCTACCCATGTTAAAGGCGCGGGCCCACCGCGGCGCATGCTGAGCACGGGCACGCGGCGCATTTTAGCTGCGTGTATTAATTTGTTTGACAACGTGGGTCTACGTTTCCACTGAAGTACCTACGCGAAGACCCACGACTATGTATAGCGTGGCACGGCGCACGATAGTCGATAGTAATTTTAAAATTTTTCATCACTTAATGTCATAAATAATGTTTTGTATTCTCCATGTTTATTTCTGAATTTAATATGATTTTCAATCCCGAACCGGTTTTTTCTTTTCTTTTGCAATTCACCCAAGATTAGATCATCAATCTCACTTTCGGATTCATCGTCAGAAGAACTGTCTAGCAAAGTCAGTGCCAATGCCATTCTATGAGTACCTCGATACGATATATACGAGAAACATGAAACGCGTCCGTTCCACAAGGTGTATGACTGAAAACTGCTCTGCGATAAGCGAGCTGTACATAGTCATGGGTCATATTCGTGTACTCCAGTGGAAACGTAGACCTACGTTGACAGCGTTGAGCTATGTAACCGCCTATTCGAGCAAGCCACGTATCTATCAGTGACGTCAATTCATGCGTAGTCTTTCCGTGGGTTGCAGTGGACACAACCACATACATTTTCTTACAAATCGAAGCTTAATACACGTGCGTAGCCTCTCCGTGCACCGCGGTGGGCCCGCGCCTTTAAAGGCGAAAACCCACGGCGGTGCACGGATAGGCTACACACGTGTGTTAAGCTTCGCTTTGCAAGAAAATTTATGTGATTGTGTCCACTGCAAACCACGGACACACTATGCATCAAATGACATCATTAGTACATGCGTGGCTTGATCGAATAAGACGCTCATATAGCTCAACGCTGTCAACGCCATGCACGCACACGCGGTTGCATGCGGTACACGCTATACACGAATATTAACCCACAACTATGCCGCGGAGGGCCACGCACGCTACAGTTGTACATAGTTGTGGATGTGTAGTGTGTGTACTGCAGTGGAAACGTAGACCCACGTTGTCAAACAAATTAATCCATGCAGCTAAAATGCGCCGCCGCGTGTCCTTGCATAGCGTGCACCGCAGTGGGTTTGCACCTATAAGCGGGTTTCATAATCGCAATAAATATTTTTACTACTTTTATTAATATTTTAGTTGTAAATGGTCTGGCGCGACATTTCACAACACCAACTGCAGAATCAGTTTCAGGTGAAGATTTACATAAGAAAAGTGATGAGATACTGATAGAGGAGGTACCTGAGTTTATTTTGTAATTTCATGTTTTAAAATTAATTTTTCCTTTATTTATTTATCAACACATTTTTGAATATTTCTCAAAAAAACCATATGTAAACATTAAAAAAATTAAAAAATTGTGGTCCACCGGTGTCGAGGGCAGGGTCCAAGCCACTGGTGGTTAGGGCTCTAGAGACAGGAACCTGCTCACAATGTGAGCCATATCGAGGAGTACTGTACTGAGTTACTGTAGTATTATATTTCATAATGTTAATATAAAATGTAATAGTTATTTTCATAACATGGTTTTTATTAGACACTTTCTTTAAAGTAGAATTTACGTACAACATAAAATTCTCTGCCTTAATTAAATAGCAATTTATTTTTACAAGATGTTGTACAAGTTATATTAAATTCCTTCTAACTTTAGGGACTACAAACTCCAAGTTATTCGTTAATTTTCGATGCAAATATTTATGATTCAACTTAAGGTATACGTGTATCATAAATATTTCGTCAGCAAGCGTTTGCAATATTTTGGGTAGTTATAAAAGAGTTATGTACATACATCGTATAATGTCGTAGATAGAAGGTAAAAAGTACACGTGAACAAGGCTCTCACGACCGCACAATTTAATGAATGATGCTCCCCTGTAGAGGGGTCACATTTCATCACACCTCTTTAGTAGATATTTCCGACAGGTAGACATTTCACTGGACCTCTATTTTATTTTCATGAGCGGTAAAACCCACCGTGATTTTTCAACGACATGCGATTTTTCCTACGAAAATGCCACGTATACACCGTGACTTTTTAGTCGTCTTACAAAGGTGGCCCACTCAATGTGCCCGACATAAAATAGTTCTAGGCGCGATTTTGTCATTGGATACATGAAGTGGGCTGCCGTTGTAAGACGATTAATAAGTCACGGTGTATAAAGATATATATATCAAAATTTAATTTTCAGTTTCCCGTACACTTGACGAGTCTCATGAACGAAGATAATTACTGGGGGTGTTTCTACAATTTTCCCGACCTTTATGCAGATGTGTTTTCGCCAGTAGTCCGTATTCGTAACCTAGAAGATGTGGCAGAACTTGTGAACGGCGAACTTACCAGAGACATGGTCACCGCTTGCCTCACTTACCTCAGACGTACGCCTATCATGGGAGACCTTGTTTATATCAAATTGGATCTTTCATCTAAGGTATGTAAAAAACGATAAGCATTTATACAACTTTACAAGACTATTCCATATTAATATTAACACTTAAAACGGAATATTTACTTATTTTATTGGGTTCCTGTTCCCTATTAATTATTAACAGTTTATCCGTGATCATGGCGCTTGTACCAGTGCCGAACTATCGGAAACTCAAAACAAATGGTAAACATGATAGTGTTAGTAACCATCATCATCTGCCTAGCCTTTTCCCAACTATATTGGGGTCGGCTTCCAGTCTAACCGGATGCGGAGCGACTGCCTATCTGACCTCCACAACCCACTTAGTACTGGGTAATACGATACCCCTTGGTAAGACTGGTTGTCAAACTTTTTGGCCCACTGACTACCTAACGACTGTCAAAGATCTACAAATGACACCCGGGACCAACGGCTTAACGTGCTTTCCGAAGCACGGAGGAAACTCGGTATGTAATGGGTGGTCCCCCATCAACAGACCAACCTAGGCAAGCACGGCTTAACCTAAAGATCGCCACGAGCTCCCTAGATAATTCTTTTGCTAAATTTAAAACGTTCCCGAGGGATAATCGGCCGTATCACGAGCGAAGCCGCAGGCTTAAGCTAGTTAGTATAATCCTCGACATTTCATTGTTCTAGCATCTGCAGAGCATTGATGTGTTGGCGCACTACAAGTTCCTGGTGTATTTAGACCTGTCATCAAACTTTCTGACGGAGCTGACAGTTCTGAAAAATCTTCTGTACTTGCAATATCTGTCGGTGGCGTTCAATAGGCTAAGCACAGTTCTGGACTATGAAACCCGTAAATACTTTTCAATATACCTGTTTCTGTTGAGTTATTGAATGGCTAATAAGTCAACGGCCCGTGCTGATAAACGGTAGAAATTTTCGGTCTACGGATATCTGCAAGATTAGAGAATACGCAGATGTACTGCCGTCATAGAGACAAAATTGAAAAGTCTCATGTGTTGGCAATTACGGTAGATCCCAGACACGTCAACCTGGAACACAGCAACGTGGCTCGGCAACAGGATAAGACGTTATTACCTGCTGTGTTATCCCATCTTCATATTCATATACATTTATTTGCTTTTCCACAATATTTGCATAACAGATATTACAACAGGTTTACCTATAACTACGTAAGAACAATCGTGGATCTTGTTAGGGCTTCTACTTCACCTATCCGGATTTAAAATGCCCTATGTTTTGACACAGTACGCCACTCAATGGTACTCTAACCAATGAAACAGTGTACAGACGCCAGCAAATCAAGCTACTAGAGTCTGTCAAATTGCTTTAATAGATTTTCATCTTTATCTCTGAAGCATTTGGTTCAAGGTTGATTGGGAAAATTTGACAGTTTCGGGTAGCTTGATGTGCTGGCGTCTGTACATAAAGGGTGTAAAAAGACCCTTAACGAAGCTGAAAGGCACTTGTTCTCCCTGTCATTGCGATGATTTTTTGTTCTAGACCATACCTGGGAACCTTCTAGTTTGGGAGATATTGGAGGTCAAAGTTCCAATATTTTCACCATATATTTTTTGAATACTACTTTTTAAGGTTTTAACTTTACTTTAATTACCTCCATGACCCGTTTACTATTCAAAGCATCATCAGCCCCAAGTTTTGAGTGCGTAACATTGAGTTTTACCGTAAAACGTGATTTTTCACCCCACAAAAAAGTCGTTTCTCAGCAATCATTTTCGCGTAGGGTGACTTATTTTGTTGTACATAATGCTTGGTTGACGGCTTCGTGAAGGGTCTGTTTACACCCGGATACAGCATGATCAATGTTTACGTTAATCTCGTTACCATTCCACAGTCTGTTTCACATACCGCACAAACTTCAACAGTTTGCTCAAATGTAGACGTAAACTCTTGGCACATGTAACCCTTTTCACTTTTCAGCTCAATGGTTCCTAACTGAAGTGCACTATAAATACAATTCTGTGAAGAAAATTAGAGATTTGAGTTTATTTTGGTCGTTAACTGTATTGAATCTGTCGCATAATAATATCAAGTTTATTACTGGTCTGGAGAATTTGAAGTAAGTATACTTTTTAGGGTTCCGTACGTCAGTCGCCCCTTAGATATAGGAACATTTTGTTGTCCCCCAGTCCGTCTGTCTGTCTGTCCGTCTGTCAAGACTCTTTTTCTCAGGAACGCGTGGTGGAGGTATCAAGGTGAATATCATATATTCAGGCCTGCTACCCCTTAGAGCAGTAAAAAATCACTTGTAAGTCAGAGCGATCAAATGATATAACCGTTTATGTCGCATATTTTGCGATTTCACAAGGCAATCAAAACCTATAGGGTACTTCCCGTTGACTTAGAATCATGAAATTTGGCAAGAAGCAATGTCTTACAATAAATATGTAGTTTAATAACAAAATAGATACCTACAAGTTTATACGGAACTCTCGCCCTCGGTGCGTGCCATCCAGCTCGAAATTGGCCGGTTTTTGTTACTTTTGTGTGTATCTACAGTTTTAATCACGTGCCTACGTTCGACTATCATTGCGTAAGAAAGGGCTCCATTTGAGGTCAAAATTATTCCCCGAAACAAGTTCCCAAGTTTACTCATAAACAATCATAGGCACCAAGTATTTTAAGTAAAAAACGTACCTACCTAGTATTCTCCTCCTTCCTCTAGGTTTCTCCGGCGATTGGACTTATCGTTTAATCACATTCAGCGTCTTGAGAATTTGAACCACCTGCGTCTACTTTGGCTAGACTTATCTTACAACAATATATCAAGCTTCGAGTTCGGCACCGAAACCGGTCTCTGGACACTACTGCACCTTGAGTACCTGAACCTAAACGAAAACAATTTGACTTCGCTGAGAATGTTCTCGTATTGTACCAGGTGAGTGGCGCAAGTAGTGCCGGTACTAATGACTTCACCGCGTTCCCGCCACAATGCCCAATCCGTGCTGATTCGGCCGGCGCTAACGAATGAATCAAAGGCTGTACATTACGTTTCAATACTATAGAGCTGGAAAGATAGGTACAGCAATAAATTACGTTTTTGGCATGATTAATTATTAGGTACGCTAAAGTTTGCATTTATCAAAGGATTTAGAATTTAATTGTTTAGGCTTTGTTAGAATTCGATTTCTATTTCTGTGTAACACTCGTGTAAGAATGAGTAACCAAGACTGGCGTCGGTATCGTCGTGCTTGTTCCGGTAGTATTGAGGTACCTAGGTGTGGTTTCCCTCTCGGCTTCCAGTCTAACCCGACGCCGCTGACTACTATTATGTCATATACGAACATTTTACCATAGAGGGTAAATCTACTCACGGATCTCTAATATTACCTGCAGACTGTATCCATTAAAACGACACCACACAACACCACCACCACACAATTTGGTGGTTCTGGTTCCGGCCACCAAGTTGTGTTTAGTTTGGTTTTGATAATGTAGGTGTTTGATTATGGACGTCTACCTAATACTGATAAATAAAGAGACGTTTTTTACCCAGACTCCGCCAGCTTCTCCTGCGCAACAATCGGTTGAACGTGATGCTGGAGGTGCCCGTATACATGTGTCAGTTGCGGCGGCTGGTCGTGCTCGACCTGCGCGCCAACCCCATCTGCTCGGGGCCCGCCTACAAGACTGTCATCATCAACACGTTCCCGATCCTACTCAATTTAGATGCGGCGGATCTTGATCCAGTTGAACAGGTAATTACACAAAACAGTTGACAAAATCTATACTATTGACTATTACTGTTTGTATGTTACCTTTTCGCGCCTTAACCGCTAAACGGATTTTGATCAAATTTGGCACGTAGATAGACCATGTCCGTAGCTAGGACATCGGATACTTTTATACCGGAAGCACGTTCCTGTGGGCTACTTTCCGAAATACCGAACACTAGGCGAGCAAAAGCTAGTATTTTAATATCTTACAAATTGATTTCCTGTTAATTTCCACTGAAAAAGGTACTACTACCTACTTCCTTGCAAACAAAGGCGCAAGTGAGGATTAGTGACCGCTGACTAGATCTCCCATGTTCATAAGTACGTGATAACAGCTGACTCAGATTTATTGAAAACTCTTAAGAAACCTGAATACAATAAATTCTCTCATAACCTCATACCCAAATTTCAGGAATTGAGTTGTAACTTAATATAATTGAGTAGCAGGACCAGCCTACATGAAACGTTACGCCCAACATTCTTATCATACATATTTTCTCAACTTCATACTTGAAGCGCACTCTATTGATGGATACGAAACCACACTTAACTACGCACACCACTCGCAAGTTGCTGCGGCTGTTATACATCGAGCAACTCTCGAAGGCCCGCGTCTCACCTTTCGTGCCCCCTGCGGATACGACGGACGTACCTATAGTCGTGCTAGTGGGGCTGGAGGGCGTGGGGAAAGGTAAATATAAGTTTTAATTGCTTCTAAGAAGGTCGGTGACTTAGGAAGTATCAGTTTCTTGAAGATAGTGTTATGAAATGTGAATTTTCAGTAATTATACCTGTGGTTTAAGAACTTTATTATTCCTCATCAAGAATTAATTCACTTACTGAGAAACTAAATTTAAATAAAATGTTTGTCATAAACATTTTAAATTTAGTTTCTTAAATTTAAATAAAATGTTTGTCATAAACATTTTAAATTTAGTTTCTTAAATTTAAATAAAATGTTTGTCATAAACATTTTAAATTTAGTTTCTCAGTACAGAATCTACGTTCATTGAAAAAAATAACAAATATGAGGGTAAGCGATCACAACAACATAAAACGTACCTAAATGTATTTTACGGTGTGCGAGTATAATTTTAATCTTAGTCTAGACCATCGCGCCACCTCTTTCTAGGCCGGCCTCGGCGGCGCCGTCCATCCTGGCATCCATGTTGAGATGTAAATTAACAAACAAACTAATATTCCAATTTTGAATTTTGAAAATAACCGTAAAAAGTAGGTAACTTAACAATAAACTACAAAATGGCGCCAAATATCTTTTATCTTTCACATTGATAAAAGAAAAGAAAAAAAAGTTTAATTTTGATTCCTCCATAATAAATTTTCTGTAAAACAAACAACCTTCTGTGAATTAAGTAAGTGCGAAGGAAACACAGATACCGTAATAATTAATCAAACCTAGGATATAACGTACACATAGCGACTAACTAATCGATAAACAATATTGATTATTTTTGTTCTTCTTCTTCTTTGCGTGTCGATGGACTCAAATAATACCCGACCAGTATTTAGCCACCTGCACAGCTCATTCGTTGGCTTCGTTTAAATCCTGGAAGGTGCAGGAGGTGGTTGTGCAGTATGGGCAAGAAAAGGTGGGGTATACCCATTTGTTCAGATTATTTCTACAGCGGCCAACCTGGACCTGCAAACGGTTGAGATTTCCAGATTGGCCACAGCAAATATAGCAAAGGTATATATGTATGACAGACATTGGAGACTTTGGTCCCGTCATTTTGACGATCACAAATAATGTCCGTGATGCTTATCTGATTTCTCTGAAAGTTGGTTTTCTCCTGCTTTCGTATCAATACGATCATACGACTTATATGACATAACATCATGCCTGTAATTCCCGAAGGCGGATTCGGTAAAGGTGTACCTACCTAATAGTACACCCACTGTTCACCAATTAGGGTGTAGTGCCATTTAAAAAGGGAGCGAACTGTAGTATCTACCGACATAATGTAAGAAAAGTTCATCAGGTACCAAGTAGTCTCCGATTGTTCAAAGTGCTCCGAATGTACCTATATTTATGTCTCAAAACTATTTCGTACCCCGTTCTATGTCAATGCGTTGAGATTGAATGTTGTTGCAGGAACGTTGGCTCGCCGTCTCGCGACCGAGTGCAGCTCACACATACAGCTAGCGGTTCAACACACCACCGCTAAGTTCCACTTCCAAAACCACTACAAAGAAATCTCTATGAAAAATTTTGACGACATGCTGATTGAAGGGGATTTTCTCACTTACTCTGAAATGGATGGAGAGTCATACGGACTAAGTATACTTGGTTCTATTTTGTTGTGTGAGATGGGAAGTTATTTGCCAACATAACCACCATCCATGGATGGGGTAGCAAATGTAGTGAAATGGTCAATATTTTAATTTTACCTACTACTTCGTGCACCGGTCTTAATACGGAGTGCTTAACTATATAATGTAATACTAAACAAAAACATACTGAGTAAACAGCTAATAACTAACCCATCAAAAATCTGCTGATAAAACAGTCATCATTAGATTTGTATTGAAAGGTATACTTTAAAAATAAAATTGATAGTAAATTGACTAGGTACCTCATAAATTAACGATACTAGCCCTTGTTCCTCCTCGTCCTCTCTTAAATTAAAATTGATAGTAAATTGACTAGGTACCTCATAAATTAACGATACTAGCCCTTGTTCCTCCTCGTCCTCTCTTTCCTCCTTGTTATTTATGATAACTACTTAAGACAATACTATGTCTTACATCTTGAGTCGTTAATACGTACATAATGCGCACGTAATGTTTGGCCATTAATCTTTTTTTTTTCATAAATTTTCACTTATTTCTTATAACATTAAAAAAACTAATTAAAATAAACTGTAAAACCCGACTTATTCTTCGTATCGCAGGCACGTCAATTTAATATTTTGTTAGCCCAGAACTTCGCCACTTCCACCGCGTCGTCGCTGGCAGCGCAGAGGTCACTTCAACTACCCGTTTTTGGGCTAAGAGGGCAGGATAGGAGGTGTAAAAGTAAAAGCGTTCAAAAGTAGAAAAAAAAAACCTGACTGAAAAAGTTAAAAGTAAGAATCAAGCACATTTTACATTAAATAAAAGTTGGAAGCACGAGGGAATTTGTATTCAAACGGGTCCCAGCCTGCTTCTTTTTTCAGTCGGGTTTTTTAGTTTTATAAATTGCTTTTGAACGCTTTTACTTTTACACAATGGAATAGACACACATACATACGCGCGAAAAACATTACCCTCCTTCTGGGTCAGTCAGGTAACAACAAAAGCTCTTTGTTTTATTTCGTACCTCACGAAACTGTAGGCACTACCAAAAATGTATGTTTGCACTCTAGAAAATAATAAACTCCTGGGCTCAACAGAGTAAGCTAAGACATGGGTCGAAGTAAGCCACAAAAATAGGGTTGCGTATGGTTTACGTAAATACTTTCATTCCGTAGGTCGCGAAGAAGCTTTCGTAACAGATGGAAAAGTGAAGGTTGCGTGTTTGGATTTAGCCGCGGCTTTGATGCTGAAATTACGCGGTTACCGGCCATACTTGATTCTCACATCGCGTTTCGACAAAGAAAACCTTAAAAAAATACAAGAGTTTCGTAAAACGTAAGGATACGTCTTTTTTGCTAGTAGTAATTTTATAGCTGTAAATTGTGCATTATTTCTACATATTTCGTGCATTGCTAAAACTCAAGACAGTTCTTCGTTTAAATGTTCATTTCGCTAAACTGTCATGTTTAATACATCACAACACAACCTTTCACCTTCTTTTTATAAAAAAAATACGATAAATGACTTCAGTTTCGTTACTTCTTCTGCAGGCAACGTATCTTGTTTAATCAAGATAGCTTGTGGCTTGATACGAGCAATGAGCAACCTACGCTGCAGGTCATGTTTTCCGGCCGGATTATCATTACCGGCATTATTAACGAAATTATTCTGGTAATACGTATGCATTATTTTTACGCACTGAAAACATTCCAGATTACACATAGATGTGTAACAAGTAAAGGTTTGTAAAGATGTGTGAACGGCTAAACAAATTTAGATTGAATCCAGTACAGAAATATACCATTGGACTAACACATATTTATAAACCAGTGTGTACCTACCATTTATACGGACAAATTCTTCTTCTGCAACGATACTAATTAAACTGCCAAGGAATTGGTCAAAGAAGAAATTCCTTTATCTGAAAGCTTAACAATCTGATTACGTCTCGCATATTTCTTGGCAATTTTTTTGCGTATTTAAAATTGATTTTCTTGAAGTTCTCAAAATTGAGGATTGTGTGGTGAAGGACACGCAGTTTGTAGCAAAGAGTTGACTTGAAGACTGCTGCCTAGTCTTCTGATATAATTCCTTATTATGACTAGGTTATGATAAAAAACATCTACCAGAATTAGTATTTGCTTACAAATTTAACAAACATTTCAGAGCTTACCAGACGAAAAAGGACAAAACGAATTCGTTTTGGAATCTCAATGTTCGCTTCTGATGGACAGCGAGACTCGTCAAGCAAGGAGGGAACACGCAGCCAGGGGCTTCAACATACTAAATCTCTTGCATTCAGTACGTGCTTTATCCACCTCTTTTTAAGGTTCCACCTTAAAGGATAAACGAAGCCTTCATAATATCACTTTTTGTCCACCTGTCAAAGAGGTGTACAGTCATGAGCACCAATATGTAAACACTTAACAACTTTAAAAAGTGTTTTTCTGCTACTGTTCTGATTAAAATTTCCTGTTGTTACGAACATAGTATTTTGAAACTGATATTTTTTTGAAAAAGATCCTATCTCCAAGTTACAATCGTAATTTCTCGCGAAAATTGCTTTTAAATTTAGCAACGTGTGTACATATTGGTGCTCGTGACTGTACGTTACCCTAGCAGGAAAGTGGCTCCTAAAGTGATATGAGTGGAACGTATAATTAGTGTATAATCTGCTGTGAATTAGCACCACATAAAAAATTGGTGCGCTTTGTCGTTTTGGAAAAAAAAGAAAAAAGCGATTCCTGCTAGGGTATCGTAATTCCAGGAGGAACATTCTAAACGAATGATCGGAGAGAGAAATATTTTGCATGACCTATATTTACCTATAACCATACCAGCTTCCTGCTAGGGTAACGTTTTTCAGAATCGTGTACCTCTAAAACCATTGCATTTGCGCCTGTAGAATAAACATACACGAGTAGCTCTTTATTTGTGACAGAATTAGATTTAAGAAAATATTTATAATTTTCAACTAATCGTGGTTTTTTAAAACTGAAAAAATATCGCAATTTCATAAAAAGCTTGAATAGACCTAGATATTCAAAGTGGGAATTTGAATTTTGGCATATTTTTAGGCCACGATGAAAATTTTTTCAAAAAAAAATTATATCCTTGACTAAACAAACTAAACGAAATATCAAATAACTGACTTAATAATGGTTTTACAAAGAAGGATCAAAATTAACCCACGTCCTACAGCAAAGAGAAGTATCTCAAAAAAATGATAAAAATGGGTATAAAAATATGGCATACTTCCAAACTCCATCCTTACAGTCTAACATATAAAAAAAATGCTATGAAAATTCGTTCAGGGGCAGTCATATCTGCAATGAATGGTGTAAACGGACCCTTCACGATGCCGTCAACCAAACATTCTGCACATCAAACTAAGTAACTTCACCGCAAAATTATTGCAGGGAAACAACTTATTTTTTTGGGAAAAAAAAAAAAAAAAAAAAGTTCGATGATGGAACTCAATAATTGAAGTCAAATCAAGATAGCCAAATATTTCTCAATATTGGCTTATATATACATCGTAGATATTACTGCCCCTGAACGAATTTTCATAGCAATTTTTTTATATGCTAGACTGTAAGGATGGAGTTTGGAAGTATGCCATCTTTTTAAACCCATTTTTATCATTTTTTTGAGATACTTTTCGTTACTGTAGGACGTGGGTTAATTTTGTATGGACCGTGCTCCTTCTTCTTTATAATTTTCACTTCAAGTAAACATAAACTGTCACTAACGGGATATCTTCCGTGATTCAACGTGTTTTTCAACGATCGGATTACCTATTGTTTGAAGTATGAACAGGGGTTGGGAGATTTTTGTATGAGGCGTGGCCTGCCTTACTTCCGCCATTTTGTTTTATTTTCTAAATAGCCGCAACGCAATAACCCTCTATTAATCATGCCTGAATATGCGAGTCGGCTAGCGATAGACCTGTCCTTCAAAGCAGATGTCCTCCTTAGCCACGAGCCCCTGTTTCAATGTTGTTTATAATTTAAGCCGCGTTATTCTGTTATTTAGAGTTCCGATTCTCTCGACGAGGCGATAAAGCAGAGCCAAGAAATGGATGAACGCAGTCTGTACTCCTTGTTCAAAGGGTCGCAGGTCACTGCTGAGTATGTGAGCAACGCCTATATGAATCAAGAACAGAACTATAAGAAGTAACTATGTTTAGGCAATACAACCCAATAAGTTATTGACTTATTGTCCCCATGCGAGGCTAAAAACTTTACTCATGGGTCTCCAGGGAGAACCCATTCCTGAAACGGAAATATTTTTGTTCCAAGTAGGATGTAGGGGAGAATAGGGTAATGGCGGTCAGTTAAGCAATTTTTGGAATAAAACTCAAAATATAAATCACAGCTTTATTAGAAATATAACATATCAATTCTACATTAAAGGACTATTATAATTTGAGATCAAAATAATCATATTTGGAGTATCTATCTAATAGTAACAAAAATAAAAACTAATGGCTTTGACCACCATTGTACGCACGTGAGGCAATGGTAGTCATGATGTTGACAATGATGGTCAAACACTTCTAACACATGTCACATACGTATTTTGTAGCGGAATCCCAACCAGTGCAAGCAGAGTGAGCCCATAGCCCACAGGAAGTGCACCGGTACCATATTTTCGAATTTGCAGCGTGGAAAATGGAATTCCAATTTGAATGGCGGCTTTTCTCATAGATGTTCCATTAGCTATAAGCCTCAGAGCCTTTTCCAACGTCTCCGAAGACCATGCAGCCTTCTGCGTTTTTCTGGATCTATTTTTTGGGTTCTAAAAACAAATTAATTAAATTTAGTTACCATACTCATAATACTCATAATATTGCGGACAATGGGGGGCAGATGACCACGATAACCCGCAACGGACTTCGTGGAAAATATTTTTTTTAACACAAACTAATACATATTTTGATTTGAAGTGAGCATTACAGCATAATAATGACGAACAGTCTCAAATAACAAAACAGCGTTTACGTGGATTAAGGAACATTTCACAGCTTACCTCGTTAATTCGTTGAGACGTAAAATTACATCATTTTGGCGAGAAAACAACAAACACTCGCCTTGGATGAACGTCGCGTGCGGAAGGACAGCACAGGGCGCTGGACGCTCGCGGGTGGTGAGGAGAGAGACGTAATACACTTCAAACGTGTAAAGGACTGTTCATGCTTTAGTTGTGTGCGTGACCATCATTGCCCGCTGACCATCATTGCCCTATTCTCCCCTACTATAACGTATATAGGTACAGATACACCCCATATTCCTTTTCTTTGGGTAATACGTGCAGATTTTTTTTTACCACTGCGTCATTCATAAAATAAATGGAACTTAATGAAATAGTTTACAGAAGCATGAGGATAAATTCCACTCCGGTCCTAAAAAGAGTTCCCTGGGGTGTGAGACACTCTGTTGCATTGAGTTTAGCACGATGTCTCCGTCTCGCAATCGCGACCCAGGAAGGCTCACAATTTTCCTGGGAGCAGTTACTTACCTTCCCTTACAGGATTCTGCATGTCCAAATAAAATTGGCAACTCAAAAATCCTTAACAAACCAAATTAACGAAAACTGCAAGAATACGACCCGTATTTTAGATTCCAAATTACAATAATACCTATGTTGATGTTGACCATTCTGTTACAGTGACAAACGGCAATCAAGTTTAAAATTTACGGATAAGCATTCTAGCGTTTCTCAGCCGACGCGTAAGTATCTGACGATTCTACTTCGAACTGGCACAATCAGCAGCAAATTTCATTACTTAGGTATGTAACACAATGCGATTTCACTCTGACATAGGGACGCTCTATATAGATCCTTCCTTGGTGCTTACCTTCGTTATATAAGACAGAAACTCTTTTGCGAAGTTTGATGCTTCTGGGTTTAGGCTGTGCATTGTATTGTATGTCAGCGAGTGAATCTGATTTTGATAGTTATTATTGTATTATTTTAGTTACCCACGAGTAAATAATTGCAAAACCCCCAGATCTACAGCCCCCAGCACAAGCCAGCAGCAGCTCCAAGACAACAAATTCCAAGTCCGTAACCTTCACTTCCGTAAGCGGCGATCACAGCACGACCGCGGGGATGATTATCGAACCTATAAAAGAGAGTGAGTGACATACGTTAACATTTAATGTTAGTTATGTAAGGACCGTAGCAGAAGTCAGCGGCAAAGTAGCTGATCAACATTAAACTAATTTAAAAGAAATACGTCGAATCGAAACTATTCGATGGTACCTACCTCTATGAAAGAAATTACCTTTTAGGGTTTCATAGCCCAAGGGTGCAACACCGTCTACCAGTCCATTATCTTTACAACCGTCACAGTTCGTACATAGGTCTATGGTCATAGCTAACCTGTAGATTCCACAGAACAAATGAACTACGATCACAGACCACGGTAATCGTTACCGAGGAACCTTTGCCTTTTGTATACAGGCGCGACGGACATGCCGCCCCGGTCAATAAGCACGAAGCCATGGCCGATAGCCGGCTGGCACTCACGGCTAGGCTCGCACGTCTCCATGGACGAGTCTGACCTCTGGCTGGCCTTCCTCACAGAAGCTGGATACTTGGCACAAAGCGAGATCAATGCAATTAAGGGTAAAATTACACAACGTAAACAGCTCTTCACGAAGCCGTTAACCAAGCATTCTGTACATGATGTAAATCCTTCACACTAAGTAAAACAAAAAATTACGCAAAAATTATTTCTGGGAAACGACTTTTTTTTTACGGTAGGACTCAATGTAACGCTCTGAAAACATTGTGCTCCATGATTGTGATGATGGATGCATTGAATATCACAGGGGTGATGGACGTATTTAAAGTTCTATAACATTAAAAACTTATATTTAGGGGGAAGGTAGCCCGCGAAATTCAAATTTTCTTGCTTTTTTTCCAATTTGAAGGTCAGTTTCAGGTTGTATTGATTAAAATATGATTCGCGACTGTAACTGTAACACATATGGCTTTACTAAGTGCCTTTCGGCTTCGTGAACGATCTTTTTACACCTATTATAAAATTTCAAATCAACATAGTAGCATGACTCTTAAAGGAACCAACTCGATGATTATAGGTAAGTTCTCCGTTAAAGCAGCGAGCGACTCTGGTTGACACAAATCAGTTCACTTCAGGGTCCTGGGTGCTCGCACTCTCCCTCGTCGGTCGGCATAATATCGCTCAATGGTATGCGGAAGGAGAGCCCAGAAGGTTTTCAGCTAGCATATTCAGCAGGAAACTTGATAGCTAAGTAAGAGAAGCGTGAAGAGAGAACGCCGACACTTTTTTAAAGGTTCAGATAGGAACCACAAACAGGAAACTCTGACAAGATATTGTAGGTTTTCACTAAATCAACATAAACACTTCTGTGTATGAGCGAATATTACGATATCAGGATAAGGAAAGCTTTCAGAGAGAATAACCGATATTCGTTCTGAATCTATACTAATATTATAAAGCTGCAGGGTTTGTTTGTTTGTTTGTTTGTTTGTTTGTTTGAACGCGCTAATCTCTGGAACTACTGGCCCGATTTGAATGATTCTTTCAGTGTTGGGTAGTCCATTTATCGAGGAAGGCTATAGGCTATACAACATCACGCTACGACTAAAAGGAGCGGAGCAGCAATGAAAAATGTTGCAAAAACGGGACGGGATTTTACGCGGACGAAGGTCGCGGGGAACAGCTAGTATACCATAAAAATATCTATGTCGGATATGTCAAGATTTATTCCGTTAGGCTCGTACATCATGTGGGCAGACGATGGGTTTCGTGCTATGAAAACACACTGGGTGTGATACACTGTTTCTAGCAAAACCAACGAATTACTTGAGATTATAACTTAACACAATAACACTGGGCACAATGAATCGGCTACAGTTCCAAGACGTCTCAACTCCGCCGCGATCAGACATTGAATGTCGCCCTCGCCTCGAGCTGAACATCAGGGCTCTGTAGAAGCATCTCGTACTTGCCCTGTCTCGGCGAGTGTACGGCTACCCTTAGGGTAAATTAGGTAGGCACCTCCTGAATTTTCAATGGTGAAACGGCTGTTTAAAGGCACTAATATTATGTAGTTCTGATTACAGTTGCATCCGTAAATAGTAAACAAAACTCTTACAAACATGTTTTTTTTTGTCAACATTCTGCCGCCCCTCCTCCCCCTCCCCCGCCCCAAGCTCAAAAGCTGGCGACGCTCTTGTAGGCAGATGATGAAAATCATGGCATTTCTTCAGATTTTTCGAGTAGCTGGTCCTTAATTTTGAAAAATATGTTTAATGCAGGTACTTAACCTTCTTACAGCGGACAGCAACGAAACACAGCATGCTACGGAAATGGAGGATGATATTGATGGCCCCACTATGAAGGTAATAGTAATTGGTACTACAGTTGTATGTCTTTAGTGTGTTGAGGTTACCCATTCAAGGCTACGCGTCCACCATCGCCGCCGTGACGCGCACGTTTAGAAAATGTAGTTAAATGGCAACGTTTCAATAGGAGCTCGTTAGTGCCATCGACTTTTTTCAACTTCATGAAGACAGGTGGTTATTCTTTCCTCGCCCTCAACTCAACATAGCATGCATTGCGCGCATTTATCCGGCTGTGGCCATGCGACCGCGACTGAGCTGTCCAATTAATTAAGTTTTAAATAAAAAGGTATTATATCTACTATCTGTTTTAGACATCCATGTATGATTCTCCTACCATGGGCTTAACGGATCCCTATGAACATATTCATCATCACAACCCTGGATTATTCTGGGACACGGTAAGATCCTGATTTTCAATTTCGTTTTGTTAGTACACATGGGAATACTCAGTTTACAACAATTTGGTTTTCTACTACAGGTCAACATGGATGATCCCGAAAAAGCATTTATCAATGTACGTAGAATTATTCGGGATATTGTCAACTCTCAAAAGAAATTAAGACCCATGTTTGACATTAACTTTGCGCATTTACGTGACTATCCTACAGTTGAGAAAAAACTTATTAAGATTCGTAAACAAATAGCTGCTCAGCAACTCTTCTACTAAATTATAATTAAAAAAATATGAAAAAGTGTTTTATTTTAGTTTTAGTACATAAGTAAATTATAAGTATCATACAATCAATAGATAAAACTGTGAGACTGGATTTATTTATTTCCACTTTACTATAGCCTTAACTTGTAATAGTACAAAAGTCTCACATGACGATCATTTGAACACCATGGTGTCGAGCATCGCTCCTAGACCCTGCACTATGTTATTGGACATCAGGACATCTACTTTCTCCTCTAAATGCCTCTTGGGATCCTGTTTGCCTACATTCTTAATGGCTAGCTGTTCTGGGGTCATTTTCTCTTCATCTTCTAATGCCTTATTGTAATTTTTAGCTAAGTCCAACATATCTGTAACAGTGGTCTCATTGATTGAACAGTGTTCCTTGTAATCTGATAAGGTGAGTCCGTCCATCCAGGACTTTTTGTGCAGATTCAGCAGCATTTTCTGCTCCAATTCATTCTTCCTGTAGTTTATGCTGATGGAGTAGTAGTGACGGTTGAGTCCATGGATGAGGGCCTGAACAGATGGTTTTTGAAGGTGGCCCAAATTTGATGTGGTTTGCCTTGGCTCCTGGCCGAGCACCATCATGTTAGGGTTGATGAGACGGAATGCATCAATCACTACCTTGCCCTTCACGGACTGGATGGGGTCCACCACCACAGCAACTGCCCGTTCTGACAGAGCTTCAAATGATTGCTGAGTGTTTATGTCAACACCTGATAACCAACAACCAAAGCCAGGATGAGAGTGATACCTGTAATCATAAAAAATAAATATCTTATCGGTCTGACATAGACACAATCCATACAATTTATAGGGTTCCGTAGCCAAATGGCAAAAAACGGAAACCTTATAGATTCGTCATGTCTGTCTGTCTGTCCATATGTGACAGCCCTTTTATTTCGAAACTATTAGCGACTACACAGTTGAAACTTGGTAGGTAGATCTAATCTGTGAACCGCTTTACGATTTTTATACAAAAATAAAAAGATTACTTCCCCATACATGGAACTGAAACTAAAAAACTATTTTTTCATCAGACCTATAGGTGCGGGGTGTCTATAATAGGTCTTTAAAAATTTACATATAGGTTCCTGAAACCATTTTTTCTCAAAGTCAATCATTTGAAAGATAGACACTTCCAAAGTGGTAAAATGTGTGTGCGTGTGTGTCCTCTAATTTCTAAAGTAGAAGAAAAATTCTAAAAAAATGTAGGATTGTAGAACGTAAAAAAAACTTTCAACGAGAATTGGTTTGTATAAGATTTGTTGTTTAGTTTTTGAAATATGGGACATTTTCATCAAACTGCAGCAGTAACTTTTTCTTTATGCAGTATAAAGAAAAAGTTACTGTTGAATGTAATACAATTTGAATGAGTCTTCAAAATATTTTTATTATATTGTTTTGTGCTACAGAATCCTGTGTGCGTGTGAGTACGCTCGCACTTGGCCGGTTTTTAAAAAAGTATATATGTCATGTATTGCCTGTCCTACTTATGTTATAAGTAGAGATCGGATATTTGGATGCATATTTAAATTAAGTTTGAAAATTTTAAAGTTGAAGTAAATTTTTATGTTTTCCACAAATTTCTTGCCTAGTTTTAAATAGAATAGACATATTTATTTATCCTTTATGTATATCTTTACAAATCAATTACATTTTTAAATATTCATTAGAAAATAATATTTAAAAATATAAAAATTGTAGCCCACTGGTATCGGGAACAGGGTCCAAGCGACAACCTCGCGAGCCAAGTCAAGATACTTGATTTCTGGGCTTTCACGAGGTTCTCATCATGGGGGTCAGTTACGTCAACAATAACATATTTATTATTCTTAGGAATACTTCATTTTATACTACTACACTATTTTTGTATGAAATTCCGCGAAATCGGAAAAAAAAAATATTACCAGAAGCCACATTTTTGAAGCCTTTGCCGGGAAAAAAATATTCTATAGGTAAATAAATATGCATCCGATATTATTCGATCCCAAAATATAAGATAGTTTTTCATTTCATTATAATCAGTGATCAGACTAAAATAAATTCTGGAATTTGATTATGTTATCCAAATGTATGCCATATAAAATTTGCCTGTTGCAATATTTATTTATTAAACTTCAGTAGTGGTACAAACTCAAATTACAAGCCATAGGGTTAATTAAATAGGACAATTTAAGTACCTGATGTAGGTACATAATTATTTTAATTGAAGTTTGCATTCTTTTGAAGACTTAAATTGAGGCTGTCCATGGGGCTGTCGAAACTTGCCACACAATGTTGTTCATAAACTAACATTTGCGTAACATGCATTGGTTTCTCAAAAACTGATAAGAGCATTAGAAAAGTACTTTGAGAAAGAGAATCTGAAGTGTTAGGCTATTGTTCTTTTACAAAATTTGAACCATACAAACAAATGGAGGGAGGCCTTTGCCCAGCAGTGGGACAATATAGGCTAGCTATAATAATATATAATATATACAAACAAATAAGCATATACCGCACATTAAAAAACACTGTTTTTACAGGCAGAAATAAAAAAATACTACTTAATGATATTCGTTGAGGCTATTAACCCTAAACTGCACTTACTAATTTGATAACTGGTTATAAATTATGCTTCAAGAACTAAGTGATGCAAGCCTTGAGGTTCGACTGAAGATAAATATGTAAAAGACCAAAGTTATGTGCAATGAATCAAAAATATAACAACTAAATAATAGTAGACAAAGAGACAGTACAACATGTCCATGAATATCTTTACTGGGCCAAGTAGTCTCTTTCCAGGCGAGGCAAGACAAAGAAGACACAAGATAACGGAAAAGGCCTGGAAAACCTACTGGCCCATTAAGGAACTGTTTAAAGGAAAGTTGCCTATGGCACTAAAATGTAAGCTCATGGAGATACTGTATTCTCCCTGTCTTAACCTATTTTGCACAGATTTGGTCTTTGACTGACATCCAGAAGTCCAAACTCAAGGTTTGCCAATGAGCTATGAGGCACGCAGTCTACTAGGTGAGAATTAACAGATTGTATTCACTAGCTCAAAATGGAAAGGACAGAAAAGTCAATTACTGCTTACTTTTTTTCTATCTCCTTGGCTGGTTGTTATTAAATATGGTATAATAATGCTTACTTCAACATGCCCAAAAGCCCTAAAAAGAATTTAAAGACTTAAAGAAATATTATAAAAAAATTTGCACTGACCATCCCACCACCATCTCAGGCCGGCCAGTCTGCTTTAACATGTCCAACATTTTAGCCTGGAAGACAGGGTCCACTGCTTCTACCGACACACCAGTACCAGTCTGGGGCATGGCAAACACATCAATCACACGGACAGTGTAGTCATCCACAAATTCACCTGGAAATGACCATAATTTTATCAATAACCTTGTATAATACCTTATAATATTTTGAAAATCAAACATCAAAATCTAGCTCGAAATTTAGTCTAGAAACAACAGGCAGGTGAACTGAAAAAACAAACAAAATGCCAACATGATACAGCATTTTATTATAATTAGTTAGTTTCAAGATTTTTTATGCATCAATGACTAACCTAACATGAGCCCCATGACTTCCATGGGTACGCCAGCGCGACCATGTTTTAGCATCTTCAGCAATGCCAGAGACGAGATATACACTTGCTCGGCGGTGTCAACAGCCGGTGCATCGGTTGGCGGCGGCGCTTGCGACAAGCCAGCCATACCTCCTCCAAGACGTAGAAGACGATCCATTTTGAGCTTTCCTTCTTCTACACTCTAGAAAGCAAGCTCATCAAGTTAGCATCATACTGCATTATCATGGTAAGACAACCGACAACAATTATCTGTGAACAGTATCGGTGATATATCCAATTTTATTCGATAGAAATAATTGCATTCACAAAAACAAGTTACTTACACAAAGAAATCACAATCATTTACACAATTTCCGTAAAACTCCGGCCTGAATCCAAAATGAACAGGATTTGAAACAAGGAACGAATGATTTCAATCTATGGAAACGAAATTGACAGCCCACGTCGAAATTGCAACCTCATGAACGTGTGCTTATTTTATTGTCATTTTTCCCAACATTGCCAGTCGTTTTACTTCAGCTCTTTGTTTGTTCGAACAATGTTTGGTATTATTTTGATTAAAACATTGTATTACATTAATTAAGAAACTATAAACATATATTGTCACGTAAAACAGCCAGAATCCCTAAATTGAGGATAACAAAGTGGAAGCGCCCGGGTAGCCCGCGAAATTCAAATATTCTTAGGTTTTTTGTAATTTGCAGATCAATGTCAGGTTGTATGTTGATGAAAATATGATTCGCGCCAGTAATACGTTTGTAGTTACAAAATATGTAATAGTTACTATGTGCTAAGAACTTTGGTCCGCATCTGATCCAGCCTGCTGCCTGTCCCTTGATTATCTCTCCCAGCAACGCCCTAACCTGAGGCGCACGTATACCACAGGGGTGCCCTTAGCTTGTAGTCGTAAAGCAGGCATAGGCACTATGATGTAAATGTATTATTAACCTGCAAGATGTCATGCCGAGAGAAAAGGCCAAGAATTCAGCCCGCCATATGAGTCACTATTGCGTTGTTCAGATGATGGAGATGGAGATGGTTTGCGGGGGCGGATTCATATAATGTCTGATAAATTCTCACTAAGGCACTACCGAAACAAAAAATATAATGAAATGTTTATTTTTCTCTTCACTTAGTTGAAATATTTATCTTATCGTATAAAATCTATTAAAGTTAATGTTTGTAACATACAACAACTCAAACACGCAGGCTGCACGATCAGGCATCTTACATAACAACGCAAAAGACTGCATCCTATATATCTAAAGGTGGGCCACATGAAACAATTTAATTGGAAACATAGCTTTTTGAGTAACCTGTCAATTGTATCTTTTGGTGTAGTTATATACTTTGCTTTATGGGAATTTAATATTGGTGGCAGCACCAATATCGTTTATGGTTGTCACAGTCAAACTAATTGTCTGATTGACAACAATGACAACTTGACATTGACAAAACAACCCTCATGTCAAAACGGATTCGCCGTATTATCTTTTAGGTGTTCTATTCGTTAGTATTATCTCCTGGTGGTAAATGAAAATAAAATAAATCTTGGAATTGTAGTTACTTATAGCTGCTTAAATCAGAATGACTGAAAAATCAGTGCTACCAAATAAACTTTCAGAAGGTCCTCATGGCTTGGGTACGACATCGTTATTTTATTTCTTATATAAAAAAAAACATAAGCCCTACCCTTTAATAATTTTGTATGATTGTTTGTAATTAAAATTCCTAGGCGATCCTGGTGACAGAAGCTTGAGAAGAGTCGAAAAAGACGTAATGATACCGAAACTTATAAGAGACAAGGCTAAGAAAGAGAAATGTATCAAGGAAGTTGCAGATTTTGAGAATTGCTGCAAGGAATCGTCTCTTCTGATGGTTGTGAAGTGTAGAAATCAGAATTCAGCCCTAAAAGACTGTTTAGGCGACTGGTACAAAAATGAGGAGTTCAAGAAACAGTGTACTGAAGAGTACTTAGCACAGAGAAGTGAGTACAGAAGAACTGGGATTAGAAAACCCATCAAGAGAGCTTAACTCTCTATACTAACCAAAATGTTGTTAATGTAATGTTATTAGATTTGTGTAAATATAAATAAAAAATCAATTCAATTATCTGGATTTATTGTAATGGGTAAATTCCTACTCAACAATAGTTCCCGAATGTTGAAAAGTTTCAGGTTCTCAGGTAAGTTCACAACACTTTGACTAGGTTTGATTACTTCAACAATCAATATTTCCTAAAAAAAAGTTTTAACAAAACTTAGTCAAGTGGATGTTTGAAAATTTTTATTAAAATGTAATAAACCCCTGACACAAAATAGCTCTAAAATGAAAAAATATGTTTTTTTTGTTTTGTTTATTGCTTGCTGTGTCTCATCTGCTTCTACTAAGCGGTCGACCAATGCAACAATGCTTAGATTTAATGTATTCTAATTATATTAAACATAAAGGGACAATATTTAGATTTTATTTTTTTTCAATTTTAGTGTTTTTTATCGGAGTTTTATTTAAAATTTATATCATTTCGAGCTCGTTACGCTTGCTCTTCAGACTACTTTTTCTAGACTTCGTATATAAGTCGACCAAGATCCTCCTGAATGAAGGATCCAAACAATTCTAACCTGTCCAAGTCAAGGTGTCAAAAAAATTTTGAGCTCGCTCTTGCAGCCAAGTTCCAGTAACTCATGTATGAAAGGACAAAACAATTCTAAGTGGTCCAAACAAACTATGGTGTTAAAATTTTCGAACTCACTTTGCTCGCTCCTAGAGCCTTAGCTTAGCTACTGATATCAGCTTGTGGCCCATGATATTTTACATAATCAATTTAATACATACCTTTACTGTTGTATTTGCCATTCTAACATGGCCAAGTATAGAAATCCAATCGTAATTCTTGTCTTCATACTTTATAACAACTATGAAGTCTGCATGAGATACCCCAGGACTATCTTTATAAAGTACTAAAAGATTAAAAGATTTATATGAAAACTCAAGTGATTGGACGATTAGAACACAATTTATCAGAAAAGTTCTTACAATAATCTCCACCAAACTTTATTCCTGGTTTTACAACATAGCCTTTGGACCTATAGTAATGATATACAATATATTCACTAACAAATTTTTTATCTGTTGTTATAAACAAGTCCCAACATTTTTCTACATTTAACAAAGTATTATCAAGGTTTACTATTTGTAAACATCCCAAACCGTAAAGCAGAAAGAAAGCGTCCTGGGGGGTCAGCATAAGCTTTTCTTGTATTTTGACTTTGTTTAGACAGCACTTATGTTTCATGTCTGCAAAATAATTTTCTTCCTCAGATTCACTGTTAGGAACTATCACCACTATGTCGTCTTTGTCATGACTTTGAAATCTTTCAGCACTAAGAATCGTGTTGGTTTCTTCTGCGTCATCCTCATCGCTGGATACCAAATCAATGACATCTTTCAGAGTTCTTTTTTCGCTGTCACCGATTATTTTGGTAATTAGCCCATCAATATCCTTCATGAAACTATCTGCGTCAGCTGTTCCTCTGAAGCCTTCAAACTTCTTGAACCAATAATTTCGTTTTAGAAACTGTCTTTTACGCATAATACAACATGGCATAACATCATTCTGAGCGGCTTTCGGCTGCGATCGCGATGCTAATCCCTTTCCAAAGCATCCCATATGATAGAGCAGTGCTGTCTCCTCCAAAGATCTTATTTCCACATTGTACCCGTTGTAATAACCAGTAAACGCAATTCGCATCGAATTATCTGATGGAAAACGCAAGGATTCAATAGCCATCGGAGATAAGTCATTATTGTAATTTTGATAATCTACAGACTGCAAAGAAGTCATTAGGACAAAACACAGACACAGACACAACTGGTCAATTTTGTTGTCATATTTTACTTATTTAGGGTTCAATTCACACTGTCACACCGAATGACAGCTGTTGGCAGCGCAGTTTCACTGTCAAGCCATTTTGTACATTATCTCCATTAGGAAATGCATAGTATCGTTTGTGGACGCGCGGCCGCTCGCGGCGTCGCACAGTTGGTCGAAACGATGATTTTAGTGACTCCTTCTTCTTTATCGTGTGGTTAGTTCGTAACCTGGTGTCGGAGTATTTTAGTGACTTAGGGATCAACTTGGTTTTTTTACTTTTTTCTTTATGCGGATCGATAGAGCTCATTAACCTCAATAATAATTGTTCTGATGCTTTTTTTCCTAAACTTGCTCCTTTGGGTGGAAAAATGCATTTTGTTATTTTTTTGTATGAAGCGGATCAAATTAAATTAAATTCCTGCTAAGTGGCGAGTGATCCCGCTTTGAAACTATATTTTTCTTAAAGCTTGTCCAGTCTACTATCATTTGATGCTTTGAACATTTGCATAAAGTTGCAACACTGCAAGTATTGCAACACTACACGGCGCGTGACGTCTCACGACGCGTCGTGAGACGTCACGCGCCGCGAGGCTTCGGTGTGAATTGACCCTTACAGCGGAATAGGCACCATCTATACCTACAGTGTGTAAAGGGACCCTTCACGAAGCCGTCAACCAAGCATTATGTACATAAGTCAACATAAGCAAAAATTATTGCTGGGAAACGACTTTTTTTTTTGGGGTGGAAAATCACGTTTTACGGTAAAACTCAATGTAACGCACTCACAACTTGGTGCTGATGGATGCTTTGAATAGTAAACGCGTCATGGAGGTAATTAAAGTAAAGTTAAAACCTTAAAAAGTAGTATTTAAAAAAAACTTGCGGAAAAACTGGAACTTTGACCTCCAATATCTCCGTATTCTCCGTAACTAGAAGGTTCTCGGCTATGGTCCAGAACAAAAAAATGATCGCAATGACGGGGAGAACAAGTGCCTTTCGGCTTCGTTAAGGGTCTCTTTACACCCTTTATTATAATAATTTGAAAGATAAACTATTAGTTTCATACTATCGATAGATGTTTTTAAGAACCCAACTTTGAACTTACAATAAATTATTAAAACAAAATAGTTTGTTACTGTGTAACTGACTATTCTACAGAAAAAATGTAAATGCGGCATTACACATTCGTGCGAATGGCGAGGCGAATAACGAACATTCATATGTAAACAGTGCGCTCACTATTCACCTCGTGCCTCGCTTCGCGATTCGCACGAATGGCGAACACGAACTTTCTGTTTACACATTTGCACGGTTCCCAACTTAGGGGTTTTCCCCCCAGATTTAGGGGGTAAAAAAGTGCAATGGGATTTTTTTAGGGGTCTGAAAATTTTAGGGGTATTTTCAGGGATTTTTTTGACTCTTTAATATTTTTAAATTGATAATATTAATATTTTTTTCTTGACCTAGGGACTTATAACGACATCTATAGTCTGTTTTTTAATCCCTGAGACTAAATTGACAAGTAAAAATGACAAATTGACATAGATTTCAATAGGATTTATGTCAGTTTTGACATTTTCACTTGTCAATTTAGTCTCAGGGATTAAAAAACAGACATTAGTACGTAATTCTACAACCACTGTGGTGACTGGCGGGAATACTAGCGCCACTGGCGGTCATTTTATTGTCTGTACATTGGCGGTTATTGTTGTGTTCATGTCTATATTTTTTTAAACTTGAACGTATGTTTGACATCAGCTTATATCAGATAGGATACCGCCAAAAAAGTACGTTAAGAATATTCTTACGACGATTGTTATTTCGATTTTGGTTTGTACTGTGTAATTTATAAATTTTTTAGGGGGATAACTCTATAATTAAGGAGATTTTAGGGGTTTTTGACACAAACTTTAGGGGTAAATATTTTTGAGAGTTGGTAACACTGCACATTTGCCTGAATTCAGTTGACAGCTAGCACCTGACCCAACAGGACGTGTAGAAAAAACTTCGTTGATGATTTTTGATATAAGTGAATTTGAAATCTTGAACATATAATGAAGACTTCTGTAGCTATCCCCAGATGCCAGAAATCTTAAAGCTATAGCTAGACGCACTTTTGCTGGTATAGGTTTTCTCCACTTAGTTGTTTTTTTGGTAATTATTGGTTCAATTTTACTCAGTTAATAATTAAATTCTATTGGTGACATTCTACAAAAATTTGAGAATTCTCCAGAATCTTCACAGAGCATTTCTTGGAAGACAGAATCCATAGTTTGACTGAAACAAAATTAATTATCAACAAACATAGTAGAAGATATGATTTATTTATCAGAATGTGTAATTTCATAAAAAAAAATCGGATGAAATAGGGACTTTCATTGATCTATTGCGATGACACGCTATCATCCACCATCGTCTGCGTCGACTGACGGTTCTTTTTTACTTTTTTACGCAAGATTTCTAAATAATTGTATAAACTCCATAGATATAACGCGCATGCCGCCATTATTTTCACGTCCTCCATGTTCGTGTGCGAATGTCAAAATAATTCACCCCGCGAATATGTGAACATTAGTTCGTGACGGCCGGCACTCGTATACGAATGTTCGTCGAGTGACGAGGCGAATGGCGAACACGATTGTGTAAATGCGGTATAACACACTTTTGGTTTTATTTTCCTCCATTTAAATACCTAAACACCAGCTCTGACGGGCAGATGGAAAAAGTGCATGAAAAGGCCATAGTCCCCAATGAAATTCTGCATGTATTCTTACCACGAAAAAAACACTGAACTGTTTTTTTCTGTTCTGTGACTCTTACCTACTTTATCATAAGCCACTCATACCTACATGATCGTAGTTGCGTATTCGACACAAGGCATGTGTCTCAACAATGTTGTAGTCTAATGCCGGCCACACACGTTCCAGTATACTTGCGCAAGTCCAGACTTGCGCAAGTATACTGGAACGTGTGTTGGAAGATAATTGCGCAAATTTCCGACTTGCACAAGTTCTTGAAAAAGTTCAAAATTTCAATTCCCAACTTGTGCAAACTTGCGTTTGTGCAAGTTTACTTGAACGTGTGTGGGAGCATTTTGCGCAAGTTTCAGTATTGTTTTAGCCACCTACATGTACGCACGTCATTTTCGCGTCAAAATGAACGAGACTACCGAGAGGCAAGGAGTTCGCGATATTATAGAAGAATTAATAAATATGTACAGAAATGAGCCAAGTCTTTGGCAAATAAAAAGTAAGGACTATCACCACAGGGACAAAAAAAAATGCTGCTTATAATAAAACAATTGAGCAATACCGAAAATTCGAACCAAACGTAATTTATAAATATAATATGTAATATATATCAAACTCAAACTCAAACTCAAAGCATTTATTTCAAATAGACCCATGACAGGCACTTTTGCATAGTCAAAAATAAGCTACCTACAGTCCCGCCACAGGCATAATAACTGTGAATGGACTGTAGTTGCCCATTCGAAAATAGTAGATCTCATGGAGAACAATGGGCAAGAAACTCCATGGACACTCTTTTCAAATCAAGTTAAATATTACATAGTCCTGGGTACAATATTGTTGCTTCTATATGTGAGCACAGTGTAGAGATAGGAAAATAAAACAAAGCTACAGTTAAAACCATAAAGATTAGGATAAGCCCTACTAACCATAATAGAAAGTCTACATGGTACTCACACTTACAAAAACTCAAATAATGCTTCTAATTTATATAAAACAATAGTTATCAAAGTAACTAAGTTTCCAAACGAGAAAAAAAATAAAAGAAATGATGAAAGAACTAAAGGGGGAGCATCTCTTCCAAACATTAAAATCTTAGTATGTGAACCCAAGTGGCAGTGGAGCAGGACCAGCATTGAGCCAAGCATTTTTATCTACGATATACTCTTCTAACTTATAATATGCTCGCTTACATAGTGTTTGTTTTATGCATTTTTTAAATTTCTTCTCATTAAGTTGTAAAATGTCAAGTGGTATTTTATTATAACATTTTACACAGTACCCCATAAAAGATGTGCGTACTTTTGACAATCTGAAACGTGGTTGATCTAATTTGTCCTTATTTCTAGTATTAATATTATGCCTGTCGCTTATTTTACTAAAAAGATGAATGTTTTTCCGAACAAACATAATGTTTTCATAAATATATTGACAAGGTACCGTCATGATGTTAATCTGTTTAAACAATTCTCTTAGAGACTCGCGTCTGCGTAGGTTATAGATGGCTCTTACAGCCCTCTTTTGCAGAATAAATATGGAGTCAATATCTGCAGCCCGACCCCACAGCAGAATACCGTAAGACATGATGCTATGGAAGTAACTAAAATAGACCAGTCTCGCGGTATCCACGTCTGTTAATTGCCGGATTTTACGGACAGCATAAGCGGCTGAACTTAGCCGCCCTGCAAGTGCTGTTAAGTGAGGACTCCATTGCAGTTTCGAGTCAAGCGTAATCCCCAAGAAAACTGTATTTTCGACGAATTCGAGTATCTCCTTGTTCAATACAACGTTACATTCACTACTTCTTACATTCCATCTCTTCTTACATTTCATCTCTCTCATCCATCCATAGCATAAGTAGCTCGCTGCATGTACGCACACTTGTACAAATATCATTGAAATGATACTTGTGCAAGCATGCTTGAGCCGTCTGTGGTCACTTTCGAAATACGTGTATTTGTGCAAGTCTGGACTTGCGCAAGTATACTGGAACGTGTGTGGCCGGCATAATGCCGGCCACACACGTTCCAGTATATCATTTCAATGATATTTGTACAAGCGTGCGTACATGCAGCGAGCTACTTATGCTATGGATATATATTACATATTATATTTATAAATTACGTTTGGTTCGAATTTTCGGTATTGCTCAATTGTTTTATTATAAGCAGCATTTTTTTTGTCCCTGTGGCGATAGTCTTTACTTTTTATTTGCCAAAGACTTGGCTCATTTCTGTACATATTTTATTAATTCTTCTATAATATCGCAAACTCCTTGCCTCTCGGTAGTCTCGTTCATTTTGGCGCGAAAATGACGTGCGTACATGTATGTGGCTAAAACAATACTGAAACTTGCGCGAAATGCTCCCACACACGTTCAAGTAAACTTGCACAAACGCAAGTTTGCACAAGTTGGGAATTGAAATTTTGAACTTTTTCAAGAACTTGTGCAAGTCGGAAATTTGCGCAATTATCTTCCAACACACGTTCCAGTATACTTGCGCAAGTCTGGACTTGCGCAAGTATACTGGAACGTGTGTGGCCGGCATAACTATCATAACTTCTTTTCTTAAAAAACGTGGGTAGGTACACGATTCAACACAGATAAATAAAATAACACAAAAAGGTTAAGGTCAAGAACCTAATGAGTTTTAGAGAAAAACACATTTTAAATGTACTGTTTTTGTTTTTCTCATAAATTATATTTTCACAATTTTAAGGAACCGTTGATGTGTTACATAGACATAAATTATCTCTTACAAAAAGAACTTTCACATTTGTTGTAAAAAAATTGGTAACCCTATTAGAAAGAGATAAACAGTCTCAGAAATATCTCTATCGGCACGTTTTCTGGTACGAGTGTTCAGTCCAGTTTGTATACTTAATTCATGTGTTACTGCAAAATAAAAAAGTCAATTTATGTTATCTATAGTACCCCTTTGTTATGAATCAAACATAATTATTTCTAACGTTCGATGATAAAAAAACAAGTCTTACCTTTCAATTAAAATCTAAATACCTAGTGCCATAACCCTAACCATGCAGTCTTGGAGCATATTTGAACATAAAGGAAAAGAAGGTCAGAGAGGCGCAGAAGACTTAACCCCAGAAGGCAAAGAGAAACGTAAAAAGGAAGAAGCAAAAGCAGAATCGTTGAAATACGACCGTAAGTAGCCCAGTTATAGAACTACAGCGATATTAATAACTTGTATGAAACATTGACAAGTGTAGTATGAAACGTGTACGTTACCCTAGCAGGAAAGTGGCTCCGAGAGTGATATGAGTATGAGTGGAACCTGTGGAACGTATAATTAGTGTATAATCTGCTGTGAATGTGCACCACATAAAAAATTGATGCGCTTTGTCGATTTGAAAAAAAAAACGGAAAAAACGATTCCTGCTAGGGAATGTTTTTCCAGCAAGAAAATTCTAAACGAATGATCGGAGAGAGAAATATTGTGCATGGCCAGAGAGCTTATATGTATTTGTTTAAAAAAAGTGCACCGAAAAAATTGGTACTGCGTCTTCAGGTTTCCGAGATGTTGCATTTTCTGCTAGGGTCACGTTTTCCAGAATCGTGTACCTCTAAAACCATTGCATGTGCGCCTGTAGAGTAAACATACACGAGTATTTGTGATAGAATTATTAGATTCAAGAAAATATTTATCATTTTCAAGTTGCTGTTTTTAGTTAGATCATATCTAGTGTGATCATATAATGCGCCTTCGCACAAGGCATAGTCAACAAATTTTTGACCAAAACTCAACAAACACCAGCGAGCAACCACCTTATGCACCAGATATGGCTCCAGCCGACTTCTTTCTTTTTCCTAAACACAAATTACCACTTCGTGGCACCCGTTTTCATTCGGTAGAAGACATACAGGAGAATTCGCGGCGAGAACTGAACTCAATTCCGGAAAAAGCGTGTAATTGTTTTTTTTGATGATTGGATTATTCGTTGGCGTAAGTGTATCGTTTCTGGAGGAGCATACTTTGAAGGCGATAAAATAATTTTGGATGAATAACTAATATTTTGTGTATTATTGATCGTTTCCCGGTACTTTCTTGACAGAGTAGTACATTAAATTAGATTCCACATTTACAAAATAGAAATCCAATAACAATAGGAGGATTTCAACCAATCATGTCACAGCACTGTTCAGTTGTCGTGTTATTTCTTCGAGGGGCGCTTGTGTTCACGGCGGCGCGCGGCGTCTCGGCGAGCGCGACGAAGGCAAAAATATAGGTGCCGCGTAGCGTAGTTCGCGTGCCTCTCCGCCTGACTGCCGCCGCGTACGGACGTGCCGCGATCTGCCCGCACCCTCCCGCTCGCTACCTGTTGTCACCAGTTCGTCGCGCCCTCGTGACATCATCAGTAGTCCCCGACTACGCCCACCGAATAAGTGCTGCCTTTTCAAGACAGCTCTTGTTCATCTATTTCCATTTCGGGAATATCGTCAAAAACGTTCGTTGCACCCTCAGGGAAAAACCACAGTTTCGTGGTTCTTGGTGGAAACCTTTCGGTGCCAACGAAACCAAGAGGGTGATGACTCAATCCTACCCGCCAAACCCCTTCAGGGCGAGTCAATCCATTGGAGTCGAGAGCTAGGAGCTTCGCCTTGGGGATCTCCTAGTCAAACCTAGTCTCTGGTTGCCTTCACAGCTACTCACCTAGTGTCGGTTGGGTGTGTCTACCCCTTCGCACTAGAGGCCCCTTGTGGGCGTAGGGCCCTGTCGCACAATAAGACTGGCGTCAGGTTTACAAGCTTAGGGCACACCAGTAGGTACTCACCTCCCTGTCTACAGGTCGGTGACTTTTGTTTGTTTGATTTAGTTTTTCTGTCACCGACTTCTGAAGCCAAAGTTATTTTTCAATTTTTTGTGTTTTGGAAGTCGGTTTTATTTTTTGCAAAAAAAAATGTTATTTTTACATTTTTAGTTGCAATATCCTATTTAATTAATATTTGCTATGCATTTATTTTACATTGACAACAAATATGGTTGTATTGTACACATATGCGTACACCCTCAGAGCATATAGGTGTTATGTTATGTTACGATATTGTGTAAACAATAAACAATGCCCATAAAACAGGGTTGCCCACGATTTCCCTGGAATCCCATCATCAGATTCTGACTTGTTGACAATGGAACCAACTCACGAGCATAGGCTTTCAAATAAAAAAAGAATTTTGAAAATCGGTCGACAATTGGCGGAGAAATCGGTAAACACATGAAAAAATACAAACAATCGAAAATAGAACCTCTAGTTTTTTTTAAGTCGGTTAAAAATTGTCAAAGGAATTTTGGTGTAACATTAGTGAACCGTTAACAATACATGTCATGGTCATAAGCTTATCCCCAAACATCATAAACATGGAACTTAACATAGGTACCTAACTGTCAAAATGTGGGTGCACTGTACACATCTGCGTGGGGTACGCAGATGCTCTGAGCACATAGGCGTGATGTTATGTTATGGTGTTGTGTAAACAAAAAGCATCCAAACGATTGCAGCAATCACGACAGATTTGCTATCTATTATTGGAGAGTTCCATTGATATCTCCGAAGATCAGCATCAGATCTTGCGAATAAAGAAAAAAATTTGAAAATCGGTCGACAATTGGCGGACAAATCGGTTAACATATAAAATATGTTCATGAAAAAAAACACACAATTGAACATAGAACCTCTAGTTTTTTTGAAGTCGGTTAAAAATTGCCAAAGGAGTTTTGGTGAAACATTAGTAAACCGTTAACAATACATGTCATGGTAATAAGCTTATCCCCAATAAAATGGAACATACCTAACTGTCAAAATGCGGGTCCACTGTACACATCTGCGTACCTCCTCAGAGCATATAGGCGTGATGTTATGTTATGGTGTTGTTTAAACTACAAATATCCAAGCGATTGCAGCAATCACGACAGATTTGCTGTCTATTATTGAAGAGTTCCATTGATATCTCCGAAGATCAGCATCAGATCTTCACCAAATTTAAACGGGACCACCGCGAAACAATATCCATCCAAACAAAAAAAAAATCAAAATTGGTTCACAATTGGCGAAGAAATAGCTGAACAGACACTTAAAAAAAAAAAATCAGACGACTTGATAACCTCCTCCTTTTGGAAGTCGGTTAAAAATAAAATTACTGGGAATCTTATACTAACGAATGTATACCTAACGCTCTTGTCTTTTTCTACCATGGGTTAGGAGAACGTAGGAGAATAATAAGAGTTTAGAACTGAAATACAACGAATCAATAATTGTTTGCTAAAGGGCGCAAAAAACTATCGATTCAGACTTTAGCAAAATTATAATTTCTGGTACAGACGCCAGCACATCAAGCTACCCGAAGCTGTCTAATTTTCTCAATCAACCTTGCCATAGCAATAATAAAGTTGAAAATCTATTAAAGATATTTGACAGATTTTTTTTGGCTAGCACTTTTTTTGGTAAGATTTGAATGATAAATCCTTTCAAAAAAATACTAAACTTGGCCTCTTTCAGGGGTGTCCACCATAATTTGATGGTGGACACCCAAAACCTGAAAGAGGTCAAAAGAAATGCACAGTGATAAGTAAAACAAGCTTCGCCGGACTAGACTGCGATGATGCGGTACGTGGTGGTGTGGGCATGTCTCTAGAATGCACGAAGAGAGACTGGCGAAGCGCATCTTCTATTCTGAACTCCAGGAAGGAAAACGGAAACGTGGTGGTCAATTTTTACGTTTCAAGGATGTTCAGAGTAGACACTTCAAAAGATGCGAAAGTGACCCCTTAGTATGGGAAAAGCAGGCACAAAATCGGCCCGAGTGGAGACGTCGTGTGCATCGGCAGGTCAACGCCTTCGAAGAGAAAAGAAGTTCGCAGTTAGATTTAAAGCGTGATAACCTTAAAACTAGGGCACCTGCAGCTATACCCTACAATTTCGTCAATGGTGTTCTGACATGTCCGCTTTTTACTCGGAGTTTTTCGGCCAAAGTTGGGTATGCTAGTCACTTAAGAGCACATGATAGAGCAGCACACCAAAGCTCTTGACAACCTCCCTAGAAAGCCATTGAATGCAGTCGCTGTGGCCGAAATCGGCTAGATGGCATCATCACGTGAGATGGGGCGGATAGGTAAATATGGAGCGGGAATAACTGACATAGGGACATTTTTAAACAATGTTCGCTCAATATTTATTGAAAGACCTATGCGGGCCGCTTGTTGGACGAGTCTGTATAAGCCTATAAATTAATTGAACGGCCCACTATAGTCTGTTTTTTAATCTCGGAGACTAAATTGACAATAGTGAAAATGTCAAAACTGACTTAAATGCTATTGAAATCTGTCAGTTTGCCATTTGTACTTGTTAATTTAGTATCCGAGATTAAAAAACAGACTAGTCGTTCCGACATTCAAAACTATGCAGAGCCCCTGAGACGGTCAAGTTGACAAAAAAAAAACTTGAACTAAAACTGTAAAAAGTAACTACAATCTCCAAATAAATACAATAATCGGCTCATATTGTCACCGCTATCTACTTTTTAACCTATGACAAAAAAAGGTGTGTTTCCGTCAGTGGCATACCTTCCAAACGGATAAAACCAATTATGATTAAGTTATTTTTTTATTCCATAATATTTTCTGAATTTTATTTTGCTAATATGCCACTCAGGTCGAAGCGCCATTGTAAGGTAACGCAAATTCCATTTTTTTTATTCCTATTCAATGTCTATTTCGAAATTTCATTGAAAGGGTTTAAACGTACTTAGAGGATTGTATTGTATTGATGATTGACTCATTTTCTATATATTAGTCTAAGACACAGATCTGCAAATTGGCAAAAAAGGTAAGACAATTTGAATTTCGCGGGCTACCCTGGCGTTTCCACCTTAAAAATATGATGTTCCCAACCGATCCTACAACACGTTGTCTTTTTTTTTCCAGCCAGATGGGTATTTATCAAAGAAGGTGAGAATATTATATTATATAATATATACACATATATTATTAACGTTGTAAGTAAAACCAAACTATGGTAAAACTAACATCTCTCTTCATGGCTCACGAACATAATATTACCTTTCTCTATGGTCGATCGAACGTAGTGAATGATATAGTCTGTGATAGTCACAAGACTTCTCAGCTGAGGCTGCTATTACCTTCTGTTTTTCCCAAATATAAAGTTTTTCGGTTCTTAATTGGCGATAACAGACGTGATTGTCGTCAATTCTGTAGCCAAAATGGCTAACATGGGAGATGTTAATCAGGTATTGCCGTCGCTGGGTGATGAAAATATGGGTAAGGAACTTACTTACGCATTATTCCTCAAATAAATTAACGCCCTTACATATTCGGAGACATGACCCATTTGATACTTTCCAGATAAGATTTCGGCAACCACCGCCTTGCAAATGCGTGCCCATGATATACGCTTAACTCAGATCAACTGGGCATCTTATCTGCAGTAAGTATTGATCCTCCCTTGCTCAGGCCAATGTTTCTTACGCTATATTCTGTTCAAATCTGTAGCTGAAGTATCATTATATTTTAGGTCACAGATGATCACGCAACGTGACCATGACTTTATTGTGAACTTAGATAAGAGTGGTCCAAAGGACATACCTGATCGACACCCAGAAATGACTGGTGATGTGTTCCTGAGCTTGCTAACACATGTCAGCAAGGACCAAACGGTCCAGTACCTGCTTGTTATGATTGATGACATCCTAAGAGTAAGTGCCACTTATCTTAATTTATGTCACACTTTCACCTTCCCATCAGTAATGTTCACAACAGTGTAATTCATATTGCACTATAATTTTTAAATAAATTGTTTGTGTAATCAAGAAGTTTATAAAGGGTGTAAAAAGACCCTTAACGAAGCCGAAGGGTACTTGTTCTCCCCGTCATTGCGATCATTTTTTTGTTCTAGACCATACCTGGGAACCTAGTTACGGAGATATTGGGGGTCAAAGTTCCAACGTTTTTCAAAGTTTCTTTTTAAATACATGTTTTTAATGCAAGATTTTTAAACACCTTCACGACCCCCGTACTATTCAATCCATCCATCAGCACAACGTTTTGAGTGCGTTACATTGAGTTTTACCGTAAAAAGTGATTTTTCACCCCAATTTTTGCGTAAAGTTACTTAGTTTGATGTACAGAATGCTTGGTTCACGGCTTCGTGAAGGGTCTGTTTACACCCCGTATGCTCAGAAATATTTAGAATGAACAAAATTTATTTATTTTTATTACAGAAAGACAAGAACAGGGCCAGAATCTTTCGTGAAGGGAGATCTTGGGCACCATTCCTGAACTTGCTGAACCGCCAGGATGAGTTCATCCAGCACATGACGGCTCGTATCATTGCCAAGCTAGCCATCTGGTATCCACAACCAATGGAGAAGAGTGACCTGCAGTTCTACCTCTGCTGGCTCGTAGACGAACTCAAAGTTAATGTAAGTCATACTAAGCTTCTCATTATATTCACTTATTTATCACTTGTACAATGCATTTTATGCATGAGTTTTTAAGTATTTTATATGCATGTATCTGCAATATGAATGATATGAATATTTTGTATTTGATACTGATTGAACTTATGAAGCATGTATCATTAAAGCTTTGCTGGTAGTTTACACACCATTACAACATATCATTAAAAAAAATATCTAAACTGAAGCCATCCAGCTTGTCAAGTAAAATGCTGCTAATAAATAATCACTAACAATCACCTTTTCAGTACCCACTTATATGATTTAAAAATAATTTGAAACACTCAATAGCAATTATACTTTATGGACAATAGTGAGTAAGATATTAATTAAGTAATTAGAATAATAATAAAGGGTGTAAAAAGACCCCTTAACGAAGCTGAAAGGCACTTGTTCTGCCCATCATTGCAATACTTTTGTTGTTCAGGACCGTAACTGGGAACCTTTCATTACAGAGTTTTTGGGTTTAGTACCGTAATGTGTTTTAGGGCATTATGACATTCTAGTATTAGACTTGACGTGATCGGGTTTCTCTTTAAGGATTGAAGAACTGAGGCACTTTCGTTGAGAATATGGGTACCCGTGACTTCCCTGACCTCTGTGGCGTGTGTAACTTGGATAATACCTACACATTCAGCTTGATAGGCAGTGTTGAGCATTCCTAGGGGTCTGGATATTTGAATGTTTAGGTTGGTTGGTTGGCCCATTGTCGGTTTTTGATCCGTCAGTGTAGATCCATAGCTCTTTTGGGCCTTTACAGGCACACATCTCCACTGTAAGATGTATGTTGTACTAATGTTTTTGGAAGGAAGCAGTGTGTTATCGCTGGGTGATGCCATCATGGGCTGTTTTTTGATTGCATCCTCTTTTATGCATGTATTTTTGATTCAAGAATCTTTACTTAAGTTGCCGGATATTTCGAGCCCAAAAGTCCTGGGTCGCCTCTTCTCTTATGACAACGTGTAGAGGTGGTAACCCCAGCATCATCTGTAGAGTAGCAGTGGGTGATGTTCTGATGCTGCCGGTGATTGCTATGCAAGCAAATCTTTGCAGTTTCTGGAGATCCCTATGGGCTGTGCTCAGGTTGTTCCTGGACAACCAAACTAAAGACCCGTATGTAATGATTGGTTGGATGACTGTGGTGTATAACCTGTATGTGATTTTGGGACTTATGCCCCAATTCCTGCCGAGCAGTCTTTTGCATTGCCATAGGGCTGAGCTGGCTTTTGTGGTGATGTAATCAGTGTGTTTTGCCTAATTCAGTTGTTTGTCCAAATAGATGCCAAAGAAGCTTGGTAATTGTAGGGTTGCCAATTTTCTTTTCGTTGTGAAAAGGACGAGTTCGGTTTTGGTAGGGTTCACTGCTAATTTATATTCTTTGCACCAATCTTCTACTATCTTCAAGGCTTGACGCATAAGGTTGCATAGTGTGTTATCATGTGTGCCGATTATTATTATGGTTATATCATCAGCATAAACCACCGTGAAGTAAGCTTCTGACATTTAGACGCTTGATAAGATTGTCTACCACGAGGTTCCATAGGAGCGGCGAGAGGACGCCCCGTTCAGGGCAGCCCTTCGCCGCAATGGCTCTAGTGGTGTCGTTCACCGTAACCTGTACGACTCTCAGTCTAAGCATATTTGTGATCCATCCTGCAGGGTCGAGTCCACGCCGTGTTCCTCGAAGACTGCGTTGATGCTATGGAAAATGGTTTGTCAGAAGCGCCTTCTATATCAATTAAAAAACCTACCAGAAAGGGATTATTAGCCTCAAAAAAAAAGTTGTTTCACAGCAGTTGTACCGAATGCTTGGTTGAAGGCCTCGAAGGGTCCGTTTACATCTTGCATAACAATTAAAATAAGTTATGGAAATCAAATATTAAAACGAAGCATGTTTATGTGGTTAATAAATAGTAGTTTATGAAACTGTATGATAAACTCAGACTTGTATTTAAATAACTGCTGTTATGTAACAGTTTCATAAACTATGTACTAACATTGTTTTGTTAGGAGAAACATTATTTAAATGTTTAATAACATTAATTTCATGTGGATAAATTCAAAACATTAACTTATTTTACGACTATGAGATAAAAGGAATTAATTTTCTGATCTAAAGAGGCAAGAAGATACAACATTGATTGAGTATGTTTGAGAAATCCATTCATAGATTCCTATTAGAGTGGAGACAATAATGTTAACCTGAAGGTTATTTACTTTTGTCAGCTAATATCTAATTTTATTCTTAAACTGGCATATAAGTATGAACATAAAACCATCACAATGACTTTCTGCTTATAAGTTATCGAAACCTACATACATGTACAATTATCAATTAACAATTGCAACTCTCCAAGAACAGATACTCTATGTTTCTAGAATACATCATTATTTTAAGACACTTTCTGCACAAGCATCAGCATTTCCATGCATCGCAATCACCTTTAGATTAGAGCTAAATACGACGAAGATCATTTAATAAACAGATGTACATATTTCAAAATAAAAAACTCCACTTCACAATTCGAAAGTAGTTGCGCGGCATCGCTTAGTGCCTCTTACCAGATTGGTATAACCGTATCATCAATGTGTCTAAACCGACTGAAATGTAACACAATGTTGTGAGTATCACGTGCAAGCATCACGCATCGTTGGGGCTTTGATGACGCGGGTGAATTATCACTGAGAGGTTTATTTTCTGGTAAGGCGGAGAAAATGTCTGCCGAGTTAGAGCATGCCGAGCAGGTTATGTTGCTGCACGAGAAACAACATTTCGCCGCCGATAAACTTCAGAAACACCTGAAACATCATCACAAGGAGAAGGAAAATGTGGCTATCGACGCTGGCCCAGAGAAGTACTCCAGCCTTTACAGCTCTTTTGATGAGCTGAAGCCGCTCGAGGACTTGCCGCCCGGCGTGCACAAGGTACTCTCGTCACATGTACATGTCGACACCGACCTGAGTGTTCAACAAAACTAAAGTCTTATAACAGTCATGACTAACTTTCTTTTGTATATTTTTAGGTGTTTGTTAACAGAATGTGAGTTGTTTTTAACAGAATGTGTTTTAATTATTGATATTATACTGCATGCTTACACTAATCTTTTTCATTACACTCACAAACTAGGAGGATGTGAAGGTATGTGCAAAGTGCATGCAGGCTTAAAATATATAGCTTTTTTTGTAAAAATATTATTATTATTCTTTTAGTATTTATTATGATTTAGTTTCTTTTTTTATATTACACATTATTTTCTCCAGTCTACAATTCATGTATTATTTAATTTTGCTAATACATCTAAGTTTAAAATATACGTTATTTTATTTGCGAATTTCATTTTAGTAATTGTGGGTCAATACAGTGGATGCTTAAAACTATCTATCTCTATGTGATATAACGCTCTAACTTAATGTTTTTTTCAAATTGACTGCGCTGTATATAAACTGAGATCTTTTGTTTTTTTTTTTCAAATTAAATGTAGGTTTAATTTTGATATGTCGAAAATAAAATTTTAATTTAGAATTCGATTCTGCTGATTTTTTTGAGCTTCAAATTTTGTCAAAAATGGGGCAAAAATATAACGCTTGAGGTTAATGAGCATAGTACAAAACTATATTTTGCACACAGAACAACGAGTACATCCAGTCGGTGGCCCGCTGCCTGCAAATGATGCTGCGCATCGACGCGTACCGTTTCGTGTTCGTGTCCTGTGACGGCATCTCCACTCTGCTGTCTATCCTGGCCTCCAGGGTCAACTTCCAGGTAAGGTCAGGTTACCACGTTATTTGTAAGCCGATAAAAGGTTTGTCGATCATACTTTTACTAATAACACTCCCCACTTCTTAGGTTCAATACCAGCTGATATTCTGCGTGTGGGTGCTGACATTCAACCCTCTGCTGGCTGAGAAGATGAATAAGTTCAATGCTATTCCTATCCTTGCCGACATCCTCAGCGACTGCGTGAAGGAGAAGGTCTCGCGCATCGTGCTGGCTGTCTTCAGGAACCTCATAGAAAAGCCTCAAAACCCTCAGGTCAGGCTTATTCTTAAACTGCTTAAAGCTAAAGTCCGGGTGTGCAAAACTAGACTCTACACTGCAAAAACAAAATAAAAGCGTGTACGCCGGGAGCTCCCCTTTGACACCCTGCCCTACTCAAATGATCTGATATGATGCTTAAGGTGCTCTGCATTGTTATCCGCATAAAATATTCGCATTCGTGAATATTTCGCCAATCGCAAAGTTGTCGTGCTCCGTCATGTCTGCCCCCGTAGAGTGCGATATGACAGCTGCAGCTCAGACCGATTATATCACAAACATTTTGACGAGATCGATGTTTCGTATTCCCCTTTTTTCTTCTCGAAAACTGAGTCGATTCGATTATTTTATATTAAAATTTCAAGAAAGAGTATGTTTAGGTTCCTATCAATTTATTTTATGTAAAAAACTTTTCGAATTTGTCTGGTAGTCCTCTAATCACGGCCGTAAAAATGGCATGCTTATATACAAAATATTTTACAGAAGTTGAAGACAGACTTAGGTCTACATATTTCCCATGAGAAAAGATTTTTTTTATTACCCATGAAAAATGTGTATGTGGGGGCTCCAAATGATGTATTAAATACGTGGTAGCTCTTTTCGCGTCGGTGTCCCTTCCACCTCGTGTAACGAATATTATGTTGCACTAAAAACAACTGCAATTCTTTCATAACTTTATTCAAAAAAACATTGTAAACCTGCGCGAATATTTCGACGGGCTGTCAATTTTCTTGGACCGGGCCCTTAAAAAGAGGGATATTTTGGAAATTGGTGGGTGATGATATGATTTCCAATGAGAGCCCAGCCTTCAGACGGTAAAGATTTATGATGAATTAATATAATACCTAGACATGTATTAAAATTGCTTGCAGACAATCATATTTTGTCACCAAATATTTTTAACAGAACAGAGATCGAGCGTTAGAGGCAGCTACAATCGTAGATTATTTATAACTTTCACTCTTACCAGGTCTCCAAGGAACATTGCATCGCCATGGTACAGTGCAAGGTCCTGAAGCAGCTGTCGATTCTGGAGCAGAAGCGCTCTGATGACGAAGACATCATGAATGACGTAGCTTTCCTGACCGAACGTCTGCAGGCTTCGGTACAAGACCTCAGCTCATTCGACCAGTACGCTACAGAAATCAGGAGTGGCCGGTACGTTTTAAGATTATTTTTTTCATAAATGCTTACCTAAGTTATTTTTTAAATTAGTTAGATCATCTATTTGTCGAGTAACATTAAAAGTTTCGATTTTATCTATGTTACTTAGGATACATAACCTCATTTTTCAAACTAAAACATCTTCGTAGCAAAGAATACATTATCGGCAGAGATCAGAATAGTTAGAGTATTATATTTACCTAAAATTCAAAGAGGAAAAAGTAAAATAATCAAAGACGAAGAAGCAAGTAACACCTTCTTTTGAAATTCCGGAATATTTTTAATTTTGTAACAAACCTGTTAAATTAGAGAGGTGTATTATCTACATGATACTTGGTTCCTTGAAGTTTAGGTAAACCCACTCTTCTACCTTTGATCATCAGAAGAGCTCAAAGCACTAATGGAAGCTGTTAACATTTGTAGTCTGGAGTGGTCTCCGGTGCACAAGTCGGCTAAGTTCTGGCGCGAGAACGCGGCGCGTCTCAACGAGCGCGGACAGGAGCTGCTGCGCACGCTGGTGCACCTGCTGGAGTCCAGCCCCGACCCAACCGTCCTCGCCGTCGCCTGCTACGACATCGGAGAATATGTGCGCCACTACCCCAGGGGCAAACAGTACGTATTCATTTTTTCAAATATATGTTAGATTGAGACTCACTATTAACTAAGAAGACATTCTGCGCCGACCCCAAATAAATTGGAATAAGGGCAGAAGAATGATGATGCTGGTTGTATTGAGACTCACTCAGAAGCAGTAACCATTTGTCACCAGGCCCTGCAGTCTCGACATTAGATAGCGACAAAAATCGGTCGCTAAGTCGTATCGTTGTCAAATTCCTTTAATAGATTTTCTACTTTATTTCGAAAGCATAAGGTTGAAAATCTATTAAATAAATTTGACATCGATTACACTTAACGACCGATTTGTATCGTTATATGTGTCGAGACTGCAGGGCCAGGTGAATGGTTACTGCCTACCTGCCCCACCGCCAACGAGGATGTGGTACAAAACATTAAACATACAACAAGGTCCCGTGTCAAATAGATATGTATTAATGGTTGATCGCTGACTGTACATACCGCCGACGAGAACTCAGTCAAACAAACAACTTGTTTTTAGCTCTACTCGCTAATCGCCGGGTGCGCCGCGAGTTGTGGGTTTGTTATAGCTAGAGATTAAGTTGAAATGTCTCAAGGTTTGAACTATATAATTATAAGAAGTTTTACACCAGAGTCTGGGACTTCAGGAAGTTGTTATTCCGTTAAGGTATTATAAGCAATGCTGCTTATTATGCTACGACAGAACAGACTGGCGTTTTACGTCACAGAAGAGTTATATGGTTATACAGTTGTACACCCATGATTCCTAGTGAGACATGTTGACAGTTAGCTCGTCTGGTTTTAATAGTCGATGGACTCACGATGATTCTAAACATGATTTGCTATGTACTCGCAAAAATAAGATTACAGCAAAATTCAACAATCACGACAGTGGAGATACTGCTATCGTGATTGTTAAATTTTCCCCTCATCTGTATCTCGTGCACACTGACATCGCTATTTCTCATTAAATGTTGGTGATCCTAAATAAATAAATAAAATATATTATTGTGAACATACTATTTAAACTTTAAGATTTGTATGTCATCTCCGCAGAGCCAACCTAACAATGATCCATTGTACTTTTGTTCATTACAACGTTTATTGGCAACAGCAACATCGAGCAGTTGGGCGGCAAACAACGTGTCATGTACCTCCTGAGCCACGATGAGCCCAACGTGCGATACGAAGCCCTACTCGCTGTCCAGAAACTGATGGTGCACAACTGGTATGTAGTCTTAACACGTTTTAGGGCCTTTTTATGAGCACTGATTAAAGGTGAGAGATGTTGAAACATCGAAAAATGTATGGTCAAGAAGGTAATCATTTCTTACTTTAAACTTTTAATTTTATGAGTAAATCCACTAATTTGTGAATACGAGAAGTCTATAGTTAGCCAATAATGAGATCAGCTTATACTGAAAATGTATAGATTGATGTGTCATCGTGTAAATTATGCGTCCGAATACTCCTATGGGATTTAGGGCGTGGTAATACTTCACAGATCAAGCAAGGTTATCTTAATTGTTTCTGATTTGACCAATTGACAGTAGATAGTTGAGCGAATAATTGGCAGTATGAAGAGATCATGCATTGAACACATATCTGTGTTCTGTCCCCTGTTTGGACTTATCACGACGTACCAATGTGATAAGATCACATAATGACGATGTCGTATGCATAACGTCATTGTGTTTATATATATCAGTTCTTCCCTGTGTTACAGAAATTGACTTTTTTCTTGCTGTTTTACAGGGAGTACCTTGGCAAGCAACTGGAGAAGGAACAAATCGACAAGCAGGCGGGCACGGTGGTCGGAACTAAGGCTTAAACATGTTATATTTATAAAGTAAATCAAATATTTAATTCGTTGTTATATTGTTATCTTAAAGGAAATCAGGCTTATTACAGATCAGTAGCTGCTTTACGTAAAATGTAATATAATTAATAATGTGCCTCCATTCCATTGTGACATTACTAATATCCGTGTTATGTGTAAAAATACAATATGAAAAATGTATTCCGAGTGAATGGCCATGTTAATCAAAAATAACACAATTTTTTTAAACTTTTAGTGAACATATTCCTTTAAGGGTTTACACATTACATTAATATATTAATGTAATTATTTAAATATATATTATGTATTCACATGAAATTAAATTCATAGAGTTTTAGCTGTTTGCAATGTGATAACTATTTACATCAGTATTGAGAATAAAGTTCATCATAATTATGTTCATTTCGACTTTTATTTCAAATCGGGGACTTTTTAGGGTTCCGTAGCCGAATGGCAAAAAACAGAACCCTTATAGATTCGTTATGTCTGTCCGACTGTCCGTTCGTATGTCACAGCCACTTTATTCCGAAACTATGAGGACTACACAGTTGAAACTTGGTAGGTAGATGTATTCTGTGAACCGCTTTACGATTTTATACAAAAATAAAAGATTTGCTAAAGCGAGAAACAGCAGGACGACGATGCGCTCGGCAGGACGCGCTAGTGTGATGGTGCCACTCCACCGTTGTGAGTGCGGCACAGTGCCACACAAATGTTTCGTTCGGTGGACTCGCTCAAGTGAACAAACAAAATGTGCGTGTTCACCAAAACGCGCTCACGACTCTTACGTAGAAGCGGTGGACTCGCATCTCACGCACTCGCTGCTCGCGCCCTCAGTTTAAGTAGTCTAGGAGACTGACCTTCGGTTGACTTGACTCATCGGTTTACTGTTTACTGAAAAATATTTTTTAGGATGCTTAGTAGATGTCTAATAAAATTAAGTCAAGACTATAAATATGTCCGCGGCTTCGCCCGCGTGAAGTACGATTATTGTCCCACGGGATTATCTGATCGGTGCCCGTCTGTCATACTGAGGCTGACTGGATGCGACATGTCGAACGAGTGTGTGAATCTATTCTACACATGGAACCAATTTTACTAACACCTGTGGTACTTACTACCAATGACCGCAAGGAACAAGGAACCGGGCTCTTCATGGGCCTGATATAGATTTGAAGATCCTGATCCTGATCTATAATTCGTGTCCTGGTTATGTTTCGCGACCTCTTTGGAGAAACTGAAGATTTTGTCTGTGTGTTTATGGACGAAGTTATGTTGACGAAAACTACCGGAAAAATATTATGAGGGACGGGTCGGTTGACGTGTGTCTGGCATGCCACCGTCTGGATGAGTCCATCAGACATATTATTTCTGGTTGCTCTCGTCTGGCTAACAGCGAGTACTTGCACAGGCACAACTAAGTAGCCAGGATAATTCACCAGCAACTTGCCTTGAAATATAAACTTGTGGAATCTGAGGTACCGTACTAAAAGTATGTACCCGACCCAGTTCTCGAGAAAGACCATGTCACGCTGTACTGGGATCAGTCTATCATTACTGACAGGACTATTGTCACCAATAAATCTGACATAGTGGTGATAGACCGATCAGCGTAATGGTAATCGATGTTATCATCCCGCATGACGAGAACCTCGTGAAAGTTGAGAAACAGAAACTAATAAAAAATATACTATCTAGGCACACGAGGTTGTCGACATGTGAAATGTGAACTCGGCTATCATTGTGCCGATTATCGTAACGGCCAATGGCCTTATGGCCAGGAGCGTCGATGAAGATCTTTCGAGGCTCTCCTTAGGCGCTTGGATCAAGGGCTTGATTCAAAAGCTGGTACTCCTGGACACGGCTCGTATTGTTGGGGGGTTCCTCTTTCTGGAGCCCTGACCGCCGTAGCCGGTAGCTTAGACCCTGTTCCCGTTACCGGTGGGCTTCTATTTTTTTATATTTTTAAATGGTTTTTTATATTACTTTGTATAGAAATATTTAAAAATGTAATTTATATGTGTAAATACGAATAAAGAAATATTAATAGAATCAACAAGGACAGCGTCGTCGAGGTCGACCGCGGCGAAGGTGGCGTGACGATCTGATCAGGTTTGCAGAGAGAACATGGCCGGAGATCGCACAAGACAGAGAGGTATGGAAGGAGAAAGGGGAGGCCTTTGCCCAGCAGTGGGACACCATATAAGCTAGCAAAAAAGAAATCTTTGTCTATGGACTAGAGGATTGGCAATCTGTATATTGTTCTGTCAGTGTCAAAACATCTGACTTCGTTTGCTTTTTGGTTTTGGTTATTTATGTTATTCTTGAACAACAAGCCGGCGTTTTAAAAAAATATATTAATAATAAATCATTCTCAATAATGGAGAATGTCCTGGTGCTTAAAGATTACAAAACTGCACAAGATATTGTTCACGAGTATAGTCCCACACTCAAATTTGGTCATATACCTTTGGTGATAGATAACGGTTGGTACTCAAAATATTGTTGTAATTTACTATTAAAACAACCATAGCCTGAATTAATTAAGCATTCTAATGTTCAACTTAAAGGTTCGTATCAATGCAGAGTTGGGTGGTCCATTTACGATGAGCCTAACCTAATTTTCAAAAACCTGATAGCCAGACCCAGGAAGGATAGATGTAAGAAAGATGCCGAACCTCCTGCCACTCCACCAATACAGATTGGTAATGACATCGTTAATATAGAAGCAGTAAGGTTGGTACAAAAATTACCATTCCAAACATAGGACAAGCCATTAAGTTTCATGGAGATTCAAATTCAAAATCATTTATTATCTCTTCACAAACCATGACATAAATACATCTTAAAACTAAGGTAAAAAAGTTCGTGAGAGACCGGTGTCTGCACTAGGTATACCTGTGTAGCAGATCTACGCATACAACTAGTACATGCACAATAGGTTAATCACTTGGAATTTACTACACCATTTGACTTATCATGTGAGCCTACCATTACTACATGGATGTTAATAATCATCTCATTTACAGATTCCAACTGAAGACTCAATTTGATAAAAATGTTGTGACACATTTTGAAGCCCAGGAGCAAGTGTTTGACTACATCTTCTCACATTTGGGTATAGATAATGATGGCAGTGTTCCACATCCTATTGCCATGACTGAAGCTTTTGTTACTCCTAATTATTGCAGGCAGTGTATGTATTATTAAATTTGTACAAATTAAAGTTATACTTCCAATCTGTTTTGGATTTTGATGGGGTTTTCGCCATCATTATGAGATTTTGTTGTGAAAGACTTGCATCTTTAAGACATTAATATTAAATCTACATTAAATAAATTATTTTAATTTTATATTAAAGAATTCTTAAAGTTTCATCATCGTCAAGTTGCAAAATCCTTGCAAGCAGGGGAAATCACTATCAGAACAACCAGCCAGCTATATTCTTTTGAAACACCATGGTCTGTATGAGAATAGCTCTTGCTGTAGCACAACATGTAGCAGGTTGTATGGCTGCCTGCTTAGGGCACACTGAACATACATTTAAGTATCACCACTCATAAATCTCTTTCTGTGAATTTTAACTTCATTATAATGGAAGAGAATAAACTTTTGATGCTGCTACTGCTGATGTAGAAATATGTTTAATTACTCTTCACTTTTTTAGTAATGTCTGAGCTGCTATTTGAGGGCTACGGTGTCCCAGGAGTGAGCTACGGCATTGATTCCTTGTTCAGCATGTATAGGAATGATATTGGGGATACAGCACTCATCATCAACTGTGGCTACCATACCATTCATATTATACCTGTGATCAGGGGACAAGTCATTGTGGACCATGCTAGGAGAATTAACTTGGGTAAGTAGTGATTTTTTTTATTTCTTTGTTTTTTTTTTCATGGCATGTCCTTAGTAGCCTTTATTAGAAGTATAAATGGAGGCCTTAGTATTTGAATATAATAATAATAATAATAATAATACCAGCCTGTTACTGTCCCACTGCTGGGCAAAGGCCTCTTCTCATACAGAGAAGGCACGAGCATTGATCACCACGCTTGCTCAAGACGGGTTGGCGATTTCAGACTTATATTAATTATAAGTCCAGGTTTCCTCACGATGTTTTCCTTCACCGATGTCTGTGATGTCCAAGATAAACTTTAGAAAGTACATATGAATTGAAAAAGTCACATTGGTACTTGCCCGGATTTGAACCCACAACCTCATGCATGAGAGGCGAGGCCTTAACCTCTGGGCCATCACAACCTCGAATTTGAATATACAAATTAAAAATAAGTTGATTGTAGTACTTCAATACACTAATGGCCACAATACTCAATCCTCAATCAAATGTTTGAAAATGTGTGGTGTAACTGTTTGTTCCTATTATATGCATGTCCAAACATCAGTTCATTAGCCGCGTATTGACTGAGCGAGCAGCCTCGCGAGGTAGCCGCGCGAGGCAAATCCTCGGTTGGTCAGGACGTGCCTCACCCGAGGTAAAGCGCCTCGGCCCGAGCCGAGCGTTGTCAGTTTTTCACTCTCAACTCAGCCTCACTCTGGTTCGGTCTTGCCGCGCGCAGCAGCCTCATGCAATAAATCTACACACCGAGGCTGCCTCGCGAGGCAAACGTTGCGCGGCAAACGTCCGAGGCCGCCTCGCGAGGCTGCTCGCTCAGTCAGTACGCGGCTAATTACATATTATAATTATTATTTAGCACATGACAAAAATTTTATAACCTTAACCTGTAATAGCTCTTATGTGTATATATTTTAGGAGGCAGTGAAATGATATACTACTTACACAAGCTTCTGCAATTGAAATACCCAGTACATGTGAATGCTATAACAATGTCCAGAGTGGAAGAAATTCTGCAGGAACACAGCTCAATAGCTCTTGATTACCAGGAAGAGATCAGGAAGTGGGCCAATGCGGACTATTATGAAGCTAATGTTACGAGGGTGCAGCTGCCTTATGTGCAAGCTGCAACTTCTTCTGGGTTGACAGGTGAGCTGAACACTGAACTGATTGCAATAGCATGTTTAGTAATGGCAGATGTTGTTAATTTAATGCTGGCTTGTTATGGTACTTATAATATAAGCTGTATTGCTATAAATAATTTCTAGTATAACCCATTTCAAGGACTGCACCCAATTACTAATCACCCTGTAGATGAGATCTACTAAGGAATACTCAAAAGATATTTGATAATTTAGAACACAGCTATGGCGATGCTGTACCGGGAAATCGTTATGTATGTATCATGTGATTTAAGCCTGTTCTGTTTTACAGCTGAGCAGCAAAAGGAGCGAAAGAAAGAAATGGCTCGACGACTGCTCGAAATAAATGCAAGAAAACGAGAGGAAAGGCTAGCCGACGATGAAGAGCAATTGAACCAACTGCTTGCTATAAAGGTATGGATTGTGAAAAATAAAACAATGAGCTGTTTTATTTATTAATTTTAGTTATTTACAATAACACCACAAAAATAAGATTAGGGCACCCCGAGTAAATGGGTTAGGTTAGAATGGTGACCAACTACGCGTGAGACGAACGAGCGCAGCGAGTGGTGCTGCGGCAACGGCCGGTAAGTCCTACATCAAGTTGGTCGCAACTCGCAGTCACTGTTTAAACCGGTAGGCCTAGAACAAACTAATTTGGCCTCAATCAAGTTTGGCCACTAAGTAAATTTTTAAACCACAGAAAACAATATTATGTATAATTTTATAAGATAATATTGTTGTATTTAAAACAATGTGCGCTCTGATTGTTCAGTGCGTGTCACGTGTTTGTTTCTAATTTAATCTAAATATACCCAAAAAAAATCAAATTGCCCTACGACAACATAGCAATATTAATAATGACCGGGCACTGTGATAAATAGTGAAGTTTCGATAACAATTAATCACTTAGCCCAATTTGGGTTGTCATTATTCATAAAATCCGGGCATTATGCATAATGCTCTCATTTATCACTTGGTCCAAACTCCAAACATATGCACTGATGTTAGTATGACTTTGCATGGTAAGGCTACTAGTAACAAAGTATATTACGCAATGTCATCAGAAAATATCCCTTATTTGATGATAACCCATCCAAACAAAAAAAGTGTTCGTCTTAAGAGTGAGAGCAGCAAACATTGTGTTTACAAAATGTTGTTATTTTTTCAGGACATGATAGAAGATGGCGATACTGATGAATTCAATGAAGCTATAAAAGGTTTTGACATCAAAAGCTATGAAGATCTCCAGGTATTTTTTTTCAACCAGCCATTTCTTTCCCACTGTTGTCCAAAAATCTCTCTCTTCACTCCTGCCTTTGGTCAGGATTCTGCGCTTATTTTTAGTTTACCTACTTAACTCACCCTTTTTTCCCATTTGGGAAAGAAACTACAGAACCTAAGGGAACGTACCTTAAATAGCTCGAATAAGCACGAGATTTCCCTAGAGGATATTGACTACGTGACAAAAATCTAACCTAATAATTATCTAATCATAATAATCTAGTCTAATCTACCCCGCCCCTGTGACCAAGCGTGGTATTGAAGACCCCCCACCCGCCTCAGTACGGGTCACGTAGTATGGGTGCGTTCCTTAACCTGATACGATCCCTAAAAAGTACTGTGGCTTTGTTCACGTTCATACTCTGGTCCTACAGCAAACGCACGTTTTACGCACGCCTGCTGCGAGAACTGCGCAGCTGACCTTTTTGAAGAACATCACCATTGTGGGTACTTTCCATTCCAGAGACAAATAACAAATATAAACATGCGCATAGAGAAGAATAAGCAACGAATTGCTGTGGCTGCCAATGCGGAAGAGAACTTAGAGACTCGTCCTACTGGACGAATGAACCCGCCTACTGAACCTGAGGCGTTCCAGACATGGCTCAATGAGACACGGACTAAGGTACGTGTACTTTAAACATATTTTGTTGTTGTCTATCTTGGAATTTTGATCTTAACGAATAGTAGGATTGCACCGCGTTATAGAAATATTTAATCTTAAAGAGAAATACCACAAGCGCATCGACTCGTATCCATTTCGTACCTGTGTAAATGTTTACCCCTGGCCTATGTAATAGTGTCACCTTCGCTGCCAAGTTCAAATAATCCATTTTTACTTGTATGCCAAAAATTGTTTGGCAAATATTCATACCAAGAATACCGACCCGACATTCGAGTCCATATCGTCGCGACGATTACGCAACGAGAACTTTATGTCCAAGAACCCGGATCCCAGTTCACTTTATGCCACGCCAGCCGGGCTCACAGTTGCCCAAAATAGTTCACAAAAGAAATATTAAGACACTTAAAAAAAGACTTCATATCATTTATTTTCGACAGCCCAGATTAAGTCTCGCTAGTCGGGTTTTGGGCATGAGCACAAGTCATCAATAGCTACGTATAACGGCGACTCGGAAGTTGTACCCACGTGCTGGGTGCTTGGTACCCAAAGTGTTAAGCGCCAAAGTATTACAGTGCAAGAGAGATGCAAAACAGAGTTTGGCTTTTAGTCCTTTAGCTCTAAATCTCTTTCATGGATCTACACGAGACCTACCACCTAGAAGTCTACCCTGCGACAACATACATTGTTACCGTACGTAATCACTTGTCTCCGTCCAGTACCGTGAGCTAGTAGCGCGTCGCGAGGCGCGGCGCGCGCGGCGTGCGGCCATGGTGAAGCGTCGCACGGCCGCGGCCGCTGAGCGCATGCGTGTCATCTCGCGCCTCGCTGCCGCGGGGGACGACTTCGGGAACCAAGACTCGGATTGGGATGCCTATAAAAGGTATGGATGGATGATACTTGAAATATTTTATCATACACAAGTCCTGGAATGGCATTTTCCATCGGCAAAAACGACGAATATCAGGGACAATCTTTCATTCCCTATTGAACACCTCTATAGGTGATCACGAGGTAATTTTGTTCAAAATTTAGGCTGTGCATTGTCTGCCCGTTTTATTTCATTACCACTGCTTTCAAAAACGGTGAAGGAAAACATCTTGAAGAAACCGGCATGTCCTAGAACCAAAAATTCGAAGACAAGTGACATCTACCAACCCGCAATGAGCTCGCGTTGTGGATTATAGCCCATTCCCTCTCATAGAGAGGAGGCCGTGCGTCCCATCAGTGGGAACATTATAGGCTGATTATGCATTGTCTGCCAGTGAATGAATTTTTCATAATACATAGAAAACTCCAAATAACTGGGCGTATCTAAGCCTGGAAGCTGTACGCTAAAATCGTGATTTTAAACGATGCTGGATATACTTCACTCCAATTGCACGCCTTTCACCTCGATACTCGGCTATTCTAATCCAGCTGTTTTATCAGTCATTCTACGAATATCGGCGCCTGACAGCATCACGTCCTACTTATGATACAGAAGTTTGAGGGGCGAAGTGTAAACTTCCTCATCACCATTGAGAAGGGAGGATCCTCGGACCAGGCGGTTGTTGTTTCTGGTAGGCTGCAGGTTGCTCAGCGTTTGTTGTCGGGCTGTTGTTAACATTTTGACAGCCACTGTCACATACACGTGACAAGCAAGCGAGTGCCCTGTACGCCAAACGACACAAATATGTGACAAAATGGTAGGTCAAATTGTGGCTAGTCGTGGAGGGCATGCGCGTGCGTTTATGCTCTGCAAAAGGTTAATGTCCCTAACTCGCTGATAACTTTGCTTGCGCGATGCAGGATGTTGCATGGCGGAAGTTATGATGCCTATTGTGGTGTTGTAAATGCTGTCACAACGAGTTGATGTCTGTATCCCGATCTTACAATTTATCTTCATTCTTTTTCAGTATAAGTCGAGAGGCGGACTCTGATTCGGAAGCGGATGGCGAACGTCTTCTAGAGTTAGAGGAAGCTCTTCGCGAATATGAACCACCACCAGCGAATTCCAGCCAGCATCATCAACTACATCTTGCTATAGAGCCGTTAAGGTAAATATCGATAAAAAAAACAACTAAATCAGTAAGTTTACCACTTTATCACGTAGGCAAAGAGTGGAATTTGTTATAGCAAAGTGACTTTTATTATTAAAACATACTCACATAAACTCGGAGTAACTTCGCTGCTGATTTTCCTTTACAGCTCACCATACATTCCCCCACTTAACATTTGTAGTAGTTAGTAATGTTTAGCTTATAGTAGGAAGTTAACCCGATTCTTGCGGCACCCCTAGCACCCACCCATCGCGTTATTACGTTACCTATAAGGTATTTTGAATTGAATAATGCGTTAACAGCCGTTGTTCATGGTTAAAACATAAAATACTGATATCAATTAAAAATCATCATGGATTTTCTACATTTCAGGGCACCAGAACTGATGTTCCAGCCATCAATGATGGGCAACTTAGAAGCAGGATTGGCTGAAACCATGGAGTATGTGTTTAAACACTTCAGTGAGGAAGACCAGCTTTTGTTAGCCAACAATGTGTTTCTTACGGGGGGCAGTTCTCAATTCCCAGGTATGTTTGTATTATTATTTATTTTTAGAACACTGCTTTCAGTACTGTTTTAGCGATTTCGGATATAATTGATATTTGAACATAATTTTACATACATCTTTTTCATTCATTCATTCTTTTGTAACACCTCACTCAGACCATTGGCTACTAGTAGTTGCACGGTACGATTGCAATGAGACAGAACAGCGTCACGCGGCTAAAAGTTGATAGATAGGGGTAATTTCATACGGCTGTTGTGTTATTGGTATAAAAGTGAACGAGTAGGTATAAAAAAAATTGTTTCTATGGGAAAGTTGTTTGTTATCATAAATATAATCATGATTGTGTTTAAGTATCAGTCACTAATTACCAGTCAACCTACATGTAAATATCGTTCCAGGTTTAAAAGAACGTCTCGAAAGAGAACTGCTCGAGATGAGACCATTTCAATCGACTCATAAGGTTGTGAAGGCCAACAACCCGAGCCTCGACGCTTGGTACGGAGCTCGAGACTTTGCGGGCAGCAACGAGTTCGAGAACTGGTGTATTTCTAAAGAAGACTACTACGAAATGGGTGCTGAATATTTGAAGGAACACTACGCCAGTAACAAGTATTATAAAAGCCCTGCACCGATAGTAATTGATAATACACTTGCACCGGCCATCGATGCCAACGTCGTAAAGGAAGAAATAGTTGTGGATTGCTAGATATGTAAGGTAAATAAAGTTATTGTGAACATTGTAGTTTGTTTTTAAATCTCGGCCAAATAATATCCCAGAATGGTTGGAGGAACAGCGATAGTCACTACAGTGGAGTTATGGTTTGGTTACTACAGAATCAAGTTTGTAGGTAAGTTTTTGAATTTCTGGTATTGCCCCATTTAACTGGCACCAAAACCCTGCTGGTCAGCGTCAGGACACGAAATACATTTACGACAAAGACATGGTAATCGACTTTTACTTATATCAGCTCAAGCACCTAGCATCAAGACTGCATAAAATATCGAATTTTGAAGGGTGTAAAACCTCTGTTAACGAAGAAGAGAGGCACTTGTTCTTCCCGTCACTGCGATATATATTTTTGTTATGGAAAATACCTGGGAACCTTCTAGAATCAGAGAATTTAAAGGTCTAAGTTCAAACTTCTTTTTTTTTTTTTTTTTTTTTTTTTTTTAGTAGCCTGTACTGTCCCACTGCTGGGCAAAGGCCTCCCCCAATTAAATTAATTATTATTAACTTCATTTTAAATTCCTCCATGGCGCCTGTCATATTCAATGCATCGATCAGCACAATGTTTTAAGTGCGTTACATTCAGCACTACCTAAACCGTGATTTTCTCTCCAAGAAATAAGTCTGTTTCCCCGAAAAAAGCAGTGTTACTTAGTTTGATGTACAGAATACTGGGTTGAGAAATTATTGACTTGAGACTTTGGTTGAATTAGACCAAGGTGCTAACGGTCATTCGTTGCAGACCAACTTATTAATTTGAAAGCTAACTTTACTTATTCAGCATTGGTTAAAATGATCATACGACATTAACCTGCTAACTGGCTAATTTAGGTTCCGTTATTTTGTACGTTAACCCAGCGGAAAATTGACGATTTAATTTAATTTTAGTGTAATAAATTTTTAATCGTATCCTGTAAAAGGAACATGTTAATTCCAAATTAGGACGCCCAACTGTTTCCGCTGCGGCACTTTATAAAAGAGATACATAGATACATCATAACTCGGGGTAAGTGGACATCGTTAACCTATATTTGGACGTCTTAAGGTTCCGATGTACCTTCTAAAAATCGATTACACACAAATAAAAAAATCGTCAATTTTCCACTAGGATTACGCACACTTTATCATTATAAGTAACTTAATAAGTTAAAAGGTATAAATTAAATAAAAGGTGGGAATTGAAAATAAACAAATAAATAGCCACAAATATCATGGCACGTTTATTTTTTTCCACTACATGGCGACTTCTAAAAGAATCGTGACTTGTTATTTTGCATTCATATAGTTTCATTTTTTAAATAGAGCTCTGCAAACGAGCACTAAAGAATAATTTTACAATGTATATTTTTCCATAAAATTAAAATATAAACTCTGTATTTTTAGTTTGATCTCAATATAAATCACTATGAACTGAAAAAAATTAAAAGTTTTTGTTAGTTCTCTAATTATAATATTGATTGATGAGACTATAATAAAGAGTACATTTAAAAAATCACATTAAAGCATATATATAATGCTGACTACATAAACGCTCTAACAGCCCCTCCCTACCGCTACCACGTTGCAGATTGTATACTCAAAGTATCAACAATAAACAATATGTAAGACTCCAGTTCTACAAAACAAACCAATATAATTATAATAATAAATTTATCACAATCATTTCAGACTACAAAATAACTAAATAATCACCTGTAAAGGAGGCTGTGAGAGCTATAATCACGTGCAATGTAAATGTAATACACCACAGTTAACAAATCTAACTTATTTAAAATATAAACTAGCCTAAAAATTTTAACAATAAAGAAAAAACGGTTGTAGTTAAAATATTGGTCATCAAAACTCTGAAGAGCTATAACTAAATGACCGTATAAATTATCATCATGCCATGATGTTTGAATTTTAATAAAAATTGCACTCAAAGGGATGTAAAATACTCCAAAACTTGGTAAAGTGTGGCTCATAGCCCTTTATTTTTTGTTTAGCGTATAATTAGAAATAGTATAAAATCAGTGACTTAGAAATAGCTCTCAGTATATAAAAAAACGTTAAAATCCTTAGGCTGTACTCTCGTATGAATATAATGTAAGCAACGCAATATGTTGGCAAAGCGGAAGTTCACGTAAATCTAACGATACAATACAACTAAATATTTATGTACCTTAGACATTATGATTACACAAGGCTCACTGTTATTTCATAAATCTACCATCAAGTTTAGTGTAACTGGTCGGCGGCACGCGGCCCCCTAGACTAGTAGTCTGCCTCGACGAGGGAAGTATACGTTATACATTCACGGGTAAGGATATGTACGATTTCTTTAACCAAATTCAAGAAACTGGTTGGTCCATCAACCACAACCACTCTGATGTTAACAACAAAATAACAACAACAAAATCTAACACTGCCAATGTTTCGCGTGAGTATTCTTTTTAATTTTTGTGAATTCCTCAGTCTTTTCTACGGTTCAAAAAATAAGTAGGTAGACAAAGAGAAAAATCTAATAATCATACCACCACTTTAGCAATTACGTAAATTCAAGGGTTCAATAGTTACTTCTTAATATAGGTTAACTAACATCAGTATGTAAAATAGTTGCACAATGAAGACACACAAGTTGCGAGACCAACGTATACTTAGCAGCTCTTACAAATCAAGGTGCAACCTGTGGACTTCACTGTTATTTTTGGGTCTTTGCATATTACGAGACATATTCATTGAGAAAAGTTTTCCTCTTATCAATATAAATATATGAATGATACTCTGTGAAGGATTAAGAAATCAGAGTATATCTCGTAATGCGCAGGGACCGCGTGTGCTCGGCTCACCTACTCGCTCGGCTAGGGTGAAGCAACGATAGGGTAATGTAATAATAAAGATAAAACAATCATAAAGACAGTGAACATACTATAATAATAACAAAAATATATTACTAATCCTAGAATTCAAAAAGAAACAATCACCCACGGCGAGAGATCGGTAAGCTGAGCGACATCAATATATTTAATGTAGTTATGTACTAGGTCACTATGTTGGTGTTTCTATTTCCATTCATAATATCTATGGATAATATAATTATATAAGGTAATCAGCATTGAAAGGCACCTAATACGTGTTGTCCCTACCAATGCTGTTACATACAAACTATTGATAACTATGGTTTTAAAATTTCAATGGTGATCATTTTATAATGGTAGCTGAAAGATTTATACTACTCTTTAAACCCAAGTTCTAGTTTGTCTAAATAATACTGTTATCAATGGCTTGGTAAGAAACTTACTAAAAACGTTTAAGATTTTATTAATATACGGAAAAGTTTAGATGTTACTCTTAGATTTGCGGGCAACTAAATGCATCCTCATATTATTTTACTTTATCTTAACATACGGTGTACACATTTATTTTAAAATGATAATGAGATATTGGCCTATTTTTTTCGTGTTTCTTTCAAATACAGAACTATCAAAATATAAAAAAATATTGAGGACTATCAAACAACATTCATATGTATATATTATTATTATATGTATACTTATGTACATCTACAAGAAATTTTGATCTTTATAGTACCCAAAGTATAGTTCTGCGCTAAGTCTAACATTAATTCCAATTATATTCTCAGTTCGATATTTGGTATGACTGTAGAATGAGACATTCCTACAAATCATACACTTATTATAATTTTGAATGGATTTCTCCTCGATATACTTGAATAAATAAACACTACCAATATTTATTTACATTTGCTGAACCAGCACATGGACACACACATCATGGAAATAAAATAAAGTATCAAAATCAACAACAAGGGAAGTTGTAAAACAATGGGTATAAATGTCGGTTTAACACTATGTATTACATATTAGAGCTCTTACAATATTTTATTTCCAGTTCTACCCTGACCTGCAGACTTAACTAAACTTACACTACCACATCATTTACATAGAAATGGCACCAATCTATCTTTGATATCAATAATGGCAAACCATAAGGAACCCCCGCAGCGGACACTTTAGCTGCACTGCGCGTGCGCAAGAACTGTCTCAAGGTATTGGAAGACTACTGCACTATACACTATTCATTATTACTATTATTCGAAAAACAGTAATGAAATAAGTTCTGCTTCTTGCCAAAATACGTTTGTTACATAATATATGTATATATATTGCGATATCCTAAATGGGTAAATAATTATGTAACAATGTTTATGATGACTACACTTTATATGAATATTCAATCTCATCAGAAATTTGAAAAATATAAAATGAAGTTTATCAATGGTGTTATGATTGATATTGCCTAATGTCGCTAACCGCTAGAAGGCACACAAAGTTTTAGTAAGAAGCTTCACAAATTATGCTCTCTGTTCTGACCCGCACACCAGCGCCACTAACAACAGTTCGCTTATCACTGTAAGACACACTAAAGCGTACTCCGGGCGATGTCCCCACACATTGAACACTGAACATAACTTTATTCTGAACGTAATACGTTTAAAAAATATTGCCAATTTTATGTTGCAACAGGCACTTCTCTGGATTTCTCCAATAAACATCATATTAAAAGTTATTAATTTTGTGAAGCTTTCATATTGCCTCTCAGGACTCTGCTAGTTTATGGGATTATTATTTGTACTTCTTATTTACTATTATTATTATTTTTATATGAAACCTGATTTTTATTTAAAGTATTCTTATGGATTAATCTTGAGGAGTATTATCTAGAGTCCTTTCTATTCTTCAGCGATCAAAATACTTTACCACTCATCGGTAACAGTTCTATATAAAATTACTGAACTTCCATATACACTGACACGTTCTAAGTTAAAGCATCGCAATAAGATATTGTTACATTTCACTACAACTAATGAAGGATGGGTATGATGATGACAAGCGAATGACGAACATTAAAATTTAGAATTTTTAAGTTGGAGATTTACCTTTTACGATTCCAAAATTTATCACTAAGCAAATTAGAATATGAGATCAAAAATTTTAGGCCTACAATCTATCATGATGAGACTTTTAAGTATTGATTTATGAACGCCACCACGGAAATTAATATAATCATGTGATGGTATAGATAAATCACAGTTGTAGGTATAAATCACAATGCATATATTATCATAGGCGGTACCGCTACGTGACTACTCACTACTTCCTCGTCTCTATTGTGATGTCCACCTGGTGTTCTCGAGGGATTCCACAAGCGTAACGAAACCAACTCGATTCCTGACACTCTGCCACACTCCACGATCCACAGCGCAGCCTTGCTCGCGCTCACACCACGGCCGACGAAATCAACAATGTATAAATAAATAACTCCAAATATAATAAACAAATAAAAGTGCATGAGTCCATGCTGACGATCCTAGCGAGGAGAGCCAGTCTCCTCTGCTCACATCATAGTGAATGATAGCTGCTCTTGTTGATGGCTGCCAAATATATAATATTGCACTCTGGCTGCTTGCTGCTCAACCGAGAGCTGTAACAACGTATCGTTAACCATTACAACTGTGTATTTTATATAATAGTAACCAAAAAAATGTTTAGTCGAGTAAAACACGTACCTAAACCGGTGATCAGTCTGCAAGATGCATCTGACCAGACATCTGGGGCTGGGGCGTAGGGGTATGCGAGGGAGGGGGCGACGCTGGAAAATATATCATCGATTAGCACTGAAGCACAACTTCGATCTTTAATAATATGCATTAATATGGCTATAATACTTACAAATAGACGCAATAGACTGTGGCGACATCGCAGACATTTTGCTGGTATCCTGCATGGACACTTGGGTCCCCTGGGATGTCATGTAGCGATTCACCATTGGAACGAAGCTGGAAAGAAATTGACGTCTATCAATCGCTTCTATGGATCTGATCTGTGATCAACCATTTCGTTCTAAATGCATTGTATTCATTATAGTTACGTGCGTTCTACATAAGCAATATATAAGTTTAGAAATATATGGGAGTGCTAACTTGCTAAATCGTACCTTGGTACCTCACTTGGATTGCGAATGGGACTAATTTTAATCAAACATTTTAAACGATAAGGCATATGGTTCTACTAATTGTTCTCAAAGTACTCCGTACTAAACTATAACTTTATTTATGCCTTTTAAATCCTCATTCTAATGTCTTTTCTCATGAGTCCGATACCTCCAATGCCATACCTTAAGTCACAAACGCCGGGCGAGTCAAAGTTGCTGTTGTTAGAGTTGTTGGTGTTGGTCGCAACACTGTTGATGGTGCCGATGCTGTTGGCCGACACGTTGCTGTGGTTCTCGCGGTGGACACGGTTGTGGTGTCTATAGGAAAGAGGATAGCATTTAGGAGAATTTAAAGAAAAACTTTCGTTTATCTTCCTCGTTGGTCTAGTTGTTTGTTTGTGACAACTAGACCAAACTCTCCGGATCGGGGACTGTTATTGAGATTTTCAGTTGCAGCTCATATTTTGGATTTGGGCCTCGTATAAGGAAATAAGCTCGCTACCTATTAACTTGGGGCTTGAGACCAACATTAGTGGAAAGTAAGAATACACCTCTGATGACGTGACGTGTGTAAATAGATTTAAGAGGCCCATCTACCATTGCTTTGCAATACCGCAACTATTGTAGACAGGCCTATAATCTAAGAATTCACTGAAAATGCCTGAGTTCTATACATATTTAAATTTTTAAATGTTTTTTACCTTATTAGATAGCTGTCCCTTACGAAGGAACGTCCGCAGACGCTGCACTCGTAGCAGGAGCCTGTGGAGTGCGTGCGGATGTGCAGCGCGAACTGGGACTTGGATGTGAACGACATGGAGCAGCGGTCGCAGTTCAAAGGCTTGTCGGCCACGTGAGACCATCTGTGGACATAAAACAGGTATTATGGACATCTATTCTGAAATTTTCTCAATGGACAACTGTAACTGAGTATTAACAAAAGGCATTATATTTGTTCTAAACATTCTAAAGCACTTTTTGAACGTCGGAAACTGCCCCCAAAATGCGCTGGAGACGTGAGTAATGAACCGCTGAATAAATATATCAACCCACCTGTGCGCTGTTACATAGCTCTTCACAGCAAAACGTTTCTGACAAATATCACAAGCATAAGGACGTTCACCTGCAACACACAAACTTTTCTGTAAATCGAATTCTAACTTAAATCAGATAAACTAAATGAAAGCAATGCATTTGTCAAAATCGATGAAAGCGAAAATGAAGGCAAATGATGTTAGAAAGACGGCAAGATGCGATTAGAGAGTGATGCAGTCTGAAATTAATGAATGTAAGCCAAGAAATTATAATAAATAATAATACTGAAACTCAAGTGATGATGTAGCGAATGATTAAAATTAAAAACTTACAATGAGTTGTCGGTGCCACATCATTAAGTTCAGAATGACAAAGTATCTGCCTGTTAAAGCAATTTGCCGTCTTCTAAACGAACCATAGCTATCTTCCAACCACGTGTATAATTCACTACTTTCTATTTATAGAAAGCTACCAGACGAAAAACATTATTCAACTGTATAAATTACATGCGTCTTTCCTTTGCCATCACAAGGGGCATTTGAGGTACTAAACATGCATTAATGTGTTAAAGCTTCGTGTATTTTCATACCCATCTTGCCTAATTTCTAATCAATGTCGTTTTTTATAGTTGTGGAGCTATATTCCTCTAAACGTCCGCCCAACATGCAACGGTTAGGTTGGAGACTTCCCTACCCTAATATAAATAAATCCTAATTGTGTTAGTATTACAATGTTTTTTATCTGTTAGACACACTAAGCTTGTACTATGAATCATTTGCTTACAGACAAAGATTCTTGTAGTACTGTTAAGGCGCTTGTACACACAGCCGGTCTGGCTTTGTTTCAACAAACAGATCTCGGTCGCTGTGTATCTACTGAGGTAATATCGTCTTATAAGCGCAAAACCAGCCTGGAGCTATTCTGAATAGAAACCTTATTGTGATATTAGGCGACCGATGTGTGCTTGTAAAAACGACCCCAAAGATTGACGTACAACCGGTTGTGTGTACAAAACTGCTTATGTATGGAACGCGATGTAGTCGTACCGGTATGAATTCGCTTGTGAATGTTGAGCGTGGATTTCTGCGTGAAGCGTTTGTAACAGACATCGCACTCGAACGGCCTTTCCCCCGTGTGCGTACGCATGTGTATCTCCAGGTACGGCTTGCAAGTGAACGCCGCCGGGCACTCCATGCATTGGTACGGACGCCCTTGCACTGACCACCCGCGCACAATATTAGTCGTTATACATTTCTTATAATATTACTTTGCAGGATACACATCATATGAATATACTCACAATAGGACTTACGATTAATTAGTTATGTGGCACCGACAACTTTGAATTCGAACATAAGAAAATGCATTAAGAAAATATGGTACAAATGTTACAGAATAATTGCATGTGAATATTAATGGTCCAATAAAAAAAAATAATATCAAAAGCGTGCGCTGAGCGTTGTCGACTGACCTGTGTGCGTTCGTTTGTGTATATTGAGTGTAGATTTTTGCGCGAATCTCTTGAGGCATACGTCACACTGGTAGGGCCGCTCGCCGGTGTGCGTGCGGTTGTGGATCTCCAGGTACTGCTTGCACGTGAAGGCGGCCGGGCACTGCAGGCACTGGAAGGGCCGCCCCTGCACTGTGGACGAGCGACACGGTTAGCTCACTGCGGCCGCCTGCCTCCCCGCGTGCACGCACTCTAGTAGCCCACATACGTTCATCCCTCCCTAGCGCCGCTGGCTCGCAGGCCGCCCACGTACCTGAGTGCGTCCGCTTGTGGATGTTGAGACTGGACTTCTGAGTGAAGCGCTTCAGGCAGATGTCGCACTGATACGGCCGCTCGCCGGTGTGCGTGCGCGTGTGTATCTCCAGGTATTGCTTGCAGGTGAAGGCGGCGGGGCACGACAGGCACTGGAACGGTCTGCCCTGGACTGGTGCCCAACACATATATTATAGCGGCGGCGAGCCCGCAAGGACGCTAGACGCCCTCGCTCTACGGAGGTCGCGGCGCGGACCGGTCGCCGCTCGCCGCGTTCTCCGCTCCAAATCTTTCACTACGTTAATTACTGAAAGCTCGCGATCGCTCAAGGTCGGGAGAGATTCGGAGGAGAGGCGAGTGCGAGTGGAGAGAGGCGTGGGCGGGCGGAGACAGTCCGGCCCGCGGGGTCACCCACCTGTGTGCGTCCTCTTATGTATATTGAGGCTGGACTTCTGCGTGAAGCGCTTCAGACACGCGTCGCACTGATAGGGCCGCTCGCCTGTATGCGTGCGCATGTGAATGTCCAGGTAGGGGCGGCGGGCGAACGCCGCCGGGCATTGCCCGCACGCGAAAGGACGCCCTTGCACTGCGCCCAGTGCACACACAAAAGCGAGTAACGCACGTCGCCGACGCATGGTCGTGCCTATGGCCGCCCGCCCACTGCCAATCCCGACCGCATCGAGCGTCGCACGCGGCGACCGATTCGCCCCCAAATTTGTAAACCCAATTTTGAAAGCCAGCACCGCATTAAGATACGATGCTGGGGCGCCAGGAATGCGTCTTTGCGGCGATTGCATTACCGCTTTTGTGAATGAATTAATATCCATGAAGAAATGATAAAAATGATAAATGCTAAAACACCGAGTTGTATGCAGAATGAGAGGAATAAGAGGGGCGAATGACCGGCAGATTATTAATAATATGACAGGCGGGAAATTATCAGTGATTGCAGAAGTACGTAAAGCGCGCATTTGCATGAGTTAAAGAAATCGAGATGTTAGTTGAAAGCAACGAGATGGAAGCTATCAAAACCAGGGAGAGTAAAACAACGGGTTAGGCGGGCAACGGAAAAATAGGAACGAAGCATGACGCTAAATGAAATGACTGCATGACGAGTCGCAAGTTAACGCTAATCGTACCGAAAGGAGTAATACTGCGGATTATAATATATGTGGGCTACTAACCCGTATGTATTTTTTCGTGCAAATTGAGCGCGCACTTCTGCGTGAAGGACTTGAGGCAGACGGTGCACTGGAACGGCCGCTCCCCTGCGCCGCCAACACACGGACACGGGGGGACAGAGAAACAAAACAAAACCACGATGGACAAATAATTCTACTGAGCTTAGTAACCGAATGCCGATTGCTTCCAACTGACTACCATGAGGGAATTTAACCACGTTATTTGTCCATCAGACATTCTCTCTCCTATAACTTAACGGAAATCATCACAACGTACACATGCTTTACTTAACTGTTTGTGAATAGTTTTTGAGCGTGTGTAACCTAATGTAAGCTTTATATACAGACTGAAACGAACAAACCCACAACTTCCAAATCGCTAACCATGTAAATAGGTATGATATTTAAAACAAAAATTTATAGGTACATAATATTATATTAGGTCAGGGAGCCCTTAAAACTATTCACAAAACATAGGTGTCAAAGCCACAATTTTATAAAGTTAAGGTTAAAGATTTGTAAGAGCTATGCATTGTGGCTTCGAGACCGAACCAAAATAAATGAAATATCAAGGGACCCACCGGTGTGTATACGTTTATGAGTACCAAGGCTGGACTTCTGCGTGAACCGCTTGTCACAGATGTCGCATTGATAGGGGCGCACTTTGTTGATCAGCGATTGGATGTGCTCCTCTAGAAATACCAACAAAAGTCAGCTAAAATAACGGTCCAGCTCGACGCACTGCTAATGTTACTGCCTAGTAACGTGAGCTAACGTATAATAACAAATTCATTGTCTACTTAAGGATTTTAGGGGAAAATGCCTACCAGTGTGTATTTTCCCATGTCGTCCCAGGCTGGACTTCTGAGTGAAGCGCATAAAACAGATGTGGCACTGGTACGGCCGCACTTTCTCTAACAGGGCTCGTCTGTGCTCCTCTATAAGTTATACGAGTTACGATATAGCATCTCAGCACCCTCTCAAACAATATGTATTTCATTAAATTACCTAATATGTTACATAAATGAAACCATTCACACACATTCAGGGGGAGGTAGGCTATCTCTATAACATAATACACGTTAGTACCGTTCTGCCTCAAGGAAAACGTCACGCACAAGTAGGCAGAAGGTATAGGTAGGGACCCACCGGTATGTATTTTTCCGTGCCGGCCCAAACTTGATTTCTGGGTGAATCTCACAAAGCAGATGCCGCATTGGTAGGGCCGATCCTTAGCCAGCAGCGCACGTCTGTGTTCCTCTGAACGAAACCATCGAATGAGTCAGAATACGGCTTACATTCAAGTGAACGGACTAAGAGAAGGCTTGAGGAGCCGAGTGAGTGAGTGGGCAGTACGTATACTGCAGCGATAGAGTCGGCACGGGCGCTAAAGATATCAACCCACCCGTGTGAATTTTCTTGTGTCGGTTGAGGCTGGAGCTCTGCGTGAACCGCATCTGACAGAGATCACACCTGTAGGGCCGGTCCTTCACCATCAACGCGCGCATGTGCTCATCTAGAACCCAGGCCACATTCCAACAACACACGCTCGTTTGTCTACACCATGTTATACAAGAACACACAATCGATTTCCCTGTGATAGCAACGACACAGTGCGGTATATATACAATGTGCGTACCACATCGGATCCATTGTGAGTTCTTTACCTCCCCCTGTTTACCTCACATCAACGAAGCCTTCCTCACGCCCTGATCTTTTTGCGAAAACACTATTAGCTCTATTGGTACAACTCAAAAACTATTCACATGTCGTATGTTAAGCATATGTATTGTCAACTATTACAGCGATTTGTGTGTCGCACCAGTGTCCTACTTGGCTATATGTATTTTTACTACGTGTAGTTCATTAGATTCAATATGATAAGTATAATGGATGGTATATAAACAATATTGTATAATATAGGTGTCTGAATAAAAGTCGTAAAAAGCTCCGTCCAGAGGCCGCGTGCTTATAATTAAGTATAAATAAGCACCATGAAATAATAGAAAAATATAGTGGGTAACTCATTACTCAATCAAGAACACAATGGAAGAAAGGGGAGACGACATTTTCATCTTATATGGGTAGGTATATAAAGGTCAGTGGGGAAAGACCGGATAGTTATACGAACTTGACCAATTCTTCTAAGGAGCGGAATCACTCTCTACTTACATACATAGTATATGAAAAAAGAAACATTAATTGTGCGTGGAAAATATAAAAGTATGCTTTCCTAGCAAAACGTAGGTAATAGATAAATATGTAGCACATCTAGCATAAATAAAATAATAGGTATGAGTATAAACAAGAAAAAGACAATACATATAAAATACAAAATAGCTCGTTTATCAGGGCGTCAAAACAGGATATAAGCCATAATCAACAACGGGTAGCCAATGGAGAATTTAAAACAATAACAACAAATAATTTTAAATATTTCGGTTTCGCGGAAACAGGAGGAGGTCAACTTGAAAATATAAGAGTCCAATTTGTTTCATATAAACTTTTGAGCAATCCCCTCATGGTACATTCTAAAATTGGGAATTTATTTATTGAGTTTTTCCAGTTCAGTAGGTAAAATGTAACTTCCATATAGATCTCCTAATACCTCCATCCTAAAATCAGTGTTTAAACATTCATCCCTATAATAAAACAAAATGGCAGTGTTTGGGGGGAATCTTTTCAGTGATTACATAAATGCAAATACTAAAAATTAAAATGTACTTTTTGGTAGGTACAAAATGCATAGTTTTTTTTATTACTGGCAGATAAAAAATAATATGGAAATTACATTAAATTGCATTCAACATTAACGCTGCAATTATCAGTCATCGTTTCAATATATCACAACAATTATATCAGTCAGCTATTTTATAAATCAATATTTTTCAAGCGATCAATTTGTTCATTGCACAAAATGAGATTAATTTAGATTTTATGCGGGCATTGTGCAAATGAGCATTAAACAATTAGTGTTTGAAAAATATTATTTTATGCAGGCGGTCGAGAAACAGAATATTTTAACTTTGCATTACACAAAATTCTGTTTGTCGAATGCCTGTAAACAACACTGAGATGCTTCAGATGCAACAAGTCCATGTTAGGGTTAGTTTACACTGACCTGTGTGAACACGTTTGTGCGTGTTGAGACTGGATTTCTGCGTGAAGCGCTTGAGGCAGAGGTCGCACTGGAAGGGGCGTTCCCCTGTGTGTGTGCGCATGTGCACTTCTAGGTACGGCTTACGGCAAAAAGCTGCGTCGCACACCTACGTCAACGTAGAAAAAAAAATGTTCAGTATGTGTTTGCTCGCTGAAATACCTGGGCGGTTTCGGCAAAAGGTGTAAGTCCTTTGTAACTGACGTTTTCAACTGCTGGTCTTGATCCAAAAAATAATTAGGTGGGTAGTCAACATAATCTTGTGGTAAGTTCAATGGTTAACCCAATCTAAGTTCGAGGCCCATGGGCGGCATAAGCACTCTGACACCAGGTTAGGTTCTAACCGCACGATAAAGAGGAAGTTCAAAACCTGAGTCTTTAATCTCGTAATCATTCAGAGGGTAGGTACAGACCTGCCCATAATGAAATGTGATGTGACTCATAAAGTTATAAATCTGCGCTCTGCGCTCTCTGGTGTCCTGACCTATTCTAATGCTGCAACATGGACAAAATCCTGAAAATCTGGAAATTTGGTGATATATTGAAAAATATGTGGTTTTTCTATTTCGTCTAACTTGTTAAGTATGTGGAATAGGGATTTAACATTTTGGTACCTATATGTTTTTTTGGCTCTTTGGTCTATTCATTTATTTTGTTAAAAAGGAGTAAATTTGTTTTGGCACATACGTCGTCTTATTCCGAGCCCACGCACTTTATAGTCATCTCTTCGTTTACATTTCAAAAGTAATTGCATCACTTTCGCTCGCTTAGTAGATCAGTCGAGCTACGATTTATTTTCGAGGTGCATGAATAAGTAAAGCATACCTGAATGCATACCTTTTGCTTACTGACAAAAACGTATTTATTTCATTCTACTGGGGTACCATGTAACAAAGTCGGCTCACCAGATTTTTTGGGGTGAACAGAAAACCAGACTAGCTAAACAATAGTCGACCCTCAAAAACTGTAACCCTACCTGTACCTACGTTCAATGCACATCTGTCCATTACGGATACGTCTATCTGGCAACATCGCACACCGACTGGCAATTTTTGTATGCCTGTGTAAAATAAATGACGAAGACTTGCGTTTTGGTGTATTTGCGCGTGCGACTATATTGTTTCAGGCAGTTGCATGTTGCATTGCAGGTAGGTAAAAAATTGTAACAAATACAACCTTTTCCGCTTTTTAGCTATGATTTTAATGTGGATTAAATGAAATCTTAAGTCAACCTATTTATTTTAGATTTTTATTTTTGAAGCTAACCATCACAATAAGTATGTACTTAATTAATTATATCTACAACATAAACATTATACTTACAGTGCACTGAAAAGGTTTGTTTCCTGAGTGGAGCTTCATGTGGACATAGTAAGAGGAAGCCGACGACAAAACTTTGCCACAGACCTGGAAGAAGAGATTTTGTAAATGGTAAGATTCTGAGTCACCGTATAAAATAAAATTAGATGTTGTTAAAATCTTAATTTCCCAGTTACTCACTTTTACGTCGTTAAAAATATTAGCACATACTACCATAATAGTAATTCGGGAGTTAACCTTGAGTCATGCGCGATCTGAATTTTAATGCTGTCAACTGTTTTACATTTTTTTTATAAGGGTTTATGATTTACATACATGAAGAGTTGGAGAGTTAAAGGATTAGGTTAACAATATTTCGTTAAATGAGGCTGATTCAGACTATACACCTAAAAGATGAAAGGATGACCGTTCGAAAATGAAAGAAAAACAGTTCATCACCGCGAAAAGTGGAAGGAAAATCTGTAACAGATGTTTTTTATTATTCTTCTTCGCTCACCTTACAGGCCTGTGGTTTAGATCGTGGCGTCGACTGACCCCCATTCGACACTTCCATTTTAGTTTGAACTGATCCCATGTCCACTCCCATACCCTGTTAAAACGGTTGCATTCATGATTTATTCGTAAAATAGTTGTTAGAGTATTGAAAAGTATCGTGAATCAGAATATAGTCTAACCTGAGAACATTGTCGTCCGTCCATATCCATGTCAACTCCATCGTCGTCCATTCCTTTGAAGCTCAGCTGAAAATAGAGAGAGAAACATTCCGAGGTGAGCTTCTTTGACGGCTTATCAATTTGAACGACTTTGGCAAACAATCCGCTTGCTGAACGTGCTGAGTACCTATATATTTTTGGTAAGGGCGGATTGAGACCAATTTAGGGTTGTATCAGTCTTTCATCGGTGTTTAGATGTTCTGTGTTGAGTTCTTGACGGGACTTCAGCACTTGAATTAATTCTATCCGTTGACCGTACAGCCGTAAATGTTTTTTCCTCCTATGTTTAGTGAACTCACCTCGTCATCTTGTTGTTGCATTTCCTGTTGTTGTTGATGTTGTTCCATGAGATCTTGCTGGTGTTGTACTTGCTGTTGTACTATGAGGCTGTCTTTAGAATCCTCTTGGTGTGTCTGATGATGTTGGTTCATATTGATGATGGATGCATGGCTTGAATCTGACCGTATTAATGTTGGGGGACCGGAGTGTACGTGTGGATGAGATGTGTAGAAACTGCAACGCAACATAATACTTCAGTCATTATCTGTCCCAGAGAATTTATTGTAATTTTTGCTAATGCATAATGCTAAAGTGAACCTAAAAATTGACAGATTCGATTGTACAGTTCACTAACATTGCGAATTTGCAAACTTCCAACTCAATATTTTTAACCGCTAACACAGCTGTGTGAGTGAGTCAGTGCGGTTTCGATTTCCAAGTAGGCAAATTTATTTGGAATTTTATTTTGGTCTGAAACCGGAACCGGAAGTCCCGTTTTTACAATTACTTAATAAATAACTTCGTTTTGCCCATCTCTGCTTCGGCATTCGTGGTATATCAAGGAAGTCAGGTGGGATAGAGCCATTTATTGTTGTACTTTTGGTTACTTCCTCATTTTTCATTACATGTATTGACGAACACTGGTTGCAAACCCAAATATGATCAGGCCATCAATTGAGTCTTAGAGACAAGTATTACCTCATGGGTTCAGCCTTGATCTGCTGTTCGAACATGGAGATAGTGGCGAGTAGGTCGCCAGGGGGTGGCACGGGGACCCCCACGCCCCGTGCCACACCCCCGACGCCTACGCCCCAGTGTGCTGGGAAACTAATGGCGACCTCTTTGCTCCCCCATTTTCAACTTCTGCCACCTGAAAAGAACGTCATGTCAAATGGCTATCAAAACAGCACTTGGCCTACCTCAATAGGAAATTTTACTAAGTAGTGGCTTTATTTACCTTCGTAAAGAACTAGGGTAGGTTTTGTTTTACAGTAGTATCGAGGTGTAATAAGTATCTAGGATTGCGTGTACTACAATACTTACAGCAAAACTTCGAATAATAAACGTTTACCGCCTGTAACGAACAAAAAAATAGGGTTTCGACCTTTAGTGCAGCAAATGGAGAAGATGATCTTATTGATAATTGAGCAGGTAAGTAAACAAAAAAAAATGTGTCTTAGACACTTAAAGGCTGTCAATAAAAAAAACTGGGCGCCTCATGTCAAGGCAACAAAAGATCATAGCTACAGGGATTTGATGTTACCTGCCTAATGACTGAAAAAACTTGATTGCACACATTGCCATTTAGTTAGGGTCAATTTAGAAATTCGGACTTTCGGAAAACTGGCTCTTTTAAATGCGCCATTTCTTCAGTTAAGTGTAGAATCCGATTTTTTGGCACTGGCGGGTTTAGTTTTACTTGGGTCAGTATTTAATGTTTTTTGTGAAAATCAAACCAAAAAATTATAAAGCTTGGTGGCCCGATTGGTACGGCAATTTTTTTATAGGCGGCAGCAAAGGTCTGGCCCTTCATTTTGCTGTGAAGCACAACTGATTGGGAATAACAATATTCAAAGGGTAAACTTGCACTAATGGTTCTATCTATCTGAAGTGCCAGGTAGCAAGGGAATTTAATGTGCTTACATATTTAGTAAATAATTATGATGAAACCAATTAGAACAAAAAACGTTAATAATTTGAAATAAAAAGCTTAGATTTGCGTAAAATAAAAAATATAATTAAAACAAAAAAAGTATTACAAAATAAAGTGATTACAATCAAAAGAGGCAAATACAGGGCAACAAAAAAAACAAAGTGCTAGGTTACAAAAATTCATAAACGCAAAGTAAATATTTGCCTAATATTTACTTTGCGTTTATGTAATTTTGTACAAAGTAGGTATTATGTCAAACAAAAATTATAATACGGTTAAAACAGATAATTCCAAACAATAACAAAATAGATTAGACATTACATTACATTGCTGTTTTATTTATAATATTGTTAGGCCGTTGACTGAACACAGTAGATAGGTGCATAAAAAGCCGGGGAATATGTATGCGAAACGCAATAGATATGTATAAAGGCATGTATACGAATATAATACCGTACACTCACACAAGGGCGCTTATCTTTAGCATATTTGTGTAGCATATGCAGATATGTATGTAAACTTGTTCACAATACAGCGGCAACTCTAATCGGTAGATACACGAAAGTGTAAACAAGAAAACATAATGAGAACAGTTAAAATGTCTAACAAAATACGACTGTCTCCACCCAGCCTCCCCCCCGGCCATCAATAAAATGGCCAATTCGTTATTGAATTTTGTCCCCAACTTTCAAGCCGAGGCTGCGCGACGCCGGTTGTCATACGACAAGTAATTTAGTAACCAATACAAGTCTAATGTAAACAAAACGGGTTTATAATACTTTATTCAACGTTTCGGTGAAAGTTATGTCATATTAGCCCGAGCTAAATCTACAGAAAGTACTTTGTGATAATACTCTTTAGTTACTATCTGTAAACATAAACATTGTTTGCCAACGAAAGACTTGTAGCTATTGGAAATACAACGACCTTTCATAATGTATGGAGGGAATGAGATACAAATTTATTATTATTTCTTTTTTATGCAAAATGTTAGGTTTCATCGCGCTTATGTTATTATATCATTATATATGTATAGCAAAAGTTATATTCTACTCACATAAGTAAAGAAACACCTAAATATAGTAGTGTATACAGAATCACATAAATTATATCACTAATTACACAATTTCGTTAAGATTGGCCATTCGAATTATGTTTTTCTTAGACACCGACATAAAATGGCTGCTACCTCATTGTTCTGCGCGTTCGTTCGTGCGCATAGAAGCCGTGAACGCTTGGGGACGACTTCTCCGCCAATTAAAATTATGGCGCGAAATTTAAGGCGTCGTTAACTACAATTTAATGTTTTATTTATGATAATCATTAGCGGTTGGTGTCAATTCCAATAAACAACAATTGTATAACAAAACAAAAATGTTGTTATGAACATAACCGTGAAGGCAGGAACATACAAAAGACTATTACATTCATATTTATTATCTGAATTATCGGTATTCAGTGGAGGAGAAATTATTTTCCTTTGTTGATGGCGAATGCCTTCTAAATGCTGATTTAATTGATTCTCAGAGTTAGTGAATATATGGCATATTGAGCAATAATATTGCTTATATTTTTTATTAGCAATAACTTTGGATTTCCGCGTTTCCTCTGCCATATTTCAATAATTCACCGTATTTAAAGATAGAAGATACCTATTTTATGATTGCAATTTATTGATTATTCCAATCTATTAGTTGGGAACTAGGACACTTCGTCAATCGATATCCACAACGACACTACGAGAAGTAATGGATCTCTATCTCGTGAATAAGGAAGTACCTACTTATTCTATTGACGAAAGTATAATAATAGAATCCGAAGGTAGGAGTTTATTGTTTTAGTCTAAACTATTACTGAATTATGAATACAGGAAAGCAAAGTTATAAATTACCATAATAGAATCTGATAAGTATTGTCCTATCCTGCGGTAATTGCTTCACTAAAATTTAATAATTTTCAAAAATGCTTTTACCGGAAGTTCGCCAATTTTAATAAATCGTTATTAGTCAACATACATACTAAAATATAATACAATTGTAAAGTTAGATACATGACCTGCTGTGGGTTCATTACCATTCTACGCAAGAATGTTTTCCCTAATATTTATGCAGAAGCGCCGAGTTACAAAAGGATCATATAATGCCAATGACAAAAGACTCTTTAGTACTTCGCTCTCCCTTTCTTTCTTATATAGATGAAGTTGGACCCAGGTAATTTAATGGCCGGCTAACTTATTGCAACAGGGTTAGAAACAAAAACCCATCATAACAAGTTCTGAAATATATGGTTCCCGTGAATAATTGTAGACTAAGAATACGCCCTGTAAGAACCCTGTTTTCTGGTTGGGTTTTTTAACCTGGTTTGAAACGGTTGGAAGCTTGTTGTAAAATGAGAGGCCAAATAGAAAGTCATAGAAAATAGTGTTGCTATAAATGAGTTTTATTGTTTGTAAATATTTAACAAAACGTAATAGCATGAATACGACAGGCTCGTTACCGTTTAATCAATGTGAATGTAATCATTATTGCATTTAAATATGCATATTTATATATTTTATTTAGGAAACCCGGTTTATTGCGCAATACTACATTGATTATTCTATCTATGATAGATATCATACTTTTAAGTCTGTGGTTTCATAGCGGGATTTCATTTTACAAATCCGTAATTCTAAGTAAAACTTTTTACCACAGACGGCAGGAAATTTTTAACTATTGTTATTTAAATCGAAATGAATTATAATAATGTGTACTTACAAGAATTAATGTAAAAACTTTTAAATTTAAAAGACTAGTACTCGAGTTCCGAAAAATACTTCTTCTTTTGTTTATGTTTCATATTTGACATTGACGTTTGCAGCAGAATTGTTTATGGTTCTTTTTGATAAGTCGTAACCATGGCGGTGGGTGTTTTTGATTTTTGTATAAATTTATCCATCTGAATCGGTTATATTTTCGTAGATAATGCGTGGAAATATGTTACAAATTCATTGTTACTTAAATTAGTTTCCTAACGATATCCTATTTTTGGTTTTATCGCTGTGTATTTGTCTCAAATTCGGCATAACCTAGTCTTGTGTTTGGACACAGGAGTAATTTTATAATAAATGTGTGTTAAAAGTGCCAAACGTAAACTTAAAATATGCATTTCAGCGTGTACCACCGCCCGCGTTGAAGAAAGACAAGAAGGAGAAGAAACCTCCTAAAGATAATTCTAAGAATGTTATGAGAAATCTTCACATCAGGAAACTCTGCCTGAACATCTGTGTCGGAGAGTCTGGTGACAGGCTGACTCGTGCTGCTAAGGTTAGTCAATGTTTCACTTATTGTACCATTTTATCAAGTGATTTATATCATAACCCTCAAAACATGAGTACATACACCATGTTGACTACATACTATTTCAGGCCTTGGTATAAAATCGAAGAAGGTTCAATGCCTTGGGCATTAATAACCTAAACTGTAAATTATCATTATGAATATTGTTAATCAATTTATTGATTTGTATTAAGTGGAAAGAGGCATGTGCATTGGTTATTGTCTATAAAATACTGATTCAGTTTTACTCAATACATTTCTTCTTTGACAAGCTTTAACAACTTGCAGCGCTGGACTGGGTAGTAAACAAGTAATTAATGTTACTTCAGTAGGGCAGCATGAACTTGTTCAAGAGTAACATAACTTGTGTTACTGTTTGTAAATTCATGCAAGATCAATATTTCCAATTTGCAACTTCTGAGCACTAACTACTTACTGTTCAGAATACTTACGGAAATAACATTCCCAAAGCGAATAAGTCTGTTTTGTATGTGTATACTTTTTTTCGATAAACTTAAAACTCCTATATTTTTTTTCTATTATACCTAATAGACAAAAAGATAACAGCATTATTCTTGTATTATTCCAGGTGTTGGAACAGCTTACTGGCCAACAGCCAGTGTTCTCAAAGGCCAGGTACACTGTCAGATCCTTCGGTATCCGTCGTAATGAAAAGATTGCGGTCCACTGCACTGTACGTGGTGCTAAGGCTGAGGAGATCCTCGAAAGAGGTCTCAAAGTAAGTAAACAATGTTCTTGATAATCTTATTCTCTAAACTCATCGGTTTAGACTAGTGGTGATACTGTAAATATTTTTTGTAATAGGAAGTTATTTAGTTTTATCCACTTAGCATAATCCAGACTGTTATAATTTTCAGTTTTTAACCTCCCATCAAGCACTTTCTACAAAGCAAAGTGGATTTTTGGGAACTTATGCTATGAGGTGTCTATTTGCTTGATAACAATTTTTTGAACTTGACAGGGCTTCTCATTTTAGACTTTCTTAGTGTTTATATAAGTTTTATACTGACTGTTTTTCTTAATGTTTGTTATTTGCATAGTTTAGTAATTTACATGAAATAGGTGTATTCAATCTAGTTTAATTTAACTACAGATTTCCTTCACATAGCTTGAAGCTTTACCATCCATCCCTTAATAGTTAGAAGTACATATCGCCAAGTAAATAATTTTTACCATTTTTGCTTCCAGGTCAGGGAATACGAGTTGAGGCGTGACAACTTCTCCGCCACTGGCAACTTCGGTTTCGGTATCCAGGAACACATTGACTTGGGTATCAAATACGATCCCTCCATTGGTATCTATGGTCTTGACTTCTACGTCGTACTTGGCCGACCAGGTAAGAAATACAATTATTCTACACACTAAAGTTATTTTGATGTAAATTTCCCACAAGAAATAGTAGACAATGAGACATTTATTAGTCAAACTTGCAGTTGACTTTTGTAACAGCTAATGGCAGTTGCAGTAGCTGTGTGGAAATTTTTACGACGGTTTTCAATTTTTTTTATGAATGAATTGCACATCTGTTCAAGGGTGACGAAAACAACACAGTCTCACTCTGTAAATAATGTGCTATAATAAATACCATATTTTAAAGAATGTCAATTTCAAAACTTTCATTCACAAGAATATGGTGTACATTTATAAATCTTTTCTAGTCTGAATAAAATCTAATTTGATCATAAACATCCAAGTTGATCAGAGCATAAGACTTAATATATTTTGTATGTTGTTCTAGGTTTCAATGTAGCCCACAGAAGACGCAAGACTGGCAAGGTTGGGTTCCCCCATCGCTTGACAAAGGAGGATGCCATGAAGTGGTTCCAACAGAAATACGATGGTATCATCCTGAACAGCAAAGCAAAGTAAACTTAAGTAAACAAAATTTATAAAGGTTATAGTGTTTTATTTTGAAAATCCTATTTAAATAAGTAATAACTACACAAAACACACCCTCGAAAAAAATTAACACATGACAAGTGGTAATAATATCACATGTTGTGCTACACAAGCTAAATCAAGTAGGTATTTACAATCTCATCTCATGACGAAACGGTTGGCGCAGTGGCTGCGCGATTGACTGCTGTGCTGCGTGTCGCGGGTTCGATCCCGCACGGAATAAATATTTGTATAGCCTACAGATAGTTGTTCCGGATCTGGCTGTTTGTGTATGTGAGTTTAAATGTTTCGAATTAGCACTAGGAATTTCTCCTGTACGGTAGGTACAGGAGAAATTCCTAGTGTGGGTCAACAGCTTAAAGTAAAAAAACAAACCGCAACAAAAAGTTACAAACACCAGGGCAGGCGGCGGCGACCTTCGCGCCCGGCCCTGGTTCAGGCCATGGTCCGGAGCGAGAGGGAATGGGAAGCCGTCACCTGCTGCGAAGCAGTCATGCTAGCGAAGGAGGTGGCGGGGCGTGAGAGGGAGAGAACCTCACGTTGCAGCCGCCCCGGGCGTCGGGGGCCACGTGGTGGCTACCGGCCACCGTAGGCGCGGGCCTGTGGACGGTGAGGAATGGGTTAGCTCACCTTCCGTCCGTCTTATGACGACAGGCCGTGTTGACGGCGCGTTCGTGTTCCACGCGCGCCTCAAAGAGATGTCAGCAACAGGAAGGGGCCCGCAAGGGCCGATGCCTGCCGGGGCTGCGGGACTGTTTCGAAAGAGATACCGCGGCCCTGGAACACAAAGGGCAAAGAAGGAACATGGGTGGGTTTTAGTCAGTAAAAGTCTGACACTCCACCCAGAGCGGGGGGACAATCTCCCACTACGTTTAGACGTGCGCTCCTTGCTTGGTAATGACTTCGCCGGCGGCGCACGTCTCCACGCACCCCTGAATGCGTAGTATGGGTACTAGGCACGACCCACAAGGACCTTGGATGGAGAGAGCAGGAACGTTTCTAGCGGAAGTGTAGGCGGCATGTAAACACTATTTTCTTCTAGATTGTTGTTCCATAGGTTTCGACTTCCTTGTTGTTGCCACTTCGCTGGCTGTTTTGCGACTGGTTCATGGTTGCGACTGACGACTAATCGAAAAAAGCCCGCCTTTTACACGGACCTTTCTTACACGGTTGAGAACCGCGTAATTTCGATATGTTTTGCGCGGTACATTTCCCGTAGCCGAAACCTTTGGAACCTCTTTTTTATTTATTTACTTATGAAAACCTGTATAATTTATATGTCATTATCTTGGTATTTATCTTATAAAATTATAACATTGCACAAAACTTTAACGGAACAAAAATCTAAGCTGAATGAATTTTTATTTTACAATTTTTTATCATATTTTCTAAACTATTGAAGTTATTGACATGAATCCTTTTGAATTATTGGTTTTAATCATAAACCTACCATCTGAAACTAATTTCGTTAAAATATCTGCATTAATTAAAAATCTCATTTTCAATTTACGTACATAGGTAATTACTATAAGATCGATTTTCTAACTAATTTTTTTTTCTATATAAATTATCATTCATCAGTCTTGTAGTGATAATAAAACTAACTGTCAGTAATCTTTTAAAAGCTAATTAGAAAACATATCAATGAACATTACATTCATAACTCGCGACCTGCTGTAGTGAAAAAAATAAAATACCCTTTAGGTTCATAACGACAACTTCCCAAAACGTTCACCCTCCCAAAACGTCCATTTCCCAAAATGGTAATTCCCTAAATTAGTTTATTTCCTATTTCGTCCACTTCCCAAAACGACCAGTTCCCAAATAGTCCGTTTCTCAAAACGACTACTCCCAAAATGTCTCTTTCACAAAATATATCACTTGCCCTATATTTTCTTGAAAAATAAAAGAATCGCTTTATCGTCCTTTTTATGGAATATTATGGAATCCGTGGGAACGAAACTCTCGGATTCCATACACCTTAGATCCCTCTCCTCAACAGAAACCTACAATTATTTGGTTATGTCGGAAGCATTAGGTTTCAATACTGCCGACATGAAACAATCGTTGAGGGAGCGCTTCTTTGGCCGCCTGAATAAGGTACTAGGTAGTCTTTTATCAGGCGGAAACAAGGTGCGCGCCTTCAACGGTTGGGTCATGCCGGTTTTGATGTATTCTTTCGGCACACTCAAATGAACTCAGTCGGAACTTGATGCCCTGGATAGGAGGGTCCGTGCACTGCTGACCGCAAATCAAATGCATCACCTACGGTCGTCGGTGATGGGACTGTATTACATTGTCCCGATGTAGACTTCTTAGCGTCCGTATCTTGACTGCGCTTCGGTGACCTATTTGGGGAACCGAAGGTTTTGTCTGTGCAATAATGGATGAAGTTATGATGACGAATAACTACCGGAAATACCTTGTGGAGGATGGCACGGTTGACATATGTCGGGCATGCCACCGTCCGGGAGAATCGATCGGACACATTATTTCAAAAATATGTCTAGATATGCACGCATAGAAATATTTGTCTTGTCAACGGACTAGAACCCGTAACATTTTAATAAAAAAAAACCTATTTAGAAAGTGGACGTTTTGAGAGTTGACGTTATGGGAAGTGGACTTTTTGAGAATTGTAGATTTGTGGTCGTTTTGGGAAAATGGACGAAATGGGAAATAGACATTTAGGGAATTACCATTTTGGGAAGTGGACGTTTTGGGAGGGTGAACGTTTTGGGAAGTTGTCGTTATGAACCTAAAGGGAAAATACGTTCCTACGTACCGACACTACTTGCACCCTGGGCCCTGGATGTGCGCCGACATGTAGCACTCGATTTTACAGGCTTCAATTTCTCACTAACATATGAGCTGCAATGCGTAGCGTTACGCATGTAGTCTACGCACACGTGTACGTCACGCGAGCGGTGTGCCATGTCTCTATAAAGTTCCATATATTACAACGTCATGGTACATCGCATATTCAAGCGAAAATAATTATGAGAACTGATGCTTACGTATGCGAAAGCATCTTAATTCGGCCAATTGCAACTGATCAGCTGGGAGTGCAGATAGATTAACGGAAACCATTCCGGTTAGGGGTCCGAGAGGATGGGGGCGCTGCTTGTAAAAATAAGGACTTTGAGACTTGGTTGGTAGTTTAAATCATACGATAGAAACATCAATCAAGAAGAATCAATAATCTATGCAGCCTTTTTTATCGTGAGTACGATGCGTAAAGTGTGGCTCAAACTATCTAAATGCGCGACCAATTGAGGGTTAACAACTGTAAGTGTGTAACTTACTACGTACGCACTATCAGATTCATTCTTATATACCTAGTAGTCTATGGATGCATTGCTTAGCGCATAGTGCACTATCTGGTTATTTGCTAGGATTCTCGGTGGCACACTGGGGTCTATTAGCGAAGGCGCCAAGCGTGCATTGCGGCAGGATGCTAAAATTCTAGAACATTCGTTTCTTTGTAACTTTACAGTGCCTTTATTGCCTAGCTTAAGAGTTTTCTCGTTGAAGAGGTTACTGTCATGCTGATGCGGGTGGGCCTTGAAAGCTGCTGTTTAGCCACGCATGACGTGGCAGCGGTTATAAACTCCGTTGTCCTTTGATACGAGATATCAATAATCTGTACAGATTACCAGTTGCTATAGTAACAAATATATTGTTTGGTTGTTATAACAACGTGTAGCTATTGTATAAGTATTCTAGTATCGAGCTACTTGTCTAGTTTCATTTGGAAAGTTTTTTTGTAGAGTCTAAAGCATGTTCGGGGATGAGGAGGACGATGTTTTGGCGCCTAAAGAGCCGCAGGTCACGAGTTCGGATCCCGAAGACCGGAAAGCAGGTCGGAGTCTCCGCATTAAAAGAAGGCAGGAGGCACTCAAAAGGTATGTTTTATAGCAGCAAGCAGCAATTAATACAATGAAGAAGAGTTTTCTCTAACTTGTGTTGCAACGAACAGTGGCCCATATTAACACAAGATTGAAAGAAGAAGTCATGGGGAGAGGCCTTTGCCCAGCAGTGGGATGCACTTTCAAAGTTCTCATAAATAAGTCGTGGGATACTTAACTCATCTCAACTTGTTATCATATTAGGACCATAGTGCGATTATAATTTGAAAATCTCTTATCCGGCTGGAGTTATAGTCAAGGCTTAAATTAAGTATTTTATTTTTTGATCTTATATTCCTTAGAGCTGAGCAGCCTGCCGAAGACGCGGCATTGGAGGAAGAACCAGGCCTCGTAGAAAAAGCAACCGCGAACGCAGCGGTGGAACTACAGCGGCTGTCATTAGATGGCGCTGCCAAAGTTACCAATGTCAAGGTCACCACAGACGAGCGCGAGGTCGTTCGACGCCATCAGTTCCTCCAAAAAATTACTAGTAATATTCTTAGAGATTTTTATTATCATAACATAGGAATTAAAATAAATTTATACGAGATTTGATGCTTCAGTAAAAGCTGTTTGTGGTTCTAGAGTCTCCTCATTTAAATAAGTTAGCTAAACTAAAATTATACGGAATGATCATCTTTTTGAGATAACTATGTAAGTAGTTAGTGTTGGTTTTTATTTTCGTTCGCCAAAAAATCGCAACGCTAGTGAAGCGCGTCCTGCAACTACCTAAATGGTGAATTAAGTAGTGTAGCGAGTGTAGCGACTTCAACGAATTAATCTACTACGTATAACGACGAATACGGCTAATCTATACTAATTAATAATAATACGTATTTTAATAGGTTCCCTACAAAAGATAGAGGAAGAAGCGAACGACGCACAGATCCAGTATGAAGTTATTTCAGACAATTGGGAGCACATGCTGACCATAAAAGATCCTTTAGACATTGACGCTGAAATGAAGGAGCAGAAGCAAAAATGTGATGATTTGCTAGCTCAAAAAGATGCACTTATTGCCAAAGTAAAAGCTGATCTGACTGCCATGGACGAAGCTTATTTTAAAGATTTGGAGAAACAGGTAGTTACGTAACTATTTAGGCATGAAGTACCTACATAAGAGATACTGATTAGCTAGGAATTCTATTTTCGTTTCACTATTACAGGACAATGACATCAAAGAATTGTCAGACAGAATTGAAAAGCAAATAACAATCATGCAGAGAGCCTACGAAAAACAGCTGAGTTTGATAGAAGCAGCTGTGAATATTGAACGCGAGGCAATGATCGATCATAACAACAAGAGATGGGAAGCGCTTTATAAGCAGTGCGATAAAGAAGAAGTTTCACATTTGGAGTACAAGTTCGTTCAGGTTGAAACAATTTGCACACTGGTTTATTTTAAATAATTAGAAAGAACAACACTAATTTCATTGAAAATTTCAGTTAGACGAACATAAACTAGAAATTGAGGCCATAATGTGGGACCATCACGAAAAGTATCGCGAGGCCAAAATAGAACTGGAAACTTTAATTCAGGAGTTGCAACAAGAATTGGAAAAGTTGAAGGCTACATGTATAATTAATACCGAAAAAATTGGTTACACTTATCAGGTGAGAAGATTGCTGATACACATTTGACGGTTTTATTTCCATTGACTAATTCACTCAAATATGATTTACAGGTCCTAAGAAAACGCGAAGAGGAGAATGTCTTTGTGAGGTCGCAACAAAAACGGAAGCTTAATAAAATGTCTGATGTAGCTAATTCGTTGAGATCGAAAATTCGGAAGGCGTCTGAGGATGGCGCCATAGAGGAGATAAAGGCGGACGCTGAAATCATTAAGTTGATGCAAACGATGGACGACTTGGAGCGGAAGTCGGATCACTTCGCGCAGGTGAACCATAACAAGTTCGCTCAAGTGTGGCGGATGTCGGCCGCGCGGTGTCTCGAGCTCACCAAGGAGATACGCCACGCGGAGGTGGCACTACATGCTCATATTCTAGCGGAGCCTCCACCCCCACCACCGCAGAAACCACCCAAGAGTCCTTTGGCTAAATACGGTATTATTAATCATAGAATTTTTATATTAATACACACACACATTTAATAACTGATTAACATTTTGAACGCCATTGACATATATATACGTGACAAGCAAGCGCGTAGGGTGTACGCCAAATGAAATGACACAAATATGTGACAAAATGGGAATAGGTGAAATTGTGGCTTGGCACGCGTGTGCGTTTATGCTCTGGCGGTCAAAAAGTTAAAAGAAAATCATGCTTTTTTTATTTTCAGAGGCTGAAGCCAAGCTTGAAGCAACTGTGATTGAGCCAAAAGGCGCTGATCCCGAAAACGAGTTTGAGGAAACAAAAAACAAATTGGTAATTTTATGTTCACACTTCCCCTTCTACTAAGATCAGGTTCTTACCCCCAGTAGCGAGATTCCATTAAGACTTCCGTTTTTTTTAATAAGGGGCCATTCAAGTACGGGGCTTCTTTGCTTTGCTTATTTTTGATGACATGGGGGATGGGGGGGTCTGGATGGTGATTACGTCAGCAGTATATTTATTAAGTTTTTTTAAGTCTACCAAATTTTGTCGATTTCAATTCGAACACATATGGTAACCCTACTTCCAAACCTATTCGTTATACTTTATTTCTAGACTTATAACTGCTGCTCATGAATCAATAAAGAAACCAGAACACATTGAAAAATGCATGTACTTGTTTTTACGTAAGCATGGGGGGGGGGGGGTAAGAGCTTTGCTTACTTTTACTGACGAGGGGGAGGGATTAACAATACTAAAAAATCTGCTTACGTAATACTTGAATCGCCCCTAATCAAATTCACATAACACCACGCCTGTAAACCCTGAAAGGTTGAGCAGTAGTTCTGCAGGCCACTTACTTAAAAAAAGTACTGACGATATCCGAAGTAGGCATGCTGCGATTAGAATAATGTATTATGATTTTTTTTGTCAATATGCGTTTCTTGGCATCATGCGATCACATGTATAATGGTTTCAAAATGTTGGCATTATGCTACCGATTACTTGAAAGTACAAAAAAGTAGTCATAATGCGAAAGTAGGCATCGTGCTACGAAATCTTCTATACCCACATTTCGCCAGTATGTTTAGGTTTCTTGTAATGGGGGCGAGAGCATTGTCATCAACCGGGTACAAATTCAGGCTCCAGGCTGCTACTAAGAAATTCCTAATAGGAAAAACCCAATAACACTTTGGTTGACTTGGGAATCGAAACCAGGACCTCATGACCAATGAGGACCAACGAGGCAATCAAATTAAATTGAGAGAAAAAGAAATCTCTGTCTTTCAGTTCTACTAACTCTAGCTCTTGAGTCTTGAAATTAAAATACCTGGTAAATGTAGTTTTGCTTCAAATCCGTCATTATTTGTCTAGGCCCAGCGCACACCTGTGGAGACGCACCATTTCCAGCCGTATGTCATAGAAAATAAGGTTTTGTTTAAATTTTCATCTCATCAGTCTCTTCGCCGCTCCCCCGTAGGTGTGCGCTGGGCCTTTAGCGACTAGCTTCTATAAAATAAATGTGATATTTCTACAGATTCGTCACATACTACACCTTGTCGCAGATAACACGGGCTTTCTAGTTGAAGATCGTTTGCTCAAACTTATTGAAAAGTACCAACCGAGCTCCCGAAATTTGTGTACACTAGACGCCATATTTATGGTAAGAGTAATTAAGCCTAAAAATATTCATTTTAATTGATGATTGTGGTACAGCTCCATTCCTCTGTCGATTTTTTATTAAGCACTAATTTTCTATTGAGCATTATATTTTCTATGTAGGTATTGTTTTATATTCCCTAGCTGTCGGGTAAGTGCTACACAGTGAGGAAGTAGATCTAGTACTTCGTCTATAACACATAATATCACGCCTGTAATCCCGGAAGGGTTAGGCAGAGGTGTACCTAGTAGTACACCCACATTTCCTCGTATATTTACCTCCCTTATTACCAAAGGGCCTAATATTTTTTTGATCTTTTTAGGCGCTAGAAATTGAAGCGGAAGAGGATATAGATCTTTTGTGTGGCACATTTTTGAACTACGCGTTTTGCCCTATCTGCATCGGTTTCGAAATAGAATCCGAAAATCTGGCGCCGGTACAGGACCCCGTGTCACCGGATGCGTTGTCAAAGGCTGACTCTCAAGGTGGTATGAGACGTGGTAGGTAAATCATATACATAATGTTTAAGGCTAGAGCCCTCACTGATAGCGAATAATAGAACATATTATTCGCTATCAGTGAGGGCTGGCTGCCGTCGTGCTTACATATTAAAAAAAAAAGAACTTTGACCTTCAATATTTTCGTAACTAGGAGGTTCCCAGCTATACTCCAGAACAAAAAAAAATCGAAATAATGGGAAGAACAAGTGCCTCTTGGCTTCGCTATGGGTGTAGGTATTTACAGCCTTATGTAGATTAGCACTGTGCGAAGCAGGGGCTGGTCGCTATAGTAATATATTCATCTTCTTTTATGTTGATATCAGCAGGGCTAGGAGAGAGGGTGTCAGTGTGCAAACCTCGCACAAGCGTCATCGGCGTCAGGAGTGCGTCGGCGAGCACGTCGCGGACTGCACACATTGGATTCAGGTTTTCATTCCATCTACTGCTGCAGGCTACACTAGGCATATTCGTTGTATTGGAATAAATTAAATATTTGCACATACAAGGTGTAAACAGACCCTTCACGAAGGCGTCAACCAATCATTCAGTACTCAAACTAAGTAACTGTACGCAAAAATTATTGCTGGGAAAGGACTTTTTTTTTGGGGTGGCCAAAACAAAAAATCGCTGAATATCTTTCCTAGTGGCCTAAACAAATACCAGAAACCAATACACCGCGGCCGCTATTTTATGCTTCGAACATAATTATGAGGCACCATCACGCGACGTCGCGTGAACGGCCATAGCATAATAGGCCACTTCACACGAAAAACCAAATTACTGAACCGATTTTGATGGAATTTCTAAGGGACCAATCGGGAAGTATATATCCTTTCACATAAAAAAATCTTTCAAATCGGCTTAGAAATGACGGAGTTATGAGGTAAAAAAAAAACGACCACCGAATTGAGAACCTCCTCCTTTTTGAAGAAAGTCGGTTAAAAAGAAAATAAACCTGTTTTGTTTAATTCTATTTTTCATCACAGGAATCTAACGGATTTATCACTGATGGATCAGCTTTTAGTGACAGAGGCAGATGAAATAATACAGAAATGTGGAGATTTGCAAGGTAATCTTATTCTTACTAATATTATAAAGAGGAAAGATTTGTATTTTTGTTGTGTGTGTGTATGTTTGTAATGAATAAACTCAAAAACTACTGTGCCGATTTCAAAAAAAATTTCACCATTAGAAAGCTACATTCGCCCTGAGTTACATAGGCTATATTTATTACTAGAAAAACAAATGGAGGGGGTGGAATTAGGGGAAAAAAATGTGCAGCCGTGCAAAGCCGGGACGGGCCGCTAGTGATAAAATAAATAGGCAGTTATTTATTAAAACATATAAATTAAGTAAAATCGCAGTCAGTCTTATTATTATACATTTATTGTGTGAGGAATGATATGAAAGAAAAAGGATTAGGTACGTACTTTCTAAATGATATTGAGCCGGTTGACACTGAAAGAAATATAACTGATGCGCCGACCCCAAGTAGATAAAATGGGAAGAGGGTAGGATGATGCAGCAAATGAACCACTTTTAAATGAATTTTTAATGAGTGTGTTAATTAAGGTACGTATTAACGCGCGTTAACTTGTCCTAGCGACTATGATGGGGAATGGGAGTCCTGAGGGCGGCTCAGTGACCAGCCGAAGGTATGGCGCGCGAGCTGTCAAAGTAACAGGCCTAGCAGCACAAGGACTGGTCGTGCAGGAAGAAGCTCCTAAACAACTCAATCCTTTCCTTTGTCCACGTGAGTCATCGTTATATTCGTTCTGGTTCTACTTTGCTCCGACTAATGGCTCATTTACATTAGGTCATTTTGACTGATTCGGTTGCAGCCCGTATTCGGTCACCGACTAGTGTAAACGGGTTTTCGGTTAGCCGTATTCGACCACAGACCATTTTCGGTGACTGAACACGACTGATTTGTTGAAACACGCCACTCATTGTTCAATCGAAGCTCATGCTTTCAACACGAATGTACACAGTTCGTCTGAATGCGGTCGCCGAATCCGGTAAACCGATATCTTAAACGAATACGGTCTCCGTATTCAGTGGCCGACTTAATGTAAACAGCCCAATTCGATGAATCGATTCGGTTAAACCGAATGCGGTCGCCGCATTCGGTGACCGACTTAATGTAAACGCGCCATAAATTTATTGTTGCTCTTCTTCTGATGAGACTGAGCGATAAGACTGAGTGATTCGTGGCAATCCACGGATCGCACTATGGTTCAAAAGGCCGATTTAGAAAGACAAAAAGGGTTACTAAAATTCTATAATAATACTAGCAAAAGCGATAACAGATACTCGAACCCCGAGGTCACTATTCCGGTGATAATTTTGTGAAGTATCTCCGTAACTAGAAGATTTCCAGCTATACTCCAGAACAAAAAAAAATATCGCAATAATGGGAAAAACAAGTGCCTCTCGGCTTCGCTAAGGTTGTAGGTATATACAGCCTTATGAAGATTAGCACCGTGCGAACCTTCTTGTAGCATGGCTGCAATTTTTTTATGTGGTAGTCTCATTTATTTATATAGTATTGTTCACAGTAAATTAGAAAGCGCGGACTAGTGCGGAACCTTCTCAATATTTTAAGTTAAGATGAGGCTGAGATTTTCGGAAGAGTTTTGGAAAAGTACCCAAAAAAAAAATGCTCGTTTATTTGAATATATTTCAAAGAGATTCAATACTAGCGAAGCTCGAAGTAACAAACGAGTAACAAGAAATATTAAAATGGATATATCCCGAATTTCTCAACCATCGGCTGAAAGTGGCAGACATGCGAATAAATTTAATTATTATTATTTTGCTATATTTTGACTAATCATCTATAGATGCAAACCTTAGAGCTAATTAATAGTGTCAAATAATATTGTCCAACTAGATTGGCCTTTTGAACCATAGTGAATCAGGGCCAATGTTTGGAAACTCTAATGTTTGTTTAGCAGTGCATTTTGATTTCTAATTGCTACATTACAGAATCGAAATTAGATAAAGAACTCAATCTAATCTGTATACTAAGTATACCATCTTGTTTGTCTTTCAGAGGGTCACGCTCTGGAAATGGAGCCAATGCAAGTTTTGAATGCTTTGAGCACTTTCATAACACTTTTCGTACCACCAGAGAAGAAGAAACTTAACAATATATTGTTAGTATACTATGAGTTATTATTTGGTACTGGATTAGCACTCTTGTTGTTAATAATGTTCGCTTCTGAAACTTAATCCGAACGTCCCGTGGCTTTTGAGTTATGGATGATTCAATGAGTGAACTGAGTGAAGTATAATAAAATTATAATTAACCGTTTGCGGGCCCAGGTTGGCTGCTGTAGAAATAATCTGGCCAAATGGGGTGTTATCGACCCGTCCCAAACACAATGTCAGTGTGGAGCCCCTCTGCAGGATATGCCCCACCTTCTTTCTTGCCCATCCTGCACAGCCTCCTGCACCTTCCAGGATTTAAACGAAGCAAATGACAGAGCTGTGCAGGTGGCAATATACTGGTCGGGTATTATTTGAGTCTATCGACACGCAAAGAAGATGAACAAATGATGCTTTTCATTCATGTTGGTTTACTTTTTCCTTAAATTGCATTTATTACTAATTACAGAGAAAGCTTGGAACCTCCCAACTTTAAGACATCGTCTCGCAGACTTACTGAGGAAGAAATCTCCAACTATTGGTTAGAATGGAAAAATGTGTTCCCCCCAGAGAAAGATAAGTTTTGGGATGGGCTGCTGACAGGATTAAACAATTATTTGGCGATATTACAAGGTGGGTTAAGAAAAGGGCCTAAGTTTGACTTAGTACCGCAATATCGTTACTTACGGAAGGCTACTTTTGCTTAACGGTTAGGTTAGGAGATTTCAATTCATTTATTTCAGACACAATGAATGATCCATCATTTTTTTAGTAGGTACACTTAAAAATAATGTTAGTAATAAAAAAATCAGAGACAAATAAATACACACCACACGATACTATTATAATAGTAGGGGAGCCCAAGCGGGGATTTCGGGATTTACTAAAGCGCGTCAGATTAATATACAGGGGGATACCTTGTACCCGGTTAAGTACCTCCACCAAACATGAGGCCCATATATAAGGCCGCCCGTGAAGGATACAGGATCAGATTAGTAAAAAAAAATTGACCATCAGAAATTCTCGAGCGCGTCAGATTAAGGTAGGGTGAGTTAATTACATCCTAAAAAGTGTATATTCCACTAATCTGACAATTTGAGAGTGACGTAAAGAAAGGGGAGGGCAGCAAAGTTGTAAAAAAAAACGTCATCTCGACATTCTCGAGCGTAGCTAAATTTTATTTTATTTTAAAGGAAATAATTCAAGAATAATGAAAAATATATAATCTGACGATTTCCGCAAGCCGAAATAACAAAAATTCGTCGATAAAGTTAAATGCGTGCAGCTGCGTGATGCCTACATTTCCTTCTCCGCGTTTCTATTCCTCTCTCACTCTTTCTCTATCTATTAATCTCTCACTCCGTCCCCACTCTGGTTTCTGCTGCCATGACGCCATCACAGCTGATCATAAAGACTCGTTCGTGGCATACTGTTTACAACGTGTTTCCAACGTTTTGGCGTTTTTTGCTATTTTAATATTATTTATGTGAATGAAAGTTTATAAATATTTAATATGAGTGATATTAATTTAAAATGTGTATTTTGTGGTGAAAGTACCTTTAAAAACAATTAAATTTACAGTAAAAACATTTAAAAAATGTGTAAATATTTTGGAATATCGTCGGAGCAAGCCAGTTATCCGAAAGTCTCGAGGAACATATGATAACCTCGAATTGTCGATGGAATCATCATTAAATGATTTATATCACGCACAGTGCTATAAATTATTTACTGCAATTAAAATACCGCGAGACTTTCAGTATTTACAAGATCAAAGTGTAGTGGAACATGACAATGCACCGGAAGTTTCGGGAAATAGTTCCGAAACACATGCTCCTGTTTCTGGAGATTGTTCTGAAGCACATGGTACTGTTGATTCTTTGTCTACTGAGGTTGCTGGTACAATTTTAAGCGCCCAGGAATGGAATTAGCGGGAAGTCGCAGGAATGGCCTTTAGGGTGAACCGTTTTTCTATTTTTTTTTGTCAGATTAGGCGAATCCCTCTAGATAATCGTCAGATTATGAGACAGTACGTTAAGAACATATAGATGAACAATATATATCTTAATCTGACGCGCTTGAGTATTTCAAAATGGCGAATTTTTTTTGCACATTATGAAAATGGCCGCGAGTTTGCGTCCCATCGAAATCGTCAGATTAGTGAATGAGAGCTTTTTTTTGGTGCACTTAACACTCCCTTCTGACGCGAAAATCTGACGCGCTCGATTTTTTTTTTTTTTTCATTTTCAACCCTTACATACAACCACCTGCATCATGCAAACGATCAGATTAACATACGTACATTATTCAAAATACGTAGGGCATTGATGCTATCAATATCTGACGCGCTCGAGGATGTCCATGCAACCGTTTTTTTTTACATATTTAAAAATCTATAGCCGCTTCCCCTACCTATGAAAAGGTATGTATCATTTAACATTTTTTTCTTCTTATCATCTAAGCTTTGCAACCCAATAGGTCTCTACGACGCTCGAGTAAATCCCCATTTAGCATCGTGGGCTCCCCTACTATAACTTACCATCAAAATCTTCTTTGTATATAAAAATCTCGTGTCACGGTGTTTGTGGTCTTATTCCTCCGATACGGCTCGACCGATTTTTATGTTTTTTTTTGGTAGGTATGAGAATAAGTGGTAAGGTATATTTCACACCGCTGGGTTGTTAAATTCTAAATTAACGCGAGCGAAGCCGTCGGAAAAAGCTAGTAATATATAAAATTTTAATTTTTTTTTTATAAAAATTTAATTATCCCAATAATTTTTAAAAATCCTGAAAGTGTATTGAAAAAAAATTGTCCTTGGTGGGCGGAATGTTTAATCAAAATTGTTAAATTAGCTACCGATAGAGGCCATTGTTAGTTGAGCAGCGATTCCTGAATTGCGATGTTAAGATTTTCCGGCGCTTAACTTGTCAAGCAAATATTATCTCAATACACGGTTGTAAGATAATATCGAGTTGTTTTACTATATCTTCATCCTTGCTAACGTATAGAGTGCTGCAGACAGCAGTAAGTGTCTATCTGTGATAGTTTGTGACGCCCAAGTATCGAGTTGTTCATATGACCATAGCTAGGTAGATATCATATGCCTTCTACGTTTTAGTTGTAGCCGGCCCACTGGGTATCCGCAGTGGGCCGGCGCGTGGTGGCCACTTCCTTTTAAAGAGAGGGGAGCTGTTTCCCAGCTGTGGGATTATTATAGGTTAATTATTCTTTCGATCATAGGAACCACTTCATTCTCATGTTTGTTTGTCTCTGTATCACCCTAAAGTAGACTGGTAGAAATGCATGCATAGTATTAAGTTCATCTTTGTACATTTGTGAACATAAAGTATTCAATAAATAAACCATAAGACAATTAATCGCATTATTTACAGAACGCGAACGTATCTACGACGAGGTGTTGGAGTTGCGACAACGCAATGCGGGGCTCCGGCAGTTAGTGCGCGGCGCCCTGCCCGAGCTGCCCGTGCAGGTGCCCAAGTACGTGCGCGGCTACCGGAAGGCTTTCACCGCGCCAACCCCTGATAATGCCCCCCCGGCATATGCAAGACTACCACCTATTTAAACTAAGGACCTTTCTTGCACAAGAAGATTTATTGTATTTCAGGATGCGTTTGTCTGTGGAACATATTTGCTTGCCTTTCAGGCTTGCCGTATTGTTGACCCCTAGGTAATCCACATACTGCAATGCAATATTGCAAGCCTGTAAGGTAAGCAGACTGTTCCGAAACTCTAACAGCATGAAGAGTAGTAAGTATAGGGGCAAGCCAAGCAAAAGATAAGCATATATAAATGAAATTAAAGTAGGTAGGAAGTGGGACCTATTCTATTTTTACAATTTTATAGTTTACAAATAGGTCCCGCCAGTTTAAATTTTTTTTTCTTTTTCTTACCGCCGCGCCCCCTCTTTTTTTTTAATTTTTTTTAGTCAGTACTTGTTTATTTCCTGCTTATTAGTTTAATGATGTGAAAGATTTTGCAGACGATTTAAGTTTATATTATACGATTTTCCACTTTTTATTTCATTGGTCGTTTGGAATAACTTTAAAAAATATAAGTTGTATATATTTTAGTAATCACCTTTTAAAATCCTTCAATTTGATACGCCATTAGATGTTACTGACTGGAAGAAAAACAAAAAATTCAAACCCCACCATATAATAGCCCACAAAATCCCATATATCAAACATATATCCAACGGGTCAGCCGTTGGATATATAATTTAAAAAAAAACAAAATCACAATGGCAGTTGTGTCGGTGATTTTTTTATCATTAATCTGCACTATAACTAAATTCAAAACCATAACCTATGCGATGCGTTTTGGATAAGCACCTGAGTCGCGCAGCCTTTTGGTAGCGCGTATACCTAGTTAGTTTTAAAATATTTGTCAAATGGTTATTTGAGATTGTAATCGAAAGTTCAAATGATCATGTTATTATCATATTAATTTATTACATTGTGTACCTAATTTAATTTTATAAGTTGGGCCCACGATAATCTAGCCTTTTTGTGCAATCTAGTTTTCCGAAGGCTTATGGCCATTATTACAACGATTTTATATTGTGCCTAGGGTTATTGGTGTTTGTTGAATCGCACTACTTATACTAAAAATGTACCTACCTAAATTAATAAAATTATTGATAATATCTAAAGTTGTGATTTTCATTTTTAATATTAGAGTAGGCTTACATTAATACACATATAAAAGTCGCTCTGTCCGTGCGCCATCTTAATAGACGTCTGCAGACTGATTGGTTTGGCACTTTCCTCACTGCGCCGCGCCGGTCCAGCGCATCGGGTTGGTGCTCGTCAAACGAAACACAGAGCGACTTTGAGCACTGTGGTGCACAAAGTGACGACCATTAGTGACCCTTAGCCATGAGGGTACGAGGAAGAAAAGAGAATACATTAATTACGTGTCACTGTGTTCGTACCCAGATTATGTTAAACGAACACGTCACCCCAGGACCTATTGTTGCCAATGGCGGTCCTCCCGAGATTGTTCGAGAATATATTTGCCTCAGGGCAAACTGCAGTTTGGTAAGAACAACTTTGAGGATGGAGGCTAACAGAAGAATCCAGCTGGGCTGGGCAGCATTTGCGAACCTTCGTCGGGTCTTCTTATCGCGTATTCCACAGAGCCTAAGACTAAGGTCTTCAATCAGTGTGTTCTGCCTGTTATGACTTACGGGACCGAAACGTGAACACTCACGGTAGGGTTCATCCGTAAATTCATGGTCACTCAGCGAGCTATGGAACGGTCTATGCTTGGAGTCTCTCCAAGGGATCGCATCCGAACACATGGATCACAGAAAAGTAAACTGAAGTGGCAATGGGCCTGCCATATTAGCCGTAGAACCGATGACCGTTGGGATAGACTTGTTTTTGAGTGGAGATCGCGAATCGGCAAGCGTACGGTGGGACGTCCTCAGGTTCAGTGGAGCTATGATCTTCGCACGGTGGCTGGTAGCAACTGGATGAGAGTTGCCGAGAATCGAGTTAAGTGCCGTGCTATTGAAGAGGCCTATATCTAGCAGTTGACTGTTGTAGGCTGATGATGATAATATTCGTACAGCCTATGTAATTTCCGAAACCACCTAAACGATTTCAAGGAAATTTTTCGAATGTGTATAGTTGGTTCGAGATTAAAAGATAGGATAGTTTAGGACTGGAGACTTCGTAAGGGCTTCAATTAACAGCCAGTAAGCACCCCATACACCTGGTACACCTAGACCTAAGGAAACCATTGATTGAAACCAAAATTCGATGCTGCGGCTTGTGTACAAAACTGTTTGAATATTCCAACACTGGCAACTTTGCATAATGATATTTTGTTATCTGTATTCTGAGTGACCTCTTGTAGGGATGTTAAAATACAACCACTTATTAAAGTAAAACTGTTATTCACAGATAATAGGTATGCCAAAACTAAGTTTTGGTGTCACCTTGAAGTACCTCTATTACACTTTTTGGTATATTTAATCATTTTAGGGTTCATAGCAGTGTCTTTTTTGAGAAGGCAGTTAATGTGCGATTTTTTCAAAATTAAAAACAAATGTAGTTTCAGACTGTACCTACTTATTTTCATAACAGCCAAAGTTCCTAAGCTCTAGCTAACCCATTTACAAGGAAAGGACTCCTCTCCAAAGACGACCTACCGACTTACTTAGTTTTTAGTTTTAGTTAAATAAGTGTCCCTATTCAATCAATCAATCAATCATTACTACAACCACTTTGAAATGTTAATACAATTGAAGTACAGTATGTAAGTAACTAAATATAACTTTATAGCCTGTCAATACATTAACATTAGTCATTTATACAGAGTGGATACTTTCAGCGGGGCAGTAAGAGGAACTACCTTAACCGTTGTAGCTACTCGAAAATGGTTTTAGGAGACTATCTACAATTTTTCGTCAAATTTTTTCGGTTTCACAAATTCTTTTCTTTCTCAAATTCAAAAGAAAGTTTTTTGCAATTTCTGACTTTTTAAGTACTACAACGATGGTTGGTTCTACAGAAGTTTTTAATCAGTATTGGAAACAGGATCGATTGGCATCGATGAAAAAAAATGTGTAAAAATGCCATTTTCTAGCTAACTGTACATTTTTTTGAAAATTTGTGAATGGCGATCAAAATTTTACAAAAAATAATGGAGTCTCTTAAGACCATTTTCGTGTAGGTGCACGGTTAAGATAGTTTACTGCCCTGCTGAAAGTTTCCTGTATAATCTTTATTTCATCTACCCTATCCCACAGTTATTTTAAACTATTGTAAATACGACATACGTATGATTTGGTAACACATGGCACATCCCTATTAACGTCAAATATGTCATGTCAGCCATCAGTTCATCTGTCATTCTGTCGACGTAGTTGATGGTTGGATTGGTTGTAAATTCGCGACAGGGACACGCCAAAAACCGATGTGATTAATTAGAAAAATATACAAGTGAAAAGGTCCCTCTTGATTATTGGATCTACAATAGGGAGTGTTAAGCAGTTAAAGGAAAGGTTAGTATATTTTTTGTATAATTCAGAATGTTTTTTTTCCTGAAATAACAGATTCCTATTTAATTCTAAAGAGTCTCTTCTTTGTGTTATCCTAGAATGTAGTCTTTAGCCTGACAAAGCATTTTTTACTTGCAGTATCTTCAACCATGTTGACGCAATTATTTCATCTTTTGGGAGCCATCCTATTTGCTTATGGATGTTACTATGACTACGTCTTCGTCAATATACCCTCAACTGCAAAAACTACTGTAACACCCTATGGAGGCAAATTCAAATATTTAACATATTTAAATGCGGTAAGTCTTATATACTTAATAATGTGCATGTGATGTAAACTGATTATGAGCATTTGCTTCATTATTGATAATTTCCTTATTTCCAGATGATACAAACTTTATACTTTACACTGGCGCTGCTTAATGATAGTTTTGGGAGCAATGAACAGTCACCGTCGGAAAAGCCACTTATAAGGAAAGTGAAGGACACAGTCTTTAGTGCTTTAGCATTCCCACTAGCAGTGTTTGTAGGAGTATCATTTTGGGGTATATATGCTGTTGATAGAGAGCTGATCTTGCCCAGAGCTATGGATGAATACTTTCCAACGTGGCTGAATCATGTGATGCACTCAAACATAGTTATGTTCATAATGGTAGAACTCTTGACATCATTCAGGATGTATCCTAAGAGAAAAGTTGGTCTTTCTATTCTTTCTTGCTTTATGGTTTGTTATTTAGTTTGGATACATGTTATCTACTACAACACTGGCGTTTGGGTGTACCCTATCTTGAGCGTTCTGAATTGGCCTGTAAGAGTATGTTTCTACATATTTTGCCTCATCTTAACATGTGGTGCATATTCTCTGGGAGAACAAATCAACAAAGCTGTTTGGGCTTCTGAAGTAGAAAAAACTGTAAGATCTGGCAAGAAAAAGGCCAAATAATAATTGAGATAGCAACTATTTAGATAGCATAGCCTAGATTCTAACCTCGCTTCTTGTTTCGAGGTTTGAAAGTTTATTTAACTTGTTCTAATTGGTGGATGGTTTTTTAAAGTACAATCAAGCTTTTGGAAAATAATATGCAAGGGCATGGAAGATTTTTGTATGTAGCCTCGCCGGTCTAACTTCCGCCATTTTATTTTATTTTCAAAGTAGCGGCCATTCATAAAACCTACATAAATACATAGCTGGCATCAATACAAACAAGTTTTGTGAAAGGCAAAATGTTCTAAAGTGTCACATTCCCGAGATATGAGCTATCAAAGTTAAAGTCTATTCACTGATGGCATGGCCAGCTATCGATTGATATCGATTTTATGTGGCTAATCAAATCAAAGTTGTGCTGAAGATGCCATCAATGAATGGACTTTAACTTTGATAGCTCATATCTCGGAAACATGACACTTTAAAACATTTGGTCTCAAACAAAACTTGTTTGTATTGATACTAGATATCGATATATAGGTTTTATGCCTGGCTGCAAATTTGAAAAAAAAAAATTGGCGGAAGTTAGGCCGGCCCTTTAATTCAAACTCCTTTAAGAATTGAAAATGGGAAGGGGCAAAATTTTGGCCAGTGAAAATCATAGATACAATAAATGAGTAATGTTGGGATCTAATCAATTTTATTTATTTATTGTTTGAAGTTTATTAAAGTGATACTAAAATAACCCCATCATATTTATGTATACCCAACTACTCGAAATTAAAAGATGAACCAACTACAAGTTCTATATTTGGTTCCTAAATTGACCTACTTCTGTAGTTAAATATATTTCATGTACATCCTAAACTATTTTACCTAAATGACTATTAAAAAGTTACTACTGTTTTCTTTTATTCTGTGGTTGTTATGCGGTTTAAAAGAGGCGCTTTTGTGTACCAATTAATTAACTCAATGAAAAGATTACAATTTTACAAACACTGATAATTATGACTTGTAAATTTGAATGTTATAAATTAAATAATTCCGAGTTCTTCATTGGTAATCATTGGTGATGTACTTAATGTTAAATTGTTAACAAATTTTTCTTTTCATGGCCTAAATTGTAACAAATAAACGCATCAAATCAAGTGATAAAAATCACTGACATTTTATTGATAAAACAATTTCTACCTATAATGCAAAAATATGTAAGTAATTTAAAAAAAACTGTTATGTGAACAAGGCATGGTTTAATTGAGAGTTAGTCACAGTGTGACTTGTTTCTTGATAACGATAATTAATTTAGATAACCGATATTGCCGATACCCTTAATACACAGAAATTGGTTGTGAAAGAGTTCAGCAATAATACGCAATTGGGTCGAAAAAGATATGCCTACTCATAGACAGTAGCTCTATTTAGCTGCTAATGATGCGTTTAATAATTTAATAATATTACTTACTACTTAGGGTTATGCATTTTGATTCAGTAGGAATTATCATAAAGAAGTAGGTACCGTAATTGTTACGTAAGATTAAATCCTGCTTGTTAGCGTGACTCGTCATTTTACAGATAATAATGATAACTACTTACGTACCTAACGTAATAATGACTACGTCTCTTGATTTATTATACTATTATATAAGCATTTATTAGTGAAGATAGCTTTAAAAACAAATATATATAATCGAAATGTATGTATGTATGAATTGCTTATTGGCCTGAATATTGTGCAAGTGTGTAAACGTTTAGTAACTTAAAATTTTACTTAATATTCGCAAGAATTGTTCTTAATTACCGAATGGTGATCGATGTGAAGCTGTACTAGGATCGTAAATATTTTTAGTAAGAATAAATTCGGCTACTCGGATACTCTGTAGTACCTAGTCACAAACTGTTAAAATATTTTTAAGTAAAAACTTTTATCAAAGCAATTTATATGATAATTCTTTGGTACAAAGCATTCCAAAACAAAATGATAAGACTTAATTAAGAGTCTTTAACTTATTATCTTATATTTTATTTTGTTTGATTATTATCTTCGTGGAATAAAACCCATGGTATCCATGTTAGACCTATTATTGAAAAATACCAAATACTGTAATAATTTTATTTCTTAAATTAAATTGGTAAAATATAAAAAAACTTCGTTGAAACAAGTTTTTATATAATTTTATACATATATTTAGATATAAAATTCGATTACATGTTAGAAAAGCTCTCTATTAGCACTGGCTATTCTCGATTTTTTTATAGTAGGAGTGTAGGCTTTGCCATTGAGCGCACAGAATTGATCATGCGAATGGATTGGTAATGCGCACATTCTCTCTAGCATCAATCACGGCTGAGCGAGGTGTAAAGGGAAATGAAATATATTATAAACTTCCATATGACTCGTATTTAATCATTTCTTGAGACAAATAGATAAGATTTCGAAATGTCTACCTATATAATTTCTTTGGTGATGATTAACTCGCCTTTGGCCATATAGTTAGGTACCAGGATAACAGATGGACATTACAACAGCTGGGAAAAACTGGATGAACACCGCCCAAGGCAAACAAAATGGAAAAAAAGGCATTTTACCCTACATGGGCCATACAATAATATATATTTTATGTATTTTTTTTTTTAGTAATTATGTATGTAATTGTATGGATAAATAAAGCTTGAATAAATAAATAACTCGCCTTAGATCGGCGAATTGAAATTGCAGCATTTCACGACTGCGCGTCAATAGTTGCAATTTAAAACTTATCAATGACATAAAAGTCACTTGACACGCGCTCGTGATTTGCGACTTAGCAACTAATATGGCAGCAAGAAAATCGTGTAGTCTGCATTTTTGTTTGCCCTTTGGTGCCTACTTATTGTGGTCGAGTGCCTATTTTGCCTAAAATAATCAGTGAAGTGTTCAATCACTTATGTACGAATGAACTCTTGCGACAGATCACTAACGATAAGAAAGCAATAAATTTTATATAAAATAAATTGTTTATAATAGAATTGCGCGTTTTATTGAGGCATCCAATGCAAATAAGTACCTACCTATCTACAAGCAGGTTGCATGTCATCATAGATTCTTACACAATAGACAATTATTATCATGACTAGTTTCCTCTGTAACTGGGAATTGAGGTCAGATGCTATCGCCACTAAGAATTAAATAATAATTATCATGCAATAACAAACAACTTTAAAGCATAAATGCGAATTTATTTCCGAACCACTTAAGTACACTCAAATAATAAAATACTTGTCAAAATCACAGTAAAAATATGATACATAAACAATACATACGCAAAAGTGTACTAATCTCTATAATATTATCACTTATCACGACTAGATTATTCAATTAAGAAAATTATACCATGAACTCTGGTCACATTTTAACGTCTTGCCATATGATGACGCCTTAATAACTACAATACAACGAATACAATAACTGTAACAATACTATACTTATTATAATACTTAAAATAAGGCAAATCTGATTTTATGGCGAGACTATAGACAAGATGGTTATTTCGAGATGTATTTTAATTCAAACCATAAAAACATGTCATGTTGGCCTTTGGGCACCGCTGTATAAATTCTTTGAAACTTGTAATTACTGCCGTGGTTCATAAAAACTTGTCTTAATTATAAAATATGTATTTTGCGCTAAATTAGTCCGCCAAATGATTCTTACTTTTTTTTTCTATAAACTGATGCAATGGTGCAAAATGCAAGAAAAATTGCACAGGTTTCCCTAACGCCTTAAATATAAACATGTAGAATAATATTACATTTCAATATAAATAAACAAAAGAAATAAATTAGACAAAAAAATAATTTCTTACGACTGTTCCATTAATCGCACATTTATAATTATGTGAATAAAAATTATCCTTAAGCCTACTTCTAAAGAATCTTTTTATATAATTTCTATAGACATCACTACTTTTATAGATTTACAAATGATTTAATACCTGAGATTCAGGTAACATTCCGACTAATAACAAATTTTAGACATTTGCATCCGATTCTTTTAATACAAAATATATGTATTACATTAACAGGGTTTCTATCTTGCCAAATATATTATTTAATTAATTGTATATAGATTTTGTGCTTGCAATGTGCTCATATCTCTCAGACTCAAGAACAAATATGCAAATGAATAAAACTTACTCCTAGCATATAGTAACCCTCTTCATGTAACGTGTATAAGTAAAAAACCTATCCTAATCTAGATGCTACAATCTAAGTTAATATGTATACAATTTATTCATAGCCGTTTTTATGACAAATGGGAGTGTTATTTTAATAAGTCGTATTTAATCGAGCCTAAGATTGGTTATGTCCTATTTCATAATTGGTAAACAGACAAGGAAATGGATGCTAAAATAAATAAATTGGCAGCGAATTTCGGGCCTATAGTCTGTTTTTTTAATCTCGGAGACTAAATTGACAAGTGAGAATGTCAAAACTGACTTAAATGCTATTGAAATCTATGTCAGTTTGCCATTTGTACTTGTCAATTTAGTCTCCGAGATTAAAAAACGACTTTAAGTAATTGCTTCACAAAACTGGCAACACATTTATCCACAGGCTGATTTACAGGAAGCAATTAAATTGCCTCTTTAGACGAAATAAGTTGAAACAATAATAAAATTTGTTCCATCTTCGACTGCACAAGCTGTATTGCTCCAATTTATGCAAAAGGAAAGATACCTGCGTCGTGTAAATTGGCCTAAACAGTAATGTCGTGTGTCAGCTGCCAATTCATTAATCTTAGTACCTTGCTTAATGACTATTATTATTGTAACGTGTCTGAGCTTATCTGATTTATTAGTTGCACAAAAGTTCAGTTTCAGCTGGATTGGGTAAGACTGGATGCCGACTCTAACTAACATCGTTGAGAAAAGGCTGATGAGTTGCACAAAAGTTAAAACGCTGCCAGGTGCCATTTTAAAAGACATATTTGGAAAAAGACAATTTCATACTTATAGTTGTGTTGGTCAATCTTAATGGTGCTGTTATAGGAATAAGAAGATAATTATAGGTACATTCAGTTTCTGTTTACCGGAAAGTACTGCTTAGCTGAAGTGATGGCAGTTAGCATTACAGCCCTACGTCTAGCATTAGTCTGCAAACGCGATGTTAGTATAATAAATTACCTACATGAAATAAGGAGTTTATTCGTTTTCCGTAAGTTCACGTTCCGGTCACTTATTTTAATGCAAGACAATGGCTTTCTTAACATCTAAACATGAACGATGTTTTAGGCGATTACAATTTACTCTAGCATTTGTTCTAAACTATATGGAGTCACAATATTATACACAAATTGGAATGGCAACGTGTCTTCATGAAATGTCCGTGTAGTTTCAGTGTGGGAGAATTGTAAGTTGTTACTTACAGTGACCAAAAGCCGACTGAATACGTAGGCAGCTCAGGCGTACGGCGATGAGCTACGTCTTCACCTTGCGTGACGTCTTGAAGTGGCCGTTCTTCTTCCACCCGTTGCCCTGAGACGCCTCGCCGTTCATGGCGCGGGTCCCAAACGTCGTCGTCTTGCTTTTCGTTTCGAACAGTACGTCCGAATCTGTCTCGCTTTCTGATACGTCTTTACTCGTGACTGCAAAATGAAGAGAAGAATGTGAGCAGTTTTAGCCTTCTACCAATATAGAAAAGTTGAAAGAGGTTGTTTTGATGTGCGCCAGTAGGTATTGACAACAATAAGCTGCTTATCATAATCAAGCTGTTTAAGTTGTAGTAGGTAACTGTAACGTATATTAAGTAATTAGTGTTCAAGAACGAGTAGCATTTGTGTAGTGATGACATGTTCACATCTACTACCCATGATCCGCGAGATGCCATGATTAGCGTGTCGATGGCAATCTAAATCGTGTCGGCCCAAAACTGAGCTACTAGTTTGGCGCTTTCAATAGAGTGCATCAGTTCCTGTAGTGAACAAACAACAGGACACGATAATCTTGCTTATGAAGTATGATTGCTTTGCTATGTAAGTTAAGCTTTACCCTCCTTAGAGATGTTACGTCGTATAAAAATACAGATTAGAGCAGGACAAAATAATATTGCTGATAAATCATCGCGATTCCTATCTGTTCTCAAAGAGCAGGTAAAGTTAAAGTCCGGTGACCAGATGGGCAGACAACATTGTTGCCAATACGGGTAAAGAACCAGAAATGGAAGAGATTAGCAAAGAAACGTGGAGATTAACACAAGCAAAGAAATATCTTTACCCAGCAGTGGGTGAAGTCGGGCGGTTGATGATGAAGATAACACCAACCTATTACTACTTCAGAGCAAATGCCTCGTCTCATACAGAGAAGGAACGAGCATTGATCATCAAGCTTGCACAAGGCGGGTTGGCGATTTCACACTAATAACAATATTAACTCTTAGTCGAGGTTTCCTCAAGTCGCGTCGTTTTCCCTTCACCGATGTCAGTGATCTCGAAGATAAACTTAGAAAGATGATGAATGATGAAGGTGATGAAAGTAAAATAATAAGTTTCGTTGTTGGTCGTACAATATTTACATGGTTTCTCCTCGTTGTCGGCGAGCGGCAGCAGGCGGTACTTGGGCCGCGCGCGCGGCTTGCGCGGCGCGCACAGGCGCCGCAGGGCGCGCGCGCTCGCGCAGCCGCACGCGCCCAGCGCCAGCAGCGCCGCCACGCCGCCCAGGCTCGCGTATACCACCGACCAGTCTGGTACACAATATACAATGAGTTTATTCATGTTAAAGAGTGCATATAATGTTAAGCAAAGTATTTAGTTTTAATTCCGCGAAAAAATCCTGGCCTGGATGCAGGATGCAGCACCCCCTCTGCCCTCTGTCTCTCCCAGCCCTCCCGCCCGCAAAAATATGCAAAAGCACGACCGAAACCTATACTCGAGACACGTGTTTCGCCTCTCCACGGGGCATCCTCAGGTGTGTTGACTTGACAACCGCTCGGGCGCGAATGAGCCAGTTGTATTTTTTTGGTTCGGACCTCGGCTTAGGGCGTCATTGAGGTGAGGGTAGCTAGGGACAGGCTGGGTCGAATTATTGTTATTTGGGGAATTTAAAGCTACAGGCTCAGCGGCGCGGGCTGGCACATCGAGGAAGAGTCGGGTGGTGAGCCAGCTGTACGGCGCACGCACCTTTATGGAATATAAATATGGGTAGGTAATAGGCGATCATGAGTAATAAAGGAGATGGTATTAGATTTGTCTGGTCGTTCAACAGTGTGTTTCTATTATTATTATTATGTTTTAAAATCTCTCTGTTCCAACACACACAACCGAATTGTAAATTGTTTTTTTTTTATCACAAACTTGCAAAATATTATCTATTATTGCCGCTCAAGGAACGGTCGGTGTCTATTAAATGACGGCTGAAATGAGATTGGCCGGGTAGCCATTCCTGTACGCGGCAACTTACTCTTTGTGTCTAATTACAAAGTTTCGGCCTGACTAACCTACATAGACCCCGTTACAATAATATAATATTTTGCATAACATTTAGTGTCATGGATTTCCACATAGTAACGACTGATTCTATAATTTATCTTAAACAGTGCTTCTATTAATAAGAATGACACACGAATGGGGAGTTAGCGTCGCTCACACAACACTATAGTATAAACGATCTCCAAAGTGAGGATGAGATTACTCTAATGTATGCTCAATACAAGAGTCACATGATGCGCGCTCGTGATGCATTGTCCGTAAATGGACTTAATACGTATCTACATGGTCTTTTTGATGACATAGAAGAAAATTCATAGACATAATATTATCAGTATCTAATGAGGTTGAGGCAGCGTACTCACCGCAGTCGGGTTGCGCGTCGGGGTCTAGCATGGCCAGCAGGCTCTGCATCCAGAAGGCGTCGCAGCGGCACGTGCGCGTGGCGTGGTCGCACACGCCGCGCCCGGAGCAGGCGCTCAGACAGCGCAGCGAGCGCACGGAGCCGCCGCCCCACGCCTCCCAGCCGCCACTCGCGCCGCGCACTAGCGATAGCGCCCGCACGCCCTCTACTGCTTTGCCCTGCGAACATCATACAAACATGTGCTTACTGCTTGACGTGTGCAAATTAAAAGCCACAAAAACTGTGGCCGTCACGGAAAGCCGAAGAAGATGTGAAGCAATAAAGAGTTTCATAGGCTGAGTCAGTCTTTTTTCAAAGCCGCACCAATAGATGTTTGACATCATAAACTTCAAATACATTATCGTACTATTGTCAGTATCATGCACACCATGCGTGTCAATTACACGCATGTTGTAAGACTATCCATTTACGAAGGGGAAAAAAACAGAATTTAAACTTAATTCGCCTTTATTTAGGTTAGGTAGTTATGCAATCTGGGTTACTAACTTTAGAATTCAGAACTTTGCTTTCTCAATTTTGAATGTTTGCGAAAACGTGAAGCGTTCTTTCATATTTAAGTAGGACCAGAATGAAATCCAAATATTCCTCACCTGTTCAGAAAGGAAGAAAATCAACTGCGTATTTCCGGAATCAATTTGTCCATGAACTTCAGTAACGTTCACTCTAATATCATCTTTGAGTAGTAGCGTCATCTTTTGTACTAGCGAGTCGAGCTGGCTCTGCGTGAAGGTCGATATGGGGATGTTCAGGGTCAACTCCATGAGGTTCATCTCGAGAGGGTCTGGCTTCACTTGGACGCTCACCGTGTCTTTGTCTGATTCCCCTTGATCGTCCGTCACCGTGAGCTCGTACACGTACCGTCCTGCTTCTATGTTTGTAAGCTGAGAACGTGTTAAAATTATTTTAGTTTTTGTTCAGAATTAAACATTTTGGAAGTACTTTTTCCAAATATCGTTCTTTTTGAAGTGAAACAACGTGAACGTGAACAATCTTTAAGGCCAGTTTACGGTCTACGGGCGTCAAAACCATTCACTAAAAGTTTTTGCTCGGCAACAAATTCCTTCTAAAAATCCTGTCACTTACCATAAGCACTGGTTGAGTATCAGAGTTCAGTATAACTGTCCCGGCGGCAAGTCCGGACGGCGAGCGACTCCACTTCCACGAGACAATACGGAAGTCGTCCGAGGACTTGGATCCGTTCAGTATCAACACGGACACCGGCAGGTTCAGTACTAAGTCGCCGCCTGCGTCCGCCTTCGGAGGACTGTTCTTGTCTGTAGGTGGAACGGTTTTTATAGAGAAAAATTCAGATGAAGGTTTCCCAAGAAAACTATGCGCTTTACCAATCATCGTATACATTGGAAATACAAACGCGCTATGATGACATTTAATATCGAGCTTTTACAACCATGGAAGTGCGTTGTTTTGTATTACCATGGGTAAATTAAGACGAATATACCGATACCCGATACCATCCAGCCGTTTTCAGATACGAGGTAATAAAGAATTTTACAAGGAAACATACAAGATCCGAGCGAAAAAATTGTTAATCTGTATTGCATAGAGACACAATTACATAAAACTTTTGAGAGTCCTAAGACGAGGTTGACGATTGGAGTTGGTTACCCGACAAACAGAAAACTTTAAATAAAAATACGCGTTTATATGAAGTCTACTATGTTACTCTATGTTGCGACGGTCGATTTCGTTCGAAAACACGAAAATGGTATCGAAGCGCAATTATTTCCTAGTTTAACAGTACTTATTTAAAGAGATATAAATGCTACATTAATTCGCTTTACTAGCGTTACAAAAGGTAGGTATACAGACAATGCAATTCCCGAGCATATGTCATGTGACTCATATGTCTTTTTACATAGCATCACGCCTGTAATACCCGAAGGGTTAGGCAGAGGTGTACTCTAATAGTACACCCACATTTCGCCAGTTTTGTTTAAGTCCCATGTAATAGAGACGAGCCTATTGTCATCAACCAGGCACAGATCCAGACCCCGTGGGTCTTACTGAAATTCCTGAAGGAAAACCCAATTACACTTCGCCCAACCAGGGCATCGAACCCAAGACCTCGTGCTCAGCACTCAAATTGGAATAATTGCCACGCGATGGCAAAGTGCAACCTGTATGTATACAAATAGACGAACCTACTTAAACACACTCGACATTCAAGAACATTATTAGTATATCCCATCAAAAAGTTGATACAAACGCATGCAATATTTAATGAAGTAATAATTTGAGATAGATTATTGCACAATGCAGATTTTTACATTAGGTTGATTTGGAAGTGTCCAATGCGTATTTTAGAATTAATTAAACATAACAACAAAGCTGTACAGAAATTTCAACCCTTACGACCTAATAATAAAATGTACATTTGTGCAACAGTGATTTTTACAAGAAAATTATTATGTATGTACACACTTACTTTGAGTGACTGTTACGGTGACATTATCAGATGCAGAGTTCCCGTTATCGTCGAGTACAGTCAAGGAGAACACGTACTGCCCCTTCGTGAGCCCAGTCGCATTGGCCACGGACTCGTTAAAATTGACAATGTTAGAGTTAGTGGGACCGGAGAGACAACGCCAGGTGTACGCGACTATCCTATGGTCATCGTGCGATGCCGAACCGTTCAGGATGATCCACGTTTGAGGTAGTGATATGAACTGCAAGTATATTTTATTACAAATGAAGCAATTGAAGTAGAGGTAGCAATCAGTTAGTTGTTGATATGAAAAGTTCTCGTCGGCGGCGTTGTGTATAGTCAGCGATTAACTAGCTATTAATATACTGAGTGATTTGTTAAACGTGGGCCCTATTTTAATCTTTTGAACGCCATTGTCACATATATGTGAGAAGCACGCGCGTGCCCTGTGCGCTAACGTCACAAATATGTGACAAAAAATATGCGGTGCACTATAACACGAATCCCTATTCTTTTTGTAGGTAATTGCGGTGAAATTGTGGCTTGGCGTGAAGGGCACGCGCGTGCGTTTATGCTCTGGCGGTCAAAAGGTTGAGGATGTGTAGTACTCATGAAAATGAACACTTTTTACTATGGGACAGATCATGTAAACGCGAAAAAAATATCAGCTGCTGCGGTCGAAAAAATGTAGGCAACAGCAGCTTCTTTTAATAATATTTCATAGTTAGTCCCATAGTAAAATTTGCTCATATTTATGAGTACTTGACTCCCCTAAAGTATTGCCTATGTTTAACCAATCACCCTGTATATCTTTTACTGACACAGAATCAACAATCTTTTGCATGTTTCTTGAGTGAGGAATTAGTAAGTTAATCGCTTCTTCTTCGGCGGAGGGACAGGTGCCCAACGCAATTCTCATTAATTTGTTGAAGATATAGATCCTGCAATTCACGACACGCGCGTCTTTTATTGCAATTTAAACCTTATGACAGTGTTAATGAACTTCATAATAACCTTTGCAAATGACGTAAGCTCATGATTTGCAGTAAGTATAGTATGGTTCCCTACACCCATAATTTCTGTTGGAAATAAGCCGAAAATGTATAATATTTTATAGAGTTAATTATCATGTATTTAATATAAGTTTTACTGTGCAATATTCCAACGAATCATTATTTCGGATGTCCGTTGTGATAACTTGTATAGATCGTCGATAATGACATGCAATGATTATAATATCTTATCATACAATACGCTTCCCCCACAATTTTACATAAGTTATCAGCGATATTTGTTTTAGTTACCATACACCATGTTCATGGCTTGCAATCAGCGTGCATGTTTACAATAGAAGGTAGGTATGCAGTCCATTTGATTCTCTGGACATATTTACAGTTGTTAGTAAGAGAAATATTATGGACGGTCGTGCATATTAATCGTGTACTAAGATTTTAAATTTAATATATTTATTTGCCAATAAAGGGTGTGACTAGACCCCACAAGCGCGGCTTGTCCTGAACATAGACCCAAGCGGCTGTTATTATTTAGCCACGAGCTCCGGTTATACCTAGTTTAAATAAAGCAATTTTTTCAGGACCGAATAACATTCTCGTAACAAATTTTTGTTTTAAACTAACGGCCTTGCTCATAATTATGATTTACTGGCCTGATAGCAGGTTACAAAACATGATTACGTGCAGTGTTATACATATTTTACCACTTGAGCAAATCAGAATCGAATTAATTTAACAGATTGACGACTGAAATGTTAGAACAATCTTTATTGGACTAGTATAAATCGACGGTGGAATTTCTGTCGGCTTTTTAAATTTGGGCGGTGAGACCAAACTCAACAGCGCATTCTGTGTACCTTAGGGTGGTACCACACCAATTGATCGATCGTCGTCCGATGCCATCGATCGATGGTAGAAGGGATTAGTCGACGTCAATCGATAGTTTCTCTCTTACGACTAATCCATTCTACCATCGATCGATCGATTGGTGTGGTAACACCCTAACAGAATTTCCAACCCCGTAAATATCAGAAATTGGGCATATTCTTTATTGAAATTGTTAGTAGTACTTACGGCTTCTGCCTGTGCGTCAGCTACAGGCGGGGTATTGGTCGGTGGTTTGACGAAAACATGGACTTCTGCTGTGGAAGACTGGCCCGAGGAATCCGTCACTTTTAACACGAATGTGTACACGCCTTCCGATAGATTCGACAACTGGAAAAGTGTGAAAATTTGTTCAATTTTAGAGGAACTTATTTCTATGGAAGCTGGCCTGGTTATCCCATCGCTATTTTGATTTTTCTGGTTGCGGCGCTCTATGAAACTGGTATATATGTATATACCAGTTTCATAGAGCATAGGTAGACACTTAAACATAGGTACAAAAAATGTAAAGGACTATAATGCCCTAAAGTGTCGCGTTGTCGATAATTTAGATATTTAAAGACAAAATTAACTTTATGAGGTTTTGGTTTTATGTTTTTAGAAGTTTCAACTTGTTGAGATATTTAGGTGTGTGACTGTACTGGCTATTATTTTGGTACATTTGATGAAAAACCATTAATTGTGTATAAACAATTGTTTAGAACAAAAACGTTCATAAAAGGAGGAAACATTGTTAAACACACCATGGCATGCGCTAGATTGATAAGTGGCGATAACAACGAAAGGATATGATTATAAACCTCGTTTTTTCATTAACCCTTATCTATGGTATTTATTTTATATTTATTATGATCGCGAGCGCCGTTCAGTGGAAATAAATTGGAATAGCTTCCTCAGTTATTTTACACAAGCTAGCTTGTATAATCATATAATATCGATCAATCATTAATTACATTGACAGCAGTACCTATAGCTATTTATTTATTGTGAAAAAAAAAACATGTTTTTGTTTTGACATGATGATCATCATCATATGCCTCGCCTTTTCCCGGCTATGTTAGGGTCGGCTTCCAGTCTTACCGGGTACAGCTGAATACCAGTATTTTACATGGAGCGACTGCCTGTCTGACCTCCACAACCCAGTTAGTACTAGGTAATACGAAAGCTCTTGGTAAGACTAGTTGTCACTGACTACCTGTAACGACTGTCAAAGATCTACAAATGACATGTTTTAACACGATGATACCCAATTTTTTTTTTATCAATCGCCTGCCGTCAGTGGCGTGCTCGGCATGAAATCGAGTCAAAGCCTTGAATAAACAACTGAAAATATTTAGGGGGGGGGGGGGGAATTGACCGAGAAAATCTGTTCCGAGTTCTGACATTGGTATTTAATAACGCCGGTTTTATTTTCCTATTATTTTAATATGCCTAAATATAAAATACAAATAGTGGTTATTAACTTTTCATATTTTATATACCGTCACAAAATTACAACAACTAATTCAATTAAGTTGTCAGTATCAAGTAAATGATATAAGAGCCATCTATTGACTTAAATGTAGCAACTCAACTCTTCGAGTCAATTCGTAATTGTTTCCCTCGCTTTGTTAGAGATGGCGCACGAACAATAAATTGGTTTCTAACTACACATTATTGTAAATGTTTGTAATTACTCACAATGTAAACAGCCACAACTCAACTCTTCATTATTCGCTTCTTTACCCCGGACAGATGACAAACAACAAAGTACACAGAAGTCACCACGTATCTATTACTAGATAGATTTTCAAATTGTTTGAATGAGAGCAGCCGAACAGCCATTGAACACGCTAACCTACGCTGATCGACTAAAATGCACATTATGGGTTTTAGTTTTCTGAGAATATTCAAATCAGGGGTAGGTTTATTTAGGTGAAGTAACGAGATTATATTTTTCTGTAAAACTCAAAGTATTTATCTTGCTAAGTAGGTACCGATTACAGACACTTTAATCCTTCACAAGGAAAAATTGCGTTTCCGAATTAATTTTAGTGTTCACTTCAAAACAAAGTTAATTACGGCAATAACTAATCAAAAAACTTTAAATCCCAAGAAATCGAAAAAATAAAACCACAAAAAACAAATGCACCAGTTCCTAATCGCTCAAAACTAACTAAAATACGAACTATCATGAAATCGTACTTTGTACCTATCAAAATTCGCGCGAAGCGCATATAAATTGCGCGCATCCTCGGTGCGAACACACTTCTCTCTCAAACTTACACAGACTTACACGCACACATTCAAAGAAAAGCCCAGCTTTAAACTCTATACAAATTCTCAAATCAGTACCTACCAATGTTATCAATAACAGAGACATTTTGTTAGGAAAACTGAAAGGTCAGAGAAGCCAAATGCAAGCCAGTGGGTGAGAAAGAGAAAGCATTAGCGAGCGCGCGTAGGTACGATTGCGTACTAAAATTCTACGTTTAACTCTTTTTTTGTATAGTGTTAGAGCGAGCCAGAGTATCGCGGCCGGCATCGGAGAATAAGCGCGCGAATTTAAAATAATTTCTGCCATAGAGGACACAGTTGTGGAGATAGCGAATTTTGTTCTTGTTTGACAAAAACTTATGTTTTTGTAAAATGTTTTTTTTATTTCTTGAGTTTGATTTTTAGGCAAGCCCGGCTTTCGGGCTTGTAAGATAGGTTCGCCACTGCCTGCCGTACCTAAGAAAGCCTACAGGAAAATCAGGCGCGGCGACTTGGACTCTTTCACGACGGATTATCCAAGGAAGACAGTGAAGAGAGAGAAAAACTTACTTGTAAATAAGGAGAGTGTGTATTTTGCATGTCCACAGCTTTGTTTTCATCTTCAGCAGATTTCGTCCATTCCCAGGATGTGATCTCGTGGTCGTCCGTTGATAGACTCCCGTTCAATGTCAAGTTGTTGTTTGGTAAATATATGATTACGTCTTGGCCTGAAGAAAACGGAGTTAACTTTTAATAACTGCCTCGTTGGTCTAGTGGTTGCAAGCATGACTGCTGAGCATTAGGTCCTGAGTTCGATTCCCGGGTCAGCCAAAGTGTCATTGGGTTTTTCTGACGAAATGTGGGTGTACTATTAGGTACACCTTTGCTTTTCCCTTGGGGGTTACAGGCGTGATGTTTTGTTTAAATAACAATTGCTGGAGGGGTGGTAACGGTATGTGTCATAGAGAAGTGTCATAGAGGTGAAAAAAAACGTATTATAACACGCAATTGTACAAATTGTTTTTTTTTACAATGCATTTTTGTCTTTACTAATTCAATATTTTAAAACAATATGCGTGAAACTCACCTGCATTTGCTTCAGGTGGATAATCCGTATGATTTAAAACAGTAATATTAGCTGCTGTAGAGTTCTTCACATGGTCCGAGTCCTCAACTGTCAGCTTAAATGTATAGTTGCCGGGCTGTTTGAGATCATTCAGCACTAAAGTGGGGCCGTCTTGCAGTGGGGGCTGGTAGCCAATAGGACCCGATGTTAGGTCCCAATGCCAGGATATGATAGCGTCGTCATCCTGTAGTAGAAGGCAGAATACTTTGATTAAAAACCGGCCAAGGGCGAGTCGGACTCGCGCATGAAGGGTTCCGTACCATGGTAAGCGAGCCCCCTTTCATTTTTAATTGATTTTTATTTTTTGTTGTTATAGCTTCATATAGGTATTCCTGTATCTATCTGTGTTCTGTGTCTAAGTTTTTTTTTTTATAGGCAATGTACTATCTTTTGTATTTTTTCCAAAATTGTCGGCCCTGTAGTTTTGGATTTAAGGGGGGGGGGGGAATGGTCAATTTTGGCCTATTTTCTTAAATATCTTTAAAAATATTTATTTTAAAATTATAAAATAAATGTATTTGAGATGCTCACAATTAACCTTTTCATTTGATATGTAACACGATATAATTTGCAAAACTTTTTTTCATTTTCTAGTTTACCCCCCAAAAGTGGCCCCATGTTTAAAATTCATTAATTTTACACTTTGGGTCTCCGACTTACATAGGTGTACCAAACAACTTAATCGGTCCTGTAGTTTCAGAATCAATAGTTTACACACCTTGCTGGCGCTGCCATCTAGCACAGCAACCGTGTTAGGAAGTTTCACAGTTTGCGTTTGTGGCGTAATGACGACTTGTGGAGGTGTGTTGACGCGATGGGGCGGCAGTACTGTCACGTTGGCAAACCCTTCCCCGTACGAGCTGGTCCCGTTCACCGTCACCTTGAAGCGGTATTGGCCTTCCGTCAGATCCGTTAGCGTCACTTTTGCTCCGTTTTGATTCATGTTTCCTGTGATGAACGCAAGTGTTGATAAAATATTTGGAATTTATTTGAAATTCAGCTGTCAATAAATGCTAATAAATTACTTTTATATACGTGTATATATACAACCTTTGTCTTACTGCTACATTAGAATATTTTAAAAGGAACTTAACTCAGTTATTGCAGTCATATTAAGTACTACGTCTTATTGTTAGTTTAACACTTGTTAACATCTGTCACATAACATTAAATTTGTTTTCCTCTATCATCCGTACAGTCACTAGCACCAATATATATACACATTCCTAAATTTAAAAGCAATTTTAGCGAAAAATAACGACTGTAACTTGGCGAAAGGATCTTTTTCATAAAAAATATGAGTTCCAAAATACTATGTTCGTAACAACATTAAATTTTAATCAGAACAGTAACAGAAAAACACTTTTCAAAAGTTGTTAAGTGTTTACATATTGGTGCTCGTGACAGTACATTGTGTAACATTGTATATGCTCAATTACTTATTTAACTAGGATCATAAAAGTCGCACCTTCATAGTTATTACCTGTAAATCCTCCTTTTGGTTGGTCGACTAGTGTCCACACATAGTTGTAATGGCTCATTGTCGCTTTCTCGTCAGGAATAGTGTATGCAGCCAAGGTCACTTCATTGTCTGGCAGTTGTACCTAACAAATACATTTATGAAACAGTTAGAAACATGTACGGGTCGTCATGATGGTCTAATCGAGTAATTTGGACACAAATTCGGGAATAGGCCGCTCCACTTAGCTTGAAATAAGCCGTGCCGATAGGAACGTAAAATTCAGCGATGGTAGACGGTAGTAGTGGAATGGAGATGGGCAATCGGGTCGAGCCGAATACGTGCACTAATTGGTTCGGCTCGGCTTTGTTGTTTATCAAATACTATCGAAACGAATTTGCCGAACCGATTGTGTACGTGGAGTAGGTACTCCTTATCCTTGCGGTAATGGAGCGATCAATTTGTAATCAACTCTAATTTCTATTCAAATACTTTGTTTGATTAATTTTAGGTATATTTTTCTAAATCCATACACTGTAAGTAATTAATTGGATTAGGAAATTACAAATTAAAATATTTTCCTCATGTTATATTGGATTCCTGTTGTTGGATTAGAATATTAGTGGAATAATTACCTGTTTAGATAAAATTGAAACAGTCAAAGTTTGAACACTTTTCGGTGATGACGTTTCAGTTTTTAGAGCATCACTTTTTGCTTCACCTTCATCATTCTTCTTCATAGCATCAACAGTTGGCCCTTTGGAGAAAGGTCTCAATGTTTGAACACAAGCTCCTTGTGCATTCTCTTCTGTGCCAGGCACACACTTACAAATGCCATTCCTTAATTTTAGGCCCAGTGGTATACACTCCGAGTTAAACGGACAGTCACCAACACCTACTTCACATGGTATTTTTTCTAGAAAATTTGTAGCATCCATTATCATGTCACTGTCGTTATTATCTCGATACTTATCAAACGACCTGGCTTCATCATCATCCATTGTAGGCAAGTTGTTGATGAAACGTGACAAGAAGTTGGAATCATCATCATCATTGAGTAGATCATTGCGGTGACTTGTGTATGGAGAATATATTGATTCTTCTTCAGGTGAAAAGTTGTTGTTAACTGGCCTGTAGCTAGATTGATCTAATATGTCTGACCAGTTTTCTGCAACAATACAATATAAGTATTTTCTTATCATTCAAATCATTATTAAACTATTTGCTATCATGTAAATGATATTTAACTATATGATTTTTTATCAATATCAGGGATCTATGTACGTTATGTTTCACTAATAGGACTCAGAAACATTTCATAGCTGTGTCAATAAACTACAATATAGACAACATGCATAACATGAGTAAATAATGTTGTATCATTGAGTTTGATGTTAAACTAAAATATATTTCATCATCAGTCCATGTTATTTTCATGTTACTGATAAGAGTGGGCAATAGCCTACACAATTTTGATTTTATGACATCATTTTCAACAACAATTTCTGAGTAATACACCCAGGATTCTATCACCCCTATACATATAGATCAAAATACTAACTACAAGTATGAAATGTAGAAATGCATAGTTAATGCCTTACCATTGGGCAGGACTGGTTTGACCAGAATCATGGACACATGGGATGCCTCCCACTTGCGGCTGCCTGTCCTCTGCAGAGGGAGACAGAGCTCATCACTCACACATTCCACATGGAAACACCTCAGGTCGTAGATGAATACTATGTTGCAGGTTTCAGACAGGCAGCATTCCATCACACATTGCTTCAGACCTTTCAGACCTGGCTTCTCTGTGTAGTTGCCTGCTGTAAGATTTCCTGGGGGTAGAAAAAAATGTTTTAAATATTTCAGGGTTTAGTAGGTAAAACTTATTGCTGTAGCCCTGGTAAAGGTTGCTCTCCAAGACCATTTGAAAATATATTTAATTTCACCACTGGGTTATAGTTTAGAGATAAGACTCAGTACAAACAAAGAATTCCACTTTCTTTCTTTCGATTTCTTCCAAATATATTGTACTAGTAACTTGTAGTAAGTAGAATTTGAATTGCATTTTATTGTGACTGTTTGCTAAAATTTATATTCCATTTGTCAACAGCTGTTTGTTTAATTTTCAGTATTAGGTGACAAGCAGTTTGTACTGGCATTGTTTATATTACTTTATAAAAGAGCGATATAATCATTACAAGAACAAGAGTGGTATAAACTTACCAACTGGCATATAGTTCAAAAAATTCTTGGGATATAGCTTGGGGCATTTATTATTTTCATATTTTTCACTCCATGGTTTATTATTATACTGCGACAGACACACTCTCACATTTATTAAAATCACTAAACTAAATAAACCCAGGCATATGTTAGTAATACTGTTCATTATGGAATATTTCTAATCGCGATTAAATATATGTTTCGTCGCACAATGTTTCACTTCGACAGATACTGCACGGTTTTATGTTATCTCAATCACAGGAACCTAAACATAATGTAAAAGATACACAATTTTTGCGTAGGAGTACAAATATTAATTTAATAATATTGTTTTTTAAAATTCTGATAAACTAACGTAAACATAATCGAATAATCGAAATCCCTCATCGTGAATGGGAAACGTCAGTCAAAACTACGTCAGAATCGCAATAATGTAGGAAGTAAATTAGTTGCATCATTGTCTTTCACACCAAAATGATTCTGGTTGTCTCTATCATGAATTGTTTTTCATGCTTAAAATATAAACTCTGCAGAAAACGCACCTCTGCATGACGTTTTGACATATATTTGACGTTATCAGTCATGCTCGGACTAGTGATGTACCTTGCACGTTCGACTAAATAAGAAACAAAATAAAACACTTACCCTCAGTCGGGTAAAAAGTTACAACCGATTGACAGATATTCTCTAGCTAGATGATATCCAAGATCATCCATTTTGGGATCTTTTGTCTGGACTGTGAGTTCTGTTATCATCACGAAACAAAGTTTTTTTTTTCCGTGTCCCCATGTAGCTGAACTTAAAACCCAAGCTACACCACTGTGCGCTTGAGCATCTAATCGGGGTTTCTGCTGAAGCGGAAGCGAGCAGAGCGGAGAGGAGACGAGCAAGAATCAATCACGTCGGTAGAAATCCACATTGCGTCCTTCAACTCCGCTTTGATAATGTGATTGGTCCAATCTGGCACGTTTCCGTGCCACTCTGCTCTTTTCAGCTTTGATGGAAACCCGACTTAGGTCGTGCAAACGGAATGATTACATAGAATGTTGATATTACTTATTTCCGTATTTATGCTTGGGCCTGCACTAAGATAAATTAATTAAAATTGAAACGCTCGAACAATTTTTGTTTTGATTACCTACTTGTACCTTTAATCTAAACAATATTTTCAGTTTTCACGAATGCTAGCAGTTGCGGAAACTTTATGAAATAATCCATACCTACATCGGTGGACTTTTAAAACTTAAAAATGGGTGCAGGCCAAATCGGAGGGATTGCTACTTTGTGTAATGACCAACTTTTATAAAATTAATACCTAAGTAATTATTCTCAATTTTAATAACAATGATCATTGTAATGAAATTCAACATTAAAATGATTACAGTGGATATGGATTTTAAAAATGCTGCTACATTTCTTGGCGAACCAGCGGAAGCAACGGAAGCCCAATATGTTGTAAGTCTTTAGTTAAGACTTAATTAAGAATTACTTGTGTTTTATTGAAATTTTATGGAAAACCAGAGGTATATCTCAAGTCATGCCGAACATACAGATATATTTTAGTGATCGCAAATACTGTAAATTACAAAGACTGGCTTTAGTAATCGAATATACAAACTCGGATTACAGGTTATGAGCTCATGATCTGATCTATAGTGGCAAAGTTTAAAAATTTTCATGAAAATCTTACTCCATAAAGACCTACAGACGTGCCTATTTAGTTTACCACCAAAGTCATTAGTCAGTGCAAGGTCAGACGAACCTCTGACGATAGTAGGTCCTGCGGGCTGGACTCCTAGATTTAACGAAACTTTAGATTAGTGGGCGGGACATGAATGAAAAGTGGTTTTATAAATCTATAATTTTCTAGTCCAAGTGTATGCTAAATTCTTGATTTGTTAATTTCATCGTGGAAACCATGGAAGTCGTCACGTCTTTCTGCGCAGTCAGCGCAGTTAGCATTATAAGCGACGAAACAGCAATCACGTTTAATGCAATGACCCTACCTCTTACTATTCTGTGAGTTTAATACTATGAATTACACACACATCTCCTACAAGTCTAACACTTCACACAAAACACATAGGTACTTAGGTACTCATACGAATGACTCCATAACTTTAAAAAAATAAGATGTGTTATCGTTATAGTCATAGTATTAGATTCTGCGCCCACACATTGTGATTATTTGTGATCGAACGAAGACTGTGCGTAATAATATACCGACCCTGTGAATGTGCCACTCGTTTTTCGGAATAAAAACGAATGAATGTGATGAGTAGAAAACGATATTTCTATTTATTTTATTTATTAAAACTTTATGCACATAATGTACAAAGGCGGACTTAATGCCTTGGGCATTTTATACCAGTATACCTTAGGGTGATGCAGAGATAAAAGAGTAGGTGCAATAGTACGGAAATAAAAAATATATAATAATAAATAGATAGGTATATATTTTTCCATCATCATCTTCTGAGTTGTGACGATAACTTTTTGTATTCAGGTTCATTATTTATCACACGCCATGATGTTTTGCATGGGCGTGCTGATAGAGGCTCACGTGGTACTCACACCAGCCAGTTGTGTGCACGGAGAGAGATATAAGTTCAACGTCGTGGCTGGCACACACTTCTTTCTGGAAAATACTGGCATATCCCGAACGGTGCACCATCTTTGCGTTCATAGAGGTATGAAGTATTTGCAAGCAATAGTTACGGGAAAAGCTTTCGTTGACAGGATAACTGATGGCTAAGTAATAAGTTGTCTAAATATAAACGGCGCTGGAATATGCAGAAACTTCCTTGCCCTCAACAAGGAGAAAGAGAACAACTACAAGTAAGACAAGAAATTCAAACGGTAACTTAGAGCCCGGAGGTGCAAACGTGATGCAAGATGGGTTCTTGAGATTGCACTTCAGTGTTAAATCCGACTTTATGAAAAGTAGAGCTAAGCATTGGACTTGATTTTTTGTTTCAGGTATTTTGAAGCCAGGAATCGAACCTGACTGATAACTATACCATCTAATTTTAATTTATCGTAGGTTACAACACTTCACAGCGATGGACGGATTGTTTGACAGACAATCTGGCGTTACTGGTTCTAAACCAACAATTCTCTTTTCATAAGCGCGAGCCGGGCTCCAATTTCTTAATGAATCGAGTTCGTTACGGTATGTCCAGTTCAAAAGACGAGAACTTGTTCTCGGACACTTCCTGCAGGTATTATGGATGGGGCAGTAGGAGGAATGTAAGTTAAACATTGTTAAGTTAAATTACCTGTAAAGCTTTGATTTGTTTTTGTCTTCGAAAGTAACATCCAGGAAAGGAAATCCCAGTAGGAGATTTTCAGCCGGTTGTATTTTAAACCTAATTTAGTACCTACCTGACTCTTGATCCCGTTATAAAGTAACTTCTGGTAAAGTTACTTCTATACTTTGATCTGGTTATCCTGAATCAGACGTTGGGATGGAACTTACTTGTACATGTATATGTGCAAGTATGAGTGAAAGCTACCGTAATTTTTTTAATTTTTTTATCTTATCTTATTAATTAACATTGTCAGTTCTACTACGTTTTTTCATAACATAGGAAACCAACTACCTATAAGACTTAGGTAGTTTGAACTACCTCGTAGTATTTCATACATAAAGGGTGTAAAAAGACCCTTAACGAAGCCGAAAGGTACTTGTTCTCCCCGTCATTGCGATCATTTTTTTGTTCTAGACCATACCTGGGAACCTAATAGTTACGGAGATATTAGGGGTCAAAGTTCCAACTTTTTCGCTTTTTCAACTTTTTTTTAAATACATGTTTCTAATGTAAGATTTTTACTTTAAACACCTTCACGACCCCCGTACTATTCAATCCATCCATCAGCTCAATGTTTTGAGTGCGTTACATTGAGTTTTACTGTAAAAGGTAATTTTTTACCCCAAAAAAAAAAATCGTTTCCCAGTAATAATTTTTGCGTAAAGTTACTTAGTTTGATGTACAGAATGATTGGTTGACGGCTTCGTGAAGGGTCTGTTTACACCCTGTATGTAGTTTGGTTCCTATGCTATGTATCTTAATGACGATCATCTCCAGGGCTATCTGATCCCGTTGCTGATTCACCTCCGCCGCGTCGACGTCACCTTATTACCCAAAGAGAGCTGTTTGGCGATGTTTAATTATCAGGAGAAGTTTCTCTGTATCCAACAATCTGCGTGCAGGGTAATGTTTTTAATTTTATAAGTACCTATTTTTATTCCTAATTTCTGCGATTGTTTGGGAGGTACCTACCTACCGCTCTTAGGCGGTGTACTTACTTAAATTATATTTTAATGCAGGTGTAATGTGCACAGCACAAAAATAACATTTGTATGGTCCAAAGTTCCAAACCATTCATTTTGATGGCACGGTTGGTGCAGTGGCTGAGTGATTGGCTGCTGCGCTGCGTGTCACGGATTCGATTCCCGCATGGAACAAGTATTTGTATGGCTTACGGGTAGTTGATATAGGCCAAGGTTTAAAAAAAAGAAAGAAGTTTTAGGTTGTAATGCTAATAAACCCTAGAGAGGAGAATGAAATTTTAGCCAAATTAAGACCAGCTGCAACTAAAATCGTTGAAAAATACGCCTGCACAACAACATATTAATTATATCTAACACAGTAAATGTTGTTGAACTGTCAAAATAAATGGCATTGCCATTGAGTGTGTAACCAATTACCCCGCTGTTATGCACTAAAAGTCAAATTCCTTAAGGGCTGATTTTTCAATAGTCAGATAACTTTTATCTGAGGTATAAAAATTGCGGTTTGACAGCTTATCTGCCAAAAATCAGCCCTAAAAGTCAGTAATCATATTTCAATTAAATAAGAAACGATACTTTTTCAGTCGGCGAAATTCGGAGCATTGTGTCCAGTAAGTACATTATAATTTACTTACATAAATATTACACAGAATCGTTATGTAGGTTTGTTTAAAATTATTTTGAAGAGCATGTCGATTGTAGGTTCATGGTTTAACCTTCGTTCGTGTTCATCAGTAGGACAAATAGCGTATTGTCCAGTCTTCAATGTAGTACTTACCAACAATGCAATACGAGTGGGTACCTAACGACATGCGCGAACGCATATAACTGACTCGACCATGGAAATGGAATAGAATATCTTGAAATAATTACTTAAAACCTTGTACCCACACAAAAATAAATATAATTCTATTTGCTTTACTTTTTGCTATGTCACAGTGCCATACAGAGCACAGAATCAAAAGTTAGAAGTACATAGTTAATTCAGATCCCGTAACAATCTTATCTAAAATAGTGTGATTTAGAACAGGTTTACGAGTAGAGTAACGGATTCAAACGAAAAAGGTCGCTGTTGCGACCTTTTTATATTTATCTATGGTTTTTTACTCTTTTTACATATGTTGTCAAAATTTAATTAGTTGTGTCAGTGACTCGTAATTTTATCGTTGCTAAAAATATAATCCACTATTTTCTCTACATTTTTTGGTCCTTCGAGCCGGATATTATTTTTTCTATTTTCCCTAACAGTCGCATAACTCATTATTATCATTTAGCAGACCTCTGCTGAACCTATAGGTAGGTATGCTATTTACTTTGTTCGCTATTCAATTGGATCAGCAATCCTATTTGTGGGCAAAGGGCCCGTCCGCCCAGAAGTGAGATTGCTTTTGTAGCCATCTCCTTGGTTGCCTACCACGATCCTGTCTAAGGGTACCGGTAAGTTCTATGCTACTTGGGTCCACAGTTTGTCTGGGGTGCAACTGACATGTCCTCCTCAGTTCTAGTTAATTTGGGCAGTTTTTTGAGCCATGGCATTGTTTTGTAACGCAGTACAGTTGCAAGCTCGATTATAAATGTATAGTACCTATACATTAGTATCCACAGACAGATACAAAGCTTCATTGGCACTGGAACGACTGTCACTGTATTTAGGAGATGTTCCGTACCAACAACGATTGTTATTGTACTGGAAACAATCTTCTTGATACTAGCATTTAATTTTTAGGACGACGTAGGTTCCGTCATCGTTTGTTCCGGTTTCGCAATAGGAATGATGACGTCTCGTCTAGTGGATCGGCCGTGTGGTGTTGGCTTCTTGGACTTGAGCAAGTATTCTAAGTTCCTGACCTGTGGGGTGGATGACTCTCGCGACGTTCTTGACGGTGATGACGACGGTGTCTTAGAGCTCAAGGCCACGGTTCCCACGACTCCTGAGGTGCGTACCCTACCACCAGAAAACAGCACTAGTGACGAAGAAGATCCGACAAAGCCGCCAAAGCCAGAACCAACAGACCCGCCAAAGCCAGAACCAACAACAACAACAACAGAAACAAATGAAGAACCAATTCCAGAATTTCCAGACCAGTAGAAGGATTTTAACAGGAGTCTAGAAAACGCAGTAGGTACTCTTATTATAACACTTAAAATTGTCATGTAGGTAATAAAAAAAAATTCGTACGGCGTTCGTCTTATTTGGATCCCGTCTTACCAGTGAGTCACGACTCACGAGCATGGTTTAGGCAAATTTCGAGGAATAACTGGGGTTTGATAGGTATCTTGATCCATACAGGGAGCCGATTTAGTTACCTGGATCCGTGAGTCTAGTACCCGTCATATTAAAGAACTTTCCTAAAGAAACTCATAACCAAGTCGTGAAAAAAAAACAAATCCTATATAACAGTAAACTGTTTTGGTGCATGTCTCAGACCACATAAAAAATCAATACACAACGCTGTCAACCATGGGCGTACCCACGGTGGGGCAGGGTGGGGCACTTTCCCCAGCCAGCTCTCTGACCCGAAGATAAGAATTTTTAGGCAAAATTAATATAATGACAAAAAATAGTCATTTAGGTACCTACTTTAACATTTTTCACATTATAATAAAACTTAGCCAGAACCCTCGCGGGTTATTTTTGAAATAAGGTGTAGTGCAGTCAATAAAACGTATCAGTTAGTAAATAAAAAGTATTTTAATTTCCTATCACTTAGTTTATTTACTTCTGCCCCACCCCTTAAAAAAGCTGGGTACGCCCATGCTGTCAACAGTGACGTGAGGCCGGTTTCGTAAGCATGTGTGCCCTTATTGAGCGTGGTTTGATGTAAATGTGTGCGTGTGAGTGTGTATGCACAGAGCAGGGCATAGTTTTGCGCATGCTTCACTGTATTGTTCGCAGCGCTGTCTTTGTTTTTTATTTTAGGTCAGAGGTGCAAATTAAAAGTAAAAATTCTTTTTTTTTTCATGAATTGGGTTTATTGTTTTGGTGGTCATGAATGGTTGAGTTTCTTTGGGAAAGTTGTTTAATTTGACGGGTACACTCACTTCCTTGAAGGATATACTTAGTAAACTGTTTCGTATGTATTTGTTTTTCTTAAAAAGGTAAAAGTCTGGTAGAAAATTCAGATAAGACAAGTAAATGAATTATGCGTGTATTTAATTATGTAAAATAAATATCAAGTCTTTCATCTTTTCTTTATTTTTTTAAAATAATTAAAGTACAGTTCTCTCAGAAAATATTTTTAACTTATTTAAACTTAATTAAGAGGACTCAGGTTCTTCTCGATATTTTAATTTGATGTCCGTTGATCGGAAACAGCAGCATTTCTATTTTAAGGGGACCGATGTCATCAGCTTCTATTTTGTATGATCGCAGCACGCTTGCTAGTACACTCTTCATGATAAGCATGCCGAAGTTACGTCCTGAAAATATTTTTTTTAAATAGTTTAATCGTGTGAGGTTCTAGTCGTCATTTTACTCAGTAACTGAACTGAGTCGCGGAGGTCAGGCAATTGATAGAAATAAACAAACCGGCCAAGTGCGAGTCAGACTTGCATACAAAGGGTCCGTAGCACGAAATAAAATAATAATTAAAAATATACAATATTAAACATCATATAAATGTCAATTTACACTCAAAACAAAACAAAATTAGTTTTTCATAGTATCTTAACACTTTCACAGCGGATCACGATCTCAGCTCGGCATTCATATTTTTCTCTTATTAGCGAATCACGGCATCGCCTTTCGTACTGTTTATTAGAAAAACACGACGTCTTATCGTGATTCGCGTTGTACGCGTTTGTAGCTGAGTTAATAAGCTACACACACATATGCATTGATAGATTTTACATACACAAAAAGAATTATCTATATACTCCTGTCCGTTATTTTTCTATGATGTTAACAATTATGCAGAAAATCGCCCGCGTACCGTATCAAGCGGCGCTCTAAACGCTCCGCTGTCAAAGTGTCAAAAACAAGGTTATTGCTGCAGTTTCACGAAAAGTCCCGTATCTCACAAAGTAATTAACATCAAATCTTATTGATAACAATTTTCGTTGAAAGTTTTAAAAGCGAATATCTCTTCAACCACGCAGATTTTTTTTTTCTACCCGCTGTTACATGTATAGAGGGCCGTTGTTTCTTCATAATTTAATATCACTTTTATGTAGCGGTTCATAGAAGACACCTATTGTCTAAATTTCAACCGTGTCGTGCCAACAGTTTCGGAGTAAAATGGCTTTGACAGACAGACGGGCAGGACGAATCTAAATTAAGTAGGCAGGGAACTAGAAATAATAATGGCCTCTAATAAGAATACAATAAAATATAGCATGGTGCTGTAAGTACAATAATAAACGTAATTGAATATCTAGTACCGATACAGTTTCTGGTGCCATAACTGAAGGGCTGGAAGGCGGCAGGGTGTCTGGTCTGTGATCTTTCGGGCAGGAACCTGTCGGGGTCAAACTCGTCAGGCTTGGGACCCCACACTGCTGGAGACCGATGTATTGCGAAGGATCCTATCACGGCTCCAGAGCCCGCTGGCAAAGTTACTCCACATGTAGCTGTAATGAGTGAAATGTTGATAACAGTACATCACAAGGTTTTATTTAACAAAGAGAGAAGATCTGATGATCATACAAATCATTGCAGACTGGTCAGACGTGTGTTAGTTCTTCCAATAAAACACGGTAGTCCATCACCCAGTCTCTGAAAGCTAGCGATTTAGAATAATTTCCCCTATTGACCTGACAAGTTAGAGACATTCAATTTGACACTTTGTTGTAGGTTCTTAAAGTACAGAACTAGTAATAATACCGAGCTCTCCATATTCTATTTGAAGGCATAGAAGGTGCTAATCCAACGCACAACATCAGGATTTTAACTTGTCCCAAGTTTCAATCATGCAAGCATTAGGGCCGGACTCCACCAAAGCGGACACGAGACAAGAAGAGAGGAGATGTGTTGTAAACCAGCAATAGAAGTCTGTTATTCAAACAGCAGCGCACACCGAAGACTAGAAGAGACGTGAGCGGAATGCCATGCGCGGCGTGCGGCGGATACACCCTAGCTCCTGAACATCTCCCCTCTCCCGTTTTCACATCTCCACAATGCTTCTATGGATAGAACCTAGCTTCTCTACATCTTCTCTCCTCTCTGATGGGCAAGCGAAGACGTGCAGAGATGTTTGCACATCTTCGCTTGGTGGAGTGGGAGTCCGGCCATTACGCCTTGATCTCGTAGTGAGGAGGCCGTGTCCCAGCAAAGAGACCATAAAATACTGATTATGCAACGTTATGCTTACCTACATATGAAAACGGAATAGAATTATTACGTGTATATCTGTAAATGAACGATTTAATTCCATTGTGAATAGAATAACTTACGTAAATAGGTATCTTTGTCTATATTCCTCGCAATGATCGGAACTACTGTATAGAGTCTCATGCTCTCTTTGATGACTCGCTCCAAATAATGCATTTTCTGTAAGTCTTCTTTAATAGCCCCTCGCTTGTCCGTGCCGAAAATTGATTGTTGCCTGGAATATAATAAATAAGTAAACAGATGAAATGAAGTCGCCTGATTTGATTCACAAATATTTAAGTTACTAAGATTTATTCCATAGTTCTGCTGTATACTCAAGTAGACCACTGCAAATACTATTCTTCAAAATGAGGCACACTGAAGGCGCGATACAGAACTTAATCCACTTGCTGGAATGTTCCAAGTTCATACACCTCCACCTTTCGAGGAAATGAACATCACTGACTTTACTTTTAACGTGGCCTAGGTCCAACTAATCTAAAACAACCACCGACTGGAAAAAAAGAACACAAGGGTGAAAAATGATTTATGGCCGTAAATCATTTTTCACTCTAATGTTCTTCTTTTCATTGTCGTTTGTGTACAACATTTATCAGAACGGTGTTGTCATATTCAGGGATGTCCATCAACTTTCTCCATTTTAAACACGAAAAAATATTCAGCCATCCGATACAAAATTTCAATACTACTCGACCGAAACGTATGGGGCAGCTGATTGTTTTTTTTTGCGATTACGATGATGGTCTCATGGACATAATGATAAAGATATGCAGGTGCCCAGGTGGATGTGTCGCACCACACCTCAGATACACACTGTATATTGACTTACTCAAGCAGTACTTTCTCCTGTGCATCCCGATGTATTCCAAGGAGGACGAGGGTGTACGCAATGACCAGAGCCGTGGTGTCGTTGCCGGCGATCGTGATCGAGTCGATGTGCTCCCGAAGTTGTACGTCCGTGAACTCTATTTCTCTACCAAATAGTAAGTCGAGGACAGCGCGGAGTTTCCCTTGAAAATATAAGGGCAATATGAAAACCGTATTATCACATACAATGTTACTCTATTAAGATCTTGTGACAACCAGTCTTACCAAAGGAAAATTGTATTACCCAGGGACTGTGTTGTGGAGGTTAGATAGGCAGTCGCTCCATGTAAACTACTGGTATTCAGCATCTGTATGCTGATCCCAAGATAGTTGGGAAAAGGCTAGGCAGATGATGATAATGACAGTTACATAACACCACGTCTATTTTTACCCGTAGGGTTAGGCAGAAACGTATCATTATTACAACCACATTGGGGGCGAGCCTATTGTCTTATTGTTAGACCCTGTTAATGAAAAATTCTTGATGGCCGTGCTTAAGTTTGTTTACCTTCTGAGTCGATTCTACTAGCATACTTAATTTTAAATATCCTATTAAACAACACTTAAAATCAATATACATACGTGAATAATAATTTATAGTAGTTACCTAATAGTAATTTGCATAAAACAATACCTTCAGATACAGATTATGTTAAACTATGAATGATGGTGACGTCGTATATTATATGCCTACTTCATACAAAACATTTTTTCTCTACATTCAACATTCCTTATACGCATAAATATGTAAATAACGTGGTCTAGCACAAGTTTAATTCAAAAGTAAGTTCAAATATTTGATTTATAAACTAAAAGTAGTTATGTAAATAGATCGTGACTATTAAAAGACGTATCAAATAAACGTTTTGAACTGTTTTCTTTTAACTAAATAATTGTTAAGTAAAATTTGGGGTCCAAGTGCTCACAGCCTTTTCAAGGACATTCCAAAACGCTTAGTTGAAACTTCCCGTGACCCAAGGGCTGGCTTTTACCTTGGCCAAAGGCTTAGCGTTGCCATACAACGTGGCAATGCCGCCAGTCTCTTAGGTACATTACCAGTTGACAGCGCTGAGGAGGAGTTTTTGACGCCATTTTTTAAGTTTATTGTTAAGTTAGTTACTTTTGGTTATTTTAATTTATTAATGGATATAATATTTAGCTAGTAAGTGATTCTTTTTTTTAGTAAAATGAAGAAAAATAACATTACAACGAAGATATCGTACAAATATTTATCTACGCAGCAGTTAAAGCTGTAATGCTTCTAGAAACATTTTGTTTGCTTATGTCTGTCAATAGACCTGATTTGATCAGATATTATCATTTATTTCGAAATCTAATAAAATAAAGATAACTCAATGAAGTAAACTGCTACTTTCTACATTAATATTTTTTGCGATTAAAAAAGATAAATCTTACCGGGTTGTTCTTTGATTTCACTCTTTATTTTCTTCTTTTCATATTCTATACGCCTTTTTTGAACTACCTGCAAACAGAAAGCCGTTAAAAATGGCAGCAACTGCCTTCGTTCTAACAAACTAATAGAGCCTTCTAAAAGTTCAGTCAAACCGACTGCTGGCTGGCCGGCTGCGAGACCGGACTTGGGCAGGTACTCAAAATCCGGTGCCCGGAATTTGGTGCGCAATCTTTCCGTACCGAGTTAACCGCACCTTTGATTAATCGTGAAACATAGGCTACTGACGCATTGGCACGAGCGTGTGACGTAAGCATAACGTCGATACGGCGATAAATATCTACAGCAGACTGTCCTAAAACATTTTGTTTTTTTTTACGACTAGCATAATAAGTGTCACTCATTGATATGAATGAAGTCTTGTAGTTGATAAGTGCATAGATTTTTAAGAAAGAAGAAACGTGTATTTTTTATTACGATATGTTTACGTCGTTATTCGGGTTAAAGGCTCAAGGTCGTAAAAATACGTTTTTTAGCTCATTCTGTCAATACAACAATATATATCATTGCTTCTTTTGTTTTAAAAGCTTGTCTACTCGACAATTAGACCAACGCAATTTAAAATCAGGTTGCAGTTTCGACCCACCTCATTCGTAAACTTGTGTGTGAGATCAATGTTGTCCTTCTGCAGCTTGGCATAGCGGGTGAGGTTGAAGAGGCAGTCGGGTTGCAGCCAGACCTTGAACAGACGCTTGTTCAGGATCTCCATGACAATGTGGCGCGCGCGCAGGTACGGCGTGTCGGGTGAGTGTTGGACGTCCATGCGTTCGCCCATAGCCGTCTCTGTGGGTGTGAGAGATAAATTTGTAATGGCTATTTCAGCTGTATTAAGAGCCATTTTCCAGACTCGGAAGGTTGAGGTGTAGGAATTGTTAAACACTGCTTAAGTTTTAATTTTTGAACTTTGAGTACTATAAAGGGTGTAAAAAGACCCTTAACGAAGCCGAATGGTACTTGTTTTCCCTGTCATTGCGATCATTTTTTTGTTCTAGACCATACCTGGGAACCTCCTAGTTTCGAAGATATTGGGGGTCAAAGTTCCAACTTTTTCACAAGTTTTTTTTTAAATACATGTTTCTAATGTAAAAATTTTACTTTAAACACCTTCACGACCCTCGTATTATTCAATCCATCCATCAGCACAATGTTTTGAGTACGTTACATCGTTTTACCGTCAAACTTGATTTTTCACCCTAAAAAAAAAGTCGTTTTCCAGCAATAATTTTTGCGCAAAGTTTGATGTACAGAATGCCTGGCTGTTTACACCCCGTATTAAGTACAGGTTGGTTAGTTCTTTAATCAATTACTCAAATCAGAAACTGGCAATTAATCTCTAAGATCTTCAACAGTTTGGTGTATGTTGGCCTAAAACTACGAAAGTTTTGCTGTTAAAAAGGTTTAATGAAAGGTTCGGACCAATTGTGGACTTGCTGCGGCACCGGACACTGATAGATACTTCAGTAAGTATTTGTATGGAGATATCCATGTCCGAAGCTTCGGCCCCAATATCTCCGTAACGGCTTGACCAAACGAAAAAAAAGGAAGGACGAAGTCAAAAAATAATGAGCATCGCTATATAAGGTGACTGGTAATTAGTGACCGATTCTTAAACACGTGATTGTACTCATGATAACAAACAACTTTCCCAAAGTTATTTTTTTTATAATCATTCACTTTTATCATAATAACACAACTGACCTATCAGCTGTTAGTCGCGTAACGCCGTTCTGTCTCATTACTATCGTACCGTGCAAACACTGTTGCACGGTACCCTTGCGGCTCGCAAGCCCGCTCCGTAAGATTTATTGTGATAAAAGTGATGTGGATAAAAAAAGGGAAAGTTGTTTGTTGTCATGAGTACAATCACGTGTTTAAGTATCGGTCACTAATAACCAGTAACCTTATATACAGTCTCTGCTCAGTATTCATATTGTCTCCACTAGATTAAGATCTAAAAGGCGTCTAAAATTTACTTACATAGAGACGCTTTAGTTCAAAATGTCGTAATTTAATTAACTGGTACAGACGCCAGTATATCAAGCTACTACAATCTAACAAATTTCTTTAATAGATTTTCAACTTTATTACTCTGAAGGATAAGGTTCAATTGATTACAAAAACTTGACAGTTGCGGGTAGCTTGTTGTGCTGGCGTCTGTACATGATTTTAACTACTTATCACGAAAGTACAACTTACCAAAAACAATGTCCAAGGTGCAACCAGTGACATATTTGAGAACATCGAACTTCTTCCCATCTGCCTGTTCGTCTAATCTTTCGATAAGGACATCAGCTTGCTGAGCAATGACGCCCAAGTATTCCTCCACTATTTTGTTGTGGAAAACTGGTAGTAACACTTTTCTATGTGCTTTCCATAGATTTACTGAAATATCAAAGTAAATTGTGTGAATTAGGTAGTTTCATGTTAGGTTGAATAAGTAAGTAACTAGACTCGGTTATATTGTAGGCAATGTTTGATATATTATTTTATATCAGGTCGAATATAAGTATAGTTGACCTATCAGGTGATTCATAAAGTGTTGTTTGTTGTTCCTCGTGTGCGCACAATATGTACACATGTTAATGTCTTTGGTAAACCATACCATTTTTTCAGAAATGGACTCAAGTCGAAACTTCTAGATCAACCCAAATGTTTAAATAGTTATAAGTAAGTGTAAACAAAGTTAAGACGCAATATCAAAAGCAATATTGTATCAAAGACAATATTTGCTAAGTGACAGATTAAAAATTCAAACTTCGTACATTTGTTCGCGCTTACTTCACATTTGAATTTAGAATGAAACACGTTTGTTTATACCTGGAGCCACAAATAGCCCGTGGCCTAGCCAAGGCCGAAGGAAACGATAGACTACATCCTTGTCTAGACAGTTCTCTAACACTATTTGGGCGTCTTCAGGGTCGCCGATAGCTGCAATCATAAAAAGTAGGTATTAAACTCAGGAAGATACGTAGTAGTTGTAATAAACTAATCAGAAAAATATGATGCATTCAAAGAAAAGATAGAAAATTAATCACAAAATATACCTATTTATATTGTGAACCAAAACAGTTATTTTGTCCTTGCATGCACATGCACGACATAGTACAGTAACCTTAAATTATGGCCTTTTGTTTAATCAAGAAACACAATTCCTCACATCCGTAGAAGGTTATTAACACATTCAGTTTTAGGCCATGTTTGGTATCCTAGTCCTACAATATTTGCTGAGCAAACCCTCTTATTTGTTGGTGACGCAAAACCGCGACGCTTGAGTGAGAACAGTGTATGTATGTACATTCTTCTTACTTAGTCAACACACAAGTGGCTTGATAACTTACCCACGTATAATTTCGGGCCAAGCCAGATCTTCGCTGACTGCTTATGCTTAAACGCTAACTCCGCTACAGTCCAAAGGTTCTTTAATATTTCTGTAACAAAGGGTTATTTGAACTGATCTGTTTATTCAAGTTTGTCAACTGTTTAGAATGACGCTTGAGTAAACATTTTGAAGGCGCATCTACTATGGTAATGTGTACTTGCCCTGGTAAGTAAGTACCTTCGTCAATAGGTGCAGTGGCGGTGCAAATAGCTCAAGTGTCACATTTTATAGTTTGCACAGACGATGTACCTTTTAAGTGTTGGTTCCTCAAGGATGCTGAATGAATGACCAACAATATGATGGAATTACCTTGACCATTATAGTCATAGTCGCAGCCGTGAAATTTCGGGGCCAGTTGGTTGGTAAAGTAAAAAGCATAATGCTATTTAACTCATTAGGATGCAACTGCTCGCTAGCTCCTGTACTATAGGACAGGCTACTCTATTTTGTCTTATGTCATTCAAAAATCTGGTCAATGGAACAGCGTTTTCATTATTAATTATAATTGCACTTATTTCTTTATTTATTTTCAGTATATGTGGTCTTACGTACTACAGGGCAAATACCTCCGTTTCCTCTTGTGGTATTTTTTTTTTTTGCAATTTGCCGTACCGTGTCAGGCTGTCTGTTAAACAGAATATGATTTGCGGCTACCCTTAATAGGTACTTCACAAATAAGAAGTTCTAGTTTGTTGTTAAAAGAAAACAGTCAATACTCACGTTGGGTATCTCCCAAGAAAAGAGAGCCATTACCAATGAGCGGTAGAGTCGGTAACATCGGCAGAGACTTCGTCATGCGGTCCATACGATGCGCATTCGTGATCCAATATATCCAGGAGATAAATAAAACTGTGAATACTAGCGCCAAGATAATCATCGCGATGATCTGGAACTAAAAGTATTTGCTAAAGAGGTTTCACTACAGACACAAACCATAGTTTGATTATTCTAGAACCACCATTAGGATGCATTTATTATTCTTTAAACTCTTAACTGGCCCATACATGTTGACCGTTTATCTAGCAGTTTTTGCATGACACGGGTTTTTTTAACATAACATCACGCCTGTAGTTCCCGAAGGGTTATAAAGGGTGTAAAAAGACCCTTAACGAAAATGAAAACCACATATTCTGCCCATCATTGGGATAATTTTTTTGTTCTGGACCATACCTGGGAACCTACTAGTTACGGAGATATTGGAGGTCAAAGTTCCAATTTTTTCACAAGTTTTTTTTAAATACTACTTTTTAAGGTTATAATTTTACTTTAAATACCTCCATGACCCGTTTACTATTCAAAGCATCCATCAGCACCATGTTTTGAGTGCGTTGCATTGAGTTTTACCGTAAAAAGTATTTTTTCACCCAAAAAAAAAAGTCGTTTCCCAGCAATAATTTTTGCGTAGGGTGACTTAGTTTGATTTACATAATGCTTGGTTGACGGCTTCGTGAAGGGTCCGTTTACACCCTGTATAGACAGAGGTGTACCTAATAGAACACGCATATTTCGCCAGTAATGTTTAAGTCCCATGTAACAGGGGGCGAGCCTATTGCCAGCAACCGGGCACAAATCCAGACTCTTTGACTGCTACTGAGAAATTCCTGATGGAAAAACCCAATAACACTTTGCCCGACCCGGGAATCGAACCCAGGACCTCATGCACAGCTGTCGCGCTTGTGACCACTAGACGAACGAAGGAGTCTTTTTATCGGGTTTTTTTTGACATCTGACGAAAAATCTCTTTGGCCGGAGTTCGAGAGTTTAAGTGTCAAGTTCTGAATTCAGGGTAACTTTTTGCGCGTTGATGTCTCTTACACCGTGTATATTTACACAAAAGTAACAAAATTTTAGAGACGAAAACCTAATAAAACGTTTAAAAACTGCTGTATTAACTCGGGATATACTAAAACCTTGTATTTGACGCGTTGCGTTTAAGAACTAGGTCTTATAAAGGGTGTAAACGGACCCTTCACGAAGCCGGCAACCATGCATAATGTACAACAAACTAAGTAACTCTTCGCAGAATTATTGCAGGGAAACGACAACAAAAAAAATGTTGGTGTGAAAAATCACGTTTTACGGTAGGACCTAATGTAACGCTCTCAAAACATTGTGCTGATGGACGGATTGAATAGTACGGGGTCGTGGAGGTGTTTAAAGTAAAAATCTTACATTAAAAACAAGCATTAAAACAAAAAAGCTTGGGAAAAAGTTGGAACTTTGATCCCCAATATCTCCGTAACTAGAAGGTTTCCAGGTATGGTACAGAACAAAAAAAATATCGCAGTGACGGGGAGTACCTTTCGGCTTCGTTAAGGGTCTAGTTACACCCTTTATTTACACAAAAGTAACAAAATGTTAGAGATAAAAATCTAATAAAAAGATTACTACTACAAGTACTAAAAACTTGTATTTCACGCGTTCCGTAAGTACTAGGTCTTTATACATCGTGACTTTTTAGTCGTCTTACAAAGGTCCACTCAATGTGCCCGACATAAAATAGTCCTCGGCGTGATTTTTTTTTTTTACCTACCGTAATAGGTACAAAGAAAATAAATAAAATTATGAAACATCCTGTTAATGATGTTTACGTGTCAAACGGGAGAATAATACCTACCATACCCAGCGCTCGAGTCCAGTAGATTATCGCTCACAACAGGGTGTTTCAACTACGTCATGCGACATAATATTGAATAATATTTTTATTTTTAAATTATTAAAATCTCATAAATACCTATTTTTAATGAATGCTTAGTAGTCATTGGATACATGAAGTGGGCTGTCGTTGCAAGACGACTAAAAAGTCACGGTGCATATTGTTTTAAAAATAAAAGTGGTTTCATTAACAATCAAAATCAACCGACCTTTTTAAATTCCAATTCTTTGCATTTGAAAGGTTAATTATTACGCAGTTAGATTCCTTGCAATCTAAATCTAGATATTCTAGATGCTAAAATAAAACTGATGAGGTAAAAAACCGGTCATCGGTTTTTATTCCTCGTATTTTGTATAAATATGATAATAATATAATAAAATGATTTATGTATATTTAAATAATAATATGATTTATGTAATTGTTGTACCTGGGCGAGCTCTGCTCGAATGAAAATAGAGAAAACGAATTTTCCCAGATATGAGACCTACCTAGATTGAATTTTCTCCCCTGTGACCCCTATATTACAACTTTCGTCGAAATCGTTAGAGCTGTTTTCGAGAACATATCATCTACCTAGCCTTTTCACAACTATGTTGGGGTCGACTTCCAGTCTAACCGGATGCAGCTGAATACCAGTATTTTACAAGGAGCGACTGCCTATCTGACCTCCACAACCCAGTTCGTACTGGGTAATACGATAGCCTTTGGTATATTAGACTGGTTGTCAGACTTTCGGGCCACTGACTACCTGTAACGACTGTCAAAGTTCTACAAATGACAGCCGGCACCAACGACATAACGTGTTTTCCGAGGCACGGAGGAAAATCGGTATGTAAAGTGTGGTCACCCATCCAAAGATCAACCTAGGCAATCGCGGCTTAACCTGAAGATTCATCCGATCGGCTGATGTTATTTACCCACGAGCTCCTCTCATACTAGGTAAAAAAAATGATGCAGTACGTCATAGAGATTAGTAAAAGACAGGTTACAAGTTAGTTGACGAGTAGTTCGGCTAAACATTATTTTATTCAATATTGTTTGACCGCTTACAATAATATGTATTGTGATTTCATTATGTTATTAGTTTCAAAAGATGACACAAAACATTCAAGTCACATGATAAAATGTGAATTTTATTAAAAACTTGAATTTTAAGTAACATTTATCATATAACAATTTAGTATAATTGAAGTTATTAAATAATTTATCATCAAATTTTATATTTAATTGGTCATAAAGCAAAAAGTACCTTAGCGTGCGAAATGGTGTCATCCGAAACGTAAGTCACGTAGCTGCGTATAGTCTGGTAAATGAGTGCTCAAAAGGGGTATGTGGTTGGAAACTATGTTGGGTTCGGTTTCCAGTATAACCGGATACAACTGAATATTACGAATGACTTTTCATCTCGCGACAAACATCCTCAAAATATAACGAACTCGTGTTAATCATAAAACAACAAGTTATCGGCTGCTTTTTTCAAAACGTGTGCATTAATTAGATATAAACAATAAGTAACGAAAAACTCGATACCCAGCGTCAAAATCATGTCCAAGCAATTAATAAAACTCGTTGAGTACAAAATTCTCTACATTTTTCGTGACCTTTAACATTAAATAATATGTGAAGTGCGTCACGTATTTCAAGTTCAAGGTCGCAAAGTGTGTCATCAATTTATTCCCAAAGCGTTTAATAATAATGACAAATTGTTTTTTTTCATAGACACAACTTTTCTACCTACCACTTCTATTGGGCTATGGTTTTAGGATATCGCCAAGCGGTTGGTCGACTCTTCAAGTGACCAGAGGGCTGACCTTTATTTTGGCCAAAGAATCAGCATTGCCATCCAAAGTGGCAAGTTTAGTCTTCCATTTATTACCATGGATGCAAATAGATCTGAGAATGCTGCCTGCCAGTCTTCCGGGCACTTTTTCTGTTGACAGCGATGTGGACGATTTTTTAACGCCCTGTATTTCTTTTCCCATTTTGATACTTGTACCTATATATTTTTATCATAGGTCTATTTGTAATCTATTTGTAAATAATATACATGGTAAATAAAAAAATGTTGACATCATCATCTGCCTAGTCTTTTCCCAACTATGTTAGGGTGTTAGGGGATGGAGCTGAATACCAGTATTTTACTTGGAGCGACTGCCTATCTGACCTCCACAACCCAGTTATTACTAGGTAATACGATACCTTTGGTAAGGCTGGTTGTCAGACTTTTTTGGGCCACTGACTATCTGTAACGACTGTCAAAGATCTACAAATGACAGCCAGGACAAACGGCTTAACGTGCTTTCCTAGGCACGGAGGAAACTCGAAACCCATCCACAAACAAACCTAGGCAACACGGCTTAATCTAAAGATCGATCCGAGCGGCTTTTATTACTTAGTCACGAGCACTTCAAAAAAATTTTTATTTTATTTTATTTTATTTTAGATATAGCTAAATACATAATTATAGTTAAATGCAGCAATGCGTATCGTCGGTCTGGTAACGCCAGAACAGACAAATGTTTAGGTATATATAGTTAAACCATCCAACCTTACACACATAACATAATATGTGACGCGATCGACAAGGCATTTACCGACAGATGTGCGATCAACCTGCTAATTGAAGATTACATGAATAAAAACACTATAAAAAGTCTAAGATAACTTTAGTTTCGGAAGTCGGTGACTTTGTTTGTTTCATTGTGTTTTTTGCCAACGACTTTCGAAAGTAGGTAAAGTTATTTTATATTTTTTGTGTATATTTTGGGAGTCGTTTTTTTTTTTCAAAATGGTTTTGTATGTTTTTTAGTTGTCCCATACACATTCTTGTCATGAATTAATTTAACATTGTAACTCATGTCATCAAGATAGGACAGGAAGAAAACAATCGTAACTTAAAACTACTCAGGAAAGTTATTAAAATTTATATGGGACCAGCGCGCGGTCTTCCTCTACCAAATGAAAAAAACAATCACGTAAATCGGCCTAGTAATCACGTAGTAATCGATGTACATACATGAAAAAAATGCTGGTGGAATACATAAACTCCCCCTTTTTAGGGTTCCGTAGGCGAATGGCAAAAAAAGGAATTATAGATATAGATTCGTCATGTCTTTCTGTCTGTCCGTCTGTATGTCACAGCCACTTTATCCCGAAACTAATAGAACTACACAGTTGAAACTTGGTCGGTAGATAGATGTATTCTGTGAACCGCTTTACGATTTTTATTAAAAAATCCCCATACATGGAACTGAAACAAAACATTTTTTTTTCATCAAACCTATACGTGCGGGGTGCCTATAGATAGGTCTTTAAAAATGACATTGAGGTTTGTAACCCCATTTTTTCGCAAAGTCAATCGTTTTAAAGATAGACACTTCCAAAGTGGTAAAATGTGTGTGTCTCCCCTCTAATTTCTAAAGTAAGAGGAGGAAAATTCTGAAAAAAATTAGGATTGTAGAACGTAAAAAAACTTTCAACGAAAACTAATTTGAATAAGATGTTTAGTTTTTAGATATGGGACCTTTTCATCAAACTGCAGCAATAACTTTGTTTTTCATTAACATACTATGAAAAACAAATTTAGTTTTGCTGTTGAATGTAATACAATACAACTTATATATGAATGCGCCTTCAATTTTTTTTTAATATATTGTTTGGTGCTACGGTACCTTGTGTGCGTGTGAGTACGACTCGGACTTGGTCGGTTTTTAGGAGTCGGATGTTAATCTAAATAGAATTACCTTAACTTAACGTGTCGATGTTAATTTAAGAATCTGGCGAATAGTTTAACACCTTCAGACTGACGCCGCTTCTGAATGAGGGCCATCAGAAGTAAGTTCCACTAAATACGCATATAGGGTACTTATATCGTGTCATAAAATAAGCGCAAGGCAACCTACCAAAATATTATTTTTAAATTTTTAATAATTGCTTTTTTTTCAAACGTTTTTTTTTTGTAAGGCTCGTGTTTTCTCTAATAAGTAATAACTTTATTAATTATTTCCAGTAATCTCGCTTTTTTTTATTTAAACAAAACACTAATACAAAATGTTCAATTTTTTTTAGTAGGTATTCGATTCTCAACAAACATTTTAGAAGTCGTTGAATACAATTTTACTGAAGTACTTACTTATTACAATGTTGCTTTAGAAAAGTGTTTGCTAACATAAACTTGACAATAAAACGTAAATAAATCTCGTCTGTTACATCGTCACACTATCTCAGTACCTATAGTACTACAAAAGACTATTAATATTCGCAACAAACTACGTACTTACAGCGAGATTTTTTACCCTTAAAAAATAAAAAAATGCGGAAACTACACACATTCCTTTCCAAAAAACGACACTACTCACGAAAAACAATTTAAGGAAAAATTAAGTACTTACGTTTTAATAAATAGAAAAAAGTGTTAGTTGTTCCGTCGGCACGTTACAGATTAACGGTCCATCAGATCTCGATCGCGGGCGAGTATCGTCTCTCACGATTATTCCACTTATGGTATTATCCGCACCAAAGCCGCCACATCGGTGGCATTATTATTTATTCAGGTAAACAGACAAGTATTAGGTAATAGTATAATTTTTTTAAATCAGGTTTGGATGATACCTTAACCGGTTATACGCCCTTTAGGGGGAAATTTTGCCTTGAACTTATAACATGCAAACGAATGCTAATACAAGTACAATATATATACGTAATAGTAGGTTAGCAAAAATTTTTGTTGGATTTTTTTTTTTTTTGGCGTTAAAAATCACGTTTTACGGTAAAACTCAAAGTAACGCACTCAAAACATTGTGCTGATGTATGGATTGAATAGTACGGGGGTCTCGGAGGTGTTTAAAGTAAAGTTACAACATTAAAGCCTTGTATTTAAAAAAAAAAGTTGTGAAAAAGTTAGAACTTTGACCGTACTTTATCTCCGTAACTAGAAAGTTCCCAGGTATGGTCTCTCTATAGTACCTAGTTTACAAATTATTGTTCTTATATATTTTCAGTCTCGTATCAATTAGAATTTATGAAAAGACATTTCCATGGTTATCACACTTATCACTCATTAGTGAATTACCACTAAACTTTAAAACATCACAATATTTAAATAACATAACTAATCAGTATAATTGAAATTCCGAAGATTTGTAGTTCTTTTAAGTCTAAAATCACAAAATCTTTGTCTTAAATGCACTTCCCAACATAATTAACAATTTTAAGTTGAACTTAATATTTATACAAAAAAAACTATTTACACTGAATCTTATTTTTTTTTCTAAAATATTATTTTTATCTCTGCTAGACGTTTTTCCTCCCGTCGCTCCTTTGCACTTTGCGGTGCGTATTTTCAGTTTAAACTTAATCTGAAAATAATGTTAACCAAAAAAATTAACATGACTGATGCGAGTTATTAAATTACGTACAAGTCAATCAGGAAGTATGACGATGACGTAGGAATTTTTTAAGTAAGAGCGATATAATTGGCAAAACAGCCCATTTTGGGGTGAGGTAAACTGTTAAATTGGCTACGAAAACATAACATATTAATAGAAATATATAAATAGAAACACATTCTACGAATCGTTACAAGAAAAAAATAGAAACATAAAGGGTGTAAAAAGACCCTTAACGAAGCCGAAAGGTACTTGTTCTCCCCGTCATTACGATAATTTTTTTGTTCTAGACCATACCTGGGAACCTTCTAGTTCCGGAGATATTGGGGGTCAAAGTTCCAACTTTTTCACAAGTTTTTTTTTAAATTCATTTTTACTTTAAATACCTTCACGATCCCCGTACTATTCAATCCATCCATCAGCACAATGTTTTGAGTGCGTTACATTGAGTTTTACCGTAAAACGTGATTTTTCACCCAAAAAAAAAAAGTCGTTTCCCAGCCATAATTTTTACGTAAAGTTATTTAGTTTGATGTACAGAATGCTTGGTTGACGGCTTCGTGAAGGGTCTGTTTACACCCCGTATACCATGCATATAAATATTTATACAAATACATAACACCGTTTTTTTTCGGATGGGTAATCATCATCAAATGACACCCCCCCCCCCCCCGCGTGGTGTGTGTCAGTGGAAGGGACTGTCAGACTTTTATTGATTAAAACCCATCCGAGTTCTTCCCGCCATCTCCTTCTGGGCCTGCCGCGTTGCCGTTTGCTGTTGTTTGGGACCCATTGTGCGGTTACTTTAGCCCATAGCTCCTCCGGCATGCGACAGATGTGGCCAGCCCAGTTCCATTTGAGCTTGGCAGCCGTGTGATCTACATCGGCAATTTGAGTTTTGGAACGCAGTATCGAGTTCCTTATTAAATACGATCAGTAAGTTTCACTCCAAGGATACTGCGCTCCATTGCTCGCTGACAGACCCCGAGTGCGGACTCTTGACGGTTGTTTAGTGACCATGTCTGCGCTCCATAGGTGAGGGTAGGAACACATGTCCATGAGGTTTCTCTTCAGTGAGACAGGGAGAGTTCCCTTCATTATTTGCTTCATCGACCGATAGCTCTTCCAGGCGTTTTCGGTGCGTCGTGCAACTTCTTTATCGTGGCTTGCCTGGAAGGAGACTATTTGGCCGAGGTATATGCACTCATGGACATATTCAATCCTCACACCCCCAATTCCTATGTTGCGCTTGGTGCTGTTGGTCATCACCTTCGTCTTCGCCATATTCATTTTTTTTTATAAACATTATAAATTATTTTAGATGTTTAATGTCGAAATTATACACATATATAAATAAATTTTATATAAGTATGTGTATAATTTCGATAATTTTATATAACGTTCAGTTGACCTAATTTTCATATTTACTCATTTTCAGTCAAAATTCTGAAATTAATAAGTAAATATCAGGAAACATCATACTGGTATTACCTCATCTAATCCAAATAATTTACCAACAGTAGAAGGGAGACATGGCGCTCGGCGCCCGCTGCCGCGGCACGCTCGCTGCGCTCGCTCGCCTTCGCGCGCTAATGGTCACTGTTCTAACCTAACCTAACCCAAATGATTCAATTAAAGTAGATGGTATCTGACGCCGGTATATATAAGGAGAATAACATATACATATACAATACACAACAAGTTAATACGTATTAATTTATTCATATAAAAATGTTATAATGTAACTGATGAAATAATACTATGCTGCGGGTTGACTAACCTTATTTGAATTTTAAGTTAGAGGCCAAAGCTTGAAGGTATTTAATTTCAGTGTATTCCTCTTTATTTTTCAGGATATTATACGACATCTCTCGGTCGTCTCGTTGACGATCGAGATGTTTCTAAATTATATTAAACGTTACTACAGATTTTTAATATTATAGTAACTGAATATTATACTAATCGAATATTAGTTCAAATGTGCATTAGAGGAAATGTTCATTAAACCATATAAAATTAGGTAAAATGAAATTATATCTATATAATTCATTATATCATTTCATCGTTATATTAAAAAAAAGTATACTAAATGAAAATAGGTCTTTTGATCGTTAGAACTTTTGTTATTATTTAAAACGTTACACACCCGGAATTAATACCGTGTGACCGCGTTTTGAGGGACCTTGAAGAACTACCCATATATTATTTTTCTTGGCCAGTCGACCGTCCCACGGTTGCTCCTTCCAAACCTGACTATCATCACACCACCTTTGCCGCGGTCAACCTCGACGGTGATTGCTTTCATCAAGCGTCCAATGAGCGACGATCTTTGCTCCTCTTTTAGGGACATAATCATAAATTGAAGTCCACCTGCATTTATATTTAATCCACAAAAGTGTGAGACGAGAATTGGAGACTTCTTGAGTGGTTTATGTGTTTTTTTTTTTAAATCGTTGTTAAAATCTCACTAGAGTGCTAATAAGATCGATGCATTATAAGTACAACACTTGTGAAGGAAAAGGCTATGCAGAAGATGGCGTATGACGTCGCCAAGTATGCACACAATTGTATATTATACTAACAAGATGTTGTTTACGTGCATAGAGTTGAAGACGTTTTGCGGAAACCTTCGTTAAAATCGTAGCCTTATTCTTATGTCTTTCAGTGCAATGTCAAACATTATCAGGACACGTTCTTGTTCGGAAAAGCATTAGTTTTTTGTTTAGTTTTCAAAATAGTTATCAAACAGGATGTTTGTCATTTTGTTTATATTTTTGCTGGCCATTTTGTATTATGTTAAGTTTAGATATTCACGTGATTTTCTGTATAAGTTTTCAAAATCTTTACCTACTGTTGGTGAACTCCCGATCTTAGGACACACCCATTGGTTTATTGGCGGGCCTGAAAGTGAGTACCAGTGTACCTACGTTACTTTATCATAGCTATTGGAACATTTCGATTTCTTTAATTTTTTTTTTCAGGATTATTAAACAATATACGAACTTTAGTTCAAAAGATTGAAAAAGTTGGGACTGTTTGTACCATCTGGATTGGACCTTCACTTTACGTAGGTAAACGTGATTTTCATTTTAAAAATATTTTTGGGCAAACTGTGAGTGGTGAATTTTTGAGCAAACTTACAATAATTTACATTGTGTTCTAATGTGAAGTTAATTTCAGTGTCTTTAGACCCAAATGACGTGCAAAAGATACTGGAGAACTGCCTCGATAAGGATTACAGTTATAAGTTTCTTCGAGCTTGGCTGGGAAATGGGCTTTTTGTCGCGCCAGGTACAGTTAATTACTTTAATAGTAGATTATGCACCAATGGGATAAAGCAGTGTTTTACGTCACGCTATTTGTGCTTTCTGTCTGTGTTTTTGCGCTATTTTGAATTCCGAACGCAACGAGGGATTCTAGGGCCCCCAAGTGGAAAGAGGGAGCTCTAACTTTACTCTCGAGCAAAGCGAGGGAGTTAAGCCTAGAATACTGAGGGCCGGAGGGAGGGATTTAAGCCCACCGAAGACGATGAAACTTTTGGCCCAAAGGAGCGTACTCTATTTTTCACGCCTACTTTGAGGAAATTAAATCCTATTAGATTTTCGAAATATAGGGTGACTGGTAATTAGTGGCCGATACTTAAACACGTGATTGTACTCATGATAACAAACAGCTTTCGCAAAAAAACATATCTCTAGTTTGTTTAATTTCCCATTTAAAAATATATTGGAGAAAAAAGTTCATTCGTTTCATTTTGGGCAAAAAAATAACAAAATGGGATAAATTCGTCTAGATCGAGACCAACCCCTGGGGTGCACACCATAGCAGCTGATCAGCTATTGCGCTGAGTAGCCGCTATTACCGCTACAGATAAAAAAAGACAAGGGCGAGTCAATTATTCAATAATAATGAACTTGGCCATTTGAAGAGTACAATATTTTTTATTGTTATAACTATTTTTGTTTTACGCATTTAATTATTTTTTACTATTGTTTTTTGCTATCTTACATAATATTACGATTAAGTTGCGTAATTTAATTATTTTGGTCGTCGAAGGCAACTAAAACCAACGAAGTGAAACTCTTTGATAACAGTTTTCGTACAAATTTTTATTTGAAGTTCCAAATTCAAATCACAATAATATAGACCGCATCACAATATTACTGCCCGGGTGGAGCCCAGGGCGTTAATGACTTGCTTTACGATAGTCTTTGGCTTTACGTTAGGTTAATTTTTTTTTTTTTGTTATCCTCTTTGACAAAGTCCCACTGCTGGGCAAAGGCCTCCCCTTTCTCCTTCCAAACCTCTCTATCCTGTGCGATATCTGGCCATGTTCGAAGGGTTAAATTAAATATTTTTATGTTGATGAGCAAGGAAACATCCTAGGAATAAAACATCGCGCTTTTTACTACTTATTATATTTGTTTGCAGTAGGGTGAAATATAGTGTACCAAGTGCAAAAATAAACAGCCGCCTAGATGCTCAACAACGTGCCATTTCCTTGTAATAAATTCAAGCTACACAAAGTAACACAATAAAAGACAAACAAGTCGTAAAGGTGATGATGTTGGCGTTTCCTAATGGTACTGTGTAGTTAGATGGTAATGTCAATACTGTATGTGATTATGTTCTATAAAAACCTTGCAGGAATATTTGAAAAATAGCAGCACCCTTTAGCTGCTTATCTATACATATAATAAAACAGTAAAAAAACTGTGTCTGTACATTGAAGATATTAAAAAAAAAAAAATTGGGTGTGGTTTAGAAACAGTAATAGAGCACGAATCCAAAAAAAAAATTCTGTCTGTTTGTCTGTTTGTCTGTTTGTCTGTTTGTCTGTTTGTTTGTACACGCTAATCTTCGGAACTACTGGACGGATTTGAAAGATCTTTTTTTTGTTGTATAGGTATTGAGTCTGGGCAACATATAGGCTATAATTTATCTTGGAAACTTGAACACCTGATGCAGAACCGCAATAGACCAGCTAAACTATAAGAGATACAAAAATAGTACCATAGCAAAAATTGTTCCACGTGATGAGCATTTTCTGTTGAGAGAATCAATTTGAAGATCTGGAACACCTGATGTGGAACTCCAAGAGCCCAGCTACACTATAACATATATAGGAATGACGTCTTAGCAAAAATTTTTCAATCTGATGAGCACTCTCTGTTGATTTATAAAAATCGAAGATCTGGAACACCTGTTGTGGAACTCCAAGAACCCAGCTACACCATAACACATATAGGAATAACATCTTAGTAAACATTGTTCAATCTGATGAGCACTCTCTGTTGATTTATAAAAATCGAAGATCTGGAACACCTGTTGTGGAACTCCAAGAGCCCAGCTACACCATAACACATATAGGAATGACGTCTTAGCAAAAATTGTTCAATCTGATGAGGACTCTCTGTTGATTTATAAAAATCGAAGATCTGGAACACCTGTTGTGGAACTCCAAGAGCCCAGCTACACCATAACACATATAGGAATGACGTCTTAGCAAAAATTGTTCAATCTGATGAGCACTCTCTGTTGATTTATAAAAATCAAAGATCTGGAACACCTGTTGTGGAACTCCAAGAGCTCAGCTACACCATAACACATATAGGAATGACGTCTTAGCAAAAGTTGTTCGGTCTGCTGGGCATTTCCTGTTGACTTATAAAAATCGAAGATCAGAAACATCTGATGTGGAAATCAAAGCTAACACTAATTTAACTGTATAATTATAAAATAACATAAGCTGGGAGTACCTCCACGCGGTGAAGGCGGTCATTGAAAATTTGACTCTACTGGACAAAACTCCCATTTCTTTTTTTATTTTATCGAATAAATATGCCTTCGGGCTTATGTTATTTGAGTGTTTAATTTCCTTTTCCACTTATCTTCGTGACACGGTAGCCTACCCGGTGACGCAGGGGAACAGTCACTTAGATTTTAATTGATCAGGTATCTTCACAATAAAACTATAACCATGCCTAGAAAGAGGTCAAATCTTTCCCAATGTTTCAAAGGAGCTAAAAGATTGAGGATCATAAGATCCCAAGAATCTACCGAAGAACGTCAGGAGAGACTTGATGCTGTTCGGAACATCAAGCTGCAACTCGCTCCGTGGAAACCTCTTCGGATCGCGTAGCACGCCTGCGTTCTCAGGGTATTTACGCATCTACTGTGAAGAATATGATGCACGACTGACCGCTGATCGTGAACGTCATGCATTGTCTCGCGAGTCGGAGACGTTCACGGAAAGAAAATTACGCTTGAGTTCTCAGCGTGTATACACATCGACTTTGAGGTATCTAGAGACGAGTGCGGAACGTGATGCACGACTAACCGTTGATCGTGCAAGTCCATGCATTGTCTCGCGAATCGGAGACGTTCAAGGATAGAAAATTACGCTTGAGTTCCAAGCGTATCTACGCGTCGACTTCTAGGTCTCTAGAGACAAGTGGGGAACGTGATGCGCTACTGACCGCTGATCGTGAGCGTCACGCATTGTCTCGCGAGTCGGAGACGTTCACGGATAGAGAATTGCTCTTGAGTTCCAAGCGTATCTACGCATCGACTTCTGACTTACAAAAATGAAAGATATGGAACGTCTCGAATCGTCTCGCGCATCCCGTTGTTTTCCCGTCCCCGGGCTCTTAGAATTCGACATCAGACGTTTCAGATCTTCGATTTTGACGACCCCGTTATCGCTGGCATAAGCAACAGGATCCGCGTACGAAGTCGCGGGCAGAAGCTAGTGTAGAATAAGTAACCCCGTAGCTCTCCCGTAGGCCCCGCGTAGCACGCTCCGAACGCTACGAGCATCGCTGTAGCACACACGTAGACGATTTCTGGGATTATATTGGCGTGATCCCTGCGTAGCGTGGGAGCTCGTAGCTCTCCAGTAAGTCCTCCGCAGCGTGCTGCGAACGTTATCCCCGCATTCCACCTTGTCAGTTCCAGGGATAATACTAGCTAATATCGTTTGTAGCTCGGTACGAAACCTAGCTACAAACGATCCGGGGATCCCGTTGTCCCTGTAGTCGATCAGATAATGTTTGTGTAACACCATGTAACTCGGAAAACGGGTACTCTCTCCCGTAGGCCTCGTTGGCAATTTCTGAGACATTTTTCGTGTAACACTTGCGTAGCGGGAACTCCGTAGCTCTCCCGTAGGCCCTCTGTAGCGTGCTACGAACGCTACGAAGCACCTTCGTTTTCGAAAACGATTCTTGGGATATTTTGTATCATTGTTGTGACTCATTAGATTTTATAATTTAATAATAATATTATCAAATAGATAAAAATGGCATTTGCTTTTTTAACGTTTAAATGAATAAAGATTAATTTGTGATTGTTTTTTTACAGTTGAGTTATGGAAGGCTCACAGGCGGTTACTCTTGCCGATATTCCACAACCGTATCATAGAGGAGTACATAGAAGTGTTCGGCGAACAAGGAGACGTACTCGTGGAGAGACTTCGAGAACAAGTCAGAAAGTCTCCATTTGACGTTTACGAATACGTCACGTCTTGCATGCTAGACATCGTTTTTGGTAAGATAATTTATTGTTTGTCTTTTTCTTTTATTTTTTTGGTAGTGCTAGACCTCGGTTTTTTCATTTATTTATTTATAAAATAAGTACGCTAACAGTACATACGTTTTACATTCCAACCATAAAGGTCATCGTCAAGTAATTTAACGTAAAATAGAAAACTAAACATCTTTGACGTAAACTAAAAAGAGATCAAGTAACTGACTTAGGTACACTAATAACAATAATCGTATAGACAAAATAACAAAATATCCGTATAAAACTAAAAAACTAAATTCCTTGACAAAATATCTTTACATTTAACTAATTAATTACCTAGACATTTTAATAATAACGCACCTAAATTCTTCGCTAGATGGGTAAAACCAATTCTATTAATATTGACCTTAATTTAACATTGAATACTGAGGGTGACCTATAAAATTGAATTAGCATCGAATAGAATCTCTTTTTCTTGGCTATTAAATAATTTCTCCATCATACGGTCTACCTGTGCAGGTACAAACGCCAGCTCCTCAAGCTACTACACTCTGACAAACTACTTACTACTTTCTTTAATAGATTTTCAACTTTATCGCTAAAGCATTAGGTCCAAGGTTGATTGGGAAAATTTGACAGTTTCGGGTAGCTTGATGTGCTGGCGTCTGTACTTGCGCTCGACGCACATGTAGTATGTTTCAAGAACTGCGCAGCAGTGGCGAAGGTTCCATACAACTCGATTCCTACCGGCTTCTCTTTTAAAATGGGCACAATCAGTATTCCATAGACAAATTATAAAATCACATCAAAGATATGTATGTACGCACGACGGCCAATCAAGCTTTACATAACCAGTTTATGCGGATCTCTCATTGTATATGAAATCTATACAAAGCGAGGCCAAGTTATACTGGAAATGTACAGCTTCATTTGTGCCGCCGTGTGTACTCCGGCTTACCTCTTAAAAAAATTAAACCATCGCTACTGCTGCACAGGTCTCAGGTCTATTGCAACAAACACTCTGAGGGCCCCGGCAAGTGGCAATAATTTTCAGAGCGTTTCGTATTTCTACAGCGATTTTCAGCAAAGGTGAAAATAGCTTTTCGGTAGCTCCTGTCAGTCCAATGCATTTTCACAAGTTTTTATTTAACTTACAATATTTGTATGTATAGGTCAAATATTGCAACTAAATTTTAAAACAGTTCTTCTTCTTCTTTATCGTGTGGTTAGTGCCTAACCTGGTGTCAGAGTTTTTATGCCGCCCATGGGCCTCCGACTTTAAAACAGTTATCCCCAACCGATTGGTCTGAAATTCTGCATACACGTTTAGTTTGGATGACAATGAATGGTTAGCTAAGTGACGTCTAAATCCAATATGGCGGTCTCTCAAAGATGGCGGACTAATTATTTTTTATTAGTATTAGTAATTAAAATGGTTTACCGAGAAAAAAAAGTAGTGCCTGAAAGCTGGCAACGTCGCCAATAACTCTCAAATATTTTGGTGTTTTCCATTCTGAGTTCGCCTAGTGTTCAAGACGTGGAAATCTTACAAATGCTTTTTCTACATTTAAAACTGTAATAGCACCTAATCCAGTCTTACTATTGCAATTGATGTACACTATTTCAGAGCAACCCAGAGCGATATTTCATAACTTCATTAAATAGTATTAAGTAATTAATTCAACGGTGAAATATTTGACAGCAATTAGCGACGTTGCCAACTTTCAGAATACACAGTCTGAAGGTGAAAGCGTCAGTTAGCCCGCAAAATTCGAATTTTCTTAGGTTTTTTGCAATTTACCGGTAAGTTTCTGGCTGTATGCCTACGCATGTGTTTAGAGAATTATAAGATAATCATTAAAATCATCAAAATAACCCTTTAAGTTCATTTAATCCCATCGAAATAGTCGTTGGTAGGGTTTTATTAATGACTAACGGCCTGTCCCGGCTTCGCACAGGTGGACATTTATATTCCCCTAATTCCCCCCTCCCCCGGTAATTTTTCCTAGTAAAAAATATAGCCTATGTTACTCAGGGTGAATGTAGCTTTCTAATTGTGAAATTTTTTTTTAAATCGGCACAGTAGTTTTTGAGTTTATTCATTACAAACATACACATACACAAAAATACAAATCTTTCCTCTTTATAATATTAGTGTAGATTTTAATGATTATAACTCTGTAAAAACTATACTTCTGCACCGTGACGTTTTAGTCATCTTACACAGGTGGTCCACTCAATGTACCCAACATAAAATAGCTCTAGACACGTTTTTTTTTTACCTACCATAATAACAAAGAAAAATAAAAAATACATTAGAATAAAATATCCTGTTAATGATGTTTACGTGCGTCATAACTCATAATACTAATAATATTTTTAAATTATTAAAATCTCAAGAATAGCAATTTTTTTTATGAATGTTTAGAAGTCATTGGATACATGAAGTGGGCTGCCGTTGTAAGACGACTAAAAAGTCACGGTGTGTATGTAACGGTCGCGAATCATATTTTAATCAACATACAACTGCAAATTCCAACGAAACGTCAGAAAATTTGAATTTCGCGGGCCACCCTGACGCTTCCCCCTTAAGTACTGTCTGCCCGGCTACGTGTGGTCTCTATGATGTCTTCTCACCCCAGAGACAGCAATGGGCAAGAAGATGGACGTGCAGCACAACCCGGACACACCGTACCTGCGCGCGCGCAAGACCGTGATGTCGATCATCAACATGCGCCTGTTCAAGGCCTGGCTGCAACCCGACGCGCTCTTCAGTCTGACGTCACATGCCGCTGTGCAGAGAGAGAGTATCGACGCCACGCACAAGTTCACTGATGAGGTAATGTCTCTTATCTTCAGAAATTTTAAGGAGATAAGTAACATGTGGTGTGGATACTACCTCTCCCTAAAATTCCGAATTATTTGAAGTTCCGTGAGATGTTGGAGGGAAGTATCATCCACATGGTACTTACTTCCACTAAAATAAGGTAAATATGTTCCACCTACTCCGATCTCTGCTTATCATGCATAACTTTAAAGACTTGAAGAAATACTGCTGAAAGTAGTAAGAATTATTTTTTTTGCGCTTACGGGAACTTAAACTGCGTCCACAAAGTCCCCTAAAAATATCCCACTGGTTATTTGGTTTAAAATAATCATAATCCACCTAGATATTACGATACTAATTGAACTAATATGTGATCATCTTTCAGAATATTCCAATTAAATTGATACATTCGCGAGGACTCATTAAAGCGGTCGGTCTATAGGTACTTAAATGTCTGACTAGGAAATAGGATATATTAGCATGGAAAAATGCGAGTCCGTACAGATCCGACCGTAAATAGGTACTTCCCATAACGTAGGGAATGTGTCGAATAATTTCTCTAAATGATTTTGAAAACCTCAGCAGAAAAGACACGGTCACAAGTAGATTTGGTATTTCCCGAATGATCAGGGGAAATAATAGGTATGGCTTAACGACTTTTACAAACGCAATGACACAAGAGAAGATAACTCTAAAAGCCAAACTTTTTTAGAACTCGATTTCCAAAATGTGGAAATTAAAAGCGTGTTTTTTTACATAATTTTGCATTTCATGCTTACATCTATACTAAGCAGTTATATATTAAGATTTTCATCGAAAAAGTACTTTTAAGAAAATATTATAGGTATTTCTTGTTGGCAAAGACATACTTTACATGTCTACGTTTGTATTTTAAATTAGCACTAAGAACTTATACGCAAAACACTTATGTTGATGTTTTCATAACCAATTTTGGTAATTCGAATTCACAGCGGTTGTTGACATGGACTCACGTAGGTCATTTAAGTTTGTTTTTTTGACCTTCATCTCTTCAGATGCAAAATGATGCATGAGATCTATGAAGGTACGAGCGTGGCCAGACGATCCCCGTTCGCTGACGAAGCCGACGGGTATACGTACAGTCACGAGCACAAATATGTAAACACCTAACAACTTTTTTCTCCTAATGTTCTGATTAAAATTTCATGTTGTAACGAACATAGTATTCTGGAACTCATATTTTTATTAAAAAAAAGACCCAATCTCCAAGTTACATCGTTATTTCTCGCGAAAATTAATTTTAAATTTAGAAAAGTGTATACATATTGGTGCTCGTGACTGTACACCGGGAACGCAGACAAACGCTGGCAGAGTTTCACACTTTGGACAGCCAAAGTTTGAAACCATTCCAGCGTTTGTACACGTGGTAAAAATATTTACCTATCTCAAAATCTAATTTGTATTTAATTTGCTTCTTACAGGTAATACAAAATAAGATAGCCGACTTTGAGAAAATTAGTTACAGCGAGGGTAATTACAAATTTGATTAACCTGTCAACTTGACTTTACTAAATATTATGTGAAATTAGGCCGAGATCTATAAAAGTTACTTCATTTTGATTTAGAAATTTCATACACTCTATCTTAAACTTGTAGGTTGGTAACGTTAAGTCAAAACACGTGCTAAGTATCGTTTCTAGATCTGGATCTAAGTATCAAATCATACTTAATTTTTCAGGACGAAAAGACATACTGCAAACGCTACTAGAAAGAAAGTTAGCATTCAGTAAAGTGGAGTTACGGGAACACATAGATTCTATCACCATTGCTGGGAATGATACTACGGCACTCGTGATATCGTATACGCTACTCATTCTAGGATGCCATGACGACGCCCAGGAAAAAGTATATAAAGAGTAAGTTTGCCTTCTGGAAATTATGGTTTTCCTACCCTCCGCTAAGCTTTTCTGATTAATTTCATTGCGGGTTCTGAGACAGTTAAATTGTTTTTAATAAATAAAACAATAAAAACTTTTCTGTTTTTTTTATTTTTCATAATAAATTGTTTCTCTGGGACTTCATCCAGCTTCATTGTCTCTGCGCTTATCTGGTGGTCGCCACAGTTGATTCTGGCTTTCAGGAGTTATAGTGGTTTGGGAGTATTGAGGCGGACTTGTCCCAAAAAAAAAAAAAGATAATTGTCTTCTCTAGTATCGAAGCTCATGTTGTGATAAAAAGATTGCCAATGCCAATCATAGAGGACTGAGGTTACTTTAATTCATTACATTTTGATTTCCTGTATTTTTGGGGTTATAGGATCACTCGCTTGTCTGACTGTCTGTCCGTCTGTCACAGCCAATTTACTCCTACACTACAGGACCGATTGAGTTGTTTGGTGCACATAAGTAAGTCGTAGACCCAAAGACGGACGTGTAAGGGGCTGTCCATTAATCATGTGAGGCTCGAAAGGGGGGGGGGAGCGGTCCATAAAAAATCACGAAATATCACAAGGGGGGAGGGGGGGTAAAGTATTATATCACGTGTACTTATTTTTTCGGCAAGCGCGCGATACTCAACCGAAAAGCGGCGTTACATGTATTTATTTTTAGTCAAACGCGTACAAAATGTTGTTGTTAAGGTGTTGAAGAAAGTCTTGCTAATCCGTGGTCCGAAAATATTGTACATTAAATAATGTTCATGTACTAGTAACAAAAAACTTTTTCGCATTTCTTTCATTATTTTTATGTCAGTCAAAAACAAACTGCAACCTTTCTTTCTACCTCTGAACGTTTATTATAGTAGTCTTTAATTTTCTATAATAAAATTAGATGATATTTATACCAGTATTTTTTTATAAATAAAAAAATAGATTCTTTGCAGGTACGAAAAAATACATGTGATATAGGGGGGAGGGGGGAGGGGTAGTCTTAAACCTCACCACGTATCACCAAGGGGGAGGGGGGGTCAAAAAATGCCAAAAAAAACATCACGTGATTAATGGATGGCCCGTAACGTAAATTAATGAATTTTAAACATGGGGGCCAGTTTTGGGGGATAATTATAAAATGAAAAAAAAAAGTTTTGTTACATATCAAATGAATGGGCTCGTTGTAAGCATCTCAAATACCTATATATTTATTCTATCATTTTAAAATAAATAGTTTTCAAGTTATTTAAGAAAAAAGGCGAAAATTGACCTTAGCTCCCAAAATACAGGGCCAAAAATTAAAAAAATACAAAAGATAGTTATTTGCATAGTGCTTATCAACAGGGTGAAATAAGCCATGGAACTTTTTAAGACTGGACATGTGAAGAACTTGGATCAGGTTCTACTAACCTAACAGACAGATGTGTTGATGAGGAGTTTGTTCCGCCACTTCTTGTTCCTCCCATACACAGGAAGTGGCGAAGGGCGAGTATTTTGAGAGACTGTGTTATGTAATTTTTTACTTTCAAAAACTGACTCGCTAAAAATACTACTGGATAGTAAATGTTAAGATAGTAAATAGTAAAGATGATGTCCAAAAAATGACCCAGAATCGACAGAAATGAACTGTGTACCAATGGATTGGCATTTAAATATAATATAATGTTGCCAAAGCGGCAACCCTGAAATCGTTGTAGTATAGGAGCTAAGAGCAAAATAAAATAAGTAAAAAATTCTTTTTTTTTATGTTTTAATGACATTTGATGAGCTGCTTATTTTTGCCATCGGTACATATCATGTGAAACTAGCTCGATCGTACTGCTACGAACATATAAGAGAAACAGGTGTGTACTCAATAGAAGTGTACAGGCATCCTGAAAGAGTGAATTTTAATGAAGAGAGGGAACACACATTAATGCGATGCAGAATACATTCAAGACACATTACGACAAGAACATACTATTGTTATATAGCATATAATAGTCACGCGGTCACTGAGCACTATTGTAGTTGTATACATGGGCGTCGCACTTTAGGTAGCTGTGCCCATATTATAAGTATCATATATTATCTTGCATGGGCGAGGAACGAAGGTGATTTGATTCAACCTGCGGGATTTTTAGACTTAGTATGTTTGGACATAGAAAATAATTAATAAATAAAAGAGATTACTGTTACAATTCAACAAAAACGCGTACATGTTTTTAGTTCGTGTATAGTTTGTGTATAGTTCCAAACTGTATTTTCTTTGATTATTTGGGCAATAAAGTTTTTATGATAATAATTGTTGATTTTTTTTTCATCCAAAGCAACATAATTACCAATAACACACAATACGTTGATTGTAGTATCTATGAGCGAACAAAAATAAGTATAAAAGTTAGAGTATTTCTTTTGCTTGTACATTCATGTGTAACACAAGTTATTGTGGATTAGAATGTCGTTGTTGTTATAGGAAATATCGTTAGAACTTATCACATTAAGACTTACATTATGAAAATAAATGATTAACAACGATATTCTCACCCACAACATGGCTCTTAGCTCCTATACTATACCAATTATTTTTATATTTGCAATCTTTAGCCACAGAATTACCAATAATACACACAGTACTGTAACGATTGTAGTATCTATGGGCCAAAAGAAAAAAAATATACAAAAAACAGAGTGTTTGTTATGTTGTGATTTAATATGATGTTGTTATTATGTTGCTGTTGCTTGTGAAATGTGTTGATGATAATTATCACAAGTGATACAACATTAAAACAACGTCATATTAAGCCACAACATGACGTAAACTTATTTTATTATTGTTTTAAACGATTTTTTTTTCTTATTTTTTTTTGCTCCTAGCTCCTATACTATAACGATTTCAGGGTTGCCCCCTTGGTAACATTATATTATATTTCAATGTCAATCCACTGGTATACATTTCATTCCTGTCGATTCTGGGTTTTTGGTCCATACATTTTTGGACATGTCCTTTCTGCTTTTCAGATTAAAATCAATTTTCGGAGACTCTCAAAGATTACCTACTAAGGAAGATTTATCAAAAATGGACTATTTAGAAAGAGTTATCAAGGAGACGATGCGACTGTATACAGTAGTGCCGATAATTGGGCGGAAAACGGACAAAGAATTGAAGCTTGGTAAGTGCTAACTAGATAAATCTGTAGATATTATAAGTTTGCTAATTACTAAGTACCTAATAAGTGGTGTTTGCTCGCAGTCTGTGAAAAAAGTGTCAACTTGCAAAGTGATGTAAAATAACAGCGTCTGGACTTTATTTGACTCTGGGCTGGCAGGCATGCGCGTGCACATGTTCATGTAGCCAATTAGTGTATTTTTAATTTATTATTATTTGTTATTTACTAACAGGATAAGTTTATACTAACAATATATGGATCCCTTGGTCTGAAAAAAAAAATGAATTTGAATTAATTCCACAACTTATTCTAGCTACGGTCACGATTCCGGCTGGGGTGGGTTGTGCGGTGATTCCAATGACGATGCACCGGTCGAAGAGGCTGTGGGGCCCTGACGCAGACAGCTTCAATCCAGACCGGTTCCTGCCAGAGAACTGCTCGGCGAGACATCCGTGTGCCTACATACCTTTCAGTTACGGCACTAGGAATTGTATAGGTGATATCATGTTCTATTATTTTTTTATTAACTTTCTCATATTCTTTCTTTCACATTATTTACTATACAGACCTAAAGAAATAATAAAAATATGTACATGTAACAAAAGCAGAAAAAAATTAAAGAGCGTCATCGCATCGCTGTCAAAAAGAGCCCAGAAGGCTAGCAGCATTAGCAAGCTGGATGGCAATGCTGATTCTATTCGCGAATTGGTTTAGTAAAAAAATACAAAGCTATAAAAACAGCTATCCCATACATTTGGGAGTGTTGGGTATTATTTGATATTTCAATTAAACGCCAATTAGGTTTGTTTATTGTTTTCGATGAAATGCATATTTCAAGTTTTTTTTAGAAAATTTCCTATTTTCTTCAATCATTTCGATTTATTTCTAAAATACCGAATTTTAAGACTAAGAGGTCTTTTGTCATAGTTAACTGATATTTTTTTACAGATAACCGCATAAAGAAAACCGCATTCATAAGTGATGTGACTAAAAATTCATTCGCAAATATCAAGATACAGTTTATGTTAATGAAGGCCAATTTTTTTCAAGAATTTTCAATTAAACTCAACGTATAAGTTATTTATCCTCATTTTTGTTTTGATGAAACAAAAGTTCAGGTACTCAAAGTAAATTGCATATCTGGGTCCGAATATAAAATCTGCAACTCGTCGTGCCGTATCTATCGGACCACCGCATTCCCAACGCATAGATAAGGGAAAATCTCTCTTTTTTTTTAAAGATTTTTTTTTTACAGGTCGTCACTTCGGGATGCTAGCAATGAAAAGTATCTTGGCCAACGTACTAAGAAGTTACAAAGTCTCCTCAACATCGTCAGCATGTGATCGACTCAAAATAGAAATACTTCTGTTTCCGGTACACGGACACCAAATAACTGTAGAAGAACGGGTATAATCTTGTAATTTATGAAGTTTATGAATTTTCTTGTTGTTGACATAAATTTATGAGGATAATCTTGGACTGATGTAGCTGATGAAGCACTTCTTGCATTTTGTGGGTTTCTGAGGCAGTTAATAAAGGTTAGGTTAAATTAAGATAAGTTAACTACTCGATTAAATTAAAATATTGTCTATTAAACAACGTACCTGTATGTGTGTTTTTTTAAATTCCTTCAGTTAAGATATATATTCTTGAAATCAATTTTATTGCTTTTTACTCAATAATAATACTTTTTTTTTCAGCATTATACAAATGATGAATGCTGCTGGAGTAGGTCTTTGTTATAGTGCCATATGGACCATTCTCATTTCAGCAATAATAAAATGTGCACTGGTGTTAAAAAACTAAATATTCAATTAATTTTAAATTTACTATTGCATAATTTATCGAAATTATCAATACTGATAGGGTTTTTATTCAAAACTACAAAACATAAATATATATTTTAAAACATCATCAAAAGAAGACGAAAAAGTCACCTCCATGTCGTGTGCAAAGGCGATTTAGAATGATACAGACCAAAAATTCAATACATTCTCTCAAATAAATATACTAACTGATATTATTTCACGATTACACATGAAATGAAGTTCCTAAAAACGCAAAAAAAACTACAAAATATATAAGTTTAAATATTTGAAACCATTTGTGCAAGGATGTTTAGTCACCTCCATGGATAAACTTATTGAACACCGCCATGATTAATTAAATCAGTGAACACAATTTCTGAACGAATACAGACAACCAACACAATGCCATCTTGAAAGTTTTTGACAGTTTGACATTTCCTGGATAATAGTTTTGAAGCACGGACCTCTAAAGTAAGGTTTTTTTAAAAATTAGCATGCTTTTTTGGTCACTTTTGTGGATAACGTATGAGAGAGTATTTATTTAAATAATGTCTGTCAGATATTATAAAATAATGAGCCATTGTAACCGTTATCTAAGTGTATCATCGTATTTTATAATCACAAATTGAGGTTGACAAAAAACGGCATTTACGTTTAAAATCTCACTTCCATGGATGTCACCCACGTGGATTCCATGGATTCAAGGTTTTTTTTAAGAATTTTGAAAAGTAGTGATACTAATTAAGTGTTAAGTTAGTTATGTAGATTCAGACTAATTATTATTAACAAAATATGTGATTTCTGAAACCTGAGATTAAGAACTGATTAGAGAGTTGATTTATGTTCCTATTAAAAGATAATTATACGTAGGTAATAAGTTTTACCATCTAAGGAAAAGCAAAAGTTTAATAAATAACTAAATGATTACCTAAATAAAGATATCATCGACAAAAATGTATTTTCATAAAAATTTTATAATTATGTCACTGCCATGGATGTCCGTGGAGGTGAGTTTTCTTTTTCCTTTTTTTCGCGAAAACGACAGTGAAAATAGCTCGGCTCGTGCTTGATACACGTTGTAGGATATGGTACCTTTCATTTGAGACCACTTTTTATCATATCAAAAAACATTTTTTTTTAAATAATTTCGAGTCACATTTTGAGAATGGCCCATGTGTCTTGGAAACTGCAAACCATTAAAATGAAAGACTAGATCCCAGATGTAAATAGTCCCTTAGTTTTTGAAAGATTGTAATCCGCATCACGTAACATGAAACCAAAACGGTGCCAGTTCCACGAGTTCCACTATCTATCTAAATATTGTACACTCAATCAAACATGAATAGAAGATAGCTACAAGTATATTTAAATACAAATTGCCCTGTCCATTAGGGCGGCTCGGCTGCGAGCTAGCCTACCCCGCCCGCCCTGCCGCCAGTGATTGCATTTCATGTTGCAATCAATAAATCTGTTTCATCTCACAGGGTATTCATTTGACATGATGTAAACAACAATAATGGTCTATTATCTGGAGGTTTGTTTTTTTCATCTAATCTAGACTATAGATTAAATGCAGTTCTGATCAAACAAAAGCACAGATTATAATTTATTTACCTACGTTAAATGATTTTTGACAGATCTTGTAGATTGTGAAAACATGGTGTATTTTTCGAGCGTTACCTAATATCAAAACTTTAGCAAATCTCTAGGCACCTTCAAACACTTTAATACGCTCTTTAAAAGTATGTAGGTGTCTAAGCTCATAAATGAGAATGATTATGATTATAAAGGGTGTAAAAACTGTAAAAAGACCCTTAACGAAGCCGAAAGGCACTTGTTTTCCCCGTCATTGCGATAATTTTTTTGTTCTAGACCATACCTGGGAACCTTCTAGTTACGGATAATATTGGCGGTCAAAGTTCCAACTTTTTCACAAGTTTTTTTTTTAAATACATGATTTTAATGTAAGATTTTTACTTTAAACACCTCCACGGCCCCCGTACTATTCAATCCATCCATCAGCACAACACATCAGCTGCCCCCCCCCCGCCCCTTAGAGGCTCAGGTTTTTTTTTAAGTTAAGTATAGCTTTTCCTGCCTGATGCCACATAAATTGTAGCGTTCAGTAGAATCACTCTCCAGAGAATATTGTTTAGAAATATTTAGTAAGGCCAAAAATGAACTTCTGAGGGAACGCAATTATCCTTGCTGATGTACAACATGTTTTGGTGGATAGTCTGCGAGTGCGCACCGCAACCAAGGAACTCCTGCATCAGAGTCGAAACAATTCTAACCTGTCAGGTTCTGGCAGGGTATTAAAATGTTCGAGATAGCTTCGCTCGCATTTGAAGCCTTACTTCCTTATATTCTTAAAATTATTGTCTCTAAGTCGATTAAGTATCATCTTTTTCTGAATTTTCTGTATATAAAGACTAAAGAAAATGTAACTTATCTGGAGTGGATACCTTAAATTTTCGCTCCCTAACTCAAAAGCTGGCGACGCCCTTGGACACATACTCAACCACCACCTGTGACACCTGTCCTTCGTGGCACATATAAGTGCAGCTCGCAGCCAAGCTGCCTTTGCTATGGGTAGGCTCCATTTCATTCTAACGGCAAAGAGCAAGTTGTCACTTAAGTGCAAGTTGTGTCTCTACACCGCAGTGATCCGTCCACCTACTCAGCTAAAAACTTTTGGTCCTGAATAAGGTTTCCTACTCAAAAACTCTCCAGGCTTTCATAACAATAAACAACGCATCTAGTCAGACTAAACATGACAAATTGCTTATGTAAATCAAGCATCCATCCTGGCTTTATAGTACTTACACGATGCCTGCGCTCTTGAAATTATGCATACGCAATGGTTGACCAGGTACGGCCAGGTATCTACAACGCGCATGCGTGATCCTTCCCGTCTAGATTCTAGCATCTGGCCAGGCAGTTAGCTCCAAGTGATTCCGGCAGAAAGTCCTTTCGCCTAAAACTTGATAAAAAAGCCAATCTACGTTTTTTTACGGTGAGTGTTTTTTTTTTTTTTAATTTGGATAAATATTGAAAGTTCAAAATTCCAAAAAAGGCCAAATTCAATTCATTCTAATGTTCAAAACTCAGAACACAAGTCGCATTTCGGTTAGTCAATTATGAGCTTAAAGATGTTGACTCGATTACTGATGATATTAATTATAACAACCAACACAGGTGACTCTTTTAAACTGGAACTTCAATAGCGCCTTGCCTTGCCACGAATTTAATATATGTACTTTATACTCGTAGGACATAAAAATAAAAATAAACGTTATAATAATTTATTTTTTTGGGTTTTAAAAAGTGGTTTACTAACATGTTCAAACGAAACAGTATTAAGAAACAAAATTATACCCACAGTGTCTAGAAACTTAAAGTTTCGTTCAAGGGTTCCTCATAATAACAAAAGTGAGTTAGGGAAGGATTTTTGAAAATCCGACCCCCTCAAGTTTTAAATGAAAGTTCGTCAATTTTACAAGCTTTTTTGCCTATGTGAAACACTATAGACCACAAGGCTTGTCGAGTATAACTAGTTATAGTAGATAGGGTGGGTATAGGCTATGTCACCATACACCATTGCCGAAGCCGCGCCGCATCTGCAAGGCGCATGTGCAGTTTTTCAATCAATACGCTTAATTATTTTTAATTGCCTGATCAAGTTAATAAAATCACTGTCTTCCTATATAAATACTGTTTTTAATAATAACCAATGTTTTAGGCTTGAGTTTTATTGTGAGCTTTTTTTGTTTTTATTAGATACTAGTAACTGCCCTGACTTCGCCCGCGTGGAGGTGGAACTCGCTACCGGGATAAAAAATATCCTGCGTCAAGCGTGTCTCCTATCTCAGGTCATGTTCTATCCGTGTGCCAAATTTTATAGAAATTCATTCGCCCTCAAGGCGTGGAAAGGTACCATAGACAGAGTTACTTTCAATTTATAAAAGTAGTATGGATTATGAAACTACCTACTTACTTATGTTGGATGTGTGATGATTTTCAGATACAAAGAGTGATATCGTATCAACCATGCTGTTCGCAAAGCTGGCGTGGGATAAGACCACTGCATATGTAAGTACTTATATTTTTATAAAACTAGCTTCTACTCACGACTTCACCCGCGATAAAAACACATTCTGTAGCACTCGGCAACAGTATAGCTTTTTTTTTTGTTTAATATCAGATGAGGACTTTGTGGCTAAATAATAACGGCCGCTCGGGTCGATCTTTAGGTTAAGCCGTGCTTGCCTAGGTTGGTTTGTGGATGGGTGACCACCCATTACATACCAAGTTTCCTCCGTGCCTCGGAAAGCACGTTAAGCCGTTGGACCCGGCTGTCATCTGTAGATCTTTGACAGTCGTTACAGGTAGTCAGTGGCCCAAAAATCTGACAACCAGTCTTACCAAGGGGTATCGTATTATCCAGTACTAACTGGGTTGAGGAGGTCAGATAGGCAGTCGCTCCATGTAAAATACTGGTATTCAGCTGCATCCGGTTAGACTGGAAGCCGACTCCTACATAGTTGGGAAAAGGCTAAGCACATGATGATCAGATGAGTAGATAGGTAGTTTCAATAAATAATGTACATACATCCAAACAAACAAACTACTCTATTTACAAACTTTACCTCTTTATAATATTAAAAAGTTAGATACGGGTGTGCGCGTGTTCGTAATTATTCACCACCGAAACGGCCATGACGATTTTTTTGTTTTTTTTTTATATACTTAATGGGCTCGTGGGTGCTTCTTGTTATAGTTAGACCTAGGTAGGTGGCGCTGTTGTTTTGGGGTAGGACAACGTCTGTCGGTTCAATCGGTCATTGCAGCGATTGTGAACATCAACGGGGCGCCTCCAGGCATCTTTAACAGCGTTTGTACAGAAAGTGGGCAACGTCGCAAATAGCCGTCAAATATTTAGCTGTTTTGATTAATTTGGCAATTAATATTGCCAAATTTGTGTAGGGTTTATGAAATATGGCTAACTAGTGAACTAAAATATTGATTATGAAATGCAATCATTAATATCTTAACACCGAATATTTAGTTTAAGATGTAAAAAAGTATTTGAAACCTTACCAAATGCCTTTTTTACACCTAAAACGGTTACAACATCAAATTCAATGTTTTAATTGCAATAAATTATTAATATTATAGTTCACTAGTTAGCCATATTTCTTATTTCCATACAGTAATATTGCCAAATTAATTAAAACAGGTAAATATTTGACAAAATTTGCGACGTTGCTAACTTTTTGGATGAACGCTCCTAATTGCTATCTTTACTCCACAGCATTGAACGCCACGTAGTACTAACCTACTTACTTAACATTTATTTGCAAAAGTTGTGGTGTCGACTCTTAATTGCGACTCTTGGGTGCGAGGACCTTAAGTTTTAAAATTTGGTTTTGATTTTCCCCAAAATCGAGCTTTAAAGCAGAGTTATGATAATAACGTTTAGCCACACTAACCCATGTTTACACTAACACTAAGGGGCACCTAGATTAATGCCCACGTATATTTTATGTACTCTCATTCCTGAAGTTTTAAATATTCAAACAATATCATAATATAGGAATTGATTTAGTCGCTAAGTGTTAGTGAAAACGAATTTAAAGATAGGTTTCTTATGCCTAAACATTGTCACTTTCCAGGTGCTGATGAATGAGATTCTCTTGACAAAGCTTCTGTATCTCACCGAGGCATGTAAGTACCTATTCTACTTATTTGTTAGAAAATCTTCTTTTTATAGACTCTTGGGTTCATACTAAACGAAGACATCGATGGTCCAAACAAAACAGTTACCTTAATAATAAAATGCCTACCTGAACAAAAACTTGTATAGAACACAAACTTATGACGTCATTTTGAGCTTTTACATGGGACCAAAACTGAAATATCAGAAACAAACTCGTGCGAATAAGGGCTGATTGATTCGTTTTTAACCGTGCGAATAAGAGCTGAGGGATCGGAGTTTCTAACCGTGGAAAAAAGGCCGATTCTGAGAGGTCAGAGTTTCTTGCAACCAAATTCGAAATGCTGACAAAACAAATGTGTTTTTTTCAGACCCTGATCTCAAGATACACCCTGAGGCACAGGACATACTCACCAAACTTGACACAACGTACCATGACAACCTCGACCTGCTGGACTTTATCACCGACAAGCTGCAGGAAAAGGATCGCTCCCAATCATCAACATTGACTGAAGAAGAGGAGCATGCCAGCCAGATTCGAGATATTATAAACCAAATCTATAAGGATACCGATACAAGTTAAACAAGAGTATGAAGCGAAGCTTATCCCACAACTTATATTATGTATTATATTTTGTCACCTATTCATATTATACAAATTGTACAATGTATTTTTTACTACTCGGAATACTTAAATTTATTTTTTAAACATTTAATCTGCCTACTTTTTTATACAACCAGGCAGAATGTGCCCTTGATCTAAAAAATAAAGTGTCGTAACTTCTTTCTGACCAAAAAGTGTTGTTTTATTTAAGCTATGTTCGAATTACATTAGGTACATGTTGTAAAAAATTCATGTAGGACCCAATGTGGTTCTAAGGCAAATTTTAAGGAATTTGCAAGAGTCAAATATTGTCGTCGATGATAAAAGTCTACCTACACATTCATTTCCATAAATCCCATTTAATTGAACATTGAATAGTTCTTTATCTTGCGACATAGTGCTTCTTGAGATCTTTATTATTGACTATATCAATAGATTCTTACCAAAAAGTGGATCCATGTTATTTTAATGTATTTTTGTCGGTTTGATTCCCATCTGAACAAGCGACTTTCCGTAGGTAAAGCTCTGGATTTCTCCAATAGCACTGCCATCATAAATACCGGCCGTAATATTACGGACACAAAAAGACGACCGTCTTCACGTTGACGACACGTGGAGTTTTCGAGACTCGCACGGCCGTCTTTTTACGGGAAACAGAACACAAAGAAGTCAACGGTGGCAAATGAACGACCTTGACTTAGCGGTAGTAGTATACCTATATTTGAAAGATGACCAATCATCAGAAGTCGAAAAATCGTTCGGAAGAACGTCGAATGGAATGTTTGATTTAGAACTAGCTTATTCCCGCGGCTTCGCCCGCGCCTTTTCCGGTAATTATCCCATGGGGATAATTACCGGATGGGATTTGGGATTAACATATATGATACTTTTTATCCCACGGGATAAAAAGTATCATATATGTTAATCCAGGTTACAAAGTATCTGTGTGCCAAATATCATCTAAGTCAGTTCAAATATTTTTGCGTTATAGAGGAACAAACATTCATACCTACATCCTCACTAACTTTCGCATGTATAATAACTTTTTCATTCTTTTTTGTAGTAAGATTTCCCCCATAAATATACCTAATATGTCATGAACCCGCACAAAATCTATAAAAATTTCGTCATCTTCGCTGATCCAGGTGGATTTCATTTTGGAAAATTATTCAAATGTGAAGAAAACGTTCGAGGACTCTTCGCCTCCGCAAAGACGGCCGCAAAGAGTATAATAACAATAAGGGAACGGCCGTCATGCACATAAAACATTAATACTCAAGCGCCTCCCTTACTATTATTATACTCTTTGTCTAGCGCAATCGTAGTCTATGCTCTAGCGAGGGTAATGCATCGCTTTTTGACGTTAAGGTGACAAATACCGCTCCCTAGGAAACTATGGCGTTTTGTTTACATAGACAACGTTTTTGTGACGTCATTCACCGCTGTACTACGGCTGTTATTGGCAGGGCACCGCTGTTGGAGGAAACCAGAGCTTAAATCATTGAATGAGGAAAAAAATAAAGATACGGTGATATAAATTAAGTAACGTATGTAGAACTGTCTCCATCTCTCTAAAGCAATTCCATTATATACTGCCGCCTGCTGCAGACCTCATTTTGCTTAATTGTGCAGGGATCCTTTGGCGCGTGGTCGGAATCTGAACTAACGCTGCCACCTTGTTCTTTCAAACAATTTCCGTAGACAATTTCACAAATGTTTACCAACAGCCAGTCTCCTGAGTCCTGGCAGTGTGTCATTCAAACGTACAAATAGTAATTTTAAACCCCATAGAGTATAGCTCTTCAAGCTATTTTGCCTTACAGAGTTTTAATTATTTAAATCATAAATTCAACCGTGTTTACAGCTTGGCAAAAAAGTCTAGAAACGGAACTAATTTTTTTATCTGTTGGCAACATTCTCAAAATAATGACATTTCTAATAAACAAAGTTCACGACTTCGTAGAATTGTTATTTCGACCATCAAACGTTGATTAAAATGCGTAAAAAGTGAAAAATAATGAATAAAACCATTCGAAGTGCTGGCAGGGAGATTATTTATAAGGTTTACAGGCGATGTCTGGCGGAACATGAGGCCCAAACTATTCTTTCCGATCTTGACAATATTTACCAAAGAACCGCTGATATGACAGGTATGTAAGAGTTTGTTTTATTGTTTTTAGTTGCATCAAGTGTTAATTGATAAAACCAAAACTTTTTTGAATTGCTTGCATACGGAATAAGTGAAAATTTGGAACAATAAACATCGAGCACATAGGTTATGTTTACATTTTGTCTGCTTTACTCTGGTATAGCGCGCCTAGATTAATATTGATACTTGAGTGACTTGTACAATGCTTTAAGTAAATGTAAATTCGATTTCTACTTAAATTTAACTTTGAGTGCAATAATGTATTTGTTGTAGCATTTGCATTAGAAATGTACCAAAAATTATGGTGCCAATTATGAGACAAATTTTTCCTCACGTATGTATTTTATTCAATTCAGGTAAATCTGTTAGCACTATAAGAAGAGTCGTGCTGGAAGGAGATAGAAACAAAGGGGTATTTTCTACACCTGGAAAACACAGAAAAGGTCGGCCTAAAAAAGAATTAGATAACTTTGATTTATGTGCCATCAGACAAAAAGTTCAATTTTTTTACACCGTGAGAAAACAGGTACATTAATAACTATTTCATTGGTATTTAAATTAAACTGAATAAATTATTAGACATATTTTTATTTTTTCATACATATTTTCCAAATCTTTACATGGTTATTTTATTTACAGGTACCAACCTTACGAAACTTACTACCAGTAGTAAGAGAAGATTTAGAATTTGACGGAAGCCGTGAGCATTTGCGGAAAGTACTTATAGCCCTAGGTTTCAAATACAAAAAATGTCAATCCGAAAGAACTGCGTTGATGGAGCGACCATACATAGCCGCAAAACGGGTAGAGTACTTAAAGAAAATTACTGATAATAGAAAATTGCCCGAAGAGCTGAGAAAAGACATAGTTTATCTTGATGAAAGCTGCGTTCACCAATCATACAAGTTAAAAAAGTGCTGGCAGTCTATTGATGTGAGTGGAGTAAAGCACAATGTTTCAAAAGGTAAACGCTATATTATTGTTCATGCTGGCAGCGAAAAAGGGTTTATCCCTAATGCTTTGCTCATATTTACTGGAGCAAATAAAAATGCTGATTACCATTCAGAGATGAACAAAATTAATTTTACTAAATGGGTTGAAGAAAAGCTGATTCCCAACTTACCACCGGCATCAATTGTGGTTATGGATAATGCGCCGTACCATTCAGTAGTGTTGAACAAAGCGCCCACCTCTGCTACCAAAGTAGCCGAAATAAAGGAATGGTTAGTCCAAAATGAAATCCCATTTGAAGAGTCGTTAAAAAAGCCTCAGCTGTTGATGCTCGTGAAACGTCACAAGCCAGCGCCGATATTTGAAATCGATGAGCTTTTAGGTGCACATGGGCATACTGTGGTAAGACTTCCCCCTTACCACTGTGACCTGAATCCAATCGAGCTAATCTGGGGGATAGCAAAACACAAAATTGCAGCCCAAAATGTAGGAACGATCGAAATAAAGGTATGGCTTATTAATATGTTTTACTTTTAATATTGGAAGAGGTATAATTAAATATTTCGTCTTTACAGGAAACAGCTGAACGTGCATTCCAAGATATTACCGAGGAGGATTGGAAGAATTCCTGCCAGCACATAATCAAAATAGAAAAGGAGTACTGTGAGAGGGAACTAACTATGTATGAGGAAATAGAGCGATTAGTCATAAATCTTGAAGACGATAGCAGCAGTACCTCTGAATCTGAGCACGACTCAGATGAGTTTGCGGCCAGCTCTAGCCAATACATGGATGTGGAGGGGGTGGAATATTTAGAGGAAGATTTATTGGAATAAAATAGTGTTATATATTATTGTCTTTTTTTAATTTCTAAAAAGTGTTGTAAACACAGGAGTCCTTACCTAAATATTTATTTTTAGGTAATTAGTAATCAGTTGCATGCCGAGAACATGCCTTTGGTCAATTAAACTTACTGATTTGAATAAATTATACATAAATAAAGTGGACATGAATTTTTGTTGAGCAAAAATACAGTCAAGTATCAAGACCGGATCGGTACGCTATTCGGTTGCAGCGGGTTGCCATACGAACAGCACAGTGGCACCCCCATTATTTTCTACTCTTTTTTGCCAAGCTGTATGTTGTCCATTATTTAGTGTTGGAGATTCTAAAATAAATAAATAAGTATGAAGGTGCAACCAGCGTAATACAACTTATTTTATTATGACTATTTAGTCGATTTTATTCCATTGGAGTAACTCAGTCTGTGGCTTCGTCTTGGCTTCGCGCATGTCCAACACTATCATTTAGCAACATGGCTGACGCTGATTTGCTTGGCCTAGCATTCCAAATAGGTTAACGTTGTGTTCTTAGTTTTTCTGTTTGTACATACAACATTGTTTGGTGGTACTTATAAATAAATTTGTGTGTTGTGTAGTTGTGCAGAGCGGCGTATATAATGTTATAGTGTATTTTATAAGTTTAAGGTAAGAATAACAACATGAATGATTGTCTGATTGGCCATATTAGCAGATTCTCAATGGCCGAAAATGTAATGAACTTATTTCTTTGATTAGGTATCGAAGTAATAAACCATGGATTTCGGACACCCTCCACCGAATTTGGGGATGCCTCCTCCGGGCATGGGTATGGGCATGGGAATGGGTCCACCTATGGGTCCGCCCGGTAGAAACAACATGCGCCATAATTTTAGGCCGTTCAACTACCAGATGCGGTTTCCACCTCAAGGGCCACTGAACATGACTCAAGATGATTTCGATGGTAAACGCTTACGTAAATCCGTTATGCGAAAAACTGTAGATTATAATGCCGCTATTATAAAAGCTTTAGAATGTCGCGTTTGGCAGAGGGACTGGCGGGACAGACACGCGCTTCAGCCCGATGCTATGTATACCCCTGACCTGTTGCCGCCACCCTCGTATCCCGATAATCCTATAAATGCCGTCACTACCCGGTTCGTTAAAACAGCTACTAATAAAATGAGATGTCCCATATTCGCCGTTGCTTGGACCCCGGAAGGCCGTCGTTTAATTACCGGGGCCTCATCTGGAGAATTCACATTATGGAATGGATTGACATTTAACTTTGAAACAATCCTTCAAGCTCATGATTCCCCTGTAAGATCAATGGTTTGGTCCCACGGTGAGGGCTGGATGGTCACTGGAGATCATTCAGGATTTATAAAGTATTGGCAAAGTAATATGAACAATGTTAAGATGTACCAGGCTCACAAAGAAGCTGTCAGAGGTATTAGTTTTAGTCCTAGTGATTCTAAAATTGTAACATGTTCTGATGATGGCACGTTGAGAATATTTGATTTCTATAGATGTCAAGAAGAGAGAATATTGAGAGGACATGGTGCAGATGTCAAATGTGTCCAGTGGCATCCCACAAAGGCTCTCATTGTGTCAGGAAGTAAAGACAATCAGCAACCTATAAAGTTATGGGATCCCAAGTCCGGGACGGCCTTGTCTACCCTCCATGCACACAAATCAACTGTGATGGATCTGAAATGGAATGATAATGGTAACTGGCTGATTACTGCCTCTCGTGACCATTTACTCAAATTATTTGATATTCGTAAGTTAGGCACAGAGTTACAAATATTCAGAGGACATAAAAAAGAAGCCTCTAGTGTGGTGTGGCATCCGACTCATGAGGGATTGTTTTGTTCTGGAGGTTCTGATGGAGCCATCTTATTTTGGAATGTTGGTACTGATAAGGAGGTTGGTTGTATTGAAGGAGCTCATGAATCTATAGTCTGGACAATGGCTTGGCATCCTCTTGGTCACATCTTATGCTCAGGGTCTAATGACCATACATCAAAGTTTTGGACTCGTAACCGTCCTGGAGATCTTATGAGAGACAAATATAACCTCAACACGTTGCCACCAGGTGTTCAGGATGACCATGATTTAGAAGAACCAGCAATTATACCTGGTATGGGTCCTGAAGATAAAGTGGAAATATTTTCTTCAGACACTGACAAAGTCATTCCAGGTTTGGATTTGGACACCACATTAATTCCAATGGACTTTGAGAAAAAGATTAAGAAGGTACCATACAGCAAACCTATTCCTAGAAATTTCCAGGCTCAATGGAACCATGGACCAAATAATGAGGATTCTGCAACTGAAGCTTTGACTCAAGCTCTAGTTGAATCTGTACCAGGGGCTATACCCCTTCAACAAATAACACCATCAGCTATTTTTATCTATGGTAAACTGATTGGAGTAGACCCTGGGTCAAAGTTGGAGAAAGCTATATCAGATGGACCTATGGCCCTGAAAAAATTTATAGCTTCTGGTGAAATAGAAGAGTTACATGATGTCATGCCTCACTTGGAAGATGATGCAGACGAAGATAACTTCCAACCATTTGAATATCCTGATCCTGAAAATGATAATGATGGTAATGATGATGAAAATGATGAACAGGAGAATTACGACAATTATGAAGATAATGATTATTATGATAATGATATGGATGTTACTGAACAAGACAGTCAAGAAGATGAACAAGGCTTTAACAGTGGACCTGACAGAAATAATATGGGTCCTATCAATAGTATGCCTCCCCCAATGGGTAACATGATGCATCCACCATTACCTATGGGACCGATGGGTTCTCGGCCGCCAATGGGCCCGATGCATCCTATGGGCCCAATGCACATGCCTCCTCCACCTCCACACATGATGGGCAACATGCCACCCATGGGCAACATGCCACCAATGGGCAATATGCCATCACGTCCACCTTTTACTGATAATGGATTTAATAAGCCTCATTTCGATTCTGGGTATGATAATCAACCATACTCACAGAATGATGGGGATTACAATGAAGAAGATTCGTCATATGATCCAAACTATGAAGAAGAAAACTATAACAATGAGGACAATAATGGAGATGATGGATACAATAACAACAACATGCGAAATCAGAGATGGGATGGCGGTTATAGAGGACGCGGCCAAGGACGGGGCAGAGGTCGCGGCATGAACGGACACGGCGGGCGGAACAACTGGAGAGGTAACGCAGGCCCGCGCGGCACCTCGCGAGGGCGACGGGGCGGCGGCGCCAACAGGAACTTCCGAAGAGGCGGGAAGCCTGTCTCTAACTAGCACACCGCCTTATCTTGTTCTTAATATCATACATAGACTTTATTATGAATTTCTTACGTTACAATCGAGACTCCGAGATGTGTTTCGAAAGTGTTAAGACAATACAGTGATGTTGAAGCAAAAGGTTGTACATAATTTTTATTTACGCCTTGTATTTTATTTTCATAAGCTAAACACATAATAAAATTTATATTATGTCTCAAAATGTAAGATTTCTGTACAGGTGTGTTTTCTCCCAAAATGCTGCAACAATTGGTAAGTTAATCAGTTTCGTTGTAAGTTAATACTCATGTTCAAAAAGTTTACATGTTTTTTGTTATGGCATCAGGTAATAATTTGGTCAAGAGTCACATCCAATGCAGAGTCGGATGCAGAAGTTCGTCGTAGAAACTTGCGCCTATGGCCTGGCTGAAATTCTTCGTGCGATCATCTCTACATCTTCATCATTCTTATAGTAAGAGCCTGGTATTTTTTGAATTTGTTTTGTCAATAATAAAGAAATAAAGAATCACAAATAAAGTTTTACCCGACATCCAATTGTAATAAAAAAAACTACATGGGGTTGAAATAAATGATGAATGAATAATTAACACCCTGTCCAAGGGCCATCCTGTCCTTTCGTGTCTGTCGGTACATGTTTAGAATTATTGTTATCGTAAGGTTTTTGCTAGTTTCTGTTTGTTTGGAATACCCTTTTATTTTTGTTCATAATTTTCAATAGTATTTACTTTATCTAGTTACGGCGAATTAAATTATGATTACTGAATTTATGATTCCTATGAATAAATAAAATCTTGATATAAAATAGATTTGTACAAATCAGCTAAAAGTCACATTACGAGTACATATTTGTTTTACTTTTAGGGAACGATTCTTTTTATTGTTGTACAAAAAACGCGGAATGTTTTAATGCACCCGTCAATTACACATTTCACTTAGAGACACACACACATACTTTAGTCATGCAACATTAATGCATAAATGCTGAATAAACAGTGTTGATTTTGTAAAGTAATTTATTAGTTTAGCAATTTATTTCTTGGTTGAGATGTTTAATATAATATTTAGAGCTTCAATGCTTGATTCCCAATTCAACCTGTTAACTGCTTAGTTGTATGTTTTTATTAAGCAAATAATAAAATTCAACAGTTTCTTTGCTCACTTACATAGAACGTTATGTTCATGTTCAAATGAGTATGACCTTGCTCCCTTAAATTACAACTAACCCAATTACATCAAACTAACAATGTTCATTACATCAGATTACCGCAGTCTACAGCTCAACTAAGTCATCACACAATCATCTCCACAGTGACACACTCAGTACCTCTTCTAAGGTGCCTCAGAATCCCTAAAATATAATACTGATATGTTCATTTTTCCAAGAATAATGAGCTACCTCAAATTGTATTGTGTAGGGACCACCAAGGCAGAATGTTTATAGATCGTAAAATATTTTATAACAATGTACTGACTCACTTGCTACCACCAGACATCCTTTCCCTTGGACAATCGTCAGACTTGGGTTATTATTAGTTATATTTCAACAAGTAACCATAGGAATTTGAATGGAAACAATGTTCAATGAATAAAATTTTGAAAATTTAACGGGTTTCATTTGATTCCGTCGTCTACCTACGTCAATAAAGAATGATTGAGAAATGAAATGTAGTTTTAATTTTTTTTTACTTTTTTGCCCTTGTGTTATTGCTAGTCACAAATAGTCAATATTAGTTTCTTTGTTCCAGATGACCCCTTGGCGATGGTTGAGTTGGCTGTTACTGATATTAGCATGTCGAGCGAGCCAATTCGACAACGGTGGCCACAAAAACGCTATAACAGATATGAGCGACAATGTTACAGAACGCCTTGAAATAATAAATGGAACGCCAAATTATAGACTGATTAAACCAGACAAAAGTACACAATGGTTCCCGGAGCCACAGATCAAGCTGGACAGCTGTGTGCGGCGCGCTCGATGTGAGCCTCTCAACAGGACGATCTGCTTGGGGACCAAGCTGCCCTACGCCAATACAAGCGTTCACTTAACGTTTCATGACAATCAGTACCAAATCCAGTCACAGCTGGAACTCTATAGAGAACTGATAAACGTGCCAAACTGCTGGGCCGTTATACAGCCTTTGCTTTGCTCCACTTTCATGCCCAAGTGCGATCGAGTCCTGGGCAATGATATGGTTTATTTGCCCTCTTACGAAATGTGCAAGATTACGATGGAGCCATGTTCCATACTGTATAATACCTCATATTTTCCGTCCTTCCTGAAATGCAATGCAACGTTGTTTCCCTCGAGATGCGAGAACGCAGTGAGAGAGTTGAAGTTTAATACGAGTGGGAAATGCCTGCCACCCTTAATACATACTGACAAACCTATGCATTTTTATGAAGGTGAGTTGTGAGAACTATCATAACTTTGTCATACTTGACCTGATAAATCTCTGATGGGACTAACAATATGCTTCTCTTTTTCAGGCATATCAGGGTGCGGTCTTCCATGCCGCGACCCGCTGTATACCGAAGACGAGCACCAACAGATCCACCGTCTAGTGGCGTGGGGCGCCGGCATATGCCTAGCCCTCAACCTGTTAACAGTCGCCACGTTCTTGATCGACTGGCGCAGCGCCAACAAGTACCCTGCGCTGGTCATCTTCTATATCAACGTCTGCTTTGCCGTCGCTTCTATGGGGTAAGTTTGATGACTCTTTTCAAACAATACTCAAATGGTTGTAAAGTTAAAATTTTTGGTGTCAATAAATGAATAAAGATATATTTATTTGTAAACATGTGTAACATAATACATATAAATGCAAATGTGGATGTAAAAGTGAAAATCTGTGAGTTTCAACATGTTTTGCCAACATTGGCGTATAAAATACTTAGATTTCCTTTCTGTAATGACCGTGCATAGTAATAAAGTTATGTCCAGAACAAAAAGAATCTGAAACAATAGTTTGCAAACGTTTTACCAATGTTAATATTTTTATATAATTTTAATTTTATTGTATGACCACCTTATTTGAATGTGGACAAAAGTGTTAACAATGATTTGAGCGGTACTTTATTGTCTCATTGTTATATTATAATATTAGATATTACGCTCTAGTTGAACGTGATGAATACATACAATGAAATAGCTTTCAAAACATTACTAGAAACTACCGGTCATACTTTGAGCATATTGGGTTTGCTATGATGAATTATAAAATAGACACTTCGGAACAATAGTTACGACCTACGGCTTACCGAATTATATTCATAAGTGCTTAGTGGCGCCAAAGCGCTTTGTTTTGGGTCTGATCAATGAGAGATTTGATAATAACGGGCGTAGAGGTTTCAACAAGACGGCTCCTCATGCCAAACAGGGCGCGATAAGATTCATTTACTCAAAGATACCAGCCGCGGTGACCACATGCCCAAAATCATGTCCAAAAATAAATTACACAAAATGATCAGTTAAATAAAGCCAAATTCATGGATGTTAAAACCATGTTTCTGTTTTATTTCAATTTAAAGTTCTCCACCTCTAAAAAAACACCCCAACATATGCTGAAAAACATGTAAATAAAATCTGATATTCAATAATTTACATTGAAAACGGGATATTTACCATGTTTGTTATTTATTATGAGTTCCCGAAATTTCGGCGCTGTTGCAAGCACCATGATCACGGATAAACTGAAGTTATTGCGGGTGGGTGTTTAAGGCGCCAATTCACAGAAGACACAGAAACGGCCGTTTCCGTGTAATTCGCGCCTAAGAGCAGACAAATCGGTCTACCCTCTTTCTTGTTCGTTTTTTGCGCTAAGTACTGCTACCACTGTCACTCACGACTCGATTCTGTTCCCGACACACGAAACTCACTTTTACGGTTTTTACGCAGTTGAGTTGAGTGTTAGGGACCATGTCAGTTTAAAAACTTATATCATCATCCCGTAATTAACTTGAGACCGGCGCAGCATATCTTCGTCTTTCATACAGCTATGGCAGCTAGCATACCAGTATTCACTCCTTATCTATCCATGACTCCCTATCTCATATTATTATTATCTTGAACGACTTTTTCATCTACAACTCCTTGATCTCCTTCTAAGTATGCTTAAGTGATATTGCTGAAATGCTGACTTATGTTGTTGTTGCAGATGGCTTATTCAGTTCGGCGTGGGATCTAGAAACGACATCGTGTGCTCAAAAGACGGCACTCGGCGGCAGGGCGAACCTTCTGCAGAGGAGAATCTATCATGCGTCGTCGTCTTTGTATTGGTAAATATTAATATCACGTGTCATTGTGTTCGTATATGCTAATCTCCGTAACCATCCAACCGATTTAAATATTTAAAAGAAAAAAAGATATGATTGGTTCCAGCTTCAAAGATAGGATAGTTTTGGACCCGATAAGATGCGCTCTATACCTCTATGTGCGCTATCTAAAGGGTGTAAAAAGACCCTTAACGAAGCCGAAAAGCACTTGTTCTCCCCGTCAATGCGATCATTTTTTTGTTCTAGACCATACCTGGGAACCTTTTAGTTATGGAGATATTGGGGGTCAAAGTTCCAACTTTTTCACATGTTTTTTTTTAATTCATGTTTTTAAAGTACGATTTTTACTTTAAACACCTCCACGACCCTCGTACTATGCAATCCATCAATCAGCACAATGTTCTGAGTGCGTTGCATTGAGTTCTACCGCAAAACGTGATTTTTCACCCAAAAAAAAAAGTCGTTTCCCAGCAAAAATTTTTGCGTAAAGTTACTTAGTTTGATGTCCAGAATGCTTGGTTGACGGCTTCGTGAAGGGTCTGTTTACACCCTGTATATTATTATTATAAAAAGAAACATTTGGCTTATATTCCTCAAGAGAAAAAGTAGAGTTACCGCCAGTAATGTTAAGCCCCTCGTAATAGGCAGTCATAATTACCGAACGCAAATCGCTGATAAAGGTCTATATACTATACTGATTGCAACATTTCTATGTAAAAACGTGCTTATGCCTAATAAACTTTATATTTGTTTCCAGGTGTATTACTTCATGATGGCAGCTTGCGTGTGGTTCGTCATATTCACATATGCCTGGCATATGAGCTTCCGGGCTTTAGGTAAGTTATTAATGTTCCTGAAATAATCAACAACCAGTAACACCAACCAACAATATAAAACAACCCATAGATATCCACTGCTATACATTTGTGGGCTTATTTATCTTCATTAGTTACTCATCATAAGTCTACCTTTGCATAGTATAATAAAAAAAACGAGTTTCAATAAATTAATTAGTCCTTTCTGCATCAAACTTTCAATGTTATCTAGTCAACATGTCATTTCATCACAGGAAAAATCCAAGACCGCATAGACAAGAAAGCAGCATACTTCCACCTAGTCGCGTGGTCGCTTCCCCTCATCCTGACCATAGCGACTATGGCGTTCGGCGAGGTGGACGGCAGCAGTGTGACCGGTATCTGCTTCGTAGGCTACGTCAACCATCCCATGAGGGCTGCGTTGTTACTGGCGCCGCTGTCAGTCGTACTGGCTTTAGGCGGCTACTTCTTGCTCAGAGGTTAGTATGATTTTATAAAGATCCACAAAATCAGCATACTTCCACTTGGACACGTGGTCTCTGCCTCGCACCCCAACTATCGCGGCGATGGTGTTCGGCGAGGTGGGCGGGAACTGTATCCTATGAGGGTTGCGTTGATACTGGCGCCGAACTAAAGCTAATTTCCAAGAATTCTTAATTGTTCCTTATTCTGGGTACACTGCCAGCCAAAAACCAGTGTCATATCAAGAGCAACAAAAGCACTGTTGACTAGTGAAATGATTCAGTCCACGACAAGCTCCTTCATAAAGAATGCTACTCTTAAGCATGTTACGGAAATGAACTTAAAGATTTCATTGCCTTAAAATATACGTATGTTTTGGGTAGGTAGAAAGTGTAGAAACTACAGAACGCCACTTGCTACGATCCTTACACGTTTTTTCCATGCTCAAAATTCATACATCTAATAAATAGGGTTTTACTCGAGCTTCGTGGGGACCTATTGGATTGTTAATTGTTTTTTCCCTTTCACTAGTGGGGGAAGCGTGTACGTACAGGTTTTCAAAAATGTAAATAAAAAACAGTTACAAAAATACTCGAGCGCTTCAGATTTTAATTGTGTATGCGCCCCACGTGATTCTGATTACGGAAAAATATTAAATGGTTTGCTTGTTCCCCACCAAACGTGGCCGTACGAAGGGGTAGAAAATAGGAGAAAAAAAAAAGTTCTTAAATTGTGCTCTAAATTACCGTTTATTTCCTTTAGGCGTGTTCTCCCTGATCGCGGTGCGCGTTTCAAGCAAGGACGTGATATCTCCGCGCGCCGCCAACAAGATCCGTCAGACCATCACACGATGTTCGCTCACGGCGGCACTGGTCGCCGTCTTCATATGCGTCACCTTCGCCTGCCATATCTACGAGTTTAGAAACGCTGAACTGTGGAAGGAGTCTTTTAAGAAGAATATTATGTAAGTTACTATCATTTAAATAAAACTTCAACTAAAAATTCCTATGGAATTGATGTTCTCCTCGTAGCAAGCTTTCTAAATGATAGGAAAGTTATTAGTTCCGACTTGGCTATCACAATTTTGTCAGGGGAAGTCGAAGAAAATAAATGACTTTTTTATGTTTATTTTGAGTTTTTGATCTCATTTACGTTATCAGCGACCCCGAAAACAACGACAATACCTAACTCCCATGACAAAAAACCGAAACTTTTCTTCGGCGCCATCTTGAATTTTCATTTTGACCTCATTTTCGTTATCAACGACCCCAAAAACCACGAAAACGACACCCATGACGAAAAAAGCGCTTCTTTTTCTGCCCCTGCTGTAACTCGATAGTCTTTGGCTTACCTAGCTCCCTACAGAACGGTACTGCCAGCCGCGAAGTCACGTGTGCGCGTACATACGATTTTAGTCCTGAATTCTGAAACCCGATCCCGAGTTTGCGTTTGATTCTATCCTTACGGACCTATCGGTTTTGGTCACGAGCTACAATCTCAAGCGACACCCGTCTGTGGAGAAAACAAATTAAAGCAGTTGTTAAGAGCATGCTACGTGTCACCTTGCCCGGACTCCAAAGTCCAAAGCGGAGGAGTCCGGGCCAGGAAGAGAAGTCGGGTAAACGACCAATCACATTGGATGAAATCTACATCACGTCTCTTATCTCTCCTGTGATTGGTCGAATCTTGCACATCTTCGCGCTCCGCTCGTCTCTGCTTTGGTGGAGTCCGGGCCTGAACTAGCAGAGCGACGTTACTCCTGCGAAGGAAACAAGTGACGCCTTTGTGACAAGTCGCCCGAAGCCGTTCTCGTCTTTAGATTAGTCTGTACGTACTTATCATTTTTGCTTTTCTCAACAGTTGCCGCCTGGAAGCTCTAAAAGAGCCTGAGAAGGAGTGTTCGACAGGCACCCGGCCGTCCGTGTCGGTGCTGCAGCTGCGCCTGCTGTGCTGCTTCGCGGCGGGCGCGCTGATGGCGTCGTGGACCTGGACGCCCGCCGCCGCCGCCGGCTGGAGGCGCTACTTGGCAAGGTGTGGTACACATCATATGTGTAGCTAGCTTTATTATTATACTAGAAGAAGAGTACAACTGGAGTCATGTTCATCGTGTTTATGCATAAGTTGTATCATAATACAAGCACAACCCCTCGTGTGGCTCGGTCCAATAAACGCAACCACTTTTGTTCTAAGACTTTTGGAAATGTATTACTTTTTTTTTAGTTTCACTGTACTTGTTGAAAGTCCAAATTGTTTTTTTTTGCCTGTTCTGTCTGAGTCGCCACACGAGACGTTGTGCGTTTAAAATGTTATACCTTGTACATAAGCCGCTCTCTCATAGTTCATTACATCAGTGAACAGTCTTTTATTTTGTCTTTTATAATAAATTGTTTAACAAAGGGTACAGTCCAGGCATAAAACCAACCTCAATAATACTAAGAGTTGAGTTATGATTATTTGAACCTGCAGTAATGTGAAGCAGATCAACCAAACAGAGAATCATGGGCAACACCTTCCACCTTTACCAAATCATCGCAAAATAACCCTTATTCTCTTATACAGGAAGTGCGGTTGTTCCGTGGAAGCGGAGGTGACGCGTCGAGCGCGCAAACACGAGCTCATCGCGCGTGCCTATCGACGTCGCGGGGAGTTCGCCGCTAGAGGGCGTCTGTCCATCTCACTGGGAGGTTCGAGGCAGGACCCTGTTGGGCTCTGCATCGATCCCACCTCGCCCGCTGACTACCCGGACGATGCTAAACATGAGAGGTGAGACTAGACTTTAGTATACCACAATTTTGCAAAATAAACCTCAAAGTCCATTTCCAATCTTACTAGAGAAAAGTAGGAATAGCCTAACATTCATTTTAAAATGATAATCCATTGTCCCTTATTTCCTCAAGAATTAGCTCAACCTGTCGCAGTCCGCTACTGGACATAAGTCTCTCCCAAATTGCGCCACCATACCGACCTCAGCATCCAGTTATTAGGTACATTTCTTCATGTTATTGATCAAGCTGGTGGGGGTTTTGCTCATTTTCTCATAGAAACGTAGTCTAATAAAAGATTTGAATTTCAGCGGAGAGCTGTCGTCATCGTGGGCGGCGACCCTGCCGCGCTTCGTGCGGCGCCGCGACGCACTCGTACTGCCGACGCACACGCATCACTCGCTCAGCTCCACGCCGGACCGACGCAACTCGCAGGACTCGCAGATCAGCATCAGTCTACGTCACGTGTCGGTGGAGTCGCGCCGCAACTCGCTGGACAGCCAGCTGTCCGTCAAGATAGCCGAGATGAAGACCAAGGTAGGCCGTCGCCGACCCAAGCACAGTAAGGCCAAGCGCAAGGCCCGCGCCGCCAGCACTCGCAAAGAGAGCACTCCCTCCATCGAGAGCCAAATAAGTCGCTACTGGCTGCAAGCAGTAGCTGCCAACAATGATCCGTCCCGCGAGGAGGTCAAATTCAGCTTCGACTGATACGAGCCATATCGTGATATATATCCAAAATTGCAACTCATGCATAGCAGTATGGAAACATTGATACTTATACATGCAAAGTATCTGTGAATTGTTTACTTATAGTAATTTACACTAACTAGGATTAAGGATAAAAGTTCAAATTAGAATCGCATATGCCCAAAGGACTGCTAACTGTAAAGCGAAGATAGAAGCACAATGTTTTAGCCCTTTATTATTTTATCACAAGGGTTTTGGATTTTTATGGGGCAATTAATTTGTGATTTATCATTGAAGATAAGGAAACAAAGACTGATCAGAATCTCTAAGGAGTAATGTTTTATATTTCTCCTACATTTAACAATATCCATGACAATGCATTTTTGTGATATCCATGACCTCGACAGTACATGTGCCATAAAAATAGCTCTTCGATATATTTCATTGGAATCGACTGAAATACTTCTAGCATGTAAGAATCAAGTTTCTTATCATACGCCTATTGTATTATATTATGAAATGAAGCAATGTTAAAAACTTATAATGTTTAAATTTTTTACGAATTGAGCAATAAGAATCTGTTGCTTGTCCATAGAACTTGTGTACAAGATATGGTTGTGATACCAGTTTTTATTGTGAGGCTATATTTCGATGATGTGGACAATTACATCGCCACTTTATATTTTTTACTATATATTTAGTATTGAATAACCTGCAAAAGTTATGCACCTGGCAGCTACAATAAGACTCACGTTTGTGTAAGACATTTGTATTTAATTTTTACTAAGTCTGTGCTAGCTTTAAATTTGGATATTAATTTTGTATAAGTTTTACTACCAATAATTTACTCATAAACTTAATTGTACAATAAATGATACTTTTTTTGATAAATTGTCTTTAATTGTATTGTGCACAGTGCATTATGTGAAATACGCGCCTTCCCAACTTTAGTGCCTATTTACGGAGACGCGGCGCATCGGGCGGGGCGTCGCCCGGCGCGCGTTTTTTCCGTTTATGGAGAGGGGGCGCGTGCAGCGGCCCGCGTTATCACACGCCCAAACACAAACATATGGCAATGTACGATGTTGTTTACGGAGACGCGGCGGTTTCATCTGCCATATGTTCGTATTTTCGCGTTTGCGCGTTTGACGCCGCGTTCGCCGCGGCGGGCAACGCTGCACTTCAAGCAAACGCGTGTAAAAACGCTTCTCCGTAAACGCTCTCATACATCGCCATATGTTTGAATTGAAAGCGGGCCGCGCCGCACAACGCACCGCGTCTCCGTAAATGACCACTTAGGGTGTTATTATACCTGCCTAAAGGCTCGGCGCACACTGAGCAACCAGTGTTCAACCGATTGATGATTGATAAATATTAAAAATAGTGTGCACTTCACTCGAAACTTGATAGCAAAGAAGCTCGAGCATTGCTCCTGCTCCTAGGATTAGGGAAAAAGACAATACTGCTTCAGGATATCATGCTCAGGATGGTTTTATTTTGTTTAAGAAATACATTCAGTCAAAAAAGTATCGGGAACGGATGAAATGTTTATGGTTCCAAATTCATTTTTTTTTGTTATTAGATTGGCACAACTGTTTTTCATTTTGGCGCGGAGTTTGAGTTTCATCTGTTATTTAGATTAAATACAGTGCTGTTTTTAGTTAGATCATATCTAGTGTGTATTGCGAATTTCATAATGGTACAATGACTTTGTCTTAAATTTTGCATCGCCAATGGAATTTCGAGTTCGGAGTCCCTGAAAATGCTGCAGAGGGCTTACGGTGAATCGACTTTATCAAAAACACGTGCTTATGAGTGGTACAAAGCGTTCAAAAGCGGTCGAGATGTGATGGAAGATTTCCCCCGGTCTGATCAATGTCTTCAACTGCAGTTAACATCGCAAAAGTGAAAGAAATAGTGACTGAAAATCCTCATTCAAGTTTGAGAGAGATAGCTGCTGAACTTTCTGCCTCACGAGTCGGTCCGTACCATTTTAAATAATCAGTTGGGTATGAAACATGTTGCCGCTCGGCTAGTCCCCAAATACCTGAATTTTCTCCAAAAACTCAATCTCATAAGTCGTTGAGAACATGCTAGAACAAGTCAATTCCGACCCAATGTTCATGAAACGCATTGTTACTGGTGACGAGACGTGGGTTTACGCGTTTGACATGCAAACTAGTCAACAAGCTTCGGAGTGGCGCCTTCCAACTGAACCGAAACCGAAAAAACCACGCCAAAGTTGATCAAAAACATCATGTTGACCGTTTTCTTTGACTATCGCGGTGTTTTGCACTCGGAATTCTTGCCGGAAGTAGTAAATAAAGAATATTATTTGAGAGTTATGCGGCGTTTAAGAGAACAAATTCGACGAAAAAGGCTAGATTTGTAGAAAGTAAATTCTTGGATTTTGCACCACGATAATGCGCCTTCGATAGAACGAATTTTTTACCAAAAACTCAACAAATACCATCGAGCAACCACCATATTCATCAGATATGGCTCCAGCCGACTTCTTTCTTTTTCCTAAACTCAAATTATACTTCGTGGCACTCGTTTTCATTCGGAAGAAGACATGAAGGAGAATTCGCACCGAGAACTGAACTCAACTCCGGAAAAAGCGTTCAAAAAATGTTTTGATTATTGAATTATTCGTAGGCGTAAGTGTATCGTTTCTGAAGGAGCATACTTTGAATGCGACAAAATAACTTTGGATGAATAACTAACATTTTGTGTGATCGTTTCCCGGTACCGTCTTGACAGAGTAGTACTTGTTTAGATTCAAATAAATCTCACATGGCGAGATAATTTCATATCATGTAAAAGTTGTCTGTCACAAAGGCGACTTGTGTTATCATTCAGCAGTAGCAGCGGATAGATGTGTAAAGAGGAGAGAAATGAAAACAGCGAATTAATTATCCATTTACCATATAATTGAGAACCAAAGCAAGCAACTTAATGTCCCAGAAATACTTTATTACCTTGTAATGAATGTCATGTATTTTATTTACTAGTGATAAAATCTATAGTAAATTAAAATATAAATCAAATCTACAATACCTATTGTACAAGATTTGTATAACTATTGGACGTTAACAATGCTATTAAAATAGCTTATTATCACTCATCCGCATTCCTAAATTATAGAGGCAAGATAAGATGCAACAACTAATTTGCATATATTTGCTCCATGTAAAAGAAAATAGCATATAACAAAATATTATGCAATATTATTCCATTCGATATTTTAATACAAAAATACATACACACGATTCTAACAAGAAATGAGAAGTCGCTTTATATCTCTCCAATTTGGCATTAACAGATAAACATGCTTAAAGCACATGTTTATGAAAATTCCAAACTGAAAAGAGTAATTAATTGTATGTGATGAAGTGTAAAAGTTCGGTATTTTAATAAATTATCGAATGAAACATAGAAGTGTGCCTATCCACAGTAAAGGTGAACAGATTTATTATGCATTGTCATCACTATAAGGTACATTTAATCACAGATGCAAAATGGGTGGCAAGAATAATTTGATTAAGTACTAAATCACTTTAAAATAGGTCACATTTCAATATTCGAGTAAACCCAAATAACAATTGAAGATAAATCCTATGTAATCAATATATGGGGTGGATTAATGTTGCACTACAATAAATAAATATTTTTTATAATAAAATAATAATGTGACTATTCCACTACCTCTGCTCGTTTAGAGAAAGAATAGTCAGCACAATTTTATTATTAAGTAGAATAATAAGTTACTATACGTAAGTAACTGCGCAACATTACATTTTTACTTATTCTCGTCATTCAAATTTATCTTCAAAGTTATTTGCATATTATTTATTATTTTCCATGTTGTGAGTTCTGCTTGAAATATTCTTATAATTTGATGATCAATTTTTCGTTGATGTGATACTTTTACTCACCGCAGTCTTTTTTTGGAAATTAAATAAAGATGTTAATCGTTGACATAGACCATTGTTGATTATAAAGATAATTAATTGTAATTTTATCATAGCCATTCTAAATCATATAAATGCTGACCAGCATGCATAGTAAAAAGATAGGAAAACAACACCAAAAGGAACATAATAATTTCAAGTATATAACACTTATTCTAAAGCAGCAAAGAACGTAACATTTGCCACTATTATGCTTATTTAATAAGTCAAAATTGCACGATTCTATTACAAAAAAAAAAACTCAATCTTTGGTGCTTACGAACTAAATATACTTAAAAAAAAAATCACAATCGACAAAATAAATTCGGTTTAAAACCTAGCAAGTAAAAATGTAAGTACAACCAAAAAGTAACAAACATTAAAAAGAAACAAAACAAAAAATAAACTTACGATTAAGTGCAAACTTATAACGTTTAGACGCGACTTATGAGTAATGTGCACGCAACTAGTTACTATATTGTAACCTATATGAGCTACCTCTCGTCCCAGACGACAAATAATAAAATAAGACCTATCTAAATAGTAACAAAATTATCTAGTAATAATGTCATATCACACGATCACAGCAGTCTTTCCTACGATGTCCTCGCCTTGTGTATATTCTTCTTTTCTGCGTCAGTAAAGCCAAGAATGTTCTCGATGGCGTTGAGGTGCCCTTGGTGGTTCTCGGGATCAGTTAGGAAGTAATAGATGGCCGATTTTAGGAACTGCAATGTCACTTCAGGATCTACGTTGGTCTTGCTACCCTTCTGCGACTCGACAATGCGACGGTACATTGCCTGTAATAAATAGCGTATTGTGAGAATCTTCATTTTGCTGCAGTGTAGGGAGGCATGCATTCTACCTACTGACACCAAACACGAAACATATTTTGGCTGAGCTGAAGATTTCTGCTATAGGAGACCTCTGTACATTTCTCAATGTTATGTTCACAATTAAATATAATTTACAATCACATCACAATCGATGTGTCAATAGTATTTCGTAAAGGCTTTGAATACCGTGTAATTGCTGCGACGCATCGTGGCTTGTGCACCCCGTTTGCAATACCCAGCGTGAAGAGGGGAAAGCTTTGTAATTTCACATAATTAAACTATTTTTGTCGAGATTAATGTTTTTTACAAGTTTAATAAACCTATTCACTGTCAGCCAAAAAAGATTAGTGTGATGACAAAGTCTCGATTATATATATAGGAACAAATCAAGTTACTATTCAACAACATAGGATGTGTCTACATAAATACTACAATGTACAGACACCTACATTAACTGGATGATAAAAAAGAAATTAAAATTTCTCAAGGGATCGCAACCAATGAATGCAGCTGTCCTTACATTTCCAACTTAGAAACAATAATGAAGGAACCTAATTACCCAAAACCAAAAGAGGCTGTTTCAACCAAATAGGTAACATGCGAAGCCAAGGTTAGGCGAGAAATAAACCAAAACGGGTTAGTTTTTGCAAAGCCTTGCTAAAGAAAGTGAATTAGTTGTAAGCCTTCTATCAGTACCACTACAATCTATAAAACTATTTACAAGAAAGAAGAAAACAAAAACTTTAACGCCTGCCTATTCCAACAAAATAATAAAATATTAATTGAAGAAATTAAAACCTATAAACAAGGCGACACTCAAGTCCAAATCCAAGTGATTATTATATTCCAGGTATAAATATTTTTTTTTTTAAATAAAATTAGAATTAAACAACATAAACACAGTTTAAATCAATATCTCTCAGAACCTGTGTAGTAAGCAGGGTGTAGTATACAAAAATAAAAATTAAAAAGTGTTCAGCAGTACTGCCATTTGTCCGGTATAAAAATCCAACCTTTCGAGCTCCTAGGACCCATAAAGAAACAGCCTCCTTTGCACTTAGCAGTACTTGTGACTTTGCTGATCGGTCCTCTGTGAATGCCGTGTCCTGTAATGCACTACACGTTAAAGCTTGGCACATGTTAATCGCCACTACATGCACACATTGCACACACTAACACTAAATCCGTGTGCTGTGGTTAATTCAGAGTTCAAAACGGTTAATCGACTTCAAAATGGTGACTCAATCTTCTATTTCTAAAGTATTGATATTAGTTTATTTGAAAATGTTATTTGAGAATGATTTTAGAACAGGATAGTGAGAATGTTAATCACTTTGAAAAATGTCCATTACAATATTAATCATTTGTAGAACGTAATGTGAGGCAAACTTGCACTAAATCATTGAATGCGTTCAGTGCTAAACATTTTGTTTGTGTCATCTTCACAACATTGTTAGAAAAAGAACCATTATGTAGTTTAGTTCTTAACATATTTAGTGATCCCATAAGGATCTTAATAAATTGACTTTCGTTGGACAATTTTTCATTGTGATAGCACAATATTTGTAGTGATTTAGGTAGGAATGATAGTAGGGATGTTAACTCACTCGAACTTTCTCGAGCTCGGTCTGAGTAATCTGCAACTGCTCCAGTAGTTCCTCTACAGACACGCGGCTGACTTGCCCCTGTGAAGTACCAGGCTCATTATCCTGGAAATGTTAACATACCGAAGATGAAAATACTGTATCATAAAAAAATCCGATTATGCTGCTATATCCATTAAATGTACATAACATCTAAATATATTAAACAAGATTTTTTTTTTAAACAAATATTATTATGGAGTAATGAAAAAATTAGAATAAAAGTACATTCAATATTTTCAAAATGCTAAAAAGACTAAGACTAATGATGGTATCTGTTAATTCAGGTGTTTCTAAGTTTACATTGCTATGTTTACTATTTATATCATTCAGACATATTGCACCTCTTTTGCTCTCGTTCGCTTCTTTTGCTCTTACACATTAATAAGACCAAGAATGCAGAAGATGGCTTACCTTCTCTAGCTCAAACTTGGCGGCCTCAACCCCTTTGTTGTACATCTGCAGGTAGATGGCGCGGTGCCTGGTCTCCTCCTCCTGCAGCTGCTTGCTCACCTCCTCCAGCTGCTTCTCCAGCGCGTGGATCCTATCCTTAGCTTGCTCATAGTTTGGCAGTAACTCACAATAACGTGTGTTCACGTCTGCCAACTTCTGCAGCAATGACTCCACTTTATCATTGTGCTGTTTCTTCATTTCTTGTGTTTCTCCAACATGAGCCCTTACTATATCCTCTATCTTCTTCTCGTAATACAAAATTAAACTACGACGCTCCTCGTCCCCATCTCCTATTTCAGTCATACAAGATGCCTCATGTGTCAGCATGTGCACAGATTCTTTGGAATGTAATGATGAATTTGTGAGATCATCAAAATGACCGGAGTCAGTGAATGAGCCTTGCATTTCATTGCGACATCTGGTTGGTGTTTGATTTTTGAACAACGGGCTATCAGTGATGTCAAATGATCTACAAGCATCCCCATGTTTTGGGCTTTCTTGTTCAATAGAAACTTCATCAGCGTTTTCCCTTATTGTAACTATTTCACTAGAGTTAGATTTTTCATCAGGTGAACATATTGATGCTTTATACAGTCGCAGTTCTACAACCTCTTTTGTTAGTTGGAATATTTCACTGTCTTTTTTGTCTAGGTCTTTTTTGGCTTGGCTTAGTAGATTTTTGAGACGTCGTATTTGTTTCTGTGCTCGCTGAGTGGGTGTTAGATATTCTTCACCAGCAAGTCCTGCATGTGAAGAGCAATGTAAAACATACCGCATGGATCTTCCACTAAATGTAGTGCCGTTGAATGGTGCATAACCTGCATCAACGGAGGCAGCTGTGGCAGCACTTCCATAACTATGGAGAGATTCATCATCAGGCAGGTCTTCAGGAGAGCCAGGTGGAGTGTGAGCAGAGTCAGTCATGCTCAACTTCCTGTCTAAACCACTCTCCTGTTGTTTTAAGCAGGATTTCTTTGGCTTTTGTAGAGGATTTGAATTGAATGACTGAAAAATTAAAATTGTTGTATGAGAACTAGGTCAAACTAAATATGCTAAAAGATGTCTATTTTTAGCATACTGTTTGAAAACAAATGCTAGCTGGGTAAACTCATTGCTGTTTTTGCCAAATAAAATTTATTTTGTTGGTGCAATTAACCTCAATTTCTAAACAAACGACTATCAAAACAAAACTGTTTCACTGAACTGTTGGGTGTAATGATGTTATTAAAAATTAAACATATACGTGGCTTGCCAGCTTGCCTACTGTCGCTATGGTAATGTTTCATAAATTATGGAAAGAGTGTGGTTGGGAGGTTACTTACATGGCTTCGCTGGCGATGGCCAGGCTCCTGGAGTCGTGGCACATCGCTGCGTTGTTTCTGGTGTGTATTTTCCGTGATGATTGGTATTAATTTCCTTGTTGCCAAAGGCGAGCGCTGCACCATTTTCTCCCCGCGCAGCCGCAATGAAGAGCTGCGCCGGAAGTTCCCGGTGACATTACCCGCGCAGCAATGTTCATCGTGGAAGTCAGCGACCCTTCTACTATAATTCCTGTTCATTTTCTTCAATTATTTACATCAGCGTACCGTACTAAAAGAGAAAACAGCTGTTTGAAACCACTATTGCTTGCGGCGTAACGAAACAAAACGTTATCGTTTCAGTTTTTTTTCAGTGCGATAAGCGATAATATAGCATTGGTATTTTTGTATGATGCCAAATTTTATTACGATAAAAATAAATAAACACTTTCTACATTTCACAACACTATCAGATCATAAACTTACTATTCAGATAAAATGAAGGTGAAACCAGTGGATTTAAATTACCTAAGTAAGATTAAAAAATTGCACTTTTATGAAAATAAATACATACACGTGTTAACTTCTATGTGCTCTTTCTGCGTTTAAATGCTGACAATGAGACAGAATTTTGCGCTACCAATAACAGCTATAATAATATTTGTTCAGGCAGTTTCTACTTATAATTTTACTATTATTGTTAATTCAATAATACTAAGTCAGCATTCTCAACGAACACCGCCTATTCATACTGACATAAAAAAGCACAAAGCGTTCAAGCAATTTCCCAGGCCGCCAAATGTGGCCTAGTTCCCGCATTCAAGTGGAAAACTGTCCTTCGCGAATATTAACTGCATGCATGTCGCGCAACACGTTTAGTTATCTATATCTACCTACTTCCTACATTTTTTTTTAATTTCATCTCAATTAACTCGGTAAGTCAGGTACGTAGACGCTAGAACATCAAGCATAGAGTAAAGTAATATAACGGACATCAAGCTACCCGAAACTGTCAAATTTTCAAAAATCAACTTTAGCAATAAAGTTGAAAATCTATTATAGAAGTTTGACAGATTGTAGTAGCTTGGTGTGCTGGCGTCTCGCGTCTGTACTAGCTAGGTGGGTTAATGAAACAGTCACGTACGTTGCTTGAAAGGTTTATAGTGCAGGTCTAGTCTGCATTATCAACCTGCGGCCTACGTAGGTATAGCTAACAATTGAGGATTTGGAAAATAAGTAAATTAGGTAGGTAAATACATGATAAGACGTAAATTCGGAGGTGGGTACTGTTTTTTTTTAAATTAGGAAACGGTTGCTGAATACGTAGATATTTTGTTTATAGAAGTAGATATGTGGTACCTATCTAAAAGATTATGTTTTCACAAACTATACAAAAGAAACGTTAATGTATAACTTATAATGGTCTGACAGACTAGACAGACGAATTATTACGGCATCATTCACCGTTGCACAACGCGCTAACAAATTATTATCTACTTACAAAACATTGCGAGAACTCTCGAATAAGGCAGACTACCTGGTAATCTTCTATGTATAATTAAGAATTTTTCGGAATTATCCGAATTTCACCGCTAAATGAAACAAGTGAATCTGAACATTACATTACAGACAAATGCTCCCGGTGAGGCTGCGCCATGTTTTTATGCCTATATTTTTTCAGTCTATAATTACACAATTATAAATACTTACATAGCTCATGTAGATACTTCTAATAGTAACTAGTTTTTGCGATGGTAACAAGTTCCAAGGTTTCAACAAAAACAGTGTAACGAGTTCTCACCATTGGATTAATTTCCTGGCAGGCGTTCGACTTCAATAGCTAATTTATTTCAAATTTGTCGTCGCTTTGTTCATGTTTCATACATTATTTAGCTACTTATTGTTCTTTTCATATTTTTTTTAAAATGTGGTGACGTTTGTTTGCTTGTCTCCTCATTTGCGTTTTCAATAAGCAATTACTCTGTGGGCATGCGGCAGACGTGGCCAGTCCAGTCCCACTTTAGCTTAGCGGCTTTTTGAGCAACGTCAGCAATTTGTGTTTTGGAGCGCAGTGTGGTGTTGCGTACCTGGTCGGTTAGTTTGACGCCTAGAATGCTGCGCTCCATTGCACGTTGGCAGACCTTGAGTTTGGACTTTTGAATATTTGTCAAAGACCAAGTCTGGGATGTGGGCCAAAATAACCACTTTCTGGAGCCCTCACACAGCCAGAAGGCGTCGCGGCAGACCTCGTAGAAGATGGCGGGACGAGCTGGACAGAACCAACGACCAGTGGCCCACATTAGCCCTGGATCGAAACAACTGGAAGTCATGGGGAGAGGCCTTTGCCCAGCAGTGGGATGACGCAGGCTAGCAGTATCAGTATCAGTAATTACTCTGTGTGTTGTTGCCATATACTGACGAACTGCCAGATATTGTGGTTTTCTATATTTTAATCTATCGTATAGCTAAACTTCTACGATTTTACATGGATCACACACAAGAAACACAAGAATCGCGAGTCCATTTTTTTCTTTTTTTTCTTTTTGGCAAAGAACTGCTATTTAATTTGGTTAAGCTTGCCACTAACGGGAAAAACGGAGCCAAAACTTTGGTTCCAAGCACTGAATGTTACCACTAGCATAACGACTATTTTGGCTGACTGCTAAATTGTTGATTAAAATTAAATTATGCAAGTTTTACAGATACGCAGCGTGAAGGTGCTCGAAGGTGAGAAATTACCGAACCATGAACAATAATGATAATGGTTTAATTTGATTGTCTATTCTTTAGACTGTTTGAAGTGAAGTTTTGATTCGAAGTTAGTAAGTTTTCAATTATTATTAAAATTGTGTGTTGTTCAATTGTTTAAACCGTTGGTATTCGGTAGTTATGGCCATTTAAAGATGCGGTGCTAGGCGCGTCTACGCTTTGCTACGCGAGGCTACGCGCGGCTTCGTAAAGCAATACGACTTTTTTGTATTTTGGGTAATTTCGAGATCGTAAAATATGTAGGAATGGAGTATTGTAAGATAGAAATAGCAAAAAAATATATAATTTACTCACTAATGATAGCGTTTTATTTGGTTCCCAACCTACCTACCAACTACCAACCGAAAATGCCTATGCGTGTTACGATTTACCTAATACCTACTATGAGTCCGAATTTACGGAAATAACTTATTAATTAACCTTTCAAGTATTAGGCATACAATACAAAATAATAACTGCAATGAATAGGAACACTTTGCAGAATAATTGGCAACATTATTATCTACTTGAAATTAAAGAATAACCTTGGTGTTAGAAAGTCAGCACTTCATACTTAGAACCAATTTAAAAAAAAAACACTTGAATCGCTTCCTGAATCATCATCTGCCTAGCCTTTTCCCAACTACGTTAGGGTCGGCTTCCAGTTTAACCAAATGCAACTGAATACCAGTACTTTACATGGAGCGACTGCCTATCTGACCTCCACAACCCAGTTAGTACTAGGTAATGCCCCTTGGTGAGACTGGTTCTCAGACTTTTGGGCCTCTGACTACCTGTACCGACTGTCAAAGATCTACAAATGACAGCCGTGACCAACGGCTTAACGTGCTTTCCGAGTCACGGAGGAAACTCGGTATGTAATGGGTGGTTACCCATCCAAAGACCAACCCAGGCAAGTACGGCTTAACCTAAAGATGGCTCTGATCGGCTGTTATTATTTAGCCACGAGCTCCTCGAATGAATCTCATCCTAAATCCAGAAAATAAATTAGGTGGAGGTTTAATCATTTATCATCTGCCTAGCCTTTTCCCAATTATATTGGGGTCGGCTTCCAGTCTTACCGGATGCAGCTGAATACCAGTATTTTACATGGAGCGACTGCCTGTCTGACCTCCACAACCCAGTTAGAACTGGGTAATACGATATCCCTAGGTAAGACTGGTTGTCAGACTTTTTGGAGGTTTATATCGTGGTTTATATCATTGAAGCTACGTACTTAAATTAATTAACATCATTCATTAGGTAATTAAGTAGGTGGTATACAATGTACAGACGCGAGCACATCAAGCTACTACAATCTGTCAAATTTCTTTAATAGATTTTCAACTTTATCGCTACAGCATTAGGTTCAAGGTTGACAGTTTCGGGTAGCTTGAGCTTGATACATAATAACTTTCAGTGGCGTTTATGAATAAACACCTATGGAATTAAAAGTGCCCGCATAGCAGCGAAGTTAATCAATATACCAGCTAATCAACGTGGGAACTAAGGAAAACCATCATTAGTTAAGTTGAACCATAAAAAGAGTTTAAACGATTTCATCGCGATCATTAACCGAGACTGCTATTAAGCAATTAATTATTTTTTGACATGGTAACGTAATACTGAGTAATGAAATAACTTTGTAACCCAATTAACATTGTATTTGCGAGCTAGAACAAATTATTGCATGGATAAGAGTAAATAGTCAAACAAATATTCTTTAGGTATGTAAGCAAATAGGTAAAAAGTAAACGATTGCAATTTCTAGGTATGTTAGTACCTAATCGTAAAAAGTGGGACGACAGTGATTGACGCAGGTAGGCGTGTTTGTATGTATATATGAGTATTGCTTGATATTCTGTTAATAAACTAACATCAGTCAGTTTCTTCATTGTACCTATCAGTCCCGGATCTACGATTTTCTCGCACCGGGGCAGATAGTGGCGCCCCTCTCTCCAGCGTTTGAGATAAATTACTTAAAAAAACTCACAAATATACAATAATGGTTGGCATTTTTCATGAATGGGGACAATGAACCCTTTAATAAATTTGTACTCTTATTAACTATCTATTACCTAATATTTTTTTCATTTGTGTGAAATTAAATACCCGGGAAAAAATAGAATAGATCTACGTTCAGTAGATCTACGCACATTTAACTCGCCTTTTTTAGATTTACGTAGATCTACTCTTTTTTTCCCCGTTATAAAACATGTATTATAACTAGGAAAGACGACCCCAGCTTGCCCTCCCCCCCCCCCCCTAGATCCGGAGCTGTGAGTAGATATGTCACGTGAATCCCAGCTCCACTACAGTTTGTACCGTTTTCCGGCAATTAAAAATTACCTAATAACATTAAAAGCTCTCCCCTATCTAACAGCTTTATCTAAGCAGAACACAATTTTAAGTATAAATAAATAATAATCACTCACACAATGTTTATAACTTTGTTCTACGGCGTTATGAATGTTAATGTCATAAGTTACGCACTTTATCTACAATTAATATTATTATACATAACTAATGAACCAGAAATTATTTTGTAAGCATTACTTACACGTATGTTTTGTAAGAATTATTAGTAAGTAAATTCAATTGTATTGGTCTACTGATAGCACGAGCTTTTGTATAGCATGAGGTCCTGGGTTCGATTCCCGGGTCAGGATGAAGTGTTATTTGGTTTTCTCGGCTTCAGCCGTTGGTACTTGGGATGCGATTCAATCATCATCATCTGCCTAGCCATTTCCCAACTATGATGGGGTCGGCTTCTAGTCTAATTGATGTAGCTGAATACCAGTATTTTACATGGAGCTCCACAAACCAGTTATTACTGGGTAATACGATATCCCTTGGTAAGACTGGTTGTCAGACTTTCGAGCCACTGACTACCAGTAACGACTGTCAAAGATTTACAAATGACAGCCGGGACCAACGGCATAGGTAGCATAGATACCTCTGCCTAACCCTTCGGGGAAAACAGGCGTGCATTATGGTGCAGCACATAACAACAATCACATCTTGAAGGTTCCTATGTCTGTATCAATAAGTGCTTGCCTTACTAAACTAACCGCTCTAGGCTGTCAGTTTATCCTTAGACCGAGAAACGAACCGATAGTTGGATATATCTAGCTATAGTTCTATTCAAACGTAATGGCGGCTCGGAAGTTAGCTGCGAGTGCTGGTCTGCGCAATAACAGTCAAGGCGACGCAACCTCTGCGCCTCGCTTACACCTTAAATTGTGTTCTGCGCAGCATTAGGTTTGATGTTTCGAGCCGCAATAAAGTTTGAACCGTTATACCTGGAGTGACCGTCACCCGCTGCTAACTTCCGACAATACCATACCCACTTTATACACGGTGACGCCGACAATACGACAATAAATTAAACTGCGTATACCTCGTGATGTTCCCAGTCTGCATACAAAAAATCATTCGAATATATTCAGTAGTTTAGTCACAGGACATTATTGTTCATTTTCAGCATTTTCTACATGATGTAGATTTATAGGCTAGCACCAACAGGTTAACGACCCCCACATCCCCCGCAGGAAATAAAATTAAAGAACGAATTTGGCGAAGGTTTTTGAAGTAGGAAGCTGGCCACATGTCTTTAATGTTTAAAGTGATGCAGGGTTGGTCTGTCGGAGCTAGCCTATTAACAGTCTACTATAGATAGGTACATCATGTTGAAAATACTAAAAATGAAGCTATGACTCAGTAGCGAAGGGTCAATTTTTGTATGAGGTAAGCCGGAGTACACGTCTTTAATTTGAATATATATCGTGTAAAAAGACCCTTAACGAAGCCGAAAGGTACTTGTTCTCCCCGTCAATGCGATCATTTTTTTGTTCTAGACCATGCCTGGGAACCTTCTAGTTTCGGAGATATTGGGGGTCAAAGTTCCTACTTTTTCACAAGTTTTTTTTAAAATACATCTTTTTAAAGTGAGATTTTTACTTTAAACACCTCCACGACCCTCGTACTATTTAATCCATCCATCAGTACAATGTTCTGAGTGCGATACATTGAGTCCTACCGTAAAACGTGATTTTTCACCCCAAAAAAAAAAGTCGTTTCCCAGCAAAAATTTTTGCGTAAAGTTACTTAGTTTGATGTACAGAATGCTTGGTTGGTCGTGAAGGGTCTGTTTACACCCGTATTATTTGTCTATAGAATACTGACTGTGCTATTTTTCAGAGGGAAGCCAGTAGAAATCGAGTTGTATGGAACCTTCGCTTATGACTACATAATATATTCGATATGTTTTTGTATTCAGATTAGGAACGTCCGCGTCGTGAGGTTTACGAAGTTTAATTTATTGTCATAATATCGTCTCCACCTTGATGTAGTTAGTAGCTAGCCTGCTGCCCAACCCTATCTGATAACAGTTTACCCCACTCGTTCCCTAAATCTAGCTTAACGACTTGCGAACCATGATAGAGCCTTAGTACATGCATGTACAACCAGTTAACTGGCGAGACGGTCTGGCACTTTTCATCCTTATGCCCTAAGTATTAAGGTTGAAAAGTGGTTGACCGTACTACCTACCTAAGTTTCTACTGCTATCTACGAGTCCTACGACCATAGTAAAGTTACGAACAACTAGCTTTTGCCCGCGGCTTCACTCGCGTTAATTTAGAATTTGACAATCAATTCGGGTTGTACTAATATAATTCAATCTTGATTCGAAATACACGTGGCGCCATCTATTATCACGAGAATGTTATTGTTGTTTTCCTCGGGAACAGTACTTTTTTTCGGGATGAAAGGTACCCTATTTCCCTTTCTGTACAAGTAACAAACGTATATGCAAAATTTCAGGATGATCGGTTCAGTGGTTTAGGCATGAAAAGTTAACAAACAAACTTACTTTCGCATTCATAATATTAGTAAGCAAGTGAGTATTAAAGACTTCCTACTATCATTAAAATTTTGCTAAGAAGTAGAAGCCGCGAAGCCACATTCCGCTAGATATTTATTTTCGAGTTAATGTTGGTCAAAAGACCATTTAGTTAACATTCGTTCATAGTGGTCGCAATCGCGACGTCTGAGTAATGGGGTCCTGGGTTTGATTCCCGGGTCGGGCAATTTGTTATTGGGTATTTCCATCAGAGGAATTTCTCAGTAGCAGCCACGGAGTCTGGATTAGTGCCTGGTTGATAGCATTTACCCCTATTACATGGGGCTTAAACATAACTGGCGAAATGTGGGTGTACTATTAGGTACTCCTCTGCCTAACCCTTCGAGGGTTACAGGCGTGATGTTATGTTATATTATTACACCAATATTCTACGAAAGGGTAGCCAGGACAGAGGTGCAAAGGGTGCAGATATAAAAACCTGGCGACCATACTGCCATTATCTTGAAATATGCATCTTGAATTGTTTGTAATCACTTAATGGAATCAGTCAATGTTACAAACACAATGCATAACACTTTTACGTGACAAAACAATGAAGTGTCCAATCGATTGTTTTGGACAAAGAAATCACTTTGAAAGCAGTTCACCCGTCACCGACTTCTGTGTTACGAAAGCAGATTCAATTTATTGAACAAGAACATTGATTTTCAACCTTATGAATAGTGTACGTTCGTAATTAAAATACGATGTGTATAAAAATAGAAATTGTAAAGGTAAAAGCCTCTAATTAAACATTTAATGAGCAAACTTTACGCTCAATCGCTTTTGCATCATTCACGTTGTTTAGATTCCGCACGTTGAAATTATAATAACGTCATGAACAAGTGGAGTAATTTCCGCGGAAACTCTCTAAATTCTTACTTGTTATGGTTCACATGAATTGTTTTTTATGTCTATGGTTTCACCAATACACTTGTTATTAGACGTAGCTAAATCTTGTTCAAGGCCTCTCGTATTATTTGAAATTAAGTGTACTTAGAAGCCTACTATATTATTATTTGTTATGATGCAGCAGAAACACGAACGTGATTCATACTTAGCGAATAATCTGGAACGAATATCGCACTTTATTTTTTGTTAAATTGGCAAACTGAGCGTCTAATCTGAACATCAAGAATGACTTAGAAACAAGTTCAAAACACGTACCGGATGCACTCATTCACGGAAGGTGTCTCGTCTAACATAATGCCGCGAGTGAAACATTATTTATTGTCGGTTGAAAGTAAAATGAAATCAATCATACTCACTAATTGCATCTTGCACGAATTTTCCAATCTCCAAGGAGTTCAGAGAAAACATTCTCGTAGTAACATGAGCAAAACACATCGTTTACGGCACAGTGGCAGTTCGGAATACGTCACAAGTCGGTCGCACAGTCGTTGTCGTAGGGAAAACTTAGTATCAACTCGAACATCGCAAATTACATAGAGTAAACCATCCACGTTAACTTTTACGCTAAGAATGTTGCGGCAAGTTGTCGAGGCCCGGAGCGCAGTGCGTGCTTGGTCAATGTTTGTTCACGGTGTGTTGGTGCCGCCGCCGCCAGCGCCCCTCTGCGCCACGTTGACGCAACCCGTGCGCTTGGTAAATGTACTCCATTGTAGTCGCTAACATTACAACACAATACCTGCTGGAAACGCATAAAAACGTGAATCGAAGAAATGGACCCGTTACCTTTTTTGTTACATCAGTGTGACGACGATGTCTTGAGAACCTGAGCTCGTTCCTCGATGCGCCATCTGGTGGTGTTATGTAGCATCTACGTCCGCTCTAGTTGCAGTTGGCATTATGTAAGATCCACTACCTGGCGGTTCTGTAACATTATCAAGATTCAGCATGTATCATATTGTCACGTCCTACTTTTCATTTCGTTATCAGTATTTATGATTCCAGGAACAGAATTTGTTGCCCGGCTACGGCGTAGCGCAACGAAAGATTAGAACAGTTGAATTAGTTGCTGTTAAAATCTTTATCGAGGGTAGGTAGCCAGCAATGCAGGTGTTCGATATTGCCAATACTGGCCATGCATCAATTATAAGTGGCTGCACTGTCACTAGAGCGCGGATGGATGTCGGCGGCGGGTTCATTCCACAATAATGGCGACATACTCTGATAACGATGAAAACATGTTCCACGGGTAAACGGGCGCGATTGCGTTAAAGTTTCTAATTTGTTTTATTTACATTTAATTAATTCGCGGTAAATTTAGTGGGCATTATTGTGTAGCTGAAGAAAATTATGTAAGAGCGAGAAAAAGTGAATATTTAATTAACAATAAGCGTAGACTTTTCTACAACATTTGAACTGCCAAGCATTTTCGTAATTAACTTTAGACGCGTGTACAATCACAGAGTAGCTAACGTTCGCATTACCTAGAGTGTTATTTTTTACATCCATCATAATATTTCATATATTTCGCCTTGGGCCGTTCACTGCGCTAATTGCTTAAGTGCAATTTATTATTACGTATAATCCTTAATTAACACACTTCCTGTGCGATGTTACGATTACTTGCAGTTTATGACCCTCGACGTTGGCAGAAATCTACAGATTAGGCACGATAATTACTTACACTAAACATTGGACCTACATTGATGATCTACAATAATTTGTCTTTTCACACACTTTTTACGTTTAAAAAAAAACATAATAAAGACATAGGGTCCAAGCTACCGGCGGTCAGGGCTCCGGAGAGAGGAATCTAACAACAGTACTAGCCGTGTCCGAAGTACCACTTTCTGAATCAAGCCCTTGATGCAGCTGCCTAACGAGAGCCTCAAGCCTCAACTACAATAATTTATTATTATGTCGCTATCTATCTATCAATGTCTTGATTGTGATCTTCAGTAAACTAAGTTATAAATCTTGTAAACAGATAATGGTTTAAATATACCAAAGATAAATTAAACTTTAAAGTGTCCCATAAAAGTGCCACAAGTCACAAAACACAGGCATAAAATACACAAAGGTCTAAAATAAAAAAAGTTTCGGTTCCTCATTTTCTTTTCGTTTTGTCTGGCATTAGAAACTTACTGCTTCACTAAAATTGTGTGAAAAACTTTACGAGCTTAGTGTAGTCGACGATGTCGCTGACAATCGCTAGCATTACATAAAGGCAGTAATCATTATCAGGCAAATGGCCAATAAAATGAGTTCGACATCAAAGAACGTTCGTTATGTAAGGTTTAACTTGAAAATAGTTCGTGAAAGAATCGATAGTATTCAAATAGAACAGCATTTTGGCGCATGGATCGATGAACACCTGGCCTACTAAATCATGAACGATATTCTGGTTACAGGTGTAGCAGACCGTCATGTAGCTATACGTCCTGTAGCTGAAAGTTTCAGAAGTTCGCTAATGAAAGAAAAAATCATGAATTCATGATAGTTATGAAGTTTTCTTACTTCGGTTGGTAAGGTAGTAAACACATTCAAGCGACAACAATGCCTTTTTATAATGTGAGAGCGACACAATTGACCACAATGTAAGTGCTGAGACGGTGCGTCCACGTTGGTATAATGTGCCTTTGGTAGCTCATTAAGACTCATACTCCTTCACCGAAGACGCGGTGGAAGTGGTGAGGTTTTGAACTAACAAAATATAAAAACTGTCGTGCCAGCGATACGAAGAAGAAGAAGCTCATTAAGGAACAACTCTTTCACCAATGCAGCCAAGATTTCCAAGGGACCTTGTGTGACCTTCCTTAAGGGTCTTTCTCCAGCCTCCTACGCAAGATGTAAAAATGGGTATAATTTTAATTCAGCTAACGCTTGTGACATTTCTCACGATTCTCAACAATATTTTTGAATGACTTATAACGTATCATTATTTTTCAAAAGCAGAGCTATTTTTTTGCAAACAAAAGAACACATACCAAAACATAAATGTTAAAATAAAGTTAAACAAATTCGATCCAGAACGGAATTGTTGTTATAATTCCGATTCAACCTTATCGTGGGCCCGCCTTATATGAAAAACAAACCTAGTATTACACCGGTTCGTTTTGTATTAATTCATACGTAGGAGAACATCCGGTATAGTTTCAAGTCTACAAGAATGTATTTTAAAATAAAATCATGATGACTCATTGTTTTAATTAGGATTCCAATCGTTCGGTTTCCTTTTCGTATATCGTTATACAGTAGCAAAAACATGCAACTTTTCAATTTGTTTCATTGAACTGTCGACATACAAATGCATTTCGTTATCTCTAATTTATTTATGTTTTATTAAATGATAATAGACCTAATGTTAGTACGGTATCGAAGGACGAGTTCGGACGGTCTGCATTTTGAAAAACTTCTTTTTATAACTAGCATGGTTTTTTTTAATAGCAGTGTGAGGTATTGCATTGGTTTTCGAAATTATATTTATATTTAACTTGAAACTTCGAGCCTTATTAAAAAAAATAAAGGAGAAAAAGTAAAAAAGAGCCATGTTTAAAGAGAGTGCTCCTAAAAGGCAAATGTTCCGCTTTTTCCACAATTACTAAGGAACCCTAAAAACACATTTGATCCGATTACAAATGAATTCACTGTTACTAATACCTGCCAGACCGAATCATAAGCCATTTCGTCCAAAAACCACACCGCTGCCTGGGAGCCGTCACCACAAATATTAAAAAAAAGATGATTGAAACATTCTCAGATGAAGGAGGTTTCGTTGCGAGTATTCCACAATGTCATGACTTGTCAGCGTTCATATTTTTGAATTGATGGGACGTACTTTCTATCAATTTTTGTTTAGGAATAAACTTGATAACTTTATTCTCAAGACCGGTTATAGACGTAAACTAACATTCGTTGTTAACGGTTTACCATTTCTAGAATTGTAACACAAACATTGTGATAAAACCTTCGAAACGATCAGGCTGTGACTGCGCATTGTTTTATTTGGTTCCTAATTTTTGATGTATAGTCAAAATTAGAATGAACCTACCAAGATCTACATCACTTGTCCAAAATGTACTTAATAAATACTTGTTAGTATTTATTTGTATTGTGAATTTGTGATACTAAAGTACGTAAGAAACCGCGACATCGTATGAATCCCTGCCGGTTTCGCGGTAGATCCCTAACTATTGATCAGACGAAAGTATGCGGTGTGGTGCCTATATTTATCTGGCTCTCTGGCGCGGTTCGAACCGGCCCTACAACCTTGCCGCCAGTGGAGGCCACTTTTTGTGCAACTCAACGGTTGCCATTTATTGGCTCTTATGTGTAAGCAAACTGGCAAGTTTTCGCCGACTAATAATTAGTGCACTGCGTGTAATGATCAAGGAAACAAAAGCAATCATCGAAGGCAAGATATAAAGGGTAGTTGATTTCTTTGTTGAGCATATCGCAAACAAAAATAAGACCAAGATATAGATAATGGAAAAGAAGCGAGATAAAATAGTTATTCTCAGAGATAAATAGGTAGGTGTACAATTTCCAGAATTGCCTGGCAAATCTCTTTGAACAAGAGAGTAAAAAATCAATAAATTGAATGAAAATACTTAAGATTTTTGTAATATACGCTGCACCTGCGGCTGCATGACTTATATGAATCCTGATATTACTTGAACAATTTACTGTAGCCCCTAATTGCACTTATACTTTGCGTCGGTGCTGGCAAATGAATTTAATAGTCAATGTCGTGAGTTTCGACATTCTACTATTTCATTTCGAGATGGTCAGATGTGTAGACGAGGCCAGACGGGCAGACAAACAGCAAAGCAAAGCAGGCTATGTAGGTAAGCAAGAATGGTATAAAAATGAAACTTGTGATGATTTTTATTTTTGATACTGAACTGGATGATGCCGAGTAGACGCACCAAACAGTTCAAGATCACAAAACACCAAAACGTGTGGGCTCACTCGGCTCAGATCTTTGTGAAGTAATAGCCAAACACACGGATGTCACTTTAACGACCGTTGGAATAAAACGTTAGCGTGGGCACTTGGGCAGCTATCGATAACTTTTAATTAACGAGCGATCGAGCTATTTATGTATGTTATCGACGTAATCTATGGTATTGACGCAAAACATCAACGCGGAGCTCCTTGCATGAATGCGCGCTCTCTCCTTTCCCGACAGCTATGAGCATTTGCATGCACATGCATTTGACTCAATCATAAATTCATAATTAAGCACATCAGATAAGATAATAAATTCTAACCTCATAACGCGCATCGTGGCCAAGGAATTAGAAGATCGTGCAGGTAAGTATAGAGCAAGTATTGCGATCAACTAGATCATTGAATATGTAAAGTATTTGAAATTTTGCTGGGGTTTGTGGTTTCGCTTTGTGTGGTATTTAGCTTTTATCAGGTGCCTCCATCTGTTCGTGATGAAAGCAATTAATACTCATTTCTTTTTAATGATTGGTGGTATCTTAGAATCTTCGCTGTTGTCAACTCTTGAGTTGTTGCGACTTTTTGTTGTGTTTTTATCTTAACTTTTTTTGTTATACACTCGCGAGCAAAAGTATGGAATCACTAACTTGGAATTGATTCCGCGCGATCTCGAGTACTTAATATCTATTTAAGAATAATAAAAATGGTACCATTTTAAAGGTTTTACTATTACCTTTAAATTGATACCAAATTCATTCAAATCACGCCATTATTTAAGAAGTTATCTCGGATTACGTGAAGAAGTAAGGAAAAAGATATGTTTAAATTGTTTGATACGTCCCGAGTTGCGCCCTATTGACCCCCTATAAAAGCACGTGTTACCGGATTTTCTTTATCAGTCGGCTTTCACACGTTAACCGGTATACATCTTCTCTACTTTTGACCCTTGAACTTGGACGACAATGGATAGTACACCTACAGAAGCAGCACAAATTGTCGCCCTATTGCAAGAAGGGTTCAGCCAGCGAGCTGTCGCACGTCAGCTCCGCATAAGCCAGTCCTGTGTTTTGAACGTTTATAAACGCTTTCGGGTGACTGGTGGCTTTATCCAGAGACCAAGATCTGGACGGCGCCGGTGCACATCGGAGAGGGATGACCGTTTTATCGCGTCTACCTCTCTTCGAAATCGACATTTGACTGGTGTCGACGTCCAACAGGAGCTCCGAAATGTTTGTGGGGTAGCTGCCAGTGAGTGGACAGTTCGTCGAAGACTTAAGCAAGCTAATTTGACTCCAAAAAGGCGTGCCACAGGCCCGAAACTGACGGCAGGTCACCGACAAGCACGCCTTCAATTTGCTCGCTCCCATCTTCATTGGGAGGTTGAGCAATGGAGGCGAGTCCTGTTCTCCGACGAGTGCAGAATGTGTTTGCACGGCAGCGACCGAAGGGGTCGAGTCCTCAGGCGGCCTGGGAAGCGATTTGCGTTGCTGTTTCGCTGAGACAGTTGCTTATGGGGGCGGTTCTTGCATGATGTGGGACGGCATTTCCTTCGACGGTAAAACGGAGCTTGTTTTCGTGCCTGGCCGGGGACGAGGAGGCGGTCTAGCTTCAGACCGCTACATTTCCTATATTCTGCTGGAACATGTCGTTCCTTATACGGGATATATCGGTGATGACTTCCTCCTTATGCACAATAACGCTCGTATTCACACTTCCCGTGTCACAACTGAATATGTCGGAGAAGTCGGTATCGCCACATTGAACTAGCCAGCGCTCAGCCCGGACTTAAATCCCATTGAGCACGTGTGGGATGAACTGAAGAGGAGGGTTCGTTCCAGAAATCCTGCTCCTTCAAGTGTGAATGAGCTGAAATCGGCTTTGATAGAGGAGTGGGAAGGTATCCCGCAAGAATCGATTCAGAAGCTGATTAGGTCAATGAAGAACCGTCTTCGAGCAGTTATTATGGCGAGGGGAGGGAACACAAAATATTGAATCTTAATTTTAAAGCTAAATATTTTTTTTATTCATTAATTTTTGTTGTTTTCTTCATTCATTATTTTTCCATTATCCTTATGTTTTCCTAACTCCTTCACTCAATCCAAGATAGCTCCTTAAATACTGGTGTGATTTAAATGAATTTGGTATCAATTTAAAGTTAACAGTTTAACCTTTAAAATGGTACCATTTTTATTATTCTTAACTAGTTATTAAGAACTCAAGATCGCGCGGAATCAATTCCAAGTAAGTGATTCCATACTTTTGCTCGCGAGTGTAGTTACATCGCGTTGCACTTGCATTATCAAGCTAGTTTGTATCTATCTTTTTACAACAAATCAAAATAAATTCATTATTGTTTAAAGGGAATGCGCCAGAGTAGCACGCGAAATTCATTGAATTAGTCATTCAATGGGATTAAAAGAAACTTTTATAATTTTTTTAACTTAACATAAAGGGTGTAAAAAGACCCTTAACTAAGCCGAAAGGTACGTGTTCTCCCCGTCATTGCGATCATTTTTTTGTTCTAGACCATACCTGGGAACCTTCTAGTTTCGGAGATATTGGGGATCAAAGTTCCAACTTTTTCACAAGTTGTTTTTTAAATACATGTTTCTAATGTAAGATTTTTACTTTAAACACCTTCACGACCCCCGTACTATTCAATCCATCCATCAGCACAATGGTTTGAGTGCGTTACATTGGGTTTTACCGTAAAAGGAGATTTTTCCCCCCAAAAAATAAAGTTGTTTCCCAGCAATATTTTTTGCGTAAAGTTACTTAGTTTGATGTACAGAATGCTTGGTTGACGGCTTCGTGAAGGGTCTGTTTACACCCTGTATTTTATCAACATCCAACCTGACACTGACTAACCTACAAATTGCAAAAAAACGAAAGAAAATTAGAATTTCACGGGCTACCCTGGTGCTTCTATCTTACTGTCAATACATTTTGTAACTGTTGGAGGCACTCGTATCTACTATGTCTAGTTCAAATAATAAAATAAAGAAAATATGGAGAACATAATAAAATTGTAACAGATGTTTTTTTTATGATTATCGGTAGAAGTATTTTAAAATCGAAAGGTGTATGCAAAATCGGAAAAAGAAATCAAATAAACGACTATAAAACAGGTTTTATTTTATGCATAATAATAAAGAGTAGTCTGAGTCACAAGTATTGCCTACTTATCTGACATTGACCTAACTACTTATTTGCATATGTTTTCTTAAGAAAATATTTGAATTGCTTCAACGGATTCAGTTTAGCAGTCTTTTAGTTTCGTTTTCTATTTTTCGACGGAAATAGAGCGTGTTTAATTGACAATACCATCAACCACCATTGTTGCTCAAGTTAGCATTTCATAATCTTGTTAAAATAGTTTCTTCTTGGGAAATCCTTTTGTTTATCTATTAAGATCGAAATTAGTTCTGTTGTCAAATGAAATAAATCGAAAAAAACGATGCTGATAAATGTGTAATATCATTTACAATCTCAGAATAATATTCGCTTATAAAATTTATAATTCAATAATTTACAGATAGCTAGGTACTAAACAAGTTTACTGGCCTATGGGACTAGAGGTGTGGCCGTGTGGTGTAAACGCAGCATGATATTTGTAATACCCGGGGAACAAGGCGATAGATAGCGATAATGTCAGCTTATCATAACTTATCTACGACAATCGATAATGCGACCGCGTTTTGATAATAGGAAATGGTTTTTTGGAGGTGAAGTAGATAGATAGTTATTTACCAAACTCTTTTTTAGAAATACGAGTAGGTTAGGTATTTTAAAAATCTTGTAGAAAGTGGTTCCGGTATTAGGATCAATTTATAATCAAACCAGAGCACAAATTCTGCTGATTACTTGAAAGTGTTCTAAAACAAAAGAAAGTGTTACAAAATTGCTCGACGAAGTTCATATTTAGAACAAATGGATAAGAACTACTGAACGCTACGGTTCTACAATAAAACATTTTGGCTGGATGCCCATTTTCAGGCCCGAGGCCTAGTTTTCCAATTTCCATATAGAAAAGTTGAGGAGTACTTATTATAAAAAGGTTGTCTCTTGGTAAAATTAATAGATAAACTGTTGGCAAATTGTTCAAACCTGTTTGAAACACTGTGGCCATGGGGTCCGAGTGCCGAGTTGCCGACCTAGTATTTCGGGATATCGCCAAACGGTTGGTCGACTCTTCTCGTGACCTGAGGGCTGGCCTATTTCTCCAAAGAATCAGCATTGACATTCAACGTGGTCATGCTGGCAGCTTTCTGGGCACTTTCCCCGTTGACAGATGTACGGACGAACTTTTTGACGCCGTTAAATTATTTTCTGCTTTTGATACATGTACATATTTTTATTATTATTCTAGGTCTGTATCCTACTAATATTAATACGAAAGTTTGTGTGTGTTTTGAGGATGGATTGAGGATGTTTGTTACTCTTTCACGCAAAAACTACTGGTCGGATTTGGATGAAATTTAGCATACAGATAGCCCATAACCTGGATTAACACTTAGAATACTTTTTATCCCGGTAGTATGATCCCGTGGGTCAGTTATCGAACTCCACGCGGGCGAAGCCGGGGCATAAACTAGTAGTAAATAATATAAAGTTCAACTACGAAACTCTAAAAGGGCTAGCATGATATGCGATTTTGCTTTACACGATGTTTATTGAAAAGTATTTCGTCACGGCGATAGTAACTAATCTCAGAAAATCAATTGTAATGTAAAATTGAAGGTCGCTGTATTGTGCGTAAAGCCACATTGTGATTTGTGATAAACAGCGCTGTTTTATAGATTAAAAATACGTAATGTGTGACGATAACGGAAACTGTAAAGTGGACGGAAAGGACATTTTTCAGTAGTCTTGAAAAAAAATGTTGACTTTCAAAAGTACTTCTACTTACTATCATTGGGTTCACTAAAGACAAAAAATAAGTTAATTAAATTATTTGACTTTGAATGTATGAAGCTGATTTCTGAGGTAGCGACAATGATTTCCATTTTAACTGAATTTTTTAGACCGAATCTAGATTTTCCACATTTTTGAATACCTACCGAAATAGATCGAGTTTTATCGGTTCTTAGAACTGTATTTAGGTATACACCTTAGGCGCGAATTACACAGAAACGGCGTACGGTGAAGGCGCGGCGCAGGCATGATGCCGCTTCAAAACGTTTTCATACAAAATGTACGTAGGCGACGTGTCGTAAATTACACTCAAGCGGCGCGGCGCAGGCACGCCGTTCTTTCGTTTCCTTATAAATTCCACGCCTGCGCCTTACGCCTTACGCCGTTTCTGTGTAATTCGCGCCTTACACGGTACACCTGCACTTTAATTACCTTAAAACTGGGACAGCATGAGAATATAGTGATGCTCGGTAACCAGGAAAAGTATCGCCAAAAATGAGGTTAGTATGAAAAATGAGGAATATATTTCACAATATTACATTTATTTAATGAGTCAACATATCGACAGTTACTTGACATTATTTTTAAATCGTAGAACTGTTTAAATATCACGATGATAATTGATGATTTTTATTTGTTTTCTTGACTGTGACTTTTAAAACTAAACTAACTAAAATGCAAAAGAACAATGGCCATAATAAATTAAGGTCCAATTTATATTTTTAATTTATGTAGCATCAACTAGCAATATAATAATATGCCAACTTGCATGATTTGTTAAGAGTACATAATTATTTTTCTACGAGTCTGCTGTTGATTTTCTTTCATTTTGATTGTTTGCACCGTTTTAATTGCTTATTGTGTTTATTTTAAAATGTAATGACGTTGGGTTCTAGTTTTGTTGTGGACTCTGAAAATATTATATGTATTGTGTTTTTACCTGTTTGGTTATTAATACGTACGTATTTGTTTGTTGTCCTATCCCGTTCCAAAAATAGCTTAGCAAGATACCCTCGTAATGTTATTTTAATGAAGGCGCCACTTGTAGTAAGTTCTGGGCAGCTAGCTGCTAGTGTTGTGGTGTGCGCAGTAGGGTAATGCGCGAAGGCACTATCAGCACATCTAGAGACGAAGTGCGTCTATTTTTACCGAGGCTCGTCGGCCTGCCTGCCTAGCCGACTGCATGGGGCAACGACCATGCGATGCGTCGACACGGCTCATTTTAAAAAAGTCGTTGCCCCTAACTCATTATCGACACTTACTAACACAAATTCCTCAACAAACTGTGTCTTAAAAGAGTTTATTTAATTTTTTATTGTTGCATCTTTCGATATGAATATGTATCTCAATCTATTGTAAATAAGGACCATATTGGACTGTTTGCAAGGCATATAAGTTTAGATTTTTAGTAAATAGTGAAGCCTTGACAGAGGGAAATAAGCAATTCGTCATTGCTAAACAAAATGAGATATAACTTAGTAGCCGACGACAAGAGTCTTTTTCTGAGTTATTTATATTAAATGCTCCCGATGCGATGACGTTGATGTCTTTCATATTGAGAAACTAAACTTTCTTATAAAAATAAATTGTGAATATATATTTATTTTTGATTGAATACTTATATTTTTAATGTTTAAGAGTTGGTTTTCTTGATCTCGTAGACTTTTAAATTTATAATGAATAAATAAATAAATAAATGTAGCGATCTAGGTTGAGTAGTAGGTAGTGCATTTTCAAAAAAAAAAACTGGCACGATTTCCTGGATTAATTTTAACGACTTCATACATTTTGCCTTCAATGTAAAAACTAACATCAAAATCAAATATTAGTAAGCTATCCCAACAAGTAATAATTTAATTAATTATGAATGCGGTATAGGCAGTAAGTGTTGCCTGTTACGGCAGCTAGTTATACGTTAAAGTGAACAAAGCGCGGACGTTATACGATTTTCGGCCATCCGTTTATACGTTACGTATAAGGCTTCATAGAAATAATTGTTACAAAGTGTGTTTCTGTCTCGCTCACACATGCGTATGTGTCTCTTGCGCACGACGCTACGTCATCGCAGAAACCAGCCAGCCAATTGACCGGTATACTGCCAACCTTCAGTTTTTTTTATTTATAACTCGCTCTGGCTGGGTAAGTTATGCTGCGTTCAAACGGCTGTTACCTGTCCACTTGCCCTTTACGTAAAAGGACAGTAGGTGGATACTCAAAGGGGCTGAGTGTTTTAATTTATCTCCGTTTTTTGTGGGTTTCGTCAGTGGTAACCGAAGAATTAATCACATTTGGGGAATAGTGTGCGCGCCCTCTGCGTCTTCCAATATTAAGTGCTAGTGAACTTGATCATTAATCCATAAATAAAGTTTTTTTGTCAGGAACTATCAGGAAACCATGATTTTATTTGCTTTTTTTCCGCGCGTGGCTTTCGGTCAGGTTGAACAAGGAGCAAAGGTATGATGCCGCTAAACAGCCTAATATGAAAAATTTAAAATTCAAATATTTTTGAATTTAGAGCACAATAAAAATAAATATTTGTTTTAAATAATCATGTTTATCTATGATATTCTATTTATAAATACAATTTAAATATTCAAAAAATGTTAACGCCGTAAAGACGCGTATCTCTTTGCGGAGATTTAAAAAAAACAAACACCGCCCACTATAATCATTGAACCCATTTGGACTTAGTATAAGTATAGTTATCTGTGGAAACTTTTTATTTCTGCACGTGTGCGGAAAAATATTATAAATCCACAAATATATAGCATGTTGAACCTAATCTTAGTGCGATAAGAACCAGTTTTCGAGAAAGTGTATGGAAAATATCTTTTTAGTCAAAACCAAGTAACCAAGAAGACAAGGTTAAGATATATGTTAAACATAAGGTCAAGGAAATGTTGAAGATGAGTAAGATAAAACCTAATAATTTTCAATAAAAACATAGGCCTCTTTTTCATACTTAGAATAAAACCACATAATTGAAAACATCTCGAGTAGCGTTACACAAATGTGCTTACCGGGCTAATTCTCTAATTATGACATTGTACACTAGGTATTATCTTATCAATTTACTGATTAGAGCTTGACACGGCGATACAACTTAATATCGATTAGGTAGGTAATTAAATATGTAAGGGACATAAGATTATGAAATACTTATTAGTGCAGCGCCATTTATACAATCAACCTAAATGTTCTAAAACCTCCTTCGGTTTTTTTGTCGAAAGCACGCGTGGTTCGACATTATTTTAGTTTAATATAATAATTATTAATTATAATTCTGGTAATTAGTCAGATTCCAAGTAAATTATTTAGATTAGTTATTGTGTTACCAGGGTAATTTACAGACTGAGTATCATTGTAACAGAATTCCAAAAAATATCAGGCAAGTTTAGTGGAAAGAGTAGCTGTCGCGTGTGAACAGAGCATTACACGGTTTAATGAACGAGCAGCGATGGCGGCGGCGCACGGCGCGAACTCGGTGCGCAGTCGGCCCCGAGCTACAGGCGGCGCGCGCGCAGCTACACGTTATACCAGTGAAAGGACGCATGACTCATACCAAAACCAGTCATGAACGAGTACGCCGAGTACGACTGGAAGCTGCATCAGATGCAGAATGAGCGCCTTTGTGAAGTGGCCAGAAAACGGCTCACAGATGGCGACAGACAACGTGCCCTAAACGGCCTGCGAGACACGGTGGACAAGAGCCTCAACCTCGCCCTACGCGACAAGAGTAGATGTCAGGATGACAACTTCCTGCGGCGCTTTCTGTACGCGCGCAAGCACGACGTGCAGCAGAGCTTCGAGCTGCTCGTGAGCTACCACCAGTACCGGCGCGAGCACGCGGAGCTGTGGGCGTCGGCGGACGGCGGCGTGCTGCGCGCGCTGGCGGACGGGCTACCCGGCGTGCTGGCGCAGCGAGACCGCCGCGGCCGCTGCGTGCTGCTCATGTTCGCCTCCAACTGGCTGCCGCACGCCTGCCCGCTGCTGTCAGTGTTCCGAGCTCTGCTACTGACTATCGAGCGCACCCTCGACGATGTTCAAAATCAGGCTAACGGATATGTCATTATTGTTGATTGGACTGAATTCACGTTTAAGCAATCGTGTAGTTTACAAGCTAAAGTGTTGAAAATGATGATTGACTGTCTACAAGATTGCATGCCTGTTCGTTTTAAAAGCATACATTTCATCGGACAACCTTGGTATGTGGAAACCGCTCTCGCTGTAATAAAACCATACCTTAAGGCGAAGACTCGAGAGCGCATCGTGTTGCATGGGAACAATCTTTCAACGCTTCATGATTCGCTGCCACTTGATATTCTACCAGCGGAGTTGGGAGGAGAAGGTCCTTCGTACAATTCAGAAGTTTGGCTCCAAGACTTCTGTAGAGGTGAAAACATAAACCCTGCCCCGATAACGACGACTACGAAGCCGATTGTACCCATACCAATTGAAAACGATCCTCCTTCTGCAAAACTTGACAAAGCATACAAACAAAAGGACAATCCAAATTTTTCATTCCACGGAAACGAAAAAAGTGCAAAATCAGAGTTATTGCGTGATAAAGATTGACCTTATCGCACGTTGTGGTAGCCGCATGGTTATAATGGACACAAAGGACTGTTCCGTCCGTGAAAACGCCGCCAATGTGTGCACTCGTGTGCTTCGGTTTGCATTTTGTGATATCCAGTGTATTTTTAATTTAAGGCATTGAGACTGCTTAGAACATTAGAGTAAACTGCTTATTAGGAGCGTAGCAATATTGTTAAGTAGTCGGGCTGAAGTGCATTTATATGGCCTCAGATTAGAGCGGCGACTTATTGGAAGTCGATGGCCAAGTTGGTTAGTGGCATTCGATTAATGAGTCAGGCACATTTTGGTGGCGGTGGGAGGCATGAGGTCGCCGGTCGGCGCATCCCCCGCGGCCGGCGCGAGGCGCGGGCGCAGGTAACGGTGCTCAGCTCTCGTTTCGTCGCATCCGCTCGAATCACGAGCGCAGCCGCTGGATCTCGGTCTACATCCACATAAGCTTGCATACATATTAAGCTTATGTTCTTCATGTTATTTATTCCGTATACTAACCAGTTCTTGTAATTTGAACACTTCAGATATCACTCGATAGTTGTAGATACTTTGCTTAAACCATGTGAGGCTTATTGCGCATTTACTATTATGTTTAAGTCCATGTTTGAAAAATATGAGATGCCGAAGCGATATATTTTAATAATAAGTATCTATTGTCCTGCTAGTGGAAGGTATCGTCAGTAATCGGTCTCAATAATAACGTTTCGATGGTGGATAAGAACAGTATTAAATTATTGAAAGCATGATCCCTGCGAGCTGCGTAGCCGTCTGGGACGTGCTGGGCCTTTATATGTGCTGTGTAACGTCTTTAACGGTCGTATAGCTCTCACTAATGAACTTCAGAGCTCTCTCATATTCATTACTTATTGTATAGTGTAGGGAAACTTTTGTCTACAAAGTGGACGTCGAATGGACAATAAATTTTATGATAACTCTATGTATATAACTTGAAAGGCAGCTGCTGTGTAACAGAAAGTCATAATAATATTTTGTACTCGTACACCGAATCCTACTCGCTTGCTACAAAAGTTATTTCGAATGATTGTAAATATTGAAATGACTGAAACAATGTATTGATATTATAGAATAGCATTTGACAATAAATGTATTGATGACATATTTATGTAACTATTTCGTTTTATTTCTCCGAGAGATGTTCCGGAAAGTTTGAAGATGCTAACACAGTTAGCGCACGAACTTAGTATGTGCTAATTAAATACAATGCGTAATGTTTGGACTCGTAATCAGTGTCTAATGAATTTGCAGTCGAGCATCGCAACGTAATGTGTCATTCAAATCATCTCTAAGATTCAAATAGAAAGGGTGCTCGACTGCTCGCTCAGACTCGAGAGAAAACAGCAAAGATGAATCATAGTATCACAGCATTTCCTCTTGAATCAATCGTTTGCATAAGTACCTACCTGAGTAATGAAGCTCAATCCAGTCGAAGACAGTACATAATAATACGCTAATGTAAGTGATATCATGCGTCGAGTCTCATTGACGACTTGTAGAGCGATTTCTAAGTATCCACAGCTTAAGTACCTGAGGTACGAAGGTCGATCAGTACCTGCAGAAGACGTAAACATACACAACTACTAAACGAAGATAGAGTTTACACACCACATGTAGAGCAGGTGCTGTGAAAATCATCACATAGTCGCTCCACAGCATTATTAATGTGTTTCTGTTGTTATCATACCTAAAATACCATTGGCAACAGCTACTACATGTAAATAAAAAATTTATGTAAAAAATCAAAATAGATGCTGACTTAAATCGAATGCAATGAATGAAAAAAAAATTGTAAGAGGCACATGATGATATAAGTAGATGCTGAATGATGACAGTAGAGTTGGATGCAAGGAACGGGTAGTAAAATAACCCTATATCAACAAGAAAGAGATAGAAGGATAACATCACTAGTTTCATTCCACGTAACACGTAATATTATAATAAAATAACTTGTTAAGGAAAATTTTCCCATTGAAAGATGGATGACATAACTCTAATCAAAACAGCTGCTTTGTCTCCCTCGTTGTTATCGATATCATTTGATACTGAGTCGTAGACTACACCTGCCCTAGATTGTGCCACAACCAGAACTGGATGTTCAACATAGATCATAAATAATAACAACATTTGTCGTCTCTTTCCATACAGGAGAGGACCGAGTATCAATCACCAATTCATCACGCTTGGTCACTTGCGTGATGGCAATTTCAGACCATCACGTTTTGACCAATATCGTTTTGATACGAAGCAATACAAAGCAGGCTAAACATAGCGTCCAGCCTTCTAGTAATAACACTGTACCCTCCGATTACTCATTCAGAAAACAATTGGAGGCCCTAGTCACAACCGGGGCCCACTCATCATTTTCCAATAATGATCCATTCTGGCGCTCGACCCTAAACAATAATGGAACCACTCATTTTAATGTGACTGTATTCATTCATATACATTACGTCCCTATTTTTGTTTCGCCTATGGCATAAACGAGCGAAGTTTATGGAGTGTGCAGACAATGGGTAGTGAGGCGAGTGGTGCGCACACGCAGTGGTCATGTGAGTCACGTGGCACTGCTTCCGTCGCCCGACCGCAGCGGAAGGAACCCACCACTTCTAATTGACACATAATATATTTAATCCTTTTTACTCAGGCTACATTAGGGGCCTTCCTCGTGGTTCGACTGCACGTTTATAGGCAAAACACCGGAATTAGAATCGTGCGCCGCTCAGCCATAACTGTAGATTAATTCCGCTGTTGTTAAATTGTTGCCACATGCAACGTTGGTTAGAGATTATAACGTTATAAAGATTTGTACATTGTTATAAAAGTTGGTCATGTGACGAAATGGGAGCATGTAATGGATGTGGATGATCAGATCACAAAGATTACGTTAACGTGACACAATCGAGTATTTAATTTACATGAAATCATCACGCGAAAAACACATAGAAAAATAAGCATTTAGTTCCATAATCACGTACGAGCCCCTTTGTCCAAACATTGACAATCGAAGCATTGTTATAACTCATAATTATTATGCTAACGATCTATGAACAATCTGTACTGTAATCCAGTTAGACCGCAGGCTTGATTTTCCTTGAGATTAATTTACAGCATGAACACATGCACGTGTTTCTGAGTAATTACAGCGAAGGCAATCGAATTGGAATTGTCTTTCCGTTTTGCTAATCGGCGGACAGCGAGAAAAGCGACTGTACTTACTGGAGGAAGTGGCCAAATGCTTAAGTAAAACATAGTGTCTACAAGATTGGAAGATCATAAGATTTCAGATTGGTTTTATATACAGTTTAAGATATTCTGTAATGGTTTTCAAATAAAATGAGACTACAGTCACCTCACTGAAGTGGGTTAACAAAATGATGATGACAGGAAACAGCAATTTTGTTTTTGTCTGCAAGTCAGTATAATCCTAGTTATAAATGGAACAAGAAATTGACTTGCATAGGAATTAAGTATTTTTTTCGCAATGGGTCAAATATACCTCCCTGTGAAAAACCTCGTTCTAATCTAAATGATAAAAAATTGACAAGTTTAATGCTGTTTCTCACCATGACATTAAAAATGTCGATAGATGATAAGATACGGTTCTTCAAGAAATAAAAACAAGACAGTGGCTTATCTCTTCGTCATAGTCCATATCAGAGATATTCTTGGATCTGATTTGCATTACAAAAATCGATAACCTTGTAAAATTTAAATAGATATGATCTAATATGTCTCAATGTAGGTAGTTTTTTGCTTTTGATCTGACTAATTTCTAGACAAGAAACGACATTATCTCGTTTTAAGTGGGGCACACCTGTTGAACTTCGTTAAGACTTGTTCCACCATCAATTAATTCATTAAATGGATTAAATTGACGGTTGACTCGAGAAGTATCTCGAATGGTCGATTAACCTACACTAAATTTTTCTTTTCTGTAAAGATATTGAACATGCACGCTTTTATCAATAAATAAACTAATCTAATAGAAATTATATATTAATGGGACATCGTGAAAAGCGGTTTTTCCTTTTCTAACGCGTGCTACTAATGTATTCAGGTTGTAATCTCAGGTTGCACACAGGCCAGTTTTCTTCACCCTTGAGAATAACCTGCTGTGACCCGGATGAAAACAAAACGCTTAATATGTAAGTAAGTAGATACTTATGCATATTCATCATTTGACTTAGCTTAGAGAGTTAAAAAATAAAGATGGCCCTGGTAAATAAAGTTAAACAGTTGCAAGAGAAATCGCGGCTAGCACAGACTATCGTCAGCTTGCTGTAGATATTATTATATATCTGTGGTGATGATTGAGATGGTTCACTAGGCAGATGATGATGTCAATGATCATAATAAACCAGCGTAGGTACCTATACCACCAGGATTGCGCACGTTGCTTGAATGCATTTTGGCGATTTCAGACTTTTTTCTGAGCTCTGACGATGACAATAATATTTTATGATTTCGACATTCGTGACGCAGTTACCGCATAGCTAATTAGGGATGATGAGTCAGCTATATGTGCATTCAGTGGATTGACATTTTATTTTAGCTACCTACATATGCATTTTTGTTAATATCCTGTCTACACACATAATATGGTCACATTTTCTTTAGCCTAAAATTATCGAACTGCATTTTTGAAGTGTGAATTTCATTTTAATTTTTTAAACCGACTGAAGGATTACAAGATAAAGATTGTATTTGTTTTATATTTTCTATTGTGAAGGATGTTCACATCATTAGCATTTGCTCTGTAAACTGTTGTTCGAGTCTGAAGTATAAAATGAAAGTTACTTATACCTAACGTACAGTCATAGTCTTAGTGTACCCAGAAATAAATTTCTTGACCCCGTTTCTCTCAGACTGGATTGCCGAGTCGTTTCCACACAATAGGAAGAAGATTTGCGCTTTATATGGCAACTCGTTTTCAAGATACGGTTTTCTTGTAGGAATAAATTACTCTGAAGATTGCATCCGATGTCTATTTGTTCGTCATTGACCTTAAACTCTTTGCTATTTGGGAGATTAGTCCAAGTTTATGCGAAATTAGGTACCTACGCGAATTGTTTGCATTATAAACTTACTATAACTAAACTTGTTGAACATGCTTGAGTTTAAATATTTAACGTCAATGTAAACCGTTATTATATGAAGTGTTCGGTAAAAGAACAGAAATGATCGTGTTCCGCTTTTAACCTCCCCTCCATGCAGAATTAATTAGGCACAGCTGCACAATTTTGTGGCTCATGCAAATTGATGGCTCGTGTGTATGAGTAGGTATGTGAGCACACTTACTCAGTGATCGAACGAGAGTCCAACTTTAAAGGACCAAAACAGGATAAAGTATCCATTTCGTTAAGGTAAATCACTATTATTATTAGGTACACGGTTTATTGAACTCCAACAACAGGACAATACATAAAATTATGTAAATAACAACAATAATAAACCATAAACACGCTTGTATTTTCCAGAGGTACAGGCAGAGGTGCATAATTCGTAAGTACACCTACATTTCGCGATTTTTGTTATGTACATTAGGAACTAGGAAGTCCTCTCAAGTGGGAGGAAGGCCTAGTAGGGCCTCTTAGTATGTAATTAATAACTCATAGAATACTTAAACTAGGTTTTAATTTCCAGCCACTCCTAAACATATGAAGCATATGTTTTCTGATCCGTAAACAAATAAATAGGCTATTGTTCCAAGCTTCATCATCCGAGACAAAGCGTGCTCTTTCATGTAAGACAAAAGACAAGACTTGCTGGCTGATTCAGACTTTGAAACGTTGCATACGTTGATATAGACTTTACGGATACATATGTTACAGAGGTTATGAATAATAAGTCTTCGGTTTTCTGACTAGAAACTTTGGGAAACATAACAGTACACACGGTCATGGTTTTCCTGAAGGAAAAGGTGCTGTGGTGTAGTAGATACATTACGCCTGTTATGTTTTGTAACAATCTCTCTGGTGTGCTCTGGACCCTAAGGACCCCATCATGCTCATCAGTTGCGTCTGCACCCACTAGACCTCGACCAGGCAGTCGTCATTTTCTCAAATGTCTGGACCTTTAACTCTAAAACAATTGCTGCAAACAGCTGCGACATAAGTAAACTTTGGTTGAGATAGCAAAGCAGATATGATTTACAAGTCTGAAATGTTTATGTGCAAAGTCTGTTTTCCTGAAACAATTATGTGATACAATGACCTTAAATTGTGACTCATTATAATTATCATTTTGTTATCAGTCAGAATGTGGCTGTCATCTCATCTGAGATGACTGTATTTACTTTTAATTAATTATAATCTTATTTAAAGAAATAAAACTGGCTTAGATATATTTGGACATTATAATTTATTTACTTTATTTATTTTATATTGACCTATCAACAATTGTTACACTGTTTATCCTAATAATACAAGCAATATGATACAAGCATAATGTGCAATATAATGCGATAGACACAGCATACAAAAAAACGAAATTATACCATTTAAAAAAAAAAAACAATAATAGTGCAGATATAACACCTTCAACAACAGTGGGTAGCTTTAGAAATACAGTAAATACAAAGATGAGAGAAAAGAAAAGAAAAAAGTCAATAATATGGTGGTAAATTTTTATGGGCTTGGCGCTTGAATTTTTGAAGTGTTGTGGAAAAAATATCTTTTGATTCATAGCAATTATTAAGAAGCCTGTAAATTGTGGGGATGGGAGAGTTGGATCCTGATAAACTTTTGCGGAATGGGGGACGTAATACTTTTATATGGTGACGCGGATAGTTGTTAACAACTGGGGGCAGTCTATTTTACTCTGAAGTATTTTAAAAAGAAGATTTAAATCTTTATTATTCCTTCTTTTTTCGAGTGAAGTCATGCTACATTTTTGAAGACGTTTTCGACATAATTAAATGTTTGCAGTGCATTAAAGTTGAAACAAAACCAGCGGGATTAACGTAATTCGTCTGATTACCCTGCTATCTGGTTTATCTTTCAGAAATGAAATTATGTTTATTCTGATTATGAAAGCTTAATACACTTTAACGATTTGAGAGAAAGGTCAGACAGGGACGTCTGTGTAATGAAAAGCAAAATGTATTATACTTTGTAAGGCTGTGAAGTTTTTGTAATTAATTCAAAACACTAGGGCCATGGGGTCCGACTGCTCACCTAGTATTTCGGGAAATCGCCAAGCGGTTCTTCGTGACCAGAGAGCCGGCCTATTTTTTGGCCAAAGAATCAGCTTTGTCATCCAACGTGGCAATGCTGCCACCCTTCGGCCGGCACTTTCCTGTTGACAGCGATGTGGACGAATTTTTTGACGCCCTGTAACCGTTTTGATACTTGTACATATTTTTTTTATTATTATAGATTTGTAGTTTGTAATTAATGTAAATACTCATAATAAATTGTATAATAATTTATCACATAAATTAATATTATAACCTTGTTTATAGCGGTTAAACAATAACCCCTTTATTTCAATTGCCTAGACTAAACTGACTATATCTTATATACCAAAGACAATTAATTGGACTAAAGCCAGTCTTTCTTAAAATTAGGTGTGCTTGGACAAAGCAAATTAACATTTCGCTTGATAACTCGTAGTCTTTCGAAATGTTACAGTTTATGGTTATTCTTGCTTACTTAGCGCGCCATACGGAATTATCTCTGTGATAACGTGGATAGTGGCTATTAACTCTCGTTGCCATATTTACATCTATTAATAGTGGAGTCAATAACCAGTATGCATAATGTATGTGTTTGCAGGGACGACCACTTACTATCTACTAGTGGTCACTCTATTTTTAGTCTATGCTTCTTCTCTTCTGATTACTCGATTTTCAATCGATATATCTTCGTTTTTTCCTACACCAATTTTCATAAGCTTCATATTGTAATGCTCTTTATGCAAATTCACTGACTATGTTATCCAGGTAAACATATATGAATTGTTTCGTTGAAGCGTGACTAATAGCAGGAAAAATATATTATTGTCGAGGCTCAACAATGGACGAAGTATGAGCAATGAGGATGTGGTACAGTTAGATATGTATCTGTGATAAAGAAAATGTTATCATTACCCTGAAGTTGCAGTTTATGTAAGACCAGATCCTAAATTGAGCACATATTCTGCTGGTGATAAAGAAGCTGCTCTGACCGAGAACAATTAATCTTAATTTTTAATTAATTGGTCTATGCTACTAACACAGTTGCCAAATACGATATCTATAGCTAAAGAAGAAGACGGTATCTTCCACAAAAAATGTGGGTTTTATAGTTTTTAAGTAAATGAACGCTTTTATTGCCAGTGAAATAAAACACAGAATTATTTATAACAATATTCTGTAATAAAATTAAACATTTAAGTAGACCCGTTCAAAACTTGGGGACATATTTATGAATGAAATAAGCCATTCCAATGTTTAGTATCATTTCATGTTGATGTATCGAAGCTAAAACAAAATGACTTTATTACGATGAGAGTAATCAAGTACTTACCTATTTACTATACTAACTGCTTTCGCGACAAAAGTATAGGTTTTTTTAAGGATCAATTTTACGAGCTCGTCTATTTTACTTTTGACATCGAGCACCTGCACTGCAGTTCCCTTTCAGCACATCATGCAGGCCACTTTGATTGATACTTTCTCACTGTGACACTTTTACTTTTAGTACTTTGTGTCCATTGTGTTACAAATTGGCTATTACTGATATTAATTAAAAAATTGATTCCGAGAGCACATGATGTAATTGGACTGCCATACACCGATCTCTACAATTCGCAAGGTAAAATTATACACGTAGTTTCTTCCAAAAAATCCGATACAATTATCTATGCAATCGGATGAGCAAACATTCAACTGAAAACACGTGTGCTTGAAAAGTGTAACAAGAATGTAGGTATAGGAGTGTGAACAGAAGAAATTCCCGGCTTAACATTGTTGAAAGAAGAGTAGGTAATGCCTACAACGGATGTGTTCCAATCTTCATTATGAAAGGGTAAAGTCGTGTAGTAGAATAAAGGTGTGTATGGTACAAGTAGCGCAGGTGTAGCCAGCGGCCGGCGTCGGGTTTCAAAACAACCTCTAGCTGCTACTATGTGCACGCGCAACCCGGAAGCGAGTCTTGTCGCGTGGTATTTCACAAGAATGTCTTGTTGTTAGAACTTCAACGGATACGAACTGTTCTGTATGACGTCCAGTTACAATGAAATACTAAAACACAGGGACTTAACTGTTTACTCTTTACGTGAATCTCCATGTTGCTTCCTTGATTAAACATTCCAAGTTCTGTCGTTCATAGATTGACTGCATGTCTTCGGTTAACGGCTGTTGGAGATTGTAGTTACAAATTAGGATACCTATAATGATTGAAGAAGAAGAAAAGCTGCACCAAGCCCATTATAAATACGGCGCGTTCGCGTTCCACGCGCGCTTCAAAGAGATGTCAGCAACGAGGAAGGGGCCCGCAAGGGCCGATGCCTGCCGGGGCTGCGGGACTGTTCGAAAGAGATACCGCGGCCCTGGAACACAAAGGGCAAAGAAGGAACATGGATGGGTTTTAGTCAGTAAATGTCTGACACTCCCTCCCACTCCACCCAGAGCGGGACGAGTTATTTGATGAATTCCCAACCTTAAAAAAAAAAAACATTATAAATTAGTATGGGTCCTGTAATAGAAGACCAATGTCAAAGCCAGTCGATGTCATCATCGTCCTTTCTACTGAAAGTCAGAGAAAAGGATAAGGAGCCTTGACTGAAAACCTTTTGCACGTGCCAAGGTTTTAGTGATTTTCATTGTTATAATTTAACTTTAATGCCAAGGTTGACTTTTTGCAAAGCAAAATAATAGTTGGAGCGCGTACATAATGCCTGTTGTCTGAGTTCTGACTCATTCACAATCCTCTACATTTCTTAAGGTGCTGTAGAGACCTTCGAGGCATAAGAATTGTAAAGATTTAATGCGGTGTGAAATAGTTACATGATTATCTATGTAGTTTCATGTTACCATGTCTATTCATTGTGGTATCTAATTGTGGACTCCTTTGTGTTCGTTGACTATAACAAGTTGGGCTCTGGGCAGGACAAAGATTTTGCTTTTCTTGAGCAATTTATGGTTTCAATGAAAATTCACTTTGATCGGGATGAAAAACGAAAAGTAAAGCAAAGATAGGAAGGGTTGAAAATAAAGTATCTTCTGATATCTGGAAGATGAAGCTGGAAACTTTCCAACACAACAGTAATTTTAATACTTCGCTACTTTTTCAAGCATGCTCTCAATAAAATATTGAGAAGCAAGAGCGGGGATGGAAAAAGGGCGGACACCGCACGGCAGATATTGTAAATTTATAATATACAGCTCGATCAATTACGATATAAAATGGTAAGTAGAAATTGCCACAAGTGAAGCACCTAATAAACCAATAAGTCGTGAACTCCTGTAATTAGCTAACGGTGCATACCAGATAGTACCGTTCGCGGTAAGTAAAATGTTGCTCGCGGTGTGGTTACCAACTCATATCACTGCTCACCACAAAGTACATATAGATCGACTCACAGTAACATATAGAATTTCAGTAACATAATACCGGTACTGATCCAGTAGTATTGTTGATTTGTTCTAACTATTCTAGATGGATCAGTGGATCAGTGGAGCTGAAGAAGGTTGAAGTTTTAGACAGCAAAGGTCGACAGGGAATCGTCTGTCTTGGTATGATGTTGTGATGGGACGGATGTGTGACTAGAAGAGTAATGAATGTTCAAGAATGAAGAGTCGGAGGAAGACGAAAAGATAAATGGATTGTTTGAGGAATTATATGAAAGAAATAGGAGTAAAATAGCGTGACAATTGACAGGGGACAATGGGTGAATAAAAGTGTTGGGCCGACCCCAACTAGGCAGGTAACATGGGACAAGGGTTGGGAGATTCATTAAGTTTGGATTCACTGGTTTGTTGTTCCAAGCTCTTCTTTTGTAGCCGTAATTATAAGTTTCCAAAAATTGCCTGGAAGATATCGCTACCAGCGATAAGACCGCCATTGTAACCATAGAATTAACAATATTGTAAAACTGTTGTTTCAATTTTGGTGTTCAATAAATTATATTCTATTCTATTAGTAATCGGAGTGTCCAAAGTGTAACATCACATTTTTGAGGATGTGAAGAATGCTACTGAAGCTACGACGAACGTGGCCAGTTACTGAGACATAGAATCTACCTAGAAAACAAGACGAATGTTGTATAACCGAACCGAAAATAACTTATTTACTAAATAGTTTGTGACGAAGAAACATAAGCAATTTAAAGATGATTAAATATCTTTAATGACGCTATTAAATTATGTAATTTAGTAAAATATTGACACTGTACTCGCATCACAATAAACTGACAAAGCATGTTCGTTGTTTACAAAGTCGGCGCGGTTGACTCATACCTTGAAAGATTGGGTACCTTGGACTTATAATAGTATGCAGGTAGGTAGCACAAGGTACCTTTATACCGGTCAGGTGGTCAATTATGCAGATGTGTGTGCATCATCGTTACCACTTTTGGCGTGACTACCTACAAGCTCGTCAACCTCAGAAACCTACTTGTGCCTACTTGCTACGAAATACTTGAGATCAAAGGTCGTTTTTTTACTTGCATTGACATGTCGTAATTTTGTAAATAGTTAGGTACCTACGTAGGTAAATAAAAAGTCGTCTTTATATTATAAATGGACAGATATAATATTGCACAAAAACCTTTTATACAGATGCCTAGGTATATTCACTGGATTTTATACATGGTGGCGATTTAGTTAAATATGTTACGGCTAAAAGCCGAAGTAAGGTTACACCTAGTTCTAGCCAGCTACACCTAGGTGCGGCCGGTAAATATCCTTTTGATTGCTAGAACCAAATGGATTAGGTTAGGTAAGGTTATAACTGTGACCAAAGGTGCGCGAGCCGAGCGAGCGCAGCGAGCGGTGCCGCGGCAGCGGCCGGAGACCGCTACATCCAAATTGGTTGCATTATAACAAACTGTTACAAGCCGCACCTAGGTATAGCCGGCTTGAACTAGGTGGAACTTTACTTCGGCTTTTAGCCGTAACACATACATCCTTCAAGGAGGTGAGTCTACCCTACATAAACTCATATCCAATTCTTGAAAACAAAAAACCAAATTCCGATACAACAGTCAACAGTAGACAGATTTTAATGCATGTGTGAAAAGCTATTTTTTTCACGAACCGTTTGTGTTCCTCTGGGAAAGTTGTAAATCAGAATTTAAGTCGTAGTGATATATTACATTTCATGATCTGCGGGTCTCTAGTATGTAGGAACGCCAGGTATTTGAGGTTAAGTAAATTGGTCTGGCTATAAAGATAGATAATTATATTGACTTTACTGTTACACCTTGAACACTTTTTTGTGAACTCTGAAGGCAGACAAAACCGTTTATGAAATATTGCTCCACGTCATTAAGTTACTTTACGTTCTGACGTCGCAAGATGGTCTTGGTTCCTCTGGCTTTGTAAATAGTATCACAGAAACAGCTGGAAAACTTGGAAAAGAGGAGACCAATACAGTCCTTTGACTCTTGAGGGTTTTAACGATTCTCCTACAGAACATATTTTTTACACAAACCTCTCAAAACTTAATACCAAGAGATAAAATAACTGTAGAAAGACAGGACCTACCTTTCAAGGTGAGTAATAGTTCGGTACCTAGTTATGTTGTGTGACTCTCTGTAGAAAGTTTCACAGTGACGTTTCACAATATGGTTATCTACAGAATGAACAAAAGCGGTTAGGGTGCGATAGTGCGGCAAGCACGAGGTCGTGAGTTCGAGTCTCGCCGGTTCAAGTTGGCTCGCGTTGTAGGCAACGTCAAGATTGCAGCATTGAACAGTTTTGTTGCCAAAAAAAAAACACTTTTTGGCATATTTTAGGGTTCAAAAAACGGAACCCTTATAGGATCACTCGCGTGTCTGTCACAGCTAATTTACTCCGAAACTACTGGACCGATTGAATTTGGAAAGCGAATTTGAGCCAAAGACAGACGTGTAACGTAAATTAATCTATTTTAAACATGAGGGACACTTTTGGGGGTAAACTATAAAACTAAAAATTAGAAAATAAAAAAAAAGTTTTGCAAACTATATCGTGTTCCATATCAAATGAAAGGACTCATTGTGAGCATCTCAATTTTTTTTTTTTTAATTTTAAAATAAATATTTTTGAAGTTATTTAAGAAAATAGGCGAAAATTGACCATTCCTCCCTTAACTCCGAAACTACAGGGCCGAAATTTTTTACAAAAAATTGTTCTTTGCCTATAGATTACAGGAAAACCTATAAAAAAGCTTAAAAATTAAAGGGGCTCGCGCCTACTACGATGGTACGGAACCCTTCATGCGCGAGTCCGACTCGCACTTGGTCGGGTATACACGGTAATAGGCTTATCCCCAATAATATGGAACCTAAACATAACTGGCGAAATCTTGGGCCCTTAAACCATACAGGCGTAAGGTTATTTTATGGAAGTGTGTAAGCAATACACCAATACACATCCAAGCGATTGCAGCAATCACGACAGATGTGCTGTCTATTATTGAAGAGTTTCATTGTATATCTTCAAAGATCAACATCAAATCTTCGCCAAATTTAAACAAGACCACCGCGGGATAACACTCTTCCAAACAAAAAAATAATCATGGAAATCGGTTCACAATTGGCGAAGATATCGCTGAACAACCTACAAAATAAAACATTCAGACGAATAATTGATAACCTCCTTTTCCAAGTCCGATAAAAAGGGATGGGTCACGTGGGTACCTTTCCCTAACTTAGCGAGAACAAGCTGGTTTACAAATACGGAATTCCTGTATTATTTCTATAGTGTTAATCACATGGGGTCGAGTGTTCTTGATATTTTGTGTTGGTATAGCTGATAACGAGCAGGCGAGTACTTAAACTGATCAGATAAGATTTGTTAGCTAAGATAACACTGTGAGAAATTTAAACACCTGACTGAATAAAATAATATTTACACAATAAAGTCTTTCATACATAAATAAGATCCTACATTATAATTATTGTGGACCAGTCTAGGCTATAGGTAATATTATATTGATTACTGTTTGACAACGTAATTTCAAAGACATGCCACTTATTTTAAATGTATTATTGTAAACCTACTATTTGCATGCCCATGTGACGCTAAAATATGTTCCTGTTACCCATGTTTGCAAAGAAATAAATGATTTGATTTGAACAAACATTCTAGTTTACTTTAATTATAAAGGGTGTAAAAAGACCCTTAACGAAGCTGAAAGGCACTTGTTCTCCCCGTCATTGCGATTAGTTTTTTATCTAGACCAAGTATGGTTCCCAAGTATGGGAACTTCTACATAACTAGCCGTTGCCCGCGACCTTCGTTCGCGTGTAGTGATTTAAAAAAATAATAATTACTAAGTACCCTTTTTTAATCGGATTTTGTTACTAATTTCTTTTTTTTTTTTGCAAGGAACCCTAATTCTTATTCTAAAATAAGTTACTCCTTACAACATCATCTACAAAGAGTATAATAATAATGATCAGCTATATGCCAGTAAAAGTCACGTCAAAATTGATCCAGCCGTTTCGGACATTAGCCGGAACAAATAGACAGACAGACGGACAAATATATTATACAAAATTTGAAGTGTCGTATATATTTTCAAATCAGTAAAAAACTGTTATTTTGATATAGGTAACAAACAGACAATTTTACGTATTTGTATAGATGGATACCCTAACCCACCAACTCACCAGCACCTGTTTGCGGCTGAACTATGGACCAAGTGGATCATATCGTTATCACTTTCTCGGAAAATTAACTTTTAACAATCTGGGGATTTATGTTCATTTTCCAGAATCCACTCCTATATAATCCCGGCGATATGATTGTGTAGGTAGGTACTACTCATTCCTGTATGCTCTTTAGAGGAAAAGTTATTTTAGTAACTAAGATACATAACTAATATTATTATATTTTGTTTCCGAAATTCTTCAATTTTCATTATTGAATCTTTTTGATTCAAAATGTTTTAAACTGTTGCAGTTTAAACTTTGCCGCCATGACACGTTGTTTTTGAATATTGGTAATCGTTGAAGGATATTCTCGTTACACTTAATGATTGACATTTTTACGCATTGTTCAGACACAGGCGGCCTGCAAAGCAAAACAAAGGGAAGATAAGCTACAAGCGAAAAAAAACGTGGTTTTAGGCCGGGATATACCAAAACCTGTTTAAATAGCAAAATGAATAGCTAGACTGAAGTTAGCATTTTTGTCTTAGAAAAATGTGGATAGTATTTTATGCGATTTTAGGCGATTTATTTGACCACTCATTCGACAACTTAGTAGTGTTGCCAGACACGAGAAAAATGAGTGACGCTGTCAGTTAAGTCACTGACAGTGACATTACTCAACTAAGAAGGTTCTAATTTGAGGTTACATGGGCTCTCGGACATCCAAAATTGTTAGTGCATCCAAAATGGCGAGTTCAAAGGACGTGGAGCTATTTATTAAACAAGCTATTTCTGAAGATAAAGTTGTAGTCTTCTCGAAATCCTACTGTCCCTATTGCGACATGGCTAAGGAAGTAAGTATCTGAATTTTTAAATATTATTGTTTTCTTTTGCTCTTTAAAAAGCTTAATGAATTATACTGACTTTGTAAAATGCATAGATATTTTTATTATTGTGCAATAGTTAAAGTAAAATCAGTTTCTGAGACTAGTACAAAGTCTATAGGTATCTAATATTATCTAAAAGACAGTAACTAATCAAATATCTTTATCATTTTTTATTGTCATTAGATTACCTAGTATAAAAAAGATCTTGTTGAAAATTCCAGGTTTTCCGGAAAGTCAAGCAACCCATCAAAGTATACGAGTTGGATGAGCGTGATGATGGTGCTGCGATCCAGGAGAACCTTGCTTCGGTCACCGGTTTCAGAACTGTAAGTTATTAATAGTTCTTTTCGGCTATGATTCATTTGTTGACCATTGTGTCATCTTATAGATTTGGGTATTACCTGTTTTTGTTTACTCTCATTTCCCTAGTAATTTACTGATTCAAGTGGTAAAGCAGGTTTTGTATGTATTGAATTATTTCTTTCTATGTCAATATTATATTGTTAATCACCTTTTCTAAATTCACATTACACCATATTATTAAGATGTTTCTTTTTTACTGTAGAAGTGGCGCAACCCACCTCATCCTCAGTCATAATTGAGGAAAGTGGCTACCACATCACCTGATAGTAATGGGAATCATTTAACAATATGTTTTCTACAAGTTATTTTATCTATTGTGGTAAACCAAATTCACAAATACTGTGAATAGGTATGTATTTATCAGTACAGCCACACCACACTATTAGGTCACTTTACAATGTAATCAGTTTTGTACAATTTTTTTTTTCCTCTTGTAGGTATACACAACTACATTTAATTTTAAGGCTACCTAGCAAAAAGTTTATATTTTGAAGACATGAACGATAGTCATGCAAATGAAGATAGATATTCCTATTCCAGTATAAATAAACAGTAATAGAAAATAGCTTTAATACTAAATAGTAATGTTCTTTTCCAATGTTTCAGGTACCTCAAGTATTCATCAACGGCAACTGCGTGGGAGGTGGTTCCGATGTCAAGGCTTTACATGCGTCCGGGAAGCTAGAGCCTATGCTTATTGGTTAAATTATAAAGAAGTGTCAAATTAAAAATGGAAATATGATTGTTGCTAAAATTGTTGAATGTAAAAAATAAATATTTATAAGTGATTAACAATGTTACTGTACAGTAATATTTCTCAAAGTACAAGAACATCTCATTTTATTTATTCTTGTTTCTGTTAAAAACCTATTTTGCTTATAAGAATCTGTTAATAATTAAGGAACACAAAATGTAGAACAACAATAAAATTCTATCAACATATTTACTATTTGAGATTGATTTCGCTTAGTTATATATTTTTTCAAATAAACAATTTATTAATTGTTTTTACGATTTTTATTTCTGTTGTAATATTTGTGTCATTGCAAGTTGTAAGATGGAATCAAGACAAAATTATTTATAAAACAAGCATACCAAATCTTGTTTGTATAATTTTTACCATTATGTAAATAATATTTAAATCTGTGACCCTACGACAGTGGGGAGGGCCACAATCGGCCGAATTAATTTTAGAGATTCCTCCATAAATCCTTCAGCTAAAGTCACTTGTCCCTCCCTAAGCGCTTTATTACGCACACGGGATGAAAACATCAGGCCTACTCAAGGCCACTACGCGCAGCCTGAGGGGCGCCGGCAGGCCGAGTCGAGCCGCGCAGTACGTAGTAATATTATGTCTCCTATGTCATTGATAAAAGCGTCGTTTTTGCGTAACGCGATAGAGTATTGTGACAATTAAGGCGAAGTGTGTGCGAATGAGAGGGAAAAGGCCCACGCTCACCCTAGCGACCCCAGTGCGCGCCGCCCTACCGCCTGCTTCGCGCGCTCGCCACCAGTCGGCGCTGCGAGCCCGCCCTAGTACAACATGATATTATTATATCTTATTTAGCAAGATTCATGTAAACAAACTGGATTGTGCCGTGTTTAGTGTTTATACTTTATGTTATACATCGCCTGCAACATTTGTTTGTGAGAATCATGTGACTTTTGAGCTGCGGAACTGAGAAATCTTAAGGTTAGTTGTATTTGTATTTATTTAAATATACCTAGCTATATTCTTAGTACGGCACGAGCGAAAGGCAAAGATAAATTGAATAGGTGTCCGTGATTGTCGTACCTATTCGATTTTATGATTAGAATTGGTTTTTTTTACGAATATTATGTTTTCCTTACACGTTTTATGATAATAAGTACTGAAGTAAGTATTATAAAGGATAACAATAAGCATATCTGCTTCCTATGATAAGTTGTTAGGTGTCTGGACTTTATATCTGTCTACTATGTCTTTATGATAGCGCTTATCTTATGTTTTATACAGTTTTCTTCGATTAAAGTGTTAAATTAAATCGGGGCCGACAGTTTCCCACGTTACTGTTTAATTAATCTTTCATAACGACCACGTATGCTACTATAGCATTAGCCTACCAAATCAGTTGATGTATCTTGTGTTCAGGACTCATCCTATAAAGTGCTCTTATTAGCAAACTGGCGTATGATAAATTATAGAATCAGGCGTCACTTTGCGGAAATCCATGACATTAAAAAGCTGCTGCTTGCTGCTGTTTAACACGTTCAGTATGCCAAATCTCATCCACATCCGTTCAGCCATTTTGGCGTAATAAGGTAACAGACTGACAGAGTTACTTTCACATTTATAATGTTAGTATGAAAGTATGTGTTCTCAAATGAACACATGCTTTCATATTAATATTCGATTTTATACTAGCATATCCAACTTTGGACAAATAACTGCGAACACGAAGCACCTACAAAGCCATGGAATGCTGTAGCTGTGGCTAAATTAGCTAGATAGCATCATCATCACCGTAGGTATGTATTTTTTTTCTAACTTTACCACTGTTACAGTGTACCAAATACATAGGTACAGGGTATCAAATGCTCAAAATTTAGACTGATAAATTAATAATTTAATTTATCAGTCAGTTTAATTAAATGATTAATAATTTTTTAGGAAAATTCAATGGTATCGGCAAGCCAGCTTATCTCGTTTCGGTTCGAGCTAATGGGGCAGAGCTGATGGGGTAAAGAGATTATTCCGTCTAGCAGGCACGGGTTCATTTAATTTACACCTAGTTTTGGTCACTGTTAAGATTTCTACTTCTGTAATGAGGCGTAAGGTCTCCCATAATGAATATTCGTTTTTTAAATTATGCTACGTGAACAAAATACCGGGATAGAAAGCAGCTTGTCTTACTTTTCAGTCAGGTATTGGTCTAGAAAGATGAAAGAAATATTTTTTTACTCGCACGTGACAAACCAACAAAACAAAATTAAATTAAAAGAACACAACCAAAAAAAACATTAAAAAATAAAACGTACTGGCCTCTATCTCAGCTTTGTACAGTAACATTTAAAAAAACCTTTTGGTAAAAGTATTCTACTCTTTGGCTCGTATTCTGATAGGGCCCAAGTGATGCCACGGCAGATACGAACAAATGACATAAATAGTCTAGTTGTATACGTTTTCAAACTGTCATGGTCATTGGTGGATAAACTCTAGAGACGGGATATTTACCATGTTTACTGTTTGGTTTGAGTTCCCGATATTTCGGCGCTGTTGCAAGCACCATGACCACGGATAAACTGAAAAATAAAAATCGGGAACTCAAACCAAACAGAAAACATGGTAAATATCCCGTTTCTAGAGTTTAAGATAGTCTAGTTGTATGCCAGTATACAAATACTCGAACAGAGTTACAAATTCCTGATCGTTTTCCGATGTATTTAAAGAAACCGTATTCGGCAAGCTAGTTTTTTCTAGATAGAACCGCTACAAAGAACAGTACCTAATAAAACGGCCCAACTTGAGCAGTAGATTTGAGGAATCTGATCGATGCTATCAGAAAAGCTACAGATTAATCCTGCTGTCCGTACAACTGATATCTGATCCCAATGTTGGATGTTACCGTAGGTACTTATATGTAGACTTGGTTGATTATTATAACTGAAACTAACTGTTATTTTTATTTGGTTCAATTTAACTTTTTCATGCCGATTGATGATTATATTTTGATTTAATAGACGGATTTCTACAAAAATTTAAATTTTATTTACACAACTAACTGTTACCCGCGCCCTCGTTCGCGTGAAATTATTATAAAAAATATTACTTTCCTTTTCGAATCGGATTTAGTTACCAATTTCAAGGGTTTTTATTTTTTTTGCACGGAACCCTAACCTTATTCTATTTAGCCTTATCTACTCCCTATAAAATCAGCTATGCCAGTAAAAGTACCGTCAAAATAAGTCCAGCCGCTTCGATTAGCCGGAACAAACATACATTCAAACAAAAATGTGTTTTTGTTATAAGAGCGTATATATTTTCATACGCATTCAGTAAAAAGGTTATTTTGATATTACAAACGGGCACTTCAATTTTATTTATTTATATGGATGTAGCAACGACGTAATACACCAAGCAAAACACGTCGATTTAAGCAAATATTTTCTTAATTAAGTTCAAGAAAGTACATGTAACGCTCAAATCGCGAGGGCCTTTATTTCTTTGTGAGCATTATTAAAACGGTCCCGTAGCAGTAAGGCTCGAAAATTTCTGTGTGCCCGATGTGGGGGGATGTTTCAGCGGGAAGGGCGGACTTAGGCGGGCGGGAGAACGCCACGAGGTGAATAAAAGCCGGGCGACAGACCGGCGCCAGTTCAGAGCGGTAGCAGCTCTCGGCTACGGCGTAGCGTCGCGTAGCCCGCGCTACGAAACTTTCTACACAACTTTCTACGAGGCCATTTTAAAATAAACTTTAAGTTTTCGCGGGTGGACTCTTGTGCTGATGTTGTACTTGTTTTTGGCTCGTTAATTATTTGGTAAGGTTCATTGGATATTAAATAGTTGCTTTGTAGTTCTTTTGTTTAATTTAAACTTTTATTTTGATTGCACTTTAAAGTAGGCTAAGCTAAAACCTAAAAATTAAGTAATTAAGCTAAAATTTATTTCATAACGGCACAACATGTATGAATATTGTTAGAATAAAATTTCTTTTGTCACTTGAGGTTATTATTTTTTAAATTAAAGTATAAATTCTTCTTTTTTTCGTTTCTATGTGAGTTGCCTTTTAAATAAATTAAAAACAGGTGTATTAAAATACTTTCCATTACGTGTCGATTTCCATCAAATGTTATCTGACCAGTATGAAGCCAATGGCACAGCTTTATCATTGGCTACATTTAAATTTAAATCATAAGAAGAAGTATTCGTTTTAGAATAGTCTTTGAGTAAATGTGTTTGTGTATAATTTGTATATAGTATTGATAATGAATAAATATATTATAATCTGGAACATTTTAATTAAACTGTAAAACATTCTTATAAAAGCAAATGAAATATTTGCGTTATCGATAGCTATAGTAATTCTCCGAGAAATCTACTTTAGAATTTTGCTAAGTGTGCACATATTAGTGCTCCTTACTGTACCTACTACAGTCAAGCGTACTTTACACAATTTTTCTTGGCCCATCAATTTAATTGCATAAGGGAAGCGAATGCACCCATCGAAGGGAAACAGTAGCTTGCGTAATGGAATTAACTTGCATGCAAGTGTCTTTTTTACATTTCTTGAAAGCATCCAGGATATTGAATTTTAAAAGCGACCAACTAGGTACTAAAGTTACTTGCACAGCGGAAAGCCTTGTTTGGGGTTTGCCGATGGTTTCTGCTTTTTCTTTTATTTACTTTTCCAGGGTTAGTATGTTTATTCGTTAAGAAATTAATACTGAAAATAACATAACATCACGCATGTAAGCCCCTAAGGGTTAGACCGAGGTGTGCCCATAGTGCACACGGCGACAAATCAAGCTATATTTTACTTCATAATACTACATGTTATGAATTAAAGGATACCCACGCCATTTTCTAAAAAATCTACGTTTACCTGACGTTCAGGATAGGTTCTTTATATCATACATGTTAAATCTCAGTTAGGTTAGTAAGCTATAATATGAACTGCGATACACGGAATGAATAGTAGTTTATTCTATATTATTTTTAATGAATGACAAGCAAAGCCGATGCCGTTTCTTCTGCCAACATCTAAAGTGAATAGGAAAAAAAAGTGTGAATGATAAAAAAAAAGTTAAAAAACGCAAATAACATTCTTCGAACACAATGTAGATCTTGTTGGATAAGTACGGAAGTAGTTCTCGAAATACGAAAAACATATAGAAAAAAATCCATGACTACGTATGACCCGTTAAAATAATTTATGTCTTCGTTTCATTCACAAAGTATCTCAGTTTATAATTAAAATTCATATTCATTTATTCTTTCTTAAAAAAACTTATCTCAGTTTTCCAAACAAGAATCTGCTTATAAAACTACAAAGAGTAAACAAGCAAAGCTTTCCTCTTTTATCTCAAACACATACGCTTCTAAACAAAAGCGAGTAAATAAAGTCGACTTTCATTATATAATGTTCTGCTAATTTTCCTTTTCACTCTCTCATTTCCATGTTGTTCAAACGCCAGACAAGAGTACTTATCGTTTTTGAGTGAAACGCGCTTGATTTTATATAATAAAAGCAGTTTATTCGCCGACGACGTCGAGACGCGAGCTCACTCCATGAAAGTGGAAAAGTGAAAAAAGGAAAAGTCCCTTTTTTCGCTAGCATGTCAACAAACTTGGGTCTAGTGTAGGTTTGCACTTATTTGCACTCATTAATGAGGCTGAATATAAAAGAGATTTTAGAACCAGTCAACACCCACTGGAGCAGTGTGGTGGGTTACAGTCCAATCCCACCCATAATGGATAGAGGAATACTTGGAAGGATATGGAAGGGCCTTTGCCCAGCAGTGGGGCATTCGAGGCTATTGGAAAAAAAAACTCTCAAAGTAGGTACCTCTGTTTGATGCTTTGAGAGAATTCTATGATACTTGCTGTTATATTTTTAATTTTATGAAAGTTTTTTTTATGAAGTTGTTAGAATCTCATAAGCTTTTGGCTTAAATTAATTACAGAGAATCCACGGGCTAAATTATTTTTTTGGTTTTAAGTACAGACCTATTTCATTAGATCTCATAAGTAGGTAGGTAGGTATAGGATACCTAGCCATCGCACCATCCGAAATATCTGTTTTGTTTAAAGGCAATTTTAATTACTTTTCACTTCGAAACAGAATATTTATACAAGGAAAAACAAACGAAGTGATAATTAATTCACACAAATAAATCTATAAAAAATATTCGCGAGTTTGAAACTTTCAAAGTTTGATGGAAAATGTATTAATTAAACGGCGCGAATGCGTCGTCGGGTAGCTCATCAAAAATGTATAGAATTCGTATGATTTGCATAAAAGTCATTTTATTGCCTCGAAAGACAAACAGAATGGGATATTAGCTGTTGGAATGACTCCAACATTGCGGTGTGAACTATGCTGTGTATAAAGGTATCTCCTTATATAGGTGCGAGTGTTATCTGCGTGTTGAACCGCGCTCTAGTTCAGTCCTCGCTTTTATTTTAATTAAAACTTATTCAGCGCATATGTACGAACATTCGTCGAATTTGGCAGAATTTATGAACAAGTCAGATAATTAATTAAACTCAAGATACAGCTGGTTCCAGGTGCATTTAATAATAAAGCCAAAAAATCTTCAAAGTACACACATTAAAGAGGAGTGCACAGATTCCCCCTTACGAGAACAACCGTTAAGAATTTAAATAAGTGTCGGCAGAGTTTGGCAAAGAATTCAATGACTTGGCGTAATTATGTCGAGCAAGTTGGCGCATTCATTAGGCATGTTGTGTTTAATATTCATCAAGGCGCGGTCTACAAGTAACATTTTTACTTTACGACTAGCTGCCAAATCCCTGGTACCTACGAACGAACGTAAATTACATGGAAATTAGTCTAAGTTCATTTTGAACCGAGCTTCGTTACAAAGACTGGTGAAGTAACGAAGTTGCTTATTGTTCTAGACGAGTAGACGAGTCGACGGTGGAACTCGTTGTTTGTGTAACTCTAATATTTTTAACTTGTTCTTATTTATTCATGTTCGTCTGTACATACAAGTAAAATGGGTCTTATTTATTTTGCAGACTATTTGATATAATATTACTTACTAGCTGTTAACTGCGATCTTAAGATTATTATAAGAATATTACTTCCCTGTTTGAATCGGATTTTGTTTAGAACCCTTATTCTTTTTCTAAAATAAAAGTAGCCTTAGCCTTAGTTCCTTATAACATCAACTATCTGCCAGTAAAAGTTCCGTCAAAATCAGTTCAACCATTTTGGGGATTAGCCGGAACAAACAGACAAACAAGAATAACAAAAAAAATGTTTTTCTGTTAAAAGTACCGTATATACTTTCTTAAGCATTCAGTAAAAAGCTGTTATTTTGAAATTACAAACAGATACTTCAATTTTATTTATTTAATAGATAAAAGGTAGTAAATATGAAGTTTGATGGGTACAAAACGCGTGTATCGATGTAGTTCATTTACAGAAAAGATAAAAAAATAGGTATACAATAGTAGACCTAAAAATACAATGACCGTAGTACAATGACTTATTATTACAGTATAATATTGACGTTGTTCTTTTGTTTGTTTAAAAAAAATCTCTCCGTTATTATTCTCTGCTTTATATTTCAAGCTCGTACCGATTGAAGTAAAAAGCAAAGAATAATGTTAAATCGATTACCGGATTATTCCCACTTAATCTGAAATCTGTTTTGACTCAACTTTTCTTTGTTTTTGGCTCATTTACGCTAATGGAATAAGCTGCTATTGACATTAATGTGCTTAACTTTGGCCCAAAAGTAATAGAAGGAAAACGGTGATCGATTTTTTAAGTAAGTACTGTTAAATTATTTCTACGTCTCAATCTTGACATGGCAATTAAAGAATCTATAAATGCGTTATGGTCCTGAAGGTCATATCCTTAACTTTACCTATAGATATTCTTGTAATAATAATAATAACAATCCATTTCCGCATGACGAGAACCTCGTGAAAGCAGAGAAAGATAAACAGTTCAAATATCTAGATCTGGCTCGCGAGGTTGTCGACATGTGGGACGTGAGTACAGCAGAGATAGTCGTGTCGGCCAATGGCTTAATAGCCAATAGCCTCGACCAACATCTAAGGCTCTCGCTTGGCAGCTGGATCAAGCGCTTGATTCAGAAAGCAGTACTTCGGGACACGGCGCGTATCATTAGTGGGTTTCTCTCTCAAGAGCCCTGACCACTGGTATCTCGGACCCTGTTCCCGATGCTGGTGGGTATTTTTTATAATTTTAAATGGTTTTTATATTATTTTGTATAGGAATATTTAAAAATGTAAATTATATGTATAAAAAAAATATATATAAGTAAAGGAAAATAACAATCCAATTATTTCAGGTAACAAAGACCCATAGATAAATACCTTAACCTAATATACATCTTAATAACATTTTTGTTAGTTTAAGTAACTTAAAAGTATGTTAGTAACACTTCACTTGCACGATGTTTTGTGCGTTCTAAACGTAGGAAGTTGCCCAGCAGTGGGACACCTTGGGCTCATTTAATAATAAATGAAATTCGGTACTTGTATCCTCTATGGCTTAATTGCCAAGAGCCTGACCAATACCTGAGGAGGCTCTCGTTAGGCAGCTGGATCAAGGGCTTGATACACAAAGCGGTACTCCTGACACGGCTCGTATTGTTTGGAGGTTCTCTCTCTGGAGCCCTGATCAACCTAATTTAGACCCTGTTCCCGATACCGGTGGACTACATTTTTTTATATTTTAATTATGTTTCTTTTTTTAAGAAATATTATAAAATCTAATTAATGTGCAAGAAAATCAATAAAAGAAATATAATTCCTATTAAAAGTCATAAAAACGATGCTCATTTCATTCAGTTTAAAAATATACGAGATATTCCTAAGTAAAACTATTTTTAATGAAAAGAAAATACTATTCATCTACTAACATTCAAATAACAAGAAGAGCTGCCGTTTACAAGCTTTTCCGAACAGAACTCTTTCAAAGTTAGTTCTAAATACCTAATGAAAGAGCTTGTAGAAATTATAAAGCTTGGAAGTTAACTTCTCAATTTTTAATAATAATAAATTGAACCCTGTTCACGATACCAGTGGGTTACTATTTTTTTATATACACACCGTGTTGTAGTCGTCTTACAACGGCAGCCCACTTCATGTATCCAATGTCTACTAAACATTCATAAAAAATAGGTATTTAGGAGATTTCAATTATTTAAAAATAAACATATTATTCAGTATTATGACGCATGACGTAGTTAAAACACCCTGTTGTTAGCGATGATCTACTGGACTCGAGCGCTGGGTAGGTATGTTTTCCCATTTGACACGTAAACATCATTAACAGGATGTTTCATATTTTTTTCTAATGTTTTATTTATTTTTCTTTGTACCTATTATGGTAGGTAAAAAAACATCGCTTCTAGAGCTATTTTATGTCGGGCACATTGAGTGGACCACCTTTGTAAGACGACTAAAAAGTCACGGTGTATAAATATATATATCTATAACTTTGTATAGGAATATTTCAAAATATTATTTGTATATGTAAATACAAATAAAGGATTTATTGTGATAAAGTTAAAAAGGTCGGTTGCGTCCCAGCCCAGACTTGGGTTCCAATGACCACACTTTATAACTATAATTATCATCAATGGACAGGTTGGCTGAAACAAGGAAAACCTGTGCAGGTGGAGTTTCATAGATGGCTCCTGCCTTGGATTGTAAATGTTGTCTTGCCCCACAAACGATGGGACACTTGATATCGTGTCCAAGCTGTCCTGTTGCTACCACATCACAGGAGCTGATGGACGCTACTGAAAGTGCCAAACTCGTCGCCAAATTTTGGGTAGACTCAATTTAAATAGTCTTCGACACACCAAGAAGAAGATCAATTATTTTTCGCTGAATTGTGTTGTTTATCGAAGTTCGTAGCAAGTAGTACCTTTACGCTAACAAGCTCATGGCGCATAATGGCACTCGTGCTGCTCTCTAATTGCATCGTGTTGGTATATTTTATTCTATGACGATAGGATCAGTATTATAACTTCTGATATTCCCGATTTCCTTTTTAACAAAATGCTCAATGTTATTTGCAGTTATATGTAGGTACTACGGCGTGGGCTACGGCGTAGCGTTGGTCATATTGCAATAATTGCGCTGTCATTCTCATTGATGATGAATGATCATCGCGTTTTACATATTAATGAACGAATCCATTCTCTTTTTGTTCCAGATGCTGAATCGGACGTTAAAACAGCCTTCCGTAGAATTAACTTAGCAGTGCAGCTCAAATATTAATATCTTCTAAAAATAGTACAAAGCTATCGAACTTAATCGGTTAGGTATCTCTTAGTTTATTTTTGTAACGCTTTAAGTAGAAGCGCAGAGGGGCCGATTTGGTAAATCGTCGCTATTTTCTATAACATACAGCGGTGTAGATAGCTCTATCGCCGGCTCCGTAGTTTTATAGGGGAAACAATGCCAGAGGTTCTCATAAAGCATCGATATCTTGGAGGTTGTGATTTTTCGTGGGTTGTGTAATGGTAGGGTGGTAGTGCGGTTAGTGGGGGGTAGCGGGGGGTAGTGTGATGTGCGAAGATAAGGAGGAGGCGCGCAGCGCGGCGGGCGCGGACAGTCCGCGGCGGCTGTGCTGGTCGCGCCCCCCGCCGCCGCTGCCCGACACGCGCGGCCTCTGCTGCGCCAAGCTGCTGCGGAAGAACGGGAAGCCCAAGAAGGTGAGTCCACACTCTTCCTCCGCGATCATCATCATCCGCAGCCTGACTTCACTCAGTGCTAGATAATATAATAACAAGCAAAGACTGGCCAGTCTTTGCCTGTGCCAATTTCAAAGATCCTGTGGCACCCTCACGTGGTTTATCGCTAGCAACAATCTCGTCTGTCGTCCACCACCTCCTTGTTAGAGTGTATTAGTTTAAATAGTGGTGCCTTATAAAATGCACTGCTAGCAAACCCGCCTCGAGCATAAACGATATAGCCACAGACATCAGTATCTTTTTTAAATCGATAAAGGTTTTTTTTTTAAACGTGTACGTGATTTCGATGACACTTCGAGTTATAAAGAATAGCAATTTATCGTATGTTAATAACAATAATTATTTATTATTATTTTTTAACTGAATTCATTTTTTTTTCTCGTGAGTTTTATTCTGAACGTTTATCATGCCATTTGGGTGCAGGTACCCGCACACTCACCACAACCATTTGACCGGATAAACTATATCTCGCGCACATTAGTCACCAGCACACTCAAGTAAGCGACTCTTAAACCGTACGTGATAAAGTCAAACGTTATGGATGAACATTACAAACGAAATGTTACGAGTTTGTATAAGTACGCCGCTGTAATGATTCAATATCTCGTGTATGTGTGCCAAGTCAACAGTTCCCAGTGGCACTTTATTACTCTCGTATCGGAGAAATTACATAAGTATTACTGTTTCACGGTTATTGGAAGCTAACTTAAGAGAATACGGAATCGACTTCGATATACATCATAAGTTTGCTCGACTTATAAGGGCGTTCCAATCTTGTTATTTAAATGAAACACCCGACCCAGAGGTATCCGCCATATTTCAAGGTAGAGCGCCTTTAAGCTCAATATAATCGAAGTTTGAACTAACTTTCGGCTATGGCGGTTGACTCTCACCGCACTTACGAAATACATCTTTGATTACCTTTATACGTAGTTATGCAAAGGTGTAGCCAGACTTATTAAACAAGTTCGAGACTGGAGTTATGATATTATGTACATTGTGTTAAGACCACAACTAGTATAGCAAATAACTTGTCCGCGAAAGTGCTAACTTTGGATCAAACTAGTTTTAGCTGACGAGGAGCGCTCCTACACTTTGATTAACCTCCTCGGGGGAAACAAATGCACAACGATTTATGTATGTTTCACGAATATAATAAAACACTCATTAAAGTACGTGCGAAGTTCTAATAGAGCTCGAGTGTAATTGTGATCTACCGCCGCCGCTGCACTGATGTATTGTATGCACACAAGTTATTTCCACTGCAAACTATTGCAACTTGTTCGGTAAAGCTATTTACATTTAGTTTGTTTGTTTAACTCAGCCATGTTCAATTTTACTCTGAAACAATAAGGCATTTCTTCTTTATTTATTAACTTCCATTCACAATAAATATACTTCCATTGAATATTCTATCCACAAACCTCAAAATAAAATGTGTTTCTTTGAATCAAACAGCATCCGGGAACGGTGCAGTCACTATTTTGCAATTCTAAGTTTTGCAAAGAGGTTTCAATCTGACTAATGTGTCTACGTATAGCTACCTAGACGGGAGAAGCTCCCGGCTCTTATATCGATGTTTCAATCGGGAGGGACTCACCGCATACAAAACAGCACAGAAGTATATATGAACACTAATGTAATAAAGGAAAATATGACGCAGTAACGTCGTCATAAAATATTCTTAATGAGGCAGCAGAAGGTCCTCATCAGAACGTGAAAAAGGGAAAATTAGAAATTTTCATAATGACGAAATATCTCATAAGACTGTTCAACGTAACTGTCACCCTAATTTTCTCAAAAGTAAATTAATTTGCGCTCAGTTAATTAAGCTTTGCATAATAATTATTCAGAAAAACTGATTTCCCTTTTGAAAAAATGCTGAATTTACTAATTTGTAATTAAAAGTGTTTGAAATCCTTTGTTGACGTTAAATGCTGATGAAACCAGAAAAAAATACTTCAAAGCAAAAGTTTCGTAAATTGGTATTAGATGGTAGGAGTTTTTGGAGGACTTTTTATTTAACGGCTCTTTCATAAATCATAAAAGTGGAGTGTCGGGAATCGAGCTGAGTGAGTGAGTGAATGAGGAGCCGAATTGAACGGACGCTCTTAGTTTTAGCTCAGGATTGCGCTAGTTAGCATACGAGTTTTTTAATTGGTTTTGTTTTTACTTCTTATAGTAGAATCTTTTAACTTTTCATCCTGTTTATGGACGAAAAATAAAACTAACTTTGATATACATAATACACTCAGTTGTAATTTCCGTAAAAAAACTTGTATGTGCTTTTGAAAGCAGCGTGTGACTCGTAGAATATCAGTTATCATATGGGTACAAAATATTGGTATCACAATCACAACGGACAGCACTAGGTATATACTCACAGTTATGTACCAGGAAGTCGTAAACATTATGTAATTCTGTGCTAAACTACACAAAGAAACTATACCCTTCCGTGATTTACATACTTTTTACTCCGCGAAGATTTGAATATAAATAAAAGAGTATCTTTTGAAAAAGATCCGATTTCTGTATAAGTAGCTTCGCATTAACATAATCTAAAGATTAGTATAGATACCCCCCGCTATTGAAAGGCGTAGTGTCGAAGTTTTTGTTACAACCTTAGAGTAATAAGTTAGCTCGCTATTCAGAACTAATTTATTTCCTTGTCAAAGTTTTTGTAGCTTGAAAATAGGATGGAGGATGTGCGAAAATATTTCAAACAAACTAAAGGAAAATACAAAATAAATAAGTTTTAACGAACCGTTGCGCGTTGTTCAGTTTCAATGTTTTAATGTAGTTTCTGAATGTATATCTAGTTATGTAATTAGTGCAAAGCAATTGCACGCAAAATTGGAAAACACAACACTAAACTCGATCGTGTGTAATTTCTCGTGTTCGGCAATTAGCGACGTCACGTTGGGAATGAACTATAGGCACAACATGGCACAAAGTGAATGAATGGCATGCCAATGTCCAGCATCCATTGTTATGAATGATGCGTTGAATGTCCCTGCTCATCTCGCAGCGAATAAGAAGCATTATGAAGCAATAAGTCATAAATATTTAATGTAAACGTTTCGTTGTACTAGCAAAAACAATAGAAGTTTTGTGTCTGATCGAATATATTCCTAATATCGTTTATTAGATCGAATTTCGTCGTAATATTCGAACTAGTATGAATATCTACAGCGAGGCTAGTAACTAGTGTCCCACAGGTGACTCGGCGGCGATAAATTGTGGCTGAAACAGGGGCGTAGAGAGCAATAATTTACGCCTCTGAGCGCCATTTAAAGATCCTTTCAGAGTTTATCCATCGGCTGAACGAGTGTTAATTCTCTGGCTTCTTACCAACGGATATAAAAGATTTTACGCCAGGGCTTCTGATACAGTAAAAACAGTACGGCGGACTACAGCCGCTCGACGTTCGATACTGTTTTTATTTGACATACCGATATAAAGTAAGAGAAAGAATCCGACGTTTATTTTCTGTATTGGATTGTGTGCAGTATTTTTACTGACTTTGTTCTTATTACTCGGAATGGAGTATGTAGCTAAATTGATTGATGATACTTGTTTGACGTAGCGTTACGATACACTCCCTACCCGTTTAGGGGTTTATAAATGATGGATGTAAACCAGACATTACCTACACAAAGCTTTGTATACTGCGTGGTTGTTCTCGTCTCGGGGTACTTGTCTTACTTAGCTCAAAATGTGTAAGTTTGCCTTAAATTAAATCAACATTTATCCCGCATCTTAGCATCAGGCTGGTTCACAAACTACCTTTGTTCGTCCAAAGTTCGGACTTGCCGGACATTTTAAAATGCATCCCTTGTGGAACTCTGACGCAAGTTCAAACATGGAACTTATCCGTCGCTAACTACTTCAGTAGTTTCTAAACCGATCCGCAGCCGGCAGCTGCTCACTTTTTACGTCTAACATCACTTTAGCTCAGATATTGAATAAGAAAATTTATTACGAGAAGGTCTTACGAGTTTAAACTTAAAGTTGAACTGGAAATACCGGCGAAGAATTAATTGGAATTTTCTTCACTGCTTCTCTGTGTTGAAAGTGGCCAGGTAGGTAGGTAGGGAGGTACGTGTCTTTGTACTGTGGTGAAGGATGTTTAATTCAATTTTCTAGACTTTACAAGCTCTCTCCAGTGCAATGAAAAAGTTTGAACGTTTATATGCAATGAATTTATTTCTTTTAACTTATAACCTTGGTTCCTTAGCAAATCATTAAAATACCGCAAATATTTTTAGCTAGGTAAGAATAAATTCACCAACGTTGCTGAAAATATAAGAAAACTTGAAATTAATCTGTATTGTCAACACCTAAAAATATATAACGCAGTAACAACCAAGTTGTAATATGTCTTCTCAAGATTTCCACGTAAACGAGCTCACTTTTAAAATTAACTACGAACATTCTAAGTTAGAAACTTGTTCAATATCGTTGAGGTGAAGTACGAAGATTTTAAAGAGCGCGCAATAAGGGGCGGCGCTCAGTGTGCGACTCGAAGCGCGACTCGACACGCGACTCGACGATGCGACACCGACGTGCGATTTAATATGGCCTGCCGCTACATTCCCCGGAGACAAGAGTCTCGCGACGATTCCAACACTATTATATTATATATTAAGAGTATATATAGCTACGTTGGTAGAAAGTTCATTACTCAGCGGAGTGAGGTGTCATTTTTACCTTATTTTGGAAGATGTTTTTAGGTAGGATTGATAGTTCACGGTGTGAGTAAGAAAAACACAGCAGCTCTCTTTTTATCGGTGGTAATGTTCGGTAATATTAAAGTCATTTTTACCAAGTATCCTCTAACCTTAAACGTTACTTCATCTTTTAGTCACGTCCACGTTTACCCTAGGCTCTTACTTACCCATCATCATCATTTAGGGTACGATGGGACTGCGATGACGCATTGCGATTATAAATGTCCCTATATAAATAAAGAAAAAAAAACATACCTATCAGTGAAAAATGGTGTCCTTCGAAGACACCTAATTAAGAATATCTTATTAGGATAGGCTAGGTCTTGACATATATGTACAAGTGCCTTTGGAACCCTCAGCTATCACTCCAAAGGCTCTATGTATTTCAAGAGGTAATTGGCGACTAAGTTTATGTTATGTGTCTAGGTTAATAATTCAGCGACACATTAAAACATCTCCTGTAACTGTACCACGTGTAACGTCTTACCCGCAACTACAGGGTGTGCCATTTTCGCGCCAGCTACAGAACACTTGTATTTCCAGTTTTCCACATCTGCGATTCCCGTCATGTCCTCAGTACTTTCACTGGCTCGTCGAGACTCCTCGGTGCGGTTGCACGAATTCTTCGCGCGAAATTGAAATCACTGTCGGCTACGTGACTTCAAACCCCCTCTAGTGTTCGAGGAAATCTCCAAATAATATTTACCTTGCGTTTGCTTTCCGATTGGCTGCTTCTCTCGCCACGGATAGATTCCCTTTGAGGTGAAAATTGGTATTTATTCCCGTGCGCTTTGTTGTATTGCTAAGATAGGTTTCTTTGCCAGGCGACGTTGGATCCTTTATATACCATGAATATCATTTCGATGCTTTATTGGAAATGTCTTTCTAGTGACATTGATATATACTTACGGTTTTGTTTATTGCAAACTTGAGTACACACAAAATTCGTTAAAAATAAATGATGCAGTAGGCGATTATATTGATAAATGGCATTAGGAGAGTAACTACCAAACACTTTTGAAGTGCAAAATAGTTAAAAAAAAACAATTTAAAGAATAAATATTAACTTAAAAAATCAGATACCTAACCATCTAACCAATGTGGTTACGGTTACCCATAACTATTACAAATTACTTAAATCTAATCAGCAATTAGTTGATTATGTCAACTGTGTTATGTACACTGATATGAAAATATGTATTTAACAATGGACAAACAGAACACATTCACAATCATATTTACCAAAAGGCCAAATGTCCACGCGCTTTCATTTCACGAATGTCTAAACTGAAATAGAATGAACCGATAACGTATTTATACGTTGTGAATTCATTAAACCGAGAGAAATCTGATGTGGCTCTGTGTCGCGCGGAGTGGGCTATTATCCCATCCGTGGACGTGGATGGGTGCTCGGCAAACACTCGGCTCTGTCACCCCCACTTGTCTGCGAGTATTAGACCTGCCATAGCACGAGACAGGGTATTACGGGACGCTCTCTGATAGCAAGGGGATTGTGGCCCGGCCTAAAATATTAAAAACTTTGACGTTCATTGTTTTCCATCGAATAGTCGATAAACATTTTGAATTACTGCGTATCCATCCAATGTGGCTCGGTATTTTGCTATTTCATTCAATTTGTCACAAAGCAGACTCAATTTTGATACGATGAAGTGAATTTTCGCTTTGGGTGCGGGAAAGCTATTTAGGTCTTTGAGAAAACTCATTTCATTCAGTGGGCAAATAACTGACCGAACCCCGGTTGCCACTCTCAGTACTCATTTTTCAATTGAATGAATTCCTCCTGTTTTAGTACGCCTAAAAGATATAAAATTAAAGAATATTTTTACTATCGAAGCTAGGTCATTTATAATTAAGTTTTAATTCTACGATAATATTTCTCACCTTTGCGAATTATTTTCCACTAGCTGAAATCGTTTAGGTAGTCCATGTAGTTAGGCGATTAAAAGATGAAATATTTTGAATTCCGCACAACTTAGCTTCTATTTTTATTGAAACGTAGTCGGATTGCAACGGTAGACAGAAACAAATGGAATCGATCGTCCAGATATCGTCTTTTGGCAAGGGAGGCGCATTTTCGATGCGGCTTCGTATGAGATTAGTTCATTGGTCCTAATGTGAAGTATCAGCGCCTGTGTGCTGCTGCCAAAATAATTAATTAGGGTCGTTCCCCATCGAGGCTGTTTATTTCGGCTCATTTTCGGGTTAAGGCCGTATCGGATTTGACACAGGTTAACCGATTTCCACTCCATTTTTATTTTTGTGCGTTTGTTTTAATCCACAGGCAAAATCTACTCGTACATGCAAACCTTTGTTAAATATACCATCGGCTTATTTTGAAACAACCCTTAGTGTGCCGTAAATGGGTTAAGAATTAAAGATTCTAATAATACTTAGTTTTAAAAGTCCTAAAACGGATACGGTGAAACGTCTGTTGAAATGTCTTTGAGGGAAACATTTTCTTTATGACACCTTCACATAAACATACCTACAACACCTTCGACTTCTAGGTCGGATTACTTTTAATACCTGAACTTAAACATCGACTCTAGTTATACGATATGTATACGGCAACCACTCGGCTCTGTACCCATAATAGCCATCGGAAATGCCTCCATCGCGCATCGCGGAGACGAGGGTGGCTCCGACAGCCCCCGCTTCAAATGAACAGTGATTTCATACCTCACCTCACCCGTTACTGTCATTCAAACTTCGCTAACTATTTGCGGGTGCAGGATACCATGAATTTAAACGAGCAAATGTGTCAGCCGGAACATAGTCGACTCATTGCACTACTTGTTATAACAAGTTACCGCCATTTTATTGAACTTTCCTTTGTTCTCTCGAACGTTTCACAAAGAAAATGATCGTAGAAACGTAAAGATCTTTCCTTGACATTCTATAACGTAACCCTTTGTTTCTATTTCAATAAAACGGCTACAAACGGCTACATTTTTCATTGGAGCTTCACTCCCATTAATATTAATGGATTCTTGGAAGGATTAATAGTATTGAAACCCGCAGTTCAATCTGAATAATTGCAGATGGCACTACAGTTCTCCAGACTACCCTCGCTTTAGAGATATGTTTGTTCCCTCGCTGGGAAATATATCCAACCGTTTGTTTAAGAAGTGAACTCAAAGAATCCGCGGTTATATACTGTCGTCAATATAATATAAAAGGCAAATCAACAAGCCGAACTGATACAAAGTTTGGAGGTTTTCGTTTGTTTCGTCCCTTTTTCATATGTTTTCATATTTATTTCTTCTTCGTCGCTAATAAAGTGGTTTACGTAACTTTCTTTATTTAATAAACGAGTGCGGGGTTCGTATAAAACAGTTTATATTGGTAGCTCAGTGTGTATGTAGGCAGTAAAGCAAAGTTTTACCCTATTTTGCATTCACACGCGGCGGGGTGAAAGTGTTTTTCATTGTCCTACAGAGCTACCCGTCGCGCCTGACAGACAGAGGTTCTTTTTGTAACCGCTGTAACACCCTCCCTCCACATACGTATTCACTGAACACCTATAGATTTGCCCTTTTGAGGGAGAACTATTTCGCTTAATTGTGGAATGTGCTGTAACATTTCTCTTCTGTTGAAGATACTTTGACTACATCTATTTGAAAATGTGGGCTAAAGATATTCTGTTTACAGTATTGCCGAGACGAGACAGACCGTTGAGAATAATTTCAAGCTATAACGTTTACAGTCAACTGTAACAGATGCAGATAATTTCAGTTGGTACATAAACTTGTAACGATGCCCAAACGTTTCAAATATATTTTGATGTAATTTAAATGACGGGCAAATGTATTTCCATTTATTTTGCTGCCGCTACTGAAAATATTGAAATAATAAAATAACAAGTTCAAATGGAATATAAAATGGGATTGCTATTCGATTCTAAAACAACAGAGAGGTCGAAGTAGACCGCAATAGAAGTAACTTCGGCCAAAAATGTGATCGGTTACGGTTAATAAAAAGTTGTTAGGGAGCGGAGTCGATTTGTATTCAGCGGAGGCTCGCTGAGGAAGGGTTTCCGAATTGCGGATGGACGGCGACGCTATCATTGTCTTTTGAATTTTTTGCCAACCTTTAAAACTCCGCGGCTTATAATTCCACTCACGTGACGAGCGCTAATGAAAGACTTACTTAAGTAACTGCGCGGGAGACGGGAATTAACAAGTTCCAAATACAATTCAGTCCTTAAACGAAGTTCATTTTAACGCCGGTAAAGTGGAAAACTTCGACCGTCTTCATTTTTTTTTCAAGAAGGAGAAACGTAAAGTTTTACTTCTTTATAACGAGATACGGTGGTTAAAAGGATTCCGGCGGTCGCTTTAATGTTTTTTAAACACTTTGAGTCGGCAATAGGAGTTAATTTTAGTTGAGCGTATGGCAAGTGGAGCGAGCCGCTCGGTGCGGAAGGGCTCGCATTTTTCATGTTTTCATTTAGTGGAGTCGTTAGATAAATATTAGTAATTTGTGAGCGCGGGCTGTGGCGTAAAGCTTATCTGCGCGGCAATTAAGAAAAAGCTCTGAGGCTTGTTTTTTTCAGCGGCTGCGGAGTGCCGCCGGCTGATTGCTAATTCCGCGACAAAGAACGCTATTACGTGGCCACAGCCGAGCAACAAATGAAAATATTTTCAGTCACATTGAACTACAAAATGTACCGGAATACATTTTACTACAAATTGTTTTCTGAACAAATATATTTTATTGTGGCAGCGCTCTTAATAGCTACGCTTTCTGGTTTTACTTTAAAATGATGGAGGCTACATTGACGTGCGACTACTGATGAATTTAAAAGAGTTTACTCTTACTGAACAAGTGTCTTATTAAATTGTATCAATCAAATCTATTGGAATCACAAATACAGGATGGAAGGGACACCGAAGCACAAACACTTACCACGTATTCAGTACATCATTCCGAACCCCGCCTCATAGAAACTTATCATCAGTAATTATATGTTTAAACCAGCACTTCCATACATTTTGTCCAGTACGTATCCCTTCCACCCTGTATAAAGTTTCTGAAAACTGACGACAAAGAAAACGGTTTTATTATTTTGATCTGAATAGACAACAATAAAAACAATGGAAAAGTATGCTTCACTAAATGCGCATCTCATCCACAACATAGATTCGTATCTCAAAGTGCCTTAAATAAAGAACAACTGCGACTTAAAAGTTTTGCGAATATAATGGCGAGCACAACTAGGGTATCGTAGCCCGTAGCGATGCGCCGTAGCAGTTCTACGAGATACGTAGCGGCGTAGCGGGGCCGCGACTCAGCCGAACAACTTAAATTGCCTGAAAACACAAGTTCCTCGTCAGCCGCAAAATAAATGCTGAAGAGAAATTTATTTGCTGCATTCACAGAACGAGAATAACAATGCGGAGTCACCATAACTTCAATTTGATTTCACTTGCCTTTTCTGAGCCAAACAAACATCTTGTAAACATGTTTGTCTCTCGGCGCACAATATATATTTTCATGGTTTCATCCGCTTGGATTTCACAGTGTTATTTATGTTGCTCTGATACACAGCTGGATTATCCGTTCGTAAATTATGGACGTAGTTTTATTGAATTTTAATCAGCACACGGATTTAATTGGAAATACTATCGTTTCTGTTCACAGTTACAAAAAAAGCGTTATTTAGCACAACAAGCGCTCAGAAATATATATTTATAGCTCCTCGAAACAATAAACATTGGTATAAGAAATACTGGAATCTCAATAAAGGTCGAGATGTTCCACTACTCCGCCTACACACAGGGTGTACAGAAATAGGAACCAGTTTCCTTTTATCTGATAACAAGCTAAAAGGAAACTCGTTTATTAAATCGTAGTATTATAACATGTATTTCTGCAATTAGACGGCAGAAAATCGTGATTCTACGTAATTCACCGTAATAAGCTGTAATGTACAATAAGACTACTTATATACGCTTTCCTTTTAATGAAACCGATCTACGATCAATTTGCATAATTAAATACAGCTTGTGATTAATAACATAACATATTTTCATGCTTGAAATCCCCGAAGGATTAGGCAGAGGTGTGCGTAATAGTTCACCCACATTTCACCAGTTATGTTTAAGTCCCATTTAATAGGGAAGTAGCCTACTGCCGTCAATCAGGCACAAATCCAGACATCGTGGCTGCTACTGAGAAATTCCAGATGGAAAAACCCAGTAAAACAATTCCAAATCTGGGAATCGAACCCAATGATTAGTGCTTGTGATTAATGATCATTTGAAACAAAGCCAAGTCTTCTATCCTCCTGAAGTTCTGACACACCAGAAAATCCATGATATAATATGTCCCATATTTTCCCGGACAAGCCCCTTACAAACCTCTATAGGTACATATTGCTAAACTAAGATATTAAATAAGATTTACTTCGCACAAGACCCGGGTATTAGTGGGTAACGTATAGCGGTTCAGAGGCTTGAGTAAATTACATGTGGGCCAATCATAGAGGCCCGTGGAGCAATTAGTATGTGTGGTCTGTCGCATTTGCATGAGTTCTATCACGTCATATTAGCGAGCTCCTATTGGTTACAATTACAAGTAGCCGCCGTCAACCCGTTATAATTACAGGGACTGTTCGGTTGCTTGTTTGTCGAGTATTCACGGTGTAATTATGTTTGTTTGGTTAATTAATAGATGGTTTGATGGTACTGTTTCTATGAGTAATTAATATCTTATTCATGTTGATGGCTGGGTGAGCGTATTTCGGTCACGTGTTACTGATATTCAGGCAGTAGAAATATAAGAGATACGTAGAAGTACCCACTAAATACGATTATTCATTTCTTGTCTGTGTTCAAAAGCTGAAAAAAATATGATTACCGTAATTTTCAATCAATCAATCAAATCATTTATTTGCAATGAATGTAGGTAACATTAAAATACAGGTGTAGTAAAAAGGAGTGAGTCATATACAAAATTCAAAATGAAATTTCAAATTTTTCTTGTTCAAAATTTAAGCATTTCCAAAACGGACCTCTAGTTTATAATATCGTTTGATCTAATCGTATGATGTTGTTACACACAGGGTATGAGGGTTCCCTTTCCCAATGCAAACACTATTATGCTGTAATATAAGCAAAACACTCAAAGTAACGGCTACCACACTAAAGCAACGTAGTCACTGAAACTCAATTTTCGAATAATTTTCCATCGAACATCGTACCTTTATTTTTACCCAATAAACGGATATGGGAGGCTAAACATTGTCAATTTTACTATAATTTAAAAATAGACTTAGTGGGACACGACCCTCGCTTTACATTCAGGAAGGACGCTGGGTGCGAGGGTCCAAATCGAATTCCTATCGTTTCTTACACGGAAGCCGGGTCACAGGACTGGCCCGCGCCGTACTCCTCGACTACCATAACCTTGTTGAAACATGGCTTATTCATTTATTATTGGTTTCGTCTTTTCTTTTTTTTTCTTTCTGAAAATAAGGAGTATATTGTGGTGTTATTGTTAATTATTAAATGTTCCGATAAGAAACTATAGGTCAGTTAAGAATAGAAGTAATTACAAAACTATGAATAAGATAGGTACGTAGAAAATTGTAATTTGAGGCAATATCTAGGTACGTGCCAATGATGTCCATTGAGGCTCATTCAAGACAAATAGTATTAATGTGCTTCGGAAGTTTACTAGTCACACATATTTTTTGCCATTCATGTTAAAAATTGCAACTTTATACCCATTATTATAAGATCTTAGTTCCAACTATTGTAATAAAGAAACTGTCAGTAAACACTACAAGCTCACCACGCTCGACGTTTAATTCCACGAGTCACCCAGCAGCAATGTGTTTCCGCTCACTGAGCTACCAACATTACGGTAATGGCATCAGTAATCAATGTAATGTATGTTCTCGCTGTATATACTCTATGTGTACGATACCAACATTCATAAAATTAATAGCACACAAAAATACCGATCCAACTTTGACGTTCCCCAACAAACATTTGAATTGACGATGTCTGTTTTCACAACCATGAATTTTAATGTTATTGCCAATATCTGCATAGATTCAAACAATCTGCCAATAGACATTCGATATATATTCTGCATAATAAATTCTCTGATTATTTGAAGCAATTGAGTATTCATAAAGATCATTTCAATACGAATTCAATATTTTGCCGCCGAGTTTGAGCACTTTGTTCATTTCTGCAAAGCATTTTGCAGGCATCTGGATTTTATCTTTGATATGTATTACAATTTTCTCCTAGTCATATTTAGCTAAAAATTTCTTTATGAAGTTCTGTTTTCCTTTCGAGAAGTGAATGCTTATTTAGTTAGAGAAACGAGGCGTAACAACGTTTACTCAACTCGATTTAGGAACGTTGAACGTCTGAAGAATGTAATGAAAACATTATATTCACTATATCGCTGTTTGTAGGAGTATCGCGCATGAAAATAAGCTATTGTTGAATTCTATTTAAGGATCTTAGCTATGATCCTTTGTGTGAGGAAAATTCTAGTCAAGATCTTAGATGTATCTTAAGACTAGGACCTGGAAAAGAAAGGGCACACCTACACAGTGTTTTCTTGTATAAAAAATATAATATATACTATAGTAGAAATATTTTCGAGATTATTTGTTCAAATTGTCGATCGATTTTGTCAAGGTACACAATCCAAAAACTACTAAAAGAAATAAAAAAGCCGGGGGAGCACGTACGACGTACATAATAAAATGGTAGGATGTGTTTAGCCGTGAGAGCGGCGATGGCGGCGGCCAGCTGTCACGTTAAACATGAACTACCGGTAGCCAGTGCCACGTAGCTAGTAGGTACTGGATAGGTACAGTCAAGAGCACCAATATGTATGTTTAGTTGCCGGCTAATTCCGATATCAGGCAAAACTAGTCTGTCTTGTTACCGGCCACACCCGTTTGTCTTAGGCCAAACTAGTTTGTCCTAGGCCATACCAGTTTACTGGTTTATTGTGTCAGGATACATTATCCCTACAAAGCAATTACACTGCCACCAACTTGGATATAGGTTAGTCACAGTTCTAACCTTACCGAACCCAATTAGTCGGGGTGTTCTATGATCGTCCATTTGTGCCTAGTTTGGCTTGATATCTGGTTTGGGCGGTGACATATTATTCACTTGGGAGAGACTTATTAAGAAAATAGAATTTTGGTACCTATACTATTACGAAATAGGCTCTTCGTTATTCCATTAGAAAAACTTTTGAAATTAAATAAGTGGAGACATATTGATGCTCGTGACTGTACCACCGTGTTCACACCGCTCACCGGAATTCACTATTGACTACACCATTTTTAAGAGGAAAAATAAAAGTAAAACGAATTTAAACTGGTGAGTCGAGTTTTTTTTATGTTTTTAAACGAATGGGCGAAAAGGTTTAAAAATGTGCTGAAATTATTTTCCAAGGGTAAAACTACATAATCTTTGTGACCACACAAATTGTTGAGCTTACACTTTCAACAATCTATATTATGTTTGTATACCTACATTTGATATTGCCTCCAAACAATTTCAATACTTAATTAAGTAACCGTCGAACTGTCAGACGACTTTACAGTATCTTCAATTAAGAAAGTTCTAAACAGTCAAAAATGTCCGGTTCCTTCAACGAAGTGATGATACCGGATGATTTTAGCATACTATGTCGAGGGCAACGTATCCATGCGGGTTCTGTCGGGTGTCGGGTGTCGGGTCCAGTCACAAAGGGTCGGATAAATCACATTACGGACACGCGTGAATTGTAAATTGGACATTAGTTGTTACACCTCCGTGGGGTGCACAGCGAACTCTGTAAACGCTCCGGTGACGGATGAAGCTGAAAAATGGTTGCGTTTCATTTCCATATCGTTTGTTCGACTGGACGATTGAATTATGAGGAAAAAAAGAAAAAATGGGGACAGTATTGTTCTTTATTTTGATGGCAGGCTGGTGCTGGGAAGTTTATTGCGTCACTTGTTTTTCTTAGCGAAAACACTAGTAATTTAAGTGGTGAAGAGCGGGCGGTTTCGTAAACTGTCTTCCTTATGTAATTTCGATATTCAAAAATGCTAATTTTCGGCCTGACTTGAAAAATGACTTTTGATTTTTGCTGACAACTTTTATGATTTTGAAGAGAAGTATGAAATACGTGTTCGCGTCTACCAGGTGCATAGCGCACTTCGTGAACACGTATGCCTGTATGAAGCTGAAAAATGATTGCGTCTCATTTCCATATCATTTGTTCATTTGTTGTGAATTAATTTCGTTGGGAATCACTCACCAAAGCCGTTGATTATTTACATTATTCACAGCGTAAAAAAATATTATTTGAACACGCTGAGTGCATATATTTTACAAGGTACGTAGTATTTGTAGTTTGGTCTCAGTTTTCTATTTCGATTCTATGTTATTCCCTGCATTACGAGTGCTTCACTGTTCAAGACAGTAAATTGAATAGCCATTGTAGTCTGGTCGTGACTGAAAGCTGTAAAGGGCTTGAAATGCCAGCCAAATCATATCTACAAATCCAACAAAAAGAAAAGTTTTCTGAGAATTCAAGAGGAAGACTGTCATATTTTGTAGAGTATTTACGGAACATCTAAATAAAGTTAAAAACTCCTCGCACACATACAAAACATTCACAAAGTACCATTATGTTCACTTAACAAACTTCACATGGGAATCGCGAAACTTTTTTTTTATTTTGCCCCGAAAATTCGCAAAGTACATAATTCAAATTTTTATGGGCTACATTGTTTGAAATAACCCCAGTATTCCGGGCACAGTTGATGGATACACTCGCTTTATAAATCTTGTTTCCCGACCTGTTATTTTCCGTGCAATCAGACCAATACCGATCTGTAATTGGCGCCCAACTGGGACCTAACGAGACTGATTGTTCGCTGATGTAGCGAATACCTCCACCCTCCTCTCATGTTTATCTTTTTAAGCGGTTATGATGGCGCGAAAATATACGGAGGGTGTAATTACTGTTCCGGTTCTGAATTTAGATGTTTGTAGTAAGTCTTCTCCAATTAACGTATCCGGTATCAATACTGTTAACGAGGAAAGTTTTGTTACGTCCACGAGTTATTTTGAAACAATTATAAGTACAAAGAAATTAATAGTTAAAATAATTTGTTTTACATAAGTTTTGTTGTTTCAGTAGAGTTACCCAGTTCTCTGAAATCTCTTGTAAGAAATGTTAGAATCATTCCTAACAGTTCCAAATCAAGATTCAGATACATCTACATTATTCAATGAAGTGTTTTATTCTCTGTTAAAGAAACAGCCTTCATCCCGTCGCTTCCCGTTAACACACGAGTGACTTACGTAACACAATATTTTAGCTGAATCAAGGACACGAAATAAAGTGGAAATACAAAAAAGTATATCAACAATAGACATGGAGAGAGAGTATAAGTGAATAGTAAATAATATAGAAAGCGATTTCGTAAACGCTGCGTCATCTCCCCGATTTCTGCGTGGAATCTCAATAAACATGTTTTGGTCGTTTTGCGATACATTACGGACAATATCTTGAAATGAGCGCTATTTGTCTCGCTCCCCGGCGTCGCCCGCCAATAGAAGGCGCACACGTATCGCCCTGCGTGACACTCATTTGTTCCCAATTTTATTTTGATGACCGCTATTATGATATTGTTATACGTGCGTGGTTTTGGAATGTAGTGTTTAAATATCTCGTTTGACAATGGGGCTTTGTGTGTGTTTTTCTTTTTTCAGCAGAAAGAAAATAAATATTGTTGTTTTCTTTGAAAATGTGTTACCTCCTAATGATAACAAAACAAAAATACGACAGATAACTAGCAAGAACAAATTGCCGGAATCCGGGAAAATAACAAAGGTTATTAATTAGATGTTCATTAAATCCATACTAATATTATAAATGCGAAAGTAACTCTGTTTGTTTGTTTGCTACCTTTTCACGACTAAACAGCCGATCGGATCGTAATGAAATTTGGCGAGGAGATAGATTATATGCTGGGGAAGGACATAGGCTATCTTTTTTTTCCTCACTCATACTCATCAAAATTGCCACGCGAAGTCGCGGGCAACAGCTATCTATCTTATTATACGTATCTTATAAAGTCAACATGATATCTCTAGTTATTGAACTAATTAATCACTTCGATGTCTCTTATCTTGTTTATTGTAATGAAACAACACACAAACAACTCAAAGAATCCATTACCAGTTGTTTCATCAACCTGTATCGCCTGTATCGCAGTTAATAGGGTTGTCATTTCCGTGTGCAGTTCACGATGCAAAAGGAATATCGTTTCACAGGCCGGCAGGCCGGAACAATTGAATTATACTCAGCTATTAAATTCAGCCCGTCCCGAAGCATTCACTTTCTGCCTTCGGTAATTGTCGGTTGTTAGTTCGGCGAACAATCGTTTATGTTGTATATGCTTGTGATATTGGTTGCTTGATTGTCTGCTCGTACAATTAGTGGTTGACTGTTTGGCTGCTGGGATTTGATTGTCACTGTGGTTGAGGTGTGCGACAGAATATGTAGGTTAATTGGGTATTGTTGCGCGGATAAAGTTATATAATCATATTTTCATTTTTGAATCAAAGGACCAACCCTAGTACGAGCGTATCGGTGTTAACGTAACTTATAAACGTCGATTATAAAATGAAATATACTCGTTTAAAATAGCATATTTTCTTAATTTTAAGAATTGTTTCATATCCATGGATGATACTGAGTGTGCTTGTTGCAAATAATTTAACTAAAATGCAATAACATAATTGTATTTTCGATTCAAAAATCGTCGTATTTTCGTTACGTTTACAGTTACACCACGCGCTCATGCTAATGCCTCAGAACTCAAATAGTCAAAAAAACACTCCCAGTACAATGGTTCTATCTTAGGGCTCATGTATTTTATGGTACTAAACCGAACGCGAACGGGGTAAAACTCATCCCCAAAAAACAAAGCAACCAAAAGCATTTTCGCAATGTAGGTATAGGTAATACTTACTTACATACAGTTCATCAGTTGAAGAACGCAACATTAATAAGCTACGATAAAAAAAAGGAAAATCGTTCTTCTTGCCATCTCCTAACGAACGCCGGGAGTAGCTTCCAACATGAACAGTACAATCGTAAACAAAATCATTTACGGCTTACAAGCCACTCTGTTTTGTGCGAAAATATCTCAATTTTTCCCAGTGCCGGGTAATATTTCCCTTTGTTTCATCGATGAACCGCGCTACCACTTAGCGCCCTTTGTGCATTACGTCGTGTGCCCGAGGCTCCGACACCGGGGCTCCGCCACTCCGGCCCTGCAGGGACGAACTGATGTACGATGAATTGTAGCTGGTTTTTTGTACCTCCCCGATATATTTTCGCCTTTTTCTCAGATGTTATGGAACTTTCATAAAATCTATCTCGAATAGATGGTTGCCTATTTATCGGCCTGCTTTGACTTAGAGAAAACCTTTGCGGCCTGATTTTGGTCCTATTTTCCGTAGCTTATTTTACGTTTCCAAAAGAGAAATGGATAGTATTTCTTTTCTTCAACGTACGTGAAAAACCGAATAACAAATATTAACAGATTCGAAGCCAGATGAATTCAATTTAAAAAATACGTATTCATAAAGGCGATAGTGCAGTTATTTTTACAATCATTGTTGTGAAAAATAGTTTTTACTGTTGCAATAACGGCGGGTATACACGTGACACGTTCGTACCGGCACCTGTCGCCACTTGGCGCGATTTACGCTCGCAAACACCTGACATTTTATTTAAAGTCCTTTTATTTTTATTCATACAAAAACGTTTATCTAAACATGGAAACTGTAACATTTTTATGCATTCGTAAAATATTCAAAGCTTTTAAGGTTACATTTTCACAATGGCGCCAAATCTGTTCAACCTAAACTTACAGTATTTTTATCTAATACTAGCTTATTGCCAGCGGTTTCGCCTGCGTGGAGTTCGGTAATTGCCCCACGGGATCGTACTACCGGGATAAAAAGTATCCTATCTGTTAACCAGGTTATAAACTATCTGTATGTCAAATTTCATCCAAATCCGGTCAGTAGTTTTTGCGTGAAAGAGTAAGAAACATCCACACATCCTCACAAACTTTCGCATTTATTTATAATACTCGTACTAGTGGAATTGACATTTAAAGAAAGAAGGAGACGGCATTCCCCTGACACAAATTCAACCTGACCGTGCGATACCCGTCTGATAATAGAAAACATAATATTAGTAATTTAAAGTCGACCACCTAACGCCACAGTTCACGGCAATTTACCTACAATGAGTCATTATTGTTATTTCGCTACATTTTCCAATTTTCTCAACCCTATCATCCGGATCATCAGAATTATAGAGAGATGAACCGATATTAGTTGGCAACTCGCTCGCTTTACATAGCTTTGTGCTGTCATTATAATATCTCTGATATGCTGATTTTGTTACGAGCGTACCCCCTGATGTTTGATTGGGTAGGTAATATAGCTACGTTGATGCCAATTTGTAGTTATACACGATACAACGCGAAATTTTCATGTCGTACACATTCATATGAGTGTTTTGTGACTAGCTGGTCCCCGCGGTATTACTCGCATTGAAATTTCCTCAGGAACCGTGTTTTGTTTTGCATAAAACCTTGGTCGCTATTCAAAGAGAGTGTAGCTTTCTACCTGTGGAAGATTTTTTGTGTTCAGACCAGTGTATTGTATTTTTGAGTTCATCTTTTACAAACATACAAACAACTTGTTGTTACAAGAAGTATGCTTATATGCTAATGGAAATAAGTGTTACATGAAAAAAATGTGTACCACCTACTTTGACGGTTTCGTAGCTGTTGTATGCTTACATTAGGCATGATAATGTGTGTTATAAATAAAGGTTTAGGCTTCCTCCCAAATCCTAAATGGTTCCTCATAAAAATATCATGAATGTTAATAATATGATTTACTACAATAACACAGCCTAACAAACTGCGGAAAAAAGATAGACTGTAAAGGCTACAAGTCAGAATATTATGGTGATGACAGGGTAGGCTCGACAACAGCGCAGAATATACATACAAATAGATCAGTACGGAATCTCCTTTATGTGAACTTCGCCAAGTTTTTTTACTTAGGTACGTATGAATGCCAAGATCCTCGTGATTTATTAACCCTTGTATTATATCGTGTCATATTTCACGAGATTATCTTGCGTATCTGAAAGGAACATGTGGAGTTCTTGTAGCTTTTATTATCAACGAAACATAATCAAATCTTTGTATTCTGTATCTAGTCTTGGAAATAAATCGGTACCTCTCAAAGTAATATTTATTGACTCTATTGACATAGCAGTAAACTATGGAAGGTAAACTTACTTTGATGTGTTATCCTGTAGGTACTTAACATACATAACCTTGTTATTCCGGAACTAAGTCAATTTACATATCGAGTGATCATCAATTCGGTACGTGACACAAATAAGATCGCTCCTCTACGGGGGAGTATTCCGTGCAGTCCTCTCGCGTCACCACTAGTTGCAGTCAATTATCTGATAAGCCACATCACCCTACGTCGCGACGTGCCTCCGGCGCTCCGTGTTGTCACCCCCGTTGCCTAGCAACAAGAAAGGCACCCGATCAACCGCAAACGAAATTATTTCTTCCAATTTATTCGCTTTATCGTCCAATTAAAAGTCTCGGTTGTACAAAATTGATTTGTTGGCCGACTCAACGTTCTGTAACACAATTGTCTGGCCAGCGAACGTCTGGCGAGCTTTAATTTCCTCGTATGTTGGCGGCAAAGAAGTAGCGGAAATTGTTAGCAGCGGAGAACAGCACAGAATTACATGTTTTATGTATTGTTCAAATGTCGTATTAAACTGTTCAGCTGCAATAAAGCTTAGCGTTGGCATTTGTTCTATAAATTGTGTGTTGTTTATGATCCGGTTACCCATAAACACTAATACCATTGATGTGTTCACTAATTTTGCACAAAGCAATTGCATAATTTATGCATTGGGCACGGATCGTGGAAACTGTTCTCTCTAAATAACATTATCCGCTAATTCCTTCTAAATTCCGAAATCGACGGAAATTGTTGTATGTGGATAAAATAAACGAATTAACAATGAATTGGCATACGGATATTAGTTTTGTTTCTAATTAATAGATTGTTAACAGTAATGAACACGTTGGTATTGGTAGATTTCGTCAGAAGAACGTACAGAAGCCTAAAGCTGGCACATTGTGGTGCTTGCAAGCAACACTCACGTAAAGAAGTCAAGCGCCTCAGTACCAGTGCATTGTGGTGTGCGCCAGGGTGTGTTGACTTCTCCGGTCCTATATATCAACAGTCCGATCGAGGAACCCAGAAGAACCAAAGTTGGCTGTCACCTAGGCAATGTCTGTGCAAATAGCTTATGCTATGCTGATGACATGGTTCTTTTGAGTCCCTCGGTCAAAGGCTTGAGGAAACTATTGTCTGTCTGTGAGCATGCTGAAGTTCATGGACTGAAATATAACGTTCTCAAAACTGAATCTGGAACATACCCAGTTTGTTGTTGAATGGTGCTACCGTAATGTTCGGAAAGCCGTATGAATACTTGGGGTACATTTTGAGGGGCAGACTTCAGGACGACTGCGACATATAAAGAGAGCGTAGGGCCCTTTCAGTGAGGAGTAACATGCTCGCACGCAAAGTGAAGTGCACCAAAGACGTAAACAACACTCTATTCAGAGCTTATTGTCTATAAATGTAGATGTAACTACAGCTCATTAAGGGTTCAGTACAATGACGCTTACGGAACCCTTATGAAACTGCCAAGGTGGAGGAGCAAGGAGCATGTTTGCCAAAACAATGGTTCCGGACTTTTACGCCATCATGAGGTCGAGGGCCGCGTCCTTTTGGCAAAGTTCGAGACGCTTCAGTAACAGCATTTTGAGGGTTGTCTCGTGCAACCTAGCAAGCTCCATATTTGTGCACTGGATTTCTGTTAACCTAAGCGAGATCCAAAAATAACGAAAGAATATGTTATTTTTTTAAGACTACATGGGTACCTCATCTTTTAATGTTTGCTGTTTTTTTTCTATTTACTCAATTCAATTTATTATTGTATAAGGGTATTTTGTCTGAAATAAAACATTATTTATTTATTTTTATTAAAACTACGCACTCGTCAAAGAATTGTCACATAGCGAAAAAGGAATACACGAACAACGGATACGCGGTGTTAGCACTCATCAAAGCTGAAAATCCGATACTAAAATCCAAAAAGCAATAGTGTCCAAAGATCTTTGTTGACAAATTGGACTCGGCCATGGAATTGAGTTACACCGGTGTACGTATCGCATCCGTTCAGTTCAGAGTTACGGACCTCACGCGCGTTCCGTCCCTTTGTCGTGTCATCAAACTGCAAATTGGCAGTTTCTACCGCTACCGGTGGATGGCTGCGGGCCGCCGCGCAAATATCGGCGTCCGCCAAATAAAACATGTGTTAAACATAGACATTGATTTGTATTGTTGTCGGAAGCCACAGCTGTTAACCGACTTTTTAAGAAACATTTTCCATATTTCAAATTATCCTAATTAAAATTTTTCCCTTTCCTTATTCAGTAACTAGCTGACCCGCGCAACTTCGTCCGCGTCACATAAGAGAGAGACACTTTTCATTGATGCTCCGCTCCTATCGGTCATAGCGTGATATTATATAGCCTATAGCCTTCCTCGATAAATGGACTATCCAACATTAAAAGGTTTTTTTAATTCGAACCAGTAGTTCCTGAGATTAGCGCGTTCAACCAAACAAACAAACTCTTCAGCTTTATAATATGAGTATAGATTATGCCATTCTGTACCTTGGCTGCATTACCTGAACGGTGTTTACTGTGTAAACACTAAGGTATGTATCTACGTGCCACTGTTTAACATGCAATGTAAATTGTTGGAGTTAATGGAGGGAAGCTGGCCGCTTAATGTCACTTGTAGCTAAGTGCTCGCCCAGCAATCTGTTACTAGTGTATACGAGATGGTTGTGTCTTGCTATACTGTAGGTGTGGAAGAAATTATAGTTTTAATGGATTATGAAACTAGAGACTTATAAAATACTAGATCTGACCCTGGTTCACTCCTGTGGACTAATAATGACAACCGACCTTGTAAGTGTTACGGCTCGCGAGTAATACGCGCACAAATTTATGAACAGGTCAAAAAATGCAGGCAATTTTTTGGCCCGAGGCGATTTAGATTATTGTCATCGACACACAGTTAGTTTATTTTCTTTTATTTCCGTAAGAATGTACCCATTATGTACATATACTGTGAAGAGCTCTTGGTTAAATAGTAACAGCCGTTTGGGTCGATCTTTAGGTTAAGCCGCGCTTGCCTAGGTTGGTTCGTGCATGGTTGACCACCATTACATACCGAGTTTCCTCCATGCCTCGAAAAAGCACGTTAAGCCGTTTGTCCCGGCTGTCATTTGTAGATCTTTGACAGTCATTACAGGTAGTCAGTGACCCGAAAGTCTGACAATCAGTCTTACCAAGGGGTATCGTAATTACCCAGTACATACTGGGTTGTGGGTTGTGTGGTGGGGTTGTGGTCAGACAGGCAGCTCCATGTAAAATACTGGTATTCAGTTGCGTCATGGAAGACTGAAAGCCGACGCCAACATAGTTGGGAAAAGGCTAGGCAAATGAGGTACCCAACTGATGCAATGCTGTCATAGTTGTTGATGTTATACAGTTAAAAGTTTAGTACCAAAAACTGAGTGTTCCAGTAAAAATCCTCAGCAAAATTAATTAAGTTTGACACTAAAATTACTACAGTAATCCGCACTAGGTTCACTAGGTTTATTAGTGAAACACACGTAGTAACGCGAGTCCCTAATGAAAGGCAATGGAGTGAGTTGCGGCCACCATCATCTGCCGTGTTTGTCCGTGTTTGTAGCGACTGGCAGGTTAATTAAATTTCGACACGGAACCGGCGCGGCGTCCGCGGCCGTACACACACAAACTGTCAATATGGATGATTTCCAACTAAATTGCACGCTTTAAGCCAATTTCAGCAGAGCAATGGCGGCCCAGCTAACGGCCACTACTTTCCTACGGGTCGTGGGTTCGTATCCAGGCAGGCGCTCTAGTTCGAGTAATTTATTTCATCACCTCTGTTCGCAAAATGGTGAATGAAAACATCGTGAGGAAACTGGCATGTCCTAGAACCAAAAATTCGAAGACGTGTGACATCCACCAACCCGCACTGGACCCGCGTAGTGGATAACGACATTTACGGCTCGCCCTTTGATTAGACCTATGTCCCAGCAGTATGAACGTTATAGATTATGTTGTTTTATACACGAGCCAATTTCATCAAACACTATTAATTATTTAATATTCCGCTAAACTATTTGATGAAGTCTTAGTTCTGAAAAACAGTGCATCAGAATATTTTGTAGGGCCAATTCGACCAACCTCCGTTATGCATTTTGACTACCGTCACTTTGACTATTTTTCATTAACAGATTAATATAGCTGTCGGATCCGGTCGTTATTACGGACATAAAATGAATCGGCAAACACGCCAGTTGACATGACGCGAACTACTTACCAGTCTACCCACACCACAGCGTATTTCTACAGAGCCCTGTTGTTCAGCTCGAGGCGACGGTGATATTCAATGTCTGATCCCGGCGGAGTTGAGACGTCTTGGAACTGCACCCGATTCATTGTGCCCCGTGTTATTAAGTTGTAATCTAAAGTAATTCGTTAGTTTTGCTAGAAACAGTGTATCGCAACCAGTGTGTTTTCATAGCACGAAACCCATCGTCTGCCCACATGATGTACGAGCCTAATGGAATAAATCCTGACATATCCGACATTGCTATAATATAATGTACGTCAACATACTTACCGGGACATTTAACATGAGGTTTAATGTCTAACAGAGTTAGATGAAATCGGAACAGAGAACCAAACCTCCCTCCCAGAGACAAGTTAAGCTCGCGTTCGACTTCGGAGCTCGCTGTAATACCGCGCCAGTCATATTTGTTTATTGCCTTGCTCTTTTCCTGTCGAGACTTTTTCAACTGTGAGCTGAGTTTAGCTCGAACATAAGTTTTTGTTGGAAACTTAAGTTCGCTACCGATATCCAAGATTGGACGTCGATTTTGTTTTAGCTCTAAAATCTAAACTTTATTTCCATGTGCTTTGTAAGTTCTACGAAAGTACAGTTATGGATTTTTCTGCTGAAATAAAAATATCTTTACACTTTGCACGAAATTTTCTGTTTTGCAATTCCTGTACTATGTTTATTTACTAATAATCCGGCACGACTGCGAGGGTCGCTGGCTTATGAGGAGTATTTACGCAGTCATGTTGACGTATAAGTTAATGAGGGAACTTCAGAGATAACGCCGCCTCTCCCCCTGCTCCTGCCCGTCGACCCGCATCACTCCTCAAGTCCTCACACAAGTTCTCGCGACTTCCTTCTTAAGTTCAAGCTCTCATCGCACACTGAAAGAAAAAATGCTGAAACTTTTAATTAGATGCATCTCTAGTTACCTAGGCTACCTACTCTTAGGTTACTATTACACAGCGATATAACGAGCAGAGACAGGTAAAGCGGTACTACGGAATTGCAAGAGTCATTGATGGTGTTACTAAGTCCTATTAAATATGGACGTCCCAAAAATACTCATACAACGAGATTAAAGCGAGCTAAATTGTAGCTAAATACTTAAATAAAGAAAAATTTACGCAAACGGTGAACCCACTGTATAGCAACACCTATATCACTCTCCATACTGTAGATAATATCATGTTTCAAGACGTCCGCGTCCACTAAATATTGTCATAAATCAATCGCTAGGACCTAAACAAACTCGTATAACGGAGCAAACAGATACGCAATATAGAAGAATGATAATGTCCGAGCAATCTGTCTTCCCAACCACAACAGCATACAAGGAAGATTAAAGGCCGCGGTCGCAGTATGTTCGTATGTTTGTATTTCTTGTGAGTGAGGTCGAAACAATTCACCCGTAAAATTCATCCTTTTTGCGCTGTGCAACCAGATGCAACGTGAATTCTTTTTCTTGAATATTTTTACAAATTGCAGTAATACTTCTCAAACTCAAACTCAAACTCAAAGCATTTATTTCAAATAGACCCATGACAGGCACTTTTGCATAGTCAAAAATAAGCTACCTACAGTCCCGCCACAGGCATAATACTTCTTCTACTCATGCTTCTCGTTCTCGTCTCTCATTCTTTCTTGCTACCTTAACCAGATCTTCGGTTTAGGTCTTAGAATGAAGTTCTGTTCTTCAACGTTAGATCCATTACACAGATTCAGTAGTTGGAAAATATTAAACGTTTTCAGTTTTCCACCTCTGAAAAAACATTTTACCCTTTACTTCTATGTACTTACTAAAGAAGCTGTTTTTTCGGAAACATTAACAATTATCCTTGTAGATAGATTCTAACTCAGTTCAACAAACCTCCTTGATTGCACGTACGATCAAATAAAGCGCGACTATTCACTTAATAAGTTTCGGTAGCTAGTTGAAAATTGTATCATTAGTATGGCCCTTAAACCCGTAATCCTCACTCGTAGTCCAGACTAAATCCAATTACTGCGCGTCGGCGCTACCCACTACAGAACAAGGAATTACATAACTTCGCCATAACAGAAACCCACTAGTTATTTTTCCACATAGTCATATTATTTTCGGGTTTACCACGGCGAAACAAAAGAGGAAACAAGTAGTAACTCCCGTGTAATATAGTGAAGGTTTTTTCTATTTGGATAGGACAGTGTGTGGACAGTCTATTGGAATAGTGGCAGAGTTTTTACAGCTTTTTATGTTAGATATACGTGATATCAACTCAACCATTGACGTTGTGTTGAAAGGAATAGAGTCAGAAACTTCTGCGAAGACTTTTCAGACTTTTTTCAGCTCGCTATGTTAATATCCTGATTATTCCAAGGACTGTATGCGTTCGTAAGTTCTGCTGACACCGATTGACACAATTAAAAAAAGGATCAATTTAATAGAATGAATTTTATTGTAACAAAATGAACACATGAAGTTCAAAACAAATAATTATGACATCAACTGAAGTGTAGCACATCCGAATTTGTCGAGGACCGTGTCAAGTCACGAATATTTCGATGTTATTAAAAATGTAGTTTGGAGTGCATTCTGCAGTTTGGCAGCTCTTCCAGTAAATTGCTGCTCACGTCGGTGGCGAGGCTCTAAACGCCAGCGCCGAGGCGCGAGCTCTCCACTCGAGAGCTTGCGCGTGACTATCAAGTCGCCTCGTGCAATCTGCATCGACAATTTTAAAATACGAATTACGAGAATTGAGTTCGTATGTTTTTTTTTAAGACCAGTGCTGGTCGAAGAAGATAACATAAAGCATTGTGGAGTGAATTTTTTTTCAGTAGTAGGTATCTGTAACGAATGCGAAAAAATGCATAATGTTGCAAATGAAATGCATACATTAGATATTCTCTTAGAAGCGACCATCTCCTGTATTTGCAGACTATTTAAAATACGACAGCATTACGGCAACGATAAGACACGACTTTGTAGCTTGCCAATTTTTTTAGCTGTTTCAGCAGTCTGGAGCAGTAGCAGTGGGTAATCAGGAAAATTATGTATTCCATCGCATTTTTTGTTCTCGATTCAATCCGCAAACATTTGAGCAGGGAGATGAGGCACTCTGCCAATGAATTGCTGAGTGATTGATGAAAGATAGAACAATTCCTTTTATACTTACCAACTTACGTAATTATAAGTTTATTGGAACAATGAACTATGTGAAGTTATTCATTTTGTAGTACACAAGTGCCTACGAATGAATCGCGCGCAGTTCACCAAGTAATTAATAGATCGTTTCGAGATCGCTTGGTAATTGGACGACTCTCGATTCGCGAATTGATTGCTTCATATAAAAAGGTGTTGATAGATGGCGCCACGAGAGCTTTTGAATATTAATGGGTGTCATTGAAGAGGTTTTGTCTGGCCGCATATAAAAAGCTCGTTCTTGATAGAAAACTGGTATGAATTGGTGATTTATACTGAACATTACAATGCATAGCTTATACGTTCTGAGTAGAATGTAGAAGAATCGTAGTTATAATCACTTTTCTAGTAGTATCTATCTACTAACTTTCAATTCCCTGAGGATTTGGAGACATAATGCATAAGATTGTGTAGGTACTGTGTAGTAAAAGTGTATCGCATTACATTTTGAGTATTCATTAAATCTTGTGTACCAGGAGGTCCTTACGTGAAAAAAGGTTACAGTACCCACTTGATTGTTGATAATAATATTAATTATTAAAATCCTTCTAATTTAAATTTCCTCTACCTCTACCTACAAAATAAATCATCCAGAATGCCAAAGGAGCATTTCGGCTTATTAATATTTTATGCTAAACGAACGTGAATGTTCTTTGATGAATAATTCCTGTTAACGTTGTTAGAGCTTTGTGGACTTTCCGTTTGCGAGGTCCAAAATGCTTATGTCAAATGTTCGCCGGAATTATCTATCCAAAACTCGTAATGGCCATCGGCGAGTTGGCACACACCACAGGGAATAGACGTGACTTCCCAAATTCCAACTAACCCGTAGAGCTTTATATTACGGCCAGTCACAGCCACCGCCGTACTTTGAACATTAAACAGCTGTATTAATTTAGCCACAGCTTTATTGACGTACCAGTTTCGTTGTAGGTTTATAAGTTTTCAGAGGTCCAAAGTTATTCCATATTTGATATCCTGCGGGTAACGACACTGTGAATTCCCACTAACTCCAAAATACGCTTCCAGTAGTATTTATTTGAATTTAGCCAAGTCAAATCAAATCCCTGCATTTCAAAATCCGTAACAATGAAATGCTTTTAAATCCATTAAACAGTGGAGTACATTGATCAAAGGGCCGGTGGGGTGAACGGACGTGCACTGTCCCCGTGCGAGACGCCGCCGCCACGTCGCAGCCACGCCGCCGCCACGCCGCTCGGCCGCACCGCACGGAACTCAATCATTAGTGTGCTCACTCAATGTGAAAGCGATTTTATCCTCGACGACTCCGCCCCTTTGAAACTGGCGCAATATTGTAGAAAGCAGGAAAACATTTTACGAGAAAAAAAATATTGCCCGAGACGCGGCGAAGAAAATGAGGACGAAATGCCAGCAGCCAATCGAGCGAACGAGTCTCGGTGGCAATATGCTTCCGCGTTTGCGTTATCGATGACGCTGCCGGCGGAGCTGCCCGCGCCGGGAACGTGAACGAGCGCCGAGCGGGTTACACACTCCTACACTCTACCGCCCGCGGTTGTAAACTCGACAGTCTGAAACAACTTCGTTACAACTCCGCTCTGTTTTGTTTCTGGCCTGCAATATTAGTTTTAGTCAAAAAGCTATTTTTCAACCCGCCGTCGAAAGGCTTGTAAAGTTTTGTAATTTAGTTAATTCGTACTCAACGTTTCGTGAAGCCCTCGTTCAGGTTCTTAGATTGAAGATACTCTCGTAAAATATTGGCTAGGGAACAGTGCGATGATTGTTAAAACAACATCAATCGAGTATTCGCTCGGTATGATGGGGGCTGGTGGAGTTATTAAATTAATTTATGCGGACTTGGAAATGTAAATAAAACGGGCTGTTCTCATTAGAAAGTTTCGAAGCTGAATAAATGGGAAGATATTGAACGGTTGTGTCTGTGTGCAGGTGCTGATGTTCCCGGAGGAGGGGTGGGCCCGCAGCGCCTCCTCCAGCTACTGGACACTGCAGCCGAGCTGGTGGCGCCGGTCCCGCTGCAAGGTGGTCGAGGTCGCCGGAACCAGACGGTAAGACCTTTAAAATGTTTTTCAAATTACATATCATCGCTTACATTATAATACCACGAACGTGTATATGGGCAACTAATGCATATTCGCGGTCTTGAAGTATAAGTGACGATTTATGTATAAATAATAATTGGTCTTTCTCATTTTAAAATAGCAAGAACGACTAACAAACGTCTGCTACATTTATGGAGGAATATAGGATAGACAAAGACAGAATTTTAAGATGAACAAGTGAACATCTTGGGCGATTGATGTGCGGTCGTAAACTCCTCGGAAAAGTTGTGGAGCTACTTACCCAACCGCAATAGCTTCAGGTATCGAGTTCCGGTAACAACATAAGCAGTGCAGTACCTAAGCATGTATGAGACTTTCCCGCAATTTCATCCGCTAAAAGTAAACCTACTAATACAGCCGGCAACCCCAACCAGGAAAATGAAGACACCATAATTTGTGTTACAAACGTTGTTTACAAAAATCTTAAACATTTTTAACAAAACGAGGATTTGGAGTGAAAAATATAATTAACGCTTTCAACGCGGAGAGGAAACATTATATCATGTTTGTAGCACGTTAACGTGCTTTTCGCAATTAACCGGCGTGGTTCAGGTGAGCGCGCTAAGCCGTTGTTTGACAAACGGCGGGAAGTGGTCGGCGCCACTATCACGATCGCCGTGCCACGCCAGCGCCACGCCGCCATGTTGCTGAGAAGTGGCGCGAACGTGCCGTAAATAAAGATGGCGGATGCTAAAGGGCTTAGCGCGAATGAGGTGCTATTTATTATCACACCGCTACAACATAAAGTATTTATTTAACGGCCATTGAACAGCTTTATTTTGTAAATTAGGCGGTTTTGCCAATGTGTGACGTTCAAAGTTAGTGTATGTGCCTGATACGTATCGGAACTATTAATAACTTTGATTAAATGTATGGCTCTCTAACCGCATTATTAGTAGCGTTTGCCATTCTGCTAAGTGCAGGCTTTTAGGTAAACGCAAAAGTTGCTCAAAGTAGTATAACAGGAAAATCGTGGAAAACAAATTCGCTTGGAGAAAAACGTCGAAGTTGGGAAGCGACAGTTAAACGGGAGCAGTTAGCGTTAATGATTATTGCCAGCCGTTCCACTATTTTGCCTAAATGAGTTGTATCTCACGATACACCTCACAGATAGCTTCATACTTTAGCCTATTTACAATGTAGATAAAGTTCACAATTCAAAGTAACGTTTATGGTTTCCGGATAAAAAAACATTATTGCCTCAAATATGTAGGCGTTTTATTTTTTAGTAAACAAAACACTTTTACAATCTCTATTTACCACTAAAACTAAACAACGACTAGATTACGTTTCAATGGCCGACAAGAATGTTACGAATAGCGGTTTCAGCTTTGTTTCCATAGTGTTCGGGGGTTTCGATTACAATCACTTCGACGTATTCGGGAAAAGTGCTCTACTACCATAGCTAGTAGGCTCTCATTTTGGAAACCGTCGATTTAATTTCGTTTACTTCGAAAAAGGAACACGCATAAAGAGATTTTAATTTGCTGGTGGGTAGTCAGAGGCGAGAGTGTTCAGGGCTATTATAGGGCGGCCATTACGGGGCCGTTAGAGCCTCAGTAGGTACGTGTTGGATTCGCGCCCTACTAACTGGGATACGTGACCGGCATTCTCCTCGGCCTTCCCGAATGCATCAGCAAGACTCAAGGCTCAACTTCCCAAGTTCCCACGTGACTTTTTCTCTTCAAATTAGTTTGCGTAACTCGAAGGGACTTTGACAGTTTGCTCGTTCACACTTCAATGATACGTCACCGTCGCCAGAGGGTGTGCGAGATATTTTGATTTGTTTTTCCCTAATCCAACCGTTAGAATTTTAGACGCATAAAACATTGATTCTTTTGAAAGATTCGAGTAAAATCTTACGTGTAGATAGCAATTTATCACTGGTACAATGTTTCCAATGTCGTAGAGCAAATAATTCGTAGGGGTAGTAGTTATGAGGCAGTCCAGCGGAGATAAATCACCGCTTGTCTACGGCGTATTACAAGGTGGCGCCTCCAGCCCGAGGTGAGCGGCTCTAAGGCCATGTTCACAACCTCAGGCGATGCGATGGAGTAAACAAATGAAAAAAGTTGTGTAGCGAGTATTGTGTCAAATAACACGCGCGCGCATCACTGGTTACCGCGTCGCTCCGCAAGCACCGTGACGCGGTGAAAATTGCGAAAGATACATAGATTTTTTTTTTCGAATCATTTAATTTTTCATGTAAAATACAAGACATTTGAAAAATACAACATTTAGGTCAGATGAAAAAAACAAAAGTTCATGTAAAATAATAAATAGTAATAAAGTAAGCATACTTCACTGCTAAAAATCAGAATCTTTTATTACATAATGATGGATTTCGGGAATTAATTAAGGAACAAGGAATAAAAATAAAATAAAATAAATTATTACTCAAAAATAATTTCAAATATTTTCAGTAAAATTCCTAGAACAGACATGTACTTTTCGGAACGCGTTCATTCATATAAGTACGAAAAAGAATACCAACCATACAAGTACCAACAACGAATTAAGGCAGTATTTTATTTAGCTTTCAAAAATTTATACTTACATTTCATTCATATGGCTTTCGAAAAATACTGTTTTTATGGAAAAACACAACTGCTTTATGAAAAATACGTGTATCTTTAGTGTAGTTTTTATCGCTACACAATTTCTTTCATTTGTTTAGTCCCAGTCACTCTTGCTTGAGCGTGAAGCTCGTGGCCAAGGGGTAATGTCTCGCCGCGTGACAAACGGTGCCGATGTCACACATTATCTGTCGCACACCTAAACAAAGCGTTTTCTTACCTTGCTTTTATTTTTATTTGTTACATCTCTATCGAACGAGTACAACATTTTCATCTTTCATTTTTTTTTTTGGTTTTGTTTTTAAAGTGTTATATATATGTATGTAGAGATAATTAAAAATAGAACTATGAACCGGTTGTATAGTCAATCAATTACCTACCTTGCCCAGAAACTGTAAGAGTCAAAATGTATACAATACGTTTTTAGGCCGACCTTAGTGACAAGTGTGTTCACCAGTGTTGACTTCAGAAATCCAAGCTCCAACTTCTAGAAATCCAAGTCCAGCTGTGAACTGTGTTAGGCCTCATTTTTTACTAGTTTAGTTCTCTGAATGTAAGCCTAAACGGAGTATTTGTTGCAGGCACAGCACCCATGCTCGTATGGTGATCAGCGGCGCCAATGCGGTCTACATCGTTGGCACCTTTAAGCACATGGGCACTGACGCTGACTTCAAGGTAGGAGGCGAAAGTTCAAAGATTAAAGGATGTAAATTAGGCCTGTCTTGAGCCCTTGTACTACTGTCAGTCCAACTTTATCTAGAAATTTCTGAATGGTCCCTATTCGTAATAGATATTGTCTTCTGCAACACACCATAGCGTTTTATAAAGCCGATGGTTTTACCGTCTGTGGGCCAAGTGCGAGTTTTTGTAAAGTTCGATCGCGTTAGCGTAAACTTCAATTTGTAGTGAAACTGAACTAGCGGCAGCACAACTGACTATTCCATTATAATAAATATATAACGCGATCAAGTAAGTTTAGTCTATAGTTGCTGCCAGTTAAGATGGCAATAGCGGTCATTGCTCTTTCCATAATATCTCTTCGTACGAACCAAAACAAATGAACCATGTATCGTTTTTCATTAGAAAAGATGTTGAAGATCACGATAGATGACGATTCAAGACATGAACAGGCTTATTTGTGGATTTCAAAGTTAAGAACTTTAATAAATGTAGGTGGGTCAATGACCGCCATTGGCATCTTAACTGGCAGCAACTATAAGATAAAAATCGCAATAAGCCTACGAACGATAAAACATAAACGTATATCATCGAGCTCATCCTTGAGAATGATGGATCCTTACTACCTCTAATAATTTCTTCATCTCCGCCAGTTGTATCTGACGACGAACGTGACGCAGGCTGACTTCAACATGGGCTACACAATGACGGGCACGCTGGAGCGCGGCTGCAGGTCCTCCAACACCTTCCAGATGACGCACTTCGCGGTGCTGCGCCGCTGCGACCACGACGCTCATCATCTCAAGAACGCTTAGATCTATGATGAAGATGCTCTCGTGTAGGTCTTCAACGATACAAGTACCAACAGCCTTTGACCTTTTGTTTATTTTCAAGAGGGTTGAACACTACAACAAGCATCAGATAGCAGCCCACCAGACACATGACCCGTCTGGTCGGTGGATCCTTTTCTATAGAGGACAACGATCGTTTCACCCTGTTAACTATTTTTTTTAAATATAATCGCTACTGTTTCAAGTTTTTGTCGAAATTAGAAAATACTTATTACATTTTCATGTTCGATGTACCTATTGTATTGTAAGTAGGTAGTAATGATTTACTTCACACCCTGAAAAAACGATTATTTGTACCTACTGTTAATTTGTCACTGTACTTTTTTTTTTCTTAATCAATTCGAATCAATGGCTGTTGGTCCAAAAACTATGATTATTTATTTGCGTAATTGTATGCAATTAAATCCGGTGAGCTTATTATTAAAATTAATCAACGATACATATTTTACATCAAAAGTCATTCTAGGTGTTGATCTCAAATAGATTGCTAGTCATTATCATAAGGTTTATATTGCCAAGCGATATTGTGATCTCGAATTTTAGATGTTCGATTAAGTAGTGACATTTTCAAATTCTGTGTCTAGATTCTAGTACTCGTCTAGATTTTTCTAATTAGTGTAAAGTATTAGGCACGAATACAGTTGTAGATGTAAATAATTTACTTTTAACATGTACAGCCGCTTCTAGAGATAGTTGTAGAAACATTGATTATTTTTATATAAAAATCTAGTCTTTAAATTCTAGTCATTACTTAGAAGTTAATTGTATGTTTTTCTATTGTGTAGTTGGTTCTAATGTCAAAGTTTGTAAGAGTAACTTAGACTAAGTAGGGCGTAAACTTCGTGTTTTGAACGTAAGCTTCTTTGTTTAAATACAATGTAAAATGTAAGACAGGAGTCACATGTACCTGCTTGAAAACATGATATAAATTAAAAAGTAAGCAAAATATTTTGCAATATTTTAAGGATAACGCATTTATTTTTAAAAAAGTTTCCAGTTCATCGAAAATATTTTTCATAAGTAAAACGAAAATCATTTAAAAACGGCCGTATGCGAGAAATTGTGTTGCTCCTCCACGGTTCGGCGAACAAAATAATAATATATTGTTCGGTCGTACATCGATCGGGAGCGGACTACTGGCCGCACTGCCCACTGCCCAACCTGCCCTACATACCGCAAATATGAGCACATTTTGTTTACGATGTGCCACACGTAACTAATCTATGTGAACCAGTGTTTCACACGTAACACCTTACCTTTATGATCGATAGCTCAGAACCGTATCCAACTTCGGGCCGCTCAACCCTACCGCTAAGTTCCTCTTCACTAGTACTTACTTAAGTTTTAATTAGATTACTGTAACTATAAGTACGTGTTAACGATAACGTGTTAAGTGTAAAAGGGTGGTATAACACAAACGTCCAGTATCGCACTCCCTCCAGTGTTTAAACACATCATTTTTGTACAAAGTTACGAGTGTTTTATGGCTACTATTCGGCTATATTTACTAGTGTACGGTAGAGTGCATTTAACAGATTTTACTCGCCTCATCGTCATGAATTTTATATAACCCCGACTGCGAAATGTGTTTCCAAACCCATAATATTGTTTGGTCTATTTTACCGATATTCTCGAACTGTTAAATATTTCACTGAAGATTCATCTTCGATAGTTGCGTCTCTAATTGAATATTTCCCCTTATGACACCTAGAAGTTTCTAATACTTAGCGAGTAAAGTCTGTTAATATTCAGCTTTCATCAACCATTTTTATTAAACGAGTAGTTCTATTGTCATTAGAAAAGATAAAACTACCTAGTTCGTTTCATTCGCTAACTTATTCAAACTCAATTGATGTGGTTCTACTACCTTTACTATACATAAGATTCCCACCCGAATTTTCAACTGAAAGATTCAGACGATGAGATTCCCGCGTAGATACATACATTAAGGTCTCAGTGTGATCCCCAGAGTACTAAATATTAAGATCACGCGAGAAAGTAATCGCTCTAATCCAAAATATAGCCAGACACATTATTCATACGCCTTTCGTTGATTTACTAGTCTTGGAGCGAAGCAATTTATTTATTAATATTTGCCACATAGAAAACTAATCTGCAATGATAATATTGTTGGCTCTACATAAATATGCAAATCATACACCCGCTACAAATCCCAGTTGGGAGAGTAAACCGTTCCCCTCCTCAAGTATTGGTCTCACGATCCTTATAGCCCTAAGGCTGAGTGTCCACCTGCGGAAACGACGAAGCTCTTAGAAACGTCCAATTCCTCTTTCCGAAGCATTTGGACATCTGGACAAATGTCCACGCCGCTCAAATAAATAGCCGCCAAGGATTAGATTTCACGTTTGGTGGTTTACACTGGAAAAAGTTTGTTCAAATATTCAAATGCTTGAAATGTATAATTTGGTTGTGAACATTATTATGTGCGTTGTTTACACAACGCGGAAACCAAGATAGGGTAACAATTATCTGCTTTCTCTTGCTCATTCATGACTTCTCTTAAACTATTTGTAATTACATTTAAATGTATTAAAGTATTAGTGTAAAGCAAGTGCCAAAGACAATTTAGGGAGCTTTTATGATAAGTTTCGATTATTATAAGTGATGGTGTAAATAAAAATTCGCTTCAAATTTTAAATGTTGTCTTTCGTATATCGGGATGACTCCAATAAATTGTATGGAAAATCAAACTGTTGTTTCTTTCATTTTAATCCTTCCCGTTAAACTTTTAAAGCTTGCAACGCTAGCTTAGCGTAGCAAGTCTTTCGATTAACAATAATCCGATACTCTAATGATTACAGATCAAACACACAAATACCCATTTAAGTAAGCAACAATTAATTAGTAGGTACATCAAAACATAAACCTCAGGTATGTGTTACATCACCAGACGAAATTAAATACATCAGGAAGTTAAAGTTGACACTAGATCCTCGCAGTTTCACTTGCGGTCACAATGACACGCGGAAGGGTTTCACTGCCGGCTCGGCCGCGTATAATAACGCACGCTCACTCATATCACCGCTCAGTAGCCCGCCAATGCCTGGCCTTGTACCATGTTCACCGACAAAGTAGTGCTCATCACCGGCGCCAGCTCCGGAATAGGAGCAGCTTGTGCACTAACATTCGCAAAATCCTCCGCCTCCCTAACATTAGTAGGCAGAAATCTAGACAACCTAACCAAAATCGGAAAACAGTGCGAAAAACTTAACCATCTAAAACCACTCCTCATCGTCGCTGACATAACATCGGAAAGTGATCTAGACAAAATCGTCGAAGAAACTTTAAGCAAACATGGCAAAATAGACGTCCTGATCAACAATGCCGGTATAAACGCCGTGTCAGGAGCGCTCACGTCAGCTGACACTTACGATCGAGTTATGGCTACCAATCTACGCGGAACGTATCTACTCACTACTAAAGTAATACCTTACTTGCTGAAAACGAAAGGGAACATCGTAAATATATCAAGTATCCTGTCGAACAAACCACTGCCTATCATGACACCGTACTGCATGTCAAAAGCAGCCATAGACATTTTCACGAAGTGTACTGCTCTACAACTGGGCCCAAAAGGAGTAAGAGTGAATGCTGTTAATCCAGGACCTGTGAAGACAGAAATGTTCAGAAGAGGCGGCATGACTGATACAGATTGTGACAGAATGTTCGTTGGCATAGAAATGAATTCCCCCTTGAAGAAAATAACAAAAGGGGAAGATGTAGCGGAACTAGTGATGTTCCTAGCCAGTGATGGGGCAAGTTGTATTAGTGGAAGTTGCTACGTCATCGACTGTGGACTCATGCTGGGCGATGCCGGCAATTTGTGATTGATGAATGCTTACATACCGACATCTTAATATACACAAGCACAACAATATAACGTTCACTGTGTTTCAATTTATATTTCGTTGTCAAGAAAACCCCAAAATTTTCCGTGCTTGCAAACATATTTAACTGCGATAAGTTTGTTGAAAACTTAAATGTCTCGATGATATTCGCCAGAACAAAGGCTGAGGAATATTAAAGTATGTAGCGCGGTGTATCGAGCCTCATAATAAACAAAAGGCCTACGGGACATAGTCCTGATAAACCTTGTTAGATGTTCCCTCGAGTTTCATTGCGGCTCGTTTAGATTGCAGCGACAATTACATTACAGTGTTTTCCCTTAAATATCTGTTCTTTTTGGTAATGGAGGGCAATATATCTACTTATCTGGGATACGTAATCCTTCCCCAGGTGGCTCGCTAATACCGTGTTATCTTGCGTTAATTTCCCGCGCATAATCTTCTCGCAAATTGATTGTGCTCTGCAGCGGCACTGAAAATTAAATTATAAATAATATCGTCGGCAACGTTAATGCTTTCAAAAATTGCCTTGCTTTTTATCTCGGTATTAATCTCGCAGAAAAATGTTACTACAAGCAAGAAAATCTCGCGAGGTATTTTCTTTAGTGGTGAAAAGATAGTCTAGCTTAGTTTTATACACAGAGTAAAAATGTTAGGAGTGGAATATTTAAACGTTAATATCCACATAGAGGATCTTCTAATTAAAGTTCTCGGATTCCTAGACTGAAACCGTAATAAAGTGTAATTTCCAGCTACAAGTACGTAATCCGCAACAGGAGTAACCTCGTTAGGCGCGGGGGCGCGGTGGGCCCGGGGGGTGCGGGGGCGCGTTATACGCGATTAATATAATTCCCTAATTTATACGCGGCGAACGTTACTGTACGGGGTTCCATTGTTATTGGGCCAAACCGCGGCTTTCAATTACGCGCCGCACTCACACAGATATTACTGCGCTCTCGTCCCCGCGGTCCTAACTTTGTCAACGAGTGTTCATGTAATTGTCTTTCTTTCCGTGTTGATTATCGCGTGTTTATTGATTGCTCTAGGTGGTTATGTGTGGATTAAGCACCTATGTGGTTAAGCACTTCATTTACTTCGGTTACAAGTCCAATTAAGTGTCTCCGAAGTGTGATAACTCCAATATTTTTGCAGATGATTATCACAGACAGAGCACGGAAACGCCGAGCTGCGCGCGTACAGCCGACGATGAGCAACATAACTCTTCCATGATTTCGCTTTTTCTTCTTCGCCTGCAACTATTTATCTATGTATTACACCGCATTCAGGCTATGTGGGCGGGCCAACATCAACTTTTAGTGCCTATACAGTCTCTACAAACGTGTATGCACCTGCAATTTGCTTAGACAATGCACTTAGGAGCTCACACGAGTCACGTACGACAAATAAACACACGAGCGATGCCATTAGAATAGGATAAGTCATAAATGTACTGCGACTTAGCAAGCCCACGTCGATTGCATTAGTCAGGACATTCGGCAGTTTATGTTTCTTTATGAGAAACATAATATAAACTCCTGCTTCGTGGTTGGGGTTCGATACATTTGTACACTTGTCTTGTTGGCAGGTAACTTTGTGAACTGTGTTCGTAAGACTTGATAGTGTTTTGTTTCGTGAGTTGTACCTTGATTTATTAGCTGACGGAACTTTGGTGCATTTATTATGACAGAAGTTGTTTGTCACACTTTTGCGTGCATTAGTAAAAAGAGACAGGTTTTAAATCGGTTTCGCTATTATGTTTTCCAGATTCTGCAATAAGGAATTTGATAAACTGTTTTTAATTTAAATTCATAGCAAGATATTATTCAATGCTTTTAAGCTTCAAGCCCAAAACTTCACAAATAATTCGTGAGAAACATCAAATTAACAAAATGTACCTACTGGCCAGCGCAATATCAAAAAGAAATTACCACCCAAGTGTCAATGTATCCCGAGAGGCGAGCAAATGATCGGAAGTTGCACTAGGTCGCATTACCGGACATCTACTTTTCAGGGCACGTCGCCCTGTCGTATTTGCTGACAGTAATCTTGAGGAGTTGCCAGCCCGAACCCGCACAAATATATTGGAAGTCCTGCCCCCCAGAGACCGGCCAGTGCGGGTTAGGTGATCATTTCTTGTTTTGACACAAGCAACGAACGATTCTCACTCTTATTTGTTAGTTGGTAAAGTCGCAATTCGCCTTGTAACAAGCTAATATTTGTTTTGATAGGAAAGGGATGTGCAATCGAGAGACGTCTATTTAAAGGGACAGAAGATCGTTTTACTTGTAATTTGTATTGCGCGTGTTGGGAATGTGGAAGCTGCAGAGACCTACAGGGGAAATGTTATGCATATGTATGCAGAAAGTTAATTAGAACGACTACCTAGACATACCTACGTCGAGTGAATATCGAAGTTTTCTTTGAATATTTCTATAAACGCGCGCTTTACGTAAACCTCAGAACAACGCTGTGTTGTCTCTTGTTAAGTTATCTGCAGGGTTGTGTTTTTAACATTTGTTTTATTTGTATTCAGATACAACAGGAAAAATCTAGAAATACCTTGTATTTTATGACAAGGAACGAAACGGGAGATCAACACTAGGGCCAAAAAGTGGCAGATTACTGAAAAAAACCGTGCATTTAATGCTATAAATTGTCATTCCAATATGAGCATTTCAAGTGTTGAGAGATAAAAAATCTAAAAGAACCACCAAAACCCATTCGGGCACACAATGCCACAAAACAAATGAGAGACGCGTTCGCCTCGCGTCTGTTTATTTACAAAACATGGCCAAGCCTGTAGTTCGTAGCTCGTAGGTGAGAACCCCGAGCAATAAAAAAGATCGCACGCAATCATAAGTTATCGGGTAAGCTATTTTTCGCGGGCGGATCCCACTCCGAGGTCCGTTTATGTGAAACGCCTCAATTCCTCTCCTACACGGAACGACTTGCTAACAATGGTGGCTGAACATTATATACATAATATTAGCTATTTATTCATGCTAAAGCCTAAACGCATACTTACAGTATGATTCTCGTTAGATACTCATTGTATCTACAACATAGAATGTCGATTTTAGAATGGCATCATTACTAATATTATAATGCGAAAGTGAGTCTGTTCATTTATCAAGTCGTCACGCTATATGGCTGAACGGGTTTCGATAAAATTTCGCTTACGAATAGGCCTTAAACTTGGGTTTTTTTTTGTTTTTATTGGGACAAGCCCGCCACACTATTCCCAAACCACTGCAACTCCTGAAAGCCAGAATCAATAGTGGCGACCACCAGAAAAACGCCCAGCCATCTATGACCTGGGTTACAACATTTAGTATTCTTTTACTTTTATCCTGGATAACATTCCCGTGGGAGAATTTCCGATATCCACGCGAGCGAAGCCGCAGGGCAAAATCTAACAAAAAAAACTCAAGACTTTCCTACATGCGTTCTAATTAATACTAAGGACCTATACTATAACGTCTATAACGTATAGCGATCTTACCATAACCTTAAATCAAGTTTTCTAGATACTTTAAGAGTAGAAAAATATCTCGTCTCTTGGGTATTCCGTGTCACCTGTCTCAGTAACTATTTGAACACAAGACATTAACTTTGATGCGACTCTTATATTTTCATTAAAAAAAAGCGTTATATTTTCATGAAGAGTCACTTAGTTTATAAATATTTAAATAAATCGTGGAGCCCTTTAGAAATATTTATCTTATTTCGTCGTCGCTACATAGGCAATTAACATCAATGAACAAGAAAGAGGGTAGACCGATTTGTCTGCTTATAAACACCCACCCGCAATAACTTCAGTTTGTCCGTGATCAAATCAGTGAAATATCGGGAACTCAAACCTAACAGTAAACATGGTAAATATCCCGTCTCTAGAGTTAATGATAATTAACATCAGCCTCCAGAGTACATGCTGGATAAGTAATAATGGCATTTCAAAAGGAAATCTAACACAAACAGGCACGTGAGCTTAAACCGACGCGCGACGGTTATAAAAATATATCCCCAATTTTTATACGAACCTAATTCGCAAATAAAAACGCAAACGAGTTGGAACAAAAAACCACTCATTCGTTGTTTTTATTCAAAGCAGCCGAACCGTGAACCCAAATATAAATGGCCGAGTGAAAATTAAAAGACCTATTCAACTGTGGGCCCTCAATAAATACCAAAATTGACATACAACATGACGTCCCGTACGGAAAACAGAATTCATTAATGAGCTTCTGTCTAGTTTACATTGTGTCATGATATGTACTGATGGTTTGCTAAAGCATATACCTAATTAAATGGAAACCACAGTTAAACACATGAGGAACCTTCTTCTCCGTGTCGCTGGCACGACAATTTTTATATTTTGTTAGCCCAGAACTTCACCACTTCCACTGCGTCGTCGGTGGCAGCGCAGAGGTCACTTGGGCTACATGTTTTTGGGCTATGAGGGCAGGATAGGAGATGGAGCATAGTTTGTGACACAGCTCCACAACCACACCCCGCTGCTATTTCATTGCGGTAGCCCCACTTGACGAGGTTGGAGTTACATCTTCTTACTTGAGTCCGAAGACGGTTCAAGGACTTAGGAGCCTAAGATGAGAAGATGACAACAAGATAGAAATACCTATGCGCATCAATAGTAGAAGTACTTAAGGTGGACGCGCCAGTGTGGGCCGCGAAATTCAAATTTTCTTGCGTTTTTTTGCAATCTGCAGGTCAGTGGTTTCGGTCGGTTACAAAGTTATAACCCTTTAAGTTCATTTAATCCCAATCAATGACTACTTCGTGAAAAAGACATTCATTGGGATTAAATGAACTTGGAGGGTTGTATTGATGATTTAAATGATTATAACTCTTTAAAGCCATATTTGTTACGGTCGCAAATCATATTTTGTTTAACACACAGCCTTTTTTTTTTTTTACAGATGGGAAATCGTCAAATGACTTCTCCCGCTCTGGGTGGAGTGGGAGGGAGTGTCAGACTCTTACTGACTAAAACCCATCCATGTTCCTTCATTGCTCTTTGTGTTCCAGGGCCACGGTATCTCTTTCGAACAGTCCCACTGCCCCGCAAGGCATCGGCCCTTGCGGGCCCCTTCCTGGTTGCTGACATCTCTATGAGGCGCGCGTGGAACACGAACGCGCCGTCGACACGGCCTGTCGTCATAAGGCGGATGGACGGTGAGCTAACCCATTACTCACCGTCCACAGGCCCGCGCCTACGGTGGCCGGGAGCCACCACGTGGCCCCCGACGCCCGGTGCATCTCCCGCGGCGGCTGGGACGTGAGATTCTCTCCCTCTCACGTCCCGTTAACACACAGCCTGACACTGAACTGCAAATTGCAAAAAAACAAAGAAAATTTACCCTTTTTTTGGTATGGGAAGTCATCAAATGACCCCTCCCGCTCTGGGCGTAGTGGAAGGGAGTGTCAGACTTTTACTGACTAAAACTAACTTAGATTTTTAACCTAAGTATATTAACATTATAAAAGACATTATTTTTATTTCCCATATCATGGCAATCAAAGTTCACATTCATCAACTATCAAACTAATAAATCTGAGATTCATAACGAATATAAGAATTTGCATTCTTGTCTTAGCTCACCAAACTAGTTAGCGCATGTCCTCTTCTTAATTATAATTAGTTCAGAACAGGCGACGACTAGATATGCATACTAAACGGACAAAATGGAGGAAATGTTTGATATGTCGTAGCTATAAAACATATTATATCAAAATCTTTTTGGAAGGTATCTTATATCCTGGAAATTGACTTGGAAGTATGAAAATGTAAATGTAAGGTATTGGGCTGGGGTGCGGGACTGTTCGAAACAGATACCGTGGCCCCGGAACACAAAGGGCAATGAAGGAATATGGATGGGTTTTAGTCAGTAAGAGTTTGACACTCCCTCCCACTCCACCCAGAGCGGGAGAAGTCATTTGATGATTTCCGACCCGTAAAAAAAAAAAAAAAGGTATTGGGCTAGCTAGATATCTTGGTAGTTATAGATAGGCTGATATGGACGAAGAGCCCAAAAGATTGGAATCCCAATTTATTGCCTGTTCTGACGGTAGTATTTATTGTCCTGCCTGCTGGCCGTAGCTTCCTCTCTTTTGTTAGAATATTCGTTGAAAGATATACATCACTATTATCACATATTTTCTGTATAAGGTAGAAAGAATAATATGTTCGGAAAGTTCACCGAACCGATCATAAGTTACGATAAAACCAATAAAACAACACGTTTATTTTTCTGCTTGACCCTGCAGCACTTAGAGTGACAAATTTATTGACGATACGGCACACTTGCTACATGGACTAAACAAGGGGACACAAATATATGCACCTATGGGCGGCTATGGTTTGCTTCAGGTAGAAACGTTCGTATATCAATCAAATATCGTTTTGATCAGAAATCTATAAGCAATTACACGTGATTTTCCAACCATTTCGGTATAAATGAATATTATTGAGGTGGCGGCTGCGGGTTTACGGGTAAATGTGTTTGTAACTTGATTAAATATGCTCCAGAATATACACTTGTGTGATGCAGAATATATTGGTATTTGCTTTGTATTGTATTGTATTCTAATTAAACAGTAATTCAGTCTAAGTAATAACTAATACTGCGTGTTCTTCAAAAAACATTACTGTTTGTCCTGCTTTAGATAGTCGAATTTCGGTAACAAACTATAAAACTAAATCACGCTTCAACAAAAATAATTCCAAAATAAACACATTTCACAACAAAAATAACATAAAATTCATAACATCGACAGTACGTGATCGTGACCGGATAGGCCTAGAAATTACAACGCAAGCAATAATTCAATCAGACGCGGCTTAACCGGCCTCTCCGTGTTTACCAAACACACCACCTACCCTTATCATGTCGCATGACGACCTTATCCACCATATCCTGCCACCTAGGTGTCCCTCCGATATATGAATTTTATTATGAGTAAAGCAATCTCTTTCAGAACCAGCACAAACAGAAAAAAAGCATTTCAAAACAATTGCCGACAGTCATATAGCGCTAATCGCAATGAGCAGTTGTGTGGACAGAGTTTTCAGTTTCAATATGCGCAAATCGGTTTGTTTGGTGATTTTTGTGGCCTGGCTTCAACGCGGAATGTGCAGAGATGAAGATAAAATTATGAAAGGTAAAGTTGAAATAGTAGGAAACGACAACGCGGTAGGCTCAGGCTCAGCGGGATGAGCTGGTGGTCTACCATGACAGTGCCAGTGTGGGAAAGAGACAGAGCTATACAGGTCGTCTAGCGCCATCTCTTTCCCACACTCTGGAATTACTCCTGTTAGACGCTATAGTAACCCTAGTGACTCTTTCTCAAAGGATTGGCCTACAATCGCACTAGATCGCGGAAAGTGGAAGCAGGTAAGGAAGGCCTTTCCCTTCCAGTGGGACAATATAGGCTTATAATAATAATATTGAAACTGTTTCTTGAAAAATTCTCAATCATTACATTCTTTGTTTTCTTGTACAAGAGCACAAGACATGCATATATGTAGTTGTAGGATCCTTTCTTTTACACGCTGTATAAAAGAAGACACGAGTTTCTCTCGATTTTATCTCGTGTAAGTACACTGTCTAAGTTCAGAACTAGTAGTGTAAGTCGAAGGATATCAAGTAGCGCCCCTGGGAGCAGTAATGGACCTGTGGAAACGACTGCAAAAGGAAAAGTCTAGTCCGCAACTAGATTTAGTGCCGTTAGATACCCAATAATGTGCCGATGTGAGAAATTGCGCACTATTTAAGAGGAAAATTTATTTTGAAGAATCCTTAGGGACCACCAGTTGTTACTTCAGAAGTTTTTAAAAGCTTTTGAACTTACTTTATTGGTACAAAAGTGTCAAATAAAAACTGAACTTTTTTGACTCTCGTGAATTAACAAAGGTTTACCACAAACTCAATAAACTAACTGGGAAGTATCGTGTTATTTCGTATTGTTTTCATTTCTAACTATCAATTCTTCATTTTACCCTGCCCTGCACACACATCACATGGTCTTGCCATGTCAATGATTATGTCAGGAGCCCATTGCTGCAATTGTCTTTTCTTGCTAACCTGTAACCTAATGTGTCGCCTGTTCCCAGCTTGCTTTTGGCCAAACGAGGTGTACGAGCCGTGCTTCGGCGGCTGCGCAGAGGTGTCGTGCGACAACCCACGCAACCACTTGCGGCCCTGCTACCCGTACTGCGAGCCGGGCTGCATCTGCGAGGAGCCCTACGTGCGCGATGACCGCACTCACCAGTGCGTGCTGCCGCAGGACTGCTCACCGTGGGTGCCACTTATAAAAAATAATAATATACCTAGTCCCCTCAGGAGTAGAGACGATTAGAACACCAGCATTATGCCAGTTACATACCATATAGCAGTTCCCTAGCTCAATGCCAAAACTTGAAGTAAAAATCATTATAGACCGACCGCTTTAATGAGTCCTCCGCCTTCCCCATCAAAGGCAAATTAAGCGTCCAGAAAGTCCTAACAATATCCCACAGGCTATTTTCTTTGAAATAACCATAATCCACGTAGGTATTACGTTACTAATTGAACCAATACGTGATCAATCTTCAAAATATTCCATTTAAATTGATACCTTCGCGATGACTCATTAAAGCGGTCGGCCTACAGTAAAGCAGGCTACTAATTAACGAAAATCACAAACACCATTTTTCTTTCCTAAGCAAACATTTTCACGCAGATCTTGTTGGAAAACCTTGATCTGATCATATTGCAGTAGGTATTCATTTCGAGTGATCTAGACTGCTAGAGCTAAACTTTACGTTCCCATTACAGAACACAAATGGGAATACCAGTACCAGCCAAAAAATCACAGGACAAGCCGGCACCGAAGTACAGAAGTGCGCCTCGAGGGTACATGAAGCGCGCAGAACTCGATGACTTTGACAACAACGAAGTTCCTAGTAGTCTCGTCAACAACGGTCCCATCTCTAGTGTGAACCCTAAGGACGAGTTGAAGCAACGCGGCAGCGATGTCTCCCGCATGGGCAACTACTTCAATATCGTCATAGCACCACCACCCATCAAAGCCGTGCAACCTAGGAAGCTAATCCAAAACAGAAATGCCGCCAAACGAATGAACTGAATTATATGAAATAATGTACGACTGTCTTGCCTAATATAAAGATTTGATGTATATTTTTTATTGATTCGTTTTTTTTTACATCGATTCCTTGTTGAAAATACTGAAAATAATACCCAGATACGATCAAAAGAGCAGAAAGTATCTCGAGCCCACCAGTAACCACAAGTACTACCTCCATCAAAACGCTGAACTCTTTGTGTCGTCATTAGAAATAAAAATGGTTGTTTTGCCTCTAGGCACTACGTCACACGGCAGTAACTGCAAGCCGTTCCATATGAAGCCACGTTCACGGTCATTAAACCAAAAGAGACAGAGAGAGAGAAACTGGTACCTAATCAATTAAAAAAACGACATAAAAGAAGAGTTTTTGTTTATACTTATTAGGTAGTCCATTTTTTGTTCATGATCGTTAAAAGCATGTATGCAATCACATCCGTTTGATTTTATTCGTTTTTTGTGAGAGCTTGATTAATTTTGTTGATTAGTTACGCATTCAATGTAAAGTGAAACGGAGCGATGCTTTGCAGCCATTTTGAAAACTACACCATGAACTGATTGACTTGTTCACAAAAAGTTTAACAATATGCGGAAATTACTTTTACTTGCATTGTTGTTATGTGAGTGTTTTGAATAATTAAATGAATCTACAGTTTAAAAAATAAACAACATTGCCAATAGACAATTTGATTTACAGATAACATCATTGCTATGGCGGCGAGGGTGAACAGTTACGATTATGATGATATGGATGGAAACAAGAGACTCACCCTTCTAGATGACAGAAGAAAATGGAGGAAGAAAGCATTATTGAACCCAATGGAGGACCACAGGGACTGGGAAAGAAGGAGAAACGAATATGATAACAGAGATCCGCGATACATGGATGAACCCGATCCGAAGATGTTCGGTGGAATAGACCGACAGAGAGATAATAATAATATGGATGTTCAATCCCCGTACAGACAACTGCCAAGACAACATTACGAAGACGATAAAATGAATTTACAACAGTCATTGAATCAAGAACAATCATTGGCACACGCGTCGTCATACATGTGAGTCCCTATAAGATCCAAATCCCTGTATATTCCCTAATTAGTGATGTCTCAATCTGCTTACGTTTATTTACAGGGAAAAAGAACCAGACAGAGAAAAGAAATCACCCATGACAATGAACTGCGACAGACCACATGAAAGGTAACTGAATAGTCCAAATGCGTTGACCTGTTTTGTGTATTTTTTTTTTAACATCCCCTAAAACATGTATTGCCAACCAGCGGTCCCAAGAGCCAATGTGTTCACAAAAGATTTAAATCAAATTTTTAATCGTACTTCTAGACTTAGCAAAAAAGGATACCAAAAAAACGATGGATGGACTGTGTGAAGGATGATATGACTAGAAACGAGGTGACTGCTGAGATGACGAGTAATGGAGAAGGATGTAAGCCGCCGATGAGACTTAACAAAAAATCACATTGTGCAAACCGATTGCTAGTGTTTTCTATTATAATATATGTACTGTTAATACAATATTCCTTTCGAATTTTGAACGAATACTAAGAATACTTGAACCTTATGCAAACAATAAAAAATCGAAGTGGTTCCTGGACAAAAAAAGATTGAAAACCATTGCTTTGACGTGGTCTCAACCATTTTTTTTCCAATTGATTGATTCCAAGATGTATATTAAATATCCTCTGTAATACGTGCAGGTACGAGGCGTGCTTCGCCGGCTGTGCATCCGTGACGTGTGACAACCCGCGGGACCGCCTGCGCCCCTGCTACCCTTTCTGCGAGCCCGGTTGCATCTGCGTGCACCCCTACGTGCGAGACGACAGGACCCACAAATGCGTCCTACCTGAGGAATGCACTAAGTACGACACTTTCGCTTACAACTGCATCTAATTCATCTGGCATATGACAAGTTGCACAAAACGTTACTTACAAAAATAGCATCTAATTAATCTGACAAACCTATACCAATCAGTTCCATAAAAAGTTAAAAAAATCTCACTTCAAAACTACTTTAAAAAATGCTTAAGTTAACCTTAAAGATTTACTTATTTTTGAGTAAGTAAGTAAGTAAAAAGAATCAGTATTTAATCTCTATAAATTACTTTTCTTTGCAGAGGCCTCAAAGGAATTCCTGATCTTGGCGACGATTTATAAGTAAACTTATAAAATGTGGAATGTTTTAAGCATACTATTGTATTTATTTTAATAAATTAACTTTTTTTATATTCGGCCAATTTTATTTCCCGCTGTATTTTCCCCATGGTCTAAGAAATACTTAATTAATGAATTTACAATTTTATTTTTTTATGTTTTTAAATATCTAATTCCAATGATTTGGTAGAGTTTGATTTGCTTGTATCTCTTGAAAAAAACGCACTCTCGAAGAGTTGCTGAAGTTGATTCATTATTATACTCAAGCATTCAGACGGAGGTCGCTTCGTTCGGCAAATATTCCTTCATTCATACTACTATGACTCTCCTACAGAACAGTGACTAGTGCGACCATGAAGTATTTTATAGGTTTCTAGATTTAAAGATATATATGGTTCGAAAAACAATGTTAAAGTATAGGAAGTTAAATATGAGTTAATTAAATAAGTTACAATTAGGTACTACATATGACAATCTTAGGGATAATGCCATCGTCATCTACAGATAAAGCAAAATGTCGTTTTATTTGAAATGAGCCTTCGCAAGCCCACTTTATCTTTTCAATACACCATTGTTTAGTTCTCAGCAATAAGTCACCAAAGTGTGTTGCCATTGTTTGATTCCTTATGTTTGTAATTATAACCTAGTTCTGAAATATACGAGCGTGTTGTGTAAACTAAATTCAACCTTTACTCTATTTAAATAAAGATAAAAGTAGCATCTACCATGACCCATATATTTTTTGTACCGCTTCTGTAAAAAGTAATTAAACGTGTTTATCAATAACATTTCCAATGTGTACAGTTTTCGTTGCCCCACCAATGGGTTTTTCAGTTTTATTGTGTTTTTTGGGGACTGTCCTGACACCATACCGCAGCGCACTTGCTTCCAAAGAAGTTGCTTATGGTAAGTCATCAATTTCATTCAAGGTATTAATTGGCAATCGTTGTATGGTAAGCAATCGTTCTGCCTAGTGACAGAATCTAGTCAGGTTTGGTAAATTTTTAAATTTTGTTTGAATTGACTTAAGGAAGAAACAATGTAAGCACACTCAAGAGGTCCAGTGGTACAGTTTCAGGTACCCGTCTACCATGACTATTCAGTCTTCTTTAAGGATCGTTTCCGGTCTCACGTATAACCCTACATTTGGTTTCAGAATGTGGCTCGCACGGAAGGTTTGAGTACTGTATCGACGAGTTGGCCGATTGCGTGATAGGCTGTCACTGCCACCCGGGGTACTACTTCGACACCGACACCAAAATATGTGAACCTAAGTATGGCTTCTTTATTTTTAATGTAAATTATAATAAGGTGCACGCATTCTCATAGCGCTTTTCTTTGGCAATTCATATTCGAAAGTAATGGAGGGAAAAATTATGGAATTTCATGATTGTAGAGATTTTCGACAAAATTTGACACGTGACACATAAACGTTACTCCACATTTTAATAGAGACATGCATTTTTTCAGCATAAAATTAACGCACCTCTACCGACGACAGTACCTGCCTGACCCCACTCTAACGCCAACAGCATATCCCACCTACCAGACCTATCCAACGCACTCGACACCCACCGCCACTGAGCACCTTAACAACAAGGATCATGAAGACACCAAAGACACAGATGAAATCGGTAATTGGCTCTACAACCAATTCTTTAAAACCATAGAGAGTCAAGTTATTAGCAATTCTAATAATACAAAATCAAATAGTGATGAAAAGCCACCGACACGAAGAAGTGGAGGTGACACAGGCATCAGTAAATCTAAGAAAAAATCGCGGAAGTCCATTAGAGGTCGCAAGAAAAGGAAACACGGGAAACAGCGTGGCCTGCCGAGGAAACTACTCCGCATTTCAGAAGATGATAGTTTATTTGATGATTCAGATTCTGATTCAGATAGCTCCAGTTCCAGTAGTGATAGCGAGAGCAGCAGCACGAGCGACAGTGATACGTCATCTGATGCAGATATTGGCGGCAAAAAGACATCATCCGACTCAGACCATGGTCATAAAAAAGTTATAATATTTAATAGAAGACCGAAACCACCTTTACCTTCGTTTATTTTCTTGCCGAATATGGATACGCCATACTATCCGCCGATAGGTTTACCGCCACCGCCACTCGTACCCATGTATCCTATGATACCAGTACCTCCGATGCCTCCTCCAATGTTTCCTCCTTTCCCAGGTTTGCAAGATGGTTTTTTTTTATATTAATACGTCTATTTATTTACCCTTTTTACGCCCAAATATTATCGATAATTGTTTTAACTCTTGAAATGATTATAGGGACTGCAGAAAGTGACGACGAAAGTAGCAATTCTACAACTACAGCTCCCAAGACCAGCTCTAGTTCTACAGAGGCGTCCACCACAGTCGAAACTACAACTCAGTCGACCACACCTGTATCAACCACCGAGCCAGAAATCAGACGCAATAGACCTGGGTAGGTAGACACCTCAGAATACCAAATCTAGCAAAAATACTAGCTCGAGCAGGACCTGGGTAGGTTTTTATAAACAATGTTAAAAAAATTCAAGATGAGCTACGGAAGCTTTATTTTAAGAAAGTTCTGTGATAAAACTAAATATTTAGAAGAAAAAAAAAAACTACATTAAAGAAATTAACTAACAAAATATAAGTAGGTACATACAAAAAAATAAGCCGCGAATAAGTGTAAGCTTGTACCTACTGTTCAATTCGCTGACATCTAGAAACGTGCTCGGAAGGCTGGCAGCGTTGCCACGTTGAATCATCAACCACGTACAGTAGACATTTCGATTTCAACTTACAATTATGCTTTTTTCATAACAGTATGATTTCCAATAAATATCTTCGTAACAGCATAAAATTGCTATGTCTATACATTAGGAGAAAACCTAACTACATTTAGGTGGGCTGCGCTAGAGCGGCTGCTGCAAAACCTCAAACGGCGCAAATACAATAATTTTATTAGTAGTTATGTGTTTGGGGTTGAAAGACTAGGGCCATGGGGTCCGAGTGCCCACCTAGTATTTCGGGAAATCGCCAAGCGGTTCTTCGTGACCAGAGAGCCGGCCTATTTTTTGGCTAAAGAATTGGCATTGACATCAAACGTATCAATGCTGCCAGCCTTCTGGGCACTTTTCCTGTTGACAGCGATGTGGACGAATTTTTTGACGCCCTTTTGATACTTGGACATACTTTTATTACTACATGTTATAGATTTGTAGTTTGTAAATAATGTAAACAGAAGTTGAGAGATTTAAAAAAATCTAATAAGCTACATTCATATAAATAATAATATTAAATGTATTTCAGGAAACAAAAAAAACAGAGACGTACTAAGCTGGTAAGTGAAACTTAGGCCCGGACTCCATCAAAGCGGAGACGAGCGGAGCGGAGAGGAGACGTGCGGACACCGACCAATCACATTAATTTATATCTACATCGTGTTTCTCGCCTCTTCTGTGATTGGTTGAATCTTGCACATCTCCTCTCCGCTCCGCTCGTCTCCGCTTTGGTGGAAACCGGGCCTTATTGTAAGGTAGAAAGATGTGTGAGGACTAGTGATTGCTGGCAGATGTTGAGAGATAGATGAAAGCCGTTGAAAGAGCGTGAGTGTAGAGATGTGAAAGATTTTAGGTCACTATGGTGATAGATTGTGTACTTAGCAATGGCGTAGCTAGGCCTAATAGGACCCTATATCAAAAATTGGGGGCCCTACGTAACCGAGTGCGGCGAACACCAAAAAAATATATATTAAAATAGCATCCTGACTTGCATCGCTTAAGCTGTCATTGATTTTACTAAGATAATGTAAGAGCGAGCAAAGTGGGATAAAAAATATAGTAACCACAATCATGGCTCGCACAGGTAAAGGCATTCATCGAAAATCCAGAAAAGCGAGCTTGAAAAATTCTAGCTTTCTGGACCGCGACGAGTCAAGACTTCGCTCTTAAAAGCGAGCCAAGCGAGCTCGATATTTTGAAGCCTTCTAGACTGCGATAAGTTAATATTCATTATTTAATCATAACGGGCCTCTTATCAATAACAATTTGTGGTTATTGGAAGATTTTGTGATTTTTTTCCTTAACAGGTCAGGGCCCTTGTTACTCGTCAGGGCCCGTATCATTGATACGACGGTAGGTACGCCCCTAGTACTTAGGAATGTTATAACCACACTAACTTTTCTGCAGATGCAATTGTACCGACAAAAGCTGAAAGAATTAAAAAGACTTGAACCATCGTTAACTCGTGAAAAATTACCAGAAGAAATTCTAGACGACATTCCTAATATACCTGAAGATGACACACCTCACATGGGATTACACCAAGAGGATCAAGAAGAAGTCCATGTTCCCAGATTAGAGGATGTTGATTTTAAGTACTTATCCGAACTTATACACAGAGTGAATCAAAGTAAAAGTAGAAGCAGTCCCCCTTTATCTTTTGATCTATCCGAAGATTTAAAAAAACTACAAAAACTGCAATCATCACTACCAACACGCAGAAATATCGGTTCAAACAACTCACCACGAAAAGTACAAAGACAAGGTCTTGATGCCGACTACTATTCTAAGCTAGGAAGACAAATAGCTTCTATGATACGCAACGCAGATTCTGAAGTTGAGCTTCAATTTGCTAAACAATCAAACCATGCAAACGGTGATAACCTATTTCATTCTGTTCTTAGCGAAAACAGTTTCCTCCCTCGATCATTTTGGGAGAGATCAATTCGATCACCTCTCCTTCAGAAATTACCAATATTTGAGTACCTGGATGAGTCACGAACTCTGAAGCACAGTAGTGAAAAAAGTCTTATCAACCTCGAAAACGAAGTTGAAGTTTATGCCAGTTCTCCTCATCCTATGAGTTTACAAGATCTTGAGAATATTTTAAACACAATACGAAAAGCGCATACTCAATTCAGGCAACCTATGACGAGCACGAAACAGTCTAATGTAAGTATGAATGTTAACTTATTACCAAAGCACGTAAGACCCGCTCGCAGACACAATAGATTATTTGATGCTCCAGAAAAGGTGGATTACGTAAGACCCGCTCGTAGACACAATAAATTATTTGATGCTCCAGAGAAGGTGGATTACATAACCGAACCTCCGGAGACTCCAGTACCATCGGTAGTATACGTAGAGTTGCACCCAGCAGTAGTAACAAATGCAAGCGTCTTTCACGAGCCCGAAACAAGCTTTAAAGTACCTTACAGAGACTATTGGATGTTTAACCCAGAACCAGTTCAACAAGAAACAAGACCAACACCTGTGTTTGACCAAACCACTAAGCCAACAATGCATGACAATCAAATATATAACATAAATCGTATGAGACCGCCCTTTGTAGGTGTTGTGCGGCCCAAACATACGGAAACTAATAAATCTCGTGGAGAATATTTACATTTCCTGAAGAGTATGCCACCTACAAAACAGACCACTCCAATAAGACACGAAACCAAAGTCGAAAAATACGCAAACTTAAACTATTTCACTGGGCACCAACACTATATGTTCGACACGGTCTCTTATCCGCTTCAGCAGGATCAGCTTCTTCTTCAACCGTTAAAGATGATCAGTAATAGAATCCGCAGTAAGCCTTCATATTTTGACAACCAATTACATCAATCTGAATATTTCAATTGACAATTTTTTTTGTATTTATGTACACCTAATATTTAATATTAAACGAATCAATATTTTAAAACAAATCTTGTTGGGAATCCTTTGTGTGTTTGCGATATGTTAATATGTACAATCCTGAGCGGGCACGCGGCGTGCAGCGCGGCGTGCGGCGTGTGGCGTGCCAACCTCTATCCCGCTGCAGTGCAGTGAATTCCTCTGCACCATGATCACACAGCAGTCTCGTCACATAGCGAGACGAATAATACAACATGGTATCCAACGCTCCTCGGGTTTATTTATCCAGTACGGCAAATGGATTCAAAGGTGCAGTGGATATGAGGCAAACTGTTCCATACACAGTAGCACTACTTGGGAATAAATGGTAATCCCGTTGTATTCTTCACAGACAATTTAATTCCCATTTCATAACGTGGGACGTGTGCTCAGGCAGCGGGTAGTTCGCTGCGGCTCCAAACCTGTTTGTGTACCATCAGTTTGGGAATTGAAGCGCGAGCGTACACCGACCGTGCTCACTTACATCCTTGTTGTTATCAACTTATACTTTTATCATACCGGGTGCAGTGGTACAGTGAATCCACGTTATAGTTGCTGGGAGATGGTTTAATGATAGTTAAAGATATAGGTACACATACATAAATAAACGCATACAAACATAAACTCCTTTTTCCTATGGAGGAGGGCAAAAACCACAAAACCTGCTACGATCCTTTATATGCCTTTTGCTTGATACCTTATCTTTTATGAAAGATATTGTTACTAAAAACAATATTAATTTTCTGTTGGTGATTGAGCTAAGTTAAAATAAACATGTGCGACTTTCAACTTAGTTTAACTACTCACACTGCTGGCTTTCTTTCGTCTCTGAGCGTCCTTCATCCGGTATTTCCCGTCATTTCTGTATGTCGCAGGCACAGAGAACGCGCTTATGAATGGTTCAGATTTCGATTTTGACTAGTTACTCCATCAGCAAAACCGTATTCCATCGGTTTTCGCCGTATATACTCAGATATTAAGCATAATACCTCCGATTGCGATTTCGTGACCGTTCGACAGGGAAACTTTGACTGCAGCTTCTTTCGAGGTGTTTTGACAATTGCAGTTAATTATTATACCTTTACTGACAGGCGTTAAATTTAGAATCATATTTAGATGGGAAGCTCTTATTCTTATTCCGCAAGTAACCCGGCTGACGATTGTGTCTGCTTTATTTGATTTCTTCAAACAGAGCCGTGGACGAGCGTGTCGAGTGTTTATAAATTCTCTTTACATGCCACGATTGGAAAATAGCGGACTAGAAAGAAATGCCACACACATTTACTGGATTAGAACTTCCTTTTCTGGATTTAATAAAGTAGTCCAAGAGCTTTTTAAATAAATAAACGAGTAACATAATTTGCAGATCTGAAAATGTGTCTAGTTGACTCTAGACAAATAGATATCTAACCACAAATAACATTTTAATCTTAACGTAGAACACCGCGCGATGTTACTGTACCATTTGAAAAAAGAATCGGACCAGTAATCACAGAGAAATCGGTGTACATTCATGAAAAAATATATATAAGCTGGTGGAATACATAACCGACTTTTTCGAAACACCTACCTACCTAACCCCACACCACCGATTTGAATGAAATTTTGTTGATTTCAGCTTGAAAGATAGAATCGTTTTGGATCCGATAGGTGACGCTATGCGAAGCAGGGGCACCGCTAGTATCTCATATGGTCCACTTATTTTGTAATTAAAATCCTAAAAGCAACTTTTGCTCTGTATCTCGTAGACGCCTGAGCACATTTTGCTTAGCTACCCAGCGAAGTAGAAAGGACGTTGAAACCAGGCTTATCCAGGCGCCATGCCACGCCAATTTGTATTCGGTTCATTCCGTTCTAAGTCGAAGGCACACATGTCTCCTGTCGTGACGATCACACACAATAACATTGTCTGACTACACTGGGATCTGAACTTTTAATGCCCGTGCTGAAGAATGTACTGAACCGGACGCTTCTATTTTAAATTGTGGTTTTTATTTCTACTCTTGCAGGTCAGACTTTCATAGAGTTTAGGGACCCAAGTATCCCAACAATCTTGGCTTCACCAGTTTTTTCTTATACTAAGACCATTTTTTATAGAAAACCATCAGTGCGCTGTACCTCTGTCTGTAAAATTGGAAAAACAATGTGTCAAAACTAACACCGAAATCGCTTAACAGAATACTAACACCAGTTCCAGCTTGTTTAAATATAGAAAAATAAATTGAAAGGGTAAACATACAGAGCGCGGGAAGTCGACGTGTCCAAAAATGTAGTCCACACGACAATCTGGGCTGAGTTAGCGGCCCGGTGCGGCCCGGTGCGGCCCGGTGCGGCTGTCGTCTGCTGAATACTAAGCGACACAGTTTGCCGCCTTTTGCCTTCTCCTCATAATGGTCCAAATATTTCAGTATCTGGCCGTAACAAACATTGTATGGTTAGTTTAGTCCGTCCGGGTCAAGTGGCCAAAACCTAACCTTTCGTGTGTGTATTGAATATTAATGATGTCACATTGGTTCCAATAGAATGCTTTTTATAACTACGTCACAGTACGGCTTCCATCTAAAACCATCCCTTAAAGCAGGTGAAATTCCAAATAAGGAAACAGAAAATAGATTCTAATTAGTTGCCGGGCGATGGGACGAGTCGGGATGCCAGGGAACACATTAAACTCTCATGGGCAAAACACTGCGCCTGTCTGTAATCCCTCTCTGACCGAACTGGGTCACACGCCGCAAGGACAAACCTTTTTATTTTATTAGTAGAAGCCTTTTCAACAATGTACTGAGTCATTGATTCCATGTTACGAAATAGGAAGATCGCACTTCGACATTAACTGGTTAAATCCGGCCAAGTGCGAGCCCGGCATACTAAGGGTTCCATAGCACAAACAATCTGTTCATTAAAAATAAGTCATATGTCAATTTACACTCAACAGCGAAACTAAATTTGTTTTTCATAGTATGTTAATGAAAAACAAAGTTACTTACTGCTGTAGTTTCATGAAAAAGTCCCATATCTCAAAAACTAAATATGAAATCTTATTCCAACCCATTTGAGTTCTATAAACAAACAGTTCAGAATATTCCTCTTCTTAAATAATAATAATACCAGCCTGTTACTGTCCCACTGCTGGGCAAAGGCCTCTTCTCATACAGAGAAGGCACGAGCATTGATCACCACGCTTGCTCAAGACGGGTTGGCGATTTCAGATTTATATTAATTATAAGTCCAGGTTTCCTCACGATGTTTTCCTTCACCGATGTCTGTGATTCCTCTTCTTACTTTAAAAAATTAGAAGTCCCCCCTCTAATTTTTAAAGTAAGATACAATTTTTACAGCTTATGAAACTAATATTTCTTGATGAAATCCATTGACTTTAAAATCCTGTCGATAGATACCCCACTTACATAGTTGTATAAATGTAGACTTTTTTCAACCTTCACTTACATGAACGGAGGACCCCTATTTTATTTTTCATAATTTCACATCACTTTTGTGTAGCGGATCATAGAAGACACCTACTCTCCAAATTTCAGCTCTGTGGTACCAACAGTCTCGGAGTAAAGTGGCTGTGACACACGGGTAGGGTTCCGTTTCAGCCACTTGGCTACGGAACCACCGACAGTTACTCCCACTGACCGGTATGCCTTAGTAATGAATTTTCATACTGTCTACACATTCACTATCAGTTTAGCAGTCATACTACCTATGATATAAGGTTGGTTTAAGAAAGGTTTGCTGTAAGAAAACCTAATTCCGGGTTAAGCTTGCCGTTGTACATAAGCTATATATTGTGATTTTGTGTGTAATAAAGAATAAGAAGAATATAACTTAGTACAGTGCGGGGTTAAGCGTACCTACTATATTCTTTTATTTTACCTGAAGATGCTTAAAACTTAACCTGCTTTTCGAGCATTTTGATTCCCTTCCAACTTTTCAAGTGGCTTCGTCTTATTAGTTTTTACGTCAAACAAACTTGAACAATTGAACATATCGTATTCATCTTCCTGTCTAACTAGACGCGTCTCGGGAGGACGGAACCCGTACTCATAGGTAATGTTAATGCATCAGCTGCTCCCAGTCCCACGCATGTCGAAATAACTGTATGTGGGAAAAGGTTGTCTATTGCTTTGCTGTGCCTACAATGTTACAAACAAATTAAGGAACAAACTACTAGGTAACAAATCTAATGGGTACCTGCTCGATGTGGGTATTTAAGTTACAGAAACTTACGCAATTACCTACGTATAAATTTTAATCAATCGAACTGTTTTATTCGAACCCTCTTTTACTGGACAAATCCCTAAGCACAAATAGAGCTTATCCTAAAGTTACATGAACCCCAGTACCTTCATTCGATTGATTAATTGAAATAAAAGATTCAAGCCTGTCTACCTAATTGTGTACCGGACCGACAGTAAGTAGGTATTGTCCCTATACCTATACCCGTTGTATTATGTAGAGTTGGACAATTGTACGAGTTCTAAGTACCTATTTTCATCTTTGTCTGGTAAGAATAGTATTACAAAGCTATCAAGATTCTCTCTAGACACACATTGAATCCTTCCATCGCAGTCAGTTTTGTCCGACGTGCTGCGAAGTCGACGTCCTCGAGAATACGAACAAGTACTGTACTTTGCGATATTGAGGTTCGCTTACAAATAGGGTCGAAATTTATTCCGCGCCGTATCGGGCCATGCATGTATTTCCAATTTTCATATTTCCCACGGTGGGCCGGGCCCCGATATCTAGTAAATCTCCTACAGATATTTTTATGAAACCGAATTGATTTACAGCTTTCGGTACAGCGAATATAACAGTTTCATGCAATATTCAAGTATTTCATGCGAAATTATCGAAATAGGGATACGAAGTAAAGTAATCGGTACGTTTTATATTATCGTAACTTTACATAAAATTACCATAACATAATCTGACCTTTATTCTTGCTAGATTTGTTTCAAATGCTTCGTATTTAAACATTTAGATAAAAAACCTTATTCAGGCTTCTTTTAGAACGATAACAGTGAAATATCTGGATTCCCTTTCCTTAGATAACACTACAATTCGCCAAATCACTACACGCCCCTAAACGACGTCTGTTGAGATAAAGAGGTTATTTGTAAAGGCCCTTCCTCCTGCAGGTAGCGATAACACCTTAAACAATTGCGGAAGAAGAAAAAAAAGTCGAGTTTACGTACGGTAAAGTACGGCGCTGATCGTTCGCTTAGTCAGGACGTTCAGGTAAGTGGTCTCCGGCGGAGCGGCTCCGTGCGGCTCGGAGGCGGCTGTGCGGCGCGTATCGGCACAGGTACGCCCGTCGCCGGTATTTCCCTGAGGCGTGTTTACGACGCACCGCGCACAGCCCAATCTTCACCTCCAAACATCATTGCCAGCAAAATGTCGAGCGAATTATACACAACAATAACAAAAGGAAAGAAAACCTCTGCAGGAAAAGTTTTAAGCCCAGCGAAAATGGCACGAAGTTGAGACAATAGGCTCCAAGGTGCTTTGATGGAGTAATTCAGAGGGCGGTGTTTGTTCTGTAAAAGTGAGCAGGAATTACCTAAATGTATTTAAAGAAAAACTTGACGGAAAGTACTTACTATTCATAACCGACCATTTTCCTCGAGAAGTTTGTAGATTTAGAAGTAAATATTTGGTATTCGGTTTGGGACCTAACGATTTTATATCATTAAACTTATTTTAATGTGGCTTTTATTTGATGTTATTTAAATTATGTAAATTAAAGTAAAAAGGAACCACTTTATGAGAAATCAATAGTGGGACGACAAATAGAAAACGTGCACATAATTTGCATGTGACTGTGAGTGAGTACTGTGCGAAGTTTGGAGAGTCTGTCCGCCCGCGTCGCACGCCGGACGCCGGACAGACCTCGGACTCTCTCGACCTTAAACGATTTCGCGCTCGGACCAAATCCTCCAACAAATTAGGATTAGATGAGGGTCCCTGTGTTTTTAGGGCAAAACAGTAAATGTAATTCCAATTGAAAACTCAATTTCCCTTAGAATTGCTCAGGTAGAACGAATTTTATTTCACTTCGAAAGTGTACCCTTTTAGGTCTTATAATTTCATGATGATTTCATACAACCCTTTGATTAAATACCTTCGTGTATCGGGATATAAAACGAATACAAAATAGACTCTTTCAACTTTTGATAAGTCATATTATACTACTTACTGTAACTTGATTTACCTATAACCTAAGTTACATAAGAAAATATCTGTAAATATAAGTTTTACGCGTAGCTCTTATAATTCAGAATGATCGTGTATCATATAAAGCTGATTTATGCGTATAAATAATTCATACAAGTACCAAATAAGCAATGTATCGCTCCTCAGAGATATCAACCCCATGCTTACGAGCTACGAGCCGTACTTCTTACCTCGCGGTACTGGTAACGTGCACCTTAGGTATATCGTTTCGTTCGTAGATCACTGTAGACGTGAAAGATACTGGCTTCCGGCGCTGATATTCCATTTATCGGCATTTGCGACTGTCACTACGGAAACCATCTATCTACATACATAAACTCACGAGTTTTTTCCATGGGGTAAGCAGAAACTCTAGAACTCCACCTACTACGATTCAACTATGATACGTAAAATAATATTATAAACTGGTCGTAAATAGGTTGGAACCTGTTACTGCGTTAAATATTTTTTTATGTATTACTTCTTAACAAAATAAATAAGTCTGAAATCATGCCGTTTCCCCGCTAAGCTCAACGTCGTGCCGTGTTGCTACGCCAGAAGAAAAGCTTACCTACGGATTTCCTCGAGAAATATTTCATCATTGGCGACATAAAAACAACTCCGTGAGACAAAGAACAACGACGACTCGTCTCTAGAGGATGACAACACAAATAAACAAGACTCAGTCAATCAACCAAATCTTTATGTACAACTCCGTAACTGAATCACACCGAGTTTATTTATAGGTACCGACGTGACATCGTATCTACGTGACTCACAATTTTATGAAATACAAATTAACTTGTTAATCATGAAAGCGTAATTTCACCTTTAGCCCTCCACGGTAAGTGAGCCTCACGACGGAAATGTTCTAAAGTCTTTGTTGATTTATGTGCTAACTTGGCTTACGTGCTCATTCGGTACATGTATTATGGTCTTAAAGAAGTGTTATTTACGAAAATGGTGCGCAATATACAATGACGAAGGTTAGGGTCCTTATTTTAACAATATGGTAGATACTGAATGATGAAATTAATCATCATTTTTGATAAATGTAATGAGAAAAGAATAATGAGAATTTAATCGCGAAAATCTTTTCCTCCTATTTATCTGTTATAAACAATCTATTGTAAACAGAATCACAATGTTTTCTTCGAAAGTTTTTGTCAATACATGTAAAACGTAAGCTAATTCCGATGCACAAACCGCCTGAGAGCATCGAACTCGATTTTCTCGAAACGAATGTTGGAGAATACGAAGAGACAGATAAAACGTGGAATCGGAGAAACTGCTTATTTTATTACCACGTCGAACTGAAAGGCGGATGGGATAGGCCTCGGGCCGGATTGGACCAACCTCAATTAGGGACAGAACATATCCATCTAGCCACGCATTCTAATCAATAGCTGGCCCAACTTATATCTTATTTTATATATATTTTAGGAAATTGTGAGGAAAAGTCTGTGTTTAGATTTATTTGCTACGTGACAAGAGATAAATGTCACATTACAACAAGTTATACTTACGGAAATATGACGTTTTAAAATTACTGCATGAGTACAATTACAGTAGGTACATAATTGTACTCAATATTTTTACCTTCTATTTTTTGAGGATGTAGAGAGATCGTCACCGTCAATTAAGTATATGAAAAAAAAAAATTGAAGAAAAGCGTTAGTTTATGTGTGTAATACCTTTGTATTCCTATGTAAATAGTTAGACCGCTGCAAGATTGTTTTAGAAAATATATTTTAAGTTTCTTTATTACACTTTTAGTAAGTACAAATTAAATAAGTTTACCTACAGTAACTAAGTTGGAACAATATTGAGTATCAAAGTGTGCGGTACAAGTTAATTAAATGCACCTCGTCCAATGTTTTTGTTGAGCACCTGTTGTTGTTACGTTATATCTGTAAGTTAATAAGTCACCCGCTGCACCCCGCGTAACTTGCTACCAGAACACCACCACAGACATACAAGATGTGGATCTTAATAAGTACCTTCTGAAAATATTCTAGTCATAAGTACGATACGATTGAGATTGATTTTTTTTATTGTTCGAGTGATACGATTTGTTGTATTCGTTGAGTACCTAATTTCGATCGATTTCAGCGAGATTTGTTGACTATATTTTTATTGCATTTGCAACAAATAAAAGGGGCATACATTGTCCCAAATTTATTTATTTATCCATATCCATCTGTACCTATTGTCTTTTAACTGTCATCTCAGAAGTAATTGTGGTTTAGGGTGTAGTTAGACCTACATACATTTTCAAAAAGGGGTTTTTTTAGAAACTTAGGTACTAAACCACAAATAAGCGGGCAAGTTTATTTCTTTGTTTTATTATAGGATTGACTAGTATACCCGTTTGTGTTTGTCGCTTCTAGTACAATAATGAAGTCAGTGTTGTTCAGCATGTCTTGAACTAAGTTTGTAATACAAGCCTGAATATGCAGACGGCAGATGTTAGCAACACCGCATATAAATTACTAACACGACCACAATCCGCGCCTGTTTTACCTCTTACAGTAATTAATTTACTTAATAAGTAAGTACCGACCGCGTGATGAGCAGAATGGAATGTTTATCTTCGATAAAATCATAATTGGAAGGAATGAAGTAGGAAGTGTACTCTGACTAGACGGGTAAATAAATAGTATGAATGAAAATGACATGCAGCGCCGAATCCAAATTATTTGGGAAAAGGAGCTGGATCCTGGATGATAATGATCTTCTATAATAATTAACACTTGTTTTATTATTTCAAGAGAGCTAAAATAAGTACCGAGACGATGAAGCCAGAAAACATTTTTTTTTTAATCAGCCGATTCTGTCCCACTGCTGTGCAAAGTCCTCCCCCATTCCTTTTCAACTCTCCCGGTGTTTTGCCTCCTCTGGCCAATCAGTCAGGAACGAGTCCAAGTCGTCACGCCAGCGTTTCTTGGGCCTGCCTCGGTGACGACGACCGTCTTCAGGGATAGTAGACAAAATATAAAGCTGTCAAATTGATCAGAAAGGAAAAGCAGGGGATTGGAAGAAAAACGCTTCTTCTCATTTACCTCCATTTCGAGCAGGGCAAAAAAAACAGAACCAAATGAACTTTACGCTCCCGGGCGTTTATACCAAAAGTCCTCATAATACCGCGGTTGCAACAGCCGCTACATATGGGGGCTTCCCAAAGTTACAGCGAACTTTATAAATGAGAACTACAGCACGCGGCTAGAAATTTGAATTTTTTAGCAGTTACCTACGCCTATAAATCAAGTGTAAAGTCGCCCTAAGCTCTCCGAGATAGCTTTCTGGAACATTTTAAAATGTAAATGACCCTCAACTCCGCACCTGTATAAACGTCAGGTATTACAGGTAATATGTTAATGTTACAGCCAGTCTGGGCTACCTCATAAACATGAGGGATTCGAATCGTAAAATTCGGCATTTCTGTTAGTATGAATGTAAATAAATAAATAAAAACACATTTGTAATGCTGAAAGGCTATGCAGAGGTGCACCAAATAGTAAACCCACATTTCGCCAGTTAGTAAGTTAGTAATAATGGTTATTTCCAAATGCTTAAGTAGGTACATAAAAAACAAAGTAGATACTTTTTAAAATACCTATAAATAAAGTAAATCGGAACTACGGGACCAACTGATAAATTAGTCACTCAAAAAAAATTGTTTTCTGGTAAGTTAGCATATCTGAGAGTCTCGACTTAATTTAATATTAACAAATTAAATGCATGGCTCGTCTTTATCCATACGGATACAAAGCAACTACCAAGAATATGGATATCATAGCGCCCTCTCGGTACAAAAACCTGATAACCACATACAAGCACATGGGGCTGAATTTCATAATTGTCAGCACTCCGGTGTAAAACTACGCCATCTAGTGAATGAAGTCGGAACTTTGGACGAGACCAGTAGCAAGCGAAATATAAGAGTTAAACCATTCCGTGCTTATGAAATGGACGAACAAGAATATAGTTCCCAATATATGCGTTAGAGGCCGTTTTCCAAGACTTTAGCCAGATAAGAAAATTCAGTAATATGAAAAGCTCTAGATCTCAGAAAGCAGCTGGATCATTCATTAATTTCGTAATGCATAGCAATAATTTATGGTAGATAGCTGTTATCACATTTTAACAAAATTTAATTCTGTTAATTTTGTTTTAAAATTTTCACGCCGTGCGTTGTCGGCAACACATAGAGATCTCTGAACTTTATAATGGGTGGAAAAGTACCCTTAACTAAGCCGAAAGGTACTTGTTCTACCCGTCATTGCGATCATTTTTGTGTTCTAGACCAAATCTGAGAAACTTCTAGTTACGGAGATATTGGGGGTCAAAGTTCCAACTTTGTCACAAGTTTTTTTTTGAATACAAGTTTTTAATGTTATAACTTTACTTTAAATACATCCACGACCCCCGTACTATTCAATGCTGGATGCATCCAGCACAATGTTTTGATTCCTACCGTAAAACGTGATTTTTCTCCCCAAAACAAAAAGTCGTTTCCCAGAAATATTTTTTGCGTAGAGTAACTCAGTTTGATGTTCAGAATGCTTGGTCGTGAAGGGTCTGTTTACACCATGTATTTACACCTTTTGCACCTGTTTGTCAAATAAAAATTTTAACTTGCAATCTAGTACCTTGCTTCACCTATGATTTCTTAAGGCTAAATTCTGCGTGTGCAAAGCTCAGAAAGTCACAGCAAAAACTTTTGTTTGGTAGAAAAACTACAATAGAGGTTGTATGAAGTATCTAGTGTTAAATCAAAGCCGTTATACCTACGAGTACCTAAAGCTCGTGCAATCGCTCATAATCGCTCTTACAAAAATGTCCAGCATTTGAATAATGCCCCACGTTTTGGAATATTCAATACTCAATAGATATTAGAACAGTTATTAATAGCTTTTGCGAAAGTGCGTAGCTAATCTAGATTATTTCGAAAGCGATTCCCTTGACACGAATGCTAAATGTCAGTGTCAGTGCTTGCGCCTCATTGACTGGATAGGTAAGCTCACTTGCCTGGCTTTATTAGAAAACTATACTGCAGACGTCATGCTTAGAAATAAACAAGAGCAAATAAACCTTAAATATAAGACTGTAGGAACGTCTACAATAAAATTGTACTGAATCTTATAAAGCATGTACCTTATCATACAAAGGTTCCTACAAGTTAGGCCCATATACCTAACAGAAGACTGAAGTTGTGACCTAGATAGACGGGTCCCCGCAGAACTAGGAGACTGCGGTCTCCTTGGTTCACCAATAAACCAAAAACACAAGAGCCAACAAAAAAATGCAAAATTATAATGTATCTAAACCCGTTCTTCAAAGTTTAAAAGGCTCATGATATACCCTGGCTCAGAATTCTTATCGCTATTATGAAAATGATAAATTAATTCAGTCATGTGAGACATTAAATATGCGTTATGTTTAAAAAGCGAAACGAAAAAGTCACGTGTGATAGATTAATGTGCCCCAAATCCTGAGTTGCATCACATCTAATGCTCGTAAATCACCGGGTTCCGTAAATAGCCTAAGTTTGGTGACGATCCCCAGACTGACATCCCGCCGATCTAAAAGTCGTTAAAAACCAACTGATGCTATTTATATAGCTACTTCCTTGTGGCTCGCGAGATCACACACCTGTAAGATTTTGGTGGCTGTCATACCTATGCAGGTTATGGGGTAATGTTAACTCAAAAAAATACTCTTTTGTAATAAAATTATCATACTTACCTCATGAAAATGTTTATGATTTTTTTATGTGTACCTTTACCCATTGCATGAGTTTCATTCATACCATTCATGTCATGCCAATCTTTACTTGCTAATGTGATGGTAATAACTTTCATAATTTTGTACCTTAATAATTTACGCAATAATTCGAGTTAACTCGTATTCAATTGGACGATGTGAGAACAAGCAGCGTTCATTTGAACCTTAGCCTGTCACTGATTTCATGAGCACAGCATAAATGCGCATCTAACTAAACAGCAATTCCGTTTAATTAAGGCTGTTATGTCCCACCATCAGTTGCCATTAAATTTAAATTATCCACTTTGTAACTGGATAGACCAATTTTGTGTACTATATTAGCGTCCCTTCGAAAGTACGAACTCTCAAAACATGTGTGGATTTATATCTGGTAATTAAATAATTATTTCATTTCATTTCAAAACAAAAAGGCCTATATATATTGATTTGTGTTTGTTGGTAACTGTAACTAAGTACTAAAAAGTAAACAGATAGACATCTGTTTAATTATTTACACGTTCGCGCGCTAACTACTAAACCGATCGTTATGAATTTCACAGATGGGTAGCTTCGGAGGCTCGGACCTGGAAAGGGATACTTTTCATCCTAGATATTAGTCATAAAAATTAAATCCAAAATACACGCAGAAGAAGTCGTCAATCAGCTAGTAAACTGAAACGAACTAGCTTTCGGACTTTTCTGAAATAAGGGGCTCTCTGGCCACTGCCACCAGATTCAGCTGCATATCTGTTTTTTACTGACCTTCTATTAGCGTGCATTTCCGTAATATCAAAGAATCTCGTTTAGAGTGAGGTGAGAGGTCAAGTGTTCCTCTCATCCTCTGAGAGGCAAAGCACTCTGTTGGTATCTGAGATTATTTATTACGAGAAGTAAATAGGTACATCTACATGCCCGCTGTACTTCAGTAATATGAATGTATTTTTGGTAATGTTTCGTACTAGCTCAAAATAAAGACGGGCAGGAGAAGTCCGTATTACAAAATTATGGCGAATAATTCTAGCCTATTGAATTTAAGATAAAGTGGTTTACTCATAACGCTGAAAGATAAGAGACGTAAAGCAAGCTTAATAAAGTGTAAACACGGTTAAACAGTCGCATATCTTTATTTATCATTAATCAGCATTTACGAAAATCTAACATCTATAAACTAACTAATCTCAAGTGAAAATGATTTTCACTTTCCCCGTTATGTAAGAATTATCTGAGAAGTGTCGCACGTAGAATCGGTACGTAGTGCGCAGTTCGGATACGTGTCGCGATCCGCGCAGGGACGCAGGGCGGGCGGCGCTGAGCCACTGGCGCTCTACCGCCCGCCCTGCTCGCTCGCCCGCTGCCTCGCATCTATCTCCAAACCAGCATCTACGAGCTGCCTCTAACAGCATCACTTTGCTTCCACAGAGCCTCTCCAGTAACCAAGGTAACCACTTTAAAAATATCTGTTTGTTTTTATTTAACCATTTATTGCTCATTTTTTACTCTTTGTGCTCTTTTTGCGGTTCCATGTCAGTAGGTCGAATTATCGCGGATGAAGACCCACTACTGCGTCTGTTTATATTTACATTTATTTATTATACTATTGCTATGACATTTTATTGTTTATCAGTGGTTTACCAAAGATGTTTGTAACGTAGTGTCATGGTGATAGCGTTATAACAAACTTGGTTAGAGCAACCTAGGCATTGTGGATTAGCCATTTGTTTATGTTTTTCATATCCCTATATATTCAATTCATTCCGACTTATCAATGAAAGATTAGGTAGAACCGTAGGATTGTCTCAATGCCATGACAGTGGTCCAAATATCTAGACAATAACAACATCATTCCGACTTTGTTTTTTGAAAACAGTTTTAAATGGATTTCAAATGTTATAGCTTCAAGCATTCCTTTTCGTATTTATGTGTACCTATATAACCTTTGTTGTTTGTTGTGTAATACCTACTGCTGAGGGCGGGCTTAATTGGAGGCTTCGAAGCATTTCGAAGGATCGCAAAGGATTTAGGTCAGCGAACCTCGAACGCTAGGTCGATGGGGGCACGCGCTCAATTTAAATATCGTCTTTAGGACGGGTTGCTATATAATTCATGTGCTAAAGAATATTCCAAAATAATTTTCGGTTGGAATTATTCCGTAAATATTTGAATGTATTTGATTCTAGATAACGTTGTTCACGGGTAAAGTGATACGAGCTTTCATTTTGAATTTGACGTCTAACAAAGACGTTTTCGGCGAAAATAACCGTTTTTTTGTAGTATAGTAGAACTGTATCACCAATCCAGCTTACAGGCAAGTAGACTTGACCAACTAAAGCAACTGGCTCATGGCTTGCCATAGCAGCATATTGGCACGCCATTCAACTTTAGAGAAGCTTTCATTCAAACCTGGTGATGGTCTTGGGTATCCGCTGAATGCGAGAACACAGGACCGGTTGATGTGGACATCTTTTAGCGGATTTAGATATCAAAAAACAATTACTAATGTTTTAGTTGTATTTTTGTGAGATTAATAGGTTGAAGCATTGGTGACGTAACAATCCAACGGCCACAGTTCATGTAGTTAGTTAAGTGTGTGTACGTAGGTACCTAAACCCACGGCAGAGGTTCCCACGGCTTACAAACTTTCTAACAGTACTGCTCGTTCAGCATTCAACGCGACATTCGCGCCAGTTCGTGTACGACATGAATACAGGTTTATCTGCGTCGCTGACGTAATCAGCGATGCATGGCCTATGAACGTTACAGCTACGCAGTTACAATCAGTTAACAGCAATCGAAGGTGATTCCAGGTCAGAGACAAATAAACCGTTGCTATTCTTGTACTTTTTGCTGACATAACATTATAAATATGACGCTTGTATTCGAAGGGTTGGGCAGAGATATTTCGTAAAAGTGCCTTGTTAGTACACGCACATTTCGACAGTATATTTAAGTCCCATGTACGTTATAGACGCGACGCGAGCCTATGGCATCAACCGGACACAAACCCTGATTCCATGCTGCTTCTAAGAAATGCGAAAGCCTAAGTAAAGCGATAAAACCTGGGAATCGAATCCATGCAGGACATGCTCCTCATGCTCTACATCCATTATTGCGACACCAAAGACACAGTCAGTTTTATTATTGATTAGTTAGATATCTGGTATAGGTACCTAATAGCAGGTGAATGGTATCCGAGGTATAATGATGACCTAATTATCATCCTGCGGTTCTAACGAATAAGATACAGAGGTGAACGGCCCTAAATCATGAAATAAATTAAACGAAATTCCAGCCCGGTTACAGTGGTCCCACGCAGGATCAAAATAGGTATAAATCCATTTCATGGCGGGTAAACTAGCTATTAGTCGGAAACGAAAACTGTATAAGTGATCTAAAGAGGTAGTCTTTAACAAGATTAAATCCAAATCAAACCAGAGTAAGCAAATTTAACTAATAAGAACACTTTCGAACGAATGAAGCAACTGATTTCCCAAGCACTCACCTTACGTTAAATTACGTCATAAATGTGAGCATCTTATGGGTACGACGAAATCATAACTCTCGCCTACCCATTTGACATCAATTTGGTATAATGCAGCGTAGTGACAACAGTAACAAAGCTTAGAGGCGTGCCCATGAGTGTGTCAACAATGAAGCCAGTTGCAAACTGAGCACAGTCGCAGACGACTACAGACGCGCGGACGCACAACGCGAAGTCACTAAAGTACCTACTGTTTGGTCGATGTGTTGTGGACTTGTGGCACTAATCCAAATTCGATTAAATCTGCTCTATTTAGTGTACCTAATTCTAAAATATAATTAAAAGCTTAATATACCAAATAATTTCTCAATAGTCAATAGTGAGTGTTTTTTTGTGAAAAAACAGGATAACTCTGCAATTATAAAAAGTAAGTCGTCAAATTATTTAAAACTTTTAATAAACAATGGCAGAATATAATTTTAAATACATAACAAAGAACGTCTATAACTTTTAGTAAATCGTTGAAATCCAGTAATTTACAGGTACTTAGCTAACTTCTGAAGACTTGTTTATTTTACATAATTCTCCCATGACCTCTTGGCGTCCCAGAAGTAGATACCTACCAAATACCTATCTATATAAAATAATAATATTGGTAGAAGGAAAATACTTCAGGTAGGTAACTAGGTGTGTAGGTACATAAATAAATCTTCAACTGAACATTTTAACTGAAACATGTTTTTATCTATGCTCATGAGTAGAAGTGTATGCAGGAGTGATAGTCTAGTGGTGTGACCGTCGGACTGCCAAGTCATAGGTCTCGAGTTCGAACCCAAGAAACGCACTTTTGATTTCTTTGATTCATGTGTGTATTGTAGAATATCACTTGGAGAAGGAAAACATCAAGAGGAAACCAAACCAGCATGCCTGAGAGATATTTCTCGACGGCATGTAAAAGCAAAGTCAGAGGCCCATGGGCGGCATAAAAACTCTGACACCAGGTTAGGCACTAACTATACGAAAATAAACAAAAAGTAAGTGTATGTTGTTTTACCTACATAAACGGTAATTCTAGGAACCTACATACCTGGGAACCTTCTAGTTACGGAGATATTGGGGGTCAAAGTTCCAACTTTTTCACAAGTTTTTTTTTTAATACGTAATGTAAGATTTTTACTTTAAAAATCTCCACGACCCCCGTACTATTCAATCCATCCACACATGCGTTACATCCAAAAAAAAGTCGTTTCCCAGCAATCATTTTTGCGTAAAGTTACTTAGTTTGATGAACATAATGCTTGGTTAGCGGCTTCGTGAAGGGTCCGTTTACACCCTGTATGTGTGTATATCATACTTTGACATACCTACATACAAGCAAAATAGAATCACTTTTTAATATCAATTAAATTGTTATTACATACGCATACGCATATGCATACGTCATATATAACATCATAAGAATATACATATATAAGTATATGTGTTATGTTTGCCTATCCGGTTATCTAAAGTTATAAGGAAAGACTTAAATAGGTCACTAAATATAATCCACCATCCGCGCTAGGTCGCAAAGAGGTTGTCGACCTAGTTCTATTGATAAAAACGTGTAATGTTTTACAGTTTTACACAGACTGAATTTTTCAGTGAAATTTAACGTTTTTTCGTGATACTGGACTTATTCTAATCTAGGGTTTTTCGGATTTGCCCTATCTGAGTCCGATGGCAACCCTAGCCATCACAATCAGCAACGCGACCTCATGTGTTACTTTATCAAATGATTGCTCTAATCGTGTCACGGCCGACCAGTGCCTACGACGCATGTTGTGTTAACCATTAAATTTATACTAGATGGACCTTATTGATTTATTAGGTACTTTTTTTTACCTTAGCTGCTTATTATACAAAATAATTACGTTGACTGACGTAGGGAGAGAAGATTGTACAAAAGTTAAAATAATAAGATTAGTTACCTATCTAAGACGTTAACATAGTTGATAAATATAATATCTAGGTTTCTAGTGTGTGGTCTCTGCTAGGTGTAGGAACGACGCGGCGACGCACAGACTCGTAAACTCGATCTGACATATTTATTGCCAGATATAGGTACATCCGCACGCTTATTACAAACTGGCATTTCCATATTACGTTGCCCGAAAACTGTACTAACCATCCAATAAGCATCCAACGCAGAAAAATTAAAAGGAATTGATAGTAAGTGAACCCGTACTATGGCCCTGGAACACCGCATTGTTCCCGTCACGCTAGTGCCGATGTAATACAAACCTTTCCGCAACAAACCGGGTTCTGGCGGCTGAGCATTCAGGTTTATAATTATTATGGTTTGCATTTGTATCCTTATTAAACTATTTTAGACTTTTATCTATATCCCACTTTATGGGACAGAGTCAAATTAATAATTCTTGGTAAGACGGCTACTTACACGTTGTAATACCTACAGGAAAAATCAAGGATTCAGGGCGGATGAGGCAATCTAGGAGACTACTTTTACAAACGCACTCGCCATTTTAGTTCATCCAAGACTGTTAAATCACCAAGGATTGTCACGGATATTGCCTGTGCTTGCCAATAAACATTATAATTAAATAACAATATCATACAATAACACATTTGAACCGCTAAGAAGACGAAGAACATTATAATCGGAGACAGGGTTACCCAATGATATTTTAAATAAAAAGACGTAGATATCGTACTAGTGCGCGCAAATTGTTGCAGACAAGTTCAGACAATTGTCGTAATTTAAGTACTTCAAGCGCAATAGCTATCTCTTACTGTATCATAGGTTCCGTACTATCTATCGCAGTCGTAACAACGCAACGATATTAAAATTTGAGCGCCGCTAAGTAGTGTATCTTTCTTTATAATAACTTGGGGTTACCCGTTCCCCGGGGCCTAGCACTAAGATGAACTTTAAGAATCAAACGATGACCAGAACGTCTCTTTGTTACAGAATGACGTCGCCAGCTATAACAAAATCGCCCGAAAACCAGAAGGCTGAGAAGAAATCGCCAACGAATTCGGCGCGCACTCCAGAGCGAGCGCCAGCCCACGTTGGAACCACTACGGCCACTGCCTCCGGGTCAACGGCCGCTCAACCTCAGTCAGAGACTTTCAGCTGGCTTCGAATCTTTAAACTGGCTGATATGATGATGAAACAAGGCTGCTGAATCCTTGTACGAGTAGAATTAACACAGAGAAACGGCTAGCAATAATTTTGTTAGATACTTTAGGAATAGAGAGATGTAGTTCATCAGTAAAATGTTACTTGTTATCAGTACAATTAAATTAAATTATTATAAGTTATTGTTAAACATGATTTATTATGTCTATAGAGTAATAAACGAATAGACTTGTTTTGCTTGCTGACATTCAATTTTACAACTAATCATATATCACATAACATCCCGCTTGTAATCCCCAAAGGGTTAGGCAGAGATGTACCTAATACAACACCCACATTTCGGCAGTTATGTTTAAGTCCCATGTAATAGGCGGCGAGCCTATTGCCATCAACCGGGCACAAAACCAGACTCCGTGGCTGCTATTGAGAAATGCAAAAACCCAAAAGCAATTTGCCCGACTCGGGAATCGAACTCAGGATCTCATGCTCAGCAGTCCCTCTTGCGATCACTAGACCAACGACTGCCTCGTTGGTCTAGTAATCGCAAGAGCGACTGCCCGCGCGACTATCCTATCATATATTAATGTCATTTGTTATAGAGTTGAATCAACAATTCAAGATGACTTTTTTTCATACCCCAAGCCTTCCCCCGTTATTTTATTATTTTGTAATGTTTAATCCCTGGTATCTGGAATGAAGGAATTAGTGGAGAGGCCGCATGGAACACCCTGCTTCAGGCTGACACAGTTGCGTACGGGGCACAGGTGCTTCGGGAAGTACCTGCGGCGCTGGGTCAGAAGCGCTTGCCATCACTGTTGCTTAGGCAAGGCGCAGCATACACTGGAGAAATGCTCAGCTTGGGCTCAACAGCGCTGTCTTTGTAGCAGAACTTGGTGCGGATGATTTCTCGCTTTCAGCCACGATTCAATCCACGGTCAGAAGAGTTGACACGTATGTTGCCGTCGATTCCTTTCGCGAGAAGCGGATCACCCACACCTAAGAGATGTTCCTACTACTAACAAGTAGAAGAAACATCTCGGTTTTAGTTGGTAAAGTCCTACATAACAACTCTGTTTTCTCCCCAGGCGGATTAGCCAATACCAAAAAAATAAATAACGCTAATAACACAACAGCAAAACACCACGCCTGTAATCCCCAAAGGGTTAGTCAGACGTGTACCTCTGTAATACAGTGGACACCCACGTTTCGCCAGTTATGTTAAGTCCCATGTAGATAACAGATGAGCCTGTTGCCACCAACTGGGCAAAAATCCAAAAACTCATTCAATTGCTCCACACTTTTACAATTTATTTTCACATCACACACAGATAAAATCATCTTCTCTTTCAAACACCATAACCCTCTTCTTGTTCACATTTACATTCATCCGTTTTCTCTAAAAAGCTTCATTCATTACAATTACCATATCTAGCAAATGTATCGCTGAGAATATAAGAAGGACTTGACGATCTGCGTAGAGAGCGCATTGGACAGGCAGCTCTTTCATCCTAAATCCAAACAACTACATATCCAATCTATCCATGTATAGGTTGATCAGCCAAGGAGACGCTACACAGCCCTGTCTAACACCTCTAGAAATGCAAAACCAGTCAGTGTATGCCCCATTTATCCTAACACAAGCACTAGAATCCTTATATAAAGATTTCAGTGGGTATACCAAGCACCTGGTCACACCTTACATGGATAGAGTCGACCACAGATCTTCCCTCTACACACTGTCATAGGCCTGCTCCAAGTCTACGAAAGCACAGTAGTTGTCGATGTTTTCCGGCTATGCACCTAAAAGAGAAGATCTGATCCATACAGCCCATTCCCTCTCTAAATCCTGCTTGCACATCCCAAATTTTCTCATATGCTATTCTTATCACCCTATTTATTACTACTACTTTCGTATACACTTTGCCGTCAACGCTCAAAAGACCAGGTGCCGCAGTAGTTTTTACGCTCCTGTTGTAAACGTATTACTTACCTTGTATGTGGAATAATTACAGCTTTTTTTTTTAAATCATCAAATAACTCCTCCCGCTCTGAGTGGAGTGGGAGTGAGTGTCAGACTTTTACTGACTAAAACCCATCTATGTTCCTTTTTTGCCCTTTGTGTTCCAAGGCCGCGGTATCTCTTTCAAACAGTCCCGCAGCCCCGGCAGGCATCGGCCCTTGCGGGCCCCTTCCTGGTTGGAATAATTACAGCTTTGCACAGCCATTAGGGACACGCCATATCTCCAACACAAATTAACGATCTGGCACAATATGCTACCACCCACCCCGTCACCGCTCTTCAACATTTCAGCAGACACTGTCATACCCTGGGACATTACAAGCTGAAATTTCCAGGACATAAATTGTATAAAACGCTCTCACATCTAGAGTCAATTCTGTTTCTTGAATTTTGACGTCAAAACTGAGCCATTGTCACTTGAGGTGACCCCAATAACCGTCCTATAAGGTTTTGGCGCGGTATTCATCATCATCATCATCATCATTTCAGCCGAAAGACCTCCTCTGCTGGACATAGGCCTCCCCCAAGTGTAGCCACATTGACCGGTCCCGTGCGTCTCATATCCAGCAGATACCCGGCGCGGTATTAAATTCCTGTTTAACCACTTTGACATGCTGTAACTTTGAATTCCCCCTGGCTGCGGCAGCTGACTTTCATTTGGATGATCAGTGCATATTAGACTACTGCTAGAAATGAGTTGCATTCGGCATAAAATTGCTCGCAAAAATTGCGTCCTACCTCCCGTAATATACCTATTTGTTTTTTGACGACTCTGTTGGAAGTTTGGAAGTAAAAAGGATTAGATAATCTAACAAGTTACACAGTTTTAATCGTATTGCTATGAAACACGGTTATCTTTAAGAGTGCGTCATGGTTTGAGCGCTATTTGTGAGTAGCTGTGTGTTTGTATGGTCAAAATAAAGGGTGTAAAAAGACCCTTAACGAAGCCGAAAGGTACTTGTTCTCCCCGTCATTGCGATCATTTTTTTGTTCTAGACCATACCTGGGAACCTAGTTTCGGAGATATTGGGGGTCAAAGTTCCAACTTTTTCACAAGTTTTTTTTTAAATACATGTTTCTAATGCAAGATTTTTTCTTTAAACACCTTCGTGACCCTCGTACTATTCAATCCATCCATCAGCACAATGTTTGGAGTGCGTTACATTGAGTTTTACCGTAAAACGTGATTTTTCACCCTAAAAAAAAAAGTCGTTTCCCAGCAAAAATTTTTGCGTAAAGTTACTTAGTTTGATGTACGGAATGCTTGGTTGACGGCTTGGTGAAGGGTCTGTTTACACCCCGTATTATTCTTACCCTTTCCCTAAATCTTACACGATCTAGGCCCGTGGTCACAATAAATAAAAACAAAAACGTTTATGTAATATTTTTTTAATAGTATTGGTAGGTAGGAGGTACATAACACACAGGATTCTGGGTTGTTTGGATAAGGGAAGTAAAGATACAATACTATTTTCAATATGTACAAAATATACAGTTATCTCTACAAACTAGCTTTAAAACTATAATATAATTATGATCACAATATTTTTTTCTATACGTACGCTCTGTTAGAATCCAAACCAACATCGAGCACACTGGCATCGGGCTGTGTCCGCACGCGACTGTTGCTCTACAACAATCTAACTCACGTTCACTTTTGCTGCACACTTGAGATCAAATGTTATTTTTACAAATATTTAAACTATCATCTCGCACACCAACAACAGTCGCTAGCGAAGAAGACCCGACGTTTCTAGACGTTCCATCCTCATATAACCACTTCATGCTTGAGAACAGAATTTAACATTTCTGGATAAACATAAAGGGCCCGACGTCGCTGTGTCCTCAAGGAACCAGCTTGAAGCCACTGCGAAGTGGGGCCGCTTTGAGGCTGGCTTCAATAATAAATAAACAAAACTATATTATACTTCTCACATGCAGTTTAGTGTGCAACTGTGTAAAATTTTGTGGAATAAAAAAAAAACAATATTTACGGAATAAATGAATATTCCGAGACATATTATTATTAATAATTGACATTTTTAGCATACCGCTCTCAAGGATGTAATTATTAACTAGGCAGAATCTTACGATATTTTTAGATTCTGTCACATACATCAAATTAATATAGACGATAATATTACGACTGAACGGACAAGCTAAATAACAAAATTTACGAACAACAAATGACATGAAATGTATTAACAACAGCTTAGGAAATAACTACACCCCAGTTACAAAAAAAAAGTAAATACTTTCACCGCAATAAATTAGTCATTTATAATTCTCATAATGTTTCTTATATCATATTTTTTCAATAGCGTGTCTAAATACCGTCATATCACTATATTTCACGAAGACTTATTTACATTAACCTCCTTCATAAGGAGTTCAAATAAGATTTTTAAGAGTGTACATCATTGGGCATCTGTTTGCTAGTAAAATTATAGATATTTTAAAATTAATGGACGAAGTGATGAGTTCGTTAGTGTTCCTCCTAGCCAAGTTAAGAACTGTTTGCGACGGAAATATGACAAACAATACAATTATTATATTTATACATTCTAGTTATAAACCTTAAAAAGAATATACGTAATAATATTACCTGTGCTATAAATTTATATCGTACTTTATAAAATTACAATACATAAAATATTTTGTACTTTATTTTACGTACGACAGCACAGTCGCACCATTATCTAACTATAATAATAATAATGCAAGTTATGAAAGATGCCTCTGCTAATCGAATCAGAAAGTGGCGCTACCACTAAAACTTAAATTATGAGAAGTACAATATTGTTAGTTTGAATTGATTGAAGGTTATCATGTAAAGCTTTCAAAGTACAGCTATTTACCATAATGCGTTGTAAATATTCATAAACAAAACTGTTCATTGAAAAAAGCGAATGAACAGCGGCAAATGAGGATGGCGAGTACAAGTAGAGAATAACCTGAGCGGCGGCCCGCAATTAAAGCAGCAATGAGATCCGAATACGTCGACACCGTGCGGCAGGCGTACGCACACCGCGAGCACGACGGCTTCATCCAAACCGAAAGAATGCGCGACCATCATACTTCTACAAATTTTACCTGATTCATATTATATTTGGTTCTATACAATTATCACTCCTTATAATTTTGTGTGACTTGATTCGGAATTTTGTTATACTTTCATTGTGAAGGTTAGAATTCTTTTAAGACCGTGGGAATGTTATGTGACAAATGTTACGTAAATACGATTAATTTTATATTATTAAAGTGTTATTATAACCACCACGCATTCGTTTGTTTGAGAACCCCGCCACGCCCCAAGCATCGCTTCTCACCACGCAACAGTGCAGTTTCTTTGATTATACGATCCCTGTACCGTTACAAAGAGCGAAGCGAAGCAAAGCCGATACACAAACAATAATCGCTGGGATAGCCTTTCTTTATTAAAAGGCGATATTTGGATTTATATCGCCTACTATATTTATTAAGCTATGTTTACATCTGCAATTCAATGAAATTTATATACCTAAGTAAGTATGCAAAGTCTTTTAGTGAATGTGTTTGTAGAGAACGATGATATCGATAACGTAGTGTGACATTTGTTTGGACATAAGATACAGTCATACTGATACACGGTTTTGGATATTGAAATGAAACATTCTTAACATCTCCGATCTTAGCTTATTGCGATTCATTTTATTTTGGTCAATAATCAAGTCGCCTACTCCTGACCACAACAATGCAGCTCTAGTTTAACGCCAAACAACAACGATTCCGCATTGTTGCACACGTTATTAGAAAGATGGACTTTCAAAACAGTACTGAATAAAATTTCCGATATCGCTAAAGGCGAGGCCATACGCGCCACTGGTGTGCTTTCGCTTAGTAGCACTCTATGCTCCATAAAATAGGGCTACCTACAGTCTACATTAAAAAGTCAGAATCACAGTTTATTTTCCACATGTATTTTTCCCTTACTATCTTATATAACTTAATTACTTAATTATTTTTTTTACATGTAAACAGTAATCATTCGACCCAGTATTCATGAGTTTTCCATTACCTACCGTAATGACCTAAGCGAAATCGAACTTTAGTACGGATAGATTCGATATTTACAGAATTTAAATTATTTTAGACCTAATTCGCTTAAAACAAAATAACAATTTACACTAACAATAAAAATGCTCGATAGATTGCCACTCATCTAATCTGAACCCAAAATTAAATATATTTTTATCAACTGACTTTGCCATCTATCATTATTTTTAAAAAATTTAAACTCCGAACATCGCCGAACCCAGTCGACCATAACAAAAGTATTTTACAAATAAGCTATGACTTAAATCTAGCACTTAAATAAGTGACGGCTGCTTACCTAACTATGTGAGACTTTATACAGGCGCGTGTGGAGACCCCGAGCCGTCGACGACGACGCGATACGCGATAACAATAAATAAACTGACGTTACATTACCAAAACGAGAGTTCACTTTCTCAGAGGTATTACAACTCAATTCCTAAGAATTTTTGACATCGTGAAGATGACGAAAAATCTATTAGTTTCATTACAATTTACTTCTACCAGGTCGATCTATTGCTACGATAAAAATGAAGATAAAAATTTCACAACCTGGCCGTATTTACAATGCTTTCTTAAAATCGAATCGACTACATCGATGGCGGTTTTGTCCATACAATATCGAAGCAAACTGATTTAGGATAAATGCGTCCAGTCCAGAATGTGTCCATGAACTTGTGATCAGGACTTTCCACATCAAAGTAGTTTAAAAGTAGTCCACAAGAATGTCTTAAACATGACAATTAGCTTGTGGAATATCATATTATAAAAGGGTATTCAGCGTACCTCACACGGTCGCTATAACAATAAGTAAGTGTGCGATGTCTGCAACACGATGCATCAAGTCTGGTGCGATGCGGTTTAAGTTCTCGTTAGCGAATTCACACGATGGGAAGATGTGAACGGTAAACATGGCCTGGAAAAGAAATGAACACCTCAATTTGGTAGCCACATAAAAATGCAGGTAATTCAACCAAAATTATTATAAAAAACCGACAAATTAAAAGTTTGTATGAAAATGAGCAAAACAAAGAGCACTTCTATGATTCGAATGGGTTCTCAGATCTATGATTTTTTTTCTTGAGACAAATCCTGTGATTGAAGAGAAAAACTTTCCAGAATTTTCTCTCCTTATAATTCCCATAATATTCCCATATCCAGCATAATTTTATTGAATTTAATATAATTTATTAATTTAAATTTATACAAAAAGGATTTTTTTATTATCGACTGTGTTACTTTTCTTATTTTTACTAATTCCGGACGTTTTTATAATTACTCCCGCATTCCGGATTTCCGTACTGAGCTAAAATTCCGGACTTGACGGAAAAATCGTGACGTATGCCCCAAATACTGTCTCAAGTGTAATTGAACTGAAAAATTCATTTTAAACTAATCGACCATCAGGGTAGAAAGCCTGCTATCTGATCAAAAGTAATTAACTCTTTCTCCCATCGTCTTGGTTAACATACCTGGTGATGCCCGGGGGGTGCAATGTTAACAATTCCGGCAGCTTGTTTCCGCTGTAAGTATGTAATAAAGCCGGCAGTAAGGTTGGTCGACTGCTGCAGCACGTCCATGTGGTCGCGGCCGCACGGCAGCGCTAGGAGCATACAGTGCTCGTTCTCCATCTGCAAAACGACCGCAGAGTTGTAATAGTGCGCACAGGTCACCAGCGGAGCGGGCGGCGGGGCGGAGCTCGGCTCACCTTCATCTTGCGGTGCACCTGCTCCAGCTGCGGCTGCTCCAGGCGCATGCGCTGGGCGATGCGCAGCAGCGGCGTGGAGCCGTCCGCGTGGCGCGACAGCGTGTCTCCCGCCACACCCGGGTTGCCGCCCACGAAGTGCATCTGCACGGCGGCCGAGTCGTTCTTCAGCGCCAGCAGGCCCTGCCACATGACCGGGTAGCGCTGCAACAGAACACACGCGTGATAGGGGGAGCGCGGGGCGCGGGGTCGGAGACGCGGTGCGCAGTCGGGGTCGGCACTCACCCGGAGCAGCATCTGCAGCGAGTCGGCCTCGCGCGGCACCTGCGACGCGTGTGGCGGGCCGGGCGCGGGCCCCGGCTGGCGCCCGCCGTGCGCCGGCGGCGGCTCGCGGCAGCCGGCGCCGTAGGCGGGCGCGGGCGCGAGCGACGGCGCGGGCGCAGCGGGCGCGCGGCGCGGGGAGGGCGCGCGGTAGGCGAGGTCGGCGGGCGGCACGCGCGCGCCCGGCGGCCGGCGCAGCTCCAGCGGCGGCGTGGGCGCCTCGGAACCCTCCGCTTCTAGCGACCTGCATCCGCGACAGAACCATTTAGAACACTTTTCTATCTATAATAATTTCTTACAAGCGAATTACATCGAAATACTTCGTGGCCACCTCATAAGCGAGTTGCGTCAATAAGACGATCTTCGACCGTTTCCTAATAAAGTACAGTTTCTTACAAAAAAATATATACGAAATGTTAAAAAAAAACCCTATCCGGTCGATTACTAATGCACGGATAAAATAATTTGAGGCACTCATTTGATTAAAACATCATAACTAAAAGTTTCTTAATGTTTTATATTTCATGCTGAGTAAAAGATTACCGAGTATATGGTGAAGGTGTCGCTCGACTGTCATGCTGAGTGGCGCGAAAGTGTTGCTGGTACATCTGATAGTGCTGATGTGAGAAGTGAGGATACATTCCATCGCCCTGTAAGCACAAATATGTAATTATTACTCTCATTTAAAGCTACAATCCAGCTTTTAAAAACCTTTTCTCAAATCTTAATATTTCATTACGTTGTGGTATACCGGAGTAACCGGAGAAGTTTGTTGATGTGCAGGCGGAGGACTTCCAACTAAATCAGCAGACTTCCGGACGGCATGAACAAAATTGAAATATGTACACTTTGTAGATAAATTACTAAGTAAGCCAGAGAAAAAATAATTACCATTCCTATCTGGCCTTGAGGACTGATTGACGGCACGCTCGCAATAGTAACTCTAGCAGCTGCACCTGAAATAAATACAAATTAGAGTACATGTTTTTTTTCTATTTCTTGCCCATCGCTCCGCACGCGTGATAGTCAGAGAAGAGAATATTCAAAATAAATCAGCGGGCGAAACTGCGCAAACGTGATGGGGATGTTAAAGAACTATAAAACAAAAAATAAATAAAGATTTTTAGGCCATCTCTGGATGTATATGTTACGGGCAATTTGATAAGTCCGGGCACTATTCATAATGGCCGGTCTGTATTCATAATGCCCGACTCAATTGGCCAATGTGATTAAAACAGCATGATTAATCACTTTTCCCGGCCATTAATGCCCACCCTCTCTTGGGTAAAGTAATAAAATAGGTGAACTATTAGGATATATCACGTTTCTTCTAAATATCACTTAATTACAATACAGTCGACGAAGCCCCGCTGTGCGGGGCTCCTATTTCTGTCTGCAGGGTTTAAAGGAACCTAACTAACCGAACCTCGGGGTGAACCTGACGTCGACCGTCTAGGGTTAGGGTTTCTGTCAGCATCTGTGTTTGTTTGGGGGGTTTATGCTTATAGAAAACAAAATTCATTTATTTTCTCTTTTTTTAGAAAAGTCCAGAGCAATTATGCTAAAAATTATGAATTGTTTGTCAAATAATACGTTATTAAATAAAAGTTTATCGGATAATTATTTTGCTAAGTGAAATATTTGGTAAACTTGTTGTTGTAGAATGATGAAATGACAATGGTTTTTGCCAATCGTTGCTTGTAAAGTAAAAAAAATTGAATTAATGTTTGGTGAACTGACTGGTCACCAAGGAATTATTCATACTGCCCGGTCCAAGTGATAAATTCAAGCTATCTCAAACACTGACTTATTACATGGACCACGGGCCGTCGGGTATTATTAATAATGGCCGGTCAAAGTGATAAATTAATCACTTTGCCCGACGTTCTTGGGCATTATTAATAATGGCCGGTCCTTATTAATAATGCCCAGTTAATCACGTTGCCCGTAACATATATACTCTGTTAGTAACGTTTGTTATACTATCGTGAAGCTTACTCAAAAAAAAAATGGTTTTTCAAACTGACAAGTACCAGGTTGCACTATTTATAGTAGAGGGGGACCCTAAGAAACATCTCTTTGTTTTATCATAATTGGACCCTGGGCCTATCATAAGTGAGAGTACGTCTCTTGCATACTGACCGGGGTGGTGGTGGTGCGACTGCGGCCCCACCACGGCCACCTTCAGGAGCTCGGGCGCCGGGTGCGGCGGGTGGTGAGCGCCGCGCGGCAGGCTGGCCGTGGCCGCGTAGCGGAACGCGTCCTCGAACGGCTCCGGCCGCTCGGGCGCGCGCCTGCGCAGCAGCAGCGGCGTGGCGCGTTCGGCCGGGCCTCGCGGCGCGGGCGCGGCGGGCGCGGACGGCGGCCGGTGCGGCAGCGCGGGCGACTGCACGCGCGCGTCGCTGGCCTCCGTGGCGCCCACGGGCACCAGCGCGCCCGGCACGCCGTCCGCCATGCGCCGGCCGCGCGCCGCGTCTCCGCCGCCGGCCGCGAGGGGCGACGACGGAGCCTCGCCCGCTGCGCCGATCGCGCGGCTCGTGGAGCTACAGCCCACCACCGCGTCGAAAGCGCCCGCTAGCTTGGCGCTGATCTCCGATATCATCTTTTTAGGCGGTTTAGTGATGGGCGTCGACGTGATGGTAGGCGCGGGCGGCGGGTGTCCTGCGAGGGCCGCGGGCGGCACGTGGCCTACGAGGGCCACGTGCGGAGGGTGGGGTCCGTGCGGGGCGGGCGCCAGATGAGTCGCAGGAGCAGCGTGGGTCGTGGGCGAGGTGTGGGTCGTGGGCGGCCCGTGGATTGCGGACGGCATGTGTGTTGCGGGCGGCATGTGAATTACAGGCGACACGTAAGTTGCGGGCGACGCGTGAGTAACGGGCGGAGCGTGAGTGGCCGGCGGAGCGAGAGTTGCGGGCAGCGCGTGGGTTGCGGGCAGCGCGTGGATTGCGGGCAGCGCATGGGTTGCGGGCAGCGCGTGGGTTGCGGGCAGCGCGTGGGTTGCGGGCAGCGCGTGGGTTGCGGGCGGCACGATGATTGTGGGCGGCGAGTGGATCGTGGGCGCGCAGAGGGGTGCAACCGACGCAGACGATACGACAGGCGCAGGATGCGGCGCGGGCGCGGCGGGCGCTACTTGGACGAGAGGTGCGGCGCTGCGCGGTGCGGTGGCGGGCTCTGGTTCAGGCTCGTCCAGACGTGGAGCCTTCGGGTCGCGGGTGCAGTCCCTGATGTTTCTTTCGTCGCCGCTATCGATGGACGCGTCCGATAAACTTCTATCCCTTGTACGTTTGGCACCACGAGGCGATTTCCGTGTATCGGATCCCAAAGACTTCTCCGGGGTTGATTTTACTACGGCTTGTCTAGTAGGCCTCTTTTTATTTGATTCTTTTCCTGTTCTTATTTGCCCAACCGGGCCCTTGATTACGTCCTCTATTACGTCGTCTACTGTGCTCCGCTGGACGTCCTTCTCTTGAAGCCTCCTGGATTTGCGCGTGTTTGTTGACGGTGAAATGAATTCTTCGTTTTTTTCGTCTTTGGTTTTCTCAATAATCTTCATTTGTTCTTTTTGAGCTATGCTGAGTGTTGAAGTTGCTGTCACAGAAGAATGCCCTGAGAGTGGACTCTTGATTGTTAAGATCAACCTGGGTCGTGTTTCACTTTTATTGGGCGATGTAGCAGTCTCATCCCCGGAATCTTCATGGAAATCATAGACGTCCCCTGGCATTGTACTCCCGCTATTATTAACGAAAGTTTTTATTTTCTTGTCTACTTTGGCTCTGCCTCGACCGCGTTTTGCGGAAGTGCCTCCTCTCGGTTTAGCGATTTGTCGGGTCTGTACTCTATCTTGACTTTTATCTATTTTTCTGCCTCTTACAGTACGGCCACCTCGTTTAGCAGCTGGCACGACTTTATCAGTTACAGTCTCTTCTACAATTTTGTTCTCAATAATGTTTTCGACAGGAGGGCTTATAGTCGATTTTATATGAGGTGTATGATTGATTATCTTGTCTGACATGTTAGGGCTAACTTTTATTGGATTAACACCTTCACTTATTTCGTCCGTTTTCTGAATAATTTCAACACTTTCGTTACATAGAGAGTCCACCTTTTTTATAACAGATTCTAAGTTTACATCTTTACCACTCCAAGAGTCATTTTCATCAGTTTTTATTGGACTACCACTTCCTTGGGAATCTTCAGGTAACAAGAGGTCAAAATTGGGTTCAGCAGATTGAATGATGTTATCTACATTCAACGATCCTTCGTTCCCACTAGAAGCACTTTTAATATCATTGCTGAAAACATCAGTTTTTTCTTTGACAACAGTTTCAGAAGGTAATGTTGCTTGTACAGAATTATTTTCTAGACGAGACAAAATTTTTACTATTTCCTTTGGTTGACTAGTCGTATTCTCTTCTTTATTTTCATTTGTGTTTCTTTTTTCATTGGTAAGAGATGATACTGGCGGAAATTGAGACAGGTTCGTATTTATGGTATTCTCCGCCTTCAGAGAGTCCATGTTATTTGATACAACTTTGTCGCGATTCTCTTTACGAGTTGTGATTAATGTTACCGTTTTACCTACATTAACTTCTAATGTCTTTTCAGGATCGTTGGTTCTTTTTATTTCATTTGTGTTGTCTTTCAATAATTCTTCGAAGTCTGTCTCACCTTTAACCATACTCTCATCGGGAGAAATAATCGGCTTCGATATTACATCTTTTTTGTCTTTAACAGTTTCATCAACAGGAACAACAGAGTTGATTATTTCAGGTTTTTCATTGACTTTTGTTTCATTTTCGCGAGTATGATTTTGTAAAACCAAGGTCTTGAGTGGTTCTTTGTTATCTTTATCGAACCTGGAAGTTAATTTAACAGGCACTGTCGAGCAAGTGGTTTTTAACAATAACGGCGACACATTAGTGATGCTGGTAGTTGTAGTGGTAGAAGAAGTACACAATCCCAATTTAGCTAGAACTGATGGTGGTCTTATTGTTGCCATTGATAATACAGACGTTGGTCCTTTTTTAGTGTCTATTTTAATAATGTTACTGAGAGGCGCTTGAGATAATAGCCTTTGCGAACTTAAAGTATGGATAACATTAGAACCTTGGCTTCTGCTGATCGTACTTGCTGGTTCCTGGACGTTGCTCGGAGTGGATTTGTTACTGGCTTGTATGATTGATGTCGTGGCATTATTTACTGCAGCAACATGTATTATAGGAGTTGATCCAAACGGGTTATGACTTATTTTATCTGATTTCTGCGACTGGTTTTCTCTCTTATCATTTATTGGACTGACAGTATTAATAACCAGTTTGTTGTTAAGATGAACAGTATTCATGTTACTAACGTGTATGGCATTTTGCATGGATATCAAACGATTTTGAGCCATGACTGTCGGATTAGTGCTATGTTGAAGACTCGTTGGCGACAAAATTATTTTAGTATTTTCATTGGTGTTTTCTGAAATATTCCTTTGGTCACTCTTTCTACAGTCCCCCGATATTATTTTCTGCTGATGTATCAGAGGCGATGTGGTTACACTTATGCCTTTATTTTGCTGAATTAAGTTATTGACATTCATTTGTTTAGAAATCGGAGTCAAGACTGGAGTAACCGGTAAACGATTGAAATGGATTGGTGTACCTTGGGTTTGTACTAGAACTGAATTAGGTCTATTAGGTGACAGCATTGTTCTAGCACCATGCGGTATATGCATTGTTTGAATAGGGCTTAGTGGAGGCTGCTGCATTCGTACCACAGTCACCTGGCCTGGAGATCTTTGCTGAATCGCATTAGGTGACGCCATTCCCGCTGAGTTTAAATTTTGTGGCGATGTACTTAAAATGGCCATATTCGTTAATCTTGGCGAAGTCATACTTTCACCCTGTGTACTAGCTTTAGGACTTTGCAATCTAGGATCGTTGGACATACGGGGTGATATTACAATCCCTTGTGGTTTTTGATATAAAATATGAGGCTCTGGAATTTTAATAGTCGGCGGTTGCATGTTCGGAGTCTGATTACGAATCATTTGGTTAATGACTTGATATGGAGCACTGACTCGTGTCTGGGCCATAATTGGTCTTGAGGAATTATTTAGTTGCACATTTTGATTTGTGGGGCCTTTAATCTGAACAATATTTGCAGTTATATGAGTTGGTTTCAAATCGTTTTTTTCTCTATTAGGAATAGAATTAGCTTGAATGTTTAAAACATGTGGTTCCAACAATTTGTTATTCGTCAACGTCCACGACGTAATAACAGGAGTCGCCGTTGAGGTAATCACTTGGATATTCTCTCTTTTCGCTAACTGAATCTTAACATCTGTTTCTTTGGCTTTAATATTAGATTCGTTTGCAGTAGTAGATACAGTCGGTACCGGGTTTGTTTTCGTATCTGGAACTACATTATTTGATACATCCACACTTTTCTTTTGGTCAGAGGCAGTATTCAACGCCTGGTTTGTTGCTATGATATTTACTGGCAATTTTTCTAGAGCATCTTGAGCTGGTTCATCAGTTTCTTCAGTATCAGTATCAATTAATAATAGATCATTATCAGAAACAGGAGTGTCTGGCTTCATTTCCATCTCACTCGCATTTAAATTTTGCACCGCTTGTCGCATTTCTTCTGCATCTTCTTCCGGTATATTTTCATTTTCTATTGTGGCAATTTCAATTTCATTAGGATGTGTCGAGATATTTTCAGATTCTTCGTAACAGCTAGAAAAAGTATTTATTTTACCTCCGAAACTTTCACCCAGCAATGCAGCAACTGCATCTTCGGTTTCTTCTTGTGAAATAATAGCCCTGGGTTTTTCATCTGTTTTCTTCTCTGCTTTACAGGCTGATATTTCAATAACATCTGAAGTCTTCTCAGTTTTCTCAGTCTTGTCAACTTCTGTTTCGGAAATTGTTATATTTCGCACTGCATCTTCACATGAGTCACCGTCACTGCTAAAGCTCGATAGGAAACTATCTTCAGTATTGTTATTCACTTTGATAGGTAAGGGGTCTTTAGGTAATGGAACTTCACTTATATCTGTTACAATTGTTTCAAATGGTGGAGGCATTGGAATTTCTTCGATTTCTATTTCTTTACTTTCTACGTATTCCATTTTACTCTCATCAATTACGACGTTATTAGAATCAATACTTTTGGAATCTGTATTTTCATCGGACTGTATAACAATTGGAGGGCTGTCTGTCAATCGAGGTAAACTTTGGGATCCTAGAGGTGAATGACGATTTTCAGTTTTATCATCAAGGCTCACAGTCTGTTCATCGTTTGGCAAAGGTATGTCTAATAGCATTGTTTTTGGTGAGACTTCCGCATTCTCAATCACAACTTGATCTGCTTTCTCAAGTTTATCTTGGTGATAGAAATTATGGTGTTCTTTGCGACTTTGTCTGTCTTCTCTGCTTTTCTTTTTCTTCCTCTTCTTCTCTTTACACTCTCTTTTGATTTTTTCTTGCTTAACCATTTCACTTATTATATTGCCCTCAGCATATTTCATGTCACTGTTTTCAAATTTGTTAAGACTCTCAGATAATGTTTCTACTTTTAGTCGGCTATCATCGTCTATCAAGGTGTCAGCAAAAAGACGAGCCTCTATTGCTTTACTTACAGCATCAACATCTAAACTGTTATCATCTTCTTTGAAAAACCGGTTTTCTTTACGTTTTTTCTCTTTTTTACGTCTTTCATCTTTTTCTTTCATTTTATAATCCGTGTTGTTCGCGCAATAAGAAGAATCGATCTCATGTGAGGAAAAGTCTAATTTATGAGCTGCGTGAACTCGTGTGTCTCTGTCTGATTCATCTGATAATGGCCCAAAGATGTCTTCCATTTTTCCATCTTTCCTCATTGCATTACAAATTGTTTCGGTAATGGTGTCAAAATTGTTATTCGCTAATTTCTTTTCTCGTTTCAATTTATTTTTTTCATCACGGGTCTCATCTGTGTCAATACTATCCCGCAATTTTTCTTTTCTTTTATCTTTTTTAGTGCTGTGTCGACGTTGTTTTTCAATGTTCTTGTGTTTATATCCTTCTAGTAAACTGGTGTCACTGTTTTCTACTTTTTCGTCTTCGGAATATGTTGACTTATGTTTTTTCTGTTTTTTCTTATGTTTCCTACGATTTTCCATAGAGTTTTTAGGACACGCAGATTCGCTTTCAGATGAGAAGTCATTATTACACATTGATTTAATATAACTAGATTTGTATCCGTTATCATGATCAAGATTCAATTTCAATTTACTATCATCACTGTCGCTCTTTCCAAACAAGTTTAACAAAGAATTCTTCTTCGCAATTATTTCATCGGAATCTTTAACATCATCATTTTTTGTTCTTTGTGTGGATTCAGAATCAGAAAGCAGTTCTTTTTTAATGCTATCAAGAAAAGATGGACTCTTGCTAATACTTCTTTTGGAAGTTTCGTCATCAGATGTGTCCGACATTATGCGAGTTCTAGAATTTTTACGAGACAATTTGTTACGCAGATCTTCCTCATTAGTACTCCCATCAAAATATTCATCAGTTTTATCAGGGTCATAATCATATGACTTTTCACGATTTTTTGTGTGAATCCCAACATCATCGTCCGATGAGTTGTCCATTGATTGATATTTCTTTCTGTCTTGATCAGAGTCGCTGTCTTCATCCCAACTTGATCTCTTTTTTTCCTCTCGTTTTGCTCTACTTTGTTTTAACTGACTAAATTTGGCCTTAATTTTTTCTTGGCGCTTTTCTTCTTCTTGTTTCTGCATATTTTTACATGAACGAGCTTTAACTTTGTCATACATAGAAATGTATGTAGGCCCATCGTCTATTATATCAAAAATTGAATGTTTTTTAGGTTCATCGGAATCAGAACTGTCACTGCTGTGCACAGGTTTACGACTTTTCCGTTTGTTATTATCAATTTTTTCGTCTCTACTTTTCCGATCCGTTGACATTCGTTTTTCACGAGCGATTTCTTTCTTTTTCTCATCACACTTTTGTTTCTTATCATCTTTATTCTTATTCATAAATTCAGTTGGAAGCAATGAGTCCCTTTGCAATTGTAACTCTTGTATTTGTTGTAACTGTTGTATGCGTTTCTTTTCTTTCATCTCTTTTCGGAGAGCTCTTTGACGCTCATCTTCTTCACTAGAGCGTAATTCTAACGTAGCAAGAAAATCTAAATCATTATGGAGTCCTTCTGGTGTTGTTTCCATATTAGGTTTTTCGTCGTTTTCGTCTCCAGAACTCTTTTTAAAACATTTAATTCTCGTCACATTTAAGTCCACAGGTTTTGTATCTTTCGACTCAGTACTTTTATTTTCAACAAAGGTTTCATCTGGAGGTTTGACCTGATTTTTCTTGTCATCTTTTGTTTTACTCTCTATTATCTTAGCAAAATGACCTTTGCTAAATTTAGCAGTTTTATGACGATTTTCAGAGCGAGATTCTTTAGACTCTCTTCTTTCAGAAATCTTTGTGTCGCTTCTACCCTTTTTTACTTCTTCGTTAAAAATATCGATACTATCTTGAGATGACATTCGCCGCTTATGTCCTATGTTCGATGGTAAACTGGAACACGAATTTAATCGTTCCTTACGCTTTGTATCAACACTGGGTGAGTCAAGAGAATAGTGTCTTTGCTTTTCAGTCATATCTCCTTTAGATTTGATGTTTTGTTCTAGCGTAATTTCATTTTTAATTTTGTTTTGAGTGTCTTTTTCTTCTTTGTTTTCAGATTTCGAAAGTAATTCTTTATCACTCTCATGTTTCAGAAATAGCTCGTTGTGTTTTAATTTAGGCTTCGACTCATCCTTTGATTCACTGATTTCCAAATCTTTTACCTTGGCTGATTCGTGCGAGGCTCTGGACGTTGAGGAGTCGGTAGAATCTTTGCGACAAAGTTCCCTAGAAGTTTCGTCTCTGGAAGACTTACGATTTTTCACTGAGTCAGATTCTTTTTTGCTCTCTCGTTTTGAATCATAATCTTTCTTTGACCTGTCATGTTTATGTTTATCATCCTTTTTCACTTTGATGGATATGTAATCTGTATCTACAGATTCCTTTCTCTTTTCTCTGTCACTTCGCTCTTTTTTATGATGATCATGCCTATAGGATTTTTCGTCGCTGTGTTTTAGTTTGTCGAATTCTTTATCGGTTCTATCTTTCTGGTTTCTTTCTCCATCTTTGTCGGCTTTACTTTTATCATTATGATTTTTTTCACAATGTTGCTCTTCCTTCGGTTTTTTATCTTTGTCGTTATTTCTTTCAGATTTACCACTTTTCGACTTATCCTTTTCCAATTCACTTCTCTCTTTTTCTGCTACTTTTTCTTTGCAGTGTCTTATTTTGTCACGATCTAGTCTGACGCGATCTTCGTGATTTTTTTCACTATCCGGAATTTTTGCTTCAGGTAAAGCCACAGTAATACTATTTCTTTCCTTTTCAAATGTTTTATCGAATTGAATATTTTCTTTTTCGAGTTTTGCATTATGGTAATTATGATTATGTCTATCCTTGAGAATTTTTTCAGTATTTTTCATAAAATCTTGATTAAATTCTGCATTATTAGATTTAATTGAATTAACTACATTTAAATGATTCTGCTGCATTTCAAATTCAATTAATTCTTTGGTAATATGGTTTTCATGTATTTCTCTGCTTTTGTGATTATCTGTTTGACAAAAAGGATCTAATTTGTTTTCACTATCTAAGTTTAGTCTTTCTTCGTGTTTTTGAAGCTCTGTTTTCATTAGACTTTCTTTATTATATTTACATATCTTGTCAAATTGTGATTCATATTTTTGACTCTCATCAAATTTCTCAACTCGCTTCAGAAGCATTTCCATTACTTCTCGAGCACTATTATCTTCCAAATGAAAGGTAAGAGAGCTATTCGTTCTATCGTCCTGGGTGAATATCTCGCCTTTGACAAGGGTGTTATCAACAGTTGGTTGACTATCGGCAGAACTAGTTGTTTGGCTGTTAACACTGGTGGAAGCGATGGACAAATCACTATTTCGATCGCGACTAGTTAGGTCACTATCCTCGGCGTCAACACTGTCCTCCGTACCGCCAGTCACGATCAATGATTCGCCTTCTCCGTCACCAGAAAAATAACCATCTACTTGCCTCTCAGTAGGCTTCACCTCGCTGTCAAACTGGGCAGAATTGTCGTTCTGGTCGGAGTGAGGCTCAAGCTCACGCTCTAGCTCAGGTTCAGGCTCGGGCTCGGGTGGCGGCGGTGGCGGCGGCGGCGGCGGCGGCGTGCGCGGGCGGCCGCGCACCTCCTGGCACAGGCTGGCCAGCAGGCGCGACACGCCGTGCTCCACCAGCTCGTCCGCGTCCGGTGTGGCCGGCGCCTGCGGGTGCGCCGGGAACGGGTAGCGCAGCGCGCGCGGCGTAGGCGCGGACATGCGGCCGCGCGGGCTGCTGCCCGGGCTAGGTGCGCGCCCGGCTCCCTCGAGTCGCTCCGAGTCCTCGTCGAAGACGGAGCGCTTTGCGAGTAATGATCGCACGACTTCCGACGGTTTCACTTCGTTGATGTCGACGTCGAGCAGCCGGTGGCGAAGGCGAGCGCGGTCGGGGTCGGCCAGCGCTCGCGATCCGTTAAGCTTTTCATCGAGGCTGCGGATGCGTTCTTCCAATGACGGCGAATGCGGCGCAGAGCCACCGCTCGAAGAAGAAGCGGAGGGCGGACGCGGCGGCGAGTCGGGCGCGGGCGCGGGGCACGGCCGCGGGGTGGCCGGCGCCGCGCGCATGAGCTGCGCCGCGAACTTGGGCAGCGGCAGGCTCATGGGCAGCGGCGGGCGCTCGCGGGGCGCGCGGCGCGGCTCGGCGGGCGGCGCGGCGTCGGGCTCGTCGCGCAGCGGGGTGCCGGCGCGCGAGTGCGAGCCGGAGCCGTCGCGGCGGCGGCGGTGGCGGCGCCGGGCCCCGTGCCTCTCGCCGCCGCGCGATCCGGAGCGAGAGCGCCGCGTACCGACGCTGCGATGTCGTTCCTGCATTCAAAATATCGTATGGTAAGTTTCAGAAAAGCGCAAAAACAAACAGATCTTATAATTTCGATGAACAGCCTGTAACCCCCGAAGGGTTGGGTATAGGTATACCTAATAGTGAACTCTCCTCGCCAGTTATGTTTTAGCCCAATAATAATATGTTATTGGGGATGAGCCAGCACAAGAGACTCAGACTTCGTGGATGTTACTGAGAAATTCATGATGAAAAAAATTCAATAACACTACCCGACCTGGGAGTCGAACCCAGGATCTCATGCTCAGCAGTAACGCTTGCGACCACTAGACCAACGAGACAGTCATAAGCTGAAGACATATTCTTTATAATATAGAATAAAAAAGAATTTCATGAAATTGCTGGCTCACCTTAGAGTGTTTCCGGTCGTCTGGGCTGGAGTCGCGGCGATGGCGTCGGGCTCTATGCGGCGACACCACGACTGACTGTAGCCTTTCCTCGTAAGGCGTATCTTCAGGTTGTGGGCTTGATCCTACTTCATCGTATACCCTGTAAGACGGTTAAGGTATCAAAATATGTTAAGTAATATGCACACAACATATTGTATCTCTTGCACATAAGAGACAGAGACGGAACACATAGAAGGGATGGGCTCGTTACCTGTACCGTCGGTCGGCTGCGTAGTCAGTCGGGTCGTAGGGTTCTAGTGTAGAGTAGCGAGGGGTTCTCGAGGATCCCCGACCATAACTAGAAGCTCTCGATCGTGACCCACTCCCATCAAACCTGTCAGAAGAGTTAGTTAAACAAGTTAGTGAAAGATTCGTTATTTAGACTTAGAAATTAAATATACAACGATTTGTTATCTATACGAACCGAATGGGCTCATGACGAGTAGATGGAAGGTATCGAGATGCAAGATCCCCACTCAGTCTTTCAGAACCTGTCAACGCCGCCGAACCGCCGTGCTTTTCCAATTGTTCGTAAAACGCCTCCTAAACATGACATTTCAATGTTTAATAACAATAAAATATGATGAGTCATCGAAACAAGAGACTAACAACAAAATTAAACTGCTCCTGTTCAATAGAAGCAGAAGTCGGTAAAAATAAATTCACTATGAAAATACTCGGCATAGTATTCGTTTTAGTTTTTAGTTAGTACTCGTAAGAGAGTAATGAAAACATGAAAATGAAGTCATTTTTACTCATTATTTTATAACCCTCTGAGAAAAAATAAAAATAATAAACAAAATCATTTGTTAATGTTTACAGGCTGGCTACTTGGCTACGGTGAGTTGGGGTAAAGGTAACAACTAGCTAAACCGGAAAAAAAATTGTCCCTAATTTTTTAAAAGGGAATGTGGCAAAATTTTCCCAGTACTTGCAAAAACTCTGTGCGATCTGGTGCTACGGGCGAGCGCGGCACGCTGCGGCGCGATACACGAGCCGAATCTATTCCATATACCCGATGGCGGCGAAGCCCGTAAGAAGTATTGTTCTTTTCAAATGTAACGTTAATAACAGTTTAGTATCAATCAGTCTCTAAGTTAAACTTCGCCGAGATGATAGTTATAAAATACCTCCGGCATAAGATACCGGGTCGACAATTATTTTAGATGAGTAATGGGACGCATGCGGGTTAGGGAAGTAGCATCACCTGACACTCGCGCGAGGCATAGTCGACACAGAGGCGCGGGTGGTCGGGCTCGGCGGCCGACACGGCGGCGGCCACGCGGCGCAGCTCGCGCACTGCCGCGCCCGCCGCCGCCGCCTGCTCGAAGTGCACCAGCGCCGCGCCCGCCGCGCGGTCCACGCACACCGACGTGGCACCGCCGCACCGCGACACCGCGCTCAGCACCTACACACGCGCGCTCTTCTAATTGCTTGCTTTAACCTTTTTTTATTTCCGAGGGCTTAATTCATCCTTTTGGATTAAGCATAATAGATTCACGATATGAATCATAAAACTTTATTCTGGATTTTAGCCTAAAATATGTATTATTAAGTATTACGTTTTACCGAAGGAAACGGAAAAAATAGAAATTAAGTACCCAGGTTTACTTATAATTGCTATAATTATTTGGGTAGAGTTCAAATAGATTTGTAAAAGCAATGAATCGGTGTTTACTTTATAGCTACGTCTTGGTGGCCATACCAAAACGCTGGCTTGATAATGTTAGATTCATAAAGGTAGCCGTACGACGTAGGTATTTGGTGAAGGTGTTTACCGATAAGGATAATTTACATGTAATGTAACAATTTTGAATTTAATTTTGTGTATTACGCCATAATGTTGCAGTAGGTACTGACCGGAGGAACATCCGTTTTGGTAACTAATCAACTTCGAGCACTTCATTATATGCACTTATTACAAACACTGGATGCGTCGGCAAACATTACGTGGCGTGTTACAAACAAGTTGTGCGCACAATGCTGCTCGGCTAACATACTATAGCAATGTGAATCGCAAGTTGAATCGTTATAAAAGTGAGCAATGTAATACTTGGCTTGACGTCCCTACTCACCGATGTAATTCTCGAATTCAAGCCACATCGATTCCATACACACCTTTGGGCAGCTTTAATCTAGTAACTGAGACCGACTTAGATTCTAGCGCTCGCCGGCAGCAATCGCACATTATGCTTGATTCGCGCCTAATGCTCATCATAACGCAGCAGCAACAATTAACGTTACCAAGCCAGCGATATCCATGCTAACCCAGATTTTTGTATAAAACAAAGTCTGTTTATTTTTGCAACAATTCGGCCCTAATAAGAGTTCGTATAATTCTGGGGAAACTCTGGTTAATCCAGGATTATCAATTCTGCTTCCGTAACTGTATGGGTTCAGTGTTTTTATAACCTACTTCTAGCCAAGAGTATAGTGTGACTTCTTATCTCAATAGAAATAGAAATGACAATTTTTTTTAACGAATTATTCGGCTTATAAATAAAAATTCTATCTTATTATGTTCATGCTATATGTAGATAGGCGGGGTGGGCAGAATTATAATTACCTGCTTCTCCGTATGCTCAGTAAGGCCGTCGACCCATACACAAGTGGTGGCAACAGGTTTTCCAAAGCCAAGTTTCACACGCGATCCACCTACATTTTCGCCATCCATGGCGCGAATAGCTTCCACAACGCTTGATATTGATGCGTACTGACAGAATGCATATCCTGCACCTCCGCTGCTTCCCTTTTTTATATCGATCTCGATTATTCGTCCAAAGAGTTTGAACTTGTCTCGGAGTTGTTGTTGCGTCACATCTTTCTCTAAATTACCGATAAATAGTGTCCTCGTAGCCTGTAAGATAAAATGGTAGATTATAGTCGGTCCGACGTAACCAATTCACTTCTATAGCATATAGAGTATAACAAAAACAAAATATAACGTTCTTTTAACTTCGATTGTACTCCTTCACTCGTTATAAATAAATAAAAAACCTCCAAATTAAGTATAAAACAGGGTTCTTGAGTGACGTTCCAATACCTTTTATTTCTAAGCATCTGTCACCACTTCTTAAATAATGTCTAAAAATTAATAGTATTGTATTATAAGGACTTTTAAAAGGGTCACATTTCAAGTATAACCTCTCAAATGAGAACCATTTAACTTCACTCGGCCTAGTACTCAAATCGTTCTCACAAAACAGGTTTTTTTAAATATATTTGTCAAAACAAATAAGTTAATTTTTTTATTAATTTACGCAATTTTAGATGTTTTATATCTGCATAGGTCCACTACTGACCGCTACACAGACACGATACCAAAGTAGGAAAACTATCATGAACTCATGATTCATTATAATATTTTGTGTCACGGGACACGGAATAGGTTATGCAAGTATACCAGTTTATCAGGGACAGCTTTACCCTCCATGAAAAGTAATATTCCTCAAATCTCAATAAATAATTAAATACTTATGTATGTTATTTTAAACACCCGTGACCTGGAATTGTATCCGGTAAAAGGCTGACGACTAAAGATAAATGATAAGAATACATAGGGTACACAAAAGTAAATAAAAGTTGCATTTTTCAATGAGTTTGTAACACAATTTCAAGGGCACTTTTAGTGCAAGTGAAAAATCCAAATTCGACCAAAACTCTGTGACATGTCTTTCTACTTGATTTTGCCGAATGTTCTAATCAAGTAATTAAGGTCAACTTCTTCTTTCAGCGTCGTTCGGTGTCTCCTGTGCGACGCTTGACGACTGGGCCAATCCTTGTACATCACCATAAAACATTAGAAAGAACATAATTCAACAAACGAGTTTGGACAAATCAATAACTTTGTTACCCTAAGCTGACTTTGATTCCAAGATTTTTCAAAGCTTAATTAATTAAAACAAGGAAACACAATAAAGTTTATGCAAAACAAAAAACGTGTTTCTGTTACTGGAAACCATTCTATCTTAATAAAATTTGTTTAACTGTTTCAACAAACTTTTAGAGACATACGCAATGCACTAAATGCCTGGCCTTACCTTTTGATAGTTAGTAAAGTAGGCAGTAATTTTTTCAAGTTATTTAAATATCAATTATTACTAGTGTAGATCCTAATTTAATGTTGTAATGCAAATAACCTACAGGATGTAACTTATTTCTTATTACTAAAAAACCGTGATTAAGAAATAACCCATAAAAACATTATGATAATTATAATTACAGAAGACCATTTCTTTATTCTTCCTGGTTTATATGCACTGCATTGAAAATAGCTGCATTTTACCGAGATTTGAGGAATATAACTTTGATATAGGTAGGTACTAGGTAGTATAGGATTCAGCAGGCGTGATTTATTCTGGTCTATACAATAATCCCACCCAACAAAAACTACTTTTGTTCAATTGGTTATAAATAAAGGTTATAATGTGATCTTTGGTACAATGAAATTTTTATTTTCTGCTTTAGACGGATTTTCTCTAGCGGACTAACTTTTGTAGCATTTGCAGCGCGAACAGGTTTAAAGCGTGAAGCGCGAGAATATTTTTATGTATTGTGTAGTCACTGATGGCTAATTTTATTATTAGTAAGAACGATTGCGTGCACTATTGACTTTGTTTTGAAAAAACTTGACATGAATGAGAAGGTTCATCATTTTAAACTGAAACGTGTCTTCTGCCTTATTTTTATAATTCAAAAAAATGTTTACGACACACTGCATAGTGTATCGATAGTTAAGGATGTCTACAGTACTTTTTAAATTAAAAATACTGGAATCTATAAATTAAAATGAAGACACGTAAAATAAAGATACTGATGATCTTTTGATAAAACACAAAGAGACATTAGCACCCTATTTTCGAAAGGTCAAATAGCTAGCAGTAAATAGGTAAAGGAATATAATTAATTCACTCGCGTTTGTGTCCCAAAGTACTACCACCAAGCAGAACGAATTTCGAGAGTAAATAAGTGATTTTGAGGCGAAAATTAGGCATAAATAATTGAAAACTATATTGTGATTTTTCCGTTGATTTATACCGCTGCTAATTTTACGCTAGTCTTATAATATCATTCGATTACTTCATGTTTTTGTTTTGTAACGAAAAGCACTATATTTAAATATCTTACCTTCGGGTGGTACTCATCGATATCAGTCTCGTAAGGTTTAGCCGAATCTGCATCTTCATCGCAGCTTTGATGAGGCGCCACAGTGATCTTACAGCCAAAAAAAAGCTTATCTTGTGATACTTCCAACGCCTTCTCCACATCGGATGGCTTTTTAAAACGCACCACCGCATAGCGATCGGCGTTTTGACCAACTACTTTAACCCATACAACTTTTCCATGTTTCTTGTATTCATGGTAAAGTCCGTCCTTTAAAGAACTATCAGTAGATCGTGTCGGTAGATTTCGCACACAGATTGCCAATGGTCTACCACTCGCCGTTGACGCCCACTATCAAGACAAAAATATGGAATGTTATTTGAAACGCTTTAAAAAAAGCAGATTTATGACAAATAATTTATGAGTTATTATTTACAACCTGTTTGGGTTAGGAGTTCATGAGCGCAAATTTAAAAAATGACTACTTCGTCCAGAAAAACAAGACCATGTCTGCGAAAAAAATCCCAGTGAAGATTTCTCACCGTGATTATCTTTTAGACTAAGTTTAGGAATTGAGAATATGAGATTGAGAATTTCTCTAACTCCACTTTAGCATTCCTAAGGTAATTCCCACGACGATGTACCCCGCACAACTCTATTATTTTTAAGTTGTTGGCGTAGAAAAAGGCATATATACCGAAGTCGCATAGTCACAGCATCGCCATTTTGATTTTACTTCAAAGATTCGGCGCAAGATGAAACGAAGTATGGCTTGAGGAGATTAAAAAAAAAAACAAATATTCCTGGATGTGGTGACCCAAAGTATTACGTTGCCGAGACATTTGGAAGCATATGAGTACTTCTCCAAATATCACGGCAACGTGACGTAACACTTAGCACGCCATATACTGACCAAGAAATAGTTTCACCATGTGTCTTACGATAAAACATGGTATATATGGGACTTGAACAAACAAAAACTGTCGGAGGTAATGATCGCCAAAAGTGAACATACATCCAAATATGCGAAACACTTAGAACACATTTGAGAGGCCTTTTTGTCTGTTTGTTTCCTTCTCCAAATGTACCAGTCTCAAAGAGCGCAAAACTTAAAAAACAAAATGGTGATGCGACTATTAAGCTTTCACATAAAAAGAGTAAAATCTAGAATATGATAATAAGTATTATATGCTAAGTCGGGTTGTGTTGAGCTTTTAAATGAAAGAAGTAAAATGTTGCTATAATTCGACAAGCATAGTTCATAAGTTCAGTAAGTTATTTTCAATTATCTAACATAAGGTGTCGTAATAATAATATGGCTAGTTGGACCCTGTTCCCGATACCGGTGGGCTACTATTTTTTATATTTTTAAATGTTTTTTTATATAATTTTTGTTAATAAAAATATTTAAAAATGTAACTAGTAAGTAAGAAAAATGAATAAACGAATAATATGGCTAGAAAGGAGGTGGCTGCTGAGATGACAAGTAATACAGTATGTATTGTATGTAAGAAGAAGACATGCTGCGCCGACCCCAATTAAATTGGGTTAGAGGCAGGAGAATGATGAAGGTGTCATAATAATCAACCACACAGAATTTTAAAATAATCGGATACTATTATCTAGTTGTCCGACTGCCTGCCTGCTCATCACGCTTTTTTTTCACTAGTATTTATTGCAAAATCTACAAATTGTAAGTTTGAAGGATTTCTAGCCTATAAAAATAAAAATACATCTTGATAAAGAATATGTTATGAAAAAAACTTTTTTCGCAGACTAAATCATACCTGGGCTATAATTATGATATCGTTAGAAAGGTAATTTAATTAGCTTTTCAATTGATACAGTAAGGTTTAAAAGACCCAAAAGATAACAATTGTTCGATTTTAATTATTTTATGTCTGGATTTGTGCCCGGTTCATGGCCATAGGCTCGCCCCATATTACATGGGACTTACACCTAGTTGGCGAATGTTATGATCAGTGATAGGAATAGGTAGTGCCTATTTGCCTAAACTTCGAAGAACAGAGACAAGAAACGGAGACTTCCTTAGGACTAAATTTTTTCCGAGACATCTGTCCCGTTTCGAGACAACACATAAATACATTTAAAAAAAATGTTATTTGGAATAAGTAATTCGTCTATATTTACCTAAACAGTTGAAAATATAGAAAAAATTATGAATGTGTACATATTTTAACTTAGATGACTCATCTGACAAAGAAAATTTCGGTTCTGATACTGAACTTGACGAATCGAATCACGATGATTAAATTAAAATCGTTCTTTATTTTTTATGGTATTTGTAACACAAATAAAGATTTTCAAATTCTTAGCAATTTTTGATGCATCAAGTTCTTTATCAAAACCGAACAGTTAGTAGTTCAGTATTAAAACTGATTGTCCTAAATGCTTCAAATATTAATTTGTAAACTTCAAAGGTTAATTTGTACTTTGATTTGAGTAAAAATTGCATCCCTCAACGTCAGTAAAATAAATATGACATGGATATTTAAAGATAGATAAACATAAATTTGTTTCTTAAATCTTTCCTTCTGTACATTTTGTTTCATGGTTTCCAATTACGTCGTATTTTAAAATAATATATAAATATACATATATTTGTTACAACAATATTCTATGTGTTTTATTTTTCCTTTAGAGCCCATTAATTATTTAATGAACCTAGAGCGATATCGACCGGCGATTTTTGAGCATTTTTTCTTTCGTTATTTTTTTTGCATAGAAATCTCCTAAAAATCGCCAGACAATATCGGTGGTGTGAAAGGACCCTTATGTTTTTTTTTTTAACTAGTTAATGCCCGCGGCTTATCCCGTGTGTACTATTGTTTTTGTATCCCATGGGAACTATACTTTTTTTTAATAGGAAGTAGCATATGTGCTATTCCACACCTTAATCTATATCACTACCAAAATCAGCATTTTCAGTGGAATTGAGTAATGGACATCCATACAAACTATCACATTTATAGACAAACTTTAGATAAATATAGACGAATTACTTATTCCAAATAACACATTTTTTTAAATGTATTTAAGTGTTGTCTCGAAATTTCGAGACAGATGTGCCGGAAATAATTTAGTCCTAAGGAAGTCTCCGTTTCTTGTCTCTGTTCTTCGAAGTTTAGGCTAATAGGCACTACCTATTCCTATCACTGGTTATGATATATATAATGTAAATATTATTCATTCATTTGTGTTCAGTTTCCGTCTCTTTCATTGGTCAAATCACCATCGAGGCTATTGGAATACTACTCAATTTTGTTTTCTAGGGAAAGTTCAAACTTAGCCAGCAAAACCAAAACTCGAAACTCATCCCAATATGTTGAATATAGTTCCGAGTACTTCGTGTTCCTTCTTCTATCTTTAGATACTCCATGTTTCAGATATTCACAGTAACACATACATCAGCGATAAGTGACCTAAAAAGCCTTGGCGACGACCATAATCATGTCACAAGTACAACCAATAACGTAGAACAAAATACATAAACTAAATTAGGTATGTATCAATATCATCATATCAATGTATCAGAGTTCATAACCATCCAGAGTATATTAAAATGTATCACTTATTTAATGATACATAGAAATACATCTTTATTAACCTTAGTTGGACTTGTTTGAACACTACCTGAAAGCATTCGACTGTCTAGTGAAATATATTATTTCAAGTCAGTTTGGTGGTATAGTTGCTTGAGCATACCTGTCCGATAGCTAGGAAGCACCACCTATCATACATTTCCTACGTCTGCCGCGAAACGGTTTTTTTGTAATCCGTTTTTTTTTTATTAATGACATCCATAATACTATACATGCGAAAGTAACTGGACTGTTTGTCGGTTACCTCTGACAGATTTAGACGATAGAATTAGCTTGGGGCATAAGATACTTTTTTATTCCCGGTGGGCCGGTGCCTGGCCGCAGGTACGTGCCCGTGGGATAATACCCGATCTCGCGGACAAAAGTTAGTAGTAAATGCGATAAACTCTGTCTGATGTTTGAAGCCTTTTCACGCCTAAACCAACAGATCCTTATGAAATTTGACAGTATAACGGCACAATTAGGCCACTATTTCTCTTCAATATGGATACTTATATTTATTTAAAAAGCCGCGGGTAACATAATCGAGAGAAGGAAATGCTCACTTTTTGAGCTTTTATTTTTGTTTTAGGTACAACTTAGGACCTTAAGAAAGTCGTAAGAAACATTAAAGGCGAGCTAAGGTAGGTTCATTCATTGTAAATGGGTGAAAGAATACTAACTTTCTTTAGATGTCACATGACAAATCGCCGCATAATAATTTCTTAAGCCTTCGCAGTTGTTTGCTTTTTGTTGCAGCCGCATTTATACTGCATTGATTATTCGTAAATAGTGACGATTTATTTTGTATACGTTTAAATGTATGCCTACAGGGTACTAGGATTTGAGGAATACTATTTCGCATGGAGAGCGTACCTACACGTGAGTATGAAAAATTATCTTAACAATATTTACAGTAACACCGTAAAGGGTTAATAAACATATTGGGTTGGTATATAACAACCTTGTACATGGGGCACACAATCATGATGCTTTGCCTTAGCTAAACGATGGGAAAGTATGTAATTTGAGTAATTAAGTAGTATAAAAATCGTTGACGCGAATTTACGCCTATTTATTTATATTCGTAATATCGAAAGTGATAAATTAATACGAATAGATTTTTTATAAACCCACATAGTGTATTGGTACAACGAAGGTTTGAGCTAAGGCTTAGACGAGTATGCAAGAAATTCTAAGAGAACATACTTGGTTATGTAAGGACGGCGGCGTACGATGGTTGTTATGGTGGGATAGCGGTGGTTGTGTGGCTGGCGTCGACGCACGTGAAGTGTCGCTTGGCTCTGGCGAACTCGAGTCGGATCGCGAAGAGCCAGAACCAGAGTTTCGCCGCCGTCGCCCTCCTTCAGTACCACCACCAGGTGTACTCGGTGTACTTTCACCGCCGGTGGCGCCAGCCACTCTGTCGCTACTTGCATACCATCGATGGTGAGGTGTTGTTCTGGAAAAGATTGGTTTTGTTTTTAATCATGCTCATCAGAATAATTTTACGATTTATGATTACATCAAGATTAATTTACACACCGAAAAAAAATAACGTGTTAGGTAGCTATAAATCATAATTATTGAGTTTTGGTGACCTCCTTCATGTCATGATTGTGTCAGGTAGTGTTCCTAAGGACTGGAATCGGCTTATGAATTACAAAACTATTTGGTACACGCACACACTACGAACACCTCACGCGCACAAACCTATTCGGTCTACCTTAAGAATTGACTCGCTGTCTAATGACTAGCTCATTTAGCTTATCTCATTCTTCTTCTTACGTCGATAGTACGACTTATCAAATTTTGTGGGCCCAGTTTGGGCCCATATTAATCGCGGCGTCTGTGACGTTTATTAAGTCCCATAAAGTGCAAGTGTAGGAACACTTTGGACGCACCAGCAAGTGCGCCATGGTCTGGTCGGGAGCACCGCAAACTGTGTGTCAGAGGGATGATTAATGCCCCATTTTGACAAATTTTGTTTGCAGCGAACTACTTGAGTGGGCAATCGGTAGAGTGCTTTCAATACAGGCCACTGCAGACCATGGCCCGGAGGCAAATTTCACGAAACTGGAGAAGAGAATTGTCGATATAAACCGTCATAGATGTGACGTCGACGTCGCGTTCGGGATCAAAATTGCAATGACACTGTTGAATTCAAATACATTTATTTCATGAAAACCGCCGCTGCAGTATCCGTTCAGCATTTAAATGCAGTTTCATGTTCGGAATCCTTTTAAACTTCTGTCAATGACGATTACATTTTTTGCAAGTCGTTGCATTTAACATTTAGACATATTTTTCATCTCAGTTCGGTTTATGTAACGTAAAACAAGTGGTTTTAACTTTTGTAACGCGAGAGCATGTTTTCCCATTGCATAAATGAAAAGCGATGGTATGAGATCAAGTTAGCCTACTTCTTTTAGAGCGCAACTTGCGTTGTTATGTGTGATGTTTAAGATGTTTCTATTTCTTTAATTTGGTTTCCTATTTTCGACAATTTATCATCATTCTCCAATTTATTTCGAGTCGGCACAGCATGTCTTCTTCTTCTATACTTCTCTTTTACTCGTCATCTCATCAGACACCTCCTTTCTTGCCATATCATCATTCACACAGTCCATCCATATTTTTTTTGTCTTCCTCTACTCTTATACATTCACACTCAAAACTAACTAACAAATTAATGGAAAGTAAAAGATCGACAAAGGCTCTGAAGCTAAAACTATGCCGGTTGTTGCATTTTTACGCACAGATAAAGAACTACGAATAAACCGACACCTGCAAGGAATAACATCGTAAGTCAGCTTTTGGCAAATTTAAGTTGCTATCATATTCTTGCTGTTCAAAACATGCAGATTTTTTTGCTCTTACCGCCGTATCATGTATTCCTTCGCGTAATAAGGATTTTTTACAATGTAAAAACCTTGTAAGGGGGAGTCAACTGCAGTTTATAAAAAGGTATCTTTAGTTTTACATCAACATCATCATTGTTTATGCTCGTCGATATTTAAATTATACATTATATATATATATATAATACAAGATACGATCTTGTTCCTAACATGGATAAAATCAGAGTTCGAAATTATCAAGATAATTATTTTCGTTGATAATTATCGGATAATTTTCAATCGGACCTTTTCTTTTTTTTAATTTTGTTTATTTATAACTTAATCTCTTATATTTTTTTGGCTTTTAAATAAATCATAATTTCGTTACTAAAATGTTATGTTAAGATAGACATTTATTATTACTAATTGTTTCATTCTTTAGTTTTAACACGCATGTACTAAAAGTTATGTTAGTTGATTAATTATAGCCATTTTTTGTGGTTTTAAGTTGAGACTTAACGGGTTTGGATATGGATACGCGTGGAAGCGGCAAATCGCGTTCAGATTAAGTTTATTAATTTTTGTTTTCTTTATTTATCTTCACACAATTTTACATATTTCTTAAATTATCATCTGCCTATTCTTTTTCCAACTATATTGGGGTCGGCTTCCAGTATTTTCAGTATTTTCCATGGAGCTACAGCCTATCTGACCTACCTTTATCTGACCTTTGAACCCAATTAGTACTGGGTAATACGATACCCTTTCTTTGGAATGACTGGTTGTCAGACTTTCGGGCCATTGACTACCTGTTACAACTGTCAAACATCTACAAATGTCCCATGTTGCTTAGGGTCGGCGCAACACGCTTTTTTCTTCCATTGTTCTCTGTCAACTGTCACGCAATCATTTACACCTTCTTCCTTCATATCATTCCTCCACAATCCATCCATCGCGCCATACATTTGGCGCGAAATAGTAATACGTTAATTAAAAAAAAATACCAAACCTATCGAGTGGGGTATTAAAATAGGGGAAATTTAAAAAGGGATTATAAAAATATATCTAAATTATATGTTTAAATTTACTTAGGAATAATATTTGTAGTCGGGCTTTTGATTTTTAACTTGTGTTTTCATAGTTTCACCGATTTGTCATCGGTACTAAAGTGCCGTCAAAAGAACTAACTATTCATTTAATTTTTATACATAAAAAGTAGGTAGGTAAGAAACATGGTTTTGTACACATTATCTTTCCCAACAACGACACTACCATAATTGACTTCTATTTTTTTTAACATTTTGGGTTATTAGATAAATGATCGAGCTTGGTATTTTAAGATTTCCTGATATATTTTTTTACTAATTCCCAATGTTTTTTTTCATGACTGTAAATAGTACTAGGATTGCATGCATGCAATGCAATTTCCAATATAGTGAATGATTTTAAAATTTCTTGTTTCACTTGTTTCTCGTGTCACTTAACCATTTTTAGGGTTTCGTACGCACTATGACCAATCAACCTATACAAAACCAGTAAGAGCATGTCTCTCATTATACGAGACATCTATACAAATGCGAGGCGATATACTGGAAATGTATAGCTTGATGTGTCGCCTCGTGTACCCGAAGGGTAACCAACGGGACCCTATTACTAAGCTCCGCTGTCCGTCCGTCTGTCAGCGGGCCAGGGACCAAATTGGCTAACGCTTTTCTCAAGTATTGTGTTTACCAACTTGAATGCATTTAATTGATGCCATGGAGATTCAATTTAACTGAAGAATGAGTCTGTTCAGCTGTTAGGCTTGGTTAGGAATGATAACTGACAGAATACGTGAGATTAGCTCCTTCTTATTTATGACAACCTTGTACTTTATAAGCATGAGAAGTTTTCTATGCTGACGCTTACCAATAAAAAGCTTTTCATTTTTGAAGAATTATATTATGTTTGTTGATAAATTGATTTAGGTGTGTATTGGGAACATCGATATTAAATAAAAAATCATTTGTTTTCTTATGATGACAAATCGGGACATCTTGTATGTAAAAAAATAACTGGTGACCAATCGGAACAGTGAAGAACCGGGAATAACTTGTAATTAAACGAAAATATTATATTATTCCTATTATTATTTTATGCTACATTGTGTTTCTACTTATTCAGCGAATAAAAAGTGACAAGATTTAAATAAAAGGTAGTAGTGATTTTGCTGCTTTAAATAAATACCTTTCAACATTAGACGGTGGTGTAGAATAAGGTGCGGTTGAGTTGTTGCGCTGGTACCTGCCGTACGCAGCGGGCGTGTTACCACGGCGACAATACTCGGTAGCACTGTCATTTGTCCCACGCCACGTAGCGGGTGCAGCCGCTGAGGCAGCGATTGGACATGTATTGCTTGAGCTGTCTTCCCCGCCACTGCAAAGAAATTGTTTCAAGTTAGTAAAACATTATCAAACGTCGAAGTCGATTTGCAAATTAGGAACCCAAGTAACCTTGAGTCTGACGTTCGGTTAACCATGATTTTGAATACGACTTAATTATAACCGTAGAAATAACTTAAGCTAATATTATATTATTGTGAAATCTGCTGGTAAACACAGAATCATTTAATCGTACAGATATAATTATCATAATGTATACATAACATTGCATCACGTCTGTAATCTCCGAAGGGGTAGGCAGACGTGTACGTGCATAGTACACCCACTTATCGCCTGTAGTGTTTCAAGTTCTATGGAATATGGGGCGAGCGAGCTTATTACCGTAAACCGGGCACAAATCCAGACTCCAGAAGACAGACTCTTTCGTTAATTTAAACACACAATTATAAAATAAAGTCACTTTACGTGTATGTGTGCTCAGTAACGTGTGATCATGTAGGTCTTTCTTCTCGACGGATCATTAGATAATAAGTTTCATACATTCAGTCAAAAAAGTATCGGGAATGGATGATTTGTTTATGGTTCCAAATTCAATTTTTTGTTTTTTTTTTGTTGGTAGATTGGCACAACTGTTTTCTATTTTGGCGCGGAGATTGAGTTGCATCTGTTATTTAGATTAAATACAGTGCTGTTTTTAGCAAGATCATAATATATCTAGTGTATATTGCGAATTTCATAATGAACAAAAACATCGAACAAAGAGTTAATAAGTCTTAAATTTTGCATCGCCAATGGAATTTCGTGATCGGAGTCCCAGAAAATGTTACAGGAGGCTTACGGTGAATCGACTTTATCAAAAACACGTGCTTATGAGTGGTACAAAGTGTTCTAAAGCGTTCGAGATGTGATGGAAGATTTGCCTCGCTCTGGTAGGCCATCAACGTCTTCAACTGAGGTTAACATAGCAAAAGTGAAGAAAATAGTGAAAGCAATACAGATCGTATAAACAATACGATCTGTGTATTGTTTAATACGGAATATTTTTGGCTACAGCTTACAGTCAAAGAATCAACTTAGTTTTTCAGTTTCATTGAGAATTACTACACTAAATTATTTTCGCTGTCTATAAAATCCAATAGCCTTTATTTTGAACTTTATAATAGATAAGTAATAATTGATTTAAGTTCAAAATAGTTGGCAAAAACGGAACTCATAGATTCGCCCTGTGCGCCTGTCTGTCCGTTCGTAAGTCACACCCATTTTTACTCCGAGACTGTTGGCACCACACAGCAAAATTTTGGAGAGCAGGTCTTTTATGAACCGCTACACAAATGTGTTGTGAAATTACGAAAAAAAAACTTATTAAATAGGTATTTTCAAATACCTTTTCAATTGCCCACTTACCATAGTTCGCGGACTTTCTTTTTTTATTTTTCACAATATGGCGTCTGGTCATATCTTTAGTAACACTGGTAAGATTAAGCCTAATCGATTTAAGTAATAACCATCAAAATCGGCCTACGCGTTTGGTCTCTAGAGCGCCACAAAGCAACAAACATACACATACGTATAGGCTGATAAACACATTACCCTCCTCAGTCGGGCAAAAAGAAGAGCACGGTACGCATGGCTCCACGAAATCAATAAAAACAAGCCAAGAATATAGAGGATATCATCGAACTAGAAACGAACGTACGAGGATCCATTATATAAATATTAATGAGTAAGGCAACATTTTAAGGTATCTCGCGCATTACGCGGCCATGGCCACGACCACGAGGCTTTTTACATGATAAAGCGAGTCCAAAGATATTCAAACTCAATACAAATTGGGGGCTAGCTATATCTACCAAAGAAAAACTCGTAGTTTGTTTAAGGTAAAGTTTTATTACATTTATTTATTTCTAACAAAACATCAACCAACATTACAAATAATCAACATTATATTGGCATGGCAGATACATAAGAATGAAAATGAACCATCGTGAGTTTTGTTTGATTTTAGTTTGTGAGTGTACATGTCAAGGCAGTTAAGAACGTATTTGACAAGTTCTGTGGCAAATTACTAATTAAATCTGTGATATTTATCAGATAATTATAATAATATTTATAGAATCAGCAATATCTGAATGAATGGAATAAGCATCATTAAGGACTTATTGTAGGGATCTCCGAAAAAAAGCGAAATTCTAAAAGTCTTGTGGCATATTGCTGATCCGTTCTATGTCTGTGAGTCATATGAATACATTGTTGTGGTGTTAGTATTAGAAGTCATATTTTTTGGGACTGAGGATTTAACAGAATAAGCTGGTTTACATATTCAGTTGATAGCATTTTGCTTAGATCTGCCTCAGAAAACAAATTAATCAGATCTACTTTAAGCATGGCTTGTTTCCGTTGCTAATTTGCGAAAATATTAAAATTTCCGAGCGTAACTTAAAAACAAGTAGGTAATCTACGTTCCAAGGCCGTCTTTGTTTTGATTTGTTTTTTTTTTTCTTTTCTAGTTTTCCAGTGGATTTTATCATGTCGTCAACATCGGGCTCATCTGGTTCGGCATTCCTTTTTTTCACTACAGGGCGGGGCAGTGCGGTTGATTCCAATGGTTCGGTACATTGTGTGGTGTACTAGATTTGAAGATGTGCCTGGTACAAAATACTCTCGGTTTATAGAATGCTTACTAAACGACGTTGTCGCTGGCGTAGAAGTAAATAAATGCGTAGTTTCAGAACTTGCCCAGGTTTGGGTTTGTCTGAAAATAAACTCTCTCTCCAACTGCTCTGAGACTAATATCGCTCTCCAAAAATGAAAGTCTTTTATCGTTTTTCTTTCGCTCGCCGTAATTCCTTTGACCTGTTTCTTATTTTGATGTATCCATTCTGCATACTTTTGCACTTCTTCTTTACGTTTTCTTTCACCTGCAAGTAATAAAATAAAGACATCATCGTCATCTAACAAATAATATTATCCACTGTTAGATCAAGTCTCCAATACTAAAGTAACGTCTACCGTTATTATGTAGGTAGGTACACTAATAGGGACCGTATCAATACCATTAAGCTAGACGAGCCGAGCACGAGCCGAGCGTCGACGTTCGCGGCGTCAAGTGTGAACGTACGACGAACCTGCAACGATCACTGTTCTCGACCGTAGTTTTCCGCAGTGTGCTCGCGGCTCGTGCCAAATATGGACGAGCTTGCTATTGCAGCAGCCGCCGCTGCTGCAGCGATTATTATAGCCGAATTGAGTCAAAAAGCTAAAAGGCCAAGGCGATGGGGCTCTACAAATTTATATAAAGAAAGATCCAGTCAACAAACTCTAGATTTGTTAACACTTTTTGAGAGGTCAAGAAGCAACTAGCCAATTTAAGAATTTTGCTCGAATGACATCAACAAACTTTGACCGCACATAGCAAAACAAAATACCAGATTTGAAATGGCTCAACAAAGTCCATTCAACAAAGATTGGCGGTGACTTTGCGTTTTTTGGCAACTAGCTAATCGTTCACCAGTCTACAAGATACGTTTAAAATATCCAAGCAAATAATAAGCAAGATTATTCCAGACAGCACTGTGTAATGTGTATTGAATTAAACGACTAAGTCTCTGCATCCTCGCCCAAGCCTTGGGATATACGAGACCATGCATCATTCTTCTTATTTTTTTATAGAAGCCGCACGTAGAGAAAAGTGGAAGGCTATGGGGGAGGCCTGTACCCATATATAGGCTAAATTAAAAAAATAAAAATAACTCATGTTTTTGGGTCTCCATCTCGTTGGATTATTTTGATATAATTCAATTAATTGTAAACAAACATCTTCTGTCCATGTTTCCATGATGCTCAGATCGAACAATAAACGTCTGTCACTAAACACGTCCACGAGCGCACTGCGGGCGCGATGCACTTCCCTTTGTGTTCGTCAAAAAATCGACAACTGGCGGAGCGCAGTCGAGCACGAATCAATTGCTCGAAGCGCGCCCGTGCTCGGCTCGTCTAGCTTAGACGCACCTTTAGCTATTTAATTGCCTTTATATATCGACTTCGAAGTAGTAGTAGTAGTTTCGAATATAATAAAATTAGTATGTAAATTAATATGGGAAGTACTTCAACCAATATTTATGCCTGCGCCTTCAGAACAAACTTCGAAGCAGTCGGAAGTTTGTTATACATACGTACATACGGAATTTGAGGTTTGTTTAACTTGTTTGCCGTCAATACTATATTAAGGGCACCATGCACTAGGCAACCCAGCTGCGTTAGCAGGGCTGCGGCAGCCGATATATGATAGTATACTGGAGCTGTTTTCCGAAACGTGATTATAACAAGACGGTCTCGACTGGCCGTCGTCTGGCTGCTTAAATTTTCTGCTCAAAATTGCAGATGCTGCAACCTGGCTGCAGCAGCCGGGCGGCCTGGACCGCGGGTACAGTCAGCCCCAAAAAGATGTAAATGCGGACACGGAACCATTTCATTGTCTACAACCATTATTTCATTTCGGCAACCGTGGTTTAACTATTTTTGCTACAAAAGTATATTTTCAATAGCTGTATTGGGCATAATAGATTCATAACCAGTGATCGGATAATCGGGCGCTAATATACCTAAACTTTACTTTTATTCCCACGAAAGAATAATACGGGCATTCCTTTCAGAATCCCGGATCCTGGAATCGTTTGAAATTCCTGAGTAATATTTTGTAGTCTTCTTTTCGTATAAAATACAATAAATCAGTCACACAATAGTAACATACTAATCTGTTAGATAGATTCATCAATTTCCACAACTTGATCACATTGTGCACATGAATAAAATAAAGATACTAAATCAAAATAACCACTGCTATAATTTCATAAATTTTGTTATAGTTGTTTTTACAAAATTGTTCAATCCCGGAAACCCGGGATTACATATTTATTCAGAAAGGAATGTCCATATTATTCTTTCGTGGGAAGAAGTTTAGGTATTTAAGCGCCTGATTATCCGATCACTGTTCATAACATAACATCACGCCTGTGATCCTCGAAGGTTTAGGCATCAGTGTACCTAGTAGTACACCCACATTTCGTCAGTAAATCCTTGTAAAAAGTTTATCATTCTGATATCGTTATAGAAATTTTTAGAATTGAATATTTTACCAGAAATACATTTGCGATAATTTGTTTATTGCCTTCAAAACCGATAACAGATGATTCCGTTCCTCATGTATTAATAGACGACGAAGTTTTTTATCTGAAAACCTAATGCGAAGGGTCCAAGAGCCGAAGCGCAGTGCGCAGTGTGACACAAAAAAAATTACAGACTGCCGTGGAAGGTTTTGTAGAGACCGCTTTTAGGATTAACACAAATGGCGGATATTTAGAAGGCCGAAGGAATGAACTGAAGAAACTGCAATAGATGTGGCCTAAGAAGCTATGTGGGCGGGGCAGGCGCGCCCGAGTTTTGAGCAGACGCTCTTAACTTCAACGCAACTCGCGAACGCTCCCATTAGGGTGTTACCACACCAATCGATCGATCGCCGATCACCAATCGATCGATGGTAGAAATGATGACGATCGATCAATTGGTGTAGTAGAAACTGTCGATCGACGTCGACATATCTATTCTACCATCGATCGATGGCCTCGATCGACGATCGACCTATTGGTGTGGTAACACCCTTAGTCGCCTGAGTAGTACTTTGAAGAAGTGCGCAGCTAAGCTAAAATAGTGATTACTTCTAAGCAAGAAGCCAACTGCTTAGTGTAACAAAAGTGTACTTTCTTTTCACCTTAAATTCTTGTGATAATTGTAAAATTTACGTAAAATTAGTTTAAACGTTCAATTCGGTAAAAACTAAGCTATAATATTTATACATTGCCGGCTATTTTCACTCCCAACCATTCATGACTAGGTAATGTATGTACCGTTTCCAGTTACAAAACCTCGTGCAATCGACGGGCACGGTGGTACCAGAAACTTCACATTCGCTAGTGTGGGTAACCAAACGTTCCAAATAACTTTATCGATAAATTCTTGATATGATTACTTAAAATAGAATCGGGCATCGGGTATTTCATGATTTTTTTACATTAACACCTGCAGTGCCGGGAACCCACCAGGTGGGTTCACTCAAGTCGCACTTGAGATGCCGGGAACCTACCTGGTGGCTCATTTAAAATGTTGGTTTTTCTTAGCCAATACAGCATCAAATAATGTAAAAATAAAAACAGTTATATATTTTAACAAGATTAATAATAATACGCCGTGGTTTCAAATTAAAAGCATTTTAAATAAATTTTCGACCTCTTCCTAGATGCCGAGAACCCACGTGGTGGGTCCCTTCAAGGGTGGAAAACCATTTGCACGATTTTAAATATTTTCTAAAAATAATTATTTTTAGATTTTAGGACACGAGAATGAGTTCAAAGTAGAGACTTTTCAGGGTTCGGTATTAAAAACGAATACTTATTATGGTGCGATTAGTCTGCCTGTCCGTTTATCTATCACAGCTACATATTTTAGAAACTTCTAAAGCTACAGACTTGATATTTGGAATAAATAATGCTTAGCATTTTTTTTGAGGTTAAATTAAATTGCCTAGAGAAACTTAGCGGGCGTGAATCTAAAAAAGAACAGTTCTTTTTTAGATTCACGCCCGCTAAGTTTCTCTAGCTATTAGTTTCTCTCGCTGTACGTATATGAAGTATGGGATGAGAAAATTTGTTTATATTTTTAACCGACTTCTGATAAAGGGTTATGTATTCGGCGTCGTCATTTCTTTTTTAATGTATGTACACTGATTTCTCCGTGGTTACTGATACGACTTACGTGGTTCTCTTTTAATTGGTAGAGGAAGCTTGCATGGTGGTCCCATATGACTTTTGTTAACTTTGCTTGGGTGTTTTATGAGTTATCTTCTACAATACGTATTTTTTCTTCTTCGTCTATGTGGATGATCTGCTAATAACTTCTAGTTACGATGAAAAATGAATACTCGACAAAAATTTATATGAGATACCATCATACCACAAAAAAAAGCCTATAATAAAAAGTTTTGTTGCAAAAAAAAGTGGAAAATTACTTTACTTTCGGAAGTCAATGGCAAAAAGTCAATGAAACGAGCAAAAGTCAGCGTCTTCCGAAAGTAATTTTTCACTTCGAGATTGAACTAAGACCCCGCCATCTCCTTCGTGTTAAGTTACATTAAAGGTCTCTGCACACAGCGGGCGCGGCGCGGCGGGACGGGACGGCGACGCGACACTGAGCAGTTGTAATGTACTAGATATTACGGACGACGCCACACAGAGCCGTCCCGCTCGACGCGACGGTAACCGTCGCGCCACGCCGCCGCCGCGCCGAGCGGGAATACAAGTCAGAAGCGGCGGGGACGGTGATCAACTGTGATCGCGCCCGCAGTGTGACCGATGCCGCCGCGCCAGCGCAGCGTCGCCGCCCCGCCACGCCGCGCCCCGCCACGCCACCCCGGCTGTGTGCAGAGACCTTTAACGCTAAAGGTATACAGGTCTCTGCACACAGCCGGCGTGGCGTGGCGTGGCGGGGCGCGGCGTGGCGGGGCGGCGACGCTGCGCTGGCGCGGCGGCATCGGTCACACTGCGGGCGCGATCACGTTATATTATTATTCCCGCCGCTTCTGACTTGTATTCCCGCTCGGCGCGGCGGCGGCGTGGCGCGACGGTTACCGTCGCGTCGAGCGGGACGGCTCTGTGTGGCGTCGTCCGTAATATTTAGTACATTACAACTGCTCAGTGTCGCGTCGCCGTCCCGTCCCGCCGCGCCGCGCCCGCTGTGTGCAGAGACCTTAAAAGTCAGAAGTAGCGGGGACGGGCGCGGCGGGAATTTCGCGGCATAGTCTGTGATACTCCCCATAATTACGACGGTTTTGATTTATTTCATGCACCCATTTCCGTTTACGTTGTTTTTTCTTAGCTAGCGCTAAATAAGAGCAAGAGCATTTCCACGTCTGAATCGCTCAACATCTTTTTGATGAATGAATAGCGTCGCGATACGGTCGGCGTGATCGCGCCCGCAGTGTGACCGATGCCGCCGCGCCAGCGCAGCGTCGCCGCCCCGCCACGCCGCGCCCCGCCACGCCACGCCGGCTGTGTGCAGAGACCTTTAACGTACTAGTACGTAGTACTTGTCTACAGTACGTGTCTTCTTTTGTGTTGAACGAAATATCTTTTTCTTTTTTTTTTTAATAATATTTAATGATTATTTATAATGGGATAGTTTTTGAACAATAATTAGTACTTTTAAGTTTCCGACTGTAAAGTACGCCATTTTTCTATATATTTTTTCGTCAATACTAGGGAAGTCCATTTTTTCTTTTGCGAGTAAGGGGGCGGGCGTCCATAAATTACGTGAGGTGTTTTTTTAAATTTTCTGCCCCTCCCTCCCCCCCTGGTGAGATGTCGTGAGATTTTATTCAACCCCCTCCCCCATACCCCAATCTCACGTGAGATTTTTCAAAATGTGAGTTTCTTACGTAAACGCGTTGGATTGTTATTGTAAAAAGAAAAAAACAAATTTGCTTCGTGCTTTTATTTACGACTAGTTAAGACTAGTAATCAATATTGCTGAAAGTTTAATTATAAGTGTAATAAAAATTTAACAATAGAATACTTAAAATTAGTTAAATATTATAAATTCAGATTAAATTGAGCTATTTGGTATAAAACAAATATGGTGGTTTGACAATCAGTAAATGTATAACGTTGAAGTATGAATGAAATTATTTTCTTTCGAAAGAATTAGTAAATGATCTTAATCGTATTACGATTACGCTTAAGATTAAATCTTAAGCATGTACAATCTGGATTAAATGGACCAAAATAGTATATTTTTTTTTTGTTTCAATCAGAAAAAAAATTACGTGATATTTGCCGAAACCCCCCTCTCTCCAACGTAAGATTAGATGAGATTTGACTCGACCCCCTCCCCCCCTTAAACACCTCACGTAATTTATGGACGCCCCCTAATGTGCCTAGGCCTACCTACCTAAATAAAATAAAATGATATCGATTTTGTATTGATTGTTCAATCTATTATTGGAATGTAATAACAGAGTTCTAACTTGCATATACCTGCTAGTATTTCTAATAACAGTGGTTGTCAATGGCGGCATGGGCGCCAAGTGGTATTCGTGAAATACCACTGGCTAGTTTCCGGAAATCGATCAGAAATCGATCTTTCATCGTCTGCCATATTTTTGCAATACAGTATGACAGTATGTCATTTCTGCTGGTTTTGGTTCGTTGTGCGTCGAATTGAGCCTTTTAGTTCCGTTACTGCTGTCAATCCATTGAAAATAAACATACTTCCAACGCCGCTACACCGTGTGTGTTGTTTATGACTAAGGACAGGACTTTTTGTGTTGTGACCATGGCGAGTGTGACTGTGACTCAACTACTCTTTGAGTTTAACGCCACTTATGCGCAGACTCATGTTGTCGGAGATTTCTAACAACATCATGAACATTTTACGAGTCTGGACCTCACCATCGTAACACCAACGGTAAGAATGAACATTGTCTTTTTTACGTAGTAGGTTTTTTTAACTGCGCTTTATGTTTGTGTATAATTTAACAAATCTTAGAGGACAAAAGTACAATCCATGTCCGAGTGTTAGGTCCTCACCTCACCAGTTGGGTTACCAGATTTTAATACAACTTATATAGGTGGGAAGCTCCTACTGCTACCTTCTTTAATTGATGATGTTTTCCTTCCCTCCCTACTTACAAAGACCATTTCATGATACCTACCAAAATCTTTGAATGAGTAGGATCTAGATATAACACTGAGCGATTGACTATCGTAGTAATGATTTCTTCCATCCTTTGCAATTTCATGAAACGCGGGAATAAGATTTTAAAGCACGAAGATGCTTAGAATGTAAATCAGTAAGACTTGATGTGGTAGTCATAAGTGGTCACCAGTAACTGGCCATCTGACATAGTTAAAAACCGTTACAGATGTTATACAAATGTGCTACAAAGGCAAAGCTCACTTGAAACCTATTCAGATCCTTTCAAATAGCTTTTTTCAACTAATTTTTGGTCGAACATAACCTCAAAATAGTAATTTCATTTTTGTAAATATCTCGGAAATGCCGAATGTGTTAAATCTTTTGAGGTAGTATTTAGACATGCCATCGAGTATTTTAAACATAATTTGACGAAGACACAACAATGTTGAATTGACTACATTTGTCCATAGTGCCGTGGGCATTCTGCTTTAAATAAAACCTACTTCGCCGGACTAGACTGCGATGATCCGGTCTGCATTCGCGAGTAGTGTGGGGTGGCGGGTGGGGAGGGTAAGTAAATAAGTCGCGGTAATAACTGAGTCAAGGAAATTTTTTAAACAATGTTCCCGCAATATTTATTAATGTCTTAAGCGCAGGCCACACAGAAAAGACGTAAGACACGGACGGGGCGCAGACATATGTCTCTTCCGCGTCGCTTTCATACAAAATGTATAGAAGCGTCGTGACGCAAAACACAGAAAAGTCAGGGCGCGGACACGACGCTTCGACGCTTCTATACATTTGACATATGTCTGCGCCCCGTCCTCGTCTTACGTCTTTTCTGTGTGGCTTGCGCTTTATAAAGTTTTAAATAGCTTGCGGGCCGGATGAAAGACTTATGTGGGGTGGTAGGTGGCCCGGAGGTCGAATGTTGGAAAGGCCAGCTTCAGCCCATAGCTCCTCCGGCATGCGACAGATGTGGCCAGCCCAGTTCCATTTGAGCTGGGCAGCCGTGTAGCCTACATCGGCAATTTGAATTTTGGAACGCAGTATCGAGTTCCTTATACGATCAGTAAGTTTCACTCCAAGGATACTGCGCTCCATTGCTCGCTGACAGACCCCGAGCGCAGACTTTTGACTGTTGGTTGATGACCATGTCTGCGCTTCATAGGTGAGGGTATGAAGAATGCTCATGTCCATGAGTTTTCTCTTCAGTGAGAGTGGGACAGTTCCCTTCATTGTTTGCTTCATCGACCAATAGCTCTTCCAGGCGTTTTCGGTACGTCGAGCAACTTCTTTAACGTGTCTTGCCTGGAAGGAGAATATTTGGCCGAGGTATTTGTTTTCATGGACATAATCAATCCTCACACCCCTAATTCCTATGTTGCGCTTGGTGGTGTTGGTTATCACCTTGGTCTTCGCCATATTAATCACGAATCCGGCCTCGAGGCTGGCACTGCTCAGTTGGTCGAGCATTAGTCCTAACTCGGCAGCTGTGGAGGAGAAAAGATCACTATCGTCGGCGCAGCGGAGATTTTTTCTTATTTATTCATATTCACAAAAAGCCAGCGCCAGGCTCACGCACGCATTATTGTGAGTTACGGCGAATGCAACGACGATCATCTCCCGACCCGTTCGCCCCGCGCGCTGTTTACGGTGGCAGGCGACGACGGGCGCAGCTCCCACGCAACACCCAACCCGGGGCTTTTGTATCGTTGTCCAGATAACTAATATACGATAAATTCACGGAATTACACCCGCGATACTCACGACCCGACCATTGTGTGTTTCGCTTTAGTAAACAGAATTGAGAAGTTGAGACAGATCTCATTTAAAAGGTCTTGGCTTGCTATAAATAACAGATGGGTTTTTTAAGGTCCGTAGTCAACAAGAAACTTAATAGGTTTCACCATCTCCGTCCATCTGTCTGTCCACGGCTTAGCCCAGACTCTTAGTACTTTCTAGAAAGCTGTTATTTGGCTTGGGTCATAAATATAAATCACGACGACAAAGTGGTAACATAAGTTATTGAAAAAAAAATGTAATCCTGATTTTATGCCCCCATAAAATCCAGATTTAATAAAACGGCGTAAGTTCACTTACAATTTAACATACTTTAAAGGTGTACTGAATTTGCTTGCTAAAAACCCGCTGGGCAGGTGTAAGGTGAAATACCTCATTTAAAAGATCTAGACTCATTATTTTTGATGACGCGACGCGATACAAAATTGCATCGATTGCAGATATCAGTCAGATATCGCATAAACGTGCGGCCTAAAAAAATGTATGGACAATAATAATGATGCTAATGCCAGAATCGCACGGGTTTGACGCTATCACTGACAGATCGATATCCGATTGCGTGAACGTCGACGTAACGTACCGTAAACGTAACGTACGACTGCGAAATTGTTTCTAATTTCAAATGTACGAGAGCGCGCAAGCGCTCGAAAACATTTTGACCGTCGTCGCGCGATTCTCTGTTCGGTAAATCGATGAGCACCTTCAGTTGCGCAACTACTAATCTCTGACGGACATCCTTTGTTTTATAAAAATAATTATATTTAATAATAAAAAAAAAAACAAAAAATGCACTATCAGACATTAATTGGCCAACCTAACTTATGAAAGAGAGTCTCTACACACCAAAAGCCCGGCCGACCCGCCAACATGTGCAGGCTACTTTGTTGCCGGCAAATCATTCCAAGTCGAAAAACTTTGTCGGCGGCACGAGATATGTATGCATCTAGTGGCGGGGTAGCGGCTTTAGAGCGTAGGCGGTGTGTAGAGCCCATAATATTTACATCACTGCCTTACCCCTTTGAGGATTACAGGTTGAATGATATGTTATGTTTTAGAATTAATATTATATTAGTTGGTTAACTTTGTGTTAAATCTCTTTAATTTAGACGAAAAACGAACCTTTGTATCTACCTATTACAAACGTGTACCTCTGCCTACCCCTCCCCCTTCAGGAACACTAGTTTGATGTCATAAAATAAAATGAATGGAATAGATTATAATATTATAACTTAGAGGTAAAGTTTGTATGTTTGGATGTAGGGGGTAATCTTCGAAACTACTGATCCGATTCCGGTATTCCTTTCGCTAATGGGAAGCTAAACTATCCCCGAGTTTCATAGGCTATATTAAGTTCCCGTGGGATAATTTCAGACTATAACGGGAGCGAAGCCGCGAACAAAATCTTGTGTAATATAATATGAAACGAAATGTGGATGTCCCACACACTTCTGCAAACCCCTTCGCAGTATATGGGCATGATATTATGCTCTATTTTATGTTCTATATTATATAAGTCGATAGTAATTACGTTCGATCTCTTTTTTTTTCTGAAGAAATTATCCGAATAAAATAGAGAAGCAAACAGAAGTAAGTTTATAATCATTCGCACAGAGCTGAAAAGTACAGATCTTAGGGACACTATTACAAATGAAATATCTCAGATCCTCGTCGATCCAATGTTTTGTAAATTTAAGGTCAAGGTCAAAGTATCGTTTGTTTTTTTGTTTTTCTCCGTTTAACGGTATTTAAATCTACGTTATAAAAATCAATGTGTTCGTCTGTGCGTACCCTGTATACTCCCTAAACTACTGAACCGATGTTGATGATATTTTGCACAGTTCTACATACGCCAGGTTTCTGAAGGGTAGGTGGGTAGTAGGTAGGTGGGTAGTAGGTAGGTGGGTCGAGTAGTAAAAAATACAAGGAGGTAGTAGATAAGAAAAAGTGCATTGCAACGCATACGGTACAGCCAGTGTTTTCAAAATAATAATCATGGTCATAGCACACTTATCAACTCGGAAAGGGATCGTCACCGTATCGCCTTTCGCCTCGCCGTCAAACGACGTCAATCTTAACGTAAGTACGTAACCAAAGCGGATCAGCAGCTCCGAATACGTCGAATCGGCTACTACTAGGCGACGACACCGCGCTTACAGCTCGCCGACCGCTGGTTGACCTGGCTGGCACCAGATCAGTTTGAATTCGAACGTGAAGTGTAGCGCACGGTTACGTCTCGGTTCCCAATACGCGAGATGGCTATCATAGCCATAGCACTGGAAGAAGAGAAAAAAGAACGTAGAAGAGCCATAAGCGCGGGGACGACGAGCCGTAAGCGCGGGGACTGCAAGTTGACCACGCACAGCACCGCAGTTCGTGAGCTTGTCCCGAGGCGAGGCGATTACGTTACGATTCCGATTTGTGTGCGTTGCAGTTGGGAGTTTCATTCAAAGAATACTGAATGGGTGGAGTTGATACGGTAACGATCCCTTTCCGAGTTGATGTGTGCTATGACCTTCAGGCTTAAATTGTAAATCAAGCAATTATAAATATACAAAAGATTTTCTAATAGTTATTTTCCTGCGAATTACTATTCCGCAGATATTTACACTTGAATCATCGAAAATAACAAGATGCACGCCTTATTACATCGCTTATCCACTCTCTTCTTGGCATTATACTTCTGTCCGAGTAGCTCAGGTTGGGTCCTTTATAAGAGCAATATTTAGAAAATTCCTTTTTCCTTCCTTCTACCTTTATGCAGAATTTGCAAATCTATACGCAAGCTACACATTCCGATCTGTCTATTGCAATTAATGTAGTTGATGAGTTGCAGATTAACCCGTTAAAGACCCAACGCTATTCGACAAAGCGAGAAATATTAAAAATCTTGGAATTTGGATCAATCAACATCTTTTTTGGGTTGCCCAGCACCAGCACGTAAGTTGCAAAATTTTTGCATCTGCCAAGTCCTTGAGACGAATGCGGAACTCTCTTCCAACCGCCACTAAAACTGTGCTTGCACAATCATATTTTATTCAAATTTTAATGAGATTTATTTTTTATAATTGTTAATGAAGGTTCGTTGTTGAAGTTCTAACACCATGTAAGTTATTTTAAACGGTTTTGACATTTTGATTTTGATGCCGTTTGCTAGAGAATCGGAAAACGCGTTGTTTCAGCCAATTACAGAAACAAGCAACAGCTCATCTAATTTGAAGGGAACACAAATTATAAAATGGTATTTTGTACCATTACATTCAATTTTAATTTAAAAATATTATAATTTTAATTAAATAATTGCTACACGCACTGCTATCAATGTTCCTAGCGATTAGCTCTTTTTTTAAACTTCTGTGTCTACATGCGGACAGCGTCGTGGGTTACTGTATTACCAAATTTCTATTTTGTTAAACTAGTTGTAAGTTCTTATAATGTAACTGTTTGCTGTTCCTTTCAATAACAAAAGAAAAAAAATACATGGTATAATTATGAAGTTTTTTCAATCTCCGGTAAAATTGCTGTTCTTGACTTACGTGTTGTTAAAGCTTCAACGACGTTATGTAAATATTTATAAAAAGTATGTTACTATTTATAGATTAGCATTGTTAGTGCTTTTTATTAACTTTTTGATTATTTAAGTTAGTTAGCACCACCTTTATTTGGCTGAAACACAGGATTGAATTACCTAGTTCAGGCTAACTCGTATGTTAGTCAAAAAGAACAACCTTGTATTTCCTATTTTAAATGGAAGCATTTTAAAAAAAAGGTATTTTTTTACTATTGATCATTTTACTTTCCATCCATGATTACGCTGATATCAGTTATCTTGATTTATTCTTGATCTCACTAAGGTACAACTAGATAAACTTTAGCGACTTCAAAACTTTTGCACAGGATTTAAGAATTATATTTGGCCTGCGCAAATATTATCACGTTTCTGAATTTCGTACAAAGCTTCCCATACGTCTTCGCCGGAATTCTCATATCTTGTTTTAGCTCTACAGTTTTCTGTTCAATCCGACAACACCCTCTTATCTTAAAGAACTTTTCAAGTTCCTTCATGACACACAGGTCATCGGAAAACTTGAGACTAGAGATATTCTACTTATTTCTACGACATATCTTTTAGAGTCGAAGCAGCACGGCTATTGAATACCGTGCCTGTGTTCATGGTTCTTTGCTCTTGTTACATGGTTATAAAATAAAGTTTATTATTCAAATAAGACGGAGAATCAGCACTTTTATTTATGTATATGGATTAGTATATGCTTTATCTGTGTATGTTACAGACACCACCATTCTCGGTTATAAAGGCAAGAGAATGATGATGATACACCACAGACTACCCGCAGTATTGTATCTCCATATTCCTGTTATCTATCCAAAGGTTTTTGTAAAGATCGCTTTTAGCGATAAGACCGCCCATTGTGTCACCTTATGTGAAATGTCAACTTTTTATATTTAGTCAAACTTGGCAGAACACTTTTTCTATGCACGTCTTCTTCCTTGTTACAGATTTTCTTGTTACCACAATGTGATGTTGGCTTGGTCGACCAGATCTACCACTGATCTGTCTTTTTGCCGTTACGGGTTTGACGCAGAATGTGCACTTCGCAAAATGTTCACTTGACGCAAAATGTGCACTTCGCAAAATGTGCACTACTCAAAATGAGTGTGAATTTTATCACAATGGGTCAAAATAAAAACCGTTTACTTACTAGTTTTTTTTAAATATATTGCACGATTTTTAGCACGATAACAGTAGTTTCTTTGTTAAAAAGTAATCACGTTCAGGAAATGTTTGATATGTATTTTCAGTACACTAATAAAAAAAAATAACACATCATATATGTACTCCAGCCATTCAGTGTAAAATGCTGTGCACTGCATCTATCTGTATTACTTTAATAAACAAATATTTTCCTTATTTTAACTAATTGTATTGATCACTGTTACAAAGAATACAGTTCTCTATACAAACATATAGGTACAACATACAATACATTATTACAATGAATGGGTGGAGTAACTGATAAAATTCACACTCATTGTGAGCAGTGCACATTTTGCGAAGTGCTCATTTTGAGAAATGCTATTTTGAGAAGTGCACATTTTGCGAAGTGCACATTCTGCGTCAAACCAGTACCTATCAATCATCATTCTGCAGCCCTTTTCCCAATTTGTTATTTATTTATTTATATTTCGAGTCGACGCAGCATGTTCTTCTTCTTTCTTACTTTTCTATTACTCGTTACCTCCTCAGACACCTCCTTTCTTGCCATATCATCCTTAACACATCCATCGTTTCTTTGATCTTCATCTTCTCTTATACCGATCCTCATTTGTACCTATCCCTATCAGACAAAAAGTAGTATCTTTTTTCTTTGAACTTGGTAGTTTAAGCACAATCGGGACCTGCAGGTTGACTGAGTATCAGAGTTGCTATGGTTCAAACTGAAAATGGCCCAACTGTTTTTACCCCCAATCTACGCCCTGGTCTCTCAGACGGTCACGTCACTAGCAGAAACTTGGAGAATACGTTTTGGAAGTGGAGTTGCGGACACCCAATACAACTTGGAAAATACGAAAAAACTTTTGAACTTCAGCTTTTAGAATCACCATTTCTCAGGAATAGTGATTCCAAGAAAAAGAGTTAGGGCGATACCTCGCCTTACCTCTTTTTCTAGGCCACCCGGATAAACGTCGATCGTCGTCGTCGGATAGCACGGAATTAAATTTTGCAAAAAACATATTGCATATTTCACACTTCGATCTAGATATTTCGGCCTTGCGATTCAGGATTACTTGCACTTTACGGCATCCAATTAAATCGCAAAGTCTAAATTATAGTCTAATTTTATATTTCATTTGAGTTATATTAGGCTTTGAACAATTAAACTTATGTACCATAATAAAGGTCGTAAAAAACGAGATAAAACCGGCCACCATAATGTGAAATATGAAAATACCTATACCACTAATTCCAAAACCACGTGTTTTTCATCTTTTCATGCGCTCGCATCGTGTCGTTTAGTCCCGAGCGGAACGCGTTGGAGGTCGGACGTGTACCAATTTTTTCAGGCCTCTACTTGCGGGGGCTGGGGTAAGTGATAAATGCCTACGGCGCGGCGCTCGGGTTTATCCTCGCTTAAAACACTTTTTATAATCTACACTTTGTTGCACCTACAAATAATAAGTATAATAACTTACCGTTTACGAGAAAATAGCGAAAATCGATACTTTGAGACCTTTGATATTTACTTTACCAAGTCTATATAGGACTGGTGCAGCGATGGGGAGTTTTGATATTTCATTTTTTGTATTGATGTAGCCATGATCTGGACAATTTTACCGATTTTTGCGAATAATTGTAAATTTAAATGCTTTTTTGTCGAGACTAACCACAAACATCTAAATTTTAATGTTTGTTAAACATGGAATTGTTTTTTTTTTCAGCAAGCCCCCATATACGTATTTGAGATTTGAAACAAACGGTTTCTTATTTTGTAGACCATAACCATAACTATGAGACGCAAATGATGCGTTTGGATAAAGGTGTTGGAAAATGTATGCATGAAGCCTGGCCTCTAGCCTGCCTAACTTCCGTCGTTTTATTTTATTTTCAAACTAGCAGCCACGCGTAAAACCTGTCTTAATTAATCAATAATTCATCAATACAAACAAGTTTTGTAGCAGAAACAACACGTCACTTTTCCGAAATTTAAGAAACTAGGGTAACGAACAAAGATGAAATGAACAAGTGAATGTGAACATCACATCTTTGTTCTTTCTTCTAGTTTCTTTTACCGGTTAATTTTCTTCAAAGGCATTTTTCGCAATAAAGGCGATAGAAAAATATCGATATTTAAATGAAAATACAAAAATATTAGAACTCAGAACTTTTAGCGGCTGAAATTACAATTATTCCTCTTAAAAGCCGGTTTTCAAATAAAATATCAGGATATCCCTTATCATAAGTTTTAAGCTTTCACAGTTTAAGGGTCAGAATAACCTCAAATTGTTAAAATTAAATGGCTCTCGTTTTAATATTACTGCATCATTTTGTGATTAAAATATTATATAGTCAAGTTGAGGACTACTTCTAAGTCGCATTTGTTTCGAAAACACGATTCCATATTATTTTCTCGATAGAAAAATACTTCAAAGTTACCACAAAATAAAACAAAAATTAAGTCCTAAAGAAATTATTTATTCATGAAACATTACATTAAAAAATAAGACACCCGTATTTTGCCAATGTTGTAGTTTTCATTCAAAAAAACATTTTTTAAATGGTTCAATATCGAAATCTTTTCTCAATGTCAAAAATTTCAGAAGGTAAACATGCATATTATCGAGACATCTTTATTTAGCGAATGTTCTGATGCCGCTTTATATATACAGCGTCACGATTCTGAGATATAAGCCATCAATAATCTTCGCCATCAGCACGTCTTTGATTAGTAGTTTATATTTCAGAAATGTGACAATTAAGGAGATTTTGTCTCATTCAATACTTGTTTGTATTGATGCCAGCTGTTGATTACTACTACTTAATAGGTTTTATGAGTGACTTATAAAATGAACGTTGTACCGATGCCGGTGCTTGATATGACTCGATTTTCATCGTATTTGACTTGCGAGCGAGGTAGCAGGCAGGTACCTAATTGTCGATAGGAGAGATCAGTGGCGGCTTTAGCACAGTAGTCTGTGGCCTGAAAGTCTGACAACCAGTCTTACCAAGGGGTAGCGTATTACCCAGTACTAACTAAGTTGTGGAGGTCAGATAGGCAGTCGCTCCACGTAAAATACTGGTATTTAGCTGCATCCAGTTAGACTGGAAGCCGACCCCAATATAGTTGGAAAAAGAATAGGCAGATGATAATTTAAGAAATATGTAAAAGTTTGTGAAAATCAATAAAGAAAACACGTTAGACTTGAAGCCGACCCCAAAAACCTGGGTACAGGCTAGGCAGGTGATGGCGTATAGATAAACAGACGGTTACACAGACACACACAATTTGTATGTACTTAATAAGTAGTGCTGTGTACAAAAGGTGCATCTGGTTAGACCTGAAGCCGACCCCAACATAGTTGGAAAAAGGTCAGGCAGACGATGAGTATTTGTCATCGTTCCATCAATAGTGTCACCCTAAAATGATCTTCTTGATAGAGCGAGCGGGAAAAAACGATCTTGGATGAAGAAGCTGGGGCAAAATTTGAATTGTAGCTGTCATGCGCCCTTAAAACTAAACTTTTACCGTCACTTACGGGATACGCATCAAAAGCATGTTGTGTGCTCAAAAGGAACAGCCGGCATCGTAATAAGGACTCCTCAAAACCTGGTGATACTTTGAGTGTGTTTTGCCGTGATTTATTGTCGAGTTCCAATAGCGCGCGTAGTAAAAGACTTGGAACGGGTGTAGACAGACTTGTCTGGCCTAACATTTATTTACCATTCACCCGCATTCTCCAATCATCTCACAATGATGGCGCTTGCCACGGAGTCGAAATATCGGGAGCTCAAAATAATGAACAATCACGGAAAATATCCCGTATAAACTTATCATACATAGTTGTCATTAGACAAAAAGTCAACAAAAATTACAGTTCAAACAGAGAAAACTAAGATTTTAGGTGATCTCGGGGCCTACAAAGGCAGCTTTAGCAGAATCATTATAAGATATTAATATGAATAACGTTAGAATTCGTAAAGTGGTCGCAGACGCAGTTAATATTATGAGATATAATTATATCTTCCAGTCTTAGGATTCTTTAGTGTCCGACCGAAACAGAACTTTCAGCCGAAACTGAACGATACGCCCTGGTCCCAGTTTCGGCCGAAACCGAAACTAAGCGTCGATGAACATTTAACGTACTTCGAACTAGGCTTGTAACGTGTTTTAGGTTTTCTTGGAATTAGCCGTAATGGCCGAAAATAAAACCGCCAGCCGGAAAACCTAAAAATCGGTTTGCATGTTAAGCAAAAACTGTAAAATCGGCACAACTTTACCAAGGCTGATAATTGTTCGTAAATTAACCGCTGTCGAAATAGACCATAAACCAAAGGGTCCGAGTTTCAGATACCGTGGCCCTGGAACACAAAGGGCAATGAAGGAACATGGATGGGTTTTAGTCAGTAAGAGTCTGACACTCCCTCCCACTCCACCCAGAGCGGGAGAAGTCATTTGATGATTTCCCATCCGTAAAAAAAAAAAAAGGGTCCGAGTTTTTTTAAATAAGGCCATTTTTCGGGTTTTCCAGCTCGAGGGAAATTTTTAGTTTTCGCGGTTAATTTGCGGCTAATTATCCAATACTTTATTTGTTTGCCTGCTACATTTGCCATGCTAACTTCAAAGAGGTCTGGTTATACCTACGTATAGTCAGCGATATGTGTCGATAAACATATAAATGAAAACTTGTCAGTTACAACTATTTTGTAACAAATGATTGAACAGCAAGCAACACTTTGAAAACTAGTGTTGTAGTTGAAGAAAATAATTTGGTTCTACGATACTGAATGATTAAATTCCGAAATGTACGGCGACTTCGTCGCTGACCGTTCGAGTCGTCTCTATGTATGGTGAGATATTCCCCCACTTCACTTTCAAATAATTAAATATCTTATTCAAAATATTGTTGTTTTTTCTTATCGAAATTAGTGCCCTACCCCCTACTACTGCCGAAAGAAAATGTCCAATATTTTTGGGTAGGTTCCAGTCGTAGGACCAGTCTTGTTGCTTTTTCTATCAACATTGTTTCATGCCAATTCTGTTATATGGCGTTGTGAATATATTGGTAGGATAAGGTTATACAGAGTGGAAACTTTCAGCTGGGTAGTAAGGGGAACTATCTTAACCGTTGCAGCTACACGAAATGGTTTTAGGAGACTATCCATAGTTTTATGTGAATTGTTGATCCCCATTCACAGATTTAAAAAAAATTACAGTTTGCAAGAAGATGGCCATTTTACACTTTTTTTTTTAAATTGATGCCAATCGATCCTGTTTCCAAAACTGATAAAAGACTTCTCTTGGACTTCTATTGGAGTACTAAAAAAGTCTAAGTGCAAAAAACTTTTCGCGTACATTTCTAAAGAAAGAAATCATTGCAGGTCCTAGAAATAATTTGTGAAACTGAACTAGAAAAAAATAAATAAAAGCCAAATAAATGATCACGTAAACAGTATGTAATTTAACGCGACATTTGTCAAAAATATCCAGAAATCATTTTAAGTTTAATTTTTTTTATGATTTAAATCTATTAACGTTATAATGTTATCTTTCGATTACGATTCTGACTTTTTTAGTACTCCAACGATAGTTGTACCAATAAAAGTTTTTGATCAGTATTAGAAAGAGGATTGATTAACATCAAAAAATTTTGCTGTAAAATTTTTCTACAAAATGTATGGGAAAAGTTATTTGCAATTGCTAACTTTTTTTTTCTCCAACCTAGGTTTTATTTCGTTCCTATAGAAGTTTTTGATAAGTATTAGAAACAGGATCGATAGGCATCAATTTTTTTTTTTATAAAATGACCATTTTGACATTTTCTTGCTAACTGTACATTTCTTTGAAAATCTGTGAGGATCAAAATTCCACGAAAAATTATAGATAGTCTTCTAAAACCATTTTCGTTTCGCTACAACGCTTAAGGTAGTTCCCCTTACTGCCCCGATAAAAGTTTTCAACCTGTATAGGCAGGATGTTTTTCTAATTCTTGATTAAATCAAATAATATTTAGCTCAAACATTTTTTTTAAATATAAGTATTTTTTATAAAAACAAAGGGTTGTCGTCACAGAAATTGGTAGTTTAAGTTGCGCATGCGCAACTTAAAATGGGACCATCTCGGAGACATTCCCGTATACTGAAAAAAGAATCGTCAAAATCGGTGTTTTTTTTTCTTCCAAATTCAACGGTTTCGATTCCTGACCAGGAATATTGATTTCTCAAAAATCCAATGATGCGTAATCGAGGTCATGAGCGGGCCCATTTTCCAATAAAAAAAATGCCGTTTAAGTTTTCATCAAAATCAAGCCCGAGACTCCTCTGAATATTTTCGCTATTCGTCATAGTCTCGGAATTGGCCATCCACGCCCACTTAAAAATATCACTCAGTATAATTATAGGTACATCTCGAATCATTGACTGTAAATCAATGTACTAACTTCGATCCCTGCTTTTAGGCCCTAGCGATATCGAATCGATTGGCAACTCAACGAATCACACATACGTAACCGTAATAAGATGTAAAGTCATCGTCGTCTTCTGGGTCTTCTAACAAAAGATACAAAAGTAAATCGTGATCGCTAATCCCAAACAAGTCAGACATCTTGTCTCACGGAACATTCAGAACTAACAGGAATACGGCGCTGCAGCCATCTGCAGTTGGGTTCGGAATCATGACTGCAACGACATGAAGCTGTGGCATGTCGCAAAATTCTTGCCCTACGTTAGATAAAGCTGACCACTTGAAATATCTAGGTGTCACTATTAACTCCAATCTAAATTTCCGTAAACATATCGAGTTACTGTGTAGTAGAGGGCGCAAAATAATATATGTTTTTAAGAATTTACGTAATGTAGCTGACTATAATTTAATAAAACAGATTTGTTTAGCGTTGGGTCAGTCTATTCTAACATATTGTATAACATCCTGGGGTGGCGCGGAAAAATCAATTCTTCTCCCTCTAGAACGTGCTCAAAGAGCAATTTTAAAAGTTGCCACCATCCGTTCTTTTAAGATTCCCTACACGCCAGCTCTACAAAACATGTAACGTACTTACAGTACGGCAATTATTTATTCTTCACATAAAACTACACCAGCACTCTAACACTTCCTTATGACCCAGTTCCTTCTGATAGGAGAAGGAAGGACCTAGTTTTCACATAACCTCAAACTAGACACGCGTTTACGAATCGATTCTATGTGTTTTTAGGACCTTTTCTTTATAAAAGACTCAACAACAAGACTACACTTAACCTAAACTTCTATAGTTAGAAGTTATAAAAAATTTAGTTTTGTAATGTCGGATTATTTAGTGATACTTAATTACACAGTCACAGACAAACTTTTAGAAGTTGTGGTTTGATTATGTTATCCCCTAGTATCTATTTGTACATATTTACTGAAGCTACTTTTAGTGTTTTTCTTTTGTACCAATTTGATTATACTTATAGTTGTTAATAGATTAATTTTATTTTATAATTTTACTGTCCTAATTAAATTGTGAAATGTAAAGTTATAGTTTACTTATAAGTACTAATTATACCATTGTATGAGTAGCCGACAGCAGCAGCAGACGGCAGCAACAGACGACGTGTCGCTGCGATAGTAATGGTTTCTATGAAATACCTTTCGAAGCTAGCGACAAGTCGCCCGACTACTCGTCGCACGATCGCAGACAACGGGTCGCCCGACTGCAGATCAGCAGTGCCACCGACGCTGGAGCGACAATATTTTGAATCTTTCTCAAAAAGTGAGTTTTTCCGACTCCGAGGAAGAAAATCTGATAAACCTGGTGGCGCAATATACTTCTCTGTACGATTCATCTATCTCTGATTTCTCTCTATACTTGTATAACAAAAACAAGTCATCGTCTTCTTCTTCCTCTTCTAACAAAAGACAAAAATAAACCGCGATCGACGATGACTGCAACGACATGACGCTGCGACGTATCCTGCGACGTGTCGCTGCGACATGTCGCAACGTCACGTCATCAGCTGCTGCTGTCTGCAGTCGTCTACGAACTCGTACCTTTCGGCAGCGGTGTATCTTAAGAGTACATACATTTCGTCAGTTCTCTTCAAGAGCCGATTGCCATCAACCGGCGGCATCAGCAACACTATCGGTTATTGCAAGATTGCAGGATGTTGAATTGGTAAAAAAAGGTTCGATTCCTGGCTCCTGCAAAAGCTTTTTCAAAAAACGAATGCTGTTTTATTATGCTCCAAAATTAAGTTCATGGTTCCTTTGACCACTAAGTCCTAAGAAAAGACCTATAGCTACGTATTTAGCTCTAATGAGCTAACGTAAAAGTCAACCCGTATTATTAACAGATTTTACTCAGTCCGAACTAGGGTTTTCAATACCGTATCGTAATCACGGATTTCTAATGATGTTTTTCAAAACCCGTATTGATCAGTCATTACCGTGATTACGGTTTCAATGTACATCAATAATTGCCGCGATTTATAATAGTTTAAAAGCAGTTAGAGAGAAATAGCCAAATTGCCCAAAAATAGTGCAACCTCGGCTATGGTTACTGATTTGGAATGTACATAATAACAGTAGAGATTTGTGTCTTCGAAACCGGTGGGGGAAGTTCGGGAAGTGTTTTTATCAGCAGCTTACAACTATTAGTTATCGGTGGTATCTACGATGAGATGTAGGGACAAAAACCGGCCAAGTGCGTGTCAGGCCACGCACAATGTAGGGTTCTGTTGTTGCCCATCAAAATATGCGGAATTGCCTCCGAAAGATGATTTTAATTGTAACAATAAAAAACAATGTTACATTTGCAGTTGAAAACCTGTGCTCCCATACATTATGTTTAGGAAAATACGTTATCCAAGTATATTTTATAAGTTGGTCGACTATTTCTCGTAAACTTGTAAAGCCTACTTAGCTGTGATAGTTTTGCTTTTATTTTCTTTATTTATATATATATGTGTTACGGCGAAAAGCCGAAGTAAGGTTAGATCTCGTTCTAGCCGGCTACACCTAGGTGCAGCCGATAACTACACTCTTTATTGCTAGGACACACCGACCAAATGGCTTAGGTTAGGTTAGAACTGTGACGAAACGCACCATCCAAACATCCAAATTCGTTGCATTATAACAAACAGCTACCGGCCGCACCTAGGTATAGCCGGCTAGAACTAGGTGTAACCTTACTTCGGCTTTCTAGCCGTAACAATCACTACTACCACCGTGAATTTTTCACACACCCAAACACAACCGATTAGCACCGTTTGTTAGAGGGCACTTTTCACAAACGAATCCCTTAATCGAAAAATAATTTTGTTCAAAATTTTTTTTTTTTTTTTTTTTAAATATTGCAAGTTTGTTCAACTTGCAATATTTTTTAAAGACCTACCCAACGACATACCACCACGGTAATATTATAATACAGTACTCCAACTTCAAACGCGAGCTATACCTACGCGCCTCGATGTCGGGGTGCGCTCGCGGTGCAGACAGTCACGGCTGTACCGCAGTGTCGAACGGACAGTGTGTTGTTTTTTTAACAAAAACCGCGCGATTTTTTCTCTAAAAATCAGTTAATATGACGAGTAGGAAATATTGTGCTGTTTTTGGTTGTATGAATTCGTCAATAACGCATGCAGACATAAGTTTTTTTAAATTTAGTTTTTTGTAAAGTAGCTGCAGGTATCTATAACCAAGTAAAATATATTCCATTTTCTCCACCTTGTCCATGTTTCCCAAAACAATTTTTAATTAAGCTTTATATAAGAATGCGGATTTATTATACTTTAAAATTTTACAATAAAGGTCTCTGCACACAGCGGGCGCGGCGCGGCGGGACGGGACGGCGACGCGACACTCAGCAGTTGTAATGTACTAGATATTACGGACGACGCCACACAGAGCCGTCCCGCTCGACGCGACGGTAACCGTCGCGCCAAGCCGCCGGCGCGCCGAGCGGGAATACAAGTCAGAAGCGGCGGGGACGGGCGCGGCCCCATAATTACGACGGTTTTGATTTATTTCATGCACCCATTTCCGTTTACGTTGTTTTTTCTTAGCTAGCACAAATAAGAGCAAGAGCATTTCCACGTCTGAATCGCTCAACATCTTTTTGATGAATGAATAGCGTCGCGATACGGTCGGCGTGAATGGGTGATCGCGCCCGCAGTGTGACCGATGCCGCCGCGCCAGCGCAGCGTCGCCGCCCCGCCACGCCGCGCCCCGCCACGCCACGCCGGCTGTGTGCAGAGACCTTAGCCGGCGTGAATGGGTGATCGCGCCCGCAGTGTGACCGATGCCGCCGCGCCAGCGCAGCGTCGCCGCCCCGCCACGCCGCGCCCCGCCACGCCACGCCGGCTGTGTGCAGAGCTCACAAAGCGGGCGCGGCGCGGCGGGACGGGACGGCGACGCGACACTGAGCAGTTGTAATGTACTAGATATTACGGACGACGCCACACAGAGCTGTCCCGCTCGACGCGACGGTAACCGTCGCGCCACGCCACCGCCGCGCCGAGCGGGAATACAAGTCAGAAGCGGCGGGAATAATAATATAACGTGATCACGCCCGCAGTGTGACCGAAACACCTTAAGATTTAGTAAATGTTTAATTTCCATAGGTTATTTAATTTTGCATTTGATTAATAATTATAAAAATGGTTAAGTATTTGGGTATGTCGGAAGCGTTAATCATTAACGTAACTGACATGATGCAATCGTTGAGGGAGCGCTTCTTTGGACGCCTGAACAAGGTATTAAGTAGCCTTCTTTCAGGCGGGAACAAGGTGCGCCTTCAACGATTGGTTCATGCCTGTTTTAATGTACTCTTTCGGCATACTCAAATGGACTTAGACCGAACTCGATGCCCTGGAGTTCGTACACTGCTGACCGCAAACCGGATGCATCACCCACAATCATCGGTGATGAGGCTGTACATCCCGGAAGTACGGAAGTACGGGGGTCGAGACCTTAAGGTCTCTGCACACAGCGGGCGCGGCGCGGCGGGACGGGGCGGCGACGCGACACTGAGCAGTTGTTATGTACTAGATATTACGGACGACGCCACACAGAGCCGTCCCGCTCGACGCGTCGGTAACCGTCGCGCCACGCCGCCGCCGCGCCGAGCGGGAATACAAGTCAGAAGCGGCGGGGATAATAATATAACGTGATCGCGCCCGCAGTGTGACCGATGCCGCCGCGCCAGCGCAGCGTCGCCACGCCACGCCGGCTGTGTGCAGAGACCTTAAAGGTCTCTGCACACAGCGGGCGCGGCGCGGCGGGACGGGACGGCGACGCGACACTGAGCAGTTGTAATGTACTAGATATTACGGACGACGCCACACAGAGCCGTCCCGCTCGACGCGACGGTAACCGTCGCGCCACGCCGCCGCCGCGCCGAGCGGGAATACAAGTCAGAAGCGGCGGGGACGGGCGCGGCCCCATAATTACGACGAACGGAATTAGAGACGAACCTCCTAACGAGCGAGAGCCTCCTCAGATATTGGTCGAGGCTATTGGCTATTAAGCCATTGGCCGATACGACTATTGGCACAATGACTGCTGTACTCACGTCCCACATGTCGATAACGTCGCGAGCCAGGCCCTGCAGTCTCGACATTAGATAACGACAAAAATCGGTCGTTAACTGTAATCGATATCAAATTTCTTTAATACATTTTCAACCTTATGCTTTCGAAATAAAGTCGAAAATCTATTAAAGGAATTTGACAACGATACGACTTAGCGACCGATTTTTGTAGCTATCTAATGTCGAGACTGCAGGGCCTGATCCAGATATTTGAATTGTTTATTTTTCCCCGCTTTCACAAGGTTCTCGTCATGCAGAACCGTTATATGAACAATCATTGCGCGACGCTCCAATCGAACTATCACCACAATGTCAGGCTTATAATTGGCAACAATAATCCTGTCAGTGATGATAGGTCGATCTCAATACGTGATATTACCATTATCGAGAACTGGGTCGGGCGCATACTTATAGTATAGCAGTTCTGATTCCACAAGGTTGTACTTCAAAGCAAGTTGCTGGTGGATAATCCTGGCAACGAGGTTGTGTCTATGCAAGTAGTCTCCGTTAACCAGACGAGAACACCCAGAAATAACGTGTCGGATCGATTCTCCCGGACGGTGTCATGCCCGACATGTCAACCGTGCCATCCTTCACAATGTATTTCCGGTAGTTATTCGTCATCATAACTTCGTCAATTATTGCTTTTTATTTTATTATTATTATTTGGTTTATCACCTCTTCAAGCTAGGATAAAATTTATGGAGTGCATTCTTCATATAGCTTATAATAAAACATTTTCAAATTTGAGGACAAATGCAAATACCTAACCACAAAAAGAAGAAGAGTATACAAAATGAACTGTTTAAAAAATTTGGATATTGATTTTATAAAACAAGGTACGGGGTCTTCGAATAATGGGAATACATCAAGACGATTTTTCGCTAATCGAGATAGAGTGGCTGAAGTGACAGGAGTTGACAAGATCTTAATTCATCATTTTACGGTAATCATCATCATCATATTCCTGCCCTTGTAATACTGCTTGCAATTAATACAGGTGCCACGATTGATACGGAAAAAATTGGAGAATACTGCGATGAAACTGCTGAATAATATGTGAGGTTGTACAGTTGGTACTACATGCCCAATTCCGTCCACAAAATTCTAGTTCATAAATACCGCTGCATTATTTTTTTGGGAATGTTGACAGAGGAAGCTCAAGAAGCACGAAAGAAAGATTATCGGTCATACAGATTGCATCACTCAACAAAGTGTTCCCGTGAATCTTCTAATGAAAATATATATTAAACTAACTGTTCCCCGCGACTTTCGTCCGCGTAGAATTATTAAAAATACAATTTTCCCCGTTTTTTCAAAATTTTTCATTACTGCTTCGCTCCTATTGGTTGTAGCGTGATGTTATATAGCCTTCCTCGCTAAATGCGCTATCCAACACTAAAATAATTTTTCAATTCGAACCAGTAGTTCCAAAGTTTAGCGCGTTCAACCAAACAAACAAACTCTTCACCTTTATATACTAGTATAGATAATTAATAAAGGTCTAATTATGACTGACATTTATTGTGATTTTTATTATAATTTTATGTTCGTAATACTTGTTATTTTATTTAATTATCATAAATCCTGATTTCAGTAGAAAAATAATATTTTCCGCACGACCATACAAAGTGCACCACTGTGCGCCGGGACGGGACGCCCGAAGGGCATACACTAACCTTATTCTTGAGGTTCTTCAGAAAGGACAGGTGCGAAGTACTCGCAACCCGCGTGCGTGTATGACCAGATGTATGAACGTGGACGATGCAAAAGGAGTATGTAAGGACCGTAGCAGGTGGCGTTCTAAGGTTTCTGCTTACTCCCATAGAAAAAGGATAGTACCTACGAGTGTAGAAGCAGAGCGGTTTTTTTTCAGTATTTTATTTTATTTATGTAACAGATTCAGAAGTTCACTATCTGATATTCATTACAAGTTTCTCTGTTCTATGAGATCACACCTTAGATTTAGTATCTGTTTAATTTCCATAGGTTATTTAATTTTGCATTTGATTAATAATTATAAAAATGATTAAGTATTTGGGTAAGTATGTCGGAAGCGTTTAGCATTAACGTAACTGACATGAAGCAATCGTTGAGGGAGCGCTTCTTTGGACGCCCGAACAAGGTATTAAATAGCCTTCTTTCAAGCGGGAACAAGGTGCGGTTTCAACGATTGGTTCATGCCGGTTTTAATGAACTCTTTCGGCATACTCAAATGGACTTAGACCGAACTCGATGCCCTGGAGTTCGTACACTGCTGACCGCAAACCGGATGCATCACCCACGATCATCGGTGACGAGGCTGTACATCCCGCGGAAGTGCGGGGGTCGAGGTTTTTTAAACGCGAAGACCCTCCACAACCGCGAGGTGTGCAGTCTCAGAGAATATTTTTTGAAAGCCGAGGTGGGTTTGCACCGAGATGTGGTCGCAGTGGACAAGAGGGCTCACCCCACTGTCCATGGCTAAAGAGAACTGGCGCAAACCTGTAGTACTTACTACCGATGACCGCAAGGAAGTATGGCAAGGCAAGGAGTTTCACGGGCGCTTCTACCGGGCTCTTCATGGGCCGATTTAGATTTTTTAGCGTCCGTGTCCTGGCTACGTTTCGGCGACGGTTTTTCTCATGAGAAATAAAGTGTTGTTATCATCAGTTCATTTTTATTTTATATATCTATACATCGTCATTCTTCTTTCTTCCCTTATCCCAATTTATTTCGTGTCGGCGCAGCATATTTTTTTGCTCCATACTTCTCTATTAGTCGTCATCTCGGTAGTCAGTTCCTTTCTGGCCTTATTATCTTTGACACAGTCATCCATCGTTTTTTTGGTCTTTCCCTACTCGTATGCCATTCACATTCAAAGCTTTCCTGACGTCATTTTGCTAACTTAACTTAAACTGACACCTAATCTAAATAAAACTGTTTTATACATGTCACAACTGTAAAACCCTACATTAACTAACCTAACATTGTCAGAACTCAATAACCCTAGGACAGATTTTGATGCGCTATGGCCTTAAATGGAGAAGTAGTGTCTTCAAAACTGCAGTGGTTTTACTGTGGCGGTAGTGGGGCCAGCTCCCATTAATTTTTGCCAAGTTTCATTGTGTCTCATTGTCGAAATTGTATTAATATAAGTACTTTATATATGTATAGACTGATTTTTAATAAAAACACGCATTTTAATGATATTATAATATCAGATAAGGCACGTATTCAATACAGTAATCACGCGATTACGGTATTGCTCACACCGATACCGGTATTGATACCGGTGCTTGAAAGCCCTAGTCCGGACTGAGTTCCGAGCTGAACATATACTTTTGTCTTCTATATATATGTCATGTATATGATTTCGTTATTGACGGCGAAAAATAAAAAGGCACCAATTTTTGCAATTGCTTTTTCTTGATAATACAATTTTACATCCACTTTTCGCGACCTTCAGCATCTTTGAGCACCCTTCAAAAATAAAATACAAGTATAATTTAAACATCATAGGTATCTATTTGGGAGAAGGGCAGGAGAATGATGATGAGGTATCTATCTAATATTCCCAAGAAAGGCCAAGACGTTGTTTTAACCGACAACCTTGAACCTACAATATGACGCTAATATTTAAATTTTGTGTAATTTAAGTGCATTAAAAAAAATATTTATTTTAAAATATATTTAATTAAAATAGCTGAATTTGAATCTCATGTTGTAATCCCACAGTCTTATTTTCCCGCGTCTCTCTTGCTTGACCTCCAGTATGCATTATGATATGAATCACTTAATGACGGTTAATGAGTTATTACTCGGGATATCGATGCTACCATTAGAATTCATAAATTCTTGGAGTTAATCACCCTTCATGCATTTTCTGAACATCACAGAAAGGACCATCGACCTAGAAAGAATTACGAAACTAGAGTGCAATCCCTCCTTAATTTTAAACTAAGGCTTAAGGCGCTTCCTCATCGGGAGCATTTGCCTTTAATGTTACAATCCAAGATTCGATTTTGTGATTGTGTTTTTTTTATTTTGTTGATTTTGTTGTTTTGAAACAAGTGAATGTGAACTGTTACAGTACAGGTGAATGCAAGCGGTGAGGCAGCGCCTGTATAGGAACTCTGGCTTATGTCCGCGGCTTCGCCTGCGTGAAGTTCAATAATTGTTAATAATTTAATGAGTTCGAAGACGACTGCAGACAGCAGCAGCTGACGACGTGTCGCTGCGACACTACTGGTTTCTATGTATTTCTATGAAATACCTTCCCCAGTTCCGTATCTTTATGGACAATTCTATCGGTATCACTAGATACAAATTGATAAGCTACCGTTCTAATCCCAGAAGAAAGCTGGCATATTTTAATAACTTCAGCAAAATAACATAGTCTACATAGATACAAATATTAATATTTTGCAAGTGGAATTGGTAAACCAACAAAGATACATCGTTGACGAACTTGCTTTGAAACATGGTTACCGAATTATATTAAACGGTTATCACCAATATCACATCGTGAATACACCGCAACTGTGTTGGTGTGGGCTCAAATCAAAGGTTATGCCGCAAGACATGATACAAAATCCTCTAAGTTAACAGAGGATTTTAAACCGTAAACATTTTACAACTAAACGAAGAATGTTGTTAGACAAACTGGGAAAAGGCCGTGAACAGAACCGTTCAACGATTAATGCGTATCACCTTCTACACAATTAAATTTGTATTAAGGGCGGAGCATACCGGATGCGTGGGGTGACGTGAGGCGTGCACACACCAGTTGTAATATATGAAACTGTAAGAAAGATGCCAGGCTGCTGTTGTCTAACATCTTTTCGCCAAATTCTCTCAACTCAATATGGCTGCTGACAATGACAACTCAATATGGCTAATTCTATTATTATTGGGTAGTAAAATATAACAATGCGGGGGTAAAACAGGTTTCTGGTACTAATCTTTACCGGTTAAAGGTCTCTGCACACAGCGGGCGCGGCGCGGCGGGACGGGACGGCGACGCGACACTGAGCAGTTGTAATGTACTAGATATTACGGACGACGCCACACAGAGCCGTCCCGCTCGACGCGACGGTAACCGTCGCGCCACGCCGCCGCCGCGCCGAGCGGGAATACAAGTCAGAAGCGGCGGGGACGGTGATCGACTGTGATCGCGCCCGCAGTGTGACCGGTGCCGCCGCGCCAGCGCAGCGTCGCCGCCCCGCCACGCCGCGCCCCGCCACGCCACGCCGGCTGTGTGCAGAGACCTTTAAGGTCTCTGCACACAGCGGGCGCGGCGCGGCGGTACCGGACGGCGACGCGACACTGAGCAGTTGTAATGTACTAGATATTACGGACGACGCCACACAGAGCCGTCCCGCTCGACGCGACGGTAACCGTCGCGCCACGCCGCCGCCGCGCCGAGCGGGAATACAAGTCAGAAGCGGCGGGGATAATAATATAACGTGATCGCGCCCGCAGTGTGACCGATGCCGCCGCGCCAGCGCAGCGTCGCCGCCCCGCCACACCGCGCCCCGCCACGCCACGCCGGCTGTGTGCAGAGACCTTTAACCACCTAGCTCTACCTTATTCGACTTGGCCAACACAAAGGTAAATCACCGAAAATAATAACTTTTCTCCTCACCATACATCGTTATGTATTACCATCCATCTAGTTTTTTGGATGCTTCGAGGATACAAAGAATCCCACATAGGAAGGCACTCATCGATACGCTAAAAATGATTATCCATTTTTTGCTGTAGCACAGTCGAATAAAGTGATCAAACTCACTAATAAGATCTTCCGATTGAGATGTTGTGTGCTGATAGATGGATTGCATAGGTCGTGGAGGTGGTGGTGGTCCTACTTTAAAAACATGTATTTAAAAAAAAACTTGTGAAAAAGTCGGAACTTTGACCCCCAATATCTCCGTAACTAGAAGGTTCCCAGGTATGGTCTAGAACAAAAAAATGATCGCATTGATGGGGAGAATAAGTGCCTTTCAGCTTCGTTAAGGGTCTTTATACACCCTTTGTAATCCATGGGGGATTGAGTCTTTACCTAAAAGTTCCATATGTGGGTACTGAGTCTTTACCTAAAAGTTCCTTTCCGCCGCTCGTGAAGAACAGCATCGGATGAAACGTTCATCTGAACTAGGTTTGGACAAAGTGAGGCCAAATTTTAGTTCCGGTAACAAACAACAGACCAACCCTCAGCGGCTGATCAGTTATTGCTACATCTTATCAGTTACGGTCGTAAAAAGGGGTGTAAATGCTGGTTCCATTGTCTGAAAGCCGGTTGGAAATGCTCGGCGATGTATCGCCCATGTCTTGAACAATCTTACCCTATGGATTTTAATTATGTAACATTTATCTTTATAATAAACAATTCTGTAAACGTAGGTGTCGGTGAACTCTGCCTTACCCAAGGGGGAAAACAAGAGTGAATTTTAGTTTTTTTTGCGTTTATATTCTCTGTTGTCTTTGAAATAAAGTTTGAATATGCCTTTTGCCTACTAACATCTTTTTCCTAAAAACCTGGGCTATAATTTGAGAGTATTCTAATGAGTTAAAAATATGCTATTTATACTTTAAATATATCTTTCGAACAGCACATAATTCGTTGAAATTTTCATAGATTACGTCCTATTCTGTAGCGGCAATCAAAGCTACCTAATAAAAATTTCTTATATTCATTAATCACAACAGAATGATGACTAGAAGCTACTGCTACTGCTGGGCATAGAATTTGAAATAGTGCACTTGAGTTTCTTATAAATTAAGGTAAATTTTATTTTGATGTATTCCTTCTAGAACATGATAGTGTGATCTCTTTGTAAAGAATAAAACATCCTTTTTAGCCTTGACGGAAATCCATGAGATCCGAGATCAACAAATTGAAAAGAACGTTTCGCTTGGCCATTTTAAACCGATAATTAAAGCATTATTTATTATCTGTCAAATAACAATGGAAAAATACATTTAAGATTTATTCAAATTCAAATATGAAGTCTAAATTGTAGGCCATTCACAAATTTGTTTATCACAACACTATTCTACTACTGTTAAGATGGTGGACATTATTTTGCTTTAAATTGTCAAGTACCTATATTTAAATTAAAATATTTGTCAACTAATAATAATATTTTTTTTTTTTTTTTTTTTTATCTACCGGAAATATATTATGAAAGACGGGACGGTTGATGTGTGTCGGGCATGTCACCGTCCGGGTGAGTCCATCAGACATATTATTTCCGGTTGTTCTCGTCTGGCTAACGGCGAGTACTTGCACAGGCACAACCAAGTAGCCAGGATTATTCACCAGCAACTTGCCTTGAAATATAAACTTGTGGAATCTGAGGTACCGTACTACAAGTATGTGCCCGACCCAGTTCTCGAGAAAGACCATGTCACGCTGTACTGGGATCGGTCTATTATTACTGACAGGACTATTGTCGCCAATAAGCCTGACATAGTGGTGATAGACCGATCAGCGCGCCGCGTAATGATAGTCGATGTTACCATCCCGCATGACGAGAACCTCGTGAAAGCTGAGAAAGAGAAACAAATAAAATATCTCGACTTGGCACACGAGGTTGTCGACATGTGGAATGTGAACTCGGCTGTCATTGTGCCGATTGTCGTGACGGCCAATGGCCTTATGGCCAAGAGCCTCGACGACCATCTTTCGAGGCTCTCGTTAGGCGGTTGGATCAAGGGCCTGATTCAGAAGGCAGTACTCCTCGATACGGCTCGCATTGTGAGGAGGTTCCTGTCTCTGGAGCCCTAACCACCGGTGGCTTGGACCCTGCTCCCGACACCGGCGGACCACTATTTTTTGTATTTTTAAATGTTTTTTCTTTTTATATGTTTTTTTTTAAGAAATATTTAAAAATGTAAAAAATGTGTAGAAAGAAAAATAAAGGAGATAATTTGTGAAATAATCAACTTTCGGTTTAACTAAAAGTTATAACATCCTTTTTTGGATACTCAGAGAAGCTCCTGAGAAGTCGCCTATAGGAATTAGGTAAGGTTTTCAGTTCTTCGTCTAAGAAAACATTTTTGTACTTGAAGAGCTAATTTGACTGGATTTCACATTCACTTTAAACAGGTTAATGTTTTTGTGAGTTTTATTGGAGTTTATTTCATTTAACGTGGCACTAATAAATAAGTAATGTTGTTGCTGTCATACATTGAAGCGTAATTTTATATGTAGAGTTCCTAAAAATGTATGAGGTAGGTCTTCGTCATTATCATTGAATCGGTCTCTTCGCCACAGATTAGATAACTGTATCTAAACTAGATAGCAAGGTATATCCTTTTAGATAACGAAAACAGCGAGCAAATGCGAGTTTTTTTTTGTAACGCACCCATTTACTCTCTAGGACCATTTGAAGGTTGAATGAATGTTCAATATTATGCCCTAGTGCAAAACTTAATGCACTACAAAAATGAAAGGCACCTAATAAACAAGCCTACGGAACAAGCAAACCAAAAAAAATAGCGACTCGCTCCGGCTTCGCAAGGCGCCTCCTATCGGGTCCAAAATTCTATTTTTCAAGCTGGAACTAACAAAACACATTTATAAAATTTTATTGAAATCCTTCGGATAGTTACGACAGCGTGTACGAACATACTGACACGTGCTATTAAGTTTATATAAAAAAAACCGTACTCGCCACTAAAATGCTTAAATGTAGATAGAACTGCGTTAAACAAGTTTGAAATAAAAAAAATTAAACCAAGGAGTAAAAGCTTTTTTAAAGTATGGAGGGAAAACCTAACTTGGAAGCGGTGCAGAGCATGTGGGTGGGGTTTTGTATCGAAAAAAGTTGTGGGTTATGGTATATATTTTTTTTGTCTAAATGCTTCTTTCTCGTAAGTCTGTAACTATTGTGTTTGTAACTCTGAGCGTTATGTCCTTTCGAAATTTAATGCGGGGGGGAGATGCTTATTAACGTTCCGTAGTCGAATGGCAAAAAACGGAACCATTACAGATTCGTCATATCTGTCTGTCTGTCTGATTGTTCGTGTATGTCACAGTCACTTTATTCCGAAACTATTACGACTACCCAGTTGAAACTTGGTAGGTAGATGTATTCTGTGAACAGCTTTACGATTTTTATACAAAAATAAAAAAAAGATTAAGGGAGACTCCAAAGAAATCGAACTGAAACTAAAATAATACACTTTCTCTAAAACTGGTTCTTATCGCACTACGATTAGGTTCAACATGCAATGTTTTTCACACACGTGGAATTTTAATATTTTTCCGCACACGTGCGGATACAAAAAAATCCACAGATAACTTAACTTATAGTAAATCGGTGGTGATTGTTTTTTTTTTGAACTCGGCAAAGAGATATGCGTCTTTATGGCGTAATTTTTTTTTAAGTATTTAAATTGTGTTTATAAATAGAATATCATAGATAAACATGATTATTTAAAACAAGTATTTACTTTTATGAACAAATTAACATTTATTTGTGTTCTAAATTCAAAAATATTAGAATTTTCTATTTTTCATATTAGGCTATTTAGCGTATAAGCAAAGGTATGTGCTTCTTCTTCAACCTAGCGAAAGCAAAGCGTGGAAAAAAAATGCAAATTAAATCATACTTTCATAACAATTCCTGACAAAAATACTTTCTATTAATATTTTATTTCTTCGAAAGTGTATTGAAAAACGTCATTTGATACGCGTGGCGATTTGTTACTGCAGTTCTCGGTTCCATAACGCCCTCGCCTGCAGCTCGGGTGTCAATTCCGCCTCGAATTAAATACAAAGTTTCCCCACTTGTATCAAAATGTACTATTTTCATCAAACCTATACGTGCGGGATTTAGTTTTGCTGTTGAATATAATACCATAAACATATGAATGAGCCTTCAAAATATTTTATTATATTGTTTGGTGCTAAGACTCGTACTTGGCCGGTTTTTGGAAGGAGGATTTGGAAGAGGAATCGAACCAGTTATTTTTATTTTTTTCAAAGACGTGCTGTCTTTGAACAAAATAAAAATATAAAACCCTGTATTAAATTAACAGCAAACTGTAAGTGTTGCAGATAACGATCAAATGCGACATAAAAATATTAAGTGTAAATTCAAAGGAGGATCTAGTATCTTTTATTTATTTTTTCAATAAGGAGCAGCGCGGCGCGTAGTGAACGGTGACAAACCCATCACCGACTGAGATGATGAAAACAACATCAATGTAAAATGAAACAAAATAAATCACAGTTCTTTTACCTGCACGTGTCTGAGTGGTGATGTCAGACAATAAATTATAGATTATGCCTTCAAATGGCATAATCTATAATTTGTTACAGCAACAAGTTACTAACGGTTACTTCATTGTTCTTCTTCGAGAGAAGGGAACTTCCAGAGAAACAATGAAACTGTGTGAAATATGATATGGCCAAAAGGGGATGTAACTGTGATGACGACTAATAGAGGAGTATTGAAGAAGGTAGAAGAAAACACTGCTCACACAGCTGCGCCGACCACTCCAAATAAATTGGGATAAGGGCAGAAGCATAATGTGCATCTCATCAGTAGTCAGCGTTGGACTCGTGCACCGTGGGTTCCTTAAAACTTGTAGGTATTTTGTTATTAAACTACATATTTACAGTTTTCCGATTTTTTCCTTTACATGTGCTGAAAGACATTGCTCCTTGCCAAATTTCAGGATTCTAGGTCAAGGGGAAGTACCCTATAGGTATTGATTCCCTTCTGAAATCACAAAATATGCGACTTATGTCGCATCAAACTTGTAAGTCAACGCGATCAAGATATGACCGTTTTGACTTACAAGTTTGATTTTTTCACTGCTCCAAGGGGTAGCAGACTGAGTATTTGATATTAATTTCAGCTTGATACCTGCACGAGTTTCTGCCTAAGAAAACGGTAATTATAGACGGTTCCGTTTTGGCCGACTTTGGTACGGAACCCTAACTAAAAAATATTTCAAGATGCTCATGAGCCGAGTGCAATTATACTTAAAATACTCAAATGGTGGAACGAACTTTATAGTGGTGGAGATTTTCATGGGACTTTTTTTATTATGTCAGAGGCGTGGAGCAGTTTTAAAAAAATTGCGTGCGGAATATTTTTGTTTTTTTTTCGTTTATGAATAACATGAAATTCGACGACTTATATTGTGGCGTAATAGTTTAGCCTAGGTGCATCCATTCAACGCCAATTTGGTCTGTTTATTTGTTCATTGTTGTCAATAAAATGCATAATTTATTGCATTTGCATTATTTCTACCTGCATCACTACTCCATACATTTTAGTCATTGGATTTTGCCGATCATCCTTTAGCCACAGCCTACAGATTTAATGGATTTTATTCTAATGTTTATTTTGTCTATTATATTAAGTATGTACTTCACCATGCCCGACTTGACCCTAACTGAGATCGCCAGGATACTTGAAATAACGAGGAATAATTAAACAAACAGTACTCTCCAGAAACCGAAAGTTATTTTCATTACCAAAGAAGAAGGTCCACTTTCAATGGACCTTCCTAACAATAAATTCCTTGAAATTTAAGAAGTAATCTTGTCTAGGTTTCAACCCCCAAAAATCTATGCAGGCTAGGAGCTACAGGGTGATAAAGCTTGTATGAAAATGTTTATTATATTATTCCATTTTTAGTTGTAATATCCTATACAAATATTTGCCATGCATTTATTTTACATTGTTAACAATACATTTCATGGTTATAGGCTTATCTATACATATAATAATCCCCAATAAAATGGAACTTAACATACCTAACTGTCGAAATGTGGGTGTACTATACACATCTGCTTACCCCCTCAGAGTATACAGGCGTAATGTTATGTTATGATGTTGTGTAAACAATACACATCCAAGCGATTGCAGCAATCACGACAGATTTGCTGTCTATTATTGAAGAGTTCCGTTCCGTAACTCCGAAGTCCATGATCAGATCATGACAATATCAACCAACTTGGGAGTATACTCTTTCAAATAAAAAAAGAATTTTCCAAATCGGTTCAGGCGTCTTCGAGTGATCGGTGTACATAAAAAAAAAGATTCCGACGAAAGAACATCTCCTCCTTTTTTTGAAGTCGGTTAATAAAATGGAACTTGTACTTACTAGGCGCGAAAAAGTATGCAACTACTACTAACTTTGATAGAAAATTTGAGTGTACCCTAACATGTTGAATACATCTGCGTAAATCTTTCGAGTGTACAGACGTGATGTTATGTCGTGTGACACAATGCACATTTATGCGATAGAAGCAATCGCGGTTGATTTGCTGTCATTTTTTTGAAGAGCTCTGCTTTTTTCTCCGAAACTCATCATCAGATCTATACGGAATTACAACAAAAAAACGAAAAACTTTCGAACAAAAAAAAGAATTTTGCAAATCCGTCTATAAATATAATTGACGGAATTATGCCCAAACATACATAAAAAAAAATATAAACATCCGAATTGATAACCTCCTTTTTGAAGTTGGTTAAAAATCTAAATACGTAATCCGATTTACATGAAACTTGGCAAGAATACTAATCTGAGGAAATAATCTATTTCATTCTCCTGCCCTTATACCAATTTATTTGGGGTCGGCGCAACATGTCTTTTTCTTCCATACTTCTCTATAACTCGTCATCTCTTCAGACACCTTTCTTGCCATATCATCCTTCACACAGTCCATCCATCGTTTCTTTGGTCCACCTCTATCTTATACCCATCGACATTCATGCTCAAAATTTTCCTCACGACGTTTTCCTTATTCCTCCGCATCACATACCAGGCCAGCCGATTACCACACAACTTTTCTGTCACCGGCGCCACTTTCAGATTTCCTCATATGTACTTATTTCTTATTTTATCCATTTGCGTAACATCATACATCCCCCTTAGCGTTATCATCTCAGCCACTTTCAAATACCTTTCATTCATCCTTTTTGTGGCCCAACATTCTGATCCATACAAGACAGCAGATTTATAAAACAATGGTTAGACCTTAAACCATTGTTTTATGAATTACTGGCTTTTACCGGAGGCTTCATTCGCGTTAATTTAGAATTTGACAATTAAACTCTTAACATACTACTAGTTTCTATAATAATTATGATTCAATCATGATTCGAAACACACGTGGCGCTATCTATAATCATAAGAATGTTATTGTTGTTTGCCGGGAACAGTACTTTTTTCGGGATGAAACCCAATGTACCCTATGTCCATTTCTGTACACTTGACAACGTATAAGCAAAATTTCAGGTTGATCGGTTCAGTGGTTTGGGCGTGAAAAGGTAACAAACAAGCTTACTTTCGCATTTATTTATAATATTAGTAAGGATTAACATTACGTAGGTATTTTGAGAGTCAATGTGAATGAATATCTTGGCCTATTTTTACCGAATATAATTACATACACCTCGCCCACTGGTAAGCCGAGGCGCCGCCGCCGAGTCGTGGTCTCAATGTAGAGTCGAGGCGCGGGTGGCTATGCTTCCTTCCAGTTTCTTTATGTAGAAACGAAATGACAAAAAGGCGTCAGGAGTCGCAGCGCGGACACACTTCGTACCTGCACCTCGACTTCGCCGCGACTCCAGCTCGCCTGTGCCGCGTCTCGAGTATATCAGACATTTATTTCTAAAGTAAAGCTAGATGCGGTCGGCCGCTTGGGCGCCCGGGCCTCGACTCCTGACCATGTGGACGACGGGCCTTAAGTTTAAATGGAATGTGGGAGTCGCAGATTGTTTCCGTGACCTGCCGCCATTTCATCCAACCAGTGTCAATTCTGTGCTTAACACTACGATCAAATTCGTTTTGCACGAGTGAACCGAGCAGACAGGAAGAAACGCGCTGTCTAGCGCTATGACTCCAGGACTGGAGAGACCGCTTTAGTTCAGCTGATTTTCAAGATAACGTTCTCCAGCTTCTCCAACCTTCTCTGGATCTCAGGTCCATCTTTATCGACTAAAACTGTCTGTTTCTAACAATCTTTTAAAGATGACAGAGACAGAATGATGTTTTAAATATGTTTAGCGTTAAACGCGTTTAGAGATTCGTGGTGCAAACACTAGAATAGTTAGGCTATTCTAGAGTGTTTCGAAAATTAACCACTTACAGGTCCGATTATTAGAGCTACTATTTTTTTGTTTGAGAAGACCGAGAAAAGGCAGAATACCTTTTAGCGTGGATGACCGTTTCTTTCAGCTTGTAGAAACTCACGTATAACGGCGACCAAGCCAGAAATGTACTTGAGGAATTTGAGGTGTAGTGTATCAGTAAGGCAGGCCGCACGCATGCACTAAGCATACTGCAAATATGTTCAGAAACGACTAATGCGACCCGCCCGTAGATTCATTTATACAGTACGCACACAAGGAAAGCATTTGCTGATCGCCACAGTTTGCTGCGTGGACAGTGTGCGTGCCGGATGTAAGCGAGCTTAATCGCGTTCATTATATACGGTGTCAGACCGAGGATCGATTTCTGGCCGAAGCCGATTAATTGGCTATCGCCACAACCTTCGGCCGAAGCCAAAGGTTTAAATTCAGTTTAAGATTGGCTAAAAGTGAATAATGAAATGTTATTTCTTACCCCCGTGAGTCGAGTTTTCCATCGCGCTCTCGCACATTCGTAACAGTTCAATAAGCCTAGTTCAAGGTGCCTTAAGGCTAAAGTCTACTTGTGCAAAACTCAGAAATTTACAGCAAAAATAAATCGTGTATGCGGGAACCTCTCCCTTTAGACACCTAATAATTTTCGGATCATTATTATTGAAATTGATGATCACTAGTTTTAGAATTATTTATTTGGGTTCCGCATAATGGAACTTGTAGCCTTGCGACTGCAAAATTGTTACAATTCTAAAAAGCAGTTTGTTTTTTTTTCACTATTGCACCAGACACTTGTCCGACTGGACACTAGCGCGTCTAATAGCCCGTGAGATTCGTTACAGACAAAACATAACATCACGCTTGATATTACTTGAAGCGTGGGTTGAGTTGTAACTGTGAATAAATCCCAGACAACCTGGAAGTAATAGTAATGCTGCTGTTTTTTATTCTTGATTTTAATGAGTGACAATTTCAGAGTTCTTCAAAATGAAAATACAAGATGGCGTCGATGATAATGGAAATGATACCTATGACGAAAAATTCGCTACTTTTTGTTCACCCCATACCACCATCCTTGATTTTGACCCCATATTCGTTAAGAGCGTCCTCGTTTACCATGGACGTGACACCCATAACGAAAAATTTGCTAGTTTTTGCAGCCGCCATCTTTGATTTTGATTTCGATTCATCGTCAGGAATTTAAAAAATCATAGATAAAAACCGGCCAATTGCGAGTCGAACTCACACGCACACAGGGTTGCGTAGCACCAAACAATATAATAAAAACATTTTGAAGGCTCAATTTCGTTTAAATTTAGTTTTCTGTTCAATGTAATACAATACAACATATGATGTATTGTATTACATTGAACAGAAAACTAAATTTGATTTTTCATAGTATGGTAATGAAAAACAAAGTTACTGCTGCAGTTTGAAGAAAAAGTCCCATATCTCAAAAACCAAATATCAAATCTTATTCAAACCAATTTTCGTTGAAAGTTTTTTTTTACGTTCTACAATCCTACATTTTTTCAGAACTTTCCTGCTTTTACTTTATAAATAAAGCGCAGGCCACACAGAAAAGACGTAAGTCGCGGACGGGGCGCAGACATAATAATGTCTCTTCCGCGTCGCTTTCATACAAAATGTATAGAAGTGTCGTGACACAAAACATATAGAAAAGACAGGGCGCGAACACGACGCCGCGACGCTTCTATACATTGGTTGGACATATGTCTGCGCCCCGTCTGCGTCTTACGTCTTTTCTGTGTGGCTTGCGCTTTAGAGGGACACACATATTTTACCACTTTGGAAGTGTCTATCTTTCAAACGATTGACTTTGAGAAGAAATGGTTTTAGAAACCTCAATGTCATTTTTAAGATCTATCTATAGACGACACCCGCACGCATAGGATTGATGAAAAAAAATTGTTTCAGTTCTGTGTACCCCACCCCCTCAATCTTCTTTTTGTATAAAAATCGTAAAGCGGTTCAAAGAATACACCTACCAAGTTTCTACTGTGACGTGATACTGTGTAGTCCTAATAGTTTTGGAATAAAGGGGCTGTGACATACGGACGAACGGACGGACGGACGGATGGACGGACAGACAGACATGACGAATCTATAAGTGTTCCGTTTTTTGTCATTCGGCTACGGAACCCTTCTTTTCTGTCGGTAAAAATAATTAAGTAGAGCTAGTAGAGCCTGTATGACAACATGAGCGCGATAGCATGATTGTGCGAGTGAGAAGTTCGGAAAACAATTGACGATAATTCCAACATCCTTGAACCGACCGCTAGGCGGTCACAGAGAAAATCTGGCAAACGTTTCTGTATTTAAACTGTAATTTTGTGTGTTTTGGTATTCTAATAATTTTCAGTTAACGTTAATTTAAAATGTATTTTTTTTGTCGTGTCATTCAACACTGGCCTTTCAATAAAATCGAATAATAACACAAATCTATTAACAGAAAGTACCTATTTTTTGGGAGCAAAAACCGAGAAATTTGGCGATGTTATTATAATCAGATTAAGAAAATTATAGATGTTTTACAGAAAGTAACGACCCAACTTTGAAGACAAGGATATAAAGATATTTATTGGCTCGATAGATTTTGCAATTTTGCCTCTGTTGCCTCGGAAGGAGTATGGAAACAGAACTCGGATTCGCGTTGGGCGCGAGAGGGACCTCTTTTCAATGTCTGATTTACGCAACAAGAGCAAGTTTTATGAATTTTAAAAAATACGTAGTAAACAAAAAACCAATATTATGTTGCACTAAAAATAATTGCAATTTATTAATAACTTTGGTCAAAAACATTGTGAACCTGCACGAATGTTTCGACGGACTGTCAAAGTAGGTAGACTGGGCCCTTAAATAATTTTGTTCGGTGTAACAAATGGTTTCGTGTTGTTGAGATGGAAAAATGGCCTAATTCGAAAAGAAAATTTCGATCCCTCACCTTATGGTCCTCAGCTGTTAATTTACGGCTAATGATGAGCTTTGGCAAAGCTGTCTTGTTCTTTTCTAACCGATTTTACAGTTTTTGCTTGCCAACTTCATTTGTTCCGGAGATTACCCCTGACATACAAATTTACAAACTAATTTTACCTCTTTATAATATTAGTATAGATAGTATAGAAGTATAGACTAGCTGAAACGACAGACACTGTCCTATCTTTGATCTCTGGATGTTGACAACAACGCCGCTGACCGGGTCTAACTATAGCTAAGAACCACCCGGTCAAGCAGTTAAGGAGGAGAAGGAATTTTATAAACAGGTGTCGATCGCTTAAAAAAGAAGTGGTCCAGCGTTAAAGTATCGAAACACCATCTATCCAAATAAATAAAATTGAAGTGTCTGTTAGTAATTTCAAAATAACAGCTTGTTACTGAATGCATATCAATGTATTTACGGTACTTATAACAAGAACAGTTTTTTTTTTAAATTGGGTGCTCCAAATCGAGAAATGGCTAAGTCCACTTTTTCAGTTTTTGGTAATAAAAAAAATAAACATATTTAATTTTTTTGAAAACAAACCACAGGACATGTTGAAATTAAAATACCATTCAGTTATAGTACACAATATACTCTTTATTTTAGTATATAAAACAAAACATAAAAAGCATTTTATAATAACTTTATTTAAAAAAAATAGTTTTGGACTTATCATAAATCAACAGGACTTAGGGTTATCTTTCCCTCTTTTTAAGGACTAAGGAATTTAACAAAACAAAATTAGCTTCTTTAGCAATATTCTATTAATCAAAAATGAGTAATACCTATTAGCCTTTAAAAATAACTAGGCCAGTTACTCTATTTCGTCAACCAATTCCTCAACAATTTGACTTTCATTTAATTTAGCCTGTTCCATAATCAAAGTTTCATAGAATTTTCTTTTTTCTTGTGGTACAAATCGAATAAGTTTTTTAATGTCATTAATTTTAGCTTCTTTAATTTTAATAGCATCTTGATAACAATCAGCAGGAACATCTCGAAGATACCTAGATATACCTACTCTATATAAAAAAAAAACTTTAAAGTTATCGCCAGTCATTGAATCAGAAAAGGCTGGCTTTGCATGTCTTTTAAATAAAACTCGACGACAACCTGAAATTCCCGGTATTGTTTGTTTAATATTATCATTTGATTTTAATTTTGATTTTTTTTTAGTCCTTTTTCGGTAAAAACTTATGGACTAAGGGACTTTATAGGACTTGGGGATTTTTGGAACTGAAAGTATCGTTAATTTTAATTTTTATAGTTTTTAAAAACCCACTTAGGGATATCATAACAAAAAAATTGTTGGACGTATCGATAGAGAAAAAACGCCCGATCAACCTGTGTTAGTAGTGTAAAAAATCCCTAACTAGGACTTAGGGATTTTTCGAATTGGGGCACCCAATTGTTGTCTGTATGTCTGTTTGTTCCAGCTAATCTATGAAACAGCTGGACCGTTTTTTTATAGCTGATGTCGTAAGGAGTAACTAAGGCTACTTTTAACAAAAAAATGTAGAAGTTTTATTTTTATAATCATTTCACGTGGAAGACGGTCGCGGTTGCCTAATGAGCCTGCTCTTGGATTCGATTCAATCTCGCCTGGAAAGCGATAGATGAGGTTTAAAATGGAATGACCATTCCCAAAAGAAGCCTGTTAATAACGACGATTTTCAACATTGTCGAGATCGTTAAATTTCTTTCAAAATTGTTCGGATTGTTATAGAAAAGTGTGTTGTGCAATTGTGGTGCAGGACGGTAAGTAGGTAAATACCAGTGCAGTAGAATAGCGGTTATCGGTAGGTTACGACGCCGGAGCGGTGACACTGCGCCGTTTTCCGTACAAGACATCCCACTAAGAGCGAGACCTCATTAGTGCGTTGCGTTGCATCGTCGCTGCGTCGTTTTACATATATATTTTTAGTGACATGCCACATTATGCGTTGCGTCGTCGCACGCGACGTTTCAACGGATCGACGGACCATAGACGAAGCGGGAGGAGTGATGCGCTGCACTGCTACGAGCACCAGTGCGACGACGGTCAGTGTTCCACTGCTAGAGGGGCAAACTAGACGTTTGTTTCGGCGGTGGCGTAAAAAAAGCAACAAAAGGAACACTTTTGATCGGATCCATTGTCGAATGAAGACTGAAATCCCCAACAAGACGCTGCGCTAGTGCGCTGCGACGGCGCAGGTGTGGCATACAAGCGTTGATCCGTTGCGATAACACAACGCAATGCACTAATGAGGCCTCAGCCTAACGCCACATGGTACGTTGAATTGAAACAACGTGCGACGACGCAAGGCGTGCGTGTCTAACCAGGGGAACGAAGTGGGAAGCGGCTGGGGAAACGAAGTGGGAAGCGGCTGCGACAACGCAGCGTAGCCCAGTTTTGTTTATAACATCGAAAGCTTTCAACGCTACGACATAGAAGGCTGCGTAGTCATTGCGTTTTGACACCGATTGTGCGTTGTGTTGCTCGTGTGCCAGTGCATTGACATTAGTGTTGCGACGACGCAACGCAACGCCCTAAGAGTGTAGCCGATTTCCACCGAATCGAAAACTATACCAGTCTATGTAGTTAGAAGTCTAGAAGATATTAGGTTTATTTAAATTTGCCTCAGTCGGTCTGACATCTGATCCGATGCTTGATTACTAGACTTACCTACCTACTTTTGACTGATTAAGGGGAACGAACGTACACACGGCGACACATCGAGCGATACATTTCCAGTATAATTTGGCCTCGCTTTGTATGGATTTCCCACAGAAGGAGAGATCCGCATAAACTGGTTTTGTATAGCTTGATTGATCGCCGTGAGTACGATACTGACAAAATACATTCATACTCTAGGCCTAAAGCAACAACAGAGTAGCTCAATAATATTATTTATAAATAACGAAATTCTACTTTTCTAGTAATCTTAAATTTCAGTGTCACAAAAGGCGGTCGGTAGGAGGTATTAGTCCCTATAATATGGCAGCTTAGATGTGATAACGCGTGAGGAGACTTTTATGATCACATTTGACCCAGTTTTCATTTACCTAGAAGTTCCTGGGTTTACATTACACTACTCTTTTCGATTTCGAATAAGAGACATCGCACAACTAAAGAAAGACATACAAACAAATGCACAATTTGGCAGGTTAGGCACATTTAAGTAATTTAAAAGATTACTAAAACACACAGAGTTAATTACAAGGTGCAGGTATAAATTAAGGGGCCGCCGCCAGCCACAGTGAACTTTCTTTTCTTTCAAGTGCCACTAACGTATAAGTTTCACTGCACTCCATCACTTAAACACTCACTGACACAATTATAAACACTGCACATCTCACTTCTCCGAGAAATTCCGCACTGCAATCCAAATGATTCACTGCAATCCTTACTTAACAACGAAGGCTGTCACTGTCAACGGCGGCGGCGGCGACACCGTAATCGTGCATGAACGTAGGTTTACATGCTACTTATAGATTAAAAGCACAATAATTAATCTACAATCGCTCCATATAAAAACAAGCGCCTTAACATAAAATGTTTATTGATTTTTAACTATTATGAAAAATTAAACAACATCTATGTCAAGGCCAAGCATAATTGTTTACAGGCGTAAATCCACTATATCATACAAGCTCTGCTACAATAACCATACGATCATTTAATGTTTATTAGTGTGAATGCTTACTGTAAGCACATTTATCAGTTGATTTACAGTAAAAAATATTTAGTTGTCCTCGAAAATAAATCTTTGTGAATTAGTGGGTTCAAGCCATGTACAAATACAGTGATCATTTTGAGTACATAAAGTAATTAAAAAAAGAGTGGTCACCCTAAATTCTGAATTTATGACTGGTCTGAGCTTATAACTATATATATTTTGTCGTGACCTTTTTCTATGTAAAAACAACTTATACAAAAAATAGATCACTGATAGTGAAGAAAGAATAAAGCCCAGTAATCTGGTACTCACGACAGGTGGTAGCGTGACACGGAAGCGGGAGCAGGGGTAGAATTCACGGAGGACGAAGAACCTGAGTAGCCAGAACCGGCAGGGGATGAGCCGGCCGAGGGCGCACCCGCTGCCGAGGGTATCGCAGCCGGTTCATAATACTCGGTGGTAAGCGTGCGTTCGTCCAGCACGTGCTCTGCATTGTGTGCCTTTGATGCAGACTTAATGTCCATAAAGGCAACTGTGGCACAAACGCCACTAGCACCTCCAGTATTGACACCAGGGGCAATGTTGTCTGTCCGACCCAACAATTTGACATTCTGGACTCGGCCATAGCTGTGAAAAGAAAAATACTTTGACATATCAATAATCTTACTTTGAAAACTTCCACCACCCATTTTGATGAAGTTTATCCCAAGTCTAACCACAAAAACGTCCATAATATTACAAACTTCTAGAAGTTGAACTGAACTACGACAACAAACTGAAAAAAGGGATAGCAAACATTAAGCAATGATAAATAGAATTCATACATGACATTTTATTCACGAAAATTCTTAAAATTGTGTAATCATAACATTTTGCCTCCTCACTTCATGTCAATAACATGCCCGACTCAAAACGAACTTTTGAAATCCGATTTAAAAAAATATATATATATTGTGTTTTAATGTTCTCTTGAAAGATCAAGGAACAAGGTCAAAATATGTTATAAGAACATTTTCTCTGAACATTGATTGAATTATAAATAAGGTACACATACTATAGCATCATCCATAACACACATTCTTTTTTTATGAATTATATTTCAACATTCCAACCGAAAATCTAGTAACTCTTTTTGAACACATATATTTTTATTTTTGCCATTGACGAAGTTAACATAAACACCAAGCGCCAACGAATAACTTGCATAACATTTTTTTTTTATGCTTTAACCGTTAAGATACTATTATTTTTGCTCAATCTAATTAAATAATTACATTTACCTAATAACACCAATCACAAACGAACAACTTGCACAATATGTATATTGTTTAAACTATTTTAAATTAAATAATTACCTACTTACTATTACATGATTATTATTTTATATTAAGTGCATTTTTTTTTTATAAACGCCGCATATGTTTAATAAACTAAAGTTTTATATTGTCATTTCAATGATTTCATCTATTTTTCGTAAATATTTAATTTGACGATCGAATTCTTACAAATTCGCTGCTAATGCGGCGCGAGATGCATACATGAAGGTCTGATTCGTTACGGGAAACCCAACTTTAGCTAGGTTATCCGCGATGCCAATCTAAATAGTGTCCACTTACAACTTAAAGGGTTGCTAAACGGGCAATAACTTTAACGCAATATGCGGGTATAATATTGTCAACTAAAGTCCGCATCGCAAAAACATTTGATGCCGAAATGTCTGAAAAATATATATCTCGGCAATATGTTTGAACTTGTATGGCTCATATGTTTACCTTGTACACGGGCTACAAAATCGAAATATCTGCCTCCCAGCGAAAGACACGACAGAATATAGCTGCAAAACCCGGCTTCTCGCTCACGGGAACCTTCATTTCCCGAAGAAAGGGATGTTCCTAACCCACTTAACCAAAAATACAATAGAACTGGCCGGGCAATATTACCGTATTTACGATTCCCATTCGATCGTCCTGCACTGGCCAAAAATATCTATAATATCTATATACTACCAAAAATATGTAGCTATATTTAAAATATTGCATAGTCTAAGCTGCAATTGCTGGAAATGTTGCTGGCAACTGTGTTACAGCTATACATTGCAGTAAAAAATACTGATACTGAAACTGTTAGCCTGCATCATCCCACTGCTGGACAAACGCCCAGACGCGCAGGACTTCAGTTGTTTCGATCCAAAGTCAATGTGGACCACTGGTCGCTGGCCCTTTCCAGCTCGTCCCGCCATCTTCTACAAGGTCAGCCGTGACTCCTTCTGGCTGTGGCAGGGCTCCAGAAAGAGGCTATTTTGGCCTTTGGCCCACAGCTCATTGGGCATGCGGCAAACGTGGCCAGTCCACATTCCCATTCCCATTTCAGCTTAGCGGCTTTATGAGCGACGTTAGTAATTTGTTTTTTGGAGCGCAGTGCGGTGTTAGGCACGAATTACACAGAAACGGCGTAAGGTGAAGGCGCAACGCAGGCAAGATGCCGCTTCAAAACATTTTCATACAAAATGTACATAGGTGACGTGTCGTAAATTACACTCAAGCGGCGCGGCGCAGGCACGCCGTTCTTTCGTTTCCTTATAAATTCCACGCCTGCGCCGCACCTTACGCCGTTTCTGTGTAATTCGCGCCTTGCGTACACGGTTGGTTAGTTTGACGCCTAGTATGCTGCGCTCCATAGCACGTTGGCAGACCTTGACTTTGGAGTTTTGAATGTTTGGCAAAGACAAAGTCTGGGATCCATACCTCAAAATGGGAAGAATGCACATGCCCTTGATTTTTCGCTTTAGTCACAAAGGAAGGTTTCGTTTCAAAAGTTCTTTCATGGACCAGTAGCTCTTCCAGGCATTTTCGGTTCGTCTTGTGACTTCCATGTCTTGCCTGGATTGGAAAGAGACTAACTGGCCCAAGTAGAAGTATTCATGGACGTTTTGCAATTCTTCACCATTCACTCTGCTTAGTGGGGTATTTGACATCAGTTTGGTCTTCGACATGATTGTCGCCAGTTCAACTTCAAGGCTTGCATTACTGAGTTGGTTTAACATTAGCTCTAGTTCTGCCGCCGTGGAAGAGGAAACGACAATGTCGTCAGTGTAACGAAGGTTTGTTAATCGCGCTCCACCGATTTCAATACCGCTTCTTTCAGATCTAGCCGTTAGCTTTTTGAATATAAAAGCTTAGGTGAAAGCGGGTCTCCTCGCTTTACGCCTATTCAATGAATAATGATGGTCCGGCTGTTTGTAACCTAATTGAAGCTGTGCTGTTTAGATACACGTTACGGAATAGATTGATGTAGGTGGGATCAACTTCTTGGTTGTTGAGAGCGTCAAATATGGCATCGTGTGTCAAACTATCGAAGGCTTTCGAGTAGCCGATGAAGGCCAGTTATATGGGAATATGGAACTCTTGATATATTTCTATTATTTGATTTACAGCGTGTAGATGGTTAGTAGAGGAGTAAAAAATAAAATAAAAAACACTAAAAAGTGGATAATAATTAAAAAAAAAAAAAATGACTTTGCAGCGATTTCCGGAAATAAAGTTATTTTGCACTTTTTTGGAAATCAGTTTTTTTTTTTTTGCAAAATAGTTTTGTATTTCAGCCTTTTTAGTTGTGGTGTGATGGTATCTCATTCAAATTCTTGTCGGGTATTTATTTTCCTTTGTTACTAAAAGTTACTAAATTAGCCGACCATCAACGTAGACAGAAGATGTATCACAGAAGATAACTCGTAAATTAGTAGGTTATAAATGTTGCCCATTCAGAAGCACCTTTACTTACCTAAGTGCATTGCATTGCCAGCAACAGTAGCTTCGTGATTTCTACACGCACATATTTTTGGTACAGCCGATGTATTTTTGTGTTGCTGGCAGGTTGCAGGACGATCGCAAGGGAACCGAAAATAGGGTAATATTGCCCGGCTGGCGAATGATTTCCTAAGCCATTTTGAAGCCCGTGTATACAAGAAAACATATGAGCACAGCCAGTTCAGACATATTTGCCAAATATTTTGTTTTAGTATGGCCGGAAATATTTATCATTATACTAATCAGGATCAAAATGTTGGATGGCTGGAATATTGTAGCCACATATTGCAGATAAAATATTACCCGTTTAGAAGCACCTTTAGTTACTGCGTTACAGGTAGGTACTGAGGCATGCAGGCTGTTAAATGATCCATTATTTTCTCGACTATTTGGGAGAAAAGTTCAGAATACAGGTCAGAAATTAAACCTTTGTGAACTTTATTTCGTGGGTCCACACCGAATGAGTTATCACACAGAATGCGATCCGATCATGCGATCCGTACCCCAATTGCGATACTCCCAATGCTGAAAGTTTTGTCAAAGTGGTAACGCACTTACAAGTTAGACTATACATCGCGTGTCTCTACTCAAGCGCGAGGTGCTTTGGGTCTTCTGCGAACCAAAAGAGCACCGTACCTCTACAGATCGGATTTTGACTGAAGCAAGCAAGTGGAGAAGAAAGCAGCATTCCTGGCCTGTTAAAACAATGCTTTGAACCAACGGTAAAAGCGTGATCACATTATAGTAAAACAGCCAGGGGCTGCCGACATATTATCATTTTTCTTACGATTTTTTACAATTTGCGGGTCAGTGTCAGGTTGCATGTTGAATAAAATATAATTCACGACCGTAACAAATATGTGTTTTTTTTTCGGATGGGAAATTATCAAATGACCACGCCCGCTCTGGGCGGATTGGAAGGAAGTGTCAGACTTTTACTGGCTAAAACGCATCCATGTTCCATGTCAACCATGTCTTTGCCCTTTGTGTTCCAGGGCCGCAGAATCTCTTTCGAACAGTCCCGCAGCAGAATTTAGCCCAAAGTCTCATTATTCCATGACAAATTCATTCAATATAGCAATTTTAACTTGTGACTTTGATCAAATAACCTCATACTGACCTGCAAATAGCAAAAAAAAGGTAACAAACTTTGCTGTGGTTCAACTCCAAAATGAATGCTACAAAGTTAGTGGGTTAACTGCGTTCAGACTGTCACTGGTACTTGGTGGTCCTTTGACGGCGTGTGCGGCACATGGTATGAGATGACACTGAGCCAGGGCGGCCAAAGCGGTGTTATCTAACGTGCTTAACTCGTTGATTTGACCAAAAAACCGCCACCCGAGTTATCAAGGTCTAAAAGATCAGCATATTCACTACTGTTTCATTCGTCAATATTTTGGACATGGTCCACTTGCATAAGTGGACCATGTCCAAAATATTGACGAATACATCGTGTGTTGACAACTTTGATGTAATCTGGCTTTTACGTATAACGGAATCTATTTCCTTCTCGCTCGCGCACGTGCGCTTGAGGTAATTATGCCTATCTGAGTCTGATACCCTGATGTGTAAATAATTTTATATATAAATCAGCGTTTGCAAAAACCGACTTCTGTCGTAACGGTGATGGTTTGCTAGTCGGTTTGTTTTCTTTTTCAATAAGCATTTTTTATTTTACCCATTTTAGTTATAGTATTCTACACAAATGCTTGTCATGTAGTAATTATATATATATTGTATCTAGAACTTATTATGGAGTGGAGATGTTATTATGTAAACGTAAACTACTAAGCAAAGTGAAAAATTAAAATAATATGGGACCACAGCGCGGGCTTCCTATCAAAAGAATCACGAAAATCGAACCAGTAATCACTGAGAAGTCGTTGTAAATAGGTACATGAAAAAAAAGATACACGCCGAATACATAACCTCGTTTTTTAGAGTTCGGTTAAAAACAGAACTTTTAAGGCCGGAACCAAATGTGTGCTCGTGGTGAGTGCATGCACGCACTGATTAAAATATTTGAAACTCTATGGAAGATGTCAGACCGGCTGCGTCAGCTGCGTGACGTGTAGTACGTAGCGAGCGCGTGGCAGCACACGCCAGGCATACGCATTCGGTCTGCTTCAGCCGTCCGAACATCACCCAGCCATTGAGACTATTGAATATTAACTGATTCTACTAACCGCTACAAAATTATGTACGTGAAAATGGGTAAAAATAATTGGGCATGGCGAAAACAGTTTAATTTTGATAAAATGAGCAACGTAAAATTTAAATCAATTCGTCAGCACCTACCGGAAGATAACGATTGTACTAAATTTGTGTATAAAGTGAGGTTTGCAGTTATAATTCTTGGACATTAATTCTTTTGGGCAATAAATAGGTCTTAAACTGCATTGTCCTATGATTTTAAGAGGTCATCCTGTCACAGCGAAGCTATGCGTAGGCGCATACGCAAAAGTAGAGACTGCAGTCAGTTTTTGGTTGATTTGAAAACAAGTTAAATAAAATGTGAAAGTATAGACGATTTTTAATACCTTACGAATATAATTCTTCACATTTTCAAATTATGTGACTGTTTCTAAATCAATTTTTGCTCTAGGTGATGTTTGAACGTTATGATTTTTGTTATGGGAAAAGAACGCCGCCGACGTTGAAATGAATCTGTAGGTACTTACTACGACTATCAACATCATCATGCAATAAAAGCAAAACAAGAAATTACTGGTATTTGGCAGCAATACATTAAAATTTAAAATGGCAGTATAATGAAGAGGCAACTATATTCAAAAAATAAACAACTAACCGGACGAGCAGCGGTGCGCGTCGGCATGACACGAGAGTGAGCAGGCCAGCAGCTATAAAACGCGCTGTTGCCGTTCTGATCACGGTTCACACAATAGACGTATAAAAGATAAGCGTCGTTGCCATACCGCCGTTTGCCTCCCCATTCTCTCTATCGTACTATGGTCGCGAACACGATTCATTATGGTACATATAAATAATATGGACAACAACTTCACTGTTATTATTATCACGCAGCTCAAAATTTATTAAGTATGGGTACATTTATACTGTTCTAAATATAATATACCAACCTAAAGTAGGCACCTAGTTAACTCACGCGTGTAGTGTAGTGGTATTCCTGGTTTTTGTTAGTTGGTACCTATTGCTAGTCTTGTTTTAACTATTATAATTATAAAAAACTCAATTGCTCAATTTTATGGTATTTAATTGATAGATTTCAAAAGTTTTCATCTAGTTTTCATGAACATTAATTACAGAAAAAAACTTTGTCAATTCTTAATCATCACATAAATCCTTTATTCCGAATTTAAGTTACTACTTAACTACCTATCTTTTGAGAAATGTATTCAAACAAGATTAAATCGGTCGATGTCTGGTGCGACGTTGCCAGTTTTATGGTTCTTACAACATGGCCGCAGTCGATGCCGTAGCCGGTTTCCGTGTGAAACTCGACTCAACACACTGCGCGTGTGTTTGTGATAGCACACGCAGGCAAACGGGCGACGAGGGGAGGCGCGGGGTCCGGGGCGAAGTAATACTGGCGAGTCAGGCTACGGAAAAATGAGCGTTGTGGCGCGGGGAGGGAGGGGAAGGGAGATACCGGGTCGGTGACGTCATCTACTTTCTGAATAGCTGCTACTTCAATCAATCGTTGTTGTGCCTTTTGTATATTTTATTTATTTTTGTTTAGACGTTAGGTAAACTTGTAACAATCGAAGCAAGACATATAAATTTAAGTTGCATAAGAATATTATGTACCTATCTTTTGTAAATTTGTGACAAGTATTTGAGTGTTTTTTTTTTATAAACTACACTGACACAGCAAGTGTGCGCGAGTCTACGCGCCTTTTTATTTTTTAGTTAAATTCAGATCGCCTGTCAAAATAATGTCAGTGACTCGACAAAATTTAGGAAACAGCTCAATCGTTTCCCGAGACATAACGATAAGTAGAATGACTTAGTCTGCCTGCACTATCCGCAGTAAGTTGACGACAACTATGCGAAGGATACAGTTACATACCTTACATTTTGCAAAAAGGGCACATTTGGCACAGGAAAAAACAGTCTGAAGAGCGCACATGGCGCGAATAGCCCATTGTAGGCATCTAGTCACGTTTGTCAGACATGAGAAAGCGACTGAGATGAAGCCAGCTAGTTGACTGCTTGTTACTTTAGTACGTGAAGACTGCTGCATGGATTTGATTTAATGAAACTGTTTATCGTGGTATTATTGGTGGAGCAGGTTCTATATTACATAGGACTATAAAATATCAATATTTGTCGATATCATGCTATATGCATGACGACAAAATTATTATTTTCAAATGAATATACATGGACGGAAGAGAAAACCTGATGCTGTCTGCCGCAGTATTTTAACAGTAACTGGTTATGCATGTAGATTGGACACGATTAATATTGGTAGAGCCAATGTTGCAAAGATGTGCATTATAGTGAAATTAATTATTTTTTTCTCAATAGTTACTGAATATTTATAAGATTTATTTTAAAAAGGTAGTAATATTTCAATATTGCTACCATTTTCATCTCTCATCTCCAAACACTCATCGAACGAATGATACTTGCAGATACCGATACCGTTGCTCTGACTGTCGGACGAAGGCTACCAAATTAGGCCGACACTCCGTTATTCTTATTGAGAATAGCGAGAGACTTTAATATGAAAATTAAGAAAATAACTTTAAAGTTAGTAATAAACGACATGAATAAATTTCAGTAAGCTACAAATCGCTCGTGGCTAAATAATAAGACAATAACAGATGCTATTCGGAGATCTTTGACAGTCTTACACAGTTTCACCAGTCAGAAGCCTGAGAGTTTGACCAACCAGTCTCCCAAAGGGTTATTGTGTATTCTAGTAACTGGGTTGTGAAGAACAGATAGAAGGTTGTCGCTCCATGTCACATATTGGTAGTCAGCTGCATGCGGTTAAGACTGGCTGACTAGCCAACCCGTTTTTTTCCTCAATAGTATGGTACGTCAGCACTTAAGTGTATTATCCTCTTGCTGACTGCTGGTACTGGATTTCTTTGTTCTTGTCATCTCCAACATGCTCTATGGTATTTAGGGCTGATGAGCGTGCCAACGTATTATTTCAAGTTTATATGTATAACATGTCATTGTACTACTGTTTTTTTATCCCTGAATAAATAAACGACTTTATTGGTTGAAATAAGTAGTAATTTTCCATTAATGCTCATGACATCACTATCACAATCATAAAGTAAGTATCTGAATAACAGCGTTTCGGTAAGTGTTTTTTTTTTTCATTTCGCCGCTTTGTGCTTACTAAGGAACAATTTCAGACCACATACATTTTTTCACATTTGTTTGTATCCAGAATAAACGCATACTACAAAATTTAGATTTCAACTTTCTTCGTTTAAAGAAATCTTTAATGAATGGGGTACAAGGTTGGCTCGCTCACATCCCTATGGCAAAATGGACTTCGATAGGAGATATGGACTTATCAACTACCTGCACATTTTTTTTAAGCAGTATCGATGCGGCGATCAACTTCTTTTTATAACTATGCCTGGTATGAGGCTTTTTGGTCGTGTCATTTATAACCTGAGACATTTATTTTATTTTGCAATCTCCACATGTATCAGTATTTTTCGTTTGCCGCCAATAGATTAGCCATGAATTTGTTTTTTGACATATTCTTTGAAGATCATACAGAAGATTATTAGTTTGAAGTGTGGAAGTTCTAGTTAAGGGACATTTAATTTGCTCTTTGCTCCTCAATCAGAATAATTATTTAACGTAACAAGAAAAATATTAAAAAAATGTGCATTAGTCATTTTGCCAAACAAGTTCCTTACATACTGGTCCAGAAAGTAATTGGAGTATACAGACTTTCACCATGTAACTTTTTGCAATGTTATTTCGCAAATTTACCAATGGGTCATGTAATTTATGTTTGCAGCAACATACTGCGGTATGCACTGCGCATCAGTGCACAGAAATTAATTACAAACCTAGAAATAAACTGATTATTTGGTTTGTTACTAGTTTTTGTCCGTAGCTTCAATTAGGGTTATCATCGAAAACCTTTACTTATCATGTGTCAACAACCAACCAAACGTTTCTATTATTTATTCAGATTCGTATTTGTATCGTAATACAATTAAATAAGCAACATAATTAGTCTTCAAACCAATTAGCTGTAACTTTACCAACGTATATTTTCCTCTATTTAATAAAAATCAAAATGCGTTAATGCGACACGACGAAGGCTATTTTTTATTGAATGAAATGAGTTGATGTGCGTTAGAAGTGAGGGGATAGAAAAGTACAATTCGGTTGGGTCGGTCGACGAGCCCTAGCAGTAACGGGCCGGATGCCTGCGCAGGTCGATAGAGCGGGGGGCGTGGGTGGAGCAGAGTTATACTCTGTGTGGGGTGGTGCCTTCGCCCTCACCCTGTGGACCCGTCAGGCAGCAACTTTCGCATTGCATAATAATGTTACAACACCTATTCTACACCACCACCACCATCAATTCCCCCTGCATACTACCCCCACACTAAAAACTCCCGCTGGTGTCCCGCCGCATAAAAACAGATTAAAAAAAGTCTATTTACGTAAAACCATCCTTAGCGTAACTTTATCAATTTTTATTAAGCTTATTATTCCCATTCCCTCGTTTGTATGTTTTATTAAATGTCAGTTTATTATTAGTCCCACTCTCACCACCAAAAAGGGGCCTAATTATGTTTTATTTTAGTAGTAAGAAATTAGGGAAGGAGTAGGTTAAATTTTCCAATAGTACAAGACAGGAAGTTGATCAACGCTAGGGTCTGGGTAAAGGATAGTTCTTCCGTATTTAATCATTAATGCATACATGCAATGCAACTATTTTGATAACTGCCTTATCTTATCCGAGACCAACTAGCATTCCAAAACCATTATCGTGTAATTTAATGGCATCAATCGATAAAAGTTGGAAGGATCTTTACGTCATTTGTTAAAAAACTTTGTAAAATTTTGTTGGTCTTATAAGTCTATTAATGGACTAAGGCAACTAGTTGCAAACAAAACATCAATAGATTTGAAGCAGGTTTGAAAGTGTTACAAAGGAATTTACCACAATAACCACATCAATTTTTTTCGCCACTTTATTTTCAGGTATAAAATGTACGAAGCTTTAATGCACCGATAATAATAACTATTTGTCAAGCCATCAGCCTGAAAAAAATATTTACATTTTCTTGTCCTGTGATAAATCTTCTACAATTACGTGTTTGTATTAGATATGATCTTATTTTTTCTAAACTAGTACTGTCGCTATTCGTGTCCGTTACCGCATAGTTTTCTTATGTGTATTTCGGAGGGTTTAAGTTTTTAATACATTTACCTATATTAAACATGCGCATAATTAAGAAATCCAGATGATTTGTAGAGTCGCCAAAACCGTACGAAATATGAATGTACCTTTGCATGTTCCTTCTGAGTTTTCTTTCTGGTCCTTCAATTTCAATGTAACTTTGGTGAATTGTTGTGCAAGAGCGCGTAAGGTTTCTAGTTAAGTAAAAAACCAGAAAGTTCAATTACATAGTAATTTGTAATAATAAATTATTTTTCCAAAGAACAACTACTTTATTATAATTTGAAGTTTTAGACCATGTTGCAATACTATCCATAATCATTTATAGATTATATGTATAGAAATAACCCGCGCCGCACCCGCTTTCACGTTAGTCGGCGCAATGAAGTTGTGCGCACTACTCCTCACTTCACCTCACCCCCTTTTCATGGCGTTGGACCGGCTGGCTGGCATCGATCGCAGCAGACTGCGTCCTGCGACCAAGATTACTTCACGAAACCTAAGCATACCATTTTGCCGTTTCCGCTCGAAACCTAAAAAGTGTGCTTGTCATGTAACTAATTTACGTTTCCTGAATATACTATCTACTATTATACTATCTAATATTATACTATATATTTATCTACTATTATTTCATTACAAAATAATGTTACATCGTATCCTTAGCAATAAATTGTTAATAATAAGGTACCTATATATTTTAATGAAGAAAAGAAAACTTTGTATTTTGTTTTTACAATTTGTTGTGGTGTCACACAAGCCTTAAACTAAACGTATTGATAGCAACCTCTACTAAAATACATTTTGTTACCCTTCTACAAAATGCTCCTATGCTAAATCACGGCAAAAAAAAACAATAAATGTTATGATTAAAATACAGAAGTTAAAATTATTGTCATCACAAGTTCACAACACACAGGCACTGAGGCGAGTTGGATATTTTAGATACCTGCGTAGTTACGTATAAACGTTGTCTGTCCGCGCACAAGTACAAAACACGAACATGCGACGTTGCCAGACTTCTCGCCGGGCGCCATCGTCACTACCTCGCTACATCTACCCAAGGCGAGGCGAGCAGTGCGAACGCTGAGCACATTCGTATCTGGTTGTTTGAGGCGTGCGTGATTCGTTGTTGACTGATAAATTTTACTGAATTATTCCAACGATGTAATACAGACGTCTTAACTATGTTTTCCCTTGGAATTTAGTACGTGTGTAACACCTATTTAATAACTAAATGTATACACAAAACATTGTTAATAATTTATGTTATGTTAAAAAACAGCCAAAAGACTTTCAAGTCGTAAGTAATTCTTTTGCAGCTGGTAGTGTTTTAAAGTGAAATAGTTATATTAAAACAAAAGTAAGATCTTTCAACAAGCTCAGATTATGCAGACACCTTTTCGGTTAAATAGCTGTATATTAAAGTTTTCGATAGGTATTTTGTATCAGTCACGTTTTTTCACATGATTGGCAACCGCAACGTACGGCGACGTTAGACAACGGTGATACATGATTTTTTACAATCCTAACATTAAACTTTGCCATTCGATGTTTTATGGGTAGCTAGCCAGAGGGTGCCAGCCAGGCAGCATGACCCTTTTACAAAGGCTCCGCAGTCTGTCCGCCCGTCCGTCTGTCAGTGTCTGTTTCAGGGTTGTATCTTTAATAAAATAAATAATTAAAGGGGGTTCTAATACAAGAAACGACTTTTTTATGACGTTTTTTGCGGTCACTAACGAAAATTTAAACATGTGAGAAAATTATCATCTACCTAGTCTTTTCTCAAACTATACTAAACCGAATGCAGCTGAATACCAGTATTTTACATGGAGCGACTGTCCATCTGCCCTCCATATAACCCAGTTACTGGATAATATGATACCCGTACCCCACCTTTTTTTTGCCATTTTGTATGATGCACGTCATGTCCCTGTGACAAATAAATATTTTTTCTTTCTTTCCTTGGTAAGACTGTTTGTCAGTCTTTCCGGCTTCTGACTACTCGTAACGACTTCCATAGATATACAAATGACAAACGGGACCAACGGCTTAACGTGCTTTCCGAGGCGCGGTGAAACTCGGTATGTAATGATGGTCAACCATCCACCACGCACAGACCTCTTCTCCGAATCATGGACTGAATATCGCATCGTATAGTATACATGATGATTTTTACTTTAGCTATTCAGAGCTAAATCAGAAACTACAGGTAGTAGAGCAAAGTGGCCAAAGGAACCATGACCTTGATTTTGGAGGAAAATAAAAGGTTCAAACACTATATGTAATATAACATGTATATATATAATATATGTAATATTTCAACCTTTTAATTAATTTTACACATTGTGTTATATTTATTTGCGCGTTCGGAGGGACGAATATTTATAAATCTGAACAATTCTAAGGTCATGGGGCTAGCCGTTCAATTGGTTACCCGAATAATGTGGTTTTATTAGTCCATTCAAACGGTTACCGTTAAAACTTATTTTCCGCTTCATGGGGCATAGGGTAAGATAGGGTTAAGCCACACAAAATGTAAAATGTCGAGAACGGGTAACCGTTACAACAGTTATACGGGGTCGATTTAACGAGGAAAATACTTCAAGGGAGTGTCGTACTTTGAAAATGAAGAACTTAAGGATAGAGCAAACCCGGTAGCTTGAAAGAAAAAAACAACATTTGTTTTCAACATTTTTATGTTATGGAGTATTTTTATGATATGGAATGTACATCCGGCCGTGCCGGTGACTGGTTTCGGATAGCAGAAGCAGAGGCAGCCCTAGGACTTTGCGACCACATTGAGGGGGGGGGGGGGCGAAAACGCCCGAAATCTTCTTCGGCTTATTAAACAAAATGAGAGGCAGAATAATTATATCCCGAATGTAAAGGAGCACAAAGTTTTGGTAAACCGAAACTAATAAAATCGTTCTTACGCTTGACCATGTGTTGATGATTATAATCATCTGGACGATAAATGAGATTGAATATTAATACCTATATCAGGATCTACTCTGCTGATTGGCGTACATTTTATATATGTTGCCCCGTCGTCAAAGAGAAAATAAAAGGGGTTTTCATTTTTGGCCAGCCAAATAAATAGCTGGCATTTCTAAAGCGTTACATTTCCAAAATATTAATTATCCAAATAGTACTGCTAGCACCATCAGTGAAATATAGATTTTAGCTCGGATAGCTTATTCAAACCCTTTTATTTGGGAGTTTGTTAAGTCCATCTTAGGAAAAGATTTTTAATTTATACTATAATAATATTATAAAACAGAGTGCGAATTTTATGAGCATGTATGCGGAGGACAATCTCAGGAACCACCGGCTGCTATTCGAAAGGTACATTATTTCGGATGCAGCACATAGGCTACTTTTTGTGAGGGTACCACGCGGACGTTTTTAATTAAGTTATTAAATGTTACAGTTTAATTAGAGCGATTTAAGGCATCGTTACTACAATTGCTGTATTTGTTTTTTAAAACATTCCAATAATAATTATTTAATTAAGCCAAATCATATTATGTAATACTGCATTTGGATCATTTAAATGGTTTAGGAGCTATGTAGCTGACGTTTATTGACGCGCAATACAATAATTAGTGTAATGCTACCGACCTTTCCAAAGATGTATTCATCCGTCAACTTCTTCTATGTGTAATGTACCCAGAGTTCTCCTGGGCCGATTTACAAGCTCTGTCTAGTATGCCCGCGGGTACTCCCCTTTACATTTTATTGAATTTGCGTGAGTAGTTTATGTGTGAGTTATCTTCTATAATACGTGTTATTTTTTCGTATATGTGGATGATCTGCTAATAACTTCTAGTAACAATGTAAAATTAATACTTGACATGAAATTTTATGGGATAACACAACTAAAAAGAGTAAAATAAAAAAAATAAAAAAGTACACAAAAAGTGGAAAATAAATTTACTTTCGGAAGTCGGTGTTAAAAAGTCACCGACTTTTAGAGTTGGTCACATTGAAAAACGGTTCGACACATCCTAAAATAATGTTCCTCGTTTAATGCTTTGGCTTATTTCGAAACCAGTTGACACCATTCTTTCCCAACGCGTAGTAACGTAAAGTAAGGTCGACATGAAGTAAAGATTCAAAATGAAATGATAGCTGTTGGTTATTCTTGCCCGTGGCGGGTTCAACGACCCGGCGGTCCCCGCCCGCGCACCTAAGCTGCTTTTGGAGCGCGACATTGCAAAACTGTGGTGGGGCGATAGACTGCTATTAATGCAATAGCTCGTTTCTTTCTAGGTTCAGACGAAGTCAGCGTATTTGTTAGACTGTTGCTTTGGTACTACTTCTTTAAACGAATTATAAGGTGGTGTTACGCAAGCGACAACTTTTATAGGCCTGATTTTTCCTTGATTCCTGGACCAATTTAAGTGTTTTTTTTTCAATGGGGAAAGTTCTGCGCGATGCCTAGTTACTTTAGTTATATTTACAATACATACGTTATAGACCGACCGCTTTATTGCGTCTTCGTGCAGGTATCAATTTAAATGAAATATTCTGAAGGTTGATCACGTATTGGTTCAATTAGTATCGTAATACCTACGTGGATTATTGTTATTTTAAAGCAAATAATCTGTGGGATATTGTTAGCACTTTGTGGACGCTTAATGTGCCTTTGGTGGGGCAAGGCAGAGGACTCATTAAAGAGGTCGGTCTATAGGATTACGGGACACCCCTGGGCGGTTTGTTTTTTGAACTAACTTCGCCGTCGACGTTGATCGCGCGGTGTGACGATCTGATCTTGATTGCGGGGCGAACATGGGCTGATGTCGCACAAGATAGAGAGGTTTGAAAGGTGAAAGGGGAGGCCTTTGCCCAGCAGTGGGCTACATGACAGGAAAAGAAAAAAAACTAGGTAATAACAAACAATGTTATCAAATCTTAGAAGTCAAAGGTGACAATTTGGTACCTTGGAGCTGATCTGATGATGGAGCCAGGAGTTGGGTAAACAAGTGCATGATCCTGAAAAACTAGTTTTTTTTTTTTTACTAAATTCGTATGGAAGGGACACCGACGCGAGAATGGTTACCGAGTATTCAGTACATCATTCTGAGCACATAGAAATTTTTCATCGGTAATTTTTTTTAAATCAGCTGTTTCATACATTTTGACCGTGTAGGAAACCACCGGTTTTTTATTTTTTAATAACCGATGAAAATTTTCTGTCTGGAGTCGGGGTGCCTCAAGTCCCGAGCTCGCTTCGCTCGCTCTTGCATCCTGATTTATAGAGCTTAAGAAAACGATTATTTTAGCAAAACAAACAATGTTTTCGGAAACTTAGTATTTTCGGAAGTTTTTTTTTTGGAAATTTAATTTATTATTTGAAAGTACAGATTATTTTTCGGAGAATTGTAATTTGAATAAGCTCATGTTTGTTTGTTAAATACAACATTTTTGTCGGTTTATTTTGTATTGTTTTTTCGGGAATTTATTTTAACACAGCTTAGTTAGTATTACAGTCAATCACAGATGGTTGGAAGTCAATTTGTTTTTCGGAAGCTTTATTATTTCCTTTAAAGTTTTCCCAATTTATTTAATATGTTACTTGTCATGGAATACCTTCCATATTTTTTTTTTCAATTAATTAAAAAGATTTTAAAGTTAGTATTTTAGAATTTACACATGGAATTTTCTTTCATTTATAAATCAGTGTAGGTGGAAAGAGGCATGGCTGTCACAGGAGGATTAAATGTGGAAGAAATTAATTCTATATTACGCCACGAATCTAGCAGTGAAAAATATGAGCAACGATTCCAAAGGCGATTTTGCGGAGGGATATAAAAGAGTCTTTGCAGTGATCCTCGTAAAACCTATTGCTAATCAATGTTCTGTTTCTGTACACCAGACATAGGGACCCAGTAGTTTCTGCTCACGAAATAAGGATAGAAAAGCAAGAACGACGACGTGCCATATGTGTAGGGCGTAAAGTGACATTACGTATTTTACGTGATGTGACTTTAATTTTTTTTTAAATGCCACGGGTTTTTTCCAGAACTAGGGTCATTTTGTACTTTTCAGTGTTTTTGGAAGTTGGTTAATATTTTTAGTAAAAAAGTTTTTTTTGTAGCTTGTCAAATTGTCAAATACTGCTGAGGATGTATAAAAATAACGTAACAACCACAGCACAGAGTATATTTTTTACTTAAAAATGTTCTTTTTAATACGGAAATATAATTTCGTATTCTCAGTAGCAACGGTTTAGGGTGACATTGTGAGTCGCGTAAGGCGTGAATTACACAGAAACGGCGTAAGGTGCGGCGCAGGCGTGGAATTTATAAGAAAACTAGGAACGGCGTGCCTGCGCCGCGCCGCTTGAGTGTAATTCACGACATGTCGCCTACGTACATTTTGTATGAAAACGTTCTGAAGCGGCATCATGCCTGCATCACGCCTTCACCTTACGCCGTTTCTGTGTAATTCGCGCCTAGGATAAATAACGAAATGGCCCCACTGAGCGAAACATTCGAACATAATTTATCTTCGAAGATTTTTGAAAATAAATTCACAAATTCGCAAGATGCGTTGGAAAATGTATCTCGAGTGGTAACCGGACGTCAGTATAGTCAACAAGCTATTAGTCTGCATCCAAAGAATATTAATCGGCGAAAATTATAAGACGATTGCAAAAGACCGGATATTTGGAATCTAAGAAAGATTTTCGTGACCGTAGGGGCAGCGAGCTAAGCTATTATCAGGATCGGATGAGGTTCTTCAGAAAGGTTAGGTGCGTAGTACAACCGGCGTGTGTGTTTGACTAGATGTATAAACGTCGACGAGGCGAAAGGAATATCGTACCAGGTAGTGTTCTGTGCTTTCTGCCTACCTCCATGGGAAAAAGGCGTTAGGTTATGTTATTATGAAAAACCACAGTTTTATTTAGGTCGGTTGGAAGCTTGAAGGCCGCTGCCTAATCAAAGAAGCAATGATAACATATTTTTATTACGGTTGATCAGAACATGGCTCGAATATAACTGTTAGTGAATCCGCGCATCCGACAGTGCATGACGTTTATCAGCCAATCAGCGCTCATAACGGTGGCGGCGGAATGTCAGAAGCTGGCTGGATAGCTTGTGTGAACCGCTGCTGCAAGCTTCTAAACAGCTAGGCTCGTAGCAGGGATTCTCATACTATTGCAGTACTAGAGTGTGAATCGCAGACCGCAAACTGCAGCAATCGCAATGCCAGACCGCAGCGGCACTGGTTTCTATGTAACTCTATGAAAACGGTTTTAAAGTCGACGTCTACAGAAGCGTTCGGTAATTTTCGAAACTGTGCCTTAGGGTTATTAAGTTATTTTTATATACGGAGTCTTTGTTACTAGTGAAATAAAATAAGAAATATAAATAAACCATTTTTTTTTTAATTTTTTTTTTTATATTAGGTACTTTGTATAGGAACACAAAATAATTATTACTTCTTTTATTTATTTATCAACCTATTTTTAAATATTTATTAAAAAAACATTTAAAAATATAAAAAATAATGGTCTGCCGGTATCGGGAGCAGGGTTCAAGCTACCGGTGGTTAAGGCTCCAGAGACAGGAACCTCCTCACAATGCGAGCCGTATCGAGGAGTACTGCCTTCTGAATCAGGCCCTTGATCCAACCGCCTAAGGAGAGCCTCGAAATATTATTATTATTATTAGTAACTTCTAAGATTCAGATTCTAGTAATGATCCCGGAAGTACATAACTCATATGATTACAAATATCTTAGATTCCAAATCTCCATCCCGCCGTAAGTAGACGCGAATGGATTTACGAAAATAGAGCATATCTTTTACGACTAATCTACGACACGTGCATGATTTAATGAAGGTGCATACAAGCAAATGCTTTCTGGAATTTCGATGTAATGAAACGTTCCTGTGGACGGTCAACACGTCCTGCTGCGAGAGCGCCTACTTGAATCATTGCTTTGTGTATAATGACAATTCACAATTAATGCCCCGGTTAAACTGCGACGTTGGAGGCGAAATCACCTCTTTCGTGGTCATTGTCTTATCGCTTAGACGCTGCGCTTATGTAGATTGTTGGGCAGGTAGACATGATTCTATTAAAACAAACGTCGTGTTTAGAGCGTTGGAATTATGGCCAGACTATATAATGTACCTAGTAACCGGATTATATATTATATTTAGGTACAGTCAAATAATTTTTGTTAGTTCGATGTATTGGGACCTCATTTTCTAATTTCCCGTACTAAAATGCGAGCATGTTTGTTTACAGTATTTAGTGACGTTTCACGGCTAATAGCAGTGATCCTGCTGTCTATTATGTATTTACATCCTGAGGCAAAGATTAGAAAATGTAAAAAAAAAACAAAAACAATACAACTTCTTCAGTGGTTAAAATGGTGTGTTAGTATTTTAATGGGAAGAAAAAAAATTGCACGTCGATGAAATCGGGAGTTTACCTTGGGTAGTAGATGCACGACTAAATAGGTAGGTACGCGTACTAAGGCTCGATCATCTTTTTCGCCCACAATGTTGTGTTAGTTGTTATTGTGGCCGGCCACATGTTTCATAAATAAGTAGGTATTAAAGTCAGCATACAAAATAGATTACAATAACTAGCGTGCGTTTATGACCAGGTGTATGAACGTGGACGAAGCAAAATGAGTATGTTAGGATCATAGCAGGTGACATTCTTCCTGCCACCAAGAGAAAAGGCGTAAGCTCGTGTTTGTGTACTATGTGTGAGACTAGCTGATAATAACAATAGCCTAACCTATCCTTTAACATGCCTTAGAGAAAATAGAAACGTGTTCGATAGTCAATGTAGGTACAGTCGCCAGCGCATCAAGTTTCTACAAACTGTCAAATTTTCTCAGATGATTTTGAACTTAACCGTCAACATTTTAAGGGTTAAAATCATTTGGAGAAATTTAACAGTTTGTGGTAACTTGATGTGCTGGCGACTGTACCTACATTGAACATCGAACACGTTTCTATTTTCTCTTTGTTGGGACAAAGTCTTGTAAGATCTAGTTTAAACTCGGGTTTTACATTTCTCTTGTATTGAAACTATTTGAAACCATACTCCAAATTCTCCTAACTAGTTTTAACCATTCTATGCTAACCTATGGTCTGATCCAAAATTGTTTAGATGTACAAACACTACAAACCCTCTTCTGTGGGCTTACCATGAGTTTGAAATGTATTATTCCTTATCGAATACTATCGCCCTGTCTCTTTCATATTCATCGACTGCTTTACGACATGAGAAGTAGGTATATCCGATAGTTTTCGATATCGAGGACAGTTTTTTATAAACTCATGGTAAGGGCACAGGCTATATTCTTACGCAATTACTCTGTAAAGATAATTACTAACATTTTCATCTGTATTTAGAATAATTTCGTTTCACTTAAATTCGTAAAATTCAAACCTACTTACTGAAACATTTATGAAAAAAAACCGCTTATAGATCAAATGGATTTAGGGCTTAATCAAAAACCACAAAATGGTCACTTTTTGGCTTATAGGTATGTGATTATGTTTCAAATTATTTCCTGTAAAACTCCTACATCTCTCACTCAAAATTGTTTACTGTGGCCTATACAAGGTCACCATGAGGTGAGTTTAAGTTGAAGATTTTTTATTACGAGAAATGCCAATTTTCTCAGCAAAATTAATTGGAAACTCAAGGTCAAAAGTGTTAAGTATTTATAGCTGTTTTATTTCATTTTATTAGGTATGGAAATTATTAGGTAACCTTTGGTTTGTGATTCTTTGATTATTGCAAGGACCCGTAAACGTGATTTGTCGTGGAGAAAGAGAAATCGTCGAAGAAAACGAGTAAAGTTGGCAGTACCTTTAAAAACCATTCATCCGCAAAAATCTACGAAATTAGTAAATGGAGATTATAAATATTAGCATATTCAGTACCTATACCTACTAATAAAGAAAAAAACACTACACAGTGAACGTAAATAATTCAGTCTACAAGGCTAATACGTAATACCAATAGCACAAAGCATGAAAGCAAGTCCGTCCATTGGAAGGCTAACGACTGCGACGAGTCGAAACTTGGTGACAAATTAAATTAATTGGAAGAGAATAAATTATATTATAGGACATCTTTTATTTTAGTTACCTAGTTTGTATGGAACAAATACCTACTATCTAAATACATAGAGCGCGTTTGAGTTAATGTTTTAATAAGAAAATAATCGCCTTCATTGAAAGTAAGTACATCATCACAACAAATGATGACGGAACGTCTGTTTGTCTTAAATACATAATTAGGTGTAGTCAATTATTTGCAAAAATTAAAAATACACGACCTTAAAGATTCATAACAAAATGAATTAAACAGTGTTTATATTCCAACTCCCACACGTCTTACAGCAGTGGAAACCTACAACCATACATTAGGAAACTTTTCTTTCATATCACCCTACAGACTTGGGATGACCAAATTTGTTGTTTTAACCGGCCAGCAGGCTTGTGGTCTCTAAAAGTTAAGTAAGTAAAAGGAATATTACCGTTTGAAGTGCTCCCTTATTCGGTCATCACGAATGTTATCGGGTAAATTTCCAACCCACAGGTGCCGAGTCTCTCTAACCATCTTGCTTCGAACTCCACATTAGGAATCATTACCCGTTCGCGTCACTACGTGGCATAAATCAATTTTGCACACAATCGTGATTCACACATTTTGATTATTCACTATAAGTGAACCATAAACATTGTACAGCCCACAAGTTGCACTTTTTGATAAAACAACACTATCTTTCACTTCACGACATTCGATAATCTCATCACAAAATCCACTTCACTATAAACACACCACGTAATAGACGCGAGCGTACTCTTCGCGGCTCTCGAATTGACAGTGAAGCCAGCTTCGACGCGAGTTTGCCGATAAGCTCCGCCTTCTGACCGCTGCCGCGCAAAGTGGAGTAGGGTGCCCAGTGAGTTTATTAAAATAATGCGCAATTATAACCTTTATTATGATATTTAGTTGTACAGAAACAATAGTTTTAAAGTTTTAAGAATAACGTGTTTTTTCTGATTGATTCGAAAAATACAATCAAATGACAATTCTCCATTTAAAATTGCAAAATATCTATTTTTTTGATTTTATTATCGACTGTTATTTTATCCTAGGTCTGTAATTATGTCAAATTATTGATAATTACAATTTCTAAAAACGTTTTTCAGAACATTATAGAAAATAAAAATAAACAAACGTGTTGATGCAGCGGTCCGCTGGCCAGCTTTCCCCGAGTCGGTTGCCTCTCTCTTTCAGGTTTCTATATATCGCTCTCGTTCTAACTAATGGGTTAAAAACATCTGTGTTGCTACTTTAGGAAAAATCCTGTTTTATGGGGTGTTTTAGTGTACAAACTTTTTGTGACCTTTCCATAGCTTACATAACACGAGATACTATTAAATATAGACAATAGTTACTATTAAATGGAAATGTCCATTTAATAGTAACTATTGTTCCTTTAATGTAGCCCGCGAAATTCGAAATTTCTTACCCTTTTGCAAATTGCGGTGCTGTTTTACGTTATATTACGTTGATTTAAATCCTATTTACGGTAATTAAGATAAAATAAATACTTTAAGTTACAAAAAAATTAAAACATAAATGTTACATAAAGCTGTTTAATAGGTACATTTATTTCAAATGAGACTATAAGTAAACGTATTTGGTGAAAATTTGACGATTTGCAGTTTGTGTTTGTTTATTTGTCACCTTTCACTATTGTTGTGATTGTGAGTGTGACACAAAAAAGTACAGTCAGCACCATGGAGCACAATAACCAACTAACCTGGTTATTTTGCTCCATGGTCAGCACTAATATGAACTTATATATATAATTAGGGAGGGGACACTCTAGTAGGAAATACACTGACCTTATTGGTGAAGTTCTTCGGAAAGGTCAGGTGCATAGTACTCGCAACCGCCGCGCGCGTATGGCCAGGTGTATGAAGGCGGACGAAGCAATAGGATTGTAAGGATAGTAGCAGGTGGCGTTCAGTAGTTTCTGCCCATGGGTAAAGCATGAGTTTAACGCATAATAATTTTACTAAAAATACCAAATTTCTGTAAAGAGAACTTAGAGTGTTCAAGCTATGAGCATTTTGCCGCCCTTAGTAAATATTAATGTCCAAACTATGCAAGCGTCAAGGTCAAGCTTTCCAGCAGCTCCCTCGACTCTCATTCATGACGTTTCTAGTAAGATTGAGTACAATCAGTGTGAAAACGACCGCGGAAGAAAAGGATTTTTACCTCCAGGTCGCGTGTAGCAGCAAATAGCTCACGGCGCAACAACTCCTCACGTAAGGTAAGTATAATTTTGATTTATTAGGTAGGTAGGTACAGGATTTACCTTGGCTTTAACATTTTTTCTGAGGGGAGTTTGACTGGAAATTTTGTGTCAACTATTGAGGACTCAATATAAAAAACGAAAACTAAGACACAGAGTTTATTAGGAACCCTAATCTTATTCCCTCATATTAGCCTATTGAATGACTTTTTCAGGAACCAAGGCAGGAAATCATGGCATTTCTAAATTATTACCTACGTTTTAATCATTGATTCTAATTCAATTAATTCTGAAAACACATGTTTGTTTTGGTCGTAAATTATGATTTGATCAACATCGGTACAAACTAATATTAAACTGCAGATTGCTAATCACGTAAGAATTTAGAATGATCATGTTAATTTTGGTGTCCAACAGCCGTAAACGGCCATGTGTATACACCTTTGAATAAGTCTTTTTAAGTATGTATTAATATCTGTTTTTTAATCTCTGAGACTAAATTGACAAGTGAAAATGTCAAAACTGACTTAAATCCTATTGAAATCTATGTCAGTTTGCCATTTTTACTTGTCAATTTAGTCTCCGAGATTAAAAAACAGACATTAGTAACATGTATAGGTAAAACAACCATAAGTATTGAATTGATAAAACTAAAGTGAATTATTAAATAATTAATAATTATAGATATTAATATAATATAATATAGATGGTAATATCACGTTGTACTGGGATCGATCTATCATCACTGACAGGACTATTGTTGCCAATAAACCTGACACTGTGGTGATAGATCGATTGGAACGTCGCGCAATGATTGTTGATATAACGGTCCCTCATGACGAGAACCTCGTGAAAGCAGAGAAAGATAAACAATTCAAATATCTAGATCTGGCTCGCGAGGTTGTCGACATGTGGGACGTGAGTACGGCAGTCATTGTGCCGATAGTCGTGTCCGCCAATGGCTTAATTGCCAAGAGCCTCGACCAACACCTGAGGAGGCTCGCGCTTAGCAGCTGGATCAAGGGCTTGATTCAGAAAGCGGTACTCCTAGACACGGCGCGTATTGTTAGGAGGTTCCTCTCTCAAGAGCCCTGACCACCGGCGGCTCGGACCCTGTTCCCAGTGCTGGTGGCTTACTATTATTTATATTTTTAAATGTTTTTTATATTATTTTATATTAGAATATTTAAAAATGTAAATAATATGTTTATAAATGAATAAACGGAATAGATATTAATTATTTAATAATTCACTGCACTTATAAATGCTTAATGATCTTCAAATAGGCACGAGTTGGTAGGTCACTAGACAGATTATTGTGTGCATTGCTCCTGCTTCCATTTTCTTCTATTGGTAAAGGTTGAGTTTCTATCGGTAAGCGCCTAAACGGTATCGTCATTTATACAGGATGGAATTTTAAGATGGGCCAGTAAGGGCAGTACATCGACTAATTTAATCATGACTTTGATTATGATTGAAGACTGGTTAATGTTTACTAAAGTCATTATTCCTCAATTATGACTTGATGACTAATGCTTCTGATGAATGGTGAAAGGCTCGAGGCACGAGGTCCTGTGTAGCAAAATCACGTGCTGTTGGCAGATGCCGCACAACCGTAACCTACCAAATAAAATCAGTAAAGAATGATTTCAATATGTAGGTGAAGCTGTAATTTTATGTAGTAAGTACCTACTCGTAAACCCACCATAAAGAAGATTTTCACTTTACATATTACTGAGATTAATTTAGCAGAAAACGAGACAGCTGAACTGCATTCAATGTTTTATTTAGCTGTTAGTATTGAAATCAATAAAAATATCAAACGTGATCATTTGATTAACACTGTGACCAATCAATCACAACTAGTCAATTAGTCACAACTGATTATAAACTATTTAGTGATCAATCGTGAGGTACGTATGCAGTAATTAGTCATTAGTTTACAAAATTTTGTATAACACTGCTCAGGCGTGGTTTATTTAAAAAAAAATCGATTTGCAGTCACTCATTTAGCAAAAAAGTGTACAGTCATAAGTAGGCAATTTCCAAATAAGTCGATCCTATTTCTTATAAGGATGAAAAAACTCTTTTAGACCAACCGAGGTTCGATTATTACAAAAGGCAGAAATAAAATCGCAAAAAAAAACCGTTCCCATGGATTCCCATTTCTTAACTCGGCTCCAAAGTACCTTCTATTCAGTTCAAAAAGAGCTATTCAACGATGTACCACACATAGGTACAGGTATAGAAAGGGGTACCAGACTCCGTACATTTACTGGCATCATCCTTTACGAACCTTAGTGCTTCCCCTGAAGGACTTGAATCCAAAGTCTAATTTTCATTTTGACACATAAAACAAAGTGACAATTGGCAGTCTGTAGACTGTCACACTGACAGTGACACTTATTTAAGTAGGTAACTAATTTGTTACAGTTAACAATAAATGTAAATGTTTAATATTCCTACGAAATTTTTCCTTGTTGGGGTTTAATGTACTGAACACGTGGTAACCGTTTGTGCGTCTGAGTCCCCTCCACATATATATAGAAATCAATGTCTATTTCGTTCGTACCCTATAGAGTCCTAAACTACTAAACCGATTTTGATGAAATTTTGGACAGTTGTTCTACATACGCCAAGGAATGTTTCTGAAAAAAGGTATTGCAACACCAGCGGGTACAAATAGGAATAAAAAAAAAATAGGAGTGGCCCTCCATACACTGAAGGTTGAATTAAAAAAAATCTACGTATTGTATAACTGTATGTCTATCGATGGCTCTTAAAAAAAAATATCGAGGTTCTTAAAATACAATTTTTCTAAGCTCGTTTCTAAAGCCGTAAAAAAATTCTTTAATTTTTAAGTAAGAGGAGAAAAATTCCGGAAAAATGTAGGTTTGTAGAACGTAAAAAGAACTTTCAAGGACCATTATACATTTCACATTTAGCTTTTGAGAGGGACCTTTTCGGGAAACTGCAGCAGTAACGTAGTTTTTCATTAACATACTATGAAAAATAAATTTGGTTTTGCTGTTGAGTGTACTATGAACGAGCGTTAAAAATATTGTTATTATATTGTTTGGTGCAACCCTTTGTGTGCGACTCCGACTCACACTTGGCCAGTTTTATCAATACAAAATTATTTTTTCCGCTGAGGAAATCGAATTGAAGGATCGTAGCAGGTGGTTTCTGCCTACCATCTTGGGAAAAAGGCGTGATTTGATGCATCTGTAAGTATGTATATGAGTATATCATATAGCATTCATTGTGCTGCTGTGCGTGGTTTTTAGGCTATCGCACGATCACAGAACATTGCTGCATTGATTGCACTTCCTTTTATATTAAGTTGGCAGCACTGGCTTTGGCTGAGCTCAGTGGACTGTCAGTGGAGTGTCTGACAGTCACAGAATATTAATCTGACAGTTGACACTGACAGACCTAACCCGTGCTGGTAGATATAGGATTATTTTTCCCTATTTTAGGGAAAACAAAACCGTTCTAGGAGTTTTGGGGTAATGAAATCCGTGGAAAAAATCCACACAAAATTATTCTGTAAAACTTAGGAAATCAAGAGATGCATCATACAAAGCGTTACTCGATTTCTGCCGCAGGCAGATAAAAGTTGCGCACTGCGAATGTGCGCAGTGACCATCCATTTTGTGATTTAAATAGTTTTGTATTTCCCTATTTCTTTAATTTCCTGTTTGAAAATTGAATGGGGAAAAGAGTTGCAAAACTCATTATTTTGTGGAAAACTATGATTCAATATGGGGAAAACTCAATAACACGATCTAGCAACCCTAGACCTGACAGCTCTTTCGGCCGACATTTGGACTGCAGCTATTTGGACACCAAAAAAATATTTTCGTGATTTGTTTCTCATTTCGTCCAAGTTTCTTCTGAAATATTTTTCTACCTTTCGTTTTCCTTTATCGAATTTAAACAATTGACAACTGGTCAACTGAGAAAAGTTACTGCGACTGTGTTGGGAGATTGCTAAATCTGAAGTTTATTTTTGATAAAATCAGCAAAATGTTTTTGAAACCTAGGCAGGTTTTCAGATTTGGATATCAAAATTATTGCCGACTAGGCCATAGCCTATATGGAACGAAGAAGGCAGTAGCACCTGTTTCAACCGATGGAATAACAATAAGTGACAATTGCGTTCAGAAATTAAAACAGTTATGTGGTGATGATAACAATTTCCTAAGAGTGTGTGTGGAAAGTGGTGGGTGCTCTGGATTCCAGTATAAATTTGATTTGGATACGAAAGTAGCAGATGATGACAAGTACGTATTTAGTGGTGACATATTTTCATACAAAATTCCAATCGCTATTTCACCTAATTAGGGGTTAAATATTCCTAAATCTTATCTAAGTGGATGCCTAGATCATAATAGTTATCTAAATGTACCCCGATCTGTTTGGTGGTTTGAGCTGGGCATTGATATCCCTCAGCAGAAACAATTTTTTGTGTATAGGTAAATGTGTAGGTGTAACCGTAAGCTACTACCTTCATTAACTTATGTAAACTGATGTCATTATAATACCTAAATAATAGTGGAAAACAGCACAGTTTTATGGGCTAAAAGTACAGTTTTCTTTATCTTTAAATGTTGCCCCACTAGGAATTTCTACTGTACTGCGGGTGCGTTTACAAACATTTAAACTCACATACACAAACAGCCAGACCCGGAACAACTACCTGTAGGCCATACAAATATTTGTTCTATTCGGGAATTGAACCCATGACACGAAGCGCAGCAGTCAATCGCTCAGTCACTGCACCAACCGTGCCGTCGTAATGAAAGTTATAATAAGACAACAACTACCTTTTGCCCTTGGATTTTAAATTGTCATCTGCCTTGCCTTTTCTCAACTGTTGTGGGCCAGTTTCCAATGAAAGAAATGAAAATAATGGGTATTTAAATAATAACATTATGGTAGGTAAGGCAGAGGTGTACCCAATATAGTACAAAATTAAATAATACTAGTAATAGTAGTACAACCACATTTCACCAGCTCACTTATGCTAAATCCCATGTAATAAAGGCGAGCCCATTGCCATCAACAGGGTACAGACTCCATGGCTGCTACTGAGAAATTTGTGATGGAAAAATTCAATAACGCTGCCTGACCTGGAAACCCAGGGCCTCATACTCAGCAGTCATGCTTGCGACCACTACACCAACGATTTAAATAATGTGAATGTAATAAGGGTCAGACTGAACCATTAGCCATAGTAGGGGGTGGGGGTCTGGCATGTCGACATGCTCCTGTGAAATAAAATAATTATGAGATAATGTTCTGTATTACATACAGTCACCGTACGCCAAATACGCGCTTTGACATAGAGTTGCGGTCACCAGCCTGTTATACAAATTATACAATGTTCTGTATTTTCTTCTTTTTTTTCAGAATATTTGAAAAAGATGGCATAAAAGTAATTATTGATGAGACCTCTTTGGATTACATCAAAGGTGCTACAGTGGACTATCAGACAGAGCTAATTAGATCTGCATTTAGGATAATGCAAAATCCTAATGCTGAATTAGGCTGTTCATGTGGTGCCAGCTTTTCAATAAAAATTGATTAGTACTATAAATAAGTATTACCCAAGATCTGTTTTATATGTAAATAAATGGTAGATTAACACATATTGTACAATACCAACATCATCAGGCTGTAGCTCCGCTGCTAGACATGGGATTCTCAAGTGAGGCACTGTTGCTCTTCTAAGTGACAGTAGTAATAATTCATTCTTTTGAATAATAATGTTATTTATTAATGGAGGAAAATCGTAAGATTTGCCATGTTTTACACTTTGTATAAAAAAAAAAATTTTTGTTCCTTCTGCAAGTTTATTCAGTTTTATTCATAATATCAAATGAATTGAATTCTATGTTTTTTTACTTATGTATCCGCAACCAACAGACAATTTTGTTTATTATTTTATCTTGAGTTAAGCTTGTTCAATTTATTTATAACTTTTACAATGTTAACCTGTTGGTTAAAGATGGTTTGCAGTGGCTATGATTTTAAGAAGAGTTGTCTAGTCTCCATGTATTTGATTATATTTAGTTAATTATTATTTGTGGCAATTTGTAAGAAGTAGAATAAGTAGAATTTATTTTCAATTCTTGAGTTTTGTGTAAAAAAATATACAAATGGAAAGCCCAGAAAAGAGAGCAACAGGCCGAATATCTTCAGATCCGAACCAACCTGGATGCTACCATCCAGATTGCTTATTATAGTGTAAAAAGCTTAGTCGCTTAGTCCTGGTTTTAAATTATGGTTCTGTTCAAATTGAGGAGGATTGTTACTGTGAGTGTGTTACTTCTGGTACACTGTGTGTGGTCCCACAATGCTCCTGTAGCCCACTCATATATATAGCGAATTCACGGCTTATTACGAAAAATACACTCATTTTAATACTTGTTTGTTTTGAGTTCCCTACTTAGGTAGTTAGAAAAATGTTTGTTGTGCTACTAGAAACAATTTTCTTATAGCTTAGTTTGTCTGTGATAATAAATACCAATGTAAAAGTAAATGGGCCTGTTTTAAAATAACATACCCTTTAGTATTGTTACAACAAAAATGGAATAAAGTTAGTGCAAAAGTCTTTTTATTTGTTTTTCGATACCTACCTAAGGCGCGAATTATACAGGAACGGCGTAAGGTGCAGGGCAGCGCAAGCGCAGCGCAGGCGTGGAATTTATAATGAAACGAAAGAACGTGCCTGCGCCGCGCGACTTGAGTGTAATTCACGACACGTCGCTTACGTACATTTTGTATGGAAAGGTTTTGAAGCGGTATCATGCCTGCGCCGCGCCTTCACCTTACGCCGTTTCTATATAATTCGCGCCTAAGTTGAATTCATGTGTACAATGTAGTACCGCGCTCACTGACGGTCGACTAATTTTCAACCTTATAGCTCAGGGGCATAAGGGTGTAAACTGGTCGACCGCCAGTGAACTGGGTAGTATATGCACCTCTATGTGTTTATTTCCCAGTTTAGTCGAAAGCGTCGATACTAAAACGAGCGTAGTTCGGGACAGCATCCATTGAAAACCTAAAGTCACAGCATAGTATAATTCCGTGTAGGTAGATTTTCTTGCTGGGCTAGCTAGAGAGTCCAGATAGAATTCTGTAGAAATACAAAACGATAAGAGAAAAAAAAACTCCGACTTTTTTGTGACCACAGCCGGTGCAGGCGACTGGAATGTCTGTTAAAAAGTATCGCTCCCTAATTAATACTTATTGCTTAATTGTGTGTAACAGATAGATCCGAATTATACTAGAAATAATAAGTGGTAAATCTTAAAGTACTAAGAACAGGCAAGATTTTGAAATAAAAATATCAATGTTAAATGGAAACCATAATTATAATTGAACTCTAAAATAAACAAACAAGCATATTTATAGGTAAGCAAGTATTTTAGTGTCAAAACATTTTGTTCAAGTGATTAAACTTTTTAAATTAGTGTTTTGAGACGTTTATAGCAGCCCAAACATTGTCGAGCTTGGCTGCAGGCAAAGTGATCATGGGTTCATTCTTGTTGGAGTTGGCAGCCGATCTGAAATGAAAGTAAAAACAATCTAAAGTACAGTTAGGTACGGTACATGTTCATGTTATCTGCCCTAATGCTTTCGGGTCGCAACTTAACATGCGCGAATTGGATTTTTTGGATTCCGTACCCTAAGAGTACCAACGGGACCCTATTACTAAGGTACTGCTGGCTGTCCGTCTGTTACAGGGCTATATCTTTTGTACCGTAAAAGGTAGACACTTCACGTTTTCATAGTGTGTAAAAAAAAAGGTCCCCATACGAGAAAGGCTTTTTTGCTCGATCTGGCCTATAGGTACTGTATATAATTTTCGCAATTTTTTGGTTTTTCCATTATCACGCCGAAGATTGGAAGTTCGTTCGATAGCATTCCCGCTCTGTTTCTAGGCGCAACCCTAATACACATCTGCCTGCCTCATCCACCATCCACCTCGAGAAACAGCTAAGTAACGTAATGATTTGACGTGAGGGCTTCTAGAATAGAGTGCCTACTACCGTTGTTGTACATGTACATACTTACTGCTGCAACTCCACAGTGGATGGGTGAGCATCGTTGATCTTCTTCACGTTGTGCGGTGAATATCGGTTGTACAGGCCCCAGATGCTGTTCATTAACTTACTGTTGTACTTCAGTGGAGATAATTCCTTAACTGAAAAAAAAACAAAAGTATTTCATAAAATCTAATCCGTTGTAAGTAGATTCCTCCCGTAAAACGGGGTGTCTCTGACGCGTGATGTTGGAGTTTGTGGAGCTACACACATTCGGGTCGGCACGATTTGGTGTGTGTGCAGTGTGTGGTACGAGCATGTGCAGATATATGTACATACGTTCGAAAAAAACTGGCGCTAAGCTCGAATTACCGCATGCAAAATACGCGCTTGGACGTGGAGTTGCGGACACCAGCCCGTTATACAATACAAGCTCGAATTAGTGCGGAGCCAGAGCTAGATTTGTGATTCCTAACAGAGTTGGCCGATCGGCACGAGCCGAATGAAAGTCGAAATGATGTGTGGGCAGATTTCTTTCTTTCTATCTTAAAATTTAGTTGTACAATAAAGTATAGGTTCTACTCTATCTATATGTTGTTGATATACATATTAACCTTTTGAACGTCATTGTCACATATACGTGACAAGCAAGCTCGTGCCCTGTAGGCTGTCGTTTGGCAAATATGTGACAAATTGGTAGGTGAAATTGTGGATTGGTGTGGAGGGCACGTGCGTGCGTTTATACTCTGGCGTTAAAAAGATTAAGGTATTTTCCATGTGATTGAGGTAAGGGCTGATAAGAAGAATATGTAGGTACCTAATTATTCCTAATGGCACAGAATATTTAACTTACATGCAGTGTTAAAGAATTTGGGTGACTCGTTCCCTTTAGTCTTGTTCGATATCTTCATATCACGCTGCGTATCGCGGATACGGCCAGCAGAGAAAGCAGACGGTGGGATTGATGCCATGCTCTTGATTTGACAGGCTGAAATTAATAAAAAAATTATTTGCTTTCACGTTCGTTTGATTTATGTTAGGCATAGAACAATGATAAAATAACTAAACATTAGTGTTGTAAGTAATTGGTTAGGTAAGTATAGTAAAGGCATCATCATCTTCCTGCCATTGTCTCATGTTACTTGGGGTCGGCGCAACACGTTTTTTCTTCCATTCTCTTCTGTCAACCGTCACTCTTATTATTTCATAGATACCGTTCCTCACAAAATCCATCCATCGTTTCGTTGGTCTTCCTCTTTCGGTATAGTAAAAGTAAGTACCTAGTAAAATTATAGTAATCTTATCTAACTTAGTATTGTAATATTTGTAATGGTCTTAGGATAGTCTGTATAAACAGAAACATTTCGGTATTGTAGAATGTCGTAGCCCTCAAACTTGTTAATTAGGTTCTGTTGTGGTCAGATGGCAATCGGTGCATAATATTATGTTTTTTTGGGAATTACCGTTGTCTTTTGGTGTGGTTTTCCGAAACAGAACTTAAATAGCTAGAGCGTCAACGGTATTTATTATTGTTAATAAGCAAGTAGCTAGAAAACTCCTTCTCTGTACAAGTTATTTTTTCAGGAGACCTCCAAAACTACCTGCATCTGTCGTTTTTGTTTGTTTATCTGGCCTTTGGCCTCGTAGAGTAGATGCAAGCTAACTAGCTACATTGTCTACCTTAGTTTTGGAGGTCTACTGAAAAAATAATTTGCACAGAGAAGGATAACTGTTCTAGCTACTAGCTTTTAATAATAAATACCGTTGACGCTCTAGCTATTTAAGTTCTGTTTCGGTCTACAGCAAAAGACAACGGCCACAATGACTGGCACACTAATCCTCAAAAACAACTAGCCGGTTGTTTTTTAGAATTAGGACATTTAGTGGCCAACAAATGAATCTTCCATGGTTGGACTCATTGTGTAGGACTTATGAGACCTTTATTTCTTCGCTTGAAATTGCTTTGAGAATAACGAGTAGGCAGTTCCCACTAATCTTAGTACCTACTCCCGCCGTGACCCCAGATAACTAGCGTATAGTTTCTTTATTGACTTATGAACCCAAAAATACACAAAGACACCAGCCAAGAAGAAATCGGTACTACAATAAAGTAAGTAAATGTTTGTTACCTTTACACAAGTTGAAGAAAATGGTGTCGAGCGTCAAATTATTGAGAGCTTCAATCTTGAGGCCGCTAGCTATAGGCCCCCTGCACACACCGTACGTGTTCGCTAGTTTAATCGTGCCAAACAGCACCATGTAATCTCGGTATAGTTTTCAGAAGGAGAGGAAGAAGAGAACCACTGAGCTCTGGGATTCAACTGAATCACAAGACGTCAAAGATGTGACTGGCAAAATGGCTGCGACATGAGCACATGACCCCTGGGGAAGTTTATCAGTTAGCTAGCGAGCCAGCTACGTAATGCATCACTATATGTACCGAATGTCCAAGTCTTTTCAAGATAACGGCCCGATTGTAAGTTAATATTTTGAGGAATTGTAAGCTTTAGGTATTAGATCAGATGTTAAATTTGTATCGGGTGAAATAGTGTGAATAAAGACGAAGGGGTGAATCGAGACATAACTTTGAAAGGGATTTTAACGGTAAATTAATGGTACCTATGAATGATAATTATGTTACCGTCGAGTTCCTAGTCTATTTTATTTACTTAATTATTTAGAGGCCTTGTTGGCAACATGCCATATTAATTCAACGTAGGTACTAAAAACCATTTAAAGTTGTGTCCCGATTCACCCCTTTTTGCGGTTGGTAAATTTTAAGCATTTTATTTGTAATAAGCAATTAATCAGGCATTTGCTTTGCTTTTTCGCTGTGTAGTCTCTCTACTCTAGGCATTCTTGAAAAAGACGGGTCATCAGTCAGTACCTATAAGATGTTCTATTGTCCATCCGATGGATTGGGATCTAATTCACAGACCGCACTGACACTGTTTTTACTAAGTTAGTATATGAACCTTATTTTTATCGGAATAGTGTTCATATTCGTATGAAATGCTTACCTACCATTAAAAGTAAAGATTAAGCGTGGTGAGATTCACATACCGTACTTTGCTTTGTAAGCAAGCGTCTCATTTGAATATAAAAATTCAGTTTACACCCATATCAGACACTTATTCACATTCTCCTGAACGAGAGTGATCTCTATTCCTGTCAGACCAAATTAAAGTGCAGTGCGGTCTGTGAATCGCGCCCTATGAATAACTTATGACTGTGTAGAGTAGGTAGGCGAGCCAACTTCAGCACGCGTACCTTGACCTATTCCATCTCTATTCTACCAAGAATAGACAAAGCTCTTTCTATACAACTCGACATGTCTTTTACCCGAGCATCGTGCGACCCGTACACTCTCGAGTTTCAACGAAGACAGCCATAGAAATTATTTATTTCCATAGCAGCGGGGTAGTAGCTAGTGATGTAGATATTCTACGAATCTCGATCGTCGTGTCACTTAGTGTTGGTGAAAAGGGGCATTAGGGATTGAGTTAGGTGTCACTGAGTGTTGGTGAAAACAGGAATTAGGCATTCAGTTACGTGTCATTTAGTGTTGAAGAAAAGGGGCATTAGACATTGACTTAGGTTTCACTTAGTGTTGGTGAAAACGGGCCTTAGGCATTGCCTGATATAATCTTTGCCGTTCACAGCAAGAGCCCCGGTTACAGCATTCTTGCAGCATGGTTGCAGCGGTGCGTACAGCATTCTTTTCGGAGTTACTTTCATTCTTGTCGGCCTTAAAACTGAGGAGACGGCGACGACGGTAGGACATCAACATGTTTTTAAAATCATTAAAAGTCAATAAACACAAAGAATAGTAATAAAAATAACCTTGTCTGGGTCCGAATTGATGATGTGTGTCATGTAGACTATTTGACATTTGTTGAGAAGAAATGTTTCTACCCCCTACTGTCAAAAGTAGAGAAAAAATGATCGTCATGCTTGACGTTGTCGACTGAAGAATAGAAACATTTCTTTTTTGCATTTTTAATATTTACAATCGATACGATAGAAATCTTTCTACAATCTGTCATATTGTCGATTCTTCTGTCGACAAAACCCGTTTCCACGGTGGTCGTGCTACGACGACTGCAGGACTTGATTAAAACGTTTATGCTCTAACTATTTACGATTTCTAGAAATATCCAGGAAAAGGTAATTATGATTTCATGGGCGATTATGGCTACCAACCTACTCGTAATTATTATTTAAGTATTAGTTATATACCTAGTACTAGTAGTTACATCTATCTAGCTCGCTTTAGAGGTTACTTTCTATCGCCAATTAGCGCAGATATGTATTACAAAGATCAGAAGTAAATTTCCATTCATCATCACACAACAAAGTAGATAAACAAACAAAAACATCTTAAATGGATCGAATGGATTTTTTAATACCTACGAATAGGTACAATTAAAATTGTTTTGAACTCATTAATATGTTAAATGTAAGTAGGCACACCCCTCAAGCATTTAGAAGACTTGTCTTGATGAAAACGATTGCGTAATAAACGACTAAAATTCAAGGAAATTGTAACCATCACACGTCACGGAGCAATAATTTATTTCTATTATATTTTAAGCTAGCTTTTGCTCGGGGCTTCGCTCCCGTTATGTACGGTAATTAACCCACGGGAACGTTTTAAATGTAGCCTGTAGCACTCGGGGATACCTAATGTAGCTTCGAGTTAGTGAAAGAATTTTCGGAATCGGATCAGTAATTCAGCATCAGCTGTCTACCAGTAAAAGTCCCGGCAAAATCGGTCCAGCCGTTTCGGAGATTAGCCGGAACAAATAGACAGACAAACAAAAATTGGAAAAAAAAATTTTTGTTATAAGTAGCCTAAGTAGGACACTTCGTAGACACTTTCATATGCATTCAATGCAAAAAAAAGCTGTTATTTTGGTATTACAAACAGACACTTCAATTTTATTTGTTTGTAGTGAGGAGTTTGATTGCGTCTTTAAATAATTAAAATTCGATTTCTTCACCACACTATCGAGGAAAGGCCGTAGATATACCTACCTGGCTACCTACTTACCGCATTTTCCTTTATGTGGAAACCGTTGAATAGTTATTACCTAGGCATATGCAGTCATTAGACCCATGGCAATAATTATCTTGTAACATTGAAGAACAATAGACTAAGACTGGTCATTAGCCAACTAGTCAAGAATGTAGTCATTGCCTGACCCTCTAATTACCCCCTTTTTTAGTAAGAGGGTTCAGGTAATGCAGGACACTTACTGTGGGACGTAGGTGCCTGCTCTGACTTGTTGAAGGTATCATTTGCTCCACTCTATTCGTATGCTGAAACCGAAGCGCAGATAGTGGGTAATAGACCATAAATGAGGAGCTGATCAAGTATGCTTTTAAATTGGGCCCTACAAACACTCACGACGACGTGTAAAATATTAGCCAGATAGAAGTGTATATAATAATTATGTATAGACAGGCTGACTGTGTCACAGGGTGAGCAGGAGTCGGGAAACACTAGTGTAGTGTACCTATGTTTATATAGTATCAGCTCGCCTGTTAAGCATCGCGTCTTATAATTAACTAGCGGCCCGTCCCGGCTTCGCACGGGTGGACATTTATTTTCACCTAACCCCCCCCCCTATTTTTTTCTAGTAATAAATATAGCCTATGTTACTGAGGGATAATGTAGCATTCTAATGGTGAAAGAATTTTTGAAATCGGCACAGTAGTTTGTAGTCCAAAAAAATTCAAGATAAAAAAATGGTTGTTGTGCCTCACTCGACATAGATAGGTATAGTGTGTCGCGGACTTTTTTGTAGATATTTATAAGATCTACAATTAATTAGAACATTTTACGGTTCTATCTTTTATAGTTTAGGCAGCGTACGCAAAATAAGTAACTTTTCTGGTTGATTTTTTACACCTTGTGTCCGAAAAACCCAAATATCTTATGGAACCCTATTTTTTTCCGAAATAAAATTTAGCCTATGTTACTCGTGGATAATGTAGCTTTCGAATGGTCAAAGAATTTTAAAATCGGTCCAGTAGTTTTTGAGCCTATTCATTACAAACAAACAAACAAAGTTTTCCTCTTTATAATATTAGTGTAGATATCACATGCCTTCGTGTCTCATACCTGACCGAGGACTCTCAACCACTCCGCACTTTCCCGCGCAATGCTTAATCAGAGACGACAGAATCTGTCATAGACTTAAATCTAGTCGATTGTATAGATACACTACAACTAGGTTTATTTAGGAGTCACCACTAGGGGATTAATTAATTAACACCTGTATCGAAGTAAATGGTACGGATAACCAACAGTGTTATGCTCTATAAGTGCCTCTGAACAATTAGCTAATGAGTGTTTCTTCCGTGTGATGTTGTCGTACATATTGTTTAGTAAGTAAGCATTATCGTCATACATTACCATATAATAAGTTTTCTTTCTTGCCAAATTAGAATAATTACTTAATTAAAACAAAAATAATGGTGCTGTTCTATGATTATTATTTATATTTAATATATTTTACATCTTTGTCTTATCATCTACACAGTGTTGTATACATTCATAATTGTAATTTAATTTCATCGTAATACTGAACACGAAATAAAATTCGCACAACAATTGTAACATTATTTATTTATTTTAAAATGCGTTACAAAGATACTAACCATTACAACACTAAGAGAAACTTAAACAGTTCGAAAAAAAAAACTCAGTATTGTTGTTGAGCTCAAGACCCTTTGAAAATGTGTAAACAGAAATGAAGATGATTTTCGTATCTAGAGACCCATAGAGAAACATATTACATAAAACAGAAACTGACAGATTCAGTGATTTTTTTCAAATATATTTTGAAGATGTTGTGCAACAGTAACATACCTAAAAAAAGACACGCTGACATCGAGGGACGCGTCGGTTGAAATTGTATCTAACAACAAATTTCTTAAGTACCCTGGGGCTGCTGAAGCCAATATAAATAATATAAAATCATAATAAATGCTGATATTATTTATTATTAACAAAATATATTTATTTAACAATATTTTTTTCCATGATTAAAAAACAGGAGCACATTACAATATCACTATTTCATTTGTACTGACAACAAGTTTGGGAGCATGATTGTTAGTCATAATATTTACGTTTGTATAATTAAGAGAGTTCTTTCTGTTATAGACTGTTACGCTTAATACCATGCTACGCTAATAATAAATAATAAAATAAATAGTGGCGTTAAATGAACACTAATAGGCAGGGCAGAGTCGCGTGTTGACAATACTGAAAAGCTCAGTCAGCACCCATGTCGAGCAAATTATAATTATTATTACCTGAAAATAAAACACAATTTTAGTATTGGATCCTTATCTAAAATACAGCTTATTTAAACATTTATTATTGATTTTAAAAAATTACCATTTTTATAGAGTAATATTTTCTGGTAATACTTAGAAGTCGTTTTCTATTAATAGATCGGTATGTATTGACCATTTAAGTTTGGATAAATAAGATCAAGGTATTTCAACTCATAAACATAAATTCAATTCTTACGAAAAACCACTCCTGAGTTCATAATTATGAGGTATAGCAAGTATACTCACGTATTGAGAACTAAAGGTATGATCTAGTAAACTCTGATGACGGGCGGCACGGTCTTGCACTCCTCCGCATTCAGCGTGTCGTCGATCACGGGGCGGTATGTCAGTTCGGTCTGGCCGGTCTCCGCGTTGGTCTTGGCCAGGGTGTGCTTCCTCCAGTGCTTCTCGAATGGCAGTTTAGTCTGTGTTTGGGGTTAAAGACTTTGTTTAGCCAAAATAATGTAACCTTTCAATAAATATAAATGATTTAGCTATAAACTTCAAACTGTCTTGTGATTGCGATTGCTTAATTGAAATAAATGAATTTTACAAGCTACTGATGATTAGGAGGCATTTGGCCCTGAGTCTGGATTTGAGCCTGGGTTTTGGCAAGAGGCTCGCTCCCTATTATATGGGAATTAAAAATAATTGGTGAAATGTAGATTTACTATAAGGCATAAGTACTCAGTTTCGTTTAGAATGAGTAATTATAGTTCGTTATCATTATTTATTTAAGTTTCGCTTAATAATTGCTCAGTATCATTTGAGTCCCATGTCCAGTAGTGGACTTTAAGGCTGATGACGCCATTGTTATCCTAGCAAGAAAATATTAATGCGGAAAAATACCGGCTGTGTTTTGTCCGTCTACAAAACCAGTTTCGATGAAATGCGGAGACCTTGGGTCAGACAATTAATAACCAAACAGCGGGTGACGCACGCGATTCAGGTTTGTAACAAAATATGGTGTCCTAATTAGGTGGCGCTATATTGCCGCAATCATATATTGGTACGCGGCTATCACGTCGGTCGCGCGTGTTTTGTCGCATTATTATCTCATCTCGCAGATAATGTGATGTCATGTTCTACTAATCGTACTCTGCTAAACGGTCAGCAACCCGGTGCTTTGTTGTCAACAGCATATACATATCATAGTAAAATACTGGTATTCAGCTGCATCCGGTTAGATTGGAGGCCGACCCCAACATAGGGAAAAGGCTAGGCAGATGATGAGTAACAATTTGACTGGGATAGTGGCTTTATTCCTTAACGTTTAACCCAATTATTATAAAATACCCTATAATAGGAGCAATGGGGAGGGCTTAGTGGGGTTCGAACCTAAACAGGCACTTTGAACTAACTTTATGTAATTTACTTCACCACTACTACCCAAACGGATAAAAGAAAATATTGTGAGGGAATCGGCATGTACGAGACCTAAAAATTTGACGACATATACTAATGCGCAATGGGCCAGCGTGGTGGATTCTGGCTCACGTTCTCATACAGACGAGGAATGTGATCAGCAGAAGCAACGTTAAAGGCTGATTATGCTGTCCTGTAAATTAAAGATCGTGGGAAAGAAATACCATACCTGTCCTTCTAAAGGCTTGGCATAGTCAAGTTCATCGCGGCGGGTCTTGAAGTCCTCACGCGCGTGCGCTCCGCGAGACTCCTCGCGTGCGAGTGCGCCCTCCACGATCTGCACGGAGTTGATGAGCAGGTTCTGCAGCTCCAGGGTCTCGATGAGGTCGCTGTTCCAGATGAGGGAGCGGTCGGACACTTTTACGTTCTCGATCTGTTTGTAGATGTCGTGGATGAGGCGGGCACCTGTTAAGTAAATAGTTTCGATATTTTGGTGTATTTTTATGGTAAGGTAAAACTTCCTCCAGTATAGGTGAATTGCTAGATTGCTAGAAAGTGCTAGATGAATGACCAATATACTGGAGGAAGTTTCTAAATTAAGGCTTATATAAAGTCTAACTTTTTAAACACGAAATATTTCAAGAGTAACTTCTATAGGTCGTAAAGTCACCATAGCAACGCAATTTTTTTTTTTACCTAAGTGTATTTTTATAAAAAAAAAAATTAAAATTACTTGACCCACAAAATAAATACTGTCTAAAGGTTTAAAAAGTAAAAAAAAGTTTAAAAAGGTAAAAGTAAGTAAGTAAGTTTAAAGTTTGTAAAGGTTTTATGCAAAATGTCGCAAGAATATTTAGAACTATAATAATTTCGTAAAAATAAAAACATTCAGAAAAAAATTTTTTTTTCGTTTCTATGGCGACTTCACGAAAAGAAGTTACTCTTGAAATATTTCGTGTTTAAAAAGTTAGACCCTATGTACACGTATCATATCATTTTTCCTAATTTTAATTTTACGTGCAGTTTAGTTCCATCTGTAGAAAAAAAAACAATAATCCACACACTATAACTCCTACTATTATTATTATGAGCAAATTAGTTGGAGAGAAGAATGGAAGGCTATGGGGGTCTTTGCCCTGCAGTGGGACAATAGAGGCTAAGATAAAAAAATGACTGAATCATTTACTATACTCGTACTGAAGTCGAATAGAGAAGAAGTTATGGAAAAAGAAGATACACTGCGCCCACCTCAAATAAATTGTGATAAGGGCAGCAGAATGATGATGATGATTCTATAATTCTTAATTGTCTACAAACCTTCCTCGAGCGTGCTCTTCTGCCTGAACACGGCGGCGTTGGTCTGCATGCACTTCTGCATGCGCAGACGCAGCTCGGCCGTGGAGATAGTTCCTTTCGCGTTCCTCACTTTTTCCAGGTTCGCAATGCTCGCCTCGCCGGCAGACTGTGCAAAAGATTTACTATTAAAGTGGCAAATAGAGTATAAAGGATTATAGTGGGTGGCGTTCTGTAATTTCAACCTACCCCCATAGGAAAAAGGTGCGAGTTTTGTAAATACATAAACTTTCATACATATGAATGCAAAATGGCCTTATAAAAACATTCACCTTTCGACATATCGTAACGTAAAAATATTAACAACGTTTGGATTATTTCGCTGAACTGATTTTAATTGCAACATAGAAATCAATCTCAGTAAGATTAATACATACTTGTATCGGGTGTATGGGATAGCTGATTATTGTTTTGCGATAACGATGTTAGCACCAGGGAGAAAATTGTTTGTTTTATACCACACCCTGTATAGGGCACTGAAACACGCTGTATAGGGGATTCATTTTGAAGCAATGACAGTCTAGAACTTGCTACTAATAGACATTATACTAGACAATAATAGTCTCAGGTTCAATTTGTCCACTATAATCTAAGTGCGTAATTCCGCGAAAGAGTACAGAAGGTCAAATTGTGGTAGATAAAACTGGGGTGATATGTTTTATGATATGTCTGTCTTTTCCTTCTGTTGACTGTTTTACTGTCGCGGGTTGATAAGCGCACTATATGGAGTTTTTATTTTTTATCTGTGAATATTTGGCTTCTGCAAAAAACTATATGGTCTTAAGTCGATTATTCCTCATGGCCTTTCCATGTTCTTTTCAAGTCAATAATTAATCAGGAATAGGAAACCAAATCAATACTTCTGGCTAGCCATTCCAAACCTTTTATAATAATTTTATTGACGCTCCATTTTAAAAAATACAGCAGGAAAAATTATAGTCAAAACATTTCGTTTTGTTCTTTATCTACCTACGCATAACAACACGATATAAAAGGTGAAGACTTAAAAAATATCAATCCAAGACCGGCTTTATCTTAACGCTTCTATTATTACACGTGGATTATATAAAAATAAAAACCGGTGCCGGTGCCACATGAGGTGGAAAAATTGCGAACCGACGCCAACCGTCTTGGCAGAAATATTTTTAAATGTTTAGAGCTAGTTGCAGACTATGAATGTATTATGTACTTGTACTGTGACAAGTAATTTCAATGGCATTTGTTTTTGATAGCCTATATATCTTGTGTCCCTCCGCTAGGCAAAGGATTCCTCTTTCTCCTTCCCAAATCTCCCTTATCTTGTGCGATCTAGGCCATGTTTGCCCCGCGAACAAGATCAGATCGTCACACCACCAATTAAAAAACTGAAGGTTTAATAACCGTAAGAAATTGGGTCCAAGATTAGTTAAACGTAAATAATTTTATAATTATTTAAACTTTTGAATTAAAAATTCAAGTCATCTCGTTAAGTTGTTATATGAGAACAAATTAACGAGATGCTTAAAATACATTGCAACTTATCATAAAAAATAACACTTCGAAATGTATGACGTCTGCCCCACACGCGTCGCCTCTTCCATCGCGCTCCAGCGTTTTATTTCAGCGCTTTTTAGAAACCTTCAGCCAAAACTTCGGCCCATTTTGGCCGAAGCCGAAGTATTGGTTGAAGGTGATTTTTAAGGCCGAAGACGAAGCTTCGGTGACTTCGGTCGGACATTACTTACTTCTAAGTAAAATGCGAGTGATTTGCGCTGGCGTAACTACGTCTGCATTAGTGGCAGCAATCGAGAGGAAATTATTGGCATGCGATATTGGGACTGTCTATAATCATTATTAGATTTATATTTTGATCACGGCATGGGCTATTTTTTTTTAATTCAGATAAGTGAGCAGAACAAATTAAGATTTATATTTCTGCATGCACCTAATTTAGCGACATCATTTCGCAATTGTTGCATACAATTACAATATGTAGGCTCATATTTATTTACGATATATTGATAATTTGTTTTCAGTTTCACAACTGTTTATGTTATTCGCGTTATCAGATGAAATCATCGATGGGTGTGTCACAAAATATTCCGTGACGTAGCAATGACGCAGTAACAACGATAATTCCTATGACACACAAATAAAATGGGAGCGTGTCAATGACAACTCCCACGCCATTTATGCTTATTAAATTAATAATTTATTGAGACGACTGTTACTTTCAATGTTTTTTTTTTAAAGTACCTGCTACCTGGTTTAAAGATACAGGCACCTTGAGTTCTAGCTGACTACAAATATTTGTACAAAAAAAAAACACATTATTTTAGCACTGTTCTCAAATAGGTAGGTACTTAACTAAAATTAATAAAGGGTGAAAAAATGCCCTTAACGAAGCCAAAAGGCACTTGTTCTCCACGTCACTGCGATTATTTTTTAATTCTGGACCATAGCTAGGAACCTTATAGTTACGGAGATATTGGTGGTCAAAGTACCAAATTTTTTAAATAAATATTTTTATCTTTATTTTTAATACCTCCATGACCGCTATACTATTCAATGCATCCATCAGCACAATGTTTTGAGTGCAATACATTGAGTCCTACCGTAATACGTGATTTATAACAAAAAAAATAATAATACAAGTTCGTGAAGGGTCGAAAAAATAATAATACAGGTCCGTTTACACCTTGTATTATGCATATGTCTTAACTTCTTGATCAAGATGTTACTTGCATATTGAGTTATAATAAATTATGATCTAAGACATTACCAATCGTGTGTCAGGGTCAATTGCGTAATTTATGAATTCAATATTCTGTAAGGTTAGATTTTGGAGTCATTGACGTAGTGCAGGCTTATCGTGTACATGATAGGTAGATAGTCTGGACCATCACTAGAGATACAGATGGTCGTACTCAGAGTTTCAAGTTTTAGGTCCAAGTCAAAGACTATTAAAGACCTAGCCGATTGGCCCTTTTTTCAATAATGCTCGCCTTGGTGGACAATAGAATCTTTACTTGGATATGTTTGGTCTTAAAAGTGACCTCAACCTCTGAGTTTTTATATCAGTATCAGTCAGATAGGAGACGGTGGCGCTATCTCGTCTCAATCATCGCAACACAATCATTTCTTAATCGATATACAGTTTTTTTGGGTATATTTTTTCTTACCGCACAGATGAAGCAAAACATGTTAATAAATTTTTGAAACCTTATCTCTGTTTAGTTTGTTTGCGTGAAACGACACATTGAAATTCAATATTCACAGTAATTATTTTAATATTAAAAATATTTGCGAATGTCCGTTTTGTTTCGTGTGTAATGTAAGTGGCGTATAATGAATGGTGCATCCACACCGAAGTTTATTTTTGTGGAGCAACATTTTGTAAGTTTCTATAACTTTTTATTATCACTTGTTGCCCACAAGCACTAGCAAACAATGCTCCAAGAAAAGTAACTACGGCGTATGCAACCATGCTTTACTGAACAGGCTAAAATCAAAAGGCTATTCTATTTTAACTTTTTTATCGACTTCAAAAACAAAATTAAGAATCTCCACAAGTGTCCCTAAACTAAAAAAAATATATTCGTCTTAAAAACCCAATGTTTTTAGATAGGTGTTACAAAAAAAAACAAAATGTCAGATTTTTGGCGCTAACTTGTAAGTTGTTAATTTTTTTTAAACCAAACCTATCGAGTAACATATCAAAATGGAGGAAATTAAAAGGAGATTACAGATATATAATTATGTAGTCTGGGTTTTTGATACTTTTAATAAAATGTTACTTGTTCACTAATGTTCAACTATCTATCTCCTAGTTATAAATTTTCTGAAAAAATACAATAAAATGACTTACGTCCTTAAGCGGCGCCTGCGCGTCACCAGGCTTGCTGGTCTCAGCGACGGTGAGAGCGCACGCGCGGCCGAACACGACGATGTCGAGCAGCGAGTTGGCGCCGAGTCGGTTGGCGCCGTGCACCGACGCGCATGAAGCCTCGCCCGCGGCCAGCAGGCCGGGCACCACACGGTCCGCGCCATCGTAGTGGCTGATAACCTGGCCAGAAAAACACAAATATTAAAGCGCAAAAACCCTACGTCGCATATAACTGAAAAATATTTCGCTGTTTTAATTAATTAATCAATATGTCGAATTGATTGCCTCGTTGGTCGCAAGCGTTACTGCTGGTTAATAGGACTTGGGTTCGATTCCCGGGTCGGACAGCAACCAGCCCGGAATATGGATCTGTGCCTGGTTAATGGTAGCCAGCCCCATAATTCATGCTAATTTAAAGTTAGTAGCAAAATGTGAGTTTTCGATGCTGTGCCTCTGCGTAACCCTTCGAGCATTACAGGGGTGGTGTTATGTTATTACTCAATTCAATTGAATTTAGCTCAGTGTTCCATGGATTTTGGAGAAACAAACGAAATCTAAAGGATAGTATTTTTTTTAAATTTCGCATAAAAAATTTACTACCCTTTATATTTCGTCTGATTCGGGAGAATTATAAACATTTTGTCAGATGGCAAGACCCATTGATTTTAATCTCGACTTTACTTGCTCATGTATATCGTGATTTGGGTCCGGTTATGTGCATTACTAGCAAGATAACTTATTTGTATTAAGTCAAGAATCTCTGCGTTTATGATATTCTATTTTGATTCTTTTTACCAAAATTGTTTACCTGAGATACCTACAACCGATTGTATTTTTGTAAAATTTTTCCTGTTAAATATTTTGTGCAATTATAATCATGTCTTCGTTATTAAATACTTATCGCCAATGAGTCCGTTTGCCCTTTATAATAAGTTAAATGAAGCTGTAATGTTCTTTGTGGAACGCGCCAAAGGGTTGATAGTTCAATTAATCATTATGACACGGAGCCAAATAAATATATTATTTGTTTAATAAACTCAAAGGGAACACTCATAAAGCTGACCTCTGGATGATAAGTGGTCATAATTAATTTATATGCTTTATTGTACCTATAAATGTTCTTTTTGTTACAAGTCTCCTACAATTGGACCAAAGTCATTAGAAAGGAATAGGGAATCAATCCAGGACTGCATGCTCATCATCCTCTGCCTAGCCTTTTCCCAACTATATTGGGGTCGGCTTCCAGACTAACCGGATGCAGCTGAATACCAGTATTTTACATGGAACGACTGCCTATGTGACCTCCACAACCCAGTTAGTACTGGGTAATACTATACCCCTTAGTAAGGCTGGTTGTCAGACTTTTTGGGCCACTGACTACCTGTAACGACTGTCAAAGATCTACAAATGACAGCCGGGACCACTATATGCACTATATGCAGTTGTCTTTACGATCACTAGACTAACGAGGCAATCTAACCTTCACCTGCTTTGGCTTTTCCTGAGTAAGCAGTCTAATATTAAGGACTATGTATACTGACCTCTCCGCGGAAGTTAGTAGGCGTGCCTCCCATGTTGTAGTGCACTGTCGGCAGCACAGGGATGGGTTCCTTGGTGACGTCGACTCCTGCGAAGATCATGGCGGTCTCCGAGATACCAGGCAGGCGCTGCTTCAGCTGTTCCGGGGGCAGGTGGTGGAGCTGTAAGTGGACATGGTCCTTCTCGGGACCGCAGCCGCGACCTGGTGGGGAGACGAGGTTTTATAGGGTTGCAAGACATCATGGTCGGCTTGCCGGTTCTTCTCCATGGGAAACAACCAATCCGAACCGTGCACCTATCTTTTGACGTTTCATAAGTAGGTACCCATGTTGGTTTAAGTGAACCAAATATTTTGATTTTGGTACGATATACTAAGAAAACTGTCCTAATTCAATTTTTTAAAAATGCTACCAAGCAAAGTTAGGTTGCCGTACATTGAGTAGTTGCTTAATGGATGGGAAGGCAAGACATTTGACGAACCCAGTATCACTCGGTCCCGGTATTTTTTAATAAAACTCTCAATTTCGTGTAAGACTGTTTCATTGAATAGAATTCCACGTAAATAAATTTATTATGCACCGTTTAAAACCTATCATATTTACACGATACTTTAAAAATATCTCTGTTTACATTAACCATTGTTTAATATCCAATAAATTACGTCAAAAACTCAGTTCTGACTTTATGATGTGAGTAATAGTAATAAGCAGGTGTGAAGAAATAACCTTCAGAATAAAGTGGTCAAATGAACTATAATTTCAACTGAATAACCTTGCGAGTTACATAACTGCGGTTAAACGACATAAAGTTATATGTACACGCGGTTAGTGTTAGTCATTAAACTGTTTATGTTTACACCCATTAAAGTGAGTAGTATTGTATTACTTGCTTTTGATTTACTGGGTTTTACCCGTACTACCTTCAACAGCGTATTTTTCCTCAATGCGTAATACAAGATATTTAAGTAAACATTAAGGTCCACACGAATTTCCTGTTTCCACGTATTATTGCGTTATAAGTTTACCTTCCATGATCTCGATGGTCATAGACCTGGACACGACGTCGCGACTGGCCAGATCCTTGGCGACGGGCGCGTAACGCTCCATGAAGCGCTCGCCCTTCGCGTTCACGAGGAAACCGCCCTCACCGCGGCAGCCCTCCGTCATCAGACAGCCGGCGCCGTAGATACCTGGTTCGAAGAAATAAGGGATGTTAGTGGTTTTTATGTCCATCGTCGTCATAGTTTGTGAGGAGGGCAGGATAATGATGAAGAGAGATGATCTCCAAATATTATTATCTTTCTTTTACTGTGTCGACAGGGTCCACGATTGTTTCTTTTAAAAACATGTCTACCACCTAAGCCTACATTGTGGAATGCAATAAAGAATTGAGTATTGAGAGTGGATTTTGTGTCAATTATCATCATCTTCCTACCCTTGTGTCATGTCACTTGGGGCCAGTACAGCACGTGTTATTTGTGTCAATATGGTTTCAAATTAAACAAATTGAAAGGGGGATTGGTGTGGAGAGCAATAGAGCATAATATTGTTATACATGTATACATAAATTACATAAAGGGTGTAAAAAGACCCTTAACGAAGCCGAAAGGCACTTGTTTTCCCCGTTATTGCGATCGTTTTTTTGTTCTAGACCATACCTGGGAACCTTCTAGTTACGGAGATATTAGGGGTCAAAGTTCCAACTTTTTCACAAGTTTTTTTTTAAATACATGATTTTAATCTAAGATTTTTACTTAAATCACCTCCACGACCCCTGTACTATTCAATCCATCCATCAGCACAATGTTTTGAATACGTTACATTGAGTCCTACCGTAAAACGTGATTTTTTTGCCCAAAAAAAAAAGTCGTTTCCCAGCAATAATTTTTGCGTAAAGTTACTTAGTTTGATGTACAGAATGCTTGGTTAACGGCTTCGTGAAGGGTCTGTTTACACCCGGTATTTATGTGGAACGCAAGGGCTTCATGCCTTTCTTTTTGTAATGCTTTTACCTGTTTGTATTTATGAGAAACAATTTGATTTTGGGCAGCAGATTTGCTGGTCGGAGATTTGAACAGGTTTTTGGTTCACAGTGGGTTGCCTATCATACACAACTAAAACTATGATCGTAATCAAAAAAGAGATAACAGCTTGCTTTAACATTTTTTGAGCCCCTGCCAAATTATTTAAGTGTCCATAACTACTTTTGCTCTTTCATCTATTGTAGGCGCTTGCCAAAAATAGAAAGTTTTAGAGATACTGTGAAGGTTGAACTACATTTATGGCTATAATATTTATTACATAGACATTTAGATAACATACATACATAACATTACGGTAATCCCCGAAGGGTTAGGAACAGATGTACCCTAAAGTACGCTCAAATTTCGATAGTTTTGTTCAAGTTTTCATGTAAAAGGAGTCGAGCAACGCGAGCGATCACTAAAACAGTTACCACGTATTCAGTACATCATTCTGGACGAAATATTCGTCGGTTATTTTAAAAAAAACAGCGGTTTCCTACAAAATTGCAATACCTTCACGATCAAAATGTATGGAACAGCTGTTTTTATTTTAATTTTCGGGTTCCGGATGCTGTACTGAATACGTGGTAACCGTATGTCCCTTACACCTTGTATAGATATGTTTAATTTAAGAAATAATTAGGATTTGTTACATAAATGGCAGTTCAATACTATGGGTACAGCGCTATCATGCTAATGTAAAAATAATGTCCATAGCAACACCATAAAGCAGCTATTCTTAACGAACCGTTCACTAAAATAGACTCTTACGCACGATAAGGCTTGATTAATGTATTTTATAGCCCACATGAGCCATTAGATATTTCGTGTGATGATTGAAATGTTTTTCTTTCCCTTTTTGGTTTTCGGAAACATGAGATTTTTTTTTGAGCTATTGAGCTAACCGTAATATAAACTGTGGAAGGGATAGCGTAACAAGCACTTGCTACTGGTTCAGTATATTTTTGTCGACCCACGCGTTGAAATTTTTCGTCGGGCGAGATGACGACATGTTTTTGATGTCCAAAAATCTGTTTTGTTTTGTTCTCTCTTTTTGAGAACACAGTGATAAAATGTCAATTGTTTATGTATACGTCGTATATTTTTGTACAGATTATCTGATTAATTGGTAAATGGCCAAGTGGGCACTGGCGTATCCGTGCGCAAAGAAATTACTTATCACATGACTGTGACGACATATTCGCAAAATTGTGTCATCAACATGTAATAATCTAAATAGGAAACGGATATATGTCGAAAAACGAGACAATTATACAGTTCATAAAGGCGCTCCCTCAACAGACATTCGCCTGTAATAGTAGTTTCATTCCGATATTCAATTTTGTAAGGAAACAAGTGATTGTTACAAATTGTATTGTTACTGGTTGCGCACTGTAATGCTCCTAATTCACTGATATATTACTTGAATCTGATCTGTTACATTACAGGCCAATGCCCCCAGTGAGGGAGCACCTTGAAAAAGCAGACATCATAGTATATCATAGCATACCTAAGAATCTGAACCCTGAAACAATATACCTACCTTATATAATATCGCATGTTGATGAAAGTTATCATAGATATTAGTTACGTTTTATGTTAACTCAACTGGTATCGACCGGATTTTATATCCTCATTGTTGTTAAGAGGCGATTTTCATCATGATAAATGATATTGCGATTGCAATATGACGTAAATCCGTAACCTTGTTGATGGTCTTATCATGACAAATATAAACTGTCATTGTCCATTGTTTTTTTAAAAGGTCAATTTAAGTTTTCTTTTGTCTAAGAAATAGCTAGTTGATATAACGATGCTAAGCTGTCCCTAATTCGAAAACCGAATCAAGCAAAAAGAAAATAACAACAACTCTAATCTTACTAATATTATAAAGAGGAAAGATTTGTGTTTTTGTGTGTGTGTGTGTATGTTTGTAATGAATAAACTCAAAAACTACTGTGCCGATTTCAAAATTTTTTTCACCATTAGGAAGCTACATTCACCCTGAGTAACATAAGCTATATTTATTACTAGAAAAACAAATGGGGGGGGGGGGGGTTAGGGCAAAATAAATGTGCACCCGTGCGAAGCCGGGACGGGCCGCTAGTCATTTATAAACGAAGTTGACAAGAACATTAAATGTGGTCCCCGTAAAGGCGCTTTTATCCACAAGAATTCTATGATAGCCTAACCTAAGCACTCACCAGTAGGGTGGAACTGCACGAACTCCATGTCTTCGTTCTGCAGACCAGCACGGGCAGCCATGGCCGTACCGTCTCCGGTACAGGTGTGGGCAGACGTGCAGCTGAAGTACGAGCGACCGGTACCGCCTGTGGCCAGGATTGTGTTCTTAGCTTGGAACCTTATGAACAATGAAGATATGCTACAATGAGTAAACAGTAGTGAAATAGGGGTTTAAATTACAAATATTAATAGGATCTGCCACTAGACTAATTCAACTGGAGTTACATTAGGTACTCGGCCGTTATGGCACATTGAGTTTTAAAATACACCGGCTTCATAGAGCGTCGCCTATGCCCGCCCTTCAAGCGTGTGTCTCTTTCTGAATCTTGATCTGCCTTATTAACGTCGGAGCACTGAAAGTCTGTTAATTGCATCTATTTAAATCGAATCATTGTAATATTGATTTGGATTGGATTTTTTTAAGGTTCGAGTGAATCGCTTTCTTCTAGCAAATGTGCTCCACCCTAGGCGATATCATCGCTTCATATCAGGCGAGTTGCGGCCAAACGCAAGCCTATTTCGTTATTTAAAAAAAAAAGTTTTCGTTTGTTGAGCTCGGGTGTACTACCTCCCTGATTGAATAATATTTTAATGTAAATGACTGAAAATAGTAGTAATATTAGTTAACCATACAATCAACCTCCACAATGACCGAGATCCTCCTGTCGGTTATCTAGTTAGAAACGAGTCCTTATTTCCACATCTGTTTAAAAATCCCCAACGTACCGATATTAGTTTATTTGCCAAATAGAACAAAAACAAATGCGCAAAAAGATTATCACTATCCGATAATACTTTCGGTAACATTATTACTAATACAATAAACAAAACAAGTCAATCAAGTATATTTGTTTTAGATAAAAATGTTGTTGCGTTTGACGTATGCAATTCTCGTGATTTTAGCGATATCTACTATAGTAACAGAGCTATCTTCGAGACTATTCTAAGAAAATTGTTGCACATTGTGAGTATATCTTCCTGTGTTTTTTTGTTGCACTTTGTTCAGATTTTTTTCTGTTTGCGAACGAAGTTTGCAAATTCAATGAATTAGGGAATATCTCTGCTATACAATCGAGTCTGTTTCCGTATCTATTCAGACGTATAACATTTTCTATGTTTACGATATTCTTAGTAATCTTAGTACAATCAATAACTTAAAGTTCATTGTACTTAAAATAATAAAATTAGAACGATAAGAATGTGGAGCAGTCACGTTTTTTTATTGAGATCGATAATGAGACCCTTATTAATGATTGCTCCGGATCATTAGCATACAGTCAGCAGGTAAACTGGAATGCTGCGGTGGCGAAGTATTGGACCAGTACAAGAAGAAGCCAGAAAACTAAAAGCCTTTTAATTCTTAAAATTATTAATTAAGAAATTAAGGGAATTCGTCACGACATTAGTATAAAATTATGCAGAATAATTGATTTATGTTTGTTTTAATTACCTTAACTATTTCATTTGCTAGCGTATAATTGATTAAAAAACAGCGTGTCTTATTTTGATCCAAATGAGTTCCAAACGTCGCGTCAGTGAGCCCAGTTTTAACTAGGTTTCCTACGATATTCATGAATTTTGTATTTATTACGACGGCGGCGTAAGCCAAAAGGAGGGTAATGTTTTGTGATAAACCAAAATGACTGTATGTCTTACTTGATTCATTACTCCGCAGTGACATTGTGTTGCAACTTGTGTTGGTTCCGCGAATGTGACACAAATGAATTACTTACTACTAACTTATTCTGTATTCTAATGTCATTGAAATTATTTGCTTTTTACATTGTCAATATTGATAAAATATGCTAAACACAAATAAAAACATTGTGGAGAGATTGTGACCCAGATTTTTGTCTGGTTCAACGACCAATTAATTAGAGATTTATTTAAATCCCAATTGCAACTAAAAAGCCTAGTCTGTGAGCCAACAATTGTCTGACCGTACCGTTATCTTCCTTTGTTACTGAGCGGCGCAGGCGTGCTACTTACATCGTACCTACACGCTTTTCATAGTCATTACATGTATTGCGTTTTAAAGAGAAACACATATAGGCACAACTTCTCTATTTATGAAGCCTACAGTTACACTGCAGTGCAATTTACTGTTGTTCGATTAAAGATGAGGCTTCAACGATCAAACAATGGGATGGTCTAATATGTACGCCATATTCTTCAGTGTGTATCTTTTAGCAGGGTTACTGGAGCGAGAGCAATGACCTTAAGGTCATGGACCCACTTCTGAAGTAATGCGACTACGAACCTTTTCTTTACGGCGTGAACATTCTTCTAAAGGTAAACTGTTTTTTTTCCATTTTATTTAGAGGCAAACAAGCATGCTGACCGCCTGATAGTAAATATGGTCATTGCCGCCTTAAAACGTCTGCAATGTGGGATTCCAAAGGTATTTAAGGTGGGTTCCCGTTCTAGACGTATTTACATTCAAAAAGTGCTGACCTTCAATCTAGTTTGTATAAATGACTTTAGATAGCTGGCTCATTTAAAAAAAAATACTAAATAGGCTTGCGTCTGGCCGCAACTCGCCTGATTTGAAGCAATGATGCGGCCTAGGGTGGAGCACGCCTGCCTAGAAGCAACCGATTCACTCGAACTTTGAATAGATCCAGATTATAATGATCAGAGAACAGAGAACCTGGCATATACTTGTAATTACACCTTGTTAACGTATTAAGGGTTTTAGGTACGTTTCAAACTTGACTGCAGCTGTGCTGTTTTCCTGCAGGAATAGGTAATAAGGTTGTGGTACTTCCCCAGATGAGCTTGCTCACAAAGAGCTCTATACCTACTAATAACATAAAAGTATGTCACCATCTGCCTAGACTGGTCCCAACTATGTTAGGGTCGGCTTCTTATTTAATCAGATACAGCTGAATACCAGTATTTTGGAGCGACTGCCTCTCTGATCTCCATAACCCTGTTCCTGGGTAATACAATACCTTTTGGTAAGACTGGTTGTCAGGCTCTTCGGGTTTCTGACTACTCGAAAAGATCTACAACTTATACGTGTAGTATACGCATGGAGGGGTCTCGATATGTGATGGATGGTCACCCATTCATAAAACGATCTCCGCAAACGCAGCTTAACCTCCGATGAACGTGTGCGGCTGGTATTAATTAGCTACTAGCTCCTTAATAAAACATGTATTAAAAGGCATACCTGTGTAGTGTTCCATCTTCAAGGTTGATAGCGATACATCCCTTGCACACTCCATCTTCCATGAGCAAGTCCAGTGCGAAGTATTCGATGAAGTACTCGCAGTCGTAGCGCAGAGACTGGCCGTAGAGGGTGTGCAGAAGTGAGTGACCGGTCCTAGAGGAAAGAAGAAGAATATAGTCAAGGCTTTAATGCTGGACTTGTATAGTACAGTTTCATGTATGGTGTTTAATACCATTATTAGTTCAAGATATAATCTGTTGTGCTAAGACACACTGTACAGAGGACAATAGTCAAATCATTCTAATTTTAGACTCTTATTTTCATTATATTATTTAATAATTTGTATGCCCAAGTGGCTGATCATGGAATGAACATTATTAGTATGTAATTATTTCATGAACACCTGCATGTAATCCATGTATGACAAATAAACGATTTGATGATTTATTAATTGATAGAATCTAATGACTTTCCAACCAATAAAATAATATGAAAAAACAAACATAAAATATTTAGGTAAGCCAACAATAAAGTTATTTTATTAGTATTGCTATGTATTCTTTCTTTAATACTTTAATTGTATTATTGATAGAAACTGAGTCTTTAAATCTTCCAATACGATTATCTGTGGTACGATTTAGAATGATGTTTGATTATCTCTAAGCTCAGGTTATTTTCATTGATTTGACATATTAATTTATTATCTGGATACTTATCAATCTGGTACGTATCTTAATAAGATTAAAACTTGCATATTTTGGAAACAGCTGGTTTGAACTGGTTTAATGAGATTTGAAAGTCACAAAATGTTATACAGTATTAAAATGATACTGTTATCAGTTTTATATCAGTAAGCTAACACAAATCTGAAGTCTTGCCTCCCTTACAAAAAATATGCTGAATGCTGTTATCAAGTCATCAGCCCACAGGTGCTAATACACAAATATGTAGTAGATATTAATAATGGAAAGTTTGCATACCTGTCAGCAACAGCACAGCACCTATGTGCCTGACCACCCTTGCCGAACTTGAGGGACTGTCCTCCGAAGGCTCTCTGGTAGATCCTGCCTTCAGGAGTACGAGAGAAGGGCATGCCGTAGTTGTCCAGCTCGATGACAGCGTGAGGAGCCTCCCGGGTCATGTAGTGAATGGCATCCTACAAAAATAGCTTTGTTAAATGAAGTGTCCTTTTCGTATGAACTATTTTATTAAAACCTAAGAATAATTGGGTGTAAATAGGGAATGTTGACTTGATGAGGGCAGAAAAATGTACAAGGTAAATCCTTCTATGATAGAGGTGCCCAATTGTAGTTCATAATGTTCCATTCCTAATCATCATTTTGTCATCTTCATTCATTTTAATATGGTAACAAGGTTACTCGTTTTTGCTTTTCGGTCATGAAACTGGTTGAAAGTATATGTTTAAACAATATAGTGAGGCTTCTATTCAATATAGTGTCTTCACACCATATTTATATTATTTAAACAGATGTGTAATACCTACGTAGCATAAATATATTAAGTTGATTTGTATCAATATAATCATAATTTTGTCCCTTTTGTGAAAAAATTATAAATTCTTATGATGAAACGATAAGATCTACGCATTCAAGCTTTAGAATTAGTTACACCTCTTTTGTATAGTTTGTTTGTACACAAAAGGTCATTCGCCCCTGCTACCTGCGCAACCTCGCGACAACCGCAGCGGGTAAGGCCGTGCCCTAATAGGACCGCGAATGAAATAAGATTGAGAAATGACGTCAAAATATCGAGACCAGCCAGTAAACACATTCCTAATCATGTTGTTTATTACTTAAAGTAAAAGTGAGAAAACTCGTTAATAACAAGTGCAAACTATTGATTTGCGCACACATAAGTTTATAGTCCATAGTACGTTTCAGAATGTATGGAAAATGCCGCTAAGCTAGATAAACGCTTAATTAAATATACACGTCGTCATAGTTTTTGATAACACGAATATTTTTAAGAGCAGTCTACCAAACCAGTTATTAGAAAACCAGTTTCAAGAGGAAACGGTTTCTTAAGTCCACTGTATATTTTGTATGCAGTCTGCCAACTAAACGTTTGTTTAGTATATTTTAATATTAGTATCTATGCAATATTATTGAATACTACGGGCAGCATGTTACAATTACAATGGTATAAGGCCATCCATTATATTTTAAAAGTATGTAGGTATGTATCTACCTACAGTGTAAATGTTGTGATAGCATGCATTAACATAATCTCTTCTTTAAGTTTATCCAATACATTCAAATAACATAGCGTACAGGTTTTGTTTCTTTACTGCACCATTCAAAAGATAGATATTTTGAGAACTAAATTCTGAATGCATTAGGGTGTGTCTTTTATTATTTACAGTTCCCACCCGCACTTAGATCATCCATCAATTTCCAAATAGCATAGTGAACATTACAGAATGTATCTTGAATAAAATAAGAATGTGTGTTTTATGATAAAAAAAATTGTTGCTTTTGATTATTTACCCAGAGCCGAGTATCATACATGAAGAATGAATTGAATAATAATTACCTGCTTTATATATTGCACATATACACTTATGAAGTTTCTAAGACTTGAGATATTGGTCTCTATGATTTGTTGCTATAAGACTGTTGCGCAAACATCACACAGTGCAAAACTGTATTTGATTGGCTAATATTGACACGCACCATTTTGATAATTGGTGTGCAAACACATAATATTGATAGTGCTTGTTTGTTACTAATGTATGATTCAATACAAGGACTGAATTTTGCTGAAAAAAATACAAAACCTTTGCATGCTTTGGTATGTTTTAAGCAAAATTCATTGTATAGCTTTCTCATAATGTATGAAGTATTTTTGTTAGTTAAAGCAGTTTTGTCGCAAAAACCATTTTATTAAGAAAATTGATTACTTTTGAACTCCTATGTATAAGAAGGAAAATTAAAGACTAAAAAATGACTCTCATTTTCCTTAATAAAACGGTTTTTTGCTTTTCTATTTACCTGGTCTCCAAGCCAATCAGAACCCTTCACTGTGTCGTACATGTGCCAGAGCCAGTTGTCCTCTTCCATGTTACCTGAAAGATTATGTAATGTTAGTCACTTGAGTACTATAGATAAGCTAGTATTTTTTTTGTTTTGAGAAGGGTCAGTAAAATCATTGTTATGGCGTTAATAGTTTATGCCAATATCTTTTAATACAATAATTGTAATGATGACATTTTTACAAAAGGTAAGACTTGCAGAATAAAAAAATTTAATTATGATAATGTTACCTAATGCAGCATTGATTCCTCCCTGCGCAGCAACGGTGTGGGACCTAGTAGGGAATAGTTTGGTGACTACAGCAGTCTTGAAGCCCTCCTGCACCAGACCAAAGGCGGCACGGAGACCAGCCCCCCCGGCTCCAATCACTAAAGCATCATGCTTGTGATCTATAACCGTGTAGGCCTTCGAGGTGTTTGTGTTTGTTGAGGCATCCTTGATGGGAGTCGCACCCCCCACGGATAAGTGCAGGTTTCGGTATAAATATGAAGCCTGAAACAATTGAAATATACTTAAGGAAGTTAAAATGTAATTGTTTTTTAAATTAATTGAATTTAACACAATTTATTCACTTGCATTTCATGCACAATAATGTAGTAGGGCTTGCACAGTGAAGTACTAATATCAAATACATCAAAAGTTAATTATTATTTCATTAGGGACTTAGACAGTCAGCATAAATCTATCAACTTGCCTGACCACATAACTTAGCTGGGAATGTGAACTATCACATAGAAACACAAAATTACTGCTCAAAATATATTGTTAGATAATTTGATAGTTCATTATTTAGATATACTTAGTGTGTACATAACAGCACAAAGATTTCTGAGTACCTACATAGTAGATAAAAAGTGAAATACAATTCGGTGTTTTTTTTTTTCGACAGTAACTTGGGGGAACGAGAGTACTAAAGTGACCTTGAATGGATATTTCGGGGTGACATAATACGAGCAGTATACCTACTGCGTACCTATAACGAAATATTACTCAATATTTATTTGCATACCAAATTTTCCAAATTTACTATCACATAACATTATCCAAAATCCTGATTAAGAATTTTGTAAATGTTTTCTTAACATTCTGAGCTTTTCTAAATTTCCACGTGAGTAGCATCATGAGAATTTCAGAGGAATGTCCAAAACATTTTTTTACCGATTACATAACGTTATCACGAATATTGGCATAAACATAATTATACGAACTCACCAATGAAGCAGGGCTTCGAGAAACGGCTACTTTCATTAATGCACTCATGATGGAACTCTCTGTCCGCACCACGAATACAATTTTATTGTTTTTCGGCAAACAGATATCACATTCACGAACACTGCTTTGCTCGCTAAGCTGTCACAAGTCACAAAAGTTGACGTTAGTGACGTATCGATCGACGAGCTCGAGTTTTGATGCCTTTTTCTTTAGTGATGTCGTCCTCGTCCCTTTTTTGCTACTACTGCCTTAGAAGAGATTTGTCTCTGTTACATTCAGTTATCATTTTTAAATACCTATCTACTGTGTGAAAAGACTTCCTTTTCTTTCATGTTCCAAAATTCTCATTTTTTAGGGTTCCGTAGCCGAATGGCAAAAAACGGAACCCATATAGATTCGTCATGTCTGTCTGTCTGTGTGTCTGTCTGTCTGTCTGTCCGTCTGTATGTCACAGCCGCTTTATTCCGAAACTATTAGGACTACACAGATGAAACTTGGTAGGTAGGTAGATGTAATCTATGAACCGCTTTACGATTTTTATACAAAAATTAAAAGATTAACATACTATGAAAAACAAGTTTTGCTGTTGAATGTGAGTAATACAATACAACATGTTATTATATGAATGAGCCTTCAAAATATTTTTATTATACATATTGTTTGGTGCTACGGAACCCTGTGTGCGTGTGAGTACGACTGCACTAGGCCGGTTTTTTATGAATTCTGGTTAACTAGCCTAGCGTCCTGCAAAAACATTTAAATCACCATCTCATCTTTACCACCGTATTCGTATATCTTGACATCCAACGAAGTTTTCTCTCCACAGCCGACAGATGTAGCTAGTTAGCTACAAGTATAAATATTACCCGACTTCGTGTACCTACTTGGATTTCCTTAGGCGTCCAGCAACTGACATTCTTTTTCAATATCACTGAAAGAATTCTTGTGGCACGGGCTGTTTTTCTTTGCCTCGAACATGACATTCTTTACCAGTAGTCAGCGGTTCTCTATTGTGTTCCCTAACTTTTTTATCCATAATCTAAAGTGCCATTTTATTTTTGTCCTAAACATCATTTGTCCGAACGATAACTTAGCCGAACTTAATATCACATAATATCACACGCCATAAAATTGAAATCCCTAAATACAACATGCCCTAAATCCGTTTGTCATAAATATTAACGATTATGTGACGTGCGCTCGCTAAGCTCGCATTTTACATTACACGCTCACTTTCTATCACGAATATTGTCGTCGTTCCGCCGGCCTTCGGCCTACGCTCCTCATGCCAGCTAGCAAGACTTTTTGGATAAATTTTAGGAAAATTGCCGAATACCGGCCGCACCTAGGTATAGCCGGCTAGAACCAGGTGTAACCATACTTCAGCTTTTAGCCGTAACATATACAAATAATTGTCCTACGACAGCCCCCAAAACAAAAAGTGCTTGTGATGAAGCACAACCAGTGAGTTGTATTTTATTCGTCATCCATGAATGAACAAACTCGTAATTTTATATAATATTCTTGTACTTTTACTTGACTAATTTCACAAATAAATAAATACAAAATATGATAAGTGACCAGCGAAACTACGTAGGTGAGTTATAACGATAATACGCGGTAAAAAATTAAAAGTAAAAAAACTTTTTTAAAAACAAGCTTTTATTTAAATGCGCTAAAAAGATTAAAATAAACTTTTCCTTTAAAACTGTTACTAGTATCAACTTATAACGTCATTCATTACACAATTTATATGATATAAAAGCTTGTCGCGAGATTTAAGTACCTACTCGTATTTACTAGCAAGCAAGTTACATACTTTGAAAATTTAAAAATTAAAATCAATCACATCAAGTTATTTAATTTACTTGTTTATCTACACAGGTAATAAGTTGATAGTTAAAGTTTTAAAGGAAAAGTTTATTTTATTCTTTTTAGCGCATTTAAATAAAAGCTTGTTTTAAAAAAGTTTTTTTACTTTTTAGTTATTGCTAGACAGGTTTCTCAGTCTGTTCATCTCATTCAATGCATCATTGTTGCAAGTTCGTTTTCCGGTCGGTTATGTCATTTATATTTTATTTAAACAACTTACATCTATTTAATCAAATAGAATTCACATTCATATAACAAATGGAACGAACTTATTTTCCCAAATCTGATGGGGTTACAAATGGATATTATCTAAGACCAAAGTACTCATCAAGACGAATCAAACGAGCCCAAATTCGATGCAGTTACGTAGTTTTATTACGGAAATCCTATGGGCACCTTCCAGCTCCATCATCAGACCCTGGTTACCATCTAGAGACAAAGTACTCGTCAAGACCAATTATACGAGCCCAAACTCGATGGAGATATGTCATTTAGTAAAGGGGTTACTATGGTTACCTTCCAGCTCCACCATCAGACCCTGGATACCATCTAAAGACAAAGTACTTATCAAGACAAATCAAAAATTCCAAAGTCGATGAGTTTGCATCGTTGCATTACAGAATTCCTATGGCAACCTTCCAGCTTCATCATCAGATCAGCTTCATTTCATCATAATATTGCATTGTCCCACGATATACATATGCGTGCAAAATTTCAGCTCAATCGGTTGAAGATATCTGCTTCAAAATTGAGTTGCAAGATTCCACCCGAACAAACATACATACATACATTGCAAGTTAAAAATAATAAAAGCTTGTAAAAATTATTGTATGTATTTTATACTAGCGACTCGCCCCGGCTTCGCACGGGTTCAAATTCCTGACCTTTCCGGAAGATTTTCCAAAAAAAACCTTTCCCTAAAACATGTCCCATAGCTGGGCCTGTACCTTTCCTATCAGAATGACGCTACAAGTGGCTTATACTCAAACTACCTGTATTAAATATTCGATTCATATTAAATGATTGTGAAAGAATCGATTACCGGAAATTTACCTTTACCAGGAAGAGATGTGCATTTAAAAAAAAAACAAACTTAGCTTGTCTTTGACCAATCACACACTTGGCTTTGCAGTCGCAGATTGTTTGCATTAGAAAGTTGGAAGAGGATAGCAATATAAATAACACTAACCAAACAAAGAAAGCAATATATGTGTGCTTAATAATGGCACTTAGCTGCTAAATCCAATGTTTCAGACCACTTCACTGCGATGTGAAGTGAAGGCTGTCTTTCTAAAATCACAAAATGCGTAAATATTTTGTAATGTGGATAACATTCTCGTTAAATTCTCACATAAATTGAAATAAATCCTATCTATTGTTGATCGTGCCAGAATGGCTGAGAATCCTAGCAGTGATGGCCTTTCGGAAGCCGAAAGATTAAGAGGTGGGTGTTTTTAAGAGGTTCATCTAATTTCTTCCATTTAAGGCCGGTCCTTTTTTATATCTGGAATACTTGTTTTCAGAAGATGAATTGGCTCAAGAATTGGAACATAGCGATTCCAATGAAGATGATTCACAGGAGATATCATTAGAAATCGAAGAAAAGTTGTTGAAAGATGAACCAGAATGTGAGTATCATACCTTGTATCCTCATCTTTGTCCTTAGATCTTGATACAATTTACTAGAATGTACCTATCGTTCATTGCTCATAACTGTTAGTTCACTTTAGAAGCCACATAGCATAATGAATCTGTAAAGGTTTAAGATGTAGGACCTTACATAATTATAAACAAACTCACAGACAGTTATAATCAGGTTCTCCAGTTGTAAGAAATACTAGCTCGAGCTTAGAGATTGCAAACCGGGCCAGGCCGGGCCCGGTGGATGTCGAAAAGGGTACCGGGCCCGGATACAATCTCTACTTGTAACGACTGTCGGCCCGGTGCCCTTTTCGACATCCACCGGGCCCGGCCATTCATACCGGGCCCGGTTTGCAATCTCTACTCGAGCCCACTGAGAGAATAGATATAATATCAGAATAGCCTGGCATTGTTGATGCCTTGCTGTTTTAATCTCGGAGACTAAATTGACAAGTACAAATGGCAAACTGATATAGATTTCAATAGCATTTAAGTCAGTTTTGACATTTTCACTTGTCAATTTAGTCTCCTAGATTAAAAAACAGACTATAGACCAGCTGATTAAAGACTGGATAAGATTTTCAGAGATTACCTCATAACATAAAATAGCGTGGGCTAACTTTGTCACTTTCTTGCATATTTTTTTAACATTCACATAACAACATCACGCCTGTAATCCCAGACGGGTTAGCCAGAGGTGTACACAGTACACCCACATTTTGCCAGTTATGTTTTAAGTCCCATGTAATAAGGGGCGACCCTGTTGTCATCAGCCGGGGACAAATCCAGACTCTGGCTGCTACTGAGAAAACCTAATAACATTTTGCCCGACCTGGGATTTGACCCAAAACCTGATGCTCAGCAGTCGCTTGCAACCACATTTTTTATGTACAATAATGTACTCTGTGTTTGAACTGGTTATCCTAGGCTGATTTACCCTATAATACAGGTTGATTGAAATGACAGCTGCCAAACTAATAGGGCTTTAGTCATATCAAAATTAATAATTACAAATACATATTTATGCAGTCAGTTCTTATAAATATAAGTAATAGTTTTATGTAAATATAAGTAGTACTGAGGGCAAATTAAATTAAACCATAAAAACTTAGTCTTAATAAAATTATCGGCTTAACTATGTGCATCCTGACAACTGTCATTTTATTCAAGTAAAGAACTATAAAACCTCTATACGGTAAACTTTTTTGGTTCCTGCTCGCAACCCATTTTAAACTCATCTCTTTTATTTTTCAGACACAACTCTAGTAAACTATTCAGAAAGTACACAAAATGCAAACCTAGACAGTGAAGTAATTGAAACTTATTCTGATAGCTCTCAGAACGTGGAGACTATCCACAGGGCAGATGAACTTGGTAACATATACACTGACAACTCCGACGCATTTGCTAGTTCACAGCCAGACACTCTGGCTGACCAATATGAACCATATATCAATGAATACTCATTTGACCACACAAACTTGGAGCAACAACCAGGAGATATCACAGATGATAAATATGACAAATTGGAAGAAGATAATAGGGACAGTACAATTGTTCCCAACATGAATGAGTTCCAGCAGGGTGAATCAGTTGAATATGAATCTCAAATAACAGAAGAAATGCTCATAAATGAGAGGGAAAGGGAAAAGAAGAGTAAGAAAGAATTGGAAGAAGAGGAGCGTGAAAAGATGCAGTAAGTTGATCTTTTTCGGATTTTAACTACAATACCTACAAGGCATTTTTATTGTTCTACTAGCCACCTCTGCTTTCCATGGATGCGTGAGGATAGTGACATGAGAAAACATTGAGTGTATTTATCTCCCAGAATAAATGCTCTAAATAATGGTGATAAGTGCATCCAAAACCTATGCATTTTTTAGCAGTTGTCGCACAAACGGTCATGAAAAATGACTTTTTTTTTTATATGAACAGATCAGGGTTGTTGCGAACATCAGCATCCGCTGATCTTCAGCATCATTTTCAACATCAGCATCAGCATCAGCATCCGCATTGATCGATGCTGATTATTAATGCTGAAGTTCGAGTCGTGACATGACCGATTATATCACGTGTAGTTTTAGCCTGCGACTTTGACCAATTAAAAGATCGTCTGCGGAGATTGTGATTGCAAACAAACACAAACTTGTCTCATTACGTTAATTCGTCATTACGCGTGAACGTTTTTGTTTTTTTTTCCGTAAACTGTCGAGTGTTATACGTTGAAAAGTGGAATATGGACGTATTTTAAATTAAGGAGTCAAGAAACTGCAAACTGCAACTTATGTAACAAGGATTATTCACGCAAAGAGCGTACTAATACGGACTGATTTTACTTTTTCCCTGTTTTTTTAAGAAAATAATTAAAATCAGCATCAGCATCCGCTGATGTCAATGATAAAAGATCAGCATCAGCATCAGCATCCGCTGATGTGAAAAAAATATGCATCAGCAACAACCCTGAAACAGATATTCACATTAAACAATCCTGTTTTGCAGAGTTCTGGTCTCTAACTTCACAGAAGAGCAGTTGGACAGATATGAGATGTACCGCCGAGCTGCTTTCCCCAAGGCTGCTATAAAAAGGCTAATGCAGACCATCACCGGCTGTTCAGTCGGCCAGAATGTTGTGATAGCCATGTCTGGTATTGCCAAAGTATTTGTAGGAGAAGTTGTGGAAGAAGGTAAGCACGTGTTTTATCTTAGGGCACTTTCAAATTAAAGGCATGAAGATGGGCTGCAGTGGCACTTCCATACAGAAAAGCTTCAGAAAATTTTGATGATGTTGGTCTCGAGACTCAGTTACGCGGTTAACTCTGAAGAAGTAGAAGCATTTCTCTTATTGATTTTATTACAGCGAAGAAGAGAGAAAAGAAATTAGCACATGAGAAAACGTCGCTTACCTTTATTATGTAAAAATAATACACTGTGGTGCTACTTCGTGAACCTCTTAAGTTGAAGGTGCACCTAACCCTTGAAAATCCACTTAACTATTAAATCCGATTTAGTGAAAGCCAACTATTTCTGTGTTAAGATTTGTCTGTTTAGGTCATTTTCATTCAGACCACATTCAATGAGATGTAAATCAATGTTGCTGAACAACTCATTGTTAGTTTTTGGCCTTTTTGAAAGTGTGCTTTCCCACAAGGCTGTTTTTGGCAACTTTTCATGTATGGTGTTGGCTTTCTCATCATCCCCACCTACGCAGCTATAGTTTTTTATATTATGCTTGCTGAAAAACCCCTCTGGGCGGGGAGACCATATACCAGATAGTTTATTGCTTGTTTTGTTCACATACTGAACTTGTAACTATACTGTGTGCTATGAGTGGAAGAGTAATCGAGCCTTGTTCAGGTTAAATTTGAAAAATCAATGTATTAGAAGTATACAGCTCATGAACCCATCATAATTTTCTAAGAGTAATATTTAACATTATGTGATTATACTAGTTAGTACATGATTGTGATTTGCAGAACTGTTATGAACATAAGTATTTTTTTCTTTCCAGCTCTTGAAGTATTAGATAAGTCAGGTGAAGCAGGGCCCCTTCAACCCAAACACCTTCGAGAGGCTCTTCGCAGGCTGCGGGTAAGAGGTGCTATACCAACAAGAAAAGGACATAAGAGTATGTTCAGACTATAGTAGACACCTTATTTTTGTTATTTATAGTCATCATTTTGCCTTTATTGTAAACTTCAGTAAAATTAAGAACAAAAATAATGACAAAGAAAAACTATTTTTTTTTACAATTGGAATAAGATGTTGATTTGTTGATGTTGTAAATAAAATCATAATCTATACATATAATATTTAATATTATGGTCTATTAGTATTCTAAAAAGTCCTTCGTTAAGTACTGCTGACCTGCTGTTAACTACAATATTATAGTTTCATAAGAAATAGCATGTCAGAATATTACATAATCATTAGAAAAATTAGAGAATAATAACAGTAATTGAAAACCATTTTTTGAATCTAAGTGTTTAATTTAAATATCCTAAATTGGCAGGCTTTCGTACTATTATTTGGGAGTAATATAGAGGTTGTGAGACAAACAACAGGTTATCATTATTAAAATGTTAATTTATTACATGATAAAATCGTTATTTTATTAAAAACAATATACAACAGTAACTAAGGATTAATCAAGTTCGAAAACTTTGAAAATAAAATCAGTCTTGTTAAAATGGCCAACTATGTTGTGGACAAGAGACGTTAATGGAAATCCTTGGAAGGGAATCAATCAAAATTATTACAAAAATAAAATAGTATTCGCTAACAATAGCAAATTGAAAACTAATAATATACACAAAATTCCATTCAAAACCCAAATTACATAAATAAATTGGCACTAAAAAGGTATTTTGAATTCATTCAACCGTCCATGTCAACAATTTTGATCTAACAAAATGATTTTTGTGTATCACAGATATTACAATTTCCAAGGCTACTCTGGCCAGTTTTTATATGATAAAAGTTGCAACAGAAAATAAAACTTCGGAAACAAAATAACAGAGATTATACCAACAGAATAAAGGACATTACAATCTAGTTAATTGTGAAGGCACAAATTAGTTTATAAATTATAGCAATTTGGTAACGTTTTGTAAATAATATTACGTTATTACTTTTTAAATAGCTACACATTACTTTAAGAAAAGTTTTCAATTTACATCTAAGTAGTGGTCCAAGATTATTGATCTGTGCAAATACTTACAACACATTTTAGTAAGTATAAAAATATACTTTTAATTTTTGAGGTAAATCTAAGGTATAATAAATAATCGTCAGATTACAAAACAGATTCTGTATTAAATAATGCAATGTCTAATACATAATGTATTTTTCATTTCCTCGCTACATCAATAAGATCATGGCGATGTACCATAATGGTCATCAACAATAAACTCATAAAAAACGTTTTCAGCACGCAAATAATTATAGAACACATTTTGTTTGGTATCCTACAAAATTCTCCCGACATCTTTACAATTAGAACATTCTGTTCATTGGTGATACGTATTTCGTGATATCAATACTTTTACTGGTATTTCGTCAACATCTTATGCTGGGTATGAAAATTTGTGGTAGATTCCGCTGCTTGAGGCGCTATCGCCTTAAACGAGCGCACAAACCACGACGTCCGTCGCCTGGGCGCTAATTAATATTAATCACCAGTAGGCACTTGAAAGCGGCACTACTTAAAAGACTAGAAGTCGCTCACTGAAGTGCGTGCGGCGTTAGACCACGAGGCGCTTGACGCCGCACTCGATGCAGAACTTTGCGCTGTCGACGGGGAATTTGTTGCCGCACTCGTGGCAAAAGCGCGACGGGCGGCGCGCGGTCTCACGGCTGCCAGGCCGCCGCGCCAGCGAAGCTTCCGAGCCAGACGAGCTCAGCGAGCCGTGCGGCCGCCACGACGACGACGCGCGAGAGCTCACGCGCTTCTCTGCATGTACAATGGAAAATATGAACTTACTAACATTTACTGTATACGGGGTGGAAGGGACACCGACTCGAAAACGGTTCCCATGTATTCAGTACATCATAATGAGCGGGGCCACATAGAAATTTTTAATCAGTTACTTAAAAAAAAATCAGCTGTTATCTAGAAAAGTGCAATACCTACACGAAACAAACAAACAGACAGCCTAAACAAACAGTAAACATGGTAAATATCCCATTTCTAGTGTTAATGACAATGTTAGTGACCATGACAGTTTAAAAATTTATCCCTACGTGTAGGTACATATAAGTCAAAATGTATGGAACAGCAATGCAAAATTTCTATGTACTGGGTCCCTCGTGGTAACCGTTTTCGCTTCGGTGTCCCTTCCACCCTGTATTTTTTTATTATTTAGTAATTGGTAATGTTATTGTAGTGGACCTTCATCAGCACGTCCATGAAGACTTGAGCACTTACCGCTGGCATGTTTGTCATGTTCCTTATACACTAGATCCGGGGGCGGCAGAGGTTCGTCGAGCTCAGCCGAACGCTCCATCGCGAGGAACTCGTCGCTAGAGATCGAGCGCGCATCCTCCTTGCCGCTCGAGTCCGATCCCGCCGGTATTTGTTCTAGAGACGTCAATCCATTGCTCGGCTCTTTGGAAGTACAAAGTGATAGTTTCGTCGGCGATATTCTGTTTAGACTGAAAATTGAAATCCTATTAGTATCTCAGTCGATAATGCAAACAAACAATTATATATTTTTCCCAACAATGAATTCAATAGAGCCTGTTCCTGCATGAAATGAGAACAATTACCTGACTAACCTGCTATAAGCTGAATCATTACTGTGCTTCCCATTTGGCGTATGGTTCCCATTGGCAACATTTTCAATTTTCTTGATTTTTCGTTCAGTCTTCATTCGGATATCTCGTTTTATCGTACCATTAACTTTAGACACCTCTTTACTCGACCGGTTTTCGTTCTTCTCATTTTCGTAGAATTTGTCAAAATCTTTTAAAGACTGCATGAGGTCTTGTTCAAGTTGTTCGGATTTATGGCGGCTCTTCCCACTGTCCATCTTCGGTGTATGCTTCCTTTGGATGGAATCAAGGAGGGAGGTGGAACGTTTCACAGAGGATGGGAAAAGGCTTTCACTCACATTGTTACTGCTAAAATTGAGAGACATGGACTTGTTAACAGGGTTCATGCTATTGATCACTTTGGGAGAAGAACTAATACTATTTAATTCTGATGTCCTGTTGCTGTCAGCAAGCTCGGACTGTTTAACTACCCTAGTGGTGGAGCTACATGTGCGTTTGTTTTCTATTTTCTGTTTATTTAAATCTTCATCAAAAGATGTCATGAAATCTTCAAGATCGAAGTCCTCGCACAGAGAATCGTCATCTCTAGTAGAGGTCTTTGAAGTTATACTTTGTTCTAAAGAATACATGAGTTTATCATACTGCATGTTCAAATCTTCGTTTGTTGGTGCAGCCGTTTTGCTAATGTTATTATTCGGCTCATTTTTTAGGGTTTTATTGCTTAAACTAGTTATATTATTATTCAAGTTTTTGTTGTTGTTTTGATTAACAGAGTTAAATGATTCAAATTTTTTTGGTAAGTTTTCCGTAGTGAGAAGAGATTCCATGCTACTAATGATATCAGGGTTATTTAATATGGTATTAACATTAATGGGCAGATTGTCGTTTTCATTGATGAGCCTTGGATCAATATAATTACTATCAGTCATTGAAGAATTGTCATCAGCGAGTATGGCATCGAGATTGACGAAATCTTTCTTTTCATCGTCTCTTTTTATTTTATCTAATTTGACAGGTTGCTTAATTGTTGTACGTTGGAAACTATGATACATAGAAGTTGCAATTTTAGGGATTTTATCTTTAGGTTTCGGTGTGCTGTAACTGGAAGCTGTGTAACTAGAAAACGATCTATTCAGATTGCTATTTCGGTTGAAGTAAGTCTTTTCTACTGTACTAATGTTTTCTTTACTGGACTTTGTAAAGGTTGTATTTAATTTTGGACTAGACTTTTTATCATTCCTATTTAATCTAAAAGAGCTACATCGCCCTCCGAATGTGTTACTACTGTTTTCATTGTTTGAGCTACCGAAAGATTTCATTCTTTGCAGTGTTGGTGTTTTCTGGTAAGTTTTATTAAGAGTGTCTTTCATCATTTTGCTGTTATCAGATCGTAGATACGAGGAAGGGCCTTTGTCTTTAGCGGGTTGGAGGGCAGGAAGGGTTCTGCTGTGGTCTTTTGACGTTTGTATTTTTTTAGGAATGTTTGTGTCTGAGGACATGAGTTCTTTCATTTGCCTAGCAGCTGATACGAATGGGTCGTAAGTGTCGTCGAGCCTGTAAAGTGTAATAATAAATACAAATATTATTATTTTAATGATTTTGTTGAATTATTTAACGATCTTGTAAGTCCTCGCAATGAGACATAAGCTTTGCGTGTTACGGAAAAAGCGAGCGATGACGCCGCGAAAGCGCTATCACTCTGAAAACACAAACCGTATGTTTCATTACGAGGTTCTATAAAAGATAATCATGTGTTGTTTCGTTAAAATGATTTTCAAGATTATAAAGTATACGGTGAAGGAAAAAGGATAGAATCGGGAATGAGCAAACAAAGTAATCTAACCTTTTATTTTCAATTCGGGGCAGTTTCAACACAGGCTCAGGTGCCTCTGATTGTTCGTCGCTATTTTCACTTGAATTTTGATTTACGATAAACGTTTGATATTCTTTATTAGATCTAGTTTGTTCGCCAAACATTTTGATTTTTCTTTTTGGTTTGTATATGTTTTTCATTTTTTTCTTGTTACATTCTACTTTATCTCCTGGTTTATTTGATTCTGCTATTGAAGGCAATTTAAAGCGAGCGGGATCATCGTCCACCTCATTCTGTTCATCTGCTTCTGATGTTTTTTCATAAAATTGTAGTTGATAAACAGTTATGTGTTCCATGTCACGAACATTTCTACTGCTGTCGGATGTTACATCTTTATCTTTTTCTTCTGTTTTCTTCAAGACTTCGCTAACTGTATTGCCCGCACTTTCGAGCAGTTCTCTCAGATGGCTCTTTAGTTCTTGGAATGTATCAGAGTACTGAGGTTTTGGTAATTCAGTGATAGCAACATCTGAAATTTGTTGACTTATTTCTTCAATGGAATTCGCTGTTGGTGTATGAAAACTATTGATGTCAATGGTAATACTGGAAGATTCTCTTTCAGAGAGCTCATTACTTAATAATTTATCAGTAATATTCATGAATTCCTCTAGGTCTGCTGCGTTCTCTGTATATTTTGTGTAAGTTTCGCCGCTACCATGTCGACCCTCGCTTTCATTGTTTTCCGTGATAATATCATCGTCGTACTTGTTTTCCATTGACTCACAAGATAGTTCCACACTTTCGCGCTCATAGTTCTCTTCAAACTGTTCTCCAGTCAAGTTGTGACTATCTTCATCAATTTTTTCGCTAAAAGAGTTCCTATTTGACTCAATAATATTTTGATTTGAAATTTGATTATCTACATCTTCTTCCATAAGTGAATTTATATTAACATCAGTAACTTCGTGGCTATTAAAGTCTGTTATAGGTTCAATTACATCAGGGATATAGTTATCAGAAGTACTAGGAGTTACTATTGGGCTATCAAAATTTGAATTGATTGAATCCTGTGAAATATATGGATCTCTAACACATATCCGTTCCTCAATGTCTAATATTGTTGGATTTTTATATAGTACCTCTACGTTTAGTTCGGAGATCGTATCAATTTCAAGTTCGTTAGCACTTTTCTTTTCATTTTTATTGCCCTTATTTTTCTTGTTGGCTTTTTTCTCTGGGCTACCGTGTATGACACATGGAACACATAAGAGAGTATTCATTCCCATTCCCAAACTCCCCGCAGCACTTGCGCAGCTATCTTCAAGACTATCTTGACTCATACTTATTTCTTTAACCATCTTCATCTTCTTCTTGTCCTTACTTTTTTTATTCGTTTCAGACGCTTCAGATGGTGTTTTAGCAGAATGTCTTTTAGCATTTTCAGTATTTATTTCTGAAGAATTCATATCTCTAATATCTTCGCTAATTAACTGATCAATATCGCAGCTATTTAATGCTTTTTTTTTCTTTTTATTATTTGACTGATTTGCTATGGGTATTTGGCTTTTATCACTGTGACTGTTTGATGATTTTTTCATATCATCGCTAGTTTTTTGCCTTTTATTGTTATAATTGTGAACAATTTCTTCTAATTTCTTTAATTGTTGTTGCTTTCTCGCAGTTATTTTGGCGAGTTTCGTTTGTGATACAGTTTTCTTGACATTAAGTTCAGTACTAATTTGCTGGATTTCTTTGAGATTTGAATCACTACTATTTTGCTGTATATGTTTTACGTTTAAGTCAGTATTACCTTGTTGGTTTTTCTTGATACTTGTATCGATATTACCTTGTTGGTTTTTCTTGATACTTGTATAGGTATTACCTTGTTGATTTTTCTTGATACCTGTATCGGTATTACCTTGTTGATTTTTCTTGATACCTGTATCGGTATTACCTTGTTGATTTTTCTTTGTATTTGTATCAAGATTAACTTGTTGAGTTTTCTTGGTACTTGAATCCGCATGGACATGTTGGTTTTTCTTGATACTTAAATTAGTTTTATTTCGCTGATTTTTCTTGATTTGAGGATCGATAACACTCAGTTCAACTGTTTTGGTGTTTGGCTCAGCTGTACTTTGATTTTTCCCGACATTTAATTCATTTTTGTTTTGTTGGGTTTTCTTGTTACTGGGTTCAATATTATTTTGTTGGTTTTTTTTGGTATTAGCTTCAAAGTATTGTTTTTGGCTTTTCTTGATGTTGGGTTCAATATTATTTTTTTTACTTTTCTTGATATTAGGATCAGTATTACTTTGGTTGGCAGAGGATAGGTGGGGATCTTGTTTTTTTCTATGGAAGGGGAAAGGAAGGGTAAGATCTTAATTTGTTCTCTAGATAGTAACAAACAAGGAGACAGGAACTAAATCCGTTTAGCTATTATAATATTCGAGACTGTTGTAAAAAAAATGGAGATCCTTCCTTTCCCCTTATTTATTACATATCTTAATTCATTTTGAAATCTTGTGAAAATAGAAATGTTCGTACAATTGATTTACATAATTGTGTGTAATGAGATAATGTTCGTACCTGGAGCTACTCAAATCCCTGGCGAGTCGTGCTTGTCTTGCTTTGACATGGGCGTCGCCTGACGAGCTATTTTGTGAATTCCGACAGTTTCTTATCACTGGCATATGAGGGGAAGACTCGTCGTGACAGTCATTACTAGAAAACGATTCTGTAAGACAGGAAAAAAGAAAAAAAATTCAGAAGGTTTTTTTTACATCTTTTTGCGTCCTGTTTGAATTGTATGTATACAAACGATATTTTACCCGAGGCTCTAGTGCGACCATGTTTATAGTCGCCATATTCACGAGGTTGTGGGGAGGCAACTCCGCGCGAAGATTCCACAGACGCTGATCGACTGTTTGAGGACTTATCGCGCGTTTGCGACGACCTGGAAAAGGTAAAAGTTTTGTTGACAACGAAAGCTAAGCTTTTGAAGCGGTAACCGGTCAACCGGTGCTGACGATTGGTCTTGTTGGAATATTCAGTCAGTCTTAACAGCTATTATGATAATTTGATAATGAAGACTTCTAAAATTCGATAAAAGAAAGGTCTTCGTTATAAAATATGTTGACCAAAATCTTCAAAAATGAGCATCCTACACTAATATTTTCATTCCTACGACAATGACAAACAGAACAGAACCCGTAATGCTACAAAAAACCTCTATGCAGTAACGTCTCAGTTCACAGCCGACATAATAACAAGTGTAAGTAAAAAAGTAATGATAGGTTATTACAACTAATGACAATGACCGACGTCCGAGCAAGCGGGGCTCTCGGCTAAACGGCTCCCGCGCACATCAATCAATTCTACGTGGTTAGGTAACGTTGTCGCGATCAAATGGTGGAACGGTTCTTTATCAATATTAAAGATTTGGCTTACGACAATTCGGAGAAGTTCTACAATCGTGATAGCTGGTCAGAGTTGCAGAAGGCAAACTAGGCTGTTCTTCTGACGACGAGTGTGTTTGTTAAAATTGTTCCAGAATTGTATGCGGACTATGAGGCCATTTGCATAAATTCTTCAAGTAGCTTCGGAACTTGGGCCGTCCAAGAAATGTGGCAATAATTGGGTTTGGTTGCAGTAGTCGCATTTAACGAGACTTGAATTCATAATTACACTTATTTGCTGTTGGCTGGCACTTAAGGCTTCTAGTCAAGTGGGAACGAACAGTCCAATATCGGTTGATATAATGTGTATTCAATGTTAGATATATGTATGAATTGAATGTTCTTCTTCTTCTTAGCGTGTCGATGGCAATCTCAATTGGGTCGCCCCAGAATTGAGCTACGAGTTTGGCGCTTTCGGTAGCGTTTAGGGAACAGGGTGGGCAGATGTTCCTTGTTCGGTTTCTATTAAATAGTATGTTACTACTACTATACACAAGTCACAAACAGGTACTGGAGTTGAGACCGTGTATCCGCGTTGAGGCAGAGTTGATGGATTGATTTCTATAGGTACTGACCGTCGTCCGCGCACGAGAGGCGCCTTGTACTGCGTGCGCGCGTTGAGGCGCTGCTTGGCGTCGGCGATGTGCTGCGGCGGCTGCGTGGGCGCCGCGGGGAGGATCTTCGCTTTGTCGGCGCACCACTCCACGTGCCGCTCGAATGCGCGCATGCCGAACGCACGTTGGCAGTGTGGACATCTTTGGAGTTCGGCCATTGGCTGGAAACAAAATTATTGTTTTTTTACGGCGATATGTACATAAAGGGTGTAAAAAGACCCTTAACGAAGCCGAAAGGTACTTGTTCTCCCCGTCATTGCAATATTTTTTTTGTTCTAGACCATACCTGGGAACCTTCTAGTTACGGAGATATTGGGGGTCAAAGTTCCAACTTTTTCACAACTTGTTTTTTAAATACGTGTTTCTAATGTAAGATTTTTACTTTAAACACTTTCACGACCCCCGTACTATTCAATCCACCCACCAGCACAATATTTTGAGTGCGTTACATTGCGTTTTACAGTAAAATGTGATTTTTCACCCCAAAAAAAAAAGTCGTTTCCCAGCAATAATTTTTGCGTAAAGTTACTTAGTTTGATGTACAGAATGCTTGGTTGACGGCTTCGTGAAGGGTCTGTTTACACCCTGTATAATTACAGGCGAAATCATCGACTCGGAACCACCTACAAATATTAGAGAGACAACATGGTGATTTGCATGTGGGATTTCTTTTAAAAAGTTCCGGTCCTATACTTACGGAATCTGTGCATTTTCTCTTATTGCTCTAAATAGCTTATTTCCATGCCTGCTTTGTAAACCAAAATGGTACCACCTAGCTGAATAGAAGGTCCATTAAGACGCCTTGGTTAAATATTAACATGACAGAGTGGCGTTGTAACAAGGCAGCGGCCATTAGCACTGAGAAGTGAAAAGACTATTGAATAACTAAGGACTTTACACATATTGGCTTATTTTCTATTCCGTTTAGTCGGGACTTTCTTCAAGTGACATTTACAAATGGACGACACGTTTCTTTCCGTATTGGTAACACCTCCTTTGTAAGTAAAAACTCGGATTTCTCAAGGCTATCTCAGCTATATGAACTTAAAATGTATACTCCCATATTATTTTCGCTTTTTTTTTTTAACTCTTTCTTATGTTTTATGTTTGTAAACACTTTTAATGCATGCTAAATCTTATAATGAATCTCATTTTTTGTCTATAGTTTCTTATACAGGGTACAAACGGACCCTTCACGTAGCCGTCAACAAAGCATTCTGTACATCAAACTAAGTAACTTTATGCAAAAAAATTTGCAGGGAAACGACTTTTTTTTTTTGTGGTGAAAAATCACGTTTTAAGGTAGGACTCATATAACGCACTCAGAACATTGTGCTGATGGATGGATTGAATAGTACGGCGGTCGTGGTGTTTAAAGTAAAAATCTTACTTTTAAAACACGTATTTAAAAAAAAAAACTTGTGAAAAAGTTGGAACTTTGTCTACCAATATCTCCCTAACTAGAAGGTTCCCTGGTATGGTCTATAGTCTGTTTTTTAATCCCTGAGACTAAATTGACAAGAAAAAATGGCAAACTGACATCGATTTCAATAGGATTTATGTCAGTTTTGACATTTTCACTTGTCAATTTAGTATCAGCGATTAAAAAACAGACATTAGAACAAAAAAATGTTCGCATTGACGGGGACAACAAGTGCCTTTCGGCTTCGTTAAGGGTCTTTTTACACCCTTTATGTTCTCTGTAAATTGAGAGGTCTGACTCTTGTGATACAGGAAATCCTAGTACAAGAACCAGGGCGATAATGTAAATGTAATGTTTGAACAATCACTTGCTAATAAAGATTTTATTTTTTATCCGATTTCATCTTGTAAGAACGTACCGACATGAGCACAGAAACTGTTTCCCTCAATCATACCGTGCACTGCACGCGATAATTTAGAAGAAATGCTTGTACTGTTAAGAATAGATTTATAGCTCAGTTTTTATTTCTAATTAAAAACCTATCTATAAAATAATACAGATTCAAGATTACCTTCGTTATAGCGTTTCTGGCTGGCTTCGGTTTCGGCGTCGGTCTTGCAGTGGGCGGCGGACTTTTCTCTAGGAACGGACTGTTTTCAGGAAGACCGAAGTTCTTTGGCAAGTATTGCTCCAGATCTGTGCCTATAATGTGACCAAACAAAGCTTTCGTATAGGTGTGATGAGGCACATTGTATCAACCCACCATCTAGGAAAAGTGACGCATAGCATGCCCAAAACAGTTATTAAAAGCATGCTCCTGCAGTCTTGTCATACCCAGAGACCTTGTAAGTTTGTTACTCTAGTCTAGCAGTGAATTAAAAAATACATTATGCAATGTTACTTTCTACAAACACGGTGCTCATGTCACATAGATAAATCTTCTAGATAAACATTTAAACACCACTCAGTATAACTACTTGAAACAACACACGATTACCTCTAACTCCGACACACACAAACACACAGTGCACATTACTCAACGAATCTAATTAAAACTAAAATTCATTGGACACAGTTCACTAATTTGTAGAACAAACACTTATAATGTCACCAGATGTTCAGTGACAAGCCGTGGCAGGCATCCCATGCATTTCTAAAGACTTCATTAGAAACATGAGCCGTGGTGCTTAGTATAACGACGATGACTGTTACTTTACGAGGGCGGAGTTGCTAAACGTATAGCCAACCTATACAAACTAATATGCTAATTCAGACCTCGTTAGAGTCTCCGTAGGATGTCATATTGTCAATGCAATACAATCGACATTTACATAAATATTTTTAAGCTTCACTTTTTGAAGGGTTATGGGACTTTGACGGTCAATCTTACGGTCGGGTCGGTCCCACTTTGGTAAGAAACAAATAATTTCATGTAATTATGAATGTTGGAGGTTCTTGAACCTACTAGGAAAAAATTTCAGTCGAAAATAACTGACGCATTTAAAGAAATAAGTAGCCAACATCCGTTACGCGCACAAATTTTGAGAACAAATGTTGTTGCAGAAACGAGTAATTTTAGTCAGTAATGTTTGTTTTTTAAGATAGAACGTGACTTTTTGAACTCACGAATCTGAAATGGCCAAAACTTTAATGAGCATGTAATTATACTTTGCGTCAGTATAATAACGATGCAATGATGCACATGACAATGATGAATGGGAGAGATTTGAACTCTGACAACAATCTGGGATGTACCTTCCTTGCGGACATTTTTTGGCCGCATCTTGGGAAAATCTACTTAAAGTATAAGAAATGAAAACACAATTTATCGTTGGAAACCGTAAGCAAAAGTATCACGAGCATATATAATGCAGTAGGACGTGTGTGGCTGTGTTAGTAAAACGTTCACATACAATGGTAAGGAGTCACAGTTAAATGAATGGCAGGGAATATGTAAACCGTTCACCCACTCACCGGAATTAGCACCGTTCGCCGCGGTCAGCCCTTATTACCCACAAAACAAAGGAAACGTCAATAAACATACTAAATATAAATCATGCTACCGTCAAAACAATAATATAAACTACTTTCTAATATAAAAGTATAACTCTATCTACCTAAATCCAAAAAACAAAATCAAAACTGAATGTTTGAGGGCATGCAAAATCTGTAATATTCAGAGTCAAAATAAAACGCAAGACTATGGGCAAGAAAACAAAAGAAAAATGAGTTAGTAAACCCACAACCATCATTATTGACAAAATGATGAGCTTCACTACTAAATAACTCTAGTCTTCATCCAAACTACTCTGATAAGATCAAAACGGTAACACAGATAAGATTTTATATTTAGATCATTACGAATCAAGAATGATACAAGTCTTAATGAATCTTCGAACATGTATGCTTTTGTATACTTGAAAACAAGTAGATACATCTAGTACAGTGCGTGCTGTTATATAAATATTCTATCTTTGATTTTATCTATTGACCCACATAGCGCTAGAGATGTCCCAAGGTCAATTAGTAGTACCTGTAAGGGACACCAAAACACATCTAGGACTTAACTTTGAATAGGTATATTCCGAAGATAAAAAAGAAAAAGAAACACACCTTCTCGCCTCTGTCTGGAAGAGTCAAAAGTTTTTCTTTTCTTGACCGCAGTCTTTTCACATATCTTCACGTGTTTTGCTAGTGACACTGGCACGAAGGTTCGTCCGCAGACAGCGCATGGAAGAAGGGGTAGTGGTCCAGAAGGTTGTGGAGGGACGGGGGCCACCGGGTTCGTAGGAACCGGAGGTGAGGGTGGTGGCCGGTTTGGCAACGGAGATCTCTGGATGGGCCGGAACTCTTCATCATTGGGAACTGGAGACCCCACCCCACACCCCGGCTGCTCCGGCGATGGCGAACGTGAATGCTTCGAAGAATGCTCTTGTTGTTGTTGCCGTTTGCCTGGAAAGACGAGGATTACATTTTATCACGGGCAAGCAGGATATTTGTTTGATCTCACATCTAGAACGGATCGAAAATAATTCGTTCTGTGTCAAGCGATATTCGATTATTTGTCTCGAATGTTCATTCATGAAGAGATTGAGTGTTGTTATAGGCTGCTGCTGACCACCACATTTCACGGAGTGTTGCTCAGATTGTGAACTGCGAGTTTAAAATCCCCATCAAACATCTTCATTTTGCTAAAATAGTCCTAGTCTTGTTCTAGCCAAGTGATCATTCGAAGACTGATATTTCAGAGTGCTAGCCTTACAAGCGACAGCTGATCTTCTAAATAGCCTTACTTAAATATTTCAATAAACTAAGCTAGCGAAGGCCAGATAGAAATCAAATGTGTTAGGATGGAATGAGTAGACTTAGTTTAGATTGGAGTTAGTAATTAAAATATATACTGTTAAGAATACGGGTACCTACATCGCGTAGGAAGGTAATTGATCTCAGCGATCTATCTAAGCAGCTAAAAACACATAAGGTCGGTTGGTGCTTAAATGACACTAGAGAAGATTAACCCTTAATAGTTTAACAGTACTTTTTAGGCTGAACAGACTAAAACAGTACCTATTCACTTTAGGTGCATGACATCACCGAAATCAGAAATAAACTACGTATTGTCAGCAAGCGGGTCGATGCGCCACTTACACGACAAAATGGCTGTGTTTTAAACCTAAATTATTAGGTTTGCTAAGAACGTCTGCAAAAGCAAAGATTACCTATTTCCAACTTAAACCTGGTGACATTTAAAAATACAAATAAAGATAGTCTCTTTGGCAAAGGGCATCACTAGCTCGATTATAATCATTTTAACATCATTATAGTGATCTATCAAAGCTTTCTCTTAAATTACAACTTAGTTGCACTTAAAGACCTATTGATCGTCAATCCCTTATGCGGTGTACGGTATGGTGGTGACTATAATTTCCATTCACCTTTAACTTTAATATACCTTAATCACCACAAAACATCTCCATTGAGGTGGTTCCCATTCCATGGAAATGGAAAAAAATGACTCAAACGATGACATCGATAAACTTTGTACTTTCCTGTAGCTACGGAATTTACTTACAACAAGGATAATTATCCTGATATTCATTATAAGAGAAGAATATTCCGATTGTATACGTTAATATTTCAATCACATTACCGCAAATAAAATCCTAGTACGCTTCACCCATAACGAATCACAATACAAAAAGATTCTTCACAAAACATGCTTACGCTAGATTCGTGACATAAGCGGTGGGTACAATTTCAAGGCTACACCGAATATTCCTCGAGCGTAGCCCGTGTAGACGGAGGCTCTTGGAGTGGTTATTTGAAAATTCAATATAAAAAAAATGCCTTCATTCATCGCCAAACTCATGAAGGTTGAATAGCATGTAAACATGACGCAAGCCAGCGACCACAACCTCTATATTGATTAGTTAAATTACTACCTAGCTCACGCAACCTCCAGCTAAGTAAAAATGTTCCCTAAACGTGGCCACAGTTGTGAACTTGCGGCTTGAGCTGAAGTTGGGAATAACAAAAGCGCAAATTACTTGACAAAGGCAACGGTTAAAAACAGTGTGGGCGGGCGATATTGCAGAGGGGGACACTTGACCTCAAACAACATAGATAAAGGATAGGATGAAGCGATTTCATTCGACTATTCATCGTCCAGTAATATCCATTGCAAATAAGCAGATATGAGGATATAAAACTTCTAGCTTCCGAGCCAAGGCTCAAGGAATCACCATGTTCAAGTTCACTGTTTATTTATTCTACTTCGTAGATGTTTAACGACCGTTTCCTTTCGTAATCATATTTGTAAACGATTAATATTCCGGTTTCATTGATACGTCAACCGGTATTGAAGTATTATGTAATCCATAGAGGACATATCTGTTACAACCGGAGGAACCAGACGTGTGGCTTTAAAATAACACCTTGTCACTTAACTGTAGATTGTTAATTAAGGGGTATAAAGGGTGTAAAAAGACCCTTAACGAAGCCGACAGGCACTTGTTCTCCCCATCATTGCGATTTTTTTTTGTTATGGACCATACCTGGGAACCTTCTAGTTACGGAGATATTGGAGGTCAAAGATCCGATTTTTCAAGTTTTTTTAAAAATACTACTTTTCAAGGTTTTAACTTTACTTTAATTACCTCCATGACCCGTTTACTATTCATAGCATCCATCAGCACCAAGTTTTGAGTGCGTTACATTGAATTGACCGTAAAACGTGATTTTTCACCCCAAAAAAAAAATGTCGTTACCCAGCAATAATTTTTGCGTAGGATGACTTAGTTTGATGTACAGAATGCTTGGTTGACGGCTTCGTGAAGGGTCTGTTTACACCCTGTGTTATCAGCTCCCAGCTGATACAAGATATAACGTAAAAATAATGAAGTTGGCATGCATCACTCATCATGAGCCAATTGTCATTTCCACGCATTAGTACAGTAAATGTCATAATATATGAGCAATAAATAAATAGTTGAATCAGTTCACGTGGGAAACCGGTTCTAATCGTGTAGTGTTGGTGATGTGATGATTAGTAATTAAATGCTACTCCCTGTAATCATGAGAACATTGGTTATGATTACTTATACATCAGCTACGGTGGCTCGCAGCAATGTTTTATCTTAAAGTCACAAACAATGGTTGTTAAGCAAAGCTTTTTATATTATCTATATTCTGCTGGAGTACTGGATGCTTATATAAATAAAGTGCGGAGATAACGTGTGCATTAGTATCTAGTAACAACAAAGCAGAAAAGTGGTTCTAAATAAACAACTCTTAATCCAACGATATAACACAAACAAAAGCTGCATTTTTATGTGCAATAAATCATAAATACCATCGCCCCATCGATAAGACGGCGGGTTGTGCGCGATCGGGTGGCTGAACTCGCCACTCGCCAGGCGGCCAGCGCAGGCGCATCCCGTTCGAGGGCGCTCAAGTAGCACGCATGACTCGACTACTAATTGACTTTAGTCGGTCTCGGTAAAACAGTTCTCTAGTTTAAAATAGGAACATCTTGATGGTTTAGAAGAAACCGGATGACTGCGGCGCGATTCAACTATCTTTAGTTTGGGACTATTTGATACATATAAGACCGTTCGAATGAAATTATGTGAAGCTCCTGATCACATGCGAAAGTACCTAAATAGGGTACTGTAATTATAATTATAAACACGTACTGATAAAGAGAGCATAAAACGCATAGGCAATAAAGAAAATAATGCTAATTAACTGTAGTCCCAAGCAATCTTGTAAAAACAATGCAGATTGATAAAGTATCAGTCGTAAAGATACAATTCTATACTATAAACATACAGAACCATAAGCATAACATAGACGACGTTTCTCACATCCACAATGGCTCAATACCAAGGCCAATCAAGTCGCAAATACTCAAAAAACGCTACTTAAAATTCTGAGCCCATCAAAGGATCTCACCAATTTTAACCTTTCCGAGAAGATGTTCGCTGTTCCCAATATTAAATAGCGTAAATCCTGCATATGCGGTACGTGGTACATCACTGAAGCGTGCCATGAACACAAATTGATACAGGTTTTATTTAACGTTGAAGCTGTTAACAAGCGGAGCGCTGTCTGCCGGCATCGTACACACACGTACTACATCAAAGGATTCAGTGCAAGTAATGAGCGGCAAGCAACTGATGAACTTCGATTAGGAATGAGGCAGAACTATTTGCAGCTGTAAATAAAATCGTTTAAGAACGATGGTACTAGTAACCATTTGCATAGAAAACCAGGAACTATGATAAGTCGTTCAACAATGGCAGTTATCTACACCAGAGCTCTATACATATGTACATTACCTAAAATAGACTTAATGTTATGTATAAAATGTCACGCTAATCTACCATATCTTGTACGGCAAATATAATTGCAAGCGCGACGCGAGCCGACCTGAATACCTTCCACTATCGCGGCTCAGGAGGAACCAGATCACATAAATATGTTTGATTTTGTATTAAGTTGCTAACAACCCTAATCACTTTTTTGTGTAACTAGTCATGTTAATGAGATCATAAAATAAATTTATTTCAAAGACGGTTCCCCATTTGCGTAATTGCTAAGGGAACCATCCTAGAAGTATGTAAATTTTGGATTTTAGATTCACTTGTAATATTAAACACCAATTAGATCCCCAAAACGGCCTATAAGTCACATTTATTGGAGGGTAAAACATAGGTAGAGAACGTGTCGAGTGAGGGTTAGGGTGACAGGTACTCGTCAGTGCCTGGCACAGAATTTCAAGCACGGAACCCGGAGGTTCTATGGGGGGTCATCGTCTTACTAAAAACTTGAATGCTTTCAAGTTCAGTGTAAAGCAATGTGCGTAAGATATAAGATTTCCAGAAATAGATCCGGATTGCCGTGCGCCTTCTATAAATAGAACGTTGGGTAACGACTAATTAACTTTATAGTGCAACCACACGAACAAAACGAACTAAAGGCATGTCCATGTGGCCATGTAGCACGTGAATTTGTAAAAAAAACATGTATAGTATGTAGCATACGACCATGTCATCTGATTTTGAAATGTTATTCGATAAAATTCAGGTACGATGTTTATTTATTACATTTGGAGTCCGTGAGTGAGTTTATACGTGATCATTTTGGAAGAGGCAGAATAAATTCATTAATATTCAGTTGGTCCAACAAACCGGATAACGTTAAATCCAACAGAACAAAATATAACGAATATAATAAATATTTCAAGATGAATCTTTTAACACATGGCAGCAGGACACGCATCAATGAGCAATAAAAAAATCTTCTAGTGTTCAAGAAGAATTATGAAATTACAGAAGCAAGAGACAAATTATATTAAATACTTAATGCAATATTTCTCATTAGAGAAGAAAGCGTGTCTATAATATGAACTTTAATTACGAGCCACAAATCGCGTGAAGAATGCAATAAAGCACGAAATTACTTCCTATCTGAGCAAACATTGCGGTCGCAGATAACTTACATGGAGGAATAGACTTCTTACCATTACTGCTTCGCTCAAAACTATCGTGTCATGACATGATCATTTACACCTACTGCTTCGTACTTTGGAAAATGCTGTGGTATGCGAAGAGAATCGATGATTAATGGTGTGGTACGGTAGTTAAGACCATCCAATTGTGTACACGAAAATCTCAATATGAAAGCGACAAATATGTTATTGACTTCGCTGATTTTGTAGTCGTGCTTTAAAATTCAGGAGAAATCAAAACGTCTGCCATTACAGTTTGGTAACGCTTATGCCGCTGAACAAACAAATGAGTAGTAGACCAGTTTGTTAGGTTCCCATCCACGCATTGTTCATCAATTTGCAGCGTCGACTCACGAACTTGCTTGACATGGGAACGAAAGTGACCGCAGTGTTACATGAAAGAATTATTACGAGCTCAGCTTAGAGAATATCAGACACTTTCATATGAAAGGTTATATTGTAGTCGTGAGAATGAACGTATGCAAACAACTGGACGAAGGTACCTGTGCGAGATAACGTATGTGAGTTTACTCGGTTTGTTCACGCCTCTTACGTAAATAAAGGTCAAGTAAGTTCGGTATATGACGTTTTGACGGCGATCTCCTAAAGTAGAACAGTGAGTTCGTCAAGTTATCTACACTTTTTGAGTTTTGACAACACTTTTGGGCGAAAATGATGCTGAGAATGTTGTGACACAATATACTAACGTTTTTATGAGAGAGACCACCACAAACCCGGGTAAAGAACATCACAACAAAATAGATGAAGATTGCCTATTTGCCGTTTGGTCAAGTTGAACAGTTACAAATTAAGAACAATCAGTGAAAGTGTAATTACAACGAATGATATTTCTAAAGTCATTGCATCAATAAACAAATAGAAATCTGTTCTATCTTCACGCTGAGTGCGCCGTTGCGTTGCTCCGATTCCGCATCAAACGCTGATGAAAACCAATATCGTGATCTCAAATATCTTGTCGGAATTGTTCCAATGCGGTGATATCGTCGCGTCTCGGCGCAAATATTATATTCCGAATTGAGATTTCACAATCGTGAATGTGCATGAATTCTCGGAGCCGACTCTTTTGATCATCGTACCGTGTAGTCTAATGAAGACATAATACTTTAAGCAATTGAATTTTATTGATTGTAATTCTCTAGGTAGGTAGATTTTAAGCGTGGGCAGTATGGACAGTAGATATGCAATTGATGTTTAATACAAATAAGTTTGTATATTTAATTATAAAATGTCAGGAATATACCTTCTCGAGAAGTATAAAAATAAGCATTTCAAGATTTTAACAACAATAGGATGACGTAGCGACAACTGACATTTAACCCGCATGCTGTAGATCATAAAAACAATGATCATTAGGACAGAAACCAGTTAAGTAACCCACAAGGCAAAGTCACCGCAGAGTCATGGTTGGACAGTAGTTTCTATACAACATAAACACAATCAACGGATTTCATCTTAATAGCTACATTGAAAACTTATCAAAATAATCAAGAAAGTCTCGTTTCCTAACACTTACACATGTGAAACATGCATGGAGACAATCCTCAACATATGGGAGCTAGATCATATCAAACAATTTGTCGAGGAAAACGCGCTTACTGAAACTCCCACGGAAGCTAACGTAGTCCAAGCTAAAACAATAGAGAGGCGGGACAGTTTTTACTAAACAAGACATCCTCCTACAAACACGGGATGTCAGAAAGAAATGATTAATGAAGTGTCGACGAATATTAATTAATATAACAAAAGGCAACGCACGAAATTGTTCTTTGATTACTATGTTTATGTAGAAGAACAACTATTATAAAGCAATATTGTGTAGTTACTTGCCGTTGAATCACAAAGTAAACAGACCAAATTGACTGCAGATGGGACCAACATTTTAGGAAGACTTACTTTTTTTGCGGCGAATCCTAAAACCGCAAAGCATGATGAATAAAATTGAGACCGCGTTAATATTTCACACAAACAAGTTACACTGAGAACATTATCTTAAACACTGAACTTAAAACACACAGTAAGCAGTTAGTTTCAGTGTTCACATTACGGGTGGCACCACGTGCTTATCAGTATTGTATTGTGCCTAGACCAATAGTACCTACAAGTGTTCACTCACTGGTTGTGTTCAAGGTTTTTATGTTATTTCGATCGGATGAGTACCTACTATTTAACTTGTTTTTATCATCTTCGTATAATATTGTGGTTTAAGAAAAACCTTCCAAGAACTTGATTGAACGAAATTAATTTACGCGTGTTTTTGTTAATGGTCAAAGATCAAACTGACGTAATTGATGAAAACACTGTGGGTAACAAGCAAAAATAACAGATACTAAGTGAAGATATTGAAGTTAATGGTCTTTAAACTATTTGAGCGAGTGTGTCGTCTAATAAAAGCTTTTAAAATTCCCAAGCGTTATGTGAACTATCTTGAAAGGGCAAAGTTGAGGCTGAGGCAGAGAGCGACCGTTACAAAATTATTAAATGCACCGCCCATCTCTCACCCTACCGGTGCGAGACATTACGAGACCTTTCATAATAAAGCCGGCTCGTTTGTTGTTAAAAATCAAAGAGCAGCAGCTGTACATCGCAAACAGGGTCACACCGAATGCAATAAAAAATGTGACAGTGGCTCCAGCTGCGTACTTGCGTTAAGAAATGTCGGCTGACACTATTCCGGGCTACTCTTTTAGCGCTAAGAGTTAACAAAATGCGAACATTAAAGATTAACGATGGAAAGATAACTTTAATTAATGCTAAATAAAAATTCTTTGGAGTCGAAATGATCATTATGGATTTAGAGAGAATGTAATTAGAAATTTAAAGCAGAATTAGAAACAAGCAATCGATACAATTGAATGAATATTAATGTATGATATAATTACGGTTGTTGCATGTTTTTCGTCTTCTTGGTATTGAGTGCAATTGCACGAATGAAATTTACTTTAGACAGAATTTGTTAGTTGTTAATCAAATCAACATGATCAAAAAATCCTGAATATTTTTGTGTTAATAGCAGCTTAAAAAAGCAATAATAAAATTTACCTTTCTTGGAGCCGAATATTGACTTGAGTTTTGATATGGTCCTCTTCTTCATTTTGAGTTAACACTTCCTACAGTATTACACCAATTTCAACCACAAGTGTTGTAGACATCGGTTTACAACAGACAGAAATACATTCGACACTACGTCCTAAAGTTTTTCAGACGATCTCGACTTTTTGCTCCTTTTGCCGCTCTTATTTCCGTGCTACGAAAATAGTCCTAACGCAACACTTGCACCGCAGCGCAGACGCATCACTCATACGTATAGTACGTTTTAACACGAAACTCTTCACTTAATGAGTTTTTTCAGTCAAACACAAAAGCTTACAGCAGAGAAAATTACACTAGCACAAACTCATGTGAGACAGCAAATTTTAGCCAAAACAAACACATCCATTACCCATTTTTGGTTATCTCGAAACTATGCTTATCACTTACTATCAATAAACCGGCCCACGTCAAGTGATAACGTGTGAACTAAAAATTAAATATAAATTACGCGCACGAGTTTACTGCCGAGGCTCTAGCGAAATACTAAAGTGTTATTATGATTCCTCTCGAACAAGATAATAAAACGTATGTAGGGATGGGCGTATGAAATTCAAAGAAAACACAACAGAGTGTTGCACAACTCGCTGACCGCTCACGAGTAGTAACGATTCGGACACCGAACTAGATAAACCTTTCAGGCAGGAACCATCACTGTGACGCCTATTCTTGGTCGTGCTACGAACGCAACTAAACACGCAGCGGCGCACGCGCAACACACGAGAATAATAGAGAGCTTGACCGGTATACGCTACACTGACACAAAAATTGACAAACTTTGAGTCCCCTTCCGCTTACAGAATCCCATTTCCGTCGGAATTCAATCAAGCGGAGAAATGTATGGAACTCGTTAGCAATATTTGGATATACCGGCGGCGGCGCAGTGGTGACAACACCGGAGGCAACGTATCCGCCGACAGCTTTTTAAAAATGGAACTTAACGAATGGCACTTTCGGGAAGAGCGACGATTCAAATCTGGATAATGGGCTCGGACTACGTATAAATCACCAAGGGGTGCGAAGGGAATAAACATATGAAAGGATCGAGCAGGGGAAGCGGGACAAAAGTAACAAAAAATAAAGGAATTTAAAGCTCACTTGGAAAGAATATCCTAGTATGATTTGTGGGAACTTTGCAATACTGTTTAATTTTTTTAACAAGAATGAAAATTTTGAATTTATGGGAATCGATTTTATTTACTAACGATACAGATGTCTTCAGCTTCTATTTTAAACATAGGGAGTAATTAATGACAGATTTAAGGAAGGATAAAGATACTTTCCGTCTAAGGAGTCCGGTCCATAATTACTACCACTTTAGATGCGGCGTCGTTAACGGAAACATAATGCATCCTCTTTGAACCGCCAACTAAATTAGTCCTGTTGAAAATAACTTCCTTATTTCGAATTTAAGACCAGTAGAGAGAACTAGGCAGAAAGATCTTCTTGCAAAATTTTAGATACCCCCTTTGTAACTGCTAAGAAGGATATTGACCCTACGCAGAATATAATGTAGTGAGCACATGTGCAAGCTATTGCAATTAGCGACACTGGCGGCGAACATTCACTAAACACGCCTTGTTGGTCCAGACTCCCATCCATTTCGCAAAACAAACATGGTTGTTTATGCCGTGAAATATGCCAAGTCGTAAACGAATCATACATAGTTGTGACACAGTTAGCATTTCAGAGTTTGTTTAGGTTTACTTCATCCGACCGACGAGGAGTGCCACTTACGAAATGATGTTCACACTTTAAAGCAATTTGCGAACCACATTCGACATGATACTCAAGTGGATAACAATGAAATTGTATTACTGCATAGGGAACGTGAAGAATCAGTTGACTACATATGTTCCTTACATAAGAGCCATATTGAATTTTAGACACGGTTAGATAAAAACATTTATGACTTTCCTTTTGATGTGGTAACATAGAAGTAGGAAGCTCCAGGTGTACCTACTGCAGGGATTAAAATTTTCAAGTGGAACAAAAGGACAAAATTATTACCTGACTTACTAATATTGAGTAAATAATTTGTTTTTGAAATTACTTTAATTACACTGAATCATTTACATAGTTCTAATTAATATGAACGAAGCAAGCTAGCTAACAAGAGGAACGATAATAGGTTATTATTGTACCATGCTTGGTGGACCACGGAATAGGTCAACCATGCTAGGCTTGACGAGAGAAAAGGAGGGAGAGAGTATAATAAATTCATTGCCGATTTCTGTGAGCATGATGCTCGAACAATCGCACGCAATGGTGCGCGTCCAACCGCTGTCTCACACTTGGATGCGCATCCTGACACATATCCACATTTTTGGAAGCCTCGGATGGAACGATATAAATCAGATGAAAGTAAGAGGTAAATTCGTAAACATGCAAAAAAATTAAAGATTAGAAAGCAAGAAACAAAAATACAGTACCTAATATAAGACAACAATTAATAGTCTCGTTATCTCGTAACTGGTAAACGCGCATCAAATCTTTGCGAGATTTACGGGTATAAATTGCCGTCCTTTCCCCATAATAAATCAACAATATTGAAAAGTTCACTTCCAGATTTGATTATAGACATAACCGCAGTCTGCAACCAAGTGAAACAAACGAATTTGATATGTAACATAAACTGAGATCAGATCAAGTTTGAGGACATAACGGTAACATGTCTTACATGTCACATTGAATTTAAATAGAATACGTAGGAAGTATCATTTATCCAACACAAAATGCGATGCTTCAAAACATAATTATTATGCTGTTAGAAAAAGCAATAAAATGAAATACACAGGTAATTGCAAAAGAAATAAAAGAATTATTAATGGCAATGATGAAGAAACTGACGTACAATAGATAACAGTATTTATGAATAGCTAGACAAATAAGGCGAATTAGAAAGATCCGGCCTGAAAGTTCCGAGTGAGCTTATGACATCATACAGCAAAACAAAGGCTAGGAGAGGAACATGTGCCTAAAACGGTCTATTCAGTTGATTCACATGCCCGAAACGAAAACTCGGTGTAATCCAAGCAGGCTGCACTAAACCAGTTTATGACCCATTATTGTCATTTGACACTCAAAACAAGGAACTGACGTAACTGACTCACACGCTACGCTAGCCAGCTTAAAAGTCCAGTATAAAACAATAGACTCGTTTCACAATGAACCCGAAGCCGATCCGACTTTTGTATCGACTCGACTGGTTGTATAAGAGATGTTAAAAATACGACGACGACCAGATTGACAAGGATCACTGCGAAAGTAGCAACGGGATTAAATATAGCAACCTTATTTTAGTTGACTCCATTCTTAGAAATCGCTAAGTTTATTTATGATAGTAAAGCCGTAGCTCGAATACTGCATGTGACAAGGAAAATAGGCGACACGTTTTATCTTTGCATCTTGTTACAACTACATGTAGGTGTTAAGTGATTACATAACTAGTCATGTGTATAAAATGTTGTTTCTATTGATATGCAGTGTTTTCGAATGAGAGGCCAGTTTACACAATGAATAGGATTTACAACAATATACACCTAACACACACAAGTTAACGACTCACAATTATTTACATATCTCAAGGTTGGTGCCTGCATCGAATATGTTAATTATAGGACAACCTGGACACGACGTGCCATAGATGAAGGATAGCATAGGTTTAGATATAAATTGAATTAACAAAAATAAGTGTGTAAGCCAATAAAACGCCTAAGTTGGAGCATATGTTGAAGGGCATGACAAAGTTAACGTGAATGATGTGGTAACAGAATTAATTTACTCAAATGAAGTCACTGCAACAGGTGTCCAAAATAATTTGGAACGTGTGTGGGCGACATTGCTTCTTTAAGTAGGTATATAAATAACAAGCAATATTTATTTCGTAAATACCATGTACTGGTAGATGACACCTATTAAAGAAGAAATTAAAGACAACGAAATATTCTCAAATGGACAAATTGCCTGACAAAGATAAATAGAAACATGTTGAGTTGATCAAGCTTTCCTGTATAGATGACTCGCAGCCATGCCGATAATGGCTTAGACGTGACTTCTATTTGCGAAGTGACAAGCTGCATTGTATCCATTGCAATAAATATTCGATTAGAGATCGAAACATGGCAGCGAGTAAGCGTCGAGTTCATTTAACTTCGAAATGCTACATGAATGAAGATATCTGTATAACTGTAGGTAGACGGCCAGTCTACGAATGATGTTAGCAATACAATGTGTTGACTTTGACGTCTGAAATCGTAATCCTACACACTTTTTTATGAAGTTCCTTTTACAATGTGTATGAATATGGAGTCAATATAGCAGATGCGCTCCAAAATAAAAGACATATTTTTTTAATTGAAATTGGATTTTAAGCTTAGTATGGATCCTGTCGATGCAGCGATGCTTGGAGAAGACCTATAGCAGAGAACATCATTCGGCTAAATGATTTTTTAACTTCAAAGTAAATAATGCCAGAAAGTCATCATCGATTCCCATTACAATACTACGTAAACGGTGTCAAACCTTGATGACTTTAGTGCAGAAGTGTACCAATAATATTTTCAAATAGGGGTAAATATTCCTTATCCAATAAATACATCTGGTATGATATGATTATCTGCCTGCCCGAATCAATGATTGCACAAAATATACTTTCGGAAATGGCTCATCATGTAGAATTTGTAGACAGTAACTGCAGTCAAGTTATACCGCAATATTAGGAAAATGTGCAACCTTGATTTCATGAAGTAGGTACTTATAAAAATAACTCATAAAGAATGAGAATAGGGACGGCTCACGGAAGGTAATGTCGGTCAGACGAAGGGAATGCATGATTGATGATGCTAATTTCCTATTGATCGGCATCGGCGTGCTTTTATTTGCGTAAGTAGACCGCAAGCACTTAGCTCGATTTTATTTTAGCAAAATAACATAAAAAAACTCCTTGTGTCATTTTTTTTTTACTTTAATGAAGCGAACGAACAGATCTAGGCAATACATGACTTCATGATACATAGTAATATAGCTTTTCACTTTTCGATAACTAACTGCCAAAACTAGAAGTGTTATAAGTGTTATGCTTAAAAATGAGGGGGAATTACCCGAATTACACTAGCAATATAACGTTTTATTTGTTCAGCTAATAGAAAGGAAATACTATAATTAAACAATACTTGATAAGAGCTATTGCGATGTCATTGTACTGTTTATTAGCGGAATGATGCGGAGTTTTTCAATTGCCAGCACTCACATCGGAGTATGGACTCAATAGCTGTAGTTTAAATGCAAATGATTGATTCTCATCTGCACACAGATGGCAAAATTAGATCACGAATCATAACAATAAATATCAATAGCGGAGATTTAATCTTCGGTAAACACACATGTGAAACACACGCAGTGTTTGAAGTCAAGTGTCATCAGTCAATTCATAAATGAATCGTGTTTTTGAACGCCTTTTCTTTTGATAATGTTACGAATGAAGTATTTTTATAGCCACTCAAAACAAGTATCACGACCTTCGATGGTTTCGATACATTAAAGAACGATGACCACAATACAAAAAGACGGATCGACTCCGACTGTGAGTGGGCGAGCGCCATGGAGCCTACACACAAAAATATTTGTTGATCTCGCGTGTCTTGCAACTTTGGCTTTACTTTACATCCGATTAGGCTATTAGTGACAATATGATCGCATACAAAGAACCAGACAGGGTGTATTCAGAGATTAGCCCGATTGTAGCACTTTCACTTGTGATTAATGTTTTTTTTTCCTTTGTACAAAAGCATGACTTGCTTAAATCTGGCTTGAATACGCATTTAATATTTACGCAACCTTACAACCATGCCTGGGCCAGTTAGCTAAACATTTTGATAGAGATCTACACAGCCTTTAATTTGACAGAAGTAGGAAATCGTTATTGGATGTAACAGTGTAAAAGCATGAAATAAGAAAGTAAATTGAAAGTTGCTTCGACTGTAACAAAGACAAAGCTAGATATTTGTGAGATTATGAAAAATAAACGCGGCAAATGTTTTATTGGTCGAGGATAAATGTATTGATCGAAAAATGTAATGTAGTTTCTGTAACCGTTTGCCAGCATGATGAAGATTCAAAAGACGAAAAAATAGTTAAAACTTATTCGTCTGTTGAATTGTTTTCTATACGGTTTTCAGAAATAGATTTATTCATTTTAGTGGTTTCAGAAACTATAAAAGCAAATTGTCCATACTAATATTAATAAATGCGAAAGTAACTCCTGTTTGTCTGTTACCGTTTCACGCCTTAATGGCTGAACGGATTCTGATCAAATAAGGCACAAAGATAGGTAGGTCGTTAGGACACAAGATTTTTATCCGGGTAGTACGTTCCTGTGGGATAATTTCCGACTTCTACGCGGGCGAAGCTGCGGATAGTAAAGCGTAAATTGAAATAAAAATTAATAGTTTAATACCCTTTCAAATATCAGCCTCAGACCGAAATGCAAAGAGCTTTCAAAGTAAGTTTTGATCAAAAAGTTACTGGGTATAAGTGCAATACGTGAACAGACGAGCCGAAAAAGCTAACTAGGTATTGCCTATTTACACTCATTGTTTAAAAAGAAAACGAGAGAAGACAAACCTCGTTAATTGTGATAAGTGGAAGACAAACTAGGCTGATGCATCATTTAACACAAATTATGTCCATTACGGTCGGTACATCAAATGAATGATAGAGCCTGTGTGTCATTATTTCGGCAACTTTGACAATTTTGCACGGAGATGTTGAAATTAAAGAACTTTCATTTCACAAATATAATATTCAAAATTGCAAGATTAATAGAAATAATAAGTGCCTATCAGAACGTTAAATAATCCGTGAAATTATTAGATATTAAAATGGTGTCAAACTATTATAAAATAGAATTTAGTTCTCGTGAGAATTTCAAGCGTTATGGAATGGCAGTTCCTAGAGGTAATGAAAATACTGGTTTTGCGAAACGACGATGGCTTTGAAAGGTTCAAAGTTCGGTCAATAATAATCTAGGAATTCCAATGATAATGATAGTGTCTATGGAGATGTAGTTTTATGCGGACGACAGTGAATTCGACTAGAAACATAACTTTTGGAGTGATTTACAAATTAATGCGTATTCACAGAAGCAAGAAAAATTAATAAGTGCCTAATCGAATAATTTTAACGACTACCTTTATTATGAGGACGGGTATATGATACAAGATATGTGGCAATACTATGGGATTAAGGCTTTTTATTTTACTGATCCAGAAATTGAACCCGGAAAATGCAAGTTGTCTCATTTGCTCGTAATATTTTGAAGCATGAATTATTATTTGGCTGATTCTCATGTCTTATACCAAATTTATTATATCTTTCTGTGGGCTGGTGAAAATAGTTCTGGAGAATCAGGAGTTCTGACCAAAATAGTTTCAGATTACATTTCTGTTGGAATCGAGGACTTTCAAATACTTTTAATATTGGTTTCTTATGTAAAAGAACGTAACCATGTTCCATTATTAAACATTATTCTAATACAAGTCGCACACGCGATCATCAGCCGTGGTTTGCAATTACGACTTACCGCCGACCACCATTAAGTACTATATTACCTACATGATATTACCTTGCTGATATAATATCTGTACCTAATTCAACCTTAAGTCCTTTGTTGTATAATAAATAATATTGTAAGAAGAATACATAATTTGCTGTGAAACTAGATACCTACACGAACGAAGGCCAAAATGGTTTAGGTATACCTGAGGCCTGAGCTTGGCAGACAAGAGGAGAGCAAGCCTAATTGGACGTGTATTTGACGTGGAAAGCGGAAGATTGACGGTTGAAACTTAATTTGAAAAGCTCATGTCCAGTGGACCATGATAGGTTAACTTGATGATCAGGTATCAAAAAAAGATAACTAGCCATTACAACAGACTTGTAACATTAGTTGCACGGTCATGTAATTTAATATATCGGAAATTGGAACATATTCCGCTTGACATTTGAGATGAAAAAAATATAGGTAAGTATATGATTATGTCTTGAAGTCGTATAGGTAAGTAATTAATGTGTGAGAGATTGAAATCTTACACTTTTCGAAGTAGAACGTTGATTAACCGCAAGTCAAACATATGCAAGGCTGTTCGTAATGAGGTAATGACAACCAGAAACTAGAGCCTTCGTTTTTAAGACACACCGTTTTAACAGGTTCATAAATTAATTACGGGATGTTAAAAAAAACTCGCAGACAAACGGCAAACAAGTGGTTCTAAAGTTTTAATTAGAGATATCTAAGCCGATCGGTATTGTACACATGACGTAATGTGGCCTATTACGCGCCATTGCATATTTACTGTCCATAGAAACCAAGTGCGATAAAACACTGACTAGCCATATTTGCGTTCACCTTATACTGAAAGAGAACAATGTCGGTTTGTTCCACGGCGTTTGGAACAAGTGCTGTATCCACACGATTTGGCATCATGTTAGGTGTATTTGTTCTTATGCTAAAAGTTGACGTAATTGAATCCAATTGAAACGAGGGAATATTTCTAATTGTAAAACAAATTACTGTTGCGTTGATTGAATGAATGGCGGTGGAACTGAGTAGAGGTCGATGATGTAAACAAAGACTCAAGAGAGGAAGACTGTGATAGGTGGTTTCTTTGTTCTCGGGTGAGGTTTAGGTAAATACCTAGGTACTTTTTACCCAATGAGTGAGTGTCTAGATACTACCGCTTAGAGAGTCAGACTGAACTGAATTCTCTACTTTCGCTGCATTCTTAGACTTTTACGAGTTTATGATTTCTGACTCTATCATACCTACCTGCTATGAATCGAAAGTTTTATTTAAAATTTTAAGCTTAGCATAACACGAAAGTTAGATGTAGCAATGTGGTAAAGTCTACCCCAGCATGTTGACCTCACCTTGAACTTGTGATATCGGAAATTTTATGTGTGATACGTCTTGTATTTTTTCTCCCATTGATCACGTGAATACCGTAGATCGTCATCATACTGTGAACCTCTCGTAGTTGCAACCAAGGTGAACTTGATTTGTTGACTGAGTGGTGCAAAAACATGCCGCCCGAGGTTTAAGCACTTGACTTGACTTTATGTAGATAGGTCTGATTTTCCTCTTCATTCATAAGTCGGTACTTACGTTAGGTAGGTACTGTTAATATTGTTGGGAACTTTACCTTATAATTTGTCACGAAATGAAAATATAAAAAATCTGTCAGGTAGGTGCTTCGGCCAGAATCAAGAGATAGATTCTGTGGATAGAGCTTTTAAAAATACGTATTAACTCGCGGTCAGACGCGGTAGCAGATAAACCAACGAAGCACGGACTAACTAGACTTAAAACTGTCGCAAATAAACGCAGTCGTAACTGGGAATGTAGGTGTTCTAAATAATTAACCGCACCTAAGTAAACCAGGATCCGAAGGCCCATAGCAAACCCAAACATTCATGAATTATCTATTTATTCCGATAAAACGATGGGTGGTGTAAAAGTATTTTTTTATGGTGCACCTTATCAATCAGATTGAATTCAAAAAGCTTGTTTGTAAAGGGAATTGATCGTCTCATGATTTAACATACTTAGTTAGAAATTAGCGCCCTGCACACGTAAAGTTTGGACCGCGGGAAACAGCACGCGCCGTTCCATCCCTCGCTCCGAACTGTACGTGTAGATGTGCGGGTCTAACAATCCGATCTGGCACATCGACGCGAACGCATTTCTTACAGTTTTATGCGCGCATCACGTGTAAACGTAAATTACAAAAATGGCGGTTTGGAGCGTCGAAGCTATCACAGAGTTTATTCGTTTGTTCCGTGAACATCCACACGGATTTTCACGGAACAAACGAATGAACTCTGGAAGACAAAAAGTAAGGAGTATAGTAACAGGAATATGAGAAATAAAGCATATGACGAGCTCATTGATTTTTGCAAGTCAGTAGGTTTTGTTTCAGCTGATCGCGATTTCGTCAGCAAAAAAATACAGAACGCTAACGCGATGACCAAACGATCGTCCATTTTTCTTACTACTGCGAGAAAACTTTTAAAAGTTATAACGTTCTACGCGCCAGTCCAAACTGCAGTCCAAACTCTTGAAAATCAATTTACACGCACAGTTCGGAACTTTTGTCTAGATTATGTAAGTTTCGTCGGCAATCCAAACTGTGAATGCATTTTTAATCGTTATTAGCACAACAGTTTGATACGCAGTCCAAACTGTACAGATCTAACTGCGGTTTGGAACGCAGTCCAAGATGCGCGGTCCGAACTGTACGTGTGGGGGGCGCTATTGATTTCGTTTTGGAATGTAGGCAGCGTCAAGTATTCATATTAACAGGGTTCACAAAAAGGTCCTTCGCTGAGAACCTGTTTTTGTTTAAACATAATTTTAAATTATGGCGCTAATATTACACTATCTGCGGCATTGATAAAATCGAGTTTAATTGAAATAACATTGTAAAAAACTCACCTTCGTAAATCTCCATGTCTACTCCGGCCAAAAAAAATGAAAAGTTTCTAAAATAAATCGTTTCTATGACGACGCATGACAGCAAAACTCTATTTGGATTCCTATTGGACGTCAAATTTTCAATGTCAAACACTGACTGCTTGTCAAACTCAAGAAAATACCATAGAGACTTTTTACTTCTATTTACTGTGCTGCCAAAGCTTTGTGACTAACCAAAGTCATGCTAGCTGTCCCAAAGGGCTGCAGTAACGATAAAACAACTTGTAGCTAAAACATGGTAGGTACCTAAATTTTTTCTATAAATTTTGTTTTGAGTTCATAGGTTGACTCAAACCAAAGTCCTATTAACTGAACCTCGATTAAATTATCACTCAAAATGAAGTTCACTTATATGAACTTGTTTCAATATTGAAATAATGACAAATGTGCCCGACATTCAGAACTCATGCTCAGCAGCACGACACCTGGCCACATTTGAAAAACAAAAATCCCAAATGAAGCTAAAACACCGGGCGGCCGCGTCATACATGTCCTTACATAGATCATATACAAAAGGTGACCATGACCACTATTAAATTCTTGGGCCACACCCTCACATGTGCTGACGTTGAATACAAATACAATAATAGTTGTTAATAGAAATTAAAATGTTATCTGAATAAGAACAAAATAGGATTAATTTATAGCCTTTAATTAAATTTTGTGTTAAATTTCCGACATCGACAGCATGATAGTCATAGGTGAAACTTAACGCAACAAATAAGAAGCGGTAACGTCACTATTTGAGAGAAAAAAAAATTGGAAACGTTGACGTGCGTATGGTCATCAGTTTTATTTCCCAGGAATTTGTGTTTTTCATTTCAAATTTAGGATTTTAGTTTTATAATCAATTGATACTGTAATCTGACACCAAAATACAAGATGGGTTTAACAATTTCCAGTGTTTTTACCAAGCTTTTCGGCAAAAAACAAATGCGTATCCTTATGGGTAAGTGACATGACAGCTCATCGGTCGAAGATTGCGTAGAATTTCTACATTTTTACGCCATCGTCATTGTTTTCATGTGTTAATGGTTTCTTGATGCTTTAATATAAACCCCATTGTTGCAGTTGGGCTGGACGCCGCTGGAAAAACCACTATACTTTATAAGCTTAAGTTGGGTGAGATTGTGACCACAATACCTACGATCGGTTTTAACGTGGAGACCGTGGAGTACAAAAACATCAGTTTTACTGTATGGGACGTCGGCGGTCAGGACAAAATCAGACCGCTGTGGCGCCACTACTACCAGAACACGCAGGGCTTGATCTTCGTCGTGGACTCAAGCGACACAAAGAGAATAGCTGAAGCCGAAAATGAGCTGGCTAATATGGTGAGCGAAGGCCATTGTTCTTATCGCTTCTGAGCTGCAAATGTTTAAAAACAGGTTAATCCTGTTTCAGGTCTTTGATCTTTTAATTTGCTAGTTTTATTTTTTTCACATACTCTTAAAACATTTTTCATACTGGATTTATACTGTTCTAACCAGAACAATATCCTTTATAGGCTAGAAATATTGTGAATTTTGCTAACTCTTTACAACTTGCCTTTTGTTTTCAGCTAAAAGAAGATGAATTAAGGGATGCTGTGATCCTTGTGTTTGCCAACAAACAAGACATGCCCAATGCTATGACAGCAGCGGAACTTACAAATGCCCTCAACCTAAATAACATGAGGAATCGCCGTGTAAGTAGACATGTCTTTTTTATATTTATAAACTTGATCTTTATACCAGCAAAAGTTCCAAAGTATTACCTCTGTAGTATTCTTAGGCAGGTTCATATGCCTTCCAGAAGAAAACAGCCTTGTCTATAGAAGAGTTTCTATTATTGTTTTTTACAAAATCAGAGCTACAATAAAATTTTATTTCTTGATTTTCAAGAAATCCTGTTCTAAATTAAAAATGTTTCTTTGGCAGTGGTACATCCAGGCAACATGTGCAACTCAAGGCCAGGGCCTGTACGAGGGTTTAGACTGGCTCTCCAATGAACTAGCGAAGAAGTGAGAATCGATTTGGCTAGCGGTCACTGGGAACAGACTACAAACATTCCCGTTATGACTGACAACTTTCAGCTTGTGATTGTTGTTCAATCTACAAACCTATAAGACTATGAAAATTTCTATGTAATTATACAAGTAATGTCTTTTTAATACTACTAGGCTGAAGGCTCTTTTTCACAATGTTTTGCCGATGCAGTTATTTATAATTTAGCTAGCCATAAACATATAAATGATATTGTGAAAATGGCCCTATATAGTTAAATCATATAATGGTCTATATAATCATTCAAGTATAGTTTGATCAGTTTCCTATAATTATTGTCCATAGAGTAGGAAGAGTAGATTTCACATCATTCTTTTGTTTCGTAATATGAAAGTATTAGAGAGAATATGTTGATCATATTCTCATAATTTGGATTGTAAATGTATGATGCAATAATTGTAGTATTTGTAATAATCGTACTTCCTCGTGTCTTGACTTAAGAGTATCCGAGACCATAAAAACTGTTTTGTTTTGTTAGAATAGATATCTGAATCACTAATTCCCAAAAGAAGTATTTATATTGCATGCACAACAGCTATGCAGTGTTGCTGACAATAATAAACCATTTCCTTGGAGGTCCAGCAGAGCATGTAACATAAATTATTATACTTTATATAACTTTAGATGTATTTATCATTAACTTTTTAAAATTTCATTTAGTGAATAAGTTTATTATTTACAAGTTTTGTATTTGTGAAATATGTGTGCACTGAATAATAATACAGATACTAACAACATGTTTATGTGATCCATCTTGATTTATAAAGGTAAACTATTACTATCTGTAAATAATATAGGATGAATCGGCCAAAAATATTTTAATGTCCTGTGTCATGTCATGTTGTATGCTTTAACGTTATAATTTATGCTTCGCGGTTTTGTTAAAGTATATTATGATAGTGGCAAATAAAGGTTAGGTGTAAATAAAGATCATTTTTATTTTTACAATAAGTTTATAAAAATTGGCCACACCTAGTAACAATTTTTATGACTTAACCTTGCCAGAAACTTTTATATGACTTTTAAAATATTTCCATTTGGTTTGAAAACTAGTGTTTATCAGTAGGTAGAATTGTTATAGATAAAAATACACATTATGTGTAAGTAATTAATGTTGTTCTCGAACATTCGTGATAACGGCTACTCATGACTCCAAACTGCTTTTCGTTTTTCTACAAAACTCTTGATTCCTTCTTGACCATCATTTGAGTTGATGTTTTTGACCATGATGTCTTCTCCTAACTTGTAAGCTTCCATCAAGCTAAGATCAATTTGTTTGTAGTAGAATTCTTTGCCTAGAGAGATAACGCTTCGGCTCTTATGTTTGATTTTCTCTATGATTCTATTAACTTCGTTGTCCAGCTCACTGGCTGGAACTACTTTAGTCACAAGCCCACTTTCGTAAGCTTCTTGCGCAGTTAAAGGTTCACCTGCAACAATGATTACCACAAAAATTATACTACATAACGGTAAAGCAAAACCAATTGCATCTGATCAGGTATTTGAACCCAATCACTGTCTCTGCTCCCTTGTATTAAGACTGTTCGGTATCATTCCCACTGGCCATAACACAGAATAGCGCCCTTCACACGTAAAGTTCGGACCACGGGAAACAGCACGCGCCGTTCCATCCTTCGCTCCGAACTGTACGTGTAGATGTGCGGGTCTAACAATCCGATCTGGCACATCGACGCGAACGCATGTCTTACAGTTTTATGCGCGCATCACGTGTAAACGTAAATTACAAGAATGGCGGTTTGGAGCGTCGAAGCTATCACAGAGTTCATTCGTTTGGTCCGTGAACATCCACACGGATTTTCACGGAACAAACGAATGAACTCTGGAAGATAAAAAGTATGGAGTATATTAACAGGAATATGAGAAATAAAGCATATGACGAGCTCGCTGATTTTTGCAAGTCAGTAGGTTTTGTTTCAGCTGATCGCGATTTCGTCAGCAAAAAAATACAGAACGCTAACGCGATGACCAAACGATCGTCCATTTTTCTTACTACTGCGAGAAAACTTTTAAAAGTTATAACGTTCTACGCGCCAGTCCAAACTGCAGTCCAAACTCTTGAAAATCAATTTACACGCACAGTTCGGAACGTTTGTCTAGATTATGTAAGTTTCGTCGGCAATCCAAACTGTGAATGCATTTTTAATCGTAATGAGCACAACAGTTTGATACGCAGTCCAAACTGTACAGATCTAACTGCGGTTTGGAACGCAGTCCAAGATGCGCGGTCCGAACTGTACGTGTGCGGGGCGCTAATAACTTTTAAAGGTAGACTTAGTTATAAATGCTGCCTAGGTTCTTATTCTGAAATCTTAAAACTAGCCCTACGCTCTTAAAGCTAGCCCTTGTCTAGGCCAGTGCTGAACTTAAATACATGGCTACTGATGGTAAATGCCAAATATGCCTACAGAATTTATTTTCATATACCTATGACGTGGTGCATACATTGTTATAAAGGCATGAAATGAAACCGATAGTGCGATAACGGATCGCCACTCCAACAACTACCTATAATAGTAAATAGTGGGTAAATAGCAAACCTGTAAACAGCATATACGTAGCTCTGGATTTCGGAATACATCTTCCAACGGCTATTCCTGGCGTTGAACAAAATATGCCAAAGTTGGCGCTGAAATCGTTCAGTTGATGTCAAAATAATTTAGCAAAATACAGGGTGATTATTTAAATGTGGGCAATACTTTGGAGTGAAGAACCTATTCATATGAGTAACTTTTACTGTGGTAATAACTATGAAATATGATAAAAATATCTGCAGTTGCGTACATTTTTTCGACATACGCGACCAATAATGTTGTTCGGTCCCATAGTAAAAGTAGTTCATTTCCATGGGTACTACTCGCCCTGAAAGCATTGGCTACGTTTAACATTTTTTTTTTCAATAGCCTTGATTGTCCCACTGCTGGGCAAAGGCCTCCCCCATATGCTTCCAGGCACTCTTCTGCGCCACACGAACCAGCCCTCGTGATGCGCGTCGATCTTCTCGCCACCTTTTTCTAGGCAGTATAAATTAAAACTTCATAATTTTCTGTACTTAAAAAAAGGTGTGTAAGTATGGTCTTCATTGTGTTATTTACCCAGGTGTTGAAAATTTACTGGTGTCTGAGCACACTATCATATCGCATGTAGCGACCAGCTGGCATCCTGCTGCCGCTGCGAAACTATTTACCTACCAAACGTATAAAATAAAAATTATATAGCACATAATATACCTAAGTTAATGAGTGAAAAACTGATTAGCCAATTACCTATGCTCATGCTTGTAATATAGATGTGGATGACGATAAAATGCACATATAGCTTTAGTTAGATAGGTAGTCGTAAAGTACTTAGTCGTAGATTTGAGATAAATGGCAGATGTTCCACAAAAGATACCAAATAGTAGGGCAGACAGACTATTAATTTAAACCCAGTCAATAGAGATAAGATTAAGACAGCAAGATTTAACTTAGCGTCAAAACAAAGCTATAGGAATAAACAGGTGGGGTACAAAACCGGGGGGAGGGGATACAATGCACAGGTGGCACATTCTTTAGCTGCGACTTTAGCACTCACTATCTTAAGCACTCCTTTAGCATCCATAGAACCAAAACCTAAAGGGCGGCGATGCGCAGTGCAGTGCGTGTTTCACTTTCAAGCCAATATAAACATTGCATTTGTTAGAATAAAGTCGAAAACGACGACTTCCTCTGTCTACTTGTCTGCTCTCAGAGTAACTATTTTGAACTTTATTTCAACTGAGTAAGAAGTCGATAATTGCTTGGCAGTAAACCCCCACTTCGCCAGATTTGCGCCGGCCCTTACAGAGAAATGCCAAGTGCCAATAGGAAAGTAACATAGTAAGTATGGAGATGAATGCGGGTTAATCTATACTAATATTATAAAGCTGCAGTGTTTGTTTGTTTGTTTGTTTGAACGCGCTAATCTCTGGAACTACTGGTCCGATTTGAATGATTCTTTCAGTGTTGGGTAGTCCATTTATCGAGGAAGGCTATAGGCTATATAACATCACGCTATGGCCAATAGGAGCGGAGCAGCAATGAAAAATGTTACAAAAACGGGGGAAATTGTATTTTTAATAATTTTACGCGGACGAAGGTCGCGGGGAACAGCTAGTAGATAGATATAGGACTTGTGTTACATACATTTATTAGTGTTATGAGTACATAATTAATTCTAAAAACATATACCTTAGCGATAACAGGCACAGGACTTTGAATTATAGCCTTCATTAGTTCAGTGGCTGTAGTGAATATCAGCTTGTGCTGATCTACGCCAGTATTGGACTGCTATAAATTAGAATCATCTGTTAGTTTTGCAGTTATTTGCACATCGTGATCTTACATTAGCAACTATTTTCTGAAAGGCTATTCAACTGTATTCCCTGAAGGTATAAGCAGATGTGTTTAATACACCGACATTTACCCATTTAAGTAAATAAGTCACAATCATGTAATAGGAACAGGAGGCGAGCTTATTTACTACTCAGGTGACTTATAATTTTTTTTTAAATTTACTATTCAAGATGTTTGGTAAATTCATAAATCATGACTTAATCATAAAAGCTTGATCGTAACAGACTTTTTAGCTGAATTGAGTTGTGACTTGAGTTGACTAGTCTTCCAGAAGTCTGCGAACTTACCAATTCTTTCAAATTATGACCAGCTGAAAATACATTTCCCTTGGCACTCAAAACTATAGCCCTCAAAGATGTGTCATCCTTGTTTGTATTTATCGCTTCTATAAGGTATTTCATCATATCCAATGACAGTGAGTTTCTACACAAAAATTACACACATAATAGAAATACTTAACAATCTAACTAACAAATATTTTTTGATCATGAATACAAACTTCGTTTTCTCATGATTGAGAGTAATTTCACGTGTTCCATCACTCTCATTTGTTGTTATGTACTGGCTATGTAAAGCCCGGTAATACACCGACAGTGGTCTAAAACACTTATTCTGAAAAATAAAAGACATCACATCCAGAAATTTAGAGAAAAATGTTCAAGTTGACCATTTTTAGAACAATACCTACTTGGTTTTCCAAACCTCTACATGTTTCAGAGTAATATAATTTTAAGATAGGCCCTCTTATTTTAACACTAAAGACAAAGGGTAATGCTCATTTTAGGGGTTAATAAGAATCTCTATTCTATTATAGAGTACCGGGAAAAGAACCAGATTTGGCGGTTAGCACGTTTAGGTAAAGCATGTTTAAAAAAGACACTGGCAGTTTTTCATATTTGCATTTTCGACCAGCCAACAAAGGCAAGTCTAGAAAGTGGTTCTAAACCTGGGGATCTAACCTGGGTTACAAACTAAAATATTCCTTTATATTTGTTAGGAGCCAAGTGCCATAAATAATATTATTCGTAGTAGGATTATTATCAGAGTATTTGACTTCTTATTCCTGTGCTCATTCCGGAAAAATCTTCCTTTTAACATTATTATCTGAACCCTCACAGTCTGTGTTCTAATAGCTATATTATTACATAAAATTTTTAACCATTAAATACACTCAAGTAAATAAAATATTCAGATGATTTTAAGTATAATCAGTCCAAATTCTTAAGTGTAATAAATATAAGTGTAAACTTTTAGTCTCAATCTCAACCCACCTGAAGGGAAACTAACATTTTTCTTAACTAGATTGTTTTTAATAATAAAAGATTAAATCTCAGACTTTTTGATACAATCTAGTATTAAACTTCCAAACAATTAGGTTCTTAACCAAATAAAATCTTAACTTTTTTTATCAAAACAAGTTGTTATCATGTTGAGCTGTCATTATAGGGTTAACAGACACAAAAAGGTACCTACATAAAGTTATAAATTACGAAAAAATTGAGATCCCGAATAAAATGATAAACTTTTCTTTCTCAAAGCATCAAACAAGTTGTTATCGATATTACGATAAGCTGTCATTGTAGGGTTTACACACGAGAAAAATCTAAAGAAACGAGGTAAAATAAAAAGCAAAATAAAAAAAATAACGATAATAAAATATATTTAGCGCCGACAAAATCTGCGCGATTCGCATTCAGAATCTGATTCTGAATCATCGTCGATGTATTCGGCACGTTCATCTTCTGCAGTTATCAGCTCCATGACAGCACTGAAACAAATGTACCAGAAGTTTAGTCATTTATAATTAACGAACGCCCTTATCGTGTAATCGTTTTAAAAATATTATTCTTATTTAACAGCCGTTCTTAATGTTTTGATAAGATAAGCTATTGATTTCGGAATACTATATTTTTTAATTGGGTTGCCAGACCTGATAATGAAATAGTTGAATAAAATTGCCATCATTTTGGATTTTACTTAGCATTGTCATATCGAAATATCGTATCTTGAAATTAATGGAATTGTTACACGCCTCTCCGAAAAAAGGAGTGTTATGTTTTTGATTAATCATTCTATGGGACACTGCCACAATTGGCCTTGTTTTAACCTTGACCATGACTTCGCCCACGGCCGCGCGGCCGGCCTCGCGACTAAGGCCACGGCCTACGACGACCAAGGTTGCTTACGTCAGGACTGACCTCCCTGATATAAATATTCGCAAACATCACGCATAGATAAAGTAATTAAATTGATACTCACTCCAACACTTGATTTTCAAAAGGAGACAGATGGGTTCCATGCTTGCTTGAATCACCAATCTTTGATGCTAGAACCTGGTCTAATAGAGATCGCATTTGCCACAGTATATCCAGTGTCGTCCTGTCGCAGGTTACTTTAACGTTTGATATTTGGATGCAGTAGTTTGATGTATCTTGCGCTACAAAAAAAAAGTATTTACTTGTTAGTTTTGTTATAGAAATGTATATTAATCGCACAGTAAAACGATTGATTTATTTTTGAGGTTGTCTAAGGCCAAAAATAACCCATACAAGCGGTGTTAGCCCGCGAAATTCAAATTTTCTTACGTTTTTTCCGGTCAGTGTCAGGCTGTATGTTGATTAAAATATGATTCGCAACCCTAACAAATATGGCTTTAGTGAATTAAAATACGGGTTGTATTGATCGTAAGTTCATTTTATCACAGTGAATGACTTTTTCATAATAAATATATAGTCGTATATATAACGTATAGTCATTCAATGGGATTTAATGAACTTAAAGGGGTTGTATTGTTGATTTAGCGTACTACCCTGGCGCTTCGGCTATGGATATATGATGGCGGATATGAGTACATTATGATCGGCCAAAGTTCAGGTAAAATTTGTTCAAAACTGCAGATTTTTGGAGGTTTGTACTGAATTTGTTTCCCCTAATTTTTATTTTTTGCATTGATAGAAACCTAGATATAGTGCACAAGATACGTTTTAGTTAAAAAGAATCAAAGATGTGTAACGACGGCATAATCACGTACGAGCGTTTGTATGGAAAGTATGATGGGTTGGCCGCTCTTAAGTAACCAGATCACGCTTGCCCAGTGAATTCTGCCATGAAAGGCTAGACCGGCAGTAGCTTAGGACATGGGCGTCATACTATTTATAGCTTTTTTAATCATATGCCTGTAAGTACATACTAGTCTAGATCTACAAGGATTCGCAAGTCCATGGAAACCCGATAAGTGAATTTTGGATGAATAAAATACATAACACTTACATTCCGAGACTACTAATTCACCGAAGAACAGGAACGGCAGCGTGTATACCAGGGTGACATCGATCAGAAAGAGGTCCGAAGACCGCTGCTTTAGCCAGTAGACCAGCCAATTAGCACCCGGCGTAGGACATGCCGATACTAATTGCTTTCGTCCCGCGTAGTATTTGAAAGACATTACACTACTTGGATGTAAAGTTACTGGGCCGTCTTCTGGTGTTCTCGTTTTGAATTTGGGTTGTGCGAATGGACCACGACCGTTCATTTGATTCTTCCATCTGAAAGAATGTTCTTAATTAGAATAATATGTTTAACATAAAAATCACAGCTTTTACATAACGTTTTTTAAAGTAGGTATGATGGGGTGCTGTATGCAAAATTCGCCAGATGAATTAAAGGTCCCATTCTCATTCCATGATCCTAATGGCAGGTTGAGCCTATTGTCATCAACCGGGGCATTTCGTTACTGTAGGAGATTTACCATAATGAAAAAACCGGCCAAGTGCGAGTCGGACTCGCGCATAAAAGGGTTCCGTACCATCGTAGTAGCCCCTTTAATTTAAGTATTTTAATTATTTGTTGAAATACACATTCTGTGAAAATTTCAAATGTCTACCTATTACGGATCATGAGGTACAATTCGCTGTCAGACAGACGGACGGACAGCGGAGACTTAGCATTAAGATCCCGTGGGTTACCCTTCGGGTACGGAACCCCAAAAAGACTGAATAAAACATAAGGTAAGATAACTTACTTGATAGTCGCAATATTAGGATTAAGCGAAGCAGCAACGATAGCTTTGAACAGGCTCATATTATCATTGTTCCGATTCTCCCACTCAGAAGTGACTTTAGCATCACGCAAGAATCCCATCTGCTTCAAGTTATTACCGAACTGTCTCTTCATATCGCATAGTTGTTCTAAAGTGTTGAATGCTAGGAAGTTCTCATAGGCGAAGTTACGTTTTTCACGGTAAGAATGACAGTTCTCGAACTGTATGATAGCTTCTGATATTGCGACATGGTCACTTGGCTCGCCTAAAGCGAAGTTGCGTTTCATTTCGTCTACTTCTTTTTCTTTCCCTTAAAAAAATATATGGATTTACCGGTCAACTCTACTGCTTTCGTTGTGACAGGGTATTTAGGAGCAAATTCGGTCTGGCCAGTCATATAAGGGCACACGCAAGGAAATAGCATTAAAGGGTCGCCGTTACCGAAATCGGTAAGGAGGACTATATTTCTTTGCCTTAAAAAAAATGGATTTAGAACAAATTATAAGAGGGTATATTATAAATCTTCTTCTTTACGCGTCGATGAACTCAAATTGTGTTAGACCAGTATGTAGCCACCTACACAGCTCTGACATTTGCTTCAATTAAATCTTGGTAGGTGCAACTGGTTCTGCAGGATGGGAAGGACAAGAGGTGGAGCATATCCTGCACAGTGGCTCCACACCGGCAATCTGTTTGGGATGAATCGAGGATACCCCATTTTGCCAGATTATATCTACAGCGGCCAACCTGGGCTCGCAAATAAATGGTTATATGATTTATCATAGTTGCATGGCACAAATGTGAGGAAGCCGATACTCAGCAGTGGGTGGAACAAGGCTGCTCATAATGATGATCATGCTATGTTCCCAATAATGTGGCTGCCTGTTTTGCGTATTTCGATAAGTGTATGTTAGTATGTCATGTCTGCTGGATGCCGGCAAAGCTGTGGGCCCGCATATCGTAAAACTGGAGCCTTGAGACAGTTAGATGGGGTCGCGGTAGACCGGCGAGAAGATGGCGGGATGCCTTAGATGGGTTTTTCGTTAATTGGTGAGAAGAGGTGCAACACCGAGAAAAGTGGAAGGAATCGGGGATACCTTTGCCCAGGGGGAGGCGTTTGCCTAGGAGTGGGACAGTTCAGGCTAACAAAAAAAAAATTCACGACCCCTTAACAATACCATAACATTCGTCACACCTGTGATCTCCGAATCGTTCGACAGAGGTGTACCTAGTCCACTCACATTTCGACAGTTATGTTTAAGTCCCATATAGCGGACAGGTTTATCGCCATCAACTGGGCACAGATCCAGTTACCCTAATGAAAAACCCAATAACACTGCCCGGTCTGAGCATCGAACCCAAGACCTTAAACTCATCAGCAGTGATTGCGATCACTAGACCAATGAGACAGCCCTGAGAGAATCTTTCAACTTCGAACCTACTTACCGATAACGAGTTGGAAGGGGTCTTTAAAGCCCCACACAGCGGCAACACTGGCTGCGCGGTTGAGGCAGCCGAACATTGTCCCCAACAGTAACAGTTTGCCCGCCGCCGGGTGGACGGGCAGCCGTGCTAAGTGCCAGCCTAGGGGGGTCAGCTTCTCGTCACTGTCCAGGGCACCCACTCTGTTACAAGAAGATTTATAGTTTTTAAAACCAAGTTTGTCACTACATCGTCTTTACATGTGTCTGTTAAATCGATAAATTACAGTAAGGGCCTGCGCAGACGAGGAACTTTTGTCCGCCGGATAGGAATGACTGTTCCTGTTCATTGGTTGTTGTGTTGTTTTTTCATCTATTGGTCGACGTCTATTGGTTGTTGCAAATTGTTCGCGGACAAATTGTCCGTCGTCTGCGCAGGCCTAAAGGATTTTTGTTTAAGTTTGCACAAATAGATGGCGTGTTTCTTGCTGGTTAAAATCCACAAGGTATTTCGAAATCCGAGAGCACTCACATAATCTTACAAATATTATAAAGAGGAAATATTTGTATTTTTGTGTGTTTGTATGTTAGTATTGAATAAACTCAAAAACTGTGCCGATTTCAAAAATTGTTTCACCATTAGAAAGCTACATTATCCCTGAGTAACATAGGCTATATTTTATCCCAAAATGTTTAAAAATAAATGTCCACCCGTGCAAAGCCGGGACGGGTCGCAAGTTCAAAGCAATTTCGTACAAAACCGACTAGTGACAGTCAAACTATAAATGAAACAGGGCGCCATACTTACTGCGATAAATGTTTGATAGCCCGTTCCACAGTGGTGACAGCAGGTGGAGACGGCATCTTACTCATCGCTTCAGCAGCCTTTCCTAATCGCAGTCTCTTTATAGCTAGCACAGGCTCCAATAGCGAGTTCCTTTGTATTTCTGGCAAGAGGCGCTGCTCGAGCTTACTGGCGCGGTATGACGTTACTAGATGGTAACAAACACCTGGCCGGCATCGGCCGGCACGGCCTCGCCTGCAAATGAAAAGTAGCTTTAAAATATTGAGGATAAAGTCTTTTTCTCCAATACAGATATACAAGATGGAAAAAGTCGCTCTCGCATCCATATCAAAACTTACCGCTGTCGCATATTCGCTTGAGAAACCCACTCAGTTTGCAAAGTAGAAATATTTTCTTCTACATTCAATCCACTGTACTTTATTTTACCACAATCAATAACATACACAATATCATCTATAGTTATAGATGTTTCCGCAATATTTGTAGCCAATATTATCTTCCTTACGTTATCTGGAGGTCTTTGGAATATCTTGTGCTGTTCCAAAGATGGTAACTTCGAATGTAGAGGATAGATATCATAGCGGGATCTCGGGAAGCAGTTACTGTCCGAGATTGTTCTCAGTAACTTTGTTATTTCCCCAATTCCTGGTAAAAATACGAGTATAGCACCCGGGGCCCCTTTACAAATATGAACCAAGAGTTCGTAAATTAGGCTGATATTCAGATCTTCAATTCTGGCATCTTTGAGTGCATTGTAGACATCTCGACTTATGTCTTTCTTTATGGATTCAAGCCATGGAGCTTAAAAGGAAAAACAATTGTTATTATTTTGTTTAAAGAACAAGGTAATATAAAAGCAAACACATTTTATATCCCTCTCACCAATTTCGGCTTTATATTGTATATCCTTCTGCATTTCAGCTGCCTGTTTTCCTTTCTTCCTGCTATGCCCTTTCTTAAAATTTCCTGTGCCACCACCACGATCTTCTAGACATGGAATGTGATTGGTCATGCGTAGGATTTCCTCTAAGTAAACATCCTTCACAGGGAAAGCCAGCCCTTCAATGTGCATCATTGGACAGTTGTCGAAATACGACGTCAGTTTCTCAGCATCTATTGTTGCGCTCATGAGAATTAGTTTGAGATCTTTGCGCTGTTTGAGTACCTACCAAAACACCATTATTTCGTTTTTTTTTTTCAATAAAGTATATTATAAGTTGAAATATAGACGGTGGAAATATACCTGTAAGGTAAAGTTTGTGAGCCAAGTCGCGGGCAAAAAGTATTATGAAATAACGTAGGCGGCATTGAGCCCACTGTTAGATTTGCTCAGAGCTGTAAATAGAATACCCAACAGCATGTTCAATGTCCCATTGTAATATATTTTCCATCGTCGATATTCCATTTTGATTAATGGTATTTTTACCTGTTTCAACATTAACATAGATATATCAATATGGCAGTCTCTTTCATGCACCTCGTCAAGTATCACATGACTGTATTTAGTCAAACCCTGATTAGTTTCCAGCTCAGATAGTAAAATACCCGTCGTACAAAACTTAATGCTACCGCGTTGTCTTGGCTCCACACTGAAAATTATTGGTTTTGGTTATGTATGTGAGATGTGCATGTGCATTTATAGTACATATATATAATGAACAAAAACAATGCGAACTAAAATGCTAATCATTTACGTAGGTAATACAGAAAAGGGCCAAGAATCGATCCTTGGGGCATACCTATGTTAAACAGAGAGAGGTCCTAAAAAATCACCATTTTCATCAAAGCGTTTGCTTTTGTAGTAAATAGGAAAACGTAATATCCTTACTAAGTCCACAAATACAATAGTAAGTAGCTAAACCGCTAAACCTGCTGTGTTTAAATCAAAGTCAAAAGTCTTAGACGAATACACAGCAGTTACAGCTATACATCTAAATAGTAGTTTGACATAAACATAAATCAACAAAAAGCTTACCTCTCTAATCTAACAGCATATCCTATGGATACTCCTAGTCGTTCCGATCTTTCATCAGCCACTCTGATCGCCAAAGAAGAAGCTGCAATACGTCTTGGCTGTGTAACTAGAATATGTATATTAGCACCTCTTTTATTGACAATTGCGTCATCTAAAATTATCTGTGGAATCTGAAAATAGTTAAATAAATGTTTTTATTAGTACTGTTCTTGGAACATTCTTAAAATCAATTAAAAGTCATTTACAAAGTCACCTCCAACCAGGGAGAGTAGTTTCCTGGTTGATTTTAACGATTTTCTGGCTAGAACATTCTACAAAAGATTGTAGGTCCCTTGTAAATGACAATAATGCATGTAATTTTTTCATCATTTAAATCAATAAAATATAGCCCACGAAAATAATTAAAAATTAAGTTCACCTACTGCTTTTTGCTAAAAAAAATAATTAAACTGCTTCAATTTTCTACGACAGTTCCAACGTCCGTGATTGTTGCGGTCATTCATGTCATGTTATGTCGTAGCGATACTAAAAAAAAGACACTTGCTGAAGCAATAAACTTCCGTTGTCATATAAGTTGTTCACAAACTCTTTTTTAACTGCCAGCTCTACATGCTTCTTGCTAATCACCGGCGATGGGGCAGGTGCCTCGTTATATGGAATGCTTTACAATAAGGCTTAACAACCAATTGAAGGTGATGAAGTTGTCCTTTTTGTTAAGATTTAAGATTAGTTGGTTAATGATATTTAGTTACCTGTGTAGACTTTCCACATCCAGTCTCACCACTTATTACAATCACTTGGTTATTGTTTATTTCGTTTAATAATTCCTTTGATTTTCTGTATGCTGGTAAGGTTTCACGGAATGATTTCATTTTTTTGTATCCATGTGACTGTGTCATAGTTTTATAGTTTTCATAAAAAGTATCATTTAATGTATTATTTAAATGATTCTCCATAGATATAGTAATGCCTTCAGAGAGACACTTTTCAAGTTTTTCTTCAAAAGTTCCTGTGATAATGTCTTCATATCCATACTTGAAATCTCCAGCTCCTCTGAGAGAATCCTGGCGTCTTTCACCAGATGTATAACTAGATTGTCCCATTTCAGCATCTTCAGTTAGTTTAGCTTTAATATTTTCTGTAAGTTGTTCAGTGTTCCCTGTAGGTTGTTCTGTTACTTCCATAGCCTCGGGAGCTTTATAGTTAGAAGAACTGCTTGGTCCTTCTGACGAACTTGATTCTCTATGCAGCTTCACAAAGTTATTGACGTTTATAGGTTTGAAATCTGCTTCATTCACATCATAGGAAAAATCATGTGTTTCTTGTTTTATTTTGACCAAATTCATAGTTTTGGGTGGTGGTATTTCTATATGACAGTCTTTGGCTATCTTTTTAATAGATTCAATATTTTTTTGTAAGCTTAGCAATATTGCTGGTGGAATTGTTAAATTAATCTAAAAAAAACACATTCTATCAATAACACATGTCTACTGTGAAGTATCAAGGTTCAGGGTACAATTTGCAAGCTTCATAGAATTATTCATTCGCATCCTTCTCTGAGAGATACCAGAATTCATACAAATCAATAAACCATCATATGTCATGCTAAATACCAGAAAAACAGAAGAAGAGAATAAATTGGGGGCAAGAGAATGAAGATGGTCTCATTCTAATCTCACTTTCAGATAGTTGATGGTGCCTTAAGGTTCCTGTTCCTGGTGTTCCTGAGATGAGATAGTGGTTAGATTTGTGTTTTTTAATACAAGATAAGGCCTTCTGATATTTCGAAGCAGTTTTAATATTTTGTTACGTTATAACAACAAGAGTAATAGTGAAATTACTTTTTGAAAATGGATTGTTTGTCTGAAAAAAAATATTGTATTGAGTGCTAACCGCTTTTAGGGATTTGGGATCAAAGCAGGACTATGTTTGCAGAAAGAAAATCATTCCTTGTTGTGGCAAAAATCTAAACGGAAATTTAGAAACATATTTACCATGAAATTTTCCTTATTTTTGTTTTTCTTGATCTGCATCTCTCTATAATAGAGGCCAATATCTTTGCCGCGCAAACCGTGAGGTCTATTTTTATATAGCGCTCTATTCCAATTTCCACGTCGAGACATCCCTCTTGCCCAAACTACTGATTTTCTGCCAAAAGAAAATAATTTTCACACATAAACGTGAAATAAACACCGGGTTTAGATTTAAACAGATTAGACGTTGCTGTTATTTTATAAATCGGGATCTTCCAATACTTTTTTTGTGTATCAGTTATTAGCTTAGCATTACGATACACAATAAAGACAATTTACAATTATTTAGCTGGTGTTTTATTTTGAGCTTTTCTGTTTTCGCAGAAATACAACCAACAATAAAACCTAAGATTTGATTTCAAGTCGATAATGACATTTCACTTGACTGACATCCCAGGTGACGTTTATCGTAAAAACAGTGATGTGTATCGTTATCAGTTTATCACTATCGGTACATAAAGTAAAATAATAATTTATAAAAAAAGATAATAAAAATTCTCAGAAGCAGTCCCCGGGTCTGGATTTGTGCCCAGTTATTGGGAATAAGTTCACCTCCTATTGGTACTCTAACATGTCTGGCAAAATAAGCGTAACCGTTTAGGGAAATATATGTAGATGTGATGTTAATATTATATGTAATACTAGCTTATGCCCGCGGCTTCGCCCGCGTGGAGTTCGGGAATTGCCCACGGGATCTTACTTCTGGGATAATAAGTAATCTATGTATGTATAGTAGATACATGGTTTTTATAAAGTGGCTTATAACTTGCAAATATTAGTTCATAGTAATATCAATTAGGTACTTTACATATTGTTATGTGAAATATTGATACCTTGGTTTGAGATTGGACACCGGTGACGAAAATCAAATGATTAATTAAGAATCTATTTATAGACATAAAACTTTTACATAATATTTAATATCAATGTCGCGTATCACGAGCCAACGCGAAAATCGGTGGAATAAACCATATTTACAGACGTCTACCTCAGAAAAATCCTACCTACTTACTTAATAGGTAAATACTCCCGCGCCCCGCACGGCCCGCGCGACACCGCGCCATTCGCCGGTCTACGTGAGCTTCGAAGCCCTATTTGACTCGGTTGGGGGATGATTTTGATTTTGGAAAAAACTGTGATACACGTATCTCATAATTTTAATTGAAAAGTATGCATACAAGTTTTCAAGTCAATCGACTCGGAGAATAAAAAGTTTCACAGAATATTAAACACCCCATTTCACCCTCTTAGGGGTGGAATTTAAAAAAACGGTTTCTTAGCGGATACTTACTCTTCACAAAGAACGCACCCTCCAAATTTTATGTCTCTAGAACCAGCCGATTGGGCTATGCATTGACGTATCAGTCAGCCAGTCGACATTGAATTCTTAAATTGGGGGATGATTTTGGAAAAACTGTGATACGTGTATCTCGTAATTTTATTTGAATAGTATGTACACAAATTGTCAAGTCAATCGACTGCGAGAATAAAAAAAATCATAGAAAATTCAACACCCCATTTCACCCTCTTAGGGGTGGAATTTCGAAAAACCCTTTCTTAGTGAATACTTACTCTTTACAAAGAATACACGCTCCAAATTTCATGTCTCTAGAACCAGCTGATTGGGCTGTGCGTTGATATATCAGTCAGCCAATCAAGACATTAAATTTTTTAATTGGGGGATGATTTTGGAAAAACTGTGATACACGTATCTCATAATTTTATTTGAAGAGTATGTACACAAATTGTCAAGTCAATCGACTCCGAGAATAAAAAGTTTCATAGAAAATTCAACACCCCATTTCACCCTCTTAGGGGTGGATTTTCGAAAAACCCTTTCTTAGTGGATACCTACCCTTCACAAAGAATACACCCTCCAAATTTCATGTCTCTAGGACCAGCGGTTTGGGCTGTGCGTTGATATCTCAGTCAGTCAGTCAGTCAGTCAGGACTTTGAATTTTATATGTATAGATATTTTTATTTCAAAAAAAAAAATACAGATAAAATCCCTTACTTTGATTTACGAATAGTGGGGACACCTCTGGACAGAGGATTGTATTTTAAAGATTCATAATTATTTCCATTTAGAATTAAAAGATTTGGTTTATCGTTGAGTGACTCCACTTTGGTTTCTACTGGATCATATTTAGGTTCCTGTTTTATCGGAGCAAAGTCATCCATTTCTTGATTTATCTGAACGACATTGTCGAAAAATTCTTGTTTGATTTGAACACAGTCATTGCTGTATTCTTGTTGCCATTCAACGAAGGAATTTGAAGGTTTCATTTTAAGATTCGCAGCAGGACACTTATTTGTGTGATCAGAATCAGCGGGGTCCTTTTCATCATTTCCAGCGCCATTTGTCAGATATCTGAAATTCGATACTTTCCTTTTTTTTCTGTGTATCTTCGGGCTTAAACTACGATATTATTATAGTTCTGTTCAAACTTTATGGGGGCTCGGAAAATCTAACGTAAAGCTGCGCAGAATACAATTTTAGGTATCAGCGGGGCGCAGAGGACGCTTCATTTTGCCACCACCACTCACCGTCACTCGCTGCTAATCTCAGAGCCGCTAGAAAGTTTGAACAGAACTATGCCTGGGGCTGTTCATAGTCATTTAGAATTTAAGAGACATAGATTTAAACCATTTGTATCAATCAGAATAGCATTTAATCTAGGAATGGAATGACGAGCTGTGCCGACTGTAAATAATTTGGGAAAAGGGAATGAGAATGTTAAAAATGCTTGACAAAGTAGGTAGGTAACAAGGCGATAACAAGTAGTCAATTTAAATCACTAACTAGGCAAACGACAATAATCGCTGACAAAGTGACTACATCTAACGTCACTTGAAAGTTGTACAGACGCCAGTACATCAAGCTACCCTAAACTGTAAAATTTTCCCAATCAACCTCGAACTTAGTTTAAAATCGATTAAAGAAATTTGACGTTTGATATGCTGGCGTCTGTACATATGCAAGCATGATCGCTTCTACCTAGGGAACTTATCTACTTCACATAAAACATTTTTTAAATTGGACCAGTCAGTAAAATGTAGTATAGATATAGTCTTTCTCTAGTCCGTAATGTCCCACTTCTGGGCAAAGTCATTCCGTAAACCCCTGTCCCACGCTATCTCGAACGAAACAAAAAAAAAAATTATACGCGTGTCGAATTGAGAACCTCCTCCTTTTTTTTTACATTAACAATATTCTCACAGAAAAGTAGATCAGTGGGTTGTCTGAAGGGCCATAGTACTTATTAGTTCCGTAATTAGTTGACAGAATGGCAGCTTAGTACCGCACTCTTTGTTAGTACTTTTTGTTCCTAGTTCGTGTTGCGCTGTTGTCGTTTTGTCAGCCAGCAGTGTCAGACTGTCTGTCAGTGTCATTCAAACAGCAATAAAGTGTATAAACGTACCAGTATGTTCTGTATACATTAGTATTTATGAATTAAAACCCATATTCAAAAGTATCAAAAGTGGGGAAAACAATGCTACTTAAAAATGTAAGCTTTTATTATTAAACATGAGTAGGGTTCATTAACAATTTGTTAAATAAAGCTTGTCTCCAAAAGTTTTACATAATATTTTAAACTAAAAGTTTAAAACAAGCACTTGTTTTGTTACAGGATTATTGGTCGTTATTATGCAGAGGGCGTAAGAAAAAAATATTGGCGCTTACTATAATATTGATTTTTTTACTGAATGGCTTGTTTTATGTTAGTTTAGAACTTTACAATACTGTTAAGAGGAAACATAAAGAACCTTGGTATAGTAGGTGAGTAGCCGAATATTATGAAACAACATTAAAATAATTATAAAATATTTTCTTCATTGTGTAGAATGTTATTAAAATAATATGATGTTGGAGAAATATTTTTCTAATATGTTTTTTTTGTTCCAGTTTGCATTTTGATAAAAACTCTTATGTGGATGAGAGTGGAATGAGAGTTATAGTTGGACATTATGTAGGTGGAACAAATGGTGGTAATTTATCTGAAGGTAAGCAAATGGAATAGAAAAGACCTTGTGAACTATATGCCAATTTCCTGGAAAAATCCCCATTCCAGTTGTGTCATTATTTCCCTACTTCAAATAATCATCTAAATAATATTTCTATAACCATCATAAAATATTTAGACAAATTTTAAACCTGCAAGGAAAACTAACATAGTGTTAATTCACAATGAAAGCATGAAACCTTGAAAATTTATGAGATATCTATCTTTCTGCACACATTGTTGATTTAACAGGAAATAGTTTGATTGTTACTTTATTATTTTACACAACTAATTTTAAAACCTAGTGCCTACTTATTTATTTGCTAATTTACAAAATTAGCCATGTCAAATCATAAATTAGATGTTCCTAGCACAGTGATCCCCAGCCTTTATCTTGATTTTTTTTTTTTTTGGCCTGTGGGGTTGGCACAACATGGCACAACCCTTTCTAGTTATCATATCACCACTACCACCAATCAATCTATAGTTTCTTTGCTTTAAAAGACAATACAGAAAAGAGTGAAAGGCTGTGGGTGAGACTTGGCGCAGATTGGGACCATTCATACAGGTTTTAATAAAAATTAACATCTTATTAGATTCACATAAGAAACTTATTTTTAATTGTGTGAAAATAATCACTAAATCTGAAATATTAAACAAATTTATAAAAAAAACAACCTATAAGTAGTAGCAGTAAGAAGGTAGAAGTAGTATTTAATTTGTATATGTTTGAATTTGCCATCCATACCGTTTTTACAATTTGATTAAAGCCATGGTAGCCGTCATAGCACTTGTTCTTTTATTATTTAATTTACTGAAAAGCTATGTACTTTTCAAAATATAGTTTAATTTATTTTTATAATTCAATCGGGTTTTTAGTTACCTGTTAACCACATAGGTACTTTGATAGCAGGTATGTTGTTATACTTTGTATGCATACTTTACATGAAGAATATCATTAAACTAAAAAATCTGCTTTCAAAAAGTTTTTGTTATTTACTGTCCCTCATGATTAACTATAAAATATTGTCTGGTCCCTGTAAAATTATGGCTTTACACTCAGGAAATCACAGCATATGGGTAGCCCACTGTTTTATAATAATAGGCTGCCTCTGACTGTCCTTAATTTGGCTTGCTAACTTCTTTATAATATGATTATCACTTGCAGAGCCCTTTTCCCATATAAGTTGGGGTCAGTTTCCAGTCTTACCGGAGGCAACGGAATAAATAATGTATAGAAATGTCTGTCTCTTTTGTTAACTGTATATTTTCTTTCAAAGTTTTTATTTCTTTTTTAGATGTAATACACAGTAACAACTACGCGCCAGTGGCGGGAGCTGGCGAAGGCGGGCGACCAGTGCAATTGTCTCAGAGAGAACTCATCACAGCCCGGGAGCTGTACTCCTTACATTCCTACAATATATTTGTTAGCGACAAGATAGCTATTAACAGGAGTCTCCCAGACATGCGCAGTGACAGGTGAATATTTTTTTTTATATGGATTCTGGAGTGCTGTGTTGTTCAGTTTGGCCTGATTTGGTACAGGCCATTTGTCAAAATCGATCAAATCAATGTTTATTTAGCCACCTGGCCCACCGGAACAAATCTGTAACATGCCTGATACCTAGTTTGTTATCACCTAGCTGTTATGGTGAAACCTAGCCGGAGAACCGAATCATATAAATCTGATTTTTTCATGTTTCTCAAGATTTAAGCATACTAATAGCCAGCCCAAAAGACGTTTGTAATTGGTTGCAATGTAAACGTTTGCATTGACAGTTGGTATTGTTGGCAGTTAAAAGCTCTATAGCTTGTTTTTGAAAGAATAGAAGAGCTTCCTATGATTTGTTCATTTATAATGCTCTCTCTTGGCATAATGCACTTTATTGAATTAAGACTAGGTTATATTTAGCTTGATCCATACCCAATCATGAGAATATTTTCACACATACGCCGTCTGTAGTGCTAGCATTAAAGATATCCTTATGCAAAAACATGCTCATAAATAAACTACTTTTAACAACTTGACTCACTTCTGATAACGCGAATTTATTGGAGAATGATGATCTGTTCTGAACCATGTTATATAGGTTGTTCTCAATTTTACACAATGAAGTTATTCATCCCGCTTTGTAGGTATGTGTATTTTGCCGTGAACTTTATTATTAAAATGAAGTAAAAAACAAAACGATGACTAATCAAGATTTTTTTTGTAAAACTAGTCGTTTATCGATCAATAGAAATCATCTTGACTTTTGACAGATTTATAAAATTACCGTCAATTAGGTAATAAAATGATGTACTACCTACTAGTGATGCAACGGAAGTGTCTTAGCGGAACCAGAAACGGAAACAGATGTCAAAAGTAAATTTTTGCAGAAACGGAAACGGAAACGGATGCAGAAACGGAAGTGTAAATAATATGAAAAAAAATAATTTTACAAATATAATTCTTCATTTAATTTCTCAAACTCTGCAAACTCCTCGGCATGTATTGTTTTGAGGTGACTCTTTAAAGCGGTAGTTGTGAGGCCTTTTCGCGAGTACACTTTATCACATAGTTTGCATCTGGCTTTTGCTTCGTCAATCTCAACAAAATAGTTCCAAATAACACTTGTTTTTGGTTTCATAATTGCACTAAAGTTACAAACACGACACAAAAGTATTGACACAAACAGCAACAGAAAATATTACGCGCTTGCATTCACGAAAATGTATGTAAACAAACGCATTGTGCGGCCGTGCGCGGCTCGCTGGCTGACCCCTCCCCCGCGCGCTCACCCGCTCAGCGACTCGCGCGCGCCTCCCGCCGCGCATGCGAAACTTTCAACTCTCAACCGTCGTAAACTTCCGTTTACATCTCCGTTATAAAAGTTGCGGAAACAGAAGCAGAAACGAATGTTGAAAAGCGTGCGGAACTTTCGACCTGGACTAGGCCACATTGGCCATGCATCGAAACAACTGGAAGTCATGGGGAGAGGCCTTTGCCCAGTAGTGGGCTGACGCAGGCTAACAGTTATCAGTATTAGTACATTATCTGTCAAAGTTCGGTTTGCTCTCCAATTCGCTGGTTTGACCACTCCATAAGGTAGGTACCACTTCCTACAAACAAAAAAACGGGCATAAAACTATCGAATTACCCCTTACCTAAATAATTTCCACACTAAACTGCTACTACCATGTACTGTCAACCACACTTCATTGATAACAAAATCATGAAACTCATCCTTATTGCGAAATTATGCCGTTGGAAATGTTAAATCGTTGGGTAAGTAAATCGAACTGCACGTACGTAAAGCAGTATCACTATGCAAAATGTTCACTGATTTTGCGAAAATTAATAAAAACAAACTTTAACACTAAAGATTCTAATTTTGATCGGAACATCAAAATGAAGAGCGAAGAAAGTAATAATCTGACGCCATGAGTCCATGGCGCACGATATAAATACAACAAAATTGTCGCAACAAGTCTGCGAAATTAATACTCAATGCACCTCGTTCTCGCGTATGCAATTTTTCTATCTGTCTCTCTCACATTGCCGAGTGGCTTCGAACATCGTTCAATAACTGCCCACGTGACCCGATCACGTGATCGGGGGCAAAATCGCGCGACGTGTAGGTAAAGTAAATTCGGGTGATTTTGAATGGAAAATACAACCATCGTATTGCATTTATGTTACCTTTTTTTCGACAATTACAATAAGTATCACCTTTATATACGAATAAAGTCTTAAAACTAAGTTAATATTATGTGTGAAACGAGTATTTTTAGGTTTTTACTTTTTTTTTTTCAATTTTAAAATCGTTCTGATTTTCGTTCGTGTTGGGCGCACCGAACAAAGTGTTGGGCACGTGGGATCGCTATGGGCTTAGTTTAGACCTTATCGAGCATCAGGCGGAAAAAGGCGGCTATCTAGGCGTTTTTGTCAAATACCTATAAGTAGATTACGAATCAATTTGTATGAAGTCACCCCTACTATTTTTATCCGTCTGTGTATGTTTTCCATAAATTTATTTGTTCGTCTCACGGTACTCAATTTCCGTGATCGTTATTGAATAGATTTATTCTTAACAAGCGTCAACTAGCATAATCATAATTAATCAGCCCATGTTCTCACTGCCGAGACACAGGCCCCCTCTTTTTAAGAGGGAGTGTAATCCGTCTGGCGGGCCAAGTGCTAACTAATGAGACACAATTAAATATCTATATTATATTCTCGAGAATTTTGTTTGTAGGCTTTTTTTGTAATCTGTATTAACAGACAGGTATAAAAAACCAGTTTATACGGATATCTCATTGTACGGGAAATCTATACAGACCGAGACCATGTTATACTGGAAATGTATAGCTTGATGTGTCGCTGTGTGTACAAAAATTGTGAGAGATAAATTTTGATGCCTCAGCCTCACACATTTGTAAAGGGTAATATCCAAGGCGTGTTCCACGCGCGCCTCAAAGATATGTCAGCAAAAGGAAGGGGCCCGCAAGGGCTGATGCCTGCCGGGGCTGCGGGACTCTTCGAAAAAGATACCGCGGCCCTGGAACACAAAGGGCAAAGAAGGAACATGGATGGGTTTTAGTCAGTAAAAGTCTGACACTCCCTCCCACTCCGCCCAGAGCGGAGGGGGTGGTTATTTAATGATTTCCCATCCAAAAAAAAGGCAATATCCAACGAAAGCTTTTTCTAAGAGCACACAGGCGTTTAATTAAATATAAGTACAGTCACGGTCACTAATATGTATACACGTAGCAATTTTGAAAGCGGATTTTCTTTTATTGTATCGATTGTAATTTGATGTTGTAACGAATATACACTGTTTGTAAAAAAACCCATTTACCTTGCATTTGCGTTTACAAAGTTGTTTAACAAAAATATGCAGTGCTATAACTTAAAACTGATGTTTTTATGATTAGGGTAGTAATAAACACGTAAAAGTGCCGTGGGTGCTGGCAAGTGGTTAATTTTCTTTTTTCGATACACCGACATTACATGCCATGTTTTATGCAGTTTTTGTTGACATTTAGTTTTAAAATAATAAGAAACTAAAAATACTAATGAATTTTAAAACCCTAATTTTTGTGACCAAATTACCACCACTTCCCTAAAATAAAACAAACTTTAAAAACGTGACAACACCATCTTCGGCATTCGTTTGTTCGATCATCAGTTGTTTGTATGACGTTATTACCCGAAGAAAAGCGACCGGAGTGTCACCGCCCGCGCTCCTGTGTTGCCATGGAAGTTCCCTCATTTTAGTACATTTTATTTTATTTTTGTCGCGGTATTTTGTTTTACTTGTTATCCAAAAAAGACTACATAAATATAATCTAATCTCGATACCTAATAATAGCCTCACGGATCGGACAGGGTTTTTTAAACGTATTGTATAAATACATTGTAACTTTAATTTAAAAACATGTACAGCATAACAGATGTAAAACCTAGATATTTACGGGTAAAAGAAACATATTTACTATAAGGAATGCATATAAAAATATAAAATATTTAAAAATAACAAGAAAAAGTCATCTTTCGTCCATCCTCTCACAGAAACTCAAACATCCACGACATACGTGCCTTCTCGAGGCAAATAAATCACACTCCGTGTCGATGTCAGTAGAGCATTTAGCGCTGCCAGGGCGCTAACCAAGGGAGAGTTAGAATGAGAAACTGCGTGCAGACGGAACATCCAACAATCTGTGTCCATGCAGTCTCAGTTGGTATTATAATATGATCATGGCATCAACATAGGCAAAGAAGAAAAAATGTGTATTAAAGAAGTTAACTCGTAAATTGCTCAAGCAATTGCTTTGAATTATGTGGCCTGCCTAAATTCGGCCATTTTATTTTATTTCTAAAATAGCGGCCTCGCATTAAACCTATGAGACCAAATCTTCTAAAGCGTCACGTTTTCGAGATGAAGGCCATCAAAGTACAATCTCCCCCATCAGTTCCTTCTACTACCTACAACTTTGATGTTGTCAAATAGTCGTAAACCCTATATTTATCAAAAGCTGGCATCCATACAAACAAGTATTATAAGAGAGAAATTCTTCTAAAGCGTCACGTTTCCGAGATAAACGCCATCAAATTTACAATTTTCGACTTCAGCACAATTTTGATAGCTTAAATTTTGCAACACTTGCGGTTTTCGTCTGTGTTGGATCCAGACTCAATTCCGTTAGGTCCATCAGATATCGAAGGAAATGGCTATGTGAACGGTGAGATAACTGTCGCTTCACAGTTTACACATGAATACCTCACAATGGGGTTACAATGTGATTAGCTGTCTATCACCACAATGGCATTTGTTAGTATTTGTCTGTGAATTCTGTCATGCGAATTAGGGTGTGATCGACGCATTAACGTAACTGCATCATCTGACTAGCCTTTTCCCAACTTTATTGGGGTCGGCTGCCAGTCTAACCGGATGCAGCTGAATACCAGTATTTTACATGGAGCTACTGCCTATATGACTTCTACAACTCAGTTAGTACTAGGTAATACGAAACCCCTTGGTAAGACTGGTTGTCAGACTTTTTGGGCCACTGACTACCTTAACGACTGTCAAAGATCTACAAATGACACCCGGGACCAACGGCTTAACGGGCTTTCCGAGGCACGGAGGAAACTCGGTATGTAATGGGTGGTCACCCATCCACAAACCAACCTAGACAAGCACGGCTTAACCTAAATATCGACCCGAGCGGCTGCTATTATTTAGCCACGAGCTCTTCACGCATTAACGTAACTGCATTAGCTGAAAATCGACGATTATAGCTTGTTAAACACGTTGAATAACAAAAAGAAATTACTGAAGCCGATTTCAATCGATTCTTCATTCGCCAAGGTATGAAACAAATGGGCCACTAGCATCAGTTTTGACTTCTTGTAAAGTTTGTCGTTCAAAATGGCCTAGTTGAAATAAATGTTCTGACTTTTGATTAAATCGGCTATACGGGTCAGTGCAGACAGTATCAAATTACCGCTGTCTGATTAAGCAGTTTTTCATTGACACATTGAATCAGAACTGAAATAGAACTCAGAATAGCGTACAATAGATGAATTATGGTGTGTTCGTTATGCTCATTAGCTTCTGTATTCAAACGTGTATATGACTGCAAATTATTAATAATATACTACTATTACTAATAATAATATTTAAAATTCAAAGTTTTGAAGATTCCGGACGTTTTAGAATTCGCCCCTCCCATTCCGGACTTGTCCGGTAAATTCCGTAAGCATGGCAACCCTACTCATCTGGCGACTGACGATATCGTCAACCCAACGTGCTTTTGAACATTACACCAACTTCAAACCATCGATCCTTAAGTTTTCATTCAATTGTTTCAGTTGCAAAGAGGTTGTATTCGACACAGACGACCTGCCGACTGCGACGGTGATCATAGTATTCCACAATGAAGCGTGGTCCACTCTCATGCGGACCGTCATGTCTGTGCTGATGAGGTCTCCACCTAAATTGATGCAGCAGGTAATACACGTCAAACATTATCATCACGCTTGTGAAAAACTCCAAAATTGATTCTTCTTGCATGTTTTTTTTAGGGTTTCGTAAAAATAAAATAATGTTGTGAGCTTAGAAAAGCCTTTAGTTTAGTTTGTGCTTACTTAATAGTATACCCACGAAAGCGTTGTGCAGGTGGCTATACGGGGTGGAAGGAACGCCGTATAGCCTATAGCGTATACTGGTCGGGTATTATTTGAGTCCATCAAAGAAGTAGAAGAAGTAGCAGGAGCTAGCTAGCTAATAATAACAGCCGCTCGGGTCGATCTTTAGGTAAAGCCGTGCTTGCTTAGGTTAATCTGTGGATGGGTGACCACCCATTACATACCGAGTTTCCGGAAAGCACGTTAAGCCGTTGGTCCCGGCTATCATTTGTAGATCTTTGATAGTCGTTAGGTAGTCAGTGGTCCAAAAAGTCTGACAACCAGTCTTACCAAGGGGTATCGTATTACCCAGTACTAACTGGGTTGTGGAGGTCAGATAGGCAGTCGCTCCATGTTAAATACTGGTATTCAGCTGCATCCGGTTAGACTGGAAGCCGACCCCAATATAATTGGGAAAAGGCTAGGCCAGATGATGAAAGAAGAAGAAGAAGTATTCCCACATTTCGCCAGTTATGTTTAAGTCCCATGTAATAGAAGGCGAGCCTATTGCTATCAACCGAGCACAAATCTAGATTCCGTGGCTGTTAAAATCCAATATCTCTTTGCTGGATCTGGTAATCGAATCCATGAGCTTCAGTTCAGAAGTCGTGCTTGTGACCAACAAGGATTAGTATCTTGATTAAATATTTATTAATAAAGCATATGAAGTCTCACCTATTACTTTAACTAGACCATGTAGCAGTAGCGAAGGGTCAATTTTTGTAATATCTCTTACAAAAATTTACCAGAGTACATATCTTTAATGTGATTATTACTATTTGTCTAGAGACTACCGATTGTGCCATTTTTCAAAGAGAAGCCGGTTGGAATCGAGTTGTATGGATCCTTCGCCACTGCCATGTAGCAGTTTCAATAATTATGAAAAATTCAGTTGAAAAATTAGAACTGATTTTATTAATCTACCTATAATGGCACAGCGACAATGTCGTTATCAATGTCGTAATTTGTTACTATGGTGTCGAGAACAAAAGACAATTATAATTAGGCATTGCAGAAGAAAGGTAAATGACATCGTTTCAACAATGCAAAGTGTCATTGCACTTACTTTGTTGTACACATTGATTGAAATTTAACTTTTACATAACATCACGCCTGTAATCCCCGAAGGGATAGGCAGAGGTGTATCTATACTAATAGTACAACGCATTTAGATAGTTATGTTTAAGTCTAGCTAGCCTAGCTAGCCTATTGCCATGTGGCTGCTACTGAGAAATTTTCTGATGTAAAAACCCAATAACACTTTGCCCTACCTGGGAATCGAAACCAGAACATCATGTTCACCAGTCGACTACTAGACCAACGAGGATTTAACTTTTGTTTGGAGAATATCCAAGTGTGCAAATGAGTCGTAAATTAATCTACTGTTTTAAGTAAGTCTAGTAAATTACTATATTCTTGCGTGGTAATGAAAGTACGCGTCAAAATCAATTTCATAGCCAGGCTACAATTCAGCGCTGATTAAATTGGCATACTGATAACTTTCTTGTTTCCAACATAGATGTTAAGTGCACCATCGTATGTGATATTTGTAATTACAAACTATCAACAGTTCATTGTGGGCCCGCGTGAAACTATCAAGATTTTATTGTGGGTCCGCGTGAAAGTATCAAGAGTTAATTGTGGGCCTGCGTGAAACTATCAAGAGTTTATTGTGGGCCCGCGTGAAACTATCAAGAGTTCAGTGTGGGCCCGCGTGAAACTATCAAGAGTTCAGTGTGGGCCTGCGTGAAACTATCAAGAGTTCATTGTAGGCCCGCGTGAAACTATCAAGGGTTCATTGAGGGCTCGCGTGAAATTATCGAGAGTTTATGGTGGGCCCGCGTGAAACTATTAAGAGTTAATTGTAGGCCTGCGTGAAACTATCAAGAGTTTATTGTGGGCCCGCGTGAAACTATCCAGAGTTCATTGTGGGCCCGCGTAAAACTATCAAGAGTTCTTTGTGGGCCCGCGTGAAACTATCAAGAGTTTGTTATTATGTTGGCCCGCGTGGTAGTTATTATAGCTCACTCCCTCTCAAAGAGAGTAGGCGTGTGTCCCAGCGATAGGTCCATTGAAGGCTGATTGTATAAGCATTTGCTGACAAATTCCAGATCATTCTGGTAGACGATGCAAGTGAAAGGAGATATCTTCATGCTGAGCTTGACGAGGCTGTGGCGAAGTTGGACAATGTGCAAGTACTACGGAACCCTGTGAGGACGGGGCTGGTTGGCGCTCGGCTCATGGGCGCCAGGAAGGCTACTGGCGATGTACTGGTCTTCCTCGATGCTCACTGCGAGGTGAGTGTGAGACTAGCGACATTTTAACAAGACATTGATTTGACAGGCAAGTTTAACAAACAGGCGATCGCTTTTAAACTGACTTCAAAAAGGAGGAAGTTCTATATTCAGCTGTATAAAAAAACCGACTTCCAAAAAAATACAAAAAAATCCAAAATTACTATCGGCAGTCGGTGGCTAAAAAGTCAATGAAACAAACAAAGTCACTGACTTCCAAAAGTAAAGTTAAGTAAAGTTATTTTGGACTTTTTTTGTGTTTTTTTGGAAGTCGGTTTTTTTTGTTACACAAAGAAATGCGTGTCATAGACAAAAAAATGAAACTGTTTTAGATTGTCTACTAAAAGTTGGATTCCAGTAATCTTTTGATCTTTAAAGAAAAATATTTAAATTGTAAAATTATTATTCCAGGTCACGAAAGGATGGCTCGAACCTCTGCTAGACCGCGCAGGAAGCGACGATGTCTTCATATGTCCACACATAGACCTACTATCCGCAGACACTCTAGCATACACGAAGAGCATCGACGCTCACTGGGGCGCCTTCAGCTGGAGGCTGCACTTCCGGTGGCTCATACCAAGTACCGAAGTCCTTAAAAAGAAGTCAGAGAACCCCTCAAAGCCTTACCCAACTCCAGCCATGGCAGGAGGCCTTTTTGCAGTACGCAAAAGCCTCTTCTGGCGTCTAGGTGGCTACGATGAAGGCATGATCATATGGGGAGCAGAAAACTTAGAACTATCCTGGCGAGCGTGGCAATGCGGCGCAAGAGTCGAAATAACATCGTGCTCTCGAGTCGGACATATATTTAGGAGTCATAGCCCTTACAAGTACCCTGGAGGGGTGACGAAAGTTCTACACGCTAACTTAGCGAGAGCAGCCACAGTGTGGATGGACGAATGGGCTGATTTCTTCTTCAAATTCAACCCAGAGGTAGCTGCAATCCGCGACCAACAGTCAGTCGGAGATAGAGTAGAATTAAGAAAGAACTTAAAATGCAAAAGCTTTGGATGGTACTTAAAAACCGTGTGGCCCCAACACTTTTTCCCGACTGACCAAAGATGGTTCGGGAAAATAAAAAATGAAAAAGGAGGTTGCATAGGAGTCACCGTTGGGACCATAGGGTTGGGAAGCCCAGCCGTCGCGGTTGACTGTGAAACAGCTGGCTTAGAAAGCTTAGTAGTTTTCACTCCAGAAGGGAAGATCATGGCTGACGAAGGCCTGTGTTTGCAGCAAGGGAATGGACGCGCCCTATGGAAAAGCTGCAGTGGTAGCAGCAAGCAGATCTGGGTACAAAAAGGTCCCAGATTAAAAACTCAGGATGGTTTTTGTCTTACGTTAGTGGTGACTAAAGACTCCCACGGCATCGGTGATCCTCTAACATCAAAAAAGTGTATGACAGATGATAAACAAATCTGGTATTTTAATCGTGTGCCTTGGCGTTAATATTGTGATAAAAGTAGGTAGTACAAATTAAAGACACACCAAGCAATAAAATAACAGAAAAATGACTCTAGTTTAAGGCCAGGAATCTAAAAGTACATTAATTTTAGTGCAAAATGAGATTTTATGTAAGTACTTAATATTATTTGAGTCTGATTCGGAATCTTATATTAATAAATAAGTTAAAAATGTTGTACAATAAAATATTGAATGTACTTAGTTATATTCAGCACCTGTGATTTATAATGATATTATTTTGAAATGAAATTACTAGTTTCTAGGAGCAAGACCATAAGTTGTGATTTTTTAACATTATTAACATCATAGGTATTTTTGTAATAGCTTTTAAGTTAAGTTACTATTAGATAGTTTATGTTTAGCCGACCTCGTAATCGCCTTACCACCCTAGGGTTAGTATCACAAGGACGTCATAAAAAGTCAAAGTCTATCTAGAGTGCTTCAGAGAAATATTGGCGAGTAATAGAGATCATATTACAGGATGGAAGGGACATCGACTCACAAACGAATACCACGTATTCAGTATATTCAGTAAAGTCCTCTGAATTTCTATGTGGTAATTGTAATAAAAAAAATCTGTATTGCACTTTTGTAGGAAACAGCAGATTTTTTAAATAATTACGGATTAAAAATTTCTATGTGGGAATTTGAAATGATGTATCGAATACGTGGTATTCGTCCCTTCCACTCTGTATAATATAGTCGGAATTGACGCCGCCATCTTGGCTTTTTTCAATCGAATTGCCACAGACTATTTCTCAAATGTTTAACGACGCACTACAGCTTTTAGACTAATGTGACAGTATACAGTTATACAGGGTGGAAAGGACACCGACTCAAAACGGTTACCACGAATTGAGTACATCAGTCTAAACCCCCCCACTATACATTTTTGCCGGTTATTTAAAAAAAAAACCTGTTTTTTACAATACTGCAATACCTACACGGTCAATATGTATGGAACAGCTGATTTTTTTTGCAGAATGATGTTCTGAATACGTGGTAACCGTTTTACCGTCAGCGTCCCTCCCACCCTGTATAGTTGCAACCTTAGTGAAGTATCAATTTAAATACTAGAAGTTTTATCAAAGGTAATAGAGATTATGCGGTCGAATATACATAATGGCGGCAACCATTATCGCTAAAATAACATTCCACTGTTGTGATTAACCTTAACTTGCAAAATAATAATATGTAAGTTTCATAGACTGTTCTCTGTGTTGTATAATTGTATCCTGTTAAATCTTTTTGATTTACAATCATTGTTATTGAAATCGATCTTATTGTTTAGACACTAAGGACTCTATTAAAAATGAGCTCAAAAATCTGTCGAAGTTTATATCATTTGAATTTAATTTAAAAACCTTTTGAGTAGTTCTCAAAGTTATTGAGAAGTTTTATGTAGGGTATCTCTTTAGAATCTCAGCATCTTACTTTTTTATACATATGTTATTTAATATTTTGTAATATTTTAATCAGGACTAATTCGCGGCAACACTTATACTATTTTTTGATAAACGTATATTTTCTATCGATTTTTTAAATAATGTCCAGCATTTATTTTTAAACTTCTTCTAGTCTTAAATATGAATCCTTTGTATGTGGAATAAGCTAGTTAAAATAATAATAATATCAGCCTATTACTGTCCCACTGCTGGGCAAAGGCCTCTTCTCAAACCGAGAAGGCACGAGCATTGATCACCACGCTTGCTCAAGACGGGTTGGCGATTTCAGACATATGAATGTTAAGTCCAGGTTTCCTCACGATGTTTTCCTTCACCGATGTCTGTGATGTCCAAGATAAACTTAGAAAGTACATATGAATTGAAAAAGTCACATTGGTACTTGCCCGGATTTGAACCCACAACCTCATGCATGGAGGCGAGGCCTTAACCTCTGAGCCATCACGACCAGTAGCTAGTTAATTTCTTATATTATTAAATAATACAGTATTTCGGTGATACATTCCAGTTACCACTTCTCAAGCATTCTTAAGGGTCTAAATAAATACATAGTTATATTTTTTTATCAATCAATATGGAATGTAATTTGAAGTGCTGCTTTTAACGTAGTAGACAATCTATTTAGCCTTTTATATAATTTACTTTATATTTGTGAAAACCTAATAATAATATTTTCTGTACGATCAGTAGGTGTATAGCAAGGTTTTTTGGCAGCTTAGCTATTTTTCAAGGTGCTTTTAGATAAATCTTTAAGGAATTGGTCCACAGGCCACAACGTACACATGGCAACAAATCAAGCTATACATTTCCAGTGTAACATGGCCTCGCTTTGTATAGATGTCCCGTACAATGAGAGATCCGCATAAACTGGTTTTGTATAGCTCGATTGGTCGCCGTGTATACTATCACAGTTACTTGTCACAAATAACATAAAATGCTGTTATAACATCAATGTTTTTATTTGACAAATGTTGTCGTTTTACAAAAAAAAAAGTATAAAATGTACAATGAAAATGTATTAAATTAAATTATATGAGAATCTATGTCATTAAATTAATTGTTTATTATACACTCTTTTGATTCGAATTTCCTTATTTTTTTCCAAACTTCACCTAAGAACAAAATATAGTAGTATAGTTGCTATCGTTGCATGTAGCGGTACGGTTGCTTGCGTTGCGGAGTTGCAGTTGTTTCCGTTGCATGTGAAGCAACGCGCGTCACTGTGACCTCTTGCTCTTTCGACGGCTAACAGGCCCATACACACCGAATCTACCTGTGCTCGAGGGACGCAGCCTCGGAGAGTATCCACTGTGTTGCCGACTGAAAATAACCATTATAAGCTTTGAAATAAGGATCTTTGGTAAGGTTTTATTTAAGGTAGGAAAAGATTTCTGATAGTTATTACGGGTAGAGCCTCGTTGATCCAGTGGCGGCAAGCGCGACTGCTGAGCACGAGGTCCTGGGTTCGATTCCCAGGTCGGGTAAAAGTGGTTATGGGGGTTCTCCATCAAGAATTTCTCAGTAGCAGCCACGGAGTATAGATTTGTGCCCGGTTGATGGCAATGGCTCACCCCTACATGGGACTTAAACATAACTGGTGAAATGTGGGTGTACTATTAGGTAGACCTCTGCCTAACCCTTCGGAGATTACAGGCGTGATGTTATGTTATTACGGGTAGTCAGAAACCCAAAATACGGACATCCAGTCTTACCGAGGGGTACCGTAGTGACAGGTCAGGTTAGCAGTCGCTCCTTGTAAAATATTATTGGTGTCGGATGCATACGGTTAAAGTGGAAGCCGACCTCAACAGTCAACATCATTGACAAAAGGTTAAGCAGGTGATGGTGAGTGATAGCATAAGCATAATCAGTCTATAATGTTCCCACTGCTGGGACGCACGGCCGCCTCTCTATGAGAGGGAATCGGCTATAATCCACCACGCGGGCCCAGTGCGGGTTGGTAGATGCCACATGGCCCACATGCCTTCGAATTTTTGGTTCTATGACATGCCGGTTTCCTCACGGATGGTGAGTGATAGTAGAAAAAAATTTAGAGCCTAGGAAAACATAGAGAAGGCAATAGGTACCGACATAACGATTGTGGCCCGTTATGAGTATCGCTCTACCCCGATTGAGAATTTTAAAAACGTAAAATCAAGACCATCGAACTGTCTAGAATTCCAATCCTCAATTTCATTTCCTCTGTGTCACGCCGCGTTCCACTGCGTTTAGCGTTCCAGTCACTACCTTTAAACCTACCTCAAAGTAAAAACAAATAAAGATATCATTATCACGGAAACTTACAAGTCTTATCATCAGGCGTCGCAACCATCTTCAAGCAGCGGTACTCGATAGGTATCCTAGAGTCTGTACTCGGCGGTGGATGTCCATAGTTGTGTACCCATTTTGCTGATACCCAGTTGGCGGGCTGGCACTCCACGGGTGCTCCATGTGCTATCGTCTGCTCTGGGTGGCAGCCCAGGCAGCGCTGGTAGAAGCAGGTTTCGGGGACCGCTGTAACGGAAAGAAGGATCGATTTGATAATTGTATTTGACGCAGCTCGAAGCAAGCAATTAGGAGATAAAAATTCGTAAGTCATGACATAACCTTATGCCTGTTTCTCCGAAGGGTTTTAGTAGACATGTACCTATAGGATGCTTACATTTAGCTAGTTTGACAAAGCTAACCGTGGAAAATGCGCAAGCCTCCAGAAGGCTGCGCATTTTGCACGGTGCATTATTGTTGCAGTGAGAGAACTTCAAAGCTACTCTACGATGATCTAGGTGGGTTTCCCCATTTAAGTATGTCCTATGGCGGCTATGGGTAGTTCGAAGATGGCAAAAGCGCTTAAGGCAGAACACCAGCAAGATGGTCATAAAGAAGGCTGTTGGTGGCAGCTAGGACCGAGCAGTACACACTGCGGAAGATCGCATCTTGTTCATGCGTCGTGTATGGTTTCGATGATGAGGGATCCTCAATGCTGAGAACATTGAGGAGACGGCAAAGAAAAATTGTATTACTAAAGAAATAGGAACTTGGATCAATTTAGGATTAATGACGTTTTGTTTTCCTCAAATTCCCGGATTCGGCGAAAATATGAAAAATAAATAAGTTCCTTCCTTAAAGAGGTGTTAAATACTTATCTAAATTAGGACGTCGGCAAGAGATTATTATGTTAGGCATACTGTTATACTTATAATTAGATACTAACTAATGTGTTTTTCAAAGAACATGTGAACTTGTCACGGTCAAAGTCTCCACAATGTCTTGCGAATTCAGTCCATTCGCCCAGTTATAAGGATTCTCTTCATTCTGTACAAAGATTGGATGTTCCCTGTAATAATCCACCCATTGTGGCGTCAATTTAAGTTCATTTTCGAAGCACAGCTGATGATTACGGATAATCCAACGCGGATTTTATTATCCGTTGACGTTTATTGTAATTGAAATCGTTACGGGATATCTACGGTCTTGTTTGTCTTGTTTAGCACATCATTAACCTTAACTGTTCACACTGTTGATTGTTTTCCAAGTAACTAGGTAATAATTTATTTAATAGGTAGGACAAAAGGAACTCTTGAAAGGAATATGGTCTTTGGCTAATGGATTTTTATGCAAAATAGGTGTAATGTAATCAAAATTCAAGTGTTTATTGTTTTGCAAAGGTGAGAATTATGAGACAGCTCTGCAAAACTGCACAACACTGCTTTCATCAAGTCGTGTTCCGTTAAGAAGTTTTTGGGGCGAATGTTATCACTAAACGTAGGTATTTGTGTTCTGATTTCTCTTGCATGCAAAATATTTGTATGTAACATTGCTTTGGTAAGTCTATTTATTTAAGAGCTGATTTAATTTGGTACCTATATGGAATTGGAGGTCCAGATTAGGTTTAGTGGTCATTATTGATTTAAAAGGGGTCAGATATTCGAAACTAGGCAAGCAAGTATAATTAATTAGAATTTCAGGTAGGAAACCTATTTTTTTTAAAAGAATGAGTAGATACATTAATTTATTATAATTACTGAATAAAACCTTTTTGGCCAGGAATGTCCTATTGCAGCTGTCACTGGCTATCTGTTGTCGAAAAATTTGAAATGCCTTTAAATATTTTGTTTTTACTTACTTTTTAAAGTCTGGAAAACGGTATTTTTGTGATTATTTTTCGCAATCCAGCCAGTTTCCACTAATTATGACAACATTGACCACTTTTGTAAAAAATCTCAAAAGATATACAGGGTGTAACAATACCCTTAACCTTGTATTAAGTAGATTCTATTTTTTTATATTATGAATGTACTATGTCGACTAATTGTGTTTAACTGTTAACCATTATTTTATTTTATTTTCAATGCAGTTGACAGTGTCATAAATGTTTGCATGCCTAAGATAAGGTAGATTGTACAAGGCTCACCCATATTAGTGTTACATCTTATTTTATGTACCTGCAATCTATGCAAATAAATTTTACTTTACTTTACTTTACTTAACGAAGCATTATGTACATCAAACTAAGTAACTTTACGCAAAAATTATTGCTGGCAAACGACTTTTTTTTTGGGGTGAAAAATCAATATTTACGGTAGGACGCAATTTAACGCACTCAAAACATTGTACTGATGGACGGATTGAATAGTACGGGGGTCGTAGAGAAGTTTAAAGTAAAAATCTTACATTAAAAACATGTTTCTATTTAAAAAAAACTACTATCACCGTAACTAGAAGGTTCCCAGGTATCATCGGTCTTTCAACAATAATAAAGGTACCTAGATAGACAATAGGCGTAACTACTGCTACATCTCAGTTTCAGGTCATGATGAGTAGGTAGCTAAAGACGCGAAATTATTGATTGACGGCTGCTGCACAATGCACACGGCATTTTCTCCCACAATGCATGTCCATGTCCAATCGGATTGTTGCGCAGCCGCTTGTACACGGCATAGTGGACCGGACCCGTCATGTAATGCCACTCCTCACTGCAGTTTACGTTTGTTTTAACCGCCGCAATCATATGTCATTTTCTCGCGTTTCGCGCCATTTTGCCGGCCATCAGCCGTGCTTCGATCCGTTCGGCGCGTACGCTCCGTAATTATTGGATCTTTGAAAGCAGAGAATCCGCTCTCGACGTCGTGGTATGCACGAACACTTATTTAAAGCGGCTCTTTAGTTTCGCTCTTTAAATTGTAATAGCTGATATTAGATATAGAGATAGTGTTATCAGCACTGTAGTTAATGAGTTTGGTAACTGAAGTAGGGTATCTAACTATCTACTTAATAATGTGTAGGTTCTTTACCACTTCGGTATCTATTGTTGCTTATAGGATCAATACATTGCTGTCTATAAAAATTGTTTTTTATAATAAGCAATGATAGCCTTATTTTGACAGAAGTTCTTGATAAAACATTGTTTCCATAAATTGCAAAGCATTTTAAAATCCAATGTTACAATTACTGCATTAATTAATCACATAATGATACTTTATAAACGACACATCTTAATATTTTTGCATGTGACTGCACAAGACTGTTGTATCTATTACTTAAACAATTACCTACAAGTTATTAGAAACGATTCGTAGACGCGCGACGGTGCGTAAGATTGCGCCTGTGATCTCCACATCTTGTCTATAGCCGGCGCCCGAGAAAGTGCTTGATAGGCGTCTGACATAATTGTGCACGGCTAGTGCTGCCGAGTGCCGTGTCTCTATTGTAACTCTATATGGACCAGTTTTTGCACCTCAGCCGGTAGGATATTGGTTCCTCGTTCATCTGAGTCCATATGAGTGACCGCTAGTTACGAAAGAAAACTGATCATTTGATTGCAGACTGTCTTAAGATGTGAAATTCAATTCAAAAGAGAAGGGAAACTTTGAAACCATGTAAGTACAGTTTTCGATGAAAATTGTAAAGAAAATCTAGAAGAACTTGGAGTACCTAGGTAAACTTTAAACTGTCGAAGATGATGCAGGTAACAGAAGGAGACAGTCAGTGAATAGGTTAAGAGTAGTAACGTATACAAGTAGGTATCATCTGAAGATAGACGATAGCTTCAAGTGGATCATATGTCTGACACTGCACAGATGCAGATGCTCTTTGTAGCATCTGTATCTGCGCTGTGTCTACGTCAGAGTATCTGTAAGTGCAGCTCACGAAGCCCCAAGCAAATTCTATAACATAATCACCCATAACAATCACAATAGAAATTCACTAGACTGCACTAGACAAACCTATAATCGCGTTATCTTCACTTATCTAAGTCACAACACAGAACTGACCTAAATTCATAACTAGTGATCATCAACATAAAATCCTCTGCCCACGCGCACTGTGGCGACATTACTAGACGCATTGACAATGTAAATACTATTGTCAACAGAATAAATAAATATTTATCCAGAGGCAAGATGAGTCGGTATTCGGTGAGCCATTGTGTGGCGCAGGCGCGGGCGGCCGGTTTGTAAAATGAATTTAAAACCGCGTGATGTAACGTGTAGCACTTTGTTTTATTTATATTCAATCGGATGTCAACTTGTAGACACAATAGATTAACAAATCATTACATATAAATAACTTTATCGTTTGTTTACAAGCTTTTTTTCTGTGACAAAAAATGAAAGCTTACCATACGGAATGAGTCCAGCTACGCTGAGAATAAACAATATCATTGCAGAGCACTGGAACATAATTCTAATTATAAACTGTATTCCGTTATAACGTCCATTACCGCCACAGTTTTTATCGCACTAATCTCACGAGGAATCGGTTTTATCTTTGAACGTGTGCCGTTATCATTGCGTTGTAAATTATTGTGTCGCTCCCAGTGGAAAACAAGGATTTATCATCGTTAAAATATAGATTTTTGTGGTAACTGTTTGTATGGAAGACGCACGTCTTATGTGTGACGAAAATAAATTTATATCTGAGATGAGACTGCTCGGAATATTCACGTCATGTCGTGTTTGGAGATGATTCGAATGAACGCGCCGAGCACCGTTACATATACTTACCTGCGTGCTAATTCTGGTCTGAAATATTTAGCAACTCCATTCTAAATCACAGTAAGACGCTTTCATATCTCCTATATCTACCTAAACCTTTTTCGTAATAAAATCACTTTGTTTTCCAATTTTTTAATAAAGATTACAATACACTCAAAACTACAGTCCTAAAAAGAGCAAAATAAATCTTGTCTCTGGCAAAACTTTCAGCTGTCAATCGCTTTATCAACCTAGGACACGTACCGTATAGAAATAGAGAAATTAATAGAGTTGTCAAAGAAACAGAAATTAACTAAACACAAAATTAAGTTAGCAGTTCATTTGGCTGTTTCCATATAATAGCACAAATTCGATTAATGATCGCACGTCTGTAAAGATGAGTAGGCGATGAAATACCGACCAATTAAGTGACACTCCTGCGCAGACTTCACTAATCCGGATTATAAAGGCGCGGCGGTTTGATGATTTAAATTACGTATTCATGCAATATTTCAATTAAAACATTTTCGTTTTATTAATGTGCAGGTTAATTGAAACTGATTTTATTATTATACGAGCTTAAGAGTGAACTGTCGGGACGATTAATATGATTTTGCTAATCGCATATTTGTCTCGCGTCTAGTCTGATATAAAAATAGCCAATGAATTCGATTGTATGTGTAAGAAATTGAAATGATTAAAGTATGAAGCATGTTATATTTTGCTGTAGTATCTAGTAACATTTCAGATATATAATGTGTTGACAACAATATTCAAATACAAGAACACAGACAGCGGCACGCGATCGATAGAGGTGTCATGTCACTTCACTTCCTAACTGAGATCTACTACCAAATAGGGCTGACCGTAAACTTGATACCAACTTAACAATATCCTCAGCACAAACAATATTAACCTTAATTTAGATAAAGATAAGGGTGAAGGTAACGGTGAAAGAGATTTTGGTAGTATGTGCGAAATAGTGGCCTAGATCACGGCTGCGTCGGTTAGGTACAGCGACGCGCCATCTCACATCGTGTCGGCATGTGCGAGTCACACGGATGCCTCCGAAAGATAAACAGTGAATATCCTGAGGGTCTAGTGCGAAAGACGAAATAGATGTTACAGCTTTTAGTTACGATTATGCCTGATTAAAATTTTTAATCGTCAAGGATTTTATAAGCTGCTTCTACTAAATGTCTTTCTCTGGAATTTTCTTCTGCACCATTTTCAAACACTGTTTGGTGTAAGATCTCTTTATGTGATTGCTCTTCTGCTGCAGGTATACGATCTTTTCCCAAGATTATAACTATTAAAGCTACATCTGATGCTCTTTCACTTATATGTATAAGGATTCGTTGCAGCATCACTGATCTCATATTCGGCACTTTGGTATTCATCATTGCACTGAAATCTAGTTTCGTAAGACGTGACGATATTATTCAAGCCATCACGTGGGTAGGCTTTAGAACGATGATAAGCATTTATTCTGTCGCCTAGTTATCCAAAAATACCTTTTGATACTTATCGTATGTAATAAAAGTGACACAAACTAGGATGTCTGTTTCAATTTGTGCTTCAGAGAGGTCAGAAGCTGTAGATATAACGTTCTAGTACTTAATGTGGTAACTCATAAAAGAAAAAGTATTGGATGGTTACCTGTGTGAACTTTATGTATGTCCAAACCCATGCAGTATCATCATCGTTGTTCACCCGATTGACGACAACTGCTGGATATCTATCTTCCTCAAGCACTATAAAAACGTCTTATGTTTGTTCAGTAATACGGATACCTACTTCTACGTCGTTATCTACGTTTGACAAGTTTCTATTATCCAATCAATCAAATTCAACATATATTTTGATTACAGCATCTTCTTATTAAATCTTTCTAACACATCAGTAATTGTAAGCTTGAATGTTAAACGATTTAGTTTGGTAACCATAAAAGTAGACACCTGTACATCTAATCGAAGCTCCTGATGCGTATCAAACCGTACAATCCCATGTAACAAGGTATCTTATCAATTTATGATCTTCAGTTTCAAAGTGTTTTTGATCGTTATAATTTAAAAGCGGCGCACCTTTCACTCAGGGGGACCAATTAATTCTCGGTCGATACATTAAGCGTTCAATAAATTCTCGAAAAACGCCGCGACCACCGATAACAGGAACGAGTTCGGGACCTCTTCTTTAGATTAAAAAGGTTTTATTTATCTTGGACAATTTGTTAATGCCACTCTTCATGCCTTCCGGTAGCCGTGTAATTGAATCTTCTGGTTTTTGAAGATTTATTACTGCCATCTGATTGAGCTACCGTCCTTTGATTAGCGGCTCTATTTGAATCTTCGCCGACTTCATTTGTGTTTCCTTTTTAATGTTATTGAACACATTTTTCAAATGTGTTTTTTAAACCGTATTTCCTCTTGCCGTATCATTAGTTGCAGAGCTGCGAAGGTGTCACTTTTAAGAAATTTACGTAAGCTCATTAAACTTTTGCAAAGCGTTTTCACTTGACGTTTGCTTACTTTATTATATTTTTTCTTACGTATAATTATATGCTTCATCGGTCCCAGATAATAGTTAGTGTTATACGCATTGGCGTAGTAAAAAACCGTGTTATTGATATTTTATTTTTCTTTATGCACGCTTAATAATTTCTAAAGAACTTTTTGATACAGCCGCTTCGAAGACTTATGTAAACAATTTTCTATAGTACCTTTTATGGCTATTTCTTTGACGGTGTTGCAGAAATATGAAAGGTTTATCTTGAGAATAATGCAGCGGCATCTCTTTGTGCGGTCAGAAATGCCGGGGGTTGATAGAAAGTAAGTGCTATCTACATATTGGACGAAATTATAAAGATTAGAGGAGGTGACGATGGAATGTGAAATGTCCGTCGGCGACACAGTGACCCGTAGTGTTCGCGTGGATAGGATCGGCAGAAGGACGAGGCGCGGCGACGATCGCGTGAGATACTCCGCGCACGTCCGCGCTGCCCTCACGATCCTGCGCCGTTATTTTAATTTATCTTTTCTTTACCCTTGTTCTCTTTTGAAATGTTCGTTCTTTTTTCTATTTTAAAAACAAACTGTTTATTTCCTTTGGTAATAATTGTTTGTGCCAGCTTTATGTCTGTCATCATCGTAGGTTGGTAGTTTATGGTCGTTTACATATTTTAATAATAATCCTTTGCCGCGCCATGGTAAATGATTTTAGCAGTTATGTAAATTAGAGCTTGTTAGTTGTAAGAAATCCTGTAAACGAATGGTCGTTCGAAGTAAGAAAATATTTCTTAACTGATATCTAGTGTATCAACCGGAGCTGTTTGTAACTGGTGACCAGAGAAAATAAAATGCAAAATAGTGGCGGCGTTGTAGAGGACGGTATAAATAATGAAATTGATAGCTATCTCATTGTTCACACCAAAAGGCTTTTGGTTCACGCCTTCCACTGCCAAAATCACACCATGAATTCCCGGTACACTATAATGAACTAAATCAACCAGTGGAATAATGGCGGCCGCTTTCCGCAGCTCATAAAGCATACTGATCGGCTGTGCGCCTGCGATTACAATATTTTCTCTCCGACAAGCCTTAACGATACTTTAAACGGTGCTTCGTCCAATTTTCGCGCCTCCATTTCTTATTTGCGCGCTCCCCGAATTCAATTTAAGACTCATCGATTTTTGTGTGGTATATTTTACAAAATTTAAATTATGATAATGACGAGCACACCATAGGCGGTCGGTGATAATTTCTTAAAAATTACACAAACATCGAGAAATGATCGGTTCTGTATGATCATATAATTGCCGTTGTAAATTTTTTTTGACTGGCGATGACGATCCGATGGCCGCTACTAAGGTAGCAAGAAAGTAAAAACAGAAATACAAATGAAAACAGCTTATTAAACGGATTCGGTAGTGGTTTCATTAGTACCTAAGTGAGTACGCACATGATCGACATAATATTTGTGCAATTAACACACAAAGTTAGGTACTGTCAAGCTTTTGTTTGAAAATAATTCAACTAAATAAAACAATAAGCCACAACACAGTATTTCATGACTTTTCAGACCTCATTTTCTTTAAAACACACCCGATTAAATCGGACTTGCGTACGACAAAAACTTATTTCTCTTACGCAGCTAAAAACTAAAAAACACAGACCTATTTCTCGACAGTCGGTCATCGGTTTGCGTAACCAACTAACTGCGTGTCCGCAATTTCATTGACCAAACCTTTCAGTCTTCGCAGTCACGCAAAACCATCGATTGCCGGTGTCGACTCAATAAAACATTCGATAATGTTTTTATTTCACGCCAATTGTATTCAATTAGTTTCAGACACGAAAAAGTGCGGCACGAAGAGTCCTGTTGCAATACTAAAACGATTTTTTTAAAGTGAACTTGATTGCGAGTGGTTTGGATTACTTTTGCGTGGGTTATTGTTTATGGCATGAAATGGAGATGAGAAAAAGTGCTACCTACTCTTAATTTGTGAGTTTTAATAGTTTTTGGTGCCGGGTGTCGTTTGTAGATCTTCGACAGTCGTTAGGTAGTCAGCGGCCCAAAAAGTCTGACAACCAGTCTTACCAAGGGTTATCGTATTACCCAGTACTAACTGAGATGTGGAGGTCAGACAGGCAGTCGCTCCATGTAAAATACTGGTATTCAACTGCATCCGGTTAGATTGGAAGCCGACCCCAATATAGTTGGGAAAAGGCTAGGCAGATAGAATGAAGGAGATTACTAAGACTAATGGATCAATGGAGGAAGAAGACACGTTGCGCTGACCCCAGAAGAATTGGGATCTTTAGGGTTTATTGCACTATCTAATCGCTCGGATCAGTCCACAGTAACTGGCCCGCCGTACGTACGTCTCGCTTGCATTTCTTTTTGCTTGCCTTGCACTTTGCCTTATGTACTTAGATGTGTACCTACAGATCTTTATACAAATTGTTATATTATTCTGCTTGCCTTTGCTGGAGAATTTGTGTTCTTATAGCAACTTACAGTAAGGTGTGAATTGTTAGTTGAAAAATGGAGGCATCTGCCCAAAAGTGGAAATGAAAAACTAAAAATGAAGACTTGTAAAACAGTGGTAGGGGATTTTTAGCAGTTTAGGGAAAACTTCATTCGTTGATACTTCCGATAATTGGTAATAAGTATGTCGGCATTAAAATTTCACGCTTTTATCTGGATTGCTTTTGGCCTTATATAGCTAAGTAGTTACTCCAGCCACTCCAGGACACGTTGTATCATGTGAAATGTGTATGAGAGAAGGAGTCTGAAATAAAATCGACGTACCGATTCATTCTACTTGCTGTTATTTCATACTTAACTAACAGTATTATTATCCAAATTGTGTATACGTCATTAACTAAGCCATGGCATAATAAGTCTTTAAGATTTCTATTCTTAGGACACCACTACGCGTGCCCCTTGCAGATTGGTGGGTATCAGATGCCTTCGAAATGGTGCTAGGACATCAGGGTTCCCCACTTCTCCAAGACGTTTTCCTTCACCAACTTGACAGCAGTGGTGATGTCATAAATTAAACAAAGGAAGCTGGCCCGGATTTGAACTTACTACGACACGACACGTAAGTCAGAGTATTTACCACTTGGCCATCACTGCTGTACAACTGACATAAACACAACTAAAGATATGTATGTCGAGTATGTCTACATACATTCCGTTACCACTACAACGTCTTAGCTGCATGCTGTATGTCAACTTTTGACAATTCATTAGTCGATATCAAGCTGCCGTTCAAGTACAGTAACTGATTTATTTATGGCTTCGAATTCACATGAGCGAAATACGTGATCTGCAATGTTTTATAAAGAAAGACCTGTATTTTGAATGGGAAAAACATGCTTGTTACCCAAAATCTTGTGTCGGAACAAGATAAATTTGTTGACATTTTTACAAAATAATAAGGAATTTTGTGTCATTTAGCAGCTAACTAGCTACAATGTACGATTTATGTATTTTAATACTTCGATAAATAAATTGAAAGAATAGTGCATCAATAAAGAATAATTATTACCAAACCAGCCAAACTTAAAGAGAAAAAAACTAGTCTTAGAAAATGTTATGCAAAAATATTTAATTTTAATTCGGCAAATATTAGTTTCAGGCTTGGATGTAGAATGCAGCAACTTTCGCTTCCTCTGTATTTGAATATTTTTGGGCAGAGGGAATAAAGTGGCCGTTTTAGCAGAATCATCATCATCTTAAGACGGTCACAGAGCATGTATCCTGGTCATTTTTCGTTTAAATGACAAAAGAAAAAATACGTGTCCAGTATTTTTTGATAATGTAACTGACGGACTAAATAGATTTTTTCAGTCAAATACCCTATTGTCACTTTGTGACCATTTTACGAATTGTAGCGTAATTCATATTATTATCCTATAATGATTCTGCTAAAGCAGCCATTAAGGCCCCCAGAACATGCTACAGTCATGCACATTGTACCGTCGTCGATATCCGCAAAGCGACGCTTGATTCTATGTAAAACTCATTCAGCACTATAAAGTTAGTGATCCTGTACGCTCATCTCTGAAAATAAGATCAGAAAAGAAGCATCTAGAACAGATCTGATAACAGCAATTTCAATTACATAACCAATAATACCTGTTGAGTACATTAATACGGTAAAAAGCAATTGTTGGCTATACTCTCCCGACCATTTTATTACGTCGTGCTCAGATACTAGTGATTGGCTATAAACTACTATTTTACTACTTATTTATAGTTTAATTATGGAAAAGTCGCTCGACTTGGCTATAAAGGTGTACAGTAGCAACCCTGCAAATATCTGGAGTAATTCCATGGAGTTTTATAGTTTTCTGATTACGTTTAGGAGTTCAAAGGTGCGTATTATTGCTGTTTAATTCCTTGCTTTAATAGAGAAAGTGCGGCAGAGTTTTATTACAAAGTAACGAGGTACAGACGGCCGCATATCAAGCTACTAAAATCTGTCAAATTTCTTTAATAGATTTTCAACTTTATCGCTTAAGGATTAGGTTCAAGGTTGGTTGGGAAAATTTGACAGAGATAAAAAAAAAGAAAATGCTTATTTTTATTTGCACTGAACAAAGCGCATATCAAAAGAAAAAAAATATTCGTTTCATCTGGTTGAAGTATTTGGTATTTGTCCTTACTGGCCCATGTCAGGGATCACTCTGTATATTTATGCCCTGCTGTAACATCGTAATCGTATCTCTGCATCTATGATTTAATAAATAGATTGCGGCCATGCGAGTGTTTAATAAAACTTTAATCGTGTGTTTTATGTTCACTACCAACATTCAATTTATTGAATCAATTGAATTCAATGAAGAATTATTATGCTCTACCTAAGGATTTAGCTAATGGTCTATTATCCATATACTTAGTTAATGTTTTGCATAGTGGCTTTTATTACGTTTTTATAGTTGATGGTTACATTTAAATAAATGATAGAGCAAATCGGATTAAAATAAGCAACCAATTATTAATTAATATAGAAATAATAGTAATTCGGTGAAGGAAAACATCTTACGGAAACTAGGATGACTGAGAGATATTTCTCGACGGCATGTAAAGCCAAGTCAGAGGCCCATGGGCGGCATAAAAACTCTGACACCGGGTTAGGCACTAACCACACGATAAAGAATACAGAAATAAAACTAAAAGAGTGACTTTTATTTATTTATTTATAGATAGGAGAACCAACAGCTATGACAAATGAATAACAATTACATAGGCAACACAGAGCCAATTACAGGTTCTCACGAGTAAACACAGAAAAGATAGTAGAGATCTTAGGATCACTAGTTAACAAGCACGATACAAATAAAATAAGAGTAATTAGAATAAGATACAATAAGCACTATAAACACTCAGACACCAGGTTAAGCATTAATGACACGGGGAAAAAGAAAAAAAAAAAAAAACTATGCGCTCTTAAAAAAGTTAGCATTGACTTGAAAACTTAGCGCCATACTTTCGCAAAGGTAAAAATCAGTCATGGACACACTCGTCCAATCGAGGGTTGAAAATATGTGTCAATAATGGAAACAACCTCAAACCTTGCATCAACGAAATTGCTCGAAAACCAAAAGGTCACGGTAAGTGGGTCGGTGTGGGACGGCAGTCGGCTCACGTACGTGTCCATTGTAAAATACTAATACAAATAATAGAGGAATGATTGCACCTGTCCGAAATAGCCCCAATCATCGGCGCGGACGTGCCCACTCTGCCCAAAGCGAGTGAAGTGTCAAGGATACGTGAAATTGGGTGGTTACGGTAATACAGCCATGTCTAATGTTTCAGTGGAATGACAATGTCGAATAAGGACTATTGATCCGGTGATTGGTTTTGTAATTGGGTTTTCTTGAGAGTTCTGTTAGAGGACGTTAGGCGGATTTAAAAAAAAATGAGGAGCGATACGTGGTATTAATCCTATTGCTTTTGCCGAGGGAATTGTCAGCGCCAGGGTAGTCTGCGAAATTTATAGTTACAGAATAATAATCATTACAATTGTCAGTACAACCCTCTAGGTTCATTTAATCTCATTTAATTACTATTTTATTCTTTCTTTATCGTGTGGTTAGTGCCTAACCTGGAGGACTTGGAATTTTATGAAAAATTAATTCAATGGGATTACATGAACTTAGAGAGTTATATTGATGATTTTAAGGATTATACCTCTGTAAAGCCGTATTTGTTATGATCGCTAATCATATTTTGTTCAACGAACATCCTGATACTTACTTGCAAATTGCAAAAAAACTTATGAAAATTTGAATTTCGCGGCCTCCACTGTTGAATTCCGCAACACTGAGTGACTAATGTGCATTTGAATTAACACAAAAATAAATCGATTATTTTTTATATAAACTGTATGTCAAAAAGTGTTTTTGTCATGTCCATAATAGGTAAGCATCGTGACATAATCCGTTATTAAAATTTGGAGCGACAGTTATCCCTGGTCTATGTTTATATGCGGAACTCCTTCAAGGATGGTTTGATTAACAAAAAAGAATGCAACTAATTTAAAATTCAATTTCGCTTGTGCATTTAATCAGTTACGTTGCAGAAATGGGTTAGGTCGGGCGTCTATCACACTGTGCCTGCATTTTACACTAAGTAATACATGTTTATACTTTTTGGTAGACTTTCATCAGGAGCTCGTCGCCGCGTGGATGGGTGACCGCGCATTACATACCGAGTTTCCTTCGTGTCTCGGAAAGCACGTTAAGCCGTTGGTCCCGGCTGTCATTTGTAAATCTTTGACAGTCCTTACATGTAGTCAGTGGCCTGAAAGGTTGACAACCATTCTTACCAAAGGGTAACGTTTTACCCAGTGCTAACTGGGTTGTTGAGAAAAGGCTAGGCAGATGATGATGGTAGACTCTCATCATCTCATCTGGTTAGCCTTTTCTCAACTATGTTGTGGTCGGCTTCCAGTCTAACCGGATGCAGCTGAATATCAGTATTTTACATGAAGCTACTCTGTTTATTTTTAAAAGTGTTACAAGTATTAATTATTAGAAAACAATCTTGATTTAAATTCACTCTTTCGAACGTCTATCACAAGTAGAAGGTGAACGAATTCGTTCTCGTTCAATCATTCACTGCATACCGTCGAAAGGAACAGTAAAAGTATCCAATGTTCTTTGTTGTAAACAAAATATCGATTGTTCATCAAACAAAGCTTTATTACCGTTTATTGTTACATCACAGTGTGAAGACAGGCTACCTTGAAAAGTAAAATGTTATAGTTCAGAACTGCAAGTTGTTATGAGTTCGCGAAACAATTGATCGAATAACTCGCCATTTGATGTATTGGCAATTAAAATGTTTTCATGATGGCTGTTATTATTATTTTATTTTGATTTTTTGTTTGTTTAATGCACTGTTTATGATCGAAACCTTTGAGTTTTACTGTCTTTTAACCCGACTGAAATCTGATATCTTGTATGTTTGTAAATTTCTTTATAACCTCGTATGTTCCAAATGGCTGGATAGATTTGGACGACTAAGGTATTATTAGATTCGTCTCAAAAACCCAAGTGTTCTTAATAGATGTTTACAAAAAAACAAAATGGCGGATTTTTGGCGCTAAATTGTAAGTCGTAAATTTTTTTTTTTGAACCAATCCTATCGAGTAGGGTATCAAAATGTAAGTAGTCGGGTTTTTTTGATGCTTTTAATTAAATGTTACTTGTTTATAGTAGAGTGCTAAGAGTTATTGCATTTTCTCTCATTGCGAAATGAGATCAGTCCCTCAGTTTTACAATAGTGGAGGTTTATATAGCTCTCTGTAATTTCCCCAAGTTATTGGCTCAGCATACTTTTACAAATGGCTCCTGCTACTTTATCAGAGGAACAGAATATAAGTACGAGATCAGAACTTATGTAATGAGATCAAGATAGGGATCGGCCTGTCTCGACAAAAACAGACGTTTTAAATTGCATTGAGATGACTGCGCGTTTTTCGTTGAATTTCTTTTCGCAATAAAGACCTCAATTGGTGAAGGGTTAATTAAAATGTAGTAGTGTTGTCAAGAAGAGCTTCTAATTTGAATGTTTAATAGGGTGTTTCGTTAGCCCTTGATGAAATATGAAAATAAGTTTATCATTAAGAGCTTATTACTTGTAGTAGCTGACTAGCTAGTATATGAAGGATGCACGAAGCAAAAGGATTATAGAAGGAGGTAGCAAAAATATCCTGAGAAAAATTCCGGTGGAATATGATTCAAAATAAGGAGCTGAATGAACCCTGTCTGTTTGCGCAGGACTATCCCTAACACCCAGTATAATATTATTTCAAAGTTAGTACCTCTAAGTGGTCAATAAAGTAAAAAAAATATTACAGGTATTGTAGATATATTTTTTATCATTCCACGAAGCCGTTTGACCTACATCGGTATGTCGGTCATTGTTATCGACGATATTGATAAATTAAAAGATAACCGATTAGCGAAGATGTATCGTGAACAATAAATAAAGCTGTTGCGTATTAAATAAAACCATTTCATTAGGACATCGTAAAAGTGCCGCTTCTCGCCTGAGGGCTTTCGGAAATTTAACTAAATGATTTATTTCTTTTAGTATTTAGCACTCAAAATATGGATAAAACGTCAATAACATTTTTTTAATCTTTTCGTTAACATTGTAATTCACTGCTGCTTAAAGTTATTTTCTTTTATCCGAGTCATTTTGTGTTAATTGACCCAAATGACAGGACCATACAATAAGTATTCGAAATTATGTATTCTTTTTTTTTTTGTTTTACCATTTAAGCAGAGGTAAGTACGTAATTATGGTGATACGTGTCACATAGTTTATTAATATTTCTGTTGACATTCGCGGCTTCCCGTATTGCGGCTCACAGCATGATGTCTGAATAACCAAATGATGAGGGAACTCGATACGGTTATATTTTTCTTCAAGCAAGGATACCTCCAGCGGTAACGATTTAAGTCTTGTTTAGTCCGCCAATTAATAATGATGTGTGTCACACTGATGTGTATTATGAGACAAAAGTAACATAATGTTATAACATCACGCCGGTAATCCCCGAACGATTACGAAGGGTTGTACCTATTGTACTTCCACATTTCGCTAGTAATGTTTAAGGTCCATGTGTAAGCGAGCCTATTGCCACCAACCGGGTACAGATCGAGACTCCATGGTTCCTACTTAATATGAAATTCCTGATGGAAAACCGCAATTACGCTTTGCCCGACCCGGGAACCGAACCCAGGACCAGGATCATGTTCAGCAGTCGTGTTTGAGAAAATTAGACCAACGAGGAGAGCGAGCCTATTCCATCAACTGGGCACAAATCTAAAGTCTGTTACTGAGAAATTCCTCATGGAAGTTACAATAACGCCTGGTAATCGAACACAGAATTTCATACTCAGTGGTCGCGCTTGCCACCGCTGGACCAACGAGGCATACTCAAATAAAGTAAACAAGTTACTTTTCGAGTTCACTCACACTCACAGTTTTACTCATAAACAAACGAAACACATTTTCTAAATTATGCGAAAAAACTTCCTTTAAGTTTAAAATACATTAAAATGATATTAAAAAAATATTTAAGTTACAACACGGTGTAACAGCCAGCCAGCCGACTTGTTATACAGGGTTGTCAAATTAGTGTTGTCAAATTACCCTTTTATCGCGTTAATCGTCGCAAGCTTTTAGCCACATTTATCATTGAGAGAGGCTCATCTTACCGCAAGCCATCGATCAAGTATTGGGGAACATCGAAATACGAAAATACTTACCTGGTTTTTTTCTTATAATATACAGGATATACTGATTTTTCAAAAATCCAATGATGCAGTTTTGGTTTTGGTTTTGAAATGCCTCGTAAGTTCATGATTCACTAACTTCTCTGTTATTCAAAAATTTGTTACTAATCCTAGTGTATAAGTTGTAGTATCTAAGGTGTGTACTAACAAAAATTTGTGGGAGTATTTTTAGCTATTGCTCATAGTTTTGGATTTGGCCACCTACGCCCACTTCAAAAATTACCCTGTATAATCCTGTTCAATATACTTTGTTTTGTATTTTCCTGCACAAAATAAAAGATTGAAAGAGTAATTTTCTTAGTAGCAGCCACGGAGTCTAGATTTGTGCCCGGTTGATGGCAATAGGCTCGCCCCCATTACATGAGATTTAAACATAACTGGTGAAATGTGGGGTACAGTCACGAGCACCAATATTTAAACATTTAACAACTATTAAAAGTGTTTTTCTTCTACTGTTCTTAAAATTGCATGTTGTTGCGAACATAGTATTCTGGAACTCATATTTTTATGAAAAAGGTACCACCTCCAAGTTACAATCGATATTTTTCGCGAAAATTGCTTTTAAATTTAGGAAAGTGTATACATATTGGTGCTCGTGACTCTACTATAATTGGGTACATCTCTGCCTAACCCTTCGGGGATTACAGGCGTGATGTTATATGGTATGAAATAAAAGATAAATTGTTTAATTTTACCTGATTGCAGGAGTATAGTTCAAGATACGGGCCTAGGACACCTACAAGCACTTCACCGGATCTCCAACTCCTCACTTAATTTTAACTAGCTGATCCCAATCCGAGGCTATTCTGCTACGGTGCTTATCAGTGTGCGCGGCAGAATGGAGTCGATGCTGTTCCCGTTCAGTCAAGTTTTACTTACATAAATAACATCAATCCCTGTCTACAGGCAGGCATCCCCAAAGGGTTAGGCCCTTATCGTACACCCACATTTCGCTAGTTTTGTTTAAGTCCCATGTAATAGAAGGCGAGCCTATTGCCATCAACCGGGCACAAATCCATACTACGTGTCTGCTACTGAGAAATTCCTGATGGAAAAACCTAATAACAATTTGCCCGACCCGGGAATCGAACCCAGGACCTCATGCAGTCAATATTGAGAAGTCATAGGCTAAAATAACTCCAGGTAGTACGCTAACCTATGTCCAATAACATAGTCTAACAAAATACCAACACAACTAAGTGAAAGTGAATTGGTCTAGGTCAAAATCTAGAGCGAGTTCCTGACCCTTGACTTTAAGTTATTAACTTGGTATAACGACGTGTTTGTCCGACCCTTAAGACATTGTAATACTGGCTTTTGACTGGTCGCAAAATAAAAGTTGTTTGGGTAAGTTGAGACATGGAAATACAAGCAAATGTAATGCTTGCACTTCACATGGCGTATTTGTCAAAATTCGCGATATTGCATCGAAACAAAATGTTCTTTATGCCAATTGAGATAAAGTTCACTTTGTCTTAATGGTAGAAAGCGAATATTTACCCAGATCTGCCAAGTCTAACACCATAAGATGCTTCCTTTCATAGTGCAGTTGCTTTAGCAGTAGCGAAGGGTCAATTTTTGTAAGAGGTAAGCCGGAGTACATATATTTAATGTGATTATATTATTTGTCCATAAAATACTGACTGTGCCATTTTTCAAAGGGAAGCCGGTAGGCATCGAGTTGTATGGAACCTTCGCCACTGTGCTTTAGTATTCTATGTGGAAAACTTTTTTTAGGTCGTTTGACCGTTCAAGTACATAATACCTTTTATCTGTTCTACATGTGGTATAATAATTTCGAGTTCGAGTAGTGTTTCATTGTAATAGTAGGTAGAAAAACCCGTAGTCCTCGTACACCGCTCACCAAACCAAAATAATCCCAACCAATTTTTTAACAAAATCCAGCCACGAATTCTCTTAGCCAAACGTTATTATTATGACCATTAGCCAATATTTGAATTATTCAAAACTTAACAGCAGTCGGGCGTACCGAAAGGGCACGAATATGGCCGAGTGCTCGATATAGCAGAGAGAATAAAGGAGTTGTCGGCTATCTACGGAATTCGCGGCGCGGGCGCAGTGACTCACGCCGCCGCCGAACTGGCCACACCTGACGAAGCCAGACCCTGTCGAATTCCAAGTTTCATTTACCAAATACCCTTTAATTGACAGTTTACTGCTTGTGCCTTTGTTTGTTTGGAGCTTCCATGCATCTCTGGAACTGTTGTGTCGTAAATGGATTTCTCCGTGAGCTCGTTCCTCTCTGAGATGTGAAGTCTCAAGTAGGAACACTCAGATATACAGGGTGTAAACAGACCCTTCACGAAGCCGTCAACCAAGCATTCTGTACATCAAATTAAGTTACTTTACGCAAAAATTATTGCTAGGAAACGACTTTTTTTTTTTGGGTGAAAAATTACGTTTTACGGTAAAACTCAATGTAACGCACTCAAAACATTGTGCTGGTGGATGGATTGAATAGTACGGGGGTCGTGAAGGTGTTTAAAGTAAAAATCTTTCACTAGAAACATGTATTTAAAAAAAAACTTGTGAAAAAGTTGGAACTTTGACCCCCCATATCTCCGTAACTAGAAGGTTCCCAGGTATGGTCTAGAACAAAAAAATGATCGCAATGACGGGGAGAATAAGTACCTTTAGGCTTCGTTAAGGGTCTTTTTACACCCTTTATAATACTTCTTAAAGTACAGTTAAATTTAGTGGGTTTAGCTATTCTAAGAATATTTAACAGGACCGGGTCTTTCTGTTACTTTTTCTGAATTTGTTTTTTTATATGTCACCTTTAATCCTCTTGGTAAGCTGAAGTGGCAATGGGCCAGCCGTATTAGCCGTAGAGCCGTAGACCGTTGGGGTAGACGTGTTCTTGAGTGGAGACCGCGAATCGGCGCGACGATCTTCGCCTGGTGGCTGGTAGCAACTGGATGATAGTTGCTAAGAATCGAGTTGGTGGTTTGCGATTGAGGAGGCCTATGTCCAGCAGTGGGCTGTTGTAGGCTGATGATGCTGATGTCACGTTTGGCAGTGTTTTTTTTGACAGATTCTAGTCTCTCTTTGGTTGTCTTTGAAAATGGAAACTCATATGTAGGTATGTAAGTCGGTCGGTAATTTAGCCTAACGTCTATTGTAAATATACATCAGTATTAATAGCATTAATATAATTACTTTTTGTTTTTGTGTGGTATACAATAAAGTGTTTAATAAATAAATAAATATAATGATAAGAATTTACACTTCAATTAGTAACTGGGCATTATGTTGCAAATACTTTACAATAAGGAAATTCAATTATTCATAGTCAATTATAACTGTATTTACATAAAAACATTCTATAAGTCTACGATTACAGACTACATCAAAAGAATGCAATCAAAGATCCCTTGTCTTGGTCCACATCAAAAGCAAAGCCTGTAATAATGCTCAAAGGGGTTGGTAGCGATGTAACTAATAGTACACCATCCTTTCTCTAGTTACGTTTAAGTCTCATTTAATAGGGGATCCTATTGCCATCTGCCGGACACAAACTCACACTCTGTGGATGCTAGTGGTGCTACTAAGAAATTCCTGATGGAATAACATACAAAAAAACCCAATAACACTTTGCCCGACATGGGAATTTAGCCCAGGACCAGTATATACATTGATTAAAATGCATGAAAATTACGAGATGTCATATTGAATCTAGTTAGATTTTTTATCAGGAAAAATGAACCGCAGTTGTTCCCGAAACCAAACAAGAACATCTGTTGAAAAAAACCAACAAAACTAAAACCGTTACAATTTCTGCCGATTATGATACAGATTTCATATCGAATCTTACCGCTAATGAAAACCAAAACTTTCCAACATTAGGTTGCTACAAATCTTATTGTATACGTGACAGAAAGAAAGATACCACCAGACTGCATCAATCAAAATTTCACTCTTTCTGAGCATACCACGAAATGAGTTTTGTGGTCAAACAATTGATTTCATCGAACTCCGTACGGTGGTCGCTGATTCTTAATTTCACACTGAATTTATATATCACGATGGTTTTTATAATCTTTTGTGTAAAGTAAACTAAATCACCTTTTCAAGTTGTGCCTACTTGTGTTTGCGGCGTGACCATGCGTCCGATGTGTTACGTTAGAAATCGCGTTCAATGAGCAATCGAGTTGATTCGAAATGTAACCGATAGGTCTACGAATAAAACTAGATTATGTAATCTGTGGGTTGCGTGTAAATATGTAATTATATTTGAATTGGGAAACTGAATAGAATTCAGGAGAGACTTTTAACGGTTTTCGTGTCTGTCAGTATAACCGTTGATCATTTTGCCAAACTTCTTGGCAGTATATGATTAGGTATAAATGAGACAAAAGATGTAGTATAGTCTGGTTATAATTATCCAAAGGTGCATCTTATATACTAACGACTACGTGACGATAACAGACAGTAGAAACATTTAATAGATATTGAACGTGCGATAAAGAACATAAGATCGCGATGTAGATTGTAGATACAGCACAAAGATATTGTACTGTAACAGTACACCCCCCTTTAAAAGAGAAAAAAATAAATATTATGGTAATAGTGTTTACAATATAAATTTGATCTAGACCTTACTAGTTATTTGCTGATGTATATAAATAATAATGCTATTGTACGCGGTGGAATTTGATGACGCCTGTTGTGGTGTTATTTGCTGACGTCTGTAATTTTGACTTAGCTGTTGCACGAGTGTTTATTATTTTTTATAGACGTACTACTGGCTTTACTTTACGTCCCGATCGTGTAGTGTACGTGTGTGAATGTCTGTCGTAATCCTTTGAATCTGGCACGTAGTTTGATTCGTCATTGATCATGAATGCTGGTTTCAATCTATCAATTGATATCACTGTCTCTTTATCCCTAATTCTAATGCAAAATGTTTTATCTGTTTTACTAATTACTGGGTAGGGTCCCTCATACGGCGGTGTCAGGGCTTTCTTCATTCTATCACACCGAACAAATACGTGTGAGCATTCTTTGAGTTCGGGATGCACAAATATAGCTTGGTTATGGTTTTTTCTTTTCGGAATTGATGTCATTTGTGTGATGTCCTTTTGAATTTGTTTTACAAATTCTTCGTACGTTGATAACTGTGCTGCTGATGACTCAAAAAATCCTCCAGGGAGTCGTATTGGCGTTCCATATGTCATCTCTGCTGAACTATAACCTGTGTCTTCTCGCAAGCTACTCCGCAACCCGAGTAAAACTGTTGGGATTTCTTTTAACCAATTTTCGTTGGATTCTCTTGTCATTAACGCTACCTTTAAAGTTCTATGAAATCTCTCTATCATTCCATTGGATTGCGGATGATAAGGTGTTGTCCTAATTTTATGTATTCCCAAAAATTGTGAGAGTGACTCAAATATTCTTGATTCAAACTGTCGGCCTTGATCCGTAGTAATGCGCAATGGACATCCAAAACGAGTAATCCATCCTTCGAAAAGTGTCTTGGCTACTGTTTCTGAAGTTATATCTTCTACCGGAAATATTTCGGGCCATGACGTGCAACGATCTATGATTGTGATTAAATATCTCTTCCCTTGTGAAATCGGAAGTGGTCCGACGATGTCAATATGTAAATGTTCAAAACGTTGCGCTGTCATAAATGTACCAGGAGGTGATATCGTATGTCGTTGTATTTTTGATTTTTGGCAGGCTATACATGATCTACACCAATTATTGATATCTTTGTTCATATACGGCCATAAATACCTCTGGGTTATCATTTTTCTCGTAGTTCTTTTTCCTGGATGGCTCATACCATGAATGGTATCGAAAATTTGTTTGCGAAAATGCTTTGGTAAGTAGGGGCGGCTTTTTCCAGTAGACGTGTCGCAGGTGATGCTTATTGTGGAACCCGGAAGCGTAATGTTTTTGAATTTTAATCTTTTATTGTCATGTAATTTACTTAGTTCATTATCTGTTGATTGACATTTTTCCAATTCAGCGTAATCGATAGGTGATGGCACGTATATTTCCTCTATTCGAGATAAGGCATCGGCGGTAATATTGTCACGTCCGTTTATGTGTTGGATGTTGGTACTGTATTGTGAAATGAAATCTAACTGCCGGACCCGTCGCGGTGTATCGTTTGATGATGGTTTTTGGGAGAATGCGTATGTCAAAGGTCGGTGATCCGTAAATATTGTAAATTCTCTTCCCTCGATTAATCTGCGAAAATGTTTGACGGCCATGTATATTCCTAACAGCTCTCTGTCAAACGTAGAATATTTTTGTTGAGTTTCGCTCAATTTTTGTGAAAAAAAACCTAATGGTTCCCAATTGCGTCCGGATTTTTGTTGTAAAACTCCACCAACGCAAGTAGCACTAGCGTCGGTCATGAGCGCTAGTGATGCGTTGCGGGAAGGATGCGCTGTTAATACTGCGTCTTTCATGCTTTCCTTGCATTTTTCGTAAGCTTTGTCTGCTTCCGTTGTCCAAGGAACAGGTGAATTATCGTTCTTTTTTGAACCATGTAGATATTCGTTTAAAATTCTTTGATTTTCCGCTGCGCGTGGAATATTACTTCTGTAGAAATTGACCATGCCCAAAAATCTTCTTAATTCTTGAATTGTTTTCGGTTTGGGAAATTCCATGATTGCTTTGTAATTTTCTTCGGTAGGTTGTATTCCTTGGCTCGTTATATGATAACCTAAGAAATCTATTTCCCTTCTGAGAAATTCGCATTTTTCGAGATTAATGGTTATTCCATTCTCGTGTAAACGTTTGAAAACCGTTTCTAAATGCTGATAATGCAAATCTTCGTTGTCCGATGCGATGAGACAGTCGTCTACATATATAAATACGAAATTTAAATCTCTAAATAAGGAATCCATGAACCGTTGAAATGCTTGTGCCGCATTGCGTAATCCGAAAGGCATTCTTAAGTACTCAAAAAGTCCGAAAGGTGTGATGATGGCTGTTTTCTCTATATCTTTAACAGGAATACAGTGGTATGCTTTGCGTATATCTATCTTGCTTAGTATCTTCTTATTTTCTAATATGTATGTAAAGTCAGTTAATCTTGGTAGTGGGTATTTGTCCGGTACTGTTGTGCTATTGAGCATTCGATAGTCTCCGCACGGTCTCCATTCGCCATTTTTCTTTTTTACCATATGTAATGGGCTTGCCCATGGGCTATCTGACGGTCGGCAAATTCCGAGTTCTATCATATTTTGAAATTCCTTTTTGGCTATGTCGTATTTTTCTGGAGGTAATGGTCTTGCCCGAGCTGCAACGGGTGGTCCTGTAGTGATAATGTGGTGTTCAATCTTATGTTTGGGCGCATTGCGTAGAGAGGACTCTTTCGTGATGTCTTCGTATTTGTTTAAAAGTTGCGTAATACGTGGATTCGTTCCCACTGCGATAGTACGAATTGTTTGCTGTGTCGCTTTTTCTGAAGTTACATGCGTTGTCAGCTCTGTAACTCTGTCGATAAGTTTGCGACCTGCTATGTCGACTAATAGTTTATAGTGCTCTAGAAAATCTGCTCCAATTATTGGTTGTGTAACATCGGCGATTATAAAATTCCATCTATAACATCGTTGTAGTCCTAAATCCAAGGTAAGCGTCTTCTCGCCGTAAGTCCTAATTTTAGTCCCATTTGCAGCGTATAGTGTGTATTGTTCATTTTGTAAAATTGAATATCTCTGTTGCTTGCTAATGACTGAGATATTTGCGCCCGTGTCAATCAAAAACTTCATACCACTTTTTCGGTCGGTAATGGTGAGGCGATTGGATGGGTGGACTGCACAGAGTTTCGCCGTTGTCTGTGCTCTTATTCGTTTCCCTGGTTCCGTACGTAAGTCATTGGTTTCCAACCGCATGGTTTAATGCAGTTCCTTGCATATTTTCCGAATCTTTCGTGGTAGTAACAAAATCGATTTGCTCCTCTATAGTTTGTTCTCGGCCTCATAACCGGGAATTGTTGATGTTTCTTGAAATGATTGTGCGTGTTGGGTCGATAGCCATACTGACCTTGCTGAATTGCGTCAATATCTATCTGTAATTTTGCTAGCTGGGTTAAAATGCATGCTGTATTGTTGTCGCTTGAAGTGTCGTTGCTAACAGCTGATATTCCGGTTACTTTTGAATTCATTATTACTTTGTCTGCAATTTGGCTCAGTTTGTCAATTTCCATGTCTTCCGTAACTGCTAGAACCGTAGTAACTGATGTTGGTAAAAGCCTGAACCATAGTAGTTTAATTGTTTCGTCACTGATTTTTCCTCTCCCGAGGACTCGCATTTGACGTAATAACTGCGAAGGTTTTTGATCACCGAGTTCTGTCTCTGATATTAATTTTTGAAACTGTCGCTGTTCTGTTTCTTCGTAACAATCAATTAAACGTTCCTTGATGTTTTTGTATTTATCTGTAGTCGGTGGTGAAGTGATTAGGTCACTAACCTGTAGTATTTCTTCCTTGGATAACTTTGCTATTACTGTACAGTATTTGTATTCGTCTCCTTGCTTCTGTGGTGCTAATATGGCTTCTAGTTGCGTGAACCATAATCTTGGTTGGTCTTTCCAAAATTCCGGAATGCGGGATAAAACCGAGGTGCCAGCAGCTACTTCAAGTGTTCCTTGCTGATTTATGTTCGCCTTGCACGGTGATTGCGCCATGTTTCTTGCTGCGTATTCGTTCGTCGGGGTCACCAATTTGCCAAACTTCTTGGCAGTATATGATTAGGTATAAATGAGACAAAAGATGTAGTATAGTCTGGTTATAATTATCCAAAGGTGCATCTTATATACTAACGACTACGTGACGATAACAGACAGTAGAAACATTTAATAGATATTGAACGTGCGATAAAGAACATAAGATCGCGATGTAGATTGTAGATACAGCACAAAGATATTGTACTGTAACAATCATCATCTACCTACCCCTTTTCTATGTTAGGGTCGGCTTCCAGTCTAATCGAATGCAACTGAATACCAGTATTTTACATGGAGCGACTGCCCATCTGACCTCCACAACCCAGTTAGTACTAGGTAATACGATCGATACCCCTTGGTAAGACTGACTGTCAGCATAACCGTTGTTCTTGTAAATTATGCAACGCATTTTGATGTGCTCTTCACCATCATTGAGAGAGTTTTTTCAGGAATGGTTATGTACACATTTATTTTAAACTTACATACAATAACTAGCTGTTACCCGCGACCTCCGTCCTCGTGAAATTATTATAAAAATATTACTTCCCTATTTGAATCGATTTTTGTTAATAATTTCATGAGTTTTAATTTATTTGCACGGAACCCTAATCCTTTTTCTAAAATAAAGATAGCCTAAGTTATACTCCTTATAAAATCAGCTATCTGCCAGTAAAAGAAATTGGTCTAGCCGATTTCGGAGATTAGCCAAAACAAACAGACAGACAGACATAAGCATTCAGTAAAAAGCTGTTATTTTGAAATAACAAACAGACACTTCAATTTTATTTATTTATAGTATAAAGGGTGTAAAAAGACCCTTAACGAAGCCGAAAGGCACTTGTTCTCCCCATCATTGCGATATTTTTTTTGTTCTGTACCATACCTGGGAACCTTCTAGTTACGGAGATATTGGGGGTCAAAGTTCCAATTTTTTCACAAGTTTTTTTTAAATACCACTTTTAAAGGTTTTAATTTTACTTTAATTAACTCGATAACCCGTTTAATATTCAAAGCATCCATCACCACTAAGTTTTGAGTGCGTTACTTTGAGTTTTACCGTAAAACGTGATTTTTCACCCCAAAAAAAAAGTCGTTTCCCAGCAATAATTTTTGCGTAGAGTTACTTAGTTTGATGTACTGACGGCTTCGTGAAGTCTGTTTACACACTTGTATATAGAAGAAATCTCGATGTTATCCGACGTGAAAACCGTACAAAGCCGGGGCAAGTCGCTAGTTGTAGAATAAAGGAAATATCACACTGATACATAATATAATGAGTACTTTTCTGTTTGTCAAGCAAATTAGTGCGTATCTCTCAAGTACAGTAATAAATTCAGCGAAATCGTAAATATTATGATTTCTCAGAAAACAGCAAATTAGCGTAATAACAACTTTAATGCATTAAATGAAGACATTCCGCGAATTTATTTCGGAGCTCGTCAGTACGTTGAATGAAGAAATCTGAATCGGGTAGATAATACAAATAAATAAGGCGGCAATGTGGGTAAAGATTGTATCACGTAGGAGCTGGAGCTTGCAACCTGTCTGTACCAACTGACCACAGACTTGGGAAATAGAGGTCTTATTCTGTGTTCTTTTTTTGAACGCAATGTGCGTCGTTGTTTTCAAATTATAACTGTTACTTTTTTTAAATATTATATTTGATCAAGTATTTGATTTTTATTATTAGCTTTTATGTTGGCTGTACGGTGATCATAATTGGGGTTAAAATAAATAAAAAATAAATAAAATAAAATTGTAAATAATACTTAACATATTTCTGCAATAGGTTATAAAATGTTGATTTATGGAACCTAGTCATAACAGTATCTAATAGTAAGTTGTAAAGGAATGATGAAGTTGTATAATTTCTTACACACAACATTTCCTATTCACCGGTAAAAAAAGGAATTTAATTTAATTACGTGCATTCTTGTCATATCTACCCGTTTCTTCAGACATGCAATCGCACAATCAGATAAACAAGATATCGATCAATCCATCAGGCGATTTTATTAACGCCATAAATTTACGAAATTATTTCTCTCAGGTGAAAACCGAGGGCCATCGCAATTGGCCTGTAATGTTGCAACTAAAGTAAATTATAGTTGGCTGGAACGCTAAGTATAGAGGATCAAATTGCCGCATCTCTCTGCTTATGCCCGAAATTGCGAGCTGTATAATTTGGGTCACATTTTAGGCCGCGCCGAGGATGGTGTGCTCTGCAACCGCAATGAGTCTTCAAAATTTAAGTAACTGTACATTAAGTTAAGGTTATTTGTTTTTGTGCTCACTTTCTTGCATATGATTTTCGGCGTATAATTGATAAATTATGCCCAATTGAAAGGACATAGTATGCGATTGTATGGCAATGTAAGTTCTTGTTGAAAGTTTTGCATTTTCGTGCTTGTTGCGAAAGTCGAAAACGTTTTGCAGATCAAATCTGCAGTCAATTTGTAATCCATCGATCAAAAAAGACAGTCTGTCAAAAATCTAGAATTGCGGTATTGCAACACTGGTAGCGATTGTTCGGCAAAATTCATATTCTCCATTTTATCTGTTTTGGGCTTACGTAAGGAAGTCGGTTGTCGTTGATTATGGGCCGTTCGTGCGCGCGCGCCGCTTGCAGCGGTCCCGCTGCGTACGACATGCCCCTTGCTGAATCTCATTGGAATCTAGGGAGCCACTATAAAGTATCAACCTCGAAGTTTCAACCTCCACTACCCACTACATTGCGGGGCTTCAGTCAGCGACAAAATCTCATCATAGAGAACCGCAAATGTATTGTGAACTTTTGAAATTCCGTTTTTTGACAGTGGGTGTCCGATTCTGTAGGTCTTGTATTCTAATTTTAGATGCAATTTACTCTCGATTTCTGCGGTTGCTTCAGTTTATGTCGTCCTAGTTCTGAGTAGGTTTGTTTTTGTGCTTATGATGATCGATCTACGGTCCAAGCTTTTTGTCAGTTTTGTTTTTCAGAGCAAAAAATGTGCGTCTCAAAAACCTTATACCTTTTTGCAGCAAAAGACTGATCATGGGGTTCAATAACTGTGACGATTAACTTTATGGTGATGGAAACGGGCATGCCGAAGACATCTACCAAACTGCACTGGATTCGCGTGGTGGATTAAGATTAGCTCTCTCTCAAAGAGAGGAGTAGGACAGTATCTCAGCAAAGAGATTCTTTTAAGTTAATGCTACGTTCCTTTCTCAATCTGTCGGCTCAGGAACGCTGTACTTTATGGGTTCTAACTTCGACAGTACGATATCCACCCCTAAGAATCAAGACCAAGTACTCAAAAGCATGTCGAAACAGCAAAAACCAAAGCACTAAATATTACAACACTGTCAATTTCCATAGATAACCAAACTTAGGCGTACACAGGCCACCTGAACTACTTAAACACTATCACCAAGTCACATAGCGGAGTATATCTATATCTATACATCTGCACCAGTTGTAAAGTTGAGCCTTTAGTAGGCAAGCCGACAAACCTGGCCAGATGACCTATGATATATTTAACGCGGGTAGGGGCAGGGCGTGGCGACGCGTGCGCAACTAGGCTCTGAGGGGGGAGAGGGGCGCGCGGGGCGGGCACTGAAGGGACAGTACGATTAGGCGATGGTGTGAGGTATAAGCGGGAGAATAGAAAGGATTTAGTGCAAAAATGCTGAATTAATTTGCAAGAGTACGAGGTTCTTGTGAAGACTTCCTAAAACAGGTGGATTGATGACATTTTACTGGTTTGGCAGCTGGTAACTCAGCCTGTGTTTAACCAGAGCTCAGCATATTATAATCCTTATTGAATAGACCTTGGTCCACTTGTGGCCTCTCATAGACTATGGTATCCCTTTGGTTTGACAGTAAGGCTTTGAACCTACTAATACAAACAGGAATGTGTCTTAATCTTCGCAGTCAATACGTCTTCAAATATGGAAGCAGCATTGATCGAACAAAATCTGCTCACTGCTTTTTCAAGATTTGAGACTTTTAAAATCTAATTTTGCTTATCATAGTTTTCTAAATCGTGGAAAACAAGTTTTCCTTCAGCGTCACACAATCTAAGATTAACTTAGGAAGAGCTTTCATGAATTTGTAAAAGTCTAATTGATTTGAGAAGTTTTGTTGTCACATAAGTCTCAGAAACTAACATGGTGGCCTAGTTTACTCAAATACCTTTGACCGCTTCATCCCCTACCTTGTTCTGTATGACAGGAAGAGTGGTGTCGGCCAGGCCGTCGTGCAGGCATCGCGGAGGCTATTGATAAATCATCGACAGCCACGCGCGCCCCCGGCGAGCCGCGCAACCGTAATACACGCCGCACTCCTCAGAGACACGATGCCAGGCTGGTTAGAAACGATGACCAGGAGAATGGCAACTAGGTAACAATTGCTACTAGGTATTTTGTTGTACTAGAGCAACAATTCCTAGGACTAAAACCCCCAAACGCGTGGTGCATTTGAGATTCGGTCGAAATTGAGAACGAGGAGATAGGACTATCTCTAAAGGGTGTTACAAGACGCTAAACGAAGCTGAAAGGCACTTGTTCTCTCCGTCATTGTGATAATTTATTTATTCTGGACTATAACCTGGGAACCTCTAGTTACGGAGATATTGGGGGTCAAAGTTCCAACTTTTTCACGAGTTTTTTTTTTAAATACATGGTTTTAATGTTGTAACTTTACTTAAAATACCTTCACGACCCCCGAGTTTCACCTCAAAACGTGATTTTTCACCCCAAGAATAAAAGTCCTTTCCCAGCAATAATTTTAGGGTAGGGTTTAGGCGTAGGGTTTCTTACTTTGATGTACAGAATGCTTGGTTGACGGCTTTTTGAAGGGTCTGTTTACACCCTGTATATTATTCAATGACACAATGCCAACCTAGTAAGAAATGATGACCAGGAGAATGTCAACTAGGCGTTTTGAGATTCTGCCCCAAATGGATCATAAGAGGCAAGAGATCGACTGTCGACGTATTTGTCAATCCACCGTCATACCAACTTGGTAAGAATGGTGATCAGGGACAAGTTCTGCGCTGAAGTTGAAGTTGGATATTGCAATGCGGATTAACTGTCCAAATCCCTTGCTGGTTTTGGTTGGTTCATTGCAGGTTTTGACATTCAGCTCTCATACTATAAGAACAAATTTTCTTATTGTAATGGATAGCCTAGTGATGTGTGTGACCGTCGGACTGCCAAGTCACAGGTCTCGAGTTCGAACCCAAGGAATGCGCCTCCGAATTTTCGGATTCATGTCCGTAATATATAATAATCAATTGCTTCAGGTAAGGAAAACATATTCTCGACGGCATGTAAAGCCAAGGCAGAGACCCATGGGCGGCATAAAAACTCTGACACCAGTTTGGGCACTAACCACACGTAAAAGAAAGAAGAAGCCTTAATAGTTAGTAAGAAAAATATGTGACATAACAAGAAAAAAATAGTACTCTAAATATTGCACTTATAGCAAGGAAGAGAGTACTAATAGTAGTTATCCAATGCTATTGACAGCCCTACATAGAATTGCATCAGGAAATAAACGTTAATCAACATCATTTATAAAACAAATCACAAGTTTAATGCTTCTAATTAGTGTTAATGCGAATTCTCCGAGAAATATCGAGTACTTTAGAATTGCCAGCGGGTGAATCTCTACCTGGGATCTTCTAGGGAATGTTAGGAGGCTGCGTAGGCGCATGACAGCCGCATGTCTTAATTAACCCATTGTACATCTTATTAGCCATGTTCTGCTTAATTGCGGCCTTAATCGAGTCGGGAAAGGTCAAAGGTTTTTAGTTCAAATTGTATGTATTTTGAGCTTGCAGCCCAGTCGTGTCGTGGGCTCTGATTAAATATGTAATGTAGGTATTTTAGCATGTAGTGTAGCTTTAGTATTGTCTGCTATTGTAGCGTTAATTTAAATACGCTTTAGTGTTTTATGGACTATGATTATTTTGATTAGCATAACGGTAGTAACTCGATTTGCATTTATAAAACTAGAGCTACAGGTACCAGGGCAACGTCACCCGATAGGTAACCAGTTCTTTTACTAGTACTTTTTTTTTCTAGGAAGAATTTTTCAATTCGAATTATGTACCTATGTTTAAAGGGAAATACACAATTTGCCGTATAAAACTGAAGAATGTAGAAACAATATCTACTCATATTTGTGTAGTAAATCGCTAAAAGGTGCTACAAATTCCTAACCCCTAATAATAGGCTCCAAACCAGCTTCAAGAAGACCACCAGTACAAGCCAATAAAGCCTTCTTTCTTCAGATTGTCCAACTCTTTCTACGAGTGCGGAATGGTCATAAAAAGAAGCATATCGACGAGCGATACCATCGCTTAGTGACTTACCGGTTGGCACTACCATTATTTGCAAAGGATCGCATTGCAGATGTACGTACGCTGGATATGATTGGGGGTCAGAATTATTGTAGGATGATGTACTTGGTTTGTTTACAATGATTAATCGTCATTAGTCGTCTTCTTGATCGTTGACACAGCCACCACGTAAGAAACCACTTTTCCATAGTTACACATGTACCTAAATGGATTAATGAATTCATATTAGTACTTGCTTTTACCCGCGGCTTTGCTTGCGTTAATTTAGTATTTGACAATCAATTTAGGTTCTACTCTGTTTGTAATTCAATTATGATTCGAAAGAGACGTGGCGCCATCTATGAGCATAAAAACGTTATTGTTGTTTTCCTCGGGAACAGTACTTTTTTTCAGGATGAAAGGTACCTTATGTCCGTTTCTGTACACCTAGCAACGTATATGCAAAATTTCAGGATGATCTGTTCATTGGTTTAGGTGTGAAAAGATAACAAACAAGCTTATTTTCGCATTTATAATATTAGTAAGGAAATAAGGATGACACAAGTTTGGTTTCAGGAACCTACTTATTCCTTTGTCAAGGTCGGAAGGAACGCGCATCATCACGTATGCTCATTGCATGTTGGTAATGTCAGACTGCACGGCCCAGATTGTCTTTATTAAAATGCATGTTCAGATTGCAAAGCAGAATTCACTGACCCTAATTATTTAACAGGAACTTAAAGCTAACAGAATGAATTGAAATACTCACAAAGACCACCCATTCAGGGTAACGATGAATCATATTGTCTTAAACAGTCCCGTTTTAAAACGTTTCTAAAGGAGGCCCAAACACCTTAAAGGCACAATACCAGTGCCATATCTAGGTAGATGGATAGTACATCTCTTTGGGCCATTATTCTGTAGCTTCGGAGACTAATGGACCATCATGGCTATAACTCTTGCCAGGCTCATTGTCCACGCTCGCACTCTCGCGCTATCTATAACGCAGGACAAATTTATTAATGTTCGACATTGTAACGGTTCTTATTAATCTAATACTATATCTAATTTGATGTACTCGCGGCTGGATTTTAGTATCATTCTTGGATCTGAGTTTATGGACTAGTTATGAGGATGTAAGTGAAGCTCTCTGCGCTTAGGCTATGGGGAGACGTTCCGAAAGTCATCTGTATCGTCCGTAAGTATTTTCAGAAGATTGTTATTTTGGATGTAGTCCAGGAGTTGATGTCAGAAACTACTTTCAAAATTCTTTCACTGATGCTACAAGATTTCCGAGTGCCTGCAATATAGGTAATATGTTTTCACGGGTGAAATCCCGGATAGATGGTAGTCTGCAGATAAAAATAGTGTTGATAAGGATTTCATTGGTGTAGCTTGGCTCATTCCATCTGTTATCATAGACAGAAGTAATTTTTGGTAAACGAAATAATGGGCTATCCCACTAGAGAACCGTTTTTGGCTTAGACAAGTGGAAATTGCTTTCAAAGCTTTTTATATTTCTGCAATGACTGTCAATGGTCATAGACAAATCCGATACATTTTGACTTTACCATGATTGTTATCACTTTAGACTGCCTCGTTGGTCTAGAGTGGTCGCAAGCGCGACTGACAAGTCGGGCAGAGTGTTATTGGGATTTTCTATCAGGAATTTCTTAGTAGCAGCCACGGATCTGGAGTCTGGAATTGTGCCCGGCAAAAGGCTCACCCCCTATTACAGGGTACTTAAAACAAAACTGGCGAAATGTGGGTGTTCTATTAGGTACACCTCTGCCTAACGTTTCGGGGTTTACAGGCGTTATGTGATGTAATGTTATCACTTTTTTAAGGCCCGCAATGTTTGTAGTAAGTATACAATATTTAGGTATATGTATTAAAAAATAACTTGAATAGTACCAAGTTAAAGCAATGTTAGTTTATTTTTGCAAGATGAAGCAACTGATACAGTTGGTGCAGCAACATCTAGGAAACGTAGATTTACATATAGAACCCAGTGATTTATTTATTCATACGGGTAAGATATGCAGAATACGGACCGCTTTCATTTGGTAACCTGGCCGAGCTAACTCGTTGTGGAAACTGGACCTTTGCAGGTGTCAGATTAGCTTTTTTTAATTAGTAAGTTCTGGATCTATATTTAGTTTATTATTATGGGTCTAACATTATTATAACTATTAAATAATTTTAATATGTCATAATAATGTACTAACATAGTTATAAGAATTATTTACTAACAATCCATGGAATGTTTTTTAAATCTGAAAATAAATGATTTGTAATAATCCACCTCACACACTCGACCCTCAATCATCACAGAAACTGACTATATCATCATATCACCACTCTATCGGTGTAGTACTTGGCTTCGGCCCGTACTGAACTATTAATCTGGCATAAAGCCGAGGTACGTAAAAGTATGAAAATAATAATAAAAATAATTATGAACAAAACAAGCATCACTATGATAGTTCTGTTGGGAAATATTGTTTGTTTCAATCATTTTTAAATTTCATTTAGGAAAATAGTTCATGATGCCATCCCTTTTTCTAAAATCGAGTCAAAGTATTCATTCGCATAATCGGCACATATAAGGTGGTCCCGACCTCAATGTTGTCCTATATTAACCCTAAGGTTGACTGGTAAAGAATGCCTTGTGGTGTTAAATCCACACAATAAATAAGGTTGTGATAGATACATGAATGTTTATGTTACGTTATATTAATGGTGTCCTCATGTCTTATTTATATACAAGGTGTAAACGGACCCTTCACGAATCCATCAAACAAGCATTCTGTAAAAATTGCTGGGAACTTTTTGTTGGGGGTGGTAAATCACGGTTTACGGTAGGGCTCAATGCAATGCACTCAAAACATCGTGCTGATGGATGCATTGAATAGTACAGGGGTCATGGAGGTATTAAAATTAAATTTGGAACTTTACCTCAAATATCTCCGTAACGAGTAGGTTCCCATCTATGGTTCAGAAAAATAAAATGAACGCAATGACGGGGAGAACGGGCCTTTTGACTTCGTTAAGGGATTTTTTACACCCATTATTCTTAGACATAGGCCTCAAAATTAGGATGTTTCTATACATTTTGTACGTCTCAGTAAGCAACATTGAGCTTACAATTTCTTGGGGGAAACAATTTTTATTTCTGGTACGAAAAGTCACTTTTAATGATGGGTCTTACATCCGTTAAAGATGATCATCCCCCTTAACTTAATTGGAACTTCGCAATTTGTCAATGTGATAATAAGGCTTTAATTCACAATTCACACGAGTACGATTGAATATTGACTACTCAATAGTATTCAATGACATTCTTAACACTATGACTTGACTAAGCCCGTGTTACAGTTCTATTTTTAATCGTAATTAATCATTTTAAAGCCGTTGTTCCGCTACTATAAGTTATAGTTACAAATTGACTTGTACATCTGATTTCATTTAATTGATTAATAACTATTTAATTTACAATATGTCAACTCAATCGTAATCAATCAACATTGTGTATAGGTGCTTATATATTTTAATTTTAAATCGTAGTACTTCATTTTAAGCTTCCGGTAGACCTGTTGACGTGCTTACTGGTAACATGATGAAAAATCTCACTGTTCCGGGATTTAGTGCTATTTTTCAAGCCAACAATACGTACCATGGATAAAGCTCTTTTTCTGTAAACCCCACAGACATCATCAACAACATCTGCCAAGCCTTGTCCCAACTATATTGAGGTCGACTCCCACTTTAACTAGATACAGCTGGAGACCAGTATTTTTCAAAGAGCAACTGGTTCGCTTTACCAGTAACTGGATATCACGATAAACCTATATTTTTTTTATTTTTTTCGGATGGGAAATCATCAAATGACTTCTCCCGCTCTGGGTGGAGTGGGAGGGAGTGTCAGACTCTTACTTACTAAAACCCATCCATGTTCCTTCATTGCCCTTTGTGTTCCAGGGCCACGGTATCTCATCACGATACCCCTTGGGTCAAAGATTTTCCAGGCTTCTGTCTTTTACCACCCACAAACTGTTACGCTGTTTACCTGCAGTCCACCGCGTGGTGGATTATAACCAGTGATCGGATAATCGGGCGCTAATATAGCTAAACTTCTCTTTTATTCCCACGAAAGAATAATACGGACATGTCTTTCCCGGATCCCGGAATCGTTTGAAATTCCTGAGTAATATTTTTTAGTCTTCTATTCGTATAAAATACAATAAATTAGTCGATTCGATCACTTATCTGTTAGATAGATAAATCAATTTCCACTTCTTGACCACATTGTGCACATTATCATTTTTTATTGATATTCCATTTATTTTGAATAAAATAAAGATACTAAACCAAAATAACCACTGCTATAATTTCATTAAGTTTGTTATAGTTGTTTTTACAAAATTGTTCAATCCCAAAATCCAAATTGTTCGGGTTCCCGAGAACCCGAGATTACTTATTTATTCAGAAAGGAATGTCCATATTATTCTTTCGTGGGAAGAAGTTTAGGTAGCTGATTATAACTCATTCCTTCTCATAGAGAGGCCTGTGTCCAAACAGTCGAGATATTAAATATTAACTATGCCTATACTTAAATATGCTATGATTACCAGCTACGGCTGACAAAGATCGAATCACTATAGAAACCGTCTGAACTTTAATGACATTCGCTGATTGGTATGCGATGATGCAAATCAGACACCAGCACAAAAATAATAAAAAAACACACATTGTCAATTACAAGGCAGGTTGTTCGTTAGGTAATTGAATGGCAGTTGATAGTTTGATACAGATTGATGTAACAGTATTTGCATGATATAAACGAGACTGAAACCTATTAAAAGAGACTCTTATCGAAACTTTCTATTTTATATACGTCATAGGCATCTGTTACACAACACTGTACATGGTTTAATTGTCTTTTATTTAGTGTACAGGTGGTCTGGCCTGGGGTAATGCCGTTTGATTGTTGATTGATATGCTTTCTTATTTTATTTGTTGCAATAATGAAACTAGAGGTGCAAACGCCTTGTACGCCTTGCAAAGCAGCACATAGTGCGACATAACTTTTTATAACACCATGTATTACCTATGTGTCACAAATAAACATATTTGAATTTCAATTTGAAACGATGGCTTAATGGAAAAGGTGAATATTTTTTGTCAGTAACGTGTACTCACACCTATCTATTTCTATCAGTTCGCAATTTTTCTGTGTTCCTGATTTAAGAACTCCCTTTCCTCTCATACATAAAAATACAGGCTCAGAAGACATAAAAAAATCTGTCTTTACTTTTCGAAATCTTTCGATTCGATACACTTCGTTGTTAGGGTCACCAAAGTTAGCTATTTTTCCAACCTAACACTGTATAAAAATAAGCAAATACATTTTAGTTTCCATGTCCTAAAATACCACTTGTGCTAAAAATTCTGAGAACAACTAAACCAGCCAAACAAACTGTGCGGTTTCGTTAAAAAAGCTGAGATTTTTAAACTCAAAGTTTTTTTTTGTGAAACCGCAGCAATTTGCCTGTTGAGCTTGTCAAAGGAGCTATCGTCCTTGTCGAGGAAGCCCTAAAATCGTCTACAAGGTGGTCCGCGTCTCCGCTGTACACTTAATTACTTTCGATGGCCTTGCGTTACTCAACGACTTGTCTCTCGGTAACTAATGTTAATGTCGCAAGGCGGAATGTTTGTCCGTTAGCGTGCTTATAATTTGTGGCCCCCGGTCTAAGTTAGGGTTACGTTTTAGTATTGTTTAGATAACTTACAACGACGTTTGCTAAACTAAATAATATTTAACACAAAATATAACTTGAATTGTGCCATAGTTTATTTTATTGCCTTAGCTGTTGAAAGTATATTTAAGTGGCGAACGAAACCGCGAGCTTTGCTAGTTACATTTCTTTTACCAAGTAAGGTTTTCGAGTCCAAATCGAACTTTGTTACATATTCACCTCACTTCGAGCAACGAATAAATTTTACGCGAAATTGGGGAAACACAAAGGACATCAAGTTTTTGTAATCCAATAAGAGATATCAAAGTCGTTTCGTGGAACCGTAACCGGAATACTTCAGGTCGTTGTAACACACAAAGAGAGCCGCGAGCTTCAATCAGAGTGGTGCGTAACCCGAGCAAAATCGAAAGTGCAAGGTGAGGGCCGATGGCGGCAAAAACATCGATGAGTAAGACGGGCACAATAAGCCTGGACAATTAACTCAACTAGGAAATAGCCGTTTGTCATCATAAGATGACAAAAAGCGTTCACGGAGTTTATGTTGCGTGAAATTGGGTACGCTCTTTTTTCACGATGCGAGTACACAGTGGTCGGGTGGTACGAGTGGTACCACTGCGCCTGCGCCGGTCAAATGTATTGTGTTGATGCTCTTGTTTGAATGTTTGCCAATTTGTCCCAGTTTGTGATACATCCTGTATCCGATTCTGATTTCGTTTTTTGTCACATTGTCTATACTATTGTTGTGGAATCTGGAACAATTTAGTCACAAAGGATTTTTTTAAGTTTCACGTAAAAAGAGCAGTTGTAAGCCTTTGTCTGTTTGACGGTCTACTTGTCTACCTGTCTGTTCTGTCCAAAACTGTTACTGTTACGTTATTTTTTGGTAGCTACCAGTAGCGAAGGGTCAATTTTTGTAAGAAGTAAGCCGGAATACATATCTTTAATGTGATTATATTATTTGTCTATAAAATACCGACTGTGACATTTTTCAAAGGGAATCCGGTACGAATCGAGTTGTATCGAACCTTCGCCACTGGTAGCATAGTTCTTCAGTGTTGTGTAATAAGGTTTAAAATAGGTCAACAAACATAACACCTCTGACATTTCCAAAGAAAAAAAGGCTGATCTAACGAAACAAACATTCTTAAACATAGCTAATAATTTGTTAAGCACCTGTTATACAAGTCTAGGATACCTAAAACGGTTAATCTTTAATGTAAAACACTAAACACGATTATTGCCCAGTAGCTAAATGTTGTTTAAGTGTTAAGTCTAGTCTTCCGTGTTGTCAAGGCCTTGGGAGACGGACTGACGGACAAAAAATGTCGCCATTTAATTATATAGGTGTAGCTATTAGCTGGGGGGCATTTAATGAAACTGAGAATAAAAAATCGGTTCAGGCGTCTTCGAGTAATCGGTGAACATACATAAAAAAAAAAGATTCCGACGAATTGAGAACCTCTCCTTCTTTTTTGAAGTCGGTTAAAATGAAGTCTTTAATGTAGAGAGCAGAAGAGGATTTTGTTTTGAAGCATCTTTGAAGCTACTATAACATTCATTCAGTATTTGTTAATTTGTATCTGTATACCATACTTAATATTGTAAATTAAATTAAAAGGAATTTCTCAGTAGCAGCCACTGGGTCTGGATTTGTGCCCGGTTGAGGGCAATAGGCTCCCCCTCTATTACATCATCTGCCTAGCCTTTTCCCAACTATGTTAGGGTCGGCTTCCAGTCTAACCAGATGCAGCTGAATACCAGTATTTTACATGGAGCGACTGCCTATCTGACCTCCACAACCCAATTAGTACTAGGTAATTCGATGCCCCTTGGTAAGACTGGTCTGGCTCGTCCGCTATTACATGGGACTTAAACATAACTGGCGAAATGTGGGTGTACTATTAGGAAACCCCTGCCTAACTCTTCGGGGATTGCAGGCGTGTCGTTTTGTTATGTTATGTAATATAAATTATGAATGCGAAAGTAACTGCAGTCCGTCTGTTACCCATTAACACCTTAACGGCTGAATGGATTTGGGCCAAAGGCACACGTTTAAACCAGGAACTGGATTAGAGTATAGTTTATATCCCCATAGTATCTATATTTTCCTTGATTCTATATGAAAAGGATAGTTTTTATCCCAGTAGTATCTATATTCTCATTGATTCTATGCCACATGATCTTCAGTGGTATCCTTCGATTGCACACCAACTAAATAATTGCGAATGGCACGTCTAGTTACTCAAGATGTATTTTCAGAGCTCTTCACCTAGAGACGAAAGGCGACTATGTTATGATTAGGTTGGTTGACAAGTACAACAGGAAAGGTAGCTTTGTAATTTATCACACTGCCAAAGTTTCTTGTAATTTAACAGCTACACGACGAAGGTTTGTTCGTCATTTGAAACGTTAAAGGCAACATTTTTCTTTACATTTCATTAATTGCATGTAATTAAGTGTAACAGTTACAAACAAGGACACGTGTCTCAAACATTTAAAGTCAAAGTAAAACACATAATGACCTGCATCTATTTCCTACCATTTAATTTTAGTTGAACGACAAAGCCGTCCGTTTGGCATGCAATTATCGTATCTATAGTGCAGTTCGACTTCCTCAGGGGGTCAACAAAAGGCCTTATTAGGTACAACATTGAAGAATTCGCAGTAAATTATAAAGCTCACGAGTGACGGGTGGCGCAAAGACGTAACAAGGTCAAACGTTGTCCAAAAATATTCTGTAATGACACTTTTTTTAATCGATTGGTCACAAAGTTTGCAAAACAAGCAAAAAGTGATCGATGTACGTTTTTTTGTGGATCCTGAAAGTCATAGTAATTGGTCACAGTCTGGGCTAGAAGTGGACGAGGATAGGGACTGGTATGCCTCTTACTTTAACGGCTTCAGTTGTTGAAAGTAATTCTTATGAATACGATTCACATTACAAGGTTAAATTGTTTTATTATGAGATATTTTCCGGGAAAATTGTGTTACATCGGAATACAACACACCTTTTTACACTTATTTGTAAAGATGCAGAATCGATGTTCAATGCATTGTCATTTTTATTGAAAGTTGTTGAAGCTTCATATCGAAAATGAAAGGGATATTCTCGATACCGTACAAGCTTGCACTCGATTGTTTTATTACATTATCTCATACTGTAATTCGATAAAAAACTCGTCTACACCCACACGACGGCCTTGTAAACAATGCATGATTTTAGCATATTATTTGCGACAAAAAATGTACATGAAACTTAAACTGTACTAGCTATTCAACGCGGCTTCGCGCCCGCTTGAATGTCGCAATTGATCCCACTGAAATGCACTACCGGGATGAAAATTATCCTATGGCCTAACTCTATTCATTGTCTTTGTTTATGTCAAACATCTAATAAAAAAACCAAGCCGTGCAGCCGTTTACAAGTGAAAATGCAACAGACAGGAAGACCTACAAACATACAGTTCGCATTGATAATTTTACTAAGGATGCCGAATTTAATTCATAGTATTATTTAGTTTAAGTATGAAGTTAATTCTTAAAACTGAACTGAAGTACTTGGGATTATTTATTTGCATATTCATTGCGTTGATTGTCCATTTTCGGACATCTGTCAGATGTGCTCAGTCGGATTATCTAAACTTAGACAAGCACCTTGATCTAGCTACAATTACATCTTTGGTAATGTAATAGACATTTCGCTTGGGGCTTCGATCGAACGAAGGTTAAGCTATACTTGCCGAGGTCGCTGCGTGGATGGTTGACCATTGGTAATTCGTGCATAATCCTCTCCATGTCTCGGAAAGTACGTTAAGCCGTTGCCGCGTTGGTCCCGGCTGTCATTTGTAGATGTTTGACAGTCGTTAGGTAGTCAGTGGCCTAAAAAGCAACCAGTCTTACCAAGGGGTATCGTATTACCCAGTACTGACTCGGTTGTAGAGGTCAGATAAGCAGTTGCTCCATGTAAAATACTGGTATTCAGCTGCTTTCGGTTAGACTGGAAATCGACCGCAATATAGTTGGGAAAAGGCTAGGCAGATGATATCAGTTGTTACGTACCCCATCACAAAATCTGACTAACAGTCTTACCAAGGGGTATCGTGTTACCCAGTTACTGACTGACGGAGTTAAGATTGGCAGTTGCTCCATATAAAATTAGGTACTGGTTTGCAGCTGCATCAGGTTAGACTAAAATTCCAACATAATTATGTAGTTGAGCAAAGACTAGGCAGATGATGATAGATGCTCTACAATTAAGAGGTGTTGGAATTCGTTGTTTACAAACTGAGATTTTGTAAAATTATGTATGTGTGAAGCTACCTGTAATATCAAAATGCAGCAACAATCTTAAGAGTTTATAGAAACATAACCTATGGGAGATACTTGGAAGAGAGAACTTGATATTTTGAAAGACGATCCTAAGTTATCTTGGCGGTAAAGAAGCAGGAATAGGCTAGTAAATTATGTTGGTAGTAAAATGGTTGGTGGTATACTTCCCTACAGGATTCCAGACAAAAGGTTTAATGAACTTAGAAGAAGTCGTTTAATGGTTACTTACAATGTTTGGGGCAGTGGTTAATAAATGGTATTTCTCGTAGAACTTCATTGTCTCGGCGGTTTTCTGTTGGGGGGCGTCCATTAATTACGTGAGGCAATTTTGTTGATTTTTCGATCCCCTTGGTGAGATGTCGTAAGATTTGATTTGACCCCCTCTACCCCTTCTAATCTCACGTGAGATTTAACTAAACACGTGTATAGTATAAATACGTTAATCCATGCTTGATTGCGTCGCATTTATTAAAAAAAAAACAAAAACTGCTTAACACTTAATTTAAAAAAAAACATTGAATATTTATTATTTCCCAGTTTTCTCGCATTTTTACACTGTTTCTTGTGGGGAAAAAAATTACGTGAGATTCGGCTAGAAGCCCTCCCCCCCCCTAAACCCCTCATGTAATTAATGGACACCCCCTTGGTCGCCGCTGTTGATGCAGGCTCTCAAAATCGCTGCGGTTAGGAATAATGAGGCGGATTTGTCTTAATTTCACAGAATATTTTCTAGTAAATTCTTTCAGCTGTAATATATGCAAACACTCAATACCGACACAACAATTAAAGGGTGTAACAAGACCCTTAACGAAGCCGAAAGGCACTTGTTCTCCCCGTCATTGACCATACCAGGAGATATTGGAGGTCAAAGTTACTTACTTTTTCACAAGTTTCTTTTTTAAATACATGTTTTTTATGTAAGATTTTTACTTTTCAATCCCCGTACTATTCAATCAATTCATAAGCACAATGTTTTGATTGCGTTACATTGAGTCCTTACGTAAAACGTAATTTTTCACCCCAAAAAAAAAGTCGTTTCCCAGCAATAATTTTTGCGTAAAGTTACTTAGTTTGATGTACAGAATGCTTGTTTGACGGCTTCGTGAAATGTCCGTTTACACCCTGTAAAATCTTGTATTCAATGCCAATCTATTTTCAAATTAGAACACCTATTAGAGTTTCTATTACCCCACAATATTTGCACAACATTACAGCCACATTCACAATCCACAACTAATTACATACAGTCAGACATTAACATCTGCGCCAATAAATTCAAACAACCTTTATATATTGTTGAGCAAATTGCTCACTAATTATAATGGGTGAGTGTATTGATAGGAATCCTAAACTCTTACATGCATATTATCGTTATTTATTATTAGATTAATATGTCTAAGATCTTATCAAGCGTTTAAACTAAGGTAGTTTGGTACCATCGGCGCGTGCGCATAGATTTACCGACCAGATATATACTGAGCGTTTACATTTATCTTCCTTACTTCATTTGCGATTAAATAACACTTAATTGCTTTATCAAGCAACTATGTGGGTTAAGAGTGTACTAAATATTTATTTGGCGCATATATTTGTATTTACTTTGCTGTTGCTGTTTGTCGACTGCGACTGCTGAGCATGAGGTCCTGGGTTCGATTCCCGGGTCGGGCAAAGTGTTATTGTGTTATTCCATCAGAAATTTTTCAGTGGCAGCCACGGAGTCTGGATTTGTGCCCAGTTGATGGCAATAGGCTCACCAGTTATTATATGGGACTCAAACATAACTGGCGAAATGTAGGTGTAGAAAGGTACACATCAGCTTAACCCTTCGGGGATTGCAGGCGTGATGTTATGTCATGTTATGTTACTTTGTAATTTTATTGCTGTTGGTTTTAGTTTTATGGATAGTAGATTATATTGGAAGATCTGTAAACTAAGGGCGTCAATTGATTTCGTTCGATGTTATCTGATCATAGTAATGAACGTTAAACGTTAAATAACGTTACGTTGAAACAGTGAAAAAATACTGAAACAGAAAAGAAGGGTCACGAAGTAGTACGTTGCAAGTCAAGCAGTGTCAGTCAGAATTACTGCAAAACATAGAGTTCCGTATTCAAAAAGGTGTGAAATCAAAATTTTCCTGAATTGTGTGTGAATAATTGAAAACCACGAAGCTTCTTCAATCTTGCAGTTTCAGAGTTACAGGCTACAAGAAGACCTGCCAGGCAGATACAAATGTTCCGTCAATCAGATTTGCAGTCTCATTTTATTTGACTTACAAAATAATTTCATTTATTACGGTATTGAAGACCGCTTTGTCGAGTGCTCCAACTGATTTGCGCTCAAAGGCTTGATTTAATTTTAATTTTAGTTCAGCGAGCACGTACTTCCACGCACGACTGGGTAGAACCTTGACGGTCGGTCCTGGGCCTCATGATGTGACTTGCACAACTCCACTCCGCTATTTTCGATACCGGTTACTTGCCTTTATGATGACTTTACAGCTTTTTTTATGATATTTATGAATGTCATAATAAAAACCTTCAACAGAACCTCTTTGTCGATCGAGGCAAATTGTGCCATTTATTTACTTATTCAATCAGTTTTCAACATTACAGAATCGCAATCTTCTTCGGTTTTGATCATAATGTCGTCCGTTATAGGCGCGTCTGATTGTGTTACTGTTCCATAATATGTTGTTGTGCGATAAAACAATTTTAAACAACAACACGAATGGGTTCTTGTTTTGTTTTTGCAACTTTGTAAGATAAAGGTCGTGTCTATGGGCACAATGCGGCTGAAACACAATATGGCGGCCGTAGGGATCAATGACATCATTCGACGTCAAAATAATGTTATCTCTTACTATCTCCATTGATAAATCATGCAGTTTTATTACGACAGTGGCCAATAAACCTATTTGTTCGCAAACAGATTCACATAATCGGTCGCTAGTTGACAGATATGGAGCTCTAAATCATAAGATTATTTTCTTTGTAAGTATTCTGCGGGGGATTACGAACCTTAACTGATTCGCTAAAAGTTCAAACTCCTTCATTGGTTAGTTGAATGTGTGTCCCTTGGGCGGTTATAATTTGGTCATAGCAGCAGTTTTACGAGGGGGTCGATCAGGCGAATGAATAGATTTTAAATAATGTGGCTACATATAAAATTTTAGATGTTTCTTATAGGACTTGTAAATTATGAGCCTTGTAAAATAATCCCTTCTAGTGTTACCATTAACTCTGTTGTGATAGTAAAACGTCGATCGAAACTGTAAATTGAAGTGGAACATAAAAATACGACACCTGTCCTGCATCGAAGTCGTTTATTTGCAAAGGTTATTTGATTTCGCATTAAATCCTATAGTAATTACTTACAACTTCAGAATATCGGTTTGGCCCAGGGTCGCGGAGGTCAAATGTCAGTTGGTTCGTGTAAAATACTGATTTCATCTTCTTGTGTTGGACGCTGACACCGGCTTAGTTGTGGGAAATTGCTAGGTTAATGACGTGTTTCTTCTATTTATTTACATAGAAATTGAGAAATAATTTTCGTAGATAATTTTCTCGTGTGACGGTATATTGTTTTTTTCAAAGACATTCCAATATTAACGCGCGATTTTTTTTTCATTTTTTTTAAATGTTTTTTTTAGTCTTTTAAATCTCTTTGTTATTTTAAAATTTTATTCATGTCAGCTGCATATGCAGTTACATTAGAAGCCGATTATCCGACTCCGGTATAGTTCGGAAAAGGCTAAGCAAATGATGATGACGACATATTTGCAGCGTTAATCAGGTTCACTGGTGATTGAATACTTTGGTTTTATATTTCTCTAGAACTTAAAAAAACGCCAACCCTCAAATCAAAATAGGTATCAAAAATCGCTTCTAAATCTGCAATTGTCGGTTGTCTGTACAAATCTGCGCGGGCGCACATGTGTCGTGGAGTCACGACCGTCCTCCGTGACCCGGCAGACAAATCGAGATGAATTGCAAGACTATTCCACCTATGCTACTTATTCTACCTCCTTGCTGGCGAACTTGTTAATGTCCTTAGTATGGAACTTTCAAAAAGGTTAAGAAATCGTCTCTGGTTTTGGTGAAGTAATGTGGTTTTGAAAATAATAGTAGAATATATTGGCAACAAATAAGGCCTTTAAATTCATATACCGGGTGTAAACAGACCCTTCACGAAGCCGTCAACCAAGCATTCTGTACATCAAATTAAGTAACTTTACGCAAAAATTATTGCTGGGAAACGACTTTTTTTTTGGGGTAAAAAATCACGTTTTACGGTAGGACTCAATGTAACGTTCTCAAAACATTGTGCTGATGGATGGACTAAATAGTACGGGGGTCGTAGAGGTGTTTAAAGTAAAAATCTTACATTAAAATCATGTATTTAAAAAAACTTGTGAAAAAGTTGGAACTTTGACCCCTAATATCACCGTAACTAGAAGGTTCCCAGGTATGGTCTAGAACAAAACAATTATCGCAATGACGGGGAGAACAAGTGCCTTTCGGCTTCGTTAAGGCCTTTTACACCCTTTATGAGTGCGTCGTTGGTCCAGTGTCTCTACAGGAGGTCCTGACTTTGATTCCCAGGTTCACCAAAGGGGAATTCCTGATCAAAAAACCCTTATTTCTCAGTAGTATCTTGGTGTCAGGATTATTGCCAAGTTGATTGGCAAAAACATGTTTAAATACCATGAAATAGGGATCCATAATTTGGACCTATTTAAACATTCTGAAATTACGGGAATTATATGCAAGAATGACGTTATCAATTGAATTCAATTTATATATTTCTTGTCAACATTACGACTCTAATGATGGCCTTAAATTCAATCAAAAAGCAACGTTTCAAATCGTAAATCAATAATTTCGTCGCGATAGTTGATCCTAATAAATCTAATTATTGTCTAAAAAAAAAACAAGATTGAATTCGTTCCGATCATTAGTCTCAGAAATCTGATTTATTAGTGACCAAACATTTTAGAAAATAGCTAGCGAAACTGGTATTTTTTATTATTATTTGTAGTATCAATATACTACAAAAAAAAACTGTACATTTTCTAAATAAATTCCTAAATATCATTCCATCGCAGACATTTCTGATATATATAATATATTCGGTCAATGTTACTCACATTAAAGAGCTCGTGTCTGAATAATAGCAGCCACACGGTTCGACCTTCAAGGTTAAGCCGCGCTTGCTTAGGTCGGTCCGTGGATGGGTGCCCACCTATCCATCACATATCGTGGTTTTCCATGCCTCGGAAAGCACGTTAAGCCGTTGGTTCCGACTGTCATTTCTAGATCTTTGATAGTTGTTACATACAGGTAGTCAGTGGCCTTAAAGTTTGACAATCAGTCTTCCAAGGGGTATCGTATTAGCCAGTACTAACTGGGATGTTGAGGTCAGATAGGTAGTTGCCACATGTTATGGTATTAAGCTGCATCCAGTTAGACTGGAAGCCGACCCCAACATAGTTGGGAAAAGGCTAGGCAGATGATGATGCTGCAACTCACATTGGCCGCAACAACTACATATACGAGATACTCATGTACCTAAGATAAAAGTACCTTTTGACTGGCACAATAGATACATAGAATACTCTTTATTATGTACACCATACAAATAACATACATAAAAAAGTAGACATTATACATAGAATGACACTATGGGAGATCTTTTCTATAAATGCGATGGGTTTCAGGGAGAAGCAGGGATAATACTGCTGCGGTATTTAATAAAAAATACATAACCTAAAAATTATTCAAACTACCCACCAGTAGCGAAGGGTAAATTTTTGTAGAGGTAAGCCGGAGTACTTATCTTTAATGTGTTTATATTATATGTATAAAGAATACTGACTGTGCCATTTTTCAAATGGAAGCCGGTAGGAATCGAGTTGTATGGAATCTTCGCCACTGCTACCCACCGCTTATAACACTGACCATACCACACATAATTTACCGACAGTACCAGAATATTTATAATAATATATTTTATTGGCATAACGCGTATTCTCAAGGTGCATTTATTATGAATATTATAATGATTATGTTTTATTACACACATGAGCTTTGCTCGTAATCGTAATCATAATAATAAGTATTTCCCGCCCAGATGTCCTTAGAGCTGTCGTATAAACATCGTCAACGGTAAATTGAATTATTGCAATATAGATCTGCAAGAGGAAAAACATGATTAAATTTATGTGTTTATGATTCTAGAGTAACCTGCTGGTAGGTAAAGTTTGTGAGGATATATTACTTTGCGCAGCATTGAAGTTTATCAATGACTAGCTTTTGCCCGCGGCTTCACTCGCGTTAATTTAGAATTTCACAATCAATCCGGGTTGTACTCTGAAAATAATACAATTCAATAATGATTCGAAAGACTCGTGGCGCCTTCTATTATCATAAGAACGTTATTGTTGTTTTCCTCGAGGAAATTACTTTTTTTCGGGATGAAAGGTGGTTATGTCCGTTTCTGTACACCTGACAACGTATAAGCAAAATTTCAGGATGATCGGTTCAGTGGTTGAGGCGTGAAAAGGTAACAAACAAACAAACTTACTTTCGCATTTATAATATTAGTAAGGATTATCTATGGTTCTTATATTGCATTAATGCAGTTGTTTTAGTTTAGATCTTACATAAATCTAGAAAAGTTACTATAAATGAAGCCTCACGTCAAATCTTACCTACACATAAATGATTATAGGGTTCTTGGGGTTCATAATTACTGAAACTCATCAAAATAATGCAGAAGATTTGAGTGACTAGCAGTGACTTGATGAGTGAGAGATGGCAAGAGAGAAACAATTGAATAGTTAGTCTCATTTATTGCAGAAGATCGGGCTGCGGGACTGTTCGAAGAAGATACCGGGGCCCTGGAACACAAAGGGAAAAGAAGGAACATGAAAGGGTTTTAGTCAGTAAAAGTCTGACACTCCTTTCCACTCCGCCCAGAGTGGGACGGGTCATTTGATAATTTCCCAAAGACGTATTGCAGAAAATATGATTCTAGTGTGATAAATTATGCCTCAAGTTTAATCCAACTTCGTATAAATGCTTCAAAAAATACCCTGTTACATATCACATTGACGTTTGCCAGGTAGTCACTCTTGATCACCAATTACGGTCAATTACTTACTCGTAAAGTGATTCCATCTATTTTTTTTTTTTCCCACAACCAGCCAGGCCTCGTTAACAGTAACTCCTGTTTATCGCAACAACAAATCATATTTTGGGAACGGTCAGTGGTTGTCGTGTTTAATCCTCTCATCCGTCGTATGTGCGCAGGCGCAGTCACTGAGATAGCTTCTACTCCTGAGTGGAGATTAAAGGTTACGCCACATACAGGCTGGGATTTTTAAAAGAATTACGTATGATTGAAGAGGATCAACTGATTTCATTAACCAAAGCTCCGTGTCGCTCTAGTTTAGGTTTCCAGTTTCCATGGGATAACATGTCAGCTACAAGATGGAAACATCCAGAATAATTAACGCTTCCGGATCAGTACAAATACTGATCCACAGTATATGAAACCGTGATAAGCTTTTAAACACGATAACTAGGGGTTTTAAGAAAAGTCCGTCGGAAATCTCATACTCACGTACCTGCTGTATATGTCATTCAACAACGACCTATCAAACTAGCTTTTGATCACGGCTTCGCTCCCGTTTTGTACAGAAAATACCCATGGGAAAGTTTTAAATATAGCATATGACAGTCGGGGATAATGAGGCTTGCCGTTAGTGAAATATATTTCGGAAACGGATCAGCAGTTCCGAAGATTACAATCATAACAAAAACTTACAAACATACCTCTTTGTAATATTAGTATAGGTGAGCATAAAATGCTTTTGCCAATATTTTGTTCCGAAAAATACATCTTAAATCGTCTCACCGAGATGGACCATTCATTACATTAATTCTAAAGCCACCACAACGATCGTCAGTCCCCTTCTCACCAGCGTTGTGTCCAAGCCCTTAAGTGCCCGAGAAAATCCGAGAGTGGTCGAGTGGGCACAGTTTCACCGCAGTATCAATCAAAATCAAATCCGATCTTTTAATCCAGTTGACGGGCCTTAATTAAGGATGTCGGCAGTCGATACCTGTCCTTTTGAAGGTAACGTTAATACGCACTTTAACTGACTATCCATTGACCTCACAGTTTACGAGTAAGTGTTGCGTTTCACTGGACTTTTTACTTGTCACGTGGGTTCTGAGTATTGGTGGTTATAGTTAACGAAACGACATGCAATGCAGAAGGTGCTCGTTTCTTAGAAGAAGTGGGAACATCACTCCAGCTTTGAAAAATGACGTTTTACGGCAGGACTCAATGTAACGCACTCAAAACATTGTGGTGATGGATGGATTGAATAGTACGGGAGTAGTGGAGGTGTTTAAAGTAAAAATCTTACATTAAAAACATGTATTATTAAAAAAAACATCTGAAAAAGTTGGAACTTTGACCCCCAATATCTCCGTAACTAGAAGGTTCCCAGGTATCTCTCTAGGTCTAGAACAAATAAAATATCTCAATGACGGGGAGAACAAGTGCCTTTCGGCTTCGTTAAGAACGTCGCGTTCTCGAAAACTGCTCTAACGATTTCGATGAAAGTTGCAATATGTGCTTTACGGGGGCGAAAATCGATCTAGCTAGGTCTCATATCTGGGAAAATTCGTTTTCTATACTACAACTAATTACTACTAAGTACTAATTCATTAATTGAAATTCAAAAAATATAAAATTATAGCTGTTGTTCTCAAATTATTTCGCAGATGGTGTCCTGTCAAGATATTGAGAACTTAAATGAGTGCGCTGTATGCTGCATCATATAAAGAGCAACCTGTCGATACTGACGCACTGACGTGACAGCCCTGCGCACGTCAGCTTTTCATAATTCATGTGGGTCAGCCCCATGGGTCCTGACGCCTACATGAAGAAACATTGAAATATCGACCAAGCTTTTTATTTACACTCGAATTAGTACTCACACTCATTGCCTTAACCCTAATGATCTTTCGCAAAACTTTTAAACGTTCAAAGCGAGAAATATTCTTGTAATTCTTACTAACGCTCAATTTAAAAGGAAAAACTTGAATTCTCCATTACATCGGTGGACTAACATCTTTCCCAGGATTCGAGGCATGTTAATAGCAGCGCGTAACGGCGAGAATGGGCCGATACCACCCAAACTTCGCATAGTTTCACATGCCGCGCATCACTCGCGACACAGCCTGCGCCCGCGCAGCCGCTCCGCGTGGGAATGTCCACATCGAACACATTTTATTTGTCCGAATTATTACTTGGGGGGCCTCAATTAATTATCACACGCCACTGACATTAACTGCAGCACATTTTTTCACTTTTACGCAAAATAACGAAACTCTGGCGAGAATAAAAGCCGAGGTAATTTGCTCGCTCGGCTGATAAATTGGAGTAGGGCAATATTTTCGGGCCTTCGGGGGCGACGGTTTCCGAGCGAGAGAGAATTATTGCTTATATAACGTAGCTCCAGTTTGGTTCCGAAGCAATTATTAGAGCCGCAGCCTGCACTTGTCTCGTTGTCGTGACGAGAGCGAAATAATCGATGTTAAAATTTTATAAAATTTTGTCGGTTTGCGCAACGGATCGCGGTCAGGTTTACCCTGTATAGTCCAGCCACGAAATTTCGTGGATATTAATTCATGCATCACGGAACTTAATTTATTCATTGACATGATTATTAATAAGTGATGTTTAGATGCGATAAGACGATATTTGTGGGTGTAAGTTATGTCGTAAGGTGTCACTTTATTAAGTTGAAGTTTTCAAGGGCGATGTGCCGTCAAACTAGTTTGGTCATGTAGAACACGCCTTACGATTGTAAGGCTTCAGCTACATCAAGTGATGAAAACTTATACAGACAGATTTTCGACATCGATAATATGTTAAGTAATAAAAAACTTTAGTTTTGAGTCATAACTTTTTTAATGGACTTATAAAATAGATTCTGTATTCATTATATTTGCGGATACAGGTGCTATCATAAGTGCAGTAACTTTAAAAAAACCAATTAACTGTTTTAAATCCAAATTAGTTTTCTCATCATTAAAACTATTATGGTTATCACTGAATCACTTGCGTATCAATTTCGAAACAGCTACTTATTCCCACTACCCGGAAATATAATTTTCATCGCAACTCATTATACACAAAAACAAAAAAGAGCTTCTTAATGAAGAACTCATAAGCAATTTAAAAATATCATAAGTTAATTACTGGCACATAATACTCGTCCTGCATGTTGTATCAAAAATGTATTTATAATGAAATAAATCATCTCGCTGTGGAAAAAAGTTCTGTTATTATAATTAAGGATCTTTAACTCCTGCGCAGCGTACTTTGTGTTCATTATGTCAAGTTTCCGAGATGAAAGCTTTTGTCACCGGACTTGAAACGTGCAATTTAAAAATGTAGTGTAATGTAGTTGTAATTAATCATTTTATTTATGCTGTGGAATATTACCAGAAGAGGAAAGGGCCGATGCCTGCTGGGGCTGGGGGACTGTTCGAAAGAGATACTGCGGCCCTGGAACACAAAGGGCAAGAAGAACATGGATGGGTTTTAGTCAGTAAAAGTCTGACACTCCCTTCCACTCCACCCAGAGCGGGGGAGGGGGGGGGGGGGCATTTGATGATTTCCCATCCAAAAAAAAAAAAAAAAAGGAGGATATTTTTATATGATAACTCGTAGGTATACTCTTCAGTCTTCACCGGTTTCCTTAGAAACATTTGTCAAATCATCATCATCATCATCTGCCTAGCCTTTTCCCGACTATGTTGGGGTCGGCTTCCAGTCTAACCGGATGCAGCTGAATACCAGTATTTTACATGGAGCAATTGCCTATCTGACCTCCACAACCCAGTTAGTACTGGGTAATACGATACCCCTTGGTAAGACTGGTTGTCAGACTTACTAATGTTACTGAAAGCACCACACATTGCACTGCTTTTGTTATTTACTGATGTGTTCATTTGAAACATCGAATAAATAAAAGCATTATCAAAGTTCTTAGGGTAATTTAAGTAGTCTACATTATGTCCCCACATGGAGTACAAATGATTTATACGGGTGCGACATGTCTACAGTGAGAACAAAAAATAAATAAACAAACAACGTGTCGGAGGCCTTTCAGCAGTAGCCCGTAGCCGACACCTTCACCATTCTGACACACCACTTATTATTCACGTTTTGTCAAGATTTACTGTTAACATTATGCTAAAATATTAATGTAAAGACCAACCTCAAAATACTCGTAGCTACAGGCAATTTCCCTTATACATGCAGCTTTAATTTCATCTCATTACCGGTACAGCGAATCGCAGCGATGTTTGTCGATGCGCTACCGATTCCTACCTCCGAGATATCCACCGAACCATCCAATAAATAACCAAAAATACCACCGCAGATTAAGTGATTATTAAGCACAAAAAGCGTGTAAAAATTACCACAAAAATTGATAAGAATTTCTTTTGTTACTTCAGTGGCCAGTAAATTGGTGTGCTGCATTACGGCTTAAAAAAGCTGCCTCAAAAGAAGGGCGACGGTTCAAAACCTTGGAGAAAGGTAGCCTCTTTTAATAAACGCGATCGGCGAACGGACTTATTTAAAGTCGCAATAAAAGGAATGCCTTAATGACGCTGACGCCGATATTAATATTGGACGAAGTCGTCTGGCTTGCTCTTCGGTTAAATGTAGTTATAAATTACGTTTTTGGAGTTGTGAGCATGCGCAGGCGGCGGCGGCCGTGGGGCCTCGTCTGCCCTTTCCACTTGTTGAGCGCTGTTAGTGCTGTACCTGTCAGCTCCACACGTTGCACTGCTTTTGTTATTTATTGATGTGTTTTGTGTTCACGTAATTGTATTAATTACGCATCGATGCGTGGGTACTTTGCGCTACTAAATGTGGGAAGTATTCACGTTTCCCAAAATAAAATAAATTATACTTTTTGTATGTGTTTACGGTTTTGTAATGTAAGCTGGTCTGTAGTACACCTAAGGTACAGTAATTACGCTGGAACTAAAAGAAATAAAACCTTGGACAGATAAATAAGGCATCGCGCTTTATTCTCTTCCACAATGAAACAATAAAAATGCAGATGCAATTGTAATGGCTACAATAAATAAGTATATTTCATCGTAAATAACGAACGACCCTTGATACTCCGGACATAGTGTAAGATTTATAAATTAAACAATAATTCAGAAGCTTTTATTTATTTAAAATAGGTGCTAGTTGTTTATTATTGTCCATTAAACGATATTACACGTTTCCATTACAATAAACTAAAGCATAAAAAGATAAACAGATTGACGCACGCTCATGAATATTTTTAGTAGATTTTATATTTTATTTGTATGGAAATAAGCTACGCGCCAATTTATATGGAGCGGCCATGTCGTCTGATCGATAATTTGCGCACATTAGCATGTACTTAAAATTCTTCGATATTTTAATGCTTCATTGCTTTATAAGTACCCAAAAATGAAGCAATGATCTTCGATTTTCGAAAGTACTAAAGTACTGGAGCGAATTACCGCTCAGTACTTATTACGTATTATAGGCACTACAAGGTATCTTCCTACATCGCACATAATATAAACAGTTTCTCAGAAAATCATATCGAACATCAATTTTATTGGTGGATGATTACGTTCGAGATTGGGAGTGCTCGAGAATAATTTAATGTAATTTTTACGAAAATGTCGAATTTAAAGTTATCGAGATTAAAACATAATCAGACGGCTGGCGGTTATTACGTGTAGGCCTCGTGACCACGTCGAATAACAAACTGCACTTGCAAAATGCAATGTTTTTATATTTAAAAGATAAATACTGGACAGGGGTTGGACAGGCCTCGCTGTGGTCTACAGACACACCTCCGGACATATGTAGATGAAAATTAACATCCGATAGTGGGAATGAAATACAAGAAAAATACCTAGTTTTTACTAGGTATTTTTCTTGTATAGGTATGTTGTATAGGTATGTTTCTATCCGTAACATATACACACAAATATTTACGTCGTAAAGACTCACATCACTTTGGCGAAATTAAAAAGAAACAACCATAGCCGACTATAGGAATTATTTGTGGAAATTTTTATTTCCGCACCCGTTGTGATAAAAATGAAAAAAAATCCTCGCGTGCGAAATACAATGCATGTTGAACTAATCGTAGTGCGATAAGAGCCAGTTTTTGAGGAAGTGTATAAAAAATAATTAGCAACACACTTGTTACCAAACCCAATTAATCAGTCATTAAAGATTATACCACACTGTCATTGAAAACTCAGAAATGACACGTGATAAGAATCTTTAGTTCACTAGACGTAAGAGGCGATCGGCGAGAGGAAGTGTGGAGTTGACCTTATGTTGGCATTACTATACCATATCAATTTTACGTGAACTATAGCGTTTCCTGTCATTATGACGTCACTGATTGATCCTCATTGATCTACGCTGCGGATGTCTTCCATTTCATGGACTGGTAATCATGGGGCTGATGAGTGATCGGAATGCCAGAATGTAATCGAGTTTATTTTGTTTTTGATGACTAACCACTCGATTATTAACTTCAAATTCCTAAACAGCATTATTTAGAAAATTTGTAGTACTGGGAAGTACCTACTTTGTCGACCACTAAGAACAGATTTCACAAATCAAAATGGACGCAATCATCTAAACGGCGTTTAAGAGCCCTCAGTGTCATTATTCCACTGACAACTCTCGAATGAGGTTTAGAATTACTGATCGCGTTCAGTTTACTAGGTAAAATTTACCCTTTGAAGATATAATAGAGGTATTTCATACAGATTCAGGACTAAAAATCTTCCTTAAAGTAATAAAACCAACAATACTGACTCACTAACACCATTAGCACCACATTTAGCCTATACTGCGTACGCGCACCTTTGCCAGTATGTCCTACAAGCGGTTTGCATAGCCCCAGCTTCCTTATGTTTATAGTTCTCGTCAATTACATCACAAGCCGTGTTAATGCAGGCTTTATTAAAACTAAACTGCATTGAATTAATTGAACTGCTTTATCTACACGATTTTATCAAGACATATGACAAGTACAGCGGTTCTAATTGTTACTTAGGTTACCGACTTTTACGACTTAACAGTTAACACTGGTTAATGTCTTTAATCTAAGTTTATAAGTTGATCTTTCCATTGAAATAATTCTTCTACGTGACCAAATAATCTGTTGTTTGAAGACACACCAAAATGCTAATTAGTTTTTATTGTTAACATTTATAATGCGCATTGTAACCCTATTAAACACATGTAACGCTGTCAGTGATACAATTTATAATTATAAAAACCTGCGTAATACGTTGTAATTATAATTAAACTTTCATAACAGCAATTAATTGGAGTTGTGTACGAGATTAATTAGAAATTGTTGAGTAGATCGTGGAGATAAAATAGTTTATTGTTTTTGTATTGGTAGCGTGAACCGCACCCAGGTCATTATAAGACACTATCGAAGTCGAACGTTTTAAATGTGTTCGCTGTAACAATAGATGGAGTGTAATAGCCGAAGGGTGCTCTAGAATAGGCTTCATTTTGCAATATTGAGTGGCGGCGGTAATTAGACCCGCGCGTCCGGACAGTTACAGCATCCTGACTCTAACGCGTGCGCCGCCTATAACTGTAAACGACGCATATCTTATTCGTTCAGACACGATTTACGTCTGTATCACACAGAAAATAGAGCGTAAAGTTGTTTGAATATGCAAAAGCACATTCCGGAGTGACTTCATCTATAGTCCAGCGGCTACATGGGATTTGAAAGGGTTAAACCTAATGTTGAGCACGTAGAAATTTGAACTCTATAATTGAGCTAGCAGAGGAATGTTTGGTTTGAAATGAGGTCATGTTATACGTCGTTTCGGCTTGTAGATGTGGACGTGGTCCCTTTGAAGCCGGGCGAGTTTCGCAAGGGACCGCCACGCTATCGCATCGAATTCATATCATCTAATTATAAGGTACGAGCCGTAGGTAGTAGTGCGACGCGCCCCACAATCAATTTACCCGTTACGCTCATTCAAGTCTTTTTAATGCGCGTAGGTTGAAACGAAAGCAAAAGTAAGGCGGACTTGTACGTAGGTATATGATGATGTAGATCGCTGAGTAATACATTTTATATTCTTACTGGCAAGTCTGTTTGCGCTGATTACATCAATAAATATTTTGACAGTAATGTTATGCAATAAAAACTGTCATCGTATTGTTCCTTAACTCAATAATGAGTATAAAATGATACAACATCACTTCCTACTCGATAGTATCTTTGTCATAGCTCGATTAGCTCCCAGAACAATATTGTTTACATGCTATTGACCATTCAAGCTATTTGATGTTTTACCGACCCAATAAATTACGCGAACGAGAGGAAATAAATCAACATTCTAAAATAGGTATTTAATACTTGATTATTAGCATTACAGGATGTCAAGTTCCAATCCCTGAGCATTAAACGTCGCGAACATAATGGAGACAAATTATTCATAAAAGATTTTAGAATTATAGAGATAAGATCAAACGAGGTCGTTCGATCTGTAATCTGGGATTCGGCCTTAGCTATCGACAGATACATTTATTAATTCCTGTTATATCGAGCTGAGCTGTTATTACTGTGGATGTCGACGATCATGTCATATCTCTGTGTTACCCTAACACGTTTTCAATGTTCGCACTCTTAATACGGCCAAATTAATTTGGTGCACAGTGGAGGTTGGTGCGAGGTCGTCGGAGCAGCCAGCGAACGGCCATATCCTCACAACTAAAAAATACCTTTATTATTACGATTGCAGCGAGAGGACGCCGTGAATTATGAACACTGCTTCCTTTATCGAGCTTTTATTTTGCATAACGTCATCATTTTTATAATGCCAAAAGTACTTGAGAGATCTTGCGAGTAGCCAGAGTGGCCAGCGTGCGACTACGACGAGTTTATTTGTACAATTTCGTCGTAAAACGAGCAAACACCGGAGCCGGTCGTATATTTATTTTTTAACGAGTGAATATATTTTATTCTGTAGCCGTTTTACATAATGGTGGTGCCCTTAGGTGATCTTAATGCGTCCGTCTGGTAGGCAGTGAGACGTCACCGAGGAAGGAGGCGACAGTAACGAACTGCGGTGACCGTTTAAGGAGAACACATTATGTTGCCTTTTGACATCATTAAGGCGATTCTCGAGCCGGTCGCAGCACTCGCAGCCAACCCTCTGAGGATATGTAACGAGTTTGCTTATTGTTTTGGTAAAATAAAACTTCCTTGTAGGCACCACGCTGGCATAATGTGACGTGTGCCTAAGAGCCTCTATTTACCTGTACATGTGAAGTGAAATGTACATCAGATGGAAGATATATATTTCCCACTGTGAATACAAAGTTGCAGAAATGTATTATATCAGCTGTGCAACGGAGACTGATGAATTGAAGAGGAATGCTCTTATTTGTATAGGCTCATGAGAACCTCACTAGTTACTCGATATGGTCAGAACCAGAAAGGTATCCCATGGCAAAAACGAAAGTTTAAAAACTGTTCATTCATCCATCCACATGCAGTTTCTTTAAAGAGTAGCGATGACTCAGGTCCATTTGCGTACTATGCGAGTGCCGCAATAGTCCAGATACTTGAGCCATCTCGCCAATTACAATATAATTAACTAGCTACGCTTCGTTTTTCCCTCGAGGAATGCTGTCCACACGGAATCTAAAGTGTCGATGAAAACGGAGTGAAGATTATCTTCAAGTCTTTAAGTTATCTAGGTTTTGAATGCTTGGAAACTACATCAATTCCCTATTAGCAACATGACAAGAAAATTAACTCAGCCTGCATCATACAACGTTTTTATCTAATTTGTATGTGTCGGTTGGTATGTGTCGCAAATCGGTGATGCGTTTAAAGCATTTGGGGCGAGTAACTGGTATTTAATAACTTGCTCACTTTTCCTTCTTAGCTAAGAACTATTTTTTGTTGTATATGATTATGAGCCAAGGTTTTAAGCTGAGCGAGACCTGAAAATTCTTGTGGGCATTCAATGTTGATGAGAAATGTGTAGTTCTGGGTAGGTTTATGTTTTTGTCACGATTGCATTTGATCTTGTCAATATTGCCTTTATTTTTAAGTTTTACTGCTGGAGTAGGTGGAGCTCGTGCCTAAATAATAACAGCCGCTCGGGTCGATCTTCAGGTTACGCGGCGCTTGCTTGTTGGTCCGTGGATGAGTTACTACCCATTATCTACCGAGTTTCCTCCGTTCCTCGGAAAGCACGTTAAATCGTTGGTCCCGGCTATCAATTGTAGATCTTAGACATTCGTTAAGTAATCAGTGGCCCGAAAGTCTGACAATCAGTCTTACTAAGGGGTATCGTAGTACCCAGTTCTACAGTGGAGGTAAGATAGGCAGTCGCTCCATGTAAAATACTGGTATTCAGCTGCATCCGGTTAGACTGGAAGCCGACCCCAACATAGTTGAAAAAAAAGGCTAAGAAAGAGAGCTAGAGACTAGAGGAGACTTAGAGTAGGAGGGTAAGAAGGACAAGAAGATAATTGAAACTATCCATATTCCGTTAGCTTTTCACAGTTGGCCATAGCGGAAATGAAAACAGGAAGAGAGTCAATTAACGCACTAGATAAATAAAGTGCTACTCAAATCGTATAAGTTTTCGAACTTACGAACTAATCATTTCTCAATTCTAATGTTGGATTTATAGGCCATTATGATCTGCCTCGGGACCCACTGAGAGCGTTTACTTGTACCATTTAAATACAAGATTGATGACATGAAATTGCCGAGTGCCAGGAGTAAGGTAATGATGTCTTTGATAGTCAACTTGATGACCCATCCATTATAAATTTACATAGTAATCATGTTTAAACTACGTCAATAAGTGGTTTTGTAAAAAACTGTGCCTCGTTTAGAACGTAGCTCTGAGAAAGTCGAGTGTTGCCAAGATTTATTATTGTAATTTTCATCTAGATTTTTTTTTGCTTGGTTATTGCGGATCGGCGTGCATACTTTTTTATTGATTGTAAATTGTGTGATTTGGTCGGTGATTGAATATCAGTTTTTGTGACGTTATCAGCTGTATATTAAGTGACCGTCTTCGAGCTTTCCACGGGGTGACTTGGTTTTATCGATTAAACACCTTTCCTGGTGATATTGAAGTTTTTTAAAAGCAAGAAATGAGGTGTCTGGTGAGATGATGAGTGGCAGAGAAGTATGGAAGAAGAAGACATGATGCGCCGACCCCAAATAAATTGGGGTAAGGGCAGGAGAACTCAAACTCAAAGCATTTATTTCAAATAGACCCGTGACAGGCACTTTTGCATAGTCAAAAATAAACTACCTACAGTTCAGCCACACGAAAATAGTAGATCTCAAGGAGAAGAATGGGAAAGAAATTCCATGGACACTCTTTTCAAATCAAGTTATATATTACATAGCCCTGGGTACAATATTGTTGCTTCTATATGTGAGCACAATGTAGAGATAGAATGATGATGATTGAATTTTTTTAAGTCACGTCCCTCTTACACAAAAATGTGTAAGCTATAGACTGCTTGCTTAGACTATATTAGTAGGTAACTGGTGGCTTAATTGGAATAGCTAATTTGAACTTTCGACCTGTTGACCTCAACTTACGCCATTAAGATCAAGCGGAGCTTTTATAGCTTCTAAATTAGTAAATTCCTAAGCTGTCAATCTATCGTTTACTTTAACGATTATAAACAAATCCTAGTACTAAATTCAATTACATAAAATTATACGCACATTCCTTGATCAAGGAGGAAATCATAAAATTTGTCCAGCCTTAAAAGTCCAATTAACTTAACTTTAGTTCACAATAATCGAATACAAAACTGAGTTGAATTAAATCAGAGCGAGTCATTAATTTGTTGAGTATTTTGTGCCGATTGATGTAATTAGTGAAAATTCAGAAAATTAACGCAGTTCAGCAATCATCTGTTGATTGCGGTTTGCGCGTGAGTGGATAGGAAAATTTGACAGTTCAAGTTGCGAAGCCGCTACGCAATGTCTTCACCTTGTCTACTTTAATTGTCAGACGTTGTCAGTTTGAGTTATTTTACTTCAATTGCGAGAAAATCCCAAAATAATTCTAAAATATATTTTTTTAACTAGGTCTGCTTCTTTTGTTAAATTTTGAGTAATTTTGAAACATTTTACATTATTTATTTATTTATTTGGTACACCAACAGCAGTACATACTAAGAATTAATTTGAAACAATAAAAATAACATAAAAGTGCTGGTATGTATGCCTGTTATATATGCATGTTTTTGTCCTATGGTGTATGTGACAACAACATAATGTTCTCAGATCTTAATAATAAAATAATAATGAATACAATATAGAATATATAATATATACAATAATATAATACAGACGGTACGGTTGACATATGTCGGGCATGCCACCGTCCAGGCGAATCAATCCGTCACATTATCTCCGGGTGTTCTCGTCTGGCTAACGGAGAGTACTTGCATAGACACAACCTTGTAGCCAGGATTATTCATCAGCAACTTGCTCTGAAATACAACCTTGTGGAATCGGAAGTGCCGTACTATAAGTATATAAAATGGCTGTGTCACATTGTACTGGGATCGATCCATCATCACTGACAGGACTATTGTAGCCAATAAGCCTGATATAGTGGTGGTGGATCGATCAGAGCGGCGCGCAATGATTGTTGCCATAACGGTCCCACATGATGAGAACCTCGTGAAAGCCGAGAAAGATAAGCAAATCAAGTATCTTGATTTGGCTCACGAGGTTGTCGACTTGTGGGATGTGGACTCAGCGATCATTGTGCCGATAGTTGTATCAGCCCATGGCTTAATTGCCAAGAGCTTCGACCAACATCTGAGGAGGCTCACGTTAGGCGGCTGGATCAAGGGCTTGATTCAGAAAGCGGTACTCCTGGACACGGCTCGTATTGTTAGGAGGTTCCTCTCTCTGGAGCCCTGACCTGTAGCTGGACCCTGTTCCCGATACCGGTGGGCTACAATTTTTTTATATTTTTAAATGTTTTTTATATTGTTTTTTCTAAGGAATATTTAAAAATGTAATTATATTTGTACAGAAATAAATAAAGGAAAAAAAAAAATACAATATAAAATTTACTTAAAACTAAATGAGATTATTTGAATTATGATTATACAGGGCGTTTGGTAGATGGGTGCAAAGCCTGAAGGGGGTGATAACTTAGACCATTTAGAACTTATTAAGCTAAACTTGTCTTAGACGAAGTCTGTTCCTTGTATTTTTTTTTTTGAAACTAAGGTTTTTAACAATAATATCCATTTTATTTCAATTAAATGTTAATAGTGTCCAGTAAAAGCTGTTATGTTATTATTTTTATTTATGTAATGTGTGATTACTCAAACAAAATAATTCCCAAGCATCTGTGTCATCAGAGACAAATTCTACGCCATATTCAAGTTTAAGAAAGTTTTAAAAATCAAGGAAATGTTTTGTTTACGGCATCATAAAAAAATAAGAAAAATAGCCTCAGTTGTTCAAACCTTTTTAAAAACATGCTTGGTTATTGCCCTTTCTTTTGAGGTACTATTTACGCAGATGTCTCATCAACTCTTGGAATTAGGATGTACAAAGCAAATTGAGGTCGAATATTTAATTTTCAAACAGACCAAAGTAATGCAACATTTTGTGTTAAAATACTTTATTGTTCATGTTCAAAATGTTGACCGCGGTTTCCTATACAAGCGCGTGCCCGTCTTCTCACTTCTGTAGTCGTGATTTTGAATTTCATCTCCTGCTTCATGACTTAAAAAGCCGTTTGAGTCTTTCTATTAATTCTTCTCTAGTTGAAATTTCAACGTGCGTGTAGACGAGCTCCTTGGCCCGTCCCCAAACGAAAAAATCCACAGGAGTTAAATCGGGTGATCGAGGTGGCCAAGGGATGGGCCCGTCTCTGCCAATCCAGCTCTCTGGGAAACAGTTATTTAAATGTCCTCTCTCACGTTTAGGGCGGCCGAACGTTGATTGGTCCCCACTTCCTGCCTGATAATTTAAATGGAGAAAATTACCTGGAATTCCTTCAAAACTATCTCCCAGAGCTTCTGGACGAGACCGAAATACCAATATTAGCAATGAGAAGACCAATGATTTTTCAACAAGATGGTTGTCCAGCACACTGGACCCTATACGTGAGAGAACATTTAAATAACTGTTTCCCAGAGAGCTGGATTGACAGAGACGGACCCATCCCTTGGCCACCTCGATCACCCTATTTAACTCCTGTGGATTTTTTCGTTTGGGGACGGGCCAAGGAGCTCGTCTACACGCACGTTGAAATTTCAATAAGAGACGAATTAATAGAAAGAATCAAACGGCTTTTTAAGTCATGAAGTAGGAGATGAAATTAAAAATCACGACTACAGAAGTGAGAAGACGGGCACGCGTTTGTATAAGAAACCGCGATCAACATTTTGAACATGAACAATAAATTATTTTAACAAAAATGTTGCATTATTTTGGTCTGTTTAAAAATTAAATATTCGACCTCAATTTGCTTTGTACATCCTAATTCCAAGAGTTGATGAGACATCTGCGTAAATAGTACCTCAAAAGAAAGGGCAATAACCAAGCATGTTTTTAAAAAGATTTGAACAACTGAGGCTATTTTTCTTATTTTTTTATGATGCCGTAAACAAAACATTTCCTTGATTTTTAAAACTTTCTTAAACTTGAATATGGCGTAGAATTTGTCTCTGATGACACAGATGCTTGGGAATTATTTTGTTTGAGTAATCACACATTACATAAATAAAAAATAATAACATAACAGCTTTTACTGGACACTATTAACATTTAATTGAAATAAAATGGATATTATTGTTAAAAACCTTAGTTTCAAAAAAAAAAATACAAGGAACAGACTTCGTCTAAGACAAGTTAATAAGTTCTAAATGGTCTAAGTTATCACCCCCTTCAGGCTTTGCACCCATCTACCAAACACCCTGTATATGTGTTATGAGTCTGATATCTAATTATACATTATCTTGAGATATGTAGGTATCTGCTGAAAAACACCGCAGCAATTTTCATACCTGACAACGACTACATTTCAGAATTATATTGATTTCAAAATAATAGTCAGTCCCATTACTAATCTAACACCACATAGTCTAAATATTGATAACAATTCATCAAAATGCCTAAACTAAAAGCTACTTTTCTACTAATTACCATACAAAATGAGAATAGCCTTCTGTTCCAACTTAATGTTTAGCTCCAGGCTCTTCCGATGAGATGATTACCGCTAATTGATTGTCTTTAATGTGAAAGTTAATTACTGTGTGTGTGCTTTTGTTTTTATTTTATCGTTTCATTTCGATTATTGATTGAAGAGTTATGAAAGTTTTTTGACAGGAGCTGCTGGGCTTTGCGAAGAGTAATTAATGTGTTATTATACAAGGTGGTAAAGACATCGACGCACAAGCTACTGCCAAGTATAATCATAACTCATTTATTTTCAGGTTACAAAGAGCTATAGATATATACCTTAACCTAAGTATACATACATTTGAAACTTAAAATAATGTTAGTTACACTTCACTTGTTTTGTACTCAGTACATCATTCCGAACCCCCTACATAAAAATATTTTATGATCATTAAAAAAGAGCTGCTGTTTCCTACAAAAGTGCAATACCGTAAAATGTATGGAAATGCTGTTTTTTTTTCGAAATTACAGATGAAAATGGCTTCGGAATGATGTACTGAATACGTGGTAACAGTTTGTGCGTCGAGGTGACTTCCACCATGTATTGTAGATACCTGTTTTCACTTACACTAAGTGGCACCTAAAAGTATTGCCTAACAAAAGCGTAGCATTGGATTTTCAGCTCTTGTCAGTAAGTAAAGTGTTGAAAATCCATATTTATATACATAATTGTGTATTTTTTTTTAGCATTTAACATGATCATTAGTGTTTTTTTTTCGTTTAAAAGTTCCAGGATTTATTTTCCTGTCTTTATTGTGTAAAGGGAGCATATGAATACTTTGATTCGACTTTAAACGCCTAGTTGTACAGATTTAATCCCGTTAATTAGAAAGAAAAAAAAACATTTTTCAGGATCCGCTTCTCACTTCATTAACTCGTAAAAGTACAATAACCGATCGAAAAAGACATGTTCAAAAATTCTGGATTAGGAAGAAATGACTGAGTTAGGAAAAGAGTAGAAGAAGGGTATCGTTAGCCAAATTAAAGAAAGGTTCAGCCCTTCCTGTTGATAAAATCAGCAAGTAAGACACCTAAGTAAAAAAACAAATTGTTATTTCTGAGCACCATAAAAAAGGAACTGTTGAATGAATTGTCTCATTGATTACATGTTTCAACTGATAAAACAAGGTGTAATCAAATGGTTCGACCTCCAAATCTAAAACAAACTCTCTACCACAAAAATGAGCTTAATAACTCTGCACCAGCTGGTACATATTTGCTTAACGCAATAATTAGCATACCACGCAAGTATTAATCAAAGAGAAAATAAACAAAACACAATCGAAAGAATTCCATCCTTTTTGCTCTCACTAATGGCTCTACGGTATCATTGCACTGCGCCATTCAATCTTTGTAAGCCATCTGCTTCTGAAACGACACTTATACCTCAAACATCACCTATAGTAAAATACACTCTAGCCACTAAAGATATGGTTGGTTTTCAAATGTGGTGAAAAAGGAGATGTTACGTTTAGGTGCGCGGGCGCAACGCGTGCCTAGCTCGTGCCAATTTGTGAATAGCGCCGGACGCTCCGGGCAGCTTTCTTTCCTTCATTGCTAAACTTGTTAGTTGAATATCACTGCTATGTTAAATAGGGCTCATTTGATCACTATAACTATCGATATATCGATATCGATAAACTGAAACAACACACGAATATGTTAATGAACAGGTATAGTGTTAGTGAAAATATATTCATAACAATGTTTATTACAGTAGAATGAGGTATTATTCGCCGTAAAATTGTAATTTACGTCTATCACCGGTCATAATACAGTGAATTGAATGCGTCTGATATTTGACATACGCATATCTCAATTATTCATGCTATTTACTGGTTCTAGAACTACTGTGTGTATTACATATTATTATCCTACCGATAGTATATAGCCACCCACTTTTCTTTGACAAATTTTAGCAATTTGAAATGCAGCTATCTACTACTGTTTTCACAGAGCTAGAGAAAGTATTATACATACAACGTTAAGCTAACTTCATTCTGGTGATAAAGGGTTAAAGCGGTAAAAAGACAAAAGGTTTTGTTGACGTGGTTGTCAAAAGGTGATGATTCGTGATAAATAATGTTCATTCAGGTATTACTTATCTACATAGTTTCATCCACAAGGTTTTTCTTGTATCTAATATCAAAGCCCTTACCTCTTGGCAATTTTAACTATTTGAACTGTCAGCACTATCTTGCTGTCTTTCTCCATCATTAGCAGTCTCTTTCGACATTCAGCTAATCTTCTCTTCTTTACACCATCTACGTTGTTATCTATTCGTCTCTTCCCCTATAATTACCAGCCTCTTTCATTTCACAGCTCCAGCCTCTTTTTCTTTACACCCTCGTTTTATGTCAATCATGTCCATGTCTTATTAATCCGATCCAGCGCTAATACACAACTGACAGCTCACACATCAATCGATAAATCTCAGGCGCATCACTACGGTGATCACGTGACGGGCCTGCCCGCGGCTCCTACACCCGTCCCTGCCTACCGGCCGGCTCATTAGAATGATTGATGCCGTGTTTGAATGCATAAATATGTGCCTACGGAGCCACGGAGATGGAGCGAACAGCATTAGGTACCAGTCACGAGCCACGCGTGTACCATGCTCTTGCGGGTGGTACTAGCACTTAGCACTTGGTACATTTTCCTGGAAAATTGGTCGGGTTCGGTCGCGGATAATGTTTTGGTAATTGAATTGTTGAGGTGGTATTTTATGTTGGTGTTGGGAGTCCTGACCCAGCTGTTACGAAAGGTTAAAAGTCATGAATTTGCGAAGAAAAATCATTACAATCTTTTGAGATTTAATTCAGCTATCAAAGATACACATCGAAGTAAGTGGATGTCCCCTTCCATACTGAGGGTCTAGACCAGGGACAATTGCTTTCAAAGCGTTTAGTATTGCCGCGACGACTTTCAAAAGAATTGAAACGACAGCTTTTCGGTCAATAATGTTAATGGGGATGGCAACTGTGAAACAAATGGTGCTAGCATAGCTGGTTCCAAGCATCGTCATTGGTTGAAAATCTGGTAATGTCATTTTATATGTCAAAATAGCTTGACCTCATTGGTCAGATAAGACCTAGCTATGGTCGCGCCATCTACAATTAGCTTTTAACGGTATTTCCCTAAGCCATCCAAGCCTTCTCGTCATTGTCTAGCTAATATAATACCAGCCTGTTACTGTCCCACTGCTGGGCAAACGCCTCTTCTCGTACAGAGAAGGCACGAGCATTGATCACCACGCTTGCTCAAGACGGGTTGGCGATTTCAGACTTATATTAATTATAAGTCCAGGTTTCCTCACGATGTTTTCCTTCACCGATGTCTGTGATGTCGAAGATAAACTTAGAAAGTACATACGAATTGAAAAAGTCACATTGGTACTTGCCCGGATTTGAACCCACAACCTCATGCATGAGAGGCGAGGCCTTAACCTCTGGGCCATCACAACATTTTATTGTCTAGCTAATTCTTCTTTAAATATTTTAGTATAAAAACGTTTATTAGATTCATTACATAGAAAAACATTTTCCCCAGAATTTCGGGAAATAGCTACTGACTTTTGTGTTGTGACCTAAATATGCCTCCTCATTACTCTTGTTTTCCTATTAGTTATAATATCTCAGACCTTTTCCGGCACGGAAAAACTTTCCGTATCAATGTTCTAATTAAATTATAACTCAATTCTAATTGCCAACAATAAATCTATCCGTAAATGGAAATAAAAGGAAGATATTGTTTGTTAGTTTATTGCTGCCTTACTCATAAACATGTATCAGTTGCTTGATCGCTGTTACTACACATATTTCATTCATCCTTATTTGGTAAATGGAAAAAATATCTAGAGTAATTAAATGTGATCTATATAAAAAGAGAAGGCAGTAATTAATTAATGACTTTATTATAATTAATTAGAATGTCAGATGACGATAATCTTTAGCGTCATATTTCTTTTTATGGCAGTGTCCTTTTTTGTTCATATTATACTTTGTGTCAAATATGTATTAGTTTCCTAAATAAAAATATACTTGTACATATTTATATAGTTATTTTAACTGTATTTAAAGTTTGTAAATAATGTGCATACGCAAAATAAATTCTCATTACAAAACCATGAGTTGTGATTATAAGATGCTGTTTTATTGAAACACTGGTTGTGCCATACGTTTTAAAACATTAAAAGATAAAATACTATAGTCTGGGTTTGTGGCCGGTTGATGGCAATAGGATCGCCCCCATATAAATGAAACATAACTGTTGAAATGTGGATGTATTATACACTTCTTCCTAAGCCTTCGGGAAGTGCTGTACAGGCGTGATGCTTTGTAAAATACAATAAAAGATTTAAACGTGCAACTATCTTTACAATCAGTTACAGACCTGACCATAATATACTCTGACAATCCATCAAATCAGCCGATATCAGCCCACTGCTGGACATAGACCTCTCTCAACTTGCATCACAACAGAACACCCAGCTGTGTTGGAAAGTGACACTTAAACAAATAATTATAAGCGATAGTCGTGTATGATAACATACTAAAATTAAGAGATGTGTGCCGGTCGTGACCCGTCGCCTTTCTTCAGTGAAGGAACTCCTGCGCAGTCATTTGTTTGTGGGCCCGGTAGCGACGCTTATGGAGACGTTACCTAATCGTCCGTGTATGGTGGTGGTTCCATGCTGTCTGGAGTGAACGACGTTTGATGGGTTGAATGCATTTTATTATGTCTTATACACATACAGGGTGGTCCGTGAATAGAGGAACAAAAATATTTTTGGTTTTCTGGTTGCTATTTATCGTGTGTTTATTTCTCATAAAGTAAAGTAAAGTAAAATTTATTTGTATAGATTGTAGGTACATAAAATAATATGTTACAATAAAATGGGTGATCCGGGTATAATCTTCAGTATATTAGGCGTGCAGACTTATATATTTTATTAGTAGTGAGATTTTTAATAATTATGACAAAATTAAATTATGGTTGAGTTATTAACAGTCAAAACAATGGTCTGTATAGTACATTGATAGTATAAAAACTTTACTTTAAATGACTAATTAATATTATTTGAATAAAATATGTTTGTCTGAATCTTTATGAAATTGTAAATTGATAAGTTAGAGGGGCGTTTAACTGTTTAGAACTGTGAAGAATTGCGGTTCAATCTGACGAATCTGTCTTCATGAATGACTAATTAGTAAAACATAAACTAGCTCTTCACAAAATAAGAACAAGACGATTATCGTAAAAATAAAAGGCGGACACCATTACTTACAATCGAATTAAGTATAAAGACTTTCAAACCTTAATTTCTGTTCCATTCCAGGACAAACAATCATGCCATCAACAAGACGAACCATCTCATCAATCAGGCACCAAACCTCACCTCCTCATATCAAAGAACCGACCGTGTAATATCAATGAACCTATCTCTTTTTTTCCAACCAAATTACGACTTTAACCGTCGAACGGTCCATATAAAATTGATTCCATATATTTATGATCACAATTTATACTTCGATATAAATCTTTGAGCAAAAACGACTGAGCTCGCCTTGCGACATCAAAATCGCAAGTCGTCATATGAATAATACATAGATATGATGTATTATCATGTTGGCTGTGTTGCCAGTGTGTTGGTAATGCATTGGGTTCGGTTACAGCTGGTACAGGTCGCCTAAAGGCTTTGAATTCATTCGTGTGCATTACGCAGTGATTGCTGATTGATGGTAATTGTGAGGCGAGGTGTGTGATAAGGGCATTTTATCAATTAGATTAGTTTAAAATGATTATTTATTTCTTAAAAAACTGGAGTATCTATTCTATAATACCATCCTGACGTTATGGTGAGACTTAGCTGCATCCGGTTAGACTTGAAGACGACCCCAAAATTGTTGGGATAGGCTGATGATGTTGGTGGTGTGAGTCAACTTAATGTACATACCAGTTCTTGTAATTTCAATCACAATTCACATTTTTGTGTCTTCATAGGGATCCCAGTTGGTAGAATCCGGACTAGCAGACGTACTGTGACGTACCATGCACACTTGGTTGATATCCCGACGAGTCCTCAGCGCTTCTCCTTCACGTTTATTATGCGCACAGCCAAAGTGTGGAACTCTCTTCCGGCACCTGTGCCTGCCGGCATTTAACCCGTCTGCCTTCAAAGCAAGAGTGAACAGGCATCTTCTGGGCACGCTCGTTCCATCATAGACCCCATCTAGCGCTTTCTATTAGGCGTGATCGAGGTCAAGATCAGGTCCATTTTACTTAAAGAAAAAAAAAACCCTACAATATTTAAATAGGCTTCCTCGCTGTCCGGGCCGATGGTACGTCACACCTAAATGTTACTTCCTCTCTGTCAGGGCCGTTTCTACCATGTGGTTAGGACATGTCACATTGGGCACGTCTTCAAATTATTAGTTCCTGCCACCTTCGACGTTTTCAGAACAAAGTAACATTTAAGTTCACACAATAACAAACACGTTAATTGTTTCTTACAAAACGTACGTAGTTTCATACATTCCAATGAGTTTTGTAACTAGTTTATTTGTGGCAAATTACTTTCCCATCAGTGCGGGCTCACAATGGCGAATAGAAACCAATCGGTGCGGTTGCACAGATCGCTTCTTTTGTAACCGCAGAACCGTATGAAATCACACTTAGATACTGTGTACTGTTGAGCACACAGGTAGGTCAGCGGTAGACGTTGGAATTTACTCTGAATCAATATGAGAAACTAAATTGTTTTCTTGAAAAAGGTCAGTATTCTCTTAATCCACGCCATTATTGTGTTTTGGTTAAAAGAAGATAAGAGGTCCCGAGTTCTAGTTAACTTATTTGGTGGATAAGTCCATGGAGTTTATGTATAAGATAGGATATCGGACACTGAAACAGGATACTTGAAACAGACCCAATGAAAACTACCTTGTATTTCGGGAAATCGCCAAGCTGTTTTTTGGCCAAAGAATCAGCATTGCCATCCAACGTGGCAATGCTGCCAGCCTTCTGCGCACTTTTCCTCTTGACAGTGATGTGGACGAATTTTTTGACGCCCTGTAACCCTTTTGATACTTGTACATATTTTTTTTTCTTACTCTTATAGATATGCAGTTTATATATAATGTAAATATTCACTTGTTGTCAACAAAACGGTTAAACCTAAAAATAAAAGTTAAATGAAAATGAAAATCTTTTAAGTCTTACATGCAATGATTTAAGTATGAACCTCAGATATAACTCTCATATTAAACCTAGCATGAAATGTCGTTACCAATTCATAGATCCGTCTCTATAATATTTTAAGAATTACGTATGCCATACCGTCGGGTACAGCACGACAAATTATCTGTGTGCCTGACACCTTACACGACCAGTTAATACATTATCCTCTCATAATTCTAATCCGCGACACTTGAGGGTGCTCCACTTATAGGGTCATAGATTTTAATGTGCATTCGACATTGTTTCTTGGCAGTTACACCCAGACCTATTGTATGAATAGTTTAATAGTAACTGGAATGACTTGGTAGAACTCTGATTTAGAACGTTTCGGTAACTTGTCGAATCGGAGCTAGTGTTGTCGCAGTGAATAATTTTTGTTTTTTTTATATATGGCAATTATTTGTTGTCTGGCTGGAATATGCTTTCGTGTTTAACATCATGCTGCTTGCAAGATAACGCGAATTGTTGGATTATTAATAAAAAAATATATTAAAAATTTGACTGCCTCGTTGGTCTAGTGTTCTCAAGTGCGACTGCTGGACATGTGGTCCTGGGCTCGATTCCTGGGTCGAGCAATGTGTAGTTGGGTTTTTCCATCAGGAATTTCATTATTAAGTAGCAGCCACGGAGTTTGGATTTGTGTCCGGTTGGTGGTAATAGGCTCGCCCCCTATTACGTGTATTGTGCGAAAAGTGGGTGTATTTGTTAGTTACACCTCTACCTAACCCTTCGGGGATTATCAGGCTTGATGTTATGTTATAAATAAAGCATTGTATTAATTTAATTTTTGGTAGATTATTTTGATGTTAAATAGAGATGTAATAGTATTGTGTGGTGTGATTTGTCTTTGATTATTTAATTACTTAAGTACATCATTTTTAAGTGTACCCACTAAAAACATTATGGATCGTTGTGTATGAAGTAAATAAATTGAATTGAACTGATAAATAAAAAAGTACGGTCATCCATGTCCAAGGGTATCAAAGTTTCTGAATCAAGAGGGTTTATTTCTCTTCTACTATTTGTTAGGTTATACGCATTTTAATTTGTTTCCATGTTCCTTCACCTGTCTGGCTAGGCACTAACATTCTGACAAGGAATTTCCATTGCAATTCGATACCCGATCGTCATTTATTTTCTGCGAATTCTCACACAGCGGGGAGTTTCGATATTCGAATATCGAGGCATGCCTTATAATTGTTTATTTATAAGTTCGTATCGAGAATGTATCGATAATATTCTCGATACCGATTTAGTACATACTAGAGTATGAGAAGATTTTTTTCAACTACACAGTTTTACGAGCTACCAGGTATGATTGTAATGTGTAATATTTTAATTGTGTTCTTTGCGTCCAACTGCAACATTGCAGCAAATATGCAGGCGTATTGACAGTTTTTTTTATTGGTATGTATAATTGTTATGTACCTTGAATTAAAATATAGATCTGTACGTGGTTGCAGCTGTAATTATAAAATATTTATTTTTATAGCATTAACTTTATCGGAAGTAGCACCGCACCATTGTGTTTCGATGACACAGATGTAGAATTTTCTTATAATTCTGTTTTTAATATTATTTATCACGATTATTGAGTATTTCTGGCACCTCTATCGATAATATATAGTATCTACTTACCTTACTGTACCTTCTTTTTACGTCACGACAAAACGTGATTAGACCATTCCATTAAACCGCTCTTTGGAGTCATGTCCCCAAAATTTAATTCAATAGGTACTCGGAAAAAACGGTCAGTGAGTCCGCATTGGGTGCGTATGCGCAGCTTGCTCTCGTTTTATTTGCGACGCTAACAAGTTTTTTGCGCAAAGAAAAACGTTGGTACTCATCTCGGGAGCGAGAAAGTCAACCCACTCGTGCACGACGTGAATGTACAATAATTTCAGTAGCTGTAATAGTTTTTGGGAAATCGTGTCTTGCAAATGTGTGTTTTACTTTTAGGAGATGAGAGTCGTTTTTGCGTGAGCTATGTTTTGCTGAAGACTTAACTACCGTATGATATGTATGTTTCGTGAGATTTAAAGTACAAAAGCTTTGTCATTTGATATCAAACGTAACGACATAGCATTTCGGTTCAAACAATGATAGAAACAATTTTCTACGGCTCGGGAAATCAGCGAGCAAAAAAAAAAAAATGGCTACCTAATTGGTTACTTTAAGCACATCTGCTTGTAACAAAAGCAATTTCAAATAAAAAAATGTAGTCCAAAATGAAAGCTCCAATCATTCTTCTCTAAAAACTTCCAGAGTTTATTTACTTATTGTACGCAAAATATTTCTCATTACCGTTACCAGAATTTATGAACAAAAAGCCAACATCAAAAATATTGTCTTTACCACACTTTTTTACCGACAACAGCAACAAGCAACGACAGTAGCAACTAGCCAGTGAAACCAGTCGCGTAGCACCTACCTAGGTACATCGAATGAAAAACTGTATCACCGTAGAAAATAACCTAGCGGGATGGTATAGAGAGTGAAAACAGACCGTGGACAGATGACCAATTTACGTAGACACCAATCATGTGATTAAGTTCCTTTGGTTTGTACATGTGTTGGTGTGAGTCGGGGGGTGAGGTAGACCATGTTGTCTGGTCGTTATTACTGCTTATCATCAGGTCGCCTTTCAATATGTCTATTATTGAGTCGCAAGCTAGCCTCGGGCAATGCAAGGGTGTTATTCCATTGGTGTTGTCATAATTTTGTTTACATTGGAATGCTGTATGAATTATTCATTATTTGTGTAGACGTTTGTGAAATCATTGTACGTATTTATCTTGTGAAAAATATTATTGTAACATGTGTCATGAATTGTGTAAGTAGATTAGTGTTCGTCTTTTTTGGGTTTTGCGTGTGACTTAAAATAGATTAAATAATAAACTGTAGTTATGAATATTTTTGTTTATTATATAAGAGTTAATTAACTTGCCTTGCTAGTTATTTTGGTTAGCAGTTCACCCCAACCGATTGAGCTGAAATTTTGTACACATCTTTGGTTCAGGCGACAATATTTTTTTATGACAGGAATGACTTGGTTATGTAGCCAGGATACACACAGGTACGGACAAAAAAGCTCTATTTTGAAAGATAAACCTAATTTTCTTCTTTTAATTTTAATAGAAGCTTGTTAAAAAAAACATACACATCGAGCTTAGTGCTGTTCAGTCGAAATTACGAAGATTTTTATTGAAACTTTAAACATAAGCATAATCAACGTATAATGTCCCACTGTTGGAACAAAGGCTTCGTCTCTGTGAGATGTCACTTAGCTCTTTTCGATATTTAGTTCTAAGATAATTAGACAATTCAATGATTAATTCTGGAAGGAAAAATCATGGATTTTCTACGATTAAGCAAACTTATGAAATTCATTATTGCGCTTATAGGCACTACAAGCTTTGATTTCTTGTCATATCGTTACGTCATGTCCCGTTGATGAAGAAATGAATGTCGACGCACTAATTAAAATAGACATACATTGAGTGAAAAACTGAGTGGCTTGGACCTCCCAATTTGGTATAAATCACACGTGCAATTAACCGTACCTCGTGTCTGCGTCCGCGCATACGCCACTCCGGCGCAGGGTTGCCACATATAAGCATCATTTTCGGGATGTTATTGTTACGTAGCGTCATTACTTTCTACTTACACTTATAGCCAAAATCCTTAAATAAAATGTCTCTGGCATACTTTATTTTTATCACAACATAACATAGCAAAGCATCACCAAACGGTTAAGCAGAAGTGTACGTATAGTACACACACATTGCGCCAGTTATGTTCAAGCCCCATGTAATTAGGGGGCGTGCCTATTGCCGTCAACCGGGCACAAGCACTGATTTCGGACTGCTGCTTTCGTTTTAAGAAGAGTCATAACATAACATAACACCACGACTTGTAATCCCCCAAGGGTTAGGCAGAAGTGTACCTAACAAGTAAACCCACATTTAAACAGTTATGTCTTAGTCCAATTGTAATAGGGAGCGAGCCTATTGCCATCAACCGGGGTCTGACAGCCTGTAGTTGAAGCTACTTGAAGGGTACAAAAAAATCTGATCTACCGAAGAATCGGATTTTATCAAAACAGTGGAAGATTATTATTAGTAAGGGATTGGTTTTGGTTTGGCTTTATTGATGAGGTTTTTATGATAGGTCAGGTGCGTAGTCCTCGCAACCGTGTGCGTGTATGACCTGATGTATGAATGTGACCGAGGCGAAAGGATTATGTAAGGATCGTAGCAGGTGGCGTTAAGTGGTTTCACAAGGGTGTAACAAGACCCTTAACGAAGCCGAAAGGCACTTGTTCTCTCCGTCATTGCGATATTTTTTGTGTTCTAGACCATACCTGGGAATCTTCTAGTTACGGAGATATTAGGGGTCAAAGTTCCAACTTTTTCACAAGTTTAAAAAAAAAACTAGTTTTAATATAAAATGTTTACTTTAAACACCTCCACGACCCCCGTACTATTCAATTCATCCATCAGTACAATGTTTTGAGTGCGTTACGTTGAGTCCTACCGTAAAACTTGATTTTTCACCTCAAAAAAAAAGTCGTTTCCCAGCATTATTTTTTGCGTAAAGTTACTTAGTTAGATGTACATAATGCTTGGTTGACGGCATCGTGAAGGGTCCGTTTACACCCTGTATATGTATGTAGAATTGTAGAGGGAGATTTTCCGGTAAGTTGACAACCCTGCACCAAGAACCCCGCGTCTTCCGCGCACCTCATTATTTCGGCATCTGCTCTTGTTTTGCAACTCACAACGGCTTTTTTCTTGTTTGGCCCGAACGCATACTTTAAACTTACTGTGAACGCTCTTAAATTTACTTTTTTATGTAACTGAGTAATGCTATATTTAGGCAGGCTCAAGAAATTGTTTCTGGTCTGTTTGGCAATCTATTTACCATATACGAGTTATTGTAGACTTAACTTAATTTTAATAACGAAAGAGGTATTTTTTGTGTTTAACTATTCATTCTTGTTTTGAAGACAAATAGGGTAGATAAGTATATAATCAGCCTATAATGTTTCCTCTGCTGGGACAAACAGCCTCCTCTCTATGAGAGGGAATGGGCTATAATCCACCACGCGGGCCCAGTGCGGGTGGGTAGATGTGACATGTCTTCGAATTTTTAGTTCTAGGATATGCTGGTTTCCTAACGATGTTTTTCTTCACCGTTTTGAGAGCAGTGGTGATGAAATAAATTACACAAAGTAATGCGCCTGCCTGGGTTCGAACCCTCGACTTACTGGTCGTAAGTCGGGCCACCACAGCTTTCCGCCGCCGCCGGGTAGGTAAGCAAATAAGTCTAAAGATGAAAAATCGACAACTTGAGATATTACTTTCAACTGTGACATCTTAATTCTTAAATATTTCCCTTGTCTTGGTGCAAAAGATTGCCTCAACAGATTCTGGCAAAGCATTCACCAAAAGCTTTTTTTTATATTGTTTACATAAAAGTTACTGTTTGTTATCGCGAATGAGTCAACCCGTAACGTCATCAACGTTGAGATATCCAAGCTAGGCATATCTATTCATTTGAGGCGGCAATAATTTGCGTATAAATCGAGTTGGTTGCGAAAAACTCGTCCACAATTTACACACTGACTGGCTAGACGCATAACAGGGTCGGTTCTACTATGCACTTCAAGTAGACTCATGTTTATCTAGAATAACAAACAACTTAACAGACCATTTTTGCCATACTTAAAGGGTTAGGCAGAGGTGTACGTAATAGTACACCCTCACTTCGCCAGTTATGTAAATCTCATGTAATAAGGGGCGAGCCTATTGGTATCAACTGGGCACAAATCCAAACTCCGGACGACTACTGAGAAATCTCTGAGAAAAAATCATATATAACACTTTGCACGGTCCCCGGGAATCTAACCCAGGCCCTCATGCTCCGCGCTTATGACCACTAGATGACTAGACCAATGAGGCTGAGCAACATTCACAGAAATGAACCGTAGGATACAATAACAGGACAGAAATGAACTGTAGGATACAATAAGAGGTGTAACAGGACCCTTAACGAAGCCGAAAGGCACTTGTTCTCCCAGTCATTGCGATATTTTTTTTGTTCTATACCATACCTGGGAACCTTCTAGTTATGGAGATATGGGGGATCAAAGTTTCAACTTTTTTTTTTAATATATGTTTATAATGTAAGATTTTTTCTTTAAACACCTACACGACCCTCGTACTATTCAAACCATCCATCAGCACTATGTTTTAAGTGCGTTACATTGAGTTCTACCGTAAAACAGTGATTTTTCACCCAAAAAAATGGCGTTTCCCAGCAATATTTTTTGCGTAAAATTACTTGGTTTGATGTACAGAATCCTTGGTTGACGGCTTCGTGAACGGTGACGGGTCCGTTTACGCCCTGTATATGGACACGTCTTGATTGTCATTGCAGCATTCCTCTTCGTAATAGATACTTTCATCATCTTTCATATTTATAGATTTTTCCCACACTTAAAAGTTTTTACGGAGTTTACAAGTGCTCAGCCTATTTCTCATGAAATTATAATATTTAAACTTGTTCAACATCCAGGTGATACATTTTAATTTCCGTCAATCAGCTCAGTGAAGGAAATTGCGCTTTAAGAATTAAATATAATGGAGCTAAACGGAAAATCTTGTTGCGCCCGCGTCGCATTTATAATATGACGGTGACGACTCGCCCTGTCACGTGGGGCATCTAGATCTCGACCTTAGGGTCCCGTATGTAGGTTTATAATTAAAGTTTGCAAAATGTTAGGCCATGATTAATGATTTGAGTATTTTGAACTATCATTTAAGATCATCCTCTTGCAATCGGTATTTAGGGGAGTATAAATTAATAATCCCGTTTTATTTTCGGGTCTTCACAACATCTGCACTATTAAACTTATTATATTTTACTAGCGTCCCACCCGGCTTCGCACGAGTACAATATACATATAAACCTTTGTCTTGAGTCACTCTATCTATTGCTGAAAACTGCATTAAAATCCGTTACGTAGTTTAAAAGATCTATGCGTTCAAACAGATGTGCATTGAAAGTAAAATTTAATTTCAATTAATCAGAGTTTTACTTATTGAAATTGCCTTGTCTAGGTTATGCAGCAGTTATGCATGTTAATTTTTAAATTAATGAAATAGTTTTAATAAACAAGTCTACAGTTGGTAATATTTTCCGTTTTCTCCACATTTCAGCGTAACCCCACTGACAGACAGGACCGGTTGCCGGCAGTAAGTACCACGCGTATGCACCGTATAATTTAGTAATACTGGACGACATTATGCACAATAGTGTCGGCGCTTATCGTCACCGCTACCGTGCAATTATCGATCCTCGTGCACTTATTATCGATACACAACACCATTAACCGAGCTATAAATTTCTCGATTTGTGGTGACTGCATGAAAGTGATGGATAACATCGTCCACCACCGAAATGATCCCATAATGGAATTTGTTTAAATTTATTTTGGTAATTACGGACCTCGGCGCCTGAGGCCATGTACTTAATTTGTTTATTACGATTTATGAATATAAAATCATTTAATTCGTCGTTGTTATCACGTAATTTGAAAGTGTTGCTACTAACGTATGAATGTGTAATTATTCGAGTGAGTACTTACTGTGAGTGATGGCGTATGCTCATCAAGCGTACGCCTACTCACTGGGGAAATTAATTGGTACAATTAGAAAATAATCCATTTGAAGCTATTAATCCGATTAAAAGAGCATCAAATACTTCAAACACTACCAAAGTCTTCGTTATCGCCTATAGTTTTTAACCTGCCACCTTAAATTATTATGAAAAATATTACCTACGTCTCTATTTGAATCGAATTTTGTAAACAATTTCAAGGGTTTTAATTTTTTTTGCACGGAACCCTAATCAATAAAAGTAGTTAATCCTTATAACATCAGCTATCTATCAGTGAAAGTCCCGTCAAAATCGGTCCAGTCGTTTCGGAGATTAGCTGGAACAAAAAGACAGACAAAAATGAATAAAAAGATTTCTTAGTTATAAGTACCGTGTTTCAAATGCATTCAATAAAAAACCTGTTATTTTGAAATTAAAAACAGACACTTCAATTTTATTTATTTGTATAGATTATAAATGCATATTGTTTTAAAACCAAGCTTTCTTACTAAACTTTATCCTTTTAAGTAACGTGTGCCTAAATCGGCGACGTCATTAAGTCGCGACGTAACCCGACCGGTCATTACTGGGTCTATATCTAGACCACGCTATCGATAAGCAAGTTTGCCAGTTTATTAGTGTACGGCCGTATGACTCTATAATTAATTTATCTCGTCCTCATCAAAATATCTCCGCGAGGCATGAGGTCCTGAGTTCCTGACCAAATGGGGGCAAGTGGCCTTAACTGGTTGCTGGTAGTAACGCTATGATATGGGCACTCAGAGGAGGAAATGTATTGATGTACATAATTATGAATTAAACGTGAACGATGGATGGACTGTGTGTACGAGATGACATAGCTGGAAAAGGACTGATTACTGAGAAGACTAATAATAGAGAAGTAGAGAAGAAGAAGAATGAATGTTATAAATACCCTAATAATATACATAAAGGGTGTAAAAAGACCCTTAACGAAGCCGAAAGGCACTTGTTCTCCCCGTCAATGCGATCATTTTTTTTGTTCTAGACGATAACTGGGAACCTTCTAGTTACGGAGATATTGGGGTCAAAGTTCCAACTTTTTCACATGTTTTTTTAAAATACATGTTTCTAAAGTACGATTTTTACTTTAAACACCTCCACGACCCCCGTACCCGTATTCAATCCATCCATCAGAACAATGTTCTGAGTGCGTTACATTGAGTCCTACCGTAAAACGTGATTTTGCACCTCAAAAAAAAAAGTCGTTTCCAAGCAAAAATTTTTGCGTAATGTTCCTTAGTTTGACGTACAGAATGCTTGGTTCGTAATCGTTACATATTTGCTGTAGATACATATGTAACGATGAATGTAAGTTTATTTTATTTTATTGTAATAGATATTTGCACACCTGTTAAGGTAGGATATGGCTTAAAGAACTTCTATTGTATGTATCACCTCATGTACTTACCCATATTCATGCAAATAAATGATTTGATTTGGTTTGATTTGATTTTAAAAAATGCTGAATGATTTTGGTAAAAGGCGGCTAGGGAAATGGTATCCGTGAGTGTTTGTATGTATTTTTTTAATTGCAAGGCAAGGTAGAGTATTAAATATGCTTTTACGGTAAGTGTAATGGGTCAGATTCCTACTTGGAAAAAATATTTTAGTGACCTACAAACAGTTTTTCTTGGTCTAGATCATCATCATCAGCCTAGCCTTTTCCCAACTATCTTAGAGTCTGCTTCAGTCTAACCGGATGCAGCTGAATACCAGTACTTTACATGGAGCGACTGCCTATCTGACCTCCACAACCCAGTTAGTACTAGGTAATACGATACTCCTTGGTAAGACTGGTCTAAAAATTTGTCGCTAATAGAGTCGAGCTTCTTTTTAAGTGTAAAATTTTGTTTTACTACATTAATTGGGTCTAAAGTCGAAATGTTCATATCAGTCAAAGGGCTGAGTTACACAACGTGTTACGATCGCATGTCTCAGAGGTGTAAATGTTAACTGCAGGGTATTTTGTGCCGACGGACGTTTAAATGGATAGCCGCTACGGTTTTTGGAGCAAAATTTAAGTCGAGCACTTCGATATCGTCGTGGGTTACATAAATAAGTGGTGTTCCTGTTTCTGAAGGGATTTGGAACTTGATTCGCTGAGAGTGTGTTGTAATTTAAATGTAGCAGGTTGTATGGAAATTGTGATCTCGGAATACGAATATATTTCTATTTCTTTAAACCTAGGCTCGACTCGGACTGCCTCGTTGATCTAGTGGTCTGTTGAGCATGGGGTCTTGGGATTGATTCCCGGGTCGGGCAAAGTGTTATTGGGTTTTTATCAGGAATTTCTCAGTAGCAGCACGGAGTTTGGATTTGTGCCCGGTTGATGGCAATAGGCTCGCCCCTATCACATGGGACTTAACACAACTGCCTAACCCTTTGGGGATTACAGGCGTGATGTTATGTTATTTCTTTTTAATTATTGATAGGCTCGCGTTTGACGACATAGTGGTCAAGCGCCACCTGCTTATATATTACGACATTCAAGTTTTTTTTAGAAATCAAGTAAGTACCAATTAAGAAGACGATGTCAACAAAACGACCATTAAAATAAAACATCTGGTTTCTTCACACCTCCGGTACTTAACCATCACCTAATTAGGTACAGTCTCATTAACATAATTATTATCAAATCTTGCTCAGTTTCGCGACAAGTTATAAAGCTATGAACCTACCTAACCACTACGTTGGCCCAACCACTGTCTGTTGAACATCTGCTTCGTCATCTGCCTAGCGTTTTCCCAACTATATTGGGATCGGCTTCCAGTCTAACCGGATGCAGCTGAATACCAGTATTTTACATGGAGCGACTACCTATCTGACCTCCACAACCCAGTTAGTACTGGGTTATACGATACCCCTTGGTAAGACTGGTTGTCAGACTTTTTTTGCCACTGACTACCTAACGACTGTCAAAGATCTACAAATGACACCCGGGACCAACGGCTTAACGTGCTTTCCGAGGCACGGAGGAAACTCGTTATGTAATGGGTGGTCACCCATCCACAGACCAACCTAGGCAAGCACGGCGTAACCTAAAGTTCGACCCGTTCGCTGTCATTATTAAGCCACGGGCTCCTCCTTGAACATCTGCTTTGTGCTAGCATATTACCCCCCACGAAAAAGTGGATGAGCAGTTAGTTAATGTAATGTTGGTGAGCGAAGATTATGGAACCATCATCATCTGGTTGGCGTTTTTTCAATTATCTTGGGAACATCTTCCAGTCTAACCCGATGTTAGCTGTCTATCTAACTTCTAAATCCCAGTTACTGGATATCACGATAACACTTGGTTTTCAGGTTTTAAGGCTTCAGACTGCCCTTTACTACTGTCAAAGATTTATAACAGCTGCGATACACGGATAGTCTCGGTATGATAGATTTTGGTCACCCATCCACGGACCAACATCGGCATTACCTTGACTATCGACCTGTGCGTAACATAAACATAACATCACTCCTGTAATCCCGGAAGGGTTGGGAGAGGTGTGGCTAATAGTACACCCACATTTCGTCAGTTATGTTTAAGTCCCATGTAATAGGGGGCGAGCCTATTGCAATCAACCGGGCACAAATCCAGACTCTGGGGCTGCTACTGAGAAATACCTAATGGAAAAACCTAATAACACTTTACTCGACCTGGGTGTCGAACCCAGGAAATCATGCGCAGCAGCCGACCACTAGACCAATGAGGCAGTCAAGGAACAGTAGATAGTGGGCACCTTGCTTAAGAATCTCGCTAACGAGAGGACAATCCGTGACAAACGCGCAAGAGAAACGTCTCTTGCGCAACGTAATTTTTTGTGACAAACTAGAGTGGGTGCTTAGGCCTGTTTCATCAGCTGACCTTGCTTTCCGTTAATTAGCCACGTCCACGTCTCGGTGAGTCGGTGATGGATCGGTCACCTGCACTAACAAACACTTGCAGCACCTAGATACGGCAATTGCGTAACCGACATTGAGCGTGGCTTCATAATCGATGCGGTTTTTTTTTACTAGAATTAACTTTTTTTTTTATTTGACACATAATAAAACCTCATGCCTGTAATTCCCGAAGAGTTACACTGTGGACTATCTATAGGACACACACGTTTCGCCTGTTATATTAAAGTTCCATGTAATAAGGGGTGAGCCTATTTGAATACACATATTTTTGCTAAAAGGAAAAGAGTGAAAGGAAAACAAAAGGGAAACACGTGGTAAGCTTAAAAAAAAACAAATTATTAATTGAATGCTCAAAAATCACAGTCATTAGACTTAATATAGTTCAAGTTCAGAATTGAAAGCACATTACTTTAAAACAATCCATTAAGCTTAGCTCCTTTTTGGGAGTAAATAAAACCAGATTTCATATTATCAATTTGAGTGTTTTAATTGCAGATCCATAAGCCGCTTCCATATTTCTACATCGAAGTTGCCATGACATCTTAGTGTCTACTCTCAAAAATCACGCAACTGACCACGAGCAGGTTGATTTCAATGGTCACATGTTATCTACGCTGACTGTACTTGTACAAAACGTCTAGATGACCTTAACTGATCTTTTTGGTAATAGTAAATTGCTGTTTTAGTTTGTGTAACTTTTTTATTGATCATCTGTGTTCAAAGATATCTTTGGTCGAGCTTAGATCGGTATCTAAACCAGTAAGTTCTGTGAAATACATTGAGGTGTTCAAAATATAGCAAGAAGCATATATTACAATAGAACTAAGAGTGAAATGTTTATTCCGCCATCATCATCTGTCTAGCCTTTTCCCAAATATGTTGGGGTCGGCTTCCAGTCTAACCGGATGCAGCTGAACACCAGTATTTTACATGGAGCGATTGCCTATTTGACCTCCACAACCCAGTTAGTACTGGGAAATACGATACCCCATGGCCCTTTTTTGCCCCTTCGGTGAAATTTTATTAATGTTAGAAAAAAGATTATCAAATTTCAAAATTACTACGCCATGCATTAAATCTTATCCTATCTAAGGTAACATCATAACAACAGATAATGTTTTAACTAGTATTAAGCCGTATCAATACTAAGCCAGGCACTTGATTTCCTGGACTCTGATCATACCAAAAGAATAATTACTTTTATGACTAAACTTGCCTGTTCAACAACTAAAATTGCAAGTTTTAGTATTCCAGCATTTTCAAAGAAACTGATTTTCAAACACCTTTTCAGTACTACTAGTACAACGACACACGACTCCAAGTAGTATTACCCTAAATAAAAGCCAAGCCCAAAATAATACCGTAGGCACTTATTGAAACGTAATACTATGAATATTACTAATTATTAGAACGCTACTTAGTATTATCTCAACAGAAACAATGTTATTATGAACGCTGTTGACTTGTCACACGGCGAGAAATAATAAACGTCCAGCTTACAGCCCATTTTCAAGCAAAACGAACTGTTGAGAATATTGTTTCCAATTTAAGTAAAGTATGTAATGAACTGCCTCGATATTATGTGTATGACTCGTAAATATTAGTTTATAATAACATTAAGAATTAAGTGGTGGCTGGGCTGGGTCTTTTGTTACATTCGTTCGTGTGTTTTGAACAGTATTCGTATTGTGAAATTGCATTTCTTAGTACATAGACGAAGAGTTAATTAAAAATAGTCCATCTCTGATTCATAATATATAGTTTATTGCATATTACTAATTGTAGTCTTGGGTCGAGTATTTTTTTCAATAAAACCGATATGAGTTAAAATTGCTTACACCTGGCGTGTTGACAACATTCAATCATATCAAATCAATGCCTGAAGGCTTCATATAAATCGAATATAATTGATCGAGATTTAATAGACTATAAAGAAAACGTGTACAACCCAACATTTCCTAACACCAACAATAATTGCTTGTCCAATTTGCATCACAGCCAGCCAACAAACAAAAATAATTAACAAAAACGTAAAGCGACCACAAAAGTGGGTAGGTAAAGCTATCGGTAGTTTTTCAATAAGCAATAAATAATGCAACGCAACGGTGGCAGGCGCGCAGGCGCACGCGCCGCTAACAAGGCGCCCGCGTGCGCCCGCGCCGCGCGCCGTGCCATCGTTGTGCAACCTGCCCCACCCTGCTCAGGCGCGCGGCGATGTTGTGCAGGTCATGAGCGAACAGCGGAATCGGTGGTACAAACAGGATGTTGCGGCTATTTGGAGTGGTGATGCTGTTATGAATGGGGATTTTATTATTAGTACAGAGGTATTTTAAATCTACATAGTGAAGTGAGATATCTGTGTTGTGTGACTCTGAAATAAGACTCAGCTTTTAAAAGAATGAAGACAAACTGTCAACGACCTGAATTATAGTAATTACACAATCGTAATTTTTGGGTTACAGAGATGGCTTTCGTATCCTTTGGCTGTGAATTTATTTTCTTTAACATCGAGTTATAATGCTTCGAAAACAACCACACAAAAGCCAAATTCTTTGCTAAACCCTGAAAACGTTTTTCAATTGGACCAGCCCCTTAGTGATACCGTTCTTGTCCGACTCCCGTACCCACAATATACTATAGCATATCTACTTCGGCCACTTTCTGTATCTATTAGATCACCTCGTCACATACAGCATAAAAACTAAGCACAACTTTTGCTATCGGTTGACTGATTAAAAAACTATGGATTACTGGCTTATGTCCTCCAAATACGATATACCTTTCTAATGCTGCCGTATTTCGATATCGACAGACGAAAACGAGATTCTACATATAGATAACGTCTTATTCATTAAGCTGATAATTATTTTGGTTGAGGTGGTTGTAGCCAATCGTCCTGTGTCAGCCTAGTTTAGATCTTCGCTGTAATGAAGTAATGATGAATATAGTTTGGTAGCAGACTGTTATTCTGAGTACTATATCTTCCGATGATAAAACCATTTTTAGTCTGATACACGTATCTGTGTTCTTACGTGGCATTCAGTTGTTCTGATTAGATCAATAAATATAATAGTTAGCCAACATGGCGGTCTAGATGGTGTTGGGCGGTTTCGTTTGTCGCAAATTAATGGCAATAAAGCATAATCATATCGTAAACGGCGTTCGTGAGGCAGCGCCGGCGCAGCTAGCCTCCGGGCGCCCTTCGATTCCAAGATGGCGCTCGACTTTAATCGTATTTGGTGCTTTTTGTACAGTTTTTTTGTTGAAGCATGCCTAATAATGTTTTTTGTGAACTGTTTTTTGTTGCTGTGGACCCAGAAGCGTAAAGATCATTGTGATAGGCCGTTTAATTCAGGTCTAGAGTTCCTACTTTGACTCAGTGAACGACTGGCAGATTTTTTTAATTGACTTTAAATTCTATGGGAGTAACCAAGGGTCTAATTTGAAATACCAAGTCATCACCTGGTTTCTGAATCAAGAATTTGAAGTTAACAACTTGTCAAAATCAAATTTAGCATTTGTTAAAGTCATTCTTTCACTAAAACCCGCGAAATCATCAACTTCAAATTCTTAGTACAGGAACCAGGTGCACATCTTCCAAAAATCAGAATTTTCTTCAGCCATGTTTAGTTCTTTGAAACAAAAGTTATCATTCCATTACTCCAAAGTCGAAGAGCTAGTAACAATAACGGGTGCAGGTTTAAAGACCACGTTACTAATGACGGGTTACCGGTCAATTGCGGACAGCCATTGTAATCCATTTACATAGGTATCTCTTACAAACCTGTTTCTTTTTACTATGATAAGTTAAGAATGCGGTTGCAGACTATAAATGGGATCTATCATCTTTTGTGAGGTGTCTAGATGGATTCCTAGATGGATTCAGGTGTTTTTTTCTAAGTATTATTATCATAAGCTTTGTAGAATCAAACTTAGGCAGCTTGTACACTACATGGAATTTTTCTGTCAAATCAATCAAATTGAAAACAGTTTTATTTTTAAGCATATGCCGCTAAATCTTCCGGAAAATGAATAGTCAAATTACGTGTAGTGTACAAGCGGCCTAAAATACGGGTCAGAACGAAAATTTACCATAAAATATGTGCCCCACATCTGGGCAAAGGTTTTTCATGTAGTTTTTGATCATTGCGCTATGTCTAAGTAAGGCTCAGTACCTTTTGGTAAGAGTTTTCTGTTTGCATTGAAGTGCTTTGGTTTTTCGTCAAGCATAAAGTTTATAGCTTCGTTTTCAGGGGCAGTATCACAGTATCAATAAAATAAAAATACAAGAATAAAAGATTTATTGTTATTTATTCATTTTGACAAGGTAATCGGTGACCTTTGAACGACTAATAGGTATCAAAAGTACAAAACGATAAGGTAATAATCTCTATACATTATACATCCTAGCGATAAGTTAAATAGCATCTCTTATGTGAATCAAACAGGATTTGGTACGAGTATACTATAAAACATTCATACATTAGGTAACGTTGACTACGGGAGAGATGTCAAGGGATTGCTTATAGCCATAGATAAGCGATTCGATGCGATGCGAAACTTTTGAATATGGAACGAAACGCTTTAACCGATTTTTTTGTTTAAAATTCGATCATGAGGTCGATTTGTTGTTTGTACTGAAATGAACGACAGAATATCTTAGAAAGAAAAGTTTGCTACTTATATTTTCATATCGTATCGTATCGCATCGCATTGTCGCTGAAGTATGACTATGGATTTAGCAAGCCTTGAAAATTATGGTAGAGCCAATGAAGTAAGATGGAGGGTCATGGAATATTAATTGTTTTTGATGTTTACGGAATTAAACATCCGTTTTTGTATAGGAAATAGCATTGAATACGTCCATGAATCATCTTCAGTTTTGAACTGTGTCAATGGCTTTTTTGTACAGGTCACTTAATTTGTGTTTGTGTACTTTGATATAGAGGAAATTAGGTATAGTTATCTAGTATATAAAATATATATCAACTTTACACTCGCAACAATCATAGAGATCTATCTATACTTACAGGAACGTTTAGATTAGTTCTTTGAGAGATTTCTTTAACTGATAAAAATATTTCTTCATTTATTATTGCTGTCCAGTAATAAATTAAATCACAGATTTGTAATTACATTAATTTAGTAATAATTTTGGAATACGTACAATGTTTTAACAAAGTCCTGAAATAATCTCTAATATCTGTATAAGTTCTAATTTAAAAATCTCAATACAATGATAATAAACATATCTAATTTGCGTAATATTCTGAAACTTAACAATTAGGGCAGTTTGAACACAGAAACATATCCTCCCGTGATGGTGCCCAAAACGACAATAATTTACGCAACATTCAGTATACATTATATACATATATAATTTCGACAGTAAGATAATTTTAAAACAACTTTTCTAACATTTCGTAAAAAATATTTAATAATATCTTCAATAAGCAACAAGTTATATTTTTATTGGTAACCGGCGTTTCCTCTCAGACTAATAATACTAATTATTTTACATCGAATAAAGCGAAATTTACAAAAAAAGTACAAAGAAACTACTTACATCCATACAATATATCGATACAGCGTAATCTATAATAGCGAACACTCTCGGGACACTTAACATTAATTGTCTATTATGTCTTTACGACAAGGAATACATACGTACTATATATACTTCGTATAACTATCGGTAGAGAAAATTCGGTACGCGTCCTAGCTACATACACTACAATAGCTTAATATTTACATTAAGTACACGAGATTCAATATCACTTTATTTATAATACATATCCTAATAGCCGACTTGGTGGCAAGTACATTTACTTTCACTCGTTTGCGCCAATTCAACGTGCTAACGCGGTAACAATAATGGGTATTTACAAAATTGATGATGCGTGATCTTTATGATTACATTGTATCTAGGGTTCCCTTAGGTTTACAATACCTGGTGCTAGTGGCTTGACGTTTTGAAACATTTTCAATGTTATTATTGCCTCGCAATTTCATATTGTCATAGTTAATTAGACTGATGCAAAACTAGAGTTGGCGCTTATTCATTAACAGTTTGATCAAAATATTCACACTCAGTAAAGGTTCTATAAGTACACAAGAGTCATTTGGATGCGTCGACCAGATTATTGTAAGTGTGTGTGTGGTCAGCACTCAGCATGTGTCACTATCAGGTGTGGTCGGCGGGGCTGGCGGCGGCGGCGCGCCGGCCCGGCGCCACGCGCCCCATGAACGATCTGATCTCCTCGAAGTACGTCTCGTCCGGGGACCGCCGACGACTGTCGTCGCCGTTCTCCGCCTCGTGCTTCTTGAGATGCCTATCGAGGTTCGTTTGTTGGCCGAAGCAGCGGTCGCAGTGACGACACCGGAACGGCCTCTCTTTGTTATGAATGTTCCTCACATGCCGCTGCAAGTTGGACGATATCGAGAAGGAGCGCTCGCAGTATTTACAGCGGTAGGGTTGCTCTCCCGTGTGCGTTCTTAAATGTCGCGTTAGGTTGGCGCTGCGGGGAAATGCTTTCCCGCAGTACGAGCATGTATACCGGTCTCGTGCCCGAGGGGCTCCGGGGTTCTGCGGCACTGGCGGCGCTCGCGGGGCTCCGGGGGCGAGCAGGGTGGCTGCCGCTGCGGGGAGGAAAGGATAGCGGCCGAAGGATGCCGGCAGAGCCAGCGGTAGTCGTCGACAGAATTGTAGGAGCGCCGGGTGCGCGGGGTGAGCTGGATGAGTGGGATGCGTGGGGTGAGGTGGCGGTGACTGTGTGATGAGGTTGCAGTTCTCGTCCTCCAGGCGCGGCGGTCGTTTGTGCGTAACGCGCAGGTCCAAGGGCTCGTCGGCGCGTGGGCTGCTGAGCGGGCTGGGCAGGCGGCCTGGGGGGGAGGCAGGCGGGGACGCCAGGCGGCGCGGCGCCGCGTGCTTCTCGCGCATGGCGGCCGCCGCGCACGCGCTCATCGGGCTCGTGCGCCACCGACCTGGAACAACATGACGACACACATGTTAGCCTTCATCTATGTCAATGCTTTGAGTACTAGAACTAAACCTGCCTATTAATAGACCCGTCCCGGATCTTTGTGTCTACGCCTCAATAACGTCATGGTGAGGCAATCGGCACACAACAACTGATCACATTTTATTGATCAACTTTGGCCCTATCAGCAATATCCTCCGAGCACACCGGTATGCTAAAACTTGTATAAACATTGCGAAACGCCGCTTGCGGTGCGACGGGGGAGGGCGGGGGTGGCCGGCTGATCGATGTCGGCTCCTACGCTCGCCTTCGACTCACGCCCACTTACTTGCGACATCGGTAACTAGAGCACTTGCTACCGAAACCACCAAGTTTTTTGTTAATTATTAATACGCCTTTATAAAGCCAATATATTGCGTTCGAACCAGTTGCTTATGGAAGAGTTGCGAATGCGATCGGCTGGCTAGAATCAGAATTGACAAGCACGTAACAAGCTGCTCGACATGTCCAAAAGTTGAGCACACATCAAGTCAGTGATGAGTGAAACACTTTATGCTTATTACCGAACCTTGCCCCAGATATGTCTGTCTAGTTTTTGCCCAATCTTGTGTATTCTCAACAATGGCTCTCACTTCGTGTAAAAGTGAAATCGAAGGCACGAATTGACATGAAAGATACGAGTAAAACGGTATTAAAGTGCTTTCCTTTCGCCATTTCATGCTTCTGCCCACGTAGTGTTATAACAGATAGTGTTATAACAAAAATATTATCCGCCGATAATCGTGCAGCAATAAATTGGACAACTTCATTGAAGATAGATCGGCGCGCGCCATCACCCACGTGCGTCACGCGCATTGTTGGCGTGCGCCCGCGCCGCCAGCCGCCGCGTCGATACATTTACATGCTCAACCACATTATGTTGTCATTACTCCGTACCCTGATCTATAATCGTTTTTGTCTCAATGCCGCTTGCTTTTCGGTACTCTTTGCTTTTATATGGCGATGTGCGCTGTAGTTTTGGTTGGTCAACCATGAGCGCAAGTAGATCATATTGACACTGATAGAGTGGACCGATAGTAAGAGATAGTCAGCTATCTGGCTAACTTACTGCTTACTATTATGGATCGTGTCGGCAAAACAATGTTAACTTATCTACTACGCTAAGTCGGAGTATGGTTCCGGCTTGCAGCGTGCATTCCTATGCTGTAGGGTTAACCCAATACAATTTTATCTGGCCATTAACATAAAAAGTAAAAGCAAAACATCCTAATAGTGCTGCTACAAATTTGTTCGCTCACGCCTGTAGCCGACACGGGCTAATTTGCACCAAAAGGAGCCGACATAAATCCTTTGAACAAGGGTCGAGCATAGACGTCAGGGCGGCCATATACGGCGCGGTCGTGAGCCCTCGGTTCCATACTTATGATTTGTGGCGCAGGCGCAGACGTGCCCCTTTTATGCAAGGATTAGGTGAATAATTGCGTTATGTTGACGGTCAATATTAATCGATTGGGTGAGAACTGGGAAGATGGAATGATCAGAAGTGGAGGAGACGAAGCGAATAAAAGTTTCGGTTAAGTAGTGTGCAGCTTTCAGAATTTTGGTATAAAAGTACGAGGCTGTGCTTATATTGGCGAATAGAGGACACTAAAATGAGGAGGTAATAAGTTTAGTATAGGTACATTTTTAGGTTTTCCGTTTCATCCTATATGTATTCAGGGATATAATTCAACATCTACTTTAAGCTTTGGCGTTAAAAGCTCAAGAAAAGGGAGCTAATAATAAACTCGTAATACACATCCAAAGCGAAACATTTCGTTTGAAGCTCAAACTTCCTGAACACACATTTCGGAAGCGGTAACTCGTGCTGTCGATGTTAGTGGTCCGTTTAAGCACAGTTGCACGTTTCGTAAGTAGCGCTTATAGCAGTTTAGCGCGCGCATCTCCGCGCAGTCACGACCTACTAATTACCAGTAATTAACGATGTTCGGGCGGCGTGACGCGCGCGCGGGTGGGCGGGGCCAGCGTCGTTATGTATGTTAATGTAAATAGCGTGGCCAATGAGAAACATCATGCCGCGCCGACGCTGTGATATATTAGCATTTGAATCGCTTATTCGTTCCCCCGACTCCGGCGCACACCGACTGACCACTTTTGTGACTTTGTGTTATTTCATGCGTTTCGTAGTACGTCCCACCTCGTTTCTTATGCAAAACTATAATAAATTACCACGATTCGTTTTACTATGCGTTGTGTATTTGGAATTCCGAACGTCTACGATAAAGTATAAGTAGGTAGTAGCGATAAATTGCTTTATACAGTCCATGTAATGTAGGTATCATGTTAGAGGCGAGGTGTGAATGAGGAATGAGATGTAGAGTTCGTGTTACTCTATTTCTATTTAATTCCGTTCACAATCGAAATTATAAAATACCTTTACCAAAGTCGACGCACTTAAATATTTGAATAATTTATATTAAGATTTAAACCGACTTATTAGCTAAATATATTAATGTTAATATTTATCGATGAATTATTATAATTTATTGCGCATAATGAGGCGTGATACGAGGCGCGCACTTCGATCAATCACGGAGATTAATTTAGTATGTACTGCTAGTATGTACATAGTGTACGTAGGTACATACAATAGTGTTTACTCAATGGCAGCCAATAGCAGTGGTCTCGCATGGCCGCCAGCCGGCAGCCCGTAACATACGATGCAGCGCTCATTCGTGACGGCTCGTTAACTTTACCTACCACACGAATCATATTGATAGCATGACTGATATATTTGAAAGTGCACTTTATGTAACAATTCGATAAAAGCGTAATTGCATTAAAAGCACATTTTATTTTTAACGCTTGGCCGCACCACGAATGTGTCCGAAAATAATGACACTTTTTTCATATTTTATCCTTTCATTTTCGATTATGATTGACGAGGAAACACGCGAACAAAGTACGTTTATTTCATAACAAGAATCCATAGAATATATTTCAAGAGAATATTGTCCGAAAAAAGCGTGAGTCGTATAACAATAGGTCTAGAGCGGAGATTGCACCACAACTATTGCTACCGCGTATCGATAGAATGATTAATAAAAAAAGTTGACGGCTTCCATAGGTCGCAACACTGCGTAGTCACGAAGCCGGTCCTTCGCAATGCTGCGATGAAATAAGTAATAAATCGCTGACTATCGTCTTGCAAAAAAGGGGGAAAATATTCGTGTGACTGCAACAGATGAAGTAAGCAATTTGTTAATAAATATCAGTAAACCTGCACTTGTATGTCTTGCTGCACAAACATGAGCACAAAGTCAATATTTTTTAACTCAACTTGAGCTAACTAAATAAAGATAAGGCTAGTTCATTACTGATACTGCAGATAAAAATATTGTTAATGGGTGCATTGGCAACATATTTACTAAAATTAGTAGTGGAAATCACATAAGTCATGTAGTCAATGGTCGACATTCCGTATGATATTCTCATACGATCGCGGTCGCAGCAGATTCACACGCACCGCCCGCTTTTTTAGACGGATCGTATCGACAACCACGATCTTTGATTTATTTCACATCACTATTTTAGGAAACGCGTCGCGCCGATCGCCTTATGGCGAGATATGAAATTGCTGGGCGATGTATGAAGTTAGAATCAGCACTAAACGACGCTGAGATGGATCGATTATGTCCGCGGAGGTATCATGTCTCGCATTATGCGGTTGATCGTTGCAAAACCAAAGCTGCCTATACTAAATCCTCCTGTTAAGCGCACATTACTTACACTATATTAGGTCATGCTATTTAAAGCTTCTTCATTGAATATTATCTTTTAGATGACAACTAGTTTGTTGGCTGCGCGAATTTATTTAGCATTAATGTCTCTTAACTAGACGCCGTCGTCGATATGCCATTTATTAAGATCGTGATGGAACGCAGTCGTAAATATAGGTGTCTTTCTTTAGCATATTCAATGATAGCTGTAGTTTATTGACAAAGGCCATGTCTTGACCTGTGCGTGACATGATAATGTGCTCGTGGGCACACTGGCGCAGACCTCGTACACTGTAAGTATCGCATTGTTGTAATCGCAAGCCAATAAACTGCGTAAATGGAATCACAATTCGAAAATTAAGCATTCAACGCACCCGCCGATGTCTGAGTTGCCACGCGAAATAATTATCTAATCTATTATCGAATTGCGTTTATGGACCAATCACAACGGAATGCGACGTATTTTAGAGTGGGCATTTAATACACCTCGCGGTCGATTCTGGCCAATGGCGGATTGATTTGCCACGCATGCGCACTTATGACGATAATGTTGTTTATAAAAGTTGCGATTGCATGTGGGAACCGGGGCGTAGTGCGACGCGCGCCGTGGGAACCGCCGGAAATCGGGACTTTTTTTCTGTCAACCTGCACCTCGCCTGCCCTCGCCTACATACAACTTATTTAGCGGTGATTAGTTATGTGAGCGGCGTCCGCAATTAAATATATTGACGCCGATTCTGCGAAGTATCAGTAGATAACGATGGAGGACCTTTTTCGTGACATCCTGATGACTGGACCGTTAAGGTGCGCTCCAAATTTCAATATCATTTCTAGTTAATTTAATGAGTATTTTATCAGAGTAATTATTAAGGAATTGAGTCATATATTTTGTGTCGACATGAGCTCCTCGGTATTAATTTTTTAGGACTTAATTATCGGAATAATTTAAGACCAACATTAGAATTAAAAATGTGTGTAAGAACTTAACAAGTTTCAAGTTGAGTAAAGCCTCAGTTGACTAGGTGTTTAGACTTGTCTAAGATATTTGCATGTGTCACTCAAACACGGTTTTGCACAGCTAATAACTAAAAGTTGCGAAACATTTTTAGCGCTGAAACAACTTAGACATAATAATATCCTGAGTGTAATAAAAAAGATCTACAACAGAGCTATAAAATTAGTGAATCATGCGCACTCAAATGCGATAATTAAAAGATAAGTTCACGTTGTCTAGCTCTTTTCCTGCATTCAAAAAAAAAAACATTAAAACCTGTTTGATTTAATTCGAGTATAATTTGGCGCAGTCTGGGTGAGGCGTTTGACCAGAAATGCATTGTAAATGTATTGGACACTGGAACGTCTACGCGATATGGAATCCTCTTAAGTTAGGAATTCCGTTGTGTCTACTCAATTAATTATCTTAAGGTGGAAGCGCCAGGGTAGCCCGCGAAAATCAAATTTTCTCACGTTTTTTGCAATTTGCAAGTCTGAGTCAGGTTGCATGTTGATGAAAAATGAGTCGCGCAAGTCACACGTATGTAGTTACAGAATAATAAGCATTAAAATAATAAATGCAACCTACTAAGTTCATTTAACCCCATTGAATGACTTTTTCATGAAATAGTTATTGAATGGGGTTAATACAAAATTTACTTACCATGTCTATTCCGTATAATCGCCAAGAAAATATCACCAAGATGGTTCTAAAAGCCACATTCACGTTTTATGGTATCTAGAAATGAATAAAGTGCGCGGTGTAATTGGTATGCATCGGTAGCGAAGCCGGGTAATTAAACACGTCTCGTTAAACGTATGCGCACGCGCCGAATTGCAACATTTAGTTTCACGCCGAGGAAACGAGTTGCGTTTCACAATGATGCTCGATGCTCGGTGTTAGTGATTGAATCAGAAGTGCAGAAGTGGATTGGATGTGGTTGGTTATTTCTTGTTATAAATTAATTAATTTTTAAATTAAAGTGCGCTTTTGGTGAATTATTTTAAGGTAATTCAAAAAACGAGATGTCGTCTTGCGGCGAGATGGGCAGACGATATAGTTGCCATCGGGGGAAAAACCTGGATGAGCCTAGCACAGGATCCAGAACCAGGTGAAGATTAGCAGAAGAAAGAGAGAGGCTTATATCCAGAAATGGGTGAATTCAGGCTGGGGATGGTGATGATGAAGAATTCTAAAATCGACACTGCCTTCCTACTTCCTAGTATTTTTTTTATGAATTAAATTCGGAGCAATCGGTTTGGTTACCACATGAAAACATAGGTTGTGGTGTGTTTTGAATTAAATTTTCCTACCATGAAAACACCTGATTTTAGAAGCTTTAGTAAATTTTTTGAAATTGTATAGCTATTTCAGAATAGTTGCACTATTACCAACTTGCGTTCCTCAGCACAAAATTTTGCAAACCACCTAGAATAATGTATTTACATTACGTATTCAGCGTATAATCTCGACGAAATTCTATAGAGGGACGCGCGCCGATAACAAAACTCGCCTGTCTTATAATTTATCGGCCGCCATTACATCGTACTTTGTATCCAGCCTGCATTTCATTTGCATTCCAATTTCGAATTTGCGGTGACATGTCCAGTATTAAAATGATGTATCGAGTTTTGATTGCACTCCGCGGGACCATAGAGAAGCGCACCTCTAATATAAACTATTTCGCCCGCCCGAAGACCTTTAACTCTTCTTTGACTTTAACGACAGATATTTACGTTTATGACAAGGATAAAATGATTATTTCATGTCACTTAAACTATGTTAATGCAAACTCTTACAAATTATACTAAGAGCCGTTTAAACAAAATATATTACGTAGATATTTAATAAGTGGCTCAGTAAAATCGTCTGCAATTAAAACAGGTACATAATCAATACAAAATTAAGATTCTTGCTATTTTAATGTTCAATTGAATGTAATTGAATTCGGTAGCGAATAAATCGAACCTGTTATTGCAGTAATCAACTTTTTATGGCCATTAAATTCAATTTAAGTAAATAAAACTAAAATAGAAGACATTGAATATTCATTTTATTGCTTCATTATTATTTTAAAAGTGCACTAACGAAGCTGAATTACTATTAAAAGTTCTTTATTGAGAGCTACTGTCACAAAATCATTATGACTAATGACTTAATTTGTTTGGTAGATAAATAAAGCAAAACCTAAAACAAAATACATTGCTAATAAAAAAACAGAAGAGTCAGAACTTTAAAACTTTATTTTAACAAGCAAAAGAAAGTGAATGGCACTCTATGCTCGAAAAAATAAAAGCTTGGCCATTAAATGAAATTAAAAACAATACCTCCATTTTTTTTTTTGGCATTTAGTTTTTCGAACACAAATTGCCAGCACAATACTTTGACACAAATGAAAACTTTTTTTGCGCGCTAAAATTTTTCTGCGCTGCTAAATTGCAAGAAGGATTTTGCAGTATTCTAATATTTCTAAAGTCAATGTTCGACATAATGGAAATCCGACCAATCCTAATTTACTAACGACAAGTTTGTACGAAAACCGATACCCAAGGTACAACGCATACCAATGCCATAATAATGTTGACTGGTGAAATCCTTCGCGAGATTTACATGAAACGACTGTAGTATACGACCGATCGACTGAGTAAGAAATATCAAATTTCGAGTTCGTGTCGCATCAATTTTAAGTAGTTACTTAATAGATTTTCCGTTTATTTTTTAGTGGCGTTTATTTTATGCTTTATAATTAACTTCAACTAAGTTATTTATTCTCTTGTTATATGTGTAATGTAACCTACCGCTTCCTTCTTACGGAACTGTTTTTTACAACAATCGATCAACATAAAATAACACTCTTTTAATGAAGTCTTTCTTCTGGTTTGTTAGTGTATGAAGGAAATAAGTAGGTACTTGTAACTTTTTAAATTATAGTATAGCATTTATGGATCGTGTGATCAGTTTTTTTTAAGATTAAGATATTTTAGAGATTTTTAATATATTTATTTAATATTATTAAAAAAAACGAAACAATAAAAACAAATGTGCAAGGCAAACTGAAATGATTCTTCTTTAACGTTCGACAAATCGTCGTTCAGTTAAATCGTCCGCTATAAAAGTCATTGCGCCAACGCATTCCTAGTTCGTAGGTGGTCACGCCTTTATCACAGTTACAATAGCACTAGAGGGGCCCGTTGCACTTTATTAGAGTTCCCCTTAGTAAATATCGGTCGAGACCGGCTGATATTTCCATAGCGAGGAACTTTGCTGCAGCAGATTTGTTGTAAGTGAAGTGTAGCGGTGAATAATGTTTTGTTTTGGACGATAAATGTAATTAGGACTAGCTTTAAATCTAATTAGGTATTAGTATTAATATCATAAACGAATTAGGTAATTGTACGTTAAAAACACATATAAGTCTGTAACCCAAAATAACGTCAATTGAAACTTAGTTTTTTAAATAGGACTATTAATTCGTTTTTTTTTTGGGATATTACTTTCCGCAAATAGGATAATGATGTAACAACATCATCACCAACATAGGGAATTTAACAGATTTCGCCACTGCGCCAGCGCAGCCTCTGCATTCGATGATTTTCTAAGATGGTTTTAGCTTAAGTGATCATACTTATTCAATTTAAGCCGAGAAACTTCACTACAAAAATCTTGTAACAACATTATAATTAAGTAATGCAACAATCTTGTAAATTGCTAAGCGAAAACCAATACAATTTACCCATGGTCAGTTTCACAGATGTAATTATAGAACATCAGCGACCGGACGGCAAACATACTAACTTGCCAATGTATGTAAATTAAAATAATGACTGCGTTACTCAAGCACCTATGTAGGAAGGCTATGTGCACATAAAAATTAATGCTTATTATGAAGTTAGGAATTATTAATTGTTTCGTAATGTATTCCTATTTGACGGTGATAAGACCTTATGTAAACTTGTCAGGTGATATTGTTAAAATTTATTTTGTTAATTTTCGTGAATGGAAGCTCAATAATCTTTGCTTAAAACTTTTGGAGAGAATTTTACGAATGAAACTGAATGCGTTCCGTATCGATTGACAGTTTGTGGTAACTTGATGCGCTGCCGACTGTACATCAAAATTGCATTCAAAAGCTTTTGAGTCCTCTATAAAGATGACACTGACAGCTCTTGAACTCGGTTCAAGTGTTTTAAACTCGTTCAGTTTTTTCGGTGAAATTGGTCCTTAATGTTCACAAAAACTAATCTGATTAAGATCCTTATGATCGTGCATTAGATCGCAACTTTGTCAAGTACCTATTTAAGACGCTCACGATACGGTTTGAGACAAGTGCACAGATTATAACACCCATCCGCAATAAACGCTAGAGTTATTAGTGAAGCAAGAAAATTAACGCCTACTATAATTACACATCTGATCGGTGAAAGCGAAGCAACGATGTCGCCTTCGATCAGGGTTTTCACGAGCTAAATATTGGCCATTCAATTTTATTAAAAAAAATAAAAAAATAGATAAAATCGGTAAACCATAAGAAAATCGATCAAAATTGAATTCAGAACATAGAAGAAATAACCGGGACAATATTGAAAAATATTTATAAAACTGTCTTAATAGGTGACAGCCCTATTTAATATACAGTATGATGTTTTGTCGTTTTATTTTATAAATCTCGAGTTAAGATTGATATTTCAAAAAGAATGTCAGCCTGTTTGACAGCTACCACTTTTTAATGACATAGCGTAGTCTAAATATAAGTACAGTCATCGATGGACTGTTTTTATTTGATTTACTTTTGCTTTCATAAGATCTTTATTAGTTTGTTTAACTGTTGATTTTGATTTAAATTAATTATAATTAGAACACATAAACACATTAGAACTATTTTCGCAAAAAAATAACAAAAATTCAGCGACTTTTTATTGACTGGGTCGTTGGTCTAGTGTTCGCAATCGACAGCTGAGCATGAGGTCCGGCGTTTGATTCCCAGGTCGGGCAACGTGTTATTGGGTTTATCCATGAGGAATTTCTCAGTAGGAGTCACAGAGTCTGGATATGTACCCGGTAGATGGTAAAAGGCTCACCCCCTATTACATGGGACTTAAACATAACTGGCGTAATGTGGGTATACTATTAGGGGGGTACCCTTAGGGGGGTACTAAGGGGTACCCCTTCGGGGATTACAGGCGTGATGTTATGTTTTTCTTTTAATGATTTATATTGCCCAGAGCGTCGTATTTCAATCACATAAGGGCAACCACTTGTAGGTAAATTACAATAGTAAATCTGAACATGATAATTAAAACCAAAGATGAACTGTACCACAATTAATTGGAATGGAAGTCAGCCATAAATCTTTAGATTAATGAACAGAGAAAGATATCAAGTGGCCCATTTGAAATATTGTTTTATTCACCAATAAAACTTGAAATAAAATAATTTTCTAATTTTATTAAACCGTTATATTATACTCAAGAAGACATACTCTACGCAATTAATGGCCGCTACTATAAATATTGTAGTATCTGTATCATATTAGCTTATTAGATTTCACTTTGACGGGTCGTAAACCTAAAGTTTTATAACTCAATTAATAATACTTAGTATGTAAGTGTAAAATGTTGCTTGGGAGATGATGGTGTCACTCGTAAAGGTAAGCCTAGATCATTAGGTTTTAATTATATTTCTCTCGCTGCGAGCCCATTTGTTAGAATAGAAAGTTAAGTATTTTGATGGGTGTAAGGGTAAGTACGGATTTGAAAGTTGGCAGCAGTTTGATTAGCTCTCCGCTCTACTAGTAATCGTGTTTACTATTTTATTAATCGTACTATAATCCTCTTAAATACATACTGAAACTCACGCCTTACAAGCAGCATCTATAGAACGACCCTTACACACTGCTTTCGCCTCAGACTCAGAATCATTTATTCATAAACATAGGTAATAATTACATACAAGATCTTAAAAAATTAGGTTGTGTGCTATGTTTTGCCAATTGACATTCAAATTATTTAAAAAAAAAAAACGATTATACAAGTGAGTACCTATTATTAAATTAAAATATAAAATAGTGGCCTCGTCCACGTTCATACATACTATTCATATATTCAATCAATCCATCAATAAGCCTTTTCCTGAACCATTTAGTATGTTGTTTACTATGGTGGTACTCGAAGAATGTATCTCAGATCAGTACGCCTCCTGGCATAGGTCTCCTCTAACGTCTTCCACTGCTTCCTATCTCTAGCAACCCTTCTCTAGTGGCTGTGAGATTTAGCTCATCCTCCCATCTCCTTTCTTGCCTTCCTCTTTTCCGTTTACCATCTCTAATATATCAGTCAATGACAATCTTGCTCAACTTTTCTTGGATACCAATATATGGCCCGTCCATCTCAACTTTAGTTGGTCTATCTTTAAAAGCAGTTCCACCAGTTTTCGGTCTTATGAAGATCTTTTATTTCATCGATATTTATATATTTAACTTTTATAAAATCGATATTCATATATTACAATCCTATAAAAATCCAACTAAAATCATGATGATATGGAACAAAGACTTCCGTACACGACTGTACTCATTCATTTCGTTCGCACAGCACAACTTTTTATCAAATCAATGCAACCACATCCATTTAGGGTCCGTACTGATGTCCACTTAAAAATTATATCATATTAAATCGACTAACGATCGGCGATCACCACGTTCTTTCTCATATTACCTCAACTATTCATATATCTATTGGTGAATACAGGGTGTGGCGTAATTAATGGTTAATTTTTAACCTGTGGCTGGTACATTACTGATCACAAAATGAAAAACTAAACTTTGATAAAGAAAACTTTCGCTCACTGTTTTTGATCCCAAATCAAGGACTTTTTTCTGTCTGTTTTTGATTATTATTCTTTAACAGTAGAACTATGTGTCAAATACCATTTTTTTTATTCAGGTCCAAATCGATACACTAGCTTATGTTGGCCGCAAATGGCCAACAACTTGAGAAGCTTTCATTTTCTGATCAGTCATGATATGGGTGGGAACCTATGTACTCATATATTATAATGTTATTTTCCTGTGTTGTCTACTGTGTGTACATAAATAGTAAAATAAATAAATAAAGGATTATCCATTAATTAAGCCACAGCCTGTATGTATAGTGGCCTTCCATATGTTCCACTTATAACATCTATGTTATGTTAATAAAGTAGTTAGCATTGTTGCTGAGGATCCAGTGCTGGATTGACCCCGCTTTATATTACTGGCACACCATATACACGTGAGTATATAATAGCTGACGTAATTATAGGTTTATCATAGCTCTTTTGTGTTGTCAAGATGTCATGTAGCAATATGTACTTCGGTACAGTACCTACCAACGTGTAACATTAGATAAAAAAACCTAAATAAAGTCAAATACTGTTAGTGTACGAAAGCATGTAGCTAAGGTAAACCTAATCCATTACATACCGAGTTTCCTCCGTGCCTCGGAAAGCACGTTAAGCCGTTGGTCCCGACTGTCATTTGTAGATCTTTGACAGTTGTTACAGGTAGTAAAGGGGCCCAAACAGTCTGACAACCAGTCTTACCTAGTACTAACTGGGTTGTGTAGGTCAGATAGGTAGTCGCTCCATGTAAAATATTGGTATTCAGCTGCATCCGGTTAGACTGGAAGCCGACCCTAGCATAGTTGGGAAAAGGCTAGGCTGATGATGATATCATGACGGACGCCGTTGCCGAGGGAGGCCTAGAAAACGCTGGCTGGACAACTTAGAGGTGTTTAAGAAAGATTGGACGTAGAAAACCGCAAGAGAAAAGTAGAAGGATGTGGGGGAGGCCTTTGCCCAGCAGTGGGACAATATAGGCTAAGGAAAAAAAAAAAACATAAAAAGCTGACATTTCAGACCTTTTTCTAAATAAAGGCAATGGTGCTCTGAAAACGTCCAGGTGATGAATAACTGTATGTCTCAGCTGCCAAAGGTGTATTTATGTCTTACTTTTAACTACGAAATTAAACTATGACTTAACCAAGTCCCGCTTTTATAATGACCGAATTATTTTAATCAGACAGGATGTCAATGCAGATTGGATCAAGTGTCAAAATATAAGGCATTTGTGATGTTATTCCGATAAAGGTAGAGATCATAATCGCGTGAATTAATTAAACCGGCGTAACTAAGTTGTTTTGGTATAATTTTATATATCAAGTGGAGTAAGTAGATGTCACTGGGCTCATGCAAATTATCTAGATTGCTCAAACACCTTTTAAATTACAGACTTAGATTTTATCATAATTTGCCACAATTTCATAATTTACGATTGTATACTTCGAAATTACTTAAAATGTTGGAAATGTGACTTAAGTCAACATCTTTGTAATCATCAATTTAACAAATTTCTTAATTTAAATATTATGTTAGTTATGGTCATTTAAAAACAGGTTTCAAAGGCTTGTGAACTCATTAACACATTTCATATTTTTATGATAATAATTACTAAAGCTGTGTTGATGATTATCCAGTTTATTTTATTAGATTGGTCAACCTTTACTTTGTGAGATCGTAAAGTTAGAATATTAAACTAGAAACAAAGAAGATCTCATTAGAATAATCATGTAATTATTAATAACTACCGACTTTCCAACTTAGTTGCAGAGCAACTTAATTAGCCAACGTTTAATTAACTTATAGAGCTTAACTTAACCGCTCATAAATTTGAGGCAGATTATGTAATTAGGAATACGTAAAATGTCATGCAGTAAATAAAATTAGTGAGTCAGTTAATCCATTGTAAACACAAGCAGTCATGAAACCGCACTCACTTAAATAGATTTTTGTCAAGCAGTCCCGATAAATGATTTATTACACATAAAACAAGCATTAACAGGTTGAAAATGCTTTAGCACACCATTACTCTATTTACCATTTTAGATATATAAATCGTACTAATGGTATCAGTAAGGCTCACATTGAAACAAAAAAGAAAAACTTGGACAACATTGTGGAAACTCGAACCCCTAAGCGATGCGTGCGGGGAAACTGTATTAGATTTCACGAAATGATCCTGACATATCGACCTCTCTGAAAATATTATAACATGAGAAGTTGATTAACTTTTCACAATTTTTATGACACTAGCATAAAGTTGAATAAAGCTGACCAATTTCTCCCTTCGACGGCAAATTTTCGTTTTGTCGAGAAAATGTATCAATATCGAAATTTTTATCGTTTATCGTCGAACTAATATGGCTTCCGTCAAAGTTAAGCCCCGATCTTGCCCTTATATCAGACAAAGCGATAAAATTTTGTCACTTTGCACATGATAATAGCAGTACCTACAGACATCAATGTTAATGTTAATATCACATCATATCACCTCGAGTGTAGTGATATCACCATAACCTATAACTAGTGATGTATATCGGCTGGAAGTCGGGCAAGGTTGTCTCCTCCCTAGCAAGTTCACTCTTTATGTAAGTGCGTGTGTGTTTCTGTATCGATATTAAACCGGTATTGCTTACGGATTCACTTGTCAACTTGATATTATTAAAATGTCAGATGTCATCGTATTTTATTAATAAAACTATGTCAACTAGGGATTTCTAACCAAATTAGAAGTAACTATGGAAGAAGTATATGTAATTTTTTATAATTATTTGTCGGATATGTCAGGAACTTAGGATTTACTCCGTTAGGCTCGTACATCATGTGGGCAGACGATAGGTTTCTTGCTATGAAGACACACTGGGTGCGATACATTGTTTGTGGATTACTTGAGATTATAACTTAACACCACCGTTGAGACGTCTTGGAACTGAAGCCGATTCATTGACTGTCGCCCTCGCCTCGAGCTGAACATCAGGGCTCTGTAGAAGCACGCTGTATTGTGGATAGACTGGTAAATACGTCGCGTCATGTCACCACAGTACACAGGCTTTCCAATTCATTTTATGTCCATACTAACGACCGGGTCCGACACATTACTAAATAATCTAAACTAAACTAAACTACCACAAATCGTATCTATTGAGACAATTTTAGTCAGTGTGAGACATCAGACTTGAATCAGGATTTTTTTTCTGTTCTGCGCGAAAACATGTTTCCGTTAAGATTTCTTTAAAAGATTAATTATTTATTGTTGGTATGTCAAAAAATGTGAGCAGCGTTGTATGTTCTTATTTGTTGCTACATTTTGTTTCACCAATATGGACCTGTATTAGAAATACGTAAGATACCGGTTCTCCAAATTAGTCAACCGTAAACCCACTCTCATTGATTAAAATTAATAAAAAACTAACAGTTCGTAGTAATTCTTCTACTTTATGTAATAAACAAACTTCAGTTCCTTGTTCAGTTATTCCACGTAATTGCAAGAAAAATGTACACCTCATTGTAAAAAATGTACATTGAGAAGCAAAAAAATGTACCTAGGTATTGAAAATAGTATTCTTAAATTACCTATTTAGTCATTCAATTTCTGACAACATTGTTAACCAATTTTGACCAGAACTACTAGGCAGATTTGTTATGCACTGAAATGCATTCGTTCCGCTCAATATTAGCGTAAAAACGGCATTGTGGAGTGAACCAAAAATATAAATCTAGACTGGAATGAATTTGGGCTAACGAAAAAAGATTACCGGCTCACTCGTTCTACTAACAAGGTTATTACTAAACATGGACACTGGAGGAAGTCTATGTATACAAATAAATAAAATCAAAGTAGCTGTTTGTTACATCAAAATAACAGCTTTTTACTGAATGCATATGAAAATATATACGGCACTTATAACAAAAACATTTTTTTTCAATTTTTGTCTGTCTGTCTGTTTGTTCTGGTTAAACTCCGAAACGACGATCTTGTGGGGACTTTTACTGGCAGATAGCTGATGTTATAAGGTCTAACTTAGGCTATTTTTATAAAAAATAGAAATTAGAGCTCCGCGCAAATAAAAAACCATGAAAATGTTAACAAAATCCGATTCAAAAAGGGAAGTAATATTTTTTATAATTATTTCACGCGAACGAAGATCGCAGGCAACAATTAATAAATACAGCCAGTATTTAATAAACAAAACTAGAGTTAACATTGTGTGTTAATCACAGATGATATAACGATAAATAAAGGACTTCTATATCATAACACCTGTTTGCATTCACGATATCAACTATACCATTTTAAATTCATACAAAATCACAGACAAGAACCACTCTATGGCACACATCGATATAGCAGGTGCAGCTATAGAAATGGCTATACATGTGTGCGCTGTAATGACACTGGTATAGTTATGAAATGGTTAAAATTGTGTGCATGCGACTATGATTACAGTAATTTGTTGCGTTTGAGTCGATATCGCGGCGTTCAAGATCTTGCCAAGGTAAGATTTATACATTGCACAGATGATCATAGTCCCCCACACATGATAAATCACCCGTATCAAGTCAAAATTGAGATATTACTCGTTTTTACTGAACATCTGGTTAAAAAATAATTACTAGTTTTTGCCGGTTGTCTCTTTAACATCGTGTTTAAGGTTAAAATATGGGGACTTTCATTTATTATAATTGTTGGGGACTTGCACTGGTTATTTTTTTGTAGGATAATGTTTTTGGTGTATGCGTAATATCTGCGAGGAATGTTGTATGTTCATTCATGGTCTTATTTAATTAATCAATCTTTTTCGTCAATAAGATCTTCGATAAAGAGGTTTTACTTTTTTTTTTCTCTTTATTTAAGGGGCTTGTTCAATTTGAAGATGTCGCCCCAGGTTTTACTTAAAGAGCTACATGTCACTGAATTCCTCATCATGGCGCAAAAAATATTTTATTCGTAGAATGTCTGATTCCCGATCCGCTGAGACTGATTCTTGCAAAAAGTTAGATGCGCAAATAAAATTATTCAGACCAGAATTTATTTTGAAGCAGCTCTCAATATCGACAGTGAAAACTCGTCAATAGATTCAAAAGATACCATCTAACAGGGAAACCAGTCTTCATAAAGTCATGTAACAAGTACGTATATGTATCGGTACTTTACACACGGATTAGATTGCTCTGAATATGGAGCGTGTATGTAAATGGCTCAATAATAGTGATGCCAACAGATTGAATACTTCATGCTCGAGTAGGATCGAGTGACGATTTCTGATGATTCTGTGGTTATGGTGGAAGATGTGACAAATATGCTTTACGTGAAAGTATCTTCGAAGTGATTGGTTACGGCTGTCATTTGTAGATCTTTGACAGTCGGTCCATGAAGCTTGAAAGTTTGACAACGAGTCTTAGGTACAGTCACCAGCGCTTCAAGTTACCACAAACTGTCAAATTTCTCCAAATGATTTTAAACAATAAAATGTTGACCGTTAAGTTCAAAATCGAATGAGAAAATTTGACAGTTTGTGGTTACTTGTTGCGCTAGTGACTGTACATAGTGGTATCGTAAATCCGATAGCTGGATTGTGGAGATAAGATAGGCAGTCCCCAAATAGAAAAATTCTGGTATTCAGCTCTTAGGTTAGACTGAAAGCCGACCCCAATCTAATGAGGAAAAGGCTAGGCAGATGATCTTAGAAGCCATTGAAAAGTATTAAAATAGTGATTGTGTTAAGTAAACTGGAATTTGAAATAGAGGCTAAATAATTTTTAAAAGTTAAATAAATTGTTCTCGAGACATTAAATAAAATCTGGAGAATAGTGGAGAAGATTCTTAAGCACATGCGTCCGTTTCTGAACCCCCAGTAGGTAAAGCCTTAATTTAAATGGATATCCTCCTCTTATACCACCCTATGACCCATTTCTGAACAATCGAATTCAAATCACGTTACTATCCAAGCTTATCAGTCCTGACCCTCATAAATGCATCCCACTAGAGCATCGGAGAGCAACGAGGCCAGTGTGTATGCGCTTTATGTCATACCTACGTACTATGTGCACACTGCGTTATGTAGAACATTTATATGCCGCGTGCGCACCGTTAAGTATTGCAGGGTTTATGTAACGAAATTGCTACATTTCAGATTTAGTTTTAGATGACATCTTTAGTGCTTCGTGTACTTAAATGTAGAGAGATAAGTAATAAAATGAACGATTTCGACGACGAATCCAGTGCAATTGAGTTCAATTGCGTCCGATGGCCGAGACTAATCCATTCATTTGAAAATCTCCTTTATCTCTGAATCTTTTTAGGGTATGTGTCTAAAAAAAGTAAACAAAACCTTTTTAAGATCAGTTTAAGTCCGTTTGTCATAGATTTTTCTTCGCTAAAGATTACCAATACTTACTTATTTGATTTCAAGCTCTCGTTAACCTATAGCATTTCTGACTAAAGGTTCTACCATTCAAGAAAATCGAGCTCAACACCTCACTATGGTGAAGCCATCAAGCTCGCATTACATAACAGCAGCACCTGTTAATCAGGCACATTACAGGCAATCGACCTTCTGAGATAACACGCAGATGTAGACCAGCCTCGGGCAGTCATTACGGGCATAGAAGCCGCTACAATGAAGGCGGGGTCCTAAGTACGCGGGATAATCGCCAGTTTGCGGGACATAATGCCCTGGGTCAAGATCTTCATGCCTCTTGCTGCCCTAGTACTTACGCAACCTACGCTTTTAATATTACATCGTTTTGAGGCGATTATTTTACAGTTACTCTGACTAAAGTCTATTGGATTATGGAGTTGGATGTTGTTAGGAGCTGTTTTGTGATGAGTCCCTTAGGAGACTTTAATGGAAGGTGTGAATTTAGCTTGAGGGTTAATGCTGCAGCTATGCAAGCATTAGATCCATGTTGGCTAGTAGTGCTTGAATTCCGCAGTATGTTTACTAGACATGGAAAACCATAGTCACTCCAGTTTAGATGTATTTTGATTAGAGTTTTATAATCAGTTTTGTCCACAAGATTTGGATATGCATTTATACGCACAGCTGTCATTATAAAGGTTACGAATTAATTATAATTTGAGCAGAACGACAAATAACTAAAATTGCGACACTTATTTTTTGAAAATAAAGGAAATGAACTTTACATCAATGATTGTGACAAATTACCAAAAACTATCAATGGAAGGTTAACCTGATCTAGATAATGAATTTAATTGACGTTTGAAATAATACATAACGGTTGTTTTTCATCCATTTTCTCAAGAAGACAACAAAGGAAGACAAAAAATAATTGAAAGGCGGAAGGTTTGTCACAGATGACTAATTTCGCACCACAAAAACGTAAAGGTCCTGGAACACGTTTACCTACGGTGCCAAATGCCTTTTCATATTCATACCGCAACATTTATAATAATGACACAATAATAGAAGTGGTCCAATATTGCCAATACAAATTAACAATGACAGGCGGTTACAATGGGCAGCCCACGTGCCAGAGCCTTGGCATTCACTTCAAATGTCTGGCAGATTCCTCGGGATGATATGCCAGACGATTGTTAAGTGTTAATGCTTTATATACGCGACATTTGTATTGATGAGCATGTGTTACACAAGGGCAGCTTGTTAAACAAACAATTGTTACGATTTCAACATTTCATTTATCTTCACCATATGCTGTTCTTATTACCTCTTCACCAGAGTAAATCTTGTCACTTCTAGTATGAGCTAGTATTTGTATCCGATAACTATTTTGCATACTTTATTGTCCTTGTCTTCATATTTATGAAGATGATTATAAATTTTAATTGATGTATTATTTGTTTACCCTACCGCTGCACGTGTAACCCAGAATGTCGAAGATTTTCCTGTTGCTTCTATATCTTCTTCTCCGTGTGTATCTTTATTCGCAAAGATTTTATTATTGACTTCCGAATAATTAATGATTTCTACTATTTCATAGTTCTGATTATTGATAGTTTTTTTATTAATGAGTGCATTGTATTGTGCAAGAACATGATTTTGGTATTACAGTCTCAGGATCCTGCCCACGTGTGTATCAAATTATTGGTGTTGACGCGACGATTTATTTCATTGCTGTAAGCCCATTATAAGCCAGTGCCGAACAGAATTACGTGCCTTAGAATACTGGGAATTAATTCAGTTCAGTCCTACTGTATTTTGCAACAATAATCATGAAATATTGATATCGATTTCAATGCATTCGGAGAGAGTTATATCTCATTGAGCCCACAGTTTATTAGAAAGACGCTGAAGCATTGATTATGGTTAAACTTTACTAAAATTAGCGTAGCTCTCGTAAGCAATTACTTATAGAAAGTTCCGATAAATATAGTCTGAACAAAAGTGACGTGTTACATGGATGCAATCAAACACTGAATGGGCCATGAACTAATCAAGTGGACAAGTTGGATCCAAATTGGTGCACTGACGAAGAAATTTCCTATATGCAATTACATTAAGATCAATGCAAATTCTGGAGCGTACGAGAGATCCGTTTATGGGCTTCATTAAGGGGACGTAAAAAACAGTATTGAGTTCGCCTTGGCGTTTAAATAGCAACGTGTTTAATGAATAAACTTGAGGACTTTTGTTACCGGCCTCTTTGCTCGGATCTGTGACGGATGCTTTCGAAATTCTCTGTAATCCTGTTAAGATTGCCTTCGATTTATTGTGCAACGTACGACTCAGTCTTAATTGAATGAGCATTGCTTAATTTTTCGGAAGTTTTGGGTGTCTCTAATTGGAGTACAGTAAAAACAGTTTTTTCTTTTAATTAGTGGTTTGTCTTTTCATTGCACTTCTTGTGATGTAATCAGTTCTTTCATAATGTTTGCATTTCGTAATTGAGCGTGGTCTCCCGGAAGGAGCCCTAAACATAGTACCAATAGTTTTATTTATGGCATAAACGAAGAACAACTTTTACCGGCGACAGCGAGAAATTCAATATTGGTATTCTTAACTGAATTGGTATCTATTAGAAATCATCAGTGCGGTAATAAAGGGTCCCTAACTGAACATTACGCGGCGGACGGTCGTAAAGTACCTCGCGCGTCCGATAGATGGCGGTAGGCGCGCACAATGGCGCGGGGGCGGGTTGTGCCGCTTCCGATGCGCACGCGCAACCCGCCGCTATTGATTTGCTGCTAACTGTAGAAGCTCAAATAAATTCATGTTCGTAAGACAGTAGACGTCATGTAGGTACTTTATCTACAACCCATCAAGTACGAGTACAAGCTTCTTACTCACATTTTGTGTTTATTGATTTTAGATTTTCAGGTTTACGATGTCTACCGCAGTAAGGTTATTTACAACGTCAATAGATATTTTATGATAATATCAAAATATATTTAATGGAATTGTGTTTATCTCTTCTTTCTCATTTATAACTATTGGATGCTTAAATTTATACAGCCGTAGATATTTGATTACAGAAATAATCTTAACGTAATAATAATTGAAACGAAAGCAACAAGATAATTTAAGAGTAACTCTGTGAAACCGTAGTTAAAATAATTAAATTAATAAGATAGATAATAATGTTTTAGGAAGCCGTCCATCATTCGATAGCCTAATTGACGAAACCCCGTGTGGCCATAGTATCAATCTAATTGCCATTTCCTTTAATTTCAACTTTAATTTCTAAAGAGTACTTAATACTTACGACGGGTATCAAAAGTATCAAAGCAACCGCATTGAACTCCGATTTCGATAATGTATTTAATTAATAACGAAGAGAGAACCGGCCGCCTTCCTGTTCTACTGAGAGAGAACTAGTAGCAATAAGATATCTTACGAAATAATCATCTGTGTTTAACTTAGAATGCGTAGTGCGTAACGGAAACAAAGTGGCATCGGTAGGTGATTAAATTTATTGTAACACATTATTTAATGTGGTAGCTTTGGGAGTTTTTATTCGTTGTTAATTGTAGGTCATTTGATTGGAAGTAGTTTCATGTTATAGCTACTAGAGAAACTATCGTAGACGACTGACCATTCATCGATTGAGATTCTGTGTTCGTCACTACGAGGTGTTTGACGCAGAATGTGTACTTCGCAAAATGTGCACTTCGCAAAATTTCCACTTCGCAAAATGTGCACTTCTCAAAATGGCACTTCTTAAAATGAGCTGATCAAAGCTTCTGACGAGTATATTGTAAGTATTTTGTAATTTTATTTCCGTACATTGACTCACGATATTGTAGTCTGATCTCATCGTCGTTAAAAACCAACATTTGTATCCAAAAAACTGAATCATGATACACATAAATACAAAATAAAGCTCAACTTGCGTAATCTCATTATTAAAAAAAAAAAACAATTACATCACCAGCGACAACGGTTGAATTAAATCACCAATGAACAGAGGCGTCGAAAGACTTTCTCTTAAGCAGAGGAAGTCTCCTGGAAAGCCTTCAAGCCATTACGCCTTACACGGCGCAACCTCGCACCTGCTTTACATACTGATCTGGTCTGTCCGGCGAGCTTGCACTAATTCCGAGTGATGTGACACCACTAGCACCGATAAAGTATCGATACTACGCTCCCACCTTTAGAAATGCTTCGTTAGCGTTAATTTGATGTTGATTTAACACGGATTTTATAAGTCTATTTTCTTCAGCCTGCTACTTTAAATGTGTCCACGTTAATCGTGCTGTGCCCTTGAATTTGTACTTTATATGTTTCATGCTAATTCTAAGTAGAAACTTGCACATAATGGTAATGAATGTTAGAGCTGATCTTATCGACTATCGATAAATCGTGTCGCCGTCATAAAACTAGTATTGACATTAGGTCTCGCCGATGTACAGAAGATGTCAGTAGCCATTAACGGTGAAACCGCTCTTTATTTAGTCACAATCTCGAACACTTGTAGTGTTTTACGATAGACCTAGACGTCTCAGATAAATATATGTAGACGTTGCATTCCGTCGCAGAGCGCTGTGAGATTTTTTGTAGAAAATAACAACCATTTCATCGACATCGATATCTTGAGGTAATTATATAATCAACATACCTAATTTGAATTCCACTTTAATTGGCACATCATTTGCTGTATTTTTTGCTTAGTTAATTGAGATTGCTGATTGAAATTAGATCATTAGTATGTAAATTTGCTGTTATTGACCGTACTGTAATTGTATACGTAAAATCGAATTCGAAATTCTTACGCGGAAGACCACACGCGAGAAGATCATTACTCGGCGGCCAGGTTATGAAGAGCTGTAGCGGTGCATCATCTTTGTGCATTTTCAGTAATAACTTGAAAGAAGGCGTGGCAGGTCAAGTTAAACTGGTCGCGATCGTGTTTCAGAGGGTGGGCGCAGTACTCCAATTTGTGCAAAAAACTGTGTACTCTCAATAATAAGGAGTGAAACTTTCCCTTCTTTTATGATGAACTCGAGACCTACCACACGGCCGTCGCGACGTGATTTCGTTTTTTTGGTTTTGCATCACCAGCGCCCAAGAGGAAATTACATAAAGTGATTGGAACACGTTGTGATTATTGTCCGATAACAATCAATAATGGAACGTTTATCGATTTGATTAGCTTTTTCACGTCACTATTTGATTTTATTTTACTAGACAGTATTCATAGAGTAACAAGTCTGTAAATCCACCCTACGACTTCCAATAAATCATACTTTCCATTGTCAAAACGCTAACTAAACTCTATAAATCGTATCGAGTAGGTACGAAATAAGGCACCATTTGACCGATGATTCCGAATCGATTTGTCGACATAATTCGATTTCACGGGGTAGTATCGTTAATTACTATTACCGAGGATCGATGCATCAGCAACAAGAAGTCGAAGACTGGTTCTTGTGGTGAAACTGGACAGGGGTTAACAACCATTGAGAGCATTTATAAAGTTATTACCATTCCGTTTTTCTCCATAACTGTTGAACGTTGATTTATAACGTTCGACTTTTAAAGCTGGTTGTTGTTAATTACCTGTAACAAAAACGTTATGTTATTAATTAATGGACTGATATGATAGCTACTTATCTATTACATACAAATTACAAGCTCCTCCTCTTATAAAATATTGCTGAGTGAAATATTAAGGCATATTTTAACCTTAGTCTTAAATTAAATACGCTGATTGAAGCTCTTATTTGGAAACCGAACTTTTCTTCATTGGGAACATTCGGGCATAGTGTACAAGCTCGCGACCACTTAAGAAGTCAGCAGACTCGTCTTACAATATTTTTTTTTTGGTTTTGTCCATCTCTGTATTTTTATCTATCTTTACTTTGTATATTTTGTTTATATGTATGCATATAATATGTAATTATTATTACATTCAATTCTAGGAAATTTTCTGTTACATTGCACCTACTGTTTTGTCTCTGCATCACTGGTAGAAAATGCCCAAGGCATTCGCCGCCTTTGTATAGTGTTTTTTTTTACATTATGTGCATAAACTTTAATAAATAAAATAAATGTAACAGTCTATATTATAAGATTCGATTATGTATAGAAACAATTGAATCTGGACGGCTACATTACAGGCGAATGCATTTAAACTTAATTATCTCTAAATCTCTCATAATCATGGTCATTATTCTTCTACCCTTATCCCAATTTGGGGATTGCTATACCATGTCTTCTTCTTTTCTACTCTTCTATAAGTCAACATCTCAGTAGCATACTCTTCTATAAGTCAACATCTCAGTAGCATTTCTCTTTCTCATACTTTTTAATTAATAAAGATTTATAAAAAAAACTGTGAAACAGTTGGCAACTCCGCAATGATTTCACCGGTGCGCGGGCGCACGTCGGTCGTGCGGAATTTAGATACCGCTCGGACACTCGCTCTTGTTAGAGGGACATCTGCGTCTGCGCCGCATGCCGTTTTCACTTCACTACCATTATATAACTAGCATTATATTAACACTTCATTTATTCAAGTCTAGCACTAAACTAGACCTGATTTTGAATTTATGCAGTGTCAATTACAAATTAACTTTGATGATTTGATTGAGCAGCAGGTTCTTTTGATTGGTTCTTATTTTGTAACCATCAAGTTGCCCAGGAGCAACAACTACCATCAGAGTAGCGGAAATGAAAATGTGCGTAATAACTACGCAGTTTCCAGTTTTTGCTACAAATGGAATTCATAATTTTAATAGAATTATCCTGTTTGCAATTTGTGTCGGTGTATTATGAGGAAAATCATCAAGTAATCGTTACGTTGTAGTACTGGACTAGATGACAAAACGTGGAGTCTAGATAACAACGTAATTGACGCAGCGCTGCGCCCGCGCACGTACTTACCGCCCGCTAATGCACCGCGGATCACCGTGTTTAACATATCGGTTTATGATGGCCACGGCAACCATTAAATCATCATTAGATATTATATTATTCCATTTTATGGTTATTGATTTTATATTAAATTTTATGAACTCCCAATATTAGATCGTTACGCTAAATTACACGGTACCTACCTCGTTATGCAAACATTGAATCAGTCTCAGATAATAACGTTATATAAAATATGTAATAAATGCTTATGGCTCATTTTAGAGCGATTGATATGCGTTGCGAAAAACGAGAGCTGCATTTTGTGAAAGAACACCTTTCGTCTCGGGCCTCAAGAATGACAGAACACGTATAAAATTACAAAAATATATTGAAGGCTACAGCGAGAGTAATCAGACTCAATAAAATTTTATTCACCGGTTTATTTTTAATACTTATTGGTTTACGTAAGAGTAATAATTCCGTAGCACGTGCGCCCGGGCACCTCGCGGCCGGGCAGCGCTGGAACAAATCAATTAAGCGGCAGTTACCACCCATTGTCTTTGATTCAGATGTCTCGTTAAGGCGACGCGCTCACAGTAAACAGGCTTCTGTCAAATTTATGTTTATCATTAAATACTTGTCGCGGACGTGAATATACAAAGTACGGAATTTTAACGAAACTTTAATTTGAGCCAAATTCGATCATTGTTAACGAAAAACGCTTCAAAGGAACACGCCACCGAAACATACCTTATTGATTGCCTCATTATCGAAGTTGTTTTTGACTCTAATTTAATTGGGTGTATAAATTTTATTGCTTTTTCTCTGCTCTTTTTCTCTCTCTCTCTGATTGAAAGAGGGAATGTTCTCGATTTAAAGGGTGCGATTTATTCGGTGCAATTAAATCAGGTTCAATGCGCGAAGTGAAATTGGCGTAGCGCAATAATCGCGAGCGGACTGGTCCCATCAATATAGTTAGACACGCATCCGGCGACAACCGAACGGACAGGCGGACAAGCGGACGCGATTGAAAACTAATAATATTTCATGTGGCCAATAAACCGTGGTACACATTTGCGCAAGCTTCGTCTGCTCGGGCAGTCGCCCAGTCGGGCTCGCTCGGGCTCGCTCGGGCCGAGCGGGCGAGCTCACGCCCGAGCGACCTAATGAATGCGACGTGGTGCCCACTTGACGCTTATGTGTTTACTGAGTTATGGTTTGCACGAAGGGAATTATTTTTATTGGTGTCGCCGTATTCAGGAATGAAGATTTCTATGTCTATTTAAGGCTGCGAGTATAAAACACCGTTGTGAGCAATTCAGGATGCACATATCTGACCGGACAACGTAAGTGTACATATTACCGATAATTTATGGTCAACCTATAAATTATTGAGTTATTCCTCGATGTCAGATGCTATGGTTTAACGAGGACTTGAGGCATAGACAATACTGCAAGGCCTGGTATAAACTACCAGTTGGAGTATCTCAAGTGTGTACTACTCTTAGTAATAAAATAACTACCAATTATCGACTCGTCTTTATGATCTGGTTTGATGAATTATATCAAATTAGAGTGCTCATAAACCTACTAAAGTAGTTATTTTGATTGTAAAAATATTGATGCGCCATAAAAAATATCACAAATATGATACATTTGAGCTCATCATGTTTTAGAGTACTGTAATAAAATTAATTTGGAACATTCCGACTTTATTACGCGTTACTTGATTAACTGCGTATAGTATTAAGTGTTAAGTTCTTTATTTATGCTAATCATTTGATTAGAATTCTTGGTCACTTTATTAAATGGTATGTTTTGTGATAGGCAGGGGAATAAATTAGTCTTTGGAGATTGGAGAACAATTTAAGTGGGTGGAAACAGTTTTTACAGGAGTTCCCGTCGTTAACCATTTAATCTCAGCCATGGTATTTGGGTGTCTCTTTATAGAGGTAAACCGAAAAAGCTTAATCCATTGGTTAACTTAAAAACGTTGACATTTATTAGATAATCTAAGAAACGTATCTTCCATCTTGTTAATTCAGGTATGCAATAATAGCTCTAGAATATATTTTCTTTTCCAGCTTAAAGATAATTTTATACAGTTTCACGAATGTAGCCTTAATATTCTCGAATATGGACTGACTATTTAAAATAATCGAATTAAAATTTCCTGCGTTTAATATTACCAGGCGTGCGTGTGTAATATTTGTCAGAGTTCGTATCGTAACGGCACATAATTCAATTTAAAATCGGCGGCAATCGGCTGTCGGCATCGGCTGATAAAGGCCGAAATCTCTTTCGGCAATTAAAACATTGTGAAATTCAACACCGAGACATTTCGGCGGCCTGTTGCATGCATATGCGTGATTGTTTTTACCAGAGAAATTATAACAGATAAATATTCTGTTAATTAATGTTCAATTGAGTGATGATTAATTTCTGTTTCGTTTAAGAATTCGTGTCAGTTAAATATTATTAAATTACACACGTTGAATTGCTGTTTCAATTTTTATTATCTGTGATTGCGGCAAGAAATCAAATGTGTTAAAAGAAAATAAAAAAATGTAATTAAAAAAAGGTTGATGGAACATAAAAGTTTCAAAACTCACAAGATATTTTTTAAAATTATTTAAGGTCCAATTCTACCTCTTCTAGTAGGTTATAACTATACAAATGTCACCGATGTTGGGGTCGACTTCCTATCTAACCGGATGCAGCTGAATACCTGTATTTTACACGGACAAACTTGAAAAATTACTCTATTCTTATAATAGTATTTATATTCTAACCTAACCTTTTCAAAATCAATTTAACTACTGTATAATTAACCCCTAATATAAATTAATTACGTACGAAAACGATCAGAAGTTCGGCTATTAATCCAAAGGACACAGTTAAAGCCATTAAAGACGCAATTCGATTGATGTATTAGAGTTTTTTATCTCTTATATATGAAGTATTGGAGTATATGACATTTTATTACCATTCCGTACGGTGATTGAGTACGTCAATAATGGCGGCTACTTGGAACTTGACGACACTTTGATCAACATTGATAGTCAATGGTCATAAAACACAAAAAGCGTAGTTTTATGCGTGTGTGAAGTCCTACTACGAACAAGTAACCGAAACGAAGTAGACGAAGTGAGTTCGATCGTTCCATCGAAGTGATTCACTAAGCACACGCCACAAGAATCTTTGAACATATCAGAACATTAAAATAAATTCGTAAATTATTATCTTGAAAAATAATAACGACCTACTTCAGTTAACTTTTTATTCACTTGATAGAACAGAGATTTACTGGTTGAAGACCAATAGTTTTGTGATTGAAACGCTTAACTCACTTCTTCAAGTGATAAAATGATGAGAACCAACAGTAGTGGGTTTAAAGGCTAGCTCACCGGATACAGTGACTAGTTTCTAAACCCAAACTAATAAATATAAATAAATCAATGAATAAAGTCGTAAATGCGTATGATTGGCATATTATAAATATTTGATAAAAGTGCTCCAGATTCCGAGCTTGATTTGGTAATTTACGATTTTGTGAATCTATTTGAAGTTGTTAAATAAATTGGCAATAAGTTATAAGTAGATGTGTTCTATAAAAATATAGTTCAGTTTTTAATTAATATTTATTTCTTAGTGGAACGGCTTTTTTGTGGCCATCAATCCTGGTTGAAGTTATTTTACTACTGATTGGTTGGTCAGGAATGTTGAGTATGAGGTCACTCATAGTTTAGACATCAACGAATGGCTTGAAGAGGTGCTCGTTACGAGTTGAGATGAGACAAATGATTCCTGGACTGGATTGTAATGGATATAATTAGTGTGTTTTTTGTTGCGTATCCTTTTCAACTAAACAAGAGCTTAATGAGGAAGATGTTAGTATTATTAGTTGGTTCTGTTTTGAAAGTAATCATTACTCATCTGCTTTTAAAATCTTACAAATGTAATCGATAATTTCAAGTTAAGTTAAATATTCAAGCTTAATGAATAACCCTGCCCCTTAACAGTATATTCCCCAAATTACCCAAATAAAGTAACACGTAACTGCACCTTAATTACTTATTCACTTAATTCACTGCAGATGAGTTATTCACATAAAGTCAGTGTATCGTATGAAGATCTCAACATTGAGTGATCGGTATCATTAACCCGGTTGCGATGTGGGGCAAGGCGGGGGGCTTTGTTCACGTTATGTCTCATAATTATTATGTCAAGATTTTATAGCAGATTCAGTTTATAAGGATTAGTGGCTGTGGTATTAATGAGTGCGTGAGCGAATTGTATGGCTTTTGGATTCATGGAGCAAATATTGGTTGACTGCGAAGGTGGTATTTCGATAAGTTTGTGTAGTATCATCTCATTTGATGGTTAGTGATAATGCGATCGACGATAGAAGACGCCTGCAGAAGTAGTCTGGGGGCCTATAATCTTAATAGGATATTAATATGAATTACGCTACAATTCGTAAAAAGGTCACAAAGTGACAATTCATAATATTAACTGTGTCTGTGACCATTTTAAGATTTTTTATGTGATTCATATTATTATTCTATTATGATTCTGCTAAAGCGCCCATTTTAGGCCCCCATTCACTCGACACTTGAAAATTCTCAGGTTATAGGAAACACAATGGTTGCCAGCTATATAAGTAACTCGGATCACCGTATCTTACAAGGAAGTTAGATTTTATGATACTACTTCAAATACCTTGATTTGTCAAGACGATTAGCAAGATGTGTTAAGGGACAACATGACTAACTGTCCCTACCCAGTTTAGTCACACAAGTTTCTGGTTAATTTGTCAGATTACGACAGATTGGCTGTCGTACTGCTAATTCATATGATGACACCATCCACAGTCGGATGCTGTCCATCCTTTCAACACTTAGTCATCCCCTCGCGAAGAGGAGGAAAAAGATCGCATGTCGCAACAGTTCGTCTTATCTTTCACACATTTGTTGCACATAAAAAGGTAATAAAGAAAGTGAAATGTTAATGCGTGTCACTGAAAAGGTTATTGTAAGATAAGAAAGCTACTTATAATTAAATAAATCTGTTTGTTTTAAGGAAAATCGTTTAAAAAAACGTTAATGTTCAGCTATTGATTCGATCGGTTTGAATGAATCAGCCAGTGGCAAATCTTATGTCAATAAATTGTAGCACGACATTTCTTTTATCTTTACTGTCCCACAGTTGGGCAAAGGTCTCCCCCATAGACTTTCAAATCTCTCTTTCTGGCCAATCCTCAATCTAGACCTGCCTCAGGTACAGGATTTCAGAAATATGGGGTGATTATGTCGTTTTTTTTTTCGGATGGGAAATCATCAAATGACCCCTCCCGCTCTGGGCGGAGTGGAAGAGATTATCAGACTCGTACTGACTAAAACGCATCCATGTTCCTTCTTTGCCCTTTGTGTACCAGGGCCGCGGTATCTCTTTCGAACAGTCCCGCAGCCCATATTATATGTGTCTTGAAATACACTGTTTTAAACACGTTACCTTAGTAGGTATAGCATAAAATGCCATCTTTTAATGAAGGCCGACAATAATAAAGGCGACTTGAACTTTTGACGCTGCACCTCTGACCAGCCTTATTGTTAAATGCCGCCGTTTATTTCGCAGTTTAAGATATTTAACTGGATAAATTATAGCTGCACATCCCTAACTTTATTATGAAACTTAGCTTAGTTCAACATGAGATGATTATGAGCTTTTCTTTTTGAAATGCCATCATCATCAACCAACAGCAGTCCAGTTTTGGATAGAATTCACTACTACTACATTTGTGATTAAAAAAAAGTATTCTTTGGAATGCTGTCATCATTCTCCTGCTCTCTTTCCATTTGTTGGGGGGGGGGGGTTCTGGTGTCTTCTTCTATGCACCTCTATTAGTCGTCACCTCATAAGTCACCCCTTTTTTATATCAACATTCATTCTACCGCAAGCTATATCATCTACAAATTCACAAACAAATCTGCGCATGCGACTGCCGCGTCACCGCAGAAGCCGACAACATTTTAATCACATCGTAAACTTTCAACAGCCAACCGCTCCGTTCGAAGGAAAGTAAGTTTAAAAACTTGAGAGAGAAAAAAAACACCGCTTGTGCGTAAACTGGGCTGTTTACACACCAGACCACGAATTATTTTGGTACTTTAGTGACATGTTGAAACGGCAGCCATATTGCGTAAGGTGAGGCTGCTGGGGCTGACAGATTACATCTCAACGCTTTTTAACATTCACTTGTTGAAAAAAGGAATTTATCGTTCTTATCAATGTGCTTGGTGTGAATTAATTGCGATTAATTAACTTTAGGTAATATTGATGTCAGTTTTGCTAGTTTAGAATGATTAATATTATATTGTGAGTTTTCTTAAGCTACGAAACCGGCGACCACCAAAAACTTGAATTCTTGGGAAGTTTTTTATAAAAGCTGATGAAGTTTATCATCATCAAAATCGTATTCTAGTCTTGTTTGTGTACCTACAAGTCAATATACAGGGTGTGTAAAAATCGAGGATCAAACGAAACAAAGCGATAGTAGGGGTTATTTGCAGTAAAAAAAAATCTGTGGCATAGTCCTAACTTGATCTCCTTAAAAGTTATGACTAATTGAGTGTTTTTTCAGAAAATACCATTTTTTTTCACTAAATAGGCAATTAGTGGTGTTTAGTTCCTTCTAGGAAATGTATCATCACTACAAAAGTGCTTTTATGAAAGTGCGTATCATGATTTATAGTATTGGCACTTTATTCAATCTCTTTCGAGACTCACGAAAAATTATTTGTAACTTCAGAAACTCACTGAAATTACTACCAAAAAATGACCCTGATAACCCCAACTATAGCCCTGTTTCGTTTGATCCACGATTTTTACCCACCCTGTATATCAGAAACACTTCCACAACTAGCATAGCAGTTACTAACACAGATAAACGAGGGTCAAAACGAAACACTGTTCTAATAACCATCGTTAACTTCCCAGTATGTAAGGGGGTAACTAGCCCACAACTAGGACCACTAGGTACCTACAATAAAACAGGTAAAATAAAGACAGCCTGTAGGCATTTGTTGTGTTGCTTCCTACGAGTGCCGCTCTGTATAAGTTATGTGAAACAAGCGCTTGTGCCGACGGAAAACGCTTTGATGATCCGTTTATATCGAGCTAGTTGGTTGTGCCAGTAGATGGAATTGGTGAGTGTTTCAAATGAGTGTTCCTGCGTTTTATTTGAGCGGGCACCAACTAAGGTATTTTTTACATTGTCAAAAAGAAGTTTAAGTTTTAATGCAAAGTGGAAATATCAATTTCCATTTGCTGACTTTACATGACAGTGACAATACAAAAGATTGGCGTTTTACTTCAGCAATAAAACTGGAGTAAATCTGTAATACGATTTCCAATTAAAGACATCAAAGAAAACTCAATCACATCTAAGATTTAATACCGATCATTACGTAACAGATACACTTCCTAATCCAGTCCATTATCATCGGAAACGAAAGCTCTTCGCCAGTAACTCGTGCACTAGTGCAGTCCAAACGCTTGTTATCGATGTATCGGGAAGCGAGTGGTGAAAGTATGCAAGGGGGGCACCGGGCATACAACGGTGCATGCGACACTGCCCTCTGTCCACTGCACTTAGGTACTATCGATAGCTTGGTGCTTAGAGAACACTTCCTTGTTACAAACTATTGTTCGAAATGATTACGTTGTGGGCTACGGTGCCTGTGGAGTCGGTATGGTAATGTTTTGGGACATTGTTTGTTAGGGAAAACGGAAATAAAAGGGCCAAGTCGACAGGGTTTGTAGTAATTTAATGAATGCTAACGGAATTTAAAATAAGATTCTGAATCTCAACTTACATAACATCACTTGTAATCTCCGAACGGTTAGGCAAAGGTGTACCTAATAGTACACCCACGTTTCGCCAGTTATGTTTAAGTCCCATGTAACCGGACACAAAAACTAAACCTGAACTTATTTTTATGTAAAGACAGTACGCACGGCGATCAATCAAGCTATACAAAGCCAATTTATACGGATCTCTAATTGTATTGGAAATATTTACATAGCGTGGCCATGTTATACTGGAAATGTATAGCTTGAAGTGACGCCGTGTGTACGTAAGTACCTACAGAACGATCTTTTAAAAACTCGATCATCCAAAAGCCGTCCGCTGCTGCCTCTCCTAATGGTCGTAAAATCCACCGATCTTGTTCTTCTCGAACCAAAACTTCGATGAAAAATAAAAAAATAGATCAATCTTTTATGAAGTTCAACTTGACTTATTGAACAGGCCAAAGAAATCGAATTCCGTTTCAATAATTTGGGGATAGTAATAAAAATAATAACCCTGCTCCCGATACCGGCGGACCACATTTTTTTATATTATTAATTTGTTTTTTTTTTAAGAAATATTTAGAAATGTTAAAAATGTGCAGATAAATAAATAAAGAAAATAATAAGACCTCACTAACAAATTGTAAAAACAAGAAGTTAGGAAAGTTCCACAAACTACTCCTAATTCAAACACACACCACACCGTCAATATGCAATAAACATAACCCAAGTAAACATTTCTCTTACCAAGTTACATTACTTGAAATTCGATAGTCTTTGATTCTAGTCCGTTCGATGTTTACAATCAAGTGTGCTTAAATAAACGATCTTGCGTGCTAATGAAGCGAATTCTACTTAGTCTCTCTATGATGCCATAAAGTGGGCTTAGGCTTCAATGTAGGTGCACTAAATTATGCTGGTATAGGTACTATATAATTAATTGGCAGCGGCTACGTTGAATGGCTTGATTTTATGCTTGTTTGTTGAGGAATATGTGTTTAAGGTTATAACGGTATCTGCGAGATTTAAGTATGGAGATGTTTACGTTGATGATGATATTTATTGACAATTGTTTGTATATAATGTTAATATTCACTTATATTTACATTATATACAAATTACAAATAAATATATGCAAGTATCAAAACAGTTACAGGGCGTCAAACAATTCGTCCACATCGCTGTCAACAGAAAAAGTGCCCAGAAGGCTGGCAGCATTGCCACGTTGGATGGCAATGCTAATTCTTTGGCCAAAAAATAGGCCCGCCCTCTGGTTGATGATAGTATAATTTGCACTACAAACTTTTTGAAATGTAAATCATCCTTTTTGCTTAGGGAATCTGTGCTAACTTTAGTAATTTCAGAATATTTTTTTAATCCGAATGCAGGGTAAAGGAAGTGTAATGTTTAAAAAATATATTTTTGAATCTAAAATACCACTTGAAATTAGATGTACTTAGCAAGAGGATCTTGTTCTCAGCAAACTCTTTAACCAAAATATAAACAATAAACATTATTTTATACATAAAAATATTTTCAATTAAAAAACTCCTGTACCATTGACCGCAAGGTGTGTTGATCTCCACGATTTACGTCTGAAGATCGCACAAAGGACCGTATTATGGACAACGCACAATAAATTTGATTTATTACTTCATCGCCAACCCTGAATGTATTTTCGGGTCATCAGAGATACTCCCACTCACGACCTGCCTGAAGCTACTCAATGAAGACATCGCATTGAATGCCTTCATAAATCAACGATTGGGGAAGAAAAATTCTGTCTAGTTGAAATATCGACGGTTCGTAAAAACTTCGGAGAAATTCGGCTCGTCTTGAATACTGATGCGCTTCCTTAGGGCTGACTCGCGAAGATTTTTAGGTGAAATTATCTTTGAATCATTAAAGCTAACTTAACCATTCTGAGTCCTGGAGACTAAACTAAAATCAGAATATGGAATATGTCCATTCGGTTACAAAAAATGGTACGTTTTCAGAGAATTTATTTAATTAGAAAGCATTTAAAGCGTGCATTTAAGGTCTTGATTGATTATAACTGTGAAAATAATGCTCTTAAATAATAGACAACCCTTTGTCTTTACAAAATTGTAAAAAGATACATATATTTGTTAGTTCGGGTTGTAAAGTACATAAAGCTTTAATAAAATTCAATACAGGCAGCAAAAAAGTTGACCAAATTTTCACACACGAGACAGCCCTGAGTGTAAACGAAACAAATTGAGCCGTTGTTCATCATCGAGGCACTGTCTCGGCGCCTACGCATGTCCAACGCCGACGAATATTAACCATAATGCTGTCGCTACCACGATTACTTATGCACATTTCGAATGGAAATTAAGCATGGAAATAAAAGATCGATTACGGTGTATATTATTATGGGAATTCTTTGATAATGGCAGCATATTAGCAGTTTTATACTTCAGGCATCCGCACACAGACCCTGGGAAGGTATACAGCGCTGCCTGTCCCAAGTAATACCTTCTGCGGTCTTACACAAGTTCACGGATATCACCTTTTGAAAAATTACTCTGTTCTTCTTTGATCGGGTCAAATGTTTACCGATCCGTTTTGATCGGTAAGTGTGATTTTAGTCACAGGATATCTAAAACAGGTGTTGTTAATTCTAGGTAGTGGTTAAACCATTGATGGTGCAACCAACCAAAAAATAATAAATGATCGTCAGCAATGCGGAAACGTCAGCCAGAAGAATATTATTCGACTTTTTTCGAACAATCGAATCATTGCGCTCACTCCCATGTGCAAAACCGTCTAGATGCGTAATGATTTTGTTTTTATACACTCATTTCATTCAGAGAATATTATTATATCTGTATTGCTCCGACCATTACGGTTTTTACCATTACTTTTGTGGGAGGTAAGTGCACATTACGATGGGTGCCCTAAAAAGATGTTTACAAAATGTCAAGGGTAGGGATATAGCAAGGAAACATGAGTCAGAATTGAGTCATGGTAGGTAATTCTACCGTTCAATGTACGCTCTGTTTCCTTGAAACTTCCTTAATGATTTTTATTTCGAAATTAACACGTCTTTATGTTGTTAGCGGGGATTTTTGAGCTGTTAGGAATTTACCCAGGAAAATTTTAGATGTGGGGATTTTTTTCTTGATGTCGGAATTTGAAAAGGGCATTTGCACCTGTTTGCTATGTTCTTTTGATGATACTCATGGTGAGAAATGTATAACAGGGGCAAAACGTAATAATAGGATATTTTGTAGTTTACTATAATAAGTAGGTAACGAAAAAAGATATTGTCAGTGAGATAATTGATAGCTAAGTCTCGAATGTGGTGAAGGATTGTTGTCTAGATTACAAATTAAAATCGAACGGTAAACAAAAAGTAAAACCAAAAATAACTAACACAGTAGATCGTCTTACTAAAACGTCTGACACTTACAATATTGCTCATCCCACATTCGATACCCAAAGACAATCGAACCGACATATAAAACCTATTTCAAATCGATACTGATGCGTCCAGTGATTTCAATAAGTGTCAAGTTACAATGCGCAGACGCAGGCCAATGACACTTTATGAGCCAAGAATGAGGATCTATGAGATCTAAGTTAGCTCGTAAAATAATACACGTTACTGCTTTACCGATGCTGAATTAAATGATATCGATGCACGAATCGATGTATTTAATGATTATAATTTAATGGTTTCTAATTAGAATCGACTTGGATTCAAGTGCCTTTGATATAAATCTGGTAACTAATTACTTGAGTTAAGTCTTTGAGTGTTCTGTTTGTTGATTTTCTTGGAAAGTGTTCTGTTTGTTGATTTTCTTGGTAATTTCATCTAGAGATTTTGTGGAAGATCTATCTATATATATTTTCTTCATTGAGAATGTTCCATACTGACTAGAGGAGCTCGTGGCTAAATAATAACAGCTGCTCGGATCAATCTTCCGGTTAAGCCGCGCTTGATTAGGATGGTCTGTGGATGGGTGACCACCAATTGCATACCGAGTTTCTTTATTACTGAGAGTAGAAAGCACGTTATGCCGTTGGTCCCGCCTGTCAATTGTAGATCTTTGACAGTCGTTACATGTAGTCAGTGCCCCGAAAGTCTGACAACCAGTCTTACCAAGGGGTATCGTATTACCCAGTACTCACGGGTTGTGGAGGTCAGCTAAGCAGACACTCCATGTAAAATACTGGTATTCAGCTGCATCCGGTTAGACTGGAAGCCGAGCCCAATATAGTTGGGAAAAGGCTAGGCAGATGATGAGAATTTTCCATACATCGTCAGCACACAAAGGAAAAATCAGTAGTTATGCCACTTCATGCAAGAAAATTCTACGGTTCAATACTCCCATGTTATAGTTACGTAAAAACTTCCCTGTTGTGATGAGTTTTTGTTTATTTCCCCTCATAAGCTTGATAGGGAAAAATACAATTTTCCTACCTGTTAGGGCTGTTTGTTTGAACGCCATACAAGTAAACTTTGTTGAGTGGAAGTTCCATAAATTCCAATCTAAAGATGATTAAAAGATATTATCTTTTACCTTTTATTAATTAGCTTAAGATCTATTGTCTTTGAGAAAAAACATGCTCTCAATTTATTCCATATCTCATACGAAATCAATATTTTATGTCTTCTTTATAATTACTAGTAACAAAGCAAATATAAAAGATATTCAATTGTTCTTATTAAGCCTACGTGCTATTAAGCCCCGGACAGACGACTCAACAAATGTTCAACATAAATATGTTCCACTAATGCACATAACTGAAGAAGCCGGATAATTGAGAACTTCGCCTCGGGCTGCGGATTACAACACGGATGTTATTTATGTTGTTATTATTTATTTTATATTTTTCATTATTATAACGGTGTCGGGTAGCCATTTGCAGTTTGAGAACTATTGTTTTGTGCGAGTGTGCATTAATATTAGCTGTCTAGACATTTAGAGCAGACTTTATTGAAACTTTGAATTATTGTTGAACATAATCTATTTGCATTCGGCTTTTTTGGGGTTAGGTTAAGTCTTATTTTGCAAGCTTTAAGTCACACATCATATATCATTGGCTCATTAAATATTTCACATTTGCTTTAAAACTTAACGAAGTGTACGTAATTTTTAAATAGATACAATATTATATGAACACACAATATTATGCAACGAAGCCATAATATTGTGTGTATCATCGAACAAAAAGGTACAAGCAGTACTGAAGCAATAAATCTTAACAAATCAAATGACATGCTGATTAATATTATTAAGCGATTTATATACAATTCGTTAGATACGTATTGTGTATAAATATCCGTTTAATGTATCAAAATCGACCTTAAATAAATGGTATTGAATTGAATACTCGTCGGTTGCATCGTTTACGCACGAAATGTCTGAACTGAATGGAATGAATACGGTTTTAATAAAAATGAATTGAAGATGGATCGTCTAGAGAGGTCATTAGAGATGAGACGGGCGATTCCGCAATCTTTAGTAACAATGTGTTTTATTATATGGTTTTATGATAGCATTTGATTAATAATTTTGACATTGAAATACTTTTTTTTAAATAAAATTAAGTAATGTTATATTTTTGTATTTTTATTGTGATGATTTTGTTTCTTTCAGTTTTCTAAAAGGTTTTTTTTTCAGTAACTTGCAAAGGTTATCTAGAGGTAAACCTAGTTGAGAAAAATGTGTAATAATCTTATTGAAACACTAAATACTTCACATTAATTTAAGTCTCGAAACATGTCTAAACTTAAGATAGCTCGCACAAAATGATTGCATTTATTAAATTAATTTTAATACATCCAATCAGAACTTCACTCGCAGTGCCGATTGCAATAATTATTTTCTACAAAATATCCATTACTATACCTTACTGCCTTCAGAATAGAGTTGGAAATAGCTTGAATACATGGTAATTATAGGAATAGTAGTCATTTCTCAACGCTACTACCTTCAGAATAGAGTTTAAAATATATTGATTATTAGAATGGTAGTAAAATAGGTAGTGGTAGCAGAATCGCGCTGGTGATTAGAGGCGCGTGCACAACGCGTGCGATGCGCTATTAAATTTGAAACAGTATACATTACACGTAAATACGTTTACTGTTTAATATGCCATCAGATACAGTCACGGTTAGCTTAGCGTTCAGTAAAGTAAGGATTTAGTTCTCGCCTTCCATTCTATTAATTAACAGTTATCATTACTTAGCTACTTTAAGTACTTCGTCTTTCTAGCCTTTTCCCAACTATGTTAGGGTTGGCTTCCAGTCTAACCGGATGCATCTGAATACCATATTCGAATTTTACATGGAACGACAGCCTATCTGGCCTTCACAGCCCAGTTAGTACTGGGTAATACGATACTCCCTGGTTGTCAGACTTTTAGACCATTGACTATCTGTAACGACTGTCAAAGACTTACAAATGACGGATGGGTCGTTAGATGAATTTGTGTAAAGCTTTTCATCGCCGCTGCTATCAAAGCAGTGAGACAGAAAGCATCGTGAGGAAAAAGAGGAAGTCCTAGGATCAACATTTTTGAAGGCATGAGACATCTACTAATTAGGGCCCGAGGTGGACTACAGCCCGGAGTGGGCTGTAGTCCACCTCGGGCCCATATTTGGGACCAGAGACGGGCCTCTTATTGAGGGGAGGGCTATGCTAAATATACCTTAGTTTTAAAGCCTTTTAGTTTAAGTGACGAAATAAAACGACAGTATAATGGATTCTTGAACGAATAGTTGATTTAACAACATTGTAATAATGATAGCTTAATAAGCACAACAGACTTTTGTGTCCATATCCATCATCGGATTCGAAATAATGCTATTGTTGCTTAGGGCTGTCTCATTTTAATACTGTCTTTACTTTGTCTTCCTGAAACATGCAAATGCAACAATTTAAGGTTTCTATGTCAATTCGAGGAATTTTGAAGGAAATTCGTAATACTCCATTATGTTCGAAAAAAATTTTCAGGTGTACAACGTAAAAATGCGATGAATAATTAAATGATATACAAACTATTTAGTGTTAATGCCGCGAAGATCACCCAGCTTGGATGCAGTAATGCCTGATTCTATAGCAACGAATGATGTTGAATTTTCAAAATCTTCTTTCTTCTTTCTCGTGTGGTTAGTGCCTAACCCGGTGTCAACGTTTTTATGGGCCTCTGACTTTGCTCTGACTTTCAAAATGAATAGCATTGGGAATGCAAGTGTGTTACGTAGGTCAATAAACATGCCAAAGACCACAAAATCACGCAATCAAAATCATCCATCTAACTTTAACTAAAAAACTCACCTAATAAATCAACACCTCTAAAGCGCAGCCCTATTCCATAGCGTGTAATTTGGCGCGCATTTTCAGCGTGCGTCTCCCGCCCACGTGTCGGCCATCAATCATGCGCGCGCGCATTGCTTGTGTGACGCCATGACGGTCTAATGCCGAAAGTTTCGCAAACTGACCGGGGCTTTGTTGGGCAGTTAAGTCTTTGTTTTAATGTAAGGTCATTGGGTTTAGCGGTGGTTTTTTTAATCATTATTTTAGGGTTACAGAAGGTGATAACGATATGCCAAATTCTAATCTACTTTGCGAAGATCTCGAGAAAAATCTGCGTGAGTTGTGTGACAGACGGACAAGAAAGTGACATTATACGGGTTCTGATATTTTTTTTGTTCGGAACCTTATAAATAAAGATGTTGATATTTTCATAATCCTAATATCTTTTTGAAAACGTTTTTTCATCAGTGATAGGCATTCCTAAGGTCCTATTAAATAAAGTGTGATTAAAGAATGCAGAATGTAAATATATTTACGTATTCGAGAAAAGTCCATAGATGAAATGATATTTAATATGTATGGAAGTAGTAAGTCGTATTTATATGGCCTGTAATGTGAAGTTTCGCACATGCCACCTAGTGCTATAATATTATCATAGCCAATACAAGTTAGCTTATACAAAACGGACGAGTTCCTTAGATTCCTAAAAGGCTTCGGTGCCCGCATTGGCAGACAAACATTGAGTAAAGAACCATGTATAAAATTTGCATTGAAATGTTGACGATGTCTTAACTTATTCAATGTTTGAGCAAATATGCAGTAAGCACACATATTTTTAATATTATTTGCATTGTAAATTATGTTTACAACATTGTAGTAATTCGCTGGCGTCGATAAGTAGGCGTCAATTGCCATGTTTATTGTGGGGCCATTGGACCAGTGTGCAGTGTGGTGGTCGTTAGATAAATAATGCTTGTAACAATGCTATGAAGTATTGGAGGTTCAGGCGACGTCGTAGGATCGTATCTGTATGCAAATTGTGGCGAATTTTCGTAACATGGCGGCGCCGGCGACCGATTCATCATAGAAATGTGGACGGATCTGCCCACGCGCAGTGTTTAATGCACCACCGAGCTAGACGGCGCGCGGCGGATGTAAGCCGCTTGATACGTTACGAAAACTGATTTGTATGTACATAATCCTAATTTGCGACACGGTGAATATCGATTGGGGTTACGTTATATTATTTTTGTGTAATGCAACATTGAACTGATCAAGTACTTTAAATGTAAAGCGCAGTAATTATTGAGAATTAAACGGACATGGAATTAACATAAATTAGACGTATACTTTGGTAGATTTATGTTATCAAAGATTGCCCAATATCATTTCTACACAAGATAAAAAAAAAACCGTCAAGTATCAAAACTTTTCTAAGAAATATCGCACTACACTATTTTGTGGTCTTAGTCCGTCGAAACCCTAATCTTTTGAGGTCATCTATTTTAGGACATGGGTGAGACTGGGACCTCTAATATCACGAGCTCACAAACATCACGCTTGAATAATCAAGGCTCTATTCAATATGTGCATCAAAACGTCACTTCAGACATATCACAGAGTGAATCAGTGAATTCTAGACTTAGGCTCTAAAGTTGGCAAACGTTTTAGGATGAATTAAGCTTCGGTTGTCCGATACTGTGATTCTAGTGGTCTATCTATCTTGTTTTTTGAAGTGGTTGGATTCTATGAAATAGATATCGCATTTAAACAGATATTTTTCTTTAGATTTAATTTTACAATGTGTAGCTTTTAGTTTTGAAGGAGTCAAAATGTGGTCACTGGTATTAAAAAAATATTATTATTCTCCTATAATTATCCCAATGTATTTGGGGTCGGCGCAGCATGTCTTCTTCTTCCATACTTCTCTATCACTCGACATCTCATCAGACACTTCCTTTCTTGCCATATCATCCTTCACACAGGCCATCCATCGTTTTTTTTTTGTCTTCCTCTACTCTTATACCCATCCACATTCATACTCAAAACTTTTTATTAAAAACGTATAATATTTTAAAATAATAAAGTAGAAGATAATACAAAAACTTCAAAGATTTGATTAGTACTGCTTCACTAGAAGACAGAGAAGTGACCGTTTTTTTTTCTTTGCCTGCTCTGTCCCACTCCTGGGAGAAGGCCTCCCTCCACTCCTTCCGCTTCTCGCGAAGTGACAGTTATCAGAGAAAAAAATCAATGAGCTTTCTATAAACCCGCGAGTCTGACTTATACAATGATCAAGTACACCCACAATGAGACCATAGTCAATAAATAACCGATCCACCCAATAAAACGCATATGACGCAACGAAACGAAGGTATTTAGTGTCAGCCACATTCAATACTGCAACCATTCAAGCCGCATGACTCCATTTAATAGTCATTGCGATGCGCACGCGCTGATCTTGATAAATGTCTGACTGTTTGATCGACAATCATTGAGAGACGAAAATTGTTTCATGTTTAAAATGGAGAGGAAGACCAAGGAAAGGTGGTGACAAATAACTTTGGGCTGGGGCAGGGAAAAAAATAACTTTTTCGTCACATTTTTGCATAGAATAGAAGAGGTAGTATAATCTAATTAGACGCATTTTTGCACTGGCAGATATAGTGTTACTGCCTTTCCTTTTTTTTCCTCTTTAGTGTTTTGCCTTTTCCCAATTATGTTGGGGTCGTCTTCCAGTCTAATCGGATGCAGCTGAATACCAGTATTTTATATGGAGCGACTGCCTATCTGACTTCCCCTACCCAGTTGGTATTGGATAATACGGTACTCCTTGGTAAGACTGGTTGTCAAACTTTCGGGCCACAGACTACTGGACGACTGTCAAACATCTACAATAGACAGCCGCTAGCCGGGCCCAACTATAGTGCTACGATCATTAATATAGGAGTACTATAGGTTACCTTTACTTATAGATAAAATAACCGTGAAGTGACATGTGTATCATTAATAGGTACGCTAATCATGTTTGGTTAAACTAAATTCGCGCTTGGACATTCAGTTGCGGACACCAGCCCGAAATACAATAAACTACAATTACGTACGTAATAGTAATAAATAATCATACTTGGCCATGCTCCATTCCCACAGCTCATCAGTCCCTGTTCTGCGGTGGACGTTTACCAGCCAATATGAGAGAGTTTTACTACGACACATATGGCAGATCTATACCGAGTTACGACTCCTTGCCATAATTTTATTGCCCCCGTCAGCTAGCTAAGACTGGCTACATCTCAATGTCTACCGTCCTATTCAATGAGGAGCCCATCAGATGAGTCAGGAATTCGTCAATGGGAATTTGTCCATCATTGCCCATTATTTGTGATGGCCATTACAGTTTAGCTATCAAAATGTCTAATACTCAATTGTGCTTTAAAGGTTTTAATTTATACTTTGTAAGGTAGATTGTAAAACCTGACAGCTTATTAAATTCTATTCAAATTGCTTGGCCAGATGTTTACTTTGATAGAATATTAAATATTCAATAATATCCTTTTGGAAATACATGAAATGATAATTCCTTTTGGAGCAGTATTATAGATTTAAACTCTGAAATGGAAACTGTTAGTGCTATTTACTCAGAATTTTGAATATGTTCTTATAGTTCCAAGAATGGTTTCGTTTCGACTAAAAAGGCGCCGCCAACACAAAATATATCTAAACAAGTGTTTGCTGACATAATTGAATACCCGATTTCAAGTCGAGATTGTCTTTAAGCCCCGATAGTATCGTAGATCTCGATCGAAAACTATTTGGAAGCAATTTGGTATCGGTATTCGGAATGTCTTAGTTTATAGAGTGGCAACGTCATGGTGAACACTGCCATAGTGTTGCAAAATATGTATTCAAATATTTGTAAATGGGTAAGCTATAAACATGTTGAGATAAGACGGAATGCTTTAGATAGTTTGTTGTCATTCAATGTTTTAGCGGGTGTCTGTACGGAGATTTAGCACTTTGAGAGGTGATTATACCTACGTTATACGTACAAAACGGATTTTATTTGTGTGTTTGACGTAAGTCTAATTAAATTACCTTCTTCGACCAATTTTCGTAAGCACCATTTTCCTCTTAGTTCTAGGTATTTCAGGGACATTTCTTGATTGAAAGTATGCGTTTTGCAGTGCCCCACTTTTCCTCACGAAAAATATTTGTTAAAAACGTTTTGTTTATTTTGTTACTACCGTGATTCTCTAAATTACAATTCTTATCTAATATTGATTACTAAAGCGATCAAAAACGTTCACGGTTTGTTTTATAAATTAAATTGCTAACAGCTGGGAGTCCGATCTTGCAAATAGGCGTAAAGTTTTGCACTTATAAAGCGCGGAATTGGCCATAAAAGTTAGTTAGTTTACATTTTGTTTTTATATTTAGCTCGTTTTACTAGAAGATATAGCGAAACTGATATGGTCTGATGTTTATAACTTCTTCATACCGTGTTTGGTATTAATATCCGTGGTCAAAGTTTACGATATTTCAGGGTTGTCGAGATGCGAAACTAATGTTGAATCTTGGAATGACATTCGATGGCCCCAGGCGTGTTGCGGTGTGCCTTTGTTCAAATACTAAATCTGGGTTTGTGCCTTACGGCTCTGCGTAGACCAAGTTTTGGACTAAGGTTGTTACTGGGGAGTAATTATTACATACCTTTAAGGATATTTATTTAATGTATTCCTAACGATATGCTCATTTCCGCCTCGTTCAGCTTTTTGCATACCCATACTGATACTTATTTTGCTCAGTTACATATCAAGCTACGCATTGGAATTTTTAAGACGCAAAATCAAATACGTAATCAATAATTTCTAAGTTTTTTCTTTCCTTTTTTAGCATACGTGTGCTCTAAATCTGTCTATCAAGTGCATAGTTGTCCATTACATAATACATTTCGAACCAAATGAATCTTTTCGTAGCCTTTAAAAGGACTAATTAAAAAAACACCGTTTGTCGGAAGCTGCACCCCTGCGCGCGATTTGCGCGTGCGCAGCTAGGCGCGGCGTCACTTCCTCAGTTGATCGGCGCCCGTGGCCGGCGGCGGTCGTGTCTGCGCGTAATGGCCTCACCAGTCCCGTTCCACAGCGCTGTCATTACATCGGGGAATCTTATAAAGCTTATTGAACTGGGCATATATTCTGATTGAATATTTTTTCAGGAGTGAGAAAATTAAATTTCTTCAATTTTGGGGTTAACACAAATGTAGAGCAAGAGAATGTTTTCATCGTATAATATTACATAGATTCTAATTTCTGAGCACCAAATGTCTGGCTGGAAACTTCTAAAAACTAACAAAAGACCAAATAATATAAAAGTGAATTCACTTTTCGTGACTTTAGAATCAATGATTCTGTTTTTTCAAAAGTTTCGAAATAAAACTGTAATAACTATTCAATGCAACTTCCCATGTCTCATAATTGAATAAGCTACACAATGCGACTTGCTCAACTTGCTAACTTTTTATACAGATTAGGGACAATGGAACGATTATGAAAGATTGCGATCTTTTAATCGATTTTCGATAGTCAATAGTTAAGGAGACAAGATCACGACAGGACCCAGCAGGGAACTGTTACCGAATACCGCATACCGATCATTATCTATTATTAATTAATTGGTATAGCTGTTCACGACGCCAGCCACTCAGAATAGTCACACATGATTGTGCAACCCGCAATTAAAAATGTTATATTAAGACATTTGTGTCACTCTATTATGGAATTTTGTTTTATAGGGAACTTTTTATTGCAATAATTTTTAATTTTTAATTCATCAACTCCTACATAACTGTGGGAGAAACTTTTACTTTGTCTCGCAACAATTTTCTTGTTCAAAACTGGAGATCTCTCTTTCACCGTGATTTACAGTTTTTTGAGTATGAAACGAAAGTGTTATGATTATGGGTAAGAATGGTGGCGTGCGTCACAGCGGTCGAGTTGGAGGCAAGAGCTCGATGGCGCGTAACGGGCGTCCAGTGAAAACTTACAAATAACCACCTATTAGTAGCCTCGAGCGGCGGCAGCGCAGGCGCAACCAACAATTTCACCCTGATTTATATCATCTGTACGTCGATGTACACCGAGAAAATGTGGGAAAATTTTCACTATCCGACAAGACCCGTAATTTGATAAGGGGAATCATCGCTCCGGTTCTACGATTGAAAACGACAGTTTCCTCTAAGTGCTGTGACCGGTCCCCGCGAGAAAACTCGATCGAAGGAAAAGTAGTTTGTAGTGCGACTACCCCTTATACACGACGTCTCGTAAATAACACCTTCGTACCGCTGTATAAGCAGTCATGCTATAAATATGAAATTAATATTTATAAGATCGCTAATCAATTTCATTTGAAATATTCTCTTTTAATTGCTTTAATTTAATCCAGTATTTGCTAAATGCACAACACTTAGGTACGCTGTCAAAATTAGAAATACAAAACGAAAATGGCAAGTTGTAAACTGGTTGGAGTTTTTTATGAAACTTGCATTTTTAACGAGCTCAAATAAATTTGTTACATGGATGAAGAACAGCTAACTAACGCTTACAACTTAATACCTACACTCATTCTAGAGCGGAATAAAGATGAGTCACGGCAATAAATGTTCAGACGTCGCGTCGTATGTCAACGAATAAAATTATACAGTTTTTAATGGTGAGAATGTGCTCTGGTCACATCACAGACGACATACAGCCTGCTTACGATGTACCGAGTTACGTGAATTGTAGCTTTAATTACAACAAGAGTTCAACACATCGAATATTGTGTCAAAGGTGCACTAAGTAGAGCAACCTCTCTCACGTACTCGAGTTTTTGAGACATTACGATCCAACAGTAGCACTAAAAAAAGTCAACTTACTCAACCAACTTTGAATCTTACTGCAATCAAAAAAAGTGTTTATTTGCGTGAGCTCTTTTTATGGTTTGAGAACTTCGTGGCGAAATAAACGCAACACAGAAGCAGTCAGCATCAATTGGCCGCGCGTTTTCACATAATAAAAAACAGTATATTACGCGTGTCTAAATTTCGTCCGTTACATTCTGAAAATACGTTTCTTTCGCTCTCTGATGACTTGCAGAGGGTAGTTAGACTGTAGGATGAATGTACAGGTATCGTAAACTGCAGAGAGATCGGTTCGAAGATAAGAAGACGAGTTTTTTCATTCACACAGACATGTATAGAAAATATTATGATAAAAATAAATGTAAGACAACTTTCAAAGACGGTTTTGGACAAAGACGGGTTGGATAATTGATTCGATCGATTAAAAGACAAGTAGTTTGTGGATTCAGATTATCGGATGTCAACGAACTGTTTCGGGTGTCTTCGGAAGCGGTCGGGTGGCGGTTCCTTTGAGCTTGGTTTAATTTCTTAATCGTAATTGAATTTGTTTGTTCCGAATGGCGAGCGAGATAACGCAACGCACTCGCGCTGATCGATTGTTCGCCTGTTGCGCTTGCGTCGCGAGCGGTGACCATTAAATTCGATAATCGAGTACAGGGATGTCAAAAGGAGGATTTTATTTTGGACTGGCTTAAGATAGCAAAACTTCGATTTGCAGTTTGAGAATTACAAAATTCAAAAAAAGTCATAAGGACTTAGCTGGAAGCGATGGAGAACTAGATTATTAAGCTGAAATGGTAAAGGCTTCGTAAACTGTTGTTCTTCTCGCCAATTTGCGAGGACGCCATCCAAGGTGTCCCACCATCTTTTCCTCGGTCTGCCGCGACCCCGTCTAGCTGTCTTCTTTAGCGAGTTGAAGCACACTATCGTGAGAAGCGGGAGGAATGGGGGGAGGTCTTTGCCCAAGAGTGGGATAGAAGGGCAAAAAAAAACAGTTGTTTCACTTATGCCAGTAACGATTCCTATGTCTTATCTATTTAGGTTTTAATGACTTTTTTATCATTGTAATTAATTTATAAATCACGTTGCTAAGTAAATAAAAATATAACGCGATCGTCTGTTTATTATTTTGTATAATAGCTGCTTTCTAGTTTCATTGAATCATGTCTATTAAAATTGTCCGCACATATCCCACCAATCTTAAACGCATGGTAACACTAAAAGCAACTAATAACCTCGAAGATTAGATAGATGGGTTCTGTTATTGATTAGGCTTTTGTGTATTGTCCTTTAAAGGTGAAGTTTAAGTCGCAATTGAAGTCCGCAGTATCTCTTGACAAATGGACACCGCGTGGTTACATCATGGAATGCGGAATACCGATGTTTAGGATCGATGGTGAGTAAATATGTTATGTATTTTGAATTTATTAATACATGGAAGGTATTTTGTTGGGTAACGAAAATTGCTATTTCTATATGAATATTATTCTGCTTTTGTTTCCTATTAAAATTTTATTGACATCGTTATAATTCAGTAATAAGATTCTAGGCAAATGATAGTGCGTAGAGCTACCTAATTCGGTTTGCAAAACTTTCAGGCTATTGTTTATTTTTAAGTGCTATATCTACAATTTTTTTGTTTTTAAAGGTCAGGAAAATCAAATAATTTAGATCAACATCTTGCTAGTTTTCCCCAAAAGGAAGTCTATTTATACCTGCAAGGCTTCATACATACATTACAAGAGATTAATGTCGTTTAAAAGATCAGGTACTACCGCTACCATTATAATTATTATGAAGACGGACTGCACACGAAGATTCCATAGGTCCATTTCACACGACGTTAAAATATACCCTCTTTCCTTTTATCGACCTTAATTATTGCCAAAAAGCCGACATTTAAGACTGTTTGACGTTTCTTAATCACATCGATAAGGACTAACGACACTATTGACGTATATATCCGACAAATTGCAATAATAAAATTAAAGTTTCTTTTTGGCGATTCGACCGGCAATTTGCCAACACTCTTTAATGTTTTTAATGTTTCCTTTTGATTATGAAATAAAAAGGTTTTATTTGAGCCTATTAAGTGGCGAAATAAATGTAATTTCACTGAGATATGATTTTAAGGTGTTTATTTTAACTTTCTGTTTTTACGCTCACAGTTGGAACTTCCATTAACAAAGAATAATTATACCCTGACACAAGTGGGTTAGGTCATAACATGCGAAGTTGATTCCGTCAACAGCCTTAATTAATGGCACTCGCTTTAACGCAAACTGTTGTATAAATCTGTCCACAACAAAATGGTAAATGTTTGTCCGGACATGGTATGTTCTTGAGATCTATATTAGATAAGTCCTATTAAGGAGATTAAGTTTTACACGAGAATTTATGTTTTTAGCTAAGCCAAATTAGCAGTCCGTTCCAAAACAAAGAATTAGGCTGATTTCACAGCGTCTGGGTTTACCGCAAGGGCCGTGCATGTCGTCATCGGCTACGACATCGCCGACGGGAAGCGAAAGCGAATCAATCCGGCTTTTATCAACGCTGTGCGTGACCGAGGCCATTGTTAGGAAAGGGAAAATGGGACGGAGCTGCGGAGGCGCCGCGGAAAATAGAAGAATAACACGGCAGCGCGCTTCACTGGACGTTTTTGTAAGACGCAAGCGCAGCCGTCCGGCGTGACGCTGGGCGCGTGCCACTTCGCGCCGCACGCCGTCACGACCGACATCCATACACTAGGCGAACCACTTATAAATCAGGGATCATCAATATTTCGTACGTGATCGTAACAGTAATTCCCATCTAAATCCAAACCAGATTGGTAGACCTTGTCTAAAGTTCAAACGGCACGTGCGGCGCGGAAAGCGTATCTGTCAGCCGCGAACATTAAACTTCTATGTGGAATACATCTGACATAAAGATAAGGAGTTTGAACCCGAGACCTTTTCGATCTAGCATTTTACAATTGCGCCACTGTGAAATTGTGGTTGGTGGCGTGTGCTGGCCGGCTTTTATTTATATTGGTTGTAGTGCAGGAGCGCTCACGACCCGGTAATTGATGCTCTCGGAGGCGCGCGTGCCTGCGCACTCGGCGAGCCGTTATAAGTGCTCCAACACACTGAACGAGCACGCGCTAAACTTATACCGCCTATATACTGGTGCTTCTTTCAAAATATTAGACGCTTCGTCGCGGTCGTAGCTTTTTAGTGCGGCTTATTAGCGTGCGTTATGTCAAAGTTAGCGGTTTTCTGCGCTTTGCGCTTGGAATTGGATCATTAAAGACCATGTACAATTTAATAGGTGCATAAAGGTTGCAGTTTTAGTATAGGATGACTAACTAGATTTAATCTATATTTTATGTGGTGACCTTAACCTTATTCGTCAAATAATTCACCGCTATTATCTTTTAATTTAATCAAATCGCTCTGCTTTGTTAAACTTTTTATACCTACATTCTTTGTAAACAAAATGGAGTATGAATACAATGAAAAGGCCATGATTAAAATGATTGATAAGCAGATGAAATGCTCGGATTTCTTTCCGTTTCGAGATGAATTAAAACTTGAATAATTTTATCACTTCAACCGCTAATTGAGCTAGATGGACAGTTACTTTAGTTTTATCGTTTGCTCGTTTCCTTTTCGTGATTGAATTTAAAGTAGACACCTAAGAACGTTCTTGATTAAATTATGTACCTTCTAACTGCATTCAAATAAAATCTCGGTGTTAAAATTTGTTAGATTTCGCAGAGCATGTTCATCTTCCAGCTTTAATTAAATAATTAATTAACCATTCGATCTGATTCCTGCAACCCAACAATAAAACAAGTTAAACTAGTTTTTACACCCTACATCTCAGTAACCGTTACGTTCAGTTAACTGAGAATTCTCGCGGGATAATAAGCACTTAATAAACTTTATGATCTCTCCCGGCACAGTGCGAAAAACCTTAACCACATAAAAGTTAAAAGCCCTTAATTACCTAATTGTTTTACAAAAATAGTTGAAAATTAACGAACAGCGAGCGCAAGCGCCGCCAATCATTTTAAAAGGCCCGCAAAGCGTCGTATCTGAAAACGATCGACGTTTATTTCGGCTTTCGCGCAAATGGAGGTAAAAGTCCCCTGTGATTTCGATAAAATGTATTAAAGCAATTCGATAAAAACGAAAATTGATAAAGGTTTTTTTTCCACTCACTTTACACGTGAGTGGTTCGTGATTTAAGGCAACATCGGTGTCTGTGACTCGCAACTCTTTATACAGACGCCAGCATATCAAGCTACTCAAAACTGTCAAATATTCCCAATCAGTCTTGAACCTAATGCTTTAGCGATAAAGTTGAAAATCTAATAAAGAAATTTGACAGATTGTAGTAGCTTTATGTTCTGGCGTCTGTACTTCGTGAGTGGGCCGATTCATACTCGAATAGTTCCGATCACGTAACGACCGTTTTCGATTGTTTGCTCCACATGGTGAAACTGGAGTTTTCTTGTGTCGCATTACAGTTTCCATTAGAGTGTCTGCCCTAAAAGGTTCTTTTATTGCCGTTAAATTGTGCTAAACTTTTTTTAACGACACCATAAATTGGTTGTTCAATAACCAATTATGCAAGTGGTTCCACAAGAAGCTGTTACGGGCTGTTTCAAGTAAATTGGCATCACATATTTGTTGGAAAACTGTCCGACATCCTGTCTTTAATTGTGGGCGCATCCGTTCTTGATAATTTTTCTCAAGAAAACTGTGATGAACACATTCGACGACGATTGCTATTTATTGTAATGGCCACATAATGAAGCTTCCGCCTTATTTGTAGTGTGATCTATGCTCATAAAAGTAGTGTGGAAGTAAACTTGTTTTAATGCATAATAGGTGTTACTTTTTTATTTGTTTTTTTTTTAGAGACTAATTAAGTTACTAAGTATAATTAAAAGAGTAATTATGTCATTTACTTTATTACCTCGCCGATTGGAATAATCTACATCTTTTTATGTAGATTACGCCAGTACCAGCATATGTATTACTTAATCGCAAGTACCAGCATATGTATCTATAAATATTTCATTATGAAGTTTTAGGCGGCCTCAACATAGTTGCAAAAAGGCTAGGCCAATGCTGAATTATGTTTTAGAAAAATACTACAACATAAATCCGGATACAACTAAAACGAAACCTTCTTATTTACAGCTCTATATCTATCTCAATCAGATCAACACACCATCTTCGCATAAAAACATGAAGTGCGAACGACGCTAAACTAAAGTGAAACCGTGGAGCACTAAAAGTCGACAACCATCTCTATAGAGCTGTTGAAACCACTTCATTTAATCGAGCCACTATCTAGAATATCGATTTTTACCCATGCTGTGGCATAATTGGAGCGGCGTAAGTGTACTCATTGGAAACAAGATATCTCTACTAATCCGAGCTGGTCAATAAAATCTATTATGTATGCATCTTGTCTTATCCATTCGCGGTTTTGCGATTTCAAAACGCAATTTTATTTGCGCACTGTTTTAGTGATGTGCGGGGTTTAATCGATAATGTGATTTCAGTTAATCGATTTCGAGAATTTCGATCTCTGCTCTATAAAACTATTTTGAAATAGTTAATGTTACACAAATATATTACGCCGCCAGTCTCTTGGGTACATTACCAGTTGACAGCGTTGAGGAGGAGTTTTTTGACGCCTTTTTTTAAGTTAGTTACTTTAGTTTATTTTAATTTATTAATGTATATATATTAACTGAATAATATGTAAACAAATATTAAGTGCGGTATACTATGGTTGACATTTCAAGTTATTTTTACTGTAAAATAAATTAACCGTTAATAGCAAGACATTCAGTTAAATTTTAGTAGTGGTAAACATGATGATTAGCGAATTATTTACGTAGAACATGACTTTTATAGTTAATAGGTTAGTTTATCTAAACTAAGTACAGGAAGCGATGATAAAATTTTAATGAATACTGGTATATACTCTAAAATTGGGTTAAGAATCCGAATTAAAATGTATACATTTATACATTTTGATTTCAAAATATGTTACATTGTCTAAGAATATATTATGATCGTATAGATTGTAGAGATAAAAAGCTATAATATAAATGACGTAGAATATTTCTGGATACTATTACGTAACACATTAGCAACTAATTGTAAAAAGGAGAGTGGATTGCGAAGATGCAAATGCCTTCTTCGATTTGTATAGAACTTTCACTATCTAGTATGTACAAGTGAGTGTTAAAGGATATTTATAATTAAGAAAGAATTTCTAAGGGTTACGAATAATATTATACATTTTCTGTATTATTGCACCTACTGTTTTGTCTCTGCATCACCCTAAGGTAGACTGGTAGAAAATGCCCAAGGCATTAAGTCCGTCTTTGTACATTATTTGCATAAAGTTTTAATAAATAAAATAAATAAATACATGTGAAAGTCTGTCTGTAAAATTTTCATACTTTAAGGACTGACTGGATCTGAATGAAATTTCGCGAAAAGGAGGATGATATACTTTTTTTCTCGGTAGTGCGTTCCGACCTCCAGGCGGACGAAACAGCGGTAAAAAGCTAGTTCAATATAAAGCAAATCGAAATCGGATAACTACACAGTTCCGAACAAGAAAATCAAATTTCTAAGCAGGTGTACAAATAAATCACGTAGATTCGTTAACTGTGGTACAATTAGATGAGATTATATTAAAGGAAATTAGCAATTATTGCTAGTGAAACGGTAGACTGTGGCTACTGGGCTGTTATAACTAGTTCTATAAAGGGCACTATACACCAAAGCCGACGAACCGCCGACCCAGCCCGCCGACATATCCCGGCGGCGCAGGCGGCTTTACACAGGGTCATCACCCGGTTTTAGGCACCTGTATACGGCAAGGGGAAGATTCTATCCATCGTATTTAACAACTTTTGCTATGAAGCTCTGATTCAATTCTTAAAAAACTTTTCATGTTGCCTTGTGTCACTCAAGCTATACTCTATAGTGACAAAAAACGTAGCACTTTTCATGCCATCGACAATTTTTTTCGACTTACACTGATTTGAAGCCATCAATTAGCTCGCCGACAGCAAAATTGCCGACACATGTTAGTGTGTCGGAGGCTTTAGTGTGCAGAGCCCTTTATAACATGATGCGTGCGCGCAGATACCTTGATCGTTAACTCAACTATGTTATAACCTTCTTTTATCTATCAACATTTGCATATTAACATACTTTAATGTTACTAGACGCATTTGACGCTCTCAATCGCTTTATCTAGAATCTAAATTGTTCTATTAAAATATTAAATGTTAAGAAATTGGTAGTAACATCGGCGCGAGCGCCGTTCAGTAGACTTTTATTATTTTGTATTTATAAATTGTTTTAGGTTATATTTTTTGTTTTGTTTGTGAATGTGTGTTATTATGATAATAGGCTCGTGTGTGGTATTATTATTTAATAATAGTAGGTGTTGAATAATAATGTGGGAGTTAATGATACCTTGATATTGTTTCAGTGTTTAGTGATTGCGTAGTTTTGGGTCGTGCAAGAAACGAATCATCATGATTATTCGCCTAGCCTTTTTCTTAACTATGTTGGTGTCAGCTTCCAGTCTAACATGTTTCAGCTGAGTCTAAATGAGTATGCACTTTCATCTTAAGAAAAGTGATTTTATAGAATTTTTCTGTCATTTCTATTACGGAGATTATAGTTATAAAAGTCGTTTCCAGAATTTATATTCAAAGTGAAGATACATTATGATACAAGATGAACAAAAGAAAGCCTGTAAGAACCTTTTAAAGCAACAACGGGTATCCAGCGGCTATGCGCGCAAATTATGCGTTTTGATGTGATCTTAATACGCGGTCGGGCTCAGATCAAGGGTGATAGATACGGTACTATGAGAACTCGAAACATTCTACTTATTTATTTTATATTGAAAAGTTTTTTTGAGATACCAAGCAAATGAAATCTCAAAAAAAAAGAAACATTCGATCGAAAGCTTACTTTATATGATCCGTTTATAGCGAGTGTCATAAAAAAAATATCTTTTTTTTTCTCTAAGAACCAAAAAGTTTTTTACACGTGACCCGAAAGTAAATTTTTCATGAGTTTCCTTAATATAACGCAAGACAATTTAAAGTTTCACTTTTCTAAATATAATTACATCAACCCAAATGCCTACCAACTTCTGATTCACGACCAGATGTTTTTTCCCTCCAATTACCGCATAACTATACAAACTACATATCGATACTACAATTACGATACATCGATATAAAAGCAATCGAGTTGAAATCGAGCTGGTTACCAAGTAGTGGCGCAAACTCGCGTAATATCAATTGTAGGCGACCGCAAATACTTGAATCCGTTGCTTTCGCGATGTATCGGAGGAAAGTGGGGCTCTGATTCACAATGTTGTTTGATAAGAAAATGTTACTTTTGTAAGTAGATAGTGTTCTTGGAAAGGAATAAGGGACGGTCTAAAACTGGAACTATGCTCATGAATGGATGGATGTATTCTTAGTCACTAATCATTTCATCAATCATCAAGCAATCTTTCATATTTCATTCATCATCATCTTCCTGTCCTTGTCCCATGTTACTTACAGCGCAACACACTTTTTTTCTTCCATTCTCTTCTGTCAACCGTCACGCTATCATTTACTCCTTTTTCTTTCATATCATTCCTCACAAAATCCATCACTCGTTTCCTTGGTCTTCCTCTCCATCCAAAATCATTTATATCTTGCACATTTCATTATTGTCCCTAAATAAAATCATCTTTGATCACCTACAACATGAATAAGTGTACTGAAAAATCCTGCAGATCTTTACAGAAGGAGTATTTATCGTATCATCCAAAAATATCCATCAGTTTCTGTAAATAGACGTTTCAAAAAAACGTTTTAACCGTCTATTTTCAACCATTTGCTAACATTTTAAAAGTGAAAAGCAGTAAATAAGATTACTTGAAGCCAATTTCTAAATAAATTCAACAGTTTATCGGCAACAGCACCTTTGGTAGGCTCATAAACAAATTATAAAACCAGAATTGAAATACAAAGTCCTATTCACAATATCGATTTATCTAATAGTTTATGCCTTGCCAATTTAGGATCAGATTCAAAAGCTTAATAGACGTTAAATATATTCAAATCTCGTTATATTCCGAAATATAATTTTCTTCTGTAATAAAGTATCTGACTACAAAGAAATGTATAGTATTTCGTATAGTTTGCATTGAATGGTTGAATCGAAACTCAAACTTAAGCCGTTGGTCCCGGGTCATTTGTAGATCTTTGACAGTCGTTAGGTAGTCAGTGGCCCAAAAAATCTGACAACCAGTCTTCCCAAGGGGTATCGTATTACCCAGTACTAACTGGGTGTGGAGGTCAGATAGGTAGTCGCTCCATGTAAAATACTGGTATTCAGCTGCATCCGGTTAGACTGGAAGCCGACCCCAATATACATAGTTGGGAAAAGGCTAGGCAGATGATGGTTGAATCGAAACTCAGTGATTTCATTATAACTCGGTGTGGTTAAATCTTGGTGGTTATCTTGAACTGGTGGTTATGTGGGAGCCTTCTAATAAAATACTTGGGTGTGAGCTCACTATAATTTATTTTCTATTAACACTTCATCTCCGCCTGTGCTGAAATTGTTAACAGTTAACAGTATCTATTGGGTACAGATTGCAGCTCGATAGATTCTATGTTACATAGATTCTATTACTTTTTTTCAATAAAGGGAAGTTAGCAAGTAGCTTCAAATTATGAACATAATTTAACTATGAGACCAACACTGAACGAAAAGTCGGACTTGCGCATGAAGGGTTCCGTTCCATGGTAGTAGCCCCCATATTTAAAATTCATTAATTTACGTTACAGGTCCGCCTTTGGGTCATCGACTTACAAATGTGTACCAAATTTCAACTCAATCGGTCCAGTAGTTTCGGAGTAAATTGGTTGTGACAGACGGACAGACACGCGAGTGATCCTATACGGGTTCCGTTTTTTCCTTTTGAGGTAGGGAACCCTAAAAATCAGCTGTCCCATACATTTCGGTCATTTATATGGACATAAATAAATGTATTAAACACTAACAGCTGATTTTTTAAAATTTACTTGAAAGTGTATCAATACTTCGACCCTTACTTACTATTCAGTAAAGAGATTTTATTTGAGAAAATGTATGGGCCTTTATCAATTCCTATCAATGAGGTTCTTTATATCACTGTACCGTTCTAAAATGCGAGGTAGACAGGCAGCTAGACTGCACAATCACGTAGCTGATTCGACGCATACAACTCAGGCTAATCCGACATGACCACAGGTAAGTTACGGGCCGCTGAATCAGCCTCACAATCAACTTGCATAGTGTGCCATCTGCCTAACGCATCTGTGGAACTAGCCTTATAACATCTGATATATTACCTTGATAGTCATAACCTTGCCACTTCATATCAAGATCATCTTTTTAAGAAAACTTGTCTAGTATTATTGCCTCGTTGGTCTAGTGGTCGCAAGAGTGACTGCTCAGCATTAGGTCCGGGGTTCGTTTCACGGGACGGGTAAAGTGTTATTTTGTTTTTCCATAAGGAATTTCTCTGTAGCAGTCTGGGTTTGTGCCCGGTTGATTGCAATAGGCTCGCCCCCTATTACATGGGACTTTAAAAATATAATTGGTGAAATGTGGTTGTACGACTATTCTAAGACACGCCTCTGCCTAACCCTTCGGAGATTACAGGCTTCATGTTATGTTATCTACGATTAAACTAACATTTATCATGCACATAAATCTTAACAAAATATCTCAGCAAAATGACTAAACAGCGTAAATTTATACCTGTTGGCAGATAATTTATAAATGACAAAACTAAATTCCTGTTAAAATATACATTTACAAGATCCCAAGTAATATTTTTCGCTAGCCTTGAAGTGCCAATTTCCAATGATCACCCGTTATGATAAACTGTGTTTTATGAAAATTTTATGATCGATTATGATTGGTTATTTAAATAGACAATTACGCAGCGTTTAATGAAAATTACTTTTCAATTAGCCAGCATCCTGTTCGTTGGTGTATTTATATTAATGTATCAATATTTATATTGACTTGTCATGTCACGAACGGTAACGTTTAGTCAAATAAACCGTTCGTTTAATTTATTTTGAGATACAATCAATAGTTATTAGTGTTGTTTTTAATTGTTAGTGTGGTGGGTAATCGCATGTAATGGTATTGCGTAAACTGTCGTCGATTGCAATGATATTTGACACCAATGTCCGATAGAAGTATATTGTTATTTTAGTTTGGTCGTTTATACCTGTGTTGTCGGTGGTCAAGAGGTTAGCCTGTATTATGCTGTGGGTGGCGGAAGAGGCAATTATGTAAAGAGAGTGGGAAGTACCATTTACAGGGAAACTGATAATATCATAGTTTAATATGATGGTGTTTGTATGGATAGGACATGCTACAGTCGCTTCCAAGCGATTTTAAGGAAAGGAAACTCAGAGTGAACTTAGGGCAATAAAAAATCTTCTAATTTTGGCTTAGATAGAATTCTGACTTCCCTAAGTTACCTTGGACAGCACTAATGGCTTAGAAACATCGATATATACAAGCTAGTCATTAGTAGTCACAGTAATTATTATGAGGTTTCTCGTATTTTTGACTATTTGTATGTATTATAATATATATTAGTTTATTTCATTTTATTTGTATTAGTATGTACCTATTTATGTAGGTATATCAATTCATGTTAGCAAAATGGTATTTTTCTTATTTATTTTTTTGTACTCTATCACAAGCTGTCCTATTTGACCCAAAGGTTGACTGGTAGAGAATGCCTTGTGGCATTAATTCCGCCTATGTACCACTTTTGTACATGAAGTTTAAATAAATAAACGCAGCAAACGTGGTTTTCAACACTAGAACCTCCTCTCAATTACAAAATTCCTTTGCAAAATAATAACATTTGCTATAATTATAATAGTAAAGATAATTAGTACTACAGCAGACACCTAACATTTTCAATTTAAAGACGCGTGGCACCACAGGAAACGAACTTTGGAATCGAACACAGGAAGCCGCGGCCATTACACGAATGAATTCAACAGTTAAAACAAAATCGTTTAAAATTATGCGCAAACTTAAAAGTAATTACTTCGTGTAGCTTCTGATCTTATTCTATTTTAATTAGTATTTAATGTAAGCGAAGTCAGGTGCGTGAGTAGTAATTACGTGGTAAGTTTGATGGTTAAACGGCTGTCAGTAGTATAATGTGTTTACAGCAATTAATGGAGTACTTCTGGTGTTCCTGTAGTATATTATTTATGTACATATAAATAAATAGATAAATGTGCGTATGAATAATTAATGCCATTTCATTAGTTTACTGTACTTAGCTGTCTTCAATACAAGGGTATTATAATCATTAAGTTTTAGATATGTGGTATACTGTTGTAGTAGTCTTGTAGGTACAGGTAATGTTAGCGTTGACAATAATTAACATTTGCAGGGCAAAGACCACATCGCCATCTTTTCGATATCTACAAAGTATTAGTAGTATTTATCATTAGTTATTTAATTGTATTAATAGTATTGTTATATGTTTTGTCTTTGTATTTATAAGTACGTTAGTATATTCGTATAAGAATATCATATATTATGTTATATTATATTTAAACAGTTCTGCTTTATGTTTTACGCATTTTATTTTCTCTTCTTCTTTAACACACTATGTCTACTCTACTATCTGTTTTTCCTTTTGCTGATCATGATTTCTTTAGAAATAAGCATCACTTTTGTACTATTTTCTATTATTTTCTTCTTTTCTGTATATGGTGTGTACATAAATTGTTAAATAAATAAAGTATCGAAAGCGTATTTTTTTTTTTTCTCTTTATTTAAGGGGCTTGTTCATTTTGAAGATGTCGCCCACATAAATTGTTAAATAAATAAAGTATCAAAGAAAGAAAAAAAAAGAAAGCGTATTTGGGACTAGACAAAGTTAGAAAACAAAGTATTTTCCGGCAAACAATATCGAGTTTCATGAAAATTTCCCATCGGAAAACAGTTAATGGGTATATGTTTATTGCTTTCTGCTTTGTGTCATAGAAATACCATTCTGAACTAGATTTACGATTTTGAAATAGATACTGTACAAAATGTCGCAAAATTCAAAAGACTTCTTAAGATTTAGAAGAAAATTGCGAATATTAGTCACGTCATGTTAGTATTTCACACTAAGAACAGTAAGTACAATAGTAAGGAGTACAATAAACGTCTGATATGCCAGCACCACTGCACCAGGTGGCTCGTGAAGCAACTCTGAATTGGGATCAAAGGCTACGCTGGTGTATAAGTGTTACATTGTTAGACAATCGAGCTGTGCTGAATAGTTCCTCTTCTCTTATGGTGTCGTGTGCATAGAATACCTATGAATCATTGAAGTTTTCTTTTGAATCTGGATCCTGTATAGTGTTGGATAGGAATATGATCTAGTATGAGGGCATTCTCCTTTTAAATGGCTAAATGTCTGTGTTTTAATAGGCACACTAGCTAAACAGAGGTGTCTCTGTGGTACTACCCACAATTCGTCATTTATAAGTCCGTTGTGATTTATTTATTTATTTAATTACAACGGTTGTGTTTACAACCAATTACAGTAACTAAAGTTATAAAAATAATCGAGACAATTATAACACGTATTAAAATATACAAAATAATAAAGTAAAGCAAAATTTTAATTGAATGGTAATGAATTTGTAATGATATGAGGAGTCCCATCGGAGTGTACCTATTGCTTTCAAATGGGTAAAAATCCAGACTAATAATATTTAGTTTAGATCCAAATACATTCCGTTTAAAAATTCAACTGTTATAAAAAAGCATCTACTAAACTACAGCCTCGAAGTCCAATAAAAAATAAAACGGTCGTATAATGCAAATTACTCTAATTTATACAGATTCAAGATGGAAAACGGCGCTCCTAGGAAAATTTCTCCGTGGCGGTCGTTTGCGGCGATTATATCGGGCATGTAATGCGTGTGCCTGCAGTCGGCTGCAGTCGCGGACGATGTATCGTCACACTGAGCTGGTGTACTGGATGCGATAGGGGAAATGGAGGAGGCAATGTTTATTTTTGGTGTAGGTGACTGAATAAGCAGAGTATGAATAAAAATTGTAGGCGATTCAGCGTAAGATAGAGGAGGACTTCTTCTTTATCGTGTGGTAATGCCTAACCTGGTGTCAGACTTTTTATGCCGCCCATGGGCATCTGACTTGGCTTTACATGCCGTCGAGAAATATCTCTCAGGCATGCTGGTTTCCAACAATATTTTCCTGTACCGAAGCAAGTGATAATTATACAATACATGAATCAGAAAAATCAGAGCTGCGTGTTTTAGGTTCAAACTCGAAACCTATGACTTGACAGAGAGAACTGAACGAAGATGAATTTGGTTTAGAACAGATTTTAATTTCCTAAATATTTACATCAGTATAACACAAATTCTTCTATATTTTTTAAATGGCCATTTCAAATTTTGAAGAAAGGTAATACATATTTAAATAATGCCGACTGTAACATAATGAAAATAATAACTTCTTTCTACAGAAATATTTTTTTTTGAAGTCGGATAAAAAATAAAACACCGATAGAAAATACAATATTCCACCCAAGTGTAGTAATACACGTCATTGTAGCGTTCAGTAATGTATGTACGAGTTACGTTTACTTTTACTCGGAGACACATTTCAACCGCTTATCTCGTTAAACTCCTCACTGATTTCGATCACGTTTTTCCTAAAGTAGCAGAAAAGACAGTTTGTCATTAAGATTTATGTTTCTGAAATAAAGTAGTAAGTCATTACGTTCTTCCTCAAACAAAAGTTCTGGCAACTTCATTTAGAGTGCGCGATTCTTTTGTAAAAAAAACTTTTTTCCTTATTGATTTTGAAATTGCTCAATAAATTGCACTAGCCGACTTTACTTTAGTCTAAATTGTGTAGAAAGTTTACGTAACACCACTACTCGTGATTAAACTTAAAAGTTTGGAAATAATGTCGAACAGTACGGTAGTTGTCCACTTTAGTTAGTAGGTACTATGTTAGACGTAGAGATTGCAGAGAAAGTACAGCGAACACAACAATTTCAAATATTCAAGCAGCAGCAGGTATGAGATTCTAAAAGCCACTTAAATTGGAAAAGGAGTTCTTATACCTATGAGATTATTTAACACAAAAGCACCCACTTTATAGCCTTTAAAAACTGCGTGTCGAGAATTGCCTCAACACATAAGTTTGTTGTCATGGACAATAATATATTTGTCACTAACTTGAATTATACAGGTTTAAAAGTCTAGAAAAAAAAATCTTAAACAAGTTTAGAAAGAAAACACGTTTAAATACCACAAAAAGGAAATGTTAAAAAAAAACTTCAATCTAAACAAAAAAGCGTGTTCACCTAATTTAAACTTTTCCAACTTTCGATAGCATATTCAGTAATTCCTTACCCCGTCGCCGTCGCAGGCGCATGTTACAAGGTATTACGGGGAGGTGCTCCACTAGTAGCCAACTAATCGCAGGCCTGAGGTCAAACCGTGTAGGAGCCCCGCGGCCCGCCAGTCCCGCCACGTTTATTATAATAAGCCGCGCTACCATTATAAAGTTTGCCCATCGCCCTTTATGCTAGGTTACGGACCACGGACTTGGCTTACGGAAATTATTTTCACATTAATTTTGTTTAGATGACACGATGTCGGATTTAGATTTGCTCTCATTGCTGGGACTTGTAATTGGATTGGGAGATGTATGGTGGTGTGTTTTAGTTATGTTTATTGAATTTAACAAACCGTTTGCGAATGTAGGTTGGATTTGGAGGTTCATTCACGATTTTGGCTTTCCTAAAAAGTATTTATATCTACTTCTTGTTATAATTTAACTGCCTAGTTGGTCTAGTGCTCGCAAGCGCGACTGCTGAGCAAAAGGTCCTGGGTTCGATTCCCGGGTCGGGCAAAGTGTTATTGGGTTTTTCCATCAGGAATTTCTCATTAGCATCCATGGAGTCTGGATCTACGCCCGGTTGACGGCAATAGGGTCTCCTCCTATTACATGGAACTTTAACATAAATGGCGAAAAGTGGGTGTAGTATTCGGTACACTTCTGCCTAGCCCTTCGGGGATTGAACGTGATGTTATGTTATGTGATATGTAATGTTATAATACTTAGTGATTGATAGGTTACTAGAATTTTCATAGTATTTTCCAGTGCCATTTTCTAAATAAGTAAGTAGGGTAAAATTTGCGATGGTTCTTTTACTTGTCATGATGTTTTATAATACTTAGTTATAGTTAGGTAAATATAAATTCCATAGTTTTCTCTGAGTAATTTTCTTTCGAAATAGGACTAAGATGGACTTACCTATTAGCGCTTCGACGTGGTAACTGGGTATAATCTCATTTGCGGTAGTCAGCTTGGCGGCGGTTATGGTACACTGAAACGAAACATAACCTACGTTATAACATCAATCAAACAAAATTATACAACCATCGATCGTTCCAAGAAACAATTTAATAAGCAAACATACACAAATAACATGTTACGTTACGAATAAAGATGACGCGAACGAAATCAGGCTAATAATTGGCAATAAAAAATGTATAGGTTTTGATGACAAATAAAGCGACTAGTCCGACCATAATGACTGTGATTGACTCAACAAATAATAACGGTTGTTAGCAAATAATAAGGCTTAGTCGCAATAAGTTAATTTCATCGACATCTGCTCGATTGCGCAAGCTTCAGTCGTCCCCAAATAAAGTTGCGACAAAAAGCCGGAATTATTTCATTGTATTACAAAATCGACTTCAAATTAGTCGCATCGTGACAACCCTAGCGGTCGATATAGAAGTCTATTGAGTTTTAATCGCGTGATCTTTGAACCGTTGCCAAATGTTCGCGAGCCCTGCATTGTCGCTACATTACCGAATGATTCACGATCCCTGGCTTTATAGCTGAAATAAAGTGTTGTTCCTCACTTTACACAAATAATATAAATTATATCGATGCTTGAACAAGATTACGTGATATTATACTTTTAAACTGGAACGTCGTAATTTTTAAGTTAACGATCTTGTTTATGACGTCGTAAATTAAGTATGTTGCGATATTTGTAACGAGTCTTTGTTGTAACTTGTAAGTTTCACTCATCCTGCTTGTAAATAAACTATTTATACTAGCAGCGGTAAGTGATAACTTACCAGTGTCAGCAATGCTTTCATTTTGTCGATACAAAGTATTTACTGCAACCGTATCTATTGATTAAAATGATGCCTTCAACTTTATGATTTCCTCCGACATCGACAATCTTCCATATCAGGTGAATATATACATAATAAACGAACATTTCTACATTCACTGCTACAAGACGTTATCAAGATTTTCTGAAAGGGAACTTCCACTGGTGTAGCCATCGTCTCTCATACCCAAATGATTGGAAAACTCAAGGAATAACTAAATATTCATAAAACTACTTAACACGGATAAAATTATATAGTACAGAGGCGTATTTTATTCGCATAAGCGGAAAATAATTTCTTTATAGGCATAGAATCGATTAGTAGCGCGCTTTACGATGCGCCTGCGCTGCTCGGCTGCATCGGCTGCCAGGTTTATTGCAGCCATACTATACGTAAGTACTCGGTACACATAGTTCAATTCAACTAGTTAATAATGATTTAAACCTTCCGTTAATGAAAAATTAGACCTGTAACCAGAAGCTTGTAAATTTTAATGGACGCTAAAATTTTATGCAAATTTTAGGTTTGAGTTTTATTGTGGTAAGGTAACTGGGGGTAATTGTAGGGTAAGTGCTGTGGGAGGCAACATTTTAAGTTGGACGTAACTCATATTTTATGGAGTAGTTAAGTGCAAAACCTTAAACTAGATTCTAGTATGTAAAACATAAATAAACCGAGTTTAATACCTAAGCACTAATTCATTGTAATATAACGTAATATCAGGCCTGTAATCCCTGAACGATTAGGCAGAGGTATACCTAAAATAGTTCACCCACATTTTGTATGTTTAAGTCATGTAATAGAGGGAGAGCCTATTGCTATCAACCGGGCACAAATCCAGACTCCGTGGCTGCTACTAAGAAATTCCTGATAGAAAAACCCAATAACAATTTACCCTACCCGGGAATCAAACCCAGGACCTCATCCTCAGCAGTTGCGTTAGCGACCACTAAACCAAAGAGGCAGTCATTGTATTAGTCAACAAAAGTCCTACTGCATCTTCCAATTAATTGCCACAATGTATCTAAAGTCAAAATACAGCTATAAAATCACACACAATGATTCAGCGACCACTATTTCTCAACAGATGATGATACGGTTGCCTAACTAGACATACCAGCTGGTATGATCGTCAATGAGCTTATGTATCATACCGAAACAAAGGTACAAACAATTTGAGAGTATCATTACGTGGTTAGCTATTGAAAAAATGGATGCCGCGCCTTCTTCTGACATAGTGGTGTTGCGTTTGGTGGACTGGGCACGTGCCGATGTTATGCCTAATTATAGTTTATTAAGAATGGATTTTCTTAAACATCTTTAGGAGCAGGTTCTGGTAACCCCGAAAGTTTCCCTCTACGAAGTACCTTTGTAATTTTTCTTAGATAATAGTACTCTTAAATATTATTGGAAATGGATACTGAATGGGGATCGAAGGTCAATATGACATTTGTTATCAAAATCAATTTACCCTTTCCCTTTTATAGATTTATAAAGTGGAAGACTAAAAAGATAGTAGCTCTTAAGAAGATGAAGAGATTCTTTGGTAAGACCAAAGAATCTCTTCTACATACTATTAATTTTAATAAAGTTTTAGTTTTAGTTTTTGGCGACGAACGACGAATCGATCTCGTTTGCGGGTCAACCAATGGCCAGATATCGCACAGGACAGAGAGGTTTGGAAGGAGAAAGGGGAGGCCTTTGCCCAGCAGTGGGACACTCAAACAGGTTAACGAAAAAAAAAAGTTTAAGTCAGTTCCACAACAAAATCTCTACGGACAATACTCGCCACTCTGCTTCTCCGTATGTATCAAGTTCTCAATAGAACACGTATCAGATACAAAGGCTGATGATACAGATACACAAAGCATTGAAGCCTCCGTTATTAATCCTCTGTGAAGATTGATGTGACAGAGCACCACCTATCTCACATCTCAATGTGGGTTAAGGTCCAAATTAAGCAACTCGTCTTATTCAGCATGACAATAGAAGTTAATGCTCGCGTTAATTACTCATTTAGGCAATAATATACTATTCAGTGGGCCTAGCATCAACGCGGGGAGTAAACGTGAGGTATTTGTATTATTCGTAAAAAATATATTTGAAAATCTTAGTTTTGTGCAATTTTAAGACTGTATTTAAAGATTTGGTTGGTATTTATTTTGTTAGTCGTCAAACATTATAGTAGATGACGCAGTAAAAGAGTACCTGGAAGAATATGGGGAGGCCTTTACCCAGAAGTGGGAAAAAAGAGACATTAGTCCCAAATTAAAGTTAAAAAAGTTTAAAAAAAAATTACCATCACTTAATTGCGTTGTCGATTCCAAAAATCGTTCAAGATGACGATACCATGACCACCGTTCCACGGAGGGCCTCTTATTTAAGAAGTTCAGAAACTGTATTGATAAAATAAAGGGTCGTTTTCAACAAATAGTACCTAATAGTTTCTCTTAAGTATCAATAGTTAGGGTCACATTAAGTTTAATCGTGACTACATCAGTGTAAGTGGTTTCTAATGTAACTTTAGTCTGAAACTCATGCAATAGTAATAAAGGAATGAGACATATGTGTTTTTGACACGCTTTTTATGAAGATAGTTAGTGGGTAAGTGTTGGGTAAAAGTGCAGGATCGTAATGTAAGAGTGAAGAATTTGAAACTTCTGTAATGTTCTGGTGTACAGCGCCTACGATAAGTCTTGGCAGTTTTGATTTGTCAAAATTGCGAAAGAGACACTGACCATCGCAAAAAAAACTAAAGCGGCTTATATGGTGAACCGATCGAATAAGGAACACCACACTGCGCTCCAGAACTCAAATTGCTGACGTAGCTCATAAAGCTGCTAAATTAACATGGGACTGAGCATGCCATGTCTGACGGATCCCGGATAAGATGTGATGATCAGAAAACTGGAGCTCTGAGAAAGCTAGACGGGGTCGTGGCAGTCCAGGGAGAAGATGGCGGGACGCCTTGGATGGAAAAGTGGAAGGAATGGGGAGAGGCCTTTGCCCAGGAGTGGGACAGTTCAGGCTAACAAAAAAAAATGCTGAATCAGCGCACTGGTAGGTAAACTCAAGATGGCACCATAACAAAACAGGTTACCCAATACTCTAGACTTAAAAATCAATGCCCAAATCACTTAAAAGTTTCTATAACAATTTATAACGTGTTTACAGCATCAATTCATGCATACCAGCCATTACTCCAGTTCTCTAAACACACAGACTTGCGCAATTTCCCTTGATGATATTAGGTAACAGAATGGTAGCAAGGCCGGGAAAAAATATAGCTGCGTATGCTCGTTTAGACAAAATATTGCTTCGGATTGATGATACCAGGGGCCATTACGGCTTGCGAACAGTGGTTAAGATGTAATAACAATAATTAAGATGTTGAATGCTGTTCGGAGTTGATCCGAATCGCCATTACGCGCGTACGACGTAGTTACACGTGAATTGTGTGGGTAATTTCGGTTTGATCATGGGCTGTATAAAATTGTGTGTAGACAAGACTAGAAGGCCTTCTGTGATTTAAGATATTACAGAGCCTGGATGTGTAGAGTTATGAGAATGGATAAAATAAGAAATGAGTGTATAAGAGGAAGTCTGAAAGTGGCGCCGGTGACTGAAAAGTTGTGTGCTAATCGGTTGTCGTGGTATGGGCATGTGATGCGGAGGAATGAGGAAAATGTCGTGAGGAAAGTTTTGAGTATGAATGTGGATAAGGGTAGAGGAAGACCAAAGAAACGGTGGATGGACTGTGTAAAGGGTGATATGGTAAGAAAGGAGGTGTCTGATGTGATGACGAGTAATAGAGAAATATGGAAGAAGAAGACATACTGCGCCAACGTCAAATGAATTGAATTAACGGCAAGAAAATGATGACAAAGCCTGGATAAATTGACATTCTATTAGCGTTAAGATGAAAAAGTTGAAATTATTTTATTATATTAAACTGACAAAAACTATTGAAAAGCTTATGTCAATGGTGTTAAAAGTCATTGTCCATTTCAACCAACTTATCTGTGCAGGCGGAAAAACACAGAACTAAAATAAATGTACCGAGTTTGACGTACCGATGCATTTTTGTTTGACAAACAGCGCCACCTTGAACTGCACTTAAAGTGGTCATACTGTAGAAACACAAATATTTTGAAAGTGATTGTCATTTGTCGAGGCCTGTCTTTTTCCAAATTGGCCTGTATAGCTCCCTACGTGGACTTCACTTAATAGATACATGATATCGAATCTCATTTTCACAGATCAAAGAGTAAGTTTGCGCAAAGCTTTGCCTCTTTTATATTCCATAAAGGGCAGGAGAGCAGTAATCGTTGTTAGCCTTAATCATCATCTATGAGAGAACTGGTTGAGAGCTAAGTATCTAACGATACCATAATTAGCGTTAATCAAAATATGTAGATCACAGATCATCATCGGAGATAATAACGCAGTTAGGTCGAGGAGGTCAGATGACAGTCATGTATAGGTACTTGAGTCATTCTGTACCTCATTGCTAATGTCAAGACACATCTATAGTCATCGTAGTAATTTGAATTCACTTTTATTTGCCAGCTGACCACAAGAATGATATAAAGGGTAGTTAAAAATGAGCATCATAAAAACGTGATTCATATGCACATATGTAGGACGCTCAGATGTTGGCCAGGATCACAATTTTGGGGTTATTACTTTAGGAACATTTACGACCAACATACGACATTATTCTTTATGGATCTTGCGAAGTCAAACCAGTATGAATGACTACATTTTTTTTTTACTTAGCCACCATTATCCCACTGCTGGGCAAAGGCCTCCCCCATAGCCTTCCACTCTTCTTAATGACTATATTTGAGTTCATAATATTGTCAAGAAAAAAGCTACTCAGCAATAGACAATTTTGAATGTTCTTCTCATCATACTGGTGGCTACATAGGTTGGTCGGGTAGGGTAGGCCAACAAGTTAGCTATGTGTTTGGACATCCATCAGTAGTCCATCAATTCTTGTAACGTATTTTAAATAATACTTGTTATTTTGATCATTTCCTATTGGGAAAATCTATTATGAAGACACCTTGTGCTGTATTAGTTGCCACGCTTGTGCTGCAACTTGCACTTGTGCTTTTAAATTATTTGAATACCCTTGAAGAGACGTATAAACGAAAATGATGAAGGGTTAATTTGCCGATCAAATAAAGTTTTCATTGGCACTAACTTGGATTCTATTGCCCTACAGTTTTACAACATTTCGGTATATTTCTTAGTCCGCTATTTCGTAATCTGTCAATATACAGGCTGCTATAAAGAGAAGGGTCCTTTATTTTCATCAGTTTTGGTATTTTTTTATTACTTTTGAAAGTGATTGCAGTTCGTATTGCGTAATGGATCGCTTTTAAAAGGAAGACCTTAATGACGAAATTTAAGGACTGTTGGGTAATATATCTTTCAATGTAAAGCGATTTCTTTTAAGACGTATAGAGATAAATGGTTCATCAATTTGAAAGGTTTTAAGTGGTTCAGAGCCTAAATTAAAAATATATTTTGACTGCATTTTTTATCGAATGCTTGTTTTATATTTCATTTTTCTTTTGTGCTTTCATAATTAAATCAAGTAATAGGCAGAAGAATAAAACCAGATGGATGAACGAATGTGGACGGAGCAGAAGTGTTGAATGACTGTAAGGATCGTAGTAGCTCCCATTCTGTACTTTCTGCTTACCCCGAAGGAAAACATGCGTGAATTTATATATGTATGTATATAAGAATAGGAAGAGAATACCGTAACACAAAATCCGGTACATATTCATTTAATAACCGACATAAGTCCATAAACATTTCAGTATGCGTTTGCGCTGTATTTTCATGGAAACCTTGTTACTCATTGTGGTCGCCATTTTTTCTTTTTTTTCCGTGTTATAAGGAAGTGGCTTCGAGTCGTAGATCACGGCTGCGCGTGCGCTGCTCCGGGAATCATCAGAATTTTATTGCTAGCGTTAACCTACCTTAAGTATGGTGGGCAAAAAAGTAACTGTACGAATTATGTTTTACTTGCATACTAATTTATTTGTTTTATAGAGTTTATATGATAGTTATTTTTTAACGACGGTTACCTCAAATGGTATCGCCTAATAATGTGGACTAACACATTCATTTTATAAATTATTTTGTTCTGTAAATTTTTGTATTTGTATGAAAATAATTTAGCCTAGTTACTTTCCTTTAATTTTTTTAATGAGTTGGTACCTTATCACGGAGAATACTAATTAATCTAACTTTAATTCTAATGCATTACTTATAAAACTAATCTAAAATGAAAAGTTTTGTTACTTAGTTGGTTTTTCTGTCCTTACTTCAACATTTTGAAGTGTAACACCATATTATGGTCATATGCCATATGGCACGAATGGTCTCGGTTATTACTCGGTAGCATTGCTCGGCGAGACAGGTGTCGTCCAATGTACTAGTTTTTGCTTAAATTGACGCATTCAGAACTTGGCAAGATAAAGCATGGTATTCGTATATATTGGCATGGAAAATCGATCCTCATAAGTTTTAAAATGTATTTTTTTTTTTAAGAAATTCTTTTCCCTCTGAAATATTTATTTGAATCCAATATGTACATTATTTACGAACTACAAATGGATCTATAATATTAGTAAAATATGTACAAGTATCAAAAGTAGAAGAGAAAAAATATCGTCTACATCGCTGTCAAAAGGTGAGTGCCCAGAAGCCTGGCAGCACTGCCACGTTGGATGGCAATAACTTTTCCCTAATAAATAAGTATTCTTGCTGATACTTAATAGAGTTTCGGCTGCATATTCAGATTTCTACCCAAAAAAAAAACACGTCTCATTTTCACTCCACAACACGGAACTCTAAAAACACGCCCGTCATCGCGCAACGTAGTAAAAAGTAAAAAAAAAACCACATCGTAGTTAGTTATGTTCATAGTTATTATTTCCGTAAATAATGCAGGAACAAAATAAGTATGCGAATATAAGTATATGTAGGTAATACTACTAGGTAATAACAGTTAACATTTTATGCTACCTACCAGCTTCAAGAATTTAGCGCAGAATGTTATATTTTAATATCGAATTAGTGTTTTTACACTTTAAATTATACTGAATTAAATAAACGACAGGTATCATGGAATAACTATTCAAATGAACAGCCTAGAGAAGGCCGTTGTAAATAAGTAAGGTAAAAACAATGAGATTTATAGAATACCAGCATTTGCCCGCGGATACGCTTGTCATGGTTTACCTGATTGTCAAATTTTGTAGAAATTTGTTCAGCGTGAAAAGGTTTGTATAGATGCATTTGTAATATTAGTATAGAATATGGATTACACTACATTGGATTCGAGCTTTTCGCAAAAGACTTGTCTAACTGCTTTGTGATTTTTGTACTTTTGAAAAGAGTGCGAGATTTTAAGATTTTTGCCGAGAATTAGATTTAGAAGAGGATTTTTGGATTTTTGCCTGTGGGCAATCTTCCATCCGCGGAGCTAACCATCAGTCTTCTTAACGGAGAAGATATTGATTTTGGGCTGAAAGTACATTATCTATCATCATCACCCACACTTACCCTCTTTTGCCTCGTTAGTTGTCCTAACCGTTTTCAAAATTTTAAAATAATTTCTAGACTAAACATTTATCTAAAAATAACTCCAACCTCTTCTAAACTAAAACAAAATCGATAGCACACAGTAACGATATGACGTATATAAAATCAGATAGCCAAAGTAAGGTCCCTGCACGACCCCTGTTTATTATGCGCATGAATAATTTGTTCCTATTACTGATTTATATATGATAAAGCACCCAACGGAATCCACGATATCGGCCGTGTATGATTTAATATCTGTATGATTCTTCTTGCCGTGTGCTTTACATTTTCTAGTCATGTTATTGATTTAAAGTGTTTGGAGGGAATTCGAGCGAAACCGTATGGTATGCTAGACTTAAGTTATGAATATTTACTATTTAAGTCACTGAATACTCAGTGGCGAAAATTATATTAGTTATAGTTTTTAAATATAATTAATTAAATAAGAAATGAATAGATAGACTCGCATAAATAATAGAATAAGTAAATGAATGGAAATATATACTTATTAGGATCTAAAATAATTCAAACTTAACAACAAAGAAAAGTAATAAAGCGCTCTTCCTGTCTCTACTTATTTTAAAAAAATGTGCTGTGCCCGACAGGGTTCATAATTGTTTCAATTTTTTTTATTTACCACCTTTAAGTGTACATTATGGATATATCACAATAAAGGATTTCAGATTTATTTTTTATTAGTTTAAAATTTTATTCAGAAGATTCCACAGCAAAAAAAAACTGTCATTATGAACAAGTAATGTTTTGCGATTTTTGTTTACAGAATCAAAATACTAGTCTTCAATACTTAACTGCTCTTGTAAGACCACACAAACACCAACATAATAAGTTATGGGGAAAAAAAACATGTCGGGAGGAAGTATCGACGACGCGTAAACGGAAGAAGCCCACTTTATCTCCGCAGAGATTAAAACTAAAACGAATCTTCGACAAATATCTTGTACAAAGCGTCACGTAGGTAAAAGTTAATGAAACAACTTTCTCTTAATTTAATATTGCATCGGTAAGTTTAAATACAGGCCTGGCGAAATTATAATTATTTCAGTGTCAATTTGATTTTCATACAAATGACGCGGCGAAGTAAAATGCAGTACAATAGACATCAACGAGCGCATCAGTTTTGTGCGATCTACTTTAATTATAAATATTTTTTATTTATTTTTTATTCTATTTTTTAATATGCTGGGTATTAAAAAATGCAATCATATTTTTATATTTGTAGGCAGGATATTTAGTTTTTATTGTCTAGTTTTTTTTTGTATTCGATCAGAAGGTATCAAAATCGACGTAAAAATTAACTTCATCATAAAATGTAATAAAAATAAGTATGCCAATTTTCTAATCCCATTACGAAAGAAGATCCAAAACATGATCACATAAATTCCATCGTACGACCTTACCTTAAGACTTAAGTGCGGGCCACACGTTACAATCATTCCATCGAATTCGGACCATCGTTTCGTACATTTTAATGTGGCCACATTAAGTCTCATCTCCGTTATTAGTCAGAAACTGGTCTGACTTCCTACGTCTACAGGATGTTGCTCCATATACGCCATTCATTAACTTAATGGCTTTGGGCCGCGATGATTTTTATTGCGAAACATCGATCTCAATGCGCAGACGCATCGGTTCGTGTGAATGGGTTTTTAATGAAACTGTGGCTTTTGTCATTTTTGTATTAAAGTTTTTTTTTGTACAATAATTACTTGAGGAAATAAATACCTTTTATGCCATCTATAATTACGGTTAATCTTGGGAGATGACAATTTGCTTTATTTCATCAAAATAAATGGTAATTCTTATCGAATTTCGAATGACTTTTTACCAAAGGTCACAAAACCCAAGTCCACATTAAACAAAACGCTTACCACATTATGAACAGCAATATCGGATGTGTTTAATAGTATAATCAAGTTAGTCTTGCCTTGTGGGTGGCCTACCTACGGTACGCCTTCCGAATGATCATAATGAAGTAGTATCTAACAAGTCTAGATAAATCACAACCATTAGACTGAATAAAAGAACATTCAACAGATACATTTTCCGCTTTATCACGCTCTCACGAACAACAATAACGGACCCTGAAAGATTTAAACCGATCTCTTCAATCAACAAAAAGAACTTGATTTATTTATTTTTTCTTATTCAATACTAAAATGCCAAGACTTTAACTATTTAACATACTAATCTATGATTGTTAACATGAGATGGTTCAAACGACCCGCTAGCTAACCACAATTTAATCCAAAATCAACTTTATCGGTACGATCTTTAAGTGTATTTTAAAGTGGGTAGATTGAGAAAAAATCGTGCTTACGGTAGCCGAAATCAAGGGTCAAAAAGATCAAACGTGATCTAAAACTGATATTAGAGATTGTAAAAAGAGTGACGCATGCGTGAATGAGATATTAGTGAGGCAAGCAGTGATGAAACCGCTGTGCACTGGAGGACACGATAAACTGACCAGCTTGGTTTTAATGGTGAAATATTGTTCTGAGTTTCAGACACCATTTTATGGAGCAGTATTTTTCAAAAACATCCCAATCCTAATTTTGTACTGCTGCTTTAGAACATCGATCCCAGAAAACGAGCGAAGGTGTTCTTTTGAAAAATATTTGGTGTCTTTTATTTTGTATAATTCTGTATTCTCAACTACATATTATTCAGGATTCGGTACTAGCAAAATATAGAATTGTGTGTAGTAGGGAGAGGGAGACCTCGCAGCTTTGGGGAATAAAGTTAGTAAGTCACAAAGCAAATCGTTAAGTCCAGCGTCAGAAATTAGTTCCTTACATTTATTTAAACAAAAAACTGTGCAAATTTACTTGCCCTCAAGTGTAAAAGCTCTTATGACAATACCCACGACGGGCATCAAACTCAAACACTGCTAGACCAGTGATGGACACCGGCCCCCGCGCATTCGCGGTATCTTTTTATACTCGCGGTATTTCTTTTATTATTATGTTACTTCTTATTAACGTTGGTAGTCTTTTATCTTTTTTTCTCGCTTCAATGTCAGTGTTTCAAGAAAGAGAGGAGGAAAATGTTGTTTAAATTAATAAATAATTGTTTGTTTTGATTCGTTTTATTAACATTATTGAACCTGTTGACAACCGTGTTGCATGTGCTTATGGAAGAGAAAAAAACCGCATTTCAAGTCCGTAATTAGCTTAATTTTTTACGTGAAATCAATAATTTCATACCAATTTTATTCAGCTCATTACTTAAGTATGACCTTTAAGAAAAAATCGACAAAAATGTTTACCGAATAAAGGTGAAAGCTTGTTAAAATGCCGACGTACAACAGAATCTTACTCTTGACGTGACGTCAAACGCACCATTAAAATTATCTTCGGAGCCACGTCAACTCTAATCTTGTTTGCTGGCACAATAAATAAAGCTGCTTTTGATGTAGCCGCTTCGCTTAAATTCGCTTAAATTAAGGCACTCAGCTCATTTGGGCGGCCAATTAAGCGCGAAAAGTATCGCGCTCGCCAAAAACTGCGCCTCTCATCAAAATTGTTCACTTTCATTGTTTCGTCTTTTTACGGGCACCATGATAGGGGTTATTTTTTAATTTTAATAATGATCAACCTTTAGTGTTAATAATTGTGTAAAAATTGTCGTATGTGGTGATCAAGCGGCTGTGGTGTGACATTATATGCGTTATTTGCGAGAGTATTGCGGTATTTTGATGTTTCACGCCTTTATGTGTGCTAATAACTTAAATAACGAAATGCCAGCATGATCTTTTTGCGGGGTAGTCGAGATTAAATATTTTTCTGCTCTACAAGGCGTGCCTCCCGCTAGTGCCACTACTACTATGTCTTGCTTTTTATTGAATCCTGAAAATTAAGGGCACTTCAATGGCTTTCAATCTTGCATCACAATGCCCCAACTACAATAATTACCCTATCAACTCCTTTAGCAAGTAAAATATTGATTGTTAAGCTCCCTTCGCAGGCTACCAACGTACCCACATTCGATTAGCATAATACTATAAACACCCACACGAAAAAACTCATCTGTATCTTGCAAATTTCATTAATTTGACTATAACATGTCTTAAATAAGGTACGAAATTACTGTTTCGATGCGACGCTGTAATCTTGAGCGCATTAAAACCTTCGTGGGTGGGTAGAGAACTCAGTTTTACGTCCATATAAGTAAATTATTATTGGTACAGCCTTGGCAGCTTGTAGCTGGCGCGAAGAGCTTTGTAGGCCTCATTTGATCTTATATTTTCGTTGATCCGGATCTACAAGGGTTTACAAAGGTTTATTGTTCAGAACATATTTCCATAAAAACTTAATTTACGGTATATAAAGATAACAAACCCGCCGAGTGTGTGTGTTTATTTGTAAAGCCACGAACTTTTATTAGGTATATGTTTTTGTTGCGTTTTTATAAAAAAATATTATAAGTATCATTTCCAGATATTATAAAAAAATATGTATAAGTAAATAAAATAAACATACTTGTAACAAAAAAAAACACATTAAACCGCCCAACCACCAATTTCTTACCCAAAATTACTACCTACACTGAAACCTCAGATATTTGCGCACTTTACAAGCCCAGAAAATTCTTGCGTCCTTCGCACAAACCAGGTAGTAACATAACATTGTTTATTTATAGGTATTAACCTCTCTCTATAGATCCCCAGATAAAAAGATGAGTCGGTGACATTCAGTCGGACATCCAAAGCTGCGTGTGAAATGACAGCTGATTCCTTTAAGATATCTGACAGTACCACTTTAAATCGTACTGTACATTTACGAATTTGAACTGTAACAACTTGTGTTAAGGTTGGGAGTTGTGTTCGGCGTGGGAAAAGATATGTTGGTTAACAATGTGTCTCATCTCAAACGGATCAAAGCTTAATGCCTCACCGTGAGAATTAATTTCGTGGTGTAATGACCTTCAACTGCCTTCAAGTAACACTAATTCTGTGACATCTGTGGGAAAAGCTTCTGAATATATGTTAATCTGGCATATTAATAGTAATGAATTATTAATTATTGAATAACTATGCGTTTTATTGGAGATCCGATGTTTGATAGAATTGAATTCTCATGAATAAATATTTAAAAATTTGTAAATAAAAATATTTTGATAATTTACCAACAAATTGTGTATCTTATTGGATAAAATCGAGAATGTTTTGAACGTAACCTTTGAATTTGATCTTCTGGTAGATTTAACAGTTAATAATATGCATTATCTAATAAATAAAGATGACAAATTTGAATAGAAAACGCTTAAATTTAACGAGGATGTAAAAGTATAGTTATCTACTAATTTGTCTACAAAGTAATAAATAATTAATTAATTACAGGTCATACTTAAAATGTTGAGGAGTAATTAACTCGAGAATTATAAATCAAATAATTAATAGTTACGTTAATAATTATGATAAAATGCGTCCGCTATATCCCTTAATAAATATAAAACTGTGTAGTAAAAAAGTAATTCATCAAACCGTAGGCGGTCACTACTGAATGAGAGGCCTTTTTTATAGATTGCGAGAGTGAACGATTTGGGCCTAAATTGCCAATGTCATAATCATCATTGATTAAAATTTTATATCTTAACTTGCGAATCGATATCTATAGGTGTAATAGCGTAAAGTGTGATTTCTCACTTTTTGGTTTGAGCCTAATCTGGTGTCAGAGTTTTTATGCCACCCATGGGCCACTGACTTGGCTTCATATATGCTCTAAAAATATCTCTCGGGCACTCTCTGTTTTCCTTCACCGAAGCAAGTGATAATTGAATCCGAAAAATCAGAGGGACGTGTCTTGGGTTCGAATTCGAGACCTATGACTTGTCACACCACTAGGCTATCACTGCTCATCACCTGTCACCCCGTCATTCCCGCTGCTGGGTCACAGCCCTCCTCTCTGTCAGAGGGAAGGGGTCATAATCCACCACGTCCAGAATAATTTCTCCTTGAACCGATATTAAAAAGTAAAAACAACCAGCCAGTGTTTCCCACACTACCAACTTGTTGCCATAAAAAAAAACAAGAAAAAAAACCGTCAAAAGATGTACGTGGTACTAGGAAGTGCAACTTGATACACTAGGGGCCGAGAGAAACTGGTCGCGGGTGGTCCTCACTTTATTTTTTGACTGGTTCCTGTAATTAATGAGTTCAATGGTTATGTGTGTAACGCGTAATATGAATAGACGTCGTAAAAGTATTGTGAATGAATAATAAGTACATATTCAGTCAGAGATGAATATTTTATTCGATTGAATACACTTTTCGGAATTGATCGCGTATCTTGCGCAAATGACATGAATTTTAAAGATTATTTTAAGAAGTAATAAATATAATTATCGAATAAATGCAGCAATTTGGTGTTCATATTTCATTATTTTGTATACAAAACTTAATTGCAAGTTTTTGCCGTCGAATACGCATGACGAAACCGTAGAAGATCAAGATAGCCAAAGATAATTTACAGTTACGTTCAGTTAAAAAATATTTTAATTAAACCTCTATTTACTTATGCCATATCTCTCATATCAGTACGATGTGGAACAGTCAAAAGTCGAGCGTCGAGATACCGATCTAGATGAATATTAATTGAGAATTTGTTGGTTACAAATGATGTGGCCGCCACTGTACGAAAGAAGTACTTTAGTAGTTACGAAATGGATATTTTGTATGGAAACTTAGAACTAAATAATTTAGCTCTTTATTTACTGAAAATTTAAGTCATAATCATAAATACCTAAGTCATAATAATAAAATGTTCTGTTAAGGCACATAGGTATATCCTCTTAGGCAAATTTCGCAATCGAAATTTGGTTTGCTGTAAGAAAACCTAATTCTGGGTTAAGCTCGCCATTGTACATAAGGTATATTATTGCAATTTGTATGTGTATTTTTTGTTGTTTTGTGTGCAATAAAGAATAAGGAATAAGTACCTGAAGGAATAGGTAATTTTCTTGCAATTCAATTAGGTCCCTGTCAAAGTCAAAAGGTAAAGTTCTCAATATGCGTGTGAGCATTCATTGTGAGAACGAACAGTGTAACATTCCCCGGTGACTTGTTAATAAACCTTTAATAAGCCGTCAGAGCGAACCTGCAACTTTTTGTTTAGATTTTCAATTATAAACACGGTCCAAATATAGTTGGCCAACAAAATCCATCAAACTACAATCTCAAATCGTCCGCCGACTTGAAAGTCGATCGTCGTATCCAGTTAAGGCGTCCGTATATGATATTGTTACAAAAACGCGTATCACAGTCGACTTTTCACTGACACGCCTTATAAAGTACTGTAATCCAATAGCAATGCCACTTTGACGGGAAACCTTTGATACTCTTACAACATTTTTGTTGAATTCTATGAAATTGTACAGAGAGATTTTACACAAAAAGTTCCAATTGAATCGGACATATGTCTTCTGTTCGTAAAGCTGTCATAAGATATTGATAACGACTGTACGTGAGAGACATCATACTTTAGTTAGGACTTACGTATGCGACTGTACAGCAGTGGCGAAGCTTGCATACAACTCGATTCCTACCGGCTTCCTTTGAAAAATGGCACAGTCGGTATTATACAGGGTGTAAACGGACCCTTCACGTAGCCGTCAACCAAGCATTCTGTACATCAAACTAAGTAACTTTACGCAAACATTATTACTGGAAAACGACTTTTTTTTGACGTGAAAAATCACATTTTACGGTAGGACTCATTGTAACGCACTCAGAACATTGTGCTAATGGATGCATTGAGTAGTACAGGGGTCGTGGAGGTGTTTAAAGCAAAAATATTACTTTAAAAACATGTATTTAAAAAAAAACTTGTGAAAAAGTAGGAACTATGACCCCCAAAATCTCCGTATCTAGAAGGTTCCCACGTATGGTCTAGAACAAAAAAAATATCACAATGACGGGGAGAACACGTGCCTTTCGGCTTCGTTAAGGGTCTATTTACACCCTTTATGGACAAATTAAATAATCACATTAAAGATATGTACCTCTGTATGCTTACCTCTTACAAAATTGACCCTTCGCTACAGCTGTACAGTTCAGTTAATAGTCGTCTCATCAAGTTTCATGGGGGTTCAGGTCATGTATGATTAAGTGTATAGAACTTCAATAATGTGATTTTATGTCTATGAATACTCAACTATCTTACAGTTATTATCATTAAACTGTCAGACGGTTTATGCTGCTTAATACATTGTAGGCCAGTTAATGTCATTATGGTAGCAGAATCAACTTTACTTTATGATTGAACGTATACTTAACCACTAGGGATGATAAAAACTTATGAAAACCTATTGAAAACTAAAAATAAATACAACCTTATCTGCCTAGCCTTTTCCCAACTATATTGGGGTCGGCTTCCAGTCTAACCGGATGCAGCTGAATACTAGTATTTTACATGGAGCGACTGCCTATCTGACCTCCACAACTCAGTTAGTACTGGGTGATACGATACCCCTTGGTAAGACTGGTTGTCAGACTTTTTGGGCCACTGACTACCTTTGACGACTGCCAAAGATCTACAAATGACAGCCGGGACCAACGGCTTAACGTCCTTTCCGAGGCACGGAGGAAACTCGGTATGTAATGGGTGGTCACCCATCCACAGACCAACCTAGGCAAGCACGGCTTAACCTAAAGATGGACCCGAGCGGCTGTTATAATTTAGCCACGAGCTCCTCTCCAAAAATAAATAGAACCGCGCCTGATTAAAAAACGGAAAGCAAACTTACAAAAAGTTTCAAGCTCAACACATCACACAACATCATATTTGCTTGTCGAAAACTTAAAGATAAATCAATAACAATAAATAACAAATAAACGTTTACAAGTGGGCCTATTGTTTCGTACTCCAGCTTGTTATCCGTCTATGATAAATGAATTCTTTGTATTGTTCAATACGAACTTTAAACATTCTCAAATCATTCAATTTTATCGATACATGCTTCTCTTATTCTCTTATCAAACGTTTTTTAAATAACAAGTGAACTTTTTAAGTAGGCATAAGTAGAAAGTTGTTGTAGCTTGTGGCTACATAATAACAGCCGCTCAGTTAAGCCGTGCTTGCCTAGGTTGGTCTGTGGATGGGTGACCACCCATTACATACCGAGTTTCCTCCGTGCCTCGGAAAGCACGTAAAGCCGTCGGTCCCGGCTGTCATTTGTAGATCTTTGGCAGTCGTTACAGGTAGTCAGTGGCCCAAAAAGTCTGACACCCGCCTTACCAAGGGGTATCATATTACCCAGTCTAACTGGGTTGTGGAGGTCAGATAGGCAGTCGCTCCATGTAAAATACTGGTATTCAGCTGCATCCGGTTAGACTGGAAGCCAACCCCAACATAGTTGAGAAAAGGCTGTGCAGATGATGAAGTAGAAAGTTGTGAGTTTAACTTATGCCCGCGGCTTCACTCCCGTGTAAGTTGGAAATTATCGCACGGACACCTCTATCGAGATAAAAAGTAAACTATGTCCCGAAGTATGGGTTTTACAAGTATATTGCCCAGATAAAACGCAGAAAATGGGAAATGTTGTGTATGAATGTATAAGAGTAGAGGAAGACCAAAGAAACGATGGATGGACTGTATGAAGGATGATATGGCTAGAAAGGAGGTGACTGCTGAGATGACGAGTAATAGAGAAGCATAGAAGAAAAAGACATGTCAGACTAATAAATTGGGATAAGGGCAGGATAATGATGAAGATTGTCCAAATAAAACACTGGTTAATTTGATTAGACTGAATCTGGTCTTTGAACAGCTGAAAAATGTAAGATGTTTAGAAAGAGTTGTAGAGATTAGAGTGTAAGAAATTTCAAAGACAATCCTAACTAGTAAGCGTCTATTGCTGAATGTGGATAATTTCACAAACTGCTAGTCATGAGTGGACATCACTAAAAATCACGGTTGATTCTCTAAGCTCCCTTGGTCCGCTTTCAAGATGCCAGCCCACACTGCCTTGTAAGTAGTTCGAAAAACTAATCTCATCAAAATCATAATTACATAGTAGCATGACCCCTTCAATTTTCTCAATCACCAGTCCAAACCTTGAGCAAACTAAGACAAGCCAAAAGTAAAAGTAAAGACTTTGATACAAAGATAACAGCACAATATCTTTATCAGGTGTCCAGAAATTACAAATGTTGGAAGACAAGGCCGCTCGAAGAATTTTAGACCGATGCGTGCAGAGATCTATATTACGAAACGGCTATGATCAGATAGCGCGAGCGTTCGTCGAAAGCGAACTCGAATGCTCCCGACAGACGTCATAGAAACGCCCGCGTGCCACAACAATGTACCTAGCGTAGGGTTGCCAAGTAAAATAAGCTCTTTAAGAAGCTTGATGACTGAATAAAAAGCTTGGTGTGTTGAATTGCTGCATGATATCCTCTGTATGCTCTTTTGTGCAGTAAGTATGAACAAAAGATCAGGCAAAATTTTTTTCAACAAACTCAAGAAATTCACACCTTTTTTGCCATAGGGCTAGGCAGACATTTCCATGAAACCATGAGGATAGGCAACATTGTTGTCAGATTCCAGTAGTTACATAACTATAAAGGGTGTAACAAGGCCCTTAACGAAGCCTATGGCACTTTTACTCCCGTCATTGCGATATTTTTTTTGTTCTAGACTATACCTGAGAACCTTCTAGTTACGGAGATATTGGGGATCAAAGATACAACTTTTTTTGAATACATGTTTTTAATGTCAGATTTTATTTTAAACTCCACGAACTCCGTACTATTCAATCCATCCATCAGCATAATGTTTTGAATGCGTTACATTCAGTCGTACCGAAAAACGTGATTTTTCACCCCAAAAAAAAAATCGTTTCCCAGCAATAATTTTTGCGTAAAGTTACTTAGTTTGATGTACATAATACTTGGTTGACGGCTTCGGGAAGGGACCGTTTACACCTTGTATGCCAGAGATTGTTTGCGGTATAAGATGTTAGTCTTTGAAGCGTACTAACAGCTCTTTTAATACCAATCAATCATCTCAACAGAGTACCACCATACCTTACCGATCAATTAATCACAGATTACTGTACCCACATCTCCGCACTCCCAACCCTAATATTAGGCAACGTTATAAAGATATAATTAGTGTGTAACGTTGCAAGTCGTGTCGTTAGGATCAATATCAACGAACAATAATGCTGATCGACTTACGACTGTGACTCATCAAGGTTTGAGGTGAAGGTCTACTATCCCTTGACCGATCCCCAACCTTGCTTTCGACAAGATCATGATAACGATGACTCGCCATTGAAAGTGATTGAAGTTATGATGGCAATGGACTCAGGTTTCTTTTGATCGGTTCCAGTGTAAAGGTGAAGTTGGATATGTGTATAAAATACGTATTTGGTGGACAATGGGTGCTCGTAAAGAGAGGGAAGTGGAGGTGCGAATTTTAAATGGGGTTTTTATTGTATTTTTATTTTGTATTATAAAGTTGTAATGGCCACGGCATCGTCTGTGTGGGTACTTCTTATTTTCCGGAATTATAGGAGTTATATTTGTGTACATTTAATTCGGTGTGCAAAATTGGACTTGGAATTTTTCGCTCCCTCTGAGTCAAGTAAGTCATGAAACACTATAGAAATTCCGATCAAGTGAAGTGATTTCCATTTAAATATAATTATAACTTAACAAAAATAACATCACGCCTGTAATCCCCGAAGCGTTAGGCAGAGGTGTACCTAACCTGTGTGTGTGTATAGTACACCCACATTTCGCCAGTTATGTTTCTGAAATCCCATGTAATAGGAGGCAAGCCTATTGCCACAAACTGGGCACAAATCTAGACTGCTACTGAGAAATTCCTGATGGAAAAACCCAATAACAATATACCCCACCCGGGAATCGAACCCAAGACCTGAAGCTCAGCAGTCGCGCTTGCGACCACAAGACAAACGAAGCAGTCTAAGTATAATTAAAAGCATCGGTAATTATATAATTAGATTTTTATAAGGTCGGTACCGACAATTCTGGAGAGTCCAAAAACCTTTTTAAAATACGCTGTTCTTTTATCAAAATCATCATCTTCAAATTTATAACCAAGCCTCTATGACTTATCTGATATTAAAACTAGGAGCGTCTAAATCGCTAGGAGCGTCGGTCATAATGTGTTCACTTTAGCCATAGATCATGATAGCATAGTGAAGACAGATTTCTAGACGACCGCCTACGAGCGTAGTATTAACATATTTTCCTTTAGATGACTCCTACGACTACGACTAATGTCTGTACTACATAATGGTACAACTGTAACGAAGGATTTGGTTAGTTTGTATGTTTGAGCTTTTCGCCAAAATTGCTGGACAGATTTCAGTGATATTTGACAGCGGAAAGAGAAGTGTGCTTATTTTTCTTCTGGGAATATAAAGGGTGTAAAAAGACCCTTAACAAAGTCCAGCACTTGTTCTCCCCATCATCGATATTTTTTTTGTTCTAGACTATACCTTCTAGTTACGGAGATATTGGGGGTCAAAGTTACAATTTTTTCACAAGTTTTTTTTAAAACCACTTTTTAAGGTTTTAACTTTTCTTTAATTAACTCCATGACCCGTTTACTATTCCAAGCCACCATCAGCACAAAGTTTTGAGTGCGTAACATTGAGTTTTACAGTAAAACGTGATTTTTCACCCCAAAAAAAAAAAGTCGTTTCCAACCAAAATTTTTGCGTAAAGTTACTTTGTTTGATGTACAGAATGCTTGGTTGACGGCTTCGTGAAGGGTCCGTTTACACCCTGTATAGATTATCTCGTATGCGAGTGAAAACTGATAATAGTTAGATAAGTAGAAACAGTAAAAGGTTTTGCTTACATTCCCAGATAAACCTAGATGATTAGGTAGTTTTTTTTTTCACTTAGAGTACTTTGACATTTAAATCTCGGTTGCAGAATCGAGGCCCACAACCTTGCGTCTTTTGTCCAACTGTCAAAGTTGAAGTATCGATTAACGTATCGATACCTTTGAGTCGGCAAGAAAGCTATAAATGATATAATCACATGTGGCTTCAAGGTCGATTAAGTCCTATAGGGATTGAGGCTAATGGCTATCCACATATGAAACGTATCGGCCATTAGGATCTTATTCTTGTAACATATTGATTCATCTTACAAAGTCTTTGTACTCGAAAAAAGAAGATACGAAACTGGTTGTTAATCTCGATCGCACAGATGTTCAGTTACGTGTGTTTAAAAAATAACACATGGCAGAGCAGCGCACGCGCACCCGATTGTATCGCGACCGCTCGGGGGGGCGTTACGAAAACCACTTACTTATCAGATGCCATCGACGAAACATTCATTTTGGCTACTCCGTATTCAAATTATATTTCTAATACATTTTGTTAATACATCAATCGATTGAATATTCAGAAAGTTTAAAGAATGTTTGACTAATCTGTCTCATCTAGGTTGGTTCGTGAGGTATTTAGATAGATGACGTTTTAAGACACGAGCCATTCATTCTTTGTCTACCTACATATCTTTGGGATTATGATTTAAGACCTCTTTTAAAACTATTGTTGTCTCTGAGCTACCAAGCATTTATAACGTTCAGGGTTCTTTACTCGAAGAGTAACCAACGGGACCTCTATTAATAAGCCTCCGCTGTCCGTCCGTCCGTCTGTCTGTCACCGGGCTGCATCTCATGATCCGTAATAGGTAGACAATTGAAGTTTTCACAGAATTTGTATTTCTGTTGCTGCTACAACAACAAAAAAAAAAAAAAATTGACAGGGGGGCCCCCTGTCAATTTTATTTTTACGATGGTACGGAACCCTTTATGCGCGCGTCCGACTCGCACTTGGCCAGTTTTTAATGAAACCTATGACTTCAATACGTCAAAAAGTTATCATTAAACCACTAAATCAAAAATAAACGCAATCAAATAATATCCATTTTCCATTTAATGTTACATTGCTGCCAGTAGTTTCGCGAATTTCTAGTCACTCGGAAAATTCTGCATTGTGTTGCAAGGCAAAGCAACAATACATACGAAAATTACGTCTTCAAAATGGTTAACAAGAACTCATAAGTGTCAAAACCTATAATTCGTTTATTTAGTGTCGTTTACGGAGCTATTATACCATTGATTGATATAGAATGGCAGATATATGGGCTGTGTACCGCTATAAATTACTTTACATAAATATGTTGTACCTCTCAATGTTTTATAGTTAATCTATTGTGTTTTAAATGAATCGGCCTAACAATTGTTGTGACTGTTTTAGTGCTAATTGAGAGGTAATATATTTGTTAATAGTCATCTGAATTACATTTTCTTTTATTAATGTTTTCCACATCTTAATAGAGCCTTGAGATTTCATCTTTTCGCTTAGTATTTCTTGGGAAATTTCTAGAGTTTAACTCGATTTTAGACGGTCCGTGGTAAGTTATGATAAGAATTAGAATTTCTACATCACAAAAGTAACAAAACTAAGAACATTTTCACATTAAAATAATACCATCATCATCTGCCTAGCCATTTCCCAACTATGTTGCGGTCGGTTTCCAGTCTAACCGGATGCAGCTGAATACCAGTATTTAACATGGAGCGACTGCCTATCTTACCTCCACAACCCAGTTAGTACTGGGTAATACGATATCCCTTGGTAAGACTAGTTGTCAGACTTTTTGGGCCACTTACTTCGTGTAACGACTGTCAAAGATCTACAAATGACAGCCGGGACCAACGGCTTTACGTGCTTAGACCAACCTAGGCAAGCACGGCTTAACCAAGAGATCGACCCGAGCAGCTGTTATTATTTAGCCACGAGCTCTTCATTCAAATAATACCATTCTTTAAAAAAACTTTAGGCCAATCATCAGTGGCGTAATCCTACCAGAAATAAGGTCTAGAATAGCTTGCGGTTTCTTAACTACAATTGCCTACGGTAATCTAATACGCAATATCAGAATACGTTACGACGTTTTTTAATCATACGTTCATCTGCTTTCGAATTATAATCGCTTTTATATCCTGCTTATAGCCAACACAGTCATCTTCATACTCAAATAACAGTGATTACTTATTTTTGTTCAATAAAATTAATAACTAATATATATTTATGATAAAAAAAAATGAATGAAAAAAAAGTTAACAATATGGCTACACAATTTAAATTATGATGATACGGAGTTACTTTTGCAACGTGTGATTTAATAATAATTAATATAGAGTAAAGTTATTCGCTTATTTAGTCACTCATGTACAATCAAAATCTGTCTCTCTTTTTCATATACGCACACGCAAACATACACACGCGCACATACACGCACACTTATACAATTGATCGTATTTTTTTTTCTCTTTTTTTCATTTACCTATTTGTAAGTTTATAATGTTAAATGAAGACTTCTCGACATGCAATGTAAGCCAAAATGATATGAAATAAACTTACTTCAACAGATATCGTTGCAAATACCAGTTTGTAACAGTCACTTGTCAAGCTTGGTTGCTCATCAATTTGATATGCGTATACTATGACAAATCACAGTTTAAAAGATTTCGTTAGAGGGCACAAATAGTTGTGCAACATACTAATTAATACAAAGGCAATATTTTCGGTTTTTCGCATGGCCCGATTATCTACATCAGTATCTGAGCCGCTTCATGCAACAATGGAGCCATTATTGTTATGTCGAGCACCAATTGTCTGATGTTTTCTTTATTTCAACTTTCAAGGTGACGTTTTGACAGCGTAATTGGTTTGCGACTACTCGTCGTTAATCTTGTGCCTCAAGAATGTAATTAATTTTAGTTTGGTTTTATTTTTTGAATGGCGCGCGCCGCATAATGTTTGTCAGCGTAATTGCCGTTTAAGCGTACATGAATTCTACTGCTACGGCCTTGTACACTTTCTATTGGGGCTTAGTTTAACTGGTAGATAGTTTATTTAGTCAGGGTAATTTAGTTTTACACCTATATGTAGATATGACATTAATTGTCGGTAATATTCTTCAATTATGCCCAATAGCTGGGCTGGTATACATCTTATGCCGTTCTATTGCATCTAACTGCACCCATAATTATTATTACTGCGTTATTTGGTGCAGAGGACACACCCAGACTCGTTAGCAACTAACCTTATGCTTCGTTTAGAACGCACAATATTTTATACTAAGCTTATTTTGCTGGATAAAGAATGCGATAGTAAGGACACGTGATTTGACGAGATTGCTTTTGTTTTTTTGCATATTCGTTACTCATGTAGGTATTATTTTAAATTTTAATGGACGTGGTACGGTAGGAATTTAGAGGACACGTTTTTATGAATATAATTTTAACATAATTGGAAGCAGAAGGCCTCTTTTACATACCTATCTTACTGTCATTATATCAATCAAAAACAGAATACTTTATAATAGTGCAAAGCATTTTCGCTCTAGTTAGAATCAAACATTGTACGCATGGAAAGGGTATTAAATCTAACAGCATTTGTCACCACAACTAAAGGTATGTCACCGCAACAATTCCTCACAATAATTTTGACATACTCGCCCGACGCCCGGAACTAGCGCGAGTCCCTAACAGCGTCTGAACACGCCTGTCTCCGAGCAACGCTGCCCTGAGCTAAGCCTCGTTGCGACAGCGTACAGAACTCATTGTATGTTAAGCGGGCACTTCATCTTTCACGCGGGGCCAACGCCGATTTATTGGCCGACGCGCCCCTCTTGTGACACCACTAGATACAACCTATCTCTGAAACTCATGTCTGATTGAATTAAAGCCTCTCTCGCCATGTCACAGATAACGGAGTGTCTCGGGTTAGAGGCAGATTAGATATGGTTTTAACGGTTGTCTCACTTGATGAATTAAGGGAAGAGCTGAAGGGTTTGTGGTTTCCGCGTGCGTGTCATACAGATAACATTCCGAACTTTAATTTAATCTAAGAAACTTTATCTCGCATGTAAAACATTGAAGGTTTATGCGGCACATGTTTTCTAAATGTGATGCAGTTTATATAATGTTCTCTATTCATCTAACATACGTGACTCGACAGCGATTTTCATTTTCTATCGCCTCGTACCACATCATAATTCCGAGAGCGTTTTAACAATGGATGCGCACGCGCTGCGCCTCGCTCCCCGAGGCGCGACCTCTGACCGGCGCCTCGCCACGTGCTGCCGCTCTCATTGGCTGCGCTACACCCAACACTCATCGTTTTGTAACACCTCTAGTCACCCGCGCTCACTTGCCACTCTATTCACTCCGCTATAAGGCTACTTGCTAACAAAATACTGTCCCATTGTTAGCTGCCCTCTATATTGTATTCAATCTTTTCATTATAGCCACTTGCAACTTTGACCTTTCACTCCATGATATTAGATGTTGGCATTATTCTGTTTTTTGCTTATTACTGTCTCTTTATCTAATCTATCTTTTGTCGTACGGTGGGGACATGAAAATTGATATTTAATTTTGTCCCATAGGATCCAATTCTCACAGAAGGTCATCGATTATTCTACAGAATTGCGGATTGTATGTTTCATGCATTAGTCGAATTGAATTCTCCGAATAGACGAATAATTCGATGTCGTGGAATTGTTCGGCGTGTTGCCAAAACGTTTTGGTATCGAGACATTTATTAAACGTATTATATTTGCGTGACCGTTTTCGGGTTTAATGTCTGTGGAAATGTGATCACGTGCGGCCTTCGTACTGGTGCTGCGACAACGGATCGAGACAAGCATTGTTCTATGACATTTCAGGCTTGCTAATGACAAGCAATTTCGATTTTGAAACAGAACACATTTGATTTATATTGTCTTTTAATTTGCCCCAAATTGCTCGTACATCGGGCCAAAATGTGAACTGGAACGACGTGAATTACTTAAAGTTTAAACTATATCAAATATTATGAGAATCAAATATATCAAAGCAATTTACTATATTGAATCGTTCAGTAATAAATTGTTTCTATAATTTATGGGTTTAAATATAAACTTAATGTTGAAATTGCTCTGGTAAATGGTGTAGTCACGCCCGCGGCTGGATTTTTTCGCGAGAAAATCTAGATCTGCTCTAGATGTTTTCGATAAGAGTAGGTAATAACTGCAAAGAAGTTTCATAATATTTAGTGTAAAATGTGTAAATAAAATCACTGTTTATATTGCCTAGAAATATGAATCAATGACTTCATTACCTACAACCTAAATAACTAGCGAGCAGCGGAGCCTTATCTATAGATCACGAGTGGGATGTGTGACGGGATGTCACCCGCTGTCATCTACGGATGACAATGACATCTCGGTCCAGCTGTCACGGCTTGCCCGCGGTGAGATGACGCATTGACGCCTCTTTCACAAGTGCTCTGCGGTATTTAGAGTGAACCGCAACTGATATCATGTTTCGTGATGTTGTAATGTCTGTCTGTACGTGTCTTTGTTCCTTGTAGGATAAGCTGACTCGTGGCCACTTTGTAGATTGATTAAGTTAAGTCTTATTTAGTTAAATACACTCATACATAAAATATGACAGTACCTAGGTAATGTCTGGGCTCATGGTATGAGAAAAACCTGAAATAATGTTTGAATTTTAACATTAGTAACTGCTTACACAAATGCTTTGTTATTACGGTTTTTATCTAATTCTCAATATTGCGGTTTAATAAAGTGTGACATTATTATTATTTGAAGAAAATAATCTAGTAATTTGTATGAAATTGCGATGTCACAACGACTTTGCGAAACGAATTATTTATCGCAATATTTTGGTAAACAATATTTCTATCATACTACTGTAAAATAAGCCTCTAAAATTGGTAGTTACTTTGTGTAGGACAACAAACTTGAAATACCTTTGATACTAGTTTTAAATAAATTCTTCCGTGTTGAAATCGGTGATATAATTAATTCACGACGGGTATTTGGATCTAGTTACGTGATAGGCAAAAAGTGGTCTAAATCTCGACATTTGCGTAAACTATGAATACGACCCCTGCTGTGCGTGGCTAACTCGCCTTCTGCGTTGAGACATCGTTAACTTGGTAGTGACGATTAATTTAGTCGAAAATGGATTACATCTTTCGTTAAAGTAAAAGTGTTATTTAAAATGAATTATATGTTATTGCCGGCTCCTCTGTTTCCTGATCATTGAATCTGGATCTATTCAAAGTTCGAATGAATCGGTCTCTAGTACGTGACTTAAATAATACCTTTTTTTGTTTCACAGTTGCAGTATAATTTTTTACATTTCCTAAAAACACAGCACGGCGTTTTTTTTCATTATTTGAGGAAGTCATTCACACAAGTTATTTAATATCACGTACAGCAGCGGCACTGGTTGGTACGCGACTAAATGGAGGTCCGGTAATTACCTTGCATTCATGTTGCTACTTCAGAGCGCGGGCAACGTATCTATAGGTAACATATCATTGGGAATACTGCCAATGTTCAACCAACAGTCTTCTTGCAAAAAAATAAATTGCTGCTCTCGATCTAAAATACTTATCAATGCTTTACAACGATTCAATGATTGAATCGTGTTGGCTCTCCAATCATCCTATTTGCAGTTAAACATCTCTAATTTAAAGCTTTGAATCACAATTAAACTCCTTTCGTACAACACTCAATAAAGATGACTTATTTCGATAGGCAAATTCTATTAGATAAGTACTGTCGTGGGCATAAATATGTACTATTTGGCAAAAATTAAAAGCGTTTTGATTTACCATAATATTGATTGAAACTATACGGTATTGTGCAAAGTAGATAAGCTGGAAAACATAATATTGAAATACCTATAACAAAGTCATTCAAATATTTATGAGCGATAGACGGGACAAGACGACTAAAATCGTAATCCAATACTTGTTACTACTTAGTAACAAATCGTTCTGTCTAGTGTCATTCGCCCGCTTGTTAGGTAGCATTCGTGTGTCAAAATCGAAAATGTTCGGGATCAAAATTGTTGTATGAAAATATTCCCAATGTCCGCTCTATAAATCTTTTAAATCTCTTTGACCTATAATTACAAAAAAAAACGAGGTAAAAGCTTTTGGACCTTGTTAGGTGTGCCAATATTTATGCACATGACTGTATCTACTTAGAAACCAAATGTCCCTGTTAGTACACTTTCTATTTCGAAGGAAGCAATCACTTAGTTTTTATTAAAGTAAGTACCTACTTTCTAATATAATTTAAGAAAAATAAATTAAATTATTTTGACAGCGGATGACAGGATGGTAATATTTTTAATCTGTGGTCGTTTATGTAAGACATCCTAGGGATGTTGGAGCAATCGGCTTCCCTTGCTTGATTTATACGGTTTCCTGGTGATAAGCATCTGTTACTTGAATAATATCCCACCTTGTTTGATTGGAGAAAATACTAGCAATTGGCACGTTGTTTGATAGTGAAATCAGTAGAAAAAAAAAACAATTCACTGCACAGAGTGAGTTTTAAGAAAGTGTACTTCCAAAACAGTCATAGACTGATAATTACAAATACTGTTGAAAAATTAGTTTTTCATGAGTGTAAATGCTTGATGAAGACAGTGAAAAAAAGAAAATTTCTTAGTTTAGCATTCTTATTATTTTTCAGACAATAAGAATGTCAATATATTATTAAACTTAGTAGTGGAAACACCGGGAGTATGTAAAGATCATAGCAGGTACGTAGTTTCGCCTAGCCTCATAGACATTACATAATATCACGCCTGTAATCCCCGAAAGGTTAGGAAGAGGTGTACCCACATTTCGCCAGATATGATTAAGTCCCATGTAATAAGGGGCGAGCCTATTGCCATCAAACGGTCACAAATATAGACTCCTTGGCTGCTACTGAAAAATTCCTAAAGGAAAAACCCAATAACACTGTTCGACCGAGGAATCGAACCCAGGACCTCATGTTACCACTAGACTAACGGAGCAGTCTCTCTACCCCCATTTAAAAAGGCGTTATTTTATGTATATATGTGTTTATAGTGATTACAGCTTACGATGTTCCAATAGATGTTAATTCTCTAAATGCCCGTGTAATTGAACTTGACACCGAAATTATTAGCAGTTGATACGTCTGGTACATACGTATGTACAGTCCCGATTTATAGCCTCCGTCGATAAACATTACCAGCTCATTCAGGGTCGCTATAAATCTTTTATGAGCCTCATAGAGCGTATGGATGAGTTAATACCTGCTTTAATACGGTCCACAGGAAAATCAATAGAAAATCTTTACTTACAGGTAAAGTTAAAGTTTTGGATGTAGGTGGTCATCATCTGCCTAGGCTTTTCCCAACTATATGGGGGTCGGCTTCCAGTCTAACCGAATGCAGCTGAATACCAGTATTTTACATGGAGCGTCTGCCTATCTGACCTCCACAACCCAGTTAGTATCGGGTAATACGATACCCCTTGGTAAAGTAGTACAACCAGGCGGTTGTCAGACTTTTTGGGCCACTGACTACTTAACGACTGTCAAAGATCTACAAATGACAGCCGGGATCAACGGCTTAACGTGCTATCCAAAGCACGGAGGAAACGCGGTATCTAATGCGTGGTCATCCCCGAACTGACTTAGGCAAGCGCGGCTTAACCCGAAGATCGACCGTGCGGCCGGTATTTTCCATCATCGGTACTATTTGCCGATGCAATGTCGAGAATGAATAAGTCCTTGTCTAAGCTCCGTGGATTATTATACAGAAGGGTCTTCAAGCACACAAAAGTATTTTCAAAATTATTCATTTTGATTTTGTGGTTGATCGTACTTTACCATTGAGATGCGTGTGTTGTTTTACTGTCAATTTTCATTGCCTTCAAGATTTTCGTGACGGAGATGAGAATTTCCTTATTGTATTTTGTTACACATTTGGAGGCTGTGGGCTGTGCCTTCTGCAAATAAATCTTCGATCGGCAATTAATTGTAATTATTTGGGCAAGATTAATTTGTGATGTCCTTGTTTTAAAATTTTTATTAGCAGGTAGTTAGGGACCTACCCATTTGAGTAACCTTATCAATGATGTATGTATAACGGACTAAGTAAAGAGATTTTATGTAACCTCTTCCTTTTTGAAGTCGGATATAAAATATTAACTTTATGCCATATGCATGGTTTTTTTTTTTTGTAATTTATGAGTTACAGTTTCTTCTCGCTTTATCTTCGTCCAGTAATAAAATATGTTTTAGCTAAATGATGATATTGGTACTTTAGGAGCCAATAACATCGATATCTACTATAACAATAGGGTCACCCCTATTACATGGGACTTAAACATAACTAACCGAGTTCCAAACGTCGAAATCCGGAGACGTACGAAGGTCTTCGATATTGGAAATCACGTTATGGAACTCAAATGGAGTTGGGCAGGACACCTAGCAAAGCATGGTGATGGCAGGTGGAGTAAAGCTGTGACCGAGTGGCTTCTAAGGACTGGAGAGAGAAGTGTTGGTCGTCCGGCGGCGACATGGGCAGATGACATTGTTGCCATTGCGGGAATATCCTGAATGAGGCTGGCTCAAGAGCGTGGAGCTTGGCACAAGCAAAGAGAGGCCTTTACCCAGCTGTGGGTGAAGTGGGGCTGTAGATGATGACCATGATGAACATAACTAGAGAAATATGAGTGTACTATAGGTACACCTGTCGAATCCTTTGGGGATTACTGGCGTGATGTTATGTTATACTCGATCACACAAATACCCCTTGAATCTACTCATCAAAGCTAACCCGTTACACGCTCCCCGTTACATAACCTTACTAATTAACCCTAACTTACCTACTCGTGTCTCAATCAAACGATAAGGAAGTGCCTAATAGCACGTAGCGCTCGCCCAGTAGCACGGAGGTGTTAAGAAATAATTACCAACGGTAACGCCTCCCCTGATTGGTTTTCGTAAGAGATCATAAATTAATACAAAATCCTGATGTGGTATTTTTTATTAGTATTATTATATTAGTAATAAGTAGATGGGCGGTTTTTTGTAATGTAATTGCTAATAAATGTGTGGCTTATAGGTAGGAAGCAACACATCGAATGGCAGATGTAGTTAGTTACTAGGCGGCTTAGTAAACCAAACATATACATAAAAATACATACACCAACTTACGTTTTTTCTCCCATGGGGAAGTCTTCTTTCCTGGTCTTTTTTTCCTGGTGCTAGAGTTTTCATGCCGTCCATGGGCCTCTGACTTGGCTTTACATGCCGTCGAGAAATATCTCTCAGGCATGCTGGTTTTCTTACGATGTTTTCCTTCATCGAAGCAAGTGATAATTGTACAATACGCACATGAATCCGTAAATCAGAGGTGCGTGTCTTGGATTCGAACTTGAGACTTATGAATTGGCAGTCCGGTCACACCACTAAGCAATCACTGCTGTAGGGACTGTCTGTACTAATGGGGTAAGTAGAAACTACAGAACGCGACCTGCTGCGACCTTTGCATACTCTTTTGCAAAGAAAGAGTAAAACTAAGATAGGTAACTTGTAGTTTTGATGTCCCTGTTACCTAGTACCCTACTCAAACTTTATACCCCAAATCTGTGTTTTATACCTGAATTAGATCTTAGTTCAACTCCATAGCAAATTCATCCAACACCTTCAAACTTTAAAAGTTTTACGTGTCTATATCAACGAGGCATGATTTACGACCTAAAGTGATCTAGCATGCCCATACAAGTTCTATTATCAGAAATTAATAATCTACACCCCACAAATTACCATATTAATAATCTGCAAAACCTGCAAATCAATGTTAATTACCAACCAATTAGGACACACTGAAACATTTTAATTAAGATTTCTTATCTCACAATTGACAGCTAATGCATAACATACCTAATAAATATATTTATTAAAATAAATTATATAAAAATAAAATCATGCACACATATTTTTTTATATAAAATATTCATACATAAATAATAAGTTAATGATACATTAACAATTCAAATGTACTTCTGAGGATACGTAGTATATTGTTAATCAGATGATGTTCAATTTAATGTGGTCGTAATTAGGGGTTAGGCGCATTTTATTGGATAAGTATTGCTTATTTGCGCCGCCAATGGTCAATAAAACGGCATTCTCTAACAAAGTAGTCTAAATGGCACTTGCTTTTGTAAAGGTGTTGGTACACGACAAGATTTAGAAGCTATGTGTCACTTAACAGCTTAAGGATCTGTTTGTGCTGTAACGAAAGAGCTGCCATTAGAATTTGGATCCTGGAATTTATTGCTCAGGATCTTTATCTGCAAGTTGGAAATCAAAAGTGCTTGCGGGCATTAACAGCTAAATTTTATCTCCTATATAGAACAAGACTAGCGTCTTATTATTTCTTTTGCTAGTCATGTTTGTCAACTTAACACTAAATGTCGATAAGTTTGAAACGATTTTAGAGGAAGTGAAAATTTCATTTCCTGACCTTTCCCGGTGCAGTTTAAATGCTTTCCATTTCAATTTAGGATACGTTTAATGTGTGACCTCGTTCTAAACATTTTGCTACCCAGTTTCCCTAAAAATATAGCTTGAATATCATCGCTTGCAGTGTATTCATCGCCTTTGTCTCAGATTATAGGATGCGTCGTAATTCAAGTACTTATAATTTTCGTTGGTCGATTGCTCAATACGTTGTCTAACCAGCGAGGACAAATTCAGAGTTACTCATATTAATAATTTAGACTTTGGATTTTGAACGGAAACTGAGTCAACTGAGTCGTAGACTAATTTTATGATGGTCATGTGAATCAGTTTGATATTATTTTTGTTTTGTCACAAATAGTCAAATACACAAATAGTCATTTGTACACAGCCTTGTTGGTCTAGTGGTCGCAAGCGCGACTTCTGAGCATGAGGTCCTGAGTTTGATTCCCGGGTGGAGTAAAGTGTTATTGGGTTTTTCCATTAAGAATTTCTTAGTAGCAGCCATGGATTGGATTTGTGCCCAACCGGGCAATAGGCTCGATGACTAGAGAGACTTCAAAAATAACTCTCAAAATGTGGATGTACTATTAGGTACACCTCGGCCTAACCCTTCGGGGATTACAGGCGTGATGTTATGTTTATGTAAACAGATGCCATTCTATCCATTTAATCACTGAAAATAAACTTCTGTCCTTAGGCGTTAATGAGGCTTCCTAAACAGGTTTTTTACGCCTGTTATTCATAGTTTAATTAGGTCTCAAAATAACTTTATACTTTACAAACAAATGTGGTCACAATATGCTGCCTTGTCTAATTTTCAACACAAAGTTATTTACAATTCAATGATAAAACCCTAAATTGGTGGTTTATTCCTTAACATACACTTACTTATTCTAAACTTAACAGCCACTTAAAAACAAAAGTTCTTCGCTCCCCGCTTTCAAAGCATAAAAAGGCAGATGTATATCATCGGATGCACTAATCGCCCGTTATCTTAACCGGTGTTTAGCCGGCTGGCTGAGCACTATACTCCTAGCTATCTGCTATCTTTATGTGGGAACCGTTCGCACGAACCGCTCCGATTGTTTGACGAACAAAATGGAATGTCAAGATGAATGTTGTGCAAGACAGTGTGTGTGAGGGTTTAGTTTGACATTAGTATCGTTGATGGAACTCTTGGTTTGAAGGTTTGATGATTCAGTTTTCATGGACGGATAGGTGTTGATTGAAAAGAGTGTCCATGGAGTTTCTTGCATATTATTCTCCATGGAGATCTACGCTTGGAAATGGGCAACTACAGTACTTTCACAAATTATTATAGCTTGTGTCTGGGACTGTAGCTTCGCCTTCTTTGTTTTTCTGACATTCAAAAGTGCCTGTTATGGTCTAATTGAAATAAAATGCTTTGAGTTTGAGTTTGTTCTATTCTATTGTTTTTTTTTAATACTAATTATGCTTTGCGTTTGGCCGTAACACGCCTGATGTGAAGCGATGATGCGGCCTAGGGTGGAGCACGCTTGCCTAGAAGAAACCAATTCACTCGAACTTTGAATAGATGCAGATAGATGATCAGGGAACAGAGAAGCCGGTAGTGAATACATAAAAATAAATGTGGAAGCATAGCGTTCTTTTTTGTTTTGTGTGTTCTGTATACAGGGTGTAAACAGACCCTTCACCAAGCCGTCAACCAAGCATTCTGTGCATCAAACTAAGTAACTTTACGCGAAAATTATTGCTGGGAAACGACTTTTTTTTTTGGGGTTAAAAATCACGTTTTGCGGTAGGACTCAATGTTGCGTACTTAAAACATTGTGCTGATGGATGGGTTGAACAGTACGGGGGTCGTGGAGGTGTTTAAAGTTAAAATCTTACATTAAAATCATGTATTTAAAAAAAAACTTGTGAAAAAGTTGGAACTTTGACCCCCAATATCTCCGTACCTAGAAGGTTCCCAGGTATGGTCTAGAACAAAAAAGTGATCGCAATGACGGGGAGAACAAGTGCCTTTCGGCTTCGTTAAGGGTCTATTTACACCCTTTATGTTATTAGGTGGACAGATAGTTGAGTACCTACATAATAATTTCACCTATAGATATGTGCTTGAATTTTGGCAAAAAATGTACTACAAAAGTTCATACCAAATTCATAAAGACCCTTCGGTTTTTGTTTCAAACTAAATGTAGGTCACTATTGAGTAACCATTATAATTCCAAATTGCTATTAATTAATGGGCAGACAGCATTCAAGCACAAAGAAGCGATTACTCCATAGGCCACGCATTCATCTTTAAATTGCTATCAGAAAAAGATTTAGGCCACAGCTAGGCTGTAACGACTAACCAGCCTACTTAATATCGTAATAATGCTACCTAATTAACGTCTACCAAGAATACGATCCATCAAGGTAGAAGGTATGCACGAAGATATCCTTCGAAGTCTGCTAATGCACTAAAAATTACCACAGTCCACAGATGCAAATCACATGGGCAATTACAGTCACTCAAGTTCACATAGAAATGAACGGCACAGTACACCGAACCCCGATGATATTCATTATGTTAATATCCATCGTATAATTTGACGTCTCACGCACACACGGCACGCGTCAACAAATTGTGTTAGCAACAAAATCTGTTTTAGATTACACTAATTTGTCAGTTGTATAGCCGACAACTTCAGTCCATTCATGCCGCGTCTTGTGGGAAACGTTATGAAATTGAAAATGATCATATTTCTTTTAAAAGACACTAGGCGATTGCACAAAGATTCACCTAGTTTTCGTCGTTAACTATTCATTATTATGTGCCGTGAGAGATTTTTTGTGGCAGCCATTGTTAGTTTGATTGGCGCATTCCAAAGGACGTGGGCCGTCTGTGTGTTACTAGATCTGTGATACGAAGGGGAGCTGTAGCGAATCTGTTGTACTATAATTGGGTTGTTTTGTCTTGTAATTAGCTTACTATTTGATGATGAGTGTAATAAATTACATAATTTATCTTGATAATTATTATGAAATGAAACGTAGCGCAGTTCTGCTACGGCTATTTATACGCATTCCTTTACGATGTTTTGGTAGAGTACCAACATGAATTGCTATTTCAAGTTTTAGTGACCGTGCCAGCTGATTTTCACGCGGATGAGAAAATATTGGTGGTTGATGGTAACCACCAAATGTTGTGTTGCCGTAATATGCTACATACTAAATCTGTACAATGTTATCTCAACAAGAAGCTGTAAATACGGTTTCCTATTAACTTATTATAGGATTTGGACCATAAATAAGTCAACTTTTTACTCAACATCTCAATCGAACACCACGTTCAAATAACACAGCGTAACAAGGGTGTTCAACTACTAGTAAAACACTGCTCCAGATTGTGAAGGCTCTATGTAAATTTCGGCGTTCATCTGCGCCTGCGCAGTAGATACACGTGCAGCTCGTACTATTAAAACATAGAGTAATCAACAGCACTATGCATAAATGAATCACAAAGCCCCATGAGTTATGGCCGGTGGACGTTGAATATTAAAACTGTATCTGGACTGAGTGGTTGATAACCTATTTTACTTTATAAAGCTAATATATATTTAATCATATGTATGTATATATATTTTTTTTAGTCAGTAAAAGTCTGACACTCCCTCCCACTCCACCCAGAGCGAGGGGGGGGGGGTTATTTGATGATTTACCATCCCAAAAAAAAAGCTAATATATATTTAATAATATGTATATATATTTTTTTTGGTTGATAGGTAACTGGATTTTTTATTGTAAGGCAAGTATGTGCCTCTTGCATTCTTTTTAACACGCTTTTTTAGCTTCACCTGTTACTATGTACAGCAGTTCAATTTGACCCACTTCCCGATTTCCGATTGAGCTGAAATCTGAGTTGTATACATGTTTGGTTTGGATGACAATGCATGGTTAGCTAAGTGATGTCATTCTAAATCCAATATGGCGGCCCCCCCGATGGCGGGATAGTTTTTATTCATTCCAATGATGTAGGTATCAAATGAAAGGGTTTGCTGAGAAAAATACGAGAAATAAAATGACGTCACTCTAAAGCGTGTTCTTTAGTTTTTTTAACTATTAGATTATTATTTGATTTCAAAAGTTTGATTAAAAGATTCTTTTTGGGTCTGTATGTATGTAGATGCCGATTGGTGCATTAAAAGTGATCTAAATATTATATTTCATGTTTTGAGTGTGTGTATTTTTGTGTAATAATAAGTATGTTGTCCTCAAAGCTATTTGCGTATTTTGTAAAGCAATATAACAGTTGTTTTTGCATCAGAATAAATATATTCAAGTAGGACATAGTTGCGACCTATTTATATGACTGTTTTTGCGTAGCACCTAACTATGTACATTTATGTTTTTGCTTTTGCTTAAAATACAGGAAATTCTAGCCATAACATATCTAATATGGAAATTTCTTTTGTGACTGCAGCTTGTTGAAAAAACCTTGCAACTCAAAGTTTAGGAGCCAGTATTTTTTAATATCACGGTAAACTACTGCTTATTGGATTATTAAGTTACAGGATATAATAATTAATATTGCAACATTTTATAAGCACAAAAATTATCAAGATATCCGTGGATACGTAATTAATCACGATTTATCGTTCACTGATTGCGTCGCCGCTGAAAATGTATTAAAATCAATATGGCGTCTTTAGTAATCTGAATGGAATCGCCACTTCGCGACCAATTAAGTCTTGCGAAACAAACAATATCTGATTTATATTGTGTCCAGTTTCATAGTGTTTTATTACAATTAGCAACGAGACGAGTTTTCGTAATTGTGAATTAATGTTCGTATAAGTTGTCAGTTAACGGATAAGCCCTTATTTGTAAATGTAATATCGTGATACCGCAAGCATAACGCTCTATTAACGTTTCAGATTATTGTAATAAATGGCATTGTAGTGTAAAACTTTAAGATGTCTATTACCCATGTTACTTGCTCCATTTATACTTAGTCCAAAACGGAAATCCGTAGCTTAAAGATAAAAGATAAAGATAGAGATATTTTATTTAGCTTACACAGACAATGGCCGACACTGGTCCCTAATCGACCGTCACCATAACATGAAGACGACAAAAGAACGAGTAGGTAAACAACGAATTAATGAAACAGTCTTGAATCGTAAAAGTGAAATTATTAATTAGTTACCTAGCTCTGGGACTAAAAATGTCATATGCTACAGTCGAGAACACATGTGTTATGAAAAGTACTTCGTAAATTTTCAATAAACGTCAAAACGAAATCGATAGTTTTCAACTCGTGCGTATCTGATTTAAATACGATGCAGTTTATTACCAAATTAAGTGGAAACTATCGGTTTGTAATAATCGGTAACGGCAATTAGCAGTTTGGTGTGACGCAATGGCAATTTTTCGCGTTTTATTGCGCCAGTAGGAGTTTCTGACTTATTGTTAATCATCACGATACTGACGGCTTCGTTAGATTTTTGGACAATCAGTGGAAAAATGATGAAATGAAATTACACGATTATTACGGTAACGATTGAAAATTAAGGTGTTTCATAATGATTCAGTAATTGAATTTTTTAAATACTTTGATTAAAACTTCATTAGGTACTGTAGTAGTATTCTTCTATTAAAATATGATAGGTTCAATAATCCAAAGAATACTCAAATCCGCACAAGTTCGACATAATTCATGAAATGAAACTAAATTAATATTGTTACTGTTATAGGTTGCCCACCATTTTGAAAGTAAATTATTACGAAAATTTCGGGATACTTTTGTTACTGACTGTACAAATGAAATTGAAAGTGATTTTCTAATCAAGGCCTTTTTTGTTAAACTGTACATTTTACTTTTTAAAACCGAATGAACGGCGCCGGTGCAAATGTTCCGCCAAGGAAACTCATTTGGAAATAAAACCGTATCATCCGGTTAGTTGCTTGTTTTTCTTAATATAAATAGCTTTTTATTTTGACTGTAGAACACTAGAATATCCACTTCTATAAATAACTTTAATCAAAAATCATATCATAAATGCCTTTGTCTGATAAGATTTTATAATTAATTTATGATGGTATGTATAGATTTTCCCAGGTTTGTAATTACATTTGATTTAGATAACATTTGATGAGCATTTTCATGAACACTAAGCGACTTCTAAATGAATGTCTAGATATAAGTTTTTAAACTGTCATGGTCACTACCATTAAATATCGGGAACTAAAACCAAACAGTAAACATGGTAAATATCCCGTTTCTAGAGTTAATGAGAATGTCTAGATATTACGTATTTCACTGCTCGAATTTCATTCTCCTCGCAGAGTCGAGCGTTTCAAAGTACTACATAGACTTAGCCCTAATTCATAATCTGCCTAATGTCAGCAAAAACCATCATTATTTGTTAGGATTTCAGTCATTACAGGATTTTAAATAATAGTAAAGTACCAAAATAGTTGCGTTACTTCAAAACTGCGCCAGTTATATAAACCTCGTAGATATTTAAGCGACCTATTTCTAAAGTAAAAATTCTCACAGTCTACGTCGAGTGATTCTAAAAATGTACGGTAACACTTAGTTTAATGTATATCTTCAACTAACTTGGCGTATACTGGTAGCAATTTACTGGTGACTAATAAAGAGCCTCGTAAAGTAGCGGGATTCTTAAGTGACATCTAAAATGTTGAGTTTTATAACATCTTTTATTTAGTTTTATATTTTAAAATACTTTATACTAAATTTGTACCGAGTTTGAGTTGTCTGTTGTGCTTAAATTGAGGGAAGGTGAAAATATAGAAAGGCTTTCTTAGACAGTGCTGAACACAACCAATTGGATCACTGCAGCGTTTGCTGAGAAAGATTGATAGGTCATAGCAACCGATCGCAGTTCGTAGGCGGGTTGGTTTCTTTTTGGAGTGCAGAAAGTTGATATCAACCCCGAGCGTGGATTTTTGCCCTGTTGATGGAAATACTCTCGTCAAGGGGGCGAGAATATAACATGAGACTTACTGGCGAAATGTGAATGGTATAAGTATTTTACGCACATAGATTACTATCGAGTTTCAAATTAAAAGTGAGTAAGTAGTCAGTATTTTATAGAACACAGTATTTTATTTCATTGTTTCACCTCTATCTTACCCTTTGTGGATTACAGGCGTGATGCTATGTAATCTTGTTATATTTTAATGTATTTGAATCATTTGCTTGTCGTAAGCTGTTAACCTTTTTTTTCTGTCTTGTTGTATTTATAAATATTTATTGTGCGTTGTATGTTCATTGTTATTTTTTTGCCATTTTGTACAATACACTTCATGTCCGTGCGACAAATAAATATTATTTCTTTATTTCATTTCACACAAGTTTCAAAGAAAACCACTCAAAATCGAAACAGTAGCCACTAGCCGCATTACCTCGGATCATAACAACACAAGCTAACGTCGGCATTCGTGTGTGCGAACATTGTACGAACAATGCCGTTCCCATGCACCGATTGCCATCGTAGTAGTAAACTTGCAATCGTTACGCAATGCGAAGACGTATGCTGTAGATAACGAAAGCACTTTTTGTGTGTTTTAAACACGTGTGAGCGAGATATGTGTGTATTTAGGTCTTTAGGTAAGATATAGTACTTACTAATACTTTGTTGTCGGTTGTGAAAGAGGATTGTACTAAGTAACGACGAGTTATAGCAAAGATCTGAATGTGTTGGGACTGTTGAAAGACGGGCAACATTAATCGGCAGTTTGAAAAACGAATGAATTGAAATATAACATAGCATCACGCCTGTAATCCCCGAAGGTTTAGGCAGAGGTGTACTTAATAGTACACCCACATTTAGCCAGTTATGTTTAAGTCCCATGTAATAGGGGCGAGCCTATTGCTATCAACCGAGCACAAACCCAGACTCCGTGGCTGCTGCGGGAAAACCCAATAACAATTTACCCAAACTGGGAATCGGACTCAGGACCTCATGCCAGTTTTAGTATACCTTTTAAAAAGGCGAATCCGAGAAAACAAAGTCAATAATCTCGACTAGCCCTTATATATAACCTTCAAATTAACCGTGCATTTTCCAAAATAGTTTTAAGTACACCTTTTATTTATTGGACGTGAAGTAACACAGACGCCATTAATGAAAAAAAAAACAATCAGTATGAGTAAGTATCACAACCATTTGTCACACATAGGTTCCCTATGATCTACAATTAATTGCTAGTAATTAACAAAGTTTAATTATTACTCACAGTTTTATAATACCGTGTAATTGGTATCGGAATTCAGAAAATAATTAATTAAAACACGGACATACACGAAGAATTCTGTCAAGAAAATAAATGAAAAACCGCAAATATTTTTCGCAAAGCTTATTAATTATTTATTAAATAAAACTAATATTAAACCGCACTTCATAATGCTGATCCAAATTTAATTATTGTTAAACCACAATCTTTGTATTGTCTTACAATATGAACGATACGGGATTGATTTATGTGAATGCAATTCAACTGCATTTTTTCGTAATTATTATTTGACAATTATGTTAAATATTATGTATGTGTCTCACATTGTATTACATGAATAAATGGATGAAGTTATATTATCTAGTTGCATGTCAACAAGAAATATATTGAATGGTCTACCGGTAACAAAGTAGGTTGCAAGTAATATTGGATTTTCCAGTTCTGATAGGTTTTTCTGTAGACGGTGAAGCTCCAATTGTAACCAGCGCATATTAAATACTGGTTTTGTTCGGTAAAAACCCATCGCAAACCCATCCAATCTTGGGTTATTTTAAGGTTTTAAATTCAATTTAAAAATATTTACGGCGGAAAGTGGACTTAAAATAGCTTGTATTACAAATAAATTTGCAGAAGATCCAGGCTCTTTTATCATAAAAATACAGCCAAAATTCAAATTCAAAACTATTTACAGGCACTTTGAATTCTGATGAGATAACGAGTAATAGAGAAGTACGGAAGAAGAAGATATGCTGCGCCGACCCCAAATAAATTGGGATAAGGGACAGACACTTTGAGTTGTCAGTTAGGCAGGAAGTTGAAGCTTATTTCTTGTTCCAAATCGTAGATCTGGATGAAGAAGCCCCATGGAACAAACCTTCTCGCAATTAATATCATCACATATTAATAAACCCCACCTAAGAATAACAAGAGACGCAACAAAACAAGTTAATACCATCACAAAAAATACCAACCACAGGACAAGATAAGCGTAAATTAATAGACCCACATTGTTACTACGTCGTATACACTCGAATGAACTTAAATGACGTTATTAGACACAAAAACTAATCCCAAGGCATGTACCAATGATGATTGAATTAATGTGGTATTTTGCAATATAAACTAAACATTGGTATTGCATTCCTTTCTATATTTTTTTGACTTCAGAAAGAAACTCCACGCATGTTTAGGTTCCTTTTTTTTCGGATGGGATGTCATCAAATGACCCCTCCCGCTTTGGGTGGAGTGGAAGGGAGTGTCAGACTCGTACTGACTAAAACCCATCCATGTTCCTTCTTTGCCCTTTGTGTTCCAGGACCGTATCTCTTTCGGACAGTCCCGCAGCCCATGTTTAGGTACGTCCGGTAGTCTCTTGTTAGTTATCTTGCTGATTGGTCACAGACTGTATATAGTACAATTCTGAAGGTGGCTGGTGATGTAACTTTTTAAAACGCTCGCAGTGGAATTGCTGTTCGTTGCCGTTTTCATTGACGGACAAGTAAACCAGTCGTATTGTTGGGGTCTGTCATATCGATGGGACGGCTTTGCCAGGGTTTGCAGTTGTGATCGCTTTCAAAATGGATCCTTTATCAAGCCGTATCGATTATTTTTCCGAAAAGTGGATATGAGTTTGACGGCACGGTTGGCGCAATGGCTGAGCGATTGACTGCTGCGCTGCGTGTCGCAGGTTCGATCCCCACACGGAACAAATATTTGTATTACAGTTCCGGGTCTGGGTTTTTTTACGTATGTGAGTTTAAATGCACCCACGATACAGGCGAAATTCCTAGTGTGGGGTAACGTGTTAAAAAAAAAAGTGAGGCAACGGCAGTTTGCCTAATGCTCACGGTACCAACTAATACCTCTGAAATAAATTTTTATTCAAAATTTTAGTTTAGAACGTTGCTAAAAGATGGTCGCTCTTACACATCCGCTAACTTTCCCATTAAATCTGGTATCAATCAATTCAGCTTATCGAGGTCCGTAGATTAGACTGGTCTTTCGGCTCTCTACTCTATCTTAGAGCCAGTACATGATTCTGCTAATCTTTATAACTTTTATGATACCGCCTATTCATTGCTTTATGATAACTCTTTTCCTATATTTCCTTAAATAACTAAACTGGTATAGATTGTGCTTCAATCTTGGTTTTCTCCGCTTTAATAAGTGCAGTAAAGTCTACGCGATTATCATTAATTTAATGCCCAGTAATAGTATGTTAATTTGTCAATTTGATGTTGAAAATATCTGGGCTGATTATGAGGTACCTCTAGCTCACCTTGCTGTGTTTTGTTTATAAATCGTCATGTTAGTAACAGGATTCGATGCCAGTTAAAAATATTTAACGTAACATAACATCATGCCTGTAATCTCAGAAGGGTTAGGCAGAGGTGTACCTAATAGTACACCCACATTTCGCCAGTTATGTTTAAGTCCCATGTAATAGGGGGCGAGCCTATTGCCATCAACTGGGCACACATCTAGACTCCGTGGCTACTACTGAGAAATTTCTGATGGAAAAACCCAATATCAATTGGCCCGACCCAGGAATCTAACTCAGGAACTCATGCTCAGCAGTCGCGGTTGCGACGACTAGGCCAACGGGGCAGTCGAGCAGTAAAAATTATTTCTTTCATTATAATTGAAAACGCACTCATATTTTACGAGTTCTCCATTTAATTTTCGGACAAATTTTGTCTCATTAAATACAAACATAAAAAGCGACATTTAATTGGCTCTATCACTTTCTAAGCGACAAAAACATTCGAAATCAGAACATCCTTTTACGGCATTTACACAATCACAATCGGCGCAAGAGCAAGAGCAAAAGAAAATAAACTAATCGATTCCTTCGATATTTCAATTCGTATCTCATAAACATTAATATCGGAAACAAATGGATTTCCATTTAAATGAGCTCATTTTGTTCGATATAATTGTTTCTGTCATATAAGATATTAATGTAAATATTTAATATCGCGTAAAGTTTTGTCGACTATTAAGGCTATATATCAATGTTGGCTCGTTAGCTGGTCGTGTTTATAGTACGACTTCTCCTTAATAGAGTATTAATCTTCGCTTGCTTAAGGCAATGACATCCTTATTTACGCCTATGTAAAACGGACGTCCGGTTGGTGAAAGGTTTCTTTGTTTTATTAGCAAACACTAACTTTTAATTGAAGACAATATAATTGGATCGGTTCTTTTTATTTCCTTAAGTTTATTGAGCTTTCTGTTAATTCTTGATTTTATTGTGGCAATTGTGTAATGGTTTATAATTTTAAATTTTCTATTGCGTTTTATTTTATAAAATGTTTAATGACTATCCCGTAATGAGGAAGGAAGGAAGGAGCTCGTGGCTAAAAAATAACAGCCGCTCGGGTCGATCTTTAGGTTAAGCCGTTGGTCCCGAGTGTCATTTGTAGATCTTTGACAGTCGTTAGGTTATCAGTGGCCCAAAAGGTATGACGACCAGTCTACCAAGGGGTATCCTATTACCCAGTACTAACTGGGTTGTGGAGGTCAGATACGCAGTCTCTCCATGTAAAATACTGGTATTCAGCTGCATCCGGTTAGACTGGAAGCCGATCCCAATATATCTGGGAAAAGGCTAAGCAGATGAATTGTACTTATTTGAATTGCATTTGGAAACTTTAATCGGTTTTATGCTAAGGTGATATGATTAGGTTTAGGTCTGTCCTGTCTAGCACAATCTACACGTTCTTAGTTTAAGAATGACCTCAGCTTCGACTGCACATTATGAAAATGAATCTGAAAATTATACGCCACCGTCTGTCTACACACCGTCTGCATTTTGAATTTCATCTAAAGTGATGTACTTGAGTGCAGAATATGTCGAATTTCCTTGAATTTTGATTAGCCAGCTATGTCTACGTCTTTCAACAGCAGGTGAAACTGCAAGCGAATGTCGACAGGTTTCTTATGAGTGTTGGTGTTTTTTAGGACTAAGATTGCTTGGTGTTTGTGGTGTGTTCACCCCTAAAATTGAATGTATTTATCGTCTGCATCGTGATTCATGTGTCTGCTGCAGTAGACGAATACAATTGTACTTTGGTTGAGACAGCCATTTTTTGAGGTTGAATGCTCATTTCTCATGTCAATGCAACATGTCTGTCTTTTTAGCTGTATTTCACTGGGTTGAATAAAAATTGAATAGGTGAATTAAAACAGGATATAGGTACAATATGCATTTGGTGAAGAAAATGTTTCTTCAATTATGTACTATGCTATTTTTGTGTCTGCATGGAGACTAAAATATTCGATTGCAAGATAAAATGAATATAAAACACATTTGCCGAATAATAAGGAAATGAGATTCGCTCGAATTTTTTGTTTTTATAATAAATCTGCATGTATTGTTATGGTTTACTCTTTTCGTTTGATGTCGACTTGAATGGATGTAGTCTTTACGATTATACCACGCGTATTGACATAAGTTTTTTCCATTTGGGCCATTTCATCTGTAACTAAAGATAAGTCCTGTTCTTACCTTGCGAGTTGGTGGAAGTAGGGATAAAGTCAGATTCAAACGGTGTAATAAGTATAAACAGTAAAAGTTGCATTATCTGAACACTGCCGCGCTAGCGATATCAGCAGTAAGTGCAATTTTTGCAAAATGAGTTAAACATTGATCCTGAACCAGTGAAACGAGCTCTACCAGATGTGCTGACAGCTGTTTTAATAGCTTATCGGGAACTGGCGAATTTCGTCAAGGATCAGTTTCAATTGCTTCAATTAATACTAGATATAAAAGGATTTTCATCATTTAAAACGATTCTAATATTGAGTGAAGAATATAAAAGCGCTTTATTTGTATAAGTCCGCAGAAACAAAATTGTAACAAAAACTTTGCTTGACAGTTACTCAAAACTATGGGAACAAACTTACTGCTCTTATACTTAGCGCGGCAGAACAGTACGGGGTTTTACGCTCATTATCTACGAAAAAAGGTTTAGGAAAATAACTATTTTAATACTGGTATTTGGTTACTGTGTATTTGGAGCTTCACAACCTCTTTTAAAAACTGCATACGACTAACACTTTCAATCACCAAGCCTTACTCAGAACAAATTACGGCAACAATGCGGCATCATCACCCATTCACCACACCACACTCTAGGAAGAGTATAATCGTCCGAGATGCCATTCTACGGCGATAATTAGAAATGAACCGCAATTATATGCAAATGCGACGCGCGACAAACCTGCCTCGTTTTGAAACCAACCATTTTAAGACCCCGCCCACCGGGACTTGTAATGACGCTCTGTACTTCGAAACTACTTGACATACAAACTGCATGGTTTATATCCTTTGGGGCAAGGAGTTTAGGGTTCTTAATTTGAAATGTGCAGCCATGTTTGATTTTGATTTTGAATAAGGAATCGGATTGGTCGAATTGGTTTTGACAGTGCGTCAGAGAAGAAAAACATTTTTTTTTTCTGCACTCGGGCCTACTGGCTTATAACATTCGATACATATTTTGAATGGAAACCTAGTGCGTTAATAAGGATACGTATATTTACAAGCAATAAAAATTATCAGTTCCATAAAATTAAAGAAGAGATAATCATAATTAAATACCAATTTGAATTAACGATGTATATTCAAAAGACGAGTACCCAATTAAATTTTAACGTCATATTTATCGAAGCTGTATAATATTTAGTACCGCTACTATCTAAGTAACTTAATAAAGTGATCATAAATAGATAGATAGCTGGTTTATTATATATTATATAAATTCTGTAATTGAAGTTAATATTCGATTTGTTGAGAAATATATAAAGTTAACTTAGGGATTGAGAAAAAACAGAAAAACTAAAATTATTTTGTAAAATTGATAAAGACAATGAAAGCTGAAAAACTAAGGTGCTAGTTTTGACAGACAGCGCGCTGCGAACGAAAAAACTTTGTGCGTTGTTTAATTGTGTCTAAATAATTGTATTTTTTTTAAACAACTAATATCGCTTCTATTACTGATTCTGAACCAAATTGATTTCATTCTTTCAGGGTTATTACTGAACAAAATAACGTTGTACCTCTGTTTAAAACAAGCACAGATCTACCTGTACCAAAGAGATAAAAAACCGGCTATATGTCGTTTAAGTGATCGATATAAAATAAGGCAGGTCCGTCAGTTACCTAACTGCTACTACGCACGTATTCTCAGCAGTGAAAGCGAACTTTTTAATTACTTTTTTTTACTACAACAGATGACACGGCATTTCTTTTTAGTTCTATTTTTTAGGGTTCCATTTTGCAATTGAAACTTGGAAGTGACATCTTTGTGTTTGAATATTAAAATAAAAAAAAAAACTGTTAAAACATAGGCACAGATGCCTATGTTTTAACAGTTTTTTTTTTAATAAAGAATCTTTAAATTAATGCTTATAAAAATAAGTTTACTTATTTAATTTTACACAATAAGACTATCCAGTATGTTCTTTATACTTAGTCAAATTAATACAATAACCAAAATTTTCTAAACTATAACATCTACGGAACCAGCCGATTCGTAACAATACACTCTTATATTTTTTAATGACAACAGACAATCTACTCGGCCGATGTGAAATGGATATTAAATAATAAATAAAAACGAACGTGATTGGCTCTGCTCCGAACAACACAAAGTCATATTGAATCTTTGATTAAATAATATAATTATAAGTGAAATTTTCAAAATAAAAAGCTCTGTTTCACAACATTTAAATTGACATCAAAAGGAGCAATAACTTTGTTCGTATTTTGTTATTTTATTACAGTCCGGTATTCGTAAGTAATTTAAATGTTAAATAAACAATTTCCACTCATTTAAATTAGCTCTAGATGCGGCTAATAAAGTTTTACAAAAAGATTGTAAAAATGTTGATGCATGTGTTCGCATCTTTATTTCTTTTTTTTTTGTATGTTATAAAAGTAAAAGTTATTAACTAGACTCTTCATGTCTAGTTTCTGATTAAATTAACTAGATATTTCAAGAGCATCCAATGAAAGTTATATGATAGATCTAGATCTTATAAATATACTGCTGATTTTAGTTTTATTTAAACCACTTAGCAATATGATATAATTTGTATTGTAAAAAACTTTACTTATCATTTATTTCAGACAGTTTATTTACCAGGGAACCCTTTTTCCAAATGATTGCCGTAATTGATTTCAATAAAACTTCTAACCACTTTAAACTCTATTGCCTGATAAGCCACTGGTCCTCAAACAGGTCCACAAATGGAGCATAACTTGCTCGAATAATTGTTATAATCAAAATAATAAACTTCGAATAAAATAAAGAGGATTGCTCTTCGATCGCTTTTATATTATATTTATTTTATTACAAATTAAACATTTTATGTTTTTATTTTATTAAATGGGGAGAATAAAAATATTTTTCGTATAAACACTTAAAGTTTTAACAGGAGCTGAAATGCTTTGACAATAAACATTCGTTTTTATTTAAACCTTCGACCAAGTGATGTAAGGTTTGATAAGAGTAATTTCGCGAACCCGGTTGCAACAGTTTTTTTTGGTAGCCGCCTGAGTAGTGAATGTCTTTTAAGGAGCTGATACATGTGAGAAATACATTTTATGGCCTGTTACACATTTAAAATCGACAGCGATCCAGTTTTCGTCACGTATTCGCGGTACTCTTTTTATATCTACCCACTGATATATAGTGGGTTGCTGAATTGCGTCGGTTTGGCGTGCAAGGATTTTGATTATATCTGTAGTAAAATACCTGGTAATAAGTTACGGAGATTTATCTGTTTTAGCAGTTAATAAGGAACCAAATAAATGTTTTGTAACTTCAAAGTAATATTGTAAGTCCACGAATTAAACTAAAATGCTGTCTGCATTTTTGATCCACTTTTTAGACTTTTTACGATTGCGTCGGTTCAATCGGTTCAATATAATTAGGCGATTCGCCAAACCGAATGTTCTTCAACAAAAAAGGATCACACGAACAAGTTTCATAAAAACTGTCAAAAGTATTTTAAAACATTAATCCGCAAAGAGCAATTCATCTTAAAAACGTCAATCGTTTTTAAATTTAAATTGCGGCGTGAAAGCATGAAGTGTGGTAGACGTTTCAAAACAGGATTTTAAGAGCATGCGTTGCATATGTGAGTATAGATGGACAGGGGTAAAGATGGACGCGAGGTGCGCATGAGATGATTAATTTATATAGAGCACAGTACGGTTACGAAGAAATCTTGGGTTTGAGAAGAGAGATCCTTTGAATAGGTATCTTGGATGGAAGAAAAATCTTTAGAAAAGCTTGCTAATAGAATAACGGCGATAGTCAGCAAAGTTAATCTTAAAATTCTTCGATTGCAAAGGTATTAATATGGTATGGAAATTCTTCATGTATGGCTGTACATATTCGCTAAAAGAGATGATTTCCATTCACATTTTGTTGAAAAAAGAGTAAAATAAAGGTTTTCAGTTTAAAATCCATGTTCTTAACCTTTGAAACCTAACTTAAATTGTTAAAATAATAAGGAAATGTATCTTTAATAAGAACTGTAATAAAGAAAAAACATAAACTCACATTTGACAACGTTTGCCAAATATCGTGTAATTTTTAAGTGAATACTAAGTAAAACAAGAGGTTTTACTTATCAATCCTTCAAAACACAAAAGCCGAGAAGCATTTATAACTGCAAGTAACTTATCAATATCGAGCACCATTGGAGCATAATGAGCAAAACTCAAGCAAAAAAGCGTGCGCCGACGGCGGGCGGCGCGGCGGCGCGGCGGGCGGAATAACTGTCTCGCTTTACTAGGTCGAATTATCTCATTTATACCATTTTTTACTCTATTTTCTATCAGTGAAATTGCTAGTGAAACTGCCCTTCACTTTTATTTGGTAGATTGTGATAGGTCAGGAATAAATGGGAAACTAAGTCCTATTTTTTTAAGTTTTTAATCAATTCGGGCTCAAATAAATAACTATGGCAATAAGAAGCCTTAAATTTTAAATCGTCATGTGGTTTGATTTAGAATAAATAATGGTTTCATTAATCGTTTTATTTGTTATATTTTATATTCAAACCTAATTTAATATTTAAATGAGACATCCTAAAGAAAATAAAGATCAAACAGATATATTTAAATTTATGTTAAATTTTTACTTATAAATTAAAGACCGTTTATTAGAACATCCAATAAATTAGTCCTTATTTATTCCGAACCATAAAAGAGTCAAAATGGTATTGTCAAATAACTGTTTTATTGTAAATCAATTCAAATTGAATTAAGACGTTTTTAAGTTATTAATTTATTCTGAAATCCGATTTTACACATGTTGTTTTGTATATTTAAATAATTTTCGGATCGTTATTGCCTTATAATTTTCATTTCCATCAACACTGAATATATTTAAGATAAAACTTAAAGCTTTTAAAATATTTGCTCACGAGTTAATAAAATTGGAAGAAGTCGAACACAAAATATTTAAAAGTTGTAAATAATTGTTTCATGATGCGACACATGTAACTGTTTTACCAATAAATGCGATTTTCATAAAAAAACGCAATATCCGAAAAGAAATAGACACCTACCTGTTACGGTAGAAAATTTCATAAATTTCAGTTGATCCTTGTCAATATTGCTTCAGTTTCTCTTACAATCTCACAAAAAATATTAAGGTTTAAAAGTTTAATTAAAAAATATCCTTTCGTGCAGAATATTACAATTACACAGAGTATCGGTTTCACTTTCTCATTAACACTTGATTTGGTTCAAACAGTAAAACACACAGAATGATTTAAAAAAAAAAAGTTACTCGCGATCAGTTAACCACTAGGCACTTGTCCATAAAAAATATCCATTCCATCACTGGGGGGCGAATTATTTTTTTAAAGTGTCCGCGCGAGCTTAAAGCTGCGGAGCGTTACTAGGTGCGCGTGCGCAGGTCGGCGTGGCATCGCGTTATCAGCGCGAGCGGCGCGGCGCGCGACAACAACAGAACTTGAGAGTCGATCTCAATAACAACAAGAAAAGAAAACGGTCCAGTTTCAGCGGGGCTTCCGGATGGGTCGTGGACGGGGCGCGGGCAGGCGGCGGTACTGCTCGCACGTAAGGCGGCGTTTCGCTCTCTTTGTCTAACGGGACCGATGCGCGCGCCGCGTGAACGATAGCGCGGCTAGTCGCAAGCGCGACGCCGCCCCGTGCGCACCACAGCCTGCGCAAACGCACTCGGGGCGCTCGCTTCTTTTCCCGCCATTTTTACGTGTATGAGATCGTTTCCTTGAACAAAAACTTAAAGCTATTTCCGAAATCATTATATAAATTGATAATGAAAATAAGGGGTTCAAATCTACAGGCATAAGCGTTATATTTATGCAATTAAGTTGCCTTTTATCGTATCAAGTCGAGTTTTCTTTTATCAGTAAAGCAAATCAGCTGTTTGCTATGATTTCTTTAGTTGATATTGAGTTAGCACTGACATTTGATTTTAAATTATATAATTGTAATTTACGTTTTGTAGAATACTTTTACTTTTAATTTATTCGAAGGGAAAATGTTAAGAGTTTTCATTACGCGTTGATGTCTAATGTATGAACAGTTTGTAACCGCGCGGAACTTGTTTTTGTTTTTGGGTAGTTTTCAGTAACATACCTGGGAACCGTCTAGTTAGTTACGAGATATTTTGGGTCAAAGTTCCAGCTCTTAGACTAGTTTTTTTAAAGTACTAGTTTTTACGTTAAAAAACTTTACTTTAAATATCTCGACCCTAATATTCAATACATCCACCAACACAACGTTTAGGGTGCGTAAAATTGAGTTTAACCGTAAAACGTGATTTATAACCCCAAACAAGTCGTTTCCTACCAATAATTTTTGCGTAAGGTTATTTACTTTGATATACAGAATGTTTGGTTGACGGCTTCGTGAAGGGTCCGTTTACACCTTGTATAAGTATATATTTATTTACAACACAATTCAGTTCACGCTAAATACACAATAAATCAACAAAAATCACAAGCCTTTCACAGAATTTTAATATCAAAACGAAAATTAATTTTAATTTAAATATTTTTCACATTAGTTATTTGTTGCCCATATTTTTGTGGATAAGCATATCTTGGGTGCAATAAATAATGAGGGCGAGCATAAGTAATATTATTTTTTATTAAAAAGGCTCTTCAAACAATGAGAGGGTAGAGAGGAACGCCGGAGGGCCTCCGTGCGGTACTGGACGAAGCCTTATTAAAATGCAATAACAGTCATGACACTTAATCGTTTTTCACGAGAAACGGCAAAAATTCTACGGGCGGCTGTGTTACACACTGCCTTGCTGTTTAGGTAACATTTCTGATTATTTTGGTGTAGATATAAAGTTAATTTTATTGTTTTTTAACCGACAGAAAAAAGGTGGAGGTTCTCATTTCGACAATATATTTTTGTATAATACTGATAGAGCTCTATCAATATTTGTGCCTTTGATAAATTCAAGATTAGTAGAGTATCTAAACTATTTGTAGCTCAAAGTTTAATTACTGAAATAAAAATATTCACACTTACTCTTTATATGCTGTTCGGGTAGAATTTTTAGATCTTGTCGTTCACCATTATTTACTAAGAAAGGTTTACAAAAATAAAGTATACAAGTATTAAATCACTCGCCAAACGAAATTCTAGTTACTTATTAACTAAAACAGTAAATCCTACCACTCCCTTAACTAGCAAAGTGTAAATCTTCACGTTATCTATCTCAAGTTTCTCCCTAAGATAGATAGATAACAAGATACTACGGAAACCTCCTTTTCGTAACGGTCGAAGATGTTAGGCCGCTGTCGTCCGATGTTTAAACCTGAACCTAACCGTATTAATGAACTGGCTGGTTTGATTAAGAAGAAGACTTAGGGTACGTGAAGTGTACAAGAACCGGAATGGTGTGACTTTGTTTACTAACGGCTTTAATAGAGCGTGTATTTGTTGAGTTATGTGTAACGTCGTAGAAATTGATTAGCCAATGGAATTTCTAATCAGCAAATATTACGAATTTCTACACAAACTTTCATCCCACTATTTTGTGCTTTTAGGGGATTAATTGATGGATGAATAGATGGGTTTTAATCAGTACGAGTCTGACACTCCCTTCCACTCCACCCAGACCGGGAGGGGTCATTTGATGATTTCCCATTCGAAAAAAAAAGCAGATTAATTTCCAAAACTGGGTCGTGGTCTAGTGGTCGCATGTACGACTGCAGAGCGGTTGGTCGATACCCGGGTCGGGCAAAGTGTTATTAGGTTTCTCCATCAGGAATTTCTTAGAGCAGCCACGGGGTCGGGATTTGAGCCCGGTTGATGGCAATAGGTTCGCTCCCTATTACATGGGACTTAAACTTAACTAGCGAAATGTGGGTGTACTATTAGGTACACCTCTGCCCAACCCTTCGGGACTTACAGGCGTGATGTTATGTTTAACTTCCAAAAGTGCTTTCCTTATGCTCATCCACTTTATGGAAGGAACAATGCTTCTACACTAGTGGTGTAGACTGTGCATTGTCCGTCAATGAATGTGGAATTGAATTAGGTGCATATTCTCATTTTTACTTACTAATAAAACCATTGAATTTGTTACCTCTTCCTGAGTTGATTTGATTCTGGTTTCTCAGCATCTCGGGATTGTTACTTAACTTACGTATACTGGATGAGCTGTAAGAAGTGTACACTTCTCCCAGACTGATTTTATGACTTTTTTTTTGTGAGTGGCATCTCGTAGGTCAACCCGGATTATCCTGTGGGTGCTTTGAGTGGCCTCCAGCCAGGACAAAAAACTTACGATTCTGTCTTAGTAAGACTAATTTGTAAACTAAACCTTTATATTCAGTTTGATACAGCAAGCGTCAATGTGTCACGTTATTTTTTCGTACCGTTTCTGAAATTACTCAGTTCATTATGTTAAAATCAACACCGTAGTACCTCTTCATTAAAGCAGCCTTGACTCTGCCAAAATTGATATCGGTTTAATCTTGTATGGCTGTGTATGTAAGTTATGTGCACGTAGCTTACAATTTTGTGTTGTGTTTTTTAGATGTAAGTAACTGTTAGTTTGAGTTACTGATATCACGTGCCAATGCTCAAAATGTCTACTTTGGCATCATTAATGCAGCAGTTCAAGGCTTTGGGAGATTCTCTGCATCATCATCTGCCTAGCCAGTAAGCCTGGTTGTTAGACTTGTGGGCCATTGACTACCTGTAACGACTGGCTAAGATCTACAAATGACACTGGACCACTGGCTTTACATATTTTCCAAGGTACGGAAGAAACTCAGTATGTAATGGACGGTCACCCATCCAAGGACCGACCTTGGCGACCGCTGCTAAACCTTGAAGATCGACCTGTGCGGCTGTCATTATTAAGCCACGAGCTCCTCAAAATAGCCCCTATAAATTAACATACTATTACTGGGCATTAAAATAATGAAATACAAATGTCACGAGACCAACGTCTTAACGTGCTTTCCAAGGCATGGAAGAAACTCAGTGTGTAATGGATGGTCACCCATCCATGGACCGACCTTGGCAAGCACTGCTTTATCTTGAAGATCAACCCATGCGGCTGTTATTATTTAGCCAGGAGCTCCTCTGTGACTTGTCTTGATAAATTGTCAAGTCATTTGCCTCATCAAAACTCAAAAATAAACGGTCAATTATGAAAATTCTCTCAAATTATTCACGTTGCTACGATTCTCGTAACATCGGTGACCGCTCTCAGCTGTACGTACGGTATCGTGTGAAATCGCATCAATAATGGAGCAGTTCAAGGCTTTGGGAGATTCTCTGCATTGTTCCACTAAGAGATACGTGCTCCTTTGTATTACGATCTGAACGACCTTTGAATTAATAAAGATGCTATTTCTTTTTTGTTTATGATGGAATTGGAGCAAAATTTTTAGTTACTTCATTTAGTTTTCGACGTAGTATTGTAAAAAAATACATAATTCTGTTTGAGTGAATTCAGCTATTCAATTGCAAATACATAAATTTTAATTATTATTAGTAAACGCTATCTGAGCAGATACCTCTTAAGAAATCGAACTGCATTAAATTTGACTTGAATAGATAACACTATTTAAATCAGTTAATTAACAGTCTCACCCTCTATATACGTACGATGACAAGATGATGATGAACTGTGTCCTTTACTGTTCTGCCTACCCCTTTCGGGGGTCCATTCCAGAGATGTGAACAGTAAGTTTATAAATAAGTAAGGAATAAATTCAAACTGACTAACCTCTCTCTTATTTTTTCTATTCCTCTAATTAGTGTTTATTTCCTTGTATTTATAATGAGCCTGGCATTCCTCTTAAATAATCACAAAGGTTACGTCTGTACAGTACAGACGCTAACACATCAAGCTACCTGAAACTGTCAAATTTTCCCAACCAACCTTGAACCTAATGCTTTAGCGCTAAAGTTGAAAATTTAAAGAAATTTGAAAGATTGTAGTAACTTGATGTGCTGGTGTCTGTACCTACAGAACACATTATCATCTGGCTAGCCTTTTCCCAACTATATAGGGGTCGGCTTCTAGTCTAACCGGATGCAGCTGAATACCAGTATTTTACATGGAAGGACTGCCTATTTGACCTCCACAGCCCAGTTAGTACTGGGTAATACGATACCCCTTGGTAAGACTGATTGTCGGACTTTTTGGGCCACTGAGTACCTAACGACTGACAAAGATCTACAAATGACACCTGGGACCAAAGGCGTAACGTGCTTTCTGAGGCACGGAGGCAACTCGGTATGTAATGGGTGGCCCATCCAACCCATCCACAGACCAACCTAAGCCAGCACGGCTTAACCTAAAGATCGACCCGAGCGGCTGTTATTATTTAGACACGAGCTCCTCATCTACACAACACAACACAACCATAAAATGGCATATAACCATTTTCGGTATACTCCAGTAATCATAGATGTTGGTAGGTATAATTAATTACTTTCAACTTAGCCCCAAGAAATCAAGATGTCCTTAATATGTTAATGATAACTTTGATGTATTTCTTCGATCAACTATATCTTGTTTAGTGATCACATCTGTTCCCTTAAGTGATCAATCCTGTTGACCGCATGACAGCGTGTGTCACTGATTTTCTTAGTATCTACTTTGTTAAGTATTTGTTGGTCTCATTAGCTAAGATTACAAGTTGTTTGTGTGACCACAAAAGATTATCTTTATTTTATTTAATTTGCGTAGCTACGAAAAATTGGTGTAAATAATCAAGAATGTTCTCATTGCTGATACTCGTACATAGGACGCCTCTCTATGAGAGTGTAATTTATGGGAGAGTCATTTAACATTAATTGTGAATATTAAGGAGTATTTGGGTGTTCCCATGAGATATACGGAGTTTAATTGGCTGTCGTATTGTCGGCGCCACCCTGTATAAATAAAGCCTGATTAAAAAAATGATTTTAGCGAGCCCCCTGTAGATTTAATTTTACAAGGGAAAACCAGTGCAAACAACAACAGGAGGATATTCAAAATACTTTTCTACTTCTATAATGCGTTTGACTTGTTGTAAGTCCCTTCTCCCTTCTTCCATCGGGAGTCCAGACGTACTGCAGGTTATCTCCCATACCTTGTCGATGTTCCACATATTCGTACGAAGCGATTTGCTACATCGTTTACTATGCGCACAGCCAAGGAGTAGAATTCCCTGCCTCCGTCGGTGTTCCTAAGTTCAAATGAGCCTAATCTATTTAAGTTGCGAGTTAACAGGCTTTTTTTGGGTTAGCTCGTTCCATCGTCGACATCATCTTTGTCATCCGGACAAGTTTGAAGTTAGGGCATTCAATATTAATAATAAAACTGATAACAATGCTAACTCATTCATTTATTTATTTATTATTAAATTTACACACACTATCTTTACAAGATGACCCCCCAATACAATAGTGGTTTGCAAACACACATCAAATAAATTGAAAAATCAACTTATGGCTAATAATAAAAAATCTATCATCATTATTAATTATTCATTGTGCCAATAGTCGTGTCCGCCAATGGCTTAATTGCCAAGAGCCTCGACCAACACCTGAGGAGGCTCGCGCTTGGCAGTTGGATTCAGAAAGCGGTACTCCTGGACACGGCGCTTATTCTTAGGAGGTTTCTCTCTCAAGAGCCCTGACCAACGGCGGCTCGGACCTTGTCCCCAGTGCTGGTGGCCTACTATTTTTTATATTTTTAAATGATTTATATTTATTTTTTATTTTTAGTATTTTTTATAGGAATATTTAAAAATGTAAAAAATATGTATAAATAAATAAAGGAAGTAAATAAAAAACTATTTAAATATAAAATCAGACAACACATAATATTAATATTTAAATATAACTAACACAATCGAAAACCTTATTCGCAGAAATATAAAAAAAGGCAATCAGCAGTCCTTTTTCAATATCAGTCACTATATTAATCACTTACTTTAAAATATGACAGCCTTATGAGACACTTCTGTTGACCCAATAAAATCATCTCATTCATTACCATGGACCGTAAAAGTAACTTTTAGCCTAATTAGTGGAGTCCAACTGAGTAAAATGTCAGATATAATTGAACGAATTATATGAAAATTATACTGTGAACGGAAAAAAACATTGGCAAGTCATAATGTAAAATGTTGCAGGGGTTATGATGAAATAGTCGGTCTGTAAAAATCCCTAGTCTCGACTTTTTTTATTTTATTTGTTTAATGCCTAACCTGGTGTCAGAGTTTTTATGCCGCCCATGGGCCTCAGACTTGGCTTTACATGCCGTCGAGAAATATATATCAGGTAGGCTGGTACGGTTTCCTCACGATGTATGACTGCAAGGTAATAAAAGAAGTCTATGTGTATATTTGAAATTGCAAATAAATAAATATTAAAATATTGTAGATACATTTACAAATAATTTGATAGAGACAGCATTTTGTGTAGTAGGCGGCAGCAGTAGTAAAAAAACTAGTATAAGATGGCTTTTGTTCTTTTCAAATTCTGTGCTTCTAGTAGGCTCAAAGTCAAAGTGTTACCACAGTCGTGCCATCGACTGTACCACACCAAAACAAATATAAGATTTCTAATATGTATAACTGGTAGAATTGAATTATCAATAAAAAAAAACATAAACTGTTGTCTGATTTCTACTTTTACTCATTTTTTGGCTTTGGCTCATTCATTCATTTCTTTTTACTCAATGATCTCCAGTAATTCTGTTTTGTTTTACAACACTCAATTAGTACTAGATTTCACTTCAAGCCTCCTATGCTTGATTGATTGAGAAATACAAATAAAACCCCGATTCCACCACTGCCCTGCGACACATATTGCATGTTGACACAGTAAATCACGTTGCGCGAGTCACTATCGTAAAATCGCCATTACTTTCAGTTTCAATTAAACACAAGTTTTATCTTCAGCTCTTTTGTAAATTACATCACTTTCAACCGCGTGTCTGTTATATATTTCATGGTTTTATTACCGTATTTTATTGCTATCGTCACACATGGTTAGTTCCATTATGTTTTTGGGTGTAATAGATTTCTTACGTGTTATACAGTGTGTTATGCGTTTTTGGTGCTTTTATGTAAAGTGAAGCATGGTTAAGGGTTGGGTAACGGTATGATGTAATTGCTTTTATATACCTTTTTGAAGCTTCAAAATGAATAAATATACATAAAACATAAATTATAATTTAGTGGTTGGGTCACTAATTATTTATGAAAAAATGCCACAAAGAAAATAAGAAGAGTAAAAAAACTTTTCTTTTTCACAGATGTCAAAAAAACTATTTTTATCGAAATTAAGGAAAAGAATAAAAAAAAGTATTTCAAAAAAGGGTTGGTACTATAAAAAGGTTTTATTTTAGCGTGGAGATATATGATATTGTAAATACTTAGTTATTTTAAATAATATTTAATTATGAAATGCATATTAACAAATGGAAAAAGTGGTGTCAAGTACTGATCCACATTGCTGTCAGTCGAAAAGGTGCCCAGACGGGCTGGCTGCAATGTCACGTTAAATGCCCATGTCATATCATATCGATGGTATCCACAGATGTACTTTTGAAACAAATGAAAGAAGAGTTTGGTCTTCAAAGAACTTTAAACCACAAATTTAAGAAATAAAGTCTAATTTGATCATTAATCTACTTAACATGCAACTCAATTCAGTTTCTAATCTACTTCAAGCTATATTGTTCGGTGTCTAGTCTCAGATTTAAGTTCCATACAACTGAGTTGCGAATTTCAGGAATGCATGTTTTGTCCTCAACCAAAGTACTTACACATTAAGTTAATTATATTCCACCATGTTCAATAAGCCCGTAAGCTTGAAAAGTAGAAGAATCAACAAGAACCCTGTCAGATATTGCATGATAAAATAACAAGGGACAAAGAACATGATAACGACAGAATAATACTGATTCCAACAGAGTTTAACATTACAAGCATATCCATTGGGCATTCAATTACTTAGTAATTGAACTGACAATCTTAATAGTTAATAGTAGGCTTTAATAGCGTTAAAAGTGACTGTAAGGCTTAGAGCCTAGGTTGTAGTATTTTTTATGTGACAGTAATCGATCAAGTTGTTGTTTTTTAACCGGTTTTTGTTTTTAACCGACTTCAAAAAGGGGGAGGTTCTATGTTCGGCTGTATGTATTTTTTTAACCGATTTTAAAAGAGGAGGAGGTTAAAACACAAAAAAGTGAATAACAACTTTAGCTTTTGAAGTCGGTGACTAAAAAACTGAATCAAACAGACAGAAGCTAAAGTTATTTTTCACTTTTTTGTGTTTTGTGAATAACAACTTTAGCTTTTGAAGTCGGTGACAAAAAAACGGAATCAAACAAAAGTCATCGACTTTAGAAGCTAAAGTTATTTTTCAGTTTTTTTGTGTTTTTGAAGTCGGTTTTTTTTGCAAATCAGTTTTATTTCTATGTCTACTAGTTGTATTGTATTTTTAGGTATTTACAATAGGCTGCAGGTATGTGGTTACACTTTCTATAAAATAATAGGACAGCTTTTATTAGTTTCGTTACCACTGACTTGCGGCCTACCGTACTAATTTTTTAAGCTTTAGAAGATGCGGTTTGTTGCATTGTCAAGTATTTAGATGAAGAAAATTAACCGGCCAAGTGCGAGTTGGACTCACGCACCGAGGGTCCGTATAAACTTGTAGGTATTATGTTATTAAACTACATATTTACGGTTTTCAGATCTTGTCCTTCACGTGTGCTGTCAGACATTGCTTCTTGCCAAATTTCATGATTCTAGGTCAACGGGAACTACCCTACATTTGATTCCCTTGTGAAATCGCAAATTATGCGACATAAACGGTCATATCTTTTGATCGCGTTGACTTTCAAGTTTGTTGTTTGTGGTTTGAGTATTTGATATTCATTTCAGTTTCATACCTCCACGCGTTCCTGAGAAAAAGGGTCTTGACAGACTGACAAAAAAGTGATCCTATAAGGGTTCCATTTTTGCCGACTGAGATACGGACCCCTAAAAAGACAACAACTTAAGTGACATATTTTATTATGGCATGTATGAACATTAGAAGAAAAGGCATATGATTGGGACCAGGTAGATTGTGTTTTCATGTATAGGTGAACATTTCTTTAGTTCATCATAAACTGAATTTTCATTTCTCATAACAATAACAAGAACTTTATTATTAAAGACTGGAATGCGATTAAAATTTTGGTTTTTAGGGTTCCGTACCAACGGGGCCCTATTACTAAGCCTCCGTCCGTCAGTCCGTCCGTCTGTCTGTCAGCGGGCTGCATCTCATGATCCGTAATACGTAGACAGAATGATTATTTTTGTTGCCGCTGTAGCAAAACATAATAAAAATAAATCAAAGAATTAAAGGGGGCTCCAACTAAGATGATACGGAACCCTCCATGCGCGAGCCCGACTTGCACTTGACCGGTTTTTTAAATACAACGTTCCATTATTCATTTATACGTCATTTATCCATTACATAGAGTGCCAATTAATTACCTAATGACATGTACATATGTAAATTATAACCATTTACCTATCACTCGATCCACCCTTTAGCAACGACAATAAGCTCCCAAGGTCTGACTGCAATTATATTACAATCAGTTGTACTTGATTGATTATATTTTATTGATAAAATTTATTGCTAATAATTAAGCTAGACTGAATATAATGTCATAGTAATTTGCACACTTATTGTGCTTTAAACATTCAAATTTAAATTGATGTTTACGTAAGACTGTGGCAATTGTGCCAAATAATAAATATGTAATTTATTGCGACAGATATTTAGATTAACTGGTGAGATACAAACTTTGTTTCTCAATTATTATAGGCCTTTAAGATAGTGCTACTATTATGGCTTTTCTTAAAAAAACCGGCCAAGTGCGAATCGTAGTGACTCACACTCACACAGGGTTCCGTAGCACCAAACAATATAATAAAATATTTTTTATATGTTGTATTGTATTACATTCAACAGCAAAACTAAATTTGTTTTTCATAGTATGTTAATGAAAAACAAAGTTACTGCTGCAGTTTGATAAAAAAAAGTCCTACGTTAGTAGCTAAGACTCTAAGCTAACTAAAGTAGGATACAGAACTACTACTAAGCCTTAAAGGATTGACAAAGATAAATATACAGGGTGTATTGTTTTTTTTCAATTATAAGAGTGATCGGATATTCGGATGCATATTTACCTAAAGTACATTTCTTTCCGGCAAAGGGTACAAAAGTGTGGAAGCAGGTTCTTATAATATTTGTTTTTCCCGATTTCGCGGGATTTCATAAAAAATTATGTAGTGTGTATAAAATATATTGTAGTATAGAATAATAAATATTCATATTCTGTTTAAAACTGGGCAAGAAATTTGTGGAAACACGTAAAAAATTGCTTCAACTTTAAAATTCTGTTGTTGAGTGTGAGAAATAACTGAATTCAAATTTTGCTGTTGTGTATTCAAATAGAATAAAAGAGAAAATATGACTGGACTTATAACAATGTTTATTTTGATAGTCGTACTCGCACTCCATACTCATCAACACTCAACTTTAGGTAAATATGCATCCGAATATCCGATCTCTAATTATAAGGCATTCTGAGCACATGTAAGCAATTTTAAAAGAAAAAAAAAACTGGCCAAGAAATGTCTACATGCCAGACGAAATGCTTAAATTAATTTCAAATTATAGTTACACCACAACAAAAACGTTTTCACATATTAAATCTACGCAAGCAAAGCCCCAGGCTAGTGGCTACTTTGCGATAATTAAACAATACATCTCATTGAAACACATACCTAAATAATTGCACACACACAAAGAAAGCTATTGTGCGTAGATACAGCTATTATATAAAACAAAAAAAATGTTCAAGAACAAATTAAACGAAAGAGAAACCTATCTGTCTTTATCTGACTGTATAAATCAGTTCCGTGTCTGACCCTCTGACTGACAGAGGACATTCATGCTTATATACGTTGAAACGACATGAAATAATATAAGAGGTAATATAATAAGTGAAAAGTACTAAATCTGGGGTATTCCTCAAAGCGCAACCATGATGAAAAATATCGTTAATGAATGCATCATACCCATCTCTATATTCATCATGGTTGCACTTCGAGGAATAATTTAGTTGCGCTTAGTTGGTTGCGTTTAAAAATAGTTGCGCTTTGAGGAATACCCCCTAAATCTTACTACAGGACCTTGACTACTCTCGTACCTTTTTTAACTGTCAACCATCATTGTCAATGAGTCGGCCATATTAGCCGTAGAACCGATGACCGTTGGGGTAGACGTGTTCTTGAGTGGAGATCGCGAATCGGCAAGCGTAAGATGGACAACCCTCAGGCTCCGTGGAGCGACGATCTTCGCAGGGTGGCTGGTAGCAACTGGATGAGAGTTGCCGAGAGTCGAGTTCAGTGGCGTGCGATTGAAGAGGCCTGTGTCCAGCAGTGGACTGCTGATGATGATGATGAGACAGCATTGTCATGTAACAGTTTGAAGAGTATGTGGACTGCTGAAATTTTCAGTCCGAAGAGTTCGTTCTGAACGTTTCAGCTTTGTCTATTGAATGGCTATTTAGTAGCTACGAAGTTTCTGGATGACACAAATAGCCGCAGGACTCGGTGATCACTTATTATCATCAAGTGGGGTACCTACTGTTGGTCTAGTGGTCGCAAGCGCGACTGCTGAGCATGAGGTCCTGGGATCGATTCCCGTGTCGGGCAAAGTGTTATCAGGTTTTTTCATCAGGAAATTCTCCACGGAGTCTGGATTTGTGCCCGGCTGATGGCAATAGGCTCGCCCCCTATTACATTAGACTTAAACATAACTGGCGAAAAGTGGGTGTGCTATTAGGTACACCTCTGCCTAACCCTTCGGCCCTTCGGGATGATATGACGATGATGATGGGTTATCTACTAATTTGGCATTATGATTAAAACTCAACCCCTGAGCTGATCAAACGGGGTCTAAAATTCACGAAATGCAAACAAAATCGTGAACAAAACCTAGTCTTTATTAATCAGCTATCATTTGACCATGTGTTACGCAAACAAGAATTTAACCAGTAGTCAGTACCGGATGACGGCGCTAAAGCTTTTTTCTTTTTCTCTAAATTATAATAAGGCATCAGACTCATTATGAGCTGTCAATCAAACTGATGCTATCAGGTAAATGCAAGTTTAGTGAGGACGAAGCCTTTTAAACGTGAATCATTGGAAGGAGTGAGTAATTTCTTGTATTCAAGTAAACGCAGTGAAAGGGCTGTGATGGCCATTCAAAGGTCGACTTATGGATGTACTGAGTGACCTGAGTTGATTATTGAACTTTGATTTAAGGAACCAGTTGGGCCTATTATAATCGGTTGTTGTTTTCTTGTTGATTGAATTTAAATACTTTAGCGACAAAGAAGAAATCAATATGAAAACATGAAAAAAGGACGAAAATTAAATGAAATGAAAATAAATGATGATGAAATGAATGAAATGAAATGGGTCTAGTTCTTGCGAATTGGTCAAATAATGAGAAAATTGGGTTGTAAAACTGTTTCGACGATAAGACAATATTAATAGTATTTTACCCGAACATTTGTAAGAATTCTCACTGGGGCTGCGGGACTGTTCGAAAGAGATACCGCGGCCCTGGCACACAAAGGGCGAAGAAGGAACATGGATGGGTTTTAGTCAGTAAAAGTTTGACACTCCCTTCCACTCCGCTCAGAGCGGGGAGGGGGGGGGATCATTTGATGAATTCCCATCCGAAAAAAAAGACGTGTCTCTCTTATTCCACTCGTTTGACATGTATAGGTATTTTAGTGTATCTACTCAAACTTTTGACATATCAATTATTGTTATATAAGAAAGCATTAGTTGAAGACGTCAATTGTTTAATGTTATGGACAGCAATTGTCGCCTATTTTAAAGACAATTTTGACAGCAAGACAGGTTTCGATGGTCAATTCATACGTAAAAGTAGCCTTATTATACTAATCCAGTTATCAAACTCACAAAGACAGATAGATATATTGCGTAACATTTAATGCACTAACACGCATGCCATTTTATGTGCCTTAGGAACGACTAATTATTAATTCTGAGCACTCAAAGTCAGTCCGTGCGTAAAGCTGGATTTACACGGGTCGATTTTAGCCATGCGGCTAGTTGCATACCAATCGCCTTAAACAACCGTATAAAATGTATTTACAAAGTTGATTTAAAACTTAAGATACTATGTTTGTGTTTTTTTTTTAGGAATTCATTAAAAAATACAGTGCAAAGCAGACCTTTTGTAGCGACATCCCGCAACATATGAACTAAAAATCCGAAGCAAAGTTATCCGCGAGATTTGCATATATGTATTACCGCCAGTCTTGATCCTCCATTTTCTATGTAGGATGAAGAACTTTAAACCACGGCGGGCAATCGCCTGCAACTGAGAATTTGCAAGGTTAATTTTTTAAATCTTGCCTTATCCCACTGCAGAAGTCAAAACCTGGACCCCACTTTAGCGTTAGCGATTTAGTTACCTGCTGTCCATTTGCTATGCGATTCGTGCGGCCTAGTCGTGCAATAGAAATCGGACCGTGTAAATCCCCCACAATAGTCGAGCGGTAGGCTTCGGCAAAGTTAGGCGTGGCTGCGAGACCTTAGTGAACGGATGTAGCAGCCTCGATCGCACACCGCCTATCCAGATCGACGTTTGAAGATAACCAGCATCTGAAATAAATAAAAAATAAAGCGCTTGAGTGAAAAGGTCAGCCTGCTGCGCCGAAATTAAAGTCCAAAATAATAATCATTAAGACCACTACCTGTTGGTAGGAAAAGGTATTTTGACAGGTTAAAATGTCGACTGCAGTTCGAACGATTCTGCTATCAACGGTTTTCTTTTGCCAATTTATGATATGGTAATTTATGTGTAACAGCAATATTTTGGTGAGATGGTATCGTTAAGTTTTATAGCTTAATTTGGATGGAAGTTCTCGCTACTGGAGAGTAAACTTACTCTTTTATCCAACCTAATTGTTTGTGTAAAAGGATCACCAGTTTTTACCTCGTTTCACAAATATGGTGAGTTTGAGTCATAGCAGTGGTAATGTGGACAAATGTATGGACTAATTGCGGCTGTGAATTTACTTGGTTTACAAGAATTCAACTTCAAAAGCTATTGCCATAGTTTTTGTCCGCGTAATGAGCTTTTAAAGCGCTTCTTTTTGTCTCTGGTCTGCTCGTTCAAGGGATGATTGGTACTTTGTTTTAATAAGACTTTTTTCTTGAGACCAAGCCACTCTATTACTGCAGATAAACGCACTTATATGCCCATTTTAAATGTCCACTAACGAATAGTTTCACTTACCAATGATAGGATCTGTTTCACGCGAACTATTAGTCTCTTCATCATTCTGCCTAGCTTTTTCCCAACTATGTTGAGGTTGGCTAGTACTGGGTAATACGATACCCCTTGGTAAGACTGGTTGTCAGATTTTTTGGGCAATGACTACCTAACGACTTCAAAGATCTACAAATGACACCCGGGATCAACGGCTTAACGTGCTTTCCGAGGCACGGAGGAAACTCGGTATGTAATGGGTGGTCACCCATCTACAGACCAACCTAGACAAGCACGGCTTAACCTAAATCGACCCGAGCGGCTGTTATTATTTAGCCACGAGCTCCTAGCCCCGAACTTATTTGTTTAAGAAAACTGCTGTGTGTAAGAAATCCTTTAGATTTTATGATAGATAACATTTTTATTGGATCCGTATGAAAGTTTTCACTGTACCTCAAGGTAATCATCATGTATTTAACCTTATCACTGGGTACGTAAAATCAACCACTTTTACAACTTCGTTTTTACTCTGATTTCAACACACTGCCACAGTTTCACTTCACATTTTGCAGTAAATTATATCAAACCGCGATCGCTCATTTCTTTTTGACATTACCAGCGTCCAATGAAAGTTTCTCATTACGTGAACCATATTTCCTAAAACCTGTATCGGACCGTACAGGTCTCATTTTACGCAATCGTGTAATTTCTTTCTCTTTAACAAATGTCAATATTTCGCTCTAAAGGGCAAATAAAGTGGTTCACTGTATTTAATCTTTTAATTGAATAACAGAAAATAAGAGAAATCGTAATTAATCTGTTTAATGTAATCATTAAATTAAAATTAGTTAAGTAAGTATCAGCTAATTCCACGTCATGTCTATAAAGGTTTAATTTACCACTTTCTTGATGGCAATAGGTTCTAAAAAACGTCTGTACCTACTATAGTTGCGTCTCTGCCAAAACCTTTGGAGATTGGAGGCGTGAAGTTATCTTCTTAGCGTGTCGATGGCAATCTAAATTGTGTCGGCCCAGAACTGAGCTACTAATTTGGCGCTTTCGGTTGCGTCCATCAGTTCCTGTAGTGAACAAACAACAGGGCACGCAGGACACGATATTAAGTGCCCCATTGTTTGTGGAACAGCACCACATTTACACTCCAGGGCAGAGTCATCAATGAATCTCCACCTGAGCAGGTTTTCCTTGCTGCGGCCAACCTGGGTCCGGAGTCTATTTAAAGACTTCCAGGTCAGCCATGGCAACTCGTGTCCTATGTATCTCTGTAAGTACGCAGTGAGAGTTGCGTACTCGGTAACTTCGCTTCCTTTACTTAAGCAGATAGATAGATAAATCATTTATGTAGTGCACACAAAAGACATAGCACAACACACAGAAGCACAATTAAATAATACAAATTACACGACTAAATAACTATATAAAAACAAGGTACCAATATACAAAAAGAAAAACATATTTACGCAAGAAGTATAGTAGCACCATGATATACTTCAAATCAAATAACGAGTATACAAGGTGCGTCTCAAGGTTGCACCAAATGGATGTCTAGCTCAACATGTGACGGGTGTGGGGACTCGTAGAGCTGGAGACGAAGTGATGAGCTTAAGATTATATCGAGACGCTATGCACGTATGTTATCTATATACGTCTTATACCAAGCTACACTCCTCCAGAAAATCTCTAGGAAAACAATGCAGCAACAAACAGACAGATATTAATTCACTTATAATACTAACAAGATTATATCATCTGCCAAGCCTTTTCCCAACTATATTGGGGTCGGCTTCCAGTCTAACCGGATGCAGCTGAATATCAGTATTTTACATGGAGCGACTGTCTATCTGACCTCCACAACCTTGTTAGTACTGGGTATTACCATACCTCTTGTTAAGACTGGTTGTCAGACTTTTTCGGCCACTGACTACCTAACGACTGTCAAAGATCTACAAATGACACCCGGGACCAACGGCTTAACGTGCTTTCCGAAGCACGGAGGAAACTCGGTATGTAATGGGTGGCCATCCACAGACCAACCTAGTCAACCACGGCTTAAGTTAAAGATCGATCCGAGCGGCTGTTATTATTAAGCCACGAGCTCCTCCTATAATAATACTTACAAGATTATAATACACAATTAATTACGCATACAGTTATATACGTTATGATGTTACAAATACATAAACACTGTCAGGTTTTTGTCAATGAACCAACAGCAGACCTGTACTGAATCATTAATTAAATTAAATTAATTATGAATTACACCGCGTCCGTCTGGTTTTGCCCGAATCACACCTACCTACGTATTAGATCCGTCTTAAGGAATTGTTCTGAATTAATAATTAATGTTTATAAGGTACCGCGAATCACTCGCGGATATTATGTCCTTCGTTCAGCTTAGCTTGTCAAACGACTGTTCTGTGATCATTATTCAGATATTGATAAGATTAGTAATAAAATAGTTTGATTAGAGTATTTTGTATCCGGATAATGTGGTTCTTTGTTTTAATGTTTTAAAAGTAATTACAAAGAATGAACAAACATGAACAAAGCAATCAATGGTTATGGCATGGCCATCGAGAGGTATGCAAGTGACAAGCGTTCCACTAGCTTGAGTTATTGTTGGGGTAATTGTGGAACACACTCGCAATCCCAACGCGATAGATATTCCTTTTGAAAATGTAACAAAATTTCATGAGATTTTTACGTTGCCGAGCAGATAAACATATGAAGAATTATAGCACAATTTTGTTTTTCAAAATCCTTCGGAATTTGGTGGCGCTCCTAAATGAATCAATGATGACGTCATGAGATGGCAAGTTGATTAAAACGGTGCTTCGCGATAGGAGAAGTGGCTTTTACCCTGCAGTTTGACCACAGTAAAATAATGAAATAGTTAGAGAGGTTAATTGGGATTTTAGTGATGTGTTTTCAAAAATAGAATCACAAAGTCTCTAACTAAATCAAAAGTGTAGATAGATGTTATATAAAAACATTTTCCACGATCAATTTACCTGTTCAACGTAATGGTCGTATAATGTATGTAAATATTAAAATCAGAACTAATCGATCATACGGTTGCCAGTAGGTAATGTATTATGGACATGTTGTTCTCCTTACAAAGTCGGTACCGCAAGTAAACATAGGTTTTTGCATCTTTTTCAATCATATGCATACATGATAGAGTGGTACAGCTTTTTGTAGAGGTGGTGCGGTATAGAATGCGATGCGTTAGCGATAATATGTTCTTGGTAATGTAATTTTTAGGCAGTGTATAAATTACCATATTGTAATCAGCCAATATATTAGGCCAACACAAGATGAGAAGCGTAATTTAACAGTTACACCAAAAATAATAGAGATAAATCAACCAAAATTAATTAATCATCTAATATTAGTAAATATTGTAAATGTAAAAGTCATTCTGTTTGCTTGTTTGTTTGCTACCTTTTCACAACTAAACAGCTGATCGGATCGTAATGAAATTTGGCGAGGAGATAGATTATATCCTGGAGAAGTACACAGGCTATCTTTTTTTTCCTCACTCATACTCATCAAAATTAAGGCAACAGCTAGTATTACATATATATAACTTCTAGTAATCGACCTACCATCGCCTGAAATTGACTGAAGCCATAATTTTACGGACATTCTTTCTGACCATGCCAAATTAATTGCTGTGTACCATCTAAAATGTTCAACATACTTAAAACGTTCCCATCGCTGGGAAACCGGCCGAATGAAGCAACGCAGGATTATGTATAAGCTATGTTGAGCCACCCAAAAATTAAATAGTATCTCCTGTACTCTCCCCGATTGCTGTGTGACACAGCCTTAAATACTGTTGCACAAAAACGTACTTGAACGAGATCAAATACGGTGTAGCTACATATGTTATTCAAACATGATGCATAATTGTAATCTTCGGTTCTGAACAATGGAACAAGAAGTCTTATTGCTAACTAGCCCTTTCTTAGTTGATTAAGATGTACTTGAGCACTACTTATTTTGAGTTGAAGAACTCTCAAAAGAGAAAAGTGCACTAGCTAAATCTACTTCATAAGATCATGCCGTGTTTATGGTAAAAATATTAGCCACTCCAAAAGATATACAATAAAGGTATAGTGGGATTTTCTTTCCGAAAACCGTGCAATGTGCCGTGCAAAGCGCCATAATCGTGAGTTCCAGTAGTGCGCGTAGCAAAAGACAAAGAAAGAAGGTAGACAGATTTGTCTGCTCTTAACAATTTATTTTGCACCCTCCCGCATTCTCTAGTCAACCCGCGATCATGGCGCTTGCAACAGCGTCGAAATATCGGGAGCTCAAAATAATGAACAATCCCGGAAGACATCCCGTAAGTGATAGTATAAGTTTAGTTGTAAACCGTGAAAGCTTAAAACAGTGTTTGAATACGAATGAAAATTTATATTTTATCAAAAATAATCTGAAAAAATATAGTTAGGTATAAGTTTTAATGGAAAAAAAAACTGACGAACGCAGCCTTTCTCATAGCCCGAGGATATTTGCAACAAACCTTAAAAGTTCTTCCATCTTCATCGGCTGCCGGCACCCTAAGGTTTCCATTAATTGCACGGCCCTAAAGGTCACGCCGGTAATCAGTCATTTAAACACCGTTTAACTCAGCTGTCCGTCTGTCGATTGTTATAATTACTCGCTTAATTTGTAATTTACATGTTCGTGTATTAATGTAAAATATGGGAATGTCTGATGGCCCAGAGGTTAAGGACTCGCCTCTCATGCATGAGGTTGTGGGTTCAAATCCGGGCTAGTACCAATGTGACTTTTTCAATCCATATGTACTTTCTAAGTTTATCTTGGACATCACAGACATCGGTGAAGGAAAACATCGCGAGGAAACCTGGACTTATAATTAATATAAGTCTGAAATCGCCAACCCGTCTTGAGCAAGCGTGGTGATCAATGCTCGTGCCTTCTCTGTATGAGAAGAGGCCTTTGCCCAGCAGTGGGACAGTAACAGGCTGGTATTATTATGGGAATGTCTGCTGAGGTGAGAACGAGTTTGAAGTGTCGATTTTGTTGGCTGAAAGGATCTGATAAGAAAATATACGGTTAAAGATTTACTATATTCCTGTCACCTCTTTGGGTACATTAAATGGTACAATTTGAACGCGATCAGTACATCAAAAACGCTTTTAAAATCTGTCGGTGTTATAATTTCATCATCTGCCTAGCCTTTTCACAATTATGTTGGGGTCGGCATCCTGTCCTACCGGATGCGGCTGAATATCAGAATTTTACATAGAGCGAGTGCCTATCTGACCTCCACAAGACCCCTTGCTAAGACTGGTTCTCAGACTTTCGGTCCACTGACTACCTGTAACGAATGTCAAAGATCTACAAATTACAACCGGGACGAAGGACTTAAGGTGTTTTCCGAAGTACGAAGAAAATTCAGAATGTTGTGGGTTGTCACCCATCCCCGGACCAACCCAGGCAAGCGCAGTTTAACCTAAAGATCGACCGGGCGGCTGTTCTTATTTAGCCACGAGGTCTTCAGTATCATAGTTTATCATCATCACCATCATTTCAGCCGAAAGTCGTCCACTGCTGGACATCGGCCTCCTCCAAAGGGGGGTTTTTGCTATAATGGTCACGCCTGACAATGAGAACGCTACTGCCCATTCTCTGATAAGTCATAGTCATGGCACAACCATTAGTGATTTATTATTATATTTACACCAGGTATGATCATTTACCTAGTAACTTACCTTTAATTACGATCCCATAAATATAATAAAACATTTTATATCAGGAAACTATTCAATACTTGTCTAATTACCTTCTATGCACCACTTATTCCAATGCTCTATCCTTACTAGGTACATCAGCTGGAAAAAATTGACTTTGCAACACGACCACAGGCTACATCAGTAAGAAAACAATATCAAAGACGTACGGTTTAACTCCAAAATAAACTTTATCTAAGTCACTTCCCAAAAAGCCGCGGATAACAAGGTACCACTTCACTGTACTATGGTTTGCACTAAGAACTAGGCACGCCGCAAAAGGCCTAGAAACCATTTCTGCAAGCTCTAACAAACTAAACGAAAGATGATAACGCAAGCTTAAGTACTAACTTACGCCTAGATAACCCAACACCCAATAATCAGGTCGCTACGTCACGGAAGCCGGTTGTAATTGGAAATATTTGTTGTATAATAGCCTTTATAACCCATAATAATACATTATAGACCAGGATACGTAATGGTTAACAATTGAATGTATCGATGTACCGGCATAGTTTGCATGAAGCGCGGGCAGGGGTGACGGGGGGTGAGGCGGGTGTGCGGGCGCGGGGCGCGGGCGTGGTCGGCGCCGGCCGCTCTCCTTGACTCCAGCGTCAAGCATCGCATGATCTCTGCTAGTGTGAGAGGATCGAGAGGTTTTGGTACTTTAGAAATCGTGTTGAAAGCTCTCATGTACTTGCTAGTACATTAATATATATTAGTCAGTGTTTAGTCATTTAAAGTTAACGATGAAATTAAAACCCTTTAAGTCTAAAGATACAGTCATCAAGTATTATGTTGTTGTTTGTGTTTTTATGTTCCGTTGATAAATCCAATACAAAGCATCAATTGCCTTATTGTTACAGTGGTCGCAGTTATGAACGGTAAGCGAGAGGTCAGTTTATTAGATTTTCGTCTAGAATTTCTGGTGAATGAAAATGGGAGAGTACATAAGGCCGTCGGTCTTTCATTCCGTGATCTCTCTCCGATCGTTTCAGCTGGCCGTCCAATCAGAATTAGAGAGCGAAGGAATCTTGTTATTTCACATATTATGTCGCCACGCGTCGGTATGCTGCACTCGCATATCGCTCAATACCGCTCAACCTTATGATTTTTAAAATGATGAGGTGATGATGATGACGATGTTGATGTGATGTTTTTTTAAACGGTAAACAACAGTTATCTATTGTTTATCATTTTACTTAAAACTTGTATTATAAGTCATTCATTAATAAGTTAAAGCAGAACCACCAATTATCATTATTTTGTTAAAACTGCTGTCAGTTGAATGATCAACATATACAACAACAACATAATTATGTTTTGTGCAACAATAATTACATTTTCAAAACACTTCACAATAAATCACTTATATTAAACTCCAAGTAATTGTAAATTGTGTACTCAGTAGAATTAAGAACTTTATGCTATTTATTTATTATTGAAAAGGCATTTTTGTTAAATTCATTCCAAGTACCAACTCCACTCAGTCGCAGTACACTCTCAGTGAATGTGGCGACTGTTCGAGTGGTCGCGGGCGCGGTGTGATAACGGCGCGTTATCACAGCCCCAGCTAATGCCCGCTTTGTGCTCCGCTGGTGCCTACTGCTTTTGTTCTTTATTGGGTAGGCAGAGGTGTAGGCGATTCTCGGCTATTTGCTTTACACAGTTTTACAGGGTAAGTAGAAATAGATGGGTGTGGACTGTGGAGAGTGAAGGACAAAGATGTGAGTCGAAAAGTTACAGTAAACGTTTAGTAGTTGCTCTTTAGTGAAATATACAGCCAACAGTGCACAATTTCTATTATGTTGCGCTTACTATGCTTTGAATCTAGATCACCCTAAGATAGACTGGCAGAATAAGCCCAAGTCCGCCAAAGTACAATAAAAAAATAATAGTTTTTAATAATTATTTAATGCAATTACTTATCTATTCTGTCCGACTTATTCGTCTTGACTTCATCAACATTGTCTTCGTCTTTTCGAATATCTGTGGAGAACGTTGTTGGTTGCACATTTGTATAACTCCTTATATTCTTTTTTTTTTGTAATGTATAATGTGTAATTGTTGCTTCTTCCGAATAAATAAAATAAATAAAAAGTGTTCAACAAACCCATAAAAACTATACCACAACTTGTAAGTTTCATGGTACCCATAAATGTTAGAACATTCCCGAGAACTATGGAATTTACTAGTACTTAAGAGTTTTTGGGTAACCGGCTATTTTTCAGGGTCTGGGTAAGCTTAAAAACTCACTCGATCAGAACAAGCCCTACTGCTCTTCAAAAAAAAAAAAAAATTGTATTTGAAAACCAATAGGGCAATGTTGGCTGTAATAAATAATTTTCAATGTGTTTGTTACGAGCTCCTTACAGTAACACCAGCATAATGAGTCTAAAAAAATGTTCCCACTACGACTGAGGTGGACTAGTCCAGATTGGGGGATGTCACATGATAAAGAATTTTGGGGTTCTATTTATTTATCACTTCAAGCACAAAGCACAGAAGTGGCCATAATGCCATTGGCATTTTCAACCAGTCAACCTTTGGGGGATGCAGAGACAAACAGTGGTAGGTTTATATCTGAAAATAATTTTAATTTAATACTAAGTTATACTACAATACTAACATCTATTATCTACAATCACCTCTATGACATGCCATGGATTCTCACGCTGTTTTCCTTCACCGTTTTGAGAGTAACGGTGATTAAATCATTAATCATTTACACAAACTAAAGTTAACCATCTCAATAAAATCTTGCTGCAACAGCCTCCTCTTGAATAAAATAACATCATAACATCACGCCTGTAATCCCCGAAGGGTTAGGCAGAGGTGTACCTAATAGTACACCCACATTTCGCCATGTAATAGGGGGTGAGCCTATTGCCATCAGCCAGGCACAAATCCAGACTCCGTGGCGGTTACTGAGAAATTCCTGATAGAAAAACCCAATAACACTTTGCCCGACCTGAAAATCGAACCAAGGACCTCACGCTCAGCAGTCGCGCTTGTGACCACTAGACCAAGGCAGTTGAATAAAATAATATTATTTAAATACTATTTCTAGCTTTCCTTCTCCCAACATTTCATACTGTCACTTTATATACAGAAAGTGTATTCATAATGGCCGTCAAAAGCAATGTCTTACTTGCGAATACTAAAACCAATTCGAAAGCCGTAAATTCCGATATCTAAACGCTTAGTATAATTTATAATATTTGCTCAAAACTTAATACGGATTCAGCATCCATTCAGATGTTTGTTAATTTTGTTATTGAGGCATTTGTCGGATTTAATATTACTTAAGTGAGGATTTGTTGGGAGTAGGAAAAAGCTTGAGGAGTATTTTGTGTTTTGCTAAAGGATTTTTTGTATGGAAACATAAGTTTGAAAATTTGTGCAAGCAACTTTATAAGTTTAGCTGGGTCATAATTGACATTCATGTTAGATAATAAATTGAGACGAAATCAGGACCTGCAATTAATATAAATCTCAAATCACTATTTCTTCTTGAGCAACAGTGGTGATCAAAGTTCTTCTGTATAATAGGAGGCCTTTCCCCTGCAATGGGAAAAATGATGAGAACGCTTATGTTTATAAATAAAGGGTGTAAAAAGACCCTTAACGAAAACGAAAACCACATATTCTGCCCATCATTGGGATCATTTTTTTCTTCTAGACAATACCTGGGAAACCACAGATTCTGGAGATATTGAAGGTCAAAGTTCCAATTTTTTCACAATTTTTTTTTTAAAAACCACTTTTTAAGATTTTTACTTTACTTTTATTAACTCCATGACCCATTAAATATTCAAAGCATCCGTCAGCACTAAGTTTTGAGTACGTAACATTGAGTTTTACCGTGAAAAGTGATTTTTCACACCAAAAAAAAAAAGTCGTTTCCCAGCAATAATTTTTGCGTAGAGTTACTTAGTTTGATGTACAGAATGCTTAGTTGACAGCTTCGTGAAGGGTCTGTTTACACCCTGTATATATATATATATATATATATTATATATAGTCCTCTTTATCGATTTCGGTAACGGCGACCCTTTAATGATATTTCCTTGCGTGTGCCCTTATATGACTGGCCAGACCGAATTTGCTCTTAAATACCCGGTCACAACTAAAGCAGTAGAGTTGACCGGTAGAGTGATAGGTGTAGGTGTAGGAGGGCTTAGGTCTCTCGTTCCGTATTTGGCGCTTTGCATTAAATGTATCGAATCGCTGGTTTATTAATATAATGCTGATTAAGGTTCATAATTATGTTTTTATCAAAGTCGACTAGCAAGAAAAATAAACTAAGATAAGCTAAGATTTAGTGGCAGTGACTGTTTCAAAATTGATTTTTGATCTTCACGAATTCTACGGTCGCTAAAGTAATTTTGCAAATTACAGTCAGCTCAAACACAACCCCGTATATTTCCACGAAACTCCGCAGCGGGCCCCAGCTTTATCAATAAAACTGAATATCTAACGTCCAACGTAGGCGTAAACAAGACTGATGCCTACTAAGAGGACTTTAGCTGAATTTGTGTCCGCAATACCTATTGATAGCCCCTGGGACCTGGTGCAGGATATGTCCTACATTGAGGCCTGCTTATGTATGCCTAGCGTGCCTACAGTTAGGCATTGTTGGGAATTATGTAAGTGTGTTTTGGAGTGGATTGACATGTTGGAGAAGTACCTACCTATTTTTTAATTGCGAGTATTTTATTTGGTTTTGTTTTCGATCACTAATAAGAGGGTATTGTTGATAATTTTGGGAGTAGATTAGTGTTGTTCAATATCGCTGAGTAACAGCGACCTACATTCATAAATGCAAATACGAGACCTTTTTCGTATGGGCTAGTCAGAAACTATAGCACAGTGTGGGCTGGGAATTATAATCATCATCTTAAAACCTAAAATCTTTGTTATCATTTGTGTCGAAATATGTTCACAGCTGGACGGTCATGTAGACTACCTTAAACATCGAATCCCTCGCATTTCCGAGCCCTTCATGACGTCATCGTCGTCCGGTTATATTTATTGGTAATAAGAAACAATTTCGTGGTACTACTAAAGACTGGAATAGTCTATGCATGTATAGTTTATAGGAAATACCCGTGATCATCTGTAATAATTTATGGGTTATTTATCATGAATATTTAAGATTAACAACCATTATGGGTCATTATGTCGCTCCTTGCTAGCTCGCAGACTTCAAAGTAAAGTAAGCATAAATTGCTGGAAAACTATGTTCTTTAAACGATTCGAAGAAGGTAGGTCGTAGGTATAAGTGAATTGTAGGATCTGTCTATGGAAAAATTTAATAAACTCTGAAATCATTCCGCTAACTAAATCAATTTATCAAACGTTTATAATCTTTAGACATCTTAAATATATACTTAGGTCAGAGGATTTTCCTTAGGTATCTAGTTGTAACTAAGATATTGCGAAAATTGAAAAACCCATTGGTATACTCCCGGATTCGAACTTGCGACATCATGTTTCATCAGTTCACCACACTGTACTTAGAACTTTTGTGATTGGAAAATTTAATTTATCACATTTACACACACACACACATTACATACATACACACACACACACACATTACATTACATTTACATTACATTTACATTTTCACATTTTTTTTTTTTTTTTGATTTTTTTTATTTATCACTCCGGTTTTACCGACATCGGGATCACACTCAGATTATTTCCAAAGAGGATGTATGGATTGGACTTGTTTGCTAATGAATGGAAGACGATAATGTTAGAATGTTGGTGGTTCTGTAATAAAACAGAGTGAAAGGATTAACTTAATTATTAATGGCTTGTTCTGTACTAAATGTAATATATATATAGCTAGCCCACATTGTCCCACTGCTGGGCTCTCCCTCCATTTCTTCCAAAGGTCACGCTTCTGTGCTACTTCTTTCCAATTCTCAAGGAAGACATCCAGTTCATCCCGCCATGTCCTTCGTGGTCTGCCGCGACCCCGTGTCACTGTTTCAGGGCACCAATCCTGAGCTTTACGGGCCCATAGTTCGTTCGGCATGCGACAGACATGTCCAGCCACGTCAGCAATTTTCTTTTTGGAGCTCAATAAATGTAATAAATAAATAAAAAATATCATCAGATAATACGGAGATTCTTCTTACAAAACCGTATTTATCCTTAACACTATTGTAGCCTAGTTAATACAAAACAACATGCCCATATCAGCAACACACGCCTTATCGTCGAGCCATCAGTCAACACCTTCCGCGTCGCTTGCCAATTACAGCATTCATCATTAATACTCGTCAGTATTTAATTACGAGAGACGATTTCTGAATGTAGACCACTGGACAAGGAAACCGCATGCACACTGCTATATTTGTGTGAAATATACAGACAGAATAATCCTTGCTAATATTTTAAATGCAAAAGTAAGTTTGTTTGTTACATTTCCACACCTAAACCACTGAACCGATCATCCTCACATTTTGCATATACGCTGTCAGGTATACAGAAATGGACACATGGTATCCTTCATCCCGAAAAAAAGTACTGTTCCCGAGGAAAACAACAATAACGTTCTTATGATAATAGATGGCGCCACGTGTCTTTCGAATCATGATTGAATTATATTATTACTAGCAGAGTATAATCCGGATTGATTGTCAAATTCGCACGAAATTCTAAATTAACACGAGCGAAGCCGCGGACAAAAGCAAGTATTTAATGAGAAAATGAGGGAGGCCTAGAAAACGCAGGCGTGACGACTTAGATTATTTTGTGCGAGATTGAGATTCCTTTTGTAATATTTTAGTTTTTTCATTTCGTTAAATCCATGTCTGGAGTCCAGAGACATATTTTTGATGTAATGTACTTATGAAACAATAAAGTTATCTGTATTTGTAGGTTGCGAGTCTGATCTGCATGCGTTGCACAGCACTACTGACATTATTTTACCCACTCCTAGCAGTATTTCAATTGTTAGTATATTTATAAAAGGGTTGATCATAAATTAGTTTGTAGGCAAGGTGCAACTCAAGCACTGTCGGGAAGCTTAACAATCTCTTTTCAGCTTTTATCTCTTTTTTGTCTCGATATCGCCTTTTCCAATCAGCTGTAAAAGGAGTAAACGTTATCTCGTAAAATAACCTACCTCACACCAGTTTTCCTGGTAACCAATAACTGGTCTAGTTATTTTTCATATACTACCCACCCATACACAGGTACTTATAGTCAATTACCAATTCAAAATAACATAATGTTTATGCATATATTTATTCTAATATATGTATGTGTGTCTTCGATTGAGCCTCCCTCCCTTATATGTAATTAGTAATTACATATATCTGCATAGATATCACTATTATTTCTTAATCTGATAGTATTTAATTGTGGTGGACGTCGAATAAACACGATAATTAATACCTTTTAGGAATGAACATGTATTTAAATGGTGAAGCAGTGTTTTCGTTATTATACTGTCATAAATACTAAAGTTAGGGATTTTTCCTGAAATATTAATTACTTACATTATTTTAAAATGTTACGGTACAAATCAAGTCAAGACTTGGTTACCGGCGCAGGGGCGAGATGGATAGACGTATTTGTTGCCATTGCGGGTAGAATCTGGATGAGGCTGGCATAGAAACGTGGAGATTAGCACTTAGAAAGAGTGACTTAGACTTAGCAGTGGTCGGGCGATGATTAGATACCGGATTATATGCAAATACATTTGCGAAACGCTTACTGGAAAAATGCAAAAGTTAGTTGGGAAAAGGCTAGGCAGATGATGAGAAGGCTCTATCGTACTACTAATAATTAGGACTGGTATTTTAGAAAAAAAATCTTCGAAAATGGAATAAATTAAAAAAAAGAACATTATTTTGTAGTAATTATTTCAATTTTAAGTTGCATATTTAGTCACTTTTATTGCATATTTCGATGATTTTAAGTTGAATTTATAATCCGGTCTTAAATCTTTCACATAAATACCACTAAAATCAAATATAGGTTACCTACTACAACCAAATTATATAAGTAAGCCAGGATCGCTGAAAGTACGTAATGCTCTATATTCTCTACCTACTCCCATGAGAAAAACGCAAAGGCATAATGTTCAATTGAAGGCACTGCTGACGCAAACAAAATTAACATTTTCCTAAAAAACCTGCGTATAAAGATAACTTACTGTGAATGACAGATCACAATGGGAAATAACTCCCATACGTGTCAATCAATACAGATTTCGATATGAGAACTGTTAAAAAAACTATGCACCAGATGTCAACAGACGGAATTCCTTCCCATGAGCCCACGCATGTTTTGTTGATATGATAGTACGAATATTACATTGGTTTGTATGTATGGTGTTCCTTGTTTCACCACATCGAGCTGCTCAGATATTACTTCATAGATCGATTCTTTCATCACCAGAGGAATAGGAATTATCATTCTTCAACAAACTTTTAAAAAGCAGGGCAAAAAAGACACGTACCGATTATGGTGATGATGACTACAAACTTTAATTTGAGCTGTTACAGTAATTGATCATCATCATCATCATTCTCCTGCCCTTATCCCAATTTATTTGGTGTCGGCGCAGCATCTCTTCTTCTTCCATACTTCTCTATAACTCGTCATGTTATCAGACACCTAACCCTTCTTGCCATATATTCTTCACACAGTCCATCCGTGGTTTCTTTGATCTTCCTCTACTTTTATACCCATTATTACAGTCATTAGTCATATTGGTTTATTTATCCAGTATTACTTCAAAGTTTTCAAAATATTTATACGTAGTCATAAATTGTAAATGTTATTTACTTTTCACAAAATTAAATTTCATTGAATTTTAAAATGTCGAGATATTGTGAAGGTTTATATTTTCAATAACAGGGTGAAGAGCAGCTCACAAGACGCCACGTCTTGTGAGCTGCTCTTCACCCTGTTATTATATGTAAGAAGCACGCGGAAACGCCACGCGACGCCAAATCGGACCTATTTGCTTAGACGATGGCCATTTTATTGGGGGCGAAAGCGGGCATTGTCGGCCCTCCTCTTGTACCCAGATCGTCGAGGGGGCGGGTAGGCAGAGCGGAAGACACCTCGCCCTTCCTTTCTGCTGCCTCCTTCGTTGCTGGTTCAGCGTAGGCAGCTACTGCTAGTCATGAGCTTTCGTTTGAAGCTAGAGGTCAGCCCCTATTTCCCCTACCAGGTTGTTGCGCTGCTCCACCCAGGCATGGCACAACTCCATGGTATGTTTTGCTATGTCCTTGCTGAAGTGACAGTGATGGCAGTGGGGTGTTGGCTCTCCGCCGGCAATGCAACACAGATACTTTCCGAAGCAACCGTGCTCCGAGAGTACCTGTGTCAGCCAGAAGGTCGGTATTCCGTAGAGCCTTTCCACCCATTCCAAGAGTGCTGGTTGGAGATCTTCGCTTCGATGGTCCTGAGGTCAGGCTGCATCATAGACCAAAAGCCTTCCCCAACGTAGTTGAGAAAAGGCTAGGCAGAAGATGATGTTAAATAATAATGAAGATTTTACAACGTAACCTAATCCGACCATGAGAATATTAGCAAGTTAGACAACAGCCGGATACTCTAGTATGTTGTAGAATGTATAGGTACTTATTAATCCGCTAATACCCCTGATATAATAGCTAACTAACCTCATACGCCTCCCACACTAACAATAACGTATGGTAATGTTTGTAAATTATAGCATATCAGCACTAAGTATATTTCCTTATGCGTCTTCAATAATTAGAAGTAATACACCTCTTTTGTGGTCTACTTCACAACAGTATTTATCGCAAAAAAGTGTAATTTGTGTTAGTAGGACAAGCAGTTTTGTCGTCTATGGTAATAAAAACACACTGCTCATCCTCATCACTCTTTAGGTTTCTAAAGGTGATAGTAACTGTGATTATATTTATTTCCGAAAACATAACATAACATCATTTATTTCAGGCTAAAATGGCCCATAGATACTTATATATTTTATAGACTAACATCTATAAAGTAAAAACAAAGCTCGTGTTAATAAATAGGACTTAAAACTATGTTAGTGGCACTTCCCTTGAAAGGTGTGACTAGTAGTTTTAGCTATATCCAGAATCCCATATTGTACTATCAAAGTAACTTACGAACTTACATTTTGAATGCAGTTGTGGAAGTAGCTATAAATTCTTAAAACATTTTGCTTTTCAATATTTTTTGGTAGGTAAGTGATGTTGAAAACAAGGTGTTAACGTGTTTCTGAATTAAAGGCGTGTCTTGCAAACCATTTCGGGTTGCGTTCATCACATCCTGCCCTCAGGCTTGCAAACTGTATATACAACACTTTAAAAACAAAATAAAGTCGAATTTAAAAGCAAAATAAAGTGGAATTTAATGAAGAGCTTTCCAAGGTTCGAAGATTCTTAAAAATGAACAAAAGAATGTCACGACTTGATGAACTATAATTAAGATGGATGGAATTGAATGATAACTGTAATAAGTAACATATGTCGTGTTGTTGAAACTGATGAGTTGATTGATGACAGGAAGCACAAGAAAACTAGACTCAAAAATAACATGAAAAAAAAGCTCACATTGCGGTAGTTTTACGAGAAACGATTCACCCTGAGAAGCTTATGAAAATAGTCTGGCAAAAAAATATTGAAGATTTTTGAATAGGCCAAAAATAGAATACGCAGGGTGCTTCCGAAACTTCTTTGTATAAGTATATAGTTCAATTTTGATAATTTCTTAATACCCAAGGAATCATCCAAAATCTTTAGGAAATTATATTCCGCTATTGGGGTACGCACTGAAACTAATTAAAACTACATTTTGAGTAAAATGAACCCATCAAACTCGCCCCTAAAACCGTACACTGCAGGCCACAAATAAGTGCACGCTCATATTTCCAAAGTATTCGATCTGAACCCGATATGCATGAGACGCGTATTCCGTAAGCGCGATCTCAAGGCCCCGTGCAGTATCGTCGTCGACAGGCGATCCGACGGTGTCGGGTGTCGCCGACGATGCGATCGACTTACCCATCGACCGATCACGAGCAGAGAATGTCAACGCACTTGTATTGCACTAATTAGCTGCGTACATTAGAATTAGGTCGTTATGAAACTGCTCAACACCTAAACCTAAGAATTTGCAAGATTAAATTGACAGAGGTTGTTTTTGTAGCTTATTGAATGCGGAGGATAATACAGCAGATTGCACCAATTTGTCAGAAAAAGACAAGAGTAATTGTAAGGCAGTAATAGATAAAAAAATCTGTCTCGTAAACTAATTAACAAGCAGCAATTGTAACAGACATTGCGGCAATGGTCTTCGCATGTCACAGCGCACTCAGCAAAACCTTACACATAACTTTTTATAAGTTCGTGGAGAAATCCGCATTGTGGTGCCTTTACAACGTTTAATGTGATGCCGATACGTAGTAAGATTGCACAGTACTGCACAGTACTGCACCGCACGGAGTGGGCGGGACACGCAATCCGCGCGGTCCGAGCCATGCAAATGCTTGGTGTACACAACAACTTGGCCGATAATGTATTAGGAATCCTGTTTGATTTGTGTGGGCATTGTCGAGCCTTTGTCCTGTTACCTACCAAGTTTGTTCCCTTAATATTGTTTATACGCATATTTTTAACGGGATGCTTGATAACATTCGTATACTCCTATGGCTTAGGATTTCTACATTCCTTAGTATCCCCAACTTCATTAGGTACCTACCAATCGTTGCTGCTACTTCAGGTTAGGTAAATTTATTTGCGCTAAACATATCTCTGACCTTTTCAATAGCTCTTGTGACAGCTTTCCACCATATATTTTTGACTAAACTTATGAAGCTGTCCAGCACGCGTAGCATGACCACCATTGAAACGGGTTTTGTCGACAGAAGAATCGACAAAATGACAGATTTCTTTTGTTGATCTGTCATTTTGTCGATTCCGTCGACAAAACCTGTTTCTACAGTGGTCATGCTACGCGTGCTGCTGTCTTTAAATCTGTGTCTCTTTCAGCTATTTATCCATACCAGCCAGTACTAACAAACTCCTTATTAACTTCTACCACTTCGCTTCCATCTTAACCAGTCTTTCCCAACAAAGGAACAGCGTCTGTTATCAGTCTGACGCAACGGGTCTAGGGGCACTGATAATTAAGTCGGCCGCGAGTATCCGCAAGTGTCCGCTCGGCTCTGCGCCCGCGCCATATCGCAGCGCTCCGGGCTTGTTGCCGCGCTAATGTGCAAGCGCATCGGCCGCATCGCTCCGGCTGCATCACTGGCGTATTCTACAATAGACTTATTTAGAAGTAATGAGAGATGACAAAAGGGGTTTTAAAACAGATTTGTCATCATATCAGATATTGATGTTTTTTTTTAATTCAGCCTTGAGTAATGGTTCTTCGACCATGCTAAGGTTTATTTCAACGTTAGTGCTTTTGTACATAAAACCTGCTGTCATGTCAAGTTGTACAAAATAAATTAAAACTTATTTAAATGCAAGTCCACTCGGATTTGTTCTAGAACCAGGATTATGAACTGCTGCTTGTCAAAATCAAAGCAATTTAGGCAGTTGCAGCTCCCCGCAGTCTTTAGTAGACCTTCGGTGTCACTGTCTCTTGTAAGAGCACAGGTACAAAATTTAATTCATATTTATTTGAAACATCAAGTATAAGTTGGTCCATTGTAGAAGAATCAAAGGCTAGCGACGCCGGAGGATATGTTTGACATTAGCCCGGTATAAACATTGATGATTCCTCGGTTTCATGTTACACTACAAACGAGCCATCCGACTTTCTACGTAAATTGATGTTACTTATGCAGTTATTGTGAAATGCCAAGTACCGCAGATTGTTGGGGAAACGGTACAAAACATTGAAAAGATTTTTCTGACCCCAAATTTCTGCGGGTGAGGGAGCGAGTGGGTGAAAATGATACAGAATCCTTCTCACAGCAAGTGGGTATGATTATCATAGAGTAACGATGTCACCCAAGACAAGCACCTGTGATTTTTCAGATTCATGTGCGTATTGTATAATTATCACTTGCTTCGGTGAAGGAAAACATCGTGAGGAAACCAGCATGTCAGCAGAGATATTCCTCGACGACATGTAAACCCAAATCAGAGGCCCATGGGCGGCATAAAAACTCTGACACCTGCAGGTTTACTAACCACAAGATAAAGAAGAAAGAAGTTGCAGTCAGTGTTAATTTCTGGTTAAGGTACTTTCATCTTCTGATATCGCTCAAGTTGCTAACTCAGTGAGTTTATGTTTTAGTTATTTTGTTGTATGGGTAGAGATCTTTTTCCTGCGGTTACAGTTCCTCTTTCTAGATTAGATACTGCCGCTGAAAAAGAACGTAGTTAATAATGTGACACCACACCGCCATCACACCTTATGAGCAGCGGTGGCTCAGTAGTGGCGGCCCTGACTTACGTATCGTAGTCGTAGGTTCAAACCCAGGCAGACGCATTACTTTGTGTAATTTATTTCATCACCACTGCTCTCTCGGTGAAGGAAAATAATGTGAGGAAACCGGCATGTCCCTGAACCAAAAATTCGAAGACATGTGACATCTACCAACCCGCACTGGGTCCGCGTGGTGGATTACAGCCCATTCCCTCTCTTAGAGAGGAGGCCTGTGTCCCCAGAAGTGGGAACATTTTAGGCTGATTATGCTTATGCTAACAAAGTGACCAACCAGTATTTAGCTCCATAGATACAGGACTAAGTTTTTTCGTATCAATTTACGCAACATCCAAACATCCATCGATACAGCTAGCCAATTCTCTCATCCTGTGTAAAAAATGCTCGGTATCTCGTTAGGCGTTCATTTCCCTAGCTCGGCTAGAGTGGAATATATCAAACGGGCTGCAGGAAGCTTTAGTTACGAAGACCTACTGACAACGCGCGGACTGTTAACGGGAGTGCCCTGACGATCGACAGCTGCTGTACTGTCGGGAGCAAAAGCATTAGGTAAATTAGTTTGAGAATTTATCGCGGAGTTTTTTACTTTTTTTTTCAGAATCAAAATTAAAATATTATATCTATGCTAATATTATAAAGAAGTAAGCAAAAGGATTAGGTAAATTAGTTTGAGAATTTTTTCGCGGAGTTTTTCTACATTTTTTTCAAAATCAAAATGAAAATATTGAATCTATACTAATATTATAAAGAGGTTTTTGTTTGAAAGTTTGTATGTAGGAGGTAATCTTCGGAACTACATATCCGATTCCGAAAATTCTTGCACTTACGGTAAGGTACATTATCTCCGAGTGCTATAGGCTACATTTAAAACGTTCCTGCCGGTTAATCACCGTACATAAGGAGAGCGAAGCCGCGAGCAAAGGCTAGTATTACATAAACCTAGCATATATAAAATGTCAAAAGATATGTGTCAGGTTCAGGTTCGGTTGGTCATATGAGTATTTGATCAGTATCACAAATGACCGATAGCGACTTTGGAAAGTTTCCCAGAAGAAACTTATTAACTCTCGACTCAAAAACTGCCGGGTAATCTAGTCCCCAGACTATCGGGAAAGCTAATTTGGCAAGGTTCCTTGTAATTTAGTCGATCAATTAATCGATGTTTCTTAAAAAATATATAGATCAGGGTCGAGAGTAAAATATTGGAATTATGACAATTTGTTGATACATATTAATAGCCAATTATTGCATTCCTCAACCATGTTAATCGTTGACAGTTGTGGTACTGGAACTATTAATATTTTATTAGGTCTTGAAAGTAACCTACCCATGACGGAAAACTATGAATCACGTTAATTATAGTGTAATTTTATCAGTATTTTGGTAATAAACAGTTAATCTAAATCAGTGAGTCTTAACGTTACTCTTAACCTACCTGCAACAATGATAAATAATTACATTATTTCCATAATATTCGTTCGAAAATCAATACCAGACAAATTAAAACATATAATAAGGTGACTGGTAATTAGTGACCGAAACTTAAACAAGTGATTGTAGTCATGATAACAAACAACTTTCCCAAAGAAACATTTTTTATACAAAAACTTTTTTTATTGTCATTTACTTTTATCACAATAACAAAACAGCTGTGTTATTGTGATAAAAGTAAATGACAATAAAAAAAGTTTTTATGTGGGAAACTTGTTTGTTATCATGAGTACAATCACGTGTATAAGTATATTAAGTATCGGTCACTAATTACCAGTCACCCAATATTTGCTCCTCAATTTCTCTAACAGTTTTGTACCTAACCATACACAATCCGCCGACGTATTTAATAGCGGGAAGCGGGCACAAATTAAAATGGGTTCGCGTCAATCCAACGCACGTCTCCGCTTGTTTACTTCTCCAGTGAAAGTGAGAGATATTATCTGCGCCCGCGTCGGTAGACCGCGTCAACGGATTTTGATTGATTTTCATTAGAATCGCTAACTAGGTAATTATCAGGCTTGCGTGGAATGTAGGGTTATAAGTGTTGAGTTAAAAAACTTCGCCCCAAGTATGAGTGGTTGTGAAAGTACTTTTATGAGTATTTTCAAGTTTTTAGTAAGACAAAATGAAAGAATGTATCTTTTTCTTTCGTACTGATGCATTAACAGTCAGTTGTGGTGTGCAGGGTTGTCAGTTTTGAGGTGGAGAAGTTCAGCATAAGGCCCGTACTCCACCAAAGCGGACACGAGCGGAGATGGGCGAATCAGAGAGGAGCCCAGATGCGTTAGAGGTAGAGGCAGGGTGTATCCACGGAAGCTGTGCGGAGATGTGCAAAGCGGAGAGGAGAGGAGATGTGCACCACTCACAGCACACCGGTCACCGCACACCGGTCACCGCGCGCCATTCACGTATCCTTCTCGTCTCCGTTGTGCGCTTGGCTACCGAGTGCGGATGCTGGCCTAAACAATTAAGAGACATATCCTCTCCGCTCAACCACTACAGCTAAACGGAGACAAGAAGTGTAAATAACGAAATTCTATTGGTGGCTGACAACACACCTCCCCTCCTCTTGTCCTGACTCCGCTTCGGTTTTGTCCGGCCTTTAAGCTTTAAGATACGCCGATGACCTTGAGCAGCACTCTGTCATGAGGCTGACGAGTTCTCGTTAAGGGGGTTTGCGACAATCGAGTCAAAACTATTTGTCTGTGGTCTGGATTGGTTTAATTTAAGTTTTGTGGAATGGATGGCAAACAATTTTTTGTTTAAGACTAAAGCTAGATCTAAGAATAAATAATAATTCAATTCTATCAGTTCATTAAATCTAAATGGAATACCATTACGTCCAGAAAAAAACTAGGTACTTAGAATGTCGTGCATATTCGTGAGCCTAATTAGTTTGCCTTAAACATACCGCATCATGTTTCGTAGATACTATTCGGTTAAAAAAGTCCCCTAGTCCAGAAACATCTTAAGTTCCTTGTAAGTCATGGGTAGATAACACATCCAATTAAAGGTTCGAAATAAAACAATGACGTAGGTAAGTGCAGATATTTGTCATTTATTTTCACAATTACACAGACGTAGCTACAGCTTCTTGAAACTCATTCAAATGAAAGAGGAAAAATAACAGGAAAGATACTCCTCACAAAGGAAACATTTTTTTTAGAAATAATAAACTGGGATAATTTATTACTTACATGATAACTCGTTTGGTATCTTTGTTGCATTTCCGAGAACACTTCCGTCTCACATAAGGAAAGGTCACGCGAAGGTTATAGAAAGTTTGTTTTTCATTTGTTTTTTGTCTTCAGGCGATAAGAAAACCCACATAAATATAAAATGTTGAAATAATCACTTCTGTGGTCAAATTGACGTTGCAGGTGTGGGGTTTTACCGGAAATTTGCCTACTGAAGTGACCTTGCAAGGTTTCGTTTTAACCCTTAATTATAGTTGCATTTTTATAAGCCCCACTTTAGGCTGGGATTTCCTAGGAAATGGAACGTGGTATTTTAAGTTTATAATAATGTGTGGGGTAACCAAAACCCCAGGGAATCTTGCAGCTGAATAAACGCTGAATCAGCATCGATGTCTTGACATTATCTCAGGATACAATAAGAGTAGTCCCGGACAAAAGACGATATTGGCCTTGCTCCAGAACTTTTCATAAAAATGGGTTACCAATATCTCTATATATTATTCAACGAACTCACTTTTCGTGGTGATCTATGTGCCTATATATCTACTCATATGTTTTAAACTACATAATATTCTACTTCTTTACGTGTCGATGAAACTCAAATGGTGTTAGACCAGTATGTAGCCACCTGCACAGCTCTAAAATTTGCTTCGATGAAATCCTGAAAGGTGCAGGTGGTTGTGCAGGATGGGCAGGACATAAGAACTACAAATAATATTAAGGTTTTTCAGTCTTCACCAACGTTAACATAATTTTATTCCAAAATTAGGGGAACTTCTGAGGAGGGGCGAAACACACGTTAAGTACGAAACAACGAACAACAAAATGATCGCACCTTTTGCATGTGCATATTGTTGCAGGCAGGGAAGGTAGTGCTCCATTTTATAACCAAATCTAGATCTAATAAAGGCAGTATTCCAGCATAAAATTTAGATATTCTCTTAAAATTTAACAACAACATATTGAATTTGAATGTAAAAAGCTTGTCAAAAGGCATGTCCTGCATCACTTTCCCAATTTCCTGCGTTCCTATCACCAGTCCCACAAAACAATCCATACATATAACTCACACACTAACATAGGTAGTTAGTGCATCAAAGCACCTGCCTCCGAGCACATTAATAACTTCATCTGCGAGAGTTATAGCCCTCGCCGCCAGCCGTGATGTCGGCTTGTCTGTCCGTCTGACACACGCTTGATTTAGATGTCCTTACGTATTTCCTCTGTTGCTTGGGTACAGGGAAAGCTGTCTGTGCGCAGCTTTACAGTATCTACGTTAACTACAGCTGTCTGTGGTGACGTGTGGTTGATTAGTATGGGTATTTAGTCTGAACGGTCCAAATCTGATGGCCCACGGGTCATTCGACCGTAGCGAAAAGTTGTCTACGTTCCAAAGAACCGGTGATAAAATGATGTCAAAATAAGTTTAAAGGGAAATTCGCATTTGATAATGTGGTAGGTAGGTCAGAACATGGCCGTTATTTGGCACTTCGAGTTTCAGAAAAAGTTTAGCTTTTGTCTGCAAAAACAGAACAAAGTGCCACAGTGTTTATGTCAGAGAGAACGAGCTCTCTTTCATTAAAACTGTGGCACTCTGTTCCTTAAACTCGATATGCCCGCCTGGCTACTGTAAGTTTTGTGGATGGCTTGATGGCGATTGTTAATTGTTTGTCAGTTTATACATAACTACCTTTCGCCCGCGGCTTCGCGCGCGTTAATTTTGAATTTGACAATCAATTCGGGTTGTCACACTACTGATGATTCTATATAATAATATAATTCAATCATGATTCGAAATACACATGGCGCCATCTATTATCATAAGAACGATATTGTCGTTTTCCTCGGAAACTGTTATTTTTTCGGGATGAAAGGTCCCTATGTCCGATTTTGTATATCTGACAACGTGTATGCAAAATTTCAGGATGATCGGTTCAGTGCTTTAGGCATGAAAAGGTAACAAACAAATAAACAAACTTACTTTCGCATTTATAATATTAGTAAGGAAGAAGGATTATGCTTTCTTAGGTTTGTTCTCAGTACTCTATCTTATTAATAGTGTTAATGCTTCCATTATATTATACAGGGTGCACGGGGGACACCGACACTAAAACGGTTACCACGTATTCAGTACATCATTCTGAAACCCACAGATAGAAATTCTTCGTAAGTTATTTAAAAAACAGCTGTTTCCTATAAAACTGCAATACCTACATGTATGGAACAGCTGATATTTTTTTTTTAAATTACTGTTGGAAATTTCTGTGTGGATTGGTTCAGAATGATGCACTAAATACGTGGTTGGCGTTTTAGCGTCGATGGCCCTGCCACCCTGTATAATGTTGTATTGTATTGTATTGTATAACGAGCTGGTTTCCGCAACTCCACGTCAAAGCGCGTATTTTGCGTATGTTATGGAAGCATTGTATAATCGAAAAATAGTTTTTCGATTGCTATTGATGACCTATCAGAACTTAGGTACCTACAGTAAAGAGTACTCAGTACCTTGATTTCCAGTTATAAGAGAATATTCTCTAAATTGGCAGTTGCAATTTCATTAACAAGCCAATTATTTTCAAAATTGCCTCAATCATCAAAATCGCCAGCAGAAGCTGGTCATAAACATCTAAAAATAAACAACGAAATTGGATTAAAATAATCTAGCGGATCAAAATCATTAAAACTATGATGAAACTCAAACATGGGTGTGGTCAGATTGGGCAAAAAATCTTAAACTTATTATTTTGCAAGCAAGTTAATTGGCCATAGCATAGTTAACACGGCTTTTTATTTTTTACAAGCTTTATTATCTGTGTATAATTATGGCCGATGTTTAATACGGCTATTGAGGATTTACGATATGTGTGCGACATTATATGATATTTTAACATAATAATATCGGCTATCGAATTTACTGACTACAACCCAAAATGTCTACTCATTATGGGTTGTTGGTCCAAGTTTAAGCGGGTAGCGGTTGGTTCCTTTTTATTTGTGGGAGTTGCACTGATCAAGTTTCCAGAAGAATTAATGTTAGGAATGCATAAATGAATCAGTCATGGATAAAATAATTTACTTTATTACTACCAGATTTAATTTGTATGGTCTTCTTCTTGAATCGACGGCACGGCTACACTTAAAATATTAAGGTTCTATCAGACCGGTACGGACAGGTAATGGGCCGGGTGCGGACAAAAGATGTTGAGAGATACTTCAGTACACCTCTCAGGGTCCGGTCTTCTTCTTCGCGTCGCTGGCACAACATCATTTTTTATTAGCCTAAAACGTCTCCACTACCACGGCTTCGTTAGTAGCCGCGCAGAGGTCGCCCGCTGCATGTTTAGGTGCTCAGTGGCCAGGATAAGAGGTGGAGCATAGTTTGCGACACAGCTCCTTACCCACACTCCGCCGCTGATCAGTCGTTGTAGCCCCACTAGCTTGGAGTTACATCGTCCCACTTAGGTCCGGTATCCACTGACGATCTGCAATTTTTGAGTATCAGTTTGACCCTCAAACGGAAGCTACGCATGCTTTAAATGCAAATAACGCTGACACTACAACCATACATTTTATTGAGTAATTCAATAAGGCAGTTTCCTCCAAAGAAGCCGGTTCAATCAGAGCTCTGAACCAATTTGATGTGTACATTTATATTATTAGCATCCGCAATCAAAGGTAGCACTAATGAAACGCATTACCCATTCACAATAATTTCTAATTAAGATGTAGATCAAGCCTGGTTAATGAGGGATCGAAGGCCGCAGATCGAGTAAGACTCGTGTTTATTTTATAACAACTAGCGATCTGCTATTTTTACGACTTGACACTTTAACGAGATTTCTTTGATAGGTATGCAAGTTTAGTAATAATGTACTATGCATATCTTTCTTCCTAAGCTGGTGTCAGAGTTTTTATGCCGCCCATAATCATTTGACATGGCTTTACATGCGAGAAATATCTCTCAGGCATGCTGGTTTCCTCACGATGTTTTCCTTCACCGAAGCAAGTGATAATTATACAATACGCCTATGAATCCGAAAATCAGTGAATGTCTTGGGTTCGAAATTAAGACCTATGACTTGGCAGTCCGACAGTCACACCACTAGGCTATCACTGCTCATATGAATCTTCCGTACTAAATTCGCTAAGTGATGGTGGAAACTACATCAAGAGATGTTGCGGAGTAATATTAACATCGCGGTCAGACACAGAAAATCCACTTTATTTTATAATAATGTAAAGAATATTCCTAGTTCCTAGCCCGTAGCTAAGTAATGGCACCCCCTCGGGGCGATTTTCAGGTTAAGCGCTGGCCTAGGTTGGTCCGTAGATAGGTGACCCATTACATACTCAGTTTCCTCTGTGCCTCGGGAAGCAGGTTAAGCCATTGGTACCGGCCGTCATTTGTAGATCTTTGACACTCGTAACAGGTAGTCTGTGGCCCGAAAGTCTTGAAAACCAGTCTTACCAAGGGGTCTTGCGGAGGTTCGATAGGCGCTAGCTCCATGAAAATTACTGGTATTCAGCTGCATCCAGTTAGCCTGTACGCCGATAAGGCTAGGTAGATGATGGTGCATCCCAAACCAGACAAAGACAGATACATTTACTCGTAGGATGCGGTATGCACAAAGTTGTTATAATGGCTTGGTTTAGACATATCCGCTGCTAGAAGCTGCATCATCATCTGCCTAGCCTTTCCCAACTATATCGAGGTCGGCTTCCTAACCGGATGCAGCGGAATACCAGTATTTTACATGAAGCGATTGCCTATCTGACCTCCACAACCCAGTTAGTACTGGGTAATACCCCTTGGTAAGACTGGTTATCAGACTTTTTGGGCCACTGACTACCCAACGACTATCAAAGATCTACAAATGACACCCGGGACCAACGGCTTAGCGTGCTTTCCGAGGCACAGAAGAAACTTGGTATGTAATGGGCGGTCACCCATCCACAGACCAACCAAGGCAAGCACGGCATAACCTAAAGATCGACCCGAGCGGCTGTTATTATTTAGCCACGAGCTCCTCGCTAGAGGCTGCATACGACTACAAATAAGATTCAATAACGTTTCTATGTACATTGTACAGTAACTAGTAGAAGCTTTCTTTTAATTTCAAAACACAATAGCGGGAGGAAGTGTTGCAATTGTTAGAAAATTCAATCAAGGCAATAAGATGAACTGAATTTGATCGATGTTTCGAATTTGGCAAATTGAAATTGCAAATAAATATTTTAACGTTGAGGTGAAATAATGATTCAATTTATTCGGAAGTTGGTTTAAATGAAAATAATATAATTCAATTATACTTACTTAAATTCTGAAAGTCATTAACTTCTTTAACTATATCACATGTTGGCTTTTTGAAGACAGTTTATGCGTATTTTCAAAGATTACGAAACCTAATATCGGAAAATCCGTTTTCACACGTATTTTTTTAATGTATCCGTTTCTTTATAATTCTTCTACTGTGCTGTAATACAGTTAAATATATATATAAATACAGTTCGCTGCTGGCCTTTCCAATTGCAGTCCGTTCAAATCATTTTGTTAAATCATTTTATTTTAAAAATAGTAGGTATAATCAATCAACGGTACAGGAAAACATCATGGGGAAACCGCATGTCCTAGAACTAAAAAATCGAAGAGATGCGACATCTACCAACCCGCAGTAGGCCCGCGGTGGATGACTACCCATTCCCCCTCATAGAGAGGAGGCTTATTGCACAGCAGTGAGAACTGATTATGTATGTATGTATTAGTATCATCCCTGCTCTTTGAGGGACCTGTCCGATGTCACTAACAACGTCGTCGAGATAGCAGAATTCTGTTCAACTAATTTGATTACAAAAACGGGAATCGTCGACACGACGAAGAAGTAAATCACAATAATAATTTCAACCAATGGCTTAACTGCCAAGGGCCTCGGCTAATACCTGAGGCAGCTGGATCAAGGGCTTGATTCAGAAAGCGGTACTCCTGGATACGTATTGTTAGGAGGTTCCTTTCTCTGGAACCCTGACTGCCGGTAGCTTGGACCTTGTTCCCGACACCGCATCGGTGGGCTACTATTTTTTTTATATTGCAATATTTAAAAAAAATGTGGCAGAAACACTACGCTCTTTAGTATTGTAGTCGTTATAGATATATCGCCCACTGGTAGTCAGGATTCAAAGCTTTGTTTAATTAATCACGATAATCTGAATCATGAAAGCCTACGATTGACAATAAATTAATAGAAGCCAATTTGCTAGCCAAAATAATTGTTTCCTGATTGTCTAGTTTTTGTTATACATTTATAAGTAGAGATTTTATCGACGTACCTATACCTGCCTACTTAATAAATGATCATAGAAGATAATTTGGATGGAATTTTAATGATTATAATTAAATGATTATAATAATTATATTTAATCTGTGCAACTTATTCGGCTTGAACTAGTTTCGTAACATTAACAACACATTTTTTTAAATTAAACACCAATTAAATATATGACATTATGTAACTACTTCATGACTATCGATTTTTTTTTTTTTACCATACGTACCTAAATTTAAAGTTACAAAAATACAACATCCTATAACCAAACTCAAAAGTACAATCCAACACAAAAGTCCATCACAAATCTAACTGATGTACATTCACGTACACAAGTTTTTCTAAACGTGCCGCGCGTGCGGAGAACGTGCAAAAATTACGGCGCTCGCGCCTCAACGAAATGTAAATTAGATGGCAAGCGGTAATAGTTCGTGGTTCAGAGGTAAGGTTACTGATGATCGGCTGTTGCTTACATTGTAGTTTAACGGCGATGCAGCGCGAAAACGATCGGCTGTGAATGACTGTACATTAGTTCGCGTAATTCTTGAGGTGTCGAGTAGAAAATGTTGGATTTGTCGGGATTTTAGAAATGGCCTTTGTTTTTAGTAGGTTTATGTGGATGACGTGTTTGTTTACTTTCTAGATGGTTAAACTATTTCAGACCGCTGACTGTTGTTTGTAAAAGCTTATAGAAATGATTATTTGGAAGACCTGAAATGAAATTTATTTGCTAGAATTGTAGTACATTAAAGATGGCCAATTATTATTAAAGTTGCTCACACAATTCGCTAAAACTAGCACGCCAAATTAAAGTATACATGAATACAATAAGTGAATCTAATATAATGGGTATGTTTTAATAATAATAAGGATGAAGGGCTTCTGCTTACTAAAGTAGAAAATAAACAAACCAGCTTTGAAATGGGAACCAATCATGAGTACTCTACTCCCAGACGTCAACCTGACAATTATCTAATACCAGGAATAACCTACTTCAGAGGAACAATCACTCATTTCAGGTATTTTTTTTAGAGTTCCCTTCTCTAATCTCTTTTAACATAACATACATAACATCACGCCTGTAATTCCCGAGGGTTGGGCAGAGTACACCCACATTTCGAAAGTTATATTTTTAAGCCCCATTGTAATAGGGCAAGCCTATTGCCATCAATCGGCTAAAATAAACATTCCAAGGAACTCAAAGTACTCCCTGGATCCTTATTGAGAAATTCCTGATGGAAAAACCCAATAACACGTTCCCCGACCCGGGAATCGACCCCAGTACCCCATGCTCAGCAGTCACCTAATCTCTTTTAGTAATTCTTTAAGCTTCTCCTTACGTCCTATACCTAATTTCCGATTCCAGTACAAAATTATCAAGCGAACATTATAAATTTAGGAATCTACGAACTTTTCGCACAACAATGGCGTCACAGTTACTAATCATTGGAAATAGCAGACTGAGTTCCCTGTTCTTGTATCCACATATATTTATTTATTTCACACTTCAAGCCCAAAACGCACAGAGACGGACTTAATGCCTTAGGCATTTTCTACCAGTGAACCTTTGGGTGATGCAGAGTCAAGCAGAGGTAGGCGTATATCTGAAAATAATTTTAATCTTATTTATAAAATTCTCGTGTCACAGTGTTAGTTACCATACTCCTCCGAAACGGCTTGACTGATTTTTATGAAATTTTATATGCATATTCAGTAGGTCTGAGAATCGGCTACTATCTATTTTTCATACCCCTAAGTGACGCAGGCGAAGTTGTGCTGGTCAGCTAGTTAAATATAAAATACTATAAATATATATCAAATACTATAAACACTCCCTCACTATCTATCTAACATGCACTCCTTTCTAATATACCACGTCCTAGGAATGTCCAGAATAGTCTCCAGCTTGCGTGCCGACACTACTCCGGGACACAATCAAGACGACACATCAGCTATTTAGCACGAGAGGTGTCGCAGAGACGCTCTGACCTCGGCTAATGAAGTGATAAACACCGCACTAACCCCTGGTGCCATCTGTGAGGAGGATCTCTGGTTAGGTGTAGAGAAAAAAAGGAGGAAATTGCTTTTTCTAAGAAGCTGCAAGCTACACAGGCTTTTTTTTTGCTTCACTGAAAGTTTACTACTTAGTTTTTCAATCAAAATCAATCATTCTAATAGTACACCCACATTTCGCCAGTTATGTTAAACTCCCATGTAATAGGGGGCGAGCTTTTTGCCATCAACCGGACACAAATCCAGACTCCGTGGCTGCTACTGAGAAATTCCTAATGGAAAAACTCAATAAAACTGCCCGACCTGGTAATCGAACCTAGGACCTCATGCTTAGCAGTTGCGCTTGCGACCACAAGACCAAAGAGGCAGCTAAACCTAGTCAAGTCAGGTTTTATCATTACTTCCGGCGATTTTGGATCCTGGGTTTTATTGAATGCGATTTTTGGCTTAGTATTGTAATACTAAGCTTGGTAACTGAAACTTTGTGAAAGGGCTATGTTCGCAACATGTTAGAAGACCAGGCCTAGAAAGGTACTAAGCCAGGCTAGGCTAGGTAACAGTAGCGAAGGGTCAATTTTTGTAAGAGGTAAGCCAGAGTACATATCTTTGTGATTATATTATTTGTCTATGGAATACTGACTGTGCCGTTTTTCAAAGGGAACCCAGTAGGAATCGAGTTGTACCTTCGCCACTGCTAGGTAAGCCTGTTTAGATTAGCTGTACCCTATACCAAAGAGTCTTACGTTTGGTGAACTATAGTTATCATCGTCCTCCTCGAAAGCAGTGATAGTCTATGGTGTGACCGTCATACTGCCAAGACATAGATCCCGAGTTCGAACCCAAGACATCTCTGATTTTTCGAATTCATGTGCATATTGTATAATTATTACTTGCTTCGGTAAAAGAAAACATTGTGATAAAACCAGCATGCCTAAAAGATATCTCTCGACGGCATCTAAAGCCAAGGGCGGCATAAAAACTCTGACACCAGGTTAGGCACTAACCACACGATAAAGAAAGAAAGAAGATCGTCCACCTGCCTTTTTCCTACTCACGGCCCTAGAACACAAAGGGCAAAGAAGGAACATGGATGGGTTTTTAGTCAGTACAAGTCTGACACTCTCTTCCACTCCGCCCAGAGCGGGAGGGGTCACTTGATGAAAACACATCCCAAAAAAAAAAAATTGTATTTCCATAATTTTATCAGACATTAACTTTAATAAGCCCCCGTTTTCTATCCATTTCATCTTATCCTTCCATACGTCGGTCTTCCTCCACAATTGGTGAACTCTCCCAGGCAAAATTACATCCATCCAAACTCATAACGAAAAGTAATTTCCTTATATCAATAAGGAAATGGTCTAAAAGTGAAATAGTGCCTATAAACATCATATGTGCCTTTAGGCCGGTGTAAATTCATGGCTTCTTGCTGTGCCATCAAAGAGATTGGTGATTATTGAACCTATTATTGTAATAAGCACGATTATTTTGAAACGGTTGTTACCTATTTGATTCGTAGTTTGTAAATAGCTGTCAAAATAAAGCCTATTGTGTAATCCTATTCCGGAATCTATCCTTACTCCAATTGTGTAGTAAAGTCTTACTAATATTATAAGTGCCAAAGTTTGTGAGGATGGATGTAGAATGGATGGATGTTTGTTACTCTTTCACGCAAGAACTACTAAACGGATGTGGATGAAATTTGACATACCTATAGATAGTTTATAACCTGGATTAACATAAAGGATAGAGGAGCTCGTGGCTAAATAATAACAGCCGCTCGGATCGATCTTTGGGCTAAGCCATGCTTGCCTAGGTTGGTCTGTGGATGGGTGACTACCCATTACATACCGAGTTACCTCCGTGCCTCGGAAAGTACGTTAAGCCGTTGGTCCCGGCTGTTAACTGTCGTTGCAGGTGGTCAGTGACCCAAAAAGTCTGACAACCAGTCTAACCAAGGGGTATCGTATTACCCAGTACTAACTGGGTTGTGGAGATCAGATAGGCAGTCGTTCCATTTAAAGTACTGGTCTTCAGCTGCATCCGGTTAGACTGGAAGCCGACCCTAACATAGTTGGGAAAAGACTAGGCAGATGATGATGATGATTAACATAAAGGATACTTTTTATCCCGGTAGATGATCCCGTTACCGGTTAGTTACCGAAATTCACGCGGGCGATGCCGCGGGCATAAGCTAGTCATATTAACAATCATTTAGATCAGAAAAAGCTTTAAATTGAGACCGGCAAAAGTTTATTTTGTTATTTTCATAAAACAGGAACAACACATAATCACGCTTGTACACCCAAAAGGTTAGGCAGAGGTGGTGCCTAAAGGTACACCCACGGTTGGTCCCATTGCCATCAACCGGGCACAAATCTGGACCCCAAGTTTCTTGGTGGAACTCATGCTCAGCAACCTCTAGACTAACAAGGTACTCTAGATATTATTTATTTAATAACAGTCCACTAATTGAAACAATTTAAATAATTACCATGCAAATATGTCAGTGTTGAACAAACAAGAGGCTCTTACGACAAAGATTACAATTTTATTGCTCAGACGCAACTTGTAATACAAAACGGGGCCATCAAACGATTAGCGGTGGATCATTAAAAATCTATTGGTCTAGTACTTGAAAGGTGTTATGCTAAAACCTCTAGTCTAAAGCTAAGAACTCATTTCTGTTGTATCGAGCCGCAACGTACCTCATTTTTATACATTTTTTTATTGGCCTGAATTGTCCCACTCCTGGGCAAAGGCCTCCCCCCATTCCAACTTCCACTTTTCTAGATGTTGCGCCTCTTCTCGCCAATTAACGAGAAAGCCATCCAAGGCGTCCCGCCATCTTCTCCTCGGTCTGCCGCGACCCCGTCTAACTGTCTCAGGGCTCCAGATTTGAAAAACAAAAAAATATTTTAGTTTTTTTTTATTTCTCGTATTCTTCTCAGAAAAGCCTTTCATTTTATGTCATGGGAATGCATCAAAAATAACTAGTCCACCATCTTTGGGAGTCCACCATATTCAATTTAGAAGGAAGTTACTTAGCTAACCATGTCATCCAAACTAAAAATATACTATGAATAATTTCAGATCAATGGAAAACCGGAAAGTGGGTCAAATTACTTACTATAATAACTTTTAGGATTTTTTACATAATTACAGAACAGAATGACACTTCAGAACGCAGCCTGTTGCGATCCTTACTAAATCCTTTTCCTTCGTCTACGACTCATACAAAATGTACGAACATTTTATAGAAGGATTTTTGCAATGCGGTGTAGCTCACCCTAATTTCACTCTTAATAATCATCAGCATCATCTGCCAAGTCTTTTCCCAACTATATTAGGGTCGGCTTCCAGTATAACCGGATGCAGCTGAATACCAGTATTTTATATGGAGTGACAGCCTATCTGACCTCCACAACCCAGTTAGTACTGGATAATACGATACCCCTTGGTAAGACTGGTTGTCAGACTTTTTGGGTCACTGACTACCTAACGACTGTCAAAGATCTACAAATGACACCCGGGACCAACGGCTTAACCTTAAGATCGACCCGAGCGGCTGTTATTATTTAGCAACGAGCTCTTCTCTTAATAGGCAAGTGATTAAATTATAATCGGTCAATAATTTGTTTAATGCATCCGATTAGAATGTCGTATAATCAGATGCATATATTATAAACACACTCAATATATTTGAATCGTAAACAAGAAAATATTTGAGATTCACGATAAGAATGGAGGATGTTAAGTAATAATACTTGTTTTGTAATGGACGTTTCTATGTGGATTCCACTTTGGTAGTCAATTTCGTAAGTACTATGATAGGCCTAGTGACATAGTTTGCAATAATTATTTATTTACTTATGTCCACACAAAGTTCATGATGCGCTTCATTTGGCCAAGGATAGACAGAGATGGCGAAATATCTTCAGGGAAAAGATATTTTCAAGGGAGGGTCACGACCCTCAGTAATGAGGAATACGACTTGAGGAGGAGGGGCACACAAAATAATTGACAGGACATTACATTAAGATAGAACAGCACAAAGACACTGCTTAAATACACTTATGGTGTGAAGAATTTCCAGTTTCGTTGTTATACATTTTTGTTTAAGTTTCTAAAATAGTAAGGAGAATGACCACTACTTTTCAGTCCTGCAGCGACAACTTCTGGGATTTTAATTATTATAATAAAATTCAAAAAATAAATAAATAATAAAATCAAGGGCTTGATTCAGAAAGCAGTAGTCCTGGACACGGCACGCATAGTGAGACGGTTCCTCTCTCTGGAGCCCTCACCGGCAACCTGGACCCTGTTCCCGATGTCGGTGGTTACTATTTTTTTCTATTTTTAAATGTTTTAATATAATTTTTGCTAATTAAAATATTTAAAAATGTAAATAGTATGTAAAGAAAATAATAAAATTCTATAAGGAGTGATTTTTCTTGCTTCCAGAAGACGTGCCAAAAGCGTGGCTCAAGAACACAGTAGTGCTCTATTAGAAAACCAGGATCCTACTGAGATTAAGATATACTATTGAATAGTGGTCATAGTTGGTAAGTCGGTAAAAATACATGTAGTCCACTTTTTAGCTCAGAAGTTTTACAAAACTCGTAGTCATAGTAATTATTATAAGGTTTCTCGTATTTTGGACTATTTGTATGTAATATATTATATATTAGTTTATTTCATTTTATTTGTATATATGTGTATTAGTATGTACCTATTTATGTTAACAAAATGGTATGTTTCTTATTTTTTTTTGTACTCTATCACAATTAGGGCTTTCAGTCTCGATGCATTACCGAGTCCCGGGAAAAAAAAAACGAGACTCGATGCGGTCTCGAAATTCCCGGGGAAAACGAGACTTTCGAGACTATTTCAAAACTAGGTTTCTTACTTATAGCACTACTAACTACTACTTATAGGCTATGCAATTAGGCAGTCCAAACAAGATATTTTAATAAAGTACTTTATTAGAGGTAAGTCATCTTCCCATCTCTTGATTTGGCGACCCTTTTGTGAATTCCATCTCTAGGATAACATTCCATTACATCTCTCGTTAATTTTTCTCTGTCCGTTGTCAAAATGTGACCTGTCCAGTTCCATTTGAGTTTATTTTTTAGTAAGACATCGCTTACTTTTGTTGTTTGACTGTTCTTTTTCTTATTTTTGAAGTCGTCCACCTATCACGTAGCCTTATATTTAGCATGCGTCGCTCCATATAGCGTTGGCAAATTATAAGTTTTTGGCTGTTTTTGCTCTTAACATGCCAAGTTTGACACCTATATGTGAGGCATGGGAGGATGCACGTGTTATAAAATTTGCTTTTCACCGACATTAGTTCGTTTCCAGGCGTTGTTTATTCTTTTATCAATTTCTTTTAAATATTGATCTTTTATTGAGATTACCAGCCCCAAATATATATTCATCAACTATTCGATAGCCTCCTGTCCTATGTCTATCTCTATTTTTTCCTTTTATTGCATTCGCCCTTAATTTAGTCTTCGCCGGATTCATAGATAAACCTGCTTTCTTGCTTTCATTATCTAATTGCTGTAGCATAGTTTGTAGTATATCTGGTCTCTCTGCGAATATCACTATATCGACAGCAAATCTTAGGTGATTCAGGTTTGTTCCATTTATGTTTATTCCAAAATCTTCCCAGTCTATATTTCTGAATATATTTTCTAACACTACCGTGAAAAGTTTTAGAGGAAGTGGATCACCTTGCCAGACCACCCCTCTGGATATTAAATTGCTGTTAGTTTATTTTATAGTTTAAATAGCTGTGGAGTTTTTGTATATTCCTTTTACGATTGATAATACTAAACTTTACACTCGACAGTGTTGCCATAATGATGTATGTAACCATAATAAAAAATAACTGTTTAATACTGTTGTTATGTGACTCAAGTCTCAAAAGTCTCGTTATTCCCGTGACCGGAAACGTTAGTCTCGAGTCTCGAAAATATCAAAAAATCGTCGAGACTCTTGAAATTTTCGAGACCGAGAGTCCCGGGATGAAAGCCCTAATCACAATGCTGTCTATTTGACCCAAAGGTTGACTGGTAGAGAATGCCTTGTGGCGTTAAGTCCGCCTATGTACCACTTTTGTACATGAAGTTTAAATAAATAAATAAACTCGTACCTTCTCAAGAGCTTCAATATTAAGTCCAAAGAACAAACAGTCATGACTGAACTCTTAATATAATTAGCGGTCATTATTCTACACTTACAATCCAATGTTTCCACATTATCGACATCAGCCTCTGGCGGTAGCATTCGGTCTTCTCTTCAAGCATTACATAAGTAAACAACGAGGTTCCACTTAATACATGATATCAAGCTCTGCAAAGATTCCCTTCTTCGTCCACAATCAGCAATTACGAATTTACGATAAATAATGCGTTTGGCAAAACCATTTCAAATACCAAAAGCGCTAAAGCAACACAGTGATCAAATGACAACCAACCTTATGTATTACTTGATAAAGGTGTAAGTACTGCAGTGAGTTGGAAACTTATGAGTCATTTAGAAACAACTTGCTCCCGTTTTCAGATTGTTCCAAAAGATAGGTGGTGGTTGCATGCAAAATACTTCCCGTTGAGATATGGGGATCGTCCAGCGGCCAAGTATTATATAAACTGTTTCTATATTATATGTTTGTATGTATGAAGTATCTGGGGATGCCACACACGTCGCTACCGTATGGGACTTGTAGCCATAAAGGCTTACTTTAGTTTGTTAAAGTGAAGCTTCCTTAACTTTATGGAACGTGCATCTCGTGTAGCGCTTCTAGCCTTGCTTAACGTATGTTTGTGATCTTTATCATGATGGAAGGCTTTTCAGAACCATCCAGTCAATTTGCTTTGCTACTGATGGTTATCTAGTGACCAATAGTAGAATTAGCAGTAGCTTTTCCAAAAGTAATTTCAATGCCTCAAAAAAAACAAACGTTTAGCTTGTTCCGTTTTACCAAACACAAATTCATGTCCTTATTTACACACCAGATTCCGGATATGGTAGCCACGTCAAACACCTAATCTATCATCCTTCTAGAAACCAAAAAAACCATCAGTAGCCTGCCCAAATTGGCTCTAAGACCACCCGTGACCTCGGAAGCGGAACCACCCACACGACGTCACGAGTCGCCTATCACGGCCGATCTTAATTATGAACGTGGCGATCATCATCTTAAATTTTCTACCTTAAAAGGTCTATAAAGAGTCAGTAAGTGTACGCAATTTATTCTAGATTACAGGCGCCCGTCGACTTATGTCACGACTTGTAGCGGACACTTCTGTTCGAGCTCGGGTAGGGCACGTGCCGTTCTCGTGTCGAAATCCGTAGCTCTCGTAGTAGCTTAGTCTTAGTTATACGACAAATTCTGTCTTACGAAATGTTGGAGAAATGCACTTAATTGTTCTCATTAATTTTGGACATTAGCACAACCCTGTTTCGCATTCGTAAGTAATTAATTACTTAAAGCAACAATCGTGTTGTTGATTTATCATGCTTTAATTTATTATGACTACTGCAATTGGTCTCAAAAAGACATTGAATGTAAAAATGGAGACATATGTTTAATTACTTTCTAAAAAGTAGACAGCCTGGGAAAACGTGTTGACAACAATATTTCACAGAAATGTATGAGCGATATGAAAAATTTGTTTGTAAGATAACCATTTAATTTATGTCTTTGTTTAATTTCACCAAGGATTAACAATACGCTTACCTAATCTAGTCTAAAGAATAATAAAAATTATGTCATACCCATTACCTTAAAGTGCTATCTTGTGTAGCTAGTAGAGGCAGCCAGTAGGGTCCAAACTTTTGATGATGTGGTTCGGCGAAAACCTTAGCTGGTCAGGCCGGACGGCAGGGCCCTCATGTTTAAGCACCTAGATGATAAGCTCTCATCACAATGCATAAGTAACGGCTAAAAGCTGAAGTAAGGCTACACCTGGTTCTAGCCGGCTATTCCTAGGTGCGTGCGGCCGGTAGCAGTTTTTTAAACTTAGGTATATCCTTTTTATTGCTAGGACACACCAACCAAATATATAACCTAACCTAATCCAGGTTAGGTTAGGTTAGAACTGTGACCAAACGCGCGCGAGCCGAGCGAGCACTACATCCAAATTGGTTGCATCAAAACTCCAAATTTAAAGCCGCACCTAGGTATAGCCGGCTAGAACCAGGTGTTACCTTACTTCGGCTTTTAGCCGTAACATATATACTAAGTACCAATCTGTTATCTATTTTGAACATGGAATGACTGCAATCTGATGATACGAGTTTCGAAGGTAATCAATTGATTGATTGGTAAAAAGGATTATCGTGTAATTCGATGAATGCTTGTCAATGTATAGGGATTGACTATAGCAGTCACATATTAATATAATTCCTTCCTGGATAAAGCCAAGTTACACCCAAAATAATTACCTCCACTAACGGTAGTCCAGTTCAGTGCTATAATGGCGTAAGTGTAAAATGACGCGAGCCGCGCATGCGTCCCGCTATGGTCACATCACGCGCCGCTATCACTGTTATAACGCGGTAACCTGCGCGGGCGCCTCCCTGCACAGATACTGCGCTCGTATGTCGAGGAAGTAGTCTTGATTTTCGTCAATTAGCGAATTTTTTTTCATTTCAAAAATATAATATCGAGTCAGTTAAGTTATTGAGCTGACTTGCAAATAAGGATGCGCGGCGACTTTTTTTTTTAAATCAGCAACAAAGTGATTACTAAAAAGGCCCGCTTTTAATACCAGTTTATTAGTATCAGTTATTAAATAGACACCACGACTTATTTTTCATAAAGGATATCGTGCAGAGAACGAAAATATTAAGAAGAAGAGTAAGCTGTTCAAAAGTCCTAGTTTTTGGCCATCTGCCTACAAAAATGTACAACTTTACCAGAAGCTTCACCTAATAAGTTATTGCTGCACTAAATTAGAAGACAGGTTATTTTTAAATACACAGACACTTAAAAAATACTCTAAAAGAGCGGTTTCTTTACGATCGCTCCGATAAATATGTCAAACAAGCAATAAAATTAGCATTCCCAATTCACACATGATGAATAACTATCCGAAACATCGTCGACAGAATTATAAATCGCAGTAAAAGATAACAGGAACTAATAAATAAAATCATATTAGTACGATCTAGACTTATATTTATCACGCGACAGAACAATGGGGCAAGTATCAAAACTTATTGGTCGGTGGATCGGACCGGGTGTGATTGCGGCGAGCTACAGATAAGGTAAATAGCTCATACAATTGTTAGAATAGGAGGCTCCGAACCTCTTTTGTTAAGGAAGTGGTCTAATGGGAGAACGTAGCCACCGGCAAGACTTACATGGTGTCAATTGCTATGTGCTGTAAGGGTGGCCGCACAGAGGCGCCTGAGAAAGTTCAGAAAAAACTTAGCGATAACTGTCGAAAAGTGACGCACCTATGCAGGATGGGCTTGGCTGTGACGGAGACTACAAAACATGTTGGACCGTGTCACGACCTGAGGAGTCTAGAATGGATATTAAGTACTTATCTTGAAAAGTTTTATGCCTGTTTTTGCTGGCTCTACCTAAATATTGTGCTGAAATATAAGCGCACTGTTTTATTTAATTATGGCACTCCAACGATTTATTCACTAATACATTTTTGGGGTTATGTAACAATTAAAATTAAAATCTAGGATGAATATCACTTACAGGTGTGCACAGCACTTACATAGGTATTTCAAATTTTATTTATTGATTAAATATGCAGTGTTTATTTAGTAATGACATGTTTACCTAACTGACATATTTTAAATTTAATATTTTTTTTCTTAACGTAATCATTTTTTAATAATTGCTTGTCTATTTTAATTTTGTACACCATGTATTGACAAACCATAGAGCACATATTGAAAAATATACTATCTGTAACCTTACCTATGTTTGACAAAATAAATGATTGATTGATTGATTAAAGATTCATATTCATTAAAAGCGTGTCATTGAAGACGTTATTACGACTCCGTGGAGGTGGCGAAGCTTTGAGCCAACAAAATATAAGAATACCCGTCCGTTGCCCGCGACTTCGTTCGCGTGGTAATTTTGATGAGTATAAGTGAGGAAAAAAAAAGATAGCCTATGTCCTTCCCCAGGATATAATCTATCTCCTCGCCAAATTTCATTACAATCCGATCAGCTGTTTAGTCGTGAAAAGGTAGCAAACAGACAAACAAACAGAGCTACTTTCGCAATTATAATATTGGTATGGTACTGTCGTGCCAGCGACACGATGAAGTAAAATGCAATTAAAATCACGTATTGTGATTTAATAGATCATAATTAATGCAATCAGCAACCCTTCCATAAGAGAAGACCGTACGTAAATCTCTCCCAAGATTTGATCTGCAAGCCAAATCGCAAGTTCAATAAACACATTTACGGCTTCAAATGAGAATTCTTAGTTCAACTGCATAGCTCTCGAGAAATCATACATACTTGCCCATCTTTCCTCTCGTCTTGCCTTTCTTGCTCATTGAACGATAACCCTTAGTACCAAAACGGTGAGTAGATTGCCCACTCCATTGCCCACCAATGCCCAGTCGATGACCAATAGGCGGCTTCTACTGTATAATTTGAATTTCGTTTATATGGTTAAACTGTTATTCGATCGCAGTATGAGCGGTGTAGCTAAAAGGAAAACATTCTGTTATTTATATTCCTTTATACTTGTATGTATCGGATCGTTGTTCATAGATTTCTCTGGCTTGGAAAGTGTGAATAGTCGACTATTGTTTTTAAATAAATGTCAGCTTATAAATCGATTATTTAAATCGATATAGGTTGTGTTATGTTTATATATTTTAATTATATTTCTGAAAGCCTGAGCTATTTAGTAAGTTAGCTAGACTATCTAGTTATCTGATAAGGTGGCCTCGTTAAAATTAACTGCTTGGTAAAGTGACCCTTTTACTAAGCCTCCGCTGTCCGTCCATCCGTCTGTCTGTCAGCGACTGTCTCATGATCCGTAATAGGTAGACAGTTGAAATTTTCACAGAATGTTTTTCTTGGCGTTATAACCACACCATCTACCTAGCTTTTTCCCAACTATATTGGGGTCGGCTTCCAGTGTATCCGGATGTAGCTGAATACCAGTATTTTACATGGAGCGACTGCTTATCTGACCTCCTCAACCCAGTTAGTACTGGGTAATACGATACCCCTTGGTAAGACTGGTTGTCAGACTTTTTGGGCCACTGACTACATAACGACTGTCAAAGATCTACAAATGACACCCGGGACCAACGGCTTTACGTGCTTTCCGAGGCACGGAGGAAACTTGGTATGTAATGGGTGGTTACCCATCCACAGCCAAGCACGGCTTAACCTAAAGATCGACCCGAGCGGCTGTTATTATTTAGCCACGAGCTCAGTTGACGCTATAACAACAAATAAATTAAATATTAAAAGAAACAGACTCTCGAACACTCGAGTCCGAGTCGCACTTTGCCGTTTTTTTTTAATAAGATTGAGTAAACCATGTGTACTCAAACCAAAAATCAGTTCTCTGTTTCATCGAAAAGACATAAAAGCCTTATTATATTGTAATATTGTGTTGTATAAATATTTAAATTGCTAATGATCTCCAAAGCAGGTGAATTGCGTTTTACTCATTTCATATTTTATTGGCCACTTGTAGATTTATATCAGATTGATATTCATTAGTCATTATTATATTAAATACGAAATCCTTGACAAAGTATCGCGTGATTTGTAAAAGTTTTTTATGCGTGTTGCGTTACGTAGGTTTTCAATTTGTTTGAGTGATTAAAAGTAAGCACTAATTGACAGTTAAAAAGTTTTTATTTGTCATACCTAATTTTATGAGTGCTAAAATGGCATTTTGGTAATTAGGTGCTAAAAGAGTGAACCTTATCGTATGGCCGAAACTATTTCAGCACTTCATGAACTCTGAAACTCTACCAGCGAAGACTAGGAAGTCTAGACTTTCTTTCTAATGCACATAAAAAGCCTCTTTTGAAAACGCAGTCTGTACCGAAGAAGTACATATAACAAAAAATATGGTAACTAGGTAAGCTTACTAAGGTAAACTTTACTATGTGCATATGTAGGTACTAGCATCCCATTTGAAACCAGCACCAGAACAAAAAAACAACTATCAAAGTAAGTACCGACTACAGCAATCCTTCAAGAAAATTAATATCAGCAGTGTATTGCCTCAGCTAATGGCGTACTTCGTTAGAGCATGCAACTGCAGTGTAATCAAATTTGCATAGAAATCCCCCCAAATTAGCCCTTAGCGATCGGCCGCCAGTGTAACGATACAGATTAGGCTATAGACTGCTAGATGGAACTCCTTTTAAGTATTTTTAATAGGTTTCTGTGTGTGACCAGTTTAACTGTAATAATTGATTTGAAGTCATTGATGAAATTGATTTGTACTTACCTGCATACGATGAAGGTGTTCATTGAAAACTTGCTAGAGTTTTATTTGAATTCATTTAGGGCATGTGGAACCCAGTTTCGGTCCCGTAGTAAAACCCGAATTTCCCGGTCTTGTATCGGTGTTTTGTATCGATCCTGCTGTACGTCAGACAGAGTTATGTGGTAGTCAGTGTATTTACACCCAAAACAACGAGGTATTTCAAAGTGGTCAACATTCGGCGCTGCGGTACTGTTCGAAAGAGGTACCTACCGGCCCTGGAACACAAAGGGCAAAAAAGAACATGGATGAGTTTTAGTCAGTACACACTCTCTTCCACTCCGCCCAGAGCAGGATTTGATGAAAAAAAAAAGTGGCCAACATTAAATATGTGAATCTACAGTGTGTTAGTTAGTCTGTGTTGGCACAGTATACATAAAGTATCCGGGAGGCGTTAAAAATCACGAAACTTCGAGTAAGACATGTATGACAAACAGATACGACAATATACATACTCCAAACAATTTCTAAAACTCAATATGCCATATTAACAGGCTGTACAAGTAGCTGTTTCACACTGTTTTTCCATTCCATTTGAATATAAATATGTATAAGCAGAAGCCACAATGTGGAACAAAAGGGCTCGGCTCTGGTCACGATTCTGACCGGTACAGTGTACCTACACACCGTTTTGGATGCCCGCGCGCCGCCCATGAAGTGTGGCTGATAACCATAACTATGTGCTAATGTCACCGGTTTCATATTTATTAATATTGTCTCTATACTTATATGGGTATTTTATAAGTATCGTAAATAGTTCGGAGTTGGTACCGATCTTGATATTAGAAATGATTATAATTATTATTTTAGATTTTGTTGAGCGTTTTAGTGGAGCCCATTTAAAGGCCTTTTATTTTGTCAATTGAATGTACAGCACCTGTAGTTGTAGGTATGTACAAGGATCTTTTGAGTTTTGACACGTGGCCAAAATTACAAATAAGGCCTGTGTCTGTATTCATAGTTCAAATCGGATTTTTGGAAGACATTGTTGGCGTACATGATTCAATAAAAAACTTTTTCGAAAAAAAAACAGGCCAAGTGCGAGTTGGAGTCGCGCACCGAGCGTTCCGTATAAACTTGTAAGTATTTTGTTATTAAACTTCATATTAACGGTTTTCAGATTTTTTCCTTTTTACGTGCTATAAGACATAGCTTCTTGCCAAATTTCATGATTCTAAGTCAACGGGAATTACCCTATAAATTCTGATTCCCTTGAGAGTGTCGAAATATACGTTTTTTTGCGGCATTAACGGCCGTATCTTTTTTTACGTTAACTTAGAAGTTAGATTTTTTCACAACTTCAAGGGACTGTAGACCTGAGTATATGGTTTTAATTTCAACTCGATACCTCCACGCATTCCCGACAGACAGAGAACAAAGTGATCCTATAAGGTTCCGTTTTTTCTTTTTGAGGTACGGAACCCTAAAACACGAAGTAATGATAACTCCGAATACACACTTGAAAGCTTAGAAGCTGAAATAGGTTTCTTGGATGCATGAATCCATTCACTCACCAGGCTCACATTCAAACACCACCTCGGAAATATGTGATTTTTGGCAAAAAATGTCGTTCTTTCGTTCGTTCGTTCTTTGATCGAGCCCTCAGAGTTCTTTCTAGGTGGTTTTCTAATACATTAAGAATAAAATTGTTATATTCTTATGTTTCCTGACTATTATACAGGGCTTGTTTCCAAATACTAGCCAAATTCTCAGATATGATGCAGCACCTCATTCTGAGCCCCCCGCACATAAAAATTTTACATCGGTTATTAAAAAAAACCAGCTGTTTCCTACCTGTTACCTTTATTAATCGATGAAAAATTTCTACGTGGAGGGGAAAATGGATGATGTACTGTATCAAATATGATTCATTCTGAACCCCCCCCCCATCATAGTTTTGATGATACATCACATTCATTTTAATCCATTCCTATAAACAAAACGAACTTACTATTTTTGTTATTAAATCACACTGCGACAGTTATCTTATCTTACTAATATTATAAAGAGGAAAGATTTGTATTTTTGTGTGTGTGTATGTTTGTAATGAATAAACTCAAAAACTACTGTGCCGATTTCAAAAATTTTTTACCATTAGAAAGCTACATTATCCCTGAGTAACATAGGCTATATTTTATCCCAAAATGTTTAAAAAATAAATGTCCACCCGTGTAAATCCGGGACGGGCCGCTAGTGTTTTGATAAAATATAAAACAGCCAAAAACAAGGGTTCTCCACGTTGATCTAGTAATCTGCACGTCATTTCAACAACCTTGCAAAAGCTGCTGCGTCAATCGTGCAATTTAAAAAACAAAGATTTAGCTGCAGATACAAAATAGTACAGCCACAAAGAACAAAACAAACTTAATTCTTCTAGTCCTTATCCTTTATCGACCCAAATCTCAAAACTTCCTCTTCACGTAGAGTATTAAAATATTTCGTAGTGCACATTCCAGCAAATCATAGTTATCATAATGTTATCATATCACACATGGCCGCCGCGTCACGATTGTCGCCGGCGACCGCGATAACAGCAACATTAGGTACGTTCTCAAACAACTGCAACTATCGAGATCCACGAACGCAATAATTTTGTGTTCCGCAATAAACTTTATCGATTCTCTTATTAAATTTAATATTTGTACCGCACACGTTGTTGTGTTTTCGTAAATCCATTTTCTTGTTGGTTAGGCTCACGATTTCTACTATGTAATTTTAAAATGTGAAAAGAAAAGCTGTATGACAAAATATGTTACTAAAAAGTTGAAAAACTACGTAATACCATGAACTTAAATTTCTTATTTATTTCGTATAGTGTGATTTATGCAAAATACAATTATTGTTATGACGGTAATGAATTATATACAAGTACCTATTTTACTTGAGGTTATCTTAATTTATATCATTGTGTTTATAATCATCGTTAACTCTAGAGACGAGAGAGATTTACCATGTCCACTGCTTTGTTTGAGTTCCCGATATTTTGGCGCTGTTGCAAGCACCATGATCACGGATAAACAGATTATAAGTGAACATGGTAAATATCCCGTATCTAGAGTTAGTGATGATGATGATAGTGACCATGACAGTGTAAAAACTTAGTGTTTATAATATTGTTATGATTTATTTATGGTCATTTGTGAATAATGTGAGATTTCATGTGACACTAAAATACCAAAAACATTTTCCCCAGTGCCAAAAGACAAGGCAATAAGATATTTTGATGGTAAAGAATGGAAAATAATAAAGACACACATCACGTTAGAACAAAAGGCAAGAAGGTAAGGCATTTTTGATACACGCAACATAATATCACGACTGTAATTTTCCCGTAGGTTGGGCAGAGGTGTACCTTATAATACATCCCCATTTCACCAGTTATGTCAAAGAGCCGGTTGCCAGCACCAGTTTTGTTGTACGTGATGATGTTGACCTCCTTAGGTCCACTGCAATTGGTGTGTGAAATAAGAAAGGCCAATCGATCCTGACTTATGAAAATGTGGTGATACAATTTAATGATTAAAGAACGCAATTCAACTGGTTACTTGGCTTACACATGGAGGTATATACAAAGTTGGTGCCCAAAGAGTATATATTCTATTATTTCCTATAATTATGATACTGTAGATATCTTATAGCTTGTTTTGCAACCAACGGCAAGTAAGTAACGGTAAGTCTAGGAATCAAAGTTCTTACAAATTTTGTTCCTTTTCTGATAGATTGTGTTTATTCTATCACTGTCAAAACCCTTTTTTTACGGGCGGGAAATTATCAAATAACCCCCCCCCCCCCCCCCTGGGCGGAGTGGGAGGGAGTGTCAGACTTTTACTGACTAAAACCCATCCATGTTCCTTCTTTGCCCTTTGTGTTCCAGGGCCGCGGTATCTCTTTCGAACAGTCCCGCAGCCCTGGCAGGCATCGGCCCTTGCGGGCCCCTACCTGGTTGCTGACATCTCTTTGAGGCGCGCGTGGAACACGAACGCGCCGTCGACACGGCAGGTGATAATGACCTGTGGCTAACATAATCCAGATTCTTTAATTTATGATCTATATAATAAGATATTCTCGTAGTACTATAGACCGACCGCTTTAATGAGTCCTCCGTCTTGCCCCATCAAAGACACATTAAGCGTCCACAAAGTCCTAACAATATCACGCAGGTTATTTGCTTTAAAACAACCATAATCCACGTAGGTATTACGATACTAATTGAATCAATACGTGATCAACCTTCACAATATTGCATTTAAATTGATACCTTCACGAAGACTCATTAAAGCGGTCGGACTATAGTACTTAGTACTTTTTGGAATTTGGGCTCCAAAATTAATGACATCACTGGTTCAGACATGTTATTATCACAATAAGGCGTATTCTAATTATAGTTATGTTGGTCGTGAATGGTAGATTCTAACTAATGACCTATAGATACTGCCGCATTACAACGATGCCTGATGACTTATCTTGATAACAATCAACCTTCGGATACTTGCAATACTTGAACATTTATTTTTAATGAATGTCTATTTTAATAGCCAAAATGTTAAAATATTGATACTAAGTAGATAATCAATTGGTAAAATATTCGTACAAAAATTGCAATTTTCTTCTTGGTCTCTGACAATGCTCCTATTTAGTTGTGTACAACCCCGCGGTTAAGCACGGTTTGGTGGTAGCCATTACCATGTTTGTCTCTTTTTGAGCTGCAACGACAATTTACTTTTTATTTTCAAGAAAAAAAAAACAAAAAGTTTCATCACTTGCGTCAACAACTTTTTATGATTGCTAAAAATCGTGTTCTTTCAGGTGTTCAAATATATGATAGACTAAGTGAAGATGATTATGATCTCACTTCTGGGAGAGAATTAGTGCCATCCAAAAAAACATTAGAAGATCAAAGTCAAATATTAGATTTCGAGCCAGACGAGGGTTCTATCATTGATTATGAAAAGGAATTTAGCGGTGACAATGTATTGGATGGAGATGTAAAATCAAATGAAGTTGCAATAAGAGCTACAAAAAAACAAGATAAATTTGCGCAATCTCGCAAGAAAATAGTAGATTTGGATGAATTTAAAGCAAAAATTAGCAAGGATTATGTAGTTTCTTCGATCAAAAAATCAGCACCTTTAGATGAATTAAAAAAATCTGATGAAATTGTAACAAGTAGTGAAATAAAATCTTATTTTGAGGCATTACAAGACAATCATGTCAAAAAAGAAAATGAACTTTCAGAAGATGGAGGAATGGCAGCAAGTTTGGAGGAAGAATATTATAGTAAGTCACGAAAAGAACAGGATGAAGACATAAGAAAACATATTAATGACAAAGATTTATATGGCCAAAACAATGAAGATAATCTGCTAAGTTTTTTAAAAGAAATATTGAACTCTAAAGATTTAAATGAAATAAATAATACAGACTCTACAGAAACTAAAAGTGAAAAAAAATGATGAAGATGTTTCTCAAGATACAACACACAACAAACACAAGACAAGAAAGACAAACAAGACAAAACAAAGACATAACACACGACAAGACAAGACATGACAAACAACAAGACAATACAAAGATGATGTGAGTGTGTGTGTGTGTGTGTGTGTGTGTGATGTGTAAGACATTACATTTGAATTAAAATATTTAGAAAATGATTAAGAAGCAGTAAATGCCATAAATGAGCAAAAAGATGATATAACTATAAAAAGCGACAAAAATATTAATTCAATAGAATTTTAAAAGACGTACTTAACAAAATTTTGCTGATAGAGGCTACAAAAAACAGTTTTTCTCTAGATGGTAGTTTTAAAGTTCTCACTCCATGTTTGCGTGCGTTCACAGAATATCTCTGAATAAAAGTTTAAACTCTAAAGATGATGTAATGATCTATTTCTTGTATTTACACAGATGGATGACGTTTTTGATTGCAACGAGAGCTATTAATGCTCTTCTTGACCATTTTGCATGAGGCCCTTATCGCGATGATTATTGCGGTTCTAAATTAATAAATATGTAACTACTGGTACCGCGGTCGTAGGATTAGATCGCTTTGGTCACAAATGGTTCCTTGAGTCACATAATGTGCTATAAATAGTAGGAATATTAATAAAATTGTGACACAACATGTATGTGTTTTTTAACAAAAAAATCTTTTTTATTATTTTTGAACTTGCTATGGTATTGGTTTCTCTTTCGTCTGCATTTTCTTGCTTCTGATTGATTTTTATTATTATTTCTCCACATAAGGTTATTTCGATAACGTTTATGGTTTTAGTAATTTATTTTTAACAACATTTTCGTTTCATAATGTTATGCTGTACTGCAAAATAAGTTATAAAGTTACAAATATTCAAGAAGTGTCATATTTCCGTAATTTTGTGGTGCAATAATGGTAAAGTGAACTTCTGGTGTCATGTCGTATGTCATGGCTTACTTTTTACTTTGGATTACGCTTGTTCTTAAGCAGGAGTGCGCTGTTATAAGCGGTAAGTACTCATTACAAGTAAATCTAAAACTCAAGTAGATTATTAATTGTATTTTATATTTCTTCATTATGATCAGTATAAACAGTTACAGTATTATGTTTCGATCATACTGGAAAAAAAAAAAAAACTTTTTAGGAAACTGCAGATTTTTTATTTATTACCGATGAAAATTTTCTATGAGGGCGGGTTCAGAATGATGTACTGAGAACGTGGTAACCATTTGTGCGTCGGCGCCCCTTCCACCCTGTATATAAAAAAAAACAAACGAATCAATCTGAATATGACGCTTGAACTGATTCAAGTCACAGGATAGTTAAGAAACTGAAAATTAAGAACATATTACCGAATGATTAGTTCTTAACTTTGCTATAATTTCAAATACCACTGTAAGGATCAGTGTGAAGGGACCGTAAAAGATGGCGTGCTGTAGTTTCTGCCTACCGCCATACAAAAAAGGCGTGAGTTTACGTATACAGGGTGTAAACAGACCCTTCACGAAGCCGTCAACCAAGCATTCTGTACATCAAATTAAGTAACTTTACGCAAAAATTATTGCTGGGAAACGACTTTTTTTTTGGGGTGAAAAATAACGTTTTACGGTAAAACTCAAGGTAACGCATTCAAACCATTGTGCTGATGGATGCACTGAATAGTACGGGGATCGTGAAGGTGTTTAAAGTAAAAATCTTACATTAAAAACATGTATTTAAAAAAAAAATGTGAAAAAGTTGGAACTTTGACCCCCAATATCTCCGTGACTAGAAGGTTCCCAGCTATGGTCTAGAACAAAAAAATGATCGCAATGATGGGGAGAACAAGTACCTTTCGGCTTCGTTAAGGGTCTTTTTACACCCGTTATATGTATGTTCATATACCCACTCAATAATCTTTTATTTTATTTTAAGTGGATCACCGTAACCGTAACGCCTATGAGTATTTTGTCAAGAAATTCATGAATCCACTTCGAAGATTATCAGGTATTTATCTTTTCACACTACATGACTCTCCAGGCATAAAGCCTAATTGAAATGGTGTCTGTGATAACTGTGCTGTGCAGGAGGCTCAGTAATTCATTTGACGGCACGGTTGGCGCACTGGCTGAGCGATAGGCTGCTACGCTGCGTGTCGGTGATTCGATTCCCGCACGGATCAAATATTTGTACGGCCTACAAGTATTTGTTCCGGGTTTGGCTGTTTATGTGAATTTAAATGTTTGTTAACACTCCCACGGTACAGGAGAAAATTTTAGTGTGAGGCAAAGTACGGTATCGGGACAACTCAAGCCGAGACAACTCGACCGCGAAACAATTCAACCCCATGACAACTCGACCCCAACAAGGGGTATTATACTAGAGACCCCACTGACCGGCTTCAGCATCCCTCCCGCACTACAGCTACTTCAGGCACCTTCTCAATTATTCGGTAGGCCTATAACAACGATTTTTGTGCCTACAACCAATTCTTTTGCAATTTTCAGCGGATCTGCCAAACCATGCGATAGAAATGGAAATAGAATTTCATGGTACTGTCCCAAGGGAAGCACGAAACCCTCAAAGACAAGTAATTCGCCATAAAAATCAATATCAACCCAGACCAGGTAAGAGTATAATTTCAAATTTACCATTAAGTTGCACTTCCGAATGTCAAAGAGTTACATAGAAATCATGATTCGAAATTATCAAGACAATTATTTTCTTTGATAATTATCGGAAAGTTATCGGAAAATTATCAATGCCGATTCATAACTTGATCTCTTTATTTATTTTTTTGTGTAAAAATGATAATTTCGTTACTAAAATATCATGTAAAGAAATACATTTTTAGTTACTGATTGATTTCTTCTTTAGTTTTAACACAAACTTACTAAAAATTGTGTTTCTTGATTAATGAAACACAATTTACACAAACAAATTTTGGCACCGTTTTTTTTTAGCTAACACTTAAGGCCGTGGGTATCCAAACGATACCCACGGAAGCGCCAAATTACGTTCGGATAACGTTTTGTTAATAGTAACTAATTAACAAGACATAATTATCATGATAATATTCAATGATAATTGTCACTTCGAACCCTAATAGAATCCACTCATGTCGCGGTGGTCGTACACACCTACGTTAGGCCATCCCTCTACCCATCCTCAAATGTCAATCTTGTGTGAAAAAGGAATGGAGCCATACAAGTCTTCTAGCTCCATCTCTTGCACACACTGAAGTAGGACTAAAATAATACTGCCTCCAATATTATCATTTTAATCTGATGGTAGGCCCCATATTTCAACAAGGGCGATGAGTCGTTGCCGATGCAACTTGCGGTTGCAGCCACCTCGGAAAAGTACCTTTAAAATCTGCAACTTACAACTTATTATTATTTTCTTTTCTTAGTCAGACGAGAGAAGGAAGAAGTAGAAGAAGGTAAGAAATTTTTATTATATGCAAATATGAATATGATTAATTGATTAATATTTGAAACTGTTGATCACAAGAACAGTATGTGAATTAATTTCTTAAATTGAGTGACTCATAGTACCCCTTTTTTCTCCTCGAAAACTGAGTCCATTCAATTATTTTTGACGTTAACATTTTAAGAAAGAGTATGTCTAGGTTCTTATCAATTTCTTTTAAGTTAAAAGCTATTCGAACCTGTTTGGTAGTCCTCTAATCACGGCCGTAAAAATGGGGCACTTTTTGTCATTTTTGGAGGGTCATATTTTACTTACTTATTAGGTGCTGAAAAAAAGGAATAGACAAAAAAAAAAAGGACGTGTCTACAGTAGACTTTGATTTTATGAAAAAAAAATTGCTCAAGAGGCTGGAAGAAAAAAGGGGAATACATTTGTATGGAGAATCACAGCCCCTGTGCCCTCTTATTCTTTCTTATTAGCCTGCTTCATGGTATCTAGCTGCAGTGTGTCACTAAAAATTACTTTAGAGCAATAGTACTAACATTCCTTAGAAACTTATTAGACACTTTAAATAGAACCTAAGTAAGTCTGTATGTTGGTGTATGATTTTAGATAATTATAACTATTTTTACAAGCTTTTTATTTCACTTTTTCCATCGCAATTTAAGTACGTTTGATTATTTAGGTCTAATCTTGCAAGTTGCAACTGACTTTTAAAACAGATCGCTAACCGATTTAGTGACGTCATTGTAAATCTAATATGGTGGACTCACAAAGATGGCGGTCTAGTTTTTTATGCACACCCATGATATGGGTATCAATGAAAAGGGTTTGCAGAGAAGAATACAAAAAAATTACGTCACACTTCTATTTAAAAACTTGTTTTCAAAAATGTTTTTTTTTTTACTATAAGCTTGTTAGGTCGATATACAACTACCGCGTTCAGTAAAAATATATTTTTAAAAGACAAAACGCGTTTTCATTCAAAAACGACCGCAATATAATATTATTATTCTAAATTGTTAGTATTTATTATTTATATGAGATATTATATATACATATTTTATAATTTATATGAGATTTAAAGTACACCTTTAAATCTCATACAATTTTTTATAACGTGGTAATATTACATCTCCTAGATGAGGTTACGGACGAAACAACATCAACAAGTGCAACGACGACTACTAAACCGGAAGGCAAGGATTTATCTGCATCCATTGGAAGAGCAGATCTACTAAATCTATCTTCTATATACATAGCATGATGCCTGTAATGCCCGACGGGTGGGGCAGAGGTGAACCTAGTAGTACACCGACATTTCGCCAGTTACGTTTAGTCCCATGTAAGAGGACGCGAGTCTTTTGCCATGATTGGCCATGAATCCAGACTGTGTAGCAACTACTACACAATTCTTAATTTAAAAACCCAATAACACTTTTCCCGACTTGGTAATCTTACCCAGGATCTCATTGTCAATAATCGCTTTGTTCTATTTTTTTTTTTTAATAGCCTGTGCTGTCCCACTGCTGGGCAAAGGCCTCTCCCAATTCCTTCCATGTGCTCTTTTCTCGTGCCACCTCGAACCTGTTCTATTTTAGTAAATTAAAATCTTGAATTCATTAACAGACAACGCACATTCGAAGCCAAGAAGCATGAAATTTGACAAAAGAGTTAATTTTACAACGAAAGTGAGCACTTCTCATCATCTTCGTGCCCTTGTTCCATTCTGTTTGGGGTCGGCACAACAAGTTTTCTTCTTCCATTCACCCTGTCAGACGTCACAGTATCATGTACTAATGTCTCTTTCATATCATTCATCACACAATCCATTAATTTTTTCTTTGGTCTTTCTCTTCCTCTCCATTCATCACCCTCTTAGTCACATCCGTCCTCACAACATGTCCATACCAAGACAGACTCCCTTAAACTTCTCTGTAACTGGCGCCACTTTCAAACTTCGTCTAATACAGGGTGTAGGGGACTGCCCCCAGCAATCTGACATGGTGCATTTAGCTCCTCATTTTGAATCATAATGCACCGGAATTTTTCTCAGGTTTTTTTTGTATCGTTTTTTCAGTTACTTAGTCATACTAATTGTTTTTTTTTATGGCGTTTTACTTCCCCTCCAGTACCTACAAAAAAGTTTTAGTATAGTTGTAAGTCAAATCTTATTTTTATACGCTTTCATTCTCATCTCTCTCTTATTTCAGGGTGAAAGGGATAGCCCCCCACAAACTGACAGGGTGCATTCAGCTCCTTATTTTGAATCATATTCCACCGGAATTTTTCTCCGGTTTTTTTTCTGTTACTATTCTTTTATTTCAATGTAAAATTACATTCTCTATACGCATCACTCCGTTTATGTTTGAATGATGAAATACTCTAACAAACCATGCGTGAAATCAGCTGTTCACTTTCAGCCTAGCTACAGAGTTCGAACTCGTCGTCGCGCTTTTCCTTCGCTACATGCGTTTTGCCACGGTACATCACGTATGAGGAAATAAAACAAATCAAATTTATTTAATTCACATAACGTTCCTGAAATAATTTCTTGTACCGGTCTTAGTATGATATACTGAATTCACCCTATCAGTCTGCGGAAGACTGTCCCTAACACCATGCATTAAGTGTTCCTTACTTTATCCATTCTTGTTACTTCACACATCCATCTCAACATTCTCATCTGCACTGCATGCTCACGAAGGTGAGCACTAAGGAAGGATTTTATAAATACATCTTCTCATAGGAGTTATGAGATTTTTTAGTAAACGAAGCTTCTAAAACCATAAGAATTTAAACATGAAAAATATACACTACAATAATTTAACAATCAATATTTTTGACATACATTTTTTGAACTAGACACTACCGATCCTTCGGAAATTCCTGTCTCCATGAAGGATTTAGCGAAAGCGTTAGAGGAGCTCGAAAAAAAGCTTTCAACAAAGAAACCAGGTAAGTATCTCCTTACAATCATTAAACTCAAACAATACAACATCATCACTTCCCTAGCCTTTTACCGAATATGTTGGGGTCTGTCTTCCAGTCTAATCGGATGCAGAGCAATACTAGTATTTTACACGAAGTGGTTGCCTATCTGACCTGCACAACCCTAACGTAACAGTGCAACTATACCACTTGGTAAGACTGGTTTTCAGATTTTCGGGTAACAGACCACACCAAAATAAACCAGGGAAAAATACATAATAGATAACGAATACTTAAAATTGTAATACACACAACATACAGTAACAATCTACAACAGCTTAGCTTTCTAGTTGCAAAAACTAGGGACTACGTAATCTTATACAAGGTGTAAACGGACCCTTCACGAAGCCGTCAACCAAGCATTCTGTACATCAAATTAAATAAGTATTGCTGGCAAAAGACTTTTTTACGGTTGGACTCAATGTAACGCACTCAAAACATTGTGCTGGTGGATGCATTGAATTGTACGGGGTCAAGGAGGTATTTAAAGTAAAGTTATTACAGTAAAAACTTGTTATTAAAAAAAAAGGTTGTGAAAAAGTTGGATCTTTGACCCCTAATATCTCCGTAACTAGAAAGTTCCAAGGTATGTTACAGTTTTAAAAGTGCCTTTCGGCTCTCACTCATTATGATTTTATTTACGAAGTATCCAATACTGTGAAATTATGGTATTCTACTGTATTATAACTTGATAACAAATTTGATGATTTTCAATCGAGATTCACGATTAAGGAATGTTTCTAAATAACCATCCTTACTAATATTATAAAATAATACGAAAGTAGTTCTGCCTGAACGTCTGAACGAAAGTAACGACTGAACTACATAAAATCACGCCTGTAATCCCCGAAGGGTTAGGCAGGGGTGTACTTAATACATCCACACTTTGCCAGTTATGTTTAAGTCCCATGTCATAGGGAGCGAGTCTATTGCCATCAACCGGGCACAAATCCAGATTCCGTGGCTGCTACTGAGAAATTCCAGATGGAAAAACCCAACATCACTTTACCCAACCTGTGTACTTATTCCTTAATCCATTCTTGTTACTTCACACATCCATCTCAACATTCTCATCTGCACTGCATGCTCACGAAGGTGAGCACTAAGGGAGGATTTTATAAATTAATCTTCTCATGGAGTTTAAAGAAATGAGATTTTTTTGTAAACGAAGCTTCTAAAATCATAAGAAATATACACTACAATAATTGAACAATCAATATTTTTGACATACATTTTTTGAACCAAACCTTCTCCTTCTTAAGATCCTTCGAAAGTTCCTGTCTACGAGAAGGATTTAAACAAAAAGTTAGAGGAGCTCGAAAAAAAGCTTGCAACAAAGTCAACAAAGAAACCAGGTAAGTATCTCCTTACAATCATCATACTCAAACAATACAACATCATCACTTCCCTAGCCTTTTACCGAATATGTTGGGGTCTGTCTTCCAGTCTAATCGGATGCAGAGCAATACTAGTATTTTACACGAAGTGGTTGCCTATCCGACCTCCACAACCCTAATGTAACTGTTCCATTTGGTAAGACTGGTTTTCAGATGTCCGGGTAACTGATCACACCAAAATAAAAAAGGGAAAAATACATAAAAGATAACGAATAAAATTGTAATACACAACATACAGAAACAATCTACAACAACTTAGCTTTCTAGTTGCAAAAACTAGGGACAACGTTATCTTATACGAGGTGTAAACGGACCCTTCACGAAGCCGTCAAACAAGCATTCTGTACATCAAATTAAGTTAGTATTGCTGGCAAGACTTTTTTTTTTGGGGTGAAAAATCACGTTTTACTGTTGGACTCATTGTAACGCACTCAAAACATTGTGCTGATGGATGCATTGAGTACGGGGGTCAAGGAGGTATTTAAAGTAAAGTTTATACAGTAAAACTTGTTATTAAGAAAAAAGGTTGTGAAAAAGTTGGATATTTGACCCCCAATATCTCCGTAACTAGAAGGTTCCATGGTATGTTACAGTGTTAAAAGTGCCTTTCGGCTTCCACTCATTATGCTTATATTTACGAAGTATCCAAATATTGTGAAATTATGGTATTATATTATAGCTTGGTATTGTTTTATAGCTTGATAACGATGATTTTCAATCGAGAAGCCTGAACGTCTGAACGAAAATAACGACTGAACGACATAAAATCACGCCTTATCATCGAAGGGTTAGACAGGGGTGTACTTAATAGTACATCCACACTTTGCCAGTTATGTTTAAGTCCCATATAATAGGGAGCGAGCTTATTGCCATCAACCGGGCACAAATCCTACGTACGACTCCGTGGTTGCTACTCAGAAATTCCAGACGGAAAAACCCAACAACACTTTATCCGACCTGGGAATCGAATCCAGGATCTCACGCTCAGCAGTCGCGCTTGCAACGACTATACCAAGCCATCAAGTCAGGTGGCTGAACGAATTTTGTATGAATTGACACGCGAGTAGACCATGACTTTCACAGGTATTAAAAGTATCTGAGGTAAGGCATAGGATACTTTTCATCCCTGTAGTACGGTCACATGGGATAATTTCCGACCTCTACACGGGTAAAAGCTAGTGTTCTGTATTTGTTTTTACAGACAAAAAGAAGGACACCGACGACACCGACGCCGAGGCAGACAGTTCATCATCAGTTCGAAGAATTAATGATATTGTGAAAATGTTGAAGAAAGGTATTAATTTTTACATTTTGATTTCAGTTAAAACATTTATTTATTTTAGTTTCAATGGTGACCATTTACATCCACAAGATTTTTTATAAAATTTGCCATCTAAAAGTTATTCTATTGAGTAGTCGACGTAGCTATCGGTTAACATGGCGACGACGCTTGGGGGATTCCTATGTCCAGCAGTGGACGTAATTAGGCTTATATAATGATGATCATCATTGAGATAGGGGGTAAAAGCTGGATGAGGCTGATACTGGAGGTTGGAGATAGGGCCATGCAAAGGGAGGCTTATGATGCGCAGCAGTGGTTTACTTAATCGGATAAATAGTCGGAGCCAGCAGTGGTTTATTAGACGATGATCTCGAAATTCCAGATAGTACTGGTTAATACGATACCACTTGGTAAACTAACACAACACTAACACATACTTGGTAACACTTGGTGGTTGTCAGACTTGTTGGGCCACTGACTACCTAACACCTGTCAAAGATCTACAAATGACACTCGGGACCAACGGCTTAACCTGCTTTCCGAGGCACGGAGGAAACTCGGTATGAAATGGGTGGTCACCCATCTACAGACCAACCTAGGCGTGCACGGCTTAACCTAAAGATTAATATAATTATATTAATCGGTTCCTGTCTCTGGAGCCCTAACCACCGGTAGCTTGGACCCTGCTCCCGACACCGGTGGACCGCAATTTTTTATATTTTTAAATATTTTTATATGGTTTTTTTTAAAGAAACATTTAAATTTGTTAAAAATGTGTGACCATTTGTACTGCCCTAAAAAGAATGGAAAGTTGGCGACTAATTAAGAAACTTAATAAGGTACTATTCATTTTCCAGGCGTTAAAGTCGAGCATCAAACGCCATGCTTATTGGATGAGCAACTAGACTGGGTGCAAGTAAAAATACCTAAAGAATAAGAAAATGTGTTTTTTGGTTTGTATTTTAATCCTACCTATGACATGTAATTATAACATTGTAACGACAAAACCCGCCTGATACTACAGTTTTACCAATATTTATTTTGTGATATTTTACCTCTAATCCCTTACAAAACTACTAAGTCTTAGGTACTAGTCTTCACTTGCATGTGGTTGATTGAGTTCTAGGAAGAATCTAATAAAAAATCAAGGCATACAAGGTGTAAACGAACCCTTCACAAAGCCGGCAACGAAGCATTCTGTATACCAATCTCGTAACTCTACGTAAAAATTATTTCTGGGAAAAGACTTTTTTGGGGTGAAAAATCCCTTTTTACGGTAGGACTCAATATAACGCACTCAAAATACTGTGCTGATGGATGCATAGAATAGTATGGATGTCGTGGAGGTATTTGAAGTAAAGTTATAACATTAAACACTTGTATTAAAACAAAAGTTGGAACATTGACCCCCAATATCTCCGTAACTAGAAGATCCTTTATTTTTTTCGGATGGGAAATCATCAAAATACCGATGAATGAGGAAAGGAATTTCAGACTCGTACTGACTAAAACCCATCCATGTTCCTTCTTTGCCCTTTGTCTTCCAGTGTACACATGGAGGTATATACAAAGTTGGTGACAAAGAGTATATATTCAATTATTTCCTATAATTATTATATTGTAGATATCTTATAGCTTGTTTTGCAACCAACGGCAAGTAAGTAACGGTAAGTCTAGGAATCAAAGTTCTTACAAATTTTGTTCCTTTTCTGATAGATTGTGTTTATTCTATCACTGTGAAAAACCCTTTTTTTACGGACGGGAAATCATCAAATAACCCCCCCCCCCGCTCTGGGCGGAGTGGGAGGGAGTGTCAGACTTTTACTGACTAAAACCCATCCATGTTCCTTCTTTGCCCTTTGTGTTCTTTGTGCCGCGGTATCTCTTTCGAACAGTCCCGCAGCCCCGGCAGGCATCGGCCCTTACGGGCCCCTACCTGGTTGCTGACATCTCTTTGAGGCGCGCGTGGAACACGAACGCGCCGTCGACACGGCAGGTGATAATGACCTGTGGCTAACATAATCCAGATTCTTTAATATGATCTATATAATAAGATATTCTCGTAGTACTATAGACCGACCGCTTTAATGAGTCCTCCGTCTTGCCCCATCAAAGACACATTAAGCGTCCACTAAGTCCTAACAATATCACGCAGGTTATTTGCTTTAAAACAACCATAATCCACGTAGGTATTACGATACTAATTGAATCAATACGTGATCAACCTTCACAATATTGCATTTAAATTGATACCTTCACGAAGACTCATTAAAGCGGTCGGACTATAGTACTTAGTACTTTTTGGAATTTGGGCTCCAAAATTAATGACATCACTGGTTCAGACATGTTATTATCACAATAAGGCGTATTCTAATTATAGTTATGTTGGTCGTGAATGGTAGATTCTAACTAATGACCTATAGATACTGCCGCATTACAACGATGCCTGATGACTTATCTTGATAAGAATCAACCTTCGGATACTTGCAATACTTGAACATTTATTTTTAATGAATGTCTATTTTAATAGCCAAAATGTTAAAATATTGATACTAAGTAGATAATCAATTGGTAAAATAGTCGTACAAAAATTGCAATTTTCTTCGTGGTCTCTGACAATGCTCCTATTTAGTTGTGTACAAGCCCGCGGTTAAGCACGGTTTGGTGGTAGCCATTACCATGTTTGTCTCTTTTTGAGCTGCAACGACAATTTACTTTTTATTTTCAAGAAAAAAAAAAACAAAAAGTTTCATCACTTGCGTCAACAACTTTTTATGATTGCTAAAAATCGTGTTCTTTCAGGTGTTCAAATAGATGATAGACTAAGTGAAGATGATTATGATCTCACTTCTCGGAGAGAATTAGTGCCATCCAAAAAAACATTAGAAGATCAAAGTCAAATATTAGATTTCGAGCCAGACGAGGGTTCTATCATTGATTATGAAAAGGAATTTAGCGGTGACAATGTATTGGATGGAGATGTAAAATCAAATGAAGTTGCAATAAGAGCTAGCAAGATAAATTTGCGATATCTCGCAAGAAAATAGTAGATTTGGATGAATTCAAAGCAAAAATTAGCAAGGATTATGTATTTTCTTCGATCAAAAAATCAGCAAATTTAGATGAATTAAAAAAATCTGATGAAATTGTAAGAAGTAGTGAAATAAAATCTTATTTTGAGGCATTACAAGACAAGCATGACAAAAAAGAAAATGAACTTTCAGAAGATAAAGGAATGGCTGCAAGTTTGGAGGAAGAATATTATAGCCAGTCACGAAAAGATCAGGATGAAGACATAAGAAAAGATATTAATGACAAAGATTTATATGGCCAAAACAATGAAGATAATCTGCTAAGTTTTTTAAAAGAAATATTGAACTCTAAAGATTTAAATGAAATAAATAATACAGACTCTACAGAAACTAAAAGTAAAAAAATGATGAAGATGTTTCTCAACATAGAGACATTACATTTGATTTAAAATATTTAGAAAATGACGAAGAAGCAGTAAATGGCATAAACGAGCAAAAAGATGATATAACTATGAAAAGCGACAAAAATATTAATTCAATAGAATTTTTAAAAACGCACTTTACAAAATTTTGCTGATAGAGGCTACAAAAAACAGTTTTTCTCTAGATGGTAGTTTTAAAGTTCTCACTCCATGTTTGCGTGCGTTCACAGAATATCTCTGAATAAAAGTTTAAACTCTAAAGATGATGTAATGATCTATTTCTTGTATTTACACAGATGGATGACGTTTTTGATTGCAACGAGAGCTATTAATGCTCTTCTTGACCATTTTGCATGAGGCCCTTATCGCGATGATTATTGCGGTTCTAAATTAATAAATATGTAACTACTGGTACCGCGGTCGTAGGATTAGATCGCTTTGGTCACAAATGGTTCCTTGAGTCACATAATGTGCTATAAATAGTAGGAATATTAATAAAATTGTGACACAACATGTATGTGTTTTTTAACAAAAAAATATTTTTTATTATTTTTGAACTTGCTATAGTATTGGTTTCTCTTTCGTCTGCATTTTCTTGCTTCTGATTGATTTTTATTATTATTTCTCCACATAAGGTTATTTCGATAACGTTTATGGTTTTAGTAATTTATTTTTAACAACATTGTCGTTTCATAATGTTATGCTGTACTGCAAAATAAGTTATAAAGTTACAAATATTCAAGAAGTGTCATATTTCCGTAATTTTGTGGTGCAATAATGGTAAAGTGAACTTCTGGTGTCATGTCGTATGTCATGGCTTACTTTTTACTTTGGATTACGCTTGTTCTTAAGCAGGAGTGCGCTGTTATAAGCGGTAAGTACTCATTACAAGTAAATCTAAAACTCAAGTAGATTATTAATTGTATTTTATATTTCTTCATTATGATCAGTATAAACAGTTACAGTATTATGTTTCGATCATACTGGAAAAAAAAAAAAAACTTTTTAGGAAACTGCAGATTTTTTATTTATTACCGATGAAAATTTTCTATGAGGGCGGGTTCAAAATGATGTACTGAAAACGTGGTAACCATTAGTGCGTCGGCGTCCCTGCCACTCTGTATATAAAAAACGATTAAAAGAAACAATCTGAATAAGACGCTTGAACTGATTCAAGTCACAGGATAGTCGGGGGGTTAAGAAACTGAAAATTAAGAACATATTACCGACTGATTAGTTCTTAACTTTGCTATAATTTCAAATACCACTGTAAGGATCAGTGTGTACGGACCGTAAAAGATGGCGTGCTGTAGTTTCTGCCTACACCCATACAAAAAAGGCGTGAGTTTACGTATACAGGGTGTAAACAGACCCTTCACGAAGCCGTCAACCAAGCATTCTGTACATCAAATTAAGTAACTTTACGCAAAAATTATTGCTGGGAAACGATTTTTTTTTTGGGGCGAAAAATCACGTTTTACGGTAAAACTCAAGGAAACGCACTCAAACCATTGTGCTGATGGATGCATTGAACAGTACGGGGATCGTGAAGGTGTTTAAAGTAAAAATCTTACATTAAAAACATGTATTTAAAAAAAAAATGTGAAAAAGTTGGATCTTTGACCCCCAATATCTCCGTGACTAGAAGGTTCCCAGCTATGGTCTAGAACAAAAAAAATGATCGCAATGATGGGGAGAACAAGTACCTTTCGGCTTCGTTAAGGGTCTTTTTACACCCGTTATATGTATGTTCATATACCCACTCAATAATCTTTTATTTTATTTTAAGTGGATCACCGTAACCGAAACGCCTATGAGTATTTTGTCAAGAAATTTATGAATCCACTTCGAAGATTATCAGGTATTTATTTATTTTTTCACACTACATGATTCTCCAGGCATAAAGCCTAATTGAAACGGTGTCTGTGATAACTGTGCGGTGCTGGAGGGGAGAGGCTCGGTAATTCATTTGACGGCACGGTTGGCGCAGTGGCTGAGCGATAGGCTGCTACGCTGCGTGTCGGTGATTCGATTCCCGCACGGATCAAATATTTGTATGGCCTACAGGTATTTGTTCCGGGTTTGGCTGTTTATGTGAATTTAAATGTTTGTTAACACTCCCACGGTACAGGAGAAAATTTTAGTGTGAGGCAAAGTACGGTATCGGGACAACTCAAGCCGAGACAACTCGACCGCGAAACAATTCAACCCCATGACAACTCGACCCCAACAAGGGGTATTATACTAGAGACCCCACTGACCGGCTTCAGCATCCCTCCCGCACTGCGCAGCTACTTCACGGCCCCTTCTCAATTAATCGGTAGGCCTATAACAACGATTTTTGTGCCTACAACCAATTCTTTTGCAATTTTCAGCGGATCTGCCAAACCATGCGATAGAAATGGAAATAGAATTTCATGGTTCTGTTCCAAGGCAAGCACGAAACCCTCAAAGACAAGTAATTCGCCATAAAAATCAATATCAACCCAGACCAGGTAAGAGTATAATTTCAAATTTACCATTAATTTGCACTTCCGAATGTCAAAGAGTTACATAGAAACCATGGTTCGAAATTATCAAGACAATTTTCTTTGATAATTATCGGAAATTCATCGGAAAGTTATCGGAAAATTATCAATGCCGATTCATAACTTGATCTCTTTATTTATTTTTTTGTGTACAAATGATGATTTCGTTACTAAAATATCATGTAAGTAAAGAAATACAATTACTGATTGATTTCTTCTTTAGTTTTAACACAAACTTACTAAAAATTATGTTTGTTGATTAATGAAACACAATTTTTTTGGCACCGTTTTTTTTTAGCTAACACTTAAGGCGTTTGGATACCCACGGAAGCGCCAAATTACGTTCGGATAACAACGTTTTGTTATTACTAACTAATTAACAAGACATAATTATCATGATAATATTCAATGATAATTGTCACTTCGAACCCTGATAGAATCCACTCATGTCGCGGTGGTCGTACACACCTACGTTAGGCCATCCCTCTACCCATCCTCAAATGTCAATCTTGTGTGAAAAAGGAATGGAGCAATACAAGTCTTCTAGCTCCATCTCTTGCACACACTGAAGTAGGACTAAAATAATACTGCCTCCAATATTATCATTTTAATCTGATGGTAGGCCCCATATTTCAACAAGGGCGATGAGTCGTTGCCGATGCAACTTGCGGTTGCAGCCACCTCGGAAAAGTACCTTTAAAATCTGCAACTTACAACTTATTATTATTTTCTTTTCTTAGTCAGACGAGAGAAGGAAGAAGAAGTAGAAGAAGGTAAGATATTTTTATTATATGCAAATATGAATATGATTAATTGATTAATATTTGAAACTGTTGATCACAAGAACAGTATGTGAATTAATTTCTTAAATTGAGTGACTCATAGTACCCCTTTTTTCTCCTCGAAAACTGAGTCCATTCAATTATTTTTGACGTTAACATTTTAAGAAAGAGTATGTCTAGGTTCTTATCAATTTCTTTTAAGTTAAAAGCTATTCGAACCTGTTTGGTAGTCCTCTAATCACGGCCGTAAAAATGGGGCACTTTTTGTCATTTTTGGAGGGTCATATTTTACTTACTTATTAGGTGCTGAAAAAAAGGAATAGACACAAAAAAAAGGACGTGTCTACAGTAGACTTTGATTTTATGAAAAAAAAAGTGCTCAAGAGGCTGGAAGAAAAAAGGGGAATACATTTGTATGGAGAATCACAGCCCCTGTGCCCTCTTATTCTTTCTTATTAGCCTGCTTCATGGTATCTAGCTGCAGTGTGTCACTAAAAATTACTTTAGAGCAATAGTACTAACATTCCTTAGAAACTTATTAGACACTTTAAATAGAACCTAAGTAAGTCTGTATGTTGGTGTATGATTTTAGATAATTATAACTATTTTTACAAGCTTTTTATTTCACTTTTTCCATCGCAATTTAAGTACGTTTGATTATTTAGGTCTAATCTTGCAAGTTGCAATTGAATTTTAAAACAGATCGCTAACCGATTTAGTGACGTCATTGTAAATCTAATATGGTGGACTCACAAAGATGGCGGTCTAGTTTTTTATGCACACCCATGATATGGGTATCAATGAAAAGGGTTTGCAGAGAAGAATACAAAAAAATTACGTCACACTTCTATTTAAAAACTTGTTTTCAAAAATGTTTTTTTTTTTTACTATAAGCTTGTTAGGTCGATATACAACTACCGCGTTCAGTAAAAATATATTTTTAAAAGACAAAACGCGTTTTCATTCAAAAACGACCGCAATATAATATTATTATTCTAAATTGTTAGTATTTATTATTTATATGAGATATTACATATACATATTTTATAATTTATATGAGATTTAAAGTACACCTTTAAATCTCATACAAATTTTTATAACGTGGTAATAATACATCTCCTAGATGAGGTTACGGACGAAACAACATCAACAAGTGCAACGACGACTACTAAACCGGAAGGCAAGGATTTATCTGCATCCATTGGAAGAGCAGATCTACTAAATCTATCTTCTATATACATAGCATGACGCCTGTAATGCCCGACGGGTGGGGCAGAGGTGAACCTAGTAGTACACCGACATTTCGCCAGTTACGTTTAGTCCCATGTAAGAGGACGCGAGTCTTTTGCCATGATCGGCCATGAATCCAGACTGTGTAGCAACTACTACACAATTCTTAATTTAAAAACCCAATAACACTTTTCCCGACTTGGTAATCTTACCCAGGTTCTCATTGTCAATAATCGCTTTGTTCTATTTTTTTTTTTTTAATAGCCTGTACTGTCCCACTGCTGGGCAAAGGCCTCTCCCAATTCCTTCCATGTGCTCTTTTCTCGTGCCACCTCGAACCTGTTCTATTTTAGTAAATTAAAATCTTGAATTCATTAACAGACAACGCACATTCGAAGCCAAGAAGCATGAAATTTGACGTAATAGTTAATTTTACAACGAAAGTGAGCACTTCTCATCATCTTCGTGCCCTTGTTCCATTCTGTTTGGGGTCGGCACAACAAGTTTTCTTCTTCCATTCACCCTGTCAGACGTCACAGTATCATGTACTAATGTCTCTTTCATATCATTCATCACACAATCCATTAATTTTTTCTTTGGTCTTTCTCTTCCTCTCCATTCATCACCCTCTTAGTCACATCCGTCCTCACAACATGTCCATACCAAGACAGACTCCCTTAAACTTCTCTGTAACTGGCGCCACTTTCAAACTTCGTCTAATACAGGGTGTAGGGGACTGCCCCCAGCAATCTGACAGGGTGCATTTAGCTCCTTATTTTGAATCATAATGCACCGAAATTTTTCTCAGGTTTTTTTATATCGTTTTTTCAGTTACTTAGTCATACTAATTGTTTTTTTTTTATGGCGTTTTACTTCCCCTCCAGTACCTACAAAAAAGTTTTAGTATAGTTGTAGGTGAAATCCGTTTTTATACGCTTTCATTCTAATACAGGGTGAAAGGGATAGCCCCCCACAAACTGAGTGTGCATTCAGCTCCTTATTTTGAATCATATTCCACCGGAATATTCCTCCGGTTTTTTTTCTGTTACTATTTATTTCAATTTAAAATTACATTCTCTTTACGCATCACTCCATTTATGTTTGAATGATGAAGTACTCTAACAAACCATGCGTGAAATCAGCTGTTCACTTTCTGCCTAGCTACAGAGTTCGAACTCGTCGTCGCGCTTTTCCTTCGCTACGTGCGTTTTGCCACGGTAACGATACATTACGTATGAGGAAATAAAACAAATCAAATTTATTTAATTCACATAACGTTCCTGAAATAATTTCTTGTACCGGTCTTAGTATGATATACAGAATTCACCCTATCAGTCTGCGGAAGGCTGTCCCTAACACCATGCATTAAGTGTTCCTTACTTTATCCATTCTTGTTACTTCACACATCCATCTCAACATTCTCATCTGCACTGCATGCTCACGAAGGTGAGCACTAAGGAAGGATTTTATAAATACATCTTCTCATAGGAGTTATGAGATTTTTTAGTAAACGAAGCTTCTAAAACCATAAGAATTTAAACATGAAAAATATACACTACAATAATTTAACAATCAATATTTTTGACATACATTTTTTGAACTAGACACTACCGATCCTTCGGAAATTCCTGTCTCCAAGAAGGATTTAACGAAAGCGTTAGAGGAGCTCGAAAAAAAGCTTTCAACAAAGAAACCAGGTAAGTATCTCCTTACAATCATCATACTCAAACAATACAACATCATCACTTCCCTAGCCTTTTACCGAATATGTTGGGGTCTGTCTTCCAGTCTAATCGGATGCAGAGCAATACTAGTATTTTACACGAAGTGGTTGCCTATCTGACCTGCACAACCCTAACGTAACAGTGCAACTATACCACTTGGTAAGACTGGTTTTCAGATTTTCGGGTAACAGACCACACCAAAATAAACCAGGGAAAAATACATAATAGATAACGAATACTTAAAATTGTAATACACACAACATACAGAAACAATCTACAACAGCTTAGCTTTCTAGTTGCAAAAACTAGGGACTACGTAATCTTATACAAGGTGTAAACGGACCCTTCACGAAGCCGTCAACCAAGCATTCTGTACATCAAATTAAATAAGTATTGCTGGCAAAAGACTTTTTTACGGTAGGACTCAATGTAACGCACTCAAAACATTGTGCTGGTGGATGCATTGAATTGTACGGGGTCAAGGAGGTATTTAAAGTAAAGTTATTACAGTAAAAACTTGTTATTAAAAAAAAAGGTTGTGAAAAAGTTGGATCTTTGACCCCTAATATCTCCGTAACTAGAAAGTTCCAAGGTATGTTACAGTTTTAAAAGTGCCTTTCGGCTCTCACTCATTATGATTTTATTTACGAAGTATCCAATACTGTGAAATTATGGTATTCTACTGTATTATAGCTTGATAACAAATTTGATGATTTTCAATCGAGATTCACGATTAAGGAATGTTTCTAAATAACCATCCTTACTAATATTATAAAATAATACGAAAGTAGTTCTGCCTGAACGTCTGAACGAAAGTAACGACTGAACTACATAAAATCACTTGGGGTGTACTTAATAATACATCCACACTTTGCCAGTTATGTTTAATAACGTTAAACATGTTTAATAACGTTAAGTTATGTTTAGTCCCATGTCATAGGGAGCGAGTCTATTGCCATCAACCGGGCACAAATCCAGATTCCGTGGCTGCTACTGAGAAATTCCAGATGGAAAAACCCAACATCACTTTACCCAACCTGTGTACTTATTCCTTAATCCATTCTTGTTACTTCACACATCCATCTCAACATTCTCATCTGCACTGCATGCTCACGAAGGTGAGCACTAAGGGAGGATTTTATAAATTAATCTTCTCATGGAGTTTAAAGAAATGAGATTTTTTTGTAAACGAAGCTTCTAAAATCATAAGAAATATACACTACAATAATTGAACAATCAATATTTTTGACATACATTTTTTTAACCAAGCCTTCTCCTTCTTAAGATCCTTCGAAAGTTCCTGTCTACGAGAAGGATTTAAACAAAAAGTTAGAGGAGCTCGAAAAAAAGCTTGCAACAAAGTCAACAAAGAAACCAGGTAAGTATCTCCTTACAATCATCATACTCAAACAATACAACATCATCACTTCCCTAGCCTTTTACCGAATATGTTGGGGTCTGTCTTCCAGTCTAATCGGATGCAGAGTAATACTAGTATTTTACACGAAGTGGTTGCCTATCCGACCTCCACAACCCTAATGTAACTGTTCCACTTGGTAAGACTGGTTTTCAGATGTCCGGGTAACTGATCACACCAAAATAAAAAAGGGAAAAATACATAAAAGATAACGAATAAAATTGTAATACACAACATACAGAAACAATCTACAACAGCTTAGCTTTCTAGTTGCAAAAACTAGGGACAACGTTATCTTATACAAGGTGTAAACGGACTCTTCTCGAAGCCGTCAACCAAGCATTCTGTACATCAAATTAAGTAAGTATTGCTGGCAAGACTTTTTTTTGGGGTGAAAAATCACGTTTTACGGTTGGACTCAATGTAACGCACTCAAAACATTGTGCTGATGGATGCATTGAACAGTACGGGGGTCAAGGAGGTATTTAAAGTAAAGTTGTTACAGTAAAAACTTGTTTATAAAAAAAAATGGTTGTGAAAAAGTTGGATATTTGACCCGCAATATCTCCGTAACTAGAAGGTTCCAAGGTATGTTACAGTGTTAAAAGTGCCTTTCGGCTTCCACTCATTATGCTTATATTTACGAAGTATCCAAATATTGTGTAATTATGGTATTATATTATAGCTTGGTATTGTTTTATAGCTTGATAACGATGATTTTCAATCGAGAAGCCTGAACTTCTGAACGAAAATAACGACTGAACGACATAAAATCACGCCTTATCATCGAAGGGTTAGACAGGGGTGTACTTAATAGTACATCCAGACTTTGCCAGTTATGTTTAAGTCCCATATAATAGGGAGCGAGCTTATTGCCATCAACCGGGCACAAATCCTACGTACGACTCCGTGGTTGCTACTCAGAAATTCCAGACGGAAAAACCCAACAACACTTTATCCGACCTGGGAATCGAATCCAGGATCTCACGCTCAGCAGTCGCGCTTGCAACGACTATACCAAGCCATCAAGTCAGGTGGCTGAACGAATTTTGTATGAATTGACACGCGAGTAGACCATGACTTTCACAGGGATGAAAAGTATCTGAGGTAAGGCATAGGCTACTTTTCATCCCTGTAGTACGGTCCCATGGGATAATTTCCGACCTCTACACGGGTAAAAGCTAGTGTTCTGTATTTGTTTTTACAGACAAAAAGAAGGACACCGACGACACCGACGCCGAGGCAGACAGTTCATCATCAGTTCGAAGAATTAATGATATTGTGAAAATGTTGAAGAAAGGTATTAATTTTTACATTTTGATTTCAGTTAAAACATTTATTTATTTTAGTTTCAATGGTGACCATTTACATCCACAAGATTTTTTATAAAATTTGCCATCTAAAAGTTATTCTATTGAGTAGTCGACGTAGCTATCGGTTAACATGGCGACGACGCTTGGGGGATTCCTATGTCCAGCAGTGGACGTAATTAGGCTTTTATGATGATGATCATCATTGAGATAGGGGGTAAAAGCTGGATGAGGCTGATACTGGAGGTTGGAGATAGGGCCATGCAAAGGGAGGCTTATGATGATGCGCAGCAGTGGTTTACTTAATCGGATAAATAGTCGGAGCCAGCAGTGGTTTATTAGACGATGATCTCGAATTTCCAGATAGTACTAGGTAATACGATACCATTTGGTAAGACTGGTTGTCAGAATGTTTGGGCCACTGACTACCTAACGACTGTCAAAGATCTACAAATGACACTCGGGACCAACGGCTTAACGTGCTTTCCGAGGCACGGAGGAAACTCGGTATGAAATGGGTGGTCACCCATCTACAGACCAACCTAGGCGTGCACGGCTTAACCTAAAGATTAATATAATTATATTAATCGGTTCCTGTCTCTGGAGCCCTAACCACCGGTAGCTTGGACCCTGCTCCCGACACCGGTGGACCGCAATTTTTTATATTTTTAAATATTTTTATATGGTTTTTTTTAAAGAAACATTTAAATTTGTTAAAAATGTGTGACCATTTGTACTGCCCTAAAAAGAATGGAAAGTTGGCGACTAATTAAGAAACTTAATAAGGTACTATTCATTTTCCAGGCGTTAAAGTCGAGCATCAAACGCCATGCTTATTGGATGAGCAACTAGACTGGGTGCAAGTAAAAATACCTAAAGAATAAGAAAATGTGTTTTTTGGTTTGTATTTTAATCCTACTTATGACATGTAATTATAACATTGTAACGACAAAACCCGCCTGATACTACAGTTTTACCAATATTTATTTTGTGATATTTTACCTCTAATCCCTTACAAAACTACTAAGTCTTAGGTACTAGTCTTCACTTGCATGTGGTTGATTGAGTTCTAGGAAGAATCTAATAAAAAATCAAGTCATACAAGGTGTAAACGAACCCTTCACAAAGCCGGCAACGAAGCATTCTGTATACCAATCTCGGAAAGTAAGTAAAGTAAAGTAAGTAACTCTACGTAAAAATTATTTCTGGGAAAAGACTTTTTTGGGGTGAAAAATCCCTTTTTACGGTAGGACTCAATATAACGCACTCAAAATACTGTGCTGATGGATGCATAGAATAGTATGGATGTCGTGGAGGTATTTGAAGTAAAGTTATAACATTAAACACTTGTATTAAAAAAAAAGTTGGAACATTGACCCCCAATATCTCCGTAACTAGAAGATCCTTTTTTTTTTCGGATGGGAAATCATCAAATGACCGATGAATGAGGAAAGGAATTTCAGACTCGTACTGACTAAAACCCATCCATGTTCCTTCTTTGCCCTTTGTGTTCCAGGGCCTCGGTATCTCTTTCATACAGTTCCGCAGCCCTGGAACTAGAAGATCTTCAGGTGTGGTGTAGAACAAAAACATGATCGCAATGACGGCGAGAACAAGTGATTTTCGGCTTCGGCCTAGTTGGTAAAATAAAGCGCCTACATTTTGTAATAACATGATGATTAGTATTAGTCTGGTAAATGAGTGCTCAAAAGGGGTATGTGGTTGGAAAAGTCGAAAGCAGAAAATCTGACTTATGAACTTTGTTTGGACTAGTTAGAAGATAAACATATTAAAAGTCCTGACCCCTCCGAGGTGAGCCCGAGGGATGGGGGGCAAAGAAGGTCCCGTTTTTTGGTTTTTTGCTTATATCTCGAAAACGATGCGTCGTATAAAACTTTGTTGTACTACATAATAAAACCTCATAAAATTCTCTACAACTACATTGCCCAGGCTATATCTACTGCTAAACATCTGACCTGAGTAAGTCAGACAACTTACTAAACAGTAAACAAAGAACTAAACCGATCAATTATTTGGTAAAAAACCATCACTTAGACCTGACCTCAACCTCTCAGGCACAAAAATTAACTAGAACATTATTTATGATCCTCGTTCTGAGATAATGCTGTGTTATATTATTAACTCATCTGACTTTGCTGACGTTAAATGTATGCCGTATTCATAGTCAGATTAAAGAGACTTTCATTTTTTTTTTATTAAAACTAATATTGACGTTATACTTCAATGTTATGTCTTAGCATGACTGTACAAATGAACTATGGAGAGGCCGTAATAAGTACATGAGAAGCATAATATAGCATCTATAGAGAAGTTCAAACCCAGACCACGTACAGTTGATATAATTCAAATTAATATTCTTTTCACACCACAAACTTTTGTCCCCAAAATTCATTAAATCACTCACTGCTCTCAGGATTCAGTCTTTCCTTTCCTAGTTTTCTTTTGTCTTCTTCTTTTGATACTCCCTCGCTTTGCTCAGGAGTTACCTCAAATCTTCCTCGCTCCGCTCAGGATTCAAAATACCGACCGTGCAGTAAAACACTGCTCTATTCCCTTGGTGCAAAAGCTACTCTATTTATCTTTTTCTATAATGAGACAGGCATCAAACCTCTCCAATTGAAAGTTGACCAGCTTTTTCTCCTTGTCCTGAACGAGGTGGAACAGCTCAGCAGCACTCGTGACTCTGGTCTGCTCGCGAAGGTTTCTTGACCAGTACTTTTTTCACCAATATGAATACTTATACTTATTTTTACAACCAAATTAAAAAATACAGAACTTCAACTATGAATACTCCCCAAGTTATGCAAGCCTGATGAATAGTTCAGTAAAACACGGAGCGGGCAGGTGACCTCCGCACCGCTGCAGCGCTGGAGCGATCTCTATCGCTGCCCCGAACGTACAGCGCAATTAAACTATTAGCTAAAGGACATTCGCGATGAATACAGCGCTCACTGCTTTGTTCCAGTAACTATGCGGTAGGTGGAGTTAGTAAGGAATTTTGATGATAACGATTGAATATTTCAGACCTATTTCGGAGGGTTAAGTGTGCTTTGGTCAAATACATAATTGAAATATTGGTTTTAGGAAATTGTATCGTATCGCTTTAAGTAACTCCTACTTAGTCGTAGGCAGAATTTAAAATTCCTTTCATAATGCTATACATAATGTTTACTTCGGGCAAATATGACTATACTAATCTTCGTAATACGATACCCCTTGGTAAGACTGGTTGTCAGACTCTTTTCTTTTTTTAACGACTGTCAAAGATCTACAAATGACACCCGGGACCAACGGCTTAACGAGCTTTCCCAGGCACGGAGGAAACTCGGTATGTAATGGTGGTCATCCATCCACAGACCAGCCTAGGTAAGCACGGCTTAACCTAAAGATCGACTCGAGCGCCTGTTATTATTTAGCCACGAACCACTCCTCTATAAATATGAGAGAAGAATAATGGAAGAATAGTGAATAAAATACGTTGCAAATACATATATACCACAGAGCTTAGTCTCCGCCCATGCGGTTAAAATCCACGTTGAACTTTTCCGTATTTAACCTATCTTCAATAAACGCTCCATGAAATTAATTTAAATAAACACCACGTTAACTGCGGTTAAACATACAATCTGGTTAGTTTAAAGACAATAAAAAACATGTATTTTAATCGACCCCAGCGTGGGGTCCAGTAATTTTATGCTCGTTTATATACTAACGAGCGGTTTTAATAGTTGAGCTCCATAACTGCGACGAAGTAATTAGACTTTACACACCTTTAATATTGTTTTTTAGTGTTTGAGTATTTCTAGAAAAAAATATCGTCAGGTTTTGCACTCATCACGCTTTTGCATACGATCTTGACGACAGCAGAGGGTCTAGACAAATGACAAACGTTTTTCGTTTTTCGTATTTCCACAAAGATTCACAACAGGAAGAATCGACAAAATGACAGATTATGTCAACAAAATGACAGATTGTGTCGACAAAATGACAGATTGTGTCGACAAAATGACAGATTTCTTTTCACAATCCGTCAATTTGTTGATTCTTCTGTCAACAAAACCCGTTTCTACGGTGGTCATGCTACGCGTGCAAGAGTGCCATATTAAGCTCGTTGCTAGTTAATATCAATCCAGGACATTTTTGATCTTTCCATCTGTGTCATCGCTTATGAAATGGCACTTTATCAAGGCCCTTAGAAATAATTTAGAGGTATAAAAAAAAGTCGTAAAATAGACGCGATATCGTTCGCAACGGCAAGCGGTGGAGTGCAAGTCTGGATTTATTTATTTGCTCAAACGGGATTAACTAATCAGATACATGAAAAAATTTGGCGAATCGGACTCTAAAGACTAACAATCCAAGTTTTAAATACAAAAACAAGAGCTTATGGGCAATACCCGTATTACAAAAACTTTGATCTAGATCCTTTAACTTTTTAGGGTTCCGTAGCCGAAAGGCAAAAAACGGAACCCTTATAGATTCGTCTTGTTTGACAAGACAGACCGGTCCGTATGTCACGGTCACTTTATTCCGAAACTATTAGGACTGCCCAGTTGAAACTTGGTAGGTAGGTATTCTGTGAACCGCTTTACGATTTTTATAAAAAAATAAAAAAAAAACTGGAAGTGAAACTAAAAAAAAAAATCACCAAACCTATACGTGCGGGGTGTTTATACAGGGTGTAAACGGACCCTTCACGAAGCCGTCAACCAAGCATTCTGTACATCAAACTAAGTAACTTTACGCAAAAATTTTTGCTGGGAAACGACTTCTTTTTTTGGGGTGAAAAATCACGTTTTACGGTAGGACTCAATGTAACGCACTCAGAACATTGTGCTGATGGATATATTGAATGGTATAGCAGTCGTGGAGGTGTTTAAAGTAAAAATCTTACTTTAAAAACATGTATTTTAAAAAAAACCTTGTGAAAATGTTGAAACTTTGACCCCCAATATCTCCGTAACTAGAAGGTTCCCCGGTATGGTCTAGAACAATAAAATGTTCGCATTGACGGGGAGAACAAGTGCTTTTCGGCTTCGTTAAGGGTCTTTTTACACCCTTTAGATAGGTCTTTAAAAAAAAAAAAAAAATGACATAGAGGTTTCAACAACCATTTTTTCTCAAATTCAATCGTTTGAAAGATAGACACTTCCAAAGTGATAAAATGTGTGTTTCTAATTAATAAAGTAAGAGGAAAATTCTGAAAAATGTAGGCTTGTAGAACGTAAAGAAACTTTCAACAAAAATTGCTTTGGATAAGATTTGATGTTTAGTTTTTGAGCTATGGGACTTTTTCATCAAACTGCAGCAATAACTTTGTTTTTCATTAAAATACTATGTTTTGCTGTTGAATTAAAAACAATACAATATAACTCAAACTCAAACTCAAACTCAAAGCATTTATTCCAATTAGACCATAACAGGCACTTTTGAATGTCAGAATATATGAATGAGCCTTCAAAATATTTTTATTATATTGTTTGGTGCTACGAAACCCTGTGCGCGTGTGAGTACGATCACTTGGCCGGTTTTTTATGCATTTGTCACTAATATTGTTCTGTAATGGTTTCGATTATCGGAATTATATTAATCTGTCAGAGTTGTCGGAACTTCTCAATAAGACTTTGTATTTTATCATTATTCCTTGTGTGTTTAAAAGCCTATAGAATAAAACAACAGATCTGAGTGTTTGTGTGAGTTGAACTTGTGATGGCACTTCTTGGATATAAACACATTTATTTCGTAGAAATCATGCACATAACGAACAAAACAATTGATTGTTTATTATAACTGGGGGATACCTTTAATCAGTTTTACTTCAGACTTTAAACTGGGCTCAGGAATACTAGTAATGTGTGAATCCCCAATGTATTTTATTCGATACCTAATTACATGAATTATACGGTCTTAAATTCCACGGAATATTGATTTAAAACTACAATCAATTAACGAATGGGCTCTTTCAATATGGCCAATGTGTAACTAGCCATTAGCCAAGGATTTGCACTTTTACATAGCAACTAACTCGACAAAAACGATGAATCCTACGAACGTAACCTGTCAAAGACACACACACACACAAGACACTACTCAGATTAAATCACAAAGTTAAGACCTAAACTAGTACCAAATACTATCATTAATTCAACTAAACAAATATTAACATTTAAATATTTAATAGGTAACAAAACAATAAACGTAATTAAAGCCTTGGCTGTTTCAGCAAAGGTCTTGGCTGTTAGCATTGTAGATAAGTGATAGGTTTACAGGTGCTTTTATATTATCATTATTAACGTTTGTGCTAATGGATAGATAAATGTACATTTCAATATAATTGGTACCTGCTGGTGTTTGGAATGAAATTGGTTGTTGTGTCTTGATTATGAATTACTAGCTGACCTGTAAAACTTCGTTTGCGTCATAAGAGAGCGACATTTTTCATTGCTGCTGCGATCTTATTGGCCGTAGCGTGATGTTATATAGCTTATAGCCTTCCTCGATAAATGGGCTACCCAACACTAAAATAATTTTTCAATTCCAACCAGTAGTTCCTGAGATTAGCGCGTTCAACCAAACAAACTCTTCAGCTTTATAATATTATTAGTCGTAGCGTGATGTTGTATAGCCTATAGCCTTCCTCAATAAATGGACTACCCAACACTGAAAGAATCATTCAAATCGGACCAGTAGTTCCAGAGATTAGCGCGTTCAAACAAACAAACAAACAAACAAACCCTGCAGCTTTATAATATTATATAGTATAGATATATAAGTAATAAGTATAAGTATAGATTGGGAGCAAACCTCATTGCAAGAATTTTGTATAAATATGTTAGAAATATTTCACGGGATAGCATATAATATCTCACTTATCTCCTTCGTATTTTATCTTTTCTAACCGACTTCCAAAAGAACAAAAGGAATTCGTCTGACAGAAGTTGGTGGCAAGAAAACTGAATCAAACAAAGAAAAGCCACCGACTTCAGAAGCTTAAGTTATTTTACACTTTATTGTGTTTTTGAAGTCGGTTTTATTTTTTGCAAAAAAGTTTTTTCATTGCTACTTAAGACTAGCGGTTTTAAAAGGAGTCATCTCTTTCTGGATTTGCTATGTAGCTTATCGTAGAAGCTTTTTCACCTTCTATCTTCGACAGCAACTTTTCGTTCCTCTGATGTTGGTATTCATTTATGTTAGGAAAATAAGCAATTGGCTAAGTTGTCGCCATCACCTATCTCGATCTTCAATACCTAAGCCAACGCAGTCGAATTTCCACTTGTGAGACCACGCCATCTCATGTGCCTATGGTTACACTGGCACTCGCACCTATAGTGGTATGAGGACCAGGGTGCCAAGACCCTCAATACGCCACAGAAAAGGGAGGATCCTCGGACCAGACGGGTGTTGTGTCTGGTGGGCTACTGCCCGACAGTTATTGTCAGGCTTTTCTATAATTATAGTCTCAAGTCGTGAATAGCTTTAATATCGCGATTTAGAAAGTTCTTCAGTTGTGTCATAGATGGCGCAGTAGTACTTTTTGTAGTATGTCGCTATAGTACTTTTCGTAGTGCCGCTACAAACCCTTGAAATTAGAACACAGCAACGCCGCTTGGCGATAGAAGTAGGCTTCCATTGTATCCGGATGCTGCTAACGATTACCTTCAACATTTTGCACGGATTACTTCTCGCCACAGACCCTCATTAAGGCATATCGTAAACCCAAAGTAGCTCTGCATTATTAAATTCCTTAAATATTGTCACCGACGCCGCCGACCATACAATTTTAGTGTACTGCCAACAAATTTATGTAGACAAGAGCAATGAATAATCTGTACAGGAATTAGCATTCCTAAAAAGGTAAACGTATACTTTATAGTAGACACTAGCTTCAGGACCGAAGCGGTGCGCGTAAATCAGATTGCATGGACAGTACACCATTTCGAACAGTTCGAGGTATCGGCGGATTCTGGTTAATGTTGATGGTGTTAGAGCCCCTGGGCGTAAAAAACAACCCTGGAGAAATAATGAATTTTCTTAATTTTAATAATAAATGTTCACGAGTAAAAACTTCCATCGTAACCTGTAATTATCGTAAGCAAAATACCACAAAAGACAATGCCAGCATTGGAAGCAAGCTCATCGCCACTCGTATCGCCTTTTTATGTCAATTGTTCTGTTTAGAAGCGGCTGCGTATGGGGTTCGTACAAAAATGCCTAATACGCGAATATTATTCAGAAGAGTAATCGCCTTCAATTCAATGATGTTGTTACACAACCTTCAATCAATTACAACTAAATACCGAATATTTTCGGCATTGTTATTAACCGCAAAAACTACATAATTAGTTGGCATGCAACTTTAAATTGCTACCTAAACCGTATCAAACTGCACCGACTACCTTCAATTCCGTATTATAAAATAATAACAGTGGCAGTGCAGTCGACCTTAGCGTAAATGCGGCAAGAACCTCGGACAGCGCCCCGGAGCGAAGCAACACCATAACATGCCTGTAATATCAGGAGCTACAATGAACTTTAACATTTCCACATAGAGCCCTGATGGTCCTGACTTTCACCGTAAACGGCCAATTTACGGATGTCTGTCGACCGGCCAGTGTCTTAAGCTAAACTGTCTCAATTAGTATCCGGATAGATGACCCCGCAATTTCGACAGCAATACCGGCCAAGATTGCGGCCGTTATTAGGTTAAGTGCAAGAGGGCGGACGGCCGCAATGGATGTTGCGGGAAATTGTAAGCTCTTAACTGTCAATGACTGGAGCAAGCGTTGTATGGCGGTAATTGTTTCTGACGTTGCCGTGTTCGTAGTAATTGTATGTGTGTATAGACAAAAGCTTTTGATGTTTGGCGATAAGATGGCAAACACTGCTAGTAGTTTGCTTATAGGAGTGGTCTCAATCTGAGCGCATTCCTGTTGTATTTGAAACTGAGCGGGTCTGTACATCATCGGTGATATTAGCCCCGCATAACATGACTATCGCAGCTCTCACTGCTAAAACAGGGCTCATGATAACTCTGCAAATTTTACACAATTAAAGGAAAATTACACATATGGAGATAGTGGATCGCAGTGAGATAACGGGAAAGCATAATTTTTTCTCAAGAAAGCAGAAAGTCTAACGTGGTAAAGAGTTAAACTATGAAAGTCCAGTATGAAGCACTCTCTAACGCACCAAGTAACAGTGAGGCTCTGTTCAATAGCCACAATGAAACAGCTATCTCGATTAGAATAGCTAATCTAAACGAGTTGACGGACAACACTAAACTCTAGGCTTTTTTTGTGTCAAAGATCTAATTACAATTCTTTAGCGGTTATCTCCACCGCTTTCGCTGTCCGGTGTACGTTGTTCTTCTTTTTTGTTTTTTTTGTCTAAAGCGAAATGAAGATGAAAGTGATCGTATGCATTGTAGTCGAAACTATTAAGATTTTATTGTGTTGGTAATCAGATTTCTAATGACTGTTTTTCTTTTGTTTGTTGGGTTGAATCTTATTTTGTTAATGATCTTTACTTTACCTTCGAAACCTTAGTTTTTGTTTGTAAGAAACTTATTGATCAATTAATATAGGTGTGGTATGCAGAAGAAGGAATGATTATCTAGTTTTATTTTTACAAAATCACTCATAAATGCAATGCAGTAAGATTTCAATTAGCAAAACGCTAGGTTTATAAGCATAATTATTTTTATTGTTCAATTATTCAATAAAAGATCATAAAATATTAATTTATTTATTGGATAAAATAAATTAACATTTTATGATCTTTTAAGTTACATAGGCCCATTCTTATTGGCAAAGCCTAAGTGGAGGTAGTTACATGTAAATAAAAGTAGTAAATATGTACTCGTACAGTACAGTGCGTTAGTAAAATATTCAATAAATTACAACTGGAATAGATGCAATAGAGACCGCGCCCATTTTGTCGTGCGTACGCGCAGACATAGTGACCGATTCTTTTTTTATTCGATTACAGAGATTGAAGTCTGATAAGAAACGAGTTTTGATTACGTTGCGTTTATTGCGTGTATTGTTAAAATAATAATTTGATCGTCCAACTGAGTGTAGCTTTTTTTTCTTGAACGTATTTCTGCAATATGAATCTCAATATTACATCATATCTGCTGGTCTTCTAGACTTCACCAAAGTTGCATTACAGTAATTTACAGGAGCGAAAAATCGATCTAGCCACATCGCGTATCTGGGAAAATTTGTTTTCTCTATTGTCACCCCAGCAGAGCTCGGCTGTCCAAGTATTGGCCTACTATACACGCTACAGTTGTAAATTGAGAAGGATCACAATTTGCAACAGCAGCGCTTATACTCTATTGTTACAAATTAAACAAAACTCCTATTTAAATTAAACTGATCGTGAATCTATAGGGTGCATAGATTAAAATAACAATTACAGCGGGGCGTGGCGTTGTGGGCATGATGGAGTCGGCATCACGAACTCCGCCGCGACCTCGCTCCTGCGCCTGCGCCTCCCAGGGCTGTCTGATTCACCGGCTTTCCGCGTTGTGGTAGTAGGTCACGAATGTCATGTGGTTTAGAAGAATATTTTGTTTGTTGAATGGTATCGAGTTAGGTAAGGTTAGGTATTTTTCAAAATTACCTTCCAGACTTGGCTCTATCATGTCTTCGATTGCTAAAGACAAGCAAATCACCTTGAAAGCGTTTTGTATTTCTAGGAAATTTCAGCAAGGTGAACAAGAACATGTTTTTTGGTAGTTTTATGGCCCTTCATCATCTGCCGAGCCTTTTTCCAACTATGTTTGGGTCGGTTTCCAGTATAACCGGATGCAGCTGAATACCAGTGTTTTACATGGAGCGACTGCCTATCTGACCTTCACAACCCAGTTATTACTGGGTAATACGATACCCTTGGTAAGACTGGTTGTCAGACTTTCAGGCCACTGACTACATGTTACGACTGTCAAAGATCTACAAATGACAGCCAACCAACGGCTTAACATGCTTGCCGAGGCACGGAGGAAACTTGGTATGTAATGGGTGGTCACCTATCCACGGACCAACCTAGGTAAGCACGGCTTAACCTAAAGATCGACCCGAGCAGCTGTTATTATTTAACCTTTTTCGTTATAACAATCTATCATAATTTTTTAACGACATCAGCCGGGTTGACCCCTTTTGTCAGGCGATCGCGAGGTCGTGATCACAGCTTCCACTTAACTGTCAAACGGTTGTAGGGCCACTGTGGACAAGCTTATCTCTAAAGATTAGCTTAGGGCATGGTCCATAAATAGTTAATGTGCTGCCCTTTTTAACCGACTTCCAAAAGGAGGAGGTTATCAATTCGTCTGAATTTTATAGCCTTTATTTAAATGCTGTCAAAATATGATTCGTGATATCCCGCACTGGTCTTGAGAGGAGGCCGTATCCTAGCATTGGGACCAATATAATATAATATATGTGTACGTCTTGGAAAACTCTTACGGACGATTTCCACCAAACATATGAAAGGGTACGAACGGATGTGGCGCCAGCCGATCGCGTCCAGCAGCATGTCGATGCATACGATCAGCTCCGTACCGTCACTTATGAACGTATCCGTTTTTGCGCCTAGTCAAATATTTCCATTCCTACCGTGTCGAATACGACGACAGGCAAACGGAGCCGATCGCACGTCGCAGCATACTTTCGGCTACGATCACGTGCCGCGGAAGATGCCCGCGGTCAAGCTGCTGTACGCGGCTTTTTAATATAGACTTTAAATACTGTGTACACGATTTAATATCGTTTAAAGATTGCAAAATGTTCCGATCCGATGCGATGCGAGCAGTTTGGTGGAAATCATCCTTTAACTACACCTAAAATGAAAAACAAAACACAAACTAGTTCAAAAATAGAACGTGACTCTCGGATTTGACGACGCGAAAAAACGTTAAAAAAAAACAAAAATCAATCAGCTAGTTTAACTATTTGAAACAAGGCCACTAAAAAGATCCGTAGGTCGTTTAGCTATTAAAACCGATACGATATATCTAAGTGGTCTAGCCTATATTACACAATAATAGTACTTATCTTTAGGAAATCACATAACTAGTTGTAGCACAGAAACAAAGAGCCGGATTCGATCATTTAAAACGACATTTTAACAGTGCATTTAGTTCAGAACTCGAGATTATCTTTGCACTGGTCAGGTGCGGCTGAGTTCGGCCGCAATTATATTATAATTATTTGATTACCTATGCAAATTGTGTGTTTATCTTGTCCAGTTGTTTATGTCGAATATAAATAAAGGTTATTTGCCTTTAGTCTTGTCTGTGTAGTCCTATCTTGAGTTATGTGCAAGTATCATGTTGTACCAATCATCATAAAGATTAATTGAAAACCTTAACCATTCGAAAGATCAGGCCTTCTCATTCTATGTTACTGCTTTACATTTTCTCGCCATCCAAAGTTAAGAATATTCACATTAAAATTAGGCATTTAAATTAACTAAAGAATAATAGTACCTTGACTCTTCACGTGACCTGAGGGGTGGCCTATTTTTTGGCCAAATAATCAGTATTGCCATCCAACGTGGCAATGCTGCCAGCCTTCTGAGCAATTCTCCTGTTGACAGCAATGTGGACGAATTTTTTGACGCCCTGTAACTCTTTTGATACTTGCACAATTTTTTTACTATTATAGATTTGGATTATGTAAATAATCCCTGTTTTTAAATTACTAAATAATTAATATCATCTACACTGTGACTATATACATAGTAGTTACACTGATAAAGAAAGGACACTCGTTGCGTATATTTAATTGAAAGACTTTTTAGCGCCCAGTAACAGTTGAACCAATATAATTTGCTCTCGTTTAAAACAACCTTGCAAAAAATAATTACTTTATGTTTAAAAAGCGGAATCGCTGTCGACAAATTTTTCCACGGATTTTTGGTCATTAAGAATAAATTAACATAAATTCCGATCTTTCATGCTGTAATTTTTCCGTATTTTTAATGACGAATGCGGAAGGAGTTTTATCGGATTTTGGGTGAAACCATGACAGCAGTAGAATGCGATAGCTACTTTTCATTATTTTAGTTGACAACTTTGGCAAGTAGGTACCTGCTCACCACAGCTTATATACATATTTTTATGGGATATGCTAGCCACTTGAGAGCACATGAAAAAGCAGCATACCAAACCTCTCGACAAAAACCCTAGAAAGTCATCGAATGCAGTTGCTGTGACGGAATCGGCTAGATGGTATCATCATCAGCACACTTTATTCTGATTTTTTTTAAATTTTCACTAGGTACTGTACAGGTACGAACAGTACAATTCATTATCTGCCTAGCCGTTTCCCTGTTGGAGTCGGCTTCCAGTCTAAGCGGATACAGCTGAATACCAGTATTTTACATGCAGCGACTGCCTATCTGACCTCCACAACCCAGTTAGTACTGGGTAATACGATACCCGTACGTAAGACTGGTTGTCGGACTTTTTGGGCCACTGACTACCTGTAAGGACTGTAAAACCACCATGGGCTTAACATGCTTTCCGAGGCACGGAGGAAACTCGGTATAAAATGGGTGGTCACCCATCCACAGACCAACCTAGGCAAGAAGAAGATCGAGCCTAACGGCTGTTATTATTTAGCCGCGAGCTCCTCCTTGAACAGTACAATTGATAAGTCTAAAAACCTCTTTAAATGCAATGAAACTGAATTGTTGATCACTCTGCCTTCAAACGCTTGCCCTTCGCTCCATTTTTCCGGAAATGTAAGTTTTTTTATTTGTGCATTTTAATTAGTCAGATATTGCAATGTCAACGTTTATGGCTGAGGTCAGTCTGTTCGTCACGTCACTCAGTGAATCATTCGTTTCTAGGAAAAGGGTTTGTACATTTTTATATTTTAAAAGAATTTCTGATGACGTATTTAAAAAAAGTTCAATAAAGCCCCTTGTCTGATCAAAGGTATCTTTTCTTTTTAACCCCCGACGCAAAATGAGGGGTTATAAGTTTGACCGCTATGTGTGTCTGTGTATCTGTCTGTGGCATTGTAGCTCTTAAACGAGTGAACCGATTTGGATTCGGTTTTTTTATTTGAAAGCAAATTTCTAAGTTCTTAGACTTGTTGTTAATTAGCAGTTATAATGTAAAAACTGAGTTGGTAGATTTATTTTTCATGATATATTTTTTTAACTTAAAAAATAACTTTTATTACCTAAGTCACCACATACCTTAGTAATGAGGCTGTGACAACAGGAGCACGCGAAGATATCATCTTTATAATCTTAAAATCTAAAGAATGTCGAGCATGTTCTTTTTATGACACATTCACGATTCCACTGAGCTTTTTTCGTGATTACTTAATTTGTGAAGAAATAATATGTCCACTCATCACATTAGTAACATGACTAAGAATTTAAATACTAGTATACGAATTTTGCCTTGAGAGAGCAATCAGATAGTAGCAAAGTTAAATATTCTAAAAGACTCTTTCCTAGGTTGGTCTGTGGATGGGTGACCACCCATTTCATACCGAATTTTCTCCATGCCCCGCCCGGAAAGCAAATTAAGCCGTTGGTCCAGGCTGTCATTTGTAGATCTTTGACTGTCGATACAAGTAGTTAGTGGCCCGAAATTCTAACAACTAGTCTTACAAAGTGGTATCTCATTATCCAGCACTAACTGGGGTGTGAAGGTCACAATAGCCAGTCGATCCATGTAAAATACTGGTATTCACCTGCATGCGGTTAGGCTCTAAGCCGACCCCAACGTTGGGAAAAGGCTAGGAAACGGAAACGTCATACACTATTTTCTGGTGCTCATGGTGAAGAAGAGCAATCAACTTTTCATATGTAGCGAGACCTCGCTGACTGTTATGTTTTAAATATTTTTGACTGTAATTAATAGATAATAGGTTTGAGATTACTTCTGCGTCCTATTTAACCTTTTACCTAGTAACTCCTAAGGGTTTTTATTTAAAATAAATCACCTCATTAGCCAACTTGTTACATAAAGCTTCCTTGATGCAACATTATATCTTATTTAAACATGTTAGAGGAACGAATGGATAACGTCATTTTTGCGTCGCTTGCGCACGTGCCGGCCAGTCGAAGGTTTTGCGGCGACGCCCGTCTATTGGGCGCATTGGTACTGCCGCGGGAGAAACTGTTACTGAAACATTTAGATTTCTCTATAGTTAACTTTTAATAAAATTATTTTTTTAAAGAAGTTTTGATAACTTTTATTATGCTTTTAATATGCCGTGAAAATTTATGTCATATTATTTTTACCTAAATGAGATACCTTTTCTTTCGACTACAAAGCTCAGACAAAGGGAAAATAAATCACAATTAAGGTAAATCGTATGTCCAAAAACGTATGTATTACTCTTTTTCTTTGAGAAATCTCTTCAGTAAGTTCCAGCTAAAACTTCTAGAAAGAAAAGTTTTCTCATGTTGAACTTTAAAGATCAACTGCAATGTAAGCGAAACTGAACCGCATTTTCTTCTGACACCCATTTTGTTTTGTCCGGGATTGCGGGATTCAATTGGTAAGACGCCGAACATCGTTCACCGTTCCTTCTTTCTTCTTTATCGAGTGGTTAGTGGCTAACCTGCTGTCAGATTTTTTTTTGCCGCCTGTGGGCCTCTGACTTGGCTTGATCATCCGTTGTTCATCGGTCAAAATAAGTATATTTCTTTTTCTTAGTCGAAACAATCTTGTCAGACTGGTCGTGGTTGCGCAGACGAGGTACACGGAGAGAGGTTCGGTGGGTCGTTGACTTCCCCGAGGACTGCTCTTTCAGCGATGTGCTTCCATTTCTGCCGGTTGAACACGTTGCGAGTACACTGGACTGGAAGTATATTTACAAGTAACCAAAAAAATGGTCACCCCAAACCATTCTGTCGTCGGTAGTACCACAATAAAAGTCTTCAATCGGTGGTAGGTACAGCACGATCGCGATTGTTAATCTGCCTCTCGTTTTCACTCGTGAATGGCCGACAGACGAAGGTCAGTACAAAATTAAAAGTGTTCCAGTATCTGATTACGGAGGCTTATTATGATTTGAGCTAGGCGATACAAAGGCTTCCTGCCTGCTGTGTTTAATATAAATAACGAAATTAAAGTGCATTGTTTGGTCAGGAGGTTTTTAGGTATGTTTTTGTATGGTATGCTTAGATGATGTATTGATAAGGTCTAGTTTGGCGATGATTTATGTGTTGCATAGTCGTTTTCTTAGTAGTGATGTTGGCAAGAAGAAGCATGATATTGCATGAAGTTCTTTATGTAAGAATGGACAAAGGAAGTTTTACAGCCATTTGTGTTCAAGTCGTTGTTTCCCTGTTTTAAGGCAGCTCGAGGGGTGGATTTTACAGGTGTATAGGGAATTTCACTTTTATTTCACTTTCATTCACTTTTATTTCATTTTCATTTACTTCATTTCACTTATATATTGTAAGGGCGGCTACATGTTCCTTTGGCGATTAAGTCTAGGCAGTCAGCACTGAGGGCTGTGTCCCAACCTAAAACATAAAAAAAAAACATCTTGAAAAGTAGAAAATATGAGAAACATATTATCATATATTTGCCTTAAAATGGGTCAGTATCTGTGCGGACTAAAAAATAAAATTATGATATTAGGAAGCTTTCTCAATTAAATAGGGTCAATAAGTAAATGCTCCACTTTCCCGCAAATATCACTTTTTAATATACCGTTTGCCTTCAATGTAAATACTACTATTATACGAAGTTCTCAGAAAAAGGTAATTGTAATTATGTTTCGAAAAAAGTGAACCAGAATCGGCTCTCATCTCAGTGAACAAAAACACTGATACTGCGTTCCCAGTAATGAACAAAAACATCTTTGCTGATCAATTTCGCTATCTTCAGACATTTTTTGTCACAAATCAATCACCCAATTGAAGTTTCACGCGATTATCATTTTGACGTTGATATTTGAAAAAAGATTTCGATGCAATTCGATGGTTCGACTGTCATTTGTTCGACTGCTCTTTGGTTTTTTTGCTTTACGAATAAAGTCGAGAAATATGACAGTCACAACTTTTTTAATATGTTTTGAAAGTGCAATAGCATAAAGTTTAGAGAATGGGTAAAGAAAGGAATTCAGCTTAATGACGTGTGTTCGAAACTGCCTACTACTAATTAAATCGCAGAAAAAAAAATGCAGTTTAATAATAATATGTTAACAGCCAGTTGTACTGTAATAAAATTGATTAAAAACAAAAAAAAATATTCAAAATATGATATGGTAACGAAAATAGATTTTTAGGATGGCAACACTAATATAAAAAAAAAACATTTTAGATATCGATCTTGGTATCCGAGCACTCGATTCGAGTCGCGTCCGTTCGACAGGTGGCTCTATAGATAAGAAAGAAAGTAGGCTGTGGTAACCATGGTAACTTACTGATTGTTTATTTAGATTGACTATATTGTAAGGCTTTTCCGTTAGCCGTCACGTACCCACTGGTTTATGGCCGTCGCGATCACTTGTTTTGCTAAGGAATACTAAAGAAAACTTTACGTTTAGGCCTACTAGTAATGGTAATGAATGAGTTAACAGGTATAAGGCTAAGCAAACATTTTTTTTTTAAATTTGCAATTAATCTTGCCTTTTTATCAAGACTTAGGTGATGGTAGAAAGAATAGGAGATCTGTGAACACGTGAGAACTTTGATATGAATTGAATATAAGTCCCGTACTTCGATTTTAAAATGACAATAAATTCTTGTAATATAATGCTATTCAGTTAATTCAGGTTAAAACTAACCAACCTATGGTTACAGTCACAAGCACCAATATGTAAACAATTAGCAACTTTTAAAAGTGTTTTTCTCCAACTGTTCTTATTACAATTTCATGTTGTTACGACAAACATAATATTTTGGAACTCATATTTATATTGAAAAGATCCTATCTCGAAGTTACAATCGTTATTTCTTGCGAAAATTTGCTTTTAAATTTAGGAAAGTGTATCTAAAGAAATATGATCATAGTGTAAATATTAGTTCAAGCGCAGTATGGGACGCCCCCAGCTACACGTAGAGATGATTTTTAAGAAGATTTAAAGATGGTTGGGTCAGAGTGGGTGTAAAAGGCGGTGGGTGTTGTGCCGCTACTTGGGAGAGGTCTGAATCAAGCAGTAGACTGCATTAAAATTAGTTGATTGAAAGATAATTATTAAGAAGATAATTACACAGCATAAAAGCTTAATCTTTTAACTTATCTCAGTGGTGATTGAAAATGCAACTGCAAAAGCAAATTTTAATTAAAAAATCCCGCATAAAATGATTTACATATAATTTCTTGAACAAAGAACTCCAATATTCTATTTTGTGGTGTTGAAACTTGCATCGAAAGCTTGCTAGACAGTGCGTCAACCAATATGAAAGTGATTTGTCTAATCGCTAGACCGTAACGGCTAGTACAGTCAGTATAAAATGCAAATGAACACTGAAATGGCAATTTCTTTTTCCAAAAATCAATTTCAAACACAACTACTACGGTACTAACTGTGTTGTGGGGGTCAGGTCTGTGGATGGGTGACCACCCATTCCATACCGAGTTTCCTCCATGCCTCGGAAAGCACGTTAAGCCGTTGGTCCCGGGTGTCATTTGTAGATCTTTGACAGTCGTTAGGTAGTCAGTGACCCAAAAAATCTGACAACCAGTCTTACCAAGGTGTATCGTATTACCCAGTACTAACTGGGTTGTGGAGGTCAGATAGGCAGTCGCTCCATGTAAAATACTGATATTCGGCTGAATCCGGTAAGACTGGAAGCCGATCTCAACATAGTTGAGAAAAGGCTAGGCAGATGATGATGATGAATTTCAAACAGGCTTTTTGGTCTGAATTTATAATAAATCAGTTACACATACGCACATATAGAAAGAAGAAATAAGAATTGCATAAATAACCACATTTTTTAATAAAATAATACAAAGTAGTCAGAAAAAGCCTCTTACTATGTAGTTTTTGATAGTTTTTCTTATAGTTTTCGGTTATAAATTTAGTTATTGCGCTCACCCAAGCAGCACACAAGCGTTGGAAACATCAATAAAGCAGGCCATTTAGAACTTAGAGCTTTTTAAGTAGCTTGTAAGAGTGCAAAAATAATCGTTTGTCTTCTTAAGAGAATATTACAAGCTAATTTTTATTCTTAAAGCTGCATAGTGGCTGTATTTTAGTATCACTCGATACTTGTTTCGTTACAATAGTATACAATTAAACCATAAAAATAAGTTCAGGAACGGACTAAAACTTATGAATTGTAGATATTCTAGCTTTCTTGGTGATGTATAACCAGCGTTCTTAAGAAAAGGATCACCATGACAAAGTGAAGTAAAATTAGTTTGCAGGGCTTCGCGGTGATGAAATCCTAAGCAGAAAGAAGAAATTAGCTCAGACAAAATAAAATCTTCATTACTTCTTCTTGAGAGCTAATTTGCTTTGTACAATCATTTTCAGATGGTACTGACTGTACAAAGCAAATGTAAGTACTAAAATATTTTTACTTCTACGCATTCTATTCACTATTTCTACAATGACTGCGTTACGAAACTGTCGTTGTTCGTATTCAATCATGAATTTATTATTTTCTTGATTTGAGAAACATAATTAGTTTTTGATTGCAAAGCTTAAAGTAATTGAATAAAAAGCAAAGAAATATTTAACCTTATAGACTAGAATAGAACAGATTTAGTTCAAAGATATACAGGGTGGAAGGGACACTCACGCACAGACGCGTAACCACGTATTCAGAACCCACCCTCTTAGAAATAAACTCTATAAAAAAAATCTGCTGTTTCCTACAAAAGTGCATTATCTGAATAGTCAAAATTCATGGAACGTCAGATTTTTTTGTAAAATTACCGTAAAAATAATTTATATGCACTGGTTCAGAATAAAATTCATAATAAAACGATGTACTAAATACGTGATAAGTTGTGTGTATCCATTCCGTCCTATATAGAAACTATTCTTAAATTAGTCGGTCTCTGAAGTTCCAAAGCTTCGTGGCAAGATCGGCTTTGCCGTTCTTCTTTTTTGTTATATTAAAAAAGGGGTGAGAAGCCTGGCAAACCTAACGTGCGCATTTTTTATTTTTTTTTACAATTGAGGACATGATTTTGTCTCATACAAAACTTGTTTGTATTAATACCAGACAAATATTGTATTAAAATAAATACAATGGCCGAAGTTAGGAAAGCCAAATAATTCAAAAACCTTTCTCTATCTATCCAAACTGTTCGTTAACAACAACATATTCCCTGAAAACAACACTGCCAGACAGGGAGTGACACATCACCTTATTACCCCACTTCAGCAACAAACAGCTCGCCCCTCATGTTCAACACACATCCTATTCTTCCCGGCCATTCAACATCCATCACCCGACTTCACCCAACTTCCTTACACCAGCTTCGTGACGTGTCGGTTATCTTCGGAGCTGCGCGAGCGCACAATTTGTGTGGCTCGAGCGCGCCTTGATAACGCGCCTGAATAATACATTCGCTCTCGTTCTGGTTTCGTTTGTTACAGGGATCGAGGTTCTACTGCTCTAGATAAAAGCTTCCTGAATGAACGATCGTATACAGCGTGTATGTACCAGAATGGTGTGTTCAAATTTAAGGATGTCACCGATAAATTCAGCCAATCATTTCAGGTTTAACAAATTAGATATATGTCGGATATGTCAGGATTTATTCCATTAGGATCGTACATCATGTGGGCAGACAATGGGTTTCGTGGTATGTAAATACACTGGGTGTGATACACTGTTTCTAACAAAACTAACGAATTACTTGAGATTACAACTTAACACAATATAACACGGGGCACAATGAATCGGGTACAGTTCCAAGACGTCTAAACTCCACCGCGATCAGACATTGATTGTCGCCTTCCCTCGAGCTGAACATCAGGGCTCTGTAGAAGCACAGTGTGGTGACAGAATTGTAAGTAGGTTGCATGATGGCATCATCGGCGCACTGTCGATTCATTTCATGTCCATACTAACAACCGGATCCGACATACAGATATTTCTTTACAGTTCCGGAAGTTCCAAAGAAGATCGTAGGTAAGAATGTATGTGCGATTTCTTTTTTTATCCTGGGATCGTGGAAAGTGAAGAATACTCATAGGCCTAGAAAACAAGGCTCAGAGGACAATAGGTACCTACACTTTAACATAACATCACGCCCGTTGTTCCTCGAAGGGCTAAGCAAACCTACACATTCTCTTAATACTAATAATACCCGATGCAAAGGAGCTTACATCATCAGTTACAAGAAACTTGAATATTCATACGAAGCTTCGCAGAAGGCCAAAGAAGCTTTCAAAGTGTCGCCAATTAACACTAAAATGGCCATTTTTCTAGAACACTTACGTGCGAATGTAATCCATTTCCATATCTATCGGCTATTGATGTCCACAGTCTGTCCAAAGATGGACATTACTCACAGTACAACAAACTTGAAGTGATTTGTAAGTAATACTATAATTGGATTCATTAAGCACACCCGACGTCATGGAATGTCACAACAGAAAGTAGACTTTGTCTTGATGAAGGTATGGTTTAGTATTGCGTGGGTCCGTTTGACAGACAGAGTATGTAAACTTACCATTAAGTGCTTAGTAGGGGGACCAAGCTCATGTCAATAGTAGGATGTATTAGGAATGATTCCATGCTTGTGTTTTTCAAGTCTCGCTTGACATAATGGTCCGGGAGTAACAAAAAGTTGCTTTGTCAATATTAGGAAGTAATTAAGGCCCCTTTGACAGTCCTATTAAATTGTCTGATGGTCATTGTGAGGCAGTCGATGCGTCAATTTGTTTTTTGTTCGGACGCACAATGAAAACATTATTGGGTTGCGTTCGGAAAATTACAAATTAAAAGGCTTCTATTAATTTTTTGTTTCGTTGTTTATTGCTGGCTGGTTGTGATGTTTTCTTCTTCGTTCAAGATATTTCCCACATAATTTGTCGGATAGTTTTTTTATATATTATTTTGATTGTTATTTTTCCGTCACGATTATAGGTAGACAATATAGTGACAGGTAGCATATTTCGTGTCAGTATCACAGCTACTTCTTTATCTGTAGGTACAAATCGATTATTATGACGTATTGTGTAGGTTTTATATCAATCCATATCGGATTAAGTATATAGATCAGTTAGTATGTAGGCTGACAGGAATTTCACGACCAACATACACCTACAATTATTTTTCTTAAAACGTTTAATGCATTTGAGTGGGTTGGAGTGTGGATGGGCGGGTACTTAGCTGCAAAGCTTAAATAAATGATTTATCTATCTATCTATCTATTAATTTAAAAACTGATTAAAGTACTCACGAGAACAGCCGTACTTGAAATAGTCGAAGCTCCTATTAATTTCCAAATTTCTCAGTAAGTATGAAATCTGAATTTTTTTTTTCAAAATCATTGTACTGTCTCATAATTACCTACAATATTATTTTGATGTTAATTATTATTATTTACTGCCTCTTTGGTCTAGTGGTCGGGTCAGTTAGAGGTCTTAGGTTCGATTCCCGGGTTCGGCAAAATATCATTGGGTTTTTCCTTCAGGAATCTCTCAGTAGGAGCCACGGAGTCTGAATTTGTGCCCGGTTGATCGCAATAAGATAGACTTAGACATAACTGGCTAAATGTAGGTGTACTATGAAGTGATATGTTATATTAATTATTAAGTTTGCGGTGACAAAATTGAAAACCAAATTGTTCCCCAGGGGGTGTCGTGCTACCCAGTATCCGGACCTACATCCGGTTAGACTGCGAGCTGACTCTAACACAGGTGTGAAGAAGGCAGATGATACAAATCCTGATACAATTTTAGCAAAACGGTTGCACAAATACCCTTCACATACAATAATGACCAGTAACTAAAACAATGTACATTATACTTTCTACACACTAAATGATCGCTAATTGATGACGTAGCGAAACTAAGCGATCGCCACAAGAACAATATTGACATAACATTAGATAATGATACTTTGTACATATCCTTTTAATCATTAATCATGATCATTAGTTCGCGGTTGCAAGCGTATAAACATTTACTATTAATAGATACGTTATTATGAACTGTCAATCGTTCAATGAAAAACTGAATTCAGTTGTGGAGGTGACTTGAAAGGAGCGATTTTAGGTCCGTTGTGAAATTGGAGTAAACTTTTTTGTAAAAGCTTTCATGGGGTGTAAGCGTGAGCTTCTTCAGCAATAACCTCACATACTTATCATCATCATTTCAGCCCAGAATCATCCACTGCTGGGTGATAGGCCCCCCCTTTTTTCTGCCATAGTTCCCGGTTCTGTGCGTCCCTTATCCAGGTGTTTCCCGCGACTTTGACAATATCGTCTATCCAACAAGCTTAAGGAAGGTACCTACTTATTTTTTTTTCTTAGCCACTTTTATCCCACTGCAGACCAAAGGCCTACTTATAGGTGCCTAAAAGTTAAGTTGGCACAATACAAGATGAGGGATTGCGAAAACCTTTGTAAAATTTGGTTTTTAGCTTTTACGTAAAATTAGCAATAAAACTAGACGAGCTCGGTGTTCCTTATATGATGAGACGACAGTGATGTACACTTACACACATAAATATATTAAATCATCGAGACCGGATGATAGTAGCAGAACAACCAACTAAAAGAGACTCTTTCAAAACAACATACTTAGTTGAAATCAACAGTTACCAAGAATACCAAGTGTTGACATGTGCAATTACACTTTATAAAGAAAAATGATTTATTTATAATTTTACACTGCAATTTTTCTTATGCAACCTGCATCAAGAATCGTAAAACGTCTCGCTTTCATGGCCAACATTCATATCAACGTCCTTTTGTATAAAACGTACGCAGAATTACACAATTGTTTAATCAAAATACCGAGAAACCACACTATCACGTCATTCATCTCACAAATAGATTCGATCACATAAATCGATATTTTTTTTATCGATACCTGACTATTACACAATTGTTACGTGCAAAATAGTAATTACTTACGACCAATCGCCTTCCGTGTACCGGTGGACAATGAAACCGATATTCTGATCGCAAACGTTTCGCTATCGCACTATGTAGATCTCGGTCAATCTCTATTTTTTTGTTACACAAACACGCAATTTGATGATTTTATTTTACGCGTCAATTTTGTTGTTACATTATTTATTACGGGGAAACTGTATTATTTCGTTTTGTCACGAAAAAAGGTTGCGTCTCTATTGATTTCGGTGAAAGTCTAACCGACAAATACTCAGACGACATCTTACTTTGAGATGTTTTCAAAAGCATTTCAGTCTCTACAAAGCCTATACCTTTAGCAACAGGCACAGCATGAGACGATATCAAGTTGCGTTTGAGAATGCGGCCGTTAGCTTCAAGTTTAAATAAAGAAGCAGTGGCTGATGAAACTTGTTGCAAAAGTACGTCATAGAAAAATGAATCGGCCGCAAATTCCTATGATTATGTTGGCAGTGAAGTATGTTAAGTAATCATTGTTGATCTATTAAAATTACGTCTCAATTATCCGGTCTGCAACCCACGCAAAATAAACAGCACTTTGGAACTATTTTACTGACAATACTTCGTACTTGAGAAGGAGGAGCTCGTGGCTAAATAATAACAGCCGCTCGGGTCGATCTTTAGGTTAAGCCGTGCTTGCCGTGGTCTGTGGATGGGTGACCACCCATTACATACCGAGTTTCCTTCATGCCTCGGAAAGCATGTTAATCTGTTGGTCCCGGGTGTCATTTGTAGATATTTGACAGTCGTTAGGTAGTCAGTGACCCAAAATGTCTGACAACCAGTCTTACCAAGGGGTATCGTATTACCCAGTACTAACTGTAACATACTCGTATTCAGCTGCATCCAGTTAGACTGGAAGCCGACCCCAACATAGTTGGGAAAAGGCTAGGCAGATGATGACTTCGAACTTGAGAAACAGTAATATCGACGATGTATGTCACTACAGGGATCCAGCAGAATATCAGCATCAGGTGCATGCCTGACACATGCTGAGCTGGAATTCCATTTAGTGCAACTTTGAGACGTATACTGCACCTTGTATACTCGTTATTTGATTTTAAGTATGTCATGGTGTTACTATACTTCTTTCGTAAATATGTTTTTCTTTTTGTATATTGGCACCTTGTTTTAGAGCAAATGTCTTTCGGCTTCGTTAAGGGTCTTTTTACACCCTTTATAGTTGTCTTGTAATTTGTGTTATTTAATTGTGCTTCTGTGTGTTGTGCTATGTATTTTGTGTGCATGAAATAAATGATCTATCTAATAAAAGAACTTCGACCTCGACAATATAGTACTGTCTAGTGGTCCCAAGCGCTGGTCTGCGGTCCTGAGTTCAATGCTGAGGTTTTCCATCAGGAGTTATTAGCAGCCCGGGATCTGGATTTGTGCCCGGTTGACGTCAATAGGCTACGGTACCTGCAGTACGGGTAAACCTCTGCCTAAACCAGAAGTAGAACTGTTGAAGAGAGAGATTAATATTCAAGCTCTAGAGGAAACAACCGCATTTTTATAGGTTCCTTTTTAAAGATTTTTAAACCTACACTAGCAAACAGAAAATTGACCACTAATTGATTTCTTTGAAATGTACAAAATTACTTTGAAAAGTTTCCGCTATAAGGTTAAAATTTTCCTTGTCTGCGGTGTAATATTAGTCCTACGATATTTTTAAGGACATGGAATGGCCAATCTCTTTAATATTTCCATTAAAAGAAATAATTAACTCAATCTAAAATTAACAATTCTGTGTAACTATAAACTCTTAACATAAAATCACACCTATAAACTCCGAAGGGTTAGGCAGAGGTGTACTAATAATACACCCACATTTTGCCAGTTATGTTTGAGTCCCATGGAGTCCCAAGCAGCAAGCCTATTGCCATCAACCGGGCACAAATCCAAACTCCGAGGCTGCTACTGAGAAATTCCTAAAAGAAAAACCCAATGACACTTTGCCAGACCTGGGAATAGAATAAAGGACCTCATGCTCAGCAGTCACGCTTGTGACCACTAGATACACACATGTAAGTCACATAGAATACATACATGTATTAATCACGCCTCTTGCCCATGAAGTTAGGCAGACACCACAGAACGCCACCTGCTACGATCCTGACATACTCCGTTTGCGTCGTCCACGTTCATATCTGGTTAAAAATATAACAAGTCTATACATATAAATAAAATCTAGCTGTCTGGTCATATGAAAGTATATACGGTACTTAAAACAAAAACACGCAGTTTTTTTTTGTCTTTCTGTCCATCTGTTTGTTCCGGCTAATCTCCAAATAGGGCTCGACCGATTTTGACGGGACTTTTACCGGCAGATAGCTGTTATAAGGAGTAACTTAGGCTACTTTTATTTAAGAAAAAGAATAAGGGATCCGTGCAAAAAATAAACCCTTGAAATTGGTAACAAAATCCGATTCAAATAGGGAACTAATTTTTTTATAATGATTTCACGCCAACGAGAGTCCCGGGCAACAATCTTCAATAAAAAATGTTGTTTTATCTGCTCGCCACTGTTGATCTGTTGAGGTTAATACATTCATCAAATTATGTTTCAAGCCGATAAATATGATATTTCCGGAGCAGAGATAAGCTAAAACAAAAGAAATCGATACTCTGTCATCTGCGGAATGAATTGTGTTTTCTTTCTGTGCGTTTGTTAGGGTTGTCACAGACTTTGATTATTTGGAATTATATTATTATTTAATTGTTTATTCATTTTTACAAATATTTTTTTTATATTTTTAAGTATTTCTTTGAAATTAAACTTAAAACACATTTAAAAATATAAAAACTAGTAGTCCACCAGCATCGAGAACAGGGTCCGAGCTACTGGTGGTCAGGGCTCTTGAGATAGGAACCTCTTAATGATACGCGCCGTGTCCAGAAGCACTGCTTTCTCAGTCAAGCCCTTGATCCAGCTGCCAAATGAGAGCCTCCTCAGATGTTGGTCGAGGCTATTAAGCATTAAGCATTATTTAATTATTATTATCCTAACTAATATGGATAAAGTATGGGTATATAGCCAGTTTGAAAGTTGCGCCGGTTACAGAAAAGTTGAAAGGTAATCAACTGTCATTATATGGTGATGAGGAGGGATGAATCGCACATGACTAAAAGAGTGATGAATACAAATGTTGATGGATGGAGAGGGAGAGGAAGACCAAGGAAACGATGGACGAATTGTGTTAGGAATGATATTAAAGAAAAAGGAGTAATTATAGCGTGACGGATGACAGGGGAGATGTAAGAAAAAAACGTTTTTCTCCGACCCTAAGTAACATGGAACAAGGGTAGGAAGGTGATGATTACCCTTCCAAATATATATTTTTTTGTTTTCTTAGCCTGCTCTGTCCCACTCCTGGGCAAAGGCGGGAATCCTTCACCCAGGAGTCACTGGTCCACTAATTCCACTAATATAATTATGTGAGATTTTTTGTCAAGCGTCACATTTGGCATACGGTAGCTTGGGTTAGAACGTAGGATACTTTATATCCCCGTAGGACATTCACGACCTCCATGAGAGCGAACACACAAAGTTTGTATGAAAATATAAATGTGTTTATTAAATTCAGATTTAGGTAATTAAATAAATCAGCCACTGAGCCTTAGCCGTAATTTACCTTGTTTCCTTTTTTGTCATTAAAACTGTGTTTTATTTTGTATCAATTATTTATGGTAGTTAAATTTTCTTAAACCTAACTAAATTAATAGCGACCCTGAGTGACGAGCTGACGTGAGTCATTTCCACCAAAACTCATTACTATGCCTTCCGCTTGCAGTTACAAATTCTGCCAACTGCAATAATGATTAACAGTAGAATAATGAACTAACATTAAGATTCCATTCGGAATTTCTCAGTAATACCCCGGAGTCTGGATTTTAGCTCGGTTGATGGCAATTGGCACGTCCACTTTTACATGACTTAAACGTGACTGGTGAAATTTGGAATACTATAAGTAAACTCCCCCTTCCGGTATTAAAGGCCATTATGCTATGTTAACATTAAGAAGACGGTTTTATAAAAAGAATCATAAGTCACTCAAAAAAATAAACGCAAAAGTGGAAACCTAAAGAAAATGTTGAAAGAGTGCTTTCCTCAATTTTAATGGCCTGGATTTTTTTTTTTTACTTCCGAAATTTGTTGTTTTTTTTTGTCTAACCATAGCCATTTACCGCAAGCCCTTGCTAAGTACAGTCCCGTTCAAAATCAGTAGTGGTCGGCATGAATGATCGCCGTGTATCGTATCTGCGGTACTATCGGTTGCACAAGTCATAAGTAATAGTAATTACAACAGATGGCCATTGTTCGCGGTGACCGATCGGCCTCAGCGTCGTTACGACCTTCGGGCGTCGCAGGCGCACGATTTTTGACCATTACTCTGTATTTATTGGAGGGGTTAATACCCCCTTTTAGTTTTCTTTTTAATTTTGCTAACGTTAATCCTTTTTTAAGATGATGGTCTTCTTTCATATACCGGATGACATTATGGTGTATAGCATGTAACTTAACACTGGTCATTTTAATCACTTTTAGTCTGTAGTTAGTTTTTTTTTCAATTATATTCAACCATTTGCACACGGAAAGCATGAGTAGCATTTTTCTATTTGACTGACGAAAAAAGGTGGAAGATGTCCTTAAAAAAAATATTTCTTTAGAAATTACACAAATTACAGCATTAAATTGAAAATATTAATATACCAAATAAAACAGCATCATGCGGTATCAACAACTCTATACAACGCACGCGCACGCCACGATTGGTCCACTTGATATTGACACTCATTAGTCTATTTATTACGCTGTAGATTGGTTATCTTAAACAATATTGCCTCTGTTAATAACCCGATGTGGTTACATGTACAAAATAATGCAACGCCATCAGTAGAGGCGATATGTCGACTTAGTTCCGGCATTCGTAGAGCTGGCTCTGTTTTACGGCTCGACGGTGTAATGAGCCAATAGAATTGCACCTGTACTCCTTACTGTTGCCACGAACAAGTCATTACACTGTATTGGTGCTGTAAAACATATGATTGGGTACTTACAAAGCGTCGTAGAAACTTATCCTACGGAGAGTACGTTGTCAATTAATTGAATTCGGGGAATTTAAATATAAAAATAAACAAGTACTGGAATGCGAAAGAAGTAAGCAGAGAAAGAGAAAATGATTTACACTATAGGTTGTTAAATCGGCTAATCAACAAGGAACGAGAAGGATAATTGGAAAATTATTGATTTTTTTATTCAATTTTAAATCCATTATTAAGATCTTGTGCCTCCTCCGTGCCTCGAAAAGCACGATAAGCCATTGGTGGCGGCTGTCATTTGTAGATCTTTGACAGTCGTTACAAGTAGTCAATGACCCGAAAGTCTACATCCAGTCTTGCCAAGGCGTATCGTATTACCCAGTACTAACTGGGTTGTGGAGGTCAGACAGGCAGTCGCTGCTTGTAAAATACTGACATTCAGGTGCATCCGATTAGACTGGAAATCGCTCCCACAAAGTTGGAACTTTGACCCCAATAATAAGGTTCCCAGGTATGGTCTAGACCCAAAAAATATCACAATGACGGAGAGAACAAGTGCCTTTCGGCTTCGTTAAGGGTCTTGATACACCTTTTAGATAAGGGCGCAGGCAGAAGCATCTAGAATATGAATTCACCCACATTTCGTCAGCCATGTCTAACTTCCATGCAGGTGAAGGGGCGATCCTATAAATAAATAATTCAATTGATCGATTACAAGATATCCTGTACTACTTTATCATCAAACAAGATCGAGACCTCGTCTTCCCTCAACCGCTAACTAGTGTTGTACCCGTATTACCTAAAACGTTATTTTATAACTAACTTAGCATTTTATTTAGCAACGATCCGTATCAGTTTATTCCGATTAATATCGGAATTCTAAATGAAGCTCTATTTCAAAATATTCGCATCGAGTAAGTCACACATGTCAATTAGCTGTCGAAGTTATTTAGAATATTTTTGCAATTTAAAATATTTCACATTCCGGAGATAACGAGATATTTATATCGTATTTGGTGGTTAATTACCCATGTATATTGATAAAGATTTATGATAGATTTATAAATCTCTATAACTTATGAATCTATAAATATTAATCGCATTAATAAGAACTCTTTTAAGTAAAGACTTTGGCGAAATTACTGTGACATTCCGTTTAGATCACCAATTTGAAAAGTGCCCATGTGAATATCACCTATTATTATCCAGCACTAATTATTGCACTGTCAGAACGAGGGAGGCTTAATTTTTTTTTATCGTTTAGTTTATATTTAGGAGTGCTCTTTATTCCAATTTTCTGTCGATATGCCCCTTTCGGCCACCACAACCTTGGGTGCGCAATGAGGCACTATGTGTAATTTTCGAAAGGGCGCTCCAACTATTCTCCTTTATTAAAAAAACTTGGACCTAAGACCACTGATTTATCAGTCTTCAGTTCTAAGAAAGAATGACATCACAAGTGATAAAACCACATAATATGTTGTAAATAAAATCAATATAAACACACATAGTGCAAATTAATGTTTGTCATAAATATTTGATGTATGTACCTGCTCAAGAGTTATTATCACGACCATCGAGCTGTCACATTAATAACAACCTGGGCTGTACTGAACTTTAAAAGTCCATCTACTTTGCACGAATAAGTAGGTACCAAGGTATCTATAATTGCAAGTAGAATTTGCAGAATTTAAAGCTCTGCTTTTCATTCGTTAAAAATAATAAACTAGAAATTACAGGAGGTTTTTCTGTTTTTAAAATAATAACAGCCACTCGGGTCGATCATAAGGTTAAGCCGCGCTTGCCTACGTTGGTCCATGGATGGGTGACCGCCCATTACATACCGAGTTTCTTCCATGGCTCAGAAAGCACCTTAAGCCGTTGGTTCCGGCTGTCATTTTAGATCTTTGACAGTCGTTACAGATAGTCAGTGGCCCGAATGTCTGACAATCAGTCTTACCAAGGGGTATGGTATTACCCAGTACTAACTGGGTTGTGGACTTGTGGTCAGACAGGCAATCGCTCCATGTTAAATACTGGTATTCAGCCGCATCCGGTTAGACTGGAAGCCGTCCCCAACATAGTTGAGAAAAGGCTAGGCAGATGATGACAGGAGGTTTTTCTGTCTTTATCATCATTGCAATCAAAAGAAAAGATGGATAGATAGTGTGAGGAAAGATAATTGTGAAAGAAAAACGTGTAAGTATTAGCGTGACACTTGACAGGGGAGAATGGAAGAAAAAAAGAGTTGCACCGACCCCAATCCCCAATCCCCAATGTGGTGACCTTCACAGAATTTCGGAATGGACTACTAGAACCATTAATGAAGTCACTAAAGCCAAAATCCAATTCTTTGCCACGATAATCAAGAAATGGAGAATAAAAGCTATTCCAATTATTTTGATCTCTACAAGAGAGTGCTGAGTTTCACTAACATCCTTCTTGAAAACTTACGTAGATGAAAATAATAGTCACAATACACGCTTTTATGAGTATTTTAGTTTAATAAGGTTGGTACTCTCTACCAAAGACATTATTTTCAAACAGTAACCGCCATTTATACGACGGTCGGGTACTTCCGGGACCGCACTTGTATTCGCCAAAGGCATGTGATTTTTTTAAAGCATGCATTTATTGCGAGTTACCTTTGTTTTAAGTCCCATGACCTAGGTATCTCGCTCGTGGCTTAATAATAACAGCTCCTCGGGTCGATTTTTAGATTAAGCCGTGCTTGCCTAGGTTAGTCCGTGGATAGGTGATCGCCCATTACATACCGAGTATCCACCGTGCCTCGGAAAGCACGTTAAACCGTTTGTCCTGGCTGTTATTTGTAGATCTTTGATAGTCGTTAGGTAGTCAGTGGCCCAAAAAGCCTGACAACCAGTCTTACCAAGGGATATCCTATTACCCAGTACTAACTGGGTTGTTGAAGTCAGATAGGCAGTCGCTCCATGTAAAATACTGGTATTCAGCTGCATCCGGTTAGACTGGAAGCCGACCTAGGCTAGGCAGATGATGATCTAGGAATTGATCAAAATCTATGAAACATAAAAGTAAATTATTAAATAGTAACCGCTCTAAATATTAAACAGGAATGACTCAACTGCAGTCTTTGGCCAGTAATCAGTCTTTATGTACTTATTTATAACAATTACGATCTATAACATGGCCAATAATCACCTGATTGGTTATTGCTGAAGACCTTGAGTTCCTACTGGAGATATACTTTATTAATCACTTTATCTTTCCATATAGCTTAAACTCACTGTGGCCTTGCAGGTTGCAAACAGTATATTTATATTAATTAGCATTGTTCTTGAGCGGAGACATCGAATCCACAAACGTGGGGTAGGTCACCCTCAGGCTGGGTGAAATTTCTGATCTTTGAAGGACAGGTGGCCTTTTGAACCCCCCCCCCCCCCGCTCTGGGTGGAGTGGAAGGGAGTATCAAGACTTTTACTGCTAAAAACCCATCCATGTTCCTTCATTGCCCTTTGTGTTCCAGGGCCGTATCCCTTTCGAACAGTCCCGCAGCCCAGGTGGCCTTGCCTACGGTTATCGTTACCCAGTACTTACTGAGTTTAGAGGTCAGATAGGCAGTCGCTCCATGTTAAATACTAGTATTCAGCTGCATCCGATTAGACTGGCAGCCGACCCCAACATAGTTGGGAAAAGATTAGGCAGATGATGAGATCATGAAGGATGACTGGTTGCAGCTGGATAAGAGAAATCGAAGATCGAGTAAAATGACGTGTGTTTGGAGAGACCAGCTGTCGACCTCTATTGTCTAATCATAACTTCTAGTCTTCTTCTATTGTTGAATGATAAGTTCTTGTTATCTTTTAAAGAACGAGCGTGGGTTTGAATGAGTCGGGCGTGGTACCACGTGCGTTATCTTTTTTGCCAGTGAATAATAAGTAAATGGAGCTCCATGATAGTCAATGAACAATTGGAAGTATAGTTTCATTCGAGGAACAGAGACTTACAAACTAGCAGCACTGAAAGTGACTTTGGACTGCAACTTATGGAAAATGTACTGCAGAAAAATGCAGCTAACCACCTATAGTTTAATTTCTTGTCACGCGCCCAGTTTCAGAATGCGAAAGAAACTACTGAAACAGTTTGTTTCAGTACTTTATTTAATGTTTTTAACCCTTTAACGCACACCCTAACTTTTTTTTGAATTCCTAATATTATGTAACACATAATGTCATTCGACCTGAACCGACCTAAGTGAGCTTATCTTGTTTACTCCATTTACTTGCGACTCTGTGACACTTACCTTATACGCCATCTTTATTATTACATGTCGGTTTGCGGAAGCTCTGTCTGATGCTAGGGTATCGTACAGATTTATGTGATGCAAAACACGTTCAATAGCAAATTAATATGGAAATTATAGAGATCATAGATTCTAGTTTATTTGCATTATGTATGAAGTCGTCACATTAAAGGATTTTCTGAGCAAGATGATTGCCGTCTAATGTTTATTTACGTGTCTGATTACAATACTAGGGAAAATAAACTGAGAAGTAGCATATGGTTTATGGAGTAGGTATACCTACGACTAATCATTGGTTTGTTAAAATGGTAACTACAGACTATTTCTAAAATTAATCTAAGCTGATAGAAAGTAAGAAAGAAAACATGTTAATTTGGCACATGCCACAAGTGCACACAACATAAAATAAAAAACTCAAATCTAAAAAAAAAAAAATAATGTGGTCTCACGGATGCGCCAAATAGGGTCAGTTCAGCAAACTGCCGAGCGGCTAGTGTCCGACGCTGGTTTTCAATTATATGATACATATTTTTGTCTTTCCGAATTATGGTACTGTTTCTACTGTAATGATCCAATGACATCACCTTTAGATTTATTAGTGGTATGCAGAGTACCTGCCTGCTAAATATTTGGCATATTTTGCAGTGCTTTCAAATTTCCTTGGAGGGAGGATATTTGTGAAAAAATTGTGTGAAATCATTCATTTCTGTAGGCCAACCTAAGTTGAACCTTTGGAATCAGTTACAAGATATCTTGTAAATGCCTGTTTTTTTGTCTCATTTTAGTTTACCTCAAAGCTGATTTTTGCTCAATAAAGTTAAGTCAACTTCGGATTTAACTAGAGTTTTTGCAGTAAGATGTATATTCAGCTTAATTAAAGTGTTTAACACTGGAGATTTACGTTAATTGTTTTAAATTATCTTCAAAACAATTAACGTTAACCAATTTTCATCTCCTCAGGCTTATAATTAATTAAAATTCTTTGGATTAACAAAACTGCGTCGTTTAACCTTAAAAGGTGTTTAAAAATTCAACCTAAGTGTGTAAATAACAACTATAATGAGTTGTAATTATCAACTTTATAATTTGCAATTTAATGCGACTTTAATCATAATTTAAAATACTTAGCAATTCAACTGACAAAGCAATTATGCTATTTGATTGCAATAAAGTGCAGTTTTAGCGACAATATTATTAATTTGCTTAAATCTATAGATTTATTTATTTATTAACACCTATTACTGGTTAAGCAGGAATTCAACATTTGAACAGAAAATAAAAACATTACCTTCCTTTTGGGCTACGCTGCAGTCGGGTAATATAAGGATACACGTTTACTAGATACCTAATCAATATTTTTTAATTACATACTCATCTAAAGGAAAACTTAAACCAATTAACAATTCTAAGAATCACACAAGACACAACGAACAAGTTTAAAAATGCGAATTATTCAACATTAACACAATAATATCCAGTAATGAACCTTTATTGTATAAATGAACAGCACAGGCGGTAATCATCATTGCTTTTTGATTATTTCCTGCATGCAAGTGAATCCTTACTGCAGGTAACTACATGTCTCACCGCCAGCGATTAGCAAGTAGAGCGATTAGCGAGTAGAGCAAGCAGCGAGCAGTAAGTGTGCGACGGCGACAGGCGATTTTTGCTGGTACGCGGTCCCATGGAGAAAGATCTTCAATTTGGTAGTCTGAAATGACAATACACTTTTCTGGTACACGCTGTATACCGAGCTCAGTTTCAAAGAGAGTGTTTTATCCGCCAAGTGAGCATCGCTGAGCGAGTACTTTCTTGTTGTTGCGAGAAATGGGGACTCTTCGGAGTTATAGTGTGTTTGGCTGCCGGTTTCCGCTATTATATACTCATTTTATCAAAAATTACACGTTTATAAATACTCCTAACCCTACTCCCGCGAATGGCAGCCATCTTGTTTTTTTAAGCGCTTGATCTAGGGCATGTTCAATAAATAAGAGAAGTAACCGTTAACCAAACCCACTGTATATCTTTTTTTTCTTACACAGAACGATTATTATTTATCCTTTGACGTCTCCTTAGCGAGAAAATCGTGTTTAGCTAGTCGCTTTCTCGTGGCTGTCGGACCAATCCCTATAGCAAAGCGGCATTTATGAGAAACTAGCTTCTGCCCGCGACTTCGTACGCGGATCCTGTTGCTTACGCCAGCGATAACGGGGTCGTCAAAATCGAAGATCTGAAACATCTGATGTCGAATTCTAAGAGCCCGGGGACGGGAAAACAACGGGATGCGCGAGACGATTCGAGACGTTCCATATCTTTCATTTTTGTAAGTCAGAAGTCGATGCGTAGATACGCTTGGAACTCAAGAGCAATTCTCTATCCGTGAACGTCTCCGACTCGCGAGACAATGCGTGACGCTCACGATCAGCGGTCAGTCGCGCATCACGTTCCCCACTTGTCTCTAGAGACCTAGAAGTCGACGCGTAGATACGCTTGGAACTCAAGCGTAATTTTCTATCCTTGAACGCCTCCGATTCGCGAGACAATGCATGGACTTGCACGATCAGCGGTCAGTCGTGCATCACGTTCCGCACTCGTCTCTAGATACCTCGAAGTCGATGTGTATACACGCTGAGAACTCAAGCGTAATTTTCTTTCCGTGAACGTCTCCGACTCGCGAGACAATGCATGACGTTCACGATCAGCGGTCAGTCGTGCATCATATTCTTCACAGTAGATGCGTAAATACCCTGAGAAAGCAGGCGTGCTTCGCGATCCGAAGAGGTTTCCACGGAGCGAGTTGCAGCCTGATGTTCCGAACAGCATCAAGTCTCTCCTGACGTTCTTCGGTAGATTCTTGGGATCTTATGATCCTCAATCTTTTAGCTCCTTTGAAACATTGGGAAAGATTTGACCTCTTTCTAGGCATGGTTATAGTTTTATTGTGAAGATACCTGATCAATTAAAATCTAAGTGACTGTTCCCCTGCGTCACCGGTTAGGCTACCGTGTCACGAAGATAAGTGGAAAAGGAAATTAAACACTCAAATAACATAAGCCCGAAGGCATATTTATTCGATAAAATAAAAAAATAAATGGGAGTTTTGTCCAGTAGAGTCAAATTTTCAATGACCGCCTTAACCGCGTGGAGGTACTCCCAGCTTATGTTATTTTATAATTATACAGTGAAATTAGTGTTAGCTTTGATTTCCACATCAGATGTTTCTGATGTTCGATTTTTATAAGTCAACAGGAAATGCCCAGCAGACCGAACAACTTTTGCTAAGACGTCATTCCTATATGTGTTATGGTGTAGCTGGGCTCTTGGAGTTCCACAACAGGTGTTCCAGATCTTTGATTTTTATAAATCAACAGAGAGTGCTCATCAGATTGAACAATTTTTGCTAAGACGTCATTCCTATATGTGTTATGGTGTAGCTGGGCTCTTGGAGTTCCACAACAGGTGTTCCAGATCTTCGATTTTTATAAATTAACAGAGATTGCTCATCAGATTGAACAATTTTTGCTAAGACGTCATTCCTATATGTGTTATGGTGTTACTGGGCTCTTGGAGTTCCACAACAGGTGTTCCAGATCTTCGATTTTTATAAGTCAACAGAGAGTGCTCATCAGATTGAAAAATTCTTGCTAAGATGTTATTCCTATATGTGTTATGGTGTAGCTGGGCTCTTGGAGTTCCACAACAGGTGTTCCAGATCTTCGATTTTTATAAATCAACAGAGAGTGCTCATCAGATTGAAAAATTTTTGCTAAGACGTCATTCCTATATATGTTATAGTGTAGCTGGGCTCTTGGAGTTCCACATCAGGTGTTCCAGATCTTCAAATTTATTCTCTCAACAGAAAATGCTCATCACGTGGAACAATTTTTGCTATAGTACTATTTTTGTATCTCTTATAGTTTAGCTGGTCTATTGCGGTTCTGCATCAGGTGTTCAAGTTTCCAAGATAAATTATAGCCTATATGTTGCCCAGACTCAAAACCTATACAACAAAAAAAAGATCTTTCAAATCCGTCCAGTAGTTCCGAAGATTAGCGTGTACAAACAAACAGACAAACAGACAAACAGACAAACAGACAGAATTTTTTTTTTGGATTCGTGCTCTATTACTGTTTCTAAACCACACCCAATTTTTTTTTTTTTAATATCTTCAATGTACAGACACAGTTTTTTTACTGTTTTATTATATGTATAGATAACTGATGACACGGTAATGACGGCAACATGCCTTTCGGAGTTCGGTATTCTCCATCGATGGGGATATTGTAAGACGTGTAATTAGTAGGAAAAATGTTGAAATGATGTCATGCTGCGAGACGGACAACAAGGGTTCCTGTATAGGATACTATGAAGTGTCTAATCGATATGTGCTTGTTATGGAAGCGGAGGTTAAAGTTTGAGTTATCTTCAATAGTTACAATGCTGTTATGGTCAGCTATTAGATAGCAACCATTCCTCATAAGCTATGACTACTTAGATTTTTTCATACATCATAACATTGTGATGGGTTCTGCCACGTAGCTTACATACAACTGTGTTTGAAGCTAACATGTAATAAGAAAGTAAATATTTAAATCGAGGTGAATAAAACTATCTACAACTTCCGAAAACTCTTATAGCCACAAATAATTACTTTGTCCAAGTACGCTGTTATTTGTATTGACACACAACCTCTAACCTTTACCGCAGTCATAACAAAAAATATTAAGGGTTAGAGCCACGTTCAATGTCACAGCAATCAAGCGTCAGCAATAAAGCATCCATTACACTATCCATAACGAAAATATAATAACATATCACATAATATCCTCCGACGTGCGTGCATAACTTGCGTCAGAGTGAAAAGTTCGTCGCAACCTCGCTCCGAATAGCTCAACTGCTCAAATAATTTGTGCGACCTTCGCTGGACAAAGTAACTCTTTTAATTATTATTATAAAGGATCGGTTGACATCCGAGCGTCAAACGTCAGGCTTGTGACGAGGTCACGCCGGCTATCGTGCGATCTCTAACGATTGAATTTCGAAGTTTCGGCTCTGCTCCGATCGCGCAATAATTGTTATTTGTTATTATTATGATAATGTCGATTAAAGTAATAAAGCGTGTAATTAATGTTAGCAGTTTTTTAGTAAATTAGTTTCTTTTTTTCTTTGTGGCTATTAATTTATTTGTGTCGGAATAAGGCTAGATCTGCAGCCAGGATAAGTTTGAGGTCTTTTGAGCGATTAGTCAGACAAAAAAATACATTTAAAGTCTGATCTTGGAATAAGTTTTCTCCCCAATAATACAAGGTAAAATCCATAAATTAATAGCCAATTTCTTAGGGTTTTTTTAGGGAAATTTTAGGCTTTTAGCGTAGGAAATTACCTGCATTTTGGGTTTTTCCTACGCATGTATGCAAGTGCAAAAAGAATGTGTTGAAAAACGAAAGTAGAAACAGTGAGTACTTTAAATGCTACAAATAATTAACACCGACGTGTCTGGAGCAAGGTCGCAGGTTGACATTTCGATTTTTGACAGTTTTCACTTGTTCCAGTTTTAATGGGCGATTATCAGAAAGCTTTTGGGGATCCGCGGAGAATTGGAAAACGGCCGACTCATTTGTGTTTTGAGACAACTAAAGGTGAAAGAACTTCATATAGTTTTTGAATTTTAGTCTCTTTGAATAAATGAAAAGCTAATTTCTTATTCAATAGGGATGTTCAAAATATTGTTGTTTAGGTTAGACTGCAAACCCCAGCTTATTTTTTTTATTTGTGATAGGTAAGAGAGATCCGATGACCATTGGGGTGGACGAGTTCTCGAGTGGAGATCGCTAATCGGCAATTGGGTGGGATGCCTTCAGGGTCCGTGAAGCGACGATCTTCGCATGGTGGCTGGTAGCAACTGGTGCGATTGAAGAGGCCTATGTCCACCAGTGGACTGCTGTAGGTTGATGATGAAGGGAGATGATCACAGAAATGTTCTATTCTGCAAGAGTACTATTCGCATTGCCTCATAATTTAATTCTTTTAATTTACGATGCTTAAAAAAATCTTATTGACCGGTTTGAATATTTTTTATTGTCTACCGGATCACACATGCCTTACGATTAAAGAAAAAAAAACACTATAAATCTTTTAAACAAAATAATAATCTTATACGGATCCATTGAAGTGAGGCCAGCACTCGAATCCGGTTTTTTTTTTTATTTAAAAATAAAGCAATGGCTACTTAATGGGAGCCGATTGAGTGAACATTAACTTGAAGAAATTATAATTTATTGACCACGGAACAATAAATCTTTCAATATTAAAAATTCATAAAATGTTACGAGTGGTTTTTAAAACTAGTTTTCGTTTTAATAATAGGCAACTGCTGGTATGCGCGAAATTGAGATCGAGAGTCTATTGTGCAAATTGTTTTTTTAACGTCGACTCATAATATTACCAAGGCTTTTCACTAGAGTGGGTTTAATAGAGTAGACCCACTACTCTATTGTATTTCTACTCTATTGTGCCATGTATTCCAAATTTGAATGTCAATATTTTGTTACGATGCATGCAGGAAGGGTCTTTGAGAAGAAGAAGAAACAAATGACTTTTTTTTTTCAGAAACAAACATTATAACACTCCCCCTCTGACTCTGTTGGGGGGTGATTTTGGAAAAACTGTGATACACGTGTCTCATAATTTTAATTGAAGAGTGTGTACACCAATTTTCGAGTCAATCGACCCAGAGAATATAAAGTTTCACTGAAAATTCAACCCCTCATTTCACCCTCTTAGGGTTTTTCGAAATTACACCAATTTCGAAAAACCCTTTCATAGTGGATACTTACTCTTCACAAAGAATACATCCTCCAAATTTTATGTCTCTAGGACCAGCGGTTTGGGCTGTGCGATGATATGTCAGTCAGTCAGTCAATCAGTCAGGACTTTGAATTTTGTCGTATAGATACAAAGTAAGGATGACAGTGAGTCACCAGTGCAAATTAAGTCAAAAACTAAACTAAACATATAGATAACACTGATTACTGATGCTCATATTACAGTCGCTACACTACTCATGACTGCAATGTCCAAACCGATCACACGTCAATTATTTTAAGCACTTACCCAAATCTAGCGATACAAAAACTTAAAATTACAAATCAAGACTAACCCATGCCATTTCAATTAGCGTCGTTTTTTACTACCAATACCTAGATTTGATCGAAGTACATATTTTCCTTAGAATTTAGCGGTTTGTCCTTGCAAGCTCTTGGTATTTTTTCCAGTTAATTTTTGAAGCTCAGTTTGACAGAAGGAATGCGCCGTGTTATGCTAGGGCGCCGGTCGTGGCCGGTCGCGACACAAGCGTGACTCGAGTCGACCCAGCAACCAGTATAACCTCAGCTCTAGACCTCTATTACCCTCCCCCTTTCTCCAACACTATTAACAGTCTAAGAAGGGATGGGAAGGCCTAAGATAAATGGTTATAACATAATCCTACCCGTTGTCATCTCAATGCCGCCTCAAACACGAAGATCCGAAGTTTTTTCGTCGTGTCTATTAATGATAATTAATTGTTCGTTGTTAATATGTGATTGTCAATCGCAACGCATTAATGTCAGTTTGTTTGCGTTATTAGGTCACTGTAGATCATTGTACGGCCATTTGTTTTTTAGTGGGTAGAGGTTGAGTGCGTTGGTGCAGTGGTCGCAGGCACGACTGCTGAGTAGAGGGAACTGAGTTCAATCCCCAACAGAAAAACGTTTCGTACAGTCTTTCCCAGTAAATATGCGTAGTCTGGATTTGTGCCCGTTAGTTTGTTTCGGCTGTTTGTTCTCAGAGTAGTCATGTACGAAACACCGGCTCCATCTAGTTTTAAAACATAACATGATGTGACATGTAAAAGTGTTTTGTAAAACCAATTTACAGAAATAAATATGATTTATGGCTGGTGATAGGTTATATATGGTGATAGGTTAATCCTACATGGCACATGTCCCATACAATACTTCAGTACCTATGGGACTGCTGATATTTTTTTCGTGGTTACGGTATTGGTCCCATGGAGAAAGTTGTTCAGTGTGGTGATCTGAATCTTACCCTTAAATAAATAAGGTGCAGTCAACCTTTGTATTACACACTGTATACAGGGTGCAAGGGACACCGATGTAATTTTAAAAAATCTGCTGTACCTACAAAAAGGTAATACATGCACGTCAAAATGTATGGAACATATGATTTTTTTTAAATTACCAATGAAAAATTTCTATGTGGGGCTCAGAATGATGTACTGAATACGTAGTAACCTTTTTTTCGTGGGTATGCCTTCCACCCTGTACACTATAAACTCTGCCAAAGTCTTTCGGAAGCACAAGTCAGTCTTACCATGGTGTATGGTTTTTCCCAGTACCCAGGAGGGTTGTGGCGGTCAGATAGGCAGTCGCCGGCCGCCAGTTTTCGGTTAGTCTAGAAGCCGACTCCAACACAGTTGGGTGAAGGCTAGGTAGTGATGATGATGAGTAGCCACAGGGTTGTTTTCACCAACCCACACAATCATTGACAGGAAGTATGTTCCTTAGTAGTGGAAATATTATTGTCTGGTTACGCTTACATTAGAAGGTTACTTTATTACCCTGTCTTTACATATTTGCAGTTTTAAAACCAACATGCATTATTTTTTGTTTTAATTAGCTCTACGTGTGACTAAAGTAATTAAGGTAACCTTTATGCAAATTATCCTTCATGTAATTTATTGTTAACAATTAGGAGCTTATCTTTAGATCAAAATCACGTGTTAAATATTATAATTTGAATAAAGTAATTTATTTTATACTGCCCTGTGGCTTATGGTCTAACATAAGAGAAGTATCTTTTTAATATTTTTAGTCGATGGGATAACTAACCAGTTATTTTTTAATGCAACCTTGTAACGTCGCTGAAATTAGATGTTTCACCTAATTTATGAAGAGCCAGTAAAGGTTTTTTAAATATGATCCTGAGAATAGATCGAGGATTTCCTTTTATACTGGGTCTACTGTGAGTAGTCGGGCTCTCCCACGTGTTACACATAAAGGGTGTAACAAGACCCTTAACAAAACCGAAAGGCACTTGCACTCCCCGTCATTGCGATCATTTTTTTATTCTTCTCCATACCCGGGAACCTTCTAGTTACGGAGATATTGGGGGTCAAAGTTAAAACTTTTTCACATGTTATTTTGTTAATGAAAGATTGTTACCTTTAAACTCCTTCACGACCCCCGTACTATTCAATCCATCCATCAGCACAATGTTTTTATTAAAAAACGTAAAACGTGATTTTTCACTCAAAAAAAGTCACTTCGCAGTAATAATTTTTGCGTAAAGTTAGTTTATTTTGATGTACATAATGCTTGGTTGACGACTTCTTGAATGGTCCGTTTACACCCTGTAATCCGATGAAACAATGTCGATTAAATCCAAAGATGGATGATTAGCCGCTACTTCATCCACACACCTGTTATTTACATAACATAACATGACGCTTATAATCCCCGAAGGGTAGGCAGAGGTACCTAATAGTTTAAATATACACCTTTAGCCCTTTACGTTTAATTCTCATGTAATAGGGCCCAGTCGCTCCATGTAAAATACTGGTATTCAGCTGCATCCGATTAGACTGGAAGCCGACCCCAATATAGATGGGAAAGGCTAGGCAGATGATGAAGGGCCCGCCTATTCCCACCAACTGAGCACAAATCCAGACTGAGAAATTCCTGGTGAAAAATCCAATGTCACTTTACCCTACCCGGTTTAATCCAGTAACTCACGCTCAGCAGTATCGCTCGCAACCACTATCCCAACGAAAGATCTATTTCAAAGTAACTTAAAAACAATCATAAAAATCAAATAGCAACTATTCATGCAAATTGTCCAGATGTAGCGGCGAGGTACTTAGATATGCTTACCAGATAGTTGATTATCTTTATTGTCCAAAGATGATTTATAAAAATGTATTAAATAGGCACGGACGTTAATGGCCCATATATCGCTTCGATTATTTCTCTTCGCTTGCATAGATAACGACTGACCAGAACAGTTAGACCTCTCTTGTTGGTCACCATAAAATTTAGTTTAGAACTTCGGAACATATTGCTAAGACGTGTATGATTCCGAGGGAGTATGACAGTCTACGTAGGGGTTAAGATATAGAGCTATGACTTGGGAATCCACAAGAAAAGGCATGGACATTCACCAGCTAGAGAGTTATCTTAAAAAACCAAAACAAGTGGTGCCCCTGGTATTGTTACGTCTCTGTGTATCTTGTTTGCACATAAAACAAAAATCAAAAGAGGATTTAAGTTTCACAAACTCCTAACCAATCCTTTTCTTGCCCCTTTTCGGTATCACATGCCCTGATAAAACGGTGAAGGAAAACAGTGAAACCGCTATGTCCTAGAACAGAAAATTCAAAGACAAAACGCACATCTACCAACCCGCATTGGGCTTGTGTCGTGGATGAGCAAACTCAAAGCATTTATTTGAAACTAGTTTTTGCCCGCGGCTTTGCTCGCGTTAATTTAGAATTTGACAATCAATTCGGGTTGTACTCTGCTTGTAATAATATAATTCAATCATGATTCTAAAGACATTTTCCTCCGGAACAGTACTTTTTTTGGGATGAAAGGTACCCCTTTCATCCCGACCCGGTTCCGAAAAAGTATGTCCGTTTCTGTACACCTGACAACGTATATACAAAATTTCAGGATGATCGGTTCAGTGGTTTAGGCGTGAAAGATAACTAACAACTTACTTTCGCATTTATAATATTAGTTAAGATAGACTCGTGACAGACACTTTTGCATAATCAAAAAGAAGCTGCCTACAGTCCAGCCACAGGCATAATAACTATGAATGGACTGTAGTTGCCCAATCTAAAGCGTAGATCTCTGAAGAAGTATGGCAAGAAACTCCATGGACACTCTTTTCAAATCAAGTTAGATATTACACAATATTGTTGCTTCTTGGAGCCAGAGAGAGGTCTGCGTTTCCAGTGGAAACACTATAGGCGGACTATGTCATACCCTGTTATCGCAGGCATCACTTTTGTTAAAAAGTTTAAGCTACTCGTAGTTTCAATCAAAATATAAGGGCGTCAGAGTTCACCTTAGTCTGGTAGCTCTTAGTCCCAAAATCGTGACTAACAGTATGTATGCAAATAATTATGATTGATGTGATATCTTTTGCTAAAAATGAAACACATAATATAATATAATAAAATGTTAAGGCTTGTGGGCGCGTCCTTGTTTCGCTCTATCACCCGGAGCCATGTTTTGTGATTTCTAACAATGAACTCTGACTAATTTAATGCTCGCGTGCCCGACACAGAAGTTGTTATAATTTATAATGATAGACGGTGCACCTTGAATGACAACTAGTAATTATAAAATAAAATATTGAATTTGCAGTGGTAGGGTCGGTGGCCAGATGGTTGAGTGATGAAATCTAAGATGTTAGCTGATAAAAACGGTTTATTGGTTTTGAGTTTGAATCTGTTGATACCTTTACAAAATCGAGTATCGATGATTCAAAACAAAATTCAGCAGTTAAAAATAAAAGAGGTCAATAGAGAACTTATTTACTTTCATAGCATACATGTTTAATTGCAGGTTTTTGTAATTTCCTATGTGAAAAACTCTACAAAAAGTTTTAAGCTTAATTTAAAAATACCGATAATGTTTTGGACTGCCTCGTTGGTCTAGTGGTCGCAACCGCGAATGCTGAGCATGAGGTCCTGGGTTCGATTCCCGGGTTGGGCGAAGCGATATTAGGTTTTTCTGGATTTGTGCCCGGGTGATGGCAATAGGCTCACCCCCTATTAAATGGGATTTAAACGAAATGTGGGTGATATTATCTTATATGTTTAATGTTAAAGATAACATATATTTCAACGTGTCGAACGTAATAATTCAGGCATAAAAGATCAACTTTTCCATTTCAGACGGATCCGGAAAAAGATTAAAAAAGAAGGCAATTTTCTCACAGGATTTGATATCATAAATATTTTACTACTATAACAGGATATAGAAAGTCACATGGTCACAAACATTTCGACATAATTTGATGCATAAATTAATTGCTTTGCCCTCGAAGGCGAGGAAGGAAAGTTATAAAGTAATACATTCTTTGTAATCATTAAAAAATTGTGAACAAACACTAATTATTATTGAATTCAGGATGTTATGCCGGATTTGATACAAGATACCTTTCTAGGAAATTGTTATGTTGGATGAAGAGATAGAATTCTTTGCAATGCAATTTGTTGATTGCTATTTAATTGCGGTAAGCAATTTTTTTTTAATTTCATAGATATTTTAAGGTCATAATGATTAATTTATGACGGATTGCCTAAGGACATTGGAAAAAGGACGTTGTTACTTGATCCTAAAACAAACGCAAGCCTATTCCATACTAATATTATAAATGCGAAAGTAAGTTTGTTTGTTTGTTACCTTTTCACGCCTTAACCACTGAACCGATCATCCTGAAATGTTGCATATACGTTGTCAAGTATACTGAAACGGACACCCTATGTCCGTTTCAGTATACTTGTATATATACCTTTCAACCTGAAAAAAAAGTACTATTTCCGAGGAAAACAACAATAACGTTCTTGTCAATAGATGGCACCACGTGTCTTTCGAATCATGATTGAATTATATTATTACAAACAGATTATAACCCGAATTTTATTGTCAAATTCAAAATTAACGTGAGCGAAGCCGCGGGCAAATGCTAGTTTAGTATATAAAAGTTCTAATGATATTTTCCATAATGGCCCTTTCGATCATTATTTGATATTTGTTCAGGTTCGGTGCAGGAAGGTTTAAATTTGCATCAGCAACGAGAAGCTTAAACCCCAGAGTGAGTTAAGTCAGGCTGTGGATGAGAAGATGATGATGAACTGATTAATAGTACTGGATTAACAGCACGAAAGAAAACAAAAACCGGCCAAGTGCGACTCAGACTCGCGCATGAAGGGTGCCGTACCATCGTAGAAGGGGGCCCCCTTTAACATTTAATTTATTTTTATTATTTGTTGTTAAAGCTGTCGAGATAGTTCGAAAGGAATGGGGAAGCTTTTGCCCAGCAGTAGGACAGAACAGGGTAAACAAAAAAAAGCGGCCAGAAATATACATTCTCCGAAAATTTCAGCTGTCTACCTATTCAGGATCGTGAGATACAGCCCGCTGACAGACACAGACGGACGGACAGCGGAGACTTAGTAATAGGGACCCGTTTGTTACCCTTCGAGTACGAAACCCTAAAAATACGTGAAAGATTTCGTCTCTTTCTCAACACCAAAAAAAATATCGCTTACACATTAAAGCAATCGAGTATACCACCTGCCTTAATGACATAACCTGTTAAAATAAGTTCATATTAAGTTGCTCTGTACTTGTCCGAGCACATTAATCGCCCGGACTCATTGAAAGCGTTTCGTGGAACATAAAATGACCCTTTCACTCGACCAATGTATGCAGAAAGCTTTGTTCCATCTTGTGAAACAGTTTCATTAAAACGTTTAAATGTTTCTGGTTAAATTATAGATATTGTTTTTATTTTCTTTATCTGTTTTATATTTAAACGGTTATTTTCTTGATAAGGTTTTTTATCTCTGGCTGGTAGACAGAGTCATGTTCTGTAGAACGTTTCACTTTTAAAATCGATCAATAGATAAGATTTGGTTCAATGTTGTTTAATACGAGTACCAAGGTAGGTTTTGAACGACATTATACTGGATGACATGGTCTAGTCATGTGTAATGATCTAACATTTGCACTTTTCGGATGTCTGGAATGTCTGGTAAGCTTGCCATCATCATCGGGTATGCTTATTTACGATATGCCTAGCCTCTTCCAAACTACGTCTGTCCGCTTTCAGTCTAACCAGATATTAAGTACTATTATTATAGCTATTACCTCCTATTATTTATTTTATTTATTTATTATTCACAAAATCTATAGGTCTTTGAAATTTTATCTTAAAATATATAAAATTGGCTGTAAGCTAATCTTACAGCCAATTACGGATTTACAATTTAATATCTATACATACATTGCTAAGAGTACAGCGTGAATGAGTGTTTAGGGGTGTGCCTGAGAGTTGCAAATGGGTGTGTGAGTATGTTTATAGTGGTGTGTGTGGTGATTGTCTGTATACCTTCTGTTCAGTTCTATTTATTTAGTTTAGATGTATTTGTCAGTTCGTCACATACTGACGTTATTAATTGTTTCCTGAATATTCCTTTTTTAGTATTAAATATATCAAGATGAGAGAATCTTTTGATATTATAACATTGTCAATTCATATTTTCGTCACTTTCGCTCTATTCTACGTTATTATAATGATACGTAGAATGCTGTAATCTGCATAATACGAGGATATCACAACCCACATTCATCTCATTCACTTAATTTTCTACCGGATCCACCATAAAAATCTGATCTTTATAGTGACTTTCAACTTCAGAATAAGTGCAGTAATTAAATGAACTTTACATAAGTATCGTCGGAACAAAATGGCCAGACATGATGGCGATTGCACAATTCTTAGCATTGACAGTAAGTTGACGAAAGGACGTTCATTTCTTAAAGTAATTGTTTGCACCAGTTACCGACTGACAGTTACATTGAAAAAGCGTTCAATGAAATGTTTGCAAGTTCAAATTAATTAAAGTGATTAAATGTTTTGAGTGAGCTTTTGTTCACCGGCGGCTAGACCTTCAGATACCGATGGAGTAGCTCCTCTAATACCAAGAGGAGAGAAAGAACCTACATCTTCAATTCCGTAGACAAATGTTTGCTGTCAAGTTTATTTATTTATTTAAAATAAGTACGCCAACAGTGCTTACATTTTACATTTAACAATAAAAGTAAACAGTTAGGGTTCTTATGTAGGTACCAATTATAGGTGTACACAACATTCGCTTGCGTACAATGTAATATACCTAATCGTAAAGTTATAGAAATAAAATGTAACATAAAATAGAAAACAAGACATCTTTGACTTAAACTAAAGAAGAGATCAAAAAAATTACTTACACTAATAACAATAGTAGTTTATACAAAATAACAAAATCTATTAAAAACTAATTTTAGCCGTTTAAATGGCGGTTCAAATGAGAGCGCAACAGACTTTTGAACTTCAGTAGGGGACCAAAGAACACATCCAAGTCAGGCCGGTTCTCCGTTCTCCAGATTCTCCGATCTCCATTGAGAAAGTATTAGTATGAAAACTTTTATTTAGACGTTACAGAGCCACTAGCCTAGAAACAAATTCCTAAGTTTTGGTCTACATATCGCAGGTATGTCCAGGTTAGGGTTCATCCTATCTTCTAAACACCGTTACACATAACCCAGGTTAACAAGCCAAAAGATCAGATACACTCCAAGATTAACAGAACAGTTTGTAATAAATACAGTCTGCATCGTCATGTCGTGTCCACGTTATCGATGAAGGTAACAAGATGTGGTGCAGGCTTGCTCAAGCCTGATTTACTCGCGGATAGTGTCCCCCTGTGCGTGGGCGCACCTAACAATCCCACTTTCAACTTAATACGCCGTAAAAGATGGGCTGACAGGTACATACTCTAGTTACTTCGTTGAAAAGGCTTTAAAGGGGTCCAGAGAAATCTGGGTTCCGTAAATCCGTGGCTAATCAGGGAAGTAGGGCGCTAACGAACGTTTAGTAATATTTATCTTTGTAGGTAAATTCTGGAGGGTTACCTCTTTGTTATAACGTCGTCTTAATATAACATTACACCTGTTTTCACTGAAGAGTGAGGTGGAAGTGACCCACAGTACACCGACTTTTCACCGGTTGCCCATGTACCAAAAGCGAGCCTATTGCCATCAATCAAGCACACATCCAGACTTCAGGCTCCTATTAAGAAATTTCTAATGGAAAAACTCAATAACACTTTTCCCGACCTGGGAATCGAAACCAGGACCTCAGGCGCAACAGTTCCGTTTGCGCTAGACCACGTGCCTCTACAAAGTCCACCATATGTGGGTAATCATCTACGTCAGAAAAGAGGCGTGTTCAAAAAAACCTTCGCTCCGCCTTCCGCTGACGCTTAAACGATTCTTTGACCTTTGAATTACTTACAGACATTTCTGATACCTACTGCTACTGCCATATCACAAACCTGTTCAACATTACTACTGCACTTTGTACTTTATTGTAGGGAAGTACTTCAATGATTCACAAACTGGCCTTCAGAGAAAACGGAGGAACATTCACGGATACGCGAACAACACAATAACTCAACAGATGGTATCGAAAAATCAAAGATAATGGTATAAAGGCAACATTGTTAGGACTAATTGCTGCTCCTGGTTCCGCCCGCCCTGGTAAAGTGCCTTAGGCGAACACATTGTGTCTTTATTTAATGAGTTCAGCTGTTCAGGTTGTAAAGCTGGGGTGCCACAGCAAGCGGGGCGTGCTCCGTGGGGTCGATTCCGTTTAACTCGCAATGTAAAATGTTTTCTTAAATTACTATGTTAATTAAATTTTATAATTTTTTCGTTGCAAGTGTTGAAAAAAGTAGTTTGATGCACTTGGGCCATATTCTTGTTATTGCTCTCCCGTCTCATAAAGAAAAAATGTACATTCCATTCCACACTTGCAACAAAATGTACCAATAATGGTCCAGCTCTTTTAAATAGTAGTCAATTCATAAAAAAGTACGTTCAGTAGAATTGAGAACTTTCTCCTTTTTGAAGTCGGTTTAAAATATCGAAAATCGTTCTTAGTAAAACCTATTTTTTAGCTTTTTGGACTCCAATTTTCTTGACTATTTTTCGCTCATTACTTAGCAGTGGAAGCCGGGCTTAAGGCTGTTGTAGTAAGTAGGATTACTTAATACTTTGTTGTAAATAATGATACAATTGATGTATAATATTCTCACAAGTTTTTAAGGTAAACATGATTGTTAATTATTTTTGTAAAAACTTTCTTGTAAGTGATGTTTGTATAAGTTTAATGTAATTTATGCCTAAGGTTAAGAGTAAATTGTATCACTTTACACCTGTGTTACCCGAAGGGGTACAGCAGAGTTGTGTAGACCACCCACATTTCGCCACAAGTAAATATTCGTTTAAACTTACCACCGACACATTATGTTGTTCGCTTTTAAATCGTCCACAGGGTTTCTTAAGTAGTGGGTACAAGATGGGGTACAAATATTTGGTAGTTTGAAATAAGGACTTTTCGTAAAACTGGACGTCTAGATGTTTCTTAGTTCATTTTAAAAAAAAAAGTAGTTCAGAAACTAAAAAACCTGACTGAAAAAACTGAAAAGTATAAAACAAGCACATTTTAAATTAAACAAAAGCTGGAAGCAGGCGGCGCCCATTTGAATATTAAGTAAATGGAATGGGCCCTGCCTGCTTTAAGCTTTCGCAGTCTCCCTTTTTATATGATTTGTCACTTTGAATTACTTTTAAACATATAAGTTGCATATAGTTTTGTAATCACCCTTTAAAACCCTTCATTTTGATACCCTACTCGATGGAATTGGAAGAAAAAAAAAATCGAACTTCACGATATGGCACCCGAAATCAGCCATTTTACTTTTTTTGTATTTCCATGTAGCCAGTGACACTTGCGCTACCAAAACCAATCTAACGACGTATTATTTATCCAAATTTATTTATCTATTTAGGAGTTACGAGGGAACATAGAAACGGACATACATACATACAGGTTAAACACATAACCCTCCTTTTGGGCGTCGCCGCAGTCGGGTAAAAACAGACCCCCGATCATTTCTTTTAACGGTCATTGCCACATAATTTCTCAAAGTTAAGTTGTTCGTGATCAATTCACATTCGATTAACCCTTAAAACTCAAAATCAATTTAAGAACACTTGATACAATCTTAATGAACCCACAACACACCACAGCAGGTAATGGGTTAAAATGAAATGTTATTGCTGGATGATTTAAAGAAATTACCATTGGAAAGGATGACCTCAAAACGCGAAAAAATATCGTTGAATTTAGAGTTTTTTAATTATTCTGTGAGAAATGGCGTTATGTAACTTCTACACGAATGAATGGCAGATAGGCATTAAAGATTAAAATAATACAATATCCGCTTCCGTTATCTTTTGCATACATAAAAATGTCTACTAAAAACGAGCGGAACTTATATCCTGAGAAATAAGTTAAAGCGATGTTTTTTAACGTGTTCTCCATTACCCTGAATGTTTATTAAGAAATGCAGTCTTTTTGAAATCGTAATGCTGAAGCCAAATCTATACAATAAACCCAGCTAGATAAAGATATGTAGGAACTTATAAAAACCCTAAAAAAAGATCAAACAAAACTCCGTAAACAGGTTTCAAAATCTCGAATAACACACCCTGATTGCCTAGGTTCGAACCTACACCCTGCGACATGCCGGAATTCTGGACCACCACTGTCCCTGCGTTATTGCAAAAGCACTCGTTTTTTATCACCGCTTACGGTAGCAGTGAGTCGGTGACTGTAGCGGCACGTGCGCAGACGCAACTCCTGAACAATCGGCGTGATATTGCCTAACAGCCTGATGATGCATCGCTAATGACCAAGTAACGACGACTAAGTGGAGCTGCCGAGAATCAAATTGTTAGCGTATTTTATTTTGTTACAAATACGACACAGTGATTATAATAAAAGTAGCGAAAACAAACAGCTGTTCCATACATTTTATGTTCAGTTATATTAGGGTAGGCTTCCAGTCTAACCGGATGCGGGTGCATACCAGTATTTTACATGGAGCGACTGCCTATCTGACCTCCACAACCCAGTTAGGACTGGGTAATACGATACCCCTTGGTAAGACTGGTTGTCAGACTTTCGGGCCACTGACTACCTGTTACGATTGTCAAAGATCTACAAATGACAGCCGAGACCAACGGCTTAACGTGCTTTCCGAGGCACGGAGGAAACTCGGAATGTAAAGGGCGGTCACCCATCCACGCAACAACCTAGGCAATCGCGGCTTAACCTTAAGATGGACCCGAGTGGCTGTTATTATTTAGCTACGAGCTCCCCGCCACGAGTTATATTAATCTATATCTATACATATAATAAGACAGTAAAAAAACTGTGTCTGTACATTGAATATATTAAAAAAATAAAAATTGAGGGGGGTTTAGAAACAGTAATAGAACACGAATCCAAAAAAAAAATTCTGTCTGTTTGTCTGTTTGTCTGTTTGTCTGTTTGTTTGTACACGCTAATCTTCGGAACTACTGGACGGATTTGAAAGGTTTTTTTTTTGTTGTATAGGTATTAAGTCTGGGCAACACATAGGCTATAATTTATCTTGGAAACTTGAACACCTGATGCAGAACCGCAACAGACCAGCTAAACTATAAGAGATACAAAAATGGTACCATATCAAAAATAGTTTCACGTGATGAGCATTTTCTGCTGAGAGAATAAATTTGAAGATCTGGAACACCTGACGTGGAACTCCAAGAGCCCAGCTACACTATAACATATATAGGAATGACGTCTTAGCAAAAGTTGTTCAATCTGATGAGCACTCTCTGTTGACTTATAAAAATCGAAGTTCTGGAACACCTATTGTGGAACTCGAAGAGCCCAGCTACACCATAACACAAATAGGAATGACGTCTTAGCAAAAATTATTCAATCTGATGAGCACTTTCTGTTGATTTATAAAAATCGAAGATCTGGAACACCTGTTGTGGAACTCCAAGAGCCCAGCTACACCATAACACATATAGAAATGACGTCTTAGCAAAAATTGTTCAATCTGATGAGCACTCTCTGTTGACTTATAAAATAGAAGATCTGGAACACCTGTTGTGGAACTGCAAGAGCCCAGCTACACCATAACACAAATAGGAATGACGTCTTAGCAAAAATTGTTCAATCTGATGAGCACACTCTGTTGATTTATAAAAATCGAAGTTCTGGAACACTTATTGTGGAACTCCAAGAGCCCAGCTACACCATAACACATATAGAAAAGACGTCTTAGCAAAAATTGTTCAATCTGATGAGCACTCTCTGTTGACTTATAAAATCGAAGATCTGGAACACCTGTTGTGGAACTTCAAGAGCCTAGCTACACTATAACACATATAGGAATGACGTCTTAGCAAAAGTTGTTCGGTCTGATGAGCATTTCCTGTTGACTTATAAAAATCGAAGATCAGAAACATCTGATGTGGAAATCAAAGCTATCACTAATTTCACTGTATAATTATAAAATAACATAAGCTGGGAGTACCTCCACGCGGTGAAGTCGGTAACAGTTTAGGACTGATTTTCGATGACAACGGTATATCATTGAAAATTTGACTCTACTGGACAAAACTCCCATTTATTTTTTTATTTTATTGAATAAATATGCCTTCGGGCTTATGTTATTTGAGTGTTTAATTTGGTTTTCCACTTATCTTCGTGACACGGTAGCCTACCGGGTAACGCAGGGGAGCAGTCACTTAGATTTTAATTGATCAGGTATCTTCACAATAAAACTATAACCATGCCAAGAAAGAGGTCAAATATTTCCCAATGTTCCAAAAGAGCTAAAAGATTGAGGATCATAAGATCCCAAGAATCTACCGAAGAACGTCAGGAAAGACTTGATGCTGTTCGAGAACATCAGGCTGCAACTCGCTCCGTGGAAACCTCTTCGGATCGCGAAGCACGCCTGCTTTCTCAGCGTATTTACGAATCTACATCCAGGTCTCTAGAGAACTGTGAAGAATATGATGCGCGACTGACCGCTGGTCGTGAACGTCATGCATTGTCTCGCGAGTCGGAGACGTTCACGGAAAGAAAATTACGCTTGAGTTCTTAGCGTGTATACACATCGACTTCGAGGTCTCTAGAGAAAAGTGCGGAACGTGATGCGCGACTGACCGCTGATCGTGAACGTCACGCATTGTCTCGCGAGTCGGAGACGTTCACAGATAGAGAATTGCGCTTGAGTTCCAAGCGTATCTACGCATCGACTTCTGACTTACAAGAATGAAAGATATGGAACGTCTCGAATCGTCTCGCGCATCCCGTTGTTTTCCCGTCCCCGGGCTCTTAGAATTCGACATCAGACGTTCAGATCTTCGATTTTGACGACCCCGTTGTCGCTGGCATAAGCAACAGGATCCGCGTACGAAGTCGCGGGCAGAAGCTAGTTACAAATATGTAAATTCAATTAATCAATCCAGTTAGCCATGTCCAATGTATGCCCATAGGCCATAGGCAACCAACTTGAGGAAGTTCCTCCGTAACAGTTGATTTTCTGTTACAAATCCAGTTTGACGCTTTGGCCGTCTTTTAAAAATCTTCGGTCTTGTCTTGATACTCGTGGAATAAGGTCTGGTGGCCGACCATGACGTCTTAAAGCAGGAGTAATTCCAGTGTGGGAAAGAAATGGCGCTACACGACCTATATAGCTGTGTCTCTCTGTGGGGGGTTCCCCTGTTTGCTTAGTTGGGTATTAAAACGGAATTTAATTCAAGTAAAGATTACTGCCATTGTACCATAAGTGCGCCACCCAATTGCTAGGATCACTTTTCTGCCAGAATTTCCACGATCAGGAAGTCCTAATAATATGCTTGCAATCAATCAAATTCATTGCATACCTGTTTCTATCCATACCCATTACTACCTACTTATTAACCTTCCAAATATCAAGCCGTAAAAAACAACAAATACGCATTAAATATGACATTCTCATTTACAATGCTTGTCAAGATTATCTCTTATAAAATAGGCCGTTGAAATTAGGAACTAAAAGCTAAGATATCAATATCGCTTAGCCAAGGTTATCGTCCAATTACTGCAGTCCGAGTGATTGCGCCTACGCAGCGGCCGTGGCTTTGTCTTACAGTACCGAGACATCTCTTTTACAAAATCATTCGCGGATACGATTGGCTGCTTTGTTTCATTATTTAATTCAATTATGATACCTACTTTTTTTTGTTCCTTTTTATTAAAGTCAATTACGGTATTCTTTTTTTCTTTTTTGAGGTTTTCAGGCTGGTTTAAGAACTGGAATTTAGTTCTTTGTCTTGCAAAGATTCTGTGTCGAAATAAGTTTCTATTCGGAAGCGTAATTGGGGCTGCATTCAGCAGGGGTAGATGTTTGTAGTCTATTCATGTTTTGTTGTGAGTTATTCCTTGATTTTTTTGCATAAACTATGTATACCAGAAACTGCCATGTCTTGCGCTGGAGCGCAGATCAGGCAAAAAATATTCACCAACCAAGATTAAATTAACGTAAAAAATAGCATGTCATCTAATCATCGCGTCACCTAATTTCCTACGCAACATCATCTAATTTCCTGCACAAAAAAGCGACAAAACCTTGTATCTGGATCAGAAAAAAAAAACTAAATTCGCATTCATTACAAAAACTACTCCAACTAAATCACGAAAAGACATTGTACGCAAACATTAATGATCTACAAAGAATTTTAACGTAACACAATTGAGATGACAACTTGACAACCGACGAACCAGACTGTAAGAGCATTTTTCAAGCACGAATGATCATTGAATGCTCAAAGTTACGTCATTAACGAATTTTGCCGACAAATTACGAGCTTCGTAGAAATTGCGCCCACATTTATCTGCTCTATTTACTTACGATAAGTTTCGCAAGCGTACGCACAGACCTTTGGTGTCTCAACTCAACAGACGTGATCCTGCGCAGAACAACTGAGTCGGATCTGTTGCGTACAACAATCCGCTGATACACTTGCGGACGTGGTTAGACGGTGGTTTTTTAAGTAACATACTTATGCTGATGTAATTTCAAGCGTCTATGGTAAAAAAAAATACGTTTTTGAGCTTTTGGAAATTCTAGCCTTAGAATGAAGATCATTCTATTTCGTTATGTCGTATGAAATTAGTTGGGTCCAGAAAATTGGGTCTGCTAGTTAAGAGATCAAAGATCAGTGAAACACAAGTTACTGTAGGTATCTAGCCAAAATAGATGGTGACATAAACAAAATATGTTAATTATGCATTTTTTTTTATAAAAACGTCCCATTGTTCTATGTATATATTTTAATTTATTCTTAGTGTGCGTAACGTATGAATAATAATTTTACACCTTGTCCAACTTTACACAACCAAAACAGAAAAAACACACCGATGTCATAATTCTTTCACATAATTTTGCATTTTATTCTATGACTAGCTTTTGCCCGCGGCTTTGCTCGCATTCATTTAGAATTTGACAATCAATTCGGGTTGTACTCAGCTTGTAATAATATAATTCAATAACGATTCGGAAGACACGTGGCGCCATCTATTATCATAAGGACGTTATTGTTGTTTTCCTCAGGAACCGTACTTTTTTTCGGGATGAAATGTACTTTATGTCCGTTTCTGTACAACCGACAACGTATATGCAAAATTTCAGGATGATCGGTTCAGTGGTTTAGGCTTGAAAAGGTAACAAACAAACCAACAAACTTACTTTCGCATTTATAATATTAGTAAGGATTCTATGATGCATCAGAGATTCTATTTGACATGAAATACAAAAAGGTAAATGTAAGCTGATTGATTTACGACTTATTGTATTAATAGTGACACAAGACGGGGAAGTGTGTCATTATTTATGGCCTCATGTGTAATGCGTGCTTTATTGGACAATGTCTGGTCTGTTGGCTCGAGGGAGGAATAATCGGAATTCCTAATATGTATGAGTATTACTTGTTACGTTTTAAATTAAAAATGAATAGGATGTTTTACCATAATTCGTCATTGTTGTCTCATGTATTGTGAGTCAGGGGTTTTTTTCATGGAGTGTGACGTTTTTATTCTTAGTTAGCACATAAAGTATTGGTTTTTCCTGTAGATTGATGTTCATTGTCATAGTAGAGAGAAGGGTGGGTTAAAATCTGTGCTAGTTGTTTTTTTTTTTTGAGCTTATACTGTCCTACTGCTGGGCAAAGGCCTCCCCCAATGCCTTCCAAGAGCTCTTTTCCCGTGCCTCCTCGCACCAGCCCTCGTGGTACGCGTCCAGATCGTCTCGCCACCTCTTTCTGGGCTGGCCTCGGCGGCGCCGTCCGTCTTCCGGCAAGCATCAGGTGTAAACTTGCCCAGCGGCCATTGTGCATGCGATATAAGTGCCAGTTAAAAGTGCTAAAAATTTAGCTATTATAACAAGCTCTTTTAAACGCCATTATGCAATTTGAATGATGCCACATGCGATGAGATGAAAAATAAGAACTTTATTGAGGAGGGCATCAGAGGGCCAAGAGTAAGACAATAGTTCAGTGGCTATTGCTTTAAAAACGTTTTGTGTTGTGTGTGCACGAGTGACAATCCAATACGTGAATTCATTACATTTTTGACTTTAATAGAGCTAGAGGACCAAGAAAAAGCATGCCTTTCGCACTTTTTATATATATAGCCTCTGAACTTAAATCATTGGTTATTTACTTCTGGTAAAAAAAATGCTTGTGCCATAATATAGGACTATAAAAGACTGGAGTTATTAATGTATAGTTCTGCATACATTACGCTTCACCTGGATCCTTCCTTACGTTCTAAAAAAAAAAGGTTATGTAGATGATGATGTGACTATAAAAACAGTATGTAACTGATCAAAGTGATTGATGATTTTATTAACAACATAAATATTAATGATCCTCTCACTATGTACACACGGCGGCACATGAAGCTGTACATTTCCAGTATAACTTGGCCTCGCTTTGTATAGATTTCCTATACAATGAGAGATCCGCATAAACTGGTTAGAATAGCTTGATTGGCCGTCGTGCGTACCAGGAGAACATGAGTCATCAAGAGAAATGTGATGCTGTGTTCGAAGGTAACCTGTCACTGTGTATGCACAACTATTGATCTTTGATCTCTACGTGTTTCAATTTGAGGTCTTTAGTTCACTGTATCCATCAGAACTAAGTTGTGCTAAGGAATTAACTGCTATTTTGATTAAAGACATTAAATTATTGATCCTGTAAAACTGTAGTTTAAAAGCATATTACTTAGAGGCATCATAAAAGTAGCCTTTATTGGACAAAAATCATACAAAATTGTCCTCTTAGATCATCATCATCTGCCTAGCCTTTTCCCAACTATATTGGGGTCGGCTTCCAGTCTTACCGGATGCAGCTGAATACCAGATTTTTACATGGAGCGACTGCCTATCTGACCTCCACAACCCAGTTAATACTGGGTAATACGATACCCCTTGGAAAGACTGATTGTCCCGAGCGGCTGTTATTATTTAGCCACTAGCTCCTCCTAGATAGGATTTAACAAATCAAAACTTTTGTAAGTGTCGAACCATTCTAGCTAGATTTCTGGAAGAGTGTATGTTTTGCTTTTTCCATAATGACACCATTTTTTTTACGGATGGGAAATCATCAAATGACTTCTCCCGCTCTGGGTGGAGTGGGAGGGAGTGTCAGACTCTTACTGACTAAAACCCATCCATGTTCTTTCTTTGCCCTTTCTGTTCCAGGGCCACGGTATCTCTTTCGAACAGTCCCGTAGCACCATAATGACACCTCAAAATTAATTTATACACATCTTAGGTTTTAACCGTACCGTCCATTTTGTCAAAAGTCGGGTTCCGTAAATCTGCATTACAATTTGCAGGTTTAGTCTCCAAACATCGAGTTAGGTGGGCAGAGCAGTAAATTCACTGCTATTGTTATGATCCAAATAATTTAACTACCATATTAGTTTCTATTATTATTCAAATACAGTAGTTGGGTATCCCAGAAACCGCTGGTATTACCAACGGCCGCCTCTATCTTTGTTTATTTTCATACCGCCATAGAAAACATGTCGAACAGTAATTGTACAGTAATAATACATATTACAAAAACATTACTATCGTTCAGTGAAACTCAGACAAGTATTGATACTCCAGTTTAGATAGTCGACTCAAAATACTGGTGTAACTAGAAAATACCCACTGATGATTATAATAAATGGACCTTTTACTGAAATTATTGCAATTTATTACCGTTTCGCCGACCGATTTAATATCCGGACTGGTAAACGTACTTCTTATTAATAATTGCCTTATAAATTTTAACAATACATCAAGTAAAGTTGACGGTGGCTCACGACCGTCGTAAGTCAAAAAATGTCTTAAGTAGCTGGATGAAATATTGCTAAATTATTTACTACGTTGTCGGGGAACGATTAACGTTGAATGAAATGTGCTCTAAGGTTATTTTCGAGGTTAAAGGTTAAGTCAACCATCATCTGCCTAGCCTTTTCCCAACTATATTAGGGTCGGCTTCCAGTCTAACCGGATGCACCTGAATACTAATATTTTACATGGAGCGACTGTCTATCTGACCTCCACAACCCAGTTAGTACTGGGTAATACGATACCCCTTGGTAAGACTGGTTGTCAGACTTTTTGGCCACTGACTACCTAACGACTGTCAAAGATCTACAAATGACAGCCGGGACCAACGGCTTAACGTGCTTTCCCAGGCAAGGAGGAAACTCGGTATGTAATGGGTAGTCACCCATCCACAGACCAACTTGCTTCGAAGCAAGCACGAACCTAAAGATCGACCCGAGCGGCTGTTATTATTAAGCCACGATCTCCTCTAAAGGTTAAGTCCTGGGTAAATTAAATTGGTATAGAGAACAAGATCGAACCGTACCTTCTTATGTCTACTTTGAAGTCAAGATACAGAATTATCGATATAGATATAAATGAAACAATAATTTGCAGGTTTTCGTGGGTACCAGCAACAAGAATACCACGGTTATCGTTATCAGTAATTCAACAAGGCACAGAATCTGGTGCGCGCTCGACAGAAGGCTTAATAAAGTATTCGAGCAGATGTAAATGGAACACAGAGCGGCCCCGAGGCTAGGGCGGGGTCCGGACAACACTTTCATATTATTACGACCGCATTGCACGCACACAGCCACACCGCACACACACACGCACGCCCGCGATTAGATCGCTGCGGACATGCGCGCGCGCACGCGATCCGACCACTTTCAATGATTCGTTAGCGAAATCATTAGGAGATGTAATGTCGGCGCATTGTAATACGTGTTTATGGTTATTTAAATGATTTATTTTTATTGATTGTTTTTGCCTTGTTGCGAGACATAAAATAATGATGGTCGTATGAATAAGGCTACCATTATGGTCTGCTATTGCGAAGGTGATCGCTGCTACTATGTTATTTGAGCGTTTGGTAATGGAATCTGTTACGAGAAAATGAGTTGTCAAGTGGGCTAAGTCGGGGCATTCATCACTTTGTACGGTCTGGTCGTGTGTAGACAAGTTTAGCTGTTGGCCTGTCCGGCTGGTGAGTGATGGCCACTGGCCGGATAGCCGCCCGCGCCGGTCTGGGGGCCGCAGGATTACTTACTCAACATTAGGATATTCATTACCGATCAACATTGTACATAGCCGGATTAAAACAATTGAATGTAAGCTTTCATCGGCAAGATACTACAAATTTGTAAACCATGCTCGTTCGAAAGGTGTTTTGTAAGCTGCTTTTCATCTGGTAATACTATATCTGTTCATTCAGACCTTAAGATATATGGAGCAATCACTCTTAATCAAACTCTATATTCCAAACCAGACCTCTTATTTTATAACCTCGTTTTCTATTTTAATTTATTACAAATCCTGCTTTGAAAGTGATACCTTCGTAGTTTCAGAATATTTATAGTTAGTACGTCGCCTGTCAATCTCATCAATATTACTGCTGGCAACTGGGAGTGCTGACACTACTGACATGTTATTAACATAGGTCTGACAGTCTTGTCAATAGCCCACTTCACTAAGCTCTGTATAAATATTCATAGTTGTGTATTTGCTGCTAATTAAATTGTTGTTTGTATTGCAACGAATTTATGTTCCAAATCTAAAAAAGTGACGTTTCATTTAGTCATTTGTTTCTTTTTTTTTCTTCTTTTAGCTGTCTTTACAGAGCAAAATAAAAGAAAATCATCATCATTTCGAATGACCATCGAAAAACGAATTCACAATAATATTTTACGACTCCGTTCTGGCAACTGACACCCATCCTTCTATTTGCACTAATCGAGTATTATTACGAATTAAATGGCTTATTACAAGCTATAAAAGTGAGAAAATAATATGGAAAGTATTATTCGGTCGTGTACAGGAAAGGGCAAAGCCTTAATCTGTGAGTCAAGTTCGATCAATCGTTAATACGATTGTCGCAAATGCTGGGTAATAAAATTTTACAATGGCAAAAGTACCGGGGCTCGGAGATGGAGAACCTGAACCGTGTGTGAATCTCAATTACTTTATCAGGATTTTATGGCTCAGAGAATCCTGTTATTTGTACCCATAATGCACCTATCTCCGACCAAACTTTTTTTAAATTGTGATAAGAAAAAGTGGACATTTTGCCAACTACGAAAGTATATTGGTTTGGTTCTCACTCCATTTTACATTTCCAAAAGACATAAAAAATTAAAGATGTACTAAATACTTGTTCACACGAAAAAAACTCAAAGAGTTTAAGTAATTATACCCCTTATATAAAACTTGTAAAACCAACGACGTTCTCACTCATAAAAGAAATTGTAAGATGACAAAAATTGAATATAAAAATACAGGATGCTTGTATTTAAGACGTTGAATTTACGCGTTTTATATTTTTTTAACACTTAGTACATATGGACACATAAGGGAAATGCGAATACCCGAGGCGATTATTACCAATATGGAATCGACCTCATTTATAATTGTTCCCAGAGGTGTGTGTGAACGGAGTTGCCGAAACTTTAAGGTGTCGTACAGACGGTTATGTTGCATCTCTTTGTCGGCAGTCAGGCTGTCTTCTTCACGCGTAGCCCGTTCATTAAGTTCGCATGTCCGTCCAACGGCGCGATTATTGCAATTATTTAAATTCACACCTTTGAAACGCGAAAAAGCCTCTTTTTACATTTAATGTTTCGTAAGCGTAAGGAAATGACGTCTCATTCGAAAGGTATAATTAGGGACAGCCTTGGAGTTCAGGGTTGTGCCGGATTTATGCGCTTCTGACATTGTGTGACGCGTTAATTGTGCGATGTTTCGACATATATTGTGCGGACTTTAATTGGTGTCGATATTTACATTGTGCCTATTAGGAACATCGGTGGTACTTAAATGGGATGTTGACTCATTGTTTTGTAAAGAGATCGCAGCTGCGCGCCCGCTTTGTAATTGCCGCGAAAATATCTGCATAAAAATATTTTCTTGAATGCTTTTCCTTTGTCAGTGTTATAAATTATTTAATTGCATACTGCTTTTAAATTACCTATTGTCTTTAGTTTATGGGCTCTTCTCTACATACACTGACCTTATTAGTGATGTGCTTCAGAAATGTCAGGAGCATAGTACTCGCAACTGACGTGCCTGTATGGCCAGATGTATAAAACTTGCCGAAGCAAAAGCAGTATGTAAGGATCTTTATTTTCTACCTACCCCCATAAGATGAAGACATGAGTTTATGTATTACTAGCTTTTGCCCGCGGCTTCACTCTCGTTAATTTAGAATTTACCAATCAATTCGTGTTATACTCAGATTGTAATAATATAATTCAATCACGATTCGAAAGACACGTGGCGCCACCAATTATCATAAGAACGTTATTGTTGTTTTCCTCGGGAACCGTACTTTTTTTCGGGATGAAAGGTACCTTATATCCGTTTTTGTACACCTGATAACGTATATGCAAAATTTCAGGATGATCGGTTCAGTGGTTTAGGCGTGAAAAGGTAACAAACAAACGAACTTACTTTCGCATTTATAATATCAGTAAGGATTAGTAAGGATAAGGTTGTATTATTATTAATCTTCTCTACATGTACAGTCACGAGCACTAATATGTATACACTTTCCGTAATTTAAAAGGAATTTTCGCGAGAAATAACGATTGTTACTTGGAGATAGGATTTTTTTCATAAAAGTATGAGTTCCAGGATACTATGTTCGTAACAACACGTAATTTTAATCAGAATAGTAGGACAAAACACTTCTAAAAGTCGTTAAGTGTTAACTTATTGATGCTCGTAACTGTACAGCATATTTTGATCAACGTCCAAGTACCTCTATTCTTTATTAATGTTCTCAATACTTCATCCCTTTATCATGGCTATTACGTAATGATCCGGCAGATAACTGAACAAGCCTACAGCGATATTCATACTTCCTCGTTCCAGTACGCCTAGAGGGTCTAGATAAATACATCGGGGCAGAATAGGCAGATCAAATATCAGGCCTGTTTGGTACAGCTGAGAAAGATGCTTGTTCGACCCTTGGTCGTTGTGATGAATGCTTGATGTCTGATTAGCGAGAGCTTTGCTTAAATAAACTTATCATAATCATGAAGTTATAGTAGTAACTGCACGATAGGTCCTGCACCTGTGTCTCTTTATTTTTATCTTTGAAAATGTGGCTTCTTCATAGGAAACAATGTAAAATAGCGTAATACTTACTTTTTTTGACAAAGTCATCTACCGCCTAGCCTTTTCCCAAGTAAGTTAGAGTCGGCTTCCAGTCTAACCGGATGCAGCTGAATACCAGTCTTTTAAATGCAGCGACTGCCTATCTGAGTTAGTACTAGGTAATACGATACCCCTTGGTAAGACTGGTTGTCAGACTTTTTGGGCCACTGACCTGTAACGATTGTCAAAAGTTCTGCAAATGACAGCCGGGGCCAACGGCGTAACGTGCTTTCCGAGGCTCGGAGGAAACTCGGTGTGTAATGGGTGGTCACCCATCCACAGACCAACCTAGGCAAGCACGGCTTAACCTAAAGATCGATCGGAGTGGCTGTTATTATTTAGCCACTATCTCCTTTTTTTTGACAAAGTGTAAAAGTTTATTAACTTTCAGAGATCAATCAATATTTTACGATATGTATATTGTACCTGTTTTCCAAACAAACTTTTTTCCAACAGAAAGAATTAGATTTTAAGAAAAGGGCAAAAAAAACATGTATTGATATCAATACCTACAACGAACACGCCTAGTCAGTTAGAATTTAGATGTCGTTGTTACTACCTCAACACCATACATAATACCTGCATATTGATAAGACTACAAATGTCCATATAATTGCCTTAATACTATTATACATTTGAATTTGAACAAGTTTCATAGGTAGTGACTCACGCACCTGATAGCATTCTAGTTGAGCTGACATTAGTTTCCAGTGCAAATAGGTACTTACTACAGACGCACTGGTCTGTTTGGTACCAATTTACCAAAAGCCAAGGCACTTGTGCTATAAGATACCAGATGTTGAATGAAGTTTTAGGCCGATATTCAACTGTTACCAAAGATTTGCCATCATCATTTTGTAGTCAAAAATAAATAAAACAGACGTCGACGCCATGTCTACCATACATACGTGTACAGGGGTAAACCCAACTATCGCCCTGTTTCGTTTGATCCACGATTTTTTACCCACCCTGTAAAGATACGTCAGCCTAACAGTATGTTGTAGCTAAAATTAACCCTACGTTTTGTCTATCGAACTAGAGGTTTTCCAGAAGCTTCCTTACAATGAAAACAAAATTGTTCAATTTATTCACTACTAGCGACCCGCCCCGGCTTCACACGGGTGCAATTTTCTAGTGAATTATCAACATTTTCTTTCACACAAACCTTGTCCTGACGATTACAAAAACAACAAAAATAAAATCAGCCAAATCGGTCGAGCCGTCCTCAAGTGATGATCCGTCATACATGTAGCAATTGATTTTAATAAATATAGGGTGGCTGGTAATTATTGACCGATACTTATACACTTGATTATACTCAAGATAACAAACTACTTTCCCAAAGAAACATTTTCTTTTTATACTCATTCACTTTTATCACAATAACACAACAGCCGAATGAAATTTCACGCGCGCGCGCCTGTGACCTATCAGCTGTTGGCTGCGTGACTCTGCCTATCCACTGTTGCACGGTACGATAGTAATGAGACAGAACGGCGTCACGCAGATCGGTCACTAATTGCCAGTCACCCTATATAGATTACAATCAGTTTAAAGATTCGTTGCTACCTATTTCCTTATCAGTCGCCATTTGAGATAGCCACAGACATGACCTTGACAACATAGCTGCACTTAATAATAAGAGTAAATACATGTTAAAAGTAACATACATAAAGCTAAACCCAATAGAGACACAACACATCCTTATCACAGCTGACCACGTGACGCCGCAGCTTCCGCATGCTGTTATCTAGAGCTAAGCCTGAAGCCGACACTCGCTAGTACCGCGTACCCTGCTGCCTTGGCCACTCCCAGGCCACTAACCCTTGTCGCAACCATTATACACACACACAAAAGATGTGGTGGTATTGGTCTAGTAAAATAGATGCCCACCCTCCCTTTCACTGGCGTAACAGTGCCACAGTTATAGTTCAGCCGATTTAGTTTGTACTGATACGATTTATCGGCGATTTGAATTTTTGAAGTCGTACTTTTTTAATAGCAAACTAATTTCTTCTTAAACCATTGACTTTTGAGGTTCGTTGCTGAAAAGGCATGTAAAATACTTGTTTTTTCCCAAAGATTGTAGTTTTTTACAGATTTTAGATGTGCCCCACACAAATACTTAGGGGAAAAGTGTTTACACTGAGAAAAAGGTGCTCACGCATCTTCCAAACAGATACGATTTTGAATATGAGTGATTGAAAAAATGCCATTCAAATGTCAGTTAAATAGAAACTTGATCACTTTTTGAGCTGGCAAAAATTTTAATCGTTCGATTAACTCTACCAGGTCAAAAAGTGATCATGTTTCTGAATATTCAAATCCTACCATCAATAATTTCACTATAAAGGATAAATTTTTCATAACTGAATGAATTGAATTTCGCTTTAGACCAGTTTTTGTATGGACAAAAGTGTGGCAATTAAGAGGATGTTGAATGAAGTCTAAAACTCCAATTAATTCTTTTATTTTATTTACCACACGTTATAAAACTGCTACATTTATAACACGACTTAATTAAAGAATTAAACCTGTAACAGTAATTTAGCCCGCAGGTATGTGTAACAGAGTTTGCAAGAGCGAATCTAAATCATACATTCTCGCGATGGTTGTCAGCGCCAATTAGCCACAGCGGAATTCTATCTAACTTTCAAACGTGAGGACGTTTAAACTTCTCTTATATTTACTAAAAGTTAGTACATTTTGGATTTACTGTGGTTAAGATAAGAGGTTGAAAATATCTCGCATAGGTACTCGTATGTATACGTGAGTCGTGAAAATTATGGACTAAATGCGGTAGTTAGATGACAAAACGCTAAATAGCGTGAATACATAAACGACATGGTCACAAACTAAGCTTGAAGAATCTGTTTACAGTATACCCATATTTTTTATAGTTTTCGTACCTAAAGGGTAACCAACGGGATCCTTTTACCCTATTGAAAAGCCTGCGCTGTCCGTCCGTCTATCCGTCAGCTGAAATTTTTACAGAATGTGTATTTCTCTTGCCACTACAACAAAAAATGAAACGAAAATTTAAGGGAGCCCCCTTAAATTTTCGTTCCCTACTACGATGGTACGGAACCCTTCATGCGTGAGCCCGAATCGCACTTGGCCGGTTTTTTGTGACTGCCCTTAAAACGCGATTCATTGATGACAAAAGCAATTTCTTAGAGATAAGTACATACATTTTCTGTACAAAACGGTCCTGACATATTACTGTCGTATCTGTCAGGGTCTGAAGTAGCCAGTTTGAATAAACCTAATGAGAGTATCAAACCATGACTTTTCGACAGTCAGCGCGTTGATGTCTTTTGTACTACAAAACTCCACCATTCCAAATCTCAAGGCCAAAGCCCTAACTATAGATATGGCCAGCATCCAATAAGGTATCTATCCATATACTGATAACAGATAAGGCTGTCACCGGCGGGCGGTGGCCGGCGGTAAATATCCGCCGTGATATAGTGCGCGACGAGAGACGTCTACAAGCAGCCGCCATGTTGCCGGTGATAACGCAGAAATTTTGCTTCACGCGGCGCTTGTGATAAGAATGGTGTTGGGGGATGTTATGAGAATATGGAAGTCATACAATACGATATACGTCCTAAGAATATTATTATATTATGTATAAAAAGATTTTATAAAAATACACTAAAAATAATAACACTTAGCAGTTTATATCTAGCTGGAATATTTTTGTTAATCTACATATTATGTTAAGGAATCATTCATGAAACTATCTCCTGTTTTAGACATAATCAGTGATGTCTAGATTCATGGATCATAAAAGTCATCAGTAAACTTTATCATGAATAAAATGTTATAGTTAGCCTCATTTCTTTTCGGCACGAATACTTAAAAATCATCATCGCTTGCTCTAACTCAAATGATTGAAAAACCTTACTGAAAATTACCATCAACTACTTACTTATTATTCAAAATTACACAACACTAATCCTCATTAGACTTCCAATTTCAAACCAGACAATTATCGTACAGTCTAACTACTTACACCAGTAACACAACAAACGCAGGTGTACCCCATCAATATCTGACTTGACCTACTGCACAAACACTCTGTGGTGATAATCTTGTGAAATTAGAGCGGATTGGGCACGCTGCCGCCCGCGCGTGCGCAGTTGCGTGCGTACGTCTACCAGACTTAGTTATTATTTAGAATTTAAATTTAAAGCCGAGTAATCCTTTTCAGTTCGGTTTTGAATGTAACTGTGTCGCAAGTAACAACTGTCAAAGTTGAAGGAATGGTTTGTAAGGCGGGGTGTTTGTTAAAGCTGCTCAAAAGTTGTGATTAGGGTGTCAATTGAAATTCTTTGTTGTCATGAAGCAAATAATGACAAACATTCAACATATTTCACAAGTTTTTAGCAATAGTTTAAGGGTCAAACCTCTACTTATTGCTTTGGTAGACCATGAATTGATCGACCGCTTTTATATTCTACTAGATTTTGCCGCGTTAATTTAGAATTTGACAATCAATTTGGGTTTTACTCTGCTTGTAGTAATATAATTCAATCATGATTTGAAAGACACGTGGCGCCATCTACTATCATAAAAACGTTATTGTTGTTTTCCTCGGGAACAGTACTTTTTCGGGATGAAAGTTACCCTATGTCCGTTTCTGTACACTAGACAACGTATATGCACAATTTCAGGACGATCGGTTCAGTGGTTTAAGCGTGAAAAGGTAACAAACAAACTTACTTTCGCATTTGTAATATTAGTCAGGATTTTCTTTATGACAATGTCGTAAATTCTGCCCTTGTGCAAAAGTACTACGGCAACACGGGTGTTTAAATTTAATAAAAGTTCGCAGTAACCTCTTGACAGAAAGCTTAATAGGATTTCAGATTAGCTGCTGAGTACGATCATTTTAAGGCTGAACACTTCTAACTTTCTCAAGGACATATTACAGTTTCTCTGCAAATAAAAATAATGGGAACTAAACATCACCAGCCTAGCCTTTTCCCAACTATGTTGGTATCGGCTTCCAGTCTAACCCGATGCAGCTGACGGACCAACCTAGGTACATCACGGCTTTACCTGAAGTTCGACCTGAGCAGCTTTTATTATTTAGCGACCCAAATCACATCATTGTGCGTCTTTTGATACCTATCAAAAGATGCAGAATTTTTTGATTTCCATTCTTTGATAAAAAGAAATAGCACTAAATTTTAAGAATTAATAACTACCTGTTTAACTGTTTAAAAATATAAACAGGATCACAATGATATGTCAACAACCGATCGCCTTTTAATCTTTATTAAACTTCATAACATAAAATCCATTAATTATGATGTCTGAACAAACAGACTAAAAATTAAATACAGTTTTCAACATTGTTAAGTGCAAAATGTGGCAACATTTTAATGTCGATCATTATTCAGTGTTGCAATAATTAAAGATTACTTGACTTTTCAGTAATTAGTGGTAAGTCGAGACGGAGTGAGATTTATCAAATTGAGGTCGAACCTGAGACCCTTCACCTCAGTGCAGGTGATTTAAACATCTGTCATATTATCAATCAAAACTGTAAAAGCTACAAAGATTATTGAGCGTATGGATATGGCTGTTGCTCAATGTAGCCGGTAAAATCGATATTATTTATTTCTTGTGCTTTCAATAAAATATTGAAGCTATTGACAAATTGACTTAATTTTCGATACTTTTTGAACAAAAGAAAAGTATACTTACGTGCTTTTATTAGATTTGTACGACGATTAGCCTAGTTTCTGATCATCCCATAATATTCCTTTTATCACCAAATTACACCCTGCACTGATTGCCAAAACATGGAACATCGTCATGTACCTAGAACTGTTAAATTTTGGGCAGCAATAATAAAAATTATGCATATTATTTAGCAATGCACACTAAAACCTTTTGAATCTTTACATAAACATAATATCACGCCTGTAATCCTCGAAGGGTTAGACAGAGATGTATCTAATAGTACACCCTAATTTTGCCAGTTATGTTTAAGTTCATTGTAATAGGTAGCGAGCCTATTGCCATCAATCGGGCACAAATCCAGACTCCGGGACTGCAACTAGGAAATTTTAATCTTTGATGACTCATAAATGCTTGGCCCTAATACATCAATACTTCACCCAGCACAACGCCAAATTAACTCCCTCCATAATCCATTAGATTACCTGTGATCGTACATTTAATACATATCTCATTCCCTCTAATTTCATAACAACAAAGACACACACACCTCCCTATAATTTTACCTCTGCGCCATCTAGTTGAGAATTACCCCTTAATCATTAACGGAACCAAAGAATAAGAAAACCGTGTAGAAGGGAAACTATATGTATATATATATATATATATAGCACTACAAGCCATTACAATCTGTCAATTTTTTTAAATAGATTTTCAACTTTATCGCTAAAGTATTAGGTTTAAGGTTGATTGGGAAAATTTTACAGTTTCGGGAGGCTTGTTGTGTAGGCATTTGTGCTTTCCGTTGTTGACATTTTCACCTCTCACAATCACCGATTAAATCACGCGCTTGTCAAAGGCAAAATAGCACTCCAATTGCGTATCATCATCATCATCTAGCCTGACTTCACCCACTGCTGGATGTAGACATAAATCTTTGTTTGGGCCAATCTTCACGTTTGTTTGCCAGGCTCTATCCAGGTTTTACCTGCGTTGACAACAACGTTGTCTGTCCATCTCGCCGCCAATTGCATAATTTTTACAGTACACCATAATCCATTGTAAGAACAATTTATCAACAGTAAATTTACAAAATAAAAGGAATTAAGAGTGTGTTACAGAATTAGGCTTTAGAGTTTTCAAAATTGCAGAATCGAAGAAGAAAGAATCTCGCAAGTGAAGTGACAATCCTGACTGCGCAAAACTTTTTTTCGCCCGAAACCGCCTTTAAAATGCTCTCGACGCGACAAGTTCGGATCTACACATCCTTATTCTCTGTCAGTACTGAGTACCGGTACCGTATAGCACTAATCGATAAAGATAAATGACCATACGCTCATATTAAACACCCACGTTGATCGATCGGCTTCTCTTCATTTTTGTACCGAAGCGTATATTAATCATAGTGGCGGTAATCTTGTGAAATTTATTACCTCTAAGCGAATCTGCCGTGGTATTTATCAACAGAATGTGTGGGCTAACGTAGGTGAGGAATAGAAATAACTAGATGAGATTTTATGATAGAGTGCTCTTTACAAACTTTTGTTACACGGTTATCCGTGTAACAAAAGTTAGTAAAGTGCAAAACTAACTGCAGCCCTCCAGGATTTTTTGGAGTTTGATGAGAAATGAAGCTCAAATATATTTTTTTCAAGTTCTATTTTGAAAATCTGATTTCTTACTTACTACATGGCGTAGTGGCACCTCTGCCATCCACCATTTTAAATAGACCAATCACAATGCAGTCACTACAATTTGAATTAGGCTAACATGTTTATTACGAAAAACATGTTTAAAGCTCGAATAATAAGCTATAGATATGAACCTAAGTATTTCTTTGAGTTCATGTTTTTATGAGAGTGGATTACAAAACCGTGTTTATATTGTGAACTTCCTGCTGTTATCTTAAATACCTATTTATAATATATAGTTTGCGAAAGATAAACGAAAAGGCAACGTTTAAAAAGAGGACAAAGCTACTTCTTTCTCTTTAGTATTTTCCTTCCAGCGCGCGTTGCATGACCACCGTAGAAACTGGTTTTGTTGACGGAAGAATCGACAAAATGACAGATTGTGTCGACAAAATGACAGGTTTCTTTCCACAATCTGTCATTTTGTCGATTCTTCCGTCAACAAAACCCGTTTCTACGGTGGTCATGCTACGCGTGCTGTATCGATTTCCATCGTAATATATCGTATGTTCCTGTACCAACCGTCTCATCCAGTCTTCCAGCATCCTCGTCAGTCAACATAATAGAGATGACCGGCCACCGACAATTAGCCTACGCGTATTAATAACGTCAACTGACGCAAATGAGATACGTCCGCCTTTCTAATTTAATTTAGAGCATTCTTGAGATACGACATCTGAAGATTGATAGGCACACCTCCAGATACAATCTGGATGCTAACTTTCATATTTTATCGAAATATGGACGGTACATCACTTTGTACTAAAAAGAAAATGAGTTTCAGCTGAATGTAAGCTAGCAAAAAGCTTGTGGGGTTTTATTATTATCACTGTGCTAGGAAAACTTATTGATAATTTTTGTTTAATATTCTACATCTCAGTGCAATCCACTATTATCATTATCTGCCGAGTCTTTTCCTAACTATGTTGGGTCGGTTTCCAGTCCAACTGTATGTAGCTAATTAAAACCAGTATTTTACATTGAGCGACTGTCTAACTGACCTCCACAGCCAGCAAAGGCTGATGACGAAAGACAAATCGCATGTTACTAAAAGAGTGATGAAGATAAATGTTGATGGATGGAGAAGGAGAGGGAGACCAAGGAAACGATGGATGGATTATGTGAAGAATGATATGAAGGAAAAAGGTGTAAATGATAGCGTGACGGTTGACAGGACAGAATGGAAGAAAAAACTTGTTGCCCCGACCCCAAGTAACATGGGACAAGGGCAGGAAGATTATAACAAGCGTAATGCTAAGTATATTTTTATTTTCAAAATAAAAGCAATGGAACATGGCATTATAATTCCCATGTCTTCGGACTTACGTATGTATTTACAATAGCTAAGCACCGCCACGCTAAACTCGTAACGAAAGGAAGACAGGTAGTGTGCCCGCTACACGCCTTCTAACCTATGGTCACGTTCTGCCTGCAGCTCTGCTAACCGTATTATGAGGCTTGAGCGTGAAAATCAAGCTAGGAGGAATATGGTAGATTCTTGACTTGTTTTGACGGCTCTTCTTTACTTCAAGTACTGCATGGTTTTTTAGCGCTTGTGTGACATTGACAGAAGCATGGTGTTGGAAAGCTTTTGTAAAGTCTGTGGAAATTGTATAAAACAATAAGATGGCTTTAGATCCCATTATGAACATCCCCCGAAAAATCCAGGTACAACTATGAATAAATAATTTATTCTTAGGTATAAATTATTTATTTATTTCATTCATGCATAATGGAAGGGAGACCGACGCATACATTTTGACCTGTAGGTATTGCACTTTTCTAGGAAAGAGCATTAAAACAAAAAAAACTATGTGGTGTTCGGAATGATTTTCTGAATACGTGGCCACCGTTTTGGCGTCGGTGTGCCTTCCATCCTGTATTATAATTAATTATCGACTATATTATTATATATATACGAAGGTGGGACGACGACCTCAAAGCGACAGCGGGGTCAATGTGGAAGAGTGAAACCCGAGACCGGGAAATGTGGAAGAATATGGGGGAGGCCTATGCTAAGGCAAAACAATCTTCGAAACCGATGTCTGAAGAATATTTTTTCTTTATAAATTAAATAATATGTGTAACTAGATTATAAGATGCCTTTATTAACAATCTTTATTAGTCTCGCTTCTATAAAGTTAAGCACAGCATGAATATAAAATGATGATTGTTTTCTTAGAGTTCTTATTAGTGCTACCAAACTTACTTTTAATAGGTAGTCCCATTCTACTTAAGTCTGTTTTGAAAACTTGAACCAAAAACCTGCAACTAGGGTTCTTTATCCTCATAATTTTCCCAGAAGCTCGAAAACGTTCTAACATAAACATTTTAATACAAAGAGCACTAACGCAAGGAACATCTCTATCTATTAGCTACATACCGGCACCGTAATAAACTGAGCGCAGCTGAGATCGAACCCGCTACCTTATTGGCCGACCCCACGCGGCGGTAGATAAACAATGCACTCTTGCGCAGAAGATATGCGCTGCCAAATGAATGTAGACCTAAAAAGGAGTAGAGCTGACCAAAATTGTTTAATGTTTGGCCATAATTAGTTATCAAAGTGTCTTGTAGCTTATATCAGGGTACTTAAAGATTATAAATTACTGTTCGTACTTACTAATAAATAGTTATTTCTAAGTATACTACATTATGGGTACTCGTAGAATAGATTAGAGTCGAGAGAGAGAGAGCATGCTTTTTAGTACCTAATGATTTGGTACTTCGAACATGGGTTCTCGTCGTCAGAAAAATAGCCGGTGACATCGCCATAGTCGACCTTTCAAGCTTGGACTAACTATGACTGTCGAAGGATCGATGGAGCACACAAGTCCTTTAGTTTTGATCATACGTAGATTCCGCTCCAGGCTAGATCTGAGAATCGGGGTAAAATTGCTTTTAAAGGCAAAGAACTGGATGTTATGGCACAACTTAGAGGAGGCCTATTTCCAGCAGTGATTTTACCTGAGGTTACTCAAAAAAAAAGGAACGGTTGTTACACGTAGCCCGGAAATCTGACTACCAGTAATTTCAAAGGATATCGTATTACCCAGTACTAACTGGGCTGTGGAGGTAAGATAGGCAGTTGCTCCATGTAAAATATTGGTATTCAGCTACTGCCGGTTAGACTGGAAGCCGATCCCAACATAGTTTAGAAAAGGCTAGGCTAAATGCCGAAGAAAATATCAAAAATTCAGCTCTGCCACCTTCCGACGCACACTTCAGGTAGCTTATCCGTACATTCTGCGGGCGGCAGATATAGGACTATTCACCGCTCGCTCGCATTAACTCATACCATGCACTTACAATGTCCGGAATGTATGATGCACCTTATAATAATGGGATTCTTCACGCACCGTGCACGTTGTTCCTTATTCTCGTTTTGTGGTCGCTGTTCGTGTATTGATTGGACTGTGGTGTTTCATTTGTTTTCTTGTAATGAATGTGGTGGTGGTTTTTTTATTGACTGCAGGTGTAATAAATTACTTCTGATTTTTGTTTTTGTTTACAGGTGTGCCTGAAGACGGTCGTCGTCACTGACGCAGGTCCACGGCACGCTGGCGTGACGATTTAGACTCATTCTGCACTGATTGGCCAGAGAAGGCAAAACACCGATAGAGTTGGAAAGGAATCGGGGATGCCTTTGCCCAGCAATGGGACAGAATAGGCTCTATAAAAAGAATACAGGTGTGGATTGATTTTCGGTTGCGTTAAAGCTAGCTTGCAGTTAGGTTTAGGTAAGATACCTCAATAAAGGTCTATGCCTTGTAATTTTGAGGAGCTGGTTTATTTTTCTGACAAAAATATTAACTAAATACTTGGTTTTGTCGCTTGACCACACCTCAATTTCATACAAACCATTTACAAAACAATATTACAACAACAATTCTCACAACCTAAATGAGCATTAACCATCAACAAACACAGATAGCAGTCATTACGTTACTTCCTCAGTGACGTAAACATATCTATTTGAAGTTAGGACCTAAATCATGCGCGTGGGCCACTGGACTCCCGCGGTGCGCATCTGTTTGTGCGCGCACACATAAATTACCGAGGTACTCCTCACTGCTCCCGGCTTTGATAAATCCTTTGGTACCTTGTGGAGTTGTGGCGACGACGGGTACGTATTGTGCGCGTGTTGTGGGTTGCTTAGAAGGTTTTAAGGATTACTTAGGCTATAGTGTGTTTAGGTGTTCTTTTGTAAAGGATAAGTGACTCAGTGTTGAAACAAGCGTGTCTGGGAAAGATGAGTGTCATGTTCGTAAAGTTTTGATTTGATAAATTTTGGCAAACAGACCGATACCCGCATCCGAAATCTGGCATCATCTGCCTAGCCTTTTCCCAACTATGTTGGTGTCGGCTACCAGTCTAATCGGATGCAGCTGAATACCAGTATTTTACATGAAGCGACTGCCTATCTGACCTCCACACCGCGGAAGTCTGTATTTTTTTAATAAGGCCACAGATTATTTCGAGGTCATTGGTATCATTATCTTCCTATCCGGGTCCTATGTTACTTGGGGTGGGCGCAACGCAGTTTTTTTTCCATTCTCCTCTGTCAACCGTCACGCCATCATTTACTCCTTTTTATTTCATCACCAAATCCCTTAATATCTTCTTTTGTCTTCCTCTCCCTCTACATCAATAAGAATAACGGAAATGGAGTCACACCCTATGGTTCAAGCTGCCGAACAAGCATATTGGAGACTGATACAGACATTTCTCATTTTCTGCAAAAGTTCTGACAGGGTTGATATTTATCTCCAACCACCAAACTAACATTGGCATATTTGCACTAGTTATTTGGGTGGTTCTGGTATTCTGTTCCAAAGCTTCTGAAGATGGAATCCAAATAATATCGGTCATCGCTTGAATAATAATTTGCGCAGAAGAACTGCTTTCAATTTTTTACGCCTTTTATTGAATGCAAAGGCATCCGTTTCAGGTTCCAAACACAATGTACTCATAAAACCGCCAATAATCAGATTACCAATCATTACATACAAACCGCAATCTGAAACGATTCTACCGTTAAATAGTGGAATAATGCAGCTATTTATATGATGATTACTTACTATAAAGAAGGGCTAAGATACAGATAGTAGTGCAGCTTAGGACATGGACAGGAGCGGAGCGGGAAGCGGAGTAGTGAAGCGGGCACATCTAGAAGTTGTGTTGAGGCGCGCCTCAAAGAGATGTCAGCAAAAAGAAACGGGTCCGCAAGGGCCGATGCCTGCCGGGGCTGCGGGACTGTTCGAAAGAGATACCGCGGCCCTGGAACACAAAGGGCAAAGACGGAACATGGATGGGTTTTAGTCAGTAAAAGTCTGAAACTCCCTTCCACTCCTCCCAGAGCGGGAGGGGGCCATTTGATGATATCCCATCCGAAAAAAAAGGGGTCCTATAATTTGGTAAAAAGCTACGAGAAACAAGCCCATCACAATATTCGCAGACCACTGCATCTACTGAATTAATAGTGGCGACCACCATGAAGCTCGACGAAGTCCCAGAGAAACAATTTAACTGTCATGAATCCTGCAACGAAATTAATCAGAATAGTGGCGGAGTAGGAAAAACAAAATTTCCACTTCCCTCAATATCAGCAGGACAGCACCTGTAGAAAGTAGGCAGGATACTCCATAGCAAAAACTTTTATATTTTCATAAGTAGAAAGACCATAATTTGGGTTAAGAAATAAGATTCTTTTTATCCCAGAAGTGCGTTCCCGTGGAGTAATTTACGCCCCACACGCATTCGATACCGCGGGTTAAAGCTAATCGGTCTAAAAAACGTGTGTCGTCCAGTATCTTTTAGGAATTATGAATTTCCTTTCCAAAGATTAATGCAATGTTCATACATTTCCCTCACAAATGTCAAGGTTTTGAATTTGGTTGTACCTAGGTATGTTATTTGTCATAAGCAATATGTTAAAAACAGTTTTCCTTCATTTTCATGCTAGGAGTAAACAAGATCGCTCACCGCCCCGCTCCACACGAACCCGCACCCTAAGTATTGTAAGTGCGTTCACCAGCGATCCAGTCGCTATCAGATGGTGGCTCCATATCGGATGCCTCGAATACATCGCCCTCCATAGGCCACGGATGCTATGAAAACAATAATATTATTAAACTTATCTGCCACGAGTATATCAGGAGATAATATTTATATGGTACACGGAAACCTGATTGTTACGGTGAGCCTTAGATTAAAAGTTAGGTGGTCATCTTTCGTTTGGCTTTGTGGGACCTAATTGGGTTTTGGATGAACAATAGGTGGTCTCATTGTTCCCATGGCATATACATAGATGAGGCATGGCATATACATAGTTATATGCAGTCTATTCTCTGCAGAATCTCTGGTGAACGTGCAAAATAAGCAACGGGAAGTAGTGATGCTTTTCTGAAAGTAAGGAAAAATCAAGAACAACTTGTAATTTCCTGTTGAACTTTTTTTAAAATTTTCACCAGATTTATTTTTGAACCACCTAAAGTAACAACAAGTAATTGTATTATACTTGCATTATAATCGTCTCAATGTAGGTAAATTCAGTTTAATTAGTACCCTGAAATTACATACACGAATCACCTCGTGTCATGTTTGTAATTAATGGAAATTTTAACATCCGTAAAACGAAAATTATATCTGAGAACTTAAGAATTTTCACCAATTAACTTGACTGCCTCGTTGGTCGAGTGGTTGCAAGCGCGACTGCTGAGCTTGAGGTCCTGAATTCGGTTCTCGGTTCGGGCAAAGTGTTATTGAGGTTTCCCACCAGGAATTTCTCAGTAGTTGCCTCGGAGGCCGGATTTGTGCCCGGTTGATGGCAATATGCTCGCCCCCTATTACATGGGACTTAATATATAACTGGCGAAATGTGGGTGTACTATTGGGTACACCTCTGCCTAACCCTTCGGAGATTACAGCCGTGATGTTATGTATGAACTTGGAAATTTTTCAGTAAGTTTACTCAAAAACTACTAGAAACTAAAGAGCATCCAAAAACAAAAGCACACCGCCTTCCCAGATACATAGAGGAAACATAAAACATATCCATTTCATTACAACTCTGACCTCGCAGACTGTACACTATGATAACCCTCGCAATTACAATGGGGCAGCCATTGTCCGGGACTATCCCGGACATGTGTCGTCGCCACCCGGGACATAGCGGGACATTATCATTGCCTTATACGGATGTACCTAGTGAGCTGGGACTTGCTGAGGCAAATGAAGGATTCGAAATTAATAAAAGGCATATTTTGTAAGGCAAGACATAAGAACTTTTTATGAAGAAGTTTCTTGGCATGTTTAAAGTGCTTCTTTCGTAATATTTGTAACTAGTCTCGGACCTGCAAAATACGTGAAATAAAAAATAACTTCTTTCCGATTTTCATCAATTTAGTGCCACTGCTAGTCGCTGAGTAAAGCCGACCTCAACATATTTGAGAAAAAGGCTAAACAGATGATGATGATGAACCGCTGAGTAAAATGGTTATGTGACTTCTAAACGGACGGCTGGAGGTTATTCTAAAGGTTCCATTTTTGCCATTTGGCTTTGGAACACTATCTAGCAACGAAATTATTCATTAAACCTCTTCAGAAATATAGATTTTACAGACTGTGACAAAATAGCGATTTAACATCAAATGGATTTGGACAGGTTTTTAACATCTTCCTCCTTCCCGTAAGCAGCACCGCCATCAACGTCCCAAAGCCAAGTCTCACTGTAACTCTATTTTCAAAGTAACAAGTCTCCTAGCGGGATTCAAACTCCACAAAGGCAATGTTTTATCACATTGATTTCATATCAATGGACCTCTCATTTAATTTCACACTTCGCATTTGGAAAATTTCAGCACGAACTCTTGGCTACGCAACCAAACCCGCACGCAAATGCTATTTGAATGAGCTTCGAGCCTTATTCGAAGTCTGTAACTGGTATTTGTGAACATCACTAACATTCTATTGAAATAGCTGGCCGCGGTGTGCCAGAGACCATACGCGTGTCACCAGCCCGGCTCGGAACATCTCAATAGGACCAGCAAATAACTAGGAAGAACCTTATTCGCCAACAAGAATGCCCTCTGTCTTTAAGCGGATGCATTTGCGTGCGCTAGCCTCCTCAGATGCCTAACTAGACTTTCGTGCCATACAATTTATTGTACGCACACAATTTATTATGTAGAAATCACTGAATAGAACTATTGATGCTTATCTTAAACGGTAGAGACAATCGTATAATGAACGATTATATAAAAGGTTAAGCACCAAAGTCCATTCAAGCGACAAAAATATACGCAGCACCTCCATACACGACACAATATGTCAACTATTTCTCACATTTTATTAATTGCATCCTACTACATGAATTTATTACCAGCACTGACACCATATTATTAGATGTCCGACGATGTTAAATTATTTATGATTAAAAGTGTTCACACCTTTGTAAGTATGTCATAATATTAATAATTACAAACATTTCCTTTTTAGTCGAACGATCGTTATGATCTGCGCGTGACTCGAGATAAATTCCGAACAAATCCGTTCGATGCATTAGATACAATGAAAAAATAACGAACAAAGCAATATTTGACAAGTCAGAAGTGAAACTGCGACCTTGACATACGTGTCAATCTGCGACGCGTGTCAAATCAAACGCGTGATACTAATCTACATAGCGTCACCTTTCACACCGAAAACATCACCGATCCTTGCGTTACATCACTACATAATATCATCAATCAAAGACTACAAGGGCCATATGCAGATTTTATTCAAATCCCAGTGAGATTGCGGGGCTCACCCACGTGACGATATTCGCATTCGATATTCGCCTTTGAATTCGCAGCGTCAAACAATAAAAGCACATCGACGCCGCATAGTTGTAAGGTCGACTATCGTGTATAACGACGTGTCTATTAAAGTGACACTATTTTATGTGTAGTGAAATGCATTAGGTTATTTTGCATACAAAGCGTTATAAATATTTCTTATGGCTAAGTCGTCGCACTCGGCGTTTTGAAAGCTCGGCCGGATGACACGCGTCGATACATCCGACTGTATTTTATGCGTCAGAGTGGATGTAAATGTATGTAAAGTTGAGTCGTCTCGTTATGAAATACAGGCCTGGGAGAGAAAAGAGACAATGAATTACTGTTTTACAAAGTATTTTACAGTTGGTAGTTAGTTCACACATTACCATACGAAATGATGGTCCTGAACGACGATGACATCCACGAAATTTTAATTTGAAGAATTTATGAGCTAAATATTATATACATTTATCAATTAAAATAACCTAAAGTAACAAAATGGCGTCAAAAAACCTCCTCCTGAACGCTGTCAACTGGTAATGTACCCAAGAGACTGGCGGCGTTGCCACGTTGTATTGTAAAGCTAAGCCTTTGGCCAAGGTAAAAACCAGCCCTTGGGTCACGGGAAGTGTCAACTAAGCGTTTTGAAATATCCTTGAAAAGGCTGTGAGCACTCGGACCTCACGGTCCTAGAGTTTCAACCCCAAATGGCTCGAAAACATAGGTACCAATAAGATAAGCGTAAATATATTAATATGTATGCCGCTTGAGGTTCTCTGCAGCCGCAGCGGCAGCCCCAGCACAGCACGATGAGCTAGGAAGATGGGACGGCGCAAGAATATCGACACATGTTGCGTCCCACACAGCTAAAGGCCTACCCATCTTCCAAGAAATTGAATTAACAGGTTTGAAAAGGGACAAATATCATTATTATCTTCTGCACTTAAAACCGACTGCTGCTCTTAGCTTCCTGCAAAGCCATTGCATCCTATCAATAGGCCCATCAAGTGCATTTAATACTATTATATTACCCAATTCCAAGTCACGTACTCGACAATTGCTGGTAATAAAATAAAACAAGTTCTACTTAACAATTAGCATTTTACACCCCACATTACAGTGAGACAAAGAGCAAGTATTTACGTCTAAAACAGTTGATATTTAAATAGGTCCGGGCCGGGCGGAACACTTGTACGATTTGACAGGTGATAGCAACGGCCTGGTGAAATATTGCCGTTCGCCTGTGAAGCGATATCGCGCAGCTGGCGAACGATTGTGTACGGTACTCGGTAGGGCACCAGGATTCCACTCAGTGTGCAGTGTACGCGTTTAGTGCAGTATCGGTGACAGGGAATTTATGATTTCCTCAGAACTTGATGACGGCTGTTAGAAAATATTTCCTTGTTGTTGCTGTTTTGAATCGAAGGTTACCCATCTCAAACTTGGCAGGCTGTGTTAAGTAAATGTCTGCACCGGTTTATCTGCAAAAGTTTAGCATATTATTCTAATACGTGTATTCACTCCGTTTGCTATCTCAATTCACGGCACATACTAGTATATGCAATTAGACAGCCTAGCTTTGGTAGTGTCAGCGCTTATTTGCAATCAATCGGGAGCAACATAACGTCAAATACATTTTGACACACGGCAAAACTTGGAACTAAACTAAAAAGTACTGAGTTTGACATTGTGATTGCCTTTTGTCATAGCTAGTGGCGCCGCTCTCCAGTGTCAAGATATACTGGACAAGTTTAATACCATACTAATCGTAGTCCTAGCTCATTAGACTAAATAATCTATACTAATATATAAAGCTGAAGAGTTTGTTTGTTTGGTTGAACGCGCTAATCTCAGGAACTACTGGTTCGAATTGAAAACTTATTTTAGTGTTGGATAGTCCAATTATCGAGGAAGGCTATAGATTATAACATCACGCTATGACCAATAGGAGCTGAGCAAAAATAAAACAAGTCGGAAGCGGCGGGTGAAACCGCGGGGCACAGCTAGTCATAGATAAAAACGATAGCGAGTTTAGTTTTTGGTTATTTTTAATGAGTAACGAATATTTTTGCTTGCTGATGTTTAAATTAGAAGTATAATGTTTCATGTTTTGCATTAAGTTTTGGTTAGATAACTAGCTGTCGTGATATTGATAAGGCAGGTCGTAAATCTTGTTTTTCTTTTTTCACATTCCAAATGTAACCTACTGTCGGTAACGATCCTGTAGCCCATTCGTTAATAGACACATTATTTATCAATGAATGACCTATGCTTCAGTAGGTTTTTTTTTTGGGTGGGTAATCAACGATGGACCCCTCCCGCTCTGGGCAGCGGGAATGTCAGACTTATACTGACTAAAACCCACCCATGTTCCTTCTTAGCCCCTTGTGTTCCAAGGCCGCAGTATCTCTTTGGAATTTAATTTAATTGTCAGCTCAGTATTCACTACAGGTACCGCTACTCTTTAAATCGTGCCACTGCCACTTTACCAAAGCAATCCTATAATATCTTTCATCCTATTTTTTTGTCCCATTAATTTTGCTTAAAAGTTTACTTGTTTCTTCGATCATCAACCCATTGCTTAAAGACCTTATAAACCATACGAAAACGTATAATGAAAATCTTTTTTTTAATCCGTTTGGTAAAGGCCTTCCCCATGGTTTTCCAATTTTGTTTATCATTTGCCTTCTCCAACCAACCCGTTGAGACTTATTCCAGATCACCACGCCACTCATTTCTTGGGCCTGGTTACCTGCCTGTCCGAAAAAATCAATTAACGTCATTTAAGTATACAAATTATGCTAAGAATCAGCACTTTTTGAACGTTAAAATAACATAAAACATTTCCTCAAAACGCCCATCTTTCTAGCTCCTAGTGTCTAAGTTGTGGAGAAAAAGTACCGTAACAAACTCCAAGATATACTTCCGTCTTTCCGAACAAATAGAATTCTGACATCATAGTTTTTACTGAATATATTCATATATTGCAAACGGTGGATCAACTACGACAATATTCATTTACGCAAAATGCTACACAACAAAACAAAAGCCGCGTGGATCAGCTGAGACAAAAACGGGTTGCCTGATGATCGTAGGCGGTACAGCAACCTGTTCCCATTTGTAATACAAATATTTACATCCAATGGATCGATAACCCTTCCTACTTTTACGATGTATTGACTGGAGTAACTCGTCCAGTATTGTTAAATAGGATACACATGAGACAAACAACAGTATACTTTGGTATGTTATCAAAGAATAGTAGGGTATAACCCATTTACTATATAGTTAGATAGAGTATGCTTTATGGCTATATGGTCGTTAGTATTTTAGAGTGAAGACCGACTGAACTCTGAGGGTCGAAAGGTTGCAATCGCGCCACAAAATCAACTTTAAGTCACTCGTGGTGCGAGTTTCTACCCACCATCTACAGACCTCCTTGAAAGAGGACTTTTGGCCGAAAGGTGTCGTATATTAACGTATCCGAGGACGGTCACGCGACACCATGCAGCGGAACATGTCGGTGACTACGATACGTGAATAGTTATAGTTTAATAAGGTTTTTAATATGTATTCGTATATTACTGTTTAAGATTATTGTGTATTTTATCTGTGGGCCTCATTTGCCTGATAATAAATGATTCTTATTGTTAATCTTATTTAGAGTCATCAACTTAGGGGATAACACGAAGTTCCTACTCGCATTCTTTTGAATCTTATCAATTATCAATTTCTTTCCCGAAAAATAATAAATAAATTTCATTTATTTCAGGTCCGAGACCCATAGAAAACAAAAATAGATAAAACCTAAACATCAGAATTTAATTACATTAAAGTAAAATACACAATAGATTTACAATCTTCTTCTTCTTCTTCTTCTTCGTCGTGTCGATGATTTCCCCTTTAATTAAATTAATTTTATCCAAAACTCTGCCACCTCGACGGCGTTGGTGGTGGCCTCGGACAGGTCCCTCAAAGTGCACGTGGAACCACACATAGTGCATGATAGGAGGTGAGCCATAGTTTGCTCTGAGGCACCGCAGTCACACATGGCTTCATCGGAATACCCCCACCGAACCAGGTTGTATCTGCAGCGCCCCACCTGGCTTCGCAATCGGTTTAGGGTCTTCCAGGTGGGCCATGGCAGCAGGTGTCCCGGTGGGAGTCTTTCCGCAACTTCAATATAGTGTGTCGGAGGGGGATGTCGTAGGAGCCACAGCTGTTTTTTTGCTTCACTAGCCCTGTTGTTGTCGACTAATGAATTAGTCGACCTAAGGAAGCTCTTCCGACTCCTCAGCCTGCCTCTTGACGTCTCCATATTGTACAGAGGGTGGCGTCTGTCCGACTGCTGCTTATGCTTTTCGGAAGAGCAGGCAACCTCTCTTCTCACCTCTGGGGGCAATAAATTAATAAATGTCAAAAATAATAATCATATTATTAAAACAAAATGTGAAATTACAAGAAAGAAGCCATAAAAAAACATTATTGCAAAGAGTCGGTCTATTCAGCCTTAAACCATTTCTCCACCTTTTTCCACAAAGCGTCTTTGGCGTGACGTCAGGGTCTTTTTTCCTACTATTTGCTCTTCATCTTTGACTATTATATTTGCAGCTGTTATATTTGATATAAAATATTTCGAAGAATAGAAGAAGCAGCTCCAAAGAGAGAGAAGCAGACCAAAGCCCTCCAATATCTATACCCTTAACTCTGCAGGCCAACTTTACTGCAGTTGTGACCGGCTGTTCAAAACATCGGTCTAGCAAGTCATATTCGGGCAAACGACAGGAAATTATTTTATTTTATTCAAGGGTCGCCGGTATCAAAATAAATAAGGAGGACTATATACATATTTGGATTTATAACATCCATGTTCCATGTTCCTTAGTCTTCATTGTCTTACAACTAAAATTCAAACCATGCTAAGTTCACAACTTCACTTCCTCTAGACTTACTCCGAAGACAACACGACCATACATCTGACCAAGTTACATAGTTAATACACAAACTGTACAACAAGTACTATCTGAACAATCCTAGTAATTTCCTACATAATCTATGGTTACCAGTAATTGAGTAATGTGGACTTTATTAGTGAAAGTTAGGGCATCCTACACGAGCGCGCGCCGCTAATCGGTGTGCGCGTGCGCCTTAATTACACTCATTTGAATATTCTATTCCGAATTTGAATTTGAAATTGTCGTGATTCATCGTTCGGAGATGTTGTTTGAAATGGGCGTCATTTGTCAGTTTGTCACCTTTAGATGGTGTTGATAGGGAATTAAGACAAGGCTTAGAGGTAACATAACATCACGCTTGTAATTCCCGATGGATTTGGTAGATGTGAACCTACAAAAGTACACGGGCCTAGAGATTTTAAAATAATTTTCGTGATAATGTACTGAAATCTTTGGAAAAGAATAAAATTGCAACAGTTTGTAATTATGTATGAAAGGATCGTAGCAGGTGGCGTATTGTAGTTTCTGTCTACCCTCATGGGAAAAAAGCGTGAGTTTATGAGTGTGTGCAACAGTTTTAACTTGCACTATTGAAATGCAATAATTTCCTTCGTCTATCTAGTTTTTATAACATACCTACTCATTTTCCGAGGATGTTACTGGGTCCTCAAGTTTCTTTCTCAAACTCATTTGATGGAAGCGCTTTCGTCAAGACGCTGTCTATCTAGCCAGCTCTTATTTACGACAAACAAGTAGTCTGTCTGCCTAAGAAACGCAACTAGGTCTCTACGAACTTAGGATGCCTATACCTAAGTTTTGTGTAACAAAACTTGAGATTCCTACTGCTTTTGTAACCGAACTGGTTGAACAGGCAGCGACGTCCACGATAAATTAGAGGCACACGCTCCTTTGAATCTCAACCCCCCCTCTCTGCACCCCTTCACCCCCCTGGTCTTACGTATCAAACACAATTTGTATTTTCGTAACGCAGTAAGGTTCGTTTTCGCAATGTTTCTATTCAATAGACCACTTAGTTAGATAAACCAGTATTTATTATTTTGTTTCAGTTGTCCCCGCTTTCTTAGTAACTGGGTACTTTCGATTTTAATGATGTTGGGTAAAAGTTGGGAGATAGAATATTTACATACTGATGTATTGACATGGAGAAGCTCGTGGCTAAATAATAACAACCGCTCGACTCGATCTGTAGGTTAAGCCGTGCTTGCCTAGGTTTGTCTGTGGATGGGTGACCACCCATTACATACCGAGTTTCCTCCTTACTTCGGAAAGCACGTTAAGCCGTTGGTCCCGGGTGTCATTTGTAAATCTTTGACAGTCGTTAGGTAGTCAATGGCCCAAAAAGACTGACAATCAGTCTTACAAATCGTATTACCCAGTACTAACTGGGTTTTGGAGGTCAGATAGGCAGTCGCTCCATGTAAAATACTGGTATTCAGTTGCATCTGGTTAGACTGGAAGCCGACCCCAATATAGTTGGGAAAAGGCTAGGCAGATGATGATGTATTGAAATGGAGAAATGAGGAAGGCAGTATAAAAAATACAAAACATTCAAGAAAAGTAAAAAAAGTATAGAAAAGTTTTGCTTATCTTAAAATCCAAGCTAAACACTTAATAAACAAAGTAAAGAAAAGAAAGCCATAAAGTTTAACTTAATGTATTACTTAAGCTGTAACTTAAGGCAGTTGTAACTTTTTACAATAAAGGAAGGATCATACCAGTACTTAATCGGCGATTAATCACTATAAATTATTATCAAAGAGCCAGATGAATTCACGTCACGGCGCCATGCCTGTATATGAGGATGCCAAACATGGAAGATGGCGCCTGAAGCTTTGAAAATAAAAACTAATACAGCATATCATTATCCCTCTACGTCAACAAGTGATAGGCTGCCACCCTTTCTAGCACAACCTGATGTAAAACCCAACCAAAAAGGAATCAAAGATACGATCAATAAAACTTTAAAATATTTTTAATGCCCAAGTTTGCACCGTTTTTACGTCTGTCTCCGTAGTTTGCGATTCAGTACGTAATAATGTAGACATAAATCGCTCAAGTCATGGTATCCATTACAAACATAGATCACATGTGACATCACACACTTGATTGCAGCGTGTGAAGTAAAATATAGCTCTTAAGGGAGATAATGCGAAAAATGTTACAAATAAAAGTATATCATTGCCAACAAAGAATTCTAAGGCAAATAAAATTAAGTCATTAACTAGATAACAATCGAAATAACACATAAATGAATCATGGTAATAAACGTAAGTTATCCCGAGGAACGCGAGGTACAGACGGCGACGCAGGCGTACCTGAGTCACAACCAATTAACGTATCTATTGTAAACGTCACTTGCGTGTGATTGTCGTATATTTCAATTTGACACATGCAGCCTGTATTACGCGCGAACGTGTGTTTTAATGTAATATTAATGTGTCTGTGTATGGGAGGTGAGTTTTGCAGCGCACTCGACGTTGCCTTATGCGATGACCCACAAGCGCAAGAATTTTTTCTTGTGCACTAAGGCGTCTCTCGTTAGCTGCCGTACTTCTTGCAACGTTTTCGTCCGCGTCCGGTTTTTGTAGGTTTAGAAGCTCGCTTAAGAATTTGATTAGTGATCTATTCAAGACTTTGTAAGTAATTGGACGATTGATTAGAATTTTAACCAACTTTGGCTTTAGCTGAATCTTGTCAAATACATTGCGCGTGTTGAAAAATCTTAGAGGTAGAGCTGAATGAAGCTCAATTTTTTTTAAGGTCTCAATGGCATGTTCAACTACCGATTCTGTCACTTTCTCTTTTTCCTTTTATGCTTCGTGAAAACAACTGTTTACTCTAACATCATGATAAATATCTCATTATTTTCAATACTTTAATAGCCACATTTAAAACCACCATTCTGGAAACTAAAAGCAAAAGCTTTTATAGACCGACCGCTTTAATGAGTCCTCGCGAAGGTATCAATTTAAATGGAATATTCTGAAGGTTGATCACGTATTGGTTCAATTAGTATCATAATACGATGGATTATGATTATTTTAAAGCAAATAACCTGTGGGATATTGTTAGGACTTAATGTGTCTTTGATGGGGCAAGGCGGAGGACTCATTAAAGCGGGCAGTCTATAGTTCCCAGCTCCCCGACTACATCGCAGTGTACAGGAGCTAGTCGCGTACATATTAATAAACTTCTGTCAGTATTTGTGTTGCTAATTACTTCGTAATCGAATAATTCTGCAGATAAGGAAGTGATTCAATGTATTCGGCGTTAATTGCTGGTCGATTTTGAAATTGACTTTGAAATCTTTATTGATTATGACTCAGCGTTAGTCCGAGCTGCAGACTTGAAGACTTGTGATTATTTTAGTCTGCTTTAATACTAATATTATACTGTTTTCGCTGTACTAAGGTGCAGGTGACATTTGGTGACAGACATGTTTATATAGGCGTTCTAGGTATGAGTACACTGAGTGAAATACTGGAAGAACGTGAACAATATAAAAGAAAAAGATTTGCTATACCACGAAAGCGTTTGACGTGCGAAAAACTTAAACAATGTAATTGGATAGTCAATATAGAATAGAAAGAAAATGTAGGTAATGATAAAAGCTCGTCACTCGAGATTGACTTGTTTTCAAATATTCTACAATATTAGACAAGCTTAGGAAACCTAGAAAAAACTAAAATTATATTTGCAGTGTTTTTAGTAACACATTGACCTATTTTTTAGGTCAAGACCTTAAAATTAACACCTAAAACTAAAAGTTAATTAATGCAATTTTGTTCCCATAAATGGTCATGAAACACACATTATATACAAGGCCAGGGCTTCTAAATTTTAATTATACAGATCGCTATTAGATAGCTGCGAAACCGTTAGTGCCTAAAACGTTTAAAATAGGTACTAAGATAATTACTAAAGTCCTAGAAAATATATGCAAATTGTTATAACCACGCTAATCTTCTAGTATTCTGCTATATTTATAAATATTGCGTCTATAAAATTACTTAGTAAATAAACACTAATACTTTATAGGCAATTTAATGATCGTTTTCCTAAATTCTACCTACAAGTACTTTTAATCCATCAATCAGTGTAGTTGTAGAGTTTAACAAGAACTCGTAAACATCGAGTGAGTAACGCACGTCTACCATCGATTTACCCAATTAGAATCGATTCAAAGCGTTCAACTTAGTATCGGAGTCACGACATAAGTTCCAGGCTACTGATCCATTACTGATTTAACACAGACACCACTTAAGCTTTCCTAAAAAAACCTCGCAATGTATGTCGAACTGATGGGTTCAGTGAAATGTTGAATTGAGAATGTTCTATTCATGATACCAGCCAGCATTGTCGTGTTCATGTTGAGACATCTTCAACATAGCACGCATTGCAAAGTTAAATGTTCAAAATATACGAAAAACGTCACTTTTGGCCTAATCGATAATGTTTCTGCTGCCATATACAACTGACAAATTAGACGAACTTTGTACGAACTAATCGATCTTTAAGTTATTTTCCAGCCGACCTCACCGTTGCAGTTTTGAAGGTAATTAGATTGTATACTTAATTACTTAAGTGAGTAACTTACCGTAATTTAAAGTGTTTGTTTATTTTTTGTGTGTATACATTTGCTTGTCTCGCTGTGACTTCCAGTAACTTAATCTGTGAGTTCTCATTGAGATTCAAAATAAGCGAGAAAATATAAGGTTTCAGTTATACCTTAAGATTTACCTCGTAGATTGAGATTCAAAACTATCTGCTCAGAAGCCATCAATTTACCTCCTTATATTCAAATAAATATTCCTTGATTTTCATTAAAGTAAACATTGTTTTAATAGCCTACTGTCAAGCAGACTATGAACTTTATAAAATCCAAAACCATCATCTGCCTAACCTTTTTCCAACTAAGTTGGGGTAGGCTTCCAGTCTTACCGGATTCAGCTGAATAACATAGTTTTTTTACATGAAACGACTGCCTATCTGACCTCCACTAGTACTGGGTACTTTCGGGCCACTGACTACCAAATGAACAGCTTAAAGCGTTCAAATCCACTTTCAGCTAACTAGAGCCAGACAGTAAACTTTCGACCACCCCACACGCTACAAAGATTTCTCTATTTCCCAACAAAAATGCATCTAAGCAAGAAAACTCGTCTGAATCTTAACTATTACTATCGTTAACTTACTAATACTCTAAAAACAAGTGAATGTGCATTCCTGTCTCAACATGGCTTATGACTGTGTTAACCCCCATATACGTCTGGGCCCCGATGACTTGCTAGTCCTCATCCAAGTGATGAAATTCGATCGCTGGAATACGTTCCTCGCTCAGGGAATCTGGCTAGGTAGAAAAAAATTGTACCGCAGCCTTTATAGGGTTAGTTTTTTAGTGGGTATGGTCGTGGTCGCGTTGAGAGCGGCGTTGGTTACTCTCGATTTCGCGTTTATATGCTTAGGGCACAAAAAACGTTGTGAGCTGAAATTGTTTCAGTCTATACAGGGTGTGAAGGGACCTATCACAAATCCGGCAATAAAACATTCTGTTCCTACATCAAACTAAACAACACTGCGCAAAAATTATTGCTGAGAAACGACTATTTTTGTTGTGAAAAATCACGTTTGACGGTAGAGCTCAATATAACGCGCTCAAAACATTGTGCTGATGGATGAACTGAATAGTATAGGGGTTGTGGAGGTATTCAACGTAAAGTTGTAACATTCAAAACTTGTATTAAAAAACTTTGACCCTGAAAACCTCCGTATTAACTAGAAGGTTTCCCGGTATTGTCATCATTCTCTTGGCCTTATCCCAATTCATTTGGGGTCGGCGCAGCATGTCTTCTTCTTCCATACTTCTATATTAGTCGTCATCTCACCAGACACCTTCATTCTCGCCACATCATCCTTTAGACAAAAAAGGTCTAAGTACAAAAAAATCGCAATGCTTTATTAATATAGTATTTTGACCCTTCATGTTTCCTTTATTATTCAGAACTCCAATAAAATCTTGCTTTTAAGCCTTAAAAGATGTGTCTTAATATCATCGTCAGTCAAACGTATTAGAAATAACATAGAAGATTCTGAATTGTGTATTTGTTGATTAAAGATTTCGAAATTTAACGTAGTATACAGTAACTGAGTTCTGAAAGCCACCCCCATGAGATACCGCGGCCCTGGAACACAAAGGGCAAAGAAGGAACATGGATGGGTATTAGTCAGTTATAGTCTGACACTCTCTTCCACTCCACCCAGAGCGGGATGAATTTGATGACTTCCAATCCGAAAAAAAAAACCCTCAACATAATTGGATAAAGGCTAGGCAGATAATAAATCAAGTTTGCTCGACTAAATTATTAATCGATATCGAACAAAAGTAAGTCGGGAGGAAAGTTTTGAGTATGAATGTGGATGGGTATAAGAGTAGAGGAAGACCAAAGAAACGAAAGCGGACTGTGTGAAGGATGATATGGCAAGAAAGGAGGTGTCTGATGAGATGATGAGTAACAGAAAAGTATAGAAGAAGAATACGTGCTGTGTCGACCCCAAATAAATTATGATAAGGGCAGAAGAATGATGATGATCGAACAAAAGTAAAAGAATACCTAGTCCTAATCAAAGAATACTCGTTAGGCTAAAATCTCAGCTAGCACTACGACCAGTTCCCAAGCGTACAGCGTCCCTCCCATATAGAGCGGTAGCGTGCTGATTAGCCGAGCGAATATAGCCTTTAATTACAATGCAATTAAACAGTCAACTGCACTAATTGACTGGATAACATCTTTAGCCGCGTGCGCAGAGGTGCGGTACGTTTTTTTGCAGTGAGCGATACGGAGAAAAAAAAATGTTAAGTTAGAATCTTTTTGTGAGCAAAAGGTTCTACTACTGCTTTGTTAATATTTTTGGTTCGACGATTTTTTTTTTCTTTTCAGGTGTATGGCTCACGTGAGTAGTGAAATAAAGGAAATCAATTAATGAAAAATGTATGAAAAAGATAAAGATGAGAGGACATAAGAATCAATGCCCACTTAGTGCTTTATCCTGTTTTTTTAATTTGATTTTATCATACTGCATGACATGACTCCACTGTCAAGAATGAGAGAGCTTTTCTCAAAGATTGATTTAAAATCGCCAAGATTCTGTATTTACCCGACTACATTTACACCAAAGTAGAGTAACGAACCAAAGCTCACAGTGCCACGGTTTTCTCATTCGTCTTACGGAACCATAAAAATGTGTCAACTCGCTTCCGTTACAGTTACAAGAGAATGCGTTTTTTCTATGGCCACCCACTAATTGGGTCGAGTGTTCGTCTCGCGTAGAAATTTTGTAATGTATCCTCAGCCTTACATGGGATTGAAAATAGAAGCTGACTCAGATACTTATTCTTTCGTGATTGCATAATGGTTATGGGAGGGCTGCATTGTGCTGGTTCGGACTTCGGGATAGGAAGGTAGGTTCATCATCAGTTTAGAGTCTGAGTTTTGGTTGATTTTGATTCGTCAGTTAGTAACTTATGTCATTAGCAGATACCGGAATTACTAGGTAGAGCATGTTGTTTACTTTCTTGAAGTTTAGGTAAAGAAAAATACTCCACCTATTTCCTCTCAGCTGTAGTATATAATAGCTGCTGGTGATAATTGAAGTGGTGATGACAACACTTCGGTGAAAGACGTGTTCATACTAAAGGCATGGTCGATGGCCAACTGTGAGAATGTATGAAAAACAAGAGACAATCAATCGGTGGCTGACGTTTGTTTTTTACTTGATGCTTACGGTCTGTGACCGACTAGTCGTTTGGTGTGAACGGGATCTTAAATCTGACAAATTGTGGAACCTTTAGCTGTTGGCTCCAAAATTGCGTAATAGGATATATGTATAAGATGTTAACGTATTTCTTTTTTTTTTTGCCCCGTCCTGTTCAAGTTATAAATATTTGATATGCGTTGTACCTACCTATGTTTATTGTATTTTTTTTGTTATTTTGTATGATGCACGTCATGTCCCTGCGACAAATAAATATTTTTTCTTTCTTTCTTTCTTTCTATAAGTTCGCAGAAGTTCAAAATCAACCCAACTTTGTGTTTTGATGCAAAACTCATAGAACGAGGCTTACCACGAAGGGGCCTATAAGTTGCTGGTAAAATTGAAACGAAGTTTAAGCTAGCAGTTATGCACTTATCAAAATGCTAATAAATCACTACAATTCACATTAAATCTTAACTAGTGACAGATCCGCAGCCCAACGCCTACATTCACCACAATGACACATTTTCTTCGAATCAGAATTGTATCAGAACATAAATTGGTGACAAATATGGTAAATTACAAAGATAGCCTCAATAAATACGAGTATATTGTGTACATATATTTTATGGTTGTCAATGCTAATGATATCAGGCATGATATCATAAAGGGTGTAGCTGACAGACTATTTCCTTTAAAAGACTTCTGAGACTTTAGAGCCGGTGTCATACATTAGCCCTTTCTTTGTCTGCCTTTTTCCCTCCGTCTTTTGTCCTAGAATCCAGACCCAAGAGTAAGCAGCTGTTGTATGCTTTCGTCCAAATATGTCTAGCTTCATCACCATATCAGCCTGAAAGCGTCAACTGATGGACAAAGGTCTACCCCTAACGTCGTCACGTAGACTGGTCTTTTCCTCCTCGCAAGTCATCGTACCGCCTTTTTTTTTTTGGGATGGGAAATCATCAAATAACTCCTCCCGCTCTGGGTGGGTGGTGGGAGTTCCTTCTTTGCCCTTTGTGTTCCAAAGCCGCGGTATCTCTTTCGAACAGTCCCGCAGCCCCGGCAGATCGATCCGCCTTAAGTATACCCTGCCTCCCTGTAAAACATAATTCACATTAAAGCAGTTGTTTCGACTAAAATTACAAATCATACTTAGATCGCCTGCCAGCCTAACCTGGTAGCTGATTAGTTTTAAGTTAATGTTATTACTTGTTTAAGTATTAAGTAAAAAAAGGAGCTCGTGGTTTAATAATAACAGCCGCTCGGGCCCATCTTAAGGTTAAGCCGTGTTTCCTTAGGTTGGTCTGTGGATGGGTGACCACCCATTACATACCAAGTTTCTTCCGTGTCTCGGAAAGCACGTTAAGCCGTTGGTCCCGGGTGTCATTTGTAGATCTTTGACAATTCAGCTGCATCCGGTTAGACTGGAAGCCGACCCCTAATATAGTAGGGAAAGGCTAGGCAGAAGATGAAGTATTAAGTAAAATAAAGGCTAATTTAATTTTTATTTCAGAGTCACACCATCAACCAGTCTCCCAAACCAATATTGGCCAAGAGAATTTCACCTTATCGATAGTAAAGTCAACTGGATATAAAAGATTTAATTGTTTTTTTATCATTTAATTTATGACTCTATAAACTGTATCGACCCTGGGTTGTGGTCCTGCAAGTGAGTCAGTATGACTTTTATTACTGTATGACACAATCGGACGCAATCAGTATCGGAGCAATACGTGTTGCAAGGAAGGAAGCTTGAGAAAAAAGTGTAACACATTGATGACGATTTCTCTATGGGATCTGTTTACATTTTCACGAAAATATGGGGTATTCCTCAAAGCGCAACCATGATGAAAAATAGAGATGGGTATGGTGGATTCATTAACGATATTTTTCATCATGGTTGCGCTTTGAGGAGTAAACATATAAATTTTTAATTTGAATTTGTGAGCGCAAGTAAGGGTTGCGCTTGGAGGAATAATTTAGTTGCGCTTAGTTGGTTGCGCCTAAATATAGTTTAGGAATACCCCGAAAATATGGGGTAGCTGTGGGCCCTTATCATTTTCGTTTTTTTTTACTAAACTTAGTAAGTACCCTTCAAAATCAGAACGTCGGGAATGTGGTTCAACATTTTTTGTCATCAAGGTGCACTGTTGATGGCTGTGAATGTGGTTTCTGCTGTTTAGTTATTGATACTTTATGGTTTCTCTCAACTGTGCAGGACATACTATGGGTTAAGTTTAATCTTCTCTACAGTCATAATGGACTGATGCTAAGGCCAGAAAGCCCACCATCATTCCACGTCCTGACTTTTATAAAAAAGCTCAAAGAATCTTTAATTGTTTTTCACGATAAACCATTATTTCGTGCATACTTTCAACTTTGCCTTTATAAATATGATGAGTTTACTCTTTCAAGGTATTCCGTCCATCTCCTACAAAAAAGAAGGATTTGAATGCTGATGCTGCTGGTGTTTAGTTATTTTTACTTTGTGAAGGCAACAGAATCAGTCCGTCTCAGGGTTATCAGCCAGGGATGCTAGGTCAGAAAGCTTATCATCACATTATCTCCTTATTAAAGTATACAAATTAACTCGAAAAATCTTCAATTAATGAGTCACGGTGACCCTATGTACAAGTTCTTGAAAAGGAAGGTCCTTACAACAGGGTATTCCGTCCATCTCCTGCCGTATTACTGGTGCCTTATTATGATTCCAGGAAAGCTTTACCTTAGGCCCTTAGGTCCGTGGTACACAATAGCGCAGTGGTCGGGACTCGGCACACGCTACAAATAAGATCGCGGGGGACACGTCATGCGGATTGCGGAGATTAGGTCAGTTTGTGCCTCGCAGTCGGGTAGGAGCATTCGATGCTTTAGAACATTGATTAGGCATTTGCTTGAATCGTTTACAATCTTTGTGGTAGACTCTCTACAGTACCTTATTTATTTTGGTTATAGGTCATAAAAAGAGAATGAAATATGCCGATGATTTAGTTTAGTTTTTTTTAGTTTAGTGTTTTTTTGTTTGAGTTTAATACACACATAGGTATTTTACCTAAGGGTTTTGAAATTGATGATTTCTGTCTCTATTTCATTTATCATACAAAATATACTTTGTGTAAGATCTGTACCAAAGTAAAGATTTTATTGAACTTTATAATTCTTATTAGTCATAGCCTAACACAGATCAACTACAGTGACATTAACAAGAGCCCAGATACCGGGCACACGAGTTCGCGTGCCGTTGCGACAGCGCCGCGCCCAACCACCACTACCACCAGTGATGTGCGTGCAACAATATCGATCTTATTACGTATCGATACATAGCACACTGGCATCAAACACCCGCCGAACTAAACTACGAGACATGAGGGTTCGCGTGTTGCGACAGCGCCGCGCCCAGGCTAATACTAGTGATGTTTGTACGCTAAACAATATCGATTACATTGTGTATCGATAAATTGTAGACTTGTGTGCAGCAGTGACTTAATAAGATGGACGGGCGCTCGTGGGATAGCGGCACTAGTGAAGTGCGTGCATAAATATCGATTACGTTGCGATTCGATACTTAGTGGGCCTATATCATAGTGACCATGCCATATTTAAGACACACGAGTTCGCGTGTCGTTGCAACAGTGCCGCGCCTAGCTAGAGATGTGCGTGTATCGATGTTATATCGCTCGATAAGTTTCCGCATCGACCGCCATTCGTAACGGTCTCTGTTTCCTGACCAATTGCTCTTGTTTCACGTGAATTTTGTCGGTAAGGAATCTTTGTTACGTGTGTTACAGTTACTGCAATATTATTACATGCGAAAGATTTACCGATCGAGATTTCGTTTTCTGTTACATCATTTTATTGCCGGCTGAACCAATTCCTTATGAATCGTGGCATGGCTGCTGACAATATAAGCCCATATAAAGTATCATAAACTTCACGTTTTCAGCCAGTATTTCAAAATTTATAAGCACCTACTGAACACTAGATGACCGACATACGGCATAACTACCCACTGTACATCCTAGTTATATTCTTTGCCAGCAACAACATGATCGATAAAAGAAACTATCTAATTTATAGCGATATTGTACTTTGTACCCAGTAACCAGTGCTCCTCCTCTCACTAATTTAAATAATTAATTGTGACAACTGCCAAACCATTAGCTACCGGTGCTACAACACTACAAAACGGAGCGATAGCACAATTAGATGTAAGTATTTGCAACACCCGGCACGCGCCGCCCCCTAGCCACTGTCCACGGGCTTTCTACAAAAATCTAACAAATAAATACTACAATCATGATTATTTGTGGTCTTTCCTTAGTGTAAATGTTTTCTCTTTAGTACGTACTAATTTATCTGTTGACTGAGTCTGTGCTTTAAAGGCATTTAAGGTTTAAGCTGGCTGGGTAATTGCGTAACACACTCACAGTCCCGGCGCTACATTTTGATACATTTTAACAATTCAATAATATGTCGTTCTGGTGGATAAGGAATTCCCTTTCCAAAATCTTTTCAGGACAGTTATATAAAACAAACCGGCCAAGTGCGAATTGATCTCCCACACACAGGGTTCCATAGCAACAAACTAGATAAAAACAATATTTTTGACGCCCATTCATATGTAAAGTTACATATCATAGTAAATGTTGTGTGACGAATCTATAAGGGTTTCGTTTTTTTTTCTATTTGACAACGGAACTAGGGTGCTGGTAGGCGGTCAATCCAAATGATTTCGGAAGATATCCAGAAGGAAGCACCATATACTTTAGTAAGTGACTGCAAGCATGGGTTCTAGGTTCCTGCAAACGGTTCTTTGGATTCCCCCCATTCCTTCCAGTTTTCTCGATATTGCGCCTCTTCTCGCCAATCAATCTGGCTATTTTAACATATTGCTATACCAGACCAAGAAAATCTTCAGAAACCCCTGCCAGCCAGTGACCTCCAAAGAATTGTTCGACCATAATAGCTTCCTCTTTAATCACATTCTTCGTATATCATACCTATGTCATGTCATATCTCATAAAATTCCTCAGTTTCTATATTATTAAGATATTATTGAATGCCTGTGATATTGAGTAGCTCAGAACAATGCTAGCTATTCGCTGAGCATTCAGGATCTCCGCAAAGCTCAGCGTTTGTCACGATGTATCTATGTTTTGCTAATCAGTAATGGAATTACTGACTGGTATACCGATGAGTCGGTGTTAATTGTGTAGAGGAAAAATCCTTATCCTTACTATATCTTATATATAAAATTCTCGTGTCAGAATGTTAGTTACCATATTCCTCCGAAACGGCTTGACCGATTTTTATGAAATTTTATATGCATATTCAGTACGTCTGAGAATACGACTATCTATTTTTCATACCCCTAAGTGACGCAGACGAAGTTGCGCGGGTCAGCTAGTAATATTATAAATGCGAAAGTAGGTTTGTTTGTTACCTTTTCACGCCTAAACCACTGAACCAATCATTCTGCATATACTTTGTCAGGTGAATAGAAACGGACATATTGTACATTTTATCCCGAAAAAAAGTACTGTTCCCTAGGAAAACAACAATAACGTTTTTATGAAAATTGATGGCGCCACGTGTGTTTCGAATCATGATTGAATTATATTATTACAAGCTGAGTACGACCCAAATTGGTTGTCAAATTCTAAATTAACGCGAGCGAAGCCGCGGGAAAAAGCTAGCATAATACATAATTGATTATTTGTTTGTCGTATTGATTTATTAAGTGCATTGTGACAACCAGAGGAATTGTTGTCCTGAAGAAGAAATTTTGGAAAGTTGGAACTTATGTTACGTCCAGAGAGGATTCACATTTTGATGTCATAAGCCTTTAATCGAAAATAACCCTGCTTAATCCCAAAGGGTGTTACTAAATCAAATACCCCTAATTGGTTCAGAATATTCAATAATGTTATACAGTCGTATTTTGAACTGCAAGCAAATCCAATTAGAATTAAAACGTCAGTTTTTAGAGCTTCAGTTTCAGAGACTGCCTCGTTGGTCTAGTGGTCGCAATTGCGACTGCTGAGCGTGAAGTACTGGGTTCGATTCCCTGGTCGGGCAAAATTTCTATCAGAAATTTCTTAGTAGCAGTCACGGAGTCTAGACTTACGCCCGGTTGATAGCAATAGGCTCGCCCCCTTTTACATGGGACTTAAACATAGCTGTCGAAATGTGAGTTTACTATTAGGTAAACCTTTGTCTGGATTACAGGCTTGATGTTATGTTATGTTGGTTTAGAGCTTTAAAACTCAGTTTAGTGCTGACATAGACCTATCCTCAGTACCATTACTCCTCACCATCATTATCTGTAGACCGTACCTACTCATTTGCATCTTAACTAAAATTAGTTTTTCTTTTTTTGAATAAATACACCCAACTCAACCCAACCAATCCCAAACCCAACCCAATTCTGGGTTAAGCTCGCCATTGTACATAAGCTATATTATTGCAATTTGTATGTGTATTTTTTTTTTTGTTGTTTTGTGTGCAATAAAGAATAAGAATAAGAAATACATCAATTACTTAAAGCTACTTATAGAATAATTAAAACTAAATATTTACAAAAAAGTCCTTTTTTATATTGTCTCCCACTGCTGGGCAAAGGCCTCCCCTTTCTCCCTCCAAATCCTCTGTTCTGAGCAATTTCTGGCCACGTTTGCCCCGTGAACATGGTCAGATCGTCACACCACCTTCGCCGCGGTCGACCTCGTCGGGGATGTCCACCATCAGGCGTCCAGTGAGTGACGATCTTTGCCCACCTCTCCGGGTGCATCCGTGTGACATGGCCTGCCCAATGCCACTTTAGCTTGGCTGTTTTAAATCCAACATCAGATACTTGACTTATGGAGCGCAAGGTGGTGTTTCTAATGCGATCTGATCGCTTGGCACCTATTATGCTGCACTCCATCGCTCGCTGGCATATCTTAAGGTTGGACTTTTGTTTTTCAGTAAGTGACCAACTTTGCGCACCATATTGCACATGTCGATGAGTTTTCTATTTAATGATATTGGAAGACCAAAAAAGGCCTAATTGATATAAAATAAACTAACTTACTAAATAAATAACAGGACTTTTTCTTTTGATCAAAATCGATTTTTAAATGTCCTCAACTTTTTTAAATATTAACATAAATTAAATCTTCAAATACTAATTAATATTAATGTCCTTAAAACTAAACACACAAAGTTGCGTGTCAACACAGTGACCGACCAGGCCCCACCTCATTCCCGCGCATGTATGACGAGATGACGATATAATCAGTTCAGCACGATCCATCACAGTACTGTCAAACTTATTCGATCGTGTACTAAGTGCCCAATTTACCATGACCTCCCAAAATGGCGCTGACCACTCCTCTTTCGCCCATTTTCAGTTTTAACTTGTTAGTTCTGTATTACACCGAGTATCAACTTAAAATGGTCGCAGTGTCCGTCTCATGTGTTCTCCATGTTTTTTACGTGTCATTAACGTGGGACAGAATATTTAATTAGCTAATTAATATCCGGTATGAACTGTTGTACTTACGAAACGAGTACATCCGTGGTTGTTTCTGAGAGAATCGTTGGTTTAGGTAATTATGTGTGTGGAAAGTGGCCTGCGACCGTGTGACCGTTTATCAAGTAGTTAGAAAATAGTTTTTTTATATTAAATAAAATAACATCAGGCTTGTAATCCCAGAAGGGTTAGGCACAGGTGTACCCAATTATAGTACACCCATATTTCGCCAGATATATTTAAATCCCATGTAATAAGAGCCGGGCCTATCGCCATCAACCGGGCACAGATCCAGACTCCGTGGCTGCTGCTGAGAAAATGCCTAATGGAAAAACAAAATAACACTTTGCCCGACCCGGGAATCAAGGACCTCATGCTCGCCAGTCGCGCTTGCGACCACTCGACCAATGAGAACAATTGTGTACATTTGTGTAGACCTCTGCCTAACCCTTTGGAAATTACAGGCGTGATGTTACGTTTATGAAAAATAGCATATCTCATTTATACTCTTGAGAACACCTAAATTCATCATTCAAATAAAGAACACATCTCATTTATACTCTTGATAACACCTAAATTCATCATTCAAATAAAGAACACATCTCATTTATACTCTTGATAACACCTTTATCAGTTGCTCTATTTTATCATAATTATCCCGTTGCAAACACAGCACGATACCAATAGGAAGTGCCACAGCCTCTCGGAGACAAATGCAGTAATCAGTAGGCTGACGCCCACTCCACTGCAGTTGGTACACTAATTCCATCATTTCAATTAGGTAGACAAACGCGCGGGCGGTTAATCAGTAGATAGGCTGTGTTCCTTTCACTCTTCAGATGGCTATTAGAATAAATATGATGATTGTGTTTCTGCTTCGTAAAGCATACAGGGTGTAAACAGACCCTTCACGAAGCCGTCAACCAAGCATTCTGTACAGCAAACTAAGTAACTTTACGCAAAAAAAAATGCTGGGAAAGGACTTTTTATTGGGGTGAAAAATCACGTTTTATGGTAGGACTCAATGTAACGCACTCAGAACATTGTGTTGATGGATGGATTGAATAGTACGAGGGTTAAAAATCTTACTTTATAAACATGTATTTAAAAAAAAAACTTGTGAAAGAGTCGGAACTTTAACCCCCAATATCTCCGTAACTAGAAGGTATGGTCTAGAACAAAAAAATGATCGCATTGACGGGGAAAATAAGTGCCTTTCGGCTTCGTTAAGGGTCTTTTTACACCCTTTATAAGGATTTAGGTAAAGAATGAAAGAATATTGTAAAAAATGGTCCATGCATCAACACGAATGAAACCTTTACAATAATTACTAGTTCTTTTTATAATTTACATTACAATTATTACAATAGAACGGACACTTCATAATTTAGAAAACATTTTAAAAAGTAATTCATTTCCTTGTCTTATTCCCCGGTGCGGGTGCCATTATTTTTTTGAATTGAATAAGGTTTTTAGTTCCAAAGATAATTTAAGCGATTGAAAGCGCTATGTGAAACGAGCCACATCGACACTAACATTCAATGAATTGACAGATGACACTTTGACAAAACTTTGACACACTTGATATAAATATATATATAAATCGATTTGATAGTAATGACAGATTGACAGTCTCGTCATTTTGTCACTCGCAATTTCTACGTTTCTGTTGGCTTAACTATAACCTCAAATACCGAAAGTGTTCTGGATTTTTTTTTCAATTCTCAGAAGTGTCTGTGATTTTAATTTAATTTCTATCGAATTAATGCATTATTTAGAACACAGAAAATAAATTCACGTCTCTGTTGGTTCTTAGGCGAACGATGTATGGACGCCGAACAATGTCCTTGCCTAAATGTGAGCTTTCGTCAATGTACAAAATGTTTAGATCTAATTATATTAACACTTTTACTAGCGACTCGTAGTTGCTTCGCAGAGTTTTTGCGACTCAACAAAGCATGGAGATTTCTTAATACAACATGTGAAACTTAAAATTACCTAAATAATTTTTAAAATTCTAAAATTTGTTGAGAATCAAAATCGGTTGCGTAGTAAAGAAAAAAAAAACGCGAAACAACAGAATTTTTAAACATTTCCAACTGGCCTTTATTTCATATCATATTTCTGGGCATTTGGTTGATTCTCCTAGTACATACGCTTATTTTTTTCTTTTAACGAACTAGACCTATCTCAAGATGGTGCCTATAAGTCTTCAAGGACCAATACCCAAGAATAGAATGAAGGTGTAACAGGATCTAACAAACAATAATATTCTTTATTAGATTAATCAATCGGGCCTTGCCCAACATAATAATAGCCTATAATACATTATATACGAAGTAGCGCGATCCTAAGCCCAACATCCGCAAAGTTCCTTACCATACGTCATAAGTTATAAGTCATAACCAGCCCGCTATCATACAAACGGATATAGCTCGTAAAATTATCATTTCTGATTTATCTGAGCCAAGTGGGTGGAGACTACTTGTATCAATAATTAATCAGTGGCTAACCAATTAATACAAGAATTTTACCTGCTCTATTTTTATAATATTGTCACTCATTGATTTCACAGAATCACCGAAGTTCTCATAATAAAATTACGCGAACGAGTGGCGGTAAATAATCGTCAAGTCATTTAAATTAAAACTGTCTGCTACACTTTTTTCCTTACTCTGCTCTCAATTTTGAACTTTAATAGCATTATAATAATGACAACGAAACCCAACATTGTAATGTCACCCAAAAGCTGGAGCAGTTATATTAATTATAATAAGTCGAATCGATTTCCTGGCGGTTTGTCACATCGCAATCTCGATATTAAGAGGGAACGGGACCTGCGAGGTAGGTATTTGAAGAAACTATTGCCGTCGCGCTGCGTCAAGCTTGCCCTTGCATAGAGTGCAATAGGGACAGCTGTAGCTCAAACCGATTATATCAAAAAACATTTTGACGCGGTCGATGTTTCGTATTTCCCTTTTTTTTCCTAAAAAACAGAGCCGATTCACTTATTTTTGACATTAAGAAAGAGTATGTTAGGTAGGCCCTGGAACACAAAAGGCAAACAAAGAAGGAACATGGACGGGTTTTAGTCAGTACAACTCTGACACTCCCTTCCAATCCGCCCAGAGCGATAATTTCCCATCTGAAAAAAAACGGTAGGTTCCTATCAATTTCTTTCATTTTGAAAACTTTTCGAATTTGTCTTGTAGTCATCTAATCAGGGCCGTAAAAATGGGTAATTTTTTGTCATTTTTGGAGGTTTAAATTTAAAAGAAAATGACATGGACGTGTCTACAGTAGACCTTGATTTTATGAAAAAAATATTGCTCAAGAGGCATTATTCAGGAAGAAAAAGTGGAATACATTTGTATGGAGACTCGCAGCTTATGTTCCCTCTTAAAACATTTCGAGTTCCCATTCTCATGAGTTCAATTGAAAAACTGATGTCAACGAAAACTTAATGAAGTTCTTAACGACGACGAACGGACAGAAGAAAGATTTATAGCAGCACTAATGACCAGCGGTTACAGAAAAAAATATATAAAGAACAAGTCGAGATTTAATTGCAGTAAGCGGAGTTGTGAACATTAAACAATACAGCAATTTGTATTGACATAACAGAATATTGAGTTCAATATTTTATGGACACAAAGCTGTTAACTGTTCATTGTTTTAATGTTCTAACGTCAGATTGTAATTCAAAGTCAGAGACAGGATTTTAAATGACTAAGTCTTGTTACCCAGAACCCTTTAACTCAAAATAACACTTCATTATACATAATAGTGGTCAAAGGGTTGCCATTTAGTCAACTGCAAGGGGGTGATTATCCCCAACAACTTTATTAAGTACTAATACTTAAGTGCTTAAGGGAGGCCTTTGCCCTGCAGTGGGACACAACAGGCTCATAAAAAAAAAATAAAAAAAAATAATCATCATCATCATTTCTAACCTTTTTCCAACTATGTTGGGGCCAGTCTTACTAGATTGAGCTGAATACCAGTATTTTGCATGGAGCAACTGCCTATCTGACCTCCATAACCCATTTAGTACTGGGTTATACGTTACCCCTTGGTAAGGTTGGCTGTCAGACTTTCGGGACACGACTACTCGTAAAAACTGTCAAATATCTACAAATGACAGCCAGAACCAAGGCTTAACGTGCTTTTCGAGGCTCAGAGAAAACTCGGTATATGTGGTCATCCATCAACGGACCAACCTAGGCAACCGTGGCTTAACCTGAAGATCGACCAGAGTGGCAGTTATTATTTAGCCACGAGCTTCTCTTTGATTAAGTACTAATAATACTAAACACACTGGAAGCCTGTCGGAGGAAATCGCCGTCGAGGTAGACCGCGGCGAAGGTGGTGTGATGATCTGATCTCGTTTGCGGGGCGAACATGGCCAGATATCGCACAGGACAGAGAGGTTTGGAAGGAGAAAGGGGAGGCCTTTGCTCAGCAGTGGGACACTAAAACAGGCTAACAAAAAAAAACAAAAAACAAAAATACTAAACAATGTTTTAAACACCATTCTGTATAACTTAACTAACCTATTTAAGCACGCGGACGATGCACTTTTAAACCACTTAAAAAGGTGTCACAACTCAGTTTCTAATTGACACACTAGACCAAAATTGCAGACTCAAGATGAGATCTATATAAGTTGATAACGACCAAGTATTTCAGCATTACCATCAAGAATTTGTGCAATATATCACATGTTGCATTTAGTAAGGGCCACTCGACCACTATGACATTTGCAAGGGCCAGCTAATAAGACACATTTCTCGTGTAGGGTGTACCCACGATTGTGTAAAACGGGACACCGTGGCGCCTTGTGCGGGAAGGACGGACAATGGCCGCGGTGTCACCGCGATAGCTTGGTTTACATGGAAATCAAATGTGGGCGGAATACTTAGATAAACGTAGGCTGTTAGGTACTGTTTATGTTTTATTGCCGCTTTGATTTCTTGGAATTGAAAATGTTGTTTGTAGGTTTGTGGGGTCGTAAAATAAATATTATTTTTAGTCCGGTAGTTATGTTATACCTAGTGCTGCTTATGAATAATATTTTGAGGCGTTCCATACTCTTAGTAGTCTAAAAACTTCATATTTGAAATTAATTTATGATACAACACTCACTTTTACCATCATTCAAAAACAAATTTAAAGCATTTATTTCAATTAGACAGGCACTTTGCAGGCGCTTTTGAATGTCAGGAAAACAAAGAAAGCAATGCTACAGTCCAAATCACACGGCATAATAACTTGCGAAAGAACTGTGGTTGCCCATTCCATAGCGTAGATATCCATGGAGAAGTATGGGCAAGAAACTCCATGGACACTCCATTCATCATTCCCCACATTTACCTCATAACTTTATTAATTCACCCCAATTTCCGATACCACCAAGATAATAATTAATTGAGAATTATAATTGTGACGATTCATTCTCAATTTTGATAGGATTTCAATCGACAATATGTAGCTTAGCGTATTTTTGATGTGCTAATCCTTCGTCGTAATCTACTTGCTTAAGTAATTTGAAGAAGTGAACCTTAAACTATTAAATACCTTTTTTGTAGGATGTACTTTTTAAATATCTAAAATATTTTTTTATCTCCTCTGTCTCATGTAAGCCAACCCTAACACGTAGAGTGGGCAGCGCAGTGACTACATGTCGCGATAGTGTCGCGAGATTCCTAGCAAGCAAGACCTTATTGAGAATGTACGCGAAGCGAATGCAGCGTGGTCACATCACTATTTTATTTATGTTGACTGTTTATTAAGATTGAGTGGATTTCAACTTTTAAGCTAAAATTACACTGTCTTTTGAAGTTGAAATTAATTTATTTTACAGTATCAATTAATTGAATCTTTACAAGATGTAGGAGATGAACTTAACTCGCCCAAGGTGTGTCCATTCTTAACTTCTTATCCTAGACAATGAGGCGTGTCAGGGACCGAACTCAATCGCCCACTTAATCCTCTATTATAGGGTACCAAGGCGCTGCGCGTGCGCTCAAACCGGCCGCTCGATAATAAGTGTAATTGCGCTATCTGCGTCCTTGTTCCGTCCTTGCTTTCACTGATAACGCCGCTCGCTCGAGGTTATCACTTATATAATAATGAGTGATTAAAATCTCCCAAAAGGTCAAGCTTTTTTTTGACCCTTGCGCCAGTGAACTGATTTTTGACATTTAATTGAGGATCGATTGCGAATTTTCAAGTTTTTATTGACTGATCCGTTTCAAGGACAATATTTTTACTTTCAAATTTTACTTTTTAACTTACACAATTGAGGTTTTGAACCTGCATTACATATTGTAAGGGAAACTCGACAGTATTTTCGTAAGTGTTCGATAGCCATCGCTTTTAACGTTTATTTTGTAAGCGCATATAAAGTTTACAGTTTGTAGGTCAGCGGTTACAATCGAACATATAATATGAAATGTTTTGATGAAGTCTTCGCCAATCGCGAGTTAGTAAACATTGGAAGAATCCTCTGATTGGCTCTTCGTCGGCGTGTCCTTTTAGACTCACGATCTTACATTAGACACAAGTAATCATTGGTGGATTCGCAATTAATCGAGGCATTTAAAATAACCTATGATGGTTGTCCATGTAACAATATTTAACTGTGGGTCATGTTTCATAGAGGTGTGTTTACTAACTGACATTTAAATAAACTCGTGTAAGTATTCTGATTGCGCAACTACCTGTGTACTACATCGTAGCTGGAGATAATTATTAATTATAATCAAACTGGTTGTATGTATGAAACTATGAAAGTAATACAGGCAAGCTAAAAACTTTCTTGTTTCTACCAATCGTCGTTCGTCGTTGAAGATCTAAGACCACGTAAGTAATTTTTTTGCGGTTTTGACATTTGGATTTTTGATCCAGTTTGCCGATATTTTGGGCTCAAAACTGTGAATAAAAAATAGGGATACCGATCTCAAAACTAAAAAGATTTATTTATTAAAAGTTTATGCACAAATCAAAACTGTACTGTACGGTCTTAATGCCTTGGGCAATCCATTTATTGTCCTTAAAACGGCGACAGACAGCGCCACCTATCACAACAAAACGAAAACCACCATGGACATGAAGTGACAAGGCGATCGCATATTCAGGGTTTTTACAAACGCCACTGGATTTTAACACTTTTAACTACAGACTTTGGAACCTAAATTTATTTTTGGAAGAATCCAAGAACGACATAGCTTTCTAATACATATTAGGTTCAGTTATCTCTAGAATTATGTTTACGAAACTTATACTGTTACTTACGGGATATTTTTTTCCCGATATTTCGACCCAACAACCAATCCTGGCGTTTGCAACAGCGCGGCAGCGTCGAAATATCGGGTGCTCAAAATAATGAACAATCACGGAAGATATGCCGTAAGTGACAGTATAAGTTTAGTTGTAAACCGTGGAAGCTTAAACATTGTTTACGATATCCATTTTCCAGTCTCATATTTTGATCTAATAGGTCATTGGGTATAATGTTTCGTATTCTACCTTTGTTAAATCCTCGTACTCATCAATCCATCTGCAAAGCGCGATGAATAAGCAATTAACAAACTAATGAAACCTTTTATTGTAGCAATCATTTATTCATTCATTCATTTTAGCCCATCGATCATCAGTTCATCATCGTGCTAAATAATAACAGGCGCTCGGATTGATCCTAGGCATAGGTCGGTCCTTGGATGGGTGACCAACCATAACATACCGAGTTTCCTCCGTGCCTCGGAAAGCACTTGAAGCCAGTGGTCCCGGCTGTCATTTTTAAAGTTTTAACAGTCGTTACAGGTAACGACTGTTAAAACTTTAAAAATGACACTGACTACCTGTAGTCAGTGGCCCGAAAGTCTAACCAAGGGGTATCGTAGGTATTACTCAGTACTAACTGGGTTGTGGAGGTCAGATAGGCAGTCGCTCCATGAGGTTCTGAATTCAATTCCCGGGTCGTGCAAAATCTTATTGGGTTTTCCATTAGAAATTTCTCAGTAACAGTCACGGAGTCTGGATTTTTCCCGGTTAGTGTCAATAGGCTCGCCCCCAATTACATGGGACTTAACATAACTGGCGAAATGTGGGTGTACTATTAGGTATACCTCACCCTAACCCTTCGTGGATTACAGGCTTGATGTTATGTTTATGTTAAACATAAATGGTGAAACATGGTGTGCACTATTATGTACACCTCTGCTTAACTCATCAGGAATCTTCGACGTGATGATATGCTAGAGCTAGACTTTACCTTACCCAACATTGGGTAACCCCCACTTCCACGGAAGTCGTTGACGAAACCCAGCAAGCATTCCCCACGATGACTAATGTGAAATGTCCTCCACAACCGAGCTATCTCATGTATCAAGAGTAACGTGATGATATTTAGAATCGTGTCACCGCCATTTTGCAGTAATTAAGTGGATACGTGGGAATTTAAACATTAGAATCTGTACAAATCCTTGTTTCTCATTGACATTTAAACAAATTTCTACTTTGTACAGGTCTAAATTAAGTTGATTTTAGAATGACTTGTTAAAAATGTCTTTATTGAAAAAAAAAAAATTGTTAGAGTCACAGTGCATTCTGAATCTGATCGACTCAGCTTATCGCAGTCCAGTCCACTCGACACAGGCTCCCTCTAGTTATTTTCTTAAATAAACATATATCTGTTTATAGTATAGGAAACTGAATTATGAATGCAGTATAAGTGTAGTATCCAGTGGGCCATCACGAGCCATCACGAGCAAACTTTATAACATATTTGTATAATTCGTAGCGTCGTTATTACGTCGGCATGCAGTTCGCAAGACTGGAGTTTCTCTATAAAAATGAGTCACTAGTGTTTTGTATGTGTTTATGTTAAGTGTAATTCATCTTAACTAAATAATTTACTCACTAGCTATAACTTTTTCGGCTAATACGAAGGTCAACGTCAAATCGCTAGTGTGGGGGCAAGGTAATATATTTAAAAAAAACGGCTGTAGTTCAAGAAAAGTGATGATCGTTTTCAAAACGTTTCGTATTTCTACAAAATTACTTTCAACAAGATGAGTATACCTGCGGTATCTACGGTATAATAGTTCATACCAAAATATTTTAGACTTTTTCATCACCGATATCCCATAAACGTCAAGATGACAGGACACAGGTTTTTCGTATGTCTTGTGAATAGGATTTAATACAATATTTCTACTATTTCATACTTTCATAGTAAAATTCTACACTCATCCCTGATAAAATATCAATTTGTCTAGGCGCTCTAGTTTACTTATGTCAGTCCAATAATTAGCCTGCTCCTGACATCGTCAACTTTATTCAGGCTAAGTCAATATTTTTCAGATCCAAAGTGGTATCCAGTGGCAAGTGGTAATATCTGGCTCAGCATCAAGTTTTTTCACAGTTAGTTATCTTTTTCAGCCTGTCATGAAAAGTAGTTTCATTTGCCAAATGATTTTTCTTGAACTTTGTATGTATGTAAATGTATATCTAGTGAATTTGCAGATACTAAATTATAATATGTCTATGATAATATTATTATGTCTTTTCTTCAGGTTACACTTAAGACGATGGGTTAGAAAGTGCCAAATAAAATGAACACAACATATTTGTATTGTATTGTTTTATTTTTCAATGCGTTTACAATATTTTTAATTGAACTTGAAATTAAAGTACAAGTGTACTTAACATACATCTTTATCGTGTGACGTTAAAACCTTATCGAACTAGTGCCTCCGAGTGATATGATTACAAATATCTTACTTTACAAGTATTGCAAAGATCACGCGGTCCAAAGATACAAGCTTGAAAACCTATGATACATGTGTACTGGCCCTTAGAAATACGTAAAGTTTTATGCATGGAGGTCGTGATTGGAAAATGACGTAATTTTTAAACGTTTTTTTTTAAGTTACTGTTTGTGATCAAAGTCTCAAAGACAAAGAATCGCTTAAAACTGTGGTACTAACTATATCTAGACGATAGGCAAAGAATAGCAACGTGATCGAAATTACTTTGCAGAAAATCTTACGAAGTTATTTCTTATATTTAAAGATACATTTAACTTTTTATAGGACCCTTATTACTATTGTAATAAGTATCGCTAAAATCTTTGAGCTTCGATTTAATATAAAACACATGATATGCATTTTGTGTATCGCAAACTCTATGTACAACAGTTGTGTAAATAACAAATTTAACAAAATATTATTTTATTAATTGATTTTCTAAAGACGCAAATAACTAACGATTTTATTCACAATACCAATTATTACTGGATTATTATTGTATAATATTTTTTTTTACCAAATAAATATCGAATAATTTTGGGATATAGAAAAACTTTGGTAGTTTTCATTGACTAAACGAGCAACCTCATTTTTTTTACCAATTTTTATAATTTACAAAATATAATGAAAATATCAATACCGTATTTCCGTATCGATATTTCATTGACATTAAATTAATTTGTGTTTAAAAAATATAATTTAAAATAAAATAAATCCATTCGCATTAAATTTAAAAATAGCTCACAAATCGAGCGAAGCACTAAAATTTGATATTTTTTAAACATCAATTAATGAACTTGTACTCTACTTTACACAATAACAGACAAAACATGTTTATGTACACTTATTATAATAGAAAATACGTTTTAAGTCAACCTTAAATCTCAAGATATGAACTAGGAACAAATATTTAAGTTATCATCAAAACGATTTTTTCTTAACAAATCTACGCGTAATCTTAAATTAATTTTATCATAATATAAGTAAAATACTAAAGTGATTTGTCATGTCGCTTAGAATAATGTATTTCTCTAGTAAATCATTTTTACAGTAAACAAGAAAAAAACTGTGTTTTTTTTAGCTACGTGTCAATGCCAAACAAATCCAGATTAATTTTATTGAAATACATTTTAGTTTAACCTAAAACGTATTTCAACGCGTGCTTACAGCGTATCTTAAATAAGCTAAAGCACAAACAAAATAATTTAGATTTTATATATCATGAACGTCAATTGCGTATTGAATCCATATTCTATATTGCTCTCAATATGAACGTTAGAGAGTCCCTATACGTAATATACACCCGCACTACTACGTGTCGTCTACTTGAACTTGCTTACTTATTTACACCGATCCTACAATATTCAGCTCACTGAAACGGGATACTTTCAAACTTGAAGCATTTACACTGGATACGACATATAGGATCACTGGATAATTATGCTGACAACTTAGTCAAATAATTTATGACATTAAAGATTATGTCGTTTCCAGTCTATTTGCTGTACGGTCTAGCACATTTCTTAGTTAAAAGGCTGCGTCCATAGCGGTGGCGGTGGCGGCAGCGGGTAAGCTGGGGGCTATGTGGAGATAGCGAGCGAGGGGCGCGGGCCGTGCGCGGCGTGTGCCCCGTGCGCCCCGTGCGCGCCGTGCGTGCCGTGCGCGCCGTGCGTCCCGTGCGCGCCGTGCGGGGGCGTGGCCGCCGGGGAGCGCGCGCCCGGGGAACACGTCACCTTACCCATGAACGACCGAATATCATCGAAATACGCGTCTTCCCTCTCAGTGTCCGCAGAGCTTGGAGAATCTCCACCTTCCGCCTCGTGCTTCTTCAAGTGACGATCGAGATTCGTCTGCTGCCCGAAACATCTCTCGCACAAGGGACACCGAAATGGCCGCTCCTTGTTGTGGATGTTCCTCACGTGCCGCTGAAGGTTCGACGAGATCGAGAACGAGCGCTCGCAGTACTTGCACTTGTAAGGCTGCTCGCCAGTGTGTGTACGTAGGTGACGAGTCAGGTTCGCACTCCGCGGGAACACTTTTCCGCAGAACTTACAAGCGTACCGGTCACGCAGCTTTCCGGATCCCGAACTAAGCTCTTGAAACTTGGCATACGCGCTTGATTGCCTGTCGGGCCCATCAGTACCGAGAAGTGGGGATAAAAAATTGAAAGGACTCGGAACATAAGGAGAGTGCGACGAGTTCAGGAGCGATTCAGAAGTGTGGAACGATGGGAATCGAGGCCGGTACATGGCATCGATCAAGTTGCTGTGTTGCGGGTGAACGGGCATGGGGAACGCGAGAGGTGGTGATACTAGCTGCGGTGGCGATTCCTCCCTTTTAGGTTCTACGCCTTCAACATCGACGTCTGTTGTGTCATTTTCAGGAGTCTTGCTCCTCGCGGCAGGGCTTTCAGGAGGTGAATAAGACTTGACTGAGTTGCGAAAGGAACGATCGTCATTCTCTGCTTCAGAATCCTTATCGTTTTGTTTCCTGGACACCGATAAATCTAAAGGCTGGTCACCTTCGTCTTTCTTCGTATCTTCTTCAACATCGGAATATTCCGACGTTTTATCGTCTTCGATAACATTCTTGGACAAGTCTTTGGGTAATGGTGACATAGACTTGTTACCCTGAATGTCATTATTATTGAGCTTGAGAGAGAAGTTAAAGGGAGACTTCCTCTTCATTTCGTCTCTGGCGAAACTGAATGGAGCAATTGGTGTAGGCAGTGGCATGACTGGTGATGGTCGGCGTTGAGATGACGCTTCCTCTCCAGAAGGAGGCGATTGCTTTGAATAAAGACTATGTGATTTGTTGGGCGTAGCCCTATCTGAACTGTAGCTGTCTCGTTTATTTTCGAAATCCAAATCCTTGGGCTTCTTGTTATCATCTAAAGAGTTTGAGCTGTCCATGCTTTTTACTGATAGGCGGCCTTCTTGCTGCTTGGAAACTAAGTTGGCATTTGACATGGCCATATCGTGTTCCATAGCAAGTCTTGCTCCTTGAACGTTGAACAGCAATGGGCTGAGGAACTCAGGTGGGCAGGCAGCAGCAGCGGCGGCAGAGAATAGCGCCGGATAGTGGGCAAACGTGTTATATGGCAGGGGCAGAGTGGGTCCCCTGTACATCGGGAACGGGTTGGTGTTGTTAGGGTTATTCATCCCGACGTTTTGTAGTGATGGTATTTGCGATAGGCCCTGGGGCATTTGTCCTCGCAGGTTAACGGAAGCTGCTGCAGCGGTGTCACAAAATCTCTTGTGCTTAGTAAGAGAGGCGTAAGACGTGAAGGACTGGCCACATTTTCCGCATTCAACGAGTGCTCTGCAAGCGACGTGCATCCGCTTGTGCCGGCAGAGATTGGAGAACTGGGTGTAAGCCTGGAAACAGAGACAATTGGCTTTTAGAAACCATCATTTTACGGGAGTGACTTATTTTTGTCTGCGATTATTTAGATGGATTTAGATGCATATTTAATTAAAGAAGATCTACTAAAACTTGGTAAAAGGAGAGCACATCGAATAATTACAATCCGAATATTATTATACTAAAACTAATTCTTAGTTCAAAAATAAGATGGTTTAAGAGATAAAAGCAAAGATTCTCACCTTAAAGCAAACCTTGCACTGGAAGGGCTTGACGCTGGAGTGTATGTGCGTGTGCTGCTTCAGGCCGGAGGAGGTGGCGAAGGTCTTCCCGCATTCGGGGCAGGCGTGGCTGCGGGCGCCCGCGTGCTGAGCGCGAATGTGGCGCTGGAGGTTGGAAGGATCGGTAAATACCTGAAATAACATCAGGGTTTCGCAAACGGTGAAACAGATACCACCGGTAAATTGCCCACTTAATTTAAAATTTAAACCCAGGGAGTTAGATGTGACCCATTAAAGCCTGCTTGCACGACATATCTTTAATTACATTTAGCGCTAAACATTTGTTATTTAAAACATCATTCTGTGTATGTCAAATTCAAACGATTGATGTTTTAGAACAATGTTACTTAATTTATTTAGCGCTAATTGTATTCAGTGATTAGTTGTGCAAGATGGCCTCTCTTTGAAAAGGAATGATTGAAGTTAAAGTTAAATGTTAAAAGATAAAATTGAGAAATGAGATTATGCTAATAAAAGTCAAAATTTTAATAAACCCATGTTTTTTCAGGATGTAAAACAATACATATCTAAACTACTAATTTCCATATTAAACTATTGAGAAACTACAAGTATTCAATTCACACCTTAGGACAGTTCTCGCAGGGATACTTTCTGATGTCAGTATGCGCAAGCGCACGGTGTCGCAGGAGCAATACTCGAGTGCTGTAAGCTCGGTTACAAAGTTCGCAGTGAAATGCAGCGGCCGGCTGGGCGTGCTCCGTTATCAAGTGCCGATCGAGACTGCAACAAAACACGAGAAAATTTATATAAAAATATCATTCAGCCGAGTAAATGTCAAGGACGACAAAATTTCCCCTTGATCCAAAACATCCGCGTATGTGTAGAGAAAGTTAGTCGCAGGATTCAGCTGAAGGTCGTTTAGATTTAGCTGTTATCCTCAAGGATAGTCACATTCTTTTGTATCTGTAAGGTAAGCTGTTATTGAGTTTTAGTCGGCGTTTTTTCCGGTGGACTTTGGAACAAAGATACGTCGGCCGTGTCAGGTTTGACCCGATATCAGTTGCGGGGATCTTGTTGTCCTCGAAGCACGTGTAGTGACTTACAGGTATTTAAAAAGACATGCTTTATTGTTTATTAATGTGTAACGTTGGTGCTTTTCAGAATACAAGATGTTATATTTAAGTAGTCTTATATCGTAGAATCGAAAGAGGAGCTCGTGGCTAAATAATAACAGCCACTCAGGTCGATCTTTAGGTTAAGCCGTGCTTGCCTAGGTTGGTCTGTGGATAGGTGACCACCCATTATATACCGAGTTTCCTCTGTGCCTCGGAAAGCACGTTAAGCCGTTGGTCCCGGGTGTCATTTGTAGATCTTTGACAGTCCTTAGGTAGTCAGTGGCCCAAAAAGTAGGGGTAACGTATTACCCAGTACTAACTGGGTTGTGGAGGTCAGATAGGCAGTCGCTCCATGTAAAATACTGGTATACAGCTGCATCCGATTAGACTGGAAGCCGACCCCAATATAGTTGCGAAAAGGCTAGGCAGATGATATCGTAGAATTGAAAGACGAATTAAAAAGTATTGGATGTTTTATAAAATAGAAAAGGGATATTCTAATATCATCGCCACATGGGAGACCCCATGTGGCGATGATATTAGAATATCCATTTGTTTCCCAGTAAATGTGTAGAAGACATTTTCACGCAACTATAAAGTATGAAACACATCTGTATTCGATAGCGTCCCCGTTTAGTTTAACATTTGTATCGCCTATTTGCATTAAAAGAAACATTCACAAACTACCCTAGTTTGTATCAGTGACACTTTCATAGCGGCAGTAATCTAACATCATTTTATATTGTAATTGTATTTTATCGCATACCACCGACGACTCCATTAGAAAGTGAGGAGATTACGCTAACGAACTCGAATAGGGCCCTGCCATCCGTATAGAGCCTACTTATTGGAAAAGACAAAATAATAACATCTTTATGCATAGGGATCGCCCACGCGAACATAACTTATACACTCGCCCATACATAATTCAAACATGTTTTCGTTCCTGGCCGGTATGTATGAATTCATTTTTGCAATAAATTCTGTATGAACACGTTTTATGAGCAAAATTCGTACTAGACGCGTAGTTTATGTGTTTCCGCATCGCTTCCGAGTACTTCATTCATGTGACCCTCTTTTTCTCCGATTGCGTAGGAAATACTGTTATCACCGGCATAATAACGTGTGTCGACGCTTGATGGAAAACGTATATCATTTGCAATAACGTTCGGAGTGAGTCTCCTTGGCGTAACTGGCCTACCGCACGCAACCCTCCAGCCTCCGGCTATTTTCTAACGCTGCACCTGTTACACCTCGTTAGTCGAGTTTTAATACAAACACAGATTACATCGCTGGTTTTATTAAGGAAATAGCATTGACTAGTTGTTGGTACGGGTAGATCTATGTCGATCTGTTCGAGAGCGTCGTGAACGTCAGGCGTCCGAGATGGAACGTTTTCACTGTTGCACGGCGGCGGGCTCGTGGCCGTATCTTTTAATTAATCTAAGGAGTAAAATCTACCGTCGGTAATGGTTCCGTCGCTTACTGTCTGTTCGTCCGTTGCGTTCTCTTGCATGTCGACTAGACGTACGAACATCCATGTTGAAATCTGTGTCACATATAGACAGCCAATTAGAATCCTATTAGTTGGATTTGTGTAGTGCAAATACAGGTGTATTTTAGTTAACGTATTGATTTTAATTTGTAGTTTTTTATACTATTTTATTCGACACGTGTAATTATTTACTTGTATTTTATTGCACATAAGATTCTTGTTAATATTTCGCAGTGTACTCATTATTATATTCTAGCTCGTTATAGTTTTCAGTAGCCTCATAAACAATAATGAGTTCCATCAATACATTTTGCAACACATCACCCAAATGAGTACCTCAGTACATTCTACGCTATTTAGTAGATTCGTAATCGACGCACGCGCAACTGAGATACAACGCATAGCCCCAGGGCTCACTTGCACAAGCATCGTATCTACACTTACGATCTCATACTTCAACTATACGAGTATTTTTAGGGTTCCGTACCCAAAGGCTGCCAATGAGACCTATTACTTAGTCTCTGCTGTCTATCTGTCCGTCAGTCTGTCATAGAGTTGTACCTTTTGAATTCTAATAGGTAGACACTTGACCAGTTCACTGAGGGTGTATGTATGACTGTAGCCGCTATAAAAACAAATAAAATAAAATCAAACTATATTTTTTTAAATATGTAGAGTAAAATATTGTACGCTGGTACGGAACCCTTCGCGTGCGAGTCCAAGTTGTACTTGGCCGGTTTTTTTTTTCATTACCCCGCAACATCTAAGTAAACGAATCTTTTAGAACAGCTGTTGTATCTTTTAATAGTATATTGCGCAATTTCTATAACAATTGAAAGTGTATTGCATTCTTTGTGTTAGTAGTAATAGAACATTGGTTTGTTATCACTTGCTACCATGACTTGTTATTTTTTTGCCTTTTATATGTCGTAAGTATCTATAGTTGATAATATTTCTGTTTGTTTGCTTGAGTTGCGACGCCACTACTGAGCATGAGCTCCTGGGTTCGATTCCGGGGTCGGACAAAGTGTTATTGGGCTTTTCCACGTAGTCTGGATTTGTGCCCGGTTGATGGCAACAGGCTCACCCCCTATTACATGGGACTTGAATATTAAACTGGTGAAATGTGAGTGCGCTATTAGGTACACCTCTGCCTTACCCTTCGGGGATTACAGGCGTGATGTTATGATTTTATGTGTTGCCTGAGTTGTTAATTTTTTATAGAACATAATTGGTAGTGGTTATTGAAACCAATTTTGTACGCATCTAATGTATGGCCTCTTATGTATTTTTTCAGTGTTTGATTCTGGGTATCTAAATAGTCCTTTCATAAAATGAATCAAAATGTTAACAAGACCAATTTTCTCTATCAACACACCCAGTACAATTAACAAACCATCATTCACAGATAACATCCCCACAATCTGCTAACTAGAAACATTACGTCCGCTGAGACCGAAACTGAACACGCTGTAGACATTGATATCCGCCGATCATAGGAATAATCTACATGTTCACGAATTGATAACATCCAATGAACAACTTTCGTTCCAAGTCGATCTATTAAGCTCCGCCCACACGGGGCAACGATACGAACTGGTCACTAAAATGACGCTAAGTGTTTCTAAGATGCGCTGGAAGCTGGCTTAGTAAAATACATTATATTAGGTCGTATAAGTGCCGTTGAAAGGAAAAATAAAAGAAAGGGAATTATACATAAGACAAATTAATGCCTAATTGTCTAGCAAAAGTGGCAAGTATTTTGCTTTAACAGTATTTAATAGATTTTGCCGTGAATGGATATTGTTTCAATGTTTTAATGATTGATTGGCTCTAGCGGCTAGCCTAAACAAAAACCTAGTCGGTGTGCAAAATATAATACAAGTTTTTAATGTTATAACTATACTTTACATACCTCCAAGATCCCCATACTATTCAATGCATCCATCAGCTTAATGTTTTGAGTGCATTACATTGAGTCCTACCGTAAAACTTGATTTAACACCTTAAAAAAAAAGTCATTTACAGCAATAATTTTGCTCAAGTTACTTGGTTTGATATACAGAATGCTTGGTTGACGGCTTCGTGAAGGGTCCGTTTACACCCTGTATTTTAGCATAACTTAAAAAATTAAATAAATAATTCTTTGTGCGTCATTTTAGCTCCGCTCCAGACTAATGATGTACTACCGACGAACGTGCTTACATTTTAATAATCGATTGTAGATCCCGGCTAGCGCTAACAATCGGTTGAGAAATACCGTAGCTCAGTCCATGTCCGAGCCGATAGCATCGATATTATCCGCCCAGCCGATCCGATTCTCTATTTGAGTATCACATGTTAATGAACCCGTTATTACGGCTTGTTAATCACCAATTATATAACACCGACTGTCATATCCATCAAAATGTTCTTTGAAAAAATTATTGACCCGATCAAATTACCGTAGTAATTTAATTTCCCAAAATTACCACCTTTATTGAATTAGCTACAAACTAGATCAGCGACAAATAAAAAAAAAAAAAAAAAAATAAAAAAAAAAAAAAACTTCTTTATTTGCCAAATCAAATCAAAATAACAACCTTGCACAGTTCGGTAAGTAACATATAAGCAGTAGATGTAGTTACACTTTTGTTTGTCAGGTGTCGGTACCTACTTATTATGGTTGTAAACACAGAACTGATTCGCTCTGTTCCCCGTACTAGTATAGACTGTATTACGGTGGAACAGTTTTCCTCGTTCTCTGTGATTGTACTTATGGTAGCATACTTGTGACAAAATAATATTTTAGTAGAATAAAGAGTTTTAGGAAATAAAAAACAACAAAACACTTAATAACTTAAACTAGGGTAGGCAAACATACAATTAGGGAACTCGCTTATTGTTAAGTTGTAGGTAGATGTAAAAATTGACATAGTATAGGCAAAATATTTAGATGCTTAGTTTGTTTACATTGTGTTTGGTTATACTTTTATAGTGTTTGCCTGTTATAAAAACTAGTGGGAAAATATATTTAAAGTAAAAATTAATTAATGTAGATCATGATTTTTTTGCGATTATCTTTATGTGTAGAAAGTGTACGTTGTGTGTAAAGTGATTTGTAATGTGTGGATGTATGTGTATGATGCAGTTTTGGTGATTTATTTGGGTTGGGTTTAGAATCGCGTCCTCTGAATTCGAGGATTCTGTCACTGTGGGTATAAATCTGTGTTAGACAAATAATAGTGTTCGTACAAAAGATCAGATCACGATCGAATAGCCTGTAATTTTAGTGTTCGACTTCGCAATCGCTACCTGATCGATCTGATATCGATTCAAGGTGTGACAGCGGCGATGATCATTCGAATTGTGACAGCACTCTGACGAAAGTAAGAGTGAAAAGAGATCCGATAAGAGTGATTACAATGAGATTTCGTAATACACATGATGCATTATAATACGCCCGAACAAGTATTCGGAACGAACGTGACACTATAATTTAATATATCAATAATAAGAATAGTTGATTCTTCTACTGTGTGATACGATGCGACACCTACTTGGGTAATGCATTACTGATGTCAACGAGATGTATCTTAGAACAGAATCTGAGGATTACAGAAGACAGGCTTTCATTCAAAATAATGGATGGTCTAGAATAATTATCTCAGATTGAAATCCATGTAATTTAATTTCATCCTCCGATTTGAAATACCCTATAAAACATAAAAACAACAATGTAGCGCACATCTAATTACTAATCGATCTCCTGATGCCCTAGAAACGTTGTAAACGTTTAAAACAATAGTGATGGCCGCGATAAGGACTGCGTCACTACGAGGATACGTTAGAACGGTGCATGTCGATAATCTCGATCTCTTGCATTATTGACGAGCCAGCGCTTCGATAGAATATGATGACACACGCCATTATGGCCTTCCATCGCTTGTCACATAGATAATAAATTCATGATATATTTTCATTCGTGATGAGCCGTTTAGTTTATTTGTGTTACTGATTTTATCGGGCTACTGTTGTTGTTTTGTTTTAGTTAGTTTTTTATTGATTGTTTTGCGGATGAATCTTTATCATAGAATACTATGCTATAGAATGAGTTATGTTAAGCTTGAGCGGGAGCCATCTGTTCGTCACAGCAAAAACGCGGAATCGTCGCGTGCCATCGACCCGCCCGGCAACAAATCATCGAGGTGCGTCTTATCGAACGAGTACATCACTAGCACTAAATAAATCGTTACAGCCCGCTCCTCTACGACCAAATAATATTAATGGCAGGAGGTTAATGGTTCCGAAGACGTTTGAAATTGATAGACTTCTGCGTGTACCGGCAGACATCTTGAATGAACCGTTTAGATGAGACGCGCGATTGACTGATTTGAATTTAATTTGTTGGTTAGGACTTTTAACTGGCCAGTTAGACGCTACATTTACGGAATAAGGTTGAATAGTTAAAAGAAGCAAAGATACGCATCTATGACGTGTTTCAAAGGCAATATTATAAACTGTTTAATGTTAATGCGTGGAACAATGGTTTTGATAAGAATTATTTAGTAGCCACTTAAGCCGGTTAGAGCTCAATAAATTTCCTAGACCGATATAAATAGAGTTACTGGCGATACAATCATATCGTCTATCGTAGCATGGCTTAGCGAATATCCCTTATAATCCTAAGACCTTAGAAGTAATAAAGCTGAATGTTATCAGAAAACCTGCGCAGTGATGATGAAACTAATATCCATACCAACATTATAAATGCGAAAGCCAATTTTGTTTGTTTGTTTGTTACCTTTTCACGACTAAATGGCTGATCGGATCATAATGAAATCTGACAAGGAGATAGTCGATATGCTGGTAAAGGACATAGGCTATCTTTTTTTTTCATACATGCACACATACAGCAAGCATAGCGCTATTGTGAAACAAGAAAAGTTATGTTGCTGATCAAGAAGTGGTCTCAACTTATATAGTAGCAACTGTATAAACGCTTATTGCTTGAAAACAATCAAACCTACACACTATAATTACACGTTTTAAGATTCATCGTAACACGATAAGCTTTATTCGAAGGTCGTAGTAGTCCACGATAGGAAAACTCTTTACGAATTGTTATAAATTATTATTTACCATGGTATGTCGGTTAGTGTGTGTAGTGTGGAGCTCGTGGCTAAATAATAACAGCCGCTCGGTTCGATCTTTAGGTTAAACCGTGCTTGCCCAGGTTGGTCTGTGGATGGGTAACCAATTTAAAGCCGTTGGTTCCGGGTGTGATTTGTAGATCTTTGACAGTCGTTACAGTCGTTGTCTGACAACCATCTTACCAAGGGATATCGTATTACCCAGTACTAACTGGGTTGTGGAGGTCAGATAGACAGTCGCTCCATGTAAAATACTGGTATTCAGCTGCATCCGATTAGACTGGAAGCCGACCCCAACATAGTTGGGAAAAGGCTAGGCAGATGATGATGTCGGTTAGATATAGGAAGTAAGAAACCCGGTATTCTCGACCACACTCAAATAATAAGCAGTAAAGCAAGTACTTACACATCGATGTTAGGGAAGGGTAGATCACAGAAGCTGCAGCGGATGTCAGCGTCCTCTCTCTCCTCGTCGTCTGCCGATGCAAGGGAACTGAACTTCTCAACAGAAGACTGGCGCTCTGAAACAAGTAGTTGGAACTTAAGTACATGTGGAAAACTGAGGGTACAGTATAAAATCGGTAACTGGCAAAACACGATTTGAAAGAGAACGGTATCTGTTTGATGTATGGGAACAGAAAAAACATCATTATTCTCTCTAGAACTTATCCCAATTCATTTGGGGTCGGCGCAGCATGTCTTCTTCTTCCATACTTCTCTATTACTCATCATATCACGACACTTCCTTTCTTGCCATATCATTCTTTACATAGTAACAGAAAAAAAACATGGAGCATTAATCATGTCTGTTGTTTACTATGTTTATCATTGTCTTTTCTTCTTTATTCCACCAGCCAGTGTCCTTGGCAGTCTTTAAATTTTTGAGCCTGCTACTTTATTAGTAAGTTTTCGCATTTCAGGTTGAAAAATGTGCATGTTATCATTGTTTTCAAACAGCAATAGTCCGCCTATTGCCGTTGGTCCCAGCTGTCATTTGTAGATCTTTATTTATTTATTTATTTAGTCTTTATCTTTGACAGTCGTTGCAGGTAGTCAGTGGTTTGCCAAAAAGTCTGACAACCAGTCTTACCAAGGGGTATCGTATTACCTAGTACTAACTGGGTTGTGGAGATCAGATAGGCAGTCGCTCCATGTAAAAGCTGCATCCGGTTAGACTGGAAGCCGACCCTAACATAGTTGGGAAAAGGCTAGGCAGATGATGAATAGTCCGCCTATTAAACAGTGTTGACTAACCCAGCAAGCCTAATAGCTAGAACTTCAATATATCATCCAACCTGTAGACTACACTTCCTTCACGGTGTAAGTCATTTAAGAGGCATAAAGGGCTATGTAAATCAATAGGAACCATGCAATTATGTGGCGGACAGTCTCGTAACATGCATAACTAGCGTACGATGCGACGGCGACACGACTAAATTTGTTATTCATTGACTTTGTTCATCTATGGTGGTAGTTGTGCCTTCCTGTTGGGCAATTAAGCACTTTAGATGCATAGTTTTATTGAAGAAAATGAAATTGAAAATTACTTGCGTGCAGGAAATAAAAGTTTATGAAAGTTTTCAAGATCGTCTTATTTTTTCCGTTTGACTGTAACTGATGAGCTTCTAAATGAGCCTATTACTAGCGTCTTACACATTTACGAAGTAGAGTAAACCCTAAAATAAACATAAGAGTAAAAGTCATAAAGCATTAAATATGATTTTGATTTAATATAACAAAGATAATCGTGATTTTCCGGCTTGTCTCTCAACACAACTCAAAGTAATTTCCAACTGACGTAAAATGCCCACTAAATACCATGTGACAATTACATACTCTAGGAAACATATCAAACGAAATATCCGTCGGCTAATAACAGGGTAGGACTTATCATACGTTTGCACAATTATCGTCATATTCTGACGTACGGGATCACGATCAGGGCGTCGGAAGTATAAAATGGCTCGCATTGACACATGCAGAATTAATTCGAGTCACGACGATACAAAACCACGCCTAGAGCATTGTTTAACGAGCATCCGTGATAAGGCAAGGCTAAGATAACGCCGTGATATCATCGGGCAAATATGAATCGACTATATCTGATATCTTGAAAAATGATTGGTTGAATGTGGAGCAGATTTAGATCATCATCTGCCTAGTCTTTTCCCAACTATATTTGGGTCGGCTTCCAGTCTAAGCGGATGCAGCTGAATACCAATATTTTACATGGGGCGACTGCCTATCTGATCTCCACAACCCAGTTAGTACTGGGTAATACGATACCCCTTGGTAAGACTGGTTGTCAGACTTTTTGGGCCACTGACTACCTAACGACTGTCACAGATCTACAAATGACACTCGGGGCCAACGGCTTAACGTGCTTTCCGAGGCACGGAGGAAACTCCGTATGTAATGGGTGGTCACCCATCCATCCTAGCCAAGCAACGGCTTAACCTAAAGACCGAACAAGCGGCTGTTATTATGTAGCCACGACCTATTTAGTTGAGGACTAAAAAATATTACTGGCAAAATGTGGGCGGACTGTGAGGTACACCACTACCTAACCATTAGAGGATTACAAGCGCGATATTCGTTATGTTATTTTGACGTGGATGGCTTATGTAAAAGTCCCTATTTAGCATGCAGAATGGGAGTATGAATATTGAATGAAAACGCTTTCTACCGATTGAGAAGATGAATTACAATTTCTCATGGATAGTTGTGCTAATGCATATATTGAACATTGTTTGTTTCGCTCTGTACATAATGAACTGCTGGATTTAAAGGATGCCTACCTAAATTAAGCGCTACTACCGATTGGAAACTTCACTAGCACGAGTTTCTTTTAAAACAAAAATTGAAACTTAATCACGCATGTACACACAAACGCAAAACATGTTAACAAAACTTTATGGTTAATTACGCACAGAAAATTCAAAATTAGAATAAGAAAAACGCTCTAATCTTTTTTTTTGTAAAACGAACAAAAAAAAAAACAAAACAAAATCAATAAAACAAAACATTGATAGAATTGAATGCAAAAACAACAGCTAAAGCCAACATACCTCTAAAAAAAAATCTCAAAAGCCGAAGGTCAAAGTCAGGATGCCACGGAATCACCAAAGGATGTCACGAGAGGTCAGAGGTAAAACTATGTGCGATGTCAGTACAGTACTGAAGTGTTTGTTACAAATTATCATGGGCCGGTCACACCCCCACCCCACCTGCACGTGAGGGTTAATATGCTCACTTGACCCGCGTTGGGGAAATATGGAAAATCATCTGTGCGTGACAACTGTACTGTTTGTGGTTTTAAAGTTTTAAGGGATGTTATTGAGGTGGTTTAGCGGGCTAAGGGTTAATAAGTTTTGAGGGGTGTTAGTGTGATTTAGGAAGAGCAATTTTCATGAGAATATTGTGTTAAAGGAGCGATGGAGCTTCCTTCATCATCAACTGCCTAGCGTTTTCCTAACTATGTTGGGGTTGGTTTCCAGTCTAACTGGATGCAGCTGAATACCAGTACTTTACATGGAGCGCCTGCGTTTCTGACCTTCACAACCCAGTTAGTACTGGGTAATTCGATACCCATAGAGCCCCCCTCTTAAGCAACAATGACATGAAGATGTTAAATAAATAAATAGTTAAAGTTATTGTGATACTTATTACGCCTATAACCTACCAACTATCTGAAAAAAATTACTACGATATGCAAACACGCCTGAATTCGGATATTAATATTATATATTCGTCCTGGCGATGTCGCCATCAGACTGGATTGCCCTTATATCCAGCAATGCTGCAGCAGACCTTGTGAGTGTTCGTTTTTGTCTGTGCTTGTTATCCTGTCTGTATCCTTTTATGTATCTGTTTGTATATGAGTCTTGTTACTGGAATTAAACTAGTATTATCTATTTATTATTATTTTATTCATTTCTTAAAATCGGCACAGCAGTTTTTGAGTTTATTCATAACAAACATACACACACAGACACACACAAAAATACAAATCTTTCCTCTTTATAATATTAGTAAGATTAAATCTAAGCTGAGCAAGTAATTGACGTAATGTAACGTATTGATAAAAACAATTACTGAATCCCATAAGGAAGACATATACAGCCACATCGGCCAATATCTTGTTTATACCGAACGACCGAAAAACTCAAATAATTTTTTCCCACACTTCAACATAAAAATAAGTAAAACAATAAGGCACATGGTAAATTTCGCGTATTAAGGCAGGGTGTGCGATCGTTAAGTTTTCCCACGACGTCCACGTCGACGTCACAGATGTCAGTGCGGCGCCCGCGCACCGTGACGGTGACTTACCGATTTTTGTAATGAATTCCACCCCAAACGTACACCTGTTGTTTCTCGCAATCTGTAATTGTAACGTTTGACTTGCTACGTTGAAAGTCAGTTGCGTTAATTAGTGGAGGGAGTAAATACTTTAAACAGTTTTATTAATTTGTCCTTACTTTCTTTCTTACGGGATTTTCAGCGCTGATCAAGATTTTTCTATGAAAGTTGTTACAATCTCAACATGAATTTGAAAATAGGGTATTTGCCTGAAAAAATCTATTAAGTCCGTCAGTTAGATCACCAAAAAATGTTGGACACGTATTTTTCCTTTCGTCACAAAATCAAAATTGTCGTCGTCATTTTTTGATTTTGTGACAAAAGGAAAAATACGTGTACAACATTTTTTTTCGATGTTGTCAAATAGCCTATTCTAACCTTTTCAGACGGCATATTTGATATTATTTTTCTTTATGAGGACCTTCTCTGTAACATTTACACATTCTCTACCACAGATTTATTACAAAATCATCGCCTCAAACAATTCAATTTAATATACCCGTGTTCTAGAACACAATCGTGTCGATAATCTGTTAGTCCAAGGTTCGCTTCCTGCGTGGAAATAGGTCCTATTCGCGCCAGCGGCTGTACCTTCGGATCAGGTGCGTCGCACGCGCAGGTTACCGTTATACGGTACACCCGCCGGCGAAAACGGTCTCAGTACGCTTCGGTTTGCGCTAGCCCGTTGAAGGCATGGCAGATGTATGTTGAAAGATATGGGCCAAAAATTATGTGGACACGGCCTTTTATGAATATAAAAACAAATTTTAAAATTTTGTTTTACTCTGAACCTCTGAAAAATTAAATTCGTCTGGTGCAGTTGTAGTTTTGAGCTGGTTATAAAAATAAGTTTGAATAAGAAGTTAATTCGGTCGCAGAATAATTTAAGTAGCCTACCGATAATTTAATCTTACGAATGAATATTTTATGTCAGTCATCAGATTAATGAACCGAAAATTAATATGGAAGGATTATCAAAAAAAAATCCAAAACAAAAACGTGGAGACACGCTTCACAATCTATTGTGGTATAAAATTATTCAATTTCGCGTGACATCAAGATAGTGAACGATCTAATCTGCGAACAAAACAAGCTCCCGACTCCCGGACCAGATTCAACCCTTCACTGAGGGCGTAGTTATTAAATTGAAATATTTCTATTTTATTGTGCGTAATATTTATTTGATTGTTAAATAAATACGCGATGTGGGACGCCGAGCGATTGTCGCCGGTTTAATGGGGGGTGGCACTATTGTCGTTGGTTAATTTTTTGATTAATCATCCTGTTTGCAAGGGCTGCGTTGCGATTGTATGACGTTTCAATTTACGGTCTGCACTGCATGTTTGGGTTATGCAATGCTAGAAATTTTATTTTAGAAACTATCTTTAGTAGCTTTAAGTCCTTATAAGGTGTGAATAATGCATTAAATTAACTCTAATGGGTAAGTAATTAAAACAACACCTTGAAAGTGCTTTGTTTACGTGCTCGTAGATCTTAACTGGACCGCCATAAATAACGTTTAATTTTATGTATGCGTAAACATTTTATACAACCACACATAAGTCTTACCGTATAATGCCGTCTAGAAACAGACAGATAAAAAGAAAACAACATCTACCTAATCATAATCCATTTTTGTTATCAATTTTAAAAATAATAATCACGAGGCGAGATAACAGGGCTACTACGAAACTACACAATAGTGCGTGCGCCGTTGGACAAAGCAACGTCATCAATTTTAATCTACGCGACAATTGCACGATGACAAATGTCAGCGCGCGACACTCATTCATTACGCGCACGAATGCACGCGGCGAGTTGAAAAAAGCACGGCCAATAAAGGGTTAACTCCACATTATTATTATTGCGTATGACGGGAGATGGATTGTGTAAACTAGATTTGAGTAGAGATTAGGATGAAATCTGACAAGTTTTTAAACGAGATTCAAACTTGGTTATCGTTTTAGGAGCTGACTCTGACATTAAAACGCTCATAGCAACACGAGGAATTCAAACAATCTGAACCCAAGAGCTGCTTAAAATTCATCATATAAAAGCCTATGGAATGAGGCTAGGATTACTAAAATGACCTTTTACAAAATATTTCTGTTACAATAAATCTGTGTCATTATTTATGAGACCACTATCTCTTATCTAGAGAATTTTAAGGTGCCTGAACTTACGTAACAGAGCTGTACTGTTTTAGACTGGAAGAAAACGTATGTAAAATACTTGGCAATAAATTATCTTCATACAATCGATCACCATTGTCATGTAGGTTATTTATTCAAAATCCTATCTCGAACCGAATTAATCCTTTGGCAAAAAAAAGATATTCATATCAATGAATGGAGCTATAGGTGGCCTCTGTTGGTACGAAGGTCCATCAATCAACTCTTGCGCAATGCCCGGAGCTTTTATAACGAACGCTGACTGCAAATAGTTTGTAATTATGGATATTTAAGAGTCATTGTGGACGTTATATTGGTTTGTCATGCTGTTTGTGTTTGTGTGATGAATGTGGGTGGTGAGTTGTGGTTATTTAAGTAAATAGTCCCTCAATGTGTTACCGCGATACAGTGTTTTGGTAACAGCTTTTCGTTACTTGTAAATAATTTAGGGTTACTCTGAAATTCTCGAACTGAATAGCCAATTTGTCTTTTCAGCATTATGTTTCACCATCTTAGCTGCAAGAAGATTCCCCCCTTTTCCATTTCTAGATTTCTGTGTCAACCTTCATATAGGTTTTGCACATGGCTTTGCCCACATGCATATCATGGGATCGTACTACCGGTAAAAAAATATTCCATGTCCTAATCCAGGTACGGATTATGTTCTACAGTTTTGCTGGTCTATTTTTGTAGTGTGTTTTGTTTTTGTTGTGTGTAGGCCTTTGCCCAGCAGTGGGACACCATGAAGGCTAGCAAAAAAAAAATTGTAGTGTACACCATTTTTAGTTTGTGCAGCTTAATTACTCTAACCTAATCACCAGCAAGTGTCGAATGCAAGGAAGGCAGCAGTCACCAAGTCAATGCGTAATTAGAGCAAGGTGGCTATTACGTGCAATTGGAATCGCATAAATCACCGGTACCGTGCCGGCTGCCGGCTTCGACGCCTTACCGGAAGGCGTACAGGAAGCACTGAAGACCCACGGTTCGTGTATGGTTGCTGGATGTGACATGGGTTGTGGGGGATAGAGAACAGGACGTAGACATTTTTGAATTTCTTTTTAGTTTTTTGAATGAGAAAAACCTATAGCTACGAGTATACATTTTTTTTTCCCCCATATCCTTCCAGGTATTCTTCTCCTGCACCACCTCGAACCAGCCTTCGTGATGCGCGTCTAGATCATCTCGTCACCTCTTTCTAGGCCGGCCTTGGCGGCGCCGTCCATCCTCAGGCATCCAACGTGTTGAAAGTTGAGTATACATTTAACAAGCTTAAAATCATCATAATCTTCCTGTCCTTATCCCATGTTACTTGAAGTGGGTGCAACACGTCTTTTTCTTCCATTCTCTTCTGTTAACCGTCACGCTATAATTTACCCCTTTGTTATGAGCAAGCTTGAAATATTGAAACTAAATTTTATGAAACCGCACTACATACATACTATAGAGTACTTAGCTAAGTATATAGGTAGCTACTACTAAAAAGGTTGGATAAAAAGTTTTGCTAGATACTGTGTTGTGTGACAACCTGTAGACAGGTACAGGTTGTAGTACATATGTACTACATAGACATCCTGTAGACACACACACACACAGTATCTAGCAAAACTTTTTATCCAACCTTTTTTTCTAACCAAACGAGATAGTAACATCGTCTGAAAAAGTGGTCATAGACGTAGATATATGTGTATAGGAGAACAATGAGTAAGTGGATAGGTACCTAAAAAGTAACATAAAAGCAAGTTCGGTGTTTCTGTCACTTCTAGTACAAAAACAAACAACCCTTAATACAGTCACCCTCGCATTAACAAAAGCATATGCGTGATTTTTCACATCGACGGCGGCGCGTACGTCGCGATTTATCTAAATTAAATATCGCATGCGCGCGTGGCACCGGTGTGTCGGTGTGTCCAGGCCCTAAGATTTTTTCGTGCGTATACAGCATGATTTGAAATTTTTATTTACTTAGTTGCATTAACAAAATATGTTTAATGGTACTTATTCTCCATATTTTGAAAGATCAAGGCTTGAATTTGAGTCAAGCATCTTATGTCCTGCATGCCCGTCGTGCAAAACAGACTTCAAAGTCCAGGATTGAAATAAAGCAAAAGATAAGGCTGTCCAGGCCCTGCAGTCTCGACATTAGATAGCGACAAAAATCGGTCGCTAAGTCGTATCGTTGTCAAATTCCTTTAATAGATTTTCTACATTATTTCGAAAGCATGAGGTTGAAAATCTATTAAAAAAATTTGACATCGATTACACTTAACGACCGATTTTTGTCGTTATATTTGTCGAGACTGCAGGGCCAGGTCGATATCTATTGTTCGGGCAAAACATTAAGTCCTCGACACAAGAAAAAGAAGAAGATATCTAGGTTTTATGAAGATACTCTTGTTCCAATACAAAGTGGCTCTGTTGCGACTACATTATGCGGAATGAAAGACTATTCGAACCAAGGAATGTAGACTAAATGATGTCATTGATTTACCAATTTAAATACCTAGTGATCCAGTCTCAGCAGTCGTGAATGAATTCATCCGCGATGACTAATACGGAATACTTGATATTAAATGCAATTGTAATAATTTCAACTTCATAATGGTAGTCGTATCGGAATATTTTGTACTATTTTCCCTAACACCTAACCTAACAACCGATTACGACTATAATTGGAAAGAAGCTTTGCATTGCGTGTGTACTTTGAGAGGGCTGCGCTACCTCGTTTCTTTAAAAACTGTCCAGTAAGTATCTGCCAGTGCTCAATTCGATTTTAGTAATTAATTAACATAACGGACTAAGGATGACTTTCTTTAAACCCGTAAAATACGCTCCTGGACGTCAATGTTGACATCCTATGCATAGTTTACTGAAGCTTTTGACGCTTTGTACGTTAGACTAGAATGAGGTACTTATCCTATATGACACACAACACAGCCGAAGCCGTATTCTATCTTTGTATAGTCATACAAAGACTCTATCTCTGGCCTACCGACCCTATATTTTGTTTTCACATCATCCTGTACTTGCAGTACATATGACTCGTCAAGGGTCGCCGTCCACCGCTCAGGGCAGAGGGCAGGTGACTCCAATTAACTGTCACCCCGCGTGTCAGCGGAGCGTGAATACGCGTGACCGTGATTCAACCGACGCCCTGATAGCCTGGGAGTACCTTATGTATATAGGTAGGTAGTGTACGTATATGGGTAGGTGGGTACTTATAGTGGTACTACAAGGTACAGTTTTAAGTTTAAGAGTCAGAAAAGGCGATGGATGAGTGAAGTTTTGGTTTGACTGCAGTAAAACAGTCTACAAAAATGGTTGAAGTAACAATAAGTATCGAAGTATCAATACATCGGTGTCAAAATTGTTCTCATAGGTTTTTATCGTATCAACATTGGGTTCAGTCACGAGCACCAATATGTAAACACTTAATAACTTTTAAAAGTGTTTTTCTCCTACTGTTCTAATTAAAATTTAATGTTGTTACGAACATTGAATAGTGGAACTCATATTTTTATAACAAAGGTCCTATCTCAAGTTACAATCGTTATTTCTCGCGATAATTGCTGTTAAATTTAGGAAAATGTATACATATTGATGCTCGTGACTGTACATCGATAAAAGTCCAAAATACGTCTATGTACAACCAGCATACAAGAATAGGACCCCCATTCGCATATGCTGACAACGCTTTAGGAAATTTGAAGATCGTAATAGCTGGAACCAACTTCGGAGCTAAATACATTTCTAATTAAAAGTCTTCTCAACCAGGCGTCGGCCATAGCTGCCGTGCCTGAGTGCCTGTCTGTTTTAGAACATAATATCAAAGTATGTACTCACTTGAGTCCAAAGAGAGCAAGTCGTCCAAGTAGATAGGAGCACGAGGACCCAGAAGTAATTCCTGGCCGGAGGAGACCTCGCGGACAACCTTGTACCACACCTGAAACATTGTTGCAAAATATTCGTTGTAAATCTTATGATTGAAAATATTAAACATTCGTTAGCTAACAGGAATTAAAAGGAGATAGGGTGAAAAAGGTTCAAGCTGCTGAAGACGAATAATTAACGTTAATAATCTGAAGAAATATTATTAAGTTTCAGGTTCATCTATCTGTTTATCTTATATTCAACTAACAACCCGCTCCGACTTAGCTCGGGTAGTAGGGTATATTATGCCTACATGTTTTGTCTGTCGTAGGGCCGTTATTTCTCAAAGGCATTATTAGGCAGTGTTTTCGATGAAAGCTCCCGAGCAGCCTTACTTTTTCTGACGCTTCCAACAATTATTGTCATATTTCAACCAATTTACACAAAACCTTGAAAAAATATATACTTAAGCCTTTCCAATGAATCACTCTATCTACTGGTGAAAACTGAATGAAAATCCGTTCAGAAGCTTTTGAGTTTAACGCGAACAGACAGACAGACGCGGCGGAGGACTTTGTTTTATAATTATGTAGTGAACATATTACTGAAACTTTAAAACCCTACATTTTATAGCTCCAAACAAAGAAGCGAAATAAAATGAAAAATACATTTTTTTATTTAAACTATATCACTTTACCCAAAAAAATAATCTGAATATCATAGTTCGTTGTATTCAAATTTCATACAGGCCGTTTAACCTCGGCAGGGGTACAAATAAGTGAATCTAATCACCGCATCTGTTCGCTCCCCTCGCTGACCGGAAGTGGCACACAGTTGTTCAGTCGAACACCGATTTTCTGCCACCGGAAGTACCAACGTTCCACATTCAAATTTAATTGGGGTAGTGCCACAATGGGCTGCTAGCACCGTTGTGATTAATCATTCGTTGATTTGTGCGGTATTAGTTTTAATCGACGGTTTAAGTTGAGAAGTGCATGAGATGTTTTTAATAGAGTGGGAGGGGAGTTTTTGGAACTATTATTAAATCTGGTAAGTATTGTAAAAGAAATGCTTTACTAATAGGTGTAGTTAGAATCATCATGCTTATTTTAGGAATAATTTATGTCATAAATGACAAATTCATAATTTCCCAATTTTGGTGTACCTACCTACAATCAAGGATCTATCTAAACATAAGAAAATTTCAAAAACGCCAGCACCTAGGGAAGATTTATTTAATGAGCTTTTTGGCAGCCCATTCCAGACTCCTTGATCAATATGGTCATACCTGTCCAGCCAACATAAGGTGCTGTACGTTGACATCATGAGGGTAGTTGGTGGAGCGCACCAGTTTGAGCCAGTTTCCTTTCTCTGTAGTAGCATCCAACCAGCCACTGAGGCCATTCTTGTCTCGGACCTGGAAATAACAAAAAAAAAATGTTATGATGAATAGAACGAGTTCATAGAACTTAATAGTGGAAAAAAATCGAGATGGTTTAATTTTTTGTAATTGTTGGTGTAATAGAAATTGGTTTATATAAAGTAATAATTGTCGCTGATTAAAACACACACAATCTTCAGTAATAAAAATAAGTCATCGAACTATAGTTTAAATAGCGCTGCTACAAGAAGATCGAAAAAATAACATAGAAGACTTGTAATAGCGCCACCTGGACGACGTGTGTAGTACTTTTAAAAGCTCATTCAACGTAGTTGAGAAAAGTGTACGAACTTTCTAAGTAGCTTTTAACAATACTTTTTTCGAAGTTATAAAATCCAATTGTTATTAAACCTCTTGTCAATCGTAAAGGTATTTAAGATCTAGACTGAAGACCTAAAAAAATATTGGGTAACTTTCATTATTTAGTAAAATAATTTAGGCTTATTCCTCTTTTCACATTGTACAAATAGAACTGAACCTCTGAAACAAGTTATTCAATACTCCACCCCATTTCAAAAAGCTCTATTAGAATAACTAATTCCATCAAAACACAATTAGTAACGCCATCTTTCGTCCTCCATCGACAACTGACACGCCGACGGACACCGCGCCACCGCAATAGATGGCGCTATTAGTCCGCGTCACGATGTAACGGCTCGTCACAGCTTGTCCATTTGTCATCCACCTCCCCAATCTAACCGTCCCCTAGCGTGATGATTTAATTTTCATAAATATCTATATTCGGGGATTATAAATCTCTTTTTTAAGCGCTTTTTTATTATTCTTTGTTTGAATAATTTTGTTTTTAATTTTTGTTTCTGTTTATTTATGACCAGTTCCAAGTCGAAGACTTGGGATCGAAATTAGGTACGAAAATTTTGGATAAAATGAAGGTTATAAAAAAATATAATAAAGCATGTTAAGGAAATTGTAATATCGCTGTCACTTAATCTTTAAAACTTGTTTCGTAAAGCTTGTAATGCAGAAATAAAACTATAATTAGGTATCGCCTGTTGGATTTTTGGTATTTTCCTTGTATCTAAACGAATTGATCACTTAGTATAGTTAATAGGAAGGAACCAATACCAAAAAGACTAACCTACTACAACATTATAATTCTGACAAGCTCCTCAACTTTATGACTAGGTATCTTTCCACAAACAGACCATTATCTTTCCCTAAACCGTCTAAAATAACACGGTAGTCATAACCAGGGGTACCCAACCTACAATTTGCGGGCAGACACTCAAATTTCCCTATAATGCCGTCGATTGAGTCATAATGCCAATAACGGTCCTTATTACCCCTATTTCATAAAGATGTGTACCTTGAGGGTTCCGTGTTTGTACTGTTAAATAAGGGTTTATAAACTTGATCTATTGCTTCGGTAAACATAGGACAAGGGTCGACCTGTAGGTGTAAATAATTTGAAGGCATTGATCGTTTGATTGTCTTATAAGTGTCCGAAGGTTGACGATCGATGCTTGTGTGTAAAGTGGGGTGTTACTGTCAAATGGAATAGAGGAGCTCGTGGCTAAATAATAACAGCCGCTCGGGTCGATCTTTAGGTTAAGCCGCGCTTGCCTAGGTTGGTCTGTGGATAACATATCGAGTTTCCTCCGTGCCTCGGAAAGCAGGTTAACCCGTTGGTCCCGGCTGTCATTTGTAGATCTTTGACAGTCGTAACAGGTAGTCTGACAGCCAGTCTTACCAAAGGGTATCAAATTACCCAGTACTAACTGGGTTGTGGAGTTCAGATAGGCAGTCGCTCCATGTAAAATACTGGTATTCAGTTGCATCCGGTTAGACTGGAAGCCGGTCACAACATAGTTGGGAAAAGGCTGGGCAGATGATGATACTGTCAAATAGAACGTATACTGTAAGGTTAACGATTCTTATTATGATTATGAAATTAACGATGGCCTGTAGTTTTAAATGTTTTGACTAAGTTGCAATTTTTCGAGGCTTGGATTTTGCATCTTCTTTTTTTATCAGCATTAATGGAACCCACACTAACTGCTAAAAACCTGTCAAAATAACGCCATAAAACTGATAAAAATCCAACCTATTCACAAAGTAAAACAATTTACGAGCGAAACATCTGACAACGCATTAAATACTCAAGAAAACAAGATGGCTAATTCGGCGTAAAATTAAAACAAGATCCCTCTTTAACTTGAAGGAAAAAGTCTAAAGAAATTACGTGGAAAATATAAAAAGCATCTGTTGCAATGAAACTAACATAATGTTATAACAAGTGAAGTATTAATCAAATGAGAATGTTGGCCTACCCTCGGTTTCCGCGTCACCGACAAGCCTTCCGCGGCATTTATCACGGTATTAGACTTGCGTCGGGTGCGAGCGGTAAAAAGATAATTATCTTAGAGCACCCTCGTCTTAGGGCTGATGCGCGAAATATTTTGCGAGTTTATTGAGTGGTGCTTGTGTTTGATGGACGAATTGATCTGATACTTGGTGGTTCATTGTTCTTGATGTATCTCCTATTTAACCTCTCGAATGTCTTATGTTACACAGTTCGACAGAAGAAAAAATGCTCCAAGTGTCTTAAGTCGGATAGTTACACTTTTTTTTTTTTTTTTTTACTGATGGGAAATCGTCAAATAAAATGCTCCAAGTGTAGCATTTTTTCTTATGTCGAACTGTGTAACATAAGACATTCGAGGGGTTAAGTGTTTTTACACTGTTTAACAGCCTGGGATACATCTGAGATTATTAGCTGAACTGTTACAATCATTTCAACAAGTCTCTAGAGCTTTTTGTGATATCAATTAATCTGATACTTTTTTTTTTCGGATGGGAAATCATCAAATGACCCCCTTCGCTCTGGGCAGAGCGGAAGGGATTGTCAGACTTTTACTAACTAAAACCCATCCATGTTCCTTCTTTGCCCTTTGTGTTCCAGGGCCGCGGTATCTCGAACAGACCCCGTAGCCCATTAATATGATGCTTGATATTTAGTTTAGGTACTAAAAATAAAAGTATCGCACTAGATCGCGAAATGTGGAAGGAGGCCTTTGCCCTGCAGTGGGACAATATAGGCTTATAATAATAAAAAATAAAAGGAAAGTCAATGAATTAAAAAAATGTCTTCGAAGCAAACAAAGCCTAAGTAACATATTTCTTGAGCTTCAGTTTCAAAAACCTCTGTCTCAACAGACTTTTAATTGCTTCTTCTATTCAAACTATCCAAATTCCAAAAACACCGTTATACTTTACAACAAACCCCACAAGAAACCCACCCAAAATCGAACACCAAAACTTCGTCACAGCCCTATTCGAACGATGAGTTGCCTGCCAAGTGCCGGCGGCACATGTTAGCCATCAGTCATCGATGGCGCCCGGTCAAGGATGCAAGGATGCCAATTGCGTGGACACTTGCTACAAACTAGGGTTACGATGTGAAATATGGATGGGGAAATTAATACAAGTTGATAGATAGGAGTCGGTGTAAAGGGTTAATTTGGTGATCAGAGAGTTGCCAATGTAACTAGAAATGTTTAGTCTAAAGTCTTTGAGCTTTGAAAGGATATTTTTTACCCCCGACGCAAAAAGAGGGGTGTTATGTGTGACCGCAATGTGTGTGTGTCTATCTCTGGCACCGTAGCTCTTAAACGAGTGAACCGATTTGGATGCAGTTTATTTTATTTGAAAGCTAGTTTTTTGACAATGGTTCTTAAATGCATTTTATCAAAATCGGTGCAGGCATTTACTAGATATGGGGGATGAAAGTGGGTATTTATCTTTCATCTTTTCTTTGGGGGTTTTTAAATTTTAAATTAAATTTTAATTATCTAATTCTTAGTAGATCAGGCGCTTTTAATGATTTTTGTTTTTGTGACTAGAAACTTTCGTATCTGAAGCTTCCTGTTTTGAAGGGAATTTTGAAACACGTAATAGATCAGTCATTCTTGAATGACTGAGTGAACTTGAGGAATGTTTCAAGGAAACGTCAAACAACTACGATGAAGCGTTTGAGCTCTTGAAAACTGAAAGAAAGGTGACGAAACTGCCAAAAATACACTCAGAAACCATACCAGGTTTAGACCCAAAGCTATTAGTGACAAATTGATGTGTACAAAACTGCCATTCGTACTTACGAAAGGTGTAAACTACGTGAAGTATTTGTTCAAATTCCAATTACAGTGCAACTGCACAGTGCTATATTATAAAAAGCTCAGTCGCAATTTAAACGAATTGCGGGTAGATCTCATATTTTGCGCTCAGAGCAGAGATCGCAATTTCCCGGTACACTCGGAAAAGCTACAAATGTTCGTGACTCGTTCACGTCAGAAAATTACATTTCATAAATTCCTAGTGATGTTAAACTGTCGACATAGTTTAGTCTCATTAAGAGAGTTACATTTTTTTACTGTATTTATGGTGACTTCTTTATTTTTAAAACTGTTTTTTTTTAAACGCTGTTCTAAACTTTCACGGTTTAAAACTAAACTTATACTGTCACTTGCGGGATATATTTCGTGATTGTCGGGAGCTCAAAATTGTGAACAATCACGGAATATATCCCGTAAGAGACAGTAAGTATAAGTTTTGTTTTTTTGAAGATTGGTCATTAACATTTTAGGTTCCAAAAGATTCGGGGCTCAGTTATTTAAAAATGATAAAGGAATGGGGGAGGTCTTTGCCCAGCAGTGGGACAGAATAGGCTGATTAAAAAAAAAATATAAATATGAGTAAGTTAATTGAGTTTTGTCCTGTTTATTAGTAACTGCACAAACATGACAAAATCGACTTCGAATCTGATTTAGTAACTGTTTTATCCCACAACCTCTTCCAATTCTGGTCCCCACATCTACGAAATTGCACAAGCCATCTAAAAAAACTATCGACATACCGCGCCCATCCCTAGCGTGAACTGAAGAGCGTTTCCTGGCGCGGTTTGCCGGGATCACGCGTCGTTGCCCGAATCACACGTCTCGTTTCACAAGATAACAATTTGCGAGCGCTTATTTACCCGCGCGTACCTACGCCTGCGCCAAATTGGACCGTTGATCTTACTACCCGTACCTATGTGCTATGTATCTTTGAATTTAGGTTACGCGATTTTAATAGGTGGCCTTTTTTGTATGTACAAATGTGCGTATAAAGGGTTTTGGTGTTTCGGTAACGTGCGTGTAGTTTTTTTTATTGAAAACTGGCGCACTTAAGTTTGTATTTTATGAATACCTAGCTATAGTTTTGCATTTCTGCCGCAATTCCAAATAGCGTAGCTTAGTTTTGTTTACCGCTTATCAACCCCTATTTCAATCATGCGCATCTCAAAAACATCGCACCCTATAACTTTATTGGTCTACATCTGACACCAAAAACAGCATCTATTATGCCTTGAATTTTTGGTTTGCCGTCGAATAACTTCTTTATTTTAAAAAAAAAACCGGCCAAGTGAGAGTCGGACTCGCGCATGAAGAGTTCCGTACAATCATACTAGGGGAGCCACCTTTAACTTTTAATTTTATTTTTATTATTTGTTGTTATAGCGGCAACAAAAATACATATTCTGTGCAATTTTCAACTGTCTACCTATTACGGGTCATGAGATACAGCCCGCTGACAGACAGATAGACGGACGGACATCGGAGACTTAGTAATAGGTTCCAGAATTTTAATTGGGTCCAGTTGGTTACCCCTCAGGTACGGAACCCTAAAAACGACTCCACCAAATTAAAATACCCATTTAACCGGTACACATACATAACTCAGCATTCAATTTTAAACAGCCAACATCAACCCTCATCTAATTAGCCTAACAAATCACTTAACGAAACGCTTCCGTCGGACTAAGCGGAAAAAATTCCGCTTTCCGAAAAAAGCTAAGCGGAAAAAGTAACCCTCTTCAGGGTTTCCCATACATCTTGCTCACATTTCCACCGGTTTCCTTCACTTGTCTGGTTTATCAGCACCAGGGAAAGCATTGCTTCCTGTCTTATCCACCGGACTTTTATTTCGAGGATTTTTTCTTTATTTCTTTGTTTTTTCGCCGATACGAGTAGATAGTGTCTTGTTTTGTGTTACACATCAACGGTGTGGTTAGGGGTTGAGCTAGTTAGCTTTTGTTCCGTTTGTAAGTCGGTAAGTTATTATTTCGGCAAAGTGTTAGGTTGATTTTGGCGTCTATATTCGGGGTATTCCTCAAAGCGCAACCATGATGAAAAATAGAGACGGGTATGATGGATTCTTTAACGATATTTTTCATCATGATTGCGCTTTGAGGAATTAAGATATAATATTTTTAATTTGAATTTGTGAGCGCAACTAATGGTTGAACTTCGAGGAATAATTTAGTTGCGCTTAGTTGGTTGCGCTTAAAAATAGTTGCGCTTTGAGGAATACCCCTGTATTCCAAGTTATTTTGGTAAAGTGCCGCAGTGATTAAATCTCGTATTATTGTTCCGTATTCTTCAAATCATTCATCAAGGATTAGCCATTCTCAACCGGTCGGCATTATTGTCGCTAACGTCCATCAATTTCTTCCCGGCCATAAATTAGCCATATAAATTTCAATAGGACTTCACCGATCATTGTCACATTACAGAGGACACATTATTGTGAAATTATGGCCACCTTATACGGTCACGTTTCAACCATTAACAGGAGACAAAACGTTCTAATTCCTGACACCACCAAATATTCACGAACGACCGGCTATCATTGCGCAAAAAAACGGATCGTGTAAAAAAAAACGGGTGCAGTTATTTAAACGAAATTAGGCTTTACTGTGCAGGTATTAGAGTGGAGGATTGGTGCATAGTGGGTGTCACAATTTCCCATTGATCGGGTATCAACAGCTCCCTACTGATTGGCACAAAGCAAGTCCATCGTTTGTGCGCTGATCGGTGAACAATCGCGCCGCTGCCAATTGTCCGTGTTTTCGGTTTTGTTTTGTTGTAAAAATAACACAAACAGACGAACAGTAACATGATATTTGTGTGCGAGGGCAGAGTGGCTCGCAGCTTTGAAAAAACATCGATTAAACCGTCACGTACCGATGTACTTTACCTACATGAAAGCAGGGTGTAGTAAAAATATGTATGTATCCAATATGTAATGCCGAAAAGTTTTTGTGGTGACTCGGAATTTATTCTTTCCTACCTACCATAAGCAGACGTATGAAGTGTACCTAATTATGTAGTAGTCATTAACCTATGTATATACTTAAACTTAAAAAACTTTCTTAAAAAGTGGAAAGAAGTAATTTTAATCATCAAAACGCAATAAAACCACAAAAAATCGTCTTAATCATTGCGTAAGAGCAATCGAATCCTTTGGGAACACGCAAATCGTCTACAGAGGTGCAACCTCACATCTGGAAGCGTTAAAACGGATTAGCCAGAAGATTACAAGCGAAAAAAACGGTGCACAGTGCGACAAAGACACCGGCGGCTTCGTCACGGTGACAATCGGTGGGATCCGGAATTATTCGGTTATTTCCAGTAAGTTTTTTTGTAGATCATAGATGCTGTTTTTGGTGTCAGTTGTAGACCAATAAAGTTATAGGGTGCGATGTTTTTTAGCTGCGCGTGATTGTGAATTGGGGCTGATAAACGGTAAACGAAACTGTTTGGAAATGCGTTAATACTTACATGTTATTGGGAGACTATTTTAGGGTTAATAATATGCGTTTGTTTATTAAGAATACTTCACGCACACTCACGTATTCTGACCCGTTTGAAAATAGAATAACAGTGCAACGTCAAAGTTAGCAACTTGGCATCGGACGCATCAACAATCGCCTCTGCCCAGCTTTCGGTGTAAACAACGCTTAACCTAACCCAATAACCGGTGCTATATCGCATTGCTTTCGGAGTATTTCGTTATTTTGTCTACACGGATGCTGGCGATGGTATACAACCAACCAGTTACATAAGAAACTTCGTATTCCGTTACCATCCTCTTTTCGCGTCTAATTATCGAAGTTTGGGTAAGGGCGAGGGAGGTCGCCGAATACTGGTGGTTGGTAACATTGTGGCGCGAACGTGCCGTGGCTTCGACTCCACGGGCTATTATTGTTCTGGCCAGCTCAGATGAAATATTGCCCCACTGTGCACGCCCGCACTGTTTTGCGAACACGAATTTGTTGGGAAAAATATTGGAGCAAATAAGAAGCCGCAAAGAGGACTCGTGAGTAAACTTTGGAATGAGATTACCTATATAGTATATAGGTGTATGGAAAAAGTTTCAGGCAAAATGGAAAAAGCTATTCTGTCGACGACAATTCTTTGTTTATTTAGTTGTAAGTAAGCTAGAGAACAAATGTAAAAGCCGACGGAATGTTTCTTATGTACAACTTTTTTGAAAATACTTACTCTGTCTAAGTAAGTCTAAGTTCTAATTGTTTGTACCTGCCTACCTATCTCGTTGGATAAAAGTTTTTTAAATTTACATGGTCACTAACACTATCATTGGCACTTAAAACGGGATATTTATCATGATTATTATTTGTCTTGAGTTCCTGATATTTTCACGGATAAACAAGGTAAATATCCCGTTTAAATTTTTAATAATATACCAAGTCAGAGCTTAAAAATCGAAAAACATCACAAAAATATTTGATAATACATTAAAACAAAAACATTATTAAACTAAATCAATAAAAAAATCACACGACAATTCGCAAGTAAGACCGTATCCACCAACTTCGAATCAGAGGGGAGACCGGGGAAAAAGTGACAATGACGGTGAAGCAAAGATAAATTTCTATCACGCCCGGGATTAGCTGCTATTGTGTAACAGTGTAAGATTAACTGATAAGTGTCTACTTGTTAATAATAAGAGTAATGTTTATACAAGACTGAGGGGCAAACCCCTGCAAGATGTTGTCAATATTTATGAAGATGTTTTTTTTATTGAAGCGATAGGTTACCTTGCCAATTAAATAGAGAGATGGGGAAGGAATGGAGGAAATATAAATTAGTTATGACTATTAAATATTTGATGTAAAATTATCCAGTAGGTATTTTAGGCATTGCATTTTAAATGATTTTCTCTACAATATTTTTTCGATAATACAATACCTACATAGCCAAATTCACAAGAAACTTTTTTTACATTTTACCATTACAATTGTTGATATATAAATTCTATTTCAAACGATAGCCGATCAGATGGTGTCAAATAGACCAGGTGTCAATATGACAGCTTCTGTCTGTCATTGATGCCGCATTGATCCGCCATTGCGATTATAATGCATTGCGGGGCAAATAAATAGTTTAGTTTTCACGGTAGAGCAAGATTTTTTTTTATTTTGGTTGCCTTGATATTTTTGATAGACTATAAAACTAATTAACAATGTATAAACGAATAGCAACGTGATATTGCGGAATACTATATTCCAAATAAACAACAACTATGAGCAAAAACAAGGTTATCAACATAACGAGCATTGTTTTATCAGTCTGATAAAATCATTAAAAATATTGTTACAAAATTTTAATTAGGTGCCAAAACTATATTAGGTATTTCCTCATTACTTTAAAATTATTAAATAATTTGTCCGCCACTGTTTGCTGTCACAATGACAACTGCGCATCACATCTGTACGCTCATTGTAAGCCGAGATCAGTGCGAAACGTATAAATATCATCAATGGAGGCAATAAATATAGTAACAATAATATTTTTTATTGTTATTATTACAATATGTGGGGTATGACAGCCGCCTACCGTAATGAAGATGTAATAGGGCCGCGTGTATCACTAATCCTTTGCCGAAGGGGGTGGGCAGAAATGAAAGGATGTCACACGAATATGACAGATATTTTGACAGTTATGCAACGGATTCGACGCTACTGACTGATCTGTGGAATTAAAATTAACGCTTTTTAATTCATGGTTCCAGAGGATTATGAATTAAATAGCTGTAATGTTTTCAATCAAAATGTTGCAGCGCTTATAATCATAAAAGCTTGACAACGGCACTAAATGATGAATAACTAGTACATTGTCTAACGCTAATTTGTGTAAAACAGTTTTTAAAAAAATGTACCAATCGAAAAACCATAGATGTTCACATAAAATAAACATCATTAACATATTACTCGGGCACCAACGCTTCCCGACGAAAAATCAACAGAACGCAATTAATCATTCATGACCAACCTTTGTTAAGCTCAACCGAAAATTATCGATACAGCTTTTTAATTCACCAACGAATAAAAAATTCATATACCAATAATAATTAGTGGAATGCATTACATGCCAATCTCACATCATGTTTGACAATTGTCCCCACGTTACCCTCTCAAAAATAATGAACAAATCTATAATATTCATAAGTTGATTGACATTTGATGTGAGATGATCCCTTTGTCAAAAACTAGTTTGTCTCATCATAAATTCATCCGCATCATTATTAATTTTCTGAAAATGTTTAAATAAACTACGGTTATTAATTTGCATGTGGCTCAATAAGGATTAAGATAGATATTGGTACAAAATAAATAATAATTGATAATATCTCATCAAAACCAGAAATGATTTTTGCTGACAACCTTTTAAGATCTGTGAGAAAAATATTTAAACTTCACTTCGAGTAGTAATTGAATAAAAGAAGTTTAATACGCGAACTAAAAAGAAGATGCGTTTCAAGAGATTTGGTGACGTTTTTATTGAAAAAAAAAACTCGCCAATCAAGTTTTCATTTTAAAGTTTGAATACGACGACGTCTCTTTTATACAATTTACCGTTACCTCAGTTTTTTTGGTTAAAAAAGTGTGAATTTGTTGGAAAAAAATGTTGATGGGGGTCACGCCAATACCGAAATTAGGGTATATTGGCAACCTTTGAATGCACTTTGACACGGGATGCTCAAATAAAGAATTCTTTGATTACCCTGATGTTTTTTGCTGAAGATTTTTATTGAGATATCGACGTTTGGGGAACCGTGGTTAGATAATGTAACCATCACTGATTCAACAATGAATTTAACCCCTTTAAGTTTACGTAGACATGTGAAATTGCGATTTCAATTATTTTTAAGTAAAAATGTTAAATGCGGGACGATTTATCGACGAAAGCCGTTATTTTTAAGACACATGTTACACAAATTAGAATGATAAATTATCTTATCGAAATTCGTACATTATGCGTTCCTAGATTTAAGAATTAATTGCAAATTTGACCACGTAAGACTTAAGTACCTGATTATAATATTATTAATTGGCTTCACTTTAATTTCTGTTATGTTTTGTTGACATTATTTGTTTGTGACATTTTAATTTATGTAATAATTTGACTGTAGCCGATCTCATTAATTAATGTACAACATCTTATACCTGTACCTACATTCAAAGCAAATAAAGTTCTGATTCTGATTCTGATAGATCATTTTTTTTATATTGGTTACATTTTGCTATGGGCAGTACCCACTAACTCAATCCTAGATTCATCTTAACCAAAACCCGCAAAATCATAAAGGACAATGGCCATTACCGCGACACTTATTTGTTATTGAAGCAAGTTCGACCATCAAAGGATCCTTTACGGTCACCGGATCGGAAGCGTGGTCAGCGTTTGTGCCACAGTAACGGGCACAACTGCCACCTCTAATGACGTGCCAGAATTGGCACTTTTATCAGACGTCACGTACCAACCAGATCAAGAGATTTGTGGTTGCTGAAGCGAAGAATTCGGAACTGTAGAAGAATATAATGATTCTGTGATGTTTGTTGGTTACCGACGAGAATGTGTGAAATTGGCAAGGATTTGGTGTTATCTTAATGATTACTCTGTATTTCTTTTACACCATCTATTTAAAACATATGAAATGCAATAAAGACTTGAGTATTGAGTATTGATTCCTATAAGGATGTAGAAAGAATACCTACTTGTACAAGGTTCTAATGAAGAATATTTTACTCAATTTTATTGTTGGAACAGGAATCATTAACCTAGCAAACATTATGATACCTGTATGGTAAAGTAATTATGTATTATTAAACATATAATAAATAACTAACTAACTTTTCTATAAATCTCTATACCTACCTACTAACACGAGAACAGTATTTTCCTAACAAAGTAAGGATGTATAATTAAAACGTTATTTAGGTACTAATTGATAGTTACACAACATGCCAATCTAATATTATGCGTAACAAACCACTCAGGTATCTATTAACCTAGATACTTATATACCTAAAGTCATTTTCCTTGTTGTTGAATAGGTATACTGTACACATAATGCCTAATTTTCCGACGCACCGCGGAAATAAACGTATTTCGTATCAAGTTAGATTTTTTTAAATACTAGCTTATGCCCGCGGCTTCACCCGCGTGGTGTTCGATAATTGTCCCACGGGATCATACTATCGGGATAAAAAAATATCCTATGGGTTAATTCAGGTTACAAACTATCTCTGTGCAAACTTTCATCCAAATCCGTTCAGTAGTTTTTGCGTGAAAGAGTAACAAACATACACCCATCCTCACAAACTTCCGCGTTTATAATCTTAGTAGGATTAATTTATGAACAATTAACAGTTATGAATGACAACAAAATAGGCGCTTCCACGTACCCGCCATTCTAATCTTCTGTCTGCAGTGTCATGACAGCTCTCAACTACTTCATTGTACAAAAACGAGATAATAACCTTGTCTATGGTACTAACAGCCGGAACTACATGTCCGTCGGAGGACACAACAATGCCGCGGTTTGACTGCAACCTTACACCCACGGCACAGTGTAAAGATAACCAGTGAAGCAACTAGGACCTTTTTGTTATGTTGCACTGTGCTTGTTAACTGCCCCTGCAGTCTCGACATTAGATAGCGACAAAAATCGTTTGCTAAGTCGTATCGTTGTCAAATTCCTTTAATAGATTTTCTAGTTAATAGTTTATTTCGAAAGCATAAGGTTGAAAATCTGTTAAAGAAATTTGACATCGATTACACTTAACGATTTTTGTCGTTATATTTGTCGAGACTGCAGGTCCTGGTGGCTTAATTTTCGTGTAAACGCTTTGTATACATGTAATATCTGTTCCAGATTCCGACAATATGTTCCAAATTGACAATTTGTAGAAATGATTATCATCACAAGCTTTTTCCCAACTATGTTTTGACCGGCTTCCAGCCTTTAACCAGACGCAGCTGAATAACAATATTTTACATGAAGCGACGATCTATCTGACCTCCACATCTCAGTAACTGGGTATTACTCTTTGATACTCCTTGGTAAGACTGGTTGTCAGACTTGCAGGCTTCTGACTACTCGTAATCGTCTGTCAAAGATCTACAAATGACAGCCGGCACCAACGGCGTAACATGACGGCGAAGCAGGAAGGAGCTCGATATGTGATGGATGGTCACCCATCCACCACGTAGTTTACCTTCAACGCGATCGGCTGTTGTCACTCAGCCACGACGATTTGTGCCTAATTGAAATACTGTATACCTTACACCCACGCACGCACTCGCGCATGCGCGTTATCTGTCTCGCGCAGACTGCCTGTCATCCGATAGGCGTTTGCGCATCGTCGCTATTATGTCCGCTTCGCGTCCGGTCTTTTGTGCCGACGATGAGAGTTCGCGAAAATATTTTTGCTATAAATATTCCTTTTTTATATTTCTTTAATTTGGTTTAAAATGAGGTGAAAGTTTAAGATTGGATTTTAACGAGGAATGATAACTTTATAACAACATAAATGTAATAGAAAATGACGTTCTCTTAAATGAACGGTAAACTGATACTTTTCACATAGTTGATTTTAAAATAAATAAGTCTAGGTAATTCAGGTCATATTGATGAACGGTAGCATTAGTGCCAACAGCATAGCTGTGTTCTGGGCCGAGTCATCATAGATTGCCATAGACACGCTAAGAAGAGGACGAAGAAGTCATATTAATTGCTCTTTATTCATTCAAAAATCTGCACGACAGATTGCAAGTAACCCAATACTTTTACTTTAAACATGTTCGCGTAATCCAGGAATCCGATCCAACAATTGATTTCCGTTTCCTACCAGAGATAAACTCGCCACACCCCTCGCAAAAATCTCTGATGCGTTCAATTGAACAATTTACTTCATTCATCCGATGCTCACATGTGCTCTGATTCACTGCAGATAATGCGAGATTTTGCGGGAATTTTGTTAATAAAGAAACCTATAAAAGTGTGAAATCTAAATCTTATTTACCAAACCGTCTCATCTCACCATAATTTAGACCAACAACGAGGTGAAAAACTATATTCATATCTCAAAAACAATTTACCAAAACAACTAAAAAACGTGTCCGTGTCTATCCTAAAAATGATTTAAAAGTTTGTTCAGACGTCATAAGCCCAAACAAATTAAAAATAATGAAGTGTGTAAGTCAGTAAAGGAGTGCACTTAAAAGGACACACAACGAACTTGAGGAGGATCAATAAAATCGACACTTTATTGCATCCGTGCTTGACAGAGTTTCAGTTTCGGCGTAATTTATGATCAGACCGATGTTTTTGACACTTGTACTTGACCCGACTAAAAGTGGTTCATTGTAAATTAACTAAAACAAGGAAGAATGAGTGCTTTGTCATCACTTTTTTATGATAACGTTCAGAGTGACATTTGTGCAGCAGAACGACAGCACAGGTGGACCATTTGAGGAATAGTTATGATTGGGTGACTAACCACGTCTGAACTTGAGTTTCTTTTTGTGATTACGATATATGACTCACTATGAAACTTTGGACCGATACTAAAGATAGAGATACTAAAGATACCGAGACACTTAGACATTTTTTTATTTGTCGGATGAGAAATTATCAAATGTCCTCCCCCCCCCCGCTCTGGTCGGAGTGGAAGGGAGTGTCAGACTTTTACTGACTAAAAACCCATCCATGTTCCTTCTTTGCCCTTCGTGTTCCAGGGCCGCGTTATCTTTTTCGAACAGTCCCGCAGCCACTTTGACATTGGCCGAACTTTCGACAAAGGCATTGCTACAGGTTTTCAAAAACTGAACAGAAAAGAAGATACAATACTGACAGCAAAAGAACTTACCTCCCAAGCAAATCGCCTGTCCTTCGGCTGATTCTCCAACACCCCCAGAAAAGGTCCATACTGAGTTCCATTAGCAATATTCACTCTAGCAAATATCCCTCCACTTTTAAACATCAATTCACTAGGTAATATGAAGTCTCTATCCCCAGGGTCATCATCCTTCGTCCCATCCTCATTTTTGACCGACTTTAAATGATCTAGAGGTCTAGGTAGATATCCTCTTCCATAGTCAGGGAAGTTGTTGGCTAGATATGTGTCTGATAGCCCGAAGTCTAGGGTACCGTAGTACTCCTTCACATCTGTTCCTGGGGGCATGTTTTCTTGCTTGATGTGAACTAAGGTGGGCGCTGATTCTGATGTGGCAGAGTCGGTCGGGCTCGGCGGAGGACTGCCAGACTCTTGGCTGTCTGCTGCTGTGGACAAAATTACTTAAATTAGTAACTAGTCAACGAATGTCGGACGTCGGTTGGGATAGATTAAAGAAGGTAAAGCCGTAAGCTGGTCTGGGGGGTGGTCGTCTAGCGCCATCTCTTTCCCACACTGGAATTACTTCTGCTTTAAGACGTCATGGTATGCCACCAGACCATTGCTGGTGTAGCTGATAATTTGTTATTTAAAACTACGTCCTGCTTTGACGGCTTGACAAAACGTTAAAATTTCTTTATCATTTATGTAAGTTTATAAATAAACCTTCTGTTATCAATTTTCCAAAATATGGTAAAAACCGCACCAACATCGCGGTCACACAGATGGACACCAAAAGTGGCCTCAATTAAAATAATATGTGTACAGATAACATAACACGTAACAAACATAATATCACGCCTGTAATCCCGGAAGGGTTAGACAGAGGTGGACCTAATAGTACACCCACATTTCGCCAGCTAAATGGACACACATATTCATGTTTTACCTTTGTATAGATTCTTTTTTACCAATTGATTGTGAATGTGTGTACATTGTAGGTTTTGAAGATTTCCATATGCCTGTTAACTTTTGTCAACTTTTTATCTTGTTTTACGTTTTTTGTGTAGTAAAAAAGGACTTATTGTCGGGCCTACGCAGTCCCCCCATACTTAAGTACTAAAACTGTAACATGATAATATTATTGTTTTACCAAATGATTTGAAAACAGTAACCACGGAGTTTCTTGCCCGTTCTTCTCCATAGGAAACTACCAGTTTTCACCGTTTTATAAGTGCCCATGTAGGCCTATGTGAAATAAAATAGTTTCATTTTATTCTGAATATGTACTGATATAAATGCAAAACATTTAACTCTTTATCAAAATCATCATTTACTAGCCTTTTCCCAACAATTTTGGGGCCGGCTTCCAGTCTAACCGTATGCAGCTAAATACTGTAATATTTTATTTTACATAGAGCAACTGCCTATCTGACCTTCACAACCCAGTTAGTACTGGGTAATACGATACCCCTTAGTAAGACTGGTTGTCAGACTTTCAGGCCACTGACTTCCTGTAACGACTGTCAAAGATCTACAAAATGACAACCGGGACCAACGGCTTAACATGCTTTCCGAGGCACAGAGGAAACGGGATAAATAATAATGGGAGGTCACCCATCCACAGACCAACCTAGGCAAACGCGGCTTAACCAGAGATTGATCCGAGCGGTTATTTAGCCTCGAGCTCCTCTGTTACTGTTTATCAAATAGCTACTACAATTCACTGTTATCTCATTAAGTCGTCCTTCATTCACTGATCAAAATGTGTAGTGTAGCGTTACGATCTCACGACTTCTCATTATTATATTGATTAAGTTTTAATTTTCAGATATCTAGACGACACGTCTATTAATAATCGTTCGCATTGTGTTCATTACCGGCACCGTTTTTAATCTATTCAGACGATTATAGACCACAGACACTGTAGCGTGGAGCGTGATTGACAACTTGTGATATCAACTTTTCGATATATTCAAGTATTTATATGAGAAAGTAGATTTAACAGTTTGTGACTATTACTTTTAAAAGCTATTTGATACTATTACTAGTATCTAAGACCTTTTAAATGAAATTAATGATTGATAATAATCAATTTTGTTTTTCGGTAATAATGGAATGCATAAACTGTTGGTTTATAAATACTTAGCAGGCAATGTTACATCCGATTGAACTAAACAGCTAATTTGTCTGACTAAACTAACTGACGAAAACATTATTTTCTTACTAAATTAATTTTAAACCATGGGAATTAGAGGCAAATATTTGGCAACTTTTTTTTCTTTTTAATTTTTTAATTCTTAATTTAAAAATACCAACGCAGCATTTCTGAGAGCAATAAACTCACTGGCTGGTATGTTTTATAGTTTAGCATCGAGATCGAGCGAATTATAAAAAAGTGAAGACGTGCAAGATGTTGATCGCTTTATGTCTGTTTCCGCTGTTCACAAAGAACTTCCGCTTGTCTCTGTCTTTGGTTCATCCCTTCTAAATGCAAATTCACAGACAGATATTTTTTTTATTTTTTATTAATTGAACCTTAATTCTTAACGAGAGTTCTTTTGGCAATCTACAATTTGAGGTAGTGTGTTTATGCTCTCAGTGACAATAATTATTATGCATTTTTTCTGCAAAAGTAAGGGTTTTATCCTAAATCTACTGGTAAAAATGGTATGTTTTTTTTTTCTAAAAATATGTGTATATGTATTTTTTTTTAACGCACCACCTAGGTACATAGGTTTATCGGAAGCCACTTACCTGTTTAATTTTCGTGTTTTTTTTTTCAATTATTTAAAAAGGTATTTTTTCTGTATAGTTATATTTTTTCCTTTATATGAATTAAGGCCGCAGTGGCCTAGTTTAAAAGAAATAATTAGAAACGAGATAACAGTTACATAATAGGAAAAATAATGTGATTTCCAGAATTTTTTAACATGACATTTAAATACGTTTTGCGGATTGACCTAAATAGATTATTTTTAGCATATACCCACTTAACTATTGTTCCTTAATACAACTCCGGTATTCCTAATCGAGTTTAACGAATCATGGTTAAACCCGTTACGGTTTGTCTAGTTAGTGATAAATCTATACCATGTACCTACCACGCAAGAACAAGAGGTAACAAAAAAAATCCTATAAGAGCGTACATTTCAAAAAAGTATTCAGCCTACAGACATAGACACTATAGTTGCTGCCAGTTAAGATCGCAATTGCGGTCATTGCTCTTTCCATAATAACTCTTCGTACGAACCAAAATAAATGAACCATGAATCGTTATTCATTAGAAAAAATTTTGAAGGTCACGATAGATGACGATTCAAGACATGAACAGGCTTAATTTTGGATTTCAAAGTTAAGAACTTTAATAAATGTAGGTGGGTCAATGACCGCTATTGCGATCTTAACTGGCAGCAACTATAATCATCTTTTTTAAGTAACAAAGAAAACAAAATCCACCCCGTGTTTACCGAAGAAGACAAAATTCATAGTTACGCGTGCCATCCATAAACGACCCTTGCTCTGAAAGAGACACGCCATTAATCAAACTACCCTATAAAGTATTACTCTAATATACTTGTTAAAACAGCCCCTATCTTGTCTTCAATAGCACGTGGCACAGGAAAAAAGAGGCATAAGTATTTAATATTATTCGAGAACGGATATAATGATAACTGCTTTACATTATAGAGTGCAGCTCTATAGGCAGGATGTCCATATTGTCCATGGTTATAGAATCTTTTGAATGTTCATTTGAACCTTGTTGTGTTGCTAAGCCAGTTCACCTGTCGTTCGCGATTGTTTTTGTTTTAATTAGTAACTGGATAACATAATTTAGTACTAAGTAACAGTTATTTTATGGAACTGTTACAAATAACGTTTTAAACTTTTAGAATGGTAACGGTTCTTTTGTGTACTGTTAAAAAACCGGCCAAGTGCTAGTCGTACGGCGCATGAAGGGTTCCGTACCGTCGTAGTAAGGTAGCCCGTTTAATTTATAATTATTTGTGGTTAAAGCGGCTACAGAAATACACCTTCTGTGAAAATTTCAACTGTCTACCTATTACGGATCATGAGATATGAGGATGGACAGCGGAGGCTTAGTAATAGGGTCCCGTTGGTTACTGAACCCTAAAAAGAAGTTTTGGGTACTGCATGTGAAGAATAAGTTGAAAAATCGAATTGAGAACTTTAGATGCTATTTGTCAGATGTTTTAGCGAAATGAATTTAAAATGATAAATCATTTGTTTCAGATATTTTAGGTAATTACGCGATAAAGGCTTGACAGGAATAGGAAAGTTAATGATTAAAAATAAGTAGTGATATTCTTTTGTGAAAGAAGGAAACAAAAGTAAAAACCTCATCTTTGTAAGTTCCCATATTCCTATTTTTAGACCTAGTAATAATGACTACCTACTCATAAGACTATAACCTAAATGTAACTCTACTAAAATGACATTACTTACGACTAATAACATCTTCAAAAATCTGTTATCTTCTCAATTGGAGTTATTTAATTCAATAACGAAAGAACGTAATAAAGCCACGCTGTCTACAGCACAGATAATAACATAATGATGAATGACAATTCCGTGAATCATCCGAACGCGAACGCAGATCGTAGACGCGCTGTCTGCGCACGCGTCTATTTAAGCGCGCTTTTAGGTGACGTTTAATGAGCTGTCATGAAAACGTTTAACCGAAATACGTGACGAAAGCTTGTTATCTGAGGATAGGTCATGTTATGTCACTTTTGCTGTTTTTTATGTGTTCGGTGTGATTGTAAAAAATCAGCAGTTAACTTTTTAGGCTAATGAATCAATTTTAAAATAGCACTTATTTTGACATCACGCCTGTAATCTCCGGAGGGTTAAGCACATGTGTACCTAATATTACAGCCAGACATGTATAAGCCCCATGTAATAGGGGCGAGTCTTATACCAACTACCGGACACGAATCTCCATATTTTAAGTACTAGCACATATCAGATAATATTTCTTCCTAACACAATCATTTTAGTACTTCCTACTTCCATACAGATAACGTATACAAATAACACCGATGCAAACCCGGGACGTACCAACTTAAGGAATGGAGTCCCATAAAACTGATGTTCGAATTTCAAATTCAAATTAGCCGTCGCAAGGTCCATTTGTCGCGTTTGACCGCGAACGCTTCGTGCGCGGACAATACGGACGAGCCGTCGTTAAATCTCTGGTTTCCGCAGAAACCCGCGACAGATTTAAAATAAGAACATGCACAGACATAGAACACGGTGGAGTGGCGGTCTGTGGTTCTAACTTTTTTTTGAGAGACTGGCTTGTTGCTAGTGTGTCCAAAGCTTTATGTGGATGGTCCGTTAGTTTGGAATAAAGTGATTGGTGGAAATTGTTTTATGTTAGTAACTGATTGTTGTTATTTGAACGCAACTATAAACTTTCAAAAGTATGTTGCTTCAAGAATTCTGTCAGATTTTAAGAGCACCTCACGCGATTTTTAGTCCAATGGACCCCACGGTTTGCCGATTTCACGTGTTAGCCACGGAGACTGACAATAAGCGCGGTTTACGTCGCTCTCTGTCACGACAGTTCACGGCCTTTCCTGTGCTGACTCATAAAACACTCTTAACTCGACAAAAGACGCGCGATAATCACACCATAACTAAAATTAACGCTTTATTGTTCGAGCTAAGGTTTAAATTTGTTTGTAAATTATTTTTAAGCGGGTGAATGTGATGCTAGGCTAGTGTTGGGCTAGCTCATCATATTCGGCGGCACCGTTGAGAAATTCACTTGGCGCGCGAGCCTGAATGGCTAGGTGTTCGCGGAAACCCGTACTTTCTAACATTACCTAGGTGCGGTACGCTTTAATGAGTCAGTTGTAACCATGGTTGCTTATGCAAATTTCCACATAAGAAATTAACTGAAAGATGCTTTCAACTTCGACATTATCATATGAAAAGGTGCTGGTGTCTCAAAGTGGGTGCGTATTCTCTTATTGTGCTCCATGCCATTGCAATCATTCATCGGGATATTAGAATGTTTCCTATATCTAAATATTCATATTAGTGGGTATGGAAATAGGTACTAGTCTAGCTCAATGGGGATTAGGCATGTTCTAATTATAACTGTACGCAATTTGCGGTTACAAACTAGTGTAGTTAATTGTAATGTTAATTGAATGTTATAATTACAATTTACCTATACATGTTTACCTATTACTAATGGCAACACCTACACAAACTGCGGTTACAAATTTCGAATCGAGTAAACAGTTCCGAAAAGTATCGTAACCTCGTTTTAGAAAAAAGAAAATAAAAGTCGGTGTCGATATTTTCGAAGCAAATCAAACAAGCCAGTATTCCGATTCTTTTTCGCACTGGCGTGATGTAAACAAGATTTTTAACAATGCAAGGTGTGTTGCACAAGAAGCAAACAATCTCTTGGACCCGGCGGCGTCCGCCAAACGATCACAGCCACGTAGCTTTAAAACTAAAAGGAAAAAAAATGATTATCATAGATTCATAGTGTTCATAGAGAACTTTTTTTTCTTTTTCGCACACCCTTGACAGAACCACAGATAATGTTAAGAGCGTAAATAAAAAAGAGACGGTTAGTGATGTTTATTTGTGGTTAACAAGCGAAATAATTTGAAGAGCTTTTGGTCTCTTTGGGCTTATCCTCTTATCTGATTTTACGGTCATTAGACTGTTTGTCATTTTGAAGTAGAATTTTGTGCAATTTAGAGCCATAAATAGTTATGTAACTTCCTCGGCGTTTTGAGTAGATATGAAGTATTTATTATGTTTGAAAAGGAGATGATTTGAGATGAATATAGACTGTAATTATTTCAATGATGCATCGCAAACAATGTTTGATTGCATTTGACTTTTTCATTTGTTAAAATTAATAATCAAATAGTTATAAACCTATTAATCTAACAAAAATCGTAGAAGTTCAATAAATATAGAGAAAAGAAAAGCACTTTTCTTCAGTTTTACTGAAAAAGACGGCTTACGTAATTTTGCATAAGCTGTTTCAGTTTTAGCAAGAGTATTATTTCCAAAATTAAAGTAAACCTGTTACAGGTCCTGAAAAGGCTTGCGTCGGGTTTAGTTTCTATAAGAGTTAAGTTAGAAAAATAAAGTATTGCTTAACAATAGATAATGAACGTAGGTAGGCGTGATAAATAACGTAGAAGGAAAACATTCATATCGTAGTTTCCAACGCAAGTTTCAAGCAAATTGAAAACAAAATACAACCTAGATGGATTCTTGAATATAAACTCAATTAGTGGATCGTCTATAAAATTGTTAATATACTACAAAAATATTTAAAAAAACTACGAGGAATATTGCAATTAAGTGATTTTCTCAATCAGTTCAAAACTCACCAGACATCTTCATTCTGTAACTCGTATCAAAATTCAGCATTCGTACAAATATTAATTATCATTGTCCGTAATCACTATAATAATTAATTTTAATTAAAATTACCGCATTAATTTCTAATTCACTAATGGGTGGATTGACACAAAATTATTTTTTCAGTAATAATTCTTAAACACTAAAGTCTGCACAGCACAAAAATTGAGATGACTTGATAAAATCTAATTCACGATTTAGAATTAGATGAATTTTCTGTGTAGTGATGTTCTTACGCGTGTCGGTATACTCGCGTGCGATATGCGTGTGATAGTGCGGCGCGGTATGTGCGGCGTCGGCGACGCACTGTGCCAGAATAACGCGAGAGGAAGCGAGACCCAGCTCATCCCTAGAATCCCGAATCACATACCCTCGCCCGGGCCACCCCGCGCGCCCCGCACCCCGCCTGTGTCTTTGTGTTACACCCCTCTCTCTCACACAAACGTTTCGGGGTCGCAATACAAGGTTACCGTCTGAAAATAATCGGCGAGCTTTTTCAATGGACAACGCTTTATATTTTGGAAAATAGTTGGCTGGAGTTTTTGAAAAGCTGTTGTTTGTTGAAAATCCTTCGTGAAAAGGTAATTTTTAGCATCAATTCATACAGATTGAAAGGGGTTGATTTTTATTTCGTAGCCATTATTCTTGCTAATCCTACAACTATTTTTCTAGTTAAGTTTGTAGGTCAAGTTACCATCGAAGGCAATACCCAGAAAGGCTTCGACTCTATATTAAAGTACCCTCTTCCTGAAACCCCATAATTCTTTCAAGAAATTCATAACAAAATTCCAATAACAACACTATTACAATATTTTACATCAGGAGCGACCTACAAACAATGGCCCTTCAGTTATCGACGCTGCCTTATAACAAATCACTTGTACAACACGACCAGATAACTTAGACCTCTGATATTTCAATTGAAAACCTCTCGGTGTGGAGTGAATGTGTGGTGAGTGGGGGGCGGTGGGGCTCTTGAAGTGCTGGTCACTGATACGAGACAAGGCGCCGATTAAGAAAACAAACTTGATTGAATGCGAGCCAGCAATCTTAGACGCTTATCGTATCGTATTCGATCGTTCTGTAATGCTACCGTGATGTTTTTTGCCAATGCAAATCATCAGGTCATTTGAAATGATTGAAAAAATTGAAAGCGAAAACACGAAACTGAAAATTCACGAATTTAGAACATCGAATTCTGAAATCAAAATTAATTTTTTCAAGTGGACTAAAATGGAGTTTTGTCAATACAGGAAGGAAGCTATCGCTATCTTGATTGGTTATCAACATTCACATAATTTCAGGATCAGTTGGAATTAAAATAAACACCAAATAAAATAAAAACGAAGCCATTTTTCTAAAAACAATTAAATTAAATGCAAGACGTCCATTCTCTTAAGCGAATAAAATTTCAATGCACATTTGCGTTTTATTCAGCGTATCTGAAAATAGCTATCGCCGTAGAATGTGCCAAGCGAGACGGCAGATAACTAGATAACGCTCAAGATCTCCGGCGGGCGGCGCCATTGGCCGCCGCGGGCGGTGGGCGGGGCTCCGGCGGTGATGCACCAATGGGATGCGCCTTATTATCTGCGTCTTTGTCTGTCAGCGGATTCTGTAGTGATGTGGCAGGTGTTTCGGGCATCGAGGACGAGGCCGCCGGTATATACCTACCGCCGAAGCCGAAAGTACTGAAACTTTATGGATTATAGCTCTATCTTTCTGGTAACTCGGTAATGGCCGCTTGAGCTCGCTTTGTTTTTTATGTGGGGGATAAATTAGGCGTCCCCATTGATTTTAATCTGTATTGTTGGGGAATATCAACAGGATGGGAATAATCTATTTCCCAGTTAGGTAAATTAGAATAGGAATAACCATATTGTGCACCACCGTTAGTTAAAGATGTTTTTAGGTATGCGTTCGTTATGAATATACAGTAGCCACAGCTTCTTTATTTCCTGTTCGTTGTTGACCTTTTGACATGGTCTTATGTACCTAACGACTTTTAGTTGCAAATTAAAACTGGCCAAGTGCATGCAGCGCATGAAGAGTTCCGTACCTACCATCGTAGTAAGGGAGCCTCCTTTCTTATTATTTGTTGTTATAACGGCAACAGAAAAATACATTTTCTGTGAAAATTTCAACTGTCTAGCAGACGGACGGAAGGACGGACAGCGGAGGCTTAGTAATAAGGTCCCGTTGGTTTTCCTTCGGGTACGGAACCCCAAAAATGACATTTAAGCCATTAGAATTATTGACAGAGATAGTGTGTAATTAGGTGCATACCTACATACATTTTCGACAGTTTATTCAGGTATGTTCAGCACTGTTCAGGTATGTTGTACTGGAAGAAGAAGACATGCTGCGTCGACCCCAAAGGAATTGGGATAAGGGCAAGAGAATGATGATGATGCTGATGTTCAGCACTGTTTGCTTCCAGAATGAAAAAAGTCGACGCCATATCACAGATTATCTCGTCATATTATTACGGATTGCTATCTTAAAAATTCCACGCATTATGAAAAATAACAAAAGAATAAATTACGTAGGCGAACATAATCGTCTGAAAAACAAAGGAAATGCGCATTGTATCTTATCCATTTTTTCACAGAACATTGAAATTCATGCTTTATGAATTACTAGCTGTAATTAAATAATTAACATAATTAATTACTTAATTATTTTTTATTATTATTTGAAATTATTATAAAAATGCAATTTTCCCCGTTTTTGCAACATTTTTCATAGATGCTCCGCTCCTATTGGTTGTAGCGTGATGTTATATAGCCTATAGTCTTCCTCGATAAATGAAAAATTCTTTTATTGTTAGATAGCAACAATAAAAGAATTTTTCAATTCAAATCAGTAGTTCCTGAGATTAGCGCGTTCAACCAAACAAACTCTTTCAGCTCTATAATATTAAAAATAAGTAATTAGTTATATTACTAATTAGTATTAGTATATTAGTATTAGTAGAGATGATCTTCAATACCAATAGACATAACTTCGGTTAATAAATCTACAATACCATCAAAGAAACTATATTATTATTTTCAATTTTATCAACAGAGATGTTTCCGTTCAAGTTTTAATTTAAATTCTTATTACCTTTCCTGTGAATGACAAACCGAACACGAAAACGTGAAGGTGACAACTAGAATCGATTTGCGACAGACACGATGGCCGATAATCGATTTCCCGTTTCTACCGATGCTGTAATCGATTCCTCGGTTCTTGTTCAATCGATTGTGTGTCAAGTTTTTATGGAAATTGGCGAATTGTAAATGTGCAAGTGTTAATAGGGAAACAGTACCTACGTGCTAACTAACTTTACTTTACTTAAGGTTGATTTTTTAATGGACAGATAACTTTTCTCTGAGAAATAAATATTGTGGTTTGACAGTTTTTGTGTGGGAAATATGTCAAACTGTTTTATTAAATCTTCAAACAAAAGTTAGGTATTTCTATAAAAAAATCAGCCCTTAGCCAAATTTCGAGGTTTTAACCAATCAACTTGTCCTCGTAAATGTAGGTAATCAAAACTTAAGATTATCTTGAATACAAAGTAAAAGAGTTTGGGGAGCCTTTTCAGTCAAAATCAAAGTCATTAATCAAATAAGGTTCTTAAAGATAAGCTAATTGATCTCTTATTCTGCCATTAATTTCGGCGTGCAAATTTTACATAATTATTTACAATGTAAAGAAGTGTTCCATCATTTCATTTCCCATAATCAATTCATTCATGATTCAAGCGAAAATTGCTCATTTCATTCATACCACCGGTTACTAAAACTAAAACCACAAAATTCAATTTTAGTTACTATGTAGTTTCTAAAGAATGTCCCACATATCACATTTATCCTGTCCCGCATATGAAAATTTAGCCAGAGCGAGAATTTATATCATTTAATATACGACATTATGAATTTAAGGAAGCCTGTAACTTAACCGCAAAATATATATACGTATATCCGGGTGGAAAACAAATAATAACGTAGTTTAAAATATATTGTCAAAGGTTTCATTCATTGTTTTAACTTGTAATTAGTTCACGAAAAGATTATCTTGAAAATACCATGGAAAAACCAAAACTATCTTAACCCTTTATAAGGCAAAAGGAATATTTTTCCCACCATATTTTTCAGCTCATTAATTAAATAATGTGTTCTTAGTAGGTATTCTATTGTTGTACATAGGTTATTTCACTCATTAAATATTCAAAAAACATTAAAAAAGTGAAATTCATTTTCCACCAATAATATCTGAGCCTGTTCGGCATTATTTTGCGATTCCCGGATAGGGTTAAATCATTTATTATTAAAATAACTAATAGGAATAACCTAAACTTTACGTTTTTTTTGTGTTTTATTACTCCTGAAAATTTATAAAAAAAAACTGCTGGCGAATCAATGTTGAGCGGACGGAGAAGCATTTGGTCCCTAATTAGTCAAAAGTACCTGATTACGTCCCAAACAATTAGCGAATGCTAAAATCATTAATTTTTATCATACTTCCGCTCTAATGGATTCTAGAGGCCTATAATTAAATAATCAGTAAAACTCTAAATACGTAAAACATTGGATGAAAAAACGTAATTCGGCATATGCTTACGCAGGACTAGTTAATTATAAAACCACAAATATCGCATGCTCAAGGAAAATACGTAAATGAACAGTTAAGGAGTTCATTGATGAGAACATTTTTAACTCGATAATATTTGAAATCGCCACTATATTGCGAATAAGTTTTTTTGCAAGAGCGTCTGGTAAAAGAAAATTAGAAAATATTTCATACTGTATGAAATTGAGTAAAAAATAAAAAATAATACAATTAATTTCATAGTAGAGTAAAAATAGGACTCCATGTTGAAGTTATGAAGTTCAGTGCCAATCAGACACAATAAAACATTGGAAGACTTATACGAACAAACAATACTCATACCGAAGCGAAACTTTGAAATCAGGGACTTATCTTTTGGGCCTATTCTCATATTTGAAGGAAAAGATAGGTGGCAAATACTTAGAAAATTATAATAGAGCAGATGTCATGCTGCGTCCACCCCCAAGTTGAGATAAGGGCAGGAGAATCAAGATGAGAAAGATGAGGAGGAAATATTTTACCAAAAACATTTTAATGATAATTATGTAATATTTTTTATGAGTATTTTTTTATATGAGTATGATTTTTAAGTATGTAACTACTAATTGTATGATTATTGCTAATTTTAATTTGTTGACTATTCTAATTTAATTTGTCAGTATTAATGAAAGTATGTGCTGTGTTTTGTCTTATTTTTCTAATATTTTTTTAATTAATGTACCTAATGCTATTATTTGATTCAACTGGTGATTGAAATAAAGGAATTGTATTGAATTGAATTTTAACAATAAACAAAAATAATCACAATGATATTAATCAACTCCTCAAAGTTGCAGCACTTCTGTTTGCTGAACACGGAACTATGGCTGCCCGTCGAAACAACCCCGTAGCAACCAATAGCATCCGAGCAGAATTCCAAATGACTTGGCTACGTGACACAGAGCGGCCCAGGGTCACTTCTGTGGCTACAGCTTTACTTGGGGATTCGTCCCACCCCCTCTTTGTTAGTTGCGTGACAACCCTACCGGAATACTTGAGTGGAATAAAGATTTCGATTGGTACAGGACTGCACTATTTTGCTAAAAATCTGTGTGGTGTAGGTACATGGAACAAGAAGAGGACTTCGAAAAGATCAATCATCAAAAGAAGTCAGCAGTAAGAGTTATAGTTAGTACATGAAATGTCAAATGTTTAATTCTAGGTATTTTCTTCTCATTGGAACTACTGTCGAAGCTGAAGGGACATGCAAAAACAGCAAATAAAAAATCCAAGTTAAAAAGAATTTCAAATCATTAGTTCTGACCTTTTGTTATATTAAGCCTTATTAAGTCTCAAAGATCATTTCGGCTGCGTTAATTGAAAAAAAATTGCAGGAATCTAACCAGGTATAAGACATGTGCTAACTACGGCTATTTAACCACGCTCTTTAACATCCCAACAAAATTCAAAAACCAAAACTTCCAGTTCTATCTTCCAGAGATTTTTCTCCTAGCACCTTTTGGCTCCTCTTCAATTCAAAACTTTAAAATTAGATCATAACGTAGCACGATGCAATGAGTTTTAAACCCAGATTCATATCAAGGCAAGCCATCACCACCTCCGTGAATGCAAGCCCATTGTGCTCGGTGCTATCGGGGTGATAAACTGCCGCCGCCACTGTCCGAACACTTTCAAAGGATAAAAGATGGAGTTTAAAATGTCCCTCAATGGACCGAGCACAATAGATCGGTTCCTGGAGTAATGTAATCTTAGTAGAATGGAATGCGAATTGGAATTGAAAAGTTTTCGGTCGTCTGTTTTCAAAATATCTAGATTGAGCTACGTGGGTAGGTTCTTGGTTGGGTCTAATCTAATCTATTCCTTACTGATCACTTAAACAGTCATAAAGTGTTTCAATGTTTAAGTCTTTACCGTCACATTCAACTATTAACATCAAAACATTATTAATATCCTCATGTAAATCAACATCATCTAATTCTATTAAATCTTCTAAATCAATGTTCCCAAAACGCACCGCCCCACAATCGGGTACCCCGATACAAGCCATTTCACTAACACGAACACCCGAACGTTCAACGACCACCAAAAGAATCACCTTTAAAATGTCCAATTTAAATTGTCCCGACAAAGGGGCGAGCCATTTCAATTTTGAGTGAGGAGAGTTCTAAATCGAAATGTGCGATAGCCACTCCTTAAGCGCCTCCTGGGGCGACTCTATACAATTTATAGACGTAATAAAATAGCATTAGAAAGTATTGCTGTTACTTGAGGATAGAGATTACCTCACGATCTTTTGCGTAAGCACCCATTTTGGATAAGTGGTAAATATAAAAATCGAGATCAGAAAAGAAAAATAGTTAACCAAAAAGAATTCATTGTAAAATTGACAACTGATGGTCGAAAAGATAATAAAACCAAAAACAAACCGAAAAACCAGTCCATAGGATACAATCCCACTTAACCTTAATTGTGTAATGGTGGTCAATTTGGAAAACAGCACACGACAGGAACGGAAGCAACTAAGTTAATAATGTCTGAAACATGATGGAAATGTTTCTCGCATGACGGGCGCGCGTGCACAGTAAACATTGTTGTTTATTCTCATCATTGGATCACCGGCCAATTATAGCGCTTGATTCACTGAGATAAAATCTAGTACAGCTTTCGAAATAGAATTCAATTTGGCGGCATTCGTCAGTTTACTGTATTGTATAATGGGCTGGTGAGTGGTGTCCGCAACTCCACGTGCAAAGCGCGTATTTTGCGTACGGGTGGGAAAATCATTCGATACACCTATTTCCCCGAACAAGGCCAGTAACTCCATGGTGTTACTGACGATCTCGTGGAAAGTACCTTGGATACCGAAGTCCTTTGCCTTGTATGAGGCAACCTCTGAGCAGTGCAGTGTAGAAGACTAGGGTTCATAGACAGAGTTCTCTCTGCTGGAGTGAGTAGACACTAGACAGTAATCTACGAAGCCTATGATGTTCTTCCAAATGGGAACATTATAACTGATGATACTGTGTTTCTATTATCAGACTAGCTGTTGCCCGTGACCTTCCTCCGCGTGAAATTATTATTAAAATATTACTTCCCTATTTGAATCGAATTTTGTTTACAATTTCATGGGTAATTGTAAAATAATAAAAAAAAGTATCGTTACTCCTTATAACATCAGCTATCTGGCAATAAAAGTCCCGTCGAAATCGGTCCAGCCGTTTCAGAGATACGCCCGGACATACAGACAGACGAGCATTCTTTTTTTGTTGTTGTTGTTATATTTACCGTATATTTATACCTTCAGTAAAAAGACGCTATTTTCAAATTACGAACTGACGCTTTTCTTTCTTTCTTATCTATATATGTTGAGAATGGCAGACAACAGAGTAGTACAACAATTTCTAGTAAACTTTTGAACTTTGCAACTTCAATTTGATCAAGTCAGGAAGAGTTAATTAAGGGGAGCGTACTTCTAAAACACTTGCCGTTAATCGTAGAGCGTCAGAGTTGGGGAAGTATCATGTCAAATTAAGTAATCGTAGTGTAATTGAGCCCGGTATCAGAGAACAACGTCGACTCATCAATCAACCCACCCTACTAGCTGGGTTTTCTTGGCGTCCAAGTTAGAAACTTGCAGCGATTTTTCGCAACTCTGTGGCCGGTTATGTCAAAGTGATCCACCCACGCTACTCCCATTTTAAGGTGATTTTTTATGTAGTTTTGGGTGGTTAATAATTAAAAGTTTTTTTGTGATGTCGGTCTTATTGCTTGGTTGTAATATTTATACCACGTTTAGAAAATTTTGAACTTTGCCGCACTTGACTGAATTATTGAGAGATTCAGCCAGATGAATGACTGTTCTATAAAAAGATCGACTGACAACACCTGACCAACATAGACAACAGACAAAGGAACAAGACTGCCAATGATCTTGAAGATTGATGGAGAGATTCTGAGTTGGTTCATTCCAGCACAACTGCGGATATTACTGTTTCAAATGTTGATTGACTGACGTAACACTGCCGCGTACTTGCTAGAGCCTATCGAAGGAATACAAATCGTGTGCAAAAGTTCTGCTATCAGCAGATAGCAAATTCCACCTATATCTGAACTGACAATGAGATCACAGCTATAAATATAATGTGACGTTTCATGTTAATCAACTCCTTGTTTGGTTATCAGACGTATCTCATTGATTCCACATGATAATTTCACGATTACTGAATATATTGATCGATGGACATGATTTTATAATCTTATACATTACTGAATTCCAAAATAGTAGATAATAAAGATACAATGAAAATCCGGTTACTGAATTCATTCTCAAAATTTTGAAATTCATTGAATAAAATTCAGTTATCCTCTACATTGACATATTATATCTCAATGGAGATAAGTTTAACTTGCACAGATTTTCTTGGAAGCGATATATCGCTGAAAATCTGCTAAATTGCTGAAATTTGCTAAATCTGTGCAAGTGCAACATCATTTTTATTCGGTACTTTTTCCCTGTCTTCTAAATCACGTACACACAGCTCCACTAAGTGGTTACCCCTCCAAAAGATGAGCGTTCAAATCCGTGATAGGCCTAAGTTGGTTTTTGTATTTTACAAGATCATTTTGATATAATTAATGTATTGTTTTAGTGAATAGGTAAGTTTAAGTTAGTATTAATTTTTTTTAAGTCTTTTTTTATTTGTTTTTTTTTTAATAAAACGTTAATCATATGTACATTTATTATTGCGTATAAGGACAAGCAAAGTAGATTTATAAGTCATTGAATTATTAACTACCTATCTGGCTTGGCTATCTGGTTGGTAAGAGCTCGCGGTAATCACAAGATGATTCGAATCGCGTCCAAGTCGAAACAACGTACTCTATTTGAAGTATTCTTTAGATTATTCGCAACGATTTCAATGTTGTAGCAGTATTTAAAAGTTTGAGGGTAGCCCTTACTGACGCTGTTTGTACACCCGCTACCGCTTATGACCTATCCCACACAAACCAAGTAACGGTGTTATCCTCACTTCAGTTTTAGTAGTCATTACAGGAATCTTGCTAATGCGTCTTGAGTTGCGGTTAGGTGCCGTGTGGAACTGCCTTAACGGAGGGGAAGGCTTTTATTTATAGCGTTAGGTTTTTTTAGTTGGCAATTTGGATATCACGATGTTTTAGCTCTTTGTTAACTAATTCACTTGTTTGTAAGCTTGGAAGTTGGTAATGGTGTGTTGATTTATGTTTTTAGAAACTGAACACTAAACATATGTGGTTATAGTCGCCTTCTCAAACGTTCATGAAAACCGACTAGTTTAAATAATGTGAAGCTTCTCAATCTTCAGGCAGACCTTACGGTATAAAAGATAGTCGAAGAAGCATTCCTGTACGTCTACATTAAATTTAATACATGAAAAAACTGATATTGAAGTGAACAGCAAAGATTTCAGTTGTTGGATGTGCCCTTCTGTTGAAAAAGTGTTATAGGAAGTGTGTCACTAAATTCACTGAAAACAGTGGTCTCGCACATAAAGTCGATTTTCTAACTCAAACTCAAACTCAAACAGGCACTTTTGAATGTCAGAAAAACAAAGAAGGCGAAGCTACAGTCCCAGACACAAGGCGTAATAACTTGTGAAAGTACTGTAGTTGCCCATTCCGAAGCGTAAATCTCTATTGATAAGAATGGCAAGAAACTCGAGAAACTTGAGATAATCTTAATATATATAAATCTCGTGTCACAATGTTTGTCCTCAATGGACTCCTAAACCACTTAACCGATTATAATAAAATTCGCACACCATGTGCAGTTCGATCCAACTTGAGAGATAGGATAGTTTAAATCTCAAATTATAGTAGGGTAGCTAGGGTAGGTAGGGTAGGTAGGGTAGGTAGGGTAGGTAGGGTAGGTAGGGTAGGTAGGGTAGGTAGGGTAGGTAGGGTAGGTAGGGTAGGTAGGGTAGGTAGGGTAGGTAGGGTAGGTAGGGTAGGTAGGGTAGGTAGGGTAGGTAGGGTAGGTAGGGTAGGTAGGGTAGGTAGGGTAGGTAGGGTAGGTAGGGTAGGTAGGGTAGGTAGGGTAGGTAGGGTAGGTAGGGTAGGTAGGGTAGGTAGGGTAGGTAGGGTAGGTAAGTAGGTAGGTAGGATAGGTAGGGTAGGTAGGGTAGGTAGGGTAGGTAAGTAGGTAGGTAGGGTAGGTAGGATAGGTAGGTAGGATAGGAAAAAGGTGCATTGCAACGCATGCCGGGAACAGCTAGTACATATATATGAGAACGATGTAGAAAAACGTGCACACTAAGAGAAATTTCAGTATGAGATGAGTGCACGAGAAAATACTATTCAAATGCCGTTGTCATCGAAACAGAAACAAAGCTAATCTAATGCTTTAAAATCTTTGGCTAAAAGTCTAACTTACTGAACCTTACTCCCATTCATTCTCACGAACTAAAATCCACCGTTCACCGTCTACGTCTAAAATTCGGACCCTACAAAGTTCGTATTCGAGTTGATAACAACGGCTGCGCATTGACTTCCGTACAAAGGACCCTCGCAAATTACACACCAGACCAGCAATTACGTGCCCATAACAACAGATACATTTGTATGACAATGTTCGGGATTTTTTGCGAAATTTGATATCGTACTCGACGGTGAGTTTGTTGTGAGAAAGAATACGGAATAGTGCAGTTTTGGAATCGTTAAAATTGCTTATTTTTAATGTTGGGTATTTTTTTTTAATTACGAGTTTATTTGAGATTTTTATTTGTTTTGAGTTTGTTGACGTATTTTAATTTTCAGTTTTTTTTTAATTATAATTTTTATTTGAGTTTATTATTTGTTTTGACTTGTTATATTTTGAGTTCGTTGACGATTTTGATAGATTAATCTTTTAATGAAGATCCGTTGGGGAGTAAAAAACTGGGGTTAATTGAAAAATCATGCAATACCTTATAGTTTAAGGCAACTGTCGACAGATAATAACTTGAAATATTGACTGTAAAAGTACTTAAGTAAGTTGTGTGAACTTACTGCTTTACGGAATACACGTGAAAAAGCTCTTAGGGGACATGCACACGTCTGGAGAGCCTATTAAGGAAACTTACTAAACATAGGTAATAAATTAGCCGATATAATTTAGATTTTTGCATTTTTAACACCTTTTTTCAACACCCTTCACATTCTCAAAAAAAGCAGACTGTCATCAAATCAAGATAAAAACAAAACAAACTCGTCACTATAATAAAAACCAATTAAAAGCACATCAAAAAACTCATTAAGTGCCACTCTATCAGTCAGATAAACAACACTAGCTGACCTTCCGGCGGTCTTAGAACTGATAACGACCACCCGAGCGCCATCGATCTGACCTCTACACCTTGCATCCTACAGCATACACAGAATCAGCATTCGTACCATCTTCTAAGAACCGGTGCTATTGATGATGTTCTAATTAAAAATAGTGATAGGTGTTCAACGAAATGCGATAGTGTTTTGTTTTGAAGAGACGGTGTCTTAATATGTTGTGACCATCGTCGGACTGCCAAGTCAGAGGTCTCGAGTTCGAACCCAAGGCACCTCTGATTTTTCGGATTCATATGCGTATTGTACAATTAACACTTGCTGAAGGAAAATATCGTGACGAAACCAGCATGCCTGAGAGATATTTTTTGACGGAATGTTAACCCAAGACAGAGGCCTATGGGCGGCATAAAAAACACGTTAGGCACTAACCACACGATAAAGAAGAAGAATATGTTATTTAATAAGATAAAGATAAGACACAAATTGAAAAGACCCTTGGCTAGCCTTAGAAAGGTCTCCAGGATGGATCAAAACTGGTGATTCAACAGCAGACTAAAGTACTCAAGCTAATATGGAACTAGGCCGGCAATAGGAGCCGCAGAACCAATGACGCTGGAGAAGACGGACCATGCTGACATATCTTCCTTTTGGCCTAGTACAGGACCAATTTAGTTTAATGTATGTCTTATTATATTATTATTTTTTTTTGTTTTTTTTTTTTAATTTAATTTAACTGTGGAGTCAAGTCAACACTTTTCTTTATTTATTTCTTTCTTTCTTTCTTTAAGGCAAGTCTTCAACTGGATGAGAATAACTGAGTCTAGAGGGAAATTACGTTAGATTGGAGAGGGCGTTGTTCAGCAGTAGACTGCTATTAGTTTATGATGATACAGCGATGACCTGACACTTTCGAATCTCTTAAAGATTTGCAATATTTTGACGTATTTCTTCTTTTCATCTGGTACGATTAAATCAGAGCTGGGTAACACAAACACTATCCCTAACGAAAGCATCGTATAACTTGTGGCAATACAAGACGACTTATAAAATAAAACAATTTTATATCCAAACGACTAGGGTTACAACTAAAACATGTAGTACACTACAGTGCATTATCAACAAAGGTCGATGTGTCCTTGAATGATAAGATAAAGATACCTTATCATTTAAGATTACATTGATTAGAAACCCAAACACGTGTACGTCTACAGGGTTTACATGTTTTGATGTCTGGTGGAAACTAATTCTTATTTATAAGTTTAAAGTTATGTTTGATAAAATGATAATATCAAGCAGGAAATCCTGTTTCTATCTGCTATTTTATCAAATAATTTAATGACAAAGAATGTAGAAGAAATTTGTCAAATTGATTTCTTTTTTTTTTTGATTTTTCAATTTTAACTTTTAATTCAAGATTGCATTCAACAAAGTAGTACAAATATGCTAATAACTATTATTGTTTTGTTTCTTAATATTGATACAAGACGAAACTACTCGACTCACTCGCACTTGACCGGATTTTCCGTTCCTGAAAAACCTTACTTTAACCTAGAAATTACAGTACTACGAATTGACTACCAAATGTAACTTAACTACATATGGAAGTAGGAACCTAGTACATTTTAGAAATAAAAGAGAAAGAAATCTTAAAAAAAGAAACAGAATTGCATGAGGTTGTTCCCTCACTCAGGACCTCTGATCGCGATGGCGTACAAACTTTACTAAAAAGTTCTATCGATCAACACATAGGTACCTTGACTCGTTTCCATAATATTAAAAAATAAAGATTTTTGAAATAAGAATCACCAACCGTCAAAAAATCAATGCGACATACAGTGTGCTCCCTTTTTCGCACAAACCATTTCGCCAATGATAATGGCCCCGTCACCGAGGCGCGAGACACCCGGCTGCGATCTGTCACCAGTGAAGGTGTCAAAGGGTTTTTGTCAAGGCGCGAATTAAATCGGCCAGCGGGAGGCACGGCGCGATTGATCGCCAACTGGTTATATCCGATTCGGGGGAAATATCCTGTAGGTAGAGCGGTTGTTGGTTGCTGGGTATTTTGCGTTTGATTTTGGAATGGTATTTTTTTATGTTTTGTGGTTTTTAATTAGCCAAATGACAACTGTTTCAGAGTTTTGTTTTACGCGAGTTTTAGATACTAAACTGACAATATGTCAGAAAACTAAACTTAAACTGTCACTTACGGGATATCTTCCGCAATTGTTCATTATTTCGGTCATAGCGCTTGCAACAGCGTCGAAATATCGGGAGCTCAAAATAATGAACAATCACGGGAGATATCCCGTAAGTGAAAGTATAAGTTTAGTTATAAACCGTGAAAGCTTAAAACAGTTTTTGAATATGTGAGAAGTTGCTAGTAGAACTATACACTCTGTTCGAGTACGGAAGTTGTACGAACGTGCAGTAAATACAAAAGGAAACTGTAAACATTAATAAATAAGATGCATCACCCCACCAAAAAGAATTGAAAATGATAACTTAATCATTAATCATTTTCCTAATACAAAGTATGAGAAAGACATTACGGGAAGCGAGTTTCATCTGTTGCCCCAATGTGCCGATCAAATAATTACCTTCTCGATAAAATATTGGCAGGGCTTTCCCCAGCGAGCGTCGCGGCGCGCGGCCTCGTCCTCCCTACGAGCCACAACTGTCGATGTCACCTTAATTTACGGCCTTCAATTATAAATTTTACATCCAACGAACTACAAAAGAACCCCAACCCTAAACACAACACAATAAAGTCGCTACTTGACTGTTGGTAATTCAAGAATTTTGTAAAAGTCCCACTCCTCTGTCAAGGGAACAGAAATTGTAAGAATTACAATCAAACTTCAGTTTAGGTCAAACATTTTTAAATCATACCGAAAAGAAATTACAGATATGTTTTTTTTGGATATTATTTTTTATCACAGCGTCATTAAAATTGAAAAATAAAGATAAATGTTCATTTAAAATGAGTGATAAGTATTTAATGGCGGACACTAACGAAGTTTCCCGTAATTAAAATTGTTTGTAACTGTTAAATGATAAAAATGATGATTAAAACAATATTTTAACGATGGTGTTTTAACGTTACGCTGTTACAAAAAGCTTGGTTTCCTCGTAGCTGACCTCTGACACCAGATATCTATCATCCTGCTAATTAAATATGTCGGTTATCGGCAGGAATACTGCGACAAAAATAATATAATAAGCTAAATATACACACTATGTACCTAATTGGCAACTAAGCTCACTTAGTAATAGTATATCATTCAGAACTTTTAACCAACTGGGTTTTTTTTTAAGGAAAAAGGAAATAACGCTTGAAACCATAGACATGATAAATTTATTTTTAGAAATTATTTGCGTGATCGATTCCTGTACAATGAAACCACGTGTTCACGGTTGTACTATTACAACTACGTCTATGGCACATGGTAAACAAACTTCACAGTCTCTTTTTGTCTATTTACGCAAACAGTAACATGAATGAATGACAGCGTAATTTTAATAAAAATGAACTACGTTTCGAGATAGTTTTCCTCATTCCATTAAATAACATACTTATTTTCCTATTGTATAATAATTCGTAAGTTATATCACATGCTCATATATTTTGTGTAATGCTCTGTTGCTTACCTATGCGATATCGCATCATCATTGAACAAAAAGTATCTACAAAGAAGGCTAGAAAAAAAATAGAAATGATGTTTCGAACGGATTCGCTATCATTTTTTTTTTAAATAAGATGAAAATAATTCGACACGGTAGGTAATTAAGGTCTTTGATTTAGTTTGGTTTCAGAAAAACTGTCATCGTGTTCTAAAAAAGGAATACAGTACCATGTTTGTATCCTTCTTTTTTTTCAAGTCGGTGAAAATTCCATATGGGTAGGTACGAAAGTAATCCAATTTTAAACTTTAAAATAATAAAACAGTTACTATGTAAACTCAAAGTAAAGTTAAACTCTGTCTAGACAATCCCATTAGAAACACAAAGATATGATTAAACTGTCAGAAGCCGCGCTTTATTTTATAAAATAAAAATCATTTGACGAGGGTCCGCCATTAATTTCGTCGACAATGTGATAAGTAATGAGTGAGGTGTAATGCGGGGGCTACATCCCTCTAAAACGTCGCTCCGATGGGCTGCTTTTGAAGTTTTGACGGCTCACATCCTAATTTTCTTTCCGTTGGTACCCTTGGCGGTTGCCACTTTTCAATAAGAGTTTCTCTTTGTGATAATATTTCAATTTCAAGTTTTTTGATGGCTTGCGTTTTTGTTAGATCGGTGCTGTGACTTCTGCGTGCGCTTTAGATATCCGGGTGGTTTGATTTGTAAGTACGCAGAAAAATTACTGCATTTGCAAGCACACAATACTTTAATAGGAACTTGTTTTATGTATACATTTTAAAGTTATATTGCAACCTGTTTATTTTTCAAGTGTGTTTGAGTATGTCCGAAGTTATTTCACGGGAATGTAATGCCGGAATGAGAGTATTGTACGTCTTAACATAGGTTTTGATCTATTCGTATACCAAATTTCATCCTAATGCGTTGAACCATTAAGTAGTAAAAGATAACAGACAGACTGACAGACATACTTTCGCAATAATTTATTAAACATCTAATAAATGTCTAACTTAGCCCAGTCACCAGTTTCTTCTTTCCTTATATTTCATAAACTAGCTCCATACGAACCTACCCATAGCAAAGTAGGTAATAAACTATAAAACACGAAATAATTAACAATTAGCAGCAACTAATACCAATTACCGTACAATAGCTGATTCTGCTCCTGGCTACGACTTATCCAGTTAATTGGATTAGCGGGTGTCGTGACGTCAATCAAAACCTGTCGATATGATCAAAGGGCTTGTCACCATCATACGTAATTGGCTACGTCAGATCACACAAAGGCTTTGTACACAATCTTTAGATATAGGTCATAGTATGTAGGTAGTTTGACTAAACAGTATGTATAAGATAAGATACTGCTGTGTTTTTTTTTTTGTTGAGTAAGCGTGATGGTTAAAATTGAGTTATATTTCCATTGAGAGATTCGACTTGACACGCTAGTATAGTACGTCGATGATAACACGTTTGCTAAGCGTTGTACGGACTTGCAATGGAGTAAGAGGCTAGCTTACACCGGTGTAGATACCACTGTCGAGTGGTCTACTGGTACTTACGTCTGATATACCCTGTGAGAGAGAGTCGTGTGAACGACTTCCTCGCAGACTGGCTAATCTTTTTACTAAGATCATAGGCCCCGCACGAACGCGCGGTGTAAAAGTAACGTCAATACGTCGATTTTTAAATTTAAAATGCGCGTTTCACGGACAATATTTTCATGATTTGAAGAATGTATTCAGATCTATGGATGTTACCAATTGTGCTTGTAGCAAACAATTTTACTAAAATGCTGTAGGATAATTGTATATACAATCCCCGCGCGCCTGTGCTAGGTCTTCCGAACGACCTATTCTTGTCAAGTTCAAGTGAGCCGTAACTTAGTTGGGTAAATAAATCCTAAGTCAAGAGAATATTCACCAATCATCACTTCGAGATACGAACTTGCAACATCAAAACGAAGTCGAATACTTGCAAGTGCACACATCGGCAATCCGTAGCGTGATTGATCGCAGCTACACGACAGGTTACTATGTTACTCTGTGTTACCGTTTTTACCCGACTACGTTGAAACAAAAAGGAGGGTTATGATTTTGACTGGGGTATATGTATGTGTGTTCTAACTTCTGAACTACTTATCATAATTTGACAAATGAGGTATCATAGAAGCGTCTTGATTGTCCGCTGGCGGCTTATAGGCTGGCCTATAGGCCTGGCTAATTGGCTATTTGACGTCACATTAAATTGGATTAGGCGTCCTCTAGAGAACATAAAGTCATGAACTAAAAAGAAAAACCATGATGGCGTGTTGGGTATCAAATGAAAGGGCGTAAGAAGCACATTTCAAAAATGTATATATTGTTAGCTGTTGATGACGACTTTGCTTGTCATAGAGTATAGAAACCAGTCAAAGAGAACGTTTACTTAAAAAGCAGGTAAATTCGCTTTCAAATAAGTAATGATTGTGTCCGGTCACTTGAAAGACGTTCGTATTTAATTTTGGACTTTATAAATCATTAGCATTTCCAGTTAATGTTGAATGTGGTTTAATTATAACTTTTTCCCACATCCGAAATATTTCCAGTTTTTTTACTGTGACCTACGTACCTAAATATAAACTAAAATTGTTATTAAATCCTAATTTGTCCTGTAATTTTTTGGTAGTCAGACAAATAAAATGCACATAGGTATGGTAATGTATAAAAATATAATGTGTATATCTTTTATTATTTGCAAATATTTTCCTCTTGGGTCCTACGTATTCGACATCCACAACTTATACAGTTCTAATTTTTTTTTGTTTATAGGAATTACTTAATCATCATGTATAATTATTTTTTCTTGTAACTGTATTTGAAGCGAACTGTACGAAATATGCTGCGCGACTGCTGAGCATAATGTCCTGGGTTCGATTCCCGGGTCGGGCAGTGTTATTGGGTTTTTCCATCAGTAATTTCTCAGTAGCAGTCACGGAGTCTTGGTTTATGCCCGGTTGATGGCAATAGGCTCGGCCCAAATTACATGGATTTAAACATAACTGGCGAAATCTGGGTGTACTTGTTAGGTACACCTCTGCCTTACCCTTCGGGGTTCACAAGGCGTGATGTTATGTTTATGTAATAAATAGCTACAATTGAAACAAAGAGTATCCATGTGGATTCAAAACAGTGGTAATAACATTTAAGGCAATTCATTACAAATTAATTCAATACGATACAATATGTATTGCTCTATTAAAAACATTTTCCTAATACCTAATAAAGATTACATCGAACTAAAATAATAATTAATGAAACGTCATAATATTATGTTGATAGCTCATGTATTTCAGATTAAGAAAATAATAACTTTTAAGAGACTTATCGTGTTATTAGATAAGACACTGAAAAACCTTTCACAGTATGCAAAGACAGTATTATCTTAAGTAAGAAAAAGTGTGATAATTAAGTAATATGTCAATTAGAAAACAATCAATAATTCATTGAAATCAATTGGTATTTCCAAGTATATATATAAGTACAGGATCTAGTAATCTATTTAAGCTCAGCCATTAAAAACGTAAGTAGTTTTCCTATCAAAATTATAACAATAACATTTAATAACTCCCAATGTTTTGAATGAATGATAAATGTAGGTACAAATAACACAGTACACGCAAAAATAAATAATAAAAAAAAACCAACAACATTCTAACTGCACAAGAAGTGTATCATACCCGTACCAACACTAGTGTGTAAACAGTATATGCCTTGCATGTGTGATACACATTAACAATGCAATAACTCAGACAGATATCGCATACACATTTGGCACCAGTAAATCAAAATTTAAACTGTGCCTGGCACACGCGTGATCCGTGAAAAATTGCTTATTTTAAAACGAGATTTTTTTCCACGGTCCATAGGGATGTGTGTTGTGTCATAGCGATGCTATGGTGTACACGAATTAAAGAACTGTTCAATAATATTGGTATGTATAATGGGAAAATCTTTTCATGAAGCGATTAATTAACTTGAAGACCTTTGGTCCCGTTAAGTGATTGTTGAGTCAGTTACAAGTTAAAAAGTCACATTTATGAATAACTAGCTGTTTCCCGCGACCTTCGTCCACGTGAAATTATTGTAAAAATACTCTTTTCCCCCTTTTTGCAACATTTTGCATTGATGCTCCTCTCCTTTTGGTCGTAGCGTGATGTTATATAGCTTATAGCCTTCCTCGATAAATGGGCTATCCAATATTAAAATAATTTTTCAACTCGAACCAGTAGTTCCTGAGATTAGCGCGTTCAACCAAACAAACTATTTAGCTTTATATTATTATTACATTATATTATATAGTATAGATATGAATATGAATTATTTATTTATGTACACACAAAACACATAATACAGGAAATAATATACAGACTGCATAATATAATATAATAATATACAAAGAAATCTCTTCCAGTGAACCTGTGACAGGTTAGATAGACAAGAAACGAAGGCACAGTGTGTAGAAGTTATAAGTATAAAATTAATAAAAAGGTATTTCAATCCAACCCGCACTGGGCATGCGTGGTGGCACACTCTCACACAGAAGAAGCCTGTGCACTACGACGGTTTTTGAGAAAACCGATACCTGACGTATGTAACTTTCGTTATAAAAAACACTCAGAGATTGTAAGTTCTTGTACTTACTCTGTTATTTAAAGAAAACTCAAGGTCACCACCGCTCCATTCTCACAAGTCTTATTATTATCACCAGTTCAAATAATCTTCTTTTCGCTATTTCAAAATCAATTTCTCTATTAAAATAACCTACTACTAAACATCGCGTGCTAAACAACTTCCCTGCTACTTGCCACTGAACTGTACGTCTAAAATAATAAAGTGTAAATGGTGTACACCCTAATTTGTGTAGACCTTGGTTCAGTACTCGTTCCAGCCCATATATCATGCGAGACTCATCACGTTTTTAATAAAAACCGAAGCAGACGTATTTGTTTTGCACTTTTTTGTGCGAATCACGTGACTCTGGAGTTTTTTTTAATTTATGGATAGATTTATTACAATTTTGGTGTTGATATTGTCTGTGATTGTCTCGTCGTAAGGCAAACAACTTATTTTCTAACAAGAGAGTGAGTGTTTATTAATGTTTCTTAATAGATCAGTCGAAGAAAACCGCACGGGGAGAAGAGTGGAAATCTATAGGGGAGGCTTTTGCCCAGCAGTGGGACAATTTAGACTAAGGGAAAAAAAATATGTTATACTGTCACTTACGGGATATCTTCCGTGATTGTTCTTTATTTTGAGCTCCCGATATTACAGACAGACAGTATAAGTAAGTAAGTACAGTGTGACAGTATAAGTTTAGTTGTAAACCGTGAAAGCTTAAAACAGTGTTTAAAAATAAGATCAATCTACTAGGCTGAGTTGTCACAGTCCATCTCATTGTATGTACTATAAAGCTTCTTTTGCTGACAAGAGGGTGAGTGTTTTTTGACGTTTTGTTTAAAGATCAATCTACCGGTCAACTTGGCTAAGTGGGTACAGTCCACTACTAGACATAGGCCTGTCTCAAGGTACGCCACAATACCCTGTTTTCCGCCTTCTCTAGTCCAGTTTTATAGGTATCTAACTTAAATACATACACAATTCACAAAAAAATATTGTTCTTCGTGAGAACTATATTCTTATTTACTAACCACCATTATTAATGAATAAACGCGACTTTACTTTTTTCTATAAATTCTTAACAAATCTCCCTTTACATTTAACATACAATACATAACACACATTGACATTTATGTACTATTAACCGTTTGAGATTTCTTCATCTGCCTCCAAATTATAGTAATTATAAACCTCGGGACCACTTCAGACCTCTCAGGTTGCTGTCCAAATATACGTTGGGGTCCGTTATGGGTCTTACAATCAAAAGAATTCTATCCAAGGCGGACCCCATATCTATTCTTCAGTACCCCTGCTTCAATAACCAAACATTTAAACGAAATTATATCCTATGTCAACGAAATAGAGTTCATATTTAATTTTGTTGCACTTACAGTACATTAAAGTCGAGTGTCTACCAAAGAAATCGTCAATAAACAAAAGTTTTAGTTAAATTAATGCTCTACTTCTTAGTTTTTGTTATTCGATGTACAGTGTGTTTACATTTTCAAACTGAAATAACGCAGTTAATAATAATATTTAGAATTTTTCGTGGCAGAAGATTGAACTCAAAAAACAACAGAAACTCGCAAAATATGCTGTCGAAAATTTTATAACTATCCACATTATTTTCCTCTATTTCTTTCTCGCATATTCCCTAATCCCTTATTAGTCTATCTATCTGTTGAATTAACCGCAACCGCTAACAATCTAAAAAAACCGACAATCAACGTAAATTCCCTTCGAAATTAGCTCACTCACAGACAGAACACCATGTAAACGAAGTGAAAACAAAACTCACTTGATAGGGCCCTCAAAATAATAAAGGCATCCGGACATTGCCGAAGTCGGTCGGGCAAGTTCGGGGTCCGCATGAATGTTCTCAACCCCTGAACGATTGCACGACAATGCCTCTGATATAAATCCGTGTGCGTATACGTCATTTGTTCTATTGACTTGTATTATTTTTGTGCGCAGCTACTTGTGGAAAGACAATGACAAACCGTTAGATGACTTTCGATCTTTTGTTGGGTTCTTGTGCAGTTGACGTCTAGTTTAACTGATTATTTAGATTGTTTCTGAGAATTAGGATAAAAATTGGAAATTTAATCTTTTTATTCGATTTTTTATCAAATAGCAATCATTATCAACAGGGATCGGATATTCGGATGCATATTTACCTAAAGTTTAAGTGTTGACAAGTCAAGAGCGCGCGTCAGTTCGGAAAAAGTCCCGGTTTATTTAAATACATAGTCTTTTTTTCATTTGAGTGTTTTAGTTCAAATAAATTGTCGTATTTACCATTTTGTCCTGTACGAATATTCAGCAGCAAAATTTAAATCGCATAATTTTGTACTTTTACGTGTTATTTTCAACAAATTTCTTGCCTGGTTTTAAATAGATTTTAAATATTTATTATGCTCATGAGTACTACATTTTATACACACTGTATTATTTCGAAAATACAGCGATCCCGAGAAAAATTGGCATTTTAATAAGCCGCTTCCGTATGTTCGTACCTTAGGCCGGGAAAAAACGTACTTTAGGTAAATATGCATCCGAATATCCGATCACTAATTATCAAGCATGTTTGCTATGATTCATAATATAATATCTTACTCCTGTAAATTGACAATATTTTTCAACCTTCATTAATATTAGGTATAAAAAACCATAATAAAATGACTCATATCACCCACAATATATAAAAGTATTTGGACCGATTAATGAGAATTATCTATGTATTGGTTTTTTCCGACCGAAAACAATTGAATACATTTGATTACGTTATCATACGCCGATAGGTATTTATTATTGAATGAGATCTAGGCCAAACGCCTGTTACTTAGGTGTATGTAGCTATTTCGACTAGATGTTATTCAAGAAGTTATAAAAGTCAAAGTTAGACGTAAAAGAGTAAGTATAAGTTTTTTTTACACAGAACTTTGAATTATGTGTTTAATAACATAACATAACATCACGTGTAATCCCCGAAGGGGTAGACAGAGGTGTACTTTACCTAATTAAGTACACCAGCATTTCGCCAGTTATGTCTTTAAGTCTCATGTTTGGGCGAGCCAATTGCCATCAACCGGGCACTAATCTACACTCCGTGGCTGCAACTGAGAAATTCCTTATAGAAAATATTAAAAACAGTTTGCCCGACCCGGGAATCGAACCCAGGACACAAGCTCAGCAGTCGCGATTACGACAACTAGACTATGCGTTTAATATTCTTCTAAATTGATAAGAAGTCAAAACTGGTGAAAAAAACTACAAAGATAACACACGCAAAGTCGCTTACTAAAAAAACCGTTAAAAAAGGGACACAGTGCAATCAAAACATGACATGTGGGGGTTCACGCCATCACATTACCCTTTCGTCTCCCCAATAACGCGAAAAAAATCACCCAAAAAAAGCCGTTTTTTCGCCAATTTTTTGCTTCGTTTTTTCACCCTTTTGTGTGAAATTTCGCACGGTTCGTTATGGTTGTCACGCAATTTGAATGCAACTAATTTTGGTTTCTGAAACCCTTTGATGCAACAATGACTTCGCTATCTTCGGAAGGGTTCTGCTTATCTCCTACCTGTGTCTATAAAGGCGTGAAGGGTCGATCCTTTGCCTTGACCTTTTGACATAAGGGTTGGGGTTCAATTTTTTTGTGAAATGTGTGAATTTGGGATAGGTTTAATCAGTGTATATTGTTATATCACCGATCATCTTTTTATCAGTGAATTGTGGGCTAGTTAAAAAGATTAAGTTATCTTTTGCCATCTTAATTTTTGGCCTTTTGTAACCTTGAACTACGGATAATTTTGTCAAAAGGTTACTGTGTCATAAAGATCAAACATTTTTATTTTTTTTATTTTACAGCATCTCTTCGATTTTAACCGTTACATATTTTATTAATGCTTCTATTAAGAAAGGGTGCTGCCAATAAAAGAATATTGTGCACTGGTCAACGCTAAAACCCGTTCACATCCAACTGACCAATTCTTCTCTATTTAATCTATAATGAGTACCTTCAGCCCCACTTTCTAAGTACGTCCCGTGATCTTGAAAGATTTGTCTCATACATTTGGATTATATTATTCCATTCAATTTCTTCATTCAAACGTTTTGACTTCACAAATAACACGGACATTACCGTGTACATTTATAAGGACACCTGCTGAGGCCCTTAGGTGTCCTTATTTCTATTCAAACTACCAAAATCACTTACGAAAATGAACCCTATTTCCATAAAACTAAAGCTCAGTTGCTCACAAAAGAATCAGTAGCCACAGGGCGTATCTTAGTTAAGGTAGTGATGTGAATAATTCCACACAAATCCTTTTACTGATTATCATTTCAATGACATAAGTCATGTTATGGAGGGTCTTTACAATGGGTGGTACATAATAATCACGTTTTGAACCAAACAAACTATATGCAACATCTGTAGAAGGAAGCCATACGAGTCAGTTCGTAACTGTTCGTGTATTATATTATGTAAGACGAAATAAGTTGTTTTGATGACAAGTTTACACATAAATGTTGTTATGTGATGGTCGTTTTAGTATCTAGCTAATAATATCGGGTAATTATGTATCATCATGCTTTAAAGGCAATTTAATAATTTTAAAACAGATCTGCAATGCTCTGAGTAAGTCATTATGAATGGGCATGAATACAAATTATCATTAACACTGAAATCGGGATATTTACCATGTTTACGATTTGTTTCGAGTTCCCGATATTTTGGCGCTGTTGCACCAAGATCTCGGATAAACTCGGAGCTCGAACTAGAAATATCCCGTTTTCAGTGTTAATGATAATGTTAGTGATCAGGTCAGTTTAAAAACTTAAATGAATCCAAATATTCAAAAAATTATCAATGTAAAGCCAATTATATTTTAATTCAAAACTATAACATGAAATAGATAAGAAAGAAAATACTTGCTACGAAAACAGACAAGATACAGCGTAGCACGATTCTAAAAAATGCTACGTACCGCCTACGCCGCTACGGCGTAGACGTCGTAGACACAGATCGATCTGTGGCTACAAGTGACAAAGTTTTTCAAGATGGCGCGGGGGAGAGTGGGTATATAGGGGGTTGGCGGGATGCTCATATTTTTTACTGTCGTTCGGGGTGAGCAGTGGAGCCGATCGCTACACCGCTCTCCACTCACTCGGCCTCTTAAAAGCCTCTCTTCCTAGGGACGTTTCTGAGAAATACATGTGCCGTTATACACGTAAGTGTCTATGGGGCTTTATGCTGGGGATCTGTAAATGGCAATCTGTGTGAGAGTCGGTACTTTGATAGCGGTGCGTGCGGGGAATGAGATTTGAAGTAGGTAGGTGGTAAATAGGTGTGTACGTGTGGTGGGGTGCGTGATGAGTTTACGGAAATGCAAGCTTAGATATGACGCACAGTCGTGAAATTACGGTTGTATTAGAACTGGGTAATGTTATTTTACAAATGTACTGCGTTTTTCGCATTATGTACATTTTGTTAATTATTGAGTTAAAGATAAAAATGTTGACTTAACCGCTTTTTTTTCTTACCTACTGTTCTATCTGGAAAATATCAGTTTGCAATAAAACTTTCATTTTTAATGATTAGTGGCCTAGATAATAGCCTCGACTGACGAGTTGCAGGTCGTGCAACCCTCAAAACTTTGAAGGAAACCAAGGGGAAATTGGTATGTCGTAGACCCAAAAGTTGGAAGACATCTGACATTTATCAACACGCAGAGGGCCCGTGTGGTAGATTACGGCTTCCTCTAACGGAGAGTAGGCCGGTACTAACAGTGGTAACCCTAGAGGCTGATCACTCAAGTTCTTAAATCATTTACTTGGTTTTAAATTTCGAAAACTAACTGGATCAACTGTAGATACAGTGCAATCCATTCCCACAACCGTCTCAACAAAAACAAAACACGATCACAAACCGCACATTGTTGACCATGTACTGCAATGTTGGATAAAGTAACATTAGCTCATCAAAAATGTATGGCGGCCAACATTAGCCGTAGATAAACGCCGGTGTCTGCGGATAATACGAGCTGTGGCCGGGCAGGGTAAACATCCTGCTCTCTGTGTTTACTGCTGCGGTGCTCGAGGATAGGGGAGGAAGTGAAAACTGGGTGGAATCTTGTTAGAATTGTATTCAATTATTGAAATTCCGAGTGTCATAAGTGATGTAACAAGATTTTAACTTTAATTTTTAAATCAAACTTATTATGAATCTTCACACATCAAATAAATAAAAACAGCGTACCTTGTACCCAAATTGCGTAACTGAATGGGCGACGATTTTTAAATATTCGTCAGCACGATAACGTAGGTAACGCAATAAATAGTTTTGAATTGTCAAAATGAATAGCATTGCGAGTTTTCCCTCGCTGGTTTTTTTTTTAAAACGTGGCCCCAGACTAGGAATTTATCCTGTATCGTGGGTGCGTTTACGACCATTTAAACTCACATACACAAACAGCCAGACCCGGAACAACTACCTGTAGGCCATACAAATATTTGTTCCGTGCGGGAATCGAACCGACTGCGCCAACCGTGCAGTCAGTTAGCCCGTCTGCCACCTTACTAGACTAGCTAATATGGGCATTGTATATTTACGACATAAGAATATGCTATTCTTGTAAAGTTCGTACCAGTATGAAAGAAGTAGAAAATCATACTCACATCATCATCATCTGCCTAATCTTTTTCCAACTATGGGGGGGTCGGCTACCAGTCTAACAGGATGCAGCTGAATACCAGTATTTTACATGGAGCGACTGCCTATCTGACCTCCACAGCCCAGTTAGTACTGGGTAATACGATACCCCTTGGTTTTTGGGCCACTGACTACCTGTAACGACTGTCAAAGATCTATAAATGACAGCCGTGACCAACGGCATTACGTGCTTTCCGAGGCACGGTGGAAACTCGGTATGTAAGATCATACTCAAGTACAAAACCATTTTTAATTCTCAGGTTACAATTCACGATTACCAAAATCCAAAGAACACAGTTACATCCCTATTACCCGGATATCAGTACACAGGCAGTGTACACAAATCCTGCAGCGTACTTGAAATTAATTTCGTATAGCCGCGGGCTGTGGGGGTGAGCCCCACCCCACCGCAGACACGTGCGGAGCCACGGATAACCCGGTTGCTACCGCGTCGCAAATAGCCCACGGCGAGTTTGATTAATACCCGATTGAATAAGTTAATCATCGTTTGAATTCAGATAATTGGATGTAGCGATGTAACAAGTGGGGTGATCTATGTGGGTTGTTTTGGGGTTAAAAAGTACATGTGACTTTTCAATTTTTGCTTTGAAACATTCTTGTTTATGTTACTAACTCTTGATGACTGCGTCGTTGGTCTAGTGGTCGCAAGTGCGACTGCTGAGCATGATGGTCCTGAGTTCGATTTCCAGTTCGAGCAAAGTGTCATTGGGGTTTTTGCATCAGGAATTTCTCAGTAGCAGCCACGCAGTCTGCATTTGCGCCCGGTTCATGGCAATAGGCTCGCCCCCTATTACATGGCGAAATGTGGGTGTACTATTAGGTACACCTCTGTCTAACCAGCTAAGAAGGATGACAGGCGTTATGTTATGTTGATGACACCAAAACGAATGCCTAAAGTGTCAGTGGAATTTTATAGACGCTCGGTTCATCGCCAATTAGTGAAAGCAGGCGAGACAGTGCATCCTTACTAAGCACATTCGTTCCACCTGGACATGAGCTGCCATAGCTGACCTGAAACTCTTTTAATACACTCCGGACACAGTTGGCAAAGCATAAGCATAATCAGCCTATAATGTACCCAGTGCTGGGTAGCCATGCCTCCTCTCTATGAGAGGGAATGGGCTATAACCCACCACGCGGGCCCAGTGCGGGTAAGTAGATGTGACATGTCTTCGAATTTTTGGTTCTAGGACTACCGGTTTCCTCACGTTGTTTTCCTTCACCGTTTTGAGAGCAGTGGTGATGAAATAAATTACACAAAGGAATGCACCTGCCTGGGTTTGATTTGAACCCACGAGTTACTGCTCGTAAGTCGGGGCCGCCATCACTGGGTCATCATCATCATCATCCACAGCCCGACTTCACCCACTGCTGGGTATAGGCCTCTCTTTGTTTGTGCCAAGTTCCACGGTCTTGTGCTGGGTCACCAATGCTCATTTAAAATTGCCATCGACACGCTTATAAGAAGAGTGAAAACAGGATGACTGTCACCAGATAGTTTACTTCCAACGATACCACATCATAGTTACTATAGTCGACAAAATTTTCGCTTAAAATCTTAAATGAGATAACAAAGGAACGAGCCTTAACCTTAAAAACAAACCTTGACCAGAAATGAACCCAAAGTGCTGGGGAATCTAAGTTCAAGTTTATGTTTAAGTAAACTTCACATCATCCTGATTCAGGCTAAAATTACAATCAAGATTTATATTTAGAACAATGCCATTATTTAATTAAGTTAACCATAAATAAGTATATTATATTAATTCATTAAACAAATATTGTAATTATATTTCCATTTTATAATAAAACCAATATTTAGTCATAAGCCGGAAAATAGGTACCGTATTGATATTAAAATTACTGCAATTGATAGAATATACGATAATTGTAGGTAATTTGCTCGCAAGCTAAAACAAATACCTAAATATACTTAGGTAAGTAGTGACAGGCCTGCAGCGTCATAATCTGATTCACTTATTTATCAAGGTATCCTCAAAATTAATAAACACCTTACAAACTTGTTACTCAGATAAATTCTGAATAGTATACAAACATATTTATGTAGTACGCAAAAAAAAATTAAAAATGTATTAAGGTTTTGACGAATTTCTTCTGCTATTGAGTCATACAAAGTTAAGGGAACTATGTGCATATATCAGCATCATTATCATCTGCCTAGCCTTTTCCCAACTATGTTGGGGTCGGCTTCCAGTCTAACCGGATGCAGTGGAGTATTTTACATGGAGCGACTGCCTATCTGACCTCCACAACCCAGTTCGTACTGAGTAATAAGATATCCCTTGGTAATACTGGTTGTCAGACTTTCGGGCCACTGACTGCCTGTAACGACAGTCAAAGATCTATAAATGACAGCCGGGACCAACGGCTTAACTTGCTTTCCGAGGCACGGATAAAACTCGGTATGAAATGGGCGGTCACCCATCCACGGACCAACCTAGACCCGAGCGGCTGTTATAATTTAGCCAGGAGCTCCTTATATGTACATATATCAGCATCATGCTGAAAATATACTTACTAGTTTCGTCTAGAACGAACTATTAAATTGACACGCTACATCGGCCCTATAATTATTATTAAAGTTTATATCTTTTCCCTATCAATGGTGCTCTGCAATAAAAAGGGGTAAAACAATAAAAGGGAACAAAGGCGCAGTACAATGGTCACAGTTTAATATAAGAGTTTGTTCCCATTATGTCGGAATATGAGAAGAACTGAGTGGATGGAATCGCTTAATTGAACCCATTTTCATTATTATACTTTTTATTCTCACGAATGCTGCTTCGTTTCAAATAATATACGGTATAGTAGACCAGTGATAGATATGGTTTCTGTTGTTCTTCTTTATCGTGTGTTTAGTGCCTATCCTGGTGTCAGAGTTTTTATGCATCTAACTTGGTTTTACACACCTTCTTCAAAGGATTGGTTTTCGAAGGAGTAATTCTTTTGTTCATAAGCTATCTCAATATCAGTTTAACATCCTGAACGGCGTAGATTTCTCAGAACTAGCAGTCTATGATGGAGGAGTGGAAAATTTCCAAAAACTTTAAAAGTTCGATTTTCTCAAAAATAGCGCAGTTTGGACCCCGTGGTCAAAATTGTTGCAAATTAGGTCTATAATAATAATATCATCAATTTCAAGGAATGCACCCTATTGCCAATCACCCTGTATGTTGTATGTTGAACGACTCGTCTCTTGATTGGCGTTCAAAAAGCCTTAAATGAATGACTGGCTGTCAAACATAAAACAACATACAGCCTTTACAACTCACCAGAAGACATGATACTATTTGCAACGCATGTTCCTTACAATAATTCACTTCAGGATTGCCTTTGATCGCGATCCCCGGGTTGAATTGAGACCATTGGAAATCATCAAATAACCCCCCCCCCCCCCCCCCCTGGGGTGGAGTGGGAGGGGGTGTCAGACTTTTATTGACTAAAACCCATCCATGTTCCTTTTTTGCCCTTTGTGTTCCAGGGCCGCGGTATCTCATATTTTAGTAACTTTAGCGCGATTCGGCGCGATTTTGTTCGCTGTTAGTATTATAATGAGTACATCAATCTGTATGCGTGTGATTATGAAAAAAAAAGTCTTTCATCATTGCACTCTAGTCATGTAGATTACCGCAGTGTCTCGTAATCAGTTGACAATCATGTGAAATATCCCAGTCATGTTGACGACACCTCCCAAGGTCGAAGGATAGTCTTTTATCAGGAATGATGAAATGCATATCTTATGCAAATTGATAGTAGTAAAAAGTCCCTATCCATAATATAAATAATACCAGCCTGTTACTGTCCCACTGCTGGGCAAAGGCCTCTTCTCATACAGAGAAGGCACGAGCATTGATCACCACGCTTGCTCAAGACGGGTTGGCGATTTCAGACTTATATTAATTATAAGTCCAGGTTTCCTCACGATGTTTTCCTTCACCGATGTCTGTGATGTCCAAGATAAACTTAGAAAGTACATATGAATTGAAAAAGTCACATTGGTACTTGCCCAGATTTGAACCCACAACCTCATGCATGAGAGGCGAGGCCTTAACCTCTGGGCCATCACAACACTTCACCCTAACCATATTTTATAAAAAAAAAAACATTGATCATGAATAGATTGCATTTCTAAAATGCGTATTTTAGATAAAGAAAATATATTAAATGCACGAATCGTACTTACCTATCTACGTGCAAAAAGAATGCGTCAATTATTAAAATTTCACGCAAACACATTAAAAGAAGTACGATTCGCCAATTGCAAGCGTGAAAAATACGACAACGGAAAAATTTCTAACTTTACTGTCACTACTATCACAATCGTGTACGCTGTTCTGATCTTTATTTATTTCAAGTTAAAGCTGATATTCGTATGAAAGGATTTGATAGTGTTGCGCCGCGTGTATATTTTGCATTCGCAGTTGCTTCGCTCACGTACCGCGGATATCTAAATATGCGGATCCTATTAAATCAGAAATAGGTATCCAATCAGTGCGCTTATGCTTCACTGCGTTTATACAGTCGTTAGGTAGTGTTCACGTTCACGATATTAATACTTCGGTAACCCTCCATTGCTACTACATTCCTCCTTTGAATCTTACGGTCCGTGAGCTACACCACTAACTATTGCCTTTTATTTATATTTATATTGATATTACTGACATGAAAGTTGATATAATTTCAGCAGTTTGTTATCTTAAAACTTAAACAATTATATTTGTACACCTCTGGGCAATACATAGAGGATCTACCTGTTTATAACACGTCACACTATGTGTAATTCGACCAATGTTCACAAATAAAGCTTTCTGATTTCTGATTTCTATATATCTATCTGGATATCAAAGAATTTGTATTCGTTTTTACTTCCGCGATCGGTTATGCAGGTGTGTCATACTAACATTGCATGATAGTTTTATCAATTTTACTGATACGTATTTACGTATCAACTGAAGATTAGATTATAAAGAATACTGAAAAATGTTTTATAATATAAAATATATGACATCACGATTAAATCAAAATGCTGAAGTTTTGTAACTCACACTTTTCGTATGGGATATGATGACCCACTGGAATGCCTCGGGCTCTTATGTATTCATAGATTGATATACTATACTTACGTAGGTAGGTACCAGTAGCGAAGGGTCAATTTTTATAAGAAGTAAGCCGGAGTACATATATTTAATGTGATTATATTAATTTGTCTACAGAATACTGACTGTGCCATTTTTCAAAGGGAATCCGGTAGAAATCGAGTTGTATGAAATCTCCGCCACTGGCAGGTACTCTATTAGCTTGGTCCTTCTTTATAACTAGATCTGGCCATACACACCTGTTCGAGTGTCCTTCTCAGAGCTCATCTGTCCAATAATGGCCATGTCGTTTTAAGAGTAAAATAAATCTGAATTCTGTACCTAAACTTTATAAGCCACCGCTATCAGATCGTAAGAAAGCCACGGATATTGGCATCGTAATCGGATATTACATAATACTGCACATAATGCTCGACAATTTCCCGCATCCCTGCGCTACCTCATTCAAGGGTTATCAAAACGAAACACGCTCCCCCAACGATTGACAAAATAGCTCCGCGGTACAAACCCCCAAAACGATAGAAAACTCCACAAAAGGCTGAAGGTCCTTGACGACTCTCGACCTAAACGCTTTAACCATGTCCCAACCCCATGCTCCAGGATTGCTCACTCCACTTGTCTCCGAAAACCCATGAATATTTTACGGAATTTTATGCCCAATTGCAGGGGAGGAAGAGTGAGCTTCGCGTGCGATAGCCGAGATAATGATGGCACTTCAGCCTGCGGTTTTGATATTGCTTCTAATTGGTGGTGGTCCTCATGTAAAACTGTTGCACGTGCCACCCTTATGTACCATGTAAAGAGGGAATATACGCCCATTATGTCATAAATTCATAACGATTTAATATCATTCATGTCATGTATAACTAGATGTACGTGGACGAGACGAAAGGAATATATTAGTGTCTACCTTGAAACACGGAAAACAGGCATGAGTTTATGTATGTATAATGCATTCCAAATCTATACTTCTATAAGAATATTATAAAGAGGTAAAATTTGTTTGTATGTAGGGGATAATCTCCGGAACTAATGATCCAATTCTAAAAATTCTTTCACGTGCAGAAAGCTACATTATTCGTGGGTGCCATAGGCTATAAATTATATTTATATCATGCATATTAGACGAGCTATTACAATTTTGGCGGACAAAGTCGCGGGCGATGTGCTAATCCTTAGATAAATACATGACAAAAGAAATGTTACCGTAGGTTCTTGTATCGTATATATCTTTTGACTATCACCAAGAATGAGGGCAATTGGTATCTAAGTAGCACACCTACTCACATTAGGCCAGTATAACATACACAACAGTTGCCTTTTTCAAATTGATAAAAACATCATGATATCGACAACATAAGGTTCAACGACCTGAACCACACTAAAGCTAGAAAAACCATATAGTTAATGGTGTAAAATAAACATAATAGAGCTTTGGTCATTAAAAATCTAAAAAAACTTGCTTATAATTAACAAAAAACCAACAAACAACAAAATTCTGGTAAAGGTCAACGACCAGGAAAAACAACGATTCCAGAAAGTGTTTGTAGTAATTATGAATGGATTCATACAGAAAACAAACGACGGCATTAAGGTGTCTATGGTGGCATTCGAAAACTGCACTAAAAACTTGTAAAAATAGTCATGCAAAGTACATGTAAACTGTGCCTGAAAAAATACAGGGCAACTTGGGCTGCCAAAGGCCCGAATTACACAGAAACGGCGTACGGTGCCGGTGCGGTGCAGGCGCAGCGCAGGCGTGGAATTAATTATATGAATTATAAGGAATATTATTATTAATTATAAGGAAACGAAAGAACGGCGTGCCTGCGCCGCGCCGCTTGAGTGTAATTCACGACACGTCGCCTGTGTCCATTTTGTATGAAAACGTTTTGAAGCGGCATCATACCTGCGCCGCGCCTGGACCTTACGCCTTTCTGTGTAATTCGCGCCTTAGGTGACCGGTAGGAATTGCCAGTCTGTCTACTCAGTTTCCAAGGCACGGAGGAAACTGAAAATTTTATAAGACCCTCCTTACTTTATTCTCATATTTTCTAATAAAGAATTAAATAAGCTTGACGTAAAATAATAAAAGTACTTATGCAAATAATTCTATATACGCTCATATTTCTTACAGGTATCAAACTGAGCCGAGACAACGCTCGCATATTTTAATTAGGCACCGCAGCGAATGAGGCTTTAGAGCGATGCAGCGCTGCAGCGCTCGTAAAGCGGAGCGAGCGAAAGGAAGCGAGGAGGCGCTTATTAGTGCCGAGACAGAAGCCTGTTTATCGGACCTGTGGTGTTGCCAGGTAAGTAAACTTTAAATCCCTTTTTTCCGTGGACACTCCACAGATCAATAAGTGTATTTGGCGTTAAACGTGGCTTGTCATTCTCTCTGTCAACTTAATTTTTTATTCAGAAATAGTACGGTGTTTTAAATAAATTTAGCGTTAAGCGCATTTAGTGACTTCTGAAGTTGTGATACAAGCGGGCCTAGAATTTAATTTTTGCGGTTTTGTAGAATGAAAATTATGAGAAATATTATGCGACTGAATATATATGAATCCACTCTTTACTTTCATGACGACTCTACATGAAGCAATTGGCAAGAAACGTCCCTTCAGAGTTTATGACGATTTTTTTAGCTGTAACAAGTATGAAGGTTACTCTTCTTGTAAAAATATTTGATTGAAAAGAGTGTCCATGGAGTTTCTTGACAATTCTTCTCTATAGAGATCTACTCTTTGGAATGGGCAACTACAGTCCTTTCACAAGTTATTATGCCTTGTGTCTGGGACTGTAGCTTCGCCTTCTTTGTTTTCCTGACATTCAAAAGTGCCTGTAATGGTCTAATTGAAATAAATGCTTTGAATTTGAGTTTGAGTTTGAACAAAATCTTTTTTCATGCTTCTATTAAAAAAAAATACCTAGATTCGTCCCTCGCGTTTAAGCATGGCAACCCCAGACAGAAGCCGGTTTATCGGCCGCGGGCGTGCCTCGCAGCGCATTCCGATAGCCGCGACCGCGACCGTAGTTTACGACCGACGCTTAATGACACACGGTTACGACCGGGAAGAGAACCGATTCACGACACATTTAACTATCGAACTATGAAACCTACGGATTCCTGTTATTCATCATTAGTTCCGTAGGCCATCAAGTTTTCATTATTTTATTGGGTTAACTTGTTCTTTGAAATGGTTTGGTTGGTCCCTGTTCGTGTCTTGTGTTAATGGGGTGAATTTGCATGTTTGCTATGAATTGCTCTTTTTGGAGGAGCTCGTGGCTAAATAATAACAGCCGCTCGGGTCGATCTTTAGGTTAAGCCGTGCTTGCCTAGGTTAGTCTGTGGATGGGTGACCACCCATTACATACTGAGTTTACCTCCGTTAAGCCGTTGGTCCCGGGTGTCATTTGTAGATCTTTGACAGTCGTTAGGTAGTCAGTGGCCCAAAAAGTCTGACAACTAGTTTTACCATGGGGTATCGTATTACCTAGTACTAACTGGGTTGTGGAGGACAGATAGGCAGTCGCTCCTTGTAAAATACTGGTATTCAGCTGCATCCGGTTAGAATGGTCGCCGACCCCAACATAGTTGGGAAAAGGATAGGCAGATGATGAATTCTATGAATTGCTTTTAAGATATTATGTAAGGATGATATTATATTATCAATGATGAACCTGACACGTAACGCATCTCCATAAAAATAATCAATATTTGAAAAGGCATTTTCCCAGGTCTGAGTTTTCCAAGCTTTCACGGTACACCAACAGTTTATCTGTTTATTTTTATATAGCTCGCATAATTTGACATTAAACATCATTTCAGGAAGTTTCACAACAGCTTTATAAGGCCCAGATAAGGGAGCCCGGGTATTCTTCTAAGAAAATCAAACAAAATATTATTTCTAGAAAAACGTTATCGGTATGTCATAGTGATATCTCAGAGACGGTAACTAAGAGGCGACGTCATAAATCCTTATAAAATAAATGTTGTACTTCAGACTAACACGATAAATTTAATGATTGCCTATAGTATCAATTACGTAGCTGATAAATATGAATTTATACCTTCAAAATCATTTATTTTGAACTAAGCTAATGTTCATCACCATTTAGCTGTGAATGTACAATTGAGTTTTTGAAAAGGACCGCCCTAAGCAACATTTTTCCCATTAATTTCTAGCTAATCTTTAGTTAGGCACCAAATTTTCACCCCGTCTCCTCGTGAACAAGGTAGCCTTTATTTCTTAGAAATCAAAATATCTGTAAAAGATATAGAAGCCAGCGGAACGTGACTCTTATCGACACAGGATCGATAAGATCACGGCACGTTTAGTCACACTATTTCTATATTTCTATTCAATAGACAGTCATGCCTCAATCTGCAGGTCTAACTTTGGTTAGACCTGCAGATTGAGGCATGACTGTCTACAAAAACATGTAAACGTAAAATATTTATCTTCTATTGAATAGAAATATTAAATTCATTCATCCTCTAACAGAGAACGCATAACGTTACATAACACAGCCAACAACAGCAACATAACATAATAAATATTACAGCCAAAAGTGAGTAGGTACGGACATTTGATGAGACGAGATGGTGGCCATATGACTAAAAATAGAAATAATAAATCATGAATATAGAAGACGGAAGAAGAGGCCGTGGACGACCACAAATAACCTGGCTACGAACAATAAACAATGACATTATAGCGAGCAACACAACAAAAGGGACAACCCACAACCGTACGGTGTGGCGCAGAAGTATTGAGGGCTGAGGGCCCCATCAATGAACCATAAAACAATTGAAACATACATTTCTTTGGAAAGATTAGACTAAATTATATAGTATGAGGATCCTATAATGTAATATTACATTGATGTATCACTTATGTACCCATAATTATTATGCGAATAAATGTTATTATTTGATTTGATAACGTATTTCCTTTAAATTCATTTCAAGACCGAGTTTCACACGGCCTAATTTAGTTCGTTTGCTCTTCAACGACGATACATAATTTAAATTATTATTTGTAGAAGCTACGGCCTTCAATTTACCACCTGAAGCTTATAAACTTAGCCTATTTCGTGTTTAACGTATTCAAATATTAACTTAGTTTGTCTCCGCTTGGCTGAGTGGACGCAGATATTGAACTACAAGTTAGTTATTAAGTAGCTTGTATATTCTTTACATTGACTATTTAACACTAAATAAAAATTATGTAGTCAAAAACGACACTAATATGACATAAACTAACATCACGCCTGTAATCCTCGATGGCAGAGGTGTACCTAATAGTAAACCTACATTTCGCCAGTTATGTTTAAGTCCTATGTAATAGGGGGCGAGCCTATTGTCATCAACCGGGCACGAATCCAGACTCCGTGGCTGCTAGTGAGAAATTCCTGATGAAAAAATCCAATAGCAGTTTGCCCGACCCGGGAATCAAACCCAGGACCTCATGTTCAGCTGTCGCGCTTGCGATCACTCGACCAACGAAGCAGTCTGTACTAGTGTGATGAAATAAAGTTACAAAGAAATTGTTTTGCCATACTGAATTGCGTTTTGCCATGCTGAATTGCGTTTTTTCGCCACTCTATCAACTTTACTAACGCTAAGCTTTTAATACTAACTAAAATTACACATCGAGATACTTTGGGTTTTTAAAAATAATATTGCATTCGACAAACAAATCTTATTGACTACTTAAATTTTTATATAATCTATATTTAGCCTGAATTATTATAAATGGTTACACCATAGTCGACCTATAAAAAATCTCAACAATAGCTAATATTTTATCAATATTTAAAACTAATGCACGCTTGCACCACATATCATAAAACGCGTTCAAATTTTAAACATTAGTCCGTTTCTAATCAATCGTTTGAAGAAGACAGAATCAGAATCATGTTTAAAATACGATTAACGTTAAACACATTTACTGATTTGTGGTGCCAGCGTACCTTAATAAACATCACTAAAACAAATGAATATCACTTACCCCACAAAGATAACTAACAGAAGCCGCACGCACTTTCAAACACCCTTTTCCATAGCAAATTAACATGAATAGCTTACTAATTATGCAAAAGAAATTCTTTATAGATAAAGAACCACTAAAGAGACACCTGTCCGCTTTCAGCAAACTTTTCATCACTGAAATGTAAAAAAAAAAACATCACTCACGTAGACATAGATAACTAGAGATTACGTGAAGACAATGATATGTAATCGTTCGTGCCGTAATCGTAAGCGATGCCTTGTTTGGCTTACAGTGCGATAATAACCTCTATTATTGAATTAAAAGACAATATTTTACATTATTAATGAAATTTATTAGGTACGTAATCTATCGAATAATGTTGATTATTGTGAGGTTTTGTGTAACGGATGTCCATGTGGGTACCCAACTATAGAGAGTGGAGTTTCCCACATAAGTGGGAAATCTTTCGATTGTTATGTATAGAAATAAATAAAATTGAACTGTCTGTTTGTGACTTCAAAATAACAGCTTTTTATTGAATTCGTATGAAAGTATATAAAAATATATAATTTTTGTCTATCTGTCTGTTTGTTGCGGCAAATCTTCGAAAGGTGGGGACCGATTTTGACGGGACTATACTGGCAGATAGATAATGTTTTAAGGAGTAACTTAGGCTACTTTTGTTTTAAAAAAAGGATAACGGTTCCGGCAAAAAAAACCCCTTGAAATTGTTAACAAAATCCTATTGAAATGGGGAAGTAATATTTTTATAATAATCCCACGCGGACGAAGGCAAGGAAAGATACCATTTGTTTGTTGAAAACTTTTCAGTAAAAGCTTGCAATGAAATTTTTCTTATTAGTCCTTAGATCCTTATTAATTAATAATATTATAATTTATCCTACCTACATGATTCATAATTATGTAATGTTTATAACTATAATTATAGCAAAACGAACTTAGACAATTGACATATTGAATATGTAAAAAGTAAGTAATTCTGTGCCTAGAATTCTGTTCCCCAGTAAGTTTGTATGTACAAAAGATAAGCAGGTGCCTTTATTCATACTAATATATTAGGTACTTACATCAAATTAGTAGGTGTTTGTATACCATTATCAATAACGTTATATATTTTATATAATTATAGATTGGACGACAGGATTCAACCAAAACAATAGTCTTTATTACTATAAACATAGTACCCACAGCTGATAACAGATGATACGCTTTGATAAGCGTAAAGATAGTAGAAAGATATAGACAGTGCCTTGATCTACGTAAGAGTAGTTATTAAATGATAACAATTTAATACAATTTTGTATTTTACTTTATCAATAATATCCTGATAACATCGAAACTTCAACGTTTTGAACAACAAGAATTTGTGTGGACAACTAAAAAACCCGATTACTGAAAATCACGTTCTTATTAAATTCGAGATTTACATGGTAAAATCGACTCCTCCTATTGTTGAAGTCGGTTAAAATGTAGCATATGTTACCCGGGCCATAATAAAGAATCTATTGACAACTTATTCATCAAAATCGGATGAACAGTTTAGGCGCTACGGAGGAACATACGTAAATACAGTAAATAACACACATACATAGACAAACAACATACATACATAGACTGCTAAAATCTTAACCCTTCTTTTTGGCTTCGCCATAGTCGGGTAAAAAAAAAACTTTTTTGCAAAACTTAAAACCGACTTCAAAAAAACTTTTTTACTTTTTTGTTTTTTTGAAGTCGGTTTTATTTTTTGCAAAAAAAGTTTTTTACAATAAACATAAAACGCATAACAAATATTTATAAATTCAACAGGACGGGACAAAAAAGTAAAAATACGTAAACAACGTTATTTACGTTATAAACTTATATTTGGTATTATAATTTCGTGGTGTTATTTCCTTTTAAGAGCCCAAATCTGTAGGCTATTTACACTCTAAAGTTCTATCGGACCCCCTATATGCTTATCATTTATGTAATGAAACAAACATCCTCGCTGTACCTAACTTCGAATTCAATGAAAATGTCCTGCTTGCTCTGATACCTAATATTTTTTCCTTAAACTTATTTTTCATCGAAATTGGAAAACGTTATCCAATGATATCCCATATATTTTGGGGTAACATCGTGTATCTACCTATAAACGCAGTGATACTTATAGACTGCTTTTATTAATATTGTTTGTTTGGCATCTTCGGCAATTGACATTTCATGTCACGCAGGTAGAGTACGTAGGTAGGTAGCTAGGGTAGGAAAAGGTGCAACGCATGCCGCCCGCACAGGTAGTAAAGAAAAAAAAATGCATTTCCTTCGATATAAAAGATACTAAGGAAACATAAGTAGAAAGTCTGACTGGTAAGATAGATTGAACTAGGCCTAGGCTGTTGACTCACCTGTATTATCATCGTTTGCTAAAGGCTCTCCGTCTTCATCAGTTCCTGAAACAAATTTAGACTATTAAGATTTGCTTTACAGGACGGTTTTTCTTGTAATTGCATGGCAAACACGCTGGCGCGTGATCAGATGCGTTACCCGTCCGAGGGGCAAAGTTGAAATGTCTCAAGGGTATGTTGCTATGGCGGCTACGCCTCCATGTCAGCACGGAGCGTACTGCCAAGCGCATCGCCTACGCTTTTTTTTTTTCGGTTGTGAAATCATCAAATGTCCCGTCCCGCTCTGGGCGGAGTGGAAGGGAGTGTCAGACTCGTACTGACTAAAACCCATCCATGTTCCTTCTTAGCCCTTTGTGTTCCAGGGCCGGGGTATCACTTTCGAACAGTTCCGCAGCGCAGCGTTCGTCGATGCTTCCGCGTGCTATAGCATTCCGGTACTGTTTCTCGCTCTAGCAAATGACGATACTGAGCGCCAGAAAAGGATAGGAGCATGGGACAGTGTGATTCCGTGCTGCTGAAGTTCAATCCTAAACTGGAATACAGCAATACTGCTTGAAAGAAACTGGTTCGGTGGGAGTTCTTCAGTACATAACATAACATCAAGCCTGTTTTTCCAGAAGGGTTGTGGGTCCTAATATTACACCAGACACATTTCGCCAGTTATGTTTAAGTAGCATGTAATAAGGAGCGAGCCTATTGCCATCAACCGGGTACAAACTCCGTAGTTGCTACTGAGAAATTCCTAAGAGGCAGTCTAATATTATTATCTCCAAAATTACCCAAAACCTATTAAAATTACAATAATTCTAACAAGATTCCTAAGTGACAAGATACAAAAGTAGGTATTAAAACATCTCTTAACTATCAACTTAACAAATAGGCCTGTTGCTACTACACTATGAACTCTATTCAAAGTTTGAATGTAAAATAAAATAGTTGCTTCAAGAAGCATGCCTATTTATCTGTTCTAGTGCCCTCAATGATGTGCCGGCACCGACAAGCACTGAAGAGGGTTCCGCACAGGATATTAACCGGATAATTATACTAAATTGCGAACGTAATGGATCCCTAAACGATGAACCTTTACCACGAACGTTTATGTAGACACGACTTGTGCTAGATTGTCTTTATTGAGTCAAGATACCTATGGTTTATGTTAGTAGAAAAAGAAATTGAAGAAATATAACTGAATCAGTAGGAATGTGTAAAAATTAACATTGTTTTTGGCTAATTTTATATTCCACCATTGGAAGAGACTACTTCAGGCACCAATCTCTGGGGCTGTGGGACTGTTCGAAAGAGATACCGCGGCCCTGGAACACAAAGGGCAAAGAAGGAACATGGATGGGTTTTGGGTCAGTAAAAGTGTGACACACCCTTCCACTCCGCCCAGAGCGGAGGGGGTTATTTGACGATATCCCAATCGAAAAAAAAAGGCACCAATCTCTTCCAATTTTGGAATATAACATTAGCCAAAAACATTGTTATTTTTTAAGGAAACACATAGGTTTCCTTAAAGTTGTAAAATGTGAGAGCTGGTTTTGTTTTTTCAGTCAAATATGAAGGTCGAGTCTACGACCTTGTTCATTTTTCTAAATGAGAGAGACCATAAAAAAAACTTTTTATGTTCTCTCTGAACAGAACAAATCCTTGCTTGTAATTTGCCCAGGTAGGAACAAAAAGAATAAGCAATAATAAAGTAAATGATGAAGTTCTATAAAAACTGATGACATGCCATATTAGGAATTTCTAACAAATTTTTGTCATCGGTTATATCAATTTTATTGTGGTGTAATCTAAACGCTATCATAGCATAAACCTAGCTGTCAGCTGTTTTCAAGCTTATTTTGATTGAAATAAAAATACAATCTGTTTGGCAAACTATTTATAATCTATGTTTATCGTGTTAATCAAAACTGTGACAGGTTATATGAAAAATAGGTACTACCAAGTTCAATGACGGTCTGCCACTTTTCACCCTTATACTCTACGTATTAAGGCTGAAATAGTACATTTTGATATAAGTGGGGAAATTTTGTTATTGCATTCACAGAATGCATTGGCAGAATTGACACCCAAGCTGCAGGCGAGGGTGTTATGGAGCCGTGAACTGGGTTATTCGGTTCGACTGGAAGCCGACCCAAACATAGTTGGGAAGAGGCTAGGCAGGCAAATGTCAGTGCAGTAATATTTATGCACTTCTCTTCCCTCACTCTTATAAGCGAATCTCATAAAAGAAAAAGAGAGAACGAATCGAAGAAATTCGATTAAATAGCTGAAACCCGTACGGACAAAAGGTAGATGTCAGTGTCCGTGTCCCGAACCACGTCCACACAAAGTCCCTCTTTGAGCCATCACCTTATGTAAGCAAATCATGCGCTGCCGGATTTAATAATGAATTTCGTTTAGTTATCTTATCCTACACGGGTACATTGATCAATTGTTTTATGACGTTAACGATACATATGATAAAAAATTCCATGTACTGATTGTACTGAAATTCTACTGCGCAGTATTTTTACTCATGTCCAGGCGATTGGAGAGCTAATAAACTCACGTTTGCTTAACCATCATCTGAATGATGATGGTTAAGCAAACGTCTGACCGTATCCAATCAGTACTGGGTAATACGATACCCCTTGGTAAGACTGGTTGTCAGACTTTTTGGGCCACTGACTAACTAACGACTGTCAAAGATATACAAATGACACCCGGGACTAACGGCTTAACGTGCTATCCTCTCGAAACTCGGTATGTAATGAGTGGTCACCCATCCACAGACCAACCTAGGTAAGCACGGCTTTACCTAAAGATCGACCCGAGCGGCTGTTATTATTTAGCCACGAGCTCCTCCAAATAAATACAAACATTCGTCAATAAATATGGCTTAAAGACTATGTTAGTAGCACTTCACTTGCTCACACTTCATTTGTGCTGACCAGTGGAACTTGTCCGCGGAAACGATGGAACACCACATCCTGCGGCCAAAAGTCAGAAGTAAGGTCAGGGTGGTATATTCCGTCTATGGGGCATAACCGTCTAAAGTCTGTTTTTTAATCCCTGAGACTAAATTGACAACTGAAAATGGCAAACTGACATAGATTTATGTCAGTTTTGACATATACCACCCTGACCTTACTTAGTTAATGTAAAGTAGTTTCAAAAATGCGGAATCTGATTTTATCGTCTATAGAACAAAACGGATTCTGTACATTTCAATAAAAAAACGAAAAATCACGTGCTTAAAAAAACAATAAAATCAGAAGAAATGGGGATCCTCGGTTGTTGATAGTACTCATTTCTTGTAAATAAATGCCACACCCCCACTAACACTTGACAAAAATATGCAATTCATCTAGAATAATGCAGAAGCCATTGAGATGACGTCAGAACCTCATATTTGTGGAAAAAATGTAAACCGGACTATCACCTTTCCTAATCTTAAAAACCATATCTTAAACATGTACTTAAAACTTAGATAAACTTATCATAATATTGCTTACCATATTTTGCATTATTTGTACTTATATTGCCTACTTAGACTGTGCACAGACTAAGTCAAGACTGGCAATAGATAGACTATCTATCTACTGAACAAAAAACCTATATTATTGCACTCACTGACAGATTACGCAAGTCCTTAAGCGTCATAAAAGCATGAACGTTTCCATTAGTTTGTGAAAATTCAAGCCATTAAAGGCTCAAAGAGGAAAAAAGAAAGTTAATATGGAATTTTATGATTGTAGCCTATGGAATAGCCAATCATGCACTCGGCTTTTTGCTCTATAAAACGTTAAAAGAGCAACAAATCTTGGTCATATTCAAAGTAGTCAAACGGTTTTAAGTCGTGTGAACTCTGCCTTAGTTATTAAATCAATATGTTGTAATTCAAGCATAAGGACAACGTGCTTTAAATAAAAAGATTATTTTCACGCTTCAGTTATTTTCAATGAGTACGTCATGTCGGCTTTAGATAGGCATGTTTGGGAAAGTACACTTGTTGAATAAACTTCAACGACTGAAGAAATCATACATAAAGTGTCAATGGATTGTTATTTCTACAACTTTCTCAATGAAACCGTCAGCGTCACAAACAGTCCCATTCAAAATTCCAATACCTAGTCGACCCAAATGAATAGGACAGCAGATTTTGTTTTTCGCGATGATGTATAGTTGGCTCTTGCGCGAAGCGCTAGTTCTGTCACTGTCGCACAACTTTCAAATTACAAGTGCCAGATAGAGACGGGAACATGTCCAAGTCAAAACACGTGCTAAAATTCGTGTAAAAATCTCGGCTGTAGTTTCTATGTCTGTCTGTCGTATCGGCGCGAAAGTTGCAATAGCACACATCCAGAAACAAAAAATTGTCAGTCAGCAAGGTTGTAGTGGGGCTCGCAATTCGTAAAGCACCCAGAATTATAATTATTCTATTTGGTGGTTTCAATGATTTTATCAGCTCCAAAGGAACAAAAAGGAGATAGGTAAGCATTTATAAAATGTAACATGATTGAGCGATCAATCAAATCAGAGCAAGACAGCGTATATGGGTTTTTTGCTACGTCACCTTAATTATTTTTGTTATCACCATTGTATTGGTATTATCAATGAATATTATCGATATCTTGGCACGTACACCGATATCACCTCCCAGTCTAACAAGATTCCATTTAATCTGCGTTCCGATCGCGAGCCATTTGTTCTGTGCAACCCGACTCAGGATGTCGCGAGAATACAAGTCTTTGTAACATGCGTAATAATAGTCATAATTACGCGGCTTCGGCATCTACCCTCGCTATCAAATCAAAACATCTTGAGACGTTCAACGGTACATTAATACACGAACACCTTTCCACCTACTTAGTCAAATAATACGGCGAGGCACGCGACAGGAGACGGGACAAAAGCGCAGCTCTACAGTCTACAAACCATCATTACGAATTGAAGAAAAGAAGTCAGGCAGCTGCCTCCCACTTCCTCTCCATACAAAGTCGTGTAATACAAGATGTTCGCATTGTGCGGCGGTTTATTTTAGGGCACATTCATTACGCCACTCGAATTGGCGCGTGTTGTTATCTTTGTGTGTCTGTGTGCTTGTTGCCTGTTGCTAGTGTGTCGCGTGCCTTAGCGCAACTGTCGGAATTCAACTTCCGAATTTGGAACGGGTGAATGAGATGTCCAGATGTAGCTCTTCAGTTCACTTGTGATTGAAGTTTAAAATAATTTCATCTATTTGAACTTTCCTCGTCTTCTGTATGTGTCTTTTAAAGGTATTTCAAATGATATGAATTGACGACAATGAATTTAGTTTTTCAATAACGGTACTATGTTAATCCATGTATCATTATTTCGGCAAAAGAAGGATAAATTGTAGCGTAACCCTTCCTTTGCCATACTTGATCAAATGGTCCTATTGTTAGCAAAACATGACCTACCGTGCTTCTTTTGTTTATAGAAAAGTCTCCGACTTGAAATTCATGAATATTCTGCAGAAATAATTCTAACCGACACAATGATTTAAACACAATAATTAACCCTAAAAAAGCTGGTCTTTAAAGACACGTGGCATCTCAAGATTTTGAATAATAACAGCCCTCAAATCTGGGGTCAATAATACCGCGTTTCGTTTATTAGAAACCAGTTTGTACCAGTTTCAAGTTGGTGAGCGCCATCTGCGTAGGGCGGCGTCTTGGCTCCTTCCGCTGCATTGTGAGCGCACACCGGTCGGCGCACGCGCTGCTATGCAACGATAGTCTTCCTGTGTGGTGTCAGATGTTCTAAGGTCATTCTTCGGAGGGTCAGAGAACTTAGAACCGTTTTTTTTGGGGTTTACTTTTGATAAGACTCTTTTTTTTGAGCCATCAGCAAAAATATGATAGTAGCAAATATTGTTGGGTTAGGTCTATTTCTGTGCTCGTGGTTAAATAATAACAGCCGCTCGGGTCGATCTTCAGGTTAAGCCGCGCTTGCCTAGGTTGGTTCGTGGATGGGTGACCACCCATTACATACCGAGTTTCCTCCGTGCCTCGGAAAACACGTTAAGCCGTTGGTCCGCGCTGTCATTTGTAGATCTATGACAGTCGTTACAGTAGTCAGTGGCCCGAAAGTCTGACAACCAGTCTTACCGAGGGGTATTGAATTACCCAGTACCTAACTGGGTAGTGGAGGTCAGTTAGGCAGTCTCCCCATGTAAAATACTAGTATTCAGCTGCACCCGGTGAGATTGGAAGCCGCTCTCAACATAGTTGGGATAAGGCCAGGGAGATGATGAGGTCTAGTTCTGTCATGAATACAAAACACAATAGTTTCCAATACACCAGCTCCCTAAAATTCAAGCCAATAATATTTTTATGATATTTATTTAACAATATTAGCGGCATATTCGGAGCTAATAAAGAGTAACCCTCAAACGCGCGGTGGTATCATTCGGACCCGGCGCCCTTGTTTGCCAGGAAGCTAAGCCGCGTAACGGTGTTTGCCCGAACAAATTTATGTGTGTCGTTACCGTACTGTCACAAATCTACTTATCTACCAGAACCACGCCTTCAATAATACGAGCTTTAGCGTTACGGACATCTGTGAGAGAATATAGTTTTATGAATTACCGAAAATAAACGTGATGCGAACTCACCCGGTGACAATAAAATTTAGAACGACGTTGTACAGAACTTCGCAAAGTTAGACGCTTTTGTGTTAGCATTTGTATAGGAATGTTCTGTAATATTAAAGTTAGACATAAGTTCAGCAAGCGTAGAAACCAAACAAACACACGTTATGCAATATAAAACACATATCGACACGCACACAGACAGACGTCAGATGAGTGTATTTATCGTATCGAAGGTACGGGCATTGTCCATTGTGTCGACGCCTTGGCCTATTGTTCCGCCTTGTGTATGTACCCATTCCAGCCACATCGATCGGCTTACATATACACTGTTATGACTTCCACTACCTATGTACTGATATAGCCGCACTAGAAACTACTGAAGGAAATCTTGATGTGTAAACACAAACGCTAGTTTCCTCGGAATGCTTGTTAAATGTGAATTTAAACAGAATATTCAAGTAGATTTGCGTGCAGCCCTTTCCCGAATACGACAAATCCATTTTCCCCCTTAAGCGAGGAGATTTACAGTTGATCATATGAGTAAACTCCCCAAATGTAATATGTTTCGGGGTATAAATTGTCATATTCTTGTAATTGTAGTAATAACCGCGTGTAGCTGTCACGTGAACAGTACAAATCCACCCATGGCTGGCAGTAATACGGCCCAGGATGCGGAATTCGTATTTCGTCACCAAATTACATGATTTATTGTCATCGCGGATCGTACAAGGGAGCGAGTATTCGCACGGGGTGATTTTTTTTTAATTCTGTTTCCTTCCAAGTTATGTCCCAAAACGATATTACTATAAACATTATAGATTTGGCTAGATTTAATATTATTCTTGATTCCGCACTGATTAATTTAGATTAAAATAGTATTAAAATATTCTCTAATATTTTTCACATTAAAAGTTACTGAGAAATAAATAAAAAATAATGCAACATTGATAAAAAAAAATAGTGTTGCAATTATTTTTACACCAATCCATACAATAAAACTGACCACTTTACAAATCCAGTAGTGTGTAACGTGTTAAGCTACTGAGGGGAAATGAGGGCAATATTGAACGAAAATATTATAATAAACTATGAAGCTATATTGTGAATGTGACAGTCCGCGTGTCACGACCCCCGCACAACGCCATTTAAGGGTTAATACAGCGCCCCGTCAGAGGGTCGTCTTTGTAAACTGAAAGGATTATTTAGAACAATAAGTTCCGAACATTTATCACTTTTGTTCACGCCCGATGTACTAATAAAGATTAATAATAAAGTTTTGACAATGTCTTAAATTGGTTATGTAATAATTTTGTCGGGATTTTCCATGGTTTGGGGTTATTTTGTTAGTGATTGATCAATTAGCAAACCTACATCTTACGTTAAAATATCGTCATTCTTTTTGATGACAAGCTGGATCCTGGAACACACGACTCGAACAATGTCTACATAAATCAGAAAATGGGAAACCGTTCTATAAAATGTTTACCCCTTTTTACCTTTTTACAATTTCGTTAACTTTAGACTTTTAGACCCTAACTAAAGTACCTACTAAATACGTACTTTCATCAACAAATAACTAATAAATTGTTTAAAATGAACCGCTTCCGTTATACTTTAAAAATAAAACATCGACGGAAACACATTAATTAATTACAAGCTCGCCACAATTTTCTTTTCTCCCCCACTGATCAGATCTGAAAAGTTCATAAGAAAACTGCATTTCCTCTAACACGTAATAAAGCGACTGCAGTGACACCAAACACGAATTAACTTTCAACAACCCTCCGCGGCGCACTATCAATCCTAAGACACGAACACGATCCGTTAAGTGGTCTATCGGACCCCGCGGCGATTTAATTCACTTCTCACGCGACGCGGTAGGCGGAGGGTTAAGGGATTACTTGCCACGCGCCTCTACAGATATTGTCGATTTGGGGAGATGAGACGTCCCCTGTAATGATGCTGATATAATAAAGTCAGGCTTTGAGCTTTAGGTCTATTAGATAAATTGATTGTCAGTTCAAACACTGTTTTAAGCTTTCACGGTTTACAACTAAACTTACAGCGGTTTCGCACTACGTCCGATCCGAATCCGATCTGGACCCGTGAAAATATGGTCCGTAGTAGCCGTAGAACTATTTCTATGGTAATTTACGGATCGGGTTCGGATCAGACATAGTGCAAAACCGCTCTTATACTGTCGCTTACAGGATATCTCCCGTGATTGTTCATTGTACGTCGAAATTACGGGAGCTCAAAATAATGAACAATCACGGAAGATATCCCGTAAGTGACAGTATAAGTTTTGAATGTTAGTTTCTGTCTCCACCAAGAATTTCTCAGACGCATTCCGCAATCTGGATTTTTTATTGGCAGTAATCTCGGCCCCTATTACGTGGAACTTAACATTATTGGCGAAATGTGGGTAGCTAGTGAAAACACATCTGTTATGTTATGTTTCTTGGTTTATATGTATGTCCTTTTTTTCTGATTGTAAATCATCAAATGACCCCTCCCGCTCTGGGCGGAGTGGAAGGGAGTGTAAGACTTTTACTGACTAAAACCCATCCATGTTCCTTCTTTGCCCTTTGTATTCTCTTTCGAACAGTCCCGCAGCCCCGGCAGATATGTATGTCCTCAAACAACCTAATTAGATTACGGCAAAGATTTTCAATCTCCTTTACTTTATTATGCATTTGTTTATGCGTCAAAATATTTGCAAACTGGGTGGGGTCAATTACAATTTTCTGTGAAAAAAACCCAAATCGTGGAACTGTTATCTTAGGAAACAGTTATAATCTGAGACAAAACTAATCATTCAGTGTCATGACAGTATTTATTGATTAAAACGTTAAGCCACATCAATATTATTTACAGATAATTTTCAATTTACTTCTAATCAGATTAAGCTAGACTCACGCTTGGGCGACGCACGCGCTGGACGAGGGATGCTTCATTCAAGTTATATGAAGATTGTACTCACCTCCTCTTTCACTCCTCTTTTGCGGTAGTCGGACAGAAGCATACACACACTGTTTAAAAATATTTTTCTAGTGATTCATGACATGATAATCCATTCTGCTGACGTTCACTTTTCATTTATTTTTTTAACAATTTATGTGCACACAAAATATAGAAAAGAATAAAGGCACAGAAAAATACTATAAGGCGATGCTTATTTCTAAAGAAATCTCTTCCAGCATACCTGCGAAAGGAAATACCAAAAAAAGAGATATAGACGTAGTCTTATAATTATGAAAAAACTAGCTTTCGATCGCGTTAATTTAGAATTTGATAATTAATTCGGGTTGTACTTTGCTTGTAATAATATAATTCAATAATGACGCGATCTATTATCATAAGAACGTTTTTGTAGTTTTCCTCGAGAAAAGTACTTTTTTTCGGGATGAAAGTTACCCTATGTCCGTTTCTGTACACCTGACAACGTATATGCAAAATTTCAGAGACCCAATAACAATTTTTCTTAGCCTTAATTTTGTGTTTTAACACATGCAAAACACGAAACATCACAAATAGAAATAAAATAATAACCAATCAAGCTACCATTAGCTCGCAACGGGAACTTTATCCTCTATTATAGAGATGTCATATTTTTTTCATGTGCGTTCGTTCGGACACGGGGATCAGTCGGCATCAGTCGGCATCACTCCCCCATTGCGCAAGCTAAATTAGCGAAGCATTGACGAATTTAAAGCGATATCATAATATTGGGGATTTACTACGAATGTGCTATGACGATGTTGGAAAGATTATTGAATAGCTACAGCGCAACGGAGTAGATGGGTTTTTTATGAAAAAAGTCTTGCTTTAGATTACTCATTTTCGTTCATTATGTAATGTTTGAGCCAAAATGTGCTTGCGGTTGTGAAGAAGGGTTAATTTAGTTTCTTAAAAATATCTTTGCCAAACAGTCGAAATAAAAAACCGGCCAAGTGCGAAGCGGACTCGCGCATGAAGGGTTCCGTACCATCATAGTAGGAATTTAATTTTTAATTTATTTTCATAATTTTATTATAGGGGCAGAAATACACATTCTGTGAAAATTTCAACTGTCTACCTATTACGGATCATGAGATATAGCTCGCTGACAGACAGACGGACGGACAGCGGATTGCATACGAAACAATTGCTGATGAAATATTAAAGCGCCCTACTATAACAAAACACGCAAATATAATGGACCTTTAAACCTTACCAAATGCAACATATCATCCTGAAGACAATTCACTGATCATGATGATAACTTGAAATCAAAATTTATCTGATTGATTACTAGACATCGGATATTCGGATGCATATGTACCTAAAGTTTGAGTGTTGACTAGTATGGAGTGTGTTCTAGTATCAAAATAAAGCCAAGGCATATTTTCCATTTTATTCTATTTGAATATTCAGCAGCTCTGAAAACAGTTATTTAGCAGCAACATAAAGTTAAAGCAATGTTTTATGCGTTTCCACTTTCTAGCCAGTTTCAAACAGAACAGAAATATTAATCATTCTTAAGAATACTACATTTTATACACACCATATTTTTAAGGAATCCCGCGAAATCGGGCAAAAAATAAATTATAAGAAGCCGCTTCCACACTTTTGTACCTTTTGCCGTGGAAAATGTACTTTAGGTAAATATGCATCCGAATTTCCGATCCCAATTGATTACGCATTCAATCTACAAAACATATTTGAGAAAACGTGCTAAAATCATGCATTATTTTGAGAAGAGTATCCAAACGCAGATCAGATAGTTGATCTGTGGGGTTCCGCAGCACATGTCCCGGGAGCAGTAGGGGTGCACAGTGGTATATTTCACGCAATTGTGGACCAAATCCCGGGCACAATGAAATTATTGAGTTACACATGTCCCGCCAGGGCGCGAATGAACAAATACAGATATGAAATAAATGGCATTTAACCATTATCAGTAATGACCCTATTACTACTGCATAGGAGGTGTTAACGTTTCTTTTTTGTAAAGATAATTTGTCATTTTTATTGTTTTATAGAAGCTTTTTATGTTACGGTTTTTATTCGTTTTTGTGATTTATGATTAGTATCTAGATACGTCATCATTATCATGGGGGTCCTAAAAATTGAAATGTTTTATCATCCATGCAACCGGGATTCGTGGTCTTGTGTGATTTCCGAAAACGTAGTCATTTCTACGGTCAAGGTTGCCAAAACGGTGGCTCGAGGTATCAAGATGATAACCCAATTCATCAACCAAAGTTGAATGTCAAAAACACAGAGGAGCATGTCAATTATATTATTATAGCTAGCCCATGTTGTCCCCCAGCTGGGCAAAGGCCTCCCTCCATTCCTACCAAAGGTCACGCTTCTGTGCTACTTCTCTTCAATTCTCAAGGAAGACATCCAGTTCGTCCCGCCATCTCCTTCGTGGTCTGCCGCGACCCCGTGTCACTGTTTCAGGGCACCAATCCTGAGCTTTACGGGCCCACAGTTCATTCGGCATGCGACATACATGCCCTGTCCAATCCCATTTAAGTTGGGCAGCTTTTTGAGGCACGTCTACGATTTGCGTTTTGGAGCGCAGAGTAGTGTTTCGTACATGATCTGTTCATTTTACATTTTGATTTTAATTTCTATAAAAATACACATTGTTTCTTCTTCGTGTCGCTTGCACGACATTTTTTATATTTTGTTAGCCCAGAACTTCGCCACTTCCACCAGTCGTCGGTGGCAGCTCTAAGGTCACTACGACTGCATGTTTTGGGGCTAAGAGTGCAGGGTGGAGCTGCACATTCCGACCATACCACGCAAACCCATAACATTCTTGTGATGCGAAGTGTTTTTCTGCCAATTTCGTCATTAGTGAGTCGTGTGATTGCCACAGTTTGTGCCAAACATTATTATGTACTCACCAGAAATGCATTAGTCAACCAAAGGGACTGCGTCATTTTAACAACCGCACTCAGAAGATTGTTTGTATGTATGTATGTAGTTTAGTTTATAAAATTAATTAATTTAAGTAATGAGATGTTATGATAATGCACATAGGTATATCCTCTTATGCAAATTTCGCTATCGAAATTTGGTTTGCTGTAAGAAAACCCAATTCTGGGTTAAGCTCGCCATTGTACATAAGCTATGTTATTGCAATTTTTATGTATATTTTTGTTGTTTTGTGTGCAATAAAGAATAAGAATAAGAATTGTTTTTCCACAAATTACAATTCAGATTCCTCAATCACGTCTTTTAACACCTCAATATCTTGAAGAAAAGCTTATATACGTATCAGCAGATCTTAGGAGAACGGTATGACGTCACTTGTCACACCATTCTCCCAAGATTACGTACCAAACTAATCAATAAGTATACCATTTCATAAACAAAGTTCTGATATCACAACCACCACATAGGTGGTCCACTTGACCCGAAACTCAGACGGGACAGATCTCAAAACACTTTTTTTTTTGCCCCATAAAGCCGAAGACACACGATCCGTCATCGTTCGTGCGTTTTCGTCGCGGCCGTCACGTCGATCGTAAAGACTCGTAAACTCTCCGCTTTACGACATTGGCTCGTGATCTGTTAGGACTTGCCCACTTCATAATGTTGGCTGGATTTAAACACATTTCAACAGTGTTACTATTATTGGTTTGAGTGATGAGCCGTTTTGAGTGAGTTTGTTTTACATTTTGGTGGTAATGTGGTGATTAGATTGTATTGGAGGAACGTGTTTAGAAACATATTTGGAGTTGTAAAATAGTTTTAAATTAGCGGTAAATGTCAGTCATGACTTCATGAGTCGTGTGAAAAATATGAATTCGTAAAGTAAGTCCCAAATATGACAAAAGATTTTAGTCGAAAATAAAAATGATATTCAAACCAGTAGCTCCACAAACATTTACAAGAAAGTACGAAAACATTCAAAATACATAATTTTATTCAAAACCTTAGAAGCTCTTTGAAGATTTATTTTCCATTGTCAATACCAAATAAAACCAAACATCTACACCAACCAATAACATGTCTAAAACATCACAAAGAAACAGAGCGTTTTTGTTCACAATACGATGGAAATGAGCAGAAAATATAGCAACAAAGTGTCACCTTCACGTTTGAAAGTTACACAAAAGAACCGTGAAGCCCGCTAGGTGGCGCCCTGTCACACGGAGATAAAACAAAGCAACGTTTGATCTGCGCCCTTCGGACACTTGACAGGTATCACGCAATTTACTTGAGACAAGTTTCACCTTTTGTTGATATAATTGAGACGTAACGCCCGGAAGATGATCGTCTGTAAGGCTTCTTACTTTCCCTTGTCACGTTAGGGCCATAGACAAAGGCAAATGGCAATAGCATTAAAAGCGTCTCGTTTTTCTGCGATTCAACAAGAGTAACTTGAAAAAAAACATCTTGCGATTGAATTTTGAAACAGTTATTCCTAACCGATTGAGCTGATACTTTGACGTTTAGTTGTCAATGCATGATTAGCAAATCAAATCAAAATCAAATCAAATAATTTATTTTGCTTGAATACGGGTATAAGTATGAAACACAAAAATTTAGCACAGGACCATAATTATCCTAACCTAACAGATGTGCAAAACTAGTAGGAACATACCATAATTAAAATTTAAGTTTAAATAATCACGGGGAATTAGAATGTCAAAAATTAAAACAAATGACACCTTACATACATTACATTATGACGTCAGAAATTAAATTAATTACATTTATCATTTAAGTCAAGAATACAGAGATGACATATTATTATCAATTTAAATTCTTATCGGTCAAAAATTCGTCAATCGAGTAATAACATTTATCAATTAATAGATCTTTCAATTTCGTTTTGAAAAGTGGAATTGTCTCTTTTTTTTAGCTAAGTGACGTCATTCTAAATCCAATATTAAACGCTCAGGTAAATCTCGCGGCAAGCTTTTATATCCTACTAGCACTTCACCCACGACTTCGTCCGCTAACATTGTGATAGTTCGGCTAATTTTCATGATATAAATATAATTTATAGCCTATGTTACTTCCTGATAATTTAGCTTTCTATTGGTGAAAAAATGGTTAAAATCGGTCCAATAGTTTCGGAGCTTATTCGGTACTGACGAACAAACAAAAAAATCTTTCTTCTATAAATTGTATCCTTACTCCTTACTAATATTATAAAGGCGAAAGTAAGTTTGTTTCCTTTTCACGCCTAAACTACTGATCCGATCAGTCAGGTGTCAGGTGTACAGAAACGGACATAGGGTACGATTCATCCCGAAAAATAGTACTATTCCTGAGGAAAACAGCAATAACGTTCTTATGATAATAGACGCCACGTGACTTTCGAATCATGATTGAATAATATTATTACAAGCAGAGTACAACCCGAATTGATCGTCCAATTCTACATTAACGCGAGCGAAGCCACGGGCAAAAGCTAGTAATGAAATAAATTGATAGGTTTGATTTAATTTTAAATGTAAAGTTTATTTAAATAAAAGCTTGTACTAACAAACTTTTTGTCTTAATCAAACTCAATTAGACCATAACAGGCACTTTTGAATGTCAGAAAAACAAAGAAGGCAAAGCTACAGTCCCAGACACAAGGTATAATAACTTGTGAAACTACTGTAGTTGCCCATTTCAAAGCGTAGATCTCTATGGAGAAGAATGGGCAAGAAACTCCATGGACACCCTTTTCAATCAAATATTTTTACAAGATCTTGGTTACATCATTCATGTTGAGATAATACATATATGTGAGAACGATGTAGAAAGACGTGCAAATTAAGAGCGTCCAATCTTAAACGTTATCGATGAAACAATGTCACCTTGTCTATGACTTCTTTAGTGAAAACTCATAAGGCAAGTAGCTGTGTTATTATTATTAAGGTGTATTCACAAAGTGGAATAAATCGATTATTTAACAGCTATATAGCGAATGTCGTTTAGTATTGGCGTTGTTTAACTGTTTGTGTAATAATCTGACAGATTTATATATTCATGACATTTTGCCATATCCGGCTTGGTTATGTATGTAGCAGAAATACAACACAGGTACGTAATTCTCGTGTATGTGAATGTATTTTCAATCTACGATACGCAGACTTCAAAACTCGTGGAGGAGCTCGTTGCTTAATAATAACAGCCGCTCGGGTCGATCTTTAGGTTAAGCCGTGCTTGCCTAGGTTGGTCTCTGGATCACGACGGACGGACGGACCACCCATTACGTACCGAGTTTCCTCCGTGCCTCGGAAACCACGTTAAGCCGTTGATCCCGGGTGTCATATGTAGATCTTTGACAGTCGTTAGGTAGTCAGGGGCCCAAAAAGTCTGACAACCAGTCTTACCAAAGGGTATCGTAACCCAGTACTAACTGGGTTGTGCAGGTCAGATAGGCAGTCGCTCCATGTAAAATACTGGAAGCCGACCCCAATATAGTTGGGAAAAGGCTAGGCAGATGATGCTATAATCCGACAGATTTAAATATTCATGACACGTCGCCATATCCGGCTTGGTTATGTATGTAGCAGAAATACAACACAGGTACGTAATTATTATTCTCGTGTATGTGTATGTATTTTCAATCTACGATACGCTAACTTTAAAACACTGGCTGTATACGGTCCGGGCCTGTCGTATTCTGCTATGAATGCAGCCCACCATAAGATGGCGCAGATATTAAACCTTTTGAACGCCATTGTAACATATACGTGACAAGCAAACGCGTGCCCTGTACGCTAAACGACACAAATATGTGACAAAATGGTAGGTGAAATTGTGGCTTGGCGTGGAGGACGCTCGCGTGACTTTATGCTCTGGCGTTCAAAAGCTTAACGATCTCCTGACTCGTTATCCTAGTGGTCGCAAGCGCTACTGCCGAGCATGAGGTCCTGGGTTCAAGTCCCGGGTCGGGCAAGTGGTTATTGGGTTTTTCCGCAAGGAATTTCTCAGTAGCATCTCGGAGCCTGGATTTGTGCCCGTATGACATGACAGTTAAACATAACTGGCAAAATGTGGGTGTACTGTATAGTCCACCTCTGTCTAGCCCGACAAGGATTAGGATACAGACGTGATGTTGTTATACAACGTGTTACAACCTCCATGGGTCCAATATCGTAAATGCGAAAGAATTATCAGCTGTCCCATACATTTGGGTCGAGTAGGTATTAGAATTTTGTATGGGACAGCTGATATTTTTTTGGCATTTACGATATTGGACTCATGGAGGAAGTTGATCAGTTTGATGGTCTGCAGCATTCATATGACTATACCCTTTCTGTTACATGTTGTATAATGTAATGTATCAAAAAAGTAAAAATGACGCAGTAAAAAACATGTATGGTATCTCCCGACACGTGCCCAATTACCTTTTATATTTTATCACCGCCATTATTTTCAGTATATGTCAAAAATACATTTCGTAGGCATAATTACTCTAATTAAAATAATCATCATTAAAACAGGATTTTCCTTGTGATCTAACAGACAACAAGAGATACTTATCGATGCGTTCAAAGATATAGTTAATTATAGCTCTCTATCAAGATTATAAAATGGATATCAGACACTTAGATTTATATGCTTCGACATGTTTCGACATTTATATTGAAATAACATCAAACATAGACAAAAGAGAAGATACGACGAGAACGAACGACGCGAAAATGACAGATTGTGTCGACGAAATGACAGATTCTGTCGACAAAATGACAGATTTCTTTTCACAATCTGTCATTTTGTCGATTCTTCCGTCAAAGAAACCCGTTTCTACGGTGGTCGTGATACGCTGGATGAAGTATAGTGTAGAGTAGAAGGAAAGTAGAGAAAAAACAAATGAATTCGGTTCAAGACAACTACTTATTTTTGAGGCCCGTTGTACAGTCACGGCCAAACACGTTGCACGGTAGAATCTGTTATACTGACTTAACGTCATAATATTGCGTCGTAATGCCAATACCAGAAAATATCATTTAGTCATCTTCTTTTTGTGTAAAAATAACTAAAAATGGATTTACATTTGATATAATGATAAGGCCATTAAATAGTTTGAGGTTGATGTCAACTCGACATCAGCCAAAGTTGGAGGTATGCTATTTAGATTTTCGTTCTTTAATTATTATACGGTCTTTACTTTCAATATTCTGCTCATACTCGTAACTTCAAAAGGGATTATGTGCCTTGAATAAAGGAAATAGTTTGGAAACTAACGAAGGTATAAAAGCCTCGACTGTAGATCAAGAATTGATCATCGCACCGAAATACTTACAGTATTTTTCCAAGTCTTAACTCAAAATTATGAGTTGCGACGTAATACCTAGAGATAGTAACGAAGATGACATACCGATTCGAAAATAAATCTAATAAATGCAGAAGGGTGTAGTTGAGGATTTAGACAGAAAATAAAAATAGACACAATGACTATTGGCAAAACGTTGACAATAGACGCTCACTTTTTTTTTGCAAAATGATGATACGTTTTATGCAGAAGTTTCTCCATATAACTACCATGGAAAATAAAACAAATATAAAACATTTTTGCAAAAAAAAACGACTTCCAAAAAAACACTTCATCATCTGCCTAGCCTTTTCCCAACTATATTGGGGTCGGCTTCCAGTCTTAACCGGATGCAGCTGAATACCAGTATTTTGCGTGGAGCGACTGCCTGTCAGACCTCCACAACCCAGTTATTACTGGGTAATACGATTCCCCTTGGTAAGACTGGTTGTCAGACTTTTGGGCCACTGACTACCTAACGACTGTCAAAGATCTACAAATGACACCCGGGACCAACGGCTTAACGTGCTTTCCGAGGCACGGAGGAAACTCTGTATGTAATGGGTGGTCACCCATCCACAGACCAACCTAGGCAAGCACGGCTTAACCTAAAGATCGACCTGAGCGGCTGTTATTATTTAGTAAAAAACAAAAAAACACTTAAAAAATCTAAAATAACTTTACTTTCGGAAGTCGGTGACTTTGTTTGTTTCATTAGGCCAAGAAGAAAAAAATACTTATTAAAGGACCTAACTCATATACTACTAAAGCCACGGCGCGGGCTTCACATACCAAAAAATAAAAAGATGCAGGCCGAATACATAACCTCCTCCTATTTTAGAAGTCGGTTGGAAAAAGAAAGACTCAACCAGATCCATAGCCAACTTCAAAATAACAAACGGAGTCTGACATAACATTTTGTCACGACAAATAATATTATTTCATCCGAGCCGGGTTGTGCCAGTTTCGCAGACTTCCATTGTTCCAATTATCCAGAACAATTAAACTTTATTCGAATGAAGACTGTCGGGTGTTGATTGTTGGTATGGTGACGTCATCTGCGACAAGTCGGCGAATTATTGTTATTAATTAGAGGGCCCTTGGATTAATTAAGTAGCGCCAATCACGTCGTCAACCGCTCCTTACTGACGCCCGTCTTGTCGAACGTCTTGACTGTAGACTTATGAAAATGTAGACTGAATTCGAATTTCGATTCGAATTTTTCAAATTGTTTTTTTTTTTTTGGAATTCTTAGTTTGTTTATAGTTTTTTGTTGTCGATTCTGGATTTTTGGTTGAAGATAATTTGAATTATGTGGTGTGAAACGCAGTCGCATGAACCCTAAAAAGACAAAAACTTGCTGAAACAATAAAAATGGAAGGAAATATAAAAGGATGTTGTAAGCCGGAACAAACAACAAACTGCAACAATCTGCTCACAATATACTTACTTCAAATATGACTTGAAACTAGTAAAATGACTAGAAAGATGCCGTAAGAGAGATTTAAAACAACTGATAGAGCGGACATTGAGCATATTTTTATACAAAAATTTTGATCCCGAACATTTTTGATTTTGACACACGAATGCTTCCTGCGCATATGACACTACACAGACCGATTTCATACTAAATAGTAACAAGTATTGGATTACGATTTTCTTCGTCTCGTCCCGTCTACCGCTTGTAAATATTTGAATGTCTTTGCGTAAGTAGAAGCTGCCAAACTGCACATTTAAACAAAAACACACCGACTCTCGAAAATCCAACAATTCGGAAACCAAAACGTTGCGTCCCATTCCCGATGACGTCCAACCGGAATAAATCATCCCAACACCACGAACCCAGTGCAAACACACAACAATGTAAGAAAACCGCGTCATTTCTACTTATACTCAAGTCTACATCGTCACTCCCTCGATAACTGAGAAGGATAATTTAAATCGTGCGCGAATTGCCGAGCGTAATGGTCTCACCACGTGGCGTTCACTTCTCAACTACACTCGTACCACTCCCAACGAATCTTCGAACTCATCGGCAATTATAACATTATAAACTTTATTAAATATTACCAAATATATTCTCAGTGTTTATGCTCTAACTTGGACAGTTAAGTTAAAAACTGGGGGAAGATCTTCGAAGGAAAATTTAATTAGAAGGAATTTTGAGATTTGGCTTTAATTTGTTCGGTACACGTAAGATGTGGATGATTTTATTAATGCCGCTGCGAATACGTAAAGGCAATATGTTCTTATATGAATGTTTCTAACTAGAATAACTCTATGATTTTACACGAATTCTTACTAGAAACTATGCAGAGACAAAATAATCCAACACATCGAAAACCTTTTTCATTTTACAGATTGCGTGGATATGAAAAACATACAGTATTTATTCAATAAAAAAACAAAAACATGTAACCAAAAAAATATAGTATACATAAGACTGTTCGTCTTTGAAGACTGACTCATGTGAACCAACCACCCACACACTAATAATGACATAACGCAAACCGCACCCGACACCTCCTATTCGTAAATAAAATCACAACATTTACGTTTCCCCTACACATAGGCCGTCCCATTAATTCTCAGGAAGAACGGAAATTCTTTAATTCCTTGTGCAATTAACATCTGAGTCCGACCTGGCGAGCGACGCCAAGTGTCATCGTAAGTTTCAAAACGCGTCATTAAGGGCATCTGCAGCGCGCTAAATAACGAAAAAAGGCGCCGAACAGGGGTAGAAGTAGTGGGGGTAGATGAGAGATTTTATTTAACAAAGTCTATATTAACCCGATGCAATTAGAGAACGTTAACGAGCGACTCGTAATGACTGGCGGGTGCCTATTCTGAAGTCAGTCGTTAAAATGGGTTCTGTGACATAATGTCGTGTTGTCGTCATACGTAACTTTTGAACGAGCTCCCGAGTATTAAAGTCCTTTAACATTTTACCTCTGACAGTAGCAGCAAAATAGCAACCACATTTAAAAGAGAAGATTACTGTAATTTTGTTAGAAAAAAGACATATGAAATGATTTTGCGTCAAATCATTCAATATGTCTTTTTTCTAAGGTTTACTACGTCATCAGTTTCCAAGTAGAATTGCTGTCGCACTGATAAATTTAATCAAATTGATTACTTTGATACCAAAATACGCATTAAATTCTGATAAGAGAACCAGTAAAAACCAGTTAGAGTCTCACAGAAACAACGTTTCTAGTATGATTTTGCGTATATTTGTGAATAAATACGCTTCATGATTATCAAAGTCTACTATAATGGTGAATGATTATTTGGTGATCACAATCACGCAATCATTCGTCTCAAACGTGTCAAATGTGACGTCACAGGGGACACATATCGAGCGTTCGAAAGCCTTATAAATTCAACTTAGAGAATAGGTACCCCCGGCTCGCGTTGACACATTACCCGAGAGTGATGCGAATTCAAAGCTGCGACTTTTGAATATAATAATCGTTAGGTCGTCGGGCGGGGGCGAGGGGCGGGGGGTTATACGGCTATTTATTGTTTAATTAACCCCCGCCTCGTCCAGCAGTTAAGCACCATTACAGCACAGGCCGCAATTGTTTATGTAATCTTGGAGCGGCTAAATTGGAGAAGTTGAAAAAAATCTCTCCCGGTGATATAAGAGATGTTGTTTATTATTTGTTGTTAGTGACCCCCATTTCTTTCGGCGAGTTTTCATTGTTATTGCGGGTATAAACCCACGCAGTAAAAGTGGATTTTTTGTGAAACAAAGGTCTCTGTCGGTGGTTACAAATTAGAATGGTAGTTTTTTTATTTTCTGAGTTTTACAGCATGATCAAGTTGGTTGCCCATATAGTCATATAATAAAATAAAATATTAAAATAAAATAAAATAATTAAACAAAATAATTACATTATATTTAATATATTTATGAATGAATTAAATCATTTTATTTATTATTTAGTTTTTATAATTACAATCATATTTCATATGATAAAATATAGGCAGCTCTATTCCCTGCGTCGAACAAGAACAATTTAAATCAATGCGGACTTCTAGGAATTATACTTTGAATTTACTTTTGTTAAAGACTAGCTGCACAAAAATTAACCCACTGGAACGTTTTATAGCCTATAACACTCAGGGATAATCTAACTTTCCGTTAGTGCGAGAAAATGTTGAATCGGATCCCCAGTTCCGAAGATTACCCCCTACATATAAACTTACAAACAAATACCTCTTTATAATATTATTATAGATTAGCCTGGCATTTGATGATCGATTTATCTTGATACGAGTTATTATAATACATTTAATTGCCAACTCGATTGAAAAATAAAATATAATAATAGTCTTCTTCTCTCTTGAATAATATTTTGCACAATAGTAAGTAATTTCAATAACGAAAACCTCCGCGCATTTGCACTTACTAAACTTCAATGCGTAAAGTTACTAGTAAAACGGTAATTTTAACTGTTGATTTCAGCATAGTAATTTATTATTTAATGTCCAATGGCCATCTGCTTTCTACTCCTTATTTACATATTGTGTCACTCGACATTATAATAATATGACCTATGATATAAGCGCTTGGATAACTGAATGGTACGAGAAGAAACATTAGAAAGTTCTGGAACATTTCAACTGGCTTTGGAGACGTATAAGATTCTACTTGGATTCGATTTGAAGCTAGAAAGCTTCGATAGACTGCCACGTTGGTCTAGTGGTCGCAATCGCGAATGCTGAGCATGTGGGCCTGGGTTCGATTCCCGGGTCGGGCAAATTGTTATTGGGTTTTTCCATCCGGAATTTCTCAGTAGCAGCCACGGAGTCTGGATTAGTGCCCGGTTGATGGCAATAGGTTCGTCTCCTATTATATTACTAGTCAAACTACTGTGATATCCATAATTAAATCCATTCAAACCCTGTAATCGTGAAAGTAACTCGTGTCGTCTGTTTGTCTGTTTGTCTGTCTGTTGGTTTGTTTGATTTTTGGTGTATATAAAGACCATAAACTGGATTAGGACATGGTATACGACACGAAAGAAGCCACGGGCAAACAGCAAGTCCTACATATTATTATTTTTTTTGCCCCACATTATTAATTTCTCCTGTATCGTGGGTCTACAAACATTTAAAATCACATACACAAACAGCCAGGCCCGGAACAACTATCTGTAGGCCATACAAATAATTTTTCCGTGCGGGAATCCACCCGCGACACGCAGAACAACAGTCAATCGTTCAGCCACTGCGTCAACCGTGCTGTCAAAATTATCCCTCCTATACTGAAATGGGCATTTGTAAGTGAATTCATAAACAATCCTTCGTTGTTACGTTGTGATGTCGTTAGGCCAAATTGTTGAGGATAGCGTGATTCAAGTCATCTCATACAATTAGATACGGAAGTAAACTATACAAATATTTGCTATGCATTTATTTTACATTGTTAACAATTCATTTCATAGTAATAAGCTTATCCCCAATAAAATGGAACTTAACATACCTAACTGTAAATCTAGGTGTACTGTACACATCTGCGTACCCCCTAAGAGCATACGGCCGTGATGTTATGTTATGATGTTGTGTAAACAATAAGCATCCATGCGATTGCAGCAATCACAGACAGATGTTCCATATCTCCGAAGTCCATGATCAGATACTCTTGCAAACAAAAAAGTAGTATTCCAAATCGGTTCAAGCATCTTCGAGTAATCGGTGAACATACATTAAAAAAAAAGATTCCAACGAATTGAGAACCTCTTCTGCTTTTTTGAAGTAGGTTAAAAAGGGCTAGTTATCAAACTAGCGCGCGCTAATTGTTGCAGAAAAATTAAGACAATTGTCGTAATTTAAGTACTTCAAGCGCAATAGCTATCTCTTTCTGTATCATACGATCCGTATTAGCTATCGCAGTCTCGCAGTCGTAACAACGCAACGATATTTGAACGCCGCTCAGTATGAACGTAGAGTATATTTCTTTATAATATCATTGGTTGTCCTATTTTCAAAGTTTCGCATTTTTTTGTACTTCTTTCTATATCGTGTGGGTAGTACCTGACCTGGTGTCAGTCTTAATGCCGTCCATGGGCCTCTGACTTGGCTTTACATACCGTCTAGAAATATCTCTCAGGCACGCTGGTTTCCTTCACCGAAACAAGTGATAATTATACAATACGCACATGCATCCCGAAAAATCAGAGTTGCGTGCCTTGGGATCGAACTCGAGACCTATGACTTGGCATTCCGACAGTCACACCTCTAGACTATCACTGCTGGGCTGCGGGACTGTTCGAAAGACATACCGCGGCCCTGGAACACAAAGGGCAAAGAAGGAACATGGATGGGTTTTAGTCAGTACAAGTCTGACACTCCCTTCCTCTCCGCCCAAAGCGGGGGTCATTTGATGATTTACAATCCGAAAAAAAAAAGAAAAAAAAAACTTTCACCACTTGTACATATTTTGCCTCATATTTGCACCTACGATGTAATATTACTCTTGTCACCGATCAAAACATGGCCAACCTTACCTATTACCAATAATAAATCATATATCTATCGGAAAAACTTGAATTATGATATTGTTATATCCCTCTATCAATAACTGCAGAAATTGATGTTATACCGTAACTGATCCTTTTGACTCCTAACCTTCCAGTGGATCGCCAGTTTGTGTGGACCTACCCTTCCTCCCAAAATACCTATTAAGTGAGCATTTTGAGGAGGGTTTGGGTGAAACGTGGGGGTTCAATGTAAGCTGGTTGTTGTAGGGCTGCAGTAAATGACATGCGCCATCTGGTGGACGTTATAAAAACTACCCTCTTGTAGCCAACACTCGTGTTACGTGATAGTTTCTTGTTCAGGGGTGCGAACTCATATCATAGGGTTTGTAGTACTCACCCATTGAAGTTACTTGGAATGTTTTCTCAGAAGGAAATCTGTTGATGTGAAGCGTTATGTAAGTTTTCGACATGAAAGTGATAAGTACTTGGTACTCGCGTTTCGCGGAAAACTTGCGATGGTCGGTCTTTGAGCCGTGTGGCTTATTCCGGGAAATTTTATTGCACTGACGGTGAATATTAATTTTACTCTGACGGTATATATGTTAAATGTTTGTTAGTACCTAAGTTGTGTATGTCAAAGGTTTTATTGTTTCATCAAGTAATTTTTCTAAATAACAGCGTCATAATAACTTTTTTGTTGGCTGTTTTAAACGACTGTCGTTTAAAAAGAAAACATGCGAACAACAAAACTTTACGTTCAGTTTTAAGTTGACAATTTGTAATATGTATAAAGAAATACTGTTTTAAGCGCTCACAGTTTCACAGCGTCGAAATATCAGGAGCTCAAAATAATAAACAATCACGGAAGATAATTATCCCGTAAGTGGCAGTATAAGTTTATGTACAAAGAAATCTATTAATGTTACGTTACATTGTTATTCTAAGTTTCATATACCAGAAATAGTGAATAGGTCCTCATATTCACTATTTCTTACATTATTGCTATATGTATTATGTAATGTAAAATTTATGTACCATCTATCTACCCATATTATGCGAACAAATGATTTGATTTGATGTAATAAGTAGTAATAAAACTTTAAACTACTAAGAAGGTGAGCAATACCGACGCTTCTGTTAACTATTTCTACAAAATAAAACAAAGTAGACATTCAAAAAAATAAATAAATCAAAAACACCACACATTAAAACAATCAAAAGTCAAATAACAACAAGCAAAGCACCCCAAACAAAATAACTAAAAGTCAATATTACTTAATATCCATAGCGTGATACCTATCTGTAAGTCAATTAAGGACTTAAGAATTTCATATAAAACCTTGTCTTATTCCCCTTAGCGGTCACTATCGCAATATTCGATCTGACTGCGCGGTCAAAATTACCCCCCTTTTATGGATATCTCACCCCCCGGGGGGACACTTGACCCCTCAATCTGGATACATCATCTACCCCTAAAATGAACTAATGGCACAACACATTAATTATGATGACTGGAAATGACATAAAATTGGTTACGATGTAGTGTTGTGCAGGGAATTGTGAAAAAGTTTGAGTGCGGGTTTTGAAGTAACTAATTTATATGTTAGTATTACAAGAATAGTCTCGGAAACTTGGTAAATTAGTAAATTAGTATATGTATTCTAGGAGACGCTGCAGTTTTCTGGGTTCAATTTATCGTTATTCTATAGATATTTAGGCCATGACGTAAGAAAAATTACCTTTTGACAACACTAACTTAACATAGCCATAATCTTTTATTTTAAGTGTGAAAGCTAAACACCATGTCACAAGATTACGTCTTTATCTGAGACTAGCTTTTGCCCGCGGCTGCGCTTAATTTAGAATTTGACAATCAATTCGAGTTGTTCTTTGCTTAATAATATAACTCAATCATGATTCGAAAGACACGTGGCGCCGTCTATTATCATAAGAAAGTTATTGTTGATTTTCTCGGGAACAGTACTTTTTTTTCGGGATGAAAGGTACCCTATGTCCGTTTCTGTACATCTGACAACGTATAAGCAAAATTTCAGGATGACCGGTTCAGTGGTTTAGGCGTGAAAAGGTAACAAACAAACAAACTTACTTTCACATTTATAATATTAGTAAGGAAGTAAGGATAATCTCCTTATATACAATTACTAATGTATGACGTAAAGATACAGTGGCAGCCATTATATAAACCACGATTAGTTGTACGAAGCGTCACTCACTTGTCGCTTCTAGTAACAAGAGTGGATCCAGGAAAGTTTATATAATCACAATTCACAGTCCACGATTGGCGTTAAGTGGCTATTCTAATAAAACATATAGTCATCGTACTGAGAGATTTATATACCGATAAACTAGACTTATCTACTAAATATTAAGTGCAGTTATATTTTGTACAATAACTCAGTAATTTTGTTATTCTCATCGTGAGTGGGTATAATGTGTTATTCATTTTTTTTTAAATAACAAGATACATAGATAAATTTTATGATAAATGTGATTCAAAATAAATGATGAAATATCTAAATTAAATCACTCACTGGCAGTTTAAAAGTACACGTACGGAATTGAATTTAGAAAAAAAAAAACACTTTTTTTTATTTTTGAGCTATTTATTGTTCAGGCATAATCTATAGGAACTAATTAGTAAAATATATTTTACTTAGCCATGTAAAGGTAACATTTAACCCAACACACATTACGTTAATCTTAACGCTTTATCTACCAACCATGGTCAGCACTAATTAGTCCATTTTTCATCGAAAAGCCAACCGGTCCATGATAATTCTAATATTTTTGTTAAAGCATAAACACGGTTACAAAAATGTCACCCGGCGGGGTCAACGACCTACATTTTTTTGTTATGGAAATTATGAAAATGAGGTGAGGTTGAGTCACGACGCGCGTGAGTCCCATGTCTGTCCAAGAACGCAACCCCTTGACTTTTTTTGTCTTTAGAAATTCTACAGATAATTATTTTTAACTTTATTTTTTGGATGGACGAAGATTTCATGGTATGTCAGAAGTACTGTGAGAAGAATTTATGAAAGTTTGGTTAACCTTATTTTATTTATGCTTTCACTTCAAATTTTGCTTTACTTTCTTATTTTGTATATTTTAAAAGTTATTAGTTTATAAATAATTATGGTTATTGTTTATCCAATTATCCTTCACATCAAAGCGAGTTTATGGAATTATCTAGAATCGAAATTATCTTGCATTCATTTTCATTCCCTCATTTTTGTACCTAGGTACTTAGCAATACTTAGCCAATAAAAGTACACTGTAACTGACAAATTCCGATCTGCTAAATATAAAAGTTTGATTTAATGAATGTAAGCTCCGTATGTATGTAAATCAATCATGTACTTAGACGAAAAACAAACCATTGAAATAAGATAGAAACTTATTCATAAAATTACGATGTCGGTACTGAAACACTTTGAAAATAGTTGAATTTTATTTTCTATTAGTTATGGAATCAGACATTACTTTACAGAATATATCGAGTGGCGTATAATTTAAGATTTTTGCATAATATTTTTGTTTCGCCAAAACCCATATCACAGACAATCAAAACGACAAAAACAAAAGAATCCACAAGAAAATTTTGACTTGCATGACACTTCAGTTGGCATGCCAAGAATGGCTCGCGAGGAATCGCGGATATCCGCCAGTATTAGTGGCCACTTATTCATAGCCACACTCATTATCATGGCTAGGATACGAGTGCCACAAACGGTGCATATATTAACGCGAATAGCGGCTTATGACGGCTATTTGTCAGTGAAATTACTGGCAGATAACAGGTTGAGGCGAAATTAAATTAAAATTGAGTATTGCTGAGACTTGTTTTCATTCATTTGCCGATTGTTTCATTTGTTTTTTGGTCAATCTAAAGTTAGTAAATATGCGGTTATGTCCTTTTTAAGTTTGTAGTCAGGGGGAAATCAGCAATAAAAATGCTTACGAAAATATCCATGCGATTCTAGGCATTGTTGTTTTTTAGGGTTCTGTACGTCAGTCGGCAAAAACGGAACCCTTATAGGATCACTTTGTTGTCCGGCTGTCAAGACTCTTTTTCTCAAGAACGCGCAAAGGTATCAGGCTGGAATTAATATCAAATGCTGTCTTTTTTTTCTTGGAACAGTGAAAAAATCAAACTTGTAATTCAACGATCAAAATATATGACCGTTTATGTCGCATATTTTGCGATTTTATAAGGGAATCTAGAATCATGAAATTTGGCAAGAAACAATGTCTTACAGCACATGTTAAGAAAAAAAATTGTAAACCGTAAATATATAATTTAATAACAAAATACCTACAAGTTTATACAGAACCCTCGGTGCGCGAGTCCAACTCGCAATTGCCCGGTTTTTTCTTAATACTCATCCTACATCTGCAATTTCCATAATTTTGACTTCCTCAATAACCGACGGAGAAAGAGTTTTGCAGCAAAACTGCATTCTCGAGCGTCTTGACACATACTTCCTTGAAAAGCAAAAAAAAAACAACGCCAATCAAGACTACAAACGAGCCGCATAAAAAATGAAAACTATTTTAAACATCATTACAAGCTCATACTCCGCAGCGAAGCCACACCCAATTAAAAGCAGTAATGAACAATAAGCGATGGGTGGTACGCGGCCTACAAAGCCCACTTACATGCGGCCTGTAAAAAAAGGTACATACCATGTAATCTAGACCTATAAAGCCAAGCTGATAACTCCTCCGATAGTGAAGCAATTTCTGAACGACACAATAATGACACCTATTACGGGTCTGGTCGACATCCTGTCGCATAATGGTAGCATGGTGGTAGGCGGGGCGGAATGGACAACCTACTTTCAGTGGACGGTTACGTGGCTGTCGAAGTGGGTTGTCGGCATGAGTAGTCGGAGAAAATTAATTTTATCATTTCGCAACGCAAGATTTTAAGGTCTTGTAAATAGTACCATTGTCTTGTATCACAAACTAGCGTTCAATGTGTAAATGATTGAAAATAAATTCTTCCAACATAACACACTGATCTTATGTTGTAGTCACACAAGCCTATGTAAAAGGAAAGTACTCGTAACTGCCTCATATATTACCATTTACATAATAACTGGCTGGAATTTAAAGGACGAACCATAAAAGTGTCGAGTTCAAAAACTAAACATAAAGTTATGATTCCTTATAACTGCCCATCTATAATGGACCTTGTTAATTCATTCAAGCGATATCTCCATAAGCACGAACCAACATTTCGAATCGGCAACATTTTTGTGTAAAGCGACCGTCCTATCAAAATATTTTAATCATCCACTTTATATTGCGTCCAATTATAATTAATCTCTCACGAAAGAGCGCGTCTGGTTGGTCAGGTGTAAGTCTAGACGGTAATCTCAGGTGAGATCTAATTCTAAATAACTCCATAATTAGAGCGGGGACAATAAAACCGGGATCCGTGTGTTGTCGTGTGAGCGAAGGCGTTCGAGCGTCGGCCGGCGTCGGGCGCGTCGCGTGACGCCCGCGCTGTCGTGTCGCCGTCGTCCGACAATAAAATTATAAGTCCACCGCAGTGACAATCCAGTGATTTACGCCCGCACACACGCGAATATTCTAATATGAAAAGAGCTTTACTGCGGCGAAGAAAAAACGCGGGAGGCGGACAAGTTAATGAAGAAAATGTGTTCGTTGGTAAGATACGCGCCGGACTCGGCGACATGCGTGACCAGCTCCGCCGCTTATTAATGACGTAGCCTAGGTTTTTATGGCTTGACTTAGATTTGATTATGACTATACGAGCCAGCAGCATTGTGGTACCTACCTTTATAAAAACTGTTTGGTAATTATTGGGAGTTGGAAAGCTTGATTTGGTTCAAAAAAATCCTACATTAGTTAGAAAGTCGCATCTTCACAGTTCCGTATAGATGGCGACATAAAATGTTATTAATAACTAACATTAACCCCATCGAAAAAGTTTTTGTTAGATGTCTCTTCTCTAGGCTGGAAAACAATCGATTAAAAGATAATATAAAAGAGCGAAGCGAATATCACACGAATGGGTCACAAATCAGCAGATAATTCTTGAAGATGCTTAAAATTTTGTCTCAAAATCTTCCTCACTCGCTCTTCTATTAAATGAACTCATAACACAATCCCTTCCCAATTCCGACAGCTCCACAATAACTTCCCAATAAAGGTAAAACTATCAGTAAGATTACTGTAATCCGTTCCGTACGATAGGGAGCGGATAGGGTGGTGGAACGGACTTCCTAAGCCGATAGCAAGGTAAGTGGATCACGGCCTTCCTGTGGTAGACATGCGAACTGTGGCCACTGAATGTCTAGTCTGTAGTTATTAATTTAGGTGTTATTTGAGGTATACCTTATAATAATTTAGTTATGCAAATGGAAAGGTAATTTTTTAATTTAATATTTAGTCATATTGAAAGAAAGAGCAAGAAGTATCTACATAAAATCTAAGTCCACAAAATTGACCATCAACCACAGACGTTTTTGGATCTGTGATGAGGCTCATATGATAATCTTATACACCGTGACTTTTTAGTCGTCTTACAACGGCAGCCCACTTCATGTATCCAATAACTACGAAACATTCATTAAATATAAATAGGTATTTATGAGATTTTAATAATTTAAAAAAATATATATTATTCAGTATTATGACGCATAACGTCGTTATAGCACCCTGTTGCGAGCTATGATCTACTGGACTCGAGCGCTGGGTAAGTGTGTTCTCCCGTTTGACCCGTAAACATCATTAACTAATAAAGGATGTTTTATAATTTTATTCTAATGTATTATTTATTTTTCTTTGTACCTATTATGGTAGGTAAAAAAAAAATCGCGTCTGGAGCTATTTTATGCCGGGTACATTGAGTGGACCGCCTTTGTAAGACGACTAAAAAGTCACGGTGTATACGTATATTATCGCCCCGTTTCTGTAATATATTAGGATCCTGATTTTATCATATAATATCAGAAAACAATCGGCCTAGAAACACTTACGTACAATTAGATTATCACTTAATAATTACAGGATGCATGATTGCACTTTGATTTGAGCATATCTTAATTATATAAGTTGTCATATCATCAACTCATCAACCAACCCACGTACATGTATTATGTAGGTATATAAAATGCGCAAAAAGATAGGCATAAAGCAGAGGTCGAACAAAAGTGACAATCTGTCGACGCATTTAAAAATGACCAAATTTCTCCGTGTTTCAGTGATAAAACATCAAGCACTTGTAAAAGAATCAAGTACGTTTCAAGCTAAGCTGTCAGTAAAAGCTATTATCGAAAAAAACCACTCGTAGTGCTCCATAAACAAGCAGTCATTTCTACTCAGGAACGTTGGAATACAACGAATTCTCTCACGAAAGGTAAGGTACAGTCGCGAGCATAGATATGTATACTCTTAGCAAACCTTTTAAGGTGGAAACACCAGGCATGGCGTGCCTAGGGGCCAACAAATGGCAAGCCCCTAAGGCAAGTAGGCTGAGCTAACCTTTTAAGCTTTCCTAAGGTGGAAGCGGTAGTGGCGTGCCTAGGGGCCAACAAAATGGCAAGCCCCTAAGACTGTTCAGAAACCATAACATCACGAAGAGTATCCTTCCTAATATTATTAATGCAAAAGTAAGTTTGTTTGTTTGTTACCTTTTTACGCCTAAACCACTGAACCAATCATCCTGAAATTTTGCTTATACGTAGGTGTACAGAAGCGGATATAGGGTACCTTTCTTTCCGAAAATAAGTACTGTTCCCGAGGAAAACAACAATAACGTTCATATGATAAATAGTGGCGCCACGTGTCTTTCGAATCATGATTGAATTATATTATTATAGAAACTTTAGTAGTACGAATTGACTGTCAAATTCTAAATTAACGCGAGCGAACCCGCGGGCAAAAGTTAGTAAGATATAATATGGGCAAACTAAGCTTTTAGGCTTTTATGAAGGTACCGCGACTAGCGCCAGGGAAGCCCGCGAAATTCAAATTTTCTTACGTTTTTTTCAATTTGCAGGCCAGTGTCAGGTTGTATGTTGAGGAAATTATAATACGCGTCCGTAACACTTATGTAGTTACAGAATTAAATCATCAATACAGCCTTCTAAGCTCATTTAACCCCATTGTATGACTTTTTCATGAAATAGTTATTGAATGGGATTAAATTGAATTTCGCTGGTTACCCTGACGCTTTCACCTGAAAAGGAATTGAAGGCTATACAGGTGAGGCAGACCTATCTGGACAAAACCAACGACCAATGATCCACATTGGCCCTAAATTGAAAAAATAAGTGGAAGTCATAAGGAAAGGCCTTTGCCCAGCAGTGGGATATCGCAGGCTAACAGTATCACTAAAGGTGGAGCAGCAGAAGAACTGGATCTAGCGGACTTAGACAGATACTGCAGTACCTACTTTATTTGTCAAAGTCAGATTTCTCGACTTCAGTCCGCAATTTGTCCGTACCGATATGACCGAGTATAGGATATTGGAGACCAATCTATTAGGCAATAAGTCTTATCTCAACGTTAGAGTCATTTTTTCACGAGAAATTAACCCCAGAAACCCTTTAGCTAAGTGTCAGTATACAGGGTGGAGGGGGTTTTTTAATAATCGATGAAAAATTTCTATGTAGTGTAACACGTGGTACATATGTATGCTCGTGAGTGTACACCACGACTGATATACACGGCTATACATCGCATTGTCAACTAGCAGCTAATAATGTACGGAAGTTTATTAACTTGAGCCGCATAAAAAGTGGCTGAAGAAACTTGAGGATTATATCGCATAATCTAGAACTCAGCCTTGCAGGCTATTTTTATAGTAATGACTGTGGCTTCAAAGAAACCTTTTTAAACAAATAAACACGTGATGAAACCTCAAAATTGTTTGTTTACTTTCCAGATTTTCCATTGAAAACAAAAACGTGGTTTTTCGTATTTTCGAGAAAAAGTGTAAGTTTCATGAAACAATGGTTAGTTGGTTTTTAAATGTTTGTGTTTTTTCCAAAGCCCGTCGTACAAAAATATACTTTAGTTATTCTTTTTTGTATTCTGTAAGTTTGTAACAATTGCAAGTTAGTTTTTGTCAAACTTTAAATGTCAGGTTTGTATAACCTTCATAAAAGTTACTAACAGGCTTTTAGTAAAATTAATATTCAAACAAATATTATTTCATGTTGTACCTGCTTAATGTTATAGGTGTAACATATGTTTTTCGTATTTATTAAGATTACTATTCAAACAAGAGTGACCGAAGATTTAAACTCATGTAGTTCAATTTAATGATGGTCTGCTTAGTATCTTTAAATTATTCATAGATTATTTTAGAGGAGATTTATTTATTTATTTATTTATTTAAACTTCATGTACAAAAGTGGTACATAGGCGGACTTAATGCCACAAGGCATTCTCTACCAGTCAACCTTGGGGTCAAATAGGTCATTTATGTATAGACATCTATGTTAGATAGGTACAGGTAGGTACCTATATTGTTCATTTTAATGTACATACCTTATTTAAAAAAAAATATTTTGCAAGCTATTATTATGGCGGAATGTGTCCTGCTCTATAAAATTTTAATAACATGCTGTATATACCATATTTTGTGCAAAATTAAATATTTAATTTACTTACTTCAAAAAAAATTATTACTTTATATAATATTATCAATCAAAAATACGTGCCCCTTTTAAAAATCTCCAAAAACAAATCATTGAAAACTAATAACTAATCTAACATCTAAATTAACTCAAATTGTTATTTCAACAAGGGGCCAGCCCTCTACTTAAATACTTAGTTGATATCAAGATGGCCACTTTCTTTGTTTGTACGCTGATGTGTGCAAATTGAAAGTTAATTACCGCCTCCCCGACTCGCCCGCGACTAGTTTATGGTGGCGCTAAACTCTAGAAAAAAGTAAGATATAGTTTATGGTAACGAGGGCGGCAATTTGTCTGTCTTTTGTTTTTGTACTTGTAAAATAATGGTGTTCTAAACAAAAGAAGGACGATTACATCAATATACTAATAAAGGACACTGACTCTAAAACGAATACCACGTGTATTCAGTACATCATTCTGAAACTCCATAGTTATTTTTCATCGGTTTTTAAAAACAAAAACTGTTGTTTCCTACAATGTACAATACCTACACGGTCAAAATGTATAGAACAGATGTTTTTTTTTTTTAAATTACCGATGCAAAATTTCTGAATGATGTACTGAATACGTGGTAACCGGAAAGAATGAACCAAGAAAGAGGGTAGACCGATTTGTCTGCTCATAAACACCCACCCGCAATAACTTCAGTTTATCCGTGATCATGGTGCTTGCAACAGCGCCGAAATATCGGGAACACAAACAGTAAACATAGTCAATATCCCGTTTCCAGAGTTAATGATAATATTAGTGACCATGACAGTTTACAAACTTATATTACGAGGTAACCGATTTAACGTCAGTGTCCCTTCGACCTTGCAGTGGCGAATGTTCCATACAACTCGATTCCCACCGGATTCCCTTTGAAAAATGGCACAGGCAGTATTCTATTGACAAATAATATAATCAGATTAAAGATATGTACTCCGGCTTACCTGATACAAAAATTGACCCTTCGCTACTGCTACCTTGTATACGTATTGTTGAAATAAGTGTAATGTCCTAACTGTCCTGTTGTTTGGACATCATGGACCAAGATCCCATAAAATCCAATTATCATAATAACCCATTGTTCTTACCTATGGTAAGGTACTTCCACAGAAAAAGTTTCAGCTTTAATAAAAACGACTTAGGTCACCCACGGGATCTCCCTCTGTCACAAGAGCTGATGGACGCAACTGGAAGCGCCAAACTCGTCGCCAAATTTTTGGGTGACTCAATTTAGACTGTCATCGACACGCTAAGAAGAAGAAAGGTAATCAAAAAGAAAGAAAAATGTAAGGTAACGGGATCTCAGAATTAAAGATAATCACGGAAGATATCCCGTAAGTGACAGCATAGTTTAATTATAAACCGTAAAAGCTTGAAACAGTTTTACAAAAGTAATGTTCCAACATCTCGAATGATGTGGATTGCCAAACATATTTTGGAATCGGCCTGGATCGGCGCAACCCGGGCGGCAACCCGAATCGAATATTTTGCTGCTCAGCTGAGCCGAATCATGGCGACCCGAGCATGGTTGAAAAGCACCATTATTTCTTTTTACAAAATGAAACCCTGTCAATACCTATATTAGGGACAAAGTGACTTAATATTCGCCGGAACCTATGTAGGTGTACCCAATACTTCTTCTCTTCTATCAGTATGAAAAATTAAAATTACGGAATTCAAATGAACATACATAAACACAACATCATGCTCATCATCATGCATCAACTTTAGCTTTCAAGGATTTTCTGTAGCATGGAACTGTTTTATGTCCGTAATAAATAAAATAAATTAAAAATCATGCCTGCAATCCCTGAAGGTTTCAGCAGAGGTGTTCCTGTACACACCCACATTTCGCCAGTAATTTTTAAATCCCATGGGAGCGAGCCATAGCGAGCCTATTGTCATCAACCAAGCACAAATCCAGACTCCGTGGCTGCTACTGAGAAATTCTTAATGGAAAGTCCCAATAACACTTTGCCCGACCTAGGAATCGAACATAGGACCTCATGCTCAGCAGTCACGCCTGCGGCCACTGCACCAACGAGCCAGTCAAATGCAAATAAAGACATGAATATAGCTCATGTCGTGCTATAAAAAGATTAATCAGTCAAGCTGCAAGGCTACAAGTGACCGTTATGTCCGTCACAACCCTACAAGCACACAAACAACTAACTTACACATAAAAATAAACCACAACACTACAAGATTATAGCAAACAATAAAGAGAAATTAAACCATCCGTTTTTATTATTAAACGGGCGTAATTTCCCGACATAATACGAGAACTCTACATGACTGCAACTAAATCTACATATTATATTACGTTTTATATACGGTGCACACACACATGCAGAGATTGAAGGTAAGGTATTTAATTATTTTTATTCAGTCACACGCGTTGGTACATACAAGGTCAGCGGTGACAAATACAGGGTGTAAATGGACCCATCACGTGGCCGTCAACCAAGCATTGTGTATATCAAACTAAGTAACTTTACGCAAAAATTACTATTTTTTTGGGTGAAAAATCACGTTTTACGTAGGTGGGTAGGTCTCAATGTAACGCACTCAAAACATTGTGTTGATGGATGGATTGAATAGTACGGGGGTCGTGGAGGTATTTAAAGTAAAAATGTTACATTAAAAACTTTTATTTAAAAAAAAACTTGTTGAAAAGTTCGAACTTTGACCCTCAATATCTCCGTAACTAGAAGGTTCCCAGGTATAGTTTAGAACAAAAAAATGATTGCAATGACGGGGAAAACAAGTGCGTTCCGGATTCGTAAAGGGTATTGTTACACCCTTTATAAGACGTATAAAATGTCACGGCCGTGATCATTTGTATGATGAGGGGATGATGGTAGGTATATAAATCAATATATGTACTAAGTATTGAAACAAGATTTTCTTTGTTAGTTGTCAACGTAGGTCGGTTACCGAGTTGTCTAACTTATTAACCAAATATAATGGATAATCAATTAACCAAAATAAATGAAACCATGTGTATATCAAGATCGTGCCAAGCTGAAATGATTATGAATGTCATTGAATGTAAGTTTCTACAAAATCTTATTTCATTCTGTGATATGAACTCTTTTTAGAGAATTGAATTGATAGTCCCAAAATGGAACAATAAACCGATACAGAATTCCATAGGCCACCTGGTAGTATAGTTTTGGCATCGATGAAAATAGGGAAGACTAAAATCTCACTGCCTACAAATTCATAGATGGCCTTCAGATTCCACAATCTGATATTCCATTAGTTTCATTTACGCACACATTACCACAAGGTCGGCGTGCGATGACAAATCTACTCCATGAAACTACACAAACGATTAAAGAACATGTCGTGATCATATTTATTGTGGCCCGATTTCTTTGATAGAAATCGGTGAAAAAGCCACGCTTGAAGATCGGCCACTCATAAGTCACAAGTCACGAAGTCAGATTACGACTAATTGACGTGACTTTGCCCTACGCAGCCTTAATAAGCATTTATAACGATATAACCTCTTATTATCAAAAATACTTAACCTATTTATGGAGCTACTCCATTAGAATGTTAACGGCAGCACTTAAAGCGCTTTTTGTATTAGCCAGCCACATTTTCAAGCGGCTTGAAATTTGTTAGTGACATGTCTATTACCGTTATATCAGTTTCGATAGTGTTCTTTTGAATGGAACAACGGAGTACGTTGTTTGTGACCAAAATTTTGATGTATGACCAAAAATGATTTGTTTGTAACTAAACTGTACATTTATTGGGTTGTCTCGGCCATGACCACGTCGTAATTTCTTGGTTGAGACATATAAAACCTAAACTTTAGTAAGAACTCTTTTCTGAGCTGAAAATAGCGGCCTAGCTGCATTTTTTCCATTTTAGCACACAAAGTTCGCAGATTCGAAAGTTCGAAAGCACTTCAAAGATACTAGATAGATATAAAAAGTTTTTTGAGATTGATTTCCTTCTTCAAAGCCCCAAAATAAGCAATATATAACCGGACATGGCATAATTTCATCTATGAATTTTATAAAGCATTAAATGCGCACGATTTACTACCATAATTCGGCACCATTTTTTCTTCTATTTCAACTCAAAGCATTTGTTTCATCCTGCCGGGGCTGCGAGACTGTTCGAAAGAGATACCGCGGCCTGGAACAAAAAGAGCAAAGAAGGAACATGGATGGGTTTTAGTCAGTAAAAGTCTGACACTCCCTCCCACTCCACCCAGAGCGGGAGGAGTTATTTGATGATTTCCCATCCCAAAAAAAAAAGAATTTATTTCATTGAACCCAATAACACCAAAAAGTTAGTCAGCAACTCAGAAAGTTGAAGCGCTAACGGGAAGAACGGTTAAAAAACTCCATGGACACTATTTTATATTTCAAACCGCTGCAAAACCGCCAGTTACCAACAGAAGAGTAGGTAACACGAGGCACAAACAAAAGATAAGAGATATCGCACAGATCGTTAGGCAGTAACACAGTAATTCAGTTTCATTAGCGATCGATCGATAGCCGACCAATTATTCGCCTTTATCACCAATTAAATGTTTACGATGGACCGCCATCGCTGCCTGGCTAGATTAATATGTAAATAGAGAGGTATGGAAGTGTTTGTGAGATATGTACCTACTCGTACTGTGGTTAGTAAATACGCAGTTGTATGTGTTTGTTGTTCTTTTAAGGCTGACGTAGATTTGCGCTTTTGAACATTTTATATGAACAATGACGAACTGGACAAGTTCCATCCGAACTGGAAGGAGGACGAGGAGGCGGGTTCACGAGAAGTGGAAGGAGTGGAGGGAGGCCTTCACCCATGAGTGGGACAGAGCAGGCGAAGAAAAAAAAATGAACAATCGTACTTTTTTCTATTAAACTGTATTTAAAGGCTTCATTAGATAGGTACCTGATATACTGTTATTGATATTTTAATCATCGTCGTGCCATTTTTCGCTATACAATTTTTCCAATAAGATTTCCAAAAATTCAAACATAAATGTAATCCACCAAACCGCACTGGCCCCGAGTACTGGATTATGGCCTGTTCACTGTCACTGGGAGGAACCCCGTGTCCCAGCAGTAGGAACATTGTAACTTCAGTCATTTTGCCCTTATAATAGAGAACATTATCCCCTGCAGGATCTACCCAGCTTTTTCTCTTAAGTCGAAAAGAAGCCATTTCCCACCTTCTATGATGTTTTTCTTTTCATCGTTGACCTTTCAAATGTCAACATAAAACCTTTATAATCGATAAATAAACAATAATGAAATCTAGAAATAGACTCAGTGAAAATGCCTTTCAACAAAATACTTCGAAGTTTCACTTGTCAACGAATATGTAAGAAAATTGCAACTGTTATTCAGAAAATGCCGTCATTCACAACATTGCATTCAGCCGTGCACTCCTGACCTATTTGTAAGACTACATGTATTAAAGCCTCTTCAGAACTGCTTCCAGTTTGCCTACAATTTACACTGTAAGGCCATGTATTCACTATACGATAAGAGAAGGCAGCATGTAGGCCTATATTTATGTTGAATGCCTTGTGAATGGCGGAATGTTGAAGGTATATGAGAATTAAGACGGGAAGGTATCTTGATAGGGACAATTCTCGCGTCCTGTTGACCAGTCGGGCATAACAATGTCTGTATATTATGTATGTATATTTGCATAGACCGAGCCGACGGCTTACGTTCTGAAACATTGAAGAATAACCGTGTGCTATCAAGATATGATAGGGACGCTTCCCTCGTCCTGTTGAAGATTTACTGACCAGTGGCATACCATCATCTCATCTGCGTAGCCTTTTGCCAACTATGTTGGGGTCGGCTTCCAGTCTAACCGGATGCAGCTGGGTACCAGTATTTTACATTTAGCGACTGCCTATCTGACCTCCACAACCCAGTTAGTACTGGGTAATAAGTTGTAAGACACTGACTTCCTTTAACCTCCACAACCCAGTTAGTACTGGGTAATAAGTTGTAAGACACTGACTTCCTTTAACGACTGTCAAAGATCTACAAATGACAGCCGGGGCCAACGGTTTAACCTGCTTTCCGAGGCACGGAGGAATGCCAGTGGGGCATACGAATATTTGTATATTTTCATAGACCGAACCGACGGCTTAAGTTCTGAAACATTAAAGAATGTCCACGTGCCCCCAAAAGTGGCCTTCCAATTTGAATACGTTTTTGGTAGAAAACCAACAACAATAGATTGAATCTAATAATCAAGGTTCTTTACTGCACTTAGCTTGATGCGAGTAAAGCCGAAAATCAAGCTCTCCATACATTTTCCTACTACCTTCCACCAGGCAACAATAACCAAGCCACGACATCAGCGTATAACGTTCCCACATGTGGGACTCAGATCTCCTTTCTATGTGGAGTTCTGGGTCACCACGCTGCAGATTTAGCTGATGTCTCACGTCTTTTTGCTGATGCAAGGGTACTTTATGCGTAAAAAGCAGGTTCTCTGATGCGCTGGATTCGGGGGAGCACCAACGGAATCCTAAGGATGATTTCAAAGAGGCCGGAGTCCGCAGTGCTAGGATACATTCAGCTTAATGTGACGAGTTGATACTATTTTGATTTGGATTTTTGCTGAGAAAAGATTTTTTTTTTATATTGACTGTTTATTATTTGAATTTTATGATTTAATGCAATACTAATGTAGTTTTTTTTTCGCTTTGTGAAACATGAGTATTTCTAGATACCTATTTATTATTTGAATTTTATTGAATTATGCATTAATGTTGTTTTATGACAGTTGTAACTAACAGTTATGGACTGTGTGAAAGATGATATGGCAAGAAACTCCCTGACCTGAGATGACGAATAATACAGAAGTGTGGAAGAAGAATATTGCTGCGCCAACCCCAAATAAATTGGGATAAGGGCAGGAAAGTGATGATAATGAATGATGAATTATGGATAATTGCTCAGTCTGATTTTTTATTTGTGTTCTAGGACATGTCGGTTCCTCACGATGGTTTCCTTCACCATTTTCACCTGCAGTGGTGATGAAATAAATTTCACAAAGCAAAACGCCTGCCTGGTCCGAACCAACGACGTACTAATCGTAAGGAGGGTTTGTCGCTGGGCCATCACTGCTCCGAGCTGAAAAAACCTTCCATTGGGCAACTACAACCCAATACCAGCAACTCAGTGCAAACCCAGCTTTAACCACCATTAGCGGCCTCATAAAATATCATGTGTTCTCATTAGTGCTTAATGCTCGCGGCACAAAAATCCAGCGCTCGGTATGCGTGGCCAATTATAAATTTTAACCTAATTAACCTAATCGGATCGAAGTGTGGCGGAAATCTTTTGTAGTTCATCTGATTCTAATGTTAAGGAGATGGTTTTATGGGTAATTGACACGCGTACATATTCTTACTGAATTGAGATTTTTAAGTTAATTTTTCTAAAGAGACGTATCTAAGGTTGATAATTTAAATCTTTATGTAATGACATAGTTTTTGGGTAGAACTCTGCATATCTGTACATAATATACAAAAAAAGATATCCACAGCAATTTTTCTTAATTGTAATTAATGTAGAATAGCTTTTTTTCCCGAGGCAGGCCCAAGAAACGCTGGCGTGACGATTTGGACTCGTTCCTGACTGATTGGCCTAAGGAGGCAAAACACTGGGATAGTTGGAAAGGAATCGGGGAGGACTTTGCCCAGCAGTGGGATAGAATAAGCTGATTAAAAAAAAAGGTTTTTTTTATTTACTCGATTAGTTAATCACAATAATTTATTGATCTATTTGCTGTTTAGACAGTATAACTATACTGCAACTAGAATTTCTAAGAACTTAACAAATATTGTATTAAGTAATAACACAACTAAAGTTTAAGCTACCAGCTAAACATAAAAACCCAATCATAGAGAGTTTCCAAGAAACTGACAGCCAACTTCAACAGAGGTGTTCATTCTAATGGCGCCCGAAATCTTATCTATCGCTCGAAGTATCGTATTCGTAACGCTATCCTTTATATTAAGAGGCAATAACGAACAATACACAATGGCCCAGTAATAAGGGAACGTGCTCAACATTATAAACAGCACTTGTTTTGTCTCAGTGTCAAATAAATTGATATTATGACTACCGATGAAACTGTCGAATTTAAAACAACGCAAGCTCTACAAAACCAGTATAAGCGGATCTCTAATTGTACGGTAAATCTATTTAAAGCGAGGCAATGTTATGCTGGAAAAGTATTGCGTGATGTGTCGCCTTGTGAATGTGATATTTAAGCTTGCCAAGTTATTTAAGTCTGACTGCCTCGTTGGTCTAGTGGTCGCAAGCGCGACTGCTGAGTATGAGGTCCTGGGTTCGATTCCCACGTTGGGCAAAGTCATATGGGGGTTTTCAGTCATGAATTTCTCAGTAGCAGTAGCATTTCGCAAAATCAGAGTTCGTGACTCTGATTTTGCGAAATGTGGGTGTACTAGGTACACCTGGGGATCACAGGTGTGATGTTATATTATGTTAAGTTGTTCAAGTTTCGCTCTGGCTTTATAATTAAGAAGTCCTTTTTAATCCTAATGTGATTTTATATAAGTGGTTTATTTAGAATGAAATTGAAACTTATTTCTTAAGGGCGCAGTATTGTTGCACAAGCTAAAGAATTTTCAACATTAGATTTAGAACTGGCCATATAAAAGAGAGTGACGTTCAACGAAAAATAATGGCTGGCACACAAAAATATTGTACAGTTCACGCATTCTTAGCTTCTTCTTTTTCATGTAGTGAGTGGGTTAGAACTCGAGACCTTGCAGTCCGACGAATTTGCAGTCCGACGACTTTGCAGTCCGCACATCACACCATTAGGCTATCACCGCTATTCTTAGCTTAGTATCTTAGTGGCGAAGCCGTGAGCATAAGCTAGTGCCTATGGTCACGGTTTCGCCCGCGTGGAGTTCCATAATTGTCCCACAGGATCGTACTACCGAGATAAAAAGTATCCTATGTGTTAATAAAGGTTATTATCTATCTGTGTGCCAAATATCATCGAAATCCAGTCAGTACATTTAGCGTGAAAAAGTAACAAACAAACATCCATCCATCCTCAGAAACTTTCGCATTTATAATATTATTAGGATGAGTAGGACAGGATTATAGACATTGTTCTTCAACCAGTAAAAGCATGCGACAGTCACAAATACATTGCACCGACCGTCACCATTCAGCAAACGAAATGGACCAAATCTAATCAGTACCAAGAATAGTTCCCCTACTTTCTGTGACGCTACGCTACGATGTTCTATATTTAAAATACTTATCTCTTTGCTACAGCTGTCTTGCTACGGCGTAGCACCGTAGCCGCGTAGCTCATAGATAGAAGTGGTTACGGATGTTCCATTGAATTTTCTTTTTGTCTTTTTTTCTTGCATTGTATTTATTTTTGTCTTGTGTTGTATTTATTTTTGCCTTGTATTGTATTTCTTCTTTGTTTGATAATTTACTTACAGATTATTTCATGAGTGTTGAACTTTAGACGGTAAATTGTTTATGGTTTAAACAGATTTCGTTGTTTATTTATATACCGATAGGTATTCCTTGTTACAGTAGTATTTAAAGAACATAAGTCTAATATTATGTATTATTTAATAACTATGAAGACATTTATGTGGGTGTTCAAAAACTAAGAGAATATCTACAGATCTTCTCTTAAGATATGATCTAAATAGTTCTCGTATTTTGGCTCTATCAAGTTTTCTAACATTTACCATTAACTAGAATTTCAATACAATCAATGTTCCTCCCATCTAAGATAGCTGCCAGTGACAGTATATCTAACTAGCGCCGTCGATCCGTCACGTGGACAATGGGACCGACCCGGGAATCGAACGCGCGCCCTGTCACCCGAGATCATCTATCACTCTGATAACGTTATTGAGAGTAGCAAGATTCCATGATAGTTTTCCGAAGGTTAGGTAATTATGAGTTTCGATCAAAATGCTAAAGAAAATGGTCGTCTTTGTAAAAACATTAATAAGTAATTGTGAACTTCTTGATATTGTTCAGAATTTCTATAACAGTGTTAAGCTTTTATAATGTACTATGTAAATTGAAAAAAAATCGGTTTTTTCTCTATTATAAAATACTACACTTTTTTTTTAATTTTATTTTTTTCTTTATTGTCCCACTGCTGGGCAAAGACCTCCCCCATAGCCTTCCATTCTTCTCTCTGTGCGGTTTTCTCCGGCCAATCTATCTACAAACGTTTCTAAGTCGTGACGCCAGCGTTTTCTAGGCCTCCCTCGGCAACGACACCCGTCTTCTGGCACCCACTGCGTGACGACTCTGACCCATTAATTTTCTTATTACCTTTAAAAAATGCTATTATCTATATTTGCAAAATAAAGTCGCTTTTCGTGTATATCTGACCGCGTTTTTTTCACTAAGAAGCCGACACTAATGAGGCTTTCACTATCATCATCATCATCATCATCATTCTCCGGCCCTTATACCAATTTATTTGGATATTTTTTCACTATAATTTACAGAATTTATTCCGGAAGGCTCACACTTATATTAGATCTAAAAATCGTGAGCAACGCGAGGGTCAAGTCGCTACTACATTATAAAAGATGTAAAAAGACATTAAAATCGCTACTATATTTCGATATAATCTATTTTTCAACTTGCCATTTCAGATCGGTAGACCACTTTCAAATAAGACTAAGCAATTTTTTTTATTTTTTTTCGGACGGTAAGTAAATCATCAAGTGATCCCTCCCGCTCTGGGTGGAGTGGAGACTCGTACTGACTAAAACCCATCCATGTTCCTTCTTTGCCCTTTGTGTTCCAGGGCCGCGGTATCTCTATGAAACAGTCCCGCAGCCCAGACTAAGCACCCTTAACTTACTTTTTCCAGGTTTACAAGACATAATGAAGTAAACCTGATTGATCACGGTTCAACTGCCCTTTATAATAAGTTTCGTGTCTCAGCACTATTATGATAATGATGGCGGGCGCGACGCTCGGAAGCTAGATAGCATCGCATCGCGCGCGCTGGATAATAACCCTTACCTCCATCATTTATTATAATTACCTTAAGGTGTATTTTGCTATGATTTTTTTATTGCAAACGTCTTGTGTCTATTGATTTTCTAAACTAGTTTTTATTTGTTGTGTGAACATGACATGTGATAGACAACGAAGTCAAATATAGGGTATTTAGTCTGAACGGCCCAAATCGAATGGCCCGCGGGCCTTTCGACCTTAACGAAAATTGACAATGTTCCAAAGGACTTGTGATAAAATGATGTCAATATAAATTTAAAGGGACAGTCGCATACATTGTGATAGTCGCATAGTTTATAAATTTTTGCGGGTCGCTAGTCTTCAATATCAAAATCAAAAGTTTTTCGTTGGTCAGTAAGCGTCAGTATTATAAGGCATAGTTTATTTTCTTTCCACGCGCATCATCAATCTTCTCTTGCCTTTACCCCAATTCATTTGGCGTCGGCGCAGCATGTCTTATTCTTCCATACTTCTCTATTACTCGTCATCTCATCAGACACCTCCTTTCGTGCGTCATCCTTCACACCGCGCATTTATTTCCTAAATATGTGGGAATCATCAAACTAAAGTATTTCGTATAAGAATGATAAAAAATATGTACATGCTTAAAAGCAGAAAAGAATTAAAGCTTTATCAACGGGAATAGTGCTCAGAAGGCTGACAGCATTGCCATGTTGTAATAATGCTGATTCTTAGGTAAAAAAATACTGAAAATCTGGTCACGGGAAGAGTCGATCAACCTCTTGTCGATGTCCCGAAAGATATAATAACATAACATAACATCATGCCTGTTAACCCTAAAGGCAGAGGTGTACCTAATATTTCACTCACATTTCGCCACTTATGTTTTTTTAAGTCCCATGTAATAGGGGGCCAGCCTATTGCCATCAACCGGGCACAAATCCAGACGGGGCTGATACTGAGAAAGTAGGTACTACTTTTCGCTAGCTTAAGTCAGCCCCCACAGTTTGTATTAGGCCCTCTGAACTAAAAATTCATACCGATCACCATTTATTATGATTACTATAAGGTGTACTTTGCTATGTTTTTTTTTGTTGCGATCCACATCTGTTTATCGATTTTCTAGACAAGGCTGGTTGGCAATTCTTATATGATCGACAACAAAGTCAAAATGAAAGTCAACTTAATACGTGTTTGGTGTACTTATTCTTAGTTTGGTAAAATACAAAAACTTTCTTTGTTTGCGAAGAACATTTGACTTCAAAATTAAAGATTTGCAAAACTTTGTAACATCAATCATTCCTATTTTAGTTTCAAAAGCTCTTCGTAATTATTCTGGTAAAACTGAACGCAAAAAAAGTTATTTTAGACAAGTATTTAGTGAAAGCTAACTCAACAGTGTGTGTCGATATTTTGCGCAAATTAGTTATTGTATTAGTCAAGATGATATATAATAGATTGTTTTACTCGCTGTTGCCCGCGACCAAAGACATACAAATATTTACGAGCGACCCGCGACCTTTGTCTTAGCATTATAAAAATATTACTTCCCTGTGTGAATCGAATCTTGTTAACAATTTCTAGGGTTTTAATTGTTTTGCATGGAACCCTAATCCTTTTTCTAAAATAAACGAAGAGTGTTATAGATTATGTGCTTCTGCGTACAGACATCATAGGGACAACATTTGCGGTGTTGAAACGCAACTGATTTAGAAGAACTATATTGATCCGTATCGATGAAATTAAAATCATACTATAACTTCATAACATCACGCCTGTAATCCCGGAAGGGTTAGACTGATATGTACTGACAGCACACACACATTTCGCCAGAAGTAGGTATGCCGTGAGCAGATGAAAATCTCAATATCCTGACGGCAATCACATTCCTGATAACAAAAATCCCCTGTATCTAGTATACGGTCGCGGTTGCAGATGTAATTATAACTAATGTTTATGGCCGGGACATATTTCTTTATGTGCTGATAAGGCCCTTTTCTATTAAGGCCATTTCCCTACTTTTTATTCAGCTATTTCATTAGTTTTTATTAAGTAATTCTTATCATGAAACCCGAATTTGGGACCGGTATGTCGAAGCTAGCTAATGTGCACTTTACTCGCGACTTTCGCCTTATGAAAGTAATTTTGGACATTTTATTAGTTTTAGATAAAGTTTTGGATATTCTCTTACGCGTGCTCAAATTTACATACCTACTTGGCAAAGGATAGACAGATGATGAGGATGTTTAAAGCTACAAGCTAGAAAGGGATTAGCAGTCGAACATAGGCTTTTCAACTATTGACGCAATACCACTAGTATCACAAGGATTTCAAGAAAATTCTGAACTTCGGTGCCCAAGTACCTAGTCATTCAGTTCGAAATGAAGGAACTAACGGGTATTGTCTGAAAAATCTAACTCTTTTTGTTAGTTAAAAACAAGTATTTTAAGAAACTTATTTAACTTATAATTTATTTGAAATGTGTTGTTTATTTTTTTTTACTGCTTTTTTTGCAAAGGTAACAATAGAATATTGCCGGGTGCTTAAAATATAGATCATAAAAACGACGATTACATTTTAATTATGTACTTATACAAGTGCTACTGTTGATTCCTATGTTTATTTTATTTTATTAAAATGAGAAAAGTACAGCAGTCCGTGTTTAACTTTCCAAATTTTTCGGAAATTCCGGACGTTTTGCTTCCGGAATTTCCGAAAAATTACCCTCGGCCCAAGTCCGGACGTAACCAATTGTTCGTCGCCCATGTTTCTTTATATCGAATTAACGGACTCAAGTTTCTAGGATTTTGAACGTTTTGTAACAAACAACTAGTGCCCAAACTTGATCCTAAAGCTAATGCTCTCAACACTATTTTAAATGATCCTACCAACAAAATCATACACAAAAACCTTGTACAAATATCCACCAATATCCCTCGATTTCTTCCGCCTTCACATTACCATAATAACAATAACTATAACCTTACCCTTGAGAACAATAGGTGAAGCCAATAGCACGGCAATGTGGCCAATAGTCCGGGGCAATCAGGGCAATCAATGTGTATGAACCACCGGGGGCTACGGAGTCCCACTGAGTGCAACATTAGGTGTCAAGGTCTCAGGCAATGTTTGGGCAGTTATTCTCTACTTACGTCATAAGAGTAGATAGGGGGAAATGGTGAAAACGAATGAAGTTTGTGTAAAGAAGGAAGCTGATACTCTTATGTCCTCAAGAAATCATCCTCATCATCTGCCTAGCCTTTTTCCAAGTTTTTTTTAAACGTATTATTCGCCAAATGGCCAAATGGCATGGCCAAATTCTAGATAGGAGTTGATAATATTTATTAGAAAAACCAATATTCTTTGTAGATTAAAGGAACAGTGGATTTGTCATAACCTTTAACTATGCCCACTCAACGCAAGGTAAGCCAAACTCACAGAATATAGGTATTATGAGTTTGCTTCGCCTGCCTTTTTTCCAAATATGAATGATAAATTACCGAAAAAGAAAACGAATTTCAAAAATAGGTGCCTATAGATCAATGCGGTATACTTATTACATTCTTTCGAAAACCATTTTTAAAACCAACTTGTATAAAACAAAACAATTCTTTGCTCAGTCACGCAAATATATATTTATCGTATCCATTTTTATTGCGATACCCACAAGCGAGCAATTACTAAGAAAACTACACGATATGAACCGTGATGCATTTCTCTCGGATGCTGGCCGCATGAAACACGCCATGAGTCACAGATAAGCCTATCTGGTTGAGATCATGCGCCTTATCGGAAACCTATTCAGTTTATATCTTCGTATGTAACACGCAGTCATACCTACCTACCGTGATTTATCATAAAATTACACTTATGTGTGTGGTGAAATTTCTATTGATTTCTAAAAGGATAGTGTAAAATCTGACTTTAACTTATGATATTGATAGCTTATACGAAGTTTGAAACAAGCTTGTTCAGTCCTGAAAATATCACTAAATAAACATTTGTGTAACCTTTTCCAAGCATGTTGGGGTCTGCTTGCAGCTGAAATGCCAATATTTTACACGGAGCGACTGCCTAGCTACTTAGCGCTTGCCCAGGTTGGTCTGTGCATCGATGACCACCCATTACATACCGAGTTTCCTCTGTGCTTCGTAAAACACGTTAAGCCGTTGGTCCCCGCTGTCATTTGTAGATTTTTGACAGTCGTAACAGGTAGTCAATGGCCCAAAAGTCTGACAACCAGTCTTACCAAAAGGGAATCGTATTACCCAGTACTAACTGGGTTGTGGAGTGCGACATTTATCAGACTACCTATCTACAAATGTCTGTACATAATATGCTATCCACATATTGCGAGATGTCATATCGATTTAATTAAGATAACAAAACAATGTCTGAAACTGGTTTACAGTCAACATTAGTTATTAGCTTATTATCTTTGCCTATTAAAGGTAGTAGTATTAAAGTAGTTAAGAAAATATAGAGTTCAGTACTATCAATTTGAAAAACAATAGGTTTCTTTAGATTCTTAAGAAGATTTTTTGACCGTTTTTTTTGCCCCATTTCTTGTAATTGCAATTCTGCCTGGTTAGACAGAAAACCCACCCCAACATGGTTGCTAGGCAGATGATGAAGAACGCGAAATTTCAAAACCCTACAAGCAACCCTCATGAAGGCATATGTAAGATGACCACGCGTAAAAATTAAGAAATAGGTTTTTTTAGGTTCACTACGACCAGAATTAGTCCGTTTCTCATGACTATTTTGTAACCAAAATTAAACTTATTATACATACGGATTCTTGAAAGTTGATGATAGATTTTAAACATCTGATTTTAAAGAAAATTAACATTTAACTTTCAATATTGTGAGTAATGCATGGCAGTAGACGGTGAGTAGATAAAATTAACTGCTAAACTAATAAATGAGAATTAATACTTTGTCATGCACTAGTGCAGGGTTTGGTGATACTGTCTGTCTGGTTGTTATGTAATCTTTCTAACAACTTTTCGTACATATACAAATGTAGGAATACAAAATCTTCTCAAAACAGTGGTGATGTAGACGATTTTTTTTCTTTTTTAATAAGTTTAGTTTTTATTACAAACGAAATGTTTTTTTTAATAAATTGCCACCCAACTTGCAAGTGTCCGCATATTCGAATTTCAGCCTTTCATGACCACGGGATTTCATGGAATGGCCAGAATACGCCAAATTGACCAAATGTGTCAATAAGATAAATATTGAATTTCCCTGAATGTACAGTGTACATGCAATAGTGAATTTAAAATACATGCTTTCTTACGTTGTAGTCGGTGATAACATCCTTGAATCCAGTTAGTAAATACATTCAAACCAAGCTGCACTTTGGCAGACTCATACTTTGGTACCTTTGGAAATATTCCTGAAGTTTTTTCCGAGGGCTGATTCCGTTGTTTAGAAGCACTACAAAAATTACAATGTTTTAACCGCTATCACTTTAAGATCGATCAACATAGATATTTGTATTGTGTGTTACTGTATTTATTTGCAGTAAACCACTGACTACCTTATTTATTTTAAAATTAATTTAGCCTATACAAAGATTGTCTGGAACATATCGCTTAGAGTTATAAGGCTGCCATTGTACCCATATACATAAGAATATTGTAAAAGACCTGTATAACAATTTTGTTGCAAAATAAAGTACTTATACTCTATCTGTCAAAGAAATTACTGGTTTAGCAAAGAAGATTGACCACGATTAAATTCGCTTTATAGTAAAAGAGTATGGCCATAAAAATATACTCATAAATTATAAAATATTTTTTTTTAGTGGAAGGTTCGTTACAAAACTAACCTTAAAACTGAACAGAAAATCAAAGAATAATAAAAACCCTACAAAATAAATTGATTTTTTGTTTTCCTTTGAAAATATGGCATCACCCCTTTTTTATATCCAATTTATGCTATCATACATTTGATGCGCAACGGCGGTCAGTAGAAAAATGGGCATTCTCCTTTACCTACCACCAAATACCCCGTAAAACACGCTAAAATAACGTAGTCTGTCAATTTTATAAACAACAATTAATTACCGTATCTTGGTCCATAAAAAGGAAAAATTACATATAAATAAAGAGGAGCAATTTCTTTAGTTTAGTACCTGAGACTGGGCCCGGAACACATTTCCCCCGGGCCGTAATTGAAAGGTAGCTGCACAAAGCGAAGCCCCGCCGCTGCCGACCTCATTCCTTGACTCTAGTTTAATTATAACTCGCCTTCGCCCACATTTCTCTACTTTACACCAGTTTGTTTATGCTAATAGTTATCTTGAGAGGTTAGAAAAATAATGAGATATTAAAATAATAAGTTATGGGAAATTGAAGCCTTTGATTGTAAAGGGTTACAAGACAAAGAAGAGCATTGAAACGGTTGACAAATGGAGTAAAAAAATTATGTAATGTGTAATGTGTGTTCTTTTTTTCTTTGTGCAAATTAAAAAACAAAATATGTGTAGGTACTTATGTTCCTTGATATAAGATTTTCTATCTTTTTTGTGAATTTGATAGATGGTACAAAGATGTAAAGGGAATCTTCAGGGAGCTGTAAATGGCTGCTTTAGCAGGATCTTAAAACGATCACAGACGCAGTCAGTTAATATTGTGAATTGTCACTTCTAATATTATAAATGCAAAAGTTTGTGAGGATGGATGGATGGATGTTTGTTAGTCTTTCACACAAAAACTACTGCCCAGATTTGAATGAAATTTAGCACACAGATAGTTTATAACCTGGATTAACACATAGAATACTTTTTATCCTGGTACTACGATCCCGTGGGACATTACCGAAATCCACGCGGGCGAAACCGCGGGCATTAGCTAGTAATTCATACTATTATTCAATTATGACTGTGTTAAAGTGGCCATTGTAGACCCCCTGATAAACATTAAAAATGTTGCCAGTACATTTCAGATTTATTGACGCGTGTTACCTACACAAAAAAAAACACAATTTTCCAGTAATACTGAGTACGCACCAAACTATTATTGTCGAGCATAAAAAACGTCAACACAATGAGGTAATGTTTATAAACCAGAAGGAATCAAAACAAAAAGAAATCAAAACATTTGTTATGGCAACACACGCCTGTCAATATGTTAACGACTTTAAGTTAACGCCTTTCCCTAATAATTTCTTGTTTTACATACGTTTGACCCGCAAATCGCTTGTGGGACGAGGTCCTAGTGTGAGCGGGAAATAGCACGGATCTGACGAAATTATTGCTTCCGTCCGTTCGTCCGATTTTCTGCACCTCGACACCTTTCCTTGTCCGTCATTCTTCTGTATAGCAAATTCTAGAGAAGCAAATGTATTTATGAGATTCAGGGAAAGATTTACTAATACAATTGATCGTGATCAACACATCCTGCGTTCATCTTACGTCAATATTGTAGAGAAATGATGACGTGTACAATTTCATTGGTAAAATTCGCTCTCAAGATAAAATAACTGTTTTGGTGATTGGTAGTGCGCCTGGCTAATTTTGGATTTAATAATATTAAACAGACTGTATCTATGGTAAATGGTTTAGAATGAATTAATTAGGTTAATTTACTCAAGTGAAAGACGTATTTTTTTTTAAACTAGGTATTTGGCGCAGTTTTCCAGGCAAAACATCATTGCAACATTCTTACCATCACTTAACATCACTCCTGTTATCCCAGAAGGGTTTGCAGAGGTGTATCTAATAGTACACCCACATTTCGCCAGTTCTGTGGCCTATTGCCATCAATCGGGCACAGATCCATACAGCGTGGCTGCTACTGAAAAATTCCTCACACGAGCCGACCTGGGTATCGATCCCAGGACCTCATGCTCAGCAGTCGAGCTTGTGACCACTAGACCAACGAGGTAAAATGTCATAATTTCTCGTTTGCCTTTCGTTAATTAAATTAAAACTCTTTTGTGTTCTTCTTGTAACCATGGATTAATGTAAAAGATTCATTTCTTTAGAAAAGAAAGTTGTATTCAAGCACAATAAGCCGTATAAGTGAATGCTGTTGTTAAGAAATGCCTTGATCTCCTGTTGTGTGGTGCAAAACTCAACACGGACGTAAAAAGAGTTGGTTTGTGTTATGTAAGGTAGTTTAAGAGAATAACCTCGTGTCAAAACATTAACATCGTAAAGTAACAGAAACATTCAGAAAATGTTTCCTGAAATAACTGAACTTGACAAAAAATTGTAAATTCCCAAAGAGATTTAAAACACATATAGAGAGGACATTGGGAATATTGTCATACAATAATTTTCATCCTGAATATTTTCGACTTTGACACACGAATGCTACCTGACAAGCGGGCGTATGACACAGATGACACTAGACAGAACGAATTGTTACTAAGTAGTAACAAGTTTTGGATTACGATTTTCTTCGTCATGACCTGTCTATAGCTCGGAAATATTTGAGTGTCTTTATGTCATATGAACGCGACCTGACTAGGCGACGTATCGCACTAGACTGATCGACTTGTTACTAATTTGTAACAGGTTTTGGAATTGTCAGTTTCGTGGTCTTGTCCCGTCTATAGCTAGTTATATTTGAATGTCTTTGTAAATTCCAAACGCCAAATCGCCACTACGTGACATTGCCAAAATTGAAGTATGTGTAATAAAACCTACTTGATCTCTTTTAAGTATACCTCAATTTGTATAAAATAACTGTGATTCCCATATTTGTCGCCAGAGAGCGCTAGTTTAGCTTGGTACAAATCGTAATCTGAATAACGAGATCGAATACCTTTTAACTTTTAAGTATATTATTTTTTGCTTTTATTGACTTTTTAATTGTAGTAAGTAATATTAATAATAATTGTAACGTGTATTATGTTCAGACACAATGAAAATTGTTTGTGAATAAATAAATTAAAAAAATAAATTAAAAAAAAAACATTTATTTCAGGTAGGTACCACACACACAACCCATATTCGAAAACATCTTTAAATTATTCAATAATAAATACAGAATCACACACAAATAAACACAACATCAACACCCAAATTAGTTATATCAAAATCAAAACTCATACTCAATCATAACCAATTTCACATTCATTACCGTAGTCCCTTAGGTAAATGCAAAAAAAAAAATCGTGCTGCAAGCCTCACTCGCTCCAACTGAGACCTAGCCTAGCACAGCTTAACACCATGTTATTGAGTATTGAAACTCAATCTTAATTGTGCCGGAAAACAATTTGCAGGTAAAATACGTAATGGCGGTTTTATCGAGAGCGTTTTATCATGGCATTAGGTGCCGCCTGGCAAGTATAAACATATGATGAAGAAAGCTTGACTCTTGTTAGGATTGAATAAACAAATTGAAGACAAAACTGTGTATTTGTTTGTTTTTTTGTTAGTTAAACAATTTAACTGTATGATCAGAGGAGCTCGTGGCTAAATAATAACAGCCGCTCGGGTCGATCGAAAGCACGTTAAGCCGTAGGTCCCGGGTGTCATTTGGCCGTCGCCAGGTAATCAGTGGCCCAAAAGTCTTACCAAGGGGTATTACCCAGTACTAACTGGGTTGTGGAGGTCAGATAGGCAGTCGCTCCATGTAAAATACTGGTATTCAGCTGCATCCGGTTAGACTGGCCGACCCCAATATACTTGGAACAGGATAGGCAGATGATGATCAGTATTGTAATGTGTAACGGGCTGGTGTCCGCAAATCCACGTCCAAACGCGTATTTTGCGTACGGAAACGATGTATGATCAGTAATATACGTATAGTCGTACATATTATACGTTAATTGTGATTAATATGTTGTAGTTACTTGTACAGTTGTAATTTTAAACGACGAACATAATATAGAATGATGTGATGTAATAAAGATTTTTGCTTCATTTACTTAATAAAGGCATTTTCCTGCTTTAAAACTTGATAACTTTCGAGTTTGAGGAAATGTCATATCAAAATCATTACGGTATTAAAATTTAAAACAACTGTGTAAAGATCTTTTGAAGAAACATCTACCCACATACGTTTTTGTTTTGGCTTTTGGTTTCAACTTTCTTCAGCATCAACCTATTAATCACATACAATTATGAAAGCCTTGCCATCACAAAGGTAGCATACAACTTATTTTGAGCTGAAATATAATAAAGAAAGGCGTCACTAGTAGGTAACTTATACAGGGCGCATGCATAAAACAAAGCTGAAAAGAACACGCTCCAAGACGTCGTTTCTTAATTTACGAGGGCGTTTTGTGGCGAGTGGTCTCGTCATATCCGAGCGCCATCTGCAGGTAAGTTACGACACGCACACCGGCGCGCGCGCACGCACACCGCGGCTCGCGCCTCGCCGACTGTCCGCCGGCCGAACAATCGATCGTAAATCAGCTTCGATAAAATTATAGGAGGGAACACAATGGATGTCGCCCGGCAACATCTGCGACGCATAATCTGCCCTCCTACCATCGCAAAGAGTCCGCTTTCATGCGCCACCTGGCCGCTCCCGCACCTAACTCTCCGTCTCCGAGATAAAGTCGACATTCGCACGTGTACAGACAAGAAGTGTTTATTTTGAGAAAGTCGGCCCGAGCGATTCTCACCTCTATGGGAGAAAGCTTTGCGCCGATATTCCGCTGCTCTTACCAACGTTCTCGTAATTGCGAAATTCACGCTTCGCGGTGCGGTACAAAAATAAGATTATGGATTCTGCTGAGCTCCAGCGGTATTGTGATTCGAGGATCCGTCCGTAGGTATGTCTGCGAGCTTTACGACTACTATTCCTGGAGGAATAAACCGTCGTGCTTATTGAAAATTGTTCAGGTTATTTATGGAAGATATCGCCATTGTCCAGAACGCGACGCGAATTCTTAGCCCTGGAAGTTTGTTTAGAGAGCCATTGTGATTGAGTATTTACACTTCATTAGGTAATATTGCCTTAGAACCGTCCTTTCATGTCTTTGTTGCTGTTATTCAACAGTACAAGAAGCCCAGTCACAGAAGTTTGAAGTTAAACAACGGCTAGACATTATGGAATCTTAACAATAAGATCAAAAATGTAGTCTACCACCAAATTTTTGACAGTTCCTATAAAAACTTCGAAATACAATTCGGAAAAATCCAACCCATCCCACTCCCAACCCTAGACATGATAAAATCTAAGAGTAAACATCGAGAAAGTTAATCGGTACATCCAGAGCATCGATTGTAGGATCGAATACAAGCGAATTGCTGGGGCTGGGCAATCAACTCGCTCACACAAAGGGCAACGGTCAGGGATCGAATTTCCCGACACTTTGAGAAGATCGTTGGCTCGGCACACGTTTACGAGAGTCGTAAAGACGTGCACCTATATATCTTTATGTATATAGTATATATTGGAAATATGAAGGTAAGAAGGTGTCGGATTGCGGCAAGAATTCAAGATCAAAATTGGAAGATTCTTTTTATTCCTTTTAATAAATCCTGACTCATAAGCAGGAAGCGTGGTCTGCTAAATGCATTGATTTCAATTGATTTGGTTTTACCTGGCAACGTTTTTGAGAGTTTCATGGTTAAGATGGCTGCTGCAACAAAATGCTTCAGAATCCACAGAGTACGAATCTTGGGAGCGAAATCTTACTCAATAAGAGAGACAGAAGAGAGCTCCTTGAAAGACCGAGCTCACAAAACCAGCTTTCTACATGATATTATGGTAGTTGTCTAGAAAAGGAAAAAACTGTAATACAAGTAGAGGCACTACTGTTTATTCGTAGTGATTCAGAGTGATAAAAGATGATCTGTAGGACTATAGTACTATAAGTACCCTACACGACAGATCACCCAACATCATCATCTGCCTAGCGTTTTCCCAACTATGTTGTGGCCGGATGCAGCTGAATACCAGTATTTTACATGAAGCGACTGCCTATCTAACCTACACAACCCAGTTATTACTGGGTAATAGGATACCCCTTGGTAATACTATACCCCTTAGTAAGACTTGTTATCAGACTTTCGGGCCACTGACTACTTGTATTGACTGTCAAAGATTTACAAATGACAGCCGGGACCAACGGCTTAACATGATTTCTGAGGCATGGAGGAAACTCGGTTATCTAATTGGTGGTCACCCATCCACGGATAAACCTAGACAAGCACGCCTTAACCTAAAGATCGACCCGAGCGGCTGTTATTATTAACCCACGAGCTCCTCACATCACTCATCAAACAACCTAAGAACCCCAATACCAACAGATCAATTGGAAAATCCATTGGATATGTAAATTTGAAACATAAATCGTGTACATTTACATGCGTTATAAACGTGTAAAGTGCAACCGTGGTGCGGATAGCGTTTCGAAACCATTCCGTTTTAATGACACGATAAAAACGGTCAGATATGAACGCCATATCAATATAATCTTTATGTTCTAACGTACAATATATCTAGCGTTGTGTACAGTGGGTTATGTACTGATGGTCAACGAGGACGCGTAGATACTTTGGGTTTGTTGGTTGTATCGATAAATGACGTATATTTTACAAATAGGTTATTACACTTCATTTTTTTTTCAACTAGACGAGGCCAGTATTTCGTATTCTCTTTTAAGGTCCAGACATAATCTTGATCAACTCACACGAGGACTATGCAGATTAGTGTCCGAGATGGTCTTTTAAAGAAAGAACCACACAGATTTAAGTCCACTTTTTTTACTTTTTTGTATTGGATTTCCCTGTATTCGTACACGTTGTTTAAAGATGATTTAATTAATGAAGATGAATTTTAAAAATGTTTTGTTTTATTAAAGAAAAACATTCATGCATCAGAGCGACACAATGGCAAGATACACGAAACTTGCATATTCTATTTGCAAAATTCTAGATTTTGCAAATATAGTATCTTAATCTGTTAGGAAAGCCAGAAAAATATCTAACTGAAAATGATGATGAACCTAATTTACAACTATTGACGGAATACACCATCCAATATTCCAATAGGTAAAAATATAAAATGAAGATACATAAAAATATCAAGTTGATTGAAATGAAATAAAAAGAAATTTTCATCCGCTTCAATTGCTACGAAATGGCTACTGTACAGACAATCACATCAATCTTCACGAAACTGTCAAATTTCCACAATCAACCTTGAACCTAATGCTTTAGCGATAAAGTTGAAAATCTATTAAAGAAATTTGACAGATTTTAGTAGCTTGGTGGGCTGGTAGGTACAATTAGGTGCTACGGATAATAAGATTGAGCGTCGTAGCTCGTAGCTATCTATTTGCTACGAAGATGCTACGAGAACAGACAGTTCTACGTCACGTAGGCGCTCACTCGTAAAAGCAGATAAAAAACTTCTTTTGCTTGTTTAAAATTACGTTTTTTAATGGGTCAGAATCCATGACTTTCGCTATATTATTTTTATGTTTATTTTAACCTGACCCTATTAGGGTTAGCGTTATTTCTTCACGATTCAGGGATTATATTTTGATTTAAATCAGTATACATACCTATTACCAACAACAGCCTCCTATTGATTTGAATGATTTTGATCAATCTTTAATAGTTAAAACCTTCAAGTACATATTTTTACACCAGAAATCTGTCAGTTTTAACACGGGATTCATTCTTGAAAATCGTTGTATAATTTTGATCTTTTCATTAATAATTTCCTTTTGATTTTTCATCATTTCTACATGATGGATGTTTGAAAGATGGTGTTTATGAGAGGATGACGATAGATGACTTTTTCTTTTTTTTAAAGTATTTTATTTAATATTTTTATCATTTCTTATTGTAAATATGTTTCTTTTAACTGTGCAATGGCTTGGATTTATGTTATGTTGTATTTTCTCGAATAAATTGTTTGAGATAAAGGTTAATAATAATAATAATGGTCAGCGACTATTGTGCCGATAGTCCAATGCAAATGGCTTAATTGCCAAGAGCCTCGACTATACCTGAGGAGGCTCTTGTTAGGCAACTGGAACAAGGGCTTGATTCAGAAAGCGGTACTCCTGGACACGGCTCGGATTGTTAGGAGGTTCCTCTCTCTGGATACCGGTGGGCTACTATTATTATTTTTTTTAATTTATGTGTAAGGAAAGTAAATAAAGGAAATATTTTTTATAGATAATATAAAACCTTGGTCCGTGCACACACACCTATCTAAGGCTGTTACAAGCCAGCTATAAACGTAGTCGTAAAAACTGAAGATTGGTTGCTTTGTTGGACGTTGGTTGTGCAACCAATGTTTGGAAACCGCTGTCTCGATACACTGATACCGTTATCAGAGCCTGTGATTTCATTGTTGACACTACACTTGAACAAACATGGCGGCTTCGAGTTTTTGTTTTGATGCAGCAAGATTTTCAAGACATTCTCACGTTGCTATTTTGAGATCATGATGCATGCCTCGGCCAGCACGTCTCGGCTGTCATTTGTAGATCTTTGTTAGTCGTTACAGGTAGTCAGTGGCCCGAAAGTCTGACAACCAGTTTTACCAAGGGGTATCGTCTTACCTAGTACTATCTGGGCTGTGAAGGTCAGATAGGCAGTTGTTCCATGTAAAATACTGGTATTCACCTGCTTCTCGTGACGCTGGTAGCCGACCCCAACGTAGTAGGTAAAAGGCTAGGCAGAGGAGGATTTTTGAGAACGTAATATTCTACTTTACAAAAAGGTTTATTTATCCAACTATGGCAAAGCCAAAAAGCAAGGGATAATATACCAGAGGCAATCAGTTTGAGAAAGTTTCGTATTTTTACGACTATGTAATTTAATTTGGATGGATGTTTGTTACTTTTTCACGCAAAAACTACTCAACGGATTTGGATGAAATTTGGCACACAGATGGTTTATAACCTGGATTAACACATAGGATACTTTTTATCACGGTAGTACGATCTCGTGAGACAATTACCGAGCTCCACGCGGGCGAAGCTGCGGGCATACGCTAGTAACTCATATTTTATTTTTCCTTAATCATTTTATGTAGGTCTTCAGTAGGTTGTAAAATTAAGGGTTTACACAATGTATGCCTTTATCAAATAACTAGGTAAATACACCTACTTATTGTCTAGATTACAGTAGCGTAGGTTCCATACAACTCGATTCCTGCCGGATTCCCTTTGACAAATGGCACAGTCAGTATTCTATAGACAAATAATATAATCACATTAAAGAAGTGTACTCCGTCTGACCTCTTACAAAAATTGACCCTTCGCTACTGCTAGATTGGTCATCATTTCAATGTTACCGACATTTGAAGTTTACAGTTTACGGAGAATTGAAAGTTAGAATTCATTCAAAATATTTTATTAAGCTCTTTAGAGCCCAAGCTTGTGTTAAAACAGACAAAATAGGCGTTATCATCACGCTTGCTAAACAAATTGAAAGAAAGAAAAAATATTTATTTGTCGCAGGGACATGACGTGCATCATACAAAATAACAAAAAAAATACAATAAACATAGGTAGGTACAACGCATATCAAATATTTATAATTTGAACAGGACGGGGCAAAAAAAGAAAAAAAAGAAATACGTTAACATAAATTGGTGATTGTTCTAAATATAGTGAAAGAAGCTACGGATGAAGTTAAAAAAAAACGCAGCATTTTGCTTAGAAATCACATCCTACCCTTTCTCTTGTACAGCTAAAACCAGATGGCCTTAGTATAATAAGCCTATGTTCCCACTCCTGGGACGTGAGTGGGAGTGGGCCATAATCCACCACGTGGGCACAGTGTATGTTGGGGGATGTGACATGTCTTGGATTTTTTTATTCTAGGACATGCTGGTTTTTTACGATGTTTTCTGAAACTGTTTTGAAACCAGATTATCATTGGCTTTATGTTTTATGTATACCATTTTTTATTTTGTCTACATCTCTTTTTTAGTATCTCCTTTCGCAGGTATGCTGGAAGAAATTTCTTTAGAAATAAGCATCACTTTTCTATTTTCTGTTCCTTTTTCTTTTCTGTATTTAGTGTGTACATAAATTGTTCAATAAATGACATAACATAACTTAACATCACACCTGTAATCCCCGAAGGGTAAGGCAGAGGTGTACCTAACAGTACACCACCATTTCGCCAGTTAGGGGGCGAGCATATTGCGATCAACCAGGCGCAAATCCAGGCTCCGTGACTGCTACAGATAAATTCCAGTATTTTATTTTTAAATAAATAAATAAATAATTATTTGAAATGAAACTGCATGTGTAAGATAGCCTAAATCAATTTAAATCACAATCTTAATTCTCAACATTTCCCTCAAACACATTTCTCACAAACAAGAATAAATAAAACTTCAGCAAATGGTATAAAACGCGCGCAAACAAAAGATTTTTTCAGCAAACACCTTTGATTTGCTATGAGTGGTCGGTAAAACATCTGTCCAGGCACACCTGATTCATCTGGCTAGAACAATCACTATCAACATAGGTAGCTATATACCTAGGTAGTACATAATACCTGCGTCTATTAGTAAGTAATTCTCTTATCGGTCTAACGTCCATAGTCAGACTTCAGACTTTCTTTTGTTTGAAAGAATGTGTGGTATGATTTGTAGTTAAATCATTTGTAGTTGGTTTAGTTTAATTTTTTAATTAAATATTTAAATTCACATAACACCAGTATTAATATTCTAATGTATTATTTTATTCATATCTAATACCAAACTTTTAATACACAACTGTAAATATAACAAAGTAGAATACCAAATACATAATAAAACAAAAGATTAGCATCACGCTTACTGTACATAAACAAAGTAAATAATGAAAAGCCTCTGTGCTCATCCAATGACAAATGACAACAGAGGGAACATCCCTCCGAAGGCCATGCACCCGAATATAAGCCCTACCGTTTTATAATAGAGCATGAAATTGTATAGCGGCGCGCGGAGGATGTCCCTCGCTATCTTGTCTGGCGGGGGAGGCGCCGACCAATCGGCACGCGCGCTCAGCGCATCACTGTCCTTATCTATACATACCTACTGCGCATCCTCGACACTATATAGCAGTACATAACATACCGAACGAAACACGGATTTCAAAACAATTTCCCGTGACAGCAAAGACGACTTTGAAAGTTGACAAGAAAAATATGAACTCACCTTGCGCGTGGAGTCGCCTCGCGACGGCTTTGGACCGCATAGCCACCGCAGTGACAGCACAGGACACTCTCCTCAATTATTAAATGGCGATCGATGACACACTACAATGTAATTGGAAAAGTTTTTCTAAAATGGTACGGCAGGACGTGTTGAATAGCGCGCGGTCGCTCGGGAGGGATCGGCAGTGGCGCGCGGGCGGGCGCCGGGAGCGTACGTCACGTGCCTGCAGGATGCGTGGTGGGTGCGGTGAGCGCGAGGAGCGCGGCGTATCACGCGAGCGGTCGGCGGGACACTGCGTTCACGTGCTCTACCGCACCGCGACCGCGGGGAAAGCGATTTTCACGCGGGAAACGATAGTGACCGGCCGCGCTGTCTCGGCCCGCCGCGGCTAACCACCAACTGTCACCCGGCATCGGCACGGCCAGCCTTACGCCGTACGCGACAACACCCACGGGGGCAGACGACGCCTACGCGCCGCTATGACGACAGGCTTCATGCTCAAGGTTCAACTGGCCTGAAACAGCACATTTACACTAACTGTCGCCGTATGCTAACTGAAACTGACGACAGTAACCTACGTACTCCCTAATCTATCGTCCCAAGTAACGTAACTTTCCTGGAAGGGGGTCTTAAGTACACAAATGAGAGCTTCGGGAAGAGTCGAAAGTTTCGCAACTAAGTTATGAAATACAAGGTGGATTATATAACGTTCTGATTAAATTTAACTAAGTTTGGTCGAAAGGGGGAGGGAATTCGATGGCTTCTCAAAATTTTCTTTTCAATCAGTTACATCTGTTCAATATTTTGTTACGAAATAATTTCAGAAAACTGTTGGCTAGAAAAAATCACATCTACTACACGACCTTCTGGAAGAGCCTCTATGAACATTCGAGATTTCGTAAGGGGGAGTTGCCTACACATTGATGATGTTTTACATCGGCGCCCCTGTTTCTCATGAATTTACTAATTATAAGATTTTTTGACCTGGTGAAGGTTGCGGGGATCCGTTGGATGCGAGACGCTCGGGACCGGTCAATGTGGCGACACTTGGGGGAGGCCTTTGTCCAGCAGTGGACGTTTTTCGGCTGAAATGATGATGATGATGATGATTTTTTTAGGTTAACAGTTGTTGCCCAATTACTACATAGATAAGGCACTACGTATTAGATAAGTCTTTCCTGAAAAAGAATTAACTTAAACCAGAGCTCGGAAAAAAGCCATCACCGGCTTCGCCCTATTGAATTTCCTTAAGGTTTATATTCTTCTTTAGCAAAGATATAGAAAGGAATTGAAATAACAAAATTTCATTCTAAGATTTTCTGTAAAGAGCAAAAGATGATGATGAAGATCATAGCCCACATATCTTCATCATTACCACCATCTTTGGTAAATACTGGCCCACTGTTGGACATAAAACGTCTAATCTTCTTTCATCCAAGTCTAAACGTAATCTTAACAACCCCGCTTACATATTGACGTTCTGGCGAGCGTTCGACTCCAGCTGTAGGGTAGGTCTAAACTATCGTTGGACAGCGAGGGTGGGTTAGCCTCATCCTACCCACCACCACCCCCCCATCCCCCTACCCGTTCTCCCAAGTGTAGGAGACATACGAGCAAGGCTTACACCAGCAATCGTACACGGGTTAAGTTCTATGTATCTAGATTCTATATTATTTTGTACCTAATAAAGTTTTAGATACATAAAATGGTTTGTGTAAGGGCTGTGGTGGAGAGTTCGTCTTTAAAGTGGACGGTACACGGTTTGATTTCGGTGGTTTATTCAGTATTTGCTTACCGTCGTATATAATAAATGGCCAATCTACAAAATAAAATAAGCAAGTAACATTTAATAAACAGCGTCAAAAAACTCGACTACAAGTTGTATTATGTACCTATAAATTTATACTTGTAATCTCCTTTTAATTTCCTTCATTTTGATACCCTACTCGATAGTTTTGGTTGAAAAAAAAAATTAACGACTTCCAATTTAGTGCCAAAAATCCGCCATTTTGTTTTTTTTTTAAACACCTATCTAATGACACTTGGGGTTTTGAGATGAATCTAATGGAACATACGCGGTAATAAAGGAATTTACAAAAAACATACATACAAGATACGCGCGAAAAACATAACCCTTCCTTGGCAGGCGGGTAAAAATAACAAAATAACCTTAAATATAGTAGAGAAGAAAGTCCATGGAGTTTCTTGCCCATTCTTCTCCATAGAGATCTACGCTTTGGAGTGGGCAACTACAGTACTTTCACAAGTTATTATGCCTTGTGACTGTAGCTGGGTGTAAAAGATGAAGAGAAAATGGAATACATAAAACATGAAGAAGAACTATACATATAAATATAATATACCATATTATAAGAACATAGTAACGTACTTATAAATACAAAGACAAAACATAACATTTTTTGTTTTTTTTTTTGACATTCAAAAGTGCCTGTAATGATCTAATTGAAATAAATGCTTTGAGTTGAGTTTGAGTTTAGAAGAGATTTCAAAATTAAATAAGCGGTACCTTTGTGCTCTTTTCTCTGTATGTTATTTCCTGTGTTACGTTATTTCTTGTATATGTGTTTTGTACATAAATAAATACCAATATAGCTTGTTTCTTTTAGGTACCTACATCTTTTCGGACTTGAGTGAAAAACCATTTTTTTTCTGAAAGAATGCTGAAAAAAAAAATCTTCGAGAAAACATTATGAACACAAACAAGACACAAATCACTACAGTCTATGACATTTTTTAACGAGTTTATTTAGTTAGTGGCGCAAAAATTAACAGATTGCTGCCATATTTTAATACTAGCTGTTGCTTGCGAGCTTCGTTCGCGTGAATTAATTAAAAAAATATTACTTCCCTTTTTTAATCAAATATTGTTACCAATTTCAAGAGTTTTGATTTTTTTGCGCGGAAACCTAATTATTTTTCTAAAATTAAAGTATTTTATGTTAGACCTTATAACATCAGCTATCTGCCAACAAAAGTCCCGTCAAAATTGGTCCAGCCGTTTCGGAGATTAGCCGGAATAAACAGACAGACAAACAGACAAAAACTGAAAAAAGTGTTTTGTTATAAGGGCCGTATCCGTCATATGCATTCAGTAAAAATCTGTTATTTTGATATTACAAACAGACACTTCAATTTTATTTATTTGTATAGACTTTGAACAAGAAAGGGCTACCGAAGCTTTACAATGACTTTGAAACAAGTATATAAGGCTTCTCTTACCCCCTGCGGAGAATAATCTTTATGTAAGCACTTGTACTTAAGCTACATATCTTTTTCCAATGTTTCATATCAGCTACCTCGTGTCTGCAAGTATTCAGCGATAAGATTACCTTCTTATACTCGAAAGAAAGTAATTTTGAATTTATTTAAATGCTGACTCTAATAACCACACTATACTACCTGCGGCCAGGACAAAGAAGGGATTGGTTGATCTGTTTACCTTCAATGGTTAATCAATTTAAAAAATCCCTTCCTATCCTAATTCTCGTGCACGGTTGATGGCAATAGGATCGCTCCCTATTACATGGGACTTAAAACAAAACTGGCGAAATGTGGGTGTACTATTACGTACACCTCTGCCTAACACTTCGGGGATTGCAGGCGTGAGGCGTGATGCAAAAAAATGGGAAAAGAATCACAGGGCGTCAAAACATTTGTCCCGCTCTGAACGGGAAACGTGTCCAGAAAGCTGGCAGCATTGCCACGTTGGATGACAATTCTGATTCTTTAGCCAAAAAAAAAGGTCAGCCCTCTGGTCACGTTCATCTTGCATTCAATTATTTATGATATCTTATCTAATAAAACAGAACTATATCCTCGCCTTATCAATCCTCAGATACGGTAGGGGGTACAGGTGTACTTACTTACTTTAGAATGCAGCAATTACTTCTGGAAAACGATATGTATTGTATCGTAATTTATCGTCATAATTAAGTGGGTATGCGCATAGACTACATGCAACGACATGTCGGCAGTATGTCAATTGAAGGAGTACGAACGCTTTAGAGTGTAGACTGAGACTCAATTAGGATGGCAAAATTAGACACAATAACACGTAAAAAGGTAATGGACAGCAGTAACCAATTTCCACCTGGTGAGCACTGTAAACTCCAAAGAGTTTTTCGATAGTTTCAGCAGCTAAAAACGTATATAAATTGGACACGTATTTTTGCTTTTGTCATGAAAACGCAAAATGACCACGATACAGCGCGTTAAAATCTCGCTTGACATCACAATTTCTGTTACTTTTTACTGTCCGGTGACATCACAAGCCGTCTCTTGAAGTTTGATCTAACTGACGGACAATTTTTTTTTTCGATAGTTTCAAATAGCCTTTTACGGTGCACATCGTAGATTTCTTGTGTACATGTTTTGGTCCTCAGACCTCCCTTAAATTTGTGAGAAGGGGCTGCCCACCACTCGTGGTCAGTTTGCGTTGCTGAATGACAATTGGACTCCCATGATAACTTATCTCACTATCGCCATTTTATTTTATTTTGAAGATATCTTATTAATCTGTTCGTATTACTGATGGGCTGAATATTCTGAGAAGTTGATAATTGAAGATTAAAATTTCCTATAATTGTTTAAGGAAAATCGTGTAGTACCATAATAGGGAGCGAGCCTATTGCCATCAACCAGACACTGATCCAGACTCGTAGGACGGAATCTTGATTACTGAGAGATTAATGATGGAAAACCCTGTACCACGGCTCCACCGGGGAATCGTACCCAAGACTTGAAGCGGAGTACCTACACGCGTAGCATGACCACCGTAGTAACGGGTTTCTTTGACTGAAGAATCGACAAAATGACAGATTGTGAAAAGAAATCTATCATTTTGTCGACACAATCTGATATTTTGTCGATTCTTCCGGCAAAGAAACCCGTTTCTACGGCCGTTTTCTATGGTCGTGCTACGCGTGCTACTGAATAAAATGTTCTTCTGCTTCTTCCCCTGTTTCGGATAGAGTGTTAACTGTTCTTCGGCATCTCTGAATCCTCCTCTGGTATTGTGGTAAAACAGAGTTCCATTAGTCTATCGGAACCTGAACCATAGAGAAAATTGCATGTATGATCATGCACAAAGCATAAGGAGTATGTGAAGATCGTAGTAACTGCTGCGGGACTGTTTGAAAGAGATACCGCGGCCCTGGAACACAAAGGGCAATGAAGGAACATGGATGGGTTTTAGTTAGTAAGAGTCTGACACTCCCTCCCACTCCACCCAGAGCGGGAGAAGTCATATGATGATTTCCCATCCGTAAAAAAAAAAAAAAAGAAAAGATCGTAGTAACTGGCATTCTGTAGTTTCTGCCTACCCTCAGGCATAAGGCGTGATGTTATGTAAGTTTCTTTTCAACAAAGATAAAACCGTTTCAGAACTACTCCTTTATAAATCGACAGCAAAACCTTCCCCAAAAATATTTCACCCAAACATTTCCATTATGACTGCGTGTCAACAAGATATCTCACCAGACATCTATAATTCTACCTGCACACAAACCATAACTCCAAGCCTGATAGGCACGAGTCTGAAGAACATCGAGGACGCAGGCAACACCCCCACCACCCTGGGGGTGAAGGAGTGGGGAGATGGGGGGTTAAAGAGGGGGGTGAAGCCGTAAATATGATTATCAGCGGGGGAGGCGACGCGGACTAATCATATTCTCTGCAATTTACATAAATATTAGCGTGTTCCGTGTCACACGACTGGTCGCCAGGGCTGGCCCGGTGGAGTCAAGGATAGGTGGGCTTAAGCCTTATACAACTAGAGTTGGGACAGTAAAAGTAATTTTTTTTAAATCTTCAAGAAAAGCCAAAAAAATATATGCCTTTTCGATTCCATCGTCTGCTGCTTGAATAAATAAAGGTTCGGAAAAGTTATCGAAGCATCGATTAAATTATTCTATTACTAGTAATTATTATCTAAAGGGTGTAAAAAGACCCTTAACGAAGCCGAAAGTCACTTGTTCTCCAAGTCATTGCGATCATTTTTTTGTTCTGGACCATACCTGGGAACCTTCTAGTTACGGAGTTATTGGGGGTCAAAGTTCCAACTTTTTCATAAGTTTTTTTTTAAATACAAATTTTTTAGCTTGTAACTTGGCTTTAAATACCTCCATGACCCGTTTACTATTCAATGCATCCATAAGCACAGTGTTTTGAATGCGTTACATTGAGTTTTACCTTAAAAGGTTATTTTTCACCAGAAAAAAAAAGTCGTTTCCCAGCAATAATTTTTGTGTAGGGTTACTTAGTTTGATGTACAGAATGCTTGGTTAACGGCTTCGTGAAGGGTCTGTTTACACCCTGTATGTACATACCCTACAACATCGACCAAAACTTAGCAACAGCTGTTCAACGAATTTCTGATAAATTATCAAGTATTTTTCCTACAAATGGTGCGTTAAAATAAACACAACACAAACTGAACAGTAAGTTTTTTTACAGCTACGTTTAACAAGGACTCAAACTTTAATCTAAATTGGTTATAAGGGACCTTTTAAAATCAGTTTTATCACATTTCAGGCAGATAGTCTGGCCTCGTCCTATTGGAGGTCGGTTCTTGCATAGCTACGTCTGCAATCGCGCGTAATTTAACTTGATCCTCGGCCACTCTCATCCAGCTGTTACCAGCCAACCCGCGAACAACTTCGCACCTAACCAGAGGCCGTCCTAACTGACGCCTGCCGATTCGAGGCCATACACAAGTATAAAGAAAATGCTTACCCCTCATCACAAAACACTTAAAACAACGGACAACCCTGACCGGTCATTAGGAGCTTCAGCCACGTACCTTTTAATGATACCGTAAGGTCGATGTTAGATACGTAAGTCAGAAGTCGCTTTGTCTTTTTTATGAATGATTAATGTTTATTAATGTTTACGCCAGCCAACGCCAGCGGCCGCCATGTTTGCCCATGCATATTCAAAAGAATAACGGTTTAGGATCTGTTTGATAAACGTAACAATAGCAACAAGGAATTGTGTCAGGTGTGTGGAGTGAATTTAGTTTTTCTTTTTAATTTTATGATTAGTACTCTTTCTTGTATAGGGAACTGTTGGTAGCAGGGATACCAGGGTATGCTGGCCAGTGGCCTCTTATTCTGTTGAGACTCCGTAATACACTAGACCACCTCTAGGCCCAAGTTCCCTTACAGTTGATTAGGAAAGGCATTGAACATCGATTTTTTTAATAATAACTGATGGAAAGAAAATTGCCATTCACCAAGGTACTATAGAACAAGCCCAAAAAACTTACATATATATTTTGAAGGTTCATTCACTAACATCCAAAACATTATGAAATCATCTACCCGTGATGGTTGCCTACTTGCTTCAAAGAGGGATCTTTCCTGTTTACAAACAGGCACAAAACAAATAAGTTCGTAAGTCCAAAATAATTGTTAAGTATTTCATGCTTTTACTTTTATGATTAATTTCCTTAACTTGCGCAATCTTCTCGGAAATCAAAAACGTGCCTCCCTAGTAAAATCTCTTCATTCCTTATGAAGAGTTAACATCAAATCGATTGAATTTCAGCGACACGAAATACGATTTTCCTCTATAAATCTTGTGAATTCTTTTATATCAATAAAAACAATCATTCCTACACGTGTAACTCAACAATACATTCTATTAAATATTTCCCGTTTTCATACAAAATAATAGCATCAAACAAATTGCTGTAAGGCTTCGAGATTTGATACCGAATAACAAATCCAATCCCGCATTCAGCCCTCGAGAACAAAAATAAATTATTAATTACTACACCTTGAGAGGAATTTACCCTTCCTATAAATTAAGGGGGCCAGATGTTAACAGACTTGAACAAACCCCAAATATCTTGTTAAGCCACCCACTGAGTGTCACCGCAGACATACGTAGCTGAAACACGTCGCCACCGCGAGGGTCGAGACCCCACCTAATGGCGAGCTAAGAAGACTGCATTTCCCGGAACGCGACCTGTATGTTTGACTTTATCGACTCGAGAGGGTTTCTTCCTTATATTATATCGTACGAAGATGTTCGTTCGGAAACCACAAAGTCACGTAAAACTTTCAACTCACTCAATTTTCAACCTTATCTACAACCAACTAGAGCTAAATACCCCTCGCAGTAGGACGGTGCTTCGGTCGTTTTCTTGTAAGAAGCATGTGATATGATATCAAGGCGAGACAGAAAGGGACAGTAGAGCGCAGGCTCCTCGGCAGACGTCGCGGTTGCCATGGCAACACATCGATTTGCACCCCCCACCCCCACCGCCGCGCCCGCCAGCCTCCGTTCGTATCCAGGTCATCCAAGACCATCAGAGCCGATGTTTGTTAACATTTAATTAGCTGTTTTGACGTTAGCTACATGTATGCGCTTTGAGAAACTAATAAGTCACTTGTAAGAGCAAAGGGGTGGAGGAAAGAGCAGTTTGTAGGCACTCGTAGGTTTGCAAACAGAAACGGCTGCAATGCCAATAACTGAAAAGGTATAGTAATAGATAACATTATAACAGCCGCTCGGGTCGATCTTAAGGTTAAGCTGCGTTTGCCTAGGTTGGTCCGTGGATGGGTGACCACCCATTACCTAACGAGTTACCTCCGTGCCTCGGAAAGCACGTTAAGCCGGTAGTCAGTAGCCCGAAAGTCTGACAACAAGTCTTACCAAGGTGTATCGTATTACCCAGTACTAACTTGGTTGTGGCGGTCAGATAGGCAGTCACTCCATGTAAAATAAGTATTCAGTCGCATCCGGTTAGACTGGAAGCCGACCCCAACAAAGTTGGGAAAAGGCTAGGCAGATGTTGATGAGGATTTCCTTTTAGATACTCAATTCTTTCTTTTAGAGTCCTGTTCAGCTCTTGCCGACCAAATATCATCGACCTATATTGCCATCAGTCTTCCTATGTTCCCTTTATTTACCCTATTTCAGTAACCATTCAATACACAACACACAAAGTACTGTCTCATAATACCTCTCGGTATTTGTTTAGACTGTATTTCAAGAAGTCGAAATCCTAATCAAATATGTGCATATGCCTAAGCATATTGTCCTATTACGTTAATGTTTGCTGCAAGGAGCCGGCATCCCTTCATACTTTCGTACCTACTTTTTCAGCGGATTTAAGAAATTTTTGATTCGCTTTCCTCAATACTCTTAAATATAAGTTTTTAGACTGTCATGGTCGCTATCATTATCATTAACTCTAGAAACGGAATTTTTACCATATTTACTGTTTGGTTTGAGTTCCCGATATACATACACACACAAACTCCATACACACACCCTACACACACACAAACTGCACTTAAATACGCTTGTATTTGATTAGATATTAAATTGACACGTGTTTAGTGCTTATGGTATTAGATTAGATAAAGAAAATGACCCCGATTAAGACAAGAAGAGCTGAAAATCTATCAAATCAAATCAAATCAAATCAAATTTATTCGTAAATGTAGGTTTCATTACAATAGGATGTTATAATAAAATGATCAGTTCGCTACATTTTACTCGAGAGCATACAAATAATAATAATAAAATTAGTTGTGTCGAAATCACAGACACACATTTAAAATAAAACAACTCAGTTACTTACATACTAACACACAATTTCCAATGTCAACATAATAATAAAGGATCTAAATGTTGAATTAATAACTTAAATCTACATTGAAAACAACAGAAACAACCAATGAAATGACTCAATTATTTACATATTAATACACAATTACCAATGTCAACATAATAATCTAAATGTTAAATTATTTTCTAATATCTAGATTAATTATAATTCTCTTGAAGAAATGGTACAAATGGCACCTATACATATACACGTCTGTCTGGATTCATTTTGTCTAAATTCATCATCTGCCTTCCTTTTCAAAACTATGTTTAGGTCGCGATTTCCAGTCTTACCGATACCGGATAGGTAGGTACAGCAAGTTGTAATTCCTACAAAGAGTAGATGTACTTACCTAGCTGGATGAAGAAAGCACGGCTAATTGACTATAAGAAACATCAAGTAAATAACATAAAGGACGCCAATCACATAACCATGATTAGGTACTCCAACAAATACATAATTCTTTTACAACATATTTACCTTATTCTTTGATGTTCCTAAGAAAAGTCGACCCAATTCTTATCTCAAAGACACGTCAAGCCTCGGTGCCTCGTCAAAGGCAAGAGGCTGGACCTAATAGGGCCACTCGAGGCACAAGGCTGCCTCCCCGTGCCCTTGCCTCCTTTGACGTGCCGACGAAATGAAGGCAATTTAAAAAGGTGAAATGTCACAGAGATTTTGGCGGTAACCTACTTTGTTGGTGGAGTCACAGACAATGTAACCTAGAAGGTCGATTTTTTTTTTGGCTAAAGCCTAACACTACCTCCGACACCTCACAAATTCAGTTCAATATTGGCTAAAAGTGAAAACTACTTTTTTTTTTACTTCCCGATTTTCTTTCGTGCCTTAGAAAGCACGTTAAGCCGTTGGTCCTGGCTGTCATTTGTAGCTCTTTGACAGTAGTAACGGGTAATCAGGGGCCCGAAAGTCTGACAATCAGTCTTACTAAGGGATATCGTATTACCCAGTGCTATCTGGGTTGTGGAGGTCAGATTGGCAATCAGTCAAACTTATCTTATAAATTGTCAAAAACAAAAACACTAAGAAATGTGATCCCCGCGCGTTTAAACAGTTTGTTCAAATTCGGCCAATGTTAGAAACCTTCGGCTTGGGCCAAAACTTCGGCCTATTTTGGCCGAAGCCGTAGGTTTGGCCGAAGGTGACCGAAGCTTGGGTTGGACTCTAGTTGTATTTAGGTAATTTTGGATATTTGGAGTTTTCAAAACATTCTCTAATAGAAGAAGGTCTTGATGGATAAATACCAGAACAGATTTTTGTGACGGTCACGTATTCCTTTATTATCTTGACATTAACGTTAGATAACAATTCTAGGAACCTCAACCATAACTCAGTGCCATAAGAATGCTAATATGAAAAGAACTAGAGTTAAAACTATTCTAAAAACAAAAAAATGATAAAACCCGACTAGGATAAAAACGGCATCGGTGTATAAACAAGGCTCCGATGTATTTTTTTCGGTTTTCGTATTACCAGAGCCACACGTCAGGTATGTTGTATGTGCAAACACGTGTGACTCCACCAATGCGAAAACGGAAAAAAAAATCAGATACACCCACTTCGTGTGTCTGTTGTGTGTTCTGTGGGATGATTCTATATTGACTTTGCTGGGATAAAATGTAGCCTACGAATCGATTGAAACCCCTTCATCAAAATCGGCTCAATGATTTAGGCGCTACGGTGACATACATTTCCAGGCAAACTCTCTTCCTTTTGGCTTAGCCCGAAACACTTGACAAAAATCATGACAGGAACTAAACTGCAGACGGTATGCACTTTCGCAAAAGACATAATATACCTACCCTGTTATCATAATGACACCATTACAATTACCATTCATCATTTAAAAAGAAGAATGTTAGGTAACACACCAATAAAGTTTCACCGTAAATTGATTTTAAAATAAGTTATGTTTTCAATTCATATGTACTTTCTAAGTTTATCTTGGACATCACAGACATCGGTGAAGGAAAACATCGTGAGGAAACCTGGTCTTATAATTAATATAAGTCTGAAATCGCCAACCCGTCTTGAGCAAGCGTGGTGATCAATGCTCGCGCCTTCTCTGTATGAGAAGAGGCCTTTGCCCAGCAGTGGGACAGTTACAGGCTGGTATTATTTATTTATTTTATTATTTATTATGTTGTCACCACACCCACCTCAGCTAATCGTTTCCCCAGCCACTAAGGATGCATGTATCCGATATCTAAAACTGTCAGTAACGAGTGTGGAGAATGAGCGAACGTGCTATACGGCCTGTCTCCAAAGATTCTCTGTCGAAGATAATTCACCGTGAAATGGAGTTCAACTTATTGTTTTATTATTGGCTGCGTTTTATCCCAGGAAGTCGTAAATACATCGTGGAAACACAGATGATCGTCGATCTTGATGTTTGGAGATGCTGTTATTTCTCTGGATTATTAAACAGTAACAATCAGTAGGTTTCTGTAATGAGTAGGTTTAACAAAGCCAGCTTCGAAAAATTAATTAGATATTATTTAAAATAATGATCGTGGATTCACGCCAGAATACACAGTTTTGAATTAGCATTTTTTTAAGATTTCTTTTTGTTATAATTTTAGTAAATGGTGAAATTAACTGATAAAGAGAATGATACACAAAATAGAGAAAACTAACATACTAAGCTGAAAAACAATTAATAATACTTTTTGTACAACGCCATCTATGTACAGCTGCTATTATTACGTTACCAGCGAATTCACTAAGTTAACCAAAACGGGGTCAAGAACCCGTATATTGTGGCTTTATTCGACATCTAGTGGCGTCTAATAAAAACACTTAGCCAAAACAAAGGCATATGTTTCGGTTTTGTTCAGCTAGATGGCGCTGACTGTGTAAGGCATGTTTTACCGACTAGTGTAACTCTTTGCAGTTCCGTTTGTAGTAAAACTAATCGACTAAAAAAATATAAAGTCATTTTATTCGTAATAAATTCTAATCTTAATTAAAACAACCTTAATTAGTTTGATCGATTTTAATTTTAATTAAAAGTTTGTACTCTAATTTGAATGCAGAAGCGACATTTTAGTTGATAAAAATGACGAAAATACAATGCTGCTAAGGTAAGGTCTCAGATTTGTATTAAAACAACAAATGCGATAGTTATTAAACTCTCAATACTTTATATGAAACATTAATATTTACAAATCCTTTGATCGGTATTCAGTTAGTTTGTTGATCTCAAAATTGACACCATAAAATGACAGCACAAACAGTGCCCAACCCTATTATTGATGTTAAAAATAATAAATTCCCTGCTTTACCGACAGAGAACAAGAGACGCATGCGCGTCCTGCGTATGGTTTTTTTCTCTTTTTCTATTGGTTTGTTTTGTGATTTGTGTCATGTCCCGAACCCTTGCTTGTAATAACCATAGCTTGTGTATTTTATGTTATTTAAATTAATTACGATTATTTTCAAAGTTTGATGGTAGAATTAGTAGCTAAACTATTTATAGTATTGTGATGATAAGTGCTGTGAATAAATATAGTATTCAGCGCTGGGAATCTAAAGCGGCACCGTGGAGTCACGAAAACGAAGGTAAAAAATGTTTTCATTGTTTCTAGCGACGCTTGATTTGCGAATAAAAATCGAAAACCGATGCCAGGGCTGCATGTGAGGTTCAAACTTTCAGTTTAAACACTCAGATAATTTTAAAATGGAACGTATTTCTTGGTTACTTTTAGTTTACGATAAAGTTTTAACAGTTCCAACGCTGGCCACATGGGTCGATAATCATTAAACCTGTCGGCTTCAATTTTGTAGTTTGAAAGTATTGGGGAAGTTTATGCAGTAGTATTTGCGTTAGTTTGTACGGCAGGGGAATTATTTGAATGCGCATTGTTCCTAGTAGTTAGGTACATGTGCGTTTGAGAACAGCTGGATACATAGTTAGCTAAAGTAAACAGGCGTCAGTCGCGCCATTCGTGTGTCCTAAACACCAAGGTCTGACTCAGTGTTTTAATTTGAATTTGCATCTTGTGTGTGCTTTGTATTTTTTATGTTCTTGGAAATGATTATAATTTTCTGCATATAAAAGTACGGTAGTTATAAAAAAAAAACATATATACCTACACATTATTTCTCATGCAGAATGTTCCATGTACTCTAAATTGAGACAATAATGCAAAAAAAATGGAACTTAACAAATATTACCTACATAGGTACCATACCTACAAATGGTATGTTTAAGCATAGACAGGACATGTTTGTTTTTACCTCAAATATTCTAAATGCAGGAATGATTGCTAAAAACGATTTAGTTTCAGTTTCTAAACATAGTTGAACAAATAAAAATAAACATTGAAACCTAATTTGTTATTTAATCACTATCTTTTTTAACTACAAGCAAACTTAAATATTGCATGGAAAAAAAATTTCAAAACATCCTGCATTTATTGGAGGAAATTGTTTGCCAGTATTTCCAACCTTTTATTATTTGCTTCAGCCTAACAGAGTCATATATATAGTCATGAGTTTAACCTAGTATATATCATGTGACTGTGTATAGGAAACATTGTCTAGGTAGGTACTATAAATATGTATACTCCTATATCTGTAGTTGGTGACCTCAGTGACCTAGAAGTATTTATCACAAATGGTTATCAACATGCCACCGAATTTGTTCTGTATGGAGATCGAACCCGCAACACACAGCCCAGCAGCCAGTTGCTCAGCCACTCAGCCACTGCGCCAACCATGCCAACAAAATGCAATCACATTAATACACAAATCTTAACAATGTCTTTAATTTATTCATCATCTGCCTAGTCTATTTAAGATTGGCTTACAAGCTAACCGGATGTAGCTGAATACCAGTATTTTACATGGAGCAACTGCTTATCTGACTGCCAAAACCCAGTTAGTACTAGCTAACTCAATACCTGTTGGTAAGACTGACTGTCAGACTTTTAGGCCACTGCCTACCTGTAACAACTGTCAAAGATCTGTAACTGACAGCTGGGTCCAATGGCTTAACATGCTTTCCGAGGCACATATGTAATGGGTAGTCACCCATCCATGGACTTACCTAGATTGACCCAAGCAGCTGTTATTAATTTTAGAATTGAATATTAATTGCATGCCCATGCGACGATAGAATATGGAGGATTATATTATATACTAGCGACCCGCCCCGGCTTTGCACGGGTGCAATGCTGATACCAAATGTACTACAGAATGTCTTTATATATGACATTCACAGCTTTTTTGTCATTAGACAATACAAACATGTTAAGTAAAGGATAAAAAATGGTTATTGTGGGTTATCCTTAAGAGATAGACATATACCATCTTGAACTTTTTTGTAGAACTTTTTAAGGTGTACAATACTGTAGTACATTATTTTGATCTATCTCGTAGGGTTCAGCCAGCGTTTGCAATGTAAATGCAAAAAAAATTGTTTATTCTCGACCTTACATTAAAAACCTCTAAAATTATCAGTGTTTCTCTACTACATTATGCATGTATTATACATATAAACCTTCCTCTTGAATCACTCTTTCTATTAAAAAAAACCGCATCAAAATCCGTTGCGGAGTTTTAAAGATCTAAGCATACATAGGGACAGACAGACAGCGGGAAGCGACTTTGCTTTATACTATGTAGTGAAGACAACATCTATGTACCAATTACCCATGTTTGCAAAGAAATAAATGATTTGATTTTGATTTGATTTGATTATTTTGCCACAAGCTTCTCCAATGTATTTACTTTACAAAACAAATTAAGGTAGGTACAGATCAAACAGGCTACTGAACACATCATGACTGAGGGGTGAACAGGAAACTAAATCAGAAATAAAATTGACTTACTCCATTGGGTATTCCCTCTGAGTAAATAGACCACAGATTTCAATCTTAAATTTTAATCTGTACCACACCTAACTGACTCATGTGAACTTTGGATCCAAGAATAAGATCGATGCATTATGGTAAATGGTATTATTCATATTAACTGGAACTAAGTATGCATACATTCTGTATATTTCCTAGGATATTAATAGTTATTAAAATTAATCATCATCAAACACAGCTTTTAACCCCATTAAAGGACAAAAGCAGCCTCTTCTTTGTCATCATCATCTACCTAGCCTTCTCCCAACTATGGGCTTCCGGTCTAACCGGATGCAGCTGAATACCAGTATTTTACATGGAGTGACTGTCTATCTGACCTCCACAACCCAGTTAGTACTAGGTAATACAATACCCCTTGGTAAGACTGGTAAAAGCATCCTCTTGTTTGTAAAGTCAGCAATATTCAACCTTATAGCTTAAGGCATAAGTATAAAATTGCAACTTTTTGAGTGACTCCATTCTTCCTCCTAGGTACCAATAATTTCGTTTCAAGATTAATTCTATTTTCTTGTTTTTTTTTCAGGTAAAATAACAAAATAAAAAACTAGGTGCTTATAAGGTTATCTCTTAAAGATTCAATGGAATATGGTAAGTAGTGCTTATTAAATATTTATGAAGAGGTGCTTGGTATGAATTTCTGCAATTCAGACTGGGTTTTATCTTCATTTCGCACAGAATGAGTGTAAAATGGAATTCTGGTTTCATGTTATTTATATCACAAAGAAATTATATATTATATTAAATGACTTCACAAGCAATCAAATTGATTAATAGCTTCATGTTTTCTTTGTATATGTATATCCACTTAATTACACTTAATTAATTACGTAATAGGAAAAAACTATTGATTGGTATATCAATCTGGAGCAAAACTCACGAAATACAAAACTTCACAACAATTAACATTTAATGACATCACATTTATATTTGCTTTCTTTCAACTCGGTCAAGAGATTGTTGGAGTTCTCATAGTCTACTGCGAAGGCTTCTTACAAGTAGCTTAACAACACCAGGATTTTATCCTGCATTCCTCTGCAGCTGCTTTCAGATCGTTTCACCAGGCTTTGTGGAGCTTCCCAGACTACGTTTATTGACGAGCTTCACCCAAAAAATTCTTCTCCTACAATTTCTGGTCCTTTAGGTAAAATGGTCGGCGAATTTCGGCTCAATAATTCGGAAAGAATATCTGTGACTCTAATTCCTATCTAAGCTCCTCGAGACCTCGTTATCGTCAGATCAGCCCCGAAACTCAGTCGAACAAACACTAGACTTCTTAAGTATCCTCATCGCGGCAAAGTATTACATTAAAATCAAAAGGCATCTAATCTATATCTGAAGCATCCCGCAAGGGCCGATGGCTGCCGGGGCTGCGGGACTGTTCGAAAGAGATACCGCGGCCCTGGAACACAAAGGGCAAAGAAGGAACATGGATGGGTTTTAGTCAGTAAGAGTCTGACACTCCCTCCCACTCCACCCAGAGCGGGAGGAGTCATTTGATGATTTCCCATCCGTAAAAAAAAGCATCCCATATTTTAATAAACAATTGAAAAAAAGATATATTTTATGCTATAGACTCCGTCGTCGTATAATATCATTCTATGATTTCATAGTTCACAATTAGAACTCCATAGTGATCATTATTCGCAATTTTAGTTTTTTGTCTGACCAATATTATACACCTAAGCATAACTCGTTTCCTGGTATTTTTCCAAGATTTTAAAGCAGGTAGGTAGAAACTAGGTATAAAGAAACTTAATAAGATCAAGGTACCTTCGTCAAATCATTTTCTACGAAGGTCCTTTTTTTGTCTAATTTCCAAGAGTCCCTTGGAGTGACGATAGTTTCCAATAAAATGCTAATCAAATCCAATCACGCTCTGAGAGGTTTTTTAATTGCCTGGTATTAAAATAACTACGGCAAATCTATTGCTACTCTAGATACTCGAAAATCTATGAGCATTCTTATTTTAATTTGATTCCGTTTTAAGACTAAGTAGTTTGACACACAAAGGTTCCATGCTCCGGTGGTCGAAGACCTCATGTTGAAAGAAGGATGTAGGTAGTATAGTAACGCATAACGACATTCTCCAAATGTTACCTAAACGTGTACATATAGAATAAACGTTTATTATATTCAGCAGTCTACCTGCTCGGGCGGTCCGCACCGCTTCGGGAGCGACTCAGCAAAAAAGTAAAAAGATAATTTTTCGTAGAGTCGAGTCGGGCTACGGACGAGAAAGAACAAAGGTTTTACGCTCTTACCTAGTTATAGCTAGTTATGCGGGCTCCCCGCAGGTGTAACTTGTTATCTTTTACGGAGAAATCCTTTATTTTATTTTTCTCGAGGATCATGATAGAAAATGTCTATGGTGTAAAAGTATCATCGTAAATTCGTAAAGTGTTTAGACGGTTGTTAGTCGTTATCATTGCAACACCGCTCCGGAATCTCATATGTTATTCAAATTAAGTAAAGGTCACGCCTCCCCAAACAACGGAAGAGACCAAACGAGATTTCAAATTGCCCATATGGTTGCGTGAATTTTTTGAATTACACTTTTATGAGCGGAGCTGAGTGTCGTTGGTTCATTTATCGGATGCATTTATCGGTAGTAATTTTCGTGTTTCGCTACGCATGCATGTACGATAACACGCGAAGTGAATTCATCCAAATCTACGTAGCCGACATGAGGCTGCTGCGAACTATTGCTAAGTCGTTAGTTATTAGTAACGCTCAGTGTTCATCCGGCTTCGATAAGACCAGTGGACACGTAAGCGGGTTTCGATGGTAAAAAACCTGCCGGGTGGCATTCACCCGACGCCCTTGAACTGCTCGACGGTTCACCACTCAGCTGGTCCGAGCTGTTCTAAGCCTTGAGTTTGTCTAGGCCGTTCACCCAAGTCCTGAAATAACCACTTGAACAATTGTCCACTAAAATAATTGCGTACCCAACAGATAGTGACACCAAGTGACGATGACCCCGTTCTATTTATATTGGCTAGGTACTTTACGATCATTAACTTTATTATCCCACTCTCGAGTACTGGCCACGTTTTACGGTAAAGATGTTACTGCTCATAACTTTCAGCCTGTTTGAACACGGAAGATTGGCGACTAAGATATAAAACATCTACTATAAATATCTATAAAACCTCTTGACATTTAAGTAGGCAGTATAAACATAAATTCACTACAAATTGATCAAGTATTATGTTCATTAATGCGTGGAATCCAGCAACCACATAATTACACATTTGTTAATGAGCAGTTTTGTCAGTTAGATTTACAACTCGTTAAGTTTCTACTGAGTATCATAATTGCAACTTGGCGATTAATTTTATAACATTGGAATTACCATATTTAACTGATTTCAATTTGAATATGAATATTATGAATAGTTCTGTTGAGGAATTGTGTACGTAACCCAACATCTGTATCTGTGGTAGCTACATGAGAAAAATCTATTGTTTCTAAGTACGGCCAGCTGGTGTTTAATATCTCGGTTTATTAATCATACAACCAACGCTGACAAGACGGATTATTAATGACTAATTATAACAATGAGTGGTGAACAATAACTCCAGTGAGGTGTAGATATTTAATAAGATTCCGCAACACGATTCCTACAAGCATTGAGCCTATCACGTTGCCGTTTGGACGAAGATTAATTGTTACCCAACGCCATAGCTCGGCCAGGGATTGATTTGTTCGATACTAAGGTCGTATTTTGTAAGATACCTACTTATTTCCTGCAATAAAAAACAACAATATCACTTTCCATTTCTACTCGCAAATTAATTAAACGACTGTAACAGTTTGAAAGTTACAATCTGTAATTAACTATACTTCGGCAAGGTTAGACAAGATGATCGTATCGTCCACGTTTCAGGGATATTTTATAGATACATTTATGTAGCTAGACGATTCTCAGAGTTTACAGCGCCTGGTAGGTATCTAGCATCAGTAGTAGGTACGTATTCTCGTTCGCAGTTACGCCATCTACTTACCGCAACCTTGTTGTTCTAGCGCCCATTTGTTTGACGTGTATGGATATAATTTGCTATTTGTGTGGGAACCCTGAGTGGGTCGTAATATCGCATTGTTACTACCGAACCCATTAACAACGCCAAGAGTCTGGACGCTATGTACTTAATTATGATCTGAGCACGACTGTTTCTTATGATATCGTCAGCGCCACATAAACCGGCGCTGCCCATCTCTCGTGCAGCTTACCGTATTCAATATACTTTAATGTGCCATCCAACTATCGTTAAAGGAGTCCAAGTGGCAGCTACTATAATGGGTAATAAGACACTCTGGCTTCGATTGAGAGCCTTAATAAAAACTTTTATAACGTTATTTAATTAAATCCCCAATTCAACGTTCAACGGAGCAGCAAATTCGTATTAGAATGGAAACTGAAATGCAAAGCGAACGCGACAGAACAAGAATGTGAATCCTCTACAATCTGCTCACGTACGGTGCTGTCAACTTTCGCAATGCTACCTCGCGACACTCAAACGGTAAGGAGACTTGAAGGCTAAATAACAGTCGAGGTTGTGAAGCTGCCTACGTGATGTATCATCATATATTTTCACGTGCTTTATTCTTTATACAATTTTAAACCGTTATTACCTATAAACCATATTGTTTCAAACTAAAATCGCAAATGGCGGTCATAAAAACACAATTAAATTACTTTAGTTGAAAGTCGGCGAGAGCCTCTGACATGACTTTAACGAGAGCCAAAATCCAACAATTCGCAAAGAAATAACCGTTTCAGATAAATAATTTGGTTACCATTGCCATGTTAATTTTGATCTAAGGTTATAGTTGTGATTAAGCTGTCATTAGCAGTTAGATTGGGCAACAGTGTAGAGGGAACGCAATCAAGGTTTCACGGGTCAACGTGTCCTCAGCAAGCATCCTTACTTTAGTCGAGCCGTTCACTTCGTACAAAATTTCACCTTGTGTCAACTGCATTGTGTATTTCATCAACGTTCACATCGTGCGAAAGGTCAACAACGCGGTTATACCATATGTCATATCGTATCCGCCGCTGCCTCCTGAGTTTACGTGAAAGCCACGCTTTCTACGACATTTTGTTGATGTCTTCACTTTATAAAACCAGATCGGGAACTGGTGTTCTGAATTTCATAACGTTGTCGTCTTTATTTGTACGTAAAGTGTGTCACATAGGCCTGTTTCCTTCAATTCATTACAAACTTATATTGTGTACTGTATTGTCAAAAACTCAGAACCCTACATTTTTCATTTTATATTCGCGAAGTCAGAGAAACTTGTGCAAAACAAGTGTGGGATAGTAAACAAGTTTTGTACATTGTGTAGTTCCTGTCTTGTATGTACGATTTGCGTTTCTATCCCATGAAAGCAAGAGGAAGTTTGCATTTCAAAGCCATTCTCAACTTGTGTGGCAAAAATAACGTTGCTTAGTTTTGGTCTGAGGGTAGAAAGAACAGAAATATTTTCAACAATTTATAGAGAGACCGTTATTTAAGATACTGATGTACAGTTTTACAATTTCGTCAATATGAACGTTAAGTTTCCCGCATGGTGAAGCGTTCGTGGCTAAGTAATACAGCTGCAAGCATGAGTCGGTTGGAAGTTCAGCTACGATGGCCAAGGTTGGTCCGTGGATGGACGATCATCCATAACATAGTGACCGAGACCCCTCCGTGTCTCGAAATGCAAAAAAAGAGTTGGCCGTCCCGGTTTCATTCGCAGATTCGTTACAGGTATTCAGAAATCCGACAGACTGACAACCAGTCTTACCAAGGGATAGACTAGTAACTGGGCTGTTAAATGCAGGTAAACAATCGCTGCATGTAAAATACTACTGGAAGCCGACCTCAACGTAGTTGGGAGAAGACGTTTGTCCTAGATCTGAAACTAAGATCAGTTTTTATCATGCAGGAAGAGAACGAGAACTCTGCATTCAGCTACGTAAAAACCTCACTAGGCGATCATCACAAACCTTCATTATTTTTTCCTAAATACGCTCCTTATCTATGCACCTTAAAGACCAACGCTGCGTCTATTTCTGAGCAATGTTCTGTAGACGATACGACGATACGAGACTCCAAAATCTTCAGCATTAAGTGTTTCTTTATCACGACCTCATTACAGTTGACAGATAATGTTGGGTGCGTCGTGGGAAATAACATCACCACAAATTAAATAGTCACTTTACTTGTAGATAAACAGCAGAAATTAGATATTAGTTTTGGTCGAAATATTACATTTAACTTCCCAGCGTTTTGCAACGTGAAGATCTGAAACTTGAAAAATTTACAGAGATTACTGAGAAAAGGCATACCCAGGTCTAGCCAGCATTGAATTAAAAAGGATTGAGTGTCGGAAGGAACGCGAAAACGCCTCATCTCCGGAAAGCACCACTTTACCATTATTTTAGAAGAATTTAGAATTTAATCGACGCATTGGCTACAGGTCCTTAAGCATAGGCCGTCCGTACGTAGTTATCGGTGTGAACCCACATAGTTTAGCTTGCTATATCTTCGCGCAGTTTATATAGTTTCCATGGCCTCGCTTCGCCCGCCAGCTCGCAAGCTCGCGGTGTGGCCTGCGCTTTACTCTGGTGATTGCTAAAATAACGCCCATCCAAATGAAATCCAGCTTTCCAAATATACCGTATGCACAACGATGTATAATTAAGTACAACGAATTGTTCTGTGGCAACTTTTTCCTCTATTTGCTTGCATCACCTAAACGTTTGAGGAAAACCTCGCCAATCTTGGTAAAGTCCTCAAACCCATTTGAAACACAATAAAACTAAATATACCTCTTTTTGGTATTGACTGCTCAAATAGTATTCTAATTCGAAATAGCTGATGTTAGGTCACTTGACAGTTTAAATGGAACACGATGATGACCGTTACAAAAACCAAGTGCGAGTCGCACTCACACGCACAAAGGGTTCCGTAGCACCAAACAATATATTAAAAATATTTTGAAGGCTCATTCATATGTTGTATTCAACAGCAAAACTAAATTTGTTTTTCATAGTATGTTAATGAAAAACAAAGTTACTGCTGCAGTTTGATGAAAAAGTCTCATATCTAAAAAGATAAACATTAAATCTTATTGGAACCAATTTTCGTTGAAGGTTTTTTTACGTTCTACAATCCTACATTTTTGCAGAATTTTCCTCCTCTTTAGAAATTAGAGGGAAGGCGCACACATTTTACCACTTTGGAAGTGTCTAACTTTCAAACGATTGACTTTGAGAAAAAATGGTTTTATGAACCTCAATGTGATTTTTAAAGACCTATCTAAAGAAACCGCACGTATAGGATTCACGAAAAAAAAATAGTTTCAGTTCCTTTATTTTTTTTATTTTTGTATAAAAATCGTAAAGCGGTTCACAGAATACATCTACCTACCAAGTTTCAACTGTGTAGTCCTAATAGTTTCGGAATAAAGTGGCTGTGACATACGGACAGACCGACAGACATGGCTAATCTATAAGGGTTCCGTAGCCGAATGACAAAAAACGGAAAGGAATCAAATTAATCATGGACTGGATCAGGACATCATACAAAGGAATCATGTGGCATACCCTATCGCCATTTTATCACATACAAGTAGAGGTCACTTAAACAAACAATAAATTACCAGTGAAATAGTACCCTAAAATTTCACGTCGCTGAGGCGTAGACCGCGATCTTTCATGATCATTTTTTTATTTTATCATATTTTCATGTTAATGCGCTTTCCCTCCACAAAAAATAATTTAAATATGTTTAAAATATATTATGTAATCTAAATACCGTGTAGTGGGACCCAAGTTATCTGCTATACAGGTTTTCCTATTGCAGACACCAGTCTCTCACAAACTTATCTAGTGACCGTAATTTTAAGCTCTATATAGGGTGTAAGGGACAGCCCACCGCAGACTGATAGGGTGAATTCAGTATATCATACTAAGATGATCGGTACAAGAAATTATTTCAGGAACGTGATGGGAATCCAATAAATTTGATTTGTTTTATTTCCTCAGACGCAATGTATCTTAACCATGGCAAAACGCACGTAGCGAACGGCAAGCGCGACGACGACTTCGATGAACTGTGTAGCTAGACAGGAAGTGAACGGCTGATTTCACGTGTCGTTCGTTAGAGTATTTCAATATCCATTGCTGGTTTTTTTATTTTAGCCGTATTATTTACATAAATAGAGTGCTGCGTTCAGAGAATGTAATTTTACATTGAAATAACTTGAACATTTTCCTGAGAAAAATTCCAGTGCAATATGATTCAAAATAAGGAGCTGAATGCACCCTGTCCCTTACACCCTGAATACTTAATAAGTAATATTTGTGAAGAGGTAATAAATTATTTTGAATTTGAATTTATGTAGAAAAGATAATTTGGGAAATGTATGCGAATTTGCGAACTGATGCACTACACTTTTATTGAAAGATTGCTTGCTCATCGCCTATAAGTACCAGAACCACAGATAGAACCATTTCTTTCGTTCTCAATATTGACACATTCGTGACACATTATCTTTTGCTCCTAAATCCGAACCTACTGGAAATAGTAACCTGTAAGAACCTAAACGTGTTTTTTAACAGACTTCTAAAAAAAGGACCAGGTTATTGTATTCCACTAGCTTCTTTTTTTTCATGTATGTGCACCAGTTACTCCGTAATTACTAAGCCGACTTACGTGATTCTTCTTCCTTCTCTTCTTGCGCGGTGGTCCCATATAAATTGTATTAACTTTGCTTGAGAAGTTTATGAGTTAGCTCCCTTTAATACGTTTTTTTTTTCATGACCTATGTTGATGACATGATGGTCCCGTAATAACTTCATAAAATTAATTCATGGCAAGAATTAGTGTGGGATACTACAACTAAAAAGGGAAAAATAAAAACCTTTTTTCAAAAAAATCAAAACAACTTCCAAAAAAAGTTTTGTTAAGACGAAAATCCAATACAAGCCTTGAAATCTTTGAAATCTATGACTGTTCGAAAGAAATACAAATGGCAAAGAAGGAACGTGGATGGGTTTTAGTCAGTACAAGTCTGACACTCCCTTCCATTCCGCCCAGAGTGGGAGGGGTCATTTGATGATTTCGCATCGTAAAAAAAAAAACCTTGAAGTCTTAACGATTCTTACCTATAATTGTACTGACATTAATTCAGACTGCGTTTATAGATTGTTACCTAAGTGTAAATAATGACAGCGAAAACAGTCTTGTAAAAAAAGTTGAAGTATCTTGATCGAAATCCATTAATTTGTTTCCCAGGATAGTTCGCTATCATTATCAGCTCGTCAATGTATAACGTGATGCACGATAAGTTTAGCATCTTATCATCACAATCCTTGACTTACTCAGGGCGGTTCCCAGTATCTAATAAACAATATATAATTAGCACTGATTACGATTGCAACGGGCGTCAACAATCACAAACTGACAATTTACATAATAAAATAATTGACCTTTAAATCAACCTTTTATCTCTTTAAAACCATAAAATTAAAAATGGTTTTGTTTCATACAATCGGAGAGATATAAATACCTGTTTTGATTAAGAGGGGAGGGGGAACTGCGATTTCTCCATACAAATTTTGACGAAATCGACGTTTCATATTCCCCTTTATTCTTCCTGAATAATGCCTCTAGAGCTATACAGGGTGTAAACGGACCCTTCACTAAGCCGTCAACCAAGCAGTATGTACATCAAACTAAGTCACCCTACGCAAAAATTATTGCTGGGAACCGACTTTTTTTTTTGGGGTGAAAAAACACGTTTTACGGTAAAACTCAATCTAACGCACTCAAAACTTGGTGCTGATGGATGCTTTGAATAGTAAACGGGTCATGGAGGTAATTAAAGTAAAGTTAAAATCTTAAAAAGTAGTATTTAAAAAAAAAAACTTGTGAAAAAATTGGAACTTTGACCTCCAATATCTCCGTAACTAGAAGGTTCCCAGGTATGGTCCAGAGCAAAAAATGATCGCAATGACGGGGAGAACAAGTGCCTTTCGGCTTCGTTAAGGGTCTTTTTACACCCTTTATATATATTTTTTTCATAAAATCAAGGTCTACTGTAGACACGTCCCTGTCATTTCCTTTTTTTCAGCAACTAAAAAGTAAAGAAAATATGATGCTCCAAAATTGGCCGTGATTAGAGGACTACCAGACAAATTCTAAAAGTTTTTAACATAAAAGAAATTGATAGGAACCTAGACCTACTCTTTCTTGAAAATTGTATGTCAAAAATAATTGAATTGGCTCAGTTTTCGAGGAGAAAAAAAAGTCTAAATTTTGTGAAATAATCGGTCTGAGCTGCAACTGTTCCATATCGCATTCTACGAGGGCAAGCTTGACGCAGCGCCACGGCAATAGTTTCTTCAAATACCTTTTTTCAAATTCCTCACAGGTCCTGTCTCCTCTTAACTAGCCGCGGCCCTTACTTTTTACCTTTTTGTTATCGTCATTAACATTAAATCATGATCGGGCGCGTGTGGCTAAAACATTAACGTAGTTTCAGACTTAAAATTTATTTGTATTTGTAAATTAACATAGTTTTATAAACATTGATAGTGCGCTATTTATTACAGGAACGTGGGAATAAATATGGACAGTAATAACGTTGGGTGTTGTTCGAAACTCGTCATTCACATACCAATTGATTTTAATGGCGAATAAGTACACAAATAAGCTTTATTATTTACCATGATACCAGTAGGGGACGACTATTTTAATGATTCCTATAAACATAATAGATTAATAAAAATTATGCATGAATTTTCCCTTGAACTGTCTAAACTACCGAAGCGATATAACAAATGACGTCTCCATCGATTTGTTTATATGTAACGTGCGTGTCGTAACTGTTGGATATGTATTATTGTTATCATGTTATTGTCTATTCGACCAGACAACACGCAAAACAAACATGGTAATCGATAGGGATTTCAAACAGAACAATTATACAAATTAACATAAAATTGGTATTCCTAGCCTAGTGAATACTACAATCGTGTGTTATTTTAATCTGTTCATCAAACCTAGGGTTTTTAGATCTACGTTTCTTTCCGGAGGAAATTCCGGACTTTTAAACAAAATTCCAGACTTTTTTCTTATAAATTGTGCAGTGCAACTTGACTGAAATTCATTAATTTTGTTTTAAAAATAATTCTATTTTATCATCAAATGTTTGTAATTTTCTCATTTTCGGAATTGGAGCGTTTTAGACTTCCCTCGCTCTCCGAGCACTGAGCTAAGTTTACGGGCACAAATAGCAACCCTAATCTAACCTAACTTGTCTAAACACTTATAGGTATTATAAATTATATCCATACAAAGCCTTTTTAGTTTCAAAGGACCAAATCTTATGATTTTTGTACCAAATGAACGCTCTACGAATACTGCCGCGCTAGCGATAAGAGCAGTAAGTATGTTTTGCATAGTTTTGAGTAATTGGCGTTTTTGTTATAATTTTGTTTTTCCGGACTTCTTTTTTTAAGTTTTATTAATTGTGTACCAGTTTCCTATAAGCTATTAAAACAGCTGTCAGCACATCTGGTAGAGCTCGTTGCGCTGATTCAGCATCAATATCTCATTTTTTCAAAAATTGCACTTACTGCTGATATCGCTAGCGCGGCAGAATATCAGATAGACTATATTCAATCCATGAAATTCAACAAACGCATAAACACATAAAAACTTTATAGAGTTTTCTTTGACGCTCAGGAGCCACTATTATTTCTGTGAACGGCTCAGTTCCTCGACGTCCGATATCGGAATGGTTTATAGCCAATGTCGCCAGTACGTGCCAGGGGTGGTAAATTGAGATCCGTTTAGCAAATCTCATGTTTCGAACCCCTGCTCATCTTTCTGGTGACGATGTATAATATTCTTTGTATAACCCAAGGAATTAGATTCTACTAGCTTATGCCCGCGGCTTCCCCCGTATGAAGTTCGGTAACTGTCCCACGGGATAAAAAGTAAAATTTCATCCAAACCGTTCAGTAGTTTCCGCGTGAAAGAGTAACAAACATCCATCTATCCAACCATCTTCACTAACTTTCGCATTTAAGTAAGAATAGGACTCTTTTGCACGGAATTTCACGCTTGCATTACTAAAATATTGTTGGACCAGAATAATGTTGTTTTAATCGAGTAATTATTTCCGTTGATGATTGAAGATATTAATGTTTGCTTTTAAATTGCAATTCATTAAATATTAATGAGTAATTGAAGTAACCTTCAATTCTCTAAACTAAACGATGAACTAAGTATCATTGAATTATTCCAACTTGAATTTACCTTCTCGCTTACAAATGAATGATAAAGCGGTGTTCTCAATTCTCATATTTTGGGCACGGTTTTGTAGGAGTGACTGTACTCGCGTTCTTCCATCAAAAGTATTAGTAAAATTAGGTAAGGGTGCTGCTTTCTGACATTGAAAATCCTTAAACGAAGGGAAAACCAGTTCCTCTTATCCAAATACATACTAGGTAGCATCAAAAGTATGACGGAATAGTCTAGACTAAGCGCTCTCTGAACCAACCACGGGCCTCAGTACCCTTGAATAGCTCCACTAACGATTGCGTATTCAATTTTCAAATCCCAACTTTTTATAATCTTAATTACTTTTAGCACTCATAACTAACTTTGAACTAAAAACCACTGGCAATTAGGTAGTTACAAAGAAAATCCAAACGACTTCCAAAACTTCAGCATAAAGTAACGATGAATTTAGCGTCACATCTTTTAAGTTAAGGGAGCGACGCGCCAACAGGGCAAACTGCGCTATCATAGGGAGGCTCAAGAAGAACACTGAGTAGCGCGGGGGCGGGCGAGCGACGCCGCGGCACTCTCTAGTGTTTTCGCGGAGCCAGAAGCGGCCGCCGGCAGACGTCAGTGCCACACCGAGCGACACACAGACCGATCGCCTCGCGCTGCCACGCGACCGCACATCGACGTCTTCCGCGAAAAACTATTACTACATGTTCGCTTTCTTCCGAGCCCGAAACTAACTCCAGCTTACCTGCCATTTACTCTTTAAACCAAGAATTCAACTTATAGGTATATTCTTACTTTCATTTATCAAAAAAATCATCCTAAACAAAAAGTTTATCGACCCTTCGGTGCAGCCATAACAACCCTTATTCACATCACTCAGCCAATCGCTCCCTCTAATTATTGACTCCCCTAAAGTTAGTTGAAAAATCCGGTCGCTCTCGATTCTGCCCTTTTATAGCTTTAATATTTTTATTACTTTGCTCTTTGGATGGCGTGCCTAGCGTTGCCGCTGCCACTATTCATAGCAAACAGTTTCTCGTAGTAGTAGTTGTCACAGCACAGTTTTCTCGTTTCCTTCATCGCGTATTTCCTCAATTGATTAATTGAACGATAAAGGGTATAATTAATTTTTTCCTCTATTTTACTATCCGGAAAACTCGGAGATCATCGAGGCTGTCGGTCGTAATCCTAAGTTGGCAAACTGTTTTGCGTCACCGTTAACTGTATTCAGGTCAATTAAGGCGCGCTGAACCATGACACTGCGTTGACATTGGCGCGTTTAGTTTTTACTGTGTGGTGAATGTGAAACTGGTGCGTTGTTGGTGGACTGTGAGCGGTGTGAAGTGCTGTGCATGGTCGCGTGAGAGTCCCGCCGCGCCCGCAGCGGATGTGCACGCCGCTGCTGCCCTGGTGGTTCGCGCCGGCTGGAATGCCAGCTGCTCTTGACCTAACTAGGTAACATTTACATCACTATCATAACATTATCTTATCACAACTACTTAATATTCATCAAATTGCCCATAATTATGTAAACTTATTATTGTATCAGCCCATGACGAGCCTAATAAAAAAGAGGTACGCAAATTAGTTTAATAAACCATCCTCAATAATTAGTTCCGTGTGTTTACGTCAAATGCTAAACGAGGGGCCTTAATTACAATTCTAAATCAAACATTATCTAGGATTTCCTTATAAACATTGGGTACGAAGTCGAATAGCCTTACTTTTTGTAACGTCACATTTGTCGTTGGTCAAATATAATTTAATCGCCTTACGAGTAAAGTCTACTAATTTAGGAACGACACTCGTCACACTCGTCACTCGGGTCGTGTATATACTGCCATATTATAAACTATTGATTAATTAACATCACAATCATTGGGAACAGTCCCTCAACGCCGACAGCTGAACAGGGGTGTCCCCTCAATATAGGAAAGCATGGGGACCCATTGACTAGGAGCACATAAAAATAATTATGCACAGCTATATACCATTCATTGTTCAGTTGAAATCATTATACTCAATATGAAATTATTGCTTGTTGATAATCTTTATTTAATAAATAGCATTCTGCACTGATAAACATACAAATCTAATACACATTCATTACGCTGTGGCATTTCTTACTGTTAGTGATTATCTTGCTCTGGATGCCACAGCGTTGAAAAGGCATTCGGACGAAACGACTGTTGATAATTGCATCGTTATATCATTAACAAACATTTATGTTGAACGATCAATATAATAACAATAACATGTCTGATGTCATCAACAGTCAAGCTAGATGAACAATAAAACAGAGCCAGCTATGGAGCAGCCATTAAAGGCTGTCTGTTTTGCGATTAAACTCAACATGGGAGGATATGACTGGTGAGCCCAGAACACGCAAACGCCATATCACTCATAGTACATTTTGTATAACACTAACGTTGCAAATAATTTAGGTATTTTTTTGTGGAAACGAAGCATTCTTTGACAGCAAAACTGTGTGACTAATCATCATATTAATGAACTAAATTCTGGCAAGCACGAACTAAGCTAACTCCAGAGTAGGATTATGAGTTATCAGTAGCGAAGGTTCAATTTTGTAAGAGGTAAGCCGGAGTACATATCTTTAATGTGATTATTTTATTTGTCTATAGAATACTGACTGCCATTTTTCAAATGGAAGCCGGTAGGAATCGAGTTGAACCTTCGCCACTGTGAGCTATAAATTATAGTCATAAACAGCATTTGACAAACAACAAACGGATTAGATATCACATTGTGCTTAGGCGCATAAAAGGGGACTCTGTAAGTCACAAATACCCTCTGGTAGAAAATGTTGTAAGCAATTCTCTTTCGAAAGCCACACAGCGAGCAACAAATATTCACTGACAACAAACTATCCCATGAATATAATGTAGTGACTCTGTTATTCATGTTCACAGACTTACAGTGAATTCTAGTAGCCACGTAACGTTTATGGAACGTTTATATTCAGCCGAGCGTACCACCCGCGTCGTTTGACGCTCACGGCCTCACGACGAAATCGGAGACACCCATGTTGGTGGCAAAATGTTATGATACTGCGGACAGCCGAGCATAGTTCACATGTCATTTTATACAGCCAGCTCCGATAAAATATCATGCTGTATGACTGACTCTTTGAAGATAAATACATGTAGCTATAACCTCTTTGCAGTTCGCCGTACAATGGCAATCTATCTCCTCTCCCTCAGGAGTTGTCGCGTCTCGAGCGCACACGACGCTCGCAATCTCACGAAAATATGGCATTTACTTGACGGCCAAGTCTCTACCATTGATAGATCTAGCTGCCAGAGTGACTTTATTGCTTACCCTTACAATCTAAAACTTGTTATTTGTTGTATCCTGTCTTATCTTCGACATGTTGTATGTACGTGTGCACATTGTATACACATGATGTATGTGAAAGTCAATACACTTCGTGGTTAATTAATTACAATACGTACTTCCTGCGTTAATGCAATTAATTACTTAGCGAAAGGTTTTTTTTATTCTAAATAAAGTTATATTAACATAAATAGGAAATGTTATAAAGAAATAAAACTTCCTACTAAAAAGCTTTTTTCAGTGTAATTTCTGAAATACGACGTGGAAGGCCTTGTCGTATTTCATTGGAGAAAACAAAAATAAATTATGTAAAACAGTTTTAATGTACAGGTTTACAATCGATAAATGTATATAGGTCTATCAAGTTTAGCTGATCTTTAGTAATTTGCCGTGGAACAGTTTGTAAAGACTGAGTATCACGCAACTCCGGCCGCGCTCCACCAACAAGCCCGCTGTAGTGAAATAATCTACTTTTTGACTGGGTAATCGCTCGGAAAATTTAATATTACGTAAGTAATCTTGATGCCTTTATATTTATACCAAGCTTTTGTGCTTTGAAAAAGAAAAGTGCGTGCACGAAACTGGATTATTTATTAATACCTATTTTAAAGTGTTTACCGAGTCTCGTACTCAGGTGAACGGTTTTTTTATTTCTGTCATTTGCTTGCAATTAGCACCAGCCGACGCTGTAGTCAATGAACTGGTTTTGGTGTTGGTATGCGCGTTTTGAGTACAGTCACAAACAGCAGACGCGAGCGAAAGGACCGGGCGTCCGCACTTGTCCCGTTTCCACGAACCGCTGACAATTTATCCGAGTTCAGTGTACCGGTGTGAGCATGTAAACATGTGTGGCGAGTGCCAGAGAACCACTCGAATGGCCTCCTCTGTGTGAACGCCCACTAACAATCTCTAGATTTAAGGCGACGACAGATGTGTCGTATTGACAAATTGGCGAAAAATATTTACTCTTATGTAGAACATACGAGCCATCTGTTTCAATAATATAGGTACCTTTTACCATAAACTTCCGTGTCGTTTTCTGCTTCAATTAAACTCGTCGTTTTTTTTTTATATCCTTTCTAACCTCACTTCAGTGATGTCCCAAATGTACTCACGCGCAAACCAACAGCCCCAACATCCCCATATAACAGATCGTAAATGTCGACATGGTGATCATGGACCTCCCCCGCTGACCGTCAAAATGAACGGTCCTGGGGGGATGTAGTAATCACCATGCTCGGTGGCAGATTGGTGGTCGAAGTGAAGTTATTTGTTTACAATTGGAAGCTGCTAGCTGTTCTTAAGTTATGGATCCCTTGATCATTCCTAAAAGATACTACACACGACGGTGTGTTCTAACCTGATTGTAACACAAAGCGTGCTCAACAATTTGAAGTCATCAAGCTAAGCACCAGGGTATATTATTATATTACGTATTATACTCTACTAAGTACTACTTGTTGGCGCAAACGCTGACTCCGTCTACAGGTCGTTGTACTTAATTTAGTTGCTGACTGGCAATATAAACTGGACTCATGTCACGATAAGAGATTATCGACACGATAATGCCTCATTTTTGATACCGATAGGTACCGAAAAGATGGGTTATGGTGCTAAATCTACTCGACTAGACATAGTTTATTCTAGATAATCATTACTTTCTGCCTAAATATTTAATCAACGAATACAAAAATTCTATAACTAATTCTATTATTCATATATTGTAGATATTTTAAACTTATTGTTTTAGATTCTGTCACCGGAAATCAGAATTATACTATTGTTTCTTTAAAACAATGTTGATATGGCTGACCAAGTACGAACGAATCATCCAAACGTGATGAAATGTAATTAGCAAAAAATATATATTAAATGCTGTCACGGACGCAACATTAACACACGTAATAAGGATGTGGCTGCTGTGCAATTGTTTTGTCTATACATCGGCACGCAGATAGACAGATTACTAACCGATTGTAAATAAAAATCATGAGGAAAACTTTGGCTCCCAATGTGTAGCGTCGCTGGAAGTGAACACTATTTTAAAATCTTCGAAACAGTTTAAATACGAGAGACTGTTATCGTAACACTACAAATTAAGTCATCAGTGTTAGGAGGTTATGCCGATAACTTGCCTCTTATAAGTTTCAAACTTATCGTTTGAGAAAATTGACGTCATTATGTACGTTCCAATCACGCTCTTATCGTGTATACTAATTTTCCATGCACGCAAATAACTAATAAATTGTAAATCGCTGTGCATTTGATATTCCTAGCTGGAAAGAATGTAATACTAAAAAAAAACTGGTTAAATTCAAGGTACTTAGGGTTGCCGAGCGTTGAAGGCTCGAAGCCAAGCGTCATCATGGAACCACTTAATTCGTAAAGTTGGTAGGCGGCAGTTCGTTAGGCATTTCCGCGTTCGTCAGCCTTCTGGCAGTGCGGCACACGCCGGCAAGGCCGTGTGAACCTCTTTGTCTATTTTTCGACGCGAACCTCAAAAGTAATTTGCGGTTATTCACTCACATGCCACGTCTTGCACGCAACCTGCACTGTGACTTACCTAAACAAATTCAAACCAATTTTCAAAATTGCAAAAAACATTGATTTATGTCTGCCGCGGTTAAACTGAGCAGATTCTGAATAATCTTTATTTTTGAATAAATTTTCATAGCCCAGTAATCTTTATTTTAAAGAACGTTCCCGTGGAAAATCACTCGATAGTAAACACGACTGGATCTGAGAATTTTCCGATTAGTAAACGTAGTGAACAAAGCATAGAGTCAAGCGATTGTTCGACATAGTAAACAAGCCTTCTGATAAATTCTCAGAAAAGTTAAGCAGGTATCGTGGTGCCTACAGTTCACCTACAAAGGTGCTCTATCCTTGAATCAGGCAAGATTTTGTTCAGCGGGAAAACAAGAAGAGTTAACAGAAGATTGGAACAAAATAGAGCTACCATTATTCCAATTTTATGAGGATCTTTTAGTTCGGCTTTTTCTTTTTTGGATGGGAATTCATCAAATAGGGAGTGCCAGACTTTTACTGACTAAAACCCATCCATGTTCCTTCTTTGCCCTTTGTGTTCCAGGGCCGCGGTATCTCTTTCGAACAGTCCCGCAGCCTTTTAGTTCGGCTCGAAGAAAACTCTTTTTAAGAATAATCTAAAAATAGATTAATTTTAAAGGGCATCTTAGGTTACTGAGAAAAAAGTATACAAACCATTCTAATGTTGTATATTTTAATGCTACTAGGTTTTTTTATTGCTGCTCATGTATTTTTGCACTGTAGCTAGGCAGCGGACTTTACAAGGTTATAAAATGTTAACAGTCGTAGCACACGAACGTATTTAATTAGCGGAGTTTGATTACCAAAAGTCAATAGTAATCGTATCCACTTGATTTTAACGTCCATTCCGATGTCACAGTTAATCTCAGTTCAGATTAACGTTTGTAATGCAATGTGAATCCGGTTTTATACTTATTGCCATCGTCAGTGCTCACTCTTCCGTAAACTGTCTGTCTTTGTTGTTGCAGCATCGGTTTTCTCAACTGTGTACAAGTAAGCATTCAGTCGGACAACACGTTCTAGACAGACATTGTGCAACGTCCAATGACGATGCATTTGTTCTCGCTTAGCCCAGTTCAATGGTGTTGCACTAAACCACAGACCCACCACGTTTGTTTCTGTATCCACGGCTGTGACAATCAAAAGGAAAATGTTCTTGATTAGCTTGAGTAATCAATTAGACTTAATTCTGAACGTTGCAGTAATAGGACAGGAGCGGTTGCTAATGTATAGTTAGATGCTGAAGAGTTAGGTAATCAGATCATTGTTTTGTTCCGTTGCCTTGCCTACAGGCTGCGGGAGTAACCTATCTCCGTAACTTTGTTTTTCAATTAACCAGTGGCCACCTACACCGTCTACTGACCAAGAGTTACTGAATTTTTAAAATATTTCACAAACTTGTTGCTTTTGATCACGCAGTAATATGTTTAGTAAATGATCGAATCGAATTTGTAATGTGTTTATGATTGATTCAATCATTATGATTATCTCAAGGAAGTCGATGTTAACTCATATTATGAAATAATATTATATTATTTAAACTATTATAACATGATACGCAAAATAAGTACGATTTTATTAGCTTTCTATTTGAAATAATTCCGCAACAATTCGTTCGTTTCATGAAAACGAGAAAAAATTATAGTAACGTCAGTGTACAATGTAGATTTTGCTGAAATGGTTTGTATGGGTGTCTAATTCAGTTATTTCCCCATAACACCCGTGAATGCAGTAGTTGTAGGTTAACCGGACGCGTCGCGCCCCCTCGTGCGTTGAACTGCCGGTTATATTTAACTACGACAACACGTGTGCACAGGCAATACGACACACGGTTCTCTCCAACTTGGATACAGTTTTAACTCTCTAAAATTTTCATATTTTGCGCGTGTTAGGGTGAATTTGGTCATACTTTTAAGATAAGACAAGAAGTATAAGTCTTATAGCAAAGTAGCTGTTGCCCGCGACTTCGTTCGCGTGGTAATTTTGATGAGTATGAGTGAGGAAAACAAAAAATAGCCTATGTCCTTCCCCAGCATATAGTCTATCTCCTCGCCAATTTCATTACTATCCGATCAGCTGTTTAGTCGTGAAAGGGTAGCAAACAAACAGAGTAACTTTCGCATTTATAATATTAGTATGGATACAATTTGAAATTTTGACATTTACCATACAAAACTATCAGACGTCAAAAAATATTTCTCAGGAAATGCCATTACACCACTACCATTTTCTTCATCATCATCATCTTAGAAAAGTTTGTTCGAATTCTTCTTACATGCTCAATTCTTATTCAAGCCAATCTTGCCAATCGCACCGATAATATACTTAGATGACACCATAGTTCAGCTTGAAGAAACCATTCACAAACTCAAGTACTTCAAAACTGCAAGGAACTTTAAAGAACCCTCTTAAATTATGTGCAGGAAACGATGCTTTAAAATTTGCATTCTCCGGTAGGTTTTAGCCGCCATTCAGTCGCCGAAAGTGCATTGTCGGCTCTCCATAAAAGTCTGCCTTTCATTAAGGAACTGCGTGTGAAGGTGAAGGCATTCGCTGGTACCTGAGGAGTGACAATGGAGTTCAATCAACCCGTACACCACCGCCCACCCAACCCGTCATTGTGACGTGTACTACACTCTTCTATTGTCACTTCTTAAGTCTTGGTGCATGGTGCGCTTGTACAATGTTCTGAGATTGTATCCTTGATCTTTTTATGCCGCAGCCATATTTAAAAAAAATGTCATAGTAGAAAGTTGAATCACACCTTTCTCCAGCATTCAATTACAGGGTCACGTAATGTTAAGATTAATTAAATCAAATTATTAATTAAATGCTGTCAAATTTACCTTTAAGCCCATTTGCTTTAAAAAAAAATCTAAAGAGATTACATTCAGTAATAAAATAATGCATCACTCTAAGATAGACTGGTAGAAAATTCCCAAGGCATTAAGTCCGCCTTTGTACATTATGTGCATAAAGTTTTAATAAATAAAATAAAGCAAATTGTAAAAGAACTAAATTTCTTGCACTCCGTCCATAAGTGCAAAAAGCCTGCCTTGCAAAGTACTTAAAACTAAGGCGCATTGCCCATAAGTTACGTACAAGGTGTGGATACACCAACTAGTTAAGTAGGACTATCGACTCGGCTCATACTACCCTGAAACCATTAAGCTATAAACGACACCCATGGTTTTATAGCAGACACACAACATTATATTCACTAAGGCATGACTTTGATGGAGACCTACTCGTCAACAAACTACATGATGCTCGCAAACTTTTCGTGTAAATAAGTTAGCCAACTAATAATGTAAACTTTGTGCGGTACTGGCCAGTCAGCATATAATTGTTTTCGTTGCTGCTGTTAAATTTCTAGTTGAATTTCCATTAAAACCATTCGGCTGCATCGCAAAAAATAAGCACACGAATTTAGAGAAGAGGCCGCGGTGGTGCGAACTCGTCGCAGCCGAGGCGTATTGATCGGTGTGCGCGCGCAGCGTCTGCCCAAGTGTACACAGACGGTCGGTGAAGCGTTTCGACGCTGTGCCGCGACAACTCCACTCAACACTTAGACCAGGAGGACGTCATCACCCATTCACTTCTCCTCTATTCATAACCAATCTTTGATGTAACAAGATCGACTCCATTATCGTCCTCGATCCTATCAAGTTCAAGCACTCTCAAAATAATTATCATATTTTACTCTAATCGACACCTGAAGCATTCCAATGAAATAAACATGAATCGTGTCCTGTATAATACGCACGACTAAACATAGTTTGCGGCGTGTAATGGAGGCGATCAGCTGTGTGGATCGTTGGCATCGCCCCCCGCGCTCCGGCCCCCGACGCTTATCTGACATCCTCCCGCGTGATAAATAGTCCCGTTGTATCTTCACCCTCACCGCAAGGACAGAACTCTATCGACTGGGAAGACTCCGCTCTACGTGCACGAAATTCGCACCCTTATAAATACATTTAATTAGTTAAAACATTAACAAAGGTAATGGCGGTAATACGCAAGGAATTTGACTAGATATTTAAAGAAATTCCTCTGGCATTTGTTTCAGGAGGCTTTCAAATTTTAATTTCATTAATGGCGAAGCTACGTTGATTAAAGCCAACGATTAAACAATCTTTAACCCGAGACCAAAGATCAAAACCCTGTTTAACCCGCTGGGACTAAAGATATCGAATTGCCAAATATCTTCGTCGGCGCGACGGCACCCTCTGAGGTCGGATTTCTGCTACTAAGGTTTTTGAGAGAAACGAGATACGCTGCAAGGATCCCTTTTGTGATTAATATTCCCTTAGAAACGAAGAACTTGTTTCTCACCGAGTTATGATTAATGTATACATTTATAAAATATCCGGTCATACATACGCCAATAATTAGATAGTTACAGACTGTTTCTATAATTAACAATCTTATACAGATTTTTACATATTATTCAATCGTCTCGCCGTATTCATCAATTCCCTGTGTCCATTTATAATTTTCACACATTTTGCCATAAAGAGCGAAATAACGCAAACGAACGTTCAATTCATCGCAGTTAATTGATGTCACGACAATGACCGTGTTATTAGCCCATCATTCGTAATGAAGAGGACATAATTGTGTGCAGCGGAGGCAGCCCACGCCAACCGCAACCAAATTATGTCCATGCGTATCATATCTCTCTAATGCGAGAGACGCCCTTATGTAAGCCTGATGTTAATGGCCACAATGAAGTGCTGAGCAACGAGGTGGACGTTCGATATCATACGTAATATTTCCAGTGACCCTCAAACGTACACTTGACTGCTAACCTTGCTCCATTCGCTGGCGGCAAACGTTACCGACTATTACCTTACCGCCTCATCTACTCGTTACTCATTCGCGAGGCCGCTGCCGCAGGTTTGGCTCTCCATTCGACTTTTAGTGGACATTTCGCAACGTTGACGTAAGCCCAAACATTATCATAATATCTAATGTGGCTAACTTTTATTTTGTGTGATAAATAAATCGGTGGTGGTGTTTAAACCAAGAGTATATTATCATAAAATTATGAATTTACGAGAAATAAATGCGACTGTGTCGTTAATTACGAGGCAAAGCGGTTCTAGAACTTGACCTCCTTAGTGAAACACGTTTGGATTTTAGCATTATGCAATTATTGCGATGTTATTTCTGTATGCATGAAGGTTATGAAGTCCTTCATGGTCCAGCCAGGGTGAATGACAAAAGCACGTTACGTTCTACTGGTTATCAAGCGTTACGTCTTATCGTGTAACTGCTGTCATAATCTGGGTGAGCTTATTTATTTCAAAGTGACGTTAATAAGAGACGTGTCGTTGTAAACTTGTGATAGGCGAGAGGCAGAGGATGTCATCTTCACTATTCATACGACGTTATTGCCTCCGTCGCGCGGGGCCTACATTGATCGTATGCTCAACATAAAGCTCCTTACCCTTAGCTGGCTAGCCTTATCTGATTCTATTTACGATACGAAGACGTACAAAGAAGGATCAATCAACTCTAATTTTCTTTGTATTGTTGGCTTCCTGTTGTTGTTCTGATTGGTATGTAAGCATACGCAACTTTGCGTAGCTGCATTAATTATGTACATGTGCTTACCTTGGATACTTTAAAGTCGAGATATGGGCTTAGATACCGCCGTTGTATAATAATGTATGTGTTGTTGTGTAATGTTGTCATTTATAACTTATATCACACCTACAAACAACTGTTAATCTCATTTCATTTCTTTACATAGTATAAAACAAAGTCGCTCCCGCTGTCTGTACGCTTAAATCTTTTAAACTACGCAACGGATTTTAATGCAGTTTTCAGCAATAGATAAAGTGATTCAAGCTTAAGGTTTATATATGTATATGTGTATCTACATTGCACCCGAAGCCAGGGCGGGTCTCTAGTATAATATAAATTGTAACAATTTGTTATTTTTGTTTCAGGTAATTTGAGTGTACTTTGACTAAGCTAACAATGAGTGTAATTCAGTATGTAGTAAGTATTCCAAAACTATTAACACGTGCCATCAGGATTCTGGATTTTTAGCGTCCTCTTGTCTGCCATATTGCCATAGGCATCATTGCCATATTGCATTAGCTTTACATACATCATCATCAGCCTACCGCAGTCCACTGCTGGACGTAGGGCTCCTCAATCGCACGCCACTCGACTCGATTCTCAGCAACTCTCATCCAGTTGCTACCCTGCGAAGATCGTAGCTCCACCGAGCCTGAGGGCTTCTCACCTTGCCAAGAGATGTCAGCAAACCGGTCCCGGTCTGCAAGGGCCGAAGCCTGCCGGGACTGCGGGACTGTTCGAAAGAGATACCGCGGCCCCGGAACACAAAGGGCACAGAAGGAACATGGATGGGTTTTAGTCACTACAAGTTTGTCGCTGCCTTCCGCTCCGCCTAGAGCGGGAGGGGTCATTTGATGATTTTCCAACCCAAAAAAAAGGGCGTCCCACCTTACGCTTAGCTTTACGTACATGTGGTAATAAATATTAGGCAATCATCATCATATCAGCCCGGAATCATCCACTGCTGGGTATAGGCCTCTCCTCTCTTCTGCCACACCTTCAATACTTCACTTTTTGCCACAAACTGCAATAACCAATTCAAAATGAGAAATAATAAAATAATGAAGTACACAGTGAGATTGAAAACAACTCTTGAAGCATAGATATCAATGAGTGAGAGAATTAAAAAGAATAGGAATAAGTACCATACATACCCATGTGAGATTTACATAGTTTTTCTTACTCATGTGCTCATTTCAATAAGACTTTGTAAGAGGCAGCCTGCAATGTTCACCAACAAGATGTGTCATTTCTAACTCGACATTGTAAAGACTTTTCTAAATGTTAAAAATTACAATATACAATTTTGTATGCTCCAAGTTCGTCGCAAGTGATTACGAAACTCACTAGCTCACAGATTCTATTATTCAAACACCGAAGACGGGCCAAGGTTTCCTTCGACATAAACTTTTATAGACCTCATGTATGGTAGATAGACGCGTATCTAATCAATGCAGTAGGTAAAATAATATGAATTAACATCTTCATCTGCCTTGCTTCATTCATAGGGCACGGCTTCAAGGTATGTGAGTTGTCCTCAAAGGCAATGAGAAAGTTCTCGAAAACTTGGGAATTTAATGCAATGTCAGAGAACGTGACGATAAGTGCGACGCCTGCCTCGACACCGGTGAATAACGGCCTTGCTTGCTCTACGCATCACGAATGCATGGAAAAACTTGATCGCGTAACGGGAAATCTACACTGCATCTGCACTTTCCTATACTTTGACATACATCACGTAAACCGCAATCATTTGCGCGCCAGTCACTTCAATGTGCGATTTATTCCTACTTTCTCATTTTCTCAATAAAATATCACCTTTATGTCTAAATTCATCGTTAAGTATTTGCGGAAATTAATAGGCACTTTATCAATTCCTTCGATCCCCATAATTGTTATCTATCTAGTTCATAATTCAAGTACCCATTACCTTCACGTTTCGTGTTGTCGTAATTGCTTTTGTGATACCTATTACTGATAAAATGTAACAAGTGGCCAATTTTCTTTATTTTCCAACGAAGGAACGCTCGAACGTCTGAAATTCCTTTATTGCTAGAGATAATAATATTCGCGATATTATTGCGGAGACTACTGATACTCAATCTGACATAGTATTTATTCCAAAATTTGAATACCTAGAAGCTTTTAATTGAATTATTGTGAAGGCCGCGCTGAAGACTCCCAAAGCAGTTTTTTTTATTAGGTTCAACATTTCCGTTCACATATAACGTTGACCGTTGTATGTGATGTAGGTACGTGAAGTAATAGCATTCTACACTATCGATACGGCAAACATCTAACGGAGTGAGTTGCGTGGGGGAAATGGACCGAGAGCCTGTGCACGCGCACCGGTATAATAGATCGTCACCCGTCCCAGTTGGTTTCGGCGCGTTGCACCGAGCACGTGTATTTACAATATTTAGTGTTGCACTTTATAAACACACACAAACATTATTTATAGTTATGTGCATATCGTTTAGTACTGTTATAAATCACTTTCTGTTGTGATCGCTCTTAGTGTTGCTGATAATGGAATCGATACACCCAGCGCAGTGTTGCCGTGCTTCTACTGGAGTATGTTAAACGTTGTGTACAGTTTAAAAAACAATTAGACCTTATAAGTATTGTATTGCTTCGTGGCAGTGTTTGTACGTAAGTAATTTCTATATGTACTTGTATAACACCTAGTTAGTATTAAAAATGTTTTCTTTGGGCTTGCGTATTAATAGCTGAAGCATTTTCGTAACGAAAATAGTGAGAATTTTATGAATATAAATAGCTGGTCCGGAGATAGCACCCACTACTTACTTTTTGGAAGGGAGGGACCATATTATTAGGTTCAACAATCTCTTCGAATGTATCCCGTATCAATTGCTGGACCCTCCTAACTTTTATATCCACTTGGAGTATCTTACTTTCCCGGGGCGAGTTTAGAGGCTTCATTAAAACTTATATCGTATTAAATTATTCCTTATAAGATTTATTCAAACGTTATAAGTGTAGTTGTGAGCCTTGAACGTATTTACGTGATTTAAAAAGTTCCACGTTCATTTTAACGTTGTTTATTTAAACGTGCTTGCGACTCGCCTGCGGCTTTGCACGCGTACAATCCGTTTTTGTGACATTGCGGAGGAAGGTTATGTCAGCCGGTCCCCGTAGGTATCGTAAAATACGAATTGAGGATTATATTTTTGAATTGAGTAGCAGATTTCGCTTAGCGGCGATTACCAATGTTCACAGTAGTGATTGAGATTGACGTCCTGTTGAGTGGCTTATTTTAGCAGTACGTGGGGGCTAGGACTCTGGTTTAGCTGTAGATGATCCTTGAGTTATCAAGGATTTAAACGTTCGGTATTCTGTGATCTTGTATTTGTGATGTCACTATGAGTTTATTAGATCAAAATCATCTTTAGATCAAGTTAAATCAAAAGTAACAAGAAGCATCTTTTTTTTTAGTAGCCTGTATTGTCCCACTGCTGGGCAAAGGCCTCCCAATTCCTTCCATGTGCTCTTTTTTTTGTGGTGCCTCCTCGAACCAGCCCTTAAGGTACGCACGCGTCCAGATAGAATGGTACTAATTCATACTATACTGTATATTAGTAAAAAAAAAAGTTATACAATAATTCGATTACTGTCAACAAGAATATTTTATTTTAATGTTATTCTACGTCAAAACGTTAGACTATATGCCAGGATGTATATATTCATGGATATTACGTCAATCAGAGAGCATTTTAATAGTTGTTTGTTTATTTTTAATATACTCCTATTCTATTATTTACTTATGCTATGGCTGTACACAATTACCAACGACTACATTATCAATGGGCTGATGTTGTAAATAGTACTAATAACAAACGGCGTAGCCAAGACATACGCACGGGCTGACCGCTTCTCTTATCTCTTATCAGCGCGGATGTTATACGTCGTGTATGACCCCAGCCAGCGATTGGGTCGTGACGTTTTTTATTTCTAACTTTATCGAACTGTCGAACACACTTGGAAGACTTGTTCTTAGTCCAACCGTTTCATATATCAATTTAGCATATTTTTTTATTAATACTGCGTCAATGAAATTCTTGTTTGGCACACGTTTTGAAAGTTGTCATAAAACTTGGATTCCTTCAAAATATAACTGAATCATTGCGAAATATGACGATATAGATATATTTTCAAGAACACAAAATAGAGCCTACCGACCCGACCAGCATACTGTGTACAATGATTATCGTGAGTATTCGTGAGCCAAAATTTGCGTTTCAATACGAATGCCGTGTCGCGACCTAAACGTAGTTGGTAACCGAAAGTGGAAAGCCTTGGTATTATCGAGTATGGAGGTAAGAGAACATGCTTACTGAACACCACTACACTAACCACGTTCTCTGCGAATTAAACGTGAATATTTGTGTCGGCATTCATTTTTCAATTACTATGTTTAATTAAGCAAGAATAACCATCATCGCTGATTAATTGATACAATATAGCGTAAACATTAAAGTTCGAATGTTGTAAAAATACAAAATATGGAGATTTTAGTACCTATCGATAACATTTGATTAGACTTATTCGCGGTTCTATTCACACTGTATTATCGTGACATTGAAACATCTAGTGATTTTCAATGTGATCATATTTTTCTTTTAAATCTTTTAAAGAAGCTACCTTCTGCCTCACCTTGTGGTGTCGAACGAACAAGGTTTTATGCATATTAAACATCACCTAAACCGTGTACGCTTGGTGGATATCAGCGAGCAAAGCACACAATGTATCGAGTAATGAGGCCACGTACCGCCGTGACAAGAAACAAATATAGGGGGTGTGCTCACGGCACCAGAGAGCTTTTGCACCACCTACGTGTATTATTCGACTGCTCTGTTTTCCCAAAGCGACTCCTAGTAAACAAAGAGAAATGTTTGCTAGTATTTTATTCGCGTGTACAAATCACCATTTATGTAAGAATAGCCGATGTTTTGTCAAATATTACCTATTGTTATGTCGCACACGTTCTTTTTCTACTTTTACCTAGACGTTGTTAACCTGACATGGCTTGTTGGCTGTTATTTTCCTTTGATCTTGTGAAATTCACGCTAATGAAGTTTAGCGAAACAAGTTTATTCCAACCACGATTTTACAACCGAACCTCATTTATCTTATTATGGGATTGTAGTCCTTATTAACATACGTTTTATGTAATTTGCATTCATAATAAAATAAGTTAGCTACAACAAGATAATATTAAGTAAACTTGGAACAGATTTACAAGATAATCTCTCATTATTGTAATTATCTTAGATGTGATTTCAAGGCAATGCTTAACAGATATTCGATCCCGGTATCAAGGCAAGAATACGTAACTGCAGACAGATAATAAATTATGCATGGCGCACAAAGAGTGCTTGTGTATAGAATCCCAAGTTTACCATGCCTTGGATTAACATCTATCTGTCCCACCAACTCATGATGCACAGATAATTTTGCGCGGTTTCCAAGTCGTTAACGGCAAGTTTTAATGTTTATACGCGATCCATGCTCGGAACTTGAAAACTATCCCTCATCGACCCCTCTGCACCAACGTTACCGTTCCAACTCGAAGTTCTAGCAAACCACTTCGCTTCTGAAACTTTAATCGATAAGTAAGCGAAACATGAAGGAGCTACTTGATGTGTTTATGATAACACGTGCATATACGTGAATGATCAAGGTTACCATATCTATCAAAATCATGTGCGCGGTATAAACAAGCTAAACTAAGTCCCATAAAAAAAAAATCATCCCCTGTCGATTTTAACGAAAGCAATAAATTATTAATCGGACAGGCAGACATCTGTTACTTAAAAGAGGATTTAAAAAGCTTTGAATGTTGATAAAAATCTAGAATCGTACCTGGATACACGTTCGATGCCCAAACAAGCGTGGCTTCGTTAGAGAGCCCGGCTTTAGCAAATCCTCTATCGACAGATGTGAAATTCGTTTGTAACCTCAGTGGAAACACTGTGCCTATTGTTACCCAACTTGACAGAAACAAACAAGCATCAAATAAAGGTACGGCGCGATGCGACGCCGACGTTCCGTACTGTTGTGTTGTATTTTTTAACGATATCTAGCTCTAACAATTCAGTGTGCTGCTATTCTGGTAAATATTCTGTTTCGGTAGATGCATTTTGGCCTTTTTAATTGTTTATGTACTTTTTCATATTAAAATTGAATAAAATGTTAGAAAAATCTCGGAGGTAACCAAATTTTGTGCGGATTAAACACATCGACCATAACTGTGCGTGATATATCTGCGATTAAAATACAGATATTTACAGCTAATGCTGAGTTGAGGACGCGGTCGTGCGAATTTTGTCAACAAAGTAAGTTTTTTGTGTGTTCACGACGACCTTTATTGCGTAAGACGCATCTCTTCCTCTTCCTAGTTGTACTTGTGGCACAATGTCGCCCAACTTCCGCCGATCGGCCATTTTTGTTCGTCTCCGTCTAACAAAAACTTTGCCACTGAAGTAAACAGAGATACACATTTACATTTAAGCAAGGGAAACCACAAAACATAATGGAACTACATTAACTTGTCAACCACAATGTGAAATATTTCATCAATGACTACATGGCCATTAATACTGATGAATGCAGTCTTCATTAGTATAACAATTCTATTCTCAGTTCTGAATTGTAATTTAAAGCACATTTACCAGAAACATTTTAATGTACTCAATATATAAAAGTCCTTTATTCGTGATTAAATCGAAAACTGTTAGACTAACACCAACTCTTTTAATGTTCACAATCGTATTTTTACCGCCTCGTCTAAAATTCCAGAAGGGTAAAGCAATCCAGAATCTAAAAACGGTGTTAAATCCCAGAGACCCTGATTTTATTGGCATAATACAATCAGATCCCAGGAAGTTGGATCGCAGTAGTTAAATCTCAGGACCGGAAAGAAGAAAGAACGGAAGAGGAAAAGAAAGACGTACAAGGTTAAAAGAGAGGAAGCTTTTACCTTAAACTGAGATGTTGATGGAATTCATGAATCACGCTTGTGATCTCACTTACACGTGGTTAACGATAAATATCAAAACTTCATACAGGGTGCAAACAGACCCTTCACGAAGCTGTTAATCAATCAAACTAAGTAACCCTACACAAAATTTGTTGCTGGGAAACGACTTCTTTTTTTTTGGTGTGAAAAATAACCTTTTACGGTAAAACTCAATGTAACGTATTCAAAACATTGTGCTTATGGATGTATTGAATAGTAAACGGGCCATGGAGGTATTTAAAGTAAAGTAACTTACAACCTTAAAAATTTGTATTTAAAAAAAAAACTCGTGAAAAAGTTGGAACTTTGCCCCCAATAACTCCGTAACTAGAAGGTTCCCAGGTATGGTCTAGAACAAAAAAATGATCGCAATAGCGGGGAGAACTAGGGCCTTTCGGCGTTTACACCCTTTATGTATGGTGCCAAAATAGTACTTTTGGCGGCTACAGACAACCTAAGCATATTTATTAGTACATAATTATGTATCTTATAACTAGCGCAAAATCCAGCCATTATTTAAGTTTACCAAAAATAATGCATCTTTATCTACGTAGACGTGGGAGTTTTGTCCGTCAGATAGAAATGACCGTCCCTGTTCATTAATTTTTGTGTTGTTTTTTAATCTATTGGTTGGACAAATTGTCCCTCGTTTGCGCAGGCTGTAAACCAGTATAATACACGGTCCACGGACATAGATCATTAATGCCACGACTAGTAATGGCGCTTTTGAAAATCTATCAGTCGCCCGATCTCCAAGAAATTGTTTATTTTCTACTATTCCTAACTCATTTCAAAATTAAATGCTTTCAGTGCGTGTGTGTCAGACCTAGATGTCCATGATGGATTCTTTAATAAGATAATATAGAAATAAAAGGCAATATGTATGCACTCTTGAACGAACACCCCTTAATGGCTTACAAGTTTTAATAAAGCTTACTTCGTTAATAAAACCATACGCATGAATAGCTTTCAAACTAAGGACTAATCTTTTCGAAGTAAAACATTTGCTTAATATAGTTTCACGACAGACAACTTTGTTGCAAGTAAGAGAGATTTCTCAGAGAGTGTTAAAATTAAGATGTAGAAATAATTAAGTCAGTTACACCTGTTTCTTACCGGAACAGCTGTAACCGCAGTTTGGCAGCCACAGTGGCATCAGCTGTTACATGCATGAAAACCCCAGCGACCAAGCTAACTAATATTCATCTGCAAAGTTACAGGCATTTGAGAAAGTGTAACATCATTTCGTTTGAAGTAAAGAACTAGGAAACACAGTTCATTGAACATTAATTGCTTTAGTTACAACTTATGCCTGAATAAAACTGCATTCAACTGCACTGACTTTTATTTTAAAATGCTCAGTAATAATATGTAGGTAGCAAACATTAGCGATTCATTCTTCTACGAACGACCCAGTAATAAAATCCTTACCAGATTTATTAATACAAAAAAATACAGTTTTAGTTGCAGTTTGGAGATTTATTGCGAGCGCGGATGCATATAAATATCAAAAGAGAGGCGGAACCGAAAATTTATAATATCTTTTTTATCTAGCAGGAATTCTGAAACGGTAGCGGGCTTTCATTTCGCTGAAAAGCGCAATTTTCTCCATTCACTATGGCCGCCTAGTGAAATCGTTATCGTCTGTTCGTTGCGGCGGCGCCCATTTCCTAATGGCGGCTTCGCGTGCATTTAGCTTTTTATTACGTACCTAACCTCATATGTACGTAGTGCATACTATGAAAGTATGAACCTTTATGTTCCAAACATACGGACCTAAAACGATCGTCCGCCAGCGAAACTACTTATCCTACCATTAGCATTTTTGCCATTAGTCTAGGTAACATCTCCTAAAAAATATCCGGTCGTTGAAAAAGCCATAGAGCCGATTTTCACATGAAAGGCAATCCTCAGACTTGAAGACTCAGTGGGAAGCTCAGACGCGTTTAAATGTAGTGGTCGTAGTAGTGGCACCGTAAATTATACCATAACGATCACTTTATTGTGTTGGTCGCATTGAGTGTATTTTCGATATCCATAAATATCGAAGCCACGATAGGCTATCGATTCGGACTTTATGATATTCGTTGCGGGTAATGTTGGGCGGTCGGCGTTTTCGCACTGGTTGAATCGCTGCGACAGCATCGCATATTATCTTGCTGTCGTTTTCAAATACTTCATCGCTTCCGATTCCGCTTCTAGCGCGTTAAATCGGAAATTGCCTTCTAAATAATCTGCAACTGCCTCTTTGCATGTTTTCAATATTATTTTTAAACAACAACGTCATCTTGCCATCTGGCTTCTGGGCCTTTTAACCATCTGGATCATAATTTCAGGACAGTCTTGATTTAATAATGCGGGTCACTAATGACATTCGCATCAAGATAACGAAGTAAGTACGTACCTAGCCTACTCTGTGAAAATTTTCTCATCTTTTTAAATGTGAATTCGTTGTCTACGCGCCGCCTCTCAGTTTCTGACTTGTGTACAATAAACTAAATTACGCCGAGAACAACGGGGAGCGAGGCAACAATGATATTTCGGTAGTGATGAAAAAACAAGAGGGCCGTTTCAGGATTCCGGTGGGAATTCACGTCCCGTTTTGTAGCCGAGCCGCGGAAGCTACCCAAGCACCAGAGAAACACTCGGAAATTCACGACGCTTTACATTATATGCTATTTATATGGTCTGTTTAGTATTTAACATTTAGAGTCGTTAAATCATAGAGTTTTTTGAAACGGTTATTATCTATACTAAGATAATCGTTCGACTAATCTGAAGTCATTAGGAACAATATTGTCTCCTGTTCATTAAATTATAATTAGCTGCCGTCTTCTTCTTTATCGTGTGGTTAGTGCCTAACCTGACACCAGGTCAGAGTTTTATGCCGCCTCTGACTTGGCTTTACATGCCGTTGAGAAATATCTCTCAGGCATGCTGGTTTCCTCACGATGTTTTCCTTCGTTGAAGCAAGTGTTATACAAAAGTCTTAAACCGACCCCGGTACGAATGCTGTATCCACTGTCCGGCATCGCGCCTCCTAAAGTTCGCAGGATTATAGCCAGCCGTATCGAGAGGACGAAGCTACAAGCTGACTCACGCCATCCAATGCACAGCTACCTCCCAGTACCTCCGAGGCTGAAAAGTCGTAAAAGTTTTCTTGGATGCGTGGGCCCAACTAATTCAGCCAATTTCAACGCATCCACAGCGAGGTGCAATCTCTGGCGGGAGCGGTTTAAACCCCCTGACAATTTCAACGATCCATCAGAAAACCTTCCACCTGGGCACGCGTTGCCGTGGCCGACTTGGAAATCCTTAAACAGACTTCGAACCCAAGTCGGCCGGACCAAAGACAATCTCTACAGATGGGGGTTCATTGACGGCTCAGACCTCAAGTGCGTATGCGGCGTCTCCCCACAGACAATGGCCCACCTTCCATCTTGCACCGCATGCCCTATCATCTGCGCACTTGATGATCTGCTTACTGCATCAGTGAGTGGGGTTCGCGTGGCTGAGTTTTGGGCTAAACACAACATTTGAACTTTTTGCCATCGACACGCTAAGAAGAAGACAATATGCACATGAATCCGAAAAATCAGAAGTGCTTGTATTAGCTGCCGTGATAACAAATCTGCTTAAAACATTACTACTACGTACTTTTTAAACTACTTCAAAATGGAAGAGGTTATGAATTTGTCAGATTTCAATTATTTTTTTCCTGTATATTGTAATTCAGCGATATCTTCGCGAATAGTGGAATTTCGATGATTCTTTTCTCATTAAATGGGGACTTTTCCAACTTTCGTGCATTTTTAATCCTTTAGGGATGATTTTTTATAAATCCTTCCTCACCTTTGTAATTTAAGGAAATCTTGTGAAAAATTTCGTGCTTCGTTGTGTTATCAGTGAAACCTTCGCCTTAGGTTCCCCCTTTTCATTATTCCCGGTCTAATTCAACAGTCCTAAACCAGTGCTTGTTGAATATTCTGAACTATAGCAACAATAGTCAAAGAAATCCTATTCATATCTGCATAAATACAAATGAATATTGTATCTGTTGTAGTTGTATGAATGAACCATTTCGTCATTTCCGACACTGCAGTGTCGCCGGAGTTCAGAGCTACTTTGATCTTTATCAAAAAGGATGGGTAGTAGCAATATTATTATCTTCCAAGAGTATGGGGATTGTGAAAATATTCGTTCAACTTAGTTATCTTGTTATATAAAATAAACTTTCTTTAGTTGGAAAATGTATAAACAGTGACATTCATCTCAACCCTATTTTTGTAAACGGGTATCACAAGCGCTGATTGAAAAACGATGAAATCGAAATTCGAGTATCAAAAGGGTTATTTCGAATCGTTTCCATCGCTTCCGGATTAGTGTAGGGATCAATTAATAGCTGCGAGAGAACTTTGATGCATCCTTTATTTGTCGTGTCTGCCTATCTGATATTTTTTTACGATTGCAAATCATCAACAATCAACCTGAAACTGATCTGTAAAATTGCCTAAAACGTAAAAAATGAATTTCGGGCTACCTTCAAACACCCTAAGGGGTCATTGTACTCATTATTACGAACAACTTTTGCTACCATGGGACGAATCCTCAAATCGCGAAAATAAATCAACAGCTCCCTACTTTTTGCCGAATTTGTAAGTGAGAACTGATTCGATTCTTATTCTTGATATCAGGGTTGGCCCCATTGTAAAAGTTGTATGTAATAATAAGCATAATTACCCCTTAAGTAATAACTAAGTTTATAAGTATATAGAAAATACTAAAATACTGCTTTGGATTTAAAAAAATTCAATACAAGTACTTTCTTCTTCTTGAAACCGTGGATGAAACTGAAAGATGAAATAAGGCAAAACTATTTTCAGATATCAGATATCGAAGACATTTGAGACGGAGTTACCATATTACCACCAAATGCACCAGACTGTTTGCCAGGCGTGGTGATTATAGTAAACCCCCTTGCCCTGAATTCCATGTAGCAGCTGTTACTGATAGGATGACTAACAGTAAAAATCAGGCTTTAATTAGAATTTTTTACGATCTAGTAACGAACTTTAGAAAGACTAGAAATAAACTAACAGGAAGAGAAGACTAATTAACGGTATTTTGTAAAAAAATACAATGAAGCTTTATTGTCAGCTGGTATTACTATGTAATTATTGAGAATAAAATAGTTCATACAAGGAAAATCATCAGTTTACTGGTTTATTAAAGGTGATTGGTGTTGTAAACTTTACAAAACTCTTGAAAAGTAGGCTTAAAAGTATTTTGCGTTGACTTAAAAGTAAAATATTAGTAAGTAACTTAAACTTTCTATATGCTATGCACGCAATCATGTGAAATGCATATTGCATATCTAAGATAGAACTAGTGAATGATAAGAAATATGCAATTATCCTGTGCCATCATGCCTGCTTCGATCGTTGGCATCGTTCCTTACTTAGCCTAAGTAGCTATTAGACTGGCAGGGGCAAGATGAATAGCCGGCCGACAGACAGGTGAAGGAACTTTGTGACGTCACGGCTCAATCGCAGGTGTGCCCTTCTGTTTCAAAATACAGCCAGGTAACTCCCGTCGCGGAGTCGTGTTACTCTTTACGAAACATTTTTCATTATTCATGATCGCATTTTGGCCCCTATTTAAAAGACCATTATTAAAATGTCCCTAATGGCATCCAGCACTTCTTTGCTGGCACTAATGCGAGTTGTGAACAGTTCTTTTGTCCAGACAAAGGGAAAAGCTATTTGCATATTCTCGACTGTTTAAAACTCCAGCCTTACACGCTTAACGGTGCAATCAACTTGCTAAAATCATCTATATAGCTAGTCTTTTGCTTAAAATTTTAAGGTTTTGTAGGAGCGCCAGGCAAGTCCAACAACGGGTCATTGGGGCCTGCATTATGTACAATTCATCCGGTTAATTGTTGTTGCACGAGAGCTGGTGAAAGTTGGCCAAGTCTTCGGAAATGACTCATATTTGAACAAACAATATTCACATGTAAATTAGGACGAACCCATATCTTTACTCTTAAGGTTCTCTAAGATAGTCAAATGAATAAATTAATAAATGAACGAAGTGCAGGAACCACATGTTGTTAACTTATGAACTTTGATACTTTGATATCAAACCATTGAAAGATAGGTTAAAATACGTTGAAATACTCGAAACTCGTTCTTCGATTTAAATTGGAGAATTTGGTAACTTTTGATTTCAATTAACCCATATTTTATTTAGGGACTGCAGGTCAATTCTTCCCTCTTTTGTTTATCAGCCATTACTTTAACGTGGCTCCAATTTCATTATAGCTATCGGATTCTTTTATGGCAGGGCATGGCGGGGGCGGCAACGGGATTGTTTTGACGGGGAACGAGCCCTGGCGGGCGGCAGGGCCCTCGGCTTAGGAGAGTGGCTGCCCCCCGGCCGCGGCACGTATACCTGCGCGTGCGCCGCGATGCGCACCTCCGCTTCACCGCGCCGCGGAAACGGCAGGTAGCTCGCGCAAGCCGAACGTGGTTCAGTGCGCGCGTTCTCTCGCCGCCGCTGGTAGTGTTCGTGGTGCGCGTACGCTAGCGCGCTGTTCGCAATTATGGTTTCTACATCTCGTTGGTGAAGTGATTTAATCAGTGTACCCGTTCATATACGACATGTCCTGTGACAGGCGAACAAGGGCCGCGCGTTTCCTCGAGCTGCGGTGAGTTCGCAAAGCCGTACCACGCTTCCCGTCACGACCGATTCACCGATCCTTTGTTGAAGTTGAATCCTCCGAGTGACGTGTGTCCGTCTCTTTTCAACGCGTACTACCTGTCGTGTCGGATGGTTTAAGTGTTTGTGTTTTTATCTCAGGTGTTTCTGTTCCTATAAGAATCTACATTCACAAAGCCGTAGGACAGTGTTGCAATGCTCAAGCGAAATCGTCGTTGAAAAGTATGAAATTGGTGCCATTGAGGATTTTTTCTGTGATTACAATTCTTGCAATAAAACTTGGTAACGTTGAAATTTCAAGTACAAAGTCATTAGTGTTGTGTTTTAGTGACCTTGACAACTAAGTTACGAAACCAGCGACCCGAGCACACGTAATGTCTAAGAAATTGGCGGTCACGATTTTCTTCCGTAACCTTAAGGCTCCAAGCCTTGACAATTTTCTTATCAGCTTACATTAATCCAAAACGTAACCCTTTGGTTCTTCGATCACGGCGTGAACGTATAGTATGGCAAAGCTGTTAAGAAACCTTTACGACCTATTTTGATGGATTGCAACGTCGCTTAAACAGTTCCACCATTACATTAGTGTCGGTTGCGAGAGCACCTCATTTCTGGTGGAATGTAAGCGGTAGGGCAAGAGTGGCTCGGCCCAGGCGCAGATGTGGGGCGCGGGCGCACTCCCCGCCTCGCCTCCCGGCCTTGAAAGGCTCTTGACCAGGCCAGCGCCGCCGATGTCGTATTTATTGCAACCTCCACGATCCGTACCGACGAGGTTATTGACGCCTCGCGGCTTGATGCCTTCACCTAACCACTATTCTTTATCATGGGAACACTAGCAATGCCGAGTCGAGTCCGCCTAATGCTTGCCTTCTCCTTGTAGCGATTGTTCTCACGTCGATCTTGTTATAATGAATAACTACAATAGTTATTACGTCATTTGCTAAGCGAGTTTCCGCCTTTAAAGTTTGGTAGTTAACGACGTGAGTCACGCAACTGACACGCTTCATAATAAATCTGCAGCACACAATGTATTGTGTGAGCAAACAAATACCTATAAGGTTTAGGTGCATTGTACTTCTGTTGGTCAAAGATTTACGTCAGAGTTGTCCAGTAGACTGGTACATGCGCAGAGCGAAGTGTCTTTCATTGTCGCGAGTAATATTTATAAATACTGGTTTGAGCAGTCACAGGATCGATGCCCAGCGAGCCCTAGGTGAAGGACGGTTGTCTAGTCCCTCGCCCTCTGAACACTGCGTTTCATTGACAAAGAACATTTATTATGGTCGATTCTGATTATGGAATATCCCGAATGGCCTAAGATTTGGCGAAGCCACCTTTGTGTTTCATTATGGTCGCTCACTTGAATTCATGAAAAACTATAAGCCCAGAGTAACCTATGTTTAAATCTGTGTCCAACAGTCCAATGAGATCAATCAGCTGCCTGTACCATATGGCGCCGAGATCCACACTTCATAAAGTGAATGAGGCCAGCGCATATGTTGCCGCTTTCACTCCCAACATCACAATCGATATTACGTATAGCCTCGTGCGTAGTCGCGAAACAAACCGGTGACAAAATCGAATTCCGCACTTTATTTAGCTTAACTATTTTGTTATTAAATACAACTGAAAATAGCAATAACTACGCTTGCTTTTCAGGCATACACCGAGAAGTTGACACCTTCGATTGTTCCTTAACTACAGCATTGTACTCCATATCAGTCTAATCGAGCTCTGGGTTAAGTTCAAACAAACACAACATTACACCCATCATTTTTACAGTCCAGTGAAAATGATAAACAATCGTGTTTCATTTTCTAAAATTCTAAATGAAAGAACAGTAAGCGTGCCATCAAAATGACGTAGTTTAATTAGTACAATAATAAAGCTTAGCGTACGGCCGCCTGGTTGGCGAAGCAGGAGGGTAGTTTTTGCCGACAGCAGCTGGTAACCCCAGCAGTGACTCACGTCCTGTGTGCCCCACTGCGAGCCGGGGTGCGTGTCGTTGACCCCACTCGCAGCCCCATGCAACACACATACGCACGCCACACAATTTATACATTGCCTTTTGTGCTCTCTATTATTTATAACGTTTTAGCTCATACTGTACATATATCCCCATGGTTTTTTTCGTTTGCACGCTCCCGGTTTATCCATTTTGCATGGACAAGTGATTGTCATTCGATTCGGTACACACATCCTATTCACTGCACCAGGGTTTTTGTACACTGGATCAATCCGTTATTCGTTTAGTACAAGCTTTTGTACGTAACGAAATTATTGTAATAAAGTTTTTCTTCATTGTTGATGATATGACGTACAAAACTAATGTTGATGATTTCAAAAACGTTTTTTCAAATATCAAAAAGTTTAAATTATCTAATACTAATACAATAAATCCACTATGTCCTTTTAACACCATCAATAAAACTATCGAGCAAGACAAAGATATTCTTAGTTTACAGATTGAAAGGAGGAAAATCGTACAATGTTATTGTTTTTTTAAGTTTGGGATGTCAATGTAAAGCTCATCTGTTATAAAATATGACCAATAGTAGTATCAAAGGTGTACTTCATCAGTATTATTGAAGTAGAAGTGTATCGGGAGTGACATTGAAGTTATGGTCGATACCCGCGAGGCGTTTGATCCGGCCACCACCGCGCCTCATACCGGTTTCCAGCAAGCCGAGACGGCATTGTTGATCCTTCTACAGAAAAACAAAATGAAACAATCTGTTTTTTGTTCCACGCTCAGAGCTGTTGGCTCGCTATCTTCACTTGTGTTACCATTTCGTTTGAATCTTGTAGCAAGTCGACAATGTTTCTTCAAAAGATTGACTATATTTGAATTCATTTTGAAAAACAAAGTTAGTTGGCATTAGTGTTCACGGAAGCGACTGAATCCTCGTCATCAACTTGGGTCACGCTTCGTTGACGCGATTTGCTTAGCAAATAACGTTGTTTCCTGCCCACACCATATTTTAATACGAACTTCACGTGTTCCTTCAAGTTAGCAACAACTTTAGTACACATTGATTTGTAGCTAGTTTTTACACCTCATGGCACAAGATGCGTAATATTTTTTTCATATACTTTGTTATAACAACCTCACTAAGGCAGCAGATTGAGAAAGCCTCCAGCAATTGTTGTGGCTTTATAATTTCTTTAAGATTTAACATAAAAAACCTCACCTTTTCAGAAACTCTTAAATTAGCGACACGTTAAGACACTTGAATCTAGAAGTTTCCTCTACCTGAAGGATGAAGGGTAGGTAGTGTCGCGGTCTGACGACGAGTTGACGGTTGTGGTACGAGTGTATGAATAATTCACGTCGCCGCACCCTCGCCCAGTCTGTCCCGGTCCTCCAAGTTGCTGGAATTTCATAGGTTCCACAGTAAAACCAATTCGTTCTTATTGACCGCCTGTATTTGTCTCAAGCACTCGAAAGATTTATCGATTCTGTGTACATGCAGAAGAACTCAAAGTCAGTCTTAAGGTGCATCCACACCGCAGTTAACTTTTGTGGAGCAACACTGTGCAACACGGTAACTATCTGCAATTTTTGCGGCTACTTGTTAACATTCTGTAACAATTTTTTCAATTGTTACCACATGTTGACTGTTTTCAAAAGATAGGCAACATTACTTAACATAATTATACTAATAACAATAAATAAGTTTTTGCTATCGGATGGTGCTCAGTAACTCTAGGAAACGTTGATCTACAAAAGTAACTGCGGTGTGGATGCACCTTTAAGGAAAATTTTCTTATTAAATTGCATTATTTTCATCTCCAAAGTAAATCTAATCAATAAAACGGCAAAACTATAGGAAGTGTAAAATTGGGTCGAAGTGATAAATGCCGCAAAAAGCATTCCCTTTTTAAATAATCCCTCAACCGAAAATTGCGGTCGCCGCTGGCTCAGACACAGACGAGGCTTGTAACATTCCTGAGGCACGAGTATAATGTGCCTCTAACTCAAAGACTCGCTTATTTGCGCACACCACTTGGAAAGCTTTCCTACCAGTTTTATGTGCGAACCCAAAACGTTTTTAAACTTTTAGCTGGGAGTGAACCGGAGTCGGAAAGAAATGTAGCCTTAAGATGAGCTTTTGTAACTACAACGTGGAACTTATAACTTTGTTACTCTGTGATTTGAGAAAAAAAGTACAATAATATTGGCTTTCCCCTTTCTCATAAAAATGCAGTACTCTCCTGAGCCACAACTCGAGTACGTCTATACAGATACTTATGTAATTTATTTAATGGTTGCCATAAATGACAAACTATTCTGTTGTTATATTTCTAGTGTTTACCACTCTCAGTGTACTCCACTATTTTCGAGAGCTTTCTTTAATAAACCTTTCTCCAGCACAAATATATTCTAACTCAATATTAACTTATTCATTCCCCATTACATATACATTAGAGATGTTTTCTGAAGAAGATATTGCTAAGTTTCTCATTGGATTCCTTAGACGAGGACTCATTCAGTGGTGCTAAAGGCATTTAAAAGCGGAGGGTGTGCTTATCTGTGGAGGGCGGCGCCGCGGCGCTGGCGGGGTGTAGGGTGGCTTTGTTCCCGCGCCGGCCTTCCAGACCACTTAGAAGATTGCTCGGCTTTGTCTTCGCACGATACTTCTTTATACTCCGGGTCTCGCCTCCAATTTGGGTTTTAGATTTATTTACACCAGCCCCTGTTTAGTTCGCACGATTGGACTGAAAATCGAAATCTTTTCGCGATGTGATTTAACGTAATTGAGTGTTGCCATTCATTTTACTTCAGACACTAAACAAGATACTCTGATATAGTTTCGTTTTACTTGAGTTCTATCAAAATATGTTTGAATGTGGTAGTCAACTAATCGCGTTGCGTTCCTCTTGAAGCGATGCCCAGGATAGGTAATTCACATGACAAGTTAAGGCCTACACATTGCTCGACGGAGGCCTTGTTCAAATTGTTTTTGCCTTCACCATATTGTTATAAGCCATTGTGTACTAATGCTGAGCTAATATTCAATGACCCAGATTCTCCTTCGGTTATCCTTACTAGCTTCCTTATTTGCTGTCGTTTGTCCTTCTTTTCCGAATGCTATTCCCGTGTGTTTTAGTAAAATGACCTCTGACCCAATTATTGTACAGCAGCGCTGACGAAACTTGTGTTGTTGAACATTTATTTTAATTGCCTTATTAGGTTTTTTCTCCGTCATGTCTGTATAGGCCGGGTGCAGGTGTGGCAGCGAAAGCAGCGCTCCCTTGACACGCTACGGCGCGCGCGCATTGCAGTCAAGGCCCTCGACTGCTGCGCATGCGCTCGACCCGACAAAACGCACTCCCACTTAATGAACAAACAATATCAGCGTCAATCACAACTCGAACACCCAGATTTCTAAATTCAATTATTGACCATCATCGTTATCATCAGCAATAAACTGGCAATGCGTAAAACAAACGATATAATGAAATCAACGTTCGTGGAATCAAAAACAACTCGTGGCGTGACGTTTCTACAACTGGATTTTCCATGTGTCTATAGTATATAAATTAACTTTACCTGTTTGTTATTTATGTGACTAACCACACCGTGTGCAACGTCAATAGCTGTTTCGTCAGAATTCAGGAGTCTTTGGACGTGTTTCCTGTTAATGTTTCCGAAATAAATAAAAAAACATGAGTATTAGAAACAAAATTATTTTTAGACGATCATCTTCGGCGATATGTGTGACCATGGCACAATAGCTTCATTATAATATGGCGGAGTCGGAGGCATCCTTGACACGAGGAGCGCAGTGCACCGCAGCATGCACGCGCCGCGTCACATCGCCTCGTTATGTAATCATCACCCACCACTATCGTTATTCAACACCTCTTATATCATTCAACTTGTCGACTAATGCACCGCGACGGCATACACACCCGATCACACATAACAACACACTCTTCTCACAAAAACTTCATCACCAGCAAGCTTCTATCATGACTTTTACTTTACCGGTAACGCTTTCAAGTTTCCTAACGACAGATACTTATTCTGTAGAAATTGTCAAAAAAAAATGTCCACTATTCGGGGCCAGGGAAACTGCTAAGTAGGTTTTTCCTTGACACAAGACCCTGTTGCAACGCGGCAACCGATACAAGGTTGCCCGACACGCCCTAGCGATTATTTAATTGTTATTTAAACCAGAGACAGTTCATCGGCGTGATATCGAAGCTTATAGATAAGTAAGCCAACTGAAGTAGAAAAATTAACTAATCAAGGTGACAGAGCTCGATTTTAAGTTAGCATTTACCTACAACTGTTACTTTAGTCGGTTTAGTAATCTAGCCATATAGCCATCAATACTAGCCTAAGGTATACTTAAGTACCCAGTATACTAACCCAACTTAAGCCCGGTGGATATACCCACGGGTAGTAGTATTCGCAAAAAAATATGGTACAGTTTAAATTTTGAGTATCAATTTCGATAACTTTATGTAATTAAGAATTTGAGGAGCAATAAAGGATTTACAAAGTAAGTTGACGGTTCGCAAACATTTTGAAAGTAGGTCTACTCAAATTATTACTGTTAAAAATGAAATAAGTAAAGGCCACGTTGAAAATTAAGCGCATACCTCCAGATGGCACGACATCGTTCGGTGACTCTTTCGTAAGATGACCCCAGAATCGAAGTCGTCGCTTTCTACAACTGTCACGAGAAATGTTAAAGTGTGTTCCCCCAGTAGAGCCTTGATTTTAAACACACCTACACGCACTTAATACGCAGGCAGTTTTAATGATTTCTGCGACGATGTTGCTTCAGAAATATCTGCCTGCACTAAGCGAAAATTAAGTAAATCTTGTTTACGATAGCCTCTTCACTTTTCACTTTAGTATTGTCTGACATCGTATCGTTTTAAATTCGGTTAAATAATAAATGTACATGCTGTGATTCAATTAACAATTAATCCTCCCATCCCCGTTGGTTCAGTATTCAATTCAGTTTCGGACCAACGTTTCAATTTCGCATGTAGATGACACTTTTGTTTGCGTTACAAATTAAATGTCGGCAATCAGGGTTTTATTTAATACTTGACAATCGATTGATTTCTGTCACATGTACTATTATTGTTTCCTTTTTTATCTGTACGACAGCTTCGTGCACTAAGTCGAAATATTTGATTTGTTTTTCTTTCTCATAATAGGCATCATTGTTGACCAGCTGTGTCACTGGAACGGTTGGACTTTATCCGCGATAGTTATTTTCCTTTCATTTGCTTCGAAGGCGAAGGTATTAACAGTCCTTGGCTCCTTACAACTTTGGTTTAATCAACCCCTCTTTGTTTGCAAAAACACCCCCCGATACAACTGTGAACCTACCTTTGCAAATATAACCTTCAATAAAGAATACACTTCCAATTATGTTATTATTCAGGTATGTACTTGTAAGGTTGTTTAACTACATAATACCATTTAATTACGTTTTGCTTCAATGATTCGTGTGTAGAGGATCCTTCTAAGCTAAGGTATTGTGTGCTATCCTAGCAAAATCTAAAACGTTATATGAATGCACGAGTAGGTAGGTATTAACTCATCTATCCTAAAATTAAATTAGTACTACAGCTGCTTTAGCATTCAGATAATTTACAGTACCTTCTAATCTATACATGCGGCTCAATGAACATCAATTTTAGTTGGCAAGAGGTGTAACATAGACGCAGGGGCAAGCTACTGCAATTCGTGACACTTTGTTATGTTTTAGAGCAGTCAAAGGATTTAAAATTTACAGTGGTGACACAGAGCGCACGTCATTCGGCTAGTTCATTGTTCGCGCGCGTTGGCACACGCTAATGTTGTCGGCCTAGCAACGTTCTCTTCCAATGTTCCATTCACCTCTCACCGAGCGTGAACGGTTATGTTGCATGAGACCACACCCGGCAACGTTTATTCACTAGTTTTGAAAAGTCTAAAGATTTCTGCAACTCTAGTCATACCCCCCGATGCGGCGTGTAGCCGTTTTCCCACGATGCCGAGTGACGTTCCAATTGCAAAGTGATATCACAGTTATTTTAGTAGCGCATGATTTTATTAACAAATTGTCCGTGTGAATGTCCATGCCCTGAGTACCCGGTATAAAATTGCAATAATTCCTGGTACTTCGCACACTTCCTTCGTAAAGCTATGCACACATACCACCGTGTGGTCATCTTGTGGTTGATCTAAAACCATTTGCATAAAGGCACTGATGAATTGACTGAAATGCTTTTAAACAAATACTTTAATGGTAATACATAAAGTTCACACATTACAATGCAATGTGTGGTCCATTTTAGGGTTGCAAATAGTTGTTCGTCCGGTGTTAGCACGCACGTGGTGCAAGACGTCAGAGATCGGCCAGTCACGTGTCCCTCTCTGTTTGTTTACTGTCCGCCACGTGAACTCACCAGATTATCTCCAGCTATCGGTCAGATGCTCTGCTATATCCATCAAAGAAGCCGTCCATTTGGTTGGTTAATACAAAAAAACAGTTGGCCATTTTATTAACTTTTGCATTTTCTCTTTGCCTTCATATCTTGCTGCGGTTTTGAGGTCAGCTCTGTAGATTATTTTTTGAATGTCTGTGGTTCAGCAATTTGGCTCCTAGGTTATCTCAGACCAATAGTATTTTATTTTTATACAATTCATAGTTTTCGATTATTCTGCTTCGCAAAATCGGAAGTTTAAAAAAAAAACAGGAAAGACACTTGTATTTATTGTTGATAGTGGTTTGAAAATCCAATTCAATGAGAATGTAAGAACATACAACTACAAAATGAATCATGCTGGTATATTCCCACCATCACGCAATATTTTATAGTGTTCTGCCAAACAACGGTTTTGGTACGTACCTAGTCAAGAGGCGGCGCGACGTGAGGGGACGCATTCACTGCCTTTCACTTCCCGCTTTTGTCATGCAGCCGCTCTAGGCGACGGAAAGGCAGACGGCCTTGTAGCTTGCGTACCTTCTAGGTGTCCCTTCCCATCCTACATAGATTGTTCACAAAACCGCGAGCCAGTAGCCCTGTGACACATGGTCAACCTAAACCACTGACAATATTAATAGTTGACTCACGTATCCGCTGAAACTGAGTTGAGAAATAGCTACACAGGACGCTAATGAATCCCATGGCAACACTTATACCTTATACTTATAAATTTGTATTGTTAATACTTGACAGTTTGGTACAACAACACTATTAGCGTCCTTCGATGACATCATCCTCAATTGTCACAGCTTCATGTACGAATCAGGCGCGCGTGACCATTTGCAATATTGTGATTGTGACCACGACGACGTGGCCAATATTTAGAAGATGCTTGTAAACCCACAAACACTACTACGTGTGTATAGTTAAAGAATAACCGAACAATTACATGACATCAGACTCAGGAAAAATAAACAGCAATTAAAATAAATCTATTAACAAGAAGCGATCATAGAACATTCGCATGTGTTAGAACGAGGTTCCATGGCCGTGTTAACCTTGGCTTTTGAGCGGTGACTTTCACGGTTAGACGGCCGGCGTTACATAAGATGCGCGGGTACTCCGCCGACGCCCGGCATCTGCTGTGACGACACCACCACTCACCGGTCACTTGGAAACCGGTTCCTCGAACTTTGACAATACATCTGTATGAAGATCTATTGCTGGATCCATCCGCCAGGAAGTGATTGCTTCAGCATATTTGATGTAATAATGAGTTGTGGATTGAACTGAGTTAAGTAACTTCATCAACAAGTTTCACATGACGTGGGATATAGGATGTGAACAGTTTAGCACGATTTTCATCTTTCATGATTTTCTTATCAATTGAGGTTGGCAGTCATAAAAGAATGTCCAATAACTGAACGTTGAACAATATCTCGGATTCCTTCTCCAAACATGTGTCAGATTGTTCAAGTGTTTTTATTAAATTCAAAACATCCACCGACCAGACTGTTTCCACACCTCTTATATTTGTCACTTTATGTTATTCATGTGCTTAATCCGTTATTTCTTCTTCCTCAGGTACAAGAGCGGGGTGCGCTCAGTGAGGGGCGGGGGCGGGGGCGGCGGCGGCGGCGGCGCGGAGGAGGCGCGGCGCGGCGGCCTCAAGGCGCTGCCCAAGCGCGCCCGCACTCGCTGTAGGGGCATGAACATGGGGCAAAAGCTGTCCGGCGGAGTTAAGTCGGTGTCGCGCGAGTGCACGGCGCCCTTCAAGGTATAAATACAAAAATATTCTAATCTATTTGCCTCTAAGAATTTTAGCTGATAATTGCATTTGAGGTAAACTGCTGCCGTGGCTGTAAATCAAATTACGAACAAATAACAACAAACTGATCTCTAAGATGAAGGGAAAAAATGCGCCACATTTTCGTACTAAATACTAATGCAGTGTTGTCTATTGCACAGGCGGTAGTAGCGCGCGAGCTGGCGCCCGAGCCGCCGCGACCCGCGCGTCTCGACGCGTTGCTAGACGCGCCGCCCGCGCACCCCGAACTGCAGCTGAAACACGCATGGAACCCAGATGACAGGTAAGACCAACACACACCATATTGTAATCAGAACTAAGATCCCCAAGAGGCTTACGAAACACCCTAGTGAACATGATAATCTGAAAAACATCTTAGAAAGTCACCATATTGATTGTTCGCTGTACGACGGAAACCGTCTCGATAGAATGCTTTATTGTTCCGCATGTTTACAAGATCTGCTTTCAAAACACTACCTACTGGGCAAGATTCTCTCACGGATCTTCTGCCAGTTACCTGATTTTTGCAATAAATACTAATTATCTCCATTTTTTAAAATTCCAGATCACTAAACATATTCGTAAAAGAAGAGGACGCGTTAACGTTCCACCGACACCCGGTTGCCCAAAGCACAGACTGCATCAGGGGCCGGGTGGGATACTCGCGGGGCCTGCACTGTTGGGAGGTGGTGTGGCCAGCGCGACAGCGAGGGACGCACGCAGTCGTGGGCGTGGCCACAGCACACGCGCCGCTACATTCTGTCGGCTACCAGAGCCTAGTAGGCGCCACAGACCAGAGTTGGGGCTGGGACTTGGGCAGAAATAAGGTATTTAAGTGTTGAAAATATTTACATCTGTTACAAGTCCAAACTGACGAAGGGCTTATATAGTTTTTTGTTCATTGCTCTTCGTCCAAGGAACTTTAGAGACATTCACAAGTCCTTCGGTAAACCTATTCGAGGTTTGGCCGCTTAACAGTTCATTTTCTGTGTTACCACGCCACAGCCATTTCTCGCCGTGGCTGTCCTAAAAAAGCAGGTTGTCGAGTGCAGTTGCTCTCTATTTTGGGAACAAAACAAACTATTATAACGTTCGTGCCAAACACCTACAGCTCCAACAACACCGCTGTTTATTTGAACAATAACTCATAAAAACTCGTCACTTTCCAGATATACCACAACGTAAAAGGCACAGTGGGCAGCGGTACGACGTACCCGGCGCTGCTGCGGCCCGACGAGCAGTTCCTAGTCCCCGACCGACTGCTGGTGGTGCTGGACATGGACGAGGGCACGCTGGCCTTCTGCGCCGACGGCCGCTACCTCGGCGTGGCGGCGCGCGGCCTGCGCGGCAAGACGCTGTACCCCATCGTGTCCGCCGTGTGGGGCCACGCAGAGATCACCATGAAGTACATCGGAGGGCTCGATCGTGAGTGTACAATCTTCATTTTTTTTAAATAATTGTTGTATTAGCATAATTTTTTCTTCCTCCTTCCTTAGTCGTGAGTCCTTAATATTTGTGAATATTAGATCTCCCTTTATACGGTCAATGGATCGATAAAAGGGCTCAATAATAACAGCCGCATTTGATCTTCAATGACAACTAACGGATGTAGAGGTTGGTCTGTGGATGGATGACCATCTATTACAAACAGAATTCCCTTCGTGCCTCAAAAAATACGTTACGCCGTTAGTTCCGACTGTTATTTGTAGATCTCTGACATATTACGTTACGGGTAGTCAAAGCCGGAATGTCTGGACTGCCAATTTTACTTGATAAGAAACAACCACCTACCTATCTAGGTAGTCGCTCGTTGTAGATTATCAGTATTTGGCTGCATCCGTTTAGACTGGAGGCCGACCCCAACATAGTTGGGAAAAGGCTAAACAGATGATGATGGTTTCATGAAGTGTCGTGTTCAGCGAAAATTCCACCTATTCCATTGGCGATCACTTTAGGCAACGATACATCCTCTTGTCATCGATACAATAAATTCTTCCTTCAATTATTGCTTTTGTTGGCTGTCCAGGGACTCCTTGGCCTGTCTCATAAAACTAGTAGGTATATCCTTTGTAACTCATGCCAGACAATGGAATTCAGGAATTGTGCGCTATTTTATTTTAAATTATTGGTATTTCAATACTTGATTTTGAGCATGATCGATCGAGTCGTTAATCTTTCCACTCATCCGAATCACGATCAGTAATGGGGTGCTGTTATAAGAGCATGAGCCACTTTTAATGACACAATAATCAGTCGTCAGGTCAGTTGTTAATAATATCAAGTGGAAGGCTCAGTCATGATAAATAATATGAGCCTGTTGTAGCCTACTGCAGTTCTAAGTATTCCATCTTTTCATTTTTGTCACCCTTGCAATTTGAACTCAATCCTTAAGATGGGATGCGATCTATCACGCGATTCATCACGTCATCACCTTCTGGGCTTTCCGGGTCGCCTGACCTTATTGTTCGAAAGCAAATCTGTAGATGTAGCTTGTTAACAGGCCATAATATAACAAATAGTATAAGTGTGACAATCGTCCGTCGTCATTACAAGCAGAATGCCCCATGTTTACATTGTCAGAGTCGTCCGTCGCAGTTTAAGTAACGTGATGTATCTGTTTCCAGCCGAGCCGCTGCCGCTGATGGAGCTGTGCCGGCGCGTGATCCGGCAGCGCGTGGGGCGGCCGCGCCTGCGCTCGGCGGCGTCGCGCCTGGCGCTGCCGCCCGCGCTGACGGCGTACCTGCTGTACCGCGCCCCCTAGCGCGCCAGCTCCGCGCCGCCGGCGCCCGCCCCGGCCGCCCCGCCCGCCCCGCCGCCCCCCGACACGACCGACTCCGAATAGATTCCTCATTTTCACGCTTGAATGTACTTAACCGAGGCGGACTGCGAAGGTGCCGCGAACTCACCGTACCGAAGGCAGGACGACATTAGTAGAGAGCGGACGTGCGGCCGTCTTTCTTTTTGGGGCTGACGCACCGGACGCTGCCGGCGGGCGACCCGTTTCGAAATCACTAGTCCTTGACCGCCCGAGTGACGCCGCAGTACATAGTGTCTCGACACCTTTACGGGTAGCGGTAAACTATTACTTCCATATACGAATACGAAGGGTACAAATAAAACAGATAAAGAAAATGTAACAGGTCGAGTCTCTATTTTTAAACATACGCACGGTTTTGTCCGATTAACGAGTGTAACACCAGAAAGGCGATAGAACATTATAGATGAACTCTGATTAATTCTGACATGTTAGCTTTTAGTGACGAAGTGTCGCGGTGAGCGTCGAGTGTACAACAAACATTTTATACGTCTGTGCGGTTTGCGTTGAAACAAATGACCGATCCTACCATAAAACTATTGAGTCCATCGCAACTCGATGCCGATCGCGATAGCGGCACTGAATACATACAAAATGTAATTTATTATAAGCACACAAGAAATCTGTAATCGTTAGATTTAGTTAAAATTGTTTTGGCACCCCCGCAATGATTCCAAACGCGAATACCCCTACTTTTATTTTAACGTTATCTGTGATAATTTTACTTTAATGACAAATTGAAATCAGCATACATTTCTCTGAATTCAATGCATTATACTTTCACATTAATTCATTCGTTGGATGTCGATTTTGGAACCTCAATTAGTAGTGGTGACAGGTTTGTGAGCTGTGACCCATTCTGTTCTGTGAAGTCGATATGGTGGGCGACCATGGTACTGTTCTGTTACCGAAAAGTGGACGATTATATACGATAATATTTATAAGATAGACGTGGCATTAAATAATGCCAAAACTTGAGTTAATTAACTGTTCAACTTTTAATGCAAGCCACATGAATAAAGCCATATTGATCTCTTAAGAGTACGTTCTCTGCTGCGAATAGCTTTTGTAAACTCTTCGCAGCAGAGAAACGTATTTGACTTGTTATTAAATAATTTAGAATGAACAACTGCAAATTATAATAACTCACGAGCCTCGGCAATTACTAATAAATATGTTAGATGTCATTGTTGCTGCAACAATAGCATTAACGGGCCGTGTCGTCCGCGGCCCGCGATAGGCCAGTGTATCGTTGGCAATCTATTTTATAGCTCATTAAGTGACTGGTTTACTTTTAGTTTAATATTTTAATTCCTATTGTAAAAATGTGTGAGTGTGTATTGTATATATTATACGACGCATCGCAACCACAACTAATGTGTCACCAGGAATATTTTAGCTGTAATATTTTGGAGCAATTTTATTTCATTTCTAGGTTATTTAGACTGCGTATTTTGCGAATCGTGTCTCCACAATGTCTTCTTTTGCGACTATTAGACTTATAGGTGTAATTCCATGAATTCATGAAAATAGTATTTTTCAAAGCACTATAAACAATTTGTCAGCCATTTTGATCCAATTAGTTGTATCGTAACCTTTATAAAAATGTGTAAGTACTTCCATTTTAATAAGATTTTTTCATATGTAGATTGTACGGCAAGGTAGACATCCCAAGTGGAGCTCACTTTTATATGAAGTTAATATTCACATTTTATCTCCATCTCAAATGAATATTGTACATTTCACGGTAAAGTCGTTTATACGCGCGGCGCCACGCGTTGCATTTTAATATTAGTTGCAAGAGTTTTATGTGAATATTGACCGACTGTGAGAATGACTATGATAAACTGCCAAATGCGATGTGTGAATGTGCAGCGGTGTTGTATGTGAGTAGGAGAGTGATACGAGCGAGGACGCGCGGTCCACGCGACTGTAAAGAGCTCACGCGCGGTATACACATATTTTTCGTTGTGTAAGAGATATAATCATAAATATAAAATACACCAAGCTCGATGTATTGTTGATAGTCTTTTATGGTAAACCTCTCGAGAGGACCAACACTTTCCTATTTGAACACCCGATTTAATTTTTTTATGTGGATAATGTTATAACTCTGTCTCCCGCACTTCTATCTACATCCGCAACATAAGGGGTTTACTACAAAAGATTAGTATAATTATTAGCAACAAATAACCATGTGAACTCTATGAATCGTCAAATTTAGTCCTGTATATATTAAACTTTATCATTTTTGCGGTGTTTAATGACTTTATTGTAAGTGGAAATGCATTTTAGTTTTATAAGTTGTAGGCAATATTTTTAAAAGGTCATTTCTAACGGATAACTGCGATTGACAGTCGAATCTCTTAGATACGATGATTAAAAAAAATAGGAAAAACGATTGGAATAATAAATATGGTTAAGAAAATAATAAATGATATAAATTAAAAATAGCTTTTTATTATTATTTCTTTGCACCTACTTCTCTGAATATATCACAAATCATAACAAAATCCATGGAGGCCTTACAGGACGGACCAACTAATAATTCAGATACTGATTTAATATTATGTCTGCTAGCAGAATCCATAACAAAATTATTTCAGACCGAACATAATTAACTAAAACTACATCAAGTTAATATATTACGAAATTACATAAAACTAAAATACTGAGTAACATAATATAAGAACTATATAGGTACATAAATTAAAACTTATACAATACATTTGCTGCAGATACGCCTGTTTTTCCGAACGAGTAGGGCAAAGGTCAAATAGATCTGGGTTTCTGCAGATATTTACGAATAGACCAAAAAGCCCTTATGTTCAAAGTGTTTACCTGCAGTTGCATCTTCCAATCTGAAGGTCTACAGCAGTGTAATAATAATCAAGATTCCAGTACCGTTGCTCAATCGCAAATGGTGTGGTGCTCAACTACGGTATCGTCACTTATGATGATGGTGGTTTCTTCTGCGAGGTCCTGCGGCAGATCTATTTGCGCTGTTAGTTCTTGCAGACCACCGATGAGTTCGTTTAGTGAGGTCTGTGAAAACAAGTTCAAGTTATAGATGATGTATCTAAACTTAATATTAAAAAGATACAATCTTTTTTATTTTTGTAAAAGTAATTGATCTTATTACAAGAATTCACTGATAGAAAGTTTGCCGATGACGCAAAGTGCTCAAAATTTTACACCAATACAATCTTGAAACAACATAATATGGATATGATATTTATTTATAAAAATAAAATTGAAGTGTCTGTGTGTTATATCAAAATAACAGCTTTGTACTGAACGTATATGAAAATATATACTTATAAGAAAAATATAATAAATACCTAGGCACTTATAAGAAAAATACATATTTTCAATTTTTGTCTGTCTGTTTGTTCAGGCTAATCTCCGAAACGGCTCAACCGATTTTTACTGGCAGATAGCTGATGTTATAAGGTCTAACTTAGGCTACTTTTATTTTGATAAAATAATAAGAGTTCCGTCCAAAAAAATTAAAACCCTTGAAATTGTTAACAAAATCCGATTGAAAAAGGGAAGTCATTTTTTTTATAATCATTTCAGGCGAAAGAAGGTCGCGGGCAACAGCTAGTTATGAATAAAGTAACACGAAAAAGGTCCGGGTGGATAAGCCTGGCTTAGCCCAAAACTACTTTACAGAAAATTTTCCCAAAATATGCAGACTACTGGTATCTGGGTATCTGTAATTCTGTACACTGTTTAAAATGGCCAAAAGACGACACTGTTACACCTACCTTAGTTTCTTTGAACTCTGCTATCTGATCATCTAAAGATCCATCTTCTCCGGCGAACCACTCAGCTAATACTCGCAGGTGTTCTGGCAGAAGGGAAGTATCCAGCTCCCCATTTGATTCATCTCGGATGACCCTGCGAAAGTAAATAAATTAGGTTGTTAAATGAAATGGTATCACGATTCTCGACAACAATGTGGGGTCGACACAATAATCAATATCATCGTTTCCCCAACTATGGTAGGGTCGGTTTTCAGTCGATTTAAATATAGTGGAATACCAGTATTTTACTCGAACCGACTGTCTTTTCAACCTACACAACCCAGTCATTGGTAACACGATACTTTTTGGCAAGACTTTCGGGATTCATCTTACGGGTACTCAAACAACTATTAAATATCTACGCTGACGATTGACTTCAAGTCTTACCGGATGGCCAAGACGAGACACCTAAATACCTCATGGCAAAGTCCAAAGATAGCCACACTATAACTGCGACTCTTACAGGCTGTTGGTGGTACAGCTACTGAACTCATGTACCAGTGTAGTGTACTGTCCACTTACTTGAGTATCCTACGTCTCGTGTACTCTGCCCCGGTGAGCACCGTGAGCGTGGCGAGGGACGCGGCGGGTGCGTGTCTCGCGCGTCGCTCCACACGCGGCCAGTCAAGGCGCAGGCACAGCGTGTGGCGCGAGCGAGGCGACACTATGTGCCGCCCCCCGATCAGTTCCGCATCCTCAGACACGCACATGTATTGTACTGGAAAATATGATGAACTTAACATAATTTCTTCTTTTTATTGAAAATTTTCAAGAAAGAGCTGTATGAAGTCTACGATGGAACTAACATGCCTAGAAGATGCCTGTAACTCGCGAAGGGTTGAGCAGAGGTCAAGATGCTCACATATCGCCAATAATGTAATAGTCTCATGTATTAGGGGTGAGCCTATTGCCATCTCAGGGCGCGGATCAAAACTTCGGGGAGCTACTGAGAAATTCCTGTTGGACAAACCAAATAACATTTTTTGCGCAGCTTCGTAATTTTATCCTCAGAGCTAGTACGAGCTACATCATTAACAAATCAATGTATTTTTTTAATATGTTTTACTTTGCAATGACTGTTGACACTGTTTGTTTTTTTTTTGTTTTTTTTTTAAAACTATGCCCCACACTAGGAATTTCTCCTGTATCGTTATCGTTTATCAGAGCAGAAAATAATTTAGAATCATTTTTGGTTTGTTTTAAATCCAGCCATGTTAAAAATTACACAAAACTCAAAAAACACTTACAATTAAAATGAATTCTGGCGCAAACAAATGCGGGTGTGGTGGACTTGTTGTAGAGCTCCAAGTTGATGGGCATGCGGCTCACGGCCCGCACCAGCGCCGTGTCGCCGTACGTCACTAGCCCCGACCAGCGCAGCAGGTCGCCGCTCGCGCACCCGTACAGCGCGATCTATACAGCGAAATAATAAGGATTTCTAGTTACACTTTTACTGTAGACCAAGACTATCCTCCAAATCTCCAAATCTTTGAAATAAGGGGAGAAAATTGTGGTTTGTCAGATATTTGCAAGTGAAACGGACAGGCGATAGTGAAACACCATTGCTGAGGAGCCGAAAACTTCTAAGTTCTTCTAAAATGATCGAAGATTAGGATAATTCTGCGCATACGCAATAAAGAACAATACATCACAAACCTTACCTTTCTATTACAATCATTGGCATTTTTAGTATCATAAAGTACATGAAGCATCGCTGTATGCGGTGCACTTGTAGTTGGCGAAAACACGATAGGCAGTGGTCTACATTCACACGGCCCGAAAGGCACCAAGTAACTTCCTCTCGACTCCCGCGGCAGATCTATTGCGAACCCATCGCCAATTATCTGACATTTGACATAGAACTTTTTATTCGTAGAATTCTTCAAACTTAGTTCTTTCCTGCCTGATCTGACCCAAGACATGGTGCTGTAGTTGGTCTTTATGGGGAATGATTTTGGTTTGTCTGACCCTCCACATATTTCAATTGTTTTCTTTTTGCCCGATGTTAAGTCCACGAATATTGCAGTGCTGCAAAAAAGAACAATGATTTAAAGGGGTTGGGAGATTCATGTATGAAGGCTGCGCCATTTTATTTTCATAATACGGCCGCACAACTAATTCTACCTTTGTTAGCTTATATTTTTGAAACGTGACATTTTAGATTTTTTTTTTATTGATTTGATACCAGTTATTGATTTAAGTAGATTTCATGCATGGCTGCTATTTTGTAAATAAAATAAAAATGGCGGATTTGGGCAGGCCAAAAAATTCGAACCCCTTTTCTTTGATTTCCTTTTCGTTCGACTAATTTCCAAGCTGCGGTATAAGGCTCAAAAATCAAAACTTAAGCAAATTCATTAACCCCAATAGACTGTTCAAGCTTGCCAAAAGATGTTTAATTCCTCCAGACACCTAAATCAGTTCTACATATATTCTATTGAATTTTAAACTGAAAATAGTGTGTATGTACACCTCTGCCTAACCCTTCGGGGATTACAGGCGTGATGATGTAGATGTAGTAAATCATTTCTACTCACGCTTCACAAATCCCGTCTACCGGGCCCGTGTAAACCATGCTGACGGTCTTCGATGCTCCAGGTCGTATCTCAAACTTGGATGGAGACATCTTGAAAGGAATACTGTCTGTTGGGGCGTTCGTACTGAACTTCACGATCCAGATTCCCGATATTGTACCATTGTTACATAGTTCTATGTTTGTTGGTTCTGTAAATTATATAAACACGACATGTTATGGAAAGAGTCCGAGGTTTGTTTGCGTTATAAACGAAGGAGTATCAGTGACTGCCTGATTTCTGGCTTCAATCAGTTAAGGGTAACATTCTCAGATCGTTCTTTGTTTTTGCTAAATTAACGATTCATACGACTATGACCCTTATTCTTTTACGAGTTATATTGATACTTGCAAAATCAAACTCTGGTCTGTGAATTTTGCTGTAATATTTACGACAATAACACAAAAGGACGAATTTTCGCTCGTCAATTCAGAAGTCATATTTTTGGGCTATTGTTATACATAATTGTTCATAAGAGTAGAGGAAGACCTAAGAAACGATGGATGGACTGTGTGAAGGATGATATAACAAGAAAGGAGGTGTCTGATGAGATGACGAGTAAAAGAATTGGGATAAGGGCAAGAGAATGATGCTATACATAACTATTCATTTCAACATTTGTACCAATGTAATAGGAAAATATGTAAATGAATTGAGAAACTTACCATTAGATAGTTGCAGTTGGTTGACAGCAGGCTTCATAACAAGGTTCACAGTACCGACCACGCCGATCAGGTCAACCTTCCTGAGTACACTGTTGACTCCTATCAAATTCACGTTCATCAGCCCATTCAGTGTCACTATTGAGTCTGCTGGAATCAGAAAAACTAGTTTATATTTTTGGTGTTAATCTTACTAATATTATAAAGAGGAAAGATTTGTATTTTTGTGTGTGTGTATGTTTATCACTACATAGTATAAAGCAAAGTCGCTTCCCGCTGTCTGTCTGTCTGTCCCTATGTATGCTTAGATCTTTAAAACTACGCAACGGATTTTGATGCGGTTTTCTTTAATAGATAGAGTGATTCAAGAGGAAGGTTTATATGTATATTGCAGCCGTGCGAAGCCGGGGCGGAACGCTAGTAATGAATAAACTCAAAAACTACTGTGCCTGTGTTTGTTGTGTGTTTCAAAATTTTTTTCACCATTATAAAGCTACATTCACCCTGAGTAACATAGGCTATATAAATATTTAAAAAATCATGTCCACCCGTGCGAAGCCGGGACGGGCCGCTAGTTTAATAGAAATAACGTGAGTTGGTGTTCAATATAAACCCGAGAATGCTCAGGTTTAAGTCAGAAATTAGGTTCTAGTTTCCGGGTAGTGAGATTAATCATAGATAAACTCACACCTATGACCCATGGGGGTAGGCTGACTGCACAGAAAGCTACATGCGTTAATCCTTACATATTCCTTTTGTGTTGTCCCTGTTCATATACACAGTCACGTAAGCCGATGTTGCGCGGAAACAAACTATATATTAGCGAGCTTCTTATGAAGTCATCCTATTGGTTGATACAGCAACATGCAGATAAGTAAAACCTCTGAGTAAGGTACATAAAAATTACAAATACAAACCTTTTTCAATATCCGATAACTTCGGCGCATTGAATTTAATGGTGACCTTAATAGCGTTACCACTGGTCAACCTGCAAAGCTGCTTATTAACAGCCTTGTTCTTAGCCTTCCCTGGTGGCTGTGCCTCATCTGTCGATCCTTGACGATCCATCAGAATCTTGTTCACATCGGCCTTCTTGATCTCCTGAACATTTTTTATTGTGAATATGCTGTCACCCTCAACTACCGATAGCTCTAACAGTAGATCAGCGGGACAGTCACTTATAAGTACGAAAGACTTTATAAGTGAGCTGTTTTCTTGTATCGGTGGGAAGGTAATCTTATTAACTCCGTCGCAAGACATAGCTTGTATCATAGGCATTTTGATGTCCGTTTCAACTTCGCCTTTCTGTTCTATATCCCCGTCAATTGAGGCGTCTTTCAAGTGCATTGTGAATTTTAGAGCAGTATTCAGTTCCACGTTAGATGTTATGTTCAGTACAATTCTTTCAGATTTGCCTGGAGACAGCAATAACGGCATCCGGGGCAGTTCGAAAGTGAGGTCTTTTCCGTCGTTTGGTAGGTCTTCGAATTGAAGCTTGGCAGTTAACCAGCTGTCTGATAAAGTTGTGACTGTTATCATTACTGAGCAGCTGACGCCTGAAATTACGGATAGATTGAGCTTATAATATTATGAAAAATGTTATTGTTCTGATTACTATTTTCTTCTACTTACCCACATATCCATCGGCGACGGAAGCTAATATTTCTACCCATTGTTCTAAAATAAAAAACAATCATACGTTATTAGTACATGCGTGTACACGCAGGACATTCCAAAATTTCAAAGTAATTACAGTGATATGAGAAAAGTAAGCGATAAAGGCGATGCAACATAAAATGTTATGTTATGACTCATGATTTATTCATTACATTGGTTGCATTTCACAAAGGTTGCACTTTTATCTATACAAATTGCAGTTTTGGACTCGTCGTTATATTAGTACATACAATAAATGGTTACAAATTAGAAAAATGCTGCAAGATGAAAAGTGTGAATATGTTAATAATATTAATATCCAACCCACATGTAAAAAGCTGAGTAAACCAAACTATATCGAATTCGGCTCCCAGTATAGCCATCGATTTTTAAGAAATTAGTAAGATGATGTGTTTGTTATTCATGTTAAGATTCCCACAGAATGGTGAATGAAGCGAGGCCCACAAACCTTTAGCTTTAGCTAAGCTCTCCTGTTTCAAATGTTCTTGTTGCAATAGTTCGTGCCAATCTACAGATTTATCTAACTCTTTATATACGATATTTGGGGAAGGTACATGTGATGTTTTGGCCTCGCCTGAAAATTTCAACTACATAGTTACTACAACCAATCAAACCCGATTATACATAAACATAGAAGAATAATAAATAGTGTTTATAATACAAAATATTATACAAAAACACTAAGAGGTATAGACTTGGGCCTTTGGCGACTTTGAGTACAGACATTGTGGAGTTAGTCTTTGGAAAACATTAACAAGCGTCAACCGTTACAATTTGAACCTTGTAATCAGTCTCGAAGTAAGAAATATAATATTATTAAGCTCGTAACTAGCAAACATTTTATCAAAACTAACAACAGCTGTACTCTAATCAGTCACATTAAAAGTTGCCCAAGTCTACACCATCCCTTATAAATCAAACAAATACCTTTGCTTGTATGTAACGGGCTGTCACCAGATTTGAAACTCGTAAAGTTCTCATGTACCGTGCTCAGAGTCGAATGACTTTTGCTTGATGGTGACTTAGACCGGGCACTTTTCTTAGACTTTGCATCATCAACTTCTATTACTTGATCATCAGACAAAGACCCCCGAGTCACCACCACAGCTGGGATTTCCGGCTCATTATTTTGCTTGTATTTATTCTGTAATATAACTGTGTTTATAGTCCCAGCGGATGAAGCCGTCTCAGTCTTCCGAGTGTCCTTTAAGTTGGTGACTTGTACATCCTTATTGTTTTGTTTCTTGGATTCCGGAATGTTCATGTGTACTTCTGTGAGAGGTTGCTTCGTGTTCATTTGTTTCTTTTTGTTGTTTAGTTGCATTATGTCTGATACACTGATGTTGGATTGTTTACCTGAAAGGATTATGTTAACAGTTAGAAATTTAAGTTTTTTTTTGTATTTTTACTTAAAAAAAGAAATATTGAACACCAAAAAATAGTAGGCTCAAGCTGCCAAGGTGCTGAGCTCAACTTCGTTACTTTACTAGGGCCATTTTCCGAAATATTCAAGAGGCAACTCTACTTATACTGTTTTTACTTTAAATATTATTTTTAAATATTATACTGTTAAGGCCTTTAAGGGTGTGAGTTGTGAAACGAGATCAGCTCAAGCCGTCTGCTTTGGTAAGTGTGGTTACACCCTTAGAACTTTTTGCAATGGCATTGGCACTTTTAGTGATATTTGTCTTCTAAAGCTTAATCTACCTTTATAAAAATATCTCTCCTTCAGAATACTAGTTTTCCCTGGCTAGAAGTGTTCTAAATATAACTCACCCAAATAATCAGCAATTCTTGAAATACTGATAGAATTCTCAACCGAACCGTCAGTGTCCTCGTTCATCAATCTTAGAGATGCTTGGAAATTCTTTATCAACATATTAGTTTCTCTTGATGGCACAGGTTCTCTAGCAGGTGGAGGTGCAACAGGAACATTCTTTTGGGGCGAGACAGAATTTAACGTCATCTGAACATACTTTGGCTTATCCGGCACTTGGCTCATGAAAAATGGGTTCTGTTTTTCCGGAACATTATTGGATGTAGATGCATTTGTTTTTTCTAATTTAGGCAGTGTGAACGTGACTCTTTCTGTCTGTGCATTGTTTTGTTTCTCCGGGAAGTTGTCCATAATGTTTCGTGGCTGTCTTACAGGTACACAGTCAAGTGTATTGTCCATTTTGTGAACTGGGTTCCTGTCAGATCGTAACGAATCTGTGTGGCCTGATACTAAAACATAAGACAATGAGAAGCCATTATTACAAGCAACCAGAGGTTTCGATTGGCCGCCGCGCTCAGTGTGACCAAGCATTACGCACACGCGGCCAGCCGTGCTGTCGAGAGCACTGAACTGCCACCACAGTAACCAACAACTGGCCAGGTCAGTTGGCTGATAACTGTCTCAAACCAACAACTTTCATAATTAAAGCAAAAGGTTGTTAAACATTTAATTTCTATTCTATTTATTGCCCTCTGGGTGACTATGCCAACCTCATAGGATCGGTCATATCATAAGACAGTGAATAGCATGCAGCTGGCATGCTTCTTGAGTTCTAATAAGTATTTGCTTACCTTCAGAAATGCTAGGCATAAGATTATAAGATCGCTCTGGACTATCAGTTTTGCATAGTACATTACCAAACTCTGGACATCTATTCTTAAAATATGCACCAACTGAGAGATTTGAGTTGTTCATTCTGAAAATAAATAATATTTAGATTAGCTATTAGCTTAATATAATATCATGGCTCAATTGTGTGTGGCCAGTATACAAAGTGTGTGGCCAGTAGATCAAAAAGGCAGGTTTTAGTAACCAAAGAATTTAATTACAGAAATGGTATGAGTTTGAGAAATGATATATGAATGAAGAATGATATGAATAAGTTCTTGAAAGATTTTTCTTCCAAGAGAAAGTTTGGCTGACAAAAAAGAAGGAAAATTCAATTTAAAAAAAGACCTATATGCAACTTACGACATGCTCTCCATAAAATTTGCATTATCATTGTTTTGTACTGGTAATATAGCTTCGCGCCCAATCAGCGATGCTTCATCAGCTGTGAGGTCTCTCTGAAATTAATAATAACAAATGTATCAGATTCTTATCTAATACTTTTGTGTTAGCGAGACGGTTGACAGAGGAGAGTGGAAAAACATCTTGAACACCAAGTCAAATGGGACAAGGGCAGGAAGATTATTATAGGTAATGATTTTGTGTGAAAAATTTTTTGGCATTTCATAGATCATAGATTCATAGTTGTGTCTAGATAAGTTGGGAAAATTAAGAAACAAGTATGCAAGATTTTCAAGAAAATGGTGCTGTAATCAACCTACCTGGTAACACGAAACAACAATCTCTTACCTTGGAATGAAAAGAGTAATTAGAGGCAACAGAGTGTCTCATAACATTTTGAACTTCAGATGACTGCTGATCCATCTTGTTGAAAATATTATCTAAATTCAAGGAGTGGCGGCCCATTGGCACTGCTTTGAAGTCATCAGCCTCAGTCGATCTACCAGTCATTTCACCAGGATTAAATGCTGTCTGAAATCAAAATAATTATTTTGCCTTATAAGCTGTCAAAATTTGCTGGACAATTGGATGTATTGCCTTACAGGTAGGTCATTAGAATATTGGATGTCTGAGGTATCCCATCCCAATCTCTTGCTGAAAAATACCCCATATCCAAAACTAAGAAGTAAAGAAATGGTCAGTGGGCTGCCTTAGGGAAATACATATAAAGTCTATAAACTAACGGTATCAACACAATCTGATTGCTAAGATAATTTTACCCACAAGCCAAGCCACAACACAGTCAAAAACTTATACTTACAGATTTGCTGAGAGAAAAATCTCCAACATCTGACTCTCCAAAGCCTTAAAAACATTCGTAGTTATTAGTAAAACAGTGCTTTTGCAGACAAACAAGATCTTTTCAAGAAACATTAAAATAAGTCAAGTTACTTCTAAGTTTTATACCTTCAATTCTATCTAAATCCAAAATGCCAGAAGAGGACTCACAGTTATTGGTGTTAGATTTGCTCATTGATGCTTGAGCTGACGCCATACTACAACAAAAACAATATTATGAGAATCAGCTGGCATTTGTTAACAAATCTGAAGAAGCTCTAAGTTCATGGGTCATGGCCCATGCCCGCTTACCGTTTCATCTCAGCATCGTTTAGCAGTAAGTGTTTTGGAATATTAAACGACTTGTCCTGCGCATAATGTATAAGTCTCTGAATTTTGTTCGGAGTCAATGGATTATGTTTATTATCCATCTTTAAAAACACAAAACTTTTATTTCACAAACATCAATTTTCCGATTTCGGTTCACGAAGTACTTTCGTTAATTTTCAAATATTTCGAAACGTCAACTTTTTTTTAATCCATGGCTGTTTAGATGCGAGTCTTTTGGTAACATATCGATTTCGTAATACTTTGCGATTGTATGATGCAAACTTTTCATGATTACTATGATTTCGAAGGCTGATACAGGGGCAGTCTGCCCTGAGAACCGGTACTGAATTGATTGCTGTGTCTGCGCTGTATACTGCTTTTTCCCATGAGTAGGCAGAAACTACAAAACGGCACATGCTACGATCCATACATACCTTCGCCTTTTGAAGACCTGCGTCATTCAAGTGGACCAAGGCCCTTTAGGGTTGCGCTACATCTATCAGAACAGAATGTCATTTTTCCATCCTTTTCTGTCCCTCAGAACCGTTATTAGCTCAATCGAGAAACAGAGCAGGAGTGCTATAGCACGCGGCAGCTTCGATGATGCGCTTGGTATCACGATAGGATAGCATGGAAAAATACGATTCCATGCTGATAATGAGGTACAGCTAGAGATGGGTCGAGGGCAAAAACAAATATGGACAAAATGGGCATAAACTTGGCATATTGGGCATAAATGAGTTTACGCCCAAATAAATGCCCGATCATTGGGCATAAAAATGAATAACTTTGTTTTGTAAAAAATAAAGCAGGAACTTAACTTAAAATGATACTTAATGTCAGTAGGTATTTTGTAAATTAAAATAAAAAGGTAAAGCATACTCTTCGTTCTCGTCCTCGACAGCCGGTGGAACTTCGTTGAGCATTTCCGACGGTTGGCTCCCAAACTGGAACGGGCCGGGGCTGCCTTCAAGCGGCTCTTGCCCAACCTGAGGGGTCCAAACTTCTCCTGCCGTAGGCTCTACGCGGGGGTCGTGCGGTCCATGGCCCTTTACGGGGCCCCGGTGTGGGCGCGTTCAATTAAGCGGCGTGCCGCCCACTACCTGAACGCGCCCCAAAAGGTCGTAGCCGTAAGGCTGATCCGGGGGTACCGCACGATCTCCCGCGAGGCGGCGAGACTCCTAGCCGGATTGCCGCCATGGGATCTGGAGGCGATAGTCCTCGCGCGCCTGCATGAATGGCGCGCGGGGGCACTACGTCGGGGGGAAACTCCGCTGCCGCGGCAAATCACCGCTCAGCGGACAGACCTCCGACGCGATCTCATGGCGACATGGAGACAGCGACTGTCGCAACCCAGTGCAGGGCACGCCACAATAGTGGCGATAAGTCCCCTCTTTGAGGAGTGGCTAGAGAGGCGCCACGGCGCCCTCACCTTCCGCCTGACGCAGGTCCTCACCGGACACGGTTGTTTCGGGAGGTTCCTGCACCGAATCGGGCGGGAGGAAACGCCCGGGTGCTATCATTGTGAGGATCGTCCGGAGGACACGGTGGCGCACACCGTGGAGGTCTGCCCCGCTTGGGCGGAGCTCCGTCGTGTCCTCGTAGCGGCGATCGGCGGCGGCGACCTCTCGCGCCCGGCCCTGGTTCAGGCCATGGTCCGGAGCGAGAGGGAATGGGAAGCCGTCACCTCCTTCTGTGAAGCAGTCATGCTAGCGAAGGAGGTGGCGAGACGTGAGAGGGAGAGAATCTCACGTCCCAGCCGCCGCGGGCGACGCACCGGGCGTCGGGGGCCACGTGGTGGCTCCCGGCCACCGTAGGCGCGGGCCTGTGGACCAGTGCCGGATTTAGGGCAGGGCAACAGGGGCACTTGCCCCGGGCCTCCACAAAGAAGGGGGCCTCCACAACTTGGTCAAGAAAAAATTACATCCTTTGGGTCCATTAGTCCATCAAAGAGTGTTCAAACACCCCCCAAAATCTCGGACATCTACGGGGTGTAAACAGACCCTTCACGAAGCCGTCAACCAAGCATTCTGTACATCAAACTAAGTAACTTTACGCAAAAATTTTTGCTGGGAAATGAAATTTTTTTTTGGGGTCAAAAATCACATTTTACGGTAAAACTCAATATAATGCGCTCAAAACTTATTGCTGATGGATGCTTTGAATGGTAAACGGACCATGGAGGTAATTGGAGTAAAGTTAGAACCTTAAAAAGTAGTATTTAAAAAAAAACTTGTGAAAAAATTGGAACTTTGACCCCCAATATCTCCGTAACTAGAAGGTTCCCAGGTATGGTCCAGAACAAAAAAATGATCCCAATGATGGGCAGAATATGTGGTTTTCGTTTTCGTTAAGGGTCTTTTTACACCCTTTATAGAGAAACCAACCTATCCCAAGCGGAATACTACAATTTTTGAGCTCGCTTCGCTCGCTAATACATCCGGATCATATAATTACTGAATTCAATATTAGTTGAACTTTTATTAGGGTTATTAAGTTACACCTTGTTTTTATTTTTTTTTTCGTCTGTCCCAAAACAAGTTTCGGTGCCTCCACTTCTTGGTTGCCCCAGGGCCTCCACAGCCAAAAATCCGGCCCTGCTGTGGACGGTGAGTAATGGGTTAGCTCACCGTCCGTCCGTCTTATGACGACAGGCCGTGTCGACGGCGCGTTCGTGTTCCACGCGCGCCAAGGGGCGATGCCTGCCGGGGCTGCGGGACTGTTCGAAAGAGATACCGTGACTCTGGAACACAAAGGGCAATGAAGGAACATGGATGGGTTTGAGTCAGTAAGAGTCTGACACTCCCTCCCACTCCACCCAGAGCGGGAGAAGTCATTTGATGATTTCCCATCCGTAAAAAAAAAAAAAAAAAGCATACTCTTAACCTTATTATATCGATTTCTGGTTTGTTGCAATATATTAGCTATAATCCAATATGTTTTTGGAAATTTACCTTTTCCGCACACTCAAATATAGCTATTTGAATGAAACATTTAATAAAAGTTCTGTTAAAGTTTTTGCCCAGGCAAAAGGCATTTATTGGGCGTTTATGGGCATTTATCCGGCGCTTATTCAATGCGCCCAATATGCCAGGGCATTAACCCATCTCTAGGTACAGCCCTAAGGTGAAATTCACCGGCTCCTGTTTTATTCACACATAGAAAGATCTTAATTTTCCAGACCCGTACATATTACACTTGCCCTCCACTGGGAACTGAACCCTCTATCATAATAGTACATAGGTCGATGATCGCTGCTTTCCAGCATATATAGTGTCTGGCAACGTTAGTTTTGACTATGTAGCCTATAGCACCAGGAAAAGTAAGGTTTAACGGTTTTATTTTCGTAAATAATCAACTGCAAATAACTTATGTTAACGTTATCAGAAAATGCATATCTTGCAGTAGATAAATTGTTGTACGAACACTACCTGTGCAATCAGTAGAATATTAGTATACAGTAGGAATATTAAAATGAGGTAAGATTTACAAGTCTGGGTAGCTGGGCCATGTGTAACTTCAAATAGGATGATGAGGGATATTTTATGTGACAAACCATACATGGAATGGATGTCAGTTTTTCCCAAAAAGTCTGACTGTAAATCTTAACAAGGGTATCATGTTTTCTATGTACTGTGATGTGAGATCAGATAGACAGTTGTCCAATGTAAAGTACTGGTATCCACCTGCATCCAGCTAAACTGCAACTAGACCCCAATATTGTTGGGAAAAGGATACAGGATTGAATAACAAAAACATTTAATTATTAATGTTATTTATTTCTAAATAATAGGTACCTAAAACAAATCTTAAACTACCCCATAGAATCCTTTGACTAAAATATGATTTAGCTTGAATTTGGACCTGTTAAAGGCAAAGCATTTATTTCCTTGTTTAGCCTGATCTGTTCATTAATAGCTCGCCAAGCATCTTCTTTTTCTTTCTTAGTGATAGGTCTCTTTTTCTGCTTTGCAGCCACCATTTTCTTATAAATATCAATACATTCCATATCCACTTGATCCAGCTGTTTCTTAAGATTCAGTCTAATCATCTCTTGTTTACACAGCCCAATGAGATGCTTCAGATTGCGACAGTTGTCTTTCTTTACTGCAGTCAGTTCAGTCTGGCATTTTTTTATTTCTGCCAGTATTTCATCGTCAGCTGGATTGGTCAATGGTGGCAAATCTTCTGGATCAAGTATTCCTTGTTCCACCAACTCCTTTCTAAGGCATTTTTCTAATGTAAGGGAATTCTTATAGCTACTTTTGGTGTTTGTTGTCTGTTTCACTTTTATGTCAGGCACTTCGTAGTTCATCAGATTCTCTTCCATAAGTGCTGATACCAATCTTTGTGTCAAGGGACCAGTAATCATGTTTTCATTGGATTTGTCAAGTTTCTTACGGATACTGGAAGCTTCAGGAGACATAGATGATTTTTGTTTATTTGGATTAGAAGCGTTCTGATCCTCAGCCAGATGTTCATCTGCCCACACTTCTGAGTAGTGACGGCCAAGCGGTGGTATAGGTGGCAGTGTTGTGTTGCTGCTCTGTGCCAATAAAGACTCTAGAAATTTTATATCATCCAAAGTGACAGGAGCGCAGTAGGGATCTACAGAACTCCAGAATTTGTATGGAATATTATTCTTTGGTAGAGCAAACTGTGATAGTTCCAGCTTGACTGAGTTATCTGAATTAGCAATGTCATTAGAATAATTATGGGAGCCACCCGACGAAGCATTGGATAAGTTCTTGAACTTAGGCACTTTGGGCTGGTTGGATAACTTAGTACTATTGGTTTTCACTAATTTGTCATCTGGAAATTTTCTTTTAACAGGAAACTGTAATTGTTTACCAGCAGCTTTTCCTTTTTTTTCTCTTTTAGATTCATTTGTATCAATGCTCTCAATTTCAGCCTGAAAGTATCTTATACGGAGAGCTGTATTCCCCAACAGCGACTCAAGCTCTAACTGTAGAGAGTCCAATTCATCCATCCCAATAGGTTCATCAGCAGAGCGGGCTGCGATCGCAGTGAAACGCGGCAGATGTACAGCATTATCTTGTATCTTTATGTATGGAATAGGACAGGGATCTGCCTTAGTTTTACCCGCAGATATGGCACCTGGTATTTTCGCAGGCTTGTTGTAGGGCGAGATACCTGGACTAGAGGGTTTCCCATTATCGTGGCCTTTGCTGGCTAGCCTCCCCTTGCTGTTATGGTGCATTCTCTTTCCCAACATGTTGTTTTAATCAAATTTACCCGCGAAAACACTCGCACACAAACATATCAAGCGTCAACGTTCTGCTATTGGAATATAAATGTTCACACAATTTGTATTATAAGCAGGCACAATCTGGTGTTAAGATTTCAGTTGTAACAGTTTATTTGTAATGTAAAGAAATAATTAACACGAATAAATAAAAATCGCTACGTTAAAAAACCACCACGACAAAATGGCGAACTTCTTTACAATGTTGCCATTGAAATAAAAAAACAGCAAAAAAATATCAGAATATTAAAGTCAAAATAAAATCATTTCAATAAAATAATCACTATGCAATAGTTGATATTTATTTGAAAAAAGACATACAAAGAGAAAGAATACAGGTAAATACAAGTATCAGCCGTAATTAAATAGTCTTCTTTTTGAAAAATATTGATTTTTTAATCGCTTTTTACATATAGCAATACTTGTGTCGAGCATTTCCAAAGTTAGGTTTAGACTAATTTTCGTCGATTCACGTTAAAAAATTCAGTACAATTCACCATTATTTCATTTCTGATCTACTATTTCCAGACTCTAACAATAAGTTTTTGTCGCTAGGTAATATTCCGCCAAATTGTAGGCTAATATTAATCAGTTTTATTATTATTTTAAGATTTTAAATAATCACTTCAGAAACACACCTGTAATGTCAGTTTTGACAAAAATGGTGAGTTGTTCCTTCGTTCGGTGCTTTCTTCACGTTTAACAAATTAGTGTGAAGTTCTTCTGATTTAATATGGTTTTGTGTTGAGAATTTAGATACAAACTGAACGTAGCACTTTTATCAGGTTGAATGAAAGTGATATGTTTACAAAATAATGCACTCTTTCTTAACAGAAATGATTGGCGTCTGAACATAATAAGGGCGTAAACTGATGTAATTCTACTACAATGGGAGGCCAGCCGTTGAATTGTCCTCTTTGCTGCACTACGACTTTTAATTCTAAACAATCTCTACTTGAGCATTTGACGAATGCTTTACAGAATGTATATTGTCCTGTTTGTAACTACAAATGCAACTCGTTACCACATCTTGTTGACCATTTGGCTCAGGATAATTGTCAGTCAGCTAGCAACGTACATACTATTATATTTGAGCGTCCATTAGATGAGGACGGCATTGAAAACTCATCAGATATTGGAAATTCTGGAATTAAAGTATATCAGAATGGTAAGAATATAATCTGTATTTTTTACATCGTATGTAAAAATGAGGTAATATTATTAGGTCAGTTTGAAATTTACTCACCAAAACTTAGGTGTTGCTTGTAAACAATGGGACATCTGATACTTCTCGTTACACAAAAGATGTGCAGATAGCACAGGAAGCTTTGCTTACCTATCTCTCACTATCAATATAATATCAAAAGGTTTTATAAAATGTCAAAGGAGATGCGCCAGGGTAGCCCGCAAATGACTTTCATGAAATAGTCATTCAATATGATTAAAATTAACTTAGAGGTGTTAATGATTTTAGTCATTATAATTCTGTAAATACATGTGTGTTACGATTGCGAATCATAATTTCTTCAACATACTGCCTGATACTGACCTGCAAATTGCAAAAAACATAAGCAAATTTGAATTTTGCCGATTACCTTACCAGTCTTACCAAGGGGTATAGTATTACCCAGTACTAACTTGATTGTGGAGGTCAGATAGGCAGTTGCTTCATGTAAAATACTGGAATTCAGCTGCATCCGGTTAGACTGGAAGCCCACCCCAACTTAGTTGGGAAAAGGCTAGGCAGATGATGATATTAGCGCATCCTCCTTAGGAAGCTTTAAGAAATTAGGAACCTTAATTCCTTAACAAATAATAAAATTAAAATTACATAGTTTTCTAGTTTTTTATTTTAAATGATTGAGATTTTAAAAAAACCTGTCTTGAAATAGTACTGCTAATCATCTATATCCTGTATCGCATGATACAGGGTGTCTAACTAGTCTTTATAACTTAACTCTTTCGGCCATAGACAATTTGAAGTAAGGTCAGCAAAAAAAAGTTTCTAAAACATTTTAAAACATGATTACAGAAATAAATCCTAATGGGAGCCACTTCACAACAGAACAAACTTACGAAGCTCATGTGGACCCAAATGAGGCAAATAAAATGTATGTGGAACTATTTAGCAAACAGTTGAAACCATGCCTACAAACACGGGAATTTAAACTGGTGAAAGAAAATGGGGAGAGCCGGTACATGATTGTCACTCAGGATGATTCCGATGTAGGAGGCACTATTGTGACAAAACAAAATACTGATGGAACCATATCATTGACTACGGTTAAAGGTAACATTACTGTAATTAAAATTTGTAATAACAGCAACTAAATTGCGATAACATGTTTTGAGAGTGTAGAGAAATCAAGAACAGAATTTAATTGAGGAAACCTTAGACTTTTTTAGCCATTAAGAAAACCAAAAGTTTGGGTTGGTCGTCCAGGAATGTGGGTATCCATAGTGTAGTAGTGGAGTGATTAAAAGGGACTGTGGGGCTATCGCCTTTCAGACCTCCCATAGCTGTCTTCAGGAACTAGACAGCCACCTGATATAAATTATTGGGGTTGCGGCAGGCCATGAAGGAGAAGGCAGGATGAACTAGATGGGTTCTGGCAGAACTGAAAAAAAAAAATTACTAAAAATTTAAGCAAGTTGCCAACAAAAATACACTAAATCACCAAGTCAGTGGGGCTTTAATTTCAGCAACAGAAACCCTACAGATTTTATTTGAAACTAAAATTGACTTCATGTTTTTCTTAATACTGGCCTGACAACATATTTGGTAGAGCTCCTATTATCTTACTAATATTATAAAGAAGATTTATTTTTATTTTTGTGTGTGTGTATGTTTGTAATGAACAAACTCAAAAACTACTGTGCCGATTTCAAATTTTTTTTCACCTTTTGAAAGCTACATTATCCCTCAGTAACATAGGCTATATTTTATCCCAAAATGTTAAAAAAATAAATATCCACCCGTGTAAAGCCGGGACGGGCCGCTAGTTATAAATAAAAAGCTATAGTAAATTCTTTCCCATTTCCAGAAATGAATCTGAAAGCAGAGAACTTAATCACACCAGACAGTGTACAAGAGCATCAGGAAGACAATCAGGAGGAGATCTACAGCTGCAACACTTGCAAAGTGTCCTTCTCTTCAGTAATAGAGCACATTCAGAACTACCATAATGATCAGGATGTGGTTGTTGAGGTAAAATTGTTCTTATTTGAATGTTTTTAAGGGTCAATTTACATTGCATCGGAAAGCGAAGGCGTGCGGAGGCGCATGAATTCGCGCTGTTCTTCCGAAACGCGCTTCAGTTTTGTTTTTTGTGACACTTGTGCCATACTGCAACCCCCTCTTGGCGCCATTTCCTAAATTTTCTCGCGGATATTTTCTAATGCTCGAGAATTCTAGGAAAGGGGCCATCCATAAATTACGCCACACGAATTTCGTGATTTTACGACCCCGCTCCCCGGGGGTCCTTGTCACAGCTGGCCACATTTGTGAGACTCCCCCTTCCCCAGTGTGACGTCACATATTTTGCAAATTTTACATGTTCATACAGATGAAGTTGGAAATATTTTTAAGTTTTCCGTTAATAGTTCTTGTGTTTTAGTACTTACATTTATGTTAGTTTGTGAAATCTGACGTCACAAAATTTAGGAGCCCTCCCATCCCTTGTCAAACTTCGTTGGCGTTAAGGGGGGAGGGGCCCCTTAACGTGTGACGTAATTTATGGATGGCCCCAATGACGAGTATCACGTTGCATGCCTATGTAATTTGTGCGTTATGTAATGATAATAAAATTAAAAATGCAGAAAACAGTCACTCCTCTTCTCCCGCAACGTAAATTGATCTTTATAGCTAGGTAAATAAACATCATTTCATCAGCATTAAAAATATTAATAAACTTCTTTTTATAATTTCAGGAGCCAATGGAAGATGGTCAGACTGAGTCGATACCTGAATACGATCCAATGGTGAATGAAGACTCGCTGGTGACGACAGACAAGCAGACACCTCGGCGCGTCATCACCGATACGGGCGATATTGTGGAGGAACCACTCATGTTCAAATCTGATGAGCAAATGATAACGTCGAATCCATTGGGTAGGTGTTTTTTTAAATTAAGTATTTCTACTAAGTAGTAGATGCTACTATTAGAACAGTGTTCTGCAAACTTTTTGTGTTCAAGATATATATAGAAAATCGGAAAATTTTGGAGGTACACCATGCATGAAAAATTAATTTTTACATAATATTAATCAATATTTATATTAAAGTTTTGCGGCTGTTTAAGTAGGTATTTTTCATTAATTTTCCGAGGCTCACCTACTTATGACATCGGTACACCAGTGTGCCGCGGCACACACTTTGCGGAAACGGAAAACAGTAAAAAAAATCTATTTAGGGGGCTCAGAATGATGTACTGAATACGTGGTAACCATTTTAGCGTCGGTTACGGTAACGGAAATATGGGGTGGATCCCTAATAAATCCCTAAAATTAATAAATTAACTAATTAATATCATGTCTCTATTTTATTTTCAGAGACAACACAAGACCCAAATAAACCAGAAAAAAAAGAACTGCGCGTCTTCACCAAACGTTTTCTGCAAGTGGATAAGCTTTGCGACAGTGTCATCAAAGATGCCATCCAGACTGACGCAAAAGGTAAAAATATGTTTAAAGTTATTACTATCAAACCAAAGTGATATTTATTCCTGGTTTGAATAAGATTGATGTTAGCTTGCTGACACTGACAGATCTGTCAATAACACACTAATCTTTAAACACATTATGATAAGGTGGATGTTGGGTTGCAGCCTGCATAATTACGTCATTTCTATCGCTAGTGCAGCAAACTATAGGTTAGGAAAACCCAAGACCAACTGATAATAACTAAGTTGCAGTATATATTTTTCAACTTTATTTCAAAGGAAGCAAGGTTTGAATTCCTTTGAACACTACATTGTCCGCAAGAAGTCTATATTGGCTAACTTAACACTACTTAACATTGGATCTAAACTAACTACTAACTATCGGAACTAACTTAGAAACATTATCTTGTGTATATTATAGGGGAAATAAAGTAGGGATCGTCTTTTATATAAAATATCCTAAAAAATATATTTTTTCATGCTAACAGACCCGCCATTTGGTAAGACTTGTTCCTAAATTATTTTTAAAGATATTCACTAAAAGGTTTTTACGAAAATTTGATAACCTTGCATAAAATAAATCAACGTAATGTCACAGCACTCAGCGCCCTCTCGCGGTGACATTCAAAAGTGCCTATAATGATCTAATTGAAGTAAATGCTTTGAGTTTGTGAAGTTTTCAACAATTAGATTAGCAGAACTAATTTGATTATGAATGAGACCCCCTAAAACTGTTTCATGCGATTTTTAATTAATCTGTAATTCATGCATTCTCTGTATTTGGTTTAATTAGCTATTGTTAAGTAACGTCAAATTATTACGAATAATATTTTTCTTGAGTATGGTGATACATTTTTTTAATTGTTTATGCAGCCACTGAACCCGTTGTAGGCAATGTAGGTGAGTATATTATTCGAAACACCATTATTGAATTTAAATTAGCATTGCAGAAGTAAATACTAATTATTTAGATTTGTATACTTGTCAAGAACATAATATCACGCCTGTAATTCCTGAAATGTTAGACAAAGGTGTACCTAATATATCGGCAGTTATGTTTAAGTCCCATGTAATGGGGCGAGCCTATTGCCATCAACTGGGCACAAGTTCAGACTCCGTGGCTGCTCCTGAAATCCTAGAATGACTGGTCAACTTATCTGTGGTATACTGTGTGTGTCACAGTATAAAAATACTAGCAGTAGATTCGTCTAGCAAATCACTTTGCTCTTAGTTTTATTATAGTTAATGTCAAAGTATTGAGAAATTCTTTTTATTGTTGATACAGACACTGAACCCGTTCAAGGTGAGTTAATTATGGATTTTGTCATTGTATCGTATTGTATTGTATAACGGGCTGGTTTCCGCAACTCCACGTCAAAGCGCGTATTTTGCGTGCGGATTTGTTTTGATTTTGTCATTTATTCGTCAGTATTCCAGTAGGATATTTCGGAAAATTATTAACAAAAACATTTTTCAACCGGCCATTTAAATGAGCATATCAGACCTGAAATCTTTATTCACGATTTTAAATAGTCACCGTGACTGGTACTTACACTGTTATTTTGTAGACTGTGGCACAGTTTGAGGTCTTTGTTTTCAAAACAAGAAATAATTCGGAGATCCAATTAAAGAGTAAAATTATATTTTTCTTTACAATTTTGTGTAATTATTATAATCATCCATATTTTGATTGTTATGCAGACAATGAACTCGTTTCAACCCCTGAATTTGTAAACAAAGTAAATTAGGAAATAATGTAGGTATTTCGAACTCTACCAATCAAAACCGATTGATTTTAAAGTCTGTGTTTGATTTTACTATTGTTAACATTAAATTATTATATTATCCGTAATTTCTTTATATTCTTGAATAACGTTGAAACTTAATTTTTGTCCTTAATGCAGTCTCTGAACGGGTTGAAGGTGAGAAAATTATAATAATGTAGGCAATAATTTAAATTATCACAATATTGAATTGGTACACTTATTATTTGTTTGTGAAAAACATCATGGATGTCTTCAGCCTTGGGGTGGGCGAAGGCGTCTGTCAGACTATTGACTAAAAGTACAAGGTGTTCTTCTACTACCTTTGGCCGGGTGCTGGAGAAAATGCACAGTTCGTCACGCTCACCCAGCCAGCTATTGGCCCCCATGATCATACGATCCTTGTCACCACAGTTCCTCTCGAGAGGCGCGCGCAGAACACGGCACGTCGCCGTACCAGGCCTGTGTCTGTTGAGATGACAGACTCCCCCAAATCTGTCACCCGCAGGCCACACCCTGTGGTGGCCGGAGACGAACTGGTACTCTCTGGATGGGTAGTCTGTCAGTACTCCGAAGTGTGACACAATCCGCTAGACTCTATACAAAGACATAAATGAATACCTAATAAATGTAGCGAGTGACCATTAAACGAACATTCTTCCAATAATTCAAACTTTACAGTCGTGTTTTGTTTTTGTCAATAGACAAAAGCGGCCCGTACCACAAAGTGATCGTCAAAGAAGTGCCAACGGACAGCGGGTTCGCGATCAAGATGTACCAGTGCTTAGCCTGTGACATATCCGTCACCAACTTGGACGAGTTTAAAACACATCCGTGTAAAGTATGTGAGTAGAAATAGATGATTATTATCATAGTTTTCGTTGAAGCCTTAGCTGCATCATCGACATACAGTCCGCGAGGTCTAAGCTGAGCTTTGCATTTGTGTGAGTGCACATAGATAGTGTAGGTGTGACGTCGGCCTAAAGCGCGGCGCGTCTTTTGTTTGGTTTAAACCGGTTTAAACAACCGGCCTGAGGCGCGGTGCATCCTCCGCGCGACAGATCTCCGCCGCGCACTTTCCACACTTCACCCCTTGTACTGTCAGCAGCGTGACGTTTTTAATTCTTAATATTATTTTGTTTTTGTGTTCGATTATATAGATACTAGGAAAAGAAATGTCTGCCAACACAAATAAACGAATAATAAGAAAACCGTTAAATAGCCAAGTAAAAGAAATATTGTGTAATTTAAATACTTATTTTAAAGACATAAACGACAAAGACATGTCTAGTGTCACTACATCAGCCCAATTGGTAGCGACATCGACGGGAATCGCGCTGTCTACTGTCAAAAGAGTTTTATTGGAAGGCAAACGTCTTTTGGAGGACGAAAGCAAATTTAAATCTCCGAAAAAGACCAGATGCAGGAAAAATATAATTATCATTGACGATTTTGATAAAGCGGTAATCCGAAGAACTATTCATAATTTTCACATTACTGATAAAGAGGTGCCAACTATGAAACGAATACATGAAAAGTTGAAGACAGAAATAAACTATCCAGGTTCAATTTGGTCATTGCGTAAAGAAGTGTCTCTTTTAGGATTTAAATGGAAAAGGACAGAAGATAATAGAAAAATTCTAATGGAAAAACATGAGATACGTTATCTACGTATCAATTTTTTGATCAAAATTTCTGAATATCGCATTCAGGGCAGGCCAGTCGTTTATACCGACGAAACATATATAGACACGACTCACATTTCTTCGAAATCTTATTCAGATGGCAGCACTTCTGGTTTGAAGAAACCAATTTCTAAAGGAAATCGTTTAATAATAGTTCATGCCGGCGGAGAGGACGGTTTCATACCAAATGCACTGCTGATGTTCAAAGCAAATCAAAAAAGTGGTGATTACCATAACAATATGAATGCTGAAAACTACACGAAATGGTTACAAACGCAATTAATTCCAAATTTAAAGCCCAATAGCGTTGTGGTTGTAGACAATGCATCTTACCACAATTCGTTAGAAAATCCCGCTCCCAACTCAAATAGTCGTAAACAAGATATGATTGACTGGCTCAAGTTTCGCAATATAGATCACTCTACATCGATGCTTAAACCACAACTCTATCAATTGATACTGCAAAACAAACAAAGATTTATTGAATATAAAATTGACACTTTACTTAGAGAACATGGTCACAGCGTCCTTCGTCTACCACCCTACCACCCGGATTTCAACCCAATTGAAAATATATGGGCAATGATAAAAGGATACGTGGCGAAAAAAAACGTATCAATGAATATGGATACAATAATGAGGTTAGCGAAAGAAAAAGTTGACACTATCAGTGTCGAAGTATGGAAAAATGTGTGTGATCACGCAATAAAAGAAGAAACAAAGTTTCGTGGTCACGACGCAGCTCTTGATGATATAACGGAACGATTTATTATTAACACAAACGACACATCAGACGAGAGTGAAAATGATGACGAGAATGATAATGAAATTGATGAAGATGCAATGTCCGGTGGAGAAGAATAATTGTTATAGTTTTTTTTTATATTTGAATTTTATTTAATGATCTCTGACTTCTCAGTCACACTTACATATGTAGGTACTCATCAGTCATACATAATTATCATAGCTAGCCTTCATTTTAAAAAATTTTGCTTATTTAGTTTTATTTTATTTTTAAACTTGTATACCTCTCCCACTTATGTTATATACCTACTACCTAAAACATAAAAATATATTTTTTAAAGTTTTTTTTCTGACTCTACTTTTGGTAATCACTCACACAAATGCAAAGCTCAGCTTAGATCTCGCGGACTGTACCTGCATATCTATTCACAAACGCTTCGATTCGATTTCGATTCGACAAGTCGTTTGTCTATCTCGCTCGCTTTCGTAATGCCAAAAAAAGATAGACATACGACTTGTCGAATCGAAATCGAATCGAAGCGTTTGTGAATAGCTATGCTGATGGCCGTTTTAAACTTCATAAGATAGAAGGGGACAATTAATGCTTATTATTGAACACAAATGCAAACAATCGGACCATACAGACTCATACGATAAATCAGTAAATCAATGAGCAAACGATGAACTATTTGTCGGCCGGAAAGATGCGGCCAATTTTCAGTAACCAATAAATGAAAAAACGCGGCAACCTGTCCATCGGTGCCATCGGTTCTTTGTTGTGAACCGATGGCACCTGTCCGGGGTCACTGTCCGGGGTGATGATGGTCACTGTCCGGGGGATCTTCCTTGACAATAAAGACAATAATTTGTCCTGGTTCACGGTTTTTTTTGTTTATAATTATTTGACGGAACATAAAAAGATCAGCCAATATGGATTGGATATTGTATGATAATGAAACGTGTTTTTTTTAGTAAAATATCCGTGCCTCTACTGTCCTGTGGCGTATGAAAACTCGAAATCTCTGTGTGCACACATGAAAGCACACAAAGTGAAAACAGGTATGTAAACCAATGTATGAATTTCGAAGTTAAAAAAAAGTTGCCTCTCACTAGGTATTTCTCTTGGGTGCGTTTACATACATTAAAACTCTCATACACAGCCAGACCCGGAATAGCTATATGTAGGCCAAACAACTATTTATTCCGTGCGGGAATCAAGCCCGCAACACGCAGTGCAGCAGCCAAAATCGTTCAGTCCACTGCGCCAACCCACAAAATACCGTTTTTACGGATTACGTTCGCCCTTATTTTACATAAAAGTTCCCAATGAATGTTCTATGAGCCGATGTCGGTCCATAAAGGTGCGGTCCGAACAGTTTGCGAACAACAGACTCTCAAAGATCCTTCAGTCTGTACATTATCTGTCAGAGTTCGATGTCCACAGCCCGCCCGCGATTTGCCCATCCATGATCTAATTTTTCATCCAACCAAAAAAAAACAAACGCGTTCGATGCACTGACCAATTTCTTTTTTTGTTAAAGAATCCATCGTCACTGGACCAGTATCGTACGAATGTGGTGTATGCTGCACTGTCTTCCCTACCAACAAGTCTTTGAAACTGCACAAGCGGATGCACGATCCTATCAAGTAAGTACCTACATGCTGGCATACAACAGCGGCTACTTTCTATGTCACTCGATGAAAACTGAAGCCATCTTACAAACCAATCGTATCACTGTTGTCTCTTGTTGGTTGGCGGTTAAAGTCGCCTGGTTTGAACCTTCACGGTTTTTGCAATTTTTTTTAATAAAAATAATGTGGATTAGCACTATTTTAGAGGTATGAATCTTGTACATTTCAACTGACTTAAAAATATAACTTCTTCTTGCAAGAATCGGCTTTTGGTATAACAAGCAGGATATTTTTTTTCACCCTTTTAGCGTATCCTTGTATCTGTATACAGGGTGGAAGTGACACCGACGCTAAAATGGTTACCCCGTATTCAGTACATCATTCTGAACCTACCCATATTAAAAAAACAGCTTTGTCCTGCAAAACTGCAAAACATTCCTACACAAACCGTAACCGTTTTAGTGTCGATGTCCCTTCCATCTTCTATTGTTAAAACATAACGCGTCATGTGACTTTTACGTTATTATAACAAAAAATTAATTGAATTTCAACATCTCTAAACAGTTCTTTATTAATTCAATAGATCACGGCCCATAGAGCCTCCGATAGAAAACACGGACGGTTCAGAAGTGAGTGAAGGCAGGTACAGATGTAATTTCTGCAACAAAATGATCCCCAATGACTACAAGACTATCCACCAGAATTCACACAAAACTTCGGAGAAAATGAATTGCGGGATTTGTAACAAGAAGTTCACATCTATGGAGTATTTGGAAATGCATACGAATGTACATAATGTGGATAAGGTAAGTTTTTTAATGTGTTAAGCCGTTGGGAGAGAAAGTAGTGCAACATTGTTTCTGTAACATGTATTTGTGTTGTAGGTACATGGAAAACATGTTCATTCAACATGTCAGCAACATGTTTTTCGTGTTCCGTATTTATAATAATCAAAAGACGCACAACATTGCTGGCAACATTATATGTTGCGCCATTGTTGCTGAATATTGTATACTCTATCTGTCTATTGATTCCAATGAATATTTTTTCTCAACAGACTTTAGACTTAAAGCCCCTTATGCTTTAGGTTTAATTTGTTTAATAACAATTTTGAAGTCGTATGTCTAACTTATGACTGTTATTACAGGCGCCAATAAACAATCAAGATAAGAATCTACCGTACAATTGTTTGTATTGCAACCGAAGATTTGCGAGGCCGCACGAGAAAGTGAAACATGAAAGGATACACACAGGTATGGACTTACATCAGGCCTAATCGATGTCTATGCAATTTCTGCGAATAAAAATGTGTGGGAAATCAAAATATGATAAACTACGGTCTTAAGGAGGAGGCGCTACAGTAGCCCGCGATTTTTTTTTGTTAAATTTAATCTTACTTTACTTTTTCATTAAATGAACTTAGAGGGTTGTATTGATGATTTTAATGATTATGATTCTATAAATACTTGTTACGTTCGCGAATTATATTTTGCTCAAAATACAGCGACCTGCAAATTGCAAAAACCTTAAGAAAATTTGAATTTTGCGGGCAACCCTGGCGCTTCCCTTCCCGCTTACCTTAACGTCATATCATACACTCAACTCCACCATCTTCCTCTTTCTCTTTCGCACACTCTCGCTCTCACTCACTCACTGTTTTACCACTCGTAGACCTACAAATATAATCACTTAAATCCATAGACCAAAACTAAGCATAACTTTCGCCCAGAATTTTCGTCATCGCTATCAAAAGTCGGTTCCCAGCAATAATTTTTGTGTAGAGTTACTTAATTTGATGTACGGAATGCTTGGTTGACAACTTCGTGAAGGGTCCGTTTACCCCTTGTATTTTCTTGTCATATGTGGCTTTTCTGGTACACTAACCTATGTTGGTCCAGTACATTATTTTAATTCTAATACCAACGTAGGTACTTCATCGATTGCCGTATCAATGAAATCTTAAAAATAAAACGTGAAAGTTTACGTTTTTCTGGCTGACAGTACCATTTCTCCAAAATCTGTAAATGCAGTCAGCAATATTACTCAGAAAGTTACGGACAGTACGAACTTTTTCCTGTAGCTGCAACGCTTAAGGCCTTTGTTGTCCCTTCTCAGAAATCCTCTCTCCGTTAATAAAGGGGGTGGACATTTACTCCCCTACATCTGTCGAGAGGGTGACCCGTCATACGAAACTGAATTAACCCATTGAAGGATGCAGGTGACTAACTTGCCACTCTGTCTGCTGTCTGTGTAGGTGAGAAGCCACACTCGTGCGAGATCTGCGGCAAGTCATTCCGCGTGTCGTACTGCTTAACCCTGCACATGCGCACGCACACCGGCGCGCGCCCCTACGCCTGCCCGCACTGCGGCAAGAGGTAAATATTGCCTTCATGATACAGGTATTCCGTATAACGAGGAACCGGAGACGCACTTATAACATCGTATTGTTCCATTGTCGGTTACAGCGTAGCATGCTCATACAGAGCATGGCGTTAAAACTTGTAAATCCAGATTTAAAATAATCAAGAAAGCTCATAGGTAATGAAATTAATTAATAATAAATGTGAAATACGTAAGACGGCCTTTAATCCCCGTAACACGTCTAGTTTCACTAGCAAATTTAATTTGACCCACCATTGTGTATGTGGCAGTGATCTATACATATAATAAAATTGTAACCGGCCGATGTATGTACATTGAAGATATTGAAAAAAAAAAATATATATGGGAGGTCTTTATTAGAGCAACAGAAGCCAAAACAACAGTTTTTAGAATTTTTGTCTGTCTGTTTGTATGTTTTTACGCGCATTACGCAAAAACTACTGCATTGATTTGAACGCAGTTTTCACCGCTCTACTCTATATTTTATCACAGGAAATGATCTTTTTTTTTCCTTACGAAGTCGCGGGCGAAAGCTTGTTTTAAAATAAAAACATTAAACCACAAAAAAATCCACATATTATTTTCAATAACTCCATCACATACTTGCTTGTCCCAGGTTCAAAGCCCACAGCGTGTACAACCACCACCTGCTAACGCACTCGGAGGTGCGCGCCTACAAGTGCCCCTTCTGCCCCAAAGCGTTCAAGACTTCCGTGCAACTCGCCGGACACAAGAACTCGCATACCAAGCCGTTCTCTTGCCAACATTGTAATAGGTGAGTTTAATCAACTTTAATTTTTATTGGTTTTAGGAGATCTTTCGTTATTTCGATAAAATAACTGTTCATAGCAAAGGTGTACCTATTATTAATTCCTTTATTTATTTTCTTCACATATAATTTCCATTTTTAAATATAGCTATACAAATAAAAAAAAAAAAAAACATTTTAAAATATAAAAAATAGTAGCCCACCGGTATCGGGAACAGGGTCCGAGCTACCGGTAGTCAGGGCTATACATATTATTATTGCACCCACATCTCGGCCGTTGTTTTTTTTTAAATTATTTAGCCTTTATTTGCCTTAACACTACATTCCTTACAATACATTTCCCTTTTCTTATTACATTTATAAAAATACATTCAACATAAATCCTAACGAAACAGCCAACATCGTGAACTGTGCAAAAAAAGTCTGAATACCTTTTTCATTCGAATTTGACTTCCTGTTGAATTACTTGGAAGCTGAGGGCTTGACATTCCTAACATAAGTTACTACCACTACAACTTCTATCAATAGTTTTTTCACACATGAACACAAGTGAAAGACTAATTATTCAGAAATGAAAATTCTGAGACCGCCTCGTTGGTTATGTGGTCACAATCGCGACTGCTGGGCATGAGGGGTTCGATTCCCGGGTCGGGCAAAGTGTTATTGGGTTTTCCCATCAGGAATCTTAGTAGCAGCCACGGAGTCTGCATTAGGCTCGCCCCCATAACATAACTGACCAAATATGGGTGTACTACTTACTAGGTACAACTCTGCCTAACCCTTCCTGGATTATAGGCGTGATGTTATGTTATGTCTTCTTCTTTATCGGGTGGTCAGTTCGTAACCTGGTGTCAGAGTTTTTAGGCCGCCCATGGGCCTCTGTCATGGCTCTCTGATATGTTATGTGAAAATTGTGCACAATTAACGACAATTCAGTCTCTTGCAAAGTTAGCATTCAGATTCTTTGATAGTTTCGTTGGGAAAGTTGTATTATGTATCAAACCTCTTTAATATTTCTTCCATTTTCCGATTTTTTACAAAAGATTTTCAATTGTTAACATAGATTAATTTTAAATCGGTTTTAAGCATACGTTAAGGGTCTATATGGGACTGATTTTTACTAAATGGCAATATGTGGTATACCTATTATTAATTAGAAAGTTGATTACTTTTACGTATTTAACTCAATTAATTACCCGATTGTCGGGTAATAGAGCGTTGGCTGACTCATTTTGGAAGAACTACGTTCAAGTATCAGTCTCAATTACACAGTTAGAATCATCCTACCAATACTTTACATTCAGTAGGAAATCACTTATTAAATCTATAACCAACGACATCTCCCTTTGCCAGGCCATTCGCGTCCTTATACGCGGTGCGCGTCCACACAGAAACGCACGCTCGCCAGAACAACCTGAAGTTCTCTTGCGAGCTGTGCGGCGCCAGCTACGCGAGAGCCTTCGCCCTTAAGGACCACATCAAGCAAGCGCACAGTGAACAGGAACAGGCGCAGTCGCCGTCACGAACAGTAAGTTTATCAAAACAAGACAAGCAAAATAAAAATATAGAAGGTGGAAGGGACGCCGATGTCAATGGGGTTCAGAATGATGTATTGAATGTATACAAGTAGATACTACCATTTTGTATTGTATAACGGGCTGGTTTCCGCAACTCCACGTCAAGGCGCGTATTTTGCGTATTTTTTATACTACCATTTTATTTTCAGTCATAAGACAATACAGTGCAACAAAAACTCATCAACTTTATCATATTAGTATAGGTAGATTTATGCAGAAATACAAAAGGCAGCGAATGTTACAGATTGCTGATGATGATGACTGGTTGATCAAACACAACCCGGATACGGATAGCAATCCGGCTCTCAATAAAGATTTGACGCATGAGGTTGGTACCTATTTATGTATTTAAAAAAAACTTTGCATTCTTAATATTTTTGGAATTACAAAGTAATCTTCTTATAAATAAAATCAAATGCTGTTTTTCCGAAATACCTTAAGAGGGAACAGGGGCTGCGATTCTCCATACGAATGTGTTCCTCTTTTTTCTTCCTGAATAATGACTCTGGAGTTGTCTAGACTATTTTTTTTTCTTCATAAAATCAAGGTTTGCTGAAGACACGTCCCTATTATTTTCTTTTTTTCAGCAACTAATAAATAAAGAAAATATGACCCTCCAAAAATGCTAAAAAATGCCCCATTTTTACGGCCGTGATTAGAAGACTACCAGACAAATTCGAAAAGTTTTTAACATAAAAGAAATTGATAGGAACCTAGACATACTCTTTCTTAAAATTTTAATGTCAAAATAATTGAATCGGCTTAGTTATTGAGGAGAATAAAGGGGAATCCGAAACGTCGATATCTTTTTGTGATGTAATCGGTCTGAGCTGCAGCTGTCCCTACGCACTCTACGGGGGAAGGCTTGACGCACCGCGACGACAAAAGTTTCTTCAAATACCTATTTTCCAAATTCCTCGCAGGCTCAGTTCCCTCTTAAAATAGTCTGTATAGATTTCTTATTGACAGATTATTTTGGCTTAATATTAGATATGATTGTAAAAAATCATTCTTCTTTTCAGATTGATCTGGGAATAACTGGCAACGAACTGATAGTTCCTTGAATCATTGATACGTAAGATCGGAATAAGGAAACTTGTGTTTTATACATTATGTAGATTTGAGGTGCTATTGTGAGACGGCTAGTTTTTACAAACGCGTTAACACACAAAAACTGCCATCCTTCTTTTGATGTACCTACCTATGAAAAATGCGTACTAACAGACGCTACAAAGATTTTTATTAATGAGATGCCATTTTTTTTTGTATTATTCGGATGCGCTAAATTAGGCCGCAAAATTCAATTTGCAGGTCAGGTTGTATGTTGATTAAAATATCATTCGCGACCTTAAAAAGTATGGCTTTACAGAGTTATTATCATTAATTAAAATTATCAGTACTACCCTCTAAGTTCATTTAGGTTGTATTGATGATTTTAATGATAGCGCGAGCAACCCTGGCGGTTCGACCTTGAAAAAAATTGTTCTTCCATTCTTTCAAATGCACTGGTTTTTTTTAATAATTCTAATAAGGCAACACTAAACAATACAAAAGCCGGGAGGACAATGAGTAAATGACTCATAGATAATATGCTTTCTCTTTCGGGTCTAGTTTTATCCGTTTTATTGGTCCACATAATCGCATTACAATCGGAATTAAAGCCGTTATTCTGAAAGCTCCATTACTTTTTAAAATATTTTTTTTAGTAAAATGGGCCAGTTTTGTTTAGCAGAACCACAATAACACTTCAGATGAATTTAGAACATAACGAAATATCAAAGTAGTGATGTACTTAGGGGATACTCATAGTCATAGGTGGTATATTTAGACACAATGAAGTCCTGTTTAATATATTACTTTTAAAGAATTGTCGACTTTACTAAAGGCTCAGTCGCGGCTCCGTACTCCGGACACTGCCAGATATAACCTGCCTAGCCTTTGGGCGCGTTCCCACTATGTCGTGACGACAGATTATCGTGTCGTTTAAGGCGAGGTTAACCCGAGCGCCGTATGCATTAATCGCATACCTCAGCCCCCGGACGGAGAGGCGATACGTAACAAATTACGCGACGCGGGAATCGCGCGAACTACGCGCACTGTTCAAATGAGTTCACGAACTCGAGAAGCCCGCGTAGGTACTAAGTTGCGTTACAGAGTAGAGCAATGCAGTAAATCAACTTGAATTGATAAGTATACGTTTATTTTGTTTTATTTTTCTAGAAAATACCTTTTGGTTATAGATAGATTAGGTACCTACGTATTGTATAAACTTGAACCTAATTACTAATAACTAAAAATAAGTAGGTATAAGTACTTATTTATATTTGTGAGTAACGTAAATTTAAAATCTGACTGACACTAAGATCATGAATACGGGTTCAAAACAACACGCCGCGCGCCATTCGGTTTTCCATAAGGGTGCGAAATCTTCGTGTCCTGGTATAAAACATCAGGCAGTAGGTAGGCCTGCACACTTACTTTAGTTAGGAGAATATTGTGTTACAATTTTTTAATTAATTATAGAAATAATATCAATATTGTAATTCAAGGAGGGTTAGAGGTAGGTATAAGTCCCGTCACGTAAAAAGAACGCTAAGCGACAGTGGAGGGGATATGTTTGTGCACGTTATACAGCCGCGTCCTTAAGTACTAAGCTACTGTTTTATAATATAAGTATAACTGTTTCATTGTAGAATAGTAATAGGTACTTTACTAGCTACTTAGTACTTTGGAAAAGGCTGGAATAAAAAAAAAATTGAAAGATTATTTGGGCGGTCAGCGTTCTTTTTAACCGACTTCCAAAAGGAGGAGGTTATCAATTCGTCTGAATGTTTTTTTTTTTACGTGACGGGATTTTTTGTTTGTTTTTAAATCAAATGGATTTGCTAATAAAAGTAAACACTTTTCAAAATCAATCACAACATTTATTTCAAGTAGGCCTGTTTCAGGCACTTTTGAATTGTCAACCTTGATAACACCATTCCTGTTAAGATGGTACACTATGTGAGAACGCATATGCTGCTGAACTTAGCCGCCCCGCAAGAGTTGTTAACCGAGCCGAAACCATTTTATCTACGAATTCTAGTTACTAGTTTTTTCTATTAAGCATTTATAAATAGAACTAAGACAAAATACACACACCGGCAAAATTAGGGGAACACAAAAAAAGTGAATGTTTTTTCGAGATTTAAAGTATTTCATTCATTGTTGTCGCTTTATTTGAGTGTGTTTGTTTATTTTATGAAAGAAAACAACAAAATGTGGGGTTGTTAGAATTTATTTACAGAGAAATAAAAAAAATGGTCGTAACTGAAAAATATTGAAGTGCTAAAGTTTACTAAAAAAAATTAAAACTTAAGAATTAATAGCGTGTGTTGCCTCCACGCGCTCTTCTTAAGGCTTGAATACGTCTATCCATGCTCCTGGTGACTCCTTCAATCATTTCCTGAGGCAAAATGTCCCATTCTTCAACCAGCGCCAATTTCAGTTCTCCAACATTCCTAGGGGCTGGATTTCTTTCTCGGATCCTGCGTCCAATCATGTCCCAGACATGTTCTATTGGATTCATGTCTGGCGATCGTGCTGGCCAGTCCATCTGAGTTATACCGGTCTCATTAAGGTAATCCCGCACTATGCGAGCAGTGTGGGGACGTGCGTTATCGTGCATAAACACAAAATTTGAGCCGATGAATGGAGCAAAATGGATAACATGGGGTTCTAAGATCTCAGTTCTGTACCTGTGTGCAGTCAGAGAACCGCCATCAATGATGACTAGAGCGGTGCGTGCCGTCAAACTTATACCACCCCATACCATTACAGACCCTCCCCCGTAAGCCGTTGTTTCGGAAAAATTTGCTTGGTGGTAACGTTCTCCTCGATATCTCCACATCCTGTCCCTTCCATCATGAAATTTACGCAGTAACGGCTTTCGTCAGAGAATAAAACTCGACTCCACTCATCGGACCAATTTTGATGCTGACGGGCGAACGCTAATCTGGCAACTCTATGGCTCACCTCAAGTTTTGGCGCTTTTGCTGGCACGTATGACTTCAAACCAGCTTCATTCAACCTTCGCCTCACTGTTCGTTCACTAACACGTACGTTATGCACTTCTTCTGAGTCATTTCGGGTCTGAACAGCCGTTTGACGACGATTTCTTAAAGTTTGCACCCTTATAAAACGGTCGTCTACGGCACTGGTTGCACGATTTCTGCTTGCCCTCGCGTGCGCACGTAAGATCCTGTCTGTCTGTATCGTTGCACAATACGGTGGATCACGGATACTGAAACACCCAACGTTCGACTGACTGAACGGTAGGTGTGACCTCCCTCAATCATTGTTACAGCCCTGGCGACTTCAGTTGCTGGCAAATCACTCATTATGTATGCAATACAATGTTAACTCTCCAAGCAAAACAAACAAAATGAGCTAGGGCCACCATTGACTGCATAAACCAACTTCCTTATCAAAAACACTTAGAAGCGTTAATTGTAAACAAACACTTAAGAGGGTACAATTTCTGTTAGAGGGTTTAAAAATATCAAAATCACCCATTAAGTTATGTTGAAAAATGGTAATCATTCAAATAACGGCACCACTTGTCGAAATACCCATTAGTTTTTAAAAAATGCCACCTTTTTTTTGTGTTCCTCTAATTTTGCCGGTGTGTGTATAATAGCGGCATCAAATTTTGGCATAATTTGTAAAAGAAAACTGTCCAGAAGTCTGAATATAACGTCTGTAGGAAAGTAATTATTGTGATCGAATCAGAGAAGTGTGACAATGCAGAAAATGTCAATATAAATGTTGCTGCAACCACTGGCATTATAGCTGCTGGTGTTGGATTTCCGCAATTTAAGGAGATACTTTCTGCTATGGACGTGCCGGTTTTTTCACAAAAATTTTATACACATCTACAAGATTTTGTATATGAAAATTGGGAGAAAACTGCAGCAGAATCCATGGAAAAGGCTGCCAAACGTGAGAAAGAAGCGGCCATTGCTGACGGTCGAATGAAAAAGGGATTGGTTTTCATAGACGTGTATGTTGATGGAGCTTGGGGATTAAGATCTTATGGTAATAATTATAGATCAATGTCAGGGACAGCAGTAATCATAGGAAAACAATTCGGAGAAGTGCTTTATATGGGAGTGAAAAACAAATACTGTCTGGTTTGTGCCAGAGCCCAAAAGACTCGAGCCTAAAGATCACGCATGTTATAAAAATTATAACGGATCCTCTAGTGCCATGGAAGCTGACATAATTACTGAAGGCTTTAAATAATCAGTTGAAATGTATGGATTAATATATGCAAGAATGATTGGAGATGGAGACTCACCTACTTATAATAAAGTGTTGGAAGCAAAACCCTATGACCACCTAAACTCGACGGTAGAAAAAATTTAATGCAGAAATCACATCCTACGAAACTTCTGTAATAAATTGCGAGCTATTGTAAAAGAGACAAAATATCCAGTAAAAGATAGAAAAACACTTACAAATTTGAAAAGTTATTGTAAAATCAATAAAATTTCACAAAAATGCAGGAAATTCAAAAAACGTTGCTATACATTTGCTGCATAAAAATATCACTAATTCGGTGGCGCATGCTTACGGTGATCATCGACTTTGTTATGATTATAACTGCTCAAAAGAAAAAAATCTTAATAACAGTACAATGAGAGAAATTCAAAACTCTACTTTCTTCTTTCGGATCAATGCTATCATCGCTACTGTAGCAGGTAAAGCACGAAGTCTCATTGAAGATGTAGACACAAATGTAGTAGAACGGTTTAATAGCGTTATTGCCAAATTTGTAGGAGGAAAAAGAATACATTTTTCACTGAGACGGGGCTATCAAGGACGATGTTCAGCCGCTGTGGTTTCTTTTAACAGTGAATCTGCGGTTTCATCTGTCTAAAGAAAAATTCTTGGAAGCAGTCCTAGAGGAAAGGTGAAAGAAATTGAGAAGAAGAGGTCACTAAAAAGAAAATTAAACAGAGATCATTCCACAAAAAAAATAAGAAGATTTGAAGGTACTTCTGCACAGCACAACTATGGGCCTACAAGTTCAGCTCCCGATATGAGTCCAGATCAATTAGAAAAAGCCAAGGAAAATTTCCTCAACAATTTAAAAGTCTTGACAAATGATAGGCAAAATATTGAAAGAAGCACTGTCCTACAAAGGGATTGCAGTGATTGGATAGAATTGAGGAAAAATATAATAACGGCATCAAATTTTGGCACAATTTGTAAAAGAACTGCACCAACAGTAAAAAAAATTATATATAAAAAAATATTTCTCACATTTTGTCAGTGGGTCATGGCGTGGAAAATGAAAAACAGGTACTTCAGCAACTGGAACGACAAGAAAATATGGTGATCGAGCCCTGTGGCCTTTATTGACGAAAAATACCCATTTATTGGGGCTACACCCGACGGTATAGTTGGAAAGGACACAATAGTTGAAATTAAATGCCCAATAACGGCATTTAAGGGGGTTGATTCTGCGCAAAAACGAGCTTGAACCTAAACGTTAACGAAAATTATAAATAATATTTGTACGAAATGGGCATACTGTCACATTTCTACACTATGGCCGCAGAATAAATAATAGTATAAGTACAGAAGATTCACTCCGCAAAATCATAAATTGGACTTTTGTCGTGACACAATAAAATGCAATTCAGGCCGTACAGCGCTAGTTACCTATAGTTATATTCACCTACAAGCTGCCTCTCTTTCTATCGCGTAACTCTTATATTATGTACCTTCTGACTACGTTGCCTGTTAGGTACTGTACTTTTGTGGACAAATAACGTTTCAAATAAACCTAGGCTCGGTGCTTACTTTTAGTATGTAGTATGTAGATCAGAGAACTATTTTATTTTACAATGTCTTTACGGGTACTTGAACCTAAGAAGATAGGCATACGGCATACGTTATTGTGCACCTACATTTTGTATGAAATGAAATATCTCTTTTAGGTGGATAAGTAGGTAGGTAAATGCGTCTCAAATCTGGAATGACTTGACAAACAACGCGAGGCTGACCGCGCGGCCCTACTGAATAAGTCCGTCTGGACGGACCCGCAGTAGTACTTGTATCTTCATACCTAAACTGCGGAGTTCGTCTGACCTGCTATGGCACGAGTGTGCTGCCCGTATTACATGGTAAAGACGAGACCTACACAATCGTTGCATACACCATGATAATATTATTTATTGTGTTGTGGTAGCTGTAAGTAGGTACCTAATGCGTAATGATACCTGTCTTACTTCTTAATGAATGCCTAAATATTGCCTGTTGAAATTCAACTCCCACGTAGAAAATTCTCGCTTTTATTTGGGCATTTATTTAGGAGTGAGATAAGTGAAAACGGACATATCAGTAGTAAATAACAAATATCATAAGCTCAGGTATACAAATGCTGCTATACATATTGAGATTATATTATGGCTTTATATAATATAATATAATTTAGGTAAATAATAATAATATTATCAAAGCATCCTTTTTTTGTTTATTCAGCCTTCGTAGAGCCAGCGATGACAAGTTTTTATTTTTTCTAGTTTTGCCCATTTTTTCGACAAAATTATAACTAAGTACCTAAAAAAACTAACTATAACTATATGAAAACTAAAAATAAAGGTTATTTTTTACAAAGTATTTTTGGCTCAACTCGTAACAGAACTTAGCGGGGCGGTGCCGGTGGCGGGTTCGAAAAATTGACACACGTCCTTCCTCCAACGCGTTCCGCTCGGGACTAAAGGACGCGTTGCGAGCGAATGAAATGATGAAAACAGTTGGGGTTGGAATTGATGGTATACGTATTTTCATATTTCAAATGATGGTGACCGCTGCATGTCACATTTTTTACGACCTTTATTATGGTATAAGTTTTATTGTTCAACATCTAATATAACTCAAATGAAATAATAAATTAGATCTTAATTTAGACTTGTCTTCGCGATTTAATTGGATGCAGTAAAGTGCAAGTAATCGTGTATCGGACCACCGTGACATCTAGATCGAAGTGTGAAATATGTAATATGTTTTTTTCAGAATTTAAATCCGTGCTATTTACGAATAAAACACAATATAAAAGGCCGTTTATCAGGGTAACCTCGCCTTAAAGCGTCGTGGCTTGTGTATTTAAATGGAGGTGTTCACAAATAGGACGACACGATTAACTATCGTCCACGACTTTTCCATATATTATCCAACGATAAATTAAGCCCTTTTCCTACTTCATTGGGCGCCTCTGACTATCTGTAACGACTGCCAAATATCTACAAATGACAGCCGGGTCCAACGGTTGTCCGAGGCACGAAGGGAACTCGGTATGAAATGGATCACCCATACACGGATCGCCCTTGAACCGAATCGAACCTTGCAGATCGATCCATGAGTCTGTTGATTATGTAGTCACGAGCTCTGCTGGCACATACTGTACTGAAATATCTGTCAGTGTCCGCAGTACGGTACGCAATGTTGGCTTTAGTCAAAATCGCCAAATGGAGGCTTTAGTCAAAATTACAAAAGGTATTGGATAAAATATTCGTCAACTAACAACATAAAAATATTCTATAGTCAATTTTGCAATATGGACTAATCCATAGAATCTCGAGTATTTTCAACTATTTGATTGAAGTAGCCTAGGTACCCGCCCTGAGAAGACTCAGGGCACTAAGAGGTCAGAGGGCCTAAAACTCCTATCTAGGTTTATGAATAAAAATATTCAGTGACGTTCAATGCAATAATACTGGGGCCTACACACGTATTAGACTCGGCAAGTTCAATTCGGCAGTATTTGTTGAACAATGCCGAATGAAATCAGCATAAATGTGTGTATATGAGACTTTTATTTGGCTCATGCCGATCGGCAACTCTCGTTGTGCATCTACCATAGCTGAATCATGTTCGAGCCGGCTCAGCACAATTCAAGCTAAGCTGAGTAGGTATTCCCCGACTATTTATTGTGCCGAAACCGACCGAATAAGTAGTGTGGGACCCCTAAATAACGTGTAAGTTTTACCGATTTTAGGCCATGTTTAGACATCTCGAGTTTATTGTTGACACAATAACGCGCGTAATCACAATCTAGTTTCTTTGAAGTAAGGGAACTAATATCAACGATTTTAGACTTAATGAACGTAGCGAGTGCTAATAGAATTAAAACAATGTAGATCCGCCATTTATAAAAATACATCGTCCATACTTAAGTAGAAGTATTTGAAATATTTGATATTTCAAATACTTCTACTTAAATATTCTTATGATAATCTAATATCCATTTATATTGTACTTTTTAAAATAATCAATGATAATATTCTTAAACTTGGCTGTTTTCTAAGTAAACTAATCTTCCATGTAAATAAGTATGTAATGTAGTTATGTATGTAACTATAGGTGTTTGTAAATAAAGAATTGTGACAATACGGTGTCTTGAGTGGTGGGGTGTTACAGAAATGCGCACATTTCAAAACTTTTTAGGTTTTTTCTGGCCTGTATGTTTTATATTTTGTAAATATGAGAAGTAATGATTTCCACTCTACCATATTTGTTTTTTTGTATAAAATTTTGTAACACATAATTGAAGCTATCATGGAAAATTGCTAAGCCAGATTAAAATACAAAATGAAATACATTTTAATGAATATTCATTTTTAATATAATCACTTTTATTGGAAGTATAATCAACAGTAAAGATGTCTTATTAATTACTAGAAATGGCACATTGTTATTCAATTTTTTGGTATACAGCTGTATGATTTGATGCCACTACATTTGTAATCAAAATAAATCATTAATACTATATATTGTCTTTGTTTTTAGACGTATAAATTATCTACAATTTATGTTTTGTCTCTAATAACTACTTAATTAACTATCACATATTCAATTTCTTTTGTTTATAATATAATTTGTTCATTATTAACACCTCACTTAAAACAATAATCGACCGTAACATTATGGAATAAGATAAGCGTCTTTTCAGTTTCACTTGGCGATAACGTCACCACAACACATTTTATCATGTTTGTCCATTGGTCCACTCGCCCTCCATCCTCCACACGGAGAAGGCGTAACTTAACTTGTCCTGCGCGAGATACTTGCCGTGTTCACTTCCCGCGTCACTGTTACTATCGCTGCTGCCCGCCGTATCACTGTTCGACAGTATCTGGTATAAAAATTCTATGTACTGCGTCGCCAACTGCAGAGTTTGTATCTTGGATAGCTTATCGCTCGGCAATGAAGGGATGATCTGCCGCAAACTTGCGAAAGCCTCGTTCAAACTCTGCGTCCTCTGGCGCTCCCTCACGTTGGCCATCACTCGTTGTATCTGCATCTCCTCAAATGATTGCGTTTTCTTACGCGACGCTTTCGATCGCTTCGACCTCGATCGTCTTTGTTCTTCGGTCTCATCTCTTCTTTCGTCCGTGCCTCTATAGACGACGTCTCCCATCTTTGGCATCTCAGATGATTCATAAAAGCTGCGAACTCGGTCTTGAGAATTGGAATCTTCAAAATAGACGTAGCTCCTTACAGGCATTTGTCTTTGTCGCTGATCGATGAATTGTTGTTCGAAGGATCCGTAGGGTGCCTGTTGGTAGTCTCGGTCTTCTCCGTCGAACCCGACGTTTGAAGGCCACGGGTGTTGTTGTGTGGGTCGCTCGGAGCCGTTGCTGAGGTCCATGAGGTGTGTCGGCGAGGAAGGCGCGAAGCCTGGCGCCTCCGTGTGTCTCTCGACCTCTACCGGCACGTACCCGTAATAATGATCGTCATCCTCCGGGTACTCCAGGTCCTCCTCGCGCTTTATCGGCACTGTCCTACTTTCACAACTTTCGTAATTCATAATGCGTAAGTTAAAGGAACGTAACGCGCGTCTCGGACGAACATGTGCGGGTGTTAAGCGCAGCCAGACTGCAGCCACGGACTGAGTCCTGCGCCCGCGCGGCCCGCCCCGACCCGTCCCTTCATTGACAAGATACAAAAAAATAACCATCTCCACCGCGGTGCGACTCCATTGCGCCTCCCAGCGCGCCGCCTCCTGCGTGCCGCGTGCGTGGGACAGAGACGGCGATAGCACGATGTGTTGATCGCTTTCTGTTTATCTTGTCCATCATCTCCGAACTGTATTTACTGCATACATAGATAGGTGTATGTAGGTATGGTGTTCGGTCGCCATAGCCGATCGCATCGGTGATCGCGCATCCTGTCAGGGCTGCTTCAGTCGGCCAGTGTCAAACTAATAGTAAGTCAATGCACCGTGACGCCTTTAAAATAATCTGTATATTTTATAGTTATTTTATGTTATAGGACCGCACTAATTTCACAAACCACTTGAAATCTGGACCTTCGTGGGCTTTTCAAGTTAACAGCTCTTAGAAATGAATCTGCAGTTTCACAAAATATCAAAGGACTAATCCCACCTATAACTTGATAAATGGCGCCACTCTTCCTTGTAAGATTTTTTGTGACGCGTCGCGTCGTCCTGTCGCTACTAAAAATATCCGTGACGCAATCCTCCCAGGATCGGTCCCACGGCCATGGCAGGCGATGCCTTCGGTATATCATAAATATTTAATTTATTTATCTCACTAACTAAGATTGGTACGGCGAGGGATCCTGCACAGTGTTAGGTGTGACAGACATTTTGTGTTGGTCTTTATCAAACACGGCATAGATTATAACATTTTTTTTATCAATCCTTGTGCCGTAACTTAGGAATGGGTTGTGTCCATCAGTGGCCTGCTATAGGCTGAGTTTAATGATTGGTTGCTTATGAATGCTTCCATTTTGTTTCTTTTATTTCGTTTCTGCAGATTTATCGACATTTGTATGACGTGCGTGTTTGGCAGCATATTCCCAGCTGTGGACTACTATAGGCTGGCGACGATGAAGCAGCAAATCCCAAGTCAAAACCTCGCAAGTCGAATTTTAAACAAATGATCATCATCCATCGCTTTCCATCCGGCGTGATCGAGGTCAAGGGCAGGCCCATTTTGCAATAAAAAAAATTTTGATCCAAGCAATGTTAGATTATTAATTTATATTGCCCAGTTCCATCCTATACAGTCTAACTGGGATGCCAATTCATCGTAAATAACCGTCATTTCTAATTATAGTGATCGAGACGCAAGTATTTGTGATCTATTTTAACTGGAGGAGTGATCTAAAATTATTATTGTCTTCCGAATTTGAATTTAAACGGTTGCGCTAATTGTTTGTGGTTTCAGTTTTAAATAACGGACGTTTGAATTTAAGTCAGGGAATCTATTGTTAACTCAAATCTAATACCTATATAGAGACACTAACTTTCGCACGCGGCCTCGCCAGCGTAAATTATTTTCTTTACACATCTTTTAAAATTATAGCTTAGGTATGTGTTAATCTGAAGTATGAACTGTCTTCCTATTAAGTTGCATCCAGCCGTTTCAGCGTGAAGGAGTAACAAACAAACACGCACTTAAAATAAGATTATCTTGAGGCTTTTTTATTGTAGTAGATAGTTTATTTTATTTGTACCTAACTGTTATATAATTCCTCCTCAGACAAAGACTCCTACCACAATATTCAGTAAGAATTTTGCAGCAACAAAAGGGCTTAGTCAAGGAAAGCATGAAATAATAATAATGGCGTTGTATATTGAGAACTTTATTAGGTAAAGGTGCTGAAAAATTGCGCGTCCGTAAGCGGATGTTTTCTGAATCATCAAGATATTAAATTGCTCTCTTATAGTCTCTTATACTTTATTACTGAAATACCAATCATCAATGTGGAATTTGCTATCGTCATTATTTTCCCGTAAAAGATAACTTAGTTTTTGTTTGCATCCCTTTTAAAGCTTCCGGCTATTCTATATTTGAGTAGAAGAGTCGAATACTAGAATATTTTCTAGCTACGAGTAAGTATTGCTATTGTAATGCGAAACTTGACTTGTGTGTGACGATTTCATACGTATGGATGCAACTGTAAGTTACTCATTCAAGCAAATGCTATTGAACAGATTTGGATAAAATTCGACACACAGATAGTTTATAAGCTGGATAACTACATAGGATACTTTTTATCCCAGTAATACAATCCCGCGGGACAATTACAGTACTGCACGCGGGCTAAGTTGCGGGCATCAGCTATATTTTTTTTATAGCTTAAGTAGCGTCTGCCGTGATACAGTTTTCACCAGTACGGAGGTCAGTGTGAATCAAGATCAAACAACCGCATAACACAGGTATTTATAATACGTGATTATATTTGTATATTAGCAGACATTGGGATTTGTGTGTGAGGTAGTTCTTTTAATGGTCAATAAACTTTTAAACTTTAAACCTATTCAAAATGTAGTTTAACTAATTATGTTCAACGTAAAACACGATTACAATACTAACAATCGATGAAGCGCCATCATGAATAATTTTGAAATTCAACCGTTAAAAGGACGAAAAGGCGGGAAGAGACGCGAGACGCTGACTGAGTTTTAATTATATTTCGGGAATAGTTACCACACCGGTGACGTACCTACCCGACAAAATATTAATAGCTTCATTATCCAAACTCTAAATATAACAAGTTATTACGAAGATAAATGCATTTTACCCTGTTGATTAATAGGATGTAAAGTATTCTAAAAACTTGTTATGCAAACGTTTCACGGATCATATTCTAAATAGTTTTGTAATTGCAAATTAAAATGCTTGCAAGTTTTTAAATAGCTGAGAATGCTATGAAAAATTTCTTAGATTAACGTTATTATTGTGATAGGTAGGTTGAATCTAGCCCATTAAAGTTGGCTAGGCAACAAACATAAGTTGTGGCAGATTAATCTAGACCACAGAATAAATAATAGAACTAACATATCTACACTTTAATGTGTATTTCACTAGACTAGATATTAATTGTTAGGTGTTAATCTACCTGTTACTTAGATCTCTTCATTTTATTGTACTTACCTTGCTGGCCCGTTCCCAAGCATTACCTTTTTAATGATTTTACGACAAGACAATAAAACATGTGCAATTGCACCCACAAAAAGGTACCTAAGCCGTTTTTGTGTTAGAAATGTATTAAAAACACCGCTCCATTTCTTTTTCCCAAGATGAATCGAGTCAGCATCTGGCGCTGGCCCATGGGATTTACTAGCAAGCAAATTACTTTCATTCATAAATCGAAGTACCTACTCTGTCACCTCTTAACTTTATCTGTAGTTTCTCACGAAGTAGATAGTGGCCGATAAGGGAACATAGTAGAGATGGACGATATACATCGATTTATTTAAAACACTCGATGTATAGTAACGATGCATCGTATAAACCGATGTATTGTTAATACTTCAACATCGAATATATATCGATGTTTTTCATTCGATACATCGACCAAGCAAATTAGGAATGAGTATACTATGAGTGAAACGAAACGTTATAATCAGTGCTGCCAATATAACAAACGCGCCTATCAGTTATTATAGGCTGAATTGGCTATGTTTCCATTGCCGCGGAGCCGGTATAGCAAAATTAAAAGTATTTAAATTAAACCAACAAAACAAAACAACAATATGGCCGACCGAGTCTCTGCTGTGGAAACGTGTGTTGTGTTTTAATACGATACAAGTGTTTGCTTTGTTTGAAACTAAAAAGAAACTTTGATTTATCAACAGGTATGTGTATTAATAAACAGAATAATGTATTTAGTGATAATGGGTTCGAAATTTTACTGGTAATATCACATTGTTTTGTTGTCAAAAAGTAGAAAGTAATTACTTATGTTGAAAATATTTTACGTTTTACTGCGCGTGCATATAACTAATTAACATATAAAAGAGAAGATTACGTTACGAAGTTTGCATTAATTTCGCAATGTAATACGATTTGATTGGAAGGTTATATTTTTACCCTGAAATACTACCTACCGTAGTGATTCCAAGTTATCGATACTATATTATCGATTATGATGCGGCATAAACATATTTGTATTTTACTAGGCAGTTAATAGGTATTATTATAAATACCCCGTAAACCGTGCTATAAAGTATTATTTTTTTAACTTTCAGTTATAATGGGACCTAAGAAAAAAAGTTCAGTTTGGCAGTTCTTTAACAAAATTGATGATAAGAAAACGAAATGCAAACTATGTCAAAAGGAAATTAAGTCTGCTGGAAATACTACGAACTTAATTGGGCACGTTCGTAATGTTCATAAGGCTGCTTATCTTGAAATTCAGCCAAAACAAAATACATTAAATGCAGAAGAAATATCGAATCCTCTAAATACCAAGGTAACGCCTAACGATAACATTGATGATGGTTTACTTCAATCTGAACCGATTCCTAGTACAAGTGGCAGTGGCAATAAAAGATCCTGTGAGCCGTTACCGAAAACCGTAAATGAAACTATTGATTTAGACTTAGAAGAAAACGTTACCCCTTTAAAACGCCAAAAAACAATACAGGCCGCCTTTAAAGATATTTCTTCTTACTCAGAATCTGGACAGAAGACAAGGAAACTGAACAACTGTTTATTATTCATGATTTGCAAAGACCATCAGCCTTTCTCAATTGTTGAAAACGAAGGCTTCAGAACTCTAATGAAAACAGTTGCTCCTCAATATAAACTCCCGAGTAGAACAACTCTAAGACGCTGGCTGGACGATAAATATGAAGTAATTTCAGAGACAATTAAAAAAATGCTATCCTCTATAGAAGATATAACCCTAACAACGGATATTTGGTCGGATACCTTAAATATGAAAAGTTTTTTGGGCATCACAGCGCATTTCGGAATAGACATTGAACTATACTCAATCACTTTAGGCGTGTACGAATTGGATGAAAGACATACATCAGATTATCTTTCTGAAATTCTCTTAAAGGTATGCCAAGACTGGAAAATAGACCAAGAGAATGTAACGGCTGTTGTTACTGACAACGCAGCCAATATAGTAAAGGCGATCGAATTAGCGTTCGGTAGAAGGAAACATATCCCATGTTTTGCCCATACTTTGAATTTGGTAGCTGAAGGCACAATGATGTGTACTGAGTGGAGAAACATTGTTTCTAAAGTAAAAACAATAGTGACTTGGTTTAAACAGAGTTGCGTAGCTAGTGACGAGTTACGTAAAGCCACTGCTGCGGCTATGGAGTCTCCTGCTGGGGTAAAATTAATACAAAGCGTGGATACTCGTTGGAACAGTACATACTATATGTTACAAAGATTTCTAGAACTCCGCAGTGTCATAAATGATATTCTCTTCCGCCACCCCAGAGCACCTGCAATGCTCAGTGCATCGGATATATCTACTGTATCGTCTGTCATCGTGGTGTTGCGACCCTTGGAAGCGGCTACAAAAGAAATTTCGGGTGATAAATACTGCACAAGTAGTAAAATTATTCCCTTAGTTCGTTGCATGCTCTCTAAAATAACTTCAGCTGTTATAGAAGATCCCGTAGCGAAGGAGGTGCAAAAACTTGCTATTAATGAAATAAATAAAAGAATGGGTTCTATAGAACATGTGAGTGCTCTTGCTATCGCAAGTATTCTAGATCCACGGTTCAAAAGAATACATTTCAATGATGCAATAGCTTGTTCGAATGCTGTTTCGAAAATTAAGGATATAATGAAGAAGAATTTGCAAAGCAATGAAGAACCTGAGTCAGATTCTGATAAATCTGATAAAAATGAAGAGGTCTTTTCATTATGGACTGATCACCATAAGTTAGTGCATCGTAACTGGAAAATTAACAAATCTGAAGATGTTTTGTCTGACGAACTTTCAGTTTATCTCAGAAGTCCTGTTGGAAGACTGAACGAAAATCCGTTAGAAATCTGGAGGGATTATAAAATACAATTCCCGAAGCTGTACAAAATAGCTTTCAAGTATTTGACAATAGTTGGCACGTCAGTACCTTCAGAAAGACTTTTTTCACAGGCAGGGCTAGTTTTGACTGAACGAAGGAACCGATTGAAGGGGAAAAGATTAAGTAAACTTTTATTTTTACATAGCATTGACAAAAAATATTGGAATATGTAAAAAAAAATGTGTTGGCTGTGTGATTTTGAATTTGAATAAATATATTTCCTGCTTTTATTAATACATATTTTTGTTTTAATTAAGGCCTAACCTAACCTAAAATACGTCATGGCGAAAACAATCGATGTTTAAGAAACATCGATGTATTTCTCAATACATCGTATTACCATCGATGTGACCGGTCGATGCATTACATCGAAAAAAACATCGATGTATATTTTAAATGTCCATCCCTAGAACATAGTGCAACGGCGGAACATGAATGAAAATGGCATTTTGTGCAGGGAACAGATTTGGTAAGCTGTTCGTGATGCACTTGCATTGACAATGTATGGACTTTTGCTATTATTATACAGGGTGGGTAAAAAATCGTGGATCAAACGAAACAGGGCGATAGTTGGGGTTATCAGGGTCATTTTTGGGTAGCAAATTTTTTTTTTCAGTGTGTTTCTGAAGTTACAAATAATTTTTCGTGCGACTTAAAATATATTGAATAAAGTGCCAATACTCATAAATCTAGGTATACACTGTCATAAAAGCACTTTTGTAGTGATGATACATTTTCTAGAAGCAACTAAACTCCACTAATTGCCTATTTAGTAAAAAATTGGCACTTTTTTTTGATCCACGATTTTTAGAAACCCTGTATAATTTTTCAGACATACGGAAAGTGGGAATCATTTTGCTGATCTGTAGCTGAAAAATAATAATTAAACTAGCTTTTGAAGTAACTAAAGTAGGTAAATACTTAATAAAGAAATCATGAATGAGTTTAAGTTGTTAACTATGAGAAAACTGTTGTCCTAAATACCAAAACTATTCATTATTATCAGATTAAGACAAGTCATTACAAATCCGATTTAACCGCATTCCAAAGAGATCTCTCTAGGACCTCTTAAGGTATTGTTGTCAATTCAAGAATAGATAGGTACCTAATACCTAATCTAATCCTCAAATCGTTACCAATCTATCATCCCTTAATGCAGTCTAATGATAAAACGTCATCCCCTAGTTACGTCGGCTTTGGCTACAGATGTTCTAACTGAACCAGATTAACGCGTTCGCAAGTTTATTTAGTTAAGAGTTTTACGGTGCAGCGGTTTATTTTGAAAGTTTTTTGTTGGTGACTGACACCTGCTTTAGATAACGAGTAGTACTTGAATGGTAAACATTTGTGGGAAAAGTTGGACGTTCAGTAGGTGCTTCAGTTGTAGACGCGTGCCCTTGTTGCGGGAAAATGCCTTGTATGACTCTACGATCCTCGGTTTCCACCAAATAATTATCACAACAAACAATGTAATTATGTAAGTATTATATTTCCAACGAAATAGACCCAAAAACACATAAACGTCGAAATATGTAGGACAACTACACCTAGGTACCTATTATCTATCGGTAAGTACACCTCTGCCTAACCCTTCCTGGAAAACAGGACTTGATGTTATTATGATGAGAGAAATAGCTCGGTAGGTAGGAGAATTTCATCAAATTTAAATATTTTGACTTAGGCAATCAGCACCTCACATTAATAAAATATCTGTTTGAAGAAACAACTATTTACCGATTAACACTTTATTCACACCAAAACCCTGAATCTTGATTAATGTTTCCTCAATTTACTTAATAAGATCCCTTGAAGCCCGATTGATGATCGTCTGAAGCAATATTATTGAGTCCAATTGATTTATCGCAAGCGGATTCAATATTTCAGTCGTATACCTATACTACCTTTAATCATAAGTAGATTTTCAGAAAAAGATATTTTTGTCCTAACTTCTCTGTGTTGTTAGATACCCAAAATATTTTCTTATTTACAGTTCTGTAACGACTAAATTAGAAGTATAATTAAGGCGGTGAAATATTTCTTTCCCACGCAAAGTTACCCCATCTGCAGACCGTATGCCAAAAATAGTACTGCCCAGTGATGACCATTGTTTCTTTGGATAATAAAAACGAAGATTAGGCTCTAAACGGCAATATCGTAATAAATAATAAAGCGTCTTGGAAATATTCAGCGCCATAAAACATCTGCGGAGGCCTCCACAGCTGCGCTCAGAAGAAAATACGTCACACGTGTGCCGAATCGATAGTCCAGTTTCTTAACTACCTGCATTCACTGATAATGAGCCCATTGTTTGTCAGTACAAAATTCTCTAAATTCGTTTTTTCTTTGAAACGGCGTTGCACACCTGCATCGGATCAATGGATAGGTATTAGGAGCTAGTTGGAACTTGACTCACTAATGACTTTGTTTCATTGTCATAATTAGCTGGTTTGGGTATTTCAGGTAAAGCTTCGAGAACGTTTATTATTGAGCGCGGCTAATCCGTTACTGATCTTTATCCGCCTATGCGCACACCTGCAGGCTCTTAAATTATTTAGTAGGTGACTACTTATTCCTAATACCTATGTTTAGTAGTACAGTTGCATAGAATTTATAATTATTAATATTAGTATATTAATGTATCAACTGTGTTTTTTGGATCAGTAGTTTAGATGAAAATAGCATACTTTTAATTTAAGTCGTGTCACAATTTGTATTTTTCAAACAAATCGGTGTTGAAATATGCTTCCAAATATTCTAGAACAAATATTGTTTGAGAGACGCACTATAGCTTCGGCTGGAAGGGTACACCTCCGCCGAGCGCACAGATGCGTCCCATGTGTGGCGATCTCTTCGCGCCGCCGACGACGCCGCGCCCCGCCGCGCCGCCCTTGGTAACGACTCCAAACTCATGCGCATTCAGGACAATTCCAACAAATAATAAAGGAATATTTTGTTTTACTTTTGTTGAGTAAGAGGAAATGACATAGCAAACAATGCTAATTGCGATTTTGAGTGATATCCGGTAAAAGTCACAGCACCGCGTCCCGCTTTACTATTGTACAGTTTTCAAGAACTGCTGAAACCTACAGTAATGTAGGCTCATAGATGCAGTTCTAAGCTTTGAAGTAAATATTTGTTATTGGTTTTTCATAGCAAACAATGATATATACTTGATCAGAAGTAACCACACCGTGTCGCTTTGCTTTTCTTTCAAGAACTTGCTGAAACTACGTAGTATTCAAAGATGCAGTTATACTAAGTATTTGATAATGTTTTTAAGTACCTGGTTTAGATGGTAGGTAAATAGATTTTCTGTACCTTATTTGATAGTTTGTAAACGTTTTTAGAGGAGCTCGTGGCTAAATACTAACAGCCGCTTGGATAAATCTTTAGGTTAAGCCATGCTTGCCTAGGTTGGTCTGTGGATTGGTGACCACCCATTACGTACCGAGTTTTCTCCGTGCCTCGCAAAGCACGTTAAGCCGTTGGTCCCGGCTGTCATTCGTAGATCTTTGACAGTCGTTTCAGGAAGTCAGTGGCACAAAAAGTCTGACAACCAGTCTTACCAAGGGGTATCGTATTACCTAATAAGGTCAGATAGGCAGTCGCTCCATGTAAAATAAAGGTAGTCAGCTGCATCCGGTAAGACTGGAAGCCGACTCTAACATAGTTGGGAAAAGGCTAGGCAGATGATGATGTAAACGCAAACGTTTTTAGTCTGCCAACGAAAATACAGAAGATGCTTTTAAGCACGCTGTCCACATAAACACGGCAACGTGTGGCCACCAGACCGTCACCCCGGTATTGTCCGGCATTCACACGAATTGTTTTGTTTCAGCATATGCCTGTAACGCAACCCCGGGCATTCCTACCTACTCGGAACCCTGCCAACTAATTACACATGAACAAATCTAAACATCGCCTTTTTGTTTTACTATCATAAATAAACATTCATTTGTGTTGTGGATTCTGAGTGTCTTATGAAGCCAGAATTTATTTTTTTAGTTAAATACTTATACATATGATTTATTGCCGTGTAAATAGATATGTCTAGCGAATGCATTTATGTTTTGGTTGTAGCTTAATTTTTTTTTTTTGTAAAATATTAGATCGAATGTATTTGGCTGTTAAATCTGTCATGTTGGAATGATGGGCATGCAGCCCGAAAACCAAACAAAAAAAAAATTAGGTAGACATCGTACATCGAAAAATATCGAACCAAGAGAATTTGTGTGGTAGGTATACTACAACTAAAAAACCCGACTACTGAAAAATCTGATAAATTCGGAGTTTCTAAGGTAAAATCGACTCCTCCTATTGTTGAAGTCGGTTAAAATATAGCCCGTGATACCCGGGCCATAATAACGATTCGAGTGACACCTTATTCATCAAAATCGGATGAATAGTTTAGGCGCTACGGAGGAACAAATGTAAATACAAACATACATAGACTGCTAAAGTTATAACCCCTCCTTTTGGCTTCGCCGTAGTCGGGTGAGAATACCTATAGCAAAATGAGTAGGTATGTATTTTAACTGTAAGGATAGTAGGCTAGCGTTTTTTTATCGTTTCTGCCCACCCTCATGGGAAAGAGGCGTGAGTTGTATGTTAAATATACCTACACTGCAAAACTGGAAAAGAATCGAATAGATCAGGGGTTCCCAAACTTTTTCAGTTCGCGTCGCACTTACAGGTTTAATATGTTGCCTCGGCGCCCTAACTAGTCGAAAAAACAGAGTTTTTATAATAGTGTTGACCCACAGGAATGCATTGAAAACTCCACCAAATCGGAACACGTGAACCTTGTTTTAAGGCTACTGTCGCAAGAATTTAATGAGACTTTCTTCTTCTAACGAAGTGAATTCGAATACGTAAGATTACGACTCGTAAACAGAAGCGCCTCTCGGCGACGCCCCTCTTTGCTCCCTACGGCGCAACAGGGCGCCGCGACGCACAGTTTGGGAAGCACTGGAATAGATAGATTTCATTACAAAACAAAAGCCACAACTTTTATAAATAGTTACTGACTGAGCGACCGAGCTCTACACGGGTGAAAATTGAGAAAACGATTTTTCCTAGACATGAGACCTAGCTAGATCGATTTTTCGCCCCGTAAACTCCTAAAATTCAACTTTCATCGAAATCGTTAGAGCCATTTTCGAGAACGTGATTACAAATATAGGTGTAAACTTACTTCGGCTTTTAGCCGTAACATGTACATTATACATACACAAATATTGCTCATTTAATAGTATAGGATATACCACATAGCATTTTGAGTTATTATCGTTTCTACTGATATTCAGGATCATCTGATAAAGTTCGAGTCATACCGATTTAGCCCACAACCCTTAAATCCGCACCACAAAAAGCTTTTTTCTTAAGTTTCACCACAAGAAGCTCGAGAATTGTGAGTTGATAAAGTTCCTCAATGGTAGGTAGTCAGGCAAGCGAGCTTGTGATCGAATCAGACTTCCCCATCTATGACCTAGGTACGCTGTTATAAAGAGATAGGCAAGGGATCCGCTTCCGTGGTCTTGCGTGGCTTAGGTTATGTAATATATTATTCAAGCTTGTAGTACGTACCTTTAGGTTTGCTTGGCATAATTCTATTCGTATTAAATCTAATTGGATAGTTAGATGCAATAAAAAATGAATAACAGCATCTCTTCGTGCCTCTCCTAGAAGTTCTGAATCGTAAATCTATGCTAGAAATTTACTATAAAATGTAATTACCTCTCTCTTCAAAGGAGAAAGGTGTTACAATAATACATGCATTAGCTAAAACAATTTTCGCAATACAGTTCCGTTTACGACGTGACCGTTTGTTGGCTGACGGCAGATGCGACGGGGACATTGCTAATTCTGGGTTATGTGCGCGCGCGCTTGTTTCCTGTATCGATTCCTTGTGCCTGTCATGTTACGCTGTCATCCACCGACGGACTAAAAGCTGTGTATGAAATTTAATGTCTGTTTTATAGCCAATGTGGAATGATGGTTTGCGATATATTCCCATTTATTTTAGACTCGTATTGAAACTTAATGGTATTTTCTATCTTCCAAAGGTAATAAGAATCTCTCCTCAAGTTCTATCATGCCAAATCCCACCCAGAGTTTGGAGACAGACCAGACTGAGAACTTCATGTGTAGATTTAGACCGAAACATTTTAATTATTGTGTATGAGAAATGGACCATAAAACTATTCTTTACTGATATTTTATGGCTTATTAAAGAAACCCGTCACCTTATGACTCATAAAATCGAAGCAAAAGTTTATGAGTGTCGGGAGCAGATCAGCAGACTTCGGAGAAATAAACAGATTCCCATTTTAAATTTTGTCATCTTTAGGGACGATACGTATTGGCTTTATTTCTATCAGCATTAAATATTTTCGAATGATCGCGAAAATAATCGTATTTGCTTTGAAAGCAAACGGCGTTGATGCGTTTAGTGGCGGCTTCCGTTCACATTAAAGTATCGCCGGTTTCAGTGTTCAGTACCCACGTACCCGCAATATCGACTCATCATTTTATTTTAATACGTCCCTACTTACCAATTCACACGACACATCCTTAATGTAATGACTAGCCACTTTTAAACTAGTAACTTGCAGTGCAGTTAGTATAACTGCATATAATTTATTTAACTACGCCATAAGATCAAGAACATCTCAATATTTTGAGTAAAACGAAAACCTGGTTCCTGTGCCAAAGCATTGCTTCAGAATTTTGTACTTTACATGCAGCATTATAAGATTGATTTGCGAGAAGCTGCGGAACTTGGAGTGCAGTGTAATTCAGCGAAACTACAAAGAGATTGACTGATGACCTCATATCGCTTGGCATCGAGCAATGGTTAATGTCACAGTAGGCTTTTGAAATATAGCATGTGTAATGAAATTCTCTTGTCGGGCCGACGGGCGCGCAGCGTGGTCTGCTTGCACGGTTGCGTCATGCCAGGATGAGCCGATTTCTGCACAGCGGGCCACTGAATCGATATGGTCTTGTCAAGATCATGTTACCATTACGCTGGTATATCTCACGTAGGTATATGTCGGTAAGTTGTAAGAACACATTATAAATATCTATTTAGGAAAGCGTAAAAAGGGTTTTAGGAGCGACTAATAAAAACGGCTGTCTCACTTATTCCTGAATAGTTTAGACTAACACTTAAGTCGAATGTAGAACTAGCTTTTGCCCGCGTCTTCTCTCGCGTTAATTTAGAATTTGACAATGAATTCGGGTTATACTCTGCTTGTAATTCAATCATGATTCGAAAGACACGTGGCGCCATCCCTTATCATAAGAACGTTATTGTTGTTTTCCTCGGGAACAGTACTTTTTTTCGGAATGAAAGGTACCCTATGTCCGTCTCTGTACACCTGACAACGTACAGGCTGATCGGTTCAGTGGTTTAGGCGTGAAAAGGTAACAAAGAAACAAACATACTCTCGTATTATATATATAATATATATGTTGCGGGCAATTTGATAAGTCCGGGCACTATTAATAATGGCCGGTCTGTATTCATAATACCCGACTCAATTGGGCAATGTGATTAAAACAGCATGATTAATCACTTTTCCCGGCCATTATGAATAAAGCCTACCCTATCTTGGGCAAAGTAATAAAATAGGTGAACTGTAGAGTTTTTGTTTATTAAATGTAACCTAACCGGTTCATTAAAGTTTCACCAAAACTCCATTGACAAATTTTAATTTTACAACCAACGTTTCGTATACTATTTATTTCGAAAACAACTTATTCCGCAAATGTATTATTTTATAAAAACTCGTTTTACATACATTTATTTGGCAATCAATTATTTTTATATTTAATCATCTATACATTTCTCATTTAGATTCATTAGGATAAATCACGTTTCTACTAAATATCATTTAATTACAATACAGTCGACGGAGCCCCGCTGCGGGGGCGGGGCTCCTATTTCTGTCTGCAGGGTTTAAAGGAACCTAACTAACCGAACCTCGGGGTGCCCCTGACGTCGACCGTCTAGGGTTAGGGTTTCTGTCAGCATCTGTGTTTGTTTGAGGGGTTTGTGCTTTGAGAAAACAAAATTCATTTATTTTCTCTTTTTTTAGCTAACCTAACCAATTTATCACATAGCCCGGCTACAAGTAGGGAATTATTCATACTGCCCGGTCCAAGTGATAAATTCAACCTATCTCAAACATTGACTTATTACATAGACCACGGTCGGTCGCTCATTATTAATAATGGCCGGTCAAAGTGATAAATTAATCACTTTGCCCGACACTGTTGGGCATTATTAATAATGGCCGGTCCTTATTAATAATGCCCAGTTAATCACGTTGCCCGTAACATATACATACGGGGTGTAAACAGACCCTTCACGAAGCCGTCAACCAAGCATTATGTACATCAAACTAAGTAACTTTACGCAAAAAAATTTGCTGGGAAACAATTTTTTTTTTTGGGGTGAATAATCACGTTTTACGGTAAAACTCAATGTAACGCACTCAAAACTTAGTGCTGATGGATGCTTTGAATAGTAAACGGGTCATCGAGTTAATTAAAGTAAAATTAAAACCTTTAAAAGTGGTATTTAAAAAAAAATGTGTGAAAAAATTGGAACTTTGACCTCCAATATCTCTGAAACTAGAAGGTTCCCAGGTATGGTCCAGAACAAAAAAATGATCGCAATGATGGAGAGAACAAGTACCTTTCGGCTTCGTTAAGGGTCTTTTTACACCCTTTATAGTAAGGAGTAAGGATTCGAAGTCACCTACACAGTCTAGTAGGTACCTATACCTACAAACTTATTGGAATAGAAAATTTATTTATGTATCGAATAAGAAATTAAAAACTATTTTCTTTTCTTATGTCCATTACCTACCTACATTTACCTACCTACCTATTATTATACCTACTATGTATAGCCACTGTAAATAAGAAAATAAACGTAGCTACTTGTTAGAATTTATTATAGAAGAGAATGCCTGGCATTCATGATTGAAAAAACTTGACTGATTGGAATCTTCTAAGAGACGGACGGGACGTAGGTCTACTGACAGAGGAGAGTTAGTAAGTGATTTTTGAGAAAAGTACATCTGAGCGTGGCTGTTCGAAGGAATTGAATAAACCATCCTGTTATTATTAACTACTAATTGATTTGAAGCAATTTTGACATGTTTATTCCATAGGCCGGACAATTTGTTTATCTTACAACGTGAATGATCTAAAAATAAACAACGTCCAATTTAATGACAGCCTGTCATGTTGAGCTAAATGTAAAATTCAGTAAACACATCTTAACTTTCTCGTTCCTCGAGGTCCTGGGTCAGATTCCTAGGTAAGGCAAAGTATTATTGGGTTTATTCATCAGGAATTTTTCAGTAGTAGTCACGGAGTTTGGATTTGTGCCCGGTTCTTGGGACTGAGACATAACGGGCGAAATGTGTACTTTTAGGTGCACCTCTTCCTAACTGTTACCCCACATACAGTGTCCTACCAAGGCCAAAATAGGACGAAGTTTTCGCCGAAGCCGAAGGTACTAGTGTCAAAATTGAACAAACTGTCATGACTTGAGTATAACTGCGCGACAGCATGGAAGAGGCGACGCGTGGGGAGTACGGGTAACACATTTCGTTAAATATTTTTGCCAAGTTGCAAGATACGAGTAACCCTTATAGGATCACTCGCGTGCCTGTCTGTCCGTCTGTCACAGCCAATTTACTCCGAAACTACTGGACCGATTGTTTGGTACACATATATAAGTCGGTGACCCAAAGAAAGACGTGTAACGTAAAATAGTGAATTTTAAACATCCCCTATGTTTCCACTTTTGGGGCGTAAACTAGAAAATAAAAAAAAGTTTTGTCAAATATGTACATATATATTTTTATAATTTTAAGATAAATATTTTTGAAGTTATTTAAGAAAATAGGCGAACATTGACCTACGAAACTACAGAGCCGAATGAAAAAAATACAATAAATAGTTCTTTGCCAATAGGTTACGGCAAAACCTATAAGAAGAAAGCTATAACAACAATGAAAAATTAAAGGGGGCTCGCCTATACTGTGATGGTACGGAACCCTTCATGCACGAGTTCGACTCGCATTTTGCCGGTTTTTAGTAGTAGGTAGTTCCATTTGTGGGAGCTGCCCATGTTGTACCATTGGTTGGGGGAGCCCAAGTTGTAGCATTAGTTGGGGGTGCCCATGTTGTACTGTTGATTGGTGGTGACCATGTGATCGTAATGGGGGCCCAAGTGGTGCCATTTGTTGCGGGACGCCATGTGGTTACGTTGATTGGTGGTGCCCAAGTCGTACCATTGATGGGTGCCCACGTGGTCTTGTTCGTTGATGGTGCCGATGTGGTTACGTTGATTGGTGGTGCCCAAGTCGTACCATTGATGGGTGCCCATGTGGTCTCGTTGGTTGGTGGTGCCCATGTGGTTACATTAATTGGGGGTGACCATGTGGTTTCGTTGGTTGGCGGTGCCCAAGTTGTACCATTGATTGGGGGTGCCCATGTGGTCTCGTTGGTTGGTGGTGCCCATGTGGTGTCGTTGGTTGGTGGTGCCCATGTGGTCTCGTTCGTTGGGGGTGCCCATGTGGTCTCGTTGGTTGGTGGTGCCCATGTGGTTACATTAATTGGGGGTGACCATGTGGTTTCGTTGGTTGGTGGTGCCCATGTGGTCTCGTTTGTTGGGGGTGCCCATGTTGTACTGTTGATTGGTGGTGACCATGTGATCGTAATGGGGGCCCAAGTGGTGCCATTTGTTGCGGGACGCCATGTGGTTACGTTGATTGGTGGTGCCCAAGTCGTACCATTGATGGGTGCCCACGTGGTCTTGTTCGTTGATGGTGCCGATGTGGTTACGTTGATTGGTGGTGCCCAAGTCGTACCATTGATGGGTGCCCATGTGGTCTCGTTGGTTGGTGGTGCCCATGTGGTTACATTAATTGGGGGTGACCATGTGGTTTCGTTGGTTGGCGGTGCCCAAGTTGTACCATTGATTGGGGGTGCCCATGTGGTCTCGTTGGTTGGTGGTGCCCATGTGGTCTCGTTGGTTGGTGGTGCCCATGTGGTCTCGTTCGTTGGGGGTGCCCATGTGGTCTCGTTGGTTGGTGGTGCCCATGTGGTCTCGTTGGTTGGTGGTGCCCATGTGGTCTCGTTCGTTGGGGGTGCCCATGTGGTCTCGTTGGTTGGTGGTGCCCATGTGGTTACATTAATTGGGGGTGACCATGTGGTTTCGTTGGTTGGTGGTGCCCATGTGGTCTCGTTTGTTGGGGGTGCCCATGTGGTCTCGTTGGTTGGTGGTGCCCATGTGGTTACATTAATTGGGGGTGACCATGTGGTTTCGTTGGTTGGTGGTGCCCATGTAGTCTCATTGGTTGGTGGTGCCCAAGTTGTACCATTGATTGGGGGTGCCCATGTGGTCTCGTTGGTTGGTGGTGCCCATGTGGTCTCGTTGGTTGGTGGTGCCCATGTGGTCTCGTTCGTTGGGGGTGCCCATGTGGTCTCGTTGGTTGGTGGTGCCCATGTGGTCTCGTTTGTTGGGGGTGCCCATGTGGTCTCGTTCGTTGGGGGTGCCCATGTGGTCTCGTTGGTTGGTGGTGCCCATGTAGTCTCATTGGTTGGTGGTGCCCAAGTTGTACCATTGATTGGGGGTGCCCATGTGGTCTCGTTGGTTGGTGGTGCCCATGTGGTCTCGTTGGTTGGTGGTGCCCATGTGGTCTCGTTCGTTGGGGGTGCCCATGTGGTCTCGTTGGTTGGTGGTGCCCATGTGGTCTCGTTTGTTGGGGGTGCCCATGTGGTCTCGTTCGTTGGGGGTGCCCATGTGGTCTCGTTGGTTGGTGGTGCCCATGTGGTTACATTAATCGGGGGTGACCATGTGGTTTCGTTGGTTGGTGGTGCCCATGTAGTCTCATTGGTTGGTGGTGCCCAAGTTGAACCATTGATTGGGGGTGCCCATGTGGTCTCGTTGGTTGGTGGTGCCCATGTGGTCTCGTTTGTTGGGGGTGCCCATGTGGTCTCGTTCGTTGGGGGTGCCCATGTGGTCTCGTTGGTTGGTGGTGCCCATGTAGTCTCATTGGTTGGTGGTGCCCAAGTTGAACCATTGATTGGGGGTGCCCATGTGGTCTCGTTGGTTGGTGGTGCCCATGTGGTCTCGTTGGTTGGTGGTGCCCATGTGGTCTCGTTGGTTGGAGGTGCCCATGTGGTTACATTAATTGGGGGTGACCATGTGGTCTCATTGGTTGGGGGTGCCCATGTTGTCTCATTGGTTGGTGGTGCCCAAGTTGTACCATTGATTGGGGGTGCCCATGTGGTCTCGTTCGTTGGGGGTGCCCATGTGGTCTCGTTGGTTGGTGGTGCCCATGTGGTTACATTAATTGGGGGTGACCATGTGGTTTCGTTGGTTGGTGGTGCCCATGTAGTCTCATTGGTTGGTGGTGCCCAAGTTGTACCATTGATTGGGGGTGCCCATGTGGTCTCGTTGGTTGGTGGTGCCCATGTGGTCTCGTTGGTTGGTGGTGCCCATGTGGTTACATTAATTGGGGGTGACCATGTGGTTTCGTTCGTTGGGGGTGCCCATGTGGTTACATTAATTGGGGGTGACCATGTGGTCTCATTGGTTGGGGGTGCCCAAGTTGCTTCAGGAGGCGGCGCACTGGTAGAGTTATCCGCTCGCCATGAGACAACACGCGAAGTGTCCCTCGGGTGGAACCTGGCAACAAATACAGTTTATTAGAGGGTAATATCTTAGTGCAACATTTAAAGTAAGTTATTATACACCGTGACTTTTTAGTCGTCTTATAAAGGTGGTTCACTCAATGTGCCCGACATAAAATAGTTCTAGGCTTGATTTTTTTTTACCTCCTGTAATAGGTACAAAGAAAAATAAATAAACATTAGAAAAAATTATGAAACATCCTGTTAATGATATTTACGTGTCAAACGGGAGAATATACCTACCCAGCGCTCGAGTCCAGTAGATTATCGCTCACAACAGGGTGTTTTAACTACTTACGTCATGCCTCATAATATTGAACAATATTTTTATTTTTAAATTATTAAAATCTCATAAATACCTATTTTTTTAATGAATGCTTAGTAGTCATTGGATACATGCCGTTGTAAGATGACTAAAAAGTCACGGTATATATTATGTACAACGAACTATGTATTTGCACCAGATAAATTGGAGCGGGCAATCTTATATTTTATAGTCATGATCATCACGGAAGTAACTATAGCTTCTAGAATTGAGATAGAGAAATAAGAAAGCTTCAGCCTTGAGAAAATCTAGGATGCTATAGAACGATAATTTAGCTCCTAGGAATAGGAATTATTTAATTGAAAAATAACTAAAATTGTCGAGTGCTGTATAATACAACTAGCTGTTCCCCGCGACCTTCGTCCGCGTCAAGTTATTAAAAATACAATTTTCCCCGTTTTTGCAACATTTTTCATTGCTGCTACGCTCCTATTGGTCGTAGCGTGATGATATATAGCCTATAGCCTTCCTCGATAAATGGACTACCCAACACTGAAAGAATCATTCAAATCGGACCAGTAGTTCCAGAGATTAGCGCGTTCAAACAAACAAACAAACAAACAAACAAACAGTATAGATATAATAATTGGTTGAAGTAGTAGAATAAATAATACCTAATTAGTTGACCAACTTGCAGGATCATATTTTAAGAATTACGGGAACTGAATATGGCACCCCGCAATAGATAGATTGGTTTTTATTTCGACCACAGCAATATGGGAGTTTACACTTTTCATACCAGAAGTGTGGTACCAGGTAATGTGATCGTGTCTATTACATATTATCAATTAATATTCAATAACTACCTAAATAAATACAAAGTTACAAGTTATGTAATATTCATACAACGTTTATCAATTACAACAATACAAAAAAGAACAAGTCGACGACACGACTGGATTCTCCGAAGAGTTAAAAAGCAAAAATAGTTAAAGAAGTCAAAAATATTGAATTTGCGAGTTACTTGTTTATTTTAAACCTGAAAAGAGGTTTAAAAAACCGGCCAAGTACGAGTCGTACGTCAAGAAGCATCGCAACGAACAAAAAAATAATTAACAAAGCGGATAGTGAGGACAACTTACTTCAGCTTCCCTTCGTACGTCTGATCAGCGACGACGCTGACTAGAAGACAGCAGCACACTAGAAGCTTATTCATGGTTCGGAGACAGAGGGACTTGCACTGTGCAGTACGGCCCAGCTGTCTACTAGTTATACTGCTCGCAAGAACCGCCCCTCTGATAAGCACTGATACGTCCGAAATCAAATCATCGCTTATCAGAGATAACATTAGGTAATTATTACGCTGATCCGGGACCTAGAGGGCTGTATCCTATTAAACACGTTCTTGTCATTACCTCGCGGGTTTTTCTTTCAGGAACTGGCGCAATCGTGGAAAGTCCTCTGTTGGATCTTATCGTCTATTTGTATTACGAATTTAGGTTTTCCTAAGGTACTTGTTTGTTAAGCTGCTGTGAGCAATGTTATTTTGATCGAATTTTAAAGGTAGCTAGGTAAATGAAAGGATCACGAGTTTACCACCCACTGGCAGCTGTAGCCTAGTATCTTTCTGCATCCCTCCGTTCCATAGTCATATTATACTTAGGGTCCGTTTGCAAAAATAGAAAAATTTTAATGAGCATTGAATTTGCTAAGTAAAACGCAAAGTATTTTTGTAATTAGACCATAATCATCCTGGCCTTATTAATGTGTTTTATGCTGTAAAACGTTAAGTAGGTCAAGTAGAAGTCGAACCCGCGTACTAAGTACTCCTACGTTCCTAGAGGCGCGGGTTATCCTGTTGTCGGTTGTACCTAGTTAGGTGCTGTGATGTAATGCTATTGACTGACTGAATTATTATGACCCATTTTCACTAACACGGCACCTACGAATTTTCAAAGCTGTGTTCAGCGTCGTGGGTTGACATTCCTACAGTGCAATAATAATAAGGTTTTCATTTAGGTTTCTCTTTCACTAACACTTGTGAAAACGGGCATTCGTTGCAGAAGTTAGGCACCGACTTAGCCGGCTTTAGTGCTCGAATTCGCGAACTATGCGACCACGACCGGCGACTGCAGGTAGTCCTACTATCAGTAGTGCATCCAAAATTTCTTGAGCTTGCGACCGGTCTTATGACGGTGCGCGTGCGACTAGACTAGGGCTTGTAATTCGAATATTCGAATAATGCGAATATTCGAATAATGCGAATATTCGTTAATTTTCGCTATTCGAATATTGACTGATGTTAAATTCGAATATTCGAATAATTTTTAGTTAAGTAAAGTTTGAAAATACAAACTAAGTCTGTCTTACAAGTCCAAGTCCTTTTAAACACGGAAAAAACCAGATGGAGATTGTAGAAGAATGGCCTGCCCCAGGGAAGTGTTTTGGCGCCCATTCTCTTTAACATCTACACCAACGACCAACCTACTGTTGAACACTGCGAGAGGTTCTTATACGCTGATGACCTTGCCCTGGCTACTCATACAAATAAATTTGAAGACGCTGAAAAAAATCTGGAAGCAGGTTTAGAAGTTCTCGGATGTTACTACAAAGATATCGCCCTCAAACCGAATCCCTCAAAAACGCAGACATGCGCTTTGCATCTCCGGAATAACACAGCCAGGCGGACTCTTCATATTAAATGGCAAGGAGATACCATCGAACCCTGCAATAACCCTACCTACTGGGGAGTCACCCTCGACAGAGCATTGACGTTTAAGAACCATTGCCTGGAAACCAAGAAAAAGGAAGGCATCCGTAACAACTACTGGCCTAGCACTCTGCTTCTCAGCGGGCGAATATGCATGCCCAGTGTGTTATCGTTCCGCCCAAGCCAAGTAAGTAGATGTTGCTTTGAACGAAACATGTAGAACGATTACAGGCTGCCTCAAACCGACCCCAGTCAGCGCACTATACCTCACAGCTGGCATAGCACCTCCATATGTCCGAAGAGAAGTCGCAAGCGCAGTGGAGAAATATAAACAGGAGTCAGACACCAGACACCCACTACACGGCGCCCAACTGCCAAAGCAACGGCTCCAAAGCAGGCACAGTTTTTTAAAAACCGCAGCGTCCTTATCACTAAACCCGGCTGACGCCCGATGTAAGCTGTGGGAAAATAGCTGCCCCTCTCCCACTCACTACTTACCACCAAGTGAGCATCTTCCTGCAGCGTCTAACCTTCCGTGGTCCACCTGGAGGTCCTTGAACTGTCTCCGGACACAGGTAGGAAGATGTAACTCCAACCTCGTTAAGTGGGGATACCTCAATGAGACAGCAGTGGGGTGTGGTTGTAGAGCTGTGTCGCAAACTATGCTCCACCTCCTATCCTGCCCTCTTAGCCCAAAAACATGCAGCCGAAGTGACCTTTGCGCTGCCACCGACGACGCGGTGGAAGTGGCGATGTTTTGGGCTAACAAAATATAAAATTTGTCGTGCCAGCGATACGAAGAAGAAGAAGACAGATTTACTCACGCAGTGGGTGTAAATTTTTAATATTTTTGTTTTGTTTAGTTTGTTTACTTAACATTTTTTTCCTGTTTTTTTTCTAGCTTCGCACGAGTGGACTTTTTTTTTAAATATAGCCTATGTTACTCAGGGATAATGTAGCATTCTAATGGTGAAAGAATTTTTGAAAACGGTCCAGTAGTTTTTGAGTTTATTCGTTACAAACATACAAAAATACAAATCTTTCTTCTAGCAATATGTATAATATTAGTGTAAAAGACTTAGTGGCAGGAAAACAGGAGATGCTCAAACGCGATGAGGAAAACTTTTGGTGTAGTAACTAATCAGCTGATCTACCTAGGTTTCTTTATTTAGATAATGATTAATTATAATACGCTCATATTTTGATTTAGTAGGATAATGATAACGCTCCATACACAATACGATAAGAAGTCATTCAGGGATGTAGGTACTCCCTGAATGACTTCTTATCGTTTAATGATACATATTACGTTAGAATTACCCGCTCGTGCACATTTATCGCTATGTCACGTCGAACTTATTAATGAATTGAGTAACATGGTATCATTTATTGTTCAATCTATCCTTTAGTTCCGTGAAGGCCGTTTTACCCGTGATTTTATCATGTTTACATAAAGAGTACCTAAGCTATGTAACGAATTAGCAGTTGCTCTGTATTTAAATAATGATCAACATACAAACACATACTCATATATTGATTTTCTTATGTACAGGGTGTAAACGGACCCTTCACGAAGCTGTCAACCAAGCATTATGTACATCAAACTAAGTCACCCTACGCAAAAAATATTGCTGGGAAACGACTTTATTTTTTTTGGGGTGAAAAATCACGTTTTACGGTTAAACTCAATGTAAGGCACTCAAAACTTGGTGCTGATGGATGCTGTGAATAGTAAACGGGTCACGGAGGTAATTAAAGTAAAGATAAAACCTCAAAAAGTAGTATTTAAAAAAAAAATTGTGAAAAAATTGAAATTTTGACCTCCAATATCTCAGTAACTAGAAGGTTCCCAGGTATAGTCCAGAACAAAAAAATTATTGCAATGACGGGGAGAACAAGTGCCTTTCGGCTTCGTTAAGTTTCTTTTTACACTCTAGATACACCCCTTACTTGAGTTTAGGAGGACTTAAATTATCTGTCAACTTCTGTTTTTATTTTAAGGAATATCAGGCTTTCAGTGAAATCAAAAACAATATTTTAACGATATAATAAGAGATGTGGTGGGCCGCGAGTTAAGCTATAAGACAGGATCGGTCGTAGCAACTAGGCGTCACAACACGACGGTCTTACCTACAGTCAATCACAGAGAAAAACTCCTGGTCTTCAGACAGACAGATATCGATGGACCGCGAGCTCTGCACTCATCCAGGACACCCCACCGGTGAGCCTTGCGAGATAAGTCTGACCCTTCGCGGATATAATCACCGTAGAAAATGGGCTCAGTGTGCATAGGTACCTACAAAAGCAACTGGTGATGAAACCAGTTATGCCTCCCCCCCGACCCTTACTCGAGCCAGCCCGCGATGCTGACCTAGTAGTTTTAAATCAGCCCCTAAATAATGATCTCGGTGATTCGGTGCAGGTACCTCCCGAAACAACAGTGTCCGGTGAGGATCTGTGTCAGGCGGAAGGTGAGGGCGCCGTGGCGCCTCTCCAGCCACTTCTCAAAAAGGGGACTTATGCCACCTCCAGACCCAAGCGGCGTCAACGTAGCAAACTACCCTGACGCTGCTAGGGAGGTCGGTGCGCAGCAAGCAGTTGTAACCGATGTTCCAAAGGTGCGGTCCCAGAACCGATCCCTTTGGAACACCGCACGACATCTCTCGTTCCATTTTCCGCTGCGACCAGGGTATATGACGGCCCTATCCGTCAAATGGTCACCGGCCAAACCGATGAAGGTAGGTCGTCACCCGGTGATACCGGAGTGCCTCCCTAATCTTATTCCAAACCCTATCAATTGGGTATCAATTGAAGGGTTTTAAAAGGTTATTACAAAAATGTAAATAACTTTTAAGAAAAATTCGAAACGTAAAATTGTATAAAAGTGAAAAAATCAAAGTGAAATGATATTTTTCTTATTTATTTTTTTGTACTCTATCACTATGCTGTCCTATTTGACCCCAAGGTTGACTGGTAGAGAATGCCTTGTGGCATTAAGTCCGCCTATGAACCACTTTTGTACATGCAGTTTAAATAAATAAATAAATAAAAAATCGTATAATATGAAAAGTTAAATCGTCTAGGACTTAAAAAAAAAAAAAATACTAAAAAACCCGAGTGAAATAATCCTCGTACTGGGTCAGTCGGATAAAAATGTATAGCAAAAAACGAGTACATTTTAAATTAAATAAAAGTTGGCGGGAACCATTTCAAATTCATAATTTAGTAAACATTTGTGCTTGTTTTATGCTTGTCAGTTTGTTCAGTCGGGTTTTTTTGTTTGTTTAATTACTTTTTAGGGTTCCTTGCCTCAAAAGAAAAAACCGAAACCCTTATAGGATCATTCGTGTGTCTGTCTGTCCGTCTGTCACAGCCAATTTACTCCGAAACTACTGGACCGATTGAGTTAAGACCCTTAACGAAGCCGAAAGGCATTTGCTCTCCCCGTCAATGCGATATTTTTTTTGTTCTAGACCATACCTGGGAACCTTTACCGAAAGTTTTTTTTTTAATGCACGTTTTTAATCGAAGATTTTTGCTTTAAACACCTCCACGACCCCCGTACTATTCAATCCATCCATCAGCACAATGTTCTGAGTGCGTTATATTGAGTCCTACCGTCAAACGTGATTTTTGACCCAAAAAAAAAAGTCGTTTCCCAGCAAAAAAATTTGCGTAAAATTACTTAGTTTGATGTACAGAATGCTTGGTTGACGTCTTCGTGAAGGGTCCGTTTACACCCTGTATGTAAATCAGTGACCCAAAAACAGACGTCTAACGTAAAATTTAGTGAATTTTTTGGGCCACTTTTGGGGCGTAAACTAGAAAATAAAAAAAGTTTTGCATACTATATCGTGTTACATATAAAATGAAAGGACTCACTGTGAGAAACTAAAACATATATTTTTTATAATTTTAAGATAAATAGTTTTGAAGTTATTTAATAAAATAGGCGTACATTGACCTACGTAACTGCACAGCGGAAAAATTTGAAAAAAAAACAAAAAAAAATAGTTCTTTGCCAATAGATTACAGCAAAACCTATAAGAAGAAAGCTATAACAACAGTGAAAAATTAAAGGGGGCTCGCCTACTGCGATGGTACGGAACCCTTCATGCGCGAGTCCGACTCGCATTTGGCCGGTTTTTAGTAGTAGGTAGTTCCATTTGTGGGAGCTGCCCATGTTGTACCATTGGTTGGGGGAGCCCAAGTTGTAGCATTAGTTGGGGGTGCCCATGTTGTACTGTTGATTGGTGGTGCCCAAGTCGTACCATTGATGGGTGCCCATGTGGTCTCGTTGGTTGGTGGTGCCCATGTGGTTACATTAATTGGGGGTGACCATGTGGTCTCGTTGGTTGGTGGTGCCCATGTGGTTACATTAATTGGGGGTGACCATGTGGTTTCGTTGGTTGGTGGTGCCCATGTAGTCTCATTGGTTGGTGGTGCCCAAGTTGTACCATTGATTGGGGGTGCCCATGTGGTCTCGTTGGTTGGTGGTGCCCATGTGGTTACATTAATTGGGGGTGACCATGTGGTCTCGTTGGTTGGTGGTGCCCATGTGGTTACATTAATTGGGGGTGACCATGTGGTTTCGTTGGTTGGTGGTGCCCATGTAGTCTCATTGGTTGGTGGTGCCCAAGTTGTACCATTGATTGGGGGTGCCCATGTGGTCTCGTTGGTTGGTGGTGCCCATGTAGTTACATTAATTGGGGGTGACCATGTGGTTTCGTTAGTTGGTGGTGCCCATGTAGTCTCATTGGTTGGTGGTGCCCAAGTTGTACCATTGATTGGGGGTGCCCATGTGGTCTCGTTCGTTGGGGGTGCCCATGTGGTCTCGTTGGTTGGTGGTGCCCATGTGGTCTCGTTGATTGGTGGTGTCCATGTAGTTTCGTTCGTTGGGGGTGCCCATGTGGTCTCGTTGGTTTGTGGTGCCCATGTGGTTACATTAATTGGGGGTGACCATGTGGTCTCGTTGGTTGGTGGTGCCCATGTGGTTACATTAATTGGGGGTGACCATGTGGTTTCGTTGATTGGTGGTGCCCATGTGGTCTCGTTGGTTGGTGGTGCCCAAGTTGTACCATTGATTGGTGGTGCCCATGTGGTCTCGTTGGTTGGTGGTGCCCATGTGGTCTCGTTGATTGGTGGTGTCCATGTAGTTTCGTTCGTTGGGGGTGCCCATGTGGTCTCGTTGGTTTGTGGTGCCCATGTGGTTACATTAATTGGGGGTGACCATGTGGTTTCGTTGATTGGTGGTGCCCATGTGGTCTCGTTCGTTGGGGGTGCCCATGTGGTCTCGTTGGTTGGTGGTGCCCATGTGGTCTCGTTGGTTGGTGGTGCCCATGTGGTTACATTAATTGGGGGTGACCATGTGGTTTCGTTGGTTGGTGGTGCCCATGTAGTCTCATTGGTTGGTGGTGCCCAAGTTGTACCATTGATTGGGGGTGCCCATGTGGTCTCGTTGGTTGGTGGTGCCCATGTGGTCTCGTTCGTTGGGGGTGCCCATGTGGTCTCGTTGGTTGGAGGTGCCCATGTGGTTACATTAATTGGGGGTGACCATGTGGTTTTGTTCGTTGGGGGTGCCCACGTGGTTTTGTTCGTTGGGGGTGCCCACGTGGTTTCGTTCGTTGGGGGTGCCCATGTGGTCTCGTTGGTTGGGGGTGCCCATGTGGTCTCGTTGGTTGGTGGTGCCCATGTGGTCTCATTGGTTGGGGGTGCCCAAGTTGCTTCAGGAGGCGGCACACTGGTAGAGTTATCCGCACGCCATGAGACAACACGCGAAGTGTCCCTCGGGTGGAACCTGGGAACAAATACAGTTTATTAGAGGGTTATATCTTAGTGCAACATTTAAATTTAAATTATTATAGGTACACCATGACTTTTTAGTCGTCTTACAAAGGTGGTCCACTCAATGTGCCCGACATAAAATAGTTCTAGGCGTGTTTTTTTTTTTAACCTACTGTAATAGGTACAAAGAAAAATAAATAAACATTAGAAAAAATATGAAACATCCTGTTAATGATGTTTACGTGTCAAACGGGAGAATATACCTACCCAGCGCTCGAGTCCAGTAGATTATCGCTCACAACAGGGTGTTTTAACTACTTATACGTCATGCTTCATAATATTGAACAATATTTTTATTTTTAAATTATTAAAATCTCATAAATACCAATTTTTTTTATGAATGCTTAGTAGTCATTGGATATATATCCAATGACTACTTGTAAGATGACTAAAAAGTCACAGTATATATTATGTACAACGAACTATGTATTTGTACCAGATAAATTGGAGCGGGCAATCTTATATTTTATAGTCATGATCATCACGGAAGTAACTATAGCTTCTAGAATAAATTGAGATAGAGAAATAAGAAAGCTTCAGCCTTGAGAAAATGTAAGTAGTAATATATAATACCTAATTAGTTGACCAACTTGCAGGATCATATTTTAAGAATTACGGGAACTGAATTGCTATATTCAGTTAATAACAAAAAATAATTAACAAAGCGGATAGTGAGGACAACTTACTTCAGGTTTCCTTCGTACGTCTGTTCAGCGACGGCGCTGACTAGAAGACAGCAGCACACTAGAAGCTTATTCATGGTTCGGAGACAGAGGGACTTGCACTGTGCAGTACGGCCCAGCTGTCTACTAGTTATACTGCTCGCAAGAACCACCCCTCTGATAAGCACTGATACGTCCGAAATCAAATCAGCGCTTATCAGAGATAACATTAGGTAATTATTACGCTGATCCGGGACCTAGAGGGCTATATCCTATTAAGCACGTTCTTGTCATTACCTCGCGGGTTTTTTTTCAGGAACTGGCTCAATCGTGGAAAGTCCTTTGTTGGATCTTATCGTCTATTTGTATTACGAATTTAGGTTTTCCTTAGGTACTTGTTTGTTTAGCTGCTGTGGGCAATGTAATTTTCATCGAATTTCAAAGGTAACAGCCCACCTACGAATTTTCAACGCTGTGTTCAGCGCCGTGAGTTGACGTTCCAACAGTGCAATAATATTAAGGTATTCATTTAGGTTTCTCTTTCACTAACACTTGTGAAATCGGGCATTCGTTACAGAAGTTAGGCATAGGCTTAGCCGGCTTTAGAGCTGACATTAAGGAGTAGGGAATTCACGAACTATGCGACCACGACCGGCGACTGCAGGTAGTCCTACCTGTAAGTATTGCGGCCATAATTTCTTGAGCTTGCGACCGGTCTTGTGACGGTGCGACCAGACCAGTTATAGTCGTAGCTGCGTTGGTAGTGCGCGAGATCCTTTAGTGAACATGGAAATGAGAGAAACAAGATATGGTATTGGTAGAGACTGCTTCGAATACCATGGACCACCGTGAGAACGAATGAGTCCATACAGGAGAATCTCAACTTCAACGAATGGCTATCTAAAATATACCAGGAGCTTATCCTCAGGTATTACGGATATACTCTCATTGTCTAAAAAGACTTATTAAATAAGACTGAGTGGCAGGAAAACGCGCTCAATGCGGAACACCGGCGAGATGCTCAAACGTGATGTAGAAGGCTTTTGAAGTAGTAACTATTCAGCTGATCTACCTAGGTTTCTTTATTTAGATCTATCTATATTTAGATTTATTTCGATAACGATTAATTATAATACACTCCTTTTCTCATATTTTTATTTCGTAAGATAGAGATAACGCTCCATACATCCCTGCATGACTTCTTATCGTTTGATGATATTATGTTGGAATTACCTGCATTTATCGATATGTTACGTCAAACTTATTAATGAATTGAATAATGTGGTATCATTTATTGTTCAAACAATGCTTTAGTTCCGTGAGGGCCATTTCAGACGTGATTTTATCATGTTTACATAAACAGTACCTACGTACCGAATTGGCAGTTGCTCTATATTTAAACAATGATTAATCACAGAACCCTCATATTTTCATTTTCTAAGATAGGGATAACACTCCATAGGTACATCCCTGCATGAGTTTTACTAGGTACCTTTTGACTGTTTTATTTTTATTTTAAGGAATATCAGGCTTTCAGTGAAATCTAAAACAATATTTAACCATAAAATAGGATATGCCAATATTCGCCGCCCCCTGCTGAGCCAGTACTTTTAAATGAAACCCTAAATAATGATCTCACTCAGATCCAGCCTCATGGACCCAGATAGCCCTGAGATCCAGAGCTGTTTGGAGAAATGGCAACGGAAGCTGGAGAATGTGGGCTTGCAAATCAGCAGAACTAAAACCGAATACATGTTCAGCGATTTCGGCGGTCTCTCCAGTTAAGGAGTCATAGCGATCTCGGTTCACTCGTGCAAAGTGATGGCGAAATAGTAAATAATAATAAATAGTGCTAGTACAGAATTAACACGGGATGGATGAAATGGCGGCAGGTCACAGGAACTAAACTTAAGGGGAAGGTTTATTAAACAATGGTTAGACCTGCTGTCTCGTATGAATCAGTAATATTGTACCACAAAAGGGACGAATGAAAGGCATTTGCATGTGGCTGAGATGAGAATGCTAAAGGGGATCTGTGGTATGAGCATGTGATGCGGAGGAATGAGGGAAATGTCGTGAGGAAAGTTCTGAGTATGAATGTGGATGGGTACAAGAGTAGAGGAAGATCAAAGAAATGATGGATAGACTGTGTAAAGGATGATATAGCAGGAGGTGTCAGATGAGATGACGAGTAATAGAGAAGTATGGGAGAAGAAGACATGCTGCGCCGAAATGAATTGGGATAAGGGCAAGAGATTGATGCCTCAGATCCATCCTGTACCTTTGCTGCCCTCCCCAACGACACCCTAAGCCCAGCTTGGTACCCTACAGACGGTGACCTAAGCGCGCTGACGCGTAGTTTTTAAGTTTTTTGCCCCTGGCTGGAGGCCTTACGTTCAAGACACCCACAAGACAGGCCGGTTAAGCAGAAGCCAGCCTCATAGGTTGACCTGCGAGATGCCAAAACGACAAAAAAAATTGACATTTATTTCCAACTAGTATAGCAATAACTAGTGTCGAAAATACATGAGTTCAGAAAAACACCGTTTGAAATTGATTGGATTCTTTCCCACCGAATAAGAACACCTCTGGGTTGTATAACCGCAGATAACACCAACTTAAGGCACAAATCGCTGATGAGACAACAAGGTGAGTATCAAACTGCCGTTGTTGTGATTACCATTCAAAACTAATAAAGGCAAACACGTTGATCCGTGTCGAAGATAGAACTTAATTAGCTAATCGTTGTAGATAACATAATAACAACACAAGCTCACAACATCGCGCCACATTTCTCACCAGTTTAAAAGCAAATAAGTAAGTCACATGTAGTAGTGTAGTAGTGGTGGATTAGCCTGGGCTAAGCATAAGATTTCCGGAGAAAATTCCGATCCTTTGAAGAAAACTCCTGACTTTAATTTTCCGCAGTTTAATTCTGCTATTTTTATAACGATAGGTTCGTCGCAGAACATTGCAGTGTACTCAAATATCAATCATAAACGTTACTTAGAAACATTTAGCTGTACACCTGTGCTGGACCTGCACGGTTTTTGCGTAGTATATGGCCTTTCGATCAGAAATGAAAATAGGAACTGGTAAGTTTGTCAAGTTACAGAGAGCTGAGAAAGCATACGAGGGTGGCGCGAGGGCAGCCAGCGCGAAAATGTTTGCATTCCGACTCTGATACGTTGGATTGTCTATAGTAGTCCGAGATTTCAGCGGGGGTTTGAACCCCCAAAACCATCCCCCTGACTACGGCCTTGACTATAGGGTACCATCTAACTGGTCGAGCTATCAAGCAGTCTAATTACTTCCTTACACTTATCATCTCCGCTTAGCTTTAGTGGAAACGGTTGAGCAGAGAGGAGAGATGTCTCGTAATTATTTAGGCTAGCAGAGATGAGAAGAGACGTGAGCGGCGTGCGGTGAGCGCTGAGCGGTGTGCTGTGAGACGCGTGCGTCAAGCTGTGTGCTGTGAGACGCATGCGTCAAGCGGTGTGCTGTGAGCAGCGTGCGGTTGCGTGTGTTGTGTGCGGTGTGCGGTGAGCTGTATGCTGTGAGTGCGGGCGTGCCGCTGTACCGCTGTGCACACCTCCTTTCCGCTTTGCACATCTCCGCTCAGCGTCGGTGGATACAGCCTAGCTTTTACGCGTTTTCTTTCCTCTCGGGGAAAGAAATTTACCAAAAATGTATTTAACTCATGCATATCAACAGACGATGGTGACGGATATTTCTCAACTGTGTACGGCTATTACAACACACGTTGATACATTTGTGTATCGCCATACGCCATCAGGTAAATTTGATTTACGGGAAAGTTTCAAAAATGTACGGAGGAGACACTGCGCGGCGTGCCTGCTTTTACAAGAAACTCTGTAAATGCTGTATTATGAATACTTTGGTGGGAAGTAGTGTGAGGTTAAATAACAGGACATCATTCAAATCGCACCAAGAAACGACCAGAAAAATACAATTTCCTTATGGGAAATGACAACCTCCACATTTTTTACACAACTGACTCAGAAGGAGGGTAATGATCTTCGCGCACATATGTATGCCCGATCCATTGTAACCTGTGAACTCCGAAACGGATCAACCGATTTGGATAAATTATACGTCGCTAGATTCGCGTTAGTGGCGCGCCGCGTGAGTGTCACTAGTTACATAAAATTACATTTCCAAACCCTAAAAAAACTTGGATCGATCTATCATCACTGACAGGACTATTATTGCCAATAAACCTGACATTGGGGTGATAGATCGATTGGAGCGTCGCGCAATGATTGTTGATATAACGGTCCCGCATGACCAGAACCTCGTGAAAGCAGACAAAGATAAACAATTCAAATATCTAGATCTAGCTCGCGAGGTTGTCGACATGTGGGACGTGAGTACAGCAGTCATTGTGCCGATAGTCGTGTCCGCCAATGGCTTTATTGCCAAGAGCCTCGACCAACTCCTGAGGTGGCTCGCGCTTGGCAGCTGGATCAAGGGCTTTATTTAGAAAGCATTACTCCTGGACAGGGCGCGTATTGTTAGGAGGTTCCTCTCTCAAGAGCCCTGACCACAAGCAGCTCGGACCCTGTTCCCAGTGCTGGTGGCCTGCTATTTTTTATATTTTAAATGTTTTAAAATGTGTATGAAAATAAAGAAAGAAAGAAAAATAAGAAAGAAATTAAATAAAAAAATAGAAAGAGATTAGGTATCAAAATGAAATGTTTGAATAGGTGATTACAAAAATTTAAATAACTTTTAAGTGAAATGACAAATCGTATAATAAGAAAAATTAAATCGTCTGCGACATTTTACAAATAACTAAACTAAAAAGCCTAAAATAAAAAAAGTAACTAAAAGTACTCAAAAACCCAACTGAAATTATCCTCATTCTGGGTCAGTCGGGTAAAAATTTAGAAGCATAAAACAAACACATTATAAATTAAATAAAAGTTGACAGAAACCATTCCATTTACATAATTTGATAAACATTATTTTGTATTTGTTTTATGCTTGTCAGTTTGTTCAGACAAGTTTTTTTTTGTTTTTTAATAACTTTTTTTTGTATAAATAATAACCTAAATAAATTCACAATTCAACGAAACAGGCAAGGTACGTATGTTACAAGGTAAAACAACTTGAGTAGCTGTCTATATGTATATAATCTTAACACTTTAATTAGATCATTTACAGACTCCAAAGCACACTTAATTTTTTACTAACGAAGAAATGTATATTTTGTAGTTCAGTCGTCATTTTTAGCATAGGTAGTTCCATTTGTGGGAGGTGTCCATGTTGTACCATTGATTGGGGGTACCCAAGTTGTACCATTAGTTGGCGGTGCCCATGTTGTACTGTTGATTGGTGGTGACCATGTGATCGTAATGGGGGCCCAAGTGGTGCCATTTGTTGAGGGACGCCATGTGGTTACGTTGATTGGTGGTGCCCAAGTCGTACCATTGATGGGTGCCCATGTGGTCTCGTTGGTTGGTGGTGCCCAAGTTGTACTATTGTTTGGTGGTGCCCAAGTTGTACCATTGGTTGGTGGACGCCATGTGGTGACATTAATTGGTGGTGCCCAAGTCGTACCATTGATGGGTGCCCATGTGGTCTCGTTCGTTGGTGGTGCCCAAGTTGTACCATTGGTTGGTGGACGCCATGTGGTAACATTAATAGGTGGAGCCCAAGTTGTACCATTGATGGGTGCCCATGTGGTCTCGTTCGTTGGTGGTGCCCAAGTTGTACCATTGGTTGGTGGACGCCATGTAGTGACATTAATTGGTGGAGCCCAAGTTGTACCATTGATGGGTGCCCATGTGGTCTCGTTCGTTGGTGGTGCCCAAGTTGTACCATTGGTTGGTGGACGCCATGTGGTGACATTAATTGGTGGAGCCCAAGTTGTACCATTGATGGGTACCCATGTGGTCTCGTTCGTTGGTGGTGCCCAAGTTGTACCATTGGTTGGTGGACGCCATGTGGTGACATTAATAGGTGGAGCCCAAGTTGTACCATTGATGGGTGCCCAAGTGGTCTCGTTCATTGGTGGTGCCCAAGTTGTACCATTGGTTGGTGGACGCCATGTGGTGACATTAATTGGTGGAGCCCAAGTTGTACCATTGATGGGTGCCCATGTGGTCTCGTTCGTTGGTGGTGCCCAAGTTGTACCATTGGTTGGTGGACGCCATGTGGTGACATTAATTGGTGGAGCCCAAGTTGTACCATTGATGGGAGCCCATGTGGTCTCGTTCGTTGGTGGTGCCCAAGTTGTACCATTGGTTGGTGGACGCCATGTGGTGACATTAATTGGTGGAGCCCAAGTTGTACCATTGATGGGTGCCCATGTGGTCTCGTTCGTTGGTGGTGACCATGTGGTCTCGTTGGTTGGGGGTGCCCAAGTTGCTTCAGGAGGCGGCGCACTGGTAGAGTTATCCGCTCGCCATGAGACAACACGCGAAGTGTCCCTCGGATGGAACCTGGGAACAAATACAGTTTACTCTATTAGAGGGTAATGTCTTAGTGCATCATTTAAAGTAAGTTATTATGTGTACTACGAACTATGTATTCGCACTAAATAAATTGGCGCCGGCAATCTTATATTTTATTTTGTCATGGGGTGCATCTACACATGATCATCACGGAAGTAACTAAGCTTCTAGCATTGATATAGAGAAATAAGAATACTTCAGCCTTGAGAAAATCTAGGATGCTATAGAACGATAATTTAGCTCCCAAGAATAGGAGTTATTCAATTAAAAAATAACTAAAATTGTCGACTACTGTTTAATAATACTGATTACATAATATTCATACAACGTTTATCAATTACTACAACACAAAAATGGACAAGTCGACGACACGACTGAATTCCCCGAAGAGTTAAAAAAGCAGAAGTCAACAACATTACTGAGTTAATTGTTTATTTGACACCTGAAAAGAGATTAAAAAAGTGGTCGCAAGCGTGACTGCTGAGCATGAGATCTTGGGTTCGATTCCCAGGTCGAGGAAAGTGTTATTGGGTTGCTCCATCAGGAATTTCTCAGTATTAGCTACGGAGTCTGGATTTGCGCCCGGTTGATGGCAATACGGTTGCCCCTATTACATGGGACTTAAAGATATTTGACAAAATGTGGGTGTACTATGTATTAGGTAATGGGTGTACTATGTATTGTGATGATAAAAAGATTTTACTCATTATGGTCATGGAATACATAAAAGGGCTGTTTACCTCTTTTGGCTTTCATGAGCAATTTTACAACAACCATCAAATTATGGTGATCTGAAACTGAACTGTCATTTTCAGAAAATAACAATTTAGTCTCAGAATAGACTATATTTAGCAAGAAGTGCCTTAACGGATAAAAATAATTAACAAAGCGGATTGTGATGAGAACTTACTTCAGGTTTCCTTCGTACGTCTGTTCAGCGACGACGCTGACTAGAAGACAGCAGCACACTAGAAGCTTATTCATGGTTCGGAGACAGAGGGACTTGCACTGTGCAGTACGGCCCAGCTGTCTACTAGTTATACTGCTCGCAAGAACCGCCCCTCTGATAAGCACTGATACGTCCGAAATCAAATCATCGCTAATCAGAGATAACATTAGGTAATTATTACGTTGATCCGGTACCTAGAGGGCGATATCTTACTAAGCACGTTCTTGTCATTACCTCGCGGGTTTTTCTTACAGGAACTGGCCCAATCGTGGAAAGTCCTCTGTTCTCCTCTGTCTCTCTGTTGACCGGTCTTGTGACGGTGCGACCAAACCAGTTATAGTCGTAGCTGCGTTGGTAGTGCGTGAGATCCTTTAGTGTACACGGAAATGAGAGAAACAAGATATGATATTGGTAGAGACTGCTTCGAATACCATGGACCACTATAAGAACGAATGAGTCCATATAGGAGAATCTCAACATCAATGAATGGCTATCTACAATATACCAGGAGCTTACCCTCGGGTATTACAGGTATACTCTCATTGTCTAGAAAGGCTTATTAGATAAGACTGAGTGGCAGGAAAACGCGCTAAATGCGGAACACCGGTGAGATGCTCAAACGTGATGTAGAAGGCTTTTGAAGTAGTAACGAATCAGCTGATCTGCCTAGGTTTCTTTATTTAGGTCTTCTCTATTTAGCTTGATTTAGATAACGATTAATTACAATACACTTTTATTTTTATTTTGTAAGATAGGGATAACGCTCCATAGGTACAATGTACATCCCTGAATGACTTCTTATCGTTTGATGATACATATTACGTTGGAATTAACCGCTCGTGCACATTTATCGCTATGTCACGTCAAACTTATTAATGAATTAAGTAACATGGTATCATTTATTGTTCAATCTATCCTTTAGTTCCGTGAGGGCCGTTTTATCCGTGATTTTATCATGTTTACATAAAGAGTACCTACGCTATGTAACGAATTAGCAGTTGCTCTGTATTTCAATAATGATCAACACACAAACCCACACCACACACACACACACATATATTTTGATTTTCTAAGATAGGGATAACACATCCCTGCATGAATTTTACTACCTGTTGACTTCTGTTTTTATTTACAGGAATATCAGACTTTCAGTGAAATCTAAAACAATATTTAACCATATAATAAGAGATGTGGTGGACCGCGAGGGAAGCAACAAGACAGGATCAGACGAAGAATTAAGAGAGTGCATTAACTCCGACAGTCTTACCTACAGTCAATGAGTCCACAGAGAAACCCCTGGTCTTCAGACAGACAGATATCGATAGACCGCGAGCTCTGGACCCGTCCAGGACACCGGTGAGCCTTGCGAGATAAGTCTGACTCTATTCGGATATAATCACCGAAGAAACTGTGTCATTGTGCTCGGTGTATACCTACAAAAGCACCAGGTGATGATGTGTGTTCTATACGGGTCCATATTGGCTCACCTAAAGTTCTTTACCCGAAATTGTTCTTCCTAACGATTTGTAATCCGAATGATCACTCTTCCTAAAAATGTTCATCCTAAAGTTTTCATTCTATTTGTAGTGCTACCGGCGATGTTCATAACACTCATGTTTCCGAAAATTATATTAATGTAAATATATTTAAACTCCTACTGTTTTTTATCATAACGCTTTTATCCCTAAACATAATTACAGGTCAGAGTGTCGTCTTGGGGGCACTATGAAAAAAATACTTAGAAAAATTTCGCGACCAATTTAGAAGTAGCGTAGTTGGTCACAGTTCTAACCTAACCTAACCTATGGATCCCTTCCACATCGTTTTTACGACAAACGGTTAGTCGGAGACAAAAAACACCAAGACACTTTTAGCCTTACATTTAGGTGTTTCATACGATAGAATCGAGAAAATAAACGGTTTGCAAAAATAATAGTTTTTTGGATAAAGTTTTCTAAGTCTAAACAAAGAAATCTAAACAAAAAAGATATGACTTTGAATAACAGTGTAAAAGATGATTATAATGAGAAAATATAGGAAAACAAATAAAAGTATAATAGATGTTTATTGCTACTGACATTATGAAGTTGAATGCTTCGGAATTATGAACATTAGAGACAGAGTAGTTAGGAATTGCGATTGTTAGGATGAAAAATGTTAGGAAGAACATTTTCGGATTTCCAGTTATCGGAGTTGAAAAAGGTGAACTTTGGCGCACCCGTTCTATACAAATTCAGATACTTTCTTACAATGTTAAAACCTGCGGCCCCGCGCTACGCGACGGAGTGCGGTGCAATGGAAGAAGCGCCTTAGATCTTTTAAAGTACACAACGGATTATTATGATTCCAACATGAAAAGAAAAAAATCTGTTGTTACCAACTATGTAGTAGGTATATCAATAACTCTTAGTGTCGAAAATAAATTTGAGTTCAGAAAAACATTGTTTGAAATTGATTGGAATCTTCGCACCGTATAAGGACATCTCCGGGTTGTGTAGCCGCAGATAACACCAACTTTAGCCACAACTTTATCGCTAATGAGATAACAAGGTGAGAATTAAACTGCCGTTGTTGTGATTACCATTCAAAACTTATAATTGATACCACGTTGATATCCGTGTCGAAGATAAAGATATTTTCATTTTCACTCGACTTATCGCACATCCTCGTTGAGACGTCACTGAGTGACCGACGCGACTACGAAGCCAATCGTTGTAGATATCATTATTACAGCACATGCTCACATCGTCAAGTCTGTCTTTCCCAAAGAGTTACGCAGAAGTACCTATAGTGTAAAAGTGTACCGCTTTGAACATAAGTCTAGCGTAGTCCGTGTAGTATTTAGGTACACAACCACTCTTACTATTGTAGTGTATGGTTGATGTCAATATAGTTTTGTTGTTCCTATGTGTATATAATCAATCCTATATAATTATGTGTATCTAAAATAAATGAGAGTATTACTTGGGCAGTCGTGACTATCATTTCTCTCCACTAATACCTTCGACCTTACATGGCGACCGGTAGCGGACATCGCCGCGCGATCGCGTTACCGACACCGCCGTGCCTTAATTATAAAGGTTAAAATTTTAAATAATTGGACTAGGTAAAGCCGAGCTAAGATACGCCTTACACTATGAATTATTTTGAATAATTATGTTTTAATTTTTCATTACGTACCTAGTGGTTCCCATAATCGAATGTATAGTTTTATAAGCAGTATTTAGATTTAATCGTTACATTTTGTCATACATCTAGTTAGAGCAATTTTTTCGAGATCTAGGTGTAGGTAATTCTGAAGAAATAAAAATTTAAGACAGTAGTTCTCTTTAGCCAAGGAGAGCGGGGTGAGGCCCTTGCATGTCCACCGCGACCACATCTCGATGCATCCCCACGTCGGTTTCTAGGAAATATTCCATGAGACTGTATATCTCGCGATTGTGGAGAGTCTTAGCGTTTAAAAAGCCTCGACCCCCACACTTCCGGGATATACAGTCTCATTACCGAAGAACGTGGGTATTGTACAACATACGAACCTTCCCATTCAGGGCTTCTAGTTCTGTTTGAGTCCATTTGAGTACGCCGAAAGAGTACATTAAAACCGCCATGACCCAACCGTTGAAGGCACGCACCTTATTTCCACTATATAAAAGATAAAAAGACTATTAAATACTTTTCTCAGGCGACCAAAGAAGCGCCCCTTCAGCAATTTCTTCATGTCAGCAACATTGATGCCCAGCGTTTCCGACCTAACCAAATACTTATAGGTTTCGGTTGCTGAGAGGGATCTAAGATTTATGGAAAAATATAAAAATAGTTTATTATTAAATATCGAGAATACACAGTTAGTACTGGCCACTGGGTAATACGATATCCATATCCCTTATCTCTTGCCTTGGTAAGGCTGACTGGTTGTTAGACTTTTAGGCCACTGACTACTTGTAACGACTATTAAAGATATTCAAATGACAGTTAAGACCAATTCCGAGCCGCGGAAGAAACTCGGTACCTATGTGATGGATGGTTACCCATCCACGGTCCGACCTTTGCAAGAACTACCTAACCTTGATCAAACCACGACCTCCTCAACATCGATCAGGTTTGATCTTCAAGGTTACCTAGGTAGTTCTTTGCAAAGGTCGGACCTCGATATCGACCAACGAGATAGTCCAGTAGATAATAAAATAATAAATAGGAATATTTGGTGTAAAAACATTTAGATATACCACAAATCAAAGCGGGAAAATAAAACCGGTAACAGAAAACCGATTATTAACGGAAGCCAAAAGACTACAACCCCAATCACGTAAAAGCTTTTGTCAATCGGTCGTAGACCTTGTAGAAATTGAAGTCTCTGGTGAACTGCCAAATTTTGTCGTTATCGGCTGGTCGCTGTCAATGCTGTCATTGTCAGTTTGTGTATGAAATTTTACGTTACGCGCCTTTAGTATCAATATTATTTTAATGAATTAAAAGTAAACCCAAAGTTAAAATGGAAGGTGGAGATTCATTTTTATCTTGTGCGGTGACTCTAGAATGGATGACACAAGGATCTATCTCAAGGAAAGTTAATTACAGGACAGCAACACTTCGCTTGATACGAAACGAATTTCGTGAAATGTTTATGGAGATTACAAGTGAGAAACACGCCGCTATTAGGTTGGCTTTGAAAGGTATAAATGTGTTTAAAAAGTTCATGGTAGAAGGTAAGGCAAGCGTGAAGTTCCAAGATGTTGGTTGCACTTTGTTCATATCGAACGCGCCACCGACTAATCTCGTGGGGTTTTTGAGAACAATATTCGTCAAAATGACGGGAGACAAAGATCCAGGCAGTAGCAGTAACACAACACCTTCAAAGCAAACCATGAGGTCAAAACTATTGAGTGGTAAAGCTCAGGCTTTTGAAGAAATAAGTCCGGTGACAGTAGCCGATCTTAATAAGGCTAAGAAGAATATTCCTAAATCTACTTTGACAACCCCTTCACCTCCATCAAAAAAGCGTAAAATGGACGATAGTGTGCGTGGTCCTGCACCAAAGAAATTATATTCTCCATCACCATTGACAAGCACAAGTTCGTTGAACCCAGAGCAGCAGAGAGTATTGGAGGCTTGTCTTGGAGGGAAGAACATATTCTTTACTGGGTCGGCAGGGACAGGCAAGAGTTTCTTACTGAAGAGGATTGTGGCAGCTTTACCTCCTGATGTCACTGTTCCTACTGCCTCCACTGGTGTTGCTGCTTGCCATGTTGGTAAGTGGTTAGAGTAAAATTATATTTTGTATTGTTTTCTGACCTACATTATACTGGTAAAAACTTGGCCCATTCTAGTAAATAGAGCAGTGGTCGTCACACTTTTCTGGTAAGGGCCACATAGGACAATGTGAAGTATCGCTGCGGGCTGCACATTCTTGTATCATTTAGTTGACACTACCAACCCATGGACATATTTTTATCAGCTGTCAAAATGCGATTGACCCATGGATTTTGTATGGCAATTGTTACCTGTGACCAATGTGAAATCTTTCTTTGCCAACTCAATGAACTAACTAGCAAACAATTAACGGACGTTAAGAACATCCAGACGCATGGAACAAAACAAATTGGATCACATAAATATTTGTTTCAGATGGGAATAGAACCCACAAAAATCAGGTGCGGGTCGTGGCCACAGTTTGACAACCACTGTGAAATAGAGCATACACATAATTGTTTTAAATTAGATGTACCTATACATACTTCAAAGTTTTCCTTATTTCTTCTCTTTACATACTAGTCAAAGCTAGCAAGTATTTTCATTCATAAATCTCTTTTTATGGTGCTAACCTAACCTTTATTCCCTTGTTATGCAGGTGGTACAACACTTCACGCATTTGCTGGCATTGGAGATGGCAGTGGAACCTTAGAACATCTTTGTGACAGAGCCATGAAGATACCATTAGTGGCACAGAAGTGGAGAAAATGCAAACACCTCATTATAGATGAAATATCTATGGTGGATGGAGGTTTCTTTGAGGTATTATTTTTTTACCCTTCTTTACCATTTAATTATCAAAAGAAGCCAATGTCAAATCAAAATCCTTTAATTTTTTATTTACTTGAATACCTTTTCCATTACAGAAATTGGAAGCAGTTGCTAGATATGTCAGGAAAAACGACAAACCTTTTGGTGGGATACAACTTGTACTATGTGGAGATTTCCTGCAATTACCACCAGTTGTGGACAAAGGCAAGACGGGGAAGAGGTTCTGCTTCCAGTCGCCTTGCTGGGACAAATGCATTGAACTCTGTTTTGAACTCAAGCAAGTGCATAGACAAAAAGATTCAGAATTTATCTCTATTCTAAACAGCATAAGAATTGGCAGAGTCACCAAAGAAATCAGTGAGCGCCTTACTGGCACATCCAGACAGAAGATTGAAAGTGATGGCATTCTGGCAACAAGGTTGTGCTCTCACACAAATGACTCAAAAATGATAAATGATTCAAAACTTAGTGACTTAGATGGTGAAGAGAAAATATTCTCATCACAAGACAGTGATAATGCCACAAAACAACTTGATATGCAAACTATTGCACCTTCAAAACTGTTACTGAAAGTGGGAGCTCAAGTGATGTTGTTGAAAAATATTAATGTTAATGCTGGCTTAGTCAACGGGGCAAGAGGCGTAGTCGTCCGATTTGAGGAAGGCTTTCCTGTTGTAAGATTTAAAAATAAAAAGGAGTATACAGCAAGATCTGAACGCTGGTATGTTAAGAATTCGAATGGGTCCTTGCTGTGCCGCAGACAAGTCCCTTTGAATTTAGCTTGGGCGTTTTCAATACACAAATCTCAAGGTTTGACATTGGACTGTGTTGAAATGTCTTTATCCAAAATATTTGAGGCTGGCCAAGCATATGTGGCCCTAAGCAGAGCACAAAGTCTAGACACGCTCAGGGTCCTAGACTTTGACTCGCGCCACGTGTGGGCCGATCCTAACGTGTTAGAATTCTACCAGAGATTTAGGCGGCGTTTGCAGCAAATGGAAATAGTTCCTCTTGGTAGACCATTGACTGAAAAAACAAATAAGAAACTAAAATTAAGGGAAATATTGGAAAAACAATTAAGACGCAAATAGTGAGTTAGATAAGTAGCAAAGTATTTATTTATTGTCAATTATAATTTAAATAATCATGATCCTCTTAACAATGAGACTGTATGTGTTCAATCACAATATTGAATATATTTTATTCATAATTTTAAGGAAACTAGATTTATTACTTCAATAAAAGGAATATATTTAAACATTGTTTTTATTTAACTTAGCAATTGAAAACCTTATGCTTACATAACATAAAACACTGAAATTCAGAAATAATCTTACAGAAATAATGTTTGTAACTGTCATTTAGGAAAAAATTAAAAGCCATAGTTTAAAACACTATCTAGATTCAACAGAAGTCAGGATTTCAATCTGTTCTTCCAGCGTGGCATGTTTCTCTTGAAGGCATTTCACTATATACTTCAAAGACTCGATGGTTTGTTCATTATCTCTTTTAGCATTCTTAGCTTCCTCTGAATTATTGCTAAGGATTTCCACATGCTTCTTGGTTTGGACTACCAGTTCCATAAGTCTGTTGTTTAAATGGTCCTGTTTCTTCACCATGAGCCATAGGATAGCCTCTTTTGGTGCATCAGGGCGGCATCTTAGGTCATCAGTGACAAATGAGTCCAGGTCAGCTGGTTCTTTCAATTTGCTCATACTTGCTTTTATGTTAGCGGTGAGTTCCCCCTGTGTCAGTTTATTCAATAATCTGTCGACTTTAGATCTTGGTGGCTCCATGCCCTAAGAACAAAGTAACATAAGTTAATGTTTGAGAATCTCAATATTATTGCCTCAAAATTATAATGATTATAGACCATAGCTGTAGAATACACAAGTAAACTAAGGCTAACAGTTATAATAGTGTTTACATAAAATCTATAAGTAACAGAATACATAGAGAATAATTTTAATACGCATGTTTGAATGTAAAAAAAAAAAACAAAGCGAAGCTACAGTCACAAGGCTATATAAGGCCATAATAACTTGTGAAAGTACAGTAGTTGCCCATTCTAAAGCCTAGATCTCTATGGGGAAGAATGGACAAGACATTGTTTTAAATCAAAATATTGTTACAAAATCTTGATAACATCATTCATGTTGAGATACTCCTTTGCCCAATACTCCTTAGCTTTCACACAAATGCAGCCACACATTATGCTCCATGCAATGCACATACAATGGATACAAAGAAGACATAAATAATTACACATAGTAAGAAAGCAAAAAGTTTTTCTAACTACATGCTTTACATTAAGTAATGTGCACAGTCAAGGTTTTGTAGGTATTATGGTAACCACTACAACGCACAAACATACAACTATGGAGTATGATCCCAACTTACATGGCGTGGTTCTGTCTCATAGGTCCATGGGACACGGGAGACAAACCCAGTTCTTTTGTTGACATACTCCTTTTTTTTGCCTTGCATGTTTGAAGAGCTTGGTTTAGTTGTAGATTTGCTAGGTGGCAATGGTGCTGAATCAAGCTTCGAGAATTTATTCTGTGGCTAAACAGCAATATTATAATGATTGATATAAACATAAAACATATCATCACGCCCGTTATCCCCGAAGGTAAGTGTACCTAATAGTACACCCACATTTCGCCAACTATGTTTAAGTCCCATGTAATAGGGGTGAGCCTATTGCCATCAACCGGGCACTGCTGGAAATTCCTGATGGAACAACCCAATAACACTTTGCCGACCTGAGAATCCCAGGACCTCATGGTCAGCAGTCGTACTTGCCACTGCTAGACCAGCGAGGCAGTCGGAATAGTATAATGATTGATTGAGTACATAAGAAATTTAAATTACTGGAATACTTTTAATTCATTTATTTTCTGTACATATTATTTTAAATTTTTTTTTTCTTTAATCAAAACCAAATAAAATCAGGAATAAGGTCCAGGCTGCCAGAGTAGTCAGGGCTCCAGAGAGACCTCCTGGTAACCCCTCTCGATGCGTGCCGTGTCTGGGTGTCCTTGTGGTCATTAACCACAAGTTTGCGCCAGATAACAAGAGGTTTGCGCCAGTTCCCGTTTGTCAAGGAGAGCGGATGAGACCCTTGTCCACTGAGACCACATCTCGGTGCATCCCCGAGTCTACTTCAAGGAAGTATGAGACTGCACTCCTCGCAGTTGTACAAGGTCTTAGCATTTACGACCTCCACACTGCCGCAGGATATACAGTCTCATCACCGATGATAGTGGGTGATGCATACCATTTAAGGTCAGCAGTGTGCGGATACAACTATCCAGGGCGTTAAGTTCTGTCTGAGTCCATTTGTGTATGCCGAAAGAAAACATCAAAACCGGCATGACCCGACCATTGAAGGTGCGCAACTTGTTTCCGCCTGATAAAAGGTTTTTTAGAACTTTATTCAGACAGCCAAAGAAGTGTTTCTTCAAAGATTGCTTCATGTCTACAGAATTGATGCCTAATGCTTTTGACATACCCAAATACCTTGTAGGCCTCGGTTGAGGAGAGGGATCTGAAGAATATGGAATCTTAGAGTTGAAATCCCACAGATACCATAATTTTCCATATGTAAGCTGTAGTTGTCTATTAATTATTGTTTGTATGACTAGGTACTTATTTCTTATATGAAATGCAGACATCACTTGTTTACAGACATCAATAAATCTGCTTTTACTTTAGGTGCATCAGATAAAACGCTCCAATTGGCAAGTGGACCCCATAGGAATTAAATATTTTTATTATTGATAATTATGGCATGTTTTTTTAAAGGTTCATAACAACTGTTACGCTGACTCTCTCATTGGTGTTTAACGTCTCAGAATCCATTCAATCAAGTGTAGTGGTGAAATGTGTGTAAAAATAAGACACAATACAATAATAATATACAAATACATAAAATAGTCACCAGCTTCACAAGATTTACTCAACATCTGATAATTACTGAATAATATTTTATTATATGCGTCTCTGAAAGTTAAACAAATAATACTTCAAATAAAACTTACTTTGGCAGAGCTTGGTGCAGGCTTTGGTGCAATTTTTGGGAAACTAGGAGCAAATAATGTTGGTACGGCATTAGTAGTCAGTTTTCTTTGTGAATCAAAATATTTTGACTCAAAATGTTTCGAGCATATTTGGCTTTTGTACCAATCTAGCATAGAGCACTTATTTTTTAACAACCTCAGCCAGCGTTTCCTCATTTCATTGTTTGTTGGACATCTGTAAACATAATTATGAAATGGTAGTCAGCATCGGTGCCTGATCAGGTTCAAATTTATTATAAACGACAAAATCGGGATAATAAGTTGCTGGCTTGGCCCTGCAGGCTAGGCCCGCGAGAAACAAAGCGATGTATTACAAAGTGCAGGCAATGAGTCTGCCCTTTAATTAACTGGCAAAGTTTGGTCAGCGTCTTAGTTTACTAGTTAGTAACTCACGTCAATAACAACATGATAGAGAAGCAAAACTTACGGATGTAATGAAACTCCCGGTGGTTTGTTTAATACAGTTGTCCGGCAGTTTTCAATAGCACAGTGAGTAGCTGTAACTACCTGAGACATTGTTGTTGAGTTGGGCTAGCGCTAAGGCAATTATACAGAATTTTGTGTATGGTTTAGAGTTTATTGAAAATATTTTATTTGGAGCACAAATCTTATTCATTGACAATCACACAAACAAAATCAACAATGCTGGATTTGAAATTTCACGTCACAATCACAAGTGCAGTAGTCTATGTACTTGGCATAGTATAATTTACTTTTAGTAGATTTCTAACGAAAAAGAAGGGGCGAGGACGAAAAAGTTATGCTATTAATGACAAATATGTAGTAGTGGAACGTGCCTTAAGACAGCCGTTGTCAGGATTATAAAACGTTCCGTTTTATTGGAACCGATGTTTGCTCGAATAATTTGATTTATTGTGTATACTACTGTACTACTTTTTTTTTATACCGGTACGTCTCTAAACGGTACAGTATTAGAAATAATGAGAAAGGTCGGCCAAAACTTATTGTACATGGCGTGTCCATAGTTACGTCTAGTCTGACCAATGAGGTCAAGCTATTTTGAAATATATCAAGTTATTCCTGAATTTCAAACAGTGACAATCTTGGGAATAGCTCTAGCGCAATGGAGCTACTATCGCGCATGAATTCACCGCTATAGGGCCTATCACAGACTACTATATAATACTAGGCTAGGGGGCCTATAGGCGTTCGTGTATAAGGTCTTCCGAAAGGTCAGAATGTCATCCACGATTGTGGTCCCATTCATTCCATTCCTGATTATTTACGACTTGAAGATTTTAAGTGCAAGTTAGGATCCAATTTGTTAGTACTTGGAGAAGAATGATTTTAAATATTTCATGCTTGCTTATTTTAGGGACAATATTGTAAATATGTATCTGAAGTTTACACAACGTTGTTTTAAGTTTAGTAATAAAATAAACTTTTTATTCCTAAAGTTATTGGTACTTTAAAATATAAATATAATTAATGACAGGACCTTATTTGCCAGCGACGCCATCTGGTGAGCTCAATAACGATAACTCTCGGTTGCCTTCCCCATTGGAAATAGAAGTAAAATGTCCGTGAAGTAATACAGTCTCCATTTTATGATTATTGTATTCTAAAGGCGGGTCCACACCTGCACACACACAGATCGCGTTCAAGTATCCAAGTGATGCACAGCTGCGCAATTGAATTATTTTAATGTTCATAAGATGCAAGTGAACCGTATCTCTCGCTGTTCGTGCGTGTGGGCTTTTAGATCCTTTTGTCAATACGGCATAGGTATCGCGACTTTGTGAAGAGCTCGCATACCGATTTTACTAGCAACCAAGCAACATTGCGTTTTTTGTTGGAGGGGTGTGAGTGCTGTTGGATATCACTAGGATGAGATTTCAGTTTTCTAGTCAGACTGACCTATTTCCCTGGTCACTAGACTGGACCTTCATGATAGTTATAGTAGGTAAATCCAGCTTGATTTAGTAGATTTGCAGAAATTGATATCTTGCGCAAGTCCTGTGCAGTTCAGGACTCATTGGTGCTATGCGTTATGAGTATGACTTATGTTCCGCAAACACTTTAAAAGCGATATGGAAGGTGGCCCTGATAGAATATAAAATTCAAATAATAAAACAGGCAGTTGAAATAATAGAAACTTTATATTTTGTTTTGACATTAATTGAGGTTATTTAAATACCTACAAAATAATACAATTATAAATAAGTAAGTAAACAATTTGGATAAGTATAAGGGAGTGACCACACGATGCGGAATCAGTTTGAGCTGCTCAGAAAAACCTTGCATGTCGTGCAACAAAAGCGAATAGGTATTGTGTAACGGGCTGGTCCGCAACTCCACGTCAAAGCGCGTATTTTGCGTGCAGCCAGCGAATAGTTAAACACGGTGTCGAGCTGTGTTGTCCGAACCGGAATGACGTCTTTTCAATTTTTTTGCGTGGACTTTAAGCTTTTTCTGACTCGCTCAAGCTGATACCTCATCGATAAGAGCCTGCGCGCACTAGCGATTTTAAGTTGGCCGATAGTTTGATCGGTCAGAGGATCAGTATAGAGTTATATGGCAGTGTGCGCACTTGAAGATTAATAGTTGTACGACCGAACTACAACTCTATACTGATCCTCTGACCGATCAAACTATCGGCCAACTTAAATCGCTAGTGTGCGCAGGCTCTAAGAGTGACCACTCTCTAATTGGACTTAGTACACAAACATACAATATTATCTTGAGATACCTAAATGCAAGTCAGCTGTTTCGCATTTGTGAATTATTCCGTACCCAAATAAGTAAAAATGGATAAGGCATAGATTTGCGATAGCTTGAAGGTACCCTTAGGTCAATAATTAAATTTGGCCGTGGGTTGTTAGTTTTGCGCCTACGTCCAATTATAATATCATAACATAACATTTCGCCTAAATTCCCCGTTAGGGTAGACAGATAATATAAAAAGATTAATCAAATCAACACTTAATCAGTAACGCTTATAGCTACAGGTGGTATAAACCGCCAAATGTGACTGACTTCTCCGGCACAAGGTTGTATTATGGATGGGTGTTCAGTTTCCTTAATGAGGGAAACTTCGTCTAGTATAGGTTCAGTTGTTGAACACTGAATGTCAATCTTATATTCTCCAGGGGTTAAGAAAACGACGGTGCACTCATGGTAGGCCTTGGCTGATTCTGGTAGGGTTGAGAGTACCACTCTGAAAGTAAGATAAAGCAATCATTAATATCATCGTTCTTACCAGATAACCAGATTTATAGGCTTTTATATTTTTCCTATGTTACGCGAAATAAAGTGTTTCTTATCCATACTTGTATAAAAGATACTATATTTTCTCTATAAATATTCGTCTTTCAAAAGTAGTTTCAGCATTCATATGCCTTATTTCAACTTACTCCAGGTCGCACCCTAATATCTATTTCAGGTAAAAGTTTTGACTTTGACGGAATTGGATATAGTTAGACCATGTATCTTTACATAGTATAAAACAAAGTCGATCTCGCTGTTTGTACGCTTAGATCTTTTAAACTACGCAAATAAATTTTTCATAGGCAATTTAAAAAAAAAACGGCTGTACCATACATTGTGACCGTGTAGGCACTGCACTTTTGTAGAAAACAACAGTTTAAAAAAAAAACCAATGAGAAAGGAGATTGCCCAACTTTGGTCCAATTGCTGCCCAGGGATGGGACTACCTACGCTGGGTTCCTGGCACTAATCTGTGTCTTTTTACGAAATATTTTAAGAATCTATCCCAGGGTTCCTAATTTTTTAACTATTTATTTGATAATATAATTTTTATACATGGTTTTTTTGACATACTTTTAAGGTTTTACATCTTTTTTGATCCCAACTAAAGACAATTTGAGTAAATGGACATTTTGATACTGACATTTTTTTACATAATAATTATGTCGGACTTGACGGATTGTCAGCTTTATTAAACAGGGCCCTGGCCGTTTGCTGTCTTGCTTGCTTTGCTTAGTATTGTGACTGTGCGTTTCATCCAAAGACATTCAAATATAACTAGCTATAGACGGGACAAGACCAAGAAACTGACAATTCCAAAACCTGTTACACGTTAGTAACAAGTCGATCAGTCCAGTGCGATACGTCGCCTTGTCAGGTCGCATTCATATGACACAAAGACATTTAAATATTTCCTAGCTACAGACGGGTCATGACGAAGAAAATCGTAATCCAAAACTTGTTACTACTTAGTAACAATTCGTTCTGTCTAGTGTCATCTGTGTCATACGTCCGCTTGTCAGGTAGCATTCGTGTGTCAAAATCGAAAATATTCAGGATGAAAATTATTGTATGACAATATTCCCAATGTCCTCTCTATACCTATGTCTTTTAAATCTCTTTGGTTTCATCTTACCTCTCGGACTGCATTTTGTTGACTCGGCTATTGATTTTGGACACTGATATTTTGCTTTACGTTTATGTTTTCTTTCCACCTGGAAAATGTTTGAACCTGAAGGACAGGCATTGTGTTTATGTTGTCGCCGTTCAGTCTTAAGAATAAGACGATACACATTTTTTTTTTTTTTTCGTATAAGTACACATTGATCCGTGAACTCGTTACTGAACATCGCCAAACAGCTCAAACAGCATCATTCAAGCTTTATCACCACGACAAGTATGTACTTACCTAATTATTCCTAAAAACGGACAGTTAATAAATGTTTTACCTTTTTTTCACCGTGCTTGTTTGCTTATCAAACAAAAGATTAATGCAATAAATGCAAGTCGACTTCGACGAAATGTCACGTAAAGACCAAGGAGTGATCGTGCGGTCCATGGCCCTTTACGGGGCCTCGGTATGGGCGCGTTTAATTAAGCGCCGTGCCGCCCACTACCTGAGCGCGCCCCAAAAGGTGGTAGCCGTAAGGCTAAACCGGGGGTACCGCACGATCTCCCGTGAGGCGGCGAGTCTCCTAGCCGGATTGCCGTCATGGGATCTGGAGGCGATAGTCGTCGCGCGCCTGCATGAATGGCGCGCGGAGACACTACGTAGGGGGGAAACTCCGCTGCCGCGGCAAATCACCGCTCAGTGGATAGACCTCCGATGCGATCTCATGGCGACATGGAGACGGCGACTGTCGCAACCCAGTGCAGGGCACGCCACAATAGTGGCGATAAGTCCCCTCTTTGAGGAGTGGCTAGAGAGGCGCCACGGCGCCCTCACCTTCCGCCTGACGCAGGTCCTCACCGAACACGGTTGTTTCGGGAGGTTCATGCACCGAATCGGGCGGGAGGAAACGCCCGGGTTTTATCATTGTGAGGATCGTCCGGAGGACACGGTAGCGCACACCGTGGAGGTCTGCCCTCTTGGGCGGAGCTCCGCCGTGTCCTCGTAGCGGCGATCGGTGGCTGCGACCTCTCGCGCCCAGCCCTGGTTCAAGCCATGTTCCGAAGCGAGAGGGAATGGGAAGCCGTCACCTCCTTCTGCGAAGCAGTCATGCTAGCGAAGGAGGTGGCGGGACGTGAGAGGGAGAGAATCTCACGTCCCAGCCGCCGCGGGGGACGCCCCGGGTGTCGGGGGCCACGTGGTGGCTCCCGGCCACCGTAGGTGCGGGCCTGTGGACGGTGAGTAATGGGTTAGCTCACCGTCCGTTCGTCTTATGACGACAGGCCGTGTCGACGGCGCGTCCGTGTTCCACGCGCGCCTCAAAGAGATGTCAGCAACCAGGAAGGGGTCCGCAACGGCCGATGCCTGCCGGGGCTGCGGGACTGTTTGAAAGAGATACCGCGGCCCAGGAACACAAAGGGCAAAGAAGGAACATGGATGGGTTTTAGTCAGTAAAAGTCTGACAGTCCCTTCCACTCCTCCCAGGAACGAGAGGAGTTATTTGATGATTTCCCGTTTTTTACAGTGAACGCATCGGCCCGTTTTTTATACAAAAATACTGTCGTGAGCTCAACGTTCTGGCATCATTTAACATACGCCACAACAATGTTCAGCTAATACGAGCACCTGAACAAAGCAGACACGCATCAACAAGATCGTACCATGTTAATATACCGATTGATGGAAACGAGGAAGGACGAAACGCAATAAAAAAATATTGCTGTTCTTGTTTTACAGGCCGAAGAACGATTGGTTGTTGCGCACATGTTATGTGTCTAGTGTGGTTCTTAGGGTGGGCCAGGTACCAAGATGCTATCAGACGTCCTGCCCTCTTTTTAGAAAGCACAATAAGAGACATTGATGAAACTGATGACGATTAAATATAATTTTGAAATAAACAATACGGCATGTATTATTTATTTCAAAATAATATTTTTTTTGGTATCTTAGCTATCATTTACGGACGGAATAAGTATCGAAACTGTCCATTTATACAAAATGTCTTTAGTTGTGGTCATTAAAGGTGTATAAACCTTAAAAGTACGTCAAAAAAAAAAAACCATGTATAAAAATAATATCATCAAAATAAATAAGGAACCCCAGGGTAGATTCTAAATATATTACGTATAAAGACATAGATTAGTGCCAGGAACCCAGCGCAGGTACTCCAGTTCCTGGGCAGCATTTGGACCAATTCTCATATAAAGATGAGCAATCTCCTTTCTATATGGTTCGGAATGATGTACTGAACATGTATGTTTCAACTTAATTGGGTTCACTTACTTATTATTCCCAGCAGTAGCAACTCTATTATCAAGCTTATAGCTCAGCACTCCATTGTTATAGTCCTGGTAGAACTGCACGGACAAGCACAGCTTGTGCAGCGGTCTACTGAGGTGGTTCCACACTGCCACGCCGAGGGAAAGGCACTCGCCGGCTGAGCAGTTGTATTCTTCTTGGGGCTTGATGCATTGGCTATTTACGCTGACTTCTGTTAAGGAGTAAATAAAATTGTTATATAATTTGTAAAGGCGGAACATAACAAAGTTTCGCAAAATTACAAAAATTACATAGAAAAAAGTGTAACGAATAAGCCCGCGGCAGGAGTAGCGGTTACCTTCATAGGTATAACTTGAAGGGTCTAGCTTGCATTAATAAAAATAAAAAACTACCATAAGGAACGTAATGCAATGAACTTAATAATTTTTGTGATACTTATGAATAATGGTGGTCATCCGTTTACGTATTAGCATACAAGATCGCATCACAGGAGAAGGGTCATACAGAGATTCATGTTATTACACTGATACTCATACAATATAACCTTAAAACTAGAACTCTAAAACACGGCTTGGCGATGACAGTTTGATCACCAAGCCGCATTTTGGGAAGATGGAGTAGATATTCGACGTTCGAGTTCCTTCATAAGGACCAGACTGCTAACACATAGGGTAGTAGGTAAATAAAAGTGGTTGCCACTTACCCCAATTCAAAGGCGACATCCTCACGATATCCATCATAGCTTGCGACAACGTGATGCCCTTAACAGACGCGCGCCCAGTAATGTCCGACTGCATCAAATGCCAGCGCAAGGAGATATTGTTTGTTATGTGCTCCGAGCACATCAGTTCCAGGCTGTTGGTTGATGTGCCTGTGTTTGTGGACTTGGATTCTGCTAGTTCTGTGGAGGATATAATTGAGGTGTGTTAATAAGTAATCAGCCTATAACATTTCAATTTTTGGGAATTAGGCCTTGTCTCTGAACTCATAATCAGAAGATGAGAGGTCTTCGAATTTTTGGTTCCAGATGCTTTCCGCAGGACACTTTATTCGCCATTTTGGTAGATAAAAAATTTGGTGTAATACAGAAGAAAAACACAACATTTACGTGTTGTGTTGCACAGTTAAATGATAAAAACAGTATTTTTCGGTGGTGCATGGTTCACCAATGTAAAAACGAAGAGGACACTAACTAATTAAAGTTCACAAAACAAGCACAGAGATCTAGAGTTTACACCTTTATAAGCTGTAAGTTTTATGAAACATAGTTAAGGAAGTATTCATTATTTACCTTCATCAACCGGTTTGCCAGGCGTAGTATTGAAGGGGCACCGGTCTAAAGGCACGGGCACACGACACGACTCCTTGCTCTCTATGAGGATGTGCTTGCTCGGCGCGTAGTGGAAGTCCATCTCCTCAGATGTTAGGTTCGTCACGTCGAGCACCAGGTATAGTTGAGATGGACTGAAAGTTAGGAAATAAATAAAGTGATAATAAAGGTAATGGCGTAGGAACAGAATGTAATTATTAGTATAGAAGAGACACGCTATGAACGTCTAAATCACGTATTTTTGCAAAAAGCTTCGGGGCGTATGATAAATATGTTTTTTTATTTTATTTAAAGTATTATTTATTTGTCTTTGGCTATGGTTAAGATTCGAACATGTTTACGAGAATTATAAAATTCTCGATTAAAGCTGATGCCTAATGATCTTGCTTTATTTTTTTTATGCAGCAAAAATAGCCGTTAACTAATTCTAGACAATTCAAGAAGAATATTCTGCTATAACTGGACCCGATATCTCAGAAACTGGATGTTCAATTAACATTACTACTTACATTTCAGCCGGCAAAACGTCCCAATGTGTTATAGACACGCTCGGAAGCAGTTCTAGATTGATCTGAAGCGTCGACTGACGGCAGTGCATCTCTTTACCTTCGCCACCCGAATATCTGATCATTAGCTGAAATGGCAAATCAAAATTATGTCTTCAATCGGTTAACTGTGATTCTAATGGCGCTAGTTTTGCTAGTTCCAAGCATCATAATCTGTTAATCTTAATTTACATTTCAAGATAGCTTGATCTCATTGTTCATATTGGGACTTAGCTATGGATGACGAGATGTACAATAAAATTGGCAGAGCTTCCCTGTCAATTTTCGTTTTTTGTTAAGAATGTAGAAAGTCCAACAACAAATGAAAGTTTATACCCCAGGGGTAACTCAGTAATTGTCGACATAAAGAAGTGTATGGTGAAGACTTAGCCTACGTATAAGTAGGACAGTAGGATTCAATTCGATAGAAACTCAATTCCTACACCTTATAATGGTAGTTTTTACCTGTGCTTCTACTTGGCGTCCCCTGGATGGAGACATCACTGAAATCGGCGCTGACCAACTAGTTGTATGAGAGTTTGTAGATCTAAAAGAAATATAAAATAATAGAACTATAACTTAGCCATATTCATTATTATGTTGATGAATTAAACTTATCTATTAAAATATATTTACCTGAAGCTGCCAGAAGTCCTATTAGGAATAAGCCCGCTGCTCAAGGATGTTTGAGGGTTGGAACCTTGTGTGGGCAGCGAAGTCTGAGCATTCGGTACCGGGGAGCCGACCCTCGACGGGTAGTTGGAGTTCAAACTCAGAGGGAACAAGTTCTCCACCCCTACACCGCCCAGGTCCAGGAAATCTGCTTCTCCATATAGTTTGATAGCTATTGTGGCTGTCTCGTTGGGTGGAATTGGTAGGAGGGACTGTATGTCCTCATTGGAGTACTGGAATACTTTTGATTGAAGTTGGCTATCCATATTTGACTGGAAGGTAATGTAAGAGATAAGTCTAAAATATCGATATTAATTATGTTGATCTAGTAGTCCTGTCATGAGTGTCACAGCAAGTGTTGAGAGTGGGTTCCTCCAGGGGAACTCCATGGGTTTTTTAATATGGTTCTACGACACAGCTATGCGTGGTATGCAGATAACTAGTGGAATATTAAGTCTGTGTTATGTAAAGCACATTGAGTAAAAATAATAAAAGTTACACTACACTAACCTGAATAGCCAGCTCCAGATGTTCAATAGGCACATTGCTGGTATTTGTAATCTTTATCGAGCAGTCAGTACTCTCTCCATTAAATAGAGAAATATTAGTGGTACTGCCCACATTTTCCATGCTTGTCACGCTTGCATTACCTGAGGGCGCTACTATCGTCTCAATAGTAATTGTAGGAAGACTTGGTATCACTTCAATAGTATATGAAGCCGGGAATTTATGAGGTGTAGGCATGTTTTTCAAGCGACAGTTCGACTTGACACCTAACGTATGGGTCGAGTAGCCCTGTATTTGCAACTCCCCAACTTCTTTTGGTGTTCCATGAAGGTTGACTGTAGTCGGGGAGTCGGGAGGAAGGATTATAGTCTCAGGGATAGACTCGAATACGACGCCTGATGTTAGCAGCCTCATGTTCGAAACTTTGAGTTCGAATGGTAAAGGGTTTGTTAGCTTCATTTGCACTTCGCATATGTCATCTTCTACCCATAGGTATTCTGGAAAGGTAATATTTAGTGTGTAACAAAAATTTTACATTTTTGAAGTAACATTCGAGTTCATCAGAGTGAACACAATGTGAGTATCAATCTTCTTCTTAGAGTGTATTTTTTTTTTTAAATCGCCTGATATTTAAACTTGAATTTAAAAAAAGAAAATTAAACTTTGTAAGTTAAAAAAAGAACTAGCTGTTATCTACGACTACGACCAAGTTTGAATTCGATAGAACCAGCAAACAGTAGACATTAATATGAAAATGTTACATTATATCTGTATATGTATGTAATAGTCGAATGTAAGACATTATATGCGTTAAATAAGCAACTCATCTTACCCATTTTCCCCTCATCTTTTCTAGCGTTCCTCTCCAAACTCCCAAAGTGTATGGGCGTGAATATGAACGGTCCATGCGCTGGTTTGGCCTGCCTCAGATGCGGTGCGCGCGCCGGCGGCAACGGTCGCGTATTGAACCAGGAGCAATGAGGCACGTGGGTCAAGTTTGCAGGAGGAATCACCTCGCCTGTTTCTAGGACTAAGGGAACGGGCCCGCCCTCGCATTGTGCTGAAAGAGCCTGAGGAGGAAGTACGTATCTATTAAGCAAACCCACATTACCCGTTGAGTAGAGACCGCGAATTGACAAGCGTAACAGTACTTTCACAATTATTATGCCTTGTGACTGGGACTGTAGCTTCATTTTATTGTTGTCTTAGCTCCGACAATTCATAAGTGCCTGAAACTGGCTCGAAATAAATGTTTCGATTTTCACCAGATGTGGTGCAATGGTATTTTTAGGTGCACTTTAGTTTTAAGGATTAAGAATGTTTATTTTTGATTTTACCCATGATTTTTGCACAGTTTCACTAGCTAATTACTTTGTATAAATAATAAAGTAAGCACGCTTTAAACTGACTACTAACCACAATATGCAAACCTTTCAAACACTGCAAAAAACAACAAGAAAATATTGTCATTACCTGCAATTGTATGGCCAGTTCCCTATGCTCCTGCCTGGACAGATGCGGCCACATGGTCTGCAGTAAGAAAGTCATGTGCCGGGTTGCCAAGGCCGGGTGACCCATGCGACGAGCAGCCACCACCAGCTCTTGTAATAACTGGATCTGAAGTGCTGGCCAACCTGGGGATATTTAAAAACTGATAGTAACTTATTTACAAGCATATTTGTAGTGTGCTTGGTCCCAAGTGTGTTAAAAAGAGAATATAAGTAAGATTTCGATAATAAAAGAAAACAATTAGTGACAGTTATAATTCTAATTATTACAAAAAAACAATATAAGCAGTCTTAGTAAGGGGTGGGTATTACCTAGAACTAACTGGATTGTGGAGGTCATATAGGCAGTCACTCCATGTAAAATTTTATTGTGGTATTCAGTTGCATCAGGTAAGACTGGAAGCTGACCGCAATAAATTTGGGAAAAGGCTAGGCAGATGCTGACAAAAAAATAATATTCTCATTTAAGTTCATTTTTAATTCATTCACTTAAACATAATTGGCAAAATGGGGTTGTGATTACTAAATGGTACCTCTGTCTACCCAGCCATGGAATACAGAATAGAATAGAGTAACCCAACCAGGGTTCCTCTATCTTATATTTTATCGATCTTATATCTGAAAACCGATCAAGACATCTTGGAACTCACCCTTTCTGAAATCAACATTGTATCCTTCCAACTGTATTCCAATCCAATAGACACATCAATAGTCTTAACACTGATTTTAAACAATTGAATTGAAACACAAAAATTAAAAAAAAAATTGAAACACTAAAAAGTATGTATAATCAACAAAGATAGTGCATGTGATGCTTTTACAGAAGATAAGAAAAATCGCCCCCTTTACACTCTATACATAAAGTGGCACTTCTATGGACCGATTTGATTGCTCTCGCTATCAGTCCTGGAGTGTTCCTGACAGTCTCAAATGTAGAAATTATCTTCTGGCGCAACTCTGCTTCACTTTTGCAAGTTTTCTCAAACATATGAGTCTTAAGGTGACCCCACAGAAAATAGTGCACTGGAGTCAGGTCCATTGAGCAATCGGGCCAGGCTATAGGACCACCCTCACCAATCCAAACAGGGAAACACTCATCCAGACAATTTTTCCAGTTGTAATTAAAACTTGGTGGAATTAAACTGTGTTGGAATACTATGTCTTTAAGTTCAGTAACAGGCAGCTCTTCCAGAGCATCTTGAAGAGTTGTCAGTATGGTGGCCAAATAATTTTGTTTCTCATCCTTGGGCAAAAATATTGGCCCAATCAGCTTTGTACCAATTATACCCGCCCAAATATTGATGTGCCAACTTGGCGCTTTACCTTTAAGTTTTACATATGACCAGTATTCCTCATTTATTATACTGTCTCTTGTGATTGTAGCCATACCTGACCATAAAATTCTTTGGCTGAACTCGGGGTTTTCTTTAACTCGATCCAAGTACCACTGGCAAAATTCTACTCTAGGGCCATGATCCGATGGCAACAATTGCTTTGAACCCGTCATAAAGTAGGGTTTCTGAATTTTTTTCGCGCGTTTACGAGACCGGCTTGGTGTTCTTCTTCGTATATTTGTTGAGTTGGGTTCATGTTGATCAACGCCATCCGTCGACGACGTCGGCGTCACACCGTTGTCGGCTGACGTCGTCGGCGTCTCTTCGTTGTAGGGTTCCTGAACTATACGTATACGACCTGACCGTAATCGTGAAGGTTCCGACAGCGGCGCGTGAAACGAACCCGTGGTCTTTAGCCGAAGCAATATCGTTTCAAACACTTTTTCTGGAGGCAGAGGACGGTTGGGATATTTTTCTTGGTACTTTAATCGGCCTGCAGGGATATCATCGTCGCATTTAAAAACGCACATACACATATCCCAGTAATGTGCGTTGGTATATAAAAAGTAGTCAGAGTCCGCAGACATTTTAATCACGTACGTGAATATGTTCAGTAGCAAAACAACCTCAGTACCACAGAAAACAAGTCGCGTGGATTTCACGAATACACACAACGGGTTAAAACAAATATTAAACAAACAAGACGTCAAGACGTTTGCTGTTTGACTATTGACTGAATTTGACATAAGAATATTCGATTTCGATATTCATCGATGTTTGGCAGTGAAACATCGATGTTTTTACGTCTGTCTTAAGTCCTCGTATATTCTAATCTAAGCCATCTAGCGTGAATTGCGTTTAGTTTTTTTTGCAGTAGTTAGCTTACTTCAGTTAAAGAGCAGCAACATCGACAGCATCGCATAGTTTTTTTAAAAGCGAGTCAACATCTTTATCAGCAAAACTTATAAAAGGTTACTTTTTTATTTGCAGTGTATGTGTACTCCTTTTTTTCCTAGTTGGCGTAATAAGTAGTAAAAATCATTTTTTTTTACCACCACATTGATTTGATAAACACATGTGTTTTCAGACATCAATATTTTTCCCTTTAGATAATTATCGTAAATCGATGTTTTTTAATCGATGCCGACATCGATGTTTCTTAATAACATCCCTAGTTTGTCGTTGACGTTTACATTTTGACATGTGAATTGTTGCCAGGCTTAATACTGTATCCGGTTTATAGAGATGGGATTAATTTTGTATTGTTCGGTACTTCAAATATTATTTGTAAAGCCTAGCATGCCGTGAAGAGTACCCCGGGCACTTTTAAGAGCTGGAGGGAAAGCTGAATGAAGGACTGCAGGCTTTTTCCCAGCATAGGTAGTAACAGTACTATGAATGTCGGCTATGATCATAAAATAACTTACCGACTTGATGCTGAATGACGTAGTTAGGGTCCAGACTGAGCTTGTACCCTGGGAAACTGTGCAGCATCAAGTAATAGCACTTCTGCCAGTCTGGACTGGGGTTGTTGGGGCTCACTTGTCGAGTAGCTGCTAGGCGCTGGCAAAAACCAGCCTTGCGGTGGAAGCCTTGGAGAAATAGTTGATGATATTTAGAAATGTTTCTTACTAAAATTACACTAACCGTTAAAAAAATCGAGCCACACTTTTTTAGCTCGGTTTTTTTGACGATCTGTGTATTTGTGCTATTTTTTTTTTACATTTCTTGAACTCACCAATTTCCTTATAAAGTTCCGCCAGTGTTTCAAATCGCTGAATCTTTTCTTGTTCACTTAAAGTCAAGTTAATGAATATGACATTTTGCAGAAAACTAGACGCATGTAAACTGTTGGTCTGTTCCACGGCGATCCTGGCTGCTTTGAAGCAGGCTTCAGTCTCAATCACACCGGCATTCTTATATTTACTATAATCCATAATAGCTTCACGGTATCTTTCAGCGATTTCTTCCCCATTGAGTAAGAACTGATTGGTGATCTGGGAAGGAGGTTGGCGAGGAATGGATGGGAGATCCGGAGCTAAGAATGATTTGTGACTTTGGTACTCAATATCGCTTGAGGATGCAAGAGATTCTGAATCGGCGTTATCGGTTTCCGATTGCCTGGACGACGTTTCGACACTGTCGGAAGAAGTTGGAGTCAGTTCACTGGGTGGGTTGACAGGACTAGAAGTTTTTGACGTTCGTAAAGGAGATGAAGTGAGCTTCAACCGTCTGAGCGAGTCTGAGTTTGGTTGGAATAAGGACAGCTGCTTCGCTTTGTTTGGAGAGTTTTCTTGGAGGCTCGCGTTCCTGTGCAGTGGGGTAGGGTTGCGGAGGTTTGGGTACAGGAGTATCGCTGAAGCGGTGCAGAGGCCTACAACAAATTAATTAGTTAGGGAAATTGATGTGAGATATGTATAGGTACAAAGATAGTTAAAGCTATCGTGGACGCGGTCACACATTTCAATGTTGCCGACTGCCGATGTCGAGTTTCAGCGGATAGTATAGTGTACAGGATTTTTTAAATATCTACAGATATTTGTCTATTGAACCAACCAAAAAGAAGATAGTTTTTTCTCACCTTCTTTGGCTGCGGCTAACCACAACCAGTCAGTCTTCAGTAACTCAGAAGAGGAGTTGTACAAGCTTAGACTGTCAGCGACTAAGCCGGCTTGCAGCGTCAGATCCGCCAGGTTCTTCGTGACGCGGCCCATGCATCGCTTCTTATTGTTGCGAGACTCCATGTCGAGACCTATAGAATATTAAACATAGAAGTTATAGCAGAATTAGGACTCACGCAGTCTTACGTAAGCTGTACTCTGTACAGATGCCTAAATGTGTTCGGCATGTAAAAAAAGCTTGCGCAGGGAAATACCCGAGGTGGCATTACTACTTAATTGGAAAAATAAAATATAACCACTATACAGCGTGGAATAGAAAGGTATGGCCATATTTAAGGTGCGGCATAGACCATAGTCCTCAACAACTTTATCCATGGGATCAAAATCGTAATCGCAGAAAAAAATCAGTTTCCGGTTACAGTTGGCGTGCTGGCGCCTGCGATACAGAACTTCAATACTTACTATTGAATTTCTGCATAATTATGATATAGAGGCATGATGACCCGCACGCCTCTCTGATTCACGCTGTATACCAAGATTGTACTCACCAACAAAGTCCTTCTTCTCAAAGGGCGCTAGTAGTAAGGAAACCTTCTCCAACTTCTCCTTGGATCTCTCCAAACGCTTGGACTCCACAACCCAGAACAGTGAGTTGATAAGATCAGCCACATTCTGTTCTAAGTCAGGAACTGGGTCATTCTCTCCATAGAACATGGCATGAGTCTTGAAGTTTGAAGGAGTGGTGAAGTGTTCTTCTTGGAGTGGGTATGAAGAATTAGAGGAGGTGGATTGATGGAAGCTTTCTAAAGAAGATAAGCTGTCTGCTTGTTCGCTTGGTGCTCTGCAATGAAGGAAACTCGTTTCGGTATTTAAAATGTTATATTTTGTAAAATTTATATTTAAAATGATTTAGCATTTTCTGCTTCCTTTAGGATGTCGCCAGATACTAAGGAAACATCTTAGTATATCTGTAATGTCAAGAGAGTGATGCATTACCTATATTTATATTATTTTCTGTAAGAGATATAATGCAGGGTTGCAAGATTGTTTTCGCGCTATCTTTTGATCGCGTTAACTTTCAAGTTTTCACTGCTCCAAGGGATAGCAGACCTGAGTATTTGTATTAATTTCAGCTTGATACCTACAGGCGTTCCTGAGAAAAGGGGTCTTGATAGACGGATAACAGAGAGATCCTATCAGGGTTCCGTTTTTGCCGACTGAGGTACGGAACCCTAAAAACAAGACGGCAGCGTTAGTTCCAATTTTGACCACGCTCCAAGAGATCCATGTTGGATTCTGCAAATAAAAGCTCAAGAAAAAAATACTGACCTATCACTCATCCCTTCCCTCAAAGGTCTCTCCTCCTCAAAGTAGCTGTAAGTCTCTGGTTCCTGTTCCGGTTTCTTCATATTACTGACTGGACCAAACATGAAGGCGCGAGAATCAAACAGAGTGTTGGAGTATTTCACTTTCAGAGACTCGTGGACCCGACAGACTTCGTTCAGCTCCACTTGGTTCGTGAACTTACTCAATGTGATGAGGCCTAGTAATCGCCTGTGAATTTGAAAAAAATAGGATGTTTGTATCTTTTCTTTCGTGACGATGACTCGCCTCGCTTTGAACTCGCTCGCAAATCGCCAGTGTGATAAGGTCCTAATTACCAAGCGAGAGTCTCTCAGTCAGTGCATAGACTAATATGTGACAGTTCTACCGCTAAGCGAGTGTGACTGCGCGAGTTTTTTCTTTGATAGCTCTTGGTCTCTTGTGGATAGAGAGTTCTCGCTGACAGTCAGTGATCTGATCACCTATTACGGTACCCCATTTAATAGAGGTAAGTCTTTAATCAAGCATTTATCAGAGCTGTAGAGTGTAGACTGCTACTAAGAGTTTTCTCATGGAAAAATCACAATAAAATGCCCTGTCCCGTTGATTGTACAACTATTCGCTCAGTAGTCGATTTTGCGACCACTTACAACAAGACAGTGAGTGTCGAACAATAAAAAGACTAAAATGACTAGCTAAATTGCAACATTTTTTTATATCTGTTAAAATTGTTCCTAATTGACGACGTGTTAATTAAAATGAAACAAAAAAAAAACTTAGTTAACAAATTGGCTTCGGAAGGCAGCCTTCTTTCCGCCTTTTTCTTTGGTAGTTATAACACTATTCGCGTTATTTTGAATAGGGATGCATCGATTCGCACTTCAGCCGATACGACACCGATACAGATATTTATAAAACAGTATTGCCGATACTTTTTTATTTAGAAACAGAAAAAACTTACTCATACTTTTAATAATATTTATTTGGAAAGGATAACTGATAACAGATCAGAAGACAAAACTTAATAATTAAAATTCACTGTTATGAGAATTTTATTCAGGAAACACAACATTCTTAAATTATTCGGGAACTGGGAACTGAAATATTTTTGTGCTTAATTTGAAGTTAAGTCTGTAACCGATTTATCTGTATAGGTATCGGATGCTTCCCTAATTTTGAAGAATGTAGAAAAATAAACTATAGCTACTAGCACTCATGTTTTCTTCCTTTTATTGTGTATTATTTTATGAAATAAACACATTATGGTGGCCAGATTTATCTATGCACTTAGACAAAATGATTAACTCAAACTAGTTTGACCTAGTTTGGCTTAATACATAAACAGTGTTAGCTCATTAGCAAATTGAGACATTAAATTAATGCCTATTACTATACCTATTTGCCCAACATGCACCAAACATTGGCGAAATTAGTTACATAATGCTCAATGAAACTGTTAACTAATTATCATTATTGTAGGTAGGCCAATTAATTATTACCAAAGTAATGATTGTTGAGTAGAAGTTTTGTAAAGCAATGGTTATATAATTTAAATTATCTAAGGGGGCTTCTTCTTTTTTTTAAGTCTTTTGGAATTCATAGTTTAAGCTATGATTTCAAGCAACCTCTTAGTTTTAGTTATTGTTATTTGAATTGATACATAATTAACTATGTATACATGATTAACAATTTTTTACACAATTAATAAATTAAATAAATAAATAAAGTAAAAACAATTACCTATGTGTTTGAAAGTCTCCCCAATCATTGTTCTCCACTGGATAGTCTCGAACATATCTAACCCATATGTCTCTTACTTGTCCAGAAGAATCTATGGAAGAATGATAAATGATAACACACTTTTGAGTTATTATGGGCACACCAAAAATAAATAAGTATGGCAAAAATGTTAAGTAATGAAGTGTGACAAATTGCTGAATCGCATGTCTGTGATATTTTGAAAGGAATGTGGTGATGGTGAGTGACATAGTTTTATTTCTAGGAATTGGATTTCTAGCATAATTTAGAATGCATGTGGTCTGGATTTTATCTGACAGCAAAGTATCTGATGGTTTATGAATGCAAATAATTAAGTAAACGCTAATATTTAATGTGAAAACGACTAAAACTGCTTACCAGTCACTTTAATATTGTTGACCCTTTGTATTCTCTCCCAGAGCTTGTTAAAGTTCTTGAGCATACCTCCGATGCCTTTGACGAGCACCAGCAGGCACGCATGGTGCTGGGCATGCTGAGAGTAGTCAGGGTGCGACATCACCGACTCTCCTGGCGCGTGAGACAGAATGTAGCTCACCGAAGAGCGCATTGATATCTCATTTGATTATCAATAGCGATATTTAAGTGGTTTCGCTTCAAATACACTATCCATCGCCAATAAATAAACTACTTAACGGTTATTTTGTGTTTGTTATCAGGAAATATTTATTATTCTCTATTTTTTTATATTTGTTTACGTCGCGACTTTTCCCAAGACGGGGCGTTTTTGACAATATAATTTGACGTTGACATTTGGCTTTTGGCAGCCCGCAGCTGCGATTGACAGTTCCGTTGTCACTCTTGACACTAGTTTCTCCGTTTTGAAACTGAAAACCGAAACAACTCTTTTCAAAGAGGAACACTTTTTTTATTGACTTTGACGTTATACATTTCTGATCGAAATCAACTAACCTCAAAGTTTTGATGTCGCCCTGTTTTGAGACGCCGAAATTAAAAATTCACTTTCAAACAACAACTTTCTAGCAGATAAAATACAATGGCGTCTAAAGAAAGCGGTGGTGATAAAGGAAAGGTAAGAGCTTTGATAAATATTGCTGCTTGCGCATCCAATAATTTTTTTAATGATGCATTAATGTTATCGTCCAATCATCTGTTCAAATCAAATAAAATCTGTTGTTTCTTTGAACTTTCCAGTCTTCTCAGGGTGCTGGAGACAATAAAGAAAAGAGGAGGAAAGAGTCTATTCTTGATCTCAGTAAATATTTAGAGAAGAGCATTCGTGTGAAATTCGCTGGCGGGCGAGAAGCGGCGGGAATCCTAAAAGGATACGATCCTCTTCTGAACCTCGTATTGGACAACACTACAGAGTTTTTAAGAGGTAAACTTACCATTCTGTAACTTTCTGTCTTACATTGAATCTTGTAATCGCAATCTGCCTAGCCTCTTCCTAACTGTAATGGGGTCAGCCTTCAGTCTTACCAGATGCAGCTGAATACCAGTATTTTATATGGAGCAACTGCCTATCTGACCTCCATGACCCAGTTAGTACGACACCCTGTGGTAAGACTGGTTTTCAGGCTTTTGGACCACTGACTACCTCTAACCACTATCAAAGACCTTTAAAAAAACCGAGACCTATGGCTTCAGTACTTTCTGAGGCACGGAGGAAACTCAGTATGTAATGAATGGTCACCCAAACAAAGACTGACCTTGTCAAGAGCTGGTTAACCTCAAAGATCGACCAGTGCGTCTGTTATTATGTACCCATAAGCTCGTCCCTCCCTCTCCCTCCCATAGCCCTTTTACTGTAATTTTCACAAATTATTCTCTATCTTTACAGATCCTGATGACCCATACAAACTATTGGATGACACAAGAGCCCTAGGACTTGTAGTTTGCAGAGGTACCTCTGTTGTTCTAATATGTCCCATGGACGGTATGGAAGCCATTCCTAACCCCTTCATTACACAGGAAGGATAATAAACTTAAATTAATTGTCTGTCTATATTTAAGGTGTAATTATAAATTAAGTAAATAATATAAAACAATATATTTCTATTTATTTCCATATTTCAGACACAGAAGCTCACATGTATTTAGTCTACTTAATAAATTATTGCACATATACACTTAAATATGTACAAAATTATTATAAAAATACTGTTATTAATGGTTAAAACTTACAAAAAGGGTTAATAATACATTAGTGTTCATGCTACTTCAACACTAGTATAATATCACCCTTAAAATTAAACAAACAAACAAGTCGCAGAAACTTAAAACTCAGGTCCCCTCTCAAATTATTCTAGATTAGCTGGTAACTGGTAAATTGTGAATAAATTATAATAATAAAACTATTAATCAAATCCGAATTCGTTTCTTATCCATGGATAACTCTTGGGGCATTCAGTACACGTGATCATATATTTGTCTTGCTCCAATACTTTCGAAGAGAGTTTACATGTGTTAGGCTTGACACATGCGATCTCTGCCTCTTCCAAATGACGGTCTTTGCACTGCCATGGCTGGAACTTCTTCAGCTCAAGAACTGGAGTAGGTCTTTTTATCCAATCAATCAGCTCTTTGTATGTTACAAAGTAGACGTCAGGGACTTTCAGTAGTTCACTGATGAATTTCTGGAAAGACAACAAAATATTTTATTTCTGGTAAAAATATGTACTTAGTTGTGATGTCTTCAAAGAAGGAATGGGACCATAAGTTTTGATTTTTTTTTTCAATAGCCTTGAATGTCCCACTGCTGGGCAAAGACCTCCCCCATATCCTTCCAGGTACTCTTCTCCTACGCCACCTCGAACCAGCCTTCGTGAAGCGCGTCTAGATCATCTCGCCACCTCTTTCTAGGCCGGCCTCGGCGGCGCCGTCCATCCTCAGGCATCCATCGTGTTGAAACCTTTGCCCAGCGGTCGTTATGCAAGCGGTTCACGTGAACCGCCCAATCCCATTTGAGCCTGGCAGCCTTTTTGCCTACGTCTGGGATTCCGGTTTTTGAGCGCAGCGTAGTGCTTCATAATTTAACTGCTCTCTGTACACCCAGAATGCTGCGCTCCATTGCTCTTTGGCAGACTCCAAAGCGAGACTTTTGCGAATTTTCGAATGAATAAAAAAAAACTTACCTTGAAAGCCTGTAAATATTCGTTATTCTTGAACCACGTCGAACTCAAGTGAATGCCATATGGGGCTCTGTTCTTCTGGTAATGTCTCTTGAAGTTGTTAACCAGAATGTGGTAGACATCTTCCCCAGTCAGGTTTGAAGGGCAGTACTCCAGAGTGGCGCACGTATGGTCGCCGTTTGAAAGAGGATTGATCACCATCTCCCAAATTCCTGCATAGCTCCGTGTTGGGCAGTATTGATTGTTGCCTGAAAACAAAAAGGCATTTTTATAATAATGTTTAGAAATTTCGATGGACGGCTCTCTGGTCATTTTGGATTTACCAAGCCATCAAACAACAAGAGTAAGGCAAGAGTGAATTAGTGAGTGCACCTTTGTTCGCGGAGACACTTGTGCACTATAATATTTCCTGCGTCGATGGTAGTATCCGCTGAGATCGGTCGCTGTCTATGCATGGCATGCCTACGACTGGTTGGAGGCGCATGATCGAAAACGGTTCGAAAGACTATCGCTATCATTGGAGAAATGCAAACAAAAGACCGTATGTCAGATTGTGCAAGCGTGTTTAAATGTCCTATAATTATGTAGAACTCATTTCTGCCCCCGATTTGCTAGTTCTTTTCAACATCAAATGCATACACTTCGTGCGTAACCAGCGTAACGCTGTTTCTACCTATTGCTTCCTATCCTCCATTCTTTCGAATGTATTCACCCTATAGCGGAAAAACGTGCGTGAAGATATGAATCTTTAACAATATAATTGTTTCGAATATTTTCCTGGACTATAATCGCTATATTGTCGTTGTTATTTAAAATGAGGAGCGGTGCGGTTATTAGATGGTGCACGATAGCACGAACAGCCCCCACCCACGCCGATTATGGCGAGTTTCTATTTAGATAGGTACTTACTAGCCGCGATTGGCGATGGCGAACCTAGCATAAATCTTAAGTGGTTAACCTTTACAGACTTAAAGGCCTACTAAATAACTTTACAAATGTCAAAGTTCCTACAATGAAATATAATTTTGTTTCCACAAGAAGATTGAATGGAGGTTGGCCAATAGACCATCTGCCATTACCCACATAGAACGTGATACCTACCGTACTTAACTCCTATTCGGTAGAAGTAGTCAGTGTATCTATTGAATAAGAAATATTTACTTTAAGAATTAGTTAATTTGCCAAGACAGTGTAATTAACTAACTAAACGTAACGGACATTCTGGGTCTACAATAAAGTACACTGACTTTAGTTGTTAAATGAATGCGTACTAAAACTTGCAATAATGGGACTTAATTTGATCGAAACGTGATTCCAAAGCTGTGCAATTCCGCATTCCAGGTAGTTATGCGTAATATCACAAACAATAGGCGCGCAGAACGCAATCTCTCCTCGTCGGATGCGCGTGCGGCGTCGTCATCGACAATCACAGCTCATAACATCTTACTTAACAACTCACACGCTCTAGTTACGAGGCGTTCAGATGAATCAATAGCATTTAATATGCATTTAGTATGTTTAAAAGTAGGTATCCCATTTAAAGCATCTTCATTATTTTAATCCATCAGTAACAGCAGGAATACCTTCAAACTGCGGCCATTGCTACCGAATTCCGAACAATTCCGTCTGAAATACCCTCCATTATCGGGACATACCCTCGTTGGCATATAATAGTCTGGGAGCAACTTATCGCTCTCGTCTTACCAGTACACTGATGCGGCATCTTATAGTCCAGGGTATATGGCCAGAATGGAGGATCAGCCAGCGGTGCCACTATCGTAGCATCGTACACGAAGCCGAATTCCTGCATCATAAGGAATTGTCGGTTCCAGCCCACTGACAGGAACGGTACTCGCATTCCTCTGCGAAATAAATGTGAAAGTACCTACATAATACGGTGAATAATTTGTTGTTGATCTGTAACGTCTAACAATCGATCAAGTTGCAATTATCCAATTCATTACGTCGTTTGCGTATTGAATTGGATAGTTGCAACTTGATCGACAAACTAGAAATACAATCCAATTATCTCCTGAAAAATAAATACCTGAAGTCCTCCATATGAACTCTACTGAATCTGTTAATCATATTCGCTTCACCGACCATTTCGTCGAACCAATCTTCAACGGTGGCATTTTTCGACCACCAATCTTCCGGGCCTCGACGACTGCAAGATTTGGAACATTTGTCATTATTCTGCCATTTTGTTACTTCACCACTTTGCTAACGATTTCTAATGACATGTTACTTACGTGATTGAGTTTACTGCTATCTCATGCCCGTCATTCCACAGCTTTTGTACGTGTCTGTAATTAGTATACGGATGCGAAACGAAGAATGTCGCTTTTATTGGGCAACCGTTAGGGTTCTTACGTTCTGGAGTAAACAGGTGCTTTGTGTAGGCATCCCAGTTTTCGTGGTTCACTGAACCATCGAAGGTTAATGTGATCATTTGTGGAGTCTGTAAATAAGATATAAATGTTGTCAAAATATTTGAGAGCTTCTTATTTGTCTAGTGTCCATCTCGAGAATCAATCTAAACGGAATTACCTCACTGGGAACAAGATTTCCAGGTATTATATAGCCTTGCTTCGAGCAAAAGCAGTCTGGTAGCACGCAGAGATTGGGGTCACAAGGTTCCGCTGCGTTCGGATCATAGTTCACGTCGCACCAACCCTAAACAGCATTAAAACATTGAGAGAAAACTGCAAATTATGATGAATGACACGGCATTAACATTATTGTGTGAAAGTATAAAAATTAGGGTGACGACTAGAAAACGGTTCAGATTACGATGTTAATTTGCAAGTCATAATGAAGCGAGAACGTGTGAAATTACAAATGTTTCAGTTGAGATTAAGATGGTGAGAATTTACTTCGTCAGACGCGTCCGTACAGTCGATGGAGCCATCACAGAAATATTCGGCGGGAATGCAGTTGCCGTTGGAACAGCCAATGTGAGTGTCATTGGCACAATCTGCCATGTCGAGAAGCGGCTTCGGGATTCGGGTTTCTGAAATAAACAATGCTTATTGTATGGGATCTATTTTGTGTTACCTACGGGCTACTTTCGGCAAAAAATGCGCTGTCAATAATGGTTTTTCGTTATCAATCGTTACTGATGACCGGGCCTAGTGTGGATGACCTTCGGTCCTGAACCTTTGTTTCTTCCTCTATTTTTTCAGGGATACACTAGAGCATATGTATCTGAGAATTGGTAGATGTACCCCTTCATAACTAAGTCACGGTTCTTAGGGGTAATATTTTGGGGAGCCAATATTTTTGTGAAATGTAGCAAATAATGATGACCTGATTGATTGATCGAACTATACAGTTTCTGAAACCTACCTATAGTGAGATCGCAATTGTGCACATTCTGTTGCATGTCGCACAGTTGCCTGTTGACGTCGAACATCAAGCCAGGCGAGCAGTGGAACTCGAACACGTCGCCGTCCAAACACAGGTAGTATTTAGCGCACTCATCAATCGTCCACATCTTATCTTCAGATCGGTCCGGATTCCTGAATTAATTGCACAAGAATCATTACATAGTTTATGAACATCAGGCAAGTAGGTTATCAATTGGCGAACTGCTGGTGGTGCCCTTTAGTCATTGAACTGCATGTTGTTTTCTAAGTTGATTTTGATCTAACTACTCAAGTCGCAACTGATCTTGTTATCTAACTTATTTGCCCGTTTTGTTCTAAGAAATCAGTCCAGGACCCATAAAGCACTTGCTCCTACTTACACCTACCTACGTGCAGCATTTAGCCAATATGTTTTGTTTTTAAGCATACACGCACGTGTCATACAGATTTAATGCATAGCGAAAGTGAATTTCTCAAGACGTGTTGTAGGAAATGGTAATGCTGATACAAGCGGACGGTGGCTCAGTCAAGGTTGCGGCGAAAGTCGCTCGGGGTCGTTGTCCGCGCTACGAAAATGGCGGAAAATCATCCTTCTGTAATGACTGCACGCAGCATACACGCGTCGTTTTTATTCGCGTGGTTTTATATTCCAAGTCTTGTTGCGGAAGTAGTGCACTTAAAGCAATTTTCATTAGCAACTAATAAAAACCGGCCAAGTGCAAGTCGTACTCACACGCACACACGGTTCCGTAGCACCAAACTATACGGGGTGTAAACAGACCCTTCACCAAGCCGTCAACCAAGCATTCTGTACATCAAACTAAGTAACTTTACGCAAAAATTTTTGCTGGGAAACGAATTTTTTTTTTGGGGTCAAAAATCACGTTATACGGTAAAACTCAATATAATGCACTCAAAACTTATTGCTGATGGATGCTTTGAATAGTAAACGGACCATGGAGGTAATTAGAGTAAAGTTAGAACCTTAAAAAGTAGTATTTAAAAAAAAACTTGTGAAAAAATTGGAACTTTGACCCCCAATATCTCCGTAACTAGAAGGTTCCCAGGTATGGTCCAGAACAAAAAAATGATCACAATGACGAGGAGAACAAGTGCCTTTCGGCTTCGTTAAGGGTCTTTTTACACCCTTTATAACATTAAAGATATTTTGAAAACTCATTTGTATGTTGTATTACTTGTATTGTATTACATTCAACACCATAACTAAATTGTTTTTCATACAAGCTTATTATATTAGTGAAAAACAAAGTTGCTGCTGTAGTTTGATGAAAAACTACCATATCTCAAAAACTAAATATCAAATCTTATTCAAACCAATTTTCGTTGAATTTTTTTTACGTTCTACAATTTTATTACATTTTTTCAGAATTTTCCTCTTACTTTAGAAATTAGAGGGGGGAGCGGGGGGCATTTTATCTCTTTGGAAGTGTCTATCTCCCAAAGATTGACTTTGAGAAAAAATGGTTTTAGGAACCTCAATGTCATCTATAGACACCACGCACGTATAAAGGGTGTAAATAGACCCTTAACGAAGCCGAAAAGCACTTGTTCTCTCCGCTATTGCGATCATTTTTTTGTTCTAGACCATACCTGGGAACCTTCTAGTTACGGAGTTATTGGGGGTCAAAGTTCCAATTTTTTCACAAGGTTTTTTTTAAATTACTATTTTTTAAGGTTTTAACATTACTTTAATTAACGCAATGACCTGTTACTGTTCAAAACATGCATCAGCACCAAGTTTTGAATGCGTTACATTGCGTTTAACCGTGAAACGTGATTTTTCACCCCAAAAAAAAAACTCGTTTCCCAGCAATAATTTTTGCGTAAAGTTACTTAGTTTGATGTACAGAATGCTTGGTTGACGGCTTCGTGAAGGGTCCGTTTACACCCTGTAGATTTGATGATTTCTTTTTCCATATATGGGGAGGATTCCTTAATCTTTTTTTTAATATAAAAATCGTAAAGCGGTTCACAAAATACACCTACCAAGTTTCAACTGTGTAGTCCTAATAGTTTCGGAAAAAGTGGCTGTGATATGCGGACGGATAAACAGACAGACATGATGAATCTATAAGGGTTCCGTTTTTTGCCATTTGGCTACGGAACACTAAAAAGCTGCACGTTTCCGTTTCCCCGATAGAGATAGTCACTTATGGATTACGTAGGTACCTAATTAATTTGCTAGATAATAGGTTAGTGTGTACCTATCGGTACCAATTTTAATTTTTAAATCAAATATTGTGGGGAAGAGTTCTGTGAATTTTATTTTTATTGGCAAGAAGTCATTTACGTTTAGACGAGGAGCAGAGGGAACCCTCCCTCCCCATTATCATAGGTAGCATTAGAAACATATTTTTATTGTTTTTATTACTTGTCACCTGCCTAGTCTTTACCACCTATGTTGGCCTTGGCAGTCTGCGAAGTAGCCGGACGTAGTTTAGGTACATGGAGCGACTGCCCATCTGCTTCCAAAGCACAGTTACCTAGTGGGTAAAACAAATCCCTTTGGTTAGAATGGATATCAGAGTTCTTGGGCTCCTGACTATCCGTAAGCCGGTACTTTTCGGCCAGTCGGTCATAAGAATGTACCGTTACGACTAGGGAATGCAAATCCGTTCTGTTTTAAAATCCGGATTTTTAAGAACGGATTTTTAGTCCAATCCGGATTATCCGGATTTTACGGATTTTTCATGAATTAAACTGAAAAAGAGGAAATTCAAGGAATGCCAGAGTGTTGAAGTTGCAAGTGTTAGTCTGAAAGCTGAAAGAAAGAGTGAGTATGATGCTCTCAAGAAAAAAGCCAAGGAAGCTGTGGCCATAGCTAGAGCAAAGGCCCAAGACAAGCTTTATGACACTTTCAGGCCAAAAACAACTATACCGGCTTGCTAGAGCTAGAGAGAAAAAGGCGAGGGATGTATGTCAGATTAAATGCGTAAAAGATGAAGCTGGAATGGTTCTTTCGGATGATGAGAAAATTAAGAATAGGTGGATGGGGTACTTTGAAAAACTGATGAATGAGGAGAATGACTGGAACGGTGTGCTGGACAATAAACCAGTGAGTGAGGGGTTAGTGAGAAAGATTAGTATGGATGAAGTGAGAATAGCAGTAAATGGAATGAAGAATGGTAAAGCTTTAGGACCTGACGGTATACCAGTTGAAGTTTGGAAGTTATTACGGGTGGATGGATGGACGTGGTTAGCTTTATTTTTCAATAATTTGTTGCTGGAAGAAGCCACACCTGTCGAGTGGTACAACAGTTCGCTGGTGCCCATCTTTAAAAATAAAGGTGATGTGCTGGAGTGCAATAACTATAGAGGAATAAAGCTAATGGCGCATAGTATGAAAGTTTGGGAGAAAGTTATTGAAAGACGACTGAGAGAAGAGAGTGAAATTTCTCAAAATCAATTCGATTTTATGCCCGGTCGGAGGACGACGGATGCTATTTTTGCCACCCGCCAGCTGTGCGAGAAATACAGAAGTGTGCACAAAAACTTGCACATGGTGTTCATCGACCTCGAAAAGGCATACGACCAGGTACCTCGTGAGATTTTGTGGTGGGTCCTGAAAGAGAAAGGTATGCTTGGGAAGTATGTGCAGTTGATCCGAGCGATGTACAGTCGATGTAGTACCCAAGCCCGGTCTACAGCTGGCACTACCGGCAGCTTCAATGTAGCTGTCGGCTTGCACCAAGGGTCGGCTCTAAGCCCTTACCTCTTCCTGATGATAATGGACGCTATTACGTCGGACATCCAGGAAGAAGCTCCCTGGTGTATGCTGTTTGCCGACGACATTTTGTTGGTTGCTGAGAGTGGCCTAGAGGTCCAGAGCAGATCAGAGGTGTGGTGGGAAAGACTGGAGAATGTTGGCCTGAAAGTCAGTAGGACCAAAACAGAATATTTATTCTGTGATTTCGGCGGTCTCTCCAGTCATGTGCCCTTAACGGCCATAACTCTTGCCGGAACGCCCATACCGATCTGTTTCGATTTTCGGTACCTCGGGTCGCTTGTCCAAGGGGATGGCGAAGTAGACCGAGACGTAACGTAACGCACCGGATCAACTCAGGATGGATGAAATGGCTATAGGTCACTGGAACAATTTGTGACCCACGGATGCCCCTCAAGTTAAAGGGGAAAATATACAAGTTAGTGATTAGAACTTTCGTACTGTATGGATCGGAATGCTGGGCAGTGAAGAAGATGGATGAAAAAAGATTGCATGTAGCGGAGAGGAGAATGTTGAGGTGGGTGTGTGGTGTGACAAGAATGGATAAGGTAAGGAACGAGTATATTAGAGGAAGTTTAAAAGTTGCGCTAGTTACAGAAAAATTTAAAGGGAATCGACTGTCTTGGTATGGACATAATATGATGAGGAAGGACGAATCGCATGTGACTCACTATCCTCGAATTTCATCCAATCCGCCGACCCGTGTCCTGCACCTCGCACTCCCCAGACGCGACACGAATATTCGCGCGATAATGTAGCCCCCGAATCACATTTTTTTATTATCAAAAAATCCGAATTCAATTTTTGAATCCGGATTTGGAAGTCGAGTAAAAATGTGCGGATATCCGGATTTTTCGGATTACGGATAGTCCGGATTGCATTCCCTAGTTACGACTTTCAAAGATCCATAAATGATACTAAAGCTAAATATTCATACCCAGATTCAATAGGCATCGTAAGATAATGATAGATTCGTTGTAGACATTTAAATAATTATACTACCATATGCGAATTCGGTTAGTTTATGTAACAATCTTGACACACTTAATTAGCTATCATAATAGTTTGTGTGTATAATATTATAGATAGATAGTAATTATTGATGTTGGTAAGATTGTAATTGACACGAATTGAAGAATTATGAAAAAAAAAATGCTGTGAAAATTGTGTATTCTTTATGATTTATCGACTATTGAATGTGACATAACGTGACGATAATTACTTTACCGTTTTTTTTACCAAATTGAACACGATACTACGATACACAATGTTATACAACTACTTTGTTCTTCGTTTCATTGAATCATTGCCATCAAAGCTGCAAGCAGATTTGTCAAGGAAGTGATACGGGCAAAGTTAGTGATGTGCCTAAACGAAAATCAAGGGGAAGCAATAGGATAGAAGTATCACTGGTAAGTTGTGACTAAAACTAAAGGGTTAAACACAGCCCAAGTTACTAATGAAAACGGGCGAAAGGGGTTAATACGAACCAAAACAAGCCAGTTAAAGTTGTAGTAGAGATCAGCTTAGAGGGGTCAATGTTTATCCGAAACTTTGGATGGGAACAGAGCTATCTCCTTGTATGTACAAACAAAGCACCAAAAGGTGGAAGTGTGGAACCGCCATTAAAGCCCGCAAAATTCAAATATTGTTGTTTTTTTACAATTTGCAGGTCACTCAATGGGATTAAAGGAACTTAGAGGGTTGTATTGATGAGTTTAATGATTAAAACTCTGTAAAGCCAACACACAACCCGAAACTGACCTTCATATTGCAAAAAACATAGGAAAATTTGAATTTCGCGGGGTACCCGGTGCTTTGTTCCCGGTTAAACTGTCCATAGTGCTTGATAGAAACAACTTAGAATGGGTTAATACGACTGAATTTGTTAGGCCCGATTTTCGATGACTATTAGGCCTGCCCGTTGTTTATTTTAGGGTACTAATAGGAACACGGGATCTTAGTATAAGCCAATGCTGCCTGTCTGAATGTTACACAGAGTTGTACTTATGTTTTTAACAGACTCGCACTTATCGATTTTTTCTTAAAATAATCCCGTAATTATGTCACTCGTCTGTGATGGCTGTGTATACTTGCTATTGTGATTAGAACATCACGTTGGTAAAATCTACGTTTGTCGACTTTCGTGGGAACACTTTTGTCTTCTTCATTACTAATGCTACTTGCAGAAAGTAGTGAAGATGTTTGAATGGGTAAAAGTTAACCAGAGACACATCTGTATCAGATTGCTTTATCCTATTGTATCTATTAATGGTTGGTTTTGAATGTGATTGCACAAACACAATCGTTCAGTAGGTGTGTGTTTTATGCTGGCACTTCACTTGGCGTATTTGTCAAAATTTTCGCGATATTGGATCAAAACAAAATGATTGTTATGCCTATTGAGGTATGGTTCACTTTGTTTTAATGATAGAAGGCGAATATTCGCCCAGATCTGCAAAGTATAGTGCCACCATTGTAGCTTTTGGTGAAATAATAAGATGTTAAAAATAAGAATTATTTGGTTAGGTAGAGGTGTTCATAAGTAGGTTTCACCCACATTTCACCCGTTATGTTGAAGTCCCATGTGATACTCCCAGTCTGTTGCCATCAACCGGGTGCAATTTCAGACACGGCTGCTACTGAGAAATTCCTGATGAAATAACCCAATGACACTGTGCGACTTGGGAATCGAACCATGGACCTCATACCACCAATGAAGTGTTCTTTATTTTTATGATTTAGTTGCATAGCCTTATACCTTATACCCTTTATATGCATAGGTATTCACTCTCAATAGCTTATTCGTTCGTTTTTTTAAACACTTATTCTGCACTCTGCAATGTTACAGAATAGGGATGTGAAGTGAATATCGCTAACAAAGACATTTACAGCCTTTATTAGCGATATTCAGTCGAATCATTCAACCCACAATAATTAAATTACAAAATTAGGCAGATTGTACCCAGGCAGATCACCGATAATATTATCTATTTGTTCCCACGTAAAATAAGTGACCCTCGGTTCAAAATACTTGCCTAACTAATTTTCTGTGAGAAAAAACTAAGTAATCTTGACTTGATCTAGGAGTCAACGCAAAGACCTTACGCCCAGGCCTCGGCAGACCTCGGCTTACCTTGTCAATTCATGTAGCAATTTTATGGATTCACACATCTCCTGCCTAGCCTTTTCCCAACTATGTTGCTTTGAGTCAACTTCCAGTTTATTCAGATGCAGCCGAATATCATATTTTACATGGAGCTACTGCCTATCTGACCTAAAATAACCCGGATCCTGGTCCAGGACCTGCAGGCTTACTCTCGACACTCGATCTCAATCGGAATTGGAAATTGGGATCGAGATCTTGTCATTTGGCACTCTTGAATGCTACACTAGCTCACGATTGGAATCGTATTTGGTGGATTTTTTTGGAACTAAATGAAATCGACTTAACTCGAACGAATGCACTTTTTCGGTACTCTTGACGGGATTTTGACGATGACATATCGAGTTTGAATTCGTATTTATGTCAAAATTTACCGATTACAAAAAGTCTACTTTTTTGAGATCGAGTTTGTTATTGTGACTGATTTGTGAAGTTTTTATTGTAAATAATGGCACGTTTAGGACTCATATGTGATATTTTGGACAATGCTCATAAGTTAGATATGAGACAAAGGCGGAATTTGAGATGAATGGCGCGTTATGCAGACAACGCGTTTGCCATGACTGACGATGAATTTAGGAAAAATTACCGAGTAACTAAGGAGCTTTTCGAAGTGATATATAGGGATTTGGAACCTTTGATGCCCCAGCCTACTCTACTAAGACTTATTCTATGTAATTAAAAATCTAATTCAATTAAACTTATTTTGTAAATTACTATCATACTACATAGATGGATGGGTAAATACTTATGTGACCAAGACTTATTACTCTCTTTTATTATAATCTTAAGATATTCTATCGTGTTCATTGTATTGCTCTATCGTGTTGTTTGGTTTCTATTGTGTATTAAATAATGTAATGTGCTGTGCTGAGGGTAAATAATAATCAAAAACACAATAAGATATAATCAGTCTTTTATAATATAAGTTCCTGGTACAATTAATAAAGATCTTAAGTTTAAAATGCAATCTCTAATTAATATTAACAAGTATTTGAATAAATGTAATTGCCTTTTTATTATGTATTTTTAATTTGTATTCACATAAAGGCATTGAGATAGGCCCTCGCTGTGATCGTTTCTGCTTCAACCCTCTGCCTCTCTATCTCTGCAAATCTGTCCCGGTCTTGATCCAACATAGTCCTTGATCGAACACGCTGTCCCGGGGGCAAGATTCTAGGACTATGTTCTCTTGATGTTATATCTGGCAAATAAAATAAATAATATTTATGAAAGTAATTATATCACCATGAAAGATGGCATACATAGTGTGAAAGAACCTCTTACAGTCCCACATTTTGGGTGGGAGAAGCATGAGACTCCAATTCATTTGCATCCAAATTTTCCTCATTGGTTGGTACGATAAATTCTAAATGAATGTCGCTTTGGCTCTGCAAATATGTATTTAACAAATTATAGTACAAGTACTTCATTATGAAGGTGTGTTAATTTTTATAAAGTTTACAATACTAGGTAATAACATTTTTAACTAAACTGACTTACTGGGGATGGAAATGGATTGGGTGTTAATGCAGGTAAATTCTCTGCAACCCCACCACCCGTACGCCTCATCGACTGTGCATGCTGGCCATAAGTCTATTTTAGGGTAAACTTTTTGTCAGACCAATACTAAAAAGAAAATACATGTAAGTACTAATTATAGTAAATGTTGTCGTATAATTAAGTGAAAAAAAAAATGTTTATTAGTGTATAGACAGTACCTTAGCCCAGCCTTTACCATCTTTCTGCACACCGCCTATTGCATTTAAGGATACTGCTATCTCGTCCCACTTTCTCTTAGTCTCCTGCTTAGCATGAGCAGTGCGCAATAACCCCTTGGCAATTCCGGGGTTCTGTACCAGGAAATCCACTAGAGTCTCCAGCTGTTGATGTGTTGGCCTACTCATCCTGCTAGAACAATGAATGTTTGCATTAAGCAAGTGTTTAACATTAAAACTTAAAGGAATTTTAATAATACATTTAATAGAATTGTGGCCTTACCTTGATATTATTGTCTTCCTCTGTTGAATACTTCTCATAAAATACAACTAACTTGAACTTGTGCATATAAACGTACTTTAAAACATTCCGAACTAAACACTTGAAAACTTTTAGATAACATCGCTTTGAAACTTTTGTTTACCACAACAGTAATAATTCACAGTTTTTATTCAAATAAGAACCCAGACCCAACAAGATTTTGAAGTGGATGACAGATGACAAATGCGCGAGAAGTTGTTTTTTAATGTAACGTAGCCGTAAGCAATGGCATGCACAGTCAGCCATTGCTGCCTAAATATTTAGTGTTAAAATACATATAAATGCAAACAAAGAACACTTAAATGATTACATATGTTAAAATAAATATCAGAACAAATTTATTAATAGGTTTAACGAGTTATTCAATATTTTTAAATTTGGTAATTAACGTTTTGATTTATATGGCCACCCCATGTCAATCAGTATACTCGAACATGCAGTCGATTCCAATCTCAATCTCGATTTCGTTCAAGAGTGCCAATTTTCTGAAGATTGGAATTGAAACTGGATCGGATTGGAATACGATCGAAATTGGGATTGATTTCAAGAGTAAGCCTGCTGATCTAAAATAAGTATTATTGGGTACAAATGAATACCTCTTGTTATGACTAGTTGTCAGGCTTTCCTAGGCTTAACGTGGTTGTCGAAGCACGGAGGAGTCTCAGTAAGTACCTAACCTATCCCCATTTCAAGGTAAAGCAACGCTTGTCGAGGTTGGTATGGACCCGTGCTGTTCTTTTTATGGCTACGAGGATAAAAAGTGAGGGTTAGTAACGTACCTGTAAAACCTTCCATTTTCGAGACACTTCACATCCGTTAAGCTTCTTTTGCTCCTAAGCTTTCCTTGCACCCCTGAAAAATTATTTCATGTTTACGTTAATCTTTTTAAACAACAGAGAAGCACAATAATTTAAAGAAAACACATAACGTGAAGGAAAGTCACACTTTACCTAAGAATAAGTAAGTTATTACGAAAGTTATGAGTAATCGTGAAAGCTGTGTTTGTCGAGCCATGTTGCGAGCTCGGTGTCCGTGGAAGCACTGAATTATCAACAACTCATACATCGTCAGACGCGACCATTACTTTCTTTTGCTTTGTGGACGCAGGTCGGGTGTTGCACAAAAAGAAAGGAAAATAAAACAACTTTTTTATATCCGCCGTGTTTTGTTGTATATTTATTTTTTATGGGTTTTTGTTTAATTGGTCTTCTGCCTAATTCAAATGAGTCCCTGCTTACCCCGCTGCACGCTGGGGAAAAGTGGTGGAGTTAGCTTAGATACGTTATGCGTGTGTCTTTGGAGTCAAAATTGTATACCGACCGCTTTAATGAGTCCTCGCGAAGGTATCAATTTAAATGGAATATTCTGAAGGTTGATTACTTATTGGTTCAATTAGTATCGTAATACCTACGTGGATTATGGTTATTTTAAAGCAAATAATCTGTGGGATATTGTTAGGACTTTATGGACGCTTAATGTGCCTTTGATGGGGCCTTGCCCCATAAAGCCCATAAAGTACGGAGGACTCGTTAAAGCGGTCGGTCTATATTTATGATAGTGCCTTTTTCTTCAAAACCAGTTGTCATAGATCTCTAGCCACTTAATTATTCATAGTGAAGCTCACGGCTATCTCTTATCTAATGTCATAAGTATACGATGCTGTTGATCTTGATTCCTGACGCACGATCCACTTTTACTTAACGATATAAACTTTACGGGATAACATCATTTGCATAGCCTTTTGTCGGTTTCCTGTCTAACCTGATACGGCTGAATACCAGTATTTTATATGGAGTAACTGCCTATCTGACCTCCACAACCCAGGTAGTACTGCATAATACGATACCCCTTGGTAAGACTGGTTGTCAGACTTTTGGGCTGACTTTTGGGCTTTTGGGCTGAAAGTGTAACAAAGTGTTTCAAAGATCTACAAATGACACCCGGGATCATTGGCTTAATGTGCTCTCGAGGCACGGAGAAAACACGATATGTAATGGACGATAACCCATTCACGAACCAACCTAGGCAAGCGCGACTTAACCTAAAGATCGGCCCGAGCAGCTCCTCTATTGTGTGATAATTGGAAAACAATGCTGGGACAACAAAATAAATTAATTGTTAAACAATGCAGTATAACAAACCATCTATTCAAAGAACAAAAGAACAGGTCCCACCGAGATTTGAACTCGGATCGTTGGATTCAGAGTCCAAAGTGCTAACCATTACACCATGGGACCGCTTACTAAAAAAGTGTTAATAGGAGTCACACTGAAAATAGTAATAAAGTGTAGCTGCTCTTTCACGCCGGTCTTGTTTCGTAGGTGGCACGACTCTTTCGGTAATTTATGGAAGAGGTTCTTACCATCTGTCTTTGTATTCAATATGTATGAGAAACTTGGTGAAACGGGCGTGACGCTGTTTCAACAAAGGTCAGCGATCTTGTGACTGTGAACGTCGAGTCTAAACTCAATACTGTTTTGTTATTGGAACACTGGATGGGCATTATCATTATTATGTAGCAGTGATACGATTTTCCATTCATTTTTGTTAATTTTGTGAGTTTACGTGTCGGTAACAAGAATATTCAATACGACTTTTCATGGGACTGGGACTTTAACAACACAATTAGCGAATTCTGGGATTACACTTCTGCCTAGCCCTTTGGGTAAAACAGGCGTGATGTTCAGTTGCCAAAATGAAAATAATTTAACATTTTTTTTATCATCTGTGGTTATAACCACGTACTCTTTAGTTTATCTGTGGTTTGTAAAATAAATAGGGATGTCTATTTTCCAATTATTCATCGACACGAATATCGATGCAATTATCGTTTGAAACTCTTTTTTGCAAAATTAATGAAATAAGAAAGTTTCTCAGTTTTTATTTATCAATTATAATGATTTTTATTTTTAGTATGTAATTATAATTATAAAGCTAGTAAAATGTGCTGTCACAAACGTCAAATGAAAAAAATCGATATCAACAGTATTGATATTTTTGACATCTCTATACTTCACCCGGCGAATGTTGTGTTGTCGGAGCGGCTATCACAATTTTTAATTACGATTTGCAGTGAACTTTGTGAGAAAAATTATTCTTTGTGAGATATAACAGAAAAATGAAATGTATTAAAACAGTGCTGCAGATAATTTTTCTTTTAAATGTATGTTTGGCGACGTTATCGCCACCCTCCGATAAAAAAGGGCAGAAGGGGGTAAAACCACAAGAGGGTCCGAGGAAAAACAATGTGTTGGATCGTAAACTAGTGAATGAAACGCCTTTGGTGAAAGATATTATAAAATACCATGCTACCTATCACCAAGACGTAATAACTCGCAACTTTAAAAATGCTGTTTTGGGCTACGTTACTCCCGTGAGTATTTCACTGAAATTCTCTGTTTTTATTGCTTAATAAAGTCTGTTTTGTCCACATCTGGAAAGTCAATATTATTCCCACAAACTTAACTATTAAAGTAACATGTCATGTTAATTTTATAGTGGAACAACAAAGGCTATGATGTGGCAAAGACTTGGGCCCCTAAGTTCAACTATGTGTCTCCGGTTTGGCTCCAAGTCAAGCGTCAGTCACCCAACATATACCTCATATCGGGGCTCCACGATGTTGACCATGCCTGGATGAAGTTGGTGAAGGCGAAAGGCTCAGCTACCAATCTAAAATGTATGTATCACTAAAATTTTGTTTGCACAGTTTTATTTCCATGTGGCTTTTTGAAATTCTTAATTAATAGGTAATTTTGTGAACCTCATGATACGTTTTTTTTACCATACCTTAGACCTATCTTACCTTTACCCTAGAGTCTACCACTTAGGGTCCCTAGAGTTAGATTTTCGAAGTAATACCACTTAGTTCCAAAAGTTTTTTGCATATCATAAGAAATGAAGCAAACACATTTTGCTGAGGATAGGTTATCAAGGTTTGTGATAAGTATTAAAATACTTATCACAAAGCAAAGGCAAAAAATTGTAGAGTATTCTTTAACTATTTATCTAAGATGTTAATTTAATTTAGTTTTCATTAATGATATTTTTGTTGCAGTATTGCCAAGGATTCTCTTTGAGAACTGGCAGACATCAGACCTGAAAGCATTCTTTATGGAGCCAACATCCCACACAGAACAAAAGGCTCTCATTGACGAGATCAAGAAAGTCTGTAAACAGTGGAAGTTTGACGGAGTAGTACTTGAGGTACTGTCGCAGATCGGGAAATATGTTGACAAGTCTGTCAAGTTTATACAGCAGTTTGGTAAGAAATCAGTTTTCAAATGCTAGTGCTTGATCTGATTGTCTCCAGCATGAGCATGGAGAAAGATTAAATTCCAAGAAATTATCATAAGAATCAACTGATTTTGAAGCAAATCCCATGATGTATTCACCATCTTTATTTTTGGATCTAAATATTTGAATTCAATGCTTATCTTTTAATTTTAATAAAGTCATGCTCAAAGAGTGATGAATATAAATGTCGATAGATGGAGAGGGAGAGGAAAACTAAAGAAGAGATGGATGGACTGTGTGAGGAATTATATGAAAGAAAAAGAATGATAGCAGCGAGTGGTAGAAACAAAACATGTTGCCCACCCCAAGTGGGAAGAGGGCAGGAAGATAACAATGCTTTCACATATCTTTTTTTTTAGTAGCCTGTACTGTCCCACTGCTGGGCAAAGGCCACCCTCAATTCCTTCCGTGTGCTCTTTTCCCATGCCTCCTCTTGAACCATATCTTACTGTACTGAAATTTGGTCTTAAAATTATCCTTATTTTTCAGGTTTGGAGATGAGTGATGATGATCTAAGTCTAATTCTAGTCTACCCACCCTTCCGAGGGTACCCTACTGATGAATTCTTCATCCAAGCATTTAATGATATCTATCCTTATGTAGAAGCAGTGTCAGTTATGACTTATGACTTCTCTAATCCACAGAAACCAGGCAAGTAGTTGAAAACATAAAATAACAGCATTAAACTTGTAATCACTGAAGGGCTATGCAGAGGTGTGCATAATAGGACACCCACATTTCACCACCTATGTTTAAAGCCCATGTAATAGGGGCGAGCCTATTGCCACCACCTGGGAAATTCCTGATGGAAAAACCCATAACACTGCGTGACCTGGTTGTTAGAATAAGATGTAATTTGAATAAATTATTTAAAACTATGTAGATATTTCTACTTAAATTAACTAGAAATGTTAATGAGCAGTAATTACTTATACTTTTAAGAAAATAATTTAGTCGTCTGGGAAATCCATCACTACTATTTTGCATATTTTCAAGGAATTCTGCATGATGCAAATTGCAAGACGCAACTCGGTTTCTGAATAGACAATTAGGCAGTCAGTGGGTCGTCTTACGGACGAATCTTGGATATATCCTTCGAAATTCTAAATTTAATGCTCACTTTACCAATTTAATCACCATAAGGAGATAAAGGTACAAAAGTACCTACCTAATTATCTATATTGCTTTGGAAGAATTCTTAACTGCAAATTCTCTATTCAGAAACCAACAGTACATGAGCACACAGTGAGTCAACTTTTATCTTCTTATTATTCTTTTTTCTGTTACAGGGCCCAATGCACCCCTGTACTGGGTCAGGTTGTGTGTAGAAAAACTCATAGACAGTGATGAGAACCCATCAAAGAGGTCTAAGATCTTACTAGGCCTGAATTTCTATGGTAACTCATACACGGCCAATGGAGGAGGTCCCATTGTTGGGACAGAGTACATAGAGTTACTGAAGAATGCTAAGAATAATCAAGCATTGTCGTATAATAATAATACGGGGGAGAATTATGTTGAGATCAGGTAATTATTACAAAAAATCACCCCGTTTTTCTGACGGCTTTGACAATGGTGTAAAGATGACTTGATGTAAGTCCCATGTAATAGGGGGCGAGCTTATTTATTTGCCATTAACAAAAATTCATGCTCTGGGCTGTTACTGACAAAACTCAACCACTTTGCCTGACCTGGGAATCGAACCTGCGGTCTCACCCGCAGTAGCATTTCCGACCACCGGACTAACCAGGCAGTTTGACAACATGACAGTATAAGTGACTGTCATGTTGTCAAACTTTTAGTTTCAGGTCCATTTTCACCCTAAACTTAATATATTGCTGAACGCGTAGCTATGCTGTTTCGTTGTTTCAAGTATTTTATGAACTGATAACAACACCTTTTAATTACAGAAAAGGCTTATCATAACACTATATTGTTCTTTATAGCCCGCTTACATCGAAATCAATTTATGCCATCTACTTTGTTTTTTATGAGCAAGAAAATGTGTTGCGGCTCCAACTAGAATGGGACATGGGCAGGACGATGATGACTTTGTTTTATAATCTAACTAGTTTTTGCCCGTGGCTTGGCTCGAGTTCATTTAGAATTTTACAATCAATTCAGGCGGTACTCTGCTTGTAATAATATAATTCAATCATGATTCGAAAGACACGTAGCGCCATCTATTATCATTATGACGTTATTGTTGTTTTTCTCTGAAACAGTATTTTTTTTAAATGATAAAAGGATAAAAGGTACCCTAGGTCCGTTTCTGTATACCTGACAACGTATATGCAAAAATTCAGTATGATCGGTTCTGCGGTTTAGGCGTGAAATGGTAACAAACAAATAAAAAAACTTACTTTCGCATTTATAGTTTTAGTTAGGATAATTGTTCAGGCATTATCTTTTCTCAATCTTACAACTTTTTCTCTTTTCAGAACACCACAGGGTACGAAGAAGATATTCTACCCCACCTTATATTCAATACAGAAGCGACTTGAGTTAGCGAAGGAGTACGGCACAGGAGTAGCTATATGGGAGCTGGGGCAAGGCCTCGACTACTTCTACGATTTATTCTGATTGTGTGTGATAGTACTTTTAAGTGTACCAAGATATTTATGTTTGTGATATTCGTAATTCCGGGATTTTTTTAAGAAACAAATTAAACTAAATATGTAATTATGTTTTTGTTTATTACTAAAAACTTATCCTAAAATGGTACTGAAAACATGTTCAGTCTTTAAGTTAATCTCGAGCATAAGCCGTACGTGGAGAGGCAAAACTGGACAGGCGATTCTGAGTCAGTTTGGCTTGTTTTGGCCTGATGGACGCGTACACGTAAACGAATCATGTACCTCATCAACACTATTTAAAAAAATAAGGTTAAAGATCGACCGTCAAATTATAGGCCTTACAGTTTTCGATCGCTAAAGGAGCGATGAAAACATAATAGTAAACGTTATTTACAAAGTAAATTGAGCAACTACAACTAATATTCTAACTGGCTACGACTTTCGGCTTTCCCTTGAACTCCATCATAGACTGTGGTCCCTTCATAACTCGGTGCATCAGGTCCCAGCACATTTTCGCGGGGAGCAGGCTGGAATGACAAAAGAAAACATTGTTAAAAAGAGTAGTGAAGTGGGTAGGCGCCGACTACATAATGCAGTTTATAAGGATAAAGGTATTCTCTGTTGAAAATGGGAAAAGAAATCGCTTACCTACTTGGGGTAAACAAACTATTTGTAAGCGCTACCGAACGTGTTTGGAGTGCATATTAGTGTTGTGCTACTGCTACTTGCATTGCATCGACTCATCTCGTCCTCTCATTTGCGGCTGATTCGTGATCTAGGTACGACTTGAGCATTTAGACTGCTTCTAACTAATGCATTATAAGCTCTGCAATTATAAATCAGTCATACCTACCTAGATCCAAAATGTAGATACTGCACTGAAAAATGAGCAGCTATTTGGTTGATCGGTAGCTGAAGTACGCAGACAGAATCAGTTCTACGGAGTCCTATGCTTCGATAAAAAATCCTATAAGATAAATGACCACTTTACTACTCACCACTTAAGAGGCAGAAGGTATCGCACAGATCCAGGCATGATGCAGTTGACCTCGTTCTTACGGATGGAGTCGATCATGGTCTCAGCCACGTAGTCAGGCTCCAGCATGGGCATCAGGCGAGGGGTGACGCCGTCGAACATGCCTGTGTTGATATAGTATGGGCAGACTAGCGTCGCGTGGATTGTGGTGTGTCCGTGAGCCTGGCGGAACATATAAATAGATGATATTGGAAATCTGTACCTAAACTGATCCATCATTCATAATGTTGGTTGAGTTAAGGACACAAAAAATAATCACTCAAAAAATAAGGATTGCTGCGTCGTCCAGTGATCGCAAGCGCGAGTGCTGAGGTGTTCTTATCCCCGGGTCGGGCCGTTTTACCTAAAAGCTAAGCAGCCCGTGATTTCTATATATGGCAGTAAGATTGCTCCCAATTAGAAGTAATAACAGCATTAACAGCCGCTCGGATCGATTTTCAAGGTTTAGCAGCGCTTGCCAGGGTCGGGCCGTGACCATTCATTACATACCGGGTTTCCTCCGTGCCTCGGCAAGCACGTTTGTTTGAGGTCTAAGCTACCGTCTCCTTACCTGTTAGATCAAGATAGACAACGGTACTACATACCCTCAACTCAGTAAATAGGCTCTCATGGAAGCCGACGGTGGCGAACTTGGTGGCGCTGTAGTCGGTGCAGCGATAGGTGCCAAGCAAGCCTGCCACTGAGCCCACCGTCACTATGTGACCCTTGCCTGAGCTGATCATGTCGGGCAGGAAAGCTTTCACGGTCTGCAAGAAGAATTAAATATGGGTTTTAATATATTTTCTCATAATACGGTGAAGGAAAACATCGTGAGGTAACCAGCTTGTCCTAAAACTGAAAAGTTTGAAGACTTATGACATCCACGGTCCACCATCCCGCGCTGATTGTGTTTGGATTACAGCCTTTTGCTGTGAAACATTATAGGATGATTATTTGAATCAAATTTAACCATGAACTTGTTGATAGACAGCTTCTTTAAAACACACTGAGGAAGGGCATGGTTCATAAGCATGAGCCCATTTATTATTCAACAGCGCTAGCTTTGTTTGTAAAAGGGATAGAAAAAACATGACTTACGATCGGCAGACACTCTACTTAGATTATAATTATGACCTTCAAGTGTAACTCTACAGCTAAGCGCCTCATTGAGAGGTAACCGCTCGCATCGTTCAATCATAGCGTACACTCTAAAACGTTACCCAACACATGATTACTTTGGACCTGACTTGCAAGCTGACTTTAATGTCAGTTCTGACACAATAACACGGGTTCTCTGAGCCTAGTCATTAAAACACTTTGGCCGAGTTGTAACAAAATGAACTAAAAGGAGAATACGCAATAGGTCCGTTCAGGAAGTTCTTCCGCATCATACGAGCGTGACTAACTAACACAGCCTTATCTACTCAGAACTATCTACAGATAGTTCTGAGTAGATAAGGCTGGTCCTAAACATAATTGACACCAACATAGTGTAATCGAACTCGCGACACGAAGCGTGTAGCAACCATTCACTGAGTCGCTACTTTTGCCGAGCCGTCAATTCACAAGTTATAAATCATGGTTTTTAGTAAATTATCATAGAATTTAAATGGAGCTATTTTTCAGTCTACTTACCCAATAATGTGAGAGTATGTTGACTTTGTAAGTGGTTTCTATGGCCGTGTCAGACAGGTCTAACAGTGTTTCTCCAAATACGGTTCCTGCGTTGTTGATCAGCACGTCCACTTTGCCGATCTGTAATTAAATATGGCATAAATTATAATAATTTATACAGTACCTAATAGTAAGTATTATTCTACTACATCTACACCCATTCTAATGAAAAACGGACTAAATAACTGTCGACGCTTGCGGGCTTGACAACATCACTGGCCAACATTAGTAAAAGAAAGATAAATTCGTGTGGAAAAGGGAGAGGAAGGCCTTTCCCCAGCTGTGGGATTGAACGGGCCAGTTAGTTCTAAGTAATAGAACGAATAATAATAATTCTCGAAATACATCACAACCAATACATTACCTCTTTCTTGAGTTTTTCCGCGGCAGCGTAGACAGCGCTACGATCGGCGAGGTCTACGACGTAGCTCGCGATCTCGTAGCCCTCATCCATAACCGCTGCGCATGTCTTTTGCAAACCTGTGATTTGAAATAAAAAGTTTGACATAGGTATACATACATTCAGGAAGAAAGGGAATATCTACATAATTATTTAATTATGCATCAATTACATACAAAAAAACAGAAACTGCGTTTGTGATTTCTCCTTTATTTAGAACTGATATAGCTATTCGAAGCCGCAATTATAATAATGCGAATGTAATGGTTCATTATGTAATTGAGCGTCACGAACATGTCTAAAAATAGAAGTTAGGGAATATAATAAGACATAGTTACAAGTAATGATTAACTAATTACGCGGAGGCGACACCCTGACACCTGACACAACCACCATCAAGTTATTATGTTGGTTTACGACATGTCAATAATTATTATAAGTGCCTAAAAAACCTTTGACTTGAGCTTGACGATAAACCGCGGTGTTGTATTTAAGTACTTTAGGTGTAAATAAAATTGCTCAGGTAGTCCCCAGTAGGTAATAAATTATTTAATGCTACAATGTAATTTATTGTTGTTTTAAAGTTTTCAAGGTTTACAGCTAAACTTACACTGTCACTTACGGGATATCTCCCGTGATTGTTTATGGCGCTTGCAGCGCCGAAATATCGGGAGCTCAAAATAATGAAAAATCACGGTAGATATCCCGTAAGTGACAATATAAGTTTAGTTTACTGTTTTCCTAAATTTTCAAGTAACTACCTGTATCGAACGAACTAAGCCCTATAAAATCTAAAGAATGTAGTCCTCGACAGTACACGTAAACGCAATCACCACATTATACCTAACACGAAACGAGTCTAAGGTTGTCCGACGACCTACCAAACCAGCCGTACCTAAAAAGGAAACTAAATTGGTCGCACAACTAACCTTCTTTGCTAATGTCCCATATTACGACCTTGGCTCCAAGCCTGGCCAACTTCACTGCGAGTTGGCGACCAACACCGCCGCCCCCTCCGGTGACCAACACCACATCTCCTCTCAGACTCTTCATGGGCCTTATGGCGTTAGGCACTAAGGTCCAGAATAGGGATTCCAGGATGTAGTAACAGGATAACACTAGGAAGAGGACTGTGTCCTTGGCGATGTCGAAAACGCTCGCCATTTGTGACGGAGAGTTGATCTTCGTTCCCTCCAACATTTTTTGGTCCTGTAACAAGATTAGAAGCAGATGAATATAACGTCATATGAACGGGTTAAAGCAGATTTTTTGCACATACAGAAACCTTCAGTAGTATGTGGATGCCTCGTAAGTACTTTGTCGCAATGGCAATGAGGTTGTAAATTAGAACCTCATTGTACAATGAAGGTAGGTTTAAGTCAGTGTTAATCTAGTCCTACCTTTAAGTGGTTATTGCCCTTAACTGCCTACAAAAACCCAGGAAGCCATTCACCAGACCTTTATTCAAATCTAGGGCAGGAAGTTTGACAGCTGTTTGCGAACGGATAAACATTATAACTCCTTCGATGATCCTCATTACGACCAACAGCACGTTTGGACATCGATCGCCGAGGTAGGTGGCGTGTGCAATATCGGTCATTGTCTACAGGGCCAATTTAAAGCCATTTAAATTCATTGCGAAGATATCGCAGTAAGGTCTCTGAAGATTTCTACTGTGCTGCAATATATTTGAATGTAAAATTAATTAGGTATTATATTTCCTGTTAGGCTAGATATGTAGATAACAAATTAATATTCTAAGATGTAGTTGGCTGCTCGCGTTTTGTAATATTAATTAAGCAACAATTCTGTTTGAACACCAGTCAATATAGAAACTTCGCTTCCACAATCTCGTTCATATAGAGTGGATATTGACAGCTCTTGATTAAGATGGGCTAATCGCGTTCAGTTTCATTGATGAAATTCGCCCTTGGAAACTAAGATAAACTAAGATTTAGGGTCGATTGCATCTAAAGCTGTCTTTAGTAGAGTATTAAACATAAAGCCATATTCTTATAGTTATAGCTTTCTATATTTTTGATTATCGTGTATTTCTTGGCCCGATCTCGCGTAACACATGGGACCAGGGCAGGCTGAATATAATTTTCTTTTCTTATCATCTCTAAACAGATACTCATCTTACGCAACAATCCTTGGGTGTTTGAGTATTCTTACCCATTAGTCAGTGTTTTAATTGCTATAGAATATTTACACCTCTTGCACGCCGTTTAGATGCGCTGATCGTGTTTAGTATCACTGAAGAAATAATCTCAGCTCAAAAAAATCTTACTACACCTACCATTCTTCAACATTATTATATCTCAAGAACGCACCCCACCACAGAGGTAATTTCTTTAGCGTTTCGCAAAACTAATTCACTGTGATTATGGTGAACGGATACCACTACAGTTGCGGTCTGTAAGCAGCTGGCTGTAATGACAGACGGTTTCTATTGCATCCACTGGGGACTAACTGCGGATGTGAGTCTTTGTGTGCAATGTGACTTACGTGAGCCGAGTTGGATCTTATAAAAGTATGTAGGAGACACACATGAAAACTTTACAGCTTCACAGTGTTTATCATCGGGTCACATGATTGAAATCCAATTAGTTGGTTCGGTAGTATCGCATGCCATTTCACAATTTGACGGTTTCACTTCGATAGATTATAATCTACCGAAAAATAATGCGTTAAATTGTAAGCAGTATGCTACGGTTCACAATCTTTCGACAGTTTACAATCTCGCGAGATAGATTACAATCTAACGGTATTTACAATTTTACGGTGACATGTATATGTATTTTTATCCTAGATATGCACAAAACTCCATTCTTAATTAGCATATTAATTACTCATTATTCACACTAATTAGATAACGTTTTGTGCATTTAATATATAACTTACTTCCGATTACGTAAAATCCAACGGATGTGTAAAAAGTTGATCTGTAAATTGCACAAATCTTTGTATTTTCGTCAAGGCTATCTTATTTCACCACACATATTTATTAATAGACGGTGATAACGAACTGCTATGAGTTCTTACAAAAGGTCAAGGAAGAGTTGTAGTAAAAAGTTTCCATGCGTTGATTGATTGCAAAGAGGTTTGATTTAGTGAAGCTTCGAAGGTATTTACAAAGATGAACTCTGTCGGTGCAGCATTCGGCGGTTTTTGAGAACGTCAATATCTCCTATCGGCGTTCTCATAAGATATGGCCATAAAAGTAGCACAAGCCTCTCTTACAGTTGCTGATGTTTGGAAGTTTGATTGTTGACTAACAACGAGTCCATGATCATTGGACTGAAAAATAAAATAGTCGAGCTTATTAAATCACTGAGAACTAGGTTAATAATTTCACAAGTGATTCTTTCATTATGAATTATGATTCAGGGTCTGTTTAATTTTATTTAATTACCGACTCGATTTGTAATTAGCTAAAATTTTATTTTAAACCGTCGGTTTAAAATCCTGACCAAATGATCCAAACTAGTTTTGGGGTGAGGAACCGGGTCTGGAATGTTAACAGAAATGTGTTAACTTTTTTCGTTACTTTTTCGTTTACCCACCTATTTTATATCTTGTTCTTGCGTTTTGTTAAAGTGGTATAACGTTAAATAGTCCGTGAAGGATCTTAGCAAACGAGATGTGACTGGCTACGCCGATAGAATGACAACTTGATACTATGTTTTATTTATGTTAAGATCTAGGTTAGGTTAGGTACCTAGATATGGTTACTCGAAGGTAACCTTAATGTTGATTTAGAAAGGGACAGCATAAATGTTAATTTACAAGTCGATTTTATGGTTTCTTATAAATAATGATATGTTTGTACTTTTATAGGACCAATTTCAGCAAGGACTTTAAACTGCACTTAGACCTATACAATTACTAAAAACAGGAATGGTAGGAATTATATGTCGCGAGAGTAGTTCGTTTTAATAGACGATCCCATTAAATAGCATTGGGCTGCATATGACAGTAGGTATATCTGACTTAGACGTATCAGAGAATAAAAACAAATACACGTTTTAAAGAATAATTTTAACTAATTTAGAAAATAATTCGAATTTATCAATAATAATAATGGTCTTTCTGCAGTTGTGTTAGTCAGCAGTATCTATAATATGTTGAGTAAGTACTTATTAATAATTAAACAACATTGATACTCGTTTGTATTTTACAAAATAAACATGTTAGGTTGAGAAAGTGGATTTAAGAAAGTTGTTTTGCTAACTAACACATTGCTTTGTATTTGCAAAGTTTATTTATTATCATTGGACTGCGACATGCGCATTGCGCATCATGAGCGAGACTTTCTGACTGTAAATACCATGTGTGGTAACATATCCATATTCTATTTATCTTTCCAGGGGGCTTGTAGAGAGCATATGTTGTAGACTTGATCCTTTCCACTGAATGATAATGTCCAATCAATGAAAATCAATGGCTTGATGGCCAAGAGCGTGGCCGGACATCTTTCGAGGCTCTCCTTAGGTGGTTGGATCAAGAGCCTGATTCAGAAGGCAGTACTCCTCGAAACGATTCGCATTGCGAGAAGGATCCTGTCTCTGGAACCCTAACCACCGGTAGCTTGGACTGCCACCACTATATTTTTAATTTTTTAAGAAATATTTATAGGTATATGTGTATGAAAGATAAATAAAGAAGATAATAATGGCAATCAAAATAACTAATTAGTAATTACTATGTCAATGTTAAAAGGCCTGAGATCTTCAAATTAGGAAGATGTGTACAAAATGTGCTCGGTAGGTACGTCAACGGTTTTAGAGAAAGCTGGAGTTTCCCCTTAATGATGATTCATCATCATCTTTTCCCAGCCTTTTCCCAACTGGGTTGTGGTCGGCTTCCTATATAATCGGATGCAGCTGAATACCAGTATTTTACATGTAGCGACTGCCTAACTGACCTTCACAACCCAGTTAGTATTGTGTAATACGATACTCTTGGTAAGACTGGTTGTCCTTTAATCATGATTAATAGGAGCCAATACAGCATAAAATTTCGAGGCTTATCCCAAGTTTTTGGACGGATATCACCTAGTAAGCATTTCCTATATTTTTCTACTCTATTTGGTGCAGAAATACTCAAAATCTGAATGCTGTTTCCCTTGAATCATATTTCAGATGTAATAGATAGACAGGGTAGGCCAAGTGATTAAGGACTTAAGTTGCACCACAAGACCTGGTTCTAGGTCTTCCGCATTGATTGCACTAGGTACTAGTACTAAGTTATAATCTAAATACTGGTAATTCTACGTTACTGTTATGGTGTTAACTTGTGCTGTAACTGTCTCGTTTAGGGCAATCAAATCATTGGTGACTATACGGTGGTAAGCCGGAGTACGTATCTTTAATGTGATTATTTTATTTGTCTATAGAATACTTACCGACTGTGCCATTTTTCAAAGGGAAGCCGGTAGGAATCTAGTTGTATGGAACCTTCGCCACTGCTAGCTTACCAATAGAACTGCTATGTTATGGGCAGTATTACCACCCTGTCACCTAGTATCATGCGTATGTGTCGCTGGAACATGTCACTCCCAGTACTCCACAATGCTGATTCATGGTTCGACGTGATGATAATTATTGTTCTTTTCATATCAACGCAAATCTGAGGAGTTCTACTAAATAATAACAGCCGCTCGGATAGATCTTTAGGTTAAATCGAGCTTGCCTAGGTTGGACTGTGGATGGGTGACCATCCATTACTTACCGAGTTTTCTCCGTGCCTCGGAAAGCACGTTAAGCCGTTGATCCCGGCTGTCATTTGTAGATCTTTGACAGTCGTTACAGATAGTCAGTGGCCCAAAAAGTTTGACAATTAGTCTTAGGGGTATCGTATTACATAGTACTAACTAGGTTGTGGAGGTCAGATAAGCAGTTGCTCTGTGTTAAATACTGGTATTCAGCTGCATCCGGTTAGACTGGAAGCTGACCCTAACATAGTTGGGAAAAGGCTAGGCAGATGATGATATCAACGCAAATCTATGAGTTAAGACTTATTTTTATATATGTAGTGTATTGTTGTTGGAACTGTTACAACAATCCAACCGTTGCTCTGATGCTGTAGGGTTGGTGTGATCCTAACCTGAATTTTCAGCATTAAAGTCTTAGCTACAGTTGTTTCAAGTAAATATTGTAACTAATATTAAATGAAATTAAGATAAAAAAAAAACTAAATTAAACAAATTAAAACTTAATAATTTAAAATATAATTAAAAAAACTTTACAAAATAAACATACCTTATTTATAATAGAGAATCCACTTAATAAAACTTTTATGACAACGAACTATAAACAATATAGAACACAATATTCCTGCGATGGGTGCGTGTTTGCGCGTGCGACGCCCGGCCACTGACTGCGCATGCGCTGCTCTACTCCCCGGCTTTCTCCGATAACGGTAAATCCGCCGCTTTTCCCGTGCCTCGAGACCCGCGTGTGACGTCGAAATAAGTGCATACCAGTATTTCTAGGTTACTAAATGGCCATCATTGTTGAGAGTCGACCCATACGTAGTAACTAGTAGACAGTATAGGTACTACTACATATTGATTAAAAGTTCTAGTTCTCAAGTTACCTAATTGTTTGAGATTTCCAGGTGTTCTTAAGTTCTACAGACTATATCTAAGCATGTGTGATGCGCAAGAGGTCTTAATTGAATTGAAGTGAAAGTTAAATCTAACAAGAAAGCGATGACCGAGAGATGCGTAGTTTCTCGGTCAAGGCTTCTTTGGAGATGCTCTCGGTGTGTCTCATTTACTCATGTAAATAAATAAGCCTAATTGAAAAAAAGAGTTGTACTATTACATACTCGTATATCAACAAAATTATTGAGATGCGAGACTAGGTAAGGGCAAGGCAATAATCACTAGCCCAGAGAAAACACAAGATTTTTGGTTTTTACTGAGAATTTCTCAAAAGGAACGAGGAGCTCGTGGCTAAATAATAACAGCCGCTCGAGTCGATCTTTAGGTTAAGCCGTGCTTGCCTAGGTTGGTATGTGGATGGGTGACCGCCCATTACATACCGAGTTTCCTTCGTGCCTCGGAAAGCACGTTAAGCCGTTGGTTCCGGCTGATATGTAGATCTTTGACAGTCGTTAGGTAGTCAGTGGCCCAAAAAGACTGCCAACCGGTCTTACCAAGGGGTATCGTATATCCCAGTAGGTACTAACTGGGTTGTGCAGGTCAGATAGGCAGTCGCTCCATGTAAAATACCGGTATTCAGCTGCATCAGGTTAGACTGGAAGCCGAACCCAACTTAGTTGGGAAAAGGCTAGGCAGATGATGACTGAGAATTTCTAAAAACTTTGGCTCTCTGTTTCTGGGTATTTGCGATACTTACCTCAACTAAAAATAAGATTTCACGCTAGATAAAAATGTGGAAGTACGAAATCATGTAACGGATATAGTTGACTACAGGATATTATTTGAGGAGTAATTGGTATTGATAAATCATTGGTTTAATCATCATCATCCTTTGCCCCTCATGATGTTCACCTTCAGAATGATGATTTAAATCCGTTTAGAAAGAGGAGGGATCTCTCTTCAGTTCGCAGTACCAGGGCACCTAAAATGGCCGCTTTAGCAGGCTCATAATTAATATCCATTATATTAATTACGTCACAATTCGTAAAATGGACGCAATTGATAATATTAACTGGGTCAGTAACCATTTTAATTTTAACGTGATTCATATTAATATCCTATTATGTTTTTGCTAAAGCGACTGATTTTGGTAATAGTGTTATACCCAGTTCAAGAATGATTGACCAATGTGGGGAATCCCCAGGCTAAATGGCACGAGGAACTCCTTAAGGTGGTTGGCAAGGCCTGTGCAGACGGTCTGCATAGCCGTTTGGGTGCGATTTAAAATGGAAAGACAAAATGACTATAGTTGCTGCCAATTAAGATCGCAATAGCGGTCATTGCCCTTTCCATAATAGCTCTTCGTACGAAACAAAACAAATGAACCATGTATCGTTTTTCATTAGAAAAAATGTTGAAGATCACGATAGATGACGATTCAAGACATGAACAGGCTTATTTTTGGTTTTCAAAGTTAAGAACTTTAATAAATGTAAGTGAGTCAATGACCGCCATTGCGATCTTAACTGGCAGCAACTATACAAGACATGAGTTAGCAGTCCCAGTCTGCTTGCAGATGAAGAAAACCAAGGAATAAGCAGACGACGTAAAGTTTGAATAAAGAATGTTTGGATAAAGTAAGGCAGGCTGAGCGTTCATCCAAAAAGTTGGCAACGTCGCAAATAGCTGTCAAATAGTTACCTGTTTTAATTAATTTGGCAATAAAGCTGTATGGGAATGAGAAATATGGCTAACTAGTGAACTAGAATATTCATAATGAATTGCAATTAAAAACCTGAATTTGATGTTGTAACCGTTTAGGTGTAAAAAGGCATTTGGAAAGTTTCGAAATACTTTTTTTACATCTAAAACTAAATATTCGGTGTTACGATATTAATTATTGCATTTCATAATCAATATTTTAGTTCACTAGTTAGCCATATCATATTTCTTATTTCCATACAGCAATATTGCCAAATTAAGCAAAACAGCGAAATATTTGACAGCTATTTGCGACGTTGCCCATTTGCTGTATAAACGCTTAAAAGGCGGCGACGACGCTACCTAAAAGCAAAGTGTTACAAACTCAAGGCAGTAGTTGCAAGTAGCCATGAGTGACCGAGGGAACTCCCTTCCCTTCTCCATCAGAAACAGAGACACACAATTATATCTACAATTGTGTAGGACTCTGTCTATGTCTAGCATTGGACTACTTCTGCTTCTTTTTCTTCTTTATCATGTGGTCAGTGCCTAACCTAGTGTCTGAGTTTTTATGCCGCCCATGGACCTCTATATCTTGGCTTTACAAGCCGATGCTGGTCTTCTCACTATATTTTCCCTCACCGAAGCAAGTAATAATTATAGAATACGCACATGAATCCGAAACATCAGAGGTGGATTGGGTTCGAAGTTGAGACCTATGACTTGGCAGACCGACGGTCACACCAATAGGCTTTCACTGTTTATCACTATTTAGGTTATCACTGCTTCTGCTATAGGCTGATGGAGAAGATGGGTCGCCACACTTAAGAACTGTCGTAGAACGATGACTGGTTGAGAAAGACAGAAAGTTAAGTTTAGATTTCATGTGGTCTGTTTGTAAGGTTATTGCTGATGAAACGATTAACCTTTTGACAAGTGAGCGGTTAAATTCAATAGTAACTTGTTTGCGTTCGATTAAAATTTAAAAAAATATTGTAACATAAAAAGTTTAATAGTTCATTTAATGATGAAGTTTTGAAAACATGACGAAATAGTCATGTCAATGTCAATTTAGTGATTTCTAACCGAAGCTAGACGAATAGAGTTTAATCTTATATCCTTTGTTAAAGCAATGTTATGATGTAGATCCCAAATAATTTGAAATGGAGCACAAAATGCTTAAAATCACTTAGAAAGAAAGAAAGAAAGAAAAAGTATTTATTAGACTCAAAAAGGACCAAAAAAAAATCGGGAATTCAAATATCCTAAGTTCAACTCTAAAATCAACCCAACAACCAAGAAACACTTACCCGGTTCTTCCCCATTTGTGTCAAACAAACCACTGACACACGTGAAAGGAATCTGTATCAAGTTTCACTCTCGATAATCTGTAAACACTGCTAACTCGTAATCCATTAAAACTCAGGACTGGTGTACCAAACTGCCCACTCGATTGCGTCTGTGCGTCTATATTACTAATAGCGTATGCCCCCAACTCCACGATTGAATTGTACAAAGAGACAATAGATTAAGATTCTGATGTTGTTGCCTTTTCCATACAAAATAACCAATATGTAGTATTTCGAGAAATCGCCAAGTGGTTGGTCGACTCTTCACGTGACCAGAGGGCGGGCCTATTTTTTGGCCAAAGAATCAAGTTTGCCATCCAACGTGGCAATGCTGCTAGCCTTCAGGGCACTTTTCCTGTTGACAGCGATGTGGACGGAATTTTTTGACGCGAAACTTGTTAGATACAGTTATGTGTACTATTAGTTTTCACTTTTAAAATTAAACGTTAATATGTAAATTGCTATATCATATTACGTATATATTAAATATCCAATATGCAAGTGAAATCCGGCAAACAGAAATAGGATACTTTTTCAGTAGCACATTCCGACCTCGATAGGCAAAATCCAGTTTGACTTACTCAATTATCATGAAGTTATAGTAGCAGTCTACCCTGGGCCTCAAGTTTGCTATTACAATAGTGTCAGAATGGATTCATTGATTTCATAATTGTTGATTTTGACAAGTTTGGTAATCTACTAATATAATGGCGTCATTATGACTTTCCATGATCAATCACTGACTCTCCATTCTCGTACATAATGACAAATGAATGACTGACTTAGGCGGTAATCTGCTAATTAATGATTTTCGCTATTTACGAACTTCTTACTACTTCAGATTGCTTATACTAAATATTATGTAAAAATACATATAAATAAAATCAAGCATGAATAAATGTTCGAATTTAGTAGTAGTTTTTCGAAATCGTTTCTACTAACGGGTTTTATAATAATGGCAATACGACAATGTCATTATAACACAATTCTATTACGATACCATTGACCGACCAATGATCGACCATTATGAATTTAGCAGATTACGAACTTTTAGCAAAATGACAATGGGATCGTGTTGGAATGACGAATTTATAAAAAATAGCACACTTGGGCCCTGTTTATTAGTTTCATTAAAGAAATACTAGCAAAAAAGTAAGTCCAAATTTTGACAAAAATAATAACAATTTAATATCTCAACATCCAATCAGATCAAAACCAACATACGTAAATACAAAAAAAAAACAATGGTGCAATTCAATGGTTTTTTTTTTTTTAAATATAATTTTGTATGAAGCAGCAAAGAGCTATATCACCTTACAACAGCTTATTTGTATTCTGTAGCGGTAAAATACTCATTACCTGAGGCCGCACGCGCCTGCATAATGTCTTCAAGCCGTCGGGCTTATATCTTGATGCGCCATCAAGTTTAGACACAACTTATCTAAAATGTCTAAATTCTGACACAGCTTGACACCTATGTTGTAGCAGTGACGAGGTTGAATAAAATATTCAATACAGAAGACGGTCCTCGTAAAAATAAAAAATACATAACATAACGTAACATAAAACCACGCCTGTAATCCCCGAAGAGTAAGGCAGAGGTACCTAATAGTACCATTTATATTTCAGTGCCATGTAATAGAGGGCGAGCCTATTGCTCTCAACCGCGCACAATTCCAAACTCCGTGGCTGCTACTGAGAAATTCCTGATGGAAAACGCTTGTGGAAAACATCAATAACAATTTGCCCGATATGGGAATCGAACCCAGGACCTCATGCTCAGCAGTCGCACTTGCGTCCACTAGACAAACGAGGCAGTCGATGAAAAAAATAGATGTTACTGAATATTTTCAAATCTGATTATTCTACTAAAGCAATAATTGTTAGACATGGGCTTCAAAACAAAATAGGTTGGTACTACGTCACCAAATGAATTAAAAAAATTCGGATGGTACTTTAATACCTCCTTTTCATAATGTGGAGTTTTTGACAATGTTTTCAATGAAACAGCACATAACATGAACCTCCTAGGCCCAATATTTCTGAAAAATGAACTCTGGTATTTTATTATTGTTCCAAGAAGCATTGTTGAACAATGGGGTCGCACTAAGTATTGCCACAAAATAACATAGGCGAAACACGTTGGTCACACTAATTTGTCGCAGAGGCACTGTGTTATGCAAATAAACAGTTGCACAACACTTCGTTATGAAAAGAACAAATGTTACAGAAACTCTTAATATTGTTAGGAAAATTCACTCACGAAAATTCATGGTTCTGTAATTGCTTTTCTGCCGTTTACTGAAAGGTTGGTTGGGATTGATTTAACCCTCAGACAGGGTAACATATTGGAAACGTGCAATTCGGCTGACTATTTTCGACTTTTGTTTTGATTCAAACATGTTTTACTGATCTCGGAACCTAGTCTGGTAAATGAGTGCTCAAAAGGGGTATGTGGTTGGAAAAGTCGAAAGCAGAAAATCTGACTTATGAACTTTGTTTGGACTAGTTAGAAGATAAACATATTAAAAGTCCTGACCCCTCCGAGGTGAGCCCGAGGGATGGGGGGGCAAAGAAGTTCCCGTTTTTTGGTTTTTTGCTTATATCTCGAAAACGATGCGTCGTATAAAATTTTGTTGTACTACATAATAAAACCTCATAAAATTCTCTACAACTTTGTTTGTCACACTTTTTATCAATCTCCAAAAAAAAAAAACGAATAAAAAAATATAAATATAGCAAAGTTGTAGAGAATTTTATCAGATTTCATTGTGTAGTACAACAAGTATTCGTGCAACACACCGTTTTCGAGATGCAAACCAAAAATGAAGACGAACGGGACAGAGAATTGGACAAATTTTTAAAAATTGTTCGTTTTTCGGAGCTCATACCAATTCAACGATAAGAGATAGATAAAAAATTTGAAAAGCAACGTTGAAGAGAATTTTATGATGTTTTATTATGTAGTACAACAAAATTTAATACGATGCATCGTTTTGGAGATATAAGCAAAAAAACAAAAAACAGGACCTTCTTTGCCCCCCCATCCCTCGGGCTCACCTCGGAGGGGTCAGGACTTTTAATGTGTTTATCTTCTAACTAGTCCAAACAAAGTTCATAAGTCAGATTTTCTGCTTTCAACTTTTCCAACCACAATCATTCATTGCCCAGGCTAACCTTGACATAAGACAATACACAATTATAGTGATCAAGCATCTATGTAACTTTTGGTTCGGCTACAAATGAAATGAAACTTAAGTTTCCCAACAAGAGTTAGCAAGCAGAAGTGGCCGAGGGCTGTCCAAGTGTCCATGTCTACCGAAGGTACCGATGACTGATATCACGAATCCAGCAGTGGTCTACAATAAGCTTAGTTGAGGATACTTCTAAATATGTTTTTGTAGTTAAAAATGTGTACACACATCTGTTTACAACTCTTTGCTGAACTTAAGACGTATTACATGTCGTAACAGAATGCTGTTAATGCAATTTTGAAAGTAAATAGAGTAGATTAGACCAGCCCTCAAGGTCTCTAGGTTTTACAAACCACTATCTAAATTGTAAACACATTAATTTGAACAGATACGTACTCACTCGTTTTTTTCCGGAATTAAAAACTATGTCAACAACATAGGTACGTCCTTTAATTCTCTCTACTTTGTTTAATAAAAAATATATATGCAAGGAAGTGATTGTTTTCCTGTTCACCGATTTCGCTGTAATTTAGGCACAGATAACGATATTTTTATCGTACAACCTTGCTCAAGTCACTGCTAGAGGATAATGGAACTGGAAATCAAGGGTTTTAAAATCTGTCCCTGTTGTATAGTTCTGTAACAAGTGTAAAAAATAAATGATTACTGAATATATGATGACTTACATTGGCATGTATATATACCATGTACCATGTCTTCCACAGCATTGTTCCAGTGAAAGAACTTTAACTCATAAAATATCTGACCCTGCGAAATATAGTGAGGGTCGATACCCAACTAATGACGAGCTTTGGCTAAGGTCACGCAAAAACTACTGCCCGAATTTTGATGAAATTTGGCACACAGATATTTTATAACCTGGATTAACACATTGGATTCTTTTTATCCCGGTAGTACGGCCCTGTGGGACATTACCGAACTCCACGTGGGCGAAACCGCGGGCACAAGCTAGGCTTTTACATATTGGGGAAAATATGGCCTTCAGTACAACAGGGACTTCATATCATGGAACTAATATGCTTACATGCTTTGTGCATACATTTTTACAACGAATTTTAATGCATTTTTCAGCAACAGATAGAGTGATGCAAGAGGAAGGTTTATATGTAAATGTGTATCTACATAGCACCCGTGCAAAGCCGGGGCAGATCGCTAGTTATATATAAATTAAGGTAAAACCCAGACCTTTCTCTTTATGATGGCGCCAGCAAGTTTATAAATTGTCTTAAAAATGGGCATTTGCCGTGGGATCACATTCAAATGTAAGCATGAGTCAGTCGAGAGAAAGGTATTACGAGAATACAGCAGCCATTGTGGTAATGTCTTCTTCGTATGCTGATGCGGAAGGCAGAGACCTAGATGTTGTGGCGTAACTTGAAAGAGTACTTGCAGCCCATATCAACTAAACATTACTTAGAAATTGAATCTGTGCCAAAGTGAGAAATCGTGATAATATACAGGGTGTAAACGGACCCTTCACGAAGCCGTCAACCAAGCAATCTGTACATCAAACTAAGTAACTCTACGCAAAAATTATTGCTGGGAAACGACTTTTTACTAGTGAAAAAGTTGGAACTTTGACCCCCAATATCTCCGTAACTAGAAGGTTCCCAGGTATGGTGTAGAACAAAAAAATGATCGCAATGACGGGGAGAGCAAGTACCTTTCAGCTTCGTTAAGGGTCTTTTTACACCCTTTATATAACAAAACATCATGTCTATAATCCTCGATGGGTTAGGCAGAGGTGTACATAATATCTATACACCCACGGAGGTACACTCTCACATTTCGCCAGTTCGCAGTTTTGCCAGGTGGCGAGTCTATTGCCACAAACTCTGACTCAGGACTGCTCCTGGAAAATTCCTGATGGAAAATCATAATTATACTTTGTTGACTTGGAATCAAACTCAGAAACTAATTCAATAGCGCATACTAGACCAACAAGGCAGTCTCATTTCAAAACGAATGAGTTTTTATCGAAAAACCACAAAGTGCCCTTGTGCGCTTATGGGTCGAAATAAATGTAACAGAATGTCAAGTGCCAATTACAGCACGGTTGGCGCAGTGGCTAAGCGGTTGGCTGCTGGGGTGCTTGTCGTGGGTTCGATTCCCGCACGGAATAAAGATTTGTATGGCGTACAGTAGGTCTGTAGTAGTGTGGGGCAAAGATTAAAAAAGAAAAAATATAATGCTTTTAGTAGTTACTTCCCACTTACCTAAAACCATCTAAAACGATATCCCACCATCTTGACAGTGATGTATTTTCTTGTTCTGTCGACACCGATATCATGTGATGGAAAAACACTGGCATGCAATAATTTGGACATAGTGATGTGTACTAGCATGGGTAAATGCCGCATTCGTGTAGCAATTATTTATTTAAAGATTTGAAATCGCCCGGACAGGCTGCTGTCAACTAAGTAAAAGCGTAATTACGATAGATTGTGCCTCGTTGGTCGCGTGGTTGCAAGCGCCACTGCTGAGCATGAGGTCCTGGGTTCGACTCCCGAGTCAGGCAATGTGTTATTGGGATTTTCCATCCCGGAATTTTTCAATAGCAGCCACGGAGTCTGGATTTGTGCCCGGTTGATGGCAATAGGCTCGCCCCCTATTACATTGGAATCAAACATAACTGGCAAAATGTATGCACTATTAGGTATACCTCAGCTTAACTCTTCAGGGATTACAGGCGTGATATTATGTTGGCTAAGAGATTTTGTATATACATGGGCGCCGGCAGCATTACCTAATTAGTAAGATAGGTTGTCTAATTTTCGGGCTACTAATGACAACCAGCACCAGTGACTTAAATTTTTCGAAGATCTGCCATTCAAGGGGCCGACCGCGGCAAGGCCGGCAAGTGTTGCAAAACCTTGATCTATGGGCTCGTGCGGTTGTTTTACTTAGCCATGGGAGCCCCTCTATAAATTGAGCACAAGTTATTTATCATTAATTTTAATATAAGTGGGGAAACATTGTTATTGCATTCGAGGCTGGATTCACACCTGAGACGCAGGCGAGGTAGTTATGGAGCCAAGAACTGCAGTAACAAATGTCCACATGTCTCAAACGACGTTTTCCAATACACTTCCGAAGAAGTAAAATAATAGGACGAAACGTATTTTTGTCATGAATTATTAGGAAACTATGATTTAATTTGCGTTTTTTCCGCGCTTTGCTTTCGCCAGGTTGAAGAAGAAGCAAAGGTCTGAAGCCGCTGAATAGCCTACTATGAGAAATAGAATATTAAAATATTTTAGAACTTAGAAAACAAATAAATGTTAATTTGTTTATAAAAGTTAATATTATTTTAATTAACAATTCATGATATTATTATTATATTAACACAATTTAAATATTTTCACCGTAAAGACGCTTATGTATCTATTTGCCGAGGTTAAATAAAAACAATCACAGCCGACTATACGAATTGAACTAATTTGGACTTATTATAAGTTTAGTATACCTACTTATTTGTGGATTTTTTTATTTCCGCACACGTGATAAATGACAAAATTCCACGTGTGTGAAATACATTGCATGTTGAACCTAATCGTAGTGGGATAAGAGCCAGTTTTCGAGGAAGTGTATTGAAAAAATATTACTTCCCTATTTGAATCGGATTTTGTTAACAATTTCATGGGTTTGAATTTTTTGGCACGGAATCCTAAACTTTTAAAATAAACTAGCCTTAGTTACTCCTTACAACATCAGCTATCTTCCAGTAAAAGTCTCGCCAAAATCGGTCCAGCCGTTTCGGAAAGTAATTACAGACAGTCAGACAGACCAAAGTTAAAAAAATGATTATTTTTTGGTATAAGTAAGTACCATATATACTTCCATTAAGCATCCGGTAAAAAGCTCTAATTTTGAATTTGAAAAAACAGACTCTTCAAATTATTTATTTGTAAAACAGTTCAGTTCAGTTTTATTTATTTGTTTCGATGTAATCAAAGTGGCGCACTCTACCGGTGAACTACCGAAGAACATATACCGTTTCTTGAACTTGCTTGACAGCATAGTAACTTAGTGGAGGTAAGTTACTAAAATAGAACGTTGAGAAGTTCGTATTGTTAAGTATAGGTGGCGCTGCTATACATTATACTGGTCGGTATAAATATCCTAGTATTTAATTCCACTGGACTCACCCTAGAGGATTTGGGTACATTTAAATAATTACAATTATAGTAGATTAATAGATACTGCAGTAGGTATTCAATATAGTTAATTGAGTTTCGTACTTACCACCGAAATTATACAACACAATAGGTGGTAGGTTCTTTGCATTGGAAGCGATTAAACAAATGCTACAGATCCCGCACTTTGGATACTGCCCGTGTTTGGCGCGAATTACACAGAAACGGCGTAAGGCGTAAGGTGCAGTGCAGGCGTGGAATTTATAAGGAAACGAAAGAACGGTGTGCCTGCGCCGCGCCGCTTGATTGTAATTCACGACACGTCGCCTACGTACATTTTGTATGAAAACGTTTTGAAGCGGCCTGCGCCGCGCCTTCACCTTACGCCTTTTCTGTATAATTCGCGCCTTTGACAGACAGATATACGAACTGAGGCTTAGTAAGTAATTGAAAAGGTTCAATTTTGGCTGTTTGACCCTTAAACATTCGCCCTTGAAATATTTTACGATATTAAAACTTTTTGCCAATTTACTGACATTTAAGATTGTTAATGTGTAAAGTTTTTGTTTAAATGTCGTAATATCCGCGTAAATTATTAGAACAGTTATGAAGTAAATAATATTTTTTCTGTAAGAACTCGTAAACCTTTAAACATGAGTTAACTGTTCCGACAAAAAATACTGACAGACGTAATTGTTATTTATGCTAAAGGTTAAAAGCAAGTACCAACTACAGAACGTCACTTATACAACTTTATTATCTAATACTTCCGGTTAACCATCTATCTAGGTATACATACAGACGCAAAATACACGAACAAATATTGAACAGCAAACGTTTAGTAAAATACACACAATTTAGGGGAAAAACTTGAGGAAAACCGGAAGGCTTATCGCTACGAACGCATCAGTGAACCGTAGCACGGCTACGAACAATCGACCATGCGTATGCGCATCGATAGGATTCCGCGATCGCTTGCACACTCTGTACTTGCGTTTGCATCATTTAGAGGTTAAATCAGGTTGGCATGTTGGCGGCAAAATGGAATAAAAATCCTCTCGGCTAAGCTCGAACTTTTCCGACAAGAACATAATTCGGAGATGGTTATAGAAGTTGAATTCGCGAATGAAAGCTGAATATCTGTACTTAGTTGCTTTTTTTTTCGGATGGGATATCGTCATTTTTTTTTTTTGCTTTGTTCACAAACTTTAACATTTTTTTTCTTTCTACAATTTACTCCAAATGACCCCCCCCGCTCTGGGCGGAGTGGAAGGGAGTGTCAGACTTGTACTGACTAAAACTGATCCATGTTACTTCTTTGCCCTTTGTGTTCCAGGGCCGCGGTATCTCTTTCGAATAGTCCCACAGCCCCGGATCTGTAGTTGCTTCTTGTCGGCTTTGTTGTTCAACAAGTTCTGCCTAATCGAATGTTGTTGTGCTGTGCTGACCCGATCAAGCCCCCCGTAGAGACCCCTGGTATACTCTAGAGTAGAGTAGAGTCTACAGGTAAACCGTGTGACCTTTATCTATAGTAATTTTAAGTGTAGTCTGTAGTTTATAATGCACACAATGCTGCTACGATGCTGACTTTGACTACTTTTCGAGCCATTTTTTTTTTACTAATCAATTGATGATACCTACTGTAATTTGACTGGGCAAGACCTTTTTTTGAAACCCTTGCCCCACACTGAATTTCTCCTGTATCGTGAGTGCGTTTACAAATATTTAAACTCACAAACACAAACAGCCAGACCCGGAACAACAACCTGTAGGCCATACAAATATTTGTTCCGGGCGGAAATCGAACCCGCGACACACAGCGCAGCAGTCAATCGCTCAGCCACTGCGCCAACCACCCCGACTTTACTGAATATATCGTTCTCATTATCTTTGATGGCCGTTATATCGGAAGGCGTTTTGGTACATGTTCAAAACATTTTCCTCTACCTCTGCAAGTTCTGTAACCTCAAAATACTTACAAAGGCAAAGCACCTGAAAACACTAAAAGCACATTATTTAACCTCTTTTGTGAAGGCCTACCGCCTAATTCGTGTTTGCATTATCAGATTTTGTCACGATGTTTTTCTGTATCCAAAATTACTGATGGCTTGTTCTAATACTAAGAAAATAAGGTAAGGTATGTACCTATCATAATAACAATTATTTCAAACTAGCTTTTGCCCGCGGCTTTGCTCGCGTTAATTTATAATTTGACAATCAATTCGGGTTGTACTCTGCTTGTAATAATATAATTCAATCATGGTTCGAAAGACACGTGGCGCCATCTATTATCATAAGAACGTTATTGTTGTTTTATTCGGGAACAGTACCTTTTTTTGCGATGAAAGGTAACCTGTGTATATGCAAATTTCAGCAATTTCAGGATGATCGGTTCTGTGGTTTAGGCGTGACAAGTTAACAAACAAAGTTACTTTCGCTTTTATAATATAAGTAAGGATTCGTCTTTACATTATAATGGATATGCACGATTTTAACATAATATTGCTCAATCAACCTTTGTATTTAACGATTAGAATTAATAACGAAATAAATAAATTAATTGTACATGTATGCATATTTCGTAAGTTTTGAAATAGCTTTAAGCGGATGCAGTTGTCAGGGTCGGTGGTTTTATTATATGAATAAAAACTAAATGCCTAATATAGCTCTATTTATAACTTAAACGAACTGCGAAAAATATACCTGTCTTTGTGTTAATTTTTTGATAATATGTAGTATTAGTGCAAGGTCATCTAGGTTGTTAAATAAAACTTATCATTTCTTTCTAAAAATCTTCCACTGAACAGCCTAATATGGAAAATAGAACATTCAAATAATTTTGAATTTAGAACACAAATTAATGTTAATTTGTTCATAAAAGTAAATATTTGATTTAAATAATCATGTTTATCTATGATATTCTATTTATAAACACAATTTAAATACTCAAAAAATATTTACGCCGTAAAGACGCATATACTTTTGCCGAAATTAAAAAAAAAAAATCATTGAACCCATTCGGACTTAGTTTAAGTCTTGTTATCTGTGGAAATTTTTATTTCCGCACGTGTGGGGAAAAATATTAAAAATCCACGCGTGAGAAATACATTGCATGTTGAACCTAATCGTACTGCGATAAGAACCAGTTTTCGAGAAAGTGTATTAAAAAATATATTTCGTCACCTAAAAGTTCCCATAACTGTGATGTTGTTCTTTCACGTTCTATACATAGAGGGTAATACTTTTGGACCAGATCTGTTCCAACTGTTTAAATCAAGTTTTAATTTCGACAGCATTTGATACGGACAGACCGGTCCTTTACTAAAGAGGTTGTAGCGCCCCGGTTAGATATTCAAGTAGTTCACATTCTTGACGCATGAAGTTATGAATGAACGGTTGATCGGTAAAGTATTGGTAAAGCGATGTTGATTCTTACACCATCTCCATTGGATGGCCAAGTCCAATCAGAGTTTCAATAATCCACCGTCGCCTTGGAGTAACTATTACCACACTAGGAGCGAAAGATTACGCGGAACATATAACCAAGTAACGCCTTAATCAACAGTCTGACCAAATAAGATGACAAGTCATTATAGTATCGTACTAACGTATCATCACGCCTGTAATTCCCGAAGGGTTAGGCAGAGATGTACCCATAAGTACACCCACATTTCGCCAGTTATGTTTAAGTCATTATTATTATTCTTATTTATTTATTTATCAGACTACAGAGAGGTCCACTGTGTTAGTAACAATATAACTTATCCTATGTTAGTACTTAATAACTAGAACAGATCGGGTGCGATTAGTTAGCGCCCACACTAGCGGGCTATCTGCCCGGGCTGCTATCGATTGCAGGATAGAGTTGGGACTGCCACGCAGCCTGTGGAGTAGAGAGGCAGATTTTTTACGCCACAACGCGTCAAAACTGTCAGTGCGTGCGTCGGCAAACATTGCTGAGGCACTACAGAAGCGTGGCAATCGCAACAATACCCTGAACGTATTATTATATTGGATACGCAGAGCATTATAAGCCTTTTGGGTATATGTGAACCACAGGGCTCCCGAGTACAGCGATGTGCAGAATGCTTTAAAAGGACTATTTTAATTGCGGCTGTACATCGAGAGAACCTGCGGGCCAGCATATTCGCTCTAACTGATAATGCTCTGCGTTCCCTCTCTAAATCCAGATCATCCTTCAGTGTGTGACACATTCAGGTCAGGTATTATTACCATCAACCGGGCACAAAGACTCCATGGCTGCTACTGAGAAATTGCTGATGGAAAAACCCAATAACACTTCGCCCGATATAATAATACCCTCGTGTGCTTTCTTATTGTGACTGACTTTTAACATGTATTTTTAAGTATCAAATTAATATTTTTATTTTATTTATTTGTCTAAAAAGTCAATAACGGCGCTTAATTGTTTATTAAACATATGTTTTTTTTTTATATTATCTTAAAAAAAAAACAATAAATAAAGCAACAATTGAAAAGTATGAAATGGCCCATATCCAAGAAGACTGGGATAGGTAGAAAGCACAATAAAAATTCCTGCAGATATTTATAATATATGCATAAACACGACTCTCAATAAAGAGAAAGGAGTTAGCCACCTTGATATGCCGAAAAGCTAAAAGCCATCAAAATGTATTCCGGCTTTGAATTCAATTCATCATTTACAGTTAACACAAGAATCTATTGCTCACCCACGCGGATTTTATTTAGCAGATAGTTGTTAATTAGTAGATATTTTCGTCTAGCACCATTTAACATATAATTGCGTTGCGAAGAATTGAATTCGAAGAATTGAATTGCGAAGTTTTTTTAATTTATGACATTATTAGTCTAGTCGATTCGGTTACTTGACCTAATTTTTTTTGAAATTCTTTAGATGTTAGAAATGTCCTGCTTTGGAATATCTGATCAAGAGTTTTTTTTTAATATTTCATAGCTAGATAGCTATGGAATATATATTTGCTATAAACTATACAATGTCGCCCATGCGCATGTGACCGCCCGTAATTTCCTGAATATTCATGAATAAATGTCGAAAATAAACTTCAAAAGGGGGGGTCTATCTATAACATTTTTCATGTTATTCAATTTTGAATTTTTTAAGTAGAGTTTGTAGATTTGCTTTCTATTTTTTGACACATCTCCGAAGTTTATGGGTCGATTTGGATTCTGTTTATTATTTATCAAAGCTTATGAGTTATTTTAACAGGTTAATTAACATTTTTACTATAAATTACCGACTACGAAAAAAAAAAACGGAATTGAAGTCATTTTTTCGGTAAAAAATTGTATATTTATTTTAAAAAAACTTGTGTAAGTCCATAAATTATCCCGATAGGAAGACTTTTTTAATCATTACTTGTAATCTACTACATAACAGCTACAAATTCATAGAACATTGTTGATGCATAACTGTAACTAAATCTAAGGTAAAACTCTAAAACTCTAAGAGTCAAATTTAGGAAAAGAAAATGTGAAAGTCAATAATTGAATGTTGCTCTTAGCAGTGAGTACTAAAAGGTTAAACTAATAATGAAGATAATACTGGAATTAAAAACAAACAAGCAATAGCCAGATTTTTCCTAAAAAAATAAAAAATACAAGAATTTTAAATAATTAGATTTTCGAAATGGCCCCCACCCTCCTGTAAACAAACCAAAGCCCTCATGGCAACACTTTTGATTCTTCACGGTTTTCTTTTATTTCCGCAGCAGCAGCAAAAATCCAAGCCGTTAATTGCTCGCGGCTTTCGATGGGCACGGCAAACACTTTCTGTTTCATGTAGCCCCAAAGATAAAAATCTAAGGGTGTAAGGTCAGGAGATCGCGGCGGCCAAACAATGGCACCTCCTCTGCCAATCCGCCACGGATAATTTTGATTTAAATAATCACGAACTAGTCGTGCGAAGTGTGCTGGAGCTCCATCTAATTGCAGATACATCCGCCTTCTTGTTTCCAGCATGCAGCGGTACTTCCTCCAAAAGCAACGGCAACGTATTGACTATAAAATCTCAAAACGCGTGTTGATCTAGTCTGTTTGGTAACACGAAAGGGCCAATAAGTTCATCGTCAATCATTCCAGCCCATACATTTATGGAAAATTGATTCTGAAAAGTTGTTTCCCTAATGACGTGTGGATTTTCAGTGGCCCACACATGAAGATTGCGATGATTTGTTATACCCGCCCTTATTTTTTCTTGAGAGATAGGTATCATCAATGTTCTGTGAATTTGTAGCTGTTATGTAGTAGATTACAAGTAATGATTAAAAAAGTCGTCCTATGGGGATAATTTATGGACTTACACTAGTTTTTTTAAATAAATACACAATTTTTTACCGAAAAAATGACTTCGATTCCGTTTTTTTTTTCGTAGTCGATAATTTTTAGTAAAAATGTTAATTAACCTGTTAAAATAACTCATAAGCTTTGAGAAATAATAAACAGAATCCAAATCGACCCATAAACTTCGGAGATGTGACAAAAAATAGAAAGCAAATCTACAAACTCTACTTAAAAAATTCAAAATTGAATAACATGAAAAATGTTATAGATAGACCCCCCCTTTTGAAGTTTATTTTCGACATTTATTCATGAATATTCAGGAAATTACGGGCGGTCACATGCGCATGGGCGACATTGTATATAAATTCAAACACTTTACAACTAAACTTACACTGTCAACCCGCGATCATGGCGCTTGCAACAGCGTCGAAATATCGGGAGTTCAAAATAATGAACAATCACGGAAGATATCCCGTAAGTGACAGTATTAGTTTTTTTTTTTGATAACAGAAAAAAGAAAACTTATACTGTCACACTGCCTAAGTTTTATTTTAATCTCATTCAAAGTTTCTTTTTACTTAGGGCCAACAATTAAGGACATTTTCAGACGAATACAAAGTCAAAAACATTTTCATGAATCACACCCTCTCACGATACTTCAAACTGTACAACATTGCCGTCCATCCTTCCGCAGACAAATCCTAAATATTATTATTTTAGAACAGAAATATTCAAATATTTTGTCTCGTCAATTTACTTATACCAAAATGACGTTCCATGGAAAATCTTTAGTGGTCTGAATAATTTATAATAAATTAAGTGACATCTTCAAAAAATATCCGCACATCACCGGGCAACGACATGACAATAGCATTAAAACTGTTTGTTTATTGTAGTGATGGGAAGCCACCCCGTGGGGCGCGTGTGAAGGCCGTCTGGCGAGGGTCTGAGGGTCGCGGTGCGCGCGCAGCCAGCCGTCGCCGCGCGCCAGTCCCTCTCAGTCGATCTGCAGCGTCGCGCGCCGCCACAGGCCGACGCTACATCAAACACTACCACATCCGTCGCGGACTTATCCATTTTAAAACACAACCAACCACCTGTTCCAAATTTAAAAAAAAAATAGTTACCACAGTGCCAGTGTTTGTGATCAGCTGATCACCGGCTGATTAACACCTGTACTCATAGGTAAGTTTGTTGTCATCGAAGGGTTAACTAAATGTTGATTCTATTAGGTAAACGTTTTCGCATAGTTCACGTGGTTCGAAAGTATTTCAAGGCGATCCTGCCTCTATGAGCTCTCGTATAGACAACATGATTTCATCAAACCTATCTCTAGATCTTGCTTCATGAAATAAATGTTGAGCTAATTGCCAACAATACTTCATTCAGCAGAATTAATTCAAGGGCGACCCTAATAGGTAAATAATTTACCTGGTACAATGAACTTTATTTAATGCAACTGTTTCCTCTGTGACTCAGAGTTAAACGGATTATTCAAGAACGAAAAACAAAAAATATAACTAAACAATAAATTTTTAGTATCTGTTTATTTGGATTGCAATAAAACAAAAAACCTCTTTGACGAGATTTATGAATATAATCACCATTATAACAACGATCGTCACATAACAGTAAATAACAGATTTATATGGCATATCGAATAAAAATTACGTTACACAAGAAACGAGATAAAAAGCCTACAACTCAATCAATTACGTGATCCACATCACATTTCTCATAATAACATAACGCTAGTAGAAGATTATACATTTCTCAATAGTAACCTATTGGTAAATCAGTTGGTATGTGAAATGGAATAGGCGCTGCTTCAATAACAAACCTTCTCGACTTAAGTAATTTCGTTCAAGGACACAAATACAAATTAATAGACTGACCCAAGAGAGAACAAATAAAGCTTTCTTAACAAATTACAAGAGCTAGATCAGTACAGAACAAAAGAACCGTCTAATGATAATAAATAAGGGTTCATTGATGGTATAATTAATTAATAGCCTTTAACTCACAATACCGCATGCTTAGGGATTGTAGGTAATTCTGTCCCATTGTTTACTAGTACCATGGTAATGGTAACCCATATAGACTCGACCGCTATCACTGTCCAGTTGAGGGACTATAACTAGCTGACCATACATAATCAAGTCTTCAAGATAATTAAGAAATGTTATATTAGTATGTCATGGAATTAAATAACTCTCTTACATTTAAGCAGACTCAGCAAACAATAAATGATTGCAATGCGAATTTTCAAAAGACGCTACGTCAGATTGTCTCAAATTTCAACCTATGAAAGCATATTTCAAGTGAACTAATTACCTAATTGCTAACAGATTTTGTACTACTTGTCGGCCCCGAAGATACAAGAGTTGCATAATATGGTTACACTCATGTGGGCATTAAAATTAATGATGGAAACTGTTCTGTTGATACAGCGAACATAGTGAGGCTGACAGTACATGTTGTGATTGATGTTTTTGTTATAAAAAGTGGTGGCTAGTGTGTTAGTGATGATTATACTTGGTGTCTAGCAGGAGTTGAACTTATAGATGATGATTGTTGAGATTATGAAATGGCAAAAGACGCTTAAGCAAATATTGTAAATAAAATACAATTTGGAAACAAATATCTATGCTAAAGGTTCTTAGAAAAGGTCAATCAAACCCATCAACGCAAACAAGACTTTTGTAAGTGCAATTATCTGCAATGGAACACTCTAACACTTGGCGTATGTCTATGGTGTAAGGCAGTACGTCCTTCCGCTGGGCACGTCAACGCGTGCGCAGGTTGGGAAACGTCCCGAGAAGGCCGCCCGGTTAGATACCCCGCGATCGATCTGTGCCCGCGATGATCTTGCAAGGAATTGCAATACAACTTCTAGTAATATCGAAATAGTTTGTGTCAGTTTAGTGTGGCTTGGGAAATGTTTTGACATTTCTCAGGTTGAACGAAACTTGCCTATGCTGAGTTCCGCAGTTAGTTTTACTTTGATTAAAACATTATTTAGTGTTTAGATGAAATAATGAAATATTTGTTTGAATCAATGAAGCATTGATGTCATTACAGAATTCTTAAGTTACAATCTATTGCTGATTAATATTGTTGCACATAATTTATTACTGTGTGCATGTGCATTTGTGCATCCGCATCAAAGAAGTAATTACAATCGAGAAAAGCCGGACTAACACTAATGGTATTTGTTACAATAAAGTTTTCATCTTTACGAGCGTGTAACATTAAAGAGTCAGTATTTTACCGTAAGAATTAAAGATGTCCATTTTAATGTAGCTGTCTACAATGACTACAATTAAACTTTTAAATTAGATTCTTATAATATCTACGGTACAAGAAACCTGTCTAGACTATCCTAATTTATTCATTCGGATACATAAACCCTATTAAAAAAACATGTATTATAATTGCTTTAAGACAAACAGTTATCATAATATCCATAACCGATTGTTTGACTCGTCAGAATTCAAAAGCTCCGGGCAAACATTTCGTATAATATGTCCAAAATGACGGGCCATCGGTCGTCATGGTGAAAGCATGAGAGAAAGCGGTCGCAAAAAATACATGGCCGCACCGAAACACTCGGACAACGGTGCCGGCAAACTGGAAATGTAGATTCAACTTTAACTTGACACTACTGAGAAAAATGCCGGATTGGGCCGTTATGATTATGATAATAGACTGTCTGTCGAAAAACAAAGGAACAACGTAAAAGTGTAAGAAATAAAACAACACGTGTAGATTGATGATGAAGACATGGAATCTTTTAATGGTGTTTTCAAGAAACAATCTGAGCTAATAAACTTCATAGACGACCATGATATGAGATACTAAAATGCTATACAAAACATACTTAAACTAATGATATAAGTAACTCTACCACCGCAATTATTTTTGTTGCATTACTCTGATGAGACCGCAAAGATGTCTTTTCCGATAACGTAGTTTACAAATCGATTTATTCTTACGAGTAGATTCGATACAGATTTAGCTTCGTCAAATAGCCGTGAAATATATTAGCATTCCTTATAACGTTATTATTACTTCAGGTATACTAGCAGATTGTTTATTTTATACGTACGTTGAACGGATGCATTCGTGTGCATAATCTTAAGCGTGGTATTTGCATGACCTTCAGTTGTTCTTAACTTTAAAACAAATCACGAGAATTAAGATCAAGGATTCTAAGCCCCAAACCCAGATTCCGTCAGTATTGTTGAAGTATTTGAACAGATAACACACGCGTATAAAAGATGGTTTTTTAAAGTCACTACATTTTTTAGAGTGAATGTGTGGGGGTTAAGCACGAGAACTCACGAGATTATCTATACAAACAGGTATTTATAGATGTATAGCTTTCTTCCAATAGATAAACATTTTTGACATTTCGTTTCTAGTGTCTTACTTTCCTCTTAAGTTGCTCTGACACACAGTCGACTTTATTGTGTGAGTACACATTACCGAGTGCAGTTTATAATGGCCATCTAGTATAATGATTCATCGACATCAGCCTTCAGCAGTCCACTGCTGGACATAGGGCTCCCTACTTAGTTCGACTCTCGGTAACTCTCATCCAGCTGTTACCAGCCACCTTGCGAAGATCGTCGATCTACCTGACCTGAGTGCGTCCATCCTTAGGCATGATAATTGATTGTACAGAATTAATGAGTTTAAAGAAAAATGTTGTCAGATTTTATTTTGCAAGTTTGTATGTTGCCTTTTGTATATTGCCTTTTTTATGCATGGAATTTGGGTGCGGCGTTGCCGGCTTTAATTATATGTGCCTAGTTTTTAAGCAATCAAATTAGTTTATTATTATTTATGGCTTTATTTCAAGGTATGTAACTTTTTATAACGTAAGTTAACATTTATTGTTTTTATCCTGCCATAAAAAATTACGACACAGGATAAAAACTTTTAATACTAAATTTAAAATGTCATATTTATAATTACAAACTTTTACAATCGATATCGCGTTAAATTAAATGCATAGTGCATAATTTTAAAGATTAGTTGAAAGATGGCAAATCTATAAAAAGCTAATAGATTTTAGAAAAAGAGCGTCTCGAAACGCCGAAGTGTCCCTCAAGGCTGCATCTTAGTCCCTGTCTTGACGAAATAAAGCTCATGGAGATTTTAAAAACGTTTTGATAATTTTGTATGATACACCTTATCATTATTCAATGCTTTAGGCTATTAGTATATCGTCAATAATATGTGAACTGCCGACAAAAGTTACTCAATAAGTTCTATCAATATTAACATGACGAAAAAATATGGCAAAACACTTTTCTGATAAAACATAATCATTTTGTAACTAGCCGATGACATCAGACGCAAGGACGTAGCGTTAGTTGCAACAGCACGTCACACCGACGAAATACTCGTGTACTAAAACTAGAAACTCGTTAATTATGGAATATGTATGGAGTTTTAGTAGAGCCCTTCATGAAGGAACTTATCCGAGATAGTATTTAGCACCATTCCCATTTCTAGCACCAAGTCGCGTGTTCTAAGAGTAAGGGTGTCGGTGTGATCGCAGTCATCATCATAATCTCCTAGCCTTTCCCAACTACACATGTCCGGATCGAGTTGCAGTCTAATCAGGTGCAGCTGAATAGCATTATTTTAAATTGAGCGACTGCCTACCTGACTTCTAGAACCCACGTCACTGGGTAACACGACTCCCCTTGTCAAGACTGGTTGTTAGTCTTTCAGGCTTCTGAGTAAACGCAACGAAAAATCAAGTCAAAGATCTACGAAAGGCAGAATTGCAGCTACATGAAAAATTACAGCTTTTTCTCTGAAACAGCAACGCAAGCGTTGTCTCTGTTTTTGCAAATGATTGGTTACCACACGCCTTTAGATAGATCGTGGTCTATTTTGCCACCCAATAACGTAAAAAAATGTATGGTTCGTTGACGGCCATTCGATGGACAGTATTTTCTTGTCACGGTGGGTAATTCTCTGCCGTCAATTAGTCGTCACGCTGCACCATAGCCATGAAACTGCCCGCGTGCTTATTTCTCAACTCGGTTTCTTTACTTTCTAAGGGGCTATTAGATATTAATATAAGTTTATTCAATATTTATGAAGTATTTTTACATTCTAGGTATAATTAATTTAAAGATTTACCGAAAAAGGTACACTATTGCTATTGCACCAGGCTCAGCTTATTTATTGGCTTGAATAAATCCAGAATCTTTGCTCAATGGATTCTCAATTATTTCTAATATATTGGCAAATTCTGTGCTGACCGGATGGTCAGCACAGAATTTGCCAACAATTTTGCCAGAATTTGCAATTTGACTCGGATGAGTCCGACATTACATTTTCTCACATCTAGCCTGCAAAACCTCCTATTTTCTAATTCTACCAAGACCTCATTTGTTTCTCTCCTATCCCACATTTATGCCTAGTCATGCGGTTGATATTAAAGTAAATGAAGTTCGCGTGATCGCCAGCTGCATATAAAATGATCATGTCATGGAATTATGCATCATGATTACCATCACTTGCCATCATTATAGCTGTAGTATAATCAAAATAGAAATAATTACATCGCCAACGCCGATAGCGGTGGACGTAACGCCTCTAACCTTGTATTTCGAAACATTGGAATGATAAATTTATGATTCGTAATAACTCGGAGATAGACAAGCAAAAAAAACCCTGGGCCCAGCAGTGGATGAACTGTGGGTGGTGATGCATAACATAATTTAGGACACATTGCGTAAAATTCCATATCAGAAACTGATGCACAATAAAACATTCAAAATATAATATCGAATCGATCGTAAACCATGCAAACAATAGTTCAGTATGTTGCGGTCAACATTTGTGGTCAAATGCCTCATTGATCCTTGAATCGTTCAATGAAGCGTTGAATGTGACATTGAATGCATCGCCCAAAGACTAACAGTGATCCTTACATTCAGATCACGAGTGCGTGGACGATTAACGATAGTGAGTGCGTCATCGATAAGTTACTAGGCGGCTGTCGCGTCATGAATGGAAGGCAGAATAACAATGCTATTGATCAGCTCTCCAGAATTAGCATTGGCGTGAATGGCTGTTATTCATTTAATTGTGACAATAACGATCTTCTTAGTCTTCTTCTTCTTCGTGTCAATGGTTATAAATATTATTCAAACACTTCGCCACTTCCACCGCATCGTCTGTGACAGTGCACAGATGTATAGATATATAATGATAGGTAATGATAATTTTACTGTGCCCCATTGCACAGAGCACAAAATAGGAGGTGAGGCACAGTCTGGGATGGAGTTCCACATCCGCAAAATTTAGTCACTTCATAGCAAAGGTGCATTATGTAATCACAGCTGGTTGGAGCTTGATAATATCTTTGTAAATGGAAGGAAAGAAACATTGAGGCGACGGTCGTAAAAATATTTGGAAGTAGAAGACGTAAAAATTGCGCTGACCACAAATGACATGGAAAAGGGACAGGACAATAATGAGGACGATAGGAGTATAGGAGTGCACGCGCAGTCAATTCTTGCAAAGATTATTTTGGAAATATTCTAGGAAAAAAAACACGAAACTTACCGAAAATTTCTTCCATAATTGCAACAAACTTGTGAGCAAATCTACTTTCTTTCTTTATCTACAAAACGCGCATACATATCAGACATCACACACAATTACCACAGCAGATAGTACGTACGTACGGACGTATCTAGCGAGAATGTAATCATGGTTTAAGTAATTAACCACTGCTGTAACGCAATTACATTGCCCCTGTTTACCAGCGGCCTTGGAAGGTTAGCTGTTGTTACTGCTTTCCTGCCTTTTTGTAAATGAAACGACACTTCATTTTGATTAGATTTGTCAATAATTAAGTACGATTGTTTGTCTGGTAAATTAAGGCTTTTTTACGTTGTGTCTAAACATAATATTCGAACTCAAACGAAAAAGAGGGTTACGTGTTTTTAAGGGTTATGACACGCTAAGAATACAATATCAAAAAAAATATATATAAAAATAAAACAAAAATAAATATAAATGTTTATAATATTTAGCTAATAAACTTTTTTGATGCGTCATTTGAATCTAGGAAATCGACATGGCAGTTGCAACATTGTATAAGTTTTGACTGCTCTTACGTTTGCTGGTAAGTTAAGCTCAACTTAATTGAGAAATACTTCAGTACGTACGCGAGACCGGGGCTGGTTGACTAACTTGTAACTTTTAGGGGGCGTGGACTATATACCGTTATTTCATGCTTAAATAAAAGGGACCGCATTATGTGGTACCTCGAGGTTTCGTTCCTGTTTTGTTATTTATAAAATGGCTTTAGAATTTTAATATTTCATGCACACAAGTGAACCTTGGCAGTCACTATCCCCACAATTACCATGTGTCACTTAAAAAAAGGCAAAAAAAGTGTCTTGTTGTAAAATCTACCACACTATCGCTGAATTGGTAACCTTGGAGTTTGTCACTTGAAATAATTGTGTTTGCTGATTTTATTAGATCAAAGATTGTAAAAACAAGACTAGATTTTATATTCTTAACATTTTTATTATTTAATGTTACCAGCTACCTAAATAACGTCATTGTAACTTGTACGACAAGTTTTACGATATATTTTTTTTGTCAATAACCAGTTGAAGAAGTTATAAACATTAAACAGCTATTTATTATGATCGTAGGTAAATCTTGTTTTCCTACACAATCAGGCTCTCTGACGTAAATTCAACAATTTTTTTTTAATGTTTCCCATGTTCCTTATAAATATGTAAATTATTTATTATACTCACATTGTGTTTATTTTAATCTCAATCATTTATCAGCTAGACACATTTATTTTGAGTATATTATAAACTGTCAAGATATAAATTATTGAGGGAAATATTTTGTAAAACATGGCAAAAATGTTTCAGCGGGAAATCTTTTAGAATATCATTACTATACAAATCTTTTTAGACAGTAATGCCGTGAAGTATAATTGCAAATCTATCAAAATAATACGATATATTGCATAGAAACAGCACATTCGTGTTCGTACTTTCTCCCAATAAAAATCACACTAGCGGAGAGAAAAAATAATTGCTTACGCAAACGGTTTCTAAAATAACAAGATAACAGATCTTTTCTTACTCGATTCTTTCATATCTTGGTAAATCTTTCTTCTCTACATTTTGGTCTTTACAAAATTATTTAATTGTTATTGGGACCTCGATTTTGAGAGCTCACTTTTAAAAACCTTAGAACTGCATCGTCGAGAGTCGTCTTCAATAATAAAGTTAATAAAATTAAATATTAAATTAGTAAGTAATATCGAAAGAATTACCCAAACTAATCAAAGGTCTTTCAAATGACAATGCTGTGATTTTTTAAAAAGGGAAAGAATTTGGAGATGGGGATGATAAACTTGGCGCCACTTTTATAAAATATTCCTGCTTTAGTACAAGTAACTTCTACCTTAGAAAACCGCAAGGTAACCTTGACAATTTATATCAAATCTGGCCAATAGTGAACTGAACCCATTGATAATATTAAACACGACCTTCACACCGGCCGGTCCTCAGTATGCCGTGGTTTGTGCAATGGTTGCATTCACTGGCCACTGCCTGCGCTTGCGACACCGTCAATGTGTGCGGAGAACAGCGCCATCTACTCCCATAATGTTTTAGTCACGGGTAAATGACTTTAGCTAATATTTAAGCTGTTTATACTGTAATATGATTTGTTTAACCCACGAGTTTGGACTACAGAAGGCTTTTCGCTAAAAGATAGTCCTTATTTATTGGAAATTTGAAAGTCTCCACCAGTTGTGATAATGTTCTTTCATCTAGTATCGATCTACGAATCTCTCTTTGCGATGAAATACTGGTTTTCAGTTTGGTTGTCTGGGCATTGCCAACTACTTGTTTACTAACACACTGGACGAACCATAATGTGTACCAGTTTAGTCTTTTAATCTTCAATCATTTTCTGAAAGCATTCATAGAGTTTCAGTCTTAGGATGTCAACAATTCTATCAATGTGTTTGAGTATCAAGTATCAACATGCGAGAGAAAAGTGATTACTATGATAATACTTAGGCCAAACAGAAGACTTCTTAGGGATAACGATTATGTAAAGATTAATAAATCCATGACTGCCTCGTTTGTGCGCGACTGCTGGTCCCGGATTCGATTCCCGTGTCCTGCAAATTGTTATTGGGTTTTTCCATCAGGAATTTCGCAGTAGCAGCCACAGAGTCTGGATTTGTGCCCAGTTGATGGCAATAGGGTCACCTCCTACATGGGACGTAAAACATAATTGGCGAAATGTCGGTGTACTTTTAGGTACTTCGGGGATTTCAGGCGTGATGTTATGTTATGTAATGAATCCGTTCGAGTTTGTTTCAATTTCATTAATATTTATAATGTTGGTATCCTTGAACAGGCAGAAGATTAATTGTTGCATATAAAACATGATTCTCAACGATTTCCAACTACATAATGATAATGATTAAAATACGAAATAATCAATAATGTTGAATTTATGAGACTATAAAATATTGTATGCTTCACTGTAAAAATAAACAACTTAAGATTATGAATGAAATGGAAAAAAAAAAATATTTTAGTAATTTAATGGCTTATAATTATTTTTTTTATTTAATGGCGAAGTTCAAATTGTTGTAGAAATAAAGCCAAAACATAATTATAGCGATTTTATACACATAATGTAGGTAGGTTACTCGATGATTGTACATGTAGTAAGTAAGTACATAGCAATCAATAATCATCGATTTGAACATGTTTTTCGGTTGAAGGTATTGCTATTATATATTTGAACGGTTTACTTCCCGATAACTTTTTGTAGAATAGTGAAGAATCAAAGGAATATCCATCAATCATTTACGACATATTTTATTAATTGCTCTTTATTTAGTCATGTAGATATGTGGGTATAGTTAAATTCTAGTCAGAAATTAGATATCGTCTCATTCTTGGCTCTGCAGTCACGTAGGTGATTCAGTTTTTTTAAAGTTTTTTTCAATTAGTGATTTCAAGGTTTTGTGGTCTTTGCAAATATTCTGAACAATATATTTTATGCGTAGTCAATTTCTGGTATTCTTAGAGAGTAAATAGTTTTTGGTGTGCCTATGCACATTCGTTTGCATATCCTTGTTGGAAATATTTGTGGTCAGCCGATTTCGTAATTTATTATGTCAAGTTTACGTTGACTAAATTAATAATTATTTTTGCTCTTCAATACAAGGTCGACATTATTAATAATTGATTTCCAAAATTGAATGGTCCTCATCTATTAAAATGCCCAAGTTGAAATTAGAAAAAAAAACATTGAATTTTGAGATATACACCGTGACTTTTTAGTCGTCTTACAAAGGTGGTCCACTCAATGTGCCCGACATAAAATAGTTCTAGGCGCGATTTTTTTTTACCTACCGTACAAAGAAAAATAAATAAATATGAAACATCCTGTTAATGCTGTTTACGTATCAAACGAGAGAATATACCTACCCAGCGCTCGAGTCCAGTAGATTATCGCTCACAACAGGGTGTTTTAACTACGTCATGCGTCATAATATTGAATAATATTTTTATTTTTAAATTATTAAAATCTCATAAATACCTATTTTCTTTTAATGCTTAGTAGTCATTGGATACATGAAGTGGGCTGCCGTTGTAAGACGACTAAAAAATCACGTTGTATATATTTTAAATAAAAAAATAAAAACAATTTCTTATCTGAAAAAATATTTTACAAAGTTGCTATATGAAAGAGAAAACATCACAAGAATATTTACTAAAATAAGGCTACACAAGAGCAGTTTGTTATGTATGTAGCAGATAGAGCCATGTAGAGCAGGGTTACATAATGCGTTAGTTAATGACGATGACAAACAAATTACGTTTAAAAGGCATGTAACAGTTAATTGTATTTTGTAATTACGAAGTGTTTAGAGTTGTGTAGGTACAAGTAAATTGTAATGATATAAACAATCTTGTAGAGTATTACTGTATTTAAAATGTTTTGACATTTTAACGACATTTCAGAGGAATCATTATGAAGGGTGTAACAAGACCCTTAACGAAGCCGAAAAGGCACGAAAAGCACTTATATAGCACGACCATACCTGGGAACCTTCTAGTTAGTTACGGAGACAATGGGTGTCAAAGTTCCAACTTTTATTTTTTTTAGTTTTTTTAATTACGTCTTTTATATGTAAGACTTTTACTTTAAACACCTCCACGACCCCCGTACTATTCAATCCATCCATCATCAGCACAATGTTTTGAGTGGTTAAATTGAGTCCTACCGTAAAACATGATTTTTCACCCCAAAAAAAAAAGTCGTTTCCCAGTAATAATTTTTGCGTAAAGTTACTTAGTTTGATGTATGTACATAATGCTTGGTTGCCGGCTTCGTGCAGGGTATGTTTACACTCTGTGTTTTGTATCTACGTAGTTGAAATGTTACAAATTAATGACGACATTAATAACTCGTATGATAAGACTTTACTTATAAATGAACATTTTACTTATGCATTTATTATTTTGTTACAGGTACCAAAGACAAGTGAAGTGTTAAAACAATTAGTGAAAAGTGATGCTCAGTGGTTGTACATTTAATTAATAAGATTTAAATAAAACACAAAGATGTCTGTTGAAACTCAGGAATACATAAATGGCATGAGGCCGGGACCCCTCACGAGGGAGATCCCAGACTGTATGAGAGACAAATACACCGTCGTGCAAGCGATTATAGACGTTATAATGTTTGTCATCGTCGGCATCGGACATGTGATAAAAGCTACATACCAGACCATTGTTGGCCGACATAAAAAGGACCTTAAGGGTGCTATTGCTGTGGTGACAGGAGGCGGTGGAGGCTTGGGCAGCCTCATAGCCCTGAGGCTAGCGCGGCTCGGCTGTACCGTCGTCTTATGGGATATCAACAAACAAGGTCAGTTGACTAATTACCGCATTATAACAACGCACGTACAGGTGATAATCACGACTTGCTCGATGACACGTCTGCATATTTAAATTGCGTAATATAAATAACATATTCTCTGATAGATTATTACTGGCCATGCAGAAAACACGTTTGCAGATTATAAAAAGTTACTAAAAAAATAGACTAGAAGACTTAATTTATAATATGGACTACGAATAACAATGAAGTGTGAAATGTATAAAAAACAAATGCCACTCACCAAGGAGTTAGTGATTGTTATAATTTTACTTGGCATTTACGTTGTTTGTTCCTATAATCTATACGTTCGATACAAAGAGTGGGAAATTTAACACAATTGTAATTGTAGAATCCGTCAACACATTATTAGAAACTTCCACGCGTAGGTAGTCATTTCATACAGATCGTAAATTGTATACAATAGATATTATAATATAAATATGTTTATGTACAGACGCCATCGCATCAAACTACCCGAAACTGTCAACTTTTACCAATCAACCTTGAACGTGATTCAGAGATAAAGTTGAAAATCTGTTTAAGAAATTTGACAGATTTTGTTGTAGCTACTCGTAGATGTACTGTACCTAAATTTATTTTAAATCTTGTTCTGCGAAACACATAATTGAGAAAATGCACATTCGCATCTATATGTCAAAATATTCAAGTGTGTATGCATCTACAAAAGTGATGAGACATCAATAGAGGTCCATCGGTCATTGACAAACCAATGCAAAGTTCAAAAATATGTACATTGCTACAATGTCATTACTTTTTGTAGCTGCATGTCGATTTGCTTAAACAATCATTCGTTTCGTCACAGCCAGATGCTTAATTATACCTTGTCAACGGATGGCATTGCTTGCTGAAACAATCATCTGCATGGCTTTATAAATTTACGTTATTCCACCCGCTTATTTCGTCTTCTTGATGTTAAGTTCTATCTAAATAGTATTCTTTGAACCTTTCTTCAGATCGTAGTTATGCTTTCTGCATAGGTCTAGCTGAAACTGACAGACGTTGTCCTGTCCAAATATTAATAGACTCAAATCGATCCTGCAGTTCTTATGTGATGGTATTACGGACGAACAACATTTAACTTTTATTCATATCGATGAGCGTGGATAATGTTACAAAACTGTATCACATTTTAAAATGTCGAACCCCTCCTCGCCTTTGTTTTAAAAGTATAACGCCTCCCATACTCCAGCTAAATGCCATTGGAAAGGTCAACAGAGACTTTGAAGCCAAATTGATAGTGCGTAACAACTTAGCGTTCCGTCACATTCTCTCATCATAAGACCGCAATGTGGTTCACTTATGTCGAACCACAAATGCAGTAGGCTTATTGTACTTGTTGCGTATTCACATGTAATTTCGTGAAGGCCTTTTTTCATGTAATGAACGTTCTTCGTTTTAAGTGTGGTGTACACAGTGGAGTTATTTTGGAATATTTTATTAGTCAATTCTTCAAGTTGCCGTGCGATACTGAGTATGGGTATTCACTCTGTTTGCTTAGATGGTTTTTGTTTAGTTATAAAAACTTAGATCAAGTGAAGCCTTGGAAGCTTAGCTATTTGCGATGTCTTCCGCAAAGTCTATGTCAAAGTTTAAAATGTTTTTGTCCACTTCCCTTTCTGTAAACAGAAAGATTTTCAGGGAGTTTTTCACCAAGTCGACTCTGTTTTAGGATATTTTTTTGGCAAGTTTTATTTTAGTGTAGTTCTAGCTTTTAGTTTCGTGGGTTTTATGTCTATATGTCTATAGTGACTTTTGAAGTCTTGGCTAAGCTAACCTAATACATAAAACAGTCGATCATGTGTCTAGGGCTTAAAACACGGTTGACTAACATCCCCACACGAGATTAATCTTGTAACACGCCTGCGCAGTTGAGGAGACGTGTTGAAGACTGTTTCCCAACTCAAGCTTGAGCGCTTTCCGCATTTGTGTTGCAATGGAGATCAAACAATACCGATATATAATATGCTGAAGTAAAATTGTACCATGTCGTCCATTATTGTATACACCAAAATAAATAACCTGGTACATATCCGTGTATGTTATGTCAGCATTATTTGGTGATTTGAAACAAATAACAGCTATTTAGTTTTCGTCACCAGACAATACATGATTTTACTTGAACCTATTTACGGAACTAAAGTATAGGTAGACAAGTGGTCTTAGTTATCGTATATAGTCATGCTAACTAATAATATAATAATATTGTGAAAGTAACAAGTAGTCGAAAGCCCGGACAGGAGCTTGTATTTTGATACTCGGTGTGTGTAAATGAATCAATAATGGAGAATTCGGCCTAATATGGAAAATTACCTCATAGATTCTTTTATATTCATTATTGAATTTATTTGAATGAGTGTTATCGTAAACGAAACCGCATTAATTTTACATTATAATATTATGTTAAGCATATTTATGTTCTTGCATATAATGTTAAGCCTATTTATATTCTTGCATAGATCTATCTGTTGCTACATAACGACAGCCTTTAATCTTAAAACTATACCACATTATAATATTGTAACAATTTAATATGCTCAACGTTGTGCGTAAATAAATTCAACTTGACATTTAATTATTAAGCGCCAAGTCATTAAAATACATAACACGGAAGGTACTAAGTATCGGTAAACAGTGATGAATACATCTTGACGATAAATATTATTATGTGCTCAGGTATACAGGAGCTCAGCATAAGGTCGGAATTACATGTTTGCATTACCATGGAGTTTCCTTCATGTAGCGTTATGGACGTTGTATGTGTGGTGCGGGCATCAGCCAATGTTGACCTTTATTAATTACTGTGTATGTAGCAAATACCTATTGGCGTATTTATGGCCAGTAATTTTGTTGTTAAATATGGAAATAGATTTCTCTGTTTCAGCGTTGGTGATTCAGTTAAAATAAATAAGACTATAGATTTGATTAAATCATAGTTTAGTGATGACGGTTTTTAACTAAATATTTAAATTCTTTGTCAGTTTTTTTTATAAATCTGGTTACTGTCTTTCTCCAGTTTTGATTTTTTTAATGTTTATAAATTAATTTTACTTATTACCTACAGAGAGATTCATAACATAAGTCCTCATAACACAGTTTACAATTTGTCTTTTTCTATTTGATTCCGGTTTTCAGTGTTCTCGAAGCGAGAGTAGTGCTAAGTCAGGTAATTAGTGGCTTGTGGCATGTTTAACATTGTTAGTACTAATTGTGCACGTCACACGTGCCTGGCTGGTTACACTGCCGCTGTGATGAGTAAACATTTTCATTTTTAATCTGTATACAATTCCATTTTACTCTGTATACAGTTCCATTTTGAACTGCCTTATTTTCTTTTTTTTTTGTTGTTTCGAAACATTTCATTTCACTGTTAGTGGTCCGGTCTATTTTTTTTTAGTCAGGCGTTACTTATAATATAAGAATTTAAGAAATGCGTATGTCAATACTTACATCAATTCTGTACAGATATATAAAGAAGGTCAAAATATACTAAATTCAACAAATACCAGTAGCGAATATTTAAATTCAAGTACTTGAAGTTTTTGTAGTTTTTTGCAAGCTACATGAGGCAGATGTACAAGTATGTACTTAAGTAAAAATATTTCATACATATGCAAGTACATAATTCAAGTTTTTCTTCTTAAACACGGTTTGAGGTTTAAAGTCTCATCTTGCGACAGATAACCAACAGAACGAGTTACGGGTCAATATTCAACAAAAACAGAAAATACCCAATATATTTACTTAAAAGTGTTTTTCCCACTATGTAATATTCCTATAAAAATTGATAACGACTATGGATAACTGTGTGTTGATTGATTTTTTTGCTATTAATTTTGTTGGATATTTTGATTGGCGGTAGGCCTCACTAAGCGGTTGTTGTGTCATTATAGAATCTGTTTTTGTTCATGTAAATTAAGCAACGTTAAATTTATGTTAGACGAGGTTAGTTATTTATTAATTCATAATGCAGGGCTTAGTGATGGGCTGCGGGACTGTTCGAAAGAGATACCGCGGCCCTGGAACACAAAGGACAAAGAAGGAACATGGATGGGTTTTAGTCTCTACAAGCCTGACACTCCCTTCCGCTCCCAGAGCGGAGCGGCGCTCTGAGAGCGGGAGGGGTCATTTGATGATTTTACATTCTTAAAACAAAAAAAGGGCTTAGTGATAAACCTACAATTTGTGTACAGAATTTCACGCCTTTTCTAAAAGAAGTGTAAGGTATAATAAACCTTAAATATGTTTCTAACTTACCACACACACTCATAGCAAAGATCTGTTTAGACTGACTTATATTTTAATTTAATAGCAGGTACGTTTTTAATAATTTGTATGTCAATAGGCAAAACATAGCGCACAACCTAATCTTGTATGTAATTATTACCTATGTTTATGAATAAATGATTCTGATTCTGATTCTGACTGATTTTAGGTACGATATTGCTACTTTCGAAGTTTAAAGTAGTAGTTTACTTCAAGCTTTATTTAGTTGATCTTGACCTCTTTCTTATGTCACAAATCTACGTCATATTAGAACTTAAACCTCCATAATATTGAAGTAAAAATTCTGTGGGTAACTGCAGACTCCCGAATTACGTCATAAAATGAATCAATCGATGTGAAATATATAAAGATCATCAATCTTATACAGACATGTTATTATATAGGCAATTGCAATAAACGACGTTTTTCTGTGTTGTGTAGTACATTGCGTAATTTCTCTAATAACGTTGTCATCACATCCGTTGTTAATACGCAATGTACAGGCGTATTACTTTCGCGTAGTTCGTTGAATGAAGGCTTGTAAATATTTGTTTATCTCGCATAGAGAGTTGTCGAAACTGACCTGGAATGGTTGACACCCGTCTGCCCTAAGGTCGACTATTGCAATAGGTGGTGAATTTGTATATTTTGCTAGCTTCTGCCCGCGGCTTCGCTCGCGTTAATTTTGTAATTTGACAATCAATTCGGGTTGTACTTTGCTTGTTATAACATAATTCGATCATGTTTGAAAGACACGTGGCGCCATCTATCTTTTATTGTTACTTACTATATATATTTTTTTTAAAGATGAAAGGTACCCTATGTCCGTTTTTGCACACCTGACAACGTATATGCAAAATTTTAGGATGATCGGTTCAGTGGTTTAGGCGTGAAAAGGTAACAAACAAACTTACTTTCGCATTTATAATAATAGTAAGGATGTCACACGTAGACCAGAGAGCATAGACATAGCATAGACGAAGAGAAATGACAAATGACAAACTCATTCTAAACGTTACATACCTACTTCTACATGGACTTTCAATGGGAATAAACATAAGTATTTCGCTAGTTGATGTCAGGACCCAAAATAAACATAAGTATTTCGTTAGTTGATGTCAGTACCTACCAGACATTTTTGTTTTTTTCTGCCATCGTTATAAGTGATAACGACCCTCTCACGTTGATTGCCAATGTCGTATCAACCGCCAACTGAAAAAGCACTAAGGCTTAAATAACTCTCATTAAAATCCGTAATCAAAAACAGCTCTCAACACTCATAACATTAAGATAAATAATAAGTAACAAGAAACTAAATTTGAACGAATGTGAAGTGAACTTTAAATTACTTCGCCCAGAATTTTCTCCCGCATTCCATTCGTAGCACGCATGCATACATTAAGCATCCCTATCATAGACTACGGAAAAAAACATGCTATACAGTGTATACCGCCATGACTACATGTCATGTAGTCCATAATTACATGGCAGTATAAGGTACTGGGTGCATATAGGTCAAGGAAAAATAAGCAAAGAAGCGGTTATTTAATTGTATACTGCGTTCATTAATGTTACTTTGTAACTTTAGATTAAATCAAAGGAGATGCTCCTAATTACGCACGAATAACGATTTAATTATTCGTTTGGCTTTAAAAAAAGAAGTAAGAGATCGAATTCAAGATGCAGGTTAAAAAAACCAAGGGTGGATGGTGTGAAAAGTGCTGATGCTGAAGTAATTGCAAATAAACCGTGATGGAGAAAGAACTACATGAAAATGAGAAAAGGTTACAATTAAAAACGAAATCATGCACCTTCTTCTTAACGTATCGATACCAAAAAAAAACAAGCTTGACCCAAAATCTAGCTTCGCCAATTACGGTCACTGATACAACTGTCTGTCATTTCATGCATAGTTTTATCAGAAACGGCTTTAAACTTCGAATCAATATTAAATATCATCATCTACCTAGCCTTTTCCCAACTATATTGGGGTCGGCTTCCAGTCTAAAATGCAGCTGAATACCAGTGTTTTACATGGAGCGACTGCCTATCTAACCTCCACAACCCAGTTAGTACTGGGTTATACGATACCCCTTGGTAAGACTGGTTGTCAGACTTTTTGGGCCACTGATTACCTAACGACTGTCAAAGATCTACAAATGACACCCAGAACCAACGGCTAAACGTGCTTTCCGAGGCACGGAGGAAACTCGGTATGTAACAGGTGGTCACCCATCCACAGACCAACCTAGGCAAGCACGGTTTAACCTAAAGATCGACCCGAACGGCTGTTATTATTTAGCCACGAGCTCCTCCGAATCAATATCAAATATCGATTATAGAATATGTATAATGTCTTGGTAGGTCATTATCATTAGATCTTTATGACTTAACGACCCTCACTTTGCTTGACAATTATAATTAACGTTTAATGATGTGTGTAGCGTAATTACTTCAAGTTTATAGTTTTCGATTTCTGTCGTGGTTATGCATACTTCTGTGTTGCCTACACAATTGTTATTAATTTGTCATAGCTGTTGGTTCTCCTATCTATAAATAAATAAATAAATATTTACTGCCAATACTTGGATTAAATTATATTTTTTTTTTCCTACGCCTATTTAAAAAATAATGACGAGTAATAGAGAAGTATGGAAGACGAAGACATTGCTGCGCCGACCCCAAATAAATTGGGATAAGGGCAGGAGAAAGAAAAAAGATCTAAGTTGATTAAATCTAAACTTATACTGTCACACTGTGTTACGGGATATCTTCCGTGATTGTTCATTATTTTGAACTCCCGATATTTTGACGCTGTTGACTAATAATGAACAATCACGGAAGATATCCTATAAGTGATAGTATAAGTTTAGTTGTAAACCGTGAAAGCTTAAAACACTGATTCAATCTAGATTGAAATATCTGCAGTTAATCGAAATAAAAAAATATTTATAATTAGCCAAATCTAGAATAAAAGTATAATTAGCTAATTATAAATATTGCAAAATAAGATCTATAATAAATCCTTAATTACCGTTTTAATTAGCTTTAATTTCATAAGAAACACTTAGAAAGAATTAATTAATTAATTTAATTACTCCACTATTGTGTTTTACGATATGCTACAATTAGAATAACCTATTGGATTTGTTTATCTATGCCAGGTAGAAAGATGCCTAGAATCTTATTTAACTAAATGTAATATATTACATTGCACATGCACAATTATTATGTATACCTACTACCTAGGTATTCAAAGATTGAGACACCTTCTTAAATAAAGGGTGTAACAAAACCCTTAACGAAGCCGAAAGGCACTTGTTCTCCCCGTCATTGCGCTTATTTTTTTGTTCTAGCTAGACCATACCTGAGAACCTTCTAGTGGGGGGTCAAAGTTTTGATGTACATAATGCTTGGTTGACGGCTTCGTGAAGGGTCTTGTTACACCCTGTAGGTATATAATAAAAACATCACAGGAAAATATTTCTTGAATGTGGAAGATCAAGCCGCTGTGGGTTTCTCAGAACTTCTTAAAAGTTAAAACGACAACCAAAAACTGGAGGTCTGTGCCCTGAACTGAACTTACCTACGTACGTTTCAAAATAAAACGTTAACATCATCGAATTCCGGGTAAAGCCAGCAACAATTTAAAGTCAAGTTAAAGATTAACGGGGACACGGAACAAAGTGAACTTCTGACTTTAACGAAACCTTGATTTTTGTTCGCAAACATGATGCACCGCCGGAAGGCATTCGCTGTGGTTCTCACTCTTCAAGATTACGAAAATAAATAATAGCCATCGTTGGAGTATTGATTAATGGTTTGATATATTTCAAAGAACATTAAAAGATAGTTGGGATTGCGTCTTGTTTTGATTTGAGAATGATGTTTCACTTTATAATAAAAAAATCACTACCTTGACTTTATCATGTAGCGATTCGGTTATATTTGGTCGTAGTAGGTCAATAACTGTGATACACACTACTTATGGTGAAAACCAATCATAGTTCCATCTTCGGAGCATAGCTCGCGAAAGCAATTTGATGAAAATTACTTGATTGTAAACAAAATAAAATAATGATTTATACGATCACGCTGAAAGATATATGTGTTATGTGTATATCAGAAGTATTATTAAAATCTTCGAAAATTACAATTGTCACAAACTAAGGCTAATATGTTGGATGCATTATCTTTGTATTTTTTTATATTTTCTTAATAATTGTTTAACATGTTAGGTAGTCCTAACATGTTAAACAATTATTAGAAGATAAGTGCTTGTATTCGATTGCCCTTATAACAGCAATCAAGATTTATTAAAATAGTCTAAGATTATGCTATTAAGCCAGTCATTCATTTTAATAACTTTTATAAACTACCACAATTAAACAAAAATATTGTAATAAGAGCTATAACGCTTATTGCTGTGTTAAAACTGTGGTTGACAAGAATTAAACTGATAATAAAATAATTTTATGGTATTATTCACAACGTATATTACGTCATTCACCTTTATCTTTATGACCAAGAATCAATTCAATTCAATACAATTCATTTTTATGTCAAATAACTATCCTAGATGCTACTTCGATGCAAATAAAAGAACGAAAACCAACTCGGTTCCGAAATAACCTTTTTTTTTTAAGTATGGGAAATCATCAATATACTCGGTGGAGTGGGAGGGAGTGTCAGACTCGTACTGACTAAAACCCATCCATGTTCCTTCTTTGCCCTTTGTGTTCCAGGGCCGCGGTATCCCTTTCGAACAGTCCCGCAGCCCCCGTAGGAGCCTTCCAGAACATTTATATATTTGTTTTGTTATTTTAGATACAAGTATAATCACTTATACTTGTATCTAAAATAACAAAACAAATATTTTTTGATTTTATCGTTATTAGAGGTTAAGATGGCCGGCAAGAATCCAAAAAGAACGGTATCTAAATCATTGACCTTTTGCAGGTAGACAACCTTCTCAAAGTCTAGACCAAACTCGATTTCGTCCAAAATTAATATACCTAAGAACAGTTAGTACGAAAGAGATCCTTTCTAAACCAATAACTTGTTTTGATTAATACCTAGTCATAAAAATTTCTTTGACTGTTCCTCCACCAATAAAACTGTAAAGTTAATCTCTTCATGGTCTGTTAGAAATTACGTTATTCTGCCAAAATGGCTCTTAGGCGCAAGAGTGAGCAATGAAGCGGTGAGACCTTGCGTTTTATTTGTTCGTTGCTCTTGCCAACAGCACTTGGACAACGAAATATACGAGCACACTCGATACCTAGATGATAATATTCGGAGCCTTGACCAAAGCTTAACAAGGTAACACGTTTATAATTTTAGTTTAATTAAATAGGTAAATTGTTTTGGTAATTGCTGTTTAGGAAAATTGCGCTTGAATATAAATTATTTTCAACGATGGGTGTGATTGTCCAACTTAGGACGTCTTTTTGTTAAAAGATAGAACAGTTTTTGAAAAAAGTATTTATAAATAAACTTAAAAATGAAGTTTAAGTTAAAATGTTGAATTTTTCAAAATAAGTATATATTTTTTTTAATTAAAAAATCCGAGGGTCTAGGATGAATTGGGGCTACAGAGATAGCAAATGACTCCTCCTTTCGGCTTGTTCAATTTGGCATACTATGCGCCAACGGCCAAACAACTGTATAAATAAACGGATGGATACCACCATCAAAACAATACCGTTGCTAAGTAGGTACTGTATAATATCATCTCGGAGATATTTCATGTCAGGTAATTTTTATGAGATTTTATGATGATAATTATAATTTAATAGTTACAACATTATAACAACGAATAACTGCGCAGCAAGTGCTAATGCGTTTTCTAGACTCGGAAAATGTTGAGGAAAATCCGATAATGATTCCATTAATTTCTTGTAATAATCGCCTTCGAACTTAATTGAGCTAGAAAATCATTAAACATCGATTAGTAATTTTGGCATGTGCTTGATTTTATAACCAATTAAATCTAATGATTTTATCTATCATCAAGGTTTTATATAAAAATGATTGGTTAGTAATATTGGTAGACGTTTTAAAATAAATGGGCTGTAATCTAGGCTAAAGACATCCATTATGGATTCATCTGGAGCCCATTAAGGTTAAAGGTTTAATAACGGTCATAATAGAGCCTTTATTAAGTAATAGCTTTTGCCCGCGGCTTCGCTCGCGCTAATTTATAATTTGACAAACAATGCGAGTTGCACTCTGATAATTCAATCATGATTCGAAAGACACGTGGAGCCATCTATTATCGTAAGAACGTTATTGTTGTTTTTCACGGGAATAGTACTTTTATTCGAGATGGAAGATATATGTCCGTTTCTGTACACCTGACAACGTATATGCAAAATTTTAGGATGATCGGTTTAGTGGCTTAGGCGTGAAAAGGTAACAAACAAACTTACTTTCGCATTTATAATATTAGTAAGGATAGCATAGTATACTATTATGCGTTTAGATGCAGCACAAGACGCGAACATTCCCTGACAAGGCCGACCGCTCTAGTACTGTTAATACTCATTGACAGAAGAGGTTAGAATCACAGTTTTTGCTATCTACATGTTCTTAGATTGAGTCCTTGATAAGTAGATTGGTATCAAAGCTACTCCAATAATCAACAAGGTGCGATTAATTACTCTGAAATTATTTAAAATGAAGTTTATTAAACCAAATCATAACAGTATTATATACACTTATAAATTAAAATAACCTAAAGAAACTAACTTAAAAAAAAACTAAAAACTGGCGTCAAAACACTCCTCCTCAACGCTGTCAACTGCAAAAAAAAAAAGAGACTGGCGGCCTCTTACCAAGATAAAAGCCAGCCCTTGGGTCACGGGAAGTGTCAACTAAGCGTTTTAAAATTTCCTTGAAAAAGCTGTGAGACCCCACGGTCCTAGAGTTTCTCTAACGTTTTTGGATACGAAACTTAAATATTTTTGGACGTACTCAAGAAGTGATATTAAGTTTGTGGAGTCGCTGTCAACAACTTTTATGTAGATATAAAAGAAAAACATCACAAAAGCGAAATTAAGTAAAATTTGAAGCCAACAAATATTCAACTTTGCACCCTTTATGGCAGGTGACATCATTTATTCAGATTTCGCATCCAAATATGATTTCTAAGATTTATATTTTATCTATGCAAAAACAACCACAAGAAATAATAAAATTCAAAGGTATTTTTGGCAATATACCTATCTGGTTTATAATCAATCACGTGTTATTTTTAGCCCAAGACTTTCTTACTGTTTTTAAATGGCCATGTTTATAATTAAACAAAGTGCAATAACCTTCCACTTTACACATGCCAAATCGTGAACTTTCCTCGTGAGAACACATGCAGCTAGCCTTGCGTTTACTTCAATCGTTAGTAATGTACTTTTTCATCAAAATACACGTATTCTTAGCTTGAGGAGCTCGTGGCTAAATAATAACGGCCGCTCGGATCGATCTTTAGGTTAAGCCGTGCTTGCCTAGGTTGGTCTGTTGATGGGTGATCACCCATTACATACCGAGTTTCCTCCGTGCCTCGAAATTTCGCCAGTTATGGTTAAGTCCCATGTAATAGGGGGCGAGCCTATTGACACCAACCGGGCACAATTACAGACTGCGTGGCTGCTATTGAGAAATTCCTGATGGAATAAGCCAATAACAACAACAACAATATCCATTTAATTTCAGGGTACTTTGGCCCATAGATGTATACCTTACAGACTAACATACTTATGATAAAATGCAAATTGTGTTAGTAAATAGAACCTTTAAAACTAACATCCATACCAATAACACCATGCCCGACCTGGGACTCGAACCCAGGCCCTCATGCTCAGCAGTCGTCTTCGTCGGTCACTTGCGACCACTACACCAACGAGGCAGTTACAAAACAATCTAATATCCATGTAAAAAGACTATAATTACTTTACTAATTCAGTTGGCTAATTGTTACTTCAGACAGCTAGTTACTGAAGTTTTAAATTTTATTTACAATCTTTTAGGTTTTAAAAACTGCACGTTAACGGCATTTTGATTTCGCACATATTTGCTGAAAGACGCAACACACAACTCACGATTAGTCGTGAGTTGTGTTCTGAGTATTCGAACGTCAGATTTTCACATAGGTATGAAGCCTCGTCTGTTGCTCTAAAATAGTGTTGTGTAAGCACGAGTCGAGATGTGCCATAGACTGACATAGACACGACACGGGTGTTAGGTTACAGGTTGTCATGCCATTGTCCTGTCCGTGACATGCATGACGTGTTTACAATGTCATGTACCTAAGTGTAACAAATATGTTACGTGGTCAACAAGTCGTGCGAAAATGTCTTTTACATTATAAAATTGTTTTTGTTCCCGTAGAATTAAAGACATCAACGCGGGCGCAACTCAAAATATTGATATTAATTTCTGGTTCGGTCAAGCCGGTACGGGCAAATGGGTGGGTGGGTAAAATGCCCACATTTCGCCAATTATGTTTAAATCCCATGTAATAGGAGGCGAGCCAAAAAAAATTCCTAAAACCCAATATCACTTTGACCGAACCGGGAATCGAACCTAGGAGCTCATGCTCAGCAGTGCGCTTGCAACCACTCGACACAAGAAGCAGGCCACACAACGAAGCACGGAAATTGAAGAACAAGCGTTCCTCAGCTTCATTAAGAAAGTTCATTCGGTTACGTCAGTGAAGGCATGAGTGAACCACTTCAAACCAATCATTAAACCTACTTGTATCGACTTCCCATTACATCACTACAATGAATTAACAATCATGCAGTTTGCAATTGCTTTTTAAATGAAGGATTTTTGGTAGCTGCGAAGTTATTAGAGCGATTTAAATTTATTCAGTCTACTTAGATAATGTATCTAAACATTTTTTTTTAAATGGCCTTACCGAGAACAAGCATTAAATATAACCATTCACACTATTTCACAGACTTGTGATAGTTTACCTGCCCCGTAGGTCTCGTGGTCGCAACGTGTGACTTCTGAGGTTGGGGTCCTGGATTCGATACTCAAGTCGGACCAAGGAAGGGGCCCGCAAGGGCCGATGCCTGCCGGGGCTGCGAGACTGTTCGAAAGAGATACCGTGGCCCTAGAACACAAAGGGCAATGAAGGAACATGGATGGGTTTTAGTCAATAAGAGTCTGACACTCCCTCCCACTCCACCCAGAGCGGGAGAAGTCATTTGATGATTTACCATCCGTAAAAGAAAAAAAAAAGTGTAATTGGGATTGTGCATTAGGAATTTCTCAGTAGCATTCGGGAATTTGGCAGTTACCTCTGTACTAAACTTCCTAGCGATTAGAAACGCTATTTCTTTAAACTTCTATGTCTACCTGAGGTCACTGTTGATTTTTTTAAACTACATACTTGCAAGTTCTTATAATGCAACTGTTTCTTTCAATGAAAAACTTTGCCAACTTAGCTAAAAATAATTGGTGTCATCATTTATGTTGTCGCCCAGAAACGTTCGTATTTTAAACAGTAAATAAACTAGAATAGAATAAAGACTCTTTGTTTCACACCTGCTACATAATAACAGTAATGACACCAATTATGGTGTACAGTTACGTAATAGCTAACACCTACAGAGTCCGCAATAAGAGTGTAGGTACAACGGTCCACATTGTTGACTATTAACAGCTTAAACGGTGCTATTAACTTACCTACTTTGATCGGTAACGCGAAGACAATGTTTGATAGTAATTTTCTGACTAATTGTGGTATTTAATAATGAAGGCTTATTTACATAGTAACATGTACGAGCACCAATATGTAAACACTTAACAACTTTTAAAAGTGATTTTCTCCTACTGTTCTGATTAAAATTTCATGTTGTTACAAATATAATATTCTGGAACTCATATTTTTTATGAAAAAGATCTTATCTGCAAGTTACAATAGTTATCTTTCGCGAAAATTGTATTTAAATTTATGAAAGTGTATACATATTGGTGCTCCCGACCGTACAGATACACTTTACTTTTAGCATCTTTCAACTTATTAAAGGGTCCATCAATCAATAAACACTTAATACTTATACTATAAATGCGAAAGTAACTCTGTCTGTCTGTAATAGTCTGTATTAAGTACCTTTCCACCCTTAAAGGGCTGCACGGATTTCGACAAACTTTAGCGCGCAGGTACATTATGCCCCGTGTTAGGTCATAGGATACTTTTTATCCCCGTAGTCCCCGTCCCAATGGAAAAAATCACAACCTCCACGCGAACACAGCCAAGGCACGGGCTGAATGTAGTATTTCGATGCCGTGAATTAAAGTTTATTTATTACTTTCCAGCACACAAACGTTCAACTTAGTCATAATTTGCCAGCGCGCCTAAACAACGACGTTTTATTTACAAAGCATTTTCTTTGTATTAATGTTTACTGCCTCTGCTTAGGAAAATACATTTTCACATTCCCATGTGAGTGTCAGAAATAACTGCGAACCTTTCTCTCCAAATATAGATGTTTTGTCAAGTCTTAGCTCTCTTAGAATCACTGAGTTTTAAGCTTTTCCTGTAACTTGTGCCTATACAAGTTAGTCCTCGTAAACTCTAAAGAACTGTTCGATCGAATACATTACATTCCAGGAACTGCAGTAGCTTTTAAATGCCCAACAGCTCGTGAAAGTGTTTGAAACGATAAAGTTTGATTGCACGACGGCTCACTAACAACTTAACGCTAATTACAATAATTGAGTCGCTCTAACACCGCTCTGACAACTTGAAATGATTAACTAGAATAAAATAGCAAACGTATAAAGGGTGTAAAAAGACCCTTAACGAAGCCGAAAGGTACTTGTTCTCCCCGTCATTACGATCATTTTTTTGTTCTAGACCATACCTGGGAACCTTCTAGTTCCGGAGATATTGGGGGTCAAAGTTCCAACTTTTTCACAAGTTTTTTTTTAAATTCATGTTTTTAATGTAAGATTTTTACTTTAAATACCTTCACGATCTCCGTACTATTAAATCCATCCATCAGCACAATTGTTTTGAGTGCGTTACATTGAGTTTTACCGTAAAACGTGATTTTTCACCCCAAAAAAAAAGTCGTTTCCCAGCCATAATTTTTGCGTAAAGTTACTTAGTTGAAGTTACTTGATGTACAGAATGCTTGGTTGACGGCTTCGTGAAGGGTCTGTTTACACCCCGTATTGTACAGTCAGTGCCTTGTATTACCTGACCCCTTATTTGTGAGAAGGGCAAGATATTGCTGTCTATACATAACGGAGCAAATGATTGATTAAATCAGCAATATTTGTAATAACGTTCTCGAAAACGGCTCTAACTATTTCGATGAAAGTTGCAATAACTTAAATATAAATTTTTGAGAGTAATATAGATTTTAAGATTTTGCGAGGTCTCATATCTGGAAAATTCGTATTTTCACCTGGGCATCGCTCGTTCGCCCAGGTATTGTACCTACTATGCAGAATTCCTACAAATAAATATATTCATCAAATTGCACCAGGCGCCCTTTAACTGGTTGAGAAATCACACCTTAAAGATGTCGTTAAAACAATAATAATAGCATTGCCAACTTGTTTCATAAGATAAAACATATCTTCTTCTCAAGCCACTTAGCTTAATTAAGTTGCCGTTACCAAATATAATACTTGTTTACCTCAAAACAAAGCATTGTGTCAGGGACATCATAAGTGTTGCCACCCTTTAAAATAAAGTGAACTTGTTTTGGAAACACTGGCAACACTGGGAAATTCTGGATTGAAAACGAATCCAACAACAATCTTAAGATTGTTTTAAATTAAATGACAATAATAATTGACAATGCACCAATTAGAAGTATCTGCTCAAACACTAAATAAAGTGTTTATACCAAACTGAACTTGTTTTGAAACTCATAACTAAGCTTCGTTATGTGATACTCGTCCATAATCTGGCCGTATAAGGAAAATTCTAATCCTTTGTGGAATCTCCAAAGAGCTATGCAGACGATTTACATGTAGACATAAGTTGTAGTTATCGCCCTATTCCTCTTATGAATCCATAGACAAACTTCTCTATATTTTTAAGCCCAAGTACCTAGTAAAAATATGATCTTTTGATTCAGAACTCGGGTACAGGCAAGACTGTGCTACTACTTGATTGATGCTTTTTGATGCGGTTTTGACCTTTTACGTTTGTTGAGGAAGATTTATGACTGTACCGAGTTATAATGTTATAAATCTTCCGTGTTGCAAGAGAAGATGCCGATGGGGGGCAATGTCACTCTGTTTAAAATTGATATTCATAAAAAACAAAAACTCGTTTCGAATATTTGTGTACAAAGGAGATCGGGCGGAACCGGTCCAAGTAGCATCGGTGAAAGAGACTAAATATTTTGTTGAAGCTGATTGAAAGAGCATAAAAAAAATTCAAACTTACCAAAAATTGAATAATGTTTCTAAAACAAAAATCAATAGAAGAAACGAAACAAGAAAATGTGTCAACTTTTCATGGCCGCTCCTGAAGAACACTGAATAACATGAACAGCGTATTATGCAAGTGTTGTCACAGTGTTACAGTCAATAGCCTGCATTAGCATACACATTGTCAACGGAGAAGAAACTTAAAATAGTTGTAAAACACATTTCAGACATATTGGAGAAATATGCACTTGTCAGTCTTTCTTTCTTTTACATTGGGCTTTGAGCGAACTCTAAAAACCATAGATAATAAATAAATGTTTTTGACCATGTAGATTCAAAACCACTATAGTTTATTTTCTTTAATTAATTTTTAATTCAAAAGCTCTGTAAAAAACTTAATATGGTAGTTCGATACAATTATCTACATCAAGGCTATTTTGTGAATTTACGGCCCATATTTTTTTCCATTTTATTAAATTATGTTTGTTTCACTTTGAAAAATCTTTTAATATTAACAATTAGATCAATTTCTAATACAATTTTTTGAGGGACAGCACCAGAAAGTTACAATTGGTATGTACCTGTTTCAGAGTATACAATAATGAATACATAGATTCCTTTTAAATTTACCACATAGTCAAAGTAATAAATCAAAGTTTAGAGCAAAACAAAGAAGGCTTTTACTCGTATAATAATGTAAAATCAGGCGTCTAATAGAGTTCATTCAGTGGTCTTCGTAATTCCTGCATGATCTTTCAATGCCTCCATCGATCTCCATTTGTAATATGACCGCTATGCGCACGAGTCTATCGCGGATAACGCTTAGTAATTGCCATCATTACTTGCGTAGGGTTGACTCAGTCATATTCTTGAGCTAGTCACACGCTTCCCGTAATTGCATCGTTCCATATACAATGAGGCTTTGATAATAGCGGCTTTGACGCCCAAAGGTTTGTAGTGTCATGAACTTGTGGTGATGATACAAAATTGGCTGGGAAAATGTCCTAGTGCATACAAAGCGATACTTGTTATTTAGGTGAGCTCGCAGGGCCTGTGTAAACAGGTCTTTTTTCGGCCTGACAAAAAGGGGTGATCACAGTTAGGTATCGAACAGAATTGGCTCGAGCCGACCACGTACCACCACATTTGCCGCGCTTTCGGTGCGGTGTCGAGTCATGTATAGTCACTTTCTCAGAACTGAAATAATGCGATAGACCTTTTTTTTTCAGATTTTAAATTATGTAAGCAAATCCAAAGTAATCAGGTAAATCGCTATAATAGTTTTTTAAATTGGATAATTGAATTATGTGTCTTTTTGACGTAATAAGTGGAATTGTAAACCGTAAAACCCGTGTTGTGATAATTTTTAAGGTTCCGTAAGGGTAACCAACGGGACCATATTACTAAGCCTCCGCTGTCCATCCGTCCGTCCGTCCGACTGTCTGTCAGCGGGCTGTATCTCATGATCCGTAGACAGTTGAAATTTTCACAGAATGTGAATTTCTGTTGCCGCTATAACAACAAATAATAAAAATAAATTAAAAATTAAAGGGGGCTCCCCTACTACGATGGTATGGTCCCCTTCATGAGTCCGATTCGCACTTGGCCGGTTTTTATGTAAAATTTCGATACAATGTAAAAATTGTTTATGAAATAAATGAAATGAAAACTTCACAACCCTAGTGGTTATCGTCCGTATATTCGAGAAAATAACGCTTCAGATTGCTTGTCTTCATGCAAGTGATTGCTCTGCGGTTGGTCTGCAATATTGCTTACCATATTGGGGATATTAGGAACTTGACCAATGTACTGATATTGTGCCCCTAAAACTTACAAATTGTTTAATATTTGTACAGTAGATTTTCTTTAGTGATATAAAATACTAACATTTCATTAAGATACATAACATCGTGCTTGACAACCCCGTTTTACCTCCTACGACAAGCCAACATTTCGTCTGCTATGTGTATATCCCATGTAACCTGGCACTGACCCTGACACCAAGCTGCTACTGAGAAATTCCTGAAAGAAAAACCCAAGAACACCACCAACGAGTCAGTCATTAAACTGGTTTTAGCGAAAAACTTGGTGCAATTGTGACGTGTTTCCCACAGTTCATTGTCTTTGAAACGGCTTTGATTCATGATGTTACGTACATCATGATTTATTGTAAACGTCATCATCTGCCTAGCCTTTTCCCAACTATATTGGGGTCGGCTTCCAGTCTAACCGGATGCAGCTGAATACCAGTATTTTACATGGAGTGACTGCCTATCTGACCTCCACAACCCACTTAGTACTGGGTAATACGATACCCCTTGATAAGACTGGTTCTTAGACTTTTTGGGCCACTGACTACCTAACGACCGAATTATTGGAAACGTATGCAAATTAAATGCGAATTTTTTGCAATTTCGTAAAGGACGCTGCCCGATCAATGCCCTGTACCGATTAGCTAAATAGTTTCCAAATTGGATTGATCAACACATTAGGGGTTCTATGTTAATAGTTTTCTCCTTTTTTTTGCTGGCTTTTACAATTTTCATTTTGTACTTGAGATAACCAACAACTGAATGTTGGTAAATAGAATAGTAACTAAGTAATTAATCAAAATAATAACTAAAAAGGTACGCTATAAAATCTTTGTGTTAGAACATGAATAGGTACTTAAAGGTTTATTATTCAGGAAACAACAATTCTACACAAACTACTTGTCAGTATATAAAATTAATTGTCAGTGGTAAATCATACAAACACATATTAAATTGTTGTGCGAAAAACAACTACAAGGGCTAAAACTAACACTTTAAAATTAACTAATACTCTGTTAATGTTCAAAATGAATCATGAGTATAAAGCGAATGATTTCGAAGATGTTTACCATATTGACAACCGTAAACTTCATCTTTATTTAAATGAAACCATGATTCCCATCACCTGTATTTGTATCAAAAATGAACCCGCCAAACAAAAATTTAAATTAAAACTACCTGCTATAACCTAATTTAACCAAATAACATTGCATACATTAATGAATGGATACTATCAAAATTCCCACGAGTAAATGAGTAAGTACCTAACTATAGCATTAGACGCAACAACCAAAATTATGGGCCAAATTGCATGAAACCGTCAAGGTGAGCCGGATTCTGGCGCTTGCGCAACGAACCTCGTGTTCGATCAATTGAATCAGGCGCATGTTTCAAGAGTATTCGGCCAAGAGCACTCGTTTACAGGCCGCACGCATAGTAAACTGTTTGCCCTTTAAATATTGCACGAAGACTGGCTGCGTTGTTGAAGCTGGTCTTCTTTTACGAAAAACTAAGCGGATACGTACCTCAAGACCCATCAAAGCTTTTTGATGACGAGCAGCCTGGCTTTAAAATAGTATCGCGAACTTTCCAAAACCTTCAGAAAACCTATAAAAAAGAAGAACCCCAACAGCGAAAGAACTTCATACAAAGCAGAAATCTATAACTTTAAATAACTAAGAACTTCCGTTAATCCTCAAGTATGGTTCCGAAACCGCAACAGTAAACGTAACACTACGACACAGCTTCGAAGTGACATCAAAACAGAAGGAAAAATGTCATCGTCGGAAACAACACTTTGAACCCATGCTCATGTCCAGATTTTTATAAGTACCTTGGTTACATGAAATATATTTTAAACTTGAACTATACCGATGCAACATCTAAATCATGTGGAACCGTAACAGTACGATGGCACGGCTGAAAGAACAATCTCTTGCACTGCGCACTGCGCACGCTTATTAATGGTAAAGTTGGTTTCACACTGAACGATGATTATCGTGAACTCGCGCGCTGCCCGGTGCGAGTTTTGTGTATCAGTTTGCATACATGCGGCTATATGGTTCAAGGTCGAAAAAACAAAATATTCAATTGGTGCCTTGAGCATCCTCGCTGATCCAGGCCCTAAAGATGGGCGCGACGTAATTGGTCCTTTTGTCGTACTTTCAATTCTTGAAACTGTTCAGCTAGCCGCGGGCCGCCGCAGCACCGGTAGCCCGCGCCTTTGTGAAGGTACCTTGGCGCTGCGCTTGCGCACACGCCACGGCTGCTTCCGCTCTTCACGGACAACGCACACTATCACACATGCATACACACAGACAAACAAGATTTGGTGCACTGCTTTAATCTGATTAGCAGTGATTAAGTAGCACAAACTTTTTACTGTTACATGTGAAATGGAAAGTTTGGCATTTTGATTAAAATATCTGAATGTCAATAAAAATATCTTTAGTCGTCCTTAAATAAATTAAAAGATTTATTAAATATAAAATAGGTTTGATCTTTTTACGAATGCAGTAAATAAAGGTAGAAACACATATTATGCCAAATCGCGTTTTTTTAATGCTTTTTGCATATTCTTTAAAAGAGAACTGAAGAGTAATGTTTAATAATGATAAATTTAAGGAAACAAAGAGGAATGACAGGGATGGATATGGATATAGATTATATTAAAAATATCTGCTCCAGTTTTAATATCCAGGGAGAAAACAGGGCAAAATGTTTGTATAGGCTAAGCGCCGGCTGAATGTTTCAGTCGCAAAATTGCATTCATTGTTATGACAAAACATTTCGCTGAGGTTATTAATAATAGCCTCTATCACCACTACTGGTACACATTAGCCCCGGGAGTCATGGGGAGATGGCTTAGCCCAGCAAAGACATGATGTGATGATGCAGCCTAACAGTATCCAGTAGTACCACAGTCCACTTATGATTTATCGTGTATGATATACATATATCCGTTATTTTTACATCTGAATGTAATCAGCGGTCAACGGATTGTAGGTTGACATGTGTATGCTATTTTCGTATTGCATCGAACCGTTACTTTCTCGACGAAATTTACAAAAAAAATACCTACTTATAACGGACTCTCGGCTCGTTAATGGACATTGCCATCAAGTTAACTATAGAAAGTATACTTTAGCATACACTCAGCTACAGAAGTGAGAAGATAATGAAAGTACAAACTCAGACACTTCAAAAGACGCACCTTACCTCAAATTCTGAGAATGAGAGATGAATGCATCATGCTTCTTTGTCTGGCAAAGTTGGCTAATGGATTTTTACTTTTGTTTGCAACAGTACTTTTGAAGGTCAAATAAGTTCAAGTTCGACTGAGTTCATTAAGACTGTTGATACAGAAAGTGGGCAACGTCGCAAATATTTCGCTGTTTTGATTAATTTGGCATTATTACTGTGCGGAAATAAGAAATATGGCTAATTAGTGAACTGAAATATTGAATATGAAATACAATAATTAATATCATAACACCGAATATTTAGTTTTAGATATAAAAAGTATTTGGAAACTTTCCAAATGCCTTTGTATCACCTAAAACGGTTACAAAATAAAATTAAGTTTTTGAATTGCAATTCATTATTAATATTCTAGTTCACTAGTTAGCCAATATTGTCAAGTCAAGGTAAATATTTGACAGCTATTTGCGACTTTGCGAACTTTTTGGATGAACGCTCTTAAGCAACATTAGAGACACATTCTCAGACTATTTGTTAAAAATAAAATAAGAGTTTGTTCTTTTAACACTTCGTCAACTTTCATTTTTTTAAGATCCTCGTTTTATTTTTTTATTGTTTTGAAATGTCAATGATGTTTGGCATTAAATTGTTGTTTTATTACAATGTCTTTGACCGAACATTCTAATATCTGTATCCCCGTATTATATACATGCAATCTTGTCATTGACATTCTGAAGACATTAAAGCATATGATAGTCATTAAAAATAAAGGAGGAGCTCGTGGCTAAATAATAACAGCCGCTCGGGTCGATCTTTAGGTTAAGCCGTGCTTGCCTGGGTTGGTCTGTGGATGGGTGGTCCCCATTACATACCGAGTTTCCTCCGTGCCTCGGAAAGCACGTAAAGCCGTTGGTCCGGCTGTCATTTGTAGATCTTTGACAGTCGTTAGGTAGTCAGTGGCCCAAAAGTCTGACAACCAGTCTTACCAAGGGGTATCGTATTACCCAGTACTAACTGGGTTGTGGAGGTCAGATAGGTAGTCACTCCATGCAGGCTAGGCAGATGATGATAGTCATTAAAAATAAAAGTATACTTTTAGCAAGTCAAGGTACTGATGACCTGAATTGTTTTGTTTCAGGTTTGGAAGACACGGTGAAGCTGGTGAAAGGAATTGGCGGCAAGTGCTACGGGTACGTGGTGGACTTGACGCAAAGGGAAGACATCTACAGGGTTGCCAAGAAAGTCGATGAAGAAGTCGGCAGGGTACGTAAACATCTTACTAGATTTGAAACGTAACATCAAGCCCGTAATCCCCGAAGGATTAGGTAGAGATGTAAATAACAGTACACCCATATTTTGTCAGTTACGTTTAAGTTCCATGGGCGAGCTTATCGTCATCCCGGGCGCATATCCAGACTGTTTCTGTCATATTCCTGAAGTAAAAACCCAATATCACCTTGCCCGACTTGAGAATCGAACCCAGGACTTTTTGCCATGGGGACAGGCAGAACGTGCTACGATCCTTAGTTCTTACATACTCCTTTCGTTCATCACCCACGGTACCTACCTAGTTCTTCTCTCAATGTTAAGGTATCGTCTTCTGTGGTTTATTTTAATTATTCATCCCCTAAATAACTTTAACGTGTTTGGACAGGATTAAGCTTCCTAAAACCTTTTTAAATTGGTTTACTTTGGACCGATGTCATGTTAAGTAAATAATAGCATTCCAAATATTTAATTACTAAAATGCATGTTTGCACCATTAAAATTACTTAGTGTTGATACATATTATGACCTTTTTTAATATTCCCTATTGATTGTCAATATAAATCGGTAAAAAGGTGTTAAAGATCGCTGTACTAATATTGACAAAGCCAACTCGTAAAGTGTTGTGACCTTTACCAGTCATTGAATGGTGCTGAATCCCAAAACAAGTTAATATTTTTTTATGTACTTACTTAAAATAAAAATTCGTTATGATAAAATGCAGAATCAGGGACAAAGAGAGCCAAAACATCGTTAAGTTATTTTATTTTTATTTTAATATTTTTATTTATAACAGCTTAATGATAGTCTCATTACTATCTTAATAATGCGACAGTTAAGAACTTAAACTAATAACCTAAACTATATACTTACAGTTACCAAATTATAAAAATTAAAACTAACATTATTAAATTATTACACCATAATAAAAGCATTCATCAAGGTTTTCATTTCCTTATGACAGTAATTATAACAATGTTAATTGTTTAAATGGTTATATTTTTAATTAAACATTTATAAAATCGACTACATTGCATTCTTTGAGATTAATCAAATAGATAGATACTGTGGTATCCGGTTCGTGTGGGTGGGTTTAAATAAAAATAAAAGGCATATGGGGTAATTAACTCAGTTAGCCCTTTCTTCTCAACTTAATCTATTCTAATTACGTACGAAACAGTTTTCATAATTGGTGTAACAAGACCATTAACGAAGCCGAAAAGCACTTGTTCTCTCCATCATTGCGATTTTTTTTTATTTCTAGACCATACCTGGGAACCTTCTAGTTACGGAGGTATTGGGGGTCAAATTTCCATCTTTTTTTTAAATCCTTGTTTTTAATGATAAGATTTTTAAACGTCTTTAAACGTCTCCACGACCCCCGTATTATTCAATCCGTCCATCAGCACAAAGTTTTAAGTGCGTTACATTGTGTCCTAGCGTAAAACGTGATTTTTCACCCAAAAAAAGAAAGTCGTTTCCCAGCAATAATTTTTGCGTAAAGTTACTTAGTTCGATGTTCATAATGCTTGGTTGACGGCTTCGTTAAGGGTCTTGTTACAGCCTGTATAAGTGTATATGTATATTATATCTTATTTATAATGTGTCAGACATTCTTCTTAAATTATCATAAAGGTTATGTCTATACAGTCACCACTTATATTATTGTAAAACAGTGTGATAAATCTCTACTGACTAATTAATATTCCCAGCAAACACTCGACAGTCTAGTAGAGCTATATAATACTGAGATAAGGTTGTAAGATGACGGATATGATATTTATCTAGACACAGCACCGACTCAGGAAGTTGGTACATAGTGAAAAATGTCAACATGCCCAACGCAAGTCAAGTTGCGAAGGAAAGCTCGCACTATAATTAGGAATGAGTATCTAACTATACATATTTGCTTTAGGAAAATTCTGCTGCTAGACTCAGCCACAACAAGGCTTGTTAGTGACACATGTGAATACTTAGTTTTGTATCCGAAATTCACCCTAAATCTATTGCCTTATGTGCACAAGAGTTGGTTGTACTTTGGTCGCAGAATTAATACTAGAAACAACAATCATCATTACCATATTAGTCCGAAATCACTCGTCCTTTATCCAGGTGTTCCCCGCGACTTTGACGATATCGTCGTCGTCAATGAGCTTAAGACGGCCCTGGTTTCTTTGGCCTAACCTTGGCCACCACAACGACATTAAATAATATCTTTAAAACCGTGGAGGCCTTACGAGGTGAGGGCGGATTGCAGGCAATCGCTTGACGGTCTAACTACAGGACCTCCTCGTGTCGTATGTTGCCTTCCAATATTTACAAAAACTGTTTGATATTCCAGGTGAACCTGCTGATCAACAACGCTGGTGTGGTCTCCGGAAGCTACCTCCTCGACACGCCCGACCATCTCATCCAGAGAACTTTCGATGTTAACATTTTAGCACATTTCTGGGTGAGTCAAATTATTTTAAAATGGGCGTACTATTAGGTACAGTCACGAGCACCAATATGTAAACACTTAACAACTTTTAAAAGTGTTATATCCTACTGCTCTGATTAAAATGTCAAGTTGTTACGAAAATAGTATTTTGGAACTCATATTTTTATGAAAAAGATCCTATTTCCAAGTTAAAATCGTTATTTCTCGCGAAAATTGTTTTCAAATTTAGAAAAGTGTAAACATATTTAGGAAAGTGTAAACAATTGTTGATTAATTGCAAAATTATAAATGAACATTAAAAATTAACCGTTAATACGTTGGTACTAACACTTTAATTGAACCGGTAACTCGATAATTGCGAGGATACATTAATTTTGTACAGGAAAAATAAACTCACCGTTTGGCAGGCGTTAAAACGGAATTAAACATAATTTTGAATAAATTACGTCCTAATATAATAAATCTTACTATGGTAGGTCATCAAACCTTTTCATTGTGAATTCAGGCATGAAGCAGTGAGGTAAATACGGTGAGGAAAATTTTTGCTCATAAAAACCGGAATATTTATTGGATGTAGACGGTTAATTACAACTAAGGATTGAAAGGGCTTTGAACTTGGTTCAGAGACCCCAATGACGACCAATCAAAATAAAGATGACGCTGCAGTCTCTTCAGTCAGAGCCGTTCCACCACCAAGATAAACTAAACCTTGTTGTAATGAAAATAAAAACCACAGTGAAATGACTGTAGTTGTATTTGCACACACCTAAACAACTTTTTATTTTTTCGCAGACGGTAAAAGCGTTCCTGCCAACCATGATCGAACACAACGATGGGCACATAGTGACCATTGCGTCCATGGCTGGCCACGTCGGAGTGGCCAAGCTGGTCGACTACTGCTCTTCCAAGGCGGCTGCCTGTGGCTTTGACGAGGCTTTGCGATTGGAGCTGGAGACTCAAGGCATCAAAGGAGTCCGCACGTCCCTCATATGCCCGTACTTTATCCGCTCTACTGGCATGTTTGAAGAAGTTAATTCTAGGTAAGGTTATAAGAAACTTTATTGAAACATCCATCTTGTCTAACTCGCCAAAATGGCTTTTCATCCCCGACAATTTGCGTCATATAAAAATTCAGAAAAAAAAAAAACAAAATTATGTGAGAACATGAGGTGATGATTTTCTTTGTCTTCACATTTTATATCCACGTCATAAATAAATGTATAAATGATTGACGTCAAACCGTACACAAACATAGAATTGTAAAGAATGAATAAAACTTTATCAAATAATAACATCAACCTTGTGAAGTTCAAAGCACTAAAGTAAGGTCGAAAAGACATCAACTTTTTGAAAAACTTGTTTTTATTTTTGAGTCAGATCCGGTAACCTGTACGGCAACATGACGGAGTTATTCCACTAGAAACATGTGTAATTTCAATTTATTACTACCACCGACGTAATCCCCTTACGACATTCGCGAATCATGGCCTAAATAGAAAATGATAATATTAGATACGAGACTATATAACAAACAGAAATAGAACACATTTTGTCTCTGGCATGGCAGACGATCGATCGATGACGTTTGCAGTGTGCCTCTGGAATCGCAGCGCTGACCACCACCTAGACCAGTTGTTGGATTGGCTGTTGGCACATAAGAAATGTATGCAAGAATGAAATATTAAAGACTGTCTCGTTGGTCTAGTGGTTGCAAGCGCGACTGCTGAGCACGAGGTCCTGGGTTCGATTCCTAAGTCGGGCAAAGTGTTATTTGGCATTTCCTTCAGGACTTCTGTCTGGTTGGTCTAGATTTGTGCCCAGTTGATGGTACACATATATGGATAGGATCGCTCCCTACATGGAACTTAAACATAACCGGCGAAATGTGGGTGTACTATATGAGTACACCTCTGCCTAACCGTTCGAGGAGTACATGGGTGATGTTATGTGATATATGTGAAATATTAAATAGAGAAACTTTGTTTCCAGATTTGTGCCCCAACTGAACTCAAACGACGTTGCTGACCGCGTGGTGTTGGCGATCCGCACGGACGAGCCCTTCGCCTTCATTCCCGGTTACTTCCGCATCTTGCTGTCGTTCAAATGGTAAGTCAACTCCTATGACACAAGAGTTGCAAGCACGACATGACACAATACTCCTGTATGATATCTGACACGACCTACGTAAGAACTGCTCCAGTCAGGCATAGAATTGAGTCAGTGCTGATGAAGTATCGGTGTTACTTGGATTATGTAACCAATAGTAGATAGGTACATCTATCTAAGTTCTTCAGATGGTTCCTCAAACAGTTCTCCTACTATATAATTCGCCCTTTTGGCATAATCTGGGCTGATTGAGCCGAAATCTTTCTTATGTAACCACTACCTTTAAAGACCCACTTCCAAATAAATCGTACTCTTCATTTACTCGTCTACAATCCACCAAGTTTCGTTAGCACATCCTTAACAAAAACTGCATTATTCCAGGCTGGTGCCATGGCCGTGCATATCAGAGCTGATCCGAGGACTGGTCCCCGACGCAGTGCCTGTGCCGATCCCTGGACGTTCGGCGCCAGTGGCCACTAAAGTTGCTAACAAACCATCTTTGGACGCTAAGCACGGCGCCGGCGCAGGTCCCATGACTGTGCGGCCGCCTGCAAGACACGACCGGCAAGTGTGACGACACAACGGGTTGCGTTGTAGCAATAGTTTTGTGAGGCGAGAGGCGAGGCTTATGCTAACTTGGTCACGGGAATTAACTCAAATCAAACAATACGGAAGTATAAAGACAATTCGCAAAAGAGTCTCAAAATCTATATACAGCAGGTTGTAAAATTACCCAAATTAATACCACAAAGATTTTGAAGAGCTCCTTTTGTAATGTCGTAAATTATTCATGATTATAGATTTTGGATACACCCTCAAGTTTCGAAATACAGTGCATTTTTCAGTTAAAAATAAACTAAGTAAGTAAGTAATGAATAAATGATCAAAGCTAAGCCGTTTGGTCGAGCCTCTCGCACCTCTATGTTAAATGATAAGAGCAGTTACGGCTAGTTGATATCGAATTACATGTACAACATAATACTATTATAGTAATACTATAACTTGACATTAAATGTGTTCAACATCGTATGTAATCGTACTATACAATCTATGACTGCTGTGTTGCCTTTATATGAGCTAATATTGACGGGGCCTTATAAAAATAACTAAGAAAAATGATTTGCTGATCATCATTTTAAAACTTGTATGTAGTTAAAGCTAAGCTGCGCTTGCGTTTCTTCTGTTGTTAGAGATGCAATGCAAGTGCAATAAAGGAAAAATGCATAATTTTGCCGTTGAATGAAATTCGGTAAAAAAAAGTACAAACGCATCTTCTATTGATTAGAAGATTTTCACAGAAAAACGGAGGTATGTATGCAAAATCACTTACCTTTAGTAATGTACAAACAATGCCCAGAAAAAGAAATACACCCTGTTTAATCACGTTTTACAATCATGTATGCATTTATTATCCTAGAGCAAGGGATAATACCTCTTCAAGACTATAAGCCGTTGTTTTAAATAACTGACATAATTTCGGCAACCAGAGACTAAAAGTAATACAAAAAATTGTACAGACTAAATGTTGCTGAATGATTTGCCAATCTACTACCTGTTTAAAAAATATTACGTACTTTTAAATTCTGTTGAACCAGCATTTGATCAAGCCATGGAATATTTTAAAAGCTAAATAAAATAATGGCATGCTTTCAGGCACTTTTGCTTGAAAAAACCACAATTTTATCTTCCACGTACTTATGTACATAATGTATTTTTTTTGCTAAAATTCTATAAGAATTAGTTATGTACGGACACCTGTGGTACTTAGTCAAACTAAGATAATAATTAAGATATTCTGGATGTGATTTTATAAATAAGATTTTTCTACCGCTAATGTTAGTAATTAAATTGTACTCTTTTGCTATACATTGAAATTATATTATTAATAGACGAGAAAAAAAAATGTATGAAAAAAGAGCATCCTGTACTTACAAGTATACCTCTTATAAAATAAGTTTTCTTTTTATTTATGTTTAAGATTAGTTAAATAATGGAATGGGACGACAATGTAACTGCTTAAGGATATGTAAATATGTTTGATTAGTTATTGTATAGCCTTCCAGCTAATACCTAACGTTGTAAACAGTAGTTTAGGGTAAACTGGACTATTATCTATTTGATTTTAGGGATGAAACGAACCGCACATATTTTCTTCATATTCATATTTTCTTTAATTATTAGTTGCAGACTTTGATTTTATAAAAAAAATGAATTCACTAGAGGCCTTAATCAGGAAGAATCCCGTGTTCCCCCTTTATAGCTTACACAAGACCTTAAATTCTTAGATTTAATCCTAACACTGCTAGACAATTTATGCATCTAACTTGACCGTAAATAAATTAGTCTTAATTTGACAGATTTATTAGAAGAAAAAATCATTGATGCTGGCGACACACAATTGTATCTTGATGGTACATAAGGTCCAGTTTACTCTAACACGCAAAATAGTGTTACCTCTTGTACTTATATTTTTTTACCAATATGTTGCGGTGGAAGTGTTTGATGCATTCATTTATACTCATTCTGATATACTCGTTACAAATTATTCAGAATCATAATGAGAATATTTCTATGAGCGCGTCAAAATTAATAAAAAGATGAAAATGTTAACGAGTGTTTTATTTTTGGTTTAGTTATTTACAAACATTTTATAAAAACAGTTTGTTCAGACAAAACAACTTATATTTAGGAACTTACTAATTCAATATAAAAAAGATTTTTAAAAATTCATTGCACATTTGAACAGTTATTTTAAAATATTTTTGTGTTATTGTCAAAAATATCTTTTATTAAGTGCTTAGTGATATTTGTATACTTTTAACATTTTCTTGCATTTTTTCAACGTTAACAAAACAGATACAATTTCGGATCTGTTTTCACCAAGTCAACGGCTGCATTTAGCTCTGAATTTTCAAGTTACTCTACATAATTTCGATGTTTTAAAGCGATCGATGGTTGTGCGACAACTTATCTTAACATTATTTAAATTAGGTTCTTATTATAAAGACGTAAAATGCAATGCTGCAAGACTAGCAAAAATACTTTAATATTCTCGAGCTAAAAAAATAAAAATTAAGTACTTTTAAATTATTATTATGTTTTCTTCAGACTTCCTTCTTCAGGAGATTTTTTAATAACAGGATAATTTTATTATGACATTATACAAAAAAAAACAAATAAGCCTTAAAATCTTAATAATTTAAAAAAAAACACGTGACGACAAAGGCACGAATGGCAACAATTTTAAATCTTAACTGTTTACTTATACTTTACGTAAGTACATTACCTTTACAAAATATATTTTGTACTATTTATTACAGGTAATATTATGACCGATAGATTGCATATCTAATTAAAAAAGTATTATTTTTAATAAAAAGACAAGCTATTATTAAATACTCATATTCTTTTGCATTATTAATTGAAAGCAAGTTAACTAGGCACCTTTGTGATTGTCGGGGTGCTTCGCAGCGTTTGTGCGACGCATACGCCGCGTCTACGCAGCTGCAACGCAGGTGCTACGCGGCCGCGTGGCCACGCCGGGTCTACGCCGCGAGGCCGCAACTGCCTACGCCTATTGCGAGGACATACTTATTGCACAGAATACAGAAAAGAGGATCAGTAGGTAAATTATCATTTTGTTCTACGTGAGGTTCGTTCGTATGACCAAATGTGTCTAAAATAATTAAGTACTAGTACAAACAAATCAACTAATATACAAAAGTAAACTAATGGTAATAAGTACAAATATGATTAAAGTGGCACTTTTTGCCACTAGAGGCACTATCTACTGTCAAGATTTTATTAACCAACTTTATTTTAGTCAGGATGGCCAAATCAATAAGTACCCTTTAAATAGAAAACTAAGTTTAATTCCCAGTTTCTGATTTTATAATTTGATTAAGTTACTGTTTCAACTCCAATTAAGGAGTTTCCTTCAATGTAACTTAAAGGCACTCGAAATTCCAAATTTAAAACTTAATTTAGTCCTAAACTGCATTCAATTACTCAATCTAGAAACTGGTAATTAGACTATCATAACAAACTCAATACACAGAACCTAATCATTCTTATCCCTAGGAAACGAATCAGGCAGCCTGAACTCTGAAATAGGCGAAATATACAAGGGGTTCAATTCCTGCATATGCTTCCTGCTCTCTTGAGCTTCTTTGACAAATTTCGCATAAGCTCGTCTGTCGGAGAACACCTGAGCACACCTGAAGAACACAATGATGATCAGCCCGATGGCTACCACACAGCCCACGATTATGAGTCCATTCCACATGATTCTAGCACTAGTGGGAGTGTAACACTCCTTCGAACCGATGGTTATCTCGACTCCAGTAGATTCGGGGGAGTAAGTGTACTTGTACTCGCATTCTAACTCATTTTCTTCTAGACGGAGGAAGCATGACGTCACGTTGTCGAATACTGTAAAAAGGTTTTTGTTGTTAGTGTTGTGAGAGTTTTAATCCCGCGATCATGGCGCTTGCAACAGCGTCGAAATATCGGGAGCTCAAAATAATGAACAATCTCACGGAAGATATCCCGTAAGTGACAGTACAAGTTGAGTTTTAATTTCATTTGCAGCTAGATGATAGTCTGCCCGAGGACATAACAAGGCTTGTAGAGAATTAAGGAACTCGTCTATGGACTTAAAACAGATCATGTTGGCTGCAGCTGAAACCTAATGCTCAAAAGCTCTGGTACATTTTACAAATTTTCTTTTTTTGTAGATAGCAACGGTTCCAAAAACAGTAAAACGGACTAAACATGAAAAAAAATAACGATGACTTTGTTAAGACTCATTTCTACTTCAGCAATTATACGTAAAGATGAGACAGATCGTCTAAATAATGACAAAATTAGTGTCTAGTGCTCCTAAGCTGTCTCTAAACCACAAACCACGACAGTTTAGATGACGACTGTCATTACGGTTAATGCTTTCAAGTGTAAGAAACTAATGCCAACCGCAATTTAAGATTTTTACTCTTCTAGTAGCGAGAGTCGTTATTTTAACACATTAACCTCTAACGGTAACCTTTCTCTGTCTCATGTGAGTGAGCCAAATGCATAAACTTGGAAGGTAAAAGTATACAAAAGCATTAATATTTACACAGAAAATCATTAAAGAAATCTTTTCTAATTGTTGAAAACATGACAAGAGCTAAAAAAGCAGACCATGTACCGTTAAGTTTAAGATTGAAGCGCCAGCGCAGTCCGCGAAATTTAATCATGTAAATTCGCCAGTTATTTGAAGGCCCGTGTAATACAGGGCAAGTCTATTGCCATCAACCGGGCACGAATCCAGGCTCCGTGGCTGCTGCTGAGGAATTCATGGTGGAAAAACTCAATAACACTTTGCCCGACCTGGGAATCGAACCCAGGCTTCACGTTCAGCAGTCGCGCTTGCGTCCACCAGACCAACGAGGCAGCCAAACAGCAACCAAAGAGCTTTTTCACTTTTTTTGACAGGCTGAAGCCGGTTCCTCGTCAATATAATATATGTCACAACAGCCAGAAGTATCACCCACCAGGCCCATTCATCCTCTCAACGACGGTAAAGTTGACGCTCCCGATGGTGCAGGTGTCGGTGCAGCTGGTGTTGAGGTGGCAGGCCACGCAGGGCTCGGCGTGCGCGCACAGCGGGTTGTCGCACGTCGCGCACGACTCGCAGAACATGCCCGAGTACTTCGCGCCGCTCTCGTCTGCCAAGTGGCATTCGCAACGACCTGGGGAAACGGAATAACTTAAAGACAGAGAATATTTATAGAACAAATTAAGCCTCAAATTTTTCAAGTAGCGGTAGGTCATTTGTTTTTATTATGTTACAATTTCTTCTATTATTTTAGTCATATAATTGCATACCAAGTATTTATATTCTTCTTACTTTGATTAAAGCGGTGTGTTTTCTGTTTTTGTGCTCACACCATAATTTTTTTTTATTATAAGTCTATACGTGAGGATTTGTAATTGGCTTTCTGGTGATTATGGTTTCCTTTTTTGTTAGTTTTTATTAGCTGTAAGTCCTCCATGTACTAAAATAAATAACACCGGAAATGACAAATTGGGAGCGGTGACTAGGTTAGAAGATAAACTATCGGAAAGAAACAATTAAGTAAGTAGAGGTGATATTCAAACTCATAAGCATGAGTTTGAAAGAGTTTGTGTTGTTCGGACGAACGAACATGAGCATGAATTTCGCTCGCACTTTTGTTGCACCTCTTCTTTGTGTGTTGAAGGATGACTATTTTATTATCATAAAAAAGTTTAAAGAAATTGAAGACATTTGGCTAAATGAATATCTCTATCAAGGTATGAATGCCTACCACACCCTCTCTCTAGCACACTCTACGGTCTAGTTATCTAGACTCAACTCACCACACACACAATCCCCGTGGCCCGAGCACACGCCGCCTCCGGCCGGCGACACGCAGGTGTCCGTGTTGTCGGTACAGTCGCACGCGGACCCGCTCCAGCCCTCAGTGCAGGCGCACTGCCCACAGACGCACACTCCCCTACCAACTCCACCGCATTCTAGGCTGTTCTCTCTGAAATTGTTTTTAGCATGAGATTACCTAGTTTATAATATTGTAGAAGTATTTGGAAGTAAATTAACGGTTTATGTAGAAGATGTATTTGAAAGGAGGTAGGTAGTCTCCAACCGAACTCAAATTAGCATGGAAAGGACAGGACAAGGATATTAATCAAAACACATAACATAACAAAATCCATATTTAAGTATATACTTTAGCAGATAGCCTAGTGCTGTGACCGTTGGACTGCCAAGTCATAGTTCTCGATTTTGAACCCAAGGCCACATACCTCCGATTGTTCGGATTCAATTCAAGTGGAGGTTAGAGGTATAATTGTCACTTGCTTCGGTGAAGGAACACATCGTGAGGAAACCAGCATGCCTGAGAGATATTTCTTGACGGCATGTAAAGCCAAGTCAGAGGCCTATGGGTGGCATAAAAACTCTGACACCAGATTAGGCACTCACCACGCGATAAAGGAGTATAGAAGACCAAAGTCACTCAGACCGGTGGTATGTCCTCTAAATTTTAGCCCCAGGCTGGTCTGCCTTTGAGTCTAACCTTAAAATAGTAGGATTGTACTTGCGCGACTAGTACCCTAATATGACGAATGTATTTTGGTTCGAATGTAAATTCCATGGAAGAAGCTACTGTTTTAACATTTCAACCTCATTTGCATAACTTTACTGGCAGTTATTTTGTGAAGGCACATTAACCAGCCCATTAAACAGCTATCAGTAGAACTAACGCGCCTATTCCAAATGAGACAAGTAAACACATTCCGCGTATATCCAGAAATACTCCAAAGTGTCGATGGTCGGTAACATGAAGTGTATTTACTAATGGCCTCAATAACTACCGACGTATAGCGTGTCTGGTTAAAGTCAACTGATTTACTGATGTAAGAAATTAGCTCAGGAAGTCTTTGCCAGAGACATACTAAATGAAGCCGTCAGTGAGTTTTTGTCTCATTGTAAGCACATTGCAATTAAATCGAGTGCACATCCGTCCGGGCTGAGGTACAGTAACTGAGAATTTCCGAAGAAAAAAGTCTATACTTTATAGCCGCACTTGAATAACGAAAAGTCTGTGCAGTTTGTATCCTGCATTTTTTTTAGTTTTGGTTCTGTGAGTGATGGAGTATTGTTACAAATAATTACTCCACGTTAAAAACTGAAATGAAATGAAAATGGGAAAAATCTATTAAATATCTTCATCTTTCACCTAATAAAAATATAAATCACAAGTGGACTCAATCAACTGTCATAAGAAAAACTAACTAGGACCTATGATTAAACCCTGTGGAGCACCAACTCAAAAGTTGAAGTTGACATGACTTAAAAAAGTTATAGCAAAAATTATAATAGAAAAATTTAAGCGCAGCACGAGATCGGTAATTCGGCATCACCTCACCCCATTTCTATTAACTGATCCCGTTGCCGTTGCGCGAATATGATGCATCATAATTTAACGTTGCAGTCTGGAGTTTTATAGAATGCTTGAGGCGATGTCGATCCGGTGCAATGCTTATACAAGAGAACTTTCATCGGCTTTGTTCAAAAGGAATAACTTAATAGTACTCACCGGCTAACATCACAGGTCGCACACTGGCAGTACCGGCCCGTGAAGCCGGGGTCACAGTCGCACTCGCCGCACATGCAGTCGCCGGCGCCCGAACAGGCTATGCTGCGCGTCGCGTTGGGCTCGCGGCACTGCGCCATCAGTTCCACTGACTCGATCGCGTTGCCTATCGCGCAGTCGCATGATGGACCGGACCTGGAATAATGGTGGTAGAGGTTGGTCTTAGAAGTTCTTAACTTTCAGCAGATCTATCGGTGTTTTAGACAGGATACGGCAGGACATGCAAAATCCCGTCAGCTAAGGTGTTAATTTTAGCAAAAATGCTGCAGTTTGTCATAAACTGCAAAAAAAAAAAGAAATCTGTCTACGTCATTGCACCACAACACTTCAGTTTTTGTCCTTACCGCAGTAATTTTACAAGAGGCGCTTGAAAAGCAAAGGACTTTACAATACCAAGAATATGTCCGTAATTGCCGTGTCATTTACGAAGTAGGAAGCAGTAACTAGAATCGGTCTCTAGCATGTCTTTATTGCTTTGGCAAACATTGCACACGAGGTGCGAATTGGCCGGGCACATTATTTGCAACCGTCTTCTTATGAAGCACTGCATTAAGAACCTCATGTATGTACAGACGGCAGCACACCTAGCTACTACAATCTGTCAAATTTCTTTAATAGATCTTCAACTTTATCGCTAAAGTATAAGGTCCATGGTTGATTGAGAAAATTTGACAGTTTCGGGTAACTTGATGTGCTTGCATCTATACAATGCAGTATGGTAAAAGTACCGAGTAACGGATCGGAACGGATCTATCAGATTATCATCTCATCTTGAATTTGTTTGTTCTAAATTGAAAATACCGTTACAAAGTGCCAAATAACGTGAATCTGACAAAACGAGTCTTCTAGCACACTGGCAGTAGCGTTCCTTACTGAATGTGTGGTATGTAAGTAAAAGGTATTGAGGATACTAAGTAACAGTCACTTTAGCAATACAAATCCATAACAGTATTCAACATATATTCATTGTACCAATCATTTTGAGACCTCTGCTACATGAAAAAGAATGCTTCAGCGATAAGAAAGGTAGCTTACCATCCCTTATTACACTGACACACTCCACACACGAAATGCGCGTTGACAGGACACATGGGCGCCATTTGCGGTTGTGCTTCTCCGCTGCACGCACACCCGCACTGGATGTCCACCTCTAGGGTCAGAGCGTCCTGGCCCAGTTGTGACTCTGATATGCGGATTGTTTCTTTTGACTATTGGGAAAAGAATTAAGTATAAATATGGTGATTGTTTTAACGGAGATCGTCGTGTTTTGATTTATTTTATCAGGGTAGTTCTATCCAATCTTGAGGTAAGGTAAAACCAAACTCTTAAAATAAAAAGGGAAGATGAAGGGACAGTTAAAAGAAAACAGCAAGAATTTAATGATGATAATACGGGTTGCAGACCAAGAGCTAAGCTAAGTTAGTTTAGCTTAGCTCGCATAGCTGACGTAGTTTTCCATACTTGTGTGCAGACCGCAAACTATGCGAACTAAGCTATGTGAGCTAACTAAAATATGCGAAGCTAAGTTAGTTGTGTATGCCGATGCGCAGCTACACGAGCTAAGCTAAGCCCCTCCCGCTACCCCGCACACCCTTTGCACATCCTTCGCCAGTGCTGTCGCAACACTGACTGAGCTTTGGCTTAGCTGTTGGTGTGCACGCTATTTATTTCTAGCTTAGCTTAGCCTAGCTTGCTTGGTATAGCTTAGTTTTCGGTCTGCAACCGGCATAAAGATGGGGGTCCTGCCTAGCATGAATTTTTAAAGATTTAGGCGAACAAAAAAGTAAGTTGGTCAAAGCATTCTACTTACCGACTTAAATTCAGGACACGCCTCCAAAGTGACGTGAGCTTCATAACGTAGCGTCATTCCATACTCCACACCAGTACACCTCGTCTCCTCTTTCAAAGGCCCGCCTTTAACACCACAGTCAGTAAAGTACCTAATTTTAACTGGTCCCAGGTCAGAATCATCATGAAAATTAACCACGCTGACAATATCTTCGTAACCCATCTTTACTAGTTTTAAAATATTGGAACTGTCACTCTCTAATTTGGCAACGTAAGTAAAGTCTTCGAGTAGTTGATTCAAACTATCGTAGTGACCCTTAACGCCTTCTGTTACGGCGAAGATTACGTTGACCTGAAAATTGTCGTGAACGTTTAATGTTTGATCGTCCGTAGTTTTTATGGTGTTTGTTGGGGCAATGTCAATCTATTAACTCACATTTATGTTAGGTGTGTCAAGACAATAATTAATTTTGATCAAACTAAGAAAGTGATGTCGTAATCTTATTCTTGCATGCTTCAGGAATATGTGATGTCGTAATCTTTTTCTTTAACAATAAAGAATACGATTACGACACTACAGATTCCTGAAGACTTTGAGTCTTGCACGCTTTCTTAGTTTGATCAAAATTAATTGTCTTGACACACCTTATGGGTTACAATATTACTGCTAAGTACAAAGGCGAGCTTAACAGATAATTTTTTTTTCTGACAGAAAACCTTAGTGCATATAATAAAAGTTTTCAACAGTGCCTGCCTGATAGTTTTTAAGCCATAATTATTAGTGTTGGGGCCCTGTATTACTTTTATTGATATAGCCTTAGTCTGCCTCGTCGATCTAGTGGTCTCAATCGCGACTGCTGAGCATGAGGTCCTAAGTTCGATTCGGGTCGGGCAAATTTTTATAGGGTTTTTCCATCAGGAATTTCTTAGTAGTAGCAACGGAGTCTGGTTTTGTGCCTGGTTGATGGCAAAAGGCTTGCCCCCATTACAAGGGACTTAGACATAACTGGCGAAATGTGGGTGTACTATTAGGTAATGACTAATCTTTCAGGGATTACAGTCGTGATGTTATGTTACATAGCCTTAAAAACATTGCCTTCTAAACTATAATAGATTCAATGTTCGCTTATCTTAGAATAAATCTCACCTTGTACTTTTCCAGTAGCCTATACAAATGCGCTACCGACGGGTAGTCGTAAGTAGCGGCATCGGAGTAGTACCCTTTGTCGTCCAAGTGACATTGATCATCATTCTTCTTAGTCGCGCCACCTTTAATAGATTAGGCTTCGTTATCAGATGACATGTGTAATGTTAAATCTTATTTATTGTGGTATTTGACTTCGTTGGTATGTTTGTCGCTCGTGTTTGTGGTAACTGTTAACTGATTGTTAACTTGAACTTTAACTGTTTTATCGCATTTTATTGGTTTGGTATTGATTACACAGTTCCTTTCATTAAAGATGGAGTGTGGTTTTTAGTTTGTGAAATTCTTTGATAAATGGTTCAAAACTGTAAGTTACTAGTAAGCCTAGTATCCACTTAGTTAAATGATTTGTGTGATTTAAGTTTTCCTGTTTCCTTTACATCTATTTAAGAACACAACCTTGACATAACAATGACACAACTTTAACGTACCGTTCGTATAAAATTGAAAGTATATTGTGCCGGAAATATATCATAATTAATTTTTGCAAAATGTCAGCGTCTATTCGCGTAAATGCGACTAGTTCCGTGAAGCCGTTAGACAGCTCTAGGATATCTCCAACCAAATGCTTTTACAAGCTCAATTTTACTTACCAAGTTTCCCATCCCCAGCTGTATGCATAAGTCCGTCAGAGAGCAGGATGACAATCTTTCTGCTGTGTGTGGCCCATCCGATCTTGTCGCCGCACGCTATGACCTGGACCAGGGCATCCAGCTGAGCTTCCGCATTATCCAGGTTAGCAGTCACTGAACTACTGTTCACGTGTTCTATGAATTCGTTTACCTGAGCAAAGAACGGTATGTTTATAAATCGAGAAGTTATAGGAGCAAACTACAAATACAGAGCAGGGTGTCCCAGCGGTAATGGCCCCGACTTTTTATTTTTTTTTAGGATTGAAAATCATCAAATAACTCCTCCCGCTCTGGGTGGAGTGAGAGTCAGACTTTTACTGACTAAAACCCATCCATGTTCCTTCTTTGCCCTTTGTGTTCCAGGGCCGCGGTATCTCTTTCGAACAGTCCCACAGCCTAATGGCCCCGACTTACGTGTATTTATGGTTGCGGGTTCGACCCCAACTCCTTTCGAATTCGAAAAGGCACTTTATTTTGTGTCATTTATTTATTTAATGACAACCGCTCTCAAAACGGCGAAGAAAAACGTTTTGAGGAAATCCAAGAACCATAAATACGAAGACCACCAACCCGCACTGTGCTCGCGAAGTTACGGCCCTCTCACAGAGAAAAAGACCTGTGTTCCAGCAGTGAGAACGTCATAGGCTGAATATGCTAAACAACACTCAGCCAAAAAAGGTCGCAAATGCATTGTAAAGTACCCTTTAAGCCCTGCCACTAAAAAGGCATCCAAATGCATCTGACCACTACAATGTATGGTCAACAAATTAGCCTCGACTATTTACGAGCTGCTAAAAATGGAAGAGAAGAGATTAAGGATTTCCTTATACAATATGGCGACGTGTGAAACTGTGAATAGATGGATAACAATGCTACCTGGTTCGTTAGGGACAGGTGGTGTTTGTAGCTGTAGGTTGCTTCGCAGGCTTCTTCTTCCACTGAGCAAGGGTTTGCCAGTCTTCGGGAGTCCGTACTTATAAAAGGCATTAGGGGTTTCTCGGCGAAGCTTCCGAAACCGAGCCTGGAATTTAGCTGTATTATTTATGTGAAACGTTAAATCTTAGCAATTAATGAATCCTCGCGGAGGTATCAATTTAAATGGAATATTCTGAAGGTTCAATTAGTATCGTAATACCCACGTCGATTATGGTTATTTTAAAGCAAATAACCTGTGGGATATTGTTAGGACTTTGTGGACGCTTGCTGTGCCTTTAATGGGGCAAGGCGGAGTACTCATTAAAGCGGTAGGTCTATAGCATATGAGCGATGGGGTAGTTAATTTGGGGGCAATTGACAAACAACTGCAATGTTGCTTTTAACGTCATGACTGATACTTGCGTAGGAAAGCAGTCAAGATTGTGCTTGTTTGTTGCCGTGATGCCAGACATTTTTCACATCATAAATGCGGGAATTATGTATTTAAGGTGTTCCATCGCTTACCTAAAGTTATCAGTAAGATTCTTCAGTAAAGCAGGTAGATCATCTCTCAAAGACACCAGAGTTTCCTTGTCGTCCTTCATAGACCACGTGAGATCCATCAAGTAATATAAATCTAAGGGGTAATTTTTGGCTGGTCTATAGGAAAACTGAATCTTCTGCGTCTCTCCTGAAATTAGTTATTCAAAGTTAAAAATACCTAATATAAGTTGAGAAGATCCAACATTCAAAAAAGAGATATTCCAGAACTGTTTGGTATTTTCGCAATCTAGAGATATTTATTCCATTGACCATTCAGCATTGTCGTTGTATAACCTTAGTATTATACAAATTATGATGAAGCCAAGCATTGTGCATTGTTTTCGCCTAATGATGATCTTTACAAAGGAGTATTTAAATCGTGACGGTGCTATTACCCTTAATCAAAAACACGTTTCTGATAATTATTTAAATATTCAGAAAAGCTTCACTGTCGAACAATAGCAAATGCGGTGAAAGTCTCTTAATATTACAAAACGATACAACAAGAAATTGTAAAGAGTAAAAATCTTTTACTAAAAAAGACTGACTGAGAAAGCGTTCATTTTTACGAGTGTCCTTGCAATTTCTTGCCATTATGTACGTATAGATCTACGTTTTGGAACTGGAAACGAGTTTCAACTTTCTGCCTAACTGACCAATTCCTTGACAGTTAAAAAGTTCCTGTAAATGGTTCAATTGAAATAAATGCATCGAGTTTGAGTAAGTTGGAGTTAACAAATGGCTTCTCCAGTGGTACCGTGGAAAAGCTCACCAAACCAAACTTACTTGGCTTTAAAGATAGGTGAATCTTCTGCGGTTGTATTTGTACTACGTTCTCCTCACTGTTTGGCGTCATATCTTGGAGGGAGCTGTTCTCAACCACCTCCCATACTGGCTTCTCGGGTCGCTGGATCAGACCTTGGCTGCAGCCTGTGTTCACGAGACTGGAGAAAAGAAATTAACGTTTGTATACTTTGGCCACGATCTAAACGATAATTAGGAGAACGTGCTTTGGCTTAGACCCTGTTCCCGTATCTATCTTGCACTTATCATTTGACAGTTGTTCGAATAATGTTTAGCCAAAGTGTGTATAAAGTAACGTTTATAATTATGTAGATCTTTGATCCTGATCGTTTTTAATTGGATCACAATTTGGTTACTTTTGTTGGACCATTGAGACGTAAGAACAAGAAGACTGGGCTCATTTAAGCGCTTGATCAGCTATATAAAATTTTCCTGGGATTATTATCAAGGCATGGGTTTTCCATAAACTTTGAAAATTTTGATAGAATAGTAAGACTGACCGCTAGAATTGAATACACAATGAAAACATTTTCATAGAAAATGCAATGTTAAACGGGTGTGTAGCAATTTCATTACATAATGATATAAAACAATATAGGTGAAGGCTATATCCTCTTGACCCCACCATATTAACGGCACCCATGAGATGTGACCTATTTTTACCGAACTTACTGCTAAGTTACGAGGCAAAGTCGTATAGTCTAGAGGTGTATAATCGTTGATGAGAACTTATCAAATACCGAGTCGAATTAACTTAAAATTGAACCAATTTCCTGATATTTATTAGTAGTTTAGTAATGGAGTGTTTGAAATCAAATTATACAAAACCGTAACATTAAATTATAGTCAAATTAAACTATTCAATTTCCTCAAATAGATAAATGATCAGCACAATCGGACTAGGCTTACTTAACACGTTCAAGTTTCAAACTACCAAAATAAACAAATTAAATCTTCTTAAGTACCAAAACACTTAACATGGACTACTTTACTTTCGTTACCCACTTTCCTCCAGCAAGTACGGGTGGTACTTTAAGTCCCAGCCCATTGAAAATCGTTCATTTGCTCCCGCACAATCAATAATCTATCAAACAACGATCTCTTGATTAGTTGGGGAGCCGAAGTGGCAGCAAGTCCGTATTGCCCAAAGCCGTAGCACAGTGTAAAGATGACCAGTGTCTCAACTGGGGCCTTTTGTGAAATCAAAGGCGGGTGTTGGGGTTCTCAACTATAGTTTTTCTGTCATATCTTGTAGGACTGGAAATGGGCGCGCGTGTATGACCAAATGTATAATCCCACGATTATACATTTGGTCATACACGCGTGGCGGAAGGAGTATGTTCCTACCTAAGGATCGTAGCAGGTAGCGCTTTGCAGTTTCTGCCTAGCCCTACGGGAAAAGATGTGTCTTTGTGTATGCACACAAAACGTAACCACCTGTCTCGATATGACAGCCCACCTGGTGTATGTTCTCGTTTGCATGTGTGCATAAACCGATTCCGATCATTTGTTTCTAGTTGATATACTGCCTATTAATGTTTCTATACTGTTGCCGAAGTGCCCAAATATCGGTCAGTGAACGTGGGAACAGTGAAGTGAGCACGAGGAATGCGCTTGCGTCGCGCTCGCGGTACTTAATTGATTGAGCGAAATAAAGCGGAACTTTTTATTGTTTTTGGTTCTGGTAGATGCGATGGTGTGAAGGTATTGGTTTCGGGAAAGGTCAAATTGAGAGGTCGTGTTCAAACAATGTGTTAATTTAATCTGTTTTTAAAATGATAAAAGTTTCATCTAAGTAAATGAACAGATTTTGACTTTAGAAACCATTATTTGAAATGCTGTAAATGCAAATCAAGGATAGATGCAAATTGTTGTTCATTCATTTGATGATTCGCAACAAAATTTACTTTCGATTGACCTTTTTATGCTTCAAGGCTCCCATAAAACCTGAAGCGTATCGTCACTTAGGTGTACGTCAAGGACGGACAGCATCCGACCTTACTTAGTACCCTACGTCAACGGTCCCCCATCCAATTACTGTATGTCGTGGGCGTCGCTTAACTGCCGAGATCTACGCGAGATAACAAGATGATGATCCCTTGTTATTGCGATCGGCAGGCATTTCCTCTAAATACCTAGTTAGGCCTTAATAATGAAGACAAACACAAAATACAATGAATTCTTTGGAAGAATGGTATTTTTTTCTTGGAAATATGTGGATTTTTGGTGATGCGGTAGGTAATTCTGTAATTGATAGAGATTTTTGTGGGAAAAAGAAATAAACTAAGTTGCTTACTGCATATTTAGGGCGTAGAATTTATACTACAAAAGCCCATTATTACTTAACAAACTAAGTTAATCAATAGCCCGCGCTAGATAATTTACTCGGCGGTTGTAGAACATTACAACATCATAAATAAATTATGCTTTTCCGTGAAAGTGTTATTAATTATCCGTTCGTTAATATTTATTATTATTAATGTTATTTGCGTATTAACATGACCTAAGCCCTATGTTACGGCGGTTACAGCCGGTTCTGGACGTACATACCTACTCTAGCGACTTACAAATAATTCTTCAAGTTTGTAGTAACTTTTAAAGTCATAAGTATTCAATATTCACGCAAGGTGTATTAATGTGTCTCATATTTTCACCGCATTTTTTTTGCAAAGTTTTATTTTCCACCTATAATTATTTATCTTCTATTTATTTTATTCAGCTAAAGGACTTAAATAGACAACACAAGACGCTTTAGGTCACAAACGTAATCTCAACAGCCTCGCTCATTGAAAAATCCTGCATTTCCCAATATTAGCGAATGTAGAAAAACTGTCATTCATCGGAACCTCTCCCCTGCTAAGTATTAATATTACAGTCGACTTTAGATATACGTCCCTTAATTCTGCTTAGTATTGTAGCCGAGTGCAATTAGACAAAAATACTCAAACGTTGAAACTAAGTTTATAGTGGTCGGATTTTCATGGGATTTTTATTCAATTCCTTAGAGGTGTGGACTAGTTTACAAATTTTTACTTTTTTCTTTACCCATGTGTGTGCTAGTTTTTTTTTAACATGTTAAACTACCTTCCTTAAGCCTAAAAGTGTTAGCAGAATATTCTATTACGTCACATTTTTTTTTAAAGTCAGATTATATTTTTCTGCTACTCCAAATTGGGATTTGTGGTTTCATGTTAATTTATTTGACACAAACAATAAATAACTTGTTTTAAGTTTTATTATAATGTTAAGCAGTGGTGGACAGTTTATAATTTAAAAAATGAGAAGACCCATTGGAGATTCGTTAAAAAGTGCATACTTATCTATATTTCCGGATTTCCTGTTGCAAACCAACATAAAAACTGTGGGAACCCAGTTTTTATATGGTGTATATAAGTGTTTTGTGAAAGTTGTAGAAACGTTTTATTGCATTGGTCATCAAAAGTTAACGTTTTTTCCCTGAAAACTTAGGAAGTATGCTATATGCTACCAGGTGGCCAAGTGACTACCAGGGGAGGGCGTTTTTACCCAGATCTAAAGACTTGAAGATCACTACCTATCAAGGATTTTGCCATAAAATAATGTAAGATGCTGACTGTTGGCCTATTACCTATAAGAGAAAGTTATCAACAAAACTAAAAAAACTAGACGATTTGCCATTCTTATTTTTTTTAATAAGACTGTCGTTTTCATAGTATAACATTACAAATATTTCCAAAACCAGGCATGACGGTTTTTTTTTCTGGATTTCTCTTTCCATAATAAACAATCATTAACATCTTTCAGCTGGAATATCATAATAGTGTAAATTAGTGTTACCTATACTATTTTAGTTTAAGTCAATATAATTTTCTTTCTCCCTTACCTCTCATCATCATTGCAGCGCGGGGCTCCGGAGTTGTAGTTGATGTCAGCGCACCAGCGGCAATGCGACGCCGCAGACAAGCATGCGCCACACTCATCGTGCTCGATGCACACCAACTTGTTCAGCATTTGTTGTACTATTGGAAACAAAAAACAAAAAGTTGTAAAAATAATATCGTTAAAATGAAATGATTTCCCGCCTATTTTCTTTTGACATCTGTCAAAAGTTTATTTATATTTTTTATTCAAGCATTTGTTTTCAGCCTGACTGCCAGTGATTATTAAGCCGCGTTCCTTTTTGTAAAATAAATTATCCTTACCCCAAATAAATTGGGAAATAGGCAGGAGAATGATGATGATGATTTTCGTTTTTGTGAAAAATATAATTTTGTTTTCTTTCTGATTCTGGATATTTGGGAAAAAATTCTGAGATAAAGATTACCTTTCTTCGTCTTGTCTACGTTCCCGGAACGAATAGTACCGTAAGTGTGAGGGATTTGTAAAGCGGATTATCAATTGCATTGGGTAATTGGCATACATATTACTTGATTGTATTTGCGTTCACCACAGAATGCATAAACAATGGGCGTAAACCTATCAGCTTTACGCTACGATGACGTACTACCTGTACCTACGTACAGGTAGTACGTCATATTTAATTTAATATCTTTGCTACCGAAGTACTTGTTAATAAATAATAAACCCTTTTACAAGCAACTCCAGTCAAATTATAATTTAGCAACCGAAGTTTCCTTACGGTAACTTCTCCACCAACTTCGAAATCAACATTCCAAAAATAAAAGACACAAACATCCAATTCATTCCTATCCAAAACAAAAAAGAGCATAGCATATCTTAAGAAGCACTTGACACACGGAATAGGGCGACGAACAAGTTAAAATAGACCACCAAAATCGGTGGTATTTGAAGCTCGCTAGGCGTTGACATAATTTATGTGGGCGTCGAGCAGATTACGGCTGAATCGGGACATCACGAGGCAAACTATTTAGAAGACTCATTTTATAAGATTTTTTAAAAAAGCTAAAAGTAAATGAGGAAGTTGCTTAGTTAAAAGGTATTACAATTTAAATTCTAATAGCTTGTGGTTAGCTACGTGCAAACCAATTCTTCAAGGTGTAAATTCGGTAAATGGGGTTACATCTGCAAGTTTGCGCCCCTAAGAAAAGCCACTTCATATTTTTATCGGTATGAAAGAAGTATGAAAAGAAGGCTTTGCCCAACAGTGGGACAGCAATAGGCTGGTAATAAATTATCTATATTTATCCTAAAACCCATATTATCAACACAAGAATCCTACAAAAAGCTTGCGTTCGGAAATTCTCCCGAAAACCTAGCTAAACCTTCTGCCGTCTCCTTTCGAAGTGTGCAGAGCTAATCTCCACATATACGGCACAATTGTCAGCACGTGCCCGTCGAGTTAACAGACCGATACTATCCGAAATAGATACATACATAGATGTACCTACACACATAACCGGACCCGGCGACAATGTGTAATCAATTCTGTTGATTACAGTTTACTTTTACTGTTAGCTTTTTGTTTGATTGATTACGGTTAAGTATGCCAGGTATTTTTCAACTAAGTTAAATACGTATAGATATTTGTTTCGTCATATTATTTCATATCGTTTACTTAAATTCTCTCCTGAAAATGGGTGTTCTTACGATCGCTCCAGTAATCGCTCAAATGACAAATTGCTACATAATTTATTTATTTAATTCAGACCACAGATCCATAAAGTGTTAATGTAATCTTAACCTTTTGTTAGTAAATAACAAAATTGCAATAAATAAAAATATGCATTTAATTGGCGACATGAGCGCCTGTGCGCACATGTCTACCTGCCCAGTGCCTGAGAAATGGCCCATCAATAATCACCACGGTTGGCAAAGGGTTTGGTGATTGTAGTGTGTAAGAGGAGACTGCTGAACTGCTGCCGATCCTCTGCTCTCGCCTTGTTGCCGACAAGGAGCTAGCTAAGTAAGGTCCTAAAATCAGCATATGATTTGTATACCGACCTATTGTAGTTTACTATAAGGAAATAAGTTAATTCCTATGTAATCATAATTATATTTTGCTACAGTACATCATGTTTATGTTACGACAATGCGGTTTAATAGCTATTACGTGTGATCTTTATACACAACAACAATAATATGGTAATATTCCAATGCTTAAATTATCCTTATTATATCAAGTATCGTCATCTTTATTTTAAGACCTAGGACAATAGGAAATAAACGTATGCACTAGCCAGCTAGATAGCAGCAGCTGCAGCGAATCAAACACACTGTGTAAATATGTAAATTGCAAAGAATTCAAAGATATTCAAATATTTAAAAGTATAAATATTTACGAGCAATAGACGAGACAAGACGAATAAAATCGTAATCCAATACTTGTTCCTACTCAATTACTCCTACGTACTTAAAATCGGTCTGAGTCTAATATACGCCCGCTAGCATAACAAGGCCGGAACGGAAGCATTCGTCTGTCAAAATCAAAAATGTTCTGGATCAAAATTTATGTATGACAATATTCCCGATGTCCGTTCTATAAGTGTTTAAATCCCTTTGAAAATCAAAAACCAAGCTCTACCTATAGACCCTATAGTAACCTATCTCTGTATCGAATTTAGATGATCCCAGTGTTCGGTGCTTTTACCTAACCCAGTTACTAAAAAAGCATAGTCAGGCTGTGTTCCCACTACTGGGAACACGCTTCTTCTCTGTGCGAGGGAGTTGGCCAAATAAACCACGCGAGCCAAGGGATCTCCAATGTCTTCAAGTTTTGGTGCTAGGACCGGTTTCCTCGCGATGTTTCCTTTCATAGTTTTGCGAACGGTGGTGAAGAAATCAATTACCTACACAAAATGAAGAGCCTCCTTGGATTCGAACTCACGACCAAGTCGTAAGACGAGCTGATACCTCTAGCTAGGCGACCACTAGGCTGCTCTCTAAAAAGACTGTCTTCTCATTACACGGGATTGTTTATTTATTTTAGTGACCAAGCATTGCAGTAAACGAGCTGAGCGGAAATGGAGGAGCTGGTGGCTACACCAGCTCCTCCAATACTATCAATACTAACAGCCACTCGGATTAATCTTTAGGTTAAGCCGCGCTTGCCTAGGTTCGTCCGTGGTAAGGTACCACCCATTACATACAGAGGTCCCTCCGTGCCTCGGAAAGCACGTTAAGCCGTTGGTCCCGGCTGCCATTTGTAGATCTTTGATAGTCGTTACAGGTAGTCAGTGGCCAAAAGCCTGACAACCAGTCTTAAAAAGGGGTATCGCATTAACATTACTAACTGGTGGAGGTCAAATAGGCAGTCGCTCCATGTAAAATTCTTATATTCAGCTGCATCCGGTTAGACTGGAATCCGACCTCAACATAGGAAAAGGCTAGGCAGATGATGGAAATGCATATCAAAATCCAGTGCGTTTAGATCAAGTATATGGTGCCCATTTCCTGAATCTGTGAAATACTACTGTTAATCTAGCACAAATTGTAAGTGGAGAGAGAGTGCATCATAAATATAATACCTACTTGTGAGTCGTAAGTGGTGAGCTTCTTACTAAATAGCCCATCAAACGTTCAGTTTACAACTTCCTGTTGCATACACCCATAAAGAAGATACTTGCCAAATGTAAATGGATCACTTCCTTGTTTTACAAATCACTATCTTATAAACTAGCTACATAGGTAAGTAGCCCATATACTGGCATTGTGAGAATTAGGGCTAAGTATTCCTCGTTGGTCTAGTGGTCGCAATCGCGGCTGCTGAGCATGAGGTCCTGGGTTCGATTACCGGGTCGGGCAAATTGTTATTGGGGTTTTCCATCAGGAATTTCTCAGCAGCAGCCGCGGAGTTTGATGGCAATAGGCGCGCCCCTTAATACATGGGACTTAAACATAACGAAATGCGAAATGTGGGTGTACTATTAGGTACAGCTCTGCCTAACCCTTCGGGGATTACAGGCGTGATGTTATGATTTTATGTCATTTAGGGGCTAAGGATACGACCCGTATCCGACCCTAGTCCGGTAAGATCACCGATATGAAGTCCTGCGTTCTTCAGCAAGTCCATGACTATTGCTGCCTAACGATAGCCATACATACTTTCAATCACAGTTTGAAGTATAGGAAATTCCTTCAAAATCCTTCGGATTGAGATAGAAACACTGCTTCCTAGGTTTGAAAATTTCGCCTGATCGTAAATAACACAATGAACGTTTTTGTCTGTCTCAAAATGAAAAGCATTGACATTGTCAATGTGTTAGGCAATTATCCTGCCGGCCATAGTTGATATTAATGGCAATTAGTTCATTGACCATAACGACAACGACTATCGACAAAAAGGTAGCCGAGTCCACTTCCCACATGTCGATAATCTCACCCACAGACATATCGGTGATCTCACCACTGTTTCTGATGTCAAATGAACTCTATACCTAGCATTTTGAGATGCTAAAGCATTGTACCATCGATTCCTGCAATGCGGTAAAGTAGGTTAGACTTCCTAGTATAAAGTTCAGTTTTAATACCAAAACAGTTGCGATAATTTTCACCCAGTTTGAACAGTTAAACTAAATACGAACATAAAACTATGTTATTTCAGCTGAACATTGAACACTTTAACTTTTCAACACTAGTGTTGTAACGCAACAAGTTGTGAACTCGGAAAACGCATTCCCGTCCTGCAACTAGAAATAAAACTGTCAATCCTATTCCGATTTTCTATTTTCGAAAACGAATGTCCGTAACAGGTGTGTTCCTGCCTTGCGTCTGTTTCGGCTATTTTAGTTACCGTATGAGCTGAGCATAAAATAAATCTCTCTGTTTGAAGTTACATTTATGTCCGTGTTGAGATAACGAATAAGTTTTTATTTTGTTTTAATCTTGCTCAGCGCCGCCATAATAACATTTAATAATGAGTAGTTTTAGACTTCCGTCCTGTTTGTAGATAATAATTAAAATATCCTTTCATGATTAGTGTTCTAACAAAGTTGAATGTTGTTTATTTTCATCCTGCAAAATGATACTTTAGCGTTTGTGATTACTCGATTAGTTTCAGAATGTAGAGACGTAATCGTTATACTGGAAATCTTCATGGCTATTACAATATCATTCCTTAGTGTTGACTTGCCTTGAATTAGCTGAAAAGGTATTACAGGTACCCATTCATCAATATCAATATGTACAATGAATATGCATATCTCTTCTTACAGGGCAACTTACAGCAGTTATAAATAACAAATTGTTCCGACTCTGAATCGGTAGGTAGGTTTTTAATTTTCATTTTCACTTAAATAAGTTGTAGCAATACTTTTAATACCAGTTCGATAGGCACGCCCCCAGTGACTTCATAATTGTGGGCGAAAATCATGCGAATACCTACAACAGCGGCCTTCTTCTCTGCTTACCTTTACTAAGATCAAAATCATCATCAACTTACTTAGTTTGAATTAACAGTACTCTGATGCAGTCCGATTAAAATGCATGAAAAACCTACTGACACAGAAACATTTTAAATCGAATCCAATTCCATTCAAGTGTGTTTTTCTTATCTTAACCTTCATCGTGTGTTAATCACATAGTAAACATTGTAAGAACTAGTTTACTTAAGCATTAACAGTTTCATGAATACAATACCTAAGTAAGTATTACAAAGTAGCTAACTTACTCCACCGTCACCTTAAGTATCAGACTGTTAGTCATATCCGTATATAGCCAAAGGCAAATATGTGCATAATTTTGTATAGACAACAATAGTCTTCATTATCAACGAGAAAAAACACGGAAAATATATGAAAAACTCACCTTGACAGTTCGCATGCTCGATTTTCACGAACAATAAACATGAAAAAACAATCACTGAAATCCCGTACATGATCAAATGATCAGTAACAAATCACATCTGGATCGAACTGTTGGCGCGTGTGTATCGAATGGCGGCGTGCGATCGGATTCGCGATGAGTAACTGATAAGGGCTGATAAGGTGATAACGATACGGCGCGGACGGCGAGTACCGGCGCGCCGGTTCGCGCCTCACGTCTTTGCCGCTCGACATCTGCCGCGCCTCTAACTGACAACACTTCGTTACTTCGTAGTTCGTAGTTTCGCTTCACGGTGTCGATAAGCTGTCGTAGTTTCTCGTAGTCTCGTAGTACGCTGCTACGCTCGCCGAATTAGGTACGCCAATTGATGTTTGGATCCCGATAAGATTAGAAGTGCATTAGAAAACGCTAATAGGTGTGCAATATATGGTAGTTCTGGTTGCCGATAGCATTACCGCTACCTTATACGCACGTGATGTATCATGTCGTGGAACTATCACGCTGTCAGACCCTCAAGGGGTAGACAGTCAGTGGAATTCTAATTTCGTTAATTTGAAGTCCTATCTACAAAATGGAGCAGGTGATAGAATGATCGAGTGATAAGAGAATTAGGGCAATGAGAGTGCGTTATACGATGTACCTAACTAGGTACCTATGTTGTTCCCTTGTAAATAAAGGTACTTATAGTGAACGTTAATCTCATCATGACTTCAAAATAAAATGTTAAGACAGCAGGGTTATTATTATGTAGGTTGTTTAGGTATTAACTGCCTCGTTGGTATTACTTGGTGTAGTAGTCGCGAGCGCTACTACTGTGCATTAGTCCTGGGTTCGATTCCCCGGTCGGGCAATGTTATTCCTTTTTCCATCAGGGATTTCAGTCATGATTTGTGCCTGGTTTACGGCAGTATTACATGAGACCCGGGGCGACCCTTGTTACCTACATCCCTACATGGAATGTCCCCGAAACCGGGGAAATGTAGGTGCACTAGTGCCTAGCACTTCGTGAATTACATGTCTGATGTTATGATGTGATAAGTAATGTGTTGTTATTTAAGTACTAATCATTATGAGAAATACTCTCAGGTATATATCTCACTGAAAGAGAACTAAGACTGCATCTCGTAGCTACAAAGTACAAAACACAAACATGGTGCAATATATCTTTCTTGACATGTTTCATGCAATGACAAATTGCTAGTCGAGAGTCGTAGCACAATCTCCACATTTACACATAATATCAACACCTGTCTATTATATTTACCTGTTATTTACGTTTAACTTCGGAGACTCAAGGTAAGACCTGCTGATATGCTCTTTTCGTTGACTAGTCATTTCTAAAAATGTAAATCTAGAAGTTATTTTGTTTGTTTAATCATATTATTAAGCTCTTCCTAGAAAAGTAGAAATATAAAACGAAAACCTGCTTAGGTTGCTCAATGCTCTGCCTATATGTGGTGCTGTCCTACAAAAAATGGGGCACTTAATATCGTGTCCTGGGTGTCCAGTTGTTTTTTCACTACAGGAACTGATGGACCCTACCGAAAGCGCCAAACTAGTTGCTCAGTTCTGGGCTGACACTATTTAGATACCATCGACACGCTAAGAATAAGTAGAAATATGATTAAAATCACGTTATAAATAACTCGAAACGTGTCAAAAGATCGAACACGAATTGCTTACATCGAGTATGCAGTCATATTACGATACGGAAAGTACAATCGGCATTACACCGAACATAGACCCCCTCCATGTGCACAGTCACGAATTAATAGCCTACAAGCCCATTAAACAGGTAGTAAAATCAGTGTCCTTCACCTCGGAGCCATTCTGTTGTCCTTCCTAATTACTAATTATGGACACCGACGTAGTTCGCAAGATACACGGCTGCAAGTCACGCACCGGACCACTCCTATGCTACTCTAAAGTGTGCCGTACCACCACTCCAACTTGACCCACCTCGGCCCCCTTATCGGTGCAGGAAATAGGCTCGATAAGTGAAACCTCCTCAGATTACAGGGATCTTCAGAGAGTGGTATTCAAATGTGGGTGTACATTCGAGGCCAAAATAACAAACCTAAGAGTTCGTTCACAGGCTTCGTCACCATTGAAGTGGAAGTGATACGAATGGCCTGTAGGCGGCCAGCAGTCTGTCTGTACATGTGACGATGCAAATAAATGTCATCATACCAAATGGAGCCGTGTGGAAAATTGCGCAACCTTAACGAGCCATTCTTAATATGAGCGGTTGCATCATTCGACTGGCTGCCACTTGTTACTTTGTTTATAAATCATAATACCGTTTGATGTTAAGAACACTCATTATCAAAGTTACGCTTGAAATTACTACCTTCTGTGTACACAGTTCAGGCCTAACCTAATAATAAGCGTTATCTTTGTACCGTGAAATGCTATCATTACTCATTTTCTTTGTTAGCTTTCACTCAGTAGGTACCTACCTAAGTAAGTTGAGTAACTTTGTAAACTTCATTCCAAACAAAGTGGTTTTTTTTAATAGCTTTTTTCAAATTGCACTAAAAAGAAGAGATGCATTTTAATAAAAGTTTGTTTCAATTTTTTTTCCTTTCATTATTTTACTCATTTTTAGTTTGAAAAAGTTAAGTTGGATAAAACTCATAAAAGTAACGAGTTGTTGCAGAACTCTTGCTGATATGTTTTGAACAATACAGTTCTTCATACAGAAATTGAAAACGTAGCCACCTATAAGTTTTTAAACTGTCATGATCACTAGCATCATCACTAACTGAGACGTGATATTTACTATGTTCACTGCTTTGTTTGAGTTCCCGATATTTCGGCGCTGTTACAAGCACCATGATCACGGATAAACTGAAGTTATTGCGGGTGGGTGTTTATGAGCAGACAGTTTATCCGTGATCATGGTGCTTGCAAATAAATATGCCGTCTCTAGAGGTAGTGATGATGTAGCTACCTACACAAAGTTACGTGTCCATGCTATTAACCTTTGAAGAGTTCCCTCGTGAGGAGACGACCCTGACTACAGCATCAAATCAGGATAGAAATGATGAGAACTATCGAAATTGGACGAGTTTACAACATTTTGAGCTCGTGCTGTTAACCGTTGAGGAGTTCCCTCGTGAGCCGACGATTCTGGCGGCAGCATCAGTCCATGATAGTCATCATGATTATCTATGAGAATTTAAGGGACTGTGATAATTTTCAATGCAATGATAGCCTGCTGTCAGTCTATAGCACCCCAAATAACACAAGAAAATACTTTGCTTCCGTGACTTAATTTACAAAACTGTCGTCGGTGACTGTATTAGTAATTTAGTATAACCAAATGATTTACGTGTATCGTAAGTGGGTTCCACCGGCGGAGTGTCACAAGATGGAGTGCCCCTTACTAGTTAAGTGACTAACTGCAGTTAGCGACCAATATACCTACATGTACTTCGGTACGGGCCTGGTTTCTCAATCCACCCAACGTTTCCTTTGTTTACATTTCTTTTTATCATTTTGCTTACATAAATGATTGGAGCACGCCTATACATTTACAAGTTCACACTTAGCAAGACAACTTGGAACTCATTCGCTTACTGACCGATTACTGCGTGTCGAATGCGTATGTTTACTAACGAATTGCTGCTGTCTCGGATACGATTCATCATAAGAAAATAATATAGAAATATTACCTGAGTATATTCTTTATTTACACACGTGACCATTACTTTACTTGTCCAATAGGGCGCAAGTGAATTAGGCAACAACACTAATAAATACTCACTTCTTCTTTGTTTTTGATTTTTCCGTCGCTTTACGAGAAATCGGGGTAGCTTTACCAGGAGCCGAGGGTTGTGATTCCGCTTCCGGAACCGGAACCGAAACACGCTTATGACGCCGCTTTGTCCTGGTAATAGTCGTCTCCAACATGTCATAAAAATGATTAACAGGCGAGCACCACGCGAATCCTTGCTCAGCCTTCCCCAACCAGGTATGACCATTTGGATCCGTCAAAATCAAGTTACCTACGGGACAGTTTTCAGTGAAATCACATGTCAATACGCTCCCATCTGGATATGTATAAACACCGCTACCATTGTAACACCAATCTTTTAGAAAGCCTTCGAATTTAGCGCCGTCGTTGTATGATACGATAGCGGGTTCTTTTTGGTCGAGTAAGTTTGAGTCCCAGTTTCCTGAGTAGCTGTCGCCTTCAGCCGTCGTATAAACGCCGGGCCCTAAAACGGTGAAGTGATATTGTTAACCATAAGACAAACATAAGCACAATGAGCAGTTACTGACACAACAGTGTTAGTAATGAGGCGTGACGCTCCGAGGCTCGTCTGTGCTCGGCATGGAATGGATTACGATACGGTCCATTAGACCAGACTCGATATTTCAAAAATAGTCAACGTCCTCCGTCGTTTACAACCGATGAATAGGTGGCTCCATTAGACAATACATAGTTTTGTTTCGCAAATGTAAGATTGAGTGCAGTGTCCTCCGTTACTTGCAAGAATTTTAGTTTTGCATATTACATGCTAGGAGAATGCATTGGGTTGCAACTTGCAGTTACTTATGTTAATTTTGACATAGGAGAGAGGCATACAGTGGTGTAAATTATCGACATAACGTAACATCACGTCTATAATCCCTCACGGAGTACGCAAAATTCCAAACACAAAATGTTCAATTGGGATAACCAGTTGGTAATAGCCGTACTAAGCTGCTACTGAAAGATTCCTCATGAAAGAACTAAAATAATTTTATCCTTTTTTTTTTTTTAGTATCCTGTACTGTCCCACTGCTGGGCAAAGGCCTCCCCCAATTCCTTCCATGTGCTCTTTTCTTGTGCCGTGATCGTCTCGCCACCTCTTTTTGGGCCGGCCTCGGTGGCGCCGTCCGTCTTCCGGCAACCATCGCGTGGAGACTTTTGCCCAGCGGTCATTATGCATGCGGCTAACGTGACATTTTATCATGTAATTTTCTCCTTTGGAAATCGAAAACTAGACTAGAACCCACACCTGACGTGAGCACTAGGAACACCAGGCAGTCAATTATCATTTTGGATTTGGGATACTTTCATATCCACATCACAGCTTCAAGACACAAAAATGTTATAAAAAAAGGTGCTGGTTGGATACATATAACCTCCTCCTTTTTTAGAAATCGGTTAAAAATTAGGGGATCTCACCATGCATTTTAATAGAGAGATCCTTCTTCTTTATCTCGTACATCCCGTCGTATGTGTCACCGGTGTCGTGGACGAAGAACCCAGTGTCTTGCACCACTGTTACTTCCTTGACCTTCTCTTTTTTGATTCCATCGTGGTCGTCGACATCAACCTCATTTACCGGCGCTGTCTTAGGACTAGTAGGAGTTGCTGGTCCCTTTGCAGATTTTGTAGTTCCCAAAGCATCTGTCATGGTTTACCCTGTAACACAGATATTTTTGATAAATAGTAGCACGTTCATGACATTATGATTGTAGATTTTGATTTATTATTCTTGTATGAGGTGATCTTGTGGTCTTAGAAGATACCGTGTTAGAGAGTCAAGTCAAACCAATTATTTCAATAAGGCCATTAAAGGCACTTTTGAATATCAAACTTTAAAATAAAGGAAATAGAACTTAGCTAAGGTTAGGTTTTGGAATTTCTAAAACTAAATTATTGCTGTAGTAGGTAAAACTATTTTCTTTAAATTGCGTAGCGACCTAGTGGGTAGTACCGTGGCCACAGCAGTGTGATTCTCTCGATAAGTAAAATGTTACAGCAAAATGCTTGAAACACCACTATGCCAGTCAGTCTGTCCAATCATCTATACAGCTCATCGCGCCACAAAGAACACCGGTACTAAACCAAGACGCATTCCCATATTAAATTCTATTGTCTATTGTTACGGTAATTGTGACTAATTTTACAATGTGAATATCATTTGCTACAAGTACGTAGGTAGGTACTTGTAGCAAATGATACTCCCCACTTTCCTTACTAGTTATTACTTTAGGTTGGTATTTATTACCCTACCTTGTTGATCGTATCTTTGCGGAAGAAAAGACGATTGAAGTGACGACTTTTGAGGTTACTACAGAAGTAGAAGAGTTGTTTAGAAATTAAACGAGCAGAAGGAGCAGCCGAACCTATTTCTAGTATATTATGGTAATAATGAGTGACAGGGTGTAATGGATAAGTCTTGCGCTGACCCAAATAACAAGGCAAAGGAGAAAGGGACAAGGGCACGGAACATGATGCTGGTGGTAACAAATTACAACGCCAATCTTGAACGCGTCCTGGTAAGGTATGGTATGGTTTAGTATAGTGCCGTGATAGCTAGTTATATAATAGTAGCTACTCTTGAAATGGCGTGGTGGAAGACTAAGATGGCCCTTCAATAGCAAATGGTCACCGCCGCCAAAGGATATCTGTAATACCAGTGGACGGCATCGCATTTACCACTTAACCATTACCATCCCAAAGAAAGCAGAAATGACTCACAGGCCCGTTATGAATGAATGAATTTATTTTATTTCGGACACTAAAAGATCCATAGAGTACAATACCACCTGCATCGCTTATTAGCAGCAGAAATAGATTTATTGGTAGCCCGTAGCAGCTCGTGACTAAATAATAACAGCCGTTCGGGTCAATCTTTAGGTTAAGACGTGCTTGCCTAGGTTGGTCTGTGGATGGGTGACCACCCATTACATAACGAGTCTCCTCCGTGCCTCGGAAAGCATGTTAAGCCGTTGGTCCCGGCTGTCATTTGTAGATCTTTGACGGTCGTTACAGGTAGTCAGTGGCCCAAAAAGTCTGATAACCAGTTTTACCAAGGGGTATCGTATCACCCAATACTAACTGGGTTGTGGAGGTCAGATAGGCTGTCGCTTCATGTAAAATACTGGTATTCAGCTGCATCCGGTTAGACTGGAAGCCGACCCCAACATAGTTGGGAAGACTAGGCAGATGATGATGGTTGGTAGATTTTGTTTTAGTGTTAATTTAACAAAAAAAAAATGGTTTTTGCTGTGTGAGTCTAATAAATACTTTTTCTTTCTTGTCCCCTGACGAGCTCCTTCACAAAGACTTCCTGGTACCAATACTGGTGAAAATACGTCTATCAGCCGCAGACTAGTAGCAGCCCGGTTTCTTTGATTTTTGCCCGGTTGCTAGCAATAGAATCGCCTATTAGGCCATTACATGGCACTTGTGGGTGCTCTATAGATGTGCTTTGTCTAACCCTTTCGAGGCTTACAGGCATGATTGTTATCTCATGTCTCTCAAAGCTTCCTAAGTGGGTTCTTAATAATAAAAGTTAAAATATGCATACCGTGTAACAGCTCTATTAAAATTATTTTTATAGTTTTCAGGTGACAGTCTGACAGGTGTTGTCCTATATGATTATGTCACGTCGCGTGTTAAGTTTTTGCACGCGTATTTGCGGCCATGACCTTAATGAGTGTAACGAGACTATTTTTCTTTGTTATTGGAAGCTAAATTACCAGAAAATTATTTTCCTAGTTGGTGTGTCGAGGACGGGACAACGGTTTTAGGTAATAGGTTAACGTTTGTAGGTCAATTTTGATATAAATCAAGATTCTATTCTAAGTCATAATTTAGTTTTAGACTTGATACGCAGTAATAGTAATCGGATATTTCCACAACGACAAATGTCACTCTTTCGGACTCCCGGCCATTTGTGGCGCCAACGCGAAATTGCTGGCATGCACCGCATGCATGATTGGATTCGATCGATTATATCTTAATGAAATAAACGTTTTATTATTCCTTTATTCATTTCAATACCTACCATATGTTTCACATTTTTAAATATTTCGAAACAAAATGATAATAAAAAAACATTAAAAAATCTGAAAAATAGTAACCAGAGAGAGGAACCGCCTCACTATGCATGCCGTGTCCAGGAGTACTGCTTTCTGAATCAAGCCCTTGACCCAGCCGCGCAATGAGAGCCTCCTAAGGCGTTGGTCGAGGCTCTTTGCTATTAGTCCATTAATCGTAACGACTATCGGTACAATGGTTGCAGAGTCCACGTCCCACATGTCGATAACCTCGTGTGCTAAATCAAGATCCTACTTGATTTTTTTATCATTCTCAGCTTTCACGAGGTTCTCGTCATGAGGGACAGTAATGTCAACAATCATTGCACGGCAATCTCGGCGAGTATCACCACAATATCAGGTTTATTTGCTAAAATAGTCCTGTCCGTGATGATAGATTGATCCCAATACAATATGGCATGACCGTTATCGAGAACTGGGTCGGGCACATACTTGTAGTCAGCCCCAGATCTAGGAGGGGGCAAATCGGGGTACCCGCCCCGGGCGGTAGTGTCAGGGGGCGCCGAAATCATAATATAGTATGAGTAAAAATAAAAATAAATTGCTAGACAAAGCGCCTAGCATACGGAAGCCTGGTTGCCTACTTGTAAAAAAAGGCGCCACACAGGAACACACCACAATTGAACTTGTGAACTCGACATGCCGATTTGAGATTTGTCGTGTCAATAATTGGCGTCTTTTTATTGAAATTAAAAAAATTAAAAATGCTGAGATCTAAAGATTGTAAATGTTTTAATTGTAGGTCGTCTTTCCTAGTATGTTTCCTATAACGGAAGAAATAGAGTAAATCTACCTAAATCTAAAAAAAGGCGAGTTAGATGTGCGTAGATACTGAACGTAGATCAGTACGAACGTAGTAAGAACGTAGATCTATTCTATTTTTTTCCGGGTATACGGGGTGTAAACAGACCCTTCACCAAGCCGTCAACCAAGCATTCTGTACATCAAACTAAGTAACTTTACGCAAAAATTTTTGCTGGGAAACGAAATTTTTTTTTGGGGTCAAAAATCACATTTTACGGTAAAACTCAATATAATGCGCTCAAAAGTTATTGCTGATGGATGCTTTGAATAGTAAACGGACCATGGAGGTCATTGGAGTAAAGTTAGAACCTTAAAAAGTAGTATTTTTAAAAAAACTTGTGAAAATATTGGAACTTTGACCCCCAATATCTCCGTAACTAGAAGGTTCCCAGGTATGGTCCAGAACAAAAAAATGATCCCAATGATGGGCAGAATATGTGGTTTTCGTTTTCGTTAAGGGTCTTTTTACACCCTTTATAATCTCATGTCACACAAATGAAAAAGTTAATAGGTAATAGATAGTAAAGCGTACAAAATAAAAGGGTTCTCATTGTCCCATTCACGAAAAATGCCAACCATTATACAGAGTGATTGGTAATTGGGTGCATTCCTTGAAATGGGTGATACTAGACCTAATTTGCAACATTTTTGACCCGATAACTTAAGGTCCAAACTGGGTTGTTTTTGAGATATCGAACTTTAATTTTTTTTTTTAAGTAATTTATCTCAAACGCAGGAGGGGTTCCAAGTTTCTGCCCCGTTCTAAAAAATCGTAGATCTGGGACTGCTTGTAGTAGGTATGGTACTTCAGAACCTACAAGGTTATACTGTAAGCCTAAGGCAAGTTGCTGGTGGATAATCCTAGCTACTAGATTGTGTCTGCGCAAGTACTCACCATTAGCAATTACGAGAACAACCGGAAACAATGTCGGATCCATTCACCGATTTTTTTTTTTAATACTTGTCGCAACTCGCATGTGCGTGAAGAGATGAAGCGGCCTAGGGTGGAGCATGCTTGCCTAGAAGAAACCGATTCACTCGAGCTTTGAATAGATCCAGATTATAATGATCGGGGAACAGAGAAGCCGGCAGTGAATTACACAGACTGGCGGTTTGCACAATAAATGTGGAAGCATAGCATTTTGTATAAGCCCTCAATGTTCTGGGTAATTCTATGAACACTTCCAGAGCCATCGGCTCTGAGCAGGCAGACTCTACACTCGAGGTTTATCATCAAACCAACCTTTTTTTTTCAGAAAATTAGTGTTCATTGCAAGTTCGTTGTTTGCCAGAAATGACTGCCAAGATCTTTACAGGTCAGAAGTAATAATTCTTGGCAGTCGTATCTTGCGTCAATCGATAAGACCAATGAATGAGACACAATAAAACAAAAAGTCTAAATGTAAAATATGTATTATATTCCACTAACTTTCATAAAATCATCTGCATCTTCAAAATGTAATAAACAGGTGTAACAAGAGACACAAGCCCACTATTGCGTCAATTATACATGCATATATACTTGTATACCTCTGATCAAATAATATCTCATTATAATTTCAATTAAGGCACAAAAATATTCAAAAACAAAATGTTGATAGATCTCTGCTCCAATCACTACTAATTAAACTTGATTAGAATTTTATGAAATAAATAACTATACAAAAATGCGAATGGTATATTCGATAAAAAAAACATGTGTAAATTAAATTATTCTTCAATAAGTGCGTGATTTCCCTATAAAAATATTAACAATATTACAAATAGGGATGGAGCTTCTGACATTGAACATTGTACGATTACCATTCCTTATAAAACTAAATAAATAATCACTTATTTTGGTAAAAACCGCGCTTCCTTCGATTAATTCGCGTTCTCGCTATATTTACGTTCTTTACATGACATATCTACAAGCAAACGTACGAGACAGATAATCACAGCACAGATAAATAAACTTGTAAAAAGACAACAATCAATTAAACTATATCAAAACTAGTTTCGGCACTTTAATCGAAGGAAATCACAGTAACTCTTTACAGTTCGATTTTTGGACACCTGCTTGTAAAATAATAGAAAATGATTATGATTAATCCACTGTCCGTCTGTCACAGGTGACTTTCATGATCGCAAAAATGGCGGCTGATCGATTTTAGGCCTCCGCGTCTGCTTATTTAAATAAATAAATGTATCGGACAAGAAAAAATGCCGGAATGGTAGGGATGTTGCAAGCATAAAAATTAATTGAAATATACACGATTTTTCACTTACATATAAGTACCCTTACTATTTAAATTGCTCACACGCTTTGTTCTTACGTTATGATGATTTTGTTTGTACACAGATGCCCATTAATCGAATTGCGTGGAGCCTCTAGGCAGTGTTCAGAGAATAATGTTGGCTGGGTCTTCCATGTTCTCTTTAAAGGCCTTCATCCACTGCGCGCCCACCGCGCCGTCGATCACTCTGTGGTCGGCCGACGCCGTGAATGTCACGAACTTGGCCGATCGGAAACTGGAAATGGGAAAACAACACAGCAATTACATGAATGAAAATATATTTTGTTTACATTACACTAGCTTTGTCCCCGTCTCCCGTAGTCTATGCCATACTCCTTGGCCATAGACTACGGGAGCAAAGTTAGTGTAAAAACAGGTTTTAATTATAGTGACATGATGTTTCTTGTACAAGCATTTTGACTGCCATAAGTCGTATAGAAAAATGTACGTGAGACATCAAATTCCCTGGAACACAAAGGGCAATGAAGGAACATGGATGGGTTTTAGTCAGTAAGAGTCTGACACTCCCTCCCACTCCACCCAGAACGGGAGAAGTCATTTGATGATTTCCAATCCGAAAAAAAAAAAAAAAAGATCAAATTCTTCAAATCAGCTGCAGATAACAAAATTTAATAAAAATGGCACTCACCCTCTGGAGTCATCTTTGTCGGGAATGACAAGCTCCTGTAGACCACCACACGCCAAGATTAAAGACTGAGGGGGATTGATGATGGCATTGAACATTGTGATACCTGGAAATACAACGAAAGGATGAATATAATCTTCTCATTTTTTATTCGATTACGCAGGGAAACTTTTAGGACACTTCTTTTTGCCGAAGGCGAAAAAAACACTTTAGGCACCCATATCTCATTAATTATTGTTTAAATGCACTCTAGTAGGTACTAGTTACTACCCAAAAACCATCCCTAATAATCAGTGACGGAAATTGATTTACCTATCTAACAGATTAGTGATCAAATCGACTAATTTATTGTATTTTAGACGAACAGAAAACTAAAAAATATTACTCAGGAATTTCAAACGATTCCGGGATGCGGGATTCTGATTGGCATGTTCGTATTATTCTTTCATGGGAATAACAGTGAAGTTTAGGTATATTAGCGCCCGATTATGCGATCACTGCTAATATCCCTCATAAATCTTTCATCGTGCGCCACAACTTTGAAGGAAAACCAAAATGGCGATGGGCTGACCATAGCGGCTTCCATGAAAGAACAAAAGTTCAAACGCCTTTCTACTTACCATACATTCCAAGGTTCGACACAGTGACAGTGCCACCCATAAACTCGTTGGGCTGAAGCTTGCCTTCCCTGGCCTTAGCGGCGAGTTCCTTCATGTTCGTGGAGAGGTCGATGATGCCGCGAGAGTCGCAGTTGAACAGGATCGGCGTGATCAGCCCGGAGGGAGTCGCTACTGCTACGCTTACGTCTACGTTAGCGAACCTGGAAATGAGAAATGATACATACAATTAACACACGCCTTTTTCCTATGGGCAGGCAGAAATTACATAATACTACCTCTGATTCATCCTTTTTTTTTACAAGAAATGAATTTAAATATAAATATTTTTGCGGGCTGACTGGCGTAGCTTACTTTTGGTAGATAATACTCTTACGAATGTAAATATATTTTTCTATAATCAACTCTACCTCTACTCTCTAACTCTACTATGGAAGAAGACATGCTGCACCGACCCCAAATGAATTGGGATAAGGGCAAGAGAATGATGAATCAACTCTTTCACAAAAGTCAACTTTGTGAATGTAGAAATAAGGTCGAAAATAATTATTTTTTACTGCGTGCCTTAGTGTTTTGATGCTCTTGTGTTTAATTACTATTGCAATAGCAACATGAACTTACTGCCTAATGAAAGAGTCCATCCAGTGTGAGTTGACTGTGGGAACTCGCTTGCAAGCCGCAGCGACCGCCTTCACTATGAAATCGTTCATTGAAACCTGAAAAACGCAAAATATTGCTTAACTGATTATTTTTAAATTAACTTGTAGTTATGAGTACAAAACATAATACGTCACGGGAGTTATGCTTAGATATGTCCAATGTAATAAGGGATGAGCCTATTGTCATCAACAACCGGGCACAAATTACATTCCATGCAATTATAAGTTTTTATAAGGAATTGACAGCTGTTTTATTGAAATTATCCATAAATAGGAATCAACCCTTATTACTACTATGGCACTACTCGCATTCCTTAGAATACTAATCATTTCACGCGTGTTTACCTTAACTCCAGCCTTCTCAGCCTCCAGCCTTTCGTTGACAGTCTTCCTCATCGCCATGGTCTTCTCAACATTGACGGTGGTCGTCAGCTGGTAGTGCGGGATGGTCTGCTTGGCGGCCGACAGCCTCTTGGCGATGGTGGCGCGCATGCTGGACAGCGGGATGTCCACGTAGCTGGCGCCCGGCACCGGCGCGGGCGCGGCTGCCGGGGCGGCGGCGCCAGCTGCTGCCAAGTCCGAACTCTTCAGTGAGCCGTATAGACCGGAGCCTTCTCCTGATAGCATGAAATAACGTATTGAGCCTTGGAATTTTAAGTCAAAAGAAATTTTAAGAGAAGAGTTCACTTAGGCATTTAAAAAACAAGAATTATAGATTTATGACTTATGACTATAAAATACCAGTTTTAATTTTAATCATGAAATGTTGAACAAACTAAAATCAATATTCGAATTGTTAATTCTACTGATATACAGTGTGTTTGGCTACCGGTTACCGATACTTTAAGGGCATATTATATACTCATTTCTATCGACAAATACATGTTTAATGTAATGTAATGTAATACTCCTAACCCCACACCCCGCGAATAGCAGCCATTGTTTTTTTAATCGCTTGATCTAGTGTATGTTCAATGAAATGCTAATAATATATTTGAATCTAAGAGACCTAAAGACGTGTAAATGATCTTATTGCAAGGGTAATAAGCAAAAGTAGCCTAAAAAATAAGAAATTACGAAATTTTACATACAAATTACTTTTTCTACGCTAGTGCAAAATTAACCCATGAATGTTGCGTATGTTTTTATGTTAATTCATAGTATTTGAGTCAACCTACAAAATGATATCAAAATATTGACTCAACAAAAACGCCGGTCCAGCGTATAGACTCCACAATGCAGTTAGGAGTATACGTATAATCGTGTATTTGTCGATAGAAATAAGTATATAATATGCCCTTAAAGTATCGATAACCGGTAGCCAAACACACTGTATAACAAGATTCAGTAGAACGTTATTTCGTGCCATCAGAATAGAGACTGACATTGACAGTAAATTATCGAATCATGCAAGGTCTGGTTGTTTCTCAAGTAGAAAAGGATAGTCGGGAAATAAACAACGAGAAGATTACATTTCATGTAAGACGTGAAACACTTTTGATATAGACAAAGGCGTCGTTATACAAGGTTTTAATAAAATTGACAGTGCAGTCTTTTTGACTGTTTTGCTTAACTCAGCGGAGGCTAGCCAAGAACGCAGAATATATTATAATGCGCAAGAGTGTGTGCAAACATGGGTGCACTCTGTTTTTTTTCTCTTATCATCCGATGGGACGGATTGCAGAAACAATGGCTTAACGTGCTTTCTGAGACACGAGGAAAACTGCCAGTAGCTTGCTCATGGCGTCTATCTTACCTCCGAGCCTGACATTCCTGATTTCAGCGAGCCTCTTCGCCATGGGACTGGCGTACACTCTGCCGCCTTCAGGCGCAGCCGGCGCCGCGGCAGCGGCTGGGGGCGCGGCGGTAACGGGCGCGGGGGTCGCGGGCGCTGCAGCCGGGGGAGGGGGCGCGGGCGCGGCCGCAGCGGGAGCTGGGGCTCCACCTGCTGCTGCAGTCATGATACACTTATTAGTACATCGAATTTGCAGACTCGTGTTTTATTTCATTCGTGCTTCGATAACCCATTACCAATATTTTTCCCAGCAGCTTGATTATAAAGGCTGATGATTTAGCCACATGCACGGGTCATATTGTCCGTCTAGTGAAGTTATCACAAGCAAAAATTCTCCTTCATGAATCAGTGAAATATTGCAGGTGACTAAATCAAAAGCCACTTTAAAAAAATGTTAACAAAAATAACCTTTTCTCTTGGCAATAGGCTTGGCCGGACTGGCTGCTGTGAAGTACAAACAAGGGTTAGTTAGACAAACACATGCAAATGTGCAGCCAATATGAGTTAGACTGAAATGAAAATAATTATAACATTAATATTGACCAATGTCTTTTTAGATATGACGACAAAAATCTCCCAAATTAGTCTTTAAATTGCCCAAATCATGATATTTCCTATTTTTCACAAAACAAAAAGGATTACAATGGATCTTATGGTATTTTGTAAAATTGTCACATATGTCAAACACTTGTTATTTATTTCGCCCAGTTTAATATGTTATTACATGTGTAAAACTGTTTTGGTAGCAGTAAAACTAAAGAGTTAATACAACAAAAAAAAATATTTTGTTTATCCAGGATGAAGATTAATAATGGTACTTAGTACGAAAAATAAACTCCAGTACATTAAATATTGTACTTACAGCCATCATCCTTGAAATCTTTGAAGGCAGCTACATCAGCTTTGTCTCCTACGATGATGCACAGCAGTTGACCAACTGGTACACCTTTAGTTCCAGCTGGGATCAAGATCTTAGCCAGGTAACCTTCTTCAGGGGTCTCAAAGCCCATAGTAGCCTTGTCTGTTTCAATTTCGCAGAGGAGATCACCTAAAATTTAGTAGAGAAATCATGAGCTTTGAGCATCCGTAAATGTTCTGTTTTTACTGTTTGTACTACCCTGTTTCACTCCAGCACGCGTAGCATGACCACCGTAGAAACGGGTTTCTTTGGCGGACGAATCGACAAAATGACAGATTGTGTCGACAAAATGACAGATTTCTTTTCACAATTCAATAAGATGAGACGTGATTATTTAATCAATTAATGTTACCTCCAATCGCCTGAAACACAGGATTACCTAAATTGTAAAATGTTGTACCTAATATTTTTTTAAATAAATTTTATTATTATTATTTCCTTTATTCATTTTATATACACATTTTTGACATTTTTAAATATTTCTAAAACAACCATTTAAAAAAAACATTTAAAAATATAAAAAATAGTGGTCCGCCGGTGTCGGGAGCAGGGTCCAAGCTACCGGTGGTTAGGGCTCCAGAGAGAGGAACCTCCTCACAATGCGAGCCGTATCGAGGAGTACTGCCTTCTGAATCAGGCCCTTGATCCAACCGCCTAAGGAGAGCTTCGAAAGGTGGTCGTCGAAGCTCTTGGCCATAAGGCCATTGGCCGTCACGACAATCGGCACAATGACAGCCGAGTTCACATTCCACATGTCGACAACCTCGTGTGCCAAGTCGAGATATTTTATTTGTTTCTCTTTCTCAGCTTTCACGAGGTTCTCGTCATGCGGGATGGTAACATCGACTATCATTACGCGGCGCGCTGATCGGTCTATCACTACTATGTCAGGCTTATTGGCGACAATAGTCCTGTCAGTAATGATAGACCGATCCCAGTACAGCGTGACATGGTCTTTCTCGAGAACTGGGTCGGGCACATACTTGTAGTACGGTACCTCAGATTCCACAAGTTTATATTTCAAGGCAAGTTGCTGGTGAATAATCCTGGCTACTTGGTTGTGCCTGTGCAAGTACTCGCCGTTAGCCAGACGAGAACAACCGGAAATAATATGTCTGATGGACTCACCCGGACGGTGACATGCCCGACACACATCAACCGTCCCGTCCTTCATAATATATTTCCGGTAGTTGTTCGTCAACATAACTTCGTCCATAATTGCACAGACAAAACCTTCAGTTTCCCCAAAGAGGTCGCCGAAACGTAGCCAGGACACGGACGCTAGAAAATCTACATCAGGGCCATGAAGAGCCCGGTAAAAGCGTCCGTGAAGCTCCTTGCCTTGCCATACTTCCTTGCGGTCATCGGTAGTAAGTACTACAGGTTTGCGCCAGTTCTCTTTAGCCATGGACAGCGGGGTGAATCCCTTGTCCACTGCGACCACATCTCGGTGCATACCCACCTCAGCTTTTAAAAAATATTCTCTGAGACTGCACACCTCGCGGTTGTGGAGGGTCTTCGCGTTTAAAAAGCCTCGACCCCCGCACTTCCGCGGGATGTACAGCCTCATCACCGATGATCGTGGGTGATGCATCCGGTTTGCGGTCAGCAGTGTACGAACTCTCCTATCCAGGGCATCGAGTTCGGTCTGAGTCCATTTGAGTATGCCGAAAGAGTACATTAAAACCGGCATGACCCAACCGTTGAAGGCGCGCACCTTGTTCCCGCCTGAAAGAAGGCTATTTAGTACCTTCTTCAGGCGGCCAAAGAAGCGTTCCCTCAACGATTGCTTCATGTCAGTTACGTTAATGCCTAACGCTTCCGACATACCCAAATACTTATAGCTTTCGGATGAGGAGAGGGATCTCAGGTGTATGGAATCCGAGAGCTGAATTCCCTCGGATTCCATAATCTCCCCTCGCTTTACATACATGACTGCACATTTGTCCACACCAAATTCCATCCTGATGGCGCTACTAAAAGTTTCAGTTACTTTCAGTAGCTCCATCAGTCGCAATTTGTTGGGGGCAAAGAGTTTCAGATCATCCATGTAAAGAAGGTGAGATATGACCTGACCACCTCTCCTCAACCGGTAGCCTAGACCTGAATCCTCCAGCAATGTGCTCAGAGGATTCAGGGCTAGACAGAACCAAAGTGGGCTCAGACTATCGCCCTGGAATATTCCCCGTTTAATCCATACAGGCTCATTGTTCCCCTGGATCTGTCGACATCCTGGATATCGAAGGACCGTCCTCCATTGCCCCATACACGACTCAAGGAAGGCGCGTAGAGTTGCATCTACTTTGTACAACTCCAGCACCCTCATGAGCCATGTATGTGGCACCGAGTCGTAGGCCTTCTTATAATCTATCCAACATGTCGACAGATCCTTGCGGGATCGACGAACCTGTTGGCTAATGGCCATGTCGATGAGGAGTAGCTCCTTAGTACCGCGGGACCCATTCCTACATCCATTTTGAGAGGCAGACATTATGGAGTTTTTGTCAATGTGTGTATTAATTTTCGCTCTCAAAATGGATGTAAGAAGTTTATAGACCGTTGACAAACAAGTGATCGGTCTATAATTCTTGGGTTCCACGGGACTACCTGACTTATGGAGCAGGTGGGTAACGCCTGTAGTTAAGAACTGCGGTAAGGACCCAGACTCTAAGGATGACTGGAATTGAGATGCCAGGCAAGTGTGTGAACTACTAAGCCATTTGAGCCAGAAGTTGTGCAGCCCGTCCGGTCCCGGTGATTTCCAATTCGGTAACGGACGAACTGCTCTGGCTATATCTTGTGGTGTTATTAAAATTGGCTCCATTTCTGGGATAGGTTCACACATTCGCTCGACATCACGCATCCAGTCAGCCTCAGTATGACAGACGGGCACCGACCAGATGCTGCTCCAGAAAGAACTCGTGGTGGCATCATCCGGGCGGCACACGTCCATCATATTTTGCTCGGGTCGCTCCCAAGCTCTGTATACCCACCTCTCATCGCTCTGGAACATGCGATTCTGCGAGTACCGATCAACCCGCCGTTTATACCGCCGAATACGGTTCGCCCATGCATAAACTTTCTGCTTCAGGAAGTCGATGCGCTCTGTGACACGGGACATGTATTCTTGAGGACTGATTCCAGTCCCCGAGAATGCCCGCCTCACAAAGCGCATCACACGTGGTCGTGTATTGCCCTCCCTGAAGCAGTGTAGTTTGCCGATGAGTACCCTGGCCCCGTCGATGCGGCGCTCGATCCTGCACTGCCAGGCTGGTACGGCTGGTTTTGGTCGAGTAGCTGTGTCACTATTTGTAAATTTGACATTGGCTAAACGACATGCCGCAACAGCCCCACAGTATAGGATCGAGTGTGCATCAACGAGGTTCTCGCTACTCTCGAATAGATTCTTGAGTTGCGAGTCCAGGGCACACACCAGTGCCCTATTTTTCTTATGCATGGGTAACCGTGGTAATCGGGGTCTAAATTCGGTACGAGTGTATCGATATTCGCGAAGCGCATCCTCCAGTGCGCTCCTCAATCGGTCGTTGCACTGACTACTTACCGTGGCAACCCTATCATCTTCCTCTGCAACAGCAGGGTTAGACCGTGGTGGGGTTATGTCAATAGTTGACGCTTGCACCACGGTTTGTGACGGAGTTAAGACGATAGGGTTGCTTAGTACCTCTGAGCGCAGCCTATCAAGCGCGGCGTCGTCCAACATGTGATTGCGTTGGATGACTCGCACCTGATCCGACAGTCGTTGGGCCGAGACGTTGACGGTTGGTTCAAGTACCTGGAACAGAGACAGCATCCTAACACGGTACGCAGTGAGGTTAGTTCCCCCCTCTGTAGACCCGTAGTATGCGCGCATGACGTTCTCGTTTATTGGATGAGTCCATCTCATGCGCTGCACACAACCACCGGTAGCGGGGACCCGACTCGGGGCCGGATGGCCCCTAAGTCCCAAGCTCCTCGGTGGCCGGCCTCTCCCCTGCCGACGTACAGGTGTTGGCGACGTCGGCGGAGAGAAATATTCGTCGCTCGAGCTCGACGCAACTGCCGCTGCCGGTAACACAGGTGATCCGGGATCCGGCGGCGGCGAGGCGGAGCTGAGCGACGAGTCCGGGGTTGGTAGGCGTGCGCGTCGGGAAGCAGCTCTCGTAATCATTATGTTAAAACATCATGCATTTTTAAATTTTTTCTTATTTTCCATGTTTTTTGGATGAAGTTGTCAAAATATGTCATTGTAGTTGAACTTTTAAAAATTTTTCAGTTTCTGGTTTTCTTTGTATTTTTCCAATGTTCTATTGCTTGCTTTGATATAAAAGTTTATTGAAACTATTTTTATGTAACTGTTGTAAAGATTTTTGTATTCCAAATAATGTTATTATTAAAATAAAAAATTACGACGATTTAACATGTTTGACGTACGGGGTTGCCAGTTTAGTTTTTTATTATTATAATCTGTCATTTTGTCGATTCTTCCGTCAAAGAAACCCGTTTCTACGGTGGTCATGCTACGGGAGCAGATAAGATTTGTATATCTTTGTCTGTGCCTTCTGCTCAATATAAAATCTGTTCCATTTTACTTGTATCTGTTCTTGTCATAACAAAATAGAATAAAGGAAAACATATACCTTCAGTCAGCTTGTCACCCTCCTTCTTCTGCCAGTTGATAATGGAACCACTCTCCATAGTTGGTGACAGTGCTGGTAGGTTCACCTTTGAGTGACCTGGCAGGTCGGCATAATATCTTATCTGAATGGTCCATTGTGGGGTGGCCAATATCCTCCTATTCTGAGCATTTAATACTCTGGAAAGAAAGTCTTGTTTAGCAACAAGAATAATGTGATATGGTGGTGTGGTGGTACCAACAGATCACAGTTCATTGTTAAAAATATCAGAAGAATGATTAAGTCATCGGTCGTCAGTTATGGAAAGAATATCATATTTTCCACAAACATAGACAGCATTGCACCTAACAGACTAGCTCTTTTAAGAATTTCTTAAACCATAGCTTACTTATTTTTTCAACCTATAGGGTCCCACTTCTGGTAAAAGGTCTCCCCCATAGCCTAATTTGTAGCCGTGACTTATCTTCACACATCAGTATATTGGAATAAAAACTTCCAATCTAATTTAGGAGAAATTCCTCATGGCATAATAAATTGAAAATCCATACATTTTAAATACCAGGGTTTCTTCTAACCTACTATAAATTATATAATAATTAGCAGCGTGCATAGAGTAATTATCAAAGTCACCGACAGATAAGTTTATATTACGTGTTCGCTTATCAGTCACACATAGTTCAGACATCTCAATGATATCTGCATGCTTTTAGATAAACATGATGTGTTTTAACATTATCACATCTCATCTCCCGATGAAGGATTGCTTTTTAATTAATCTTTGAGGAAAATTTATAATGCTCTGAGAAAACAATTTTTTTTATTACGTTTTTGTTACGTAACATACATAAAATCATGCCTGTAATTCCCGAAGGGTTAGGCAGAGCTGAACCTTACAGTACACCCACATTTCGCCAGTTATGTTTAAGTCCCAAGTAATAGGGGGCGAACCTATTGCCATCAATCGCGCACAAATCCAGACTCTGTGGCTGCTACTGAGAAATTCTTGATGGAAAAATCCAATAAAACTTTGCCCGACCGGGGATTCGAACCCAGGACCTTATGCTCAAGAGTTGCGCTTGCGTCCACTAGACCAACAAGGCAATCAAGTAAGTTTAGATTAATCCTCTGTTATCAGCTATTTTGAGGTAATGAGGTGAAACTGATACTTGATGATTAAATATGTGTAACTTAATTTAATGACGTGCAGTTCAATAATATGAATGAAGTAATGTATTATCTTATTTCATTAGGCTAGGTTATGATGCTGAGAATCTGATCTGCATATTTGCAAGCTTTGTGGACCTATCAAAAATATATATATATCACCGGAAGATAACAAGATCCGCAAGTTTATAAATTACCTAAAATTTCCTAGGAAATTTATAAACTTTAGGTTAGGTTATTTATAAACTTCCTAGGAAATTTATAAACTTGCAGATCTTGTTATCTACAGAAAAGCAGGTAACAACTGTAGCCCATTCACCTTTAGGAAGTGCTCTTCATCATTGGTATAAAAGCATAGAAATCCTTACACAGAGCTATCCCCAATGATCTGATGGTCCAAATGAACTTATTTGTAATTTAAATATTAGATTGTTTACTGCAATTAGAATTGGGGATTTAAAATTTCTAATTGCAGTATACAATGTGTTTTATTACAATGAATTGGAACATTTTAGAAGCAGATTATTCTGCTATAATATTACATTATTGAATTGATTTTAATTGAATCAAAAAAGATGTAGAGTAGACATAATAAAAAATTCTCAGACAATCTTATCAGATTCAAGATAATGAAAACTATAAGTGAATCATTTCATTTATGATAAATCTATTGTATAGTACCTATTCATTCTTTTCCCATCAAGTTATTTTATAGTGTCAACTTTATTTATTAGGTTTAATATACCTATAGATTATGCTGTTTCATTTAAGACGCCCTAAAACATATAATGGATTGGAATCAAATCATACAAATCAAGCTTGATTATATTGGTATTGTTTAATTAAAATGCAATAAATATTCGAATGAGAGACACCACCTACAAAACTAAAGACTGTCTTATTGCTGTAATATTGCAGTCGCATTGACACTTGACTGATCGTAATAAGTTTCACGTCTTGATTACAACTCCTACATCTCAATTACTCTATTTATAATTAAATGAATGACTAGAAGGCACGTTTACACATCGCCAGTACTTATCCATAGTACTCATTTTCAAGTTCATTGGCACCAAACTCTATAAACATGTTTCTGTCTACACCGTATATTGGCAATACTACCCAAACATTACATTCATTCAATAAACGGCGATGAAGTATGCTAGTAATTCAAGACACGTGGAATAACCGGTAAATACTCTTCTAATCAAAATATGAATCCGCAAGGTGAAAACCATTGACATTTTGGTTATGCAACTAGTAGAATTTATTTGAGAGGTAACAAGAAACAATATTTGCGATATATTCGCGATAATTATCAATGAATCAAAATAATAACATCTTTAGTATACATCAAAAATAATGAAAACCATGAACTTACTTGTGAGAAAGTTTCCTTTTGGACAGTTCTGTGCTCATGCATCTCGTCAAGTTTGACCGTAAAGATTTTTTCAAGGCTTCGTTTAAAACTTGGTTTCGTACAAAAATCGATCGCAACATTTTGATTTGTTTTTTGTTAAAACAATTCCGTCCAGGTGATCGGGACGGCTAAAATTTCCGTAAGATCGACCTTTTCCAAGTCTTACCGGCAGTGTTGTGGGGTTGCCAGATAGCCTTCCCGTGTTTACCGTAAAATTTACCCCGAATATCACAACATAATCAACATGACTGCTTATTATGTTTTTTTTTAAAATTTATCTTTATTCTTCGTCTAGAGTAAGCAGAGGTCTTTGACATATCTTCCCAGGAAGTTTTGTGTATAGTAGACATAGAGTAAAGTAATATAACGGGTATAGAGAGCCCGCTCGCACAATTTTTTGAAGACCGCTAATGTCAATTGATCGGATAAATAGCGCCATCTATTATTTGCATCCACAAACTTGCGACATATATAGCTATAACTAGCTATAGGTACTACTTATGCATTAGTGCTTCCTCACTATTTTACTTGTTTTTGAAGTTGATAAAGTTTTACATCATTTTACTTTTTCTCTTTACTAAGTAACAAAATCATAGTAAAACTTTATCAAATTAAAAAAACAAGTAAAATAGTAAGGAAGCATCAATTTCAAAAGGTACACAGTGGATACATAAAAAAACAACTTTTATTTTATAAAAAACTTATTTATTTATCTTGTGTTTATTTTATAAGCTTGCGCCTCTGCTTTAATTTCATCCGCACCATGATATGTGATTTTGCCAGACAAAATCCGGTTTGTTGAACAAGTCCAACTATATGAGCACATTAATACTTGGGTTTTCAAAATAATTCGTACACTTCACTACGGAGTCCTGTCCGGACTCAACACAACGCGGATCGGCGGATTAATTTCACGAAGAAAGGCACAAACACTGAATGAAAACTACAAACAAGCGCAAGCGCAGGGTACAGTCGCCATATTATTTGAATTTTGACCTGACAATTTGACATTTGACAATCATTACCAAATCAATAATTCAATGTGTTGCTATTGTAATTATTACGCAGATTGTAATCTACATAAATATTTGCAAATAATTATAATACGTGTTAAATAAAATGATTAGGTAATGAAATTATATTTCATTTATTAAGTTTTGAGTCACAAATTATATCAGGATCGATGGTGTCGCCGGTTTCGCCATCTGTGGTGACATAAGGTAACTAATTATTTTGGATGCAAAAAACAGATGTCGCATTTTGAAAGAAATTACCCCAAATCTGTCGATATATGGAACTGTCCTACCCCTGATAGTAGATAATCAATTTCTGTTCATCACATCGGGAACGGGAAGCCGGCTATCGCTAATTTGGTATTTAATTATTTGGGCCTCCCCTTTCTCCCATGTTACTCGGGCAGCGCAACACGTTTTGTCACATGATCATTAAATAAAGAAATGTTACATATAATTATGCAATTGTTTTCTATCTGTTATATCTGTTGGAACAACTATTCATAAATATATCGGAACGGATCCGGTCATTAGTACGGACTTGGAATGAGTCGCAAGCGCGCCAGTGGTAACATCGCGCAACCATCTTACATACCAGTGACAGTCTACCCACACAAGCGTGCTTCTACAGAGTTGTGAAATTTACAGCTCGCGGCGATGACGACATTGAGTGTTGATCGCAGCGGAGTTGAGACGTCCCGAAACTGTACCCGATTTATTGTGCCCCGTGTCATTGTGTTAAATTGCAATTTCTATCAATTGTTGGTTTAACAAAAAACACTGCATCGCACCTAGTGTGTTTTCATTGCACGAAACCCATCTTCTGCCCACATGATGTACGAACCTAACGGAATAAATCCTGACAATCCAACTAAAAAATAAAATGATAACCCTGAAAAAAAAAACATAATCTAACCACACATTGAATATTACAAATAAATTAATAAACAGTATCACTATAAATCACGATAATCCTCGCGCATGAATTCGCCACTAAAGGCGTTCATATAGAGTTAGGTCTACAGAAATGTCTGATGTCATAAAGTGTTCGATTTTTTATCACGTATTTTACTATATAACGATTGTGGTCAAGATTGAACCATTCCTGATTAATTATGACTTGAACATTTTAAGTAGCAAGTTACGATGTAATATCTTAGTACTTGGAGGAAGAATGATTTTTAAATGTTTTATGCTTGCTAATTTTAGGGACAATATTGTAAATATGTATCTGAAGCTTACACTGATGTTGTATGTAATAAAATAAACTTTTTATGATGTTATTGGTACTTTAAAGTATAAAATAGAACTAATGACAAGACCTTACTCGCCTGTGGCGCCATCTGGTGAGCTCAAAAACGATAGCCCTCATTAGGATAAAGTTTCCATTACTTGGGGAGAATTTTCCTAAACTGGCATCATCGACCTACAACTATTGTAGGTCGTTGTTAATGCTAACAAACCTTGCTTACACAAGGCGCTGGAAATCATAAGTTTTGACAGAATTGGAACCAATCACGAGACGGTTGAAATCATCTGTTTTGTTTCTTATTGGATTTCCATTTGCGTTCCATAACTTTCAAATGTGAGACTTGCATTTTTGTCTACATGAAATGACTTTAACATGTAATGTCAAAACTTGTTAAAATTCATAATTATTCATGGTATGTACATATTCTTATTGGCTGTTCATTACTGCTGTTATTATTATTGTTACTTTTTTAATGGCGAATTTTTCCTGCACTTGAAATATCTACCACATTTGACGCAATTTAAGATACTTTCTTACTTACTACAGTAAAACACTGTTATTTAATTTTATAAAATTTTATTTATTTAAATTAGGTACGCCAACATTACATTATATTTTACAAACCATTATGTGAATACGAAATACCAGCTGAACTAACTGTAAAAATGCATAACGTGAATTTAAAGCCTTTTATTCGCGATCAAAGACATTTATCAAAGACATTCAAATAAAACTATATTTATACACCGTGACTTTTTAGAGGTCTTACAAAGGTGGTCTACTCTACTCTACTAATGTATCTACACTAATATTATAAAGAGGAAAACTTTGTTTGTTTGTTTGTTTGTTTGTAATGAATAGGCTCAAAAACTACTAGACCGATTTTAAAAATTCTTTCACCATTCGAAAGCTACATTATCCACGAGTAACATAGGCTAAAATTTATTTTGGAAAAAAATAGGGTTCCGTAAGATATTTGGGTTTTTCGGACACAAGGTGTAAAAAATCAACCAGAAAAGTTACTTATTTTGCGTACGCTGCCTAAACTATAAAAGATAGAACCACAAAATGTTCTAATTAATTATAGATCTTATAAATATCTACAAAAAAGTCCGTGACACACTATACCTATCTATGTCGAGTGAGGCACAACAACCATTTTTTATCTTGAATTTTTTTTGGACTACATTTAAACGCATTTATTTTACTCATGCTACAATCCTTATCAAAATAAATTATTTCATCACTAAGTACAGTTTATGTAAATAATATTTGGTCTTTAAATGATTAAAATTGGACGTTTGGTTTTGAAGTTATGGCGAAATTAAAATATTACGATTTCTGCTGCACGGCCCGTTGCGAAGTGGGCGTCACCAAGGCGGGATGCGCGTGCGGGAGGGGAATTTAGATCTATGAGTATGGTACCCGCGCGGCTCAGACGCTAACCCATTACTCACCGTCCACAGGCCCGCGCCTACGGTGGCCGGTAGCCACCACGTGGCCCCCGACGCCCGGTGCGTCCCCCGCGGCTGCTGGGGCGAGAGATTCTTTCCCTCTCACGTCCCGCCACCTCCTTCGCTAGCATGACTGCTTCGCAGAAGGAGGTGACGGCTTCCCATTCCCTCTCGCTCTAGACCATGGCCTGAACCAGGGCCATACTACGAGCTCGCTACGACGACACGGCGGAGCTCCGCCCAAGCGAGGCAGACCTCCACGGTGTGCGCAACCGTGTCTTCCAGACGATCCTCACAATGATAGCACCCGGGCGTTTCCTCCCGCCCGATTCGGTGCAGGAACCTCCCGAAACAACCGTGTCCGGTGAGGGCGACGTGGCGCCTCTCTAGCCACTCCTCAAAGAGGGGACTTATCGCCACTATTGTGGCGTGCCCTGCACTGGGTTGCGACAGTCACTGTCTCCATGTCGCCATGAGATCGCGTCGGAGGTCTGTCCGCTGAGCGGTGATTTGCCACGGCAGCGGAGTTTCCCCCCGACGTAGTGCCTCCGCGCGCCATTCATGTAGGCGCGCGAGGACTATCGCCTCCAGATCCAATGGAGGCAATCCGGCCAGGTGGCTCGCCGCCTCGCGGGAGACCGTGCGGTACCCCCGGATTAGTCTTACGGCTACCACCTTTTGGCGCGTTCAGGTAGTGGGCGGCACGCCGCTTAATTGAACGCGCCCACACCGGGGCCCCGTAAAGGGCCATAGACCGCACGACCCCCGCGTAGAGCCTACGGCAGAAGGCGTTTGGACCCCTCAGGTTGGGCAAGAGCCGCTTGAAGGCAGCCCCAGCCCGTTCCAGTTTGGGAGCCAAACGTCGGAAATGCTCAACGAAGTTCGACCGGCTGTCGAAGATGAGTCCTAGGTACTTCAAAGTCGACTCGACCCCGAAGGGAACCCCTCCTACCGTCAGCATGGATCCCGACGGTGGCGCGTTCCGAGGCCCATGAAAGCACATGGCCTCGGATTTGTACAAAGCCACCTCGAGACCCAATTGCCGGATCCTCTCAACAACTATCGCAACTGTGGGGAGCCCCCCTTAATCTGTTATTTTTTTGTTATTGTATAGAAATCGTAAAGCGGTTCACAGAATACATCTACCTACCAAGTTTCAACGGTTTAGTCCGAATAGTTTCGGAATAAAGTGGCTGTGACATTCAGACGGACAGACAGACAAGACGAATCTATAAGGGTTCCGTTTTTTGCCATTCGGCTACGGAACCCTAAAAATCGTGTTTGGGCTCATTTCATACACCTTGATGAGAACTTTAGAATTAGCTGGAGTATGACATTCATCGAAGGTCTGACGATGGAGCGGAGGGCAGCTGCAATAGGACCTCAAAAGTTTACAGCATCTATATCGTGTTCGGGCTCATTTCATGCACCTTGATGAGAACTGTAGATCTAGCTGGGCTCTGGTTGTCATCGAGTGTCTGAGGATGAAGTCGTAAAGGCTGTCGAGGGCAGCCCTTATTTGGAAAAACATAATAAGAATAGTTTAGTGATTCTTATTCTGTATTGCACACAAAATAAAAAACGCGGAAATTCCTTTTGAGAGCTTCCGTTGCGTCCACTGCGTAAACGGTTAAAGTTACGCAGCAATCATGTATGACGGAGGTGTTCCTTTTAAAAGTTCTAAAAAAAGTCCGTGAGAGCATATGTATATCTTTTAACTTACTCACTCACTTTTCTTCAAAAATTATGCATTATTTTTGCAAAGGTGTTTTTGTAAACATGGTATTTATCCTTATCCAAATAAATACGTTATTCATCACAAGTATTTAATTTTAAACGAAATTGCTCTAACATCATTTGATTCCAATGAATATCTTAGGAGATATCACAGTTTTAAAATAATTCCGCAGCAAAATAATGGTCAGGTACCGCGCTCGCATTTTCATTATAATGTGAGTGATGTGCTCCTTTAGAATTGTATAATAGGTGCCTACGACCCACACCCTCTAACCTTCTCTTATGTGACGCAGACGAAGTTGCGCGGGTCAGCTAGTCCGACATAAAATACCTCTAGGCGCGATTTTTTTACCACTAATTAAGATAATAGGTCCAACGGCACATCCAGCTACACGAAACTATCAAATTTTCCCAATCAACCTTGAACCTATCACTTCAGCGATAAAGTCGAAAATCTATTAAAGAAATTTGACAGATTGCAGTGTCTTGATGTGCTGGCGTCTGTACAAAGAAAAATAAAGAATACATTACAATTATGAAACATTCTGTTAATAATGTTTACGTGTCAAACGGTAGAATATATCTACCCAGCGGAGCAGTCGAGTAGATTATCGCTCGCAACAGGGTGTTTCAACTACGTTATAATAATGAATAATATTTTTATTTTTAAATTATTAAAATCTCAAAATGCCGCTAAGCTGAGTGGGACTGGACTGGCCACGTCTGCCGCATGCCCAATGAGCTATTAGCCATAATTACCACTCTCTGGAGCCCTGACACAGCAAAAGGCGTCACGGCAGACCTCGTAGAAGAAGGCGGGACGAGAAGACAAAACCAACGACCAGTGGCCCACTTTAGCCCTGGATCGAAACAACTGGAAGTTATGAGGAGAGGCCTTTACCCAGCAGTGGTATAAGGCAGGCTAACAGTAAGAGTTTCATAAATACCTATTTTTTTACGAACGTTTAGTAGTCATTGGTACATGAAGTGGGCTGGCGTTGTCAGACGACTAAAATGTCACGATGTAGGTATATTACGAGCGAGTTAACCCTTTTAAATCTCTTTGTTTGCGATTAATGCTTAATTAGCCTTAATGGCGCTGTAACGTAATAGTGAACAAAAAACATGGGAAAAATTAAGAATTTCGTGCAAAATTATCAAACGCAATCAAGGATACACAGGAATAAGTGATGGAAAAACTAATCTGTCAGGCTCAGGCTAAAGAGTAAAATAATATTATAATAATATACCAAAAGGAAGTGGCAGCCACTGATGAAGCTTGCTTGTGATACCGAGACAGACTCACCGTGATGTTAAAACGATATACCATCTGCATGACACTGCAAGGAAGCTGTGGTAACTTATTTTCCAGTGTGCACTCACACCAATGGATGCCGATGGATCCACCGTGGCAAGTGGGCGCCGGTTCTAAAACTTCTAGAGTGCTACTATAGGACCGGAGCTGCAACGCCAGGGGAAATTCAGGCCACCACCGTTAATGGCAAAATCATTTAAAAAGCCCTATTACACTAAAACTAGGGCGTAAACTAGGGCCTCTAGGTTCAGTCATAATGATGTTTTTATTTCGACTAAATACGGTTTTTTACCATGCATTCAATTTAATTTTTTCGGTGGGTAACACCAAGCTGTCAATTGTTGTTTCTCTTCTTTTCTGTCAACCGCTGTGTTAGACAGGTTATCAAAAATGGTGAGATTTAATTTGTGAATATTTAACTAATCCGTTCATAAAATCAGTGATAAACCTTATCAAAAGGTTGCTAGTGAATATTCCTAGTGTTCCAATAGAATATTTTGTGCGCCGGAAACCTATTCTCTGGATAGTTAGTCGGTCGGGTTTTGGTGGCAGTGCTCAATGCAACTACATGAAATGTTATAATGTTTTCAGGCCAAACGCACGAAGAAGGTCGGAATTACTGGCAAATATGGCACACGTTACGGTGCCTCCCTCCGTAAAATGGTCAAAAAAATGGAAGTCACCCAGCACGCAAAATACACTTGCTCGTTCTGCGGAAAGGTTAGTAAAGTGAATGCACTTCTGTTTGCTAAACATATCGTTTATGAGCAAAAGATAGAAGAATGCTGCAAATAAAGCGATATTTTGATAGTGATAGTAAACATGTAGGGGTTTCGACTGACTGTACTTTATTATGATTTGGGGGTTATGTTTTCTAACACCGTTCTAAGATGCCTGTACAATATAATCTATTTCCTGCCTCTGTACCAGTTGCACCTAATCCATTAATAAGTAACCACTTGACATACGTTGCAGTTACCTTTGTTTTAGCGTTAATAAACTAAGTATCTCCTAACCTGGACTGTCCAGCCAGGACTAGCGACAATGACAAGCACGATTATTTATATCAAAAGCAATCTTTTCTAAGTATTCAATCAATATATTGCTACATTTTGTGTAAGAAAGCTCTGAAGAAATAATTGAACTTGAATTGTATCTTTTGTGATTTTACCAGGAATTTATGAATTTTACTGCATTCATTTGTATTATCATTACAATCTATGGATTGAGGAATAGTATGACTCTTCATTGATGGTAAATATTATTCTCTAAATTGTATGTTCATTACGAAGCATCAAGTTTTAGTCACTAGATGTTAGCATATTTATTTGTTGGTCTCAAGCACAACTGCTGAGCAAGAGGCCCTGGGTTAGATTCTTGGGTCGGGCAAAGTGTTCTTGGGTTTTTTCATCAGGAATTTCTTACTGGCAGCCACAGAATCTGGACTTGTGCCCAGTTAATGGCAATAGGCTTGCAATTCAATGCGACTCTACTTTAGATATTTTTTTTTTAACTAGTCTCTTTTAAATATCACTTCATGATAAATCCTGTTTCACCATTTGCATATACATATAGAGGGAGACCAGACCTATGTCATTGTTTAAAAGCTGAGGCTTCTGTGGAAGTACTTTGGCTGTTTGTGTATGTGAGTTTTGAATGTTAGTAAACGCACCACACGAAACAGAAGAAATGTGGGCAACATTAAAAAAAATGTAAATGTGTTCATGGGATTTTGGGACAATAAGCTTAAAATACACTTCTGTGGTTCAAAAATAAATATGAATAAGCTCTCCGCAATACAAGTTGAATAGATTTTCAAATTGTGTTATATGCATGCAATCATGGTAGGTTCTAACTGGCAAAGTGTAAGTGTTCTGTTAGGTATGCCTCTACCTAACAAGGTGTGAAGTGATTTATTAATTTATGGATGTTGAATAAAATGTCCCTAGTCACCTTTGGTTGTGATGTACAGCATAAGCACTGAAGTTATAATAAAATTAATCAATACTATGGCAAAGGATGTCCAAAGCCTGAACTAGGGCAACTAAGGAGTTTACGCAGATAATGTCTAAAATGTCCTAATTTCTCATTCTAGGATGCCATGAAGCGTTCCTGCGTCGGCATCTGGTCATGCAAGCGTTGCAAGAGGACCGTAGCTGGTGGTGCCTGGGTATTCTCCACCACCGCTGCCTCCTCCTGCAGGTCCGCAGTCAGAAGATTGCGTGAGGTCAAGTAAACATCTGACATTAGCTTAAGAAAATAAACAAAATCAGCAAAATTCATTGTTTTATTCATTAAATAACCTATAAATGATATTAAAAAATACAGTTTTATAAAAGTATACTTGATCAACAAAAAACATACAGTTTCCTAAGGAATTAACCTGTTACACAGGACATTCATAAGTAAATAAAACAATGATTTAAAAATCATTATGGTCCGAGGGTGAGGTGTCGTTAACTTGCAACTCCAATTGTCAGACCCGACGCTACGTATTGGCGACGAGTCTTTATGTGTAGCATTCGTGCTCTCTTGTCAGACATTCTCACATATCGCTACATAGACGCATGAGCAAACGTATGGTCTGTGCGGCACTAACGCGCTCATCATATTCATGGTGCGTCGACAGTCCTTGGACGAAACCGACGATGTATGCACCAACAGTCGGTATAGGATTGTGACCAGCTAAATTCGCACATTACCAAATCTCTATGTCGACTCTACTCCACCTCGACTCACAGAAAAAACTTGAATTTAATATTCTTTGAGTGTTCTTTCCGTAAATTCTACCATAAGGAACAATGCTCACATTTCAACGCTTTACTCTGACGAGTCTGTGTAATGAGTAAAGACCTTAATTCTCCTAATCCATCTGACTTTTCTAGCATGGCCATTAGTATCTAGTCAGTTTTCACCAAAATGCCTACAACCTTACTGCCTGTAGCAGTCTAAAATGCAATCCATTGAACTTGTACTATCCAAATCTTTGGTTGGTTAACTACCCACCTCACCACCTGCAACACATTAAGTAGATTAATCTAAATTATGATTTTAGTTTTGATGCTCTGTAGGATACATTCAAAGCTAAAAAAAAATACTAGTATTTTTTCTAGCTTAAACCCATATTTACTTGTACCTCTTTAAGCACCGCTCTATTCATTCGAAAAATTCCTCACTTTTCAAAATAAACCTTCCATCTCCCTTTTATTTCATCATCATAACAAGCTAAAAAAAAAACAATTGTACTTCAAGAGGTACAAATAAATATGGGTTTGGTGGAGGAAATTAGCATGGATGAAGTAAGGAAGTCAGTTCAAAGTATGAAATACCGGTAGAAGTGTTTCAAAGGTATCAATAAGTTGTGTGAAGAAGCAATCCCAAAAGAATAGTGCAATAGCTCGCTTGAGCTCATTTTCAAGAATATAGGTAATGTGCAGGACTGCAACAACTATCTCGATAGTTGTTAAAGCTCCTTTCTCATAGTATGAAAGTTTGGGAGACAGTAATAGAGAAAATATTGCGAGAGGAGAGTGAGATTACGAAAATGTGAGGAAAGTTGAGTATGAATGTAGATGGGTATAAAAATAGAGGAAGATCAAAGACCCAAAGGATGGACTGTGTGAAGGATGATGTGGCAAGAAAGGAGGTGTCTGATGACAGGACGAGTAATAGAGAAGTATGGAAGAAGAAGACATGCTGCGCCGACCCCAATAAATTGGGATAAGGGCAGGAGAATGATGATGTATGTTCCAAGAACTGTTCTCTTGCGCCTCGCCACCTCGAACCAGCAAGAAGTAATGAAGTAAAATATTTTTTCATATTCTATTTTGGACCCTATTACATGGGGCTTAAACATAGCTGGCGAAATGTGGTTGTATCATTAGAACCACCTCTGCCTAACCCTTCGGGGATAACAGGCGGGATATTATCTTATTTCTTTTACTTACATAGTTTTTAGGAGATGTTATTTACAATGCCGATTTGTCAAAAATGCGTATGGAAACTTTCGGTGTCAGAGGATTATGTTGGATGGATCCTCTAGGTTTTCTTTGAGGGCCTTCATCCACATTGCTGCCACCGCTCCGTCTATCACTTTATGGTTCGCAGATGCAGTGAACGTCGCAAATCTAGCCGATTTGAAACTGGAAATAATAAATTATTTTTCTTCTTTACATAGTATAAAGCAAAGTCGCTCCCGCAAGCTCGATCTTTTAAACCACGCAACAGATTTTAATGCAGTTTTCAGCAATAGTACTGCATGGTTCCTTCGGCAATTGACCATAATATGCGAAACAAACGCCGCCATTTTGTTAATTCAATATAATTTCTTCAGACAATTTAATTTCACCAATGTTCACAAACAGCGCTCTTCTGGCAATAGCATTCAAACGCCAAAAAACCATGCTGCGCGATCGCCTGGCTAAACGCAAGTAAGTTGATTAGTTATGAATTTATCAACCGCTAATCGCATGATCACTTGATTTGCGTTTAATTTTGACTCGTCGCTTTTTGTTCCGAAATCGGGCGTGAATCTATTGTAACGCTAGATGTCGCTTAGCCAGCCGTTAAGCCGGCTGTCAAGTGTCAAGCCCGCCACGCCTATAGTCTGTTTTTTAATCCCTGAAACTAAATTGACAAGTGAAAATGTCAAAACTGACGTAAATCCTATTGAAATCTATGTCAGTTGGCCATTTTTATTTGTACAGACATTAGCCGCTACGTCACTTCCCCACTAAGTGACCCTTGCCTGGCCAAATTCCGAGCCGGGGGAGGTGAATTAGCCGCCAGCCAGCCAGTCATTAAAAGCCCGGAGCCATGATTTCATTCACATGATAATAATAACTGTCGTTATACTATAATAATATTATAAGTAGGTAAAATTTGTTTGTAAATTTGTATGTAGGGGAGGGGGGGGGGTAATCTTCGGAACTATAAATGAATCTATTCTAAAAATTATTTCACCAGCAGAAAGCTACATTATTTGCTGGTGCTATAGGCCATACATTATATTTATATCATGCATATTAGCCGAGCAATCCCAGTTTTTGCGGACGAAGTCCCGGGCGAAGTGCTAGTGTTGTATAATTTGCCACAGGCTTTGAATCACAGATAACCTCCTCAACAAACTGACTGAGTTCAACATATGGAATCTAGTGGAGGTTATCTCTTCTTTGAATCTTCAAAACACGTATTCATTTTAAAACAACAAATTCAGGTAATAACTATTTTCAGAAATGCGACCTACCTTTTCTCCTTTTTATCTTTCGAACTTTTCTTAGCAACAACCATCTCCTGTATACCTCCACACGCTAGTATTAATGACTGAGGAGGATTAATGATAGCATTGAACATTGTGATACCTGGGAATACAAACAACTGGTAAAAACGGCAATCATTGTAACAGTTTTGTCAGCTACAATAGTTGGTTTTGATTGGCAAATACTTGGCTAGTAATCAAAATATGGCAAACGCAACACCCAGGGTTTATTTCACAATAAAAAATAAATAAATTAACTCAGTGATACCTAGGTAGGGGCATAGTTTTCGTGATTGTTTAATCGTGTAAGCGATGAACCATTATAGACAGTATCTTCGATTTCTTCATTTTGACCTCGACGGTGTCGTCAGTGGTGGCGCAGAAGTCACTTGTGGCTGCATGTTTTGTGACACAGCTCTACACCCACACCTCAGTGCTGTTTTGTCGAGGTTGTCTGTTTCTAGGGGCTGATAAGGGTACCAAGATCCAGAGATGATTCTAAGTTCCGACTTATATTGGTACACTTTTGTCTATCCTCTCAATATTTTTTTAATGCAAGCTCATAGAGAGGTATAGACAAAAGAACAAGCTTTCCCGATCCAAAGTGTACTGAAATGGGCAGGACCATGATGATAAATAAGTATTCATATTATTCCACTCACCAAACATTCCAAGGTTGGATACAGTGACAGTGCCGCCCTGAAACTCTTTGGGCTGAAGTGTGCCATTCCTGGCCTTTTGGGACAGTTCCTTCATGTTCCTGGAGAGTTCGTAGATACCACGAGAGTCGGCGTTGAAGAGGATCGGTGTGAGTAACCCAGTGGGAGTCGCTACTGCTACGCTGACGTCTACGTTAGCGAACCTGGAAACAATAAATGAGGAGATTCAAAAATTTAGTACAACTCTCATTTTGGCATGTCCTTCAAGTTTTTTTTTCGTAGGAGTTTCTCTACTTATTTAGGTTAAAATAGCCTCTTAATTAAAAATTTAAGTACCTTTTTTACTATATTTTTAACCAAATTCCAATGAAATCCAGATAAAATTAAATATTTGTAAGTTATTTTAATAAAATACCCCCATCATTTTGGCTTGTCCTCAGTAAATACTTAAATGAAAACTTTAATTACCAGTTGTGGCAGGATACACAATTCGAGGAGTTTGCGCTTCAAGGAGTTCGGTAGATTTCCCTTCATTAGCGTCTTCATCTACCAGAAGCTTTTCCAGGCGTTGTCGATTCGAGGATCGATTTCATTTTCCTGCTTGTTTTCGAAAGAACCCGTTAGTTTCCTTTGCGTAAACGGAGCCCGTGAACTTACTGTCTAATGAAAGAATCCATCCAGTGTGCGTTGACATCAGGAACTCGTTTACAAGCCGCAGCAACCGCCTTCACTATGAAGTCGTTAATTGAAATCTGAAAAACAGTGGCATTGTAATTCACTTAAGTATACGTAAATTTTAAAGAGCACTTACAGTACCTGTTATCATTCTCGAGGAGGTACCTACTCGAGACGATTCTAGACTCGAGACTTAGTTTTAGTTAACTACTATCACATTTTGTGTAATTTCTCATACTTATCGAAAAATAACATTTGTATTAAAGTCCAACAATATTGTTTATTAGTACCTAGTAGTACCTATTCAATTAACCTTCATTAGGTTCTCGAAATAGGCAGGATAAAGAAATAGAAAGACGAGTCCAAAATGCTTGGAAGTTCTTCTAAAAGTACATACACATGAAGGGAAGCCTTCCAATAACGCTGAAAAGAAAACTCATCGATATAGTGCATCCTGCCCGTCCCAACCTATGGTGCACAAAGTTGGTCACTTACTGAACAACAGAAGTCCAAACTCAAGCCATTGCCAGCGGGCAATGGAGCGCAGCATAATAGGTGTTAAGCGGACAGATCGCGTAAGAAACACTACCCTGCGCTCCATTACTCAAATTGCAGATGTTGGAGAAAAAAGAGCCAAGCTGAAGTGGGAGTGGACTAGCCACGTAGCACGAATGCGCCCGGAGAGATGGGCAACGATCGTCACCCTGGACGCCTGTCGGAGGAAATCGCCGTCGAGGTAGACCGCGACGAAGGTGGTGTGACGATCTGATCTCGTTTGCGAGTCGAACATGGCCAGATATCGCACAGGACAGTGAGGTTTGGAAAGAGAAAGGGGAGGCCTTTGCCCAGCACTGTGGCCCCGGCTCCGAATGATGTAGGTACTGAATACGTGGTAACCGTTTTCGCGTCGGTGTCCAGTCCATCCCGTATTTTTTGTATATGGTACACTACTAAGGGCTCGTTGTTTGACCAGAAATCCTAAAAACTGTAGGTATAACTACCTTAAGATCAGACTTCTCAGCAGCCAGCTTCTCGTTGATGCGCTTCCTCATTGCTATTGTCTTCTCAATGTTGACGGTCACCGTCAGCTGGTAGTGCGGGACGGTCTGCTTCGCGACTGTGAGCCGCTCGGCAATGGTGGCGCGCATGCTGGTCAGCGGGATGTCCACGAAGGTGGCACCCGGTGCCGGCGCCGGTGCAGCGCCAGGGGGTGCAGGCCCGGCTGCGGCTGCAGGCGCGGCACCTGCTGCGGCTGCAGGCGCGGCACCTGCTGCGCCTGACAAATCCGAAGCCTTCAGCGAGCCGTACAGGCCGGAGCCTTGTCCTGATGGCATGAAATAACATAATTATTGAGCCTTGTAGGTTCAAACTGTTGAAGTGTTGTGGCGCAGCTTGGGGGAGGCCTATGTCTAGCAGTGGACTGCAACTGCGACAGACTAAGTTGATTGAATTGACTTAATTTGACATTTAAAATCAAATTAAGTAAATGAAGTGGTGAAAAAGTTTTCTCGAAATTCGATTTATTATTTGATTTGTCTGACCTACTTACTTTATTTCATACCATCAGAATAGAGGCTGACATTCATGTGAATGTCCCTATGTACCTTGATATGGAAATTAGGTAGAACAGATGGAGCAAGGCATTTTATTTCATTCAGAAGTGAAACTTGAATAAAATCTACTTATGACTCTAATGTGGATGGACACAGAAAATTGCTCAGTGTAACCATACTTTGAAACAAATTCCACAAAACACAATGTATTGAATTAGTACGGAAATGTATTTCTTACCTCCAAGCCTTACATTCTTCAAAGCAGCCAGTCTTTTCGCCATGGGGCTGGCAAGGACCCTGCCGCCTGCGGGAGCAGCCGCCGGTGCTGCCGCCGCGACAGACGCAGGGGCTGGCACAGGCTTGGGAGGGGGGGCCGCAGCAGGTGCCGGGGCCGCCGCCGCTACAATATACATAAGTGTAGATTAGCAGATAGGCAAGTAGGTACCTATTTGTGGTACCTACATAAGAGATTCGGTATAACTGTTACGCTCAAAGACCGAAGACCGAGCAAAAAAATCGAACAGAACACGTTCTGGTTCTGCGCCTTTTTCAAACAGCCCCGGATGTCGAGGATGGTGGTGACTGGTGATGGGTAGGTACCTAAATCAAAATCCATGATATAACTGCGAAAATTTCAAACTTCTCGTCATGTGAGTCGTTTTCGGGGGCACTGATAACGATATTGAGGTCAAAATAAAAATCCAAGAGGCTGATGTGAACATTCTCAAAATTCATGAATCCTCGCGGGTACATACCTCAGAGAAAAATTAAAGAAATCGATATACCGACTTTGCCTTCACTTCGTATCTTAGAAAGTATTTTGTTCAAGCATGTCTGCAAAAACAGGACTTTTCAAAATTAGAAGTGTTTTCCGTAACTCTCAGTAAACAAAAATAAAGCATGATTATTTTTTAAATTAGATAATTACTTATGCTTTCTTGAAAAAAAAAAGTAAAATATTTTTTTTTAAATACCCGGCTTGGCGGCAGGCGCTGCCGCGGCAGGCGGCGCCGGGGCAGCAGCTGTGGGCAAAGACAATGATTAGAAACACAAGAACCTAAGTTTTACTCAGACCGGGGTCAACGGCAGAGCCTTTTATCTTTAGGCAACGTTATACGTAGCTAGTGGTAACACGATATAGATTCCAATGTTTAGAGATCAACTGCAAGGCGTTCAAAGAGATTTCCCTTCGCGGCATTAAATATTGGAATATGTTTCTTGTTACCACTAGCTAAGTATGAATTTACGTTAGATAAAGATACAATGCACTGGCCTTTATGTAGGATGAGTACCAATATTAATAAAAACTAGTAATTAAGCTATAACCGCAGATCAAACACGTCTTGTTATTGTGATTAATGATGTTAGTATCAATTGCTCAAAGTGTGAAGGGTTACCCTAACCAGTACCTAAGATTAGTGAAGAACACAGGAACTCTTCATTATCCTTATCCTATTTTCTATGTATTTTGGATTAGGTACTTACCGCTATCGTCCTTGAAGTCTTTGAAGGCAGCTACATCAGCTTGCTCCGATACAATGATGCACAGTAGTTTGCCAACCGGCACCTGTTTTGCTCCAGTTGGAAGTATTATCTTAGCCAGGTAGCCTTCTTCTGGTGTTTCAAAACCCATTGTAGCCTTGTCAGTTTCAATCTCGCACAAAAGATCGCCTAGAACAGGTATGTCAGAGGTTTTAAACACAAGGTGTAAACGGCCCGTCAGGAAGCCGTTGACCAAGCTTTCTGTACATCAAACAAAGTAACTCTGCGCAAAAATGATTGCTGGGAAACTAATTTTTATTTTTGGGTTCAAAAATCATAATATTGTGTCGAACTAAATGTAACGCACTCAGAATATTGTGCTGATGGATGTATTGAATAATATAAGGGACATGGAAGTGTTTAAAGTGAAGTTATAAGGATATACCATTAAAAATTTGTATTAAAAAAAAAACTTGTGAAAAATATGGAACTTTGACCTCCAATCTCCAAGGTATGGTTTAGAAAAAAAAATGACGCAATGACGGGTAGAACAAATGCCTCTCGGCTTCGTGACGGGTCTTTTTACGCCCATTATTTTGTTGTGCATTATTCACATGGTTTATTGAAATGTATTAGATTTCCATTAATATCATAAACATAACTCCAGCCCTTATCTACCAGTTACTGTTAGCCAGCATCATCTCACTGCTAGGCAAAGGCTGTTACCGACTACTGCTTAGTCACACACACATGCCACATCTCTCATAGCCATCTGGGAATAGTTCACCAAGCTCACCAAGTCTCCAAACCAACTATTTTCCATCTAATCTTTCTTAAAATAAAATAATTAACAAGAAACCCATACCTTCATTCAGTTTATCACCCTCCTTTTTCGCCCAGCTCACAATGTTACCTTTCTCCATAGTAGGTGATAATGCTGGCAAGTTCACCTTTATGTGACTTGGCAGGTCTGCATAATATCTCACCTGGACCATCCATTGTGGTTTGGCCAAAATCCTTCTGTTTTGAGTATTAAATACTCTGAAATATTAAATACATATCTACGTAATAGACAGGTCAGTAACAATAATATAACGTGATGCTGCCAACCAGCATAATTATATGATATACAGGGTGAATGTTTCAAGTGGGCGTGGATGGCCAAATCCGAAACTATGAGGAATAGCGAAAAATGCTCAAAGGAGCTTCGAGCCCGATTTTGATGAAAACTAAAACTGTATCAATGGATTTTTGAAAAATCAATGTTATTTCCCAGAATTTGATCCTTATTAGCGATGCTATCAAATGGTGTAATAATAAAGTGTGTTTTTTTCCAATATCAATGGGCTCGATTCCTGGCTAAGAATATTGATTTTTCTTAAATCGAATGATGCAGTTTTAGTTTTCATCAAAATCGGGCTCGAGACTCCTTTGAGTATTTTTCGCTATTCCTGTTACTTTCGGATATGGCCATCCACGCCCACTTGAAAAATTCAGCCTGTATAGATAGACCGTACAAATATAATCCTCTTTAATAAATAATAATATTTGCATTCATATCTGTTTGAGATGTGAATCTTATAAGCCGTCACCGAGAGATGGAAGGTAGTATAATGTTAACTTATCAGTCATGGACAGTTCAGACAGCTTAGTGATATCTCTGGAGATTACTGTCAGATAGTAAAAATATTACACTACCTCACTCTACTACTCTCTATTTTCATGATCCAGACATTCCTTTCGTTGGTGAAGATCATCGATAAATTGAGTTTTAACGCTGAGAAGCGTTGATAAATAACGCATTCCGTTATTCCGTAGCGTTGTAATGTAGTTAATTATGTTTTTTTTTTAATTTGATATTTCGATATTTTAATTAAAATAGTCACCAAAATGTTTGAATAAGCCTGTGAATTACTTAAAATCATTCTTAATGTGGTGCTGCGGGACTGTTCGAAAGAGATACCGTGGCCCTGGAACACAAAGGGCAATGAAGGAACATGGATGGGTTTTAGTCAGTAAGAGTCTGACACTCCCTCCCACTCCACCCAGAGCGGGAGAAGTCATTTGATGACATCCATCCGTAAAAAAAAAAAAAAAAGTAGCCCTTGACTACCGAACGTGGCTTCAAACCAATTCGTTTTGGTGGCCTCGGCGTCCGCAAAATTTCTAGTGTAAGTTTATCGGCGTTCCTGTCTTTTGTCCACAGCACTGAAAAGCTAACCAGGAAAATTTTAATTCTCTCCCTGGTTGACTCGGAAGTGCCGTGCTTGACCGACGCAGAGGACGCCTGGAAAGTGGCTTGCCCAGATACGGATCAGCCCGAGAACCTCATATAATAAATGAGTGTCTGCCAATTTTCTGCGAAATGAAGTTTATGTATCCGCTGTTATGCAAAATAATGTTATGATATAAAAAGTTCTGCTATAAAGGGTAGACCCGATTCAATTAGTATAATATTCAGTTACGCATATAAATTCAAAATCTATAAGCAACGTTTGATGAAATTTAAAAACGTCTACTTTGCAATTAACATTTGTGTATTAATATTATTTTTTGTGTTATAGATGGTACCCGAAGCAGGTACTTATACAAGGAGAAGAAGCCTTGTATAAGTACCTGCTTCGGGTACCATCTATTGCAGGTGAATCATCTGGGTTAAGTTAGAACAGTGACCATTAACGGATTAGATCCCCTCTATTGTTGGTTGTGTTTCTTTATCTTGATATTGAGTTTTACAAGGCGTTTTATTTCGGAATTCTAATTAATCGGTATTTTAATAATCGGAATTCGCATTTTTGATGTTTCGTATTAAAATTAAGTCGGACTTTTTGTTATTCGATCTATTGAAATTCGGTATTTTGAGAATAGAAATTATAAACGTTAGGAATTTTGAAATTTAGGAATTATAAAAATAGGATAAATGATAAATCGGAGTTGTTATATTAGGAATGTTGAACCATTCGGAATTACACTACATAAATACGAAAAACTTTTTCCCGACAGTCACAAATCCGAATATTAAATTACCGTTTTTAATTTTCTGATTTGTGACTGTCGGAATAGTTTTTCGTATTTATGTAGTGTACCCGACACAACCTTCCGGCTCGCTACATGTTTGCGATTGGGCGCTCCTTGTGGGACTCCACATCGCTGTCAATGTGGTGAAGCAGTCGACTGCCTCAGACACCATGGCCTTTCTTGCAGTAAGAGTGCAGGTAGGATTGCGCGGCACGCTAGCGTTAATGATCTTATCCGTCGTACTCTTGCTACCGCCGGGGTGCCAACTGTCTTAGAACCCAATGGCTTGGCACGCGTCGATGGGAAGAGACCAGATGGTATGACCATAATGCCATGGAAGTTGGGTAGGCCTTTGGTGTGGGACGCAACTTACGTCGACACCCTTGCGCCATCCCATCTTCCTAGCACAGTGAGCTGCGCTGGGGCGGCTGCTGCAGATGCTGAAAACCTCGAACGGCGCAAATACAATAATTTAACATTAGGGCCATGGGGTCCGAGTGCCCACCTAGTATTTCGGGAAACCGCAAAGCGGTTGGTCGACTCTTCACGTGACCAGAGGGCAGGCCATTTTTTGGCCGAAGAATCAGCATTGCCATCCAACTTGACAATGCTGCCAGCCTTCTGGGCACTTTTCCTGTCGACAGCGATTTGGACGAATTTTTTGACGCCCTGTAACCGTTTGGATAATTGTATATATTTTCATTACATTACATTAGATTTGCAGTTTGTAAATAGTGTAAATATTCATAATAAATCCTTTAGTAAAGTTATTTAGATATAAATAATATACATACAATTCATAAATAAATATATTCACTTGAAGAACTGAAACTTACAGGAAACGTTTCCTTTTGGTCAGTGCAGTGCACAAAAATCTCTTGAAGTTTGACCGTACAGATTTACTCAGGCCACTGTTAACAATTTGATTTCTGAAAAACATGGATCGAAACATTTTGATTAAAATAACTTGTAAAAATTAAACAGCATGTCATGGCCATGTCGTATTGCATATAAATAGTACATAGTCTATGGCGTAGCGATTTTTGCGATTTTATATTTACCGCACTCCTTAGTGCTGCCAGATCTATTTCCACAGATTATATACATTAATCTTGTTTGTATTAATAACTAGCTGTTCCCGGCATGCGTTGCAATGCACCTTTTTCCTATCCTACCTACCTACCCTACTTACCCTACCTACCTACTTACCTACCCTTCTCTACCTACCTACCTACCTACTTACCTACCCTACCTACCCTACCTACCCTACCTACCCAACCTACCCTACCTACCCTACCTACCCTACCTACCCTACCTACCCTACCTACCTACCCTACCTACCCTAGCTACCCTACCTACCCTACCTACCCTACCTATCCTACCTATCCTACCTACCCTACCTATCCTACCTACCCTACCTTGAATTTTTCTCGCCGTAAAAACCATCCTTGAACTACAACGAACATTTAAAAAAAAAATTGGCCAAATTGGTCCAGGCGTTGTTGAGTTATGCGCTTACCAACACATTTTGCGATTCATTTTTATATAATAGATGGTTTTGAATAGATTGGAGACCTGTCGTTTCCCCCAAACCTTCTCCACCAAACTCATGCTCTCTAGATTATGAAGAAAAATCAATAATAAGATAAAATCGATATATAAACTTTGAATTTGGATAAATTGATACAGATGATTGCAGACCATATAACTTTAACCTTGCAGGTTGCAGCTCATTACGAAACGGGGTGAATCATAACATGAGTGTGGCAATAATTGAATGGATTGTTGTTGGTGAAAACATGTATGTGGCGAATCATATTTTTTTTGTATTTATAATATATGGTTCCGACGACGGAGTTAATTCTTTTGTAGCTGACAACACTGGTAGAGTTACTTAGTTTGATGTACAGTATGCTTGGTTGACGGTCTCGTGAAGGGTCTGTTTACACCTTGTATGTACATACAACGTGTTTTGCTACCGTTTACCGATACTTTAAGGGCATACTAGGTATATACTCGTCACTAACGACAAATACACGTTTATAAATACTCCTAACCCCACGAATGTCAGCCATCCTGTTTTTTTAATCGGCTGATCTAGGGTACGTTCAATGAAAAGCTAATACATATATTATTTGAATCTAAGAAACCTAGAGATGAGCAAAATGATCTTATTGCAAGGGTAAACGCTGAGACTGTGTGTCTGTGACTGTGTGAATGACTAAACAACATTGTGGAGTCTATGCGCTGGGACAGGGCTATGTTCAAATGGCTATAACTCTCAAAATAATTGGTGTCGAGTCAATATTTTGATATCAATGTTGTAGGTCGACTTAAATACTTCCGAGTCAATTTTGCAGTATGACGCCCTGTACTCTGTGACCTACACATTTATAACGAAAAGGTTTCTTACTTGTAAATTACTATCGCTAACTGTTACGGATATTACTAATAAGGGTTCCGTTCTTTGCCATTTGACTGCGGAACCCTAAAAATTGTTGAATGTGAACATTTATTTTGGGGTTCGGTTCCAGGTAGTGTTATTGACTCGCCGAAAACATAACTGGCGGAATGTGGATGTACCTACTTGAACATAGGTCTCACCTATTAAACTATTCTTTGGGAAAAACAGGTTATGGCATATGTAAGTACTACCATAACTTAGTAACTTTACTTAGACCTATCTACATTTACATAAAATAAGTAATACGTTTTCGAAGTTTCGACACTGAGAAAATAAATAGAGAAGGTACCTTTATCTTCCGTAAAGGTATTTATTTTGCAAGGTTTATTTTTAATCTCACTTTTGTTTACCAAGTGAACAGTTATAAGTCTCATGTAAAAAGAACGCTGAGCGACAGTGGAGGAGATGTGTTTGCGCACGTTATACAGTCGCGTCCTAAAGTACTAAGCTATTGTTTTATAATATAAGTATAGCTGTTTCATTGTAGAATCGTAATAGGTATTTTACTAGCTACTTAGTATTTTGGAAAAGGCTGGAATATAAAAAATTGAGTTTATTTGAGTGGTCAGTGTTCTTTTTACGGGACCTATACTATGAGCGGAGTGATATCACTCCATTTAAATGTACTTTTACGTAGGTAGGATTCCAAAGTGTAGAATACTTATAAGTACCACTGTAGTCTTCAGGCGTTGGTGTTTATGCCATCACCGAGCAAGTCTTCGTGACGATGCGTAGAAATATGACCCTCTACCATCAGCCATGGCGTCGCGGTCGTTTTGTCTTGAATTCTTGGTGAATTCTTCTTGAATTCTTCTTTAGGGCATTGAGCTGCGCAGCGGAGGTGTTAACTCCGGACTCATGAGAACGTTTTGGTCCGGTTACCCCTAAAGCCAAGGCGACCGGAGTCGAAGGACTGACTCGACAATTCAGGAGAAACGAGAAGCCTCCTCTCGTCCTCCACGACGTCTTCGCTCTTCTCCACTTTGATGAGGCCTTTAGTTTAAGTCAATAAGCACATGAAATTAATGTGGTTTCTTGCTCACTGAGCAAGTTTGAAATTGGGTCAAAATGATTCCGTGAGCGCATTTGATGGACCAAATAGAACACTAGCTATACCACTGCTATCTATTCGAGTTTTTGGGGTACTTATGAGTTGATACATCATACAAGTCAAAAACTCGCACTCACTGGACCGGTAGACGGTAGCTTTACTACATTTATGTAATTCTGATTAGACGGGTCCAGAAAGTCCTTTAAATTAGTGGCGGTACTTTCATACAAGACTAAAAGTTTGGCTTCCCCTTATAACGTGTTACTCTTCACGATGTTAGGGTTTCTGAACAGTCTGCTCTTACCGTATTGTTGGCCCCTATGCACGCCACAGTTCAAAATTCCACATACTTTTTTGTTTTTTTTTTTTTACGGATGGGAAATCATCAAATGACTTCTCCCGCTCTGGGTGGAGTGGGAGGGAGTGTCAGACTCTTACTGACTAAAACCCATCCATGTTCCTTCATTGCCCTTTGTGTTCCAGGGCCACGGTATCTCTTTCGAACAGTCCCGCAGCCCCGGCAGGCATCGGCCCTTGCGGGCCCCTTCTTGGTTGCTGACATCTCTTTGAGGCGCGCGTGGAACACGAACGCGCCGTCGACACGGCCTGTCGTCATAAGACGGACGAACGGTGAGCTAACCCATTACTCACCGTCCACAGGCCCGCGCCTACGGTGGCCGGGAGCCACCACGTGGCCCCCGACGCCCGGTGCTTCGCCCGCGGCGGCTGGGACGTGAGATTCTCTCCCTCTCAAAATTCCACATACTTAGTGTTCGTAAAAGCGGGCATACCTATACCTACCTATGATTTAAAATAAAATAAATAAACATTTATTTCAGAATCACTTCCATATTTGTTAGTAACAATGAAAACTTATACCCTAGTGTTAGTAACAATTACTCTAAGCTGCGTGAGGCATGCCGATCCTGGGGAATGTCTACTTGACTGCGTGCAGTCGTATCCACCGCCCCAAGATCGGTGAGTCCCACCTATCAGCTAACGTTCTAAGAATGGTAATGGGGCGCTAACACGGCGTAGCAGAGATGCGCATCTCTTGAGCATGATGGCCGAAAAACTTTCAACGTCCGCGTCGGCAAAGATGCCGGACGCGCTGCAAAAACGCGGCAGCCCCATCAACACCCGGAACTTGTTGTTATATTGGGTGATCAAGCCCTTTGCGTAAAGTTCACCCACAGGCTGCACATGTAAAAGGATTGGCAGTAAGCTTTGAAAAGCGTCGCCTTAACCTGAGCCGTACAACGTGTGGGCCAACATCCCACATCGAACAGCCAGTGACCTGCGCTCCAGTTCTACATCAGCATTATCTTTTAAATCGTCTGAGACCTAATGACCCAGATATTTAAAATTTGCAATTCTTTTTAGAAGTCTGCCATCCAGCATAATTGGTGGAATTGTGTTATAACATTTACAGCCTGCTTTAAATATCATGAGGTCGCTCTTTGATGCATTATATTTGAGCCCATGGGACCCCGCGTACGATTCACACACGTTGATCAGGATCGATGAGCTCGGCAGAACCATATCGTCTGCATAACTTAATGCATATCCCAATAATATCACAGCCGATTCCGGGGATTTAGCACTACCCTATCACTCGTTGCTTTACCAATCGAATCGTCGTTTTTATGGTGACTTTAATAAAAAACATTTTCATCATTGCAGTAGTGCAAAGTTGTCTGAGCATCAGCGCAGACATCATACGGCTTCACGGGCTTCGTGTACGCTATATTGCGTAAATGTCTGTTTTGCTGTCCTTTGGTCTGAGCCAGCTCTGATTTTTCTTTGTGTAAGAGATTCGAAGTACTTTCCTATGTATTAATTGGTTAACACATTATTGGATATTCTGGCAAATGGTTGATAGTAAAAGCAGAATAGTAGGTATAGCAACACTTAAGTTGGTTATAATGGCACCATTCAATATCAATTACCATTCTTTATAACGTTTCACGGCAAATGGACAAAAATCAATTAATAAAACTAGCTGATTCATTATGATTATCTTTTCACTAATTAATTAAACCATTGAGCCTATTTTTATGGCTCATAGAGAAAAAGCTACGCTTCCACAGACAGACACACGCAGCGGTCAAACTTGTAACACCACTCTTTTTGCGTAGGGGGATAAATACACAAACATACCTAGTCAAAAATACTATGTGTCTACCTGCCTACCTACTATGGTCCTGAAAATCAATAATTTTGAATTTTTGATCCACACGGAAATCGGAACCCATGACCACTTCGACAATAGAGGCATCATTTGATCATTAGTTAGTAGTTTCGAAAATAGGCCAGGTTACTAAATAAACACATATCAAAATCAACAAGTTTTTATTTAAAAATCACAAAATTAAGTTTCCATTTTATGTACTTCTAAAAATATCCTCATTTTAAAATTGTTTTATATTAGTAGCACCAATATGAATTATGTTTTTAAGTCTTAATTTATGTACATTTTCATAAAGTTTATGAATTGTATACGGGGTGTAAACAGACCCTTCACCAAGCCGTCAACCAAGCATTCTGTACATCAAACTAAGTAACTTTACGCAAAAATTATTGCTGGGAAACGAAATTTTTTTTTGGGGTCAAAAATCACATTTTACGGTAAAACTCAATATAATGCGCTCAAAACTTATTGCTGATGGATGCTTTGAATAGTAAACGGACCATGGAGGCAATTGGAGTAAAGTTAGAACCTTAAAAAGTAGTATTTAAAAAAAAACTTGTGAAAAAATTGGAACTTTGACCCCCAATATCTCCGTAACTAGAAGGTTCCCAGGTATGGTCCAGAACAAAAAAATGATCCCAATGATGGGCAGAATATGTGGTTTTCGTTTTCGTTAAGGGTCTTTTTACACCCTTTATAAGTACAATTTATGTATTGATAATAGTTAATACATATAAAAGTACTTTACATGTATTAATATTAAAGGAAGCAAACAACTTACTTATAGTCAAAAATTCTCTCACAAAAAGTTAAGTGTGTGCCACTTTTTAAGTAAGTACATGACCGAAAAAATAATGGCACAAGGCTGAATAATACTGCTTATATATACTACGTATTTAGAATAGAATCGCTTACTTACAGATATTTTCTTAATTAATTATTAGATTTTTATCAGCTTCTAAATAGTTTTGAGCAGCATAAGCAGATATTACATTGAGATCTACGTTAGTCTCCTAAATCACTGTCTTTATCACCTATTGCATATAGGATGCTGAAAGCAACACCCAGGAGTGCCGTGCCCAGTAAGTCACCCAGTGCAGTGAGATAAGGTATTGCTGAGTTATCAGGATCCATACCCATCTTCCACATCCATGCCACCATGTAGTGACTGATGGTTAGCAACAAAAATACTTGCAACATTGCAGCTGACATGTATATTAATATAAAAGTGGGGGTTGTGGATGTGTGACCAGCTCTTAAGTATCCTATAGTGTAAATAAATATTAATTGGCCTGGTATCACCATTAAGAGCAGAAGTTTTGTGGTGCTCCCCATTACTGAACCTTCTTTTTGGCCTGTGTGCAGTTGGGTTGATAGCCTAGATGCATGTACTGCTACCATGTTGCCTCCTATTCCATTGATTACCAGCTGGTACACAGCAATACCTGTGTACACTGACACAGTGTGGTCAAGTATAAGCCCTCCAGCACTGCTTATTATCATGGCAGAAACAACTGGCACCCATCCTTCATCCAATGCTTGTCTTGTAAATTTATTGCTCCAAGCAATATAGCCACACACCGGTACAAGAAGCGCGCCAACAATGATAATAATAGATGGTAATATAATGCTTGTGCCAATAGATGTATACAGTAGTGATGCTATCCAAGATAACAGTGCCAAGGTTGTCAGATCTCCCAGACTGGCTGCTATAGGTGTGGCAATGTTGTCAGGGTTTATATTCATCTTCTTTGACACTACTATCACTCCTATCATGATTAGACCAAGTACAAAACTGGCAGATGATGCTGTTAACACACTAGACGCACACAACAATGATGCATGATGAATGTCAAATTGTCCTTCAGGAATCCAACCCATGGCAACAGCAGCCATGGCTGCCAGGAACCCCACCAGAACCGCCTGACATTGTATTAAACACAAATTACCCATAACCAGCGATCCCAAACTAGTATCCAGATGTCCCAAATGGGCATGAGTTGATAGTCGAGATGCTAATGTCATTTCCAGATTACCTTTTAACCCTAGGAGGGCTGGCACTAAGATATATACTTCAGATACTTTGGTGAACACATCCCAGTGCTGCACCACATCCAGCAGGAGACTGGCTGCCACCATGCCAAACCCAGCCAGTAGGAAGGACACAAACATTTGTACTCCAGCCACCCATGAGTTCTCCTTCTCAAACTTAATGTCAGGTGGCTTTTCCTCATTTGTAATAAGCCTGTATGGCGTGTTTGTAGTCTTAGTTTCAGGCTCGCATTCGGTAGTTCGCACCATTCTAGAATTGTTCTTGTTTCTGTTCATAATTTTATTATTAAACAAATGAGTCTGATATGAAATGACACGTATTAATTAGCGAAAGAAAACACTTGCCTAATTATAATCAGAAGCGCGACGTATACTTGTAGAAGTTCCAGCTGTTTTTATTGGTTTCAGTTCTCTTCGGTGTGGGGCGGAAATTTGATAAGGAAATTCATTTTGTCACACCATAACTCGCTGCCATGTTAAATCCAAGAAAATAACTTGCTGTTCAGACCGCCACTTTTCTATACAAAGTAGATGAACAAACAAACTGCAGTTGATTGTTCAGTTGTGCTCTATCACAGTACACATAAATTTATTATTATTAATTTTCGAAAATATTTATAAAACCACACAAAGATGGGCAGACAAAATTGTTGAATTATGTACACGGTAGCTTTATTATGTAGTGGATAAGTTACTACTTCTGAGTTTACGTGCAAGATTGATAATGAATTGATAACAAGAACAAGTCATAACAACTGTCAGTCTATTAGAACACTGTCATTGTCAAGCATTTTCTTGTCAAAGCTCACACATACACGTCAAGCAAAATTGTCGATGGTCATAGGGTTGTAGATTTTTCATTCCTACAAGCCATCATCTTCTCGAAATAGCAATGAACTAATGACTTAAAGTTGGTGAAACCAATCGTTCAATTAGGATAACGAGGCTAGGTGGTATAGTAGTCGCAAGCAAGACTACTAGGTTCGATTTTCCTAACAATAGGCTCACCCCTAAACATGGGATTGAAAAATAACTAGCGAGATGTAGGTTTACTATTAGGTACACTTCTGCTTAACCCTTTGGAGCTAACAGGCGTGATGTTTAATTATGAGCATTGAAAAAGTTTATAAAACACTGAACACAAAACTTATAAAATCGATTAATCGACTACGACAAATTGGTCAATATTCTTTGGAGGATGGCAATCATGAAGTCTTACGATTTGACACGGTAGAAAGTTTGACGTATACATTTTGGCTTGACGCGATTGGCGATTGTCGATGGAATTGATTGTCGTCGACGAGTTGAATGTCGACCGCGAGCCAACATTCACTATCGTTGCACTACATACAAACTTTAGATTTCACAGAAAATAAAACGGTAATAAAATAACTAATAACTCGTGAGTTCGTTGTTATCTAAATAATTAGTTTTGAACTATTACTAATACAGAAAAAACTTGGTGTAATATTTAGTGCAGTATTCACAATTTAGATCCGGAAACCTACTTACTGCGAAATTGTGCTTAGATTTTTAGGATTTCTATTTAAATGTAACTAAAAGAGCAAGGTATCTTGAGCATAAATGGGTTCAATTTGGGTCGTGTCAAAGTTTAATTAGTGTAAACGTTCGCTGTTAGTTTTGCTTTGTTTGCTCAAAATTCGCGTGTGTTGCAGGTCGGGAAGATAACGTGACATTCGTGTGGCCGTGTTGTCATGAGGCAGTGAACTCGAGTGCGTACGAACTTGATCAGTTACAATGTTCAGGAGTAAAATACGGATACACACATGTCGGATAATACTGCTGACTTCGTTAGTATGGCTGCTGGTGGACGTGATGCTCCTGGCCATGTACTCCGACTGCTTCGGTGATGGCTGGGACTGTAGTAAAAAAGCAGACAGTGAAAATAATATGATACAGGTATGAATTTGTTCAAGTTCAATGTCTGGATGTGACTGAACTGTAAACATTTTTTTGTTTATAAATATTTTCCTTCATAGACTTCCTTTTTAAATATAAAACGATGCTACATGGTTCACTGCGACCTGTACCCACATTGGTATTCCAAAAGCATAAAGTTTTTCATTCAATTATTTTGGTGACACATGCTGTAAGCACAAACACTTAGCAACAGAATGTGAGTAGTGAAAGGGAGACTAAATGGTTCCTACCAACAGAAACAGATTCCAAAATACGTTTAGATATTGTGAGTTGAATGCTTGTAAAATGTCATATCATTTCTCATATTGTACCTCATTCCTCAATGGTTGAAATTGCATCTAAGTAGGACCTAAATAAAAAATATCAATCACATAACTACTGAATTTACATTTCAGGAAGTTGAGCATTTTCTTGTGTATTATTCCCTTCTGTAAGACTAAGAAATAAGTACTTTTCCAATAATCTATGAAATTGCTGATATCTTTATTTGGCTCATGAAAATTCTCACCATAAGCTTGCCAGAGAGATCAGAGATGATTCCATGCCTTAAACATGTGATGTGCAACGATAACTTCATCCATGATTGCACAAATAGAACTTTATTTGAATATGAATGTGTAGTATTTTGCAATGAACCTCATCTCAAGCAGCACAGAATGTCAATGACTTATGACCTTTTGTTTGGGTGGTCTTCATGGGAACCTTGTTTATTAATTAGAATGACAAATATTGTGATGTTACATTTTACATATTTTAATAATTATCATTGTTTGAAAAATTGTCAAAATGCAGTATTGAAGAGCACCTAATTTTCAATTATACTCATAGTTTAAAGACTATTGAAGATCTACTTGAAGAATATCATAAGTGGAGAATTTATTTGTAAACATACCTGTTGTATCTACACAAACATTATTTGTCTATGAATAGTATTTCTAAATGACAACACTTCTTACTTTTGATTTAATGTCTACCTGTACTATACTGAGTTTAAAAATGACTTTAGTTTGTGCATCTAATTTTAACTGTGAATGAAATTGATAGTAATAACTATTTTTTTTTAGAGCATGGATTTGTAGAATACTTGACATCTACATTTAACACTTGCTTGGGAAGGCCTAAGTCCAACAGTGGGGCATCTTTCATCAGAAATTTAAAAAATAAGTCATCAATGATGATGTTTAGAACAACACAACACTTTGTGCTAGCTAGAGAAAAGAAAAAAAAATCTTGTTTATGCCCACAGATTAAAGAAGAGTACAGAGGCAAAAAGGCGGCAATAGCAGCAGCACAACATGGAAACCAGATTGATGATGATGATACTAACTTAGAAGTAAATGAAGTTGAACAGGAAATAGGAGAAGATGGCATCGTACTATCACCATATTCAAAATCAAGACTCAAGAGGTGGGAGAAAGCACCCTTCGTCAAACCAGCAGGGGAATCATTACCTGGAGAAATGGGTAGGTCGTTTTTTTAAAAATAACTTATGTAAAAAAGATTTTCATCATTTATACGGTTTATACAATTTTTACAAATACAGCTCTCCAAACAGGCATCCTGCACCACTTTTCTAGTAGTTTGGATTGCAACTATTGGTCTGTGCTAATCAGGCTGCTATATTAAAAAACTTTTAGTCTATACTACTTAGCTCCCACCTGTAGTAATATTTCTATATGTCTTATTATAAAAAATATTTGGTTTATACATTTTTCCATATATTTTTGAACAAACTTTGCATTATTATTTAATAATTTACTTCATGTTTTAGAACGAATTTTCTACTAGTTAATATTTCTGCCCACCCCCTTGGAAAGAAAGCATGTGTCTATGTATGTAGATGTAATTAAATTAACTGGTGACAACAATATAAAAAAGTATGTCTATAAAATTAAATAAATTGATTAAGTATAGTTCTGTTGTAGCGTACTAACAAGGATACAATTTCAGAAAAAAAGTGCTCAATATCCTGTTATTATTCATTCGTGCACATTTTATAATTTTCTGAATCATTATTAAAAATATTTTTAATATTGTGATCAAAGACTATTTATATTCTCTATAGTTCTGATAGTCTAAGAATAAAACTGATTAGGTACAATACCTTGTTTGTAATAAACATATTTGCCAAGTTCAAGGTAGTTTAATGTGTTACCAACCTAATAAAATAGACAGTTATATATATTGCTTTATAAAAAATACAGTTCTGTATGTTATTGAATAATAAATGAATGCCCTTTTTAGATGGAAAACATGTTATTCATAATGACGTAGTTGTTCTATGATTAGGTTAATAAATACTTTCCTTATAAGCAAAATATATCATTTGCTTGTAAAATTCACAATTTTTTATATGAATATTTGTATATTTGTACCATACTAGAAAAACATAAACGTGAGTCTTAAGGTGGAAACGCCAGGGTACCCCGCGAAATTAAAATGTTCTTACATTTTTTGCAATTTGTCAGGCAGTGACTTTTTCATGAAATAGTCATTCAATGGGGTTAAATGAATTTAAAGGGGTTGAATTGATGATTTTAATCTGCAAAGCCATATTTGTAACGGCCGCGAATCATATTTTAATCAACATACAACCTGCCACTGACCTGCTAATTGTTCCCCCCTTAAAAATTAAAACTCCAGTTAATTTCTGATAGCCTGATCAAGTTGTATGGATTGGAGTTCGTGATCCGTGATCGTGTGTTTAGAGAACCGCCAGTTTGATGGCAATGGGCTCACCACGTCCGGGTTCGAAACGTAATGTGGACGTGCTATGGGTAAGCCTCCTTACCCTTTGAGCAATACAGGCTTCATGTTCTGTTGTGATCAGATCGAGTTGACGATCAGCAAATTTTAACAAATCTTAAATAATAAAATATACTTAACTAGTCTTGTAGAAAGGTTTAATTTTATACAAACACACCACACCTCACCGTTCTTCTCACGGGGGCACGCAGAGACTATAGAGCGTTAACTGCTACGAAACAATCCTTAACCCTTAATTGGTCGCGTGGGGTATTACGCACCCCAGCGCATCCTTAGCTTTAGAACTTTTTAAATGCTGAATTTTGAGCGCTGAAGTTCCCGTTAGCTTCATAAAAACACGTGTCCTTTATGATCAAGTATCGAGAATAATCTTGATTTAGCATGTATTCCGTATTTGATTATATAATCGGGGTATCATGCATCCCATGTGACCGTTTAAATAACTTTATTAAGGTTTAAATACTCCCTATTAATAATTTAATCTCGGACACATAAAAAGATTTTTTTCACGCGATTTAAACCATCCATCCGGCTTTCAGCGTAGCGACTTAAGTTAAAAAAAAACTAGATTTTAGTATTAAAAAAATGTATATAGAACCTAGTTTATTTAACTTTCAGTTAGAGTCATGCCTGTTAGTAATGCTATTTTTGATGATACGCTGTAACTTTCTATTCGCAGCACAGATATGTCCAAAAGATAAGGATGGCCTGGCAGTATAAAACGACTAAAAATAAAGTCCTATTGTTTGATTTTTTTCTTTATGTTACCGAAGCTTGTTCGCACGCAGAGCTTGTAGTTGGCGTGTGTTCAATATTCCGTATGACACATACTTTGATTTCAAAATTACTTGATTCATGTTTTTACCATAAAATGTTTTTTAAAATCATTTCGTATAAAATTCATACAGTATTTATACACCGTTACTTTTTAGTCGTCTTACAACGGCAGCCCACTTCATGTATCCAATGACTACTAAGCATTCATAAAAAAAAATAGGTATTTATGAGATTTTAATAGTTTAAAAATAAAAATATTATTCAATATTATGACGCATGACGTAGTTATAACACCCTGTTGTGAATGATCTACCGGACTCGAGCGCTGGGTAGTATATTCTCCCGTTTGACACGTTAACATCATTAACAGGATGTTTCATTATTTTTTCTAATGTTTATTAATTTTTTTTGTACCTTTTACAAATTCAACGACGAATAAGAAGTACGTTCTCATGATATGCATAGTTCCCTACATCCTGGTGTTCTGTGCCGCGGCCAACAGCTAGTAAACTAATAAATAGGAAAGTGTGAAAAATTTATTGAACCAATTTATAAAAAAAACAATTTTTAAAGCTTTCTTACAGCATATTTCTTGCTCTATTTATAAAAATAATAGTACATTTACAGCCGGTAGCAAAAAAAGTAAATAGCGCTGATTCTTTGTCGTCACGCGTCCATACTCCAGTACCTGTCGGCAATAGATAATTCAATTAGATATACATACGTAAATATGTGTGTTTTAGAAAAGTTTGCGTCTGAGAAAAGAGAAAGCATATTATTGGTGTTAATTATAAGCGTTCAATGCTCCTACTGATTTGATATGCAAACAAATGCGAAATGTCTGCGATTCGCGACGATCGACATATTCGCTAAATAGATGCCAACTTGACCCCGTTAACTTTGACCCCAAGAGTTAAAATTAGATCAACCTTTTCCAACGTTATTAGGCTTCTAACCTTTCGGTTTCGCGAAGCCAATCTTACCATCCTTCAATGCAGTCCACGGAATTCAAAAGACCTAACTTAATTTTTTTGCGTAGGTAATTTTTCATTTTAAGAATCTCCTAAACCCTATAATTATAAGGCAAAGGGAAAAAATTTCAGCTCATTCATTAAATAATGTGTTTCTGGTAGATATTCTGTTGTTGTACAAAGGTTATTTAAAGACTCACTCATTAAATATAAAAAAAAAGAAAAAAGTGGAATTTATTTTCTATCGATAATACCTATGATGCCTATTTGGCATAGTTTTCCTATTCCCAGATCGTTATGCCTGTTAAATGTTTAAGAAAATTTTAAAAAGGTAAGAAATGTGTATTTCGCGGGCTACGTTAGTGTATCCTCCATGAGCTAAGGTAACCCGCGGAATTCAGTTTTTCTTACGTTTTTTGCAATTCGCAGGTCAGTGTCTGATTGTATACAGCAATGGCCATAAATGTCGAAGCAACATCAACAAATATGGCCATTCAACACCGTCTTTTAATATAGGACTCGCGACGGACAGCCCGGTCAAAATAGACCCTTGCATAAATTCCCAAGTAGCTGAAAATTAACATGAACGTTAAACGTCGATCCCCTGTGTGCAAAAAAAAATGCGAGGTCAAAGTTCGCAAAAATGGGTGTTTTAGATGTTTTTTTTCGAAACGGTTAGTTTTGTGAGAAAAATAGCTCAGACAAAAATTGTAGATCATTTAATTATCTATAAAAATTGTCCTTACACTTTTTTTCAAAATAGACATATAAATATATAGGTACCTATTTTTGTCTATTTAGACGGGACTATGAAGCGCGATAGTAGCGATACAGAATCGTGGTAACACGAGCGAAGGTAGCACAGTCAGAGACAGCATCACGACTGTATAGCGGCAGTTTTGCATTTGCATCACTACAGCATCGCTGCTAAAAGTCCCGGTGGGAAAGGGCTCTAACTTAACGCTAGTGTTTTAAAAGTTCTGAACTGAACATTATTTTATTCGAAAACTGGCTTTAAGATCTTCAAGAACTCCTATATTAAAACGTGTCTATATTGCAGGTAAGGCGGTGAACATACCGATAGAACAAGAGAAGCTGATGCTGGAGAAGTTCCAAGAGAATCAGTTCAACTTGCTGGCCAGTGACATGATCTCAATGAACAGGTCTTTAACGGACGTCAGATTTGAAAAGTAAGTGTTTTTTAATCAATTATAATATATTTTAGTATTTATAGTTTATGAAGTGCATCACCATTATATAGCCCCCCTTACGCACCCCCCCCCCCCCCTTTGATGTGTGGACTATGCATTATGCAGTTCATGACATGGACATTGAGCAATGCTTAATGTTCGCACTATTTGGACATCATAGGCTTCGTCATTGGTTTTGTATCCTCAGAATAATATGAGCGTAAAAATATTGCAAACTTTTTATCCAGCCTTATAAAGTTGACAACTGCTGACAAAACTTAGTTCAATAAATGACTTAACATGTAATTTGAAAACAAATTGGTCCTTTGAGCAGGTTTTCAAAAACAGGTTATTCGTAATTTCCTGTTTTATAAACTTTTTCTCATTTTATGAAAACAGACGATGCTGATGATGTAACAAAAGTCGTTTACCTACAACAAAACGTTATTCATTTTTAAATTAAATTCTCATGACATTTGGTCTCAGTAGATTACTTGAACCACATTACAACTTTTCAGTATTCAATTAGTAAATGATAAGATTTCCCATTTTAATATTTGTAAATTATTTGTTATGTTCTTGATTCTGACAATGCAAAGTTACAGTGATTATCAATTTTAGAATGGCCATCAGCAATTAATATTTTTCAATAGAGAGGATGAGACTCAGACATAACTGGCAATATAATAATAGTTACGCGAGTGCAGTAGTAGGCCTCTGCCAAACCCTTTGGGGAATACAGGTGTCATGTTATGTGTGTTTTATAATGCCGTATAAAATACTCTTTTCCTCAATAAAATAGTAAACCTGCAATAAAAATGCTGCCAGTTTGAGATAAAGGGGCAATAGTCAATTATACTTCATTTATACACCGTGACTTTTTAGTCGTCTTACAACGGCAGCCCACTTCATGTATCCAATGCCTACTAAACATTCATAAAAAAAATATGGTAGGTATTTATGAGATTTTGATAATTTAAAAATAAAAAAAATATTCAGTGCTATGACGCATGACGTAGTTAAAACACCCTGTTGCGAGCGATGATCTACTGGACTCGAGCGCTGGATAGGTATGTTCTCCCGTTTGACACGTAAGCATCATTAATTTAGTATGTATTTTTTTTGTACCTATTATGGAACGTATAAAAAAAAATCGCGCCTAGAACTATTTTATGTCGGGTACATTGAGTGGACCACCTTTGTTAGACTACTAAAAAGTCACGGTGTATACGCGATGAAATGCACGCAGAAAGGAAGTAGGTACCTACCGAACTTCAAAGAAATTCCTTGACACGTTTATATTGTTTCTACAACCAGTGTATCATTCTGACTTCCTTTTCACCGGCTTTTACTACAAGCCGGTTCTATGGTCGACTTCTCAAATTAACAGTGGTTGAATGCTATGTAATTGGCAAAAAGCCAAGAGTTAAGAGGTGTAGCAGTTTACACACCGTATACCTCTTTTATTTATTATACTAAGCAAACACCGTTTACCGACGCTGTTTTCGCTTTTACATAAAAATTATTGTGCGTGCGTTTGATGGAGTGATGTATGACGTACATACCAAGATTTTTTAAAATCGTATTGAAACATTCATAACATTCCTTCATCATAGAGTAAAAGAAATTCACATTAAAACAATGAAAGAAAATTAAATAACAATATAGAACGTACACTTGTGCAGTCTTATATCAGGAGTAATTAATTAATATGCAAAAGCAATAAATACTCTCTGAAATTGTATATAAACGTTGGTAATTTTACATCACATATGATGTAGAAAGTGCGATAAAATTTTGTTACACATATTAGTCACAGCACGGTGAACCATTGTACGATTTATTTAATCGGCGTGTTATTTAATCTTGGTTTACAACGGTACATATTGACGTTTAGTTATGTACCTATCACATCATTTCGATTTGCGAACACACAGCACGTGGACCGAGGCATTACAATAAAATACAAACATATAGGTACTTGAGCCCCGTTGATGGCAAAATTACATTTACATAGGACTTAAACATAGACGAAAGTTATGTAAACTATAGGTAAGTACATCCCTCTGCCTAACCGGGTATTTCTGGCTTTATGGTATGTTATGAATTATGATACAAGCAAATACTTTTCTTCACTTTTTATAAATTCATGTTTGTAAAATATTACTCGTGGGAAGCTTCTTTGTGAAATTTCTGTTTATTAAATGTTCTTCTGCACCAAAGTTATGATAACAGCGGTGGATGCTTCAGACTGAGCGCACGACAAAATGTTCCTGAAAACTATTATACGAGGTGAAACTTTTGTGACCGCTGTGATGCGTCCTCAAACTCTACTTCATACAACCTTTTCAAGTTATACCAAACTTTTAATTCAAACAGAAACAATGGTTGACCAACGCAAAGTTGCAATAACCTATACTTAATTTAGTTATAAACGCAGACGACGCGTCGCCTTCGTTATCAACATTTATTAGTAATCAATGGAGTTTCTTAATGCGCCCACGACGACCTTGTGAAGTGAGTGGGATACACGCGATGATTTTGAAGATGCCGCCACGCGACACGGCACAAAACTCTTGCGCAGACACTAGACGGAACCCATCTCGGAGATTTACCGTTATTTATTGATGTATATTGCCACGGTGACTCGCGGTCACCCTTTATAGTCAAACGACGTCACGTTGTTTATTTAAGAATTTGACGCCATTAAATCGCCATGTATGACGGGATTTACAATTTGGACAGCTTGGCACCGTTGAGCGCTCTATCTACATTATGCTTATTTGTGCTGTCAACTTGTCCTATTTGTCAAACCCACGATAGATTATTGACCTAAACTAATCGTATAATGCTACATATATCTGGAGTTGTGATCACATAACTTGAAAAAAAAGCTTTAAGGACATCATTTGAGCTACATTTCCAGTCGATGTTTCATTGACCGAGCACAAAAGAATGAAGTTTTTATCGCAGTACAAGTTGCCTTACCTATCTACGGAAGTGTGTAGTGACTTCTAAGGTTTATGACCTATTGCGATTGAGTTTATGCTTTTTGCGCGTCGTTAAACTTGCCAGTCTTAATACCTATATTCTGATTGCCCGTTTAATGACAACGTTTTATGGCCTACTTAATTATGTAACTTCTTTTGTTGGACTTATCATTTTTCTACCGTTTTGGCGCGAAGGACCTAAATTCCTTCACGATGAAGTGCAATTTCTCATTCTGATTTTTCTTTTTGGTCACTACTAGATCTGTAGTATTCTCCATCCAATCGCTAAAACCAGCCTGTCCGTCATATTACGCTCTATTCCGCAACACGGCGGAAACGCTCAACGTTTTATTAATCGTAGTAAAACCACAATAGGTCACGTAATAAGAGATTAATAAAACTGCTTGTTTACAGAATTTAACAAGCCGCTTGCAGTTACTGCTAATCAGAGTGTGTACGTACAAGCCCTAGAGTGTTGAATCCTCACTATAACTAAGTTTAAAGACTCGTTACCGGTGTAAAAGTTGACAGTTAGTTTAAGTGTTTACTAAAACAACTAGGTAATTATTATCTTGTACATTGCGTGGTGCAACACATGGCTGTCACAATTTGAAAGTGCTTTCAAGCATGCGTTTCATTACGTACAGAATTACAGCCTTAGTGGCCCAGTAGTGTTAGTAATACTGGTACAGATAGCTGCCATATTATGTGATGAAAGTAGGAAGCACTTTGCAGCAAGATCCTTAGAAGTTGTCCAAATGTTCTAATAGTACTTCCTGAACTTGAACTCACCCCTGAACAAATTCATCCATATGGAAACATACACGAATAAAATTTCGAAACCCAACCTTTGAGCAGGTTTTAAAAATCCACCAATATAATTGGTCCATTTTGACTGTGAATCATTTCTATTGGTGTATATTTCTCGCTGACCGCTCCGCTTCCTCGCACAGTTCTGGTCGAAAGCCAACCTAAGAGGGTTTCAAAATATACAAGCAAAATTGCTGACCATTTCTTTTGCCCGTAGGTGCCGGGAAAAGCCTTACCCAGCGCTTCTGCCCACCACAAGCGTTGTGATAGTCTTCCACAATGAAGCATGGACGACACTCATACGCACAATTTGGAGTACCATCAACCGGTCACCACGCCCTCTCCTCAAAGAGATCATCCTCGTTGATGACGCCAGTGAAAAGGGTAAGTTGATTTTTAACATTTGTAATGGGAAAACATGATGGATTGTGTGGGGGATGAAATGAAAGGAGACGAATAATGAGACAGCTAACTGGGGTGACTTGTAGAAGAAAACGTCGATACCTTTAGGCTCAAAGGCGTATCCACCAATACACGATTTTTAGGAGAGCCAAAAAACAAAACAATTTTCCGACATAACTTTTTGTGCTTATTGATGACAAAACTTGTTAAAATTTTGAGATAAAGAACATCGTAGAATAATATATAAAGTAAATCTCGCAATTAAAAAGATAGACTTCCCTAAAAACCTTACCCTAAAATTTAAACAAAATCAATGTTTAGCGATCCAAAAATGATGGCTGTGTCCACCTTTTTTTTTGCAAATATCGAAATTTTAAATATACCAATCGAAAGAAGACGAAAAACTAAGTATGACTGCATTAAAATCTCATTTTGGTCAAAATGGCAGTACGCCCTTTGAGCCTAAAGGTATTGACGTCTGCGATGACCCCGAGTATAACGACTAGGGATCGTCGCAAGATTTTCCTCAAGGTCAGGCCGCTATGCTAGCATTTGACTTGATCGTAAGCGATGGTGCAGGCTTGCTTATTTAGAAGCAATCTTTTCTCTCGAGGTTACGAGGTTATAGTTATTCACAGACTCTTCCCAAGAGCTCTTAAGTTACCAGTAAGAATTTCATAACAATCTTGGTTATGACAAAAAATAACAAATGGTTTCTCAGAAGTTTTTTTTTTTAATGTTTGATTACTTTCGTGAGTGACATTCACGACTCATCTTGACCTTTTCACTAACGACTTGACCGTGTGAATAGCAACTAATTGAAGACTCAGAACTACTCTGCAATTTGTCGTGAAATTTAAACGGTGTTAATGTAAACGGCCTTTAGTGAATTAGCATAGTTTTCTCCCGAAAAGTAATTGGTACTAATGAATGAATTTTGTATGTACCAGTGCACATTGAGTGCACTGTCGTTATTTTCATTTAAAACGATTAATAGGGGAATTAAAATAAACAACAACAGTAAAAAGTTTTTATTATAACGCATTAAAAATGACAATAAAATCTGCAGTACTTGTAGCCTTAATCAAAGTGAAGACGCCATGAAGAAGGTACAGATGACACAATAAGATACGATAAAGCAAATATTTAAAGGCCATTACTTGGCTTAGAAATCGAGAATAAAACTTTTCAAACATTATCTTTGATCGTAATCATATTTTTTTACTTGAAAGTGATAGCGAAAAATCGAAGTATATCTTATCTATACTAAATTGTAATTTACCTATATGAACGTGGATGACCACGTCATTTTGACCGATCCGGCTCCACGTCAACTATAGAAACAAAAAACATGTTGAATGAGTACCTAATGCGTTTTGTAAAATGTATTTTCGTATCTTAAACATTTCTAGTGGCTTGACCACGAGCTGGCTGGTTTCTGTTCTCCATGCATATTATTGAATAAATATGTAGATTAAAATCATGAATGAATAAGATTCACGTTCGCCTTGAATGCTTCTAAAGCTGGTTTCATATTAGTGCAGCTACTTCTTGACTAAAATATTATGTCGGTGACATTTTCACGCAGTTTAGCTCGCGGCATGTTGCATTATTTCTGTTCTTGTTAGTTCCTGTTGCATCTATGTCATTTTAAACAGTCCGACTGCGCCCTAAATCTCCTTTTAGCTGGTGTTAGTAGTTGCATTGCAAATGAGCTCGCGAAATTATTTAATTCTCGCCCGTAATATTCAAGTCTAGGAATTCTAATAACTTGTCTCCGTTGAATATTTATTATTTTATTCACAGAGACTGTGTTATTTCATTGTGTGAGAGTCGTGTAGGTAAATGCCAAACATTTCTGGAATTTTTCATAATAATTGTTAAGATGACGCAAACCTCTTAGACAGTTTTCCCTTCGTTTTAATCACGATCTCTTCTGTCTTGATTAACAAAGGTTAAAGGAAAATTATTTTCAATCAAGTTTACGTCACAATCGTGCTTCTCTCGACCCTGTGACTTAGACATACAGCCACGCAATGAGTATTTACTGACTTACGACCAGACAACAGCGCATCCCTGACACAACGTTCAACGTGACGTTCCCGGTGTGGAATCACCTTTATAAATTAAACATCTTCAAAAAAAACCACAATGTAGTATCGGATATGATTTTTAGTTACTTCATGATATTTCTGTTTTAGAATTATTTGCCAAGTGAGAAGCTACTTATTGTTTTTTTACTACTTCGATTACATTTTATGTGCATGCAGTTGTAATTTTGAAAGGTGTTTTTTATATTGCTCGTTGCAGCTACTTCCTGCTTATAATGAGATAGTTATACTATATTCCTATACTCATAAAAAGGTCTTTAGACATGCATCTACTTACAAACTGGCGCCTCTGGTCGAGACGGCCTACGTCACGTACAAGCAAATGTAAAAAGTGTACTTAACCCAGTCTTGTGCGTGCAGATGCTCGCATACAAGGGTTGGTATTTCTTATGTTTAATCTTGTCGACGAAAATTATGTTTATATCCTTGGTAAGCTAAGATTAATCCGTTATGAAAATGCACATATAAGCGTTTTTCTTCTATTATAATGAAGAAGGGAATTTTAATGAAAATTGGCATAGACTGGTGGGTTTTAGACCGACGTTTGTAAAATGAGAAATGTCTAACGTTGGAAACCAAATGTTGGTGGTCAATGATATACAAATGACAGCAGGAAATTGTTAGTCCAAAGCTTGGAAATTTCGGCAATAACTACGAATATAATGAAAAATAACAAAAAAGCTACTGTTCATACAGGAAAAAAACCATAACAGACCGGATCCTTATGAGGATGCAGGTTTTTGGTAATTGGTTTAAGGAAAACGAGTTGCCAAATTATTGAGTTTGTCACAATTCACAACACTTTAAGGCCGTGTTCACACACAGCGTATAATCAGCCGCCGACTGTGAGCGTCAAGTTCAAAATGTATGAAAAAACAAACGGCAGTCTGAATTTTCTTCGTACATTTTTTACTGAGCGCTCACAGTCGGCGGCTGACTATACGCTGTGTGTGGATGTAGCCTAAAGTGTAATGTGACATTCTCATCAGCTTTTCAATTAATTCATTGACATTGAATTATGGCTCCGTAACAATGGGGGTATCACTTTTGTTCCATATACACAATGGTACCTCAACTACACCATAAAATGTTTGTATCATAATTAGTTATTTAATTATGATTGCTTTTCCTGTGTCGGCAGAAAGTATATTAGAGGGGCTGACTGTCCTAGATGCACCGGACGTGCATACTTACGGTTCTGTACTAGCGGACACCTATTATAATGTGTCGTGTGTTTTTCCTAGAAAATATTGTTTCCAATATGGTTAGACAAGATATGATCACTGAGATGGCTGCTGACACTGATGTATTAAGAGAAAGAGGAAATCATTTGCGCTACCGTTTCGTTACATTTGAGTAGGATATATCTAGCCTGTATTATCCCCAAACTCGGTACCCTCAGGATTTTGCTAATGTGGGCCAAGCTCGTCCGGCTTGGTCCTTGGTCTATCTTGCTATCAATGAGCACCTCTTACAGTCAGTTTCTTCATCGACAACTAAAGTTAACAGTAAAAGTATTAACCTTTACTTGACCATTGCTGATATTATAGGAAATGTGTTTCTTCATCCAAGTAAAAGCAAAACTAAAAGTCAATAGAGTTGCCACAACACAAACGTCGTAATTTCCCCAAATACTCGTGGGGAGGTTTTTTTACACATGACAGCACCGCAATAGCATTGTCAAGTAGTGTCAAAAGACAAGTATAAGTTCTTTAAAAATAGGTAAAATGAATAAGGATTTATTGTAACATTCGTAAAAACTCACTTTCACTCGTAAAAATACTCTCAAAAGATAGACCTCGATCAAACTAAGATAAAAGCCAATCACAGCATATGTTTTTATGTTTGGGTTTGGCTGGAATAACATGATTTATAACCACACATATAGCGTGGGCAAATTCAGAACTAAAGCTGCTATTTTATTTTTTCAATACATTTCACAAATGTCTACTAATAGCGCTGTCCTGTCAACCTCTATGAAGCGCCAAAAGATCTTTATAGCACTCAGACCATATCCTGGATTAACACATAGGATACTGTTTGTCCTGGGTAATTAAGTAGTTGCAGAGCGGGTTGGCAATAAATATTACCTACCAGGTGATTTACTTTTGGTGTACGGTCTCATCAAACGTACATTTACGTAAGAAGTTTAAGTAAGAAAACGGAATAATGGTTTTATAAAGTTTTATTTTTATAAAATTTCATGTTAAAAAAAACACATTCGGGCACCATCTGTGCAACCTCTATATCATCCAGGGTCGATGGTACTGCATGCTGGGATGCATACAGCGAGAAAGACGTAAGAGTACCCGAATAATGTAAATACACATATTGTTTGCACGTTGTATGAAAATACACCTTTCCTATTTCTGTACAGCTCTGCCCTTTCACCTCCTGGAACAGATATTATTTGTAATAATGCATATTTTTTGAAATGTGAATGTAAGTAGAGATGTTAGGACATTTTGTATTTTGTTAGGATTTTGTTTTGAAAGGGCACACACACAGACCATGTCCTGGATTAACACATAGGATGGGAAATTGTTGCAGTGTAGGTTAGCAAAAAATATCGCCTACCAGGTGATATAATTACTATATGGGTACAGTCAATAGCTCCAATTACTTTTGGAAATCTGGCTATGTCGTAAACTTGACAAGATATGCTTTCTAGTTCTTCATTTCTTGGCATTTGTACAAACATCCCTGCTAAAGAAGCTATAGCGTGTGATACTCTGAAAATGCATTTACATACTGTACTTTTATGTACGCCAGCTATATCGCCCACAAGTTGTTGCATTGATCCAGTTGCATAAAATCGTAAAGCCAGCAATAATTGTTCTTTCACAGATAGAGCTTTATTCCTGTAATTATCAAAAGGTAATGAATTTAGACTATTCTTGACATTTCCAAGGAGAGATTTTTTGTGGAAATAGGACCTGCGGGTAGCTGTTTACATAATAAGTGCTGGTAGTAACACAAAATACAAACTGAAGATGAACTTACTTTTCTGTGGTTGGCGTCAGTTTATCTTGTAACATCATGCTGAGGTAAGCAACGGTTTCCTTTGAAATTCTGTATCGGAACAGAAAATCAGCCTCGTCCCATAGGAAATGATCTTTGCGAACATTAAACTTTTTACGCCTATACGTTAAATAACTTACGATTCATCGTCTGATGAACTTGAACTTTCACTGGACGAAGATTGTGATAACATTTTAATATTACAATAAAATCTAGGAAATAAATGCAGTGATGTCTATATGACTTATGTCAAAATATCAGTGACTTTTGCTTTAGCAGCTCCCTTTTGAGCAGCAAAAGTTAAAGGCAAAAGTAACAGTTAAACCAACGGCTAAAATTGTGAAGAAACGTATTTAACCGTTACTTTTACTTTATGACATTGCTTTGACTGTTACTTTTGATGAAGAAACTGGCCGTTAGTGTTTCTTTTTCAAGCCCACATCTCATTTGCGGACAAGTCCAGTACTTACTTATGGTGTGTTTTCCTTCACCAGAACATCTCGGCAAGAAGCTAGAAGACTACATAAAGACGCTGCCGGTACCGACGCATTTGTTCCGCACTGAGAACAGGTCTGGTCTCATCCGAGCGCGTCTTTTGGGCGCCAAACACGTGAAGGGTGATGTCATCACGTTCCTTGATGCCCATTGTGAATGTACAGGTAATACATCATTTTTATATTCATTAGTGACATAAAAAAGCGTTTACATTGCAAAGTTGTGACCGTATTGGGGATCCCCAAGATCGCAAACTTCAAAATACCTTACGATACAATATGATCATGAGTAATCGTAAATTCGTATTTCGTATCGCAAGAAATACTTTTGCAATCATCTAACTAAGAAGACAGGTTGTTGGTTGAGCAATGTTATCAGACAGATGCACGTCGTTTGACCCTAATCGACTTGATAACAATTTAAATTAAAACTAAATTATTTCTGCATACGGTTGAAATTGGCGTAATGAAACACAACCATGTGACTTCCACTCTTTTTTGTACACTTTTTTTTCAGTTTAGCTTGTATATCTATAAATATTATCGGTCTGGTCAAAGTATATTGTAATTGCACAATAAGTTTCTCGCAATAATGCATTGCTTAGGTACTTTTACTTTCCGTGTTCGAGAAAAAACAGGTTAAGTACCAAGTGTCACCGGTGAAGTAAGTCACCGGTTAACTTCAACCGACTCCTACGAGTTCCTACGACTTCCCACGAGTTCACGGAAATACTCAGCTGATCGATCGATGTTCATTTATTTCGGGTCTTAAGGAAAATGTGTTTTTGGTAGTCTGCATTTATTTTTGGCACATAATTTATTTTTTAATAAATAAGAAGTCACTCGCGGTCTGAAGTATGACTACGTTTAGGATTGCAGATTTGATGGAATACATGGTAACCGCCAGTGGCGAGGGTTCCATACAACTCGATTCCTACCGGATTGCCTTTGAAAAATGGTACAGTCAGTATTACTGACACTCAGTATTATAGACAAATAATATAATCACATTAAACATAATGTACTCTTACTGGCTTACCTCTTACCAAAATTAACCCTTGGCTACTGGTAACCGCACAGCTAATGCTATTCATTTGCTAATATCTGAAATCTGGGATTCTAGGCCAGATTACAAGCCATTTAAGATTTTCAGGGAACAAATTGAGGTGCAACATCATTTAATCGCAATTTATTACTGCGAAGCGGTATATCAATACACCAATGATTTAAATGCATTGTTCGCTTCGAGCGAGATACTATGTTGATTCAAAATTCATGCATGCATGACGCAACTCCGTTATTGGTATCCCATATTTTTATCCGAGTCATTAGCTTCTTATAGACGTACGTCGTACGGACGTTCCTAGATACAAAGACAATGATTCATTATAGGTTTCTGCGAAAATTTTCATTTTTATAGCCTATTATATGAATGCGATTTCTTTAGGTGCGAGGTTAAGCCGGAGTCGCCAAGGTCGGTCCGTGGTTGGCTGACCATCCAATACATACCGGTTTTCCTCCTTACCTTTTGCCATTGGTCCCGACTTATCATTTGTAGATCTTTGACAGTCGTTACAGGTAGTCAGAAGCCCGAAAGTCTGACAATCAGTCTTACCCCGTTGGTAAGACTGATTCGTATTACCCTGTGTTAACTGGATTGTGAGATTCGGGAGATTTTCAACTCGGTCCTATTCTCTGGGAGAACTCCAGAAGCGTGGAAAAGGAGCGTGGTAGTTCTTTTCTTTAAAAAGGGGAACAAAACCCTATTAAAGAACTACAGACCCATTTCGCTCGATGACTTTCAGCCACCGGAGCAGGCTGGGTTTCGAGGAGGATATGGCACCATAGATCACATCCACACAGTGCGGCAGATTATACAGAAGTCCGAAGAGTATAATCGGCCGCTGTGTCTTGCATTTGTGGACTATGAGAAGGCTTTTGACTCTGTCGAGATCTGGTCAGTTCTAGAGTCTCTGCAGCGATGCCAAGTGGACTGGCGATATATCCAAGTGCTGAGAAATCTCTATGAAAACGCCACAATGACCGTCCGAACTCAGAACCAGCAAACAGAACATATCCCATTGCGTCGGGGGGTGAGGCAAGGGGATGTAATTTCCCCGAAATTGTTCACCAACGCACTGGAGGATGTGTTTAAGACGCTAAAATGGGAGGGACGTGGGATTAACATCAACGGCGAGTACATCTCACACTTGAGATTTGCAGACGACATCGTCATACTGGCTGAATCGCTGCACGACTTGCAGCAGATGCTGGATGGCCTAGTTGATTCTTCAATACGCATTGGTCTCAGGGTGAACTTGGACAAAACCCAGGTTATGTTCAACGAACACGTCACCCCAGGACCTGTTGTTGTCAATGGCTGTCCTCTCGAAGTTGTTCGAAACTATGTTTACCTCGGGCAAACTCTGCAGTTTGGTAAGAACAACTTTGAGAGGGTAAGGTGGGACGCCCTCAGGCTCGGTGGAGTGACGATCTTCGCAGGGTGGCTGGTAGCAACTGGATGAGAGTTGCTGAGAATCGAGTTGAGTGGCGTGCGATTGAGGAGGCCTATGTCCAGCAGTGGACTGCTATGGGCTGATGATGATGATGAACTGGATTGTGGAGGTCAGATAGGCAGTCGCTCCATGTAAAATACTGATATTCAGCTGCATCCGAACTGGAAGCCGACCCCAACAAACATGACACACAGGACATACAGGATCGACAGGTTCACAGGATTTCCAGGGAGGTGTACCTAAAGTTACATGAAAACAGCTCGAAATGTTTTGCACTCCACCTCGTAAGAGTTGGTCAATGGAACTTGGTCAATCTATCAAGAAAAGTCCGTCGTTCGAAAAAAGTAGGATTCAAAAACGAGCGTAGCGAGCACCCATCTCGAATTTGATAGGTTTTCTTTTGTCCTTTATTACAGAAATACGACTAATTCTGCCTAGTTTTAAAGAAAAGCTTATGAACGCAAAGGACATAAGATGTCTGGGCCGCGCTCGGGATATATTAGGATATTTTCGGATAAATTTGGTTATTTTTGTTCATACTTCCAGAAACAAGTATGGATTAGGAGTACTGAGAAAATTTTTGCTTTCTGGGTCGGAAGCATTGGTTTTTCTATGTACTTTATTTTCCGTTAATAGAGGGGCGCAAGTGCACCCCCTTGCACCCTGCTTATTGGGAAAAGGCTAGGCAGATGTGGTGGGGTGATATCGAAACACCACAGGTCGCTAGCCAATATTTTATTTCACTCTGCGGAAGTATTCCAAATTTTCCCGCAGTCGGAGATACATTGTTATTCCTATTGCTAAATATTTTTCTAAAGCACGTGATGTTTTAGTTTAATAACATGGCATTGTTTTTGGCCCGCTTACACAACAAACCGTTAAACACAGTTAACGCTAAACGAATTTAAAACATCGTTTTGTTCCGTCAATCGGTTGAAGATGACGGTGTTGATGTTTAAAATTCGTTTAGTGATGATATAAAACGCTTGGAAATATCGTTGTTTTTGTCCATTGTATGAAGAAGGAAGTTATAGAATAATGTTTAAAACACTCTTAGCTCTAAGCACATTTAAAAACGAAATAGATGATTTGTTGTGCAACTAGCCCTTTTTTTTTTGGATGGGAAATCCTCAAATACCCCCCCCCCCCCCGCTCTGGGTGGAGTAGGAGGAAGTGTCAGACTTTTACTGACGAAAACCCATCCATGTTCCTTCTTGGCCCTTTGTGTTCCAGGGCCGCGGTATCTCTTTCGAACAGCGAACAGGGACTGTTCGAAAGAGATACCGCGGAAGGGACTGTAACTAGGCCTTAGACCTTCACAGACTCACGTCAAAAAATCGAAAGAGTATAAATAAATAAATAATAGCTAGAAATTAACGCATGGCTGCTCGTTAAGGGGGTTCCCACAGTAGATAAGTAATACTAATCTTAAACTTAAAAGTGTAAGATTATCTAAGTGTACCTACCTGATTTTCAGTCGTGACGAGATATGACTTGATAGATTGATAAATATCAACAGACTTAGTCACGGATACTTACAACAAAATTTCATACTCACACAATTTAGTAAACTATACATCAAACAATAGCTTGATAGACAATAGATGAATAGAATATGCTTTATTGTACACAACACAGCTGATGTATATATTATGTATTCGAGATATATAGTAGAGAGGTTGGTTGCATGACGGGTTCAGTTCCCAGGTCATGCAAAGTGTTATTGAGATTTTCCAACAGGATTTTTTTAGCAACAGCCCCTAGTATGAATTTGTGCCCAGTTGATGGTAATAGGGTCGCCTCTTATAATTTGAGGCATACATAAATGGCGAAATGTGAGTGAATAGAAAGTCCGCTATCTTATTCTCCGGGTGTGATGTTATATTATGTTAATTATTTGATGTGGTACACCTTTTCAACATTTTTAAATATTTCTTAAGATAAATATGTATATGTTACGGGCAATTTGATAAGTCCGGGCACTATTAATAATGGCCGGTCTGTATTCATAATACCTACCCGACTCAATACGGCAATGTGATTAAAACAGCATGATTAATCACTTTTCCCGGCCATTATGAATAATGCCCACCCTATCTTGGCCAAAGTAATAAAATAGGTGAACTGTAGTGTTTTTGTTTATTAAATGTAACCTAACCGGTTCACTAAAGTTTCACCAAAACTCCATTGACAAATTTTCATTTTACAACCAACGTTTCGTACCTATACCTACTATTTATTTCGAAAACAAATTATTCCGCAAATGTATTATTTTAGAAACACTCGTTTTACATACATTTATTTGGCAATCAATTCTTTTTACAAATGCATCAGATGATATTTAATCATCTATACATTTTTCATTTCTCATTTAGATTCATTAGGATAAATCACGTTTCTACTAAATATCATTTAATTACAATACAGTCGACGGAGCCCCGCTGCGCGGGGCTCCTCCTATTTCTGTCTGCAGGGTTTAAAGGAACCTAACTAACCGAACCTCGGGGTGCCCCTGACGTTGACCTTCTAGGGTTAGGCTAACCTAACCTGACCAATTTATCACATTGCCCGGCTACAAGTAGGGAATTATTCATACTGCCCGGTCCAAGTGATAAATTCAAGCTATCTCAAACACTGACTTATTACATGGACCACGGTCGGTCGGGCATTATTAATAATGGCCGGTCAAAGTGATAAATTAATCACTTAGCCCGAAGCTCTTGGGCATTATTAATAATGGCCGGTCCTTATTAATAATGCCCAGTTAATCACGTTGCCCGTAACATATATATATATAAATCTACCGCTGGTTATTATTACTATTCTTGAGAAATCATCTTGTAATGTTTTACTTTTTTAGCTCCTAGCAACCTCTGTCTTACCAGGATTACAGTCGTGATGTTATGATAGATTTTGACTTATATTTGTTAACCCTTTTGTAGAGGGTTGGCTGGAACCGCTGCTGGCGCGGATCGTGGAGGACCGGACGACGGTGGTGTGCCCCATCATTGACGTCATTTCCGACACCACCTTCGAGTACATACAGGCCTCGGATATGACGTGGGGTGGCTTCAACTGGAAGCTCAACTTTAGGTGGTAAGTACACCTTGAAATATTTTTCCTCCTTTATAATAAACACGTGTTGCGCCGACCCCAAATTTAGTGTGACTGGTAATTAGTCACCGATACATAAACACGTGATTGTAATCATGATAACAAACAACTTTCCCAAAGAAACATTTTTTTTTATACTCATTCACTTTAATCACGATAACACTGCATACGGCACGTGGCGGCCGGACTGAGGCGCGGGCGCCGCTTACGGAGCGGGCTTGCGAACCGCGCGGGTACTCGGCCATCCCACTACCATAGTAATGAGTCAGAACGGCGTCACGCGGCTGTAACAGCTGATAGGTCACAGGAGCGCGCTCGCGAATTTCATACGGCTATTGTGTTATTGTTATTAAAGTGAATGAGTATAAAAATTTGTTTCTTTGGGAAAGTTGTTTGTTATCCTGAGTACAATCACGTGTTTAAGTATCGGTTACCAGTCACCCTATATAATGGGACAAGGGCAGGAAGATGATGATGATAAACAAACACATGTCGGTGCAAACTCGCTGTTATTTACTCAATTAAGTAAAAGGCTAGGGGCATGTTATGAAAAAACAAAATTCTGCCTTGTGTTAAGGAGAAATAAAACAGTATTTAGGATTTGTTAAACGCGAAAACATTTCTATTAAATATTAAAAATTTCTATTAAATGCCAATATATTTTATATTGGCATTTAATAGAAATTTTGGAAATAAATGTTGAAAAAAAAAATAGTATCTTAAACTAGACTACAAGAAAAATTAAGGCTGTGATGTCTGCCTGCCGGGGCTGCGGGACTGTTCGAAAGAGATACCGTGGCCCTGGAACACGAAGGGCAATGAAGGAACATGGATGGGTTTTAGTCAGTAAGAGTCTGACACTCCCTCCCACTCCACCCAGAGCGGGAGCAGTCATTTGATGATTTCCCATCCGTAAAAAAAAAAAAAGGCTGTGATGTCTAATAATGTCCCTGACTTCCACTTACACGGTTAATTTCACGGTAATAACAACGCGTGTTTCAGTTAAGCGAAACGAAATCACCTGTTTAATGTCAACTAATTGGAACTATGTATGTACGACACGTGTGTTTTCCGGCATAACTAGCAAATGTACGCCCTATTGTTATTCTTAATACTGATTACAGTACTTTTCCGTTGTTTAGTTTTCGTCGATCGCACTGGAAAACACCTTGATTACTACGCTTATTAATAAGCGCACAAATACGCGTTATCGATATCGGAAATGTTAGAGTTGCTACACAAAAGTAAATGCGATTTTTACCGTGTTTTGTATGGGGTTTCTGTGCCTGATTAATTAATGGCCGGAAATGGTCAACCTAGATATGCAAAAAATAAACTCTGTTAAAACATTTAAAAAGTTCTTGACAAAACCTCTAAAATATGGATGTATCTAATCAAAGGACTACTTTGGTCCTTTCTGTTGTATCGGACTCTTAAGATAATGAAGTTCAAGTGGCGTAATGGCGTCTGGACCGTCTGGTGGATGTAATGGATATTTAGTTGGAATTAAGGCCGGGTAATTACGAATGCGACGCGTGCCTCGCGCATGGTAGGTATTGCATAGAAAATAGGTGAACACGCCAAGTTCGCTTTGTTATGAACTACGCTGACGTCACAAAACGCTGTTTGAAATCGAATTGCATTTCAGGCCGGCTACGAACTGAGCCGATTGGGTATTAAGCACCGCGAATAAATCACTAACAACGTATTTTTAAAGAATTGCCATCGGGGTTGCAGCAGTTTGCATGGCATTGGCAGCGTGCTAGTTAAGCCCCTCTTGGATTCTCTACACTCGCTCTGTCGCGAGAGTTGAGAGTCCAGTGTGCGGTAAAAAACGTTAAAAATTTTTTTTTTGGGAACAATTCAATTGAAATTAAAATTGCTTCACGAAGATGGCTAGTGTGAGTCGATATTGGATATCGCTATAAATATTTTTTCCTCGCATATAAAATATTTTGTAATATCGTGTAATTAAGTTGGTATTTCGATCCGGAGTGCTACAAAGTAAAATATAACAAATAATTTCGTCACAATACTAATAAAAATAATACAAGTTTTTTTTAAAATTTAACATAACATAATCATATCTGGTTTTAATAGTTTGATTTTAATCTAGACAGATTACGCCAAATCAACTTATAATACTAAACAAAATTCAAAATTATCTTAAACTACTTCTGCGATGAATGCCACGAGTTAAGATCCTGTACAACATCCTGGCTGCTTCCGAAGCTGAGGCAGCCAGGACGCTGTTAAAAATTTAATTACATTTAAAAACAACAAAGTGAAAAAAAAAGCAACAAAGTGAAAAAGCTTCATTATCTCAATACGCAAAACTGATCGCGGAACTGTTTATTACCTTTTATCAATTCTGACATGAAGTAATATTTTAATTACGACCAGTTAAGTCTCTTTCCGATAGGATAACAATCTGACAGATAAAATGTGGTTTTCATACGTTGAAAATATCCGTCGTTCGGTCAGATAAGGTAAGGAACTTATCGAAGTCTAATGAGTGTTTAAATAGATCCTGTTTTAATCTTAGGTATAGGGTGCCGGAACGCGAGATGTCCCGTCGAGGGGGCGACCGCACGGCGCCTCTCCTTACACCCACAATGGCGGGAGGACTGTTTGCCATCGACAAGGACTACTTCTACCAAATCGGCTCCTACGACCAGGGAATGGACATCTGGGGTGGAGAGAACCTCGAGATGAGCTTCAGGGTAAATTTTCTTATTAGAGTGATAGGACCACCGAGTAACCAAGGTAGATAGTACAGTCAGTGCCTTGCATTAGTTAACCCTTCTTACTAAGAATGATAGGGAAAGTGGGGTCAGGTAAAGCTTGGTGCTGACTGTACGTAGTTTAGCTAGCTGCGAATTGGCTTATGTGTTGCTACACCGTAGTCTTGAGTTTTAAACAGCCCACTTTTACACCAAATTGACAGTTAAAACGAATGGCTTAGATCTTTCTGGGGGCAAATTTTGGTAAGTTTATTAAATTCAATTTGCCCCTTACATTAAAAGATTTAACAAACTTTTTGATAATGCATTAACTGCATCCAGAAGCGCACACATACAAAATAAATATGCTCCGTAATTAGAAGGAGGCTAGCTCATATTGTATTCTGCTTGTAAATAATTAAGACAGTCAACAAGTTTAATTACCCTCATCTTGCTTCTTTTGTGATAAGAAGATTGACGTGTCAGCATATCTGAACGTCGGATGATCAAAAGTGTCATCTCTCGCTACAAATAAAAATGTGGGGTAAAGGTGTGGCAGTGCGGCGGGCGGCTGGAGATCGTGCCGTGCTCGCACGTGGGGCACGTGTTCCGCGACAAGTCGCCCTATTCCTTCCCCGGCGGCGTGCAAAACGTCGTGCTCCACAACGCGGCCCGCGTCGCTGAAGTCTGGATGGACGAATGGGGAGAGTTCTATTACGCCATGAACCCAGGTTCGAGTCTGGATGACAGTACCCACGCTGCTAACATTTTGCTATTTGAAGCACGTTTAGACGGCCGGTTTTCCGCATCGCAACGCTCGGAGATATCGGTCGTGCAGTGTTTGTGTAGCTATCGTAATCGCGGTACGGTTACTTGAAACAAGGATATGGTGGTATTTCCTCATCCTGAAGCATTTTATTTCCAAATTTGGACCTTAATTCAATTGAAACACAGTTTAATTTAAGGCTAAAGCCATATAACTGCACCCTTAATAGACTAGGGGAAAACAATAGCCGTCTGAACGTGCCCCAGAGTTTTATTTTCGTACTCCGGACTACTCAAGTTGATCTAAATATAGGGTCGTGTGGTTAGATCATTAACGTAAGGCCAGTATTTGGTATTTATGAGTAGTTTGAAGAGCTTTTAACTGGAATAGTATCAAGTATTGGTAGTTTGACTACACTGCGATATCCTTGTCTTTCTAAGTAGGAAATAAGGCTAGGATAACGCAGCAATATATTACCATACCACCTACAAAATAAGGTATATAATTGAATAGCAAAATGATAGAAGTGAAGGTATAAAATACAAAAGTTTTGTTGTGGCTTGGGATATAACACTAACAACGTAAAGTTTTGATACATTACATCATTAACATTTGAATAATCCAGAAAGCTTTGACATTAACCCCATTGCGGCTGCATTCATTTTTGTCTCGGCATGTCATTTTATTTTCCATTCATTTTGCTTCATCGCTTTTTTTTATAATCTATGTGTTTTCCCGCTCTTTGTTACCTGTTTCTATGTTTATTTTTTGAATTCTTAATTGTGTTGCAGGATTAAACACTAAATATTAATCTAGTGTCACGTTAACATGCTTTTTATTTAAATTTTAAGCTCAAAAATAATTTTCTTAGAATGTTTTGATCCTGTGACACACGTTTTAGTTTCTGTTCGCTGTTTTCTATATTTCTTTTGATATTTTTTATGTTTTCTGCTTCTTATTAATGCAGAAGCAATGAGTTATGATTATTAATATTTGTCTACAACCAATATTAGAATTAACCACAGCAATCCTTTTTAGACCATGGGTTGTGGTAAATGATATTAGCTAATTATCAATTAACTTGTTAAATGAGATAGTTTTGAAAGTCAGCTTACTATTCTATTTAGTAGGTAAATACGGTTTTCACAGACAGTTCGCACTATTGACAACCTTAGCGAATAATTTAAATATGGAAAGACCAGCTGAGCAAGTATAAAAATGCTTTCAGTTTTATTGACATTAAAATTTAACCCAATATCCAAAATTGAACTTGAGAATATTGTATAACATAAAAAACGGTCCTTTGTCTAACGAAAGTTCGTCTCATCGTTTTCCGGTCCTTTTAGTGTACGACTGGCACAATAAGTCAGTTATGAAATTAATTGTCCTTAACATCTCATTTATTAGCAATTTCTGTATCATTTGCCGCAGCTCGTCTATCATGGCTTAATAGAATTGTGTGTAATTGCGATAACAGCTATGACTTTAATATATAATTAATAATTGCAGAGGAAGATCGATTAACATATCGGTTCCTGTTGTGCGTTTCCTAATCTATGTGTGTATTGTTTTTTCCCGGTTTTTGATACTTAATTAATATTAATCCCAGATTATTGTTAAAATTCCAGAAATGGGTATGTACTAGTTGTAATGAGACGCGACGAGAGATATACTAACGTAGTGGGGTGGTTCTGTTAGTCATCCAGTCATAACTTTTCCTATAATATCAGGCTTAAAGGTCGACCTCTAGATCTGGTACAAACCCAACGAATATACAGAACTATACGATGCTTATATTATTGTTAGACTAATCGTTCAGATTGTTATTGAGATCGAACATAAACACTATCACACACATAACACTATCGTTAGTGTACTCAAAACAATGGCTAGTTCTTGGTCTTGTTCTCTTCTCGGTAACTTTAGCAATGATCCCGGGAGCATTTTACAGGCTTTTTCCGTTTTGTAGTTAAGAGGGAACAGGGGCTGCGATTCTCCAAATAAATGTATTCCCCTTTTTACTTCCTGAATAATGCCTCTAGAGCAATCTTTTGTTTTTCATAAAATCAGGGTCTACTGTCGATACGTCCCTGACATTTCTTTTTTTTTCAGAAATTAATAAGTAAAGAAAATATGACCATCCAAAAATGACAAAAAAATGCCCATTTTTACGGCTATGATTAGAGGACTATCAGACAAATTCGAAAATGTTTTTAATATAAAAAAAGAAATAGGAATCTAGACATACTCTTTCTTCGAGGTTTTCGAGGATAAAAAAGGGGAATACGAAACATCGATCGCGTCAAAACTTTTGTGCTATGATCGGTCTGAGCTGCAGCTGTCCCTACCACACTACGGGGGTGGGCTTGACCCAGCGCGACGGCAATAGTGTCTTCAAATACCTGTTTTTCAAATTCCTCGCAAGCCTCCTTTGTTCTCTCTTAATTTTTTTTTAATGAGTTTAGTTTTACTAATATCACACAGTATTTACTAAACTTTGTGCTAACAATGAACATCTAATTTTATAACATAATGAATATTTACTTAGGCACGGGCAATAATTCGATGTTTTGACAAAAGATAAATAAGGAAGTTGATTTATAATTGTTCCTATTGTTGCTTGTGGCTGTGTAACATTTCGCACTTGTGGAGTGGTGCTCCAGCTGAGTACATATTACAAGGCAACTACGTATATTTGAGTAAATGACGTGAAATAGTGACGCTTAACAGGTGTGAAGTGTAAAATAACATCAGACATGTAGCCAGGAAGAAAGGCAATTTTAATTTGAAAATGAAGGTCTTTAAAAATCGATAATCTTTCAGTTGTAGATAAAGATTTGTCAAGGAAATTAAAATCTAAATAGGATGTCTGTAAAACAAATACGTTTTATCACGATAGAACACCAATTTGAAGATATCGGGGAATTTTGGCGCGATAAAACTTGAATGCTTTGCTGTTTACTTTAACCTATGTGTTGTATCAACGTTGAAATGAAAATAGGTCATAGTAATCCTTAGTAATATTAGTTACAACCAGTGTAAGCACACTATTTAACTGGTAGCAAGAATTATACCCACAAATGTAATTTTATTACATTGAAGATTTTGAGTCATCACTTTCAAGAAATCTTTCTATTTATAAATGAAGAGTTTCAGTCACCAATTTATGAAACACGCTGCCATATAGAAACGAACAATTGCAGGTAAATTCTTTTGGGTAATTAATTGCTGAGAGATTAGGTTTTAGTTACCTACTGTTAGTTAGTTTTATGAAGAATTACAACTCGGATAAAGGCCGTGGCGTTCGATTAAACTCTTAAAATGTACAAACTAACTCAATTTATACCGAATATAATGAATTTAACCGTATTTTAAAAGGACTGAAAAGCTGACCGATTTTAATGTCTGAGCCTTGGTCTTTTCGCAAACCGCCACAAACGACAGTTTTGACTCAAAAAAAAAAAATTACTTCAAATCATATAATTAATAAAAGTCCTTGATGCCCGAAATATGGGTAATATGGACCGTGGTTACCGGGAACATGATTTAGGTTTTGAACTGGTCAAAATACAAAAACGTCGTTTATGTAGAACTTCTTTTAGGTTCATATTACAGAAGGTCACTCAAGACTCAAGCATTACTTAAAACTAGGTTCAAGCCATTTCATTGGTTGAATTAAACTAATTTTAAGGAATTCTTGAGTCATGGATGACGAGTCATGAGTGTTCTGTAATACAGGCCTAAGTGTTCTTCATTCGCAAGTGGCTCGGCTCAAAAGACCAAATTCAGAATAACCAAAACAACGAGCAAATCTTCCTGGCTACAACGCTTTGGATACATAACCGGGGTGGTGGGGCGCGCCAGGTGTGGATGTGCGGCGGGCGGCTGGAGATCGCGCCGTGCTCGCACGTGGGCCACGTGTTCCGCAAGACGACGCCCTACTCCTTCCCCGGCGGCACCGGCCGCGTCGTCAACCACAACAACGCGCGCCTCGCCGAGGTCTGGCTCGACGACTGGAAGCATTTCTACTACAATATTAACCCGGGTACGGGCTAGCTTGTTCGCAATTGACTCTTTAATTGTGAAGTTTTTAAGTAAAGCCTGGTACCTTGGACATAAGAACATCGCGTCTGTAATCCCGCAAAAGGTTAGGCTAGTCGACATTTCGCCAGTTAGTTTAATTCTTATGTAAAAGGGGGTAATTACCATCAACCGGGAACAAATCCAGACTAAAACAATAAAAATTGTTGTAACATAGGTACTTGCTCAAGATATACAATTCAGTAAAGATACAAAAGAAAATGCCGTTCCGTTTCAAGTTTCCAAGCTTTGCTTAAAAACGTATTTTAGTCATAGCAGTGAAGAATCTAGGGCTTCATTTGATTTTGAGGCTTTGTCATACGGAACCAAATTCAACGGAAAATGAATTGATGAAGCCAAATTCTTATTCAAAGTAGCTGATGAACAAGTTATAAAGCCATATTGGAATGCTCCACTTATTTTATTTCTGTTCGTCTGACTTAATTCAGAACAGGTGGGCTAAGCGATAAGCGTGTGTTTCAACAGCCATCATAAATGTATCGATAAGAGTAAGAACAAAGAAGTCGAGGGAAACTTATTTTCTACCTTTTTTGTGTCAGTGATTTCTACATGTTGCGTGTCCGTCCGTATTTAGCGCAGATTCTGATATATGGGGTTGATTGCTTTCAAAATAATAACAATTAGGATAAATTAATCATTTGTGTTATGTAACAAATTAACCCTCTATATCTATGCTAACATTTATTTACGTTTTTTTTTTCACAAAACGTAAGCAAGTGTTACCAGCATGTATTTAACAAAATTAACCAGTCATTAACATTTGATCGCATCAAAATTCATTTGTTTGTACGTCATTGTTGGGTATTACGAAATCATGCTTCAAACTAACAGTAGTATTGCCATGTAAATTAAACTGATTTTGAATAACGTATTTTTTAATTTGACACGGTAATAGTAAAATTGCCAGTTGACGTGCTTGATTGTACTTCTAGGTTTCAATGTTTTATACAATTACAAGCTTACTGTTCTTGTAACGATACACAGTCTGACAGGCAGACCAACAAATACAAATACATGTGAAAACAAGAAAGTGATAGGACTACTTTTAAAATAAATTAAAGCTATTAGAGCGTCATGGTTCGCATGAGGGCGCTGTTGGTCAAAATCTATTGTCTGTGGATATTGCACTAGAAAAACAAGGTGTCCGCGTTAGTTCTGATTATGGCCACATGCTAAAAGGACCATGACGTGCTTTACAAGTGTGGTCCTCTCGTCTTATAATACTTGTGCTATGATGAGCAGCCGCCCTGAACGTGCCGGTCGGTGACGTGACCGAGCGGAAGGCGCTGCGCGAGCGCCTCAAGTGCAAGAGCTTCAGGTGGTACCTCGAGAACATCTACCCGGAGAGTCAGATGCCGCTCGAGTACTACTACCTTGGAGAGGTGAGTGCTCACTTTATTGTTTTGGTATAGGATTGAGGTCTCTCTGAGAAGGAAAAATATCATTTGCTTAGCATTTCCCAAACATGATGGGGTCTGCTTCCAGTATAACTGGATGCAATTGTATACCAGTATTTCACAAGGAGCAACTTAGGAGGAAAATACTTTTAATTTAAAAACTATCTCATTATTTTATGAAGCTATTGTAGGGGCGTATAATACGCCCAGTATCCTTTCCAACTAACTATATAATCATCAGGTAGTCAAGGAAGTCGATAAATTAGCAAAACATCACATTAATTTCATAAGTGTGTTGTCTTTGTAAAACTGGCTTCGCTATTTATCTTAGTAGATAAATAGCGTAGTAAAAAAATTAAGCATTAATTATAGTTAATTAATGCTTAATTTTTTTTAACCTCTATTTGTCTGTTTTTTTTTTTCATACATTTTTCATATATAAATAAAATTTTACCGCTAAAACAGTTCACCTCTAGACTATGTACTAATGTTAATGTTCAATATGTAACATCTGTTTTAAAACTAATATGATAATTATCATATTACTGTAATGCGTATTTGGTAATATCAATATACTATTTTTTAACAAGTGTTGGCACAAGTGTGTTCGTTTGCTTGACGAAAAAATATTACTGTTTACAGATTCGCAACGCTGAGACGTCGAATTGTTTGGACACGCTCGGCGGGAAGGCGGGACAGCCGCTCGGCATGGGCTACTGCCACGGAATGGGCGGAAACCAGGTCTCTATCTACACTTTCTCCATAACCCTTTAAATTGACCACATTTTTCGACGCGGAATCGTTTTGAGCCGACACGTATCACTAAATTTATCGCATCTAGGCGATCTCGACGTGGCATCAAGTCGCGTCGTCCGAACCAATGAAATGAAACGAATTCGTCTTACTCGCTTTTATTACATGAAGTTAAAACCTCTTTTTGACTGGCTCAAGCCGTTTCCACGGCGATTGTAGTGAATCCCGTATTATGTTATTCGAATATAAGTAATGACGTTACTTCTCCTTACTACGACCAGTACAGGCGACCAAGAAATGCAAAGAAACATAAAAAACATCGAAAAATGGCTATAAATCATGTATGTATGTACAGTGTTCTCCGTCGTGTTACACCGGCGTTACGCTGCTCACATCTCACATTGTTACACAAATTTCACGAGCCTTTACAATAAATGTGTGATGTTATAGTTTGTACATAGATTTTATTTATGTAAAGGGAAGTTATTTCATTTACTAACTGCACGCCGATCATTGAAAGTAAGCGCTTATTATGTCGGGCATGCCTACGCTGAAGGGATGATGCAGTATTTCTTTACCAATATTCTAAGTGGATGCAGGGGTGGGATTATGTTTTAATTTTTGAGTTTTTTTTTTAAATTATTTTGTTTGATATTTTTTTTACTATTTTATTGGTCTCAATTTATTATTATTATTGTTGTATATGGGTATTTTGTCTGAAATAAAACACAATTTATTTTATTATGTTGACAAAACTTTGCCGGATATATTTATGATTGTAAGCAAAAATTGTCTTTAAACCGATGTAGTAAAGTTTTCAAATTATGTACACACCGTATGGTCGTGTAAGTCTATCGGTGGGAGCCTATTTCGTGTAGTTCCTACCTATTTTACTGAGGGAAGCACAGCCAAGTCCGATATAATCTGCCCACCCATAAATTAACACTTTACTAAACAATAAGGAATAACAAGACGTATTTCAGCATTATTAGAGTTCGGTTTGAACTGACTCGAGAACGGAAGCTTATATATATATAGCCATAGTTTTTCAATAATGTGTATGTGTTTGAGTTTACTTCTATTACAGAGTGTTCGTGATACTATAGTTTTAATAGTTTTATTTAGTAGAGTTGCTTTTGGGTTTCTTTAAGCATTAATAATTATCAATTTACCCAAAACGAGGTTCATAAGGTCCTTTAGATAGACAGAGTAATCTTTATTATGTACACGATACAAATGATTGGTAGACATTTTACATAGGGTAACACCGTGGGCCGTCGCTGAAACCGATCTATATTATTTTCACTATTTATCTAAAAACTCATCCTGCAATGAATTCAATTATCTCCGTTTAAAATGGCCTCTCTGGTAGAGAAGTCAAATTCAAATTTTCATCATAATTATTGTGTATAGAAAGAAGATTGTATGAAAGAAAATGGAGTAATTGATAAATGACAGTAACCCAGACCCAGTAACAGAAGCAAAAAAAACATGTACCACCGACCTCAAATGGTAATTTTAATAATACTATAATTTCACAGTCTGTTGGTGTGGCTTACTTATTAGGGACTATAGCTTATGCCCGCGGCTTCCCCCGCGTGGAGTTTGATAATTGTCCCACGGGGTCGAACTACCGGGACAAAAAGTATCCTATGTGTTAATCTTAAACTATCAGTGTGCCAAATTACATCCAAATCCACTCAGTAATTTTTTGCGTGAAAGAGTACAAAACATCCATACTCATAAACTTTCGCATTTATAGTATTAGTAAGATTAATAGTGAAACTAAAGGAGTATCCATTGCGGTAGTAACCCTGGCGTCCTATCTAGGTTACACAGTAACCTGTATTAAGGCACACCAGCCCAGGTTCCCACCTATAAGGAACAATCTAGGTTTACTAACATATTAGTAATATAGGACGAGGACAGAAGGAAAATGATGGTCATAATGACTATGTTGCAGGTGTTCGCGTACACGAAGCGTAAGCAGATAATGTCGGACGACAACTGCCTCGACGCGGCGCATCCGCGCGGACCCATCAAGCTGATCCGCTGCCACGGTATGCGAGGCAACCAAGAGTGGACTTACGATTTTAAGGTAATTTCACATTAGGAATTTCGCCAGAAGTATTTAAATTTAATAGAGGAGAGTCCATTGCTATTGTCTGGGTACAAATGCAGACGCCCGCTACAGAGAGCTTTCCTTATTAGCTTAAGGGGATAATAAGGAAAAGGGGGTTAGGGGGGCTCGGCCAAGTCGAGCAACTCCACGTCCAAGAGCATATTTTGCAGTAAAACATTCGTATTGCCACCCTTCGTTTCTGGAAGGCTAATAAAGTCTCTGGTCCAAAAACTGCTGCAAATCTGATATAAACTATATATTAGATGAAAATTGGAAATGAAAATTTTCGGTTGTATGAAACTAATTAAACATCTATGGCGACTTGAATTTGAAACGTGTGTAAGTCATGTAAGCATCATCAATATATAACAAGTGCTTCTATGTATATTTCCAGACGCGAACAATAAAGCACTCGAACACGGGCATGTGCCTGGACAAGCCGGACGCGAGCGACGTGTGGAAGCCAGTGCTGCGGCAGTGCAACCGCTCGCGCGGCCAGCAGTGGCTCATGCAGGTCGACTTCAAGTGGCAGGCGCGCAAGGCGAAGCACGACCAAGCTAGCTAGTCTTCACGCACAAACAAGTAAAGCGCTCATTCCACTTGGATATTGAAAAATCAATAGACCGTTAACTTTTATCTGAATAATAAATATGACAGTTTGACTTACCTCCGCACCGTATTCGGTCTCCCTGTAGAGCCCTTGGCGCACGATATGCAGGGTGTAAACGGATCCTTCACGAAGCCGTCAACCAAGCTTTCTGTACATCAAACTAAGTAAATCTACGCAAAAATTATTGCTGGAAAACAACTTTTTTTTTTGTGGTGAAAAATCTCGTTTTACGGTAAAATTCAATGTTACGCACTCAAAACTTAGTGCTGATGGATGTTTTGTATAGAAAACGGGTCATGGAGTTAATTCAAGTAAAGTTTAAACCTTAAAAAGTGGTTTAAAAAAAAAACATGTGAAAAAATTGGAACATTGACCTCCAATATCTCCGTAACTAGAAGGTTCCCAGGTATAGTCCAGAACAAAATAATATCGCAATGACGGGGAGAACAAGTGCCTTTCGGCTTCGTTAAGGGTCTTTTTACACCCTTTATTATTGTGCACAAGTATGCATGTAAAATACTGATACTCAGCTGCATCCGGTTAGACTGGAAGCCGACCTCAATATAGTTGGGAAAAGGCTAGGCAGATGATGAAGTATGTATGTGCACTGTCTTTCTGCTCTCCCTCATATTCCGATGAGACGGTAATCCGACATGACCGGAGAGGGATTAGGCTCAGTTTGACATACTTATAAAGCTGTCAAATGCCAATGTTTGTTCGTCAGATAAAAGTTCGGGTTATTGAAAAATCAGCACTAAATGGCTAAGTCACATCTCTTCAAAAGTTAACCGAATTATAAAGTAAGCTAAGTCGCGATCTGTCTGACTACTATAGACTCTCTTCCTAAAAATACGACTAAATTCAGCCAAGTGTAATAAGCTCTTAAATCACATTCATGTTGTTTTGAAAACGTATCTTTAATTATTTATCTTTTGTTTTGATATCAACTTTTATGAGTAAATTAAAAAATAAATAACGATATTATTAATAGAGAAGGTAATAAACTTCTTTTTCATTGCACACCATAAAGTTAATAAGTAGAAATATAACTAGATAAATAAGCCATTACCATCGTAGTCAGACCGTAAACATTTTATTAGCAAATAGATTTGTTCATCGTAGATAGCTGTCTAAAAGCTCCCCTACATTGTGGCTACTTGTCACGTAGCTACTGGGAGGCAATCGTGAATCCATTTTAAATAGTTTGGGGGCTCTAAGATTGAAAGATCACTCAGGTCCAGCCTGTCCCTTTGCTGTCCTCCTCCAGCGACGCCCTAAGCCGAAGCTTGTCCCCCACAGGGAGTGCACTTGGCTGCGGGACTGTTCGAAAGAGATACCGCGGCCCTGGCACACAAAGGGCAAAGAAGGAACATGGATGGGTTTCAGTCAGTAAAAGTCTGACACTCCCTCCCACTCCACAAAGAGCGGGGGGGAGGGGGGGTTATTTGAAGATTTCCCATCCCAAAAAATAAAAAGGGGGTGCACTTAGCGCGCTGTCGCTTAATTTATCAGTTACTTGCCCCTGGCTGGAGGCCTTAAACTCAAGGCACCTACAGAATAGTCCGGTTAAGCAGAAGCTAACCTCATAGGTTGCCTGCGAGATGCCATTAAAAAAAAAAAGATTAAGGTTGTTAGATTCACCCTACCGCTTCAGAAAATGATCGTGTTTCTCTTTCATTGACTTCGATATTTGAATAGTATTGTCTCGCTCACTCATACGAGTTCACTCTCCTAAGTGTAAAATCTATTTGACTTAAGTAAGGTGAAAGCACATCTAATGATTAAAATTGCGTGGCTTCATTGAAAATGTTCTAAAGATATAGACGCAATGCGACTGTCTAAAGTTGTTATGGAGAGAAAAACTATCGATATAATTATGTAAATCTAAACTAATCTATGGGCTGGATCGAGGAGGCATAGGAAAAGAGCGCATGGAAGGAATTGGGGGAGGCCTTTGCCCAGCTGTGCGACAGTACAGACTATAAAAAAAAATACGAATCCACACATGTATACTCTTGCATTGTCCTGACTTTTTGTCCCCATTTGAAATGCAGGCATTGAACAACCTACAGAATAAAGTAAAGGTGACCTATTCATACTTGGCATACATAAAGGTGCCCTATTCATACATACATAATTAGCAGTTTAGTGTTAAACCAATAAAAAATAATACTTCTTTACAACACTTTAAACAGTTGTGTGAAATTAAAAACAAATATAATGGGTAATAAAAAGGTTACGTAAATGTTAATTTTAACTACCCGCCATTGTATAAACTGCACTATTTGTTCTATTTTATTGACTTACGCGTTTTTTTTTGTTAATGCGTCTGAAAAACAAATAACAAAACACCTGTAATGACTCAGTAGTTATTACAATTGATGGCCCATTGCATAGCAGTAGCTCATTCAAATAAAAAAGAGATACCTCCTTTTAATTTGATATTTACCAATTTATTGTTTCTTCCAAAAAAAAAACTTTGTAGTGCCATATTCTAAGTGATGTTTTTTTTTGTTTTCAGGAATGGCAACGATTGACCATACCAGTCTTCCCCTCTCGTTAAATATCAGATTTTATTCCTTATTCCTATATCTGAAGTTTTATATCTATTAGATTTAATGTACGCCACGTGCTCCTAAGAACTGTTGACAATACATGATGAACGCTGTAATTTGTTGTATTCCCGTAAAAGTTGCTCAATTTAGTATTGCGTCGGATGTTTTAGAGTGTGCTTTATTTGACACTGTTTCTTGTTTGAATAGACGTATGTAATCGCGAGAGATATTTATTGAAAAAAAAAATTGTTATATTATAGTTATGAATCACTATTTTGTTGCTTGATGAGAGCTAGTGTATTCTATAGAAATGCGTTGTGTCGCCTTATAACGACTGGTGGTTGAGCCCACGAACGAGCCATTAGTAGACTTTTAGTTACTTAAATTTACTCAAAATAACTGGTAATATGCGCGCGCGCAAAAGCTCTGGTTTTTGCAGAATACTCCATTCCATGACCAGTTAAATCTAGGTAATTATATTCAAATAGGTAATGTTTGCCTCTATCTAAAAATGTTTTCCTCTTGTTCGTTATACTGTTTAATATAATTTTTCAAATGTTTCCAGAATCATTCTGTCACTTCGTCTGATAGCATTTACAATTGTTCTAACATTATACACTATTTTCTAATACCGTATATTTCATTGTAATATGTACATTTCCTATAACATTTTGATCTTAAAACAAACTGTTCCAATCGTCTCGTTGTCTTCTAGTATTTGTATAGAATGGTTGAATGCTCGCGGTGCTAATCTTTGCCACTAAGGATAGGGTTTAAATACCTTCGGCTTCTTGTCATGATCGGTTAGTAAAGCTAGAGGCACAAGAGTGTCACCCCATTAACAAACTGCCTTCGAGCTGCCACCAACAACCCGATAATGTAAGTTTAAATCTTCGTTTTAATATAGTATTTTTTACAAACTGTTAGGTTCACTGCGGCCATCACTCCCGAGAGAATATTTTCATACAATTATGTCCAGTTAGTTCTAGTTGTCGAATGTTGTGTTTCGAGAGTTGTCACTAACGTGTTAGTTGATCACTGCACAGTGTTGTGTTGTGCATGTGCATACTACTTCAAGTGTGAGATTATTATATGTGTAACTAAGGGGACTGTTCCGTACGCTCGTTGTTACACCTACAACATGACACGATTTTGTTATATCTATCTATCGAGTTTATATTGTCTTGTAGATGTAACAATAGCTCTATATTTTTAAAGCGACTGTTGCCTTAATTATTTTTATGATGTTTCAAATCACGGCGTTATTGATAGGAGTTTATAAAATAATGATAATATTTTAGTGTATGTATAGCATCATTATGATAAAAAGGCTTGTTGGAATTGCCTTTATTATGATTTTCTCATATTAATATTTAAAACGGTAGCTAAGTGGAAGTTTTAGCAGATTTCATTCCTGTGTAATTTAAAATAATATAGTTTATCATAATACATCGGGCCTTGACAACGAAAATATATTTTATTAGACGACTATTAATATAATAGGTCGTATTTTGAATGTGACGTTATATTATTTCCATTAGTAGAAATTTGATGATTTGGTTGAAGTCAAAGGGGCCGAGATTGTTCCTCTCGATGCCGAATTATTTCTGTACATGAATTTGGATGTATTTAAATTGGTTAGTGATTTGAGTTATATCGCTTTTTATTACTATTTATTACATAAATTAATAAACATAAGATCATATCACTATGTAAAGTAAAAGAATATTGTAAATTTATGATAGTAGTAGAAAAATTTGCAAGTTTATTTATTTACCTAAATTGTATACAGTACATCACAGTGTATAGTTGTATAAATATACATTAAAAATAAACAGCAAATATAGATTTTCAAGGATTTCTGTTTCACCCGACACTGTTTTGTATATTGTTTAACATTTTGAACTTCACGGTCGCGTCGAAGCGGGCGGAGTAGACACCGCCGCCGGTTCCGACGCCGCGGCCCAGTATTGTAGTCATGTAGACGATTATTGTAATTATATTGTACATAAGTTGTTACTTGAAGAATCGTCCATATAATAAACCACAATGATGATGTGTTCATCGTAAAAGCATTTATTTGTCTAAGGTTTGAATCTCAACAAATATTGATGGATTAATAACAAAAAGTGCCAAATTAACCATCAATTACTATGTTTTTAATATTCATTCAGCATTCCAGTAAACAAAAAATCTATATTGTGACTATGACAATTGAAATAATAAATAAATCATTTGGACTGACACGATTTTTTTATTTATTTTTTTCACTAATATCTACCCTCGTCTCCCAAAAAAAGTTAATTTCAATTGATTCGGCCCAAATACGAAGTTAAGCTGCAATATTTGGGATACACTGTTTCTATAATTATTTGGAAAATCGATTGTTTAATCGGCCTAAAATAACTTATAATATCGATCTTGTTCCTCTTATCAGCATCTGGACTGAAGGCCCATTTTTTAAATCCTTGAAAAACGAAATAAGACTTATATTAGTTAAAAATAGTAAAAACTAAACGCAAAGGGCCAAGAATTTCTTAAACGTGAATTAAAACTTGGGCCCTCAATTCAACGCGTGCTTAAAGTGACATAGCCTAAATCTCAAAAAGTACTATCTCGGAGTTTATCATTTTATTTAAGACTAGCTTATGCCCGCGGCTTCGCGCGCGTGGAGTTCTTGAATTGCCCACGGGATCGTACTTCTGGGAAAATAAGTAATCTATGTATGTTTAGTACATACATAGATTTACATGCACTTGCTTATAACTTGCAAATATAATGTTCATAGTAATATCAATTAAATTACATAATATGTGAAATATTTATACCTTGGTTTGAGATTGGACACCGTTGACAACAATCAAATGATTAATTAGGAATCTATTTATAGACATAATACTTTTACATAATATTTAATTTCAATGTCGCGTATCAAACCAACGCGAAAATCGGTGGAATAAACCATATTTACAGACAAGTCTACCTCAGAAAATTCCTACCTACTTACTAATAGGTAAATACTCCCGCGCCACACTGCGCGCCATGCGCCCGTCTACGTGAGCTTCGAAGCCCTATTTGACTCTGTTGGGGGATGATTTTGGAAAAACTCATACACTTGTCTCATAATTTTAATTGAAGAGTGTGTATACCAATTTTCGAGTCGATCGACCCAGAAAATATTAAGTTTCACAGAAAATCCAACACTCCATTTCACCCTCTTAGGGGTGGAATTTCGAAAAACCCTTTCTTAGCGGATATCTACTCTTTACAAAGAATACACCCTTCAAATTCGATGTCTCTAGGACCAGCGGTTTGGGTTGTGCGTTGATATATCAGTCAGCCAGTCAAGACATTGAATTTTTAAATTGGGGGATGATTTTGGAAAAACTGTGATACACGTATCTCATAATTTTATCTGAAGAGTATGTACACAAATTGTCAAGTCAATCTACTGCGAGAATAAAAAGTTTCATAGAAAATTCAACACCCCATTTCACTCTCTTAGGGGTGTAATTTCGAAAAACCCTTTCTTAGTGGATACCTACTCTTTACAAGAAATACACCCTCCAAATTTCATGTCTCTAGGACCAGCGGTTTGGGCTGTGCGTTGATATATCAGTCAGTCAGTCAGTCAGGACTTTGAATTTTATATGTATAGATTTTCTTAAAAAATGTAATAAATAAAATTTTAACGTTTGGTTTGCGGGCCTCGTCCCGGGGGGAAGTGAGGTGCAAAACTCCCCCCATTACATCTTAAAGAGGCGCGCGTGGAACACTACGCGTCACCTCGGGTCCAGTATGATGGGGGGCGACGGATTTCTCCGAATCAGTCGCCTCTGGACCTGTTTATGGGGGCCAGAGAGGGCGTTGTCCGCCCTCTGCTGACGCCCGGTGGGCGATGAGCGGGAGTTCGTCAACTCCCTCTCACTTTCGGCAGCTTCCTTCTGCGATATGACTGTTTCCAGTTCCAAGGACTCTGCGTTGCTGACCGTCGCGCGGAGAACAGTTGACAAGTCTCCTCCGACCTCTGTAAGCTCGGGCACGGCGCGGCTCATCCCACGCGGCACACACGGGCACGCATGCCGCGCCGAGTCCTGCAGACAGTGGACGCAGTGATGGTCCGGCTCCCTGCTCATGCGACACAGGTACTTCCCGAAGCAGGCTAAGACGAAGAAATAAAATATCGAAATGTGCAACCGGCCTCGACTTCGCTCTGAAATAGGCCTTCCCTCAAATTGTATGCGTGTGCGGTCAGCTTGTGTGCGTGTGCGCTAGGATATACATTTAATATTTTGCTGTTTATGCACTCCTTTTTCTTGTGTGAAAGCGATGTGGCAAACTAATAATGAATTCTTTTAAGAAGCGAATGCTATCTGAATAACGTTGATTTATAAATTACTAGAGCCGCCGGGAAATAACTGGATTACCAGCAGAACAGTGGTCACATGACACTTCAAGTTGCTGGTTCGTAAAATATTTAAACTATCGCGTGGTATAGCGAGGTGTGGCAATGAAAATCGTAAAATATTTCACAAAAATTTATTAAACTTAACATAATTTAACTTATCTAATACTGCTAAATACTATCTTACATTTATACAATCAAAACAAATGCATACCACACTCTATAAAATAAATGATCGAATGAGATAAAATAATAACGTAAACACATTTCTATACTCCCGTATAATATTATGACAAACTACTTTAATATTTTGGGTAACACTCACATATAAAGCACTAAAACGTGCTTTTTACAACGACAAAGACATTAGTTGTTTACGGTGGTTAGTGTAGATTGAAAGAATTATGGTTATGTATAATAACAGCGAAACTGATAAAATGTCAAGGTTACAAAACTATATACTACAGATGTCTGTAGGTGCGCTTGTACACGAAACTGCGTCTACGCTCGCCCACTGTTACGCTGGAACGTACTACTACGTTTGAACAAGACAGGGCGTCGTTTACTTGTCGCGTAAAAAGTATTATTATCGCACAAGCGCCATTATTTTATATAAACATGCATTATAAACTAAACCTGTAAATAGGGAGAGAACGAAAAGTTGAAGGCTCATTTGGTATGTTGAGATCAATGACACATATGAAGCACGTCACAGTGGTCCCGGCGGTGTCCAGCGTGACGCGGTCACTCGTTCGGCATCTCCTCTGTGTGTAGCCAGCTGTCGTTCTCCGCTCGCGCTAGCTGCTTCTTTAGGCTGCAGTATAGCTTGATCAATGAGTCCTGGAAAGAAAAGTAATATTTAGTTTTAGTGACGTGTAATTGGGCCAAAGTGGCAACAGATTGGGTTCCAACAGAACCCGGCGACGCGGTAGGCCTAGAAGGAGATGGCGTGACGAGCTGGACTCTTGTCAAAAGGATTGGGCCCAAATTGCCAAAGACAGAGATCAATGGAAAGAGGGAAGGGAGGCCTTTGCATAATAATAAAAAAAGCATGTAAAGTAGCAATTGTGTTGGGTTAGCGCAATTAACTTCTTGAGAATATGCAGCTTAATATCCTCAAAACACATTTTAGTCGAAAGCCGTCCACTGCTAGACAAAGCCTCTCAAATGTTACTGTAACGACAAGCCCTGCGTTGCCCTCAACAAGCGGATTTCCGCGACCTTCATCGTCGTTGGTGTAGACTTCTGCCTAAGCCCAAAAATAGCCTAATAATTTCGTGAAGAGCCGATAACAAAAGTAACAAAAGTATTGTGGATAGTAGATTACTCAATTTATTATGCAGTAAGTGCTCTATGCACTAGCGATATTTTGTAGAACTACACAGTGCTTATTTGTACAGTTGGCTTTAGTATTTTCATACTAAGCACAATTACACAAACCAAGGTTATCTTTTACCCCAGAGTTATCCTGATAGCTGTGATAATTTTCGTATGAAAACTATAATAACTGTAACCAGTAATTGGGCCTAAAACGATTAAATATTCCTCAAAATGCAATGTTTACCTTTTCTTTCTCCAGCTGTATAATCTCCCGCTTCTGTCGAAGCTCATCGTCGTCCATTTTCTCCTCCAACTCTGCTTTGTGATTGCTGAGGTACGCAAACTCAGTCTGTATCTGAAATTTTACAAATTACTCGATTAAAATATTGCATGATCATTTTGGATCTGATGGGCTTGATGTGCTTTATGCGTTTCGATCATTTTTCTCTCTCATTTTAGATGGATATTTTTGCTTCCTTTCTCATAGACAAATAAAGCGCTAAGGGTTTTTATAGAAAAGTCTTGTATGTGATTTGGACTAACTGTATTTTGTTATGGTTATACCATGACACCCCTCTGTACAAAATCGCGTTTCTACTGGATATCAGTAACGTAACTGTAGCCAGCTAAGATTGCAGCTTTTCGCCCATTACAATCAAGAAGCTTTATGTAACAAGAGCGCAAAACGTATTAGAGTGAAATCACGAATCACCGTTTTCGAGGATTTCTATCTCATTCTGTCATGTCATTTGGCGGAGCGCGAACCGCGGTCCCAAGCATCCGCATGCATTTGCATCGAAGCACTTTAACGTGCGATTGGACCTCTCAAAGTGACAGAAAGCGATGTGCGTGTAAAGATGATTTCATCCTTAATCTTCTAAATTGATTCCTCCTGATTGAATAATTATATGTCCATAAGAGATCATTTAGAATCTGCCTCTTTTTTTTGGGTTTTGTACTACTACTTTCTACGAGATAATTTTCTCAAATAAAGATATTTTCCCAGATAGAAATCTTACCTTGAGGTACTCTTGCGCAAGTTGCTTGTGCTCTTCAAATATCTTCTTGGACTCCTCATTGTTGAGGTCCGGCGAGATGGGCCTGAGGTGCGGGTCCAGCATCATGTGCATGGAATCCAGCGCAGGGTCGGGCTCCGAGGGCGGCGGCGCAGCGCCTTCGCCCCCTGTCGACGCGCTGCTGTTACCTGAGCAAAACAAACACATACATTTTAGCACACGTTTAGCAGATATGGAGATAGACATAACGTATGAAACGCACTGCGGAAAAAGTATTAAACGAAAATCGCACTGCAACAATAGCTGTAGCGCCTAAAGGAAAAGAGATCTTGGCCAATATCACAAGGTCTACAAGTAAATATAGAAAGAACAAAAAGCTGCCTTCCAAAGCTCAAAACTACGTCAAATAGAGCCCAGTACAACTACACATACATAATTCACTGCCGAAACAGTCGTAGCAACAAAATATTACGTATTATTAAGGCGCATACGCAACTAATAATAATGATGCCGCGCGCGATTCAATGACGCAATTAAAACAATGATCGTCTAATAGGAGCCAATGCGAGAACAATCCGAATGTTTGGAGGAATCGGCGGCAGTCCCACGGCACGGTTAAATACGTCAAGAGTTAAATTTACTCCGGACTTGCTGATGTCAGACGCTTCACCTAGATTTCTTGCTTTCAACATTATGATTCCTTTTCCCGCAAATAGATGGCGGTAGTGTGTACTAACAAGGCGTTGATAAGCAATTCATCATCGATACAATAGTGTTGCGCCTGTTTCAACACAGCCGATGGCTATGGCGGCTGTTTGTTGTAGCACATATGTTTATGTGAGCGATTCGATTGTGTTTTAATTAATTCGCTACTTATAGCGGTGCGGCAACGATTTGTTTTTTAACGAGTAGTGGTCGATATCTACAAAGTGAGAAGTGAATCTAGGACTTCTCGATAGTATGCGGAAATGAGAAATGGTTTACTTATCTAGCACGTAGATACGTACAAATTCACTAAAATTAAAGTTTCGGATAAAAATACGGAGTATTTTCAATTCACGTAGCACTTAATTTTATATGGAGACAAGAATCCATTCGAAAATTCACACCAAACGAATAATAAGCCTATGAAGGTAGACAACACTAAACAGCGTCGGAAACCGAGGTTTGGTGGCGCGCTAACACAACGTGGTCCACGGTTAAGGGCGCGTCGCGGTGCTCGCTAGGCGGCGCGGGCGACACTCACTGTAAAATATCCAACTACAGCTGACTGTGTCCCTGATGGTGGTGACGATGCCTCCAGCGTCACACGCGTCGAGCGGGCGGCGCAGGCGCGCGGGCGGCGCGGGCAGCGGGGGCATGGCGCGACCTCTCGCGGACACAGTGCGCGCAGGACTGCTGTGCACGCCGCCGCCCGCTCGAAATAATCGACGGGAGAGCCGGGAGCGAGCGATGCAACAACAAATCGACGCTATTCGCGGAGCGGTGACTCAGCGACGTCAGCCCGAGCTAAATGCGGACACCGTGTGCTGCCGCCCTTCGTGAGGTTTTCTGCCGTTTTCGCTGGCAGGGCGCGCACCGCGCTCTGTGCAGCGGTCGACGACCCGCGCCCACGCGCTGCTCTTGCACCCGGCACCGCCGCACCACGCACCACCACATACAGCCGCACCCCGCTTCACCTGCACCCGACTTGCTTCCTTTTGACTCATAACCTACAGGTTATCGGTGATTGTAAACTTCGTGCGGCTTGTAAACATCATGTAGCGGCGGAGCAGCGCCGACGATGCGCTGCGTCACATGACGCGCGGCGGGATGCTCGCGTGGCTTGCGCAGGGATAAATTAGGGCTCAATGATTGCGGCATCGCAGCATTCGTAGCCCTACTTCATAGGTACGATTGCGCCGTGCATCGCCAGGCCAATGTGCAGTGCGCAAAAGCAACGTAGGTCCGACGTAAATGCATGTCGCCATCAACATGTGACATGTGTTAAACGTCTATAAAACTGTCACATCACTTGGGCATGTTATTGGAAGAACTCGCCAAAAATGAAGTTCGTATTGACGAAGGAGGTACACGCGAGTGGCACGCAGGGTTAGTTACAGTAAATAAGTTGTTGTTGTTATATGATAGTAAACAAATTATTCAAAATCTATGTGGGTAATAGAAAACATGCTGTACAACACACACCATCACCACCTACATTGGTAGAGGGATGTTTCCTGAGTACAAAAAATCTGATTCTATTTAGTCCGTCAGTTAGATTACCGAAAAATATTGGATACGTATTTTTAGTTTTATCAAATCAATAAAAATTTACAAAGATAAAACGCATCAAAGATCATGAGGGGCTTGTGACGTCACTTTCCGGTAAAAAATGTGACCTCACCCAACTTTTCGACGCACTGTATCGTCTTCATTTTTTGTTTACGTGAAAAAACAAAAAATACGTGTCCAATATTTTTTAGATCAATCTGCTGGACTAATTCGATTTTTTTGGTCAACTACTCTATTGCTTATTACAGAACAGAGCACATTGTTGCACATATTCTTATGCAGTTTATGTTGCAAGTTCTAAACATCTATAATATAGATCTAAAACTTCCTTCACATACGACTGAATAAGCGAAGAATTCTATTACCCGCCACAACGAATTATTTATTGTTAATTCTGCAGCTTTAGTTGTGGTTCCAACAATATGAAATCCAGCAAACTTTAGATCCATTGTGCAGCAAGAACTATTGTTTCAGCACAACACTGGTACCAACTAGTATTTCACAATGTTGCACATCAATTACCAAGACAATGTGAATGCGAGCAGGCTGTGACAACAAATAACTGGCAGGATGTCATGGAGCATGAGTAGCACGTGCCCTGCAGCATAATGCAGCCGGCGTGCCAACTCGTGCTTAATAGCTCATTAGAACAGGAGCATAACTTACGCACTCCTCAAGAGCCCAGAATAATCCAAGGCATAAATCTGAACGGCGGAAGTGGAGAGCGAAGTTTTTGTTTTAAGTTTCCGCATCTAGACCTCGTATTTTAAAAACGCTTTGAGGAAACGTTTATTTTTTTATGAACGATGCTTTTTACGACGCACCAGGATTAAAAGATTTTGTGTCTATTTTAGAAATCTGTTCTAACATTTTTAACTTTAGTTATTTTGTCTTTAAGAAGTCATGATGAGGAGAATACTACAGATGATACAACTAAAATAGCATAGAAAGTAATTGTTCTCTCTCCTAAAACTGAAAACTTTGTCAGTGTAAAACCTAACAGGACGCTTACTATTCTTGGACCCGTTAACTCTCACTTTAAACCACACCTGCAACGCTATTAACTGGCGCGATACGCTAATGAACAGCGTATAGTACATAAGAAGCTAATTGCGTTACAGAAGTGATAATTAACGAGCAGGGGGCGTGGAAAGGCATCGGGGGCAAACTCGTTAACAGATCGCCTGCGAACGGAACGCTAGCTAGCTAGTTAGAACATCATGACTAACACACCACACTTTACGAGTGCAAAACTACGATGAATCTATAAAATGAAAACCGGGAACTGTTCGTTTTATTCTGGCACAATCTTTTAAGATTAGACAAGGGGATATGAGATTCCTGACCTCAATGAGATCGAGATTTGTCTATCAAATTGTACTCCGTAGCTGTTTCGCGTTTAGATAAGGTGGAATATTAGATGCACTACAATTCGATAATAACACTCACTTGATGGATGAAGAAATCACAAAAGCTTTAGCTTAGCTTAGCTTTTAGTTTTAGCGTTTTTAGCTTTTTCAACAGTTTATTAGTAAACTGTTGAAAAAGCTAAAGAAACAATGATAATATCACAATGCTGTCCTATTTGACCCAAAGGTTGTCTGGTAGAGAATGCCTTGTGGCATGAAGTCCGCCTATGTACCACTTTTGTACATGAAGTTTAAATAAATAAATATTCACTTTCAATTTTATATGTTAAAAACAAGCACCTGCACTTCTGTGGAACTAAGAAAGTAAGAACACTACAGATGCCGCGCGATTGGCGTGGTCCTCTATGGGCTCAACTCATTTAATATATGTCTAAGTTCATTTACCATCGACTCGGAAAAAAATGAAAGACTTTTATAAAAGTTACCAAGTTAGTAAGTTACCGTCTTGGATACCAAATACGAAAAACACAACCTTTTTGACAAGGCCAAAGCAAGACATGGCTATGATCCGGCTTGTGTAATTGAAATTTGAAGAAGCTAGATTAGTAATACAATACATTTTTATTTAACATTTATACCGTTTGCGGTCATCGAACAAAAAAGTGAGAACAAAAAATCTAGCTTAACAATACCTACAGAGAATATTTAAAGGTCTTTGACTGTACCAACTTCCGTTAAGTTGATGAACGTAAGTGTATTAACTCGCAATCATTAACTGAAAAAAAAAAATACAATGAAGATTGAAAATGAGGAGTCATTGTGGCGAGCTTTAATGAGCCTTGATTGCTTGTAGCATTTGACGCAAAGTTCATAAAAAGCGATCGACTTAGGGATCGATGGATCTGTTGATGTGTGATGGATGGATCGGAGACGATTATTACATGAAGATGGAAAAGATAGGCAGAATAAACCGAAAACGATGGGGACACTCCACATCATGGTTGTTTCAATGGTGTTCCGTGGTAGTAATGGAAAAGGATAACGGAGTAATAGATGAAGAATTTAACATGTCAAGCTGATGAAATCAATATAATATCAATATAATTTCAAGCAAGTATTAGTTTTGACTTATCCCGTAGATATTGATAGCTTACGGTCTGATTTTCCTTAAACCTGGTGTCTTACACAATTTCTGGCTAGTGTCACATAAGTTTACAGAAAGTCGTTAACAGCACATTTTATTTGGACATCTTTTAATCCATGTTTAACGTTACGCGAGATCTACAAAACATTTCGGTAATACCATAAATCCACAGCGAGGGAAAGCTCTCTTTGATCGGCGGCTTTAATATGTTTTCGATTTGGCGTCGGGACGGGCCGCAGACCGCTCCGATTGCGTCAGTCGCGGTGACACCTCACGGAAACTGTCCACGGAACGACACTTATTCTATTAGCGGGCCGATTTATGAGCGGCCACATGACAAGCAGGCAAATGTCTGTCTACAAAGTCGGTTTACGCTTCTAGACGTTGAAATGTTACATCGACTCACGGAAACTTTTGTATATGTCATTAACAGAGAATATTTTTTTCAAATATCCGCTATGTTATAAACATAGGTACACCCAAATTGAAATGCTCTCACTTACTTTACCGACCAGTGCCAAAAATTCACAGAATGTCCAAACTTTTAATGTTGGGATCACGTTGGGCAACTGACAGGGAATTACGTCGTATATTTAAAAAAGTCTGATTCACCGGAGACACTTTCATTCGATCCGGAAATATCTACCGAGCGGATTTAGGCGTCCTTGTGTACGATTTTAAAGTACCTAAAGGACAATAATACTTGTGAATCTGTAACGGCGACAAGACAAAGTGTGACTCACAATGAGTTAAAAGTAGTGAGATACATTTATCTTTTTGCAACAAGTATTTCTAGAGTATATTGAAGGAACTTTGGTACTGATAATAACGATATGCAAATGAAGGGGTCAGGGGAAAAATGGTGAATGTCACCTTGCTTACTAAGTTGAAATTTTAACGCCATCTTGAGGAAAATTTTAAGTAGAATCGTATGCAGAAACCCTACAGAGCATATACGATTAATGTCGCGAGATATTTGACTTTTCCTGTCTCGGCTAAAAAGGGGGAATGTTGAGTGGAAACCGAATAAGAAAGGGGAATGTCGTCGTGACATTCCTCCTTTTTACTTTGTTTTTGACCGCATATCAGTGAACTGTCGAATATTCTGTTGTGCTGTTGGTTACAGATCTTTGCTTTGCTTGTTTGCAGATTTTTGCTGCAGCATATTTTTAAAATAAACCATTAAAATAATATGTTCTTAAAACATATACTAATATTTGGAAAAAACATGAAAAAATAATTTGTAATAAAAAAAAATTATGCGTTTTTACTACAACTTTTTATAAAAATACAGGGCAAGAAGGGGGAATGTCACATGACAATCCTCCTTCTTGTCTATTCTATTTCGGATTTAGTCCAGTTTTTTCAAAAGTACTCTATCAAAAGATGCAAAACATTAGTTTTTCACCTTTTTTATGAATAACTTTAAAGTAATGCAATCCTTTATATCAAATAAACATTTGAAAATTGCTGACAAGTAGGCAGTGACAGTCTTGTAATCTTAAATTTTGTCTATTGAAAAATGATGTGAATTCGGAAATAAATTCCCACGCTTTAGAAGATGGCGTACAAGATCATTTTATAGTACAATGCTATTTGGATATTTAGCGCCTTTAGTAAAGAGGGCAGTTTACAATTTCGTGCCAACTTCTACGGCGAAACTAGAACTGGGCCAGTCACCGTTAATGCGCTATATAGGTGATTGTATCCAGATCACATCAAAGAGCCGCCGACGGGGATACAACGCAGGACTCCGTAGGACAGATGCGACTGAAGATTTGCTATCTCAAGGCAACTCGTAAAAATCAATAGAAACGGACGTAAGCTACGTTTATTCTGGACTACGATCGTGAACGTAAAGTTTGAAGTAGATTGATGTTAGAGTTCCAGTTGAAGAGGGTTTAATTCTTGATTGAAATAGTGATTGTTTAAAGAATAGTGTGGTTGTGTTAATTTACGTAAAGCAGCAATAGTTGAGGAATGTTGTTGTGGTTCAGTTTACTACGCGGTGTGGGCGACTGGCGAGCCACTCGGAAGTGGATCAGATGAGCCACTGTTTTGTTACGTCTTACTATACTATTGACAATTATGTATTATTCTAACACCTATTGAAACATTTAAACCGTTGAATCTTATTTTCCAGATAGTTTCTGAAGTGATGCCAAATAGTGGAGAAATAACATTGAATTATACAGGGTGTAAACGGACCCTTCACGAAGCCGTCAACCAAGCATGATGTACATCAAACTAAGTAGCTTTACGCAAAACTGGGAAACGACTTTTTTTTTGGGGTGAAAAATCACGTTTTACGCTAGGACTCAATGTAACACACTCAAAACATTGTGCTGGCGGATGGATTGAATGGTACGGGGGTCGTGGAGATGTTTAAAGGAAAAATCTTACATTAAAAATGTATTTTAAAAAAAAACTTGTGAAAAAGTTGGAACTTTGACCCCAAATATCTTCGCAGCTAAAAGGTTCCCAGATATGGTCTAGAACAAAAAAAATATCGCAATGACGGGGAGAACAAGTGCCTTTAGGCTTCGTTAAGGGTCTTGTTACACCCTTTATGCTTTGAAAAGTAAATAATTAGAAGCAGTTATTAATAAATGAATAATTAATTCATTTCCTGGTTAATTACGTTTAAGAAGAAAATATTACAAAAAAAACCGAATGCACCATTTAATTTGTTTTCGTTTTTTTTGTCAAGTTTCTTATTACTTAATTCCCCTTTTCCTACGATCAGTTCCCGTGACATGAACATTAAAAATAAAAATATAATATGCGTCATCAATTCGTAAATAATCTGATGATATAAACAGGAAATTATTGATTTCTGCGATGTGATCACTGGGGTACGCTGAGAACTTTTTCAAAACATGTTTTTGGGTAGATTATCCTCAACATCGACAATAACAAAGTGTAATGCTTCATCCCAGGAGATTCCAGTATTTTTTTCTGACGGATAATTTCGTACATATTCTTTTTCATTATCATATTTAACCAGTCAGTTGTACCTATCTGCTGGGTAGTACTATCCGTATACTGTAAACAAGTCCCTTTTGTCGTTTTTCAATAGTTTCTGCTTCCTTAAATTAATTTTCAGTTTTTTTTTCTGTATAAATATTAAATATATCCCATCAAAGAAGCAACAATATTGAAAGTAAACATTTGGTGACGTCAAAGTAAAGTTTTGAAAGCCTGACGGGAGGAATCTTCCGACGAATAGTGGAGGAATACAGTAGCAGCAATAGGAAGTAATACAACAGCTATTGGCAAAGGTATCGTTGTGAAACGTGCGCTGAGTCACCGGGTATTTGTGAGGAGCGCACCCGCCGCGCCGCGCGCACGACCAGCCCCTACTCCACAACACACGCTCCGTCTTACGTACACTTATATCTTACTGATTATATGTGTATGTTGCTGATTTTGTTTCTAATAAAACTTATTCAATTATTGCGTAAATATTTATAGGTCTGTGGGAAGACGCTGCATAAAGACAATCTCCACAAATAAAAATAAATACAGTGTACATTGGAGATCAGGAACATCCAAGAAACCACATTTGTGGAGATTGTCTTTGCTCCGGAAAACTTGAGTGCGCAAAAAAATACATTGCCATCGACACGTTAAGAAAAATATTGTGAACAATTTAGATTATACTTCGCCGGAACATACTTTGACGGAACCGTAATGAAGCTTTTTCGTGAATGTGGCAACAAGAGATCGTAAATTCAGGGGTCAATACTACGCTAACAGGCTTGATAAAGTTAAAGCAAATTGTGGATCAATATAGGCCTTACTTATTGCTTCTGCCAAGATACCAATAAAATTAAATTTTGTAGCAGATGAATGACATTAATCAATTGCTACAGTTATTATGTACTATCGTTTTAATTCATAATTTATCTACTTTAAATATAAAATAATAACACAAGACAGTAACTGAGTTCTTTAAGGATTTTTTAAGTAACAAAATCAACCTTGAGAAATTTTAATCTGCTGGTAAAATCTTTCTCGACTTCGATATAGGAAGGCCAATTCAATGGGAAATAAGCTGCTAGTGGGTGGGGATGGACGGTCAGTGGTATGGACAACTTGCTGACTACTTGGCAGTGCATTTAGCTGCATGAAAATATATAATACAGCTCACGATGCGGCGGCATAGAAAAACAGCGTAAAGATTTCGCGTAAACGTAAGCGGGCGGTGAGCGGCCGGGGCCAGGGCGCGTGACGCAGATGCGAGCCCCGACCTACTTATGTCGTAGAAAAAATCAGCAGATGTTCAACTTTGAGGCGCGGGATATATCGAGCAGAATGTGTTGTTCCGAATAGAAATAAACTTGTCACATATTTTGATTGTATCTAGAGCGGGCGGCGGTTAGTCATGTCGTGATGCCGATGCCAACGGCCCGGCCGCTGCGACCAACCACCATCTATAAAGGCAATCTCGCTCCAGACTGAATCACTGTAGGCGCCGTCTGCAAAATGTCTCATCACTGCCGTATTTACGATGTTTATTATAGTTATTGTTGCGACCACATATGGTACGCCTTGACGGCCGTTCAGATTGAAGGTCGCGTCAGAGCGTTGCTATTGGTAACAGATCAAGATCAAAGAAAATAGTCAGTTTGGCTCCAATACAACAGTTTATAAACGTAACGCGGCGTAGGCTGAAGAAAGTAGACGAACTTCACTGACATAATCTAGATTTCTAGAACATCATCGGCCAACTTGTATACCGCCTGCGCGGTCCAGGTTCTGGGTCAGGTATAGCCGATTTGTCTGAAAACTGAAGTTCTATCATAGATTTGTTTAAACTGCGAGTTATTTTCGAACTAACCAGATGCAGCATCGAGAGAACCGTTGCCATAGGTAAAGGGTTACTTGTTAACACTACGCTACGGAGCGTGTAAACAACACTATTTTGGAATCTTCAAAGAGGATTGTTTATTAGCGTCTCTTAAAGATCTCTTACAACAAAAGAGATAACATTGGGAATAAATTTAGAGTCGTAATTTTGGACAGTGGCCGAGATGCTACGGTCAGAGGCCGGTGTTGCCATACGGAGGACTGGAGAGAGTTTTGGAGGGTAGCAACCTCGCAGTGGTGTAAGTGGCTCGTCTAATTGTTTAGTTGAGGCGTCGCACGCGCAGCTCGGCTCGCGAATCATAAAATAATAAGCAGTGATTCATCGGCGCGCCGAAAGCGTCACTCGTCGTTGCTAGATAGCCGTTAGCTGAGAGATTTTGGCATTACCTTTTGACAGACGATTATTTCACTGTCGCCGATCGTTAGGATAAAATTTACCGCGTGATTACTGTGTCAGTCAATTCTTATTTTTGTATTGATTGATGAGAGCTAGTAATTACAATACTAATACTACTATACAATTGCGGTACTAAAATTTTAAAGCAAATATCAGTATGTAGAGAATGAAAGTTTTTTGTAAATACATATATTAATACATTCATTCGCAGATTACAAAAGAAGGAACATCAAGATCCACATGATGATAATGTATTCCGTCAAAAAACTGGATTTTTGACTCATGTTGGCGTATCTAAATTGCATTTCCATCTTGACTTCATACTTGGGTCAAAAGATATGCTAGGCAGGAAAGTAGTTAGCAAGAATAATTGCCCGGGAAGACAAGACTGCTAGATGAAATCAATGTTGATAATTCATTTGCCTTTAGCCTTACTTTAACTATTGGTTTCTGTCACATTGTTTATACAGTTGCAGCCGCAAATAATCCAGGAGAATCTTGAAAAACGCAAGGACCATTCAACTTCTCGTCTTAATTCTGACAGAGAAAAGAAGTTGAATCAAAATGTATCCTATCAAATTCTGAAGATGAGTTGTTACAGGCCGGTTAAAGAAAGTTTGTGAAACAGTGTACTTAATTTAGTAAGCTTCGAATGGTTTTCTTTAGAATATAAATCAATGGTAAGCGTGTAAGAGCTTGGTAAAGACAGACAAAAGTCTCCCAGATATGGTGCTCATATGCCTCTCATAAACAGCGTATGACCCCGATATGTGCTCAGCAGCGTTTTGCGAACAGGATTTGTGCTTAGAGGCAGAAGAATCTCCATGGAATCATTTCTTCAAGAGCTTTGCTCATACAAAATTTTACATTGCATGACTAGATAACTGAGAACACAAGTTCAAGGACTGAATATTTACAATATATTAATTTTACAATATTGTGAAATAGTTTTGGTCACATAAAACTTTGTGATAAATACACCGTAGTTACCTGAAAGATTCCTTTCGGTTTTAAGTACCTGTTTTATTATTTTGGCTTACATAATTTTATGGGCAGCATCATAATTTCATCACTACAAACTACTGTTCAAATCGGGCTACTCACTCATGTAAACGTCAACGAACACTTGCAATTTATCGTAACCCGGTTGCACTGTTATCGAAACTTGAACGGAACAGTCTGTTTGCGGCATTTCACTGCGATCACTAAACGCGGGGTGCGTGTGAGTGCGTCGGGCGCGCGGTTGCATCCGAGTGCAGCGCGCGCGCTCGCCGGCCGCGGCGGGAGCGCGAGACTGTGCGTCGTCGGGCCCGAGCCATGCCTCGCCGATAACCTTAAATTAGATTAATTGTATCGCGCTGATTCATGCGTGGCCCGCGACGCGCTTCTTTTTGTTGACACCGGACAAATGCGTTCGCTTAATTTAGATTTTGAGGATTATGAGAGGTGAATGAATTTTTTTTTCGCCCATGATGCACCGTCTGTGAGTTAACGATGTGTGAACGGCATGGACAAAACTTTCAAGTAGGTAGAGTCACAGAATGAAGTTGGCGCAAGAAGATATTGCGCACAACCATTTTTAAAAATCAAGAGAAAAAAATATTCGGCAATTGAAATAAGTTTATGAGACCTTGTGCCGAATTTGGAATGTCTTGGGATCCCGAGTTTATTATCCTTTCAATTTACGTATCTCCAATTATAAAACGCTGCAGGAGGGTCAGTAAGGAACATTTCTATTCGATGGTAAAAGGTCACACTAAAGAAACAATATAAAACGATTACAGTAATTAAACGTAATCAAGATTCAGAGCCAAAAAAGCACCTTCCTGCTACGGTAAGTTTACAAAAAATGGGTTTCTCGTTAGCTCTGAGTTCACCACGCATATTCCGAGTAACGGCCGAGAGTAGGTAGGTACAACTAACATGGATGATCGTTCTCTGGAATCGCGGTTGGTTATGTTCGGCCGCTGGAAACGCCGATACTGTATAAAAATCAACACGTTTGTTTATTTGAGCAACGCATAACGGGCGAGGTGCCCGCCGCGGCGGCACCCATGAAAATATTACGACTTATTTACTTTACCGCGATACTGTTCTTACCGCATTGACGTCTGCTCTGAGTCAGCAGGGCCGAGCCACGAGGCACGGCTCACTTAACACATTTGAGAAATTTGCAACATCACCCGCCTATGCTAAATGATTCTGTAATAGCTACCGTTTTGGTCATTTTTGCATTCGAATTTACTCTTCGGGGTGCATTGAATTAATCTTGTATAGTGCATCTATTCAATCCGAAATATTATTTTCGATGTTAAATAATGTTATAATGGATACAGTGTTACCTATTACTGTTTGGAAAATTCTAGATGCGACTGGTCGTAGGATAATTAAGGTAAAGACATTAAATGCCCTAAAAGCTCACGATTTCCAAATAACAAAAAAAGAATTATATTTGGCAAGTCTCTTCAATTATAAACACTCATTGAATGCAATTTACGAAGACAAATCTGATAAAACACATGCCTGAAAGTACTGGGAAGCACCTGCTAAGTCTTCACACCGCGATCGCTTTGCATCGCACATAAAACACAATAACAATGTATGCGAGTAATTATTTGTGGGAAAAACACGCTCATTTACCAATGTTTATGAAGAACATAACAATGCACATAGTATTATGTTATTAAGTGTGTGCATTGTTGTCGGGTGACATTATTTTGCGATGTACTTGGTCAATGATGGCCGTTGCTATGAGCGGAAACGGTAGACAAACAAACAAAAGGCGATCTGTCTAGCCATCTGAGCGGATGCTTGTCAATACTGCGCGACGCACTAACGACGCATAACACTATTCTCAGATCTTGCTGATTCGATTAAAACTATCATGGAAACATTAATTCATATTTTGTGTTTATAAAGAAGCAAATCTGCAGAAAGCAACTATAAAAGTGGGCAAGGATCGCGAAATATATATCTGTGCTTGAAGCTGAAATTCAGCGCAGGAATAGACCGAGGAAACAATGACTGAACACCTAGAATATGATGCGATTTATAATCATGGACCAGTCCAGGATTATCTACTCAGATACATGACAAGTTCTAACTAATTAACAAGTCAAAAGGTGATGAAACGCATGCCAAACCTAATGACTTCGCAGCAACGCACGCACGAAAGCCGTCCCGCCAAAAACGAGCACAAAGTTGCAGCTAAGTAAAGACTTCCTGGATTCTCCTCTTTAGCGAGAATAAAACTAGGAACCAATGGTGGGCAGGAACAACCCCGTTACCGATCTAACAATACTTTGGCTTTGCGATCGGTCGTTGGTCCCACACTACCCGGTTCCTAGAAGGTAAGCGGACACAGTCTAAAATAGTCGCGGCCCCTTCGGAGAAGCGTGAGTCATGGCGGGACCGTCCTGAGCCGCATCTGGACCGCATACACACACGCGTTCAGCTAATCAATACATACGTCAGGAAAGATGCTGTGTTTTTATGACAGCTGCAGCACATGTAAATATGCGGTGGAATCGGAGCTGGAAGATTTTCTTGTGCACTTCCCGACACTTGGATGTTTTTGTTTAGATTCGGAGATGGCAACGCCCTTTCAATTACTATCAATCAAGCGGAGCCAAAGGTGAGCAAAGTCGAGTCAAGAACGAGTTACTGGTATGTATCATAAAGAGTCTTCATACCTCTTTTTATGATGGCAAATAACGATTAAGGTGCAAGTATGTGCAGCCGGTTTACCTTATTCGTTCAGGTTTGATAACAACAGGAAAACAAGGTATCAAGATGGAAAAAAAAAAGTGAAACCGAAATGCGTTGTTCCCAACGCGACTTTTTTTGCCAAAATAAAATCTCGGAATCGGGGAGAGTAAAAATCATTTCTACAAGGAAAAAACTAACAGTTTTATAGTCCGAACAGTTTCAAAGAACTTGGCCATCTTGTTTTTATGTGACGTCCAGATATACTCCGCCTTTATTCAAGATTTATTTTGATGCTGAGTTAGAACCGACTATGTTTGAGATTAGTCATGAAATTCACAATAAACTCCATTGGTGGTGGAAAACCGTTCTACGAAGTATGAAATCCTAACATACAAGATTTATTGAATTAAGTGGCGCTACCATTTTATACTGTTTCAAGGAATTATGAATTGAACTGTGTTTTGTGTTTGGGTTGAAGTAATCAGGTCAACTGATTTCAGTTATTATGCTTTGTTTTTTTGTTGTATAGCGACGGAGTAAAGAGGAGGAGAGGAGACCAACTCGAAAATTAATCTTCATATTGATTATTTTGGGTTAAGAGACCTATCGAACAATATAAGTTGCATATACGTAGATACCCTGATGATATTACAAAACGGTTTACATTGAAAACAAAGAAGTAGTTCAAAACATTCCCCAGTTCTAGCAATTTCTATATTCAAAACAAAATCCGCCTATTTATTTACAATCCATAAAGTAAGATAGACAAAAATTACTCATTAGTGTGCGGCGCCACCGCACCACCGCAACGCAGCAACGTTCGGTAATTCACGCAACGTGCGCCCACGCACCGGGACGTGCAACTACGACGTTAACGACAAACACGCAACGCTTTTATTGCGAACCACTAAAACCAGCTATTACTAGACACTTCAACGTTAACACCATTACGATTTGACCCCAATATGTCTGTTGCAAGTGGAAAAAATATACTTCTATTATGTTACTGCCAAACAAATAAATACGCTTATGATCTCACCCAAAATCGAATCTAGAACTCGGCAATGTAAAAAGCTCTAATAATAATAATGCCGGAACTACACTGTCGGCCCCTCATTTATTATTGAGAAATGTAAAATTATGATTTTCTGTTATAGCGCTCCTCCATTCATCAAGGCGTTAGAGCAAGCAAATAGGTTACACGGTAATATTTTTGGCAATGTTAACGCTAATATTTCTTCCCCATTGACAGTTTTTAAACACAAAAAGAAAGAAAATTAACTCAAAGAAGTAAGTATAAACAGATTTGCAACAACATCAAAAATAATAACATCAAATAAGACTGGCTCCATCATCCACATTTAAACACATCCACTTATAATGGAGGCGATGATTCACTTTGTGTTTAAAAGCCTGGATTAGACGCAGTAGTATCTTTTAATACTCTAACGCACTTATTTCGAGCAAAGTGCAAAAATAAGTTATGTAATAATAAAACTAGTATAACATGTCTGTTGGTATGACTAAGCGCTTGATATTTGAGTGCGCGGTATTTGCTGTCAAATGGCGGCGCGCCTGTACCACGGCTTTCTGAGAACTGCTAACACTATGCATTATAATTAACATTAGGGCTCTTGTTGTTGGCCAGACTGTAAATGATACCCTAGCGTATCCTGAGAACTAGTGTATATTCAGTTGGACTGTTTGTTTTATAAATAAATGTGCGCGTTGAAATGTTGCTTGACAGAAAGTTTTGTAGACAATTGCTTTTACATTTTTCATTATTTGTGTTGCAGTTTGTCAAAGTCAGCGGATGGCTGTGTGACAGCTGAATTGACGACAAATGAGTTAAAATGTTGATGAAGAAATTATGATGTGGGTAGGTCTTGCTGGACATAAACTTCTTAAACTTTTTTATATAGTCAAAATTATTGATTCTATGGGGAACGAGTTTATTTTTGTTACTTTGAAGTAATTGAGGTCTGCAGAATACAAATACATCCATCATCTTGTCATCCTTCTGGGGAAATCGAGTAATTAATCATTTTTTTTTCAAATAATGGGATGATTTCGATTAGAGGAACCAGTGCCTGCAACTTTTCATAAATTGAGCCTTGGGAATTTCAAAAATCAGTTCGAAAACTCTGAAATCAAAACAGACATATTTTTCATTGCATTGTAAATGCCATGACATATGAAAGTTACTGAAGTCACAGCGAGTGAAAAGGATGTTTGGATGTACGCATGTTTGCGCATCATGCACGTTGGTCAGAGTTATTCAAAGACTTTGAAAGGTTAAAGTTTATAAAACAACATGGAATCAAAAATATTTTTTATTAAATGGATGGAGATATGGAATCTATAACAACAGTGTAAGACTAAGGAAACGATAGATTACGGTGAAACTAGGTGTTAGAAAAACTGAAAACAGTAATGACGGGAGGAATTCTACATATTATACTAAATTGGCTTACAAAAAAAATAAGACAGCAGTCATCACAACATACTATATGTTGGTAAACATTAACCACACATTCATCACAAACAAAAACAAAACTACCCACATGTAAAGCGTTGAACGTAAAATAAACGCTAGCGTGCGCGTGAGTCAGTGATCGAGCGTGTCCTGCCAGGACTCCGCTATTTGTGCACGGTTACTCATGCGCTGATGCATTCGTACCAGTTTAGACGACAATCTCGAATCTCAAGAGTTATGGTCTGCTCTTATGTTTTGGACCGATATAACTATCACATTTAATATAATGTCTTAGTCTAATGTAGAGCTAGATTCCTCTTTTGTAAACTACTGAGTTTGTAATGTTCTTATTTATGTTTAATATGATATGGATCATTACATTGTCACCGAATCTAGAGGGAATCTAAATTGATTTGGGTAAAAAAAAAGTCACAATATGTAAGTAAGAGTTATCTTTGCATAAAATTTTGTCATCATTCCAATATTCAAACTTCTCATTTATTATGTGGTTAATGAAAACCTTCAGAGGTATGCTGTAAAAAGAGTGAGTACAACAAACGTTACTACAAATAAAATCGTACCATCATTGTATTTATTATGGCTGAATGTAGTCAATCAGTCAAATTGGTTTGCCTGATGTGATGCAGACCATAGGTTGGGAACCAATGATTTAAACAAATAAAATAATTGAAATCAAATAAAAATTTGATTTTAACGGCGGTCTGAGATCCAGTGGAATAATCAAACTACGGGTGCTGTATTATAAAAGTTTTGTGATGGGAACAACGACATCTATGCTCTCACGTAGGAACTAAACACGCTTTAGAATCAGCAATCGGTAATTTTTTAACAGATACACCATAAACAATGGGACAGGTTAAAAACATCTGCAAGATAAATTAACTGAAACTTTATCAGCGAACAACGAACTTGAAAGTGATGACACGCCAAGAAATATTTACGGATGGATCGAGATTTGATCTGAAGAGAGGTATTTATTGTTCCTCAGTAATTAGATGCATTAGGAAAGCTTTTATTCTTTTAGACTGTGGGACTATTGAGGTCCGAATGAAGAGAAAGATACTACAATCATCTCTTCATGAACCGGTCTACATTGGTCTTTCGATTCACAAGCGTATGTCGTCATCTCCATAATAAAAACAACATACAAAATCTTGCTCAAGCCTTTCTCCAGGGGTTTAGGCTCAAACTACAGAGCGTCACGCCTGCTTCTATTCAAGTCGTGATATTGTTTCGTCCACGTTAAAAAACTAAATCTACACTAATATTATAAAGAGGAAAGATCTGTATTTTTGTGTGTGTATGTTTGTAATGAATAAACTCAAAAACTACTGTGCCGATTTCAAAATTTTGTTCACCATTAGAAAGCTACATTATCCCTGAGTAACATAGGCAATATTTATTACAAGAAAAAATAGGGGGGGGGGGGGGAATTAGGTGAAAATAAATGTGCACCCGTGCGAAGCCGGGACTGACCGCTAGTTAATTATAAAAATGGACGATCGCGACTTATTTGGCAGTACAGAAAGTTTATAATGATGTATGAAACTGGATTGTGACGCTTTGCATTAAACATTTCGAGTGCCAATTCTTTTTACAAGATCTAAAAGCTCTTTTGCGACAATCATTGCAGACACAGAATACGTTCTGTTTATTTTCGGTTCTAGCTTGTTAGACTGTTACATGACTCAATCTCACCTTAATTACACTTTAAAAACAATAGTCTCTGATTTATGTGAGTTTTTCAGTGTTAGTGTGTATTTATATTGAGTTAAAAGCCATTTCACTTCAGACTCACGTGCCCCCACGTCAGTCTAGCACGTGGTCAGTTAGACGAATCTCTGAATCATCAGAGTGGTACTATTCTTATACTGCGCGGTAATATTGGTAGCAAAACGATTATAATTTCACCCGATTACAAGGCTTTTTATAAAACTCGCACACAAATGTGTCGCAAATTAGAGATGTATGATAGTTGATTTTAATATTCCACAAACAAATCCTGCATACGGTGAAAATGCGTTAGCTAACCTATACTGACTTGCTGTAACTGCAAGGTATATGCTTTTTCTCAAAGGGGAAGGTATTAATTACCACGATTGCTCAGAGCAGGTTGGGAAATACTGACTTATGAGCTTCCTACCGATGTTCCTTCACAGTCGGCTTTGGAAAATATAAAATAAATTCGTAACATGTCACGCCCGGTTCGAACTCGAATCGCTAGGTCCGGTATTTACAATATGGGATAGGAGTAGTATCCTTTATAGGACTTTTTAAGCTGAAAATAACAACAATATCACAGTGAACACAGCATGCAATACTCACCCACGGTATAGTATTTATCAAATCCGCCAGCATTTCTGACTTCCACATAATCATCATATGCAATCGGCACGTCGATCAACTCCCACGAATTCTGAAAAATTAAACACGTCGTTTATACAGAGTTACAAGACCTCAGAGCGCCATAATGCATAAAACCATAATAATATATACATAAATACAATAATTAAGACTATGTTAGTTGGTCCTCCACCGGTTGTGCTATCTTCGCTACAGAACTTGCGTCTTCAAGGGACAGGACAAGGTAATAACTATATACGTTTATTGGACTTACTGGATCCACTTCGATCTGTAATGGCGTTTGATATCTCGGATCAATGGCTCTCTGTGACAGATTTCCGTTGTACTCTTTGACGGGCATCATGGGACTGTTCGCGGCGCTGAATCTGTCGCAGTAGTTCTGGTTATAGTCCTCTTTCCGCACCGAGTTGGAGTTGCTGGTGAGGGACAGGCTCCGGGCCGGGGACAGCTGCTTGTCGTTCTCCCTGTTCCAGTAGTGCTCGATGTCGATGTGGCGCGGGTTCATGTTGCCGATGTTGTAGTTGCCGATGGGCGACAAGCGGCGCGGCGACGAGCTCTCGCTGAACACGACGGGGCTGTACACGACGCGCAGCGAGTCCTGCGGCGTGGTGACGTCACTGGCGCCCGACGCGACCGGCGAGCTCGACGTCCGGTGGATGGTCACCGGCGACCTCACCGCTTCCGTATACGCTTCGGGCTTTTTAAACTGCTGTGGAATCCGAACCGGTCCTATTCTGTTATGTACATCCGGTTCATCTTTAGGTAAGGCCGAGGTTTTTGGTTGCGCCTCGGCGGCCATTAAGTGCTGTAGCTTACTCACTTGAGTTTCGACGAAGCTGCGCGGCCGGGGCGGCTGGATGGTATGGTCGATGTTTCTGAGGAGGACGGGGTTGGAGGCGGTGGCGTCGTACGTCGTAGGGATGTGTACTTGTGAGAGCGTGTGGTCGGAGTCCAGGCTGTCCTGCGTGTCGTACGTCATGTACTCGTCGTCCGAGCAGTCCGTGTCGTCGACCTCGCAGTCGTCGTAGTTGATGGGCGTGTCGGCGCCCGGAAAGAACTCACACAGCGCGGACATTATGTCTACCACCTGGAATGTACCACATCAATTTGAATAAATAAGCTACCCTTTTGGGTTGGGTTATTTTTGTGTGCCTTTTATACTAGATAAGTTTAACCTTTTGAAAGCCATAGCATAAAGGCACGCGCGTGCCCTCCACGCCAAGCCACAATTTCACCTACCATTTTGTCACATATTTGTGTCGTTTGGCGTACAGGGCACGCGCTTGCTTGTCTCGTATGTGTGGTGGTGTTCAAAAAGTTAAAGGCATAGAAAAAAGATTTACATTTATATTGCCGCATTTTCGTCTACCCTACGCCCGTTATATTATGATTTCAATGTAATAACTGAGGTTTAAATTAATACGATATTATAACCACCATAACAAACAATGAGATTGGTGATTGTAGTTATGTTGTTATTAGTACTTAGTAATAAGGATGCCTTGTCTGCTCACATAATCCTAGCTACAATTTAGACAATTAACGAATTATAAAACCGCATTTTCATATCTCCTACTTGAATTGTGCATTGTTAACACCTGTGCCAGTACAGGTGAGTAATCAATTAATAATAGCGCAACCTTTACTATTGGCAACAGACAGTTCCACTCATCATTTATATTTGGATGGCAGGTAGGCTTACCTTGGCCATGCTGGGTCTCTCTGCAGGAACTTTGTGCCAACATTGTGTCATCAACTGCTCTATTGGCTCAGGACAACCCTCTATCAGGTTCGGCCTTTGACCTAGAATTTTATAATGAACACATTTAATAACACTTTTGATAAAACTTAACTCAGCAAGTCTACACTTTATGAAAGGCAATAATATTAACAAGACCACAAATTATCCTTTTATATTAAGAACACTCCATAAACAAAATACTGTTTTATTTTTTTGTCTCTCTATGATAACTAATGTCAGATCTCAAAAGAGGTTTAAATACAAATGATGTTAAGAGGATGCACTCAGTGGAATGTTATGGAAGTTATAAAGAATGGTAGGCAGATTGAATCACATCAGTATGATATCATAATTCAATGGAACTAAAACTTTAATAGGTAGTTTTATTGTTTACAGTTGATGAGTAAACATGCAGGTAGGATGTTAAAAGGTTTGATGACCATAAAATATGATATGGTGGGTGCATATAATTGATTTCAATCTTGTTTCTAAAAACACATTATTTCAGTTCGGATTGGTCAGCATTTTGCTGACCTATAATATTTGCATCTTTTCTTAGTAATTTTCTTTATTCCCTTTGTTTTTCAACCCCAAAATTAATATTCTTTACACCCAAAGCATTGAAAAGATTTCTCAAAGATTTGAAAGATAATGAAAGTGTGTCAAGTGTCATAAGTTTGCATAAATTAGAAACACCACTGCACAAATTATACATTTTATATATAATTCTAGATTTCAAATTGCTTGACTGTAGTTTTTTTACAAGATTTAATTTTCATAAAAAATCTAGTTTGAAAATTCAAGGTATGTAAATTTAATTAATTTAAAGATGGCAAGGAGGTTGTATTACTACATCTACACACATTCAAAGCACTATTGACCTACCAGCCAGTATAAAAGCCAGTTGTATACAATACCTGTATGCACAGCCCACATTATCCTAAAAGCTGATCCTCCTTCCTCAAAAGGTTTCCTTCGGGACAGAACCTCCCATAAAATAATACCCCATGAGAACACATCACATTTCTCTGTATATGTTGAGCCTTCAAACACCTGTAATATAAAGAAAACAAGCTTGTTTTAATTATTTTCCCAATATGTACACTTTTATTACCTATCACTTTTATACCTAGAACAATAACCAGCACAATAGTGCTAGTTTTGATATCTGCTCATACTGGGCGGATATTCTCATATAGCTTACTATAGTTGCTGCCAATTAAGATCGCAATAGCAGTCATTGTTCTTTCCATAATATCTCTTCGTATGAACCAAAACAAATGAACCATGTATCGTTTTTCATTAGAGAAAATGTTGAAGGTCACGATAGATGACGATTCAAGAAATGAACAGGCTTATTTTTGGATTTCAAAGTTAAGAACTTTAATAAATGTAGGTGGGTCAATGACCGCCATTGCGATCTTAACTGGCAGCAACTATACAAACAACATGTATTGAGCCAGTGAAGGACACTTTTCACATACCGAGGAGGCAAGCATTGATCACCACACTACCTCAAGATGTGTACGACTTCTATTCTTAAAAAATAATTTCATACAGGAAAAATCAATAAGGAAAATAATACCTTTTACTATCTTTACAAAGAAATTGTCACTTGTATGAATAAGATAGAGTAAAAGATTTAGGCATGGATATGATAAGATTGTGAGATTGTTTTATTACTATGTACTCGACAAAGGCCTGTTAAGCTGTATGCAATCTCACTATCAGCTGTTGGAATTATGTATCTGTTATGATAATGTTAGAAAGATGATTTGTTATCCTTTGTGATCCTTCTTTTTTGTATTTTATTGTGCATCTGAATTGGTTGACAGTTTCACAAAGTTTTTTGTAGCGGCACTATGCAGTGTCAAATTGCTAAGGCATAATATGAATTTACTGTTTTTTTGCTAAACCATAATTATTATGTTTACCATTTATTTTTGTAATCAGCAGGGCTCGGAAACCGGTTACGGTCATTGACCCCACACCGAATTCGATTTAAGTTAAATGTTGCACTACCCGGTTTACCGGTTTATGCGGAAAACCAGGTTTTCATGAATTTGGGTATTGATAGTGAAAATTAACCTGTTAAAACCAAGCTTGATAGGGTCCCCGGCCCCCGCCACCCTCGCTTGCACGCAACTAAGCAAATCGAAACATGAATCTACCCATACCATTTAAGTTCTCCGGTTGTATTTGACATCCTAAGAACAAACATTTATTTTTTTCATAATATTTTCTGGGGTAATGTCTCTCTAACTTATTGGAAGTTGTTAAAAAATTTAAAGATTTTTTTTTACGGATTATGGAATTAACTGGTTAATTTGGGAGTCAAAACCGTTTCTGCTTATGTAACCCGTAACCTTTAATATTTGGGTTGCATAAAAACAGTTCACTTGTTTAACTGGTAAAGGAACAATATATTTACCAATATCTATTTGAAATTAACTGCTCTTTTTAAACCGGTTCCGAGCCAAATCAGTGATTTTGGCACTAAGGAACAAGCAACCTATTACTAATTACCGATTTTATGTAATTTATAATTTTATCAATAGATTTATTATTTACTTATGTGTGAAAAATAAAGCATTGGTATAATAAAAACAAAACTCCTTATATTTTTTTACAAATAAGGGGCAACTGTAGGCGGGGTGAATTTATAAGATGGGGCCGGTACCTTAACCACTGGAGCTTCAGGAAAACAGTCTTATGAGAATTTCTGTAACTTTTTGGGGAATTGCAATCTGCATTCACATATTTCGGATAAAGTCAACAAGCAAATGCCGAATTTTCACAAAATCATACAAAAGTTCCTTCTTAACCTAAATGTATGGGATAGCTGATTATTTATTCGCAGTTAAAATGTTGGTCCCATGGAGAAAGTTGTTCAGTTTTATGGTCTGTGCCACAACCATAAATATGACCACACTTTTCTCATACAAGCTGTACTAGTCAATATTGAAAAATGGTAAATGCATAATATATTATGAGATGTATATTGTATGGTGAGAAAAAGTTTGGACATAATAATAATGTACTCGTTGCTATGTTAATCAATAAATTATTAACATTATGATTTTTTATGAATATAATCACAACTAACCTCAGGTGCCATCCAAGCTGCGCTGCCCTTATTGTTGGTCATATATGTAGCTTTATCTGCGGCCGTGCCAAAATCACAGATCTTTAGTCTCTGCCCACCTCCTACTAGTAACAGGTTGGGTGGTTTTAAATCCCTGTGTATCAGCGGCTTTGGTTTCATTGAATGCAGGTATGCTACACCCTGTAATGTAACACTGTTATGATTTCTGTGCATTCATATATTTATTTTAATGACTAGAAAATGAAATTTGTATAATATATTCATCAACATTCTTTTAGAGACATAAGTTCAGATTTCAGACAATAATAATTACTGAGGTTAATTGAAGTTGCTTTGTTTGGACAAAACAACTTCAAGTAATATCAGTTTACTTTACAGACACTTCATCAATATCTTTGCTATATCTTTGGCACATTTTACAGAAATACTTCAGTTTTCTAACATAGCTGAAACAATATAAAATCAAAACAATGTTTAACCTCTGCACACTGGCGGGCCCAGCTCATGGCGTGCGCTGCTGTGTATTTGGGTTTGGGGCGGTTGTGCAGAACATTGTACAGCGAGCCTCCCTCCGCGTACTCCATGACCAGGCAGACGTGGGCGCCCTTCGTGCACGCTCCATATAGCCGCACAATGTTCGGGTGTGACACGCGCGACAACTGCCGCACTTCTATAGAAAACTCCCGCTTCTCAGCCTCAGAATTGATGTGCTTTATTGCTACTAGTGTGTTCCGCCACAGACCTTTCCATACTACACCAAATGCGCCTTTGCCCACCACCTGAAGACACAAATTCAGGACTTATAGTTCTCATTAACGTTCTATAGCTCATTATAAAACATATTATGTCCTGATATTTACCGATAACTCTTGAATCTCATTGTAATCTATCTCCTCCACAAATGTCTGCTGAACAGGCGAGTCTTGCACATTGGAAGCCATGGGTACACTTGTTATCACATTATCAAAATGACTAGCACGTTACTATAACGTTATTTATTAATATCTACCTAATTTTCTTTATAAAAATGTAAAAATAGTTGGTTATCTCAATTTTCTCAGTATTGTTTGGCAGAGAAAAGCAACTGCGACAAGGCAGCCATCTTTGAAACTGTAGAACAAATGTCACACCATGATAGTGGTGTACCATTACAATAAATTAAAAATCGTAAACATTTCAATATTTACGTTTCAATGCCCGAGTAAGTAAAAGAAGATTACCAAAACCATACCTTTTCTGGTTTTTTCTGAATCTATTGTATCTATTAGGTACATGTTATTGAATTTTTGATGAATGATGAATTTTTGCTAAGGCCCAAAAATAATGCCAAGGCACATAGGGTAAACTCATACTTGTCACTAAGGCTCAGCAGCGCACACCGCTGGAAGCGCAGCGGAGCGCATTTCCTTGAAACGCGCGGGCAGATTCCGCGAGCCCCGAGCGGCGCCAAGAGCCCTTGAGAGCCCTCGAGCGGAGAGACGGGCGGCGGCGCGCACCTACTCCGAGCGCGCCCACGTCATTTAGTGCTGATCGATACTTTGTACAGACAACTCACTCTCGTTAGTAATGGATGTGGACTGGGACATGATTATTACTGCGCTTGCAGAAGAAGAAGAAGAAAAATGGAAAACTAAAAAACCAGCCTAGTTAAAACTCTCCAGGCATCTGACCACCAGCCAGCCGCGCGCGGGGTAGTGCGGCGGAGCGCAGAGCAGCGCGGCGGCGAGTAGGGCAGTCGCGCTCATGCTCTTGTAGTAGCTTGATGTCGCTCTGAGCACCGCGTGCGAATTTATTCTTATATTAACCGTATGTCAAGGTAGTTAAGGTTTATATGAAATTGTTGTCTTCAATTGCTCTCCGCCGCGTCTCCAGCGGTGTGCGCTGGGACTAACGGAATGTCTACCGTGATTGTTCGTTATTTTGAGCTCCCGATATTTCGACGCTGTTGCAAGCGCCATGATCGCGGGTTGACTCGAAAATGCAGGTGGATAGCAAATAAATTGTTAGGAGCAGACACATCTGGCTACCCTCTTTTTTATCTTTTGCTACGCGCACTACTGGAATAGTTGAAATGAGACAAGTCAGGGCAATCCAGAGAGGAACTTAAGTTAAGAAAAATAGCATCCAAAGTTTTTCATCTGTTCACCAGCCCCTCATCCGACGGGACAGGAGCCAGGACTAAGCTAGGCAGCTAGGCCAGCTACTGACTAGGCTTGGGACCTGGACCTGACTAGGATTGGGCTAGCCTAGCTAGATAGGCTAGTCTAGCCTGTCGTATTTTGTAAAGATATGCGATATCAAATAATTTTATGTAGCCTGACAAGGGCTAGGCTATGATAAAATAAAATGAAACTATTATAGATACTAGCCCTAGCTATAGTTGCCCGCGATTTCGTTCGAGTGGCAATTTTGATGTGTATAATGTGTATGTGTGAAAAAAAGTAAAAAGTGCCTATGTGCTATTGCAGATTATAATATACATATATCTGTGTGCCAATTTTAATCCAGATCTGTTCAGCCGTTATGACGTGATTGAGTAACAAACATCCATCCAAAGTTTCACAATTTATAATAGTATTTAAAGTAAGACTAGTAATAAATATATAGTAAGAAGTAAGATGTATCAATACAGTTTAATTAATTTAAAATTAAGAGCTTCCTTGACTTTCTCGTCTCGACTCTGAGTCCATTGTATCAAGCTCGTTGGTGGTGGTACTCCTCGCGCCATAAATTTGGCTCATATCCTCAAAGCTTTGTAATATGGCGTACGCCTCTTTGTTATGAAACATCTTAGCTACCTGTTTAGGTGTTTCATTTCTGTGGTTGACTTCAAACAAATTGGCTCCCAAGTTCACTAGTGTGTTGATAAGGCGAGTGTTATTACTCATAGCTGCAAAATGTAATGGTTGTCGTCCACCAGGGGCATCGGGATCGTTAACAAGAGCACCAGCACTCACAACTAAAAGGCGAAGTATACTTTCTTCTTCTCTAGTTGGAACGCACATCATTACAAATTCTGAAATAAAATTATTGAGTTATAGAGTGGAAAAAGCAGGATGTAGACCTGCTGGAGTAGTGGCTCTTTTTGTACAACTTTTACGTATAAACTACACAATGCTGTGTATTTAACACGTGTGTGTTTTACTTGGAATTCCCGCACTAGACCGGTAGAGTACCTACGCGTCTTATATTTATACTAGGTGACTTATAAAAATAATATAATTGTCTGTAGTAGTTTAGCACAGGATCTTTAAATAAAAGTTGAATATATAGCGTCAAATTAAATTAGCGAGCAAAATTCCGCAGACCTGATACCTGATGACCACATAAAAATCTCATTCTGTATCTTACATAATTAATATGTAAGATACAGAATTATTGGTCTTGATGATGAAGATATTATCTTCATCATCAAGACCATCAGCTTACTACAGTCTACTGCTGACCGTAGGCCTCCCCAATCACGCCCGTTACTAGTCTTTACCATTTAGCTGCGAAATTTTGTTTAATAATGATTATACCGCCATTTTTCGGTTGTTAGAGCCTTGATGTTGGTCAGCAGAATGCACCACGAGCAGGACTTGGGGCACTGAGATGCTAAGTGCGCCCCCTTACATCCTCTTACATATCTCTCTCTGATATCTTCATAGCGTGCGATAATCTGCTTAAATTCTACCGTATTAATAACTTACTTAAAATTATACAAAAATTACTTACGCAAGAACAAACCCGGTTCCACAGGACTTAATCTTGGTGTAAGTAAGGCACCATACTCGAGTAATAAAGTCGCCATTCGCAAAGTTGGACTGAAAATAATTAAATTTATTGCAGAGACCAAAACATTGTTCTCTCTCTTTAGGTTACTGCTACAAAAATACTTAAAGAAGAAGAAATCTTTCGTTGCATTTTACAAAAGTAAGTAGCTACTGAATTAGGACTAATTTATACTGTACTCTGTGATTATTTTGAAGTCTACACGCACTTGACGGATCCCAAAAAGTAAAACTGTCAGGTATAATTACTATTTTGTGGCTGTAAGTTAAGCAAAATTTATACAGGGTGGCCATTTGGTTACCTACATGCTATTAAGCTTATATCCGATTCGTGGAAAAAATAACGAGCTTCATTGTGAAAGTTTTTTAGTATGACGGGTATAATCACTTGACTATGACGATGGATACAGGTGACTGATTTATCATTATTTTATCTCTCCTTGACAAAGTAATGACAATGAACAAAATTGATGTTTTTTATATTTTTCGGGGCCACTAACGAAAATATATAAGTACATATAGGAGACTATAGCCTAACAAACAAAATTTTGTACGGCGGTAAATCTCGAACTCAGTCCTGACTGCGTTAAATCAGTTTATCCAGGATGATTTTACGTTAGCTCATCAGATCTAAGTAAGTACTATAGGTTTTAGAAAAACCTTTGGCTGGATCCAGAAATCGAACCGGTTATTTTTACAAAAACAACATTTAGTATTATTGCACTAATCGATAGTGTAGCAGGTAAGGATTAACTCGTTTACGGACACTAATAAAAAGTTAACTTTCTCAAAATTACACAAAAATTTTCATACAAAATAATACCCCGTCTGTAGCCGAAACGTCGTAAAAAACAGTCTCGATTCAAAAACACATACTGCTGTTAAATTCTTCTCCAAAATTAAGATCATGGTTCCTTAGATCACTTGCACTACTGCGTATAGTTTCAGATTGAGCCGTGTTAGCTCATGAGAATGAGCTAACACACAAATCATCCTGTGTAAACTGATTTAACTCAGTTCGGACTGAGTTTTGAGCTTTACCGCCATAAAATTCAGTTTGTTATGTTATTTTCTCCTAAATATATATTATTATATATATTTATTTAATTTCGTTAATAGCCACGAAAAAACATAAAGGCACCAATGCGCCATTCAAATATGTATGGCGCAATGGTGCCTTTTTATTTTTTAAACACAATCTTTTTATTCTTTACCTCCTCATCAGGCAGAGGGTGAGCGGCGTCATGCCCAAATCATCTCGAACGTTAGGATCGACCCCAGCTTTCAGGAGCCTGTCGACTACTTTTCGTTTTTCGGAATGGACTGCAAAGTGTAGTGCGTTGCGGCCGAGATGGTCTCTTAAGTGTATATTGGTTCCTTGACTGCAAGAAAATATGACCATCATCATCATTCATCACCCTGCCATCATCGTCAACATCTCAAACTATTTTGGGCCGCCAGTTTTCTAAGGTATCTAATTGCCTGAGTTCAGAGGACAGCCGCAGATGAGTAGAAGCGGCGCGGCGGCAGGCGTGGTTAGACGTACTATTCTTTATGGATAGTCAAAGTAAAACCTGACCTAATGTTGTGATGGCCCAGAGGTTAAGGCCTCGCCTCTCATGCATGAGGTTGTGGGTTCAAATCCGGGCAAGTAGTCCAGTCATTTCGTCCGAAAAAAAGGCAAATAAAAGAAAATGAATTTGCGCTTCTAATTTTTTAATATGTTGTAGGGGATACCTAGAAAAGCTTAACTTGAGATTGTCGACCAAGCTTTCCTAGGAGCTTTCGCCGCCATCTTGGAAAACGCTTAAAATTTGTTTTTCGGCAATAACTCGGCTATCCGATGAGATTCGAAAATTTTTGTAGGACACTTTTTGTAGCTTTCTTTGTGCTCTACAATAACGCCTGAATCAGTTTTAGCGTATCATGCATCGTTATCGAGATATCGATCGATAAAGTCAAAAATTTAGGACACAATTTTTCTTTTTTTTCTTTGGGTCTTAATAAATATGAAAAATTGTGGAATTCAAACTTGTAGAGCATATTCAGACCTACAATTTCCTTCTTGGATTTTTTTATGTTGGACAAAAATTACGATCTCCAGCGCGCCGCAAAGTCGGTGAATCCACGCTCAGCGTCGAGCGCGCTCAAGTTAGTATATCGTATCGTGTTGAGTTTTTGCTGTGCGTAGTGTAAATCGAGGGTTCCGATATTCTGGGCAAAAATTTCGATATCTAGTTGGCTGTAAACTCGTTATAACGGAGTCAAACCTGGCTCGGATTTTTCAAGGATCCACAAGGATGGGGTTGGCGACAGACCAATCGAGGGCTCGAACCAATCAACAGCACCGCCGAACCCGCTCCGCCTGAACTATTAAAGCTCATTTCCTGTAAGTGTAAAGGAAATTGTGAGGCCGCCTGTGGGTGCAGAAAAGCGGGAATCAGTTGCTCCGTTATTTGCATGCACTGCAGTGGGCAAACATGCAGTAACGTCGCCAGAGTCGACATTTTGCTTGACGACGACGACGATGTCTGTAACGATGATGATGACGATGCTCTCATCGAATCAGCATCATTTCCAACGTTTCAACAGACACAACAACTCGAAGAGTTTACGGAGGACGAAGATCTTCAGCCTTGGATGGTCCAAGCGAAAAAAGACATGAAAAAAGTCCATCGTTCGTGTCTCGAGTGCAGAAAAAAATATTTTTCTTTCCGTTTATTTTGTTTTGTTTATTTTGTATTGTAAAAAAATAATATTTTTTACTGCACAAACAAATTATTTGTTTAATAAATTACTATTGTGTGATCCTTAATTTGTTGCTCTATGTACTTATTTTTTATCCCATCAATTTCCTGAACAATTTCCCATTCGATTCGACATCCAGACACAACCGAGCGAGCAGCTCGCTCGACGCTGAGTGTGGATTCACCGACTTTGCGGCGCGCTGGAGATCGTAATTTTTGTCCAACATAAAAAAATCCAAGAAGGAAATTGTAGGTCTGAATATGCTCTACAAGTTTGAATTCCACAATTTTTCATATTTATTAAGACCCAAAGAAAAAAAAAGCAAAACCAAAAATTGTGTCCTAAATTTTTGACTTTATCGATCGATATCTCGATAACGATGCATGAAACGCTAAAAATGATTCAGGCGTTATTGTAGAGCACAAAGAAAGCTACAAAAAGTGTCCTACAAAATTTTTCGAAATCTCATCGGATAGCCGAGTTATTGCCGAGAAACAAATTTTACCCCTTTTTTCAACATGGCGGCGAAAGCTCCTAGGAAAGCTTGGTCGACAATCTCAAGTTAAGCTTTTCTAGGTATCCCCTACAACATATTAAAAAATTAGAAGCGCAAATTCATTTTCTTTTTTGAATGTACGTAATGACTGGACTAAAGTACCAATGTGACTTTTTCAATTCATATGTACTTTCTAAGTTTATCTTGGACATCACAGACATCGGTGAAGGAAAACATCGTGAGGAAACCTGGACTTATAATTAATATAAGTCTGAAATCGGCAACCCGTCTTGAGCAAGCGTGGTGATCAATGCTCATGCCTTCTCTGTATGAGAAGAGGCCTTTGCCCAGCAGTGGGACAGTAACAGGCTGGTGTTATTATTATTATTATTTATCCCAGGAACTATTTTAAAGCTCGCTGATGAATCCTGACTTCTTGTATAAATCACCACTTTTAGCGCAAAATATTAACACGTTAAAAAAAAGTTTACAAATCCAAGCCTGCCCATGAAAGTATCTAGTGCCCAAACTGCCCGCATAAAATTTTGGCCATGCCACGCCTCTGCGGAAGAAGCTCGGCCCATAAAGCTAAAGATATCAAAAGTGAAAAAAGAAACAGTAGGGTTCTTAACTTGATTAATATTCGTAACATATTGTCGTCTGCCATTTCAGCTGCTATCAGGAACCCTAGGTCTTGGTGCAGAAATTCAGTTGCTTCCTTAACTCCATGATAAATCAAGGATTGCGGTGGAGTCCTAGAAACGACGACGGGGCGAGACTGTATTAATGAGTCCTGAGTTGAAGTCGACGATGGTATGAAGTAATCATCTGAGGAGGAGGCATCTTCCGACCAGTCTGTGTGTACGAGAATAAGTTATTTTTAGTAGGAAAGTGATAGGTAACACTAACAAACGTTCTAATATACGATCTTCTGATAATAGGTACATTTTGTTAGTGAACTCGGTACGGTACCTATGAATACTTTCTTAATGGTTTCTAGACAGAACAGTGGTTGTAACGGTGGCGGTTTTAGACAGTATAAAAATGGTTTAAGGTGGCGGCGATACAAATCTTCATACATGGCGACATTACTGCTATGTCAGACAAAATCACAGTCAACTATAGGTTCGAGCCTGGTATCGCCTCTGCCTGAACTACGCATAATGAAACGGGAATTGACGTTTATTTGCGAATAAAAATAACTGAAATTCACGCAAACGATGTCGGAAAGACGAAGTCGCGGGTGAATGCAAGTCTTTTTTAAATAGCCCGAATTGTCCCGCTCTCTGGCTAAGGCATTTTCACATTCCTTTCACTTCTCTAGATGTTGTGCTTCTTTTTGCTAATTTATGAGAAAGCCATACAAAACGTCTCGCCATCTTCTCCTCGGTCTACCGGAACATTGTCTATTTGTCTCAGGGCTCCAGTCTTGCAATTTAGCGGCCCTACAGCTTTGCAGACGTAGCCTGCCCAGCCCCATTTGATTTATTTAGGAGTATTTAAACTTCCTTCTTTAAGAAACAGCCCCAAAGGAAGAGGACGTGGCGAAACTCCGACATTATGACGAAAAATGAGGTATACTATAAAGGGTGTAAAAAGACCCTTAACGAAGCCGACAGGTTCTCCCCGTCAATGCGATCATTTTCTTGTTCTAGACCATACCTGGAAACCTACTAGTTACGGAGATTTTGGCGGTCAAGTATTTTAATTTTGAGTCCTCCGTAAAACGTGATTTGTTGTACAGAATGCTTGGTTGACGGCTTCGTGAAGGGTCTTTATATACCCTGTGTATACATATATACATATAATATATAGATAGCATAGAATAGGCTAGAATAGCATAGAATAGGCTAGAATAGCATAGAATAGGCTAGAATAGCATAGACTTCACCATAGCGGAGAAAAAGAATATATTCAGAGATGTCTCCGTGATCAACAGGTGCAATACCCGATACCGTTAGTGATCACAGACTTGTTCGTGGCACTCTGAATATAAATTTTAAGCTGGAGCGAACCGTTTCATGAAGTCTAGGCTCCGTCCAAATATGCTTCTTTTCTTTAAAAAGGGGAAAAGACCGTATTAAAGAACAGACCCATTTCGCTCCTTAGCCACGTGTATAAACTGTTTTCAAGAGTCGTCACGAATCGTCTAGCGCGAAGAGTCGACGACTTCCAGCCACCGGAGCAGGCCGGTTTTCGAGGAGGATGCAGCACCATAGACCACATTCACACATTGCGGCAGATCATACAGAAGTGCGAAGAGTAAAATCGGTCGCTGTGTCTTGCATTTGTGGACTATGAGAAGGCTTTTGATTCTGTCGAGACCTGGTCAGTTCTGGAGTCTCTGTAGCGGTGCCAAGTCGACTGGCGATACACCCAAGTGCTGAGAAATCTTTATGCAAACGCCACAATGACCATCCAAACTCAAAACCAGCAAACAGAGCATATCCTTTTGCGTCGGGGTGTGAGGCAAAGGGACGTAATTTCATCGAAATTTTTCACCAATGCACTGGAGGATGTGTTTAAGACGCTAAAATGGGAAGGACGTGGCATTAATATCAACGGCGAGTACATCTCACACTTGAGATTTGCAGATGACATCGTTATACTGGCTGAATCGCTGCACGACTTGCAACAGATGCTGAATGGCCTAGTTGATTTTTCAATACAATACACATTGGGTGAACTTGGATAAAACCCAGGTTATGTTCAATGAACATGTCACCCTAGGACCTATTGTTGTCAATGGCGGTCCTCTTGAGGTTGTTCGAGAATATGTTTACCATGGGCAAACTCTGCAGTTTGGTAAGAACAACTTTGAGATAGAGAGACTGACAGAAGAATTCAGCTGGGCTGTGCAGCATTTGGGAAACTTCGTCGGGTCTTCTCGTCACGTATTCCTGATGACTATGGAACAGGCTATGCTTGGAGTCTCTCTAAGGGATCGCATCCGGGACGAGGTGATCTGACAGAAAACCAGAGTTGTCGACAAAACTCACAGAATAAGTAAGCTTAAGTGACAATAGGCCGGTCATACTAGCCGTAGAACCGATGACTGTTGGGGTAGACGTGTTCTTGAGTGGAGACCGCGAATCGGCAAACGAAAGGTGGGACGCCCTCAGGCTCGGTGGAATGACGATCTTCGCTGGGTGGCTGTTAGCAACTGGATGAGAGTTGCTGAGAATCAAGTTTAGTGGCGTGCGATTGAGGAGTGATGATGATCATGATTTAAACTGACGTACAATAGTGGTACCTACATAGGCGGACTTAATGCCACAAGGCATTCTTTACCAGACTACCTTTTGGTTAAAAAGGACAATATTGTAATAGGGTATAAAAACTAATAAATTGTTTTCGAAAATTAATATACTTGTATAGATCTACTTTGCAAAGTAACTACTGTGGAACATTAACCACTAAAAACATAATTAGGTAACTTAATTGAAACATAATATAAAAGCAAATAAATCTTTGAAATGTTTTAATGAAATTAAGATGATACAATTAATTTCATTATTCATATCACACATGCCTGGTTTAAAATACGCTAAGTGCTTTTAGATTATTACTTAATTTGTTTTGTCCCCATTTTTAAGCAAATCCAGTGAAGAATTAGATTGAGGTATAATCGGAAAGGAATAAAACAGTTCGCTTTCTACTATTGTTTCCATTTTTGGCACATGTTCCAGTAGAGACGACTTCTTTTTCGTGGACATTAGAGTACCTTCCAAGTCAAGAAAAGCGTCTTTGTTTTTTAGGTATGACATTACGATGGAATCATTGTCGCAGTCGGAATCTGAGCCAATCAATAATTCGTTATCACTTTGGAGGTTTATGTCAATCATTTGCATTTCATCAGTTGATTCCGATTCCATCAGCAGTGGCGCCGCCATGAAATCATTTCTGAGGTCTCTGCTAGTAGAAGGCACGTCAACTGGCATCACATTCTTATTGAATTGATGTCTTTTCAGAATCGGATCTCTCGTGTGATATCTATTATCGATTAGCAATTCCCGGGAACTCGGATTACTGACGCAGCTCGAGTCCACGATGACGAACATCGGTTCACGGTCATTTGCAAGGTAACCAAGATCTTTGGGGGCATAGCGGATGCCCGCTTCATCTTCGCTGGAAAGAATATAGGACTTAAAAGTGTTGACGATATTCCTCATTGATAGGGCTCCTGGTTGCTCTCTGGAATTAACGAAATTGTCTGTGTTGAGCGTTCGTTTGCCGAATTATGACAGGGGTGATTGATCAACTTGTACCTGCTGTAGGTGACCGTGTGCGATTCACGTTCTGCGCGGAGCCTGTTGTGCACTTGCATGAGATGCAGCAAATGAGGCGGGAGCAACACGCGGCCGGGGAACCAGTAACTCATAAATGATGTATATACGTCATGTGCTAACCGACAGTTACACATTTTAATGTAATTAATCAACCAATAAAATGATGCATACATAGAGACTGTCGAGGCGCTTGCTTTTTCATCGAGCGCTGGGTGGCTGTCAGTAGATGTGACTGCGTCCTTGTGCGATACTTCTGGCGTACTCTGGTTAACACTTATAGTACTATTGTGAGTGTTTCTTTTCATATTAACTTATGAATGTGCAGTTTTGCTTAAATTACATTCACTTTTTAGAATAATAAATTTTTTTTTTCCTGACGTGAATGCGCTGTAATTATTCGATAATGTTTGACACATTGACACGTGTTAAAAATGACAGCAATGTATGCAGCCAGTCCTTCAATTCATGTGGCTATAATTATGTTAAAAGGATTAGTAATTATTAAGTTTTGTTACGTGCTGAACATAATAAAACAATAATTAAATGTAATACTAATTTAATACAGCAAGTTTACATGTACATACAATCACTAATTCTATTTCAATGTAGAGTATATTAGTAAAATGTGAAGTTTAACTCCACCGTAAAACTATTAATGTTCAATGAATCTAGACGCCTATCTATATGATAATTTCAAAATTGGTTACACTTTATTAAATTATAAGTAGGTAACAGGTATGATGAGAACTAAGGTATCCTAAGAAGAAAATACACAAACAAAATAGACTTAAAATAAATTTTACATTTAAATATTTTGCACTTCACCTGACTGAAAAAGTAACAAAACGAATTTAAATTAAAAAATGACTTTTAAATACTGTAAAAACTATCCTTAGGCCTTAAATTGATGATTTGCGTAAAATAAGAAACTATTTATAATCTGGTAGCTACCTGATATTGTGTCAGTGTTTTAATACTAAGTATTTCTATAACTAAGGTCTGTTAGGTATCCGCTACAAACTGCGAATTAAATGCACGACAATCTCCCACTCCAAATCATAACCTTCTTAGGCGTCCATCCGACAACAAGCGACATTTCAATTTGCTCTTTCGCTCTTACGTTCCGACTGCTTCTTCAAAAACCCGACCATTGTTGTTTTACGAATCACAGGTTGTTGGGAATGGACACCGCTTTCTAACAACGCTTTACAGTATCAGTCGCCGATATACAGGAATGTCTTGTTCTTGCACTCGTGGTGCAGAGCGCAGTAGCTCGGCCAGCGTGTACAGGTCGTCGCGGGGCCGGTAGCTGTTCTGGTGGTTCATCATGCCGTCCGAACGCTTCCTGGCGACCATGAAACGCTTCATCTTGTTAGCATATTGCCTTTTACGACGGGCCTCCTCATACCTTTGAGCTAATTCTGCCGGGTTTACTTGATACATGTCGGGGTAGCCGTGGGCTAGCGCCATGCGGTTCTGCTCCGAGAAGTATGAGTGACGAGGGTAGTCTCGCTCACGAGGAGAAATGACAACAGGCTCGCTGTACCAGATGTCTCCGTTCTCGTCTACCTCGGGCTGCTCGTCTTCAGCATTGCCGTGTCCGACTCCATAATATTGTTGGGGTACCCATTGGTTCTGCGCGTTCCATTCTTGCTTCTTGCGTTCCTGCGCCTCCCACAAGTTGAGAAGAGCTCGGACATCAGCGGCGCTGAGACCAGAGTCACGTTTGCGACGTTCTGAGATGGGCCTAAATTAAATGAAATTATTTAGTAACGGCATTATTTTGTTGACTTACATACTTACACCTATTGTATGATGGGGGTTTATGTTGACCTGAAGTTCTTTTTATTTCCACCGGAATTTTTGGTGGCGGTTTTGGCTGAAGCGGCCGCTCCGCCCACCTTAGTGCCACTGCCGCGCTTGCGGCGGTGTGCGTCGTGTTCGTGAGTCATCGAATCCACGGGCGAGAGAGCATCGTGCTCCTCCGGTCTAAAAAATAGAATACAGTAAGTCTAGTGTTCTTATAATAGAAAGTGCAATTGGAACGATTTAAGCAAAAATGATCCAACCCACAACCTCGACAATTTCGAGTTTTTGTGACCTATACAGGTACTCCAAATAAGGTAGATATATTTTAACATATCAAAGACTCGTAACTCTATATTACCCTGACATGTTTTCCTTTTTTTTTGTTATAATGATTCAAACTACTTGAAACAATTATGCTTTTCATACAATATAGAAAATATTACAAAAAACATTCTGCTTAAATGTTCCAATAACCTGGAATCATTTTAACTCAATTCCAAATAACATTCGACTACAGAACTATACTGATTCAGGCCACATGAATATCTATTTAAATATAGAAGTAAAAAAAGTTTAATTCTTAAAAAACGCTTCACGATTTAATATAAAATGATTATTAATGTCTCGGCCATAAAGTAAACAGAATTTAATTTTTATACCGAAAACGTTAATTAAGTAGGCTTTTATTATATAAATCTTCTATTTTTTAGGGTATTTTTTGTACCTACAATAAAATTGTTTGTTTTGCATGAAAATTTATTCTATTTTTTTAGGATAATGTGGTCATGCAGACAAACATATCGAAGACCATTTATACATATTTCTAAATCAAATATTTATCACTTCAACTGAAAGAGAAAATGCCCAAAAGACAAAAAGAAGAATAACAAAAAATTACCCAAGATTTAAGGAAGCAGATGAAAGAAGATTTTGAACAGGCTAAAAACTTGTGAAGAAACTGAATGTCTGACTTACGATGTGGAGAAAACATTACCATTACCTAGAAATCCGACCAATATCGTTTTCTATAAAAGGCTGTTATGGGTGTACAATTGCGGTAATATGAAATTGGATTTTTTTTTTTTTAAATTGTATATGTATATGGAAATTTTTATTTCCGCACGTGTGCGGAAAATATTAAAAATCCACGCGTGTGAAATACATTGCATGTCGAACCTAATCGTAGTGCGATAAGAACCAGTTTTCGAGAAAGTATATTGAAAACTATATTAAGTCCCCCTTAATCTTATATTTTTGTATAAAATCGTAAAGCAGTTCACAGAATACATCTACCTACCAAGTTTCAACTGTGTAGTCTTAATAGTTTCGGAATAAAGTGTGACATACAGATGGACAGACAGACATGACGAATCTATAAGGGTTCCGTTTTTTGCCATTCGGCTTCGGAACCCTAAAAACTAAAGGGATCCGATGCAATAATAGACGTTCAAGATGGTTATTGTGATGAACCTGACTTTGATTTGGATGAGGAGTAGGTCAACTTTTGTATTTTTAGGGTTCCGTTTTTTCCTTTGGAGGTACTTAAAGGATCACTCGTGTGTCTGTCTGTCCGTCTGTCACAGTAAATTTACTCCGAAACTACTGGACCGATTGAGTTGAAATTTGGTACACATTTATGTAAGTCGGTGACCCAAATACGGACGTGTAACGTAAATTCATGAATTTTAAACATGGAGGCGACTTTTCATCAAATGAATCAATCAAATGAAAGGGCTTATTGTGAGATACATCTCAATCTCTTTATTTTAAAATAATTTTATAAAATTATAATAATAAATTATATAATATAAATTATATTATATAAAATTAGTTTTGAAGTTATATAAGAAAATAGGTGAAAATTGACCATTCCCCCCCCCCTCCTTAACTCCGAAACTACTGGCCAGAAAATTTTGGAAAAAAAATTAGTTCTTTGCCTATGGATATAACAACAAATTATAAAAATACATTAAAAATCAAAGGTGACTCGCCTACTACGATGGTACGGAACCCTTCATGCGCTGCGATTAATAAAACAGAAATAAGAAACGTTTTGGAGTTTCTATTTTTGTCATACTTTGGAACATTTTTGCATTTTTCTTTCCGCAGCCCACACAGCTAATTTCGTACAAAATTTATTTTGTAATAATGACACAGGCGCAAGTTTTCTTGAATATCTACTAAACTATTTAAATTTATTTACTAACTAAATAAATGCATGTAACTTAGTTTAGTACCTACACTTAGCATTACATAAAATTAAAAAAAGGCAGAGAAATACCGCAATCTCGAAATGAGGTTTGTGTGGATTGGATAATTTTTGCTTAAATCGGTCCAATTGATATCGGTCGAGGTGACTAAAGCACTCACTTCAGATTTTTCTTGCCCGAGCCGGATTTGGTGGCTACTTTAGTAGCGGCCCCGGCCCCGCCGACTTTGGTTCCACTACCCCGCTTGCGACGCCGGGAGTCGTAACTGGTAGCTAGCCCCTCCATTGCTGGGGGTTCCCCATACAGTTCCGGCCTCATGATCAAGTTATCGAGTTCTCCATTAGGCTGGGCGGAATCGAATCTTTGATCTACTGCCTGTTCGAATCCTTCCGAATTTCCTGCAAGAAAACTTGGTGGTTGTTGAATCAAAATGCAGAGTTTCTAAAAATAATCGTAAATAATTTAAGTTATGGTTATCTTAGTGTGCACCTAATCCGACATCAAGTAAAAGTTCATAAGTAGGTAGGTTCTACTTTTAATTTAAAATTACCTAATCATTCACCTACTCAAGACGAAAATACCAAAATCTAACTACAAACATAACCCAAACCGCTACCAGGTAAGTCTGATACTGAAGCTCTCCTAACAATGCATCTATTTGCAGTTACAGATTAAGGTTAATAATAAGTTAACGTTTATGTAAATCCCTACGCCTATATCAAATTCTATTCTTGTCCACTTAAGCTGCATCAGCCAATAAAGGATGGTCATAGACGTCGCACGTGCAACCTGTCCTATCTACTGCGCTATTGTAGTGCACAATTTCACAATCAGTGCGTTATTACTGTACAGTGCACATTGTCGATGTCATATTAGGTCCTATTAGTACACCTACGTCTAGGAGTCGGATGCTTGCATCTAAATAATGGCTGGTAGGTGCAAAAGTCTAATGACGGTTTGGAATATAAAGCTCGGGATAGTGTTAGAAATGTTGCCGAAACATAATAGAGTCACCAAAAGTAAGGCTACTATTTACCTGTAAATCAAAAAATCTTCCTTTTTTACATAAAAAAAATCCCATTCCTAATCAAAAATACTGATTGCACAGCAAAATAGTTACCTCAAAATATTATTATTTTATCAACAACTTGAGTACGTGACGCATAACTATTAATTGATAATTGGAGCTTTTTTATGAATGCATATCTAATCATAACTAGCGCACAATAAACTTTGTAATTCATTTTTGTTAAAATAAAGCTTCCATTTTTTTAACGCATATGGAATTTATTTAAGTGAAACACCATTTTATCTTGTACCTAAAATTATCATTAAATAATTAACTATAGCCCTAAATATAGACTCTTTTTAGTATTTAAATTCACCTTAAGTTCTAGGTTCATGTTAAACATCATCATCATCATCATGTCATTCATGTTTGTGATAGGCCGAGTCGGCCTATTTCTGTCTCCATGGTTTAAAGTAACCTAACATGAAGTGGATGACGAGGTCTTAGTTCGCTCACTAGACCCCGCCATCCCTTTCGAACCTGTCCGAATCGGGGAGCCACAAGTTGCGAGCTCGCTTCGCTTGCTCTTGCATGTTGCCTATGTTGTCTTTGCCGCAATGACTTTTTACGATGAAACATGTTGCAAAAATAGTTATTTTGTTATAATTATGTGTGCGTATTACGCTGTGGTAAATTTGTTGTGCAATCAGTCTATTTGATACGAAAATAATATTTTTGTACACTGGACAACTTTTATGTCGCGCAATAGAGAAAAAAGTAAAATAAACTTGATGCATATTTTCAGATTATTGTTAGTACTAATTTTGTTAAAGATTTGTTTTGTATTACAATAATTATTTTGATGTAAAAAATATTTAATTGACTTAAATAAATTGACGGGTGATAAGTTTTGATGTGCATTTAAAAATAAGTCTAATATTAATGTCTTACCTACCATTGGCGTTTAAATTTTTAGAAGTGCAACCAAAATGATTTAGGTACTTTTTCCAGCGGAAAAACGCAGCGACTAAAGCGCATTTTCGCCAGATTGTTCCCCTCCAAGATTTTTCTCTAGCCAAAAAAGACAAAGTAAGCTAGTGACCAGAAGAGCGCAAATTAAAATTAAAAGCTGCTGGTAAACCCATAACAGGTGATCCTGTAGGTAAGATGTTCGATTACCCTTTTGATAGATACATATAGGGAGGTACATAATAAGCAACAAGTTTTTCGGGTGTACCATTGTCATTACCTTCCTCGCTCAGAGCCAACGGGTAAGGCTCCAAGTCATTTTTATCGCTCTTATTCAGGAAAAGCGATTGAGTGTCGTCTTTTGTCTGGTCCCAATTCTCGGGGAGCTCACCAATTGGGCCGCCACCATCTAAAATGTTATTTATATTGATAGTGTGCCTCGAAATACGTTCAAGACACCGTGAAACTGTACTGGGTGCAGTAAATGACACAATGTCCGAACCGAATTCATTAAATAAAAAAACCGTCTGTGCTAAGGCGTTCTTTTCTCTTGACAGACTTTACTAGATATATTTTACTAATAAAATTTAGATTACTATGCTTATTGCTTCCTGTGTGAAGTATATTTAATGATTCCTAAACCTTATGCTTATTTGATTATGAGAAGCAAGTTAGCCATGATAATACCTCTGAAAATGGTAAATAGGTAGGTACCTATTCGAGGATTAAGACCATACAACGTGGCAGAAAAATGGTTGACGTCGATCAGTAGATAGGTACAATGGCGCCAGTAACATTTGGATATCAATCAAATTAAATAAATCATGACACGTATGACGATTGCATAGAGAGGTAGAGTCAATTCGTCAACGGATTTATGGTCTAGTTTACCTAAGTCAGCCCAGTATGTCCAGCTGTGAACTTTGAAAGCGGAAGTGGAGCGGAATTGATAGACTGATGAAGTTTTGGAATATTACGTCTACTGACTTTTCGGCAAAGGCGCTGAATCCTGATTATCTAACCGACAATTTGATATAAGTACTTAATTAATTCTTCCCAGCGACAGTATGGTTAGCAAGCATGTGTATATTTCTTTTATTTTCATCAGTAAATCACACGATTTGATTGATTTGATTTATTTATTCCTTATTAGGTACTGACGAATTCTAGAGCGCGGCCGAAACAAGTTGACAGATTTGACCCCTCTAGCTTCGACCTTGATTATTTATAAGCCCTTTGTTGACCAAAGACGGCACCAACCTACATAACAACGCCCACACGGCCCGCTTCAAAGAAGGCCATATTATAGGGGCGCATTCTATGAAAATTGTATGAATGGGCTACATGAATCGATTTATTTTTAAGCTATTGTGTCCAAAAGGTCACAGTTTATTGGAAAAGATGGAACTACGCCGCAGAACAACATCGACGCAAAAAGGACACCTGTTGACCTGTTGCTATATATAGAGCGCTCCCGGCCGCGACTGATCGATACTCTCACCAAAACAACACATATGAATCGACAAATAGGTATCCTTGCGCAGATTGATAAGCCAGCAATCAGACATCGCTAATAAGCCATACATAACAAGCAAAGGGTTACATACCTTTATTAGTAGGCGTCGGCACCGCACCACCCATCAGGAAAACCGCAAAAAATGCGGTTAAATTAAATAATAACATCGTTGCCGAATCTTAGTAAGCAAAGATAATTAATATAGAATTAATATGAGAATGAGGAGGAACACTGGTTGCGACTGTGTTGTGACCGAGCGCAGGGAGCGAGTGCCGTTTAGCGGAGCTCAGGCTGGAGAGAAAACCCATTGCTCCTGTCGATAAATTCGCGACATGCGCAGTGTGGAACACAGGGACGAACTCTTTCATAAAATACACCTACGCAAATCAGATGTTTGTGAGTTGTGGTTTTAAAATTTAAACCAATCTACGGTCAATATCGCTCCTTTGTTTTTCAGCCTAACGATGTTCAAACAGTTGTCTAAATTCACCGCGGTTATATGTAAGTAGGTACCTATCTAAGAACCAAATAAACCTTTTTCAATACACTTTCTCGAAAACTGGTTCTTATCGCACTACGATTAGGTTCAACAGGCAATGTAGGTATTTCACACACGTACGTGGATTTTTAATATTTTTCCGCACTCGTGCGGAAATAAAAATGTCTACAGATAACTATACTTATACTAAGTCCATGGGTTCAATGACTGTAGTCGGCTTTGTTTGTTTTTTTTACGGCGTAAATATTTTGCAAATATTTAAATTGTGTTTAAAAATATAATATCATAAATAAACATGATTATTTAAAAAAATATTTATTTTCATGAACAAATTAACATTTATTTGTTCTAAATTCAAAAATATTTTAATTTTATATTTTTCATATTAGGCTGTTTAGCGACCTCATACCTTTGCTTCTTCTTCAACTGGCGAAAGCAAAGAGCGGAAAAAAGCAAATTAAATCAGTTTCATAATAATTCCTGACAAAAATACTTTCCGTTCCTTCTAATATTTTATTACGTCGAAAGTGAATTGAAAAACGTCGATTGAGACACGTGGGCATTTGTTATTGCAGTAGGTACTCGAATCCATAACAACCTCGCCTGCGGTTCGGGTGTGAATTCCGCCTTGACTGCAATAACAAAGTTTCCCCACTTTCATACAAAAATACAAAATACAAAATCATACATTTTGTACTATTTTGCAAAATTAAATAACCTTACTTCCACCTTACTTGGAAGTCGATGACTTTTGTCTGTTTCATAAATTTTTTTACCTTCGACTTCCGAAAGTATTTTCCAATTTTTTGTGTTTTTTGGTTACTTATTCTTTTTCAAAAATATTATTTTCTGCCTTTTTCTATCTCACACGAATTCTAGTCTAGTATTCATTTTCCATTATTACTAAAAGTTTTTAGCAGATCATCCACATAGACATAGATGAAAAATATGTATTACAGAAGATAACTCAAGAACTAGGTACGCTGGTCACCAAAGCACGTGGAGCAGGACCGCTCCACCATTCTCTCAACTTGATCTACAGACCTGACATTAAATTCTCACAGCATTCAATTAGTTTCGCGTAGACATTGCAAACCGGGCCCGACCGGGCCGGACCCGGCCAGGCCCGGTGGATGTCTAAAAGGGCACCGGGCCGACAGTCGTTACAAGTAGAGATTGCAAACTGGGCCCGTGCCCTTTTCGACATCCACCGGGTTTGCAATCTCTAGTTTCGCGGCTATTCAACGGAAGCGGAGTTACTAGTAGTTAGATGTTTATGGATACTAAGAACTTCGAGGGCTGTCAGGCTGTGTCTCGAAAGCGCGTATTTTGCATATATTTGGTGTTACGTTATTTTTTTATGTTGGTAAGAGTCCGCGTAAAAACTGGCAAATTATGGAAACTGTTGAATTAACGCAACTGTCGAATTCGCACAACTGTCCAATCAGCGAAACTGACTAATCAACGAAACTGTCGAATTAACTGAACTGATGACTGAGGGAAACTGACCAGCAGTGTTACGCGGTTGGTAAAAGCCTCCTCAAACCTATATTCGGCTGTCACCCAATCTGCCCAATGCTGTTTCAGTCAGTTATCATCCAATAGATATCTTTTCTTTGAATGTCTCTTTGGGTAAGACTTGGGTGCTACTTATTACAGTGCCGTAGTATATTCTGCTGCCACGCCCCTCATGATCGTAGGGTAAATATTACACTGACTGGATAACTTTAATTTTGCGTCAGAGGTACATCTTTCTCTCTTTATAGGTATGTGGCCTGACAACGGTCTATGTAACCAGTTTCCCTGGTATTTGTTGCCCACCCAGTCCGCCCCTGCCATCCACCTAGGTACCTACCTATGACGTCCGCTACGGCTGAACTAAACAAGCCCTTCATAAAATAATTTGTTATTGCTGTGGATGAGTCGCGACGCTATCGGCGTCAGTGCTTATTAATTACGTTACATTAAACATGTTCATCAAGCTTTTACACTCACTCTCAGACGACCGAATTAAGGTTGTTTCCAAGTCCGTGCCTTTAGTACACAGATTGAGAGCACTTCCCTTGATTGTAGTTCTATTGTGTTTTGTAGGTACCTAACTACCTAGGTACGAACTATCTGTACGAAGCTTCATCTCGTATGAGATATTAGGCGTCTACTCTTTTAAGGTGCTGTGAGGTCCACAGCTGGTAAAGCCAAATTGTGGTGTTATTATCGCTGTATGTAATGCCTGCTCATTACGTAATTACCATGTAGTTATCTACTTCAATTTAAAGATTTCCCACGTGATAACGAACAGCCAGACAACCAGAACAGACAGAGATAGCTAGGTAATAGGAATCCATTGATACTGTTCCTACCATATGTCGAACTATGTTTGCTATGGTAAGTATAAGTAGGGTAGTAGGTACAGTATGGTGGCTTGACTCGTAAATATTTTGACATCCTACTTGACTTAAAATATGCATCGAAATTAGTATAAAATCATTTTAAAACGTAGTACCCTATAGGTACATACTGATCTGTTCTGGTACACAGTTCAATAATACAGTGGCCGAAGGTGCACAATGGGCTCGTATAACGAGAGTAATCTTCTCGTTCTGACACTTAAACACACAAAGGCAAGCCAATGGAACGTTCCCGATTATGTCCTGAGCACAGTGAGCACGTCCTGTAAATAGACGCTAGCTAAGGATTACAGACTACCTTCCATTTTAAACTTTGACATGCTTTATGATTTCCTTTGCTATAACTACAATATAACGGCCAATCTACATATTTCTTCATAAATTAACTAGCCCACACCTATTCATTATACAGACACCCAAGTCTTACCTACCTTCGTAGATTTTATTGCTGTGTAGCGTAGTTAGGCTTAGGCTTAGGTCGAAAATTCAAGTCGTCCAAACTGCTAACCTCATTTTGGGGTTAAGGGTAGTCGGGCTAAAATGAATCTCTAGGTACAGAGTAATGGCAGCTGGTAACTGGACCTTGGAAGGTACCTTGAACAGCGAAACATAGACTGCGATGACAGATTTGTACCACTGGCCGGCTCTGCTAAATCAGCTCACTCTGGAGACGCAACTTTTTCATCGAGCGACTTAAATGGAGACCAACGACAGGAAATTCACGTGAAGAGAAAGCTAGCACAGTCACTTTCTGCGGGAGGGTAGACACAATATTCCGCCACGGGGACTGGTAGATCACGTCCTTGAACTTTTGGTCCTAGAACAGCAGTAGGTAGTGGGAGAGCTGGTGGTGGCCAGTGGTAAAGACTAAGACTATTAAGTGGTAACATAGGCAGACACTGCTCTAAAAAAATGGAGAAGGAAAACACCGTGAGGAAAGCGTACGTAAGGTTGGCAGTTTGACGAAAATGTGCTGTAGAAACCTGCTTTGTTACCGTAAGTACTTAGAAACATCCCTCTTTAAATGACATGAGCTCGTGGCTAAATAATAACAGCCGTTCGGGTCGATGTTCAGGTTAAGCTGTGCTTGCCTAGGTTGGTCCGTAGATAGGTCCCCACCCATTACATAAATTGCTTCCTCTGTGCCTCGGAAAGCACGTTAAGCAGTTCCTTCTGACAATCAGTCTTACCAAGGGGTATCGTATTTCCCAGTAGGTAGGTACCTACTAACTGGATTGTAGAGTTCCGATAGGCAGTCGCTCCATGTAAAATACTGGTATTCAGCTGCATCCAGTTGATGAGCAGACTGGAAGCTGACCCCAACATAGAAATAAAGAAGGCAATTTTTAAAGAAAACAAAATGTTGCACTGAACACTTTTATTAATATACAAAAAATGTCATACACAAATATGTAACCTACATTACAATTTCTATACGACATAACTAAAAGAAAAGAGCTCCTAAATTCTCAGGTGGAAGGAAAATCAAATCATAACTAGGCACTTAAAACTATAACAAATTTAAAAAATGTGTGTCAATAAAGAACAATAATTGTGAAAAAATATTACACGGTAATGTAACTATCCATTTGAAAATGCAATAAAATAAAATACGAATGTAGTAGGTACCCAACAATAAATTAAATAATTTATACTTGAAACCAATCGAAAGCGTAGGTAATTAGGTATGTACCCACTTCAGGCGTTCGATCTATTTCAGTTTATAGATATGTGTTATCAATTACGTCGTATCGTTCTCATCTACCCAATCGAATTATGACTGATCAGAATCTGATTGAATAGCTGAACCCGCACTTTGTCCATCACCTATCAATTATGAATTAATTGATCGAAGCCGATACAGAGTACAGTCAGTAAGAAAGTCAATTAATAAAGAACTCTTCAGTTTTAAAATAGAATAGTAAAAGAAGTACATAGTAAAGTTAATTATCGTACGAAAATGCGCAACCGACTACAAAAGCGTAGCTTATAGTACATACCTACTACTACCTATGAAGTTACTTTGTAATTTTCGTTGCTTTGTTGACCTTACATTTACATTTTTTTATTTTAACTTTTTTTAATAACTCCAGTGCTAAATCTGAAACGATATATAAATATGCTAAAAGCTTTGCTGCTCAGTCTATTGTATAATAATATTGCTTCTTATGTGACCAAAAATACCATAGAAATATAAAAAACAACTTCTTTCTAAAGCCGCGTTGACACGGTCCGAGTATGCTCGGATACGAGTAGGCTCCGAGTAGGTGAAAAAAATAGCGGATAAAAAAAACAAACAAGCGTACCAAAAAAGAGTGGTCAGAGCTTGAAACAGCTAGATTTGTAGAACTGTACGATTGAAGAGAAGAGGTTCTCTGGAACGGTTAAAGGAATACAAAAATAAAGACGCCAGGAACGCGGCTGTGCAGCGTCTGATAAGAAGTTTTGATTTTGATATCACTGTCGAAGATGTAAACAAAAAAATCAACAAGATTAACAGCACCTATATCCAGGAGCAAGCAAAAATTAAAAATTCTATGCGCACTGGATCGGGTGCGGAAAAAATTCATGTACCTAAATCTGACATTTTTCGATGTTGACTGTGAAAAATAATTGTAGAATGAAGAAAATGATCAGAGTGAACTATGACAATATCAACAGCTATCCGAGTACACTCGTATGAAGCTTACTCGTACGAGTGTCAACAAGGCTTTTTATATCTATGATAAATACTCAGTGAAAAAGAGTAGGAATTTACCAACAATACTATTAATAAGACATAATTGTACTCGAAAAAGGCTGAATCTATATCTACGCATCCTGTCCTACCCCTTAGCTATGCTTATATTATTTTTTAATTTAAATACATTAGTCTCAATAAGTAACCGCTGTACCTACACTACACTTACTTACAATGTATTGGTGTTTTGTTTTTCATGTCATGTCAATTATTAATGGGTTAATTAGTATTTCTAAGCACACATTTGGTTGAACCTTAGAAATTCTAACAAATCTTCATACATTTGTAATAACTCATATTTCTATTTTACATTATTGTTTGGTTTCTATTTCTATTACATCTTATAATTGATTAAATTACATCTTCTAATGTCTTTTACAGAATAGTGTATTAAGTAAGTGCCCACTCAGTCTGTTAGGTAAACCAAGAAATTAAAATTAAATGAAAGCAATACATACAAACAAAAATGGCCACATGGAATATTCATTTGAGACTCACTTAAACACCACACAACATGCAAACGGTCACTTAATCTAACCTTCATCAACACATCTTTTAACTACATAGACACTGTGAATTTAGTCTCATTATTACTTCCCTACGTTTTTTCATATCAGTATGATTATACTGATAGTGCTGATACTATAAATTTTTCTTCTTACTAGAATGTTTCTTACTCTTCTTCTTGTTTTTACCATCATCTGAACTTGAGCTGGAAGAACTGGAGTCCGTGCTGGATGATGAACTGGAAGTGCTGCTGTCAGTACTACTAGTACTTGATGTAGAATACTTTTTCTTTCTCCTACTCACAGACTTCTTCTTACGATTTGCGTCACTTGATGAACTGGACTCACTACTGGAAGAGCTGGAATCTGATGAACTTTCGGATGATGTGGAAGGTTTACGTTTCTTCTTGGTATTTCTCTTACCTTTTTCCTTACTTTTTTCACTGTGTTTGGAAGTCACCTTGCGCTTTTTCTTACCATCGGTTGGTGTGGGAGTTCTGGGTTCAATACTTTTTTGGTCTTTTCTAGGTTTCTTACTTGATTCCGATTCGACATCTTCACTTTTATGTTTTGACATGCTGTTGTCTTTTTCCTTTTCTCTCTCTCTTCTGTCATTTTTTTCATTTCTACTTTTTTGATCTCTCGAGTTCTCCGACTTCTCTCCATCTCTTTGCCTGGATGGAGATAACCTTGACCGCTGAGCATTAGAATTATTCCTATCCCTTTCAATTTCATGTCTACTGGACGTATGCTTGGACTCCTTTGTACTTCTCTCTGAATTTCTCGAAATATTTTGGTCAGTATAATTTACTCTATTCCTTTCATTATCATGTCTATCAGAATCATGTTTGTACTCCCTAGCATTTCTTGAAACATTATGATCATTAGAACTATTTTTATTTCTCTCATTTCCTTGCCTATTAGAATCACGTTTGTACTCTTTAATGTTTCTATCTGAATTTCTTGCAATATTGTTCTCAGTGGAATTATCCCTTTTTCTCACATTTTCATATCTTGACTCATTTCTGTGATCTTTGCCAGTTCTATCCGTGTTTCTTGAAAGATTATTGCCATTTGAATGATTATTTCTATCATCCCTTGGTCTACCTACTTTAGACCGGCTCCTGCTCCTTGCCCTGCGTGACTTATCTTCTGTTCTGTGATTTGTTTCCTTTTCACGTCTGTGATATCTTTCTGACCGTCTTTCTCTATCCCTATCTTTATCTCTGTCATCAGACCTTTTATTATTACTGTATTGATTTCTATCATTGTGGTGGTTCCTTTGTTCACTACTCTTGCTTGCATGAGGCATTGGCGTTTCGTTTCTGTTGGAGTTTTCTCTTTCTCTCTCCTTAGCTTCTTCATCATTAAAATATTTCACACCTCTACCTTTGCCCAACCATTTCATTTTAGAAACAGACTGTGAAAAGTCAACATGAATTCTCCTGTCATCAATTAATACATTGTCCATTTTGAAATAAGCATCTTCACATGACTTTTTGTCTCCAAACTCAATGAAAGCATATTGCAAAGAGTCACCAGTTTTTTTATCTCTTATAACTTCACAGGTAACAATTTGGCCAAATCTACTGAATATAATTTCTAGATCATCATCAGTAGTGACTGGATTCAGTTTACAAACAAAGAGTACGTTCTCTGGGGGAGCAATATCAGCATCTGGCAAGTCACCTACAATTTCAAGGATAGTAGCTCGAGCCTTAGCTTCCTTTTCTTCAATAATTTCTTGAATTTCTGCAGCAGATTTGCCTTGAGTTTCATCTATTTCTTCGTCTGGAGCAATTCTACCACCTTTAAGGCGCTCAGCACTTGGAGATGGAGACCTTGATGGTGCTCTTAGTCCCTGAGGATCATTGAAGGGATCTTCAAGTACAACCGTGTGCGTTATCCTCACATCGCGGTATGGGCGGTGGCCCTCATCACATATCACGTCGTTTAACTTCCTCAGCACATCATGTCCTTCAGTAATCTCTCCAATAACGCAATGTATGCCGTCCAAAGAGTCTAAGTCAGAACCGAGGGTAAAGAAAAACTGTGAACCAATCATCATGTCTCCTGTGCCCACCATTGAGAGCAAACCTACATCCGTATGGCGAATTTTTGGCATTTTTTCGCCTGAAAAGAACCTTTTGTCAGGCCCTTCCAGCAGCCCGAATATAGACTGGCCGCCTGAACCTTCACCTGATGGATCACCTGTCTGCGCTATGAAGCCACTTCTGATCGTATGAAACAAGTTGAAGTTGTAAAACTTCATCTTGCACAGCTTCAGAAAATTCAAACATGTTACGGGTCGCTGATCTAGATATAAATCCACGGTGATGTCCCCAAGGGTTGTTTCAATCACAACAGCCATTGTGCGTCCAATAAAGTATTTATTAGTCTTCACGTTTGACTTAACATTTCATTGAAATTGTTTAGAACGATGTTATTTATTAAAATCTTTGACACATCACAGCAGGAAGAAATAAATACATAACCTCACTTTTATCGGGATATTGCCATTGCAAAAATATAAACGTGACTTGAAGATAAAAAATCGGCCAAGTTAAGGTCGGACTTGCGCACCGGTACATATGTGTGTATAGCGCGTGCTTTTTACGGTTTTTCGTAATTTTTATATGAAGTTGTGGGAAAAACAAAAATCTTTATGCACATCTATAGACCGTATTAAAAGTAAGCAATTTCATGTTAGATTGAAAACTTGTATTGTATTTGTGTTTTGCAAGCTATGAATAAATTATACCATTTTTCCATTGCTCTAGAACGTAGTTGAATAAGGGCTATCGTTTTTGAGCTTACCAGGTGGCGCCACTGGCAAGTAAAGTCATCTTATTTATTCTATTTTACACTTTAAAGTCCCAATAACTACATACAATGTATATTCTATTACGTATAACAACATAGTGATAACTTCAGATACAATATTAACAATATTTCCCTAAAATTAGCAAGCATAAACTTAAAATCATTCATTCTAATTTAAAAATTCCAATTAGTAGTAACAAATTAGATCATAACTTGCTACTTAAAATGCACAAATAATCTCTCAATGTTGACCACAATCGTGAATATTAGTTAAAATACGTAATAAAAAAGCGAACAGTCTATGACATCTGGCATTACTGAAGAGCTTACTCTACACGAACGCCTCTAGCGGCGAATTCATGCGCAATAGCCCCATTGCTTTTATTTAGTAATGAATGAAAGTCTTTTCAGGCCAATGAAATTAATGTAGATTAACGAATGAAAGGCTATTATCAGGGTTTGTCTTTTCAAGCGAATATTTTTTCGTTTTTAACGCCATCTGTGAAGCATAGTATAAACTGCTCTCGTAGTAGAAAGGATATTTAGTATTAGAAACAAGAAATAGATGGCGTTGTTTTGAATATTGGTGTATATTAAAATCTCTAGGCTGTGCCTTACAGTTTCTTTTATAATGTCCTTTTATCAAATAGTTCCATTGGCATATACAATGTAGCAGTACAATCGGACACATCATTTCTTATTCCATGTAGAATTTTTATTTGCAAAAAACTTTGGGCTCTATTTTTAGCTGTTAGAATGATAGGTACCAAAGAGATTTAAAAGTAGCTCGTTATTATTTGAATGTCTTTGGTAGGTACATAGGCACCTGACTACCAAAAAAGAATATTAGTTTTATTATTTTAAAATAGGGTTAGAGAGGCGTCTCGTGTAAGGTACCCAGTAACTGGGCTGCAGGACTGTTCGAAAGAGATACCGCGGCCCTGGAACACATAGCGCTTAGAAAGAATAAATGGATGGGTTTTAGTTAGTACAAGTCTGACACTCGGAGGGGCCATTTGATGAAATGAAAAAAAAAGGTACCTAGTAACTGGGTTGTGAAGGTCAGGTAGGCAGTCACTTATTGTAAAATACTTCCCCCTTAACCCATTCGCTGCGGCGATAAAAATTACGATTACTAGCCAAGTGCGGGACGGTTTTCGTCGCGAACGCCGCACACTGGGACCCGTCCATACAACGTAATGCTCAAAACTCGATTTTCAAAATGAGGGTATTTCAAAAAATAAACTATGTGGGGCTAGACTTAAGAATGTGTCACATCATTTCTACAAATACTGAATCAGTAACTGCTGTCTGCTGTCCAGTGCATCAGCTCAAAGTTTACTTTATACGCACATTATTAATTATCCGACAAAATTCGTGAGTTTGTATAGAATATTCAAACATTTATTTCTGTAAGTAATCGTCATATTTAATTGAAGTGCATCATGGCTGCAACTAGGCAAGGTGTGGTTATTCTAATATTGTTTTTTATGAACCTTAAGGATTAGTACTTTTGGATTAATGACTAATTATATGTGATAGTATGGTTTTTTATGTACTGAATCAAACATTTCTTATTTTTTCCTTTTTGCGCAAATTAGTATTTTTGAAATGTTTTGAACAATATCTACGAGGTGTTGATTAGTAATGATCCGAAGAGATTAGCAATAGAACTTTGCGCATTTTCGAGATAATAAAAGTTTTCTTGCGCACAAATTTTTGTTAGCCGTTGTGATGTTACTATAAAACCTAAGTATTTAGTCCCTAGCAATTAATTTTAATAATTAAGACATGTTTTGAAGAAAACAGGTATAAATCATGTCTGTCGCACCAACTTTTGAATTTTTTTTGTGTAGACAACTTTATTTCATTACATTTCAGAAGAAAGTTCATGATCATACTTCACCTTGAAAAATACAAACTTATGTGAGATTATATTCCAAAGTAGCTTTAAATCTGTGGAAAAGAACTTCATAGACCTAGAAACCTACCTTACACATCATACCAACTGTCCGGATTCTAAGAAAAGTGAACTAAAATTAGCATTGCGAAATTTTAAGAAGTCTTTTACATATAAGTGGGATAGATGTGGTAGACACAAAAACAGGTTTTTTGAAGCTGAAAAAACTTGGTTGGAGATTGTTTCCCAATTCAAACTATACCAGAAGCCTGCAGGATAACGGCCGACGCAATATTTTGATGAATGTATTGACCAGACAAAACGCAGGAAAACTTCAGAACTTCGTCATAGCAATTCTACTGAAGAGTTAACATACGCAGCACAAATGAGCTTGCGAGCTAGTGGAAAACGCAAGGAAGCTAAAAAAAGTTCAAGAACTTAGTTAGTCCAAATACATCTTTCGAAAGAATTGTACTCGTACCTGAATGTCACAAGTTAACTAACGAACAAGCACTATCTTTAATGAATGATGGAGGCACAGTTAAGTAGGAGGCAATATAATATTATAAGGAATTACGCCAATGATCTATTTTCTTCCTATAAAAATGTTCGTACTGCGAAAAAACAATATCTGCCTGACGGAATAAAGAACACTGAGGTTGAAAGTGAGGTTCCACTGCAATCTCTATTGGACCACACAGCTAATTGTTTAATGATTACACAAAAAGAAGCTGTAACCAGCAGCAACATTAAACAGATTTCTTTAGTCTCTAAATGGGGCTTCGATGGTAGTTCTAGCCACACGCAGTACATGCAAAAATTCTCATCAGAGACGAGTGATGATAAATATATATTTCTATCATCATTAGTTCCGCTTCGACTGACAGCTGAAAATGAAAATGGAAAAACTATCGTGTTATGGCAAAATTAATCCACGGTAATGAAATTATATTAAATTGTTTACTACCGATTGGGCATTTAAGTGAAGAAGTGCAGGAATCACGAAATAAGGATTTTAAAATATATAGAGAGCGCTTCTCTCGAAAAACCTCAAGACAGAGTAACTTAGAAGATATATTTCATCGTCTACTTATTTTTTCTGACCCTGTCATAACAAATTTAAGACCTTCGCAAGTAGTTAAAAGAAGACAGTTTGATCCTGAAGTTACAGATATGCTTTTAGAAGAATTACTAACCCTTTCTAATGATTCTGATGCTTCGGATGTCGAAATATAATGTTGTATTTTGTCAATTTTTCATTTCTGACTGATATTTCAATTAAAATAAACATTTTATAGCATTTTATTTATGTTTGAACTTTTGAGCATTACTTTATATGAAAGGGCCCCAGTGTGCGCCGATGGGCGTCTTCCGCACCTAGGCAGGAATTGGCAATTTTTCAAAAAGTTAAAATTTCGGAAACGGCGGGCAGTACATTGTTCTATTTTTTTAAAAAAGTGCATAATATATTGCAAGAATATTTTTTTGTGACTTGTTTTTGCCAAGATATATAAGCAATTTTAAAAAAACGCCGATGGGCGTTTTTCGCACCAGAATATTAAATAAAAAAACGCCGATAGGCGTCCGCCGCAGCGAATGGGTTAAGGTGGAAGCGCCAGAGTAGCCCGCGAAATTCAATTTTTCCTTTCGTTTTTTGCAATTTGCCGGTCATTGTCAGGTTGTATGTTGATTAGAATATGATTCGCAACCGTAACAAATATTTTGTTCAACATATAACCTGACAGTAACCAAAGCAAGTTGGTGCCAACTTACTCAGCTAGATACTTCACACCCGGTACCTATACATATTTCGTAACAATTTTCAATATCGAGGTGTCGAACGCAGGCCATGCAATTCACCACTTTCCGACTCACGGTTCTAGAAAATCTAATAAAGGCAGTTTCACTCGCCCTGCTTCCGCCCTCACCCCTAATAAAGTGACTATTGAAAATTTACCAACCATTCTTCCAAGAATATAAGGTTAGCTGGCATGAATGACGATCCCACCTTACACCTATCATAACACAGAGGAAATACAGCTTTATCAATACGGGCTAAGGTCGTAAATATAAAATTGTTGTACTGTTAAGGTGGTTTAAAATTGTCCTAGCCTCTAGCCGGCAAGGTTACGAGTACAAATAATAAAATAAAGCCGACTCGATGGAAAATGTGATATAAACAAAGGGACACGTGCGTATTTTAACAGTTGTTCATTTTTGGAAATATTGGTGACCGGGTAGGCGCTCCATTTTATTTTGGTATATGTACCTACCTCGATAGGTACCTACTTATATTTTGTTACTTAATAGGTATGCAGTTCTTACTAAAAGATAGATCTTCCCATTTGACTGCATAGACATGTTTAGGAGCTTGTGTGGTCGTGTATATAGGTCAATGGGTGGAACAGAATAAAACATATATTAAGAGTTTTATCTTCGGTTAAACAATTTAGCATTTTTTTTACATAAGCTTAGCCTTTCAGAGATAAGTTGCTATGAAGATTAGGCTTGAGCTTCAAAAGGATTTCAAGAGGTGTGTATTTTTCAAAACTTACTTGTTTTTTTTTTATCTACGTTGACGTAGGAAAACGCGCTTGGTTCAAAATTCGAATTGAAGTAGTGTGGCGCACGTACGAATAGAATAGAACCGTAAACATTTGCACTAGTGATTGCGAGTGTTGTTTGTTGTTGAGTCGGCGGAACCTGTCGAGTGCCGTATGTGTTGGGACACCTTATAGGCAGGCCCCAAGGGATAGAAATACTTACAATAAAATTTGTTCTTTATATAAGACTAGCGACGCGGTCCATTGTGGTGTCACCAACATAATCCAAAAATTTTGCTGATGTCTCATGCAAGGCGTCTTCATCGACTCATGAAAGTGGAGACAATTCAGTTAACATTGATATAACCGGCCCTGCCGAGCGGCAAAATTTTAACAAATAGTGCCGAATCGAATGTTCCGGTTTGAGTAATTAAGAGCATGTATCCTGAAAGTTGACTACGTCGCATAAAACTGTCAAATATTGCTTTGTTTTCATCAATTTACTGAACGAAATTATGAAATATTGTTCTGTGTATTTCTAAAACATTGATTATGAATTGCAATCATTAATACCGTGACACTGAATATTTAAGGGTATAAAAAAGCAACGGGAATTCCTCCAAATACATTTTTTATCCCTAAAACTGCAATAACACATAATTCTATGATTTTATTGCAATTTATAACCAAAACTGTAGTAGAACTTGTCGTGATAAGACATAATTTAACACAGTAATATTGATAAATTAATCAAAGTAGCAAAATATTTGACAGATATCTGCGACGTTGTCAACTTTCAGAATCCCTTATGTGTTTAGCACGCCGAATGTTGTTAAAGGAGACACAATTGCATTTTGTGTGATTAGTTTATAAACGATGAGCCCTAAGTTGCCCTGAAATTATTCTCAGGAAATTACTAGATTAATCATCACTGTTAGTCAGTCACGGTAGGATGATACGATCTTTGTGAATATAAATGTAAAGATTAACAATCTAAAGAAAATCGACATTGAATTAATTATGAAGACAATGCCAACCTTGGGAAGTGTAATGCCATAGCGTGCTTAGTAAGAAAGGTCGGAATAATTGCCAATAATTATGAATGAATGTCCTATTGTCCATATAAATTTTATTTAAAGTCAGTTCTATGGTTTTCCTTTTATTTTCATTGTGATTTCCATTGCAGCATGACGAAGTCTCTTCAGGTATAATTCTGTGAAGTGTTGCGACCTAAATCTAAGCAGTGTTGAATATTAAATTGGACTTTAATCTTATCGTTCTGGTCCCCAGATTGTGTTACTAATCGTGGCTGTGCTGTGGCTCGAAGCAAACGGAAAACCATTCTTTCAAGGCATAAGTTTCCAAAGAGGTTTCGAAATCAACTTCAAACCTCTACCAAGGAATCCGATAACCTTCATAAAGGAGAAATGGTCGCCTTTCGGAACGTTTGGAAGAAAGCATTCACTACAGAAGAGGAATTCAGGTAGCGGGGATGTAGCAGCACCCGTCGTGACACCTTTCTCAGGAGTGCCTGAACCCCCACCAGCAGCGCCAGTGTTCGAACACGTTGAGGAAAGCGATCATTTGCATACACCTCCTTTAGTAACTCTACCTCATCAAGCTCCTAGATCTGTAGTACCTTTGCTAATATCTTCACCTGTACCTCCAGTTCCTCCCATACAACCTCAGTTAATTTCTCCCGGACCTCCTATAGTTTCTCCACCTCCACCAAAGCCTTTAACTGTCATTGTAACTCCTGTACCTCGTCCTATCATCAGTAACGTGCCACCACCTTCTATCCCTGAGGTGGTGGAGGAGATTCCTCCTAAGAAACCAATAACCAGTGAAGTGCAACAACCTCCTTTACGAATGGAAGGAAGTCTTCCGCCTTTATCTTCAAATATGGTTGTACCACCACCTCCATCACCTCCTGGGCTTTTTACTGATGTATTGCGAGCTGAGCCAGTAAGGGAATATATGAATTCCGTACAATCTATTCCACCACCTCTTGCTGTCGAAGAAAAGGCTGCACCCTCATTAGAGACCAATAGTATAAGCCCAGAGCCACCAAAAAATGGAATTGTATCAAATGATAATCCTTTGGTGAGAGGCTCCAAGTTAGCTTTGTATTTTGGTAGCATTTTTCTTCAGCTAGTGGCTCAATTTATGACGAATGCTCGAGCTACATTTGATCAAATGACTAATGGGCCACCAGTGTACAATAATTAGTAAATTTAGAATAGAATAGCATTGTCATCATCATCATCTGTCTAGCCTTTTCCCAACTATGTTGGTGTCGGCTTCGAGTCTAACCAAATGCAGCTTAGACCAGTATTAAAATTGAATTGTATAATAAGTATTTATTGTTGAGCCAATGGTTTATAAATAAAGTTGATTTAAATGAAAAATAGCATAATTATCTACATCATACCGTTACGTTAGTGTATAGTAATGTGCATAAGAAAATAAATGAAAAGAAGAAAAAACGTATTACATTTTTAATGTAATGATATCTAATAGAATAAGAAATGTCGTCAGTGACTTCGTCTCACCATCCCCTTTATGGTCTGCCGCGACCCCGTACAGTCTCAAGGCATCAGTTCTGAGCTACTTTGGCGCACAGCTCTACTGGTATGCGGCAGACCTACATGTTCTGCCCAGTCACATTTAGCTACCTTGGTTAAAAAAATACATGACCAAAAAGTATCATTAGTCATAAGTGAATCACAGTCAGGCCATTTTCCCAAAAAAAAAAAATATGAAGCCATAAGCCAATTTAAAAATAAATGTCATTTTTGTTTTTTTTTCGAGTTAGTGGCATTACAAAATTTTTTTGGTGAATAGTGGCCAGTCTCATTAAATTAATTAAATACTTTTTGTTAAGCCTTCCTGTTGAAAAGTGTGAGATGTGATTACAATATACAGAGCCACAAGGATCTATTGGCGCTTGAATGACATGACAATGACAGGGGGTGATTTTCTGTTTTTCTTGAACGTATGTTTTTTTTTGTGAAATTGTATTTGAAGAGTATGTCCGAATTATGATTAAAAAATAACCTTGAATACTCTTTATTTTCGTTCTTATAATAAATCCAATTTAGGTATCGTCCTAACTTTTCCTATGCATGCATAACACGATATGATCTCCATGAAAAAGCAATCAAATCGCGAGTGAGCGTCAAACCATGCTACAAATAACAGTAGATGTATTTTTAAGGAGGCAGCGTGGGCCAGGGGTGACGTTTGTATTTCCATACAAATGTTGCATAATTTAAAAAGGACTCTGAATGTGCCGCTCGCGTTATAAAACTCGTGTTTTATACGATTCATTATGTAGACCGTCATACTTACGTTGTGTGAACGCGTTTAGATGTGAAGTTGAAAAGGTTTTGCCATGCAGGCTGCATAGGACAGAACGATGGTTTCAGAATGAAGAGGGACTCTCATTTTAAATTACGTCCGTTAGGTAGGTATAACTAATAAATACCGTTAGCAACAGTGTTAACCATAATACAATGTCGCCCATGCGCATGTGACCGCCCGTAATTTTCTGAATATTCATGAAGGATTGTCGAAAATAAACTTCAAAAGGGGGGGTCTATCTATAACATTTTTCATGTTATTCAATTTTGAATTTTTTAAGTAGAGTTTGTAGATTTGCTTTCTATTTTTTGACACATCTCCGAAGTTTATGGGTCGATTTGAATTCTGTTTATTATTTCTAAAAGCTTATGAGTTATTTTAACAGGTTAATTAACATTTTTACTAAAAATTATCGACTACGAAAAAAAAAACGGAATCGAAGTAATTTTTTCGGTAATTTTTTTTATATTTATTTTAAAAAAACTTGTTTAAGTCCATAAATTATCCCGATAGGACGACTTTTTTAATCATTAGTTGTAAGCTACTACATAACAGCTACAAATTCTCAGAACATTGTTGATACCTGTCTCTGTCACATTTCATATTATTCTATAAATAATAATGATAGAGTTTCACATTTGCTTCTAGGTATCCAAGCACTGACATGCAGTCATTAAAATAGAATTATAGATTAATTCGTCAATGGCAGTCAGACAGGTAAACCATAACTACAAAATTATGGTTAAAAACTTGAGAATGTTCTGGGATAGGTCGGTAAAAAAAAATCGAATTCCGTAATTAACTAGGTAGTACTTACTTTTATACGCTAGAAGGTTTTGCGAGAGAAAATTCTAACTAGGAAAGTGTACTTTCACCTACAACGAAGCCTCTACGCCGCGCGCCGTAGCGATGTTAAAAATATGTAACCCTTATTACGCAGCAACAATTTTTGTGTCGATAAACAGAAGATAAGAAAAACTCAACACGAAAATCCCCAGTAATCTTATAAAGCCAAAATACAAGCCAATAAATGAACATTGTGTCCGGAAGACGCCCTAGCGTTAGATTTAATCTGTTTAGAGTTCGCCGTAAAACGTAGTCGATAAAATAAAGTGAGGCGCGCAAAAATCTCCTTGTCTTATCGCTACCCAGCAAGATTACACATAAAAATGTTAAATGATCTTGAACGCGTATTGAAAAAATACGCGGGGAAATGGCGGGAGAAATTGGAAGATGGCCGCGCGGTGTGACAGGGTGCGACTTTTGTTCTGCGTTTGAAATTGGAAACGCCTGTGAACTTCTTTAGACGGATGGTAATGATTCGTTGCTATATAAAAAAAGTTTTGGATGTCATGCTGTGGTAGTCATGCTCGGTGGAGTTTACAGAGATTTATTCCTTGCTTTGAATAATAATTATCTAATCAATTCTAGAATTTACAGTGTTTCTCAACGATTGTACTTAGCCAGTCCACCCAAAAGATGAAGTTAATAGTTAGTTCGTCTAACTAGAAGGTACATCCATCAAATGACGACAAAAAGAAAACTCACAAAGTGCGTGCGTGTTATGTCGACTCCCTTTCAGCGCAGAAGTGACGGACGACAAGCCACGTCTTCGAGCAATAATTGGTGTAATAACACCTTTAACTAAGCCGAGACTTCCGTCATTGCGATCATTTTGTGGTACTGAACCAAAACCTATTGGTTACGTAGATATTGAAAATCAAAGTTCCAAATATAGTCATGTTTTTTAAGCGTTTTTATAGCACTTAAAATATTCCCACGAGCACAGCCTATACTGTGTTTTGTGCATTGTGATGAGTCTTTTTACACCTTATACAAATGCACCGTATTGTAGCGAACGTCTTATTCGTTGACGGTAGGGTCGCGAAGTGTTGGTGACACCGACACGCGCGCTTGTCGGCTCTCGTGAAATCTAATCGTGACGACTAATGGCGACTACAACACCACCTTGTTGTTGTGCTACACTTATTATCGCTCGTAGAGGTAGTTTTAGTTAGGTCGATACCTACGTACAGTTCGAACTGGAACATTACATAACAATGATGTATTGTGGCAGAAATTATAGGTAGGTAGGTACTACTTAGTACTAGACATACTATTAAATACTACATAACTTATGAATACTGTTAAAATTAATATAACATCACGCCTGTATTCCCTAAAGGATAAAGCAGACGTGTTACGTGTACCTTAGTACATCCAAATTTTGCCAATTATGTTTTTAAGACTCATTTATTAGGGGACGAATCTTTTACCATCAATCGGGCACAAATGCGGACTCTATACTGTTAATGAGAAAGTCTATTGGAAAAATCCTTACCAGGGAATTGAATACTGAACCTCATGTGTAGCAGAAGCGCTTGCAACCACTGGACCAACAACGAGACAGTGAATAAAATTGCAAGCCTAGGTTGTCTATGCTGTACAGGGCAAAGCTGCACAATTTTTCGCTTCTCTTGAAATTATCTTGACGACCGAAGGTACATAACACTATCAAGGTAAACGGAATAGATATCCTAAGTAATTAAAGTTGCGTTGTTATGGTAGCACATATACTTAGGAAGCCTGTTTTATAATTTAAGTGACTTTTACATAACTAAATAATAAATTTGAATGACCTAAAGAAGTAATAAACTCTATCGAACACTCGAACATCAATAACCAGCCCCTACACCAACTAGTGATCAGGGGTAACAAACAATATCGCGAAATCAGAAGGTGTCTACACGTGAACATAAAATATTCTTTACGATATTACCATACAGTAAAGTAATGGTATAAATAAAGAAAGTGTCGTATCGGGGCGTTCGGTGGGCCGATTGGCTTCGATTATTGCCCCGCGGAGACTAATATCCCTTCCTTTCGCAAATGTTTTTTGGGGAATGTTATTTTTTGGCGCGTCGGTCGCAGATGGTGGCCGGGGCTCGTGAAATTGCCGGCTATTGGAGTGTCTTGGACGGCACAGTTGGGATTCTGTAAGTAGGGTCACTTACGTTAAGTAGCCTCTTAGTCGGGCACGTGTTGTGCCGTCACAGTCAGCAGGTGCGCTTCAGGATAGTCGCGCAATTGTGATTGAAATTGCTCCCGGTTTGCGGGGGTTGATTTTTATTGTCTATTTTAGCTGGTATTGCTTTTTTTGTGTTTATATATTTTTCGTTTATTATTGGGGCTGTGTTTTCTGATTAGGTAGGTATAACTGAATTCTGTAGTGTTGTCTTTGAAGTAACTTTTGAAAATAGAAATGCCTTTGAGAATAGAAAATAATGATGTTTAAGACACCGTACGCGGTGATGCAACTGCAACTAATTACCATTTTCCGTAGCCTTAAATTAATCTATCCTACATAATGAAACATTATCCACCATAAACCCCATATTCGCTCACAATAACTGAGCAAGTTAGCTCACAGTACACACAATGTCTAATATAAGAACAGAGGCAAAAAGTAAACAAGGCACAGAGGCAGTTTCCGGCAGATATTAAAGGCATATCTCTGTATTATGAGCGAGAAGTTCTGTAATTTAAGGGCGCTCGCAGCGCCGCGGCATATGGCGGCAACGGAAGGGTTGCGCACCCCTGCGCACGAGGATTTGTCGATGTTTTGATTTTGATGATGAATTGATGTTGTTTATGGGTGATGTGTTTTTTTATGTCTGCAGGTTTTTATAGTGGCCACTTCTCGCTTGTCTACGATAATAAATGCAATACGGTTAGTTAAGTTTTTTTAATCTATCACCAAATTTGTTAGACTGCAATATTTTTGATCACAATAAATTAAGTTATCAGCTGATTGTTCAATACTAGACCTAGAGTATATGTATAGGCACGTGTCGCGTCGCTATGCAGGCGCTCGTTACCCAGACACAGCTGTAACTGGGCTGGTGCTCGATTATAACTAGCTTAGTGAAGTGTACTGCGAGTGTAACAATGGGCCACAATATATCGACACGTGTCACGTTACTGCGGCAGGCGCTCGTTGCTCAGACACAACTGTAGCTCGGCCGGTGAGAAATTATAACTAGCTTAGTGAAGTGTACTCCGAGTGCAACAATGTGACACAATATATCGACACTTGTCGCGTTACTGCGGCAGGCGCTCGCTGCTCAGACACAATTGTAGCTTGGTCGGTCAGAAATTATAACTAGCTTAGTGAAGTGTACTCCGAGGGCAACAATGTGACACAATATATCGACACTTGTCGCGTTACTGCGGCAGGCGCTCGATGCTCAGACACAGCTGTAGCTCGGCCGGTGCTCGATTATAACTAGATTAGCGAAGTGTACCGCGAGTGTAACAATGTGACACAATATAACGACATGGGTCATGTCACTGCGGCAGGCGCTCGTTGCTCAGACACAACTGTAGCTCGGCCGGTGAGAAATTATAACTAGCTTAGTGAAGTGTACTGCGAGTGTAACAATGGGCCACAATATATCGACACGTGTCACGTTACTGCGGCAGGCGCTCGTTGCTCAGACACAACTGTAGCTCGGCCGGTGAGAAATTATAACTAGCTTAGTGAAGTGTACTGCGAGTGTAACAATGGGCCACAATATATCGACACGTGTCACGTTACTGCGGCAGGCGCTCGTTGCTCAGACACAACTGTAGCTCGGCCGGTGAGAAATTATAACTAGCTTAGTGAAGTGTACTGCGAGTGTAACAATGGGCCACAATATATCGACACGTGTCACGTTACTGCGGCAGGCGCTCGTTGCTCAGACACAACTGTAGCTCGGCCGGTGAGAAATTATAACTAGCTTAGTGAAGTGTACTGCGAGTGTAACAATGGGCCACAATATATCGACACGTGTCACGTTACTGCGGCAGGCGCTCGTTGCTCAGACACAACTGTAGCTCGGCCGGTGAGAAATTATAACTAGCTTAGTGAAGTGTACTGCGAGTGTAACAATGGGCCACAATATATCGACACGTGTCACGTTACTGCGGCAGGCGCTCGTTGCTCAGACACAACTGTAGCTCGGCCGGTGAGAAATTATAACTAGCTTAGTGAAGTGTACTGCGAGTGTAACAATGGGCCACAATATATCGACACGTGTCTCGTCACTGCGGCAGGCACACGTTGCTCAGACACAGCTGTAACTCGGCCGGTGCTCGATTATAACTAGCTTAGTGAAGTGTACTGCGAGTGTAACAATGGGCCACAATATATCGACACGTGTCTCGTCACTGCGGCAGGCACACGTTGCTCAGACACAGCTGTAACTCGGCCGGTGCTCGATTATAACTAGCTTAGTGAAGTGTACTGCGAGTGTAACAATGGGCCACAATATATCGACACGTGTCTCGTCACTGCGGCAGGCACACGTTGCTCAGACACAGCTGTAACTCGGCCGGTGAGAAATTATAACTAGCTTAGTGAAGTGTACTGCGAGTGCAACAATGTGACACAATATATCGACACGTGTCATGTCACTGGGGCAGGCGCTCGCTGCTCAGACACAGCTGTAGCTCGGCCGGTGAAAGCTTATAACTAGTTTACTGAAGTGTACTGTGAGTGCAACAATGTGACACAATATATCGACATGGGTCATGTCACTGCGGCAGGCAGTCGTTGCTCAGACACAGCCATAGCTCGGCCGGTGAGAAATAACCAGCTTAGTGAAGTGTACTGCCAGTGCAACAATATGACACAATATATCGACATGGGTCATGTCACTGCGGTAGGCAGTCGTTGCTCAGACACAGCCGTAGCTCGGTCGGTGAGAAATTATAACTAGATTAGTGAAGTGTACTACCATTGCAACAATGTGACACAATATATCGACATGGGTCATGTCACTGCGGTAGGCAGTCGTTGCTCAGACACAGCCGTAGCTCGGTCGGTGAGAAATTATAACTAGCATAGTGAAGTGTACTGCCAGTGCAACAATGTGACACAATATATCGACATGGGTCATGTCACTGCGGTAGGCAGTCGTTGCTCAGACACAGCCGTAGCTCGGTCGGTGAGAAATTATAACTAGCTTAGTGAAGTGTACTGCGAGTGCAACAATATGACACAATATATCGACACGTGTCACGTCACTGCGGCAGGCGCTCGTTACTCAGACACAACTGTGGCTCGGCCGGTGAGAAATTATAACTAGCTTAGTGAAGTGTACTGCGAGTGCAACAATGTGACACAATATATCGACACATGTCACGTCACTGCGGCAGGCAGTCGTTGCTCAGACACAGCTGTAGCTCGGCCGGTGCTCGGTTATAACTAGATTAGTGAAGTCGCGATACATGTGAACGTGTGCGAAACTTTACTTGACTGTTTTATTTGTATCGCGATTCGCGAAGCTTGAGAGTTCATGTAGGTTTCTAAATGAGGTACCTAATGATAGCTTCTTCCTCTACCATATCAGTAGAAGTAGACTTAGTAAAATATTTTTGAGATTTTTTGAGCCCATCGAAATGATGATGTTTGCCTAAAATTTTTAATTTCTTTTTCAATCTAAAAAAGAAATATCTCGAGCCAAACCATTATTTTTCCACTTGATTAATCTGGCCCTAGATATATGCGACTAACGTAGACATGACTAAAAGCCCACAAGAAACATAATAACAAAACTAACAACAAACATTAACATTGTATAAACATGTACGGAAATGCAAACAGCTTTAAAATTGGTTGTCAGAAAACATAATGTCGGCAAGGAGAAGGGTTGGGTCGTACTCGCGTGCCCTTTCTCTATTCTTGACATTTTAAATTGTTTATTTGCGAACAAGTGTCAAGTTATTTATTCAGTGATGTCGGTGTTACCGTCTGTCGACTGCTTTCGTATATATACCTGGTTGCACGTGTATCTTTTGGTGCGTGGTTAACATCGGAACTAGCACCGCCATCTTGGTTTTTCAATTTATTTCGCAAATCAATTTTACAATAAATGTTTAGCGATAATGCCCTTCTGTCAATGTCATTCAAGTTTCAGAAGATACTTGTGGCATTGTAGGTATATGCTGGGTATTTGTAATCACCTTTCACATTTTCTAACAAAAAGGTTTTAATACTATTTTCTTGATACTGCCACAAGTCTCGAAAAAAATTTAGCATAGCCATAAAACCCGAAAAGAGCAAAAATGTATGTTTTTTAACATAATATGTTATAGCTTCAGAAGTTTTTTTTTTTGGGAATAATGGTTTGACTGCAATTTATTTGATAGTATGAAACTTCTTGGTCTTGTATTTTTTTTAAACATGGTAGCTGGTACGGGTCTGAAATTACCCAACGTAATTAATGTGAATGGGCAGGACATGAAAAAAAAAAATAACAGGAAAACAGATATAAAAAAAAAATTACACGAGAAAATAACTTATGTTTTAAATATGTATACCTGCTACGATACGACGACGAGATAACGACAACTATCTTAAGAAGAAACAGCCGAAACAAACTCAAAGGGCACAGTCTCTTTTCAAGTCCAGAAATTAATAATCTCCGTCAGATATTATGTCTGTCGCAGACAAATTGTGGGGCGGAAAATCTTCCAGCTAGTTTCCAGCTATTTTGGTACTTAGGGGATGCCTAGCAGTCGTGCAAAAGGTACGCTTCGAGATTGTCTAGCAGTGTTAGTGCTAGTGAATGCAGTTTTTGTGAATTGCTTTCGGCCACAGATGGCTTTTACGGCTCTGTTTTGGAATAGAAAGAGTCGTTACTGGCTTAATTTGCTTTCTTCCGATAGTTTATTCGAAAATTTTCAACTTTCCTCTAAAAACAACGTTCCGGTACTTTAATTAAATGTTAACTTATGATTAGCTTAAAATTCACCTATGATATTTTGGCAGCTTTGTTCTAGACCTGAGAGATTTACTTTGGATTTCATCTTATTGTAAAGATGTTCGTCTTCGGGTTTTTCCTTCAGCCTATCGTGCAGGCCAGCACTACAATAAATTGCGTAACGCTTTTTCCAACACAATCCGATCAGATTTTGAACGAAATTCATAATTTTCTTCAAAATTTTAAGACTACGTAGGTAAATAACGCCATGAATGCAGTTGAACTGCCAAAATGAATGATATTGCCATGTAAATGACTTTAACGTTGTAATATTTTGCAAACTCTCTACGAAATAAAAGCAGATTATAGTTATTAGCTCGCTAGATTACAGTTTATCATTCTAATATTTTGAAAGTATGAGCTATGTTAGAAATGAGACAGCTCATTGGTCGAGTGGTAGTAAGCGCGAGTGCTGAGCATGAGGTCTTGGGTGCGATTCCCGGGACGGGCAGTGTTATTATGTTTTTCCATCAAGAATTTCTCAGTAGCAGCCACAGACTCTGGATCTGTGCCCATGAGCAGTACGAGCAAGAGCTATGCTAGTGACTGCGGCATTGGTGGAGTGGTGGCAAGCGCGACTACTGAGCAGGAGGTCCTGGGCTCGATTCCCGGGTGGGGTGGGTTATTTGGTTTTTGCATCTGGAATTTCTCAGTAGCAGCCACAGAGACTTGATTTGTGCCCGGTTGATAGCGATAGGCTCACCCCCTATTACATGGGACTTTAACATAACCGGCGAAATGTGGGTGTACTATTAGGTACCCCTCTGCTATCCCTTCGGGGATTAGAGGTGTGATGTTATGTTATGTTTTGAGCTAGTTGAGCTCAAGCTTTGAAGAGAGCAAAAAAAATAAATATTAACAAAGTATTTATGGTAATTTTCTTACAAACACATCTCCAAACCAAAGCAACAACACTACCCCAATGAACCACCACCCAATCATAAGTAAACGTAACTTTATGACGCGTTCGTCTCGCCGGGCGGCCGCAGCGGCGGTCGCGGTCGACGGCTAACCTGCAAATTGTCAGCGGGGCGACCGCGCGACCGCGTGACCGCATGACCGCATGATTAGCTAGCCCGTATCGCTGGCCGTTTTGTTTTGATATGCCCTACGGTACCCGTTACCCGCACTACCCGCACTACCCGGGCTACCCGCTACCCGCTACCCGCTACCCGTCCGCACCGCGCTGTGGCCACATGCCATGTAAGTTTCGGGCCAGCTACGAGCAGTTTGTGGTCGACCGCCCACTCGCAACTTCAACTAGTTCTGCGTCATTGTTTGTTTGGTTGTGTGATGACAGTTGGAAATATGATTTGGTGTAATCTGTTTTGTGGTGGCTTAAAATACGCAGGTGATTGTGAGGTCTGTTGTCACTCACTCCATTACATGTCTCCTACAAAATATTGTCTGTGAATACCTCAATTCGATTATTGGTGGCGGACTTGTTATAATATAATATGTATTATTACATGTATGTGTGTATTTGTATTATTATATGTATTATTTTATTTTTTATATTTTTCTTATTTATTTTTTTGTACTCTATCACTATGCTGTCCTATTTGACCCCAAGGTTGACTGGTAGAGAATGCCTTGTGGCATTAAGTCCGCCTATGTACCACTTTTGTACATGAAGTTTAAATAAATAAATAAATAAATAAATTATTGTCCTTCAGTGATAGCCTAGTGGTGTGACCGTCGGACTGCCAAGTCATAAGTTTCAAGTGCGAATCCGAGACACGTATGTACCTCTAATTTTTCGGATTCTTGTGCGTATCGTATAATTATGACTTGCTTTGGAAGGAAAGCATCGTGAGGAGACCAGCATGCCTAAGGGATATTTCTCAACGGCATGTAAAGCCAAGTCAGAGATCCATGGGGGGCATAAAACTCTGTCACCAAGTTAGGCACGTTAGTGCCTAACTTGGTGACACACGATAAAGAAAGAAAGATCAAGAGCATAATATGTATTAATAAGGGACTATAGTTCGCTTCGAGAGGCAGGCAGGATTTCGTAGCGGAAGTGCTACGCCGTAGCACCGTAGCAGTGTAGCTTAGAATTGTTAGTGGCTTGAAATGAAAGTAATAATACCTTCTATGTTTCTACGTATAAATAAATGTGATTTAACGGTAAGAGGTAATTTGGATGTGTTTTGATCGCAGAAATCATAATCCTAACCGCTATTCTTCAATTAATGTTGGTATCATTATTGGTGAAATTGCTGTTTCGTTCATTTATTAACATAAATTACTGTGAGCTTTAGTGTGGCTTTATTTTATTCAAGCTGGCTGTCCATTGGTATGAACTTACATTATGCCATTTGAAAATGAACACACATTTCAAACAGGCTCAGTTGTAGGAGTAAAGTTGAAGACGACCATCTCCCATCCGTCCGTCCACGAAAACTTCTTCGACGAACTGTCAAAATTTACCGCGCTGGAAAACCTTCGAGCGCAGGCGTGGGAGCGCGAGAAAGAGACGTCAAGACACTCCATCTCCTTCTTCCTGAACGAGGTCTGCGGGTCGCGGCTAACCTTCGGCGCGAGGTTTGCGGCGGGAAAAATGTGTGTTTCGGTGTGCCGATAGCGGAGCGCCGCAGCGCCGCGGAGCCCCGCCCAGCTCCGCGCCGCACCCGCGCCCGCTAACGCGTCTTGAGCCACTTAGTCGCTAAGACGACACACACACTGCTCTAGAACAGCGGGCTCAAGGAACTTTTACAGGGTTTTCGGTAGCAAAGAGTTTGCATTGTTGGCTATATCTGTCTTGAAATGATGTCAGATGAATCGGGCTATTGTATGATCTCGTTGAAGAAGCAGTGAAATTTATAGGTACGGGTATTAGAAATAGTTTTGGGCGTTCTCCGTAACTTAGGTATATGGCTATCTTGATGAATTTAATAGGAATGGAAAAAGGTGTGAGTTGAATCGAACATGAAATCTTTTAAGAATGTGTCTGTCAGATAAACTGGGGATCAAAGGGTTTGCGAGGGGCAAAAGCTTACTTGATCTAACATGTTGCGCTTTTACGATAGTTTACATGTGTACAATATGAGCTATAGTTTAATGCTCGAACAGTTATTTGTAGGTACTTTGAAGTGGATTGCTCTATCCTCTTTTTAGGACCAAACAAGTCTGTAGCAATAAGTATAAGACCCAATATCTTCATTTTCTGTGAACGCTGTCTTAGTTTCCGGCCAGATATGGAGCCGCGAGCTGTCAAAATGGAGTGGGAAAAAAGGCGGGAATGTGGCGTCGCTTTATGTGAAGCTCGTCATTGCGCTAGACAGAGTCAGCACGCCGGGACGCCGTGTGCGAGAGTGGGACATCGAACACAACGTGGTTTATAAGAAAACCCAAGACGTTGGGCGTGTTTGGCGGGTGGGCGTGTGGGTTTTGCTCGCGTAGTGGTGAGGTGTCTCTGTGTGCGTCTGTACGTACAGCCGTGTGGTTGTATTACCTTGCATGTGTGCGTGACTGTACTCAAAGGTTGTTCTGGAAGCCCGCTCATCCTTTTGTCAACGATACGGCGCTATATCGGCTTGGTGCTTTAGTTATTAAAGTGCGCAGTTAAATTTTACGACGATATAAAATTTCCATTGTCGGCTAGCTCGAGGGCTCTGAGGTCCTTTATGCGGCGATGTCTGACATTGGGGGCACTTTCGACCTTATGTTGCTGAGATTAATTTTGCTTTAGGTTAATATTCCATTTGTGGATGGATGCTTGGGTGTTGGCAAGTCTGCCCAAACTAACTTTGACAAACAGTATGGAACACTCATTAACCTTAATCGGTTAATTCGTAAGTATACTGAAATAAATGAAGGAAAATCTGACTACGAAACATATCTTATACTACGAGTAAGTATCGCATAGCCTGTGAAGGAGTGGAGTTCGCTCCTAAAGGCTGCTAATTAAGATGTGGTTTCCAGACCGCGGTAAGATGGAGAGATAGGAACTGTATTTATTCTAAAGAACATTTAATTTTATACGAGTTCGTGTTTGATGAAAGATATTAACTAATTGAGACTTGCTTCTGAGATTTGTTGATTTGGCAAATTATTTTTTTATATACGAAAACTTTTCTATTGAGGAGACACATCAACCGCTAAAGATCATGCTTTTGACGATGTTGGTAGCTACTATTTTTCTTGGCACGAAAAAAAGAAAAAAAAACTCAAAGGAGGAAAAACCAAACAAACCATTTGTCTATTGTGGAAAGAAACAAAAGAGAGTACACAATGTGTGTATAAGGAACACACTAAAGGTACATTCGAAGGATTCCTTTGAGCGCAGATTTTGCCATGCGAGGTGAGTGCGGCACATATGGCTCACGTTCCCGGCTTGTCCCGCACCTAACTATCTCTTTTAATACTTATTTGTGCCGACACTCACATAGCCGCGTCCCCTCGTGTCGCGTTGCAGCGCGCGCCTGTGTGAGTGGACTTCTTTCGACCCGTCTGTGTGTGCGGGCGAATTTCTTTCGAGACGTAATAAGGGGACCGTTTCTTTCCCGCTAAGGTTTTAATGTCGACCACGTTTCGGTGGCGGACGCCCGCGCCTTTCCGCGGTTACCGGTCCAAACTTTTTTTTTCATTTAGTGCGGATGGTGTATTGTGTTGTTTGTGGATTTTTTTGAAAGGGCAAATTTTTTTTTGAGGTAGGAATAAAACAACTTTTCTTTATTTTCTGTTAAGATTAGTTTGGGGTTGAGTTGATAAGAAACTATGCTGACGAGATGTCTGAAATTAATTAGTAGAAAGTTTGTTTAAGTCGGTAAACTTGAGTGTGTTGGAGCGTGAGGCGGCGGGCGGCGGCGGGCGCACACTTGCGTGTTGTTTTCCCAAAAACCGCAGGCTCATTAGCCCGGGCGCACACTACGCCGCGACGATTAAACTCCGAGATAACGGCACGTATTGTGATAACGTCGGGTAAACGCTTTGTTACGTACTGCCTATGACTTTGATTAGATTACTTCTAGTTTTGTTTATGTTACGTTGCGGGATCATGAGCCGTTTTGTGTTGGAAACATATTTTCATTTGAAATAACTAATCTTATGAGAATAACGTTTATAAATGTGCAAATGATTTAAAAAAATCTTAAATCTTTTATGAATTTATATTTAGCTAAATTTAAATATTTTATACGTAGTTTAACATTAAATAAGTAATTAACAGCCGTTTGTCCTTATTTTAGCCGGCAAACAAAGTTAAAAGTCATATCTTTAAATCCATCGTGCGTTTAAAATATCAAAATATTCGACAGCAGGTACAAAAACAACACATAATCAAATACCAAACTATTACCAAGTCCCAGTTCTCCCAACACTCGCTACGGTTTATATTTTTGCGCCCACATCGTAATACAATTATGTCCCATTTAGGCGGTGTCGGCGGAAACTTGTTAAAAAGTAAGCGTGAACTCCCATTAGAGTGGTTGTAGCGATCCCTAAACTTCACCTGTAATGGTCGGGCACGCGGGCCACGACGGCCCACGGCCGGGTGGGCCATGTTACACGCTCGTTAACTTTTACCGAATTATTTTCTAAACACGCATGTATGCGATGCGCTTTACGGTGAAATAAAATTAAAAGTGTAAAGGAATTTACACTGAGGTGTTTTTATTGTGTAATTATCAAGCAACGTGTGTTGGAAGGGAGAAAGTTGGCGTATAATGGTTTTTGCAAATCGCTTCTTATTTCAGGGAAAAAAAGAAACCAGGTCCGTATCTTTAGATGTACTTAGGGATGGTATTTAGTGTTCTTAAAACAGATAAGCAGTTTCCTCCGTGCCTCGGAAAGCATGTAAAGCCGTTGGTCCCGGCTGTCAATTGTAGATCTTTGACAGTGGCCCAAAAAGTCTGACAACCAGCCTTACCAAGGGGTATCCTATTACCCATTACTAACTGGGTTGTGGAGGTCAGATAGGCAGTCGCTCCATGTGAAATACTGGTATTCAGCTGCATCTAGTAAGACTGGAAGCTGACCCCAACATAATTGGGAAAAGGCAGATGATGATGAAAACAGCTAAGTAGTTGTTATTTAGACTCTTTACATTAAAGTTAACGTGAAGTTAAAGTGAAACCAATACTTGCCTAAAATAATCAGCCAAACGGCACACTCGTAGAACGACATTTTTTTTTCTTTAACTCCATTTCAGTTCATCATAGACAAGATTAAAATAAAATAAAATCTAAACCAGAGTCCTTTCACAGCTATTTTAGCGCTAGCTATTTAAGTTAGCTAACATCAGATAAGAGCACATGGAATGAATTGGGAGAGGCCTTTTCCCAGAAGTGGGACAGTACAGGCTATTAAAAAAAAAACCTCAGATAATTGTGTTCACAACTTTTTTTACACAAACGTGAGGTTAGCCTTCTTAATAGCCAGTGGTAAAAACCTGAAAGAATAGAACATGCAATATTATATTACCTTTAACATAACTACCATACCAGTGAGTACATCAATAAATTAAAACAGTGCCTAAGTAGGTAATACAATCTTAATCAGACAGGCCTAATCCTAATCATCCAAATGCTCCATTGATAGCGAGCATGAATTGTGCAGCCCTTCAGTATTCCCTGGGGGGGGATTAGCGGCTTGAATTAATTATTAAAATATGCATGGCTGTCAGAATCGGTCACTTTCACCTTCTGTTTAGGAATTGCTTACTATACTAGGTGTAAACAGACCCTTCACTTAGCCGTCAACCAAGCATTCTGTACATCAAACTAAGTAACTCTACGCAAAAATTATTGCTGGGAAACGACTTTTTTTTTGGGGGTGAAAAATCACAATCACGGTAAAGCTCAATGTAACGCACTCAAAACTTAGTGCTGATAGATGCTTTGAATAGTAAACAGGTCATCGAGTTACTTAAAGTAAAATTAAAACCTTTAAAAGTGGTATTTAAAAAAAAACTTGTGAAAAAATTGGAACTTTGACCTCCAATATCTCCGTAACTAGAAGGTTCCCAGGTATGGTTCAGAACAAAAAAATGATCACAATGACGGGGAGAACAAGTGCCTTTCGGCTTTGTTAAGGGTCTTTTTACAACCTTTAGATACCTAATGCATTGTGATTTTGCATTTATCTACCGAAACATAAATATGTAAAAGTACAGGCGCTTTTCAAGTCTGTCTATAGGGCTTCGAAAATACGTTGTGTATGTTAGAAGAACAACCCGTGTTCTACGCCACGAATTACTAATTTTGTTGAATGTATTTCGGAATGTTTTGGTGTTGTTACTATACATTCATATTAAGAGCGTTTATACAGAAAGTGGGCAACGTCATAAATAGCTGTCAAATATTTCTCTGCTTTGATTAATTTGACAATATTACTGTATGGAAATAAGAAATATGGCTAACTAGTGAACTAAAATATTGATTACGAAATGCAATAATTATAATTATCGTAACACCGAATATTTAGTTTTAGATTTAAAAAAAATATTTGGAAACTTTCCAAATGCCTTTTTTACACCTTAACGGTTTTCAACATCAAATTCAGTGTTTTAATTGCAATTCATCTTACTAATATTATAAACAGGAAAGATTTGTATTTTTGTGTGTATGTTTGTAATGAAAATACAAAAACTACTGTACCGATTTCAAAAATTTTTGCACCATTTGAAAATTACAATATCCCTGAGTAACATAGGCTATATTTTATCCCAAAATGTTTAAAAAATAAATGTCCACCCGTGCAAAGCCAGGACGGGCCGCTGGTTATTAATATTCTAGTTCACTAGTTAGCCATATTTCTTATTTCCATTCAGTAATATTACCAAATTAATTAATACAGGTAAATATTTGACAGCTATTTGCGACGTTGCCACCTTTTTGGATGAACGCTCTTAAATTATTTTTTTTTGCAAAAAAATTAAACCGTACGAAGCAGGGGTGTGTAGTTAGCTACAAATAAAGTTTTTCTGTTCATCTGAAGTTAATCAGGGTCTTATTAATAAAACTTGGAACAAAGAACGTCTAAGTGAACTTTCCTCAACTTTGAAAGTTACAATATTCTAGGAAAAACCTGCTCATAATTCAGAAATCAGATAGGAAAACATTTTCCAAGAAAATCTGAAAGAAATACTTTTAGCGTGCAAAAAACCCACACAATCATTGTGATATGGCGTCAAAAAACAAGCTGAAAACGAGCAATCATTTTTCAGTAATAAGAACTTTAACACAATAATAAATTAATCATCAATATTAATCGAACGTCAATATCCTCAGAGGCTGTATCGGATAATACCTTTGTACATTCGTCGGGTGGGGTTGGCGGCATTGTTCACGGGCTTCGACTTGTTGTTTGCGCGACCTTTGAATTTGGAACATGGAACGTTTTGAATTTTGCACGAAGTTGCCGCCCTCGCAGCATGTAGTGACATCTTCGAAGGGAGGAACGTGTCAATAACGAAGTTGTTGGAGTGACAAATAAATGTTTGCTATTTCCCTTAATGTTGTGTTAGTAGGCATTTTTACGCCGTATTTCTAGTAAAGATATTTTTTTGTCACTATGTTGAACGCTATTTAGGTAGAGATGTTTAAGTTCGTCTATCGAAAATTAAACCCACTGAAAATCATTGTAATTGAAACTAATTCATTGGTAGCAGAAACGAAGTTTATTCAATTAACAAAATAATAGCTTTCGCATTTAAAAAGGCAGCCGCTATTATTTGCGATTAAGCTAAGATTCTATCTAAAATAGAAAAAAATATATTTGGAGAATTAGCAGACAAATTTGCTTATCCCAATTTTTCCGTAGGCGTAGGCATAAAGAGACGAAATGTTCTCTGGTTTTAATTTTAGCTTTTCTTATTTATAATTTATTAAAATGTGTTAATGAGAATGTGTGCTATTAGCCTTTCAGCGCGCTTTTAGAGTAAAATAATTAATTAATTCATTAATTAATTAATAATTAGTAGCCGTGAAGAATTCAGTTGATCTCTGGGATTTGAGTCTAGGCTGTGTTTACTTTAAACTTAAGGGTTTTCTGTTTCTACATGTTTGTTTTTATAGGCACCTAAGATACGAGATTAATACGAAGTTGTAATAAGAGTTTTGCTTACATTTTGACACCTTATTAAAAAGGTTGGAGACTTTCTAACGTTTTAAAATGACTGGGACCTATCATTTGAAAATACTGCTAATCACTTACCAATCTTTCAAAGGGGTTTCGTTTTACCCTGCCATGTTACTGGGGTATGGAGGTTAGATAAGCAGTTGCTTCATTTAAATCACCCACAAGTTGCAGTACACAATACAATAGTTGCATTCAAAGTTAGACTGGAAGCCGAAAGGGAAGGAAAGGAAGCCTAGGCACACGAAAATCGTTCGAAAATAATTCCATCACAAGAACATATTTTTCACAACACATTGTACCTTCGCAACATTGGTACCGCAGCTCCCACAACCAAGTGCGAAAAAATCCTCCATACTGTTAGCTTCAAATAGTACAGCGAGTAACGCAACAGGATCTACCCAAGTACTTGTCAATTTCAATTGAAGATGGCACCAAAAAGTCGTATTGTAAGTGGAACCCCGTAACCCTCAGTTGGCGTCAGGGTTTTAATGAATGACGCCGCATCGCTTCGCCCCGCGGCGCCGCCCGCGTCGCATTCCGCGCGATTCTTACTTAACTGCTTGATTGTACTGCGTTGTTTATTGTCACCAATATTGTAGGAAGGGCACGCTCTTTGTTTTGTGTTTTTATAGCTTTTAATATTTATTTGGTTTTTGTGATTAGAATGGAGACGGGACGAATTTGAGAAGCTCGTGGCTAAATAATAGCCGCTTGGATCAATCTTCAGGTTATGCCGCGCTTGCCTAGGTTGGTCTGTGGATGGGTGATCACCCATTACATACAGTTTCTTCCGTGCCACGGAAAGCACGTTAAGCCGTTGGCCTCGGCTGTCATTTGTAGATATAGAGACAGTCGTTGCAGGTAGTCAGTGGCCAGAAAGTCTGACAACTAGTCTTACTAAGAGGTATCGTATTATTACGCAGTACTACCTGGGTTGTGGAGATCAGATAGGCAGCCGCTCCATGTTAAATACTGGTATGCAGCTGCATCCGGTTAGACTGTAAGCCGACCCCAACATAGTTGGGAAAAGGCTAGGCAGATGATGATGGTAACGGGACGAAGCTGACTTCTAAGCAGGTTTAGGCAGGAAAGCAAAGGCTTTATCCTGCGTGGACAACATAAAATATTAAAAAAATAAACGAGTTTATATAATAAGAGCAACATTTAGGTATACATAAGTTTTTTGCAATCTTTAGACTAGGTCTAGACCCTCTATTATTTCTTACACTGGGCTTTTCCCACGCTCTTTTACGGCCGGGCGTCCTTCAGGGACCGCCCTCAGGAATTTGTGTCCCCGCTGTCCTATTGATTCCCTTCACATTCGCTCCTCTTTAAAATTGGGCCGATAATAGATGTTATTGGAGCTCGGGGGGCTTGACGCGTTTTATTGTACGCGCAGATGCTACGCCATTATTGAGATTTCTGAAAATAACGCTACGGTTTTGACGCCTGTGATACTGTGTTTTATAATGAAGGTAATTTTGCAACTTTTACTCTAAAAAATAAGCAAATTACTCATTTTGCAATTAATTAAGTAGGCAGCTTCTTTGAAAACTTTCGTTTTTCTGCAACAGGCAAGTTTTAAAGTTAATTTCTGAAAATTAGCAACGAAATTAAATTGAAGAAGCCCATTTATTTAGAACACGATAGCAAAAGTAGAATATATCGTATTATTACGCAGTACTACCTGGGTTGTGGAGATCAGATAGGCAGCCGCTCCATGTTAAATACTGGTATGCAGCTGCATCCGGTTAGACTGTAAGCCGACCCCAACATAGTTGGGAAAAGGCTAGGCAGATGATGATGGTAACGGGACGAAGCTGACTTCTAAGCAGGTTTAGGCAGGAAAGCAAAGGCTTTATCCTGCGTGGACAACATAAAATATTAAAAAAATAAACGAGTTTATATAATAAGAGCAACATTTAGGTATACATAAGTTTTTTGCAATCTTTAGACTAGGTCTAGACCCTCTATTATTTCTTACACTGGGCTTTTCCCACGCTCTTTTATATTGCTAAGATTAGTTAGATATCTGAAAGTTTAATTACAATATTGGTTTCGTAGATTATTCCTAGGAGTATAACTATAAACTAGAAGCTATTATCGAAGTTCTTAGGTACTTCGATTCTACTAATATGATAGATAAACAGAAAAAATAAAAGAATAAAATAATAAAAAAAGCATAGAAAAATCGCCCGACTTGCCCTAATTCAGTCGAACCTAAATCAGTTTCACATAAATTCAGGACACGTCACAAAGCGCGCGCCGACTTTAAAATCAGGAAGTCCGTCACCGTCTTACAGCTTGGGCTTTCCGTTCATTTGAATATCTGCGCCTTGAGGGTTCGGACACCGTCGGATATTACATTTGCTAACCCATTTGTACCCGTCGCTGGTCGTTCTACGATCATTATCCATGTCCGACCGGCCGGGCGTCCTTCAGGGACCGCCCTCAGGAATTTGTGTCCCCGCTGTCCTATTGATTCCCTTCACATTCGCTCCTCTTTAAAATTGGGCCGATAATAGATGTTATTGGAGCTCGGGGGGCTTGACGCGTTTTATTGTACGCGCAGATGCTACGCCATTATTGAGATTTCTGAAAATAACGCTACGGTTTTGACGCCTGTGATACTGTGTTTTATAATGAAGGTAATTTTGCAACTTTTACTCTAAAAAATAAGCAAATTACTCATTTTGCAATTAATTAAGTAGGCAGCTTCTTTGAAAACTTTCGTTTTTCTGCAACAGGCAAGTTTTAAAGTTAATTTCTGAAAATTAGCAACGAAATTAAATTGAAGAAGCCCATTTATTTAGAACACGATAACAAAAGTAGAATAACCTAAAACAGAATTTAACAAATTCAAAAACCGAACGCAAGGCGTACCAACTTAATCATGGTCCCAAAACAGTATTTTATGAAACAAAAACGTTTTGAAGTCTATCGGCGCGTAAGGTTTTATTAAAAATATTGTCCGAATGTTAACCCGCGCAGTGAAACAGAAACGGTTGGTGTAATGTATCTTTGCCCCATTCGGGTTCCTTTGTGAAGGGCACGGGTAACGAGCATTATCCACTTGTAGGGAGCCCCTACACGATCCTACATGCTTTATTATTTACGAGCTTTACCCTTTATGTATGTTTTTACGCTAAGATTTTATTGCGAAGCTATTCATGAGCTCAATCCGGTGCGGAAGCTAAGCTGAGAGTGAACTTTGATTGTTTATCTTGGTTATGGAGCGTTCATTACGTGAATGCAGAAGTTGGACGCGAGATTTGATTGATAAAGTTCGTATGAATTTATGGAAATCAATTAGGAGAAAGCATGAAGAATATTGATTTTTGGAACAGTTCCTTAACAACATGCCCGTATGTCGTAGTCTAGTAACGGAAACTCCTAGAGACTGCTATTTTTATAGTACGATACAAAAGAGAAGGCTTCGTTCTTGCCAGGCGACTACAATACATTATTTAAAGCCGTTCTGTTTAATTTACTTTGACACGAGAATATTTCTGTAACCACCGCGTCCCATCAATAAATTGCAAGACCTATATGCCTGCCTATTGTCCCAATTTATCAATAATCCTCTCTTTCGATACCCGACATTAATGAAAAAAGTTAACCCTACGTTGTTTATCTCTTCCATCAGATCAATCCACAATACTTTTACGAGTTGGAATCAAAGCGCGCATTGTAAAAGACAGTAAAAGGCGTGTTGTCGGCTCACCCCTAAACCGAATTAAGTTTAACATCCCAATTGACATATCGTGTTTCGCGAACGTATAACGGCTATTTTGTACGCCTAGGGGATGTGAGGGCCCATCGTTCTAAGTATTATTGTCAGACATTTTCGAACTAGGAAAGGGTTAGGACTGGCATTTTGTAATTCGATTTTTGGCGCGTAAGAAACTTGGATGTCATCTATTTTAGTTTTGGTTAGTCTATGGTATTATACCACAACTGATATTATAATTAACAAACGAAAAATAGTAGGTATTGTAGTTGGTAAGTATTCTGTCTAAGCACAAGCATTCAACTTTTTGCTACAGACATAATCGTGAATCATAATGATTTGCGACATATTTCCAGTGTCAAAGATCAAAGGGCCTGTGACATACGTACATACATTATTATTTGACAGGAGTAACAATCGCAGTGCGGGGTTAACCAACCGTGTGTCGGGGGTGATCCACCAGAATACCAATATTGAACGAGCATGTCCATTGGAATTATGACTTTATGATTATTGTGACAGATTTGAACAAGGCAAGGACATTGAGAATTTTTAATTTTTAATTTTAACAGTTGTCATTTTTGTTCTAACTGAAGAAAACTAAGATAAAATATATGTTAATTCTCTTGTTTTGTAAAATGTTAGCGGATTAAATTTTTCCAATTAAGTTTTTTTTTGTTTGTCAGCAATATCAATGCTCAATTTAGCAAGTAGGCAGCAGTAAATTGTTCCCCTAATATCAAAATCGCTGCGAGCAAACTGACAAGCAAACAACATATTGCAATAAAACGCAACCCATTTTAAACCTCCGTCGTAATATAATACCGTGGAGTCAATATTAGCTAAGTACAAAGTCGTATGTTACAAAAATACTAATATTTTATTCTATACGCTTCATTTGTCACCCTACTTCTGTCACCCGCGTCTGATTGTGCGTGCTTGCGCCGAAGGAAGTTACTTTGAAGCCTCACACACCATTGTCAATAAGTAACCTGAACGAAGTTCAAAGGTTTTGACTCGAACTCGCTCTTGCAACTCGTGATTTTACGGCAGTTTGAGTGTATTACATTTTGTCAATAACTAGGCGTTTTAGGCAAGTTTTTGAAGAGCTACGCTGTGTTATAAGTTTGAAATAATCTTGGGGAGGTTTGACCTTTGACGTTTTGCTCGACATTGAGTAATATTCTTTTATAATTTAATTTTAAAGATTACGAACGATAGTGCTAAGCCACTAGGTACAGGTCAGTCAGTCAAAGACAAAACTAAGTAACCATTCATTTAGTTAAACACAAAAGCGCGTAGAGTATCGGATCAAGTGTTGAAGTGTGATATATAAGTCATAAAAGTATGTCGCCGAAGATACTTTTCATGCCACACCTCACCAATACTTCAATTAAATGGGCTATTCCTTTCCAGATACCATCACTAAACATGTCACCACAACCCTCAAGACATTTCCCTCTCCAGTTGGTTGACAATTCAAGCTCGGACCAGCCCGTGACCGTCAGAGTCATGTGACGGTTGTGAACTATCCATACTAGACTCTAATGACGTATCCCATAATGTATAAGTGTGTGTAAGTGGACTAAAGTCAGGCCGTGGTCAGGAGGCGTCAGTGTGTGGTCAGGACAAGTCAGGACGATGCATTTATCGAGTGAAGTGAGTTCGACGACTAGTGGACTGGGCCATGAGGCACCGTCGTCGAGCTACGGAGGCTCGCTGCCGAGTCAGCCTCTGACGGCAGAGCTGCTTGCTGAAAGGACCTTGGAAGGTCTCTTGGCGGATCATCCTGGAGAGTTGGTGAAGACAGGCTGTCCTCATGTGGTAAGTAGACGAATTATTGTATTATTTAAAATTTGGGAGGTATTCTTGCAATGAAATCTATCAGCGCTGCCTAATTGCGCCAACTTGGCTTTTGTCTTGAAAGTTTAGAGGCCTACTTTTATGGCAACTGCATGTAACGCAAACGAAAGTAATTTCATGGCTGCAGGCTTTGGTGTGTACTGTAGAGTGTATAAAACAATGTACAAAACGTGCCTTAGGATATAGGCTTCAATATGATGTGACGCGCAATGAAATGTGCGAAAGTGAGATACTTATTTCCATAAATTATTAATTCTACCTTTTCTACATAATTCTGATCAATCCACTATCTACGATTTATATTGAGTTTCCTCGTTATAGGTGTGCACAGTCCTACCCCCTCATTGGCGGTCAAACAAGACGCTTCCAGTGGCCTTCAAAGTGGTGGCGCTAGGGGAAGTGGGGGACGGTACCCTGGTCACCGTCAGAGCGGGCAACGACGAGAACTGCTCCGCGGAGCTGAGGAACTGCACCGCAGTCATGAAGAACCAGGTCGCCAAGTTCAATGACTTGAGATTTGTGGGGAGGAGTGGGCGAGGTGAGTTTTAGTATATTATGATACATCTAACTATTCACATTAGGACGCTAGTTAGTCCGGATCCTCAAGATCAAGCGACATGGAATAGACTAGACACTAGATCTTGGTAGAATGCCAATGTGTGGTAACATAGATGGTCAGAAAATGTGAATTTGAGCTAATCCTGTTTGTAAAAAAAGAAAGAAAAAAAAAAATTTGTCGCAGTGCATATGTTACGGCTAAAAGCCGAAGTAAGGCTACACCTAGTTCTAGCCGGCTATATCTAGGTGCAGCCGGTAACAGTTTGTTATAATGCAACCAATTTGGATGTAGCGCTCCGCCGGCCGCTGCCGCGGCACCGCTCGATGCGCTCGCTCGGCTCACGCGCTTTTTGTCACAGTTCTAACCTAACCTAACCCATTTGGCCGCACCTAGGTATAGTCGGCTAGAACTAGGTGCAACCTTTCTTTGGCTTTTAGCTGTAACACATACAAAAATAACAAAAAATAAATAATACGGGGTGGAAGGGACACCGACGCGAAAACGGTTACCACGTATTCAGTACATCATTCTGAGCCTCTCCACATAGGATTTTTTTTAAATCGGTTATTAAAAAAAAAATGGAACAGCGGATTTTTTTTTAATAACAGATTAAAAAAAAATCCGCTGTTCCATACATTTTGACCGTGTAGGTATTGCAATTTTGTAGGAAACAGCAGATTTTTTGAGAATGATGTTCTGAATACGTGGTAACCGCGTCGTCGGTGTCCCTTCCACCCCGTATAAACATACAAAACATTACAAATAATTGTAATTACAAAAGGACAGATTAAAGAAGTTGACAACTTGCACATCGTGACTGCGACAAGCAGGTTACCAGTCAGCATGATGTTGTGCTATGGGGGCCCATAACACAGCACTGGTTTTCAATGGTCCCCAAGAAATAACACACATTGTACATCATAGCAACTTTGAACTAAGAAAGTAGTACGTTTTCTTAGAATAGATCATGAAAATACATTTTCTTTGAGTGCATCTAATGGGCGTGGTAGAACTTAGGGCTTTCGGTACAGGGTCACAAATAACTTTGACTTATTAACTGCTTTTCGTTGGTCTAGTGATTGCAAGCGCGACTCCTGAGCATAAGTCCTTGGTTTGATTTCCAGGCCGGGCAAAGTATTATTGCGCTTTTCCATCAGAAATTTCTCAGTAGCATCCACGGAGTCTGGGTCACATGGGTCTTAAACATAACTGGCGAAATGTGGGTGTACTATTAAGTACACCTCTCCCTAACCCTGCGGGATTTGCAGGCGTGATGTTATGTTATTAACTTCTCTTCAAGAAAATTTATGTATTACCATATTGAACACGAAATTACCAATATTCGCCATTATATTAACGCCAGCACATCAAGCACCCGCAACTGTAAAATTTTCCCAATCAACCTAGAACCTAATGCTATAACAATAAAGTTGAAACTCCATTAAAGAAATTTGACAGATTGTAGAAGCTTGATGTGCTGACGTCTGTACATCTACCACGTTATTAATTTAAGAGGTTGCCTTCCGACATACCCACCTTACCTATTTAAAGATTTATGGCATAGATTTTCGTAGCGGGGCCTTAACAGATCAATTACCCCCATTGACTTAATATTCCTACAAAGAGAAGACCTGTTGAAATATTCAGAAGGCGATCCTCCCCGGGCTTTGTTTTTGAGTGCGTACTCAGGGGAGACGGGGGATTTTTTATGAGTAGATGTCTGCATTATCGTAAACATTCATATATGCTTACGGTTTTTTAGATAGAAAAGATGAAAATTATATATATATTTTTTTTAAATGTACTTTTTTTAATCTGTTGTCCTATTTGATACGAACTCCAAACAATGTCAAAACGTAAAAACCTACTACTAGTTTCTCAAAGCCTCTGATTCTAAAAGTTTCTAGAGATCTCTGGAGTGTCACCGGAATAAACTTGTATAGTTAAAACTCCGGACTATGCGTAGCAGTGAACTGCGTTACGCGGTTACAATTAACCATCATCATTCTCCCGACCTTCTAATATCCCAACTTATTTGGGGTCGGCGCAGCATGTCTTCTTCTTCCATACTTCTCTATCATCTCCGAGATTACAATTAACCAACCAATAGAAATCTTTGAAAAAAATACCCCCTTGCAAAGAGATTTGCCCACAAACTTACATCAAACGATAATCGAAATTCCTAAATCAAACAAAATATCTATAGACCATTGAAACACTACTGTCCGTTTTCACACACACTATGCGACTTCTTTATGAATGCTTAAATAAAACGCTGTTTTCTACTCTCGGTTAGCAACCAGTGCTAGCAGTGACAGCCTAGTGATGTGACCGTCGGACTGCCAATTTCTCGAGTTCGAACCCAAAACACGTACTCTGATTTTTAGGATTTATGTGCGTATTGTAAAATTATATTATCACTTGCTTTTCCTTCACCAAAGTGAAGGAAAACATCGTGAAGAAACCAAACCAGCATGCCTGAGCGATATTTCTTGACGGCATGTAAAGCCAAGTCAGAGGCCCATGGTCGGCATAAAAACTCTGACACCTGGCTAGGCTGCACTGACAGTTCCAATCCCAACAAATATCTAGGCATTAATTTTTGTGTCACCTAGTGTACCTGTAAGGCGTGAATTACACAGAAACGGCGTACGATGAAGGCGCGGCGCAGGCATGATGCCGCTTCAAAACGTTTTCATACAAAATGTACGTAGGCAACGTGTCGTGAATTACACTCAAGCGGCGCGGCGCAGGCACGCCGTTCTTTCGTTTCCTTATAAATTCCACGCCTGCGCCGCACCTTACGCCGTTTCTGTGTAATTCGCGCCTAAGACGGGTATAAGTGACCTGACACAGGGTTCACAGTACTATGATAGTAGGTGCTAAAGTAATTGCGCGGTCAGCCGCCTCTGCGTCGCGACGTCTGCACTTGAGGTGATTCCGATGTAAGACTAGTGGCCGATTACTTGCGGGTAGGCTACCTCTTGGGTTATAATCAGGAAATGGTTGAGGGTTTACTAATAATGGGTTTATTTGAATAACCTCCGATGGGAGTGTCAATGGTACTTGAATCCACAACGACGGCCACGGGTCACTTAGTCTGATGAGGTGAACGCTCTACGGCTTTGGTTGACTTCATGAGAGGAGCTCGTGGGTAATAACTAGTAATGAAAACAGCCGCCTTGGTCGATCTCCAGGTTTAGCCACGCTTGCCTAGGTTAGTCCGTGAATGGGTGACCAACAATTACATACCGAGTTTCCTCCGTGCCTCGGAAAGCACGTTAAGCCGTTGGGCCCGGCTGTTATTTGTAGATCTTTGACAGTCGTTACAAGTAGTAAGAAGTCAGAAAGTCTGACAGCCAGTCTTACCAAGGGGTATCTTATTACCCAGTACTAACTAAAATACTGGTATTTGGCTGCATCCAGTTAGACTAGAAGCCGACGGGAAAAGGCTAGGCAGATTATGATGATGTATGACTTCATGAATGTCGAAGGTGGAGCTGATTTGGTCACACAGGTGTTTCAGAACTTAATAGGTAATGAGATCTTCTCTTTGTCGTTTGTTTTACGGCTTTTTTTTTTTTTTTTTTACGGATGGGAAATCATCAAATGACTTCTCCCGCTCTGGGTGGAGTGGGAGGGAGTGTCAGACTCTTACTGACTAAAACCCATCCATGTTCCTTCATTGCCCTTTGTGTTCCAGGGCCACGGTATCTCTTTCGAACAGTCCCGCAGCCCCGGCAGGCATCGGCCCTTGCGGGCCCCTTCCTGGTTGCTGACATCTCTTTGAGGCGCGCGTGGAACACGAACGCGCCGTCGACACGGCTTGTTTTACGGCTTATAAGACCACAAAACTCAAGGACTCGTTGAGCCCAGTTGAACGATAGCCTACTCTCCATTTTGAGTTCTTTGAGTATCAACACATAATCGTTATTGCTTCACATTTTTCTCAGGCACCCCATCGAAAGCACTTCTAGCAAGTCTATGGTAAAATTGCGCAACTCACAATAATAATGCCTTTTATTTTGACAATAACATTCACTGCGTTATTTACGTAGGTACTAAAAAGACGAATTTTTGAAATCTGTCAAACTATGTCCTAGGAATTTTCTTCAAAATCTTTCAGATTTTAATTATTGATAGTTTGTTATGCGAATGAGGGTGCTCGATTTATCACACTTGATCATTAATTAGAGAGTATACAAATCTACGGTGTTGAATGATCTCTAAGCGATACGAAAGTATCAAGTTCTGCGGAACAGTAGTAATCGTTTGCGCACTTATAGCTCTTCTGTACGGATCTCTTTACAGCTCAAACTGATACTTTGGTGTTTAACCCTTATTAGCGTCAGGACACGCAACTTACGCGGTGGCAACTATGTATAGGACTTACATTTAAGTTTAGCTATTTATGGTATTTTGCCCTGTGTTAATTTTTTATATAAAAAAATTAACACAGGGCATTGCCGGTTCTCACTAGGGATTGATAAAGAGAAGGACCAAAATAATCACTGTCATCAGCCACGATTTGAATATAAAAGGATGAGACATTAAAAATAAAAATGTATGATCAAAAGATTCAAATAGACTACCCTTTTTCATTTTCAAACTGTATTTCCAAAAAGTAAAACAGTGCCCCATTTTCGCAAAATATCCCATTACATAAACAAAATCTCGTTACCATCAACGTAACGTAAACCAGAATTAACGTAAACAGTTCGGATCGATCTAAATGAACAACGGAGCGGAAACAAACTTAAAGTTAGGGGTCGCAAACAGGAGCATACGAACTGTAAACTTGCTTCGCGTCTCATATTCAAATAGTGCAGGGGAGCTAACGAAGGAAGATGGGGTCGCGAACCTTTGGGCGTGATGTGACGTAAGAAAATGTCACTGAATATGTCATGCGTGTCACTGTGTTCCGTGTCGATGACGGATAAACAAGCGAAGGCGGGATAAATTGTTTGTTTCATATAATCATGTTAATACGATGTGTTCTTGTTTACATTTTGATTTTGAGCAAAGGGTTATGTTGGTAGGTGTTAGGTGGTTAGTTTGATTTAATGGCAATTGTTTTTGGATTGTACCCCTTTTAAAATGAAAAATAATCATTAACGAGAGATTTCTGAGTCTCTAAAGACCATTCACAAGCTTCATCAGGACTGCACTGTGTGCTACTTAACATAGTCGAAGCATAAGCTAATTGTGTTAAAGAGCGCTAATTTCCTTCGGATGGAGTTGATAGACGCGTGAAACATTAAAGTGGATTTCACCCCCGTTGTACAAATATAACCCTCATTAAAAATTCCTCAAACAAACAAAAGCTTTCGGCTAGCGTGTACACGAAAAAAACCAATATAGCCCAGAGCGGCGGGAAAGTGGAAAAGAAGTTAAGAGGTGTCTATTTGTCACGTTCCTTCCTGAATAACGCTCTGCTTTCCAATTAAGGGTAAGCGCTCTCTTTGTTTATCTTAAATTGCGAGAAAATCTCACTCAAATTATCGGGTAAAAAAGACAAAGGGGGATCGCTGTGGAACATAACTTTTGCTTCGTTCCGGGATAAAAAGTTGCGTATCTAACATCGAGGGACGGGGCGCGGGGAATTTTTAATAAGCGAGAAATTTAATGAGGGCCCCCCAACCACTTTTTTTGCCACGGTTTGCCGTGTCAGCTAGCCAAGGGAAGGCCTTTATACTTCGTATTAGAGAAGAATTATTAATTACTCGTAAGATCTTTTTCTTTGTTTCCAAATTATTTTGGAGCTTGTGTAATATCCAATTACTTGTTACGGAACATGATAATGCTGGATAAAAATGTTTTTCTCGATAGAAATCCTTAAGGACTTATATCAGTTACATTAATATCCTAAATTATATTTTTCCCGAACCATATTCTTTATTTGTACATCTCAAAAACCATAAGCTAACACATTTCATTTCTTATACGGACGTAAAAATTAAAAAGTACTAACTGTCACTTTTCAAATTAAAAAGGCATAGCCAATACAATTTCAATTCATGGCTGGTTTAAATTTAACCTTACCTTATTATACCCCCGAGTGAAGTAGTAAGAGGGCAATTTAACGCACCAGCAGGCAAGAAGCGACATCTGCTAATCGATTGATTGACCCCCACCTTACAGCTAGACTCGATAAAAAATACGCCCCTAGCCTCATTTGTCCCTTGTCCCTGATCTTATACACAGCCTCTGTAATTGCCTTTATATTGTGCGTTGAAAGATATCGACTGGAGTTTTTAGAAAATGTTTAGGGTAGCTATATTTTCAGGAGTACTATGATGGCTTTCATAATATTCCTGAAAATATGTTGATTTGTCTGATATTTAAACCTATTATTTACTGTCTATAGTTCAGAGTTCTGAGGGAGTTTCAGACTGGTTCCAGAATTTTGAAGAACTTATTGATATTATGAAGTCGCTTGAAATTCTCAAGATTGGTCAAACCTGAATACAATTATACACCTTGCTTGAACCAGAGATCAAACTTAAGGCTCATCAAGCTTAAATCACGAAACGTCAAAATCAGATTAAAAAAAAAAACACAAACAAATGGGCCAATCAGAAACATTTCTTTGTTCCCGCGTTCCAGATCTAAAGTTTTACTTTTCTTTGTCAGACAGTCAGGTTACGATTGCAAAACAAACCAACGCAGGCATTCCTAATCTTTGAGCTCTAACAAAGGTCTACAGTTAACCAAACAGTGTCGGTAGGACACAATGGGCTCTCGAGCTCAGTCTTCACCCCATCTGTGCCTTGTTTCACCCCCAGGAAAATTATTTTTGTATAGAGAACGGCGAAAAAGATCTCGGCCTCACCTTTCGTTATTAACTCGACCCCCTTTGATGCACTGCCCCTTTGCGAACTAATGATTTCAATTTCGCCCTGTTATTTTGAAAACCTCGCGCTGTATGTTATGGGATGATTGAGGATGTAAATTAGCGTTTCAAGGGTATGTTATTTGAATAGAACGAGCTTTAATATTGTAAATGGGGATTTAGGATAAGTGTGGTTTTGTAAGGAGTTGCTTTATAATGCTGGGTACCTATATGAATGTTTACACAGCAGGAAAGATGCGTAATGATATGGTAAAGATAACTTGTGTTAAAGTTTAAAGTTAAGAAAACTGATGAATGTGGATACATGGTGTCTGTGATACAATGACTTTTAATCATTAGTACAGTTGGTTTTCTTTTTTGAATAATTGTTCTTGTGCACTTTAAATGTGTTTAAAAAATAAAAACAAAAACTTATTCAAACCTTTTCTAGAATCATGTTAGCAGTTGTAAATTCGCATCTCTTCTAAAGTTATGTCCAGAAAAGTTTTTTGTACAGTCATCAGCATCTCAAAAACACTTGTAGTAATAAGTCTTAACATAATTGTAAAGAGCATCGCTAACTACCGCCACAGTTTAAGATGAGCATCCATTTAACTTTTATTAATTTAAAAGAGAACCATTGGGTGGGTACAAAAAATTCATAAGCGAAATTGAGACGGTCGCGCGACAGGGATGGCGAATTGGTGATACGCTTTTCTGTGGGTCAGAGAAGGATAGAGCAAGTTTCTTTTCATATCGTTCCGTCTTTTTGGAGTTGTTCTCTTTCCGTTTTTAATTATTGAACCACTCATTCCTAATTATTGTTATTAGCGTTGGGGAGAGTGGTGAAAATTGAGGGTCTCGTCTCGGCATATTGACCGCTCTGCTGGCTGGTGGGAGCTTCCTAGGGGACTGGTTTTAATTGTGCACGCTTTTGACTTTTCCTCTTGTTCTTTAGACGCCTCAATAAACTCGGATTTTACGGTGTGTCGCTTGTATTAGTTATTTTATTGGCTGGGGAAGTTTTATATTGCTGCGGAAATATAATGCAATAAACGTACGTATCGTAGATCCTTGTTCCGCATCGACAACAACATAAAAATATCTACGTATACATGTTTATGGTGCTAGTATGTTTGATATATTCCGCATGAATGAGGAGTCAATTCGCTAATGTCCCTAATGCGTATCGGTTGGCTTTAGGTATTTTATATCCAAATTGCTCCTCTAAGCCGAAAATCCCTAGTAAGCCGTGTAACCGAGATCAAAGGAGCTCTCCACCATTGCCATTGTGGCTCATTTTTTATTTAGCGTTGCGAGAGAGAACTCTTATCTTAACGTGCCTCCCGCGTACTTTATGACGTTATAAAGCTGATTTTTAATCCGACGTGAACGGGAAATTGCCGAATTTGAATTTGGAACTGAATTTGAATTTGGAATAATATTTTAACTGTTATCAGTTTTGTGAGCGTACTTTTGGGTAGTTATTTATGAGTTAGTGAGTTGGAATGGAATTTGCTATCTTTTTCAAAGAAGGTAAAATGTAATTCTCTAATACACAAAACTTATACTGTCACTTACGGGATATCTTCCGGGATTTGCTTGCAACAGCGTCGAAATATCGGGAGCTCAAAATAATGAACAATCACGGAAGATATCCCGTAAGTGACAGTATAAGTTTAGTTGTAAACAGTGTGTGTAAAACACTATTATACATATTTTATTCGATTTCAATAAAATTATACAGGCAGCGCGATAATTAAACACACTGCCCGTTCTTAGTTTCAGTAGTTCACATTGTCAACGTAAAAAAATGAAGCTCTGGTTCGATAGATGGCGCTGAGTGTCTCATAAAACCAAGCTAACTTATTTCACATTCAAGAAGGATTTCTTTTTTAACCTCAAAATTAATCAATTCACGATACTCACGAAACTTTCATATTATTAAACAATTCAGTAGAATTTTAAATAAAAAATATCAATTTCACCCCTTCAAAAAAATGTTTCAATAACTGAAGCTAAACACAATATTTTTATGAACAATCAGTGGCTCCCCCTGGCGGATACACACAGTTTATGAAGTGGGTAGCACGTGCAAGTGCAATATGTTAGCGCGCGGCGCCGGGGGTGGGCAGAAAGGCTTTTTATGAATAACTTAATGATTTATGGAGTTAGAAAATAGCTTTATGTTTGCTTTTCTGAAAGTTTTTTGCTGGTAGGTTGTTGCTTAGGTTTTATGTACTTAGATGTATGTAGGTATATGGTTGATTCCAAAGGTGTTTTTTTTTTTAAATATAGTGGAGTATGAAATGGATTATATAATCAGAATAATTAGCCCCCAATTCTGAATTATTTTCATACGATGATCACTGAATTAACTCCAAATGCTGCATTTGGGGTCATCACAGAATGTATTATTCCATACTTCTTTATAGTTGTCATCTCAGCAGGCACCTCTTTTCTAGCCATAGTATCCTTGATACAGTTCATCCATCGTTTAATGTGGTTTTGCCCTACCAGCTAGTAGTAAAAAAAGCATATTTGTTTCGATTCTAGAAATGAAGCCTGATTTACCCCAAAGAAAATTATAATATTCATATGGATATAACCAAAAGAGTATAGTCGTAACACGAAGCGATTCGTAGTTTATGACTGCCCTCACAGAAAAAAAACAAAGTTCAGTTACAGTAAGTACGTAATTATTTACCCTTTGACATACAGTTGCCAATAACCGTATACTCCATGCATACTAACAAGCGCACAGCAAGTATTCCGTAGCTATGTCTCATGTAGATTCCTCGCCATTCCATCCATATTACATAAGTAGTCGGAATGGGTAATTCAGATCTCCGTCCGGGAGACAATAAAACTTTTCTTTTCTGCGTATATTTGCGCAAAAACAATTTCTTGGTCTCTCTCTTAAGTTCTTGCCGAGTTTATGCGGGTTTTATGAAAATAAGCGGGTGGCCGCTCATTTCGGGTCGAGGGGGTGTGCGGTGGGGTCGCGGCCCGGAGGGGGGTGTTTATGTCGTTTTCATGGCTCGGAGGAGCACCGCCGCGGCTTTTGGCTTCAAGCCAGACGCTCAGAATACTAGTCTCTCTTTTGTTTTGCTCGGAATGTTATCTCGGTACGTTTCTTTTATTCAGAATATAATTTGGGATCTAAATATGAAATCTTTCGCTGTGCGGGATGCTGGAGGGAAATAGTGTTTGTTAGCGTTGTTTGTTTAGCTTCTGCTCCTGTTTACAGGGTATAAATTATACATAACTAGGTTTTTACCGAAGAATAGGTATGACATGTATTTTCTTGAAAGTGGATAATGAAATTCTGCTTTTGTCAAAAAATATTACGCATTTATTATAAACACATTCCAACGAACCTTTCACCGTAATCATTCAACAATTAATTCCGAAAAAGCCCACATCCAGTTTGTGGTACATACAATTATTCAATTAGCACCTATATGATCATTCATTACTGCGGGGTGTAGAATGTCAACCGATGAACTTTACCAGAATTACCATTGGGTATGTGTGTCGATACGTCCGTGATTGTTCAAACGCTTGGCGCCGTGTTTGTGGTCGCACTGCGGTCGATGTGTTACGATGGCATTTCGACTACACCACTCCTCGCTTTCCATCGCTATATAACACGCTAATACCCGATTGTTAAGCATCCATTGCTTTCATTATCCAGCGCTGTACATCGCTGAATGGTACGTTTACGGCAATGGGTACTGTTTAGGATATTGCCTCGTTACGTGACGTCATTGTCGCGAGTTCCAACACTTATTAAGTGATAGGATGGCTCACGACCACATTTACACACACAGCTTATCATTTTGTGCGTTGAACGGTTGCAATAAGTCGCTTACTGGGCGGAAAAGATTATAAGCATGCAAAAATATTTTGATTGAAAAGAGTGTCCATGGAGTTTCTTGCCCATTCTTCTCCATATAGATCTACGCTTTGGACTGGGCAACAAAAGTACTGTCACATGTTATTATGCCTTGTGTCTGTGACTGTAGCTTCGCCTTCTTTGTTTTTCTGACATTCAAAAGTGCCTGTTATGGTCCAATTGAAATGAATGCTTTGAGTTTGAAGGTTTACTTAAAAGACGGTAAGCACGTGTCGATTTTCAGGAATAAGTAGATTGTTATAATTTTAACATTACGACGCGTTCAAACTATAAATCAATTTAGTTTTTTTTTGTTATTTCATTACTTATATTGCTAGTCTATTCAAGCAAAACATGTACGCTGCTGTCTGACACCATTTTTGCTCTACAATTTCAGTCACGCCCTTCCCAAAACAAAAGCCAACAGAATACCAACATTTCTCTTCAAAACATTGAACATCTTAGTAAATCGTCGTGCTAGTAATCCGTGTGTTCGTGTCGGCATCCCAGCTACGATTACTCGGCCGGCGGAGCCCCACAAATCAACCGAGTTACCGCCGCCGACGGCAACCGAATGGGTTGACGACGCAGCCGCGAATTCTTTATACATTCCAAGGTTGGAACTTGCTAGATGGTTTCTGTACGTGCTTCGGTGGGCTGTGTTTTGGTTGTTGAAATGGGTTTTAGGAGTTTAATGTTGCTGGAGAAACATACCTTCAATGATGCGAAGAATACTTGGTTACAGGATTTTGATAGAGGGGTTTTGATGACTCCAGAAGGCTAATTACGTACCATAATTAAAAAGTAGGTTAACAAGTGGGGTACTTTTTACGATTGGCTCTGTCCGCTGAGATTAAAATCTGCAAGTTCTTAGAAACTGAAACTGCCCCAGTGATGTTAGGTGCATTTCTTCAAAGAAAAGGATTTGTGGGATTTGGTGCATAGACGTACAGCTGTTAGGTTTAGGTAGGTACCTAAATTAATACATCAAAAATACAACGTATTTGTTGGCGTTTAGAATTGCAGAACGAAGGACCAATAAATACAGAATAACATGAAAATAATACAATCCTATTATTGTGTGCCGAGAATAAACTCTCTACCTTCAGCATTTCTTACAATTTTGTATCTCTTAAACCTACTTATACTCATTGAAGTTATGTTACGTTATGTAGTGTTTTTGTTGAAGTATTTTGTTATGTAAGTTATAGGTACTCCCGAGTTCCCTGACGGTCGACCACTTTTCAACCTTATAATTTAGGGCATAAGGGCGAACCGGGGCTGCGGGACTGTTTGAAAGAGATACCGCGGCCCTGGAACAAAAAGGGCAAAGAAAGAACATGGATGGGTTTTAGACAGTACAAGTCTGACACTTCCTTCAGCTCCGAACAGAGCGGGATTTAAAAAAAAAAGAACTCAAAGCATTTATTTCAATTAGACCATAACAGGCACTTTTGAATGTCAGAAAAACAAAGAAGGCGAAGCTACAGTCCCAGACACAAGGCATAATAAATTGTGAAAGTACTGTAGTTGCCCATTCCAAAGTGTAGATCTCTATGGAGAAGAATGGGCAAGAAACTCCATGGACACTCTTTTCAATCAAAACATTTTTTTTTTCGGATGGGAAATCATCAAGTGACCCCTTCATTTGATGATTTTCCATCCGAAAAAAAGGGTGAAAAGTGGCAGACCGTCAGTGGACTCGGGAGTACTTGAAAGTTTCTACCATAACATAACATAGCGTCTCTATTTTCCCGAAGGATTACGGCCGAGTTGTGCATAGTGCCCACATTTCGTCAGTTATGTTTAGGTCCCATGCAATAGTGTGCGAGCCTATTACCATCAACCGGGCTTCTTTTGAAAATTTACCAAGCTTATACTATAATTTTTCTTATACAGGTAAATCGTTCTCCCTAACGATAATGCTGGCGACGTCCCCCCCTCAAGTGGCGACGTACCAGAAGGCCATCAAGGTGACGGTGGACGGTCCTCGGGAGCCCAGGTCCAAGACCAGGCACCACGGCTTCCATCCCTTCCACTTCGGTCCTCGGTTCCCGCCTGACCCCTTGATGGGGTCGCTTCCTTTTAAGTTGTCAGGTAAGGTACAAATAATCATCTCACTACGGTCCTTTCACGGTTATTTTACCTTTAGAAGCAGCAACCCAACAGTAACTCGAATTAAGATAACTGTGATTTTGACAAAACCTCTATTTTCCATAATCAGAGGTGAAATAAGTGTGAAAGGACTGTATTAAATTAAGATTTGTCAGGAGTCATGGTTTCCTTAAAAGGCGCCGCCTATTTTTAAAAATATACTCTATGGGTCTACTCTTGACCTCAATCATGTCCTGAGGACACAGATGAGGTCGACGATGGGGCGAGCTAACCCAAAAGAAGCGACTTAAATAGATTGGGGTCATATGAATTTGGGAACACCGACGCAGGCAGGGTGTTCCACTCCTTGGCTGTGCGCATAATAAAGGATGTAACAAAGCGCTTCTTGCGAATGTGTGGAACATCAATAAGGTATGGGTGATAACCTGCAGTACGTCTGGACTCCCGATGGAAGAAGGGAGATGGTGGAAGGAGCTGGTGGAACTCTTTGGCACACTCATCGAAGTAAAGTCTGTAAAAGGCCGACAAACACGAAACTTTGCGGGGGTGGCCAGGCTATGAAGCTTGGTTTACCAGCATATCGTCAACAATGAGCTTCTTGGCTCTGCGCTCAACAGAGTCGAGTCTGGCTAATTTGTAGTTGGCTGAGCCATCCCAAATACCTATAGACCTGTAAAAACCAGTTAGCTAGCTACAAATCACCAGTTTTCCGCTTGAAGCTGGTTTTACTTGTCTTAAAATAAGAGAGTACCTATTCTTTTAAGGCAGGTCCTGACTACAACTACCTATAGGTAAGAATAACTCGGTTCTAAATAATAGTTCATTTTGATACAAGTGAGCAAACTCTGTCATTACAGCCGAGCCGGAATTGATTTTGATTCATTAAAAACTATGATTTAATTTGCTTTTTTTCCCTTCTTCATCTAGAGAAGGTAATCAAGACACTTCATTTCAGATACAAGATTATCAGACATTCTCATTCAATGGTAAAAGTAATAACTTGAAATACGATGTTTAGTTATTGCTTGAAGTTAGAACTGTCATTAGTTACAATTCTTAGCATTTCTTTCGTTGACGGTTTACTTACTTTCTTCAAATTCTTGTCTATTGCTTAAAAATGGTTTCATAAGTAGTAGCTTAAGCTCAAATAATTACTTTAACTTGACGATAGATACCAGGGACAAAACGCGACTGCTTATTGCATAAATAACACACAGAAAACACACACACCACACCACACCACAGTATAATATTGCTGCTACGTACTTTGTATTGATTACTTTCTGCCTAGCCTTTTCCCAACTACATTGGGGTCGGCTTCCAGTCTAACCAGATGTAGTTAAATACCAGTATTTTACATGGAGCGATATCTGATCTCCACAACCCACTTAGTACTGGGTAATACGATACCACTTGGTAAGACTGGTTGTCAGACTTTTTGGGCCACTGACTACCTAACGACTGTCAAAGATCTACAAAGGCTATGTATTGATACCTTTCTAATAAACCTATATTGTGCTGAGAAAATAAATCATTATTATTACTATTATAAAGATATCCATTATGACGTTCCTCAAACTTGAGATCTGACCTATCCCCTGTCCTGACGGCGCGATGTTTCTATCCGAAAGATATTAAATTGTCAGCCGGGACCGTTGTCACTCCTCGTCTGCGCCTCAAAAGGGGATTTAATTCGGTCCAAAAGTTTTGCGTGACAATTAATTATCAATTTGAGGGTCCTCAACTTGACACCTGCGAGTACACGAACTGTGTTTTAATATTCTAGAAACATTAGCAATTATGAAGTTTCTTAAGTTTGTTAGTGAAGTCTTGGTTTAATGGTTATGTTAAAATTTAAAAAAATTAGCTGGTGGTCTACTATGATGTCTTCTGCAGGAGTAATTCCAGTGTGGGAAAGAGATGGCGCTAGACGACCTGTATAGCTCTGTCTCTTTCCCACACTGGAATTACTCTTGCTTTAAGAAGTCATAATAACACCCCTGAAATTATGTTCTCATCTTTTTGAAGATATTTGAATGAAAACAAAATCAACATTCGTTTGAGGTTCGGTCAAACCGGTATGGAAAAATTGCGGACACGACTCCGGACACTACTCCAGACACCGTACCGGACAGACTATGTCCTAAGTATCTGTCAGTCTCTTGTGTCCGCAGCCGACTAAAATTATAATCAATCAATGTAGATGGTTGCAAACCATCATCTGCCTAGCCTTTTCCCAAGTATGTGGGGGTCGGCTTCCAGTCTAACCAGATGCAGCTGAGTACCAGTATTTTACATGGAGCGACTGCCTATCTGTCCTCGACAAACCAGTTACCGGTAAAACGATAGATACCACTTGGTAACACTGGTTGTCAGACTTTCAGGCCACTGACTGCCTGTGACGACTATCAAAGATTTACAAATGATAGCCGGGGCCAACGGCTTAACGTGCTTTTGGAGGCGCGGAGAAAACGTGGTAGGAAACGGTAGGTGAGCACGTTTAACCCAAAGATCGACCCGAGCGGCTGTTATTATTTAGCCTCGCGCTGCACAATGTGGTTTAAAAAAATGTAGCTATGCGTCTAGATAATCTTAAATCTCGTATTCACGGCAATATATACATCTAATTTCTTACTACAAAATTGAAAATAGGCGAGTCGACTTTCTCCCGTAACAAATATGGCAGGTGAATGAGATTTCCCCAATATCGGGAGGCGCGTCGCGACGCCCCGCTAAGCAGGGTCGCGTCGCTAGGAGCCGCTCCCTTCAATTGCACCTAATAAACACCGTTGTAATTGTGTGCCACATTATTAAAAAGAGCCGAAATAAAAAAGTTTTTAATAATATTTTCATTGATTTCTTTTTCAGACGTATAAGCCTGGTTTTAAGAATGTCAGTACTAGGCTTTGCTCGAAGCTTCATTATACTTTCAATAGCTTGTGTACTATTCCAAGTCATAGCTTATCTATCTGTGTACTAAATTTCATCCAAATCCATCCAGACGCTTATGCGTGAAGAAGTAACAAATACACAAACAAATACAATCAGTCACATATGTTGAGTTTTGCCAGTTTATTCAATTAAAACTACGATAAGGCCCCGTAGACTCAAACTCAAAGCATTTATTTCAATAAGACCATTACAGGCACTTTTGAATGACACAAAAAACTAAGAAAGCGAAGCTACAGTCACAGACACAAGGCATAATAAATTGTGAAATTACTGTAGTTGCCCATTCCAAGCCGTAGATCAAGGAGAAGAAAGTGCAAGAAACTCCATGGACACTCTTTTCAATCAGAATATTGTTACAAAATCTTGATTGAAATACTAATGCTAATGTAGCAGCTTTGAGATGATGCTTTAGTGACAATAGGTAATGTTACCTTGACTTCAAGAAACGAATTTCCTTACAACACCTTTGCTTTCCACCTCGACACCACAACAAAACATTAACGTACCACCTTGCCTACATTTCTAACTCTCAAGCTGCCTTTATCACCTCAGCGTACTACGCTTTCGTAGTACGCGCTTGTCGTTCTCTCGTAGTACGCAAGTGTCGTCGCAAACCTCGTTACGTCGGGTGTCAAAGGGCTGTAACTTAATTACACAACACGTAGGTACCGTCGGCGACACCAAGCGTGCCAAGACACCGGAATTAATGCACGCTAATTTAGTTAGGATTTTATATCGGGTTTGTAATGAGGTGGAATTGTTTGATTTGTGATCTTGAAGCGTACTTATAACGCTGCGGGACTGTTCGAAAGAGATACCGTGGCCCTGGAACACGAAGGGCAATAAAGGAACATGGATGGGTTTTAGTCGGTAAGAGTCTGACACTCCCTCCCACTCCACCCAGAGCGGGAGAAGTCATTTGATGATTTCCCATCAGTAAAAAAAAAAAAAAAGCGTACTTATAATAAGTAATTTACTGCCGGCTTCTCTGTTTCCCGATCATTATAATCTAGATCTCTTCAAAGTTCGAGTAAATCGGTTTCTTCTGGGCAAGCTAAGTTTCACATCAGGCGAGTTGCGGCCAAACGCAAGCCTATTTACTTATTTAGTATTAAAAAAAAGTTAACATCACGCTTGTTCGCTTGAAGGGTTAGACAGAAGTGTACCTATAGTACCTACATTCACTTTCACTAGTTAAATATTTAAGTCTGACGTAATAGAAGTTTTCTATGTTAAGTGATGTGAAGTGTATTTATGAAAAGTGATTCTTACTTAGTCTGTATGACAACTTTCCTAAGTGCAATTGTCTAGAGGTCATCTACTGTAGATATGACCATTGATCTATGAGAAGGTAATCTTTTGACCTCGTACGCTACGTGATGTGACTTGTAGTTGTAGTTAATTTATAGTTTACTAGCTGTTGCCCGCGACTTCGTTCGCGCAATTTTGATGAGTATGAGTGAGGTAAAAAAAAGATAGCCTATGTCCTTCCCCAGGATATATTCTATCTGCTCGCCAAATTTTATAACGTTCCGATCAGCTGTTTAGTCGTGAAAAGGTTGCAAACAAACAAACAGAGTTACTTTGGCATTTATAATTTTAGTATGGATGTGCTTCACTGATGGTACATTCAGGATACATGCTACAGACTGAACCTCCTTGCTATTCACGTCCTTAGTATTATGATCCTTAAGCTCGTTGACACTATTTCTAACTTAGATTTATCCAATCATAATCTTGCAACAATACCATGAAGCTGCTAAGTGCTAGTCACTCCAGTGACTCTCATTAGACAAAACCTACGTTCATAACAAGCTCACTTCATCGCCAGGTTCTTTCATCTGACGGCCTCGTCAGTTGTTTCTCTTTAGAAACAATTTAGCAAGCACTTCAATATGTAAATTCCTCGCTTGGCGGCTGTTCCGAAGGCAAGTCTTCGCTGCCCTCTTACCGGCACCAATAACCCTTGTGAAATCATGATAAATTATCTACACTCACGTTCGCGCGTTCCTCTTATAGACGCGAATTTGTTACACGGATGTTTAAAGTTCGGAAGCGACATCTAGGCCGGAGGTTTTCTGTTATCTTATCTATATATCTATACAAATAAATATATAATTGAAGTGTCAGTTTGTAATTTCAAAATAACAGCTTTTTACTAAGAGCATATGAAAATATATACGGCACTTATAACAAAAACACATTGTTTTAAATTTTTGTCTGTCTGTCTGTTTGTTCCGGCTAATCCCCGAAATGGCTGGATCGATTTTGACGGGATTTTTACTGGTAGACAGTTGATGTTATAAGGTCTAACTTAAGCTACTTTTATTTTTTGAAAAATTATTAGGGTTCCGTGCAAAAAAAATTAAACCCTTAAAATTGTAAACAAAACCCGATACAAAAAGGGAAGGAATATTTTTATACTAAATTCACGCGGACGAAGGTCGCGGGCTACAGTTAGTGTCGTAATAAGACAGTTCATTGAAATACCCTGGTTAGGCAAAGTTTTATTCGGTTTTTCATCAGGAATTTCTCTGCCTTAGAGGCTGGATTTGCGTCCAGTTGTGTACTTTTAGGTGCACTTTTGCCTTATCCTTCGGAATTACAGCCTTGATGCTGTATTTATGTATATACCTACCAATAACTCCGAAAGGATTTTGACTTTAATAAGTCAGAAAATGGAGGTCAAAGTCCAAAAAGCAAAACAAGCACACGAGTTGACATTCCTAATTGGTTCAGACATCCAGTCGCGAACCATTTTCGTACATCCTCGTATCTCACGTCGCCGTGTGAGCGCCACTTAAAGTCGCAGCCTTCGCATTATTAATGAGGGAGTCTTAGAGAAAATTAAATATAGCATTAGGCCCGGAAGCCCGGGATTGTGGAGGCCGGGGGAGGAAGAAACGGGGGCCACATAACCCTTCAGTGCTCGCGACAATGCGGGTGCATAATTACGCATTTGTAAATTTTAAATGTCCCACCCACCTCATACAGCCTTTTGTATGACGTGATTCGCGCTTTCACTGTACATTTTAAACGGTTTCAAATGGATTCGTATGATGACGCCTCCCGCGCGATTAACTCCAAATGTGACGTCATTTTTATTGACGTGACGTGTTATTCAACATTTACGGTAGCGTGGATGTTGTAAATTCATGAGCAGTCTTTTTGGGATGATTGGTGGAAATGTATTTAATTATTTGAGATGGTTATCATTTTGTAAACAAAAAGTTACCTGCCCAAAACTAAACACACAAACCAGGGGTCAAACTTTCAGTACCTATAGTTAATTAATCGTACCGATCAGTTCGCAACCTTACCCGTTAACTCCCTTGTCACAGCTACTTTCCTACACCGAAAGGTTAATTAAGCAAAACAAAAAGGGGTTAAACAAAATCAATAGACGCAAATTCATTAAACGCTAAGCAGATTGAAATCCAAGATGGCGGCGGCGGGTTAAGGCGCGTTGACAAAGCGTCGTCGTTAGTTCGCGAGCCCTCTTATTAACCTTATGATGTACGGAGGGCATCCGTCTTGCTAACTCCGGGTTGTGACGTCATCCCTTAGCACTAACTAGAAGCTTATGGTGTCATAAGTTACGATGTGGAGCAACCTGCTCCAAGACAGGGTTGTGGATTCGTGTCTAAGTTAAAACAAAAGACGAGTTTATCTTTGAAGCTAGAGACTAATGCAGGTTTTATCCATTTATTAGGTTATTAATAGGACGGGACATGGGTAATTCAACACATCCATGATTCTCTTAATTTCTTAGACGGCCCACTTTTCGTACATAATTAAATTACCTAGGTCTTAAAAATCCAAAAATAATAATTTAAGTTAATAACTGAACATAGAATTAGGTCTACATGGATAGAAAATTTACTGAAGTAAGAAGACTTAACTATCTCCGTTTTAGTTTTCCACTCACGACAATCAAAATAGAGAAACTCGAAACAGACACGACACAGGAGAATGAGAAACGTACGCGAAAATTAATTTAAGTTGTTAGTTTCAGCGAGAAATAAGGAAATATCAACATTCCTGCATCACATAGACACGCAAACTCACAAAGTTACCAATATAAGTGGCTCATAAAGATAAATAGAGGAGATAATCTACTTCATAACATAAGCTTACAAAGACAATATTGTTTTCAATGAAAAAGTCATTTGAATAGAAGATGTCTCAACACAAAAGAAAAAGGGAAGTCGCTCAACTAAGTGTTCGATAAATGATGTTCGAAGAAATGTAAAATAATTACTGGAAAGTGCTTCCAACCCTTTCTCTAATCACCGAGGGTCTCAAAGAGTCGTTAAAAAATTCCGCCCTAATCCTGGCACATTGGAATCACACTAAAAACGTAAATACTTTTATCCGTGTAATCCCGGTCGTCTTCGCGGATTAGCGCTGTAGTATCGGAGGCAGGAAAAATGCAAGACGCAATCTAGCAAATGGCATTAAAATGTTTGGGTTCAACCCTCTCGCGGCGCGGTGCGATTTTTCAAAGTCGAAGAAAAAACCCTTCGTCCGGGGCAATGTAGCGGACTGGCACGTCTTCGGATGCGGCCAATCCACTACTACCGCGCGCTGACAGTTTTGATACTTTATTTTGTTTCAGTTGTAAGAGTTTGTAGAGCAATTGTTTTTTACTTATTAAAAATGTGATTACGTTTTTAATTAATTAGGGGACCTTCATTTCTTCATTCAGATACTGTTACAGTTGAAACACCGACTTCTAGAATAATTCGTGTTTTAATAAAGCAAATAAGTTCTTATCATAAACCAACGCCAACCTCTGGATTCGTTAAGAAGTTTTGTTGTGAATACGAATTTTCAGTTAAAAATATGTGTAATACCTTTTTTCTAAAAGATTTCTTGTACTCACTAAAGTTAGTACAGACCTACTTAAGACTTGCCTCAGCCAGACTCACTTTATAAAATAAGATATTGAGCATACCGCAATATAACAGTGTCGACTCCAAAACAGAGTTCTGGTAACGGCAGATTTCAAAACTGCTTAAAATATTCACTTAAAGTTATTGTCTTCAAGGGTCAACATCACTTAATCGTGGTATACAGCGATTACGCATCGTGCACACAACAAAGAATTCCGACATTTTTTAACGAATGCAAATCGTCTAGTGCTGCCCTTTCTCTTGAATCTTTCAACACAGAATAAATAATGAAACAATGCCATGCCATTTTTCATGTCGTGAACCAAAAGAGTTATATTTTTTAGAAGATATTTATTGACTAGCTGTTCCCCGCGACATTCGTCCGCGTAAAGTTATTAAAAATACAATTTTCCCCGTTTTTGCAACATTTTTCATTGCTGCTACGCTCCTATTGGTCGTAGCGTGATGATATATAGCCTATAGCCTTCCTCGATAAATGGACTACCCAACACTGAAAGAATCATTCAAATCGGACCAGTAGTTCCAGAGATTAGCGCGTTCAAACAAAACAAACAAACAAACAAACAAACCCTGCAGCGTTATAATATTAGTATAGATAAGGTCATAATTCATAGAGCAAAATGAAAACAAGTGTATTTCAGAACTTTGAAAACAAAAGTTTTATTAAAAATCCAACAGAGTTAAGAAATTCATCATTCATCATGATGTAAAACTAATAATGAAAACTGGCCTAAGGCATCTTTTTGAGATTTACTTATTATTAAATCATAAGATTTGGATTATCTTATCGCACTACTAATTTATTATAAATGCGAAAGTTTGAATGGATGTTTGTTACTCAATCCTGCCACAACGGCTGAACGGATCTAAATGAAATTTGGTACAGAGCTAGATTATAGCCTGGAATAGCACATTGACTACTTTTTTTCTCACATATGATCATCAAAATTTCCACGCGAACGTCGAAGTTTTCTATAAATTAAACCAAATGTATAATTGGTCTATCTACTAATATGTCCCAGAAAATTAATCAATATCCACCAAGTTAAAGTTTTTAGCCAAATAGCCAATCTATTCCACAAACTTTCTTCTCGACTCCATGACGAATAATCCGGGTTCGCGAGCCAGCGAGTAATCTTGAGCTTCAGTGTTATTTTTTTGCGCTGGGAGCGATGCGGATATTGTCTGAGCTACGGATGCTCTTAGCTGCAAGAAAGCTTTGAATACCGAGCTCCGAGCTACTCACATAACGTCCACTTAATGCACTTATTAAATACTCTTTAAATTGCTCATTGATGGACATTGCACTTAAGGGTAACACAGCCTTTAATGATAACTTTAATGACGAGTTATTACGAAATGAATGGCAAAATTTTATCAATGAAAATCATGTTTCAATCAGTTCCAAATTTTACGATTAATTATTCAGCTGATGACATTATAGTTAACCCGTCGCCGGCGCGGGCGATTCGATATTTCAAATCATTATCGTAAAAGCCGTGAGGCGCTCGGAGGCAAGATTAAGCCCGGCTTAATCCTAAAAAGCAGCTCTTGTCTAATTGCAACGAACTCATAAAGCACTACACCTATAAAGGCTAAGCGGTCGGATTCAAAATAATGTGTTTTACATTTTCGTACCGTCGGTATCTGCGACATAAAACGGCCTGTAATTTATTCTATTGCTGAAAGGGTTGGGTTGGCTCGGGGTGGGAATTACCCAAGGTGGGTGCTAAAGGGTTAAGCCGAATATACGGGGTCGCGGCGCCGGCAAACTTTGTTAATTTATGCGCTTAAAAATGTCAACTGAAAATTATGACGCCAAAACACATTTCCTATTTGTATGATTGTGATTGTTGCGATAATAGCTTATTTGTTTTATTTACATGTTATTGTTTTTAACTGAGATAGGATTGGGTCTAAACGACGAAGATCAAAGGGTAGAGCGACCTGGGAAAATGCTTGTTTAGGTAATGGAGGCCAAATGGTCCCTGACCAATGTTTCCCGATATTGAATTTGTTTTGCTGTTTCTTGTCAAAGGAAGTCTTGGCCAAGCATCAGGTTTTTTACGAAAAAAGGGCCCACAGTCTTCAAAAACAAATGATGACACCATTTTCGACATGTTCTCAACATGGCTCTTCAACAAACTTTAAGCCCAAATTCCACTACATGAACAATCAGTATTCCTTAACAATTGAGGAGTGTCTACAGAGATAAGGCGCGAAGTGTACAAGCCGCGAGGGGTGAAGGGGGAGTCTCTCTCTCATTATTTAAATATTCTGATGAGTGCGTTAAGTATCGCATTAGCGTTAGTGGAGCGTTCGACGATAACTCTTAACGCTATTGTTTTGTTGATTGAATTTTGAGCAGTTGTAGGGTGGTAACAAGGTGGTGACGCTGTGTTTGGTGTTCAGATTTCTTCATTGTTGCTTTGTATTTGTTCAGCGGCACACATTACTATTAAATGTTGGATTTTTGTAAATATACTTACTGTGTATTGTAGTCGGCAAGGCTTTTCAAACAGGGCGCTTGAAAAAGAAGAGTTAACAGAGTCCTTCATCTAGCCTACTTTGACTATTTATGTGACCTAATTACAAGTATACCAAAACTCGAAATTGTGTAAGCCATGTACTAACGCAACAATAGCCTGAAATTCCTCTCAATTTGTCCAGGTATAGCCCATCAGCTGGCGGGTCTACCAGGCGGTGAATGGGGTGCACTAGCGCGGCATTACCCCCCTCCCTTGCTGCCTACCCCGGCGCACTTCACGCCGCACGTCTTGCCGCCGCACGCGCAACCTCAGCATATACCCCCACCACCGCATGAGACTGGTAAGTACACCTTACTGACATCATCTTACACTTAAGATCTACAAAGGATTCTGTTCCCTGCACCAAAGAGCTATTTTTCATTGCAGATATAACGTCAGACAATCCAATAACGATGCACGCGCACAGCACGACGAGTCCGGCAAACTCGCGTCCAAGTTCACCGCAAGATGACGATATCTCCGTCACAGCATCCAGCTCCCCACCGCCAGACGACCGTCCAGGAGCCTTCACATCAGTGACTAGATCAAGGAAACCGATGCAGCCACTGCCAGCACCTTCGACACTTTTCCATAGTGCACTAGCTGCTCAATTATTCCTCAATTCTCCCCTGCTTCCAACTCCACCAGCGTGGTTATACTCCCAACTTTATGGGGGTTACGACTGGTGGCTCAGACCGCCGCCCCCCCAAGAAGACTCCAACACTTCAAGTCCAGAAAGGGAAGAAGAAAGTTCAACAGCTTCAGGGACTGGGAAGAAACGTCCTGCGTCTCCAGAGTGGTCAGAACAAGGGATGAGGACTCGGAGTAAGTCTCTGATCACGTCGGAAAGACGGCCGGTGGATGTGTGGCGCCCGTACTAGTGTCGAGTTAGTGACAATTACAGGAAAACCTTGCTGTCCACTGATATGTATGATTATGGATGGATGGAACGTAGTTTGTTGGTGCAGCAGTGCTTCAAAGAGTGTCTTCTAAACTCTTGATCGGCGGTTGTCCACGGTTTTTGAAAGCCTTTAGAGTTTGTCTTGACTTCATGACCCCATCAAGGATCATGGACAAGAAAGGTATGATGTATTCTTGCAGTGTGATCCTCTGCGATCTCGTGGCTATCTGCAGCTTGCAAGAACACCTTCTGGTGTGTAAATTCAGGTGTTTTAAGTGGAAGCCCTCAAGAGTGAAGGTCAGATAACTAAAGCTTGTGAAAAGAAGAAGGTTATGATAATACGTGTAGTGGACAGTTTTAAATTTATACAATAACGTTCGACACGCCCGTCCCGAGACATTAGACACTTCAGAAAATTGTGCTCGTCTTATGGATACGGTAAAATAGTGTTTTATTGTCGATCGATAGGTGTTTTTACGTTAGATAACTGAATGTGAATTTCAAATCGTAACGTTTAATGAATTGTTGACTGTATTATAAGATAATGCAAAATCTGTAAATAAAGTTATCGAAATTTTTATGTTTTGGTGTTTTATTTGAAGACATTAGTGGGCCGAGGGCTATTTGGTATACTAATCTTAGCTTCGATTAATTTAGCCCAGAAGATATTGTCACGCATACGTGATATTCTTTAATGATAACAATTTTCGAAACAGCATCCAAACTTACGTATCAAAACTCTCATCAAAAGCTGTTATTATAAATTCATTTAAAACATAGCCACAAAAATAAATATTTTATAAAGCTGCACGAATAAAAAGTTTTGGATTGTGTCCATTATAGTCGTAACCACAGCGCGAGCTATTTGGCACAGGTCATTGCGTTCAGGCATTATCAATGTATGGAAATGAAATGTTTTATCGCCGTGTATTTACCTACTGAGCTTTTCATTAATTCCTGAATATCAAATATTTATTTTTGCTTTGTAAATCACACTACTTACCGTCAGAAGTATTGTTTTGAAAAGGTTAAACAGTAACCTCAGATTAAACAGTAACCTCCTTATATGTAAGGAGGTTATTTAATTTGTTATCTAGAGTCACTCGTAAAATTTCTGTTTTTTTCTTTCTTATGTTATCACTTACTTTTGTGAATGCTGGTTAACCTATAATTGGCGACTGTGTAAGTCTAAGACTAAAACCTATGTATAATTATGATATGTTGTACACACAAGCTGTTGGTGAACCTATATTAATAAATAAATAAAATGGTTGACTAGAGAGTTAGAGAGTTGCGGCTTATTGTAGCCGTCTGGATTATTCAAACGTGGCTTGAACTAGTGTTTAAATCCTTAAATAATCTAAGTGGCTTTAATTGTATTTGTAAAGTTGCTAGACTTGATAAACAAACAGTACATACTTTCTGCTGCTGGTCTTAAATTACACGACTGAAACAACACGCTCTAAAATAGCCAGAGGCATTTTATTTTGCACGATTTTATTTATCATTTACACGTATGATGAACTTATGCGAAAGTATTACAAGGAACTTAATATTAAAAAACGTGTTTGGTATTTTGTTTAGTGTATATTGAAACAATAACTTAGAAATACGTTGCAAGAACTTATTGGTGTAAATATCACTGTTAGGTCTTAACATAATTTAAATTTTTTCGATTCATAATTACATACAAAACGATTTAGCTTGGTCCTTACGTCAGACTTTAAGCGTTCCTTCTTTTCTTGACATGGTTTATTTGGGACAGGCACAAGTCTGGGTTCCAGTACATCGTTGGTCTATGAAGGCCATAAGCCTGAATACTCCAGTTTGAATTTCGGTGGCTGTGTTAATGATTTCCTCCTTGGGTAGGAGAAACCTGTGAGCTTTACCTCGGAGTTCTATCATGTAGGAGTATGGTATGTTGGGGACTGCGTAGCTCCAGTCGATACTGGTTCCAGCGGCGTAGTACATAAGGTCCTTTGTACTGCCCACTTTGTATGTGTGACCGCTCGCTTTGTAGATAGCCTGGAGAAAAGAGATTTTAATGAAATACAAGACTAGCTTTTGCCCGCGGCTTCGCTCACGTTAATTTAGAATGTGTGCAACGCAACGACAATGCAACGACATTTTTTTTGGCAAAAAACTACGTTTTACGGTAGGACTCAATGTGGCGCACTAAAACATTGTGCTGATGGATGCATTGAATAGTACGGGGGCCGTAGATGTATTTAAAGTAAAGTTATAACATTAAAACTTGTATTAAAAAAAACTTTTTAATTTTGAACTTTGGCCCCCAATATCTTCGTAACTAGAAGGTTCTCAGGTATGGTCTAGAACAAAATACCACAATAATAGAGAAAACAAGTACCCTTCGGCTTCGTTAAGGGTAATTTTACCCCCAATATAGATAAAGTATATTTCACTGTAGACCTAAATTTTTTCACTGTTCTTTTGCAAATGAAAAATATGATACAGATACGTTTATTTCTAGACCGATCGATCATTTTAAGACAAGATTCCGCAGTTTCTTTTACCTTAGCCATAGCTGTTCCACCTTCCAGCAGATCAACGTAGTCGGGGCAGGATTCACTGGTGTAACCCCACGGGAAGATGATGACCTCACCGTAGCTGTGGAACGACAGGAAAGCCTTGAACTTCGTCGGCGCATCGGTTATAGCACGCTGAAAATAATAAGATTGATTAAAGTGCGTCCACCAGTAGCGAAGGGTCAATTGTTGTAAGAGATATATTGTTTGTCTGTAGAATACTGACTGTGCCATTTTTAGAATCAGAATCAGAATCAGAATCAGAATCAGAATTTTTATTTGTGAAACATAGGTATTTACATAAAGGTCTTAAGTTATATATGGGCGCTATGTTTTGCCGTGAAGGCATACAAATATTATTTAAAATAAAAGCAAACAGTAAAACAAAACACAAAAAAATAAAATAAACGGCAAAATAAACAAAATTAAACACTTACAAGAACATAAACAAAAAAATAAAAACTATTTTAAATTTAACCTAAAAAGAGAAACAGACTTAAAAATATTTAAAAATTATATCAAACGTTTATTGCACACAAAATGTTAAAAATTATCATTTAGAAAATCTTCTACAGTATAATAACATTTTTCTATTAACAGCGAGTATAAACTTTTCTTAAACTTTAATAGTGGTAAATTTTTTATGTTGTCGGGTATTTTATTATAAATTTTCGGAGCCATGCCAAAAATAGTAGATTATACAACAAGTGAAAAAAAAGGGAATTTAATTCGAGGGACTAAGTTGGATCCCGAGAGCAGCGAAGGATTCTAGAGTAGAATCCCGAGCGTAGCAAGGGATTCTAGAGTAGAATCCTGAGCGGAGCGAGGGATACAAGAACCGAGATGAATTTTTTTTTCACGAGTTGTGTACTCTGCTTTTTACCATTGACTGCGAGAAAATAAATAGAAGTATAGCATTTATATTTCTCGTGGTTTAATAATAAAAAACCTATTCGCTTCGATCTTTAAGGTTAAGCCGCGCTTACTAAGGTCGGTCTGTGGATGGGTGACCATTAATTCATTGCATACCGAGTTTCCTCCGTGCTTCGGAAAGTACGTAAAGCCGTTGGTCCCGGCTGTCATTTACAGTTCTTTGACAGTCGTTACAGGAAGTCAGTGGCCCGAAAGTCTGACTACCAGTCTTACCAAGGGATACCATATAGCCCACTCAGTACTAACTGGGTTGTGAAGGTCAGATAGGCAGTCGCTCCGTGTAAAATACTGATATTCAGCTGCATCTGATTAGACTGGAAGCCGACCCCAATAAAGTTGGGATAAGTCTAGGCAGATGAGTATTTATCACATTTTATTATATTATCGGTAATAAGAGAACAAAGGAATACAAACATACAAAGGATTAGAAACATTTTTTTTTTTATATTATTGAAATTAGAACAATTTTCGAAATTTAGTGTTACCTATATTCTTGTTGGCACGTTTCACTTATGTTTTGTTCATAATTCGTGCTTGTTCGAAATTCAAAAAGTCTTTATTCACTCAGTGAGTAAAAGAGCGTTTTATTCACTGTTATCGATGAATAAAATGCCCTTTTTCGAGTAGCAATGGTAAAAAACTCTTTTTCACTATAGCGGTTCTGCATTTTCTGTCGCACAGTTTATTAACATATTGAGAACGCATTGGAGTCTTTTTTACTTCGGATAGTTTTTGAAACAGGTGTAAATTGGTTTTAACAAATAAAGCAGTCTCGTAAATGTACATAGCTGGCATAGTCAGTAATTTTAATGATTTAAAATGAGGTTTACAAGTATCGATGGTTTTTAAGCTACACATGGACCGAATACATCGTTTTTGCGCTTTAAAAACAATCTCTCGATCTGTAGATTGCCCCCAAAAAAGAATACCAAACCTCAGAACTGATGCAACCAATCCGTAATACGCTATTAAAAGTGTTTGTGTATTAACTTTTTTGGACAGCTGAAACAATGCATATGCAGATTTATTTAATTTCAGACAAATTTCTTCGATATGGGGTTTCCATGTAAGTTTACTGTCAAGCATTATACCTAAAAATTTTGCCTTGTTTGTATCTTCTATTTGGCACTTATCATAAGTAACATGAACTGGAGGTTTTTCACACCTTTGACGAAAGTGCATGACTTTTGTTTTTTTTAAATTAATCACTAGGTTATTACTATTCAGCCAGTTAATTATTTTATCGAGGCAATCACTTATATCATTCTCGTAATAGACAGGATTATTACATTTTACAACAGCGGTACTGTCATCGGCAAAAAGAACCATATTCTGAGAAATGTATATTGGGAGATCATTTTTTATGTATATTAAAAAAAGTAACGGCCCTAGAACGCTACCTTGAGGCACACCGTATTTTATAGCTCTTGGTTGAGATGTGTAAATGGTTACTAAATTGCTTTTTTGGCATAGGTGTGATATTTCTGTGCACTGGGATCTGTTATCCAGATATGATTCCAAAAGTTTTAAAATATTACCTCGGATTCCATAGCCATACAGCTTTTTTAGCAAAATCTTATGATTCACATAGTCAAATGCTTTCGTCATATCGGTATATATTGCACATACCGGAGCTCTTTCATCGACAGACGTCATAATATAAGAGAGTAGGTCGAACAATGCCATATTTATATTAGTATTTTTACGAAATCCTTTTTGTTCGTTGCAAAATAACTTATTTTTTTCAAAATAATTATAAATGCAATTGTAAATTACCTTTTCGAAAACTTTTGAAAAAATAGGAATTTTGGCAATCGGTCTATAATTTTTAACATCTGATTTATCCTCTCTTTTAAATAAGGGCTTAATAACTACTTTTTTCAGACTATTAGGAAAAACACCATTAGTAATGCATAAATTAATAATGTGTGTTAATGGTGCTGCTATAACTTCTTTGACATATTTTACAACTTGAGTGCATACTCCATCGTAGCCAACAGTATTTGTATTTTTAAGATTATTAATTATTTTTATTAGGTCAATAGGTAAAACTGGTTGCATATATAAAGTTGTTATAAATATTTTTACTAGTCGAAGAAACGTTACTATTTATATTTTTTTCAACTACATCTACAAAAAAGTTATTAAATTCGTTTGCAATATCCGTGGGGTGTGTGATAGTGGAATTACCTCTCTTTAAGGACGGTATTAGATGTTGAGGTAGGCGAAATTTGGATTTGTTAATTACTTGCCATGCAGCTTTTGCTTTGTTTTGAGAAGTATTTATGAAGTGGTTATTTTGAGTTTTCTGTGTTAGTCGTATAACTTTTTTGTAAATCTTAGTATAATTCTTAAAATCAAGTTTATTTTTACAGTCGGGTTTAAGTCTATACGCCCAAAGTAATTTTCTCTGCTTTTGACTACAGATTTTTATTCCACGCGATATCCATTTGATTTTAGTATTTGTTTTAATCGTTACATATTTTGTTGGAAAACATAAATTATATAGCATCAAAAAATCATCTGCAAAATAGTCATACGAGTCATTCACATCATTAGTGCTATAAACTTGTGTGAAAGATAAATTGCTCAAATAATTTTTAAACTTCTCTAAATTTTCTGGGCATATGTCTTGCTTTTGAGTTTTCCAATATTTAAGTTTACATGATTTATAAATAGGTACACTTAATATTTGAGATGTATGATCTGATAGAATTAAATCAATTATTTGTGCTTTACAGTCTTTTTTGTAGGTGTGGGCAAAGTTATCTATGCAGGTGTTGCTGCTTAATCTAGTAGGCTTGTCAAGGGCTAACTTAAGATTAAATTGTGCAAGAAAATATTCAAATTCTAGTGTAATTTTATTTCTTTTTAAGATGTCAATGTTAAAGTCGCCAGTTAGGATTATTTTTTTATTAGAAAGTGAACAATTTTTCCTTAATATATCCTCTAATTTTTCATAAAATATATTGTAATTGTGTTTAGGTATGCGATATATACAAATAATAATAATGTTATGATGTATTAATTCTATGGCACAGGATTCAAAGACACCCGACACTGAATGTTTTGCTACGTCAGATATTTCTCTAAATTGAAGTCCGGCTCTAACAAGTAGGCACGTACCCCCGCGCTTAGCCTTTCTAGAAAAGAAAGCTGCTGGTACAAAATTAGGTATATGCAACAAATGTTCATAACCCATCTCAATAAAATGTTCAGTTAAACAAATTATATCAATATTAGTTCCTACATTGTGAAGCTCTTCTATTTTGACTGTTAGTGTATCTGATTTGTTCATCAGTCCCGCTATATTTTGGTGAAGTATATTTATGTATTTATAGGAAAAACTGAGAATTATTTTGTAAGTCTGCACCAGTTATTTCTTTTTGTGGTTTTTGGGAACAATCAAATTCTGAGCTATTAGTAGTAGTGGCTGTCATGGTGCTACAGTATGAGATCATGTCTATTAAATCTAATATAATAATTTGTAAACCTTTGTTATTTAGTGTCCCGTAATGTGGGATATATGTATCATAAGTGTATGGTAAATTAAGGTTAGAATCTAAAACGTATGCATAATTACATGTTTCTACATCCATATAGAGTAGATTATTAAAAGTCTCAACTCGGCTGTTGAACATAATATTTACATTGTTCATATATTTAAAAGTTGGTAGGCATATTATAAAATTAGTATGATTCAGAGGTAATAATTTTTTACGAATAAGTACAACAAGTTCTATGTAATTTTGAGTTCTTTTGAAATCTTCTTCACCTATATAGATAATACAGAAATCCGTTTTGGAAAAGTTCTGAACTTTACTATCTATATTGTCTAGTATTAGTTCTAAATTACAATTCGGCTTACGATAGTGACAGATTTCATGACCATTTGGTAGACTAGTGTTATCCATTATTTTATATATTCTACTGCTATTTTCACTACTGAGGATACATATTTTATGCTTTATAGGCGCCTTTTGTAGATAAGGTTTAATAACATCGCTCGATACTCTATTATTAAGAGAAGAAGTACCAGTGACATCTTTGCTTCCAGTTTCGCTGTCTTGATTTAAAAAAGTAGTATTTCCAATATTTACATCAGTCTGTGTTTGTTTAGTTTGTCTTGACTGAGTCTTCTTGGGTGTTGTTGACTTATGTTTGACTGGAGAACTAGCAATTTGTTTGTATAAATTATTTTTCTTGGATAAATCTTCATTATTTTGTTTCAAACTGCTATTTTCTAAAGATAATATCTCAATTTCCTTATGTGCACTGTTTAGTTGAGATGTCAACTCATCAATCTTTTCCTGCAACTTCCTTATTTGATTGTTCTCCTCATCTTCCGACATTTCTGGCATACTATTTATTGTACAATTCATGGTTTGTGACGTGTTAATGCTGTCATCATGGTTAGATTCCGATTTTCTGCTGCGGTTGCGACGGAATGTTATATTATCCAGGAAATTCATATGGACAGATAATTATTCAAATCTTAATAAAAATTATTTATTTTATTTCTTCAAAATAAAATAAAAAATCTACCAAACCTTTTTTTTTAAATTGTGTTTTATCTGTCAACACTAAACTTAGTTTGGTAACACCGTATTTTTAATTCTGCTACTCACTACTAGATGGTGCTGTTATCAATTTTATTCAGATCTTTTGAATAAAAAACGGAATTCGTAAAATGTTTTTTTCTTGAATTTTTGTATCACTGTATTGTAAAAGGATTTTTGGTTGACTTTGTTTATTTACCGTTTAGAAATGATAATAACAGTACAAAGTTCACTTGTTTTTCTTAGTTACGTAAATAAAGTCACTGTTTTTAAAGTTCTAAAATCACAGCTAATTTGTTAATTACTCAACAAAAATACTCAATAACACTGTCACAGCTTGTTTGTAAGTTCAATTTCACTTTTACACACAGTACATTGTCCATATATACGAAAAAATATTACTTTATTAATTATAAACGGAGCACAACAATATGTAATGTTTACTTGAGCGCGCCATCTAGCGGATTTTCAAAGGGAAGCCTGTAGGAATCGAGTTGTATGGAACCTTCGCCACTGGCGTCTACTTTAAGGAAGAATATTTGATTTGAGGTTTATGGAATTCAACAACGGATATCAAAAAGTTATAGCAAAAGTTGCAAAAGTTGCAAAAAGTTGCTTAATGTGATCATTGCAAAATGTTGCTCCACAAAAGCAGTAACTTCGATGTGGATGAACTTTATAAATCAAATGAAGAGGTTTGATATGGAATGTTTCATCAAAAATTGAGAGATTATTTTTATAACCATACATGTTTTTACTCTCTATTGGGTAGAGCTATCTACTTGGGTAGCTAGACTTATTTTTAACCGACTTCCAAAAGGAGGAGGTTATTTATACAATGGTTGCCCCACACTAGGAATGTCTCCTGTATTGGCGGAACGTTTACAAACATTTAGACTCACATACACAAAAAAACAGACCCGGAAAAACTACCGGTAGGCCAAACAAATATTTGTTTCGTATGGGAATGGAACCCGCAACACGCAGCGTAGCAGCCAATCGCTCAGCCACTGCGCCAATCGTACCGTCAAACTTTGCTTATGTGTGGAACATCTAATAGTTTGTAAGATGCCAAAGCCTTAGTCATAACTAGGTTTTACTTCGTAATCTAAGAAGTATAGTATTTATATGATTATGTAGCAAATTTATTTGATTTCATTTTATTTTTAAGCTATGAAGTCAATTGATTTAAAAATGTATTTTTGTTAATTTAATTGTTGTTAAAATGTATGTTCAATAATTATGAATGAATTTATTAGTTTTAAGAACCAAATGAATATTTGAATTAAGATATTAAGTAATGAATTTTAAATGTATTTTTTGGGAAATAAAAGGTTTAAATAATAAATCAATAAAAATAGTATTTATAAATGTTAATAATAAATTTGAACGAACCACGTAACCTACCTTGACTGCAGTGGTCTCTGGTTCAGAAAAGGCTTTCGGGCCTCTGTAGAATACGCTTCCAGGATCCTGTGATGACCCTTCTTCTCCATTTTCAGCAAATCCGTAACTGGAATAGATTCTTGTATAATATGCGTAAAAGGAGATGTTCCAGAAATTTATGGAACCTGGGCTACCACTATGTACACTACATAGATAAATAGGAAAAAAATAAGGGAACTAACAAATTAATTTGAAGAAGGGTACAGGCGTACAAAAAGGAAAGAGCTGCTAGAAGGTAGGTAGAGGTGTTATAAAGGACAAATCGGTGTAAAACTACCCTTAACGAAGCCGAAAGGAACTGGTGTTCCCCGTCATTGCGACATTTTTTTTGTTCTAGACCATACCTCGGAACCTTCTAGTTACGAAGATATTGGGGTTCAAACTTCCAACTGTTTCACAAGTTTTTTTTCAATACAATTTTTTTATGTTATTATTTTACTTTAAATACCTCCACGACCCCCGCACTGTTCAATGCTTTCAACAGCACAATGTTTTGATTGTGTTATATTGAGTCTTACCGTAAAACGTGATATTTGACCTAAAAAAAAATCGTTTCCCAGCAATCGTTTTTGCGTAGAGTTACTTAGTTTGATGTACAGAATGCTCGGTTGACGGCTTCGTGAAGGGTCCGTTTACACCTTGTATAGTTCCATTTATTTACCACTAGATTGAGATGATGAGGTAGACCCCCGGGCTTATCAAGGGGGATAATAAATAAGTTAAAAACGTTGTACGCTTACCTAAAATTTCTATTCAGATCTACACCAACGCATTCGCCATAGCGAGCTCGGTTTTTGCGCCACATCCTGTCGTGCGTGTGGGTGTACTCGTAGCCATCTGGATTCAATACTGGTAGAATGTACCTAGAAAGGAAATTCTTTCATCAAGCAAGTTTCATCGTGTAAAAACTGTTTTTTCACGGTAAATCGAAGCTAAAAATTTAAAAAGTACCCCGTATTCATATAAATAAATACAGAGTGGTACCTTAACCGTTGCAGCTACACGAAAATGGTTTTAGGCCCAGCGCACATTGCTGGAGGCGCGGCGAAGAGCAATTGAAGACAACAATTTAATATAAACTTTAACTACCTTGACATACGGTTAATATAAGAATAAATTCGCACGCGGTGCTCAGAGTGACCTCAAGCTACTACAAGAGCATGAGCGCGACTGCTCCAGTCGCCGCCGTGCGCGGCTGGCTGGCGGTCAGATGCCTGGAGAGTTTTAACTAGTGTGATCTTTTCCATTTTTCTTCTTCTTCTTCTGCAAGCGCAGCAATAATAATCATGTCCCAGTCCACATCCATTACGAACGAGAGCGAGTTGTCTGTACAAAGTATCGATCAGCACTAAATGACATGGGCGCGCTCGGAGTAGCAGCGCGCCGCCGCGCGTCTGTCCGCTCGAGGGCTTGCAAGGACTCTTGGCGCCGCTCGGGGCCCGCGGAATCCACCCGCGCATTTCAAGGAAATGCGCTTCGCCGCGCCTCCAGCGGTGTGCGCTGGGCCTTAGGAGACTATATATAATTTTTCGTGAAATTTTGATCCCCATTCACAGATTTTCTAAAAAAATTACAGTTGTGCCATTTTACACAATTTACTTTATTGATACCAATAGATCCTGCTTCCAATACTGATCAAAACTTTATTGCGCCAACCATACCAGTAGTAGCTACTAATAATATTTGCAGCGCCGAAAATGCGTTGAACACAAAACTTTTGTCACGGACCGCTTTGAAAGCCGTCAGTTTGTATACAGGGTGTAAACAGACCCTTCACGAAGCTGTCAACCAAGCATTGTGTACATCAAACTAAGTAACTTTTCGCAAAAATTATTGCTGAGAAACGACTTTTTTTTTGGGGTGAAAAATCACGTTTTACGGTAGGACTCAATGTAACGCACTCAAAACATTGTGCTGATGGATGGATTGAATAGTAAGGGGGTTGTGGAGGTATTTAAAGTAAAAATCTTACATTAAAAACAAGTATTTAAAAAAAAAAATTGTGAAAAAGTTGGAACTTTGACCCCCAATATCTCCGTAACTAGAAGGTTCCCAGGTATGGTCTAGAACAAAAAAATTATCGCAAAGACGGGAAGAACAAATGACTTTCGGCTTCGTTAAGGGTCTATTTCCACCCTTTATATTGTGCCCTATAGTGTAAGTTAAGATGGAAGCGCCAGGATAACCCGCGAAACGGTCGCGTATCATATTTTGTTTAACATACAGCCTGATGCTGACCTGCAAATTGCAAAAAACGTAAGAAAATTTGAATGTCGCGGGTTCCCCTGGCGCTTTGTCCTTAACAGTGACACGCTGGAGGGTGGAGTCAGTGTACGGAGGTTTCCTCACCAGTCTTTATTGGCGACGCTCTCCGGCATTTCGTTGAATGTCCTGACGATCCTGTCTGCTAAGTAAGTGACCACAGCCGGGCTGATCCATTCGCGCGGGTGGATAGCCCCGTCCATCCAGATTCCGAAGTTTGTCTTCTGGCCGTTTGAAATTTTTAGCATCTACATAATGCAAAACAGATTAAGGTTATTTAGAAGTGTATCATCATTGATATTGGTGCGTATTTTGTAACTTTTTATGTGTTTTATGTATTCTGTACATATTTTACATTTATTAAGCTCGTGGCTTAATAATAACAGCCGCTCGGGTCGATCTTTAGGTTAAGCCGTGCTTGCCTAGGTTGGTCCGTGGATGGGTGACCACCCATTTCATACCGAGTTTCCTCCGTGCCTCGGAAAGCACGTTAAGCCGTTGGTCCCGGCTGTCATTTGTAGATCTTTGACAGTCGTTAGGTAGTCAGTAGCCCAAAAAGTCTGACAACAAGTCTTACCAAGGGGTATCGTATTACCCAGTACTAACTGGGTTGTGGAGGTCCGATAGGCAGTCGCTCCATGTAAAATACTGGTATTCAGCTGCATCCGGTTAGACTGGAAACCGACCCCAACATAGTTGGGAAAAGGCTAGGCAGATGATGACATATTTTACATTTATTAAAGTAAAAAATGGTGATTATAGAGATATTTGTTTGTAATAAATATTTCTTTATCGAGACAGAGGAGACCAATTACATACCCGGCAATAGGTGGAACATGGCTACCAATGGTGAACCAATGATAATGACGAAGATCTTTAAAGTTGCCACAACGGCCTGCCCTTCATTGATCACATTAAATAAAAGCAGTTTAATTTAGAATGAAATTAGTGAACGTCAATGATACTGACAATAATTATAACAACAACAAATACCTTCATATCCCTTCCTTCCACTGACTTCCCAATAACTTGTACTGAACACAAATACGGATATTCAGCCTGCAAGTTATCCATGAAAGCATAGATCGTATCCAACGTGTGGTAGTTCGTCCAATCCATGGTCACCACTGTAATACGGACAGAATTACTGAATGATATTCTTATTCTCCTTATATTTATTTTTATTTGTCTACACTTTCTTCTTCTTCTTTATCGTGTGGTTAGTTCCTAACCTGGTGTCAGAGTTTTTATGCCGCCCATAGGCCTCTGACTTGGCTTTACATGCCGTCAAGAAATATCTCTCAGGCATGTTGGTTTCCTCACGATGTTTTCCTTCACCGAAAAGCAAGTGATAATTTGATAATACGCACATGAATCCGAAAAATCAGAGGTGCGTGCCTTGGGTTCGAACTCGAGACCTATGACTTTGCAGTCCGATGGTCACACCACTAGGCTATCACTGCTATTTGTCTACACTGGAACCTGTTTTAAATACTGTACTAGGTTTTGGTGCTAATTGTACTTGTAATGATGAAAGAATGCTTCTTTTTTGAACAAACGATTCGTTTTAAAGGCAGGATTATTACGTGCTTCCATTGCGCTAATCGGTCTATTGTAGGCATCACTTTATTTGTGACCACACAAATTTGTACGGCTATGATATTATTAAGCTCATTGCGATTTAATTTGGTAATAGCACTAATGAATGTAATATAGTCGCAGGTAATTCTATTAGTTAATAGGGTAATAAGGCGCTATGATAGAATGGGTTAGGAATTTGTATTGTTTAGAAGATAATTGTTTAAAGTGTTTAAACGTCTTATCATAATCACAAAATGAATGCTATTGCAGAAAATCATGCTAAAATGACTTCCGTTCTGAAAATGTACAATGTGGCTTGGCTATCAGTGAGCGTCCTTGATACTTCTTCGTTATGAACGAGGCATTTTCCTGTGAAGTCATCATAAGCTTATTACACGAGGCACAGACAATAGAACGGAGGACATAGCCAAATTAACGCGAGGCAAGTTGGGTAGGTAGTGTCTAGGGTATGAAAGTTTAGGACGATCTCAGTATTTAGCATCTTCAAAGTATTGGACCTCATATGCTAGGGTGTTGGCCCATGGGAATCACAATACATGACCAATTGCTGGCAATGTTAAAAACAAAGATCTACTTGTTATTTTACCAATGGTATGGATTTGGCTGTATTTATAGTCCAAAGTTGCTACGAATACTTATATGAGAAAACTAGTATGAGGATACAATCTACAGAAATTCAAATCTTATTCTTACGTTGGCTTTGGTTTTTCAAAATAGGTTCATTAATCTGTTCTTTTCCCAGTAATGCGGTAATGTCTGCTACTACTATGGTATATGGGATATCTCTCTCGATCAATAATGCAGCCACTTGGGTCGTCTTATTGCCCTTGACCATGATGTCCATGGCACTACGTTGCTCTTTCCAAATGTTGAGAGCTGTAAACACACAATATTCAGCTTAGTTTCAAAAGGTTTGCGAAGTTATTTAACACGTTAACTGCCATGTCAGGCACCGGTGCCTGACAAACTCACTATCTGTTCAGGCCATGCCAGTCACCGGTGACTGACGCCAAGCATCTCATTCAAATGACCGCAGTGTGCCACCTGGCACGTTTACAGTGTTCTTTTCTATTAAAAATGACTGACATGGCCCCAAGCAAGACATATTCAACATGGTTTTAACAATTTTTTTTTAAAATCAAAGTAAAGGAAAGGGCGCACTTTTTATACATAATTATTCAATTTGGACTCAATACGCAAGAAATTAAATTTGGAGGATACAGAAAATATACCTTGGCAGTTAACGTGTTAATCGCGAAAAGAATAAAATGTATACTGACGACTGTTAGCCGCTTGCACAAAGTGCACTATGAAGAAGAGCATCCCGGCAAAAATGTCGTCATTCGATACCACCCTCATCCGATCTTCATCGGAAGTGTTACGTTTTAGATTCCAACGAGACATTTTCATCGAACTAATTATAAGAATTTCTTGTCTCCTTTTAGACTCTAGGGACCTCGTTAGTCAGGTGTAGTAGGGACCTCGTCAGTCAGCTCTAGTACGCACCTCCTAAAGTGTCCAAGGTCTTCACGAACTGTCTTTGACCTTCCTCAGGAAATGTCACTTCCCATAACTGGGACCTTTTCTCTATAGGATCCACTTTGAATGAGTTACGTTACTTTTCAGTGGAAAAAATATTATGGGTCACAAATGAATTTGGCGAGTTGATTTTTAATGGTACCTACATTACGGAAAATTTTGGTTTGCAGTGAGAATCTGCGTTATGAGTGATGTCATCCGTGGTCGTCAGTATGAAAGCTGTTTGACAGTAACTTTATCTCTGATTCTTTGTGAAGGCTGTGAACTGTTTTCTGCCAATTATTTCTACCCAAGCATGGCAAAGACAAAAAAAGATTTTCATGAATGAGGTTTCAATGAATTCATTTTTATCGTCCGGCCGACCAACGTATGCGACATGTTACGACGTATGCTATATTTTATGATAATATATACCGAACATAACGCGATTGAACCCGCGGGCAAAACTAAAACTCAAATGATAGTCACTAAAAGTGTATAAATACGACGTAGATTTTTTTTTTTTTCAGAAAAATATTGACACGATATTGTCTTGTTTATACATTCAATGTTTTTCTCTAGCTTTTGCCCGCGGCTTTCGTTTTAGGGTGATATTTTCTTGCTCTGAATACACGGCCTTCGTAATAACGTAAGATCCCAGGGTCACAAGACGTTACTATTTTTTTAAAATTAAAAGTGGGATCTTGGACTGTAATTTGTTTAATAAGAAATAGGTGAAATAAGAACAGGAGTCTTAAGTTCCCATGTGTGTACAATATTCATCAATGAAGTTGGTTACAAAGAAACCTCTTACCTTACCTCATACTCTTACCTCGCGCTAGTTCCGGGCTATGAGTCCTCACTCAGTCATATGTATACATGACATACGACATAATATCTATAACGTACACTTGACGTACGTTAACCTTCGTCAAGTTCATATTTTTTCGTTTACCAAGACAGGACACGTACTAGCTACTGAAGCTGAGGTATTGAGCAGACTATAAAAAGAAAACGATTTGTAAAAATAACAGTATATATGTTACCGGATATGTATGAAACCTAGGAAGTGTACACAATTAAAAATAAATATATACAATTAATCCAATAAAAATAGAATTAGGAAAAAAGATAACTATACATCAAACTTACAAACAGAACAAAATGCGAGAAAAAAACGCCAATTTCATAGTTAAATATCTATTAAATAAAACACGAATAAAATCAACGTCAAGGTAAATGTCAAAATGTGATGTGTCGCCGTAGCCCCCCCGCTCCGCGGGGCTCCTATTTAGACACTGTCTACAGGGTTTAAAGTAACCTAACACGGAGTCAGGGTGCCCCAAGTCCCGAGCTCGCTTCGCTCGCTCTTGCATCCTAAGTTTTCCTTGCCACACAATGCCTTGTTTAAGATGGTGTGGTGTGTAGTGTATTAGGGTAATATAAAAAATAGTACGATAGACGCTCTCGACTGAGTGTAGTCGTAGCCCTCGCACCACTATCATCGCTGTACTCAAAACATCAAGAATGTAATACATTTCCGATCGCTATTTAGGAAATGTATAGAGCCTTTTTCTCATGAACGCGGGAAGCTGAAATCAATATCAAAGTCTCAAATCAAAACATATCAAAATATAAATACCATTGGTTATCATTTGAGACGAAAGTGTTGTCAGTCTTCAGAAATAAACTGCCTCTCATCCTGTCAAAATTGCTCTTCCGCTCGTAAAAACTGTTCCACTCCTCGAAAGAATCATCTTTGACTATTAACGAGTTGGTCTCGGATAGATTTGGATCCACGCAACATCCGCTTGCAACACTTGCAACTTTAATAGGTTCGGCTTGGTATATATATGAATCGGAACGAGAAATAAGAAAATCATCTGAGTCATTCAAATATTCATTTTCCGATGTATTCGTTTCCTTTTCCGAAGCATTGATTTTATTCAGATTAGATTCTTTTTCACCGTCGAAAGAATCAGGCAAATATTGAATAACTTTCTTGAGTGTTTCCTTTTTTCCCCTCGATGTATAGATTTTCTTCAGTTCAGATTCTTTTTTACTGTTGAAAGGATCAGACAGAAATGGGTTAATTTTGTTATTTGTATTTGTTCCTCTTTTCGAAGCACCGATTTTCTTCAGATCAGATTTTGTAAATAATAAATCAGGCAGATATTCGTTAATTTTCTTTATTCGATTAATTTCTTTTTCCGATTGACAGTTCATCTTCAGATCAGATTCAGTTCCGATGTTGGAAAGACTAGGCACATATTGGTCAACTTTTTTGTATAGCACCGTCTCCTGTTTCGAACCATAGCGTACGTCGTCCCGTAGCAGATCAGATTCATTTCTAGTGTCAATGAAATCGGAATAATATTGGTTTTCTTCCTCGTTTGTATCCGTCTCCTTTTCCGAAGTATTGGTTTTGTTCTGATGATATTTTTTTTCGTCATCGAAAAAATCAGGCAAACGTTGGATAACTTTCTTATATGGATTTGTTTTCTTTTCAGAAGTGTAGTTTTTCTTTAGAACAGATTCATTCCCGTTATCTAAAGAATCTGGCAAATAATTATCAACTTCCATAGATGGATTGGTTCCGTTTTCAGAAGTGTACTTTTTCTTGAGAACAGATTCATTCCTGTTATTGAAAGAATCTAGCAAATATTCATTACTTTTCATAGATGGATTGGTTCCCTTTTCAGAAGTATTCTTTTTCTTGAGAACAGATTCATTCCTGTTATTGAAATAATCTAGCAAAAATTCATTACCTTTCATAGATAGATTGGTTCCTTTTTCAGAAGTATTCTTTTTCTTTAGAACAGATTCATTTCCGTTATTGAAAGAATTTGGCAAATATTTATTAGTTTCCTTATATGCATTCGTTCCCTTTTCAGAAATACTCTTTTTCTTTACAACAGATTCATTCCCGTTTTCGACAGAGTCTGACACATATCCATCAACTTTCTTGTATGGATCCGTATTCTTTCGCGAAGTATAATTGTTTTCCAGATCCGATTCATTTTCGCTGTCGGAATAATCAGTCGAATATTGGGCCTTGGTTGAGCTATGTGTCTTGGCTAGATTCATTTGTTTTTTTGAAGTATGTCGGTGCTTATTCTTCAAAAAAGACATTAAAGAATCAGAACACACTGAGTGTTCTGATTCTTCAATGTCTTCATCACTTGTTTCTTCGGGAGAATCGTCTCTTTGCCCAGGATAGTGGGTCATTCTAATGAAAGAACCTTGACTATCATTGGACGAATCAATCTTTTTCGGGTTAGAATATTTTGACTTATTGTAATCCGAGAGTTTTTTCCTGTCAGACCTGTCTATGAAACTGCTCCTTAAAAATGAGTCATTCTTCAGTAGTGAACTGATATTCTGTTCTACTCTATCCTGGTACGGATATGTATCTGTGTATTCCACTAACGCTAGAACACCATTCAGTATTTCTTTGCCGGTTTCTTCTATTTGCTCTTTTGGTAATCTAAATTTATGTTTTTTGCTTCTTAGTTCGATGAGGTAACAGTAAGGAATACCAGCATGTCCATGGGCGAAGTCGTTGCTAGTGCCGGAGGCACTGTACATGACGTCTTTCGAAACTCCCACCTTATATATGATGCCGTTGGTTTTATAGATAGCCTGGTGGCAAACATTCGAATTGTTATCAATTGTCGATACAATTATAATGGTGATGAGTACTGTTTTAAGAATCTTATTTGCTCAACATAAATTGGACAAAATATAATCTGTTTGAAGTTGAAACAATGAATGCCTTTACGATGTCTAAGCCTGCTAGTACCTTTGACATTGTAGTAGCTCCTTCAAGCAGACGAACATAATCTGGGGCCATTTCAGAAGTAAAGGAGTATGGGAATATTATGATTTGTCCATAGCAGTGCAGTGTTATATACACTTTAAAATTTATTCCTGAGTTTAACAACATGTCCTGAAATTCGAAAGAACGGTGATTTGAGGAAAGTTTTAGATAAATAATCACAGTACCTAGGCATTAACATGATTGATGATTTTGGTACTCTCCGCGAGATCGTCAGCAACACCAAGGTACTGCTGGCGTTTCTCGGGGAGTTGGGGTGGATCGAATAAATTTCCCATCCGTACGCAAAATACGAGCTTTGGACGTGGAGTTGCGGACACCAGCTCGTTATATAATACAATACCTTCTATTTCTAAGTATTTGGCTATATGCTATATTATTTGTACCAACTGCTTTGTTTCGTCTGAACTCGACGTACATTCTCGAAAGTTAACAAAATTATAATCATTACAAAACATTCTTCGCAGGTTATCAGGTAATGCTTTAAAGCGCAAACAGCGAATAATTTAATGTTACGGAATGATATAAAATCGTTGTGAAATTGATTTACTACTAAACCCTGTTTGTAGTTTAATCTCTGCATGGAATGGCGATGACACGAATTCGGCATCAACGGAACATTACAGTCAAATGATCGCGGGAACCCACTTCAATGATCATTTGGACCATCTAAATGTATTGAATAGTCGCTAGCCGATGCTTTCTATTGGCTGATTAGATTGTCTGTTTGTTGTATTCATTTTGTTGGGTTTTGATGAATGATGGCGGTAAATATGACTGTGATTTATAGTAATTTATTGTGAAGTCAGTGGTTTGAATGTGCTTTCTGCTGTATGAAACTTGATGTATCTAAATAACTACATTATTAAGTTGTAAGTAATAAATTATCATTATTAAATGCATTTGCTATAAATAATGGTAACTTTCTAGACCTAAATATTCAGGCTTTAATTACGAGTTGGGTCTAGTAAGTATGGAAAGCCTAAAAGATTTGAGTAAAAAAACTTTATTCAAACTAATTGATATTAACTTTACCCTCATAGCACTTGATTCAGGCTCAGAAAATGGATGCGGTCCTCTGTAGAACGCATTATGTGGTTTATCAGATGAACCTCTTCGACCCCAGCCAAGGCTAAAAAATATTACGAGTTAACAAAGTATGGCTGTTCAATTAAAAATCACCATTTCAACCAAGAATCACCCACTGAAGGGTCTGCTATATTTCCCGATGCCATTCGCCTCGTATCAATCGTGTTTGCCGCGAATTGGCATATATCAGTAATAGAAATTGGAACGTTTTTTGGAAATTTTGTAAGAAAAACCCAATAACACTTCGCCTGCATCCGGGGATCGAACCTGTCTGCTGCGGGATGGTCGGGAACTTCGTCATCTCCCTCTCCCTCCGCAGCTTCCTTCTGCGACATGACAGTTTCGCAGAAGGACATCACTGTATCCCAGGACTCTGCGCTGCCGACCATTGATTGAACTACCGTCGAAAGTGACAGGTCACCTTCCAATTCCGTTACGAGGGCATGGTGGGGCTCATCTTACGCAGCACACTCAGCCTGCGTATGCCGCACCGTGTCCTGAAGAGAATGAACGTAGTGATGGCACCAGGCGTCCGGTTCCCTGCTTATGCAGTAAGTTCTTTCCGAAGCAGCCGTGTCCCGAGAACACCTGCGTCGCCCGAAACGTCAGGCAGCCAGGCTTCCTCCGGAGCCAGTCATCGAGTACTGGCCGGATCGCCTCGATGGTATTAAATGGACTTAGTACTACTAGACCAACGAAACAACGAGCTATTGGATGATGATCTAAATTGACTATCGATTATTGTTATGGAAAAAATACTCTGTAAAATACCAGAAGTTCCTGTTGAGATCGACTCCGGAGCGTACACCATTGTGTAATGCACGATTCTTGCGCCACATTCGATCTATACTATGCGAGTAATGGTACCCATCCGGATTTACAAGAGGCAGAAAGTACCTAGAATTTGAGAAAAATATTAATATTCAGGGTCACATTACACGCCGCAGACTTGATGAGTACATACCTATCTAAACATGACATCAAATCTTGGTAATAAGGTTTTGAAAATAGTACTTCCCCGACGTACGTAATTTCTACACTGGGCCTATAATCATCAGCTGATTTCTTGGCAACAGATTGTGCATAGATGTCCTTTATACCGTGAGTATAAATACATATTTTTATGTTACCAGTCCTTATTTCTGACGCTCTCAGGAAGATTATCGAAGTTCCTGATGATGTGGTTCGCGATGTACGTATTGACGGCGGGCGCGATCCACTCACGCGCATGTATACCCGAGTCGATCCAAACGGCTACGTTGCTCGCGTTGCTGTTCGAAATCTTCAGTATCTAGCGCAGGAATTTTATCAAAGGTAGTCAGAAGCCCGAACGACACACAACTGGGATAACTTAAGAAGATCGATTTTCCTAATTACTTTGGTAGTAGAAGTCAGACAGCAGTCGTTTCATGTACTATCTGGCAAACGAATCTAGCAGATCCTAACATATTTAGTAATAAATAACAACGTGAATGATGATAAACGGAAAGAACAATAGCCTATTGTTCGGCATGGTTGTTAGAATCCTTCATCATGGTTGTTAAAGCCTTCTTATAAAAGAAATAGCTGAATATTCCTCTGCTAAACATAGTCTACCTCGTAAGTTAAGTTTAAAATAAATAATTAATACATTAACAAAACGATCACCTACTCTTAGATCTCGTCCTTCTGCAGACTTGCCAATGGTAGTGGTGGTGCATATAGAGGGGAAGTTTGATTCAAGATCATCCATGAATTGATATATTACGTTTAGTTTATGGAAATCTTTCCAGTCCATACGTTCAGAGTTATTAGGTTTTTTACAACCTAAAAGAAAGAGATGATACGGATCAAAAACAGGTACTTTATATGAGATGGTTTTTGGTCCCGTGTAGTTCATCAGGGTTTGAAAAAATACTGACTGATAACAGTTTTAGTTTCAATCTCAATGTTTCTAAAAGGCAAAACACGTACCTGGTAAAATAAAGCTTAACTTTTTAATAGGAGCCGATTTCTTTGTAGTAAACGGGTTGCTCAAAATGTCCTTGCTTTTTGCCTCTGTATTATAACAGTGTATGATGGGTTTACTCGGGACCTTGGTTGGGCCAGTAGTCTTCTTATGTATAGATTCTAGTTCATCGTTTTTTGTTGGTTTGTTGCTCTTAGGTGGTATTTCTTGATTTTGGTCTTTTTTGCGGCTGGATGCATCTTTATCACTATCTTCGCTGACGTCGAAAATATTGATGTATTCGTCGAACTTTTGAATTCGGGGACCATAGGAATTTGAATCTCTTATCGAATGAGCCACGTACGGGATGCGAGGCACAGACGGAGTCCGAGGTACGGATGAGGTGCGAGGCAGTGATGGGCTACGAAGTCCGTACGGGCTGCGAGGCAGTGACGGGCTACGAAATCCGTACGGGCTGCGAGACACTGACGGGCTACGAAGTCCGGACGGGCTACGAGGCACTGACGGGTTACGGAGTCCAGACGGGCTGCGAGGCACTGACGGGCTGCGAGGTAGTGACAGGTTACGATATGGGGACAAGTAATAAGTTGTGGACGGGGTACCAGGTACGGATGTGCTGCGAGGTACGCGCGAGACGCGATACTTTTGATAGAAATTACTTCCAGTCCACGAGGCGGAAGGTTGTTTTGTTGTTTTAGGCATGGTGATTGTCCCACACACGAACTTCGAAGACAGATGTTCGGTACAAATCGGTTTTACGTTTGAGTTGGTATTAACAGCAGAAACGGAGAAGTTTTTCGAATATATTTTCGGCTGTGTAGATATCACAGGGGCTGGGCTTGATTTCAGATGGAGAATTTTGCGTATAATCTGGTGATCGGTCCATCATACAAAGTGTGAGGTTATTGCAACGATTTTAATGTGCACTTTTTAATTTTTTTGTTATAGCAAAAAAATGCATGTTACAAGTAAGTTTGGTCACATGACGTGGACGATATAGTATTATCACTTAAAGTGCAGTTCAAGGTGGCGTTGTTTGTCATGAAAATTTGCATCGATACGTCAAACTTGGTACATTTATTTTAGTTCTATGGTTTCCCGCCTGCACAGGTAAGTTGGTTAAAGTGTAAGAGAAAATATAGGTGACTTAAGTCACATTTGACAGACTTTTTATTTTATAAGATCCGAATGGAAAATAGTTTAGATTGCTTTACATACCAATCTATTTGGTTTTTAAAATTCGATTTAAGACGTTCCCTTACCGAAAGCATCCGCCTGTAATGTAACAATCTAAGATTCGATTATGTACAGAAACAAGTGAAACTGGACTGTTATATGTAGGTAAATGCTCCCGTTGAGAGAGAGCCTTTACTTGCTCTAGAAGTCTAGACGCATGCCTTTGTGCCTAACATGCATATACTTACTGCGTTCGTCAGCGCATATGGAGATGCATGGAAAAACTAGTGCAGTCTTTGAAATTGCTGTTCGCAACAAGTAGGTATATAACAGTGTTAAAATTGCGTGGACCAAAGTGTGCGAAAAAAAGTTGTAGGCTACCCCTCCTCCCCCCTCTTAGCATAACGTTATTTTTTTACTGTTGTAAAGATCAGATTGGTTTGGAGTCAGTTTCAATCTTAAAAAAAATGGTATGTTCGGATAGAAAATTATTACTGCTCATTCTTTCTCACAAAAAGGAAGCCTCCCAGCAGTGTGGACATTATAGGCTGATCTATATAGGAAGCCTTATTCCATATTTTAGTTCAGATAGCATACATTTAAGCAACATTCCAGTCACGATAGACCTAAGAACAAAAGGTTCATCTGATTTCAAAAAGATCGTTAAAACGTTTTTCTCATTGAATACTAAGTCAGGGAAGGCAGTTAAGTGCTTAGCGACGCGAGGACGGTCCCCATAAGCAGCGTCTAATGAAAAACAAAGCAGAGTCAAGGCTCAAGTATGAGCAGAAGGACAACTTTGTTACGATTGTGAAATATGAAGATGTTTTGGTACTTGGCTCATGTCAAAAATAATTATGTTACGGTGCTACTTGAATCTTTTGGCTCTCGAACCGCTTAAACCACATTGATAGATGTGGCTTAGTTTTTTGAAATGTATCGAATAAGAAAGACGGCGGCGTTAGTTTATACAGCTAATACCAGATATCAGCAAGCAGGTGTTTACTAATTGTTTGGTGGCACGCTTACTTGTGGCGACCCTGACTTACAAGCAGTAAGTCGTGGGTTCTAACCCAGGCAGGCGCATTACTTTGTCCACTGCTCTCAAAACAGTGGGGCTTGTCCCAGAACCAAAATTTGAAGACATGTGACATCTACCAACCAGCACTGGGCCCGCGTTGTGGATTATGGCCCATTCCCTCTCATAGAGAGGAGGCCTGTGTCCCAGCAGTGGGAACATTATATGCTGATTATGCTATGCTATGCTACACTTACTTGAATGAATAAAATTTTAATGGAACAATAAAATGTAGTAAAGTTTTGGATTTAGAAAGCAAATAAGAACGAATTTTGTTCATGCTTTATTTTATACACAGACAAAGATACAACTTTTACCCAAAAGAAGAAACTCTGTACCTACGTAATTACTTTTCAGGTTGGCGATTTAGTCACCTGCATCCTTCAAGGAGGTGAGTCTACCCGTCATATTAATCAACTTTAATTAAACAACTCCTATCCGATTCGTGAAAAAAAAATATTTTTTTGGATACAGTCTGTCTATTGTTGTATTGTAATTTGTTTTCTTTTTTCAGAGAAATTTAAACACCTGTGTCTTCTGATATCTCTTGCATTGTGGCAGGGTCTACCGATTTACCACCCCTGAGCACCCACTAACCGTTGGTGCGTACATTTTGCAACTAATTGTTAATCCTTGTTTATTTCGTCTAAATCAAAGTAAAGTAGACCTTATGAGGAAGAAATAATGAGGATGGCAATCGCAATAGTGATTTGTATAGTTTTAGCGGTAGTGTTTGGCAGGAATGAACTTAAAAAGATGATTCTGTGTAGCACAGAGTTTTAAAGTAACTCTTAAAGCGTTATTATCTTATATATATTGTATCGTATTTTATATCAGGCAGAGTTACATAGAGCAGCGATGAAATGCTGAGTATTAAACAGTTGCAAGAACATCAACTAAGTTGTTAAAATATTTGACTAAACGGATCCGAAAAAAGTGGTGTTACATATTGGAATATTTTAAAGTAAACTAAAGTATGAAGGCCAACAAAGTATGTCTGTCATCGCGAGTAGAATCATACCAAAACAAATCAATTTTTTATGAGGTATACGTAAGTTGCACTTATGGCTGTCAAAAACTGAAATGGCATAAACAGAACGCGTTCGTAAGTCTACGGAAGAAAAAAAAGAAATAAAATAACAGCAAAACAACTTCCAAGGAAGAAACAAACCTAAATCTTCAAGAAATAAATAAGAAGACGTATGATATGAGTGATTCGCTAAATCTAACGAGGTAGTAACAAGCGATGGTGTGAGGTAGTCTGCGAGGGAGGGAGGGGAGGGATGAGGGTGTACAATTAAAAAGATAAACGCGCGTAAGACCGAGCCGAGGTGACAGCCGGGCGGGTCGCAGTTTGGGGTCCACCGGCTGGTTAGCGGGATACCGACAGATCTTGGTCCCTACTTATTGTTTCTATCTCAGATATTGTCACTGTTTCAATAGTATTTTCTTGTAAATTATTTATTTATTTAGTTAAAACACATACCACTATCATCAAAGGCTTACCTAATAGAACAGTGTAGTTATAGTTAGAGTTACAAAGATAACACTTGCGATTATGATATAAGAACAATTAATTAAATTATAAGAGTATAAATAATAATTATTAATATTAATTATTATTATAAATATTTATTAATTACAAGAGTAATTTTACAATATGCGGCGGTGTGAATTTACTCAGAGTACAATTGAAGCAGCCATTGTGACACCATATTGAGCGCACGCGTCAGCGGCGCGTGCTGCAGCAGGTTGGCGCAAGCAGGCGGCCCCCACAGCAGCGGCGGCCGCCTCCGTTGACCCACGCACCCATCAGGTACACACAACCCAACCGTGCTTAGAACGCCTGGGTTGTGTATTTTACCACGCATAATCATAAATAAGTAAGTGGCGTTAATTATGACTTTTTTTGTTGTTAATTATGTTGTGTCCCGTTTTTTTTTCCAAATCCCTCTATCTACCTTTAGCCATACCTCATAGATTGAGAGGTGATGAATCAAGTGTATGTATATGTTAGCTCTTTGAGAAGTTATTAACAGTATCTTTCAGAGTTCCAACTTTAGGCTTAGGTTGCCAAATGAGAAAGAAAAAGAAGAAAAAAGATCCGTTACTAGATTCGGCAGTTAGTCTTCTTTGGTTCAGTTGCAAGCCATTTTAGTAAGGGACTTGGGTCAAGCTCATTTCTATAACAAGAAGCCTTTGTTGCCTGGCCTACCAAATAATCACATAAAGGGACCGTAATTCTATGGTTGCAGAACCGCGTTCCCCAAACTGTCAATTACTGCGAATTTTGATCCACTTGTTACACTCGAAGCCCTGAAGGCTTCAGGCGATGTGATTTTAGAGGCGACGTCCATTGACGGCGATATTTCTCTTGTTCCTCCATAGTATATAAACTCGCAAGTCCCGTCGGTAAACCGAGGTATAAGTCCCGTCATGTAAAAAGAACGCTGAGCGACAGTGGAGGGGATGTGTTTGCGCACGTTATACCGTCTCGTCCTAAAGTACTAAGCTATTGTTTTATAATGTAAGTATAATTGTTTCACTGTAGAATCGTAATAGGTAGTTTACTAGCTACTTAGTAATTTGGAAAAGGCTAGAATAACAAAAATTGAGAAAGTTTATTTGAGCGGTCAGCGTTCTTTTTAAGTGACGCGAACTGTATCAGTGGTTACTCTATGCAATTTCTTTAATTTGTTTTTCCCGCAATCATTGTTGCAAAACGCATGTTGCTTGAGCATGTAATTCGTGGCTAAGCAGTGATATCAACCTAGCTCGGCAAGCAGAATGGATTGACTGGCTGGCTGCACACAAGTAACCCAGTTTGCTGGTGCAACTTGCTTTGAGCGGGTATCAGTTACTAATGTTTCTGATATTCGTTTATACCCATTTTATTTGTTTTTTATTCTTTCCTATTTTTTTTGCATATATGAGACGTAATATGACTGTGTACATCAATCAATCTTCAAGATGGTTATGATCAACACTTAAAACGGGATATTCACAATGTTTATTATTTCTTTTGAGGTCCTGATATTTCGGCAATGTTACAAAACAAATAAGAAACATGGTAAATATGTCGTTTGAAGTGTTAGTGAAGATGTCAGTTTAAAAACTTTCATGATGGTTTATTTTTAGAAAAACAAGGTAGGTACACTTGGCTTTAATTGTATATGCCTAGCAGAATACATTTATGCACCTACAGTGTTGTATTTCATTACGACTTAGCAAGCTACGGAAACCTCAGTGTACAGCTGTAAGTGGCGTTCAGTCTTAGAATATATATTCTTCAGAATATTTTGTATTCATCTTTAGTTATAGAGGAGTATGTAAGGCTTATTGCAACCCCATGATATAAAGGCATGAGTTTATGTATTGATCTTTACGACATTGCTAACTCACCATGTACACGGTACAATAATTTTAAATCAAATGAATGCTTCCGATTCTTCCAAGGACGTAAAGAATGATCAGAAAAAAACTCACGAAGCGAAAACAAAGTGAAAATTTCAACACCAGAAACCGAAGGTAGGGGATTCTGTTTCATTAGTGGCGAGTGCATAGGCGAGACGGGGGCGAGCGGAGCGCTTACAGAAAATATCTGATTACATGTAATTATCGAGCCAGCTCGCCCGGCGCAGCTCGCGAGCAATGAGCCACAATTCTTTGTTGCCATAACATTCTACCAGGTGGGACCGACACTTTGGAATTAGGTTGGGATTGACTCCTAAAAACAAAAGATATTCGTGGAAGTAGGTATAGGTACCTCGCGCACTACGCGGCCACGACCACGACCGCAGAAGTTTGGCCGCAGAAGCGACTTTTGGTCGAAACCGGGAAGATAGTTTAGTCGCACGACCGGGCATCCAACTAGTCTGGTCAAGATAGCGGCTGGTCATAGGACAAGAGGTGGTCGTGGCCGTAGTGCGCGAGGTCCATTAATACTGCCTTCTACTGCTTGTATAACATAATCGGCCTATTTTACTCTCTCTATGTGAAGTGGGGGTAGGCCGTATCTTATCCCTAGCAGGTTGGTGGTCCCAGCGTTGGTTGGTAGATGTCACGTTTCGTCGGATTATTGCTTCTGGGACAAACGTTTTTCCGTATGTATGTTCGATGTCTTCCTTCGTCGTTTCAAGAGCAGAGGTGATGTAGTATATTGCACAAATTAAAGTGCATACTTTCTTGAGTTCTGCCCTATGACCTATTACTCATACGTAGTAATGCCTTGGTCAGACAGAGGCAGTGGCGAACCACTACCACTTTCAATCGCATTTAGCACGCATCAGCCTGGGACGTTATCACAGGGTGAGTAAGTTCTTAGGTGGTACTTTCTTCCCGCAAATGATAGTTTGTAATCTAAATATTTACAGGTTGGTCATGGCTGCGAAAGAAGGGAGACTTTAAATAGGTTTTTTAACTTAGATCTGTCTCTATTACTCCCAGTGACAATATATACTTTTAACCTCAATATTATGTCAGACTTGTGACAGTTGATTTTATTAAATATCCAGTGTTTGTAAAATTTTTAGTTAAATTTCAAAAATAATTTTGATCAAAAACAAATTTAATGTTCTTATACCAGTCATTCAATATCATTCAAGGTGGCACGCAAAGACGCTAGATATCAAATATGGGAGGTATACTGCTCGAAGGAGGGTCAAAAGACTTTTCTGAAAAACTTGGACTCCAAAGGTGGTGAGTCGACATGTATTTTCAATTGTAAGTGGCTATGGAAGTGATTCAGCTATGCTGTCCCATCTTCTGGCCACAACTCGTGGATGCAGGCCTACAAATAGATTAAAGAAGATGAAGAAGTTACTTGCCTACCCGGTGCCCGTGTGACGTGGCCGATGGTGGCAGAAATCAAGCGTTATCTTATAATATCGCCTATTATGCTTAATGGTGCGGCTCTGAGGGTGGTGAGCAGTTTCAAGTATCTGGGCCACATTGTGACAGAAGACTTGCAAGATGACACAGACATAGAGAGGGAACGCAGAGCATTGGCAGTTAGGGGGAGTATGGTTGCACCAAAGACATTCAAATATAACTAGCTATAGACGGGACAAGACCAAGAAACTGACAATTCCAAAACCTGTTACAAATTAGTAACAAGTCGATCAGTCTAGTGCGATATGTCGCCTTGTTAGGTCGCATTCATATGACACAAAGACACTCAAATATTTCCGAGCTATAGGCGGGTCATGACGAAGAAAATCGTAATCCAAAACTTGTTACTACTTAGTAAACAATTCGTTCTGTCTAGTGTCATCTGTGTCATACGCCCGCTTGTCAGGTAGCATTCGTGTGTCAAAATCGAAAATATTCAGGATGAAAATTATATGTGTTTTAAATCTCTTTGGGTTGCACGCAGGTTTGCTCGCTGCTCGAGGGCAGTGAAAATTATTCTTTTCAAGGCGTACTGTCAGTCGTTATACTCGGGCAGTTTGTGGGTAGCCTTTACTCGCAGGACTGCTAGTGCTTTGCGTGTCCAATTCAACAACGTCTTCAGGATGCTGACGCGGCTGCCTCGCCACTGTAGTGCGCCCGGAATGTTTGCGGAGGCGCGAATAGACGGCTTTCATGCGGTTATACGGAAGAAAGTAGCCTCCTTGTTGCAGCGCGTGCGAGGTAGTAGTAACAGTATCCTGCAGATGGTTGTATCTCGTGCGGATTGCCCTATCCAGAACAAGTGGATGCATTATTGTAATGGCTGTTGACTAACATAGTGCATAAGATTTTATTAACACAAAAAAATTAATAATAATAATTTCATTTAATTCTCTATTGTGTAGTATTTTTTCACTGTATTTGTATAATTTGTAATTGTATGGACTAATTTGGTCTGAAATAAACTGATAAATAATAATAAACACGTCTTCTCGTTCCCAGCTATAATCATCAACAAGGAGACTCAAAGCTGTATGGAAATACTAGTGGAGGGTCTGCGGGCCGTGCACATGGACAAACTCTTTCGAGAGAGGACTATCAACTACAACGTTTTACTGAACGATTCCAACTCGTTTTATGGCCCCCACCGCCGATTACGACTGGGCTCGGGTAGCCGAATACGTTCGCCTTTGAGTAAGACCATTGTATTTTTAAATAGAAGGGTTAATAGATCTTATTTTCCACTCACACATAAGATCAGACCAGGAATCTCCTCATTGCCATCAACTGGGCACTGCCTCCGTGCTGTTCTTGCTACTGAGAAATTCCTGATGGAAAAACCCAATACCACTTCTACCGCCCAAAAACCGAAAACGAACTCAGAACCTCTTGTTTAGCGGTAGCGATTGAGGAGTAAAAACGTGGCAGAGTAGCATTTATAATTTGGAGGAGCTCGTGGCTAAATAATAACAGCCGCTCGGGTCGATCTTTAGGTTAAGCCGTGCTTGCCGAGGTTGGTCTGTGGATGGGCGAACACCCATTACATACCGAGTTTCCTCCGTGCCTCGGAAAGCACGTTAAGCCGTTGGTCCTGGGTGTTATTTGTAGATCTTTGACAGTGGTTAGGTAGTCAGTGGCCCAAAAGTCTGACAACCAGTCTTACAAAGGTGTTTCGTGTTACCCAGTTCTAACTGGGTTGTGGGGGTCTGATAGGCAGTCGCTCCATGTAAATTACTGGTATTCAGCTGCATCCGGTTAGACTGGAAGCCAATCCCAATATAGTTGGGAAAAGGCTAGGCTGATAATAATTATTATAATTTATATTAAGGAATATGATTATTACAGAGAGTGTACTTATTTTCAGAACGTGGTTTAGATTGGAAAGAGTTTTATCCACTTAAAACCGTATACCAGTTTTTAGGAGAATTAGAAACTTCTTTTCCATCAACATGTACAGTGTCCGTTATTGGACGAACTTCGGAAGGTCGAGATATAAAGGTTTTTATAGAACATGCTGTTACCACCGTAGTACATGTTTAGCTTAGGTTTATTTAAGCATATTTTCCATTGCATATTGAGGTAAAATCTGTATTATATTGTAGCAATGCCTTCAATTGGGAGCCAATATGGTGCAACAAAAGAAAGAAGTCAGTAATAAAAAAAAGTAGTTGAAAAAACTAAAAAACCCGAAAGAAAAAATAAATTTAAATATAAAATTATGAAAATGGAATAGTTTCCAATTTTGCTTTCAACCTTTGTTTAATTTAAAATGCTCTTGTTTTTTTATTTCAGTTGGATTATCTTAGTTTTTTATTTTTTATTTGCAGCTCTTTAGTTTAATAACATGTTTTGCAGACGATTTAAGTTTTTTTTTTAATTTACGTTTTTTTTGCTTTTTAGGGTTTCGTACCCGAAGGTTACCCTTTGGACGGACGGCGGAGACTTAGTAATAGGACCCTATTACTGAGTCTCCGCCGTCCGTTCTTCTGTGTGTCTGTCAGCGGGCTGTATCTCATGATCGGTGGAAGACAGTTGAAATTTTCACAGAATGTGTATTTCTATTGCCGCTATAACAACAAATACTTAATAAAATTAATTAAAATTAAAGGAGGCTTCCCTTCAACGATGGTATGGAACCCTTTATGCGCGAGTCCGACTCGCACCACTTGGCCGGTTTTTTATACGATTTGTTACTTCGAATTAAGAGTTTCGGAAAAAAGAATTTCGGACACCACATTATGGGACCCCAAATCCACTATTTTTCTTTATTGTATTTTTTTTTTCATTTTAATGCAGCCCTCGGGCCACCAAGACGAATCTATCGTCGTATAATTTATCCTAATCCGTTCATCCGTTTAGGAGTTACGAGGGAACAAAGAAACGGCCTTATATACATACTTACATACAGGTCAAACACATAACCCTCCTTTTGGGCTTCGCCGCCATCAGGTAAAAAGACCTAGTTAAAAATAAACAGGTCCGGTAAAATAAGTATGAATGGAAAATTGCGGACGCAGCTCCGGGCACCAGACTTTTGACTGACAATGTACTGAAGTATCTATAAGTGCCCGGTGCTCGCAATCTGTATGTACCAGTATGACCACACCTTAAAAAGATAAATCTGATACTATCAGGAAAATACAATCATAAGACATCGATTGGCAGAGATTTTATCATTACTATTTCAAAAGAGCTTTTTTGAACATTTCAGATGCTTAAAATTTCAAATAGCGATGCAGAAAATACAGGAATCTGGATAGACGGCGCGACTCATGCGCGTGAGTGGATCACCACGTCAGTTGTCACGTACATAGCTGACCACATAGCTAGGAACTTTGATTCAATGAGTCCAAGTTTCACCAATAAGGACTGGTAAATAACATTATAAATTCACTGTGTGAAAGAGTAAGGCTAGATAGGGGGACACTACTGAGATGAAGACCAATAGAGAAGTATGGAAGAAGAAGACCAGAAATAAATTGGCATAAGGCCAGAAAAGTAATGATGCAATGACATTCTGAATTACAAATGAGCATAAAAGTAATAATTATAGTTTTACTACATCAAAAAGTTTTTTTTTTTAATTAGCCTTTTCTGTCCCACTGCTGCCTGGGAAAAAGCCTCCCCCATTCCTTTCCAACTCTCCCGGTGTTTTGCCTCCTCTGGCGAATCAGTCAGGAATGAGTCAAAATCGTCACGCCAGCAGTTTCTTGGCCAGTTTCTTGGGCCTGCCTCGGTGACAAGGACCGTCTTCAGGCACCCAAAGAATAATACGAAAATTTAACTTTTCAGGTATTTTTTGCCAGTAGCAAACCCAGATGGATACCATCATTCTCACACAGCAGATAGGATGTGGCGAAAAAACAGAGCGGTTTATGGAAAGGCAATTGCTGGAGTTGACATTAACAGAAATTTTGGGTAAAAAATCATTAGCTTTATGAAGGTTCTCATAGATTTTGATGTATGATTTCCGCTGCTTGATTCCAGGTATAATTGGGGTTGTGGTGGTAACGACGGTTCCTCTAGTGATCCATACCATATTAATTATCGTGGGGTAGAAGCGTTTTCGGAGCCTGAATCCGTTGCAATAAAGGTGATTTCAGCTTAAACATTTTTATAAAATTCTATAGTAGTAATGCAACACACTTAAATGCTTTTATAGGACATCATTCTGTACTCAGGAACGCCGTTCAAGATATTCCTGTCATTTCACGCTTATAGTGAAGCTATTTCTTTCCCGTGGTGTCACACAGCGGATCCTTGCCCTGACTATGTCAGTTTACTAGAAGGAGGAACTGCTATGGCTAAAGTAAGATCTTTAGAGGTATAATTTTTAATACGATTACTGTCTTGGCTTAATGCTGGTCCTGCTCCACTGCCACTTGGGCTCACAAACTAAGATTTTAATGTTTGGAAGAGATGCTCCCCCTTTAGTTCTTTCATCATTTCTTTTTTTTTCGTTTGGAAACATAGTTACTTTGATTACCATTTATTTTATATAAATTAGAATGATTATTTGAGTTTTTGTAAGAGTGTCGATGGAGTTTCTTGCCCATTCTTCTCCATGAGATCTACTATTTTCGAATGGGCAACTACAGTCCATTCACAGTTATTATGCTTGTGGCTGGACTGTAGGTAGCTTATTTATGACTATATGCACAAGTGCCTGTCACGGGTCTATTTGAAATAAATGCTTTGAGTTTGAGTTTGTCGTCGCGCTGATTGAGTCTCATCATTATCCCAATTTCATTGGGGTCAGAGTAGCATGTCTTCTTCTCTTCCATACTTCTCTATTAGTCATCATCTCATGAGTTAACCCTTTTGCAGCTATATAAACTTTTGCGCTCCATTGGTTCATTTCTTTGGTCTTCCCCGAGTCTAAAATTAACTATTTGTTTTTATCTTTCAGGCGATCTTCGAGACAAGTGGTCGCATGTATAAAGTTGGAAACTTCAAGGATATCATGTATTATGCTTCTGGAACGAGTATCGACTGGAGCTACGGAACAGCTCGCATTCCCTACTCCTATCTCGTCGAACTGAGAAGTAAACAGGACAAATTCCTACTGCCTAAAGAGGAAATAATCATCTGTTGTCAAGAAGTACTAAACGGAGTCAAAGCTCTCATAAAATTCGTTGATAAAACACGATGCACGAATTGTGTTGTTAATGCTAAAAAACTCAGACAGTAACTATTTTGTGGTATTGTTTTTACAGAATAAATTAAAAGTTTGATATTACATTCTAATTATTCGAATATTTTACCAATACTCTTAAAATAATTGAAATGATGGATAGCATAAATTGAAATGCAAATTATGTAAATATTTATTTTAATCAGACACTTACATTATTAGTGGCAGTTCAATATTAGTACTACAGACTGCACCAGAGGTTTTGACGTCACATTGTATCAGCTCAAGACATGGTTTTTTTTTTAAGTAGACGGCGGGGTCAATCCGTGTTAGCCATCTACAGCTTCAAGACGGTGCAAGCCCGAAACAGCTTTGTTGGTGGCGCGAGACGAGAGCCGAGGAATCTGCAGGATATCGTGCCTGCTGGATTGTTTAAAAAATTGAGGAGCTCGTGGCTAAATAATAAGAGGAGATCGTGGCTAAATAATAACAGCCGCTCGGATCGATCTTTAGGTTAAGCCGTGCTTGCCTAGGTTGGTCCGTGGATGGGTGACCACCCATTTCATACCGAGTTTCCTCCGTGCCTCGGAAACCACGTTAAGCCGTTGATCCCAGCTGTCATTAGACTGGAAGCCGACCCCAACATAGTTGGGAAAAGGCTAGGCAGATAATAAGGATTGTTTCAAAATAAACCCAGTGGTTTAGCCTCCAACTGGGCTTTGGTGTGCAGACCGCCTAATGTTCATCGACGTAATCCATTAATTTCAGAACAGCGTTCCAAGTTTCTACGCAAGTCTCCGGAATTTGTTCTTTTGGAAGTCTGAACTTGTGCTTTTTACTTCTTAGCTCCACCATGTACGAATACGGTATCTTCGCTATCGAATAACTCCAGTCTGTACTAGTCCCGCAGGCGCGATAAGTGAGGTCTTTTGTGCTCCCGACTTTATAAGTCTTCCCGGATGTTTCAAATATTGCCTGAAAATATTGCATTCACAGTTATCATACATATACAATTACAGTTAAACTAGAAAACGTATGCGCTTCGGTGATCTTCGTATTTCCGAATTGTCACTGTCTATCGCGATTTTTAAATGATTTCTCTCTCAGGTCACTCAAAATTTTATAAAGTTGTAAACCTATAACTTTCTAACCATGCTAATGAACAAGAATTTGTGTGGTATACTACAACAAAAAAAAACCCACCTACTGAAAAATCACGCTCTAATTAAACTCGGGGTTTACAAGGTAAAATCGACTCTTATTGTTGAAATCGATTAAATGCAGCGTTACTCGGGCCATAGAAATGAATCGATAGACATCTTATTCATCAAAATCGGATGAATAGTTTAGGCGCTATGGAGGAACATACGTAATTTCATACATAGACTGTTAAAATCATAACCCTTCCTTTTGGCTTCGGCGTAGTCGGGTAAAAATAGGCACTTCCTTGGTTTTAACAGTTAACCGCGTGTCGTATTTTCCCAAGAAAGACGATGATTGCTGAAATGCATACTTTTCCAAGGTTATCAGTATTTACCCTTGCCATGATAGTGCCACCTTCCAGTAGACGCACGTAGTCTGGACACGGATCTGCTCGGTTGCCCCACGGGAAGATTATCAACTCGTAGTAGCTATGAAAGGACAGGAACACCTTGAAAGGCGTTATCGATCCCAGTATTGTATCCTGAAGCAAAATAAATACTAGGTGCAGTTTTGCATCCTGGTCAAATTCAAGGAGGTATCTATGCTAATGATTCTCGACCCGAATCAATAATAAAATGGGTAGATATATATATATTTCTTTCTTATTTACGGAAATCGGTAAGTGTGGACAGCGGCGGCGGCGCGGCGCCTCACAAAGATCGTCGACACTCATGCACACAGCGACATATCTCGCGATGAGTGATTCTGTTTGTTTTGTTGAAATTTAAACACGAAAGTATTCGTGTTATTCTGAAATACTGTCAAATTTAAACAATTTAAATTAGCAGCTTTATTAATTATTGACCAGGTACCTTAATTTAAATCGATTATTTATGTCTTTTGTGACAACCTCCTGAATTTTGACGAGGATGCAAAACTGCACCTTGTATACATGTCAATCTGTCAGTAAAACGCACGTAATACAACCACATAAGGCTCAATTTAGTAACTTACCCTAACTGCGACAGTCTCTGGTTCTGAAAAAGGTATTGGACCTCTATAGAAGACATGTGATGGTTCGTCTGAGGAACCTTCGTTGCCAGGGTTTTGTCCCCATGCATAACTGGAAAAACAAAAATACATTCTGTCGAATAATGCTCTTAAAAAAAAACATTATTTTAGTTGCCGCAAGCGTATGTTTTGGTGGCGGAAATTAGTTGCTATCAGGTGGATCGGCTTCTTGATTGCCACTCTTGTGTCAAAAAGTCTACACCTAGCATAGATTCACTTGCTTTCGAATTTTTGGTTCTAGGACATGCCGGTTTCCTCAAGGTGTTTTCCTTGACCGTTTTGAGAGCTGATGAAATAAATTATAGGAGACGCGCCTTGATTCTAAAAGATCCTATGATTTATGATGATGATGCCATTTAGCCGATTTCGGCCACAGCGACTGCATTCAATGGGTTTTTAGGGAGGTTGTCGAGAGCTTTGGTGTGCTGCTCTATCATGTACTCTCAAGTGGCTAGCATACTCAATTTTGGCCGAAAAACTCCGAGCACAAAGCGGACATGTCAGAACATCATTGACGAAATTGTAGGGTATAGCTGCAGGTGGCCTAGTTTTAAGGTTATGATATGCTAAGCCTGGGCTGCGGGACTGTTCGAAAGAGATACCGCGGCCCTGGAACACACAGGGCAAAGAAGGAACATGGATGGGTTTTAGTCAGTAAAGTCTGACACTCCCTCCCACTCCGCCCAGAGGGGGGGGGGGTTATTTGATGATTTCCCATCCAAAAAAAATGCCTATGATTATTCGTACCTAAAGTTTCTGTTCAGGTCAACGCCGACACATTCTCCTCCGTACGTCGCTCGATTTTTCCTCCACATGCGGTCGGTTGTGTGCGTGTATTCGTAACCATCTGGATTTAAAACTGGCACGAAATACCTGAAGATAATAATTATGATCATTTATTTAATGCAAAAGTTTCTAAAGGTTGTAACAAGACCCTTAACGAAGCCGAAAGGCACTTGTTCTCCCCGTCATTGCGATATTTTTTTTGTTTTAGCCCATACCTGGGAACCTTCTTGTTACGGAGATATTGGGTATCAAAGTTCCAACTTTTTCACAAGATTTTTTTTAAATACATGTTTTTAATGTAAGATTTTTAGACCCCCGTACTATTCAATCCATCCGTCAGCACAATGTTTTGAGTGCGTTACATTGAGTCCTAGCGTTAAACGTGATTTTTACCGAAAAAAAGTAGTTTCTCAGCAGTATTTTTTGCGAAAAGTTACTTAGTTTGATGTACAGAATGCTTGGTTGACGGCTTCGTGAAGGGTCTGCTTACACCCTGTATGTCATGCGTTGCGACTAGATTGACCACAAATTAGATAGAGGAAGCAAACTACGGATGATTGGTTTATCAATGTAGAAATTGATACTGTCATCAGTGTAATCTGGTTCTTTTTATGTATAAAGCTAGATATAAGTTTAATGAATATAATATTTTTAATGTGAAAGTTATGTATACAGTTATGTGATATTAGATTATAAATAACACTGACACTACAATAATTTTAGCTTTAAGTTATCTTGCTGCGCCCTAACAGGGTCATGTACTCACTAGTTTTACGCCTAGCGTGTAAAATTGGTTGTGTACATTGTGCATTAAATAAATAAATAAATAAATTAAATCTCTTTTCTAAGAGCAATGTGGCATTTTCTTCTTCGAGATCCGGCCCTCTGTGTGTTATCAGAAAGGCCTTTCTGATAATCAAAGCAACTATTAATAGTTTTCTACTATAGTTGCTGCCAGTTAAGATGGCAATAGCGGTCATTGCTCTTTCCATAATATCTCTTCGTACGAACCAAAACAAATGAACCATGTATCGTTTTTCATTAGAAAAGATGTTGAAGATCACGATAGATGACGATTCAAGACATGAACTGGCTTATTTGTGGATTTCAAAGTTAAGAACTTTAATAAATGTAGGTGGGTCAATGACCGCCATTGCCATCTTAACTGGCAGCAACTATAGGTACTAGATACATTACCAATCCTTATTCGTAACAGCACTTGATAAATTTTGAAAGTTTCTGACTATCAAGTTAGCCATAAACGTGACGACTGCAGTAGTGATCCACTCCCGAGGATGTATGCAAGCGTCCAGCCAGACGCCCGAGTTGCTTGCGTTGCTGTTCGATACCTTCAACATCTAAAAGAGGGCGATCATCTCGATTTAGCTGTCTGTTTTTCTTAATTGCGGGAAAAGCTCGTGGCTAAATAATAACAGCCGCTCGGGTTGATCTTTAGTTAAACCGTACTTGCCTAGGTTGGTCTGTGGATGGGTGACCACCCATTACAGTTTTAGCCATTAGACTTTCCTCTGTGCCTGGGAAAGCACGTAAAGCCTTTTGTCCCAGGTATCATTTGTAGATCTTTGACAGTCGTTAGGTAGTCAGTGGCCCAAAAAGTCTGACAACCAGTCTTACCAAGGGGTTTCGTATTACCCAGTACTAACTGGGTTGTGGAGGTTAGGTAGGCAGTCGCTCCATATAAAATACTGGTATTCAGCCGATCCCAATATAGTTGGGAAAAGGCTAGGCAGATGATTTTCTTTATTGCGGGTTTTTATCGATCAGGATTCATATTTGTCACCTTAATGCAGACCAATGCTAGACGTAGGCCTCTCTCAAGCTGTGCCAGAATATAACAACGTGTCCTGCGTTTTCGGTAGGCAACATGATTTTTTTTTGTTTTTTAATATCTAATGTGCACAAATAAATCTTTAACCGATTCGTTGCGGATGGCACGACAGACGTGTCATCAATTTTTTTTATCGTGTGGCGTATGTCTCGAGAGGCGTGCCATTTTTAAATCGATTAAAACTCCTTCAAATTTCGTTTCAGAAGAGTTTACCCAGAACAAAACTACCATTGTTTTTCACGTAGAACAACCCTGTAGCCTTCGTTTCTGGATATTATATAGATTAGAAAAAACCAGGTTAACAACCTTTTCAAGTTGCATTATTTTTACGACTTAAACATACCTTAATAAGTATTATTAGGTATGTATTTAGAATACTCAGAATAAAGTTTCAATTTAACTTGAAATTATATGTAGATGATTTTAAATGGCTCATTCATTAACATTTTAATTCGGTAGGTGTGAAAAAAAGATTTGATAAAAAAAAAGTGCTAGTGCAATCGAATTATACTATGTAGTTTCACAGGGAGAAGCGATTACAAAAAAAAGACAAATGGCGTATGGGGACTATACCATGCTCCATACAAAAATATTAAAAAATTAAGTCACCTACACCAAACGCTTACAAAGTTACTGCAGACAGTTATTCTACGTTACATTGCGTCTAACTCGAACAATAATTTTAGGCTTCGTGAAAGGTCCGTTTACACTCAGTATAATGCCGTGCTAAGATAGCGACATTATTATCTCGTTAACAATCTACTCGTTTGGATTTACCTACAACATCGTTCTTAAGAATGACTATGTATTTTACAAAAATGATTTGTTTACCTTAATATCCCTTCCCTGCACGGATTTTCCTATCACTGTGACGGTGCAAATCGCTGGAAATTCTTTTTCTAGTTCATCAATAAATGAATATATTACACTCAGTCTGTGATATTTTTTCCAGTCCATTAATTTCACTGAAAATTAAAAAGTATATTTACTTTTAACTGCTTAATTATAATTATTATTTTTAATCAATAACGGTTTCTACTTTGAGATAAGACCTATTTTTTCTTAATAGTGTGGCTTCACACATTACGTAGGTAATTACTATGTTCGTGAAAATGTAAAACGTTAATCAATACAGTAGGAAAAAATCGATTTTGAATTGTATTTATTAATTTGAATTTCATGTACAAAAGAGGTACATAGGCGGACCTTACCGATTCATTGCGGCACCTAGATTCGAAAACTTTTTGCTGCGGCGGTGAACAATTATTTCATGACACGACTGGCGTGCCTAACGCCACAGAAGATGATGGCACGCCTATTGTGTCATCAGCCATGTGTATAAAAAAAATACTTTCTTTAGTTTTTTCACTGATTTTGACTTGACTGAGTTCAGTTGACATCAAACCAAGGAAGTTAATGCCACAAGGCATTCTCTACTAGTAAACCTTTGGGTCAAATAAAACAATATTGTTTATTCTTTTTTATTTTGATAATATTATTATAAATTGGGTTAAAAGAATAGGTAAATACTCGATAATTCAATAAAATTGCTGTTCGAGTTAGACGTAACGTAACGCAGAATAACTGTCTGCAGTCACTTTGCAAACGTTTGGTGTAGGTAACTTAATTTTAATCAAATAAAAGGTTAGAAAAATTTTGTATGGAGCGTGGCATAGTCTCCATCCGCCATTTTGTTTTTTTTTTAAATAGCTTCGCACTATGAAACGACATAGTATAATTCGACTGTAAAGGCACTTTTTAAATTTTTAGAATTAACAAATTTTTTCACACCAACCTAATTAAGATGAAACTGAATGAGCTATTTCTCTACATATAATTTCAAGTTAAATTGAAACATATTTTAAGATACTATCATTGAATTTAAATACATAATACTTATTAAGGTACGTTATAGTCGTAAAAATACTACAACTTGAAAAGGTTGTTAACCGCAGATTTTTTAAAATCTAAACAAGATCCAGAAACGAAGGCTACAGGCTTGTTCTGCGTGAAAAACAGTGATATTTTTGTTCTGGGTAAACACTTCTGAAACGAAATTTGAAGGAGTTTTAATCGATTTAAAAATGGCACGCCTTTCGTGTCATACGCGATACGTGGACAAAATTGATGACACGACTGTTGTGTCATCCGCAGCGAATCAGTTAATACCGTGAGGCGTAAGAATTTTGTTAAGTGCATTTCATTGATCGTGACTATACAAAGTTTGAGAAGTCTAGCCAGTGTGTAGTTGTTAGGTTTGCTGCATGAGCCATGCTTACAGAAAGTGTCGTCATAGAGTCACTGTCTGTACACTGCCTCCGGTGTGAGCGTCCAGAGGTGCTGAGACGTGGACGCTCACACAGTGTTTCCCTGCCCAATTCATTGGTGCCACTTGCTGAAAATCTCCCGCCTGGACACGAGTTGCCATGGTAGGGGTGAGATGCATCCGTGGGTCGCAAGTTGTTCCAGTGACCTGTCATGTGCCTTTACATTCATGTTATGTGCATTTAACATTTTAACCAGCATTTATAAGTACTGCCTACATTATTTTAATACAAGACGAGCCTATGCTCTAGGCTTTGGGTTTCTAGTTATCCTAGTACCATTTTATCCTAGTAGGTATTGGTCTCCTACAGAATCAGATACAAAAAATAGGTACTCATTGAGGACCTTTACCTACGTCACAAACTAAAAATCTTGTCCATTGAGGATAGACATCTATGCGCATGTTGCTAGGCTAAAAAGTCAATCTTTCTCATTTTGAATTCACTTTCAAAGGCCTTATTTGCAGTCTTTTAACTGTGCCATAATTGTCTTTTAATGAAATAATGTTTAAATCACTGAATTGCTTACAAAGAAAACTAATTTGATTAAAAAATCTGTAAAGGAAAAACTTACCGGTAAAAATACGGTGTTTTATTTTTTTCACGTGGCAACATTTTAAACAACAAATATAATTCTGATATGAAATGAATTGAGTATGATTCAGCAAATGTGTGTCACCATTTTACGAAAATTATAAGAATTGCTAATGACCTTCTGGGAATTCGGCAAATGAATTACTTTTAGAGGAATTACTGAAAGTGGCCATTTTAGATCTCCTGGAGTGTGTCATACATTATGGCCATCTATTGTATAACCGTTATGGACTAAAATTTGTTGCCAACAAGGGATGACCTATACGGACCACTGAGATGAGTGAATTATAATAAGGGAAGGTCTATAACCCCGTGTATTATAGTATTGAGATGTAAAAGCATAACATGTTTTTACCTTTTTTTTTCTTTAGTTTCTTCCTTGGCAAAATTGTACAATTTTGTATAGTGTGTGGCGAGCGCAACCCTTGAACACAACACAGTATAGTTATTTTTAATAAAACTATGGCATTTTGGAAAGAAGGCTTTAAATTATTGTGTGACCGATGTTAGACTGCATCGATATCATTACACGATTAACAACAAGAATAAGCCTGTAAAACCCTGAAGGGTTAAGCAGATTCCGTTGTTATAGTAAAGATATAAAACAACAGTCCTACAAAACTGTGATCAAATCTGTAGAAATGTTCTTTTTTCTGTTAGAGCGGTTTCATGCTAGCGTCTTATTTTGTAGCTCGTATAAATAAGCACGCACCGGGTTACGCGCGTACACGCGCACCACATTACGCACTTCAATTAAAAAGTCGAACACAAAAAAGTAGTAGGCTTAAGGGCGGTGTTAGATTGGAAGAGCGTGCCCGTGAGTATTCCCGCGCCATTTGTTTCACTCCTGACTCGTGCGCTTGGTGCGCGTGTCGAGCGCCACATTATCTACGTGCTTATACGCGCTACAGAATACGACGCTTGTATGAAACCGCTCTGAGAGAAGAAAGAACATTTCTACAGATTTGATCAGAATTAATTATAAATAAAAAAAACTATTTACGATCATTCTTGGTTTGTGTGCCGTTACTGGCCCATTTATTGTTCACAGACTTGTTGGAATCTGTACTGTGTGCAGTACTGTCCTCATCGTAGATATAGAATACATCAGGTCTCGGCACCTTAGGTCTGACTCGTCGAGAGTGAACAGTCTTCACGGCTACGCTCATTTTTAGGATGTTCGTTTAACTGGGAAAATAAATAAAATATCAGCTGATTTTAAATATTTGAAGGTGTTAGAACCGAAATGGCATAGTCTGGATGAATCTGGAATAATAGAGACAGAGGGCGCTCAAAAAAAAAAACAAAAAAAATGGCGAAAACTATAGCAGCTTCGGTAAAAAAAAGTTCAAACCCCGTTTGCTGGAGTACCTTTTCAAAATACTCAAAATATTCAAGACGAGATGATATAAATTCAAAAACCGTCACACAGATATTGTATCCCCATTGTTTATTTAAAATGGTGGACAATATATTGCGTGAATTACATTCATATTCCCCTGCGGGAGGTACAAATCGAATGCCAGTCATTGTGGTCAATGTATGGCAATCGATGTCCGGTATATCGGTATTTGTTACTACATTGTGGGATGCCCGGATGCGTAGCAAGCGTAGCGGGAAAGGTATCACTACACGTGAATGTTTTACTTTATAAAATCACTAGCTTTTGCCCGCGGCTTCGCTCGCGTTAATTTAGAATTTGCGAATCAATTCGGGTTGTACTCTGCTTGTAATAATATAATTCGAAAGACACGTGGCGCCATCTACTATCATAAAGACGTTATTGTTATTTTTCTCGGGAACAGACTTTTTTTCGGGATGAAAGGTACCCTATGTCCGTTTTTGTACACCTTACAACGTATATGTAAAATTTCAGGTTGATCGGTTCAGTGGTTTAGGCGTGAAAAGGTAACAAACAAACAAACTTACTTTCGCATTTATTAAATTAGTTAGGATTTACCTGCCGAAGAAAATCAAGTAATATAATGCAGTATTGTAAGAGCCAACTAGTTGTTGGTAAAAGTGTAACGTGTGAAACTTGGGTATTAAGTAATTTCGCGATAGCTCACTGAGACAAGCATTGCAAAAAAAAACATGACATATCTTCAGATAGCCTTTGTAAAGGATAATGCTAAAAAAACACAGTCCCGGCGCAAACGAAACATATCTCAATTTGTTTAAATATTTTTTTATATGTTTTTTTTTTAAAGAAATATTAAATAAAAATGTAATTAAATAACATAACATCTCGTCCTAATAGTACACCCACATTTCGCCAGTTATGTTTTAAATCCCATGTAATAGGGGGCGAGACTATTGCCGTCAACCGGGCACAAAACCAGACCCCGTGGCTGTTTTTTGGCTATTTAAATTACAGGTTATGTAGGTGGCGTAGTCAAAATAGATGACTAAATGTAATACTTGGGAAGAAAGGAAGAAATATTTTCCGATTTTTTAACTCTCCAGTATAGCCCCTTACAAAAATAACGAGCAATTTATAACATTTACAAAAACATTTTGACAACGCCACCTACTTATTATTTTGTCATGTATAAATACTAAAAATCTGAGGTACATTTCATTTGCGCCGGGCCTGGGTTTTTCCCATACCTCACGGGCATTGTCCTTTGTTTGATAATCGAAACAACGGAAATGGACTTGTTGGATGTGATCAAGGCACTAGTTTTTGTATGGATCAGGTTCGTAGTCGCATAATATACCAGATAGGCATGGCACACAAGAGAAGGCGTAGGCTAAAGTATGCCTTATAATCTAACGCTGTACATGATGAAAAGGGAATCACTTCCAATACATATAATTACTACTGCAGGTGTGCTTACTGCGTGTGCGTTACGTTTTATTAGAATATGTTTTCATGCGAGTATTCAAAATTAAATTCAGTTTGTTCTGGTATTCATTTGCCTTTTTTTTGTTACTTATTTTTAACGGGTACTTATTACTTTCACGAAATTTTACTAAGTGAACAAATACAATGTTTATTAAAATTTTGCTTTACCTAAATGACGTTATTGAAATATTTACAAACATTTTTGACATGTGACATAAACTATAAAAAAATAGGTTGTCATTAAAACAGTGTGTGACAATAAGCAACTTTGTTTCAGGAACTTGAACCTCTTTCGCTGAGGACCGCTAAGGTTACCCGTATAGAGGTTTTAATCGGGTATTTTTTTGGGTTTACAGGTGAAAAACCCTAGAGTAAAGGTTAACCCGTATATTAGGGTTAATCAGCCAGAATTAGCCGGTTCACGCACAAAGTTCATTTTTGTACATAAACATTATGCAAGAAAGTATTGGCGTTAGCCCGCGGTCGGTGCTTTGTCTATTTCGGTGAAGGAAAACATCGTGAGGAAACCGGCATGTCCTAGAACCAAAAATTCGGAGACATGTGACATCTACCAACCCGCACTGGGCCCGCGTGGAATATAGCCCATCCTCTCATAGAGAGGAGGCCTGTGTCCCGGTAGTGGAAACATTATAGGGCCTAGAATGTTCCCATTGCTGGGATAATCATAATCTTCATTTTTGCATTTCAACTTCTACCATAAATAGATTCACTTATAGACAATATCCAAAATAAAACTGCCCATTTCAAGCATACCATACAGAGATCCAGATAAAACATTTCAATGCAACTGTCGAAAACGCGAACGAATTTCGTGCTCAGATTAGAAAACCACGAGCAGAAAACTCGGCGAGCGCCGCCGCGCTGCGGTAGGCAGCCAATCACACGGGCACAATGTCACGCTGCGATGGAGTATCATGATCCGGCCAACCTATCCAGATTCTATATCGAGAAGAAAACGATGCGATATCATTTTAAAAGTTAAAAAGAATGATGAAGCCATCTATGGTGAAGCTGTTATCGATTAAAGAGAGGGTTGGCTCAGCGATGAACAATAAACTTGTTAATTTTGTAACCATTTTTGTATCTTCTTCTCTGGCTAGCTCGTAAGCTGCCGGAGGCTAAGTTGTGCGTGTGTTTTTCTTCAATTTTCCAAGATTTTTCTTCAGTGTTAATCAGAAAAGTGTGCTCATATTTCAGGGTGTGATTTAGACCATCAAACTGTACATCTTCATCTATGAGCCCACGATAAAAATTGCGAAAAAAATATCTACTGTATGGGACATTTGTGTCGAGTAGGTGTATTGAAGTTTTGTACGGGACAGTTGTTTTTCTTCCGCGATTAAGATGTTGTTCCTATGGAGAAAGTAATTCAGTTTCATGGTCTGAATGGAATATGACCACACCTTTCTGGAACACGCTGCAGACTTATGGCACTTATACCTAGGTTGTAAACTGCTTTTGTGGTCCACGTAAAATGACCCATTAGATTAATAAAAGGTGTTCGTTTAAGTCGTACTTTTTGATGGCTCAGTCAGCTCAGTGTAGCGGCGACTAATTTAATCAACTTTGTAGCTTGGCTGCGACTCACATCACAATCACATTTTTATCTTTAATACTATCATACACATGAGCTCACGCACACCGCACGCGTGTCCAGCGCGCGCGGCGCTATCTGGCTGTTTGTTGCCAACGCGGGAGTATCCTGGATGAGACTGTCGTGTCGTGGCGTGGAGCTTGGCACAAGCAAAGAGAGGCCTATACCCAGCAGTGGGTGAAGTCGGGCTGTGGACGATGATGACAGTCACCAGCTAAACTACAGGTCTTCCCAGGGTACACCGACGTTTTCATTGGCTCCAACTCAGTATCGTCAAACAACATCGCATCGACATCGCGATCTGCAGCTCGCTCCAAACTTCACGGCTCAACTTTGACGTGGACATGCTCACTCGACTGCACGCGCAGCTCGCTAATTGCAACAAATTAGATTGATTGTAATGGACATGCGACTCCGACCTTAGCCGATGTCAATTTGCTACTGTTACATGCTTTTCACTGCTGTTTTATTGTATGTAATTTGACAAGAAAATTGTGGTGGAATAGGCTTTTTAAAGGTATGAAAGACAGAGCTAGTGTGCATTTTATTTGTGGATGATGATATTTTAGATCACGTAAACTACATATTTCTATTTGTACTGAACAGAAATCTGGAATCTGCTGTGACACTTTAGTTCCACCTGAACTCAAACTCAAAGCATTTACATAACATAACATCACGCCTGCAATTCCCGAAGGGTTAGGCAGAGGTGTACCTAATAATACACCCACATTTCAGGAATAGAATCAAGGACCTCTTGCTCAACAGTCTTGCTTGCACTCACTAGACAAACGGGGCAGTCAAAGCATTTATTTAAATCAAACCATTTATTGAAGTACTACTTTTGAATTGTCAAGCTACCACCGGTCAATTAGTCAGAAAAATGAAGCTTGTTGCCCGTGTTCCTACAAACTAAATGAAACCATTTAAAGAATAAAAACAATAATTTCATCCTTAGCTTAACTTAACTTAAAATACATTTTCCATTATCTCTACACAAAGTTCAACAATTCCATTACAAAACAACAATAGGAGTCAGAAGTAAAGCCATGAGCACAAGAGATCGTAAAGAGCACAATTCGACAGCTAATCTAGTTAAGATGCAAGTATCCGGGGGGCAATAACTTGGGTTACCGTTTGGCGATAATTAACGCGATGGCTGTGAAGATAGTGGCGCGAACGTCTGCACCCCGCCTAATTGATACGTACGATGGAGACGGAGACTGGGTAGACGGTGCTCCTGAAAAATGGTGATAAATAAAGAGAGTTCTGGAATATTTTGGCGTGTTTTTTAGGGTTTAGGAGATATTGTTCATTATTGAGTTGATGTGAACGTTTGTTCGTCATTGTTCTAATCAACCATTACATAACATCTGTCACTGTATTAATCTACTAATGCTCTACTCGCAGTTTTTACGTGATCTTGTAGCTTTCTTACTTTATACGCTACGCATCTTAATTAGCAGTAGAAGATTACGTGTCGATGTCTATTTAGCTATTGTTTTCAGTTATTTAGGCTATTCCTAAGAAAAATGAGACTTGCAATAATGGTACCTACTTTAGTGTCAGTTTTACTTCCGGAGCTGGCTTTGGCGTTTGCGCGAGCATTTGAAAAGAGTGTCCAAGGATTTTCTTGCCCATTCTTCTCCATGAGATGTACGCTTTTGAATGGGCGACTACAGTTCATTCACAGTTATTATGCCTGCGGCTGGACTGTAGGTATGTAGCTTATTTTGACTATGCAAAAGTGCCTGCCACGGGTCTATTTGAAATAAATGCTTTGAGTTTTGTTTGTACCAGCAAAAATCTGTTCGGTGATGTTGTAAATATTTTTTTAAAGTAACGTTTTCATTCTATTTAGGACAAAAAACCCTTGTCACAACCCAAATCGCGACCTTTAATCACTAGACAGCACAAGATCGACACAACTACTAATGAACGGTATTTTGACACACGCTCATTGGCTAATCCCGGCTCAACGCGACACTGAACTCCTAGTGCCTTCAATTAATTGGCTCGCCTCTGCGGGAGCTGATGCGATCAGTCGACTACAGTACTTTCATAGATGGTTCACGTCTGACCGTAGTAACCCAAATAACTACCTTATGAGTATGAAGATAAAGATCACATTTATTTGACAGACTTGTCAGTGGTTACAACCGAACAGCATCCTTAAATGATGGTAATAAAGATTATTTCATTTTGACAGTTACGCCCAATCTGAAGTAGGCGTACTGTGAAAAAACAGTACTGCGTACGCGCTGTATCGTTTGTCTATCGTAATTGGTCAAAGATTTTGCAAGCTTTATGATTAGGTGCTAGTAGGTGGGATGGAGGTTATCGTGGTTTGTGATGCTGTGGAATCTAAGCGCGGTACTGTTGATGTATGAATAGTGACATCGGTGAGACAGATATTATGGAAGATAATCGGCAGGCCTTTATTTTCATAGTTTCTGCGACGTAAATCATTGAGAATAAAAGGATACAAAGGTCTAATTAAGAAAAGGACCCGAAGCTGTATTTATTTTCTACCTAACTCATCGTAGGTATATGATATTTTACCTATTTTTAAAGTTACTGATTCTATGTGTAAATGTGTGTATATCTGGTGTGTTTTATTAGTTAATTACCCGTAGACTATAACGTAATATAAAAATGGGTGAACCAATGAAACATTATGTTAACAAATCGAAATGGTAACATCCCTTTTTGACAATATAATACAGTAATCCCTGACAGATCCGAATAATGCCTTAAAGCGACTGGGGTATGCTTTTAATGTGGGCCCAGATCGTGTAAACAAGGATTTTGTTGGCTTCCTACGCCTCCGGCCATTGTTCTCAGTAAAAAGCTTACTCCAACCGCCGAACATGAAGTTTTATCCAAATTCAAAATTCATTGCGCGTTTTGTCAAAGACGAAACTTGCAACATTTAGGCAAAGTGCGTAATGTATGTTGAAATAAAAGAAGAGCGGCAAAATCTCGTAGTTTAGGTGCGGGATGGAATCAAAAAATGGTGGCTCCAATAAAGGACATCATTAATTCCCGCCGGTCGCGATGTCGGCTCCTCGCTCGTCGGGAGATTGGCTGCATTATCGTAATAGCGTCTGAGAAAAATATCCGATCAATAGACGACTGTTTGTTGTGGTTGATTGTTTGTGAAATTGTGATGCTGAAGATGGAATAAAGAATAGTTAATTAGTGTATTTGTTTAATGTTATTTTAACAGTATTAGGTGACAAACATTTTACACTTCCGTCAGAGTTTTTATGCCGCCCATGGGCCTCTGACTTGGCTTTACATGTCGTCGTGAAATATCTCTCAGGCATGCTGGTTTTGGGGCAGGTTGGTTTCCTCACGATGTTTTCCTTCACCAAGCGGTAATTATACAATACGCACATGAATCTGAAAAATCACAGAACTCGAGACCTATGACTTAGCAGTCCGACGCTCACACCATACCACTGTTCAATTTAACACTAAAATGTAATCTTTCTATCTTTCTGAAAACTAAACGAAATATCTCCTTTGCCTAATCTTAATCATACTTGAAGTCTTAAACTCACTGTCTGTATAAATATAGTAAGCACTTTAGTTTTGAACTAATTGAAAAGTTTTACTAAGTATCTTTGCTTGCAACAAACTCATTAAAATTCAAGTTTTTCCATTTAATCTTAAATGTCTACCAATATCAATCGCAAATACACATACGTGGCATTTACTGCTACATACAGGGTGTGTAAAAAATCGTGGATCAAACGAAACAGGGCGGTAGTTGGGGTTATTTGCAGTAAAAAATATTTTTGTGGCAGAGTCCTAACTTGATCTCCTTAAAAGTTATAACTACTTGAGTGTTTTTTAAGAAAATACCAAATTTTTTACTAAATAGGCAATTGAAGTAAAATGGGTACCTATTTTTAAACATAAAATAGTGTTTAGTTGCTTTCAGGAAATCTATTATCATCACTACAAAAGTGCTTTTATGACAGTGTGTACCATGATTTATGAGTATTGGCACTTTTTTCAATAACTTTTAAGTCTCACAAAAAAATATTTGTAACTTCAGAACCGTACCGTAAAAAAAAGTACTACCAAAAAATTACCCTGATAACCCGAACTACCGCCCTGTTTCGTTTGATACACGATTTTTACCCACCCTGTATAACATACCCACACATGTAAAACTAAGACATTTTTCTCCGCTGCTCGCAAAGCGTCGAAAACAATTTCCCCAGCGGACGGAGCCTCGGTGCTCCAAAGTATTTCTTTCAAATAATTATCCGACAAAAACATCCCAAGATTCTTGTGGAGTTCGTTAGGATCCGGATCCCTCCCTAAGCAGAATTAATGAATCCCTTTATTGAAAGTTCAATTTTTTGATTAGGAGCCGTGGGGGCGACGCCCTACACTGTTTAAACACCGTGTAACACGGCATTTATTTACATTCGGCCAGTATTGATTTGATTTATTCTTTAAATTGCTCTTTTTGGAGATGTTTTTAATTTGTAACATGGCGGGTCTTTGTGAAACAAGTTTACAGTTTCTAGATTGAAGACAGCAGTGGCGAAGGTTCCATACAACTCTATTCCTACCGGATTTCCTTTGAGAAATGGCACAGTCAGTATTCTATGAAAAAATAATATAGTCACATTAAAGACATGTACTCCGGCTTACCTCTTACAAGAATTGACACTTCGCTACTGGAAGACAGCATCGTTTGTTTCTTCTGAAACCCAAATTGGCCGACTAGCTGGTTGGAAAGAGTTACTATGGAGTTCTGTTAAAGAGCTAAAGATAACCTGAACTGTGAGCACAAATTCCCCTGGTAAGCTTGCGGATCCTGGTAATATCTATCTGCTACCACGGCCCAGGCAATCATAACACAACGGACTTGTTTTTCTCTCATTTCGGCACCAAGTACATGAGATTAGCTTATGCCTAGTAAAAATACTTGTCGGTCAGCAAGTCTAACCATGCCATATCATAACATCACGCCTGTAATCCCCGGAGAATTAGCCAGAGGCGTACCTAATAGTATACCCCACATTTCGCTAGTTATGTTTGTCTGACCCATTTTATAGGGGAGCTTATTGCCATCAACCGGGCACAACCAGACTCCGAGATTGCTACTGAAACAATTCTGTTGGAAAACCTCAATAACACTTTGCCAGACCTGAAAATCGAACCCAGGCCCTCATGCTCAGTAGTCGTGGTTGCCGCTACAAAACCAATGAGACAGTCAAAAAAACCACGATGATAAAAAAAATCTCCAATTTTATACCATTTACAACCGATGCAATTCCGATACCAACCCCATTGTCCCCCTAATCCGATTCCAAAAAGGCATAAGATCTATTTATCGAGACGATACAAATTGCGTCGGCACCGGCCCCAAGTGCCGTAATCTGTGGAGCCGATCCGGCAGCCGTCCGGCAGCCGGCGTCGCGCCGGACGGCGGTCGACCGGCGAGAATCTAATTTGGTTCGGTAGCCGTCGCTCATTTGTTCAAATTACACCCCATGCAGCCCGCCGAGACGTGTCCGAGAAAACGGGAGATGCTGCCAACTTTATAAGTATGTGTTGTATTCATGGCAACGTTGCGTGGAGGGTAGGTAGAGGTTCAAGTGAGTTGTTCGTTTTATGAAGTATGTATTAGAGGTTTTTTACGAATAATGTGTTGCTGAGGTACGACCAGATCTTTGTAGAGGGCTAGAGGGAAACAATACTCTAGACTTCAGTATTGTTACTGTTGACGGACAAATGATTCAGTTAAAACTAGAAATGTTGTCTGCGAGCACTCCTTGACTTCCATATTAAAGTAAGTATCCACCTACTTAGTCTGGAAGTCAAGAGTTTCTGTGAGTATTTTTCTATTCAAAAATATGTTTATTTTTCTGGTTGGCAGATTGATTGATGATAGTAAATTATGATTTCTTGGGCAATATCTAAGAATGCTTTTCTAAATTTAATAATTTCATTTACTCAATCATCTTTAAAATATGTTTTTTTTGTCTATCACGAAAACTTAATCTAAATGTATACATAAATTCAACTGATCCTAGTTGACCTATTTATATATTTAGAAAATAAAGAAACGTCCAAACCCTCCCCTTCCCTCTGGCCTCGGAGGTCGGAGGACTCAAACTATTCAACCCTCAGGCACTTCCGGGTCCTTTCTTTGTTGTGAGTGATCTTTCCTTCCTTTATCAATTGAAATATTCTTCGGAGCGACACATTCTGCATTTGATGGTGCTAATCTTTGTTTTATGAATAGCTTGGGAGTGGCTGACGGAATATGTAGACAGATTCATTGATTTGTTGTGATCATCAAATGAAATAGATAATTAGCAATTAATGCAAGGAAACGTAGATTTGATAGGTACATTTTTGCGTAGCACGCGTAGCATTTTGACACAATCTTCGAAATACAAGTATAAATTTGAATTCGGTACAACAATAAAATAAGTACGAAGGTTTTAGTTATTAATTTAATCTTTTCGCACAAAAAAAAAGGTACAAAGATGGACTTCATATTTTAGGTATCCTCTACCCGTCAACCAAGGTAATATCATTGTCAGCTTTATAAAACCTATTTCAATTATTTCAACTACATAATTCTAAGATTTGACTTGACCAATGTCTGGACTTCGAAAGAGACAGTGATCTCTGAGTTTCTTTCGGCTGTTTCGTCTCAGAGTAATCAGGTACGAGACATCGGCCCCATCTTGTTTTAAAACATAACATTATAAAAGTGATTTGTAAAACCAATTTACGGAAATAAATATGATTTATCATACACAAATCCCAACAAGCATAACTCAGCATCTCACTATCAACAATAATCTCACCGTAAAGTAAGTCGTAGTACACACGGTAGGAGGCAGTGGTCGATGAGGTTCAGGTAGCAAGCCAGGTGTCGTTCACGCTTCGCGCCTCGGCACACAGCACCGGCGTTACTATGCGACGCAAGCTCCAACAATTACGATGCCAAGCCGAGCGACGGCGCGCTCTTATGTAACTCCCCTTAAAACGTTACCCACGTTGGAGGTTCGAGTTTCAAGTTTATGATTTGTATTTTGTCTTTTTTTTTAAATAATTTTGAATTTAGAATCACGCTGGAGTTATGATGATTTTAGACGGAAAATAAAATAATAATGTGTTATAAGATATTGACGTCATATTATTCGGAATTTCAGAATCTAGTAGGTACATGGGTGTGAAAGAATATGTCGAATGAACTTCAAATTGGTACATACAAATATTATCATAATCTTTATTAATCTCGACATCAAGAATTACAGGCGCTGGTTCAAATTTGCAGAGTCTTATATAGAGAAAGGTGTCTGAAGTAGGAAGGTCTTGAGGTATAGATCACCTCTCCGGCTTAGATAAAACATTTTATTTATAGCAAAAAATTAAGTCAGTCTCCTGCCCTTATGCCAATTTATTTGGGGTCGGCGTAGCATGTCTTCTTCTTCCATACGTCTCTATTACTCGTCATCTCATCAGACACCTTCTAAAATTAAAGTCAATATCGGACGCGACTCCGCGTCAGATATCTATCAGGGTCCGATGTCCGCAGCCAGTCCATAATTTGTCCGGACCGTTATGTGTTACGTATTTTTAAAATTACTCAAGTAAAGAAATTGCCATTAGTTTCCGAAACTGAGGCATTACATTATTTTGCTCACTGTTTTGCGTAGGTAACTATATTATAAAAATAAAAATAAAATTCATTTATTTCAGGCAATATGCACCCATACGAAAGCAAATTTCAATTGAATTGAGTTGAGTTGAATTTCAGAAATTTCTATAATTACAATTGCATTTAAAATGATTAAAAATAAAATAATTTTTATTTTTTTATATTATTTTGTATAAGAATAAGTATTCAAAAATGTAAATTATATGTATTGCAAATAAATAAAAATATTAATAAAATTGTTAGCAGGAATATTGACGGACATATAAAAAGATATCATTATAATCATATAATTTTAGGTTCTATTTATAACTCTAAGCTTAAAACAGATAGTCTATTTTCATAGTTTGTCAGGACATTTAATTGTAGAGATCATTTTGTAGAGCAGAAGCTTAATTTTGTAACTTGTTAGTGGCGGAATGAACTCTCTCTATGTAGGTCACTCGTATTTAGTTGTGAAATTTCGCTGATTTTCTCATTAGCTTTGTTAACGAATAGACATTTAAATTGGTACGACGATCTGCTTATATCTGGGGTGATATAGAATCACTAGTGTTGGGGTCAAGCATAGTGACCACAAAGTTTTAATTCGTAGTTGGTAGTGTTGGGTCAGTACACCATCATCATAATCCATTTTCCCAACTATATTGGGATCGGTTTCCAGTCTAGCAGCCTTACAGTCTTCCAGCTAAATATCAGTATTTTACATGGAGCGACTGCCTATCTGACCTCCACAACCAAGTTAGTACTGGGTAATACGATACCCCTTGGTAAGGTACCCCTTAATTGTCAGACTTTTTGGGCCACTGACTACCTAACGACTGTCAAAGATCTAGAAATGACACCCGGGACCAACATCTTAACGTGCTTTCCGAGGCACGGAGGAAACTCGGCGGATAATGGGTAGTCACACATCCACAGACCAATCTAGGCAAGCACGTCTTAACCTAAAGATCGACCCGGGTGACTGTTATTATTTAGCTACGAGCTCCTCGTGTTGGTATACTACATACCTTCATAAAATAAGGCTTCAGCTGTCCCTTCTATGCTGCCCACTGTGCCCCAAGATTACGCAGTAAAAGCGGCTTTTGCATTGTCGTTGACGACACCGACGCCTCGGAATTAGCGAAATTTTAAAATACAAGAAGTCAACGACACGAAGAAGAAGGAATTTATGAATGCAATGGAGAATAATTGGATACTTAGGTGTGCATGTACGGTGCATTCTAAGGGTTGTTGAAAAAGTAAGATTCTGTGAGCGAAAACGATGCTGGAGAAGTCAAAAATGTACTGGATTAAATCCATCATAATAATAGTCATTCTACAAACATGAAACCTGGAGACTGCCTTATCTATTAATCTTCTCATTTTCTATATTATTATTTAAAGTAGCGAAGAAAAGACTTCCTTCCGTATCCCATTATCCTTCCGTATCCATAGCCCATTGTTGAATGTGCAATGCTTATTTGAATAAACTGATGTGGTATTCTTCATTGACCTGATCATTGACCCAAGTCTCATTTAATGCACTAAATTCTACTATCTGTATTCGAAAATCTTCCCTTATATTTCTCACCTAGTTTAACTAGTGACTTTGTCTCTTGTGCAGTATCTATGCGAGTTTAAATTCGATAGTAGTGACATGTAGCCGGAGTGGGGGAGTGCGTGCTGGTGCGAACGTTCACGCTGATTGCGTTACACTAATGAAGACGGACAGTACTGTGTTACACAGGAGAGGAACTGGGTATGTAAGCTCAGTTTACTCGACTGCGTGGAGCTTAAAAAGAGGGTATAATGTTTAAGATGGTTGTTTTGTAGGGGTAAGATCTCAGTGAACGTAAACTTACGCTTAGATATATCATAAACACCTCAAAATACAGAAATTTGAACCTGTCTACTTTTTTTTAAAATTGTTTGTTTAGAAATCATTCATGCAAAAAAATTAAGAAAGACTAACGCAATGGCAAGATATTTAACCACAATAAATATATATCTAACAATACAATTACGCTGAACTTATACTGTCACTTACGGGATATCTTCCGTGATTGTTCATTATTTCGAGCTCGCGATATTTTCATTAATCACGGAAGATATCCCGTAAGTGACAGTATAAGTTTAGTTGTAAACCGTGAAAGCTTAAATACATTTAAGGTGTATCAAAAGCTTCACCTTTTGTTAATATCAGATTGTTTAACTCTAACATCACGCCTGTTCTCCTCGAAGGTTAGGCAGAGGTAGCAACTATGGTATCTACACTACACTCATCCAAATTTCACCAATACCAACTGTTTTCTAATAATGCTCAGCCCTATTACCTAACTTCACATAATGATAGATAAGGGCTGGGCAGGGCGCGGCTCGCTAATCAATAAGAAGAAGCTCAGCATCAATATTTGACTGATACAACTCCGTCTTATTACAGACTAACGAGCGCAAACGTTAAAATTCTACAAGATTAACTTATGCCGCCGAGACGACTTGATACTTTATTATTTCATTAAATGTTTTTTTTTAACCAAGCGAGCAAAGTGAAGACCAGTTTGCTGGCTGATTTAATATTCGATCAGTTTATTTTAAATCATGTAAAGATTGCATTGCATTTATTGGGTAATCTTTTCGCGTTATTTATTTCTGGCTAAGACAAAAGAAAAGTATTATCTAGTACTAATTCGAAGACAAAATATTCGGTAAAATAAAATTATTAAAAAAAGAAAATTAAAGTTTATTTATGGCAACTAGGCCCAATTGTTATTAACATTATTCTTAAAAACTATTGTTAGTAAACGAACACAGAAACAAAAACAAAAAGAAAATTGTAAGGTTAGGTGGTGGGGTGATAGCGTGACGAGCTGGACTCTTGTCAAAAGGATTGGGCCTAAACAGCCAAAGACAGAGATAAATGGAAAGACGGAAGGGAGGCCTTAGCCCGGCAGTGGGCCTCATCAGGCTCATAATAATAATGATAAATAGGTGTGTCTACTGACCAGCACCTCAACAGCGTACGACAACCAAGGTGCGTCGAACTTCTTTATCAACATACTTAGGACGCCGTTAGAACTAGACCGCGCTCTTGACAAGATGGAATTTGTTTTTTTTGCGCATTATGGCGTAAAATTATCAGATATATACCGGACGCACTACAATAGCGCGGCAATCCCAACAGCAAATAAAAATATTAAATGAAAATAATTCCTAGTTTTTTGTGTTAAAAAAATTTACCTACATCAGAATTGTTTAACCAGATGTGTGAACGTGAACGAAGCGAAAGGAATAATTATGTAAGGATGGTACCCGGTGGCGTTCTAAAGTTACTGCCTACCCCCCCATGGGATATGTCGTGAACTAATGCACGTATTTACATCAGAGAAATGCAATCAAACTTCTAAGTGAATTGGGTCTTTCAAAGATTCATTTTCTAATCAAAGTATCAAGAATTCTTCTTAGACTTTATCCAACAAGTCGGTGTACCTTTGGAGGCGAATATTGATTGACTTATTTTTACCAACTTTTTATACTTGAGTAACATTATTTTATTCATTAGGAGCTCAAGGGTCGTTGTTTGTTTTCTTATCGTATTTATTTTATTTTTGGAGCACATGTTTATTTTATTAACCAGCACACTTGTTTATCAGACTCTACTCATCTCAGATCTTGAAGTTTTTAGTCTAGAAAAAAATAATGCAAAAACATCATTAGGATCATTAACGAAAACGTTAACGTGAAGATATTAGAGGTAAATATGTTTAACAATAGGAGGTAAGAGCGGCTTAATTATGATGAGTGATCATTAAGACTGTACTCAAAAGTGTGCCTTTTTTTTTACGGATGGGAAATCATCAAATACCTAACTCCTCCCGCTCTGGGTGGAGTGGGAGGGAGTGTTAGTTTTTGACTGACTAAAACCCATCCATGTTCCTTCTTTGCCCTTTGTGTTCCAGGGCCACGGTATCTCTATAGGACAGTCCCGCAGCACAAAAAAAAGAAAGAAAAAAAGTGTGCCTTAGATGTGCTAAGATCCACAAAACGAATCTTTCCAAATCACGCATCAAAACAGACAAACATGGTGTTCATTAAACCGAACGTGAACTGTTATAGTTCTACTTTTCATAGTTGTTATCTCAACATCCGACTAAAGTTCCTCGATTTCCGTACTAACATAACAAGATGTGTTTTATCTACCACACAAGTTGACCCCCCTTCCCCTTCCCACGTCGAAGAAGAAGTAGGTTTTAGGGGGTCTTGTAGGAATATTGGTAGGTCATGATATTGTGGTCGTTAGATATAACAGTGGTAATGCGTTGGGGTGTGTTTTTGCTTTATGTCGCGTGAAATTTTATTGTCGCGGCTCGGCGTCGCGCCAGCATCGCCATACGACGCAATATACACGCAAAATATGTAAAAAAAAACTATAAAAACCGACTACTAATGCCTTCTAAAGAGGGAGCAATAAAGTCCCTAATTTTTTAGTCAAACAAATTATATATGCACGTAGACTTTGTAGGTAGCAAAAAGGGTGTCTGGTGACTCAGCTCCATGCATTTTTAACATTGTCAAAAACTGGTAGGGCACATAATGCTTGCAAATCTACATATTTGCTTAGCATTATCCAAATAAGACAGACAAGGCTTCGCCGGACGTCTAACTTCGTAAATGAGAGCCGTACTAAGTACACAGAGGACGACCGGCGGGTAAATAAACGGAACCCCGCGGATCCGGACCGGACAGGGCCGGTTGTTAGACGACAATGTTTCAAGATTTTATAAAGGGGATATGTTTGTCTAGGTACTTAATTGTAGGAACATGATTGTTAGTAGACCTCTGTGGGATGATCTTTGCATTAAGAGAGAGTAGTATTTTATTTTACGTTGTTAAATTAATCTGAGGCTACGAAGAGGTGCCGAGAGGAAATGGATGCACACATCACGAAGGCCGGATTAAGGGGTGTGAAAGGCTTTGCCCAACAGTGGGACATTCAAGGCTATTAAAAAAAAGGTGAAACTGAATTACAGAATTTCATTTTAACGTTTCAATTGACATCTTTTCATACTGTGTACTTATGTAGTTACAGCAATGCTAACAAGTACACCTAAAGACTAAAAAAACCTTTTAACAACAAAAAAAATTGTTTTTTTTTTAAAGTAATTTTCTGTGCAAAATGAACATTTTCATATAGACATGAGAAAATGCATGAGCATTGATCACACTAGCAGTTAATACAACTCACAATATACAATACATAACACAAAAAATATCGTAAATACACCAACAAAATATCCCATTACTGTTTGACGTGGCATTTTTTCCCGTTCAGCTTGAACGTAACACCTTACCCAAGGGACGCTCGATCACCGTCATCTTGTCGGTAAACACATGACACGCCGTCCGCGTTGTCGGCTAAATTAAATCTTATTGTCGCTTAACTCGATGCGAATGACGCGGAAAATTCTTTTGGGATTACAGCTTTCTGGTGATCGTTTTGGTTCGATTAAAGAATATTCTTTTATCGTGATTTAGCTTTGATGCGGAAAAGGTATGGTGAGAATGAATTGGAAAAAAAATCGAGCCCTATGTGCATCAAAATGTGATTCATTGTTGAACATGGCGTGGCGTGTGATTAAAACATCTGTTTACTGCTACTTTTTGAGTAACGACAAGAACTAAGTTTGATATTTAAGTATTAGCAGGTTTGCCGGTAGTGTATTTAATTATTAGATCTTAGGTAGCCTGGTTGACTGGTCTAGTGGTCGCAAGACTGGTGAGCATGAGGTCCTGGGTTTGATAAACAGGTCGGGAAAAGTGTTATTGGGTTTTCCATTAGGAATTTTCTCAGTAGCACCCACGGTGTCTAGATTGACGCCCGGTTGATGGCAATAGACGCGCCCTATTATATGGGATTTAAACATAACTGGCGAAATGTGGGTGTACTATTATGTACACTTCTGCCTAACCCTTGGGGGATTACAGGCGTGATGTTATGTTAAGTTAGGAAGCCTACAATTTCATACTAATAATATTATAAATGTATAAATTTGTATGTTTGAATGTTTGTTGCTTACTCACGCAAAAACCGTAGAACGGATTTGGATGCTGAATTCTTACTTTTGATTTCAGTGTACGCAGACGAAGTTGCGGGCAGAAGCTATTTTAAAATTAAAATAACCCTAATAGATTATCTCCAATTATTTAGTGCATTTTAGTTTAAAGATCTACTTTCCACTTCACTGTTACTCTGTTATTTGAATTAGATCGAGGGACCAATAACATAATGGATGTCAAAAGTACCCGAAAGGCATTTGTTCTCAGTGTCATGCGTCATTGCAATATTTTTTTTTGTTCTAGACCATTACATACCTGGGAACCTTCTAGTTACGGAGATATCGGGGGTCAAAAAAGTTATTTTTTAATTACATGTTTTTAATGTTATAACTTTTCTTTAAATACCTCCACGACACCCGTACTATCCAATGCATCCATCAGTACAATGTTTTGAGTGCGTCACATTAAGTCCTACCGTAAAACGTGATTTTTCACAACAAAAAAAAAACTTTTCCCAGCAATAATTTATTTTTGGGTAGAGTTACTTAGTTTGATGTACAGAATGCTTGCTTGACGGTTTCGTGAACGGTCCGTATACACCTTGTATTATTTTATTATTATAGTGGTCTTTCGAGAACAACAATCAACGTTTAACATAATCATAGCTGTAATCTCATGTCATAAATCATAGTAAATAGGTAATTCAAACAAATGAGGCTGTCTAACTAATTACTGGGTGACAGGGAGGTATTTACTCAGCATTAGTGGAGATTACTAGCTGTCATTGGTAATTACACAGTCGAACCTGCATTAGGCGTATTATAACATGTCAAGATGGAGATGGGGTGTGGTATATAGGTTTGTTATGTATTTATTTGATATTAGCAATATTGCAATGCCTCGTGGTTGGTTGCGAAAGTAAATAAGTTGTGTGAAAATAATACTTAAGGTGGTACCGCGTAGGTTTGAGATACCGCGGCCCTGGAACACTAAGGGCAAGGAACATGGATGGGTTTTAGTCAGTAAAAGTCTGACACTCCCTTCCACTCCGCCCAGAGCGGTGGGGGGTCATTTGATGATTTCCAACACGAAAAAAAAAAGAAAAAAGAAAGAAAAGAAAAGGTGGTAGCGCCAGGGTAGTGTCAGGTTTAATGTTGGTTAAAATATAATTTGCGACCATAAAAAAATATGACTTATCTGAGTTATAATCATAAAAATCATCAATGCAACCCTCTAAGTTCATTTAATCCCAAGAAAAAGTCACTGACCTGTAAATTGGAAAAATCGTAAGAAAATATATAATGTAAGAAAATATGATTTTCGAAGGCTATTCTGGCGCTGCACAGACTTTTTCGAAGGAAAGAAACTTTCTTGCTATTAAAATTTAAATATTTATGTTTGTTGCTATGTCTACTAAAAGTAAAAGAGGTAAAATTTCATGTACACTACACTACACTACTATTTGCACCACCTATGGATCTCTTCGCTCTCTCTGAATCCTGAAAGTCTGATAAGCAGTCTTACCAAGGGGTACCGTGTTACACAATAACTGGGTTGTGGAGGTCAGGTAGGCAGTGGGTCTAAGTAAAACACTGGTATTCCAGTACATTCGACTACAACATACAACATTGTTAGAAGGGCAGATGATGGATGGATCATTTTCAGAGACTTTATCATCCTTTCTAATTTAATTGTGCTTGACAGCGTTGATTAGTTTTTTGACGTTATTTAATTTTTTAAATTCATTCATTCATTTAAATACACATTCTTTATATTTTTACATGTTAAAAAAAATCAAATAAAAAATATCATTTAAAAATATAGTTTATTGTTAAGTTAGTCACTATAGGCTATTTTAATTTATAAATGTATTTGATATGGTTTTATGGTTTTTTGGGAAAATTCTTTGAAAAAGTATTTGAAAGTCACTTCAACGATATTCAAGTCTCTTTGTAAATGGCCAAGACATTTTATCAACACTAAAGAATAAAACTAGATATTGTGTTACCTACCATCAGTGTTCTTCATCCTCGCTAATTACAATCACAAGTTATGAGCAACGAAAGAAACAAAATATGGCAGCCAATCAGCATCGTCGGCTAATTTCACACGAGACTGAGCTTCGCCCGGTTTTTATGGCGCAAACTTGTTCAATCAGTGTAAGTACTTAGTGATTTTCCGACCGGACCCCACTAGGACCAGGAGCACTTGCCTGAGATTATAGTGTATTGGATGTGGTATTTTATTTACCGTGCTTCGGGGTCAGAAATACGGCAAGCCCATATGGCAAGCAGACTGTTCAGGAACCCTAACATCATGAAGAGTTTTTAGGCTTGTATGAAAGTATCCCCACTAATGACGAAATAGTACTAGTTTTATATAAAAGCTTGTCCGTTTTGTCATAGAATAAACTGTTCGATAAATAAATAAATATAATGATATTAATCCAAAAAAAAAATGCAAAAATATAGTTTTTTTTCTCTCTTAAGAGCTAAAATCCTTCCTGGGTTATGATTTTGTAGAGTTTTTAACTTTTTGACATGCCCTAATGGGATGAAATGTTTTGAAAGTGCATCTCTAAATATCTATCTTCAATTGTAAAAACAAAAGTTACAAAAAACTTGGTTTTTCAAGTTTTTAAACTGTCATGGTCACTAACATTATCATAAACTCTAGAATAGGGATATTTACTATGTTTACTGTTTGGTTTGAGTTTCCGATATTTCTGCGCTGTTGCAAGCACCAGGATCACGGTTTATCCGAACTCAAATCAAACAGTAAACAAGGTAAATATCCTGTTTCTAGAGTTTAATAATAATATTGGTTATTTCAGTTTTGTTTCTTAAATAAAACAGATGAAATGTTTCCTACTGACATTCTAATATTTATAAATGTGGTTCTGATATTCGTAGCTCTGCGAAACTTATTGAATGAAATGCCTGTCTGGTCTGGGGACATAAACAGGCAAAAGTAAGAAATATCCCCCTTCACGACTCGATAGCGCGAAATATAACCTGACATTTGATTGCGTGGATGTAGCAGAAATTATTGTGTTTTTTTACAATATTATACAGGGTGTTTGGTAGATGGGTGCAAAGCCTGAAGGGGGTGATAACTTAGACCATTTAGAACTTATCAAGCTAAACTTGTCTTAGACGAAGTCTGTTCCTTGTATTTTTTTTTGAAACTCTAAGGTTTTTAACAATAATATCCATTTTTTTTCAATTAATTGTTAATAGTGTCCAGTAAGAGCTGCTATGTTATTATTTTTTATTTATGTAATGTGTAATTACTCAAACAAAATAATTCCCAAGCATCTGTGTCATCAGAGAAACATTCTACGCCATATTCAAGTTTAAGAAACTTTTAAAAATCAAGGATATGTTTTGTTTACGGCATAATAAAAAAATAAGAAAAATAGCCTCAGTTGTTCAAACCTTTTTAAAAACATGCTTGGTTATTGCCCTTTCTTTTGAGGTACTATTTACGCAGATATCTCATCAACTCTTGGAATTAGGATGTACAAAGCAAATTGAGGTCGAATATTTAATTTTTAAACAGACCAAAATAATGCAACATTTTTGTTAAAATAATTTATTGTTCATGTTCAAAATGTTGACCGCGGTTGCTTTTATACAAGCGCGTGCCCGTCTTCTCACTTCTGTAGTCGTGATTTTTAATTTCATCTCCTGCTTCATGACTTAAAAAGCCGTTTGATTCTTTCTATTAATTCTTCTCTAGTTGAAATTTCAACGTGCGTGACAGACGAGCTCCTTGGGCCGTCCCCAAACGAAAAAATCCACAGGAGTTAAATCGGGTGATTGAGGTGGCCCGGTGGAAGGGATGGGCCCGTCTCTGTCAATCCAGCTCTCTGGGAAACAGTTATTTAAATGTTCTCTCACGTTTAGGATCCAGTGTGCTGGACAACCATTTTGTTGAAAAATCATTGGTCTTCTCATTGCCAATATTGGTATTTCGGTCTCGTCCAGAAGCTCTGGGAGATAGTTTTGAAGGAATTCCAGGTAATTTTCTCCATTTAAATTATCTGGCAGGAAGTGGGGACCAATCAACCTTCGGCTGCCCTAAACGTGAGAGAACATTTAAATAATTGTTTCCCAGAGAGCTGGATTGACAGAGACGGGCCCATCCCTTGGCCACCTCAATCACCCGATTTAACTCCTGTGGATTTTTTCGTTTGGCGTCCCCAAACGAAAAAATCAATCGCCCAAGGAGCTCGTCTACACGCACGTTGAAATTTCAACTAGAGAAGAATTAATAGAAAGAATCAAACGGCTTTTTAAGTCATGAAGCAGGAGATGAAATTAAAAATCACGACTACAGAAGTGAGAAGACGGGCACGCGCTTGTATAAGCAACCGCGGTCAACATTTTGAACATGAACAATAAATTATTTTAACAAAAATGTTGCATTATTTTGGTCTGTTTAAAAATTAAATATTCGACCTCAATTTGCTTTGTACATCCTAATTCCAAGAGTTGATGAGATATCTGCGTAAATAGTACCTCAAAAGAAAGGGCAATAACCAAGCATGTTTTTAAAAAGGTTTGAACAACTGAGGCTATTTTTATTATTTTTTTATTATGCCGTAAACAAAACATATCCTTGATTTTTAAAAGTTTCTTAAACTTGAATATGGCGTAGAATGTTTCTCTGATGACACAGATGCTTGGGAATTATTTTGTTTGAGTAATCACACATTACATAAATAAAAAATAATAACATAGCAGCTTTTACTGGACACTATTAACAATTAATTGAAAAAAAATGGATATTATTGTTAAAAACCTTAGATTTTCAAAAAAAAATACAAGGAACAGACTTCGTCTAAAACAAGTTTAGCTTGATAAGTTCTAAATGGTCTAAGTTATCACCCCCTTCAGGCTTTGCACCCATCTACCAAACACCCTGTATAATGATGTCTTTTTCTTCGATTTCAATAAGTTGAACGGTTTACTTGTTTATCTCTACATTGCGTAGGTTCCGATTTGTTGCATGTTATAATGCCGGTGAACAGGATACACCAAATGAAATATTCGGTTTTCACCACAGAAAAGATAAAAGTTTTACTTATCAGTGGTTTTTACCATCAATAAGAAAATGTATTCCAAAAGATTTATGTGGATGTGTTTAATACTAAACTAACAAATTATACTCTAGGGCCGTGGGTGGGGTCCGAGTGCTCATAGGAAATTTTGAAACGCCTAGTTGACGCCAAGGACTGGCTTTTACCTTGGCCAGAGGCTAACTGTTGCCATACAAAGTAGCAACACCGCCAGTCACTTGGACACGTTACCAGCTGACAGCGTTGATGAGGAGTTTTGGATGCCCTTTTATAGTTTGTACTTAATTTATTTTAGTTTATTTAATAGTTTTTAATTGTAATTAGTTATTACATTTTAATCGCAATGATTTGACTAGCCGTAGAAACCGTGCGAAGCGGGGGCGGGTCGACAGTCTATAAATTGAAGAACACATTGTGATGCGGACAAATTTTTTGTCACCCTTAATTTCTTTTCTGTTTTTATTCATGTACATATTTTTATTATTATTTTAAGTTCAAAAATTATGTTCATAAATATATTGTAATCATTCAAGGTTTCAGTAGGATTAACAGTGACTTATTTCGCCTGTAAATGTGTCATTTACAAAATGTGGGTAGGCTTGGCTTTATTTCTCTTAACGTCCCAATTAATGTAATTACGGCCGTGTAATTAATTATGTTAAAGCGCGGATTATTTTTCATACCAAAGAACAGTTTCATACCTTATTGCTTTATGGCCCATATTTTCAGATTATCACAATGAGGTCAAAATATTAAAACATTTTATGTAGGTAGGCTACATTATAATTTGAATGATGTAACCAAGATTTTGTAACAATATTTTGATTGAAAAGAGTGTCCATGGAGTTTCAGGCCCATTCTTCTCCACAGAGATCTACGCCTTGGAATGGGCAACTACAGTACTTTCACAAGTTATGCCTTGTGTCTGTGACTGTAGCTTCGCTTTCTTTGTTTTTTTTTTGTGACATTCAAAAGTGCCTGTAATGGCTAATTGAAATAAATGGTTTGAGTTTGAGTAAGTACCTTATTTTGAATGAACAAATTTATAATTTTGGAAGCATTAAAAGGCACAGCTTTATTTAAAACGCTTTTAAGATACAGGCACTCCGCACATGACGATTTCAGGCCTACTATCAAATTCAAATAACTTCAAACATCAAATCCAAACCCAACCGGACAGCGAAAAGGCTATTCCTTTAAAAGGTACTGACAACCCATCAATAAAGTTTGTAAACTCTGCACCAGTTCCCATGGGTAAGTAGTAAAATATCCCATACAACTGGGGTCACACGACGGATGTCTTGAGTGCCCCGAAAGGGCTCCGGGGTATTTGTATGCCCGGTACATCCGAGAGGCTAAGTTACGGATAAGTTCTCTGAAGGGTGCCTGTTATGAGTGATGTTCTAAGACTTGTTAGAAGTTAGCGGTGTTCAGTTTAGTAATTCATTTATTTGAAGAATTTAACTCGTCGGTCTACTGGTTGCAAAGGCGACTGAGCATGGGGTCCTGGGTTCGATTCCCTGGTTGGGCAAAGTGTTATTGAGTTTTTTCATTAGTAATTTCTCAGTAGCAGCCACGGAGTCTGGATTTCTGTTGATGGCAATAGGGCGGGTCGCCTTTTATTACATGGGACTTTAACATAACTGGCGAAGTGTAGGTGTCAGGTATTGCAGGCGTGATGTTATGTTAATTTTACAAGTAGGTCCTATTTGTATTATGGGTCGTTATCTGATCTATATGTATTTACAACATTTACGAAGCGGGTTTAGTTCAATGGGTCAAAAATACAATGTAACATAGGACTGGAACACAATTGATGGGGCGAGCCTGTTGTCATAAACCGGGCCTAACAGGCTGCAACAGGAAACATTCTAATGAAAAACACAATAACACTTTTCCTGACCTGAATATCAAACCTAGTATTTACTCAGTAAGAGCTTGAAAGACACCTACGCCTTGTCATACGAAGGCTATCCATTAGGACTTTTAGAAGGGCAAAAAAAGGCTTTTGGAAGTTGTGTCTCTAAAAGAACTTACCCCCACAGTCTAAAAAGTCCTTTTGTCTATCCATCGGTCCCTTTTCAAGTTAGCCGTAACGTTTGGTTGACCAAAATAACAGTAACCACTCATCTGAGTCGACACAAGATTTAACAACACATTTAAATAAGTTAATGAATGCCCTTTCACTTTAAGTCGTCATTGTAAAGGTTTCATTAATTTTTTTCTTCTCATCATGCACTATTACTTTGCATCCTCCAGGATATCAATGATATCCATGCGCCGCACGTACATACTTCACATTGTGTAGTGACACATAAAGACGTCAAAGAAGCTAAGGGCGGTTTCAGATTAGCGTATTTTCAGCGTGCATAAGCTCGTATGCGCGCGCTTTTTGCCATACACGCAACTCGTACGAGTGTTGAATACTGACAAATTGCTACTGACTGACTGAAACCACCAGTTCGAGTGAACACGGTGGAATAAGAGCGTGTTTGAGCACTACCCGCGTTCGATTTTTTGAAGCTGTAATTATGCGCGCGTGTAAGCGCGTAAACCGATGCTAGCTTATAAATACACTAGTCTGAAACCACTCTAACTTGCTACTTACAGTCGTTTTACAGTTATTTTAGATAGCAGCAACCCACCAAACTTATTAAAACTATGAAAAGGATCACCGTAATATTGACAGTATTTCTACGAAAATAATATCATCGTGATTTTGACAGCGATGCAAAGTCAGGGGTAAAATAACTGTAGAGGACTAAAGGGCTGTTTTACGATGTCCAATAGACATAACCCACCGAATAAAACCAGAAATGGAACAGAATTTTTATCAAATTACCTGTTAAGTAAATTAGCGGACAGTTAATCGTAGGTGGTGAAACAGGCCCTTGTAATTAGAATCCATACTAATATTATAAATGCGAAAATAAGTTTGTTTGTTTGTTACCTTTTCATGCCTAAACCACTAAACCGATCATCCTGAAATTTTGCATATTTGTTGTCAGGTGTACAGTAACGGACATAGGATACCTTTCATCCCGAAAAAACCCCGAAATTACTTTTCTCGAGGAAAACAACAATAACGTTCTTATGATAATAGATGGCGCCACGTGTCTTCTGAATCATGAATGAATTATATTATTACAAGCAGAGTACAACCCAAATTGTCAAATTCTAAATTAACGCGAGCGAAGCCGCGGGCAATAGCTAGTTTACTATAGAAAAAGTTACTTACTACTAAACAAGGTCCACGCCCTTGTGCCTGCCTCATCCAGGATATAACCGCCATTTACCAACAGCATATTACACCACGCCCCATATAAAACTATGCCAATACATCGAAACAATAAATAGATTGGTAAATTCGTTGTTTGGCATAGTATCCGCAATAAACCAGTGTAAGAACTAATAGAAACACATTACTGCTCTACTTCCGAATACATATAATTTGGCCTTATTACCAAGGCCATAAAACATACAATGAACGATACAGATGCCTATAAACGTGAGGTCGAATGTATTGGGATCTTGAGTATTCAGCGATGCGGATATTTGGCCAGAGGATATTGACGCTCGTTATAGAAAGTACTATTTATGAAGAATATGAAGAATAGTTTAAGAATTCTTCTTTTTATAAAATGTAGTAAGTATTAGTGTAGGATATATCCCAACACAACATAACATATTACATCACGCCGCTATATAATCCCCGAAATGTTAAGCAAAGGTAAACCTTAATAGTAGTCCCACATTTCACCAGTTATCTTAAAGTTTCATATAATAGGGGGTGAGCCTATCGCTATTAATCGGGCACAAATCCATAAGCCCAATAACACTTTGCCCGACCCAGGAATCGAACCCATGACCTCATACTCAGCAGTCACGTTTGCGACCACTGGAGCAAGGAGGCCGTCATATACAGTTAATTAATCAATAATAGAAAATTACTTTTAAAAGTAGCCTCGCGTATACATATTAATGCTCGCGACTGTACATGTTTAGCATGACTTTATCGACAAGCATGTACCTCATATCGTTCGATACTGAGTGATGTAAGCAGGAGGGTGAGAGGAAGGTATGCCGAACATGTTTATAGGGAAATATTTGCACGTCACATGTCAACATGTTGATAATATTGTTAGGTACCTACTACCTACATACCTGTATGTGACACTGTATTTTGATCAGGTGGGTTTATATAGACGGCGGACGAGCTTAGCCTTGGACTAATTGTGTCATGAACATTTTTATCCGACTACGATTAGGCCAAAAGGAGGGATATGGTATCTGTTTTATTTCCGAGATTTCTCAGTCAATTTATGTCACCTTTTAATTTCTATGTATATGTTACGGCTAACAGCCGAAGTAAGGTTACACCTAGTTCTAGCCGGCTATACTTAGGTGCGGCCGGTAACTATCCTTTTTGTTGTTAGGTCACACCGACCAAATGGATTAGGTTAGGTTAGAACAGTGACAAACGCGTTACATCCAAATTAGTTGCATTATAACAAACTGTTATCGGCCGCACCTAGGTATAGCCGGTTAGAACTAGGTGTAAACTTACTTCGGCTTTTAGCCGTAACTTATACATAGATGTGGCTCGGTTTTTTAACCACCTTGAAGACCTAAACGGAGATGTTACTTTAGTGTAACAATAAATAGAACGAACTGCACATTTTGTAAAAGTTAATCATCTTTCTTGGTATTAAAACACCACCATTTTAATAACCAAAATTAATAACTTAACTAGTCCTATGGTTTTTTGTCGGATGGATTTAAGTTTCAATTTGTACTTTCAGTGCAAAAAAACCCTATAAAACGAACTCCCCATCGAACCTTTCTATGATCTCTATAACTATACCCATCATCAACTACATGCGTTACATATTTATTGACAGCTACCCCTTAAGTGTGATAGTAAATTCATACTAGTGCGTACCTACCCTGCCGGCGAGGGTGCGTGCCAGAATGTACGACGTGCGTACTGTGGCATGTTTACGGAATATTTGCATTCCACCTGTCGATTGGACACGCATGTTTTATGGAAATTATAATATAGTTTAATATTTTCATTCTTTACATGCTTTATGTAAAATGGCTACTTTGTTTTGTTGTGTGATCGATGTGTTTCTGAGAATCTTGTTTGCATCTGCACTTTGGGGTTGAATCGGAACTTAATAGTCCTTAGCTGAAACATTTTCATGACAACGAAAATACACAAAATAAGCTTTTACTATTTACATTTTTAATTATTTATTTCCTGGTAGGTATAGCTGTTTCAGCAGAGCATGAAATACGCATTGAAAAACTAATATGCAAACTCTGTATATGCGGCGGTATAGCATTTATTACTGGGTATCACTTAATTCATTTTACACTGGTTCATCATCTGCATTTCGGAGTCGGATGCTAGTCTACTCGGATGTTGCTGAAAACCAGTATTCATGACACTTATTCATCACTATTTGTCCAACATAAGGACAAATAATAATGATACGGCAGCAAGTTCCGATAATTCTCAGCAAACTCAACAATACCATGTATCGACATTTCACACGAATACAATTTACAAATAACCGGACGATACGTGAAACTTAGGATATCTTCGGAGCAAGGCAGACGGGCAGACGTCGGCGAACTTCGTCGAAGCCTTCGTGTCAACTTACTGATCACGCCAATATCGTGTCACTTACCATCATACACCCCATTTACCCAAAAACCATCCTTAACTCTTCACCATACGGTGGAAGACGACTACAAAATGTGAGCGTTCCTGAAGAATACACGGCTGAGATTTAACTTGCCAACCTCGTATGTGATCAGACGAAATTAGCTCTTAAGTCGTGGACGTAAAGTCCAAGGAGACTGCAATATGTTAGTTGAAGAATAAGCTGAGTTTTACGTGAATGGACAGCGGATCGTAATAGACGAATGCATTTGCGAGTTGCTAATGCTTTTTGTGATACTTGTGGTCGATATAATGAGGATGTGAGATGGTATGCCCCTTCATACCTACCTTTATAGATTCTAATATAATCGGTTCTCCCAAAAGAGATTTTAAAAGATATTTGTCAGACTTCTTTTAAAAATCTCTATGTTTTAGAAGAAAGTGGTTCAAAGTAAAAATAACGAAATAGTTTCTACAATTTTCCATTGTAAACGCACTGAAAAACCTGTGATATTGGCCGCTTTATTATATAGCTGTCTCTGTCTTTGCCACTGCCAATCACCGCACTTCAGTCAATATTGTCCACAACCTGTATTTACTTCCAAAAATAAGAATAACCACGTTTGTTCTTCCTATCCTTTCACAATGACTGACAGACACAGAAGCCAAAAAGGGGTATCTAAAAAAAACGAATATACTATTTTATTTGTATCTCGCAGATTAAAAAATCTCGCATCAGATGGATATGGTGGAATATCACTTAATCACACTGTTTCCTTTATTCATTCTACATACACATTTTTGACATTTTTAAATATTTCTTTAAAAAAACCAAATAAAAAAACATTTAAAAATATAAAAATAGTAGTCCGCCGGTGTCGGGAGCAGGGTCCAACCTACCGGTGGTTAGGGCTCCAGAGACTGGATCCACGGTATTATTATTATAAATACGAAAGTTTGCATGTTTGTTACTCTTTCACGCTAAAACGACTGGAAGACTTTCGATGAGCAGTTACAATAAGACCTGGAATAACAGGCTAGTAAAAAAATTAAAGCGATCGGAGCCGCAGACAAAGGCTAGTTAGAGACTACATATTCACATACCTACACTATTTTCTCAAAACAAAGATTTGTTGACTTACCACTTTTTCCACATAGGCAAAACAAGTCTGATTATTTTAAATTCCCTTTACATTTGTGCCGTAATCGGAATGTGCCAATAATATTGCTGGTCGGCGTCAGAATTCGGCGTGCCGCGCGTGCCGTGCCAGTGTCCCGCTATGTAAGATATGCACCTGCTGAGCTGCCGGAATGCGCCGCTGTTTGCTCCAGGCACTTCATTGTGCAAAGGTGAACGGGTTATTGAATCTTGTTTTTGGGTATTTCAATACCCGGCCGTAGAGAACCTGTCTTCCACGAAGTAGGTTATTATACAGTTATTTATTTATTTATTCACATGACATGTTTCCTTTGCCATTACAGATAATAAATCGAATGCTACAAAGTAACTTAAAATATCCTTAACTATACCTTACATGCTACACAGTTATCTACAGTTCTATGTATGAATTTCTACTAGCTAGTAATAAATAAATAAAATTTCTTGTCTAAATGAGTACATGGAAGAAATTGGGGGAGACCATTGCCCAGCAGTGGGGCAGTACAGGCTATTAAAAAATAAAATTATATACTGGAGACACAAATCTTAATTCAATTAAATTTTGAGGTATAAAGTCTCTTGCAAGATGAGACGTGTGATGTAAAATCTTGATACGAATGGATAATTATGATAAGTCTTATCAACAAATGCCCCCCTCTATACTTTTAAACAATACCTAGGATTTATTGACCCTTCCGTACTGAAAATAAACTCCACATAATCAAAATCGTTTTGTACAGAGACATATATTAGTTACTCTTATTTGAAATAAATTTAAATAATTCAAGTTTCAATAAAACAAATTAGTTCTATTTTAGCTTCAGTTTCGAAGCCACCCATGATATTATGTCTGCATATTTTCATATCAAACTTTCCTCAAAGCTCTAACATTTCGTAAAACGACGTGAATATTTTACAGGTACTGTATTTGGCTGAATATTATAGACATGTTCGTCCTCCACATGAATATGTAGACGGCCAGTGTGTTCAGCTGGTCTGAATTAATAATTAAAAGCGAAAGCAGGCTTAAGAGCTCACCCGAGCACGACGTGTAGTAGTACTTACCTACATACAAATGTACGAGCTTTTTAATTAGCAATCAGGTGATGGGATTTAGACAGTGTTTTAGAGACTGTTCTACTAATTCTGTGAATGCTTCATGGATTGAACTAGTTGCTTTCACAGAACAACTTAGAATATTTTTTTAGTAGAATAACTTTACACAAACCAACGTGATTTAACTGCGTAGCCGCTACGCCATGTCGTCGTAGTTGTGTAGCCGCTACGCCATGGTGTCGTAGTTGCCTAGCCGTTAAGCCATAGTGTCGTAGTTGCATAGCCGCTACGCCGTCGTGTCGTCGCTGCGTAGCCGCTGCACAACACGACTTAGCCACGTAGCCGCCACGTCAATGAGATGTTGCTTAGTAGCTGCTATGTCAACGCAATGTAGCGGCGCAGAAACGAATTTATGTATAGTATTTTGACAACTGGTCTATTTATTCAAGTCAGTCGGTGTCCTACAGACTCAGCGCTACTTGTAATATTACAACTTATTATGACACAGTGCTGCTAATTGGGTTGTGTCAGATAGGCAGTCGCTCCATATAAAATACTGGTATTCAGCGGCTTTCGGTTAGACTAGAAGCCGACCCCAACATAGTTTGGAAAAGGTTAGGCAGATGTTGAGTGATTTACGAATCAAACAAAAAGTTCAAATTACTGTCTGTGTTTTTGTTGCTACGCGTACGTAATTGATTACACACTTTTGATTTTCACTGCAGCTTCAGCACATCCTTAATCTGACTCCACAACATTCTACACGCTAACATCAAAAACCAATTAAAAAAAAAAAGTTGAGAAAAGGCTAGGCATATGATGATGACACAATGCTGGTTGCGAAATGTATTTTGTGACAATGCCAATATTTTTACAAAATGCTGAAGAATCCATTTAATAAAGGCAACATAAAACCAACATACCCCTTAAGTTTTCCTCAGCCAACACAGGGTCCGTTAAGAAAAAAAAAATCGAGTGAAAATCTTTCGCTTCCTTCTTTTATCCTTTAAGAACTTAGTGAAAGCAAAAAACCTAAGCTCTAAAGCTATGCAAATGTGCGAAGGTCTTGAGGGTCTTAGCAGAAGGGCAGGGGGTGAGAGGGGCAAAGGGGTGAACGTAGGGGGTGACCGGACAAGGGGCAAGGAGAACAAAATGCCATCGCTTTGTAGTACGTTAATCCTTTAATAGCAATCGAGCCAGCGATGCAGCCATAGTTATGTTGTTGAGATTCTTACAGTGTGAGAGATTTTTCTTAGATACGTACTTTGTTTTGATTTTGTTCGATATGGTAACTAAATAGATTCAAATTCATTTATTTCGTGAATACAGGGTACATACAGAAGATGTTACAATTAATAAGGACCGAGCTGTGCCCCGCCAAAAGGCATACAAAATATCAAACTTTTTTTTTTTAAACAAAATATTTCACAAATTCAAAGGTAACACAATAATTATAAATCATGTAAATGTAGATAGGGACGTGCTGAATTTATCTAACAATAGTTGTCTTATGAAATCAACCAGACTGGTAATTCCCGTATTTTAAAAACGGGCGCCACTAGATTTCGTTTATAATAATGGGAATTGTCCTCCAGCTTGAACATTTTTAAGATACGTTTTTCAGAATTTGTTTTTTTTTTCAAACCTATATAATATTGCGTTGCGTTTTGTAATCAAAGTTAGTCATATTATGTACATTTTTAAAATTCACTAATTTTTTCACAAACAAATTCGCTTGACAGTAGGTAAATATTACACGATTTTCCAAAAATCTCGGCAATTTTTTGCCTTTTTCTCACAAATTAGAATGCCATTCCAACTTGTCAACCCATCAAAGTTATCTCATCAGATATGAGGCAAATAAATAACATTTTAGTTGAGTTATCGTCGCAAAGACTGGCTCTAGGGTCCAAGGGCTCAGGGTCGACATACATCGCCTCGATAAATCTCTGGGGTGGACAAAGAAATGATAAACACTCTTGTGCGTATGAGTTATGGGGACTGCGTGATATATTGCGTGGTAGCCACCCCTACTGGGCGCTGTATGGTCGCTCTGTTTCTGAGCTGTCGTGCACTGATTGCTTTCTAGAGGTACTACGGCTTTAAATATGGATCTGGTGATTTAGATACCTACTGAAACTATGTTCGAGATAATTTCTTTCTTTCTCCTGTATCGTGGGTGCGTTTACAAATATTTAAACTCACATACACAAACAGCCAGACCCGGAACAACTACCTGTAGGCCATACAAATATTTGTTCCGAGCGGGAATCGAACCCGCGACAAGCCGCGCAGCAGTCAATCGCTCAGCCACTGCGTCATTCGTCGTCAGATTTGTTTTTATGATGAGGAATTTAACAGCCATCCCAAACTTGGTTTATATTTTTTTGTTCAGGTACATAGGTACTTTCCTACATAACCTAACATCATGCCTTGTAAACCCCAAAGGGTAAGGCAGAGGTGTACGTAACACAACAAGTACACCCACATTTCGCCAGTTATGTTCAAGTCCCATGTAATAGAGGGCGAGCCTGCTGCCATCAACTGAACTCATATATATATATATATATATATATGTTGTACACACAAGCTGTTGGTGAACCTATATTAATAAATAAATAAATAAATAACTCAAATCCAGACGCCGTGCTACTGCGAAATTCCTGATGTAAAAACCCAATAACACTTCGCTACTTAATAATACTTTCTTACCTACCTATACCGGCTATAGCCGTGGTACAAATTATCTTTAACACTAGAAACGGGATTTTTACCATGTTTACTGTTTGTTTTGAGCTCCCGATATTTCGGCGCTGTTGCAAGCACCATGAACACGGATAAACACATGACATGGTTAATATCCCGTTTCTAGTGTTAATGATAATGTTATAGGCGCGAATTACACAGAAACGGCGTAAGGTGAAGGCGCGATGCAGGCATGATGCCGCTTCAAAACGTTTTCATACAAAATGTACGTAGGCGACATGTCGTGAATTACATTCAAGCGGTGCGACGCAGGCATGCCGTTCCTAAGTTTCCTTATAAATTCCACGCCTGCGCCGCACCTTACGCCGTTTCTGTGTAATTCGCGCCTTAGTGACCAGTTTAAAAACTTATATTGTTGAGCATATTGTTCAAGCTGTTTACTATTTATGGCAAAAATAAGAGATTTAAAATAGTGTATTGTAACCATGGATAGATGAGACTTACTACAAAAGTAGGTATCTAATGTCAACAATGAGATCCAAAATACATCCCCAAAATTCGTTGAGGTCCCAAAAGTTTTCTATTAATTAACGTTATTAGAACATTTCCGAGTTGTAATTTAATACTTTGTTGTTGTATTCCGGATAGCTGATTAATTAGTAAGGCTGATATGAAAAGTAGGCGAGTTTGTGAGTTTGTTTGACTTAATAAGCGAAGTTCTACAAAACGTCTTTTTGAGTGAAACTTGTAGGCTTTGATGAGACGAGGGGTTGACGGCGATGTGATTAGGACATCTTCGTGCTCTCTTCATAAATAACTTCTCGTTTGTGTCAGGTTTTTCAAAAGTATTTTTTTCTTCTTTTTCCTGTTATGTGTTTCTATATTATCATGTTTGATGATAATGAAAGAATTTTTAAGTGAACGAAATTCAGAATAGTTGATTCTGTTTGAAAGAAGAAGTTGATGAAAGTATCATACATTACATTATACATTCTTTATGTTCTTAGGTTGCTTTCAACCTTTTGATCGCCATTCTCACATATACGTGACAAGCAAGCGCGTGCCTTGTAGGTAGTCCAAACCACACAAATATTATGTTACAAAATGGTAGGTGAAATTGTGGATTGTCGTGGAGGGCACGCGCGTGCGTTAATACTCTGGCGTTCATAAGATTAATAAGATTGATGTATTTGGCCAAATCTAACCAGATTTGTTTGAAGATTAGTTGTTTATTTAGACTTGAGACCAAATGTGGGCCTAAAATAGATGTGCCTTATGAATCAAGACGTTGTATGTAAGGGCAAGTGTTGCGTTGGATAAATTGCGAAGATAAGGCGTGTTCACATTGATGCGTATCGCGTTATCGCGTGAACTGTCAGCCGGTGTCCAAGTGACGTATCGCTCGTGATACCGCCGCCCGTGCTTTAGGGCTGCTATTTACTTCTGGGAAAATCGTTATTTTCTGTTTGGCACTGTTAGTTTTAATTGAGATTACTTTTAAAGATTTTTGTATCGTGTAACTACCGGACCTTATAGATAGTAGTCGATTTGTAGTCATTACGACACACTATTTACCTTTAAATTCCTTGATACTGTAAGATAGTTTTGTTCTTCATTCATATCTTTAGGAACTAAACATTTATAACTAACTTCAATCTTACAATGGGAGGTTTTACTGAAGCAGTAATATTCTTCTTATTAGCGTGTCGATGGCAAAAGTTCAGATGTTATGTTTAGCCCAAAACTCAGCAACGCGGACCCCACTCACTGATGCAGTAAGCAGATCTTCGAGTGCGCAGGTGATAGGGCATGCGGTGCAAGATGGAAGGTGGGCCATTGTCTGTGGGGAGACGCAGTAATATTATCTTAATAATTCATTACAGCGCTAACAAATACAAATAAATCACACAAGATTGCCATAACAGACGGAACCACAGTATCCTTAATCACCCCAATTAATAAGTACCAGCTACATTCCCCACACGGCGTCTTGGCAAACGTCTCGTACGGTAAATATAACAAATGGCAACCCTGGGGCCCCGCGTCACCGGGCGGCATAAATCATACGCGCCCCGGTCTGATCCCGCCTTAATATACTGCAAGAAAAAGTAACCCGACCCTGTCGGACATAGGAATACACTTAACACGATATACTTGTATCAAGTTTTTGGACTTCTTTATTGAAAAGGTGGGATGCCTTGGGACTTTGGGGTAGGAAAGGATTTTGGTGAAGTATTATGGTGTTGAGTGGGTTAAAATGGTGAGTGTTCATGTTTTTGTGTTAGTATTTGATATAATAGAACATAGTTTTTGAGAAAATCAACAAGAGCAAGTGTTGTAAGTACTTTGTTCTGCTGTTGTTTTTCTTGTATGGCTTAACAGTGAAATTCAGACACTGTCTATATTCTGGTCGCTTGCAAGTGCTAAAATTATCAGACTATCATGTCTTAAGATTCATTATCATCTCCCGAAGGTGCGGATTCGAAAGCAGCTCGAAACTCGCATGACAACAAAGACCGAATGACAAATCGTATATCACACAGCTAATCTATATGTTTACAGAACAGATTCAAGCAACATAGATGTATCGCCCAATCCTTTACCGTAGGCCTGCGAGGCGGCACCTCGCGGCCAGAGGCGACAATAAATCAACCCCCGAGGAAATTGCCGACGACGCGGCCGGGGGTGAGTCGCGCGGGAGGGGGCGAGTTCCCGGGAGGGGGCGATTTAATTAAATCTTGCATCGAACTCTTGAGGCCAGCCTAACGAACGACCATTGTGTTTAAATAATGTGTATGCTGACTTTTTGCGTGATCGAATCACGACTGAATGGTCTCTGAAGCGCCTGAATTAGGTGGGGTCTGGAGAGTCAAAAATTTTGAGCGTAACTAATTGTTTTATTGGAATTTCAGGAGGTCGTGTTTGTTTGATCTTATTTTTGGACGGCCGCTGCTTTACTTAGATACCTTGCTTGTAATGTATTGAGGGTAAGCATAAATAAATGGAACGCTATGAGGCAGTCAAAATAGAAAATCTATTTTCAAGGTCCAATTACGACGAATGTGAACCGATTACCGTATTATTTTATGAATATTTTTGATACTCTGTATTTGGGTCATGTTCTAAACAAAGGTTCGTTTGATATTAGTGTGCTAGTTTGTTACCAATATGAAAATATGAATGCCTTTTTAAAGCCTTTGGTTAATCTGGATTGGCAGCAACACACAATAATATGTTGGAAGATGACTTTCCTTTAATAGTAAATTAATTTTCATTATGAATATTTACATTACATACAAACTACAAATCTATAATAGTAAAAAATGATGTACAAGTATCAAAACGGTTTCAGGGCGTAAAAAAATTCGTCCACATCGCTGTCAAAGGCTGGCAGCAATGCCACTTTGGATGGCAATGCTGATTCTTTGCCCAAAAAAAGGCCCGCGCTCTGGTCACGTGAAGAGTCCTTTAATAAGATCAAACTCCCTCACGATACTTTGAAAGTTTCCGCCAAGATATAACCCCATACCACATGCAGTACAAATAACCAATTAAAATTATAATTCCACCAAATACCAGTTTCCCCTGTTGCTAACTCTCAATGAGGTGAGTACAAACGACCGTGCTAAGTACTTATTCTCCTCAATTGCTCATATTTTACCTAGGGGGTCTTAAATTAGGCTTTATTACGTAAATAATATCCCCCAAAATATTTCTGCTAATTAATATGAGGGTTGAGTTTATCTTGAATTATCTTTAATTTAGAAGCTTGCAGTAAAGCCTTTGGTGTTTTATTGGTGTTATTAGATGATGGATTGTTATGTGGTTGCCGGTAGAAGCCAACATGGAGGGATTCTAAAGTGTGTAAATAGACCCTTAACGAAACCGAAAGGCACTTGTTCTCCCCGCTATTGCGATCATTTTTTTGTTCTAGACCATACCTGGGAACCTTCTATTTACGGAATTATCAGGGGTCAAAGTTCCAACTTTTTTTTAAAATAGGAACTAACTTCTAAGGTATAACTTTACTTTAAATAAATCCAAGATCCGTTTACTATTCAATGCATCCTTAAGCACAATGTTGTGAATGCGTTAAAAAAGTCGTTTCCCTGCAATATATTTTGTGTAGCGTTACTTAGTTTGATGAACAGAATGCTTGGTTAACGGCTTCGTGAAGGGTCTGTTTACACCCTTTATAGCGACTTATTCGTTTAGAAGTTATTTGTATGGTCTTCATGTAGACCTCACGGCGAAAAAGGCACACTTCATTAATCTTTCGATTTCAAATCACTAAGGAAATGAATTTGTTTTAGTTATGTCGCTATTCTGTTTGTCCTACATAAGTGCGGAATTGGGACAACTTATAAAATGCCTCACACTCACATAACAATTTATATGGTTGCCGGTAGAAGCCCACCTGGAGGGACTCTATAGCGACTTATTCCTTAAGATGTTATTTGTATGGTCTTCATGTAGAGCTTGCTTAGTTTTCTCCGTTACGAAAAATAAAACCGTTAAATAACTGGCTGAAAGTTTTTATTATTTCATGTAAGAAAACTACTACTATACAATACTTAGCGTTACCTACAAAGCAGGACAGCAACACTATGCAGCATTCATTTCTGTCTGCCATTCAGAATAAAGTCCTAGTTCAAGCTGCTATGTGTATAATGAAAAGCATAGAAATACAAGGAGCACTTAAAGATTTCTTTCTAACTGATTCTTAATCAAATTCCAAAAATACTTACTCAATTGTTACTTCTAATGAATAGTTGGTAAAGCTCATCCTTACTTATATCATAAATGGAAAGTAAGTTTGTTTGTTTGTTACCTTTTCACGCCTAAACCACTGAACCGGTCATCCTAAAATTTTGCATATACGTTGTCAGGTGTACAAAAACGGACATAGGATAACTTTCATCCCGAAAAAAAGTACTGTTCCCGAGGAAAACAACAATAACGTTCTTACGATAATAGATGGCGCAACGTGTCTTTCGAATGATAATTTAATTATATTATTACAAGCAGAGAGAAAATTCTAAATGAACGCGAGCGAAGCCGCGGGCAAAAGCTAGTATTCAATAATCTGACTAACACTTAGCTGTTTCATAGACCCATAGCTTAGCAAAACTAGCCACAGTCTAGCCCTATAGCCTCGCATAGCCAAGTCTATCGGCTGCCTATGAGCGTAACCGTCCATAATCCATTTATCTTAGTTACCGCCTACACCTTACGACGACAAAGACGGCACACTTCATTAATCTTTCGATTTCAAATCACTAAGGAAATTAATTATTTTTAGTTGTGTCACTATTTTGTTTGGCATACATTTGTGCGGAATTGGGACAACTTATAAATTGCCTCACACGTGCTGAGATTTATCAATCAATCAATCAAATTAATTATTTTCATTGAATGTAGGTTAGATTAAAATACAGGTGGAGTAGAAAGGAGTGAGCCATGTACATTCTGCCTGGAAACAGGCACGCAAAATTAAAAAAAAACTGTTAAGAGTATCTAAAAATAAAAATTAAGATGTCACAGTTCCGGGATCACAGTGCGGGACTGTTCGAAAGAGATACCGCGGCCCTGCAACACAAAAGGCAAAGAAGGAACATGGATGGCTTTTAGTCAGTACAAGTCTGACGCTCCCTTCCACTCCGCCCAGAGCGGGAGGGGTCATTTGATGATTTCCCATACAAAAATAAAGATGTCACAGTTAGAATTATTGCAATTAAGATGATGATGTTGAAAAATGTTAAATTAAAAGGACATTCATCCGAAGGATATCTCTGGCGATTATGTTTTCAAGTTAACTTGCAAAGTGGGTTACACATTATTAGTATTCCTGTTAAGTTTACAAAATAGTTTTAAAATGTTTTCTATAAGAGTTGAAATCATCTTTATTCTCCTACCCTTATCCTATGGAGTCGGCGCAGTATGTCTTCTTCTTCAATATAAAATACCAACTCTTAGTAGAATAACACAAGAATTCTCCCTTACGTTGCCTTCACCGAGCCAATGTTTCAGAGGACATATTTGTAGTCTGTCTAATATCTCTGTTTAATAAATCACCTAATTGTATCAAACTCCTTGACCTCATGGCCTCTCATCTGCCTAGCCTTTTCCCAACTATATTGGGGTCGGCTTCCAGTCTAACCGGATGCAGCTGAATACCAGTATTTTACATGGAGCGACTACCTATCCGACCTCCACATCCCAGTTAGTACTTGCTAATACGATACCCCTTGGTAAGACTGGTTGTCAGCGTAACGACTGTCAAAGATCTACAAATGACATCAGGGAACAACGGCTAACGTAGTTTCCGAGGCACGGAGGATACTCGGTATGTAATGGGTGGTCACCCACCCACAGACCAACCTAGGCAAGCAAGGCTTAACCTAAAGATTGACCCGAACGGCTGTTACTTATTATTTAGCCACGAGCTCCTCACCTCATAGTCTCTAATAACGACAAATGTGACAATTTCTATAGTCAACTCCGTGTCAGAAAAGATTGACCAGTTTTTTGAATTAAAGCTCCGTCACAAGCTTTCTGTTTACTCGTGGATTCAATCAGTACACGAGTACCTAGCCTATCTACCTATACGTACAATATTATGTAGATAGGCACAGTATGAGGTACCTTCCCTAACTCCGCACCATGTCCTCCGATGAATAGTTAATGTCGCACTCAAATCACAATAAGAATCCACTTTCAAAGGAAATACTACTGAATACAATATGGGAATGTGTTCAAATAAATCCATATTATAGTTAGAGTCTGGATTTGTGTCCGGTTGATGGCAATAGGCTCGCCCCCATTACATGCGACTTAAACATACATAACTGGCGAAATGTGGGTGTACTATTAGGTACACCTCTGCCTCACCCTTCGGGGATTACAGGCGTGATGTTATGTTATTTTGTTGCAAAAATGTGATAAAACTTGCGCACAATAAAAACTAAATAAAGAACAAATAAAATAAATAAATAACTGTTTTAATTTTACTGTGTGATACAATATCGCATTGGGTCTAGCCTGTAAGGATATTTGTATGTTTGGAGTAAATAAATAAATAAATGATATGAAAATTGTGAAAAAGTTACGAAAAACATGCTGTATGACCAGATGTATGATCGCGGACGAGACGAAATTAGTATGTAAGGATCGTAGCAGGTTCGTTCTTTAGTTGGCTCTGTCGCAAAATGACCACTTCTCAAATGACTACAAGTAGCAAAATGTCCCTTTCCCAGAATGTCCCTTTCCCAGAATGTCCCTTTCGCAAAATGTCCCTTTCGCAAAATGTCCCTTTCGCAAAATGTCCCTTTCGCAAAATTCTGCCTATCCCCAATGAAAAAAATTAGATTATATGTTGTATTTTAACGAAATACGTAGTCACTGCCAGCCAACTCCTGATATGTAAAACAGTGTATTTTTAAACTGAGTGATTTATTGTTATTAAGAAACTTGAAATTGGAACTAAAATCCCTATAATGTAAAGTCAATTAAAAACATCAAGTCAATGTCTTTCGACTTTATGGATATGGTACAGAAAGTCTCAACGTGCAGTATTGAGTTTTTGGCTGAAGTAACACCGCCGCAGGTGTATACTTGGCTCGGCTGTCAAACGTGAGGTCTGGAGTTAAATTTCAGCGATACTAAAAGTTCTTTTTTTATATTGGTTGAGACGCAGGTAGATGCAATAAAGAGTCTCGTTTACTGGAGATCCCAAAGTATCACCGCATGTCTACTGAAGAATGTTGTGGTTTTAGTTGGAAAGAGTCAAGCATAACTTCAGAAGCAGGGTATCTTGAAGAAAGTCAAAGAGTAAAGTCCCCAAGATTCCCTACATCTCGTAACCAGGATATGGCAGAACACACATTTTTCAGGTGGCCAAGTCCCATCGATCCGCTGCGGTTTCAAGCGCGCCACTTAATGAAATAGAAATTGGCGACCTCTCGAAGACAAACTCCTAACCCTCACCCGTCCCTCTCCCGCGAGGGGGAAACGCTCGCTCAAGTGCCGAGCGAAAGAGACAAAATATATTTATACAAAGTCAAAGACGACTGGCGAGTGGGATAGCTGTATTCATTATGAATATAATGCGGTCGCGCCTGTGTCTGTGCGTTGGTACGTGGGGCACGCGTGTGTGGGTGCGCGCCTTTCTACCACGCGGTGGAATCAATATTTCATCTTTGTAGAGCACAGCCGCCGATTTAATGTTATCCTGAAACACACCACACGACACGCTCTCACTAATTAAAAAACTATTTTAAACACAACAGTTTACGTCTCCCCAATCTCCTTTACTTTCATAAATCTAACCCGCCAACGTTTTACGAATAAATCACGAACCATCTCGCCGTAAATAACCAACCGCTGATCGTAATTCGAAAAAAGAATGTTCCCGTTACCACGATCGATGACGTGAAGTGAACGTCTCGCGTTGTGGTTGGTTTGCGGTTAAATGGGCGTGGTTTGCGGTTATATTTACAACCTCTGATTGGTCGATTACCTGACCTTTGCGGTTAGTCGTGTGGTTTCTAAGATTTTCACCCCTGGAAAAATAGATAGAGGAAAATATATGTCGTTGAGAGCTGTGATTGGTGGGTTGCGGTAATTTTGCGGTTAACCGCGAAACGCTATTCGTTAAGATTATAATGGGCTGTGATTGTGGACACAGTTGGTAGGATTTGTCGCGGGGCTGTTCGCGCGGCTGACTCGCCACTGGTCGCTGCGGTTGCGAGTGTTGATTATCTATTTTATATTCCCCCAAGTGCTGAATTTTCGACGAATCAGCATTAGGAATTTGTTGAAGGGTTTGTTTTATGGGATCAATTGATTTAATTTGGTTTTGGGGGGCCTATACCAGCTTTTATTACCGTAGGTATTGAAAACTAGACAGAAATACGTTAATTATCAACAGAAATTAACGCAAAACACCGTTAAAAATATATTAGAACTCTTTTTACAAAGAAATATCAAACTCACTGCAGCTACAAGAGTAAGCTCTAACAAAGAACTAAAATCCATCAGAACTGTCCTATACATAGCTATATTTACAAAAAAGTCTAAAAACGCGCCCTCTAACGGAAGAGGCGCGAACCATCTGCTCCCTATTTTTAACAAAACGCCTTCAAGTGCGAACATTTTCACTTTCTTCGCGTTCTTAAGAAAGCTAACTCCTTGGAAGAAAGTTCACGTACACTGTCCCCACTCACACATACAAACAGCGTACTCTCCCCTCAGAAGCGGAGTGCCACCTCGCATGTTAAAACGTCATAAGTGATACTTTTCAGCGTGACTGTACGACCTTTTGAATCTACCCTACTAACTTTCACAGCTATCGGTGGAAGAACGACGTAAGTCGATATAGAAAAACGCTATACTGTGTCGTTTTGGATCTATAAGAGTGATCCCCCTACAAGCAAAAATGGCTATTATTTTTTGGGCGAGACATTTAAAACCCAACTTTGTCACACGAGCAAAAAGTTCACAATCGCTTGTTTCATCACAGAGAGTTTACAACAAAAGTTGCGTAGACAATTTTTGGCAAATTTTTGTGTGAGTGAGTATGCGAACACGGGGATAAAAATGTGTGTTGACAATGGCGCTAGTGTGCTAGCAGTACGGAAAATATCCGCAAGATGGCGTTACCTGGTCTTGTGGTCTCGGCTGAAATAAATGAGTGTCTGAAACTCGATAGTCGTTTGAAAGATGAGTTGGAAACGCTTTTAGAAGATTAGTTGTGAGCATGTGTGAGTTTACTTGGTAGTTAGATTAGTTTAATTATGTTTTGTTTATGTTAGGAGGATTTGAGGATACCTGTTTGTACTAGTGTTAGTTGAATACTTAGTTGTAAAGTTTCCTCGTCGTTGAGTCCTACTTTAGTCTTTAATCTTGAAAGATTTTGCAAGTCTGGTTTGTAGCTCGCTCATCATCATTCTCCTGCCCTTATCCGAATTTATTTGGGGTCGGCGCAGCATGTCATCTTCTTCCATACTTCTCTATTACTCGCCATCTCATCAGACTCCTCCTTTCTTGATATATCATACTTCACACTGTTCATCCATCGTTTCTTTGGTCTTCCTCTACTCTTACTGTTATATGGTTTATACCTGCCTATGCCCTTTTAGAAGTAATTTTTTTACACACCTTCTTCAACTGTTGAAATTCTGTTGTTTTTAAGTCATAGGAAATAATTTAAATGTGAAGGCTTGGATTGACGTAAAAGAGTTTCATATTGTTCTTTTCTAACTTTTGGCGCAATAGTATTTCAACTTTTTCTCTGTTATAACAAAGCGATACGCGATAGCGATAAGCGTCTGGTAATACATATTATAATTATAAAGCCGTAAGGATGCGGTGATAGAACCACCAAGGTCCAAGTCACTTCCTGGGTTATAATACAATAACAAAATCTACAATTTACTTTTATATTTTAAAGAAAGGGTCGCGTTTACTAAGTACGTTATAGCGTTCCATGTTTAACATGGATAATGTCCCTAAACATAACAAGCAATGGCCGAAAACTTACAAGAAAATCTTCCCTCCTGAAGTACATTATTTGAACACTAATTATGATGGAGCGTCTACCGACTGATTAGCGGTTAATAGTCCTTGAAGAGTAGTGGAACAGGGGTCCCTTCCGGTAATAGTGCTTCTTAATGATAGTCGGGAAAACTTTAGCGATATTACTGCCGGTATGCTGGAATTAGCATAAGGGGTGATGTTGATAGCTTTAATAACGAAACGTACTTATTAAAGAGTTTATACAGTAAACTGGCAAAAATTCGAAAACACGTGCGTTGGTGTTCGCAAATTCATATGACTCCAATATATTTAAGTCGCGAGTCACTAGCCTCCACACAGGATTCCCTGTGTCGTGGAGACTAGTAATAGTAGCAATTTGTGTAAGTAAATACAACCTTAAAACTATGTTAGTAACACTTCACTCTTGCACTATGGCACTGTGCGTTCGTGTGACACTTGTCCGTGGAAGTCTATTAAAAGGGAGAGCCCGACTGGAAATCAGGCCTTCTCTATTCCCTGCTCATTATAATTTGGATATATTCAAAGTTCGAGTGTATCGGTTGCTTCTAGGCAAGCGTGCTCCACCCTAGGCCGCATCATCGGGCAATCACATTTAGGCGATTTGCGGCCAAACGCATGCCTATGTAGTGTAAAAACAATAAAAAATAACCTATCCGATGAGGAAGTCGACTTCATACTTATAAAGCGACCACGCCGGCCTGTTCTGCAACAACAGCCATCCCAAAACCATTCTTGAAATCTGGATCTGTGAAGAACAAAGGTTGCACACGTATTAGCACTGCATCGGATCAATATCGCCTCAATTCGAGATGTATAAGATACCCTATGGTACTAATACGCTTCATAACGCCTTGAATCAGGATCAGCTACTAAAAAAAGAGGTGAGGTGATGTCGATACGCTCCAGTACTTTACGAGCTGCTACGAGCTTAAACAGGAATTATGCACTACACAGCATGTATTATAAAGGTTTGTGGCTATCGTGCTAAACAATTTTGTCCATGGGACCATTAACGCAATCGCGAAAAGTTAAATTAGATGTTCCGTAAGAAACTTCAGAACTTACTCGACCCAAATGTATGGGATAGCTGATTAATTTTTTTGCGATTACGGTGTTGGTCCCATAGAGAACGTTGTTCAGTATGGTAGTCACTATCATACCTTTAAATATGACTACACCTTTATGAAACACGCTGTATAGATTCACTACTCATGATTAATTCCGGAAACATAAATAACCAGATCAACAACAAAACTCACATCAAATTAAACATACAGGAAAGTAATTTTAACGAAAATCGAAGCTCATTATCAAACTTCATTACCATTTTTACGTAACATGGCTCCCAATAAGTGTGTTTATAGCTCCACTACATGTATATGAGCATATTATCTACAAACATTAACTACTATAGGTGGTGGCGGGGGGGTGAGGAGAGGGGATGGGAGGGGGGTCGCTGGTAATTTTCTGGACTATTTATTTCTCGCTGGTCACATTACGCCCCCCTATGCTTTAATGTACCTATCCACCTTCATTAAAGCTGCGCTGTTGTTGGGTATCGCTCTGTTTGGATATTAATTGGTGGCAACCTGATTATTAAGGTAAATACAGGGAAATTAATTGTGAAGTAAATAATTGACGACCGACTTAAATCATTGCAACTTGGATTACAAAAATGTTTCTTTGAGTGTATTTAGTTGGAATCCGGAACCAGTGAGAGACTAGAACCCCTCTTATTCCCAGGCTAGAAGTAATTTGGTATCCTGTCAGTAGTAGCTACCTAAATATCTTCAAAACCAGTTTACTTTTGGAATATCAGAAGACCCGATGACAAATGATTCAATGTGTGTGCTACGAAAATCATGACATTCAATTATCACAAACAGTTATTCGTGATGCGCTACTTGTCTTAATATACACGGTGTAAAAGGACTCATCACATAACTGTCGACCAAGCAATCTGTACAACACACTAAGTAGCACTAGCAAAAATTATTGCTTGGAAACAACTTTTTTGGTGTGAAAAATCGCGGTTAGCGGTAGAGCTCAATGTAACGTACTCAAAACATTGTGCTGATGGATGCATTGAATTGTGCAAAGGTCATGGAGGTGTTTAAAGTAAACTTGTAAAAAATTGGAACTTTGACTTTCAATATGTCCGTAACTAAAAGGTTACTAGGTATGATCCAGTACAAAAATTAGATTTTAGTTTAAAAAAAATTAAGCTTTATTCTTCTCATACTGAGGCGAGAGTAAATGTTGTTGCAAAGCTTGTTTCGGACGCAGATACGCAAATCCAGTTAAAAAAGTAGCTGATATACACTGACTGTATTTAGCCACTGACCAAATATCCTCGGAGAGACTTTCCGTTCAATACTACAGCAAAAAAAAACCCAAAGAAGTCAGTATCTCAGCTTACCCATACTTACTTAGAGTCGTGAATCTTGCTTGCTTGGTAGTACGTAGTTAGATAAAGAAGGGGTTGAAATCAAGACGGGGCGGTAATCAGGCGGTGACCGCGTAATGGCCCCGCCGGGAGCGGCCGCTTCACGACTTGAGCCATTGCCGAGTAGGGCTGCTACTTACACAGTCTGTTGAAAAAGTGAATAAAAGAAACATGGAATTAAATTAAATGACATTCATTTTTGGAAATTGGTTGTAGTAAAAACACACGTCAAAAATAACTCGTGTGGAGACCGTCTCTTTTAAACGTTGGTCCAAACATACAATCTTGGTCATGTCATAATGAGGATAACGCAGATTAGTGTCTGGGATGGTGTTTTAAGGAAATAACCACACAGATTTGAGTGGATTTGTCCAGTAAGTGCAAGATCATTTATCAGTTACTGTGCAACGGAACACAAAATGTAAGGAGTTTAGTGATCATAGTTCACAGTGAGGGCTAGCTGTATGTACAGGAGAAAAAAACTTACAACAAAATAAATGTGGCGATCTTTTTGTAGTTAAAGTTAAAAAATAATTGTTTAATATAAGAACGGACGTGGAAAACGAGTTTTTGATTTATTGTCTTCTTTTTACCCTGCAGTTATGGACCTCCTAATCTATAACGTTGGGTTTGTTTGTGAGTGAGTAAATCAGCATAATACCGCATTAATACACATACATAAACTGCCTAACCCTGCCTAGCAGGCAGAAACTTCAGTACGCCACCTGCTACGGTCCTAACATACGCCGTGGGCATCGTCCGCGTTCTTACACATTTTTATAATTCACAAAAAAAATATTATTCCTGCATGATTTTCTTCACTCACTCAGATAATTTAATGACTCTTACTTCCACTTACCAACCCTTGCTTGCAGTAATTCTTGGCGGCGCTTTAAGACAATGCTGATGTTTATTCTTTATCGCAGTCGTGGGAAATTTACGTGCAGGCGCGGTGCTGCTGGTAATTAAAATATTCCCATCCACCCTGCCGCTGCTGTGAGCTTCGTTTCATTAAAACCGACAACCCTAATCAGTATTCATTGATATTTTTTGGGTACTTCATTTTTCTGGGGTGAGTGAGTTATGATTTTGGATTGGAGCGTCCTTACCTAAGGCTTAGGTGATATTGTGTTTGTGTTTATATTGGGTAAGTGTTTTTAATAAATAACAAGTGATATTTTTTATGGACAAAAATGACGAACTTTCTCTTCTTCTATTTAACTCCTTTAGGGTATGAATATTCAAAGAATTCTTTCTGAGTGCTCCACCATCGTTGCATAACGAACACTTAAAAAAAAAAGATTATTTCATTTTCATAAGGCTTAACAAACATGATTTGGAGATCACCTTTTAAGCAAGAAGATGCTTGTGTTAGGTGACTCCGCTCTTCCACTTAACATTATAGTGTATGCAAATGAAAACAAAATAAAAAGAAAAGAAAATATTAAAATTCAAAGATTAAAGTTAAAAATTAAAATAAATTAAAGTAAATCAAAGAGGAGCGCGTTTGTGTGATGTATGCGAGTGGGTTATTGTGTGTGTGTGTGTGAGAGAGAGAGATAAATTCTTGGAAAATACTTCTAGACCTAGCGGCTACATGAATTAATTTAATGATCCTTGTTATTTTTACTGCACAAAGCAGTGTATTTGTATTGTGTTCTTCAACCGTTACTACTTCCCTACGGTTTCATACATCGCCAATTTCTACAACAATTCGCTCTTTTTGCTGTGCATTTTAATAAAATCACAAGGAACCTCAGCTTAGAACAGGAGCCATAAGAGCTGATTCTTCTTCTTCATCCACAGTCAACTGCCACCCTCACGTAGAATTGCAACAAAACGAACACCCCCTGCCAAATTAGCACCAATACAGCCCACCTATCTAATAACAAAGCGCCACCTAAGGCACACGCTTCTTATTATTTACTTAGAACAATAATTGTCGCAGAACAAAGCCACCCGTAATTAGAAGGGTCCACATGAAAGCAGTAATTACATACATCCGAACGTCTGCGAACAATAGGACTCGTCTTTACATGGTGTTTGTTAGACAAAGGTAAGAATCGATGGAGGTGTATGTAGGTGTTTGTTTTTGTCGCTTTGACTGCTTGTCTTTGCAAATCTTTGTACATGAATTCGGAAAAGAGGAAAGATGTAAGATTGATCTTTGAAAGAAAGAAAAGAAAGAAAACATATTTATTTGACACATGCTACAAGTGCACACAAAAAAAAATCAAAATCATCTTCCTGCCCTTATCCCATGTTACTTGGGGTCGGCGCAACACGTTTTTTTCTTCCATTCTCCTCTGTCAACCGTCACGCTATCATTTACTCCTTTATCTTTCATATCATTCCTCACACAATCCATCCATAAAAAAACTCAAATCTACACAATATAAAACCGAAATTAAACAGAAACAAATAAAGAGATAATATAGTGTGTCTCACGCGCCAAATAGGCCCAGTTCAGCAAACTGCCGAGCAGCTAGTACCCGGCGCTGGTTTTCAACTGGATCCAAGATGGCGATGTGACGGACATAAAACAGTTTTGTTTCTAATTAGGTATGTGTAGGTATTTCTTCATTTATTCGAATGCTGTTTCGTTTTTCTTTGGAATAATTTAATATGTTGCAACATATCAAAAAAAACTTTCGTTTAGATAATTTTTGATTTGTAGCGTTCTACCTACTCATTCAATGATTCTTAGGCATCCCAGTGTAGTCGGTTACATAAGCTTTACAGCAAACTACATTTAAGTTTAAATACTAATGTAGATAAGTACCTAAGTTCTGTATTTTTGGTAACATTCAAATAAATATAAATGTACCTTTAAGGATCTTGTGATATCTGAATGAAATGAATTTATTTATTTTATTTATTTATATTGTCGCCATACGCCCAGAATGTTCTGGATAATGGGGAATGTCCATTTTTAAATAATTGTGCTAATTGCAGAACCATTTCGAGGAATAAGGTTCTTAAACATTTCTTTCTTATTAAAATGACAAAGTACAAATATTAAGTTTTATTTTTGAAGAAATGTGGTTAACCTTTATTTGACTTTCAATTACTTCTCAAGAAGGAATTTCGTGAAAAATGCTTTTTAAAGTCTGCGTTCAGATACGGCGGAAACCGCGCGACTCCTAACGCGATTAATATATCTACTGCCCCTTTACTCGTATTTTACCGCAGTCTATTAAACTGATGAAGTTTATGTAAAAATAATATATATACAGGGAAATCCTTCAAACCGTAGGTTGGCCAACTTAACTGTGAAAGTTTAACCGCATTCAATGTCATTATTGATTCGGAATATAGGCACTCATAGCCCTTGAACGTGGTTTAGTTTCATTGGCGTTTTCCCTTAGTGCTTCAAACATGTACAATGGTTAGAATTAGCGTAGTTTTGTCGACACATCATAAAATCTGCGGCCGCGGCGAGCGGGCGTCGGGCGCATGTATGATTGATGTGACAAACCTACACACAAGTTTACAAATGCTCTAAAAACAATCAAAACTTTTTGACTTTGAGCGAATTTAGCGATCATACTAAACGTGATCAGCAGTACTAAACCACGATCAAGAGCAGTCAGTGTCATCAGTATTGTGGAGTATTGATACTGATATCTCTTGACTGCCTCGTTGGTCGTCGCGACTGCTGAGTGTGAGGTCCTGGGGTCGATTCACGGGTCGGGCAAAGTGTTATGGGTTTTCCCATCAGGAATTTCTGAGTAGCAGCTACGGAGTCTAGATTTGTGTCCGGTTGATGGCAATAGGGTAACCCCCTATTACATTAGACTTAAGCAAAGCTGGCTAAATGTGGGTGTACTATTGGGTACACTTCTGCCTAGCCCTTCGAGGATTACAGGCGTGATGTTATGTTATATCAGAACGCTGTCTAAAGTATTTATTGGACTGAATTGAATTAGTAATGTTGTGTATGTAATGTGACTGTATGTGTGTGCAGTTATTTGTTCTACGATTCAGTGATGCTCGAATTAAAAAATATTTTATTTTATTTAAAGTGTTTCATTGATTAAAAAGGTTTTTTTGCTGCTTTAGATGCGTTCAGTTTCATTGATAAAATCCCCCTTAGTTCTTAAAATACGTACAATGGTTTACATTAGCGTAGTTTAGCCAACACATCATAATATGTGCGACCGCGGCGAGCGGGCGTCAGGCGGATGTATGATTGATGTGTCAAACCTCGCAGTGGTTTGTGTCCGCAGAGTATGTGCTCGATCAGTGCTTGGATAATCACTTGATGTGCTGGTGGTCTAACATTTCTATGAACAGACTTTGCAAGTATGTTTTTTTTACAAAGGGCAGTCTTCTTACATCCTAATACGAAGCAGTCCGATCTTCTATTTCAAAGAATTATTTAATTTTCTGGTTATTCTCAAGGTTTACTTCCTTTCTCCATAAAAAGTTTGGTTTCTTCAAAAGTACTTTTTACCCCTTCTTAAACCCAATCATGAAACCTACTTCTTTTTTTTGGGATGGGAAATCATCAAATAACCCCCCCCCCCCCCGCTCTGGGGGGAGTGGGAGGGAGTGTCAGACTTTTACTGACTAAAACCCATTCATGTTCCTTCTTTGCCCTTTGTGTTCCAGGGCCGCGGTATCTCTTTCGAACAGTCCCGCAGCCATCATGAAACCTACTTTGAGTCCACATGCTTGGGATAATAACAACAATAACATCCATTTATTTTCAGGCTACTTTGGCCCATAGATAATTATATACCTAACAGACTAACATACATATGATTTGTGTGGCATAGTTTGATCCGAAGCGCCGCACTCGGTGTTGGAGGAACCAATAATACCCCATTTTGCCAGATTATGTTTCAGCGGCCTACTTGGGTACGCAATCAATTCAGAGCTTTCCAAATAGGCCACTGTACTGCCGGGAGTCAGGTGTTCTTGGGGCTTTACGTAGTCGTGGGGTGGTGGACACTTCTCTTGCCATAACTTGCTTCGTACTTTAGTTGGCCTGTCTTGGATTGCCTGAGTGGAGCGTAGGAAGCTTTTGCGGCTTTTTAGTCTGCCCGGGGTAGTTTTGTGGTCGTAGAGAAGCGCATACGACATCCCTTCGTACCGCTGGTAGTGCGATACTAGCGGGTACAGCTTATTAAGAGGAGTCGGTTTTAGGCAGTCCGACATTATCCGATACGTCTCGTTTAGAACAGTATCTACTTGCTTTGCGCGAGCAGATCGGTGCCACACTGGGCACGCAAATTCATCAGTGTGGCACCGATCCGCTCACCCAAGTTAGTTAATAACGAACACAATTTTTTTTTAACAAAAAACGAACGAGAAGAAACTCCATGGTGACTCTTTTAAAATCATTTGGTTTTACAACATTATCATGTTACAGCATTAGTACTTAGGTATGGTTGAACAGCGTAGGCCCGACAATAAGTTGTTGCTTGCTACACAAAAAAAGTAAAATAAGATAAAAAGTTAACAAGCATCTAGGAATCTACAGGGCCAAATGTTAAGGGAATTTTGATTTAAGTATATACCTACCTATCTTCTAATAGTTTGACCTACCTCCACCACCTCACCTCATTAACCAAGAATGTACCGATGGCACCAATACAAAGGCAGCACAACCTGTGACACGAAACAAATGAAGTTTCACAATTAAGGCGGGTACACACGGGTAGGCGCGTCGCATTTGCCGGTGTCACGTACCCGCTGCCTCGCACTTAATTTCGCTAGGGGGGTGAAGGGTGCAGTGCGGTTTTAAATTACGCCCCCCTCCCAACGATTGCAGTTCGACAGGCCGTCTGGTGGTTAGTTGATCATTTCGTGTACCTGTACCTAGCTTTATGTGGTAGAAGTTTGTCTTTTTGGAATTTTGTCAGGTTTTTGAGGTCACTGTGTCAAAGTGCTGTGGATGAGATTTGTTAAAATTCAGAGGTTTAATCCTCAGAGAAGACTAAGTCGCCAAAAAGCTTGTTATTAATTCGAAAACTGTCTCAACACAATAAGAACCTTCCATTAGTGTAATGAAAATTCATATTCAAACTTGGTGTACTATCCTTCAGGATATAGATATGATATATTTATGTCGGATCCTGTCATTACTACGGATATAAAATGAATCACAAGCGCGCCATAACATCACACGACCCACTTACCAGCCTTCCTACACCTACAGCGTGCATCTACATAGTCGTAATGTTTTGAGCTCACACCGAGGACGATAAAAATATGCAGTGTCTGATTGCAGCAGAGTTAAGACGTCCTGGAACTGTACCCGATTCATTGTGACGGTGTTGATCATCATCATCTGCCTAGCCTTTTCCCAACTATATTGGGGCCGGCTTCCAGTCTAACCGGAAGATTAGACTGGAACTAACTATATTGTGCCCGGTGTTATTGTGTTAAATTATAATTTCAAGTAATTTGTTAGTTTAATAAAACCAGTGTACCCAGTGTGTTTTCATTGCACGAAACCCATCTTCGGCCCACATGATGTCCGAGTATAACACATATACTCGTATACACTTCATACTTATTCTTTTAACCAAGTAACCGGATAGCCCGATCAGTTATACAGCCGAATAGTTTATTTCTTTAGGAAATAACATTAAGATTAACAGTTTTTATGATTTACGACTATTTAATGAGAATTTAAAACTGGACTAATTACTTGTTTATTTTTAATAGTTCCGGTGTAACAAACGATAAATGATTGATTTGTAGATTTTATTGCATGGTTGATGGTTGTAAGCGGAGAATAGCTCGTTCATTGGTTTTAGGAGTACCTGAAATAGGTAGACCTGATTTAAATCTAAGATGATGATGCTTCGTTGGTCTGCGACTGCTGAGCATGAGGTCCTGGGTTCAATTCTCAGGTCGGACAAAGTGTTATTTCGTTTTCTATTAGGAATTTCTCAGAAGTCGGCACCGAGTCTGGAGATGTGCCCGGTTGATGGCAATAGGCTCGTCCTTCTATTACATGGAAATTTAACATAACTGGCATAATGTGAGTGTACTAATAAATGCTCTGTGTCTATCCGTGCTGTTACCCCAAATAATAAGACCGAAACGTAAGATGGACTCTACATAGGCGGTTCACCTCTGCCTAACCCTTCGGGGATTACAGGCGCGATGTTGTTATGTTGGTGTTTTACTGTTGATTAAAAGATTTTATATCTACCGCTGTGGGTGTTGGTGTCATGTACACTTGCAGAACAATAATTTTAGTTTCAAGATGACCAACAGGATGTTTTTTAAAGATTCATAACAAAATACTATTGTCTTTAAATAAATTCTTACAACTGCCAAAGCTTTCTTATTTATTCTTAGCAAGAGTTAACCTAGTTTTTTTCTCCAGATATTGCTTAATCCCAGCTTGCAGCTTTTCTTGTGTCGTCATCAGCCTACGTCACTCCACTGTTAGACATAGACCTCTTCAATCGCGAAGTAAGCCGGAGTACATATCTTTAATGTGATTATATTATTATTTGTCTACAGAATATTGACTGTGCCATTTTTCAAAGGGAATCCGGTAGGAATCGAGTTGTATGTATAAACCTTCGCCACTGGTAGGCACCTACATCATAACATACCGTAAACAAAAAGCGTATTCCATCCATAAAACTGCCGCCAGTTATCGCATATAAAACAAGCCTTTCAAAATGACGGCAGCCTTATCGTCATGTCATTTTCATAATGCACGGCGCGTGCATTTTAGCCATCGTGTATAATGCAAGCGAGTTGCCACACCGACGCACTATTAATTACATACGTACACAGCTTAATTATTGATTTTTAGTATTAAACACGAACGCTGAACACTTTGGTTGGACGCTGTTGGGACGCTGTGGAACGAATGTGTCGTCGGCAATCGTCGGTTTTTGTTTTTTTTTTGGAGTAATTAAAATTGTGTTATTTACAGAGCTGTCATTGGTTTTGTAGTACCTAGATACTACACAGTTAATTCTTGTTACTTAGGGTCGGCGGCCAATGTTTTTTTCTTTCACTCTCCCTTTTCATGAGGTCCTGGGTTCGATTCCCGGGTCGGGCAAATTGATACTGAGTTTTCCATCAGGAATTTCTCAGTAGCAGCAGGCTAGGCCCTAAGGCCCGCGCCCTATTACATGGTAATTAAACATAACTGGCGAAATGTGGGTGAACTATTAGGTACACCTCTGCCTACCCTTCGGCGATTATAGGCGTGATGTTATGCTATGTCTCCTTTGGCAACAAAGTCACATTCTACCAGCGATATAACGATACTGGAAAAGTAAAAAAAAAATGTATTGGATTTTCATAAGTGAAACAGTAAAATTCTGTTAAACCTCGTTTTAGTAATACAAAACGCTTTGAAAGAGATGATCATTTTTCTAGGTCTACATGCTTTTATTTTCTTTGCAACGTTTCACTAGCAAAGATAAGTGGACGTCAAACGAAAAACAAACCAATTCCAGTGCAGGACAGTACTTTTTACACAAACCATGATGACATTAATTTATGCCTTTCCTGTCGCGATCCCTGTCGGCCACCCTTCCTCGAGGGGCGACCCTTGAGTTACTTTATTGACTGTAAAAACGACCCCACTGGGTCAAGGTCAAAGGGCACGATTACGGAAACCTTTTTGAAGATAATGATCCTACCTGGCCTAATCACTGAGCCAAGGTTGGAATATTCGACATTTTTTTATTGTGTGGTTACTGCCTTACCTGGTGTCAGAGTTTTTATGCCGCCCATGGGCCTCTGACGTGGCTTTACATGCCGTCGAGAAATATCTGTCAGGCCTTCTGGTTGCCTCACGATATTTGACTTAGCCATAATTTTTCCGTGGATTGAGTACACTGTTCCGTTTTGAGCTCTCGCAAAGTTAAAGTGTAAATAAGGTTTTACTTCATTCCTTAAAATTAACTATCCTTTCTCTAATGATTGACCTAAGTCTCTTATCAGCACTAGAGCTAATAATTATACACATTCACACAATTTCTGCACTCAAAAGAAAGAAAGACCTAAGAACTACATAAGATCTACATACGTAACTATCACTTAGGTAGCTCAGCAATATGAGCCTTTGAACTGCCACTAAAACAAAAGAACCTTATAATGTTTCAAGAGATCTTACTTTAACTTTATCTTGTATGGCACATCTTCATCAGCGATTTCATCACCATCTGCCTAGCCTTTTCCCAACTATATTGGGGTCGGCTTCCAGTCTAACCGGATGCAGCTGAATAACAGTATTTTACATGGAGCGACTGCCTATCTGACCTCCACAACCCAGTTAGTATGGGGTAATACGATACCCCTTGGTAAGACTGGTTGTCAGACTTTTTGGGCCAGCGACAGTCAAACATCTAGTACTGGGACCAAGGGCTTAACGTGCTTTCCGAGGCACGGAGGAAACTCGGTATGTAATGGGTGGTCACCCATCCAGAGCCCAACCTAGGCAAGCACTGCTTAACCTAAAGATCGGTCCCGAGCGGCTGTTATTATTTAGCCACGAGCTCCTCCTTCATCAGCGATTCATCAAAAAACAATAATATATTCATGTCAATATCTCAAAAAAAGCACAAATATCCCATTAGTCGAACATAGTAAACATCATAACACCGCTCTTGTTTGTACGGCACGTTTTATCTCGTCCATACAGTTTGTGTTGTAGTTTTCGCTCGGCCAAGCGCAAAATTATTGATTGTTGTAATTAATTGCAAACATCCAACCGATAAAATTAAATATCAATTTATACAATAAGCCAGCCAATTTAGAATATACTGCTAATATAGATTCTGTGTTGTTTTTAATGGAATTTGCGTCAGAGTGGACAATAACTGATGGTACAATGGCGACGTTTGAATGTTTGTTCATTGCGTAAGAGAGATAAATAATTAGTTTGTGCATAAGCTCTTGTATACATTGATTAATTTAAATGTTAGATTAATAACATATTTATAAAATACACGTGAAATAATAGGTATAATGGACTTTAAGGAAGATGGCGACGACTCGCTTGTCGTAGCTCGTAGCTCTACGAAGAATACTGTCGTAGCCCGTAGCAAACTCGTAGCACATTCGTAGCACGGTAAACATAAAAAAAACTTATTCTTTTCGTTTTGTTATATTTATATTAGAGATTCTTTAATCTGCTACGACCAAAGTATTGCCGAACTTTGTATATATACCTAACCACTTTGTCATAAAAAAAAACATTAAAAACGTTATGACGCACACAAAGACTTCTCATACAATTTTAAATAATGTATGCCTTGAAACATCGATAGGGTGTGTCCACGTTAAAATTCATCATGGAAATTGCTGTACTAATCCTCATTAATTACTTGGCAATTTTAAATCTCATTATAGTCGTTCAAATCGGTCTGGCATCGATTTTTCCCTGTGTGTCGAAGCCGTGGGTGGAATCGCATATATTATCGTCATTGCTCAGGTGACAATCATTTCATTATGGAATTAGTGTGGCTTTGGAACGGCTATACCATTAATACTCTTTTGTTGGTTGGACACCTAATCGGAGATTTATTTATTTTAGTTTACATGGTGGATTTATTTTTGGTGTATAAATAATTTATGTTAGAGTGATTTTAGGATTAATTTATGTGTGGCGTGTTACGTGAAATAAGCCTGTATTTTTGTGTTTAATTAAATAAATTAATACTAATCTTTTTCATACTTGGCTATAAATATTTCGACACAAGTATAGTTTTTTAACATGTAGCTGCAGAAACACATTTTGAGCACTGTTAATTTAACACCAAAAGCTGTACGATGCTCATTTTTATTTTAAGATTTCTGGTTTTGTGATATACACGAGCACGAGCTAAGTATATATAGCAGATGAGCCAGTCAACAAGTGCTTAAGAATGCGCCCGTCAAACTTGTGGCGGCTGTTACTGATAAGTCCAATACATGTTTGAATTTCTTAACTACACTACATGTAACCTCTTGAACGCCATTGTCACATATACGTGACAAGCAAGCGCGCTGTGCGCCAAACGACACAAATACGTGACAAAATAGTATGTGAATTGTGGAGGGCACGCGCGTGCGTTTATGCTCTAGCGTTCAAAAGGTTAAAACTATAAACAAACTTATCCCACAACTACAGAACACAAGGCCACCGTGCTGTGGGCGTACGTCTGTCCATCGTATCGCATTGGCGCAAATTAATGAGGGTGGGATATTTATTTCAGAGTTTCGTTTGCAGTTGCCAAAATATCTGCTCACCTATATGACAGGTATATAGCTAGTGTATAAACAGACGGCTATAGTAATGAGCTCATTAAAGTCGACTCTATCAAGCCACGGCTACAGATATTTGTGTATTTGTAATTGCGAGAGGTTTCGTCGGCGTACATTTAAAGTTTTGGTTTTGATGTTAGGATGAATATTGTGAAGTCAGATTAAGGATGTGTTGTAGCTGCAGTGAAAATCAAAGGTGGGCAATCACTTACGTACACGCACCAACAAAAAAACACACATAAGTAATTTGACATTTTTGTTTGACTCGTAAATCATTCATCATCTGCCTAGCCTTTTCCCAACTATGTTGGTGTCGGCTTAGTGTCTAACTGGATGCAGTTGAATACCAGAATTTTATATGGATTAAACTCGATGTGCTATAGTCACTCATCCACAGACCAACCTAGGCAAGTGCGGCTTAACCTGAAGATTGATCCGAGCTGTTTTTATTCAGCCACGAGCTCCTCACTTGTAAATCATTACAACTGCTTAGCTATCAAGTTTGATGGCTTTGTGTCGCATCTCAACACTACACAAAGTACTTTTACAGACGCGAAAATTGTATGGGTGAAAATCGAAAAAATGAACTTTATGAAAACAGGTTAAGTAAGGGGAGAAAAATACAAGCAATGAATTTGTAGATTTTATTTATTGTAAAATGAATTCCGCTACTTGTAGTCAACAGAAATAATCATAACGGGAAGCGGAAACGACAAATAAATTGCTATGCAAGTTAAAATGAATGTCAAAAATTACATCAAATATTTAGTATATTGCACAAAAGTATACTCATTACTGATATTATTTTTAATATCGGAAACACTGACGGACAAATTTATACTTATTATTAATTAAAGAACACAATTATAACGTAACATGTTTTTTTTGGTAGATTAATTGCAACAAAATACATATTATTTCGGTTTATCTAATGCACCTGTCATCATTAAAAAACAAACAATTCTCTTAATGACAAAGTAGCCAAAAATCGGTCACATTAATTAAAAAATTGCAAACTAGAGAATATATTTTTTTTAACAGAAAGAAAAACATAATATCTAAAGATATCTACAACTGGACAGAGCTCACATACTCAACAGATACTTAAAACTAAGTATACATCTACTCAACTTCATAATTGCACATCTATTGCACTTTACAAGATGCATTTACAACAAATTAGTATTCACAGTTCTTATTTACAAGTTTGTCGATAAAGACAGACATTTATAAGTAAATTTCTTTTTTACATCTTGCAATTTGTCCAAACGTTGGCCAACCAACATGAGCCAATCTCCAAAGTTATTTTATTTACATCGCTCCTGTCGTATACAATAAGTTCATAGTCACAGAGCAATGAAATACACAAGTTCGTGTTGGCTGACCAATATTTGAAACCAAGGTTTAGTTTACACACACAATTTTCATGTTTTAATTTCGCATGTAACTTCCAAATGATCACGAGATCTATCTATTTCATTTGTCAATTTGTCCATACTTACACCAACATCGTATCCAATTATTTTCTAGTCTAATCCAGACTATGACCAAAGTGTTCTAAATTGTTATTTTTTATTATTTAAATCAACAAAATCGTATAAATTTAGGACGGGAGCGAACTTTGGAACTAGGTACATACAAATTTCAACTAATCGAATCACCTGTATCTCGTATTTTACATACAAATAAATTTTATGAAATCGTCATCGAATATCTATTTCGTTGCTTGCAGCCGCACTCCTTGCCAAACTACGACGACTTTCATCAGAAATCGAAACGTCGAAACAGTGTAAAACCACTTTTCGTCACATGAGAAATACAAAATGGACACACTACTGGTTTATCCGAGGTATCGACACAGACGTTATATCTACAAACACGTATTGTTCATATGGGTACAATAAAAGGAGCCTCACTTTGTTTAGTAGGGTCGCCACACTGTGTTGCTGTCTGGCTGCGGATTACCTCTTTGTCCGAGATTATTCACCCGGCCGTCCTCGCCGCGGGCCGCGGCCGCCGCGCACGAGTTCCCTCCGCCGAGGAGCAAGTCTTGCCCATGGTTAACGTGCTGCCTGTGATTGTTGGTCGTCGACGATATCTGGTCCATCATTGTCTGTAGCTCGTTATGGTGATTTTGTGTTGAGTGTATCGAGTTGGAGTGCAGCGGGTGGAAGTTGTGCGTCTGGTTGGCGGCGGTGTATAGCTGGCTGTATAGCAAGCTGGCCGGTAGGACGGGGTACAGCGAGTTGTTACAGTTGCTGCCGCCGTACGAAGCGTTCTGTGATCCCATTAACGAAGGGAAGTTCGAGCTGTTTGTGTGATTGTGGCCGATGTTTGTGGTCGTGTTTGAAGTGAGCAGATCGTCTTGTACGGGCGACTCGGGTTGCGAACTGTTGTCGCTCAGCGATCGGGGGCCGGTCGAGAGGCTGTAGTCTGTGTTGTTGTTGTAGCGGGGGAGGAGGCTGCCGTGGTGCGATGGGGAGGATCCTACTAGGCCGGATAGCTGCTGGTCTAGGTCGACGCCCGTCGTGTCCGGAAGAACTGTACAGACAAAATTGTGATTAGAGAGTGATATGACTTAAAGGCAGAAGTGGCGTGCATGGATATTAAAATATCCATCAAAATTATAGTAAAATAAAACAATGCCCCGCTACATAAATCGCCCATAACGGATCCATTCTTGTGGAATCCAAAAATAGCAATTGTTGATATACGACAGTATTTTAGTATGGTGTTTAATATGGCTATATTTTTCGTTCATCGGGCACGCATCAACAATAAATTCATCGGCCGGATCGGACGTGTGCGAGCTGCTGTAAATTATAATGAGAGCCGGTTAATGTCCGACTAGTAGGCCTTAGAGTATATTAAACGAGAGGTGAAGCTCACATTTGTTTTATCGAATATCATTTGTCGAAATCGAAGTTCCTTAGCAGGAAAGTAAGAGCGCACCTTTGCCGACTTCTCAATTAATATCGACGAATATCGATACGGTAATTCTTTTTCCTCTAGTGTAGGATGCTTTTGTTTTACATTTAAAAGCTATACTTTTGTGGGGTTTTTGTTCTCACTGTCTCACGAGAACAACATTGAAAAAAAACTAATATCGCCTATAACCATTGTGAAAGTTAAAATACCACTGAAGACATGTAAATTCAAACTACGGACACTAAATCTACCTACTTACAATGCAAAGAAAACACTTCTAGTCACCTCGTAATTGACTGATAAAAGAAAAAAAGGCACGTAATGAGCCTGTACTATCTGCATCATTTCATACTCTTTGCCTCATCCGCAACTGCGCGTATCATTTGAAGGAGGATGTGAGTCGTAAAAGGATTGCTGGTGGATTTAATTTCACCCTACTGTATACTGATTAATGAGTTATAGGAGATGTTAACTGAACATCGTTATTATTGATTGGTTCTGTTGTGTCGGGTAGTTTACAGGAAATGGTTATTGTAAAGTATAATACGACATCTAGTCCAATAACTGTTATGTCAATGTATGTTTAAAACATGGTGATTAGTTCAAAAACTAAAAAAAAAAATTAAAAAAAAAACTTGCTTAGAAGTAATAAAAGAGTGCACACGAAGGACATTATTATAACAAAACGTATTCGTTTTTTTCATGATTTGATTCTTATATTCAATTCTATTTTTTGGTCAAAGAATCAGCATTGCCATCCAGCATGGCAATGTTGCCAGCCTTCTGGGCACTATTCCTGTTGACAGCGATGTGTACGATTTTTTTTATGCCCGGTAATGCTTTTCTTCTTTTCTAAATGTATAAGTCCATGTTTTTATTATTATTTTAAGTTATATATAGATAACTATGTAAATTCTATTTTCTCTCTAAGCATGAAATTAATTGTGATGACTATAATGAATCAACATCAGATATTGGCGAAAAGTTAATTTGATAACTCGAAAGCATACCTCCTATGTTTTCTTACAATATTCTTCTGGAATATGTAAGCTATTGCCGCGTGCATATAGTATCTTAGTTTCACAGTTCAGTTTATTTCTAATTTTTCGGATTCATCTGCGTATTGTATAATTATAACTTGCTTCGGTAAAGGAAAAATCAGCATGCCTGAGAGAGATTTCTCGACGGATTGTAAAGCCAAGTCAGAGGCCTATGGGCGGCATAAAGACTCTGACACCAGGTTAGGCACTAACCACACGAAAAAGAAAGAAAGGCATTTTACAGGTTTCTTGTATAAGTTCGAAAATCAGACAATATTATCTATCCTTACCTGTATTATTAGCCGTAAAGTCCTGCGTGGGGGTCTGATCCGGCACGGTCCCAGCGAAGCCGAGCGCCGGAGGGTTGAACTGCGAGGCGGCAGGCGCAGCACAGGACGGCAAGTACGCCGGGTATGCGCCCGCGCCGCCGTAGCCCCAGTGCGAGTTGCTCGAACTTAGACCGAATTGACTCATGTCTGGGAGAGAAAGAAAGAAGTCAATATTTTGTTTAAAAAGTGTGAGTAGTGGGTCTTTTTACACCCAAATTAATGTCTCATATTCACAATTTCGCAACTTGCGTTGTGTTTATTCGTAAGGACTAAGAAAACTCTTCAAGTAACCTATAATTTAAAGATAAAAGCTTTAAGCCACATTCCCTAAAACAACTGAAGAGCTAATAAGCCTACTTTAAATACTAATCCACGAATAAACTAAAAGTTATTCAAAGTTAGATCTAAAATAGCGTTCACTTTAATTATATTTTATATCTACTTTTGGTACACTATCTGTATCTATCTTATGCTTTACAACTTACAGATAAACACGGTTTTGTGGTAATACCTACATAAGGATAGTTTTCAGTTCTAGTAGATAAATACAATATTTCTATTATTATTGGCTAAAACCATGAGCTCAATATTAAATGACTAGCTTTTGCCCGCGGCTTCGCTAGCATTAATTTAGATATTGACAATTAATTCGGGTTGTACTGTGCTTGTAATAATATAATTCAACCATGACTCGAAAGACACATGGTGCCATCTATTATCATAAGACCTTTATTTTTGTTTTCCCCGGGAACATACTTTTTTAGGAATGAAAGGTACTCTATGTCCGTGTCTGTACACCTGACAACGTATTTGCAAAATTTCAGGATGATCGGTTCAGTGGTTTAGGCGTGAAAAGGTAACAAACAAGCTTACTTTCGCATTTATAATTTTAGTTAGGATTAGCAGAAATAATATATGTTTCCCACTGCATTTCACAACTTATCTCGCCTGAAACTCAAGTGCATTCAAAACTTATCAATTCGAACCCGAATGTTTGAACAGAAAAGCACACTCGGTCACTTATAAAGATGTCGGGCGCGGCCGGTGGCTGTGCTGCGTACACTTTATTTTTTCCCGGTATCAGTGGCTTTTATTTTTCGGTATCACGGTTCCGTTTTTGGCCGGCGATCGGCGGACTCGGTACGCGTTCCCGCCGTCGATTTGCGAATGCCTTTTTTCCCGTTTTGAGCCGCATCAGTTGTTTTGGGGTAGCCGTGGATTTTAGCGGGCTCGAGCACGCTTGTTCGATTGCGCCCGCAGTCAGCTTTCAGCTCGATCCTCTTTTTGGCGACGGCTGATTGAATCCGCGCTTTAGTGAACGTAGTTTAGCGTATCGCTTGGTTTGGCGACTCATTCACTTTTGAGTCGCATGCCTGTAAGGTTTGTGCGGCATCATTCCGATTTAGATTTCTGGTTCGGGCTCGGTATTTTTTATCTTTTTGCCGCATGTTGTGAAGTTGTCGCGGTATCTTTTTCAGCTACATGTTTATTTATTCTATTTGTTTCACTGCTGCATGTTTTAATAACAGTCTAAAGAATAAGTAATGGCATAGTAAAATAATGGAGACGTACTGCGTGCTCTATTTTTGTTTACACTCTTCACACACCAATCCAAACAAATAAAAACCATATATGACAAATATTTTATGAAATAGGAAGATGTCATGAGGTACTTGATGATTGCCGCTGTCCCGTTACAAAAAAAAGTAAACTTATACGGACACTCACGGGATATATTCCGTGATTGTTCATTATTTTGAGCTCCCGATATTTCGATGCTGTTGCAAGCGCCATGCACTGGTATGGGACACTGGATTGATGACAACCCACGATCATGGCGCTTGCAATTATGAACAGTCACGGAAGATATCCCGTAAGTGACAGTATAAGTTTAGTTTTAAACCGTGAAAGCTTAAAACAGTGTCTAAAAAAAGGAAAACAAATATCTTTAATAAGTTAATATTCGGTACTCACTTTGGCAGGTAGTGATGGGCGGCATCCGGAACCCTCCGAGCGGGTCCGGCGGGAACGGGAACGGTCTCTGTCCGAACGCGAAGTGGAACTGCTGCTGCTGCCCTAGGAGAGAGAGCACTACATCAGTACGATACATGCTGCCCTTTAAAATCAACAATACTTTGGATAGAACACATAAAATACATTGGGTCTCCCTTAGTTATTATGAGAAAAAGAAAAGCTCTTCTACATCAGTATGATACATACCGCCTTCTGAATTGGTAGTTTTGTAGCTCGTGGCTAAGTAATAACAGCCGCTCAGGTCGATCATCAGGTTAAGCTGCGCTTGCCTAGATTGGTCCGTGGATGGGTGACCTATTACATACCGAGTTTTCTCCGTGCCTCGGAAAGCACGTTAAGCCGTTGGGCCCGAACTGCCGGATGTCATTTGTAGATCTTTGACAGTCGTTACAAGTAGTCAGTGGTTCTAAAGTCCAGTCTTACCAAGGGGTATCGTGTTACCCCGTACTAACTGGGTTCTGTAGGTTAGACAGGCAGTCGCTCTATGTAAAATGCTGGTTTTCAGCTGCATCCGGTTAGAATGGAAGCCGACCCCACATAGTTGAGAAAAGGCTAGGCAGACGATGATGAAACTCAGTACTACTATTTACCTTAGGCAAAGGCGTGTAACATACAGAAGACACTCGAATTTTTTTATCCCCTCTTTTGCTAATTTCGTGTAGGCGCTTTCACTTATATCTCACAATGTTTTCCTCTACAATTATACAATATCAGAATTTGGAAATCAAACTATCAATATCCTCATTCTATTCCATTCTCTACTCCAGAACCCTCAACTTAATCGGTCATGTAAATAGTAACACATGCAAGTGTTAGAGCCCTGTCCCACGGTCTCACACACCCTTCGATTAGTCCCGAGACACTCGATAATTCATCGACACTCGTGTGACATCGCCGTGTTGCCCCTCTCCGCCACGTGTACGAATTAGTTACAACTTGCCGCCTTGAAATATCGAAGCCTTATTGGAATTTCAATTTAGTTTTAACGTCAGTTTTAAGTGTATGTGCATTAAGAGACTACGTTTGAAAGTTATAATTAAATGGGATTCATTACAGAGCTTTGTTCGTTCATCAGAATGGACTTTCTTCTTAAATAGTTTAGTTTTGATGGTTTTGAAAATTACACATTATGCACATAATTATTCAATCAGGGAAATAATATAATAATTTAATTGGTAGTTATGCGTTTTAGTCGTTTGGGGTTGAAACACTAGGGCCATGGGGTCGACTCTTCGAGTGATCAGAGGGCGGGCCAATTTTTTTGCCAAAGAATCAGCATTGCCACCCAACGTGGCAATGCTGCCGGCCGGCCTTCTAGACACTTTTCCTGTTGACAGCGATGTGGACGAATTTTTTGACGCCCCGTAATCGTTTTGATACTTGTACATATTTTTTTACTATAATGGATTTGTAGTTTGTATATAGTACAAATTGAATTAATAAGTTGTTGGTTGATAATACACATCTGGGAAATAGGCTAAAACATAAATCTGAAAATAGACAGAAATGATCAACTCTATTCAAGACCAATCCAGGTGAGGTTTAAGTTGAGGTTAAAGAAAAAATACTGTTTTTAGGCAGGTCCTAACAATTAATAGAGTTATCAATGCATGACGTTAGATTACATATTAATACACATAACAACAATTAATGAACACCATCTAATAATCTACCTAGACTCACGGTCCAACACTTCCGAATTGCGTTGCGAGCCAATCGAGGCTAATCAAAGTCGGCCACGTCTACGCGGTATATGCGCCGATACATTATAAACATGTCGGCACGTGGGAGGGGGCACTATTGTCATGTCAACGTTATTAACACGGGAATGTTGGTTGAGGTTTTACAATCCGGAAGATAGGCTGAAGTTTGATGTTGGTTGATTATATTGTTAACCTAAATAGGTATAGCCGAGTGAGGATAGTGAGTAATACAGTGTGCGACCGATCTTTTTTTGGTACCTGCATGAACACTGCATAGGAGGAACTCGTGGCTAAATAATAACAGCCGCTCGGGTCGATCTTTAGATTGAGCCGTACTTGCCTTGGTTGGTCTATGGATGGGTGACCACCTATTACATACCGAGTTACCTCCGTGCCTCGTGACATTCGTTACAGGCAGTCAGTAGCCCAAAAAGTCTGACAACCACTCTACCAAGGGGTATCGTATTACCCAGTACTAACCGGGTTGTGGAGGTTAGATAGGCAGTCGCTCCATGTAAAATACTAGTATACCGCTGCATCCGGTTAGACTGGAAGCCCACCCCAACATAGTTGGGAAAAGGCTAGGCAGATGATGAACACTGCATGTAATCGTCGTAGAATTTTAAAAGTAACTTTGATGATTCAGAGTAGACGGTCAGAAACCACCTAGGAAAGTATCTTTCATACAGAGCAGCAAGAAATTTTTGGTATTTAAAATTAAACATTTATGAAACTGTTTTAAGAAAAGTATTGAAGAAACAAGATCCATTTACAGTTATACTCTAAACACGGCACGGTAGGCGTAGCGGCCGAGCGATTGGCTGCTGCGCTGCGTGTCGCGGGTTTGATTCCCGCACGGAACAAATATTTTTATAGCCTACAGGGAGTTGTTTCGGGGTCTGGATGTTTGTGTATATGAGTTTAAATGTTTGTAAACGCACCCACGGTACAGGAGAAATTCCAAGTGCGGGGCAAAGATTAAAAAAAAAAAATCCTTTAAAGTAATTTCGAGGAGTGCCATTCAAATTCAAAGAAGTATGTATGTATACACTTAAACAGCCTATTTCCAACCAAAATAAACACAAAGTCGTGCCACTCTACATTCTGATTACCAGGCAACCAGAAGCTACATATCGGCTGCACGTCACCGCGCGTCGTGATTGAATTATGTCGCCCATGAAGAGTGTCGCAGACAATGCGGCCTTGTCGACTCCGTTGTTCGCTACATCCCCCCTGTTACACCGCTGTACCGGTATTGAGATTATCCGAATATACAGTAGGTGTATACATAAATATGTCACCATGTGGTGAAAGAGATCCTGAGAGCCTTAACAAATGGCAAACGGTTTGAGTGAAATAAGCTTTTCCGTATTTTATGTCAATCGATCATTTTTGACCCTTCCGTCATCATTATTGAAGAAAAATTTACTTTTTTGTCAAGATCCCTAGGGTAGGAGTCATTAAGAGCTCATGTTATTTTTTTTTTCAATTTCATTGAACACACAAGCTCAAGAATCGGTACTTCTCTTCCTAAATCGATTCGAATTCAATAAACACCTACATAATGATACTCAAATCTCATCAGAACACATTTCACAATTTCATACTCAGAGCAAAAATGCATAAATGCACTTACACAGGGCGCGGCCATTAAATTGACAAATGCACGCACACAAACAAAAACAATTGGAGTCATGGACACAGGACACACTTCGCATCGACAGCCGTAGGGTTGTCTCGATCCACAACGTAGAAAAAGAAAAGAAAATGTCTATACTATTGCCTTTTGAAAAAGGGTACTTAATGAAACTGCCAAGAACTATAACTACCCATCCTGAGCATAATTTTCGTAATAAACCATAGGTGAATGATGGTTGAGGTGTTATTATAATACAGTAGTAATGTCTATGTAGTCCATAGACGATCGTATGTCACAGAATCAGAATCGGAAACTAAGAAAAGGTATCCTCCACTTCCTGCAACACCAATATCTTCTTTCACAATATACGTACTGAGAATATCGGGTTTTCTTAGTATTTCAGATGAAACACGCCCTGTATAATAACTATTGCTGTATCTAAGATATAACCAATTGTTTATTACAGATCTGATGTACTAGGTCCAGTAAAGCTTATTTCCGATTCCAAAACACAGTTGATATCATTTTCAATTAACAAAACACAGTCCAAAAGACACACAGAACCGACAAAACAAAACATATCGACAGCCCTAGTAAGCGCACACATGCTCTGTTCCCGTGCAAAAGGTTCCAGTGTATAAATCAGCGACGCAACAATTACACACTTTCATGGCAAGTTGGAATTAGAAACTGTCATTTGCACCGTTCGACCCCCCACTGGGAGGGGGTGTATTACAAATGGGGGGGAAAAATAGGGTGCGGGCAAGGGCTACAGTGGACCTGATTAAAGGATTACACCGGCTGGCGTCCGGTCTAGTTAAATTTATTATGCCAAGTATTTCTACTAGTTAGCCTCCGCCGTCTGCCTGATGGTAGCTCGTTTAGAAGATTTAAGTCGGACTTTAGCTTGATGTGTTATTTATGTGTTTGGGTCTTGACAGGATTAGATGGTCAACAAAATAATTTCATTGTATTAAATTAAAGTCGATCGATAGTTAACGATGAAATCTTTATTTTTATTTGTTTAGAAAACCCATAAAACTATAGATTCCAGAAGTTCATCACCCCTCAACATAGACAATGCACAAAAGTTATGAACTAAGTCGCCGTGTGAAGTAAACAACGGACTTTATCGCTGTAAACATTGAGATCGGCGCAGGCGACGCTAGCGCCGCGCGCGGGTGGTCCTTGCACACTGTTCCCGAAATAACCCGAAACCAGCCGAACAGAACACGAAGAAAAACATCGTTAGACGGGCCGATTATTAAATTGTAGTCGGCTTCTGTCGGCTACTGTATGCGATAAAACGCGCCACCCACCCGGCGGATAAAAATAGTGGGTAAGGGTAGCACACAATGTGTCCGTAATATCCGCACGGTAACTGCTTTGTGTGTACATCTTTAACGGTTGTTTTCAAATGGTTATTTGGAGTTCGGAATTTGAAAGGAGGGTATGTTTGACGTAGACTTAAATTCCTGAAAATAGCTGTTCGTATCGAAGATGCAATGGCACAAGAGCAGATAATTTTGCTGGAATTTATGCTATACCGCATCGCAAAAAAGTCGTAGTAGTTAGAAGCTACTATCGGTTGCTATCGGTGGTAACCGACCAAATAAAAGAATACAGTATTTTAAAATGAAAACGGTATTTAAAACCTCTAGTTACTAAAACTGTGAAATGAAGATGTTTATGAATTGTCAGTACCTTTCGACAATCGCAAAAACATTGTTCATTAATTACAAAACACTTTATTATTAACCCTTACTTCCGCCGACACGGCCCATCTAACACCAACCCGAATAGTAAGACAACAAATACCGAACAAAATTCCTCACATGAATTGATAAACGCGAGTACGTATAGATCCTATGTTAACATGCGTCGCAACTTACTAGAATTAAATAATTTATCGCTCCGTATAGAGGCTGGAGGCATAATAAATCAATATGCAGGGCACATGCATACGCGGTGAGGGGGTTAACTCCCCCGGCCCTTTCTTGACTAATTAATTAAACAACCGATTCATTACAGCAGCCTCTTTGTGCCCTCACATCCGTCTGGTAGAGGTACGGATAGCATTGGGCTGCTTTCCGTTTTATCTTCGAAAATGTGAAGAATTTAGTCTGGTTTAACAGACTTAAAAGAATTTTCCAGAAGATTAATTTTAACAATGTGTAAGTTAGATTTTATCATGAATTTTGTTACTGAATTTGTAAAATACTTTTTTAATGTTGTTTAAAATATATTGCCTTAAAATAGACAAATCTCTAAATATTCTTCAAATTTTTTAGACGTTTGTAAAACTTATGCCTATGAACTGGGACAATTACACAAAACGTCAAATCGTGTCGTACCAAATGCTCCACACATATGCAAGTACGAAAACGAAGTTAACAGTAAAATTCCCTTTAATCTGCTAGTCCGACGGTACTCAACCCTTCGCCTGCTGCGGGGGTCTACGCGGCCCGGCCGGGACGGCGGGGTCGGCGGGGTCGGCACTATCCCGCGGTACTCGCAATTATTTTAATTTCTTCATGTGATGAGGATTGATCGAGCGTTAGGTGCGATTGGGCGACCGTCCCAACCCGTCATTTGTTACCGTCACCGGGACATTAAACTATTTAAATTGCTTTCTTAGTGTATTTGTTGGTAGTGTTCCAGTGCTGTTAACGTAGTATTTGTTAAAATAGTTCATGAGGGAAGGTTTACATAGAGTTTATAAAGGTTTTCTGAAACTTGCTCTCTTTAAATGTTAATGATAAATATTTTAATTTAAATAAGTTTTAGTAAACTGCTGTTCTGAACTTCTGATATAGATACTAAACTGATATTTTAGTCTAATGAAGAAAATTCTAGCCCATATTTTATAGTGCTGAGATTAAAAAAAAATGGCGGAATTCTTCTTCATGGCGGAATTGTCCGTATTTATGCAAAAAGGAACCACCCAGCAAACACTCACTTTTGAGATATCAAAGAATTTACAAAAACATGTGCAGCTCTGTTAGATGAAGTGAAAGTACTATTTATTTTATTTAAATTTATAGATAAATTACTTATCTATGTATGTGTAAATAAATTTGCTCTGAATACTCTTAAACTTTCTAGATAATTGAGTAAACGTGCATGTGGTTCCTTTTAACATTTACTAAATGATAGGTTTTCTTATATACAAAAAAGAACCACAACCCAGGGATTAACTGATATAAATGAAACTATGTATTTATATTATCGTAATAAAACTTTAATTCACAAAAAAATATATATAGATGCATTAAACAAAACTACTTGACCACGAACCTTGAACCAGTTGTATCTTCGTTATCATCTTCGGTGTTCGTCTCCAATGATCTAATTACCAATTGCTTGCCTCTACTCAACATTTTCATACTTAATTTTAAAAGAAATTAACAAAAACAATAAAACTTTTTTCGCGGAGAAAAAACGGTCGTCACACATCCGAACTGCTTCGTTTAAAACTTTTTCTTCTTTGAAACTTCGAAATCACATACTAGTAGGATCTACTGTTTTACTATATTTATTTATACATGATAGAACCGAATGCTTGTGGTTAAATTTTGGCAACAAAATATTAGTAATTAAATTATGAATTTACTTTACGCATAACGATACCACAGAAACTTGGTTCCATTTGGTGTATTAAAAATAATTGTTAATAATATTAATATGTGTAAAGTATAATGGTACCAAGTAAGTGTGGATCTGTTTTGTATAAAATGACATGGTAGTAATATCGTTTATTTGTTTGAACAATCAAGTCCTGTTATACTGTGGTTCGGTTTTGCATTATACGTAACGTTTGTTGTTGCTGTTGGTTCTGTTCTGCTTTTTGTATACCTCTTTTCCAAGGGAAAAATCATGTGGGTCTTTTTTGTATAAGAAATTTCAAACACTTTTAAATAGTATTCTTCAAAAAAATTAAAAATCCGAATTTGTCGTGTGGTTCCATTTTGCATAAATACGGACAATTGATCTTGATATAATAATTAGGTAAGTAGTAGTAGTAGAAATAATATTTAAACCTTTACTTCTAGTGGTGTAGAAACTGAACGCCATCAGCACATCTAAACAACGTTCAAGAGATAATTAAGTTTTTAAACTGATATGGTCACCAACATTATCATTAACAATGAAAACGGGATATTTACCATGTTTACTATTTGGTTTGAGTTCCCGATATTTCGGCGCGGTCGCAAGCACCATGATCACGGATAAACTAAAGTTATTGAGGGTGGGTATTTATGAGCAGACAAATCGGTCTACCCTCTTTCTTGTTCATTTTTGTGCTCGGTATCGGGAACTCAAAACAAATAGTAAACATGATAAATATCCCGTTTTTAATGTTCATTAACACGTTCAAGAGGTACGATATTCCGCAACAATGGCGTCTTTAAAACTTGGTTTAGATGAGCGGATCGTGTTCAGCTTTATTAGTGAAATTCTCTCTCTATCTATATATAAAAAGTGAGAAACTCATTGGCTGACTGATTCACTGACTGATCGATCAACGCACAGCTGAAGCCGCTGGATCTAGAAGCATGAAATTTTGCACAAATGTTCCTTAAATGACGTAATTGAGCACTAAGAAAGGATTTTTGAAAATTCATCCCCTAAGGGGTTAAAATGAGGGTTGAAAGTTTGTATGAAACTTGGTCAATTTTGCGAACGAAATCGTGGGCAACAGCTAGTACTCACATAAAATTCGCGAAAACGTCAAAAAACATCTGTCAAAGTATGCTCAACAAATCAAAGGAAAACCGACAACCATCATTCTAACAATTCGAGCCTTTACTTTCAAGAAGACCCTCCATTTTACCATTTCACGGTATCTGCACTCAAAAAGGTACAACGTTTTGGCAAATTATTAATAAATTAGCTTCATTAAGTGTGTTTTACAATGTTTTGCGGTTTCGCTCGTTTGTTGTCGAGTGTTTAGACATTCGGACCGCTTTGATGTTAGGTGCGTAAATAGAATAGTGAGGTGGAATTAATTGGTGCGTGTGTTGTGTTTTCAGTTTGTAGTAACGTGCGTTTGTTTATTGTGAATTTGTTGTTAGTTAGTGCAACACAGTGGGTCAACTGAATAGAGGTGGCAAAACTTTACTTCGTCTTCAAATACTTTAGATACCAAAGTATTTCCCTATAGAAGTTAGTTTCCTCTCAATCATGGTTTATTATATATTTTTATTAGTTTATATATCTTAAAATTATGTATTTATTTAAGTATATATTAATATTAACTTATATGTGTATTTATATATAATATTTTAGGTTAAGTTAGGTAAGGCACATAAACTCATTATTCCCTTCCTTTTCTCACACACTATTGTCTACATTTCTTTTTCATTTCTCCTTTTGCAGGTCTGCTGGCAGAAATTTCGTATGAAATAAGCAGTACCTATGTACTCATTTATTATAATGTTATTTTCCTGTGTTGTCTACTGTGTGTACATAAATAGTAAAATAAATAAAATAAATAAATAGAATAGAAAATGCTTCATTCATCATCTGTCTAGCGTTTTCCCAACTATATTGGGGTCGGCTTCCAGTCTAACCGGATGCAGCTGAATACCAGTATTTTACATGGAGCGACTGCCTATCTGACCTCTACAACCCAGTTAGTACTGGGTAATACGATACCCCTTGGTAAGACTGGTTGTCAGACTTTTTGGGCCACTGACTACCTAACGACTGTCAAAGATCTAAATGACACCCGGGACCAACGGCTTAACGTGCTTTCCAAGGCACAGAGGAAACTCGGTATGTAATGGGTGGTCACCCATCCACAGACCAACCTAGGCAAGCAAGGCTTAACCTAAAGATCGACTCGAGCGGCTGTTACTATTTAGCCACGAGCTCTTCAATAGAAAATCCTTTATTGTACACCAAAATTGAAATACAACTGTTAATTTCATGATTACAATGACGGTCTTATCGCTGATAGCGATATCTTCCAGACAACCTTTGGATGGACTGTACGAACATAAATTACTATACCTATGTTATGCAGAAGACCGAAGAGTATAACCTGCCTCTCTGTTTAGCGTTTGTGGACTACAAGAAAGCCTTCGATTCAATCGAAACTTAGAGTGTACTGCAGTCTTTCCAACGGTGTCAAATTGACTACCGGTACATCGAAGTGTTGAAGTGTTTGTACAAAAACGCCAACATGTCAGTCCGACTTCAGAACCAGACCTCGGAACCTATCCTTCTGCAAACGAGGTGTAATACAGGGAGACGTCATATCTCCGAAACTGTTCACCGCTGCACTGGAGGATGTCTTCAAGGTCTTGGGCTGGAGAGGCCTAGGCATCAACGTCAATAGCGAGTACATCACCTTCAGGTTGCTGATGATACAGTGGTCATGGCTGAGACCATGGAGGACCTCAGTACAATGCTCAATGACCTCAGTAGAGCTTCCGAAAGAGTGGGTCTTAAAATGAACTTGGACAAAACCAAGGCCATGTTGAATACCCATATAACGTTGACGATTATGTCTACCTGGGACAAACGGTCCACTTAAGTAGGTCTAACGTCGCGAAAGAGGTCAATCGTCGAATCTGACTCGGCTGGGCAGCGTTCGGGAAGTTGCGCGGTATCTTCTCGTCCAACTTACCGGAGTGTCTTAAAACGAAAGTTTACGACTAGTGTGTGTTGCCAGTGATTACATTCGGGACCGAAACGTTGTCGCTCACAATGGGCCGCATCAAAAGGCTTAAAGTCACCCAAAGGGCAATGTAGAGGGCTATGCTCGGAGTTTCCTTGCGTGATCGAATTAGAACTAAAGACATCCGCAAGAGAACCAAGGTTACTGACGTAGCCCAAAGAATTGCCAAACTTTAATATCAATGGGCAGGGCACATTGCTTGCAGATCGCGTGGCCGATGGGGCCGAAAAGTTGTAGAGTGGCGACCGCAAACTGGAAGACATTGCGTTGGAACGCCTCCCACTAGATGGACCGATGACCTGGTAAAGGTTGCGGGGATCCGCTGGATGCGAGACGCACAGGACCGGTCAATATGGCGACACTTGGGGGAGATTTATGTCCAGCAGTGGACGTCTTTCGGCTGTTATTCATTTGTTATTGTTTATGTTATATGCAATAACGCATTTCTAGAAAATACGTCATCGTCATCTTAACTGGGTTTTGGCGGATAGCTAGAAAGATGTCTATATCTTATAACCCCTTAATTTTGCACCTACGGCAATCCAACTAAGTACTTTTTTTACTAAAATATTTCAGTATACCGAATAGTTTTACAAATTTTGGACAACATAAATTCAAATGGACAATTTTGCGTCAATGACTAAGAAAACGGCACGCCTAGAGACAGAAAAATAAATCAACTAAGCTTTTTTCATCTTATCTGCGACGGCGAAGGAATCAGTTCATTTTGCATCCATCTTCCACATGAGAATAATCCTCTGGTCAAAAATCAACCTTAATACTAACTGGTTTTAGAGCGTGGTTCCCTCGGCCCGTCCACCGTCACCTTGATGGCTTTGTTGTAGGTCGTCACTTGAGGCGGCGTCGTCGACACGGTTATCGTTAACGTGAACGATTTGCCTGAAACAATGGTGTTATATTAGTATCGGGAGCTCTTTTATTTGATACACGATAAATAAGAGTAGCGGTGATAACAATGAGGGTAGGTAAGGGAAAAGAGATCTAAAATACAAGGTGCTGGGTTCGATTCGCAGGACGGGCAAAGTGTAATTGGGTTTTCCATCAGGAATTTCTCAGTAGCAGCCACGGAGTCTGGATTTGTGCCCGATTTATGGTAATAGGTTCGTCCCCTATTACATGGGACTTAAACATTACTGGTGAAATGTAGGTGGACTTGTTAGATATACTTCTGCCTAACTCTTCGGGGATAACAAGGCGTCATGTTACAATATACGAAAAATATATAACTTAAAACATGTATTAATCTTCACAGAGTGTCAGCCATGTTTATGTACCGACATCGACATATTAAACATAGTGTTGTAGAAATGCATATCAGTGCTAAACAAAATTCATAAACGAGTTCACGTTCGCAGTTCAAACTTTAAACGGCATTCCCTTAATACAGCATCGCATTTTATTAAATCGTGCCGTAGCGAAAAAGTAATTATAACAAACTGAAAATATTATTTGCGCAAATTTTTCACTCAAAGTGAGCGCAAGCCATAAATTCAATCTGTGGTCGCCACTCTTTTCGCTGGCCGGCCACTTTTTGTAGTTCGATTTTGATCACTTGTTCGAAAAGTTACAAATTTATTGCCGCTTCGTTTTCAATATCTACGTACCAAATGGATTTGGTCTATATGAAATAGCTACACTACACGTCCGCGACAAATATTGACAATCAAAAATACGCAACCGACCCCATGTTGTGTTTTAATATCATCAGCCCTCGAATAAATTGGCTCATATCGAAATTATAACAGAGGCGCAGTTCCATCGGTGACCACTACAAAAAAAGTTCAAACGAAAACGCGCACTTGAATCGAAACAATCTCATTCAAACATGGAGTGTGTATGTAAAAGAGCAACTCATCCGCAACACATGAGCGCTGAGCGCTGAGCGCGTCACAAACAGCGGGCCGACCACTTCATCACAGCGTAACGCCGGCAATAAAAAAAACATTTCCATCTGCGGAAAAACCACAGTTAATATTAAATGACCGTCCGTCAAAGCTGTATTGTAGAGCGCTTTGGCGGGCGTCCGCGCTGCGGGATGCAGCCAATACCGATTTTGTGATTTTTCCGCTGCCCCCCTCGCGGAGTCCCCCCACCCCCTCCCTCGTCGGGGGGGTCGCGGGAGAGTGACATGTAAGCTTTAATGGCCCCGGAGCGGCTGGCCGCTGGCTACACGCGAAAAAACTGAAAAAAGCCTCATTCATACGTGATTTCATGTGTAGGCTACTTTCTGCGGGCCCGGCGGTGAGGCTCGTTAAAAATGGAGGCCGTACACGCAGCCAGCTTGTTGTGGCCTATCGGAGTTTATTAACGCGGCGGAGGAACGCTTGCACCGCTCGCAAAACAACGTGTTGGCGATGCTTTACGCTTTCGGGAACATTTTATAACATACGTCGATGTATTCTTCGTTTTAGGTGTTCGTTCGAATATTTACTGTTGCACGTTACTTCACAGTATCTTTTATGTTACTTACATGAAGCTGTGTAGCGTTTTATTAATATTGCAATTATTGGCTCATTTCAGAAAACAGTTGAATTGTTTATTTTGCACGTATTTTTGGTCAAGTAGCATGATGGAAGTGGGCGGGCCATATATGCCGCAGACTGGATAAATGATGGGGGAAGAAAGTGTTGGAGTGAAGACCACGGATGAGTCGAAGACAGACGGTCCCATTAAAGTGCCCGAAAGTAACTGGATAGCCATGATGCAAAACCGCCAAAAGTAGAGAGATTTGGAAGAGACTACACTCAGCATTGGGTGGCTAAAGGTTGAAGAAGAAGAAGAAAAAGAAGGATGATGGAAACACTTGTTGTTTTGTAATTTTATTAAGAGCATATACATTTTATGCAGATTATGTTTCATGTATTCTCAGAGTAGGTACAGTCACGGGCACTAATATGTAAACACTTAACAACTTTTAAAAGTGTTTTTTCCCACTGTTTTGATTAAAATTTCATATTGTTGCGAACTAAGTATTTTGGAATTCATATTTTTATGAAAAATAAAATCTCCTAGTTACAATAATTATCAGAAAAGTGTATACATATTGGTGCTCGTGACTGTGCACCTGTATATACTATCAATGACTTCGTTTATAACTTAATTTTCAGCCATTCTTTTTCCATTCCCGAAAACCTATCAAAAACGTTCCTTCGTTCCAAAGCTTCAAGACAAGGCAATGAGTGATGTGAAAGCTGTTCGGTACCGGTACCGATACCGCCTGGTACCGACCGGCGCGCCTAAATAAATAACCCTAGTTAATGTGGCCCCCACACGATACCTAGCGCCATTTTTATGAGCTCACAATTTCCTCACTCGAGCCGCGACAACCTTCGATTGACGGGAAAAGTTTGTGCCTTGTTTTTTCGTTGATTTATAGTGTGTAGCACGAAGTGAGTGTGAACTGTGAAGTTGTATTTACAGAGGGCTGCATACATTGGGACCCATTTGTTTTTTTTTTTCGGATGGGAAATCATCAAATGACCCCCCCCCCCCCTCCCGCTCTGGGCGGAGTGGAAGGGAGTGTCAGACTTTTACTGACTAAAACCTATCCATGTTCTTTCTTTGCCCTTTGAGTTCCAGGACCGCGGTATCTCTTTCGAACAGTCCCGCAGCCCCGGCAGGCATCGGCCCTCGCGGACCCCTTACTGGTTGCTGACAACATTGGGACCCCTTAGAAACAGGCAAGGTAATCCAATAGAAACTAATCCGACAAACTCAGATCCTCATAGATCTCAGTTTTTACTTAGCACGTACCTACTTTAGCGAAGGTCTTTTTGCTGTCACTGTCGTACAACTGTCAAACTATGACATAAGACGAGAACATGTCAGTCAAATCACGGCAAAGCACCTTAATCAAGCCTAGTAAACACTTATTAAAGAAGGTTTTATTGCATTGAAAAGCAGCAACGTCTGCAAAAATCAAACTGTTCATCGCGGCATACTTCGATTGACGCGAAAACTTTTCTTGTTAGTTTTAGCTATCTCTGACTAGTTAACTTGTCCGTTGAGGTTCTGATTGATCGAGTCCAGTTTTTGTTCCAAAAGTCAAAACCTGCCTCGTATTTTTTTTTAATTTATCATAAGTTTAAAAAAAAAACTGTCTGCCTTGTTGGTTTAGTAGTTACAATCGCGACGGCTGAGCATAAGATCTTGGCTACGATTCCCAGGGCGGACAAAGTGTTATTGGGCTTTTACATCAGGAATGTCTCAGTAGCCGCGGAGTCTGGTTTTGTGCCCGGTCGGTGACAATAGGCCCCTATTACATGGGACTTACAAACTTAACTGGTAAAATGTGGGTGTACTATTAGGTACACCTCTACTCTGCCTAACCCTTCGGGGATTACCGGCGTGATGATTATGTTATCTATACATATAATAAAATCGTAAAAATTCAATTTTATGTTCCGACTTGGCTCAAAAACTACTGCATAGATCCTGTTAAAATTTTGCACAAATATTCCTTACAGGCTTCTTCACATGTTAGGCTATATATTATCACGCTACTCGCTTAAGGGGGTGAGCGATAATGCATTATGTCAGTATCCTTCATTTGTTTGAAGTTTCAGTCATGACAAGCACCAGAATGGCTATTTAAAGTTTATGTCAACAGAGAAAACAGCCTAGCGGGTTCTTGAACGTTCTGTAAGCTACTGGTCGCAAGTTCAAACCCCACTATTACTTTCACTTTTTTGTAATTTGTTTGAATATTTTTTTGATGCTTTTAGATTTCCTTTTTTTTTTTTGTATTGACATCGTTTGCATTTCCTTTTTTCTCCTTTTTTCTTCAAACGTTTCTCCAAAAAGTAATAGAGAAGTATGGAAGAAGATGACATGCTGCGCCGACCCCGAAAAAATTGGGATAACGGCAGGAGAATGATGATGATGATTTCTACAAAAAGTGCTTGCTTTACTAGAAGTCTGTTTCCTTCTCGATTTGCAAAATATCAAGAATTTTATTGTTCTTTTATAGATTGATATAGTGTACAGAAGCGAGCATGAGGTCCTGGGTTAGATTCCCGGTCGGGCAATGTGTTATTGAGTTTTTCCACCAGCAAATTCTCAGTAGCAACTACGAAGTCTGGTTTTGTGCCCGGTTGATGGTGTATCGGCACTATAAAAAGTACTACAGCAACATTATAACAAAAAGTACTACAGCGCCATCTATGACGCAGGTGATGAACTAAACATCGAAATACGTCTAAATTTTGCCTGGGTCAAATAAATCGCCCAAATAAAGTTATCCGCGACTTAAGACTTTACCCGACAACAACTGTTGGGCAGTTATAGCCCACCAGACATTACACCCGTCTGGTCGGACTATCCTCCCTTTTCTATGGGGGCTGAAGAACCTTACAACCTGTTCTTTATACAAAATGGCAATAGGCTCGCTAAATATTTCATGGGAGTTAAACATAACTGACAAAATGTGGGTGTTCTACTAGGTACTATATACACTCATCTGTTTTCTCATTAAAATATGTATTAAAAAACAGATGGGTAATTTTATAACAAACACGATGGTATAACGTTTTGTTTTTTTAATTAGCCTATTCTGTCCCACTGCTGGACAAAGGCTTGCCCCATTTCCTTTCCAACTCTCCCGGTGTTTTGCCTTCTCTGGCCAATCAGTCAGGAACGAGTCCAAATCGTCACACCAGCGTCTGTTGGGTCTGCCTCGGTGACGATGACAGTCTTCAGGTACCTACTGTATGACCATTCTGGCCCATCTGTCCTGACCCATTCTGGAAATGTGACCCGCTCAGTCCCATTTGAACCTCTTACACTTATCGCCAACATCGGCGATGCCTGTCTTGGAGCGCATTGTGGTGTTGCGTATTCAATCGGTGATTTTGATGTTTAAAATCCATCGCTCTTTGGCAAACCTTGAGTTTGGACTTTTCAGCCTCCGTCAAAGATCATGTCTGGGTACCATAGGTTAGGATAGGCAGGATACACAGGTCGACAAGTTTATGCTTAAATGTGATTGGAAAGTATAACGTTGTCTAAGTAAAAGCGGTCAAGCCTAGCGTCTGTCGCAGTTTTAAATATTCTTGACTTAATGATTAGGCAACCCAGTCGTTATAATTTTTATGTAATCTTTTTTTTTTAGCCTTTATTGTCCCACTGCTGGGCAAAAACCTCCCCCTTTGCCTTCCATTCTTCTCTCCGTGCGGTTTTCTTCGTCCAATCTGTCACAAACGCTTCTGAGTCGTCACACCAGCGTTTTCTAGACCTCCCTCGGCGAAGACGCCCGTCTTCTGTCACCCACTGATGCATTCTACAGACGTGGCCCGCCCAATCCCTTTCCAAACTAGCAATCTTATCGCCCACATCAGCGATTCCAGTTTTTGAGCGTATTGTGGTATTGCGAATTCTGTCGCTGAGCTTAATACCCAATACGCTACGTTCCATCGCCCTTTGGCCAACCTTGAGTTTGGACTTTTGCGACTCGGTCAGGGACCAAGTTTGAGCATTACGGTGCTCAAACTTGGTCCCCGTTACAGGTTAGGATGGGCAGAATGCACATGTCGATGAGATTGTGCTTCAGGGATAAAGGTAGGTCAGTCACCCTTCATCAGCGATTTCATGGACCAGTAGCTCTTCCAGGCGTTCTCGACTCGGCAACTCTCAAACTCAAATGTACTCATCGACGTTATAGTGAATTTCTTGCCCATCTACCTCAACCCTACTTTTTACGCTATTGGTGATGACTTTAGTTTTTTTTATGTATATTCAACATATTTTTCATTCGGTGAACAGTTGGGGGGGGGGCTGTATTAGGCATTTTTTCTATACTAAGCAGGCTTTATTTACAATTGTAGAGTGAAGAGAAATAACGAAAATAACTAATAACTGAGATTATAACTGTTTCACTCGCGGCACGTCTTTAACGTTTAGATGTGGCTGCACTAGCATTTTAACTTCAGAGCAAAATATTAAATAAATAAAAGCAAAAATATATAAAAGCGAAAGGTCACTCACTCATCACGAAATATCGAAGCCGCTTGACGTAAAAAGATAAAATTAGGCAGGGAGATAGTTTATAGTTAGTAGACGTCCGCTAAGAACGGATTTTGCGACAGGGCCGGATTAAGGGGGTCTAAGGGCTCTCGCAAGTTTGTATGAAAGTCCTTCATTTTTTGTGCTACAAACTTGAAATTTGGCAGGGAGGTAATAAATAGTCAGTAAAAGTCTGCTATGAACGGATTTTGCGGCAGGGCTGGATTAAGGAGGTCTAAGGGCTCTCGCAAAAAGTCTCTTAATGTTGTAAATTAAAAGCAAAATCTCACAACATCTCACCAAGGGGAGAGGGGGGGGTTTGAAAAATCGCCAAAATTGCCTCACGTAATTAATGGACGCCCCCTAACCCAAGCATCTCCTTGCTTAAAAGGTGATCTCCAAATCATGTGTGTCATAACTTTATGTATCTAATTGAAATAAACATTCTTTTTTTTAACACTTTGCCCGACCCGGGAATCGATCCCAGGACCTCATACTTAGTAGTCACGCTTGCGACCACTCGAGGCAGTCTTACACATACATACCAAAATTTCCACGCGAACGAAGTCGCGGGCAACAGCTAGTGTTTAAATAAATACGAGAACTTGCTTCCTGAAAATTAAAAGAACTTTGGAATGTAGGTACTTGTAAGCCGGCAGCAATTCTTGTTTCAATAGACCAAAGTCGATGAGTTGATACAATTAGTGAGCACACTCGACGTTTAGTCGCACTCGGAGTGAAGTCGCGGCGACATGGCGACACTGCACCGTTTCAACTTCTATTGCGATGCGACATCTCAATTTGAGATGGTGAGTCAGCTTGTGGACATTCCGTGGGCCGCTTTGATTGAATGTTAGTTGCCATTTACTCATAAGAAATTCTTGTATGATAGTAGTCTTTTACGTCAATATTTACAAAGTTTCTTAAACTAGAGTATAGGTTTGTAATTTTAAAATGAAATGAATGAAAAGAGAACAACAACTAGGTATTTATTATGCAGAATTCAGAATTAAAAAACTTAAATTGAAACAATGAAATAAGGCAGAATTAGTAGAAACTACTGTTTCTTAACATTACTTTAATCAAGAATAGTAATAAAGAATGGAAGAAGAAGACATGATGCCTTGACCCCAAATAAATTAGGATAAGGGCGGAGGAGAATGATGACCATAATCAAGAAACAAAGCCTTTTAAAAATTTCGGTTTAAATATTTCCTGATTTTGAATCTCACTTTTCAACCTCCCAAAAATTCTTTAACACTTTCAAAATTTTAAGGCCAATCACAAACCGCGGCGCATCCAGACTATTCCGTCGCCGCCGACGACATTCCCTAATAGCTGCATGCAATCCAATTTGACAGCTGTCAAATACACTCGTCGCCTTGTCGCAGTCGCACGATTACTAAGCGTTGTCGTCGGCCGATAACGACGTGCTAATGCCCTCGTGTGCTAATTGAGTGAATTAATATGCCCGTGTGAGGTAGGTGATTGAATGTGTCGCCATTTTAGATGATTGAGTGATTTGTAGGTTAACGGATTTCTTAAGCGTTTTGATTTGATTTGGAGAGTTTTTTTTTTAATTTTAAAGGAGATGGTGTGATGAGCTGGAATCTTTCGCAAAGTATTGGCCTACAATCGCACTAGATCGCGAAATGTGGAAAGAGGGAAGGGAGACCTTTGGCCTGCAGTAGGAAAATATAGGCTTAAAACAAAGAGATTTAAAACACATATAGAGAGGACATTGGGAATATTGTCATACAATAATTTTCATCCTGAATATTTTCGATTTTAACACACGAATGCTACCTGACAAGCGGACGTATGACACAGATGACACTAGTCAGAACGAATTGTTACTAAGTAGTAACAAGTTTTGGATTACGATTTTCTTCGTCATGACCCTATATGATGTCTATAGCTCGGAAATATTTAAATGTCTTTGTGTCATATTAATGCGACCTGACAAGGCGACGTATCGCACTAGACTGATCGACTTGTTACTAATATGTAACAGGTTTTGGAATTGTCAGTTTCTTGGTCTTGTCCCGTCTATAGCTAGCTATATTTGAATGTCTTTGGCTTAAAATTAACTATAATAAATAATTTGACCTTTAGAATAAAGTTACGGCGCTATTTATAAAAGAGTCTGAAAAATTTAAGATAATCATAAGCTTAGATGAAAAAAGAATCCAGTTCTATCTCTAGTGTCAAAGTCCAATCGAAGATTCTAGCAAAATAGAACTTTTACAAGAATTTTCACTACAGACCGCCCCTTATAAGATGCAAGCATACACTTGCCACGCAGTTTGAGATTGGACATTAATGTTTTGTAGTCGCACGTCGACATGCGGCCTTATAATATACCTGACAGGACTTCCAACTTATCTGCTGACAAAATTAAGTAGCGCGCATTCACGTCATCCGTAACCCGTCCGAACAGTAAAGCACGTCGTCAAGCACAACCATTTCATACTTCACTAATATTTCAGCACACACTCAACTCTAATACCTAAACTAATAACAAAACGGCGGTTAATAGAGCGTGAGTGAGTCGGCGCCACAAAGCATAGTTACGTAACTTGCGGGTTCCGTTACCAACTACCCGAAACCAAGGACCGACCGTAAATGAAATGGTAGTTTTCCGTGGCTAACCGGGTTGGTGTACCGGTCCGGCCGCCACCCGGTTAACCGGCTGCGGCCGCGTTATGGTTGACAAGGGCTGTTGTGGGTGACGGGACGTGCGTGCGGCGTCTGCACGGTGTTTGCGTGTAGACTAACCTTTTTGCGTTTTATGCGTCAGGTTCTATTTTTATTGGCGTTTGATGGGCCGAGTTTGAATCGATAGGGATGTGTGTTTTTGTGTCGAACTTTTTTGCAAGACTGAATTAAATTTTGTAGTTATAATTTTATTTAACAAAGCGAGTAGAAAAGTCATTTTCAATATTTTCAAGTCCGCGCAAGTCTCAACAAATCCTTAGCAATCAAAAGGTGTATAATAAAGCGCTAAAACAAAACGTAACGCAATCGTCCCACGCGCCCACAATATATTCAAATAAAGAACTCTTCAAAGGAAAAATTTTATTCAAGTGGCGAAGCGACCGCAACCGTGCTCGCCCCGCCTCCACGGAAGAAGTTGCTTTCCCGACCTTTTCCATTGGCTGGCGAGCGAGAAGGCGGGCCTTCTTCAAGTCTTCGCCGAGACTAACTTTTCATTTGCACAGCACTGAAATATAGCTTCAGATTAAAGTGCAACGTGGAACTTCGCTGCGGTTTTTCTCGAGACGTACTTTTTTTTGTTTGCAGCCGGCCTAAGTAATATGCAGTGGATCTTCAATTTCCATTAATAACTTGCGGCGGCTCTTCCTTTAGCGAAGTATATTAAAAGACGGTTTGTTTTGATATTTTTTAAGACGGTAAAAAGATATTGCCTGGAGACTTTCAATGGAAGTCATTTTTTATTTAATTGTATGTGTACTTAATCAAATTAAGAAATGTGTTTTCTTTCTTTATTTTAAGATTGGAAATAACAAAATAAGGCTGTTCTCAATAGTAGAATAAAAAGAAGGAAACGGTGAAGTAGCTTAAAAATGGGTCAATTGTATGTGCGGAGGTCTGAGATAGTTTGCAGAGCCGAAACTTGTTTTTTTTTTCTCCGATTAATTTCGTGAAAAAATAAAGTAATTGGGCTATGGGCGAGGCAGAAGAGCAGTTGCTTAATGTATTTTTTTTATTCAGTTTTATCCGGTTATAGACTGAAAGTCGACCCTAACATATTAATACGAAAAGTGATTAAAAATTTTCTGAATTACTTTTTTAATTTTCATACCAAAATTCTCAAAATGATTTTGGGAGTTTCCTTCGAAGAAATTATGGCAAACTGCATATTAAAAAAATACCTAATATTTACAAGTTTCAAAGGATGATATGAATAATGTTCCATTGAACGTTTAAGGCCATTACCAGAATTTTTAGAAAAACACCTTTTCGTAAACGTCTTTCGTAGAAAAAAAACTTGTAAATCGACCGATCGTAAATGTTCCCTTCCGAGGATATTTTTCACCTAAATCTAGGGCTTTTTCATATTTTGGGGGATTTATGAATTCGCATGTTGTTTGTGTATTTCAGGAACTTATAAACCTGGAGTAGTTATAAAATAACTAATGAAAATGATTTTCAAATACCACTGTAAACGTCTATGTCATATTCAATAAAAAATGGTTTTCAAGGCTGGTAAGTTTATATTTTATCAATTACTTATTATTATTTTTACTTTTTTTTTTGTATTTTTGGGCATTTCGGAGACTTTTGTAAGAAACTTCGTAATCATGACAACACTTAGAATGCCATGTCAGTGTCAAATGTACAAAGTTTTTGTATTTTTGAGCATTACGGAGATTTTCGCAAGAAACTTCGTAATCTTGACAACACTGCGGAATGCCATGTCAGTGTCAAATGTACAAATTTTTGGTCGCAATGAAGTTAATTAATTTGTTTTGAAAAAAGTATTCTTTCAAATAGCATCTGGAGGTTCTAAACCGAAGAAAGATGAAGAACCCTCTCACCATAAGTGCAGGTAAACAGTGGAAAAATAATTCATTACGGATCATGGGGTGCCTGAGAATCTATATGATGCAGGTATTTAATTTTATTCAGATCGTCCTGGGGGCGCTTATCCGAAATCTCCTGTGATTATTTGGAAATAATATTTATTATTTTAATTTATTTATTTATTTAAAATAACGTAAATAATACCTTAACAGCTATAACGCCAATGCGATGTTACAACCACCAAGATACAAATAACTCTAAATTACATTTAAAAAAAAATCTAATAGAAGTTATATGCATAGTGTTGCTATGATTTGTAAACATTGGTCTGGTTTATTGTTTTTATTGACATTTGATTCTTTTTTCATCCAGCCAAGCAGTATGGCTAGAAATCACAGTTACTATGTCAAAAGCGACTAACTAAGGGTTATTTTTGTCTGCTCATTGCACGATAGCTTTGCTTTACCGACTCAGCATGATGTATTGCGACGTAATGTCAATATCACAGAATGACATTCTGCAATCCTGAGATAGAATTAAAGAAATTAAAAATGTGACACTGACAGACTGTTTCCAATTCGCCTTTAAATTGGGGCAGCTGGAAGACGCTTTTTTAATGCACTTTACTGATACGCGTGTTTGAGCTCTTGTGTGTTTAGCTCGTGGCTAAGTGGTTACGGTTAGCGAAGACTTGACAGTAAACTGCTCGAGCTTGGCTGTCAAGTTTTGTATGAAAATATTCGCGAGCTTGCTCAAATACACGACACCGGTAATACATAATTATCTTTTGCAGGCTAACTTAACCTCTGATTTAGGGGGCGAGTAACTAAGCCGTCAGACCTTTGCCTCCTCTCCTCAAATATAAAGTCAAAGAACGCACAAACAACCAACACGTACGTTTTTTCGTGTGTAGAGAATGAAATACTTCTTCATAACCGATTGGACCCTCTATGCTCGTATCCTTAACCATGCCTTCAAATGTATCGTTATGATATCTGACAGATAGACTAAAAGAAAAAGTATTTATTAGTCGTCACATGACAAAAAAAAATGGTTAAATTAACAATAAAACTAAATTATATAAAAAAGTAAAAAGATAAAACAAACGAAATTGGTCCTGTACGAGGCCAAAAGGACCATCATATCACAGCATGGTGTTGACTATTCTTTTTATCCCGGATAGTAGACGAAGTCGTGGGCTATATGATGCACACGACTTCGTCTACTATCTACTGTCTTTATCTATACTAATATTATAAAGAGGTCTTTATTGTAAGTTTGTATGGGGGTAATGGGGTAATGTAGGGGGTAATCTTCAGAATTACTGATCCAATTCCAAAAAATATTTCACTAACGGGAAGCTACATTATTCTCGAGTGTTATAGGCTACATTTAAAACGTTTCTGTGGATAAACATCCGAACATAACTGGAGCGAAGTCGCGAGCAATAGTTAGTAAATATTATAAGGAGGTTAAGTTTGGACATAAGGGGCAATCACTGAAACTACTCATCTGATTACAAAAATTCTTTCCCTATTGGATAGCTACACTATTGCAGAGTGCCATAGAATGTGTTTTTCATGCGGGCGACGTCGCGGGTATAGATGCTAGTATCTCATATATCTGGTGAAGCTGGTAATTTTTATGGAAAAAGCCCACACTATTCCAAAACCACTGCAACTCCTGAAAGCCAGAATCAATAGAAAACAATTCAACTGTGTTCGATCCCGTAACAAAATTAATCAGAAAAGAATAACGGAGGAGTAGGAAAAACATATTTTTTGTGATGCTGCTTGCAATCTTTTATTAAACTTGCTGCAGACAAGTACTTCGACATCAATCAGCACTGGTTGATAGGATAAAGCGGATGTTGGGCCCTCCACTCCCCTCTGCCACCCCCTCTACGCAATAATTGTTTTGTGACCGCGACGCTTTATTGTCAATGGCGTTCCTGCATATCGAAAAATAAATTCAAAGGATACTGATCCTTACAGAGGATCAAAATGGTGGTCAAAGAAAAGGGAGGCAAAGAGAATGAAACATAAAAGACTAACAGAAGAAAAACAGGTGGACAAAAACATAAAAGACGCACAAAATCGACGGTTTCTTCTTCATTTTAAAGACCAATTTCTATATTTAAAAATTTTTAAAATGTCGACGATTCTATTTTTTGATTATTGATGAGATTATGTTAATCATCGCAGCAAAATCAAAAAATATAATCCCATAAAGCAAATTGTAGCCGCGTCTTTTCCTGTATTTTTATGAAAAACGTTTGAATTATTATTTCACATATTTATTTTAGTCTGAAGCAACCAAGGGTTTAGAAGATAGTAAAAAATAAATAGTGTATTGTTTCGAAGCTGTTTGTACAGCTTAAATAATGATGAGTATAGATTTTTATTATACTGGTAACCTTATAACCTCATGGTGGTTTCCTTATCCTTATCCTGGTCAATGTCAATTTGATTGACATAAATGGGTATTGTTATAATTGAATGTGTTTTATTTTGTGCACATTATACAAGGTGTAACATAATAAACGCAAGACCTCCCGTATGGTCTCTCGGACCATGAAACTGAACAACTTTTGTTCTACGAGTTCTTCGAAATTTGAAAAAAAAAAAGTACTTTCTATAGGAATTGACGCGATCAGCTGATCAACATGTATGGTAAAACAAAAAAATAAGTTACGAATTTCCAAAAGCCATAGAACAAAAATTGTTCATTTTCATGGTCTGAAAGACCACACGAGAGGTCTTGCGTTTATTATGTTACACCTTGTATATACATTTCAAACAAAACATAAACCTCTTTGTGACTATACACCGTGACTTTTTAGTCGTCTTACAAAGGTGGTCCACTCAATGTGCCCGACATAAAATAGCCCCAGGCGCGTATTTTTTTTTACCTACCAAAATAGGTACAAAGAAAAATAAATAAAACAATAGAAAAAAATATGAAATATCCTGTTGAATGATGTTTACGTGTCAAACGGGAGAACATACCTACCCAGCGCTCGAGTCCATTACATCATCGCTCACAACAAGGTGTTTTAACTCAGTCATGCGTCATATTACTGAATAATATTTTTATTTTTAAATTATTAAAATCTCATTAATACCTTTTTTTATGAATGTTTAGTAGTCATTGGATACATGAAGTGGGCTGCCGTTGTAAGACGACTAAAAAGTCACGGTGTATACCAACTTTTTTACCGGTGATCGTAGCGCGAAATCACAATAACTGGAAGATTTAAAGTACTATTATCAAAACTGCCGTTGAATAAATTAATGATTGTCATTTACATAAGCTGACTATATTTCCTATATTTTACGGATGATTCGGTGCCTAAAGAAATTCCTTTACAAAATTGGGCATTCGCCTTTGAAGTATTTTTGTCACATGGAGACTAAAAACGAACAGTTTTGAAATCACGGTAATATTGTTCCTCTAATATTTAATGTATAAAAAGTGTTTTAATTCTGGGATTTTTTCATTCATATTTTCAGTCAAGGTCACTGAGGGACCGTGTTAGCATGAATACTTGTTTACATTTTTGTTTTTTTTTGGTTAAGATTTTAATCAGTTTAATAATTACGGTGTCTTTTAAAGGCATTATATTACCTATGTCTTTCTTATCTTTTATTTTAATTGATTGTATTAATGAAGGGTTGTTTTAATAAGATAGTTTAACTTTGAAGCACACTATCCGACAGTTTCATAGCGACCGCCCCCTGTTGACACCCTACCTGTAGTTGTAGCCAAGTAGCATATCTAAACTCTTGCTTGACAATGTGTAACTTCAAAGGTGGCTCGCAGCAAAAGGATCAAATGATTCATCATTAAGGAGAAAATTCAATTTGATTAGTAAAGGGTTTGTTAGCGCAGTTATAATCGTCATGTATGACTGGTTTTAAATTGATGTTTTGGGAAAAATTAAGATTAATATTATTATCGATTCGTATGGCTTAGCAAGTAGTTCGCATGTATGCGCAATTGATAAAAGGAGGTCAGAAAATCCAGAAAAACAATGTTCTAATTTTTAGGTCCATATTAAAAACGTCAGTCAATTATTGCTAAAAATAATTTTAAGTAATTTTGAGTCTTGAGGTGCATTCTGTAATCCAGGCCTTAGAGTCAAATGAGAGTCAATTTCGTGACTCCTACATGAAATACTAGATGTTATAGTACTGTTGGAATTTCAACTCTAGGGTCTGAGCCAAGCTTTGAAAATCTTACGTCTCTTTTTATTAAGGCTAATAAGCTTCCTGTACAAGCAACCAAATAAAGATTATTAGTAAACAAATTAGAACAACCTTTCAGGCAAAAGATGAATGTATATAGTTCTTGTGAGTTGTGGCACAATTTCATTGAAATAATATTTATTTATCACAATATAGTTTTGTGTCTTTTAAGGTAAATATTTTTGCCAATAGTGTCAGAATAGAAATAAAAACAATGGGCAATTTTCAAAAACAATCGACCTATCAGAACTTTCATTCTGTTAGAAAATTCATTGTTTACAGTAGAAAAGAAATCAGAACAATAATTAAAGGTCTCATCGTCGTATGTGTATGTAAATATAAATTAAACGTGTGTATTAATTTTATTACAGACATTTCATTTACATTTTGTACATTATGTTGATCTTATGCAAACGTAATAAATTTCGTTCCTCGATCGTATCCGTCAATAGAAAATTCACTGATAATTATAAATTATCATTCAAAATATCGTCAAATTTATTTATTATTTAATTATATCAAACACTCAAACAAACAAACAAACTCTTCTGAAACTTAGGACTGATGTAAATCAACTTATGTCGCTGACTGTACCTATAGGAAAAGGATAAAGGGGCAATACGGATCCCCTTTAAGCTTGTTTATTTGATGCAAGAGTAGCGCTCGCCTTTCCCGTTGTGGGTTCGATTCCCGCACAATTTGTAGTGCTTGTTACGTTTTTGTTGTTTTATTTTGGAAATGTTTTATTTTTAATGATTACACACCACATCCGTTTGTATGATAATAAAATAGATAATATTTTATAATTATCACTAGATCGGATGTGGTTTCTTACAAATGAATTATATAGGTATGATTATAAAACACTACAATTTAAAACACACATCACAAAATTTGTTGTGGACGACTGCATTTATTATAAAAGGAAAGTTGACATTGAATTCGGAAAAAAATCTTAAAAAAGGCATTTTTGAATAAGCGAAACAAAGACAACAATAAAATGGAGCTACTGTCCCAGTCACAAGGCATGATAACTGTGAAAGTACTGTAGTTGCCCTTTCCAAAGCGTAGATCTCTATGGAAAAGAACGGGCAAGAAAGTCCATGGACACTCTTTCAGATCAGAATATTGTTCCAAAACCTTGGTTACATCATTCCTGTTGAGATGGTACATTATGTGAGAACGATGTAGCAAGGTGTGCACGTTAAAAGTGTCCTTAGTAAAGACAAAAAGACAATTCAAAATTTAAAATAATTCATTCAAATAAGCCGTAGCAACCAAGAGATGACCAGTCACAACTGACAGCGCCCGTTCACGAACATGACGCATGGGTCAGCACCAGTTCTAATACCTAATCGTACACACAAGCCTAAAAGTCAACGAGTGTTACCCAGTTTCTGGGTTGTATATGTCAGACAGGCAGTTGCTTCATGTAAAATACATGTATTCTGCTGTATTTGGTTAGACTGAAAGACGACCCCAATGTATTTGAGTTATTTGATGATTTCCCATCCGTAAAAAAAAAGGTATTTGAGGAAAAAGATCTTAGGCAGATTTATTGATTAAGATTAAAAAATAAATGAAAATTAAGACAAAGTCTTTTGAAAAAACTCATTTGATCGCTGGGCTGCACATGGAATAATAGACAAATTAGATGTACGAATTTATGTGTTGAACTGCCACTTTTCTCAAAATGGTAACAAAAACACATCGTGAGGAAGCTAGAGAAGAAGTCCTAGTACAAAAAAAAACAATATATTTATAGATCTCATCATCCACACTGGTCCCTCACAAAGAGGAGGCTCACTCCTCAACAGGAGGAGGAAACGATATATAGCTTTATTATGCCATGTGATGATTATGTTAGAATGCATAATTATTGAGATGACAAATGAAGGACGCGCGAAGGCGATCACAAATACATTAAAATAAGGACATGAGGATATAGACCAGTCCCTTAATTGTGTTACACACTTTAATTTGATCACAATCCAAGATATTTCCGAATCCATTGCTTCATATATCAAAAAAATCCGTTAGTTGTCTCCTAAAATAACGTATATTGTTAAAATTACACGCATTGTATATTGTAACTGTGTTGTTAATAAAGCTACACTTCACAATTTTTTCAGTTACCCCAGTTTTCAATATGAAATAAGCAATATCCAAAACGGTACCTGCAATATCCTACACCCTTCAACCTTCACCCTACTGGGGTGGCTACTAACTGATGACTGGGGCATACGCACACGCATTAATGAAAGCATACGCAATGTGCAATGATTAATGCAAAATTCAATTTGAAAAGGTCCGTCAGAATTTGTTAGCGATGTAGAAAGATCAATGGAATTATTATTCATTTTGGTACTAATACTTAGTTTAAAGTTGTACTTGACAAGATAAAGTTTAATATTATAACAATCGAGACATTATATGGGAAATAATACAAATCACACACTGTTTTCTTGATAATTTAGAAATAGCTTGTTGGTCGTTTGAGCCACTTTTAAGTGCAAAATACTTTAAATCTATTTGAAGTGTAGATAGTAGTAAAAGTAGTAAAAATAGTAGCGTGTCAATTAACATACGTAGGCATTTTAGAAACAATAAATCATCTTCCTGCCCTTGTCCCATGTTACTTGGGGTCGGCGCAACACGACAACCGTCATGCTATCATTTTTACTCCTTTTTCTTTCATACCATTCCTTACACGATCCATCCATCTTTTCCTTCGTCTCACTCTCCATCCATCAACATTTATATTCTTCATTCTTTTAGTCACATACGATTCGTCCCTCCTCAGCCCATACCAAGACAGTCGATTCCCTTTCAACTTTTCTGAAACTAGCGCAACTTTTAAACTTCCTCTAATATACTCGTTCCTTAAAAAAAATAGTAAAACATAACTAAACTGATGAAACTAATCCGTTCTTTTAATGTTTGTGTGTAGCTTCATCTTTTTGTTTTCGACTGATCGATTCCTTGACCATTCAAAAGTGCTTGTAACTAGTTTATTTGAGATGCTTGAACCGTTCGAGTTTGTTAATGTCAACATTTCGATATGTTTTGGCAAATAATTCACAATAAAATAACTAAATTTATAATTAATCTTTTGAGCCGAGCATCTTTTTTGACAGATCTTCAAATATCCACCATATATTATAGAAATCAAAATGATGTTTTTATACTGTGTAAGTTTATATTTATACATAAACACTTTACCAAAATCAATTAAAAAGATAGATCTATAGTCGAAAGAGCAGACGTTTAGTAAGCGACCCAGGATTAGTTCGCGAAACGCTAGAATAAACACGAAGCATTTTAAAGGGTTAAATAAGAGTGGGCATTAGCAAATTATTTCACCTAACAAAATATTTATTTGTTGTCCATCCCTCAAATATTGTATATAATTACTGGGATAATACTGGCTATAAATAATTGTCATTTGAACCTTGGATAATAATTTAATACAAAATATTTTTTTTTTGGTGAGTGCTGCACCCATTTTGTTTTTTTTTTTAATTAGGAGATTCCAACAGCTCACCTTGCCCACTTAGCCATTAACAAAATTAATAAATGTTGATCAAATTAATATTAATTATTTTGATTTTGTTATAATTAGGTCAGTTAGATGTTACCTTCGTCAAGTGTAACCTGTCATTTCAGTGCTACACTTGAACAACAATAAATATATCCCAAAAATCATACGATTATTATTAAGGATTGTTATAAATATGTGTAAATCCAAATTCCATTTATTTGGCTAAACTACATATACCCTGTAGAGACTTCCGGTTTGAATCTTTTGTAAATAGCTTTAATTGAAATAAAAAAGAGTACATTGATGTTGAGTTAAGTAGTGGTTATATGCTAGTTTTGGCATTTTAGCAAGATAATAAACACAAAAGTTTACTAGCTAAACAAAACAGATAGATTATTAAACACCGGCGGGAAATTAATCGGTGATGATTTGTTGGTCCAGATTAGTTAGTTTTATCGTTTGATAATTTAAACGTAAATAACGTCACTCGAATATCAACTGTCACACCTAATAAAACCGATATAAGTATAATTCATGATCTTAAACACCAACACAAATAACTTAAGAATTTTTCAAAGTCGGTTCCTGTTCTCGGACAAAATAACTTCGAGTAAAACTCTCTGCCCTTCACAAAAAGTAAACTTTCTTAGAAAGGGCGGGCGGGACACTCATTGGGCGGAAATAGCCGCCCAAATCTCCCGCCCTCCTTATTTGACATTCGCGGATTTCCTTAAGGTGCACGGAAAAAGTTTCGAGTACTTTGCAATGCCACCGACGCTTCCCCTTCTTAAGAAGTTTGACATAATATTTAAATGTTATTATTGCTTGAAGCTACTTGTTGGAGTTGTAATCACTTGGAATCGTTCGTTACTTTAAAATGTTTAACTTGCTCTGTTTTTATTCTTTTAACTTTTCGCTTTTCGTAAATGCCGTCGCATTTTTTTGTCGGGAATTCACGGGTGATTGTTTTCGTGAATTGGAACGGGTTTTTCAATTACTGTCGCCGATAACTTTTATTCTTTATTTTTAACTAGTGTTATGATTGTTATTTATGACTGGTTGTGTTTTTATCGCGATTGTTTTGAGAAGTTTGGAGCTGCAACTAATCACTAAAATTCATTGTATCACGTAACTGCACCTTCAGCACTCACCGCGACCGCTGCGGCCGACGAATCTCAAGTCGTTGAACTTGGCGACCTGGTTCTTCATCACCGCAGAACTGTTCCTCAGCTCCGCACAGCAGTTCTCGTCGTTGCCGGCTCTCACGGTGACCAGCGTACCGTCGCCGACGTCGCCTAGAGCTACCACTTTGAACGCCACCGGCAGTGTTTTGTTTGATCGCCAGTGCGGAGGTAACACTGTGCACACGAAGTGCGGGCTGCCCGTCCGCACCAGCTCGCCCGGGTGCTCCGACAGGAAGTCCCCCAGCGTCCGCTCCGCGAGGATATCGGACGTCATCTTGGTGTAGGTCTCATGCAGCAGCGAGGAGCTGGTGTCGGGCGACACGGCGCCGCTGCTGGCGCCCGTCAGGTGCATCCTCGACACCCGCGCGCGCTGCGTGCTACACATAGAGTCTACTGCCTGCCAGCCACCGCTACATGACACTGCCGCACACACCTCACCGACGCTCACCGCCACCACACATCATCGTCACACACTGATAACATAATCACACTCAAGACGCCGCCCGCACTCAAGACAGTCCAAGTTCGACAAGAAGGGCCGCTGATGAGACGTGTCAACACGTTGCTAGGGAACGCGCGCGTGGCCACTTGACGCGGTGACGTCACGGCGGCCTTGCCACACTTTTTTCCCCGGTGAATGAAAAGTTCGGCGGCGGGCGGGCGAGGGACGCGAGGGGCCGATTTTTTCCGGCGTCGAGGGGTGGTTCCCCCGTACGCGGCGAAAAAACTTTTCACTAGTTTCACTGACGGCGGCACTTTTTGCGCACCGCGTATTTACGCGATCGCCGCACGCACGTCCCTCTCACTTTCACCGTTGACGACGATGTTTTTTAATTTTTTTGTAGTTTTGTTTTGAGTTTCGCTTTCGCGCGCGGGACTTGTTCGTGTTTACGCGTACGGATGCGTGGCGGGACACGTGCGACGTGGCGCGCGGTCGTGCTGCGACTCGTGGCGCGTGGGGCTGGCTGCTCGCTTGCGGTGACCACTCGCGGTGGCTATTAATACGCGGCGTACGTCCGCGCCCGTCGACTTCGGACAAAGTTTCGCGGGTGAGTCGGTGCGGCTCGGCGGCAGCGGCGGCGGCGAGCGAGAGGCGGCGACGGCGCGCGGGCGCGGCGGGCGGCGGAGCGCACTTTGCGGTCAGGGTGGGTTGGGTTTAAAGCCGCCGAAGGATAAAACATACAAATAAACACGTGTTCGCGCCGGCGCGAGCGAGAGATATGGCGAGCGCGGCGGTGCAAGCGGGATGGCGCGCGCCTCTTGCGGCATTTAGCAGCCGATCCGCCGGCAGCCGGTCCACCACGCCGTGCCACCACCACCACGCTGAACACCGTCACCACATTCGTACCGATTTGGACAAAACGCAAATAACGCGAAGTGAAAAAACCATTCAAAGACTTTTGTTTCTATAAATCAGATAAGAGAGTGTTACGAAATTTTCCAAGAAAAACTTCTCTACTCACTTCACATCACCCAAATAAATAACAAAGAAAGTATTCCAACAAAATCTAATATTCTCTCATTTTAAAGTAAATATTTTTTTCCGAAACTCAAACTACTAAGGCTAAACCCACCCCTAAACTACATCGACATAGTTACACACTCCTCCTTCATAATGAAAGTAAGGTAACTATAGTGATTTGACGTCGCGCAGTGTTCCCATAATGAGTCGGGATAGGGGTGCAGTAGATCGAGTTAACGAAGCCTGTTAGACGCACACGTCTCTCGGACTCACTCAATCTGCTTACGGACAAGTTTTAGCTGCCACCTTTCGGGAGCCGCTGTATTAACGAGTTTTATAGAGGATGTGTGCGAAGGGGGAAATTGCTTTTATGATAATCGTTTGAATGCAAATTGTGTTCAGACAATAGATGAATGTATTGGAAAATGGGTGTTTTATACGTAATTAAAATAAATTGGAATGAAGGATGTCGGGTTTCAAGAAACTACAGCGGCTACGGTATTCTACTTAAACTTTACCAAATCTTTCTCCAAGTGATTAAAAAGGCTAAACTATGGTAACATTATAGTTTTCAGTTTGAGCATTTTAAAACAAAAAAACTACTAAATAGTGTTTTGCTTGCAGAAAATGTTTTGTGCTACGCCGTAGCACTTCGTAGCAAAATCGTAGCAAGGACCTCGCAGTATAGGATAAACTTAGACAAATATTTCAACAATATAACTCACTATAACTTAGTAAAATATTTGATAATAAAGTGAACATAATAATATCTCAAGATACTAAAAATGCTGGACTAAAACAACAAGCCACGAATAAATTTAAATACCAGTTTTTTTCCTCAACTTGCTTTTTCACAAAGACATGTAGAATAAAGTTGAAACCAGTTGGTGTTCATTAACATTAAGTAGTATTTATAATATTGTTTTCAAACTTACCTTAAACCTCATTCATCAGCATGGAGTTCTGGCAAATCACAACAGAATCAATTCAAAGTCCAACCAAAAACACTCACGGTAACTCACTTACACTACACTATAGCTATCTATCGACCCACATATTATAATCCACCAACTCCTAGTTACAAATCGTTTGCGACGCACCCCGTTACAAGCTTCCGAACGTGTGCTCACACAATAAATTTCCTACAACAATCCATTGACGGTTCGGTTTGTGTCCCCACTATCTATTACATTATTGCCATTGGAATTTAGGCCTTATTGCCTTGACATAAGTGTGGTGGTGGTTGGCGTGGGAGCTGCAATGTGCGGACCTTAGGACAGCCATTAGAGCAGCTTGCTGCAGCTGTCATTTTCGCAAGCAACTCGGCGCAGTGCCTCTTAACTGTGTGTGCTTAAGAAATTGTTATTATTTAATATTGTTTAAGGGTAAATTCCTTGTGATTTTGTTGACGAATCGTTACTTAAACACGAGATAGCAAGTATTCAACTGTGCAGATACTAAGATACTAATAACTTTTTCAGTTTCAAATTTTTTTTTTTTAAAACATCGTGAGCTTGCCTGAGAGATATTTCTTAACGGCTTGTAAAGCCAAGTCAGAGGCCCATGGGTGGCTAAAAAAACTCTGACATCAGGTTAAGCACTAACCACACCATAAAGAAAGAAAGAAAGAATTATGTTTTCTGGGATCAGGACTAATGGCGTAACAAACCTTCATGAAGAAACCTGGACATTTGAATGTAGGATCTCCAACACACAGAGCATGCTCTCTAGGTATGTATCAAAGCTTGTTTCTCTCCGTATGAGAAGATGTTTTGACGCTAAAATAAGTTAGGACGGTGAGGTGTGTTAGTAAGTGGTAGTATTAGTAAGGAAACTAACATTACAAACACATTCTATCGCTCGAAGTTATGAACCTGCAAATTGGTGCTTAAAAAGCGGTACCCAAAACCTTCAACCACAATGACTACACAGGACTCCACACATACTTTTCCGTATAACCCACACAATTTGGATACTTTTCCATATCCGCAAAGGGAACACAAACACGGGTAAAGACCTCAAAGGACCAATGTTAATAAAGGTATGCAGATCGGTCGGTCCTTCGGTCCGCTCAGCAAATATTGATCAATGCCCCCTTACAACATGAAATCAAACCTTTTATTTAAGTCCGAGCACACAAAGGGATGCAAGAGCAGGCTGGGGGAGATAGTTCAACAACCCTTTTAGATGACCGGTCATACGAAAGGATTAGATTATGTTATGATTTAGAGGCGATTGATTTATTCATTTTCAGGGGCTATTATTATTTTGATGTGTGTTTTTAGTATGCAAATGTGACAGTTATTAGAATAAAATAAGTAGGAAAGAAAACTCCAGCACAAGAGAGAGAAACGAAGAGCTCGTAGCTAAATAATAACAGCTGCTAGGTCTCGATCTTCAAGCCGCGCTTGCTTAGGTTGCTCCGTGGATGGGTGATCACCCATTACATACCGAGTTTACTCCGTGCTTCGGATAGCACGTTATGCCGATGGTCCCGGCAGTCATTTGTAGATCTTTGACAGTTGTTACAAGTAGTCAATGGCCCAAAAGTCTCTCAACCAGTTTTATCAAGAGATATCGTATTACCCAGTAGTAACTGGGTTTGCTCCATGTAAAATTTCCTCAAAGAAAACGTGAAAGCAGAATTAGGTAATTCTTAAACAAAAATAACTAAAATTCAAACAATACTAATTGAATCAATCAACGTCTGCCAGCAATGATAATGAAATCTCATTCCGTAATCATCTGCCATATTCCCGTTAACGATTCTCTCAAGACCGTTATCAGGGAGAGTGAGACAGTAATAATCGCTTCGAAGCAGCCATAATCGCTTCGAAGCGGCTTCACTAACCTAATAATGCCCATTCTGATTATGAAGATAGTGGTCCTGGTGCTCACGGGTGGGAGTAGGTGGGTAGATTTTGGTCATTATGCTGGTTGGTTGGAAAGATATATGAAAGAAAAACAAAAGCGAAAGTGGAAAAAATATATGTTGTCTTGACCCAGAGTAGTATGGGACAAGGACACGAAGATGATGATGATGATGATGTTGGTTGGCAAAAAATTAAATAATGTTGTAGTTTTCTTGAGATCTATTAGAGATAAAGTAAACGTTAAAAATTAAAATAACGCATCACATTTTCTCAATCGGCCAAAAAATTATTGGAATGACACTGTCAAGACATTACGATTAAATAAAATTAATAAATCTATTAAAAGTTTCAACATATATCTATATTGTTAATTGCAATTTAGAATAATTTAAAAACCTTAAATTTAAAAATGAAATAATATCCAATTTAATTAAAACAACTTCCAAAAAACACCCTATTGGCCAGACAATGAAAAACACCCACACCTATACTTTTAATTTGAGCATTTTAAAAGGAGATAACATAAATATACAGGGGCTGCAATCCGGGTAACAAAAGGGCGGTATAAGCGGACTAAGCAGACGGGCATTTAACCGCCAGATTGCAATAAACATAGCGTAGTGGACGCGTAGCACGCTGCTCCGCCGGACACAGCTTGACTACGGACGACGTAGGCCTCCGTAGAGCCGCGTAGACGGAGTTTCAGTTGAGAATTTTGTTTGAATTAGGAAATTTATTGAGTGCGTATTTCCAGATTGCAATAAACATAGCGTAGTGGACTCGTAGCAAGCTGCTACGCCGGACACAGCTTGACTACGGACGACGTAGGTCTCCGTAGATCCGCGTAGACGGAGTTTCAGTTGAGAATTTTGTTTATGTGAGGAAAGTTGTTTATCATAGAGTATTTTCTTTTAACCGCCAGATTGCTTTAAACATAGCGTAGCGGACGCGTAGCACGCTGCTACGCTAAACACAGCTTGACTACGGATGATGTGGGCCCCGTAGAGCCGCGTAGATGGAGTTTGAGTTTGGAATTTTGTTTGTATGAGGAAATTTATTGAGTGCGTATTTCCAGATTGCAATAAACATACCGTTGTGGACCCGTAGCACGGTGCTACGCCGGATACAGCTTGACTACGGATGACGTAGGCCGCTGTAGAGACGCGTAGACTGCGCTCTTGAATTGAGATTTTTTTGAGAATGTGAGAACTTATTACACACAAATTGATATATGTCGATTTTTGTGTAATAAGCTCTTTTCTCCTGACTTTTTTTTGTGAAGTAAACTGGCTTATTTTCTTTTGAGGTTATTAAATGAAAAACAAAATTATGAAGAAAACCATTTTGTGGCTATATTTAAGTTAGTAGTTTTTGTTTAGAAAACGTTGATATTGCTGATAAGTTGACTAGGATTTAACATGGTACAAAACGTGTAATAAACTGCACAAAACCATCAAAAAACGGCTCTTTGAAGTCTTTTCTACAATACTAACCTAAAGATAATTTGCTAAAGTTGCTGTACACTTGCAAAAAACTAAATTCACGAACAAGCAACACCGTCTCCACGGCACCTGTGTCCCAAGGTCCTACCCAGTCTGTAGCGTCCGTCGCCCTCGTTAGAGAAGCTCAAATTAATGCTGGCCATTCTCCCGCTGACGCCGCCCAGTTGTTCTTAAATCTAATTACCGTGCCTGCAGCCGCGCCTAAACGCACAGCCTGATTAATCACACCACATGTATGACGTATACTGAAGTTTAGTTGGAAGAAAGGCTGACTTTTTGAAAGGTTTGGGCTGCTACTTACAGATACGGTACAACGGTATCTGAAGAGGAACTTTAATATTGATGTATGATCAAAGATTATTCATTTAACACAAAAACAAGCCTGTAATACCCGAAGGGTTAGTCAGAGGTGTACCTAATAGCCACCCACATTTCGCCAGTTATGTTTAAGTCCCATGTAAGAGGAGGCGAGCCTATTGCCATCAAGCGGGCAGAAATCCAGACTTCGTGGCTGCTACTGAGAAATTCCTGATGAAAAAAGTCAATAATACCTTGCCCGACCGAATCAAACCAAGGATCAAATGATTTGACCAAAGAATGTTCTTTTATGAAAGTTAAAAAAATAGGTATATTTAATTAGTAGATTAATTTCTGACCAAATCTAATGACCGTGCCAGCAGTCGTGTTAAGCGCAGAACCTGATTATCACGCCATATATGTAGCTTTTGTGGCCAAGTAATGGGGAAGGAAAGGAGTGTAGAAGCTAAAGATGATTTAGAACTGTCTGGGTGCTTCGTAATCTAACGTAAGTTGTTGTTGCCGTAAGAAGCCATTGTATCTAGTTATAATCAAGTAATCTACAATATACCTGGTCTACACCCGATGCACTTAGTAAACTCCTGAAATATTTTGTAGGATAGCTATCTGTTACAGTTTCCCGAACTACATAACTGCTAGCTATGCCCTGCGGTTTCACCCGCCATCTATTTTTTTCTTTTTACTCGGCTGCTAAGGATCGTAGTGTGATGTTAAATAACTTTTATGTATGTTTAATAACCTTTCTCAAGATTTAGGCTATCAAATGGAAAAATATTTTTTTAATTCGACAGTTAGTTCTAGAGATTAGAGCGTTCAAACAAACAAACTCTTCAGCTTTTTTATTATTGTTTATATAATTATAGCCTTCCTCGATAAATGGGCAATCTAACACTAAACAATTTTTCAATTCGAACCAATAGTTCATGAGATTAGCGCGTTCAACCAAATAAACAAACTCTTGGGCTTTATAATATTAGTATAGATAAGTATAGAAGTAAAGATATAACGCCTTTTTGCACATAATGAATCCACGGTAGTCGATAAGCAATTGGTATAGAAAATGGGCCACCCGCAGATAAAATACAACTTCAACAGTCAGAAGACATGTTCATGTTTACATGTTTTTTTTCTTTATAGTAGACAGCTAAGCTAACCGATAGTGAAGGCATTAAGCATATCATCCCTTCAGCCTAGCAACACCAATGAACTTAACAGCATCCCAAGCCGTCAGTGTAAACCACTCAGAATGAGCGCTCACCGACAAAGCGGTGGCCACGTGGGCGGTGCGTCTTCCATTACTTGGAGTGTTCAAATAACCACCAGTTACCAGAATTTGGTGCAGATATTTGGCTGTTGTAAGTATTGGTGTTTATGAAAGGTCATTCTTATTTTGTAAACTTTTCTTCTTGAGTAAATTTTCTTTGTGTACATTAGGCGACACATCAAGCTATACATATCCAGTATAACCTGGTCTCGCTTTATATAAGCTTCCCGTACCATGAGAGATCAGCTTAATTTAGTTTGCACAACATTGATTGGTCGTAGTGCGTAGGAGCGCTGGACAATGGAAGACGAATTAAATTCACTGCGGAGGCACAAGGCTGACTGTGTGGAAAGTTGTCTACAACGTGTCTTACATTTTTTGTAACTACGGTTTTTCTCAAACGACCAAGGTTAACTTGAAGGTGGAAAATTTTTGCTTTAAAAAATAAGATAATTATTTTTATTTACAAAAGCAGATCTCCACCAGATTCTCTCACTATGACGTCAGTGTACCACTACAACAATAGCCAGCAGTTTTATACATAATTAATTCACATTTATGATTTCTTAGAACACGGCCCCACCCAGCAGCGTTGTAAAATATAACATTTTACATCTCTTTTACGACTCGCGCGCCGGTAGGTATTCCGTATCGTAGGACCAATTAAAATATTCCTCCGTATTGTGGGGCTAAAGTGAAATGAATCGCCGTTTTAAAGTCCGCTACACGAACTTTTTAAACTTTCACAAACATGTGAGGGTGGCCCGCTAAAATACAAGTTGTTGTCGAGTTTAGAATTGTTCCAACGAAAAAAGAAACTTTAATTTTCTACATTTTAAAACAAAAGTCGGACTCAGTCGTAGGGATAATGGTTTGGACGTGTTCAGTGCTTTGTACATGTGTGTGTGGAAATTAAATAATAAATTGTTTACTGAAAGGTTGGAACAAGTTGGTATTTTTATTTTTTTTCATTGAGAGCTGCTACAACACGTAGGTAAACGTGTTAACTTTACTTACCTTCTGTGTGAAGTTTACTCGCTTTGTATTAATGTTTTTCTCGCAGATTATTCGCATTCTGCCAGTAAAATAATTTTGAACAGTAAACAGATTTACTTTAGTCTCAAAATAGTTCAATAGTAAGGGGTCGGTGTATCGATACTAATAAGAATTATTGATTAAGTTCGTCTTTGCACATCCCAAGTCTTATTGGTATTTAATACGTATTAGTTCTACAAAAGCAATCACACTTTTTTTTGTAAATGCCGTGAAATAGTAAAAACTGAGATACTCGTAGTTAACTAACAAAAGTCGTTCAAGTTTAAGTAGTAAACAGCACACTTTAAATTCGATCTCTGCTCATCATATTGAAAGCAGAACAAGAGTTTAAAGTGTGCTGTCAGTTGTAAACTAAATCAAGTATTCCTATGAAATTTTAATCAGTCTGCCCTCCTACCTACCTACATACCTGTCAGACAGAAAGGCATCTAAGCCCAGCGTCCACATACTTCAGCGATCGTCTCCTTTGCAGCGTGCGTCGAGTTCCTTGCTAGGAATGTAGGTGCACACAAAAAGTGCTGGGCCGGCTTCAAACGAAGGGTCGCCCGACGTACTGCCCACTCGTTAGCGAGGGCTAAGGTGCTCAAAGTTGTGGTAATTAGCTAGTATTATAATATTAGAGTATTTTTCTTCTTGATGGAAAAAAAAAGAAAATTATACATAAAATGTGTTGAACTTTTATTCCGACTTTTACTTAAGCTGTTTTATAATATCAGGACTGAGTTGAGTTTAGAAACTTTTATAACTGTTCAATGTCTTGTTAAATAGGTTTTCATAGACACGTTGAAAGAGCTTTTGGTCCTTTGAGTCGGCTTTGATTTATTAATTAAAGGTTTATGCACAAGTAAAAACTGTACAAAGGCGGACTTAATGCCTTGGGAATTTTCTACCAGTCTACGTTAGGGTGATGCAGAGACAATACACAGTAGGTGCAAATAGAGAAAAAAAGGCACAGTAGCAGCCACGGAGTCTAGATTTGTGCCTGGTTGATGGCAATAGGTTCGCCCCCATGGGACCGAAATGTGAGTGTACTATTAGGTACACCTCTGCCTAACCTTTCAGGGATTATAGGCGTGATGTCATGTTATGTAAATAAAATATTCTAATGCATCTCCCACAAAAGAAACCACCAACCAAAAAACTTTGAGAATCCCGTTAATTTGCATTCTATATAAATCTACGTAGGACGCTTGGTTGCTAATGAAAATGAGCCCTTTCTTCCAGCGGGGCCCGTACGGTCAAGCGTCCCTCCAACATGCCAGAGGAACCCTAATGCCCTCCGTGTGTTTAAATAGAAATCGCACTTGCAATTTACGTGAAAGGGTCAGTGGAATTGTTCCCTCTTGTCTCGCGTGTTCTATGGCTAATTTTGGAGGACGTCAGGTGTGTTTTGATTCTTTTTCTTCGTATTTTTGGTGTTAAAGGGGAGCAACCGGGCTTGTTGAGTAACAAAAGTGTTTAAAACAGCTTATTTGTAAATAAAAGACAAAGAAATGGTCCTAAATTTTATGTAAGTCTGACTACAGTCTGTTAATACTCTTCTATAAACATCTGTATCGCTCGAAATACTGGCGTTACATTACCGATATAAGACAATGTCATGTTGAGTGAAAGCCCACTGACGAGTGTGCAAATCTTACTTATGTTATTATATTCTGTCTATTTTATTTCTTGATTAAAATCAATAAATAAAATAGATATATTAAAGAATCTCAGTACACAACTCTTCTATTATATTCAAACATCAAGAATTTCTATTACACAGCCAAAGCCGGTTAGATTTCAAACAACACATCGACCTTTTTGATCATCACCCACCCCAATTGAAAACTAATTAGGGCCGCGTTTCGCAACTCTAATTAGAAATTCCAATTAGATATTTGTCGGCGTTTTCTCAGCGAATTCTCTGAGGTCCAAACAATTATTGTTATAGCTGGCCACCCAAGGGCCTTTGATTCGGGAATAATTCCGTGACCTCGGACCCTCCGCCCTCCGCCCTCCACCCTACAAGACGGAACAGATCTCTTTTTGATGTGACCACATCCTACGTTAAGTAGGTGCCGACTGTACGTTCAGATGAAGCGTTTATTTGTTAAGAGAAAAGGACCAATTTGTGCACCAAATTGGTTTAGTTTATCTTGTAGGATTATTTTCTTACAGGAATTGGAAAAGGAGGGTCATATAAAGAGAGATTTTTTAATTTTATGTTTTGCGATTTTGCATTTCACTCAATATTTTTTGTTCTTGCATTTAAATTGAGATTATTTACCTGGTATGGTATGCATATTATTATGCTACATTTTATAGACTACAATTTAGGTATTGATTGATAGCATTGTTAATTTATTTAAAACTTCTTAAATAGTAACATTTATGCCTTTTTAGACCAATTTATTTTTTGATTTCGAAAGCCGAGAAATTTTATATCTTAAATTTTTGACTCTTCAGCTATCTGAAATTTCCCCGAAAAAAATATCTCACTCGTCAATCTCTCATCATTTGCATCACAGTACTGTGAACACACACGCACTTTCACATTTATACGTTGTATATTCATTCGACCACAGTTTACCGCCGCTCCAATGGCTCAACATATCACTAAATTTTGTTTACGCCGATGTTTACCGAGTAAACACGAAGCAACTTCGGCTAAGGAGGATTTTATTAAAGGAACTAGACGGAAAAATAAACACGAGATTCGTTAGTTCTTAGAGGCAGTGTTTTTATTAGGTTTTAATGTGTTAAGTCGGTTCTTTTAAGTTTGTTCAGATGTTTGTTGATCCTGTTAATGTTTTGCTTTAGTATTGCAGTCGCTCATTGCAGAAACATTGGAGTTTCTTTTAATGATGTGCAATAAAAGAATTAGTCAAAATATTATGCTACTGAAATTAGTCATTTAAAAAAGTCGTTATTTTTAAGAGTATGAAACCGTCAGTCTCGAATTGAACTATAAAATCACATTATTTAGTTTACTAAACTTAATATTCTGAATATAAATATTCTTAGAGCAGAATAGATACGTATTCATCACCTTAGAATTTTCCCCCATTCGGTACATCAGCCAGATGTTTGCGAAGTTCAAAACATTTTAAGTGGCAGTTGTTATCACTACAAGAGTCCAAACAAAACATAAGTTAGCATATCATAGAGGAGAGCCAATTGAGCGTCTATTACCATCGAAATTGTTCACAAGGTCACAAATCACCACAACTACGACGAAAATGCAACTCTACCAGGAGAAGTTGAGGTTGAGTTTTGATTGCAGGGTGTTAATACTTACGTGATTGCTTTATAGGGTTGGCAAGTTTGTGAATTTGCATAAGACGCTGTCAGGAGGTCCTAAGAAGGGTTGAGATTCTCAAGGGCTTTCCGTGATCCGACGGGCTTATCCTGATAATTATTTCAATTGTTTATGCCTGTCGACGGTGCATTTAGATGGCGTATTATAGTTTGTAGGAGTGCTGTCTTCATTACTGAGGAGGCTTCGGCTGTCTTCGAGTGATCTATGTTTTAGGGCTCCGCACCATGTTTCGAATTGAGATGGATCTCTAGAGGGATATTATTGTGATTTAGTTTGAGTACGTATTGGGCATTAAGTGTTTTGTGTTCAGTTGGTAGTGTTGCTACAGTTTCTGTATTGATTCTGTACTATTGCGTTATTAATTTGAATCAAACTTTTTTGTTTTCTCGTTTGGTTACTACGTTAGAAATTATCGACAGTTGGCATAGAAAGTGACAGTAGATTTGAAAAGAGTTTCGTATTTCTTCAAAAACTTTTGACAATCCAGGCGTATCCGAATGCGTTAGGTGTTAGGTGTCAACTTAAAACAAGCGGTCACAAACATTGTATTTAATTAATTAATTGATTGTTAAAACTAAAGAATAGCACAATTACCCTTTGTTAGTAAAAAAAATAATTAAAGAAATCCAGTTACGAATCTGCGTGGATAATCCGATAATGATCAAAAGACAACAAAGACGTAATAATTATATTATCTTGATAATTTTGAACCCTGGCAAAAAGTATTAATACCAAGTATTCTCATTTACTTTAAATCGACTCACATTAAGCTTTCCAAAAGTCGAACTCGTCGTCGCGCTTGCCGTTCGTCACGTGCGGACACTCGATACTATCTTCGGGTAATTGGTCCTTCTGCCCACGAACTGCATCAACTTGTTGCTAACGTAAACATATACCTGCCTTTTAATCCCAAAATATTTCCTATACAATATCCGTATTCACACACACACGCACAATATACTTATGTACATATAATTTGTCTAATGAATTGTTTCCCTCCGCTTCATTAGAGCGCAGTCAATTCTTCAAAAGTTAAATATGAGTCTCTCAGCTAATAATGTCTCATTATTGCTTTACGTTATTAAAATTAAGACTCGTATGAGTATGCTTAACTTAAGGAGATTTATTTATAAACATTTGTTATTATGTTTGAGTGGGAATGAGGAAATAATTAAAATAGGGAAGTATACATAATGTAACGTCACGCCGAAGGGTTTTGCAACTAGTATAGATGGTGTTCCTATAGGACACACATTTCGCCTGTTATATTTACGAAATGCGATTTAAGGAGCACTTATGCATACTGCTTCGTTGATCTAGTGATCGCAAGCGTGACTGCTGAGCAGGAGGTCCTGGGTTCGTTTCCCGGGTCGAGCAAAGTGTTATTCAGTTTTTGCATTAGGAATTTCTCAGTAGCAGCTACGGAGTCTTGATTTGTGCCAGGTTGATGGCAATTGGCTCGCCTCTTATTACATGGAACTTAAACATAACTTGCTAAATGTGGGCCTCTGCCTATCCCTTCACGGTTTCCAGGCGTGATGTTATGTTCTGCATACTCCGTGTTGTTTCTGATAAAATTGCTAATGGAAAAACAAATCAGTGCTTGACATCGGAATCGAACCCAAGTACTCATACTCAGTAATAGCGTTTGCGACCACGTGGTGCAGTGCTGAAGCAAGGACTCATTATTTCTCAATAAATAGGTTGTGGATATCAGGTGAACTGTCACTGCATATAAATCCTGACAGTCAGCAAGACTGGAACCTCACCCCAACATCATTTATGCAAAGAATAGACAGATGATGACAGAAGTAAAATTGAAATAATAGAAAATGTAATCTCAACGTGTATTTTAAGGGCTGCGGGACTGTTCGAAAGAGATACCGCGGCCCTGGAACACAAAGGGCAAAGAAGGAACATGGATGGGTGTTTGTCAGTACGAGTCTGACACTCCCTTCCACTCCGCCCAGACCGGGAGGGGTCATTGGATGATTTCCCATCTGAAAAAAAAGGTGTATTTTAAAGGTAACTCCCAGCATCAACATTCTGGGTTGAGTTCTGGGTTGGTTCAAAGCATACGAAGTCAATGAATTGTCTGGTAACCGGTTTTAGGAAATCTTGGAAAAGAAAAATACTTAATATCGGATTACAGGTATGTAGGTGGGTGCCTTATAAATTTTCGCAAACACTAATGGGCTTAAAACCTTTACCTAAACAACAGGCCAACCAGCTATTTTTACTCATACAGCCAAAATTCTCGTATCCAACATACCAAAATACCTTCTACCCGCTCTAATCTGAGCCAAAATCTTATCATACACAGATAGATAGGTATTCCCGCTCCGGACCCCAGCCTCGGGCTTCAAGAACGGTTTAATTAACTTAATAAATACACACTTCACTTCATTACTCGCATACGTCAAATATTATGAGCGTCTACGCACAATGACGAGTCTCAGATAGGAGGCTGTTGATAAGTATAGAAGGGTATGTGTGTACAGTCACGAGCATCAATATGTAAACACTTAACAACTTTTAATAGTGTTTTTCTCCTACTGTTCAGATTAAAATTTCATGTTGTTACGAACATAGTATTCTGAAACTCATATTTTTATTGAAAAGATCCTATCTCCAAGTTAGATTCGTTATTTGTCGCGAAAATTTCTTTTAAATTTAGGAAAGTGTATACATATTGGTGCTCGTGACTGTACGTTTGTATGGGTTTTCAAAATGTGTTTAGTGTCATGGAAATTGTAAGGGGTTGTGTTTGTTTGATAGTTTTTAATGTGACATTAGAGCTAATTAAATGTGCCGAAAGACCATTATAATTGGTCCTTTGGTACGTTTCTATGGTTACGCAAACAAAGGCGATTTTGATGAGCTAGTGTGCTAAGACAGCCAAAAGTGACAAGTGAACACGTAACATTTGGAACTTAGAGATCCCTTACTTTTTGCTTTCTAACGCATTTATTTAGCTTTTTAACGCATAAAGCATACTATACTGTCAGAAAATTCCTTACCGAGAAAGAATTTTTAAGAAAAAGGTTTTTTGTCTATCTTTAAAATATAAATTTTGTTCTAGATAAGGTGTGATTTAAAACTATTCAGTGTGTCTGTTGATTGTCTTTATTATTTTAGGGTCCAACTAGAACAATTCATAGGAACCTAGACATACTCTTTCTTAAGAAATTATGTCAAAGATAATTGAATCGGCTCAGTTTTCAAGGAGAAAAAGGGGAATACGAAACGTCGATCTCGTCAATATTTTTGTGATATAATCTGAGCTACAGCTGCTCCTATCGCACTCTACGAGGCCAGGCTTGACGCAGCGCGACGGCAATAATTTCTTCAAATACCTACCTTGCAGGCCTGTTCCCTCTTAAGTTACCTGGCTTGACACACTACGTTTACAGAGCCTCCAATACTTTCAATCTCATTTTAAATTCAGAGCAACTGTGAACTTCATAAACAATTACAAATATTGCGTAAATCCAGTAGCGAAGGGTCAATTTTTGTAAGAGGTAAGCCGGAGGACACATCTTTAATGTGATTATATTATTTGTCAACAGAATACTAACTGTTACATTTTTCAAATGGAACCCAGTAGGAATCGAGTTGTATGGAACCTTCGCCACTGCCTGCTATGTCTTATCATTCTATTCTAAAGATTTTTTCATCACTGCAGTTAAACCAATACTTAACACCCTCTTAACTTTTTACACAAACCTAATCCCTCAAAGCCAATCATCACAATTCCTCACAACGACATCCAAGACCCAACCAAAACGTTTTAACAACTTCTGTCTATATTTGTTCACGTGTCTACGGTAAAAGGTGACCGGAACCATAAATTTAGTGCGGCCAGCGCAATCTGGCGCGGAGGAAGAAACGTTGGTGGGCCGCGGTCGGGTGTCGGGTTCACTTCCCGGTTGGACACTCGACGTGTGCTGCCGCCACGCGTTTTTATTTGGAGAGATTAAGTTTTTTGATGTTCACGTGTGTTTGGTTAGGTAGGTTGGTGAAGAAAGGGAAAGTGATTGCGAAATTATGTCTACTTTTAAATTAGGATGTTTTTGAGACGACACACGAGAGGTAGAATAAGGAGGTAGAGGCAGTAGTCTTCTTCTTTCTCGTGGGGTTAGTGCCTAACCTGGTGTCAGAGTTTTTATGCCGCCCATGGGCCTCTGACTTGGCTTTACATGCCGTCGAGAAATGCCTCTCAGGCGTGCTGCAATACGCACATGAATTCGAAAAATCAGAGGTCTTGGGTCTTGGTCTTGGGTTCGAACTTGAGACCTATCACTTGACAGTCCGACGGTCATACCACTAGGCTATCACTGCTGCTTAGCAGCAAAATAATGCTACATTAAAAAACAAAAAAAAAACATTTTCCCCATGATATTTCATCTTCATTTTATCTTTAGCCTAAAATCGCGGAGTGGTACACTCTCCTAAAAATAAACTACACTGTTTTAATAATTATTTTTCAGATTGCCACGAAATAAAATTACCAGGTACACTCTCATCGTTCACACGTTATATGAAGTCGCAGCGCAGCGCCACAAATCCCGTATAAAACATATTTGCTCGCCAACTCCGCACTGGACTGACCCCTTGACATCTCAACGAGTCCCATTTGTCAGCAACACCTGAAATCACGGGTTAACCCGTTCCGCGCCGGCAGGATCATTTCATATTTTCGGGAGGTCCATCTCTCTCACACCGCTCAATTATTCAACCGGCGACCCGGGAACCCGGTCAAAAGTAATGACCGGTGAACGCGAAATTACACGTGTTACAATGATGATTTTGTTTACCCGGCCCGGGAGTAATTTCGCCCGGATACTGTTTGAAGAGCTGTTAGGTTTTGTGATCGTTTTATTTAATGGGCCCGGTATGTTGGGGTTGGCTTGTTTGCCGTGTTTTTCGGTGTAAGTTTTTAAACGGGTGCTGGCTGGGTAATTCGGATTTTTTGGTAGGGTTAATTAGTCTGGCAAAAAATTCGAATTTGTGCTGTTAGGTTAACACAAACCAGAATACAAGTAACATGGTTAACAAACTGTCTTGAACTTAGCCAGTTATCAAGAGCGAAAGCGAGTTAATTTGGAAATGATAACTTTTGGCTGTCATAGCTCATCAATATCACCTTTGCTTAACGATATAAATGTGCTAAAGGTTGGCGCAGTGGCTGAGCGATGGACTGCTGCGCTGCGTGCCGCAGGTTCGATTCCCGCACAGAACAAATATTTCTTAGACCTACAGGTAGTTGTTCCGGGTCTAGCTGTTTGTGTATCTGAGTTTGAATGTTTGTAAACGCACCCACGATACAGGTCAAATTCCTAGAGAGGCCAAAGTATAGAAAAAAATACGTCTACTGCCTACCTACAAGTACTTTATAATTGCGAAGTGATGTTTAAAAAATATCAGGACTGTGCACGAACTAAGCCTATCAAAATCATTGCGCTATTAAAAAAACTGGAACTGCCCAGACAGTTTGCAAAACAAAATAAAACAAAAGCAAAACGTTTTCATCAACACAGTATTCACATTCGAATACTCTCAACTAGTTTTTTCCTACCAAAAAAATGGCTGAATTTCTTTTATCGCCATAGCCACGAGTTCATGGTGTCCCTGTCAGTGAGACCATATGAGTTGTGAGACAATATCCGGTCTGAAGATTTATTGGTCACCATGTTGGGACCAAGTTGTTGGTTTAGACGTGTAAGGATGCAAAAAGTTGGTGCCAAGCTGTCTGGGAGACAGAAATATGATGCTTCAGTTTTTGTGGTGTCAAAGTTCGAATTTTGGTTTTAATGATGCGTTTGAGAGACATTTGATTGAAGGAATGTTGAAGTTTTTTTTATGAAAACAGACGATAGACAATAATAATTTTACTATGCAGATGTGGTAACATTGGTAGAAACGCTCGAAAAGGACAATAACCATGAATATGGTGAGGATTTTTGGTTGGTCGAGTGACAAGCGCGCCTGCTGAGTGTGAGCTCCTGGATTCGACTCCCAGGTCGGGCAAAGTGTTATTGGTTTTTTTCTATCAGGAATTTTCACGGTAGTAGCCACCACGGAGTCTGAGTCTGTGCACGGTTGATGGTAATAGGCTCGCCACTACATAGCACTGACGAAATGTGGGTGCACTGTAATTGGATACACCTCTACCTAACCGTTCGGGGATTACAGGCGTGATATTATGTTTTATTATGTCCGTAAAAGCTAAGATGATAGTTACCAGCACACGATTATAAATAATTGAAATTCTGCAAGGCAAATCATAATGAATAGGTGCCAACAGTGCCAACAGTACCAACAGCACCTTCAAGGATCTAGTGTTTAATCATTTAAACATTAACAAACACACAAACTTTAACAGTTTTTTTTTTGTTTTTTCATTTCTTTTTTTGTTTTTTCATTTCTTTTTTTCTGTTTTTTTTTTCATTTTATTTTACCTACATTGTTAGTTTTAGATTCATAATGTATTTTACCTTCTAGGATTCTGAATAAAGATTATTATTTATTTACTCTGAGACAAAATAACTTGATTTTAAAACCAATCATGTTGCCTACTACTATAATAATAGTCCTTATTGATCCTATACCTCTGCTAGTACTAACACGCATCACTTCATTTTCCATCAATTCTTAGCTCAATCCTAATTTGAGCAAACTTGTTGAATGATCTATGTACACTAGAACGTCTATATACATAAGTTAGCTATTAATCTACCTAATGTAACTACAGCTGCGGATTGTACTAATTAGCATTTGTGTATTTACATATCTAATGACGATACATACATAACTAGAAGTAAATACTGGGCGTATGTGGTAATAGAGTAACTGTTATGGGACGTTGATATTTGACCAATTAGTTAGCATGGATGACTGCACCATCAACATTTCAAAATTATACTATTAGCGACCCACCGTAGCTTCGCAGATAGGGTGACTGGTAATTAGTAACCGATTCTTAAACACGTGATTATACTCATGATAACAAACAACTTTCCCAAAGAAACATTTTTTTTATAGTCGTCCACGATGATGAAACTTTTCGAAATCAATGTTATGTAAGGTGGCGAAAACCGCATTGCAATTGCGTTGCAATGAATGTTTGATATGTATTTTATATGTGTAAAATTTACTATGAAAATAATCTTCCAGTATCTATTAAACTTAAAAACTAAAATAGATCATCTTGCTTACCTTACGGGTTACCTATTAATTACGGTAGGTACCATTAAACATGTTATTCAGCCTAATAAAACATCTATCCCTGAAAGACTCTATCGAAAATTACGCGTCTTAAGTGTAACGAAAACGAATGTACCAAAAATATTACATAACACCACGACTGTAATCACCGAAGGGTTAGGCACAGGTGTACCTGATAGTTCGCCCACATAACCCCTGTTATGTTTAAGTCCCATGTAATAGGGGCCGAATCTATTGCCATCAACTATGCACAAAAGACTCCGTGGCTGCTACTGAGAAATTCCTGATGGAAAAACCCAATAACACTGCCCGACTCGGGAATCGAACCCAGGACCCCATGCTCAGCAGTAGCACTTGAACATTCTGAAAACTTCCTACCCGTAAATAGTTCTCGTCTAATACCTAGCCCGTTTGTGTTCACGGCAGCGAAACGTCCATACTCTACGCCAGTTTCACACAATGACGGGGAAAAGTGCCGAGTTTCCACATTTAAAAACGAACGCAGCGCCCTTCGCGCTCAGCGGAAATACTCGGAAGTTTTACCAACTGGCAAAGAAAGCTCTCTAGTTCCGACGTTTTTATGCAGATGGCAGTATAATAAGTTGTTTGAAAAACGAAGCTTTTTGTTTTTTTTTTTGGGTATTTTTTTCTTTTGTAGTATTTTATGTGAGAAAATGAAATGTGTCGAGTTACTGGATTTTAGTAGGTACCTATAATTATACACCTGTATCACTGATCCACTTATGTTTGTTGTTTTAAATTAGTTTTTCTTGGGTAATTACTAATTAAAATGACTACTTTAGGTACCACTACCACTTACATTTTAATATTAAAATGCAAACTCATTACGATTTAGATAACTCAAGATTTTCCGTTGTTCAATAACTTTAAATGATTGACGAAGATACGCCAATCCCTATTGCTACTCTCCAACAAGATTCTGTAGTTTTCAGCTCCTCTCATAATAGGTAAGTACCTAATTTAATCATCCGCAACAATATTAACCTACTAACATAAAATAATTCATTAAAAGTAGAGATAAGCATTTAATAACAAACGAGGTCACACATACCTGCTACAAAGTATATAACGGTGCAATTACATGAAGTATATAAGGCGGAGTGTACGTGAAATCATTAGTTGTGGCGCGTTTTATATTTTATTCGCTGGTGGACGCGCTAAAAAGCGCCCATGCATAATTACCTCCCGCGAGGATACGAGCGCGACCGGTGGACAACGACGGCTGTGGAGTCGAGGCGATATTTTATTGTAGAACTTTTTATTTTTGTCCCTGTTCCGTTTAAATCTCCACGGCTGTGTGCGTAGGCGTGTGGTCCCGTGTGTGAACCAGTATGACCAACTCGCACTGGGCCAGAGACGTGGTTAAAGCCCATTCCTTTTCACAGAGAGGAAGCCTGTCCCAGCACTGGGATCATTTTAAGGTAATTGTTTTGCTGTTTGCGTTTGCGAATCGGGAAAGTTACCTAACGGGATGTAGCCGTATTCTGGCTGTATTCTCACATTGTTATCTATGATCTAGTGGGGAGAAAAAACATTAGGGTAGTTAACACAACTTCTGTAAAAAAAAACACTTTATTTTAGGGATGATTTTTGGCCTGGAAAACTAAATTGTTGGTCGTTTTGAATACAATAAATAGTTAAGTCATTGAGTCGGCAAATTAGTGACATCACAGTTTGTTTTTGCCATAGATCTATCGCGTTTTGACAGCTCATCAAAAGTATGTCAATTGATAGGTGGCGTCAACTTTTATTGTGTTCGTGAACTCAACTTATCGCAGCAGCCCACTGCTGGATATGGATATTCCAAGTTGCGTGACGAGACCTGGTTCTCGGCCTTCTTCAAACAACTTTTGAAGGACGTCCGTACATCACGCTTGGGTGACTCCCACTTTACGTTTCAATATGCGGTCTTCATCCTAGGAATCACCTGGTCTGTTTAGATAGAAAAATCCAATAACACCCAATGGAACCCAGGACCTTATGCTCAGCAATTGCGCTTGCAACTACTAGGCCAACGAAGCAGTCTCATCATCATTCGACATTTATGTATCATACCGGTTAAATGAGGTAATAGAGTATTTATTGCATAGAGTCAAAAACTATGTTTTATTGGCTTCTTCTATCTGTTAGATAAAGGTTTTGATTAAGGTGTCGGTTTTGGTGCCTAGTTGATGGCAATTGATGGGCTCGCCCGGCGCGCCCTATTACATGGGACTTAAACATAACTGGCGAAATGTGACTGTACCATTAGGTACACCTCTGCCTTACATTTCGGGGATTCCTGGCGAGATGTTGTCTTATGATTGTTATAATATTAATCATGAAAAATAAAAATTAAACAACTAAGTCGTCTCAACAGCCTTCGTTGTCCGCCACCGGACTCTTTTATATGCGTTTGTCAGTGAATTACAACGACAGGCCTGTAGCCAGTGAAAAACTGTTTAAACACCTACCTCATGTACTTATTTACAGTACGCTCTATGTACGTTGTGCAGCGCATACATATTGTGTATGGGACACTCGGCTGCACAAAGCAATTCAGTGATAATATCAACGGTGCTTCGTGGTTGCATTGTGGTGCTTTTACGATAGAGTTTTTGGTGTGTTTTTCTCATGAGAATAATGAGAGTATTCTCATCGATTTTAATCAATGTAACGAGTCTCGAAGTGGAAACCATGTATCGGCAAGCGCTGCGAATGACTAGTTATATGGAGCGACAATCTTAAACAGGTGGCTCGGTCAGATTTGCGACGGACCCGAACAAAGCGCTCACTGCTGGCTTCTCTTTTTTCCCGATAATTATAATCTGAATCGAGTGAATCGGTTTCTTCTCGGCAAACGTGCACCCTAGGCCGCATCATCGCTTCATATCAGGTGAGTTGCGGCCAAACGCAAGCCTATTAAGTAATAAAAAAATTGATGCAGGTTGTATGAAGACTGGGTGTTTCGGCGACTGTGGATTACGATAAGCTGAGTCGATAAGTTGCCGCTAGCAGTCACTTTAACTTGGCTTATTAAGCGCCAATTAGCTAATAGAGCTCGTGGCTAAGTAATAACAGCCGCTCGGGACGATCTTCAGGTTAAGCCGTGCTTACCTAGGTTGGTCTGTGGATGGGTGACCACCCATTACATACCAAGTTTCCTCCGTGCCTCAGAAAGCACGTTAAGCCGTTGGTCCCGCGTGTCATTTGTAGATCTTTGACAGTCGTTAGGTAGTCAGTGGCCCAAAAAGTCTGACAACCACTCTTACCACGGAGTATCGTAATACCCAGTACTAACTAGGTTGTGGAGGTCAGATAGGTAGTCGCTCCATGTTAAATACTGGTATTCAGCTGCATCCGGTTAGACTAGAAGCCGACCCCAATATAGTTGGGAAAAGGCTAGGCAGATGATGATTAAGCGCCAATTAATTATTTGGAGGAAAATATATTAGCAAGAGTGACAGCATCAAAAATATTGCAATATACCTTTAGAGACAGTCGATTATATTGCTCTTCATTACGTGAACTCAAAAAGGGGTTGGCTGGAATGCGGATGCCTAGAGTTATAAGGTTTCATTATTATCTCTATCACTTAAATCAACTAAAGCTGTTGGTCCCGGCTGTCATTTGTAGATCTTTGACAGTCGTTACAGGTAGTCAGTGGCCTAAAAGTTTTACCAAGAGGTATCGTTTTACCCAGTATAACTGGGTTGTGGAGGTCAGATAGAAAGTCGCTCCATGTAAAATACTGGTATTCAGCTGCATCCGGTTAGACTGGAAGCCGCCACCAACATAGTTGGGAAAAGGCTAGGCAGATGATGATGACTTAAATCAACTTAAGGTGAATTCCAGTAAAACTAAATACGATCATTACTTATAAACTGGGATAAAGAGCTCTCATTAGCTTAATTGATATGCAATTTTAACATTGACTGAACGCCGCGCCGTTTAGATTTCAAATGTTTTTATTCCACTAGTAATATTAATTTGTCTCGCCATATTTATCACGTTATTTTCAATAAAGCAAGCCCAACAAAAACCGTAAAAAAACTGGCTGAAAAAAATGGCTGTTGAGCGCGCCAACCACGATCGTAACTAAGTTACAGGGTACGCCGCGTTCATTAGTGATGTTTGTACAACGCATTATTTACTTTACCTTACCCATCTTCTACTACAATGATTACTTGATGAATTGTTTGGCTAGTAATCGCAAACTATACTTCTGTGCATGAGGTCCCAGGTGATAGGTTACGTTCTAAAATCGTCGCAAACGGCCGCTTTTGACAAGCGAAGGAGCCAAGCACGCTGTGCGACCTTTTGCGAAGATTTTAGAACGTTCGTGTCACTTTACTATTCTCGATCGCGATCCTTTAGCCTCTTGGCACTGCAAACCACCTGTCAGTGCGTTTGTAGCTATAAGGTCTTTCCATCAGGAATTCCACAGCATCATCCCGGAGCCTGGATTTGTGCTCGGGTGATGGCAATAAGCTCGCCCCGTATTACATAGGACTAAAACATAACTGGCGATAAGTGGGTGACTGGGTGTCTTACTATTACTGCACCGAATAACATTTTGCTCGTCCTATGCATCAAACCTAGTACGTCATGATAAGCAGTAGCTCTTGGGTTGGTGCTTGTACAAAGGTCTGCCTACTTTAGTGAATTAATCTATTACAACAAATTAACACTTAGCTACACATCATCCACCTTCATCAGTCCACTGGTGGACAGAGGCCTCTCCGATTGCAAGCCACTTGGTTCGATTCCCGGCAACTCTCATCAACTGCTACCAGCCATCTTGCGAAGGTCATCGCTCCACCTAACCTGAGGGCGGAATGATGGTATCAAGGACTGCCTACTGTACCTATTAAATCTTTATCTATACCTAATTTATTACCTAGACCAATTTCATGCATCATCATCTGCCTAGCCTTTTCCCAACTATGTTGGGTTCGGCTTCCAGTCTAACCGGATGCAGCTGAATACCAGTATTTTACATGGAGCGACTGCCTATCTAACCTCCACAACCCAGTTCATACTGGGTAATACGATACCTCTTGGTAAGACTGATCGTCAAACTTTGGCCATGATGGTCACTGACTACCTGTAGCGACTGTCAAAGATCTACAAATGACAGCCGGGACCAACAGCTTTCCGAGGCACAGAGGAAACTCGGCGGTCACCCATCGACGGACCAGCCCAGGCAAGCGCGGCTTAACCTAAAGATCGACCCGAGCGTCTGTTATTATTAAGAGATCAATTTCATGCAAACTACATAAAAATATGCTAAAAAACACAAAAATAACAGCGTTTAACCGATACCCAACTCTACAGACTGGAAAAAAGGATTGTGAGCGCGCTACCGCGAACGTAACTTGGTTACTGGGTGCTAGGCGAGCCACGTTCATTAGTCATGTTTGTGTAAAGGTTTAGCGATGAATAGATTTATACGCCGGCTATTAAATCAAGCTGATAACAGTCTGTGTTTGCTATGATATGCTGTGATTATGCTTGGGGATTTGGAGTGTGAAGACAAAGGTGTGGAGGCCGTAGCTTATTAGGGCTTTGAATTATTTAGCCGGCCTAACTTCCACCGTTTTATTTGTTTTCAAAATGGCTGCCATGCATTTAACCTGTATTAATCAATAGTTTGCATCAATACAAACAAGTTTTGTATCAGCCCAAATCTTTTAAGGTAGCTAATTTTAATCTGTGGTCTGCGGACTCTGGGGGTCCGTGAGTATATGTATGGGGGTCCGAAGCAATCAAACATTTACTGCTTATCTCAACCACATACCTTTGTGAAAAGGGAATTTCTGCTCTTCTATATTCTGAAAACAAATACAGTAACAGATTACCATTGCAATCCGATTGAGAATCTGTATAAACTGGCCTCATATCATATCCCATTGAAACTCTTAACGCTAAGTCAGCTCAATTTCCAAGTCTTACCAATAAAGTTTGCAATTTTCCGATGCTTACACATTTCAAACATATTCTAAGCTCTTCCGTTTCACCAAATTACAAGTAACTTAACGGAATACCTATTCAATCGGTGTATGTCTTGGATTCACCACAGACTAGAGACTTTGAAACAACCCAACATTTCTATCGAAATCACAATCCAATCGGATATTATTATGTAAATAATGAATTTACTTACATATCCGATTGGATTGTGGTTATCACGACAAAAATATTTATAAAATCAGTGTGTTCGTGGCAGTCTTATCTTATGGAAGACTATAATCAATATAATCATACTAAAAAAGCCAACGTGTCCAGATTAATCAATCCAGATTCCTTTAGTCAATACAGTCGCAAAAAAGGCAAGCGAAAAATCCCGCATTCTGTTGACACGCGAAATAGAAAAATCTCAATAAAAAAGAGGAAACACGACATTTTTATTCGAACAGACCACCTACAACTAACTGGACACAGACGCACCGCAAACCCGAAAACCTACATACGTCCGATTTCGTGAAAAATAAACGAACGGGATCGGATGCAGCCGAGCTAAATCGATACGCTATCGAACGACTCGGCCGTCAAACTTTTGTAATACAACCACCGCGTCAGACGGGCTCTCGGTAGCTCGTAACAACAAACTACGATACACCGACGTAACTAAACACCGCTCACTAATACCCCACCGACAAAAGAAAATATTACTCGCATTCAAACTCAAAAAAGCGTGATATCTCAAGAACGAATTTTTTGCAAATATCCCCAAAACTAGGTTAGTAATTCGGGTTCCAACAAAAGTTTCGTGAACAATACGCGTTACACGGTGGATATAATTAGTTATGGTGTATGGATTTAGATCTCGTTGTTGCGATAATTTTTGTTGAATAAACTGAATAAACATCTGCTCGAGATTTGCCATTCGACAAGCATATCGTATTGAAATGTCATGTAGAAAACTGATCCGAGTGTAACAATGGCGCCCAAAAAATGGTCAGCGACTCGGTGAGGTAGTTATCCATGTTACGTGTAGTTTGGTAATACGCTTTGCATTCATAACAAATATTTATATTTACAATGTTTTTGTGTGAGCACATATTTTTATTTACGTAAGTAATCAGGTAATATTATTCCATACACCAACTGTTTGTGTATTTATTTACATGTTCAGTGGTTAACTAACGTCCCTGATGTTTGTAAGCGCGTTTGCTAAGTGTGAGGTCCTGAGTTTGGTTCTCGCTATTTATATCCTCCTATTGTATTACCTACTCCTAAAAAAGTTTAAAAAGACAATGTGCAACATTTCTACTTATTCCATGCTAACATCGCCTTAAGCGCAGGCCACACAGAAAAGACTTAAGACGCGGACGGGGCGCAGACATAATTATGTCTCTTCCGCGTCGCTTGCATATAAAATGTAAAGAAGCGTCGCGACGCAAAACATATAGAAAAGACAGGGCGCGGACACGACGCCGCGACGCTTCTATACATTTGACATATGTCTGCGCCCCGTCCGCGTCTTACGTCTTTTCTGTGTGGCTTGCGCTTTAGGCCTAGCACAGGACCTTAGGCCTCAAGTAAGACCTATCACATCATGATAATAATTATTCCACTGAAAATCCTAATGGCCAGCTAAATTGTCGGCCTTATCCACAGTACTCTTCACATCCCCTTCTATCAGCTACACACATATTTGTCACATTTAACACGTTTCAAAAAAAGAACAAAACTCGTCATATCCGTGTCCGGGCACGTGGCCAGTCTCGGGCTTGTGACCTTCGTCAAAGTGACACATTGTGCATATCAGTGTTATGCAGTGTCTGATATGTCTGGCCATTCGCGCGAACTATGATGCGTGTCAAACATTTTTGAATTTCGAATTTGGAAAAAAGACGGTCGTTTACGGTGAAGTTACATTTTTGCAGCCATTTTGAAGTTTTTGGTATTACAGAATATGGACCTTTGGACCAATGTCTGAGATATAGACGTTTCCGGTAATTCGATGCGAGTTTTTTTTATCGGGCTGTCTTTTATGGCAGATAGGGCGATCTTTAAAACTCAAGTTTTGAATTACGGATGTAAGGATGTGCGGATTAATTCAAAATTACAAAACAGAATAATGAAAAGGTCCGTCACACTACGTAAGCATCCGTTTTACCTTGAAACGCCCTCTTTTCAAAGTTCAACGATAGCAAGCGTAAGAATGGAATCCATACAGGCGTCTGTCCTGTTAATAATTACTGAAAACAGTCTCCTTTGACAAAAAAAATCCGCATTTTCATCCATTCAATATTCAAACATTAATTTTATATCGCAAAAGCCGCGCAGTGAGATAACATTGGATCGCTCAGGCCCCAATCCGCCGGCTTCGTTATCGTAGCTATAAAGTCGCGCGGCGCACGGATGATAGTTTTTCCCGGTTTTTTTCCGCTGACCACACGAAAATCTGGTCGAGTTTTTTTTTTGTTCACTTTATATGCACGGTATTCCTTTCAAAGGTCAGTTAGCTGCCACGTAAGTGGCGAGAACTCTTTTTTATTTTATGTAAAAATAGTTTTTTACGCACGTTGGTAAAACTTTTTTTTTTGTGGAGTTCGGCTTTTCTGAGGAAATTCGCATTTCCTAAGGGGATTTTTTTTTTCAATATATTCAGGCCAACCTTATGATTCGTGAATAACACGACTGAAAAGCTTTATAACATTTGGATGAAAATATAGATAGCAGAATGGGTAGGTAGTAAGCTAGCCTTGATTTTGTGAATCTAACCGAAAATCTTCCATGGATAAATATACCCATATCAGTTTCCGTTGCCGAACTTTATGGCCGCAGATTCCTTGATTAATATATTCAACGCTTGAAAAAACTTTGTGATAGGTACTACTGCCATATTTAGGAGGCGGTAAACACTTTCCATACAAACCAAGGTAACAACAAATCGAACTCAAAATTAAATCCATACATTCCACACAATACGTATGTAACATTGAATTTTATGTGTCTTCCTCGCTAGGAGCCTCTTAAAACGGTGCGGGTAGAACGCGGTTGAGTCGGAGCAATAGATCGGTGCTCACGTGACCCGAACAGCGGTAACTCAACAAGTCTATGTTTCGAGAAAATAAGGAATATGCAACATAACATCATGCGTGTAATGCTCGAAGGCTTAGTCAGAGCTGTACCTCTGTAGAACCACATTTCGCCAGTTATGTTTAATTCCCATGTAATAGGCGGCGAGCCTATTGTCATCAATCGACCACGAATCCAAGCTCGGGACCGGCTAGTGAGAAATTCTTGGTGCAAAAACCTTATAACATTTTGCCCGACTAGGGAACTGAACTCAGTAACTTCTAGTATACGTCTTTATCCTTAGGGGACTCATAAAACGGTGCGGGAAGAACGCGGTCGAGTCGCGGGCGCCGGGCCACGGCTCAGCGCTTCGGAGCAATAGATCGGTGCTCTCTTGAGCCAAAAAGTGGTAACTCAATAAGTCTATCTTTTGAGAAAATAGAGAATATGTACCGTAACATGACGCCTGTACTGCCTGAATGTTAGGCAGAAGTGTTACCATACAGTACAGTACACCTACATTTCGCCAGTTGTGTTTAATTCTAATAAACTCTGTTGCATAATCTATGCACCTAATAGAGCGGGCGTGAGCTGATGACATGAAACTGATGGCTTGATTCCTGACTGAAAAATCCAAAAACTGTCCGACCTGGGAATCGAATCCAGTACCTTATGCTCAGGAGTAGCGCTTGCGACCACTAGACTAACGAGACAGTCCAGAACGAACAGAGAATTGTGTAAATAGTCCAAGAAGAAGATAAATGCAGATTTTTCTTGACAGTTTTTTATGTTCTCATAAAGATGTTTTGTTTGGATTCGTTCATTTCATACGCGATGTTTCAATATGTGAGAGATTTTTTTGTTTTTTTTCAGTTACCGCTTTCTGGCTTACGAGGGCAGAAACGGTGGCTCCCATAAATGGGATTCATCCTTATCGCCGCTGATAAAACAACTTTGTAGGAACCCGCCTCTTTCAATATGCGATAGCGACGTCCGTGCTGCTCCATTTGATGCTACATTATGTTAACGTGCAGGATTTGGTTTTAGATTTTTCTTTTGGGTGAGCCGTGATGGAAGGCTGGAATATAGGGCAGGCTATATCAGTTTTAGAAGAGACCAGTCTCTACTGAAACAGTTTCATTCGTTAGTCATATTGTCGAGTAAATGATTAATATGCTTGCACGAAACCATCGCTTTTTATTTGTATCTTGGGAAGCTTAATACGCAGGAATAAACTTGGGGTCACTGAAACTAAAATATTACCTATTTAAACTACATCACACATATATATATACACTACAATATTATAAAGCTGAAGAGTTTGTTTGGTTAAACGCGCTAACCTCAGGAACTACTGGTCCGAATTTAAAAATTCTTTAAGTGTTGGATAGCCCATTTATTGGGGAAGGCTATAGGCTATATAACATAACGCTACTACCAATAGGAGTGGGGAAAATAACTTCACACGGAAGAAGGTCGCGGGCAACAGTTAGTCATATATATTGTAGGAGCCTATTACTATCAACCGGGCACATATCCTGCTACAAAGAAATTTCTTCGTGGCATAACTCAATTACACTTTGCCTAAGCCAAGAATCGAACCCTCAAGCCTAAAATAGCGCATTCTTCTTATGCCTACAGTGTTTATTCTTCTGAGACAAATGCAGCACATGGACAATAACCCACAAACCAACTCAACTACTTACACCAACCTTCACCCACGTCCATACGTGGATACGCAATGAACCCTACCAACCATATAGGAGGAACAACGGTTGGTCGAACTAACGGAGCGTATAATTTCGAGTTTATAGCGTCATTAGGCAGCAGGCTGGCCAGACTTTTTGTTTAAACGCATCGCAATTAAGCCGTGGAACGATAATCGATCGTTCCTTGCAGACGGGAGGTCAATTCGGCCTGACATGCGTTAATTCTGGACGGGAGGATTGCATTGCAACACTGTGTTGCTGTATGCAGTGTGTGTCGACTGTGTGTGTGTTGGTAGGCGATTTTTCTGACTGATTTATTACAGGAGTTCTGCTTTTGCGTCGATTTAAAATGCTTAGAAAGATTCACGTGCTATGAAAAAGTTTTAGGGCTGAAAATAACTGTTGCTGGAAGCAATAATGTTAGTATTTACAGGAGTATGAACTTCATAATTAATTATCACATTCCTGATAATACGCTTATAGTCGAGTGCAATTAGACTATAAGGTGGAACGAAGTTTATAGTGGTCGGATTTTCATGGGGTTTTTTTTATTGAGTTCCTAGAGTTGTGGAGAAGAAAGTTAAAAAAAAAAATTTCGACGCTCGCGACTTTTTTTTTTTAATTTTTAAATTTCCTTTTGAATATTTTTTTTTCGCATAGGAATAACTTTAAATTCACCGGATTTATATTGTGACGTAAAGTAGGACCTATATGCATCCATTAAACGCCAATTTGGTCTATTTCCTTGTTCATTGGTGTTGACGAAATGCATATTTCCAGGTGTTTTAATGAAAATTTCCTATTTTTTCAATTATTTCTAAAATAACAAGTTTTAACACAAAGATTTATTTTGTCATTGGTAACTGATACTTTTTCACGGATAATTGAACGTAAAAATGTTCAAGAAATCCATATTTACGAGTGAAGTGACTAAAAATTCATGCGCAAATATCAGGAAATCGTCTATATAAAAGTTAAAGAAGGCAATTTTTCTCAAAATGTTTCTATGGCGGTCAACGTAAATATTATTCTGAAAATATCCTTATTAAATCAGCTATCTACAGAGAACATAAAATAAAAAAAATATTCGGAAGTACTCAATAAATGTTGATTATTGCTGACGAAGGTGGACTGGGACCGCTGGTAAACTCACAAAAATTATCGTAATTGTAACGTAACCATATCTCATAATTTATATTTAGAATTAGTTGCGAGCTTGGGCCTCTGCGCCCCATTTAATATCAATACCGATACCGATACCGCTCCCAATTCTTAGCGATAGATCCCTTTAGTCATGTTTTACTTTCTCAGCAGTAACTGATATTTAACAAGTATCCTTGAATATTTTTCTAGTTATTATACCTTATTAGATAGCTACTAAAATGAGGTTTTGAAAAATAATTTGCACATTGAGTTATATAGAAAAATTTCGAAAAAAAATGCCTTCATTAACATAGACGATTTTCTGATTTTTGCGAATGAATTTTAAGTCACTAAACTCATAAATATGGTTTTCTTGAACATTTTCTTGTCCAGTTATCTGTAAAAATGTATCTGTTACCAATTTCAAAAGAAATCTTGGGCTTAATTTCGGTAACTTAGAAATAATTGAAGAAAATACGATATTTTCAAAAAAAAACTTGAAATATGAACATTGAACGAATAAACAGGCCAAATTGGCCTTTAATGGATACACACAGGTCTTTCTATTATGCCTCAATATAAATTCGTTGAATTTCATGTTATTCATAAAAGAAAAAAAAATATTAAAAAAGAAATCCAAAAAAAAAAAAAAAACTTGCGAGCGGCGAAATTTTTTTTTTTTACTTTCTTCTCTACACCTCTAGGAACTCAATAAAAAAAGTCCCATGTAAATCCGACCGCTATAAACTTCGTTCCACCTTTTGAGTATTTTTTGTCTAATTGCACTCGGCTATTATTATGACGTAACTTTAAAAGTTCAAATCAATAGCGGAAAACTAAAAGTGTCGTCGTAAATATATTTTCACGTAATCAGTCTATTTAGTCTTCATGAGCCTAGATTTGTATTTGTATTAGATGGTCAGACTAGATGCGGCATACTCCTGTCCTCTGTCTCCCGCCCTCAAAGACCAACTTCTCTTTCTTTTCTTTTTTTTAAAAACGTTGCCCCACACTTGGAATTTCTCCTGTATCGTGGGTGCGTTTACAAACATTTAAGCTCACATACACAAACAGCCAGACCTGGAACAACTACCTGTAGGCCATACAAATATTTGTTCCGTGCGGGAATCAAACCCGCGATGCAAAGCGCAGCAGTCAATCGCTCAGCCACTGCGCCAACTGCACCGTCAAACTAATTGACAACACCCACGTTGAGTCCTAAAATAGGTATCAACTCACCCCTTTTCCTTTACCGATATTGTCAAATTAAAATACGGTTTCCAAAAAATACCACCCCATCAGTATTCCAATCATCATTGCTGGATTGTGTTTTCACACAAAGATTATCAGTTTCATGAAATCGGCGGAAACATTCAATCACGTCCGTTTTTTCCTCAACTCCGAGATAAGACGTCTTTAGACGACGTAGGGGGTGAGGGGGCGAAGATCGGGGGGTGAAGATCGGGAAGTGGCATTTGGCACGGGCAATTGACGCCACTGATAGGATCGGGAGCTGACTTAGCAGATATATAGGTTAGGAGTAAGGTGCTTGAGGAGTTACTTAAGTGATATGATGATATTTTTGTGTCATTTAACATCAGAATGGTTGTATTTTCGAAATAATCACTACTAAAACTTATTGGACAACTTCTCTAATCGACATTCAGTTAATGGTTACGTATTCCTCATATTCAATCCATAATTACCACTAATCTCAGAAACTACGTAAACGTTTGTCATCGCGGTCGCCTCTGAAGGTATTCCAGTTTGAAGATGGCACTGGAGTTTTGGATCTGGAATGGTTTTGTGTTTCCTCTTTCCTCCAGTTTTGCCAATGGACAGGAGACAGTACTGTCTGTTTGACAAGACACAGACTGTTTTGTTTCCTTTACATTTCTCGTTTCGTAAGTCTGCTGGAAGAAATTTCTCAAAAAAATATGCAGTACCTTATCACTCGAAGTAAAAATGCAGTTTTCCTATGATAAAAAAATACCTACCAAGTTCTTGTCAATTACTAAAAATACCATACCCTATTCAGAAATCCACACTGTCTCCCCGACTATCATGAATGTACGGCGGCGGTATCGGCTTCCCGCGACACCGCTTCCGATCCACGTGAGCGATATTCCGCAACCTCACTGTCTTTTCATATACCTACTTCTAGAAACAATGTTGCTTTTATAGGAAAAAGTCTCAACTTCGGTATAGGGAAGCTGCTGAAACAAATTTTGTAGCTGGTAAGGATATTTTCTTAGAACGCTTTTTGTGTAAAAAAAAAGTTGAGACAGTTTTTTGTTTCAGACGTCGATAAGTAAACGTCCGCAAAAGACACTGAAAAGATTATGGTCATCATCTGCCTAGCCTTTTCCCAACTATGTTGGGGTCGGCTTCCAGTCTAACCGGATGCAGCTAAATGCCAGTACTTTACATGGAGCGACTGTCTATCTGACCTCCACAACCCAGTTAGTACTGGGTAATACCACGGTAATATTATAATACAGTACTCCAACTTCATACAAACGGACGAAACGCGAGCTATACCTACGCGCCTCGATCGTGGGGTGCGCTCGCGGTGCAGACAGTCACGGCTGTACTGCATTGTCGAACGGACGGTGTGTTGTTTTTTTAACAATAACCGCGCGATTTTTTCTCTAAAAATCAGTTAGTATATTTGTGGGTATCTTCTTAAGCGTTGTTTGGAGAAACATGATGATTGTCATGCTTTGAAATCGTATGTGAAACCTGATCAAAAAAGCCACAATTTCAGCTCACAGAGTCGGTATTTAAGGTACCGGGACTACAGTAAGATTAATTCGCGAACTTTTTTGATTGTACCCAACGATGATTTTGTGGAATATATAGAAAAAATGGAGGAAATATTCCGAAATTCACTTAAAACCAAACATGTAAATTGTAAAGTAGCTGCAGGTATCTATAACGAAGTAAAAGATATTCCATTTTCTCCACCTTGTCCATGTTTCCCAAAACAATTTTTAATTAAGCTTTATGTTTATAAGAATGCGGATTTATTATACTTTAAAATTTAACAATAAAGCATTTCGTACGACAGTCGAGGCGCAAATATTTTTCGGTCGCAAATTTATAAGCCCGATTTGTTTTTCAAACAAAAACATGTTTTTTTAATTAAATCTACCAATCAAAAAACAACACGCATTTTTATTGAACACTTCCTATTCAATATACAAAGTCTTTCATTTATTTATATAAAAAGGACATTTACAATCACAAAACTAAATAGAAACAGAAAGTAGGCAAATGTAATTAAAATGCTGGGGACGGGCAGCCCTAACGCATGTTTACGTACCGCGCGGCTGTAGGCATTTATTTCTATCATGCGGCCGAGTTACATTACTGTATTATAATATTACCGTGGTAATACGATACCCCTTGGTAAGACTGGTTGTCAGATATTTCGGGCCTGTAACGACTGTCAAAGATCTACAAATCACAGCCGGGACCAACGGCTTTACGTGCTTTCCGAGGCACGGAGGAAACTCGGTATGTAATGGGTGGTCACACATCCACAGACCAACCTAGGCAAGCACGGCTTAACCTAAAGATCGACCCGAGCGGCTGTTATTATTAGACGACGAGCTCCTCGAAAAAACTACCTATGTCAAATATGTATTTTTTCCAGTTTATTCAAACAAAGTAAGTCATCCATCTCCCAAGAAACAATAGCTAATTTAACTATTTAATTTAAAAAAAAGAAAACGAAACGTTCGTTTAATAAATTGACACATAACAGCAGGTTGGATGTTAAACGTTGATAATTACTCAGGGCTGCTTCGCCAACTGACACAGAGTAGAAAAAAAAACAGATAATCCACCTGTTACGGTTATATTTCACAGTTCCGGAACGTTTTATTTGTTTAGAACCATTTTAGAACGGTTAAAGTGAACGCCGCCATTAGGTAAGCCGCAGGAGATGCGGACTTTATGACTTTATTGGCTTTTTATTATTACGACTGCTAAATAATGTGATACGAGGCCTAATGCTTCGCAGCTGACGGTTGACTTGAATTTGTTTTGTTGGTCGTATATTTAGTGTAGTGTCATGTTCATGATTCTTTTTTGGCAGTTGGTGTTGGCTGAATTTAAACGTAAGTACGTCGATTTTTTAAACGGAAATACAATTATCCTATGACGTTTTAGTTAAATTATTTTTTGCAACAAGCACAAGAATTTATTCATATCTTTGCATGATAATGATTATCATGCAAAGATATGAATAAATTCTTAAAATTATGAAAATATTATATGCGTAACGAGTATTTTTTTATTTTGTCGGGCACTACTTGTTACGGGCACTAATAATTTTTGTTGAACTGGGCCTATTTGGCGCAGCGGTGAAGCATTGTGTCACATTTTTTTGTTAAGATTTAAATTTTATTTTTTATACTGTGTTCACTTGAGACATGTGCCAAAAAAATGTATCTTCTTTTATTCTTTCATCTACTATTGCAAAAAAATCTTCAAAAATTGCATACATTCACGCCCTTTTAAAGTTATATACCTACCACATAGTTTCTTATATGTTACCAATTAATTGGCCTGTGATCAGCTGAGCGTGGTGGCTTGGTCACGTACCATTACCCTCCGCCATGAACCATTCGGTGTCGGTTAAAACATAATTGTACGATACCAATTGGAGCTATTTATTTTTATTTTAGTACCTATGTGGGTTAAAGAAGAGTCTTTTGAGGGGTTGAAGGTATAGTTTGGTCATGGTAATTTTACGTTATTTCATAGTTTGAAACTGATTTCATGTGACATTAATTCTGAAGTACCACTTTAATTATAATTAAGCCTATGTTGTCCCACTGCAGGGCAAAGGCCTCCCTTTCCTTTTTCGTCTTAACTCGATCCTGCGCCAACAATCCCGTAAATGATGGGATATCCCGCCATTTTTCGGATGTCAGAACCTCGTTGGTAAGCAGTTGGGCGCATAACATGAAGGTGCGGTTGACGTCTGGAGAGCCTGGTTCTTGTGCACTTATGCACCCCTTGATGTTAAGAATAGTAGATGGAACGCATAAACTATAGAAAGTTAGTGCCTTCTTCCACTGAAGCCCATAGTGATTGCATCAGAACAATTAACTGCACGCCATAACTACCAAATCTTCTGAAAAATCTCCATACTCACCACATTCCTTGAAGTGATTGCTGATCGGGTTAAGATCTTTTTTTTTAGCAAGAAATTGATGTACGTCTAACCTATCCTTAGAACCTACTCACTACTAACCACCATGCTTCTACTTAATTTGGCATGACTTTAAAACGCTTTGTACTTCAGTCGTCAATGGTCCTTATCAGTCTAGACTTCACAACATCAATTAACATAATAACAACCAAAAAACTTACAAAACCACTTCTTTCACGTATCGAAGACACACCTACAAAACGATACGTTGAAGTAAAAGCAAACGTATGAAGCATCCACATCCGACTAAAGGTCAACGCACAGTTAAAAGCACTGTTGGGGATTCTGCACCGTAACAACATCTTCTCGGAACAGGATCAGCGAGTAAAAAGAAGGTGGGGTGATGTCAACCCGGTGCAGCGCTTAGAAGGGCGAATTTCAGAAGAACTTCAACGCAATTATCACATTTAAAGCATGTTCAAAATCTAACATTCCACAGTAAAATCCTGTGCTGTGCAAAGGTCTGAGACTGTGTGAAGACTTCATGAATGCCGTGTCGACGGCGCCTTCGTGTTCCACGCGCGCCTCAAAGATATGTCAGCAACCAGGAAGGGGCCCGCAAGGGCCGATGCCTGTCGGGGCTGCGGGACTGTTCGAAAGAGATACCGCGGCCCTGGAACACAAAGGGCAAAGAAGGAACATGGATGGGTTTTAGTCGGTAAAAGTCTGACACTCCCTCCCACTCCACCCAGAGCGGGTTATTTGATGATTTCCCAACCAAAAAAAAAAAAGACCCCATGAATGCCACTAACGCTGCTACTGATGTGGCCACTTACTAAGCCCAACTGATCTGAAGAGTATCTACGACTTTCGACTCGAAAAGAAGTAGACTGGAAACTGACATGTCAATATTCCAAAGCAATCATGAGACTGCCAGCTCTTGAACGCAGTTCAGTTCCTTTGATGTAATTTGCCTTTCGTGTACGTTTCTCTTAAATTCGACGCTCCTAATCAAGATAATTAAGGGCTGAGCAAAACAAAAGTCGCATTCAAAGGCGTGACGTCATAGGGAGCGGACGCACAATGAGTCGACGGGGCGTCGCGGCGCGCTTGCCCACATTACACCAGGGTAGCAGGGTTGGCGCGAGGGTATTACGTGTGGTGATGTCAGATTTGATTAGCGATGTGGATTGGGTTTTTTAGTGAGGATGTGTTGGTCTCCTGTGTTGGATTGAATAATGTTGTACAGGATTATTTTAGGATTGTTTGATGTCCATTGGTCTTATTTCGTGGCCCTTGTTTTAGGAAGACTAAACCAAGAAGTACTTTATACTATACAAGTTCTTTTTTTTACATAAACATTCTTGGATACTTATGATCCGTCAAAAGATAGGTGGAATGTATAGGATAAGGTTCGTTTTGGACTTTTCCTATGACAGAGAACTGACAAGTAACTCCTAGGTGACTCTTTTAAAAATATCCCACTCGTTGTAAAATTCTTCCTCTATTTCTTCCTCTCTTGACGATGTTATTAACTTCTGATTTCCTCGGTATGGTATACAAGGTCAATTAGTAACCATGTTAAATGACACGACGATTGTAGTCTTAAAACTTATAGCAGAAACCATTACAACCAGACTTCAGGTGACCTGTTTTTTTTTTGTTTTCAATTTCACCAAAAAGTTTCTCCACAAAAATGAACAGCACCAACCCTAGCCACCAGCTCGTACAAGGATACGAACCTCACAGTACCCAACACCACACACACGGAGCCAGTGACATTAGGGGTGTCAACTAGTCCGCGTGCTCCCACTCTCCCAGTTTTGTTGGTGGCCAGCGGTGTGGAAACTGCGCGGGCATTGTGACAACCCTGGGGAGCCGCACCCGCCCCGACCGAGGATTTATTTGTAGAAAAAAAAACAAATGATTGTGTCATTATTATTATTTGTTTAAATAGTATTTTGTTATAGAATTTGGCACCCTAGATGTTGTATAACTTTAAGTGTGATGATGTCTTAATATTTGCGGAGATAAATGAAACTAAAATAGGATCCCTAAGTTAAAACAGAAAACATGATGTTTAAAAACTTCTGAGTAATGAAACGTTTGCAAAAGTTATCGTTTTTTTTGGTAACTTGGCAGAGCCAAAATATAAAAATTTTTGCAAAAAACAAGTTTTCCTTCTTTCATTCCTGGAACATAAAAAAATCGTCAATCTTCGGCACCTATCATCTACATCATACATATAAGTACAGCAACCTCCTACCTATTCCACACTATTGTAACCCTCCGCCATTTGCTCACACTGCTCACACTATTCTTACAACAGCATCATGTTTCTGGGATCACGACAATGGTAGCACCAACAATGTGCGCGGTGGCTGGAAGGGCATCTCTTAGCTGATGAGGCCGAGATGAGAGTACCTAGATGCTGTGTCAGGTGCTATTGTATACGTGGAGAAATGGGTTAAAATGATAGTACCTATGTTTGAATAGGTACAGTGTTCAATGCATTGATGAAATACCTAAAGGATGTAACGCACAAACATAACATGAATTCAGTACTTACCTGATGTAAGAAATAAAACAGCTGTGTCATACAAAAGGGCAATGACTACTTGGACAAAATGTAGGAACAGAACAGTTATTTTTTAGTATATTAAGTACTTTCTTAAGTATTTTGTAGTTATTTAATAAATTCAAATAAATTCAGAATTTACGCGTCGTTGACCGTATATAAGGTGTAAACGGACACTTCACAAAGCCGTCAACCAAGCATTCTGTACATCAAACTAAGTGACTCTATGCAAAAATTATTGCTGGGAAACGTGGAGGTTAAAATACCTCGAGTAATAATCTTACATTAAAAACAAATATTTAAAAAAAATCTATTGAAAAAGTTGGAACTTTGACCCCCAATACGATATGGTCTAGAACAAAAAAATGATCGCAATAATGCAATGACGGAGTAAACAAGAGCCTTTCGGCTTCTTTAAGGGCCTTGTTACACCCTTTATAACCTCATCGTCATCGTCATCGGAATTTTATCATCGTCTGTAGTGACATGTGGTAGTGACCTTGCTGCCAAAGTGGGAGCCTAGTTTATATGTAGTTTTGTATCTATCATGCATGTACTGAACGAAAACTAGCCATGTTATTTATTTTTTTAGTTTTGATATTTTTACAAAAAATCTCAGGTACCTAATGTTTTCGCTAAAAATAACGCCGAAAACCAAAAAAACTTTACAAAAAAAAGCAATCACAAATCTCAGTCTCAACGGATCTATTTAACGCTATAACAACGTGTGTCGTTCAATAAAACCCCAAAAAAATCGATTACTCACTTTAATAAAAATCGTACAGAGGGGAGGTCGGGGAGCGGCGCAGCAGTTAAAAAGCGCGGATGCGAACATTTGTAGCAATAATTTGGCCCGCAAGCCCATGGGGTGAGCCGCGGCTGGCGTTGAAAGAATGATACATCATCAGACCAATAATAAATCACACATGATTCAATTAGAAAAATACGGCGGGTGTGAACGAAAAACGTCGGGTTTTGTCGCAGTCCGGGTCACATTTGTAGGGTAATTTGACGTTTTGTATTGCGTCATCAATCAAATGCAATTAACAATGACTGCCGTTGAAGTGGCGTGCTATAAAATTGTTGGTGGACTATTATGATATCAAATTCTGAAAGATTGCGTTTATGTATGGTTGTTATAAAATAACAAAAGTATTTTGCTACTTTATATTGAGCTCTTGTTACATTTTCGACACGGTTATTCGTTTAACTGAACCTGCAAAATATTGGCCTGTATAAAATAATCTATCTACTTATATTACAGGTAAAGTCCATAATGCATAAGCCGCCTAAAACCCTCATCTATTGACAAAACAAACAAAAATCGGTGTGTCCAACAAACATTTTTAATGTTTCCATCAAAGTCAAGCATTAATACCATCGGGTTAACACATGAGCTTTCAGCGCACTCAATAACTCATTGGCGAAATATAACAGTGTCGGGGGAGAGTGGGCGCGGTGAGGCCGTGTCACGTGCCAGTAATGAGTTCCACTCTGCCCCGGCCTCCCCAACCATGTTACTATGGAATTTCGCACATACAACGCATACTTCTGATTATTTGGATTTATGATGTCACATTTTTTACTCGGTAGCTATGCGAGGCACTTCATTGGACAATGATTTTTGTTCTATTTTTATTACCTTCATCAAGGATCCCTATGTGAATATTTAAATGAGAGTTCATAACTCATATTACAGTCTATTATGGCCTTTGAACACAGGACTTTAATCTGTGATTCTAAACTAAAGCTGCGAAAGTCATTATGAACACTGACTGTCTTACTAATGACTACAAATCGCAATTAGCTTACCATTGTTCTAAACCACAAGGGCTAGATAAGTGCTTATCGGTTGCAAAGCGTTTATCATTTCTAAAACAACTTTCTACAGGATTAACAACATTAAGTCCCATGTATTTGGGGCCGAGCCTATTGCCATCAACCGGGCACAAATCCAAACTCCGTGGCTGCTACTGAGAAATTCCTGAAGGAAAAGCCCAATAAGACTACGCCCGACCTGAGAAACGAACCCAGGACCTAATGCTCAGCAATCGCGCTTGCGAGCACTAGACTAACGAGGCAGTCACTCAGGACACTTAGAAAACTCTACAAACAATTACCTACTGACATTTAGATAAATGTGGTACTTTAACAGATACACAAAATTATACAATGAGCTTATAGCTTATTCACATCTTGCCCAACGTGGCAAACAAAAAAAAGTAAAAAAAATCACAGTTGCATCAGAAAATAATTACAAAATCATCGGATTAGCTTATCCCTAATTTGCCGTAATTATCTACTTCCTTTTGCAACAAAATGGTCTTGGCATTCACTTCCTACACCTATTGTTGGGCCCCTCACCTGAAATGTAAAGGACTCCACACACATCGCCGCGGGCGCTTACCGGATTTACTTTATTTGCGCAATACTTGCCGCTAGCTGGGCGATCGTTGTAGAGTTAATAATCTATGGGAATAGGCATAAGGATTTATTAGGTCGTTTTAAGAAATTGTTTTGTGATGATAATGGATTCGGTTAATTTTATCATTTCTGCAAAGTGGATTAATGTTATTTTTAATCTTTCGTGATTTTATCTGTATCCATATTAATTGTACCTATTTATGTATACTTATGTATTATGTATACGTCTTTTTGTATTTGATGTTAACAAGATAGTAATTTTCTCCTTTTTTTTGTTTTCTATCACAATGTGGACAACATGGCCAAAAGATGCATGTGAACCAAAGGTTGACTGGTAAAGAATGCCTTATGGCATTAAGTCCGCCCATGTAGTACTCTTGTACATGAAGTTTAAATAAATAAAATTATCCCGATGGTCAAAAAGCTGACTACTCAATTAAAACAGCGGTTGGTTTAATTATAGTCATACAAATATACTAGGACAACTCGCATAAGTCAGCAATAATATTTTATGCAAAAGTATTATTGCCATAATAGGATTATGATTTTTAAGCTTGACACAAAATACATTATGCATTGTGGCTTAATTTTAATCCCTTCAAAACTTCAGTCATCCATTTGCATAAGAGATTAATTTTGTGATGAAATCTTTGAAAATAGTTCTGTGCAGAATAAAAAAGACTCCGTGATTGTCATTGAAAAAGTCCTGATGGAAAAACCCAATAACACTCTGCCCGCCCTGGGAATAGAATCCATTACCTCATGCTCAGCAGCAACAGTCACGTATCTGGATTTGTGCCCGGTTGATGGCAATAGGCTCGCCCCCATTACATGGGACTTTAACATAACTGGCGAAATGTGACTGCACTATTAGGTACACCTCTGCCTAATCCGTCAGGGATTACAGGCGTGAAGTCATGTTAAAATAAAAAATATTGACCAAATATACACATTTAAAGATCATCAATAAATATTCTACCCTGTCTATACCTTTCTAGGTCTATACATCCGGGACGGTTTCCCTTAAAATTCAAGTGGCCAATTACGGAGCTGCGTTTGGTCTTCATACGCGCGTTCTCAAGGACCATTCACATTTGTATGAGCTCAACGTTTAGCAACATTGCGGGCCAGTAGCTCAACATAACTCAACGGCACAGCAGGACCGATTCAAGTACTAAATTGATTTTGTACTTTTGTGTATGTGCAACGTTCGTTTTGTGACACCTCTTGAGCATATAAAAGGTTGGGTAAATATTGTGTTTGGAGATTTTTTGGGTAATTATTTTAATGTATTTTGGAGTGGAATGGATTTGAACTTAATTATTGTATTTGGACTTAATAATTACTTTTTCTTACGAAAATAATGGATTTTTCTACCCATTCCTACTTCAAGTAAAGGAAGCTGATACTTCAATTACAAGTGAAGAGTGACTATGCAACCAGATTCAGAAACTAAATGGCCAGCCATTAAAAAATGGGTAACTCCTAGGGTCCCTCCACTTTCAACTATCAAAATTTATTTATTTACAACTTATTATAGCAACATTATAGACCAAGTCCAATACGATGCTATAAGACATAAAATAAAACAATGAAAAAAAGTAAAATCACACCCAGTAAAAATATTAATAGCTATACAGTTAAACATGATCAAGTTTATAGTTGCATACCTTTATAAATTTGAAGAAATGACGGAGACATCAACTCATAACTACAGACCAACTGTCCTTATTAACACAAGATTTTGCATACTTATTTAATGTCAAATTAAAAACACACATCATCATATGTCTAGCCTTTTCCCAACTATGTTGGGGTCGGCTTCTATGTAAGCGGATGCAGCTGAATACCCGTATTTTACATGGAGCGATTGCCTACCTGACCTCCACAACCCAGTTAGTACTGGGTAATACGATACCCCTTGATGAGACTGGTTGTCAGACTTTCGGGTCACTGACTACTTAACGACTGTCAAAGATCTACAGCTTACAGTAGGGACTTACAGCTTAACGTGCTTTCCGAGGCACGGAGAAAACTCAGTATGTAATGGGTTATCACCCATCCACGGACCAACCTAGGCACGTGCGACTTAACCTAAAGATCGACCCGGCGAGCGGTTGTTTTTATTTAGCCACGAGCTTCTCTAATTAAAGAAAGGCGTAACCTAATTTAAATACTCCACAACTGCCTTACAAGTTACAAGACCGTTTAAAAGTCTTAAACCCTTCAAGCAAAAGAAACATTTGTTGGCAATTAGGCGATCGTTATTGTTCGGAATCGAACCCTTAACCCAGCGGTCGCCGTGCCTACTTCCGTCCAACGATTATGTTGTAACTCACGCTTCGAACATATGTTACAAGATTCGATGGTTGAAATTAAATGTTCGTTTCGGATTTCTTTTGGTAAAATGTTGTTTTAATTCGTTATTTCCACAAAAAAAACCTTAACTAAGGAACTTAGGTATACTCTGAAAGCTAGAAATCTTGCGAAAGGGACATTTTGCGAAAGGGACATTTTAAGATAGGGACATTCTGCGAAAGGGATATTTTGCGAAAGGTACATTTTGCGAAAGGGTCATTTTGCGAAAGGGTAATTCTGAGAAAGGGACATTTTTACTACATGTAGTAATTTTGAGAAGTGGTCATTTTGCGACAGAGCCATCATTATTTCGTAACATCATTTGTTTTTAAGATATCTCAGTCACTCACTACGGTGTCATTATAGGTCCTTATTAACAACCTTTATTAAGGTTACTTGAATAAGGAAACTTGTAAAAACCAAAGTAATATGGAACAAGAGCAACACGTTAATGAAGTACCAATTAACGTCTGATAATAGATACTAAAGTATATTTTCTAGACTTCAGAGGTAGAACCCAACTTTGAAATCTCTCTCTCAGTAAATTAGATACCTAGATAATATTCTTTATTATGTAAGTACTCCATAAAAATTACATTAAAACAAAGAAGACATTTCACATAGGGTAACAGCTAGTCGATTCAGCAGTTGGTCGATTGCACAAAACCTTAAAGAATATGTACAAATTACCTCCAAACATACACATAAGCACCTTTTTCAGCCCAACATATTGCTAAAATAAATAAATAGCAATAACTACAGTTTAACATCTTTCTAATTAACTTACAAAAAAAAAATACAACAATCGCACAACGTTAAATAGTACAACTCAATTAACTTATTATTCAGCCGCCGATGGATCTATTCACGAACTCAGAGATCGAGAACATTTTTTTCAGCGAGTTACCGAGCGGCTCTCTGTCAGCATTCCCTTGAATGTAACAACCCAAAAGTCGGTAAATGGGTAACAATAGAGCCCACAATGCGCCAATGCCAATGTTTGGCCCAACATAAAAGGGAGTCTTAGAAGCCGAGCCTGTATTGTGCGCAGACGCATTGTTTGTGGGACTTAGTGCGCTTGCACAAAACCGCGCGGTAGCTACCGGCGCGTACTTCAAAGGTCCCAATGTTTTGCTACAATATTATTTTTATTGCAGTAATTGAGTACACTGTGAGAACAGCGGTGTTATCAGCCCTGGTATTTGAACTTTCTAAATTTTATGACGTTTCTTTTTTGAAATGTTGTTTCCAAACTTGATTATGCTCTACAATCGGCTTTTTATAGTTCATTCTTAAAGATTGACGTTTTTTGTCGGTATATTTGACACCTTCATGGTTAATCAAAATAAAATGGTTCTGTTTGTACCGAATTGTTGCGCCGTGCTTTATTGAACTATGCTGTGAGTACTACTACTTCTGCTATTTAACCGATGACCGTCCGGTACATACCGAGTTTCCTCCGTGCCTCGGAGAGCATGTTAAGCCGTTGGTCCCGGCTGTCATTTGTAGATCTTTAAAAGTCGTTACAGGTAGTCAGTGGCCGGAAAGTCTGACAACCAGTCTTACCAAGGGGTATCGTATTACCCAGTACTAACTGGGTTGTGGAGGTGAGATAGGCAGTCGCTCCATGTAAAATACTGGTATTCAGCCGCATCCGGTTAGACTGGAAGCCGACCCCAACATAGTTGGGAAAAGGCTAGGCAGATGATGAGAAGGTGCTTTAAATGTGGTCACCTATGGAACCTAATTAAACTCATCATCCACTAGAAAAGACGTTAAAACAATAAGCTCAATGATAAACTCGGTATTAATTGGTGTTTGACAGCTTAACAGGACAAAATATGTTTCTCATATCTTCTTCTTATCTCATATTTTGTATAAAGGGTGAGTAAAAATCGACGATCAAATGAAACAGAGCGATAGTTGGGGTTGTTTGCAGTAAAAAATATTTCTGTGGCAGAGTCCGAACTTGATCTCCTTAAAAATTATGACTACTTGAGTGTTTTTTTAAGAAAATAGCAATATTTTGACTAAATAGGCAATTAGTGGTATTTAGTCGCTTCTAGGAAATGTATCATCACTACAAATTGTTTTATGACAGTATGTACAATGATTTATGAGTATTGGCACTTTACTCAATATCTTTGAAGTCTGACGAAAAATTATTTGTAATTCAGAACCTCACTGAAAATAAAAATTACTACCAAAATATTACCCTGATAACCCCAACTATCACCCTGTATCGTTTGATCCACAATTTTTTACCTACCCTCTTTACTTATAAAAATCTCGTGTCACGGTGTTTGTGGTCGCACTCCTCCGAAACGGCTAGACCAATTTTTATGAATTTTTTTATGTATATTTGGTAGGTATGATAATAGGTCGTAAAGTATACTTCACACCGCTAGGTGATTAGGAGGTAGGAAGGTAAGGTAGGGTAAAAAAGGTGCATTGCAGCGCATGCCGTTAAAATACATACTTCATGACACTTTTCACCTCAAAAACATAAAACTAAATGATTTAATAACCCACTAATATAAAACCGACAAAACCCAAATTGCTGCCCAGAAATGGCTGAAAAAGTAATAAAATAATTACAGAACTCTTTACCACTACCCCGAACATAAAACCATATGGTTTTATGTTCTGCCTACATACCAAAACCGTTACTAACCATAGAGAAAACCGAACTACCCTCAAATGTGCACAACAATAAAAATATACGAGAATACCTACTTTACGATACCTTGCAAATTGTTTTATTCGCAAACTTCAAACCATAAAGCACAAACTTTACGGCAGGAGCATAGACAATAGAGTCTTCGCCATATATTGATACAATAGACGGGCCGCCAAAGGCACCGCCTTCCATAAAAACCATAAGTTTTCGTAAAACAATGGGACTGTTTTGGGTCTACCTCGTTTAAGACAAAAGCAGTAAATTTTTATTACTTTGATAAGAAGAGTTTGGAATAACCTAATAAATTTTAAATATTCGGTTCGTAGTATGGTGTTGTTTACCCCTGTGGTTCCTTTATCAATTTTGTGAATTTCGGTAAATTGGGTTTTTAACACCTGATAAGGGATTTGCAAGAAGCGCTTTTCTTAGAATGGTTGTGTTTTAATAAGTAACTTCGAATATGTTTGAAAGAACCTAATTAGTACTAATTTAGTATTGCACACAATTTGACATTACAATATCTTAAACTACCTACCTACGTACGTTTACGTCAAATTAATCTCAGAAAGCAGTTTTCTTACAAAACTAACACTATCAACACAAGGGGTACACTACTATGAAGACGAATCACAAATAAATTCACAAGAAAACAGTTTCCAACATTTTATCTTTATTTAATTTCAAATGGAACCCGCAACTTTACTCCGTCAACGCGTGCATTGCCGCGCGTCACTTCGCGGAAAGCGCGGGAAACTCCGGAAAGTTCCGCACAAGTTTTCCGGCCGGCCCCCCTGGCACCGCCCCCTCGCGTGCCGTCCCGCTCGCGCGCCGCGGTCTCTCTCTCACACCGCAACACAGCGGCTAACCGCACGCGGACGCGGCCCGTATCAACTCTTTGTAGTTACGCGAATTTTTGACTTCTGTTTTAATTTCTTTAATTTTTTGTTTTCTTTTAAGCTTGTATTAGATGCTTGGTAGTCTTGCATTGCTATGAGGACGTAGAAGTAATTTTTAATTTTTAGATGGTATGTCATTCGTAACTGAACTTTGGAAATAAACTTATGAAAAGCACTCCAAATATTATACTCAGCGAAGAAAATTAGATATAATTATGCCTTAAGTTTATTAACAAAATTGAGCACGGCTACCGAATTTTACACTCATTTATGTTACAAAAATAAGCCCACCAAATATCAGGCGTGATTAAAAGTGTCAGTCTAAACCCCTGTCATCAAAATTCCTCGCGTGCTTTAGCGAAAATGAAGTGCCACCCCGCGAGCGGCGCCGACTCCAAACATGAAAATCATAATTTTTCATGAGCTCGTTGATAGGTTTTCGCGCCGGCCGCGGTTTCCCGCCGCCCCGCGGCCTAATTACCGCCGCCTCGCGATACGTCACCGCGGTGATTCAAAAAAATCCACCCATCCCTCTCCCACTAGGCGGCGGGCAGCGCCGGCGTCCCACTCCAACGAGCATTTTTATAAAAACGCAGACACCGACCGCGGCCGTCCCGCTCGTTCCCGCCGCGACACCGCATCACCCGCACCCTTCGTCTCCTTCCCGCTTTTTACGAGACGTAGGGGCCGCCACCCGGGTGGGGGCGGCGACCGCGCGAACGCAAAATATTGACCATCGGAAAAAGTCGCGTCGTATCACAGTCATCAGTTGAAACTGAGTTCTCGTGAGCACGCGTCCCTTCGCCACGACTTCGGTGCGCGTCGTGCGTCTTCGGCTTGCGGTGTCGGCGAGTCACCCGGCCGCCGTTTATTTTTCCGAGTCCCCCGCCCGGCGTCTTGCCGTCCGCGCCCAACAAGTGGTGTAGACGCTGCTCGCAGCTCGCGGTCGCGGCTCACACGGAGTCTCGCGCCCGTACTTCGCACAACTTTCCGAGCGCTCCGCGCACGCGACGCTCACTTCCCGCGAGTTTGTGAACCGATCGCGTGTTTTGAAACTTTTTCTAAAGTGTTTAGAGACTACAGTGGCGTGACAGAGGACTTCAGTGGCGTGTCGAGAGTCGGTGCGGTGTTCGTAGAGGGTAGACTGAAGTCGATGCACCTCCCGCACGCGAGCCCTCCGGCCCCCAGCATGGCGGACGTTTATGCTCATATCCATGAGTACTACCGGCAGAGCCACGGCGAGCTGGTGCAGACCGGCTCCCCGGCGGTGCTGTGCTCTGTGCTGCCCGGCCATTGGAGGTCCAACAAGTCCCTGCCGGTGGCTTTTAAAGTGGTGGCTTTGGACGACGTGCAGGATGGCACTTTGGTCACGATAAAGGCTGGCAATGATGAGAATTCCATGGCGGAATTGAGGAACTGTACGGCGGTGATGAAGAACCAGGTGGCGAAGTTTAACGACCTGAGGTTCGTGGGTCGCAGCGGTCGAGGGAAGTCCTTCTCGCTGACCATCACCATCAGCTCGTTCCCTCACCAGGTGGCCACCTATATGAAGGCCATCAAAGTCACAGTCGACGGCCCCAGAGAGCCCAGAACCAAGCAAAGTAAGTTTCTAACTATTTTAAAGTTACTTTCAAACTTTTTCCTCGCGTCTTTAGTTTCTTGTATTAGTACTCTATCTTCTAGCGTAAAAAATATTAGTATTCAATGTCTGTGGAACTTTTATTTTATGATTGAATTTTTTTTTTAAATAACCTAATTAAATCAATTAAGTAATTTCCTCAACCTCGAAAAAAATCACTATTAGACTGTTTATCTGATCATCATTATTATTTTCATTTATAGTTAGAATATTCGTTTGCACTAACAATTAAAATATCATTATTAGGCAAAATAATTACCAGAACTAATTAAAATAAATTCAAACTTTCTGATTACTGCCAAAATTTTACTTCAAGACCAGTAACTAGCTATGCGCAATATTTTACGGCATCCCAAATTAGCGAACCTCTCGACCCTATATTCTAGCTTCCTGGGCACAAAAGATTGACATATACAACCATTAGTCCAATATCATGCAGAAACAATAAAAAAATGATTAATCTTTATAAAACGTTATTTGGATGCGCGTGCGCGAGTCGTCAGCCGCTGGCTCTCCGCCAGTCCACAGACCCGAGGTCGATTTTGCGGCGCCGCAACATTCAACCACATTCAAACGGGTTTTATTTTCTGATACATTTCAAATCTAATTTTTTTTTCGAACGCGACAATTCTGCGTTTAGTTCTACTCTTCTACTTACAAATTTTTTTTTATTAAAAATAGTGCGGGGAAAAATTCGGCCAACCGAATTAACATCTGTGTGGACGAAACAGAGACAGTCAATCATTGGGACATTAATTGCCTCCTCGGTTTAATCTCCTCACTACGCCAAGAATTACGGCTGAGACAGCTTCTCTCTCGAAATAACACCGATTGTCTGCTTTTATGTGAGTAAGGAGTTAACATTAAGGAGCTTCGTGTTTTGACGTGGGACTTATAAATGGTTATTGGTGTTTACAAGAACATGCTTTTATACTTTCGTGTGCGGAGTAAATGTCTAAATATACACGTCAATTAATATGAGGATGGTGAAGGTCAATGTTCATGTAGATATGTTTGTTCCGTGATGTAGAATTAGCAGAATATAAAGTACTTGAATTATGCATATAATCTTACAATTGTTAACTCGGAAGTTGGAAAACTAAGAAACAAGTAGTTAGAAGGCAGTAATAAGATTTTTTGAGACATATATGTAAAAGTTTAAAAAGGTACGATATAATTTTGTAACAATATTCTGATTGACAAGAGTGTCCATGGAGTTTCTTGCCCATTCTTCTCAATAGAGATCTACGCTATGGAATGGGCAACTACAGTACTTTCTTGTTATTATGCCTTGTGTCTGTGACTGCAGCTTCGCCTTCTTTGTTTTCTGACATTATAAAAGTGCCTGTTATGGTCCAATTGAAATAAGTTCTTTAAGTTTTTTGAATAATACAATAATACAACTCGAAACAAATCAATTCTATCTTTCAAATGACCCAAGCAAAACGATAGTAAAGACGTTCAATCAATACCAATAAAATCACATCGTAACAGCTCTAACAATTGAGTTGTCCAAAAAAACTCAACCGCTAAATCAGCGACAGACGCCATCAATCACAATCAAGCGAAGAAAATCATAACCATTCAACAACACAGACGAAGCAATCAACAAATTAAACTCTAATCATAATGTTTTCACACCACAAATCTATTTTAGATGTTACAACGTACACCGAGACGTCTGTCTAAACAAACAGTTGCGCCCAAACTTCGACCAATCATAAAAACGACAGTATGCGGAAAAACTAACATCCTTGGACCATAAACTTCAAAGAACACGCGTTCATAAAGCGATCAATGGAGCTGCCTTAATGACCGTACGCTCTAATTAACATGTAGTTAGTAAAATAACTAACATTTAGACACATTATCAAAGTAAATAAATAGTTTTTGACGTGGTTTAGCGCTGGGTATATTTAGTTTTTAGTTTTAGTGCGGATATAAAAGTTACATATTTCGCATCACTATTTTTTTTGACGTAAGGTGATCTGAAAACTGTTGCGGATTACGATCTCAAATGTTTTGCCGTCTACATAACACATCTACTGCTTTTAAAAATAAACTAAATATTACCAAAACTAGTCCAAAGTTCATTAAAGATACATCTGTTTAGACAATTAAAACACACATGTCGAAAAATGTAATGCGCAAAATAATTCTATTGACGATGGTAACTAAAATTGCGAACCGCGAATATCATTTCTAATATCGCTTCCTATGTGAACCGGGATAGCTGTTTATTTCTGTGTCTTAGCATAATTTTATTGTTCAGAATAATTGAGGCATATTCTAGAACCTAGACGGCATGGTATATCGGTATAATACTTGGTGAACCAGCGGTTACCAAGTTCGCCGGATCGTCGGTGCGTCGGTGGCCGTAACAGATGTAAACAATCTCGGGCCGCGTCGTAAAGTCCCGTTTGATCTCCCCGCCTGCACCCCGAGGCCGGTGCCTCTAAAATATGGATTTTATGTCTCTGCTAGCTGCTAAAATACCGCATCCATAGCAGTGACCCTCATAACCACCCGGCTACCAGGACCTTGCCGACATTACCAAACGACTTATGGAAAATTTAACTAAAAGTCATTCAAACTGTTCTTGAGAAGTTGGGCCGTATATTTCCTTCCCTACCCGCAGTATACTGAAGTACCAACCGATATTACGTCCTAAGAATTGTTAATAGAAACTGTCTTTACTATATGTTATTTAGAAAGATGCCTCATCTGGTAGCACCTATCAGAAGCTTTCATAGAAGACCGTCACAAAGTATCCCTGATAAAACTTCAAACTCAACTTCCTCATCAATCGCGTGTTTCCCTCCACCATTTCCACATCCAGATCACGAGCTGATAGCACTAAATCGCCATAAACCAGACAATTAAACGAAGACGTATAAATGCGGTGTTAGTTATGGAGCATCGTCGCCACCCTCCAAATTATGAGCCATAACTCTGATTCCATTTATTCAAGAGACTCCTTAACATTAATTTACGAGTGACAACCGGCTCGCATCTCATCTCGAGATATTTAACGCTCATTCTGACACTTATATGTCGTAGTTTATTCGTCTCACGCGGTACGAATTCGGCCTCCAAGCGTTTTGATCCGAGCCACATTCTTAACCATTGTACATTTTTAGGTCGTTGGTGATTAACGGACGCAGAAATAACTTTATAGATTCACAACACTTTCACAGTGCGAGTGCAGTATTTTTGTTTGGAATTCCGGTTCGAATATTTGTATGTCGACGGAAATTGAACGGCGCTTCTCTGGTATATTGCATCGAAGTTCGGTGACGGTTGTTATGCGAAAATCTATGGTAGATTTTTCGAGAATCAAGAATCTAAAAATTTCACTACCAAGACTTGATAGGATTTTTTATGATTCGTGGATGGACCCCTGCATATCTCTGCCTCTAGTTACACTATCAAATACTGATGAAACTGATTTGATTGGACAACATCCCGAAGTAAAAAAATATGTACAATGCTTCTTAACTTTCCCACTGAGAATATCTAGTGTATCTAATTAGCTTTAAATGTACTCCGAATAAAGTCTGTGTCGGTTAACGTCCCCACTTACCCGAATTAATATTAATTCAAGCACTCAGTAATCATATACCACTTCTCAACATTAGAAATGCTCTCTTTACCGCGTTAATATTCAGAGCCCCGCATATGCAAAGGGTCGGGGAACTGAATTTAATTGAATACTGGCATTAACAAATGGAGCGGCCCGTTTCCGAGTTCCACATTTAACTTATTATTGTTCCATGATGTCGGAGCGCTCCTCAGCTCGGATCGGCGCGTGACAGCGCGACGGGCCATCCATCAAGTTCTTAATTTAAAATGCCCGCGATCTGGGAAACGCTCTCACGGAGAACTCGCTAATCTCCCCGCGGAAAGGGATACCCTTTACACACGCAAACTAATTGTTTCGTCGACATTTTAGTACGCGATAAAAACGTCCTCTACGTAAAACAAAAGACGCTCAATCACATGCATTGTTTAGCTTACGATATAATTAGGCTACTCAAACAAAACTCGCAACAACAAACTTCGTATAAGAGTCGCTAAGAAGCACCGCGTATACAAAGTTCAAAACAAAGTAGACAAAGTGCTCGTAAACAGTTTAATCCGGTAATAAAAACGTTACACCTGATCGCATCCATTGGGATGTCTCAAGATTGGATTAAAAATGTAGTAAAAACCCGAAAATAGACGATGGCCGCTGTCTTCAGTAGTGTATCGATTAAACAAATAAAAAGAGCGTTTCGCTATGAAAGGCGAAAGGCAACGTGACGTTGGAGGGTCGTAAAAACGTATGGCACAGAGGAGCCGGCTAACTGCAGTAGTAAACTGGCTCGTTTTGTATACAGAGCCCTTGTTATAGTCGCCGGGCGGTAAACAGAGCGCGGCCCGTGTGTCGCCGCCTTTACGGCCACCCTTTGTGACTTTAGTACTTGCGGACGTGGCTGAAGACGGTAGTGACCTCGCCGCGCACATATCTACTTAACAAGCCATTGCCTGGATCCGTACTATGACTTTCATTGTCGTTTGGCGGCGACTGCGGATTCCGGTTTTGTTGAACAGATCAATAGGTCTGACTAGACTCGTAAAGCATGTTTGGCGTCCCAATTCAAGAAAAAAAAACAAAGTTAATCAAACCTCTTTGATATTCTTACTCTATCTTGTCTTTGTTCTCAACAAACAAGATATTACAACTTTTTTTTCTTTGTTGCAGATTACGGCTACGGACACCCGGGTGCATTCAGCCCGTTCCTGTTGAACCCCGGCTGGCTAGATGCGGCCTACCTCAACTATGCGTGGGTAGACTACTTCAGACCGCCGCAAATGCGGGACCAGACCGCTTCGCTTGTAAAAGGTATCGTATATTTTTGGTGTCACTTCTAGCTAGGTTTTTCAATTTGTTTTTGGTCTAAAACTTTGTTACACGTGATACGAGTTTGATGGAAGCTACCGTTGGCTGAAAATAAAAGGAAGAGCAGTTTCTATGAAAAAGTATCTAAAACTGTTTGTTGAAAAACTCGCATAAATCGCCTGAGCAAACGAATTGTATTACAAAATCGGAACACACGAGTACCTCTTAAACTTCCGATCGGCGTACAATAACGGTATTTGTTAATTTAAAAATTCCCAATTTAGCAAACAGCACTCAAAAACATGTTGCTGGAAACAGTACCGCCCCTCAAGGCTGTACAACGCAAAAGCGGCTCAAATAAAAGAAGCGACTCTTGAACTCTGCAAAACAACACCGGCCCGACCGAAGCAAAACCACCCGCTGAAGTCCGCACCACGGGGGTAAGTGGGGGGTGCTACTAAACGTACAAAAAAGCACTGCCTTCACGTTCGAGAGAGTGTGGAGTCAATTTTATTCCAATGTAGGCGACCGCGCCACCAGCCACTTTTTGTTTCCGACTCTGAAACGCGAGGAGCGATGTACTCAAACACCTACAGACTTTTATTAAACCTACGTAGAAGCGAGCTCACAAGCGCGAGACTTACTTTGAAAATGTGTCATTGATTTGCGCTTTTTGCATCAGAACATGATGGAAATAAAGCAAGACTTTGGATTATATGAACTTCCCCAGCGAAGCGTATCGATCAAAGCGCACGGAGATGTTACATCACGAAAATTAAAAGTGAATTCTGTTCGTACACGAGCTGTTTACATACTGTTCTCCGCACCAGGGACCGGACCCGGTTAACCCAATAAATGCTAATTAAAAATAACGGCCAAAGCAAAACAGAATCAAATTCAACGATCGGGAATCACCTCAATCAGGCGCGACGCCGATATTGGCCCCCACCTCGCCAAATTACCCCCTAGTTACGACCCCTCCCACCCCCGTTGCCTTTTAAAGTGGTCTGCGCACTGCCACTGCTGCAAACAGAAAAAGTGCAAAAGAGAAACGAACGTAGCACCACCTCCGAGCTCTTTGTGGCCCAATCTGCGCCTCCGTCGTGTCCTTTTTATGCGCCAGCTTCTCTTACACGCTATCGAGAATCAAAGCTTCCCCAGGAAGAACTTTTTGAACACAGCTGCTAATGAAAATTTCACATTTCGAGCTCTCTTTGTCCGCCGTGTGCGCAGATAGGTGTACTTCCTTATCGCGATGCTCTCGGCTTTGTGGAGTGCACACGTGTCCGTTGCAACACCTACAAACGTGCCCTGCATCAATAATGCGCCGGGAGATACTCTCTGTCACAGAAAGAGTCGTATCGTGCCGAATTACGGAATGCCGTGTCTGTGTTGCAAAGAACTACGTCGTGTTCGGAGTTTGGATAAATAAATATTGCACCCTCACCCTCCCGATATCCCACTAAAAAAACATCCCTTTCGGTGATGCCGCCTTTAAACGCCTACAGATTGTACATTATCCTTAGTACGATTATGCACCCCCGTTGTTCAGGGAATAGACGGAGTGCCCGAGCGCCGCGGGCCATCCCCAGGGGCTCGTCTCTCATATTACGTCATGTTAGCAAATCAGCCAACGGTAGCTCGATATATTTCAATATATTTTACATCAAAATCGACAACATCTTAAAAAAACAAAAAAAAACCTTAAAAAAATTACATGATCACTAATGATATTTTTTCTTTGTCAACAGGTGGTCCAGGCTCAATACCAACGCCTCCAGTAACGTTACCGGGAGCAGAACTGTTCCCATTCGGACCAGCAATGGCGAGCCTGCCGACGGGAGGACTGATCCCTCCCCCTGGCGCTTTCTTACCACCCAATGGTCTTCTTCCTTTCGCTCCACATCCTGCAGACCTGGCAATGAAATCATTACCACCGGAGCTATCACTAAAGAATGGTATCAACCCATACGAGGCGTTGAGACACTTACAAAGCAACGTGTCTTCAATGGACACATCAAGCGCTCGACTATCACCTGCAAGCAGCAGACAAAGCGGTAGCCCAAGGAGCACAGTCAACGCTAGTCCTGACAGATCAAAAGCTGACTCAAAATCAGAAGTTAATTCGATGCATGACGCAACGATCACTGATGAATCAGACGAAGAACCAATTGAAGTCGTAAAATCTGCTTTTCACCCAACGCGACCAGCGAATGTTGAGCTCCAAGAGATGAAGAGGGTTCAGGCTGCGGACTCTACAGTGGCTGATAGGCCGCGAGTCAAAAATGAACTTAAGGCTCCTTCACAACGCACCACGAGAGTGCTGTCTTCTAGTCCCACGTCCACGAAAATCTCAAACGGCACGATACCAACGCACAAATCAGTGTGGCGGCCATATTGACAGTATAGTGCTAGTGCTAGACTTCTTAATAAAGTATCCCTCGTGATGATGGATCTGTTGAAATGTGATAAACCCATGAGCTTGTACATAATATAGGTATTACAAATCCCTTGATTTATATCAGATATTTATTGTTAGATTTATTTTAGAGCACTAGAGTCTAGATTAGCGAAGTAAATGTTGATAGATTATTTGTTACTTTTATTGCAGATGTGTTCAAGCTTATCTATATGATAATTATCTCGTAATTATAAATGTAAATTGATTTGTAAATGTATAAATGAAATTTTAATATTCTTCGAGAAACGACTGATTAATTTAATGGATAAGAAAGACAAATGTATAATTGTAAATAGTTTAAAAAGGTATTTATTAAACGAACGATATGTACAATGAATGTCTGCCAGTTGGCAATGTATAATCGAAATGTATATATGTATCTAGAGGTAACGAGATAAAAGAAAGATTCTGAGAAATTAACACTGATTTTCATTACTTGGAACAGAAACCCAAATCCGAAAATGAATTGTTTAATTCGCTGCATCTTGAGGGCGAATTAATTATGCAGACAAAAATAAATTTTCTGACAATAAACAGGACTTCTGTACCATCAAAAAACCGGCCAAGAGGTTCCGTAGCACCAAACAATATAATAACAATATATTTTACGCTCATTCATATATCATCCGCTCATTCAAAGTATGTTAATGAAAACCAAAGTTACTGCTGCAGCAGTCACGTTACGTAACGAGTTTTGTTTTTCACGAAAAAGTGCCATATCTCAAAAAGAAATAAATATCAAATCTTATTCAAACCAATTTTCGTTGAAAAATTACGTTCTACAAACCGACTTACTTACTTTAAAAATTAAAGTGGCCCAATTTTCACGGCTTTAGATGCAAATATTTCAACAACCATTAACTCAAGAAAGAAGTGTTTTAGGAAACTCGATATATTTTTTCAAGAGCTGTCGATAAACACCCCACACAGTTATATACCTTGAAACTGTTATATTCAACCCCCAGTTACAAATGTATGGAGAGATGCTGTGACATACGGACGGGCAGACAGACAGACAGGACGTATCTGTATGGGTTCCGTTTTAGCCACATGGCTACGGAACCCTAAAAAGAGATTTTTGTTTTCAGTAAGTCGGTTATTTTATTTCAATTTGCTTATAAATTGCAAAACCTTTCTCTCTGTTAATAACTTATGGTCGGGCCTTGCAAAAGTTTGCCACACTGCACTCCTAATTCCCTATGACTGGATAAGCAAACAAGATACATCCAAAACCAGCAATGCAAAACCATTCACCTTCCATACATTTACATGGAAATGCAGTTTATGAACGAACACAATGTGCATGGCACATGGTTATTGTTGAGTTAACCGTGAACTCTTATAAACACTCGCACACTAAAATGACGCAGGAAGCAGGATGAATCAAGTCAGCACACTCATTACCGAGATGTTTTCAATGAAGTGAATTTAAATTGCCTTGTAATTTTCAATGGGAATTATAACCGGGCTAAGGCTTCTCTTAATACGAAAAAGAAACGAGTCACACTAGCTCATCTGTTAAAAACCCAGGTTCCCTCAAAATCATGATAAATAAATAAATCATCATTTTTGCCTTTTCCCAACTATATTGAAGTCGGCTTCCAGTCTAACCGGATGCAGCAGAATATCAGTATTTTACATGGAGCGACTGCCTATCTGACCTCCACAACCCAGTCAGTACTGGGTAATACGATATCCCTTGGCTAGACTGGTTGTCAGACTTTTTGGCCCACTGACTACCTAACCACTGTCAAAGATCTGCAAATGACACCCGAGACCAACGGCTTAACGTGCTTTCCGAGGCACGGAGGAAACTCGGTATGTAATGGGTGGTCACCCATCCACAGACCAACCTAGGCAAGCACGGCTTAACCTAAAGATCGACCCGAGCGGCTGTTATTATTAAGCCACGACCTCTTCTCATGATATTTTTTTTTTTTTTTTAACAAAAAAATGTTTTATTTTCCTTCTATCATTTTGCCGAGATCATGATGTGTTCTTTTAACCTTTGTCCAGTGATATCTAACTAATAACAAAAGTAACAAAATCATATTGATACTTGTCAGGTTTAGATCTAAACCAAAAGCTTCGAGCTCCACAAAAGCGTCGCTTTTTCTTCAGATCACTAACACAAAATTAATTTAATCTCTACTAGATAATGGTGGCTATACCAAAGATATTTTTGGGTTCATTTAAGGTTCAATCTTCCAACATGCTAACTTTGAAACCTTCTTGGCCCTCGAACCTACGAAGTAAATAAAATACCAGGTACACTTGACACTTTCAGGACACAGTTTTACTGGCGTAGTACCTTTACTAGTATGTAGTGTTGGTACTGACTTCGTTAATTTTCAATCACAGTCCAGTGGCCGTGTGCTCGGCTTCTGATGGCGCCGTAAGTGTTGGAAAGTGAGAAAAATTGAATCTCGAAGCTACGGCTAGCTTCGTAGTCGGTTATAGGCTTACAGGCGTCCGGGTTCATCGTTATAAGCCGGGCGGTAGGTGGGTGCAATGTTGCTGAAAAAGTGTGATGGGTAAATAGTGACAGTATCTTTTATATTTATAGAAAACTGTATCAGCATAGATTTACTTCACAATGTGTTTCACATAGATTTGCAAGTTACTCAATCGAGATTTTTTTTCAATAATTTAAAAGGGGTAGGCATATAGGACGCCACCAGCTATGATCCCGAGGAAAAGTCTCCGCTTACTTTATGTATCGGGTTAGTAATTGAGAAAGAGTCAAAAAGATTTTTATCAGGCCATGTTGAAATTGTGTGCCTTTTTATAATTTTCTGTATTTGCTAAAAGCCGAAGTAATGTTACACCTGGTTCGAGCCGGCTATACCTAGGTGCGGCTTTATATTTGTGGGTTTTATGCAACGAATTTGGATGTAACGCTCGCCGGCCACGGCCGCGGGACCGCTCGCTCAGCTCGCGCGCATTTGGTCACAGTTCTAACCTAACCTAATCCATTTAGTTGATGTGACCTAGCAATAAAAAGGATATACCTAAGTTTAACAAACTGCTACCGGCCGCACCTAGGTATGTTCGGCTAGAACCAAGTGTAACCTTACTTCGGCTTTTAGCCGTAACATATGCACAATTAATTAGTATTTTCATAAAGTTCATATGCACGTACAAGTGGCCTCCTTAACTAGAATATTATATAATAGACTGTTTTAATATATGTATCTCTAATCACGACATTTTTTTAATTTAATGGCGAAAAATCACCTCTAGTGGCAATTTTCAACCTAATACAGCCAATCAAAACAAAAACCTTCGTGTAAAAGTACAAAATGTCATCACAAAGGTGTGTACCCATTCAGGCATTAGTACGTAGATGCGTATGGGCCGCTGGGCGAGTGGGCGCTATCAATTGTGTTTGCTGCTGCTGATCTAGTTAGCTGATTGCAGGCAGCCGCGGTCGCGCCGCTTCTCAAATAACGTTTGGATACCTGAAGGGGGATATGACTATGTTTTTACGAATATTTAAATGTTTTTATAGCTATCCGTGAGAGTATTATTAGGTTTTGGATAACAAGAAAAAAAAATACCCCGATATTTTTTTATAAAATGTACTAAAATAAGGAAACTATTACATGGCAACACAGGGGCGCGGGCGGCGACACTTCAGTCGTTTTTCGGGTAGTGACGTCATAAACAAACAATTGACGAACGAATATACTATTATAATGAACTGTTGAAGTAATTGTTGCTTTATCAGTGACAATGCACTGTGCAGTATTATTTTTAAAAGTAAGTTAAAAACAAAAAGTGATACGTTTGAGAGAAAAATCAATGTCTTGCTGAACATCATTGATTAATTATCATTCCGTAACATCATTATTATGTTACGGAAGCCTATATTTCTCAGAAAGTGGAGGCACTTAAATTGCAGAAGTATATCAGTAGTGCTATCAAATTTCGCCTGTTACATTGAAGTAGAGATCGATCGGCACCAGGATCAAGATCCAGCTGCCTATTGGCTATTAAGCTATTGGCCAACACAACTATCGGCACAATGATGCTGTACTCACGTCCCACATGTCGGCAACCTCTCGAGCCAGATCTATATTTTAATTGTTTTATAACCTTTATTTTTAATCATTTTTATTTTATAATCAACATCACAGTTTGTTCCCTTCCTTAGAAAAAACAGAATTTTATTTGTTGTATAATTTACCCACTCAGCTATACATTAAACGAACCATTGCTGATGCACCCAGAGGTCCACCGAAAGCAATAATCGGCCAGTAGTCGGCAGTCGGCCAAAGTCATAGTCGGCCCATCTCTAATTTTAATTTCCTGAAAATAAGGAGCAAGCCTATTATCATCAACCGGGCACAAATCCAGACTGCTGCTGAGAAATTCTTGATGAAAAACTCAAATACACTTCACCCGTCTTGGAAATCGAACCTAAGACCTCGTGTTCAGCCTTGCGGCCATTAGATCAACGAGGCAGCTCAACGCTTACTGCAACCCTCCGTTTCCAACAGCTTCATATACTCGTATTTGGGTTTAGTTGTCTAAAAACGCATTCTTATTTATTATTTTATGCGGTACCTCAGTAAAAAATAACATTCTCTAGCCACGTCCGTCCTTAAAGATTAATTTTAAAAACAGCCTATAAAACTAAAACAAAATGAATTAAAAACAAAACTCATCGTTATGCAGCATCATATCCAACTCTGTCGCATACATCAGTGAATAGAAGCACCTCATTACACAAACCTTTGATTCGCGCACTCGTTATGTTATGACTTACTTTTTGGTCCAACCATTTTCCATACAGTGTACAACCAACCTATTTGGCCGTATTAAAAACTTGTGGCCAGACGGGCGCGTCAGTGAATATATTCTGAATTTGAAATTTTGTTTGAGCCAATGGACGTATGTTTTCAATGCGCAAGTGATTACAGTATGAGGTTTGTCTATGTGTGTCTGTTTATGTGAGTCTGTTTATAGCTTTTCCGTGTGTTTGTAGATTCCTATCTACTTTTTCCTATATCAGTGGAAAATTAACGAAGAGTCCGATGCCTTTAGCTCTGTTTTCTTTTTTTGAATTTTGTTTTATTGTCTCTGGCATGACTTGCTTTTTAAAGTAAACTAAAACAAAACTCCATTTTGCTTAGTGTTCACCTTTTTAGTTTTGATGTTAGGATGCACCTACATTTATGTGTTTATATCTGTTTTTCTCTTTATCTTCGTATAACTTAGATATTTATCTCTGACGTGGATTTGGTGAAAATATTCTGTTGAAAATGCGGAACTCGTGGTTACATAAAAACAGATCTTTAAGTTAAGCCGTACTTGCCTAGACTGGTCTGTGGATGGGTGACCACCCATTACATACCGAGTTTCCTCCTTGCCTTGGAAAGCACGTTAAGCCGTTGGTTCCGGCTGTCATTTGTAAGTCTTTGACTTACGTTACAGTTAGTCAGTGGCCCAAAAAGTCTGACAATCAGTCTTATCAAGGGATATCGTATTACCCAGTACTAACTGGCTTGTGGAGGTCAGATAGGCAGTCGCTCCATGTAAAATACTGGTATTCAGCTGCATCCGGTTAGACTGGAAGCCGACCCCAACATAGTTGGTAAAAGGCTAGGCAGATGATGATGATGATGATGATTCTGCCGAAAATGAAAGAATGCAAAACAAGTAACGGTCATGCAAGGTGACCAATTCATGGACGTATTTATTGACGTAAGGCGGGTCTTAATCAAAGTCTATTCCTAGTAAAATCTCTCAACGATATACCAAGCGATTCTTAGAAAAGTCGATGTCGCTTTTGACAACTTTCTCTCGAAGAGAGGGGCTGAAGATTTTTTCCAGTAAATGTCTAGAATTCACGTGTAGTCAAAAAATAAACTTATCCAAGAATTAGCCTTGATCGATAAAAATAATACCTCTGCTATTTGTCATAGTTTTAGTATATAATAGAACGCAAACACACTCAGGTTTGTTAATTACAATGTACGACTGGTGATCTTAGGTACGATCATAAATACATGACTTCTTGCAATACCAATCAATCAATTTTATATACGGGGTGGAAGGAGCACCGATACGAAAACGGTTACTACGTATTTAGTACATCATTATGAGCCCCCTACATGTAAAATTTTTTGATCGGTTATTAAAAAAAAATCAGCTATTCCATACATTTTGACCGTGTGGGTATTGCACTTTTGTAGGAAACAGCTGTTTTTTTTTAATAACCGATGAAATATTTATATTTTTATAGCTGACCCGCGCAACTTCGTCTGCGTCACTTAGGGGTATGAAAAATAGATAGTAGCCGATTCTCATAGATACCGGATAAGCACAAAAAATTTCATCAAAATCGGTCAAGCCGTTTCGGAGGAGTATGGCAACGAAAACTGTGACACGAGAATTTTATATATTAGATTGGCTCAGAGTGATGTACTGAATACGTGGTAACCGTTTTCGCGTCGGTGTCTATTCCACCCCGTATACCTGTTTGGGTAATAGCCACGTTATTGCAACGTCAGAGGCACATTTCAGATCATCGAGGTGCCAAATGGAAACCAATCCCTGAAAACTATACAGGCAATCCTAAAATCGCGAAAAAAGGCTCACTTTCAGCACAACAGCTCGCAACTGTACTTACCCTTAAGGATAAAAGCGAAACAGGGCCTACGTTACGTAAAAATATTTTTTTTTTTTTTTCGTTTTAATTCCACCGTGTCGCAATGCAGGAACCGCGGCTTAACCCGCCGCCGCCGCCGGCTAGCGAGCGACAGCACATATCGATAAGATCGACATCGCACCAATCGCACCTGCTTTTATTGTTTTAACCCGTTTCAACCCGCTCGGCGGAAGATCGCCGCGGGCTCGACCCGGCAAAAATTCTAAATGGAGGTATTCTAAATGTCGATGGATTTATCGCACAGATATCACTTAGCACCCATTAGAATGTAAGTAATGTTTTTTGGTATTGAGTGTTTTTCGGGAGTGCTGTGAAGGGTATGCTAATTCAACTGATTTAAAAATTCGTGGGTCTCAGATTGACGTGCGTCATCATCTACAACCAACAACCATAATAATCTGTCTCTGTTCACTGGCGAACGCTTCAAAGAAAGACTCAAGCTATGGTGAGAAAGTGTTTCCCTACCCAGCCCATTTGTGCCACTTGCTGAAAATCTCCCACCTGGACACGAATTGCCATGGCTGACCTGGAAGTCTTTGAATAGGCTCCGGACACAGGTTGACTGAAGCAAGGAAAACCTATTCAGGTGGATATTCATAGATGACTCTGCCCTGATATCGTGCCTATCCTGCCTATTTTGTAAGGAGTTGATGGACGCTACTATAAAGTGCCTAACTCGTCGCCAAATTTTAGACACGTTAAGAAGAACCATAATAATTCCCCAATGTAACGACTAATTACCATAATTTTACAAAGGCCAAATCATACGCAATCAATCTTAACTTCCATTCTAAACAACCAATTCCCCCGATTAGAATCAATAATAAACTTCGCAAAAATCCCCAAAAGTATGACAGACAAATCCCTTGTCATCCCACTCGAAAGTCAGAAGGGGCGACAGAGCCATACTGGACAATTCAGAAAGAAATCTCGCTGATAAAATTTTAATGCCTGTATAAAAAGGCTATAAATTTGATTTACGCGCCCCCGGCCGCTGTAACGGGGTAATATCGAAAAATAACACGAGATAATGTTGGCTTACAGAGTGGGGCCGGGGTTGGATTAGGTGATATTTGCGTTCGGAATGTATGAAGGCAGCGTCCGCGGCGACTCGGCGCGGTGTCCGGAACGCGCGTTGCCGCGGTGTCAGTCAGAACAAATAAACTCGATCCGTGAAATGTTTGTGAGTTCAATTGGAAGTCTATAAACTTGTAGACCATGTCACTTTGTCATCAAGTATAGATATTACATACATAAAACATTACTCATGTAGCCAGGGGAGAAATCTCAATGAAAATCGTAAAAAACAAAAGTAATATATTTAAATGCAAAAAGAAATGTGTTGTTTATAAAAAACAGGCGGGGGACGGAACTTACCTCATGAAACACATAAAATATTCGCAAAGAAAGCACTTGGATATAATAAATTCCTTATTGGGCCGCGGCAGGAACACAAAATGAGTAGAAGAAGCCACTTAAAAAGATTGGCACTCAACGAACCGGCATAATCTATGCAAATTACGTCAAATTAGGAGTCGTCAACACGCTTTGCCTCCTCTACGTAATTTTGAAGGCAAACCCTCCTTTATTATTAATATTTATTCCTCTCCTTCCGTCCAAGATGGGGAAAAAAATAAATCTCGCCGAAACACTTCGATCGACTAATGAATCGGATAAATAAATTGATGGAAACATTTCACATTCACATGTATGGAGGTTTTCCTCGTAGCTGTTCTGAAATTGTTGGAGAGGGTTAATTGGATGTTATGATTCCGTATTCCGTGAACAGTTGGTCTAATACTTATCGGGATTGATTGTGAAAAGTTTGATGCAGATCTTATCCGAAAAAATTAGATCACTATGGCAATGTGTCGATATCATTTTCAGTCTTCGTTTTTCTATGGCTGCCTCGTTGGTCTAGTGGTCGCAAGTGCGACTGCTGAGCATGAGGTCTTGGGGTCGATTCCCAGGTCGAGCAAACTTTTATTGGGGTTTTCCATCAGGAATTTCTCAGTAGGATTTGTGCCCGGTTAATGGCAATAGGCTCGCCCCCTATTACATGGGACTTAAACATAACTGGTGAAATGTGGGTGTACTATTAGGTTCACCTCTGCCTTACCCGTCGAGGATTACAAGCGTGCTGTTATGTTTTTTTCTTTCACAGAGTTGCCTGAAAAACAAAACTTTTCGTTAGCCTGCTGATAGTAGAAACATAGACACAATTTCAAGGGAATATTTTCAAACTAGAGTAAAATGTCATGTTTCAACGTCAAAATACTCAAGGCTCATCTCCCTAAAACGTGGAATAAAGCTCCTAGCACTGACAACATGGTTACTATTCGGAGAATGTTTACTTCAACATTTCAGTATTGAGCTCTGAAACGGCAATTATTTGCTGCACAACGTATAGTTTAGTTGCCCATTTTTCTGCACTGGTTTTCAAAAGTTGTAAATACTTATTTCTCTGTAAACTATACAAATTTTTGTATTTTGATTCTTCATCGATGTATGAAGGCTAACGATTTTGATAACTAGAATTGTGATCTGATGTAACATCATAACATCACGCCTGTAATCCCCGTAGGGTTAGGCAAAGATGTACTAATAGGTAACACATTTCGCCAGTTTAAGTCCGATTGATAAGGGGCGAGCCTATTGCCATCAACCAGGCACGAATCCAGACTCCGTGGCTGCTCTGAAAAATTCCTGATGGAAAAACCCAATAGCACTTTGTCAGACCCGGGAATCGAACTCAGGACCTCATGCTCAGTAATCGCACCTGCAACCACGCGAGAAACGAGCCATCTGATGTCTTAAAGAAATATCTATTGAACTTTCATCATCATCATCATCACAGCCCGACTTCACCCAATGCTGGGTTTAGGCCTCTCTATGTTTGTGCCCAGCTCCACACTCCTATGCCAGCCTGTTCACTGAATTTTAATACAATCAGCTGACTACATCACGCAGACTTTGAGCAGCGTAAATTACGTAAGTATTACGCTCATCTGACCCCCTTCAGATTCATTAAAACATTTTATTTGTACATTTTTGTAATATACCTCATGTCATTAACTGAAAAAAATCGACAGGGTTGCATAATTAATATTGCGAAACTTAATGAGAACATGAATTTCGGCTTTGCTGTGACCAATTTATTGACATTATGTTTCGTAACCTACAATTCAATATTTTACTACCCGATATTAAAATTGAATATTAAGTTCAGTATTAATTAGTTATTGTTAATTAGCAATGAAGAAATAATTACCATTTCTGAGAGACATTTTTATTTCAATTGGACGACAATTTGAGCGAAAAAAGCAGAAATGCTTAATACATTTCAAAAGAAATATTCTCGTTCAAATTACAAGAATTCTTAAACCAGTTTTGGCGAATTTTGGAAGTATCATTTGTTTTAATCCTTACTATGAACACAGTTTTAAAATTCTACATGTTCCACGTTCTATTTTTTAATCCATTTGAAATTGGTGTCGTAGGAAAAACTTAAGATTTCCTAACTATAATATGTGAAAGAAAAAATACACAAATGGAACAAATGGCAATCCTCGAGGAAGTCAACGACCCACCGAATATCGCTCCGTGTACCTCGTCTGCGCAACCACGACCACTCTGACAAGAGTGTTTCGACTAGGAAGAACTATATGTACATGTACTGACTGCTAGAGGTCGCAAGCGATACTGATGTCCTGCGTTCGACTTCCAAGTCGGACTAAGTGTTATTGGGTTTTGCATCAAGACTTTCTCAGTAGCTGTCACTACTACAATTTGTGTCCAGTTGATGGCAAGACTCGCTCCCTATTGGCCTTATTATATGGGACTTAAAAAAAACATTATGTGGTGTACTATTACGTACACTTCTGCCTAAACTTTCGAGCAATCCGCTGTTTGTGAATGTGAGTTTAAATGTTTGTAAACGCACCCACGATACAGGAGAGAGAAAGAGAGAATTCCTAGTGTGGGGCAATGTATAAAAAAAAAAAAAGAATCCAGGTGTGATGACATTATGTTATTTATACAACTTGGCTATATCTAAAAGTAACCCAGCTTAAATCGCACAAAACATCGTGCAAATGTAGTGTTATACATACAGTTCTAAGTTGATTATACTAACACTAATGTTATTTGTATGTATATTTAGGTTAAGGTATTTATCTATGGATCTTTGTTACCTGAAAATAAATGTATCCTTGTTGTTGTTAAATCATTGTTTTGTTTTACTGCAGATATTTTTATGCCGAAGTTGCAGAAAGGCTTCCACCGGGACACACGCTGCCATGGCCCATCTGGAAGACCCTAAACCGATTGCGAAGCCAGGTGGGCCGCTGCAGAGACAACCTGGTCCGGTGGGGGTATTCCGATGTAGCCATGTGTGACTGCGGTGCCTCAACACAAACTGTGGCTCACCTCCTGTCTTGCACCATGTGTGGTTCCACGTGCACTTTGAGGGACTTGTCCGAGGCCACCACCAACGCCGTCGAGATGACAGAATTCTGGACCAACACAAATTTAATTTAAAAAAAAAGGGAAATCATCGACACGGCGAAGATGACTGCAGATCTAAAGATATAAACTTTATGCACAAACTCTGTGATAGATAAACTTAAAAGTAACATTATTACCTTAAAACACCACATCTGCGGGTTTATGACCTCCTTCAAAACAAAACACGATCCTACCATAACCAAGAGCAATGTTTTTAAAGAAAGTCGGCAACTAACAAGCCGACGGCCGGCAAACATGAAAGGGCAAACGCAATAAAAAATCATAAAAATGACCCAAAATATTGTTTGTATAATACCCGTAACTAAACAGAGCTTTAAAAATATCCCCCCAGCCTCACAAATGCTACTGGTTTTGTAAGAAACTTACCTTTGTGGTGATACAATAATTTTCTCTAAAACAATTATTTTTATTAGGCACTTTCTTAGGTAGAAATGTTTTTTTTTTTACTTGTTTGGCAATAAAATCATAGAGAAATGTTGTTTTAAGAAAAAGGAACAGGTTTATAGATACCTATATTTTTTATTTTATTATTGGTAACATTATCTGTTAGGTATTATTTGAGACATCGTAGACCGCGTAGACTTTCGTAGCAGCCCCGTAGGTCTGTGCTACGGCAGGCCTTGCTACGTCGCCTACGCGGATCAATCTCGTAGACGAACTAAAGAAACATGAGTGGTAATATTGAGATACGTATTTTATAATTACTTTCTTTTTGTTTTGAGACGGATTTTTATCTAATTAAGATCGGCTAGTTAATCAAGGTGAAGTGATGCCTGTTGAGATCTGTCCGTGGATTGGTGACCACCCATTACATGCCACAAAACCTCGCCGTTTCTCGGAAAGCACGTTAAGTTGGTGGTAGCTGATCGTCATTAAGAGTAGTCTGAAGCCTGAAAAGTGAAACGAATACTGTTGAGAAAGATTGATATGATCTTGTTGTACTGAACTGATTATGTTGGTAATAAAATAAGCCTGCCTCGTTGCTCTAGTGGTCGCAATCGTGACTGCTGAGCATGAGTTCCTGGGATTGTTAAATGCATTTGTGCCCAATTGATGGCAATGGGCTCGCCCCCTATTACATGAGACTTAAACACAACTGGCGAAATGTGGGCGTACTATTAGGTACACCTCTGACGAATGACAATGAAAAGACGATTACATGCGTAATATTATGTTAAAATAAACACAAATCAAAACAAAATATCACTCAATGAAACTCGTCCGCCGCATTAACCGACCTCCCTTTTAATATAACAACGCAACTACCACTAAAATCTTAACAACTCAATTCTCACATAAACCTCAATTTCAACGATCTTAGAGCCCACAGTTCATAACCCTATAACTACCGCGTCACCAAATCCCACCCGTCTAACCCGTTGCACATACGCAAATTGCACACGCCTAAATGGGTTTCGGCGTCCATCTACTGGGCGGCTAGTCATTAACTCACGGAAGCAAGTACAGCGGACCAATTTCCCCAACCGGTTGCCAATTAACAGCACTTGGGTGCCGGCGAACTGGCCGCCGGGTTAGCAAGGCGGTCGAAGGGTTAGCAAGATGTTTGTCATGATTTACGATTGAGGAAAGAGGGTTGGGTCGTTTCGGAGTTCGTGAGCGTTTGAGGGTTAGAATGTTGTAAGTTTTGAATGTTCTTGTGTGGGTGGTTATTACTGTCACGGTTTGAAGAATTAATAAATCATTTAAAATTATTATGAGTTTTTAAGTTTTCGATTTTGATAGTTTTAATCTTTTTTTTTTTGTACAAATCCGCCGCACTATTCTCAAACCACTGCAACACCTGAAAGCCCGAATCATAGACAATGAAGCTCGACGAAGTGCCAGAACAATTTAACTGTCTTGGATCCCGTAACGAAATTAATCAGAAAAGAATATCGGAGGAGTAGGAAAAACATAATTTCCACTTCCCTCCATCAGCAGGAGACAGAACAAAACAAGACCATTAGGCACAAAACAGTTGAAGACTCTTGAGTTGCATCGCGTAACATTAATGAGAATTTATTACTGAATAACCTGAAATCTGCTTCGGATATTTACAGTAAGTACCATGACAATCACTTGCTTTTCGGTGAAGGAGAACATCGTGAGGAAACCAGCATGCCTGTGAGATATTTCTTGACGGCATGTAAAGCCAAGTCAGACGCCCATGGGCGGCCTAAAAACTCTGACACCAGGTTACGAACTAACCACACGATAAAGAAGACCATGACAATTCCTCGTTAAACAAATACATGTCTTCCTGATCAACATACATTTATACATAAACTCACGCCTTTTCCCCATGGGGATAGGCAGAAACCACAGAACCTGCTAAGATCCTTACATACTCCTTTTGCCTCGGCCATGTTCATACATCTGGTCATACACGCACGCCGGTTGCGAGTACTACACTCCTGACCTTTTTGAAGAACTTCACCAATAAGGTCAGTGTATGATCAAATTATGAATTAAGTTCTCGTCATTATTTAAGACGATTAACTCACTCACAAAATTATGACGTAAGATTTAATTCGATAACATTAATTTATTAAATGATATTTTAAGTTCCGACTTTAAACTTATCGAAAACACAGAACTTATGTCGATTTACAGCGTAACATTTATCCCATAGCACTGCGGTAATTGGGTACGCTTTAAACCTTAATTTACTTTTAAAACAAGTTTAAATAAAATCCAACGTGTTTGCGCTCGACTAACGGTGAACCTTTTTAATGCAACATTTTTACTGTGCCATATAAAAATGTCTTTATTTACTTAGGCAAAAGTCCCAAAGCAATTGGCCCAAATCGGTAAAAAGTAGAGCCCGAATTGCCCAAAAGTAATGCATTTTTTTACAAGAGCCTTTCTACAGTTATAAATATGTAAATATTATGCAACTTAAATGGGGCACACTGGAAGAAATTATTGCAAAAAAGTCGAAACGGTACTTAGACAATGGTCGTTCGCAGTAAAGAAATGCAGTTAGAAATGATTATTGTGTAACGGAGTCATTAACTTTTTTACGAAAAAAAGTAGATCTGTAACATCGCTTTTTTCGAGTATGCCCATATTTTTGCAAACAATTAGCGTCTGGCGAATTTTACGCTACTTTCTGGGAATATTTAATAGCGACGTATTGTTGTATTAGTCTTGCTTTCTCCCGGTCTATTTATATAGTACAAAGCATTTCTCTTAATAATTAATTTTGTTTTCTTCTGCGCACGTGACTTTTCTACTTATCTATTTACAGGTTGGGTACATTTTTCATTATAATTGTTGAAAATCACGGAAGATATCCCGTAAGTGACAGTGTACCTAAGTTTAGTTATAAGCCTTGAAAGCTTAAAACAGTGTTTAATAAGCCTCAAGATTTATCATAATTTTCTGCTTAGCCTATTTCCAACTACATACGTCGGGGTCGACTTCCAGTCTATCCGGATGCAGCTGAACGCCAGTATTTTACATGGAGCCACTGCCTACCTGACCTCCACAGTATAGTTATTGAGCAATACAATACGCCTTGGTAAGACTGGTTGTCAGACTTTCAGGCTAGGGCGAAGGAACACCGACGCGAAAAAGGGTACGAAGTATTCAGTACATCATTCTGGCCACATAGAAATTTTTCATCGGTTATTAAAAAAAAACAGCTGTTTCCTACAAAAGTGCAATACCTACACAGCCAAAATGTATGAAACACCAATATTTTTTTCGTCGGTGTCCCGATTCCACGCCGTATATCACATTTATAAAAAAAATCAGAATGTATCAAACTTGCAAATCAGCGCGCAGTCGGTGAAAAATTCTTGCGTGTAGCGCCCGCGACCGCCTCGGTCGGCAAGCGGGTAGGATGTCACCCGAACACTTTACTGTAAGGCTGACTCTAAACGAACCCAATAGATTTTGATTGTGGTTAAATGGTCCAGGTTGAACTCAAAGTATTTTGAAAGCTGTTTGTTAGTATGAAAAACAAGTTTTGACGTCAAAGAATGAAAGAATGATGACTAAATGATAGCGTGATGGTTGACTTGAGATATTGGAAGGAAATAAGTTGCAGTAGCATGAAACAAGGGCAGGAAAATGAAGATATCAAGTTGCCAAAAATTAAAAAAAAAAAATTAAGATGATAAAAGTACATCGAACTAGTCACATCATAGGCTTTCAAATTACATATGTCTCATCACCGTTGAACGGGTTTTAGTTTGGTCCAAAAAGCCCATGGTCTTTTTTTTTTAAACATTAATTTTATACTTTTTGCTGTGCCGTTACAATTGTACCTTAGCTTTAAGCCCATTGTAAGATCTTCACATATTATAAAATGCAAATAAAGATATCAATATTATAATATTGTATCTGAAACTGCTTTACCTTATATGTTCATTTTTCAGGTTTTTAAGTCACGTATCTATTAATTACATTTTAAAATAAAATTTTCCTTCATAACAGTCCACCATCTTCGAAAGCACGTCGCAGCCCTACGCCGCCACGTCTTACCACTCGCATTATGATAACTTTCCTTTCACCTTACATTATTCAATTTAGTAACAGGTGTGTTCTCGAATCTGAATGAGGTCCTCGCGGCTCCTCGCGGTTCCTCGCGTTTCGTCGCGTTTGTGGCAATAGAATTCAGTTTTATTTGCGTATTCACTCAAGTAACTGTCGGGAAACACGCAAGGAGTGTGAAAACTATTTTTGCATGAATAAAAATAAGGGATGGGAATTCGGGTGACAATTTTTTCATTCATATATTTTATGTTAAGGGTTTTTTCTCTACGGCCATGAGTTCTTCGTAATCTACTTCAAGGTTATTCATTTTATCGGACACCCTGCACAATAAATCCTTATGAAATAATGATTCGTTATAATAATTATAGTATTTTTCCCGTAAATGTCTATTATGTTAAAATAAATCCATTCTTCTTCTAAGCGTTCTAAGCGACAATTTAAATTGAGTCAGCCCAAAATTTGGCAGCGAGTTTGTCACATTCAGGAGCGTAAATACATGGAAGAAGTAAATCCATTCATTATTTTATTTTTATGTACACACAAAACACATATACAGGAAATAAACCAGTACAAAACATTTTCCCGTAATACACGATGACTAGTGAACCACGTAATTTTCCATGTCCAAAGCGAAACACATTTCGCCCAAAAACAAAACAAAGCAACACACAGCTCAAAAGAGCAACGAATGGAGCTAGCGAACGAATTAGTCAAATAAACACCTAGTGAGCCAAAACAGTCGACGCTCGGACAAAAATAAAAAAGCAAAATATTCTGCCTAATACTCAACTGCAACGATTTTTTCCACACACGTCCGCGGCGAACAAATTGAAATTCATTAGTACGTGGGTACGGGGCTCGGAGAGGGTGTTAAGGAAAATTAACGAGCTATATATGAATTAACACTCATACCGTGACCCGGCTGCAGATCAATACGGAATCAGCGACAGTTTTTTGAAACGGTTAACCGTGGCGGGCTTAACTTGGATAACGAGTAAGTTGATACATTTTTGTGCGCTGTACAGTACTGTTGGCGAAAGAGATACGTTCGTACCTATCTACAAATACTTGTTATACAGTTGTGCATTTCGGTGCACCTTGCGAGCACTGGTGTACCTATGTGTATGCGTTCGTCAGAATTTTTTGGAGACAACAGTCATACTAAGACATATCCGCTAAAGGTCAACGATATCTCATCACTGGCTCACCGTGCTTACTATCTGGTCTCAAGACGAGGGAATGACGTTACGATGCTTATAAGGGAGCATTGCAGTATTAAGTTTCATTGAAAGAATCCTGAACGAATCGAGTTGAGGCGATACTTAACCCGTGCAGTGCTTACATGACGGCGCGGTTGGCGCAGTGGCTAAGATTGCCTTCTGCGCTGCGTGTCGCGGGTTCGATACCCGCACGGAACAAATACTTATATGGCCTACAGGCAGTTGTTCTGGGTCTGGTTGTTTTTGTATGTGAGTTTAACACCTACGATACAGGAGAAATTCCTTGGGTGAGGCAACGTTTTTTTTATATTGGTGAGTGGTAACCATAAGCTCAATTTAAGACTAACACTGACAATTGCGTTATGTGATTCACCTACTAATCGTTTGTGTGATCAAAGCTCATATGCTATGATAGCAACGAACGTATGATCGCCTCCTATATTAATATCGTCCAAGTTTTTGAAACAGCAGTTCCCCCTTGTTAAAACTTGCAAAAGGGAAGCCAAGACTGCAGGGCTCAATAATTATTGTCATGATTGAAATCGGATGAGGACAGTAATCGTGTGTTATATCGATTTGTTACTGTTTCATGATTGACTTAGTAATTATTTTTTATTTATTTATTTTAGTACATGGAGGACTTACAGCTAATAAAAACAAACAAAAAAGGAAACCATAATCACCAGAAAGCCAATTACAAATCCTCACGTATAGGCTTATAATAGAAAAAAATTATGGTGTGAGCAGAAAAACAGAAAACACACCGCTTTAATCAAAGTAAGAAGAATATAAATACCAATGCCTTGTATTTTACTGGTTTGCTTGCATACCTATCTTCTTTGTCCGTTGTACCTGTTTAAAAACCACGTGTAAGTAGATACGATTTCCATTGTTGACATATCAGATCAAAGTTAATTTAAATTCGTCATTACTCTTAATTAACTTAATTAGCGATTTTCAACTATACGGGACTTTCAGAATATTATCCAATTTTATGTACACAATCATGATATAATCATAACTTTCAGCCTTCTCATTCATTCTCTACTGAAATGACTTGTTGGCAGGTTCTTAATAAATTAAACAAACTTTAAAAAATGATTGCCTCGATGGTCGAGTGCTCGCAAGTGCGACTGCTGAGCATGAGGTCCTGAGTTTCCCGATTTTGATTCCCGAGTCGATCAAAGCGTTATTGGGTTTTTCCCTCAGGAATTTCTCAGTAGCAGCCACAGAGTCTTGATTTGTGCCCGGTTGATGGCAATAGGCTTGCCCCCTATTACATGGGACGTAAACATAACTGACGAAATATGGGTGTACTATTAGGTACACCTCTGCCTAACCCTTCGTGAATTACAGGCGTGATGTGAAAAATAGAAATAAAGAAAAGCAGTATATCGTAAGCTAATCCATAACAAAAGATTAACCAACAATCAAATAAACAATAAACAAGCAACATCATAAAAACAAAACAAGATCATTAACAAGTCGTTTCATTGCATGACACATTTCTTCGTAAGCTGTTCACAACAAGATTACGTCTACAAAAAGAATCCAGTCGCACGGTGAACGGGGGCCTTTAATCTATCCAAATCCTTACCCAAATAGCTGAGATGGTGCATAGACGGTGCGGATTAAGCGAGACTTTGTCTTACTCAACAGCTTACGCATTTAACGCAAGTCAATCTGTTCTTAGGAGCTGGGACATGACTTCCCCTTGTTCCGGCTAAGTCTGAGACGTTATCTCACTATTAATGATTTTTATTAAGAGGTTCGTGATTAAGATTTGAAGAGGCTTTTAGAAACGTGGTTGGGGATAGATTACGTAGGGCGTAGGCTAATTAAACGGTATTGGGATAAGATGAAGATGTAAACGTGAATGATACGTAGATTTTAAAATTAAAATATAATATTTTCAATTTTTTTTTCCTTAATTCATTTTCTTTAAATACTATTTACATTTTTAAATATTTTTACTAACAAATATTACATTTAAAAAAAAATAGTAGCCCACCGGTATCGGAAACAGGGTCCGAGCTACTGGTGGTCAGGGCTGTAATTGAACAATACGCACCGTGTCCAGAAGTACTGCTTTCTGAATCAAATTCAAATTCAAGTCCTAAGAATTTATTATAACTGTGGATGATACTGCTACTGATACTGATTGTGCTTGTTGCAAATAATTTAACACACACTAAGTGCTATAGGATAATTGTATTTTCGATTTAAAAAATCTATCAATTATCAACAGACTATTGATGGTATGGTTTTTGAAAATTTCAAAAACTTTTTGAATTTGAAATCTGAAAAACTATGAATGAGAGATCATTTGTAGTTTTTCTGTTTGCTATTTGATTGTTTTGAAACCATACTAAAGATGTGCTGGAAAAGATTTCTTTAGAAACAATCATCGCCTTTGTACATATTTTTCTGTTCCTTTCTTCTCTTCTGTGTGCACATAAATTATGTTGCCGCAGAACGCTTTGTCTTTCGTTAAAACTTACAGAATTTTTCAGCTTTTTCGACCAATTTTTGCCAATTCCAATCACACATTTAGCAGCAACAACGTATCTAGACTTTCCAAAAACACATTACCGAACGGAACACTAATCTATTAGTCCTGTTTGTGGCAGTCCAGTATGAAACGTAATGTCATCAAGGTAATGTGCTGCAGTCGTACTGTGGTAATCCTGGCTAATCGCGACGTCAAACTGGACCTCAGAGGCGTCTGCATAATGCTGGAGCTCATTACAAACTCATGTCCAATCCGTTGAGTAGGAGTAGGTATTCCCATTCTTGTATATTATCCAATACATTACAGTTAATATTGACGGTATTAATTTAAAACTATGAAATACTTGTTTTCATCTAGATGGACACCAGATTTACAAAAGTATAAAGTTCTTCACTGCTATTCTCTTGAATCATTTAGGTAATTATCAGGCGGTTAGTCGTTATTAGTTTCAGCTAAAACAAAAATCTGATGCTGTTTTAAGCTTTCACGTTTGTTTTAGGCTTACAACTAAAACTTATACTGTCACTTACGGGATATCTTCCGTGATTGTTCATTATTTTGAGCTTCACGATCACGATTCACGGAAGACATCCCGTAAGTGACAGTATAAGTTTAAAAATCTGATGTTCCATACATTTTGACAGAGTAATTATGCACTTTTCAATGGAATAGCTATTTTTGTAGTTCCTTTTCTAAAAACTATAATGTCATTGGATTTACATAATATTATCATGTACTGAATCAATGGTAAAATTTGAGTCACAATGTCCCACTGACAAAATTCCTGATGGAAAAACCCAATAACATTAAAGTCCCAATAAAACTGCTACTAACATTAGCTACTTGTGAATCTATAGCGCCTCCACCAGTTGGAATGTCATCAGATAGACTCGGTACAGACAGACCGTAATCCTATCTAATCACTGTGTCAAACATAGATGTCACAGATCTACGTAATGCTGTGATTACTAAGTTAGATGCGTCGGATCAGTTTAGTGGTATTGATTTTAATTTTGAAGACGGATTTGTGCAAAGAGCTTGTGCACGCGAGCTGGAATTCTGTTAAAATCTTTGATCTTTCGAACGATATTTTTACATATACGTGCCAAGCAAGCGCGTGCCCTATATGAAAAACGACACAAATATGTGAAAAATTGGTAGTGAAATTGTGGCTTGGCGCGGAGGGCACGCGTGTGCGTTTAAAAGGTTAAACATAACTTTTCGTAATAGTTATTTCCGTATGTTTATCTTTCTTGAATTATTTGACTATCATTAATTCTTTCTGAATAACTTAATGCAGCTTTAGTGTCCTTTCTATAAAAATCTTGATCGTGTCGTTATTAAGATTCTTCGAGTATCATCATCATCTGCCTAGCCTTTTCCCAACTATTTTGGGATCGGCTTCCAATCTAACCGGATGCAGCTGAATACCAGTATTTAGTAGGAGCGACTGCCTATGTGACCCCCACAACCTAGTTATTACCGGGTAATACGAAACCCCTTGGTAAGACTGGTTGTCAGACTTTCGGGCCACTGACTACATGTATCGACTGTCAAAGATCTACAAATGATAGCCGGGACCAACGGCTTAACGTGCTTTCCGAGGCACGGAGGAAACTCAGTATGTATTGGTTGGTCACCCATCCGCAGACCAACCTAGGCAAGCGCAGCTTAACCTGAAGATTGATCCGAGCTTCTGTAATTATTTAGCCACGAGCTCCTCCTAAGATTCTTCAACTATATGATGGTACTAAAACTTCCTTGATTCGTTTTTCAAACTTTCTTCCTTTCAACCCAAAAGACCGTCCGATCACTTTCAATAAACTCCCAAATAAAGTAACTGTGGTACAATTTGAAGTAACAGGACCCCAACAATAGTGGGACCATTGGTCACGCTCACAAGGAAGTGACAAAACCCTTTCACGGAGAAAGTCTTTTGTACTTTCTTCCTCAAGGTTAAGTAACATTACTCTTTGTGTAACCGACTTGATAGAGTTACGGTTCCTTGTGTAATTACGTATTCAAAGGGTTGCTCGAAAATGGTTCAGCACACCGTTATGCCGCTTTTATGAGTAACGGTATGTGATCTAGTGACGTCAAGCTACAACAGTTATGACAAAAGTAAACAAATACGGTTTTGAGTAATTAGAGAAAGATTCCGTTAGCCTGATTTATGAAGTCGGTTTTTGTGTAGCGGGAGTAGGGTTGAGTTTTGATTATGATATTGTTTTGAATGAGAAAGACAGATTTGAAGATGTTTTGGGATCTTGGAGTAGTGTTGTTAATGTTTTGAGACTGGCTTTCTTTGGTTCAGATTTGTTGATGGATATAGAAACTGTTAAAGATACATTGGTTTGAGTAAGTAGGCTTATTGATCTAGTAACATCTAAGGCCACAATAATTGCAACAATGCCCATTGTTAAAACTAAAATAATCATCAACATTAACAAAGCTACAAAGGGTTTTTTATTCACGCACCCTTTTTTACTTTCATCCAACTAAAACGTAAAAATGGTGAATTACCTAATTCTCGGACAAAACGCAGAACATCACAATTTTGCGTTTCGTCACATTTTTTTCGCTCGTAATTTTATTGTCAAACAGCTTCTGTTGTCATAAATAATATTGTCTTTGGACGGCCACTGGTGTTACCCTACATTGTTTGCTTTTGTTAAATTGGCAACACAGGCCCAAGCTTAGGTTGTAGTAAAAACATGACCCATTTTTATAGCTATTGTTTCTTCGTCATTACGGACAAGGCCAAAATTATGCTCTTATGATTTTCAAGAAATATGCTGTGTGATTCTTTCCGTTTCTTCATGATTTTGTGTGCTTAATTCATTTAAGAAATGTCGTCTTGAAAATTATTTTATTAGCAGTGTCATTAACTTCGATTTAATCATGAAGTAAAGAAATGATCGCAACGGTTTTCTTCTGTATCGAGACACTATCTGCAGGATGAAACATGGCTGGTACAATTACTTAAACCAACATTGTTTTTCTCAGTGAAACCATAACACAGCTTCATCATATCAATCTCAGTAAACAATAGTGTGACGATCAATAGTTTGACCGTAATTGGGTTAAAACCATATTTGAATTATTTGATCATCCCTCGAGAACACCGCATTTTTCCGGAATCAAATGTAGCATACGTGTTAATCCTGAATATAATCTATCTTGATACCAAATTTCATCCAAAACCGTTAAGCCGTTTTAGCGTGAAGGAGGAACAAACATACACACATACTCACATAGACACACACATACAACTTCAAATCCCTGCACACAAACCTGTCCCTTCACCTAAATACTTAACTATCACGAACACATTATCGCACCGTAGGATGTAATACACTCCAACAGAGATGACTAATAAACGGACACCTCAATCACCCGGACAGGACCCATCGTCACTAATAAACAGCGATTTAGACAGATTCTATGCAACTACGAGTAAAAGGCGACACGTAGCTCTGTGAAATTCAAACACAAAGCACACAATAGACTTAACTACATTTAACTTCCTAACAATTATACAAAGAACAAAATAAAAACAATGCTATGGAAACTGGACAAAGCTTGACGTTTCCAGGACCATGGGTACAAAGGCAGATTTCTTTGGCTAATGACATCTCGAGCCGGCCGCATTGTGGACCCTTTATGGCATCCACGCGACACCATAACACCCATTAGTTCCAGTATTTTGCCAACACTGTTCTCTCTGGATGTGTCAATTCTTCGAATGGAGTGAAACTGGGACGATGTTTGTCCTAAAAAACGTTGCGCGTGCCTCGGATGCCGAATCGTGTTATTGGTTAACTTCCAGTAACTACTCGGTGGACAGATCAATGTAAAAAATCGGTGTTTCATCTGTTCTATCGAATGCCTTTGTTGAGTTTTTTCTTTTTTTTTGTAGTAGGACATGCATTGCACAGTACAATAATGTAGAATGTGGATATTCATATAATATTTCCAGTTCTTTTTACCCTGGTTGATTAAATACGAAATATTTCCAGCGATATTTTTCCAATCACAATCGTAAAAAAGCATATTTCGAACATCAATAGCATCGTAGCATCGTATTAGTTGGAAATATTGGCTTTAGTTCATTTGGTGTTGTTTTATATCTCCGTTTGGTTCATGAACAGCACTTTGAAAGCATTTTTCTCTTTTAATATCCGTTTGTTCCAGAAATAACAAACATTATTATCGAGGGAATGTACGTTCTGTACTAAGTAGGTATCTAGGTTCCTATCTAAAAGCACCTACGTATTGCAAAATGCATATAAGTATAGAATTTGAATTGAAATACGAACTAATTTTAAGAATAGCAAAACAAGAAATAATGCCTTCCCACATAACATATTACGTGCGCACCATTCAAAGAAACAAAATCAACAAGAAAATACTTTTGAGTTCGTGTATCTCAAAGGTCCATACCAAATTTTCCTCAGGGCTCAAACGTACTGTACGTTTGAGCCCTGAGGAAAATCGTCTACAGACTTTTTACGCTCATCCCGGAATGACCTATGACGTGGACATTAAAGCTCGCCGGTAGCGCGTGTAATTTTCGACGCGCTGCACTCGTTAACCCCCGGCCTTCCGAATGTTTGTCGGGTGACGGCGACGCATGTCGAAAATACTTAGTGGGGCTGCGCCTCATTATAATCCCTGCATCCCGACCTCCGCCCTCCGAGCTTGATTCGACCGATATATTAACACGTCCATTCGATACATCTGCGTGTGGATATGGCTGAGGAATATTTTTGCATGTTCTTTTTTGCATGTTGTCTCCTGCGATTTTCTCTCTATCGTTTGTTTTGTTTCAACCATCTCACTACCACCATTCGTTCGTTTCATTTTGGTCTGTATCGTTTATGGTCGGTATCGTGATGACTTGTTTTAATTCCGCTATTACAATATAACACGTTTGTTTGAGGAGAAAGTTCAATCATACTTAGGTTTCTCAAAGATACCCTCACTGGTTTTCCTTATTATCTCGCCAAATTCGTTTCGAAATATAAAACGAAAGAGCTGAGAGAAAACGGTCGTAAAGATCCTATCTACACACACATCAGATTCTAATAACCATTACGATTGTTCCTTTCCACTAGAATGCTATTTTGGTGTCTATGTATGTATGTAAGTTCTTTAGCTTCATTTCAGAGTTATTTAGGACCAGATATGAGTTTATTAAAGTTCATATTCAATATTTTATTTGCTGGCACATCCACAGTGCGTTGCCGAAATCAGTGAGTGTTAAGAGGGCGCAGAGAGCACGCGGTGTTCCATTGTTATAATTTTCAATAAGGGGCGCGATGAGGGGCATCTATCGATCCAGCACTACACACGGGGGGCATACAGCCGAAAGCATCATTCAGCTTCCTTTCTGTGGTGTGCATCCAACTATAAATATCCGCAGTTAGTAAACAGTGACTGGAAGGAAACGTTAGCAACTGCTCATATATTCCATTCTTTGGAGAAATAAATAAATTCTACAGTCGACGCAATAAAATATTTTGATGCATTAACTGTCACAGCCATAAATCATGATCAAAATGCATACAATAAACACAACACTAATCATATCTTCCGTGATTGTTCATTATTTTGAGCTCCCGATAATTCGACTCCATGATCGCGGGTCGACTTAAAATAATGAACAATCACGATAGTGATAAGATATCTCGTAAGAGACAGTATAAGTTTAGCTGTAAACCGTGAAAGCATAAAACAGTGTTTGACAACACTCATCATTTTGAAGATAGTGCCAACGAACGATAACAAAATCAACAAAGACTCTACTGAAACAACATAATGAGCAGAACAACATAAAAACCTCAATATGGCCGCACGTATTCCGATCCACAGTCTAGGTTCCCCATGTTGGAAATCCCATTCCCTTCAATTATTAGCTCTCCGGTTCTATTATTCGTCTAGCGTTTTAACGAGGTCGTACTTCTCCAAAAATACTAAACAAATTCAAATATAAAACTAAAAGATTTTGGAAGATGAATTGAAAATTGTATCAAACTCTGGCCTCAGACTTAAATTCCACATTTACTTTTGAGTCTGCACCTAAATTGATTTCCAATCAATCGAGCTTTAAGTTCATTTCAAGAAACAAACGAAATTGAACACATCAAGACCAATAACGGAGCAATAACTTTTGCGAATCAATTCCAAACACATGCGTCAAGGTAGCACATGTAGTCTACGACGAACAACAAACGTGTAAGTATACCCAACCGCCCGGGGTGAAGCCGAATTCTATTAAAATCCAAACAATGCCGACATCCCCAACTAATATCTGGACTAAATCCCTAATAAGTATGCCATTGTGTGAGAGGGACGTGGCTAAAGCGACAAAGAACACGTTATAGCGATCTGGTGAAACCCCTAGTCTGTATCCAGCGTATAGAGAAAATTTTTGGTAGTGCAAAATTGACTTTAATCTCGATTGAAAAGGTTGAAGTTGCGTTGTGTTTTGTAGTGATCTTAGGATGTTTTGATAATTTGTTAAGCGGGAATAGTACACGCCGGAGTGTGGTGAACGTCTGGCCATGGAGGCTCACCGTACTTGCCACACTCCCCTTCCAAACTAGATTTGCAGTCCGGTTATAATGCTGTGGCCATTCATTACATTCGCGCTACTGTTTGTCGTGAACTTTAAAGTTTTATTGTAACGTTTTTGTAATTTGTTTGCAGATTAACGATAATGGGTATAATTTATCAACGGATGTTTTTTGTTATGTTGTGAAATGGAGTAATGACTGTATTGGTTATGTACTGGATATAATAATTTATGTATCTGAAGGTATTATGAAAAATTGGGTCGTGATTTCTTGTTATTAACATGTCAGCCAACTCTGACAGTTTGAGTTCATATATTCTTTATACAATAATATCCGTAAGATTCGTCAATGAGAATATGCTAAAGGAATAGTGACCACAAAAGCCAGTTTTGTGTCAGACCATCTGTAAAATTTGGACACCATTTATGTTGCTTGATTAAATTGATAATAGAATACCAGAATAATACTATGGATGATACCCCTAAATCGTATACTTAACACACTGAAAAGTCTTATGCTGAAAACAGGCTGCCTACCAGAATATTTAACAATTTTAACTGGGATACATTCCAAATGTTCAGACAAAATATTCGTATTTATTTTTTTCATATTCAATGAACCTGACTGTTGTATTTATACTTAATTTATTGGGTAGACTTTTGATATACTTTTCACTATGAACTGAACCCGTTTAAACGACTAAATAATTAAGCAGTTCATTAAAGCTCTTTTTAATTACAAAACGCAACGTTGCAGTCTCAAACAAATCGCATTGACAATCGTAGAATCAAAGTGTCGGGCCTGAAGTAGAATCAGTGTAAAGTGTAGTGTCAACAAGGCTAAGTGTTTTCCGTGTCGTCTTTGTGGGGAGAATGGGGCACCGCGCACATTGCACACTCCCCTACTCTTGTACACCAGAACTGGGTATCGCCGTGTAATAATGATTGTTGGTAAAACGAGTTATGTCTCGGTTTTGTGTTTTGACTTTGGCGTTTTGAGAGTTTTGTTGGTTGGTAAAAACTGTTCCCGGATTTTGACGCTAAGTAGGTCATTTTATTCCATTTCTTCTAACCAGTTTCTGTCTCCCTCGGCTCATGATGAAATGATGACGTAATTGTTCTTATTGGTTGTATCATTCCAAGGACGACACCTTGGGATGATCAATAAGATAAACCAGATGACTCTAGTTATTCCAGTCCATCTAATATTATTCAATTAAATTAATTATGCCTAGATTAAAAAGTGTTAGTTAGTAAGCTTGCCTTTAAAACACCTACATACAAGTTTCAGTTAACTTGTTTTCTTTTAGTACCTTAGAAATTAGAAGTCGCAAATTGGAATTAAAGTTTTTGAACTGTAATCCGTATAAGCCGTTTTGTGTTAGTATTAATTAATTTTCGATACAATGTAAAAATTGTTTATGAAATAAATGAAATGAAATTAGTCAATTAACAATAGTACGAATTAAAATACTCTTACGCTACGCTGTATTCATACAGTTTTAAGATTCTGAACAAACTGAAAAGTGGTCATGATTGAGTTCAATACTGCAGTAAACACTAACTGGTTTGGGCTAAAAGCTCAATGTTAACAATACGATAAAGAATCTTTATACTAGTGCACAATTCTGGCTCGTAAATGATACTTTTTCAAGTTGAACTACTTGTACTTGTAACCGAACACTTTCTTAAAGACTCACACTAAACGCTATATCGAATTCCAGCCACAAAACTACTTAAAGAACCTAATTATATACTTATTTTGACAGTCAAAAAATGTCACTTATCCGGTTCTGTAGCGGTAAAGCAGGGGTATTGGGGCAGGAGGGCCGGAGACAATAGCGGCTAACTACCCCTTTCTTGTAAACCCGCCGGCCGCGGGAGGCGCGGGCCTAACCAAGCATACACTGCGTTTTGGGGTACCCACTGCGGGGACGCTCGTGTGCTAAAGTGTTACGGTGTTGTAATAGGTTGGGGTATTATATTTTTGGTGATTTTGTAAAGGATTTGAAGTTTTTCGCGTGGGATGTGAATTTTTGGTTAGTTTTCTGGGACTTGATTGATTTTATTCAGATCTTAGAGCTTTTTTGGTATTTAGGTTTTGATATCAGTAACAATTTTGATAAGTTTGACATCTTTATCTTTATGTGCAGTTTAATATATTTCCATTTTGTGCGTGTTTAACTACTAATTGAAAAATAATAAGTACAAAGTACACAAATCATTACAATAAACAGAAATCGATAAAACTTCAGCATCCATAATCTACTGGTTTACAAAATCATGCCTCCGACTCGAGCGAAATTATTTACGTACAAAGGAAAGCAAATTAACATCGTAAAAAGCAAGCAAAAAATACACAGAGAAGCATTTTAAAACAACAAACAGAAAATGAAATAAGATATCCAACTTTCCACGCTACTTTGCCGCGTGCATTTTTAACGAAAATGAACAAACAAAAATATCAGCAATCGAATAAGCTTATAGCGCGACTGTACCCAGAACTACTAGTGTATGGGGTCCCACAATGCAGATTTGAAACGGGGGCCGGGTAACCGGATCACCAAATTGAAATGTTTTATATCAGCCCCTTGCAGCATTATGCGGATAATGCCGACTTTTAAATTGATAACCAGCCCATGCGTATGCGCTCACATGACAAATATTCTTTATTTTTTGTTCAACATTATTTGGTTAAAAGTTTAACCGTATCGTCGTTTAGAACTTTTATGCTTCTCGGTCTAATTTGCATACGTCACGGCCATTTGATGGTATCGTTTGCATATCTTGTTTGTCTACGTTTTACTGACAAGAAGTTTTACTATGATTGATTGATCACAAATGGCATTTTGCACTTCATAAAAGTAAGTTTGTTTTGACACATCTTTACTGCAGATGATACGGTGTGTTCAACATGAACTGAATTTTATAGAATGACAGATACCCGACCACAGGCAACACTTAACAATACGCAATGCTAATTCTTAACTCTAGTTTGTATATAATATGCGTTCCGTAAACTTGCGTTTGCAGTAAAAAGTTTTTCAGAGACTTCTGCGAAGTGTCGATGGGTTTGATCGGAATGACCGATTTATCAAATCCAAGCATTGGTTTTGTTGCTCTAACTCAACTGTGACTTTTTGGCGTTACTTCTAAGTTATGTATTTCAATCGTAAGTTTTAAATTATTGTATTTGAGCCGCTTTATCCCGAATCCAATCAAGTGAGAAGAATTATACAGCAGGAACCTTCTAAGTATTAGAAGTTTAGACTTTATTGTACACCGTAAACTTCTCACCTCTTTTACATAAGCTATTCGTGCAATAATTTGTTGCGATCACGGTTGATCGGGCGCAGCCGTCCGCCATATTTCTACGGGGCTGCGTGACGGAACCGCGCGCCGATTCCACTGCTGCTATTATCGCAATGATATCGCGATCAATCGAACGGCGGTAGGCAGGGTATGGGGAGGTGGAAGCAAATAAATGTATCGCTGGGCGGCGGGCGGATAAATACGCAAATAATACGAAACTACAAAAATCAAAACCCATCCGCCACTCCGATACAGTTCAAATGGTTTGGATGGTGCTCTACTTTGAGTTTCTGTTTCCATTGCGCGGCGGCTCAACGTAGCAAAACTTTATCAATGGCAATGATTTCGCTATTCTTTTTATCTTTATTTTTTGTTTGCAGGGTTTTGAAAAAGAGTGCCGTTTTAATAAGATAATGGCGTTCTCCGGTCTTTTATGAAAACTTTGAAATAGTAATTCTAAAATTTTTTAGTACTAAGAAATTGTAAAAAATTGTCAGTTTATAAATATCTTTTAGCCGAAATCTGCAAACATTTACAAGCTTTAAGAAAATTGACTCTAACGCCCGTATAGTTCTTTATTTAAGCTATCCTTCCTATCCCTCATCATTCATCATTCTTCTGCCCTCATGGCATTTACTACGGGTAGAAGCAGGATCTCTTCTTCCTCCATACCTACTTCTCTACTAGTCGTACATCAGCTGTCACTAGCTACGTCCATCCCTCCTATCCTTGTCATTACAAAATAGAGCAACCTCCATATCATACCGCAGCCCGCGAGGCCATTATCAAGCCTATAGCTATTTGCCCCGAAAAACAAACTCTCGCGGGATGTGTCGGGTCTGTGCGGGGGTGAAGCGGGAGTGCGGGGCGGCACAATGCAGCCAACTGCGCGTTCACAGTACACCCCACCCAACATTTGCATTCGAGCTGCATGCAGCTCCGAACGGCTTTGATTTTGACCGGGACTATATACTGATGGGTTATTTAAACAATAAATACGCATTTTACTTGCTAAGCTTGATGGGCAGTGAGTAATGTAGATAACTAATCCGAATGCCTGATTCTGATATAGACGTCAGAATGAAACGTCTGTCAGTGAGGACCCTAAAGTTGACACTGACAAGTGAAGTTCGTACAGTTGGTAAGTACTAGTGTTGCCATAAATGTCTCCAAGAGGAAACGACGGTGTAGCGAGTAGGAGATTCGGTTTCTAAGAACAAGAATACGTCCTAGGATCTCTTTAGATCTTATGATCAGAAGCATCATTAAGAAGGGCATTGTAGAAGAAAGCCCGTAAGTTGGACAGTAAAGAGGCGCCCGCCATCAAAATCTCCCTGATGACCATAAGATGAAAGGATAGGAAAAGATTGCACGTTGTGAGTTCTTACTGAAGGTAGCGGGGGTGCTTGAAAAAGACCTTGGTCCAGCTGCAAAGACATTCTCTTTAGGCACGGAAATTAACTCTACAACTAACTAGACAATAAAAGGGCAATCGAACAGATATTTTAAATATTAAAACGCAAATACTTTTTAAAATTTGAATAATCCAAATAATACATTTAAAAAGCTACAATAATACGACTGACAGCGACTGATTCGCGCGACGTAGAGCGACAACTCACATGTTTCATTTATTTACTGCTAACAAAGCTGGTAACAATTATTAGCCCGCTATTTTGAAACACACTGTATATTAACTTTTTGTTTGTGATCGTTCTGTTAGTACTTATTTAAGTAGGTATTTCGTATGTCATATGTAGATATTTTAACTTTAAGTATCATCTGTGTGTCTAGCCTTTTCCCTAACTAAACTATGTTGGAGTCCCCTTTCAGTCTAACTGGATGCGGCTGAATATCAGTTTTTTACAAGGAGCGACTACCTCTGAGATTTTACCTCAACAACCCAGATAGTACTGGGTAATACGATACCCCTTGATGAGACTGGTTGTCAGACTTTCGGACCACTGACTACATGTAACGACTGTCACTGACTTAACGTGCTTTCCGAGCCACGGAGGAAACTCCGAGTATGTGATGGATGGTCACCTCATCACGGACCAACCTTGGCAAGCGCTGCATAACCTTGCAGATCGACCCGTGCGGTTGTTATAATCCAGCCAAGAGCTCCTCTCCCAGATATTGTATGCATAACTATATTGTTTCTATGCAATAGTCACAACTTATTTTAAGAGAAAAAGAAGGAAAGTCCAAGGGGCCTAGGATATAGAGCGACCGCTTTAATGAGTCCTCCACCTTGCCCCATCAAAGGCACATTAAGCGTCAACAAAGTCCTAACAATATCCCACAGGTAATTTGCATCAAAATAATCATGATGCACATAGGTATTACAATACTAATTGAACCAATACGTGATAACCTTCAGAATATTCCATTTAAATTGATACCTTCTCGAGGTTTTATTTAAGCTTATTTATACTTATTAAAGCGGTCGGTCTGTAGTTCTATTTATTTCTAAAAGAACTTTTAACACAAGCTTATGTCATTCCAATGCATTTCTCTTCAATAACTTTCACTATACAGGGTGTAAACGGACCCTTCACGAAGCTGTCAACCAAACTTTATGTACATCAAACCCTACGCAAAAATTATTGCTGGGAAACGACTTTTTTTTTTGGGGTGAAAAATCACGTTTTACATTAAAACTCAATGTAACGCACTCAAAACTTGGTGCTGATGGATGCTTTAAATAGTAAACGGGCCATGGAGGTAACTAAAGTAAAGTTAAAACCTTAAAAAGTAGTATTTAAAAAAAACTTGTGAAAAAATTGGAACTTTGACCTCCAATATCTCCGTAACTAGAAGGTTCCCAGGTATGGTCTAGAACAAAAAAGTGATCGCAATGACAGGGAGAACAAATGCCTTTCAGCTTCGTTAAGGGTCTATTTACAACCTTTATAGAAGACTATTCAAAGATAAATAATGGTTTATTGGATTACGGAAAGTAGTCTGCACAATTTTCGTAAACATTAGAATACGCTAAAAAACGTCTACAAAAAACATTTCCACGACAAAAAAAAACCCTATCAAACTATTTGACCCCGGATTGATCCGAAAGTATTTTAAGCTTCGATAGTCGCACTAAAAGTTTCACACACTTTTCAACATATCCCCCGGTTTTTTTTTAGATTTATTACAAAAGAAATTCATAACAGCAACGGCTGGAAAAAAAATGTCGCGCTGAAATTTGTCTATCGGTAGAACGCGTTGGCCATAGGCGGTTCAGTTATGGGTGCGTAAAAAACCTGGCTCAACCGATTCCATTGCAACGAGCCGAAGCGATATGACGGCTCAGCGGCTTTGGCACGACCACAGAGGCAGTATGTGGAGTAGGTCAACTGGTTCTGATTATGGTTACCTGGTACATTTGTAGATGGGACTTGACTTGACTTTACTGTTATGGTTATGAATTAGGAAAAATGAATAATGCAAAGAGATGATGACTAAATATCGAATATATATCACTCAACTGCCTAGCCTTTTCCCAACTATATTGGGGTCGGCTTCTAGTGTAACCGGATGCAACTGAATACCAGTATTTTAGATGGAGCGACTGCCTATCTGACCTCCACAACCCAGTTAGTACTGGGTAATAGGATACCCCTTGGTAAGACTGGTTGTCAGACTTTTTGGGGCACTGACTACCTAACGACTGTCAAAGATCTACAAATGACAGCCGGGACCAACGGCTTAAGGTACTTTCCGAGGCACGGAGGAAACTCGGTATGTAATGATCATCCACAGATCAACCTCGGCTAGCACGGCTGAACCTAAAGATCGACCCGAGCGACTGTTATTATTTAGCCACGAGCTCCTCATATCGAATATATCACTAAATATTATAAAAAAGTCCCCCCCCTTGCCGGTTTGTCTGAACGCGATAGACTTAAAAAAACTCTTCCTTAAAAAAACGAAATAATTGATTTATTTTACAAGCCGTGCCATCTAGCGATTGTAACCAAAACTATTTAACACTTAACTCGAAAGAAAGATCATTGAACTTTCGTCCCCTATGAATACATTAGCATAGGGAGATTACATACATTGATATTCGTTTGAAAGGAATGTTTCACAAAAAAGGTAAACTTTATCTTTACTATTTTACAGAAGGAGCTCAAATAAAGGTGTTATAGACGTATAGGGACGTTCTACCCGCGGCTTCGCTCACATGGAGGTCAGAAACCAATGATATTGAGCTACCGTTCACAATATACTACGTCACAGCAGTTGAAGCCCAGCAGTATATTTACAGAACAACGCGGCGTGGTCTTATGGTACATCGGCAGCTCTCAGCCCGTTCGGTTTGACGAATAAACCAGAATTGTCGAATTGTCGAATACTAGCTGTTGCCCGCAGCTTCGTTCGCATGAAAATTTTGATGTGTAGAAAAAAAAAGCTATTTGCTATTCCAGGCTATAAATCTATCTCTGAGCCAAATTTCATCCAGATCCGTTCAGCTATTCTGGTGTGATTGAGTAACAAACATCCATCCATTCAAACTTTCGTATTTATAATAGAACTCGCAATTTATAAAAGTAAGATAATAAAACTCGCATATAAGATTTTTTTAGATATGGTTTGGTTCACAATGTTTTTCATGAAAATGGACATGAATTTGTATAAAATCATCTAAACTGTAAGACAAGTTAAGGTACGGTCAGTTAAGTACAGAAACTGATGGAAAAAGTACTCAAATCATCATCTTCCTAGCCTTTTTCCAACTATATTGGGGTCGGCTCCCAGTCTAACCGGATGCAGCTGAATACCGGTATTCTACGTGGAGCGACTGCCTATCTGACCTCCACAACCCAGTTAGTAATGGGTAATACGATAACCCTTGGTAAGACTGGTTGTCAGACATTTTGGGCCACTGACTACCTAACGACTTTCAAAGACAAGATAATGTACTCAAGTATCTGTAAGTAACCGGTGTCCGTTTGTCCATACCAGTTCGACCGATGAATCGGAACTTATCTGGGTTAATAAAACAGGCTTTATGCCCTTTATTCATTTCTATACACAAGATTTACATTTTTAAATATTCCTTTACAAAATAAGATAAAAAACATATAAAAAATAGTAGCCCATCGGTATTAGAAACAGGGTCCAAGCTACTGACAGTCAGGGCTCCAGAGAGAGGAACCTCGTAACAATACGAGCCGTGTCCAGGAATACCGCTTTCTGAATCAAGCCCTTGATCCAGCTGCCTAACGAGAGCCTCCTCAGGTATTGATCGAGGCTCTTGGCAATTAAGCCGTGGGCTGATACGACTATCGGCACAATGATTGCTGAATAAAAAACAGAGTTTTATTATTAAATCATTTACCTAATAATAATAGATTTGTTTCAAAGTTGTCGGCTATTAAACCTTAACTCTGGCTAGCAGTTGCAACTTGCAAATGCAACTGTTAAGCGTTTGGTTCGATTTCCAGGTCGAACAAAATGTTGGTAAGTTTTTCCACCTAGAATTTTTCAGTAGCAGCCCCGAATCTAGAACAGTTCTCTGTGAAACTTATACTGTCACTTACAGGATATCTTCAGTGATTGTTCATTATTTTGAGCTCCCGACATTTCGAAGATATGCCGTAAGTGACAGTATACGTTTAGTTGTAAACCGTGAAAGCTTAAAACAGAGTTCTCTATCAACCCTTTGGAGAAACAAGCGGGATGTTATGCATGTTTGTATAACGGGTGGAGAACACTCTTAGCGACACCAAGAGGCACTTGTACTTCCCATCATTGTGATATATTTTTTGCACTTGACCATTCCAGGGAACCTTATACATAGTTACGGAGATATTAAAGGTCTAAGTTCTAACTTTTTCACATGTGTCTTTTAAAAATGTTATGAATTTAAATACCTCCATTAAACTTGCAGTATTCAATGCATCCATCAGCACAATGTTTTGAATGCCTCATATTGAGCGCTACCGTAAACCGAAATTTTTCACACCAAAAAAAAGTCGTTTCCCAGCAATCTTTTTTTCGCAGTATTACATAGTTTGATGTAGGTACAGACTGATGGGTCCTTTCGCACCCTGTATGTAAATTGTAAATCTTAAAACTCCCACAAACCAAACACAAACCTACGCAATAACAAAACACAATAAACAGAGCAAGAAAGCGTCCATAAACCGCCTCTCCACACCATTCAATAAAGGCAAACATACAAACACACATTAATCTGGACGTTTTATGTTCCTTGTACCAAATTATGCCATCAAATCGTACCTCCGGATGACTGCGACACCCGCTCAGTGAGATGTTACACAAGATTTCCATACAAATCGGTTCGCTCCGGTCGACGGTCGGACGTCCCCACCAGTCACACTTCATAAATTTTCATTTTAATATTTGGATATTTGGATTCACCCCTGGCAGTTGTCAATTCTCTGTTGTGCGACAAATCTTTATATGCAGGGGGTTTGTTATTAAAAATTAGGTGTTTGGATATTGATTTTGATATTATTAGAAAAGCAAATCCGATTTAAAAACAGATTTTTGGAAAATTTAAAGTTATTTACAGATTTTTGCAAAATTAAAAGTTATTTAGTTTTCTGAAATCGCCAAGCGGTTGGTCGACTCTTCACATGACCAGAAGGCGGGCCTATTTTTTGGCCGAAGAATCAGCATTGCCATCCAACGTGGCAATGCTGTCAGCCTTCTGGGCACTTTTCCTGTTGACAGCGATGTGGACGATTTTTTGACAGCCTGTAACCGTTTTGATACTTTTTATTGTTATAGATTTGTAGTTTGTAAATACTTGTTTTCTAAACTAGTTATAGAAGATGCAAAATAATCGAAGTATTCTTCTTTCTTTTTATAAAAGTACAAGGAAAAAGAAAGGTTTTCCGAGCTCACATCAAGTAAATAAGTTTTTTCAAAAGATTTAAAAGGGATTCTAGCATTTCTAGTAACATTTTTCACTTTGAGTAATGCTTATTATCTCTGTAATATACACATGATACTAGATTGTGGAACAGACAAGAAGAAACAAACAAAAGCCAGCCAAGATAAAAATCACTGCACCATTACATATGAAAACCTTTCCACAACGACTGCAATCTCCCATTCAAAGAGAGTAAATCAGAGGAATCTTGTTTAAAAACACCTTATTTCCTGACGCCCCAGTTCATTTTCCTCCCGACCATAAGCCGTGTGCACACAGGCAATAACAGAGATAAGGTGCCGGGGTATAGAGGCGACGGTATCTGTCCTTATTGCTATGTAAATAACCTCCATCGAGACGCAGATCGTAGATACGCCGCCGATGTGGCATCGCCTTTATAGCTCTCATTATTGTCCCGCATTCGCTGGGACGCTCATAAACAATTCCTATTCACGCAAACATATGACGTAGGCATTTTAGTGCTGGATTTTATGGATGAATCCTTTAAGAGACTGGTTTGTTCTTTGATGATTTTGAAGGTTAATGGGCTGTTTTTACAGGGGATTTTTAATGTAAGCAATTGCGACATGGATAGAAGTGGTGATGAGAAGCGTTTTGACAAAACATATGGGTATTTTTATAAAAGATTGATTTCAGTCAAAACAGCTATAATTTATACTGAAATCTACCTATAAATTCCACTGCAGGCTGTCGTCTTCAGGAGCATCAACATTTACGATACAATCTGCGATTTAGCGATCTTGACCATGTTGATTGCTTTTTTTTTACTCGTCCCTCTACGTCAACCCACTGCTGGGCAAAGGCCTCTCCCAATGACTTCCATTTCCTTCGATCCAGGACCAATAAATGTGGAGAACGTGATTTTTATGACGTTGTTTTCGTGAAATTTTAATGAAGGAGGCTGAATTGTGTTGATTAAAACAGCATCACTGCATATTTGATCAACACTTTTAGCTTCCATCGTTTCCACAAACAGTCTAAAACTAACTAAACGCACTATCAACGCCAACAAATCTACAAACTCAAACAGACCCCGCTTATTCATACCGCATATCTCTTCATCAGTGTAGATATACGATAAAACCGTATCATTTGCTTAAAATATCCCATAAAATTAAACAACGCAACAATGACCCGGAATACAGTCTGCAAAAAATAGATACAATAGCCCCGTGTTTTTTCCCGTCCGCATTACGGGATGATCCGTCATTGTACGAGGACAGATGCCTCGATAAGGGCGCATCGCTTTATTAGTATGATACAACCATTTTATTGTGACCCGCAAAAACTAGCACATCACCCCTGAAATTCTCTATATTAATTTCGCAAGCGAAGGGGGAGGTAGCTCTTTGGATATTGGTGTGATCGTGTAACAACACTATCGGAGGTCCGATCAGTACTTCATTGAGTACGCGGTGTGCACTGATTCGAGATATTTAATACCTTCCCACGAGGACTCGCTTGGCACACGCGCGTACGTGGGAAGTAAGCGAGTAATACCTATATTACAACTTCCCCTTAATTCTGACGTAATTTGTTTGGACTCTCACCTTTGAAGTGATGTTATCCGTGCATGTAAATTTTACGGTCATCGGTCACTATTAGCGATGTGAATTTATTCGTATGTTTTGTCAAGATGCAGCCCTAAAATCGAGTACAATTCAAAAATTAGGGGCATGAGTTTGTTTTTAGAATTTAATGAGGTCCAATGAGTTTAAAACGAATATAATTATAAAATCATCCGAATTATAATTCAACCCAGCAAAGTTTTATCGAATACTTTCGTTGGTGCGGACAAAGTATCCCCAAATGTAGGTGGCATCGTATAATCTCCACCAACATATAGGTATATCTACGTAGGCTATGTAAATGGCGCTCTTCGAACATTTATTAAAAGTTACAGGGGTTGTAGGGTAGCCGCATGAGGCCCTAATTAAGCCTCTTTTTACAAAAAGGCCGATGCGTCCGAGGGACCAGACTTTTTACCCTTCTGACTCCTTAATGAGCTGTTGCCAACCACCTAGTGTGGATTTCACGGGACAGTACCTTTGTTTTGATATTATGCGGTGAGTACCTGCCGACAGAAATTTGCAATAATAATGGTAGCCGGAAAAACTGGCCGCAGCCGTCGGTCTCTTTACTAGATGTACGAAACGAGGGGTGGGATGCACAGACACACGGATGTAAAGACTTTTAATTGATGCGGATGCTTTTTAATTCCGTAAAAAATGTTTCCTGAGACTGTACACGAAGCGTAATCATGACGTTTAATTTCATTTATTCGTAAGTATATTCCCAAAAAAATCGAGACGTTGAAATCCGTCGAATCCAATTGGAATGAATGAAAACCTATGTACTATATTCGAGTGCAATTAGACAAAAATATTGAGCGAAGTATATGCATAGTGGTCGGATTTTCACGGGTCTTTTATTTATTGAGTTCTTATAGAAGTGTGGAGACGCAAGTTAAAAAATAATTTCGCCGCACTCGATTTTTTTTTTAATTTTTCGGTTTTGTTTAACTTGAAATTCAACGAATTTATATTGTAGCGTAATAATGTGACCAGTATGCATTCATTTAACCCCAATTTGGTCTGTTCATCATTGTCGAAGAAATGCATATTTCAAAATAATTTTTGAATCACCCTATTTTCTTCAATTATTTCTAAAAACCGAATTACAAGACTAAGATTTATTTTGTCATTGATAACTAATACTTTTTCACAGATAACTGGGTAAAAAAAAATACAAAGAAAACCACATTTATAGAGTATAAACTTCGTTCCACCTTTTGAGTATTTTTTGGCTAATTCCACACGACTACTCGTCAATTTTCCAGAATTCTGGCCAACCCAAGCCACAAGAGACCTGACCCCACCTCATACTTCTAATTTGCTTCCCAAATTCCCTGCTTACCCGGCCACCTAAATTAAGTACCAAAGTACACAGCACGGTGACCAAGCCAAAGGCATCCCTCTGTTTAGTTTCGACCCGAGATCCGTTTAATTGCGTACGACGTAAGTCCGAAGCTTGCCGGAGAAAGCCGAACGAGGCCGGACAAGGCCTGAGGCCCAAGGATTAACTTGAGCTCATCTTATAATTAGGAGTATCAGTCGTTGCTGTAGGATTTGCGTCCTACCTATGGAGACGGTTCGTCTAAAAAGTGATTCATTTATCTTCGTTTGGCTCTACTTATTTGTTTGGGGAAAGATTTTTGTGGAAAGAAAGTTGGTCTAAAATCCTACTTTGTGTTCAAAAAAAGACGTGTACCATAGTGTGAGAGAAACCATAGACACGTCCGTAGAGGACGAAAACAACTAAAAGCGTGTACACACACAACAATTTGTAACTCGGAAATCTTTAGGATGCTGTATAATTTTCTCATATTATTTGTAAGGTTATATTTAACACCTTGTATTCCTTTTTGTAATAGGTAGGTCTATGACGTGTCTAATAGCAACTAGTGCAGTGTCAACAAAGCTGGCTTGTGATAATTGACTTTGATGAGGTGCTAAAATCGGCTTCAAGTAAGCCATACCAATTTAGCTTAGTTTACACAACAAGCCTTTGACGCCAGTTTGCAAACTGGTATCGATACCTTCGTCCTATACACCATGATATGATCTATTTACCGATTCCTAAAAGTTATCAATCATAATGGTTGAAATTAAGACTCGCAACTTTTGCAATAAAAGTGATACATCAATTTATTAGATGCTATTCAAAACAGCAAATGTATATTATAAGTTGTGTTCCATTTATCATTATAAATCAAAAGAATATTTTTGGACAAAGGGACAAGGCAAAAATGATACAGCAGATCAACTCCCAATGTCAGTTTACACAATTTTAAGAAAATCAGCCAAAAAACACGAAAAATACTAACTTAAAACTTATATAAAACGGCGTCAAGAATCGCAAGTCGTCGGGGGAGGTATCAAACGTCTTGCCCCCACTATTGGGCTGAATGTGGCCAAATTGGACGGCCGGAAGCCGAGAGCCGCCCGCGACTTGACCGGAACTGTGCCGCGCCCGCCCACGGCCTGCCCGCCTTGTGACATGTGTCCATTGCACGGGGTGCTGTTGTGAATTTTAATATTTTTAACCGACTTCTTTAAATTTTATATAAGGTTTAATTCAATCGCCGATGATTGTGAGAACTGCTGCTGTTGTTAAATGTTTATTATGGTTTACAATTTTTTTTTAGTTCTTACATCGCTTTTTCGTACTGATACTCAGAATACAGATACTTCTTTTATCGAAGAAGGTATTTAAATTCCGATAAAATTTCTCTATAATTTCAATTAATATTCGAAGCCTTTCAAAATTCGCATTCATTTTATTTTTCACACATCATATTCATAATTATTTATTAGTACTATAACAGTGCACTGCTCAAAGCTGGATTTTAATCTAATCACAATTGAATATTTCATACATCGCGACAGTAACCCAAATATTTTTGGCTGTAGTAAATAATCACACTATAATATTCCCACTCCAGGAAAACTGGCCTACTCTCTGTCATTCCTCACCGCTCGGACCCAGCGCAGATTGGCGGTATTTGGTTGACGTGCCTTCAAAATCCCGTGACGTACAACAACGCACCCGCGCCCTCCACCCTCACCGGGAGGCAGTTTGTTCAGGTGAAGTAAGCGAGTTTACGAATCGTAGACAAGCCCCGGCTTATTGAGGTAGGGTAGTGCCGCCATCACGGCTAATCATATCATCACCGACGCCTGATGCAGCCACTTTTATTGCTGAATGTGTCCAGTTGAGTATTTTTGTTTTGAAGGAATTTGCTAGTGGGTTATGTTTGAGAGAATCTCTTTATTTTAAATTACTCTGTGACTGTGTCTCTCGTCTCAGTTTTTTTTTTGTCATAGACCTGGTGGAATGAATACCGTTCCAGCAGAAATTGGCATACATTTTAGCTGTAGCATAAATAATATTTAATACAGTGACGAGCTTATTATTAATAATAGGTCTTTAAATATGAAATTGCCGTTTGTACCTTTGACGTATAGTTATATTTTTCCATAATTCCATTGTTATTGGATTAATTGATAAATTACGTACCTTTCAGACTTTTAAAACCGTACTAGAAGTTCCATATTACCTCATAGGGTAGAGTGTCAAAACACCTGTTTCAATGTGCCGTCGATTTCACTACTTCAAGTCGGTATATTTTTGTCACAGACTGTGTTTTGAGAATTTATGATTCGCAGTATCGTACACAGTATAGAAATATCAGTTTTCATGAAATCGTCCATACAATTCGGCAATTTCATACTTTAACCCCTAATATTAGCATAAAAGACACAAAGTTACACGAGAACAGAGAACCTAATATTAGCATAAGGTTCTCTGTTCTTACGTAACTTTGTGTCTTCTTTGTGTTCTTTTTCTCTAAAATAACGTTTAAATAAGAGTAACATTGTCTTACTTACTATTTCTACGTTTAAGCGTTACTTCAGTTTCAAGTAGAAACGTTATACAGAAACCAAGTTAACAGAGCAATACAAATTACCCACACACCAAGATCCAGCCGAAATTCCCAGCAGACATCAAGCCAAACATCCTTCAACGCCTTTATTATGGACATAAATCGGGTCCACTCACAAAGATCGTTTAAACAAAGCGGACCTCAGTGAGTAAAGACCCGTCAAATCCTTGCAGCCATTGCTTCGCGCACGATCCCGGCAGATGTACGGCCAGCTCCGGCAGGACGTGTGCTGCGACCATTCAATGCCCACTTTTGATTGTGGTCCACCGTACTTAGGGCTCTTCAGAATAAGTCTGATTTATACGAGGATTAAATGCTGGTGACTTTTGTGCGTGATGGAACTATTGAGTTGGTAATAGGTGATGTAATAAACGCTTCTGTTTGTGAGTAGTTAGTTTAGGGTACTGTGTCGTAGGTGTCTTTATAAACAAGTCATTAGGAATAATCAAATTTGATTCTAGCAGTCATTCAAATATGAGTTCGGAAGGAGTGATTGTTCCTTGTCTGGACATGCAGTTTATTTTTCGCAGGTTATTTTTGTAATTATTATTTTCAACAAAAGTTACATAAGTGGGTATTACACAAATCTTCTGCCAAACTGCAGGACAGTTTGTCGGCAGTCACTCGTGGACATAGCTCTTAGTTTACATAACATTATTCCTTTACTTATCATTACAAAGGTAAGGGAACACATACTTTTATTATGATAAGGGTAGGTACATCTCCTTGTATTAATTTATATCGGTTTGCTCGCCGTGCGGCGAACGCAAATGCTCCTACCGTCCCGACCACCAAACTTTCTTATAGTATGTTTTATAATTTCCCGTTTTGAACGTGTAGTAATGGCCAGTGTTCTAATAGACTTCGATGCCTCATAACCTTATTCTCATGCGGCTGTTTATACATCACCTTCGCCCCCAACCGCTCCCGTTACTCAAAAAAGCAAGCAAAACCTTTATAATACTGTGATAGTGCGTCCAAAACCCTTTTAACGCTGGCGATCGACACAAAAGCCCCTCATCAAACGTCCATCTCCCGGTCCAGGAGTTCACGTCTTCGTTTTGGACGAGCGAGCGGGCGCAAGCGGTAAAAAGACTAAGAGTATGTGCTGACCCGATCATTAAATAGATTGATGGCACCTGGGCGCACGGCTCGAGCGATAAATAGTGGCGATTCGGGTAATCCTGCCGGCGGCCGGTGGCGGCGGATGGGCGGCATCCATTCTCTTTATTGCGCTGTGCTTTATAGCAAGCGAGCGGAGCAGGCGGCTGTGCCTGTGTCGCCTTCATGCGTCCGACGAGGAGGTGCGCCTAACTTATTGCCGAGGTGTTATGCAAATACCAGCCGAGGGACTAGTCGCTTCCGATGGGTCGGTGAGCTCGATGTATTGAGATCTTTTGAGGGTTGAACTTCGAACGTGGAGTAACGGTTTTGTAATTGTGTTTGGTGCTTTCGATTTGTTGAAACTATTGTATGAGTTTATGATTGTGTTGTTATTTCCTACTTCATTACCTACTGCTTCATTGGTCGAGTGGTCGCAGTAGGCGACTGCTGAGTATGTGGTGCTGGGTTCGATTCCCGTGTCGGGCTAAGTGTTATTGGGTTTTTCTATCACAAATTTCTCAATAGCAGCCACGGAGTCTGGATTTGTGTCTGGTTGATGGCAATAGGCTCGCCCTCTATTACATGGTACTTAAACAAAACTGGCGAAATGTGGGTGTACTATAAGGTACCTACACTGCTGCTAACCCTTCGGGGTTTACACGCGTGATTTGATGATGTTATTTTCTAAAATAACTATTATATAACATACAAATAAGTTTATATTTAATACTAAGTTAATAAGGCCAAGCTTGACGCAAAAATGTACGGAAATGCATTCTTCTCCATAGAGATCTACGCTTTGGAATGGGCAACTACAGTACTTTCACAAGTTATTATGCCTTGTGTCTGGGACTGTAGCTTCGCCTTCTTTGTTTTTCTGACATTCAAAAGTGCCTAATAAATTATGGTCTAATTGAAATAAATGCTTTGAGTTTGAAATAAATAATTCATTGATCCCTTTTGATATACTTAAAACAGAAGCTAACCTAACCTTAGAAGCTTATTCTAGAAGAATAAAACTTAATATTCCAAGTTTATTAAATAAACAACGAAAGACTACTCCACTCCGCATAAAACCATAAAATAAATGACTCGCTAAAAACTCTAAAAACGTGTTAAGATAAATAACACCCAACATAGCCCCAAATACTAGGATTCATCATCAAGCACCACCTGAACGTTTATAATCAATTAAGGATGCCCCAAACGACAAAAACTTTATCTATTTTATGGTTTTTAGCAAAAAAGGTGGCGTCACAGGCAAAACAATGGCAAATTAGCGCTGACGGTTAAAAATGACGTTAGTATTGGTCGGGCCGGTTATAAATGTAGGACGGAATGGCGGCGACGCGACGGCAGCCGGCAACTTATTAATTTATAACTTTTGACAGCCCTGCGACTGTTTGTATTCATTAATGTTTGGCTATATGAGGGAGGTATGTGTAATGATTTTATTTTTGTTACTTACATAAATATTTTAAACTCCTGTTGAATTCTGTTTTTTTTTTTGTGTTTTCTGTATCGCTCCTTTTAAATACAAAATCTCACAGTCATGTAGTTTAGTTATATAGGTAAAATTGACCGTCCTTTTCCTTTTAAAATCGGTGATTTTCTTTCCATCAAAATTTTTCTATGTCAGTCTTACCAAGGGATATTGTATTACCCATTACTAACTGTGCTGTGGAGGTCCAGCTGCATCCGATTAGACTGGAGGCCGCCCCTTATATAGTTGGGAAAAGGCTAGGCAGATAATGACTTTTCTATGCTAAACATCAGCCAAATCAAAAAAGAGCTTTTCAGAGATTTTCAAACAAAAATAAAATTTCTGACATAATGATATTATCTGTTTGAAAAACAACAAATGAAAACTTTGCATTTCACAACACCATCTATCAGTCCTCACAAGAAATAAAACATCATCCAGAAAATTCAAAATTCGAACTCATTACGTCACAAAGAAAAAAAAAAGGCGCAGACGTTACCTCAAACATCCACAACAATATCGTACAAAGCACATGTCCAGACCACTTAATTAATGACCGGCACATAAGTGCGACTTTTTTGTCGCGATCGCACGCCGATAAGGGAATGCAGACATCAAGATCGTCGCATGTCGTCTTATTGATGTCGCCTTTCAACTACCGTGTACGGAGGTATTTGTTTTACTTTATTTATGGTTCTCATTAACTTTATGGTAATTTCCCTTGGCACAAGATTAATACAGGTCAAAGAAATTATATGTTCTAGTGTAATTTATGGTGGAAATAAATGAGTAAGTACTCAGTGTCGATAAATAATAAAAAAAAAACAAATTACTAAACCAATTTTGATGAAATTTCTATGGGACCAATCGAGATTCCTTTCACATAAAAAAGTTGAGTTGAGAATTGGAAACATGTTTTATTTGATAAGTCAGAAATCCTCAAAGGCAACAATAATACGTCATATTTAATGTGCACAATAATGAATTAAGTCCATTAGCATATTAAACATTTTGAGACAAAATCTACTTTACTCTTTGCTAGTTCTATAGTTGATAAAAAATCGGGCAATTTTTCATTTCACATGAATAATAGCGAGCGAGTAATAGATACCTGCCATAATGCTTATTCCCTGAAAACACAACACAAACACAATTACTAGTAGGTATTTTCAATTTTACTGAAAAGCTTTCATAAATAACCCGATCACATATTCCCAACGAGTCCTTTATTTAGCCGGCTATATCTCATTTTTCGACCGACTATTGTTCAGTTTCAGTGCCGCAAAAAAATCACCGAAAAAAAAAAAGCAACTAACAACGTTACGATTTGATTCTCTTGTCGGAATTCCCGATCGTGGTCAAAATAGTACGGGAGCAAGTTTCAAAAGCCAGCTCTAGGATACATATTTTATAACTTAGCTTCGATTGTTCCGACCGCGGGCTTTTTCTTTTTTTTTCGTATCATACACACGCCACCGATGTGCGTCGATCGACACATGGCTGGAATTTTTTCTTGTTTTAAAAATGTTCTTTTTTTTTAAATGTCGACCGGATTGTTTGTTAGTAGCCAGTCTTTATAACGTTGAATGAGTAGTGAGGTGACTTCTGTTTCTAAGCCTATGGATTGACGGTTTTCTATTCGGGGTTTTCCGGGAAAATGGAAGCAATGTTTCACTGAAGAATGGGTTAAATTCTTACAGATTTCAAAATTAAGTTGGAGTGTAGTCTAGGGTCGATCTTTATTTACGAATTATCCTAATGACTGGCAGACTGATATGACTCAATGCAATTTATTACAGGAAATAAAGCTATTTATTATAGAAACCCCTCACAAATGTATGACTATGAATGCAAAAATATTACACATTTACCTACACGTCACAATCTGTAATCCCTTTTATTAAGTTCCAACTGGATTTATTATTCAGAACTTTATTATGGTTCTGGTAATTAAACTAAATATTTTATGACTGAAGAAACAAAAATAGTTTTCAACGTCGAAGCAATTACGTGCAATGATTTAAAAATATAATGATTGAACAATTTCGTTCAGTTGAGTATTTTTTTGTTAGTTCGGAATTTTGAAGTGAAATACTTCGAACTTTGTAAGTTGAGAACGTCAATGAATACAGTATAGCTATCAATTTGAGATAAAAAAAACAACAATGGTTGATATCGATGGCAAGATATGGCCGGGGGCATCGATCCCGGTGCGATGCCTGCACCGGAAGCTCTTCCTTCTCACACGGCATTCATCGCCCAAACAAAGGATGCAGTTACATGACAAATTCGACGCGGCCGATTGTCGCCTTCACAATTGCACCAACCTTTGTATGTGTTTAATAAAATTTATTAACAACTATATTCGTAATTTTTTCATATTTGGATGTTTTTACAAGTGTTTACTCTGGGTTGGGTGCACAAAGACTAAATCTGGCTTTTGTTGCGATCGCGATGCGAATGCGATGCTCGCCAGATATTAAAAGCACGTGTGGCCAAACAAAGGTTGCGTTATGCGGGGGATTATTTGCCAATTTATGGCGCTTTTTGTAAATTCCGTTGAAAGCTCGCCCCGGAAATTTGGCTCCATTTCAACAAAATGATCTTTTAACTATAAATATTACGTTAATTGTATATTTGTGTGACAAAAACATCCGTAACGATCCCGTCCACCTTACTCGTGGGATTATTTTTTTTATGATATTTGCGTTTGGAATTAGCCAAGTAGCTATAGGCCGCAAACTTACTAAAAAATGCAATGACAAACTCAGTAAAAATGAGAGTATTTCAAGTGTACTCTTTCCGTTTCATCATACTTCAGTTTTCTTTTTTCGACTTTCCGCTGTAACTATTAGTGGCGAAATAATTTCCGTAAAATGAAAATCGGGTCGTTTTGGAAATGACATATTTCATTGTTTGAAGCTTTTCAACAGAACTTTAAATAAAAAGCATGTAAAAATCAGGCCTCGTGAGTTTTTGTGTCAATAACAGCACATAGTCAATTACGTCCCCGACAGACGTAGGTGTAACATCATTTTAAATTAAACGTTACACGTGGACTCGTGTAGGTACCCAAATTAACAATGTACCTGTCCTTCCGAAAATAGATCACCCCTGTCGTTTCAAAAACAATACATTTAGGTTTCATTTGAGAGTAGAGGGCGTTGTCGGCGCGGCTACAAATCAGTGCCATGCGCCCATTAGAGACGATAAAATTTTACGATTGTTCGCTACTTTCCGAACGCGTCGCGTCGCTCCGTCGCACCGTGTGTCGCTAGACTTATTATGGGTTAAGCGTAGTTTATATGTTATGATGGTGTTAGAAAAAAATCGGGCAAAGGTTATATAGACTTTGTTAGTCTGCTCATATGGGTCTTGCAACTGTGATTTGTAAACAGGTGCCAGAACTTAAGAACTTAAGGCACAGAATAAATTATAGTGCTAAAGGTAAAAAAAACCTTAAGATCTGGCAGCTTCAGAAAATACCAGAATCATTTGTGTTTTCTGCCTCTACCTACGACATGGCCTTTCTCTCTAAAATATACCTACTTTAGTGCACAATGGAAATGCGATATTATTATTTGTAATAAGAAAATTTCAACCAAAAAGACGTAGTTCTGTTCCTCATTCCTTCTTTACCTTGGCCTTCACCTTCTTTATTTTGGCCATCAAAAACAACAACAATAGTAATAGGTACTTACCTGTAAAATTTGTCCCATTCAAGTCTGAATACTCAAGGTATTGAAACTCAAAGTGAAACTAAACCTATAAAAGAGGCGTCATGTGAACACATCCGTTTAGTCAGTCACACTAATTTCGGAGTGCATTTAGTCGCCGATTATTTCAGTAATCGGCGTAGCGATTCACTTAATTATACACAATTGTTTACACTATTCATCTGAACGGTCGCCGTTTTAATGCTTTTAAATGTAGCTCCAAATAGCTCGAAGGTGGTCTTTGAATAATGGGGAAACATTAGAAATAATGGTGTTCACAGGTTTGTTTTACATTTCATTGCTGGCTGTCAACTGTTTCTCGAAGACTTATAGAGAACTACTTCCAAGTTGTGCAGCAATGTATTCCGAAAAACGGTTTTTATTTTTAAAATTTTTGTTTTCGGAACATTATGGGCGGAGCTACCGCGATCTATGTTTTCCGAGTCGCGTAAAATTTTATGTTATTGAGTCGTGATTATAAGGTAAAAACTTCACTTTCGATATATTTATGAATGGAAGCAAAAAGTTGAACGTAAAAGTTTATTGTTAGTGCCACTAATGTTGGATTTGAAAACCGAATTATGTGATTTAGGTTACTTTCTTTTTAATTGGGTTTTAAAAAGATTCCGGCCCTTTTTCAGAGTCTCATTCAGAAATGCCGGTCGGATGAATAGACATAAAATTTAAATGTTAATACTTTAACAGAAAATTGTAGATACATTTATTCAATAGTTTCAGAAATGCCTACAAGTAGATAAATGTGACCATTCTAGCAGAAATTTATTGTCAATAGTATTGTGCTGGATTTTACAACAAAAAAATATCTATTTAACATTATAAGTACACAGATACGGAGGAGCTTCTAGCTAAATAATAACAGCCGCACAAGGCGACTTGCCTAAGTCGGTCTGAGAACGGGTGACCATCATAACATACCGGGTTTCCTCCGTGCCTCGGAATGTACCTTAAGCTAGCGTTTGTCCCAGCTGTCATTTGTAGATCTTTGAGAGTCGTTACAGGTTGTCAGTGGCCCGAAAGTCTGACATAGTTATTATCTTCAAGGTTTAACAGGTTAATTGTTATATCTATCTATGTACTACGATCTCACAAAATCTACATTACAAACTCAACTCAGATGCGTACACTTGTTGACTCACATCCAACCACGACCCACGCATTGTGAGAAACTTTCTCAACACTTGCATGATATCTTTATTACGTCCCCTACCTCGACACATCACGGTTACAACACTTTATCACGTTGACAACTTCGTCGAAATTGTCGGAATACGAAAAAAGCCCGACAGACGGACACAACTCCGCAAGTCAACCCCCCACTGCTAGGCTCTTGCGGTCGCAAAATGTCTCAATCTAGAAGCAGCCATTTAAGAAAAAAATGCTCGCTTATAATAGTTTGCTTTGGTATCGCCGTTCTAGTTAACGTCCCTGCTGTGTCCGTGGATTTATTTGCGTTTTTTTTTGGGGTTGAGATATCAATTAGGTTTTTCGAGATTTGAAAGTTGGAATGCTGTTTAAGTGATAAGATTGCTTAAGCGATATATTTGGTTGGTGAATCTAAAAATAATGTCCACGTCTGAGCAGTATTCGTAGTTAGTATTGTAAATTGTTTTGCAAAAAGAAAGCTGGCATTTTCCCGTTACTAATTTTATTTGCAACTTTTGCAAAAAAACTAATGAAAGGATTCGCACATTGTTTCAAACAGTATTTATTTATATCGCCTTTTTATTTCCAACCCTAAAATAAAACGGTTATGGCATTTGCTAAAAAACGCAATTTGCTAAAATTAAACAAAGAAGTTTTTTCGCAAAAACTGCGATTTCTACTTTTTTCACTCAACCCTGACAATTATGAAGGGGTGGTAAGAAAGAAAGTCGACGGCAATAAAAGTAAACCTTTCGGCGGCAAACGCGCCGCCACCGAAGGGTTACTATTTATTTCTATTAGCCGACGGTTAAGGGTACGACACATTCGGGTAAGGTGCTCGTAAAATCAGAAAGGCATCTGAACGCGGCCGGGTGACTTCGACTGTTGGCCGTTCCACCTCGCTGCAGTCATAAACGACAAAAAATTCGCAACTCAACATTGAAAGCGCTCATAAAGTAATTTGCACAAATTTGCAAAAGGGTGAAAATTCTGCAATAGAGTTAAACTTTTATTACAAACACCCGTTATGTATAGAATACGCGATAAAAAAGTGCGGCACCGTTAGACTTTTAGTTTAGTAACTCGTTTACGTCGTTCGTTTCTGTGTAATTCCACGCCTTTGTTGGAAGTTAGGCTCGATCGTGATAGAGTTTGGAAACGGCTTATGTATCTGCGAATAATGAGGGTACATTCGCGGGTTAATCCGGCATAATTAGGGGTAGGTACGGTCCTGAAAAAGAAATAAACCGTTTTATAACTTGGACTTCCTTAACCCTGCGTAAGCCGGCAGTAAAACTCATAGGAAGATGGGATCGGCGATATGAGGCGGAAATAAATCGCCATTTAAAATCAATTTGTGAAAAGGGCGTAGAGAGAGTAGTTGGGCTTTGGGGTCAGTGCGGGCGAGGCGGTCACGCGCGGCACACTCGCACAATCACGCCGATATTGTAACACAATGTCATTTGAGATAATAGGCGCTGATAACCGATACGCCGCCGACATTTTATTGCTAATTTGATCTGGATTTTTCTTGGAATTTACGAGTTGGTAGTAAAATTGCTGATGCATTATTAATACCACGTAAGGTTTTAATTTAGTTTTAAGTAGGTACTTTAATTTTGCACGTGTTGTTTACAACGCATGTAATATTATCGTGATGTCACCATAAGTTTTCATCCTTAAACAACGACAACTGCTTGAGAAAATCTCCATTAATTGTTAATCAAAAAAATTAATAAAAAGTTACGCGTAGCGCCTTAGCCGCGTAGCAAAAACCGTGTAGCGGCTTAACTTTCTAACGTTTTGCTAAAATAAGACGTGAGTAGGTACTTCTTCTATTCTTATGTCTCATATCACTCTACCTAGCTTTTTCCCAACTATATTGGGGTCGGCTTCCAGTCTAATCGGATGCAGCTAAATACCATACACGAAGCGATTGCCTATCTGACCTCCACAACCCAATTAGTACTAGGTAATACGACACCTCCTTGGTAAGAAGACTTGTTGTCAGACTTACGAGCCACTGCGGCTACGACTGTCAAAGATCCACAAATGACAGCCTGGACCGACAGCTTAACGTGCTTTCGGAGACACAGAGGAACCTCGGCATATAATGGGTGTTCACTGGTCCCCCATCCACAACCAACCGAGGCAAGCGCGGCTTAATCTGAAGATCGACCCGAGCGGCTGTTATTATTTAGCCACGAGCTCCTTCTGACTCATATGTGGAGAAAGATTAGTAAATTGATCAGTCAGACCAAAATACTTATATCAATATTTAACTTAAACACGCCAATCCACAAGACCTACCGCATCAAAGGTTCCCGGCAAACACGCGAGAAAGCCCGCGTCTCGTTTATTCCGGCCCGGGATATCGCCTAGGTGAACTTAAGGGGGTTACAGAGCTTACCCCGTGGCGTCGCCCCGCGTATTGGGGCTTACTGTGATTTACTCGTTATACCCTAGTACTTTTTTTTCTGTTTATTCGACGGATCAGGGGTTACCCTTTATTGGGTAAAGTCGGAAAACTGATATTCCTCCGTTAACTTAGACGCGAGTTTATTGGCGGGCGCAGATTTGTATGGGATTTGTTTGCCGTTCTTTTGTTTTTGTTGTTCTTAATGTGGGACGGATTGGTGTTGGAATGTTATAGTAAAAGTATTGTAATGTTAAAGAGAATAATGTCTCTTCTTGATTAAATTGAATGCTTAACTAGAGCCACACACATAATACACACCTCCGATTGGAGGTGTGTATTATGTGTGTGGCTCTAGTTTAGCCCGATTTCGCCTGTTATGTTTAAGTCCCATGTAAATGCAGACTCCGTGGCTGCTACTGAGAAATTCCTAATGGAAAAACCCAGTAACATTTTGCCCGACCTGGGAATCGAACCTAGGACCTCATGCTCAGCAGTCGCGCTTGCGACCACTAAACCAATGAGGCAGTCCTACCGGCCAGTCGGAACAATACGGACCAATTACGCTCAGGACACTGGACTCTGACAGATACTATTCTGAAGTAGGTATCTATCAGGCCATACCACTATGACCGAGCCTTAAGTACCCTGGGAGGTGTAACTCCTCAATTCTGCCGACATGAAGTCTCTGCTTTTAACGTTTCTGCTATATTTTCATAGTTATGGAAAGTCATCTGTTTTAAGCTGTGGTGGCACTGTGACGGAAAAGTAAGCTGGATAAAGGTCGTGTGTCCGTTCGTTAATTAACCGAAGCTATTGGAAAAATGACATCCCTATTAAATACACATTCATGTCAACGTCTCTGTCACTCGCTGTGATCTTTCCATGTAACAATTTCAGAAAGACAACGTCACGCCTGTAATCCCCGAAGGGTAAGACAGAGCCTATAGTACAACCAAATTCCACCAGCTATGTTTTAGTCCCATGTAGGGGAACACGAGGAAACTGGCGCCACTTAAGCTAAAACTCCAATAACTTTTTACAATAGTCACTTTTTAATTTAGTTTTTGTTTTTTAATTATAGTATAAGTAATCAGGTATATCCTAATAATATAGAAAAACAGACGTGTGGTGTTTTTACGCCCCAAAAGTAAAATTAATAGCGATTTGACTAGTCACACGTAGGTCTCCCGCGTCCTTCTTTACTACGGCATAGCAAATCTGGATCTAACTTGACTAGATACACGTAAACTAGGGTGGTACTCATTACCCCGTGGCTCCGATTCCCCCGTGTTCCCCTAATAGCGGGCGAGCCGTTTGCCATCAATCGGGCACCAGTCCTGAGTCCGGGCTGCTTGTAAAAACCCAATAACATTATGCCCGACCTGGGAGTCAAACCCAGGACCTCATGCTCAGCAGTACCGCTAAACCAATAAGGCAGTCACTAAACCCAATAATTATGACCTTCACAACACTCACTATGAAAACCGTAACACTATTTCGAAAACCTGTAAAGCTGAAACCACATTTGACACACACGCTGAGTTGAAAGTTATAAACTCGCGCTCGCACAGCGTTCACTGTAACTGAGTAACGACTTGTCACTGAAGTGACGGTTAACCAACTAGTTAACTGTCAATTGGCTAAACTTTCTTATCGTTTTTCTCACGGTTTATGTGTATTTTTTTTTCAATACGTTGCCCCGCACTAGGAATTTCTCCTGTATCGTGGGTGCGTTTACCAACATTCAAAACTCACATTCACAAACAGCCAGACGCAGACGTTCTTGGTAAATATTCCTCATAAATTCATTTCTGTTGTGAGTTACAGAATGGACTGTGTAAAGGATGATATAGTAGGAAAGGAGGTGTCTGGTGAGATGACGAGTAATAGAGAAGTACGGAAGAAAAAGACATGCTGTGCCGCCCCAAATGAATTAGGATTTATTGTGAGTTACAGAATTAACTCGATCCGATCACGGTGCATCGAGCTGGATTCGAATTCACGAACTCTCGTCAGGTCTGATGCCTGCATTAGTGGTTTGCAAAACTTGAACGTAAAAAATAAGCATGTTATTGTCAATTTACTATTTTTCTTTCTGTACTGATGATCTACGAGGGCGGGTTTGGAATTTAATTCAACGTTTTCATTGACGCACAATGATTTTCACTATTAATGAGAATGCGAAAGTTATACCGTCTCGTTGGTCGAGTGGTCGCAAGCGCGACTGCTGAGCATGAGGTCCTGGGTTCGATTCCCGGGTCGGCAAACTTTTCCCTCGGGAATTTTCACAGTAGAAGCTTCAAAGTCTGGATTTGTGCCCGGTTGATGGCAATAGGCTCGCACCCTGTTACATGGGACTTAAACATAACTGGCGAAATGTGGGTGTACTATAGTTGGGTACACCTCTACCTAGACCTTCGGAGATTACAAGCGTGATGTTATGATGTTGTGAAAGCTATAACAAGATAAGATGTTCGCATTTCTCATTCTTGAACCTCATTCTTCTTCCAGGCCATCTGTGCTTACTAGGTATTTGTATGGTAGGGTAGATGACATACACCTACTGCAGATACAGGTCTTCCAACAGGAGAGGTAAAAGACATCATTATCGTCCCTAAAATGACCATCAGCATCAAGTAGCCGCACGATCATCAATCAAACATAAAAGCAAAACGTCATACAACAAGTAAAACACGTCATTAATCACAGCATACACCCTAAATTGCCCATAAATGGCCACAATCTATATTTACATTCAGTGGAGTACCGTGAAATTCTTTAGAAAAACTCCAAAGATATGTTCGCACGATTTTAGGAGGCTATTCAAGGTATACAATGATATTCGTACACACGTAACGACTGCTTCATGACATAAATCAAAGTTGAACAAGATATTAACGAAAAGGGAACTGGCATGATGCAGGTAGAGGCCAGAAGTTGAGGTTCGAGTAAGGGTTGAAACTCATCTTGCATCACACTTTTCCATGCTCCCATCCTTTTCTGTCGCTCAGAACCGTAATTTGCTAGAGCGAAAATTGAGCAAAAATGCTATCACACCATATCATATCACACGCGGCAGAATCGATGATGCGATGCTAGCCTTTTAGTTTAGCTTTGAAGGCATTGTCGCTCAAAGCCGGGTCGTTTAGCCAACCGACCAGGGTTTATACGACTTAAAATAATTATTTTAGCTTATCAATTTAATTAATATTGACTAGCTTCCGCCCGCGGCTTCGCTCGCGTTAATTTATAATTTGACAATCAATTCGGGGTGTACTCTGCTTGTAACAACATAATTGGCGCTATCTATTACCATAAGAACGTTTTTGTTGTTTTCGTCGAGAATAGTATTTTTTTTCGGGATGAAAGGTACCCTGTGTCCGTTTCTGCACACTTGACAACGTATATGCAAAATTGCAGGATGATCGGTTCAGTGATTTATTCGTGAAAAGGTAACAAACAAACAAACTTACTTTCGCATTTATAATATTAGTATGGATTTTGTTTAATTTTTTTGACAAATGTTTATTCAAAGTATTTAATTTTATGTTCCATTTATTTATGAACTTAAGATGATTTGAAATTTTACCTTCAGCAAACCTGACATGATAATTACTAATAAAAACCTAAACTAAACTAGTTATGCCCCAACTTAAACTTCTGTCCCTTCCCTGCCAAGTCAAGGTGACAAAAACTATTGTAGGCGGTTTGAATAGGGTTGGCCACTGACTCTGCGGTCGTCCGGCCTTTGCGGACCGCTCCAGTGGCTGACATTCTATTCAGTGCCGACTGGATTACCGTGGGTACCTACTCATAAATGGATATAGACGAACATGGGAGCAGTTTGACGAAAATAGGAGCAGTTTGACGGAAATAGTATCATTCGTAGTAGTAGCTTGTAATTTATGTGACATCGATCCGGGATTTATTAAAAGGAATATATTTTTTACTGGCAGGACTTGTATTTATCTTTGTATTTAGTTGTTTGATATTCCATGAGTAAGTTTGTTTAACCCGATCAAGAGTTTATGGGATTCTTTAGTCTTTTGACGTTGTGGATACCTTGTCTTTTCAAAGAACAAAGACGGGGTAGAATTGAAAGAAGTTGATTATATTCCTGGAGAGAAACAATTCGGTTTTTGCGGACTACGTAATCTATTCTGTGAATTCTGTCTAATGCTCAAGACTTGGGGGGAACATGGATACTGTACCGACTGTGTAGATTACCATAGCACTTACTAATGAATGGATATAGATATAATAATAATATGAAAATGGAATCAGTCGTAGAAGGTTGTAATTTATGAGACATCGATCAGATAAAAAAAAATTAAGTATTTATTTAAAAAATCGTTTCATTAATGTTGTTATGGACATGGCTTAAACGGAGCTGATGGTCATACTTCGCGTACGTTCTAGAATATTTTATTCAGTTCCAACTGAGAGGATAATCTACTAATGAATAGATATGGAAGAAAATGGGATCCGTTTGAGGAACATGATCAAACGTAGCTTGCAGTACTTAGTAGAATGGATGTGACATCGATCTGGGTTTTATTAAAAGAAATATTAGGTATTTTATTGCCAGGTTTTCTGTTGCTCAATGTGTAAGTTCATTGAAACTTTACAAGTTCGTTTTTTAAACCTGTTTAAAACTTTTTAGGAATGCTACGATATTTAAGTGGGTTTCTACCCTGCCCGCTGAAAGACCAAAGCTGATGGCGCGGAGTAGAAAGAAGTTAATCATGCACCAATATAACGATCCGGCTTTTGTGTTAGTCTTAGTATATTCCATTCAAGAAAAATTAATGAAAGGGCAGATCACTACATAGTATAAAGCAAAGTCGCTTCCCGCTGTCTATGTATCTGTCCCTATGTATGCTTAGATCTTTAAAACTACGCAACGGATTTTGATGCGGTTTTTTTTAATAGATAGAGTGATTCAAGAGGAAGGTTTATATGTATATTGCAGCCGTGCGAAGCCGGGGCGGGACGCTAGTATATTATAAAAGACGAAAGAGAGGTTAATTTATTGGAGGTAATAGGTAGTAGTTTATGTGATATAGATCATGATTTACTTTGGTCTGAAAGAAATATGAAGCTGAATGCGCTAGTTGTATTCACAGATGACAAAGTAAGTAATTCGTATAGGTAGGTAAATCGTGCGGTCAAGTGTTATTTTTTTTCATGAAGATTATGTATAGTAGAGGATCCGACGCCACTATAAGCTGGCAAATAATCATTCTCAACAAACTTTAGAAGTTAAGAAAAATTATCGGTAGATAATACATTTAGGCTATCTCTACACATATAGTCAGGTATAAGGTACTATGACACTGAAAAGTCTGGGCTGGATGTTTTTTTTTCACAAAAAAAAAATACCACGTAACATCTAATTTTACTATACCTCGATATCACCACCAAAACCACCTCAAAACTACAAACCTCAAGGTCTAACTACGCTAAAAAACAACTTGCAAAAAGTCAACCCTAAAAAGCGAACACCGCTCCAAAACTTTTCGTCCCACTACGCCTAACGCCATCTATCGGACGCACTACATCCTCATCAAAATCAAGAGCGTCACCCATCATCCTCTTGTTTGCCCACAACGGAAACCCTGCGGCGTCACTCTTTTAACAAATCAATCACAATACGTACCGCTGCAGCGCAAAAAAGCGCTTTTTTCGCATTTTTTAAAGGCGACATGCCTCCTATAATACCTAGTATAAGTGGATTATACCTTGTGTATATTTCACGTCACATTTAACCCCCTATTGTCTACTTTGCGTAGGAGTTTGAATATAAACTTTTTATCCGCACCTTTTTAGAAGTGAGATAAAAATTTGGACATCTGTCTTGCTTTGTGGAGACCGTTTGGCTAGGATCTTTATCTGGTGAAGTAAAAAGAGCAGTTTTCTATTGCTATTTTTTTATTGGAAGATACATATGTCGTAGGGTGCAATGTTTTGCTTTGCTAATCGTCTTAAGGTAAGCCGGGGCTAAAAGAATGGATTTTATTTGAAGTAGACTTGTATGCCGACTATATTCAATGGATCTAGTTAAGATAGGATTTTTTTTAAGATTTCATGTGAATAACATAATTATTGTTATTATGTAGTTGCATACCTACTTACACATAGAACGCAAGAGAGTTTATATTTGTAGGTAGTATTTTTGTTTAAATATTACCTAACAACATCATTTAGCGCTAATTAGCCCTATGAATTCTCCAAATGGGAAATAGGGTATATTGACCTCATTGACGTCATTTGTTTTCTACAATTTTCGGTGTTATCATTGTTTTAGCAAAACAATGGACAGCATGGATCGATTAGTCATCAACCAATGTTTAATTTCTCATGCTAGCATTGAGAAAACAAACACAGCAAAATAAAGTAGACTGACTGACTGTGTTGTATTCTCAGTGGACTGATTAACTGCGTTTGATTTTCAGTCTAGTAGAGGGTTTTTTTGGAACAAGCCCTCCACGCTGTTCCCAAACCACTGCAACTCCTGAAAGCCAGCATCAACAGTGGTGACCAACAGAAAAGCGCCGCGACAATGAAGCTCGACGAAGTCCCAGAGAAACTATTTAACTATCTTGGATCCCGTAACGAAATTAATCAGAAAAGAATAGCGGAGGAGTAGGAAAAATATAATTTCAAAAGCTATATTATAAGGATTGTGTGTACTTAGATGATCACTAATAGAATAAACTTGCTTCGCCCAGTAGCACATAATATAATAATAAGGGCAAGAGTACCTACGCAAATCACCGCTCAGCGGACAGACCTCCGACGCGATCTCATGGCGACATGGAGACAGCGACTGTCGCAACCCAGTGCAGGGCACGCCACAATAGTGGCGATAAGTCCCCTCTTTGAGGAGTGGCTAGAGAGGCGCCACGGCGCCCTCACCTTCCGCCTGACGCAGGTCCTCACCGGACACGGTTGTTTCGGGAGGTTCCTGCACCTAATTGGGCGGGAGGAAACGCCCGGGTGCTATCATTGCGAGGATCGTCCGGAGGACACGGTGGCCCACACCGTGGAGGTCTGCCCCGCTTGGGCGGAGCTCCGCCGTGTCCTCGTAACGGCGATAGGCGGCGGCGACCTCTCGCGCCCGGCCCTGGTTCAGGCCATGGTCCGGAGCGAGAGGGAATGGGAAGCCGTCACCTCCTTCTGCGAAGCAGTCATGCTAGCGAAGGAGGTGGCGGGACGTGAGAGGGAGAGAATTTCACGTCCCAGCCGCTGCGGGCGACGCACCGGGCGTCGGGGGCCACGTGGTGGCTCCCGGCCACCGTAGGCGCGGGCCTGTGGACGGTGAGTAATGGGTTAGCTCACCGTCCGTCCGTCTTATGACGACAGGCCGTGTCGACGGCGCGTTCGCGTTCCACGCGCGCCTCAAAGAGATGTCAGCAACCAGGAAGGGGCCCGCAAGGGCCGATGCCTGCCGGGGCTGCGGGACTGTTCGAAAGAGATACCGTGGCCCTGGAACACAAAGGGCAATGAAGGAACATGGATGGGTTTTAGTCAGTAAGAGTCTGACACTCCCTCCCACTCCACCCAGAGCGGGAGAAGTCATTTGATGATTTCCCATCGGTAAAAAAAAAAAAAAAAAAAAAAGAGTACCTACGATGATGAAGCTGAGCACTAAGATTAAGGTAAGATTTCTAGTTCTAATTCACTTTCATACGCGTAGAACCTCGATAAACACAAGAAAAAAATCGGTACATCTCAATCGAAGACCCACATTGTAACTGATACCATTCCAATACAAAGCCGTGCTACCATCGCTTCATTCAACATCTAACAGATAAATATATCAGCCACTATTATCAGCTGTCACTTTACTTTCGTCCCGAAGGCGTATCTTTATAAACACGTGCAAAACAATCACAGTTTTCGCGGTGATCTGCTATAAATCACTTATTATTATAAAAGGGCATGTTCGAGTGGCTGCATTGTCGCTTTATGGATGTTATGCCATTCATTACAGGCCATTAAACGCATTATAATACGCTCACCAGATTAACAAGACCTGCCTCGCCCTTCCCAACGTTCCAACTGCTGAAGTAAAAGAGATCTTCGTAATAGAAATGGAGAGGTCGTGGTATGATGGTGGTGTGATACCTCAGAAAGCTTTGTTTGGGCGCGAAGCGACAAGCCATTCATGTAGTGATAATAAATGGCGAGTGATGATAGAATAGCGCACAATGAGTGTGTGATGATAAACCGAATCTTGGACGCAAGATTCTTTTGGTGAGAAACTGAAAGAAAAAATATTTGGCGAAAGCCGTCGTGTACTTTTGCTCACCCCCATCGACCCCTAATGTATTTGCAACATCCAATTTGTTTCAAAAACTTATATTGCGTTTCATTTCGTTGGTGCATATAATTTAAAGACATTGCATGATTATTTGATGATTTGTCGTGACTGTGATCTGTTCTAAGCTTCTATAAGGTTCTTTCATGTACTATTTAATTACATTCTGATCCGCAACTTTAATTGCAGGGCGATGCTGATACTACTCTTAGGTACTGTTAAATTATTTTTACACGACTGTCCGAAAAGAGAAGTGTTCTCGAGATTCATGCTCCTACTTATGTAGGTATGTTTGCGAGTTTCTTTATCACTGTAACTGCTCTTCTCTGTTATTAGCTTACCAGTCTAGTATTTTCCTTGGAAAAGCTAAAGAGCCCTAGGCTAGTTCAACAGTAAACTTGAGTTTTAGCTAACGAAATAAATAATAACTATAGCTAAGAGCATTTAAAAATATGTAACTCTTGTTAATTATGGTCTCCAACTTGTCTCCTTTGATTGTATTGTAATAATTAAAAAATTGGTATGGTTTGTAGAATTTAGAATGAGACCAGAGAGCCAATTTGAAAACAAAGTAGGTTAGTTGTCATTTCTCTTCTACCGACATGTTCATGAGTGGTGGCTGCTTAGTGATGTCCAATTACACACCAATCTTTACCATACAGGTGGTTGAAGATTTGAAAGACACATTAGTTTTAGTTAGCACTAAAAGCTAGCAGATGTGAGTGGCAATGCCGGGAGGGGACGCCCTAGAAGGACATACACTGACCTTATTGGTGAAGTTCTTCAGAAAGATCAGGTGCGTAGTACTCGCAACCGGCGTGCGTGTATGACCAGATGTATGAACGTGGACCAGGCAAAATGGGTATGTAAGGATCGTAGAAGGTGGCGTTCTATGGTTTCTGCCTACCCCCATGGGTAAAAGGCGTGAGTTTATGTATGTATGTTTGAACTGTGTCTAAAGTCAATCAAGAGGTGTAAACTAAGGACCTACCTATCGACAAACAAAACTACTAATTCTTGTAAAAATACCTAAACAATGGCTTCAAATGACTTTGTATAAGTGTACTATTTCATTAGGTAATTCTAAAATGATGATTGAATTGTTACTTTCCTTGAAAAAAAAACGAAACCTTACAAAAGTAGAACACCGAATAAAAATCGTAAAATCCAAAATAAAACATTACTTTTTACAACATCTGCCTTCCATAGACAAGATTAATAGTTCACGCAACAAACCATTTCTTTCATTTTAGCATTAAAGAACGACTTTTAGAAAACTTTATCGTGTGGAAATAACAATTTGCAGTTTTGGTAAAGGTCCAACCTAAGAAACGAAGATGGCCCTTTTATTGTGTCGACAGAGGGCGTGACCGCGCGGGGCCCAAAGACATGGCCTTTCAAATGTTATGAGACTCACTATCCAAATATTTACTTACACAGAATCCTATTATGTATTTACGGGTATTCCTTTTGATAAAAATGTAGGCGGGTATGGTTTGTTACTTTGCGTTCGCTACACAGGTGTGACAACTTTTTTAATGGCCTTATTCTCAATAGTGATAAAATAATCTTGGACTGTTGCTAAGTAGCTATCCATGGCAATGCATCTTGTCATACACAGAAAAGAAGAGGCAGATTTCCTTATCGTGAGAATTTTCATTGAGCGTAATTTCACGCCAGTTATAATGTTTTTTTTTTTATAGAGTATTGTAGATGTTGTTTTTTTTTAATGTAAGTATTAACGCAAACGATATAGCTAAGTAGTTTTCTCAAGTTAATTATCACAAACTATGACATACTTAACAATTCGTTAGAGAAACTTTCAGACGAATATTGTGTTCCAGTAAGGATACCTACCTAATCCTTACCTCACTGGAACAGAATGTTATCTCAACTTTTGTGGAATCTGTGAATTTTCAATTATTTACAAAAATAACTTTGCCAAAGATACCTTATTCAAAGACACGAGTCATTATCATCATTATCCTTTATTTATGTATTTATACATTTTAAATTTCCTTAAAAAAAAAACAACATAAAAAAATTAAAAACTAATTGTAGCCCACCGGTATCAGGAACAGGGTCAAAAGCATTGTTATTAACAATTTTGTGCCTGTAAAAAAATGTCCGACGAAAGTTAGCAATATCTATTTTTCTCGACACACGACAGTTTCACCATACAAGTAATACAAGTTGGAATAAAAAATAGGTAATTAGTTAATGTTCCTAACATTATTCATTTAGAACTTTGTAAGCGCCATGTGGGCCAAGTTGCAGTTTTCTATCCAATTCAAAACTTTTCACAAGAACTCGTTAACCTGCGCCATCTGTAAGTTTCGTTTAATAACTTTAGTGCTGACATCTAACTTTATATAGCGGAAACTTTTAGAAAGGAGGTTCCTTCGCGTACTACCTTGCTACACAGTTTTGACATTCGATAATAGATGGCGCTGTAATCAGATTAACGCAACAACTTATAATGCGATAGATGGCGTTGCACAATCTCATTTGAGTAACGATGGGGTTGGAACAAAGACTAATGTCGTCGTTCTCTTCACTTCTTCCATTCCTTTAGACTGTAGATCTTGTTTTAATTTTGTTGATTCCGAAAGATGTTATCATCCTTCTTATTGTTGTCCATCATTATTCTTATTATTTTTGACGGAAAAGCTGTAGGTGAGTTACCTATCTTTCCGTTAATTTTTTTGTAGCGTAATCAGTCTGTAACGCTCGCACTTCTGGGACACCGGCCCCTTGGACACCTCTCCACCACCGGGCCTCCCTCATGTGAGGGAATGGGCTGTAACACATCACGCAAGGTTTGTGGATGTTAAAGGTTTCCGCATGATGTTTTCCTTCGTCGTTTTGAGAAGGGTGGTGATGAGAAAAAAATAAACAAAGTATAAGGGCCTGCTTTGTTTGAAACCTATACGATACCACTGAACCATTAATTTTTTTTTTCATTACATTTCTGAACGTTTGGTTGTGTTAGGCTCGCTCCTATTCAATCTGACTTAGCAAACTTACTTAGCTACTAAAGAGGAATGGCGAAATTTTAAACTACGATTCGGATTTTTGTTTTTTTGTGAGATTTTAAAGGGATCCATCTCAAAAACATGGCTTACATTGTATTCACATTTTAATGACGAATAAAATAAGCCATTGGGGATTCCGAGACGTGACATTTTAAGTTCTTCTAATTCAATGCACTGCGACTGGCCGATATCCTTTTCCTCTTTAGTTAGGTGTTCGTTCCACTTTCAAGACATTATTTTGGGGTATTTTTTTTATCTACTATAGCATCCCATGCATATTCTACAATAAGTAACAATAAAATCCTCTAAACAAAAAACAAAATCATCATTCTCTTGCCCTTATCCCAATTAATTTGTGGTCGGCGCAGCATGTCTCCTTCTTCCATACTTCTCTATTACTCATCAGATACCTCCTTTCTTGCCATATCATCCTTTACACAGTCCATCCATCGTCGATCGTTTCTTTGGTCTTCCTCTACTCTTATACCCATCCGCATTCATAATCAAAACTTTCCTCACGACATTTTCCTCTTTCCTCCGCAACACATGCCCGTACCATGACAACCGATTACCACACAACTTTTCAGGCACCGGCGCCACTTTCGGACTTCCTCTTATGTCATGTGTGTTATTTTGTATTTGATCCATTCGCATAACACGACAAACAACAAAGAAGATAATTAACAAAATTCCCCTACTACCAAAATCCGTAATCTTACACAAACGTTCACATCCCTAAGCACATTACCTACAAACGAGCATAATATTTCATAAATCAGAGTTCATTACAGCTCCCCGTTGCAATGTTTTTCCGTCAATGAGATTAGTCTCGTCCGAGTTCATTAACAACTTAAACCGATTAACTGGCCAATGGGCGGTGCAAGACGGCTCGGCTCCCTAATAACAGGGGACGGAGTATACAACATTTTTGCATAACATAAGGACAATACAAAAGAGCGATTGTTGTGCATTTCGTGTTCCTGTGTGTTTGGAGTTCTTTTGTACCAGACACATTTTAATATACGTAAAAAGTCGTAATCTACTTACAAAAGTCAACTGTTTACTGTCGGTACAAGTGTACTGTGTCTAACTTGCCTGCATGCATCGGATCTATGCTGTTTGCCGACGACATTGTTCTTGTCGGTGAAGATGGACTTGAGGTCTAGAGCAGATTGAAGAAATTTCAACAGAACGTGGAGAATGTTGGCTTGAAAATCAGAAGAACTAAAACCGAATACATGTTCTGCGATTTCCGCGGTCTCTCCAGTCTGAATACATGTTCTGCGATTTCCGCGGTCTCTCCAGTCTTGGAGTTATAATGCTAGATGGCGCGTTTCTTCTTGTCTGCTCTGACTTTCGGTAACTCGGTTCCCCCGTGCAAAGCGATGGCGAAATATATCGTAGTGCGAAATAGTCATCGCAAGCACGGAAACTTAAGGGGAAGATTTATAAAACAACGGTAAGACCTGCTGTCTTGTTGTCAGATTGTTGGGCCACCAAAGGAATGAATGAAAGGCATTTGCATGTGGCTGTGATGAGAATGCTAAGGGGGAAGTGTGGTGTTACGGTGGATGGATGGATGGATGGACTGTGTGAAGGATGATATGGCAGGAAAGGAGGTGTCTGATGAGATGACGAGTAATTGGAATGATGGAAGAAGACATGCTGCGCCGACCTCAAATTAATTCGGATAAGGCTGAGGAATGATGATACAAGGATCGGATGTGTGTTATGTAAACATAGTGATTTAGTCTAATAAATAAAAGGCGTTTAGACGATTAACCTTGAAAAATATTGAAAAGAATCATATTTGTACATCATACGCTTTGTACGCTACGCTTTGTATGACTATTGTTATTTTATTTTATTTGTATGCACGTCATGTCCTTGCGACAAATAAATATGTTTGCTTTCTTTCTCTCTTCATACGCCATGAACCACGTCTAAGCCTGTCTAAACTTTTCCAGTTCCAGTTCCAGGGAGCACTTTCCTAGGAACTTCTGAAGTTAACATTACGCAGTACCACAATGCAGCTGCTGACGTAGGTAGACCGGCACCTTTTCCCGTTACAGCAGCAACTGCGTTAGTAGTTGCTAGTTGGTAACTGTTGCCCTGACGTATACCTACAAGTACGTATGTATCTAGGTAGATACGTCATGCAAAATTGACAAAGAAACTTAGAAGTTTCTTTGTTGTGGTTTCCATTAATGAAAATAAATGACCATTATTTAATAAGCCTAATTTATACAAAGGATTCAACTTGAATTTCTAACGGACAGTTATAGATTTATAAAATAATAATTATTTAATTTATTAAATAAGTTTACCGCACTGTGGCAATTAATAAATATTTTTTAAGTCTAGTCTTTCCGAGGGAGGCCTAGAAAACGCTGGACGACCTAGCAGTGGCGAAGGTTCCATAAAACTCGATTCCTACCGGCTTCCTACTCTATAGACAAATAATAATTATAATCACATTAAAGAAAAATCTACTCCAGCTTACCTCTTACAAACATTGACCCTTTGCTACTGCGACCTAGAGGCGTTTATGAAGGATTGGCCAGAGAAAACCGCCGAGAGAAGAGTGGAAGGCTATGAGGGAGGCCTTTGCCCAGCAGTGGGACAATAGAGGCTATATAAAAAAAAAGTATTTTCGAGGGTATCAAAAACCGCATGACAAATATTCATTAAAGGAAAAATATAATATTTACAATTTCTAACAAAATATCCTTAGGTATAGCAGGAAAGCTTAATATAATAGGTATTGTTTGATATGAGTCAGGATAAATAAAATATAATAAAGAAGCATCCAATTCCTTTTAAGTAAATGAATGATTCACAAAGCATTGACTGACAACGATTCATTGTCAATGTTAGGTAAATATAAATGTTATTAGGCATTCTTACTAATAAATAACACTTTAACAACTTTATGATGACTACCACAACATTACACAATAACAACTTGTATGCTAATAAATATGAAATTTCTTTAGAAGTATAAGTTTTCAGAAATCAACAAGTTTCTCATGAGTAAGAAAATTAATTCCAAGTTCATAGCTGTACCTAATTACTTCACTTATCCTGAATTCTCTTCTGTCGGTAGATAGTTGAAATTTTCACAGAATGTGTTTGTGTTGGCGCTCTAAGAACAAACAATAAAAATATATTAAAAATTAAAGAGGGCTCCCCTACTTTGTTATTATCGCGTAGCATACGATCCTTTGTCGTAAATAGTTAAAGCTATTATTTCGTATGTTTGTAAATAGTTAAAGTTATTATTTTGTTTGTTAAAATAACTTATTTTACTGGTTAAAAGCTTTGTGATAACCTTGTTAGGTACAAGCTTTTTTTTCATTTCCGCTTATGAAGCTACGAGCCAAGCTAGTAAATAGCGCTTTAATAAAATAATAAGGATAATACAGCAAATGTATAAGACCAACATAACTTGATACAGTTAGGTGTCGCTGCTTGCTAAGGCAACCGTCAGCCTTCTGTCAAATTCAGTGCATTTAATGTAGTTCTAAATTCTAACACGTATCAAGATACGTTGGATACTTAGTACCTACGTACTACATCGATTGTGCACGAACTGCCTACATATCGTAGCTCATACCGACACCTAAGTCGTAGGTAGATACTCCTCTTGTTGACAAACAATCAGGCTTGTTAGACCAACAGACTATTGTCGTTTCAAGCACAATAATCGGAACCCTCTACCAATCTATATAATCTTCGTATTGTCACAAATAACCCTTTCACCGAGTGACTGACTGATAGACTACTAGAACATCATCATCTTCCTGCCCTTGTCCTATTCTATTTGGGGTCGGCGCAACACGTTTTATCCTTCCATTCTCCCCTGTCAGACCTCACGGCATCATTTACTCCTTTCTCTTTCATATCATTCCTCACACAATCCATCCATCTTTTCTTTGGCCTTCCTCTCCCTCCCCGTCCATCAACATTCATGTCCATCACTCTTTTAGTCACATGCGTTTCATCCCTCTTCATTACATGTCAGTCATGACAGACTACCTACTAGAACATAGCACTTAAAATATATAGATGTAATTTCTTTTCAATACTTGAACATTTTATAATGTTATATCGGATTCCTACTACTATCGATGTCATATCTACAAACTAACTTCAATAGAAGTTTCACCTTGCATTTAATCCCTTTCTAGAGAATGTTCTTTTTTATATTTTACGGATTGTATTGTCTGTTATACATTAATTAAGATTGAAATTAAGCAGTTTTGTTATTTTGTGTTTTATTAGCCAGAGTTTTGAAAGCCTTTACAAATTGAATTTTGTATACAAATACGTGTTGTTGAAAGATTTGACAGCTGAATTATTGATGTACTCGTAAGTCTTCAAAAAACCTGGTAGTTAGCCACTGCTACAACCTGAGATGAGGTTACGCTTTGATAGCTACAAACTTTGTCTTCTACATAGAAAAGCGTAGACCATGAGTTAACCCAATCATCATCTGCCGCCTAACCTTTTCTCAACTGTGTTAGGGTTGGCAGACACTCTAAGCAAATGAAGACTGCCTATCTGACCTCCACAACCCAAGTAATGGATAATCGGATACCCCAAGGCAAGACTAGTGGTCGGACTTTCGGGCTTAACCCGCAATAACTCAAAGATATACGAATGAAAACCGCGTCCAATCACTCGTAGACCCACTAGACAAATGATTTGTGAGTTACAGGAAAATCCCGAGATTTTTAACGGCCCGTGACTAATGCAAGAATAAATGAATAAACAATAGATTAGGTGTCCGTTTTTTTACCGGCATTGTACCTGTGTTTAATGAGGAATACAGTATTAATCTTTCCTATTTGTCAACGTCAATGAATGTTGCATCAATCGCGTGGTTTACGGGAAAAATGTCACACCATTTTATCCGTCTCCTCATCTGCCTAGTCTTTTCCCAACTATGTTGGGGTCGGCTTCCAGTCTAACCGGATGCAGCTGAATACTATATTATTGACCTATTTCTTTTCTTTCCTGTAATCTTTGTATTTACTCTATTTCTAAAGCTATCATATTGTACACTATGCTTGTATCATATTACTTGTATTATTACGATAAACAGTGTAACAATTGTAGATACCAATAAATAAATAAAAATAAATACCAGTATTTTACATGGAGCGACTGCCTTTCTGACCTTCACAACCCAGTTAGTACTGGGTAATACGATAGCCCTTGGTAAGGCTGGTTATCAGACTTTTTGGGCCACTGACTACCTAACGACTGTCAAAGCTCTACAAATGACGCCCGGGACCAACGGCTTAACGTGCTTTTCGAGGCACCTTTTTACCCGACTACGGCGAAGCAAAAAGGAGGGTTATGATTTTTCTTCCTCAATCGGATAGGGAAACATTTCATGTGTATCATACCTACGTACGTATTTCAATAAACGATCTTCGGCTTAGCATGGGTCTGGCTAGTGCAGTCATTAGTTTGTTTGTGTTTAGGAGTCTGAATTTATGCCCCCTGTTACATGCGACTTAAACACAACTGGCGAAATGTAGGTGTACTATTGGGTACACCTCTGCTTAAACCTTCGGGATTACAGGCGTGGTTTTATATCAACACAAGTAAATAAAATTGAAGTGTCTGTTTGTTAATGTCTGTGTGTTTTTGTTAATTTTTCTCTGTCTGTCCGTTTATTCCGGATAATCTCCAAAATCTCTAAAAACCGATTCAAATAGGAAAGAAACATTTTTATAATAATTTCACGCGGTCGAAGGTTGCATGGAACAGCTAGTCTTGACAAAAACTTGCTACGATTGTCCAGCTGTGGAATATGAATAATGGCAAAAGGTAGATAAAAATGTAAGACGTGACCGAAAGCATGTCTTTCAAGTATTTAGGCTTCGGATTTTCCATAAAAGCAGTTAATTGCCACCATTTTGCCTTACTTAACACCTTAGCGCAATGTTGGGTACCTATTTAGCACGCAATTAAGGTTCAAATGGTTTAAAAAACCCAGATCACAGTATTGTCAAAACAATAACAATAGGTACAATACATACTTGCTAATATCGTGGTAAATACAAATGTAAGTATGTTTGTGTGTTAGATTTTATGTCAAAGTTTTTTGAGTTTATGAAAAAGTGAAGAAAATCATCGTAAGGTAACAATATAGTATCATGTCATTCACTAATTACGACTTAGGTGACTACTCATCCGCAAAATATTTCATCTGCGGATGAAACGCCACCCTTTGAAAATTTGAAGGCGACGACTCATCCGCAAGTTCGGATGAGTCGTCGCATAGTTAATATTGATGTGGTTATATCGGCCAAATAGACCGACAACCATTTGTGTATAGGAACATTGTCTAGGTTCTTTGGTTTCGCCGGTTTGGCTTGCGGCTATGTGTAATAATACCGTGGTTAAATAAAAAAAAATAAAAAAAAACGATTCTTATACATAGAAGAAATTTTGTTTGATTATAGATACCGATATGACCACATCAATATTAACTATGCGACGACTCATCCGAACTTGCGGATGAGTCGTCGCCTTCAAATTTTCAAAGGGTGGCGTTTCATCCGCGGATGAAATATTTTGCGGATGAGTAGTCACCTAAGCCCTAATTACTTACACTGGGCTGGCTTGGTAGGAGTATGAAGAACAGGCTGTAAAGTTCTTCATCCCGCATGGAAAAGGGAGGATCCTCCGACCTGTCGCGGTAGCGCGATTTAGTAGAATTTTGATGGTAGTTCTTCATTTGTGTCATAGATGGAGCTGTAGTACTTTTTGTACTATGTTACTGTAGTACTTGTTGTAGTACCACTACAGTAGGAAAGACATTTCAAAGAGTTATAAAACAGATATTGGGAATATCTTCATACAAAAATTTTGATCCCGAACATTTTCGATTTTGACACACGCCGGCTCGACGTCACGTCTGACACAGACCGATTTGTTACAAAGTGGTAAAAAGTAGTAGATTAGGATTTTCTTCGTCTTGTCCCGTCTATCGCTCATAAATATTTGAGTGTCTTTGCTTGGTGGCTACAGCACAGCTCCTTTCCTCTCACAAAACGACTATGTAAGATTCAAGTTCAAAACTGTAAGATTCAAGTTGAAAAAATTAAATGTTCCACAACAGACTTAAGAAAATTCCATCACAAACTGGTCCGCGACCACAGCTACGTCATATAAACTGTTCCGCTGTGTTTTCCCTAAAGACTCGGTCGTGATTTAACTAGACTGTAAGATTAGGTATAAACCTGTACTATTTTTTGCATCCAGTGGATGCAATAAAGTCGATAAAAAAATTGTAAATAAATAAGGTGGATGCCATCCACCTTATTTATTTATAAACAGGAGAAGAACAGCTACAACAGATGGACAATGGACATGTAACACAAAGCCAATTACAGGTTCTCAAGATTAGAAACAGAAAAAGTTGTAGAAATCTTAGGATCACACGATAAAAAATACAGGGTGAATTTTTCAAGTGGGCATGGATGTCCAAATCCGAAACTGTGAGGAATATCAAAAATGCTCAAAGGACTTTCGAGCCCGATTTTGATGAAAACTAAAACTGCATCATTGGATTTTTGAAAAATCAATGTGCCTAGCCAGGAATCGAAACCATTGATTTCACCATTCAATAGTGTCGCCAACAAGGATCAAATTCTGGGAAATAATGAAATACGGCAAACTAAAGGAAAGAGTTCATTTTTGATAAAATACATAACAGTATGCAAACAGTTAGTAGGTTCTAATCAGAAACGAAACGAAAATTCACCTGTATACACTCTGACACAAGGACGCTCTGACACTGTTAATTTATAACAGCGTCAGAGCGTCCTTGTGTCATCATCATTAACAGCGTGTAAGGCTGCCTCACATTCCCACTACTGGGCTTCTCTCTGTGAGCGAGAGTCAGGGGTTAGTTCGAGGCTCCGGGTTCCTCACAATGTGTTTCTTCTCCGTTTTGAGAGCATAGATACATAAAATCACGCCTGTAATCCCCGAACGGATAGTCGGAGCTGTACCTTCTACACACATTTCCCCAGTTTTGTTACACAAGTCCCATATAATAGGGAGCGAGCCTATTGCCATCAGACAGATCTAAACTCTGTGGCTGCTTCTGAGAAATTCCAGATGGAAGAACACAATAACAGTGTGCCCGACTTAGAGATCGAACCCAGGACCTCATGCTCAGCGGTCACGCTTGTGACGACTATACAAAGTGACTTGGGTTCAAACTCACGACCTGCCTCTCGTAAGTCGGGCCCGTAACCACTGAGCCACCACAGCTACATCCACCAAACGCTGTTGACATAACCTTGATAGGTAGCCCAGCATCCTTTACTCTTCGTCTTTATAATAGGAATGAGGAAAAATCTCTATTGAAATATTTCACTTTCACCAATAGTTTTTGTGTTGTCTTAGGTTACGGCACACGTCGTCAAACAACGTGACGTATGTATGTATGTTGATGGAATGTGGCTTATATGACGAGTATTGATCCGACCGGTTGAGAGAGGCTCGCTTTGCATAAATCGTCTTGGCGCTCTACTATCTGCAAAAATATAAAAACCTTCGAAAAACAGCGACTCGACACATTGAACGACAAGCGCCAAATGCGTAAAGAGAAACCTAAGCCTACAACTTTACCGGTCAACTGCTTTAGTTGTGACCGGGTATTTAAGAACAAATTCGGTCTGGCCAGTCATATAAGGGCACACGGAAGGAAATAGCTTCAAAGGGTCGCCGTTACCGAAATCGGTAAAGAGGACTATAAAGGGTGTAAAAAGACCCTTAACGAAGCCGAAAGGCATTTGCTCTCCCCGTCAATGCGATCATTTTTTTGTTCTAGACCATACCTGGGAACCTTCTAGTTACGGAGATATTGGGGGTCAAAGTTCCAACTTTTTCACAAGTTTTTTTTAAACACATGTTTTTAATGTAAGATTTTTACTTTAAACAACTCCACGACCGCCGTACTATTCAATCCATCCATCAGCACAATGTTCTGAGTGCGTTATATTGAGTCCTACCGTCAAACGTGATTTTTGACCTCAAAAAAAAAAGTCGTTTCCCAGCAAAAATTTTTGGGTAAAGTTACTTAGTTTGATGTACAGAATGCTTGGTTGACGGCTTCGTGAAGGGTCTGTTTACACCCCGTATATATATACAGGGTAGTATTTTTCAACACCACCTGGAGGGATACTGATACTGCTAGTCTGCGTCATCCCACTGTTCGGCAAAGGCCTCTCTCCATGACTTCCAGTTGTTTCGATCCAGGGCTAATGTGAGCCACTGGTCAAAAAACTTAACTTAACTTAAGTTCCATGTAATATTAAAAACCTAACAGACAGCATTTCGTCCGATTCGAGGATCAAATCTAAAATCTCGTGCCCTGCAGTCGCACTTACAACCTCTAGGGCTGTCTAGATAGTTAAAAACCCTAGTTTGAAAGTTGCGCCACTTACAGAAAAGTTGAAAGAAAATCGGTTGCTTGATATGGGTATGTAATGAAAAGGTATGGGTAGGTATGGTATGGTAAGGGTAAATCGCGGTGTAATTGTAAATGTTGATGTGTGGAGAAGGATAGAAAGACGAAATAGAATATGGATGTGAATTGTGTGAAAAATGATATAAAAGAAAAAGGAATAAATTATTCTGGATAGCTGACAGGGGAATGGAAGAAAAAACGTATTGTGCTGACTCAAGTAACATGGGACAAGAGCACGAAGAACATGATAACACCAATAATTTTATGGTGCGTTTGCGCGCGCGTACGCGAGTAATTGCGCGATTAACTGCGTATGTGTAGACGGAAAATCGGCTCCTTCATCGCAGCTACACGCGTCAGAAATCACACGTCAACACCATCCTTTCAAGCTCTGCAAATAGGTATATAGGTTAGTACGTCACGTCTTTCAGATTTCCTATCAGAAAGACATGACGTACTAACTACTACTTGCATAACAACAAATATTATGGTTAACTGACGTAATAATATAACGCAATCGAGCCACGTCTTTGTTTTAATTCATTGTCACTTGGGCGGTGTAAACAAAATTCAACAAGTACGCTTTTTGATTATTTGGGTTTTCTCATGATATTTCCCGTTAGGCTACGAATGATTTGGTTTCGAGACATTTAATTATCACGAGTAATTGTGGCTACCATGAGGCTACTAGGTACTAAGAAATTCCTGATGGAAAAACCTAAAGCTTTCCTCGATCTAGGTAGGATTTATACAGACCTCATGCTCAACCGTAGAAATCACTCACTATACGGGGTGTAAACAGACCCTTCACGAAGCCGTCAACCAAGCATTCTGTACATCAAACTAAGTAACTTTACGCAAAAATTATGGCTGGGAAACGACTTTTTTTTTTGGGGTGAAACATCACGTTTTACGGTAAAACTCAATGTAATGCACTCAAAACATTGTGCTGATGGATGGATTGAATAGTACGGGGATCGTGAAGGTATTTAAAGTAAAAATCTTACATTAAAAACATGAATTAAAAAAAAAACTTGTGAAAAAGTTGGAACTTTGACCCCCAATATCTCCGGAACTAGAAGGTTCCCAGGTATGGTCTAGAACAAAAAAAATATCGTAATGACGGGGAGAACAAGTACCTTTCGGCTTCGTTATGGGTCTTTTTACACCCTTTATAAAAGAGGCACACGTAACATAACATCACGCTTCCACACGTTACTAAAGAGGCCGTTAATAGATACATGACATCACGCCTGTAATCCTCGTAGGGTTAGGCAGAGGTGTACCTAATAGTACATCAACCGGGCACGAATCTAGACTCCGTGGCTGCTTCTGAGAAATGCCTGATGGAAAACCCAATAGCACTTTGCCCGACCCGGGAATTGATCCCAGAACCTCATGCACGGCAGTCGCGCTTGCGACCACACAAAGAAACTGTCAACGTTATTACGTTACCTAATACAATAATAGAATAATCAGGCGTTGAGAATATTGGCTTGATTTAGGTTATTCCATTAAAACTTCTTATGCAGTCGGGTACAAACGGGGGAATCCCCTGTTTGTCCCGATGAATACTTCGCTGGTCGACCTTAACTACTTAGTGAAACTTAACCATAACTAGTGATTAACATTAGGTATATCAACACCTTCAGACAAAAATAGGCCTTATTAAAACTACTCACATGGAATACAGGAAACTTAGGTAATTGAAGAAATGTGTCTGGTAGGTAAAGTCATTTAGTAGGTACTACTATCCACAAAGGCCACCCTTTTTTTTTATAAGTAATTTCACATCACTTTTGTGTAGCGGTTCATCGAAGACACCTCCTCTCGAAATGTCTCTTTATGTGTGGTGTCAACAGTCTCGGAATTAAATGGCTGTGACATACAAATGGAAGGACGGACGGACGGACAGATAGACGAACAGAACGAATCTATAACGGTTCGAAACCCTAAAAATTATTGTTTTTTTGGGGAAAACGGTCGCATTGCAGCAATTACTTGAAATATTAGTTTAAAATACACACCGTAATTTTTTCTGGTAACTTCACATAATTATCTAATAATAAAAAACATTCAGTTGTCCCATACAAAATATCAATAACTGCTCGAGCCAAATGTATGGGACAGCAGAATTTTTTATTTCGGGAAAGTTGATGGTCTTTAGGTACGACATCCTTAAATATTAGGGGAGAACAGGGTAATGAAAGCGGTCGGGTAATGGGAGCGATGGTGATTGAACGGAAAGTATGCACAATTTTCGCGATCGTAAGCACTCGGCCGCTTCCGTCAACCATCGAGAAACTTTACCTGACGCTCACGAGCCGTTAGTGCTATGTGTTAAGTCATGAGGGACGGTTATGTGTTTTTCGCTCCACGCTTATAAAAACTGCCGATTGCCAGCGTCAAGCTAAGCATGAAGTTATATTCTTATTTTATTATGTTTATGCTTATTACATCCCTAGATTCATTTACTAACAAGTCCAATTGGTTAAATTGTGATGGGAAGTAGAATTATTTATTTATGTTTTTAGTGTTCTAAATGGTGGTCAACGGGTAATGGTAGCCTAGCATGGCTCTCACTATTTTGTTCGGAGAGTAGATTTTTTTATCTGTGCCACAAGTACTTCGTTGTATTCATAAGAAAGATCTCATTTAAAGTATGTTTAGTTAAATTTCGGGAAAGAGTAAATATTATGGCTCCCATTTCCCATATGAGCGTTAAATGGGCTCTGATTACCCGCATGTGTCGGGTAATGGGAGCGACTGACTTTTTTTGTAAAATCGTTTTTGTATCTTAATACATGACTGTAATTGATTATAACTGTGATTAAAATATACTTTAATAATGAAGATAACAGTTCCTAATTAAAAATTATAAAAATGTAAACAAATGAGGTTTTTATCGAAATTTTCCCTTAGTAGGCTCCCATTACCCTGTTCTCTCCTACCACAACTTTGCGAAACACGCTGTATAACTGAGACAGGAACACATAGGTACCTTAACTGAAAAACAAAGAAATGTATTAACATTAATCGAGGATAAAGCTTAAAGGAAAAAAAAACATCCTTACTGCGACGACATAAAGGAAAGCGCTCAGTGTTTACTATTTGTTTTGAACTCAGTTACTCGGTTTTTCCGTGATCATGGTGCTTGCAATAACGCCGAAATATCGGGAACCCAAAACAAAAATAAAATAATAGTAAATATTTTTACCTTTTCAGTGCAAATGTTCTTTCAATCCTACAGGATCTTTGATTAGTTAGCGAAACTTACCTTCCTTCCCTTCTACACTACTAAACCGCACCACTGGTAGTGTCGCGGGTATTTTTTTTTCCTTTCTGCACTACTGGTCCAGTGGTATCGTAGGTATTTGTAAAATAAATATATACGGGTTCAAAAAAAAAAAAAAAAATGAAAATGTTTTGGATCTATGCTAGATAAACTTATAGGTAATGCGTTTTTTTTTTTTGTACGCGTATATATGTATTTTACAAATACCTACGATACCACTGGACCAGTAGTGCAGAAAGGAAAAAAAAATACCCGCGACACTACCAGTGGTGCGGCTTAGTAGTGTGGAAGGGAAAAAAAATTCCCCACGACACCACCAGTGGTGCGGTTTAGTAGTGTAGAAGGGAAGGAAGGAACTTAAATAAGTATCACATGTTGTATCTAATACCTAGCAAAAAAGAATGTGAACTCTTCATGTTCAAGTTTTTTATAAAGTTTCGCTCTTTCTTTATTGTTTCAACAATATTAATATCAGCAAATATCAGCAGATTTTGGTAGAATGTGACAAGATTTAACTGTATTTTATTTAACAACTACTTTTTGAACCCAATATTATCCTTGAAGACGAATTCATATTTGTTATTCTATTCCCAGTCGAATGACAAATGAGGCCATGTCGTCACAGCATCAAAGCACGACATTGGTTAACCACAATTTATGCATAATTTAATTAATAATTAAATAATCGGTACGTAATAATTTCTCGAATAACAATGAATCCTATATAAAGCTGCTCATGATTGGAAGCGTCACAGTCTCCTCACTTATTTTGACATAATAACTACATTTTAACACTGGAAAATATTTTCTGTGCTGTAGCATACAAAGTGTTTTAAGGACCCACAATTTCAGTGTCAGAACTCCTGTTGCATTTGTGATCGACGCTAAGTCTTCGCTGCCTGAGGCTGCATCACGACCTGAACAGTCCTGCCGCTACACCCTGATCAACTGCCAGCCTCCATTCTTGAGTATGAGCCCGCATAAATTCCCTGCATCATAACTGATGAGAAGCCTTCGGACAGTTGAATAGTCGTCATCATCATCAGCAGCTCAAGTTCATTCCGTGATACGTGACCTCTTCTCGGACAACGCAACGTGACCTCAAGGTACTTCCTGCCCAAGCTGCCGAATCGTTCGTCACCCGAAAAAGAGGACATCGCTGCACTACTGATCACCTCTTTTAACACTTCAGTTTTGAAAATGGTCTCCAAAATGCTCGTGAGTGCCTTCTTAATTATATTGTGCATCAAATCAAGCTTCTCTGAACCAATCGAACCTATAGTACATAGTCCGGGAATGTATTTCGATCCAACTTCTGTTGCTCATTTTTACAATGATTACTTGAGCGTAATCACTCATATAGAATTTATACCTATTGATCCGTATTTGCATAAAATTCAAAAATCCCTCTCAGATATTTCTGTGACTTGTAACCGATTTCAGGGTTACTCTACATTACGCATAGACTGTAATGATACAGTTAATCCTTTAGAAATTTTAATAAGCGCTAATTATCTTAAGTATGATTCGCTATCTCATCTTATTTCGGTAAGCGAGACACACGAACCAACGAAACGGTACAAGAGGGGTCTAATCAATTTTGGCGGAAAAGCCCTTAACTTTTTATTTGGCACGTTAGACGCTGACGATGCCAAAAAATACGATGAAGCCTTTGCTGCTGTCAAAGAAAACGAAAATGCAATATATCACTACATGAAGGAAAACATCCACGTTGTTAAATCAACTATCAATGCTTTCAACGATACTATTGCCAAATTAAACGCAAATGAAAAAAGACTAAATGAACAATTAGAAAAACTTAATGAAAGGTTAACAAATAATACTAAAGATATTGATAACTTGAAAAATGCGGCCAGAATTGATTCCATTTTTAATCTGATCGAAAGTTCGCTGATGTCTGTTTCTAACATTTTGGATTCAGTTTTAAACTCTATCTTGTTTGCGAAAACTAATATTTTACATCCTTATGTTTTAACTCCTAAAAATTTATATCAAGAACTTTTAAAAATCCAAATAAATCAAGAAGATTCAAGACTTCCCGTCTCCCCACTAACGTTACAGAACATTCATAGTATTATCGACGTGTCTAAACTAACTTCTTATATTTATAATAATAAAATTGTATTTGTTACGAAGATACCTCTCATAAGTTCAGTTAAATATAACATCTATAAGAATTTACCGTTACCCACACCACGGGTTTCTGATAATGTGGAAACATATGTTCTTATTCATCCCACTAAATTATACATGGCCATAACGGATAATAAATTAAATTACGCATTATTAGACAGTGTAAGTGATTGTCAGGAAGTCAATGGCGAGTATATCTGCCCTTTGCCTTCAATTATGTCTACAATTACAAGTCCTACCTGCGAAACTAAACTATTAACTGAAGTCCCGAATTCACTTCCTGACATGTGTGATTCAAGAGTAATTTATGGTAATATTAACTTGTGGCAAAAACTGAATAATGGCAGTTATATTTACGTACAATCTAAATCTAACAAACTAAGTATTAAATGCGCTGGTCAGTATAAAGATTACACTGTACAAGGAACCGGAATTTTAACACTACAAGACGATTGTATTGGATTTTTCCAAAGTTTGCAATTTAAACCATCTTCTGCCTATACGAATACTTTGCCAAGTCAGTTAAATATTAACTTTAATATTATTGAAGATGATTGTTGTAACTTTAAATTGGAGAACAGTAGTTCTCATATGTTTACTCCGATTACATTAAACGACGTCAATTTGGAATCTTTAAAATCGGCTTCCGACAGGTTAGATCGATTGGATTATCAGATTGAACAAGCTGAAAATCAGCCGCACATTGTGAAGTATGGAAGCTTCTATTCAACAATAACAATGGTTATTATTGGTGTTATTGCAGTTTTTATTGTATACACAATTTTTGTAAAATGTAGGAACGCGACGGCAGCACCAGTTATCTTACACCAAAGGTTTCCGTAATTTTTTACAATAATTGGTATCATAACAGTGATACGAAAATCCTCATTTGTCATAATTTTAAAGGTTATACTTACTATCCTGTATTAGTATACCTACCAGTGGCGAAGGTCCCATAAAACTCGATTCCTACCGGATTCCCTTTGAAAAATGGCGGTCTGTATTCTATAGACAAATAATATAATCACATTAAATGTACTCCGGCTTACCTCTTACTAAAATTGTCTCTTCGCTACTACCTACTTAGACTTACTTATTATTATATAGGTACTAAGGTTATGTAAATACTTAATTTTAAGCAATATAAGTAAATAGTATCTAAGTTATGTTTGTTAGCTGTAATGACTAGGTTAAGGGTTTTATAATTAAGTTACTGCATAATATTAAAGTGGTTTGTTCAGACGTACTTTGTTTTAATTAAATAATGAAAACTAAGCTGTGTTATTTTTGCATAATCAGCCTATAATGTTCCCACTGCTGGGACAAGGGCCACCTCTCTATGAGAGGGAATGGGTTATAATCCATGCGGACCCAGTGCGGGTTGGTAGATGTCACATGTCCTCTAAATTTTGGTTCTAGGGCATGCCGGTTTCCTCACGATGTTTTCCTTCACCGTTTTGAGAGCAGTGGTGATGAAATAAATTACACAAAGTAATGCGCCTGCCTGGGTGCGAACCCACGACTTTCTTACTCGTAAGTCGGGGCCACCACCACTGGGCCACCTTTGCTCTCAATTTCTATTGTTCATTAAATAATCGTAGGATGCAGAAGAATACCAGTAATTTTCATGGAGCGACTGCCTATCTTACCTCCACACCACCCAGTCCGAAAGTCACCGAGTGTAACCCAGTTAGTACTGGATAATTTGATACCCATTGATGTGACTGATTGTCACAGTTTCGGTAACAATTAAATAATATAATTTATTAAATATTTTAGTAATCGGTATCATTCGGCAACTCTCAGCCCCACTCGGCATCGCTGCGGTCCGCGAGCAGCTAATTGATTCGCGGTATACGGCATCGCGGCTGCTGCGGTCAGCACTCTTTGTTACCGCAAGCCCGCAATACTCCACCAGTTACAGGGCCACGGGGGTGACGAGATAATGGGTGTAAAAGTACCCTTAACGAAGCTGAAAGGTACTTGTTCTCCTCGCCATTGCGATTTTTTTGTTCTAGACCATACCTGGGAACCTTCTAGTTACGGAGATATTGGGGGTCGAAGTTCCAACTTTATCACAAGTTTTTTTTTTTATACAAGTTTTAATGTTATAACTTTACTTTAAATACCTCCACGACTTCCGTACTATTCAATGCATCCACCAGCACAATGTTTTGAGTGCGTTACATTGAGTCCTAAAGTAAAACGTGATTTTTCATCCCAAAAATAAAAGTCGTTACCAGCAATAATTTTTATACAAGTTACTTAGTTTGATATACAGAATGCATGGTTGACGGCTTCGTGAAGGGTCCGTTTACACCTTGTATAGTGGAATTGGTGACATAGTAATCAGTGTTATCAAAAAAACGTGTTAAGTATGTCGACACCAAGTAACATGGACAGGGGCAGGACACTGATGATTATGATGGTGACACAGTACATAATTCATAATTTTCTTGGTATTGAAGTTTTAGAACAGCTCATTGACGTCGTTCCATGTAAAACCGAATAATCCACTCCTCCAATCATTCTTCTGATCGGAATGAAACTTTCTATCCAGAAGTCAGCATTGTGATACATACGCTTTTCATTGGTCAAAATGCAGTCGCATAACATCCTGATAACTTCAAAAAAATTTACAAATCAATAACATTTATTTACCAAAAGTTAGAGCCTACTTGCACCAAAATTCTCTTTATGTGTTTAACATTAAACATATTTACAGATATATACACAAATACTGAGATTCAACTGATTTTAGTAATTGGAGGCCGACCACAACATACTTAGGAAAAGGTAAGGTAGATTATGAGTACCTAGGTACTGTTAACCTTAGGTCAAAGTAATGACTAGCCTGAAGACGAAATAAGACAAGAATAAGGAACTCGACAATCGTTTGGTACCTGTCCAATCATGGCGTAAATAAGTTTTTCACAAAGTTGCAATATCTGGCAGAAATCTAAGTCGATTGTAAAGGTGGCTATACAGTCACGAGCACCAATATGTTTACACTTTCCTAAATTTAAAAGCAATTTTCGCGAGAAATAACGATTGTATCTTGAAGACAGAAGATTTTTCATAAAAATAAGAGTTCCAAAATACTATGTTCGTAACAACATGAAATATTATATTTTATATTATATTTTATTATTATATTTTAATCAGAACAGTAGGAGAAAAACACTTTTAAAAGTTGTTAAGTTTACATATTGGTGCTCATGACTGTACACTCTCGTCCAAACACTCCGAGGAAGAGCGAGTCCGAGAGTGTACAGCCAAGCGCGGAATCCAGAAGCCAGATGAGCGCTCTTATGTTCACTCACGTACTCGCCCTGCCTCGGCGAAGGAGTACAGTCACCATTCGTTGAAGACTGAACAAAAGGTTAAATTCCGTAAGAATACAGGTTCAAGGGCTACAGATGCGACCACTGAAGTTCAAGAGCAATAAGTAATAAGTATCCAGTTTGATTCTCGTTGCGAGCCCACCGCGCACCGCGGCGGTCGCGGCCGGTGCGGTGGCTTCCTTGCCGCCGCATACATCGACAACGTTGTGGTTATCGGGTTGCGGATGACGCGGCTGTTATGTCATTACGTCACGTGGTTCCTTTGTGTCTGGGTGATGAGTTAATTAGTCATTTTGTGAGCTATTCTTGTAAGTATTGGTATGTTGGTTGTGAGACGAGTGATCAAACAATGGTAGGTCAGAGGGAAATATTCCTTGGAAATCCCGTATCAACTGCTACGCATTATGAAAGTACGTAGTAAGTGGATGGTGGTTCGGTAATGCTAGTAGTACCAAGTGGTAAAAACCGGCCAAGTGCGAGTTGGTCTCGAACACCGAGGGTTCCGTATAAACTTGTAGGTATTTTGTTATTAAAATATACAATTACGGTTTTTCCCTTTACATGTTGCTGTAAGACATTGCTTCTTGCCAAATTTCATAATTCTAGGTCAACGGGAAGTACCCTATAGATTATGATTCCCTTGTGAAAACGCAAAATATGCGACAAAAACGGTCACATCTGTTGATTGCGTTGACTTACAAGTTTCAATTTTTAAACTGCTCCAAAGGGTAGCAGACTTGAGTATTTGCTATTAATTTCAGCTAGATACTCCCACGCGTTCTTGAAAAAAAAGGTCTTGACAGGCGGACAGAAGACGGTTAAAAACGGAGAGGGATCAAGCATTGGTCCAACGAACTATCGTACTCCCCGAGCCACAAGGGTCACCGCCATCTTTCAAAATCCGGATTGCTACTGAAAAGTGACTTTTAATGGAAAATCCACACATAAGCACTTAGAGTTCGCTGCGGGACAGTTCGAAAGAGATACCGCGGCCCTGGAACACAAAGGGCAAAGAAGGAACATGGATGAGTTTTAGTCAGTAAGAGTCTAACACTCCCTCCCACTCCACCCAGAGCGGGAGGAGTTATTTGATGATTTCCCATCCCAAAAAAAAAAAAAAAAACACTTAAAGTTCTGACTGATCTATATTCAGAGAACAAAAGCCACTGAAGCTGGAAACATGTTTTTTACCCGACTACGGCAAAGCCAAAAGGAAGGGTTATGATTTTGCCCCAACAGGGTCGGTATTCTAGTTTAAATTATATTTTAAATATAATTCAAACTCCGTACAAAGACATCACTGTGCATGCTAAATACATTATAAATGTTATCAATTACCATATTGACTAATTGAGTTTAGAGACAAAAAGTCCTTTTGTTTTTAGGGTTCCGTACCTCAAAAGGAAAAACGGGATCCTTATAGGATCACTTTGTTGTCCGTATGTCTGTCTGTCAAGACCGTTTTTTCTCAAGAACGCGTGGTATCAAGTTGAAATTAATTTCAAACACTTAGGCCAACGGTCCCTTGGATCTATAAGAAAATTAAGCTTCTTAGTCAACTTAATAAAAAAATTGTCATTTATGTCGCATGTTTAGCTCATTCGCAAGTAAATCATGAAATTTGGTAAGAAGCAAGGTCTTAAAGTTAAGGAAAAACCACGAAAATCGTTAATTTGTTTTCATACCACAAAAAAATGCAATTATAAATTACATTTGCAGTTGGAGAACCGTAGGTGAACGTATATCGATGTGTGGGAGAGTATTCTTTTAAGTGCAAAATTATATTTGTTCTTCAATCCAACTTATCTTTTCATAAAAGCTTGTACGGAATTCCCGAAGGACGACTCGCACTTATCCATTTTTTTTCTATTTTTAATTCACAAACAGGATTGATTAGTCAAAGTGCACCGGTTTGAGATATGAATATGTATATCGTCTGGATATATTATAAGGTTATAAATTAAGCTCGTATATTGCTTCTCGTATTTAATATTCATTATCTATCTGCGAAAGTGAGTCATATTGGGATTTTATCATTTATGTATTTTGTTTGTATTGTAATTTGATTTATCATGCGTTCAAGGATTTGTGTTAATGGTTTATGTTTATTTTATTTTATGAGGTTTCATTCGATAGCGATATTAGATATTACAAACTTCATTCAATTTTTCAAGTTGCACTATAAGCAAAATAACTGGCCATACTATGTTGAATGAAGAATAAAACTTTGCAAAGGTCCCGTAAGACTGGGCGCACACCACACAAGTCGGCGCAACAAGTGCGTGGAGTCCGCACGCGCGACGCGACTGCGACACGACCGTGACACGACGCGGCAGCGCGGCGCGTCAAATTTTTCCGGCCGCGAGCTCCGTCTTCGCGACAGTAGGCGGGGCCGCCCCGCCCAGCCGCGCACACGCCCACCGCACTATCTCAAGACCAACAACACACACACAAACACACCCACAACATGTAACACTAAACTTATCAAAACGCAACGAACCAACAAATTAAGCCAATATGTTAATGAGTATATAGTTTATTAGTACAAACGTGTCAAGTTACATACAATTTGGCAGCCATCAAACCTCATTAGTTCCATTAATTCGGAGCGGCGTTACCTTCTAATGTGATTGTTGCTATGTAATCAAATTTCACAATAAGGCACGTTATACAAGTTAACTAAAACCTTAATTTTTTTTTTGGATTTCGTTTTTATAAACTTTCGTGAAATTAAGATGACATTTACTGTTATAGACGTCTCTCTCCATTGTGACCGCAGCTAGCGAACGGAAAGAGGGAGATACGCAACCACGCTTTAAAATGAAAAAGCTCATAATATTTCCCTTTCAACAATGGAACTAAACAAAAATGTTTAATGGTACAAAACTTGCACGGGTCTCTGTCGCACCAACAGAGCGAGCTACAAGTGCGAGCGGGAGAAGAACACCGCACATTTTCCCGACAAATGAAGCGTGGCTAAACCGCAGATTGACCGCAGAGAATGGAGGCAGCGAGTGACAGAATGGCGGCCGCTCAGTAGTAGAGAGTCGCGCGACCAGCGAACACGCGCCAGCCTCCGCGCGCTGACTCACCACGCGATACCTGACGAGCGACGACTGACGCGCGTCGGACGTGGCTCATACCCAGCACAAAAACCCGCGCGCCACTCGACCGGCCAGGCACATTATCATAAATATATCGACTCTCAGCTGATGTTGACATAACACGCCGCGCGATAGTGACTTACAGGTGTTCTTAGAACTTAGCCGGAACTGTTCATGTATCTAATAGTTCCCAGTGGACCCCGGACTAGTGTTGTGACTCACATAAAATGACGAAAGTTAAATTCAAGAAATGATTCGCTTGTATACAATGAGCGTCGTTGGATTAAGGAAATAATACTCAAAAATATTATTACAGTGCGACATACGCGGACGATTTGTGAGTGAAACAACGGACGCATTTGTTTATAACACGAAGTTTTAGTTTATTAATAACATTAGACTCTAAACGTTACGACGAGACTGACAAAGTATTAGTATCCAAAGATTTCCTAATCATAGTAAATTATCGTGTCAACGCTAACGAAATACTCACTCACCACTCACGTACGAGAAGCCTACTTACAGTAAGGAACACGGAGTATTGTTGTCATACAAGGTGTATAATAAAAACTTTTTGGACGTTTGCCAGAGCGAAGACGTTCGAAGGTCGTGAAGAGTGCGGAAGTGTTGGAATTCGAGTGTTCAAACGAGCCCTTACTTGCCGCATTAGAGTTTCATAGTATCGTAGTGTTCGGCGTCTATTGCTGTGCCAGTGGGACAGTTGGGAGACGCCAACCGTGGCGGTGCGGCGATTGAGTGTGATGGTGTGAAGGATGCATTTGCCGTATGAGTCCCGAGGCCGACGGCGGCGAGAGATGGCCGAGCTGGAGCCGTGGTGGCTGCAGTCTATCGTGGACGAGACCCTCGCGGAGTACCCTGATCTAGGTAAAATATCAAAGAAATTCCTTAAAAAGAAGTTGATGATGACCTGTCATCATCATCGACCTACATACATGCAACAGATTTCTGAACTTTGTATCAAAAACCTGATGAATAAGTCGATAGGATTCCGCTCTTTCCGGTCGTGATGCTAAGGTCAAAAGTTGTTTATCTTGAATATTTGTTACGGTTACTAAGAAACCATTAGGTTCCTTTAAGGATTTTTGAACAGGTTTTTGAATAATTTTATTCGGAATATGGTTGATGGTAACAATTATATTATAGAACAAACTAATTAAATTAACATTAGAATTCCCATTGTTTTAATGTTTTTCTTAAACAATATTCTTATTATTACAAGGATAGAACCAAAAATATGAAATTGTATAAAAATTGATAAAAAATGGAAAAAATTGGCCTCAAGTAAAAGACATCAACGCGAATGTAAGAGAAAGTTTGAGTGAGAGATTTATTAAATTTAATTTTCAAACTCATATGTATGCATTATTAATTCAATAAATAATAATTATCAATTTCACTTATTATTGTTATGCAAAGTTGTTTGGAATTTTAATGGTAGTGTTTATCGCGTTTGTTAATTGCGTGTTTCTTAATTATACACCCATTATGTCATTTATTTTAAACTAAAGCGTCTATTATGGTGAGATGCAGTACTATTATAACATTTCATTAAGCCTTTGCATGTTCAATAAGTCAATTGCGTAACTATAGGAAATGTCAAAGTTAATTCCGGAATAAAAACACAGTACAAAAGATTTGGTTAAACAGACTTCGCAAAAACTTTCTTTATCTAATCCAAAATCCAAATATAATATGTATATTTGAAATCACGCTTTAAAAGAATGAAAATAACAATAATCATAAATGTTTCAAAAAAATCCACTGAAAACGGAAACACAACCTATTTTTCGAAAAGTAAAAATGCTTTTTTTTCTAAAACGGCAGCGTAAGCGCAAATAAACGTCAGATTTGAAATGAGTTCCGAGAAGTTGTTGAGAGTAGTATTTATTTAGACAGTTAAAATCAAACAGAATGATTTCCACCTACATTTTTTTCAATGAGAAACGGAATTCGTGGGCGGCATTATGAATAACTAGCTTATGCCCGCGGCTTCCCTCGCGTTGAGTTCGATAATTGCCCCACGGAATCACACTATCGGAATTAAAAGGATCCTATATGTTAATCCAGGTTATAAACTATCTGTGTGCAAAATTTCATCCAAATCCGTTCAGTAGTTTTTGCTTGAAGGAGTAACAAACATCCATACATAATCACAAACTTTCGCATTTATAATGTTAATGGGATAGACCCGTCTTGTCAAAACATTCATTAGATATAATGATTTCAAGTATGATGTGTTCAGTTAGACAACATTACAGCAACCAATCATATTAGTGATGGTAGCTGTCATTAGTGTCGATAACTGTTTAAATTATAAAGTCGTGTACACAAATATTGTGAACGATCTTATACACAACTAGCACTTCGCTCGCGACTTCGTCCGCAAAAGAGGTGATAGCTCGATTAATATCCATGATATAAATATAATTTATACCTTATAGCACCCACGAATAATGTAGCTTTCTGCCAGTGAAAGATTTTTTTAGAAATGGATCATTAGTTCCGGAGATTACCCCGTACATACAAACTTACAAAAAAATGTTATTTCTTAAAATTATTAGTATGGATATAGGAATTTGCCTTAAAATACGTCTTATTTGTGCAGAATAAACAGATTTTTTTTCTTTCTGCAACACCGTTGAAGTTTCCAATGGGAATTCACTCCTAGGTTATGAAGCATCAAAATACAGGCTTCCCTATCATATATCAAAGAAACATTTACATGTTTCATCAAATAAACATTAATGTGTTTTCACGTCACTAAAACTATTTCACACCACTATTAGGCGCGAAATGTATCTAACTAAATATGTAGTACGAACATTTCCAATAGGTAATTTATTCTAATGATGATTTGATTTACTAATGCAATATTACCGTTTGGACGCTTCAGTGCAATTAGATAAAGGGTGTAAAAAGACCCTTAACGAAGCCGAAGGGTACTTATTCTCCCCGTTATTGCGATCATTTTATTGTTCTAGACCATACCTGGGAACCTTCTAGTTACGGAGATATTGGGGGTCAAAGTTCCAACTTTTTCACAAGTTTTTTTTTTAAATACATGTTTCTAATGTAATTTTTTTACTTTAAACACCTTCACGACCCCCGTATTATTCAATTCATCCATCAGCACAATGTGTTGAGTCCGTTACATTGAGTTTTACCGTAAAACGTAATTTTTCACCCCAAAAAAAAAAGTCGTTTCCCAACAATAATTTTTGCGTAAAGTTACTTAGTTTGATGTACAGAATGCTTGGTTGACGGCTTCGTGAAGGGTCTGTTTACACCCCGTATAAGGGCTGGACACACGTACGACGCACTCGTTGTAACGAACCGTTCGCTATTGTACACTTTCAATGATGCCTAATGAGTTCAGGATGAGAGCTGTTGGTGAACTAGGGTAGCAATGGACTTTAATATTTTGGTTTTACCTACATAATTGACAGCCAGGACTTGTGACCGTCAACTCGAGATAAGATCTTAAAACTTTCCTATTTATTTTGTTACGAGATGTTTTTTGAAGTATCGTATCGCGAGTGCAACTCAATTTGTCTCTCTTTTCTTGAGAAATAAGGAATAAATCGAAGCCAATATTGTGAATATTACAGAAAGAGATCATTTGCTTTGCCTTTTTCATTAGTGTATAATTAGTAAACATTCTCTTTACGTTACCCTCTACTGGACATAATCTGAGGGCAAGTAACATGAGGCTGGCTGGGTGTCCAATTCTTCTCCATGATTCACAAAAATGGGATCCAAGGAAATATTCCAGCATTTATTTATATATTTAAACTTCATGTACAATAGTAGTTCATAGGCGGAATGAATGGTCACACTTTGGAATAAATAGAACAAGATAGTGATACGATAAAAAACGAAAAAATGCTATTTTGTTAAAAGTAAATGAAAGGTTAGAAAATACTGGAATGAACAATAAAATAAAACAAGCACTGTCTAGCACCCGAATGCTACTAATAGTAATAATAACACATTTCGGTACACTTTACTATTATAAAACTAGTTTTTCCAGTCTAAATATCGTGTCAAGAATGTCTGAACCGGTCGCTCGTATTTTCTAGTATTTACCAATTAATTGATTCGTAGTCGCTAGTGTTTACCAATTAATTGATATTTGCAGAGGGACTTTATTTTTACCTGGTAGTTTGAACTTCTACAGGTAAATGTAGTTACCCCCCATCATCTTAATTAATTCTTGATTTACCTCTTCGCATTGCATAATTTAATGTCTTCCTCGGTTATTAATTTCTATGATTTGTATTCAATTAGCAAGCTATTAGGTTCTTATATCTGTTACGGCTAAAAACCGAAGTAAGGTGACACCTAGTTCTAGCTGGCAGTGGCGAAGGTACCATATAACTCGATTCCTATCGGCTTACCTTTGAAAACTGGCACCATCAATATTTTATAGACAAATAATAAAATCACAATAAAGATACGTACTCCGGCTTACCTCTTACAAAAATTGACCCTTCGCTACTACTAGCCGGCTATACCTAGTTGCGGCCAGTAACAGTTTGGTATACTTAAGTATATCCTTTTTATTGCTAGGACACATCCACCAAATGGAATAGGTTAGGTTAGGATAGAACTGTGACCATACGCGCGCAAGCCGAGCGAGCGCAGCGAGCGGTGCCGCGGCAGCGGCCGGGAAGCGCTACATCCAAATTGGTTGCAAAAAACCTACAAATTTAAATTTATTTTAGGTATCGCCCAGGTTATTTATTTTAGGTTATATATTTTAGGTATAGTCTATAGGCTAGAAACTACGTAGGTATAAACTTACTTCAGCTTTTAGCCGCAACATATCCAAAAACGGATTAAGGTATTATCCATTTCCATTTCATGTCTTCTGGGTTACTTACAATTATCTTTGGACTAAAGTAAGTATCAAGTATTTAAAAATATGTCTTTCTTATCTTATTACGGCGCTACCTCATCGGGAGCACTTGCCCGTAATGTAACAGCCGAGATGCACTTTTTTCTGTAAAAATAGCATCTTGGATTGTTACATTGCTGGCGGGTACTGTCGGTGAGGGAGACTCTTTAGATTAACTTTTCCGTCGGTTGGTCGTCACTGGATCTTTACCGTCTCCTAAGTGATTGTTCTTTGATACAGATTTTTTTTAAACGGGTCAAGCCCGCATCACCATCCGGCATCCCAACAACTGCAAGTCTTGAAAGCCAGAATCAATTGTTTGATACTACAGATCGTAATATTGATATCATCATCAATCCACAGCATCTCGTACAAAAAAACCCAATTATTAAATGATTTACATAATGTTGTTCCGACTCAGTTCAAGTATTTGCCAACACGAGTGCGTGTCACTGAGTCGGGGAACCCGCTCGAAGTAACACACGTTAAACTTATTTACATAAACTGTTCAGGGTGTTAATTGCCGTCATGAGTGGCTTTGACAACACTCCTTGGCTTTTTTAGTTTCCATTTATATGGTGTTTTTGTTGTTTATTTGTTAAATAACATAACTTCACGCCTGTAATCCTTGAAGAGTTAGGCAGAGACGTAGAATCGAATAGAATTTACTTTATTTTACACTAAAATTGAAACACAACTGTTTTACAATATTGCTAATTTTATGGTTACAATAGCGGTATTGTTGCTGATAGCGATATCTTCCAGATAACCTTAAATACTCCCACATTTTGCCAGATATGGTAAAATCCCATATAATACCATAAGGGACGAGCTTAAAGCTATTAACCGGGAATATATTTAGACTCCGGGCTACTACTGATAATTTTCGGATTATTCCGAACCTGACCGGTCGCGGGTTAGGTTAGGAATATGAAAAAAAAAAAACCATTTGTTCCGAACGTAACCCTCTTCCTAACCTGACCCTATGTATCATTCCTATCATAACCCGAATTGCGATATGGTAGGTTTCTCTCTCCTCTTTCTCAGAATAAAAGGTACCTTTATGTTAAATCAGAGTTTAATATTTACAATACGTTATCCATATGATTCATATACGTTGTCAGGTGTACAGAAATGGACATAGGGTACCTTTCATCCCGAAAAAACGTACTGTTCCCTAGGAAAACAACAATAACGTTCTTATGATTATAGATCGCCCCACGTGTTTTTCGAATCATGATTGAATTATATTATTACAAGCAGAGTACAACCCGCGAAATTAACGCGAGCGAAGCCGCGGGCAAAAGCTAGTTTTTGAATATTTTGCGATAGCAGCAGGGTGCTGATTTGGAGAGTTGAAGGTCAAAAGTTCGAATTCACCAATGAATAGCAGACGTGAACTCTCACCTACTGAACCTCTTATCAGAGATCTTACTTTAAATATTTATAGTTATGAAATCGACCTATCTTGCAAAGAAAATACTGTAGTCCTGCGAAGATATCAATTTAAATGGAATATTCTGAAGGTTGATCACTTATTAGTATCGTAATACCTACGTGGATTATGGTTATTTTAAAGCAAATAGCCTGTGTGATATTGTTCGGACCTTGTAGACGCTTAATGTGCCTTTGATGGGGCAAGGAGGGCTCATTAAAGCGGTCGGTCTATAACTGTCTTCGATTTCTTACCTATCACGGTCTACCCAGTATTAAAAAAAAAAAACATTTAATCCGATTATTTCTTTGGACTGAAGCAACTTCTGATCGCGATTTTGTGCAGTAGCCGCTCTAAGGATTAAAAATATTTGAATATTATTAATTTATGATGCCTGATCCATAACTGCGTATTGGCTATGGTATATTAATCTAATTTAGTTGTTGAATTTTAATGATCTAAACTTGAAAACACGGAAACATTATTATTTCATTATTAAAATATCAATAATAATATCGCCATCTTTTCCGCGCTTTATATTGACGAATATCTTTTAATTACTTTTAAATGAAATAACTAAAAATGCTGTATTTTCTTGTTAATTGTTCTCATTTGTGAAAGGTAGTAATTTGATTATGACAAAGTAATTATAAATTAATTATTTATTGCTTTTTGATATGTAGTAGCATTCTGGTTTTTAAAAGCTGTAAAATGTTAACAACTTAATTTTATTAGGAAACCGGTATTTTTATAACTCCACGTTTGTTGCTGTTTTGTTGTGTGAAAAACAACAATGTAGACGTGATGGATCCAGCAAGTTTAATATCGATATTTCCATTAAAAGAGCTTAAGAACCATCATAATCCTATGTACTGGATGGAAAAACGCTGCCTACGAAAATCAATCGGAAACGGTCCGGCCGTCATTTGTAGATCTTTGACAGTTGTTATATGTAGTCAGTGGCCCGAAATTCTGACAACCAGTCTTACCAAGGGGTGTTGTATTACCCAGTACTAATTAGGTTGTGGGGGTCAGATAGGCAGTCGCTCCTTGTAAAATACTGGTATTCAGCTGCATCCAGATAGACTAGAAGTCGACCCCAACATAGTTGGGTAAAGGCTAGACAGATGATGATTAGATGTTTGATGGTTCTTACGCTCTTTTAATAAAATACCACTATAAAGCTCGCTTGATACATTACCTTTACATTGTTGCGGTAGCAGTGTGTTCTCCACGAAAACAAAGACTCGGTGCTCATCTTCACATCATCTGCCTAGCCTTTTTCCCAGCTATGTTAGGGTCGGCTTCCAGTCTAAACGGAAGCAGCTGAATACTAGTATTTTACATGGAGCGACTGCCTATCTGACCTCCACAACCCAGTTAGTACTAGCTAATACGATACCCCTTGGTAAGACTGGTTGTCAGACTTTTTGGGCCACCTGTAACGAATGTCAAAGATCTACAAATGACAGCCGGGACCAACGGGTTAACGTGCTTTCCGGGGCACGGGGAAACTCGGTATGTAAAGAGTGGTCACCCATCCACAGAACAACCTAGGCTGTTCATATTTAGCCACGAGCTCCTCATCTTGTGAAGATGGGGCTCTCAAGGGTTAAAACAAGTCAAATCATCGAATCGCAAGCGCAATCTCTCCAGTAACCCTCTCCAACCGCACCTAACCCGCAGTTTGCGGCTCCATAATTCCTATATACCATCAGCTTCCGTAAATAGTGAAACCGCATTTATACTACTAATGTTTTTTACATTCCTTGAGCCGTTAGTCGGTGATTTTTTGAGATAGTCCGTGAAGTGAACGGGGTGTGACCGCATGACATCCTAATTTGAGGATTGAGTTGACGTTAGATTATTATTAGCGTTGTTTAAGAATGTGAATGAGTTTCGTCATTTAACGCAGTTTCTTCATTTTCATTAGATTTTAGACAACGTTGACTTTGAGGTTCTTTTGTCTTTGCTTGTGTCGATACAGTTGACAGCGCGTCAAGTTACAATAAACTGTCAAATTTTGTCATTCAATGTTGAACTTAACGGTGAACATTTTATGGTTTAAAATCATTTGGAAAAATTTGACAGTTTGTGGTAACTTGATGTGCTGGGGACTGTACCATAATTTATTTTTCGTCGAGTGATATCCTGGCACAAAGCTGTCTGTACACCGCCTGAGTGGCCTAACATCAACGTAACATCACACCTTGTCATCTCCGAAGGGTTAGGCAGAGGTGTACCTACACTAGTACTACTCCCACATTTCACTAGTTATGTTTACCTTCCATTTAAAAGTGTGCGAGCCTATTTCCATCGATCGGGTACAGATCCTGACTCCATGGCCACTAGAGCGAGAGTGCTTTCTAGCCAATTTCCTCTCGTATCTTTGGCCTCTTCGGATTACGCAAAAATAATTGATAAAATTAATTAACAACTGCGATCACCAATCCCAGCTTTGACAGAGAGAGGTGATTAAAGCAAATTAGCACTAATTTTTTTTAGAGCTATTTCATGCTGATTTCAATGAATGAATCAATCATTACTGACGCTCCTGTCATCGAGATATCATTCATCATAATTACACCTATTTACTCGATTCGAAATCGTTACGAATCGATTGGAAACGTCAAATCATCATCGAAATCCGCTGAGGCTGTGTGTAGACTGACTCAAGACTTTCGCGCCATGAACGCATTGATGGTGCGTAATATCGGTGTCTATTTTGTTTAGGCTAAACGAAACTATTTTTATTTGTCTCTAGTGTGCGCTAAGTCTAGTAAGTTAGTTATCAGTCCTTTCAACACTATGACTGTACAAAAAATATTCATAGGCCAAAGCTAACGATTAAAACCGCATTGTAAATTATACAATATTAAAACTCAGCCCCGCTTTTACATAGTCATTACATTTAGTTGTTAACTCGTTATAAATAACGGTTTTCCTTGTTCAATCTAATATTTTTTACAACAGTAGCGTTACAATTTATTAGCAGCCGGCAAGCCGTGTGATAACTGAGTTTATATTCATTCTGGGTTATTAGTTGTTTATCCGGTATTTATCATTTCGTAGTAACCGATGTGTGACCGATGAGGATGCAAAGGAACTAATACAATTACACCTCGGCCACGAGCTACGCACTCAAGCGATGCGCGTGTACCTACAGTGACTGCGGTAAAACAAATGAAGGAAAAGTCACCGCAACGGGTCGCGACTGTACTCGCACGAAAGAAACAAGTGGCGCTCGCGCGTGTACCCTCGCAAATAGCATCGCCTGAGGTCGTAAAAGAGGCTTTAATCATTTGTATTCGTAGACGTCTTCCAGATTAGTCGAACTGCGATATCATTACTATACCGTCATTAAGCAGAAAGCTACGTCAATATGTTATATTCAGTGACGTACCTACATGTTATTATTACACATTTCAATTCACTAGAAACTCCTTGTTCGAGTAACGTATCGATTCGTTTTTTTGCTCAGTTCCATTGAATGTAATACTCAGAAAAGCTGAAGCGTTAGATACTTAGAACTCTCTTTTTATGTAACATTTGTATAAAGCACAATACTTAGATAGGTATATCACCATTGCCCGCGGCTGGGTTATTCCTACGATTCCTACCAAGAAGAAGAAACTCAGCAAAGGCCTCAATGAGGCTAATCAGTTTGTTTTTATATAGCGGGTCACATTATATTAACAGTGAGTTTAATACTCGGAAGTGACCAGCTCTATCAATGCCAGGTTCAATTCAGTTCAGATCGAGGTTCAAGGACACAACTGGTGTTCAAGAGGTTTTATAGGGCTGCTAAACCACTGTATATGATATTTTCTGCTCAATGTTTTTGCTGTCCATCCTTCTAGGATTAATCAAAAGGCATAACAGAAAAAGATTCTCGTCTGTCACCAAAATAGATTTGATACATAACAGATCCTCATGAGTCTGTGGTCCAACAGACCACCAAACTGACAACTTTCTCCAAGGGCTCATGGTAAACGCTTAAAAATTATTAGCTGTTCCTGGCACGTCACATATTTGTAGTACACGCTGTAGATCTGATCTGAAACTCAACACATTTTTCTAATCCAAATCCCTTTGTCGGCAGTAAGAACGGGCAGTCCAGACTACATGTGTTCAATGCTGCCCCAACACTGGCGCTCCAACAAAACTTTACCCGGCGGCTTCAAGGTGGTTGCTCTCGGGGAGGTCCTCGACGGGACCCTGGTCACCGTCAGGGCCGGCAACGACGAGAACTGCTCCGCGGAGCTGAGGAACAACTCGGCGGTGATGAAGAATAGAGTTGCCAAGTTTAATGATTTGAGGTTCGTCGGTAGGAGTGGGAGAGGTGAGTTTTTCATATTTTTGTTTTAATGTGGTTAAAAAAGATGGTATCTACAAAAAAAAGAAGAAGATATTTGCTATTCTGGAAATTCATTTCTAACGCCAACTCACTTTTTTTATTAACACCAGAAAGTAAATATAGGGTGACTGGTAATTAGTGCCCGATACTTAAACACGTGATGGTAACAAACAATTTTCCCAAAGAAACATTTTTTTATACCCATTCACTTTTATCACAATAAAACCTACGGAGCGGGCTTGCAAGAAGTGCAGTGCTCTGCCTACTCACTGTTGCACGGTACGATAGTAATGAGACAGCAAAGCGTCACGCGGCTAACAGCTGATAGGTCACAGGCGCGCGCACGCGATTTTCATACGGCTGTTGTGTTATTGTGATAAAAGCGAATGAGCATTAAAAAAAAATTCTTTGGGAAACTTGTTTGTTATCATGAGTACAATCACGTGTTTAAGTATCGGTCACTAATTACCATTCACCCTATATACGGAGTGGCTTAGTAGATACACTTCTAGACGAGGTTCGAATTCTACGAACGAACATATACAAGCACGAATCGAAGCAAAATGTTTGCCCATTCAATTCAAAAAGCCAATTCTGAGCTTTACATAGTTTATTCGAGAAAAATCGTACTAAACGATTTCCACGGTAAAACCCAACAAGTTCCTGCATTTATAATGATTGGAAATACCGCTCTTATCAAATAGGACTTCTTATAAAATCTACTCATTACGCAAGAGTTATTGCGTCACACATTACTATGGAGAACAAATGTTTAATGAAGTCGTGTGTACAAGATATTTTTTTCAATTATAAATCTATCATCTGTTCATCTGCCTAGCCTTCTCCCAACTATTTTGGGGTTGGCTTCCAGTCTAACCGGATGAAGCTAAATACTAGTACTTTGAGTGGAGCGTCTGCCTATCTGACCTCCACAACCCACTTAGTTCTGGGAGATACAATATCTTTTGGTAAGACTGGTTGTCAGACTTTCGGGTCATGTAATGGGTGGTCACCCATCCACGGACCGACCTAAGCAAGCGCAGCTTAACCTCAAGATCGACCCGAGCGGCAGTTATTATTTAGCCACGAGCTCCTCCTACAATTATCTATCATATGAATCATTGCCAAATCTACCAAATATAACGTTAGAGCCTTGTTCAACTGTTTTCTTCGTACAAGGGGGCACTCCCGCACCAACGCATTACAAGATTTGTACCCAAAAGAAGGCTCACAAGGAAAATAAAAAAAAATGATGCAAATTGATTGCAAGGCAGGGAAATAACCTGTCGTAGGTAAACTTGGCTGATCATTTCATGATTAATCGGTGCTATGTGCGGGTGATAACCGTGACAGATTAGGTCAAATCCCATCAAGGAATAGGCCTTTTCTAAGCCGACGTAAGTCTCACACAAAACCCAGCACTCCCCCTATGCATCCAGTCTACCCAGCAAAATCAAAAGCAATTTATACAAATTAGGCTGATAATCACCACTTTTTGTGATAGACCCCAAAACGGCCGACCTTCGCAACTTCCTAGTGTTTAACTAGAAAGGAGAAGTAGTGGAACTGCCATCTTTCCAAAGAGGTCGATCCACTTTTTTCACGAACTCACTAAAAAAATAGCCTACTCTAGTATCAGTCCTTCAACATACATGGTTACACGTGTAGGGCATCCAAAAAGAATTGAAATGCCCGGGTATCTGGGAAAAGAACCGGTTCCCAAAAATGGCCGGTTTTCGCACCGACGCGAAAACGGTTACCACGTATTCAGTATTTCATGCTGACCCCCCCTCCCAACATAGAAATTTTTCATCGGTTATTTAAAAAAAAACAGCTGTTCCATACCTTTTAACCGTGTAAGATTCGCACTTTTGTAGGAAACAGCATTTTTTTTTTAAATAATCGATGAAAAATTCTATGTGGCTCCGGGCTCAGAATGATGTACTTACGCGTCGGTCCCCCCCCCCCCCCGTATAACATAGAAACTCCTCAAGCTATGTGGGTATCTCCAGTTTCCAAAAAAAAAGGCCAAAAAGGTCAAGTAGCCATATTTATAGGCTTCAAATATTTGAGTATCTACAGAAAAACCGTCATGAAACTCCATATACGTCATTGTCAGCACGTAATTAAGAAAAAAAAAGCTGAGTACATTAAAATGTACTGAGTGCTTTTTTTCTTGTAATGTATGTTTTGATAACGTACAAACATTGTAAAATGATTTGGGGTTTTCCTAGCAAGCTATTAATGGAATCCAGTTATGATAATCTCAACTTTTCATTAAGGTCAGTCAGTTACTCTTTTCTCTGCTTAAATGTTGACCTTTTGCGAAAGGACAAAAGGTCATAGCACAGATATAAGCACTTCACTGGTTCATCACCACCTCGCCTCATCTATACTAATATTACAAAGAGGTATTTTTTTTTGTATGTATGTTTGTAGGGGGTAATCTCCGAAACTAATGATCCAATTCTAAAAATTCTTTCACTGGCAGAAAGCTACATTATTCGCGGGTGTTATAGGTTAAATTATATTTAAACCATGCATATTAGCCGAGCTATCACCATTTTTGCGGACGAAGTCGCGGGTGAAGTGCTAGTTTTTACTATGTTCCTACGCGAGGCGATGCGCGATGCCGTAACGGTGCTTATAGTAAGTGTACATTTTCAAGTGGAGTTTCTTAGAAAGAATGGTGAACGGCTTGAGTTGAAGTGATGCTGATCCGACGCCATGCTTACGCGTGTGCTATGAGCTTAATACGGAAAACCGGTATTGGATAAATTATTTATTTATGAGGATAGATGGGAAAGACGTCACCACGCATTTTTGTTTACAAAATTTTGCCTATACAAGTAAAACCAGTATTTTTATTAGAGTTCAATAACTGCTGTAAATATATCGTTCTAACCTCCTTTTAAACCTACTTGACTCGGATTACTGACCTGGCACAAAGCAATTTAAAACAAAGTCTTAACGTGTGTATGAGCCTTGCAGCAGAATTGCTAACTGTGAGTTAGTAGGGGTGCTTAAGAATTGGTTAAAACATGTCACCTAAATAAATCAAGTTTCTATACATCTAGAATTTCTATGAAAGTATTTTTTAATTTTTGTCTGTACTGTTTGTTCCTGCTAATCTTGGAAACGGCCCGACTGATTTTGACGTGATTTTTATTGGCAGATAGCTAATGTTATAAGGAGTAACCAAGGCTACTTTTATTTTAGAATACGAATTAGAGTTCCGGGCAAAAAAAATAAAACCGTTGAAATTGGTAACAAAATCTGATTCAAAGCGAAGTAATATTTTTTTTAAATAATTCCACGCGAACGAAGGTCGCACGCAACAGCTGGTCCTAAATAAATCAATTATGCTACAATAATGAGAACTTGAAATCTTGGCACTCGTCAATCTTCGACCTGTCCAAATATTTAACCTCTAATCATCACTCAATGGCACTACATAAACTTTGTAATACTATGTAGCAGTAACCGGTCGGTATTACTACACGTATAACTATTAGTAGGGGCGCATAGTAATTGGTTAATCCGGCGCTCAGCGCGGCCGACCGCCATGATTTGCGAACACCGCCTGTCTAATAAATGGATTACTGATTTTATTGTCAGTGTCAAGTGGTAGTTGGGTCAGTAGGATTCGTTAAATAAAGCATGTATGAGTCGTGCATGGTATACGGGGTGTAAACAGACCCTTCACGAAGCCGCCAACCAAGCATTCTGTACATCAAACTAAGTAACTTTACGCAAAAATTATTGCTGGGAAACAACCTTTTTTTTGGGGTGAAAAATTACGTTTTACGGTAAAACTCAATATAACGGACTCAAAACATTGTGCTGATGGATGGAGACCCCCGTATTATTCAAATACGGGGGTCTTGAAGGTGCTTAAAATAAAAAAAATACATTAGAAACATGTATTTTAAAAAAAACTTGTGAAAAAGTTGGAACTTTGACCCCCAATATCTCCGTAACTAAAAGGTTCCCAGGTATGATCTAGAACAAAAAAATGATCGCAATAACGGGGAGAACAAGTACCTTTCGGCTTCGTTAAGAGTCTTTTTACACCCTTTATGTGTGTACATGGTACAGACCATCAAACTCTGTCATCAACATCTAACTCTCTCCACGGGACTTATATCGTAATTACGATACAAAAAAACAACAAAAATTAACAGCTGTCCCATACATTCAATACCTACTTACCCGACCTAAATGTATCGGACAGTTGATACTTTTTTGCGATTGAATTGAAATTAAAAGTTGTTGTTGAATAATTTGTGCCACACCCTTATCAAGCATTTATAATACACGCACTAACTGTTTCTTGAGACCTATTAAAGTATCAAACACTGTTTTAAGCTTTCACGGTTTACAACTAAACGTATACTGTCACTTACGGGATATCTTCAGTGATTGTTCATTATTTTGAAAGAGGGTAGACAGATTTGTCTGCTCATAACAAGTTATTTTCGCGGGTGGATACCCGCATTCTCCAGTCAACCCGCGATCATGGCGCTTGCAACAGCGTCGAAATATCGGGAGTTCAAAATAATAAACAATCACGGAAGATATCCTGTAAGTGACAGTATAAGTTTATATTATAGTATCCTTCCCCTTTTCGAATCAATTTAAAAAAAAAAGTGGTCAGGCATGTTACAGCAAAACATGATTGTATTAAAACTCACACACTCTTTTTAGTGGTAGACAGAACCTATTTAACCGACAATAGTCACTGTGCTATGAACCTTATAGCCTAGCTAGTTTTAGACTTCGTCGTTGTTTAAACGAAATATTTGCAAGCGAGTTGCGAGTTCTCGATAAAAATAATCATCAGTTGCTCAGAGGCCAGAGAATCAATAAAAAAAAATATGAATAAGGTTGGCCTTAGCTAGTACGAACTCAGTCAAGGTCGTACTAATTTCACATCGATGTGTCAGCGGCACTATAATAAATCTTAACTTATGTTAAAGTTAGTCGAACAGTTAATTTGACCTACCGCGGCATAACAAAGAGGAAAAGTTAACTAGAACCTTTTCCGATCTCACTTAATCATTAATAATATCTATTAAATTATTATCTAACACTGACTGTAATTGATTTACGCAACGAAATGTGTCACGATAAGGAAAAACGTTAGATGAACGCAAGCGCAGCGTGCGTAATAACTATACTATCATTCACTGACATACTCGCAGAGCGGTTACAGAAAAAATCATTACGAAATCACTTCGCACACGATAAACTGTGACCTTTACTTGAACTTATAGTAAGGCGCCTGCGCCACTGCCGACGAGGAAGCGAATGCTCGCTAAAGAAACTTACAAAAGATTGTCAACAAAAAAGATATACAGAGAGTACAGAATAAGCACAATACCTCTTCGACCATCAAACTGGAACTGGTCGTATGTCATTACTTCCCAGAATTTGATCCCTATTAGCGACACTATCGGACACTATAATAGTGAAATAATACAGTGTGTATTTTTTTTCAAAATCATCGATTTCGATTCCTGGCTCTGAATATTGATTTTCCAAAAATCGAATGATGTAGTTTTAGTTTTCATCAATAAAAGGCTCGAAACTCCTTTGAGTATTTTTAATATTCCTCATAGTTTCGGGTTTAGTCATCCACGCCCACTTAAAAAATTCAACCTGTATATTGGAAGTTGATTGATGACTATTTACGACGACGATGACAAGCCACCAACAACTAGTGTTTACGTTCTAGTTCTACTCGCTTCCCGCCACTCGCCGACAGTGGGACAGTAACCTAAGTCCTTGATAAATCTAAATCGCCTTAAAAACTGGGACAAAGTAATTTCCCGGTTATCGATCAAACAAAAGAAACCCGACGTCATTAAAAAAGTTGGAAAATTGAAGTGACGGAATGACGCACTCGTTGATTCGTTATAACGATGACGACACTAGTGCTGCGCGCGCGCAGACCGGTTCTCATTCATAGCACGTTGTATTCTGTTTGTTAAATCACGTCAGGCTACTAACTCCTATTATTGGAATCAGTAATTATCTCGCGTGGTCTCTCTTAATTATTTACGTTGCGCTGTGTTATAATGAGCGGACTAGAAATAAAATTATTTATCTTATCACACTTACAGCAGTTTTGTCTTGTATATCAGCAGCAGGTCACTGCGAACACACTCAATAGTACATTCATTGCGTTATTTACGCAGTCGAGCAGACGAATTTTCGAACTCATGCAGCAATGGATTAGGAATTTCCTTCAAAATCCTTCGGATTGTAATCTGTAGTGGATAACACAATTGGGGTGTAGGTTTTTCAGACATTTTGACAACGGTATGGCTATCATTACACTGAATACGGGATATTTACTATGTTAAATAAAAATATCCCCTTTTCAGCGTTAATAATAGTGTTAGTGACCACATCACTAACTGTTGACTGTTGTAGTATTGCAATTATTCATTCATGCTGTCATTGTTGGTTCTAGCGACAGTCTATCTAAAGACAATCCTGTCCCAGTATGCGCACCGCCTTATACCTGTCAGGGGTGACGAACTCTTGTGCACTAACAGTGATGGCGTGATAACTTCTGATCATAACATAACACCTTTTTGTTTATAGGTTACTAAGCAAGTAAAGTACATGTAGGTACCCACTAATACTTGTGGGTGTGTTGTATCTACAGGTAATTCCGCGGTTTTAAAATTTAGCCTGATTGAGAAACGTTGCATCTGATTCATTAAGGATGTCGATAATTAAGTTTAGGGCACGAATCTCGGTGTTTTTTTAAATATTCCGGCCCTTTAAATATAGGGCAGAAAGGAAACATATAGGACCATTTTGACGGCACAATATGTTTGTGAAGCCCTCACGATACAAAAACCTTTATATTTTCGAGCATAGGGCTAGTGTTCTTTCTACTCTATAAACATATATATACGTCTATGTGTTACTTTTTCTACCCAATCTATTATAAATAGTTTCAAGTGATATCCTGCGCCAGCATTTTTTTCGGTAAGACTGCATTTTTGATGTTTTTTTTTGACAGTATCTTTTTCCATAAGTTACAAAAACAATTACTTAAGAGTACCTAGCTAATGTAAAATAATAATTTATTTTTGTGTTATTAATTTATAATGTCTCGTTCAGCCCTGAGAACTAATTGGTTTGCTACCAGTCACTAAATGAATGAATCCTTTTATGGTGAACTGAGTCGAATATTTTAGTCTTTTGCCTAACTCCTTAGTCACTTAGGCTGTCAAGGCTGAATTTCAGAATGATAATGTTGTTCACACTTTCTCGAAACACTAAAGGAAAACATCGTGAGGAAACCGATATACACAAACTAATCAACTAGGCAGTTTTTCCTTTGTGTAACCGGTTTTTTCAATCGATGACACCGATGACACACCCCCCTTATGTTTTTAAGGAATTTTATACTGTACTAGCTTATGCCCACGGCTTCGCCCGCGTGGACTTCACTAATTGTGCACGGGATCGTACTACTGGGATAAAAATTATCCTGGTATGTGTTAATCCCAGTTATGATCGAATTAATTTTATCCTTGTCTCTTTCTCCAGTTAATTCTTACAACATTAAAAGAACCAAAAAAAAATTTATTCGTATTTCCGCAAAACTGTACACAGATAAAATCGAATAAAAGAAAACTAAACGATCACGCCATTAAGGCCCCGTTCCACGATCAGTCCCCCTCATGTACAAAATAATCGTTTGCGGTGGAGGAACGCGCATTTTCAAATCACGAATGTGAAACCCGCGTTTGTCGTTAACTTGCCGTGTCTATGAACTGACAATTTATTTACAGTTTGCATGAAAATTCAATTATCTATAGTTAATCGGGAAAACACCACTTTTTTCATAGGTATTCTTCGGCTTTGTTAAGGGTCTTGTTATACCCTTAATACATACGTCTATGTATTACTTTATCTACCCAATCTATTATAAACAGTTCCAAGTGATATACCTATGTCCGCATTTTCAGTTTTTACGGTGAGACTAAATTTTTGATGTTTATTTTTTGACATAAGTCACTAAAACAATTATTTAAGAGTACCTAGGTAAGGTAAGATTATAATTTATTTTTGTGTTATTAATTTATAAGTTTGCATGAAAATTCAATTACCTACCTATAGTTAATCGGGAAAACACAATTTTTTTCATACGTACTTAAAATCTTTGTTTGGGTATAAGTTATTATGACATAATGTAAGTATTGACATAGTTAAGCATATTGATTATTTTTTGCGTGGGAAAAATGAAAATCTCATTGGCGAAGTAATTATCGTATATGCGTGAGTCAATAAAGGGATTCCCTTGAAAAAACACTAGTAATAGCTTTTGTTTAGATTGTTTGACTTGGTGTTTATTAAACGTATTTAGCAGTTTACAAATAATTTAGAAACAGTGTTTTGTTTTTGGCCGTTTGATGGCAATGGACTCGTTCCCTATTACATATGAGTATGGGACTTAGGATCGTTTTACATGGCAGCTACACGGCCCATAACTGGCAAAATGTGAATAAACCATAGGTAGAACTCTGCCTTATCTTTTGAGAATATACGGGCGTGATGTTCTTTTATAGAAATAAAAAGCAATCAACTAAATATTCCATTTCATGGTAGGTATTGGTATTTTTTTTTTCTCAATCGATGACACACCCTTGTACCTGTAAGGGATTTTTATACTGTTTGGAAAAGCAGAACTTCTTCAAAGAATGGAAAAATAAATAAACACAAATGACGTCACGCGTCTTGTATTATAAGTGAATAAAACGTTCACGAGAGGAAAACTGCGGGAAGTACCATTTACTTACTAGCACAATTAAACTGCGTTCCATTATACAATATCCTATTAAGAAATATCTTTATTTTTTCTTTTTTTTTCGGGTGCGCAATCATGAAATGACCCCTCCCGCTCTGAGCGGAGTTGAAAGGAGTGTCAGACTCGTACTAACTAAAACCCATCCATGTTCCTTCTTTGCCCTTTGTGTTCCATGGCCTCGGTATCACTTTCGAACAGTCCCGCGCTAAGTAATACCCTAAGAGTAACACGTTAGTACGGTGTTTTTTTTTTAAATATTAATAATTTTTGCCGTCACGCGTCGCGGCAAAGGCCGGCCCAGAAAATGGTGGCGAGGCGACTTGAACCCGCATTGCGGAGGCCTTTGCCCAGTGCACATAAACAATCATCTAAAAAAATTGATACTTTATTTCATCAGGTCTTTTCTTATATATGAAAATCTCGTGTCACGGTGTTTGTGGTCCTCCGAAACGGCTCGACCGATTTTTATGAAGTTTTTTATGTATATTTGGTAGGTATGAGAATAGCTCGTAAAGTATACTTCACACCGCTAGGTGATTAGGAGGTAGGTTGGTAGGGTAGGGTAAAAAAGGTGCATTGCAACGCATGCCGGGCGAAGCTAGTATATCTATAAATATTAGCCCTGTAATGTCCCACAAAGGCCTTTCTCTCCCTCTTCTGTTTTATTCTGCCATTGCGAGCCAGTCCTTTCGGTAGGAGTCAACTTTTCCCCCATCTTTGTCTTGGTCTGCCGCGATGACACCCGGAAAGCGATCATAAATGGAATTGGTTGGTCATACCTTGCGCATGTTGGATGAGCTAAAAGACCCACCGATAATATCCCATTAAATACTAGGAGACATTAGGACTGCTCGACTAGAATATAAAAGGGACTACCTACTAAAACTATTCCAGATCAAGAAGGTCGCAATATTCATTATTTAATTGCAACTCTTTCATTAGGTTCATAAGTCATAAAACAGTTTGTAACATGCTTAGTCAAGACATTACCAATATAAAGCTGACAGGCACAATTTCCCGAAGTGACACGAGTCGCCGAATTGAGCGTCATCTATGCAAATGTTTGTTCTGCGAAAATGTGTGGGTAAATACGTTGTATGTGGAAATGTTATATACAATTTACATATAACACCAGTTGAATTATAAATTGAATAAACCCATCTTTCAGAATAAAAGAGCCGCACTTCACACTATAATTTTGTCAATGTCTTAGAAATATGCCATCAAATATTATATGGACGTAGGAATCTATATTCCATCTTGTTTTCTCTCAATAATAATCCTCAAACCTGAAGTAGAAACAAGAAGATGGTGTCAATCAGGCTTTCATTTTATTCATAGCTAGCACTTCGCTCGCAATTTCATCGGGGAACAATTTTGATAGCTCGGCTAATATGCATGATATAAACATAATTTATAGCCTGTAGCACCCACAAATAATTTAGCTTTCTGCCAGTGAAAGATTGTTTAGAATTGGATCATTATTTCTGAAGATAACCCCCTACATACAAACTTACAAACAAATTTTACCTCTTTAAAATACTAGTATAGATTATATTCAAGACTCAAGATGGCGTAATATACTGATATTTTATCTGCGTCGATAGATGCTGTCGATGGACGCTGGTGGTTCTAGATTTCATACCACCTGCAACTCATTAATGATTTTTCGGTGAAGGACACGTATTTTCTTTGTAGGAGCTAACAAAAATAATGAACACCGTCATGATCCAACAATTTCCCTTAACTCCAAACACTTGAATGCCACGACAGAGTCGGATCAGCAAGTTGGATTTTAATTTCCAAACCACAGGCAGCTATAAACGACGTTGGCACTTTAGTGTTCCATTGTGTTGTATGCGCAAGCGCAGCGCGCCGCCATCACAGCCCACATGCACCCACAATATGGACGGGGCAGTAAAATCACGGAGATCGTTTTAACACACCATCAGTGATGTGACTGGTCGGTATGGTGCTGGCTTTTATGTATAGGTATGCAGGTTATACCTACATCATTTTATACCTATACCTAACTATATAGTATTTACCTTGGTAGATAACATATAAGTATGTTTGCGCAAGTACTGAAAGATATTAAATGTGAAGGCATGGTCCCAGCTATCAAATATTTCTACAGTCGTCTAACGTCCAAAAGTCTGATAACCAGTCTTGTCAAGGGGTATCGTATTACCCAGTAGCTGGGTTGTGGAGATCAGATAGGCAGTCGCTCCATGTAAAATACTGGTATTCAGCTCCATCTGATTAGATTGGAAGCCGACCACAGCATTGTTAGGAAAAGGCTAGGCATATGATGGTGATAAACATAAGTAAACAAGCGCTAATCCTGAAAGAAGTTGATTCATAAATAAGATGTTTAAAAAAAACTTTTATCACGATTTGTCCAATCTCAGAGATCTTAAATTTAGTTCTAGTGGCTTATGTGTAGTTTGGAGTGTGTCCCATGATCCCATTCTCTTTACCAACTCGTCTTTTGACAGCCAGATCAAATAATTGAAGGCTACTCTTTGCCAATAACCCCAAAATAGGCCGAGATCTGACCTAGCTATGTTATAATTTATTACTTGTTTTAATAAGTCTAATTTTAGTTTCTTAGTATTGAACTGTAGGCGTTGCAATAAGTTTGGGTTTTCCCAATCCCCGAAGTTTCTTAGAATCGTAGTTTTTGGAAGCTTAATACATTAATATAATTAAATATTGATTTATCCTGTAATGACAGAAGAACATAAAATGTTAAGTTTCTGAGTTAAGCTTGTATTTCAATTTGCATAAAAATATATACTCTATTTCTTAGTAACAATGAGTCAAAATATAACCAATAAATATGTATGAACAAATAAATGAATGAAATATTATTAACATAAAATATTTCGACGTTTCGTTTAAAAAAAATCTATCCACTATTACTACGCTGCGCTACTAACGCTGTCCATATAAAAAAAACAACAGGGTAACAATAAGAATCCAAAGTCCCGTACTCTCAAAGAAAAAGTATAACATAAAACATAATCAGCCAACATATTCGTTACACAAGATATTCAAGACGAAAACCAGAGTCAAACAAAAAAGACATAATTTCCGACCGTGTACAGTGATGACCGCTTCACAAAATGATTTGGTCACATTCTGGTCATGCCGTTTATGCTCGTCCCTAATTATCCGTTCAATTTGTCAAGTACGAGGGACTCTCTCTTTCGACATAGCACATTACGATCAAATTACTGATTTCAAAATGTCTAAATGTGGTGTAATATTTTGATCATTTTTTGTTGTGTAATTATGTTGTTTGGCAAGTTATTAGATGGCTGTACGAAAAGAAAATAAGTTGAGAACAGGATTTTGCTATGCATTAAGATCGAGTCGCCACCGAATTTGCTCACCTTCGTGAGCAAACACCACCAACAAACAACAACAGCACCTTCGTGTGAAATTAAAGAATTGGTACTCTAAAGACTTCTCTTTAAAGTATACTTTAATTACCTACCAATTCTGCAATTTTACTCTGTAACCGTTACGTTTAGTTGTAGTCCATTTTAACATAGATTCTTCCCAATGAATGATCCTACCAATCTACAGTCAAAAGCGAGAGAACGGTCCAGTTTTAATAAAGGACCTATGTAAGAGAATAAATCATCAATCAATCATCTATCGGGACAAGATCATCATCATCGATGTCTTGAATCTAAAGGAGTTTTGATATAACCCTTACTAAAGTTCACTCTTTGTGCTCCGACGTTTTAAATGCTCATACCCAAGATATACCCAAATATTTACAAGATCATGATACCCGAACAAAAAGAAACGTAAATGTTCGGAATCACCCCACTGGACCAGTCCGCGCCTGTCGCCTCTCATCTCGTCACATTAGCGATGCCCTGTTGTGATGAGCCCGTCACAACTGATGGTAGATCACACACCATGGTGTAGAGTTACAGCGTATTAATAGCTGCCGGAGTACTGTGGGTGAGGAGTTCGTAGCCAGCCTGTTTTATTGGATCGAGATTTTGTACTGTGACTTTTTTTGATGTTGTTTTAATGATTAAGATGAAATCTAGTTTCATTGAGACTTTAGTGTCCTCGTGTTGTGATTGAGTAGGACACGAAAATCGGGTTTTTAATAATCAGCTTCAAAGATCAAATTATGAAAAACAATGGAGATTTTGATGGTAAAAAACTACAGTGCATTATTGCAGTGCCAGGGTAGGCTAGAAAGTGACACCATTCGAATGCCAGTCCATCGAATAACGCGCTTTTCAAGCGACAAATTGTAGATGCAAACGGTAAAATAACTCAAGTTCTTCCCGAAGCTGTGAGAGCTTTGACAAGAGATGTTCACATGTCTCCACGGGCACATAACGTTTCATATTTATGCTCGCTGGGCGTTCCATACAATATTGAGAACTCATGATCAATCTTAAGCGCTGAAACGACAAATAGCCGTTACCCGCTTTCCATCGCCGCTCCAAACCTGAACTATGGAACTATGAGCCATTGGAAACAGCAATAGAAAGCAACCGCAAAATATTTTCCTGAATATCGTGTCATAGTCGAATACATAAGGGCGACGGTTTGCGAGTCGTCTTCACTCACAAATGTCACTCAGGATTTACGCTCGATCGTAAATCAAGATGGCGGCGAGTCCCCCCCTGCACCCCTTGCCCACCTGCGCCTGGGCACAATAATTGAATATTTCACGCGCCTCTCTCAACACCTCCGGGAGATGGTCGATACAATGTTATGTTTTACGGCTTCACTCGTATTGTGTTAGGTCCTAAACTGTTGATGAGTGATCATGTGGAGTGTATTAAGTTTAATGGCGGCTTTAGAAGCAATATTTCACATCGTTCGAGACACGCCTTTAAAGTTTAGTGACCAATGTTTTATGATGATTTGTTTCCGTATTGAGTGAGGCTTTGTGAAAATTGTTCTGCTTACCCGCTTTGTCTCGACAAAGTTTAGAATGGTGTGAAAGATCTTTCAAATACAAAGAATTAGAGATTAGACCAAACTGAACTCCAAAGAAAGTAATGATCGTCATGGCCGACTAGTCCGCCGATTAGTTGACCTTTTTGCAACTGACTAACCGATCAGTCGGCCCATCTCTGCAAAGAACCTTTAATTGCCCGACCAAGCACCTCCCAATCAAATACGATTATACTATTCGTACTTTGATCGTAAAATTTTGTTTATGAGTCAGATTATTGAGTCTACAAGAAGTTCCGAAATCTCTAAAAATATTTAATATGGTGTAACAAATATTGAAACACCAGTGCAAACACATTCTTTCTTTTGACTCAGGATTAGCTTAAATTATATCTTTCAGTCAAATTGTAATTGTGAGATTTCAGCAAAATACCGGGGATTACCGTCTCTGTATATAATTAATTGATAACTTAAGATAGCTAGAAGATTTTTTTTTTCATAATATACTTACAGCCTGAAAACGGACATTTTTTTCATAACTTTTATTTCCAAACCCACTAAAACGAACATAACGTACAAACATGTCTTAACTTGTCACAAAAACAGGAAACAGCAAACTGAATTCCCTTATCATAAAGAAGCATGTAATGTGGGAATAAATAATTCAATACCTAACATTAATAATAATTAGAACATGTATTTTAATACCAAACTATACTGAAGTTTGATAAGTGTGTGACAAACTGACCTGACCTAATATAAAAAAACCTTTTTTTGCAAAAAATAAAACCGACTTCAAAAAAACTAAAAAGTGAAAAATAACTTTAGCTTCAGAAGTCGGTGATTTTTGTTTGTTTGATTTAGTTTTTTGTCGAAACTCATCATCAGATCTACATGAAATTTAAATGGGGCCATTTCGCAATAAACTCCTTTCGAACAAAAAAAGAATTTTGCAAATCCATGTATATATGACGGAGTTATGCCCGAAGATACATAAAAAAAAAACTAACAAAGAATTGATAACCTCCTTTTTTTTGAAGTCGGTTGGAAGAGTTGCAAGTTTTCTACTAATCTTATACTGCCACGTACGGGATATCTTCCTCGATTATCCATTATTCTGAGCTCCCAACATAGGAAGAAAATAAGCCGAAGATATCCCGTAAGTGACAGTATAAGTTTAGTTATAAACTGTGAAAGCTCAAAACAGAACTTTTCTACTGTTTCCACCTCGCAAGATTACGACAGAATGGCCCACAGACGTTGAATCTTTTGTTTAGTTCGTCGATTTGCTTTCTAAGGAATGGAATTCCACATAAAAGCCTGCACAACATTCTAACTGAAAGTCCTTGTACCACATTTTAACCAAACTACATCAAATACAAACAAAACCCAGTCTGAAAGCGCACCTAATCTCGCAGGCTGAGCACGTTGGAATCAGTCATTTATTCCGAATCGAGTGCTCTACACACGAATTATGTGCATTAGACATGTTAATCCACTCATTTTAACTGTAATTTTATTCGGTATTTATCGGTGCATTCATTACTGGTGACCGCAAATCGGGCGCCCAAAAAGCTCGCCATTTCCACCATAGGCTATCCACATTAGTACATACGTTCCCACACCAGCACACGTGTGTGCACACTAGTGCGGACTGTTGGCTGTAGGACTGTACTACACTTGACTATGTAACACGAGAGGGAAGGAATATACAAAAGAAATTAATGTAAGCTGTCAATTTAGTTGAGAATTGACAACGGGAAAATTCTTCAGGATGGCTCTGAGTTATGTACGAGTATGTTCTGAAATATTGTCAATTGTTACCAGTCGTTTAGAAAAACTGGGACAAAAACATGAAAAAGATGATATTGATTCGACTTTTATTATTTCATATATCTCTTAGGTACTTATTTCAGCTGTAAGTAAAATATGGCAAGACTTTCATTTTAATTTATTATTTATTATGTTTTGATAGAGGTGCACTCCCATATTATCATCTGCCTAGTCTTTTCCCAACTATGTTGGGGTCGGTTTCCAGTCTAACCGGAAGCAGCTAAATACCAGTATTTTACATGGAGCGACTGCCTATCTCTTGACCTCCACAACCCAGTTAGTACTGGGTGATATGATGCCCTTTGTTAGATTGGTTGTCAGACTTTTTGAGCCACTGACTACCTGTAACGACTGTCAAAGATCTACAAATGACAGCCGGGACCAACGGCTTTACGCGCTTTCCGAGGCACGGAGGAAACTCGAAATGTAATGGATGGTCACGCATCCACAGACCAACCTAGGCAAGCACGGCTTAACCTAAAGATCGACCCGAGCGGCTGTTATTATTTAGCCACGAACTCCTCATTTAGGTGCACTCCTATATAATACACACTATTGTCAGACGATAGTACACTTAACATAGTTATAAATTATGATGAATATTCCAACTAATAAGTTGATTAATTTGATTGAACCTAGTTCGCGCACTATAAAGGTTGATTGTATTTGAATGTGTAAATTAGTGGTCTGTTCAATCGGTGTTATAATTTACTTCATTATAACATACATGGGGCTGTTGTGTTGGGCTAATGATATAATAAAATACGTAATTATAGAGAATGTACCCACAGAACCACCCTGTAGTTTATGACCACAAAGGAATTGACTGACAGTTTAAACGGAGGGGTCTAAGTTTTTAACAATAAGATTAGACTTCATTTAGTTCCTTGATCAGAAAGGTCTAAAATTATATCAAGTTCCAACATTACACAAGAAACTAAACATCACGGCTTGTAATCCCCGAAGGATTAGGCAGAGGTGTACCTACCTAACAAGTACACTCAAATTTCGCCAGTTAGGTTTAAGTCCCAGGTAATAGGGGGCGAGCCGATTGCCAACTACCAGGTACAAATCCAGGCTCCGTGGCAGTTACTGAGAAATTCCTAATGGAAAAACCCAATAACACTTTTCTCGACCCGGGAATCGAACCCAAAATCTCATGCTCAGCAGTCGCGTTTGCAACTACTAAACCAACGAGGCAGTCGTAGTACAAAAGCAACTGCATTGCACCAGATCAACATTACCTCAGCTCATTTTTACTAGCTAATGCTGATCCAAGGCGATGCCATTACGGTGTTTAGTGTGCGTTGCAGTATGGAGTTACACGAAAGAAAGGATGTTAATAGGCTCGAATTGAGGCGATGTTCATCAGGTGTAGTGCTGCTTTTACGTATGCATTGTGCTTAATCCTCCTGCTGCATGCTCCTGCCCTTATCCTAATTTATTTGAGGTCAGCGCAGCATGTCTTCTTCTTCCATACTTCTCTATTACTCGCCTGCTAAGCAGCTTAATTCTATAAGTATTGCTATGTTTGTTTTTTTATATATTAAATGTTTGTTTTGTTCCAGGGAAGAGTTTCTCGCTAACAATCACGATATCAACGAACCCACCTCAAGTAACCACTTACCAAAAAGCCATCAAAGTCACCGTCGATGGACCCCGGGAGCCCCGCTCTAAAACTAGTAAGTTACCTTTAACTTTATAAACAAACGGGTGCACATACTAGTAGGTTTTACTGCTTGGCCATCAGCTCCACCCTGAAGGGACTCGCATGTTGGACAGCGTGGAAAACAAAAGAAAGCGCAAAACACACAGGCGCGGGTTGCGGAAAGGGTCGGGACTTCGGTCTTGGTCTGGTCCATTACTGTTGTCACAGACAAAATTTCACTTTGTCTAAGTCTTCAAGTACAGTCAGCTCTGGCAAAGACAAGAAGTCTTGTTTATGAATGCGTCTTACGGCGTAAGGTGCGGCGCAGTCGTGGAATTTATACGGAAACGAAAGAACGGCGTGCCTGCGCCGCGCCGCTTGAGTGTAATTTACGACATGTCGCCTGCGTACATTTTGTATGAAAATGTTTTGAAGCGGCATCATGCCTGCGCCGCGCCTTCACCTTACGCCGTTTCTGTGTAATTCGCGCCTTGGGAGTTTAGGACCAACTATTTCCTCAACCTGTTGCTTTCATCCACACCTTAAGTAGCGTATTCTCATTGACTGCTACGATATCAGACGGGGAGATCCTTCATCAATGATTTGTGTCGTCTCATAGACAGACAACCTCTACCGTTAGGGTAAAACCACATTCCCAAAGGTGTTAGGGCGGTCTGAATACTTCCGATTTTTAATATACTGTAGGTTTTAGGTTCTATTACACATTGATTTGGTATAAAAGTAGATACAGTTATTTAATTCAATTTTATTATTTTTAATCAAATGAATTAATAAACAACTTTATTTTCTGATAACCAACACGTTCACAAATACAAACAATGCGGTCATATCGGGAACAAACAACAAATAAAATTCATTTACAAAATTACAAGTTACCAATTAATTAAAAAACTAATATGAAAACATAATTCGATCGCGCGTGTCCTGAGCTCGGCGCAATTTGTTATTATTCGACGTAGCGCTACGAAAACCGCGAGCATAAACAATTAATATAATATAAATAATAATGTGAACCGTTTCTATTATTATCATGTAGTTTTCATATATATGATAGTGGCGGGCGGCGCGACCGCGATATCGCAATTAGTAGATAAACTCTTTTCTTCCCACGGGAGTCGGCGCTGATACGGCGATTGTCATGTGTTTTTTTACCTACTTTACACAACATTGTTGTATTGTGAAGGTCATATTTTGTAGTAGGTAACTGGGGTTTTTGTAAGTAGGTTATCAATTTATCATGCTTTTAAAGCATGTCAACTTTATGAACAGCTGGATACATCTTTTTGCAACATTGTCAAATCGTCATCATAAGAGCTTAAGGACCAAAAAAATGCTTGTATTTTTTTTAATTCACTACATAAAAGTGCAATAAAACCAATATTAATATTAAAAGTTTTCTTTAAACATCTAGCTTAAGCTTCACTTTAAAAACAAAACGAATAAACTTATATCCCCCATCAATTCCACCCCACATTTAAGCAATATCTAATTAATATCATAAAACATCGTCTTCCGCCTGTCAGTCACGCGAAACTAAGGAGTTGCTCAAAAGGAGTTCGAAGCTTCGAACTATTGACGAAATTGGAGGAAAAATATATGAAAAAAAAAAAACACGTTACGCCATATGGAGCGGCGGAGCCGGCGGCAAACAATAGTGAAATTATATCAGTAATAAGTTGCACTCACGCACTGCACAACTGCTGGGACCTTTGTGCCTGCTGCCGACATGACGCAGAGCTGGCTCAGGGACAATATTTCTTTATACTTTAATATATTATAAGTTTAAAATATTATAAAAGAGATCATGATGAATATTTCCAAAAGCTATTCTGAAAAGTTTACTTCGAACGACGGCGACGGTCAAATGATATTGCACGGCCGAAAACGAATAATGCAATGTTTTTACAGTAAATTACAAATTATTATGTAGAGCTGTAGAGCATACACAATGAATGCTGATTAGTAGGCTAAGCTTAAATTCTCTCACTAAAACAAAAACTGCGTCCAAGTATTACCAACAAACGAAAATAGACAGAGTTCTTATTCAGGATTTCGTACAAAAACTTTTCAGGATGGCCAACTACCCATCTCTGCTTACATGAGTCGTCTTAATTAAACTAAATTAAACTCGTTAACAATCAAGGCACACTCACTACTTCATTAAAAGCAGATCTTTATCAAAATGCAAGAACACCAAAAATCCTTACACAATATCAAACAAAGAGTAGAAAGGGCACAAAAGGCTAGTACTTAACGAATAAGCCCCAAACTCTGGGGCACAAGAAAGGAAGATATCGTATGCTGGGGGACTTAAAAGTTTGACTAAATAGACTTAATTTGTAGGTGGGACATAAGCCGCTTCGCAGTGACCCTCGCTAATTGCGCTGTACTCCCACATTACACGGACTATCGACTATCGATAAAATGCAATTTATTTGTAGCGGTCGAAACTGCGAATGATGCTTAAATAGTGTAGTCCAAACAATAATTGCGTTGCGCTTGGAAGATTTCAATTTGAGGTGGGAACTTTGGCAAAATAACAACTGTTTTAATATTTGTCAGTAACTCCTAATGCAGTCAACAACTGAATTGTCAATTACAAAATTGCTGTTGTGTGGTTTCGGATAGTCATTAATTGATTAATTTTACATCCGTCCACAAGGGTTAATAACATGAAATTCCAAAACACTCTTGATAAGTGACTTGACAAGTCTTAGTGTAAAAATGTCTATCAATTTGTGTAAAGAAAAAGAACATAATTCTAAACAAACATCGACATCTAACTCCACAGCACATCACTACCCTATTATTGTAAAACAACAAATAATAATTAACCGACTGCATTTGTTTGCGTCGATTCACTACATAATTGCGGTATACGACCATCTTACATTGTGTATACTCATAAACTAATTATCTATGTAATTTTTTCTAACACAAGTCTAAAATAATTAGGGCGGTACCTTTTTAGAGGACCGACAGAAGGACCGCCAATTTTGGCCACGATTGAAAAAAAGGACCACCTTTTTCTGTAATAAGGTGATTGACACTTTGATGTTTAATTGAAGATCGGTCGCCGGAAACTTGTAGTTTTTGGGCTTGTTTAGAAAAGTAAATTAAATATTAACTGTAGTGCGTGACAGAGGTAGAGGAATTTGTCGTAATTGTGGGGAGTATGATAATGGTGTTTGTTCTTGTATTTTTTCTCTGATTTTAAATGCATTGGATGCTTTGAGGATGATTATCCGTGAAAGAAGTACACATTTATTTGAGTGCGATAATTTTTTCTTGTCAGATCTGTCTTACTCCTGTGCAAAGGCTCATTCCTCTCTTTCATTTTTTAAAAGCCCTCGCGTCCTCTATTGACGGAATTGGTTCCGTCGTCGGACTGAATAGGTCCAGTCCGTCATACTATACCTTTTTTGTATTACTTCAGTTTCGTAAAACTAAAACTCTACTTCCTCACAGGTACAAACGCGTCTCCGCACCAAATCCGGTCCTTCGGTTTGCAGCGGTCCCTGATCACGTGCGACGCATCCCTAGCTCTTCGGGAGATGGAATACAAGAGCTCCCCTGTGAGGAGCCTCCGGTCCCTCTCCCACGAGGAACGAGAGTACAAGACTAACGCCAACCTACCCGCGGGAGGTATGTACATAGACGGTTAGTCAAACTTTTTATACTTTCTTTAGACAATAAGATTTTTTTCAGGCTGTTAAAACTTTAGCGTCTCCGATGTTGATTTAGAAAACTTGTACAAAAGCAATAGGTAATTGCGGTTATTGATTACTAGCTACAAGCGGTCGAAGCCACGGGCATAAGCCCGCATGGAAGCATGAAGTCCTATAATTGACCCACGGGATCTTAGTACCGAAATAAAAAGTATCAATGTGTTAATCCAGGTTATAAACTATCTGTGTGCTAAATTTCATCCAAATCGTGAAAGAGTAACAAACATCAGTACCTACATTTATTTATCCTCACAATCTTTCGCATTTATAATATGTATTTGTAGGATATCTTTATTTTTAGTTAAAGCTTAGGCAGCTCACAAACGCTACACCAGATAACGTTTAATTTAACGTTGTTTAAATAACTCGTTGGTTCGTGATTTTTATGTAATTTGACTATTATCTAAGATTCTGAAGCTTTTTAAAATAAACCTAGATTTACTTATCATAGATCGATAATTTAAAACACAGTTACCTAGATTACACATTAATCAAGTGTTTAAAGTAACTGTTTAACCTTTAAACTCAATGGGTTAACCACATACATTACTTGTCTAAATAAATATTATTTTCCTTAAAAGTGTGATATAAAACCAATATCGCTACATAGGTATTTGGACACTTCCTGTTGACACAAACTCAACGGGTCACGACTGTGTCATTAATTTAGTTTACTGTGATAAAAGTTTTATTTATCATTTTGATCTGAATCCTAAAAATCATACAACTCAGAACCAATTTTTTTGGTATTATTAACACCATTATTTTTAGTGACACACCACATATATTACGAACGAATTTTAAACCAAATCTCGTGTTTATCAAAGAACCAATTCCTCTGTGAAGTATTAGTGTTTTTTAGGATTAGGGTTTTTTTTTCATTCTACTACATAAAGTTATTATAAAGATGGTTTGATTAAACTTTGATCAAATCATTCTGAGCTTATGATTTGTAAATCTTCTTCAGTAAACATCATCATCATCTGCCTAGTCTTTTCCCAACTATATTGGGGTAGGCTTCCAGTCTAACCGGATGCAGCTGAATCAGCCTATCTGACCTCCACAACCCAGTTAGTACTGGGTAATAATAATACGATGCCCCTTGGTTAGACTGGTTGTCAGACTTTTTGGGCCACTGACCAGTGACTACCTAACGACTGTCAAAGATCTACTAGGAAACTCGATATGTAATGGGTGATCACCCATCCACGGACTAATCTGACCTAGCGCGGCTTAACCTAAAGATTGACCCGAGTGGCTGTATTATTTATAATTATTTATTATAATCTTCTTCAGCAAACGCCTGCCAATACACTCTATCGATTTCCTTTTCCTTTTGGTTCTAAACAACTTCTAAATTTAACTAAAAAACACTCCAGTAAATCATGTAACAATAACAGCAGACAGGTAGGTAATTTCCCGACGTAATTATGGCCTAAATAACTGTAAAGTGTCCCGGAGTGGCTGCGTTAAATTTATTAATATCCGCGCTCATTACGCGCGGCTCACAATCACGACCCTCTAACTGACTGCCGCCTTATTTACCGACGAGCTGTTGCGAACGGACTGATGTTTCTAGTAGACTAGGTACATCTGAAAAAAGGAATATTATTTTACGTCATGTTTTTTTCTAAACAGAACACTTCTAAGACACAGGCCACCCTACCACGCAGACCCATGATTGGTAGATGTCACATGTCATCGATTTTTGTTTCTAGGATATGCCGGTTTCCTAACGATGTTTTCCTTCACCTGTTTGAGAGCAGTGTTGAAAATTAATGATACAATCAGTGCTTACTACTAAATACTACAAAAATCATCAATTGACGTAAATGCACGTACCAGTATCCCACAGAAAATGGTCCTTATGAGGTTTTTAATTTTTATAATTTTTTCTATAATTGTTACGACTTGATTGTCGAGATGTTATCGTTTAGTCTTGGGGACCAATTTGGGGACAATTAAAAACTACCACAAATTGCTTCTGACAGACTCCGTGAAATTAATAACAAATGGCAATCAGGAAGGCAGCTTTTTCTGTTTGATCAAATACCATTTAATGCACGCTTCTGCAATTAAGTAAGAATTCTACAGGCAACAATAACCAGATTTTAAAATAAATATACTTGATTCCTTATTCAAATATTCGTAAATTCGCGTTGGTAGTTTTATAGAAAGAAGATTATTTTAAACCACAACCAGAAAGCTCAATTGAACTCAAATGGAACCGTCCGTTATCAAAAATACTTTTTCTAAAATCTAAAGACTTATCGAAACGCTAATAAGAAACAACACAAACACTGAAACTGCCCAATCTACCAGTTCTAAGTGCACGTTCATACTCAAGGCGTTTACAAGGCAATCCCAGCGGGTTTCATCAGCGCTGCCGGCAATCTGCGCGCGCGCCGCTAATGACGATCCGCCATTACGCACGTTATTAGCCGTCTGCGCCGCCGACAGCCCATGTCAACTCTAATGCTTGTTGCTAACTGTTGGATTGCTTCGTGCATCTGTATTACAGTTAATTATGAGCCTTCACTTTTTGGTCCTTCGAGCCGGATTATTAAGACGGAGGATTTGTCATCTCATTTTGGCCAATCTTGAAATTACTGGTTGTTCTGTTTTAGCTTTTTGTTTACTACTTCTTCTCAGCATTTCGATGGCAATCTAAATTGAGTCGTCTCAGACTTTAGTAACTATTAGTAAGGCGCCTTCAGTAGCGCAGTACACACAGTACTTATTTATTAATTTAAAATCAACTGTTAAAGAAAATCTTTATGAATTCTTTTCATCCTTCACCGACTACGTTCCGTTCCTGTCATCAGACCTGTAAAATTGCTTAGTCTTATGGCTTAAAAATTACAAGTTGTTGAATGGAACAAAATTGTACTTAAATAAAACGATCGATATTGCATCGGTAATGGTTTGTTTCCTGCCTAAGAAATATCTTCGTAATGGTCCAGTTCGATTGCGTTGTGATTCACGGCTGTAATTTAACAATATCTACGTGGTTACAAGTACATAGCTTCCTTGTGTTCTCAATTTCGGGTTGGAATTTCTTTTACTGTAATTGGGAACAAGCTTCATTGATGCAATATACATCTTCAGTGTTCTATCTCTTGCCTGTCTCTTCTTCCGTACTTCTCTATAAGTATCTCCGTAATCACTCCTTTTCTGGCCATATCGTATGCATCATCCATATACAAATATTTGTATACTTAGCCTTTTAAAAAGTAATATTTTGGTTACATATTCTGTACAACAGCCAGCATTCGAAGTACCAAAAGAAGAATCATTTAAAATGCGTGTTTCCTATTAACATTTCCTTTTTAATACCAAGCCAGACAGTAGATACCAACTTAATCAAACAAATTTCAAAGTTCACACAAAACTAAGACATTTTATAAGAGGTTTGTCATTTTTTTCACGAAATCTACGATTTTCAGAATTCAATGTGAAGCTTGAATAGTACATTACTCAAAATTATATCAAAGTTCATAATATTAAAAACAGTCCAACGCAGACAGGGGCAAACAATGCGGTCATGGGATGATGACGTAGACGGCCAGTGATGGGGGGCTGCGTGCCGGCTCCCGGACAATCGGAACCGGCCAATTATGCGCACTGATCGAACACCTTGCAAGCTTGCGCTCGTACAACGCAAGTTTGAAATTCGAAATAAACATATACGTTATGATGGCAACACAATTCTTGGAATTCAAAAGTTGAAAATTGTATTTTTTTTTTTTATATAATTTTTTCATGGGACATATGCCAAAAACAGTTGAGACTAACCCAGTATTCGCAAATCAAATAATACCATGACGTGAGCTGTTATGATTGGTTGACAAAAATAAAACCTGCCAATCAAATCAAATCACGTTCTAGATTCAAATTCAACGGAAAAAATAAATACAATAGAATTTCAGCAATGGGGGGGTTAACCGAAGCATATGAAAAATAATTTAATTAAGTAGGTATGAAGTACTGTAGGTAATCAGTTGTAACTGAACAATATTACGAATTATTTATTTTTCCTTACGTAACAACTCTGCGATATTTTACATCAATGACGTAAATGGATAGCCAAATAAGGTCTGTTTATTATTTTAATTCGAAATATCATTAATTTATTACATGCGACGAGATGTTATCAGTCCTATAGACGTATTCAGGAAAAACGTAATAACCTACTAGGGTTATAAATGACTGGTGTAAGTTCAACTTCCTTTTCCCGATATTTAATATAAAATTTCTAGATCGTTTTATTACTTATATTTTTGAGAACCACTAATTTCATTGTATTGTAAGCTACGGATAGGACTAATGAAATAAGGACAACGTATATAAAATACTATTCTTAGGTATACAAGCCTTGTGATCGGGAACTTCCCAATCGTTCAAATTCTTGAACTTCCTTACAAACTTTCGTACACTTTTCAACCCGTTCAGGGCATGATCTTTCAAAAATCCTTCCATAATATTTATATTTAGAAACGGAACTCTTGAGTAAAACTGCAAGCTTCTACACTTAGCATAAGCCGTGCGTTGTCTGTCATTGAAATTAAGATTCTTATTAAGTAGATCTTTTTTCGATCGGATAATACTGTAATTCAATCAAAATCAAATAAACTGAATCCTCACCCCAACCCCTGCTCAAGCCAGCCCGCGATGCTGAGCCAGTAGTTTTAAATCAGCCCCTAAATAATGATCTCACTTAGATCCAGCCTGTCCCTTTGCTGCCCTCCCCAGCGATGCCCTAAGCCGCGGCTCGTACCCCACAGGGGGTGCTCTTAGCGCGCTATCACTTAGTCTATAAGTTTTTGGCTCCAGGCTGGAGGCCTTACCCTCAAGGCAGGGACAGGATTGTCCGGTTAAGCTGAAGCCAGCCTCATAGGGTAAACTGCGAGCTGCCATTCAAAAACAAATAAATAAACTGAATCCCCCTGAAATCTATTATCAATCTGTAATTTCATCCTCCTACACTTTTTAGACCCGTCCCTCCGCTCCCCCCAGAAAACTCTTAACAATCCGCATTCCAAGTTTTCACAATCCCACATTTTACAGGTAGAAACAGCTTTCCACCATCCACCTAGCAGAAGCTAAGACAAAATGTCGTCGACCTCTAGATGGGCTACGAGAGAAAAATAATAACAATAACATCAAATGCGATGAGGAGAAAAAACGGACGCGCGGGCACAATGTCATTACGACGGCGGCTTAACATCGTGCGCCATAGACTAGCGACGTGGTAGATCGGTTTTGAATTTCGAATAGACGAAACGGTTTTGGACCTCGGTGGTCTTATTTTCGTGCAGGTTGTTGCTTGATATGCTCGAAAATTTGCTTGATATGCTGTCAAAGTCTAGTGACTGGAGTCGCGTCTGCAAATTGTCTGTACCGATTTGAATGAACCTTAATATTATGAAATCAAATAACCGTATGTTAAGGAAGTAAAAGAACATCGACAAGTCAATGTGATGTCCTATGTTATCAGCCAGTCAAACTAGAAAGGTCACGTCCAATATTATTGTCATTAATTAATGACAATAATATTGGACGTGACCTTTCTAGTTGGTAACCAATTGGTTATTCCTATAACATCTTTAAAAAATTCGTAGACGCTCGTAGCGATTAAACGTAGAACGCTACGAAAGTCTACGACAGTTTTCGTGTCGTTTTGAACAGTTTCAGTTCAATAACCTGTCTATGAGTGGCATAGTGCTACAGTGTGCGCTTGTCTATCACTATTTGAATCCAAAGTAATCAGAGTGGCGGGCCATTCACTGACGGCTGCTATTGCCGATGGCACACCGTGTAATCACTTCTACGTCAAATACTATCAATTTCAACGGCTCCCGACGCGGCCCAATAATTACCCACAACCGATACGTTGTCTAAAATTGTAGGGAGACTTCGAAATCAACGCAAATATCATTCAACCACAAAATCCCCACTTTTCACACTTTTACTAAATTTGTTATAAAATACAAAATCTATTTTTGAAAACATTCAATTCTAAGAACGGCGTAATATAACATCGCGCCTTATTTCCGGTAGATATTTTCGATTTGATTGATCAATTTCGATGATCAATATCTCGGGCGCCGTGATTGGCTACCGACCGACAACCTCTCGCATTATAACGATACTTTTCACTGTTTCACACTCCAATACCTTTAATTCACTAGAGAAACAATTGAAAAATGGTATCGGGACGGCTATGTATCGTAAAGCGGAGTCAACAGCGTCGGTTATCGAGTGTTAGCCGGTGTTGGCGCGTACGGCTGCGGTTACACTTACTCAAATAAAGTCAATCTTGGTGCCGGGACTGCCGGGCGAGGGTCCGTGTGAAAATTTGATAACGAAACTATAGATCGATGGGGCTGCAGAAATCAGGGGCCGCAGGCTGCGGTTTCAATCGGTGTGCTACTGTGGGATGTAATAAGCGGCAACGGATTAGCCTCCTACGCACCGACGGTGCACACTCACAGGCTGCACGCGCTCTATCGCAGTGTATTGCCACCTCATCACCTCACACCTGGCCCAATTTACGCCAATATTGCTATAGGCTTCTGGAAATAATATGTACTTTAGACTTTTTCTACTGAGCATTCTTTTCTGTTTTTAAAAGAAAAAACCGTAAACAGATCACGTGCTCTGTTTTTGGTCTCGTGTACCGCGAATATCCTAAAAGTTAAATTAAGAATATTGAATTTGATGAATTCTAAGAGATCGAAGATGAAATTAACTTTTTTTAAAACATAAGGAAAATCCAGCTGCAAACCATCACACCGGATGTGAAACATTTTGATTTCAAACACCTTGAGATCTACGAAATTGAGCAATAAAACGAAAAGCCGAGCCACCCGCATCTTAACCCTATTCCGGCAACTTATGTCTATCGAAATTATTTAGAAACGACATCCTGTTGACCTCACACGATTCCCGACCTTCGAAAATGAATCACGTACGGCGTAACGTCTTCATTTCTAGTATTTTATAACTAGCTGTTACAAAAAACTTATTGGATCTATTGGACGTTGTCTATGGATGGCCATTCGGTGTAATCGGCTACTGAAGATAGCTTCTTGAGGCATTAAAACTATTAAAATGTATGGTGGGCGGAGCGGCGCGGGTGGAATTAAGTCCGGCCGCAAAACCACAGCTCCTGGATCGACTGGACAGTTAACCTGCGACGTGCCGAGTATTATCGATACGTCAATTTTATAATTGCCTTTTTAAAGCCATGTAAATTCTTACATGGTTTTCTTATTATTGAATTCGTTGATGTGACTTGCTGCCACGTAAGTGCCTACATAATTTTGATTATTAAAACAAATGTTATGGGACAATTTTAACTGCTTTTGCGACCCAAATACCAAAAATAAATCAGTGTTTTATACACTTTTGGTTCTTTAAAAAGTAACAAACAGATCGTTTCTAAATATTCCGAAAGCTGTTGTTGCTTGCTCTATGCAACCATATTTTTCGACAAATATAACAAAACAATTATTGAATTATAATAACTCAATAAGACGAAATTGAGAAACATCGACATCGGCCGCTTATCGACTTCTCAACCCTTTCTGCGCCGCACAAAAAGCAAGCGCAAAACTCCTAAACAGTTAACTTCCGAATGATTTTATCGACGTTTTGCCGACAAACGCTTGTATTATTCATCTAACTTCGCATGTCCCCCAACTCATTACAGACACTATTTTCCGATGTGGCAATATTCGCGCATTTTAAATGTACTAAAGTGCACTGTAAAAGCGCCAACCACAAAGATTCGACTGATATTTTAGTTGCTTTAAAATCAACCCTAAAACATGTTTCGGTGCGCAACACTAGCTTAAAATGCAGACTGGGCCTGACAAAAGTATTTATTTATTTTTATTTATTTATTTTACTATTTATGTACACACAGTAGACAACACAGGAAAATAACATTATAATATATGAGTACATAGGTACTGCTTATTTCTTAAGAAAGTATATTCTTTTTAGACATTTTTTTTTGTATACTTTAAAAAAAAATCTAAAATACGCGCATTGACGTGGGTTGCGGACACCAGCCCGTTATACAATGCAATACAATTGTTTACTTTTAGGATAAGTGAATGTTGTCTACTCAAAAAATAATTTAAATGATCTAACATTAGTTTAATGCATTAAACGTAAAGGAATTTTCTTATTTTCATCACCGGAAGGTGCTTTCTTAAATTCTTGTGAAATTTCTTTTCTTACGCTTCACATAGACGTTTAAGACAGAATCAATACGAAAAGTGTTTCTTCATCACAATGAACATAAACCATAACTTTTCATGCAATAAAACTGAAAATTCTGAAGATTCTGAAATCTTATTCAAAACTGCCACCAATCGTAAAAGTATATGCTCATTGTCCCATACACCCACAGATTCCTGATCCTTCACGTACCCTTCACACACTTTACATTGATTTGATTAATTCATTCATTCGTTCGTCTAGTACGGACTATCAGATAAGTATTTATTGTTCGGTCTGCGGTTCGGTGGTAGCGGCCGCCCCTAACTTCACCGCAGCCACCGAAACACCATTTGAATAAGTTTACTAACCAAGATTTCTGATGGCTGTTATATCAATAACAACATATTAATCTGGTACAAAAGAAAGGATTAAAAAAGAATGGCATGACAATTTACAAGAAAACTTTTCGGTCCATTATTTTGGTACCTACGTTTAAAAATGCTTTGAAGCTTTTCATGATAATTTATTTTTCAAACTTTACGTAAAACTTTTAAGTGTCTTCCACAACTTTTCTATCAACTCCTGCAAAGTTTTAGCACCTGTAAGTCGATAAACCTTTTGTTTTACAAAACGCGGGCCCGATAGTGTCGGTGCACGTAGCACGTATGAAGCATTAAGTGCAGAAGCATCGCTTGCATCTCGCCTCGGCTCAGGTGGCTCCTCTGATCCGTAATGTCTCGCATTTGCGGTCGCCGGCAGGATACGCGCTTGTACAGTAATGAGCAACACATAACGAAGCCTTACAAATAATTCCACCCACGAAAAAAACACACCGAATCACGTACTCGTATAGTCGTATCCTTCAGAGGAAAACGCATATCGGATAGCATCGTACACTACTCCTTTCTCCCTTCTTCATATTATAGTTCATAAGCAAGAATGAGACGCAAAATTAATATTCGCTCCTCATACTTACCGATACATTTTTGAGGTGTCGGCCGGCTCAATACAATCAATTATTGTTCTACGTGCTGCCTGGAGTGCCCGGCTGCCTTCTGTCGGTAATGTGTTTGAGTTTGTTACTAAAAAATATTGTAAAAATCGTGTCGGCAATTTACGTTTCGACTTACGACATGATGTTCCAAGTTTTGACTACAATTTAAAAGTGGATCATATAATTTGGTATCGAACGAGCTCAGTAAACGAATGGAAGGACACTTTATTTTATTTAGGGTTAGCTCTAAATAAGTGCCCGTTGTGTCGTGAGGCGGTAATGATTTGATTATCTCGCTGAAAGAACACAGGCAATGCACAAAGCTTACAGCACACTAGTGGACTGGCCACGTACGACTACAAACTGCTAATTTTAGTGTAATTTTCCTTTTGTACATCAAGCTTGGTTAGATACGTTTAGTTGAAGAGAACTTAGTGGAAAGTACCCCAGTCAGGTAATTTGCAAGATGATTGGGTATTATTTTTATGGTAGAGCTTATATGGAGCAGTTTCACAAATGGTAAGAAACGGCCGTTAATAAGTCAATAAAGATATCGATAAGTGTATCTGGGTGTGCGCCCGCGCCGATGACATGTACCTAGAGGTAGATTCTTGTGTGTGCGCGAGATAGGTAACGCTAGCCCGCGTATCGCGTGTTCGAGGGATAATGTTACGCGCCCGGCCGGCTGTATCAACGGTCGTCAATCGGCCGGATCCATTCCGTGTAACAATACCTTCGGTGGAGCCACTACGACGGCGAGTTTGCACAAGAAAAGAGCAATGCGGACACGCGACCAAATGTATCGTGAACTGTTTCCAATGATGACTGGAGCAATCAGGCTTTATCGGGTTAGTCCAAACCATAATGCGGAATACATTCTGATTTGGACGACAACATGGTTCCATTGTTATTTATATAAGACAAGTATCATCATCATTTATTTAGTTGCACCTATCCAAAACTTAGTGTTGCGCACCTTTCGGTACAGCAATTTCCAGTCTACTTTAAAGCTTTTAAAGTCCTAATTCAATTCATTTCAATTCTGAGCTGCTAACATGTCTCTACATTCCCTTTCCAAGTCTCCTTCTCAGTAATTTAAAGCCCAAAAGGCACAAAAGATTAGAAAAACAAAGCCTTCGTGTTTAGTGGCCACGCATCTAATCTGAGCAACTTACATTACCCACAGTGGACGTGTCTTAAGAACCGAACGCATTGAACCGGACAATGTTACCGTTTGTACTTATTTACACGACTTTTTACTATTATGTACTATTACTATTTTTTGTGTATTATTATTTTGCATAATAGTTAGTGTAATTTGGGGCCTCTAAGTATTTTTATGGATACTTTCGACAGTTTTAGCAATGCTGAGTTAATTGCCCATTAAATACTGCATGATGGTGATACTGCAAATGGTTTGGAAAATAAAGACAGCAGGAAATTTTCCCATTTTATCGATTGGCGAATAACATATTCTACGTCAATTCTACGTACAAATAAAATGTTAATACTGTAGGTACATAACAATAAATGTTCAGAAATAAGACGTTTGATTTATCTCGTGGCAAAGGACCACCTTTTTATATGACTGCAATAAACGGAGGAGGATAATAACGATATGCGACTACTTTTATAACTCTGCGATATATGTGCATGCTCAATTTGAATGATAAAAAGTTGTAAACTAAGTATATATCATACTAGCGGCCCGCATGCTTTGCATGGGTGGAATTTTTTTTTAAACATTTTGGGTTAAAATATAGCCTATGTTACTCAGGGATAATGTACCTTTCTAATGGTGAAAAAATTTTTGAAATCGGCACATTAGTTTTTGAGTTTATTCATTACAAACATACACACACACACACACACACACACACAGAAACAAAAATCTTTCCTCTTTGTAATATTAGTAAGACTACTGCGATCTAAAAAAGAGCAAACCAACACTTCAGCGCATATTTTTCAAAGTTTTACAAACTTGACTTAAAACCACCAGATATACGAGTAGGTAGCGCTAAACGTTTTCCGGAAAATGGAGTTAAATCGGCCATTTTCAACCTCTATACAAGAAATGCTGTTTGTGTAAGATGAATAAATGAAGCCGGACATCCGTTGTCCGGCTGTGCGACGTAAGTTTAGACCGGATTTCCGTCATCCGGCTAATAATTATTGTCAATGCCGCTGCCATTTCGTTCCCGATGACGTTGAGGGATGAATATGTCAAAATACCATTGTTTGGGTACCTACAGACATTGTACCAATGATTTTCTGTTTTTTCAACGAGATTTAGGGACCTAAATTCATTTTGATTAGTACCTAGAATAATAGGGCTATTGCTCAACCAATCTAATGCGGTTTACGCTATACATACAGAGTGTAAACGGACCCTTCACGAAGCCGTCAACCAAGCATTCTGTACATCAAACTAAGTCACCCTACGCAAATTTTTTTGCTGGGAAACCACTTTTTTTTTGGGTTGAAAAATTACGTTTTACGGCAAAACTCAAAACTCACTCAAAACTTGGTGCTGATGGATGCTTTGAATAGTAAACGGGTCATGGAGCTAATTAAAGTAAAGTTAAAACCTCAAAAATTAGTACCTATTTAAAAAAAACTTGTGAAAAAATTGGAACTTTGACCCCCAATATCTCCGTAACTAGAAGGTTCCCAGGTATGGTCCAGAACAAAAAAATGATCGCAATGAGAACAACTGGGGAGAACAAGTGCTTTTCGGCTTCGTTAAGGGTCTTTTTACACCCTTTATAGGGTGACTGGTAATTAGTGACCGATACTTAAACACGTGATTGTAGTCATGATAACAAACAACTTTAACTGTAACTACAGACGTTTTAAAATATAATGTTTTAATTTAAATTTTTTTTCACTGATTGAAAGCTACATTATTCGTGGGTGCTATAAGCTATAAATTATTTTTATATCATGCATATTAGCCGAGCTATCACAGTTTTTGCGGACGAAGTCGCGGGCGAAATATTAGTGACTAATATTTTGAGGCGAAAAGCCACTTAAGATGAAAAAATCTCCAACCTTTCCCATTGTTGATGCTGACCTGCAAAGCTAAAAATGCTATACAATAAGCATGTTCCTCATTTTTTCTTTGGGAACATTGTCTGTCCGACCCTTTCGCGTGGTTCAGCATCCAACGCCGGCCATCATGCACAGGATGTATCGAATTACGCCAACTTACGGTGTAAGTGATCACCAATAAAAACAAAACATCGAGTGAGGGGTGAGAATATTCTTATGAGACTATAATGAGATTTATAAAGCTTCATCCGAGTATGTGTTCTGTTTTGGTTTATTTTGATACTTGTAAGGGTTTCCTTAACGATGGGATTATGTAAGTGAATGATTTTTAATTTTATTATAATGTTTATTTTTTTAGAGGTTTGGTTAGTTCATTCAAAGAGAAACCCCATGGGAATCTTTTTTACCAGACTGCGGCGAAGCCCAAAAGGAGGGTTATGTGTTTGACCTGTATGTATGTCCATTTCTTTGTTCACTCGTACTCCTTAAATGGATGAATGGATTTGGATAAATTATACGTCGTTAGATTCGTCGGCGTGAGTATCACTGTCTATAGGCGTTAAAAGTAAAAATAAAAGAAAAATGGTGGATTCGGGGTGCCATATTGTGGAGTTCCATAAAAAGCTGGAAATAAAAAAGTAGTTAAAAAAACTAAAAAACCCGACTGAAATACTGAAAAGCAAAGTACAAGCACATTTTAAATTTAACAACAGTTGGAAGCAGGCGGGGCCCATTTGAATATAAAATGTGTATATAATAAAATGAGATGAAAACGGAATGGGCCCCGCCCGCTTTTTTATTTAATTATGTTATCAAATTTTACTGTTTAAAAGATTCGTAGGATTGGACGCCAAAGCAATTGTTTTTCCAAGTGTCCGAACTTCTGGTCGCGAACTTTCCTCGGTTCAAACAACAACAGATTTTTGAAACGATCTTATTATAGCTTCGGATTTTGGAGACCTTCGGCCTGACCAAATCACATCTCAGCCAAGATCTTGCTAGCTAATTAGGTTACTACCATTTCCTTGCCAACCCCAGAACCGGAACACCACATCCGCCATAGCCCACACCGCATACTACATCGATTAAACGTCTAATCATACGTTAAACAAGAACAGTCGCGGCGCGATCAAAGGAGCCTAATTACACCCCCTCCGCCCCTAATCAAGGCCCTTGATTGGCTCCCAGACGTGTTTGCATACGACAACCGTCACTTGACGATGGAGCGGTTATGTGTTAAAAACAATGCAGCAACTACCCATCTACGGGGTGTAAACAGACCCTTCACGAAGCCGTCAACCAAGCATTCTGTACATCAAACTAAGTAACTTTACGCAAAAATTTTTGCTGGGAAACGACTTTTTTTTCTTGGGGTCAAAAATCACGTTTGACGGTAGGACTCAATATAACGCACTCAGAACAGTGTGCTGATGGATGGATTGAATAGTACGGGGGTCGTGGAGTTGTTTAAAGTAAAAATCTTACATTAAAAACATGTATTTAAAAAAAACTTGTGAAAAAGTTGGAACTTTGACCCCCAATATCTCCGTATCTAGAAGGTTCCCAGGTATGGTCTCGAACAAAAAAATGATCGCATTGACGGGGAGAACAAATGCCTTTCGGCTTCGTTAAGGGTCTTTTTACACCCTTTATATACCTATGTTTAAGTCTTGGCATAGGAGTCATTAGAGACAGCGAATTGACAAATATAGTCGCCGGGCTCGATCTGATGAAAAACATCTGGGCATTTGAAACAAAAAGATATTTATTTGTCGTAGAGACATGACGTGCATACAAAATGACAAAAAAAAAACAAATATTTATCAATACAACAGGACGGAACAAAAAGAGTTGACAGCTTGCACGTCCTGACTGCGACGACTGCAGGTTACCACTCCGCATGATGCTGTGCTATGGGGGGCTCACAGCACAGCGCTGGTTTTAAGTTGTCACCTGGGAAAAAACGTCAGGAAGCCAAGACAGCATAAATATTTGGAATACATGAAATGTAAGAAAATAAAATGAACAGTACTTGGATTATAATATAAAACAACAATATAAATCAAATCCGGTTTCCAATCGGAGTGCCAAAAAAAACAGTAAAACTCCGATTTTAACTGGGAACTGCCGATTTAGTGACTAACCTAACCTAAGCATTAAATGTACTGGCCAGATCTTGGATTGGAATAGACTGGCTAGTTTTTTTTGTGCGTTTGTAAACGCACCCACGATACAAGAGAAATTCTTAGTTTGAGCCAACGTTTAAAAGAAAAGATCTGATTAGGTTATTACTTTTGTTTTTGGAGAGTCGATATGCTCAAGTAATTGTTGATCAATATAATATGTATGCTTTATAATTAACTGAACTTTAACTTCTTTTTTCTTGTGGTCCCAAATATTACTCAAAAATAATTATTGTATGTAAAGGTGGAATCCGTGACCGCGGTCCCGGTCCCAAAAGCCCCACGACCCTGCTCTTGAACTTTTGACAAGAAGAGAACTCTTTCGGTCTTCTGCTTCTGCTAATGTGAGCAACAATAAAGCCATTATGAATTCAGTACCGCTTTAGTACTTCTAAAAACCATCACAAAATCCCAATTACCCCACCTCTCGACTCTGATTCCACTACAAATGGCCAATTTTAATCGCTATTTTCATTTATTTCATATTCGTTAAACAGGACGCGATGTTTTGACAGTTTGCACGCGTTCGCCCGAGGTGGAAGTGTTAATGTGACATTACCGTGGGTGTCGCAGGAGGGGGCGTAGAGGGGCGAAGTGGGGGTGCAGCGGGGGTCGGCCGGTAATTATCCCACGTCACCGGCAGGCCTAGGCTCCCTGTCCGTGCCTATGTTAACAGCTAGCTTTCATAACTACCCTGTTATGGAGCCGGTAAATGTTCAGGTTTATAAGAAAAATATTGGTCTTCAAAACAAAGTTTGAGAATTTTTTTTGTTGATACCAAAATGTTCTTTAGAATTAAGAAATCTCATAAAGAAATGTCGCATTCATTCGGACAAAACATAGCGTCATTTAAGGCCCTGCTAAATGGCTTATAGGCACATGATTTGCTCGCCATCAATCATCTCTTAATAACAAATTCACAAACCAACCCATTTTTATACCACCCCAAACGCGACATGACAAAACGCTATTTATCACTACATAATTTTACATGGCAACACTATCGTTACCGCAGCGGGCAGCACAGAGCGCTTTTATTTAGACACCTAATTAAATATTAATTAAGTGCATATCACATTTATACATTAAACCGATTTTAATTTCATGTCCGAGCGAGCAAAATTAGGACTGTTTCAGGTTTGTACCACAAAATGAAGTGGATTCGTACTGTGCGGCCTCGCCGGGTGCGAGTGGCATCGGCTAGGGAAAATCATTATCGAATACACTTTTGATTAATAAACTAGTGGCTGTAATTACTGCATATATCCGCTGGTTGTTATAATCTGGTTATAGTGAGCCTGAGTGGACGGACTAGAGGAATGTTTTGAGTTAGAACAGCCTTTAAATGAAGGCTATTTGTTTTCTGAAGGGTCTCGCTGATTTGTTAATGAGTTGGTGTCAATGTTGCCGTGCTTCTAACATTTGCGGTACCTTCCTTCTTCAAGGTAACCCCCCCCCCCCCCCTCCTTGTCCAAGGTGCCCTTTAATTGCATAGCGCCTAGGGCCGAGAGAAAATATGTTAAAAAATCTCATGTGCCTGTAATTGATGTGGCGCTACAGTGCTTACCGGCATTAAAAATAGAGCATATTTCCGAGCTCTTTCACAAAATGTTCTATTTCTAAGAGTGGTCTTAGCTATGTACAGAAGCAAATAGTTATAGTTATTCAATCTTCTTAAACATCGTCCTAGTTATTCATATGTTTGGTTTTCTACTCTCTCACCCGTATCTATAAACAAATCAAAGTGACTACTTGAGTAAAAGTAATAACTTAAGATACGATTTTTATTGTGTATTTTAGTAATTGCTTGAAGGTAGAACTGTCAAAAGTTACAATTCTTAGCTTTGCTTTCTTTGACGGTTCTTACTTCGTTCAAATTTTTGCCTATTGCATAAGTAATTAGTTGAACTCAAGTAATTACCTTAACTTGGCTATAGGCACCAGGGAAAGAGTCATCAGAATCTTTCTTGATACCCCGACAATGACGTATCCCTGGACAAGATCCCGTTATCGCCAGACCTACGTTATTTTATAAAAAGTCATTTAAGAAAACTTTCAGCTTTTATAAAATCACGTAAATCTGGCATTCATAGCATCTTGGTCTATTGCAAAGTTACGCAGAAAGAATGACAAGCAGAAAACAAACATTTTCAATTGTAGAATGAACGCGTCTGATCGAAGTGTTGCGCGTATTTGTATCTACGTGAGACCAAGGCCATCGATACTGCCTTGAGGTCTCGGGAATACCGATTATTTACTTCATCTCGCCGTATAAGGCGTAACTATGTAATATATAATACGGCCTAAGGTGAGTCAAGATCGAAAAGGTGTTCTGTAGAAATTGACAGTTTATTTTTTTGTTTGAAAACTTAATAATTGCGGCTAAATAATAACAGCCGCTTGAGTCGATCTTTAGATTAGGCAGCGCTTGACTAGATTAGTCCGTGGATGGGTGACCACACATTACATATTGAGTTCCCTCCATGCCTTGGAAAGCACGTTAAGCCGTTGGTCCCGGCTGTCATTTGTAGTTCTTTGACAGTCGTTACAGTAGTCTGTAGCCCGAAATTCTGACGACCAGTCTTACCAAGGGATATCGTATTATCCAGTACTACTTGGGTTCTGGAGGTCAGATAGGCAGTCGCTCCATATAAAATACTGGCATTTAGTTGCATCCGGTTGGACTGGAAGCCGACCCTGACATAGTTGAGAAAAGGCTAGGCAGATGATGTTTGGTAAATTAATTGTTTTTTAATTTAGATCCAGCATGCAGGGTTAAAATCTAGAGATTTTAGTTTATTACAGTCTGTAGTTATGTAGAATATCTAAGCTTCAATTCTATATAAAACAGTACAAAGTAGATTTAAAAATAATGATAAAATGAAAATAGCGGACACCCCAATACGCCAGACTTCACTTTTAAGGCAAAAAATCACGAATCTGTTTAAAAAACCGGCCAAATGCGAGTCGGACTCGCGCATGAAGGGTTCCGTACTTATTTGTTGTTATAGCGGCAACAGAAATACACATTCTGTGAAAACTATCTACCTGTTACGGATCATGAGATACAGCCTGCTGACAGACAGACGGACGGACAGCGGTGGCTTAGTAATAGGGGCTAGTTGATTACCCTTCGTTTACGGAACCCTAAAAATCACCTTGCTTTAAACAAATCTATATTGGTCGAGCCGTTTCATATACACAAACATTCCTTTCACCAACAACGAAAAAAAACCACTCACGAAATTCTCACTAAGAAAAATGGGTCAATGCCTCGCCTCACAATTTTCTGTGAATTAATAATTACTAAAGACGTTTGCCATGAACAGTAGAACAGTATCCAGTGACTCAGGCGCAGATGTCACGCTATTGACGTAAATAACTTACGTACAATGTTTGTTGAATAGTAAGTCATTTAATGGTGTGATGATGGTGATGATCATCTATGACGCGGGGCGAGTTATGTATTTATGATAAGTGTATTGGTTGCAATGTTTTTTTTCCCTGTTTGTATGTACATTGTCTGTAATTAAATTATTGTTATACAAACACAATTATTATAATTATTGTGTACAGCAAATTTTCTATTACTGAGCGCTTCTTCTGAGATTGAGGTGTTGGGTTCGATTCCCAGGTCGAGCGAAGTGTTATTGGGTTTTTCGATCAAAAAAATCTCTTGCCCTGTGTTTTGATTTGTGCCCGGTTAATGGCTCGCTGCATATTAGAAATATGGTACTGAAACTAAACTTATGAATGTACATCTCTGTGTAACCCTTCGAAGATTACAGGCGTGATGTTTTGTAGAGCAATTTTTCGTAATACTTTTACCTTCCTAAATACTCAACTATTTTGATCAATATGAAACTTCGTAACTACAGGGAGTTTTATATGGGCGCGGGAATTGAAAAACGAAAAATTAAAGGTTGCATTTTCTTTTTTTTTGGGAAATGACATCTACATAATATATAATAATATGTAGTTAAGAATAAGTTTTTAATTAAGATGGTAGGGAAAACACCAGGTCTACCAAAAAACCATCGTATTAAAGAATCTTTCAAAAATATAATTTCATATTAAACTAAGTATACAGTTTACTGTCAATTTATTAATTACTGTATAATGTATGTTATAAGCTACATATACAGCGAATCCATTACCATAATAACATAATAAACGTCCTATAAATACCCTTATTTTCTAACTTAAACCGTTTATTATTACAATAATAGATTAGAAAGGAAGATTTATGAATGTTGGGTTTTACCAGGGTCACTGGTGTGCGTCAATGGATAACTAAGTTCTAGTTACGACAGTTTTATTTAATTGCTGGAATTCATTTACAAGTATTTTGTGGAAACCGGGCGTTTATTAGTCATTTTAGATTATATGACCACCGTTTTTATAAAAAAAAATAACCAAGTGCGAGTCGGGCTCGCGCATGAAGGGTTCCGTACCATCGTAGTAGGAGAGCCCCCTTTATTTTTTTTATTTTTATTATTTCTTGTTATAGCTTTCTTATAGCTTACTTATGCTAACTATTTTTTGTACTTTTTTTTTCAAAAAAAAACTGCACTGTCGTTTCGGAGTTAAGGAGGTCGTGAATGGTAAATTTTCGCCTATTTTGTTAAATAACCTAAAAACTATTTATCTTAAAACTATAAAAAATATATTAAAGATCAAAAAATATAATGAGCCCTTTCATTTGATATGTAACACGATATAATTTGCAATTTTTTTTTCAAATACCAGTTACCCCCAAAAAGCGTCCTTCATGTTTTAAATTCACTAAATTACGTTACACGTCCGTCTTTGGTTCACCGACTTACGTATATAACTACCAAATTTGAACTCAATCGGTCCAGTAGTTTCGGAGTAAATTGGCTGTGACAGACGGACAGACAGACAGACACGCAATAAGGGTTTCGTTTTTTCCTTACGAGGTGCGGTTCCCTAAAAATATAAATATTCACTTCTTACGTATTTCATTCATCAATCCAAAAAAATAAATATATTGAATATAAATAACTTAATTTACTAAAATATTGTGCATTGGTTAAAAATACCACTCAGTATTGAACTTTCAAAGTTATTATAATAAGTAATACTTTGATGAATCCTAAGGCAAGTAAACTACACAGAAATGAAGCTGTAGTTCAACTAGTACTTACTCTATGTACGTAGCTAACTCTCCGAATACATGGCCGTCTGGTTATGTAATTACTATGTGTTAGGCACTTGTGGTTTGTGGCACCAACAAAGAGTTGAATTGTTAATTAATATACTTGGTTCGCTGCTGTCTACAATGTATGATTATGACAATCATAATAGCGGAAACTGTGTACACACCACAACAATTGATTTTTATACCTCCTTGTTGAAAATATGAATGGTTTTAGTTGCATTTTATTTATTTACTAGCTGTTCCCCGCGACCTTCGTCCGCGTAAAATCCCGTCCCGTTTTTGCAACATTTTTCATTGCTGCTACGCTCCTATTGGTCGTAGCGTGATGTTGTATAGCCTATAGCCTTCCTCGATAAATGGACTACCCAACACTGAAAGAATCATTCAAATCGGACCAGTAGTTCCAGAGATTAGCGCGTTCAAACAAATAAACAAACAAACAAACAAACACTGCAGCTTTATAATATTATAATATATATAGTATAGATATATTCAGTTTCGGACAACAATACAATCTATTTTGTTAGTAAAAAAATACCTTATTCCTAATGTTAGTAATACAAAAACTCACAGTCAACACCGGCCACTCATAAAAAAAATACCGTCCGAGGCAGGTTGCTCAGAGAACGATCAAGCAAGAGATCAGCCACCTAGTTGACCATCCTCTCCACAAATGCCTCAGAAAAGGGGAGTAAGGACTCTCCGCCAGTACTTTCAGGATACTATTGTTCCTGACCCGCGCATTAATGGTAGTTTATTATTAGGTCTCACCGATCAATAGGTACCTATTTACTTATGGTAGGTAGGTTGTCATTATAGGTAGATGGTCATTACTGGTACAGTCACGAGCACGAATACGTAAACACTTAACAACTTTAAAAAGTGTTTTTCTCCTACTGTTCTGATTAAAATTTCATGTTGGAATATCATATTTTGATGAAAAAGATCCTATCTCCAAGTTACAATCGGTGTTTCTCGCGAAAATTGCTTTTAACTTAGCAAAGTGTATACATATTGGTGCTCGTGACTGTACGTGGTCAATATAGGTAGGTGCAGTTTTATATTAGTTAAATAAATTCCTTTTCCTGTTCATGCGACCCGAAAAATCCAACGAATTGTTCAAAATTCTTGGAATACCTCCAAAAAGTATATTCTAACAGGTTTTATATCCCTCGACGCCCTTACATACGATAACTCGTTGACAAGCCTCTTAATCATGACCTACGTGATACCTGACTCATTATCAAACGCGTGTAGACGTCTGCTAATGTTCGCCAGTGCATTTATATGTCACAGTCAAAACTGCTAATCAGTCAAAACTACTTTTGACCAGTGAAAACTATATTAACAATAACTAACATTTACTTAGAAACTAATTAGGTTGTTAGGTTTTTTTTTTGTGACCCTTTGCAAAACATTATGTTGTAGTAATTGTAGGACTAGGTAATTACAACGTTCTGAAATAACACATTTAAATGGAGAAAACGCATTTTATCATAATAAGGATTTTGACTGACACCAGTCAAAAGTGGCTTTGACCGATTAACAGTTTTGACTGTAATGTAACATAATATATACCGTTTATAAGGTAGGATTAAATACGTTTGAGATTGAAATATCAATATCTAGGTACTTATTACATATACCATATATGTAGGTACACATTTGGTCTAAGACCTATGCCAAATGTGTACCTACATAGATGAAAGCCATACTATAGGCAAACAGAACTAAACATACCCAACAACATATTTACATTAAACTTTTCATTCACTTTTTTTCCTTGTAATTGCGCCAAATACAACTTCACACTACAGAATTGACATAAATAATAATTAAAACTTATTGAACAATCCAACATTAAACAATCGCGACGTCTGGCTAAACAAAAACCAGACACTCCAAAGCTAAAGATAAAAATCAGTGTTCTTTAATGGCGACGAAGACAGCATTATGATTACTTCGAAAGCGCCAAAATTCTAGTCGCGAATTTAAATAACGTGTGTACGTGACGCGAGTCTTGTACAATAATGCATGCGGACAAAGCTTACATACGAATTAACATAATAATGATTTGTTTTTATCAGTACCTAGTACTCAACTGAGTACTTACTACGTTACTGAGTCAGCAACACTCGGTCTGCGGAATAATAAAGTAAACGACACACGTTTTGGAAACACCCTCTAAGTTGTGCATCATCGCGTGTTTACGTTCGGTTCTTTTTAGTGTGTGCGACTGTGCGTGTGTTTTATTATTCATGATGATTAGTCGTAGTTGGGTTTTATATATTTTATAAAAATTAAATAATTGTGATTTATAATTTTATTTATTTACAACTAGCGAGCCGCCCCGGCTTCGCATTTTTTTTTTAATGTGAATGGCATCTCGCTGTTCAACCTAGGAGGTTATCGTCTGCTTAACCGGGTGCCTTTAGTGACCCCGGCTTCGCACGGGTGCAATATACATATAAACCTTCCTCTTGAATCACTCTATCTTCTGCTGAAAACTACATTAAAATCCGATGCGTAGTTTAAAAGATCTAACCGTACAGACAGCGGGAGCGACTTTGTTTAATACTATGTAAAGAAGTTGAAAGCAGTTGAAAGCAGTTGAAATTTTGATACAGTCAATGAGCGGTTGATGTCTTTGCTCATATCTGTGTCATATCAAAATGTTAAGAATATTTCATCATCATCCTAGCCTTTTCCCAAGTATTTTGGGGTCGGCTTCCGGTCTAACCGGATGCATCTGAATACCAGTATTTTACATGGAGCGAATGCCTATCTCCACAACCCATTTTGAACTGGGTAATACGATACCCCTTGATAAGACTGGTTGTCAGACTTTCGGGCCACTGACTACCTGTGACGACTGTCACAAATCTACAAATGACAGCCGGGACCAGCGGCTTAACGAGCTTTCCGAGGCACGGAGGGAACTCGGTATTTATTAATTACATTTTCATTTGTTCAATATTTTTAGTTGTTCTCTAATTAATCAAGAAATGATTCTAACCAACAACAAAAATGGGTACTAGCCATTACTAATCCATAATAGAAATATCTATCCCTATCAACCACACCAAAAAAAAAGGTATATTAAGTCATAAGTTCATAACAGAACGAAACATTCAAAGCATGGCCACTTGGCAGCATGCCAAGGTCACAATCATTTACAAATAATGCACTTTCACCAGGATTTCGATGTACTTACTCATATACGCATGTGTCAGAATAAATCTGAGAAATAATTTGGAAACATTTTCATTAATAAAACGGAATTACCCTGAGAAGTGTTTTACTAGAAAATATTGAGCAACCATGACATGACGTGACGTTGACTTCATATACCTAGTTTTTTGCTAGATATGCTCGTCACACACTGGTGGATTACATCTCAAAGACAGAAGGCCCGTGTCTCAGCCATGGGAACATTATACGCAGATTATGCTCTGCTGGGGCGCTAGTCATGTTAATCAGCTGCAATACTTTTGGACATGACTCAATCAGGGACCTAGGTCTCACTATCTCAAAAACTCTCGCAAAACAATATATGCAGAAATAGTTGAGATGTCTCATGTACCAGTCCAGTATCGAACAATGTAGCTTAGCTACAGAAATAGACGTGGCAATAGATAAAAGCATTAAGATACACTTAGCCTCGACCTAATTCTTATATGGCATAAGTCAAAATTCGTCCAACTAACGGTTTTTTGCAATTTAGGTGGAGTAATCCAAAAGTGATATAAACAATATAGGTAACATTAAAAATTAAATAATATTTTCGTTAGAACATTAATTTCAAGTTTCCTAAGAGTTTTATGGAAACAAAAGGTTTTTCCGCATTCTGGACAATTATGACTTACGCCATTTTAGAATTAGGTCGACGATAGGTTTTTTTCCACAACGGCCAGCACTACCACAAAGTGGCCAGCATTTATATCACAATTCATAAAAAGAACGAGTCTCCAATGCTGATCCATAAACAAAACCTAATCTGAAACCAAATACGAAGCAAAAGGCAGGTGTCACCAACCTTGAGTGCGCCAATTGGCATTGTTTGGGCGCTGGCCTCACTTTCATTGAGTTCCATCCACTGATGAATCAGCCGGCAATCCCAAGCCGTTACCACTAGTTCCGTACGCGTGACATACATAAATAATATATCGCAGGTATTATTATGGCGTTATTATATTGGGTTTTAATATTTTCTTAGCGATTTATTCTATTCTCTATCATACTATGATATTTATATCACGATCATGATACAATTTCATGTTCTTTTCAAACATTTCCATTAACTATCAAAATGTTGAAAATTTGCGCCATATTTGAACTTAATTTAAAAACAGTATGCTGTTTAAAAGAAACACATTTTAACCATCATAACTATTTACTTTTCATGATTTATTTCCTAATCTCCACTATTGTAAAGAAAACCCTTAAATATTCTTCACACCTAAAAATGTCACATACGCTCATATATACCTCACCCTAAGGTAGACTGGTAGAAAATGCCCAAGGCATTAAGTCCCCCTTTGTACATTATGTGCATAAAGGTGTAATAAATAAACAAAAATACTGTAATTATAACATTTACAAGCGCCACATAACGCCTATCATTAAATAGTCACCTAAACCCTTGCATGAATATTCATTCCGTTTCACTTCCAATATGACTAATCGGAAAGAAATGTTGCATATCTCTGCAGTAACGTTCGGTCGTTGGTTCCGGTTGCTAGGGTCAAGTGCAAGTTGCAATGGTGAACCTTTCACTTGAGGAAGGTCTAGGGTTCTCAACATATCTTGGTATAAGGTATCGAGGTCCTCGGTTCGATTCCCGGATCGGACAAAGTATTGTTCGGTTTTTCCACCAGGAGTTTCTCAGTAACAGACACGGAGTGTGGATTTGTGTCCGGTTGATGGCAATAGGCTCGCCCCCTATTACATGGGACTTAAACATAACTGGCTAAATGTGGGTGTTCTATTAGGTACACTATGAACTACAGTACAATTTACAATGAATTAGCTTTACTTAGGTAACTATATGGTTGAATAAATATAGGAAAACCATAATTTCCACTTCCCTCCATATCAGCACGAGACAGAACGAAGTAAGGCCAATAGGCACAAAGGGACGTTTACAACTGGGATAAGTCCAGTTGCCTAGCACCACTGATAAATATTATCATTAATGGGTCCTAAGTTGTGAGCTTTTACATTCGATTCCAATAATAGGTATAGCAAAAACGCTTGAACGCACGGAAATTTGTTCTAGTTTCTACAAGCTCCGTGTAGAAAATAACTCCGGATGTAACCTGTACACTATTCAACATAATATTGCGTTCATTCTGCCAAAGACTGCACTCCCATAAAATATTATGTGCAGATTGTTCAAATTCGCAGTCAGATGTAGAACATTCACAAAAAGACGAGGCAACAAGCTTGAAGGAAAATAATTTACTCTTAAAGTTAGCATGACCTGTGAGAAATTGGGCATCACAGTGATCCATCGCCAGCCATGTCCTGACCAGCCGTTTGGAAAGAACAGGTGGAGGTGTCGGCCCTTGATGGAATTATTCCACCTACATTGCTATACAGACAAAAGTTCCTCCCAGACTGCAGTCTGTTTGAATAATTATTGTTTGAATTCTGAGTCAGCTTTAGTTCAAAATTCAATTTTACCTACACCATTTTCCCTGACGCAGAGGGAGAAGAAGAGTAGGTAGATCTGAAGGTTTGTTTCCTAAAAGCAAAACGTATCGAATATTGAAAATCATCATCGTCATTATCTTGCCCTCTTCACAATTCATTTGGGGTCGGCGCAGCATGTCTTCTTCTTGATTCTTCCATACTTCTCTATTACTCGCCATCTCATCCTCCCCTCACCTCCTTTCTTGCCATATCATCCATTTACAAAGTCAAAGTCAAAACGATTATTGCGAACTAAGTGTACAATGTGATGTTAGTACTTGTGCCTTTTACAAGCATTGCAATTTATCATTCGCCTGCCCTTAATAATACCAGCCTGTTAATGTCCCACTGCTGGGCAAAGGCCTCTTCTCATACAGAGAAGGCACAAGCATTGATCACCACGCTTGCTCAAGACGGGTTGGCGATTTCAGACTTATATTAATTATAAGTCCAGGTTTCCTCACGATGTTTTCCTTCACCGATGTCTGTGATGTCCAAGATAAACTTAGAAAGTACATATGAATTGAAAAAGTCACATTGGTACTTGCCCGGATTTGAACCCACAACCTCATGCATGAGAGGCGAGGCCTTAACCTGGGCCATCACAACATAGCCTGCCCTTATTATCCTTAATTAGTATGCATTAAACATTATTATTACTTAATTATTTTCTCTAATATTAGTACAATTAAATAGAGAAATTATAGTTATGTCAAAATTAAATGTCAGTAATAATGAATTTAATAATTTAATAAAATTATTCAGCAAGATTAATGACATCCTTTTCAGGTACCTTTTTTTTTTTTTTTACGGATGGGAAATCATCAAATGACTTCTACCGCTCTGGGTGGAGTGGGAGGGAGTGTCAGACTCTTACTGACTAAAACCCATCCATGTTCCTTCATTGCCCTTTGTGTTCCAGGGCCACGGTATCTCTTTCGAACAGTCCCGCAGCCCCGGCAGGCATCGGCCCTTGCGGGCCCCTTCCTGGTTGCTGTACAAATTTTAATTTTATATTGAGTTAAATAGGATAGACTAAACCGCCACTTTCATACATGAGAGAAAATCGTTATTTTAAGCTAAACTCTAAATATTCTTTTACTGAGTAGAAACATTTTTGAATAAGGTACAGTACACAGTCCTTCCATCTTCCGTTTCTTTGGTCTTCCTCTACTCTTACTCAAAACTTTCCTCACGACAATTTCCTCATTCCTCCGCAACACATGTCAACACGCCACTTTCAGACTTCCTCTTATGTACTAAAGTATAGCTCTCTATAAATAGGCACTGTTTTTATTTAGACTCTGAATGTAAGCATAATAATATGGTATTATAATTTCATTATGTTATTTCCTTTTAAGTGCCCAAATCTGTGGGGTATTTACACTCTAAACTTCTATCGGACTCCCTATATGCTTATCATTTATGTAATGAAACAAACATACTCGCTGTACCTAACTTCGAATTCAATGAAAATGTCCTGCTTGCTCTGATACCTAATATTTTTTCCCTAAACTTATTTTTCATCGAAATTGGGAAATCTTATCTGGTGCCATACATTTGGGGTAACATCATGTATCAACCTATAAACGCAGTGATATTTATAGACTACTATTATAAAAGTTGCTTAAAAAAGAAAGCATAGTGCATAGGTATTAAAAATAAAACCGACTTCAAAAACAAAGAAAAGTGAAAAATAACTTTAGATTCAGAAGTCGGTGACTTTTGTTTGTTTGATTCAGTTTTTTTGTCAAAATCAGACGAATTGATAACCTCCTTTTTTTGGAAGTCGGTTAAAAAATAGGCCAAACGCTACACCACGCACCAAGTCCCGTAGTCGACATGAATAATTAAACATGCACAACATTGATTTATCGCCAGCTAAAAAAGTTTGCATTTCATAATATATTTTTCAAAGAAACTATGATTTAGCAACCGCAAATTTCAAACAAGAATAATCCTAAGTATTTAAAATAAATCGTTGAGTAGTCCGCGTGTAAAGTTACTGATATAAATCAGGACGAAATGTTAACTGTTCCATTTTTGTCATTTGACTCCGGAACCCTAAAAAACGCCTAACAATGTGGTATACATCCAAATAATCCTTACTAATATTATAAATGCGAAAGTAAGTTTGTTTGTTTGTTACTCTTTCACGCCGAAACCACTGAACCGATCATCCTGAAATTTTGCATTTACGTTGTCAGGTGTACAGAAACGGACATAGCGTACCTTTCATCCCGTAAAAAGTACTGTTCTCGCGAAATACAACAATAACGTTCTTAAGATAATAGATGGCGCCACGGGTCTTCAAATCATATTAGTAATACTAGACCAATTTCCTTATTTCCGAAACCTGTCTACAAATCTAACAACACCATATTTTCTATTACAGAAACGAGTGGGAACATCCTAGGGGCCAGCGAGTGGAACACCGGCTACCCGTCGACGGCGTCCATGTACCCTGCGTACGCGCCGCTGCAGCCGCCGTACTACAAGCCCGACCCCACTATACATATACCTGCAGGTAAATTATAAAATCTGTTAGATCATTATTGCAAAAAGAAAATAAGATCTCCAAATGTTTCCGCCAATCCCGAAAGGGTTTCACCTACATATCCCCAGTTATGTTTAAGTCTCATATAATAGTCCAGCAACGGAACGGAACCCAACGCAAATCCAGACTGCGACTTGCTACTGAGAAATCCTTGTTCCTCAAAATTTGCTGAACCCTGGAATCAACCCGAAACCTTATGTTCAACAGTAGAGCTTGCCGCCTTGTCTTTTTCGTCCAGACTTCTCTTGACTATTATATAGAGCATTGATAGCCTAATGGTGTGACCGTCCGACTGCCAAGTCGAATTCGAACCCAAGACCTCTGATTTTTCGGATTCATTTCCGTATTGTATAGTTATCACTTGCTTCGCTGAATGTAGCATCGTGACGAAACCAAACCAGCATGCCTGAGAGATATTTCTCGACGGCATGTAAAGCCAAATCAGAGGGTCCATGGGCGGCATAAAAAATCTGACACCAGGTTAGGCACTAACCACATGAAAAATAAATACTTCTTTATTCTTCTATTTATCGTCACCGTCCTTTTTCCTATATCATCCTTAACAGTCCGACCATCGTTTCTTTGGTGAATGTGGAACCATAGATCTCATATTTATTCAGGTCGCCTGTAGCTACATCAGTAGCTACAGGCTTCGATCAATTTTCCTATCTTTCACCAATCCATAGCAGCTATTTCTATAATATCATTATAGATTAACCTATGACACTCGAGAGCAATATCGTATTAGATTAGAAGATTGCAATAATGCTTATGTCGTGACCATTCATATAACTACACAGTACACTCATAGGTACATTATTTACATGTTGGTACTTACATATAGGGAGAACGTCAGTCATAACAATGTTTATGTCTCAGTTACTCTTAATTCATCGTTAACCAATAAATAAATGACTCAGTCTATTTTTGTAGTGATTCGTTTTATTTTGAACCAGTCACGGAAAATCATAAATTAAATGTAGCAACAGAATAACGTAAGTTATTATAGTAAACCCTGATATTTCCGAAAACTACATAATATAAATGTGTACAACGGAAAATCTTTTTACTTACCTCTACAATGACCAGTCGTGAAGATGCTAAAGGCACCTTTTACGAGTTATGGGGTGAAATTGGGAAATCCAAGATTGTCACTGCAGGACGGAAAGTACCTGAATAAAATAGTACATTGTTACCCTAGGGGTGAAAGTAACTTATTTAGTCCCGAGACGAGGTTTGGCACCCGAGCGTAGCGAGGGCGCCAATAGTTCGAGGGACTAAATAAGTCTTTAACCCGAGGTAAACACTGTGCTTTTCATTACGAATACAAGGAAAGTAAAAATAAAAACATGAATTACCTAAAGAAGAAATGAGTGAATTTTAATTTACATAAATCAACAACTTTGGTGAGATATTTATTTAAAGTTTATGGTAAAATTCGAACAATTAGTTATAGTTAGTGAAAGGTTTAGTCCGGGTATGTTGATATTTGATATTTTCTGGGAAACTTGAGTTTCTACTGTATCCTGGGATTCTTGGGTGAATGTTGGGGACATTGATATTTGTCTATTTTCTTCAGCTGTCACAGCAATGTTTTTGGATTGCACCAGATAATCTTTTCTTATGAAATCAGGCGTTAAATCCATATCTGAATCAGATGAACTCATTGTGTTAGTACAAATCTCTGCTATACGGAAGTATAAACAAAACTCTACAACTCGAAAAAACAAACTAAGATCGGATTGCCGCTTTCCCGCCTATTTTGTTTTTTTTCTGTGGCCGGCCAGCTATTCAGCCATTAATTTTCAATTTCATCATAGAAAAAATGGTAAATATTTTGCGCAAATCTATATTATTTTAAAGAAATAGTTGAAACTAAATTATAATAAAGTCATTTAAAAATATTTTCTTTAATTAATACTTTATTTTATTTCAATTTTACATCGCGCTGTAATTGAGTGGCTGTATAAAAGTTGAAACATGGTTCAATAGAAATGTGAAAACAGAACTAGTTTTTTTTTTATAATTTGGCAGCTGTCAGTTGAAAGCGATTCTCCCTAGGGCTGAAAGTATCACTTTCAACCCGCTCCTCAGACAACTTCAGACCTACTTTCCGAGTATGAGTAATGAAAAGTCATTTACTAAGTACCTTTGTACAGCAAAAGAAGTAGCAAGTAAAGCGTGTACGGTGTGATCCTAGCGTTAGCTAAGCATTTTCATAGCTGTGCTGTGCTAAAAATGTTTGACAGACTGCTCTAATAGTAACTGGTAAAGCCCAAAACATACACTTACAAGTTGCTCTCGAACAGACACTCTGTCATTTTTTATACAAAAATTAAACGGGCTGCAGATGAGGACTACGGATTGAAGACAAAGCGCTTTTAGTTATTGCCTCCCCCACAGGAAAATGGGAGGATATTTACGTTTGTATATTTTTCTTCAGCAAAACCTCAATATAACGGTTTTTCTAAAACCATTACAATTTGTGTCACACATTGTTAAATGCTGATAAACGGACTTCCTCCATTCAAGCCGTGGTCAGCCGTAATGGAGCGGTTGACCACATGATAGGGACCGGACCACCACATACCTATCATCCTTGTATTATACAAATTATTATTCTATGAAATAGAGCCCTCACACCTCATGATTTGATCTAAACGAGAGCGCAAGATATAGTTGCTGGTATTTATTAATTATATTTTCCTATGTGGTTCCTGTCGAAGAATATGTTTATCTTCATCGGGAAACACATTAGCGACCACATTCCATGTGACCCTTGAAGTTTTGTTTCCGTGTGTGTCGTTACGGGTCATGGTTGGTTTCGACTGTGAGGCTCATTTTGAACTGTTAACAGTAGAAGTTATTTTTTTTTTTTCTCTTTATTTAAGGGGCTTGTTCATTTTGAAGATGTTGCCCCTGTAATACAACACTTATTTCAAAACACTAAACTATTACAACAACAAACATTATATTATTAACATTAAACTATTCTATTTTTAATGGCCATTTGGGCGACCCTGTACAGAAGTCTGGCCTCCTTCGACAAAGGGAAGGACAAAATGCTGTTACACCAGCCCACATCTGAGGGAGTCAAATTAATTTTACATTTTAAAAGAACTCTAAGGGCTTCGTTCCGGACACACTCCATCAATATGTGGTAAACATCTTCTACCACATCGCACTCACTGCAGTTCGATGAAACAACCTTGCCCATCATAAAAGCGAACTTATTTAATGGAATGTGTCCCGAGCGAAGTCTGAAACTCGTTACTATGTCATACCTTCCCATATCGGATTTTTCAAACCATAACTTATCAGGTAGTGTTGGTTGTAAAGTCCTGTACCAAATACCTTTCGTTAATGCCCTTCTGTCAAAATACTCTGACCATAACTCTGTACTGAACTTCTTAATATCAGTTATATGGTTGGTGTAATAAGACTCGCAAGCAAAGTTATTACCGTCTACTGAGGCTTCCTTAAAGTAGAAGTTATTGCTCATTAATCATTTTCATCTTATCCATGGTCAGTCAGTCTTGTCGGGTGGTTGTAGTGTAAAGTCTTGTCCGTAGTAAAAGTTCCATCAGATGGTAACAGGGATTTTTAGGTAATAATGAAAACTTTTCTTTTTTCCGCAGTGCTACCTGAAATCCCGCTGAGCCACTCCGACTACAGCGGCTTCCAACCGAGCACGACCGGCTTCGTGAAGGGCAGTCCCAGCGGCACGGGCTCCGCGCTCACCGAGCTCAACTCACCCCCCGCCATGCCGGCGCAACGATACGACCCCAACTACTACAACTCCTGGCCCAGCAACACCTACAACTACAACAACTATCAGTACAACAATATAAACAACAATCCTACCTGCCTACAATCACACGCGCCGTACATCAACCCCAACCCGCAGATGATACTGCCGAACCTCTACTCAACAGTCAATCAAAACCAAATACACGTTCATCTGCACAGCTCGGGCGACAAGCACAACCTAGAACAATGTTTCCCGAGCGAAATTAAAATAAGTGATATAGACGGAGGCATCTCTATAACCACTGAGCTGCAAGGGGCCGGTGAAGCCAGTGGCATGGTCCAGAACTGCGACGCCAGTGAGGAAGTGAAACACGGCCTCTACGGTGCGGGGAACCAAGAAGTGTGGAGACCTTATTGACATTTCGCAATCTCTCCCCCCACGAACAAAAACATTCCATTGTACATATTGTGATATAAATAAATGATCTGTTCTATGATTCTTGATAGTGTAATATAAGAAATTTCAACTAAATTAATGTTAAACATTAATTAGATGTTAATTGTTAAATTAATTGTTTAAGTAATAAAATATTAAATTAAAAATTAAAGTGGTGTTGTTTTATTCTTGTTATCTACTAGTGTTTTTTTCATAGGTGGTCTTCTATCTGTTCAGTGTTCTGAGCGTGATCTTGATCGGAATAAATAGCATAGGTATTCGTATTTAGCGAGTCTTTAGAAATGAATGTAGAGGAAATGGCAGAAACCCCATCCAAACAATTACTTAAAGATCTCTGATTATCCTAAGAATTCTATGCAGTGATCCTTATGCATTTCATCGACTGATGATTCCGTCACGATATAGGATAGTTGACCAGGCCCAACATTCGGCGATTATAACCCTCTCCCAAAGGTAAGGTTGGAAAAACTGCAAGCAAGATCGGACGCTGCTATCCTTCATGTTACAGTTTGATCTGCGCCATCAAGCAGTCACAGAGTCGTTTTAGGCATAGCTAAGAAACCAAGTAACGGAACGTAGATCGGTTCTGAGCGACAGGAAAGGATAGGAACAATGTGAGATGTTCAAACATAAAACTAGAGTGGTGGAAAGATTTGATTAATTTCCTCGCTAATTAGATTCTCATTCCTTTCAGTTTAATTTCATGCACCAATAGCATTTTTTTTTCAATTTGATTACATTTACAAACTTGAAACTATGCTCACAAGAGAGCGACTAAACGATCGCTTTCTGCTAACTCCAAGTACTCCAACTATTACAAGGCTTACAGTGGACCAAGATAAAGACAAGTAAGGGTAATATAAATAAAATATCCATAAAACAGTAAAATCATAAATGGCGCCAACAGGCAGCATGAGTCATAACCAATGACTAAAGTGAATGGCGTACACAGACTTAGGCTGACGACTCAAGAAAAAAACATTTTCATAATGGTCCATTCTCGTCCGGTGACATGTTGAGTGCAAAGAGTTCTCCGTTTCATTCAGCAACAAAAACATTACTGTCTTTTTGTGCTACGCCTTGAAACAACAAAGAGAAATATGAAAATAAACAGCAATCGATATTCAATAACCGTAAACTGGTTTTGACTTGTTGGTCACCACTATTTATGTTGCCAAGTAAATACAACTGTCAAAGGAAAAACATGTTTTACCAACCGTCATCAAAATAAACAGCCCGCAATACGCTAATAAATGTTAAGTACATTATAAACACAAAATAAAAAAGGAAGAAGAATTTTATCTTTTTTTTTATTAATATTTAACATTAATTTATTATTGCGTATTAGTGAGTTGGTCACACTGTGATGGTATGTGATAAAATGGCGTCTGTCTTGTCGTGTTTCGTTTGATGACCTCGTAAAATATTAGAGATAGTTTTAGTGTGTGATAGTAATTGTAAATATTAGTGATTTCTAATTAAATTAGGTCTCTATCAGTACACTAATCACCTGTAAGTAGCCTAGTCTCTTGATGACCACAGTTAACGTTACTACAGGTTTCCGATAACGGCGGAGAAATGCAAATGTATCTCTTTGTAGGATTTAACTGTGATTATTTGCTTGCAGTTGAAAAGAGACTTCTAAAGTTGTAGTAAGAGTGAAATGTCCGAGGAGACAGAGCGGCATGGCGAGGCGTCGTGTGAAGGCGGAGCAGGTGGCGGAGGGTCGAGCTTAGCCCGCGTGTTATTGACCCCGCACCAGCTCGAGGCCGCCGCGGCTGAGTCGCTCCGCGCCGCGTGGAAAACCCAGGACTTGTACATTGACCATCTCGAAACTTTGAACAAACAGTTGGAAGGTATTTAAGAAAGTTACATCGGCTTGTAGCGCCAGGTCGGCGACGTTACGGCGCTCGACCCGCGAGTTGTTATGTTATCTCTATATCGACAATACTTTAACTAAAATTAACTAGTGATACTGTTATGACATATTGAAATGTTACTGTGATACTGAAAATTGTTTAGTTATAAAACGGATTGTGGTACGGGGTGTATTTAGGTGTTTTAAGTTCTAAAAGGTGAAGACGCAGAAATGGTGTTTTGCTGTGTAAGAGAGGTGCCAGTGGAGTGTTTAGTGGAAGTGCATATATCGGTGCAAGGCCGTGTGATGTCTCCAGATGATCCTGGAGCTGTGTCCATGTTCAGTGGTGTTCCGCTACCCTCGGTAACTGAGAATGTTGCCGAGTTGTCCGGTCTTTGCTCACGTGAAAAAGTAATTATGTTTTCATCACTTCTTTTGCTGTATAGTTAAGATTTTGTTTTGTACATGCTTTATTTATCTTCTGTCTTCAATTATTGTTAATTGTTATATGGAACTTGTTTATATTTTTAACACAATCTGTTTATGTTTCTGCTATCTATTCATTGATAAACTATTTGATCAATCTTTTGCTGTCTTTGATAATGGGTTTGATAGCAGAAGATGTATCAAATAAATATTATTTTCTTTAGTTAGTATATTTGATGGCAGGCTAAAATGACATAAAAATAGAAGTTTAAAGTGAATTAATATCATATTAAGCTTGAAAATAATTGTCTATTGCCTGCCTTTACCATTATAATATTGTCTTGGTCATAATAAACTCAGTATATAACTTCTCTTGCCAGCTTTCCATCTAATATTCTCCATTGCTACTTGGCTTGAGTCATTGCATGTAACTCATAAATAAATACTTGAACCATGTTCATAGCTATCTGATTATTTCTAACATATATTTCAATTCCTATTCACTTATTTATTTCTGTAAATATAATTTAACATAATATTATTAAAATAAAGTATTGCTAGGAACTATTTACATCACTATTGTTTAGTAGCAAAGGTATTATATCTTATGATAAAGTTTAGAATGTAAAATAAAGACTTAATGCCCATTTTCAGTAATACTAAGCGGCACCTATTGACTGCCTAAATATTATTCCATCTTTGAAAATCTGACACTTGTATCATAGTCAAGTTAAAGTAATTACTTATTCATCCATTTTTATGCAATAGATAAGAATTTGAATGAAATAAGAACTCTCAAAAAAGAAAGCAACTTTCAAGAATTTTAAATTTTGACAGTTCCAACTTCAAGCAATTACTAAACTATAGTCTGTTTTTTCTTGGAGACTAAATTGACAAGTGAAAATGTCAAAACTGACTTAAATGCTATTGAAATCTATGTCAGTTTGCCATTTGTACTTGTCAATTTAGTCTCCGAGATAAAAAAACAGACTTTATAGAATGAAAATCATATCTTAAATAATGACTTTTACTCAAGTAATCACTTTGACTTGTTCATAGATACAGGTGAGAGTGTAGATTTAGGCATTTATTTAGGTGTTGCATAGTATTAGTGAAAACAAGCAAAATTATGATTAGAAATAGAGACTGGAGGTGTAGCAAAATCGATTGATTATTTTTAATAAAAAAAGTTAGTCCTTGCAATAGGAAATTGTTATTTTTGTGAATGGTCAAAAAGCACAACATGTATATCCAAAGATGTTAAGTAAATTATAATTTAATTAGTAAACCAATGGGATTTAAATTAACCTACTTAAAATATAACTACAAACATTTTTGTTAATGCTACCAACTTTTGATGTTTGTTTAGTTTAAAACTTTGCAGAAGTTTGTCCAAGTATATTATTGTTTAGAAACATTTAAGTAAATAGTTTGGGAATTTATTATAGCATTGTTTACCAAGTTGAACCAAGTTCCTTATGAAGCAAAGCTTGGGAAAAAGCAAAGCAGAAGATGACACAATAAAATATGCATTTTAAAATAAATATATAATGCTCGTATAAATATATAATGCTCGTATATAAAGCTCGTATATAATGCTCTGAAAATGTATGTTTATTAAATTCAAAATATTAGTTCATCTTCTCATTTTCTAATCCATTCTCTACATAAAATTGAAAAACAGTGTTTGGCTCTGGTTTGCTCCTAGGGCTCCAAAAAATGTGATTGAAAATCACAGCAGAGATAAAAATAAACAAAATGATTGTAGGGGAAAATTCTGTTGTTAAAATCTCATGTTAATCACACAAAACATCAGATTTTTCAGCAAATAACCTTATTGGTAGTCTTTCTGATAAAACAACGCCATTGCCATCACAATGGCCATTCTAATAGGCCTAATGGTGGCCAGGCTAGGCCTTTTCAGGAGAGGCGCTGTAATACTGAAGCAATTTTAGAATCAGTTTGTAATTATGCCTTGCAAGAGTTTACAATGTCTGTTTTCTAGGTGTTTTGCAATAACCTCCTGAAATGTTAATGATAGAAAATTGTTGTTTACTTTATAACACTTGCAATTTGCAAATCTCTAAAGAAAGATTTGCAAATACAATCACAGTATTTTTGTGAAAGAATGTGAAAGTTGTTCCAATGATATTGGTTAATTCTCTTAATTTCAAATTTTATTTAAATTCTATAACCCCATCATTAACACTAAGAATGGGATATCTACCATGTTTATTTAGAGTTCCTGGTATTCATCTATAATCTTGTCTCCTAGGCTTCTAAACAGTCATAAAAAGAAAAATCTTATCTGAACAGCAAGAAATAGTAGCATTTTTTAACAAACCTGCCATTCCTTGAACTGTTGTCCAATAAACATGTCATTTTACTAATACAATAGGTCATACGAAGATTTACTGGTTCTAATAAATTGTTAGATAAAACAAACCTAATTAGGACTTTTTAAATATTATTCTTATTGTTTGTATAATTTAGTTAAGGTGTTGTCGATTATAATATTGTAATTATTTTAAACAAATAAACCAAACAAAATGCATATCATTATATCCACAATACTGTTACTCCTGAGATAACCTTTTATCTTATCAGTATGTTGTATAAAAATATCTCATGGTAGACAAAATGTTATGCATTTTAGTGGGGTTACTATAGTAGCTAAAATAAGTTAGAGACATTGTAATGATGTCAAAACAATGCTGTATGTTTGCAGGCACAAGAAAATCGAATGTTCAATCCCAATGCCCCATGTAATGTTAGTCAAAGACTAGTTATTAATTTGTATAATTAATGTGTACAGGAAGCCTGGAAAAGGCGAAAGAGGTAGAAGATAGGATAAAACAGCAGTATGCTGAGTCACAACATAGAGAGAAGGTGTTAGTTAGAAGGCTCGCAGCCAAGGAGCAGGAAATACAAGATTATGTAGTGAGTACTCACTTTGTCGAAGCCCCCTTACGCGATCTTACAGCAATCTCAGAAGAATGCAGTAAGATTACCTGTAAGATCTACATTCATAACAAAAATTATTCTCTATTTCAGAGTCAAATTACGGAATTAAAGTCTTCCCACGCAAGTCTCAACGGACGGCCGACGTTGTTAGATCCAGCTGTTAATGTACTAATTTTAAGACTAAAACAAGAACTAACTTCAACTAAAGCGAGATTAGAAGAAACTCAGAACGAATTATCAGCGTGGAAGTTCACGCCAGACTCAAATACCGGCAAGAAACTTATGGCAAAGTGTAGGCTGTTACACCAAGAGAATGAAGACCTGGGACGCATGACTTCGAGCGGTCGGATAGCGAAGTTAGAAGGTGATCTGGCACTGCAGAAGAGTTTTAGTGAAGAAGTTAAAAAGTCACAATCAGGTGTGTATGATTCCAAATCCCTTAGCATCAGTAGCTGAACAGGTTTCGATAAAGTTAACACTGTAACTATTAATTCCAGAATTGGACGAGTTCCTACAGGAGTTGGACGAGGATGTGGAGGGCATGCAGAGCACAGTGCTGTTCCTGCAGCAGGAGCTGCGCGCCACGCACGCCTCGGTGAACGGCAACCGGCCGCCCTCGCCCGCCGAAAAGCGCACGTACTCGGGCAGCGACTGCAGCGAGCCGCCCGTCGGCAAGAGGAGGCGCGCGTCCGTTTTGTCGCTGGACTATAACGAAGACGAGGAGCCCCTCACTGTCACCAACGGCGACGCCGACTAGCGCAGGAGCGCGCGCTTCACATACAGAACACGCTACTTTAATATCAACTAGTGACTTGTGAAACGCTCTCGTATCTATTTAGCCCTACGGTCATTTCGTTGATTCGAAATTGTTATCGATGAATTATTGTGAGTGATCATTGATGTCCAATATGAGAAGAAACGCTGGTTCAGTGTCCTAATCACTCATTTCAAAACATGTGAGATGCTTATTTATTAGCATATAAAGTGTATTCTTTAAAAATCGATGTACTTTGATTAGAAGACATAATAAATAGACTAATATGTGTCATTTCCATTGACAATGAATTGGTGATGATTGTGTCTATCGTGATATGAGACTAAGGAAACATTTGGTAAAGCATAGTTTGCGTTTGTATGCACAATGGACCACGTGATCAGATTTAATAGTGAATCGTTTTTGACATTGTTTTTACACTGAAATATTAAGACTAGACAGTTGACGATTTTATAATTTATTTATAATAAGTGAATTTATTGTGATACTTATTAGAGACCCAATATGGAGTAATGCAATGACTTGTGTTGCGAGGATTAAATGTTTGGTGGCATTTATTTTATTTATATGCCGAGTATGAGATGTCGAGCCTGTTGGTAGCAATAATGTGTAACACCAAGCCTAATGTTTTAATAATTGTCACGTTTTTAATAAATTTATGTGAGTTTCAAAATGAAATGTTTCTATTTTCAAATTACAATGATTGTATATAGTAATGTTAATAAACATATATAACTTGCATCATCTTTGGCGTATTATTTGTGTATAACAAAAATATACAAACATTTTATAAGCCAAACTGTAAGGAACAACACATCCAATATATTTTTTATCAGAATAGTTAAATATACAATAACATTTATTCAATTGTTATAAAATGAAATGCCTTTTTAATGTAAATACATATTGGATTTTCATCTCTGTAGGCGAATGAAATCGTAAGAAAAATATGGGAATTATCTGTCGTGTATTTGGATGCAGGGGGTCTAAAATGACCCCTTTGGCAGAATCATAATATCAATCACGTTATAATTATTAAAGTGGTCACAGACGCAATTTTATTAATTGTCACTTTGTGACCATTTAAATAAGTAACGTAATTCGTATTATTATCCTAGTATGATTCTGCTAAAACGGTCATTTTAGGCCCCCAGATACTGTTTTATTAAAGCAATCCTTAAGACGTCTTCGAGTGTATAAGAAGCATTTAGGCAACATAAAGGTTTATACATTAAGCAAAGGGCGATTTTCTTCGTTAAAAAATACATTATTACGTCAAAATGTAATTGGAAACAAAGGGCTAATATTATACTAGTTGTCTCGATAACTTGCGAGTTACGATTAGAAGTCATATTCCGTAAAAGTTCTAACACAGTGTTTACTAGAAGATAGATACCTATTGGTTTATCTTTAGTACTACTACGTCATCAATAATTTGCATAGAAACGAGATAATACTCCAGCACCTAGTTACTAGTGTTATACCGATTCGATTTTAGATTATTGTTTCTACAGCTCACAAACAAGGTTTGTTTTGTGTTTTTTATTTTACCAGTGTTCAATAGGTACGCACGGCAACCAATCAAGCTACAGGTACAAAACCAGTCTATACGGATCTCCCATTGTGCAGGGAATCTATACAAAGCGACGTCATATTATACTGGGAATGTATAGGTTAATGTGTCGCCGTGTGTGCCAAACGTGTAGTCTCACTCTCGTCTACCCACATTAAAAATATGTCGGTAAGTTGCTAATTTCTAATGAAATCCTGACTGATAAAAGGAGGAAAAATCCACAAGTGAGTAAATGCGGGCTTTTATTTCATAGACCAATTTTTACAAAATCTAAGTCAAAATTTTGTCTATTTGTGGGAAACAAAAACACGTGGTAAAACAAGGTCTATCTACACAATAGATACAAGCCGGGTCTATTTACCTATCTTGAAGCTCTTAATAGAATAAAAACACCATGAATAACATCACGCCTGTAATTTCCGATGACTTAGGCAGAGGCGTAGGCACCTAATAACAAACTCCCATTTCGCCAGTTATGTTTAAGTGCCATGTAATCGGGAGAAAGCCTATTGCCATTAACCGGGCACAAATCCAGTCTATGGCTACTATTGAGAAATTCCTGATGGAAGAACCAATATGACCTGCCAGCCCTGGGATATGAACCCAGGCAACCTCATGCTCAGCAGTCGCTCTTGTAATCCTAGTGAATCGCAAGTGACTGCTGAGCATGACCCAAACGGCAGTACTACGAATAATGTATTAGGTACCGTACTTACCTATTTATTTTTTCTAGATGATCAACAAACTCAAATAAACAAAGTTTTTTTTTGCCTAAGACAAAGCTTCGGTCAGACAACAGACAGACTCGTTCTTGCGTTTGGAAAATTATGATGATTCGGACGCTCTGGGGGTCGAAATGGTCTGTCAGACTCAGACTTAAACCACACGCTGTTCTTCAACTACTTTTAGCCGGAGCGCTGGTACACTTGTGCACTGTGCAGTCATCACGCTACCCCAGTACCACCCTGATATGTATATGGCTTGATGAGCTAAATAATCAAAAGCCCTGGCTACTTTTTAAGGGAAAATCTGACGCTCCCATGTAGGTATGTAATAAGTTTTATATAACTTGCACGCTATCATAATATGCCAGAACTGCAGAAGGCATCCTGCACTAAACATAATGAATAATTTTGTTGTGTTCTTTCTAGTCCAGATCTGTGCCATATTCAAGCGACCAAAGACCACACCTACGTAGCAATATACCTATCATTAAATCTACTCCGCAACGGGGTCTTTTCTCGACAGGGGCATACTGCAGGGCTCCGACGTCGTGATACGTTCCTAAGTCATCAAGATATGGTAAAGACAAGGGTTTTTAGTGCCACTCCCCAGAGAAAATAGAAGATACTGGCAAGAAACTGCGCTGCTGTCCGTTCTTTGTCAAAATACAATAATAATATCAACTGTCAAGAAACAGAAATAAGGTAGAGATAACCAAAACAGATGATAGGTACAGATGTTGAGATGAGATTTTTTATAATGCAAGCTCAGACATTATGTACCTAACATTCCAAGCTACTATGAAATATGTCTAGGTACTCTAAATAAAAATATAACATGAATAGGCTAGTTTTATTTATTTTATAGCAGCTTCTGCTTATTCTTGGAAGAAACGCTGCCAATTGTTTTATACTATTTTCCTACCAAGTATTTGGTTCGAATCTCAGTACCTAGTTTATTCCAGCTTATCTCACGCCGGAAAGCCTGCGCATACCTTCTAATCTAATTATGCCTCAAGAGAAACCGCACTTAAGATGCAAACTAGTGAAATGTGAGTATTGCATGCTAAGGTTCATTTAACACCGCTTAGATATGCTGGCAATAATATGGTAGAGATTGTTTTTACATTCCGGTGAATTCCCGGGTTTTACTATGGGACCAAAACCGGGTTCCGCATGCCCTAGCCGTCGTGTAAAAAAGTGGTCATAACTATTTCATTAGACGCATAAGTAATAGAGGGACACCCGTGACTGCGAGACCTACGTCGTTTTATAAAAGCAGAAACTTTTTCGACAGAAGTCTTTACTATAGGTATGAACAATTGGATGTAAATAAAAGTCAGTCGTGGTGTAGCTTTGACAGATACCAGGTAACAAAGGTGTGCTAAATAGCTGCTAACTTACGTCACACTATAAAGCGTGATTTTTTACCCAACTGCGGCGAAGCCCAAAAGCCGGTGTTATGTTATATCAATAACCCTCCTTTTTATCATCACACTAGCCCTAGTGTGATGATTCACCTCGTCGACTGCCAGACACTTTGTGTGGTGGAAAACCCCCGACAGACATAAAAAGCATGTTACATTGTGAATGAACTTACGTTAGGTACTTTATAAAATAACTCCATCTGTTAATTAATGTTACAACTTCTTGAAGCCCACTTCTCAAAAACCGTAATAACGACAACTAGGTACTGATACGAAACTTGTTAGTTTACACACCTACTAATAGATGGCTACTGGAACGGTTTTATCGAAATAGAGGAACTGTTAAAATAAAACAGGTTTTTACACAAATATACTTATTTATTTATTTTACATTTATGAAGGCACCACAGTTATGACTCTCTGTATCGGTGGGTTAAAAGCTTTATAAACACACTCACGAAAATATGACTAGAATTTTTTTTTGTTACTCTTAGGAACCTCTCAGTTTCGAGTATACTTAGTATTAGGTACAATAATAAAATTATGCTATTGTGCGTTATCTAATTCTGCTAGTCAACAACCGACAATCACAATAATCTTAAGTAGGTAGACACTTCTCTAGTTACTAGAATCTAGATTCCTTATGACTAATAACATGGTCCCAGTGTATTAACTACGTATATGTAAACCTTGACATTGTTTCATACAAATCATCATTAAAATATAGTTATCAAGATTTTTCTGAAAGTTTTTATTTTTTCTTATTTTTACACGACAGTTGCGTGGTTAAATTGTTCATAGTTTTATTTTTAATGTTCAGTATTGAAGTTTCTGTTTAATAATTTCGTAATAGGGTCTTTGACTGAAAAAATGTATTTAGTCCGTCCGTGATAATCTACATTATCAAAAAATATTGGACACGTATTTATTCTTTTGTCACATAATCAAAAAATTACGATGATACAAATACAGCGCATCAAAGTTCAAGAGAACGGGCTTGTGACGTCACTGGACAGTCAAAAGTAACAAAAACAGACAGAAAAACACACAAACAGAAATTGTCTCATGTCATTTTTCGTTTACATGACAAAAGAAAAAATCGTTTCCAATAGTTTTTGATAATCTAACTGACGGACTAAATGGGTTTTTTAGTCAAATAGGTACCCTATTTCCCGTCCAAATCTCTTGAGCTACACGAGAAATTAAGTTACGTATTTACAGTTTCCTAATGTTTTTTCCACTATACAAGTAGCTTGCACGCAAAACTGCATTACCGACTTGTTTCTTTCATGAAATAGTCATTCTATGGGATTAAATCAACTTAGAGGGTTGTATTGATGATTTTAATTATTATAACTCAGTTATAACAAGCCATAATTGTAACGGTCGCAAAACATATTTTGTTCAACTTACAGCCTGACCTCCAAATTGCAAAAGACGTAAGAACATTTGAACTTCGCGGGCTACCCTGGCGCTTCCACCTTAAGGAAGCAGGAGTTTCGGTAGGGACCAGGGTCCTTGGACATACATGAGCATCACCAGTAGCTCTTTAGATGCAAAACTGCTCAACTGCTCATACCTACTGCTAGGTGCAACCCATTGTCCAAGTTGCTTACAACTTGCGTGCATGCTACTTGCATGGCAATTAAAAGACTATAGAATAATATTGATCGCTGCACTAGTATACAAAATGTTTTGTCAATTCAGTATGAGCGGTTAATGTATAGTCGACCTCGGTATTGCTTTTACACGTTTGGCGAAATCCCAGTAAATATAAAATTTCGTAAGTAAGGCAATCTTTACCTACGTTTTATGCCGTGCGAATGAAACTCAAACTTATGGTGGTAAATCAATTAAGAGGTCAATGTCAGTGTGGAACCCCTCTGCAGGATATGCCCCTCCTCCTTTCTTGCCCATCCTGGACAGCTACCTGCACCTTCCAGGATTCAAACGAAGCCAACGATAGAGCTGTGCAAGTGGCAATATACTGGTCGGGTATTATTTGACTCTATCGATACGCAAAGGAGAAGAAGAATTAAGAGGTCGACTATACCTAATTTAAAGGGTCAACAATGCTTCACTATTTCAAGAGCTTCCAGAAACGCTTGAGTTAGCCAAACAAGGCAATCCTATCTGTTTCCCGCATTTATTTATCGCGATATAGTAAAATATATAGATTTTTATTAATATTAACAGTGTGCTATTTTCTAAGAAACACCTTATTTTAACAACATTTCAAGAGACAAAGGACACATACAAGGCACATCAGTTTGTCTACCGAGCTTCTAATTTTAACATATATTTAGATACCTAATATAAACCTATATTATAAAATGCAACGACAAATTTTATTTCAACTTTTTAAAAAAACATGCTTTTGTCAATAAACTCAAGTACCAAATTTTGCAGTATGAAAAAATTATCAAATATAGCCCTTATTTTCTTCTTACCCTATGCCATATCTCCTTGAACGAAAGTACTGGCTTCTACTTTGAAAATAATACATTTTGATACAAGTGGGGAAAGTTTGTCATTGTAGCTAAGGCGTAATTATGCGTAAGTAGGCGTGTTATGGAGCCGAAAACTGCAGTAAAATATAATATCAATCGCAAAAAACATATTCTCTTTACATTTCCTTCCCAAAAATATGTCTTCATTAACGAGTTCTAACGTCGTTCCGGCCATCGACTTTACCGCGGGCATATCATCTGGTAATCGTTGCGCCCGCGTCGATTGGATGACGAATTCAGATGCAAACGGCCCACGATTTAGGTGATCGACCGATCTTGCTCGCACAATTAAAAACTTTATTTGTATTTGCTCTCTCACTCTTTCTTTGATCACTTTGGTATAAGTGAATATTATTGTAAATAGTCTAAAGCCAGCATAACTTAAATAACAATGTAAAATTTCCTAATTTGTGACAATTGACTTTCTGTGCTAATTCAAAACTAATCTAAATATTTTCTAAACATTCGAGTACATCATTAAATAAAAATTTGCTTTTCCCTTAACATCGTTTAAACTGCACGAAACTCAATTACCTATAAATAGTAAAAAGGGCGTGAAAATGACCCAGTTTTCTCTCTAATTACAAATCAACCAAAACAAATGAAGGTACGGGCTCGTTAATTTCACTCAGCTATGCTACAAACGGCGGTTTACATGGATCTTTTGGCGCGTGGCCATAGTCGGAACTAACGTCGCCATTTTGTTTTTTTTTCAATACAATATAAATAATAGTAACCGCTCAGATCATTCTTCTAAAAAGAAAAGGCTAGGCAGATGAACAACAGCGCCCTCTGTCAACGTCATTCAAGCGCCAAAAGATCCTTGTACACTTGATCTCTGATCTATACCTGACAGGTCAAATAAAGTTAACGATCCCTTTTATTTTTAGCACTAGTACATTTATTGTCTCCCCCTGCGAGCACGTCTTCTTTCATGCTAGCCTGGTACCTCATCAGCTTGTCTTCGGCAGTTCGCAAGCGATCCTGAAGAATCTCCACCGTTCTGTTGAGGAGTTTGATTTCTTCCTGCTGCGGGTAGACTTGCATGTTCATCTGCATCAGCTCCTTCTCGTGTGCCAGTTGTAGGGTGTGGAGCTGGAATACATTAAAAGTAAGTTAGTACTTATCGCTACAAATATACAATTTACACACGGCGGCACATGAAGCTGTACATTTCCAGTATAACTTGGCCTCGATTCCTATACAATTAGAGATCCGCGTGTAAGAAGTTAGACTTTGAGGACGTTATCTATCTTTGTCACACATATGTGTGGATAAAAGTATAACAGCCAAACATTTTTGTTGCTGTTTCATCTCTAGCGAGTTCTAGTCTGTTGTTTCGCTAGCTAATTTAATTAATCCCTGTATGAGGACGAAGGCACTACTACAAATTCTAAAAACTGCCTAATAGGTACGGTACTTGTACCTAAGTGCGAAAAAAAACAAAACAGCGACCAACCAAAGCATTTATTTTCGCTTCAACAAGGTAATTGGCCTAATTTTGAACCGGAAAACTTTATTTACGGACCCAATCTTGTCAAACAGAGTGGTCATATGAGGGTCATATACCATACCTACGTCAGCCCATAATTTACTACTGCTTAATCTTGAACACAGGCCCCTTAACATCCGAGTCGGCAAAAATAAGGTAACTTGGTCTTCTTTTTGAATTCGTCGTTGAATTGATGGTACATAATTATGTTATTGTTAAATTAGTTGGGCCCAGCCTTTATCAATGGCGTTTTTAAGTCCTCAGAAGTACATGAGTATCCAGAACACTTGGACTTGATTTGGTCAACCTATCCTCATGCATAAAATAAAATATGTAATTACTTAGTATGCTATGCCTGAAATAATATTTGCCTAGCTATATTATATTTCAGATACGTACAGTCACGGGCACCAATATGTATAAACTTTCCTAAATTAATAAAAACGAGAAATCACGATTGTAACTTGGAGGTAGGATCTTATTCATAAAAATATGAGTTCAAGAATACTATGTTCGCAACAACATGAAATTTTAATCAGAACGGTGGAAGAAAAACACTTTTTAAAGTTGTTAAGTGTTTACATATTGGTGCTCGTGACTGTACCTACTCGTATGTTTAACTTTTATTTATGTGACATTTCTATTATTCACTTCGGTTACGCACAAACCAACCAAGCAGAAAGAATGTGGTGAAAATTTTATTTATCATAGTTACACGTTCGCATTGTGATAATACGGCATTATATTGTTGAAATTATTTATTATACGCGAGTATAAATAACCGTTTATAACTATCAAAACGTCCGGATTTCATAATGTGGATATGTTACTTTCGTATTTTCTATTTTTTTCGTAATAATGTATCAGATAAACTTTCAGTAGAAATTGATGTGCCAATACTCATTTAGTGACTTATAAAAACGCATTATAAACACTCCTACTTTACCAAGTTCTAAAATCTTGATCCTCTGAATAGAAAAACCGAAGACCTGGAGTCATCAACACACCAATTACCTACTTAATGCTAGAAACTGATTCCCAACTTCCGCTTATCGTGTTGATGACAACCTAAATTGAGACGGCCCAGAAATCATCTAAAGAAAAAAAAACATGCTCAAAGAATAAGACCGCAAAATTAAGCCAGCTAAGAGGCTAAAACGTTTAAAATTCTAGTAACGCAAGCCTACCAAACATTCATCCATCTACCGATCTACAAAGAACTGACGAAAACTATTCGGGGTCTTATTTAGCCTGACTGTCGTCACTACAAGCATCAGCTCTTGCACTTAATTTTACGGCTGACCAAGCAATCGAACACAAATACGTACACAATCTTTTAAATGACTAAATACTACCCAAAAAGTTTCATAGAGCAAAAACAAATGTTTCATACGAAATTTACAGACCAGTGGCGGAGGAATTACAAAACCCAATTTCAGAAGGTGATACATTAGGTAAACTATGGTTTTAAAATCAAATTGTAGAATCGTGTTATTAAAGATTGATTTATAGGGTACTGTCATGCGTCGGAATTTCAAAGCCAACGAAAAACAGGCAGTTAAAATTCTGTGGATAAAACTACTCGTGGTTGACTGGAAATTGTAGAAAACTACTTTCCTATCTTGGTACAGTTCCTTTTTTGCGTTTTGCACTACTTAACGAACTGAAACATAACACTGAAATATTTCTTTCATAGACCGACTGCTACTTACATCTTGAATCCTCTTTTTCTTCAGCAATATGAATTCCTCGTTCGTACGCTTGAGTGAATCGAGTAACGTGTTCCGTTCTTGCATTAGCACTTCCTTTTGCTTCCTTATTTCCGCTAGTTCGGCTTCCATTTCCGTGTTCATCCTTGCCAATATATTCTCTGTAGACTTCGATCTGTTGGCTGTCTTCTTATGTGTATGTGGATTTAAGTTTAGTAGCACTAGAATAAATTTATTAGTTAGTAACTGGAAATCGCATGTGACTAAAAGAGTGATGAATGTAAATGTTGATGGACGGAGAGGGAGAGGAAGACCAAGGAAACGATGGATGGATTGTGTGAGGAATGATATGAAGGAAAAAGGTGTGAATGATTTCGTGATGGTTGACAGGGGAGAATGGAAGAAGAAAACGTGTTGCGCCGACCCCAAGTAACACGGGACAAGGGCAGGAAGATGATGAGTAACTGGAAAGCTAAATAATGTCGGAAGTTCAGTTGTACTGAGCCGACACTAAACATAAGAGCAAGAGGAAGATGACTATGAATAATTTAGACAATAACTAATTTCAGTCAGTTTAGCGGTTTATCCCGGGGTTCACGATTTAACTCGCATATCTAAGGATCAAAATATGCCGTAAGGAAATATAGATTGTTGAACACATGGACCAATAATATTATCTACTTCATACTTATTTTTTGTTAACTTTTAAACAATGTCAACAACTTCCGGGGCACACTGTTATTCACATAGGCAGATGTAAATTACCGTTTCACAAATTTTGATACCTACAGCTAATGTTTGATATGCCAATGTTGTCACGTGAAAAGCTCACGTAAGCAAGCAACACAGTTGAAGTCAGTAATTTATTGTATGTAAATTAAACCAAAGAGGTTCCACGAAATGTAAAAGTGAAATGGAATTTAATGTCCTTTGTTTGTCAACAACTAAAAGAAACCTCGGCATAACCCTGTTAGATCGAGTGCGTAACACCGAAATCTGCCGTCGGACGAAAGTCTACGATGTCGGGGACCGGGCGGTGCACCTCAAGTGGACCTGGGCAGGACACCTGGCTAGACGCGGAGATGGCCGAAGGAGCAAGGCTTTGACCGAGTGGTGGCCAAGGTTTGGCCAAAGAAATCAGGGCCGTCCTAAAGCTGTTTGGGTTGACGATATCGTCAAAAACGTGGGAAACACCTGGATATGGGACGTACAGAACCGGGAAGTGTGGCAGAAAAAAGGGGAGGCCTATACCCAGCAGTGGGTGATTCCGGGCTGATATGATAATGATGAAAAGAAACCTCAAGCTTAACACGTAAAACAAATCACAAAAGTTGGAATTAATTCTTTGTTCACGCACCTTCTTTTTCCTTTTGAAGATTGCGCAAGTTTTTCCTCAGTTCCTCTGTTTCTCTGTTGATCTTGGCAATAGTTCGTTGTTTGACTGTCAGCTCAGATTGCAAACCTTTAATGGTGGCTACTAAGTAACTATCTTCTTTCAGCCTATTCAAAATGAAGGCTGAATTTTGTGACAATCGGCTTACAGCTGACGACGCTCTGTCTGGCTTTATAAATGTTTGTGTTGAAACCGTATGTCTATTCCTAGGTAATGTTTGAGTGGCTGCATCAGTCCTATGCGCTGTATTCAACTTGTGTTTCAACTCAGTGTTCACCTTTCGGTCATCCATCAACTGCCTCTCTACATCTATAATATGACTTTCGTACTTCTGTTTCATGTCGCCAAACTTTTCTTGTAACGTCATCAATATTCCTTGAAAGTGATCTTCTTTGTCTTTGAGCTCTTGTTCTAGTCTAGCAATGCGTTCTTCTAACAACTTTTTCTTATTGTCTTCCACTGTTGACGATTTTGAAGCTACTGCAAATGTTTTAGTATTTAAATTATAATCAATTACTTAAATAAAATTAACTAAAAATGATTTGCCTGAAAAGATTTATTTAAATACTCACCTATCAAAGCCGATACAGAATCAGGGTGTTTCCTTCTCAAAATCATCTCCATTTCTTTGACTTGTCTTTGTAAATCATGTATAACAACTAAATCCTTCTCATGTTGCATGGTCAAATTCTTCCTGTCATTTCGTTCCCTTTGTAGTTCCGCAAGTATTCTATTTTCATTGTCCGTAACGGCCTTTAATTCTGTACTCTTATGTTCGTATTCCTTACTTAGTCTACCTACAAACTTTTCGCATTCGGCTAATTTTAAATCTAGCACATGTTTCTCTTCAGTGACTTGGTTCAACTTCTTTCTTAAAGCTTTATTGTCTTCGTTTAACTTTACGTTCGTTAATTCCAAACCTTTTGCTCTTTCCGTTGTGTCTTTTAATTCTTCTGTCAAGTTTTCGTGTCTACAAGTAATTATTTTTTTAGGTGAATTAGTCACTGACTTGACAATCTTATGTGTCTCACGTTTCTTTGAATCGATGACGCCGGCGGAGAAAGGCCTTAACTTTGGCTTACGACGTGTTTCAGTGTTTTCCTTAGCATTTTGTTTAGCATACTGGTTAGCCTAGAAACACATTTTAAGATTATTACAAATACAAGTACATAATTTCTCAGCTTTCTTAAAGTAAAGTTATGCTATATGAATCTTGATTAAAGATGAAACACTTAGAGATTCCATTCTATAATATATAAACATAGTAAGTATTAGATGCAGAGTTTATAGGTACCTACTCAAGTCTAAGTGTTAGGCCCATCTAAGATAAATCAAGCACCGAAACGGTCATAAACCGTGAAAAGAACATTACCTAGATAAATAAATGGTTAAAAACGTGTTTACAGTAAACAAAGTTTGTCATCAAAGTTAAATAACTGCAACTTGGTGGCAACGACCGGGCATGGCGCCCGCGCAGGTCGAGAGAAAAGTTGTCAGGCTGGTTTCAAACGAATATTGTACCTATAGGTGATGTGACGCCTTTTGCGAACACTGATCCGAATCTAATGGGCGTATTCATAATTTTATTATGCTCGGTTAAAAATAAATGCAAAAGCATTTGATCGTAAAAGGGAGAAAGAACCCTTTAAGTTCCTCATTTTATGAGGCTCTGTAGCGAGATTTTAATTATGTTTTAAAAAATATTTGCTCAAGCTCAGTCGAACCTGAAATCAAGGGTTTCATATCTTAAGTATTAAATAGGTTGCAATATTTAGATCTCAAAGATCACCAGCATAATTATTTTCTATCAGATAAATCCATGGAGACTTGACACTATTGCTAAATAAGAAATTCTAATGGACATATTAATATACCTAGCGGTAAACGTTTAAGGAAGTCCTAAAAATAACTTCGAGAGATCTCCATAAAATGACAAACAAAACAAAGGCACTGAACTTTGAGAACAATAACATTAAGGTATTTCACAAGCAATTGTATAATAGTAATAACAAATAACAACAAATGGCTTGAACTCAATTTCCATACAAAAATCTAGGTCTCCACAATTGCATTAACACCGTCAATATGATAAAATCTCATCAAGTTAATTTCGTATCCCGAGCTATCAATACCGACAGCTTGTTTATCGGAGCTTAAAAGAGGCAATCGATGTGCGCGAGCGCATCAGTGTGATCACCTGCGGCAGAGCGCCCGCATCGCCAGTAGCCATGGGGTCCTTGACGAAGATAGTCGTGTTCCTGTTCATCACATCCTCGGTTTTATGTACGCCGTTCATCAATAAACTACAGCCAGGAGAAGGTATGGAATTGTTTACTTATTTTTAAAGGGATTTTAATTGACGAGAAGAAAATTAATATAAATTAATTTAATTTGATGAAAAAAAATCTATCACTTCCTATAGAATAATTAACGGTGCATTACACAATGCTCGTTCTAATTGATTGCTTTTGTTTGGTACGAAATTGTGTTTAGGCTGAAAAACATTGTTTTGTTGTCTATTTTTAGTTTTGTTCATCACAATATACTACCTGTCTATCTATTACATTTTTTCAGTCCCTACAGAGCCTTCTAGTTATCAGTTTTCGTTCTCGTATTTTTCCTAATATTTTTTAAAGTTCAAAAAACGCATGAATGCAGTGAATACAAATTCGAACGCATTCTTTGTTTATATTCTCAAAAGATCTGTTCATCTCTATTCCGTATGCAATGTCGCCTTCGTAATGCGTGATCAAAATCAAATATCGAAAGTCGCGGAAACCCTTGGACGCACGGCAAGTTCAGTTCAAGTTCGACATGCAGCACCGTTAGACCGGCAAGATATTGGCCAAGACCGGCCAGACGCGAATGGAAAACAAGCCGTGGCCAGAGAAAGTCATTAAAACATGTCACGGGAGATACGAGCCTTGCATTCTAATCTATTCCATTATCAATTCACTCTGTGTCGCTATCGATACTTTAAAACTTAACACATAATGATTGTGTGAATGTGAACGCGTATTCGGATCCGCAGTAAATCAATGTAGAAATCGCTCATTAACTTTTATGTACGCACTTAAATAAAAGTTGATCGTTATTCTTTTATTTATGTATTCTTAATGCATACTCGTTGGAAGAGGAAAACCGTTTAATATTTTCTCTGTGAATCATCAGAATTGATGTGCTTGTATTTTTTGTTGTGTATGTATTGCCCGCAGTGATTGCACAAAATATTGACTTGGGTATACACACTGTTTTTAAAGCCGCACGTTTCAGATATAAAAGCTCCAATTGACCTTGATATGTTCTAAATTAATTAATTAATTTTATACATAAACATTCAGAATGAAAATTTACAGTTGTATACTTCGCATATTGTTTTAGAACAATGCTCAGACAGAACTATGTCACTGTGAAAAAATAAGGCCATGAATTAAACAAAGCGTATGTGTAATCTGTCCATCTAAACATACAATTATATCTAAAATGTGTTTATGAACAGCAAAAAACGACATTAATGCAGTTTGACCACGCATTAGGATTGAATCACATGTAAGACAAATTGATGATACATAATAAGTCACGATTGTAAATCACTTACTTACATGTAAAAATGCAGGCTTACAGACGTAATTATTGCTTATATGAGTGACCTACTCACAGTAATGACTTGTTTCAGAATGGCCTCCTCGTAGCTCGGTTAAACAACCGAATCATGAATTAGCTCAAAATGAAACTGACTCTAAACCAGACTCGGTTGCTGCAGAAGTGGCAGCTGATGGAGAAAAAGCGCCTGAAGCACTTGAAAACAGTAAACCTAAGATCGCGGACGTAGAAGAGAGGATCGACTACACTGGTTGCCAAGTTTGGAAGGTCTCCACAAATAAACCTAGCACACAACGTCTCATTAACAAACTGGCATCAGAAAAACGTAAGCTGACAATTTAATTTAAACTAGATATGAAAAGCTTTGAATTTCCGGTAAGTAAGAATATGTCATCAATAAAAATGAATTATTTTATTACAGTCATTGCATCATGGGGAGGCAATCACACAGCAATCGATATCCTCGTTAAACCGAACTCCCTTGAAAACGTAACAGATGCATTAAAAAAGAAGGACGTTGCATTCTATGTCATGATTGAAGATCTGCAGCAAAGAATCAACGAAGAAAACCCACCGTTAGATGAGAACGAATTGGAATTACAAGACAGAAGAGGTTCGCATAATTAATGAATTTATTTTAAGCTTGTGAAGATCGATTAACAATATTCCAAGGGCCGATGTAATTTTGTTCCAGCAAGAGCTTACAATTTTTGGCGTTACAGGGAATCTCATCGCCGACTTGGTTTCATAAGTGCCTACATGGGGTACAATTCTCTCAAACTTCCCATGGAGTATTGGCCAAATGCAAATTGGGGTTCGTTGTTGTTGTTAGGCACCAAATCATTGTTGTTGCACTATCTTTGTTTTAATACGATTGGTTTTGAATTCTCACATGACGTGTCTCTAACTTTTTGGATTTGGATTGTGTTCATTAACATTTTTAAGATTTTTTTTTAAGTTGCTAACAGTTGAAAGGTCGAAATGTTCCTTTCGTCACTAATAGTTGAGTGCAATTAGACAATAAGGTGGAACGAAGTTTATAGTGGTCGGATTTTCATGGGACTTTTTTTATTGGGTTCCTAGACGCGTGGAGAAAAAAGTTAAAAAAAATTTCGCTGCTCGCGACTTTTTTTCGAGTTTCCTTTGGAACATTTTTTTTTTGTTTATGATTAACTTCAATTTTTTTTTTAACTTTCTTCTCCATTCCTCTAGGAATAAAATTAAAAAAAAGTCTCATGAAAATCCGATCACTATAAACTTCGTTCCACATTTTGAGTGTTTTTTGTCTAATTGCACTCGGCTATAACCCGAAAGAAAGAGTACACACTCGCAAATTGGGAGAACCGTGTGATTAAACAGATATTGTGGATAATGGTGAGATGAAAATGATGATCATTTATATCCATTTTAATGTAGTATCTTATTTCAGGTCACCGTATGACATGGAAGCAGTACCACAGACTGGAAGATATTCACGGATTTATGGATTACTTGGCCAAAACTTATCCTTCTATCGTCAGTGTTAATACTATAGGAAAATCTTACGAAGGCCGCGAACTTAAGGTAAATCAGTCGTTTTAAAATAATTGCTTCCTTGAATTAAAAAAAAATGTATTAAGTTTCAAAGTTATTACAATATTGTTCAAGTTATAATTTCAAGTTGCTTTTATCATTCGTAACACAGCGATTGAATCACAATCTAAAATTCATGAGAATATATCACTTTTCACCTTATTGTTAGCATGACGAAACATCGATCACACTAATTCGCGGAATTGTTCATTATTACAATAGGTAAGTACTTTATTACATCAAGCCATATACAAGGAGGAACGAATTTGCGATAGTTCAGATCGATTTGACTAGAAAAGTGGCGGAACACTCGAGTTTCTTGAGTGTGTGAAAAACCCAAGTCTTTCTTGGTTACATGTTAATCAATAATAGTCTACTATACTGCACGATCATCACTTGAATGTTCGAATCTTGGGTTTATCTATTAGGGAACCCCCGGAACCTTACCATTTGCAGCCGATAAAAAATAAATAGAACACTCTTTTTTCTCAGGTTTTACGCATTTCAGACGGCAAAAAAGGCAACAAAGCAGTATTTATTGACGGTGGCATACATGCACGTGAGTGGATTAGCCCTGCTGTAGTCACTTACTTCATCAACCAATTCGCTGAAAACTTTGATGTCGAATCTGATGATATCAAGAACATTGATTGGTAAGAATTTAAGAAGCAATTCACTAAATTTGTAAACAGAAACAAAGAAAGATGGGAGTAATCCATTTTGTTGACCCCTTAAGTTGTTTCTTTTACGTTTTTAATTTGTTTCCAGGTATTTCTTGCCTGTGGTAAACCCAGACGGTTATGAGTACACACATAGGTCGGATCGTCTATGGAGGAAGAACAGGAAATACGGATATGCACCCAGTACTTGCACAGGCGCGGATCTTAACAGGAACTTCGGGTAATAATTTTTGCTACTCAGCAGTAACTATCGTGGTCCTGGCGTAGAGACCGAGAATACTCAAAACTCCATCATTTATGGTATTCCACAATGTAATAAGATCATTGCGGAACCTGTTGGGTACATCAAAATAGTAGGGAAGATAAAGCTTGACTTCAAATTACACAACTTGGGACACCACCCAATCTAGATGGATCGAGGTCTTTTTAAAAGGGTGACTGATACAGACTGGGCACAGAAGGCGGGTAAACCGATAAACATGGCGCAACGTGAAAGAAGCCCATGTCCAGTTGTAGAGTAGTACGATAAGCTGAGTTGATTGAAATAGTGATAGACCAGAATCGATCGGATAACGTGCCGGGCCAAGGCTCTATGAACACGGGCCAAGGGCAACTATGAACTAGCGCACGTGCCTACTTAATATACTTAATGAGAAAAGTTATGCTGGTAGGAAACTATTTTGCTTTGTCACGGAAAACAGCGTGCAAGAAACGCATTAAAGATTCTTCAGTACTAAAAGGGTCATTATCGTTTCATTCCATTAGAAAATGGGATAAGATTAGGTTCGGTTTTTCCTATTTAGCTAAGTACTACCCTATAAAGCTAGCATTTCTTAATGGTTCAGGTTTCAGTCGTTCAGTCGAGGTTGGCGTTTTGGAGAATTTGAGATTTTGCGCTTAGACTCCACAATCGAAGTCTTTTTACAAAAACAAGTTATTGGCGCTAACCGAAAATGTTTTTTCTGTTCATAGATACCACTGGGGAGAAAAAGGAGCTTCGAGTTACCCATGCAGCGATATTTACCGTGGTAGTGGACCGTTCTCTGAACCAGAATCTAAAGCAATCTCTGTAAGTGTTGCCATCGCCCTATGCCATCCTTATTTTAATTTCCATCACTTCGATGTTTAGGATGTCGGCACTCGGCAGACTGCGTGAAGTGGAACTTTAAGAAAATCTGGATAGATATTATTTCACTTTTTTCTGAACATTGCATGCAAGCACCACACGAAAGCACTACAAAACCCCTCGACGGTAAATTCTAGAACACACAATTGCCCTAGATATGCCAAGCAATTCAACCTAATTACGGCAAATGACTGACATTGTGACTCCCCAAGGACAACCACACCCCCAAGGTTTTAAAAAACATGCATCATGGAAATGCAATTTTATAAAGTCTAAAGGTCTGTTTCCACTGTCACCAAAACGTTTTGACAACACAGCCAATTTTTTTTTTGTGGAGCTTTACTAATGTTACTTTTCCTACAGGAATTCTTCAAAAACATAACAACGAAATTCTCTGCCTACCTGACATACCACAGTTATGGGCAGTACTTGCTGTACCCATGGGGTTACGACAATGCATTGCCCCCAGACCACAAGGACCTGGAAACTGTGGGCCAGTTGATGGCTCAGGTAAGTCAAGATCAAGTATTTGAGTTGTATGCTTCAAGTTACGCTGTTCCATAGTGTTATCATCACCAGTTTTCAAGTCCATAACAAATGGTCCTAATGGGATATTACTAACCCATTTGAGAACATGGCATTTTACTAGCAAAACTTAAAACCTTCTATGGAGTTCTGAAGAGTCCTGTTTAACCCATCCGTCAGATACAATTTCAGGATGTCCCCATGAAAAGATTATTTCATTATAACTTTCTTTTTCTTACAGGCAATCCTGAAGACTGGAGGATCAGAATACAAAGTGGGATCATCTAGCGGTCTCCTCTACCCAGCTTCTGGTGGCTCTGATGACTGGGCCAAGTCTTTACACATCAAGTACACCTACACTATTGAACTGAGTGACACAGGACGTTATGGTTTTGTACTACCGGCTTCATACATTGAGCCCGTAGCAAGGGAGAACTTAGCTGGTTTAAGGGTCTTAGCTAGCCAAGTGAACAAATTAGAATAAGTAACTTTATTTGCATACTAAGTATGCATAAATTATTTATTTACAGTTTTTAAAGCATTTCTACTCATGAATGTACAAATGATACTTAAGTTGAATAGTCTCATTTATAGTTGATAAAGACTTAATGATATGTAATAAAAAAAGGCTGAATGCAAGAAATGTAAGGCTGTTCAGCAGCATTATTTTTAAGAATAAAAATACTTAATAAATGTTTTGTTTTTCATTATTTCTTTGAATATTACAAAAATTAAAATCCTGACCAACTTGAGAAAACACTTTTTCACAAATCACTGATTGCAACAGATATCACTATCTATTATATATTACACCTAGTGCCTACACAAAGCACATAAAAACTACCGTTTTACACGGAATAAAAAGTTAAAAAAAATGTAATTACCTTAGTATTAATTATGTTTTCCTTGTGCTCCAACATATCCTTTTCATTCTCGCTAGGTTTAGTCACTTTAATTTGGGGAATAGCACCAGATTCACTTTTATTAGGACTGCTAGCTTTCATAACAGACGATATAGGGCTACTTTTCAGCAAATTTTTTGTTGCTTGTGCAATAGCTTCTGCCCTTTTGAGAATCAAATCTACATCATCAATATCATCACTTAATACTTTCTCTGACTTGTTGGCAGCAGACAGTTTCTTGATCTCATTAAAAATCATTTTAATTTCTTCATCATCGTCCTTGTAAGCTTCACAACTCTTTTCAAATTGTAGAAATTCTTTTGTCGATATGCTGTTATCATTCGACCCTAGTTCTTGTGCCATTCCAATTAAACTCTGCGCCATGATTATCAAGCCCGATCAAGCCCGCTATTATTTTTAGGAATGGAAAAGTTATAAAATAATATTTTGCCGAATCCTTCTTCGATTATTTTCTTCTATTCAAATACAACTTTCCGTTGCTAGGCAACAATCATAGACAGACATTTGTAGTGTAGTGGTGGATGGTAACTTCGGAAAAGTTTGGTTATTCAATGGATGTGTGGGTCGTGCTTTAGAGTGCAGTGCTGCCAAATTGTAAAGTGAATTAAGTATAATGCTGGTAACACTTGAAGGAAAAGTCACAGTCAACAATTGACAAAAATATATCAAAAAGCGAATTATTGTTGAGAAAAAAGCAAAATTAAGCGCTAATATTTAGCAGAAAACGAATGTATATTGATTCCTGCTCAGTAATTACGCATTTTTAGTGGGTTAGACTAGTGTGCATAATGTCGGTGCCCCCGCAGGCGTTTGTAAACAAAAACAAAAAACATTTCCTTGGGATCCCAGCACCCTTAGGTTATGTTGCTGGTGTTGGTCGAGGGTAAGATAATGTTTGTTTACCAATATATTATAAGGTTTTGAATAGAAAGATGGGTTTAAGAAATCGTTTAATTTCCGTTACAGTGCCACTGGATTCACAACACGTTCTGATATCGGTCCTGCAAGAGATGCCAATGATGTGTCGTAAGTACTGCTTTATATTCCTTATTTCAAAATATTTAGACATTGTAAACAAAAATAAAAATATAATAACTAACATTAAACACTGACTTCTTAGTACTTCTTATTACTATACAAACAATAGTCTGATTTGATAAATTTAGAAATTGATTGTATTTACTTATTTCGTGTTTTAGGGATGATCGTCATGCGCCACCGGCGGCTAAACGCAAGAAAACTGAGGAAGAGGATGATGATGAAGATTTGAATGACTCCAATTATGATGAGTTCTCAGGATACAGTGGTTCATTGTTCTCTAAGGTTTGTTTACTATGTTCTTATGCTTGATAATGTTGTGTTTAAGACAATTATAACTGTATCTGTGTTTTATAGTTGAATATTTAGCTTACAATATAATTTATGACTGACTAAAATATGTTCATTTGAATGTGCTACTTTTGGCGACAAAGCTCTGCTCAGGTAAAAATAGAGAAAACCAGTTTTCATGGATATGAAACTGACCTAGCTAGATCGATTTTTCGTCCCGTTAACTCCTATAATGCAACTTTCATCAAAAACGATTGAGCCATTTTAGAGAACATGATAAACATATACATGCTCATTTAATAGTATAGGATATAAGATGCCATACAAATAACATATAAATGCAGAAGTTTAGTTCATTTTAGGCTAACGCAATGGGCAGTCTTGTTGCTAAAAGCAATCTTTCAAGTTTGATTTGTATTAGCTTCTATCCACCGAATATATAAATATTAGCCTCTAAATGATCTGAAATTAATCTTATTATAACTTTTTCAGGATCCATATGATAAAGATGATGCAGAAGCAGATGCCATTTATGAATCCATTGACAAGAGAATGGATGAGAAGAGGAAAGAGTATAGAGAGAAACGCCTTAAAGAAGACTTGGAGAGATACCGTCAAGAGAGGTATGTAATTTACAATAATCCTCCTTAGAAGTTTACTATGTACAGACCCGTGCAATGTTAATACTTGCCAAAATTCAATATCAATTTTCTCATGAAATAACAGTTTCTACTTTGAGGTAAGGCCTATTCAGTAATAATATAGCTTACAAAATACTATGTTTATGAAAACAACATTGACCAATACAGGGTTACGTATTATAATACCTAAGTTTATTATAACTATTTTCGATATAGTTACGGTTGATTCACATATGTTCATAACGCATATCGGTCGACTCAAGTACTGTTTTACTTACCTAATTTTGATTCAACTGAAATTAATCACACTAACGAACAGACACACTAACAACAGTTTTTTAAGATATTGGATATTTCAACTATGTATGAAATACCTAATGGACGACTCGCCTACAGATTATTAATACTGCCCGCTGGATTGATTTCTAAAGTGGTGTATAGTTACCGTTAGTGGTGGCCCTTTGCGTGGCGGTAGACTGACAATAAAATGTTGTAATAGGGCTTAGTCGACGTAGCCTCGCTACACGGGGCTCCTATTTCTGTCTGCAGAGTTAAAGGTAACCGGACTCAGGGTGCCCCAAGTCCCAAGCTCGCTTTGCTCGCTCTTGCATGCTAAGTTTTTTTAGCCACAATCCTTGTTTAATTTGCTGCAAATATTGACCAGACATAAATCAACAGTAGGTGAATCGTCCGTTAGTTGAATCAACTTTAGGTTAATTAACTGTAGTTGAATTAACCATAGGTGAATCGTCCGTTATGGATTTCGTTCATTAGTTATTACAAAAATCTGTGAAACGATCTTTAGGTGTTTAAAACAGTAGGTCTTTGGACCGTAGTTGACTTGAGATTAGTTATAATAAACTTAGGTATTATAATACGTAACCCAATACAGAAGGATCAAAACACTTTTTAAAGTTGCTGCATGTAGTGAATATGTTATAGCTAAAAGCCGAAGTAAGGTTACACCTAGTTCTAGCCGGCTAAGTAAGGATACACTTAGTTCTAGTCGACTATACCTAGGTGCGGCTGGTAACTATCCTTTTTATTGCTAGGACACACCAACCAAATGGATTAGATTAGGTTAGAACTGTGACCAAAAGCATCTACATCCAAATTGGTTGCATTATAATACACTTTTACCGGCCGTATCTAGGTGTAACCTTACTTTGGCTTTTAGCCATAACATTTACATATTAGTGCCCATGACGGTACACTCATATTCCAAGACACTCAAACCTAGAATTTTGTCATAAAAAGTCAACATCCAGATTGAAAAGTACCTTAACTTTTTAATCAACCTTATAAAATATCTGAAGAGACATTTTATTTGATAATTTAATTAAATATCAAACCAAATGTCACTGAAATAGTTATTGTTGTAGACTGTGTTTGACAAAACCAAGTTTTATAACTAACTCTAATCGTGATTACAGGCCGAAAATCCAGCAACAGTTCTCCGACCTAAAACGAGAATTGAAATCAGTATCTGAGGATGAATGGTCTGCTATACCTGAAGTGGGTGATGCTCGTAACAGAAAGCAGCGCAACCCTCGGGCTGAGAAGTTCACACCATTGCCTGACAGTGTGCTATCCAGGAATCTGGGTGGAGAGTCTTCTTCATCTATTGATCCTGGGTCTGGTCTTGCTTCTATGATGCCTGGAGTTATGACTCCTGGCATGTTGACACCTTCAGGTAAGTTTATTTTACTATTTAATCTACACATATCTCACAACCATAGACATTTACAATCAGTGATGATAATTATAATTCATCAATGAAATACCAAACACATTTAAGGATCTTCTAGGAAAAATGGTGTCCCTTATTGTGCTAATATCTAAACATAATACGTACCACCTGAAAAATTATGCCCATCATGAGACACTGTGTCTCATGATGGGCAAATTTCTGATTTAAAGTTAAACCTCTGTTCTAGTATGATCTTCACGTTTTATCTGCTTTTTCGGAATCTTTTCGCTGAATTTAATTACCTAACTCACTTATTAATTGTTATTTTCAGGTGACTTGGATTTAAGAAAGATCGGTCAAGCTCGTAACACTCTAATGACAGTAAAACTGTCCCAAGTATCGGACTCAGTAACAGGACAGACAGTGGTAGACCCTAAGGGCTACCTGACTGACTTGCAGTCCATGATACCGACGTACGGCGGCGACATCAACGATATTAAGAAGGCTCGGCTGCTGTTGAAGTCTGTGAGAGAGACCAATCCTAATCATCCTCCTGCTTGGATTGCTAGTGCCAGGTTGGAGGAAGTTACAGGTTTGTATTATTCTCATTTAATTTATTACAGACTTTATCCGCCAAAACCGAATAGGCTTTTAAATAGTGCAATGACTCCTTATAATATACAGCTCATGTTTGAACTAAAGTTTTCGCCAACCCCGTAAATAAATGAAGATAAAAATTATAAAAATAAAAGTTTTCGCCAGTTCCCACTGATGTTTGTCAGATTGTTACTCAGATGTGAAGAAAGCAATTGTGTCAGTTATTTTCCATCTATTTACTATTGGTCTTATAGTCAGACTGACTAACAAACATATAACATCTTTCTCAACACTGGCAGAATAGTTGATAACCGCTTGCTGTCAATCAAAAGAAAAAAAATGTCAATTTTACAGAAATACATACATTGTAGCTGAATACAAATTGTATGTTTGTATTCAGCTACAATACAAATTGAGCAAATATAAACCATATATCACTTTTTTTAGTTAAAATCTGAAAAATATATAATTATGTTCCTACATCACATCAAATTACCTTCTCCAGGAAAGGTCCAATCAGCCCGTAACCTAATTATGAAAGGCTGCGAAGTGAATCCGAGCAGCGAGGAGCTCTGGCTAGAAGCGGCGCGTCTACAGCCGCGCGACACCGCTCGAGCCGTCATAGCGCACGCCGCCAGGAACCTGCCGCATAGTGTGCGGATATGGGTGAAGGCTGCGGACTTGGAGCAGGAGACTAAGGTAAGTTTTGTACAGGATCTTCACCTCTGATATGCAACTAAACAGGTATGAGAAGGTATATTCTCACACCAAACTTGAATTGAGTGCTGTGCTTCGTGTCGCGGGTTCGATTCCCGCACGGAACAAATATTTGTATGGCCTACAGGTAGTTGTTCCGGGTCTGCCTGTTTGTGTATGTGAGTTTAAATGTTTGTGAACGCACCCACGATATGGGAGAAATTCCTAGTGTGGAGCAACGATAAAAAAAAAAAACAATGTTGGGGTTTAGTAGACCAACTGTGCTGCTATGCTTATAATTACTAATCCTAAATTGCTCTACACATTGATTGTACCAAAAAAGAATGTCACTGCAACTGCTGCTGTTATGGAAACATCAAACATAGATTATTTTCTAAAGTTCACATGTTCAATTAGAAAGTAATCTATAGCTAAATCTGTGTGTATGTTGGCAGTTAAGCATTAATTCTAATACTAATAAAGTTTAAATTAACCCAACTTCCCCTTTCGCAGGCAAAACGCCGAGTCTACCGCAAAGCTCTCGAACACATCCCCAACTCAGTCCGCCTATGGAAAGCAGCCGTGGAGCTTGAAAACCCCGAGGACGCGCGCATCTTACTCTCAAGAGCCGTGGAATGTTGTCCCACTAGTGTGGAGCTGTGGCTCGCGCTGGCTCGGCTGGAGACTTACGAGAACGCTAGGAAAGTGCTGAATAAGGCCCGCGAGAATATACCTACTGATAGGCAGATTTGGGTGACGGCTGCTAAGCTTGAAGAAGCGCATGGTGAGTAGATTTACCCATATTAATGTAAGAGAGATGGTTACATGTCTGTATCTTGAGATTATTGATAAAATGAAGACTTTCCAAACTTTGGAGTAGGTACTTTGCCTTGTAGATAGGTATAAAATGCTTTATTTTCATTGAAATATTACAAAACCGTTCAACCTTTTTATGTTGTGGTTTACTTAAGTAACATTTATTACAAACCATGTGTGTTACAAAATACAGCTTTCTGAATGTTGGAAGTTCACAAGGCTATGTGTTTTTACTTAGTTTACCTTAAGAGCGTTTACGACTTACGGCATTTCATACAAAATTTCAAGTCCGTTTTAGAGCTATGTATCCTGCTTATGCGGGTGAAGTTTCATTAAAATTGGCTCATTAATTTCGAAAAAAAGGATTTGAAAGTTTGTATGAAATGCCGTAAGTCGTAAATGCTCTTAACCATTTCTTAGTGATAAAGCATTATTGACGTTCATTGATACTAGTACCATCAATTATCAATCATTTAATAAAATTTGGTACTTATGCTGTGAGTGTGAAATCCTCTTGATCGACCGCTTTCCTCTCGATAATGTTTAATTTCTCTTCTTCAGGCAACACCCACATGGTAGAGAAAATCATAGACCGTGCTATCACATCACTAAGCGCGAACGGCGTCGAGATCAATCGTGAGCACTGGTTCAAAGAAGCCATGGAGGCTGAAAAGTCGGGGGCTGTTCATACTTGTCAGGTAATTATTGAATATCGTGATTAAATGCACGTCAAAGTAAAGTTTTTGGTGGATTTTTTAGTTTCCTGATTTTCAAAGAAAGAGGTGAATTGATGCGTGATAATAATATTCTTGGAATCTTAAATACTTTCTGTAATCTCGCAACTCGCAGTTGTTTTGATATTTCTGCATTTTAGAGTGTAATGAAAATTTCAATTGAATCTGCCTAGAATTTGGCTTTGGTACTCTTCCAAATCATTTTTATCTATTTTATAATCCTTTTCATATTTTTTTTAGCCTTGATATTTTCTCGAATCTGTTGTATTTAAAAATCAATACATAAATGTCATACTTTTTTTACCCAGGCCATTATACGTGCGGTGATCGGTCACGGCATTGAACCTGAAGATCAAAAACACACATGGATGGAAGACGCTGAAGCTGTAAGTATCTATTTTATCATCACTTGTTTTGCCCCAAATATCCTACAATCCTACAAGAATGAATTAATTGTTGATGAATTAATTTTAACTCATGTCCAACATTCCTACAAGAATGAATTAATTGTTGATGAATAAATTTTAACCCATGTCCAACATTCCTACAAGAATGAATTAATCGTTTATGAATAAATTTTAACCCATGTCCAACATTCCTACAAAAATGAATTAATCGTTTATGAATAAATTTTAACCCATGTGCAACATTCCTACAAGAATGAATTAATTGTTGATGAATAAATTTTAACCTTAACCAACAAGAAATAAGGTTACTTTTAAATTGAACATAAAATTGGTTGGACCTTACCTCTTATAAGTCTTCCAGCTAACATCAGTCTACGTTTCGTCTCCAATATACTTCTTTTTTCTCCAACAGTGTGCAAACGAAAGCGCCTACGAGTGCGCCCGCGCAGTCTACGGGTACGCTCTTTCCGTGTTCCCGTCTAAGAAGTCAATATGGCTGCGTGCGGCCTACCTAGAGAAGCAACACGGAACGCGCGCCAGCCTGGAAGCCTTGCTGCAGAGAGCTGTGGCGCACTGTCCCAAGTCTGAGGTGCTGTGGCTGATGGGGGCCAAGTCTAAGTGGTTGGCAGGTATGTACTGATTGTTTATTTTTCATTGCTGCTACGCTCCTATTAGTCGTAGCGTGATGATATATAGCCTATAGCCTTCCTCGATAAATGGGCAATCCAACACTAAAAGATTTATTCAATTCGAACCAGTAGTTCCTGAGATTAGCGCGTTCAACCAAACAAACTCTTAGCTTTATAATATTAGTATAGATTGTATTCTGTTGTTCTAGTATTCTGATTTAAAAATCAGAAGAGCATTTATGATCAACTTTTTGAAAACACAAATTTTACTATTTCATTTCAAAATAGGTTTATATTAAATCAAGCTCAGGACTAATCGAACAAGAGAAAAGACAGCCCTGAAGGGAAGACAAGGTTGCGAATACTGATGTACAGTTCACAGCTCTTGAAATAACTTGCTATATTTCGAAGAAATTATTGTGATTTAGGAAATATTATCTTTCTTTTTCTTCGTAGGTGACGTCCCAGCAGCTCGAGGGATCCTATCACTGGCCTTCCAAGCGAACCCGAACTCGGAAGAGATTTGGTTGGCGGCCGTCAAGCTTGAGAGCGAGAACAAGGAGTATGACAGAGCGAGACGACTGCTTTCCAAAGCGAGAGCCTCCGCCCCTACACCACGGGTAAGAAAAAATACCTTTTTCTAAATTGTTTTTTTTCATGATGCACCTTTCGAAGTTACACTTCAATATCAATAACGTGTTCATTAATGTTCCATACCATGAATCTTCAATTTATGAAAACACGGTTGACTCTCATTCATGTCAGAATTATTTGGCATGAGTTCTCGGTTTTTTTCTGGCAATAAGTTCTCCACTTTTATCTCCAATGCTTCTAAGTTTCTAAGGACGCAAATCATTGACTGGCTCTTCGTTAAGGCGCAAACCCACCGCGGTGCACGCTGTGCACGGGCACGCGGCGCATTTTAGCTGCATGGATTCATTTCTTTGACAACGTGGGTCTACGTTTCCACTGCAGTACACGCACACACCCACAACTATGTACAACTGTAGCGTGCGTGGCCCACCGCGGCATAGTCGTGGGTTAATAATCGTGTATAGCGTGTACCGCATGCACAGCGTGCATGGCGTTGACAGCGTTCAGCTATGTGGGCGCCTTATTCGAGCAAGCCAAGCATGTACTTATGACGTCATATGATGCATAGCATGTCCGTGGTTTGCAGTGGACACAATCACATACATTTTCTTGCAAAGCGAAGCTTAACACACGTGCGTAGCCTATCCGTGCGGCCGCGAACATGACCAGAATAAGAATGGGACTCAATTTGTTTTTTTGCTACAGGTGATGATAAAATCCGCCAAGCTAGAATGGGCTCTAAACAACCTGGACGTAGCGCTAAAACTGCTTGAAGAAGCCATCAAGGTGTTCGCAGACTACGCAAAAGTGCACATGATGAAGGGACAGATCGAAGAACAGATGGGCAAGGATGAGGAGGCACGGAATACGTACTCACAGGGGGTAAGGAACATTTTTTTTTCTTTAGATTTTACCAAGCAGTGAGACTCATTTCATCTATGACTGTGTGATTTCCGGGTATCTTGCAATGTTTTGTGAATAAACTGATTTCGAGGGTTGGTCACACTAACATGTTATCGGTACTCAAAGTTTAGCAGAAAAATTAATGTTTTCAGTAAATAGTTTTTTTTTGGGCTCGTGTGCCCCGTTGGTCTAGTGGTCGCAAGCGCGACTGCTGAGAACGAGGACCTGGGTTCGATTCCCAGGTCGCGCAAAAGTGTTATTGGGTTTCCATCAGGAATTTCTCAGTAGCAGCCACGGAGTCCGGTTTTTTTTTGGTTGATGGCAATAGGTTCGCACCCATATAAATGAGACTTAAAAATAACTGCCGAAATGTTTGTGTGCTTTTAGGTACAGCTCTGTTTAACCCTTCGGGGATTACAGGCGTGATGTTATGTGTATTTTTTTGTCTTGATTACTAGATTAGTCAAATTGACGGATATTGTAAATAATAATTTGAATCCAACCAACAATTTATAACAAGTTGAAAAGTTAGTTTTGCGCTAATGTAGAATGGATGAAATTTATTTTAAATTTAACATAAATCCGAATTTAAGTTAATCCTGACTCATTAATAAATGTATAGTGGATCTTTTTGTTGGCCATGTTCTCATCAGTTTGCTTGTTTCAGCTCAAGAAATGTGCAACAAGTGTACCAATGTGGATATTACTGGCGAGGCTAGAAGAGAAGCTGAAGAATGTCACCAAAGCTAGATCAGTATTGGAAAAGGCCAGGCTACGGAACCCTAAGAATGCAGAATTATGGTATGGATTTGTACCGATTTGGCGATTTGATTTGGCGTATAGAAATCTCATATTATCTAAATAGCAAGACAATTTTTGATGTCCTTACTTTAGATTATTTTTTATTGAGATTGTAAAAATACTCTATTGTGGCTTACCATAAAACGCAAAATATTTGTTTGTCTTTCTGTTAAATGCAATTATAAATAGGAAAAAAAACTTATCCAATATTCGTTTTTTTGTCTGCAGTTAGAACTTCTAATCGCGTATGATGACCGTTATAAACGCATTGCCTCTTGTCTTGCCAAATTGAAATGACGTCATACGAACATAATATAAAACATTTCTTTGTCATCAACTGAGCGCCTAAATAATGTCCAGTATTCTCTCTCGACTATATTTTTTTTAAATTGCGTAAATCTAGTAACGTCGTCATCGTCTAATGTTATAGTGTCTCTCTCCCTCGTCTAAAACAATGGTTATCATTGCCAATTCTTTCTCTAGCTCAGACGAGCGCAAACGCGTCAGAAAGAGAAGAACGAAGACGATTCCTACAACAAGGACAACAGAGACCGTACAGTACGGATATGACACGCGTATGATACGCGCATGCTACGGTCACTAAAACCATTATGAACGGGTATGATTACGCTGTTGATACGTTCTAGTGAGCATAGTAGTCCGTATCATGTTTCTTTCTCTGCCTGAAACGTTCATAGCACGGTCATAGTATGGTACGGTGTTGTGGACACTTGGACAGACACTTAAAACGAAAATTTTGATACATTAGAGGCAGCACAGTGATTAATTCAATTCAATTTATTTAAATCAGACATAAAGATCCATAATTTTGTTAGTAGGTACCAGGGATGTTGCGGATGCCGATTTTTTCACATCCGCGGATGCGGATGCGGATGCGGAGTTTTGCAGGCTCACATCCGCGGATGCAGATGCGGATGCGGATGTTTAAGATATTATGTAAATAAAGTCTATTAATGAAGAATTAAAACAATGATAACGTAATTATTAACATTTTTATTGTAATCAAACATAAGTACTTATTTTAATGTTAAATATAAGTAATGTATAATGTAATTATTTTTTTAACTTCACCTACTGGTTTTTATATTAGTAATTGAAATTAAAAATTGGAGCATTATACTTGATAAATAGTACCTAGTATTGCCGCCTTTTCTGGTTCAAGTCTGTTACGCAGAGGTTCATAAATAAAACCCGCGCTACTAAATACCTAGTTGTTCGCTAGGAATATTTATTTACTTGCAAGAAACAAATGATGCACTAGCTAGAACAAACAAACGTGTCGAATCTTGTCAATTTCTTAGCTCCCATTGGTCATTGTCACGTGCGACCGCCACGCGTCATTCACCGGCCCCGCCCAATTTCTTTCTTGTCGCTACTTGTCTAATATTCGCATCCGCATGAACATCCGCATTGATTAATGCGGATGCGGATGCAGATGCAGATGTCCAAATCAATGCGGATGTTCCGCATTTGCGGATGCGGATGCGAATGTTCGCAACATCCCTGGTAGGTACACTTAAAAATAATGTTAGTAATTAAATAATCAAAAAGCAAATCACACCACACAATACTGCACAAAATAATCCATTCAATAATACATCTAAAATACCTACTCTAGAAAAATTTAAAAAATAAATTAATGTAATACTATCCATGTCAAATAAAATGTAAAAATGTCCATAGTCAAATTTGAAAATATAATAAAATAAAAATAAGTTAAATTAAAAATTATAAATAAAAAAACAACATCTACTCAATAAAATAATAATCATCATCATCATTCATCTAAATAAATAAAAAAACAACATCTACTCAATAAAATAATAATCATCATCATCATTCATCTAATACTAGCTGTCCCGGCATGCGTTGCAATGCACCTTTTCCTACCCTACCGTACCATTCTTACCGACTCTACCTACCCTACCTACCTACCTACCCTACCTACCTACCTACCCTACCTACCTACCTACCCTACCTACCTACCTACCCTACCTACCTACCCTACCTACCTACCTACCCTACCTACCTACCTACCCCCTACCTACCTATCTACCCTGCCTACCTACCCTACCTACCTACCTATCCTACCTATCCTACCAACCTACCCTACCTACCTACCCTACCTAACTAACCTATAATACACTTTTCAACCTTAAAAAGGTTTGATTAAAAAAAAATACAGACAAAAGTTTACTCACCCTTTTTAAATAGTTTACACAAAATACATTTCTGAACGCATGCATAAATGTCAATCACAGTATTTGACAGGATGACAGGAGGAAAACAAATGTTTGACAGGTACGAAATAAAGGAACATAATTAAATGGAAAATGATTCATTTTCATAATTATGTATTCGTCAAGTTTTCATTGTTTTTAAAATGTATTCTGCTATTCAGGGCGGAGACAAATCCAACGAAATAAAAACCATGAAAATTGATCCAGCAGATCTCGAGTTATAAGTGTTGTAACAAACCCGTCTTTGTTTTATATATATAGATATGAAATTTCTTACTACAGGTTAGAGAGCGTAAGACTGGAAAGGCGGAACGGCAGCGCTGAAATAGCTAACGCAGTGATGGCTAAAGCGCTGCAAGAGTGCCCCAGCGCTGGACGCCTGTGGGCAGAGGCCATATTCATGGAGTCACGACCACAGAGGAAGACTAAGAGCGTAAGTTTTTTTATTGTTTCACCAAAACCACATGTATTTTTACCCAGAGACTGTTTCATGAGAGATAGGTCCACAACAGCCACCAGCTATGGAAAACAGAAGGAGTGGAGGGAGACCTTTGCCCAACAGTAGGACAGTATGAGCTGATAATAATAATGATTAGGTATTTAGATTGGTGAGCCAAAATAGAGACAAATAATCATTAAAATATGAAGTTTGAGGTCATGGCTCTTAGTTTCCGACTTTTGAGGGAAACTGTATTATGGCCTTTCTAAAACCTTACTTACGAACACTACATAACTGCCTACACTAGACTGCCTCGCTAGTCTACTAGCGTGACTGCTGAGCATGAGGTCCTGGGTTCGATTCCCAGGTCGGGCAAAGTGTTATTGGGTTTTTCGATCAGGAATTTCTCAGTAGCAGCCATGGAGGCTGGATTTGTGCCCGGTTAATGGCAATAGGCTAGCCCCTATTAATGGGACTTAAACATAACTGGCGAAATGTGGGTGTACTATTAGGTACACCTCTGCCTAACCCTTCGGGGAAAACAGGCGTGAGGTTATGTGAACTACATACTATGTATTTTCCCTTTTTTAATTCGTCATTTATTTTCATTTTGGATCTTTTTTTATTCTGCGTGCTTAATGAACTGACGTCAAATAAACTTTATTCTTTCTTTTTCTTTTACATAATAATAATAATATTTCTGCACAGGTGGACGCGCTAAAGAAATGCGAGCACGACGCGCACGTGTTACTGGCTGTGTCGCAGCTGTTCTGGACGGAGAGGAAACTCAACAAGTGTCGGGAGTGGTTCAATAGGACGGTAAGTTGCATTTGAGTAATCTTCAGCAAATCTGGAAGGAATGGGGGGAGGTCTTTGCCCAGGAGTGGGATCATTCAGGCTAATCTTTTACGGCACCCGTAATAATCTTTCGAACACAAAATCGAAGTGACATGCCTATATAACTTTTTTAACAAGCTACACAAAACCTTCGGCGTCCGGAATACACTTCAACCAACTAATCTGTGCGGGCGGGAAAACACAGAACTAAAATAAATATACGAAGTTTGACATATCGATGTTAATTTTCTTGACAAGCAACGCCACCTTGAACTGCACACTTAAAGTGGTCATAATACAAGGTGGAAGGGACACCGATGCGGAAACGGTTACCGTACTCAGTACATCATTCGAAATTTTTCATCGGTAATTAAAAATGAAAACAGCTGGGGGCCTAAAATGGCGGCTTTAGCAGAATCATAATAGGATAATTATATGATTTACGTTACTATTAGCTAAATGGTCACAAAGTGACAATTCGTAATATTAACTACTTCTGTGACCATTTTACGAATTTTAACGTGATTCATATAATTATCCTATTTTGATTCAGCTAAAGCGGCCATTTTAGACCCCTTGTTCCCTACAAAAGTGCGATACCTACACGGTCAAAATGTATGGAAGACCTGATTTTTTTACTGAGCCATGGACACAGATCCAGACTTCGGACTTCTACTGAGTCATTCCTGATTCCTGAAAAACCCAATGTCACGGCCCGACCTAGTAATCGTATCCAAGACGCGACCTAACATCAAAAACCATTACTCACAGGTAAAAATCGACCCCGACCTCGGTGACGCTTGGGCTTTCTTCTACAAATTCGAGCTCCTCCACGGCAACGAGCAACAACAGGAAGACGTGAAGACTCGCTGCAAGGCTGCTGAGCCTCACCATGGGGAGTTCTGGTGTACGGTCTCCAAGGAAATCGCCAATTGGTGCTTCAGTACCGAACAGATCCTACTGCTTGTGGCTAAGAACTTACCTGTACCTACGTAAGGTGGTAGGATAGTAGGTTTGTGTTAGGGTACGTTACGGCGCGATCACATCGGGAGCATTCGCCTTTAAGAGCGTTTATACAGAAATTGGGCAACGTCGCAAATAGCTGTCAAATATTTCGCTGTTTTGATTAATTTGGCAATATTACTGTATGGAAATGTATATTTATAATATTATAAAGCTGAGGAGTTTGTTTGGTTGAACGCGTTAATCTCAGGAACTTCTGGTTCGAATTGAAAAATTCTTTTAGTATTAAATAGGCCATTTATCGAGGAAGGCTATAGGCTATATAACATCACGCTACGACCAAAAGGAGCGGGGCATCACTGAAAAATGTTGCAAAAACGATGAAAATTATATTTTTATAGGTTTAAGGTCGCGGGCAACAGCTAGTAAGAAATATGGCTAACTAGTGAACTAAAATATTGATTATGAAATGCAATAATTAATATAGTAACACCGAATATTTAGTTTTAGATGTAAAAAAAGTAGCCTTTTTACATCTAAAACGGTTACAACATCTAATTCAGTGTTTTAATTGCAATTCATTATTAATACTCCAGTTCACTAGTTAGCCATATTTCTTATTTCCTTACAGGTATATTGACAAATTAATTAAAACAGGTAAATATTGCACAGTCTAGAAAACGATGGCGTGACGACCTAAAGACGTTTATGAGAGATTGGCCAGAGAAAACCGCACGGAGAGAAGAGTGGAAGGCTATGGGGGAGGACTTTGCCCAGCAGTGGGATAATAGTGGCAAAGTAAAAAAAAAATTACAGCTATTTGCGACGTTGCCAACTTTTTGAATGAATGCTCTTAATGTAACAGTTCAGATGCACTTGTTTCTGTACAAAATCGAATCTTGGATTGTTACATTACAGGCTAATGCTACCAATGAGGGAGCGCCTTTAGAGCTAAGTCATACTGGTAGATTGATTTAGTCAAAAAAACAGACGAATTTGAACCTTACTGTCCGAGAAATTTGTACCTTGTTACGTACAATTTTCTTTTTAGCTCGTGTTAGCTACCAGTATGTTTGACCCTTTAGTGGTATGTAATTCTTTCAAGTAATTAATGCTGTAGTTTAACTTGTAATACGATCAGTGGCGAATCTATCATACAAGCCGGAAAGCCGGGCTTGCCTAAAAATCAAACTCAAGAAATAAAAAAAACATTTTTACAAAAACATAAATTTTTGTCAAACAAGAACAAAATTCGGTATCTCCACATTAGTATCCTCTATGACAGAAATTATTTTAAATTCGCGCGCTTATTCTCCGATGCCGGCCGCGATACCCTGGCTCGCTCTAACACTATACAAAAAAAGAGTTAAACGTAGAACTTTAGTACGCAATCGTACCTACGGCCTACGGTCAGCGCTAGCTAATGCTTTCTCTTTCTCACCCACTGGCTTGCATTTGGCTTCTCTGACCTTTCAGTTTTCCTAACAAAATGTATCTGTTATTGATAACATTGGTAGGTACTGATTTGAGAATTTGTATAGAGTTTAAAGCTGGGCTTTTCTTTGAATGTGTGCGTGTAAGTCTGTGTAAGTTTGAGAGAGAAGTGTGTTCGCACCGACGATGCGCGCAATTTATATGCGCTTCGCGCGAATTTTGATAGGTACAAACTTACAAAGTACGATTTCATGATAGTTCGTATTTTAGTTAGTTTTGAGCGATTAGGAACTGGTGCATTTGTTTTTTGTGGTTTTATTTTTTCGATTTCTTGGGATTTAAAGTTTTTTGATTAGTTATTGCCGTAATTAACTTTGTTTTGAAGTGAACACTAAAATTAATTCGGAAACGCAATTTTTCCTTGTGAAGGATTAAAGTGTCTGTAATCGGTACCTACTTAGCAAGATAAATACTTTGAGTTTTACAGAAAAATATAATCTCGTTACTTCACCTAAATAAACCTACCCCTGATTTGAATATTCTCAGAAAACTAAAACCCATAATGTGCATTTTAGTCGATCAGCGTAGGTTAGCGTGTTCAATGGCTGGTCGGCTGCTCTCATTCAAACAATTTGTAAATCTATCTAGTAATAGATACGTGGTGACTTCTGTGTACTTTGTTGTTTGTCATCTGTCCGGGGTAAAGAAGCGAATAATGAAGAGTTGTGGCTGTTTACATTGTGAGTAATTACAAACATTTTCAATAATGCGTAGTTAGAAAACAATTTATTGTTCGTGCGCCATCTCTAACAAAGCGAGGGAAACAATTACGAATTGACTCGAAGAGTTGAGTTGCTACATTTAAGTCAATAGATGGCTCTTATATCATTTACTTGATACTGACAACATTTACTTGAATTAATTGTAATTTTGTGACGGTATATAAAATATGAAAAGTTAATAACCACTATTTGTATTTTATATTTAGGCATATTTAAATAATAGGAAAATAAAACCGGCGTTATTAAATACCAATGTCAGAACTCGGAACAGATTTTCTCGGTCAATTCCCCCCCCCCCCCCCTAAATATTTTCAGTTGTTTATTCAAGGCTTTGACTCGATTTCATGCCGAGCACGCCACTGAATACGATACTTTTTCAAGTAATGGTTCGAGCCAATTTCACCAATCAAAACTAAATCTGATCAGCGAGTTTAAACCGCGCTCAAAAGCGGTCAGTGTACATATTCTGTAACAATGACGACCCTGACAGCTCTTGAAAGCAGTTTGGGTATTTATTTATTTATTTACAGAAATCTTACCTACAGCTACCATTACAGATCTGCGATCCAATGCGAGAGTGGCCTTACATGCTAAATCCTTAATCTAAATCCTATAAAATTACATACCTTATTCTAAATCTTAACCTACATCTGAATAACATATTATATATAATGCAGCTTTTGCGAATTCACCCAAGCTGCACAACAATACATCAACCCTCTCGTGAACTTCGTTCACCACCCGAATGGCTCTGGTGAGAGGAGTCCTCGCCAATAGGTTGGTTCTGGCTGCAGGCACAGCCAGTAGGGGCGGTCGTCGCCGCCTCCACACGTACCTGTCAGGCACACAAAGTTTCAGGTGCCGCAGCACTCCCGGGTTATGCGCCCCTCCACGCAGTAGCTTCACTACATACGCTGCGAGTGCAAAGTCCCGTCGCACCTTTAACGCGTTGTACCCTACCATACCCAGTACAAATAGTGTAGGGTACATCAATGGGTAAAATGGATAAACCCCATAAAGCTTGAAATACAAGTGTCTGGTGAACTTATTTCGGACACGTTCCAACATGACACTATATTTCGCCTCATGAGGATCACGATCAGTTTCAATGGTGAAGTCGGCCGTTGAGGCATTCGGCATTCAACATCCGAACAAACTAATTAAGCATGTAGCTAAGTATAATTGTCACGAAAACAAATATAAAACAATTTGTAATTTCATCCTATTACTATTATTTCAATAATAATAGTTAGTCAATTCGATGTCAAAATGTGTGATGTGTTTGCTCATTAATTTAAGGTGTAAGCGCCATGGTAGTCCGCGAAATTCAATTTTTCTTCCGTTTTTTGAAATTTGCAAGTCAGTGGCGAGTTGTATGTTGATTAAAAAATGATTTGCGACCGTAACAAATATGGCTTAATAGAGTTATAATCATTGAATTTTCATGAAATATGTAGTCATTGAATGAGATTAAATAAACTTAGACGGTTGTGTTGATGATTTTAATTCTGTAAATAAATACGTGTTACAACACTGACATATTGCAAAAAAACCTAAGATAATTTGAATTTTACTAGCCACCCTGACGCTTCGCACAAGCATTTGTAACTTGTTAGAATTATAATAAGATCAATTAAAATTTATTAACACTCAGATTCATTATCACGCTGTTGTAAGTTGTCGTTCTGATATGAAATAAATTTATTTAATTAAGTATTCTATTTCTTATTGACACCCTTAACTTTTTGACAGGAAAATATCAATGTATGCGTTGCAGTCTTAAATACCGCATCGTTTTCATCTGTTAGCTGCTGTGAAAATAATTATATCAGATGCAATCCTAATAAAACGCAATATGTCTCACACTTCGCAATAACATAGTAGTAAAACTAGTACTTCAATCTTTATGACACAACCGTTTAAAATTACAACACAGTACATTGAACGTTTGACATGCCAAAGAGTTTCAACAACAGCAGTAAAAAATCATGTTTGCATTTTTAAAACCACTTCCGCATCTTTATTTACACCAAGATATAATAGAACGCAAAACACAGGACCATTAAAATTACAGTTAAAGTCAAATATAAAAATCTAACATTAATAATAACTCTCGCGCCTATCTCGTTCCGTAGATCTCAATTTTTAAGTAACGAATCCAGTTTATAATAACAATTGCATACGCCACTAGCCGTAAACATCTTTTATAAAAGTTCTAAAAATACGGCGCGAGTTGTGTGAGTTTGAATTATAAACGTGCGCTGGCGCCTTGCCAGCCGCGCACCGCGCATGCGCGAGCTAAATAGCACAACCATTTTTCACTTCTTTCTCTTCCCAGTTCCCAAAACTGAAAGTCGCAGCTCTGATACTGCGATGCTCAATTAGTGCGACTTAGCGCCGTGTTATAGTGAAAGTGATATTTTATAGTAGTTGAACGTTTATAGTTTTGTACTAACATGTCGCCCAAGATACCCGTGCCGCCGCTACAGGAGATTACACTGTCGTTAGTGGCGAGACAGTTGATCCACGCCCTCACACGCGTCTCATCCGAAGAAGATGCCGCGCTGGAGTTCGCGATGGTCTCCTCGTACTACGAGAGCATGGGAGCCACCAACGACATATTCCAAGATCTCGTTAACTTAATACTTACTTCAGAATACCTGGAGCCATCCGTTAGATACTACACAATGAAACTGCTGCTCAAAGAAAACGTGAAAAGCTTAGCGACGGGGATCTTCCCTCTTCCCTATTATAGGAAAGTCCTTGAGCTCATTATGGAGCAAGGCCACCACTTGACTGCTCTCAATTTGAAAGGCGTGTGGGTTAAGGACGACCATCTTCCAATAATGTACCAGCTGCTTAAAAACCTACCTAATTTAACGTGCTTAAATATTCCTTACATCGCTAACGATGAAGTGCTCAAATATATCGGTAAATATAATAAAGTGTTGAAGTTATTGGACATTTCTGGTGAAACGGACATTACAGAGATTGGTATAGATGCGATGTTATCTGGGAACCCACAGCTGACTCAAAGTCTGACCGTGGTGAACATCGGAATGTACGGGGAGGAGAACATTGATCACACAGACGTCGCTTTATTAATACGGCGGCTGCCAAACCTCACTAATCTTGGCAGTTACTCGTTCGTTGGTAAAGCTGTTTACTCCATATACAGGACTGATCCTGATTTCAAAACAAAACTGGCGTACATGCACGACATGCAGACAAATTTGCGGACGATGAAGGCGATCGTTGCTCTGTGTCCGATGATAGAGACTATATACCTCGAGGAGCCGGACCAAGGAGTTTTGCAACAAATCAAAGAGTTAACCTACGTTACCAAAATAAAGCTGAATAAATTCCAATGCCACGAGCTCCACCAGCTGTTAGATAAAGTCGGACATAGAGTAGGAACATTGATGCTTTCGGGATCGACTGGGTCATTCAACTTCACTAGGTTAGCAGAAACTTGCAGGAACCTGGAGAGCATAGAGTTCTACCAGATTCAGACGGCGACTCATGAAGAAGAGATACCTTTTAACAATCTGGAGCATGTTGAAATTATTCACGGCAATCTGTCGACGTCGTGTCTTAAGTACCTGATGACTGGTAGTCCTAAGTTAAAGAAGTTAATCATTGGCGATGAAATTAAGCTGGACGACAATGATATGTCGCGGTAAGTTACTTGTGTTGATTCCTCATTTTATTTTAAATACTTACACTAACTACGACCGCGTGAAATTATTATAAAAATATTACTTCCCCATTTGAATCGGATTTTGTTAACAATTTCATGGTTTTTATTTTTTTTGCACGCAAAGAATTAGGGTTCTTATTTTTTTAATAAAAGAAGCCTACGCTACTCCGTATAACATCAGCTATCTGCCAGTAAAATTCCCGTCAAAAATCGCAGATTAGTCAGAACAAACAGACAGACAAAATGTGTTTTGTTATAAGTACTTACCGTATATACTTTTATGCATTCAGTAAAAGCTGTTATTTTGAAATTACAAACAGACAGTTCAATTTTGATTTATTTGTATAGATTACCATAACATGAAACTTTCTACAGCGGTCATATAGATACCTCTTCCATGAAGCCTCAACTTTATTAACGCATTCAGTGACTCATTTGCATACATACCTTTAGTCAGAGCTTCCCCTTGCGTTCTACGCTTACTTTTAAGATTACTAATTGTTTTGCATGTCAAGAAAGAAAGTGTTACAAAAATATCAACACGAAATACACAGGAAATATCGACTCAGGAGAAACTCAAAAAAAAAAAAAGTTGGTTATACATATGATATGATAGGTTACAGCAGTGCTCGGTTCTTGTTGTTTTCTTCTACCTTTTATCGCTTTAAGTAACATCAAAGTAAAATGATAAAAATATTTCATACAATTATCCTTACCATCTTGTACTTACACAACAACTTTTCTCTTTCCAGCATGCTTCGCCGAAACAAGTTCGAGAACCTCGAAGGCATTTGGTTCCCCAACGCCCCTCGTCTCACGTCTGGCACAGTGGACCTGCTCATCGAGTGCTGTCCCAAACTGCAGAGCCTGGGTCAGCTGAGCGGTTGGCAGTTCACCCCTGATGATATGATGCTGATGAGGGCCATCACAGCGAGTACTAACACAGACATCGTGTTATCACCGCTTGGTATATTCCAACAAGGGCATTAAGTGTTGGTGCTGACAGTATAGTGTTTGTGCATTTGTTTTGTGTATGCTGGTGGCCGACTATGAAGTCTTAAACCAGGAGTAATTCTAGTGTTGGAAAATGACCGCGCTAGACGACTTGATAGCTCTGTCTCTTTCCCACTCTGGAATTACTCCTGTTTTGACGTCGTAGTGGGTCCCTGATCAAACAATGTGGAGGTGTGGTATTTTTTCACAAGTTTTTTAATCAGTGTATTTACTTCACTACAAAATGTATGTCAATCATGAAATTGGGCAGCCTTTTGTGAAAAGGAATAGATGTATGAATTCTTTATTATACCTTTATCTACTCAATGTGTAAAATACTGCTGCTTTTATATTTTTATATAAGAAAGTAATTTATAAATTGTAATATTCTAGTCAATGAAGGGAAACTTAATTTATTTTACAATTATAACTCGACAACAAAATGTGGAATTAACACAAATAAATATTTTATTACGTTTTCATCTGTTTATTAAAATCAAAATTAAATTCAAATTTCACATGAATAATCCTAGTCAATCCTAGGTAATCGTATACGGGATGTACACTCAATTAATAAGTAAAATAAGTAGTGTTAATAAGTAATAAAAAACATCAAAGACCAGACAATATTCTTAATATTAAAATCAAAATCAAATTTCACATGAATAATCCTAGTCAATCCTAGGTAATCGTATACGGGATGTATACTCAATTAATAAGTAAAATAAGTAGTGTTAATAAGTAGTAAAAAACATCAAAGACCAGACAATATTCTTAATATTAAAATCAAAATCAAATTCAAATTTCACATGAATAATCCTAGTCAATCCTAGGTAATCGTATACGGGATGTATAGGTACTCAATTAATAAGTAAAATAAGTAGTGTTAATAACTAGTAAAAAACATCAAAGACCAGACAATATTCTTAATATTAAAATCAAAATCAAATTTGAAATGAATAATCCTAGTCAATCCTAGGTAATCGTATACGAGATGTATACTCAATTAATAAGTAAAATAAGTAGTGTTAATAACTAGTAAAAAACATCAAAGACCAGACAATATTCTTAATATTAAAATCAAAATCAAATTTGAAATGAATAATCCTAGTCAATCCTAGGTAATCGTATACGAGATGTATACTCAATTAATAAGTAAAATAAGTAGTGTTAATAACTAGTAAAAAACATCAAAGACCAGACAATATTCTTAGTATATATAAAAGCAAATCACAGCCAAATAATTCATTGTTCACTATCATTAAGGCCCACTTTCATCACTAATGACGAAATATATTTAAATTCGGAATGTGGTTCTATTGCTGTCACTCGTTTGAAGATGAAAGGGACAACGATATGGATGCATTTAGTGATATGCAATGCAAGTGGGCCTCAGAATATACGTGAGGTGGTGGGTTACCAGTAGCGAAGGTTAATTTTTGTAAGAGGTAAGTCGAGTACATATCTTTAATTGTGATTTTAGGTATTATTTGTCTATGAAATCTTATGAAAATTATATCCTTTGAAAACTCGCTCGTTTTCAAAGGGAAGCCGTTAGGAATCTTCGCCACTGCTGGTTACATAAGTTTTTGTTCTTTTACGTTATTGTTCGTTGGCCGGAGGCGGAGGCGGTATGTTCTCATTATTATTCTTGGATTTCTTCTTATTGACTCGAGTTTTCCACATTTTGCATTCGTCGGCACACTTGGTCGTGATAATGCTCCTGCAAAGACGAGATCAATAAATGCCTGAATTTTCAGAAAACATTTCCAGCAGACGAGCCAATCTGGGAAGCCGTACAAGGATCTTCAACTTTTTCCTATTTTTTTAGTCCACAGCTGAGCATAAGTCTAACTGAAGTTAGTAATAACAAAATTAGTAAAAAAAATGTCCAACTCTTGTCTACCATAACTCTTGGACCATAAGTTAATTTCAGAGGACATTCCAATACTAAATTCATAAACTGGCAATCTTCCAGTAACCCAAAAAAACATTTGTGAAAGTTGTAACTTTTTCCACAAAATTGTTAATTGTTTGTAAAAAGTCGTGTCCGTCACCCTTTTACGATCAGCAGTGAAATAAATAAATATTGCTTGATGCATTCAAACCACTGTCAATGCAATTTTCTTCACTAATCTCACACTCTAGCTAGAGAAACATCGTCAGCAAATCTCTAAGAAGAGGTGTCAGAGATTTCTTGACGATGTTTTATTGATTGTTACTATGCTTTCCCATCCCACCGGCGAAACATCAACAAAAATTATGTCGAAATCTCTATTTGTCTCTCCCTTTTCTCTTCTCAATTGAAATATTTTATCTAATGAGACAAAATGTTGTCATTAAAACTTTTCGTAAGTGGGACCGCACAGTTTGTTTTTAACATGAACCAACTGCTGATTCTGGTTGTTCCCTTGTCCCCAATTTTGAACGTAACGGAATATTCTGAACCAACTTACCGAACAAGATTTTCTCGCACGTGGAATCTGTCCATGATTTCCATGATGACGTCTGATGTTATCTTTGGGTCCAAGCACATTTTAGCTGGCTTGTCTTGAAAGGCTGGCGATCTCTTTCCGGTCAATGAATGGGTAGCCAGGATCCTATGGGCGTAAAATGTCTATAGTAATTTACAGTCAAGAAGTCATATAAATAGATGTCATATTTGATTCAACAGGTGTGAGCATTTTACGTGGGATGCGATCGAGCGAAGTTAACAGTAAAAATAAATATATCTGAGTTTTTGCTTTTTTAAATTCAATTTGCAGGGTTCCAATGTAAATAATTGCTTCTTAATTTTTGTGTCTATATCTAGATAAGAATAGATAATTAATTTTTAGGAGTTCTATCTCCGTAGGCACGGGCACCACATAATATTGGACATAAACAACAACACGAGCTCATTCTTAAAGATTCCGTGATATCCAAAAGTTATCCCTAACCATGAAATAAATTAAACAATTAGTCTCACCTTCTTGGAAACACAGCAAGGAGTAGTGTCCTCGTAGCAATGGTGAACGATTTCCAATTCACTCTCTTGAATTGGTCTCGATGTATTAATGTCTTTCCACTTCCAATCGGCACCTGAAATCAGCATCATCATCTTTATTTCTAACACGATTTTTACAAAATGCATTTAAGTTTTAAAAAAATCTGTATTTTATGCAGAATGCCCAACAGCCCTCTTTCTACAATAACAATGTTCGGTTGCTCTGAAATAAAAAACAACATTGTCGAAAATACCATGCACAAAATACTACAATACTCCCATAAAATAATACTTGTTACTTTAAAACTTGGTTGTTACAACCTAACGGTTCATCGAATATTCTTTATTTGGGCTGTTTGTAAAATACACTAATACAAAAAGGTACATACCCATTCATCATTCGCCGCTCCTTTATTCTGAACCGTCTTTACAGCCATATTGTTGTACTTATTAGTTATGAGTACATTATCATCTGAACGATTGAATTCCTCATTCGCGCTGTTTTCTTCTCCTTCTTCCCTGATATCTTCATCAACGGTCTGATTGTTAGGAGTTTGGTTCATATCTTCAACTTTTACCGGGAAAGGCACATGTTGGTTTGAGTTTTGGTCGAGTGCCGAAGATGTTGCCCGCGTCATTACATGCAGCAGTTTGAGTATAGTGGTCAAATGTTCCGAGAATATTAGGAGTTCACTTTGACTGACTGTGACTTTTTGATTGCCTGCACCGTTTTGAAGATTATTCCTTCTTGTTGAATCTGGTACAGATATGTTTCTGGACAGATCTAGACTGTCATTGCGTGCTCTTTTGCGATTCATCATAGTTTTGATGTTGGATTTTCGCATCATTTTTGGTATCACTGGAGTAGCCCTGTGCGAAGGTGTGATGATTTTTTTGCTAGACCTTCTATTGGAATATTGACGTTTGCATTTTTCCAGTTTAATTTTTTTTGTCTCTACCTGTAATTTAGAAGTTTTATTTTTAAATTGTCGCTGTCTACCCTCGGAATCGATATAGTAAAATGTACTTAAAAATGGATAATATTTTTGTGTTCACCAAAAATCTTAAGGTACATCTATGTATGCATTTCTAAAATATTGATCTTAAACCCGTTTAATTGTTTTACTATAATTAAACTACTCGGCCAACAAAATATGTTACATCAAACAAATTCCAAATTAACACCAAGATATATAACACTTTTTTATTGTAGTGCGCTGCAAATATTCTATTGTAACAATAACTATTTTATTCTTCCCCGAAAAATACTGATCGTGCACCAAATATTCCTGAATGTTACACAAAATTTTTAGGATGCATCCTAGTACCGTATACCCATTTAAAACGGTTTTGTACAACTTTTATGTGCTGGTTGTTGGTTGGACTGTACGTAACGGGGCATTGGGGAAACGTCCTCCCTCCCCCCCCCCCTTGGGGCACCCCGACGTTAGGTTACGTTAGGTTACTTTAAACCCTGCAGGCAGAAATAGGAGCCCCGCGTAGCGGGGCTACGTCGACTTCTTCACAGTGCCCCGTTTCGTATCCACTGACCAAATTTTTTAAGTCCCAAAAATATTTTTATAGTTTTACTAATAAAATAATAGCTTGTTTTTAAAATTAGGTGTATTACTATTTTTACAAATTTGCAACAGTTGTTAAATAGATGCTCGTTATGACATATTTTAATTAACATATTTTGGTGCACATTCAGTATATTTGGTGGAACACAGGCAAAATTAGGTAAATGAAATGGGAATAAATTGAAGTACTTTTAAATACCATCCCTTAAAAATGAGCAGAAAGCCGAAACCGGATGGCGTTCACGATTACAAATACACACAATGTAAAACATTAAACCCTTAGAACATTTAGCATTAAGCTCGAGCGGAATACCTAGAATCCTAGAGTAATAAAAGATTCATCAACGAGACAGCTAGTAGGTCTTGTCATTGAAGTTACATCATCGTGTGCTGTGCGCTGTACCGTATTTAATGCAAGTAAGTAGTTACATATAAAGACTCCACTGCATCATCTATCAAGCCTTTTCCCAACTGTATTGGGGTCGGCTTCCAGCCTTAACCGGATGCAACTGAATACCAGTATTTTACATGGAGCGACTGCCTATCAGACCTCCACAACCCAGTTACAACTGGGTAATACGATACCCCTTGGTAAGACTAGTTGTCAGACTTTTTTGGGCCACTGACTACCTAACGACTGTCAAAGATCTACAAATGACACCCGGGACCAACGGCTTAACGTAAACTCGGTATGTAACGGGTGGTCACCCATCCACAGACCAACCTAGGCAAGCACGGCTTAACCTAAAGATCGACCCGAGCGGCTGTTTTTATTTAGCCACGAGCTCCTCATAAAGACTCCACTACATTCACTATTAAAACCTACCTCAGCAGAATCTCCAGACTGTGCACCTTGGTCATCGCTGGGCACCCAAGATGACGCGCTTGAGGAGAAGTCCTCTGCCTCCTCTTCATTCTTCATGCTCGGCCCTGCTATTTCTTCCCTTTCTGGTTTCTTAACCATCGTATCCAGCATTTCACGATCTCCTGTGCCGCGAAGAAATCATGAATGAATAATCATTTTGTCGTCTCACTTATTCTGATTGGTTCGGTATACCTACCCACATAAGACCTTTGACCGTTTTCACTAACACTATTTAAGCAACACTTAAAGGAATGCCTAATATTGAGTTGGAATTTCTACTCTGGGTGCTGAACGCACTATTTTCAGGCTCTAGATGTCGCTGGGTGTACGTGAAAACGCACCGACTTTGAACATATTTATCCAAATAAAGAAAGGTATCGGCTAAAACGGGGTGATTAGAGACGCAGGGGTGAATCGGGACAAAACTTTGAAAAGGACTTTAACGTTATGTTAATATTACCAACAAATACTGTAGAGTATGTGTTATATTCACTCGATTATACTTAATTATTTAACCTTCGTATACTCGCGTCAAATTTTATAACACCTATACCTGCGCACGGTCTGACAGACCGAAGGTTTTAAAATCAATTTCGGGTTTTTTTTTCAAATAAGTTATACTTGAAGATTATATTCTCTGAGAACATACTACGTAGTATCGTAAAACTGATAATTTACTGACAATATGAAAAATAGTTAGATTTTTGTAAGAGGTCGTAAAATGTTAGCAAAGGTGTTTTTTTTCGTCTTACATACTTCCAAACCTAAAAGATACATTATTAGCTATTATAAACAAAAATAATTTGGGGCATAAGTATCATAATTTAAGTTTCAGTACAAAATCACGGAAGACAAATTTTGTAACACCTAAACCCGCGTCGGTCTCACAGACCGATATTCGCCGAATACGGCTATATGCGCCATTTGCACCAATACACGTAGCAACTAATCATGCAGCTAACAGGAAGTACAAAATGCCATCATTGATTGTAATAGAAAAAATCACGTAAGACTGTTTTATCGGTCTCACAGACCAACTCGCGAGTATAGGAAGGTTGAAGTCCTTGTTGGCAACATACCATATTAATTCAAAGTATGAATTTGGAATTTTGTTTCATTTAAGTTATATTTAACCAACGTCTAAACAATAATCACTTAATATCGTGTCCTGCGTGTCCTGTTGTTTGTTCACTACAGGAACTGATGGACGCTACTGAAAGCGCCAAACTAGTTGCTCAGTTCTGGGCTGACACTATTTAGATTGCCATCGGCACGCTAAGACAAAGAACGTTTAAATAAGGTTGAATGCAACTTTGAAATTTTAATAACATGAAGTTGGTATTTCTTAATTCTTCTGTATCTAATATAGTACCTGTTTCTTCTTTTACGAAAAAATTAACTACTGCGCAAGTACAACTCGGAATAAATATACGCTACATTTTTGCGAAATTTATTCTCACTTTTATTAAAGTCTTGTTGGTATCTTATGAAAAAAAAAATCTGCTTAAATATTTCTAAAATAAATAAATAACCACATTCTTATTTACCTACACAAATACAGACATACAAATTGAAACAAAGATAATTTTAGACAACAGCCTACCAATTTCATTATTACCAACTTCGTACTAACCGTTACGGATTAGGTACCTGCGCAAGGGTAGCAACAATTCAAAATTCAAATAGGTACTCACGTGCGCGCGCAACCAACGTCGCCATTTCCTCCTCTCCGCGCCGGTTCACCGTCATCAGATCGCCTGGCAGCAGGTCCTTATTCAAGGGGCTCACCACAGCCCTGATGTACACGACATCACGACCACCACTCTTCCACTCCACAAGCAACCAGTTGCAATCACTCTGCTTAGAACAAGACATTACGATCACTCTAAGATGCGAACACTTCGAGCTGTGGTATATGACTAGATCGCTCAACGCATAGCAAGGGCCGCTTCAGGTAAAAGTTTCATTACAACGGTCCCTTACTGCAATTATTACATCCCCACCCTTCGAAATGAACAATGGTTTTCGCCAACAGCCCCTGAGCTCACAAAAAATGCATCCTTTTTTGCAACGTAGGTACTTGCTTCCTAGTAAGTTTCTGAGCGGAGATTTAGATTCTTTTGTATTCAGTTGTCTTGCCGAAAAAGTTTATAAAACAATAGACTGGTCTTTCTTTTTGTTATTTTGCCGGAAGGGCTAGTTGAAGAAGTACGCAGGTAAAAAGTTATAAGTAGAATGTACAAGGACAAATTTTAAGTTAATTGGATGTTCAATTCAAGAGTTATTTTTTATTGATTTCTAATTAGAGTTAAAGTCTACATCACCTGACTATGTAAATAACAACAAAAGAGTGAAAATCAAAAACAACAAAATAATTCATATCTATTCGTTTCTTATCACAAAGGAAGTGAGTCAGCTGCAAAAGATGATTAAAATAATTTCGATAATCTTTTACTGATGATTCACAACCAAGAAGTCTTTTCAGTTATATTAACTTTGATTCTACATCACTTTAAAAACGCTGTGACTTTTACTGTCGAGTACGGTTGCTGGCGTTGCTGCCTCTGACAAATCATCCCTCGTCATCACTGTAAACTTTATTCAAACTCAAACTGTTTATTGCATTCATGTGTACATTTAGTTGTTACATATATGTAAGTAAGTTCCAACATGAAACCCGGTTAGGGCAAGGCAACATAATAGATTGGACAAAACAAACATCCAGTGAGTAGACGTACAGTCGCCATCAGATATATCGTAGCGGGCGAGGTACTTAAATATTTCGGAGCAGCATTACTTTTCAATAAATTCGTTACACTAGATATGGCCAATAACATCAGAACATGCAATATATCATAAATATAAGAGCAGCGACTTTTCAATACATTCGGAAAACATAACGAGCTTAAAATATCAGAAAGAACAGAACTGCAAAGGTATCGACGCAGTCAGGATGATCATAAAGATCGGAACATTTATGGAAAATATACCTTCTTCTTCTTAGCGTGTCGATGGCAAAAAGTTCAGATGTTATGTTTAGCCCAAAACTCAGCCACGCGGACCCCACTCACTGATGCAGTAAGCAGATCTTCGAGTGCGCAGGTGATAGGGCATGCGGTGCAAGATGGAAGGTGGGCCGTTGTCTGTGGGGAGACGCCGCATACGCACTTGAGGTCTGAGCTGTCCATGAACCCCCATCTGCAGAGATTGTCTTTGGTCCGGTCGACTTGGGTTCGAAGTCTGTTTAAGGATTTCCAAGTCGGCCACGGCAACGCGTGCCCAGGTGGGAGGTTCAATCGACTGGGCAATCGACTATAGTCGATTGGCTAATCCTTTCACCACGATGGCAAATATAAATAAATATACCTTAAGTCTGTATCACACAGTTTAAATTCGTTGCTATATTGTCTTTGATGTTGTCAAAAATCAAAGATTGCGATTTAACACAACGGGTGCTGCTTTCGTATACATATATTTATGGCATCTTTAGATAGGAAAGTAAGACCGCCTTTATTTTTAGTTTTTATCAAATAAAGGTCATCATCGTTGTAATTATCAGCATTTATAATTCATGAAGGCAGCTCTCACATTTGATCTTGGAATGGAAATAATTGACCACACACCCAGAAATATATGCTTAGGCCGCCTCCTCTCTATATCTGCTCTGAGAAAATACCCCATACGTCATGCCAAAATAAAAGATCGAAGATCGACATGCATAATATAGTGTAATTTAAACTGTGTCAAAACATTTATGGAAAATATACCTTAAGTCTGTAGACTTAAGGAATATTTTCCATAAATGTTCCGATCTATATGATCATCCTGACTGCGTCGATACCTTTGTAGTTCTGTGCTTTCTGATATCTTTAGCTCGTTATGTGTTCCAAATTTATTGAAAAGTCGCTGCTCTTATATTTGTGACAAATTGCATGTTCTGATGTTATTGACCAAATCTAGTGTAACGAATTTATTGAAAAGTAATGCTGCTCCGAAATATTTGAGTACCTCGCCCGCTACGATATATCTGATGGCGACTGTACACTGAATTGCAAGTTTGTATACAAATATAATTATTATCGATATTATTATTCTCGTAACTATATGGTTGCTGGTGGGTTTCTGCTGTCAGAACTAAAATAACTGAAAGGACTAGTAATTTACTAGGAAAAGTCGCATATGGATGGAGCTTACTGACAAAGAAGAATAATCCATAATTTCAACGACCGGGGTGGGTGTTTCAGTGTTTGGATCACAACCCTACCAAGCAAAACTAGCCTTGATTGTCTCACTGCTGCGTCAGAGGATTCTTCTCTATGAGAGTGAATGCCCAGTGAGGGTTGGTGTAGATACCACGTAATTATCTTTCATTCTAGACATTTGCATTCTTTCTTTTCTAAGAGCAGTAAGTGATGAAACAAATCACATAAAATACACACGTACACGCGAGATTCGAGCTCACGACTTACAACTTGTAAGTGAGGCCGTTACTATAATACTAGATCATCACTGTGCTCATCACAACCAGATAAAGTATTAATTGGAAAGGAACTGTATGAAGTTTATGTCAGACTTAAAAATTACGTGACTGCACCCCCTCCTATACTGCGTACTGTTTATTTTGGTCTCTGCCAGTCCGTCCTCCAATATGGTATCTCTGTCTAGGGTGGCGCAGGTAAGTCCACATTTATTGAAGTCGAGAGAACACAAAGAGCGGCCATTGAAGTAATGCTCAAGAAACCTTTACTGTATTCAACTGACAATCTCTATAAGGATTTCCCGGTCCTCCGTGTCCGACAGCTTTTTATCCTAAATACGGTACTACAAACACAGAAAATTAAAATCCAGGCCAGACTACACAGAGTTAATCTCAAAACGTACATTTAGGATACCCATCCCCCAAGCAAACTCTTATGGCAAGACGCTCTCCAAACGATTTATTTCCATGCAAATACAACGAAGCTGTTAAAAACTCTAACATAGTAGACCTCAACATATCCCTATGTAAAAAGGTCATAAAGAACTGGCTCCTTTTCCTATGTAGGCTCGGAATTGTAGTTATTTCCTAGGAATTGTGTACAATTCCTAGATTTCACACTTTTCCGGTAACATAGATAAGTTAACCGAGACGAGACCGAGACTTAGAGATCGTACACGAATTGCAACAGAATACCCATCTATTTTATTTATTTATTTAAACTTCATGCACAATAGTGGTACATAGGCGGACTTAATGCCACAAGGCATTCTCTACCAGTCAACCTTGGGGTCAAATAGGCATAGTGATAGAGTACAAAAAAATAAATAAGAAAAATATCATTTCATTAACATAAATTGAAATACATAAATAGGCACATACTAATACATATATATACAAATAAAATGAAATAAACTAATATATATTATAATACATACAAATAGTCCAAAATACGAGAAACATTCTAATAATTACTATGACTACTAATGACAAGCTTATGAGCAATTTAGTCTGTTAATTTATCTATGTGTTTGTCAGGCGGAAATCTAGACGTCTTAAAAAAGCTAGCTAAGTGCCTTACATCATATGATATGGATAGAAAGGGATTAATAAAGAAGTATGAAAGAAGAAGACATGCTACGTCGACCCCAAATACATTGGGATAAAGGCAGGAGGGCGCTGGATCTTGAAATATTGATGTGAATACATTTTCAGTAAATTGCTTTGTTTTTTATTATTAATTGATATGATTTGAGTTGATAATCTAAAAATGCATCCTTTTTGCAACGTAGGTACTTGCTTCCTAGTAAGTTTCTAATCTGGGAACCCACAGCTGACTCAAAGTCTGACCGTGGTGAACATCGGAATGTACGGGGAGGAGAACATTGATCACACAGACGTCGCTTTATTAATACGGCGGCTGCCAAACCTCACTAATCTTGGCAGTTACTCGTTCGTTGGTAAAGCTGTTTACTCCATATACAGGACAGATCCTGATTTCAAAACAAAACTGGCGTACATGCACGACATGCAGACAAATTTGCGGACGATGAAGGCGATCGTTGCTCTGTGTCCGATGATAGAGACTATATACCTCGAGGAGCCGGACCAAGGAGTTTTGCAACAAATCAAAGAGTTAACCTACGTTACCAAAATAAAGCTGAATAAATTCCAATGCCACGAGCTCCACCAGCTGTTAGATAAAGTCGGACATAGAGTAGGAACATTGATGCTTTCGGGATCGACTGGGTCATTCAACTTCACTAGGTTAGCAGAAACTTGCAGGAACCTGGAGAGCATAGAGTTCTACCAGATTCAGACGGCGACGCATGAAGAAGAGATACCTTTTAACAATCTGGAGCATGTTGAAATTATTCACGGCAATCTGTCGACGTCGTGTCTTAAGTACCTGATGACTGGTAGTCCTAAGTTAAAGAAGTTAATCATTGGCGATGAAATTAAGCTGGACGACAATGATATGTCGCGGTAAGTTACTTGTGTTAATCAACACAAGTACCTCATTTTATTTTAAATACTTACACTAACTACGACCGCGTGAAATTATTATAAAAATATTACTTCCCCATTTGAATCGGATTTTGTTAACAATTTCATGGTTTTTATTTTTTTTGCACGGAACCCTAATTCTTATTTTTTTAATAAAAGAAGCCTACGCTACTCCGTATAACATCAGCTATCTGCCAGTAAAATTCCCGTCAAAATTCGCAGATTAGTCAGAACAAACAGACAGACAAAATGTGTTTTGTTATAAGTACTTACCGTATATACTTTTATGCATTCAGTAAAAGCTGTTATTTTGAAATTACAAACAGACAGTTCAATTTTGATTTATTTGTATAGATTACCATAACATGAAACTTTCTACAGCGGTCATATAGATACCTCTTCCATGAAGCCTCAACTTTATTAACGCATTCAGTGACTCATTTGCATACATACCTTTAGTCAGAGCTTCCCCTTGCGTTCTACGCTTACTTTTAAGATTACCAATTGTTTTGCATGTCAAGAAGTTACAAAAATATCAACACGAAATACACAGGAAATATCGACTCAGGAGAAACTCAAAAAAAAAAAAAGTTGGTTATAGATATGATATGATAGGTTACAGCAGTGCTCGGTTCTTGTTGTTTTCTTCTACCTTTTATCGCTTTAAGTAACATCAAAGTAAAATTATAAAAATATTTCATACAATTATCCTTACCATCTTGTACTTACACAACAACTTTTCTCTTTCCAGCATGCTTCGCCGAAACAAGTTCGAGAACCTCGAAGGCATTTGGTTCCCCAACGCCCCTCGTCTCACGTCTGGCACAGTGGACCTGCTCATCGAGTGCTGTCCCAAACTGCAGAGCCTGGGTCAGCTGAGCGGTTGGCAGTTCACCCCTGATGATATGATGCTGATGAGGGCCATCACAGCGAGTACTAACACAGACATCGTGTTATCACCGCTTGGTATATTCCAACAAGGGCATTAAGTGTTGGTGCTGACAGTATAGTGTTTGTGCATTTGTTTTGTGTATGCTGGTGGCCGACTATGAAGTCTTAAACCAGGAGTAATTCTAGTGTTGGAAAATGACCGCGCTAGACGACTTGATAGCTCTTTCAAAATTGGGGGCAAGGGAACAACCAGAATCAGCAGTTGGTTCATGTTAAAAACAAACTGTGCGGTCCCACTTACGAAAAGTTTTAATGACAACATTTTGTCTCATTAGATAAAATATTTCAATTGAGAAGAGAAAAGGGAGAGACAAATAGAGATTTCGACATAATTTTTGTTGATGTTTCGCCGGTGGGATGGGAAAGCATAGTAACAATCAATAAAACATCGTCAAGAAATCTCTGACACCTCTTCTTAGAGATTTGCTGACGATGTTTATTTTATTGTATATTTTATTGTTTAGACGTTGGTTAAATATAACTTAAATGAAACAAAATTCCAAATTCATAATGGAATGTAGGTATTTATGATGCGTTCGGCCATGAAAATCAAAGCTTTGGTTCCCAAGCCGGCTCACGACAAACTACGACTTTAGTCAAGGCATGTAGCAAAAGTTACCTAAAGGACTATTTGTCGAAGTGTGCCGTTAAATCGAGAAAAAACTTTGAATTAATATGGTATGTTGCCAACAAGGACTTCAACCTTCCTATACTCGCGAGTTGGTCTGTGAGACCGATAAAACAGTCTTACGTGATTTTTTCTATTACAATCAATGATGGCATTTTGTACTTCCTGTTAGCTGCATGATTAGTTGCTATGTGTATTGGTGCGAATGGCGCATATAGCCGTATTCGGCGAATATCGGTCTGTGAGACCGACGCGGGTTTAGGTGTTACAAAATTTGTCTTCCGTGATTTTGTACTGAAACTTAAATTATGATACTTATGCCCCAAATTATTTTTGTTTATAATAGCTAATAATGTATCTTTTAGGTTTGGAAGTATGTAAGACGAAAAAAAACACCTTTGCTAACATTTTACGACCTCTTACAAAAATCTAACTATTTTTCGGCATATTGTCGGTAAATTATCAGTTTTCCGATACTACGTAGTATGTTCTCAGAGAATATAATCTTCAAGTATAACTTATTTGAAAAAAAAACCCGAAATTGATTTTAAAACCTTCGGTCTGTCAGACCGTGCGCAGGTATAGGTGTTATAAAATTTGACGCGAGTATACGAAGGTTAAATAATTAAGTATAATCGAGTGAATATAACACATACTCTACAGTATTTGTTGGTAATATTAACATAACGTTAAAGTCCTTTTCAAAGTTTTGTCCCGATTCACCCCTGCGTCTCTAATCACCCCGTTTTACCCGATACCTTTCTTTATTTGGATAAATATGTTCAAAGTCGGTGCGTTTTCACGTACACCCAGCGACATTTAAAGCCTGAAAATAGTGCGTTCAGCACCCAGAGTAGAAATTCCAACTCAATATTAGGCATTCCTTTAAGTGTTGCTTAAATAGTGTTAGTGAAAACGGTCAAAGGTCTTATGTCGGTAGGTATACCGAACCAATCAGAATAAGTGAGACGACAAAATGATTATTCATTCATGATTTCTTCGCGGCACAGGAGATCGTGAAATGCTGGATACGATGGTTAAGAAACCAGAAAGGGAAGAAATAGCAGGGCCGAGCATGCAGAATGAAGAGGAGGCAGAGGACTTCTCCTCAAGCGCGTCATCTTGGGTGCCCAGCGATGACCAAGGTGCACAGTCTGGAGATTCTGCTGAGGTAGGTTTTAATAGTGAATGTAGTGGAGTCTTTATGAGGAGCTCGTGGCTAAATAAAAACAGCCGCTCGGGTCGATCTTTAGGTTAAGCCGTGCTTGCCTAGGTTGGTCTGTGGATGGGTGACCACCCGTTACATACCGAGTTTACGTTAAGCCGTTGGTCCCGGGTGTCATTTGTAGATCTTTGACAGTCGTTAGGTAGTCAGTGGCCCAAAAAAGTCTGACAACTAGTCTTACCAAGGGGTATCGTATTACCCAGTTGTAACTGGGTTGTGGAGGTCTGATAGGCAGTCGCTCCATGTAAAATACTGGTATTCAGTTGCATCCGGTTAAGGCTGGAAGCCGACCCCAATACAGTTGGGAAAAGGCTTGATAGATGATGCAGTGGAGTCTTTATATGTAACTACTTACTTGCATTAAATACGGTACAGCGCACAGCACACGATGATGTAACTTCAATGACAAGACCTACTAGCTGTCTCGTTGATGAATCTTTTATTACTCTAGGATTCTAGGTATTCCGCTCGAGCTTAATGCTAAATGTTCTAAGGGTTTAATGTTTTACATTGTGTGTATTTGTAATCGTGAACGCCATCCGGTTTCGGCTTTCTGCTCATTTTTAAGGCATGGTATTTAAAAGTACTTCAATTTATTCCCATTTCATTTACCTAATTTTGCCTGTGTTCCACCAAATATACTGAATGTGCACCAAAACATGTTAATTAAAATATGTCATAACGAGCATCTATTTAACAACTGTTGCAAATTTGTAAAAATAGTAATACACCTAATTTTAAAAACAAGCTATTATAAAAATATTTTTGGGACTTAAAAAATTTGGTCAGTGGATACGAAACGGGGCACTGTGAAGAAGTCGACGTAGCCCCGCGTAGCGGGGCTCCTATTTCTGCCTGCAGGGTTTAAAGTAACCTAACGTCGGGGTGCCCCAAGGGGGGGGGGGGGGGGGGACGTTTCCCCAATGCCCCGTTACGTACAGTCCAACCAACAACCAGCACATAAAAGTTGTACAAAACCGTTTTAAATGGGTATACGGTACTAGGATGCATACTAAAAATTTTGTGTAACATTCAGGAATATTTGGTGCACGATCAGTATTTTTCGGGCAAGAATAAAATAGTTATTGTTACAATAGAATATTTGCAGCGCACTACAATAAAAAAGTGTTATATATCTTGGTGTTAATTTGGAATTTGTTTGATGTAACATATTTTGTTGGCCGAGCAGTTTAATTATAGTAAAACAATTAAATGGGTTTAAGCTTTTGTCCCCAACCTTTCAAAATTGGGGACAAGGGAACAACGGGAACAAGGGAACAACGGAATATTCTGAACCAACTTACCGAACAAGATTTTCTCGCACGTGGAATCTGTCCATGATTTCCATGATGACGTCTGATGTTATCTTTGGGTCCAAGCACATTTTAGCTGGCTTGTCTTGAAAGGCTGGCGATCTCTTTCCGGTCAATGAATGGGTAGCCAGGATCCTATGGGCGTAAAATGTCTATAGTAATTTACAGTCAAGAAGTCATATAAATAGATGTCATATTTGATTCAACAGGTGTGAGCATTTTACGTGGGATGCGATCGAGCGAAGTTAACAGTAAAAATAAATATATCTGAGTTTTTGCTTTTTTAAATTCAATTTGCAGGGTTCCAATGTAAATAATTGCTTCTTAATTTTTGTGTCTATATCTAGATAAGAATAGATAATAAATTTTTAGGAGTTCTATCTCCGTAGGCACGGGCACCGCATAATATTGGACATAAACAACAACACGAGCTCATTCTTAAAGATTCCGTGATATCCAAAAGTTATCCCTAACCATGAAATAAATTAAACAATTAGTCTCACCTTCTTGGAAACACAGCAAGGAGTAGTGTCCTCGTAGCAATGGTGTACGATTTCCAATTCACTCTCTTGAATTGGTCTCGATGTATTAATGTCTTTCCACTTCCAATCGGCACCTGAAATCAGCATCATCATCTTTATTTCTAACACGATTTTTACAAAATGCATTTAAGTTTTAAAAAAATCTGTATTTTATGCAGAATGCCCAACAGCCCTCTTTCTACAATAACAATGTTCGGTTGCTCTGAAATAAAAAACAACATTGTCGAAAATACCATGCACAAAATACTACAATACTCCCATAAAATAATACTTGTTACTTTAAAACTTGGTTGTTACAACCTAACGGTTCATCGAATAATCTTTATTTGGGCTGTTTGTAAAATACACTAATACAAAAAGGTACATACCCATTCATCATTCGCCGCTCCTTTATTCTGAACCGTCTTTACAGCCATATTGTTGTACTTATTAGTTATGAGTACATTATCATCTGAACGATTGAATTCCTCATTCGCGCTGTTTTCTTCTCCTTCTTCCCTGATATCTTCATCAACGGTCTGATTGTTAGGAGTTTGGTTCATATCTTCAACTTTTACCGGGAAAGGCACATGTTGGTTTGAGTTTTGGTCGAGTGCCGAAGATGTTGCCCGCGTCATATCATGCAGCAGTTTGAGTATAGTGGTCAAATGTTCCGAGAATATTAGGAGTTCACTTTGACTGACTGTGACTTTTTGATTGCCTGCACCGTTTTGAAGATTATTCCTTCTTGTTGAATCTGGTACAGATATGTTTCTGGACAGATCTAGACTGTCATTGCGTGCTCTTTTGCGATTCATCATAGTTTTGATGTTGGATTTTCGCATCATTTTTGGTATCACTGGAGTAGCCCTGTGCGAAGGTGTGATGATTTTTTTGCTAGACCTTCTATTGGAATATTGACGTTTGCATTTTTCCGGTTTTTGCAGAAATAGGAGCCCCGCGTAGCGGGGCTACGTCGACTTCTTCACAGTGCCCCGTTTCGTATCCACTGACCAAATTTTTTAAGTCCCAAAAATATTTTTATAGTTTTAAGCGTGGACACACTGCTGGTTACATAAGTTTTTGTTCTTTTACGTTATTGTTCGTTGGCCGGAGGCGGAGGCGGTATGTTCTCATTATTATTCTTGGATTTCTTCTTATTGACTCGAGTTTTCCACATTTTGCACTCGTCGGCACACTTGGTCGTGATAATGCTCCTGCAAAGACGAGATCAATAAATGCCTGAATTTTCAGAAAACATTTCCAGCAGACGAGCCAATCTGGGAAGCCGTACAAGGATCTTCAACTTTTTCCTATTTTTTTAGTCCACAGCTGAGCATAAGTCTAACTGAAGTTAGTAATAACAAAATTAGTAAAAAAAAATGTCCAACTCTTGTCTACCATAACTCTTGGACCATAAGTTAATTTCAGAGGACATTCCAATACTAAATTCATAAACTGGCAATCTTCCAGTAACCCAAAAAAACTTTTGTGAAAGTTGTAACTTTTTCCACAAAATTGTTAATTGTTTGTAACAAGTCGTGTCCGTCACCCTTTTACGATCAGCAGTGAAATAATTAAATATTGCTTGATGCATTCAAACCACTGTCAATGCAATTTTCTTCACTAATCTCACACTCTAGCTAGAGAAACATCGTCAGCAAATCTCTAAGAAGAGGTGTCAGAGATTTCTTGACGATGTTTTATTGATTGTTACTATGCTTTCCCATCCCACCGGCGAAACATCAACAAAAATTATGTCGAAATCTCTATTTGTCTCTCCCTTTTCTCTTCTCAATTGAAATATTTTATCGAATGAGACAAAATGTTGTCATTAAAACTTTTCGTAAGTGGGACCGCACAGTTTGTTTTTAACATGAACCAACTGCTGATTCTGGTTGTTCCCTTGTCCCCAATTTTGAACGTAACGGAATATTCTGAACCAACTTACCGAACAAGATTTTCTCGCACGTGGAATCTGTCCATGATTTCCATGATGACGTCTGATGTTATCTTTGGGTCCAAGCACATTTTAGCTGGCTTGTCTTGAAAGGCTGGCGATCTCTTTCCGGTCAATGAATGGGTAGCCAGGATCCTATGGGCGTAAAATGTCTATAGTAATTTACAGTCAAGAAGTCATATAAATAGATGTCATATTTGATTCAACAGGTGTGAGCATTTTACGTGGGATGCGATCGAGCGAAGTTAACAGTAAAAATAAATATATCTGAGTTTTTGCTTTTTTAAATTCAATTTGCAGGGTTCCAATGTAAATAATTGCTTCTTAATTTTTGTGTCTATATCTAGATAAGAATAGATAATTAATTTTTAGGAGTTCTATCTCCGTAGGCACGGGCACCACATAATATTGGACATAAACAACAACACGAGCTCATTCTTAAAGATTCCGTGATATCCAAAAGTTATCCCTAACCATGAAATAAATTAAACAATTAGTCTCACCTTCTTGGAAACACAGCAAGGAGTAGTGTCCTCGTAGCAATGGTGAACGATTTCCAATTCACTCTCTTGAATTGGTCTCGATGTATTAATGTCTTTCCACTTCCAATCGGCACCTGAAATCAGCATCATCATCTTTATTTCTAACACGATTTTTACAAAATGCATTTAAGTTTTAAAAAAATCTGTATTTTATGCAGAATGCCCAACAGCCCTCTTTCTACAATAACAATGTTCGGTTGCTCTGAAATAAAAAACAACATTGTCGAAAATACCATGCACAAAATACTACAATACTCCCATAAAATAATACTTGTTACTTTAAAACTTGGTTGTTACAACCTAACGGTTCATCGAATATTCTTTATTTGGGCTGTTTGTAAAATACACTAATACAAAAAGGTACATACCCATTCATCATTCGCCGCTCCTTTATTCTGAACCGTCTTTACAGCCATATTGTTGTACTTATTAGTTATGAGTACATTATCATCTGAACGATTGAATTCCTCATTCGCGCTGTTTTCTTCTCCTTCTTCCCTGATATCTTCATCAACGGTCTGATTGTTAGGAGTTTGGTTCATATCTTCAACTTTTACCGGGAAAGGCACATGTTGGTTTGAGTTTTGGTCGAGTGCCGAAGATGTTGCCCGCGTCATATCATGCAGCAGTTTGAGTATAGTGGTCAAATGTTCCGAGAATATTAGGAGTTCACTTTGACTCACTGTGACTTTTTGATTGCCTGCACCGTTTTGAAGATTATTCCTTCTTGTTGAATCTGGTACAGATATGTTTCTGGACAGATCTAGACTGTCATTGCGTGCTCTTTTGCGATTCATCATAGTTTTGATGTTGGATTTTCGCATCATTTTTGGTATCACTGGAGTAGCCCTGTGCGAAGGTGTGATGATTTTTTTGCTAGACCTTCTATTGGAATATTGACGTTTGCATTTTTCCAGTTTAATTTTTTTAGTCTCTACCTGTAATTTAGAAGTTTTATTTTTAAATTGTCACTGTCTACCCTCGGAATCGATATAGTAAAATGTACTTAAAAATGGATAATATTTTTGTGTTCAGCAAAAATCTTAAGTTACATCTATGTATGCATTTCTAAAATATTGATCTTAAACCCGTTTAATTGTTTTACTATAATTAAACTACTCGGCCAACAACATATGTTACATCAAACAAATTCCAAATTAACACCAAGATATATAACACTTTTTTATTGTAGAGCGCTGCAAATATTCTATTGTAACAATAACTATTTTATTCTTCCCCGAAAAATACTGATCGTGCACCAAATATTCCTGAATGTTACACAAAATTTTTAGCATGCATCCTAGTACCGTATACCCATTTAAAACGGTTTTGTACAACTTTTATGTACTGGTTGTTGGTTGGACTGTACGTAACGGGGCATTGGGGAAACGTCCTCCCTCCCCCCCCCCCCCCTTGGGGCACCCCGACGTTAGGTTACGTTAGGTTACTTTAAACCCTGCAGGCAGAAATAGGAGCCCCGCGTAGCGGGGCTACGTCGACTTCTTCACAGTGCCCCGTTTCGTATCCACTGACCAAATTTTTTAAGTCCCAAAAATATTTTTATAAATAATAGCTTGTTTTTAAAATTAGGTGTATTACTATTTTTACAAATTTGCAACAGTTGTTAAATAGATGCTCGTTATGACATATTTTAATTAACATACAGCACACACAGGTGCACATTCAGTATATTTGGTGGAACACAGGCAAAATTAGGTAAATGAAATGGGAATAAATTGAAGTACTTTTAAATACCATCCCTTAAAAATGAGCAGAAAGCCGAAACCGGATGGCGTTCACGATTACAAATACACACAATGTAAAACATTAAACCCTTAGAACATTTAGCATTAAGCTCGAGCGGAATACCTAGAATCCTAGAGTAATAAAAGATTCATCAACGAGACAGCTAGTAGGTCTTGTCATTGAAGTTACATCATCGTGTGCTGTGCGCTGTACCGTATTTACTGCAAGTAAGTAGTTACATATAAACACTCCACTGCATCATCTATCTAGCCTTTTCCCAACTGTATTGGGGTCGGCTTCCAGCCTTAACCGGATGCAACTGAATACCAGTATTTTACGTGGAGGAAGTCCTCTGCCTCCTCTTCATTCTTCATGCTCGGCCCTGCTATTTCTTCCCTTTCTGGTTTCTTAACCATCGTATCCAGCATTTCACGATCTCCTGTGCCGCGAAGAAATCATGAATGAATAATCATTTTGTCGTCTCACTTATTCTGATTGGTTCGGTATACCTACCCACATAAGACCTTTGACCGTTTTCACTAACACTATTTAAGCAACACTTAAAGGAATGCCTAATATTGAGTTGGAATTTCTACTCTGGGTGCTGAACGCACTATTTTCAGGCTCTAGATGTCGCTGGGTGTACGTGAAAACGCACCGATTTTGAACATATTTATCCAAATAAAGAAAGGTATCGGGTAAAACGGGGTGATTAGAGACGCAGGGGTGAATCGGGACAAAACTTTGAAAAGGACTTTAACATTATGTTAATATTACCAACAAATACTGTAGAGTATGTGTTATATTCACTCGATTATACTTCATTATTTAACCTTCGTATACTCGCGTCAAATTTTATAACACCTATACCTGCGCACGGTCTGACAGACCGAAGGTTTTAAAATCAATTTCGGGTTTTTTTTTTCAAATAAGTTATACTTGAAGATTATAGTCTCTGAGAACATACTACATAGTATCGTAAAACTGATAATTTACCGACAATATGCCGAAAAATAGTTAGATTTTTGTAAGAGGTCGTAAAATGTTAGCAAAGGTGTTTTTTTTCGTCTTACATACTTCCAAACCTAAAAGATACATTATTAGCTATTATAAACAAAAATAATTTTTGGGGCATAAGTATCATAATTTAAGTTTCAGTACAAAATCACGGAAGACAAATTTTGTAACACCTAAACCCGCGTCGGTCTCACAGACCGATATTCGCCGAATACGGCTATATGCGCCATTCGCACCAATACACGTAGCAACTAATCATGCAGCTAACAGGAAGTACAAAATGCCATCATTGATTGTAATAGAAAAAATCACGTAAGACTGTTTTATCGGTCTCACAGACCAACTCGCGAGTATAGGAAGGTTGAAGTCCTTGTTGGCAACATACCATATTAATTCAAAGTTTTTTCTAGATTTAACGGCACACTTCGACAAATAGTCCTTTAGGTAACTTTTGCTACATGCCTTGACTAAAGTCGTAGTTTGTCGTGAGCCGGCTTGGGAACCAAAGCTTTGATTTTCATGGCCGAACGCATCATAAATACCTACATTCCATTACGAATTTGGAATTTTGTTTCATTTAAGTTATATTTAACCAACGTCTAAACAATAATCACTTAATATCGTGTCCTGCGTGTCCTGTTGTTTGTTCACTACAGGAACTGATGGACGCTACTGAAAGCGCCAAACTAGTTGCTCAGTTCTGGGCTGACACTATTTAGATTGCCATCGGCACGCTAAGACAAAGAACGTTTAAATAAGGTTGAATGCAACTTTGAAATTTTAATAACATGAAGTTGGTATTTCTTAATTCTTCTGTATCTAATATAGTACCTGTTTCTTCTTTTACGAAAAAATTAACTACTGCGCAAGTACAACTCGGAATAAATATACGCTACATTTTTGCGAAATTTATTCTCACTTTTATTAAAGTCTTGTTGGTATCTTATGAAAAAAAAAATCTGCTTAAATATTTCTAAAATAAATAAATAACCACATTCTTATTTACCTACACACATACAGACCTACAAATTGAAACAAAGATAATTTCAGACAACAGCCTACAATTTCATTATTACCAACTTCGTACTAACCGTTACGGATTAGGTACCTGCGCAAGGGTAGCAACAATTCAAAATTCAAATGAAAAAAAAAAAAAAAAAAAAAAACTCACGTGCGCGCGCAACCAACGTCGCCATTTCCTCCTCTCCGCGCCGGTTCACCGTCATCAGATCGCCTGGCAGCAGGTCCTTATTCAAGGGGCTCACCACCGCCCTGATGTACACGACATCACGACCACCACTCTTCCACTCCACAAGCAACCAGTTGCAATCACTCTGCTTAGAACAAGACATTACGATCACTCTAAGATGCGAACACTTCGAGCTGTGGTATATGACTAGATCGCTCAACGCATAGCAAGGGCCGCTTCAGGTAAAAGTTTCATTACAACGGTCCCTTACTGCAATTATTACATCCCCACCCTTCGAAATGAACAATGGTTTTCGCCAACAGCCCCTGAGCTCACAAAAAATGCATCCTTTTTTGCAACGTAGGTACTTGCTTCCTAGTAAGTTTCTGAGCGGAGATTTAGATTCTTTTGTATTCAGTTGTCTTGCCGAAAGCCATAAAAGTTTATAAAACAATAGACTGGTATTTCTTTTTGTTATTTTGCCGGAAGGGCTAGTTGAAGAAGTACGCAGGTAAAAAGTTATAAGTAGAATGTACAAGGACAAATTTTAAGTTAATTGGATGTTCAATTCAAGAGTTATTTTTTATTGATTTCTAATTAGAGTTAAAGTCTACATCACCTGACTATGTAAATAACAACAAAAGAGTGAAAATCAAAAACAACAAAATAATTCATATCTATTCGTTTCTTATCACAAAGGAAGTGAGTCAGCTGCAAAAGATGATTGAAATAATTTCGATAATCTTTTGCTGATGAATCGCAACCAAGAAGTATTTTCAGTTATATTAACTTTGATTCTACATCACTTTCAAAACGCTGTGACTTTTACTGTCGAGTACGGTTGCTGGCGTTGCTGCCTCTGACAAATCATCCCTCGTCATCACTGTAAACTTTATTCAAACTCAAACTGTTTATTCCATTCATGTGTACATTTAGTTGTTACATATATGTAAGTAAGTTCCAACATGAAACCCGGTTAGGGCAAGGCAACATAATAGATTGGACAAAACAAACATCCAGTGAGTAGACGTACAGTCGCCATCAGATATATCGTAGCGGGCGAGGTACTTAAATATTTCGGAGCAGCATTACTTTTCAATAAATTCGTTACACTAGATATGGCCAATAACATCAGAACATGCAATATATCATAAATATAAGAGCAGCGACTTTTCAATACATTCGGAAAACATAACGAGCTTAAAATATCAGAAAGAACAGAACTGCAAAGGTATCGACGCAGTCAGGATGATCATAAAGATCGGAACATTTATGGAAAATATACCTTAAGTCTGTATCACATAGTTTAAATTCGTTGCTATATTGTCTTTCAAGTTCTCAAAAATCAAAGATTGCGATTTAACACAACGGGTGCTGTTTTCGTATACATACATTTATGGCATCTTTAGACGGGAAAGTAAGACCGCCTTTATTTTTAGTTTTTTATCAAATAAAGGTCATCATCGTTGTAATTATCAGCATTTATAATTCATGAAGGCAGCTCTCACATTTGATCTTGGAATGGAAATAATTGACCACACACCCAGAAATATATGCTTAGGCCGCCTCCTCTCTATATCTGCTCTGAGAAAATACCCCATACGTCATGCCAAAATAAAAGATCGAAGATCGACATGCATATTATAGTGTAATTTAAACTGTGTCAAAACATTTATGGAAAATATACCTTAAGTGTGTAGACTTAAGGAATATTTTCCATAAATGTTCCGATCTATATGATCATCCTGACTGCGTCGATACCTTTGTAGTTCTGTGCTTTCTGATATTTTTAGCTCGTTTTGTGTTCCGAATTTATTGAAAAGTAATGCTGCTCCGAAATATTTGAGTATCTCTTCCGCTACGATATATCTGATGGCGACTGTACACTGAATTGCAAGTTTGTATACAAATATAATTATCATCGATATTATTATTCTCGTAGCTATATGGTTGCTGGTGGGTTTCTGCTGTCAGAACTAAAATAAGTGAAAGGACTAGTAATTTACTAGGAAAAGTCGCATATGGATGGAGCTTAATAATTTCAACGACCGGGGTGGGTGTTTCAGTGTTTGGACCACAACCCTACCAAGCCAAACCAGCCTAAATTGTCTCACTGCTGGGTCAGAGGCCTCTTCTCTATGAGAGTGAGTGCTCAGTGCGGGTTGGTGCTGATGCCACATAATTATCTTTGGTTTTAGGACAAGCCGGTTTCTTCACGATATTTTCTTTCACCGTTTTAAGACCAGTAAGTGATGAAATCACACAAAGTAACGCGAGATTCGAATCCACGACTTGCAACTTGTAAGTGAGGCCGTTACTACAATACTAGATCATCACTGTGCTCATCACAACCAGATAAAGTATTAATTGGAAAGGAACTGTATGAAGTTTATGTCTAACTAAAAAATTACGTGACTGCGTACTGTTTATTTTGGTCTCTGCCAGTCCGTCCTCCAATATGGTATCTCTGTCTAGGGTGGCGCAGGTAAAGCCACATTTATTGAAGTCGAGAGAACACAAAGAGCGGCCATTGAAGTAATGCTCAAGAAACCTTTACTGTATTCAACTGACAATCTCTATAAGGATTTCCCGGTCCTCCGTGTCCGACAGCTTTTTATCCTAAATACAGTACTACAAACACAGAAAATTAAAATCCAGACCAGACTACACAGAGTTAATCTCAAAACGTACATTTAGGATACCCATCCCCCAAGCAAACTCTTATGGCAAGACACTCTCCAAACGATTTATTTCCATGCAAATACAACGAAGCTGTTAAAAACTCTAACATAGTAGACCTCAACATATCCCTATGTAAAAAGGTCATAAAGAACTGGCTCCTTTTCCTATGTAGGCTCGGAATTGTAGTTATTTCCTAGGAATTGTGTACAATTCCTAGATTTCACACTCTTCCGGTAACATAGATAAGTTAACCGAGACGAGACCGAGACTTAGATATCGTACACAAATTGCAACAGAATACCCATCTATTTTATTTATTTATTTAAACTTCATGTACAATAGTGGTACATAGGCGGACTTAATGCCACAAGGCATTCTCTACCAGTCAACCTTGGGGTCAAATAGGACATAGGCATAGTGATAGAGTACAAAAAAATAAATAAGAAAAATATCATTTCGTTAACATAAATTGAAATACATAAATAGGCACATACTAATACATATATATACAAATAAAATGAAATAAACTAATATAATTATATTATAATACATACAAATAGTCCAAAATACGAGAAACATTCTAATAATTACTATGACTACTAATGACAAGCTTATGAGCAATTTAGTCTGTTAATTTATCTATGTGTTTGTCAGGCGGAAATCTAGACGTCTTAAAAAAGCTAGCTAAGTGCCTTACATCATATGATATGGATAGAAAGGGATTAATAAAGAAGTATGAAAGAAGAAGACATGCTACGTCGACCCCAAATACATTGGGATAAAGGCAGGAGGGCGCTGGATCTTGAAATAAGATTGAGTTGATAATCTAAAAATGCATCCTTTTTGCAACGTAGGTACTTGCTTCCTAGTAAGTTTCTAATCTGGGAACCCACAGCTGACTCAAAGTCTGACCGTGGTGAACATCGGAATGTACGGGGAGGAGAACATTGATCACACAGACGTCGCTTTATTAATACGGCGGCTGCCAAACCTCACTAATCTTGGCAGTTACTCGTTCGTTGGTAAAGCTGTTTACTCCATATACAGGACAGATCCTGATTTCAAAACAAAACTGGCGTACATGCACGACATGCAGACAAATTTCCGGACGATGAAGGCGATCGTTGCTCTGTGTCCGATGATAGAGACTATATACCTCGAGGAGCCGGACCAAGGAGTTTTGCAACAAATCAAAGAGTTAACCTACGTTACCAAAATAAAGCTGAATAAATTCCAATGCCACGAGCTCCACCAGCTGTTAGATAAAGTCGGACATAGAGTAGGAACATTGATGCTTTCGGGATCGACTGGGTCATTCAACTTCACTAGGTTAGCAGAAACTTGCAGGAACCTGGAGAGCATAGAGTTCTACCAGATTCAGACGGCGACGCATGAAGAAGAGATACCTTTTAACAATCTGGAGCATGTTGAAATTATTCACGGCAATCTGTCGACGTCGTGTCTTAAGTACCTGATGACTGGTAGTCCTAAGTTAAAGAAGTTAATCATTGGCGATGAAATTAAGCTGGACGACAATGATATGTCGCGGTAAGTTACTTGTGTTGATTCCTCATTTTATTTTAAATACTTACACTAACTACGACCGCGTGAAATTATTATAAAAATATTACTTCCCCATTTGAATCGGATTTTGTTAACAATTTCATGGTTTTTATTTTTTTTGCACGGAACCCTAATTCTTATTTTTTTAATAAAAGAAGCCTACGCTACTCCGTATAACATCAGCTATCTGCCAGTAAAATTCCCGTCAAAAATCGCAGATTAGTCAGAACAAACAGACAGACAAAATGTGTTTTGTTATAAGTACTTACCGTATATACTTTTATGCATTCAGTAAAAGCTGTTATTTTGAAATTACAAACAGACAGTTCAATTTTGATTTATTTGTATAGATTACCATAACATGAAACTTTCTACAGCGGTCATATAGATACCTCTTCCATGAAGCCTCAACTTTATTAACGCATTCAGTGACTCATTTGCATACATACCTTTAGTCAGAGCTTCCCCTTGCGTTCTACGCTTACTTTTAAGATTACCAATTGTTTTGCATGTCAAGAAGTTACAAAAATATCAACACGAAATACACAGGAAATATCGACTCAGGAGAAACTCAAAAAAATAAAAGTTGGTTATAGATATGATATGATAGGTTACAGCAGTGCTCGGTTCTTGTTGTTTTCTTCTACCTTTTATCGCTTTAAGTAACATCAAAGTAAAATTATAAAAATATTTCATACAATTATCCTTACCATCTTGTACTTACACAACAACTTTTCTCTTTCCAGCATGTTTCGCCGAAACAAGTTCGAGAACCTCGAAGGCATTTGGTTCCCCAACGCCCCTCGTCTCACGTCTGGCACAGTGGACCTGCTCATCGAGTGCTGTCCCAAACTGCAGAGCCTGGGTCAGCTGAGCGGTTGGCAGTTCACCCCTGATGATATGATGCTGATGAGGGCCATCACAGCGAGTACTAACACAGACATCGTGTTATCACCGCTTGGTATATTCCAACAAGGGCATTAAGTGTTGGTGCTGACAGTATAGTGTTTGTGCATTTGTTTTGTGTATGCTGGTGGCCGACTATGAAGTCTTAAACCAGGAGTAATTCTAGTGTTGGAAAATGACCGCGCTAGACGACTTGATAGCTCTTGCAAAATTGGGGACAAGGGAACAACCAGAATCAGCAGTTGGTTCATGTTAAAAACAAACTGTGCGGTCCCACTTACGAAAAGTTTTAATGACAACATTTTGTCTCATTAGATAAAATATTTCAATTGAGAAGAGAAAAGGGAGAGACAAATAGAGATTTCGACATAATTTTTGTTGATGTTTCGCCGGTGGGATGGGAAAGCATAGTAACAATCAATAAAACATCGTCAAGAAATCTCTGACACCTCTTCTTAGAGATTTGCTGACGATGTTTATTTTATTGTATATTTTATTGTTTAGACGTTGGTTAAATATAACTTAAATAAAACAAAATTCCAAATTCATAATGGAATGTAGGTATTTATGATGCGTTCGGCCATGAAAATCAAAGCTTTGGTTCCCAAGCCGGCTCACGACAAACTACGACTTTAGTCAAGGCATGTAGCAAAAGTTACCTAAAGGACTATTTGTCGAAGTGTGCCGTTAAATCGAGAAAAAACTTTGAATTAATATGGTATGTTGCCAACAAGGACTTCAACCTTCCTATACTCGCGAGTTGGTCTGTGAGACCGATAAAACAGTCTTACGTGATTTTTTCTATTACAATCAATGATGGCTTTTTGTACTTCCTGTTAGCTGCATGATTAGTTGCTACGTGTATTGGTGCGAATGGCGCATATAGCCGTATTCGGCGAATATCGGTCTGTGAGACCGACGCGGGTTTAGGTGTTACAAAATTTGTCTTCCGTGATTTTGTACTGAAACTTAAATTATGATACTTATGCCCCAAATTATTTTTGTTTATAATAGCTAATAATGTATCTTTTAGGTTTGGAAGTATGTAAGACGAAAAAAAACACCTTTGCTAACATTTTACGACCTCTTACAAAAATCTAACTATTTTTCGGCATATTGTCGGTAAATTATCAGTTTTACGATACTACGTAGTATGTTCTCAGAGAATATAATCTTCAAGTATAACTTATTTGAAAAAAAAAACCCGAAATTGATTTTAAAACCTTCGGTCTGTCAGACCGTGCGCAGGTATAGGTGTTATAAAATTTGACGCGAGTATACGAAGGTTAAATAATTAAGTATAATCGAGTGAATATAACACATACTCTACAGTATTTGTTGGTAATATTAACATAACGTTAAAGTCCTTTTCAAAGTTTTGTCCCGATTCACCCCTGCGTCTCTAATCACCCCGTTTTACCCGATACCTTTCTTTATTTGGATAAATATGTTCAAAGTCGGTGCGTTTTCACGTACACCCAGCGACATCTAGAGCCTGAAAATAGTGCGTTCAGCACCCAGAGTAGAAATTCCAACTCAATATTAGGCATTCCTTTAAGTGTTGCTTAAATAGTGTTAGTGAAAACGGTCAAAGGTCTTATGTGGGTAGGTATACCGAACCAATCAGAATAAGTGAGACGACAAAATGATTATTCATTCATGATTTCTTCGCGGCACAGGAGATCGTGAAATGCTGGATACGATGGTTAAGAAACCAGAAAGGGAAGAAATAGCAGGGCTGAGCATGAAGAATGAAGAGGAGGCAGAGGACTTCTCCTCAAGCGCGTCATCTTGGGTGCCCAGCGATGACCAAGGTGCACAGTCTGGAGATTCTGCTGAGGTAGGTTTTAATAGTGAATGCAGTGGAGTCTTTATGAGGAGCTCGTGGCTAAATAAAAACAGCCGCTCGGGTCGATCTTTAGGTTAAGCCGTGCTTGCCTAGGTTGGTCTGTGGATGGGTGACCACCCGTTACATACCGAGTTTCCTCCGTGCCTCGGAAAGCACGTTAAGCCGTTAGTCCCGGGTGTCATTTGTAGATCTTTGACAGTCGTTAGGTAGTCAGTGGCCCAAAAAAGTCTGACAACTAGTCTTACCAAGGGGTATCGTATTACCCAGTTCTAACTGGGTTGTGGAGGTCTGATAGGCAGTCGCTCCATGTAAAATACTGGTATTCAGTTGCATCCGGTTAAGGCTGGAAGCCGACCCCAATACAGTTGGGAAAAGGCTAGATAGATGATGCAGTGGAGTCTTTATATGTAACTACTTACTTGCAGTAAATACGGTACAGCGCACAGCACACGATGATGTAACTTCAATGACAAGACCTACTAGCTGTCTCGTTGATGAATCTTTTATTACTCTAGGATTCTAGGTATTCCGCTCGAGCTTAATGCTAAATGTTCTAAGGGTTTAATGTTTTACATTGTGTGTATTTGTAATCGTGAACGCCATCCGGTTTCGGCTTTCTGCTCATTTTTAAGGGATGGTATTTAAAAGTACTTCAATTTATTCCCATTTCATTTACCTAATTTTGCCTGTGTTCCACCAAATATACTGAATGTGCACCAAAATATGTTAATTAAAATATGTCATAACGAGCATCTATTTAACAACTGTTGCAAATTTGTAAAAATAGTAATACACCTAATTTTAAAAACAAGCTATTATTTTTTTAGTTTTAAGCGTGGACGCGGGGCGTCCACGCTTAAAACTATAAAAATATTTTTGGGACTTAAAAAATTTGGTCAGTGGATACGAAACGGGGCACTGTGAAGAAGTCGACGTAGCCCCGCTACGCGGGGCTCCTATTTCTGCCTGCAGGGTTTAAAGTAACCTAACGTAACCTAACGTCGGGGTGCCCCAAGGGGGGGGGGAGGGAAGACGTTTCCCCAATGCCCCGTTACGTACAGTCCAACCAACAACCAGTACATAAAAGTTGTACAAAACCGTTTTAAATGGGTATACGGTACTAGGATGCATACTAAAAATTTTGTGTAACATTCAGGAATATTTGGTGCACGATCAGTATTTTTCGGGGAAGAATAAAATAGTTATTGTTACAATAGAATATTTGCAGCGCACTACAATAAAAAAGTGTTATATATCTTGGTGTTAATTTGGAATTTGTTTGATGTTACATATTTTGTTGGCCGAGTAGTTTAATTATAGTAAAACAATTAAACGGGTTTAAGCTTTTGTCCCCAACCTTTCAAAATTGGGGACAAGGGAACAACGGGAACAAGGGAACAACGGAATATTCTGAACCAACTTACCGAACAAGATTTTCTCGCACGTGGAATCTGTCCATGATTTCCATGATGACGTCTGATGTTATCTTTGGGTCCAAGCACATTTTAGCTGGCTTGTCTTGAAAGGCTGGCGATCTCTTTCCGGTCAATGAATGGGTAGCCAGGATCCTATGGGCGTAAAATGTCTATAGTAATTTACAGACAAGAAGTCATATATATATATATATATATATATAGACATATTTGATTCAACAGGTGTGAGCATTTTACGTGGGATGCGATCGAGCGAAGTTAACAGTAAAAATAAATATATCTGAGTTTTTGCTTTTTTAAATTCAATTTGCAGGGTTCCAATGTAAATAATTGCTTCTTAATTTTTGTGTCTATATCTAGATAAGAATAGATAATAAATTTTTAGGAGTTCTATCTCCGTAGGCACGGGCACCACATAATATTGGACATAAACAACAACACGAGCTCATTCTTAAAGATTCCGTGATATCCAAAAGTTATCCCTAACCATGAAATAAATTAAACAATTAGTCTCACCTTCTTGGAAACACAGCAAGGAGTAGTGTCCTCGTAGCAATGGTGTACGATTTCCAATTCACTCTCTTGAATTGGTCTCGATGTATTAATGTCTTTCCACTTCCAATCGGCACCTGAAATCAGCATCATCATCTTTATTTCTAACACGATTTTTACAAAATGCATTTAAGTTTAAAAAAAATCTGTATTTTATGCAGAATGCCCAACAGCCCTCTTTCTACAATAACAATGTTCGGTTGCTCTGAAATAAAAAACAACATTGTCGAAAATACCATGCACAAAATACTACAATACTCCCATAAAATAATACTTGTTACTTTAAAACTTGGTTGTTACAACCTAACGGTTCATCGAATAATCTTTATTTGGGCTGTTTGTAAAATACACTAATACAAAAAGGTACATACCCATTCATCATTCGCCGCTCCTTTATTCTGAACCGTCTTTACAGCCATATTGTTGTACTTATTAGTTATGAGTACATTATCATCTGAACGATTGAATTCCTCATTCGCGCTGTTTTCTTCTCCTTCTTCCCTGATATCTTCATCACCGGTCTGATTGTTACGAGTTTGGTTCATATCTTCAACTTTTACCGGGAAAGGCACATGTTGGTTTGAGTTTTGGTCGAGTGCCGAAGATGTTGCCCGCGTCATATCATGCAGCAGTTTGAGTATAGTGGTCAAATGTTCCGAGAATATTAGGAGTTCACTTTGACTGACTGTGACTTTTTGATTGCCTGCACCGTTTTGAAGATTATTCCTTCTTGTTGAATCTGGTACAGATATGTTTCTGGACAGATCTAGACTGTCATTGCGTGCTCTTTTGCGATTCATCATAGTTTTGATGTTGGATTTTCGCATCATTTTTGGTATCACTGGAGTAGCCCTGTGCGAAGGTGTGATAATTTTTTTGCTAGACCTTCTATTGGAATATTGACGTTTGCATTTTTCCGGTTTTTGCAGAAATAGGAGCCCCGCGTAGCGGGGCTACGTCGACTTCTTCACAGTGCCCCGTTTCGTATCCACTGACCAAATTTTTTAAGTCCCATAAATATTTTTATAGTTTTAAGCGTGGACACACTGCTGGTTACATAAGTTTTTGTTTTTTTACGTTATTGTTCGTTGGCCGGAGGCGGAGGCGGTATGTTCTCATTATTATTCTTGGATTTCTTCTTATTGACTCGAGTTTTCCACATTTTGCACTCGTCGGCACACTTGGTCGTGATAATGCTCCTGCAAAGACGAGATCAATAAATGCCTGAATTTTCAGAAAACATTTCCAGCAGACGAGCCAATCTGGGAAGCCGTACAAGGATCTTCAACTTTTTCCTATTTTTTTAGTCCACAGCTGAGCATAAGTCTAACTGAAGTTAGTAATAACAAAATTAGTAAAAAAAATGTCCAACTCTTGTCTACCATAACTCTTGGACCATAAGTTAATTTCAGAGGACATTCCAATACTAAATTCATAAACTGGCAATCTTCCAGTAACCCAAAAAAACATTTGTGAAAGTTGTAACTTTTTCCACAAAATTGTTAATTGTTTGTAAAAAGTCGTGTCCGTCACCCTTTTACGATCAGCAGTGAAATAATTAAATATTGCTTGATGCATTCAAACCACTGTCAATGCAATTTTCTTCACTAATCTCACACTCTAGCTAGAGAAACATCGTCAGCAAATCTCTAAGAAGAGGTGTCAGAGATTTCTTGACGATGTTTTATTGATTGTTACTATGCTTTCCCATCCCACCGGCGAAACATCAACAAAAATTATGTCGAAATCTCTATTTGTCTCTCCCTTTTCTCTTCTCAATTGAAATATTTTATCTAATGAGACAAAATGTTGTCATTAAAACTTTTCGTAAGTGGGACCGCACAGTTTGTTTTTAACATGAACCAACTGCTGATTCTGGTTGTTCCCTTGTCCCCAATTTTGAACGTAACGGAATATTCTGAACCAACTTACCGAACAAGATTTTCTCGCACGTGGAATCTGTCCATGATTTCCATGATGACGTCTGATGTTATCTTTGGGTCCAAGCACATTTTAGCTGGCTTGTCTTGAAAGGCTGGCGATCTCTTTCCGGTCAATGAATGGGTAGCCAGGATCCTATGGGCGTAAAATGTCTATAGTAATTTACAGTCAAGAAGTCATATAAATAGATGTCATATTTGATTCAACAGGTGTGAGCATTTTACGTGGGATGCGATCGAGCGAAGTTAACAGTAAAAATAAATATATCTGAGTTTTTGCTTTTTTAAATTCAATTTGCAGTGTTCCAATGTAAATAATTGCTTCTTAATTTTTGTGTCTATATCTAGATAAGAATAGATAATTATTTTTTAGGAGTTCTATCTCCGTAGGCACGGGCACCACATAATATTGGACATAAACAACAACACGAGCTCATTCTTAAAGATTCCGTGATATCCAAAAGTTATCCCTAACCATGAAATAAATTAAACAATTAGTCTCACCTTCTTGGAAACACAGCAAGGAGTAGTGTCCTCGTAGCAATGGTGTACGATTTCCAATTCACTCTCTTGAATTGGTCTCGATGTATTAATGTCTTTCCACTTCCAATCGGCACCTGAAATCAGCATCATCATCTTTATTTCTAACACGATTTTTACAAAATGCATTTAAGTTTAAAAAAAATCTGTATTTTATGCAGAATGCCCAACAGCCCTCTTTCTACAATAACAATGTTCGGTTGCTCTGAAATAAAAAACAACATTGTCGAAAATACCATGCACAAAATACTACAATACTCTCATAAAATAATACTTGTTACTTTAAAACTTGGTTGTTACAACCTAACGGTTCATCGAATAATCTTTATTTGGGCTGTTTGTAAAATACACTAATACAAAAAGGTACATACCCATTCATCATTCGCCGCTCCTTTATTCTGAACCGTCTTTACAGCCATATTGTTGTACTTATTAGTTATGAGTACATTATCATCTGAACGATTGAATTCCTCATTCGCGCTGTTTTCTTCTCCTTCTTCCCTGATATCTTCATCAACGGTCTGATTGTTAGGAGTTTGGTTCATATCTTCAACTTTTACCGGGAAAGGCACATGTTGGTTTGAGTTTTGGTCGAGTGCCGAAGATGTTGCCCGCGTCATATCATGCAGCAGTTTGAGTATAGTGGTCAAATGTTCCGAGAATATTAGGAGTTCACTTTGACTGACTGTGACTTTTTGATTGCCTGCACCGTTTTGAAGATTAATCCTTCTTGTTGAATCTGGTACAGATATGTTTCTGGACAGATCTAGACTGTCATTGCGTGCTCTTTTGCGATTCATCATAGTTTTGATGTTGGATTTTCGCATCATTTTTGGTATCACTGGAGTAGCCCTGTGCGAAGGTGTGATGATTTTTTTGCTAGACCTTCTATTGGAATATTGACGTTTGCATTTTTCCAGTTTAATTTTTTTAGTCTCTGCCTGTAATTTAGAAGTTTTATTTTTAAATTGTCACTGTCTACCCTCGGAATCGATATAGTAAAATGTACTTAAAAATGGATAATATTTTTGTGTTCACCAAAAATCTTAAGGTACATCTATGTATGCATTTCTAAAATATTGATCTTAAACCCGTTTAATTGTTTTACTATAATTAAACTGCTCGGCCAACAAAATATGTTACATCAAACAAATTCCAAATTAACACCAAGATATATAACACTTTTTTATTATAGTGCGCTGCAAATATTCTATTGTAACAATAACTATTTTATTCTTCCCCGAAAAATACTGATCGTGCACCAAATATTCCTGAATGTTACACAAAATTTTTAGTATGCATCCTAGTACCGTATACCCATTTAAAACGGTTTTGTACAACTTTTATGTACTGGTTGTTGGTTGGACTGTACGTAACGGGGCATTGGGGAAACGTCCTCCCTCCCCCCCCCCCTTGGGGCACCCCGACGTTAGGTTACGTTAGGTTACTTTAAACCCTGCAGGCAGAAATAGGAGCCCCGCGTAGCGGGGCTACGTCGACTTCTTCACAGTGCCCCGTTTCGTATCCACTGACCAAATTTTTTAAGTCCCAAAAATATTTTTATTTGGTGGAACACAGGCAAAATTAGGTAAATGAAATGAGAATAAATTGAAGTACTTTTAAATACCATCCCTTAAAAATGAGCAGAAAGCCGAAACCGGATGGCGTTCATGATTACAAATACACACAATGTAAAACATTAAACCCTTAGAACATTTAGCATTAAGCTCGAGCGGAATACCTAGAATCCTAGAGTAATAAAAGATTCATCAACGAGACAGCTAGTAGGTCTTGTCATTGAAGTTACATCATCGTGTGCTGTGCGCTGTACCGTTTTTACTGCAAGTAAGTAGTTACATATAAAGACTCCACTGCATCATCTATCTAGCCTTTTCCCAACTGTATTGGGGTCGGCTTCCAGCCTTAACCGGATGCAACTGAATACCAGTATTTTACGTGGAGGAAGTCCTCTGCCTCCTCTTCATTCTTCATGCTCGGCCCTGCTATTTCTTCCCTTTCTGGTTTCTTAACCATCGTATCCAGCATTTCACGATCTCCTGTGCCGCGAAGAAATCATGAATGAATAATCATTTTGTCGTCTCACTTATTCTGATTGGTTCGGTATACCTACCCACATAAGACCTTTGACCGTTTTCACTAACACTATTTAAGCAACACTTAAAGGAATGCCTAATATTGAGTTGGAATTTCTACTCTGGGTGCTGAACGCACTATTTTCAGGCTTTAGATGTCGCTGGGTGTACGTGAAAACGCACCGACTTTGAACATATTTATCCAAATAAAGAAAGGTATCGGGTAAAACGGGGTGATTAGAGACGCAGGGGTGAATCGGGACAAAACTTTGAAAAGGACTTTAACGTTATGTTAATATTACCAACAAGTACTGTAGAGTATGTGTTATATTCACTCGATTATACTTAATTATTTTTAACCTTCGTATACTCGCGTCAAATTTTATAACACCTATACCTGCGCACGGTCTGACAGACCGAAGGTTTTAAAATCAATTTCGGGTTTTTTTTTTCAAATAAGTTATACTTGAAGATTATATTCTCTGAGAGCATACTACGTAGTATCGTAAAACTGATAATTTACCGACAATATGCCGAAAAATAGTTATATTTTTGTAAGAGGTCGTAAAATGTTAGCAAAGGTGTTTTTTTTCGTCTTACATACTTCCAAACCTAAAAGATACATTATTAGCTATTATAAACAAAAATAATTTGGGGCATAAGTATTATAATTTAAGTTTCAGTACAAAATCACGGAAGACAAATTTTGTAACACCTAAACCCGCGTCGGTCTCACAGACCGATATTCGCCGAATACGGCTATATGCGCCATTCGCATCAATACACGTAGCAACTAATCATGCAGCTAACAGGAAGTACAAAATGCCATCATTGATTGTAATAGAAAAAATCACGTAAGACTGTTTTATCGGTCTCACAGACCAACTCGCGAGTATAGGAAGGTTGAAGTCCTTGTTGGCAACATACCATATTAATTCAAAGTTTTTTCTCGATTTAACGGCACACTTCGACAAATAGTCCTTTAGGTAACTTTTGCTACATGCCTTGACTAAAGTCGTAGTTTGTCGTGAGCCGGCTTGGGAACCAAAGCTTTGATTTTCATGGCCGAACGCATCATAAATACCTACATTCATTTAAGTTATATTTAACCAACGTCTAAACAATAATCACTTAATATCGTGTCCTGCGTGTCCTGTTGTTTGTTCACTACAGGAACTGATGGACGCTACTGAAAGCGCCAAACTAGTTGCTCAGTTCTGGGCTGACACTATTTAGATTGCCATCGGCACGCTAAGACAAAGAACGTTTAAATAAGGTTGAATGCAACTTTGAAATTTTAATAACATGAAGTTGGTATTTCTTAATTCTTCTGTATCTAATATAGTACCTGTTTCTTCTTTTACGAAAAAATTAACTACTGCGCAAGTACAACTCAATACATATACGCTACATTTTTGCGAAATTTATTCTCACTTTTATTAAAGTCTTGTTGGTATCTTATGAAAAAAAAAATCTGCTTAAATATTTCTAAAATAAATAAATAACCACATTCTTATTTACCTACACACATACAGACCTACAAATTGAAACAAAGATAATTTCAGACAACAGCCTACCAATTTCATTATTACCAACTTCGTACTAACCGTTACGGATTAGGTACCTGCGCAAGGGTAGCAACAATTCAAAATTCAAATAGGTACTCACGTGCGCGCGCAACCAACGTCGCCATTTCCTCCTCTCCGCGCCGGTTCACCGTCATCAGATCGCCTGGCAGCAGGTCCTTATTCAAGGGGCTCACCACCGCCCTGATGTACACGACATCACGACCACCACTCTTCCACTCCACAAGCAACCAGTTGCAATCACTCTGCTTAGAACAAGACATTACGATCACTCTAAGATGCGAACACTTCGAGCTGTGGTATATGACTAGATCGCTCAACGCATAGCAAGGGCCGCTTCAGGTAAAAGTTTCATTACAACGGTCCCTTACTGCAATTATAACATCCCCACCCTTCGAAATGAACAATGGTTTTCGCCAACAGCCCCTGAGCTCACAAAAAATGCATCCTTTTTTGCAACGTAGGTACTTGCTTCCTAGTAAGTTTCTAAGCGGAGATTTAGATTCTTTTGTATTCAGTTGTCTTGCCGAAAGCCATAAAAGTTTATAAAACAATAGACTGGTCTTTCTTTTTGTTATTTTGCCGGAAGGGCTAGTTGAAGAAGTACGCAGGTAAAAAGTTATAAGTAGAATGTACAAGGACAATTTTTTTTTTAATTGGATGTTTAATTCAAGAGTTATTTTTTATTGATTTCTAATTAGAGTTATAGTCTACATCACCTGACTATGTAAATAACAACAAAAGAGTGAAAATCAAAAACAACAAAATAATTCATATCTATTCGTTTCTTATCACAAAGGAAGTGAGTCAGCTGCAAAAGATGATTAAAATAATTTCGATAATCTTTTGCTGATGAATCGCAACCAAGAAGTATTTTCAGTTATATTAACTTTGATTCTACATCACTTTCAAAACGCTGTGACTTTTATTGTCGAGTACGGTTGCTGGCGTTGCTGCCTCTGACAAATCATCTCAAACTGTTTATTGCATTCATGTGTACATTTAGTTGTTACATATATGTAAGTAAGTTCCAACATGAAACCCGGTTAGGGCACGGCAACATAATAGTTTGGACAAAACAAACATCCAGTGAGTAGATACAGTCGCCTTCAGATATATCGTAGCGGGCGAGGTACTTAAATATTTCGGAGCAGCATTACTTTTCAATAAATTCGTTACACTAGATATGGCCAATAACATCAGAACATGCAATATATCATAAATATAAGAGCAGCGACTTTTCAATACATTCGGAAAACATAACGAGCTAAAAATATCAGAAAGAACAGAACTGCAAAGGTATCTACGCAGTCAGGATGATCATAAAGATCGGAACATTTATGGAAAATATACCTTCTTCTTCTTAGCGTGTCGATGGCAAAAAGTTCAGATGTTATGTTTAGCCCAAAACTCAGCCACGCGGACCCCACTCACTGATGCAGTAAGCAGATCTTCGAGTGCGCAGGTGATAGGGCATGCGGTGCAAGATGGAAGGTGGGCCATTGTCTGTGGGGAGACGCCGCATACGCACTTGAGGTCTGAGCTGTCCATGAACCCCCATCTGCAGAGATTGTCTTTGGTCCAGCCGACTTGGGTTCGAAGTCTGTTTAAGGATTTCCAAGTCGGCCACGGCAACGCGTGCCCAGGTGGGAGGTTCAATCGACTGGGCAATCGACTATAGTCGATTGGCTAATCCTTTCACCACGATGGCAAATATAAATAAATATACCTTAAGTCTGTATCACACAGTTTAAATTCGTTGCTATATTGTCTTTGATGTTGTCAAAAATCAAAGATTGCGATTTAACACAACGGGTGCTGCTTTCGTATACATATATTTATGGCATCTTTAGATAGGAAAGTAAGACCGCCTTTATTTTTAGTTTTTATATCAAATAAAGGTCATCATCGTTGTAATTATCAGCATTTATAATTCATGAAGGCAGCTCTCACATTTGATCTTGGAATGGAAATAATTGACCACACACCCAGTAATATATGCTTAGGCCGCCTCCTCTCTATATCTGCTCTGAGAAAATACCCCATACGTCATGCCAAAATAAAAGATCGAAGATCGACATGCATAATATAGTGTAATTTAAACTGTGTCAAAACATTTGAAATGTTCCGATCTATGTGATCATCCTGACTGCGTCGATACCTTTGTAGTTCTGTGCTTTCTGATATCTTTAGCTCGTTATGTGTTCCAAATTTATTGAAAAGTCGCTGCTCTTATATTTGTGACAAATTGCATGTTCTGATGTTATTGACCAAATCTAGTGTAACGAATTTATTGAAAAGTAATGCTGCTCCGAAATATTTGAGTACCTCGCCCGCTACGATATATCTGATGGCGACTGTACACTGAATTGCAAGTTTGTATACAAATATAATTATTATCGATATTATTATTCTCGTAACTATATGGTTGCTGGTGGGTTTCTGCTGTCAGAACTAAAATAACTGAAAGGACTAGTAATTTACTAGGAAAAGTCGCATATGGATGGAGCTTACTGACAAAGAAGAATAATCCATAATTTCAACGACCGGGGTGGGTGTTTCAGTGTTTGGATCACAACCCTACCAAGCAAAACTAGCCTTGATTGTCTCACTGCTGCGTCAGAGGATTCTTCTCTATGAGAGTGAATGCCCAGTGAGGGTTGGTGTAGATACCACGTAATTATCTTTCATTCTAGACATTTGCATTCTTTCTTTTCTAAGAGCAGTAAGTGATGAAACAAATCACATAAAATACACACGTACACGCGAGATTCGAGCCCACGACTTACAACTTGTAAGTGAGGCCGTTACTATAATACTAGATCATCACTGTGCTCATCACAACCAGATAAAGTATTAATTGGAAAGGAACTGTATGAAGTTTATGTCTAACTAAAAAATTACGTGACTGCGTACTGTTTATTTTGGTCTCTGCCAGTCCGTCCTCCAATATGGTATCTCTGTCTAGGGTGGCGCAGGTAAGGCCACATTTATTGAAGTCGAGAGAACACAAAGAGCGGCCATTGAAGTAATGCTCAAGAAACCTTTACTGTATTCAACTGACAATCTCTATAAGGATTTCCCGGTCCTCCGTGTCCGACAGCTTTTTATCCTAAATACAGTACTACAAACACAGAAAATTAAAATCCAGACCAGACTACACAGAGTTAATCTCAAAACGTACATTTAGGATACCCATCCCCCAAGCAAACTCTTATGGCAAGACACTCTCCAAACGATTTATTTCCATGCAAATACAACGAAGCTGTTAAAAACTCTAACATAGTAGACCTCAACATATCCCTATGTAAAAAGGTCATAAAGAACTGGCTCCTTTTCCTATGTAGGCTCGGAATTGTAGTTATTTCCTAGGAATTGTGTACAATTCCTAGATTTCACACTTTTCCGGTAACATAGATAAGTTAACCGAGACGAGACCGAGACTTAGAGATCGTACACGAATTGCAACAGAATACCCATCTATTTTATTTATTTATTTAAACTTCATGTACAATAGTGGTACATAGGCGGACTTAATGCCACAAGGCATTCTCTACCAGTCAACCTTGGGGTCAAATAGGACATAGGCATAGTGATAGAGTACAAAAAAATAAATAAGAAAAATATCATTTCGTTAACATAAATTGAAATACATAAATAGGCACATACTAATACATATATATACAAATAAAATGAAATAAACTAATATATATTATAATACATACAAATAGTCCGAAATTCGAGAAACATTCTAATAATTACTATGACTACTAATGACAAGCTTATGAGCAATTTGATCTGTTAATTTATCTATGTGTTTGTCAGGCGGAAATCTAGACGTCTTAAAAAAGCTAGCTAAGTGCCTTACATCATATGATATGGATAGAAAGGGATTAATAAAGAAGTATGAAAGAAGAAGACATGCTACGTCGACCCCAAATACATTGGGATAAAGGCAGGAGGGCGCTGGATCTTGAAATATTTATGTGAATACATTTTCAGTAAATTGCTTTGTTTTTTATTAGTAATTGATATGATTTGAGTTGATAATCTAAAAATGCATCCTTTTTGCAACGTAGGTACTTGCTTCCTAGTAAGTTTCTAATCTGGGAACCCACAGCTGACTCAAAGTCTGACCGTGGTGAACATCGGAATGTACGGGGAGGAGAACATTGATCACACATACGTCGCTTTATTAATACGGCGGCTGCCAAACCTCACTAATCTTGGCAGTTACTCGTTCGTTGGTAAAGCTGTTTACTCCATATACAGGACAGATCCTGATTTCAAAACAAAACTGGCGTACATGCACGACATGCAGACAAATTTCCGGACGATGAAGGCGATCGTTGCTCTGTGTCCGATGATAGAGACTATATACCTCGAGGAGCCGGACCAAGGAGTTTTGCAACAAATCAAAGAGTTAACCTACGTTACCAAAATAAAGCTGAATAAATTCCAATGCCACGAGCTCCACCAGCTGTTAGATAAAGTCGGACATAGAGTAGGAACATTGATGCTTTCGGGATCGACTGGGTCATTCAACTTCACTAGGTTAGCAGAAACTTGCAGGAACCTGGAGAGCATAGAGTTCTACCAGATTCAGACGGCGACGCATGAAGAAGAGATACCTTTTAACAATCTGGAGCATGTTGAAATTATTCACGGCAATCTGTCGACGTCGTGTCTTAAGTACCTGATGACTGGTAGTCCTAAGTTAAAGAAGTTAATCATTGGCGATGAAATTAAGCTGGACGACAATGATATGTCGCGGTAAGTTACTTGTGTTGATTCCTCATTTTATTTTAAATACTTACACTAACTACGACCGCGTGAAATTATTATAAAAATATTACTTCCCCATTTGAATCGGATTTTGTTAACAATTTCATGGTTTTTATTTTTTTTGCACGGAACCCTAATTCTTATTTTTTTAATAAAAGAAGCCTACGCTACTCCGTATAACATCAGCTATCTGCCAGTAAAATTCCCGTCAAAAATCGCAGATTAGTCAGAACAAACAGACAGACAAAATGTGTTTTGTTATAAGTACTTACCGTATATACTTTTATGCATTCAGTAAAAGCTGTTATTTTGAAATTACAAACAGACAGTTCAATTTTGATTTATTTGTATAGATTACCATAACATGAAACTTTCTACAGCGGTCATATAGATACCTCTTCCATGAAGCCTCAACTTTATTAACGCATTCAGTGACTCATTTGCATACATACCTTTAGTCAGAGCTTCCCCTTGCGTTCTACGCTTACTTTTAAGATTACCAATTGTTTTGCATGTCAAGAAGTTACAAAAATATCAACACGAAATACACAGGAAATATCGACTCAGGAGAAACTCAAAAAAATAAAAGTTGGTTATAGATATGATATGATAGGTTACAGCAGTGCTCGGTTCTTGTTGTTTTCTTCTACCTTTTATCGCTTTAAGTAACATCAAAGTAAAATTATAAAAATATTTCATACAATTATCCTTACCATCTTGTACTTACACAACAACTTTTCTCTTTCCAGCATGTTTCGCCGAAACAAGTTCGAGAACCTCGAAGGCATTTGGTTCCCCAACGCCCCTCGTCTCACGTCTGGCACAGTGGACCTGCTCATCGAGTGCTGTCCCAAACTGCAGAGCCTGGGTCAGCTGAGCGGTTGGCAGTTCACCCCTGATGATATGATGCTGATGAGGGCCATCACAGCGAGTACTAACACAGACATCGTGTTATCACCGCTTGGTATATTCCAACAAGGGCATTAAGTGTTGGTGCTGACAGTATAGTGTTTGTGCATTTGTTTTGTGTATGCTGGTGGCCGACTATGAAGTCTTAAACCAGGAGTAATTCTAGTGTTGGAAAATGACCGCGCTAGACGACTTGATAGCTCTTGCAAAATTGGGGACAAGGGAACAACCAGAATCAGCAGTTGGTTCATGTTAAAAACAAACTGTGCGGTCCCACTTACGAAAAGTTTTAATGACAACATTTTGTCTCATTAGATAAAATATTTCAATTGAGAAGAGAAAAGGGAGAGACAAATAGAGATTTCGACATAATTTTTGTTGATGTTTCGCCGGTGGGATGGGAAAGCATAGTAACAATCAATAAAACATCGTCAAGAAATCTCTGACACCTCTTCTTAGAGATTTGCTGACGATGTTTATTTTATTGTATATTTTATTGTTTAGACGTTGGTTAAATATAACTTAAATAAAACAAAATTCCAAATTCATAATGGAATGTAGGTATTTATGATGCGTTCGGCCATGAAAATCAAAGCTTTGGTTCCCAAGCCGGCTCACGACAAACTACGACTTTAGTCAAGGCATGTAGCAAAAGTTACCTAAAGGACTATTTGTCGAAGTGTGCCGTTAAATCGAGAAAAAACTTTGAATTAATATGGTATGTTGCCAACAAGGACTTCAACCTTCCTATACTCGCGAGTTGGTCTGTGAGACCGATAAAACAGTCTTACGTGATTTTTTCTGTTACAATCAATGATGGCATTTTGTACTTCCTGTTAGCTGCATGATTAGTTGCTACGTGTATTGGTGCGAATGGCGCATATAGCCGTATTCGGCGAATATCGGTCTGTGAGACCGACGCGGGTTTAGGTGTTACAAAATTTGTCTTCCGTGATTTTGTACTGAAACTTAAATTATGATACTTATGCCCCAAATTATTTTTGTTTATAATAGCTAATAATGTATCTTTTAGGTTTGGAAGTATGTAAGACGAAAAAAAACACCTTTGCTAACATTTTACGACCTCTTACAAAAATCTAACTATTTTTCGGCATATTGTCGGTAAATTATCAGTTTTACGATACTACGTAGTATGTTCTCAGAGAATATAATCTTCAAGTATAACTTATTTGAAAAAAAAAACCCGAAATTGATTTTAAAACCTTCGGTCTGTCAGACCGTGCGCAGGGCCTGCAGTCTCGACATGCGTAACGACGCTGACGCAAACTAGCGATCGCTAAATATTAACGAAAAAAATCGGTTGCCACAACGAGGCTTGCGAGAAACGCAAGTCTCTACATCCAATATAACGAGCAAAGTCGTACATTATCTTGACATAACAATTTCGGTACGCTAACGAAAAACGTATTCATAGTGCGGCTTTTTCAAAGACAATTTTTAACCTTTACAATATCTCCTTGAATATGGGGAAAAATGGAGAACATGGTTCAATGAAAATAATTGGTTTTCTTGTAACTTAAACTGAGACTATATAAACGTTATTTTGAAGGTACCATTTTTCATGAAAACTTGCTAAAAACGTTTTAATTTTTTTAAATAAATTATTAAATATTTAAGGAAATTAGAATTTGCCTTCTTGCAACATTGACTTAGTGTCAAACTTGTCAAATGTCAAGTCAATTGGTCTTGTCTTGTTTATTTGTTGTCATTGAAGGAAACCAATACATTTTGTTGTGTTTCTGTTTTCAATGGTATTTCTCAAATATTTTCCATTGATTGCCAAGAGTACAGCACCTCTGCTAACCTCTTTCTGGCTAAACCTGCGACTCCACCGGATATAATTCTACATTCACGTATATGTAGCTACGAAATGATACTGGAATTCGACAAAAAGCCCGTAAGGTCGTTGTGTTTGAAGAGATGGCTGAAATTCATATAGGAGCTCCATGAACAACTCTCTTGTTATTCCGTCAGGATACGGAAATAAGCATATCCAAGGGATTTTTCATTTCTACGCTAATTTCGTGTGATGTGTGGCACCATACCAAAGCTATCGGAGGCAGCATGTATCGAGCTGTTCACACTACAGAAAACCTTCGAGGGGCTGGGGAGTACGATAAAGGAATGACGAAGAACAAGCTGAAAATCTAACTGAGTGAAATAGTGTAGTGTGTGTAATATTGATCAGATTTTTTCAATACCATATTATGTGTGTGTTCGCTGTTCCAATATTCGATATAACCATATAGTTGTAGGGAATACATAGCAGAGCTATCACGAGTAAAATGGTTAAATAGAAGTTAAATGGCACAAAAGAACTGCTTGTGTACAAGATAATTCCAAAATATTCAATATACAACTGTTTGAATCTTGTCAACCTATCTTCAAATCACAGAACCATTTAACTAAAAGGAATTGAAGAGGCCTTCTACTAAATTTATGAATTATCAAAACCTTATTATGTGTTAAATGAAAAATTTTCAAAATAAAAATAACTCAAACATGTGTGATGCAACTCGTAGAATTACCCGTACACATCCCACGCACACAATCTTAATATTTAGAAGTAGTACCATTAATTATTTATAATGCTCTTGCTCTACCTAAGAAAGTAGTTGACCTATACAATTTTTTTTACACCATGACAAGTTCCTGAAAAATACTCAACTCATTCTTCCCATTTTAAAATGTTGATGTTCATGTTAGTATTTCAAAATTTGATAATTTTGTTTTGTTCAAAGAAAGTATTTGTGTTTTTTTTTTATCGATACAGATGTTTGTATCTATGCCGTGTTCAGTTGAATTAAATGTGTAAAATATTTTGGTGATTATGATTGTATGTACTGTGTATCTACCCATATTTTAGTCTACAGTATTATTTTGTTTTATAAAGTTGATGTGTGTGTAATTAGTTTTGTGCCTTGTTTAAAATGTTGACATAGGAAAGTATACGGTCAGTGGGTCGTCTTAGGGGCGTATACCTATGATGTATACTTGATGTATTTGTAATTTTCATGCCATTGTATTATGAGTATGAAGGAAAGTGTTTTGCACTGAAATAACTGTAGGTCATGTCCATTTTACTTCACATTTTATGCAATTAAAGATAAATCGATTATAGTTGTGTTATTTTTATTTAAATGAATCCTCTTCCTACCAATGAAATGAATATCAGCGTCGCCTATTCACACATACGTCCAACACATATTTATAGGTTAGGCACGGCATTATAAGGCCGTAATCATAGCATACTTCGCTGCAGACAATAGACCTTCGAGTAATAAGCCCGTCCGGCACAATTTTTGTCAATAATCCAGTAAAAACCATCAATAAATTAACTTACGATGCTACCGAATCTCTTAGCGGGCTGTCAAAAATGGTCGCTAATTATATTCGTTATCTTTACGAAAATCGTTAAGTTTGCGTCTAAGATCGGTATTATATCAAGGACAATCGCAAACTTCAAGTGTAGAGACTACCAAATATCGTAAAATCCGGGTCGTTATGACTTAACGACAAAAATCGGTTGTTTTACGATCGCTATCTATGTCGAGACTGCATGCCCAGGGCCTGCAGTCTCGACATGCGTAACGACGCTGACGCAAACTAGCGATCGCTAAATATTAACGAAAAAAATCGGTTGCCACAACGAGGCTTGCGAGAAACGCAAGTCTCTACATCCAAGATAACGAGCAAAGTCGTACATTTTCTTGACATAACAATGTCGGTACGCTAACGAAAAACGTATTCATAGTGCGGCTTTTTCAAAGACAATTTTTAACCTTTACAATATCTCCCTGAATATGGGGAAAAATGGAGAACATGGTTCAATGAAAATAATTGGTTTTCTTGTAACTTAAACTGAGACTATATAGACGTTATTTTGAAGGCACTATTTTTCATGAAAACTCGTAAATAGAGCTAAAACCGTTCTTGAAAATTAAAATAAATTATTAAATATTTAAGGAAATTAGAATTTGCCTCCTTGCAACATTGACTTAGTGTCAAACTTGTCAAATGTCAAGTCAATTGGTCTTGTTTATTTGTTGTCATTGAAGGAAACCAATATTTGTTGTGTTTCTGTTTTCAATGGTATTTCTCAAGCATTTTTCATTGATAGCCAAGAGTACTGTACCTCTGCTATCCTCTTTCTGGCTAAACCTGCGACTCCACTGGATATAATTCTACATTCACGTGTATGTAGCTGCGAAATGATACTGGAATTCGACAAAAAGCCCGTAAGGTCGTTGTATTTGAAGAGATGGCTGAAATTCATATAGGAGCTCCGTGAACAAGTCTCTTGTTATTCCGTCAGGATACGGAAATAAGCATATTCAAGGGATTTTTCATTTATACGCTGATTTCGTGTGATGTGTCGCACCATACCAATGCTATCGGAGGCAGCATGTATCAGCTGTTCACACTACAGCAAACCTCGGAGGGGCTGGGGAGTACGATAAAGGAATGATGAAGAACAAGCAGAAAATCAAACTGAGTGAAATAGTGTAGTGTGTGTAATATTGATCAGATTTTTTCAATAATGTGTGTATTTGCTGTGTTCCAATATTCGATATAACGATATCATAGTTGTAGGGAATACATAGCAGAGCTATCACGAGTTTAAATGGCACAAAAGAAATGCTTGTGTACAAGATAATTCCTAAATATTCAATATACAACCGTTTGAATCTTGTCAACCTATCTTCAAATCACAGAACCATTTAACTAAAAGGAATTGAAGAGGCCTTCTACTAAATTTATGTATTATCAAAACCTGATTATGTGTTAAATGAAACATTTTCAAAATAAAAATAACTCAAACATGTGTGAAGCCACTCGTAGAATTACCCGTACACAGAATCTTAATATTTAGAACTAGTACCATTAATTATTTATAATGCTCTACCTAAGAAAGTAGTTGACCTATCCAATATTTTTTTATACCATGACAAGTTCCTGCAAAATACTCATCTCATTCTTCCCATTTTAAAATGTTGATGTTCATGTTAGTATTTCAAAATTTAATAATTTTGTATTGTTTGAAGAAAGTATTTGTGTTTATTATTGTTTTTATCGATGCAGATGTTTGTATTTATACCGTGTTCAGTTGAATTAAATGTAAAATATTTTGGTGATTTTGATTGTATGTACCCATATTTAAGTCTTCAGTATTATTTTGTTTTAAAAAGTTGATGTGTGTGTATTAGTTATTGTGTCTTGTTTAAAATGTTGACATAGGAAAGTATACCTATGATGTATACTTGATGTATTTGTAATTCTCATGCCATTGTATTATGAGTATGACGGAAAGTGTTTTGCACTGAAATAACTGTAGGTAATGTCCATTTTACTTCACATTTTATGCAATTAAAGATAAATCCATTATAGTTGTGTTATTTTTATTTAAATGAATCCTCTTCCTACCAATGAAATGAATATATCAGCGACGCCTATTCACACATACGTCCAACACATATTTATAGGTTAGGTACGGCTTACGGGCACGGCATTATAAGGCCGTAATCATAGCATACTTCGCTGCAGACAATAGACCTTCGAGTAATAAGCCCGTCCGGCACAATTTTTGTCAATAATCCAGTAAAAACCATCAATAAATTAGCTTACGATGCAACCGAATCACTTTGCGGGCTGTCAAAAATGGTCGCTAAATATATTCGTTATCTTTACGAAAATCGTTAAGTTTGCGTCTAAGATCGGTATTATATCAAGGACAATCGCAAACTTCAGGTGTAGAGACTACCAAATATCGTAAAATCCGGGTCGTTATGACTTAACGACAAAAATCGGTTGTTTTACGATCGCTATCTATGTCGAGACTGCATGCCCAGGTATAGGTGTTATAAAATTTGACGCGAGTATACGAAGGTTAAATAATTAAGTATAATCGAGTGAATATAACACATACTCTACAGTATTTGTTGGTAATATTAACATAACGTTAAAGTCCTTTTCAAAGTTTTGTCCCGATTCACCCCTGCGTCTCTAATCACCCCGTTTTACCCGATACCTTTCTTTATTTGGATAAATATGTTCAAAGTCGGTGCGTTTTCACGTACACCCAGCGACATCTAGAGCCTGAAAATAGTGCGTTCAGCACCCAGAGTAGAAATTCCAACTCAATATTAGGCATTCCTTTAAGTGTTGCTTAAATAGTGTTAGTGAAAACGGTCAAAGGTCTTATGTGGGTAGGTATACCGAACCAATCAGAATAAGTGAGACGACAAAATGATTATTCATTCATGATTTCTTCGCGGCACAGGAGATCGTGAAATGCTGGATACGATGGTTAAGAAACCAGAAAGGGAAGAAATAGCAGGGCTGAGCATGAAGAATGAAGAGGAGGCAGAGGACTTCTCCTCAAGCGCGTCATCTTGGGTGCCCAGCGATGACCAAGGTGCACAGTCTGGAGATTCTGCTGAGGTAGGTTTTAATAGTGAATGCAGTGGAGTCTTTATGAGGAGCTCGTGGCTAAATAAAAACAGCCGCTCGGGTCGATCTTTAGGTTAAGCCGTGCTTGCCTAGGTTGGTCTGTGGATGGGTGACCACCCGTTACATACCGAGTTTCCTCCGTGCCTCGGAAAGCACGTTAAGCCGTTAGTCCCGGGTGTCATTTGTAGATCTTTGACAGTCGTTAGGTAGTCAGTGGCCCAAAAAAGTCTGACAACTAGTCTTACCAAGGGGTATCGTATTACCCAGTTCTAACTGGGTTGTGGAGGTCTGATAGGCAGTCGCTCCATGTAAAATACTGGTATTCAGTTGCATCCGGTTAACGCTGGAAGCCGACCCCAATACAGTTGGGAAAAGGCTAGATAGATGATGCAGTGGAGTCTTTATATGTAACTACTTACTTGCAGTAAATACGGTACAGCGCACAGCACACGATGATGTAACTTCAATGACAAGACCTACTAGCTGTCTCGTTGATGAATCTTTTATTACTCTAGGATTCTAGGTATTCCGCTCGAGCTTAATGCTAAATGTTCTAAGGGTTTAATGTTTTACATTGTGTGTATTTGTAATCGTGAACGCCATCCGGTTTCGGCTTTCTGCTCATTTTTAAGGGATGGTATTTAAAAGTACTTCAATTTATTCCCATTTCATTTACCTAATTTTGCCTGTGTTCCACCAAATATACTGAATGTGCACCAAAATATGTTAATTAAAATATGTCATAACGAGCATCTATTTAACAACTGTTGCAAATTTGTAAAAATAGTAATACACCTAATTTTAAAAACAAGCTATTATTTTTTTAGTTTTAAGCGTGGACGCGGGGCGTCCACGCTTAAAACTATAAAAATATTTTTGGGACTTAAAAAATTTGGTCAGTGGATACGAAACGGGGCACTGTGAAGAAGTCGACGTAGCCCCGCTACGCGGGGCTCCTATTTCTGCCTGCAGGGTTTAAAGTAACCTAACGTAACCTAACGTCGGGGTGCCCCAAGGGGGGGGGGAGGGAAGACGTTTCCCCAATGCCCCGTTACGTACAGTCCAACCAACAACCAGTACATAAAAGTTGTACAAAACCGTTTTAAATGGGTATACGGTACTAGGATGCATACTAAAAATTTTGTGTAACATTCAGGAATATTTGGTGCACGATCAGTATTTTTCGGGGAAGAATAAAATAGTTATTGTTACAATAGAATATTTGCAGCGCACTACAATAAAAAAGTGTTATATATCTTGGTGTTAATTTGGAATTTGTTTGATGTTACATATTTTGTTGGCCGAGTAGTTTAATTATAGTAAAACAATTAAACGGGTTTAAGCTTTTGTCCCCAACCTTTCAAAATTGGGGACAAGGGAACAACGGGAACAAGGGAACAACGGAATATTCTGAACCAACTTACCGAACAAGATTTTCTCGCACGTGGAATCTGTCCATGATTTCCATGATGACGTCTGATGTTATCTTTGGGTCCAAGCACATTTTAGCTGGCTTGTCTTGAAAGGCTGGCGATCTCTTTCCGGTCAATGAATGGGTAGCCAGGATCCTATGGGCGTAAAATGTCTATAGTAATTTACAGACAAGAAGTCATATATATATATATATATATAGACATATTTGATTCAACAGGTGTGAGCATTTTACGTGGGATGCGATCGAGCGAAGTTAACAGTAAAAATAAATATATCTGAGTTTTTGCTTTTTTAAATTCAATTTGCAGGGTTCCAATGTAAATAATTGCTTCTTAATTTTTGTGTCTATATCTAGATAAGAATAGATAATAAATTTTTAGGAGTTCTATCTCCGTAGGCACGGGCACCACATAATATTGGACATAAACAACAACACGAGCTCATTCTTAAAGATTCCGTGATATCCAAAAGTTATCCCTAACCATGAAATAAATTAAACAATTAGTCTCACCTTCTTGGAAACACAGCAAGGAGTAGTGTCCTCGTAGCGATGGTGTACGATTTCCAATTCACTCTCTTGAATTGGTCTCGATGTATTAATGTCTTTCCACTTCCAATCGGCACCTGAAATCAGCATCATCATCTTTATTTCTAACACGATTTTTACAAAATGCATTTAAGTTTAAAAAAAATCTGTATTTTATGCAGAATGCCCAACAGCCCTCTTTCTACAATAACAATGTTCGGTTGCTCTGAAATAAAAAACAACATTGTCGAAAATACCATGCACAAAATACTACAATACTCCCATAAAATAATACTTGTTACTTTAAAACTTGGTTGTTACAACCTAACGGTTCATCGAATAATCTTTATTTGGGCTGTTTGTAAAATACACTAATACAAAAAGGTACATACCCATTCATCATTCGCCGCTCCTTTATTCTGAACCGTCTTTACAGCCATATTGTTGTACTTATTAGTTATGAGTACATTATCATCTGAACGATTGAATTCCTCATTCGCGCTGTTTTCTTCTCCTTCTTCCCTGATATCTTCATCACCGGTCTGATTGTTACGAGTTTGGTTCATATCTTCAACTTTTACCGGGAAAGGCACATGTTGGTTTGAGTTTTGGTCGAGTGCCGAAGATGTTGCCCGCGTCATATCATGCAGCAGTTTGAGTATAGTGGTCAAATGTTCCGAGAATATTAGGAGTTCACTTTGACTGACTGTGACTTTTTGATTGCCTGCACCGTTTTGAAGATTATTCCTTCTTGTTGAATCTGGTACAGATATGTTTCTGGACAGATCTAGACTGTCATTGCGTGCTCTTTTGCGATTCATCATAGTTTTGATGTTGGATTTTCGCATCATTTTTGGTATCACTGGAGTAGCCCTGTGCGAAGGTGTGATGATTTTTTTGCTAGACCTTCTATTGGAATATTGACGTTTGCATTTTTCCGGTTTTTGCAGAAATAGGAGCCCCGCGTAGCGGGGCTACGTCGACTTCTTCACAGTGCCCCGTTTCGTATCCACTGACCAAATTTTTTAAGTCCCATAAATATTTTTATAGTTTTAAGCGTGGACACACTGCTGGTTACATAAGTTTTTGTTTTTTTACGTTATTGTTCGTTGGCCGGAGGCGGAGGCGGTATGTTCTCATTATTATTCTTGGATTTCTTCTTATTGACTCGAGTTTTCCACATTTTGCACTCGTCGGCACACTTGGTCGTGATAATGCTCCTGCAAAGACGAGATCAATAAATGCCTGAATTTTCAGAAAACATTTCCAGCAGACGAGCCAATCTGGGAAGCCGTACAAGGATCTTCAACTTTTTCCTATTTTTTTAGTCCACAGCTGAGCATAAGTCTAACTGAAGTTAGTAATAACAAAATTAGTAAAAAAAATGTCCAACTCTTGTCTACCATAACTCTTGGACCATAAGTTAATTTCAGAGGACATTCCAATACTAAATTCATAAACTGGCAATCTTCCAGTAACCCAAAAAAACATTTGTGAAAGTTGTAACTTTTTCCACAAAATTGTTAATTGTTTGTAAAAAGTCGTGTCCGTCACCCTTTTACGATCAGCAGTGAAATAATTAAATATTGCTTGATGCATTCAAACCACTGTCAATGCAATTTTCTTCACTAATCTCACACTCTAGCTAGAGAAACATCGTCAGCAAATCTCTAAGAAGAGGTGTCAGAGATTTCTTGACGATGTTTTATTGATTGTTACTATGCTTTCCCATCCCACCGGCGAAACATCAACAAAAATTATGTCGAAATCTCTATTTGTCTCTCCCTTTTCTCTTCTCAATTGAAATATTTTATCTAATGAGACAAAATGTTGTCATTAAAACTTTTCGTAAGTGGGACCGCACAGTTTGTTTTTAACATGAACCAACTGCTGATTCTGGTTGTTCCCTTGTCCCCAATTTTGAACGTAACGGAATATTCTGAACCAACTTACCGAACAAGATTTTCTCGCACGTGGAATCTGTCCATGATTTCCATGATGACGTCTGATGTTATCTTTGGGTCCAAGCACATTTTAGCTGGCTTGTCTTGAAAGGCTGGCGATCTCTTTCCGGTCAAAGAATGGGTAGCCAGGATCCTATGGGCGTAAAATGTCTATAGTAATGTACAGTCAAGAAGTCATATAAATAGATGTCATATTTGATTCAACAGGTGTGAGCATTTTACGTGGGATGCGATCGAGCGAAGTTAACAGTAAAAATAAATATATCTGAGTTTTTGCTTTTTTAAATTCAATTTGCAGGGTTCCAATGTAAATAATTGCTTCTTAATTTTTGTGTCTATATCTAGATAAGAATAGATAATAAATTTTTAGGAGTTCTATCTCCGTAGGCACGGGCACCACATAATATTGGACATAAACAACAACACGAGCTCATTCTTAAAGATTCCGTGATATCCAAAAGTTATCCCTAACCATGAAATAAATTAAACAATTAGTCTCACCTTCTTGGAAACACAGCAAGGAGTAGTGTCCTCGTAGCAATGGTGTACGATTTCCAATTCACTCTCTTGAATTGGTCTCGATGTATTAATGTCTTTCCACTTCCAATCGGCAACTGAAATCAGCATCATCATCTTTATTTCTAACACGATTTTTACAAAATGTATTTAAGTTTAAAAAAAATCTGTATTTTATGCAGAATGCCCAACAGCCCTCTTTCTACAATAACAATGTTCGGTTGCTCTGAAATAAAAAACAACATTGTCGAAAATACCATGCACAAAATACTACAATACTCCCATAAAATAATACTTGTTACTTAAAAACTTGGTTGTTACAACCTAACGGTTCATCGAATAATCTTTATTTGGGCTGTTTGTAAAATACACTAATACAAAAAGGTACATACCCATTCATCATTCGCCGCTCCTTTATTCTGAACCGTCTTTACAGCCATATTGTTGTACTTATTAGTTATGAGTACATTATCATCTGAACGATTGAATTCCTCATTCGCGCTGTTTTCTTCTCCTTCTTCCCTGATATCTTCATCACCGGTCTGATTGTTAGGAGTTTGGTTCATATCTTCAACTTTTACCGGGAAAGGCACATGTTGGTTTGAGTTTTGGTCGAGTGCCGAAGATGTTGCCCGCGTCATATCATGCAGCAGTTTGAGTATAGTGGTCAAATGTTCCGAGAATATTAGGAGTTCACTTTGACTGACTGTGACTTTTTGATTGCCTGCACCGTTTTGAAGATTATTCCTTCTTGTTGAATCTGGTACAGATATGTTTCTGGACAGATCTAGACTGTCATTGCGTGATCTTTTGCGATTCATCATAGTTTTGATGTTGGATTTTCGCATCATTTTTGGTATCACTGGAGTAGCCCTGTGCGAAGGTGTGATGATTTTTTTGCTAGACCTTCTATTGGAATATTGACGTTTGCATTTTTCCAGTTTAATTTTTTTAGTCTCTGCCTGTAATTTAGAAGTTTTATTTTTAAATTGTCATTGTCTACCCTCGGAATCGATATAGTAAAATGTACTTAAAAATGGATAATATTTTTGTGTTCACCAAAAATCTTAAGGTACATCTATGTATGCATTTCTAAAATATTGATCTTAAACCCGTTTAATTGTTTTACTATAATTAAACTACTCGGCCAACAAAATATGTAACATCAAACAAATTCCAAATTAACACCAAGATATATAACACTTTTTTATTGTAGTGCGCTGCAAATATTCTATTGTAACAATAACTATTTTATTCTTCCCCGAAAAATACTGATCGTGCACCAAATATTCCTGAATGTTACACAAAATTTTTAGTATGCATCCTAGTACCGTATACCCATTTAAAACGGTTTTGTACAACTTTTATGTACTGGTTGTTGGTTGGACTGTACGTAACGGGGCATTGGGGAAACGTCCTCCCTCCCCCCCCCCCTTGGGGCACCCCGACGTTAGGTTACGTTAGGTTACTTTAAACCCTGCAGGCAGAAATAGGAGCCCCGCGTAGCGGGGCTACGTCGACTTCTTCACAGTGCCCCGTTTCGTATCCACTGACCAAATTTTTTAAGTCCCAAAAATATTTTTATAGTTTTAAGCGTGGACGCCCCGCGTCCACGCTTAAAACTAAAAAAATAATAGCTTGTTTTTAAAATTAGGTGTATTACTATTTTTACAAATTTGCAACAGTTGTTAAATAGATGCTCGTTATGACATATTTTAATTGACATATTTTGGTGCACATTCAGTATATTTGGTGGAACACAGGAAAAATTAGGTAAATGAAATGGGAATTAATTGAAGTACTTTTAAATACCATCCCTTAAAAATGAGCAGAAAGCCGAAACCGGATGGCGTTCACGATTACAAATACACACAATGTAAAACATTAAACCCTTAGAACATTTAGCATTAAGCTCGAGCGGAATACCTAGAATCCTAGAGTAATAAAAGATTCATCAACGAGACAGCTAGTAGGTCTTGTCATTGAAGTTACATCATCGTGTGCTGTGCGCTGTACCGTATTTACTGCAAGTAAGTAGTTACATATAAAGACTCCACTGCATCATCTAGCCTTTTCCCAACTGTATTGGGGTCGGCTTCCAGCCTTAACCGGATGCAACTGAATACCAGTATTTTACGTGGAGGAAGTCCTCTGCCTCCTCTTCATTCTTCATGCTCGGCCCTGCTATTTCTTCCCTTTCTGGTTTCTTAACCATCGTATCCAGCATTTCACGATCTCCTGTGCTGCGAAGAAATCATGAATGAATAATCATTTTGTCGTCTCACTTATTCTGATTGGTTCGGTATACCTACCCACATAAGACCTTTGACCGTTTTCACTAACACTATTTAAGCAACACTTAAAGGAATGCCTAGTATTGAGTTGGAATTTCTACTTTGGGTGCTGAACGCACTATTTTCAGGCTCTAGATGTCGCTGGGTGTACGTGAAAACGCACCGACTTTGAACATATTTATCCAAATAAAGAAAGGTATCGGGTAAAACGGGGTGATTAGAGACGCAGGGGTGAATCGGGACAAAACTTTGAAAAGGACTTTAACGTTATGTTAATATTACCAACAAATACTGTAGAGTATGTGTTATATTCACTCGATTATACTTAATTATTTAACCTTCGTATACTCGCGTCAAATTTTATAACACCTATACCTGCGCACGGTCTGACAGACCGAAGGTTTTAAAATCAATTTCGGGTTTTTTTTTTCAAATAAGTTATACTTGAAGATTATATTCTCTGAGAACATACTACGACGTAGTATCGTAAAACTGATAATTTACCGACAATATGCCGAAAAATAGTTAGATTTTTGTAAGAGGTCGTAAAATGTTAGCAAACCTAAAAGATACATTATTAGCTATTATAAACAAAAATAATTTGGGGCATAAGTATCATAATTTAAGTTTCAGTACAAAATCACGGAAGACAAATTTTGTAACACCTAAACCCGCGTCGGTCTCACAGACCGATATTCGCCGAATACGGCTATATGCGCCATTCGCATCAATACACGTAGCAACTAATCATGCAGCTAACAGGAAGTACAAAATGCCATCATTGATTGTAATAGAAAAAATCACGTAAGACTGTTTTATCGGTCTCACAGACCAACTCGCGAGTATAGGAAGGTTGAAGTCCTTGTTGGCAACATACCATATTAATTCAAAGTTTTTTCTCGATTTAACGGCACACTTCGACAAATAGTCCTTTAGGTAACTTTTGCTACATGCCTTGTCTAAAGTCGTAGTTTGTCGTGAGCCGGCTTGGGAACCAAAGCTTTGATTTTCATGGCCGAATGCATCATAATTACCTACATTCCATTACGAATTTGGAATTTTGTTTCATTCAAGTTATATTTAACCAACGTCTAAACAATGATCACTTAATATCGTGTCCTGCGTGTCCTGTTGTTTGTTCACTACAGGAACTGATGGACGCTACTGAAAGCGCCAAACTAGTTGCTCAGTTCTGGGCTGACACTATTTAGATTGCCATCGGCACGCTAAGACAAAGAACGTTTAAATAAGGTTGAATGCAACTTTGAAATTTTAATAACATGAAGTTGGTATTTCTTAATTCTTCTGTATCTAATATAGTACCTGTTTCTTCTTTTACGAAAAAATTAACTACTGCGCAAGTACAACTCGGAATAAATATACGCTACATTTTTGCGAAATTTATTCTCACTTTTATTAAAGTCTTGTTGGTATCTTATGAAAAAAAAAATCTGCTTAAATATTTCTAAAATAAATAAATAACCACATTCTTATTTACCTACACACATACAGACCTACAAATTGAAACAAAGATAATTTCAGACAACAGCCTACCAATTTCATTATTACCAACTTCGTACTAACCGTTACGGATTAGGTACCTGCGCAAGGGTAGCAACAATTCAAAATTCAAATAGGTACTCACGTGCGCGCGCAACCAACGTCGCCATTTCCTCCTCTCCGCGCCGGTTCACCGTCATCAGATCGCCTGGCAGCAGGTCCTTATTCAAGGGGCTCACCACCGCCCTGATGTACACGACATCACGACCACCACTCTTCCACTCCACAAGCAACCAGTTGCAATCACTCTGCTTAGAACAAGACATTACGATCACTCTAAGATGCGAACACTTCGAGCTGTGGTATATGACTAGATCGCTCAACGCATAGCAAGGGCCGCTTCAGGTAAAAGTTTCATTACAACGGTCCCTTACTGCAATTATAACATCCCCACCCTTCGAAATGAACAATGGTTTTCGCCAACAGCCCCTGAGCTCACAAAAAATGCATCCTTTTTTGCAACGTAGGTACTTGCTTCCTAGTAAGTTTCTAAGCGGAGATTTAGATTCTTTTGTATTCAGTTGTCTTGCCGAAAGCCATAAAAGTTTATAAAACAATAGACTGGTCTTTCTTTTTGTTATTTTGCCGGAAGGGCTAGTTGAAGAAGTACGCAGGTAAAAAGTTATAAGTAGAATGTACAAGGACAAATTTTAAGTTAATTGGATGTTCAATTCAAGAGTTATTTTTTATTGATTTCTAATTAGAGTTATAGTCTACATCACCTGACTATGTAAATAACAACAAAAGAGTGAAAATCAAAAACAACAAAATAATTCATATCTATTCGTTTCTTATCACAAAGGAAGTGAGTCAGCTGCAAAAGATGATTAAAATAATTTCGATAATCTTTTGCTGATGAATGGCAACCAAGAAGTATTTTCAGTTATATTAACTTTGATTCTACATCACTTTCAAAACGCTGTGACTTTTACTGTCGAGTACGGTTGCTGGCGTTGCTGCCTCTGACAAATCATCCCTCGTCATCACTGTAAACTTTATTCAAACTCAAACTGTTTATTGCATTCATGTGTACATTTAGTTGTTACATATATGTAAGTAAGTTCCAACATGAAACCCGGTTAGGGCAAGGCAACATAATAGATTGGACAAAACAAACATCCAGTGAGTAGACGTACAGTCGCCATCAGATATATCGTAGCGGGCGAGGTACTTAAATATTTCGGAGCAGCATTACTTTTCAATAAATTCGTTACACTAGATATGGCCAATAACATCAGAACATGCAATATATCATAAATATAAGAGCAGCGACTTTTCAATACATTCGGAAAACATAACGAGCTTAAAATATCAGAAAGAACAGAACTGCAAAGGTATCGACGCAGTCAGGATGATCATAAAGTTCGGAACATTTATGGAAAATATACCTTAAGTCTGTATCACATAGTTTAAATTCGTTGCTATATTGTCTTTGAAGTTGTCAAAAATCAAAGATTGCGATTTAACACAACGGGTGCTGTTTTCGTATACATATATTTATGGCATCTTTAGACGGGAAAGTAAGACCGCCTTTATTTTTAGTTTTTATCAAATAAAGGTCATCATCGTTGTAATTATCAGCATTTATAATTCATGAAGGCAGCTCTCACATTTGATCTTGGAATGGAAATAATTGACCACACACCCAGAAATATATGCTTAGGCCGCCTCCTCTCTATATCTGCTCTGAGAAAATACCCCATACGTCATGCCAAAATTAAAGATCGAAGATCGACATGCATAATATAGTGTAATTTAAACTGTGTCAAAACATTTATGGAAAATATACCTTAAGTCTGTAGACTTAAGGAATATTTTCCATAAATGTTCCGATCTATATGATCATCCTGACTGCGGCGATACCTTTGTAGTTCTGTGCTTTCTGATATTTTTAGGTCGTTATGTGTTCCGAATTTATTGAAAAGTAATGCTGCTCCGAAATATTTGAGTACCTCTTCCGCTACGATATATCTGATGGCGACTGTCCCCTGAATTGCAAGTTTGTATACAAATATAATTATTATCGATATTATTATTCTCGTAACTATATGGTTGCTGGTGGGTTTCTGCTGTCAGAACTAAAATAAGTGAAAGGACTAGTAATTTACTAGAAAAAGTCGCATATGGATGGAGCTTAATAATTTCAACGACCGGGGTGGGTGTTTCAGTGTTTGGACCACAACCCTACCAAGCCAAACCAGCCTAAATTGTCTCACTGCTGGGTCAGAGGCCTCTTCTCTATGAGAGTGAGTGCTCAGTGCGGGTCGGTGCTGATGCCACATAATTATCTTTGGTTTTAGGACAAGCCGGTTTCTTCACGATATTTTCTTTCACCGTTTTAAGACCAGTAAGTGATGAAATCACACAAAGTAACGCGAGATTCGAATCCACGACTTGCAACTTGTAAGTGAGGCCGTTACTACAATACTAGATCATCACTGTGCTCATCACAACCAGATAAAGTATTAATTGGAAAGGAACTGTATGAAGTTTATGTCTAACTAAAAAATTACGTGACTGCGTACTGTTTATTTTGGTCTCTGCCAGTCCGTCCTCCAATATGGTATCTCTGTCTAGGGTGGCGCAGGTAAGGCCACATTTTATTGAAGTCGAGAAAACACAAAGAGCGGCCATTGAAGAAATGCTCAAGAAACCTTTACTGTATTCAACTGACAATCTCTATAAGGAGTTCCCGGTCCTCCGTGTTCGACAGTTTTTTATCTTAAACGCAGTACTAAAAACACACAGAAAATTAAAATCCAGACCAGACTACACAGAGTTAATCTCATACACAGTACATTTAGGATACCCATCCCCCAAGCAAACTCTTATGGCAAGACGCTCTGCAAACGATTTATTTCCATGCAAATACAACGAAGCTGTTAAAAACTGTAACATAGTAGACCTCAAAATATCCCTATGTAAAAAGGTCATAAAGAATTGGCTCCTTAAACTCTCCTACGACGAAACAGAAAGGTTTATCTACAAATAGCTTCATAAGAACTAGTGGCGGATTTACACATTTGCCGCCAGTAGGCTTTTCAAATTTTGCCGCCTCTACTGACTTCTACAAATTGAGTTAGTTCCTATAAGATTACTTTTACAACCCAACGATTTTGTTAAGATTAGCCAAGAAATACTTTTTGGGTATATTTCTGAGCTCATAAAACCGCAAACATGCATTACTACTAAAGAAATATAATAATATGCATGCTAGATTCACATCTAGTAGATGTCAATCAGAAGAATTGTTCTGTAACTTTTTCTTATTGCATTTGTGATTGTACATCAGTTTTGTGAATTATAATAAAAAAAATAAAAATCTTTTCTAGCAATAAATATAGCCTATGTTACTCAAAGTGAATGTAGCTTTCTAATGGTGAAAAAATTTTTGACACAGCAAGCGGCACAGTAGTTTTTGAGTTTATTCATTACAAACATACACACACACACACACACAAAAATACAAATCTTTCTTCTTTATAATATTAGTAAGAAAACATACATACGCACACACACAAACAAAGCAATGGGGCGGTAATTGTTTTTATCTGATTTAGAGCCTTTTTGATGCAATGGTTTTATTACAGACATTTTGATTTTACCGGAAAGCAGCCTTGTTCAAAATTTTAATTGATTATACAGGGTGGAATTTTTCAACGCCACCTGGAGGGAAAGAACTCTAAATACTGGAAAATTTTACTCAAAGTTTTAGGCAGCATAATTCAAGCAGCAAAATTCTAAGGGCTTCATTCCGGACACACTCCATCAATATGTGGTAAACATCTTCTACCACATCGCATTCACTACAGTTCGATGAAACAACCTTACCCATCATAAAAGCGAACGTATTTAATGGAATGAGTCCCGACCGAAGTCTGAAACTCGTTACTATGTCATACCTTCCCATATCGGATCTTTCAAACCATAACTTATCAGGTAAACACTTGCAATAGTTTTTTTGCTGATCTGATTGAAAAAAACAAATTGCAAACTTATAGTTTTCAGTTTGACGAAACTTACATTTCAACTCTATTAGGGCTTCCGCAGCCTCACGTTCCGCGTCGGTGTGTCGGTGTGTTGGTGCGGGAGTCATTCTGCAAAATTGTCGTTCTGTAAATAATATATTTACAAAATTATTACTAACCAGGTACAAAATTATTACTAACACAAAGTCAAAATTATTTATTAGCGGTAAATGCGGTACACAAAGTAAACATAACATATAGTGCAATGACACATTTCGCCATAAAAATAGCATGCAGATATTAATAAATACAAACATTAAACCAGGTAGGTAACTAAATAAAGAAGGATATTTCTAAGTTTAATTAACTGGATACAAAACAAATTTTGCTTTTAAATAGTACAAACGTCTTGTTAAAATAATAAAGTAAGTATTTTTAACATACAACGAATTGTTAGTCCAATAAAATATTGTTTAAATATACAAACACAATATCATAGTATAATGTATATGATTGAATTTGTATGATTGATTGACAATCAGTTTTATTTAAATACTCCTACCAGAGTCGGACTCGGATGAATCTTAACATTTGTATTTTTTAAATAAATAGTTGCATTATAAATAATAAAATTGGATATACCATAGGAATAAGGTGATAATTTTTATTTTTCAAAAAAAAATAGTTCCGTGTCTGATAGTGGACATTTTGCAAGTTTAAAATGGAAACCTCAGTTTCTTAACAAAAACAGCTTTGATCTTCGGAGTTTTGGATATAGTACAATGAATTGCAGATTTTACGTGACGACGCACGTGTGCGGGTGCAAGTAAAAAACTTAGAAACGAGTTGTAGTATCACTTGAGTGTGAAACTTGGTGGTATTACAAAACCATCAGGCGTAAATGTGGCGCAAAAGACTATTTTCAACTTCTTCAGTCATCATCCGGTGAAGAGGTAGGCAAGGCGGCAAATCCGAGTGAGAGGCCTCCTGAAGCAGCCTCTGGTGGTTTTCACGTCTGCGACTCGTGTGACGCCAGCGGTCCCAGGGAACAGGTGGCTGACTCGAGGTCAGGTGGTGAGCCGAGTGGTGGGATGTTATCCTCCTGGAGAAGAACTGAATCTCCAACTTGTAGGGATGCTGATTTTGTACGCCATTTGGAGCGCTGCTGTAGTTCTGCTACATATTCCTTTTGCCAGCGCTGCCAAAAATGTTGATGAATTTGTCCAAGTTTCTTGTAACGTCGAAGGTTGTTTTGGTTATGTGCTCGAGGGATGGACTAGGCAATACATTAAGGGCACGCCCAATCAGAAAGACCTTGCAATTTGTATTTGTGGTAATTTAAAATCAACATGATGACATTGAAATGACTGATCGTGATGACATTGTGATAAATTGTGCAAATCAGATTCGTGAGAAGTATTCTTATACTTATCAAGTTGCTCTTCAGCAATTGCAAGATGTGAAGTAAAGATTTGCTCAATTTCATCACGTTCGTCGATCTCAGAGTCCCTATTGTCGCAATTAATGACCTCAATCTGAACCTGTTCATCGAATTTGCTAGATATAGCTCGTATTTTACCAATATTAATTCCTTACTCTTAAACTTGGATTTTTGTTAATTTTGAAGAGCATACTACATCTAAATATTTTTTTAATTTCGTTAAACGACCTTTGACCGAGCTACGAGTCTACGACTATTGAAGGAACTATTTGCTAGTTTTGTATTAGTGTATTTATCTTCGCTTAAAGACATCTTATCTATTGATAATTAATAGTAGCAACAACAAACGATAAACTACCACTGAGAACTTAAGAAAAATAGTTATTGTTGATTGAGTAACCTAAACAGTAACACACTAATGTCAAATGAAGGAATAAAGTTGTATGTTTGAAGTCTTACCTGATACTTCTTCGGCGGCATCTGGGTCCCGAACGCAGCCATGCGACAGCAAGCGCGTCAATACCGCGGCGGCAGCGCAGCGGCGGTAGCTCGGCGTGGGCGTGGCGGGGCGCCGACGTCGCCCAAACGCGGCTAGTGGTAACCGGCAGCGTCAGGCAGCGTCCTGAAATAGTCAGCCGAAATTATTTGAAATAGTGTGAACTACAGACACGTACTACTGGGAGGGCGACTAAGTTTAGGGTCTCAGATTACCCAGTAGAACGAAAATACTGGGAATATAATTACCAACTATTAGTTTCAATGACCTTACAATTTTACAAATGATTACGTAGGTAGTTGTCACTGAACAATGGATTTTAATTTTACTATTTTAGGATATTTACTTGTTATTTACTTGAAATGAGCTTTAAAATAGCTAGATACTTCGGTCAACAAATGGAATACACAAATGGAATGTACCAAACAGCCGCCCTTTTGATAGGAAAATAGGTTTAGGTATTAAGGTAAACTATAGGAAAGGCACTTAACTGATAGGTCAGACTGTTGCTTCTGGCTACACTGGTCCTCGATGGTGGCTGTGGCACTAATAGGTACACGAGCTGGTCGCAGATGTTGACGGAATCCTCGAACTGGCATGGCAGGCTGAAGGTGAACCTCGACGTCGTAGAAGCTAAGGCTGGGCGCGGCACGTTATGCTGACCGACCTGGCTGGCTTAGTTGTCTTCGAATATAGTGTTCTTGCGTCTGTAGTCCTCCACGATGAATCTTTGGTAGATTTCTTTTTGATGAGAATTCTTTGTCTTCGTATGTGCTCGATCCGAATTTTGCAAATGTGTCCTGTCACGGTCGCCAAATTAATGTCTGATAGTGGACATTTTGGAAGTTTTTAATAAAAACCTCAGTTACTTAACAAAAACAGCTTTAATCTTCGGAGTTTTGGATATTGTACAATGAATTGCAGATTCTCCGTGGCGACGCACCCGTGTTCAGGTTATAGAAAAAAAGTGAAAAATATCAAAGTGTGCGGGTGCAAGTAAAAAAACTTAGAAACGAGTTGTAGCATCACTTGAGTGTGCAACTTGGTGGTATTATAAAACCATCAGGCGTAAGTGTGGCGCAGAAATTCGTTTTTTTTTTATAATTGAATGACACTTTCGACTAAAAACTAACTAGCTACAGGCTAGACTTCCTTTTTAGGGTTCCGTAGCTGAAAGGCTAAAAAAAGAACCCTTAAAGAGTCGTCATGTCTGTCTGTCTGACCGTCTGTACGTCACAGCCTTTTTATTCCGAAACTATACCACTGGTAGTAGTACCACCTTGCTGCTGCTCCCGATGTCCCGATGCCGGTGGGCTACTAATTTTTATATAATTTTAAAATGTTTTTTATACTACTTTGTACCTAAAGGAGAAGGCACAGAAGGAGATGGCGGGACGAACTCGGCTCTTTTCAAAAGAATTGGCAAACAAGAACACTGGATAGGGATAAGTGGAAAGAGGGAAGGGAGGCCTTTGCCCTGCAGTGGGACACAAATGGCTGATAATAATAATAATAATCATAATTGTACCTACAGGAGTATTTAAAAATGTTAATTATATTGTATTTCATGCTTTGCAATTTCATAAAAAGCGCGAATAAGATTTTAAAGCACGAAGATGCTCAAAATCTATGGCAGTAAGACTTGGTGAGGTAGTCACAGATGGTCACCGGTAACTGGCCACCTGACAGCTAAACCGTTACAGATTTTACACAAATGTGCTTCACAGGCATAAAGCTCACCCGTAAACCAATTCAGACCCCTTTCAAATAGCTTTTTCCAACTTATTTTTGTTCGATCATAACCTCAAAAAGTAATACATTTTTGTAAATATCTCGGAAATGCCATTGTGGTTTGTATTAAATCTTTTGAGGTAGTATTTAGACATGCCATCGAGTATTTTAAAGATGATTTGATGAAGACAACAATGTTGAATTGAGTACATTTATCAATAGCGCCGTGGGCATTCTCCTATAGTAGTAGTTTCTCGAAAATAATTTCTATTAACGGGTTTTATAATAATGGCAATACGACAATGTCATTATAACACAATTTATTACGAGACCATTGACCGACCAATGATCGACCATTACGAATTTAGCAGATTACAAACTTTTAGCAAAATGACAATGGGATCGTGTTGGAATGACGAATTTATAAAAATAGCAGACTTTGGCCCCTGACCATCGGTAACTCGGACCTTGTTCCCGATGCCGGTGGGCTACTCTTTTTATATTTTTAAATGTTTTTATATATTTAAAAATGTAAATTATATTATGTTTAAAAATGAATAAACGAGATAAGATAACTCACCTCATTTCATTCATGGTAAGTTTAACGCAAAATATAAGCTTTAAAGCTTATTAATATTAATGCGTAAGATCACTCACAATACTTATATTGTACTGCCACACACTTCAACTCTCAAATGTCACCAACAATTTTTGTGCACTTTACCCTCATTAAACACAAGATTTTTGTTTATGCGCCGTCTTTTTAAAAAGGCGATACTAACAAGTGGGTTATACCTAAAGTTTGAGTGTTGAATAGCATGGAGTGCGCGTTCGTGTATCAAAATCATAATTTTGATAAGCCCAGTCATATTTTCTACTTTATTATATTTGAAAATTGAGCAGCAAAATTTTAATTCAGTAATTTAGCAACAAAATTTTAAAGTTAAAGTAATTGTTACGGTGTTTCCACAAATTGCTTGCCTAGTTTTAACCAGAACAGAAATATTTATTATTCTTAGGAATACTACATATTATACAACCCATATAATATATGGGTTGTATAATATGTAGTATTCCTAAGAATAATAAATATATTTTGTTATGAAATCCGGCGAAATCAGGAAAAAAAAAAAATATAAGAAGCCGCTTCCACATTTGTTGTACACTTTGTCGGGAAAAAATGTACCTTAGGTAGATATGCATCCGAATATCCGATCCCTAGTTATAACAGTGTTTTAAAAAATTGTACGAAACGTTTGAGGATCCTTAATATATATCTTTTTCCCAAGAAGCATCAGCAGCTGCGTTCAATCGCAAAATGAGGATCATTTTCCACAAATAATATTTGTATAGTTGCTGCCAGTTAAGATGGCAATGGCGGTCATTGACCCACCTACATTTATTAAAGTTCTTAACTTTGAAATCCACAAATAAGCCAGTTCATGTCTTGAATCGTCATATATCGTGATCTTCAACATCTTTTCTAATGAAAAACGATACATGGTTCAGTTGTTTTGGTTCGTACGAAGAGATATTATGGAAAGAGCAATGACCGCTATTGCCATCTTAACTGGCAGCAACTATAGTATTAGTAAGTATTTCTTTATCGCCACAATGTTTTGTGTTCACCAATAAAGGTATACCGTAAGGTCCCAAAGCTTCAGGCTGACCCACATTAGATTAATGGGAGGTACAAAACTTTCATGTCATTGAATTACCTCTGTAACAAAATGAAATAATCGAATAACTTTTGTAAAATAGAGAAAGCAGTCTCAACTTGTGTGTTGATGTCATCTGTCTGATAGAAAAGTAAGTAATTGTAATATAATATCCTATTATTGTTGTTTTATTTGTTGCACTCTCACTTGTATGAAAACTCGAAACACGTGGTGATTCGAATATTCTATTCAAACGAGAGTGTGCAACTACCGAAAATAGTCTATAGGACAATGCCCACGGCGCTATGGACAAATGTACTCAATTCAACATTGTTGTGTCTTCATCAAATCATCTTTAAAATAATCGTTGGCATGTCTAAATACTACCACAAAAGATTTAACACAAACTACAATGGCATTTCCGAGATATTTACAAAAATGAAATCACTATTTTGAGGTTATGTTCGACCAAAAATTAATAGGAAAAAGCTATTTGAAAGGGTCTGAATTGGTGTACGTGTGAGCTTTGTGCCTTTGGAGCACATTTGTGTAAACTCTGTAACAGTTTAGCTATGTCAGGAGGTCAGTTACTGGTGACCATCTGTGACTACCTCACCAGGTCTTACTGATTTAAATTTTGAGCATTTTCGTGCTTTAAAATCTTATTCACGCGTTACATGAAATTGCAAATCATGAAAGAAATCATTACTAAGATAGTTAATCACTCAGTGTTATATCTAGATCCTACTCAAATCATAGATTGTGTAATTCATTACATATTTAAATAATTATAATTCTGTGCAACTCTAGTCTTAAATGAAACAACATACAATTAATATTGAGACGTATCTCAGAATACACATCACCATCCTAGTTTATAATTTGTTTATTACCAACACATAAGTATGAGGTTCCTACCTATATAAGTAATTATTTTAAAATTCGGCAACCCAACTGGTGAAGTGAGGAACTAACACACAGACGTGGATTGTACTTTTCTCCTCTAAGATTTGTTAATGGTACACAAACATAAAAGCGCAGTTCCTAAGTAAAAAAATACCTACGTCAAAAAGACAATGTTTATTCTTCAATGTTTGTTGGTGAGATCCAGACTCGTAAAATGTTCATGATGTTATTGGGAATCTCCGACAACATGAGCCCATTGTATAACTAAAGGAAACTAAACCTAGGGCCCGTTACACTGGTCAACAAAATTTTGTAACAAGAAAGAGGATTACTAATTTGGAATTACCTACCTTCACTCATTTAAAAAACTCTATATTTATTTTGATTTGATTACGACTAGATTTTGTGTTACATCTACTATCAGTAAAATGAATATTTTTCACTTTGACTTACATTTTATAATTTGTAGTATTTTTTATTCAAAGGGCGTCTCTGCATTTAATGTTCCTGATTATTAGTGATTCGTTAATCATATCAAGCAAGTGTAAAAATGGCCTTAACAAGTTTTGTTACATTTGTGGAGGTATTACTATTGAAATTCAACGAAGGAATTTAGAACATTTTTTGGTTTTGCCAACAGACAATAAGACAAAGCATAGGTTCATCACATCCTGACGACGTATTTTTACCACCTTAACACATAAAACTTTGGCTCATGGAAAACTTCGTGAACGCAATGGATAGGACTGGTGCCTTTGTATATTTAAAAGAAAATTTTGATAAACTGAGTAATGCAAACATTTAAGATTATATATTGTTGGTCCTGAAATCAGGTAATTGTTGATAGATGAAATATTTAAAGAAAACAATTGTGATTTGGAAAGATATGATTGGGAATCTATACTAATATTATAAAGCTGCAGGGTTTGTTTGTTTGTTTGTTTGAACGCGCTAATCTCTGGAAGTACTGGTCCGATTTGAATGATTCTTTCAGTGTTGGGTAGTCCATTTATCGAGGAAGGCTATAGGCTATACATCATCACGCTACGACCAATAGGAGCTTAGCAGCAATGAAAAATGTTGCAAAAACGGGGAAAATTGTATTTTTAATAACTTGACGCGGACGAAGGTCGCGGGGAACAGCTAGTCTTTCATAAAAGTGACTTCATATTTCTCGAAAATCACCCATCAAAGAATTATAAAACAATTTTGGAATACTTAGCTCATATATATCTTGTCAGCTTAAAAGGCTTTGGATTGCAACATGTCATTAAAATACATTCACATTTGGGTTCTTCCCGTACATCTGAGTGCCGTCAGCAGTGAACACGGTAAAAGGTTCCACTAGGACATTTCTACAATATAAAAACAAATGGAGTCCACATTTTTTTATGCATGCAGATTACTGTTGGACATTAGATACCCCCCTGAAGCAAAAAACTGAAGAAAATCATAAGAGTCATTGATATTAATACTACACTACCATAACACTTACTTCTTCTTTTTGTTTATTAAAACATTCAAATACAAATAAACTATTCGTATTTGAAATATTCTAATATCATTTCTATTATCACTATCTTTTTTCTAAACATAACAAGGCAAAAGTTTTCATGTTACATACAAAATGTGTTTTTTTGTTGACCAGTGTTATCATGCTCTGAAAATACACTTGAGAGCAATAAAATCGCACACCCCTTGTAATTTGGTTTATTACTGATTTTTTCTTAAATCTAAAGATATTGAGTACAAATCATTAGGCCAAATTAAAGCCTATATATAAGCTTAGCTTTAAAAAAACATAAAATTTTAATCATTGACCTTCACGTAACTGACAAAAACCAATCATAAACCAAATTCCCCAAATTCACGCGTTTGCGTTGTCACTACTTGCACCCTTACCCGCAGGTAGCAAAAGGTCGATCTTTATGGATTTTTAATCAGTTGTATATCGAAGGTCAACATGATAACATTTCTACTGAAAGCATACGGATTTAGTGGAAAATTATGGATACCACGCCTGCAGAAGCCGCTCAAATTATTGCCTTGCTCGAAGCAGGCCATAATCAAAGTGAAGGTGCTCGACAGCTAAATTTGAGCCGCTACTCTGTTCGTCGTGTATACCAGAGGTTCCAAGAGATCAGTGGCTACATTCGGCGACCAAGATCTAGCCGGTGACGCAGAACATCTGGGCGTGATGACTGCTTTCTTGTGACAAGGGCTTTGATAAATCGGCAACTGAACGCGATTCAACTAGGATAACAGCTTCGAAAAGTTTGCAATGTCAGTAAAAGTCGGTGGACAGTTAGAAGAAGGCTGGGTGAAGTAGGACTGACTCCACATCGCTCAGCAAATGGTCCCAAATTGACCACAGCTCACCGACAAGCCTGGCTACAATTTTCCAGGGACCTCTTAAATTGGACGTATGACCAATGGCGGGCTGTTATGTTCTCTAATGAGTGCAGAATGATTTTACATGGTCATGATGGACGCTCTAGGGTCTACAGTAAGTCATGAGAGCAATTTTCACAATGCTGCATAAGTGAACGTGCGGCTTTTGGAGGTGGATCGTTTATGTTTTTGGGTGGCATAATGTTGGACACTAAAACCGATATTGTATACATCACTGGGGCGAATACCGGCCCCAGATCGAGAGAGTTGACGACTGCACGATACGTCGAAGAAGTTCTCGATGAACATATGAGGCCACTTGCGTGGTTTATGTGAGAAGATTTTCTCTTAATGCACGACAACGCCAGACCCCATGTCGCTAGAACAGTTTACGACTACATGAAAGACGTTGGAATCACCACGATGGAGTAGCCAGCTCGAAGTCCTGATCTCAATCCGATTGACAATGTCTGGGATGAGCTAAAAGAAGAGTTCGAGAAAGAAGCCCTGCTTCTGCGCGCCTCCAAGAACTACAACTCGCCAGAACTTCATCTTGTAGAGGAGTGAAACGCTATACCATAAGATTTCATGGTAAAATTAATACGGTCCATGAAAAAACGAATTAGAGCTTTAATTAAGCCTAGGGAAGGAAATACGCCTTATTGATAAACAATTTGATCAAGAATTTTGAGTTTGATTTTCATTCTTTCTTAAGAGAAATTGGGTAATTTTACCCGTATGTTGGGTTTAGTGCCCTAAAACCCATTATGGGTATTTTTTATCATTGTGTTTGGTATCATTGGAAAGGTACTGAAGTAAACTTTCAATTAATGTGTTTTTTTTTCAATATTTATTCACATTAATGAAAAAAACTGCCTTAACCGAAAAAATTCAGGGTGTGCGATTTTATTGCTCTCAAGTGTAAGAACTACCTATTAACGATATTTTCAAAGACTGTCGAAGCTGTCGGAAGCTCAGGAATGAGACAGGCCCTTTGTTACTGGTTTCTTTACTATAAACTTAAATAGGTATTAAAACGAATAAAGGTAAAGTGAAAACGGTAATTTTATTTTCAGTCAGTCATTTAAATAATAATAAAACAAGGTAATCAACTTAATTGATTAACTTGTAATCAACTTGAATTAAAAATCATAAAATTGAATACAGAAAAATTAAAACCATAAAGGTTTCCTAAAATATTATTGTTTCGACTTACTAATATACCTACTTATGTACATTTGTTGGCGTCTGTACAAATCTAGATAAGTATATTATTACTTGTATACGGTATGACGCTCTGATCACGGTCTTGTATATTTTCCCTGGCGACAAACGGGAAAATATAATATGACACATATTTATGTTCCCCAAAAAGTACCAGGCTGGCATGAGCTCAAGGTGGTATGCATTTTAATCATTCTGGGTATAGGTACATACGGTCTTCTAGTAATAAATACCTTCTTGGATTCATGCCCGCCTAGTACTGCTCGTAAGGTTATTGCCCATAACTAGCACAACTCAACACTACTCGAACCCACCAATGGTGAGGTGAGGTCCACGGGAGTACACCGTTTCGGGTAGCTTGATGTGCTGGCGTCTTCTGTACCTACACAAAACTATCTCAGGACTATTGAATGAAGGTAAAATACATTTTTACACCATCATTAAATATGAAATTAATTTATATTAGCGTTAGATTCGTCCGATGAAGGTGTAGATGGCGGAACGTTTTCGTCGTTTGGATGAAGAGGCTTGCGAGCTTGCTGATGTCTGCCCGATTGTTGCCGATTACGATATAACTTTGCTTCGTCTGCGCACTTGATTGTTATACTGTTTCTGTAAAAACAAAAAAAACAATATTATTGCGTGACATTTAACCCTACAACGGCGAATGCTTTGGTCATTTCTTTTCACTTCCTGTAGGTAGATGTCGTCAGTGAAAGGAAAGGAGAAGTGGAACAAAAGTGGGCATGATTAAGTTTTGTATCAAATAATTACCTCACTAAATTCTTTGGAACACCACATTTTGTTGAAACTGTCTTCACAATATCAACAACAAGTTGGGGATCTAAAATTTTCTTCGGAGGTCTATTCAAAAACGCCGGGGACTGCTTGCCTGTTAGCGAGCTCGTCGCCAATACCCTAAAAGAAAATAAATACTTAAGAATTTTGTACAATACGTAGTGTATATTTTTTTTACAAATTTTTATTTTTTAATTACCTTCGCGGGAAGATAGCCCGAAGTAATTGCCTTGTAGCTGAAGTATACGAATTCCAGTCAATGGCATTCAGCAGTCTTAAAGGCACTTTAGCGTTGCCATTCCCAATCGGCACCTGAAAGGACATGGTGATTAGTTTAGTTTGTTCTTTTCGTGATTATATAACGATGTAAGCGTGCGAGTGCTACCAACTGCAAGATTCCTATGAATTATTGCGACTGGGAGTACAAAATTTAATACAGCGAACATGCACTGCGCTCCTTTGTTGGATGAAGATTAACAAACAATAGCAAGTTAAAGTGACGAGTCTTGAAGGTTTCTCTACACTATCGTTATGAATCTGCAGATCGGACTGTCCAGGAATACTTGTTAGTGAAATATAAAAAAGAAAGAAATAATGATTACCATATCAACATCATTCACAATCTCGATATTATTCGTAGTTTGCGCTGACATCCTACGAACGCGTTGTGTGTTTGAATTATCGTTGTTCGAACTATTCACTTGTTCCTCGCCACCGTTATCTTCTACTTCTTCTTCAGCACCAGCTTCTTCAACAAATTCTGCTGCATTCGGTCCGATATATAAAACTGCCTCATTACGTGCTGATTCTGACATCGACATCAAATCATCCATGGTCATACCGTTACGGGATAAAATATTTTGTAGTCTACTGTAAAGATCTTTGACGAGTGCTAATACCACTTGGATTCTAGGATCAGGTACAGGTGAAAATGATCCCTCTGTCTGTGTTGCTTGGTCGCAACATAATCGTATGTTTTCCTGTGCACTGCTGCTAGGGACTGGTGTGCTGCTGATGATAGGTCGCCGTCTTGTATTATTTGCATTCAACGAGCCATGTGATTGTTTGCCGAATGATTCTTTACGATTGTACTGAGGAGTATATTTTGTTGAGTTCAGAGTTTCGCTCCGTTCAATTTTAACATTTCGCTGAAAACATAATGACATTTTAGCAATGAAATAGAAATAGGAACAGAGTAGCGTTATGGCAAAATAAGAATCGAAACCTACCTCTGAATCACTATCGCTCTCGCTATTACCATTTTGCACATGCTCCACCTGAGGCAAAGCGCTTTGTGGTTGTGCGTCAGTCTGAAAATCAATAACATTGTAAGATAAGCCACAGAAGAAGTTTTGATGGGACATTGCTTGTTATTCACATTTATGCTTAATTTCTTACATAAGCAAATGGTAACTAAACATCATAGATCCAAACGTAAAACCCCAGTAGACAGAGAAATGAGGTACTACCGCGCTCACTGACGCTAGACCAATTTTCACCCTTATGCATGTCCTGAGGAATAACGTTGAAAATTAGATTAGGAATTCTCATGTCATGATGACTGGAATGGTGATTTCTCCAAGCTTCAGCCTAGCCTAGTAAAACACACTGACGGATAGATGTACAGTCACGAGCACCAATATGTATACACTTTCCTAAATTTATAAGCAATTTTCGCGAGAAATAACGATTGTAACTTGGAGATAGGATCTTTTTCATCAAAATATGAGTTCCAGAATACTATATTCGTAACAACATGAAATTGTAGTCAGAACAGTAGACGAAAAACACTTTTAAAAGTTGTTAAGTGTTTACATATTGGTGCTCTTGACTGTACTAGCATCATCGGATTTCCTCGTATTTTTTGCAACAGCATACATAGTAGGGTGGAACGAAATTTGTTTTGTTTCGAATCTTGATTTGGAATAGTCATAAAAAGTTACATTTTGGCGCAGTAACGGAGTGGCAAGTGTGGGACAAAGCGGGGAGGGTGGCACGCACTGAACTACGAATTGCGGTGTTTGTTTTAGCTAGTTGCGATAATTTTATTATTAGGTTAATTATTTTCGAAAGTTCTTGTTGATTTACGGATTTAAGTGTTTTATCATGAGATCTACGAGACAAAAGATAAAATTTCCGAAGTTTTGTGATAGACCACTTTTGAATGAAAGAAAATATCTTAACTACGCACGAAAATGTAATGAAATTCTATGAATAGGTTCGTCAAGACTTAAAAATTTGAAAAGACACAACTAAAGAACAGTCTACTTTTTGGAATAACTGAAATAGTCGCAACGAAAGTTTTTAAAGAGTTATGAGTAAAATCGTTATTTCAATCGTCACTCACAAACGAGCCTTATAGTTATTGTTACAGTACAATATCTTTGTGCTGTATCTACAATCTACATCGCAATCTTATGTTCTTTATCGCACGTTCAATATCTATTAAATGTTTCTACTGTCTGTTATCGTCACGTGGTCGTTAGTATATAAGATGCACCTTTGGATAATTATAACCAGACTATACTACATCTTTTGTCTCATATATACCTAATCATATACTGCCAAGAAGTTTGGCAAAGTTATTAAAAAGTGTTTACTCAAAATGTTGTAATTTAAAAAAGTTAGAAGTGTTCAGAGTCCAGAGCAGAACTTTTTTGACATAGCTGCATGTAAATGTAAAGAACTTATTGTAAGCTATACTTCTTTGAGAGAAAAACGGGTGACACAAGACGAACAAACATTTTAGAAGACCAACGTACTTACAAATGAATCGTTATAGGAAAAACGGGTCTTATCCAGTGTTAAAAAATGCAGAATAATTGGTTAAGTACGTGCTTTCAAACAACAGGCACAATTCAATTGACGTCGAATACTTCCAATGAGGTGAAACAAGACCTTAAAACAAACCTTAAGAAATGAAGGCGATCCTGTTTTGGAGTTTCTGAGACTGCCTTGCCACACCCAAGAGATCCGTCAAAGTTGTTACAGAAGCAGCTTTAAGTGTATGCGACATGTCTCAGTCTGTTGTGGCAAGGAAGGGATTCATAAAATCTAAATTAGCATATCGAAAGATCATTCCAAACATCGGGACGAAAATGGATTTTACTACAAAAAATAACGTTTTTTATTTAAATTCATATTTTTACTACCGAAACCATTGCTTTGTTTTAATCTTTACAGTCACAACATTTCATATTTAGTTATAATTTTTTAAAGAGTGTACCTTAGGAAATATCCATAAAAACTTAAAAGGGGTTTCAAATCTCAGGCGGAGACTCAAGCTCTCAAGCTAGAACTTCCGAATAAAGCGGTGTTATTCGTATTTATATAAAGCAACTTTTCCCTGATATTCCAATCCGAAATACGAAATACAAAAGTGTTCCACCCTAATACATAGTCCAACTTTTGGCGAAGTTATTATACCTTTATCTGGTTGGTTGGTTCTAAAATAAAGCATAAGTTTTGTTAGGCATCTTATTTGCAATCGATGAAATTTATTTTCGTTCACGTTTAGTTGTAACAACTTACCTCGTTTCTGTCTCGGCCATCTGCAAAGAAAAAATGGAGGTTTACACTTGCAATAGGTTTTTTGCTGATAAAAATCTGAATGAAAAAATAAATTACAAACATATAGTTTTCAGTTTGACGAAACTTACATTTCAGGTCCAGCAAAGCTGTCGCCACCTCACGCTCCTTTTTCGTGTAGGCGGCAGCTGGCGACATTCTGCAAAATATTCGTACTGTAAATAATATGCCATAAGTACAGTTACTAAATGCTGCTAAATGAAGGATATTTCTAAGTTCAATTAACTCAACACAAAACAAATTTTGCTTTTAAATACTACAAACGACTTGTTAAAATAATAAAGTAAGTATTTTTAACATACAACAAATTGTTAGCCCAATAAAATATTGTTTAAATATACAAACACAATATCATATAATGGAGGCAATTCTCTACAATGCAATTCGGTAGTTATGTGATTGACAATTAGTTTTTTTAGATACTCCGCTATCGGAAAAAACGATGTGAAATTAGCCATTTTTTCAAAACTATGCAGAATTTTCCGTACGAAAGATCAGTAATAAAGTTTGGTAGAGAGTTAAAGATAAGTGGAGCCATATATATGTTATAGTCAAAGGCCGATATACATATGACTGGTTCGTCCTAGGTTGTACCAACGCCATTCGGCAAACCCCGAAATAGATTCAAATTTCGGCCTCTAACTGATGTATTTTCAGTCAAACCTAGAATAACTTGAATTTTTAGTCAAACGTCGAAAGTAAAATAATCCTTTTCGGGCTTTGCCTAGTCTTTCCTAGAAGTGACTGAGGAAAATTCGGTCAAACGTTAAATTGTACCGCGCAGACTGCACTTGTTACATGTTCAAACACTTACACAGTGTGCACAGATAGAATATATATAAATATATACAAAAAAAGGTTATTGTAGGTCTACATGCTCAGGCCTTTGTTTGTTACGAAACAATTATCTGAACAAAACTTTCCGCCAATCGCGATTGGAAAACCTTTGACCATTCCTATTCCCAGCATCGATAGCACCAAAGGACATCTCCTTTGGCTAGTGACGACTAAAAACTCACGGTGTATGTATATAAATACAAGGAACTGTGAGAAAGTTGTGTGATATGTACACTGGTCTTCAAGAATTAGTCCAGTCCATATTGAAAATTGAGCGTTTACATTTTTTTTTGTGCTAACAAAACCCTAGTAATTTCAGAAGAGTTCCCCCAGACAATGATACCGTTCCTGATGATGGAGCAAACATAGGAGTGATATACCATTAACGCAGTTTGTCTGGAGGTTTCATCATTCTGTAACTTTTTTCAAGGCAAAAACAAATCTATTTATTTTAATACATATTTCATCAATAATATATGATCCTTTCCCGGTTAAATGTTCATCAATTGTAAAACCTACCAAGAAATTTTATTTTATGAATTTGTTCAACTGTTTGATCTTTGTGCGAAATTTTAAGGTGTGTATTTACTGTTAGGAGTTTTGTAAGAAGGTCGGCTGCTTAGGGCTCTGTTAATTTCAGAAGCGTTCATCAATGAAAGTATGTGCATTATAAAGGGTGTAAATAGACCCTTAACGAAGCCGAACAGCACTTATTCAACCCGCTATTGCGGTCATTTTTTTGTTCTAAACCATACCTAGGAACCTTCTAGTTACGGAGTTATTGGGGGTCAAAGTTCCAACTTTTTCAGTTTTTTTTTTTGAAATACCATTTTTTAAGGTTATAACTTTACTTTAAATACCTCCATGACCCGTTTAGTATTCAATGCACCCATAAGCACAATGTTTTGAATGCGTTACATTGAGTTTTACAGTAAAGGGTTATTTTTCACTTCAAAAAAAAACAGTCGTTTCCCAGCAATAAATTTTGCGTAGGGTGGACTTAGTTTGATGTACATAATGCTTGGTTGACAGCTTCGTGAAGGGTCCGTTTACGTGTATGAAGCAATAACGGGGCTTTTCTTTCCATGTAATATCTTTTTTTTATTAAGCTGCACCAAGTAAAAAAGAAGTATTTACTATATCCGAACATCTAAACGCAATCATTTGAAATATCGAAACGTAGAAACAGTGACGGAAGCAATGGAGTTATCTTATTCAACAGAATTATGGAATTTCTATAATAATACTAATTAATGATTTTGCTGGTACTAATAGCGAGCATCATGACACGTTTGCTACCTAGTATTACAAGACAAGCCGTTTACATTGCTGCGATATTTGACTGTTTTGTCCATGTTTTCTTTGCTTTTAAGTCGGCCTCTTATTCGATTTGCATCATGTATTACGTTACTAAATAATTATTATGTTAATAAATAAATGATTAATTAGTGACTGCTGTTATTAAAAACGTAAAGTACGTACGAGAATTTAGCATAAACGGCAACATTCAAAGCTATGTCGTCTATGAAAACAAAATATGTCATAAATGTCATAAATATTGTCACTAGAGAAGTCTTGATTAATTAAAATCTAGATATTGTGTGGTTTTGTTGAGGATTGGTGTGCATTTTATTTGTTTAACAATCTTATTTGTTTCGTGGTGAAGTATACAACACGAGAAACATACAGTGAAGGTGTATAGATATGATAGAGGCTAAAATAATGACATTGGGTACAGTTGCTGCTAGCATGTGTGAGGTGCATCGTAGACAAAGAGATTTAAAACACATATAGAGAGGACATTGGGAATATTGTCATACAATAATTTTCATCCTGAATATTTTCGATTTTGACACACGATTGCTACCTGACAAGCGGGCGTATGACACAGATGACACTAGACGGAACGAATTGTTACTAAGTAGTAACAAGTTTTGGATTACGATTTTCTTCGTCATGACCCGTGTATAGCTTGGAAATATTTAATGTCTTTGTGTGATATGAATGCGACCTAACAAGGCGACGTATTGCACTGGACTGATCGACTTGTTACTAATTTGTAACAGGTTTTGGAATTGTCAGTTTCTTGGTCTTGTCCCGTCTATAGCTAGTTATGTTTGAATGTCTTTGATCGTAGAGTGATTATGGTAATGCCGATGACGATGGCATGCCCGCGCCGCCGGTCGGTCAGATATTTGAAGTTAAAAGTTGATAGTTTAAAGTTCTTATAAGATTAATGTTATGCTGCTTAAAATACATTTCTTATTCTACTTCGTAATTAATGTTTCATTTTTGTCCTAGACCATGGCGCAATTACACATGGTCGTTCGCCCGAATTCGATTGCCCATGGAATTCGTCAAACGACCAAGTGTAAATGTACGCGTTCAAGAACGTCCGTCTTCGGACAGACTCGTCTAGCTTTATTGTTGGTTTTTAGATTAGTGTAATTGCGCTATTAAAAAATAAGCCTACCAAAATCATAAGACAATGTAATGGGTTGTGTAAGTCCGGGTTCCGCACGCTTAATACCTAGACAGTCAATATAAGGTATATTGGATTGTATAATAATGAAAATATTTTTGAATGACATTACGGCTGACGTAGTTGTCTATCCTACAGTGTTACATGGATTTTTTTGTAGCTTCATTGAAAACTCAATGAAGCTACAAAAAAAATCCAGACAGGAGAGCTAAACATTTGTGAAACGTATTGAAAAAATAAGATGGCGGAGTTAGTTCTGATTTTGCCCACGCGACAAGAGTGTTTATAAATGATGTTATTCTAGCCAAAACCAATATTATGAAAATATACTGTGATTACCTTTTATCTTAACTTGACCGAGACCTATCTTTTGGGAGTATTTTTACGAATGTACGCGAGCTCTAAGTGTGGTCCCCAGATTGCATAAGGCGTTGCCATTGTTTGTTTAATATTTTAGTTTTTTTTTTGGTTAATTTTTAAACCGTTTATGGTAAGAACCATGCAAATATTTTATTCAAAATGTTGTTTATATTAGACTCCTGTGATTCACCATTTTTAATATCTATAATTTTTTTTTTTTTTTTTTCATCCGAAAAGTTACAGTTTTATAATCTAACATTACACCTGCCAAACTGCAAAGTAGTTTGTCGGCAGTAGGTTCTCGTGGATTTTGCACGAATCTAAAATAAAAATACACATTAAATTTAACTCTTAGTTACATGCTAAAAACTAAGGCCATGGTTCTGTCGGCAAATACTATCGTATCCGAATACAGAGTATTTGCCCACACAACCACAGCTTCCATAACCACTGCAAAACACTCAGCGGCGTCTGCCAACGAACGCTATGAGACCACCTCATCGTATCTACTCATTTAGTAAGGTAAGTAAACATCTTGGTTTATCGCTAGAGGAAGGTCATGTATGTATACAAGGAATAATGGTGGTCCTAAAATGCTTCCCTGTGGAATATCAAAGTCGTCAAAGTCAAAGTCGAATTTTGTCATTCTCGTTATCTGTTTACTATTGGACAGGTTCGATTTGAACCACTGTGAGGCTATAGGACTACCAATTCTACTTAGTTTATCAATTAGAATTGAATGATTTACGAAGTCAAAGGCTTTGCTTAGGTTTAAAATCAACGCAGAAGTTGTAATTTTCGAGTTTATGTTATTTAAAACAGATTTGCCTAAGTTAAAAGCTGCAAGTGATGTGGATTATTTTATCGGAATTAGAGCAATAGGACGGTAATTGTTTTTATCTGACCTAGAGCCTTTTTTATGCAATAGTTTTATTATAGGCATTTTGAGTTTACTGGAAAGCAGCATGTTCAAAAGTTAAATTGATTATACAGGGTGCAATTTTCAACGCCACCTGGAGGGAAAGTACTCTTAATACTGGAAAATTTTACTCAAAGGAAACGTTCCTTTATTTTTAAAAAGAAATAAATCTGTATTCAAAGATTTTCGAAAATTTTCTTGCCACACTCGTGAATTGAACCGGCTAAATTCCCTGTACTTTTATGGCATCAATCGATAAGGTCAATCATAAAGGGTGTTAATAGACCCTTAACGAAGCCGAAAGGCATTTGTTCTCCCCGTTATTGCGATCATTTTTTTGTTCTAGACCATACCTGGGAACCTTCTAGTTACGGAGTTATTGGGGGTCAAAGTTCTAACTTTTTCACAAGTTTTTTTTCAAATACAATTTTTTAAGGTTATAACTTTACTTTAAATACCTTCATGACCCGTTTACTATTCAATGCATCCATAAGCACAATGTTTTGAATGCGTTACATTGAGTTTTACCGTAAAAGGTTATTTTTCACCCCAAAAAAAAAAATCGTTTCCCAGCAATGATTTTTATTTATTTATTTATTTATTAAACTTTATGCACATAATGTACAAAGGCGGACTTAATGCCTTAGGCATTTTCTACCAGTCTAGTAGTAGTAGTAGTCTAGTTTGTGTATTGTTACTTAGTTTGATGTACAGAATGCTTGGTTAACGGCTTCGTGAAGGGTCTGTTTACACCCCGTATGGATCAAATCTCTCTAACGAACATGATAAATTAAATTAAAGAAAAACCATGAAATCTTAACTTATAAATTCAATGGTATAAGATAAATCACTTTTACTCAAAAGTCCATCCGATTAATTACGTTAGTAGCTAAGAACAATTATCTTTGACGTCATTTATTTATTAAAATGACGAATGGAGCTCCGACGCATAACAGGAGAATCACCACTGCCTCTGTTAATAACCACTTCAATACCTGGATTGGTACGAACGGCACAATCGGATGGCCTCCGAGATCACCAGTCCTCATTCCTTTAGATTTTTTTTGTGGGAATGTTAAAAATCAAATTTAACAAAAATCTTATGCAACTGTACACGAATTTTCGAAAATCTTTGAATGCAGATTTATTTCTTTTTAAAAATAAAGGAATGTTTCGTTTGAGTGAAATTTTCTATTTCCAGTTTTTAGAGTACCTTCCCTCCAGGTGGCGTTGACAAATCCACCCTGAATGTGAAAGAGGTTCAGCGATATAAGGAGGTATTTGATTTTGAAGGTCCGTAGAAATATAATCATAACCAGATGATTTAGTGTTTTTAACGTCTTTAAAATACTGAAGATTTCAGCGGGATCAGAAGGATTCAAAAATATGCTATGATCGTTACTTTTAATATTTAGGTTAGTCATTTTAGGAGGATGTTGTGAGGTAGCGCTGCTTTCAACAATATCAATGAAGAATTTGTTAAATTTATTTGCCATATCCGAGCCGGATATTGCTATAACATTATTGTCAATTATACTATTGATAAATTCTCGAAACCTTTCGTTACCTGTACAACGTATAACTATTTCCCATGAAGCTTATTTTTTGAAAACGCAATATCCCTTAAATTCATCGTGATGGATATTTCCATCAACCAATTTTTTTGCATTTTTTTCGTTATACAGAGCTCGGTGATCACATTCTTTGTACATGGCAACTTAAAAGGAATATTTGCGACGTTTCTAAACAAAAAAAAAAAGTTTATCTGTCAGTACCATTACCATAATGAGTAATTTGTACTGGTCAGTTCACTACTGATAACATAGTGATGGAAATTTCCATCAATCCATTTTCATTGAAAATATAATATTTTCCTGATCTTTTTATTTTTTATTTTATTTTTCCCTTATTATAGAGCTAACCCTGTATCCAAAAAAAAATAATTTGCTTAGCAAGCAAAATTCATGCATTTAAGGGATATGCTTTAGATTACGCAAAGATTGACAGATTATGAAAACGTTTTCTTAACATATTGGAGGACACCTTAAATTTAGTTTTATGATCACACTGTTTTATTAAAACACTGCACAAATCTGCAATTGTTCAAGACATGTTAACTCCCTAACACAGTTAAAAGGAGTAAGACTAGTACGGTGATAGCATAGAATGTCAATAAAACTAAACAAATGTACTCACGCGTTATTTCGTTCAGTCAGTTTTTTGGTCACACGGTTTACACGGCAATCAGGCCTAAACAACACTGATTTCACTTAGAGCAACAACCGCACACAACACGGAACCAAAGCGTACTGACGAAAATTTGAGAATTATCCTATTTACGTACCTTTTTGGTTCAATGGGTCATAAAATAAAAGATCGCACTAGCTAAGCTCCACGCAGGTACCCAGTCAAAGTAAATCTCTATTCTTTTCCCACGAACTTATTACCTATTGTCTACAACTACTGTGAAGCTTGGCTTTTGTCGGACACATGGTCCTTTGGTAGATCAATGACAGTAATTTAAAAAATACCTATTTTATTGCCTACCTCCAGTTGAGACGAAGTCAATAGGATTATCAGTGCCTGTTACCAGGCATTCAACTACCATAACTTAACCATGACCTAAGTACCGACATGAATAAACACCGGCATAAAATACCATTCCGAGTTTCAGTAAATGGGAAATATACATTTTCAGTTTCATTAACCTGTATGTACAAGGTGTCTCTCGAAATAGGCAAATCACCGCACATTGAGACCTTGGTCAGGATATAACTAGAAAAAAACAGAAAGAAAGAGACCAGATTATGTATCTGCAAATAAGTATTTACATATTATGGCTGTTTTTGAATATAATGAAAATTTTAAATAAAATCGGCATAATTATCGTGCCTTTTTTGGGCATGAACTGGAAAAATACAATCTTCTGTACATATGAAATTCAAGTCCTGACTGACTGATATATCAACGCACAGCCCAAACCGCTGGTCCTAGAGACATGAAATTTGGAGGGTGTATTCTTTGTGAAAAGTAGGTATCCACTAAGAAAGGGTTTTTCGAAATTCCACCCCTAGTTGAATTTAATCTATGAAACTTTTTAGTCTCGCAGTCGATTGACTTGACAATTGGTGTACATACTCTTCAAATAAAATTATGAGATACATGTATCACAGTTTTTCCAAAATCATCCCCCAATTGAAAAATTCAATGTTTTGACTGGCTGACTGGTATAAATCAACGCACAGCCCAATTGGCTGGTTCTAGAGACATGAAATTTGGAGGGTGCATTCTTTGTGAAAAGTAAGTATCCGCTAAGGAACAGTTTCTTTTAATTCCACCCCTAAGAGGGTGAAATGGGGTGTTTAATATTCTGTGAAACTTTTTATTCTCTCAGTCGATTGACTTGAAAATTTGTATACATATAATTGAATACATTCAATTAAAATTATGAGATACGAGTATCATCAGTTTTTTCCAAAATCAAAATCATCCCCCAACAGAGTCAAATAGGGCTTCAAAGCTCACGTAGACGGGCGCATGGCGCGCAGTGTGTGTGGCCCGGGGCGTGCGGGGCGCGGGAGTATTTACCTATTAAGAAAGTAGGTAGGATTTTTCTGAGGAAGACGTCTGTAAACATGGTTTATTCCACCGATTTTCGCGTTGGCTCGTGATACGCGACATTGATATTAAATATTATGTAAAAGTTTTATGTCTATAAATAGATTCCTAATTAATCATTGCATTGTTGTCACCGGTGTCCAATCTCAAACCAAGGTATCAATATTTCACGTACAAATGTAATTGAATTGATATTACTATGAACTAATATTCGCAAGTTATAAGCAAGTATATAAAAACCATGTATCTACTATACATACATAGATTACTTATTATCCCAGAAGTAAGATCCCGTGGGCAACTCCCGAACTCCAGGCGGGCGAAGCCGCGGGCATAAGCTAGTATCATTATAAAAGAACTCAAATTGACCTAAGCGGGTGTAGATTTTAATTAATTGAAGACTCAATCTGACTCGATCTCGATTCTTCTTGATCTCGGCTACTAACAATTTGGAAATGTAGATACCTACTCGGTTTTTAAGAAAATAATTAGGAAAGGAATACATTCTGATACAAGTGGACAAACTCTGTCATTGCTGCAAAGGCGAAGTTAAATTCCGAGTCGGAGCTCGACGGAGACCCGGAGAAACAATTTAATTGTCTTGGATCCCGCAATGAAATTAATCAGAATAGAATAGCGGAGGAGTAGGAACATCATGTTTCATACCAAGTAGAAGACAGAACAAAGCAAGGCCAACAGGCCCAAAGGGACGTCTGAAACTGGGATAAGCCTAGTACAACGTTCGACTTAGTTTAATATGGGCTTGTGTTTAAACGCCTACCTAAAAAGTACCTATTTTACTACCAAAAAATTCGAAATACCTGCCAGAATGGATAAATGCTCACCAAATTGTGTTTCCTAAAGTATTGTAGAAATTAACCTATTTTCCTTTTTATTCCATGCCATAAATAATTATAAACGCCTATAAAGTTAATTTCAGACCAAATATTTTATATTATCGTTAAATAGATGTTACCAATATTTCATTTCACGACTTGCAATTTAGTCAGTTTTGCCGAGGCAAAAAAGCTAACGGTTGATCGTACAATTTTTTTGAATATCAAATATTATATTGCGTATCCCAAACACGTGTTACTTGAGTAACGTTTAATTATAATTATGTAAGTATATGTACTTATAAGATTAATTTGTAAAGATTTATCAATGGCACTTTAAGGAGCACAATAGTTATACATACCTAATCAGTCAATCACAGAAACTTTATAAAAATAAACAAAAGAAAAATTACCGAATCAACAGAGCTTTTTTAGATTTAGCTGGCCGTCCTCTCTTTCTCTTCTCACCAATAGGTATATTCCTGGCTTCAGGAGGTGGTTCCACGTACTTCAGCCTTATTGCTAAACCCAGCAAGTGTTTGCAGATTTATACTGTTTTAAGAATGCAGGTCAGTTACATCTACCGGTTAGCCAATCATCGCTGTTGATTGGTGTCATTACTTCCCTTGGAATAAATAAAAGGAAACGACTATAATTTTAGTTTGACAATAATATATTTTGGCTTCAGGTTGGATAATTTGATTACGCTAAAGCTATTTCGAACTGTCATTTTCGGTATTAATGTTTACCATTTCAGGGAAACAAGATTTGGTGAGCATTTATCCATTTTGATAGGCAATAAGAATATTATTACAACACGTACAATTATTCTGATGAAGTATATTTATTTTGGAAGTTAAAACGTTGGTCTTTAGGCACCTCGGTATAGAGTGGGTTTATTTTATTTGAAGTTAATATATTTTTCTTGGTAATTAGTCTTAGGGTCTAACAATTATTTTGGTGAGCGATTAAATTGTACCCGTTTAAAAGTTGTATCTGTGGAAATAAACGCTAGTAGAAATAAATGAAAAGAAAAACCACGAGCTTGAAATACACTACACATTCCTGAACTTAATAGCCATACCCTAACTTATGTAGTAGTGCGCTAAGAGCCAGTTTTCGAGGACAAACATTATTTTGTAGAAACAATTACATTGTTGCCTTTAACCATTTACAACGATTTTAGTTTGCACATAATCCGGCTAAATCTATTTATTACCATAGTGCTCCGTCGTTTCCACTACTTTATCCATTTACTCGTTCGCGGAACAGTAATCCCTATCCGTTTTGTTCTGCACTATAAAACGATTTATTTACCTTTCGGACTCACCAGCTTTTGTTTCAACCTCCTGTATTGTTTGCAGGGATTTGCCTTTTGTACTCACCAGCTTTTGTTTCTGCCTCCTACATTGTTTGCAGGGATTACAAAAACGCTTCTACTCATATTTAATAAACTTTAGGTATCTATATCGGGACACAGAATCTTCGTCGGTGACATCAACATAAAAATTTTCTGGTGGAAAAAATGTGATGCTGTCAGAAATAGGAGCATCCTCATCAAATTCCAACTCTTCCATGATTTCATGAAGTTGCGACTCCCATCCTCTTTTAAAAACTCGCCTGACAAAACAAAACATTACCTTGTATCAAGGAGTAGTACATATGTTACTATTGGGCTTTATAAAAACACAAAAAAAAAGTATAAAAATGACAGTCGGTACTTATATTAATTAGTAGCTCGGACCTTGTATTGATATTTTTAAGTGTTTTTGATATTACTTTGTACAGGAATATTTAAAAACGTAAATTATATGTTTGCAAATGAATAAAGGATATAAAATAACTCACCTCATATCACTCATGGTAAATATAGCGCAAAATATAAGCTTTAAAACTTATTAATAATAATGCGTTAGATCACTCACAATACTTATATTGTACTACCACACACTTCAACTTTCAAATGTCACCAACAATTTTGGTGCACTTTACCCTAGTCATTAATCACAATATAAAAAGTTGTACAAAACGTTTATTTATTTTATAAACTACAGGTTCCTTACACTTAAACAAAGCACACAATTAGACCTCTGGGGTCTATCTTAGCATGCCATGGCCTGAGATTTGATCAACGCGCTATTACAGTTACATTATAATCTATTTGATGTAACGTTCTTTCAGCTTACGCTTTATGTTTTTACTATTCATTGAGTCTCTGATGTCTACAGGTATTTGGTTTAGCAAATTGAGTATTGTGAAAGAAGCGGTACGCCTGCCATAAAAGTTATTTTTGCGTGGCACTTGAAATAATTTTGATTTGGCTTGTCGTGTATTCACGTCATATTTTACTGGAATTTGGATATCACTGTTTTCAAAATGTTCTAGGAGGAGTAGATACTCAGCGCGCGCTAGAACAGGTAATACTTAGCAATGTTTAAATATCCCTGTGTAATTGTCTAGGTATTTATTTTTACATAGTTTGGTACTACAACTTACAGTAAACGGGTTTGCAAATTATGCATTTTATCTAGGTAAGTTTTAAATGTGCGTCCATAACTGGTGAGTCCATAGGAGATTATCGACTCAGCAAGAGCTGTGTACATGTGAAGGAGGGTTCTGTAAGGCATATTACGCTTTATAATGGCAAACTTGGTGAGTATTGCCGCAAACAGATTCCACCTGGTAACTCCAGTTAAATCGGTTATCAATTATTAATCCCAGATAGGTATGAAATGGGACTTGCTCTATTGGCGAACAGTGGCAGTCTGGTACGTTTTTGTGCAGACAATCGTGACTATGAGCAATGATTTGAAAGGGATGGGTGGTAATTATGTGACTTGAATGTACGTGTATAACTTTAGTTTTTTGTGGATTCAGAACAAGTCCCATATCATGGGCCCACTTAGCCATAGAAGTAAAATCTTTTTGTAAACATTCTGCGGCCAAATTAAGGTTTTTGTTAGCAGAGAGTATACAGGAGTCATCAGCGTATTGGTAAAGGGAACAGTGTGTAATAATATTTTCTAGGTCATTCACGTATGCCAGATAGTGGAGTGGACCAGACACTCAACCTTGGGCTGTGCCTTTCGTCACGGTTACAGGTCTGCTAAGGCTAGGACCAACTTTGACGTGATAACTTCGGCTACGAAGGTATTCTTTGCACCAGTCGAGTAATTTCCCTCTTGTGCCCGAGTTTTCGAGTGTTTTTAATAGTGTACTGTGCCCAAGTATGACAAAAGCCTTGCTGAAATCATTGAATATGAGTATGACATGCTGCTTCTCATCTAGGTAGTTCTTAACTTCATCAGTAAAATTGGAAAGTAGTTGAGCTGTAGATTTATTACTTTGGAAACCATTCTGTGCTTTAGAAATTATGTCATTATTCCGATAAAAAGTGTGTATTTGGTCGCATATAAATTTTTCAACTATTTTATATATGGCAGGCAATATCGTTATGGGTCTGTAATTTGCCAAGTCATTGAATTTACCTTTTTTATGAATGGGCCTAACTTTGTCTGTTTTTAATCCTGACGGATATTGGCCTTGTTGAATACTCGCATTAATTAACTTTACTATTGCATTCACAATTTTATCTCCTATCATTTTGATGTCCATGATTCTTATTGAGTCATATCCAGCTGATTTATTAGTATTTAAGTTTTTAATGATTTTAATAATTTTAAGAGGTGTAGCTTTTTAAAAAAATATTGACTTATCCGGGGTTTCATAAATTCGCGTTCATCCAACAAGGGTCTGTCATACCTGGGCACAATATCAGACACACTGGTTTCAAATTCCATTGCAAAGTCAGTAGCGATACTCAACTCATTATTTGATTCATTTAAACAAGCGTTCGTTATAACCTCATCTACAGACTTCACTATTTTACCGGTAAATTTATTTAAGATTTCCCACATTTTTGGGATTATTTTTATTTCCTGTTATTTCTTCTCTGTAATAATTATTTCTAGTGTTTAGTATTATTTTATTAACTTTATTTCTAGTTTTATTGTATTCTAACTTAAGTGTTTTATTATCTGGGTCATTTTTCCATTTTATAAAGGATAATATTTTTGTGTTCACCAAAAATCTTAAGGTACAAAGGGAAAAAAAATTCCCCACGACACCACCAGTGGTGCGGCTTAGTAGTGTAGAAGGGACAGAAGGCATCTATGTATGCATTTCTAAAATATTGATCTTAAACCCGTTTAATTGTTTTACTATAATTAAACATTATCATTGCATTAGCATAGCATTGGGGAAACGTCCTCCCTCCCCCCCCCCCTTGGGGCACCCCGACGTTAGGTTACGTTAGGTTACTTTAAACCCTGCAGGCAGAAATAGGAGCCCCGCGTAGCGGGGCTACGTCGACTTCTTCACAGTGCCCCGTTTCGTATCCACTGACCAAATTTTTTAAGTCTCAAAAATATTTTTATAGTTTTAAGCGTGGGCGCCCCGCGTCCACGCTTAAACTAAAAAAATAAATGCTTGTTTTTAAAATTAGGTGTATTACTGTTTTTACAAATTTGCAACAGTTGTTAAATAGATGCTCGTTATGACATATTTTAATTAACATATTTTGGTGCACATTCAGTATATTTGGTGGAACACAGGCAAAATTAGGTAAATGAAATGGGAATAAATTGAAGTACTTTTAAATACCATCCTTTTATAAATAGCTTGTCTCTTTTGGTACAACTTATCCTTAACTTATTGTTAACCCATTTCTCACAATTTCTTTTGCTTATTTTTTGTTAGTGGGTTGTAGTTGAGGATGTTGTTAATTTTATTACATACTATGTCAAGATGGGGTCACAGAAATGTGTTATTTGAGCTGTAAAGGAAAATATCACTTTCTTACCGTAAGTATAGACAATCGTCATGCGATGGTCCGCCAAGACAGTCCCCAAAGCAGCTGAGTAAAGGTCATCAAGGCGAGATCTCACGAAAACGTGGTCGATACAAGTTTTAGTGACTATACTACCTTTGGTTTCGACTCGCGTGAAGTCTGAGATCGCACATTCGAGCCCGTACTCAGCAAATTTACTCAGATAATAACTGTTTACATTATTGTTAGTTTTAAGGACCATATTTTATATCTCCTAATAAAATAAGATCGCTTTTCTTTACACAATCAACATTAATCACACTGAACAGTTCATTAACAAACAGGTTTCTTTTGGTGGTCTATACACTGCACAGATATAAATATTATGATTTTTCTGCTTTGTTAATTTACCTCGTATACCTACTATATATATGTATGTTCACAATGTCTGGTTTGAGTCTTTATTTGATGTCTTCTTTATTCATTTTATACACACATTTTTGACATTTTTAAATATTTCTAAAACAACCATTTAAAAAAATAAAAAATAGTGGTCCGCCGGTGTCGGGAGCAGGGTCCAAGCTACCGGTGGTTAGGGCTCCAGAGACAGGAACCTCCTCACAATGCGAGCCGTATCGAGGAGTACTGCCTTCTGAATCAGGCCCTTGATCCAACCGCCTAAGAAGAGCTTCGAAAGATGGTCGTCGAGGCTCTTGGCCATAAGGCCATTGGCCGTCACGACAATCGGCACAATGACAGCCGAGTTCACATTCCACATGTCGACAACCTCGTGTGCCAAGTCGAGATATTTTATTTGTTTCTCTTTCTCAGCTTTCACGAGGTTCTCGTCATGCGGGATGGTAACATCGATTATCATTACGCGGCGCGCTGATCGGTCTATCACTACTATGTCAGGCTTATTGGCGACAATAGTCCTGTCAGTAATGATAGACCGATCCCAGTACAGCGTGACATGGTCTTTCTCGAGAACTGGGTCGGGCACATACTTGTAGTACGGTACCTCAGATTCCACAAGTTTATATTTAGTTTTTTTTTTTTTTTTTTTGTTTTTATTTGTCTTTATTATTAACATAGATAATAATCCCACCACATTTCCTGCTTTTACGCAAGATACTATGCAGTGTAAATCCATCCAGTTGATACATAGATACAATATTTTCCGATATCCCCACTTCCGTGAGAACTATCTATTACTAGATAGATTTACAGATTGTTTGAATGAGAGCAGCCGACTAGCCATTGAATACGTTAACCTACGCTGATCGACTATAATGCACATTATGGGTTTTAGTTTTCTGAGAAATATTCAAATCAGGGGTAGGTTTATTTAGGTGAAGTAACAAGATTATATTTTTCTGTAAAACTCAAATTATCTAGGTACTTTGCCCAGTACCGATTACCTAAACATACTTTAATCCTTCAAAAGGAAAAATTGCATGCGTTTTTGAATTAATTTTAGTGTTCACTTCAAAACAAAGTTAATTACGACAATAACTAATCACAAAACTTTAACTCAAAAGAAATCAAAAAAATAAAACCACAAAAAAGAAATGCACCAGTTCCTAATCGCTCATAACAAATACGAACTAAGTTGAAATCGTACTTTGTATCAAAATTCGCGCGAAGCGCATATAAATTGCGCGCATCCTCGGCGCGAACACACTTCTTTCTCAAAGTTACACAGACTTACACGCACACATTCAAAGAAAAGCCCAGCTTTAAACTCAATACAAATTGTGAAATGAGTACCTGCAAATATTATCAACAATTGAGACATTTTACTAGGAAAACTGAAAGGTCAGAGAAGCCAAATGCAAGCTAGTGGGTGTGAAAGAGAAAGCGTTAGCTAGCACTGGGCCGTAGGCCGAAGGTACGATTGCGCACTAAAATTCAACTTTTACTCTTCTTTTGTATAGTGTAGAGCGAGCTAGAGTATCGCGGCCGGCATCGGAGAATAAGCGCGCGAATTTAAAATAATTTCTGTTATGGATTGATTTTTGTTTTTGTACGGTTTTTTTTTATTATTTGTTGAGTTTTATTGATTGGCAAGTCGGGCTTTTCCGCTTGTATGATAGATCCGGCACTGCTTACTAGGTAGTTGATTAGGCACAGAACTGTAGCTCCTCTCTGACTCTGAATCGAGAAAAGTTGTCAAAGCAAGAAAGATTCTTCTTGTTGAGATCAATCCATTAATACATATCTTATCTCTATTGGGCGTTAGGGTAGTATTAACGATCTGTCCAAGCTACTGTAGCTGTAAGGATTTGCTCCTAGAATAGCATTTTAAGATGTCCATGTTTTGAAAATGACGTTTATAGGTTTATAATAATTATGATGTTTGAAACGTACAGTGCCAATGGAAGTTAGTAAATTGACGAAAAAACAGTATTTAGTCTAACTTAATTTCTCAACATTAGACCTCTATAGCTCCTCTCTGACTCTGAATCGAGAGAAGTCGCCATAGCAAGAAATGTTCTTCTTAAAGAGATCTATCCATTGGTATAAAACGTGGCACTACAATGGTGACATTAACCCACGGATAGGGTTAGTGGCCATAAATCATATTCAATAGGACAGGTAAAAAAAATCGTAAATTGAAAAAAAATAATTTTCGAACAAACTAAATAATAAAAAAAACCAGCCAAGTGCGAGTAGTACTCACACGCACACAGGGTTCCGTAGCACCAAACAAAAAAGCAAAACTAAATTTGTTTTAGTATGACAGTGAAAAACAAAGTTACTGCTGCAGTTTGATGAAAAAGTCCCGTATCTCAAAAACTAAACATCAAATCTTATTCAAACCAATTTTCGTTAAAAGTTTTTTTTACGTTCTACAATCCTAAATTTTTTCTTAATTTTCCTTTTCTTACTTTAGAAATTAAAGTGGGGGGCACATTTTACCACTTTGGAAGAGTGTCTATCTTACAAACGATTGACTTGGAGAAAAAATAGTTTCAGGAACCTCAATGTCATTTTTAAAGACCTGTCAATAGACACCCCGCACGTACAGGTCTGATGAAAAATATTTGTTTAGTTCCAATTCCATGTATGGTTAACGATTGTAAAAACGATTAAGGGGGGCTCCCTTAATCGTTTTTTTTTATTATTATATAAAAATCGTAAAGGGGTTTATAGAATACATCTAGCTACCAAGTTTCAACTGTGTAGTTCTAATAGTTTCGGAATAAAGTGGCTGTGACATACAGACGGACAGACAGACAGACATGACGAATCTATAGGGTTACGTTTTTGGGCTACGGAACCCTAAAAATATCCCTAAGTCGGGAAGAACCCGCGCCCTGTTTTGACACCCGTTATAATCAGCCTATGGATTCTCTCTCTTAGAACGCACATAAAACAATATTATCGACTAATCTGAGCCTACTATAGGTAAACAAACTGTTGAAAATGCTGGTTGACGGCAGAAACAGATTCGTTGATAAAACTTTCCCAAGCGAACCCTTTCTTAAGGATCTTAAAGCGTGCTATAACATCATTGAACGACTGCAGATGCTCATCGGCACGAGCGGAATTACACGAATATGAGTAGATAATTCGAATGGAAGATGCGTGTAAGATCGCTAGCTTCTACTATCGTAGCAGATAACAACAGGATCTAAAGACAAAAAGTCACAAGTGAACAGTCCTTGAGAAAAAAAAAACTTGAAACATGAAAGAAGGAACATGGATGGGTCTAAATTGGGAACACTCTGTGCAAAAATTCATTCATAAAATTACTTACCTACGTAGTTGGATTACGTTTACTCGAAGCGGCAACGTCTCGCTTAGCGCGCTGACAACCGCGCAGACGCGCCCTGGTACTTGAGATCGGTGCGATTATTTGACCACATAATAATAACAAAGAAACCGAGCGTAGTCAATCACTTATCACCTTCTCTTATTACTGTTAGTTATTATCACCATCATCACTTATCATTCCTTTTATTTCATAGTCTTTAAGTGTTTAATTTTTTTTTATTTTCAATGAGACCACCTTGGAATACAAAGGTGGCACACGGCGATTCATGTTCTCACGCACTTTAGAAAATAAATTGTCCTTTACAGCCATTTCCCTTAATTTCTCGCGTTTTTTATTCGAAGGCTAAATCGTTCCACCGAGTCCACGTTCTCCGTACACATCGTCTTCAGAGGCGGATTATCCTTAAGGCAAACTAGGCATGTGCCTAGGGGCGCGAGGGTACAAAGGGGCGCGCGGGCGGAATTGTAAAATAAAGAAAAAATATTTAATAGGTATAGCATAAAATTAATAAGAAGAATATATTACTTCGTCACTATCTGGTCGGGAAACATTCAGAGTGACAATATTTTTAGTAATTATAGACAGACTTGTGGTTGAACTTCAAAAGAGATGAGAATCATACAGTATTTTTTCAGTAAATTATCATTTTTAAACAAGTTGACCAATTTGAGCACTGAAGAAGTTCAAAATTGAGCAAGTACGTTAGTAACAATGTATTCCGGTGATTTAGAAAAGTGTATTGTGGATGAATGTATCCACCTGCGTTCTTATCTAACAATGGTAGCTCGAGATGGAAAACTGGCCCGAACAACCAATGCAATTTTAAAGGTTCTGAGAAATGAAGAACTTGAATCAATTTATCCAAACGTTAGGTTTAAGAATGTGTGTATCGGCGGCAGTTAGCAATTGCAGTGGTGAGCGGAGCTTTCCCTGTCTAAAGAGAGTGAAAAATTATCTTCGCTCAACTATGACAGTTATCAGATTTAATTCGTTAGCAATACGATGTTATTGTCAATTTCGCAAATGTAGGCGCCGATTTTTTTTTTTTTTAGCAACTTAAAAGGCGAGCGAAAAAGCTGCTTAATTTTACATACATACCATTATAATTTCATTTTTACTTTAAATAATTTCTGCAAACATTTCAATTATTTCAAATTATATCTTTCTTTAAGTTTTAAGAGTGCTTTTAAGTTCAATTTAAGTATACATAAAAATTCAGACCGTGTTGAAAATTTAACCCTGTATCATTGTTTAAATAAATAATTCGTAACTTGATTTTTTTTTATTCACCAAGTATTCATAAATTCTTAAAATTAATAAAAGCGCCAGACAATTCACGACGACGTTCGTTTCCCAAATTTGCCCGACCGAGAAAGAAATCCGGGACCTTCCGCGCTTGCGGCAGACACCTAGGCCACTATCTACAGGGTGTAAACGGACCCTTCACGAAGCCGTCAACCAAGCATTATGTACATCAAAGTCACCCTAGGCAAAAATTATTGCTGCGAAACGACTTTAATTACCTCCATGACCCGTTTACTATTCAAAGCATCCACCAGCAACAAGTTTTGAGTGCATTACATTGAATTTTACCGTAAAACGTGATTATTCACCCCAAAATAAAAAGTCGTTTCCCAGCAATAATTTTTGCGTAGGGAGACTTAGTTTAATGTACATAATGTACGCCGATGAGATGCCTGCCTATGGCGCTCTCAACGTTTAATCCGCCTCTGTCTTTGATGCAACCCCACAAAAAAAAAATCGAGTGGCTTGAGGTCAGGCGATCTTGCTGGCCACCTACGAGGTCCGAATCTCCCAATCCATTGTGCACCAAACTTGTCATTCAGCCACTGCCTGGCTGTTGTTACATAATGTGCCGGCGCGCCATCCAATTGGTACCACATTCGTTGGTATCGGTGGACGTTAAGATTGTTGGTGTATTCTGACACCGTATCATTTAATAGGTTAACAAACCTTTCTCCGGTCAAATTGCCATCAATGAATACGGGTCCGATGATGTCGTCACCGTGAATAGCTGCCCAAACATTCACCGAAAATCTGTACTGATGAGCTGACTCCCGCCAAACACTTTGGTTTTTGGTTTTTGTGCTGGTTCCACATGCCGTTTCTGGTGAACGTGCTTTTGTCAGTCCAACAAATTTGGGAAAGAAAGTCACCGTCCTCTTCAATTTTATTCAGTAACCATTCACTCTAATTAGTTTATCACGCGATAATAGTGTAACTTGTCTAAATTTGTATGGGTGCCACTTTTCCTGCTTTAATATCCTGTGGACGGTTCTGTGATGGACTTCAATTGCCATATCTCTCGCGATATGTCCTTATCGCAAGGGCGGCATTTTCCGTGGAATCCGTGACCCCGGCAAATGACCGCTGGGCTAAAGTTCTTTAGGTGCAGGTTGCTCCATTTTCTAGAATTTGATGAATCAATAAATAATAACGTTTTATGGAATTAAAATTTCTTTATAAAACGAAAATGTGAAACCGTATACGTACGTTAAATTAATGTCACCATTGTAGCGCCGCGCTGTATATCTTAACGCTATTGGATGCTACGGCAATTTCGCCTATTCTCCTTTGGAATTTCGTAACTTTGGGTTATCTGGGCTTATAGAAATTTGTTCATTTCCTAGGATATCCCAGAAAAAATCACATCCAATCAAGATTTCAACTTGAGAGGGTTGATTAAAACTAGGATCGGCAAATTTTACGTATTTAGATATTTTACATTTAATATTAATCTGGCTTTTCGGTAAATTACCAGTTAACTCATTCATGACCAGCATGTTACAAGAGACATCAAACTGTTTATAGATAAATTACAATCTAACAATGCAGCTCTCCTCTACCCTATTAGACAAGTGGTTTCCGATTCCAATAATATTTATACTAGGTATTGGAATGAAATCAAGTGACAGTTTATCGCTTTACGATTTTGTAATAAAACTGCTCTGGCTACACCACACCAACATAAACAAGGCATTGAAAACTTAGGATGCAAGAGCGAGCGAAACGACTGTAAAGCCTGCCGACAGAAATAGGAGCCCCGCGTAGCGGGGCTATGTCGACTACGCTTTATTACGTTGACGTTGATTTTATTCGTGTTTTATTTAGTTTATTCACAGAGAGCGTTCGTTTTTATACATTTCCTAGAAGTTGTTGTAGTTGTAGTTTGGTATCATCTTGGAATTGCATACGTGTGTATTAAAGAATCTTTGAAACATTATTTTACCCGTTTCCTATGTAGGCTCGGAATTGTAGTTATTTACTAGGGATTGTGTACAATTCCTAGATTTGATACATTTCCGGTAACATAGATAAGTTAACCGAGACGAGACCGAGACTTAGAGATCGTACACGAATTGCAACAGAATACCCATCTATGTGTTTGTCAGGCGGAAATATAGACGTTTTAAAAAAGCTAGCTAGGTGCCTACCTAACATCATATGATATGGATAAAAAGGGAGTGAATCATGAGATGACTACGAATAAAGAAGTATGAAAGAAGAAGACGTCATGCTACGTGAGTGCTACGTCGACCCTAAAATACTTTGGGATAAGGGCAGGAGGACGCTGGATCTTGAAATATTGATGTGAATACATTTTAAGTAAAAAAATAAAATGTTTTGTTTTTTATTATTAATTGATATGATTTGAGTTGATATTCTAAAATGCATCCTTTTTTGCAACGTAGGTACCTACTTGCTTCCTCGTAAGTTTCATAGCGGAAATTTAGATTCTTTTGTATTCAGTGGTCTTGCCGAAAGCCATAAAAGTTTGTAAAACAATAGACTGGTCTTTCTTTTTTATTATTTTGCAGGAAGGGCTAGTTGAAGAAGTACGCAGGTAAAAAGTTATAAGGAGAATGTACAAGGACAAATTTTAAATTAATTGGATATTCAATTCACGAGTTTTTTTTTATTTTGAATGAATTTATTGATTTCTAATTAGAGTTATAGTCTACATCACCTGACTGTGTTAATAACAACAAAAGAGTGAAAATCAAGAACAACAAAATTATTCATATCTATTCGTTTCTTATCACAAAGGAAGTGAGTCAGCTGCAAAAGATGAATAAAATAATTTCGATAATCTTTTGCTGATGAATCACAACCAAGAAGTATATTCAGTTATATTAACTTTGATTCTACATCACTTTCAAAACGCTGTGACTTTTACTGTCGAGTACGGTTGCTGGCGTTGCTGCCTCTGACAAATCTTCCCTCTCACCACTGTAAACTTTATTCAAACTCAAACTGTTTATTGCATTCATGTGTACATTTAGTTGTTACATATATGTAAGTAAGTTCCAACATGAAACCCGGTTAGGGCACGGCAACATAATAGATTGGACAAAACAAACATCCAGTGAGTAGACGTACAGTCGCCATCAGATATATCGTAGCGGGCGAGGTACTTAAATATTTCGGAGCAGCATTACTTTTCAATAAATTCGTTACACTAGATATTGCCAATAATATCAGAACATGCAAAATATCATAAATTATGAGCAGCGACTTTTCAATACATTCGGAAAACATAACGAGCTAAAAATATCAGTAAGAACAGAACTGCAAAGGTATCGACGCAGTCAGGATGATCATAAAGATCGGAACATTTATGGAAAATATACCTTAAGTCTGTATCACATAGTTTAAATTCGTTGCTATATTGTCTTTGAAGTTGTCAAAAATCAAAGATTGCGATTTAACACAACGGGTGCTGCTTTCGTATACATATATTTATGGCATCTTTAGATGAGAAAGTAAGACCGCCTTTATTTTTAGTTTTTATCAAATAAAGTCATCATCGTTGTAATTATCAACATTTATAATTCATGAAGGCAGCTCTCACATTTGATCTTGGAATGGAAATAATTGACCACACACCCAGTAATATATGCTTAGGCCGCCTCCTCTCTATATCTGCTCTGAGAAAATACCCCATACGTCATGCCAAAATTAAAGATCGAAGATCGACATGCATAATATAGTGTAATTTAAACTGTGTCAAAACATTTATGGAAAATATACCTTAAGTCTGTACATGTAAATGTTCCGATCTATGTGATCATCCTGACTGCGTCGATACCTTTGTAGTTCTGTGCTTTCTGATATTTTTAGCTCGTTATGTGTTCCGAATTTATTGAAAAGTGATGCTGCTCCGAAATATTTGAGTACCTCGCCCGCTACGATATATCTGATGGCGACTGTACACTGAATTGCAAGTTTGTATACAAATATATTTATTATCGATATTATTATTCTCGTAACTATATGGTTGCTGGTGGGTTTCTGCTGTCAGGACTAAAATAACTGAAAGGGCTAGTAATTTACTAGGAAAAGTCACATATGGATGGAGCTTACTGACAAAGAAGAAATATCCATAATTTCAACGACCGGGGTGGGTGTTTCAGTGTTTGGACCACAACCCTACCAAGCAAAACCAGCCTAAATTGTCTCACTGTTGGGTCAGAGGCCTCTTCTCTATCAGAGTGAGTGCCCAGTGCGGGTTGGTGCAGATGCCACATAATTATCTTTGGTTCTATGACAAGGCGGTCTCTTCGCGATATTTTCTGTCATCGTTTTAAGACCAGTAAGTGATGAAATAAATCACACAAAGTAACGCGAGATTCGAACCCACGACTTGCAACTTGTAAGTGAGGCCGTTACTATACTACTAGATCATCACTGTGCTCATCACAACCAGATAAAGTATTAATTGGAAAGGAACTGTATGAAGTTTATATCAGACTAAAAAATTACGTGACTGCACACCCCCTCCTATACTGCGTAGGTACTGTTTACTTTGATCTCTGCCAGTCCGTCCTCCAATATGGCATCTCTGTCTAGGGTGGCGCAGGTAAGGCCACATTTTATTGAAGTCGAGAAAACACAAAGAGCGGCCATTGAAGAAATGCTCAAGAAACCTTTACTGTATTCAACTGACAATCTCTATAAGGAGTTCCCGGTCCTCCGTGTTTGACAGCTTTTTATCTTAAACGCAGTACTACAAACACACAGAAAATTAAAATCTAGACCAGACTTCACAGAGTTAATCTCATACACAGTACATTTAGGATACCCATCCCCCAAGCAAACTCTTATGGCAAGACGCTCTGCAAACGATTTATTTCCATGCAAATACAACGATGCTGTTAAAAACTGTAACATAGTAGACCTCAAAATATCCCTATGTAAAAAGGTCACAAAGAACTGGCTCCTTACACCCTCCTACGACGAAACAGAAAGGTTTATCTACAAATAGCTTCATAAGAACTAGTGGCGGATTTACACATTTGCCGCCAGTAGGCTTTTCAAATTTTGCCGCCCCTACTGACTTCTACAAATTGAGTTAGTTCCTATAAGATTACTTTTACAACCCAACGATTTTGTTAAGATTAGCCAAGAAATACTTTTTGGGTATATTTCTGAGCTCATAAAACCGCAATCATGCATTACTACTAAAAAAATATATCAATTATCTGGTAACAATCCGGCTGATGGTGATGATGAAAAGTTACCTAATTAAGTTATGAAAGTTTTACAATAGCTTCTTGAGATATTTTCTATGCGGAAAATCACCAATTATATTGTAAGTCGAGGAATAGTCCGGTCAAATTAGACCCTTCACACTTGGCCTGAAATTGGTAGGAATGTTCAAAACACTATTATAAATGAAATGTGAAAGGTCCTCAACGATCCAACACCTGGAAAAAAAATTACTCGGGGTCAAAGGTCACAAAACGGATTTTTCGCGATTTTCAGCAAAACGGTAAGTTTTATTATAAAATTAGCCCAGACAAAAATTGTAGATCAGATAATTATCTATAAAAAATTCTTGATACTATTTTTCCTAAGAGCCACCGTTTTTGAGACATAACGATTCAAAAAGTTGAAAGAGTTGTAATCGTAATCGTTCTTTCATGCCGCTTCCTTGCATAATATGCCCAATTGCTCCAAGAAAAGACATGAGTAGATGAAATCCTCCGAGTCTGATGATGATTTTCGATATTTCAGAGCCCTCAGGTGCGGCTGATACAATTTCTCGAACTTTTGCATAGGTATAGAGGTTGATCGAAAGTCACAATGCATACAGTGTGGCCTACAGTTTTGAATTCTCTTCTGCACAAAGTCGTATAAATAGTAATGAAATTTGAGATTTAGAATAATTCATACGATTATTTGTTAAACGTTCAATAAAACCATTCCAACTGGTTAACGACTCTTTTTTCCATTTTCCATAAAACCATAATACATAAGTTTTTTTGAGGAAAGATACTGTCTTAGTCCTATAAGCAAAATCTTGGACATTTATTTTACTGCAACCTACGAGTAAGACACCATCATTTTGATAGATCTGTATCGGCACATGAGCTTTTGCCTGGAAATCTTTTGCTGAAAGAGCTTCTTTGACTCGTGGCATAGGTTCTTCTAGTAAAACGGAATCTATGTGTATGGTCACAGATTTCTGCTTTTTCTCTTTCAAGACTAATAGCATTGAATGTATCGGGCATACTAACATAAAGCAGGTATACGACCCTAGCCACGCAGACAATTGAATGGGAGACAGATGTTGCTCAAGGTTACACTGGCGTATAAAATGAGGGACTGGGTTTCTTTTTATCCGAAATTCTGATATTTAAAATATATTTTATATTTGTGTAAGTTACACTGACCGATAGAACGATATTTTTACTTGTATTACAGCTTCAGTGATGTATATACGCAGTGTATTATACATATTATGACGATTACAACTCTTTCAACTTTTTGAACCGTTATATCTCAAAAACGGTGGCTCTTAAGAAAAAAGTAGCAAGCCATTTTTTATACATAATTATCTGATCTACAATTTTTTCGGGCTAATTTTATGATAAAATTTATCGGTTTGCTGAAAATCGCGAGAAACCCGTTTTTGTGACCTTTGACCCCGAGTAAATTTCTTTCCAGGTGTCGGATCGATGAGGACTTTTCACATTCCATTTATAATAGTTTTTTGAACAATCCTACCAATTTTCAGCCAAGTGTGAATTATTGTAACCTTGGATGTGTAAATTGACTGGACTAGAAGAGCAAGAATAAGAATGTAAGAGTATGGAAGTATGGATTCCCGTCGCTTCTTTTCAATAAACGGATTCACCACATTGTAGAAAAAATCATCTGACTGGTGAAACATTTGCATATTGAATTGTTTGTGTGGACCTAATAAGATTTAAGAATACGAATATGAATATAAAGGGTGTAAAATGACCCTTAACGAAGCCGAAAGTCATTTGCTCTCCCCGTCAATGCGATCATTTTTTTGTTCTAGACCATACCTGGGAACCTTCTAGTTAAGGAGATATTGGAGGTCAAAGTTCCAAGTTTTTCTCAAGTTTTTTTTTAAATACATGTTTTTAATGTAAGATTTTTACTTAAAACAACTCCATGACCCCCGTACTATACAATCCATCCATCAGCACAATGTTCTGAGTGCCTTATATTGAGACCTACCGTCAAACGTGATTTTTGACCCCAAAAAAAAAAGTCGTTTCCCAGCAAAATTTGCGTAAAGTTACTTAATTTGATATACAGAATGCTTGGTTGACGGCTTGGTGAAGGGTCTGTTTACACCCCGTATGAATTTCTGTGAGACATAATAAGAAAATTGGCCACATATTTGCCACCCCTAAAATCTGCCGCCCTAGGCTCCAGCCTACCCAGCCTGCTGGTAAATCCGCCACTGATAAGAAGTAAGAAGATAAACACACACATACTCACACGCACACACACATTTAATTTGAATCTTGTTTGTATGAGTATTGTTACCAAGGTTTTGTTTTTTATTAAATCTTTAATTTATTTTCCTTGTGTTTATTTTAATTCATTAATTTTACTTTTAGTTTAATTTTCTTAATAATCTCTGTATACAACCTTTTACAACGAAAATGTACAACTCTGATCCCCAAGATACAGACTAACGTCTAGTTTGGGGATCACTGAGAACTAACGTCTAGTTTGGAAAAACTGAGATACACGTTTGTCATCATTTTAACTGAAGAGTAGGTACCTACGTACACAAACTTTCAAGTCAATCGACCCCGAGAATATTTAGCTTCACAGAAAATTCAACACCCTATTTCAACCTCTGGGTGTAATTTCGAAAAACCCTTTCTTAGTAGATACCTACTCTTCACAAAGAATACACACTTCAAATTTCATATCTTTGAGACCAGCGCAGCGGTTTAGGCTGTGCGTTGGTATACCAGTTTGAATTCACAGAAAATTCAACACCCCATTTCATCCTCTTAGGGTGAAAAAACCTTTCTTAGTGGATACCTACTCTTCACAAAGAAAACATCCTCCAAATTTAATGTCTCTAGGGCCAGCGGTTTGGGCTGTACCTACGTTATATCAGTCAGTCAGTCAGGACTTTGAATTTTATATTTATGATGTTAACGGAAAAGTATGCAATCCGTCATTGTATACAATTCCTAAAATAGATAGGCAATCTATGTCAATCTATATCCTATCCTAGGAAATCTATACATTTCCTAAGTAGCGATCGGAATTTTTTACATTCTTTACATTCTTGATGGGGATAGCGGTGCGAGGGCGACTACACACAGTCGAGAGCGTCTATCGTACACCTATTTTTATATGTAACTCTAATAAACTGTAGTTTACACACCACACCAACATAAACAAGGCATTGACAACTTAGGATGCAAGAGCGGTAAAGCCTGCCGTTAGAAATAGGAGCCCCGCGTAGCTGAGCTACGTCCACAACGCCTAATAAGGCGTCAATCAACGTCAACGTAAATATCAAAATGTTCTAATAAGAACATTTTGATATTTACGTTGACGTTGATTTTATTCGTGTTTTATTTAGTTTACACACAGAGAGCGTTCGTTTTTATACATTTCCTAGAAGTTGTTGTAGTTGTAGTTTGGTATCATCTCGGAATTGCATACGTGTGTATTAAAGAATCTTTGAAACATTATTTTACCCGTTTCCTATGTAGGCTTGTAATTGTAGTTATTTGCTAGGAATTGTGTACAATTCCTAGATTTCACACATTTCCGGTAACATAGATAAGTTAACCGAGACGAGACCGAGACTTAGAGATCGAACACGAATTGCAACAGAATACCCATCTATGTGTTTGTCAGGCGGAAATATAGACGTCTTAAAAAAGCTAGCTAGGTGCCTACCTAACATCATATGATATGGATAAAAAGGGAGTGAATCATGAGATGACTACGAATAAAGAAGTATGAAAGAAGAAGACGTCATGCTACGTGAGTGCTACGTCACGGTAATATTATAATACAGTACTCCAACTTCATACAAACGGACGAAACGCGAGCTATACCTACGCGCCTCGATCGTGGGGTGCGCTCGCGGTGCAGACAGTCACGGCTGTACCGCAGTGTCGAACGGACGGTGTGTTGTTTTTTTAACAATAACCGCGCGATTTTTTCTCTAAAAATCAGTTAATATGACGAGTAGGAAATATTGTGCTGTTTTTGGTTGTATGGATTCGCCAATAACGCTTTTTGATTGTACCCAACGATGATTTTGTGGAATATATAGAAAAAATGGAGGAAATATTCCGAAATTCACTTAAAACCAAACATGTAAATTGTAAAGTAGCTGCAGGTATCTATAACCAAGTAAAAGATATTCCATTTTCTCCACCTTGTCCATGTTTCCCAAAACAATTTTTAATTAAGCTTTATATAAGAATGCGGATTTATTATACCTTAAAATTTAACAATAAAGCATTTCGTACGACTCAGTCGAGGCACAAATATTTTTCGGTCGCAAATTTATAAGCCCGATTTGTTTTTCAAACAAAAACATGTTTTTTTAATTAAATCTACCAATCAAAAAACAACGCATTTTTATTGAACACTTCCTATTCAATATACAAAGTATTTCATTTATTTATATAAAAAGGATATTTACAATCACAAAACTAAATAGAAACAGAAAGTAGGCAAATGTAATTAAAATGCTGGGGACGGTCAGCCCTAACGCATGTTTACGTACCGCGCGGCTGTAGGCATTTATTTCTATCATGCGGCCGAGTTACATTACTGTATTATAATATTACCGTGGCTACGTCGACCCTAAAATACTTTGGGATAAGGGCAGGAGGACGCTGGATCTTGAAATATTGATGTTAATACATTTTCAGTAAAAAAATAAATTGCTTTGTTTTTTATTATTAATTGATATGATTTGAGTTGCTAATCTAAAATGCATCCTTTTTTGCAACGTAGGTACTTGCTTCCTAGTAAGTTTCTAAGCGGAGATTTAGATTCTTTTGTATTCAGTTGTCTTGCCGAAAGCCATAAAAGTTTGTAAAACAATAGACTGGTCTTTCTTTTTGTTATTTTGCCGGAAGGGCTAGTTGAAGAAGTACGCAGGTAAAAAGTTATAAGTAGAATGTACAAGGACAAATTTTAAATTAATTGGATATTCAATTCAAGAGTTATTTTTTATTGATTTCTAATTAGAGTTATAGTCTACATCACCTGACTATGTAAATAACAACAAAAGAGTGAAAATAAAAAACAATAAAATAATTCATATCTATTCGTTTCTTATCACAAAGGAAGTGAGTCAGCTGCAAAAGATGATTAAAATAATTTCGATAATCTTTTGCCGATGACTCAGACCCAAGAAGTCTTTTCAGTTATATTAACTTTGATTCTACATCACTTTCAAAATGCTGTGACCTTATATTGTCGAATACGGTTGCTGGCGTTGCTGCCTCTGACAAATCATCCCTCGTCATCACTGTGAACTTTATTCAAACTCAAACTGTTAATTGCATACATGTGTGTAATTTAGTTGTTACATATATAAATAAGTTCCAACATGAAACCCGGTTAGGGCACGGCAACATAATAGATTGGACAAAACAAACATCCAGTGAGTAGACGTACAGTCGCCATCAGATATATCGTAGCGGGCGAGGTACTTAAATATTTCGGAGCAGCATTACTTTTCAATAAATTCGTTACACTAGATATGGCCAATAACATCAGAACATGCAATATATCATAAATATAAGAGCAGCGACTTTTCAATACATTCGGAAAACTTAACGAGCTAAAAATATCAGAAAGAACAGAACTGCAAAGGTATCGTCGCAGTCAGGATGATCATAAAGATCGGAACATTTGTGGAAAATATACCTTAAGTCTGTATCACACAGTTTAAATTCGTTGCTATATTGTCTTTGAAGTTGTCAAAAATCAAAGATTGCGATTTAACACAACGGGTGCTGTTTTCGTATACATATATTTATGGCATCTTTAGACGGGAAAGTAAGACCGCCTTTATTTTTAGTTTTTATCAAATAAAGGTCATCGTCGTTGTAATTATCAGCATTTATAATTCATGAAGGCAGCTCTCACATTTGATCTTGGAATGGAAATAATTGACCACACACCCAGAAATATATGCTTAGGCCGCCTCCTCTCTATATCTGTTCTGAGAAAATACCCCATACGTCATGCCAAAATTAAAGATCGACATGCATAATATAGTGTAATTTAAACTGTGTGAAAACATTTATGGAAAATATACCTTAAGTCTGTAGCCTTAAGGAATATACCTTAAAATATACCTTAAGTCTGTAGCCTTAAGAAATATTTTCCATTAATGTTCCGATCTATATGATCATCCTGACTGCGTCGATACCTTTGTAGTTCTGTGCTTTCTGATATTTTTAGCTCGTTATGTGTTCCGAATTTATTGAAAAGTAATGCTGCTCCGAAATATTTGAGTACCTCTTCCGCTACGATATATCTGATGGCGACTGTACACTAAATTGCAAGTTTGTATACAAATATAATTATTATCGATATTATTATTCTCGTAACTATATGGTTGCTGGTGGGTTTCTGCTGACAGAACTAAAATAACTGAAAGGACTAGTAATTTACTAGGAACAGTCGCATATGGATGGAGCTTACTGAGAAAGAAGAAAAATCAATAATTTCAACGACCGGGGTGGGTGTTTCAGTGTTTGGACCACAACCCTACCAAGTAAAACTAGCCTAAATTGTCTCACTGCTGGGTCAGAGGCCTCTTCTCTATGAGAGTGAGTGCTCAGTGCGGGTCGGTGCTGATGCCACATATTTATCTTTGGTTTTAGGGCAAGCCGGTTTCTTCAAGATATTTTCTTTCACCGTTTTAAGAGCAGTAAGTGATGAATTCACACAAAGTAACGCGAGATTCGAACCCACGACTTGCAACTTGTAAGTGAGGCCGTTACTATACTACTAGATCATCACTGTGCTCATCACAACCAGATAAAGTATTAATTGGAAAGGAACTGTATGAAGTTTATATCAGTTATTATATCAGTACTGTTTACTTTGGTCTCTGCCAGTCCGCCCTCCAATATGGTATCTCTGTCTAGGGTGGCGCAGGTAAGGCCACATTTATTTAAGTCGAGAGAACACAAAGAGCGGCCATTAAAATAATGCTCAAGAAACCTTTACTGTATTCAACTGACAATCGCTATAAGGAGTTCCCGGTCCTCCGTGTTCGACAGCTTTTTATCTTAAACGCAGTACTACAAACACACAGAAAATTAAAATCCAGACCAGACTACACAGACATCACTCACACACACAGACTCATACACAGTACATTTAGGATACCCATCCCCCAAGGAACTCTCTTATGGCAAGTCGCTCTGCAAACTATTTATATCCATGCGTATACAACGAAGCTGTTAAAAACTGTAACATTGTAGACCTCAAAATATCCCTGTGTAAAAAGGTCATAAAGAACTGGCTCCTTACACTCTCCTACGACGAAACAGAAAGAATTATCTACAAATAGCTACATAAGAATTAAGACTACAAACCGATAGCACTCCTAATCTCACTCAGATACACACACACAAACACACACGCACACACACATTTAAGTTGAATGTTGTTTGTATGAGTATTGTTACCAAGGTTTTGTTTTTTATTCAATCTTTACTTTATTTTCGTTGTGTTTACTTTAATTAATTAATTTTACTTTTAGTTTAATTTTGTTAATAATCTCTGTATACAACCTTTTACAAAGAAAACTCGGATCCCCAACATACAGACTTACGTCTAGTTTGGGGATCACCGTTCAAATTGCTATGTAGTATAATGTATATGATTATTAATAAATAATATGAAAATAATTTACTAGCTTATGCCCGCGGCTTCGCCCGCGTGGGGTTCGGAAATCGCCCACGGTTGTTACTTCTGCGATAATAAGTAATCTATGTGCTATACAGACTATAATCTATGTCAAGTTTCATCCAGATCTGTACAGACGATCAGACGTGATTGAGTAACAAACATCCATCCATCCAAACTTTCGCATTTATAAAGGTGTATGTAAGATGTGTATGTAAAATTAGTTTTTACCTTTAAAGTTGAATCATAAATAATATCATAAATGCGAAAGTAGGTTTGTTTGTTACCTTTTCACATCTATACCACTGAACCGATCATCCTGAAATTTTGCATATACGTTGACAGGTGTACAGAACCGGACATAGGGTACCTTTCATCTCGAAAAAAGTACTGTTCCCGAGGAAAACAACAATAACGTTCTTATGATAAAAGATGGCGCCACGTGTCTTTCGAATCGTGATTTAATTTTATTATTATAAAAACTTTAGTAGTGTGTTAAGAGTTTAATTGTCAAATTCTAAATTAACGCGAGCGAAGCCACGGGTAAAAGCTAGTAGGTAATAAAAAATAGTTAGTGTAATTAGTATTTAATTTTATTTGAGTAATACAGACACACTCGCGTTTTTTTAAATGAACTGACTTACACCTTGCAAATATTAGTTCATAGTAATATCAATTAGGTACATTACATATTTGAAATATTGATACCTTTTTTTTTTTTTTTTTTTACTGATGGGATATCATCAAATGACTTCTCCCGCTCTGGGTGGAGTGGGAGGGAGTGTCAGACTCTTACTGACTAAAACCCATCCATGTTCCTTCATTGCCCTTTGTGTTCCAGGGCCACGGTATCTCTTTCGAACAGTCCCGCAGCCCCGGCAGGCATCGGCCCTTGCGGGCCCCTTCCTGATTGCTGACATCTCTTTGAGGCGCGCGTGGAACACGAACGCGCCGTCGACACGGCCTGTCGTCATAAAATAAAAAAATAAATAATAATAATAATAAATATTGATACCTTGGTTTGAGATTGGACGACGGTGACGACAATCAAATGATTCATTAGGAATCTATTTGTAGACATAATACTTTTACATAATATTTAATATCAATGTCGCATCTAACGAGCCAATGCGAAAATCGGGATTTCATATATATTTAGGTACAGACACGTCTACCTCAGAAAAATCCTAACTACTTACTAATAGGTAAATACCTACTCCCGCGCCCCACACGCCCGGCGCAACACTACCATGCGACCGGCTACGTGAGTTTTGAAGCCCTATTTGACTCTGGTGGGATGATTTTGGAAAAACTGTGATACACATTTTAATTGAAGAGTGTATACACCAATTTTCGAGTCAATCGTCCAGAATATTAAGTTTCACAGAAAATTTAACACCCCATTTCACCCTCTTAGGAGTGGAATTTCGAAAAGCCCTTTTGTAGTGAATACCTACTCTTCACAAAGAAAACATCCTCCAAATTTAAAGTCTCTAGGGCCAGCGGTTTGGGCTGTACGTTATATCAGTCAGTCAGGACTTAGGATTTTATATGTATAGATGTTAACGGAAAAGTATGTAATCCGTCATTGTATACAATTCCTAAAATAGATAGACAATCTATGATATATTTTATAATATGCACTTCTCCTAAGAAATCTATACATTTCCTAAGCAGCGATCGGAAATATATTACATTCTTGATGGAGATAGAAGTCCGAGAGGCGACTACACACAGTCGAGAGCGACTATCGTACACCTATTTTTATATGTAACTCTAATAGACTACACACCATGCTAATATAAACAAGGCATTGAAAACTTAGGATGCAAACTTAGGATAGGAGCCCTGCGTAGCGGGGCTACGTCGACTACGCCTTATTACAACATTTTGATATTTACGTTGACGTTGATTTTATTCGTGTTTTATTTAGTTTATTCACAGAGAGCGTTCGTTTTTATACATTTCCTAGTATCATCTCGGAATTGCATAGAATTCCTTGGAAATACATATATACATTTCACAGGACATGTGTTTTAAAGAATCTTTTACACATTTCCTATGTAGGCTCGGAATTGCATATACTTAATTATTTCCTAGGAATTGTGTACAATTCGTAGGTTTCAATACATTTCCGGTAACATACATAAGTTAACCGAGACGAGACCGAGACTTAGAGATCGTACACGAATTGCAACAGAATACCCATCTATGTGTTTGTCAGGCGGAAATCTAGACGTCTTAAAAAAGCTAGCTAGGTGCCTACCTAACATCATATGATATGGATAGAAAGGGAGTGAATCATGAGATGACAACTAATAAAGAAGTATGAAAGAAGAAGACACGCTACGTCGACCCCAAATACATTGGGATAAGGGCAGGAGGACGCTGGATCTTGAAATATTGATGTTAATACATTTTCAGTAAAAAAATAAATTGCTTTGTTTTTTATTATTAATTGATATGATTTGAGTTGATAATCTAAAAATGCATCCTTTTTTGCAACGTAGGTACTTGCTTCCTAGTAAGTTTCTAAGCGGAGATTTAGATTCTTTTGTATTCAGTTGTCTTGCCGAAAGCCATAAAAGTTTGTAAAACAATAGACTGGTCTTTCTTTTTGTTATTTTGCCGGAAGGGCTAGTTGAAGAAGTACGCAGGTAAAAAGTTATAAGTAGAATGTACAAGGACAAATTTTAAATTAATTGGATATTCAATTCAAGAGTTATTTTTTATTGATTTCTAATTAGAGTTATAGTCTACATCACCTGACTATGTAAATAAAAACAAAAGAGTGAAAATCAAAAACAACAAAATAATTCATATCTATTCGTTTCTTATCACAAAGGAAGTGAGTCAGCTGCAAAATATGATTAAAATAATTTCGATAATCTTTTGCCGATGACTCAGACCCAAGAAGTCTTTTCAGTTATATTAACTTTGATTCTACATCACTTTCAAAATGCTGTGACCTTATATTGTCGAATACGGTTGCTGGCGTTGCTGCCTCTGACAAATCTTCCCTCGTCATCACTGTGAACTTTATTCAAACTCAAACTGTTAATTGCATACATGTGTGTAATTTAGTTGTTACATATATGTAAGTAAGTTCCAACATGAAACCCGGTTAGGGCACAGCAACATAATAGATTGGACAAAACAAGCATCCAGTGAGTAGGTACACTGGATTGCAAGTTTGTTAAACAAATATAATTATTATCGTTATTATTATTCTCGTAACTATGTGGTTGCCGGTGGGTTTCTGCTGTCAGACCTAAAATAACTGAAAGGACTAGTAATTTACCAGGAAAAGTCGCATATGGATGGAGCTTACTGAGAAAGAAGAAAAATCCATAATTTCAACGACCGGGGTGGGTGTTTCAGTGTTTGGACCACAACTCTACCAAGCAAAACCAGCCTAAATTGTCTCATTGCTGGGTCAGAGGCCTCTTCTCTATGTCCAGTGCGAGTTGGTGCAGATACCACATAATTATCTTTGGTTCTAGGACAAGCCGGTTTCTTCGCGATATTTTCTTTCACCGTTTTAAGACCAGTAGGTAAGTGATGAAATAAATCACACAAAGTAACGCGAGATTCGAACCCACGACTTGCTACTTGTAAGTGAGACCGTACTATAATACTAGGTCATCACTGTTCTCATCACAACCAGATAAAGTATTAATTGGAAAGGAACTGTATGAAGTTTATGTCAGACTAAAAATTTACGTGACTGCACACCCCCTCCTATACTGCGTAGGTACTGTTTCCTTTGATCTCAGCCAGTCCGTCCTCCAATATGGTATCTCTGTCTAGGGTGGCGCAGGTAAGGCCACATTTATTGAAGTCGAGCGAGCACAAAGAGCATTCATTTAAGTAATGCTCAAGAAACCTTTACTGTACTCAACTCATAATCTCTAATAAGGATTTCCCGGTCGTCCGTGTCCGACAGCTTTTTATCCTAAATACAGTACTACAAACACACAGAAAATTAAAATCCAGACCAGACTACACAGAGTTAATCTCAAAACGTAATTTAGGATACCCATCCCCCAAGCAAACTCTTATGGCAAGACGCTCTCCAAACGATTTATTTCCATGCAAATACAACGAAGCTGTTAAAAACTGTAACATAGTAGACCTCAAAATATCCCTATGTAAAAAGGTCATAAAGAACTGACTCCTTTTCATATGTAGGCTCGGAATTGTAGTTATTTCCTAGGAATTGTGTACAATTCCTAGATTTCACACATTTCCGGTAACATAGATAAGTTAACCGAGACGAGACCGAGACTTAGAGATCGAACACGAATTGCAACAGAATACCCATCTATGTGTTTGTCAGGCGGAAATCTAGACGTCTTAAAAAAGCTAGCTAGGTGCCTACCTAACATCATAATTATGATATGGATAGAAAGGGAGTGAATCATGAGATGACGACTAATAAAGAAGTATGAAAGAAGAAGACATGCTACGTCGACCCCAAATACATTGGGATAGGGGCAGGAGGACGCTGGATCTTGAAATATTGATGTGAATACATTTTCAGTAAAAAAAAAAAATTCCTTCTTGTTTTTTTTTATTAATTGATATGATTTGAGTTGATAATCTAAATTTCTGAACAGTCAAGGTATTTTATAAACTGGGGGGAACTCTGTAGTTTGACTTTGACAAGTTGTAATTATGTCAAATTCACATTGACAGTATTGAAATATTGACATTGACACAATTTTAGGTTAGGATTTTATTTTAGTTAACAGAGTAAATATTGTGGTCCGTTTTTTACATTATCTAAATATTATTATAAATAAAAATGAGTAACGCTAAAGCAGCCACTACTCTACAAAAGAAGAAAAATACTATCAGTAAGGGTAAACTAAAGAGAACTATAAAAAACGTCTTGTGTCGACCTGATCCAGTGTTTTGGTAAGCTTGCACCATCAAATCATTATTTCATTCAGTTTACCGCAACTAAACCCTGTTATAAATAAAGTAAAAATATATTACAGGCCGGAGATTACAGAAGACGAGGCAAAAAAGTTAGAAACAGCATTGAAAAAACACAAAATCATTATTCCTGAGTTCAAGAAACCACATTGGAAAAATCTGAAAGATATCCCTAAGGAAGAACGTCCAAAACCACCGAAGTTAATGTAAGACACCATTTTTTACTGTAGCTTATTAATCTTAGGTTTCAATAAACTTTTGATAAAATCACATTTTTCCACGGGGATAGGCAAAAAGTACAGAACATCACTTACTATGATCCTCACAATACTCTTTTGATTCATCCACGTCCATACATCTGGTCATATTTTCATACATACTTGTGAAATCCTCATTCATTCAATGTTTGATTATTTTGTTTCCAGAAAAGTGGATGGACTTCTACTTGGTATAAAAGAATGTAGTGAAGCCATACAAAATGGAGAATGTTCAGCAATCATTATTGAAGCTAAGGTTAACCCAAGACTGATTGTTCAACCTATCATAGAAATGTGCACAGCTAAAGACATACATGTACTCTGTTTGAGTGACCTAAGAAAAGTATCTGCAGCCAATTTTGGGCTTCCAACTAGTTGTTTAGGAATAAAATGTAACAGCCTATTAGATATAAAGAAGGAAATAGTTGACATAGCTAAGAATCATCCTAAACCGGAACAAAAGAATCAATTGAAAAAAACAAATGACAGTGTAGTAGAAACAATGGATGTGGACGAAAATGTGGGCACAGAAGAAGCAGGAAAACTCAGTGATGTAACCTCTTTTGAATTCTTATATAGAAGTAATAAGAAGAGTAGAGTGTTTGTTCCGATCACTCCAGAAAAACTTTTAAAACCAACAAGAACATTCATAGGCCAAGACTTTATAGAGTTTTCTGACAAACGTGACCTCAAGAACAGCAAAGCTTTCATGAGAATGCTAGTGAAGAAGTTTTCTAATAATCCGGACAGGCTTAAAAAGAAATAAACAAGGTTTCTAATGAGAAAGATGCTTTATTTCAAAAATATTATTACTATAATGTCACAATAGACATAATATTATGTTAAACATTCCACGGGGAATGTGAACGGTAATCAAAAATGTTTGGGACGTCTAACTGAAGCTATCCCGTAACATTCCTTATTACTTATTACATCCAAATCTTACCTTTGAACCTTTTCACTGCCAGTTATTTTATTACAGAAAATTCATCTATATAATATAATATAGTGCAAATTGAGTTTCTTATGTAAAACATTGCCATAATCAAGCATGGCAGTCAAAAGATTTTACAGGTAAAACTTGTTTAACTAATTATACTAATAATATCATGTCATACTTCATATAATGAATCTATACAAATATAACAACTATCATTGTATGAAGTATCACATGAGAGTAGATATATGTATCTTACATTTTCAATTTATGCATTGCATTTAAGTTTTTTAACAGTTCAATTTAATAAAAATCAAACAACAGATTGGTTCAATGTTACACCTACAATAATGACTAAATTAGTCAATTATAGCTGGCCATTGCTTACACCTAAACATACTTAGTAAACCAAGAAAAATAATAACATGAAAAGTTTTTTGATGTACCCTCAAATAGTCAATAAATGAATGTAGCCATAACCATGGTGCAATATATTCTACAAAACATTCATACAAAAAACGAATCATGGTAATATATACGCTTTTAATTAAATATAAAACCAACTTTAACAAGTTATTTTTTGTAAACAATATTATACTAATGTTCAATATCATAACGTTTTAACTTTACTATATTAGTATAAAAATAATAATTGGTACATGGTACCAATAATGATTTATATGATCACATATTTAGCTATTTATATCAATAATTAATTAATTGTCTTAAAATCATGTCACTACATGTAACAATTTTACATTCACGCAAAAAGTAAATATTGTGAAATTATTTACTGGAAGATACAGGAATGAATACAAGAAAGCAAACATTGCCATACTAGTCAAGCAACAAGTCATAATTAACTGTACACATGAAAATATGTTTTTGTACATTCTAGAAACTATTTAATATTTATTAAATATCAGCATACGCTTCTCAGAAGCGTATGACAGAAATCGTAGAATATGTACAAAATATAAATGCCTATTTATCAGTGATACGTGCGAGCGTCGCGCTTACTCGTCCAGCGCGCGCGGGCCTGCTACTCGGTGTTTCGTAAACATTTCTTCATCCAACAATCGCCTAGCTGGAATCTGTCCCGACTCTATCGACCATCATCAGAGCTAGCGGAGATCTACTGGTCCGGTTTTTTTTACCAAAAGCCGGCAGTGAGACGCGGACTCGGGCTCCGGCCCCTCAGTGCGGCACGCGCGCCTCGCTGGGCCGGTAGCGCGCCAGGATGATGGCGCACATCTTCTGCGCGTCCGTCTCCTCTGGGTACGCCGCCATGGCCTCCGCCACCTGCGACTCCGGGAAGATGCCGGCCAGGTGGTAGTGCATGCGGCGCCGCGCGTCCCAGTGCTGCAGCGCGCCGTCCGACGCGCACGGCGACATCAGCGGCGCCAGCAGCGCGGCCGCGCCTGCCGCGCCGCCCGCGCCCGGCGCGCTCGCCACGCGCGCCGCCAGCGTGTGCGCGTGCGGCTGCAGGCGTGGGTCGCACGTCGGGTTCAGCGTCAACTGGCGCGCCAGCTTGCGGTGAGTGTTCGCGGGGGGCGGCGGACAGGTCGGCACCAGCGACTGCGGTGGCGGGTGCGACGGGCCCGCCACCTGCGCGCGGTCAAAGTGCGTGGCGAGCGTGGCGTCGGCCAGGCGCGGCGCGGCGGACTGCGCGCGCGCCAGCTGGCGTTTGATGTCGGCGGGACGGCCGCCGGGCGGCAGGCTCACGGTGTGCAGGTGCGCGCGACGCAGCGTGGTGGCAGCGGCGCGTTCCGACAGCTTCTCCGCGACGGACTTGTGCGGGCGGCCGGCACGCTCGGGGTGGTGAAACTTGCACTTGTTGCCGTACGTGCACTTGCGGCCGTACGGGCATGCAGGCGGCGGGTCCGCGCGGGATGGCGGCGCGCGCAGGAACGCGTCCAGCGTGGGGCCGGAGCGACCGAGAGGGTCGTCGGGCGGCATGAACCGGTCGTTCACGAACGAGAACATGAGCAGTCGCTCCTCGACTACTTTTCGGAAGTCGGGGTTCTCGACGGCGAGGTCGCGGTAGTTGTCGTTGGACACGACGATGCCGTCGGTTTCGGCAGCTAGGCGCAGGATGTACCGATCGTCGTAACACACGAGCCGCTTGCCGCCCAGCAGGCGGCTAGGCGTGTACACGAGCACGCGGTCGCGCTCGAGCCGCTCCAGCACGTCGCGGTCGGCGATAGGGTTGTGCGGGCGCGACGCCTCCTTGCGCCACTTGGGCACGAAGGCGGTAATCTCCCGGTGTCCGCGCGCGCGAAACCAGTCCACGCAGATCTCGATGCCGCGACACGAGAATACCTCCTTATTACCATGGCTGGGAACAAAAGAGAGCATTAGGTATAAAGTGCGCCACGACTTGATCTTTATTAGGTTAGAATTATACACTAGCTAATAATAACACAGTATCGTTAAGATAAGATTGTGACAATACGAGTTATCAACCGGAACTCTGAGTGATTGATATCTAGGAACTCGTACGATGTTGAACGTGAATTGTTTATCTTTGGCTTATTATGATTATGATAATAAACAAAATATTTATTTGATTGCTGAAATAAAATTTAAAGTTCCCAGCATTTTTCTAAGCTCTTTTTAGAAGTCAAAGAAAGATCAAAATTACACTAAAGGTGCTAATTGCTGATAGTATTGAGTGTTGAAGAATGCATAAATAGGGCAATAAATAGGGCAGTCTCCTGACGAATTGCTGCAAAAAGTAGCGCCTTTATAAAACTTTACTAAGGTAAAGGTACCAGTTCAGAAAAAAAAATCTTATGCCTACGACTAGTCAAAGAGCCTAAAGCTAGGTTCATCAGTTACATACCTCATAGCGACATTGCTGCCATCTATAACGATGTGTCGAAGCGGCGCGCGGTCGGGCGGCGGGTCAGGCTCGGCCGGGGGAGCAGGGGACAACGCTCGCGGCGGTTGCTTAGCAGCCAACTTGATTAGCTCAGCCAACAACTCGTTGCACGGAGGGTCAGGACCCAACCGCTGGAGAGCCGTCCGTGCCAACCGCTCAGAGTAACCCAACTTCAGGGCAAACTCGATCTTCGCCTAGAATAAACAACAGTACCGATAAGTTACAGTAAACAGTTTTATGTAACCACACCATGATGGAATAGGGAGTAATGCATTAAACTTCGGGAAGTGTAACACTTTATTTCCGCTCAAACAAAAAAAAGATGATACCCGATTGCAAATCAGGAATTCCATTTAATTTTTGACTAACACGTAGACTGACAATCGCAGAATCGTCACTGTTGATGAAGCTCCCTGACCATCTCTCTATACAGACTTCTTGCAAATGTCCTGTTAACCTCTACATCGCAATCATACAGACACAATAAGGCCATTGTGCCTTGAGTAGAACCACAAAGGGAGATACACAGGAAACAGTTGTTAGCTGTTAGATACTTTGTATTGTCAAATACCCACTGCAACTGCGCAGGCATGCGGTGCATATAAATGAATAGCTCAGTAGAACAGTGAAGGAAAACATCGTGAGGAAACTGGGATGTCTTAGAACCAATAAGTCGACGACGTGTGATATTCACCAACCCGCACTGATCCCGCGTGATGGATTATGGTCAATTCCCTCTCACAGAGAGGCGACCTGTTAACGTGAGTCCATGCAGTGAAAATATTACAGGCTTATGCCATGCTCAGTAGAGGTCTTACCTGGTTGGGTTGTGGTGGTGTAAGAGTAACATATTCAGCGAACTCCGCGGCGAGAGTGTCGGAGGGAGTCCTCGAGGCCGCGCGATGCGCACTCTCGTCCTCACACTCCGAGTCATAGCTAGAATCTTCGCCTCTCTCGCCAGCCCATCCCACTGATGACTCCACATATTTCTGAAACAATAACGACAATTTTAACATTGATACTAACTTTTTTTGCTCGACAAAAAACGAGGAATGATGAACAGTCTGTGCCTAATTATGTAAGCAGGTTGTTCGTTTTTTCAATGAATTGGCCGTCGTCGTACCGTCAAATTATACATTTAAAATCTATTGTAATTTTTGGCTTTATAATTTAATGGTAATATTGTGGTTTTAATTACAATCACTTGATTAGATAGACTAAAGTTCATTCCTACATCATATTTGCATTTAGATTATAAACTGTCAGCATGAAACCTTTAAACATAGGTAAATAATTACAAACGATTGTAATAATCTATCCTTTCACATATGATATGACTATGACTTGCATTAATGCCGGATGTGACGAGAATGCAGTTAGAATTTTCTAAGATCAGCGTTGCAAGGTGAGCAGTTAGCTTCAAACGGATCTAATCCGTTAATCCCCGCAGCTTTGTATGATCTTTCCATTAAAGCATCTTAAAAATAGCTCTAGTGAGACGACATATTTGCAATTTCAATAAGCCTGCGTGACATCGATGTCTAAGAAAATCCAAAAATGTAAAGCGAGCGTGTGAGTGATGATTATCGATCAATAAGCAAATTTGATATTACGGCGACCGACTCCGGCTCAGCACAGGGTCACGAGGGCGCCGAAGCGGATCTACAGATGATCATTGACCTTTAGCGTGTGCGCAACTGACGGCCGTACCGGTTGGAATACATTATTCTTGGATTGACAAAAATATTTCTGAATTAAAAACTCAAAAATAACCCACCGTGATCTACTATCGCGCACTGGACACGCTTACAGTTAGAAAATTTACTTAATAGTGTACAAAATAGCGGTTAGTCATACCCGCAAGATCCGCCTCGAGACCTAGTTGGCTGAGAAACTAAAATACAAATCTAGATTTTGGTTTGATGTAGGTGGATAAAATAACAAACAGGATATTAAGGTAATTGCTTTATTATCTGTGATCATTACTTTTACTAAGAACGATAACTGTTAATTAATCGCACCAGTCTTGCTGACGCTGGCAATATTTAAAAAAATGAGAGTGATAAAAAAACAATCAAGGTTTGTAAATATTGAGGTAGGTATAGATAATAGCAAAAACAAGCAAAATTCCCAGAACGTAATACTAAAAGACCTACCATATCGACACCACGAAAAGATTTAAAACAAATCTAATAAAGGAAACGCGCCGTAGAATTTTGTAGTGCACGTCAACTGGCATGTTCCTGTTAGAAAATCGGTGGCTAAACGTATAGTCGTGTAAGACCAAGACGATAAAGTTTAGTAGGTCTCGGGAGCCTACATCCGGGCTGGGCACAGTACGGAAGCGCCCCGCCTACAGCGCGAAGCCGGATGCGACTTTCTAAAAAATCGAGCCAAGTTACAGTTGGCGGTTAGAGAACGATATTGAACTATGTTGATTATGATGAGGCGAATGTTTTGGAAAAGTGTTGGTGTATCTTCATTTATTTATTTGGTCGGCTATTATTTTTTAGCACTCTGCTTTAATTGTATCTGCAGCATCGGCTCCTTTTGTATCGGAACACAAGACTTGTGGTCTTGGTACTGCAATTTTTTTTGGATTATGAACTCTTTATGAAAAAAACAATTTTGACTATTTTCGGATTCTCAGGGTATTTCAGGTCATTACAATAAAATTGGACAAAAAGAATCAGGTTGACAGTTTTATTAATGCACCGTCCTTTTTTTCGGATAGGAAATCATCAAATGACCCGATGAATGAGGGGGGAACTTGAACTAACTAAGGGTCAGACTTGTACTAACTAAGACCCATCCATGTTCCTTCTTAGCCTTTTATGCTCCAGGGCCGCGGTATCTCTTTCGAGCTGTCCCGCAGCCCCGGCAGGCATCGGCACTTGCGGATCCCTTCCGATTTGCTAACATCTCTTTGAAGATTAATGCACAAACCTTCGTCAATTAATAAGTTCATTTTGTCTATGATAATAAAATAAATGTCCTAAATGCTTCCTACGATAGTGCGTGTCGTCGTACGTCAATGGATCGTACGATGTACGTGGTTGGGGTCATAATGATTATTGTGTATCTCATTTAACAAACAAGTTATTAATAAAGCGTTATCTGCTCCAATCTTTTCACGCACTATGCTATCTTGGACTCGGTATGCATGAATACGCGAAATTAACCTAAAAGGAGCTTGAAAGGACTTCTAAGGATCGACAAGATCTCGGAAATTCAAAAAGTTTTTATTATTATCTTGTAGACAGCAAAGACGTTTAATTAATTTCCTCCTAACAGTAGCAGCAATTTTAGACATAACAAAAAAACCCATCGGATTATCCCGCCGCGCGCTGCGTTCGCCACGCTCGTTTACGTCGCGTTGGACGAACTATTTGTTTACGTTTTTTCAGATTCAACTTTTAGAATCTGGAAGGAAACACTACAGCGCTAGACATCTAACAAAACACCAGTGAGTCCGTAATATAATAAACAAATAACAACTGTGCTAAAAGAAAAATTAAAACAATCTTCGCGACCCACTTAAGCCATGGAGGTCGTGCAAATTAACCGAATCATTCAATTCATTAGTGTTCTTTTAGATTTGTAGATAATTGATTTAGGTCTTATTGCATTAGATCACTGCAAACGTTGAAAGAATTTCCGCTTGTGGTTCATTCATACCAGTACCTAGCTACTGTTTCAAGACTCCAAGCTTATAAGAAAATTTAGCTATGCTAATTTCTTGAATTCTTGATTCAAGACAGGACCAGATTGAGTGTGAAGTAATAGGCTCCAACCAAAGTCATGACGTAATCAGTTTACTCGTGATTGCGACTTTTTTTCAATTAGCATTCGCATAGCTGTTACATTTTCTCACAGGCTTACTTTTGGTTTGTTACGTCACTTGTCTATCTGCTTGTGGCCTCGTTCACAATCCATTTGTTTTCGCTCCTTACCTGTCTATATCTACTTGTTATGATTACTTATTTGTTTTTCGGACCTTGTAACGTTGCAATTCGAACTTTGCTCGCGAAACTTAACTCTTCCTATACATTGACGTCCCAAGAGTGATTCCATTGATAGTATTGACGTCAGTATAAGACCGTTTATCTCGTTTAGACGCAATTCAAGGAACTACTAATTACGTAGGAAGGTCTTTATATCGTAAATTTGCAAAGGTTATCGTACTGCGGAAGATTAGAAATTCAGATGCTATTAAAATTTGTTTACGATATTTGAACGGCAACTATCTTTCTACTGATTAGCTTTCGGTATCACTAATAGACTTGTATGCTACTGGCACTGATTAACAGAAAACCGTAATTAGATAGCCAGCTCATGGTACGAAGAAATTTTATTATACCACGAAGTCTGGTTTGGATTTCCGAAACAATCCCCTGACGACGGCTAACCTACTGATTCGTATTCCTAGGAAATGTTAGCTGTTTCCTATCCGTCAATAAGCGCTGTGTTCATTTACATGAAGGCATTTATGTACGCCGATAAGTAAACTCTGGGTGAGTGAGTACAATAAGTTCCGTTTGTAGAGGAGAAATTCTATCGTTGGTTTGTTGAAGAGATAACAGCGGCCAATAGGGTGGGAGCATTCGGGCGACGTCGGCGCACGCCACCTCGTGCGATGTGGCGTCAGCGACGAACAGGATGCGGGCACGCGACATACTTTAAACAACATATACACACACACACACGCGTTCCACACAAACTGCACTCCAGTCAAACATTCGGTTGCCATAACAAAAGTATTGTCTCTCTCTCTCTACTGAGTGAGAAGCGTTAAGCCCACAATGATACGTACGTGAGGTACAAAAGTCAATATTCAGTCGTAATTATTACTTTTCAGATAAATTATTTAATACATAGACCTGCTGTCTATAAAATAAACTGTCATAAGTAGACAGTTGTTTTTATAAGGTTCCTAATTGATATTCACGAGCTTGCAATTAATTCGTGACGTAGTTTGATGTTGTGACTTGTGCTCACAACAATAATGACAAGATTAGATGAAAACGGAATATGACGTCAGTAGATCTTATCAGATTTAAAGACCGAGTAACTGAATTAATTAAATGCTTAACAAAAGCATATGGACAAGGATATTTGTGAAAAATCAAACATGAAGATTTCGAATGTCAATTTAAGAACTGGGTAGTTATACAAAAAGTCTACTTTGTCGTCGGTAAAATATCGTTGAGACAACTTTTTTGATATAGTCATTTGCCAGCATCAGTTTGGCGGAGGCTGTTGATGAATCTTACATTAATTTTAATGAAAACCTCCTCCGCGATTACGATCATTTGGAATTTGAAGTAGTGGTGGAGCAAGTTAAGTTCTCGCTATAATTTTCAAGCTTTAAAATTCCGACCATAACAACATTCTAGAGGTTCAATAATCTAAATAAAATGTAGTCAGGCTGTCTACACATAGAATAGACACTTAGAAGGGGAGTGATGCGGTGGCTGCAGTCGATTTGACGACTGTAGGCCGCAGCTAGCGAGAGCGACATTCTTCCACAAACGTAATCTAGTTAATAATAACTTCCTTAAGAGGATGCTAATAATTATCCGACTTGAGGACCTGATAATAATATGTCAAAAGGCAAATAAACATAGCTATTCTAATTTGATAAAAATGGTAGGCAATTCATAAATCAGAAACATAATGTTAAACACATATTGATCAATATTTCACAGGATATTTTAATAAGCCTTCTAATGTCGCGGTTAAAAAGCAATCTGACCACAAATTAGCATTATGATACGTCACATAAATAAATTCGTTGGATGTCGACGGAGTTCGTTTTTGTACGTATTCGGGCACTTTGTCATCAGAAACCGCAAGTGGGCCCCTATCGTTTCATTCGCTCACTCAGTCTGCCTACCTATTGACATTCATTACATCAGAGCATAATCATACCGGATACTAATACGTTTCAAGTAACATTAGAAGGTTGCCTGCGACACGCCACTCTTTATTATCAACCAAAACATTTGTTTGACTTTGGCAAGGAACCTTAGATGAACTTTGGAAAATAATGTAATCAAGTATTTTTATGGTCTTTGGACCCTTTTTATTCTCATTCATTATCATCAATTCAAGCTGTTCGTATATTTAATAAGGTTATAACTAACTTAGGGTTTCCCTATTTCCCACGTGTCTCGGATTTTTAATTCTCAAGAAAAATCTCTAACATTGTATTAAAATAAAATGAAAGTGACGTCTTTTGTATTCAGTTTGTTTACTTGCGAAACATCCGTGAGTGTTTAACGTAAACTTCGTATGTAGTAGATATCTATGGAAAGCTAACAGAAAGGAAAACAGATCAAAGATATCCTGAAAGTATCGATGCTCTAGCCAGTGTCGATAACTGATATTCAACAGACAAACACTTAAGACATCTGATTGGAATAAAAACAGCAGCAAAAAACTTCAATGGAGTTAGGTCAAGCACAGCCAAAATTCTCAGAAACGTCCTCACACTTATACAATTCAAATCCGTGATCAGATATTGTAGATAACGAAAGAATATAAATCACCAGTGCTCTCGCAGGCGAAGTGAAAGTTTGCCATGATATCCGAGCAGTGCCGGACCTGCGACACTTCGTACAGACGACGACAGATGAAGACATGCACATTAATTAAACATTGCTTTCACAAACTGCTACAAAAACAATAACATTGCGACGTGATGCTGCAAAACGTCTGATGACGGACGACCACTATCACATCCATACAATCGACGTGATGGCATGCTACCCGCACTAATTATGTTCACTGCAATAGATCCATCTTGCTAATGTGCATCATCAACAAAACATTTTCATTTTCTCGCAACAAGCACTGACGTACAATACACAAAAAACTCGGTAATTCTCACTCACCCACAAGCACAACAAATCATATCAAAAAGTAATCCTAGGCATTTCGTCTATGTTTGAGCACTGTATACAATAATCAGCATACCTAAATGACGTTAACGAACCGGCTCTACTTCCGGGATCGTTATATCGGCCGATCGTGAATGAACATCATTACAATGCGATGTACACAAAGTCGCGGCTCACTGTGAAACTCGCGAGGAAACAAGATCCGTAAACGCAGGACAAGCCTGATGCGCTAGCCGGGTGCAACAGGTGTCGTAACGGAGGATATGAGAGTCGCGCTCACCTGGGAGTTCTCGATCGCGTACATAATATTATATTAATGCGTGAGCGCGTCGCATGGCATCACGCGCGTGTGCGAGCGCGGCGTGCTTCGCGGCAAGACTATTGACTAGCGTATCATGTGGCGCAAGCGCATGCACACCTCCACGCACGAGCCCGCTGAGTGAAGGGGAAGCGGGGCACCGCGAGATCCGGCTTGTGCGCCCACTGCACCCGGCGGGCGGCCCCCAAACAAACCGCGCACCGCTGACCTCTGTCACTTCCAACCAATATCGTTTTGGATTTGTCGCATCCATACGCGACACTGTGACGAATTGTACCCGGAAATAAAATGACCTGAACTTTCTAACACCATTTTTATTAACGAAATATTATACAATCTTCAGTAATATTTTTAACTGTTGCTTTAGGAGTAAATCTGAGAATCAATAAAAGTCGGTTTACCAGATTACCGATAGTCTACTAGTTCTTCTTATATGGGGCAATATGGATTGGTTTGTTTAAAACCCAAACCTTTGGAAAGATTTATGATAGGATTTATTTTTAATAAATTGATAATGACGGAGATAACTCATATATTTATACACTCCCACAAAATTCAAATTTTAAACTGGTATTGTAAGAAATAATCAAATAGACAAAATTCTTGTCAAAATTGTATGTATACTTACATACAATTTTGACTTTTAGGAAGAAGTGTTCGCCCAGCTGTGCTTGTTAGTAAAGCTTGGAAGGCTGACAGTGTCAAAGGTCTTATTCAGGTCCATAAATATAAGGGATATGGATTGACGGCAAATTAAAGACTTTTCACTAATGTATGTATGCAATGTAAGAAAGAGCAGAAAACACCCTTTTTACGAGAAATCCTCACGGATATCCTCCGCAGTTCGGCGAGCGGAGCGGTCTGTCAGACTACTACTGACTAAAACAACGATGTTCTTCATCGTTACTTCTGGCTGGGGTGCGGAGACACCTTTATATTCTCCATAATCACTCCAACAGTGACGGTTTGTTTGTAACAAACCCCGTCTCAGGTAAAGGGGAGTAGTGAGCTGCCTCTTACCCTGTTATTCCACGTGAGAGGCGCGCGGAAACACCACGCGAAGCCAAATCGGGAGCGAAAGCACTCAAACTCAACACATTCTTACTGTTAACTGTAAGCCTGTCAAACTTTGGTAGTTACGGCACTCAGAATGCCACCCGATACTGTGGGGTCTTGTATGGAAATATTTGGATGCTGACATTCATTATCAGCGTTGATGATGCCGCTGTAAAACTAACAGCAAAAGTATCGAACAGAAAACTCTTGGCCACGAAAACGAGTATGCAGATGACAATTCTCTTGTATTTTTTAAGACTGTGAATGTATTGAGTCTTGCTTTTGCTGCCTTGACCTACCACAGTAAAATTTATTAAACATAGATAGGCGATATCTGACTGCTGACGTGATTGGAGCGTGAGCATTAGGCACTGGATACTGGTAATATTGGGTGTCTTCTTGGGAATTACGAAAATCTGTTAGGAAGGATTGCATCAATAAGAGAGCATTTCAGAAGCTTTTAGGGGATCCAAACATACTTAAAATGAATAATAAAAAGATAATTTTTTCTGTGAATTGGTTTTTCCAAACACTTTGTCAAGTGGCTTTCGGTTGTAGTATTTCTAAACTTTTTCTTTAGATGAGGTTGGTGTTTCCTATCCGACTATTTTTTGACAGATTAGAACTTATTTATATTATTTTATTATATACTTGACACATAATTTTTATTTTGCTTTCTGAATTATTGTGATTATAAGATGCTATTTGACATTGTAATATGATTATTGTTAGCTTTGAAGCGTTTCGGTAACAAAACTGTAAGCTTATTCTTATTTTTGAATAAATAAATTAATATTCTGAGAAGAAACACCGAAAGAACGCAATCGTCACTCTCTTTTAAAGTCCAGACAAGCTCTTGTTCAAATAGAGCCAAACTCTTTGAGCATTTCTTCTTTTCTCTAATAAATTGAAAATTCCGAATATTACGTCCTAATGTCATATGTATATTTATGGGTACTCCCTTTCTTCTCCTAAAATTGTATGTTCGAAAATCATTATCCATAACACGTTTGCTATAAACTTCAGTAACCATAATGTTCAAAAATTCGAAATTTTGTTTTACATAATTTATTATCTTTACTTCAAATAATTTAATCTCCTAATTTTGCATGAAATAAAGTCAGTCCTGAGTATTATTTTATAATGTGTATTATTACCGAACCGCATGGGTAATCAGAAAATTTCGTAAAAAATATCCTAAAAGACTATGTTAGCTGGCGTGAGGAGCGTATACCGAAGGCGCCGGAGCGACGACGACATTTGTGGTAGAAAGTGAGTGTGTAATGTAAAATGCGAGCGTAGCGACCGCTCATCACATAGTCATTAATATTTATGACAAACGGATTTAGGGCATATTGTATTTTGGGATTTCGAGTTTATGGCATGTGATATTATGTGATGTTAAGTTCGGATAAGTTATCATTCAGACAAATGATGAATAGGACAAGAAAAATGCCACTTTAGATTATGGATAAAAAAGTTAGGGAAGACAATCGAAAACTATATTTATGTACTCCCCCAAAACCTAATTTTAAGCAGTGGTATAGATAGCAAACTTAATTCTACTGTTCCTCTGTAAAGTTCAGAAGGCTCACAACACAACATTCACAAACGGTGAATGTAAAGGTGTTTTCTGTTTCCACGGCGAATGAGAGACTTTAGATTTGTGTATGTAAGGAAGAGCACAACAAAGCAACCTTGTATTGTATAACGGGCTGGTGTCCGCAGCTCTACGCCCAAAGCGCGTATTTTGCGTGCGATTCACAAATCAACCTTACATTGATTTGTGGATCTGAGTAAGGCCTTTGACACTGTGAGCCTTCTGAGTTTTAACGCTCAGATTTTAATGGTGATCAAATTATAAGCATTGATGATGTTTGGAAAACTAAAAATCAAGAGTATAGTACGCAAAACGTTGTATTTTTGAAGAATGTGTAAAATATGTGGCAAATGACATCGTTTACTATCTGCCTACTTTTCTTTTCTTTTTTCGGCTGGAAAATCATCAAATGACCCCTCCCGCTTTGGGCGGAGTGGAAGGGAGTATCAGACTCGTACTGACTAAAACCCATCCATGTTCCTTCTTTGCCCTTTATGTTTCAGGGCCGCGGTATCTCTTTCGAACGCTCCCGCAGTCCCGGCAGCCATCGGCCGTTTGCTGACATCTGTTTGAGGCGCGCGTGGAACACGAACACAACTGCTTCGCAGAAGGGGGTGACGGCTTCCCATTCCGTCTCACTCCGGACCATGGCTTGAACCAGGGCCGGACGCAAAAGTTCGCCGTCGCCAATCGCCGCTATGAGGACACGGCGGTGCTGAGACTAAAGACTTCGTGATTTATGTGCACTGGATATCGGGATACCTATAATGCGCCGTAGGCCGAAATCTGCCGTAAGGCCCAAACGCGACCCCTGCCGGGGCTGCGGGACTGTTCGAAAGAGATACCATGGCCCTGGAACACAAAGGGCAAAGAAGGAACATGGATGGGTTTTAGTCAGTAAGAGTCTGACACTCCCTCCCATTCCACCCAGAGCGGGAGAAGTCATTTGATGATTTACCATGCGTTAAAAAAAAAAAAGGCCCAAACGCGACGAGATTGGATAAGTCAAGGAGTAACCCACATACCTATTTAGAGTCCGTTAGTCCTCTTTTCCTTAACATTACGCCATAGATTGCAAACACTTGGCCAGCATGTCGTGTCTTGTACTGACTCACGTCATCTGACCTTGTGCTGACAGCCCCGAAAAACTACGTCTAAACAACATTCTAGTAAACAGCTGTTAAGATGCATAGCATTATAAGCTGCTTGCAGAATAGGCAAGCAGAGAACTGCATTAAGCTTCACAATTTTGTCACCCAAACTCCTTAGTTGACAAGCTAATTACGTCTCACTGTGCTCATGAAAAAAAAAGCGTAAAAAAAGCAAGCTTTTATTACTTGTATTAAAAAGTAATAAAAGCTTTTTTTCCCTTTTACGTTTTTTTTTCCCCCTGTTTTTGATTTTCACTGTTGTACTTATCTACCGTTTTTTTAACGGCTTTATTTTTTATTTGAAAGCACAATTATAGGATACATTAACATCATATTTCAATAAACATTTAAACTTACTATTAATGTAAGTCTGAACTGATCTCGACAATCAAATGATAAATATTATTTTTTGCTGGCCTCGTTATTTTCAAGGTATGCAAACCAAGCCGTTTGCAAATCAAAAGATTAATTCATTGTTTATCCCATTACTAATTCTCCATAAATTAACAAATGTATTGTGTGTTGTCACTTGTTGTTACAATTGTATTTTGAGACCTTCATTATTGTGCTGCGGGACTGTTCGAAAAAGATCTGCGGAGCTGGAACACAAAGGGCAAAGAAGGAACATGGATGAGTTTTAGTCAGTAAAAGTCTGACAGTCCCTTCTACTCCGCCCAAAGCGGGGAATGTCAATTAATGATTTCCCATCCGAAAAAATAAAGACCATTATACATATATACTTATCGATTTATAAAAAAAAAACATGTGTTTGATAAATAATTATCAATCAATAACAATGGATGGCTTTTACACTAGTTTCAGAATGTGGTAGTCTCCCCCCCTCCCCTGCCTACAAGAGTAAAGTCGTTATTTGGCAGAACATGGCAGCATAAATATGTTTGTTTTTATTACTCACTGATAGGCTTTATACAGGAGGCCTGCAAAATGATTAAATTTTACTATCATTTCAAGTTGTTACTTCAAAAGGTCTAGAGAAACTATGATAGTCATATAGTTATGTGTTTTAATAATTTTTAAAAAGTTTTTAGCACACAAATTACTACATTATTTATAAAAACACAATTTTAAATATATGGACTTTTAAGTTAGACTATCACAATTCTGATAAGCCTTATCTAGCTGAGAACTAAAAATTCACAAGTGTTAAGAATAAAAATTTGCTTTTGTCTGCCGCTTCACCCACATGCAGGTCAGAAATGACTCCAAGGTAACACTGCTAGGATAAAAACTATCCCACGTGGCCATTTTCATCCAAACCCGTTCAGCCGTTAAGGATAGTAACAGTTGGACAGACCGACAATATTATATAGAGTAATTTTTGCATTTATAAGAATGGAAGTATAGATTAAATGAAAAGATAAGACTTCCAGTATTTCAGTTATAGGTACAAAAACTACTGCATATCAAACAGATAATGGCATTACTAATTACCAACAATGATTCATCTATTATCACTTCATTATCTCAACAAAATAATTATGATGAATACCCGCACTGCAGGTATTTTAAAATTTAATAATAATTCGAAAATTAAATAAAATAAATAAAATTAAAAGTATTTCCATAAATCAAAATACCCCAACTACTGATACATTCACATGTTTCTGAATCTATAAAAATGGGGAAGTTTCTAGGAAATGAGGTCATTAATTGAGTTTGGAGTCAGTTTATGTAAATGTACCTAAATATTTAAATAAATATTAATGAAGACGTTTTCCAGTCACTCACTCACACACATATCAATCTTTACTATGCTCTCACAGGTCATTAAGATATAGGTAATAATAAAATCTTGCTATCAACTAGATCCTAATAGGATGTAATATGTACTAAAAATGATGATGACGGTACGACTTAATTATTCAATAGATCCTTTGTTACATTAACATTTCTTTCAAGAACAATAATAATTGACATTTGTGAAACTGCGTCATAAGTATTTACCTGTATCCTTCCTGCTAATTCCTTCGGATTAAAACTTCCATCTGCTGGATTCAAGTTGAACGTGACGTTGAAATACACATAATCAGGTTTTTCTTTCGTGGAACACAATTTACTCTCCGACAGAGTGACACAGTAAAATGTTTCAACTAAATTATAATATTTGCAATAAAATTCATTGATACGGGAACGCGGAACCGATATTACAAGATCCGTGTCGTGAGACATTGTTTGCTGTGTGTTGCAATAATAATCACACCCGACTATCGCAATTTTTATTGCATAATGCGTATCAAAACAACTGCGACAATACTCCAATTCAACACTGACTGATCACACAATTTTTGTTTGACAGGTGAAGTAGCCGTGCAACAACAGATAACACATTAAAATCCAATTCTGATTGATAGTCGATTAAAACGTCATGAAAATAGTCGAGTTTCGAAGAAGTTATTAACTCCATTATGTTTACAAATTATTCCATACAACTCCCACCCATGTTCTTTCTTAGCCCTTTGTGTTCCAGGGCCGCGGTATCTCTTTCGAACAGTCCCGCAGCCCGGCATAGAAAAAAAAACCTCAATGATTGACGAATGATTTCCATTAGTAATGTATGTTATGTCCTTGAGCCAAAAGGTAATTGTATTTTTTTCTTTCCCCTAGTGGCATCTACTTCGATTTAAAGTGAGTAGAAATAAGTTCTGCAAACAATAAAAATACATTACATGACAATACCAACATCACGTCTGTAATACCCGAAGGGTTAGGCAGAGGTGTACCTAATAGAATGCACCAACATTTCATTTTTTCTTTTTATGTTTAAGTTCCATGTAATAGGGGGCGAGCCCATTGCCATCAACCGGGCGCAAATCCAGAGTCCGCGGCTGCTACGGACTTCTTTTTTCTCATTTAGGAGTAGGTAGATTTTTAACGTTCAACCAATTAACGAATTTGCCAGGGCGCTATTATCATCGTCCGTAACTAGCTGTTGACGTTTGAGTTTTATAAAAGAGAAGTGTCGTTTGCAAACAACACAATGTCATGATTGGTTGTATAACGATTGAAATAATAAAAAAAAGTTCTAATGATCATATTGATCATATGACCTTATTTCATTTAATATCGTTTTTATTAATAAAACGGTGAAATGATATACAATTTGTACTGAATTATTGATATATGTAATTTCGTTTTGCGTAATTTTATATTATTATGGTTTAATGAACATTTTCTATAGTGCACTTTTAAATTAATATTCAATGAAGTAGTACAGGATTTCTTCGTTTTAGAGGCAGGATCGTTGCACTTGATCTTCTTCTGGTTACGCCCATATAAACGGTTCGTTTATTCAGTTACTATAATATCCAAAGCAAAATAATAAAATCAAATTACAATTCTATGAAAAATAATAAAATAAATTTCCAAAAAAAAATACAAAGTTTCCGAAAAAATGTTCTGCTAAAATAATCGTTTTCTTAATCTCTTTATCTTTGGATGCAAAAGCGAGCGAAACGAGCTCGGGACTTGGGGCAGCCCAACGTTACTCCCTTTCACTGCCCAACACCCAGCGTAATATGGGCATTGGACTCATATGCTGGGTTCTGAGCAGCGAAAGGGTTAAACCCTGCAGACAGAAATAGGAGCCCTGCATAGGCGGGGGGCTACGTCAACTACGCCTTATTAAATTTTGACATTTATCTTGACGTTGATTTTCTTCCTGTTTTATTTATTTTACAGGTTAGAACGTAATTTAAGCTGGTACATAAATATTACGTCAACAAATATTGTATTGATTTTCGGAATTTTCAGTATTTTATTCGGTCGTTTCTTTGTCGTTTCAGTTGTTATAACATCACGCTACGTGATGTTATATCACCTTTAGTCGCTCGCTTTACCTCGATAAATGGGCTATCCAACACTAAATGATTTTTTTTAAAACTAACAAACTCAGCTTTATAATATAGCAGTATAGATTCAAGTAGGTAACAATTTAATTTCTCGGAACTATTTGCATTAATCGCTACAATATTCTACTTATGTTTTTTCCAAATAAAGGCTTCCTTCGACAGCCTTACGTCTTCACCCTTAGACGCTCGATGACAGTCATCCAGCTAGGTCGAAACTTCTCATCAAGGTGCAGGAAATAAGCCGAGACACGATACAGCTGCTGTAAACTGTTGCGGATCTCTTGCGACCGCCTTCCGTCTCCATCGTCAGACCTTCGATGACAGTCATACTCCAGCTAGGTCTAAAGTTTTCATCAAGGTGCATGAATGTAGCCGAAACACGATTTTTAAATTTTTAATGGAACCAACTTTGAGATATAGGTACTTACGCTTTTCATGGGCGTACTCACGGTGGGGCAAGATGGCCCTTGTCCTGGCCCCACCCTGCTCTCTGACCCGAAGCTAAGAATTTTTAGGCAAAATTAATATACATAATAACAAAATTATATTAATTTGGGTATTTTAACATTTTTCACATGAAAATAAAAACTTGCTTAAGGTCAACATTGACAGAAAACCGTTTTGTCGGCCTCTTTATGATGGGTGTGCATAGAAAGAGGGTTCTGGAAGCACAGCATACATTTGAAAACAACGTTTTAGCTAGATTTAGCCAGAACCCTCGCAGGTAATTATTGAAATAAGGTGTAGTGCAGTCAATAAAACTCGAGGAGCTCGTGGCTAAATAATAACAGCCGCTCGGGTCGATCTTTAGGTTAAGCCGTGCTTGCCTAGGTTGGTCTGTGGATGGGTGACGACCCATTACATACCGAGTTTCCTCCGTGCCTCGGAAAGCACGTTAAGCCGTTGGTCCCGGGTGTCATTTGTAGATCTTTGACAGTCGTTAGGTAGTCAGTGGCCCAAAAAGTCTAACAACCAGTCTTACCAAGGGGTATCGTATTACCAAGTACTAAGTGGGTTGTGGAAGTCAGATAGGCAGTCGCTCCATGTAAAATACTGGTATTCAGCAGCATCCGGTTAGACTGGAAGCCGACCCCAATATAGTTGGGAAAAGGCTAGGCAGATGATGCAGTCAATGAAACGTTTCAGTCAGTAAATAAAAAGCATTTTTAATTTCCTACTACTTAGTTGATTTAGTTCTGCCCCACCCCTTAAAAAATGCTGTGTACGGCCATGACGCTTTTCACAATAAAAATGAATCATGCTTATCGGACTTCTCTGGAAAAAGTTATACGTGGTCAAAAAAATTTATACAGGGTGGAATTTTTCAACGCCACCTGCACGCGGAGCATGACCACCTTGAAATATGAACATGAGAAAATAAACAGACCAAATTAGCGTTTAATGGGTGAAAACAGTTCCCACTATTTCGTCGTAAACAAAAAAATATATATTCAAAAGGAAATTTAAAAAAAAAAAAGTGAGCGGCGAAATTTTTTTTTAACTTTCTTTTCCACAACTCTAGGAACTCAATAAAAAAATAAAAATCCGACCACTATAAACTTCGTTCCACCTTATAGTCTAATTGCACTCGACTAAAATACCCTTGATGATAAAACTATTTATTTGAATAAGAATTAATACTACGATACGAATGCCAACTTTTGTTTCGGCGATCTAATTAAATTTTAGAACATAAAAGCTGCTATTCTGACTTAACTTTGATAGTTAGATATATTCCCTCGTGGAGTTTTTTGTAGGTAATAATGAGCACTTTAATCACGCGGTACATAATTTTGAAGTATCATCAATAGTTTTCTCAGCGCACGCCAAATAATGAATTTTATAGGCAAAATTTTGCTACTTTGGGTTACATTATTACAATTTTCTTAAGGATCTACAATTTTTTAAAAATAAATTATAGCCTATGTTACTTCCTAATAATTTAGTTTTGTATTGGTAAAAAAATGGTTAAAATCGGTCCAGTAGTTTCGGAGCTTATTCGATACAAAAAAATAATATTTCTTCTTTATAATATTAGTAGATAGACATGAACGTTGTACTAAATTAATGTTATTAGAGTAAAAAATGGTTATATGAAATATATCATGAGAACGTTATTTCAAGTGATATTATACTATTTGTTATTAAGTATGCCATTTATTACACACGTCATGATTATCCTTTATAAGGTAAGGCAAGTCATTTATATAAATAAGAAACAAAAATAGGCCAAGAGTTGAGCATTGGGTGTGCAAGAGTGAGGCATTTTTACTACGGGAGATCTTTTCCCGTTAACATCAACTCTCGGAATCCTAACACTCAAAATATGAAGTAAGAAGATCCAGAGAGATGTTCCGGATTCCGTAGTGCTGTAGTTTCCTGACTAATGTTTCATGAAGAACGCATTCGAAATCCTTAGACAAATCGCAAAAAATGCCCAAAGCATCAAACTCAAAGCATTTATGTATTTCAATTAGACCATTACAGGCACTTTTGAATGTCACAAAAAAAAAAACAAAGAGCGAAGCAACAGTCAGAGACACAAGGCATAATTTTAACTTGAGAAAGTACTGTAGTTGCCCATTCCAAGGCGTAGATCTCTATGGAGAAGAATGGGCAAGAAACTCCATGGACACTCTTTTCAATCAAAATTTTATCGCTTTTATCCTCCAAGGCATTATAAATGTGGCCTAAAAGTTCAACATCATTAGTTGAACAACCGCTTGCAAAACAGAGCTGTTTGTTATGCAATAACTTATGTTTATTGAAAAGTCTTTGCATTTGTTCTAAAATTAGTTTTTACAATTTTTTACTAAAGGTGAAATTATGAAATCATCTCTCTCTTACTTACTTGTGAATTAACAAAAATATTTGTTAGTAAGTTTTCCATAGATTTGTATTTGCATAACACTGAATATTCACAACTTACCACTCTAAACAGGTATGTAGTGTAGTACAAAATATGTACCTTATTATAATACTTTCAGGGTAGGGACTCACTTGTAAATCTGGTTGTCATTTTTAAGATTTTAATAATACCCACGTATTTTTTTATCAACCATTTTGATTTCTTATTCATAGTTTTATAAGTTAGTGTGTTTGAATTTAAGATGGTAGGTTCATTGTTAGCTTAATTTTGAATAAATTGCTGGCCCTTTATTGAAAATATGTAACTGGATTTCTAATAAATAAACTATGATCCAGACTGAAAATTAATTTCGAATTCGAAGTAACGGTTAACGGTTGACTAGAGAATAATCTCGATTGACGATGTCGCTTGACTAATGTTTCAAGTTTCTACTCATTCTATTAGCATTTTTTTTCTTGCACATTGCGAAGGGTCTACGAACGTTAGGGCAAATCTACGCTTTGTATTGTCGTGATCTTTTACCTGAGTCCTGTGCAATATACCCAGGAAGTTTCAGTTGCATTTTGAACATCGTTAGGTACGGTAAATCTGTGAGCTATGGCTTCAAGAGTTTGGCTCCTCGTAGAATGGGTTGACGAGGACGAGAGTAATATGTTCTCTTCCTACGCTGTGGTGAACGTGGACACCTTGGCGTACGATGAAACAGATTTGCAACCTGGTAATTTGATTTTCATACAAGTGGAAGATGAGAATCCTCGACGTGCGAAGGTTTTGCGAATATCAGGTTAGTTTTGTTTAAGTTGTTGTTTCTTTTATTCAGTTAGGCAATAGATATCCAACAGTTTCCTCAACTTTTGACCGCGAATATTTTCATTCATGAATATCGCGACGGTAACTTTTGGAAACGAATCCGATATCATCCGCATGTGCACAGATATAAAGTCTTTATTCAGTTGTTTTTTTTTTCTACACGGCACAATCCAGTACAATTCAAAGTTAATTTCATCTTTATATAGGTATGTATAGTAATCACAAGGTTGAAATTGTACAAATGTCTTGTATCTATAATATCATGTGAATTCCCACTAGGTAAACCTACAATAATTATTCGTTTCCGAACAAATTATACAAAAAAGGCTTTTTAAATTACAGGGAGCAAAATATATGTCAAGGAACAGAAAGAGATCCTGGAGCGCCAATATCAGCAGTTTAAGCAAGTCCTGCATGTTTGTATACGGACAATAAAGGAAATGACGTCGGAGAATTCGGTAAGTAGAAATCCTGTTTATCTAGTAATGATAGATATGATGAATATGGGGTTTTTAGAAATCACTATTCCAGTCATCACATGTGATTTCGTAGGTAATTGCCACAAGGATAAAGACAAAGGGTGGTATTTCTAAGTGACAATGCATTTCCAAATATTTTACGTACAATTTTCAAGAAGAACTGCACGCGTAGCATGCCCACCGTATGCGGGTTTTGTCGACGGAAGAATCTGCAAAATGACAGATTTCTTTTGTTGATCTGTCATTTTGTCGATTCTTTCGTCGACAAAACCCGTTTCTACAGTCATCGGTCATGCTATGCGTGTAGGTACCGTTAACTTGGGTAAAGTTAAGTGATTGTCCGCCTGACGTACATCCGCAAAGCTTTTTGCTCGTTCGTATTTTTATGGTTTTTAGCGTGGTATTTTCCGGTGTAGGTCACGCAAAGTAAAGCCGCAGGTAGAGAACAATATTAATTGTGAAACTCATTTCTGTTAGTAGTTGGTACTACCGCACTCACTGACGATCGACCAATTTCATTCAACGTTATTCCTCAGGACATTCATAAGGGTGAAAATTGGTCTAGCGTCAGTGAGCGCGGTAGTACCTCATTTCTCTGTCTACTAGGGTTTTATTTTTGGATGTATGATGTTTAGTTACCATTTGCTTATGTAAGAAATGAAGCATAAATGTGAATAACAAGCAATGGCTTATCATCGAAACTTCTTCTATGCCTTTTCTTACAATTTTATTGATTTTCAGTTTAACGCACTACAACGAACGGGCAGTCATAGCTCATTGCCTCATGTTGTGGATGCGCAAAATGGTAATAGCGAGAGCGATAGTGATTCAGAGGTAGGTTTCGATTTTTATTTTTCCATAACGCTACTCTGTTCCTATTTCTATTTCATTGCTAAAAATGTTATTATGTTTTCAGCGAAATGTTAAAATTGAACGGAGCAAAGCTCGGAACTCCAAAAAATCTACTCCTCAGTACAATCGTAAAGAATCATTCGGCAAACAAGCACGTCGCTCGTTGAATGCAAATAATACAAGACGACCTATCATCATCAGCAGCACACCAGTCCCTAGCAGCAGTGCACAGGAAAACATAATATTATGTTTGGACCAAGCAACACAGACAGAGGGATCATTTTTCCCTGTACCTGATCCTAGAATGGAAATGGTAGAAGCACTCGTCATAGATCTTCACAGTAGACTACATAATATGTCATCCCGTGCCGGTGTGACCATGGATGATTTGATGTCAATGTCAGAATCAGAGCGTAATGAGGCAGTTTTAGATATCGGACCGAATGCAGCAGAATTTGTTGAAGAAGCTGGTGCTGAAGAAGTAGTAGAAGATAACGGTGGTGAGGAACAAGTGAATAGTTCGAACAACGATAATTCAAACACACTACGCGTTCGTAGGATGTCAGCGGAAACTACTAATAATATCGAGATTGTGAATGATGTTGATTTGGTAATCATTATTTCTATAATTTTATATTTCACTATCAAGTATTCTTGGACAGTCCGATCTGCAGATTCATAACGATAGTGTAGAGTGACCTTAAGACTCGTCACTTTAACTTGCTATTGTTTGTTAATCTTCATCCAACAAAGGAGCGCAGCGCATGTTCGCTGTATTCAATTTTGTACTCCCAGTCGCAATAGTCATAGGAATCTTGCAGTTGGTAGCACTCGCACGCTTACATCGTTATATAATCACGAAAAGAACAAACTAAACTAATCACCATGTCCTTTCAGGTGCCGATTGGGAATGGCAACGCTAAAGTGCCTGCAAGACTGCTGAATAACATTGACTGGAATTCGTATACTACAGCTACAAGGCAATTACTTCGGGCTATCTTCCCGCGAAGGTAATTCAAAAATAAAAATTTGTAAAAAAAATATACACTACGTATTGTACAAAATTCTTAAGTATTTATTTTCTTTTAGGGTATTGGCGACGAGCTCGCTAACAGGCAAGCAGTCCCCGGCGTTTTTGAATAGACCTCCGAAGAAAATTTTAGATCCCCAACTTGTGGATGATATTGTGAAGACAGTTTCAATAAGATGTGGTGTTCCAAAGAATTTAGTGAGGTAATTATTTGATTCAAAACTTAATCATGCCCACTTTTGTTCCACTTCTCCTTTCCTTTCACTGACGACATCTACCTACAGGAAGTGAAAACAAATGACCAAAGCATTCGCCGTTGTAGGGTTAAATGTCCCGCAATAATGTTGATTGTGTTTTATTTCTTTTTACAGAAACAGTATAACAATAAAGTGCACAGACGAAGCAAGGTTATATCGTAATCGGCAACAATCGGGCAGACATCAGCAAGCTCGCAAGCCTCTTCATCCAAACGACGAAAACGTTCCTCCATCTACACCTTCATCGGACGAATCTAACGCTAATATGAATTAATTTCATATTTAATGATGGTGTAAAAATGTATTTTACCTTCATTCAATAGTCCTGAGATAGTTGATAAGTTTTGTGTAGGTACAGAAGACGCCAGCACATCAATCTACCCGAAACGGTGTACTCCCGTGGACCTCACCGCCCGTAGTCCCATTGGTGGGTTCGAGTAGTGTTGAGTTGTGCTAGTTATGGGTTATACCTTACGAGCAGTACTGGGCGGGCATGAATCCAAGAAGGTGTTTATTACTAGAAGACCGTACCTATACCCAGAATGATTAAAATGCATACCACCTTGAGCTCATGCCAGCCTGGTACTTTTTGGGGAACATAAATATGTGTCATATTATATTTTCCCGTTTCTCGCCAGGGAAAATATACAAGACCGTGACCAGAGCGTCGTACCGTATGAATCGGAATGTCTATTAATTCCCCCTGACATCATTAAGGTTTGTTTCATTCCTTCATTTTTCTGATCTCAAGGTAGTGGGGCCAACGAAATGACGGTTTTCATTTTTCCCCACCAGAGTGGCCATGGCAGTGGGGTAAATGGGAAATACACCCCCGAAACTGTCAAATTTTCCCAATAAATTGAACTTAGGTTCAAGGTTGATTGGGAAAATTTAGCGATAAAGATGAAAATCTATGTCAGATTGCAGTAGCTTGATGTGCGAGCAAGTACTAATTAATATACTTATCTAGATTTGTACAGACGCCAACAAATGTAGATAAGTAGGTATATTAGTAAGTCGAAACAATAATATTTTAGGTAACCTTTATGGTTTTAATTTTTCTGTATTCAATTTTTTATTTTTTATTCGATTACAACAAGTTAATCAATTAAGTTGATTACCTTGTTTTATTATTATTTAAATGACTGACTGAAAATAAAATTCCCTTTTTCACTTTACCTTTATTCGACTTTTAATACCTATTTAAGTTTATAGTAAAGAAACCAGTAACAAAGGGCCTGTCCTGAGCTTCCGACAGCTTCGACAGTCTTTGAAAATATCGTTAATAGGTAGTTCTTATCTTCAGAGTATGATAACGGGCCCTAGGTTTAGTTTCCTTTAGCTATACAATGAGCTCTTTAATGCAAGTACCTTCATTAAAAAATGCGAGTCGATTGTTTCATTAAGACAAAATTCTTTAAACGCTTCCGTTTCTAATTTGTTCATGTATTAACCCGTGGACAAAGGTGTGGGTTAAATTACCTTAGTATTTATGTAATGACTCATAATATTAAACTTTAACATGTTTTTTGTCTCTTTTAAATAAATAAGGAATTACGGGATATTCGGGCCAGTTTGAACACCTTCATAAAAGTTAGTTGCCAGAAGTGTCAGATTAACGACGTAGCAGGAGGAGCAATTGCTACGGGCCCCGCGCAAAAGGGGCCCGCGTATAAATACCCGTCCACATCCAAGCGTAATTTTTGGAGTGAAACTCATTGAGACGTGGCATCAAGTAAATTTAATATGTGTATGTACCTACATACATAATTATATTAAATTTACTTGATGTCACAAAACGTGAAACGTTACACTTTTTCGCTCGGAGGGGTCCGAACCAAATTCCTGGCTTCGGCCTGCCTATCCCTACAATCGAATTACCGGCCAGTGTGCAATGTATACAGGGTGTAAACAGACCCTTCACGAAGCCGTCAACCAAGCATTCTGTACATCAAACTAAGTAACTTTACGCAAAAATTATTGCTGGGAAACGATTTTTTTTTTTGGGTGAAAAATCACGTTTTACGGTAAAACTCAATGTAACACTCTCAAAACATTGTGCTGATGGATTGATTGAATAGTACGGGGGTAGTGAAGGTGTTTAAAGTAAAAATCTTACGTTAGAAACATGTACTTATTTAAAAAAAAACTTGTGAAAAAGTTGGAACTTTGACCCCCAATATCTCCGTAACTAGAATGTTCCCATGTATGGTCTAGAACAAAAAAATGATCGCAATGAAGGGGAGAACAAGTACCCTTCGGCTTCGTTAAGGGTCTTTTTACACCCTTTATATTGTGGTTTCAAAACCTACACCAATATTATTTAATATTAATATTGTTGTAGTTTTTGCTGGTAAATTAAATTTAACTTTTTAATAATTTGCATTAAGCTTGCTTTTTATTCCCTGGTAAACAAAAACCAAATCTATTGATTTAAATGAATTGCCTTTCCAATTATATCTTATATAGTCATAATATGTCTACCATTGATTAATAGGGGTTAAAATGACTTTGAAGGGAATTCTTAAAGAGGTGCGATTTTTGTGACGCCGAGTGTAGATAGGATATAGATAGGAATATAGATCGGCTTTAGACAGGGTGAAAAAAGTGACACACGAGTGATTTAGGTACCTACGCTCGCGTTTAAAAAAGTCCCAAATTTATAATTCTTATTAAATCTACTAATCAAAAGACACAACTTGTATTTTTTATTGCACACTTCCTATTTCATTCACAACTAATTTCATTTTTTTTTAATAAAAAATATAATATTTACAATCGCAAAACTAGAAAGAAACTGAATAAGTAGATAAAATTAAAATACTGTAGGCGCGGCAGCCTTATCGCTTGCGAACGTACGGCCCGGCGTTTATTATTATTATTTATCTTTTATACTCCCCAGCTTTTGTTTCAGCCTCCTACGAGTACTATTTTTTTTTTCTTTTTCTTAGCCACTATTGTCCCACTGCTGGGCAAAGGCCTCCCCCATAGCCTTCCATTCTTCTCTCCGTGCGGTTTTTTCTGGCCAATCTCTCAAATACGCGTCGAGGTCGTCACGCCAGCGTTTTTTAGGCCTCCCTCGGCGACGACGCCCGTCTTCTGGCACCCACTGCGTGACGACTCTGGCCCATCGGTTCTGAGGCAATCTATAGACATGGCCCGCCCAATCCCACTTCAACCCAGCAGTGTTGTTCCCCACATCAGCGATTCCAGTTTTGGAGCGTATTTCGGTATTGCGAATTCTGTCGCTGAGCTTAATTCCCAATATGCTACGCTCCATCGCCCTTTGGCAAACCTTGAGTTTGGACTTTTGCGATTCGGTCAGGGACCAAGTTTGAGCACCGTAGGTTAGGATGGGCAGAATGCACATGTCGATGAGTTTGCACTTCAGGGATAAAGGTAGATCACTCTTCATCAGCGACTTCATGGACCAGTACGAGTACTATAATAATTGAATTTTCTAATTTTGCATGAAATAAAGTCATAACTATGTCCTAAGTATTAATGTGTATTATTACCGCAACGCATGGGTTAATCAGCAATTTTCTTAAAAATGTTCTTATTAATTATAATTAATACTTATGACAAAAGGATTTAGGGCATATTGTATTTAGGGATTTCAATTTTATGGCATGTGATATTAAGTTCGGACAAATGAGGATTGGTACAAGAAACTGACACTTTAGATTATGGATAAAAAAGTTAGGGAACACAATAGAGAACCTTTTTGCAGGGATAACAAAAATGCGTAGTAATAAGGGGCAACGCTTTTAATCATATTTTAATTTTAATAAACTTTAGTTACCTATATTGGGACACAGAAGCTGTCTATATCCATGTCTTTAAATTCAGGGAGCTCGAACACTTAGCGGTCACGACCACAACCTGTCGCATAACCAGCCGCTTCTTAAACAAAACTGGTAGGACGCCCGATTTTTGCGACCAAACTTCTTCTTGGTCGAGGATTCTGTGTCCAAAAGAACAGCTGGGCGACAACCTACCTACTACCTACCTACTACCTACCTACTACCTACCTACTACCTACCTACTACCTACCTACTACCTACCTACTACCTACCTACTACCTACCTACTACCTACCTACTACCTACCTACTACCTACCTACCTACTACCTACCTACTACCTACCTACTACCTACCTACTACCTACCTACTACCTACCTACTACCTACCTACTACCTACCTACTACCTACCTACTACCTACCTACTACCTACCTACTACCTACCTACTACCTACCTACTACCACTTAGGGGTATGAAAAATAGATAGTAGCCGATTCTCAGACCTACTGAATATGCATATAAAATTTCATAAAAATCGGTCAAGCCGTTTCGGAGAAGTATGGTAACTAACATTGTGACACGAGAATTTTATACGGGGTGTAAACAGACCCTTCACCAAGCCGTCAACCAAGCATTCTGTACATCAAACTAAGTAACTTTACGCAAAAAATTTTGCTGGGAAACGAAATTTTTTTTTCGGGTCATAAATCACATTTTACGGTAAAACTCAATATAATACGCTCAAAACTTATTGCTGATGGATGCTTTGAATAGTAAACGGACCATGGAGGTAATTGGAGTAAAGTTAGAACCTTAAAAAGTAGTATTTAAAAAAAAACTTGTGAAAAAATTGGAACTTTGAACCCCAATATCTCCGTAACTAGAAGGTTCCCAGATATGGTCCAGAACAAAAAAATGATCACAATGATGAGGAGAACAAGTGCCTTTCGGCTTCGTTAAGGGTCTGTTTACACCCTTTAAATCAGATAGATTAAAAGCATTATAAAATGTTGCGTCGAATGGATCATTTTAGTGGTTTTTCACATTATTTTTTTTTGTGTAAACCATGAATAATAGCAGGAAAAATGTAAAATTGAATATACTCCAATGGCATGCGCAGAGTTTAAGGCCGAAGTTAATTACATTTGAAAATATTATATCACAGGAGAAAATCCACATTGCCGCCGTTAGTGAAACCTGGTTACAATTTGAAACATTATAATATTTACCGTAAGGATAGGGAGGATGGTTACGGTGGGGTTGCTATCTTTGTACATAGGTCGATTCATTCATGAATCTGTGAAGTTCAAACCACAATCAGGGTATTGAACTTTTTTGTGTAAAAATAGTCAATTGTGGTGAAATCGAATACATTAGTGCGATAATTAAACTGTGCGCCATGTGTGCGTGCTAGCCAGCGAGGTTGGGATTCAGTTTTCTCTTTAGTTAACAAAAAAAGTCTTGTTGGTGGGGATTTTAATGAGCACCACACCAATTGGTCTTACAAGACCTATTTAAGAGGATCTCAAATCTATGAGGCTATTTTAGATAACGGTTTTGGAACCTAAATGAACATTTTCTATAGTGCACTTTTAAATTAATATTCAATGAAGTAGTATAATATTCAGTTACTATAATATCCAAAGGAAAATAATAAAGCTTCCGAAAAAAAAACAACTCCCTACGATCTGTGGTTGTATGTAATACACAGATTAAAATAAATTACCGAAAAATTTATACAAAATTTACTGGCAAAAAATGTTGTATTTAACAAACAAATAACACTTATTCAAATTACAATTCTATGAAAAATAATAAAATAAATTTCCAAAAAATACTTCCAAAAAATACAAAGTTTCCAAATAATCGTTTTCTTAATCTCTTTATCTTTGGATGCAAATGCGAGCGAATCGAGCTCCTGTATAGGCAGGGCTACGTCGACTACGCCTTATTAAATTTTGACATTTATCTTGACGTTGATTTTCTTCCTGTTTTATTTATTTTATAGGTTAGAACGTAATTTAAGCTGGTACATAAATATTACGTCAACAAAATATTGTATATGATTTTCGGAATTTTCAGTATTTTATTCGGTCGTTTCTTTGTCGTTTCAGTTGTTATAACATCACGCTACGTGATGTTATATCACCTTTAGTCGTCCTCGATAAATGGGCTATCCAAGACTAACTGATTTTTTAAAAACTAACAAACTCAGCTTTATAATATTAGTATAGATTCAAGTAGGTAACAATTTAATTTCTCGGAAATATTTGCATTAATCGCTACAATATTCTACTTATGTTTTTTCCAAATAAGGGCTTCCTTCGACAGCCTTACGTCTTCACCCTTAGACGCTCGATGACAGTCATCCAGCTAGGTCGAAACTTCTCATCAAGGTGCAGGAAATAAGCCGAGACACGATACAGCTGCTGTAAACTGTTGCGGATCTCTTGCGACTGCCTTCCGTCTCCATCGTCAGACCTTCGATGACAGTCATACTCCAGCTAGGTCTAAAGTTTTCATCAAGGTGCATGAATGTAGCCCAAACACGATTTTTAATTTTTTAATGGAACCAACTTTGAGATATAGGTACCTACTTACACTTTTCATGGGCGTACTCACGGTGGGGCAGGATGTCGCTTGTCCTGGCCCCACCCTGCTCTCTGACCCGAAGCTAAGAATTTTTAGGCAAAATTAATATAATTACAAAATTATATTAATTTGGGTATTTTAACATTTTTCACATGAAAATTAAAACTTGCTTAAGGTCAACATTGACAGAAAACCGTTTTGTCGGCCTCTTTATGATGGGTGTGCATAGAAAGAGGGTTCTGGAAGCAGAGCATACATTTGAAAACAACGTTTTAGCTAGATTTAGCCACAACCCTCGCAGGTAATTATTGAAATAAGGAGTAGTGCAGTCAATAAAACTCGAGGAGCTCGTGGCTAAATAATAACAGCCGCTCGGGTCGATCTTTAGGTTAAGCCGTGCTTGCCTAGGTTGGTCTGTGGATGGGTGACGACCCATTACATACCGAGTTTCCTCCGTGCCTCGGAAAGCACGTTAAGCCGTTGGTCCCGGGTGTCATTTGTAGATCTTTGACAGTCGTTAGGTAGTCAGTGGCTCAAAAAGTCTAACAACCAGTCTTACCAAGGGGTATCGTATTACCCAGTACTAAGTGGGTTGTGGAAGTCAGATAGGCAGTCGCTCCATGTAAAATACTGGTATTCAGCAGCATCCGGTTAGACTGGAAGCCGACCCCAATATAGTTGGGAAAAGGCTAGGCAGATGATGCAGTCAATGAAACGTTTCAGTCAGTAAATAAAAAGCATTTTTAATATCCTACTACTTAGTTGATTTAGTTCTGCCCCACCCCTTAAAAAATGCTGTGTACGGCCATGACGCTTTTTACAATAAAAATGAATCATGCTTATCGGACTTCTCTGGAAAAAGTTATACGTGGTCAAAAAAATTTATACAGGGTGGAATTTTTCAACGCCACCTGCACGCGGAGCATGACCACCTTGAAATATGAACATGAGAAAATAAACAGACCAAATTAGCGTTTAATGGGTGAAAACAGTTCCCACTATTTCGTCGTAAACAAAAAAATATATATTCAAAAGGAAATTTAAAAAAAAAAGTGAGCGGCGAAATTTTTTTTTAACTTTCTTTTCCACAACTCTAGGAACTCAATAAAAAAAAAAAAATCCGACCACTATAAACTTCGTTCCACCTTATAGTCTAATTGCACTCGACTAAAATACCCTTGATGATAAAACTATTTATTTGAATAAGAATTAATATATATCGTATCGTAGACGAATGCCAACTTTTGTTTCGGCGATCTAATTAAATTTTAGAACATAAAAGCTGCTATTCTGACTTAACTATGATAGTTAGATATATTCCCTCGCGGAGTTTTTTGTAGGTAATAATGAGCACTTTAATCATGCGGTACATAATTTTGAAGTATCATCAATAGTTTTCTCAGCGCACGCCAAATAATGAATTTTATAGGCAAAATTTTGCTACTTTGGGTTACATTATTACAATTTTCTTAAGGATCTACAATTTTTTTAAAATAAATTATAGCCTATGTTACCTCCTAATAATTTAGTTTACTATTGGTAAAAAAATGGTTAAAATCGGTCTAGTAGTTTCGGAGCTTATTCGATACAAAAAAAAAATCTTCTTTATAATATTAGTAGATAGACATGAACGTTGTACTAAATTAATGTTATTAGAGTAAAAAATGGTTATATGAAATATATCATGAGAACGTTATTTCAAGTGATATTATACTATTTGTTATTAAGTATGCCATTTATTACGCACGTCATGATTATCCTTTATAAGGTAAGGCAAGTCATTTATATAAATAAGAAACAAAAATAGGCCAAGAGTTGAGCATTGGGTGTGCAAGGGTGAGGCATTTTTACTACGGGAGATCTTTTCCCGTTAACATCAACTCTCGGAATCCTAACACTCAAAATATGAAGTAAGAAGATCCAGAGAGATGTTCCGGATTCCGTAGTGCTGTAGTTTCCTGACTAATGTTTCATGAAGAACGCATTCGAAATCCTTAGACAAATCGCAAAAATGCCCAAAGCTTGTAAATCTGGTTGTCATTTTTAAGATTTTAATAATACCCACGTATTTTTTTATCAACCATTTTGATTTCTTATTCATAGTTTTATAAGTTAGTGTGTTTGAATTTAAGATGGTAGGTTCATTGTTAGCTTAATTTTGAATAAATTGCTGGCCCTTTATTGAAAATATGTAACTGGATTTCTAATAAATAAACTATGATCCAGACTGAAAATTAATTTCGAATTCGAAGTAACGGTTAACGGTTGACTAGAGAATAATCTCGATTGACGATGTCGCTTGACTAATGTTTCAAGTTTCTACTCATTCTATTAGCATTTTTTTTTGCTTGCACATTGCGAAGGGTCTACGAACGTTAGGGCAAATCTACGCTTTGTATTGTCGTGATCTTTTACCTGAGTCCTGTGCAATATACCCAGGAAGTTTCAGTTGCATTTTGAACATCGTTAGGTACGGTAAATCTGTGAGCTATGGCTTCAAGAGTTTGGCTCCTCGTAGAATGGGTTGACGAGGACGAGAGTAATATGTTTCCTTCTTACGGTGTGGTGAACGTGGACACATTGGCGTACGATGAAACAGATTTGCAACCTGGGAATTTGATTTTCATACGAGTGAAACATGAGAATCCTCGACGTGCGAAGGTTTTGCGAATATCAGGTTAGTTCTGTTTAAGTTGTTGATTCTTTTATTCAGTTAGGCAATAGATATCTAACAGATTCCTCAACTTTTGACCGCGAATATTTTCATTCATGAATATCGCGACGGTAACTTTTGGAAACGAATCCGATATCATCCACATGTGCACAGATATAAAGTCTTTATACAGTTGTTTTTTTTTTCTATCCGGCACAATCCAGTACAATTCAAAGTTAATTTCATCTATATATTAGTAATCACAAGGTTGAAACTGTACAAATGTCTTGTATCTATAATATCATGTGAATTCCCACTAAACCTACAATAATTATTCGTTTCCGAACAAATTATACAAAAAAGGCTTTTTAAATTACAGGGAGCAAAAGATATGTCAAGGAACAGAAAGAGATCCTGGAGCGCCAAGATCAGCAGATTAAGCAAGTCCTGCATGTTTGTATACGGACAATAAAGGAAATGAAGTCGGAGAATTCGGTTAGTAGAAATCCTGTTTATCTAGTTATGATAGATATGATGAATATGGGGTTTTTAGAAATCACTATTCCAGTCATCACATGTGATTTCGTAGGTAATTGCCACAAGGATAAAGACAAAGGGTGGTATTTCTAAGTGGCAATGCATTTCCAAATATTTCACGTACAATTTTCAAAACTAAGAACTGCACGCGTAGCATGCCCACCGTATACGGGTTTTGTCGACGGAAGAATCTGCAAAATGACGGATTTCTTTTGTTGATCTGTCATTTTATCGATTCTTTCGTCGACAAAACCCGTTTCTACAGTCATCGGTCATGCTATGCGTGTAGGTACCGTTAAGTTGGGTAAAGTTAAGTGATTGTCCGCCTGACGTACATCCGCAAAGCTTTTTGCTCGTTCGTATTTTTATGGTTTTTAGCGTGGTATTTTCCGGTGTAGGTCACGCAAAGTAAAGCCGCAGGGAGAGAACAATATTAATTGTGAAACTCATTTCTGTTAGTAGTAGGTACTACCGTACTCACTGACGGTCGACCAATTTCATTCAACGTTATTCCTCAGGACATGCATAAGGGTGAAAATTGGTCTAGCGTCAGTGAGCGCGGTAGTGCCTCATTTATCTGTCTACTAGGGTTTTATTTTTGGATGTATGATGTTTAGTTACCATTTGCTTATGTAAGAAATGAAGCATAAATGTGAATAACAAGCAATGGCTTATCATCGAAACTTCTTCTATGCCTTTTCTTACAATTTTATTGATTTTCAGTTTAACGCACTACAACGAACGGGCAGTCATAGCTCATTGCCTCATGTTGTGGATGCGCAAAATGATAATAGCGAGAGCGATAGTGATTCAGAGGTAGGTTTCGATTCTTATTTTTCCATAACGCTACTCTGTTCCTATTTCTATTTCATTGCTAAAAATGTTATTATGTTTTCAGCGAAATGTTAAAATTGAACGGAGCAAAGCTCGGAACTCCAAAAAATCTACTCCTCAGTACAATCGTAAAGAATCATTCGGCAAACGAGCACGTCGCTCGTTGAATGCAAATAATAAAAGACGACCTATCATCATCAGCAGCACACCAGTCCCTAGCAGCAGTGCACAGGAAAACATAATATTATGTTTGGACCAAGCAACACAGACAGAGGGATCATTTTCACCTGTACCTGATCCTAGAATCCAAGTGATAGAAGGACTCGTCAAAGATCTTTACAGTACACTACAAAATATTTTATCCCGTAACGGTATGACCATGGATGATTTGATGTCGATGTCAGAATCAGCGCGTAATGAGGCAGTTTTATATATCGGACCGAATGCAGCAGAATTTGTTGAAGAAGCTGGTGCTGAAGAAGAAGTAGACGATAACGGTGGTGAGGAACAAGTGAATAGTTCGAACAACGATAATTCAAACACACAACGCGTTCGTAGGATGTCAGCGCAAACTACTAATAATATCGAGATTGTGAATGATGTTGATATGGTAATCATTATTTCTTTCTTTTTTATAGTATTTCACTATCAAGTTTTCTTGGACAGTCCGATCTGCAGATTCATAACGATAGTGTAGAGAGACCTTCAAGACTCGTCACTTTAACTTGCTATTGTTTGTTAATCTTCATCCAACAAAGGAGCGCAGTGCATGTTCGCTGTATTCAATTTTGTACTCCCAGTCGCAATAATTCAAAGGAATCTTGCAGTTGGTAGCACTCGCACGCTTACATAGTTATATAATCACGAAAAGAACAAATTTAACTAATCACCATGTCCTTTCAGGTGCCGATTGGGAATGGCAACGCTAAAGTGCCTGCAAGATTGCTGAATGACATTGACTGGAACTCGCATACTTCTGCTACAAGGCAATTACTTCAGGCTGTCTTCCCGCGAAGGTAATTTAAAAAAAAAACAATAAAAAAAATATACACTACGTCTTGTACAAAATTCAAAGTATTGCAAACTATTTATTTTCTTTTAGGGTATTGGCGACGCACTCGCTAACAGGCAAGCAGTCCCCGGCGTTTTTGAATATACCTCCGAAGAAAGTTTTAGATCCCCAACTTGTGGATGACATTGTGAAGACTGTTTCAACAAGATGTGGTGTTCCAAAGAATTTAGTGAGGTAATTATTTGATTCAAAACTTAATCATGCCCACTTTTGTTCCACTTCTCCTTTCCTTTCACTGACGACATCGACCTACAGGAAGTGAAAACAAATGACCATAGCATTCGCCGTTGTAGGGTTAAATGTCCCGCAATAATGTTGATTGTGTTTTTTTTCTTTTTACAGAAACAGTATAACAATAAAGTGCACAGACGAAGCAAAGTTATATCGTAATCGGCAACAATCGGGCAGACATCAGCAAGCTCGCAAGCCTCTTCATCCAAACGACGAAAACGTTCCGCCATCTACACCTTCATCGGACGAATCTAACGCTAATATAAATTAATTTCATATTTAATGATGGTGTAAAAATGTATTTTACCTTCATTCAATAGTCCTGAGATAGTTGATAAGTTTTGTGTAGGTACAGAAGACGCCAGCACATCAAGCTACCCGAAACGGTGTACTCCCGTGGACCTCACCGCCCGTAGTCCCATTGGTGGGTTCGAGTAGTGTTGAGTTGTGCTAGTTATGGGTTATACCTTACGAGCAGTACTAGGCGGGTATGAATCCAAGAAGGTATTTATTACTAGAAGACCGTACCTATACCCAGAATGATTAAAATGCATACCACCTTGAGCTCATGCCAGCCTGGTACTTTTTGGGGAACATAAATATGTGTCATATTATATTTTCCCGTTTCTCGCCAGGGAAAATATACAAGACCGTGACCAGAGCGTCGTACCGTATGGATCGGAATGTCTATTAATTCCCCCTGACATCATTAAGGTTTGTTTCATTCCTTCATTTTTCTGATCTCAAGGTAGTGGGGCCAACGAAATTACGGTTTTCATTTTTCCCCACCAGTGGGGCCATGGCAGTGGGGTAAATGGGAATACACCCCCGAAACTGTCAAATTTTCCCAATAAATTGAACTTAGGTTCAAATTTAGCGATAAAGATGAAAATCTATGTCAGATTGCAGTAGCTTGATGTGCGAGCAAGTACTAATTAATATACTTATCTAGATTTGTACAGACGCCAACAAATGTAGATAAGTAGGTATATTAGTAAGTCGAAACAATAATATTTTAGGTAACCTTATGGTTTTAATTTTTCTGTATTCAATTTTTTGATTTTTAATTCAAGTTGATTACAACAAGTTAATCAATTAAGTTGATTACCTTGTTTTATTATTATTTAAATGACTGACTGAAAATAAAATTCCCTTTTTCACTTTACCTTTATTCGACCTTTACGATTTTTAATTCAAGTTGATTACAACAAGTTAATTAATTAAGTTGATTACCTTGTTTTATTATTATTTAAATGACTGACTGAAAATAAAATTCCCTTTTTCACTTTACCTTTATTTTAATACCTATTTAAGTTTATAGTAAAGAAACCAGTAACAAAGGGCCTGTCTCATTCCTGAGCTTCCGACAGCTTCGACAGTCTTTGAAAATATCGTTAATAGGTAGTTCTTATCTTCAGAGTATGATAACGGGCCCTAGGTTTAGTTTCCTTTAGCTATACAATGAGCTCTTTAATGCAAGTACCTTCATTAAAAAATGCGAGTCGATTGTTTCATTAAGACAAAATTCTCTAAACGCTACCGTTTCTAATTTGTTCATGTATTAACCCGTGGACTAAGGTGTGGGTTAAATTACCTTAGTATTTATGTAATGACTCATAATATTAAACTTTAACATGTTTTTTGTCTCTTTTAAATAAATAAGGAATTACGGAATATTCGGGCCAGTTTGAAAACCTTCATAAAAGTTAGTTGCCAGAAGTGCCAGATTAACGACGTAGCAGGAGGAGCAATTGCTACGGGCCCCGCGCAAAAGGGGCCCGCGTATAAATACCCGTCCACATCCAAGCGTAATTTTTGGAGTGAAACTCATTGAGACGTGACTTCAAGTAAATTTAATATGTGTATGTACCTACATACATAATTATATTAAACTAGCTGTTCCCCGCGACCTTCGTCCGCGTAAAATTATTAAAAAATACAATTTTCCCCGTTTTTGCAACATTTTTCATTGCTGCTCCGCTCCTATTGGCGTTTCCTGATGTTATATAGCCTATAGCCTTCCTCGCTAAATGGACTACCCAACACTGAAAGAATCATTCAAATCGGACCCGTAGTTCCAGAGATTAGCGCGTTCAAACACACTGCAGCTTTATAATATTAGTATAGATTAGTATAGATAGTATAGATTTACTTGATGTCACAAAACGTGAAACGTTACCGAAAAAAATTCCTGGCTACGGCCTGCCTATCCCTACAATCGAATTACCGGCCAGTGTGCAATGTATACAGAGTGTAAACAGACCCTTCACTAAGCCGTCAACCAAGCATTCTGTACATCAAACTAAGTAACTTTACGTAAAAATTATTGCTGGAAAACGATTTTTTTTTTTTGGTGAAAAATCGCTTTTTACGGTAAAACTCAATGTAACACTCTCAAAATATTGTGCTGATGGATTGATTGAATAGTACGGGGGTCGTGAAGGTGTTTAAAGTAAAAATCTTACAATAGAAACATGTATTTAAAAAAAAACTTAACTAGAATGTTCCCATGTATGGTCTAGAACAAAAAAATGATCGCAATGACGGGGAGAACAAGTACCCTTCGGCTTCGTTAAGGGTCTTTTTACACCCTTTATATTGTGGTTTCAAAACCTACAACAATATTATTTAATATTAATATTGTTGTAATTTTTGCTGGTAAATTAAATTTAACTTTTTAATAATTTGCATTAAGCTTGCTTTTTTTATTCCCTGGTAAACAAAAAACCAAATCTATTGATTTAAATGAATTGCCTTTCCAATTATATCTTATATTGTCATAATATGTCTACCATTGATTAATAGGGGTTAAAATGACTTTGAAGGGAATTCTTAAAGAGGTGCGATTTTTGTGACGCCGAGTGTAGATAGGGTAAAGATAGGATATAGATAGGAATATAGATCGGCTTTAGACAGGGTGAAAAAAGTGACACACGAGTGATTTAGGTACCTACGCTCGCGTTTAAAAAAGTCCCGAATTTATAATTCTTATTAAATCTACTAATCAAAAGACACAACTTGTATTTTTTATTGCACACTTCCTATTTCATTCACAACTAATTTCATATTTTTTAAATAAAAAATATAATATTTATAATCAAAAAACTAGAAAGAAACTGAATAAGTAGATAAAAATAAAATACTGTAGGCGCGGCAGCCTTATCGCTTGCGAACGTACGGCCCGGCGTTTATTATTATTATTTATCTTTTATACTCCCCAGCTTTTGTTTCAGCCTCCTACGAGTACTATAATAATTGAATTTTCAAATTTTGCATGAAATAAAGTCATAACTATGTCCTAAGTATTAATGTGTATTATTACCGCAACGCATGGGTTAATCAGCAATTTTCTTAAAAATGTTCTTATTAATTATAATTAATACTTATGACAAAAGGATTTAGGGCATATTGTATTTAGGGATTTCAATTTTATGGCATGTGATATTAAGTTCGGACAAATGAGGATTGGTACAAAAAAATGACACTTTAGATTATGGATAAAAAAGTTAGGGAACACAATAGAGAACCTTTTTGCAGGGATAACAAAAATGCGTAGTAATAAGGGGCAACGCTTTTAATCATATTTTTATTTTAATAAACTTTAGTTACCTATATTGGGACACAGAAGCTGTCTATATCCATGTCTTTAAATTCAGGGAGCTCGAACACTTCGCGGTCACGACCACAACCTGTCGCATAACCGGCCGCTATCTTAAACAAAACTGGTAGGACGCCCGATTTTTGCGACCAAACTTCTTCTTGGTCGAGGATTCTGTGTCCAAAAGAACAGCTGGGCGACAACCTACCTACTACCTACCTACTACCTACCTACTACCTACCTACTACCTACCTACTACCTACCTACTACCTACCTACTACCTACCTACTACCTACCTACTACCTACCTACTACCTACCTACTACCTACCTACTACCTACCTACTACCTACCTACTACCTACCTACTACCTACCTACTACCTACCTACTACCTACCTACTACCTACCTACTACCTACCTACTACCTACCTACTACCTACCTACTACCTACCTACTACCTACCTACTACCTACCTACTACCTACCTACTACCTACCTACTACCTACCTACTACCTACCTACTACCTACCTACTACCTACCTACTACCTACCTACTACCTACCTACTACCTACCTACTACCTACCTACTACCTACCTACTACCTACCTACTACCTACCTACTACCTACCTACTACCTACCTACTACCTACCTACTACCTACCTACTACCTACCTACTACCTACCTACTACCTACCTACTACCTACCTACTACCTACCTACTACCTACCTACTACCTACCTACTACCTACCTACTACCTACCTACTACCTACCTACTACCTACCTACTACCTACCTACTACCTACCTACTACCTACCTACTACCTACCTACTACCTACCTACTACCTACCTACTACCTACCTACTACCTACCTACTACCTACCTACTACCTACCTACTACCTACCTACTACCTACCTACTACCTACCTACTACCTACCTACTACCTACCTACTACCTACCTACTACCTACCTACTACCTACCTACTACCTACCTACTACCTACCTACTACCTACCTACTACCTACCTACTACCTACCTACTACCTACCTACTACCTACCTACTACCTACCTACTACCTACCTACTACCTACCTACTACCTACCTACTACCTACCTACTACCTACCTACTACCACTTAGGGGTATGAAAAATAGACAGTAGCCGATTTTCAGACCTACTGAATATGCATATAAAATTTCATAAAAATCGGTCAAGCCGTTTCGGAGGAGTATGGTAACTAGCATTGTGACAGAGAACTTTGTATATCAGAAGATAGATTAAAAGCATTATAAAATGTTGCGTCGAATGGATCATTTTAGTGGTTTTTCACATTATGTTTTTTTGTGTAAACCATGAATAATAACAGGAAAAATGTAAAATTGAATATACTCCAATGGCATGCGCAGAGTTTAAGGCCGAAGTTAATTACATTTGAAAATATTATATCACAGGAGAAAGTCCACATTGCCGCCGTTAGTGAAACCTGGTTACAATTTGAAACATTATAATATTTACCGTAAAGATAGGGAGGATGGTTACGGTGGGGTTGCTATCTTTGTACATAGGTCGATTCATTCATGTATCGGTGAAGTTCAAACCACAATCAGGGTATTGAACTTTTTTGTGTAAAAATAGTCAATTGTGGTGAAATCGAATACATTAGTGCGATAATTAAACTGTGCGCAATCTGTGCGTGCCAGCCAGCGAGGTTGGGATTCAGTTTTCTCTTTAGTCAACAAAAAAGTCTTGTTGTTTGGGATTTCAATGGGCACCACACCAATTGGTCTTACAAGACCGATTTAAGAGGATCTCAAATCTGTGAGGCTATTTTAGATAACGGTTTTGTAACCCTGAATGATTGCAAATCCACCCGTGTTAAGTTAGTTAATAACCGACTTCAACAATCCGCGCCCGATATGACGTTAGTCTCCTCTGATTTAGTTTTGTCATTTAACGGGAACATTATGAACGAAACCCTTGGAAGTGATCACTTCAATTTCTGTGTTGTATCTAGAAATACTTATCGACGGAACTTTGAAAATGCGGATTGGGATAGTTACAAATACTTACTTGAAAAAATATTTATTATCTTGTAGCAGTCAAGTAATCTTTAAGCCGACTATGATAATTTTATTGAGTGTATTAATTTGGCAGCAGACGTTCGTATCCCATATATCAAAATTAACATAGACCCTGATAACGTCTTTATTCTCAAACCCTACTGGAGTGCAGACCTAACCAAATCAGTTCCCAAACGTAGATTAGCGCTTTCAATCTTTAGACGTAATCCTTCACCGAATGATTTAAACGCTTCTTTATAAAAAGAAATGTGAGTCACAAAAGTTGATGCACAAAGCAAGGGATAAAGGCTGGAAGGATCTCTGCACTTCATTAGACGGAACCACTTCACCAAATCAGATGTGGAATAAAATTAAATGGTTTAAAGGGCGTAGAAGTACAAGGCAGCATATTGATGGCGAGCGTGCTAATAATCTACTTCTTAGTCTAACCCCGATGATGCGTCTCCTCACGACCTCTCATTTGTTTCTCATAACTCAAAGCTAGACACGCCAATCACGAAACAAGAACTTTATTCTTGTATTCGAGCTAAGGACACGTCACCTGGTTGTGACAATGTTTCGTACTCGATCATTAAATATCTCTCTGAGAAAGGGAAATCTATTTTGATATCGCTGTATAATAGTTCTTTGTCAACCGGTTTTGTGCCTAATCAGTGGCTTGACATCACAGTCCTTCCAACCAATTACTAAGGCTGGGCGCGATCCGCAGTCTCAGTCCTCACTCAGACCGATATCAATGTTGTCGAGTGTAAAATATTCCACAGTATTTTAAACTAGCAGCGCCCGGTTTCACCTGCGTAGTACTTACAATTGCCCATGAGTAAAACAATCCCTACTAAGTCGAAAGTTTGGCCTTGGTACTTATTAATTGTTAAAGCGAATGATGTTTTCACAGGAAACTGAAGACGTTTGAATGGTATTGGCAATCGGTAGGGATCATAGGTGTCCGGGGTATGTGCGCTAACTGACCGGCTGCAGGGCCAGTGGTTATGGTCGCTACGCTGATATTGTCCCTGCACATTGCACATGCTATCATCTGCCTAGCCTTTTCCCAACTACGTATATATTGCGGTTGGCTTCCAGCCTAACCGGATGCAGCTGAATACCAGTTTTTTACATGGAGCGACTGCCTATCTAACCTCCACAACCCAGTTAGTACTGGGTAATACGATATCCTTTGGTAAGACTGGTTGTCAGACTTTTTAAGCCACTGACTACCTAACGACTGTCAAAGATCTACAAATGACACCCGGGACCAACGGCTTAACGAGCTTTCCGAGGCACACAGGAAACTAAGCCGGCACGGAGGTATGTAATGGGTGGTCACCCATCCACAGACCGACCTAGGCAAGCACGGCTTAACCTAAAGATTGACCCAAGCGGCTGCTCAAATTTCGTAATAGAATTATAGATGTTACATTTTTAGCGTTAATTAATGAGGCGGAAGTCCAGACGGGTTAAGAGCATTTAGAAATTCCTGTGGGTAATGTACTGTGTCTTCGATATTGGTGACGGTGTTTAGGCTCACCTGCTGCCTGCCTACTAACACCGTGTGCTACAAAAACTCATTGCCTTAAGCTTTTGGTAAGACGCAATTACCGTGGAGGTGTGAGTGAAAAACATTATTGTACCTACCTATGTGTCATTTCGCAACTTGCCAACTGCAGAGTTGTCGAAATATTTTTCTATTCTCTGTAATACCTACATATAAAAGTTCATTAAAGTAATCATTGAAGAAACCAAATTCCCAATGATTCACCCCTTTATGTTGTAATAGACATAAGAAATGGCGACCGTGACAGGACATAAAGAACTAAATTTCAACTATTGGTTCGTCGACGTGGCGTGATCATCAAGACCACAAAAGGCCGAGTTCCCGTCCTAAGCTGAAACCAAGGAACTACCTGAAGCCTTAGCATCGCTGCAGCTAAAGTATCGACACAGGTGTACGGAAGAAAAAGCAGTTGCAGAAGTTTCATGTGAACCGGATCATCATAAGTTAAGTGCCCTTCCTTCCTTATTCATACCTGCCTACCTATTTTCTAAATCATACCACCAGCTATCCTCGCTTAAACTTGCCTTCCACTTGTGCAAGAATTTTAATTAATTATTTGGGTACTGTTGATGGGTCATTCGAGGTTAAAGTTTTACTTGATCAAACTGAATTCTAGTACACATAATTTACTTTAATATCAGCGTATTTCATTAAAGGCCATCATTAATATTCCATATCAGCAAGTTGGTTTGTAATTTATCCAAATAATCATCATAAAACACCATTAAAAAAAAATATTTTTTTCATTTACCTACATCGTGTATTTCTTACGCCATTCTAGGAAAAGATAACGTAACGTTCCAAATCAGTTTTTTTAATATTGTTCGCCGAACTTTCCAGATACCTCGGAACATCACGCTAGCACCATTGGTACGAGCAGAGCTTGCATTCCGTGCATGGCAGCGTGAATACGGTTCCCGGTCCTGGTCGGCGGGTGACGTCAAATTGAGGGGCGTGAGATTCTTGATATAACTTACAAAATTATAGTTAACACGCTGAAACGTAGTTGAGTTACTCTGCTTGATAGTCGATTATACTTAGCATATTTTGCTTGACTAAAATGTAGTTTAAAAAAAATGTCGCAAGAAGCCGATTCAAAGAAATTACTAGAATTGACTGTCAGGCGTAGCTCAATTAAAGGCACTCATGAGTGCCATAGTTTAAAAAATTAAATATACAAGAAAAATGGGCAGATATCAATAAATATAAACTTTGTTCTAATTGTCTTAAACAGGGTCATCCAGCAAAGGCTTGTGGATTTGGACCATAATATCCGGTTAGTAAACAAAGATATAATCGTCTTCTGCATAACCCTAACCAGGCAGTTAATAATCACGCACATTCAGAATCGGAATCTATAAACGTTAACTCATGGGATTATCAATTCGATCGTGTTCTCTTATCCACTGCTTAGATTGACGTTCATACTCCTACTAACAATCAATATGAAACAGTGCGTGCATTTCTCGATTGTGGTAGCCAGAGCAGTTTTATTACAAAATCGTAAAGCGATACACTGTCACTTGATTTCATTCCAATACCTAGTCCTAGTATAAATATTATTGGAATCGGAAACCACTAGTCTAATAGGGCAGAGGAGAGCTGCATTGTTAAATTGTAATCTATCTATAAACAGTTTGAAGTCTCTTGTAACATGCTGGTCATGAATGAGTTAACTGGTAATTTACCGAAAAGCCAGATTAATATTAAATGTAAAATATCTAAATACGTAAAATTTGCCGATCCTAGTTTTAATCAACCCTCTCAAGTTGAAATCTTGATTGGATGTGATTTTTTCTGGGATATCCTAGGAAATGAACAAATTTCTATAAGCCCAGATAACCCAAAGTTACGAAATTCCAAAGGAGAATGGGCGAAATTGCCGTAGCGTCCAATAGCGTTAAGATATACAGCGCGGCGCTACAATGGTGACATTAATTTAACGTACGTATACGGTTTCACATTTTCGTTTTATAAAGAAATTTTAATTCCATAAAACGTTATTATTTATTGATTTATTTCAAATTTTAGAAAATAGCATTTTGGAGCAACCTATACTTAAAGAACTTTAGCCCAGCGGTCATTTGCCGGGGTCACGGATTCCACGGAAAATGCTGCCCTTGCGATAAGGACATATCGCGAGTGATATGGCAATTCAAGTCCATCACAGAACCGTCCACAGGATATTAAAGCAGGAAAAGTGGCACCCATACAAATTTAGACAAGTTCATACACTATTATCGCGTGATAAACTTATTAGAGTGAGTTACTGAATTAAATTGAAGAGGACAGTGACTTTCTTTCCTAAATTTGTTGGACTGACAAAAGCACGTTCATCAGAAACGGCGTGTGGAACCAGCACAATCTGCAACATTGGGCACCCAAAAACCAAAATCCCTGTGTCGGGAGTCAGCACATCAGTACAGATTTTCGGTGAATGTTTGGGCAGCTATTCACGGTGACGACATCATCGGACCCGTATTCATTGATGGCAATTTGACCGGAGAAAGGTTTGTTAACCTATTAAATGATACGGTGTCAGAATACACCATCAATCGTCCACCGATACCAACGAATGTGGTACCAATTGGATGGCGCGCCGGCACATTATGTAACAACAGCCAGGCAGTGGCTAAATGACAAGTTTGGTGCACAATGGATTGGGAGATTCGGACCTCGTAGGTGGCCAGCAAGATCGCCAGACCTCAAGCCACTCGATTTTTTTTTGTGGGGTTGCATCAAAGACGATGTGTACGGAGAACGTGGACTCGGTGGAACGATTAAGCCTTCGAATAAAAAACGCGAGAAATTGAGGGAAAAGGCTGTAAGGGACAATTTATTTTCAAAAGTGCGTCAGAACATAAATCGCCGTTTAGACCTTTGTATCCGCCAACAAGCTGGTCTCATTGAAAATAAAAATAAAATTAAACACTTAAAGACTATGAAATAAAAGGAATGATTAGTGATGATGGTGATAATAACTAACAGTAATAAGAGAAGGTGATAAGTGATTGACTATGCTCGGTTTCTTTGTTATTATTATGTGGTCAAATAATCGCACCGATCTCAAGTACCAGGCGCGTCTGCGCGGTTGCCAGCGCGCTAAGCGAGACGTTGCCGCTTCGAGTAAACGTAATCCAACAAGGTAGGTAAGTAATTTTATGAATGAATTTTTGCACAGAGTGTTCCCAATTTAGACCCATCCATGTTCCTTCTTTCATGTTTCAAGTTTTTTTTTCTCAAGGACTGTTCACTTGTGACTTTTTGTCTTTAGATCCTGTTGTTATCTGCTACGATAGTAGAAGCTGGCGATCTTACACGCATCTTCCATTCGAATTATCTACTCATATTCGTGTCATTCCGCTCGTGCCGATGAGCATCTGCAGTCGTTCAATGATGTTATAGCACGCTTTAAGATCCTTAAGAACTACACAGTTGAAACTTGGTAGCTAGATGTATTCTATAAACGATTTTTATACAATAATAAAAAAATAAAAGATTAAGGGGGGCTCCCTATACATGGAACTGAAACTAAAAAAATATTTTTCATCAGACTATTGATAGTTCTTTAAAAATGACATTGAGGTTCCTGAAACTATTTTTCTCCAAGTCAATCGTTTGTAAGATAGACACTTCCAAAGTGGTAAAATGTGCCCCCCCCCCCTCTAATTTCTAAAGTAAGAAATGGAAAATTAAGAAAAATTGTAGAACGTAAAAAAACTTTTAACGAAAATTGGTTTTGAATAAGATTTGATGTTTAGTTTTTTAGAAACGGGACTTTTTCATCAAACTGCAGCAGTAACTTTGTTTTTCATTGTCATACTAAAACAAATTTAGTTTTGCTTTTTTGTTTGGTGCTACGGAACCCTGTGTGCGTGTGAGTACGACTCGTTATTTAGTTATTTAGTTTGTTCGAAAATTATTTTTTTTCAATTTGCGATTTTTTTTACCTGTCCTATTGAATATGATTTATGGCCACTAACCCTATCCGTGGGTTAGTGTCACCATTGTAGTGCCACGTTTTATACCAATGGATAGATATCTTTAAAAAGAACATTTCTTGCTATGGCGACTTCTCTCGATTCAGAGTCAGAGAGGAGCTATAGAGGTCTAATGTTGAGAAATTAAGTTAGACTAAATACTGTTTTTTCGTCAATTTACTAACTTCCATTGGCACTGTACGTTTCAAACATCATATTATAAGCCTATAAACGTCATTTTCAAAATATTGACGTCTTAAAATGCTATTCTAGGAGCAAATCCTTACAGCTACAGTAGCTTGGACAGATCGTTAATACTACCCTAACGCCCAATAGAGATAAGATATGTATTAATGGATTGATCTCAACAAGAAGAATATTTTTTGCTTTGAAAACTTTTCTCGATTCAGATTCAGAGAGGAGCTACAGTTCGGTGCCTAATCAACTACCTAGTAAGCAGTGGCGGATCTATCATAAAAGCGGAAAAGCCCGGCTTGCCAATCAATCAAACTCAACAAATAATAAAAAAAAAACCTTACAAAAACAAACATCAATCCATAACAGAAATTATTTTAAATTCTCGCGCTTATTCTCCGATGCCGGCCGCGATACTCTGGCTCGCTCTACACTATACAAAAGAAGAGTAAAAGTTGAATTTTAGTGCGCAATCGTACCTACGGCCTACGGCCCAGTGCTAGCTAACGCTTTCTCTTTCACACCCACTGGCTTGCATTTGGCTTCTCTGACCTTTCAGTTTTCCTAGTAAAATGTCTCAATTGTTGATAATATTTGCAGGTACTCATTTCACAATTTGTATTGAGTTTAAAGCTGGGCTTTTCTTTGAATGTGTGCGTGTAAGTCTGTGTAACTTTGAGAAAGAAGTGTGTTCGCGCCGAGGATGCGCGCAATTTATATGCGATTCGCGCGAATTTTGATACAAAGTACGATTTCAACTTAGTTTGTATTTGTTATGAGCGATTTGGTGGTGGTGCATTTCTTTTTTGTGGTTTTATTGTTTCGATTTCTTGTGATTTAAAGTTTTTTGATTAGTTATTGCCGTAATTAACTTTGTTTTGAAGTGAACACTAAAATTAATTCAGAAACGCATGCAATTTTTCCTTTTGAAGGATTAAAGTATGTTTAGGTAATCGGTACTGGGCAAAGAACCTAGATACTTTGAGTTTTACAGAAAAATATAATCTTGTTACTTCACCCAAATAAACCTACCCTTGATTTGAATATTTCTCAGAAAACTAAAACCCATAATGTGCATTATAGTCGATCAGCGTAGGTTAACGTATTCAATGGCTAGTCGGCTGCTCTCATTCAAACAATCTGTAAATCTATCTAGTAATAGATAGTTCTCACGGAAGTGGGGATATCGGAAAATAATGTATCTATGTATCAACTGGATGGATTTACACTGTATAGTATCTTGCGTAAAAGCAGGAAATGTGGTGGGATTATTATCTATGTTAATAATAAAGACTCAAACCAGACATTGTGAATATACATACATATATATATAGTATACTAGGTAAATAAACAAAGCAGAAAAATCATTATATTTATATCTGTGCAGTGTATAGACCACCAAAAGAAACCTGTTTGTTAATGAACTGTTCAGCGTGATTAATGTTGATTAGGTAAAGAAAAGCGATCTTATTTTATTAGGAGATATAAAATATGGTCCTTAAAACTAACAATAATGTAAACAGTTATTATCTGAGTAAACTTGCTGAGTACGGGCTCGAATGTGCGATCTCAGAATTCACGCGAGTCGAAACCAAAGGTAGTATAGTCACTAAAACTTGTATCGGCCACGTTTTCGTGAGATCTCGCCTTGATGACCTTTACTCAGCTGCTTTGGGGACTGTCTTGGCGGACCATCGCATGACGATTGTCTATATAATAAAATTAATAACATCCTCAACTACAACCCACTAACAAAAAATAAAGCTAAGATAAAACTAAATTCATGGCTTCAGACACTGGATTAACAGGCGGAAAACTAAATGAAAGAACAATAATCGAGCTGATTTATAGTTAGTTAGGCAAACCAAGTCTCATATATATATATAACCCAAGTCCAGCCACCAACCACGATCACTTACACCACACACCAAACATACACAGAAACACAACACACTTACACATCCACACCTACGCATACACGCATACAAGAGCACGCATGCATTATTTTTAATGATATTTTTTTTTTTTGGTTTTTGATGCTTAAAAAGTTGTAACATAAGTACTAAAAACGGTTGAAGACACTGACTCCTGTAACACAAGTCTCACCTAGCACAGGAGCCAGGGTTTCAAATGGAAATGTATAACTTTTTTCTGTGTGAATGAAAATATTTTTATGTTTTTATTTTTTATGATTGTCACGCTTGGTCTATACCTAAAGGTACTGATCCAAAGTGCATTGAGTCTATTGAAGAGAAAAATAATTAAAACACTCTTAGCTTCACCGACTGGGAAATGACAGATGAGTTAAACAGCGCCAATGATATATTATATAAGTACATAAAAGAAAACTTTATAAAGTGCTACAATGAATGTAAATACACTAAAAAAGATAAATAACTCGAGCAAAAGAAAGTGTGAGAAATGGGTTAACAATAACTTAAGGATAAGTTGTACTAAAAGAGACAAGCTATTTATAAAATGGAAAAATGACCCAGATAATAAAACACTTAAGTTAGAATACAATAAAACTAGAAATAAAGTTAATAAAATAATACTAAACACTAGAAATAATTATTACAGAGAAGAAATAACAGGAAATAAAAATAATCCCAAAAATGTGGGAAATCTTAAATAAATTTACCGGTAAAATAGTGAAGTCTGTAGATGAGGTTATAACGAACGCTTGTTTAAATGAATCAAATAATGAGTTGAGTATCGCTAATGACTTTGCAATGGAATTTGAAACCAGTGTGTCTGATATTGTGCCCAGGTATGACAGACCCTTGTTGGATGAACGCGAATTTATGAAACCCCGGATAAGTCAATATTTTTTAAAAAAGCTACACCTCTTAAAATTTATAATATCATTAAAAACTTAAATACTAATAAATCAGCTGGATATGACTCAATAAGAATCATGGACATCAAAATGATAGGAGATAAAATTGTGAATGCAATAGTAAAGTTAATTAATGCGAATATTCAACAAGGCCAATATCCGTCAGGATTAAAAACAGGCATAGTTAGGCCATTCACAAAAAAAGGTAAATTCAATGACTTGGCAAATTACAGACCCATAACGATATTGCCTGCCATAAATAAAATAGTTGAAAAATTTATATGCGACCAAATACACACTTTTTATCGGAATAATGACATCATTTCTAAAGCACAGTATGGTTTCCAAAGTAATAAATCTACAGCTCAACTACTTTCCAATTTTACTGATGAAGTTAACAACTACCTAGATGAGAAGCAGCAAGTCATACTCATATTCAGTGATTTCAGCAAGGCTTTTGACACACTTGGGCACAGTACACTATTAAAAACACTCGAAAACTCGGGCATAAGAGGGAAATTACTCGACTGGTGCAAAGAATACCTTCGTAGCCGAAGTTATCACGTCAAAGTTTGTCCTAGCCTTAGCAGACCTGTAAACGTGACGAAAGGCCCAGCCCAAGGTTGAGTGTCTGGTCCACTCCACTATCTGGCATACGTGAATGACCTAGAAAATATTATTACACACTGTTCCCTTTACCAATACGCTGATGACTCCTGTATACTCTCTGCTAACAAAAACCTTAATTTGGCCGCAGAATTATTGCAAAAAGATTTTACTTCTAAGGCTAAGTGGGCCCATGATATGGGACTTGTTCTGAATCCACAAAAAAACTAAAGTTATACACGTACATTCAAGTCACATAATTACTTCCCATCCCTTTCAAATCATAGCTCATAGTCACGATTGTCTGCACAAAAACGTACCAGACTGCCACTGTTCGCCAATAGAGCAAGTCCCATTTCATACCTATCTGGGATTAATAATTGATAACCGATTTAACTGGAGTTACCAGGTGGAATCTGTTTGCGGCAATACTCACCAAGTTTGCCATTATAAAGCGTAATATACCTTACAGAACCCTCCTACAAATGTACACAGCTCTTGCTGAGTCGATAATCTCCTATGGACTCACCAGTTATGGACGCACATTTAAAACTTACCTAGATAAAATGCATAATTTGCAAACACGTTTACTGTAACTTGTAGTACCAAACTATGTAAAAAATAAATACCTAGACAATTACACAGGGATATTTAAACATTGCTAAGTATTACCTGTTCTAGCGCGCGCTGAGTATCTACTCCTCCTAGAACATTTTGAAAACAGTGATATCCAAATTCCAGTAAAATATGACGTGAATACACGACAAGCCAAATCAAAAATATTTCAAGTGCCACGCAAAAATAACTTTTATGGCAGGCGTACCGCTTCTTTCACAATACTCAATTTGCTAAACCAAATACCTGTAGACATCAGAGACTCAATGAATAGTAAAAACATAAAGCGTAAGCTGAAAGAACGTTACATCAAATAGATTATAATGTAACTGTAATAGCGCGTTGATCAAATCTCAGGCCATGGCATGCTAAGATAGACCCCAGAGGTCTAATTGTGTGCTTTGTTTAAGTGTAAGGAACCTGTAGTTTATAAAATAAATAAACGTTTTGTACATTTTTTTATATTGTGATTAATGAGGGTAAAGTGCACAAAAATTGTTGGTGACATTTGAAAGTTGAAGTGTGTGGTAGTACAATATAAGTATTGTGAGTGATCTAACGCATTATTATTAATAAGTTTTAAAGCTTATATTTTGCGCTATATTTACCATGAGTGATATGAGGTGAGTTATTTTATATCCTTTATTCATTTGCAAACATATAATTTATGTTTTTAAATATTCCTGTACAAAGTAATATCAAAAACACTTAAAAATATCAATACAAGGTCCGAGCTACTAATTAATATAAGTACCAACTGTCATTTTTATACTTTTTTTTGTGTTTTTATAAAGCCCAATAGTAACATATGTACTACTCCTTGATACAAGGTAATATTTTGTTTTGTCAGGCGAGTTTTTAAAAGAGGATGGGAGTCGCAACTTCATGAAATCATGGAAGAGTTGGAATTTGATGAGGATGCTCCTATTTCTGACAGCATCACATTTTTTCCACCAGAAAATTTTTATGTTGATGTCACCGACGAAGATTCTGTGTCCCGATATAGATACCTAAAGTTTATTAAATATGAGTAGAAGCGTTTTTGTAATCCCTGCAAACAATGTAGGAGGCAGAAACAAAAGCTGGTGAGTACAAAAGGCAAATCCCTGCAAACAATACAGGAGGTTGAAACAAAAGCTGGTGAGTCCGAAAGGTAAATAAATCGTTTTATAGTGCAGAACAAAACGGATAGGGATTACTGTTCCGCGAACGAGTAAATAGATAAAGTAGTGGAAACGACGGAGCACTATGGTAATAAATAGATTTAGCCGGATTATGTGCAACCTAAAATCGTTGTAAATGGTTAAAGGCAACAATGTAATTGTTTCTACAAAATAATGTTTTTTCCTCGAAAACTGGCTCTTAGCGCACTACTACATATTAAGTTCAGGAATGTGTAGTGTATTTCAAGCTCGTGGTTTTTCTTTTCATTTATTTCTACTAGCGTTTATTTCCACAGATACAACTATTAAACGGGTACAATTTAATCGCTCACCAAAATAATTGTTAGACCCTAAAACTAACTACCAAGAAAAATATATTAACTTCAAATAAAATAAACCCACTCTATACCGAGGTGCCCAAAGAACAACGTTTTAACTTCCAAAATAAATATACTTCATCAGAATAATTGTACGTGTTGTAATAATATTCTTATTGCCTATCAAAATGGATAAATGCTCACCAAATCTTGTTTCCCTGAAATGGTAAACATTAATACCGAAAATGACAGTTCTAAATAGCTTTAGCGTAATCAAATTATCCAACCTGAAGCCAAAATATATTATTGTCAAACTAAAATTATAGTCGTTTCCTTTTATTTATTCCAAGGGAAGTAATGACACCAATCAACAGCGATGATTGGCTAACCGGTAGATGTAACTGTCCTGCATTGTTAAAACAGTATATCTGCAAACATTTGCTGGGTTTAGCAATAAGGCTGAAGTACGTGGAACCACCTCCTGAAGCCAGGAATATACCTATTGGTGAGAAGAGAAAGAGAGGACGGCCAGCTAAATCTAAAAAAGCTCTGTTGATTCAGTAATTTTTCTTTTGTTAATTTTTTATAAAGTTTCTGTGATTGACTGATTATGTATAACTATTGTGTTCCTTAAAGTGCCATTGATAAATCTTTACAAATTAATCTTATACGTACATATACTTACATAATTATAATTAAACGTTACTCAAGTAACACGTGTTTGGGATACGCAATATAATATTTGATATTAAATTGTACGATCAACCGTTAGCTTTTTTGCCTCGGCAAAACTGACTAAATTGCAAGTCGTGAAATGAAATATTGGTAACATCTATTTAACGATAATATAAAATATTTGGTCTGAAATTAACTTTATAGGCGTTTATAATTTTTTATGGCATAGAATAAAAAGGAAAATAGGTTAATTTCTACAATACTTTAGGAAACACAATTTGGTGAGCATTTATACATTCTGGCAGGTATTTCGAATTTTTTGGTAGTAAAATAGGTACTTTTTAGGTAGGCGTTTAAACACAAGCCCATATTAAACTAAGTCGAACGTTGTACTAGGCTTATCCCAGTTCCAGACGTCCCTTTGGGCCTGTTGGCCTTGCTTTGTTCTGTCTTCTACTTGGTATGGTATGATGTTCCTACTCCTCCGCTATTCTATTCTGATTAATTTCATTGCGGGATCCAAGACAATTAAATTGTTTATCCGGGTCTCCGTCGAGCTCCGACTCGGAATTTAACTTCGCCTTTGCAGCAATGACAGAGTTTGTCCACTTGTATCAGAATGTATTCCTTTCCTAATTATTTTCTTAAAAACCGAGTATCTACATTTCCAAATTGTTAGTAGTCGAGATCAAGAAGAATCGAGATCGAGTCAGATTGAGTCCTCAATTAATTAAAATCTACACCCACTTAGGTCAATTTGAGTTCTTTTATAATGATACTAGCTTATGCCCGCGGCTTCGCCCGCGTGGAGCTCGGGAATTGCCCACGGGATCTTACTTCTGGGATAATAAGTAATCTATGTATGTATAGTAGATACATGGTTTTTATATACTTGCTTATAACTTGCGAATATTAGTGCATAGTAATATCAATTCAATTACATTTGTACGTGAAATATTGATACCTTGGTTTGAGATTGGACACCGGTGACAACAATGCAATGATTAATTAGGAATCTATTTATAGACATAAAACTTTTACATAATATTTAATATCAATGTCGCGTATCACGAGCCAACGCGAAAATCGGTGGAATAAACCATGTTTACAGACGTCTTCCTCAGAAAAATCCTACCTACTTTCTTAATAGGTAAATACTCCCGCGCCCCGCACGCCCCGCGCAACACTGCGCGACATGCGCCCGTCTACGTGAGCTTTGAAGCCCTATTTGACTCTGTTGGGGGATGATTTTGATTTTGGAAAAAACTGATGATACTCGTATCTCATAATTTTAATTGAATGTATTCAATTATATGTATACAAATTTTCAAGTCAATCGACTGAGAGAATAAAAAGTTTCACAGAATATTAAACACCCCATTTCACCTCTTAGGGGTGGAATTAAAAAAAACTGTTTCTTAGCGGATACTTACTTTTCACAAAGAATGCACCCTCCAAATTTCATGTCTCTAGAACCAGCCGATTGGGCTGTGCGTTGATTTATACCAGTCAGCCAGTCAAAACATTGAATTTTTCATTGGGGGATGATTTTGGAAAAACTGTGATACATGTATCTCATAATTTTATTTGAAGAGTATGTACACCAATTGTCAAGTCAATCGACTGCGAGAATAAAAAGTTTCATAGATTAAATTCAACTAGGGGTGGAATTTCGAAAAACCCTTTCTTAGTGGATACCTACTTTTCACAAAGAATACACCCTCCAAATTTCATGTCTCTAGGACCAGCGGTTTGGGCTGTGCGTTGATATATCAGTCAGTCAGGACTTGAATTTCATATGTACAGAAGATTGTATTTTTCCAGTTCATGCCCAAAAAGGCACGATAATTATGCCGATTTTATCTAAAATTTTCATTATATTCAAAAACAGCCATAATATGTAAATACTTATTTGCAGATACATAATCTGGTCTCTTTCTTTCTGTTTTTTTTCTAGTTATATCCTGACCAAGGTCTCAATGTGCGGTGATTTGCCTATTTCGAGAGACACCTTGTACATACAGGTTAATGAAACTGAAAATGTATATTTCCCATTTACTGAAACTCGGAATAGTATTTTATGGCGGTGTTTATTCATGTCGGTACTTAGGTCATGGTTAAGTTATGGTAGTTGAATGCCTGGTAACAGGCACTGATAATCCTATTGACTTCGTCTCAACTGGAGGTAGGCAATAAAATAGGTATTTTTTTAAATACTGTCATTGATCTACCAAAGGACCATGTGTCCGACAAAAGCCAAGCTTCACAGTAGTTGTAGACAATAGGTAATAAGTTCGTGGGAAAAGAATAGAGATTTACTTTGACTGGGTACCTGCGTGGAGCTTAACTAGTGTGGTCTTTTATTTTATGACCCATTGAACCAAAAAGGTACGTAAATAGGATAATTTTCAAAATTTCGTCAGTACTCCTTGGTTCCATCTTGTGAGTAGTTGTGTTAGTGAATACTGATTGTGTGGACGGACTTTCAATTAAAAAAAAAAGTGAGTATATTTGTTTTGTTGACATTCTATGTTATTAGTTGAGTGCAATTAAACTCAAACTCAAACTCAAACTCAAAGTGTTTATTGCATTCATGTGTACATCTAGTTGTTACATATATTTCAGTAAGTTCCAACATGAAACCCGGTTAGGGCACGGCAACATAATATTGGACAAAACAAGCATCCAGTGAGTAGGTATACTGGATTGCAAGTTTGTTAAACATATATAATTATTATCTAAAATATTACTAGTATTAAGTTTATGTACTTATTTTATTTATGTATAGTAGATACATGGTTTTTATATACTTGCTTATAACTTGCGAATATTAGTGCATAGTAATATCAATTCAATTACATTTGTACGTGAAATATTGATACCTTGGTTTGAGATTGGACACCGGTGACAACAATGCAATGATTAATTAGGAATCTATTTATAGACATAAAACTTTTACATAATATTTAATATCAATGTCGCGTATCACGAGCCAACGCGAAAATCGGTGGAATAAACCATGTTTACAGACGTCTTCCTCAGAAAAATCCTACCTACTTTCTTAATAGGTAAATACTCCCGCGCCCCGCACGCCCCGCGCAACACTGCGCGACATGCGCCCGTCTACGTGAGCTTTGAAGCCCTATTTGACTCTGTTGGGGGATGATTTTGATTTTGGAAAAAACTGATGATACTCGTATCTCATAATTTTAATTGAATGTATTCAATTATATGTATACAAATTTTCAAGTCAATCGACTGAGAGAATAAAAAGTTTCACAGAATATTAAACACCCCATTTCACCTCTTAGGGGTGGAATTAAAAAAAACTGTTTCTTAGCGGATACTTACTTTTCACAAAGAATGCACCCTCCAAATTTCATGTCTCTAGAACCAGCCGATTGGGCTGTGCGTTGATTTATACCAGTCAGCCAGTCAAAACATTGAATTTTTCATTGGGGGATGATTTTGGAAAAACTGTGATACATGTATCTCATAATTTTATTTGAAGAGTATGTACACCAATTGTCAAGTCAATCGACTGCGAGAATAAAAAGTTTCATAGATTAAATTCAACTAGGGGTGGAATTTCGAAAAACCCTTTCTTAGTGGATACCTACTTTTCACAAAGAATACACCCTCCAAATTTCATGTCTCTAGGACCAGCGGTTTGGGCTGTGCGTTGATATATCAGTCAGTCATTAGACAATAAGGTGGAACGAAGTTTATAGTGGTCGGATTGTCATGGGACTTTTTTTATTGGGTTCTTAGAGGATTGGAGAAGAAAGTTAAAAAATAAATTTCGCCGCTCGCGACTTTTTTTCTTTTTGAGTTTCCTTAGGAATATTTTTTTTTCGTTTATGATTGACTTCAAATTCAACGAATTCATATTGTGGTATTGTAACGTGACCTGTGTGCATCCATTAAACGCCAATTTGGTCTGTTTCTTTGTTCATCGTTGTCGATGTAATGCATATTTCAAGTATTTTTTTTTAAATTTCCTATTTTCTGTAATTATTTCTAAAATATCGAGTTTTAAGACTAAGATTTCTTTTGAAACTGGTCACTGATGCTTTTTATCAGATAACTGGACCAGAAAATATTCATGAAGACCACTTTCATGAGTGTAGTGACTTAAATTCATTCGCAATTACCAGGAAATCGTCTATGTTAATGAAGGCAATTTTTTTTCGAAATGTTTCTATGAAACTCAATGTGCATATTATCGTCCAAATCCTCATTTTATTAGCTATCTAATGGGGTATAATAACTGGAAAAATATTTAAGGATACTTGTTAAACATTAGTTACTGCTGAAAGAATAAAACATGACAAAAAGCCTCTATCGCTAAGAATTGGTAGCGGTATCGGTATTGATATTAAATTCCGCGCAAAGACCTAAGCTTGCAACTAATCTTAGATAGAAATCGTGAAAAATGGTTTGGTTATAATTACGATATTTTTTGTAAATTTACCAGTGGCCCCATTCCACCTTCGTCACCAATAAGCAACATTTATCGAGTACAACCAAATTTTTTTTAGTGTTTGTTATCTGTGGATAGCACATATAATAAGGATATTTTCAGGATAATATGTACGTTGACCGTCATAGAAATATTTTGAGAAAAAGGGCCTTTTTAACTTTTACATAGACGATTTCCTGAAAATTTTGAATACATTTTTAGTCACTTCACTCGTAAAAGTGGTTTTCTTGCATATTTTTACATCCAGTTATCTGTGAAAAAGCATCAGTTACCAATTTCAAAAGAAATCTTAGCCTTAAAACTCGATATTTTAGAAATAATTGCAGAAAATAGGAAATTTTCAAAGAATACTTGAAATATTGCATTACATCGACAACAATGAACAAAGAAACGACCAAAAAGTAAACCATGAACAAAAAAAAATATTCCAAAGGAAAATCAATTAAAAAAAAAGTCACGAGCGTTTTTTTTTTAACTTTGTTTTCCACTCCTCTAGGAACTCAATAAAAAAAGTCCCATGAAAATTCGATCACTATAAACTTCGTTCCACCTTTTGAGTATTTTTTGTCTAATTGCACTCGGCTATATCACCGTACTAGTCTTATTCCTTTTAGCTGTGTTAGGGAGTAAACATGACTTGAACAGTTTCAGATTTGTGCAGTGTTTTAATAAAACAGTCAAACTAAAAACATAATTTAAGGTGTCCTCCAATATGTTAAGAAAACGTATTAATAAAGTAAGCTTCATGGGAATCGTTATACGTTGTACACGTAACGAAAGGTTTCGAGAGTTTATCAATAGTATAATTGACAATAATGTTATAGCAACATCCGGCTCGGATATAGCAAATAAATTTAACAATTTCTTTATTGATATTGTTGAAAGCAGCGCTACCTCGCAAAATGCTCCCAAAATTACTAAACTAAATATTAAAAGCAAGGATCATAGCATATTTTTGAATCCTTCTGATCACGCTGAAATCTTCATCATATTAAAGACGTTAAAAACACTAAATCATCTGGTTACGATTATATTTCTACGGACCTTCAAAGTCAAATACCTCCTTATATCGCTGAACCTCTTTCACATTCAGGGTGGAATTTGTCAACGCCACCTGGAGGGAAAGTACTCTAAATACTGGAAATAGAAAATTTCACTCAAACGAAACATTCCTTTATTTTTAAAAAGAAATAAATCTGCATTCAAAGATTTTCGAAAATTGGTGTACAGTTGCATAAGATTTTTGTTAAATTTGATTTTTAACATATCCCCACAAAAAAAATCTAAAGGAACGAGGACTGGTGATCTCGGAGGCCATCCGATTGTGCCGTTCGTACCAATCCAGGTATTGAAGTGGTTATTAACAGAGGCAGTGGTGATTCTCCTGTTATGCGTCGGAGCTCCATTCGTCATTTTAATAAATAAATGACGTCAAAGATAATTGTTTTTAGCTACTAACGTAATTAATCGGATGGACTTTTGAGTAAAAGTGATTTATCTTATCCCATTGAATTTATAAGTTAAGATTTCATGGTTTTTCTTTAATTTAATTTATCATGTTCGTTAGAGAGATTTGATCCATATGATTGACCTTATCGATTGATGCCATAAAAGTACAGGGAATTTAGCCGGTTCAATTCACGAGTGTGGCAAGAAAATTTTCGAAAATCTTTGAATACAGATTTATTTCTTTTTAAAAATAAAGGAATGTTTCCTTTGAGTAAAATTTTCCAGTATTAAGAGTACTTTCCCTCCAGGTGGCGTTGAAAATTGCACCCTGTATAATCAATTTAACTTTTGAACATGCTGCTTTCCAGTAAACTCAAAATGCCTTTAATAAAACTATTGCATAAAAAAGGCTCTAGGTCAGATAAAAACAATTACCGTCCTATTGCTCTAATTCCGATAAAATAATCCACATCACTTGCAGCTTTTAATTAGGCAAATCTGTTTTAAATAACATAAACTCGAAAATTACAACTTCTGCGTTGATTTTAAACCTAAGCAAAGCCTTTGACTTCGTAAATCATTCAATTCTAATTGATAAACTAAGTAGAATTGGTAGTCCTATAGCCTCACAGTGGTTCAAATCGAACCTGTCCAATAGTAAACAGATAACGAGAATGACAAAATTCGACTTTGACTTTGACGACTTTGATATTCCACAGGGAAGCATTTTAGGACCACCATTATTCCTTGTATACATACATGACCTTCCTCTAGCGATAAACCAAGACGTTTACTTACCTTACTAAACGAGTAGATACGATGAGGTGGTCTCATAGCGTTCGTTGGCTGACGCCGCTGAGTGTTTTGCAGTGGTTATGGAAGCTGTGGTTGTGTGGGCAAATACTCTGTATTCGGATACGATAGTATTTGCCGACAGAACCATGGCCTTAGTTTTTAGCATGTAACTAAGAGTTAAATTTAATGTGTATTTTTATTTTAGATTCGTGCAAAATCCACGAGAACCTACTGCCGATAAACTACTTTGCAGTTTGGCAGGTGTAATGTTAGATTTTAAAATTGTAACTTTTCGGATGAAAAAAAAAAAAAAAAAAAAAAAAAAAGATTGTGCTCTGTTTGCTGATGACACAAAAGTAATTATAGATATTAAAAATGTTGAATCACAGGAGTCTAATATAAACAACATTTTGAATAAAATAATTGCATGGTTCTTACCATAAACGGTTTAAAAATTAACCAAAAAAAAAAACTAAAATTTAAACAAACAATGGCAACGCCTTATGCAATCTGGGGACCACACTTAGAGCTCGCGTACATTCGTAAAAATACTCCCAAAAGATAGGTCTCGGTCAAGTTAAGATAAAAGGTAATCACAGTATATTTTCATAATATTGGTTTTGGCTAGAATAACATCATTTATAAACACACTTGTCGCGTGGGCAAAATCAGAACTAACGCCGCCATCTTATTTTTTCAATACGTTTCACAAATGTTTAGCTCTCCTGTCTGGATTTTTTTTTGTAGCTTCATTGAGTTTTCAATGAAGCTACAAAAAATCCATGTAACACTGTAGGATAGACAACTACGTCAGCCGTAATGTCATTCAAAAATATTTTCATTATTATACAATTCAATATACCTTATATTGACTGTCTAGGTATTCAGCGTGCGGAACCCGGACTTACACAACCCATTACATTGTCTTATGATTTTGGTAGGCTTATTTTTTAATAGCGCAATTACACTAATCTAAAAACCAACAATAAAGCTAGACGAGTCTGTCCGAAGACGGACGTTCTTGAACGCGTACATTTACACTTGGTCGTTTGACGAATTCCATGGGCAATCGAATTCGGGCGAACGACCATGTGTAATTGCGCCATGGTCTAGGACAAAAATTAAACATTAATTACGAAGTAGAATAAAAAATGTATTTTAAGCAGCATAACATTAATCTTATAAGAACTTTTTCAAATATCTGACCGACCGGCGGCGCGGGCATGCCATCGTCATCGGCATTACCATAATCACTCTACGATCAAAGACATTCAAATATAACTAGCTATAGACGGGACAAGACCAAGAAACTGACAATTCCAAAACCTGTTACAAATTAGTAACAAGTCGATCAGTCCAGTGCAATACGTCGCCTTGTTAGGTCGCATTCATATCACACAAAGACATTAAATATTTCCAAGCTATACACGGGTCATGACGAAGAAAATCGTAATCCAAAACTTGTTACTACTTAGTAACAATTCGTTCCGTCTAGTGTCATCTGTGTCATACGCCCGCTTGTCAGGTAGCAATCGTGTGTCAAAATCGAAAATATTCAGGATGAAAATTATTGTATGACAATATTCCCAATGTCCTCTCTATATGTGTTTTAAATCTCTTTGTCTACGATGCACCTCACACATGCTAGCAGCAACTGTACCCAATGTCATTATTTTAGCCTCTATCATATCTATACACCTTCACTGTATGTTTCTCGTGTTGTATACTTCACCACGAAACAAATAAGATTGTTAAACAAATAAAATGCACACCAATCCTCAACAAAACCACACAATATCTAGATTTTAATTAATCAAGACTCTAGTGACAATATTTATGACATTTATGACATATTTTGTTTTCATAGACGACATAGCTTTGAATGTTGCCGTTTAAGCTAAATTCTCGTACGTACTTTACGTTTTTAATAACAGCAGTCACTAATTAATCATTTATTTAATAACATAATAATTATTTAGTAACGTAATACATGATACAAATCGAATAAGAGGCCGACTTAAAAGCAAAGAAAACATGGACAAAACAGTCAAATATCGCAGCAATGTAAACGGCTTGTCTTGTAATACTAGGTAGCAAACGTGTCATGATGCTCGCTATTAGTACCAGCAAAATCATTAATTAGTATTATTATAGAAATTCCATAATTCTGTTGAATAAGATAACTCCATTGCTTCCGTCACTGTTTCTACGTTTCGATATTTCAAATGATTGCGTTTACATGTTCGGATATAGTAAATACTTCTTTTTTACTTGGTGCAGCTTAATAAAAAAAAGATATTACATGGAAAGAAAAGCCCCGTTATTGCTTCATACACGTAAACGGACCCTTCACGAAGCTGTCAACCAAGCATTATGTACATCAAACTAAGTCCACCCTACGCAAAATTTATTGCTGGGAAACGACTGTTTTTTTTTGAAGTGAAAAATAACCCTTTACTGTAAAACTCAATGTAACGCATTCAAAACATTGTGCTTATGGGTGCATTGAATACTAAACGGGTCATGGAGGTATTTAACCCTTTTCTTGACGGAGTGCACTGTCAGATACAGTCAACTTTGAAAAATCATACCAAGAAAAATATTTTTTGTTTGAAACGGAACCTTCCTACTGTTTAAGAAAATAACTGTTTCTGGACGCATTTAGGTCATGTCATGTCAGTTTGACATAACCATTTTTCATTTACAATCAAAATGATGAACCGACTCAAAGCAATCCAGCCGAAAAAGGTAAGAAAATTGATAATTTATAATGATTTTACTCAATAATGTAATAATTGTGCATAACACGATAAAGTACATTAGTGTATACGTGTCAATTGAGTGAATTTTAATGCAAAACTGCATATTTGGTTTAGTAAACTAGAGCCAAATTGCTATGTATCTCGCAGTACACACTGCCATGTTTACTGGCTTTTTATGTTTTGGTGTAATGTATCATGTAGTGCACACTGCCACGTTTATGGTGTTTTTATTTTTATTGTTTTGTGTTGATTGCTTTGATGGTGGCGTAGTGGTGATGGTGTTAAGCTAAGCATAAAAGGTTCTGGGTTCGATTCCCGGTCGAGCCAAATCGATTTTTATACATGACTTCATGTCTGTACATACTACTTGGTTGGTTGGTAGGTATACTGTATGCTCTCGTCTTTGAAATCTGGTTGTTGGTTTCTGGTATTTTTATGGAATGTGTTTTCGCTTTGATTTTCGCTTAGCATGGCATGGAGGGTGAATTAAGCTTGTTTATCTTAGGTCGGAGTACAGCCATCCTTCGCAAGAGGCAGAAGGCTTTGTGCTCTTATCCCAAAATCGGGCAGAAAATCATCAAAGGACGATTCGTCGACGGAGTCTGAAAATGAAATGCAGCAGTTTTCAATTCGACATAGGACAGACGAAGAATCATCACCTTCACTGACATCGTCAATGGAAAATCTCAACCTGCTATCCGACGATGAAATAGTTGATATCCAAGAAGCGGTCACTGCATCACCATTGCTAGCGTCACCACTCACTCCACTAGCTGCGCAAAATTTGACACAATTTGTTGCGACTCCACAGCAGGCTCTTTTAACATCAACACGCTCTAGAGCAATTAGACTAAGATTGGTTATAGCACGTCGTTCTCAGCTGGCGAGAGTAAAAGTGTAACCTCTCAATTTTCGATGGACTGGACAACGATTCCGTCATCGAGCAGAAATAGCCAATAAAGATTTTCAAGAAGAGGCATGTCTCAAGGGTCCATTTCAATATTTGTCAGCTTTTTTACTGACGACATTTTAAACTACATACAGGAACAAACCAACTTATATTCTACTCAACAAACTAACAGATCGTTGAATAAATCTGCTAATGGGAATAATTGATAGCCTTCGTATACAGACTATTGGTCCCGAAAATTTAGATACAGTCAAATAGCAGATATCATGCCCCTCAAAAAATTTCAACAATTAAGTCCTTACATTCATTTTAATAACAATTTGCTTGATGATGGGATCGCTACTACAAGATCAGACCTTTGGCAGATATGCTACGTGACAACTTTTTGAAAGCACCTCATGAAAATAAATTCAGCATAGATGAGATAATGGTGCCTTATCAAGGGAAAAAAGCTAAGTTATGCTTAGTACCTGGCAGAAATTGTTTTCATAGTTTTCACCAACAGTAATTTCTTGTTTAGTACAAATATGTGACATCACTAATAAAAAATAATTATTTTATATACCATTTGTATTATTACCTCTTTTTGGCAGTGTGCCTTGTGAGATACATTCGCCTGAGATAGTCATTCCTTACGAACATGGCAATGTATCTCACGGGATACGGAAGGTATCTCTGAAAACTAAACTCTATGATTTTTTTTATTATTTTTCCCTGCATTCTATGTTCATATAATAAGAGATTATTTGAAAAAAAAACAGTAATTTAAGATATTTTTTTTTGCCAAGAAAAGGGTTAAAGCAAAGTTATAACCTTAAAAAATGGTATTTCAAAAAAAAAAACTGAAAAAGTTGGAACTTTGACCCCCAATAACTCCGTAACTAGAAGGTTCCTAGGTATGGTTTAGAACAAAAAAATGACCGCAATAGCGGGTTGAACAAGTGCTGTTCGGCTTCGTTAAGGGTCTATTTACACCCTTTATAATGCACATACTTTCATTGATGAACGCTTCTGAAATTAACAGAGCCCTAAGCAGCCGACCTTCTTACAAAACTCCTAACAGTAAATACACACCTTAAAATTTCGCACAAAGATCAAACAGTTGAACAAATTCATAAAATAAAATTTCTTGGTAGGTTTTACAATTGATGAACATTTAACCGGGAAAGGATCATATATTATTGATGAAATATGTATTAAAATAAATAGATTTGTTTTTGCCTTGAAAAAAGTTACAGAATGATGAAACCTCCAGACAAACTGCGTTAATGGTATATCACTCCTATGTTTGCTCCATCATCAGGAACGGTATCATTGTCTGGGGGAACTCTTCTGAAATTACTAGGGTTTTGTTAGCACAAAAAAAAATGTAAACGCTCAATTTTCAATATGGACTGGACTAATTCTTGAAGGCCAGTGTACATATCACACAACTTTCTCACAGTTCCTTGTATTTATATACATACACCGTGAGTTTTTAGTCGTCACTAGCCAAAGGAGATGTCCTTTGGTGCTATCGATGCTGGGAATAGGAATGGTCAAAGGTTTTCCAATCGCGATTGGCGGAAAATTTTGTTCAGATAATTGTTTCGTAACAAACAAAGGCCTGAGCATGTAGACCTACAATAACCTTTTTTTGTATATATTTATATATATTCTATCTGTGCACACTGTGTAAGTGTTTGAACATGTAACAAGTGCAGTCTGCGCAGTACAATTTAACGTTTGACCGAATTTTCCTCAGTCGCTTCTAGGATAGACTAGGCAAAGCCCGAAAAGGATTATTTTACTTTCGACGTTTGACTAAAAATTCAAGTTATTCTAGGTTTGACTGAAAATACATCAGTTAGAGGCCGAAATTTGAATCTATTTCGGGGTTTGCCGAATGGCGTTGGTACAACCTAGGACGAACCAGTCATATGTATATCGGCCTTTGACTATAACATATTATATGGCTCCACTTATCTTTAACTCTCTACCAAACTTTATTACTGATCTTTCGTACGGAAAATTCTGCATAGTTTTGAAAAAATGGCTAATTTCACATCGTTTTTTCCGATAGCGGAGTATCTAAAAAAACTAATTGTCAATCACATAACTACCGAATTGCATTGTAGAGAATTGCCTCCATTATATGATATTGTGTTTGTATATTTAAACAATATTTTATTGGGCTAACAATTTGTTGTATGTTAAAAATACTTACTTTATTATTTTAACAAGTCGTTTGTAGTATTTAAAAGCAAAATTTGTTTTGTGTTGAGTTAATTGAACTTAGAAATATCCTTCTTTATTTAGTTACCTACCTAATTTAATGTTTGTGTTTATTAATATTTGCATGCTATTTTTATGGCGAAATGTGTCATTGCACTATATGTTATGTTTACCTTTTGTACCGCATTTACCGCAAATAAATAATTTTGACTTTGTGTTAGTAACTGTACTTATGGCATATTATTTACAGTACGAATATTTTGCAGAATGTCGCCAGCTGCCGCCTACACGAAAACGGAGCGTGAGGTGGCGACAGCTTTGCTGGACCTGAAATGTAAGTTTCGTCAAACTGAAAACTATAATTATGTTTGTAATTTATTTTTTTCATTCAGATTTTTATCAGCAAAAAACCTATTGCAAGTGTAAACCTCCATTTTTTCTTTGCAGATGGCCGAGACAGAAACGAGGTAAGTTGTTACAACTAAACGTGAACGAAAATAAATTTCATCGATTGCAAATAAGATGCCTAACAAAACTTATGCTTTATTTTAGAACCAACCAACCAGATAAAGGTATAATAACTTCGCCAAAAGTTGGACTATGTATTAGGGTGGAACACTTTTGTGTTTCGTATTTCGGATTGGAATATCAGGGAAAAGTTGCTTTATATAAATACGAATAACACCGCTTTATTCGGAAGTTCTAGCTTGAGAGCTTGAGTCTCCGCCTGAGATTTGAAACCCCTTTTAAGTTTTTATGGATATTTCCTATGGTACACTCTTTAAAAAATTATAACTAAATATGAAATGTTGTGACTGTAAAGATTAAAACAAAGCAATGGTTTCGGTAGTAAAAATATGAATTTAAATAAAAAACGTTATTTTTTGTAGTAAAATCCATTTTCGTCCCGATGTTTGGAATGATCTTTCGATATGCTAATTTAGATTTCATGAATCCCTTCCTTGCCACAACAGACTGAGACATGTCGCATACACTTAAAGCTGCTTCTGTAACAACTTTGACAGATCTCTTGGGTGTGGCAAGGCAATCTCAGAAACTCCAAAACAGGATCGCCTTCATTTCTTAAGGTTTGTTTTAAGGTCTTGTTTCACCTCATTGGAAGTATTCGACGTCAATTGAATTGTGCCTGTTGTTTGAAAGCACGTAATTAACCAATTATTCTGCATTTTTTAACACTGGATAAGACCCGTTTTTCCTATAACGATTCATTTGTAAGTACGTTGGTCTTCTAAAATGTTTGTTCGTCTTGTGGCACCCGTTTTTCTCTCAAAGAAGTATAGTTTACAATAAGTTCTTTACATTTACATGCAGCTATGTCAAAAAAGTTCTGCTCTGGACTCTGAACACTTCTAACTTTTTTAAATTACAACATTTTGAGTAAACACTTTTTAATAACTATAAGGCTCGTTTGTGAGTGACGATTGAAATAACGATTTTACTCATAACTCTTAAACTTTCGTCGCGACAATTTCAGTTATTCCAAAAAGTTTAGTTGTGTCTTTTCAAATTTTTAAGTCTTGACGAACCTATTCATAGAATTTCATTACATTTTCGTGCGTAGGTAAGATATTTTCTTTCATTCAAAAGTGGACTATCACAAAACTTATCTTATCTAACTTTATCTCTTGTCTCGTAGATCTCATGATAAAACACTTATCCGTAAATCAACAAGAACTTTCGAAAATAATTAACCTAATAATAAAATTATCGCAACTAGCTGAAACAAACACCGCAATTCGTAGTTCAGTGCGTGCCACCCTCCCCGCTTTGTCCCACACTTGCCACTCCGTTACTGCGCCAAAATGTAACTTTTTATGACTATTCCAAATCAAGATTCGAAACAAAACAAATTTCGTTCCACCCTACTATGTATGCTGTTGCAAAAAATACGAGGAAATCCGATGATGCTAGTACATCTATCCGTCAGTGTGTTTTACTAGGCTAGGCTGGAGCTTGGAGAAATCACCATTCCAGTCATCATGACATGAGAATTCCTAATCTAATTTTCAACGTTATTCCTCAGGACATGCATAAGGGTGAAAATTGGTCTAGCGTCAGTGAGCACGGTAGTACCTCATTTCTCTGTCTACTGGGGTTTTACGTTTGGATCTATGATGTTTAGTTACCATTTGCTTATGTAAGAAATTAAGCATAAATGTGAATAACAAGCAATGTCCCATCAAAACTTCTTCTATGGCTTATCTTACAATGTCATTGATTTTCAGACTAACGCACAACGCGCAAGCAACGTGCCGCATGTTGTGGATGCGCAAAATGGTAATAGCGAGAGCGATAGTGATTCAGAGGTAGGTTTCGATTTTTATTTTTCCATAACGCTACTCTGTTCCTATTTCTATTTCATTGCTAAAATATCATTATGTTTTCAGCGAAATGTTAAAATTGAACGGAGCGAAACTCTGAACTCAACTACTACAACAAAATATACTCCTCAGTACAATCGTAAAGAATCATTCGGCAAACAATCACATGGCTCGTTGAATGCAAATAATACAAGACGGCGACCTATCATCAGCAGCACACCAGTCCCTAGCAGCAGTGCACAGGAAAACATAATATTATGTTTAGACCAAGCAACACAGACAGAGGGATCATTTTCACCTGTACCTGATCCTAGAATCCAAGTGGTATTAGCACTCGTCAAAGATCTTTACAGTAGACTACATAATATGTTATCCCGTGCCGGTGTGAACTTGGATGATTTGATGTCGATGTCAGAATCAGAGCGTAATGAGGCAGTTTTATATATCGGACCGAATGCAGCAGAATTTGTTGAAGAAGCTGGTGCTGAAGAAGAAGTAGAAGATAACGGTGGTGAGGAACAAGTGAATAGTTCGAACAACGATAATTCAAACACACAACGCGTTCGTAGGATGTCAGCGCAAACTACTAATAATATCGAGATTGTGAATGATGTTGATATGGTAATCATTATTTCTTTCTTTTTTATATTTCACTATCAAGTATTCTTGGACAGTCCGATCTGCAGATTCATAACGATAGTGTAGAGAGACCTTCAAGACTCGTCACTTTAACTTGCTATTGTTTGTTAATCTTCATCCAACAAAGGAGCGCAGTGCATGTTCGCTGTATTAAATTTTGTACTCCCAGTCGCAATAATTCATAGGAATCTTGCAGTTGGTAACACTCGCACGCTTACATCGTTATATAATCACGAAAAGAACAAACTAAACTAATCACCATGTCCTTTCAGGTGCCGATTGGGAATGGCAACGCTAAAGTGCCTGCAAGACTGCTGAATGCCATTGACTGGAATTCGTATACTTCAGCTACAAGGCAATTACTTCGGGCTATCTTCCCGCGAAGGTAATTCAATAATAAAAATTTGTAAAAAAAATATACACTACGTATTGTACAAAATTCTTAAGTATTTATTTTCTTTTAGGGTATTGGCGACGAGCTCGCTAACAGGCAAGAAGTCCCCGGCGTTTTTGAATAGACCTGCGAAGAAAATTTTAGATCCCCAACTTGTTGTTGATATTGTGAAGACAGTTTCAACAAAATGTGGTGTTCCAAAGAATTTAGTGAGGTAATTATTTGATTCAAAACTTAATCATGCCTACTTTTGTTCCACTTCTCCTTTCCTTTCACTGATGACATCTACCTACAGGAAGTGAAAACAAATGACCAAAGCATTCGCCGTTGTAGGGTTAAATGTCACGCAATAATGTTGTTTTTTTTTGTTTTTACAGAAACAGTATAACAATCAAGTGCGCAGACGAAGCAAAGTTATATCGTAATCGGCAACAATCGGGCAGACATCAGCAAGCTCGCAAGCCTCTTCATCCAAACGACGAAAACGTTCCGCCATCTACACCTTCATCGAACGAATCTAACGCTAATATAAATTAATTTCATATTTAATGATGGTGTAAAAATGTATTTTACCTTCATTCAATAGTCCTGAGATAGTTGATAAGTTTTGTGTAGGTACAGAAGACGCCAGCACATCAAGCTACCCGAAACGGTGTACTCCCGTGGACCTCACCGCCCGTAGTCCCATTGGTGGGTTCGACTAGTGTTGAGTTGTGCTAGTTATGGGCAGTAACCTTACGAGCAGTACTAGGCGGGCATGAATCCAAGAAGGTATTTATTACTAGAAGACCGTATGTACCTATACCCAGAATGATTAAAATGCATACCACCTTGAGCTCATGCCAGCCTGGTACTTTTTGTGGAACATATATGTGTCATATTATATTTTCCCGTTTGTCGCCAGGGAAAATATACAAGACCATGATCAGAGCGTCATACCTTATACGTATATATAAGTAATAATAATTATACTTATCTAGATTTGTACAGACGCCAACAAATGTACATAAGTAGGTATATTAGTAAGTAGAAACAATAATATTTTAGGAAACCTTTATGGTTTTAATTTTTCTGTATTCAATTTTTTGATTTTTAATTCAAGTTGATTACAAGTTAATCAATTAAGTTGATTACCTTGTTTTATTATTATTTAAATGACTGACTGAAAATAAAATTACCGTTTTCACTTTACCTTTATTCGTTTTAATACCTATTTAAGTTTATAGTAAAGAAACCAGTAACAAAGGGCCTGTCTCATTCCTGAGCTTCCGACAGCTTCGACAGTCTTTGAAAATATCGTTAATAGGTAGTTCTTATTTTCAGAGCATGGTAGCACTGGTCAACAAAAAAACACATTTTGTATGTAACATGAAAACTTTTGCCTTGTTATGTTTAGAAAAAAGATAGTGATAATAGAAATGATGTTAGAATATTTCAAATACGAATAGTTTATTTGTATTTGAATGTTTTAATAAACAAAAAGAAGAAGTAAGTGTTATGGTAGTGTAGTATTAATATCAATGACTCTTATGATTTTCTTCAGTTCTTTGCTTCATAAAAAAATGTGGACTCCATTTGTTTTTATATTGTAGAAATGTCCTAGTGGAACCTTTTACCGTATTCACTGCTGACGGCACTCAGATGTACGGGAAGAACCCAAATGTGAATGTATTTTGATGACATGTTGCAATCCGAAGCCCTATAAGCTGACAAGATATATATGAGCTAAGTATTCCAAAATTCTTTTATAATTCTTTGATGGGTGATTTTCGAGAAATCATGAAGTCACTTTTATGAAAGATTCCCAATCAGATCTTTCCAAATCACAATATTTTCTTTAAATATTTCATCTATCAACAATTACCTGATTTCAGGACCAACAATAAATAATCTTAAATGTTGGCATTACTCAGTTTATCAAAATTTTCTTTTAAATATACAAAGGCACCAGTCCTATCCATTGCGTTCACGAAGTTTTCCATGAGCCAAAGTTTTATGTGTCAAGGTGGTAAAAATACGTCGTCAGGATGTGATGAACCTATGCTTTGTCTTATTGTCTGTTGGTAAAACCAAAAAATGTTCTAAATTCCTTCGTTGAATTTCAATAGTAATGCCTCCACAAAGGTAACAAAACTTGTTAAGGCCATTTTTACACTTGCTGGATATGATTAACGAATCACTAATAATCAGGAACATTAAATGCAGAGACGCCCTTTGAATAAAAAATACTACAAATTATAAAATGTAAGTCAAAGTGAAAAATATTCATTTTACTGATAGTAGATGTAACACAAAATCTAGTCGTAATCAAATCAAAATAAATATAGTGTTTTAATGAGTGTAGGTAGGTAATTCCAAATTAGTAATCCTCTTTCTTGTTACAAAATTTTGTTGACCAGTGTAACGGGTTCTAGGTTTACTTTCCTTTAGCTATACAATGAGCTCATGTTGTCGGAGATTCCCAATAACATCATGAACATTTTACGAGTCGTGATCTCACCAACGCCGGTAAGAATAAACATTGTCTTTTTGACGTAGGTATTTTTTTACTTAGGAACTGCGCTTTTATGTTTGTGTACCATTAACAAATCTTAGAGGACAAAAGTACAATCCACGTCTGTGTGTTAGTTCCTCACTTCACCAGTTGGGTTGCCGAATTTTAAAATAATTACTTATATAGGTAGGAACCTCCTACTTATGTGTTGGTAATAAACAAATTATAAACTAGGATGGTGATTTCAATCAGTTATGTGTATTCTGAGATACGTCTCAATATTAATTGTATGTTGTTTCATTTAAGACTAGAGTTGCACAGAATTAAAATTATTTAAATATGTAATGAATTACACAATCTATGATTTGAGTAGGATCTAGATATAACACTGAGTGAATAACTATCTTAGTAATGATTTCTTTCATGATTTGCAATTTCATGTAACGCGTGAATAAGATTTTAAAGCACGAAAATGCTCAAAATTTAAATCAGTAAGACCTGGTGAGGTAGTCACAGATGGTCACCAGTAACTGACCTCCTGACATAGCTAAACTGTTACAGAGTTTACACAAATGTGCTCCAAACGCACAAAGCTCACCCGTATACCAATTCAGACCCTTTCAAATAGCTTTTTCCTATTAATTTTTGGTCGAACATAACCTCAAAATAGTGATTTCATTTTTTTAAATATCTCGGAAATGCCATTGTAGTTTGTGTTAAATCTTTTGTGGTAGTATTTAGACATGCCAACGATTATTTTAAAGATGATTTGATGAAGACACAACAATGTTGAATTGAGTACATTTGTCCATAGCGCCGTGGGCATTGTCCTATAGACTATTTTCGGTAGTTGCACACTCTCGTTTGAATAGAATATTCGAATCACCACGTGTTTCGAGTTTTCATACAAGTGAGAGTGCAACAAATAAAACAACAATAATAGGATATTACATTACAATTACTTACTTTTCTATCAGACAGATGACATCAACACACAAGTTGAGACTGCTTTCTCTATTTTACAAAAGTTATTCGATTATTTCATTTTGTTACAGAGGTAATTCAATGACACAAAAGTTTTGTACCTCCCATTAATCTAATGTGGGTCAGCCTGAAGCTTTGGGACCTTACGGTATACCTTTATTGGTGAACACAAAACATTGTGGCGATAAAGAAATACTTACTAATACTACTACTAATATTATTTGTGGAAAATGATCCTCATTTTGCGATTGATCGCAGCTGCTGATGCTTCTTGGGAAAAAGATCTGATTTTAAGGATCTTCAAACGTTTGGTACAAATTTTTAAAACACTGTTATAATAACCCACTTGTTACTATCGTCCTTTTAAAAAGACGGCGCTTAAACAAAAATCTTGTGATTAATGAGGGTAAAGTGCACAAAAATTGTTGATGACATTTGAAAGTTGAAGTGTGTGGCAGTACAATATAAGTATTGTGAGTGATCTTACGCATTATTCTTAAAATTTTTAAAGCTTATATTTTGCGTTAAACTTACCATGAGTGAAATGAGGTGAGTTATTTCATCTCGTTTATTCATTTTTAAACATTTTTAAATATTCCTGTACAAAGTAGTATAAAAACATTTAAAAATATAAAAAGAGTAGCCCACCGCATCGGGAACAAGGTCGGAGTTACCGGTGGTCAGGGGCCAAAGTCTGCTATTTTTATAAATTCGTCATTCCAACACGATCCCATTGTCATTTTGCTAAAAGTTTGTAATCTGCTAAATTCGTAATGGTCGATCATTGGTCGGTCAATGGTCTCGTAATAAATTGTGTTATAATGACATTGTCGTATTGCCATTATTATAAAACCCGTTAATAGAAATTATTTTCGAAAAACTACTACTATAGGAGAATGCCCACGGCGCTATTGACAAATGTAGTCAATTCAACATTGTTGTATTCATCAAATCATCTTTAAAATACTCGATGGCATGTCTAAATACTACCACAAAAGATTTAACACAAACCACAATAGCATTTCCGAGATATTTACAAAAATGTATTACTTTTTTGAGGTTATGCTCGAACAAAAATTAGTTGGAAAAAGTTATTTGAAAGGGGTCTGAATTGGTTTACGGGTGAGCTTTATGCCTGTGAAGCACATTTGTGTAAAATCTGTAACGGTTTAGCTATGTCAGGTGGCCAGTTACTGGTGACCACCTATGACTACCTCACCAAGTCTTACTGCCATAGATTTTGAGCATCTTCGTGCTTTAAAATCTTATTCGCGCTTTTCATGAAATTGCAAAGCATGAAATACAATATAATTTACATTTTTAAATACTCCTTTAGGTACAAAGTAGTATAAAAAACATTTTAAAATATAAAAAATAGTAATAGTCCGGCATCGGGAACAAGGTGGTACTACTACCGCTGGTATAGTTTCGGAATAAAAAGGTTGTAACATACAGACGGTCAGACAGACGGACATGACGACTCTTTAAGGGTTCTGTTTTTAGCCTTTCGGCTGCAGAACCCTAAAAAGGAACTCTTGCCTGAAGCGAGCATATTTATATTAAAATTTTTAGTCGAAAGTGTCATTGAATTATAAAAAAAACGAATTTCTGCGCCACACTTACGCCTGATGGTTTTATAATACCACTAAGTTGCACACTGAAGTGATGCTACAACTCGTTTCTATGTTTTTTACTTGCACCCGCACACTTTGACATTATTCACTTTTTTTCTATAATCTGAACACGGCTGCGTCGCCACGGAGAATCTGCAATTCATTGTACAATATCCAAAACTCCGAAGATTAAAGCTGTTTTTGTTAAAAAAACTGAGGTTTTCATTAAAAACTTCCAAAATGTCCACTATCAGACATTAATTTGGCGACCGTGACAGGACACTTTTGCAAAATTCGGATCGAGCACATACGAAGACAAAGAATTCTCATCAAAAAGAAATCTACCAAAGATTCATCGTGGAGGACTACAGACGCAAAAACAATATATTCGAAGACAACTAATCCAGCCAGGTCGGTCAGCATAACGTGCCGCGCCCAGCCTTAGCTTCTACTACGTCGAGGTTCACCTTCAGCCTGCCATGCCAGTTCGAGGATTCCGTCAACATCTGCGACCAGCTCGTGTACCTATTATTGCCACAGCCACCATCGAGGACCAGTGTAGCCAGAAGCAACAGTCTGGCCTATCAGTTAAGTGCCTTTCCTATAGTTTACCTTAATACCTAAACCTATTTTCCTATCAAAAGGGTGGCTGTTTGGTACATTCCATTAGTTGACCGAAGTATCTAGCTATTTTAAAGCTCATTTTAAGTAAATAACAAATAAATATCCTAAAATAGTAAAATTTAAATCCATTGTTCAGTGACAACTACCTACGTAATCATTTGTAAAATTGTAAGGTCATTGAAACTAATAGTTGGTAATTATATTCCCAGTATTTTCGTTCTACTGGGTAATCTGAGACCCTAAACTTAGGTAGTACGTGTCATTATTGTAGTTCACACTATTTCAAATAATTTCGGCTGACTATTTCAGGACGCTGTCTGACGCTGCCGGTTACCGCTAGCCGCGTTTGGGCGACGTCGGCGCCCCGCCACGCCCACGCCGAGCTACCGCCGCTGCGCTGCCGCCGCGGTATTGACGCGCTTGCTGTCGCATGGCTGCGTTCGGGACCCAAGTGCCGCCGAAGGAGTATCAGGTAAGACTTCAAACATACAACTTTATTTCTTCATTTGACATTAGTGTGTTACTGTTTAGGTTACTCAATCAACTATAACTATTTTTCTTAAATTCTCAGTGGTAGTTTATCGTTTGTTGTTGCTACTATTAATTATCAATAGATAAGATGTCTTTAAGCGAAGATAAATACACTAATACAAAACTAGCAAATAGTTCCTTCAATAGTCGTAGCTCGGTCAAAGGTCGTTTAACGAAATTAAAAAAATATTTAGATGTAGAATGCTCTTCAAAATTAACAAAAATCCAAGTTTAAGAGTAAGGAATTAATATTGGTAAAATACGAGCTATGTCTAGCAAATTCGATGAACAGGTTCAGATTGAGGTCATTAATTGCGACAATATGGACTCTGAGATCGACGAACGTGATGAAATTGAGCAAATCTTTACTTCACATCTTGCAATTGCTGAAGAGCAACTTAATAAGTATAAGAATACTTCTCACGAATCTGATTTGCACAATTTATCACAATGTCATCACGATCAGTCATCTCAATGTCATCATGTTGATTTTAAATTACCACAAATACAAATTGCAAGGTCTTTCTGATTGGGCGTGCCCTTAATGTATTGCCTAGTCCATCGCTCGAGCACATAACCAAAACAACCTTCAACGTTACAAGAAACTTGGACAAATTCATCAACATTTTTGGCAGCGCTGGCAAAAGGAATATGTAGCAGAACTACAGCAGCGCTCCAAATGGCGTACAAAATCAGCATCCCTACAAGTTGGAGATTTAGTTCTTCTCCAGGAGGATACACTCGGCTCACCACCTGACCTCGAGTCAGCCACCTGTTCCCTGATACCGCTGGCGTCACACGAGTCGCAGACGTGAAAACCACCAGAGGCTGCTTCAGGAGGCCTCTCACTCGGATTTGCCGCCTTGCCTACGTCTTCACCGGATGATGACTGAAGAAGTATAAAATAGTCTTTTGCGCCACATTTACGCCTGATGGTTTTGTAATACCACCAAGTTGCACACTCAAGTGATGTTTCTAAGTTTTTTACTTGCACCCGCACACGTGCGTCGTCACGTAAAATCTGCAATTCATTGTACTATATCCAAAACTCCGAAGATCAAAGCTGTTTTTGTTAAGAAACTGAGGTTTTCATTTTAAACTTGCAAAATGTCCACTATCAGACACGGAACTAATTTTTTTTGAAAAATAAAAATTATCACCTTATTCCTATGGTATATCCAATTTTATTATTTATAATGCAACTATTTATTTAAAAAATACAAATGTTAAGATTCATCCGAGTCCGACTCTGGCAGGAGTATTTAAATAAAACTGATTGTCAATCATATACATTATACTATGATATTGTGTTTGTATATTTAAACAATATTTTATTGGACTAACAATTTGTTGTATCTTAAAAATACTTACTTTATTATTTTAACAAGACGTTTGTACTATTTAAAAGCAAAATTTGTTTTGTATCCAGTTAATTAAACTTAGAAATATCCTTCTTTATTTAGTTACCTACCTGATTTAATGTTTGTGTTTATTAATATCTGCATGCTATTTTTATGGCGAAATGTGTCATTGCACTATATGTTATGTTTACTTTGTGTACCGCATTTACCACTAATAAATAATTTTGACTTTGTGTTAGTAATAATTTTGTACCTGGTTAGTAATAATTTTGTAAATATATTATTTACAGAACGAAAATTTTGCAGAATGACTCCCGCACCAACACACCGACACACTGACGCGGAACGTGAGGCTGCGGAAGCCCTAATAGAGTTGAAATGTAAGTTTCGTCAAACTGAAAACTATAAGTTTGTAATTTGTTTTTATCAGCAAAAAAACTATTGCAAGTGTTTACCTGATAAGTTATGGTTTGAAAAATCCGATATGGGAAGGTATGACATAGTAACGAGTTTCAGACTTCGCTCGGGACTCATTCCATTAAATACGTTCGCTTTTATGATGGGTAAGGTTGTTTCATCGAACTGGAGTGAATGCGATGTGGTAGAAGATGTTTACCACATATTCATGGAGTGTATCCGGAATGAAGCCCTCAGAATTTTGCTGCTTGAATTATGCTGCCTAAAACTTTGAGTAAAATTTTCCAGTATTTAGAGTTTTTTCCCTCCGGCGTTGAAAAATTCCACCCTGTATAATCAATTGAAATTTTGAACAAGGCTGCTTTCCGGTAAAATCAAAATGTCTGTAATAAAACCATTGCATAAAAAAGGCTCTAAATCAGATAAAAACAATTACCGCCCCATTGATTTGTTTGTGTGTGTGCGTGTGTATGTTTTCTTACTAATATTATAAAGAAGAAAGATTTGTATTTTTGTGTGTGTGTGTATGTTTGTAATGAATAAACTCAAAAACTAGTGTGCCGCTATCAAAAATTTTTTCACCATTAGAAAGCTACATTCACTTTGAGTAACATAGGCTATATTTATTGCTAGAAAAGATTTTTTTTTTTTTATTATAATTCACAAAACTGATGTACAATCACAAATGCAATAAGAAAAAGTTACAGAACAATTCTTCTGATTGACATCTACTAGATGTGAATCTAGCATGCGTATTATATGTAAAACACTTACTATTTAAAAAAAAAAACAACAATTAAGCAAACCTTACAAATTGTGAATTTTTCCAAAAAAAATAATGAAAAAGTTTTGAGAAAGAAAAATTTATAAATAATTAAGAAATATAAAAAAAAAACAAAAACATATTATACTTTTAAGACTCTAAGTTTAGTCCTAACTGAGGCTACAGAACCAGCAAAGACGTCCATTTCACTACGAATAGAGTTGGCAAGAGAAAGCATGCGGTAAATGGGTGAAACCACCCAGAACGGGAGGAGTTATTTGATGATTTCCCATCCGTAAAAAAAAGGTGTAAAGCAAATGCCATAAAACATCTTACGTCGCATGCGCTGCGGAAACTGTTGATGATAGAACAAAAGTATGTTCTACAATATTAAAGAACATATCAATAACTACAAAAAACTTCGCGATACTATATGTCCAACCATTATCGTTATGTCACAATAACCACTTTTTACATTTTAAAAGTTGATAGAAATACCGACCATCATATTGTTTTCAAGACTGTTTCAATTCATGTAGATAACTTTTAGAATTGTTCAAATCGGCTATTCCAATCAATAGATATTACGAATTTAATAAGTCATAGAAATAGAAAAAAGTAAACGCTGTCGCGCCGTGCATATTATTATTATACCCGTGCGAAGCGAAAATAATTGCATGGTTAGATATAAACGCTTTAAAAATTAACCTAGAAAAAACTAAAATATTAAATTTCAAAACTCCTAAGAATAAATTTACACGTTACGTTACGTTAAAATTTTACACAAAGATCAAACAGCTGAACAAATTCATAAAATAAAATTTCTTGGTATTACAATTGATGAACGTTTAACCTCGAAGGAACATATTGATGAAATATGTATTAAAATAAATAAATTTGTTTTTGCCTTGAAAAAAGTTACAGATGAAACCTCCAGACAAACTGCGTTTATGGTATACCATTAACGCAGTTTGTTTGCAAACATAGGAGTGATATATCACTCCTATGTTTGCTCCATCATCAGGAATGGTATCATTGTCAGGGGAAACTCTTCTGAAATTACTAGGGTTTTGTTAGCACAAAAAATGCATACGCTCAAATTTCAATATGAACTGGACTGATTCTTGCAGACCAGTGTATTAAATCACACAACTATCTCACAGTTATTTGTATTTACATACATATAATTATGAAATCACAAAATTTGTCATAACTAACTCTTCACTTTTATTAACTTAAAAATAACATTAATAAACGTACAGTTACACAGTATCAATTAACAAATTATTTAATTTTAATGTTTATTGTTTCAATATTATAAGAATGGATTGACACATAATTAGAATAAGTATTAAAAAAAATGCATTAAGACAATAATTAATTTTAAAAAAATACTCTTTATTTTGACAAGGTGATGCGTTATGGCATTTTGAGTTGCACAATACGATTGTTTTTTTTACATTAACACAATTTTGAAGAGCATTTTTTATTTCAGTAGCATTTTATAAAACCTTGGCCCCCAAACTTAGAATCTTTTGTACTGATCTCCCTTAGAGACAGCTGAACGTCGGGTACATCTTCAAAATTAAGAAATTTCTCTCTGGCATCTTGAATCTGATTCCTAGCAAAGAGTGTGTTTATTATTGAGTGTTTCGTTCCCACCTTGTATAAACCATCAACTGAAACACTTCGAGCATCTCCTTTGGCTCTATCGATGCTGGGAATAGGTATGGTGAAAGGTTTTCCAATCGCGATTGACGGAAAGTTTTGTTAAGATAATTGTTTCGTAACAAACAAATGCCTGAGCATGTAGACCTTCAATAGTCCTTTTTTGTTTATATTTAGATATATTCTATATGTACAACGAATGCATGGAACAAATGTTTGAACATGTAACAAGTGCAGTCTTCGCAGTACAATTTAACGTTTGACCGAATTTTCCTCAGTCGTTTCTAAGACAGACTAGGCAAAGCCCGAAAAAGATTATTTTACTTCCGGCATTTGACTTAAAATGTTGGTAATTCTAGGTTTGACTGAAAATACATCAGTTAGAGGCTGAAATTTGAATCTATTTCGTGGTTTGCCGAAAGGCGTTGATACAACCTAGGATGAACTAGTCATTCCGCGAAGAGACTACATATCGATCGACCTTTGACTATAACATATATATGGCTCCACTTATCTTTGACTCTCTACTAAACTTTATTACTGATCTTCCTTACAGAAAATTCTGCATAGTTTTGTAAAAATGGCTAATTTCACATGCTTTTTTTCAATAGCCGAGTATCTAAAAAAAACTATCGTCAATCACATCACTACCGAATTGCATTGTAGAGAATTGCCTCCACTATACGATATTGTGTTTGTATATTTAAACAATATTTTATTGGGCTAACAATTTGTTGTATGTTAAGAATACTTACTTAATTATTTTAACAAGTCGTTTGTAGTATTAACAGCAAAATTTGTTATTATTGAGTTATTTAAACTTAGAAATATCCTTCCTTATTTAGTTACCTACCTAATTTAATGTTTGTGTTTATTAATATTTGCATACTATTTTTGTGGCGAAATGTGTCATTGCACTATACGTTATGTTTACCTTTTGTACCTTATTTACCGCAAATAAATAATTTTGACTTTGTGTTAGTAATTGTACCTATGGCATCCCAAGCAGCAAAAACTAGTACTATAAAGAACCATAGAACGTTTTGTAAAAAACTGTTCTTGGTCCTATAAAACCCCAAAGAACGTATCTTTTATTCGGAAGTGGCGCATTTATATCTCTGTTCAGTGACAAAATAATTTTATTGCAGTGTTCCAAATGACGAAACAGTCCAATAAAATCTATGTAACAGTGATGCAGGTCTCAAAATAATGATGTACTGGCTACTGTAGGACCTTTTATAGTACTTTTTCTTACTATACAAGAGTTTAGTTTCCTTTACCTCACATTTTTCATTCACTATACATTATTTTACATTCGTGTTAGTGCAGAGTGCAAAAAATAAATAAAATAATTTTACAAAAGCATACAACCAATCTGAGGTGAGTAAGATTTTATTTTGTTATTATTATATTAGTCTATTACGGTGGAAATGATGTGCGACTGCAGGTTTACTGATAAACTAGGGATAGATTTACCATGAATTTAAAGTGCCCCCTCGAATTGTTGAGCTTTTACAAAAATATTTATCAAATAAAATGATTTCGATTTTTTAAGAGCCATTATAGTACTTGCCGTGACAATGTTTTCACTGTCAGTCATCGTGGATTCAACCTAAAATTGGGGTTCTGTGTGAGCATGGTGTTTTTTTTACTATTTTTCTGAAGACCATAGGTAATGAAAAAAAACTTAATTATAAACTGATTACTGACGAATAGAGTGAATTAATCATGTAACCAGTTTTTTTTTTTCGGGAAGAATATACGTAGTTATATCAAGTTTTACGTACCTAGTGTTTATATTTCTTTATATATAGTGCCTATGTTTGTATCTAGTAGCATTACTGGACTTTAGAAGCAATACCTTTATAAATATAAACTACAGTCAACATTGTGTTTTTTCAGTGTACCTAATGGACGCCAATATGGATATCGATAGATTTCTTAGTCGAGTCGATTTCATGATGCTTGCAGCAGCGGATTGGCCGTGGAAAATCACACATTTTATATTAAGTGCAAACTGTGTAAACTGTGGATTACATACTAATTCATCTTTACCGAGTCACTTCACCATATATAAAAGAAATATGGCCCAATTATTAAATGAATTATTTTTCTGGTGTCGGGGTTGCGATTTTATGGCTATTTATGACCATTATCCTTCCGATGAATGTCGGCTTTGCAATTAAATAACATTCTCATACATAAAAAATCTTTAAAATCTATTGAAAAATCAGCCCTAAGACTCCTGTTTTATACTAGCTTTAAATTGAATATTCCTGTGAAGTGAATATTCTAACTTTTTATATTTTTGACATATTTTCGAGTACTTACCTGATATTGTATAAGCTGAGTTAATTATGTGGGTTGATTTTAACGTGAGATCAAGACTGATAGGAGAATGAGAAATGAAAGATTTTTCTTTTTTAGTTCAAAATAAAGAACCATTTAATTAATAAAGATTTTTATTTATATACCATCTGCGTAAATAACCTTAGAAATTAGTAAAATGTGTTTATTATACAGTATGTAATAATGGCACAAAATAAGTTGTTGAGTTGTAAGAGATCGAGATAAGTTTACACTTTATTGCGTCAACTCTGAATAATCTTTGAATTTTGTTCATGTGCTTAGTTTTGCATTTATATATTATGTTCAAATATGATGATTTTATTGGAGTTTTAAAGATGTCCTCAATAGGTTCAACATGATTTCCATTTTGTACGGAACCGTTTCCCGTAATTGTGATTGTGAATGCACGTCGCATCAAAATGTCTGAATATTGTTATAAAAGCGAGCCAATAATCCTTTTTGGGACTTAACTGTCATTTAATAGAAACATTTATCTACATGTATGTGCCACTTTTGCGTCACTATAGTGATAAATACCCATTTATAATACTAACAAGCGAATTTCTAGGCACCAAAAAAGTTGTTATACAATAATTCTGCTCTATTATAGTGTCTGTGTGATATGCTTATCGGTAAAATTATAAGATGCATCTAAAAACTATTATACTACACTTACGTTCTATTAGCGTGATCTGAAATTAGACTACATCACAAAAACACTCTATTGTAAAGTCTTTGTGACTACTAACGCACACGTACTATAGCAGCGATCTGAATATCCACAATATCACAATATCGCCCTGTAGTTGAGTGTTCATCACTGCTATAACGAAACTACTATTGCACTTCGTTTGGAACCCTTATTACGCTAATCAGATAAATAAAGGCACCTGTTAACAATTTTATAGAGCAATATTATTATGTATTAGTTATATTAGAACTTGCTATAGTACTTGACTATAACGGTTGTATAAAATGGCGTAGTAAACGTTTACATCCTTTGTTTATAGGTATTTTTAGCTCTATAAGCATTTAGAGCAATAATGTACTGTCGAACGCTTTTATACAACACTCTGGCACCGCTAAAACCTTAATAAATCGTTTATAGAGCTTTTTAGAGTTATGAGCTGAAATAATAGGACTGAATTGCTGGTTGGGATATTATTTAAAGTACGAAAATTTTGCAGAATGTCGCCAGCCTCCTACGCCGCCTACACCAAATCGGAGCGTGAGGTTGCGGAAGCTTTATTGATTCTGAAATGTAAGTTTCGTCAAACTGAAAAGACAATAATTAATTTTTTAAAAATACTCTTTATTTTGACAAGGTGATGCGTTATGGTATTTTTTTACATTAACACAATTTTGAAGAGCATTTTTTATTTCAGAAGCATTTTATATAACCTTGGCCCCCAAACTTAGAATCTTTTGTACTGATCTCCCTTAGAGACAGCTGAACGTCGGGTACATCTTCAAAATTAAGAAATTTCTCTTTGGCATCTTGAATCTGATTCCTAGCAAAGAGTGTGTTTATTATTGAGTGTTTCGTTCCCACCTTGTATAAACCATCAACTGAAACACTTCGAGCATCTCCTTTGGCTCTATCGATGCTGGGAATAGGTATGGTGAAAGGTTTTCCAATCGCGATTGACGGAAAGTTTTGTTTAGATAATTGTTTCGTAACAAACAAATGCCTGAGCATGTAGACCTTCAATAGTCCTTTTTTGTTTATATTTATATATATTCTATATGTACAACGAATGCATGGAACAAATGTTTGAACATGTAACAAGTGCAGTCTTCGCAGTACAATTTAACGTTTGATCGAATTTTCCTCAGTCGTTTCTAAGATAGACTAGGCAAAGCCCGAAAAAGATTATTTTACTTACGGCACTTGACTTAAAATGTTGGTAATTCTAGGTTTGACTGAAAATACATCAGTTAGAGGCTGAAATTTGAATCTATTTCGTGGTTTGCCGAAAGGCGTTGATACAACCTAGGATGAACTAGTCATTCCGCGAAGAGGCTACATATCGATCGACCTTTGACTATAACATATATAAGGTCTAACTTTTTAAACACGAAATATTTCAAGAGTAACTTCTATAGGTCGTAAAGTCACCATAGCAACGAAAAATTTTTTTTTACCTAAGTGTATTTTTATAAAAAAAAAAAAAAAAATTACTTGACCCACAAAATAAATACTGTCTAAAGGTTTAAAAAGTAAAAAAAAGTTTAAAAAAGTAAAAGTAAGTAAGTAAGTTTAAAGTTTGTAAAGGTTTTATGCGAAATTTCGCAAGAATATTTAGAACTATAATAATTTCGTAAAAATAAAAACATTCAGAAAAAAAATTTTTTTTCTTTGCTATGGCGACTTTACGACTTGTAGAAGTTACTCTTGAAATATTTCGTGTTTAAAAAGTTAGACCCTATATATGGCTCCACTTATCTTTGACTCTCTACTAAACTTTATTACTGGTCTTCCGTACAGAAAATTCTGCAAAGTTTTGTAAAAATGGCTAATTTCACATGTTTTTTTTCAATAGCCGAGTATCTAAAAAAAACTAATTGTCAATCACATCACTACCGAATTGCATTGTAGAGAATTGCCTCCACTATATGATATTGTGTTTGTATATTTAAACAATATTTTATTGGGCTAACAATTTGTTGTATGTTAAAATTTGAGCAAAATTTATTGTTATTGAGTTAATTAAACTTAGAAATATCCTTCCTTATTTAGTTACCTACCTAATTTAAAGGGGTCTCCCTTGTTTGACCGAAAGGCATTTGACAAATTTTCACTTCCCAAAAAATTTTTCGCGTAATTTCATTTGCCAAATTATTACTTAGCAAAAAATCTATTCACAAAAAATTGTAACGCAAACCTAATGTTTGGGAAGTGAACGTTTAAACTTATAACTTGTTTACCAACAAGTACTTTTAACATTTTTTATTTAGTCAAATATTTCAGTTGGAATAACAGTTTTTACGCAAAATCAAATAAGACAAATTCTAAACAGGTTATAATAATATGAATATTAACTATTCTTTTTTTTTTAGTTAGTATCGTTTTTTTCCATACTTTTTTTTCTATATAATGTAGTCGTTCCTGGAGGTTACAGTTTTAACCTAACCTAACCATTTTTTTTTAAATAAGTAAGTAATTATCCTAATCTAAATAGTTCAGTTCCGGGTAACCTACTAAAAACAATCTCTTTTTTCTATTAATGCAAGTCGTTTCTGGCACTCGCCGGCCGCTCCCGCGGCACCGCTCGCTACGCTCGCTCGGCTCGTGCGTAGGGGGTCACAGTTTTAACCTAACCTAACCTACCCTATTTTTGCTTTAATATTTTTTGTCTTAACAAATCATTTCACCAAACGTTTAGTGTCTGAAGATTTTTTGCTGTAATAAATCATTTGAGTAAAGACCAAATGCCATAATGACATTATACTTGGTAATATTTTGCCAAGTAAAAATTTGACCAAGTAAAAATATGCGTACTAAAATCATTCGAAATATTGCAATGGTATAAAAAAAAGTTGCTAAAATTTGTTTGGGTAATGAAATTTGGTCAAAATCTTTTCGGCAAAACGGCAGGCTCCCAATTTAAAGTTTGTGTTTATGCCACAAAAAAGCGGTAACTTGGTACAGCTAAACGTGAACGAAAATAAATTTCATCGATTGCAAATAGGATGCCTAACAAAACTTCCTCTACATTACCTACCTAATTTAATGTTTGTGTTTATTAATATTTGCATGCTATTTTTGTGGCGAAATGTGTCATTGCACTATACGTTATATTTACCTTTTGTACCGCATTTACCGCAAATAAATAATTTTGACTTTGTGTTAGTAATTGTACTTATGGCATATTATTTACAGTACGAAAATTTTGCAGAATGTCGCCAGCCTCCTACGCCGCCTACACCAAATCCGAGCGTGAGGCTGCGGAAGCCTTGTTGCATCTGAAATGTAAGTTTCGTCAAACTGAAAACTATAAGTTTGTAATTTATTTTTTTCAAACACATTTCTACCAGCAATAAACCTATTGCAAGTGTAAACCTCCATTTTTTCTTTGCAGATGGCCGAGACAAAAAAGCGGTAACTTGGTACAGCTAAACGTGAACGAAAATAAATTTCATCGATTGCATATAGGATGCCTAACAAAACTTCCTCTACATTATAACCTACCTAATTTAATGTTTGTGTTTATTAATATTTGCATGCTATTTTTGTGGCGAAATGTGTCATTGCACTATACGTTATGTTTACCTTTTGTACCACATTTACCGCAAATAAATAATTTTGACTTTGTGTTAGTAATTGTACTTATGGCATATTATTTACAGTACGAAAATTTTGCAGAATGTCGCCAGCCTCCTACGCCGCCTACACCAAATCGGAGCGTGAGGTTGCGGAAGCTTTATTGATTCTGAAATGTAAGTTTCGTCAAACTGAAAACTATAAGTTTATAATTTAGTTTTTTCAATCACATTTCTACCAGTAAAAAACCTACTGCAAGTGTAAACCTCCATTTTTTCTTTGCATATGGCCGAGACAAAAAAACGGTAAGTTGTTACAGCTAAACGTGAACGAAAATAAATTTCATCGATTGCAAATAAGATGCCTAACAAAACTTATGCTTTATTTTAGAACCAACCAACCAGATAAAGGTATAATAACTTCGCCAAAAGTTGGACTATGTATTAGGGTGGAACACTTTTGTATGAAAAATGCTTTTATTTCTAATTTCGGATTGGAATATCAGGGAAAAGTTACTTTATATAAATACGAATAACACCGCTTAATTTGGAAGTTCTAGCTTGAGAGCTTGAGTCTCCGCCAGAGATTTGAAATTTCACCTTTTAAGTTTTTACGGACATTTCCTATGGTACACTCTTCAAAAATGATACCTAAATATGAAATATTGTGACTGTAAAGATTAAAACAAAACAATGTTTTCATTACTAAAAATATGAATTTAAATAAAAAACGTTATTTTTTGTAGTAAAATCCATTTTCGTCCCGATGTTTGGAATGATCTTTCGATATGCTAATTTAGATTTTATGAATCCTTTCCTTGCCACAACAGACTGAGACATGTCGCATACACTTAAAGCTGCTTCTGTAACAACTTTGACGGATCTCGTGGGTGTGGCAAGGCAGTCTCAGAAACTCCAAAACAGGATCGCCTTCATTTCTTAAGGTTTGTTTTAAGGTCTTGTTTCACCTCATTGGAAGTATTCGACGTCAATTGAATTGTGCCTGTTGTTTGAAAGCACGTACTTAACCAATTATTCTGCATTTTTTAACACTGGATAAGACCCGTTTTTCCTATAACGATTCATTTGTTAGTACGTTGGTCTTCTAAAAATGTTTGTTCGTCCTGTGGCACCCGTTTTTCTCTCAAAGAAGTATAGCTTACAATAAGTTCTTTACATTTACATGCAGCTATGTCAAAAAAGTTCTGCTCTGGACTCTGAACACTAACTTTTTTAAATTACAACATTTTGAGTAAACACTTTTTAATAACTATAAGGCTCGTTTGTGAGTGACGATTGAAATAACGATTTTACTCATAACTCTTTAAAAACTTTCGTCGCGACTATTTCAGTTATTCCAAAAAGTAGACTGTTCTTTAGTTGTGTCTTTTCAAATTTTTAAGTCTTGAAGAACCTATTCATAGAATTTCATTACATTTTCGTGCGTATGTAAGATATTTTCTTTCATTCAAAAGTGGTCTATCACAAAACTTCGGAAATTTTATCTTTTGTCTCGTAGATCTCATGATAAAACACTTAAATCCGTAAATCAACAAGAACTTTCGAAAATAATTAACCTAATAATAAAATTATCGCAACTAGCTAAAACAAACACCGCAATTCGTAGTTCAGTGCGTGCCACCCTCCCCGCTTTGTCCCACACTTGCCACTCCGTTACTGCGCCAAAATGTAACTTTTTATGACTATTCCAAATCAAGATTCGAAACAAAACAAATTTCGTTCCACCCTACTATGTATGCTGTTGCAAAAAATACGAGGAAATCCGATGATGCTAGTACATCTATCCGTCAGTGTGTTTTACTAGGCTAGGCTGGAGCTTGGAGAAATCACCATTCCAGTCATCATGACATGAGAATTCCTAATCTAATTTTCAACGTTATTCCTCAGGACATGCATAAGGGTGAAAATTGGTCTAGCGTCAGTGAGCACGGTAGTACCTCATTTCTCTGTCTACTGGGGTTTTACGTTTGGATCTATGATGTTTAGTTACCATTTGCTTATGTAAGAAATTAAGCATAAATGTGAATAACAAGCAATGTCCCATCAAAACTTCTTCTATGGCTTATCTTACAATGTCATTGATTTTCAGACTAACGCACAACCACAAAGCGCTTTGCCTCATGTGGAGCATGCGCAAAATGATAATAGCGAGAGCGATAGTGATTCAGAGGTAGGTTTCGATTCTTATTTTGCCATAACGCTACTCTGTTCCTATTTCTATTTCATTGCTAAAATGTCATTATGTTTTCAGCGAAATGTTAAAATTGAACGGAGCAAAACTCGGAACTCCAGCAAATCTACAACAAAATATACTCCTCAGTACAATCGTAAAGAATCATTCGGCAAACAATCACATGGCTCGTTGAATGCAAATAATACAAGACGGCGACCTATCATCAGCAGCACACCAGTCCCTAGCAGCAGTGCATAGGAAAACATAAGATTATGTTGCGACCAAGCAACACAGACAGAGGGATCATTTCTACCTGTACCTGATCCTAGAATCCAAGTGTTATTAGCACTCGTCAAAGGTATTCACAGTAGATTTCAGCATTTGTTATCCCGTGCCGGTGTGAACTTGGATGGTTTGATGTCGATGTCAGAATCAAGGCATAATGAGGAAGTTTTAAATATCGCACCGAATGACTCCTGGATTGATCCAAATAATCCCGTGAATGAGCGTCACCACGTGATAACAGCAGAATTTGTTGAAGAAGTTGGTGCTGAAGAAGTAGTAGAAGATAACGGTGTGGAGCAACAAGTAAATAGTTCGATAGTTAAAACTGAAGAGAAATTCAATCCTAATTCAAACACACTACGCGTTTGTGGGATGTCAACACAAACTACTAATAAATAACGAGATTGTGAATGATGTTGATATGGTAATCATTTTTTCTTTCTTTTTTATATTTCGCTATCAAGTATTCTTGGACAGTCCGATCTGCAGATTCATAACGATAGTGTAGAGAGACCTTCAAGACTCGTCACTTTAACTTGCTATTGTTTGTTAATCTTCATCCAACAAAGGAGCGCAGTGCATGTTCGCTGTATTCAATTTTGTACTCCCAGTCGCAATAATTCATAGGACTCTTGCAGTTGGTAACACTCGCACGCTTACATAGTTATAATAATCACGAAAAGAACAAATTAAACTAATCACCATGTCCTTTCAGGTGCCGATTGGGAATGGCAACGCTAAAGTGCCTGCAAGACTGCTGAATGCCATTGACTGGAATTCGTATACTTCAGCTACAAGGCAATTACTTCGGGCTATCTTCCCGCGAAAGTAATTCAAAAATAAAAATTTGTAAAAAAAATATACACTACGTATTGTACAAAATTCTTAAGTATTTATTTTCTTTTAGGGTATTGGCGACGCACTCGCTAACAGGCAAGCAGTCCCCGGCGTTTTTGAATAGACCTCCGAAGAAAATTTTAGATCCCCAACTTGTTATTGATATTGTGAAGACAGTTTCAACAAAATGTGGTGTTCCAAAGAATTTAGTGAGGTAATTATTTGATACAAAACTTAATCATGCCCACTTTTGTTCCACTTCTTCTTTCCTTTCACTGACGACATCTGCCTACAGGAAGTGAAAAGAAATGACCAAAACATTCGCCGTTGTAGGGTTAAATGTCACGCAATAATGTTGATTGTTTTTTTTTGTTTTTACAGAAACAGTATAACAATCAAGTGCGCAGACGAAGCAAAGTTATATCGTAATCGGCAACAATCGGGCAGACATCAGCAAGCTCGCAAGCCTCTTCATCCAAACGACGAAAACGCCATCTACACCTTCATCGGACGAATCTCACGCTAATATGAAATAATAAAGTTAAATTGAAAACTTTAATAAAATTTTATTTTCATTCAGTCATTTAAACAATAATAAAACAACTTAATCAATTTAATTAGAATTAAATATCAAACAATTGAATACAGAAAAAGGAAAACCATAAGAGTAATTAAGTACCTTAAAAGGTATTGTTTCGACGTACTAATATACTTATCTAGATTTGTTGGCGTTTGTACAAATCTAGATAAGTACACTAGTACGCCGCACATCAAGCTACTACAATCTGTCAAAGGATACAGTGGGCGAATGTGGCCCAAGCGTCGCCAAGGATGAATCAAATACCAAATGGAAGGGTACAATGTACTGTTCAAACACGCAGAAAGATATCAAAATCTGTCCGAGAGATTTCGAGAAATGATAAGCTTATTTTTGTCTTCAAAGATATTATTGGTTTTTATTATTTTGTTTCACTGTCAATATTATGGGTGAATATCAACAATGTGCATTTTTATTCAATTTTGGTGGCGAAATTTTTTCTTCATTATTCGTGAAAAATAAGGGGCTGTCATAAGAAAAGAAACTCCAAGCTGGAAGGATCTTCAAGAGGGCTCAGAAAATCTCGATAACTTTTTGAGATATTTAAGTTCAAAGTTTAGTGTGGCCACCAAAATTTAAAATCGCCCACCAAAATCGACAGTGCCCACCAAAATTGAAAATCAGTGGCACCAAAATTTAATTTCTCCGTCACAAACCTCAATCTCACTAATAAAGCTCAATGTAACTAATCTCACAAATTCTCATTCTCATCAATAACTTCATCAGGTTGTTAAAAATATTTATTATTATTTATCTGATCTATCATTATGAGTTTATGACACAAAAAAAACGAAAACAAAAAACATAAATATTTTTATTTTAAACAAAATTAATAATAAAGACCAAGTGGTAATAAATACTAAATCTAGTGGAGATAAGGTCGTTTCGAAGCCAGAGATTCTGTCGGAAGTCGAAAACTTCTACGGTAAGTTGTACGCATCGCATGAATCTCGACGTGATCCCGAAAATAAGGATTCCAAAGCCACCTTAACCCGCCATTCCACAAAAGACCTACCAGAATTCAGCCAAAACAAAATCGGGGCGTCACTTAGACAGCTTAAAAATGGAAAAACGCCTGGTGAGGATGGGATAACGACTGAGATCCTGAAAGCGGGAGGAAGTCCTGTATTAAGAAAGCTACGGGAGCTTTTCAACTCGGTCCTGGTCTCTGGGAGAACTCCAGAAGCGTGATGAAGGAGCGTGGTCGTTCTTTTCTTTAAAAAGGGGTACAAGACCCTATTCAAGAATAACTGACCCATTTCGCTCCTTAGCCACGTGTATTAGCTGTTTTCAAAAGTCATCACGAATCGTCTAGCGCGAAGACTCGACGACTTCCAGCCACCGGAGCAGGCCGGGTTTCGAGGAGGATTCAGCACCATAGACCACATCCACACAGTACGGCAGATCATACAGAAGTTCGAAGAGTATATCGGCCGCTGTGTCTTACATTCGTGGACTACGAGAAGACTTTTGACTCTGTCGAGATCTGGTCAGTTCTGGAGTCTCTGCAGCGATGCCAAGTCGACTAGCGATATATCCAAGTGCTGAGAACTCTTTATGAAAACATCACAATAACCATTCAAACTCAGAACCAGCAAACAGAGCATATCCAATTGCGTCAGGGGGTGAGCCAAGGGGACGTAATTTAGCCAAAAAAATAGTTCACCAACGCACCTTTTTTTTGGATGGGAAATCATCAAATGACCCCCCCCCCTCTCTGGACGGATTGGAAGGGAGTGTCAGACTTGTGTCCATGTTCCTTACAGTCCCGCAGCCCCTCACCAACGCACCTGGCATTAACATCAACGGCGAGCACATCTTACACTTGAGATTTGCATTGCAGTTGAAATCGTCAAACTGGCTGAAGCGATGCTCGACTTTGCAGCACATGCTGGATGGCCTAATGGATTCATCAATACGCATTGATCTCAGGGTGAACTTGGACAAAACCCAGGTTATGTTCAACGAACACGTCACCCGGAACCAGGACCTATTGTCAATGGCGGTTCTCTCGAGGTTGTTCGAGAATATGTTTATCTCGGGCAAACTCTGCAGTTTGGTAAGAACAACATTAAGAGGGAGACTGACAGAAGAATTCAGCTGCGCTGGGCAACTTTTGGTAAACTTCGTCGGGTCTTCTCGTCGCGTATTGCACAGAGCCTAAAGACTAAGGTCTTCAACCAGTACGTCCTGCCTGTTATGACTTATAGGGCTGAAACGTGGACACTCTCGGTACGGCTGGTCCATAAATTCGAGGTCGCTCAGCGAGCTATGGAAAGGGCTATGCTTGGGCTCAATGCTTTATGATGTAATTTTTTGTTGTTTCAAACAAAATAAAAAATATTAAATCCAAGGAGAGACACAGTGAAACAGCAAACAGATCATTACCATTTCACCAACGCTCTAGTGACTACGCTCTACAGATTTCAGTTAAACTAAAAAACCTTAACTCAATATTTGGATGCTAATCACCAGACTAGATTAATGGTTTCTACAATCAGTATTTAAATCTAAGAAAGGAATTTAAAGTTTTCAAATATAAATCTTCTCTCATCGTATGCCACCCTTATAATAATTGGTCTTACTTACTGCCAAGTACATAACATTTATTTGTTTGCTAATAAAACTGTCCTGCAACGTAAAAACTGGCTATTTAGGTACAAACCATACATATACAGTACATACTTAAAATTTAGTGGCTCGTTTTCAATTTTGGTGCCGGGAAAACGCCACCAAAGCCACCAAAATTGAGCCACCAAAATTGGGACCAGGCATAAAAAAAATCTTTAAAAATAGGGGTTTTAAGTTCCGATTAAATTGATGTTACTGATTTATACGAAAACCTAATCACTAGCTATAACGTGAAGCTTACTATTAAAACACTTTAAAATCGACAGCAAATCGATCCACCAAAATTGAACAATTCTTGTCCCCCTTCCCACCCAAGGTGAGTACTTAAGTTTTTGGGGGGTAATCACAGCACTAATCACATACCTGTTACGCGAAACTGCTGGTTCAAGACTTAGAGATGCGAAATAATAAAACACGATTGATCACACACGCCCGAAACTTCATGTTATTGTAAATTGAAAAAGTGCCGCGAAAATTTTGGTTTTTGCTTGGACAAACTTTGATCGAGTGTCCTATGCTTTTAAATTAGATTTTCTAATATGGTTTAATTGTTTTTAGATAGTGTGTCTTATGCATATACGAAGGAAATTGTTTATTTGCTATTTTACCCCAAATTGTTACTTTGGTGAATGCAATTATATCAAAAAATGGAACTGGGACAAGCCACCAAACTTGAATTTTAAGGTGTTTTTTTTTTCCTGATTATTTATATATACTTATAAAAAACAAAACATGTGGCCCTAATTGAACCAAGTTACGTAGTTCACTATAAAAAAAAATAAGAAACATCCTATCATTTTACACCTCGATTCTCAACGTGGACACGTAAAATTTGCTGCTGTGATATTCACCCTTATCATAGTTTTTCCTTGGTATTTGCAATTGAAAATCATAACTTCATTCTTACGATCGTCAATATACAACATTATCATCTTCATCATCATCGAGTAACGATAATTTTATTTTAAGTTAGTTAGTTCATAGTTTTTTTTTTTTGCTTTTTTGACGAATATTACTATAGTTTCAACTTCGTATTTTATAATACTCGTATTTTATTATTACACTTAAAAAAACATTTCTTGTCTTCTTTTATCTCTTGTTTATTTTATAATGGCGAAGAGGGACCAAACCGAAAAGATGATCGATTAATAATGATAATAAAAGGTGATATGATTCTTTTTTACTATAAATACTAAAAATAATAATAATAAACATATCCGACAATGTCACTAAATAAAATAAGTAATCTATAATAACTTCTAAGGCAAAAATAAACTTATCTTTACTCAATGATGATGATGATCAAAAACGATGATTTTACAAATATGAAGCGAAGATTTTTAACTATAAATACGTAATACGTACCTATAACAAATAACATACCGACAATGAAGCAAAATAAAAAATCCGTAGTAACTTCGGAGGCAAAAATAAGCTATAATTTCTCGAAATCCCTCGGACAGATTTTGATGCCCTTCTGCTTGTGTGAACAGTACATCCCTTTCATTTGACATAATAGGGAATATGCAAGAAATACAAAACTTTTATTATTTCTTAAAAATGCCTTGTATTGGTCCATAAAAACATTGTGGTACACTTGTTTAATTTTCTAATACAACACTTACTTTACAATTTAATATTTCATGTAGCGTGTTTTAGGTGAAACGGAACGCAAACTCAAAACGCATCGCCCCTCGATAACGCCGGTAGTGACGTCAAATACCATGTGTCAAAGAAACACTTTTATTTCAAAAGTACTTAAAGTTTCACTAAGATTTTATTATAATATTGTTATTGCAATGTTTACTTGAATAAAGGAAATGCAATTTGCCGAATTAATATATTAAGGGTAAAAAATTAGATGTAAACAAGGCAGATAGAGGTAAATGACGTCACATAACATGACATGAATGGCCGCGACATTACGGACGTTTGAACTGTCGTAGAAAATTGTAGGAGTTTAATTTATTTTTTGAGCGACAAGCAGTAGTTGAACTTAACTTTTAATTATTTTCTTGGGTTGATAGTATTGTATTTTATTGATTTAAGTGAAGAAAAAATTACATGCATATTCCCTATTATGATTCATCCTTGGCGACGCTTGGACCAACTCCCATACATTTTTGGCCACTGTCTTTGCTTTGATATATTTTCAACTTTAGTATTAGGTTCAAGGTTGATCGGAAAATTTTGTCAGTTTGATGTACTGGCGTCTGTAGATATATTTACTTGATGTCACAAAACGTGAAACGTTACACCTTTTCCGCATCGCTCGCTCTTGCATTCTCATGTTTCCGGAAACTTGTGTGCATTGATCGACAAAATATCTGAATAACTCCTATTTCAGTTGAATGGTCAGAAGTAAATTGAACCTACCCCAGGAGGAGTGCAAAAACTTTGGTACGTTCTCTACATTCAAGAGTTTTTAGTTCATAAATTGGCAGAATTAGTTCTATTTATGTATAAATAGACAAAAGAAAACCCATCAAATTCAAGGTGGATGCTAAAATTATTCTACGTTTTCTCAATGTCACGCTAATATGAAATAATAAAGTTAAATTGAAAACTTTAATAAAATTTTATTTTCATTCAGTCATTTAAACAATAATAAAACAACTTAATCAATTTAATTAGAATTAAATATCAAACAATTGAATACAGAAAAAGGAAAACCATAAGAGTAATTAAGTACCTTAAAAGGTATTGTTTCGACGTACTAATATACTTATCTAGATTTGTTGGCGTTTGTACAAATCTAGATAAGTACACTAGTACGCCGCACATCAAGCTACTACAATCTGTCAAAGGATACAGTGGGCGAATGTGGCCAAGGATGAATCAAATACCAAATGGAAGGGTACAATGTACTGTTCAAACACGCAGAAAGATATCAAAATCTGTCCGAGAGATTTCGAGAAATGATAAGCTTATTTTTGTCTTCAAAGATATTATTGGTTTTTATTATTTTGTTTCACTGTCAATATTATCATAGTTTTTCCTTGGTATTTGCAATTGAAAATCATAACTTCATTCTTACGATCGTCAATATACAACATTATCATCTTCATCATCATCGAGTAACGATAATTTTATTTTAAGTTAGTTAGTTCATAGTTTTTTTTTTTGCTTTTTTGACGAATATTACTATAGTTTCAACTTCGTATTTTATAATACTCGTATTTTATTATTACACTTAAAAAAACATTTCTTGTCTTCTTTTATCTCTTGTTTATTTTATAATGGCGAAGAGGGACCAAACCGAAAAGATGATCGATTAATAATGATAATAAAAGGTGATATGATTCTTTTTTACTATAAATACTAAAAATAATAATAATAAACATATCCGACAATGTCACTAAATAAAATAAGTAATCTATAATAACTACTAAGGCAAAAATAAACTTATCTTTACTCAATGATGATGATGATCAAAAACGATGATTTTACAAATATGAAGCGAAGATTTTTAACTATAAATACGTAATACGTACCTATAACAAATAACATACCGACAATGAAGCAAAATAAAAAATCCGTAGTAACTTCGGAGGCAAAAATAAGCTATAATTTCTCGAAATCCCTCGGACAGATTTTGATGCCCTTCTGCTTGTGTGAACAGTACATCCCTTTCATTTGACATAATAGGGAATATGCAAGAAATACAAAACTTTTATTATTTCTTAAAAATGCCTTGTATTGGTCCATAAAAACATTCCAAACCCATCAAATTCAAGGTGGATGCTAAAATTATTCTACGTTTTCTCAATGGGTAAGCTTTTCTGTATAGGTCGACAAAGCTGTTAGTCCTTGTAAATGATCGATCAAACGAAACCCTTACACTTATCCAAGGTATCCTAATTCCTTTTTTTTATTAGAGTTTAGCTCATTGTTTAACCCATATTAGCTTTTTTATTCTGGGTAAACCCCCCTCCGAACCAAATTCCTGGCTACAGCCCTGCACATCACCTATCCCTATAATCGAACAACCGGCCAATGTGCACTGGATAGATTGTGGTATCAAAAGCTACAACAATATTTTTATATTTGTACCCTCTCTGGCAGATCAAGGTCCCTTCGATAAAATTTGCTTCGGGCCCCGCGCTTGCTTAATCCGGCACTGTTGTCAGAATCGGGGAGTGCGAATTTCGACCCTCATCTTATCTTAGCCATAGCTTACAGCGTAAAGAAAGAAAGAAAGAAAGAAAAAATATTTATTTGTCGCAGGGACATGATGTGCATCATACAAAATGACAAAAAAATACAATAAACATAAGGTACAACGCATAACAAATATTTATAATATCAACAGGACGGGATAAAAAAAAAGGAAAAAAAAATACGTTAACATCTTGCACGTCGTGACTGCGACAAGCAGGTTACCACTAGAGGTTTGCACCGGAGCAGTGAGTACCGGAGAATAACCGGTGATTTACCGGTAAAAGTACTCGATTGAAATAACCGGTAATTAACCGATTGATCTCCGGTGATCGTCGCATCTTATTTTTTGTTTATATAATAAATTTACACAAATAAAAGACACACATTTAAAGCCTTTAGACGAAATAGCCTTTAAATACCTACCATTTTTTTTTTTTTTTTTTTTTTTTTTTTTTTTTTTTTTTTTTTTTTACGGATGGGAAATCATCAAATGACTTCTCCCGCTCTGGGTGGAGTGGGAGGGAGTGTCAGACTCTTACTGACTAAAACCCATCCATGTTCCTTCATTGCCCTTTGCTTTTGTGCTTTACTTCTGTAAGGTCACAGAGAGTATTTTCGGCGACAGGACAAACACTAAAATATCGTAGAAGAAACAAGTACGCTATGACGCTGTTGACATGTTGTGTTTCTTAAATCAAAATCAGCATTATTTTGTTGTTTTTAATGAACTTTTTTTAAAATAAATGATTATATAAAGTATATCAATTGATTATTCTTATTTCTTCATCTTTAATGTATAAATTTAAAAAAGAAACAAAATTTCTTTATTCTCCGGTGATCTCCGGTTTTTCACCGGAGATTGCCCAATCACCGGTGAATTCAATCGGTTGTTGAAATCTCGCTCCGGTGCAAACCTCTAGTTACCACTCAGCATGATGCGTATGTAGTGGTCCAGTTCAGGAATAAATGCTTTACGAGTGGTCCAATTAGTTTATTCTACTATTCTAACGGCTATTCGCCTGCACTGACATTAACTATAAGTGCCGTATATAAGGAATTTATTTATTAACTGGAATGAGTACGAACAAAATTTTGATATCAAAAAACCGTTTGAAAATGAACTTTATCTAAAAGACACGAGTTCGTATTACTTTAATTAATTCAAAGGGGAAAGACAACTTCAGAGCGAGAAAGTGACCAGAGTGGATTGTGTCCTTGTCTAACAATTGCCAGTAATAAAAAAATAAACAAATATTTTTTATCTTTACTTTTTTAAACCCTTCCATTTTGGCGGCAACCGTCGATTCAACCGATTTTTTTTATTCGACACAAAAGTCTCGAGTCAAATCCAAAAAGTCTGAATAAACTCCTTGGTCAAGTTAAATACTATTAATTTATTTTTTTAATTCACAGTAATTCTTATTAATATTTGGAAATCATAACATAACATCACGCTTGTAATCCTTGAAGGGTTAGGCAGAGGTGTACGTAATGGTACACTGACTTTTCACCAGTTTTGGAAATCATGGCAATATAAATCACTTTTAAACACTATAAAGTTCATAGTCGTACGTAGTAATGAAAATAATATGTAAAAAATTTCATAAATAAGAAAAAATTGTTCGGAGATCACGCTTGTCGTCGGCAGTAGTTTGCTGTAAAATATTAATAATACGGTTTTGTTTCCATGCAGACTCCCTAACAATGAAAGTATTCAGCAACGATGGCTTGAAGTTGTCCCTTTAACGAAGAAGTATTCAACCTATTGCCTAGTTTGCAAAAGTCCTCCATCATCAGCATCTTCACTACCTAAATATAAGATTACTGTCTCATACAATAAACCAACAATTACATAAAACCATAATATTATGTCTAATAATGTATAGTGTGATTAGTAAATTTATCAAATACTATTAAGTTGTTAGAATAGGTATGCTACATGCTCATGCTTCATGTATGTGAATATTGCAGCCCTGTACGCTTTAAAATCTCTTTACAAATGAAGGATGTAACCTAACATGTAGACCACCGTGAACGAAAATAAGTGTCACGTATTCTTCACATCATAAACCTATCCCATTACAGAGTTTTTTTAACTGTGGCACCCTTGCAGAACTAAAAGTTATGGAAATACGTTACCGTTGCTACATGCCGGCAGCAGTCAGATGAGGTTTTTTTAGTATTATTATACCTAATAATTAAGTAGATATATTTTTACAAATGGCTCTGCCTTAGATGAACAGTATGCGTAGGTTTCGGCTTCGCCCTGTCTTTTTATACACCGTAATTTTGAATAAACTGCTACTCTTGCGAAACGGGGAGTGGGATGCTAGTAAGTTATAACAGTATAGCTGTTCCAAATGTAAGTACAAATAATGGACACCCTATTAGAAAGAGATGACTTCCACTCTCGAAGTTCTCTCACTCGGAACGGCTTTGTGTTGCACGTCATCATTCCAGTTGGTATATAAGTTCCTTGGTCGTGAATTATTCCCAAACGCATCAAGAGAGTTATTTAATTAAAAGCACTAGACAATTTTGTTACTATTCTACCTATGTGGATCTTAAAGAGTCACCTCTTTAAATTAATATCGATTTCCTTTAGTCGATTTCAGAAGTGATTTTCTGAGGCAATGCACAAATTGAAAAAAAAAACGAACTGACATTAGTGACATTTACTTTTGACACCTGACGTTCCCTTCCCTCCCTGCCCCTGGCTTGTTTTGTTTGTATTTTAGTTTTCGTTCGTTCCATGTTAGTGCCTTTCTTCGCGAAATTAATCCGCCGATCTGCGTTGAGTTGAGTCCTTTCCCCGAGTGACCCCCGTGGTGAAGTGTAAGAATTTCCCGAAGTTATTGTGTGAGTCCGGAGTCGAGCTTTTAGTTCCTCCGCCATTTTAGCGCAATCGTATTTTTGCGACCCGGACGCTTCGTTTACGGGCTGTTTCTTTGCGATATTGACGCTTGTGATTTGTTTGTGTCATGCCTAAACGGTGTGCATTGGGTTGTTCAAACAGTAAGTATAAAAATCATCATTACCTATATCTTTATCTAACTTACATGCTTGTCCGAAATAATAGTTAAACAGGATAAGATTAACATTATGGATTTTTGTACTCCTCAAGTACACCTCTCCCTCCCCACTTGACTGCCTTGTTGGTCTAGTGGTCCCAAGCGCTACCCCTGAACATGAGGTCCTGGGTTTAATTCCCAAGTGGGGCCAAGTGTTATTGGGTTTTACCATTAATCTTTTCTTAGTAGCAGCCTGGAGTCTGGGATTGTGTGTTGTGTTGATGGCAATAGGCTCGCCCCCTATTACATGCGACTTAAACATAACTGGCAAAATGTGGGTGTACCTACTGAGGGTATAACTCTGCCTAACTCTTCGGGGAAACAAGGTTGACATGTTATTAAAAGTCATTGTTCAAAGTTTCGTACAATAGAGGTTCATAGTTTTTAGGAGTGCTTACTTATTTAAAAGGTCACATTCAAGTGTGACCAGACAACAACTAAGGCTCCACTGTCCATCCGTCTGTTACAGAGCTGTATCACAGAATGTAAACTTCTATGGCCGGTATAACAACAAATAATAAATCAAATAAAGTTAAAAATTAAAGGGGTATCCTTTTCTGGTTACAAAAGTACTAAAAAAAAAGTAGTGTTGAATATTATATGGGGGACTGGAAACCTTTAGTCTGTCTCGCACTTGGCTGCTTTTTATAATATGTATTAGAAGGATCATTGGCTAAGATGTCATATTGTTACGCATCGTTACTCAGGAACAATGGTTTTAGATCTTTAAACTTTTCAAGATAAAAATTGTGATTTTTCTTTTTTTTTCAGAGTCCGCCTACCATAAATTTCCACATCCAGAAAATAATCCTGACCGTTTCAAGGCTTGGGTTCATATAGCTGGTGGGAAGTTAGATAGTCCAACTGATTATGAACTGTATAGGAAGAAGGTTATCTGTGATATGCATTTTACAGTCAGGGATAGAAACAGAAATAACCGGTTGAATTTCCTAGCCGTGCCATCACTTCATCTTCCTGGTAAGATTTACATAACATTATTACTGGGCTTCAGTTGAAGTTAGCATTTTGCTAATATTACATTTTTAACTAACATTAGGCAAAAACATGGCCAAAATGATGGGAATTAATTTTGCCCTTGTTTTTTAACAATGTTGTCCCATATTATAATTATACCTATGTTGCTTAGTATGTAGGCTACATTGCTAGTATTGTTTTATTTTTATGCTTATCAGTAATTTTTTAATTCATATTATTTTCATTTTATATTCTTATAATGATAACAAAAACATTTATGGTGGTTATTCCGTGTGGTGGAAAAATAAAACGCTTTTGGTCCCACTTCTAATTAAAAACTCTTTAACATTATTATTTTTCTTTATTTTTAAAATAAATAATTTCATTATTATCTTATTTTTCAGGCAAGTCTGATGAAGTTGGTACTTCAGAGAACGTTTTACTTGCACCTGAACCTGTGAATGAAGAAAGCAGCCTTGCTACATTGAAACCGACACTGACAGGTACTTATATTGTATAACGGGCTGGTTTCCGCAACTCCACGTCAAATCGCGTATTTTGAGAGGTACTTGCATAATATTTATTGCATTCTTGTTGTTTGTACATAAATAAAGTAAGACTAAGAACCCCACACATTTCTGGGTATGGACTTTTTACTCTTATTATAACTTGTCATGATAGTGCCATAGCTACATGTTTTCTGTGAAAATTTCTACTGGCTAGCTATCACGGTTTTAAAGAAATAGCCCTGTTATAGACAGACACAGACGGCACAAGCTTAGGATTAGGGTTGCAGCACATTTGGGCATGGAACCATATAAAACAGTAAACATGTTCCCTGAAAGAGCTCAGGGCTGGGGAAGCTGCAGGAAATTAAATTTAAAAAGAATAACAAAATAATATTTCGCTCATATTACAGATAACCATGCTGGAATTATAGCTTCAGGACACATTTATTGCCCACCCCCTAAGACGGCAATTAAAAAAAAGCAAAGTAAGTTTATTTATAGGTGCCATCAGCAACTTCAAAAGGTTATTATCGCCCACCTTATGAAAGGTATTTTAGTTATTGGTTATAACAAATGAAATACAACTTGTATTTGGCAACATTTATTTTGGGCCTAACATAATAAAATATAAGTACAGTAAATGTTATAGTTGTTGAGCTCAAAACAGTTCATGGCTATTTCGATTCTAGCCTAAGTTACAACTTCAATGATAAAAAAAAATGACAACATTGAAGAGCTTGGTGTCGCTGTGAATAGTGTGGAACTTGCACGCTAAAACATATTCTTTTATTTTTCAGGCAAGTGTGATGAAGTTGGTACTTCAGAGAACCTTTTACTTGCACCTGAACCTGTGAATGAAGAAAGCAGCCTTGCTACATTGAAACCGACACTGACAGGTATTTACATACTAATTCCAATTATTTATTGCATTCATATCGTTGGTAAATATATCCATAAAGTTAGGCTCGATTAAATCTAAAAATAACACACAAACAAAATCAATATTTCTCTCATGTTACAGATAACTCGGGCAGAATTATATCTTTAGACCATAATTATTGTCGACTGCAGAAGAAGGCAATAAATAAAAACAATAGTAAGTTTTGTTAGGTTTATTAGGAGACAGAGTGCACTTTTAAGGGAAACACAATGGTGGTCGGTAGTGGATCACCATAGTGTTTCCCTAAAATTCAACCCAACTAAAAATCAAATGGACAGTATTTGGCCATAATTTGAGTATCTGGCATAGCATATAAGTGCTAGCATGCTTATTTTGGGACTAAAAAAATTGTGTTTTTTTTACAGATAATCATCAACAGCAGGAGTTGCCGTCATTTTATTTGAACCAGCTCAAAACAATGAGAAGAAAAGTTAAAATTTTGCAATCGAACTTGATCAGATCACAAAAGAAAAACAAAACACTTCAATCTAAAATAGCCAGTGCTGAAAAAATGTCTACAGATCTTTTGTTTAAAAAACTGACGAACAATATGTCAACAGCAGCAAAAATTTTCACAAAAATGCAGTACACCCAGACAAGCAAGAAGCCTTCTGGTCGCAGATTCTCGCTCGAAGAAAAAGTGCTCTCACTTTCTTTATATAAGAAGAGTCCAAGATGCTACCCTCTTTTGGCCAAATTTTTTACATTGCCATCCACTAAATCGTTAAAAAGACTTGACCAAAAAGGAAGTGGAGCCGGGGCTGAATAAATGCATCTTTCTAAAAATTTAAAATACGGTCAAGGAGTTATGTCCAGAAGACCGGTTATGCAGCTTAATTTTCGGCGAAATGTCAATTTCCCCCCAAATACATTATAATGCTGCAAAAGACCAGCTTAGGTGGTTCACATGTCATGGCAATAAAATTGTAGACCATATATTGGCCTTCACGGTGAAGGGATTAAGAAAGAAATTTAAACAACCCATCGCATTTTATTTCACCAACTCGATGAATAAGGTTCAATTAAAAGGAATTGTACTATTATTGTAGTACGGGATTAAAAGTCATACGCACAGTTTGTGATCAATGCACTGTCAATCTGTGGGATAAATGACTTGGTAGAAGATACAAAAAAAATATTTAAGAGAAGAAAAGGAATGGAAGAATGAAATAATTGAAATAGGGAAAACAAAAGTAATCCCTCTATTTGATGTTCCACATTTATTAAAAGGAGTCCGAAACAAACTTGTATTAGAAGATGCACATGTAAAAATCAAGATGTTGGCAGAAATAACTAAGCTATCCGTTGGTACTATACACACTGTACTACATGATTATCTCAACCTTACAAAATTCAGTGCAAGATGGGTGCCATGGTGCATGCTCGCTGCGCTTCAAAAGCAGGTGCGGGTTGACACTTGTAAGGAGTTTTAGAGCTGTGTGGCGACTAGGGAATGCAATCCGGACTATCCGTAATCCTTAAAATCCGGATATCCGCACATTTTTACTCGACTTCCAAATCCGGATTCGAAAATCGAATCCGGATTTTCTGAATAATAAGAAATTGTAATTCGGGAACTACATTATCGCGCGAATATTCGTGACGCCTCTGGGGGGCGCGAGTGGGGCGCGGGGCGATGGACGTGTGCCGGCGGAATGGATGAAATTCGAGGATAGTGGTTCACGAGGACGATACTTGGAGGCCGCTTACAAGCATCTTCAGTGCATTCCCCCTACAAGCGTCGAATCAGAGCGTGCTTTTTCCGCAGCAGGAATTATTTGTAACCGAATTCGCAGCAGATTAAGCGACAGCACTTTAGATGGCTTATTATTTTTGGGGTCACATTTCATGTCTCAAAAAATAACATCGTTTTTTTTTTGTTGATTAAAGTGAAGTTAAACTGTTTTGTTACTTTTGTTATGTTTAATAATTTGACAAGAACTCTATAATTTTTGTTTTCCAGAATTCCTTTTAATTTGTACTGATTAATTCCTAGCTGTTGCCCGCGACTTCGTTAGAGTGGTAATTTTGTTGAGTGTGAGTGAAGAAAAAAAAAGATAGCCTATGTCCTTTCCTAGGATAATCTATCTCCTCGCCAAATTTCATTACGATCCGATCAGCTGTTTAGTCGTGAAATGGTAGCAAACAAACAGAGTTACTTTCGCATTTATAATATTAGTATGGATTTTACTTACGTTACTCAGCACGCGAGTCACAGACTGATTATTTGAATACGAAAAAGCATTATGTTGATTAAGTGAAGTTAAATTGTTTTGTTACTTTTGTTATGTTTAATAATTTGACAAGGAGTCTATTCGTATTTTTATTTTTGTTCTTCAGAGTTTATTTTAATTTGTACTTATTAATTATTTTAATAACGTTACTTAGCACGCGAGTCACAGACTGATTATTTTAATAATAAGAATATTATGGCTATAACACCAAAATTATGTTATTTAATTTGAATAATTCCAAATAACAAAAAATTTAAAATCATATGATTTGATTTTTCTGTGTTTTTATTTTAACCCATTTACACAAATATAAGAAACGTCATATTATTTAAGCCATTTGAGCAGATTCGTTTATTTTCGTGAAAAATCCGTAAAATCCGGATTATCCGGATTGGACAAAAAATCCGTTCTTAAAAATCCGGATTTTAAAACAGAACGGATTTGCATTCCCTTGTGGCGACGATCCGGCAAGTGTTTTCGAAAGGACAGTTACAGGTGATGAAACGTGGGTTCACCACTATGACCCTGAGAGTAAACAGGAGTCTATGCAGTGGTATAAAAAGGGATCAGACCCTCCGAAGAAGTTCAAAGTCACTCCATCGGCTGGCAAAATTATGGCCACAGTTTTCTGGGATTCTAAAGGAATACTCTTGATCGAGTACAGAAAAAAAGGTGAAACTATCAACGCAGAAAAATACTCAACCACTTTACGCCGTTTGAGAGAAGCAATAAAAGAAAAAACACAAAAAAGTGAAAAATAACTTCAGCAAAAATACAACTATATCATACAAACAGAAGTCGGTGACTTTTGTTTGTATGATATAGTTTTTTTGTCACCGACTTCTGAAGCTATTTTTGCTGAAGTTATTTTTCACCTTTTTGTGTTTTTGGAGTCTGTTTTATTTCTTGCAAAAAAGTTTTTTATTTTTCCATTTTTAGTTGTGATATCCTATTCAAATATTTGCTATACACTTTTTTTACATTGTTAACAATAGATTTCATGGTAATAGTCTTATCCCCAATCAATGGAACTTAACATCCCTAACTGTCGAAATCTGGGTGTACTGTACACGTCTGCATACCCTCTCTGAGCATAGAGGCGTGATGTTATAGCATAATTGATTTGATTGATTGATGTAGTGTAAACAATAAACATCCAAGGGATTGCAGCAATCACGATAGAAGTGATTCCATACTTTTGCTCGCGAGTGTATTTGACTCTTTAAATTCGAACACATTTCATGTGGCAAAATATATAAAGGATGTGTATGGAAATCTAGTTCCCACCATGATTTTTGGAAGTAAATAAAAGCCATAAAAGTTTGAAAAACTAAAATTTATTAAGAAAATCAAGGACAAAAATAACAAAATCGGTATTATTGAAACGAAAGCTATACCATCTATAAAAAACTTTATACGTACAATTGAAGCAGAAGCGTAGCGTGCCTTTGCGGGGCCCCGTATAAAAATTTGTTTGGGGGCCCTTAGGAAGGGTAAAGATTTCTCACAAAAGAAAAAAAAATGCATAAAATTAATAGAAATATTTATTAATCACTAGCTGACCCGCGCAACTTCGTCTGCGTCACTTAGAGGTATGAAAAATAGATAGTAGCCTATTCTCAGACCTACTGAATATGGATATAAAATTTCATGAAAATCGGTCAAGCCGTTTCGGAGGAGTATGGTAACTAACATTGTGACACGAGAATTTTATATATAAGATAATTATCTAACTGTCACTTTTTCCAAAATGTTTACAAACAATTCAAATTAAATATACACTATCCTTGCCTTTTTTCGGCAAACTGATTTATTAAATCATTTATAGCTGATGATGACTTTAGTTTTTCTAAGTTGGGGGCCCCCGTGGTCCGGGGGCCCCGTATAATTGATACGGCAGATACGGCGGTAGCTACGCCCCTGAATTGAAGGAATGCAACAATTATGGATATTACTGTAATTTGAACCAGGACCCACTAGAGAATTTCTTTGGGAATATCAGAAGTTATGGGGCGAGAAATACGGCACTAGACACGGTTGCATTTGAAGGGGCCTTTAAGTCCCTCTTAATTAATAATTTTAACTCGCCCCATTCTCTACATGCAAACTGCGAAAAAGATGACGATAACTGCTTGCAGAATCTGGATTCTTTTGCAAGGGAAAATATTGCGTCAACTTCTGATAATCCCAGTCCCATTGATGAGGGGTTTGACGAAAGATTTTGACACCCCACAATTTTCTGAAAGCATAGAAATTGTTGTGCCTTTCATTAATTTAAATACTAATATTAATGATGCTGGTCAGGACAATTATGTGTGTGGGTGGGTCCTAGGTAGGTAAGTGCATTAAAAATGTGTCAATAAGCTGCAAAATTTGTAAAAAAGATATGAAACACATAAAAAATATTATAAAAGTATTTTGAAAACACTATTATTAATGTGCTCATTTTTATAGTTGGTGTCGTTCAATAAACCGGATTTTATATGGCAAAATCACATACCATGGTGAGGATGAGATTAAAATAGCAGCGCAAGCTTATAAAAATAAACATAAGAGTAATAAATAAGTTTTTTGTAAAAGAAAAGTTGTTATTTTTATGTTTCCACTGCATACCTTTTAAAATTATGCTTCCTTACTAATAAGCTTGTTTTTAATTTTATAAAGTTTTACTATGATTTTGTTAATAAAGAGAAAAAATAAAATTAAGTAAAACTTTATCAGCTTGAAAACAAGTAGAATAATACGGAAGCTTAAAGTCTAGGTGCACTAATGCATAGGTAGTACCTATAGCTAGTTATAGCTATTTATGTCGCAAGTTTGTGGATAGCGATATTAGATGGCGCTATTTATCCAATTGACATTTGCGGTCTTCAACAAATTCTGCGAGGGGGCTCTCTATACCCGTTTATTACTTTACTCTATGCTTAGGATGCAAGAGAGAGCGAAGCGAACTTTTGAACTTATAAATACAGGAACTCTATGTTTGTTGTCACCATATACTGCTCTTTCCCTGATGATATCCTAGATTTTTTTGGTCCGTCTCGGACAGCTCCTCTTGGTTACTTGGACCACCACCAGTAGCTAGAGCATCTTGCCTCCGTCTAGCTAGTCTGGACTTGGATTTGAATTTTAAATGAAACTAGTACACACGGCGGCACATGAAGCTGTCCATTTCCAGTATAACTTGGCCTTGCTTTATTTAGATTTCCTATACAATGAGAGATCCGCATAAACTGGTTTTGTTTAGCTTGATTGGCCATCGTGCGTACTATAAAATTTAAAAAAATACATTTAGTACATCTATCAATTAAAGCTTTAAGTATGCTTTTTCTTTTAGCTTTATGCTTTTTTCTTTTCTTGCTGTATGCAGTTATTGGAAACCGTTTAAAATCATAAAAATTAAACACCCTATTTACCTTTTTCCACCGTTCACCCGTCTTCGTCGATCCAGAGTCAAAAGAATTGAGCCTCCGAGGCAAGGTCATTCCACTGCCACTGTCAACAGTTTCTTTTAATCTTGCCCCAAGGCCAAAGCCTTTGGCTAAAGCGGTATGCTCGGCCAGAAACTGGAGGAGTTCTTCCAGTTGCTCATTGGACACTCTATTTGCCATTTTATAGGTACTGAAACAGAATGTTTTATTATGTACTGCTACGCAAAACTTTTACTTGTATGCACTAAGTATACTGATCACAAATAAACTTCCTAGTGTTGAGATGAGAACAGACGAATATCGCTTGGCATCCAAAGAAACACTGATTTTGTGCACTTAAAACCGACGCCAAGCTATTTTTGGTAAATTTCAAGTGGATAAGTTCTTTCAACTTTTGTAAACAAAACTTATGTCACATCTGTCTGTCTGACACATGATTAGTACCAGTGATTGCTACTAAATGGTTTATAGCGCTATTATCGTTGCGATAAATGCACACTAACAAACGGCGAACGATTAGCAATCGGTTTTTATATGATACCGTTTTTTTAAGCAATAAGCGATTGATCGCGCGATGACTGCGCGATAGTTGCGCAATTTTTGCTGATTGCTATTTCATACGTAATAAACCCGTGGGACTTGGGGCACCTCGACACCGTACTAAGTACTTACCGTAGGTTACTTTAAGGGCCAGAATAACCCAAATTGTGATTTGAATGGCTCTCGTTTTAATTTTACTGACGCGTTCACTTTGTGATTAATATATTATAGCAAAGTTAATTCCAGTTGATTCCATAAAATTTTCTTGATAGAAAAGTACCTCAAAGTTACCTCCAGGGGTAGGACAGTTCCATATATTGACAGATTTGGGGTAATTTCTTTCAAAGTGCGACATCTGTTATTTGCATCCAAAACAATTAGTTACCTTATGTCACCACAGATGGCGAAACCGGCGACACCATCGATCCTGATATAATTTGTGACTCAAAACTTAATAAATGAAATATAATTTCATTACCTAATCATTTTTATTTACCACGTATTATAATTATTTGCAAATATTTATGTAGATTACAATCTGCGTAATAATTACAATAGCAACACATTGAATTATTGATTTGGTAATGATTGTCAAATGTCAAATTGTCAGGTCAAAATTCAAATAATATGGCGACTGTACCCCGCGCTTGCGCTTGTTTGTAGTTTTCATTCAGTGTTTGTGCCTTTCTTCGTGAAATTAATCCGCCGATCCGCGTTGTGTTGAGTCCGGACAGGACTCCGTAGTGAAGTGTACGAATTATTTTGAAAACCCAAGTATTAATGTGCTCATATAGTTGGACTTGTTCAACAAACCGGATTTTGTCTGGCAAAATCACATATCATGATGCGGATGAAATTAAAGCAGAGGCGCAAGCTTATAAAATAAACACAAGATAAATAAATAAGTTTTTTATAAAATAAAAGTTGTTTTTTTATGTATCCACTGTGTACCTTTTGAAATTGATGCTTCCTTACTATTTTTTTTTTTTAATTTGGTAAAGGTTTACTATGATTTTGTTACTAAGTAAAGAGAAAAAGTAAAATGATGTAAAACTTAATCAACTTCAAAAACAAGTAAAATAGTGAGGAAGCTTAAAGTATAGGTGCACTAATGCATAAGTAGTACCTATAGCTAGTTATAGCTATATATGTCGCAAGTTTGTGGATGCAAATAATAGATGGCGCTATTTATCCGATCAATTGACATTAGCGGTCTTCAAAAAATTGTGCGAGGGGGCTCTCTATACCCGTTATATTACTTTACTCTATGGTTACCTCTCAAATGAATTATAAATGGATAATGTTCAACTAAAAACATTAAATTATGTCATGAATTTTTGCAGGATAGTCGATCTATGCATAAAGCAGTATGGATCAGGTTTTTTTTAAACCCTTTGTTTTCATCGTAAAAGACTTTTCTCTGAAACTTCAAGCTTTCTAACCAGTCACAGCTCGGACCGCTCTGTCCCGCGGCCCTCGCCAGGACCCCGATGCACAACTTGTCAGTGCGGCCTCGGCCTTCAGACGGAGGGGGGATGTATTTCTTTGTTTTCGTGCAGAAAACCCGATTGACAATGTATAATTTATGTTCTAAAGTAGTTTTTATTACCCTGTAGATGGAAACAGGAGACTACAGGAGCGACTACGCCTTATTATCACATTTTGATATTTACCGTGACGTTGAGTTTATTCGTGTTTTATTTCTTTTATTCACAGAGAGCATTCGTTTTTAAAGATGTCCTAGTGTCATCTCGGAATTGTATACATCATCACCATCTGCCTAGCCTTTTCCCAACTACATTGAGGTCAGCTTCCAGTCTTAACCGGATGCAGCTGAATACCAGTATTTTACATGGAGCGATTGCCTATCAGACCTCCGCATCCCAGTTATAACGGAATCCTCGGAATTGTATACAATTCCTAGGAAATACATGCTCTTAATGTGCACGTCTGTCTACATCGTTCTCACATATAATGTATTATCTCAACATGAATGATGTAACCAAGATCTTGTAAAAATGTTTGATTGAAAAGAGTGTCCATGGAGTTTCTTGCCCATTCTTCTCCATAGAGATCTACGCCTTGGAATGGGCAACTAAGTACTTTCATAAGTTATTATGTCTTATGTCTGGGACTGTAGCTTCGCCTTCTTTGTTTTTCTGACATTCAAAAGTGCCTGTAATGGTCTAATTGAAATAAATGCTTTGAGTTTTGAGTTTTTTTTTTTAATCCTGACATACCCGACAAATACAATAAAAAGCGCTTGAGAAAGCAAAAATACGATTGCAACGCGAAACTGTTTCGGTCACATTATTTGTTTTTTTTTAAATTTATTTCATGACCATACAGTTTTTACATGAGTTTCATGAATTTTGGCATTCATAAATTTTATTGTAAGTTGCTAATAAAGAATTCAATTTCGAAAGACATTATTATTTTAATATTTGGTATTTGAATATTAAATTAATCCCGTTACGATTTTTGTGCTAGTTTAGCACATTTTTAATATTTTTATTTACTGGCTACTGTCAGACAAGGACATACGAACTCTATGTCTTTGAGATAAAGTTCATTTTCAAACGGTTTTATGATATTAAAATGTTCGTAATCATTGCAGTTAGTATATAAGTTCCTTGAACACAGCAACCAGACAACAACAGATAATACAATAAAATCGAATTTTGATTGATAGTCGATTAAAACGACATGAAAATAGTCGAGTTTCGAAGAACGTGTTTTAAATCAGTTATGTTTACTAATTATTCCATAAAACTTAATGATTGACGAATGATTTCCAATGAAATGGATTAGCCTAGTATTATACGGGGTGTAAACAGACCCTTCACCAAGCCGTCAACCAAGCATTCTGTACATCAAACTAAGTAACTTTACGCAAAAAATTTTGCTGGGAAACGAAATTATTTTTTGGGGTCAAAAATCACATTTTACGGTAAAACTCAATATAATGCGCTCAAAACTTATTGCTGATGGATGCTTTGAGTAGTAAACGGACCATGGAGGTAATTGGAGTAAAGTTAGAACCTTAAAAAGTAGTATTTAAAAAAAAACTTGTGAAAAAATTGGTACTTTGACCCCCAATATCTCCGTAACTAGAAGGTTCCCAGGTATGGTCCAGAACAAAAAAAATGATCACAATGACGAGGAGAACAAGTGCCTTTCGGCTTCGTTAAGGGTCTTTTTACACCCTTTATAGTAGTCTATGGGATTAGCTTGTGCATCGTTCACAAGCACGTACGCGACCATCGGCCACCATATGCCACCGAGACCAGAGGTAGCGTTGGCCAACCAAAGCTATCGCGGGATGTGAAATTATCACTTCGTTTGCGGGTAGGCGCCAAATTCGCATCCGTGAAGTACCGCCCGAGCCGTTCACTTTTTAAAACAGTGAAAATTAACCGTCGTCAACGACCTATAAAACAACGGAATCTTCCGCTGAGATCGCATAGCGCCGTTGTGTTCACAGTGGGAGCTCTGCACCGCCCGATGGACTCCACCACCAGAACACCGTAGAAGCTGCGGTGATCCAACCACCTACAGGAAGTTTAAAGAAGACGTCAAGATCGTCACTGCCACCGACGGACCAACAGATGGGTGACCGGGCGACGTCGCTCCCGATTTTCAGGGGCTCGCCGCCAGGTGCTCACCATCGCCACCAACGCTCACACTACTGTCGCCAACATCGCCGAAGGCGAGATACGCCGCCTCTGGCCAACCACCACTGCCGCTCGTGCGCGCCTCGCCGGCGCCACCAACGAACCACCAACCAGCAGTGCCCATCCGGCCCTCGCGTTCCGACCCGTGCCTTCCCAGGCCCCGGGGCCCGCCGGGAGCTGCAACCGCGCACTAGCTGCACGCGCCACCTGCACCGCTCCCACCGTGCGCTCAGCCGAACTAGCCGCGCGAACACCGGCGCAGCCCGCGCTCCGCGCGGTCAACGCGTGCCCAGCGCAAGGCTGTCCGCTCCACCCCACACGCACGTGCACCCGCGCGCTCCTTCGCGCGATAGGCCGCGAACGCACGCTCTGCTGCCGCCGCGACTCTAGCTGTGCGCAACGCGTCGTCGGCACCACACCGCTTGCTGGCAGGCTCAGCCGCTGCAGTAACCCAGGTCATCCCCATGTCAACGCCACCGCCTAGAACTTCGGCCCGGAGCTCACCAGCCATGCTGTCACCGTGCTCGTCGAAAGAGGGGAGCGACCTCTCGACAGTCTCCATGGCACGCCCGCACATCCCAGCCTGCCATGACGGAACCCGGTCACGGAGGTTAGTACATTTAGTGCCCTCCATGAATATTTCGGTAGTGATATGTGCTATGCCGCGCTGCCCTTCGGCTTCGAGTTCCAGCTCGAGGCCAAGCCCAGCGCCACCCAAGAAGCTCGGATGGCGAGGCCGCTGAACGGGCAGTTGGGACTATAGTTGTAAATAAACCGTTTTAAACCAAAATCTGTGGTTTAAAACCGGTTTTAAATTGGTTTAAAACCACGACCACGTGGGCCGTACATTGATTATAAATTATTTTAAAAGGCTAATTGAAATCATTTAGCATTTTTATTAATATATGTAAAGTAATATATTATTTCATACTTATACTACTTTTTAGGATAAGACAGACTGAAAACAATCATGAAATGCGTGTTTATTTAAATATAACGGCAATGCCGTATTTTTATTTTGCAATTTGCTACCAAAATCGTAACGTAGGGTATGAGGAGAGAGAAGAAAAAAGAAGAAGCAAATACATTTATTTGGCACATGCCACAAGTGCACACAATAAAAACAAAACAAAAACATTTTAAACCATTATTAAACCGCTAATTGTGGCTTTAAATCGTTTTAAACCAAAAAGACTGTTAAAAAAATAATATTATTGTTTAAAACCAAATGGTTTAAAACGTTTAAAACCCGTTTTGCATCTATGGTTGGGACTGGTCATCTCTTAGCTGCCATGATTTATTTTAATTACTTTGTTTTTAAATTATTGATCGAATCTTTTACTCTGGACGCTCTTAATGTGTACATCTTTCTACATCGTTCTCACATATACGTATTATCTCAACATGAATGATGTAACCAAGATCTTGTAAAAATATTTTGATTGAAAAGAGTGTCCATGGAGTTTCTTGCCCATTCTTCTCCATAGAGATCTACGCTTTGGAATGGGCAACTACAGTACTTTCACAAGTTATTATGCCTTGTGTCTGGGACTGTAGCTTCGCCTTCTTTGTTTTTCTGACATTCAAAAGTGCCTGTTATGGTCTAATTGAAATAAATGCTTTGAGTTTGAGGCCAAATGGAAATCAACCCTTTCGTGGTCCTTAGTGTAAATTGATATGTTTTCTCAAGTCAAATAAGGCAAAAATACATACATACGTAGACTGATAAGCACATTACCCTCCTTTGCGTTGCGCAGTCGGGTAAAAAGTCAACACCCTCTTCTCCTTTTTCCAGGCTTGAAACTGGCATCGCCGGGGACATTCCGATGGCGGCGAGTGGCATCTACTTCGATTTAAAGTGAGTAGAAATGAGTTCTGCAACCAATCAAATATATTACGAAACAATACATCACGCCTCGACTCTCCGAAAGATTAGGCAAAGGTGTACCTAATAATAGTACACCCACATTTCGCCAGTTATGTTTAAGTCCCATGTAATAGGGGCGAGCCTGTTGCCATCAAACAGGCGCAAATCCAGACTCCGAGGCTGCTACTGAGATATTCCTGATGGAAAAACACAATAACACTTTGCCCGAATTGGGAGTCGAACCTAGGACCTCACGCTCAGCAGTCGTGCTTGCGACCACTAGACCAACGAGGCAGTCAAAAAAATACATTAACATTGGAAATATCAAGAATAAATTATAATAAAGTAAATAGTAAATTGGAATGTGCTATCATTGTGCCGATTGTCGTGACGGCCAATGGCCTTATAGCCAAGAGCTTTGACGACCGTCCTTCGAAGCTCTCCTTAAGCGGTTGGGTCAAGGGCCAGATTCAGAAGGCAGTACTCCTCGATACGGCTCGCATTGTGAGGAGGTTCCTGTCTCTGGAGCCCTAACCACCGGTAGCTTGGACCCTGCTCCCGATACCGGCGGACCACTATTTTTTGTATTTTTAAATCTTTTTCTTTTTATATGTTTTTTTTTAAGAAATATTTAAAAATGTAAAAAATGTGTAGTAAAATAAATAAAGATAACATAAATAGTAATAAAATAAAGTTAAAAAGGAACTGCAACAATTTATTTAAAAAAAATACAAATGTTAAAATTCATCCGAGTCCGACTCTGGCGGGATGTTCTCCCTATTGACTCTATGTTTGCACTTCTTTTTATTGTTTTCCCTAGAACGGAACATGCTATGCTTTGTTGTAATACTGCTTCTGTGAGAAAGGTAGAAAATGATTTGTGAAGTCGGGCAAAACTACTGATTAATACTTTAAAAAAAGGAAAATAAAGTCATTAGTTAACTAATCACGTTTTCCGGTACGCAGCAGCGCTCAACCACCGGCTGCATAATGTCGTGTACCAAAGCTACATCTAACTTTTTCTTTGCAGGCTTATTCGGAAACGCTGGAGATGGCTTGCCGGTGAGGGAGTGCGTCGCTAAAACTCTGGAAAAATAAATGCGGTATTAGGTGAGGTGCTTGCTTCGGTTTACAAGAGCAATGTAAAATACGTGATTAGTTAATACCTACGTGCGAAAACTGCCGTTAACAATTTCCGTGTAGCACTAGTGTAAGAATTCCAATTGACAGCTTGAATATTCTTGATGGCATTAGAGCATTCCCGTCTCCTGTTGGCACCTGTAAAATATTGAACAATAAGTATTATACAAACGACTTTTCAACTTCAATGCTGCATTATGAAATTAGATCTATGTAAGTATGTATTATACCAAGTCATTAGAATTTGCAATAACATTTCTGTTACTCAATGCTTTTGCAGTGTTCTTATATTCATTATTCATACTGGCCAGCTTTATGTTTCGGGTTTACTTTTTTGGCAGCTGGTTCCGTAAATGTTTCATCCACATCTGAATCAGACGCATTACTGTCGTCCATCGTCTGAAAAGAAAATATACATTGGTATCATATTCCGCGTTCTCATGTTTGAATTGACGATTAATATTAGAAACTTTGTTCACCATTTCATTAGAGTTTGCTTTATAGGATTCATCATCATTATCATCATCGTCATCGAACCCGTTCCCTTTGTCAGAAACACGTTGGCCCATCGTTTGCTTGAGCTGAGAATTTGATTTGATTTGTTCTTCAAGCGATTTAATCTTCCCACAAAGTTTGAAGATAGTGAATTTTGAATTTCTCTTATGGGAAGCTGACATTTATCCTCGGTTTGCGTCCCAACACCACGAATTTTCACATTTATCCCAAAAACGTTGCTTCTGTTATCCTTTTTAGCTAATTGATTGACTTTGCTTGCTGCAAAACTTGAAACAGGGCCTGATGTGACAGTGAAATACTTAATTGGTTTCCTTTTAAATATTTTAGAACTTTTGTCACTGGATTCTTCGGGGTGGTACGCATGATTATGGCGAGCACGTGTCAAATCTTGATCAGGAGTCTTCCTTCTCGGCGAGTGCTGAACAAAAGGATGAAAATTATAGATAGCTTTCAGATGGTAAATATTTTGTATATTATTATGGTCTGGAACTTTCCTTTATGCAAACATAGATACAGATGTGTTTGGAGATTTGAAAGTGTTACCGAAGTAGCATCATCGGATTTCCTCGTTGTTTATTTTGCAACAGCATACATAGGCCTAACAGTCCCATCTTTTGGTGAAGTTATACTTTTATTTGGTTGGTTCTTAAATAAAGCATAAGTTTAGTTAGGCATCTTATTTGGAATCGATGAAATTTATTTTCGTTCACGTTTAGCTTTAACAAATTACCACTACGTTAGATACTATCAAACAGCTTAAGAATAAATTCGCAATTTCTTCAGATTAGTTACGATTATATTCAAAGAAAAAATGGCGGTAAACAGTTGCAATGGTTTTTTTTGCGGCCAGGAATCTGATTGAAAAAAAATTTACAAACTTACAGTTTTCCGTTTGAACATTTTGCTGAAAACATAATTACATCTTTAGCAATGAAATAGAAGATGGGAACAGAGTAGCGTTATGGACAAACAAGAATCGAAACCTACCTCTGAATCACGATCGCTCTCGATATTGTCATCTTGTGCAACCTCCATATGAGGCAATGAGCTATGACTTGTAGGTTGTAGTGCGTTACACTGAAAATCAATAACATTGTAAGATAAGCCATATAAGAAGTTCTGATGGGACATTGCTTTTTATTCACATTTATGCTTCATTTCTTACATAAGCAAATGGTAACTAAACATCATAGATCCAAACGTAAAACCCCAGTAGACAGAGAAATAAGGTACTACCGCGCTCACTGACGCTAGACCAATTTTCACCCTTATGCATGTCCTGAGGAATAACGTTCAAAATTGGACTAGGAATCCTCACGTCATGATGACTGGAATGGTGATTTCTACAAGCTCCAGCCTAGCCTAGTAAAACACACTGACGGATAGATGTACTAGCATCATCGGATTTCCTCGTATTTTCTGCAACAGCATACATAGTAGGGTGGAACGAAATTTGTTTTGTTTCGAATCTTGATTTGGAATAGTCATAAAAAGTTACATTTTGGCGCAGTAACGGAGTGGCAAGTGCGGGAGAAAGCAGGGAGGGTGGCACGCACTGAACTACGCTTGCGGTGTTTGTTTCAGCTAGTTGCGATAATTTTATTATTAGGTTAATTGTTTTCGTAAGTTCTTGTTGATTTACGGATTTAAGTGTTTTATCATGAGTTCTACGAGACAAAGGATAAAATTTCCGAAGTTTTGTGATAGACCACTTTTGAAAGAAAGAAAATATCTTACCTACGCACGAAAATGTAATGAAATTCTATGAATAGGTTCTTCAAGACTTAAAAATTTGAAGACACAACTAAAGAACCTACTTTTTTGGAATAACTGAAATAGTCGCGATGAAACTTTAAGAGTTATGAGTAAAATCGTTATTTCAATTTTATTGTCACTCACAAACGAGCCTTATAGTTATTAAAAAGTGTTTACTCAAAATGTTGTTATTTAAAAAAGTTACAAGAGTTCAGAGTACAGAGTAGAACTTTTTTGACAAAGCTGCATGTAAATGTAAAGAACTTATTGTAAGCTATACTTCTTTGAGAGAGAAACGGGTGCCACAAGACAAACAAACATTTTTAGAAGACCAACGTACTTACAAATGAATCGTTATAGGAAAAACGGGTCTCATCCAGTGTTAAAAAATGCAGAATAATTGATTAAGTACGTGCTTTCAAACAACAGGCACAATTCGATTGACGTCGAATACTTCCAATGAGGTGAAACAAGACCTTAAAACAAACCTTAATAAATGAAGGCGATCCTGTTTTGGAGTTTCTGAGACTGCCTTGCCACACCCAAGAGATCCGTCAAAGTTGTTACAGAAGCAGCTTTAAGTGTATGCGACATGTCTTAGTCTGTCGTGTCAAGGAAGGGATTCATAAAATCTAAATTAGCATATCGAAAGATCATTCCAAACATCGGGACGAAAATGGATTTTACTACAAAAAATAACGTTTTTTATTTAAATTCATATTTTTTACTACCGAAACCATTGTTTTGTTTTAATCTTTACAGTCACAACATTTCATATTTAGTTATAATTTTTTAAAGAGTGTACCATAGGAAATATCCATAAAAACTTAAAAGGTGTTTCAAATCTCAGGCGGAGACTCAATCTCTCAAGCTAGAACTTCCGAATAAAGCGGTGTTATTCGTATTTTTATAAAGCAACTTTTCCCTGATATTCCAATCCGAAATTCGAAAAAAAAAGGCATTTTTCATACAAAAGTGTTCCACCCTAATACATAGTCAAACTTTTGGCGAAGTTATTATACCTTTATCTGGTTGGTTCTAAAATAAAGCATAAGTTTTGTTAGGCATCTTATTTGCAATCGATGAAATTTATTTTCGTTCACGTTTAGTTGTAACAACTTACCGAGTTTTTGTCTCGGCCATCTGCAAAGAAAAAATGGCGGTTTACACTTGCAATAGTTTTTTGCTGATAGGAATCTGATTGAAAAAAACAATTTACAAACTTATAGTTTTCAGTTTGACGAAACTTACATTTCAACTGTATTAAGGCTTCTGCAGCCTCTTTTTCGGCGTCGGTGTGTCAGTGTGTTGGTGCGGGAATGGTCATTCTGCAAAATTTTCGTACTGTAAATAATATGCCATAGGTACAAAATTATTACTAACACAAAGTCAAAATTATTTATTTGCGGTAAATGTGGTACTAATGTTGGTAAAATCTACAGGAGGTTTACACTTGCAAGAGGTTTTTTGCTCATAGGAATCTTATTGAAAAAACAAATTACAAACTTATAGTTTTCAGTTTGACGAAACTTACATTTCAGAATCAATAAAGCTTCCGCAACCTCACGCTCCGATTTGGTGTAGGCGGCGTAGGAGGCTGGTGACGTTCTGCAAAATTTTCGTACTGTACATAATATGCCATAGGTACAATTACAAACACAAAGTCAAAATGATTAATTTGCGGTAAATGTGGCACAATTGGTGGTAAAATCTTCTCACAAAGTTTGGAGATAGTGAACTCCATTTTCTCTATTATTGGAAGCTGATATTTATCCTCGGTTTTGTGCCGAGAATGTTGCTTCTATTTTCCTTTTTAGCTGATTGATTGACTTTGCTTGCTGCAAAACTTGAAACAGGGCCTGATGTGACAGTGAAATACTTAATTGGTTTCCTTTTAAATATTTTAGAACGTTTGTTACTGGATTCTTCGGGGTGGTACGCATGATTATGGCGAGCACGTGTCAAATCTTGATCAGGAGTCTTCCTCCTCGGGGAGTGCTGAAAAAAAGGATGAAAGTTATAGATAGCTTTTAGATGGTAAATATTTTGTATGGTCTGGAACTTTCCTATATGTAAACATAGATACAGATGTGTTGGAGATTTGAAAGTCTTACCGAAGTAGCATCATCGAATTTCCTCGTTGATTTTTTTTGCAACAGCATTCCTAGGACTAACAGTCCCATCTTTTGGCGAAGTTATACCTTTATTTGGTTGGTTCTAAAATAAAGCATAAGTTTAGTTAGGCATCTTATTTGGAATCGATGAAATTTATTTTCGTTCACGTTTAGCTTTAACAACTTACTGGATTTTTTTCTCGGTCATCTGCAAATAAAAAATGGAGGTTTACACTTGCAATAGGTTTTTTGCTGGTAGAAATGTGATTGGAAAAAATAAATTACAAACTTATAGTTTTCAGTTTGACGAAACTTACATTTCAGAATCAACAATGCGTCCGCCACCTCACGCTCCGTTTTGGTGTAGGCGGCAGCTGGCGACATTCTGCAAAATATTCGTACTGTAAATAATATGCCATAGGTACAAAATTATTACTAACACAAAGTCTAAATTATTTATTTGCGGTAAATGTGGTACTAATGTTGGTAAAATCTACAGGAGGTATACACTTGCAAGAGGTTTTTTGCTCATAGGAATCTTATTGAAAAAACAAATTACAAACTTATAGTTTTCAGTTTGACGAAACTTACATTTCAAATCTATGAGGGCTTCCGCAGCCTCACTTTCCGCGTCGGTGTATGTTCGTGCGGGAGTCATTCTGCAAAATGGTCGTTCTGTACCTAATATGCCATAGGTACAATTACTAACACAAAGTCAAAATGATTAATTTGCGGTAAATGTGGCACAATTGATGGTAAATCTTCTCACAAAGTTTGGAGATAGTGAACTCCATTTTCTCTATTATTGGAAGCTGATATTTATCCTTGGTTTTGTCCCGAGAACGTTGCTTCTATTATCCTTTTTACTGATTGATTGACTTTGCTTGCTGCAAAACTTGAAACAGGGCCTGATGTGACAGTGAAATACTTAATTGGTTTCCTTTTAAATATTTTAGAACGTTTGTTACTGGATTCTTCGGGGTGGCACGCATGATTATGGCGAGCACTCGTGTCAAATCTTGATCAGGAGTCTTTCTTCTGGGCGAGTGCAGAAAAAAAGGATGAAAGTTATAGATAGCTTTCAGATGGTAAATATTTTGTATATGGTCTGAAACTTTCCTATATGCAAACATAGATACAGATGTGTTGGAGATTTGAAAGTCTTACCGAAGTAGCATCATCGGATTTGCTCGTTGATTTTTTTGCAACAGCTTACATAGGACTAATAGTCCCATCTTTTGGCGAAGTTATACCTTTATCTGGTTGGTTCTAAAATAAAGCAAAAGTTTAGTTAGGCATCTTATTTGGAATCCATGAAATTTATTTTCGTTCACGTTTAGCTGTAACAACTTACCGCTTTTTTGTCTCGGTCATCTGCAAAGAAAACATGGAGGTTTATACCTTGCATTAGGTTTTTTGCTAATAGAAATGTGATTGAAAAAAATAAATTACAAACTTATAGTTTTCAGTTTGACGAAACTTACATTTCAGTTCTATGAGGGCTTCCGCAGCCTCACGTTCCGCGTCGGTGTATGTTCGTGCGGGAGTCATTCTGCAAAATGGTCGTTCTGTACCTAATATGCCATAGGTACAATTACTAACACAAAGTCAAACTGATTAATTTGCGGTAAATGTGGTACTAATGTTGGTACAATCTACAGGAGGTTTACACTTGCAAGAGGTTTTTTGCTAATAGGAATCTTATTGAAAAAAATAAATTACAAACTTATAGTTTTCAGTTTGACGAAACTTACATTTCAGAATCAATAAAGCTTCCGCCACCTCACGCTCCGTTTTGGTGTAGGCGGCAGCTGGCGACATTCTGCAAAATATTCGTACTGTAAATAATATGCCATAGGTACAAAATTATTACTAACACAAAGTCTAAATTATTTATTTGCGGTAAATGTGGTACTAATGTTGGTAAAATCTACAGGAGGTTTACACTTGCAAGAAGTTTTTTGCTCATAGGAATCTTATTGAAAAAACAAACTTATAGTTTTCAGTTTGACGAAACTTACATTTCAGAATCAATAAAGCTTCCGCAACCTCACGCTCCGATTTGGTGTAGGCGGCGTAGGAGGCTGGCGACATTCTGCAAAATTTTCGTACTGTACATAATATGCCATAGGTACAATTACAAACACAAAGTCAAAATGATTAATTTGCGGTAAATGTGGCACAATTGGTGGTAAAATCTTCTCACAAAGTTTGGAGATAGTGAACTCCATTTTCTCTATTATTGGAAGCTGATATTTATCCTCGGTTTTGTGCCGAGAATGTTGCTTCTATTTTCCTTTTTAGCTGATTGATTGACTTTGCTTGCTGCAAAACTTGAAACAGGGCCTGATGTGACAGTGAAATACTTAATTGGTTTCCTTTTAAATATTTTAGAACGTTTGTTACTGGATTCTTCGGGGTGGTACGCATGATTATGGCGAGCACGTGTCAAATCTTGATCAGGAGTCTTCCTCCTCGGGGAGTGCTGAAAAGAAGGATGAAAGTTATAGATAGCTTTTAGATGGTAAACATTTTGTATGGTCTGGAACTTTCCTATATGTAAACATAGATACAGATGTGTTGGAGATTTGAAAGTCTTACCGAAGTAGCATCATCGAATTTCCTCGTTGATTTTTTTTGCAACAGCATTCCTAGGACTAACAGTCCCATCTTTTGGCGAAGTTATACCTTTATTTGGTTGGTTCTAAAGTAAGGCATAAGTTTAGTTAGGCATCTTATTTGGAATCGATGAAATTTATTTTCGTTCACGTTTAGCTTTAACAACTTACCGGATTTTTTTCTCGGTCATCTGCAAATAAAAAATGGAGGTTTACACTTGCAATAGGTTTTTTGCTGGTAGAAATGTGATTGAAAAAAATAAATTACAAACTTATAGTTTTCAGTTTGACGAAACTTACATTTCAGAATCAATAAAGCTTCCGCAACCTCACGCTCCGATTTGGTGTAGGCGGCGTAGGAGGCTGGCGACATTCTGCAAAATTTTAGTACTTTAAATAATATGCCATAGGTACTATTACTAACACAAAGTCTAAATTATTTATTTGCGGTAAATGTGGTACTAATGATGTTAAAATCTACAGGAGGTTTACACTTGCAATAGGTTTTTTGCTCATAGGAATTTCATTGAGAAAACAAATTATAAACTTCTAGTTTTCAGTTTGACGAAACTTACATTTTAACTCTATGAGGCCTTGTGCAGCCTCTAGTTCGCTTTCTGTGTAGGCTTTTTTGGCTGGCGACATTCTGCAAAATTTTCGTACTGTACATAATATGCCATAGGTACAATTACTAACACAAAGTCAAAATGATTAATTTGCGGTAAATGTGGCACAATTGGTGGTAAAATCTTCTCACAAAGTTTGGAGACAGTGAACTCCATTTTCTCTATTATTGGAAGCTGATATTTATCCTCGGTTTTGTCCCGAGAACCTTGCTTCCATTTTCCTTTTTAGCTGATTGATTGACTTTGCTTGCTGCAAAACTTGAAACAGGGCCTGATGTGACAGTGAAATACTTAATTGGTTTCCTTTTAAATATTTTAGAACGTTTGTGACTGGATTCTTCGGGGTGGCACGCATTATTATGGCGAGCACGTGTCAAATCTTGATCAGGAGTCTTTCTTCTGGGCGAGTGCAGAAAAAAAGGATGAAAGTTATAGATAGCTTTCAGATGGTAAATATTTTGTATATGGTCTGGATCTTTCCTATATACAAACATAGATACAGCTGTGTTGGAGATTTAAAGTGTTACCGAAGTAGCATCATCGGATTTCCTCGTTGTTTATTTTGCAACAGCATACATAGGCCTAACAGTCCCATCTTTTGGCGAAGTTATACTTTTATTTGGTTGGTTCTTAAATAAAGCATAAGTTTAGTTAGGCATCTTACTTGCAATCGATGAAATTTATTTTCGTTCACGTTTAGTTGTAACAACTTACCGAGTTTTTGTCTCGGCCATCTGCAAAGAAAAAATGGAGGTTTACTGTCTTTTACACTTGCAATAGTTTTTTGCTGATAGGAATCTGATTGAAAAAAACAATTTACAAACTTATAGTTTTCAGTTTGACGAAACTTACATTTCAGAATCAATAAAGCTTCCGCAACCTCACGCTCCGATTTGGTGTAGGCGGCGTAGGAGGCTGGCGACGTTCTGCAAAATTTTCGTACTGTACATAATATGCCATAGGTACAATTACAAACACAAAGTCAAAATGATTAATTTGCGGTAAATGTGGCACAATTGGTGGTAAAATCTTCTCACAAAGTTTGGAGATAGTGAACTCCATTGTCTCTATTATTGGAAGCTGATATTTATCCTCGGTTTTGTGCCGAGAATGTTGCTTCTATTTTCCTTTTTAGCTGATTGATTGACTTTGCTTGCTGCAAAACTTGAAACAGGGCCTGATGTGACAGTGAAATACTTAATTGGTTTCCTTTTAAATATTTTAGAACGTTTGTTACTGGATTCTTCGGGGTGGTACGCATGATTATGGCGAGCACGTGTCAAGTCTTCCTCCTCGGGGAGTGCTGAAAAAAAGGATGAAAGTTATAGATAGCTTTTAGATGGTAAATATTTTGTATGGTCTGGAACTTTCCTATATGTAAACATAGATACAGATGTGTTGGAGATTTGAAAGTCTTACCGAAGTAGCATCATCGAATTTCCTCGTTGATTTTTTTTGCAACAGCATTCCTAGGACTAACAGTCCCATCTTTTGGCGAAGTTATACCTTTATTTGGTTGGTTCTAAAATAAAGCATAAGTTTAGTTAGGCATCTTATTTGGAATCGATGAAATTTATTTTCGTTCACGTTTAGCTTTAACAACTTACCGGATTTTTTTCTCGGTCATCTGCAAATAAAAAATGGAGGTTTACACTTGCAATAGGTTTTTAGCTGGTAGAAATGGGATTGGAAAAAATAAATTACAAACTTATAGTTTTCAGTTTGACGAAACTTACATTTCAGAATCAACAATGCGTCCGCCACCTCACGCTCCGTTTTGGTGTAGGCGGCAGCTGGCGACATTCTGCAAAATATTCGTACTGTAAATAATATGCCATAGGTACAAAATTATTACTAACACAAAGTCTAAATTATTTATTTGCGGTAAATGTGGTACTAATGTTGGTAAAATCTACAGGAGGTTTACACTTGCAAGAGGTTTTTTGCTCATAGGAATCTTATTGAAAAAACAAACTTATAGTTTTCAGTTTGACGAAACTTACATTTCAGAATCAATAAAGCTTCCGCAACCTCACGCTCCGATTTGGTGTAGGCGGCGTAGGAGGCTGGCGACATTCTGCAAAATTTTCGTACTGTACATAATATGCCATAGGTACAATTACAAACACAAAGTCAAAATGATTAATTTGCGGTAAATGTGGCACAATAGGTGGTAAAATCTTCTCACAAAGTTTGGAGATAGTGAACTCCATTTTCTCTATTATTGGAAGCTGATATTTATCCTCGGTTTTGTGCCGAGAATGTTGCTTCTATTTTCCTTTTTAGCTGATTGATTGACTTTGCTTGCTGCAAAACTTGAAACAGGGCCTGATGTGACAGTGAAATACTTAATTGGTTTCCTTTTAAATATTTTAGAACGTTTGTTACTGGATTCTTCGGGGTGGTACGCATGATTATGGCGAGCACGTGTCAAATCTTGATCAGGAGTCTTCCTCCTCGGGGAGTGCTGAAAAGAAGGATGAAAGTTATAGATAGCTTTTAGATGGTAAATATTTTGTATGGTCTGGAACTTTCCTATATGTAAACATAGATACAGATGTGTTGGAGATTTGAAAGTCTTACCGAAGTAGCATCATCGAATTTCCTCGTTGATTTTTTTTGCAACAGCATTCCTAGGACTAACAGTCCCATCTTTTGGCGAAGTTATACCTTTATTTGGTTGGTTCTAAAATAAAGCATAAGTTTAGTTAGGCATCTTATTTGGAATCGATGAAATTTATTTTCGTTCACGTTTAGCTTTAACAACTTACCGGATTTTTTTCTCGGTCATCTGCAAATAAAAAATGGAGGTTTACACTTGCAATAGGTTTTTTGCTGGTAGAAATGTGATTGAAAAAAATAAATTACAAACTTATAGTTTTCAGTTTGACGAAACTTACATTTCAGTTCTATGAGGGCTTCCGCAGCCTCACGTTCCGCGTCGGTGTATGTTCGTGCGGGAGTCATTCTGCAAAATGGTCGTTCTGTACCTAATATGCCATAGGTACAATTACTAACACAAAGTCAAACTGATTAATTTGCGGTAAATGTGGTACTAATGTTGGTACAATCTACAGGAGGTTTACACTTGCAAGAGGTTTTTTGCTCATAGGAATCTTATTGAAAAAAATAAATTACAAACTTATAGTTTTCAGTTTGACGAAACTTACATTTCAGAATCAATAAAGCTTCCGCCACCTCACGCTCCGTTTTGGTGTAGGCGGCAGCTGGCGACATTCTGCAAAATATTCGTACTGTAAATAATATGCCATAGGTACAAAATTATTACTAACACAAAGTCTAAATTATTTATTTGCGGTAAATGTGGTACTAATGTTGGTAAAATCTACAGGAGGTTTACACTTGCAATAGGTTTTTTGCTGGTAGAAATGTGATTGAAAAAAATAAATTACAAACTTATAGTTTTCAGTTTGACGAAACTTACATTTCAGTTCTATGAGGGCTTCCGCAGCCTCACGTTCCGCGTCGGTGTATGTTCGTGCGGGAGTCATTCTGCAAAATGGTCGTTCTGTACCTAATATGCCATAGGTACAATTACTAACACAAAGTCAAACTGATTAATTTGCGGTAAATGTGGTACTAATGTTGGTACAATCTACAGGAGGTTTACACTTGCAAGAGGTTTTTTGCTCATAGGAATCTTATTGAAAAAAATAAATTACAAACTTATAGTTTTCAGTTTGACGAAACTTACATTTCAGAATCAATAAAGCTTCCGCCACCTCACGCTCCGTTTTGGTGTAGGCGGCAGCTGGCGACATTCTGCAAAATATTCGTACTGTAAATAATATGCCATAGGTACAAAATTATTACTAACACAAAGTCTAAATTATTTATTTGCGGTAAATGTGGTACTAATGTTGGTAAAATCTACAGGAGGTTTACACTTGCAAGAAGTTTTTTGCTCATAGGAATCTTATTGAAAAAACAAACTTATAGTTTTCAGTTTGACGAAACTTACATTTCAGAATCAATAAAGCTTCCGCAACCTCACGCTCCGATTTGGTGTAGGCGGCGTAGGAGGCTGGCGACATTCTGCAAAATTTTCGTACTGTACATAATATGCCATAGGTACAATTATAAACACAAAGTCAAAATGATTAATTTGCGGTAAATGTGGCACAATTGGTGGTAAAATCTTCTCACAAAGTTTGGAGATAGTGAACTCCATTTTCTCTATTATTGGAAGCTGATATTTATCCTCGGTTTTGTGCCGAGAATGTTGCTTCTATTTTCCTTTTTAGCTGATTGATTGACTTTGCTTGCTGCAAAACTTGAAACAGGGCCTGATGTGACAGTGAAATACTTAATTGGTTTCCTTTTAAATATTTTAGAACGTTTGTTACTGGATTCTTCGGGGTGGTACGCATGATTATGGCGAGCACGTGTCAAATCTTGATCAGGAGTCTTCCTCCTCGGGGAGTGCTGAAAAGAAGGATGAAAGTTATAGATAGCTTTTAGATGGTAAATATTTTGTATGGTCTGGAACTTTCCTATATGTAAACATAGATACAGATGTGTTGGAGATTTGAAAGTCTTACCGAAGTAGCATCATCGAATTTCCTCGTTGATTTTTTTTGCAACAGCATTCCTAGGACTAACAGTCCCATCTTTTGGCGAAGTTATACCTTTATTTGGTTGGTTCTAAAATAAAGCATAAGTTTAGTTAGGCATCTTATTTGGAATCGATGAAATTTATTTTCGTTCACGTTTAGCTTTAACAACTTACCGGATTTTTTTCTCGGTCATCTGCAAATAAAAAATGGAGGTTTACACTTGCAATAGGTTTTTTGCTGGTAGAAATGTGATTGAAAAAAATAAATTACAAACTTATAGTTTTCAGTTTGACGAAACTTACATTTCAGTTCTATGAGGGCTTCCGCAGCCTCACGTTCCGCGTCGGTGTATGTTCGTGCGGGAGTCATTCTGCAAAATGGTCGTTCTGTACCTAATATGCCATAGGTACAATTACTAACACAAAGTCAAAATGATTAATTTGCGGTAAATGTGGCACAATTGATGGTAAATCTTCTCACAAAGTTTGGAGATAGTGAACTCCATTTTCTCTATTATTGGAAGCTGATATTTATCCTTGGTTTTGTCCCGAGAACGTTGCTTCTATTATCCTTTTTACTGATTGATTGACTTTGCTTGCTGCAAAACTTGAAACAGGGCCTGATGTGACAGTGAAATACTTAATTGGTTTCCTTTTAAATATTTTAGAACGTTTGTTACTGGATTCTTCGGGGTGGCACGCATGATTATGGCGAGCACTCGTGTCAAATCTTGATCAGGAGTCTTTCTTCTGGGCGAGTGCAGAAAAAAAGGATGAAAGTTATAGATAGCTTTCAGATGGTATATTTTGTATATGGTCTGAAACTTTCCTATATGCAAACATAGATACAGATGTGTTGGAGATTTGAAAGTCTTACCGAAGTAGCATCATCGGATTTGCTCGTTGATTTTTTTGCAACAGCTTACATAGGACTAATAGTCCCATCTTTTGGCGAAGTTATACCTTTATCTGGTTGGTTCTAAAATAAAGCAAAAGTTTAGTTAGGCATCTTATTTGGAATCCATGAAATTTATTTTCGTTCACGTTTAGCTGTAACAACTTACCGCTTTTTTGTCTCGGTCATCTGCAAAGAAAACATGGAGGTTTATACCTTGCATTAGGTTTTTTGCTAATAGAAATGTGATTGAAAAAAATAAATTACAAACTTATAGTTTTCAGTTTGACGAAACTTACATTTCAGTTCTATGAGGGCTTCCGCAGCCTCACGTTCCGCGTCGGTGTATGTTCGTGCGGGAGTCATTCTGCAAAATGGTCGTTCTGTACCTAATATGCCATAGGTACAATTACTAACACAAAGTCAAACTGATTAATTTGCGGTAAATGTGGTACTAATGTTGGTACAATCTACAGGAGGTTTACACTTGCAAGAGGTTTTTTGCTCATAGGAATCTTATTGAAAAAAATAAATTACAAACTTATAGTTTTCAGTTTGACGAAACTTACATTTCAGAATCAATAAAGCTTCCGCCACCTCACGCTCCGTTTTGGTGTAGGCGGCAGCTGGCGACATTCTGCAAAATATTCGTACTGTAAATAATATGCCATAGGTACAAAATTATTACTAACACAAAGTCAAAATTATTTATTTGCGGTAAATGTGGTACTAATGTTGGTAAAATCTACAGGAGGTTTACACTTGCAAGAAGTTTTTTGCTCATAGGAATCTTATTGAAAAAACAAATTACAAACTTATAGTTTTCAGTTTGACGAAACTTACATTTCAGAATCAATAAAGCTTCCGCAACCTCACGCTCCGATTTGGTGTAGGCGGCGTAGGAGGCTGGCGACATTCTGCAAAATTTTCGTACTGTACATAATATGCCATAGGTACAATTACAAACACAAAGTCAAAATGATTAATTTGCGGTAAATGTGGCACAATTGGTGGTAAAATCTTCTCACAAAGTTTGGAGATAGTGAACTCCATTTTCTCTATTATTGGAAGCTGATATTTATCCTCGGTTTTGTGCCGAGAATGTTGCTTCTATTTTCCTTTTTAGCTGATTGATTGACTTTGCTTGCTGCAAAACTTGAAACAGGGCCTGATGTGACAGTGAAATACTTAATTGGTTTCCTTTTAAATATTTTAGAACGTTTGTTACTGGATTCTTCGGGGTGGTACGCATGATTATGGCGAGCACGTGTCAAATCTTGATCAGGAGTCTTCCTCCTCGGGGAGTGCCGAAAAGAAGGATGAAAGTTATAGATAGCTTTTAGATGGTAAACATTTTGTATGGTCTGGAACTTTCCTATATGTAAACATAGATACAGATGTGTTGGAGATTTGAAAGTCTTACCGAAGTAGCATCATCGAATTTCCTCGTTGATTTTTTTTGCAACAGCATTCCTAGGACTAACAGTCCCATCTTTTGGCGAAGTTATACCTTTATTTGGTTGGTTCTAAAATAAAGCATAAGTTTAGTTAGGCATCTTATTTGGAATCGATGAAATTTATTTTCGTTCACGTTTAGCTTTAACAACTTACCGGATTTTTTTCTCGGTCATCTGCAAATAAAAAATGGAGGTTTACACTTGCAATAGGTTTTTTGCTGGTAGAAATGTGATTGAAAAAAATAAATTACAAACTTATAGTTTTCAGTTTGACGAAACTTACATTTCAGTTCTATGAGGGCTTCCGCAGCCTCACGTTCCGCGTCGGTGTATGTTCGTGCGGGAGTCATTCTGCAAAATGGTCGTTCTGTACCTAATATGCCATAGGTACAATTACTAACACAAAGTCAAACTGATTAATTTGCGGTAAATGTGGTACTAATGTTGGTACAATCTACATGAGGTTTACACTTGCAAGAGGTTTTTTGCTCATAGGAATCTTATTGAAAAAAATAAATTACAAACTTATAGTTTTCAGTTTGACGAAACTTACATTTCAGAATCAATAAAGCTTCCGCCACCTCACGCTCCGTTTTGGTGTAGGCGGCAGCTGGCGACATTCTGCAAAATATTCGTACTGTAAATAATATGCCATAGGTACAAAATTATTACTAACACAAAGTCTAAATTATTTATTTGCGGTAAATGTGGTACTAATGTTGGTAAAATCTACAGGAGGTTTACACTTGCAAGAGGTTTTTTGCTCATAGGAATCTTATTGAAAAAACAAATTACAAACTTATAGTTTTCAGTTTGACGAAACTTACATTTCAAATCTATGAGGGCTTCCGCAGCCTCACTTTCCGCGTCGGTGTATGTTCGTGCGGGAGTCATTCTGCAAAATGGTCGTTCTGTACCTAATATGCCATAGGTACAATTACTAACACAAAGTCAAACTGATTAATTTGCGGTAAATGTGGTACTAATGTTGGTACAATCTACAGGAGGTTTACACTTGCAAGAGGTTTTTTGCTCATAGGAATCTTATTGAAAAAAATAAATTACAAACTTATAGTTTTCAGTTTGACGAAACTTACATTTCAGAATCAATAAAGCTTCCGCCACCTCACGCTCCGTTTTGGTGTAGGCGGCAGCTGGCGACATTCTGCAAAATATTCGTACTGTAAATAATATGCCATAGGTACAAAATTATTACTAACACAAAGTCAAAATTATTTATTTGCGGTAAATGTGGTACTAATGTTGGTAAAATCTACAGGAGGTTTACACTTGCAAGAAGTTTTTTGCTCATAGGAATCTTATTGAAAAAACAAATTACAAACTTATAGTTTTCAGTTTGACGAAACTTACATTTCAGAATCAATAAAGCTTCCGCAACCTCACGCTCCGATTTGGTGTAGGCGGCGTAGGAGGCTGGCGACATTCTGCAAAATTTTCGTACTGTACATAATATGCCATAGGTACAATTACAAACACAAAGTCAAAATGATTAATTTGCGGTAAATGTGGCACAATTGGTGGTAAAATCTTCTCACAAAGTTTGGAGATAGTGAACTCCATTTTCTCTATTATTGGAAGCTGATATTTATCCTCGGTTTTGTGCCGAGAATGTTGCTTCTATTTTCCTTTTTAGCTGATTGATTGACTTTGCTTGCTGCAAAACTTGAAACAGGGCCTGATGTGACAGTGAAATACTTAATTGGTTTCCTTTTAAATATTTTAGAACGTTTGTTACTGGATTCTTCGGGGTGGTACGCATGATTATGGCGAGCACGTGTCAAATCTTGATCAGGAGTCTTCCTCCTCGGGGAGTGCTGAAAAGAAGGATGAAAGTTATAGATAGCTTTTAGATGGTAAACATTTTGTATGGTCTGGAACTTTCCTATATGTAAACATAGATACAGATGTGTTGGAGATTTGAAAGTCTTACCGAAGTAGCATCATCGAATTTCCTCGTTGATTTTTTTTGCAACAGCATTCCTAGGACTAACAGTCCCATCTTTTGGCGAAGTTATACCTTTATTTGGTTGGTTCTAAAATAAAGCATAAGTTTAGTTAGGCATCTTATTTGGAATCGATGAAATTTATTTTCGTTCACGTTTAGCTTTAACAACTTACCGGATTTTTTTCTCGGTCATCTGCAAATAAAAAATGGAGGTTTACACTTGCAATAGGTTTTTTGCTGGTAGAAATGTGATTGAAAAAAATAAATTACAAACTTATAGTTTTCAGTTTGACGAAACTTACATTTCAGTTCTATGAGGGCTTCCGCAGCCTCACGTTCCGCGTCGGTGTATGTTCGTGCGGGAGTCATTCTGCAAAATGGTCGTTCTGTACCTAATATGCCATAGGTACAATTACTAACACAAAGTCAAACTGATTAATTTGCGGTAAATGTGGTACTAATGTTGGTACAATCTACAGGAGGTTTACACTTGCAAGAGGTTTTTTGCTCATAGGAATCTTATTGAAAAAAATAAATTACAAACTTATAGTTTTCAGTTTGACGAAACTTACATTTCAGAATCAATAAAGCTTCCGCCACCTCACGCTCCGTTTTGGTGTAGGCGGCAGCTGGCGACATTCTGCAAAATATTCGTACTGTAAATAATATGCCATAGGTACAAAATTATTACTAACACAAAGTCAAAATTATTTATTTGCGGTAAATGTGGTACTAATGTTGGTAAAATCTACAGGAGGTTTACACTTGCAAGAGGTTTTTTGCTCATAGGAATCTTATTGAAAAAACAAATTACAAACTTATAGTTTTCAGTTTGACGAAACTTACATTTCAAATCTATGAGGGCTTCCGCAGCCTCACTTTCCGCGTCGGTGTATGTTCGTGCGGGAGTCATTCTGCAAAATGGTCGTTCTGTACCTAATATGCCATAGGTACAATTACTAACACAAAGTCAAAATGATTAATTTGCGGTAAATGTGGCACAATTGATGGTAAATCTTCTCACAAAGTTTGGAGATAGTGAACTCCATTTTCTCTATTATTGGAAGCTGATATTTATCCTTGGTTTTGTCCCGAGAACGTTGCTTCTATTATCCTTTTTACTGATTGATTGACTTTGCTTGCTGCAAAACTTGAAACAGGGCCTGATGTGACAGTGAAATACTTAATTGGTTTCCTTTTAAATATTTTAGAACGTTTGTTACTGGATTCTTCGGGGTGGCACGCATGATTATGGCGAGCACTCGTGTCAAATCTTGATCAGGAGTCTTTCTTCTGGGCGAGTGCTGAAAAAAAGGATGAAAGTTATAGATAGCTTTTAGATGGTAAATATTTTGTATGGTCTGAAACTTTCCTATATGCAAACATAGATACAGATGTGTTGGAGATTTGAAAGTCTTACCGAAGTAGCATCATCGGATTTGCTCGTTGATTTTTTTGCAACAGCTTACATAGGACTAATAGTCCCATCTTTTGGCGAAGTTATACCTTTATCTGGTTGGTTCTAAAATAAAGCAAAAGTTTAGTTAGGCATCTTATTTGGAATCCATGAAATTTATTTTCGTTCACGTTTAGCTGTAACAACTTACCGCTTTTTTGTCTCGGTCATCTGCAAAGAAAACATGGAGGTTTATACCTTGCATTAGGTTTTTTGCTAATAGAAATGTGATTGAAAAAAATAAATTACAAACTTATAGTTTTCAGTTTGACGAAACTTACATTTCAGTTCTATGAGGGCTTCCGCAGCCTCACGTTCCGCGTCGGTGTATGTTCGTGCGGGAGTCATTCTGCAAAATGGTCGTTCTGTACCTAATATGCCATAGGTACAATTACTAACACAAAGTCAAACTGATTAATTTGCGGTAAATGTGGTACTAATGTTGGTACAATCTACAGGAGGTTTACACTTGCAAGAGGTTTTTTGCTCATAGGAATCTTATTGAAAAAAATAAATTACAAACTTATAGTTTTCAGTTTGACGAAACTTACATTTCAGAATCAATAAAGCTTCCGCCACCTCACGCTCCGTTTTGGTGTAGGCGGCAGCTGGCGACATTCTGCAAAATATTCGTACTGTAAATAATATGCCATAGGTACAAAATTATTACTAACACAAAGTCAAAATTATTTATTTGCGGTAAATGTGGTACTAATGTTGGTAAAATCTACAGGAGGTTTACACTTGCAAGAAGTTTTTTGCTCATAGGAATCTTATTGAAAAAACAAATTACAAACTTATAGTTTTCAGTTTGACGAAACTTACATTTCAGAATCAATAAAGCTTCCGCAACCTCACGCTCCGATTTGGTGTAGGCGGCGTAGGAGGCTGGCGACATTCTGCAAAATTTTCGTACTGTACATAATATGCCATAGGTACAATTACAAACACAAAGTCAAAATGATTAATTTGCGGTAAATGTGGCACAATTGGTGGTAAAATCTTCTCACAAAGTTTGGAGATAGTGAACTCCATTTTCTCTATTATTGGAAGCTGATATTTATCCTCGGTTTTGTGCCGAGAATGTTGCTTCTATTTTCCTTTTTAGCTGATTGATTGACTTTGCTTGCTGCAAAACTTGAAACAGGGCCTGATGTGACAGTGAAATACTTAATTGGTTTCCTTTTAAATATTTTAGAACGTTTGTTACTGGATTCTTCGGGGTGGTACGCATGATTATGGCGAGCACGTGTCAAATCTTGATCAGGAGTCTTCCTCCTCGGGGAGTGCTGAAAAGAAGGATGAAAGTTATAGATAGCTTTTAGATGGTAAACATTTTGTATGGTCTGGAACTTTCCTATATGTAAACATAGATACAGATGTGTTGGAGATTTGAAAGTCTTACCGAAGTAGCATCATCGAATTTCCTCGTTGATTTTTTTTGCAACAGCATTCCTAGGACTAACAGTCCCATCTTTTGGCGAAGTTATACCTTTATTTGGTTGGTTCTAAAATAAAGCATAAGTTTAGTTAGGCATCTTATTTGGAATCGATGAAATTTATTTTCGTTCACGTTTAGCTTTAACAACTTACCGGATTTTTTTCTCGGTCATCTGCAAATAAAAAATGGAGGTTTACACTTGCAATAGGTTTTTTGCTGGTAGAAATGTGATTGAAAAAAATAAATTACAAACTTATAGTTTTCAGTTTGACGAAACTTACATTTCAGTTCTATGAGGGCTTCCGCAGCCTCACGTTCCGCGTCGGTGTATGTTCGTGCGGGAGTCATTCTGCAAAATGGTCGTTCTGTACCTAATATGCCATAGGTACAATTACTAACACAAAGTCAAACTGATTAATTTGCGGTAAATGTGGTACTAATGTTGGTACAATCTACAGGAGGTTTACACTTGCAAGAGGTTTTTTGCTCATAGGAATCTTATTGAAAAAAATAAATTACAAACTTATAGTTTTCAGTTTGACGAAACTTACATTTCAGAATCAATAAAGCTTCCGCCACCTCACGCTCCGTTTTGGTGTAGGCGGCAGCTGGCGACATTCTGCAAAATATTCGTACTGTAAATAATATGCCATAGGTACAAAATTATTACTAACACAAAGTCTAAATTATTTATTTGCGGTAAATGTGGTACTAATGTTGGTAAAATCTACAGGAGGTTTACACTTGCAAGAAGTTTTTTGCTCATAGGAATCTTATTGAAAAAACAAACTTATAGTTTTCAGTTTGACGAAACTTACATTTCAGAATCAATAAAGCTTCCGCAACCTCACGCTCCGATTTGGTGTAGGCGGCGTAGGAGGCTGGCGACATTCTGCAAAATTTTCGTACTGTACATAATATGCCATAGGTACAATTACAAACACAAAGTCAAAATGATTAATTTGCGGTAAATGTGGCACAATAGGTGGTAAAATCTTCTCACAAAGTTTGGAGATAGTGAACTCCATTTTCTCTATTATTGGAAGCTGATATTTATCCTCGGTTTTGTGCCGAGAATGTTGCTTCTATTTTCCTTTTTAGCTGATTGATTGACTTTGCTTGCTGCAAAACTTGAAACAGGGCCTGATGTGACAGTGAAATACTTAATTGGTTTCCTTTTAAATATTTTAGAACGTTTGTTACTGGATTCTTCGGGGTGGTACGCATGATTATGGCGAGCACGTGTCAAATCTTGATCAGGAGTCTTCCTCCTCGGGGAGTGCTGAAAAGAAGGATGAAAGTTATAGATAGCTTTTAGATGGTAAACATTTTGTATGGTCTGGAACTTTCCTATATGTAAACATAGATACAGATGTGTTGGAGATTTGAAAGTCTTACCGAAGTAGCATCATCGAATTTCCTCGTTGATTTTTTTTGCAACAGCATTCCTAGGACTAACAGTCCCATCTTTTGGCGAAGTTATACCTTTATTTGGTTGGTTCTAAAATAAAGCATAAGTTTAGTTAGGCATCTTATTTGGAATCGATGAAATTTATTTTCGTTCACGTTTAGCTTTAACAACTTACCGGATTTTTTTCTCGGTCATCTGCAAATAAAAAATGGAGGTTTACACTTGCAATAGGTTTTTTGCTGGTAGAAATGTGATTGAAAAAAATAAATTACAAACTTATAGTTTTCAGTTTGACGAAACTTACATTTCAGTTCTATGAGGGCTTCCGCAGCCTCACGTTCCGCGTCGGTGTATGTTCGTGCGGGAGTCATTCTGCAAAATGGTCGTTCTGTACCTAATATGCCATAGGTACAATTACTAACACAAAGTCAAACTGATTAATTTGCGGTAAATGTGGTACTAATGTTGGTACAATCTACAGGAGGTTTACACTTGCAAGAGGTTTTTTGCTCATAGGAATCTTATTGAAAAAAATAAATTACAAACTTATAGTTTTCAGTTTGACGAAACTTACATTTCAGAATCAATAAAGCTTCCGCCACCTCACGCTCCGTTTTGGTGTAGGCGGCAGCTGGCGACATTCTGCAAAATATTCGTACTGTAAATAATATGCCATAGGTACAAAATTATTACTAACACAAAGTCAAAATTATTTATTTGCGGTAAATGTGGTACTAATGTTGGTAAAATCTACAGGAGGTTTACACTTGCAAGAGGTTTTTTGCTCATAGGAATCTTATTGAAAAAACAAATTACAAACTTATAGTTTTCAGTTTGACGAAACTTACATTTCAAATCTATGAGGGCTTCCGCAGCCTCACGTTCCGCGTCGGTGTATGTTCGTGCGGGAGTCATTCTGCAAAATGGTCGTTCTGTACCTAATATGCCATAGGTACAATTACTAACACAAAGTCAAAATGATTAATTTGCGGTAAATGTGGCACAATTGATGGTAAATCTTCTCACAAAGTTTGGAGATAGTGAACTCCATTTTCTCTATTATTGGAAGCTGATATTTATCCTTGGTTTTGTCCCGAGAACGTTGCTTCTATTATCCTTTTTACTGATTGATTGACTTTGCTTGCTGCAAAACTTGAAACAGGGCCTGATGTGACAGTGAAATACTTAATTGGTTTCCTTTTAAATATTTTAGAACGTTTGTTACTGGATTCTTCGGGGTGGCACGCATGATTATGGCGAGCACTCGTGTCAAATCTTGATCAGGAGTCTTTCTTCTGGGCGAGTGCAGAAAAAAAGGATGAAAGTTATAGATAGCTTTCAGATGGTATATTTTGTATATGGTCTGAAACTTTCCTATATGCAAACATAGATACAGATGTGTTGGAGATTTGAAAGTCTTACCGAAGTAGCATCATCGGATTTGCTCGTTGATTTTTTTGCAACAGCTTACATAGGACTAATAGTCCCATCTTTTGGCGAAGTTATACCTTTATCTGGTTGGTTCTAAAATAAAGCAAAAGTTTAGTTAGGCATCTTATTTGGAATCCATGAAATTTATTTTCGTTCACGTTTAGCTGTAACAACTTACCGCTTTTTTGTCTCGGTCATCTGCAAAGAAAACATGGAGGTTTATACCTTGCATTAGGTTTTTTGCTAATAGAAATGTGATTGAAAAAAATAAATTACAAACTTATAGTTTTCAGTTTGACGAAACTTACATTTCAGTTCTATGAGGGCTTCCGCAGCCTCACGTTCCGCGTCGGTGTATGTTCGTGCGGGAGTCATTCTGCAAAATGGTCGTTCTGTACCTAATATGCCATAGGTACAATTACTAACACAAAGTCAAACTGATTAATTTGCGGTAAATGTGGTACTAATGTTGGTACAATCTACAGGAGGTTTACACTTGCAAGAGGTTTTTTGCTCATAGGAATCTTATTGAAAAAAATAAATTACAAACTTATAGTTTTCAGTTTGACGAAACTTACATTTCAGAATCAATAAAGCTTCCGCCACCTCACGCTCCGTTTTGGTGTAGGCGGCAGCTGGCGACATTCTGCAAAATATTCGTACTGTAAATAATATGCCATAGGTACAAAATTATTACTAACACAAAGTCAAAATTATTTATTTGCGGTAAATGTGGTACTAATGTTGGTAAAATCTACAGGAGGTTTACACTTGCAAGAAGTTTTTTGCTCATAGGAATCTTATTGAAAAAACAAATTACAAACTTATAGTTTTCAGTTTGACGAAACTTACATTTCAGAATCAATAAAGCTTCCGCAACCTCACGCTCCGATTTGGTGTAGGCGGCGTAGGAGGCTGGCGACATTCTGCAAAATTTTCGTACTGTACATAATATGCCATAGGTACAATTACAAACACAAAGTCAAAATGATTAATTTGCGGTAAATGTGGCACAATTGGTGGTAAAATCTTCTCACAAAGTTTGGAGATAGTGAACTCCATTTTCTCTATTATTGGAAGCTGATATTTATCCTCGGTTTTGTGCCGAGAATGTTGCTTCTATTTTCCTTTTTAGCTGATTGATTGACTTTGCTTGCTGCAAAACTTGAAACAGGGCCTGATGTGACAGTGAAATACTTAATTGGTTTCCTTTTAAATATTTTAGAACGTTTGTTACTGGATTCTTCGGGGTGGTACGCATGATTATGGCGAGCACGTGTCAAATCTTGATCAGGAGTCTTCCTCCTCGGGGAGTGCTGAAAAGAAGGATGAAAGTTATAGATAGCTTTTAGATGGTAAACATTTTGTATGGTCTGGAACTTTCCTATATGTAAACATAGATACAGATGTGTTGGAGATTTGAAAGTCTTACCGAAGTAGCATCATCGAATTTCCTCGTTGATTTTTTTTGCAACAGCATTCCTAGGACTAACAGTCCCATCTTTTGGCGAAGTTATACCTTTATTTGGTTGGTTCTAAAATAAAGCATAAGTTTAGTTAGGCATCTTATTTGGAATCGATGAAATTTATTTTCGTTCACGTTTAGCTTTAACAACTTACCGGATTTTTTTCTCGGTCATCTGCAAATAAAAAATGGAGGTTTACACTTGCAATAGGTTTTTTGCTGGTAGAAATGTGATTGAAAAAAATAAATTACAAACTTATAGTTTTCAGTTTGACGAAACTTACATTTCAGTTCTATGAGGGCTTCCGCAGCCTCACGTTCCGCGTCGGTGTATGTTCGTGCGGGAGTCATTCTGCAAAATGGTCGTTCTGTACCTAATATGCCATAGGTACAATTACTAACACAAAGTCAAACTGATTAATTTGCGGTAAATGTGGTACTAATGTTGGTACAATCTACAGGAGGTTTACACTTGCAAGAGGTTTTTTGCTCATAGGAATCTTATTGAAAAAAATAAATTACAAACTTATAGTTTTCAGTTTGACGAAACTTACATTTCAGAATCAATAAAGCTTCCGCCACCTCACGCTCCGTTTTGGTGTAGGCGGCAGCTGGCGACATTCTGCAAAATATTCGTACTGTAAATAATATGCCATAGGTACAAAATTATTACTAACACAAAGTCTAAATTATTTATTTGCGGTAAATGTGGTACTAATGTTGGTAAAATCTACAGGAGGTTTACACTTGCAAGAAGTTTTTTGCTCATAGGAATCTTATTGAAAAAACAAACTTATAGTTTTCAGTTTGACGAAACTTACATTTCAGAATCAATAAAGCTTCCGCAACCTCACGCTCCGATTTGGTGTAGGCGGCGTAGGAGGCTGGCGACATTCTGCAAAATTTTCGTACTGTACATAATATGCCATAGGTACAATTACAAACACAAAGTCAAAATGATTAATTTGCGGTAAATGTGGCACAATTGGTGGTAAAATCTTCTCACAAAGTTTGGAGATAGTGAACTCCATTTTCTCTATTATTGGAAGCTGATATTTATCCTCGGTTTTGTGCCGAGAATGTTGCTTCTATTTTCCTTTTTAGCTGATTGATTGACTTTGCTTGCTGCAAAACTTGAAACAGGGCCTGATGTGACAGTGAAATACTTAATTGGTTTCCTTTTAAATATTTTAGAACGTTTGTTACTGGATTCTTCGGGGTGGTACGCATGATTATGGCGAGCACGTGTCAAATCTTGATCAGGAGTCTTCCTCCTCGGGGAGTGCCGAAAAGAAGGATGAAAGTTATAGATAGCTTTTAGATGGTAAACATTTTGTATGGTCTGGAACTTTCCTATATGTAAACATAGATACAGATGTGTTGGAGATTTGAAAGTCTTACCGAAGTAGCATCATCGAATTTCCTCGTTGATTTTTTTTGCAACAGCATTCCTAGGACTAACAGTCCCATCTTTTGGCGAAGTTATACCTTTATTTGGTTGGTTCTAAAATAAAGCATAAGTTTAGTTAGGCATCTTATTTGGAATCGATGAAATTTATTTTCGTTCACGTTTAGCTTTAACAACTTACCGGATTTTTTTCTCGGTCATCTGCAAATAAAAAATGGAGGTTTACACTTGCAATAGGTTTTTTGCTGGTAGAAATGTGATTGAAAAAAATAAATTACAAACTTATAGTTTTCAGTTTGACGAAACTTACATTTCAGTTCTATGAGGGCTTCCGCAGCCTCACGTTCCGCGTCGGTGTATGTTCGTGCGGGAGTCATTCTGCAAAATGGTCGTTCTGTACCTAATATGCCATAGGTACAATTACTAACACAAAGTCAAACTGATTAATTTGCGGTAAATGTGGTACTAATGTTGGTACAATCTACATGAGGTTTACACTTGCAAGAGGTTTTTTGCTCATAGGAATCTTATTGAAAAAAATAAATTACAAACTTATAGTTTTCAGTTTGACGAAACTTACATTTCAGAATCAATAAAGCTTCCGCCACCTCACGCTCCGTTTTGGTGTAGGCGGCAGCTGGCGACATTCTGCAAAATATTCGTACTGTAAATAATATGCCATAGGTACAAAATTATTACTAACACAAAGTCTAAATTATTTATTTGCGGTAAATGTGGTACTAATGTTGGTAAAATCTACAGGAGGTTTACACTTGCAAGAGGTTTTTTGCTCATAGGAATCTTATTGAAAAAACAAATTACAAACTTATAGTTTTCAGTTTGACGAAACTTACATTTCAAATCTATGAGGGCTTCCGCAGCCTCACTTTCCGCGTCGGTGTATGTTCGTGCGGGAGTCATTCTGCAAAATGGTCGTTCTGTACCTAATATGCCATAGGTACAATTACTAACACAAAGTCAAACTGATTAATTTGCGGTAAATGTGGTACTAATGTTGGTACAATCTACAGGAGGTTTACACTTGCAAGAGGTTTTTTGCTCATAGGAATCTTATTGAAAAAAATAAATTACAAACTTATAGTTTTCAGTTTGACGAAACTTACATTTCAGAATCAATAAAGCTTCCGCCACCTCACGCTCCGTTTTGGTGTAGGCGGCAGCTGGCGACATTCTGCAAAATATTCGTACTGTAAATAATATGCCATAGGTACAAAATTATTACTAACACAAAGTCAAAATTATTTATTTGCGGTAAATGTGGTACTAATGTTGGTAAAATCTACAGGAGGTTTACACTTGCAAGAAGTTTTTTGCTCATAGGAATCTTATTGAAAAAACAAATTACAAACTTATAGTTTTCAGTTTGACGAAACTTACATTTCAGAATCAATAAAGCTTCCGCAACCTCACGCTCCGATTTGGTGTAGGCGGCGTAGGAGGCTGGCGACATTCTGCAAAATTTTCGTACTGTACATAATATGCCATAGGTACAATTACAAACACAAAGTCAAAATGATTAATTTGCGGTAAATGTGGCACAATTGGTGGTAAAATCTTCTCACAAAGTTTGGAGATAGTGAACTCCATTTTCTCTATTATTGGAAGCTGATATTTATCCTCGGTTTTGTGCCGAGAATGTTGCTTCTATTTTCCTTTTTAGCTGATTGATTGACTTTGCTTGCTGCAAAACTTGAAACAGGGCCTGATGTGACAGTGAAATACTTAATTGGTTTCCTTTTAAATATTTTAGAACGTTTGTTACTGGATTCTTCGGGGTGGTACGCATGATTATGGCGAGCACGTGTCAAATCTTGATCAGGAGTCTTCCTCCTCGGGGAGTGCTGAAAAGAAGGATGAAAGTTATAGATAGCTTTTAGATGGTAAACATTTTGTATGGTCTGGAACTTTCCTATATGTAAACATAGATACAGATGTGTTGGAGATTTGAAAGTCTTACCGAAGTAGCATCATCGAATTTCCTCGTTGATTTTTTTTGCAACAGCATTCCTAGGACTAACAGTCCCATCTTTTGGCGAAGTTATACCTTTATTTGGTTGGTTCTAAAATAAAGCATAAGTTTAGTTAGGCATCTTATTTGGAATCGATGAAATTTATTTTCGTTCACGTTTAGCTTTAACAACTTACCGGATTTTTTTCTCGGTCATCTGCAAATAAAAAATGGAGGTTTACACTTGCAATAGGTTTTTTGCTGGTAGAAATGTGATTGAAAAAAATAAATTACAAACTTATAGTTTTCAGTTTGACGAAACTTACATTTCAGTTCTATGAGGGCTTCCGCAGCCTCACGTTCCGCGTCGGTGTATGTTCGTGCGGGAGTCATTCTGCAAAATGGTCGTTCTGTACCTAATATGCCATAGGTACAATTACTAACACAAAGTCAAACTGATTAATTTGCGGTAAATGTGGTACTAATGTTGGTACAATCTACAGGAGGTTTACACTTGCAAGAGGTTTTTTGCTCATAGGAATCTTATTGAAAAAAATAAATTACAAACTTATAGTTTTCAGTTTGACGAAACTTACATTTCAGAATCAATAAAGCTTCCGCCACCTCACGCTCCGTTTTGGTGTAGGCGGCAGCTGGCGACATTCTGCAAAATATTCGTACTGTAAATAATATGCCATAGGTACAAAATTATTACTAACACAAAGTCAAAATTATTTATTTGCGGTAAATGTGGTACTAATGTTGGTAAAATCTACAGGAGGTTTACACTTGCAAGAGGTTTTTTGCTCATAGGAATCTTATTGAAAAAACAAATTACAAACTTATAGTTTTCAGTTTGACGAAACTTACATTTCAAATCTATGAGGGCTTCCGCAGCCTCACTTTCCGCGTCGGTGTATGTTCGTGCGGGAGTCATTCTGCAAAATGGTCGTTCTGTACCTAATATGCCATAGGTACAATTACTAACACAAAGTCAAAATGATTAATTTGCGGTAAATGTGGCACAATTGATGGTAAATCTTCTCACAAAGTTTGGAGATAGTGAACTCCATTTTCTCTATTATTGGAAGCTGATATTTATCCTTGGTTTTGTCCCGAGAACGTTGCTTCTATTATCCTTTTTACTGATTGATTGACTTTGCTTGCTGCAAAACTTGAAACAGGGCCTGATGTGACAGTGAAATACTTAATTGGTTTCCTTTTAAATATTTTAGAACGTTTGTTACTGGATTCTTCGGGGTGGCACGCATGATTATGGCGAGCACTCGTGTCAAATCTTGATCAGGAGTCTTTCTTCTGGGCGAGTGCAGAAAAAAAGGATGAAAGTTATAGATAGCTTTCAGATGGTATATTTTGTATATGGTCTGAAACTTTCCTATATGCAAACATAGATACAGATGTGTTGGAGATTTGAAAGTCTTACCGAAGTAGCATCATCGGATTTGCTCGTTGATTTTTTTGCAACAGCTTACATAGGACTAATAGTCCCATCTTTTGGCGAAGTTATACCTTTATCTGGTTGGTTCTAAAATAAAGCAAAAGTTTAGTTAGGCATCTTATTTGGAATCCATGAAATTTATTTTCGTTCACGTTTAGCTGTAACAACTTACCGCTTTTTTGTCTCGGTCATCTGCAAAGAAAACATGGAGGTTTATACCTTGCATTAGGTTTTTTGCTAATAGAAATGTGATTGAAAAAAATAAATTACAAACTTATAGTTTTCAGTTTGACGAAACTTACATTTCAGTTCTATGAGGGCTTCCGCAGCCTCACGTTCCGCGTCGGTGTATGTTCGTGCGGGAGTCATTCTGCAAAATGGTCGTTCTGTACCTAATATGCCATAGGTACAATTACTAACACAAAGTCAAACTGATTAATTTGCGGTAAATGTGGTACTAATGTTGGTACAATCTACAGGAGGTTTACACTTGCAAGAGGTTTTTTGCTCATAGGAATCTTATTGAAAAAAATAAATTACAAACTTATAGTTTTCAGTTTGACGAAACTTACATTTCAGAATCAATAAAGCTTCCGCCACCTCACGCTCCGTTTTGGTGTAGGCGGCAGCTGGCGACATTCTGCAAAATATTCGTACTGTAAATAATATGCCATAGGTACAAAATTATTACTAACACAAAGTCAAAATTATTTATTTGCGGTAAATGTGGTACTAATGTTGGTAAAATCTACAGGAGGTTTACACTTGCAAGAAGTTTTTTGCTCATAGGAATCTTATTGAAAAAACAAATTACAAACTTATAGTTTTCAGTTTGACGAAACTTACATTTCAGAATCAATAAAGCTTCCGCAACCTCACGCTCCGATTTGGTGTAGGCGGCGTAGGAGGCTGGCGACATTCTGCAAAATTTTCGTACTGTACATAATATGCCATAGGTACAATTACAAACACAAAGTCAAAATGATTAATTTGCGGTAAATGTGGCACAATTGGTGGTAAAATCTTCTCACAAAGTTTGGAGATAGTGAACTCCATTTTCTCTATTATTGGAAGCTGATATTTATCCTCGGTTTTGTGCCGAGAATGTTGCTTCTATTTTCCTTTTTAGCTGATTGATTGACTTTGCTTGCTGCAAAACTTGAAACAGGGCCTGATGTGACAGTGAAATACTTAATTGGTTTCCTTTTAAATATTTTAGAACGTTTGTTACTGGATTCTTCGGGGTGGTACGCATGATTATGGCGAGCACGTGTCAAATCTTGATCAGGAGTCTTCCTCCTCGGGGAGTGCTGAAAAGAAGGATGAAAGTTATAGATAGCTTTTAGATGGTAAACATTTTGTATGGTCTGGAACTTTCCTATATGTAAACATAGATACAGATGTGTTGGAGATTTGAAAGTCTTACCGAAGTAGCATCATCGAATTTCCTCGTTGATTTTTTTTGCAACAGCATTCCTAGGACTAACAGTCCCATCTTTTGGCGAAGTTATACCTTTATTTGGTTGGTTCTAAAATAAAGCATAAGTTTAGTTAGGCATCTTATTTGGAATCGATGAAATTTATTTTCGTTCACGTTTAGCTTTAACAACTTACCGGATTTTTTTCTCGGTCATCTGCAAATAAAAAATGGAGGTTTACACTTGCAATAGGTTTTTTGCTGGTAGAAATGTGATTGAAAAAAATAAATTACAAACTTATAGTTTTCAGTTTGACGAAACTTACATTTCAGTTCTATGAGGGCTTCCGCAGCCTCACGTTCCGCGTCGGTGTATGTTCGTGCGGGAGTCATTCTGCAAAATGGTCGTTCTGTACCTAATATGCCATAGGTACAATTACTAACACAAAGTCAAACTGATTAATTTGCGGTAAATGTGGTACTAATGTTGGTACAATCTACAGGAGGTTTACACTTGCAAGAGGTTTTTTGCTCATAGGAATCTTATTGAAAAAAATAAATTACAAACTTATAGTTTTCAGTTTGACGAAACTTACATTTCAGAATCAATAAAGCTTCCGCCACCTCACGCTCCGTTTTGGTGTAGGCGGCAGCTGGCGACATTCTGCAAAATATTCGTACTGTAAATAATATGCCATAGGTACAAAATTATTACTAACACAAAGTCTAAATTATTTATTTGCGGTAAATGTGGTACTAATGTTGGTAAAATCTACAGGAGGTTTACACTTGCAAGAAGTTTTTTGCTCATAGGAATCTTATTGAAAAAACAAACTTATAGTTTTCAGTTTGACGAAACTTACATTTCAGAATCAATAAAGCTTCCGCAACCTCACGCTCCGATTTGGTGTAGGCGGCGTAGGAGGCTGGCGACATTCTGCAAAATTTTCGTACTGTACATAATATGCCATAGGTACAATTACAAACACAAAGTCAAAATGATTAATTTGCGGTAAATGTGGCACAATTGGTGGTAAAATCTTCTCACAAAGTTTGGAGATAGTGAACTCCATTTTCTCTATTATTGGAAGCTGATATTTATCCTCGGTTTTGTGCCGAGAATGTTGCTTCTATTTTCCTTTTTAGCTGATTGATTGACTTTGCTTGCTGCAAAACTTGAAACAGGGCCTGATGTGACAGTGAAATACTTAATTGGTTTCCTTTTAAATATTTTAGAACGTTTGTTACTGGATTCTTCGGGGTGGTACGCATGATTATGGCGAGCACGTGTCAAATCTTGATCAGGAGTCTTCCTCCTCGGGGAGTGCCGAAAAGAAGGATGAAAGTTATAGATAGCTTTTAGATGGTAAACATTTTGTATGGTCTGGAACTTTCCTATATGTAAACATAGATACAGATGTGTTGGAGATTTGAAAGTCTTACCGAAGTAGCATCATCGAATTTCCTCGTTGATTTTTTTTGCAACAGCATTCCTAGGACTAACAGTCCCATCTTTTGGCGAAGTTATACCTTTATTTGGTTGGTTCTAAAATAAAGCATAAGTTTAGTTAGGCATCTTATTTGGAATCGATGAAATTTATTTTCGTTCACGTTTAGCTTTAACAACTTACCGGATTTTTTTCTCGGTCATCTGCAAATAAAAAATGGAGGTTTACACTTGCAATAGGTTTTTTGCTGGTAGAAATGTGATTGAAAAAAATAAATTACAAACTTATAGTTTTCAGTTTGACGAAACTTACATTTCAGTTCTATGAGGGCTTCCGCAGCCTCACGTTCCGCGTCGGTGTATGTTCGTGCGGGAGTCATTCTGCAAAATGGTCGTTCTGTACCTAATATGCCATAGGTACAATTACTAACACAAAGTCAAACTGATTAATTTGCGGTAAATGTGGTACTAATGTTGGTACAATCTACAGGAGGTTTACACTTGCAAGAGGTTTTTTGCTCATAGGAATCTTATTGAAAAAAATAAATTACAAACTTATAGTTTTCAGTTTGACGAAACTTACATTTCAGAATCAATAAAGCTTCCGCCACCTCACGCTCCGTTTTGGTGTAGGCGGCAGCTGGCGACATTCTGCAAAATATTCGTACTGTAAATAATATGCCATAGGTACAAAATTATTACTAACACAAAGTCAAAATTATTTATTTGCGGTAAATGTGGTACTAATGTTGGTAAAATCTACAGGAGGTTTACACTTGCAAGAGGTTTTTTGCTCATAGGAATCTTATTGAAAAAACAAATTACAAACTTACAGTTTTCAGTTTGACGAAACTTACATTTCAAATCTATGAGGGCTTCCGCAGCCTCACTTTCCGCGTCGGTGTATGTTCGTGCGGGAGTCATTCTGCAAAATGGTCGTTCTGTACCTAATATGCCATAGGTACAATTACTAACACAAAGTCAAAATGATTAATTTGCGGTAAATGTGGCACAATTGGTGGTAAATCTTCTCACAAAGTTTGGAGATAGTGAACTCCATTTTCTCTATTATTGGAAGCTGATATTTATCCTTGGTTTTGTCCCGAGAACGTTGCTTCTATTATCCTTTTTACTGATTGATTGACTTTGCTTGCTGCAAAACTTGAAACAGGGCCTGATGTGACAGTGAAATACTTAATTGGTTTCCTTTTAAATATTTTAGAACGTTTGTTACTGGATTCTTCGGGGTGGCACGCATGATTATGGCGAGCACTCGTGTCAAATCTTGATCAGGAGTCTTTCTTCTGGGCGAGTGCAGAAAAAAAGGATGAAAGTTATAGATAGCTTTCAGATGGTAAATATTTTGTATATGGTCTGAAACTTTCCTATTTGCAAACATAGATACAGCTGTGTTGGAGATTTAAAGTGTTACCGAAGTAGCATCATCGGATTTCCTGGTTGATTTTTTTGCAACAGCATACATAGGCCTAACAGTCCCATCTTTTGACGAAGTTATACCTTTATTTGGTTGGTTCTTAAATAAAGCATAAGTTTAGTTAGGCATCTTATTTGGAATCGATGAATTGTATTTTCGTTCACGATTTGCTTTTATAACTTACCGCTATTTGAGATATAAACAAATTACAAACTTATAGTTTTCAGTTTGACGAAACTTACATTTCAGAATCAATAAAGCTTCCGCAACCTCACGCTCCGATTTGGTGTAGGCGGCGTAGGAGGCTGGCGACATTCTGCAAAATTTTCGTACTGTAAATAATATGCCATAGGTACTATTACTAACACAAAGTCTAAATTATTAATTTGCGGTAAATCTGGCACAAATGGTGGTAAAATCTTCTCACAAAGTTTGGAGATAGTGATATCCATTTTCTCTATTATTGGAAGCTGATATTTATCCTTGGGTTTGTCCCGAGAACGTTGCTTCTATTATACTTTTTAGCTGATTGATTGACTTTGCTTGCTGCAAAACTTGAAACAGGGCCTGGTGTGACAGTGAAATACTTAATTGGTTTTCTTTTAAATATTTTAGAATGTTTGTTACTGGATCCTTCGGGGTGGTACGCATGATTATGGCGAGCACGTGTCAAATCTTGACCAGGAGTCTTCCTTCTCGGCGAGTGCTGAACAAAAGGATGAAAGTTATAGATAGCTTTCAGATTAAATATTTTGTATATGGTCTGAAACTTTCCTATATGCAAACATAGATACAGATGTGTTTGGAGATTTGAAAGTCTTACCGAAGTAGCATCATCGAATTTCCTCGTTGATTTTTCTGCAACAGCATTCCTAGGACTAACAGTCCCATCTTTTGGCGAAGTTATACCTTTATTTGTTTGGTTCTAAAATAAAGCAAAAGTTTAGTTAGGCATCTTATTTGGAATCGATGAAATTTATTTTCGTTCACGTTTAGCTTTAACAACTTACCACTACGTTAGATACTATCAAACAGTTTAAGAATAAATTCGCAGTTTCTTCAGATTACTTACGGTTATATTCAAAGAAAAAATGGCGGTAAACAGCTGTTGCAATGGTTTTTTTTTGCGGCCAGGAATCTGATTGAAAAAAAAGTTACAAACTTACAGTTTTCCGTTTGAACATTTTGCTGAAAACATAATTACATTTTTAGCAATGAAATAGAAGATGGGAACAGAGTAGCGTATTTTGCGCATGCTCCACATGAGGCAAACCTCTTTGTGGTTGTGCGTTAGTCTGAAAATCAATGACATTGTAAGATAAGCCATAGAAGAAGTTCTGATGGGACATTGCTTGTTATTCACATTTATGCTTAATTTCTTACATAAGCAAATGGTAACTAAACATCATAGATCCAAACGTAAAACCCCAGTAGACAGAGAAATGAGGTACTACCGCGCTCACTGACGCTAGACCAATTTTCACCCTTATGCATGTCCTGAGGAATAACGTTGAAAATTAGATTAGGAATTCTCACGTCATGATGCAGTCATCATGACGTGAGAATTCCTAATCTAATTTTGAATGGTGATTTCTCCAAGCTGCAGCCTAGCCTAGTAAAACACACTGACGTATAAATGTACTAGCATCATCGGATTTCCTCGTATTTTTTGCAACAGCATACATAGGAACGAAATTTGTTTTGTTTCGAATCTTGATTTGGAACAGTCATAAAAAGTTACATTTTTGCGCAGTAACGGAGTGGCAAGTGTGGGACAAAGCGGGGAGGGTGGCACGCACTGAACTACGAATTGCGGTGTTTGTTTTAGCTAGTTGCGATAATTTTATTATTGGGTTAATTATTTTCGAAAGTTCTTGTTGATTTACGGATTTAAGTGTTTTATCATGAGTTCTACGAGACAAAAGATAAAATTTCCTAAGTTTTGTTATAGACTACATTTGTAAGAAAGAAAATATCTTACCTACGCACGAAAATGTAATGAAATTCTATGAATAGGTTCTTCAAGACTTAAAAATTTGAAGACACAACTAAAGATCCTACTTTTTTGGAATAACTGAAGTAGTCGCGACGAAAGTTTAAGTGTTATGAGTAAAATCGTTATTTCAATTTTATTGTCACTCACAAACGAGCCTTATAAAAAAGTGTTTACTCAAAATGTTATTATTTAAAAAAGTTACAAGAGTTCAGAGTACAGAGTAGAACTTTTTTGACATAAGTGCATGTAAATGTAAAGAACTTATTGTAAGCTATACTTTTTTTGTTTTTCTCTCGGAAGAAAAACGGGTGCCACAAGACGAACAAACATTTTTGGAAGACCAACGTACTTACAAATGAATCGCTATAGGAAAAACAGGTCTTATCCAGTATTAAAAAATGCAGAATAATTGATTAAGTACGTGCTTTCAAACAACAGGCACAATTCAATTGACGTCGAATACTTCCAATGAGGTGAAACAAGACCTTAAAACAAACCTTAATAAATGAAGGCGATCCTGTTTTGGAGTTTCTGTGACTGCCTTGCCACACCCACGAGATCCGTCAAAGTTGTTACAGAAGCAGCTTTAAGTGTATGCAACATGTCTTAGTCTGTCGTGTCAAGGAAGGGATTCATAAAATCTAAATTAGCATATCGAAAGATCATTCCAAACATCGGGACGAAAATGGATTTTACTACAAAAAATAACGTTTTTTATTTAAATTCAAATTTTTACTACCGAAACCATTGTTTTGTTTTAATCTTTACAGTCACAACATTTCATATTTAGTTATAATTTTTTAAAGAGTGTACCATAGGAAATATCCATAAAAACTTAAAAGGTGTTTCAAATCTCAGGCGGAGACTCAAGCTCTCAAGCTAGAACTTCCGAATAAAGCGGTGTTATTCGTATTTTTATAAAGCAACTTTTCCCTGATATTCCAATCCGAAATTCGAAAAAAAAAGCATTTTTCATACAAAACTGTTCCACCCTAATACATAGTCCAACTTTTGGCGAAGTTATTATACCTTTATCTGGTTGGTTGGTTCTAAAATAAAGCATAAGTTTTGTTAGGCATCTTATTTGCAATCGATGAAATTTATTTTCGTTCACGTTTAGTTGTAACAACTTACCTCGTTTTTGTCTCGGCCATCTGCAAAGAAAAAATGGAGGTTTACACTTGCAATAGGTTTTTTGCTGATACAAATCTGATTGAAAAAAACAATTTACAAACTTATAGTTTTCAGTTTGACGAAACTTACATTTCAGAATCAACAATGCTTCCGCCACCTCACGCTCCGTTTTGGTGTAGGCGGCAACTGGCGACATTCTGCAAAATATTCGTACTGTAAATAATATGCCATAGGTACAAAATTATTACTAACACAAAGTCAAAATTATTTATTTGCGGTAAATGTGGTACTAATGTTGGTAAAATCTACAGGAGGTTGACACTTGCAATAGGTTTTTTGCTCATAGGAATCTTATTGAAAAAACAAATTATAAACTTACAGTTTTCAGTTTGACGAAACTTACATTTAAGGTCTAACAGGGCTTGCGCAGCTTCAAGTTCGGATTTCGTGTAGGCGGCTGGCGACATTCTGCAAAATGATCGTACTGTAAATAATATACCATAGGTACAATTACTAACACAAAGTCAAAATGATTAATTTGCGGTAAATGTGGTACTAATGTTGGTAAAATCTACAGGAGGTTTACACTTGCAAGAGGTTTTTTGCTCATAGGAATCTTATTGAAAAAACAAATTACAAACTTATAGTTTTCAGTTTGACGAAACTTACATTTCAACTGTATTAAGGCTTCTGCAGCCTCTTTTTCGGCGTCGGTGTGTCGGTTTGTTGGAATGGTCATTCTGCAAAATTTTTGTACTGTAAATAATATGCCATAGGTAAAAAATTATTACTAACACAAAGTCAAAATTATTTATTTGCGGTAAATGTGGTACTAATGTTGGTAAAATCTACAGGAGGTTTACACTTGCAAGAGGTTTTTTGCTCATAGGAATCTTATTGAAAAAACAAATTACAAACTTATAGTTTTCAGTTTGACGAAACTTACATTTCAGAATCAATAAAGCTTCCGCAACCTCACGCTCCGATTTGGTGTAGGCGGCGTAGGAGGCTGGCGACATTCTGCAAAATTTTCGTACTTTAAATAATATGCCATAGGTACTATTACTAACACAAAGTCTAAATTATTTATTTGCGGTAAATGTGGTACTAATGATGTTAAAATCTACAGGAGGTTTACACTTGCAATAGGTTTTTTGCTCATAGGAATTTCATTGAGAAAACAAATTATAAACTTCTAGTTTTCAGTTTGACGAAACTTACATTTTAACTCTATGAGGCCTTGTGCAGCCTCCAGTTCGCTTTCTGTGTAGGCTTTTTTGGCTGGCGACATTCTGCAAAATTTTCGTACTGTACATAATATGCCATAGGTACAATTACTAACACAAAGTCAAAATGATTAATTTGCGGTAAATGTGGCACAATTGGTGGTAAAATCTTCTCACAAAGTTTGGAGACAGTGAACTCCATTTTCTCTATTATTGGAAGCTGATATTTATCCTCGGTTTTGTCCCGAGAACCTTGCTTCCATTTTCCTTTTTAGCTGATTGATTGACTTTGCTTGCTGCAAAACTTGAAACAGGGCCTGATGTGACAGTGAAATACTTAATTGGTTTCCTTTTAAATATTTTAGAACGTTTGTGACTGGATTCTTCGGGGTGGCACGCATGATTATGGCGAGCACGTGTCAAATCTTGATCAGGAGTCTTTCTTCTGGGCGAGTGCAGAAAAAAAGGATGAAAGTTATAGATAGCTTTCAGATGGTAAATATTTTGTATATGGTCTGGATCTTTCCTATATACAAACATAGATACAGCTGTGTTGGAGATTTAAAGTGTTACCGAAGTAGCATCATCGGATTTCCTCGTTGTTTATTTTGCAACAGCATACATAGGCCTAACAGTCCCATCTTTTGGCGAAGTTATACTTTTATTTGGTTGGTTCTTAAATAAAGCATAAGTTTAGTTAGGCATCTTATTTGGAATCGATGAAATTTATTTTCGTTCACGATTTTCTTTTATAACTTACCGCTATTTGAGATATAAACAAATTACAAACTCATAGTTTTCAGTTTGACGAAACTTACATTTCAGAATCAATAAAGCTTCCGCAACCTCACGCTCCGATTTGGTGTAGGCGGCGTAGGAGGCTGGTGACATTCTGCAAAATTTTCGTACTTTAAATAATATGCCATAGGTACTATTACTAACACAAAGTCTAAATTATTAATTTGCGGTAAATGTGGCACAAATGGTGGTAAAATCTTCTCACAAAGTTTGGAGATAGTGATATCCATTTTCTCTATTATTGGAAGCTGATATTTATCCTTGGGTTTGTCCCGAGAACGTTGCTTCTATTATACTTTTTAGCTGATTGATTGACTTTGCTTGCTGCAAAACTTGAAACAGGGCCTGGTGTGACAGTGAAATACTTAATTGGTTTTCTTTTAAATATTTTAGAATGTTTGTTACTGGATCCTTCGGGGTGGTACGCATGATTATGGCGAGCACGTGTCAAATCTTGACCAGGAGTCTTCCTTCTCGGCGAGTGCTGAACAAAAGGATGAAAGTTATAGATAGCTTTCAGATTAAATATTTTGTATATGGTCTGAAACTTTCCTATATGCAAACATAGATACAGATGTGTTTGGAGATTTGAAAGTCTTACCGAAGTAGCATCATCGAATTTCCTCGTTGATTTTTCTGCAACAGCATTCCTAGGACTAACAGTCCCATCTTTTGGCGAAGTTATACCTTTATTTGTTTGGTTCTAAAATAAAGCAAAAGTTTAGTTAGGCATCTTATTTGGAATCGATGAAATTTATTTTCGTTCACGTTTAGCTTTAACAACTTACCACTACGTTAGATACTATCAAACAGTTTAAGAATAAATTCGCAGTTTCTTCAGATTACTTACGGTTATATTCAAAGAAAAAATGGCGGTAAACAGCTGTTGCAATGGTTTTTTTTTGCGGCCAGGAATCTGATTGAAAAAAAAGTTACAAACTTACAGTTTTCCGTTTGAACATTTTGCTGAAAACATAATTACATTTTTAGCAATGAAATAGAAGATGGGAACAGAGTAGCGTATTTTGCGCATGCTCCACATGAGGCAAACCTCTTTGTGGTTGTGCGTTAGTCTGAAAATCAATGACATTGTAAGATAAGCCATAGAAGAAGTTCTGATGGGACATTGCTTGTTATTCACATTTATGCTTAATTTCTTACATAAGCAAATGGTAACTAAACATCATAGATCCAAACGTAAAACCCCAGTAGACAGAGAAATGAGGTACTACCGCGCTCACTGACGCTAGACCAATTTTCACCCTTATGCATGTCCTGAGGAATAACGTTGAAAATTAGATTAGGAATTCTCACGTCATGATGCAGTCATCATGACGTGAGAATTCCTAATCTAATTTTGAATGGTGATTTCTCCAAGCTCCAGCCTAGCCTAGTAAAACACACTGACGGATAGATGTACTAGCATCATCGGATTTCCTCGTATTTTTTGCAACAGCATACATAGGAACGAAATTTGTTTTGTTTCGAATCTTGATTTGGAATAGTCATAAAAAGTTACATTTTTGCGCAGTAACGGAGTGGCAAGTGTGGGACAAAGCGGGGAGGGTGGCACGCACTGAACTACGAATTGCGGTGTTTGTTTTAGCTAGTTGCGATAATTTTATTATTGGGTTAATTATTTTCGAAAGTTCTTGTTGATTTACGGATTTAAGTGTTTTATCATGAGTTCTACGAGACAAAAGATAAAATTTCCTAAGTTTTGTTATAGACTACATTTGTAAGAAAGAAAATATCTTACCTACGCACGAAAATGTAATGAAATTCTATGAATAGGTTCTTCAAGACTTAAAAATTTGAAGACACAACTAAAGATCCTACTTTTTTGGAATAACTGAAGTAGTCGCGACGAAAGTTTAAGTGTTATGAGTAAAATCGTTATTTCAATTTTATTGTCACTCACAAACGAGCCTTATAAAAAAGTGTTTACTCAAAATGTTATTATTTAAAAAAGTTACAAGAGTTCAGAGTACAGAGTAGAACTTTTTTGACATAAGTGCATGTAAATGTAAAGAACTTATTGTAAGCTATACTTTTTTTGTTTTTCTCTCGGAAGAAAAACGGGTGCCACAAGACGAACAAACATTTTTGGAAGACCAACGTACTTACAAATGAATCGCTATAGGAAAAACAGGTCTTATCCAGTATTAAAAAATGCAGAATAATTGATTAAGTACGTGCTTTCAAACAGGCACAATTCAATTGACGTCGAATACTTCCAATGAGGTGAAACAAGACCTTAAAACAAACCTTAATAAATGAAGGCGATCCTGTTTTGGAGTTTCTGTGACTGCCTTGCCACACCCACGAGATCCGTCAAAGTTGTTACAGAAGCAGCTTTAAGTGTATGCAACATGTCTTAGTCTGTCGTGTCAAGGAAGGGATTCATAAAATCTAAATTAGCATATCGAAAGATCATTCCAAACATCGGGACGAAAATGGATTTTACTACAAAAAATAACGTTTTTTATTTAAATTCATATTTTTACTACCGAAACCATTGTTTTGTTTTAATCTTTACAGTCACAACATTTCATATTTAGTTATAATTTTTTAAAGAGTGTACCATAGGAAATATCCATAAAAACTTAAAAGGTGTTTCAAATCTCAGGCGGAGACTCAAGCTCTCAAGCTAGAACTTCCGAATAAAGCGGTGTTATTCGTATTTTTATAAAGCAACTTTTCCCTGATATTCCAATCCGAAATTCGAAAAAAAAAGCATTTTTCATACAAAACTGTTCCACCCTAATACATAGTCCAACTTTTGGCGAAGTTATTATACCTTTATCTGGTTGGTTGGTTCTAAAATAAAGCATAAGTTTTGTTAGGCATCTTATTTGCAATCGATGAAATTTATTTTCGTTCACGTTTAGTTGGAACAACTTACCTCGTTTTTGTCTCGGCCATCTGCAAAGAAAAAATGGAGGTTTACACTTGCAATAGGTTTTTTGCTGATACAAATCTGATTGAAAAAAACAATTTACAAACTTATAGTTTTCAGTTTGACGAAACTTACATTTCAGAATCAACAATGCGTCCGCCACCTCACGCTCCGTTTTGGTGTAGGCGGCAGCTGGCGACATTCTGCAAAATATTCGTACTGTAAATAATATGCCATAGGTACAAAATTATTACTAACACAAAGTCTAAATTATTTATTTGCGGTAAATGTGGTACTAATGTTGGTACAATCTACAGGAGGTTGACACTTGCAAGAGGTTTTTTGCTCATAGGAATCTTATTGAAAAAACAAATTATAAACTTACAGTTTTCAGTTTGACGAAACTTACATTTAAGGTCTAACAGAGCTTGCGCAGCTTCAAGTTCGGATTTCGTGTAGGCGGCTGGCGACATTCTGCAAAATGATCGTTCTGTACCTAATATGCCATAGGTACAATTACTAACACAAAGTCAAAATGATTAATTTGCGGTAAATGTGGTACTAATGTTGGTAAAATCTACAGGAGGTTTACACTTGCAAGAGGTTTTTTGCTCATAGGAATCTTATTGAAAAAACAAATTACAAACTTATAGTTTCCAGTTTTACGAAACTTACATTTCAAATCTATGAGGGCTTCCGCAGCCTCACTTTCCGCGTCGGTGTATGTTCGTGCGGGAGTCATTCTGCAAAATGGTCGTTCTGTACCTAATATGCCATAGGTACAATTACTAACACAAAGTCAAAATGATTAATTTGCGGTAAATGTGGCACAATTGGTGGTAAATCTTCTCACAAAGTTTGGAGATAGTGAACTCCATTTTCTCTATTATTGGAAGCTGATATTTATCCTTGGTTTTGTCCCGAGAACGTCGCTTCTATTATCCTTTTTACTGATTGATTGACTTTGCTTGCTGCAAAACTTGAAACAGGGCCTGATGTGACAGTTAAATACTTAATTGGTTTCCTTTTAAATATTTTAGAACGTTTGTTACTGGATTCTTCGGGGTGGTACGCATGATTATGGCGAGCACTCGTGTCAAATCTTGATCAGGAGTCTTTCTTCTGGGCGAGTGCAGAAAAAAAGGATGAAAGTTATAGATAGCTTTCAGATGGTAAATATTTTGTATATGGTCTGAAACTTTCCTATATGCAAACATAGATACAGCTGTGTTGGAGATTTAAAGTGTTACCGAAGTAGCATCATCGGATTTCCTGGTTGATTTTTTTGCAACAGCATACATAGGCCTAACAGTCCCATCTTTTGACGAAGTTATACCTTTATTTGGTTGGTTCTTAAATAAAGCATAAGTTTAGTTAGGCATCTTATTTGGAATCGATGAATTGTATTTTCGTTCACGATTTGCTTTTATAACTTGCCGCTATTTGAGATATAAACAAATTACAAACTTATAGTTTTCAGTTTGACGAAACTTACATTTCAGAATCAATAAAGCTTCCGCAACCTCACGCTCCGATTTGGTGTAGGCGGCGTAGGAGGCTGGCGACATTCTGCAAAATTTTCGTACTGTAAATAATATGCCATAGGTACTATTACTAACACAAAGTCTAAATTATTAATTTGCGGCAAATGTGGCACAAATGGTGGTAAAATCTTCTCACAAAGTTTGGAGATAGTGATATCCATTTTCTCTATTATTGGAAGCTGATATTTATCCTTGGGTTTGTCCCGAGAACGTTGCTTCTATTATACTTTTTAGCTGATTGATTGACTTTGCTTGCTGCAAAACTTGAAACAGGGCCTGGTGTGACAGTGAAATACTTAATTGGTTTTCTTTTAAATATTTTAGAACGTTTGTTACTGGATCCTTTGGGGTGGTACGCATGATTATGGCGAGCACGTGTCAAATTTTGACCAGGAGTCTTCCTTCTCGGCGAGTGCTGAACAAAAGGATGAAAGTTATAGATAGCTTTCAGATTAAATATTTTGTATATGGTCTGAAACTTTCCTATATGCAAACATAGATACAGATGTGTTTGGAGATTTGAAAGTCTTACCGAAGTAGCATCATCGAATTTCCTCGTTGATTTTTTTGCAACAGCATTCCTAGGGGTAACAGTCCCATCTTTTGGCGAAGTTATACCTTTATTTGTTTGGTTCTAAAATAAAGCAAAAGTTTAGTTAGGCATCTTATTTGGAATCGATGAAATTTATTTTCGTTCACGTTTAGCTTTAACAACTTACCACTACGTTAGATACTATCAAACAGCCTTAGAATAAATTCGCAGTTTCTTCAGATTACTTACGGTTATATTCAAAGAAAAAATGGCGGTAAACAGCTGTTGCAATGGTTTTTTTTTGCGGCCAGGAATCTGATTGAAAAAAAAGTTACAAACTTACAGTTTTCCGTTTGAACATTTTGCTGAAAACATAATTACATTTTTAGCAATGAAATAGAAGATGGGAACAGAGTAGCGTATTTTGCGCATGCTCCACATGAGGCAAACCGCTTTGTGGTTGTGCGTTAGTCTGAAAATCAATGACATTGTAAGATAAGCCATAGAAGAAGTTCTGATGGGACATTGCTTGTTATTCACATTTATGCTTAATTTCTTACATAAGCAAATGGTAACTAAACATCATAGATCCAAACGTAAAACCCCAGTAGACAGAGAAATGAGGTACTACCGCGCTCACTGACGCTAGACCAATTTTCACCCTTATGCATGTCCTGAGGAATAACGTTGAAAATTAGATTAGGAATTCTCACGTCATGATGCAGTCATCATGACGTGAGAATTCCTAATCTAATTTTGAATGGTGATTTCTCCAAGCTCCAGCCTAGCCTAATAAAACACACTGACGGATAGATGTACTAGCATCATCGGATTTCCTCGTATTTTTTGCAACAGCATACATAGGAACGAAATTTGTTTTGTTTCGAATCTTGATTTGGAATAGTCATAAAAAGTTACATTTTTGCGCAGTAACGGAGTGGCAAGTGTGGGACAAAGCGGGGAGGGTGGCACGCACTGAACTACGAATTGCGGTGTTTGTTTTAGCTAGTTGCGATAATTTTATTATTGGGTTAATTATTTTCGAAAGTTCTTGTTGATTTACGGATTTAAGTGTTTTATCATGAGTTCTACGAGACAAAAGATAAAATTTCCTAAGTTTTGTTATAGACTACATTTGTAAGAAAGAAAATATCTTACCTACGCACGAAAATGTAATGAAATTCTATGAATAGGTTCTTCAAGACTTAATAATTTGAAGACACAACTAAAGATCCTACTTTTTTGGAATAACTGAAGTAGTCGCGACGAAAGTTTAAGTGTTATGAGTAAAATCGTTATTTCAATTTTATTGTCACTTACAAACGAGCCTTATAAAAAAGTGTTTACTCAAAATGTTATTATTTAAAAAAGTTACAAGAGTTCAGAGTACAGAGTAGAACTTTTTTGACATAAGTGCATGTAAATGTAAAGAACTTATTGTAAGCTATACTTTTTTTGTTTTTCTCTCGGAAGAAAAACGGGTGCCACAAGACGAACAAACATTTTTGGAAGACCAACGTACTTACAAATGAATCGCTATAGGAAAAACAGGTCTTATCCAGTATTAAAAAATGCAGAATAATTGATTAAGTACGTGCTTTCAAACAGGCACAATTCAATTGACGTCGAATACTTCCAATGAGGTGAAACAAGACCTTAAAACAAACCTTAAGAAATGAAGGCGATCCTGTTTTGGAGTTTCTGAGACTGCCTTGCCACACCCAAGAGATCCGTCAAAGTTGTTACAGAAGCAGATTTAAGTGTATGCGACATGTCTTAGTCTGTCGTGTCAAGGAAGGGATTCATAAAATCTAAATTAGCATATCGAAAGATCATTCCAAACATCGGGACGAAAATGGATTTTACTACAAAAAATAACGTTTTTTATTTAAATTCATATTTTTACTACCGAAACCATTGTTTTGTTTTAATCTTTACAGTCACAACATTTCATATTTAGTTATAATTTTTTAAAGAGTGTACCATAGGAAATATCCATAAAAACTTAAAAGGTGTTTCAAATCTCAGGCGGAGACTCAAGCTCTCAAGCTAGAACTTCCGAATAAAGCGGTGTTATTCGTATTTTTATAAAGCAACTTTTCCCTGATATTCCAATCCGAAATTCGAAAAAAAAAAGCATTTTTCATACAAAACTGTTCCACCCTAATACATAGTCCAACTTTTGGCGAAGTTATTATACCTTTATCTGGTTGGTTGGTTCTAAAATAAAGCATAAGTTTTGTTAGGCATCTTATTTGCAATCGATGAAATTTATTTTCGTTCACGTTTAGTTGTAACAACTTACCTCGTTTTTGTCTCGGCCATCTGCAAAGAAAAAATGGAGGTTTACACTTGCAATAGGTTTTTTGCTGATACAAATCTGATTGGAAAAAACAATTTACAAACTTATAGTTTTCAGTTTGACGAAACTTACATTTCAGTTCTATGAGGGCTTCCGCAGCCTCACGTTCCGCGTCGGTGTATGTTCGTGCGGGAGTCATTCTGCAAAATGTTCGTACTGTAAATAATATACCATAGGTACAATTACTAACACAAAGTCAAAATGATTTATTTGCGGTAAATGTGATACTAATGTTGGTAAAATCTGCAGGAGGTTTACACTTGCAAGAGGTTTTTTGCTCATAGGAATCTTATTGAAAAAACAAATTACAAACTTATAGTTTTCAGTTTGACGAAACTTACATTTAAGGTCTAACAGGGCTTGCGCAGCTTCAAGTTCGGATTTTATGTAGGCGGCTGGCGATATTCTGCAAAATCTTCGTTCTGTACATAATATGCCATAGGTACACGTAAAAAACAGGGTAACCTTACATAGTTTTAAAAAAAAACTAAAGGAATTTTTGATAAGTAAAGCCTACTATTCAATCAATGACTTTCTTAATGACAAGAATATTAATGACGACACCTTTACATAAGCTATGCCAATGTCTCAATGATTTATTTAATTTTGTATGACATCAATGAATAATTTAATTTTGTATGACATCTATGAATAATTTAATTGGTATGACATCATGAGATCATCAATGAGTAATTTAATTTTAATGTAATCAACTTTAATCTAATTTGTATGAAATCAATGTACCTATTGCTTAACTTATTTTTTTATTATTATTATTTTTTAACCTGATTTTGTGAATGAAAAAATATATGAATGCACTAGCTTCTGCCCGCGACTTCGTACGCGGATCCTGTTGCTTATGCCAGCGACAACGGGGTCGTCAAAATCGAAGATCTGAAATGTCTGATGTCGAATTCTAAGAGCCCGGGGACGGGAAAACAACGGGATGCGCGAGACGATTCGAGACGTTCCATATCTTTCATTTTTGTAAGTCAGAAGTCGAAGTGTAGATACGCTTGGAACTCAAGCGTAATTCTCTATCCGTGAACGTCTCCGACTCGCGAGACAATGCGTGACGTTCACGATCAGTGGTCAGTCGCGCCTCACGTTCCCCACTTGTCTCTAGAGACCTAGAAGTCGATGCGTAGATACGCTTGGAACTCAAGCGTAATTCTCTATCCGTGAACGTCTCCGATTCGCGAGACAATGCATGACGTTCACTATCAGCGGTCAGTCGCGCATCATATTCTTCACAGTTCTCTAGAGACCTGGATGTAGATGCGTAAATACGCTGAGAACGCAGGCGTGCTTCGTTATCCAAGAGGAAGAGAAGAGAAGAGAGGAAGAGGTTTCCACGGAGCGAGTTGCAGCCTGATGTTCTCGAACAGCATCAAGTCTCTCCTGACGTTCTTCGGTAGATTCTTGGGATCTTATGATCCTCAATCTTTTAGCTCCTTTGGAACATTGGGAAAGATTTGACGTCTTTCTAGGCATGGTTATAGTTTTATTGTGAAGATACCTGATCAATTAAAATCTAAGTGACTGCTCCCCTGCGTTACCGGGAAGGCTACCGTGTCACGAAGATAAGTGGAAAAAGTCTAAAACACTCAAATAACATAAGCCCGAAGGCATATTTATTCGATAAAATAAAAAAATAAATAGGAGTTTTTTCCAGTAGAGGCAAATTTTCAATGAAATACCGTCGTCATCGAATATCAGTCCTAAACTGTTACCGCCTTCACCGCGTGGAGATACTCCCAGCTTATGTTATTTTATAATTATACAGTGGAATTAGTGATAGCTTTGATTTCCACATCAGATGTTTCTGATCTTCGATTTTTATAAGTCAACAGGAAATGCCCATCAGACCGAACAACTTTTGCTAAGACGTCATTCCTATATGTGTTATGGTGTAGCTGGGCTCTTGGAGTTCCACAACAGGTGTTCCAGATCTTCAATTTTTATAAGTCAACAAAGAGTGCTCATCAGATTGAACAATTTTTGCTAAGACTTCATTCCTATATGTGTTATGGTGTAGCTGGGCTCTTGGAGTTCCACAACAGGTGTTCCAGAACTTCGATTTTTATAAATCAACAGAGAGTGCTCATCAGATTGAACAATGTTTGCTAAGACGTCATTCCTATATGTGTTATGGTGTAGCTGGGCTCTTGGAGTTCCACAACAGGTGTTCCAGATCTTCGATTTTATAAGTCAACAGAGAGTGCTCATCAGATTGAACAATGTTTGCTAAGACGTCATTCCTATATGTGTTATAGTGTAGCTGGGCTCTTGGAGTTCCACAACAGGTATTCCAGATCTTCGATTTTTATAAATCAACAGAGAGTGCTAATCAGATTGAACAATGTTTGCTAAGACGTCATTCCTATATGTGTTATGGTTTAGCTGGGCTCTTGGAGTTCCACAACAGGTGTTCCATATCTTCGATTTTATTAGTCAACAGAGAGTGCTCATCAGATTGAACAATGTTTGCTAAGACGTCATTCCTATATGTGTTATGGTGTAGCTGGGCTCTTGGAGTTCCACAACAGGTGTTCCAGATCTTCGATTTTTATAAATCAACAGAGAGTGCTCATCAGATTGAACAATTTTTGCTAAGACTTCATTCCTATATGTGTTATGGTGTAGCTGGGCTCTTGGAGTTCCACAACAGGTGTTCCAGAACTTCGATTTTTATAAATCAACAGAGAGTGCTCATCAGATTGAACAATGTTTGTTAAGACGTCATTCCTATAATATGTGTTTTGGTGTAGATGGGCTCTTGGAGTTCCACAACAGGTGTTCCAGATCTTCGATTTTTATAAGTCAACAGAGAGTGCTAATCAGATTGAACAATGTTTGCTAAGACGTCATTCCTATATGTGTTATGGTGTAGCTGGGCTCTTGGAGTTCCACAACAGGTGTTCCAGATCTTCGATTTTATAAGTCAACAGAGAGTGCTCATCAGATTGAACAATGTTTGCTAAGACGTCATTCCTATATGTGTTATGGTGTAGCTGGGCTCTTGGAGTTCCACAACAGGTGTTCCAGATCTTCGATTTTTATAAATCAACAGAGAGTGCTCATCAGATTGAACAATTTTTGCTAAGATGTCATTCCTATATGTGTTATGGTGTAGCTGGGCTCTTGGAGTGCCACAACAGGTGTTCCAGATCTTCGATTTTTATAAATCAACAGAGAGTGCTCATCAGATTGAACAATTTTTGCTAAGATGTCATTCCTATATATGTTATAGTGTAGCTGGACTCTTGGAGTTCCACATCAGGTGTTCCAGATCTTCAAATTTATTCTCTCAGCAGAAAATGCTCATCACGTGGAACAATTTTTGCTATGGTACCATTTTTGTATCTCTTATAGTTTAGCTATTCTATTGCGGTTCTGCATCAGGTGTTCAAGTTTCCAAGATAAATTATAGCCTATATGTTGCCCAGACTTAATACCTACACAACAAAAAAAAAATCTTTCAAATCCGTCTAGTAGTTCCGAAGATTAGCGTGTACAAACAAACAGACAAACAGACAAACAGACAAACAGATAAACAGACAAACAGACAGAATATTTTTTTTGGATTCGTGCTTTATTACTGTTTCTAAACACCCCTCAATTTTTTTTTTTTAAATATATTCAATGTACAGACACAGTTTTTTTACTGTCTTATTATATGAATGCATGATGCAATGATGGACATTGACTTAGGACCACCATTAAATATTGTACACCTTAAAGGTATGTTACAGCGATCCTTTATAATAATCATAAGAACATAAAATTAATTATTAACACAATTCACCTGTGACAAACAATAAATGAATTTGAATTTGAATCTAGCTGAGAACTACAATTACTAACAAAGTCAAAATGATTAATTTGCGGTAAATGTGGCACAATTGGTGGTAAAATCTACAGAAGGTTTACACTTGCAAGAGGTTTTTTGCTCATAGGAATCTTATTTAAAAAACAAATTACAAACTTATAGTTTTCAGTTTGACGAAACTTACATTTCAAATCTATGAGGGCTTCCGCAGCCTCACTTTCCGCGTCGGTGTATGTTCGTGCGGGAGTCATTCTGCAAAATGGTCGTTCTGTACCTAATATGCCATAGGTACAATTACTAACACAAAGTCAAAATGATTAATTTGCGGTAAATGTGGCACAATTGGTAGTAAATCTTCTCACAAAGTTTGGAGATAGTGAACTCCATTTTCTCTATTATTGGAAGCTGATATTTATCCTTGGTTTTGTCCCGAGAACGTTGCTTCTATTATCCTTTTTACTGATTGATTGACTTTGCTTGCTGCAAAACTTGAAACAGGGCCTGATGTGACAGTGAAATACTTAATTGGTTTCCTTTTAAATATTTAAGAACGTTTGTTACTGGATTCTTCGGGGTGGTACGCATGATTATGGCGAGCACTCGTGTCAAATCTTGATCAGGAGTCTTCCTTCTCGGTGAGTGCTGAATAAAATGATGAAAGTTATAGATAGCTTTCAGATGGTCAATATTTTGTATATGGTCTGAAACTTTCCTATATTCAAACATAGATACAGATGTGTTGGAGATTTGAAAGTTTTACCGAAGTAGCATCATTGGATTTCCTCGTTGATTATTTTACAACAGCTTACATAGGACTAACAGTCCCATCTTTTGGCGAAGTTATACCTTTATCTGGTTGGTTGTAAAATAAAGCAAAAGTTTAGTTAGGCATCTTATTTGGAATCGATGAAATTTATTTTCGTTCACGTTTAGCTGTAACAACTTAGCGCTTTTTTGTCTCGGTCATCTGCAAAGAAAACATGGAGGTTTATACCTTGCAATAGGTTTTTTGCTGATAGAAATGTGATTGAAAAAAATAATATACAAACTTATAGTTTTCAGTTTGACGAAACTTACATTTCAGTTCTATGAGGGCTTCCGCTGCCTCACGCTCCGCGTCGGTGTATTTTAATACGGGACACATTGTGCAAAATTTTCGTACTGTACATAATATGCCATAGGTACAATTACTAACACAAAGTCAAAATGATTTATTTGCGTTAAATGTGGTAGTAATGTTGGTAAAATCTACTCACAAAGTTTGAAGACAGTGAACTCCATTGTCTCTATTATTGGAAGCTGATATTTATCCTCGGTTTTGTCCAGATAACGTTGCTTCTATTATCCTTTTTAGCTGATTGATTGACTTTGCTTGCTGCAAAACTTGAAACAGTGCCTAGTGTGACAGTGAAATCCCTAATTGGTTTCCTTTTAAATACTTTAGAACGTCTGTTACTGGATTCTTCGGGGTGGTACGCATGATTATGGCGAGCACGTGTCAAATCTTGATCAGGAGTCTTCCTTCAAGGCGAGTGCTGAAAGAAAGGATGAAAGTTATAGATAGCTTTCAGATGGTAAATATTTTGTATATGGATCTTTCCATTATACATACAAAGATACAGATGTGTTGGAGATTTGAAAGTCTTACTGAAGTAGCATCATCGGATTTCTTCGTTGATTTTTTTGCAACAGCTTACATAGGACTAACAGTCCCATCTTTTGGCGAAGTTATACCTTTATTTGGTTGGTTCTAAAATAAAGCATAAGTTTAGTTAGGCATCTTATTTGGAATCGATGAATTGTATTTTCGTTCACGTTTAGCTTTAACAACTTACCACTACGTTAGATGCTATCAAACAGCTGAAGAATAAATTCTTAGTTTCTACAGATTCTGTACGGTTTCTTCGCCATTATAAAATAAACAAGAGATAAAAGAAGACAAGAAATGTTTTTTTTAAGTGTATTAATAAAATACGAATATTATAAAATACGAAGTGTACCCTTCCATTTGGTATTTGATTCATCCTTGGCGACGCTTGGGCCACATTCGCCCACTGTATCCTTTGACAGATTGTAGTAGCTCTCCTCTCGCTCCCGGCCCTGGTTCAGGCCATGGTCCGGAGCGAGAGGGAATGGGAAGCCGTCACCTCCTTCTGCGAAGCAGTCATGCTAGCGAAGGAGGTGGCGGGACGTGAGAGGGAGAGAATCTCACGTCCCAGCCGCCGCGGGCGAAGCACCGGGCGTCGGGGGCCACGTGGTGGCTCCCGGCCACCGTAGGCGCGGGCCTGTGGACGGTGAGTAATGGGTTAGCTCACCGTCCGTCCGTCTTATGACGACAGGCCGTGTCGACGGCGCGTTCGTGTTCCACGCGCGCCTCAAAGAGATGTCAGCAACCAAGAAGGGGCCCGCAAGGGCCGATGCCTGCCGGGGCTGCGGGACTGTTCGAAAGAGATACCGTGGCCCTGGAACACAAAGGGCAATGAAGGAACATGGATGGGTTTTAGTCAGTAAGAGTCTGACACTCCCTCCCACTCCACCCAGAGCGGGAGAAGTCATTTGATGATTTCCCATCCGTAAAAAAAAAAAAAAAAAAAAAAGGTACTTAATTACTCTTATGGTTTTCCTTTTTCTGTATTCAATTGTTTGATATTTAATTCTAATTAAATTGATTAAGTTGTTTTATTATTGTTTAAATGACTGAATGAAAATAAAATTACAGTTTTCACTTTACCTTTATTCGACTTTTAATACCTATTTAAGTTTATAATAAAGAAACCAGTAACACAAGGCCTACAGGGCATTAAATATTGTATAGGCATTATTATATTATTTAAAAACAGCGTGAGATTCGTCCGATGAGGAGATACATTGTAATTATTTTAAGTTTATTTACTCAATACAAAACAATTTTGTCTGTTAAATTCTAAAAACGACTTGTTAAAATAATTATGTTTTTTGAACATACATACAACAAATTGTTATCCCAATAAAATATTGTTTAAATATACAAACACAATATCATATAATATAGGCAATTTTCAACAATGCAATTCGGTGGTGATATGATTGATAATTAGATTTTTTAGATATTCCGTTATACATAGAATAAAAACTATGAGAAATTGGCCATTTTTTCAAAACTGTGCAGAATTTTCTGTACGGAAGACCAGAAATAAAGTTCGGTAGAGAGGTAATGATAAGTGGAACCATAAATCTGTTAAAGTTAAAGGTCGATATGTAGCCTCTTCGCGGAATGATTAGCTCATCCTAGGTTGGACCAACGCCTTTCGACAAACCCCGAAGTAGATTCAAATTTCGGCCTCTAACTGATGTATTTTCAGTCAAACCTAGAAATACCTACATTTTTAGTCAAAAGTCGAAAGTAAAATAATCTGTTTCGGGCTTTGTCTAGTCGATCCTAGAAGCGACGCAGGCAAATTCGGTCAAACCTTAATTTGTACTGTACAGACTGCACTTGCTACATGTTCAAACACTTGTTACATACATTCGTTGTGCTCAGATAGAAAACATAAATGTAAACAAAAAAAGGCTATTGAAGGTCTACAAGCTCAGCTCTATGTTATGAAACAAGTAACTGAACAAAAATTTCCGCCAATCGTGATTGGAAAAACTGTAACCATACCTATTCTCAGCACTGATAGAGCAAAAGGAGATGCTATACATGTTTTGGGCATAATACAAGAGAAAACAGTTGAAGGTTTATACAGAGTAGGAACGAAACACTGAATAATACACACTTTTTGCTAGAAATCGGATTCAAGATGCCAAAGAGAAAATTCTTAATTTCGAAGATGTACCCGACGTTCAGCTGTCTCTAAGAGATCAGTACAAAAGATTTGACGTTTGGTGGCCAAAGCTTTATAAAATACAAATATGCTCCTCAAAATTATGTAAATGTAAAAAATCAAATGTATTGTGCAACTCAAAATGCCATAACATAAATTAATAATTGTCTTAATGCAAAATAGCAATTTTTTTATTACTTATTCTAATTATTTGTCAACCCATTCTTCAATAAACATTAAAATAAAAAAATATGCTTTTATTATCCCTCATCTAACAAACTAACACATTCCTATACCTAATTTAGGTCTGACTGGTCAAAACCCGATTTTATCAAATTGAGTTTCGGCGTTTGACTGTCCAAATTAGTCTCTCCTGTGATTAGTCAAAGGCCGAAACACGCTATTGGTTTGGACTTTGACTAAGACTTTATGTCAGATCTGAGGTTTGACTAGCTTTGGCTAATAGCGCCAGAGCTTCAGTACAGGTATTGTTAATTGATACTGTGTAACTATTCGTTGACTAATATTGTTTTAAGTTCAAAAAGGGAAGAGTTAGTTTTGACAAATTTTGCGATTTCATATAAAGGGTGTAAAAAGACCCTTAACGAAGCCGAAAGACATTTGCTCTCCCCGTCAATGCGATCATTTTTTTGTTCTAGACCATACCTGGGAACCTTCTAGTTACGGAGATATCGGGGTCAAAGTTCCAACTTTTTCACAACTTTTTTTTAAAATACATGTTTCTAATGTAAGATTTTTACTTTAAACACCTCCACGACCCCCGTACTATTCAATCCATCCATCAGGACAATGTTCTGAGACACCAACCCTCACTGGGCATTCACTCTCATAGAGAAGAATCCTCTGACGCAGCAGTGAGACAATCAAGGCTAGTTTTGCTTGGTAGGGTTGTGATCCAAACACTGAAACACCCACCCCGGTCGTTGAAATTATGGATTATTCTTCTTTGTCAGTAAGCTCCATCCATATGCGACTTTTCCTAGTAAATTACTAGTCCTTTCAGTTATTTTAGTTCTGACAGCAGAAACCCACCAGCAACCATATAGTTACGAGAATAATAATATCGATAATAATTATATTTGTATACAAACTTGCAATTCAGTGTACAGTCGCCATCAGATATATCGTAGCGGGCGAGGTACTCAAATATTTCGGAGCAGCATTACTTTTCAATAAATTCGTTACACTAGATTTGGTCAATAAAATCAGAACATGCAATTTGTCACAAATATAAGAGCAGCGACTTTTCAATAAATTTGGAACACATAACGAGCTAAAGATATCAGAAAGCACAGAACTACAAAGGTATCGACGCAGTCAGGATGATCATATAGATCGGAACATTTATGGAAAATATTCCTTAAGTCTACAGACTTAAGGTATATTTTCCATAAAAGTTTTGACACAGTTTAAATTACACTATATTATGCATGTCGATCTTCGATCTTTTATTTTGGCATGACGTATGGGGTATTTTCTCTATAGAGAGGAGGCGGCCTAAGCATATATTTCTGGGTGTGTGGTCAATTATTTCCATTCCAAGATCAAATGTGAGAGCTGCCTTCATGAATTATAAATGCTGATAATTACAACGATGATGACCTTTATTTGATAAAAACTAAAAATAAAGGCGGTCTTACTTTCCTATCTAAAGATGCCTTAAATATAATTATGTATACGAAAGCAGCACCCGTTGTGTTAAATCGCAATCTTTGATTTTTGACAACATCAAAGACAATATAGCAACGAATTTAAACTGTGTGATACAGACTTAAGGTATATTTATTTATATTTGCCATCGTGGTGAAAGGATTAGCCAATCGACTATAGTCGATTGCCCAGTCGATTGAACCTCCCACCTGGGCACGCGTTGCCGTGGCCGACTTGGAAATCCTTAAACAGACTTCGAACCCAAGTCGGCCGGACCAAAGACAATCTCTGCAGATGGGGGTTCATGGACAGCTCAGACCTCAAGTGCGTATGCGGCGTCTCCCCACAGACAATGGCCCACCTTCCATCTTGCACCGCATGCCCTATCACCTGCGCACTCGAAGATCTGCTTACTGCATCAGTGAGTGGGGTCCGCGTGGCTGAGTTTTGGGCTAAACATAACATCTGAACTTTTTGCCATCGACACGCTAAGAAGAAGAAGGTATATTTTCCATAAATTTTCCGATCTTTATGATCATCCTGACTGCGTCGATACCTTTGCAGTTCTGTTCTTTCTGATATTTTAAGCTCGTTATGTTTTCCGAATGTATTGAAAAGTCGCTGCTCTTATATTTATGATATATTGCATGTTCTGATGTTATTGGCCATATCTAGTGTAACGAATTTATTGAAAAGTAATGCTGCTCCGAAATATTTAAGTACCTCGCCCGCTACGATATATCTGAAGGCGACTGTATCTACTCACTGGATGTTTGTTTTGTCCAATCTATTATGTTGCCGTGCCCTAACCGGGTTTCATGTTGGAACTTACTTACATATATGTAACAACTAAATGTACACATGAATTCAATAAACAGTTTGAGTTTGAATAAAGTTCACAGTGGTGACGAGGGATGATTTGTCAGAGGCAGCAACGCTAGCAACCGTACCTACTCGACAGTAAAAGTCACAGCCTTTTGAAATTGATGTAGAATAAAAGTTAATATAACTGAATATACTTCTTGGTTGTGTGTCATCAGCAAAAGATTATCGAAATTATTTTAATCATCTTTTGCAGCTGACTCACTTCCTTTGTGATAAGAAACGAATAGATATGAATTATTTTATTGTTTTTTATTTTCACTCTTTTGTTGTTATTTACATAGTCAGGTGATGTAGACTATAACTCTAATTAGAAATCAATAAAAAATAACTCTTGAATTGAATATCCAATTAATTTAAAATTTGTCCTTGTGCATTCTACTTATAACTTTTTACCTGCGTACTTCTTCAACTAGCCCTTCCTGCAAAATAACAAAAAGAAAGACCAGTCTATTGTTTTATAAACTTTTATGGCTTTCGGCAAGACAACTGAATACAAAAGAATCTAAATCTCCGCTTAGAAACTTACTAGGAAGCAAGTACCTACGTTGCAAAAAGGGTGCATTTTTAGATTATCAACTCAAATCATATCAATTAATAATAAAAAACAAAGCAATTTATTTTTTTCACACACAATATTTCAAGATCCAGCGTCCTCCTGCCCTTATCACAATGTATTTTAGGGTCGACGTAGCATGTCTTCTTCTTTCATACTTCTTTATTAGTAGTTAGTTTGTTATCTCATGATTCACTCCCTTTCTATCCATATCATATGATGTTAGGTAGGCACCTAGCTAGCTTATTTATATTTCCGCCTGACACACACATAGATGGGTATTCTGTTGCAATTCGTGTTCGATCTCTAAGTCTCGGTCTCGTGTCGGTTAACTTATCTATGTTACCAGAAATGTGTGAAATCTAGGAATTGTACACAATTCCTAGGAAATCAACTCAAACTCAAACTCAAAGCATTTATTTCAAATAGACCCATGACAGGCACTTTTGCATAGTCAAAAATAAGCTACCTACAGTCCCGCCACAGGCATAATAACTGTGAATGGACTGTAGATGCCCATTCGAAAATAACTACAATTCCGAGCCTACATAGGAAACGGGTAAAATAATGTTTCAAAGATTCTTTAATACACACGTATGCAATTCCGAGATGATACCAAACTACAACTACAACAACTTCTAGGAAATGTTTAAAAACGAACGCTCTCTGTGAATAAACTAAATAAAACACGAATAAAATCAACGTCAACGTAAATATCAAATTGTTCTAATAAGGCGTAGTCAACGTGGCTCCTATTTCTAACGGCAGGCTTTACAGTCGCTTCGCTCGCTCTTGCATCCTAAGTTTTCAATGCCTTGTTTATGTTGGCGTGGTGTGTAAACTACAGTTTATTAGAGTTACATATAAAAATTGGTGTACAATAGACGCTCTTGACCAGGGCCGGATTTATGGGTGTGGAGGCTCTGGGGCAAACAAGAAGTGGAGGCACCGAAATTTGTTTTGGGACAGACGAAAAAAAGAATATGAACAAGGCGTCACCGCTCAACCCTCTTCGAAAAATTTGGTTATTTTTGCTCATTCATTCAGAAATGAGAAAAGGAGTAAATCTGTCAACTAATATTGAATTGTGTAAGTATAGGATTAGGATGTATTAGCGAGGAAGCGAGCTCGAAAATTGTAGTATTCCCTGGGATAGGTTGGTTTTTCTATAGTTGTCCGAGATTTCGGGGGTGTTTGGACACTCGTACCTACCTATGTACCTACTATGGACACAAAGGATGTAATTTTTTCTTAAGCAAGTTGTGGAGGTCCCTTCCTTTTAGAGGCCCTGGGCAAGTGCCCCTATTGCCCTGTCCTAAATCCGGCACTGCTCTCGACTGTGTGTAGTCGCCCTCGCACCGCTATCCCCATCAAGAATGTAATACATTTCCGATCGCTACTTAGGAAATGTATAGATTTCCTAGATATATAGATAGATTGCCTATCTATTTTAGGAATTGTACACATTTCCTAGGAATTGTAAACAATGACGGATTACATACTTTTCCGTTAACTTCATACATATAAAATTCAAAGTCTTGACTGACTGACTGATATAACGTACAGCCCAAACCGCTGGCCCTAGAGACATCAATTTTGGAGGATGTTTTCTTTGTGAAGAGTAGGTATCCACTAAGAAAGGTTTTTTCACCCTAAGAGGGTGACATGGGGTGTTGAATTTTCTGTGAATTCAAACTGGTATATCAACGCACAGCCTAAACCGCTGCGCTGGTCTCAAAGACATGAAATTTGAAGTCTGTATTATTTGTGAAGAGTAGGTATCTACTAAGAAAGGGTTTTTCGAAATTACACCCAGAGGTTGAAATGGGGTGTTGAATTTTCTGTGAAGCTAATTATTCTCGGGGTCGATTGACTTGAAAGTTTGTGTACGTACTCTTCAGTTAAAATGATGAGAAACGTGTATCTCAGTTTTTTCAAACTAGACGTTATAAGTTCTCAGTGATCCCCAAACTACACGTTAGTCTGTATCTTGGGATCAGAGTTGTACATTTTCGTTGTAAAAGGTTGTATACAGAGATTATTAACAAAATTAAAGTAGAAGTAAAATTAACGAATTAAAGTAAACACAAGGAAAATAAAATAAAGAGTGAATTAAAAACAAAACCTTGGTAACAATACTCATACAAACAAGATTCAACTTAAATGTGTGTGTGCGTGTGAGTTTGTGTGTGTATATCTGAGTGAGATTAGGAGTGCTATCGGTTCGTGTAGTCTTACTTCTTAATTGGCGGATTTACCAGCAGGCTGAGTAGGCTGGAGCCTAGGGCGGCAGATTTTAGGGGCGGCAAATATGTGGCCAATTTTCTTTTTATGTCTCACAGAAATTCATATATTCATATTCGTATTCTTAAATGTTATTAGGTCCACACAAACAATTCAATATGCAAATGTTTCACCAGTCAGATGATTTTTTCTACAATGTGGTGAAACCGTTTATTGAAAAGAAGCGACGGGAATCCATACTTCCATACTTTTACATTCTTATTCTTGCTCTTCTAGTCCAGTCAATTTACACATCCAAGGTTACAATAATTCACACTTGGCTGAAAATTGGTAGGATTGTTCAAAAAACTATTATAAATGGAATGTGAAAAGTCCTCATCGATCCGACACCTGGAAAGAAATTTACTCGGGGTCAAAGGTCACAAAAACGGGTTTTTCGCGATTTTCAGCAAACCGATAAATTTTATCATAAAATTAGCCCGAAAAAATTGTAGATCAGATAATTATCTATAAAAAATGGCTTACTACTTTTTTCTTAAGAGCCACCGTTTTTGAGATATAACGGTTCAAAAAGTTGAAAGAGTTGTAATCGTCATAATATGTATAATACACTGCGTATATACATCACTGAAGCTGCAATACAAGTAAAAATATCGTTCTATCGGTCAGTGTAACTTACACAAATATAAAATATATTTTAAATATCAGAATTTCGGATAAAAAGAAACCCAGTCCCTCATTTTATACGCCAGTGTAACCTTGAGCAACATCTGTCTCCCATTCAATTGTCTGCGTGGCTAGGGTCGTATACCTGCTTTATGTTAGTATGACCGATACATTCAATGCTATTAGTCTTGAAAGAGAAAAAGCAGAAATCTGTGACCATACACATAGATTCCGTTTTACTAGAAGAACCTATGCCACGAGTCAAAGAAGCTCTTTCAGCAAAAGATTTCCAGGCAAAAGCTCATGTGCCGATACAGATCTATCAAAATGATGGTGTCTTATTCGTAGGTTGCAGTAAAATAAATGTCCAAGATTTTGCTTATAGGACTAAGACAGTATCTTTCCTCAAAAAAACTTATGTAATATGGTTTTATGGAAAATGGAAAAATGAGTCGTTAACCGGTTGGAATGGTTCTATTGAACGTTTAACAAATAATCGTATGAATTATTCTAAATCTCAAATTTCATTACTATTTATACGACTTTACTTTGTGCAGAAGAGAATTCAAAACTGTAGGCCACACTGTATGCATTGTGACTTTCGATCAACCTCTATATACAAAAGTTCGAGAAATTGTATCAGTCGCACCTGAGGGCTCTGAAATATCGAAAATCATCATCAGACTCGGAGGATTTCATCTACTCATGTCTTTTCTTGGAGCAATTGGGCATATTATGCAAGGAAGCGGCATGAAAGAACTATTACGATTACAACTCTTTCAACTTTTTGAATCGTTATGTCTCAAAAACGGTGGCTCTTAGGAAAAATAGTATCAAGAAATTTTTATAGATAATTATCTGATCTACAATTTTTGTCTGGGCTAATTTTATGATAAAACTTACCGTTTTGCTGAAAATCGCGAAAAATCCGTTTTATGACCTTTGACCCCGAGTATTTTTTTTTCCAGGTGTTGGATCGTTGAGGACCTTTCACATTTCATTTATAATAGTGTTTTGAACATTCCTACCAATTTCAGGCCAAGTGTGAATTATTGTAACGTCACCCCTATTTTTTGGTCTAATTTGACCGGACTATTCCTCGACTTACAATATAATTGGTGATTTTCCGCATAGAAAATATCTCAAGAAGCTATTGTAAAACTTTCATAACTTAATTAGGTAACTTTTCATCATCACCATCAGCCGGATTGTTACCAGATAATTGATATATTTTTTTAGTAGTAATGCATGATTGCGGTTTTATGAGCTCAGAAATATACCCAAAAAGTATTTCTTGGCTAATCTTAACAAAATCATTGGGTTGTAAAAGTAATCTTATAGGAACTAACTCAATTTGTAGAAGTCAGTAGGGGCGGCAAAATTTGAAAAGCCTACTGGCGGCAAATCGTCGCCTGAGTGCTAGATTGTCCAAATTACCATTGACCAAATTTTTCACTAGACAGGTTTTTAAGTTTATTTTTGTAATGCATGCGTAGGCGACCAATTACTTAATAATGACTATGTTTATAATGATAAGTGGAATCAAAAACTACTTCTTCAAAATCAAAATATGATGACGTTTCGTTTATTTTTAAGTTTAAAAATGGAGGTTGAACAAAATACCACCAACAAAATTACGAATGTGGACTTAGAACAAAACTGCATTGCACTTAACACAAATTGCAAAATAATCCGTCAGTGCTTCTTTGTTCAAGCTACCACTTCAAGGTACAGGATGCGCTTACATCATGCCTATAGCGAGCTGTGATTGGCTATATAGCTGGAGGTTGACCAAACAAGTACGCAATAACGAAATCATGGAGGTTGGATTATTAAGCAGGGAATTTATATTTTTTCGCTGTGAACAAAAAAACTTTAAACTTAAAAAACTGCCCTTTTGTTTGGGAAAATAAACCTTTTCGTTAGTGTAATAAAATCGATTTCTGTCCGTTAATCATCCTGCATTTATAACTCATTTTTGGTCAAAATGGTCGGTTGAACAATCTAGCACTCGGGCGACGAAATGTGTAAATCCGCCACTGCTTCTCATGAAGCTATTTGTAGATAAACCTTTCTGTTTCGTCGTAGGAGGGTGTAAGGAGCCAGTTCTTTGTGACCTTTTTACATAGGGATATTTTGAGGTCTACTATGTTACAGTTTTTAACAGCATCGTTGTATTTGCATGGAAATAAATCGTTTGCAGAGCGTCTTGCCATAAGAGTTTGCTTGGGGGATGGGTATCCTAAATGTACAATGTATGAGATTAACTCTGTGTAGTCTGGTCTAGATTTTAATTTTCTGTGTGTTTGTAGTACTGCGTTTAAGATAAAAAGCTGTCAAACACGGAGGACCGGGAACTCCTTATAGAGATTGTCAGTTGAATACAGTAAAGGTTTCTTGAGCATTTCTTCAATGGCCGCTCTTTGTGTTTTCTCGACTTCAATAAAATGTGGCCTTACCTGCGCCACCCTAGACAGAGATGCCATATTGGAGGACGGACTGGTAAGTAAACAGTACCTACGCAGTATAGGAGGGGGTGTGCAGTCACGTAATTTTTTAGTCTGATATAAACTTCATACAGTTCCTTTCCAATTAATACTTTATCTGGTTGTGATGAGCACAGTGATGATCTAGTAGTATAGTAACGGCCTCACTTACAAGTTGCAAGTCGTGGGTTCGAATCTCGCGTTACTTTGTGTGATTTATTTCATCACTTACTGGTCTTAAAACGATGACAGAAAATATCGCGAAGAGACCGCCTTGTCATAGAACCAAAGATAATTATGTGGAATCTGCACCAACCCGCACTGGGCACTCACTCTGATAGAGAAGAGGCCTCTGACCCAACAGTGAGACAATTTAGGCTGGTTTTGCTTGGTAGGGTTGTGGTCCAAACACTGAAACACCCCCCCGGTCGTTGAAATTATGGATATTTCTTCTTTGTCAGTAAGCTCCATCCATATGCGACTTTTCCTAGTAAATTACTAGCCCTTTCAGTTATTTTAGTCCTGACAGCAGAAACCCACCAGCAACCATATAGTTACGAGAATAATAATATCGATAATAATTATATTTGTATACAAACTTGCAATTCAGTGTACAGTCGCCATCAGATATATCGTAGCGGAAGAGGTACCTACTCAAATATTTCGGAGCAGCATTACTTTTCAATAAATTCGGAACACATAACGAGCTAAAAATATCAGAAAGCACAGAACTACAAAGGTATCGACGCAGTCAGGATGATCATATAGATCGGAACATTTATGGAAAATATTCCTTAAGTCTACAGACTTAAGGTATATTTTCCATAAATGTTTTGACACAGTTTAAATTACACTATATTATGCATGTCGATCTTCGATCTTTAATTTTGGCATGACGTATGGGATATTTTCTCAGAGCAGATATAGAGAGGAGGCGGCCTAAGCATATATTTCTGGGTGTGTGGTCAATTATTTCCATTCCCAGATCAAATGTGAGAGCTGCCTTCATGAATTATAAATGCTGATAATTACAACGATGATGACTTTATTTGATAAAAACTAAAAATAAAGGCGGTCTTACTTTCCTATCTAAAGATGCCATAAATATATGTATACGAAAGCAGCACCCGTTGTGTTAAATCGCAATCTTTGATTTTTGACAACTTCAAAGACAATATAGCAACGAATTTAAACTATGTGATACAGACTTAAGGTATATTTTCCATAAATGTTCCGATCTTTATGATCATCCTGACTGAGTCGATACCTTTGCAGTTCTGTTCTTACTGATATTTTTAGCTCGTTATGTTTTCCGAATGTATTGAAAAGTCGCTGCTCTTATATTTATGATATTTTGCATGTTCTGATATTATTGGCAATATCTAGTGTAACGAATTTATTGAAAAGTAATGCTGCTCCGAAATATTTAAGTACCTCGCCCGCTACGATATATCTGATGGCGACTGTACGTCTACTCACTGGATGTTTGTTTTGTCCAATCTATTATGTTGCCGTGCCCTAACCGGGTTTCATGTTGGAACTTACTTACATATATGTAACAACTAAATGTACACATGAATGCAATAAACAGTTTGAGTTTGAATAAAGTTTACAGTGGTGACGAGGGATGATTTGTCAGAGGCAGCAACGCCAGCAACCGTACTCGACAGTAAAAGTCACAGCGTTTTGAAAGTGATGTAGAATCAAAGTTAATATAACTGAATATACTTCTTGGTTGTGATTCATCAGCAAAAGATTATCGAAATTATTTTATTCATCTTTTGCAGCTGACTCACTTCCTTTGTGATAAGAAACGAATAGATATGAATAATTTTGTTGTTCTTGATTTTCACTCTTTTGTTTTTATTAACACAGTCAGGTGATGTAGACTATAACTCTAATTAGAAATCAATAAAAAATAACTCGTGAATTGAATATCCAAATAATTTAAAATTTGTCCTTGTACATTCTCCTTATAACTTTTTACCTGCGTACTTCTTCAACTAGCCCTTCCTGCAAAATAACAAAAAGAAAGACCAGTCTATTGTTTTACAAACTTTTATGGCTTTCGGCAAGACCACTGAATACAAAAGAATCTAAATTTCCGCTATGAAACTTACTAGGAAGCAAGTAGGTACCTACGTTGCAAAAAAGGATGCATTTTAGAATATCAACTCAAATCATATCAATTAATAATAAAAAACAAAACATTTTATTTTTTTACTTAAAATGTATTCACATCAATATTTCAAGATCCAGCGTCCTCCTGCCCTTATCCCAAAGTATTTTAGGGTCGACGTAGCACTCACGTAGCATGACGTCTTCTTCTTTCATACTTCTTTATTCGTAGTCATCTCATGATTCACTCCCTTTTTATCCATATCATATGATGTTAGGTAGGCACCTAGCTAGCTTTTTTAAGACGTCTATATTTCCGCCTGACAAACACATAGATGGGTATTCTGTTGCAATTCGTGTACGATCTCTAAGTCTCGGTCTCGTCTCGGTTAACTTATCTATGTTACCGGAAATGTATCAAATCTAGGAATTGTACACAATCCCTAGTAAATAACTACAATTCCGAGCCTACATAGGAAACGGGTAAAATAATGTTTCAAAGATTCTTTAATACACACGTATGCAATTCCGAGATGATACCAAACTACAACTACAACAACTTCTAGGAAATGTATAAAAACGAACGCTCTCTGTGAATAAACTAAATAAAACACGAATAAAATCAACGTCAACGTAATAAAGCGTAGTCGACATAGCCCCGCTACGCGGGGCTCCTATTTCTGTCGGCAGGCTTTACAGTCGTTTCGCTCGCTCTTGCATCCTAAGTTTTCAATGCCTTGTTTATGTTGGTGTGGTGTAGCCAGAGCAGTTTTATTACAAAATCGTAAAGCAATAAACTGTCACTTGATTTCATTCCAATACCTAGTATATATATTATTGGAATCGGAAACCACTAGTCTAATAGGGTAGAGGAGAGCTGCATTGTTAAATTGTAATTTATCTATAAACAGTTTGATGTCTCTTGTAACCTGCTGGTCATGAATGAGTTAACTGGTAATTTACCGAAAAGCCAGATTAATATTAAATGTAAAATATCTAAATACGTAAAATTTGCCGATCCTAGTTTTAATCAACCCCCTCAAGTTGAAATCTTGATTGGATGTGATTTTTTCTGGGATATCCTAGGAAACGAACAAATTTCTATAAGCCCAGATAACCCAAAGTTACGAAATTCCAAAGGAGAATAGGCGAAATTGCCGTAGCGTCCAATAGCGTTAAGATATACAGCGCGGCGCTACAATGGTGACATTAATTTAACGTACGTATACGGTTTCACATTTTCGTTTTATAAAGAAATTTTAATTCCATAAAACGTTATTATTTATTGATTCATCAAATTCTAGAAAATAGCATCTTGGAGCAACCTGTACCTAAAGAACTTTAGCCCAGCGGTCATTTGCCGGGGTCACGGATTCCACGGAAAATGCCGCCCTTGCGATAAGCACATATCGCGAGAGATATGGCAATTCAAGTCCATCACAGAACCGTCCATAGGATATTAAAGCAGGAAAAGTGGCACCCATACAAATTTAGACAAGTTCATACACTATTATCGCGTGATAAACTAATTAGAGTGAATGGTTACTGAATAAAATTGAAGAGGACGGTGACTTTCTTTCCCAAATTTGTTGGACTGACAAAAGCACGTTCACCAGAAACGGCATGTGGAACCAGCACAAAAACCAAAAACCAAAGTGTTTGGCGGGAGTCAGCTCATCAGTACAGATTTTCGGTGAATGTTTGGGCAGCTTTTCACGGTGACGTCATCATCGGACCCGTATTCATTGATGGCAATTTGACCGGAGAAAGGTTTGTTAACCTATTAAATGATACGGTGTCAGAATACACCATCAATCTTAACGTCCACCGATACCAACGAATGTGGTACCAATTGGATGGCGCGCCGGCACATTATGTAACAACAGCCAGGCAGTGGCTAAATGACAAGTTTGGTGCACAATGGATTGGGAGATTCGGACCTCGTAGGTGGCCAGCAAGATCGCCAGACCTCAAGCGACTCGATTTTTTTTTTGTGTGGTTGCATCAAAGACGATGTGTACGGAGAACGTGGACTCGGTGGAACGATTTAGCCTTCGAATAAAAAACGCGAGAAATTGAGGGAAATGGCTGTAAGGGACAATTTATTTTCAAAAGTGCGTGAGAACATGAATCGCCGTTTAGACCTTTGTATTCCAAGGTGGTCTCATTGAAAATAAAAAAAAATTAAACACTTAAAGACTATGAAATAAAAGGAATGATAAGTGATGATGGTGATAATAACTAACAGTAATAAGAGAAGGTGATAAGTGATTGACTACGCTCGGTTTCTTTGTTATTATTATGTGGTCAAATAATCGCACCGATCTCAAGTACCAGGGCGCGTCTGCGCGGTTGCCAGCGCGCTAAGCGAGACGTTGCCGCTTCGAGTAAACGTAATCCAACTAGGTAAGTAATTTTATGAATGAATTTTTGCACAGAGTGTTCCCAATTTAGACCCATCCATGTTCCTTCTTTCATGTTTCAAGTTTTTTTTTTCTCAAGGACTGTTCACTTGTGACTTTTTGTCTTTAGATCCTGTTGTTATCTGCTACGATAGTAGAAGCTAGCGATCTTACACGCATCTTCCATTCGAATTATCTACTCATATTCGTGTAATTCCGCTCGTGCCGATGAGCATCTGCAGTCGTTCAATGATGTTATAGCACGCTTTAAGATCCTTAAGAAAGGGTTCGCTTGGGAAAGTTTTATCAACGAATCTGTTTCTGCCGTCAACCAGCATTTTCAACAGTTTGTTTACCTATAGTAGGCTCAGATTAGTCGATAATATTGTTTTATGTGCGTTCTAAGAGAGAGAATCCATAGGCTGATTATAACGGGTGTCAAAACAGGGCGCGGGTTCTTCCCGACTTAGGGATATTTTTAGGGTTCCGTAGCCCAAAAACGTAACCCTATAGATTCGTCATGTCTGTCTGTCTGTCCGTCTGTATGTCACAGCCACTTTATTCCGAAACTATTAGAACTACACAGTTGAAACTTGGTAGCTAGATGTATTCTATAAACCCCTTTACGATTTTTATATAATAATTAAAAAAAAACGATTAAGGGAGCCCCCCTTAATCGTTTTTACAATCGTTAACCATACATGGAATTGGAACTAAACAAATATTTTTCATCAGACCTGTACGTGCGGGGTGTCTATTGATAGGTCTTTAAAAATGACATTGAGGTTCCTGAAACTATTTTTTCTCCAAGTCAATCGTTTGTAAGATAGACACTCTTCCAAAGTGGTAAAATGTGCCCCCCACTTTAATTTCTAAAGTAAGAAAAGGAAAATTAAGAAAAAATGTAGGATTGTAGAACGTAAAAAAAACTTTTAACGAAAATTGGTTTGAATAAGATTTGATGTTTAGTTTTTGAGATATGGGACTTTTTCATCAAACTGCAGCAGAAACTTTGTTTTTCATTGTCATACTAAAACAAATTTAGTTTTGCTTTTTTGTTTGGTGCTACGGAACCCTGTGTGCGTGTGAGTACGACTCGCACTTGGCCGGTTTTTTTTATTATTTAGTTTGTTCGAAAATTATTTTTTTTCAATTTACGATTCTTTTTACCTGTCCTATTGAATATGATTTATGGCCACTAACCCTATCCGTGGGTTAATGTCACCATTGTAGTGCCACGTTTTAAACCAATGGATAGATCTCTTTAAGAAGAACATTTCTTGCTATGGCGACTTCTCTCGATTCAGAGTCAGAGAGGAGCTATAGAGGTCTAATGTTGAGAAATTAAGTTAGACTAAATACTGTTTTTTCGTCAATTTACTAACTTCCATTGGCACTGTACGTTTCAAACATCATAATTATTATAAACCTATTAACGTCATTTTCAAAACATGGACATCTTAAAATGCTATTCTAGGAGCAGATTCCTTACAGCTACAGTAGCTTGGACAGATCGTTAATACTACCCTAACGCCCAATAGAGATAAGATATGTATTAATGGATTGATCTCAACAAGAAGAATCTTTCTTGCTTTGACAACTTTTCTCGATTCAGAGTCAGAGAGGAGCTACAGTTCTGTGCCTAATCAACTACCTAGTAAGCAGTGCCGGATCTATCATACAAGCGGAAAAGCCCGACTTGCCAATCAATAAAACTCAACAAATAATTAAAAAAAACCGTACAAAAACAAAAATCAATCCATAACAGAAATTATTTTAAATTCGCGCGCTTATTCTCCGATGCCGGCCGCGATACTCTGGCTCGCTCTACACTATACAAAAGAAGAGTAGAAGTTGAATTTTAGTGCGCAATCGTACCTTCGGCCTACGGCCCAGTGCTAGCTAACGCTTTCTCTTTCACACCCACTGGCTTGCATTTGGCTTCTCTGACCTTTCAGTTTTCCTAGTAAAATGTCTCAATTGTTGATAATATTTGCAGGTACTCATTTCACAATTTGTATTGAGTTTAAAGCTGGGCTTTTCTTTGAATGTGTGCGTGTAAGTCTGTGTAACTTTGAGAAAGAAGTGTGTTCGCGCCGAGGATGCGCGCAATTTATATGCGCTTCGCGCAAATTTTGATACAAAGTACGATTTCAACTTAGTTCGTATTTGTTATGAGCGATTAGGAACTGGTGCATTTCTTTTTTTGATTTCTTTTGAGTTAAAGTTTTGTGATTAGTTATTGTCGTAATTAACTTTGTTTTGAAGTGAACACTAAAATGAATTCAAAAACGCATGCAATTTTTCCTTTTAGATAGATAGATAGATAGATAAAACATTTATTTAGTGCACACAAAAGACATAGCACAACACACAGAAGCACAATTAAATAATACAAATTAAATACAAATTAAAATAATACAAATTAACATAACTATATAAAAACAAGGCGCCAATATACAAAAATACAAACATATTTACGGAAAAAGTATAGTAACACCATGACATACTTCAATTCAAATAACGAACATTATACAAGGTGCGGTGTGCGTCTCAAGGTTGCACCAAATGGGAGTCCAGCTCAGCATGTGTCAGGCATGCACCTGGCGCTGATATTCTGCTGAATCCCTGTAGTGACATACGGACGTCGAGCAGACGATATAAATTGGTGTTGTTACAAAGTGTTGTTCATTGAATGCGCGGAGTGAAATTGTGTGAGTATACCCTCAACTTAAATTAAGTATTATGTATAGTGTATAAATGAATAATCATATAATACAAATATTATAGTAGCGTAGGTGCGAATAATAATAAACGATTTGGCTATACTCAATTATGTTTACAATAGGTAAATAAAGTTTAATAACATGCGAAGGTATTATAATTATTGGCCAACAAAAGATCCACAAATTATTCAATTACTAAGTACCCCCTTGTTTTGTTCTCAGGTTTGTGACCACGAGTTACGCTGTGGATAGACAGGTAGACTCGTGAAGAATATAACAGCCAGTTATATAATGGACGTGTTTGAGACAGTCATACCCAGTTTTTTCTGCGATTCGACGAGAAAGTGCCGCAGTCGAACTCTGAAGGTACCAAGACATATAAGATTCCTTATCGGCGGGGGAATATTGTTCCAGCATTTGGATGCGGCATATCTAAAACTTCCCCTGAAAGCAGCTGTCTTGTGCGATTGAGTGGTTAGTTGCTGCGAGCACTGCCTACTTGCGCATTCTCTTCTGCTAGCGATCCAGCTCAGTTTATTGTACAGGTAGGTCGGCTGTCTGTACTTTATAACTCCAAAAAGTACGCATGCCAAGTGCAACTTACGCCGCGACTTCATCTTGAGGATAGAGTGCTTATTTAAGAATGGCGTTATGTGACTTCTTGGTGGGATTGAGAAGCAGAATCGAGCGCAGGCATTTTGTACCCTCTGGATCAGTCGCTCAGTTCTTGCCAGTAACCGAGGGCCAATAACTGTATCTGCGTAGTTTAGGTTGGATAGCACGAGTGACTCAACCAGCTGGATACGCAGCTCCTCTGATAGGTAAGGCCTTATTTTATAAAGGACCTTAAGCCGGTAGAAACAAGTGCGCACTGACTCTGCCACGTGCGCTTCGTATCTCAACCCAACGTCCATGTTCAGACCAAGATTACGTGCCTCACTGACTCGACTGACCGACTCACCCAGCAGGCTAACGTTGAGTGATGCCGGCACTGCGCTGATTTGGTTCTTGGTTCCAAACAGCATGTATTTGGTTTTAGTGGGGTTAAGTACTAAACCGTTACTTTCAGCCCAACATGCTATTCTGTCAAGATCATCGTTAAGATGCCTTATTGCGATGTCATAGTCACTTGGCTTAAAGGAGATATAGACTTGTACGTCATCAGCATAAATATGGTACCTACATTTCTTCAGGGAACTTATGATATCCGCACAATACAAAATAAAGATTATTGGGCCCAGTATTGTGCCCTGCGGGACTCCCCTGTAAACAGAAGCGAGTGAGGAAACAAGAGCTGAGCCATTGCTCAGTCGTATTTCCACTCGCTGCCGACGGTTGGTGAGATAGCTTTGGAACCAGTGTATCGTATTTTGATCAAATCCATAGTAGTTGAGCTTTGACAGAAACAAGTCTATATTAATGCAGTCAAAGGCTCGTGAAAAATCAAGTAGGACAAGAAGTGTGCATAGGCCCTTATCTTGTGCTGACAGAATGTTATCTGTCACGTCCAAAAGAGCCGTCGAAGTACCACGGTGTTTGCGAAAACCTGACTGTAGCTCAGGCAGAATGTGTTTATCTTCTAGATACTTTGACACCTGCTGACATACTGCCTTTTCAGCAATTTTAGAAAGGCAAGGCAGAATACTAATAGGCCTAAGATCTTTTAAGTCGGTAGGATTTGTTTTTTTAGGCAATGGCCTAACGATAGCAATTTTCCACATGTCAGGGAAAGTTGCTGAGACAATTGAGCTGTTCACAATGTCGGTGATAGCTTTTAGTGTATGTGGGAGTGTAAGCAAAAGCATATTCAATGTCACCTTATCACAGCCTTCAGCGTTAGATTTTAGCAGGCGGAAGTATTGCAGAATTTGATCAGCAGTTACTGGTTTTAATGAAAATGCGAAGCTATCATCACCATGACGATGAGATTCAAAAAAGGTGCGTTGCAATGCATTGCAGACAGGGTTACCAGGGACCCTCAAAAAGTGATTATTGATTAGGTTTGGATCTCTGAAGTGAGTAGGAAGTTCATCAAATTGTTTCTTTGGTAATACAGTGCTTTTTAAATTTTTCCATAATGTTTTAGGGTCCTTGATTTGGCTATTAATATTTAATTTGAAATATGCAACCTTTTCGTTGAATATGGAAGTTACCACCAGTGATTTCAGCTGCTTGTAGTATGCCTTTTTGGAGTCTGATTTCGTTTTACGGTACTTGGTCAGAGCGTCATTTCTCAAGTGCATCATCAATTTTATTGTATCCGTGATCCAGGGATAAGACGGTTCTTTAATTAAACATTTCTTGACCGGAGCGTGCGCATCGTAAATTGCTAAAATGTTTCCATTTAATTCCTCAACCATGTCATTCACATTATGCAAGCCGCAAATGTAGTCCCAGTGTATTTGGGATAAATCACTGTCTAGTACCTCTTTATTTATTTGCGTAATGGGTCTGTACGTAATTGTATAGGGTTTATTTTTGCTACGCCTAATATTAAACTCGCACACAACAAGTGAGTGACCATTTATTGAGCCATAGGGCTCAACAGATATCGCTTTATGGTTGAGATTCGTACAGACAAGGTCGATCAATGTTTCGCTATGGTCTGTGAAATGAGTGGGCGAACTTACCAGTTGTTTTAGGCTCATGCTATTCAAAAACTCACAAACTTTCTTAGTTTGCCCGTTAGCATTCAGTAAGTTAACATTGAAATCGCCGAGCAGTACGTAGTGATCACATTTGACTAAGGAGCTAACAGAGTCAGTTATAGCGTCGAGAAAGAGGTCCAAGTCGAAGCGCGGGGGACGATACGCTGTGCCTATAGCAATTTTATTTCCATTTAGTGTAAGGATAATCCACATTTGTTCGACAGTGTCGTATCTAGGGTCCATTGGGGTGCTCCAGATACGAGCGGTCAGGCCGCGTTTAAGATAAAAACCCACACCACCCCCCCGACCCGCGTGAGCAGACAGCGGTCGTGGTATGTGGCGCAGGCGGTAACCTGGCACAGTGGGCGCTCGCCCCTCTTCGCCCGGTCTTAGCCAAGTCTCGTTAACTGCTAATACATCGAAAGAATGCCTTTCCACTGCTGCTATAAAATCATCGTGGTTAGTACCAAGGGAGCCTACATTTAGCAAACCAACTTTAAGGTATTTTTCAATCATTTATGTAATGAAATATACAACAGAATAGTGAAGCACCGTCGCAGACGTAACATGTTGATGGTTTCGCGTGTGTCAAGGAAGATAAAATAAAATTATTATGTGTAATTCTGTGGCAGTATATCAAACGGTTGCCATAACTATAAGCCACAAAGAATTGAAATTCATATAAATTATTATAAACAACGACAAAAAATCCAAAGATAAAAACATTGTAAAGATAAAGGAATACTACTAATGGTCTTAAATGAGAAAATAATAATTGAAAGTAAATAATTGTAAATAAAAATTGTGGATTAGACAATGTGAATAATATTTTAAAGTAAATAATTGTAAATAAAAATTGTAGATTAGACAATGTGAATAATAATTGCATTTTAGTCAGTGTAAACAATAGTTGTATAATATAAATCTTTGCAAATAATGTAAAAGTCCTATTCAACGTTATCATCGAAAAGTGTGTATTAAAAGTGTAAATATAAGTAATGAGTTTGTAAATAATTTCTGCATAATATTGAGTTTTAAAATTCAAGTAATCTGTGCTTGAGAAAATTTCTAACTTATGGTAAGCTGATCGTAATTGACCAAAATGAACAACATTTCTGGAATGTATGTGGCGTAGTGTTGCCCAATGTCTTTGCGAAATAAATATATTCCAACCGGGTACCGCAGGAGACACACACCGCCTTGTGACTTCACTTAATATAGAGAACAAAATATACGGATCAAAAATAAATCCTTCATGTGCAAAACAAAATAATAAAGAGTTGAGAGTGCTAACATCCTCAGAGGCAACAGTTATACGAAACGAGTTTACAGAATGCGTTCGGATGTGGTACAAACCGACCGTTACCCAAAAATCCTACAGATATCGTCTTCACACCTAATTCGTTCGGCTTTTTGGCCATCTTCTCTTTTGAAGGATTAAAGTATGTTTAGGTAATCGGTACTGGGCAAAGTACCTAGATACTTTGAGTTTTACAGAAAAATATAATCTTGTTACTTCACCTAAATAAACCTACCCTTGATTTGAATATTTCTCAGAAAACTAAAACCCATAATGTGCATTATAGTCGATCAGCGTAGGTTAACGTATTCAATGGCTAGTCGGCTGCTCTCATTCAAACAATCTGTAAATCTATCTAGTAATAGATAGTTCTCACGGAAGTGGGGATATCGGAAAATATTGTATCTATGTATCAACTGGATGGATTTACACTGCATAGTATCTTGCGTAAAAGCAGGAAATGTGGTGGGATTATTATCTATGTTAATAATAAAGACAAATAAAAACAAAAAAAAAAAAAAAAACTAAATATAAACTTGTGGAATATGAGGTACCGTACCGCACCTACAAGTATGTGCCCGACCCAGTTCTCGAGAAAGACCATGTCACGCTGTACTGGGATCGGTCTATCATTACTGACAGGACTATTGTCGCCAATAAGCCTGACATAGTAGTGATAGACCGATCAGCGCGCCGCGTAATGATAATCGATGTTACCATCCCGCATGACGAGAACCTCGTGAAAGCTGAGAAAGAGAAACAAATAAAATATCTCGACTTGGCACACGAGGTTGTCGACATGTGGAATGTGAACTCGGCTGTCATTGTGCCGATTGTCGTGACGGCCAATGGCCTTATGGCCAAGAGCCTCGACGACCATCTTTCGAAGCTCTTCTTAGGCGGTTGGATCAAGGGCCTGATTCAGAAGGCAGTACTCCTCGATACGGCTCGCATTGTGAGGAGGTTCCTGTCTCTGGAGCCCTAACCACCGGTAGCTTGGACCCTGCTCCCGACACCGGCGGACCACTATTTTTTATATTTTTAAATGGTTGTTTTAGAAATATTTAAAAATGTCAAAAATGTGTGTATAAAATGAATAAAGAAGACATCAAATAAAGACTCAAACCAGACATTGTGAACATACATATATATAGTATACTAGGTAAATTAACAAAGCAGAAAAATCATAATATTTATATCTGTGCAGTGTATAGACCACCAAAAGAAACCTGTTTGTTAATGAACTGTTCAGTGTGATTAATGTTGATTGTGTAAAAAAAAGCGATCTTATTTTATTAGGAGATATAAAATATGGTCCTTAAAACTAACAATAATGTAAACAGTTATTATCTGAGTAAATTTGCTGAGTACGGGCTCGAATGTGCGATCTCAGACTTCACGCGAGTCGAAACCAAAGGTAGTATAGTCACTAAAACTTGTATCGACCACGTTTTCGTGAGATCTCGCCTTGATGACCTTTACTCAGCTGCTTTGGGGACTGTCTTGGCGGACCATCGCATGACGATTGTCTATACTTACGGTAAGAAAGTGATATTTTCCTTTACAGCTCAAATAACACATTTCTGTGACCCCATCTTGACATAGTATGTAATAAAATTAACAACATCCTCAACTACAACCCACTAACAAAAAATAAAGCTAAGATAAAACGGAATTCATGGCTTCAGACACTGGATTAACAGGCGGAAAACTTAATGAAAGAACAATAATCGAGCTGATTTATAGTTAGTTAGGCAAACCAAGTCTCATAATAAATATATAACCTAAGTCCAGCCACCAACCACGATCACTTACACCACACACCAAACACACACACAGAGACACAACACACTTACACATCCACACCTACGCATACACACCATACAAGAGCACGCATGCATTATTTTTAATGATATTTTTTTTTTTTGGTTTTAGATGCTTAAAAAGTTGTAACATAAGTACCAAAAACGGTTGAAGACACTGACTCCTGTAACACAAGTCTCACCTAGCACAGGAGCCAGGGTTTCAAATGGAAATGTATCACTTTTTTCTGTGTCAATAAAAACATTTTTATGTTTTTATTTTTTATGATTGTCACGCTTGGTCTATACCTAAAGGTAATGATCCAAAGTTCGTTGAGTCTATTGAAGAGAAAAATAATTAAAACACAGCTTGCACCGACTGGGAAATGACAGATGAGTTAAACAGCGCCAATGATATATATAAGTACATAAAAGAGAACTTTATAAAGTGCTACAATGAATGTAAATACACTAAAAAGATAAATAACTCGAGCAAAAGAAATTGTGAGAAATGGGTTAACAATAAGTTAAGGATAAGTTGTACCAAAAGAGACAAGCTATTTATAAAAGGATGGTATTTAAAAGTACTTCAATTTATTCCCATTTCATTTACCTAATTTTGCCTGTGTTCCACCAAATATACTGAATGTGCACCAAAATATGTTAATTAAAATATGTCATAACGAGCATCTATTTAACAACTGTTGCAAATTTGTAAAAATAGTAATACACCTAATTTTAAAAACAAGCATTTATTTTTTTAGTTTTAAGCGGGAACGCGGGGCGCCCACGCTTAAAACTATAAAAATATTTTTGAGACTTAAAAAATTTGGTCAGTGGATACGAAACGGGGCACTGTGAAGAAGTCGACGTAGCCCCGCTACGCGGGGCTCCTATTTCTGCCTGCAGGGTTTAAAGTAACCCAACGTAACCTAACGTCGGGGTGCCCGAAGGGGGGGGGGGAGGGAGGACGTTTCCCCAATGCCCCGTTACGTACAGTCCAACCAACAACCAGTACATAAAAGTTGTACAAAACCGTTTTAAATGGGTATACGGTACTAGGATGCATACTAAAAATTTTGTGTAACATTCAGGAATATTTGGTGCACGATCAGTATTTTTCGGGGAAGAATAAAATAGTTATTGTTACAATAGAATATTTGCAGCGCACTACAATAAAAAAGTGTTATATATCTTGGTGTTAATTTGGAATTTGTTTGATGTAACATATTTTGTTGGCCGAGTAGTTTAATTATAGTAAAACGATTAAACGGGTTTAAGATCAATATTTTAGAAATGCATACATAGATGCCTTCTGTCCCTTCTACACTACTAAGCCGCACCACTGGTGGTGTCTTGGGGAATTTTTTTTCCCTTTGTACCTTAAGATTTTTGGTGAACACAAAAATATTATCCTTTATAAAATGGAAAAATGACCCAGATAATAAAACACTTAAGTTAGAATACAATAAAACTAGAAATAAAGTTAATAAAATAATACTAAACACTAGAAATAATTATTACAGAGAAGAAATAACAGGAAATAAAAATAATCCCAAAAATGTGGGAAATCTTAAATAAATTTACCGGTAAAATAGTGAAGTCTGTAGATGAGTTTATAACGAACGCTTGTTTAAATGAATCAAATAATGAGTAGAGTATCGCTAATGACTTTGCAATGGAATTTGAAACCAGTGTGTCTGATATTGTGCCCAGGTATGACAGACCCTTGTTGGATGAACGCGAATTTATGAAACCCCGGATAAGTCAATATTTTTTTAAAAAGCTCACACACCTCTTAAAATTATTAAAATCATTAAAAACTTAAATACTAATAAATCAGCTGGATATGACTCAATAAGAATCATGGACATCAAAATGATAGGAGATAAAATTGTGAATGCAATAGTAAAGTTAATTAATGCGAGTATTCAACAAGGCCAATATCCGTCAGGATTAAAAACAGACAAAGTTAGGCCATTCACAAAAAAGGTAAATTCAATGACTTGGCAAATTACAGACCCATAACGATATTGCCTGCCATAAATAAAATAGTTGAAAAATTTATATGCGACCAAATACACACTTTTTATCGGAATAATGACATAATTTCTAAAGCACAGAATGGTTTCCAAAGTAATAAATCTACAGCTCAACTACTTTCCAATTTTACTGATGAAGTTAACAACTACCTAGATGAGAAGCAGCATGTCATACTCATATTCAATGATTTCAGCAAGGCTTTTGTCATACTTGGGCACAGTACACTATTAAAAACACTCGAAATTACTCGACTGGTGCAAAGAATACCTTCGTAGCCGAAGTTATCACGTCAAAGTTTGTCCTAGCCTTAGCAGACCTGTAAACGTGACGAAAGGCACAAGGTTGAGTGTCTGGTCCACTCCACTATCTGGCATACGTGAATGACCTAGAAAATATTATTACACACTGTTCCCTTTACCAATACGCTTATGACTCCTGTATACTCTCTGCTAACAAAAACCTTAATTTGGCCGCAGAATGATTGCAAAAAGATTTTACTTCTATCGCTAAGTGGGCCCATGATATGGGACTTGTTCTGAATCCACAAAAAACTAAAGTTATACACGTACATTCAAGTCACATAATTACTTCCCATCCCTTTCAAATCATAGCTCATAGTCACGATTGTCTGCACAAAAACGTACCAGACTGCCACTGTTCGCCAGTAGAGCAAGTCCCATTTCATACCTATCTGGGATTAATAATTGATAACCGATTTAACTGGAGTTACCAGGTGGAATCTGTTTGCGGCAATACTCACCAAGTTTGCCATTATAAAGCGTAATATACCTTACAGAACCCTCCTTCAAATGTACACAGCTCTTGCTGAGTCGATAATCTCCTATGGACTCACCAGTTATGGACTCACATTTAAAACTTACCTAGATAAAATGCATAATTTGCAAACACGTTTACTGTAACTTGTAGTACCAAACTATGTAAAAAATAAATACCTAGACAATTACACAGGGATATTTAAACATTGCAAAGCATTACCTGTTCTAGCGCGCGCTGAGTATCTACTCCTCCTAGAACATTTTGAAAACAGTGATATCCAAATTCCAGTAAAATATGACGTGAATATACGACAAGCCAAATCAAAATTATTTCAAGTGCCACGCAAAAATAACTTTTATGGCAGGCGTACCGCTTCTTTCACAATACTCAATTTGCTAAACCAAATACCTGTAGACATCAGAGCCCAATGAATAGTAAAAACATAAAGCGTAAGCTGAAAGAACGTTACATCAAATCGATTATAATTTAACTGTAATAGCGCGTTGATCAAATCTCAGGCCATGGCATGCTAAGATAGACCCCAGAGGTCTAATTGTGTGCTTTGTTTAAGTGTAAGGAACCTGTAGTTTATAAAATAAATAAACGTTTTGTACAATTTTTTATATTGTGATTAATGAGGGTAAAGTGCACAAAAATTGTTGGTGACATTTGAAAGTTGAAGTGTGTGGTAGTACAATATAAGTATTGTGAGTGATCTAACGCATTATTATTAATAAGTTTTAAAGCTTATATTTTGCGCTATATTTACCATGAGTGATATGAGGTGAGTTATTTTATATCCTTTATTCATTTGCAAACATATAATTTACGTTTTTAAATATTCCTGTACAAAGTAATATCAAAAACACTTAAAAATATCAATACAAGGTCCGAGCTACTAATTAATATAAGTACCAACTGTCATTTTTATACTTTTTTTTTGTGTTTTTATAAAGCCCAATAGTAACATATGTACTACTCCTTGATACAAGGTAATGTTTTGTTTTGTCAGGCGAGTTTTTAAAAGAGGATGGGAGTCGCAACTTCATGAAATCATGGAAGAGTTGGAATTTGATGAGGATGCTCCTATTTCTGACAGCATCACATTTTTTCCACCAGAAAATTTTTATGTTGATGTCACCGACGAAGATTCTGTGTCCCGATATAGATACCTAAAGTTTATTAAATATGATTAGAAGCATTTTTGTAATCCCTGCAAACAATGTAGGAGGCAGAAACAAAAGCTGGTGAGTACAAAAGGCAAATCCCTGCAAACAATACAGGAGGTTGAAACAAAAGCTGGTGAGTCCGAAAGGTAAATAAATCGTTTTATAGTGCAGAACAAAACGGATAGGGATTACTGTTCCGCGAACGAGTAAATAGATAAAGTAGTGGAAACGACGGAGCACTATGGTAATAAATAGATTTAGCCGGATTATGTGCAAACTAAAATCGTTGTAAATGGTTAAAGGCAACAATGTAATTGTTTCTACAAAATAATGTTTTTTCCTCGAAATCTGGCTCTTAGCGCACTACTACATATTAAGTTCAGGAATGTGTAGTGTATTTCAAGCTCGTGGTTTTTCTTTTCGTTTATTTCTACTAGCGTTTATTTCCACATATACAACTATTAAACGGGTACAATTTAATCGCTCACCAAAATAATTGTTAGACCCTAAAACTAACTACCAAGAAAAATATATTAACTTCAAATAAAATAAACCCACTCTATACCGAGGTGCCTAAAGAACAACGTTTTAACTTCCAAAATAAATATACTTCATCAGAATAATTGTACGTGTTGTAATAATATTCTTATTGCCTATCAAAATGGATAAATGCTCACCAAATCTTGTTTCCCTGAAATGGTAAACATTAATACCGAAAATGACAGTTCTAAATAGCTTTAGCGTAATCAAATTATCCAACCTGAAGCCAAAATATATTATTGTCAAACTAAAATTATAGTCGTTTCCTTTTATTTATTCCAAGGGAAGTAATGACACCAATCAACAGCGATGATTGGCTAACCGGTAGATGTAACTGTCCTGCATTGTTAAAACAGTATATCTGCAAACATTTGCTGGGTTTAGCAATAAGGCTGAAGTACGTGGAACCACCTCCTGAAGCCAGGAATATACCTATTGGTGAGAAGAGAAAGAGAGGACGGCCAGCTAAAGCTAAAAAAGCTCTGTTGATTCGGTAATTTTTCTTTTGTTAATTTTTTATAAAGTTTCTGTGATTGACTGATTATGTATAACTATTGTGTTCCTTAAAGTGCCATTGATAAATCTTTACATCAATCTTATAAGTACATATACTTACATAATTATAATTAAACGTTACTCAAGTAACACGTGTTTGGGATACGCAATATAATATTTGATATTAAATTGTACGATCAACCGTTAGCTTTTTTGCCTCGGCAAAACTGACTAAATTGCAAGTCGTGAAATGAAATATTGGTAACATCCTATTTAACGATAATATAAAATATTTGGTCTGAAATTAACTTTATAGGCGTTTATAATTTTTTATGGCATGGAATAAAAAGGAAAATAGGTTAATTTCTACAATACTTTAGGAAACACAATATGGTGAGCATTTATACATTCTGGCAGGTATTTCGAATTTTTTGGTAGTAAAATAGGTAATTTTTTGGTAGGCGTTTAAACACAAGCCCATATTAAACTAAGTCGAACGTTGTACTAGGCTTATCCCAGTTCCAGACGTCCCTTTGGGCCTGTTGGCCTTGCTTTGTTCTGTCTTCTACTTGGTATGGTATGAAACATGATGTTCCTACTCCTCCGCTATTCTATTCTGATTAATTTCATTGCGGGATCCAAGACAATTAAATTGTATCTCCGGGTCTCCGTCGAGCTTCGACTCGGAATTTAACTTCGCCTTTGCAGCAATGACAGAGTTTGCCCACTTGTATCAGAATGTAAGTATTCCTTTCGTTATTATTTTCTTAAAAACCGAGTATCTACATTTCCAAATTGTTAGTAGTCGAGATCAAGAAGAATCGAGATCGAGTCAGATTGAGTCCTCAATTAATTAAAATCTACACCCACTTAGGTCAATTTGAGTTCTTTTATAATGATACTAGCTTATGCCCGCGGCTTCGCCCGCGTGGAGTTCGGGAATTGCCCACGGGATCTTACTTCTGGGATAATAAGTAATCTATGTATGTATAGTAGATACATGGTTTTTATATACTTGCGTATAACTTGCGAATATTAGTGCATAGTAATATCAATTCAATTACATTTGTACGTGAAATATTGATACCTTGGTTTGAGATTGGACACCGGTGACAACAATGCAATGATTAATTAGGAATCTATTTATAGACATAAAACTTTTACATAATATTTAATATCAATGTCGCGTATCACGAGCCAACGCGAAAATCGGTGGAATAAACCATGTTTACAGACGTCTTCCTCAGAAAAATCCTACCTACTTTCTTAATAGGTAAATACTCCCGCGCCCCGCACGCCCCATGCCACGCCATGCGCCCGTCTACGTGAGCTTTGAAGCCCTATTTGACTCTGTTGGGGGATGATTTTGATTTTGTAAAAAACTGATGATACTCGTATCTCATAATTTTAATTGAATGTATTCAATTATATGTATACAAATTTTCAAGTCAATCGACTGAGAGAATAAAAAGTTTCACAGAATATTAAACACCCCATTTTACCCTCTTAGGGGTGGAATTAAAAGAAACTGTTTCTTAGCGGATACTTACTTTTCACAAAGAATGCACCCTCCAAATTTCATGTCTCTAGAACCAGCCGATTGGGCTGTGCGTTGATTTATACCAGTCAGCCAGTCAAAACATTGAATTTTTCATTGGGGGATGATTTTGGAAAAACTGTGATACATGTATCTCATAATTTTATTTGAAGAGTATGTAAACCAATTGTCAAGTCAATCGACTGCGAGAATAAAAAGTTTCATAGATTAAATTCAACTAGGGGTGGAATTTTGAAAAACCCTTTCTTAGTGGATACCTACTTTTCACAAAGAATACACCCTCCAAATTTCATGTCTCTAGGACCAGCGGTTTGGGCTGTGCGTTGATATATCAGTCAGTCAGGACTTGAATTTCATATGTACAGAAGATTGTATTTTTCCAGTTCATGCCCAAAAAAGGCACGATAATTATGCCGATTTTATCTAAAATTTTCATTATATTCAAAAACAGCCATAATATGTAAATACTTATTTGCAGATACATAATCTGGTCTCTTTCTTTCTGTTTTTTTCTAGTTATATCCTGACCAAGGTCTCAATGTGCGGTGATTTGCCTATTTCGAGAGACACCTTGTACATACAGGTTAATGAAACTGAAAATGTATATTTCCCATTTACTGAAACTCGGAATGGTATTTTATGCCGGTGTTTATTCATGTCGGTACTTAGGTCATGGTTAAGTTATGGTAGTTGAATGCCTGGTAACAGGCACTGATAATCCTATTGACTTCGTCTCAACTGGAGGTAGGCAATAAAATAGGTATTTTTTAAATTACTGTCATTGATCTACCAAAGGACCATGTGTCCGACAAAAGCCAAGCTTCACAGTAGTTGTAGACAATAGGTAATAAGTTCGTGGGAAAAGAATAGAGATTTACTTTGACTGGGTACCTGCGTGGAGCTTAACTAGTGTGGTCTTTTATTTTATGACCCATTGAACCAAAAAGGTACGTAAATAGGATAATTTTCAAAATTTCGTCAGTACTCCTTGGTTCCATCTTGTGAGTAGTTGTGTTAGTGAATACTGATTGTGTGGACGGACTTTCAATTAAAAAAAAAAGTGAGTATATTTGTTTTGTTGACATTCTATGTTATTAGTTGAGTGCAATTAGACAATAAAGTGGAACGAAGTTTATAGTGGTCGGATTTTCATGGGACTTTTTTTATTGTGTTCTTAGAGGATTGGAGAAGAAAGTTAAAAAAAAAAATTTCGCCGCTCGCGACTTTTTTTCTTTTTGAGTTTCCTTAGGAATATTTTTTTTTCGATTATGATTGACTTCAAATTCAACGAATTCATGTTGTGGTATTGTAACGTGACCTGTGTGCATCCATTAAACGCCAATTTGGTCTGTTTCTTTGTTCATCGTTGTCGATGTAATGCATTGTTCAAGTATTTTTTTTAAATTTCCTATTTTCTGTACCTAATTATTTCTAAAATATCGAGTTTTAAGACTAAGATTTCTTTTGAAACTGGTCACTGATGCTTTTTATCAGATAACTGGACCAGAAAATATTCATGAAGACCACTTTCATGAGTGGAAATCGTCTATGTTAATGAAGGCAATTTTTTTTCGAAATGTTTCTATGAAACTCAATGTGCATATTATCGTCCAAATCCTCATTTTATTAGCTATCTAATGGGGTATAATAACTAGAAAAATATTTAAGGATACTTGTTAAACATTAATTACTGCTGAAAAAATAAAACATGACAAAAAGCCTCTATCGCTAAGAATTGGTAGCGGTATCGGTATTGATATTAAATTACGCGCAAAGACCTAAGCTTGCAACTAATCTTAGATAGAAATCGTGAAAAATGGTTTGGTTATAATTACGATATTTTTTGTAAATTTACCAGTGGCCCCATTCCACCTTCGTCACCAATAAGCAACATTTATCGAGTACAACCAAATTTTTTTTAGTGTTTGTTATCTGTGGATAGCACATATAATAAGGATATTTTCAGGATAATATGTACGTTGACCGTCATAGAAATATTTTGAGAAAAAGGGCCTTTTTAACTTTTACATAGACGATTTCCTGAAAATTTTGAATACATTTTTTGTCACTTCACTCGTAAAAGTGGTTTTCTTGCATATTTTTACATCCAGTTATCTGTGAAAAAGCATCAGTTACCAATTTCAAAAGAAATCTTAGCCTTAAAACTCGATATTTTAGAAATAATTGCAGAAAATAGGAAATTTTCAAAGAATACTTGAAATATTGCATTACATCGACAACAATGAACAAAGAAACGACCAAAAAGTAAACCATGAACAAAAAAAAATATTCCAAAGGAAAATCAATTAAAAAAAAAGTCACGAGCGTTTTTTTTTAACTTTGTTTTCCACTCCTCTAGGAACTCAATAAAAAAAGTCCCATGAAAATCCGATCACTATAAACTTCGTTCCACCTTTTGAGTATTTTTTATCTAATTGCACTCGGCTATATCACCGTACTAGTCTTATTCCTTTTAGCTGTGTTAGGGAGTAAACATGACTTGAACAGTTTCAGATTTGTGCAGTGTTTTAATAAAACAGTCAAACTAAAAACATAATTTAAGGTGTCCTCCAATATGTTAAGAAAACGTATTAATAAAGTAAGCTTCATGGGAATCGTTATACGTTGTACAGGTAACGAAAGGTTTCGAGAGTTTATCAATAGTATAATTGACAATAATGTTATAGCAACATCCGGCTCGGATATAGCAAATAAATTTAACAATTTCTTTATTGATATTGTTGAAAGCAGCGCTACCTCGCAAAATCCTCCCAAAATTACTAAACTAAATATTAAAAGCAAGGATCATAGCATATTTTTGAATCCTTCTGATCACGCTGAAATCTTCATCATATTAAAGACGTTAAAAACACTAAATCATCTGGTTACGATTATATTTCTACGGACCTTCAAAGTCAAATACCTCCTTATATCGCTGAACCTCTTTCACATTCAGGGTGGAATTTGTCAACGCCACCTGGAGGGAAAGTACTCTAAATACTGGAAATAGAAAATTTCACTCAAACGAAACATTCCTTTATTTTTAAAAAGAAATAAATCTGCATTCAAAGATTTTCGAAAATTGGTGTACAGTTGCATAAGATTTTTGTTAAATTTGATTTTTAACATATCCCCACAAAAAAAATCTAAAGGAACGAGGACTGGTGATCTCGGAGGCCATCCGATTGTGCCGTTCGTACCAATCCAGGTATTGAAGTGGTTATTAACAGAGGCAGTGGTGATTCTCCTGTTATGCGTCGGAGCTCCATTCGTCATTTTAATAAATAAATGACGTCAAAGATAATTGTTCTTAGCTACTAACGTAATTAATCGGATGGACTTTTGAGTAAAAGTGATTTATCTTATCCCAATGAATTTATAAGTTAAGATTTCATGGTTTTTCTTTCATTTAATTTAAAATGTTTGTTAGAGAGATTTGATCCATATGATTGACCTTATCGATTGTTGCCATAAAAGTATAGGGTATAATTTTTTTGGAATTTCGCCAGTTCAATTCCCGAGTGTGGCAAGCCAATTGTCGAAAATCTTTGAATGCAGATTTATTTCTTTTTAAAAATAAAAGAATGTTTTCTTTGAGTAAAATTTTCCAGTAGTAAAAGTACTTTCCCTCCACGTGGCGTTGAAATTGCACCCTGTATAGGTAATCAATTTAACTTTTGAACAAGGCTGCTTTCCAGTCAACTCAAAATGTCTGGAATAAAACCATTGCATAAAAAAGGCTCTAGATCAGTTAAAAACAATTACCGCCCTATTGCTCTAATTCCAATTCTTTCAAAGGTCTTTGAAAGAGTCAAGTAAAAGAGAATTCTCTCTTTCTTGGATAAATTTAATATGCTTGCAATAGAGCAATATGGATTTAGGAAAAATAATTCACATCACTTGCAGCTTTTAACTTAGTCAAATCTGTTTTAAATAACATAAACTCGAAAATTACAACTTCTGCGTTGATTTTAAACCTAAGCAAAGCCTTTGACTTCGTAAATCATTCAATTCTAATTGATAAACTAAGTAGAATTGGTAGTCCTATAGCCTTACAGTGGTTCAAATCGAACCTGTCCAATAGTAAACAGATAACGAGAATGACAAAATTCGACTTTGACTTTGACGACTTTGATATTCCACAGGGTAGCATTTTAGGACCACCATTATTCCTTGTATACATACATGACCTTCCTCTAGCGATAAACCAAGATTGTGCTCTGTTTGCTGATGACACAAAAGTAATTATAGATATTAAAAATGGTGAATCATAGGAGTCTAATATAAACAACAGTTTGAATAAAATAATTGCATGGTTCTTACCATAAACGGTGTAAAAATTAACCAAAAATAAACTAAAATATTAAAGAACAATGGCAACGCCTTATGCAATCTGGGGACCACACTTAGAGCTCGCGTACATTCATAAAAATACTCTCAAAAGATAGGTCTCGGTCAAATTAAGATAAAAGGTAATCACAGTATATTTTTATAATATTGGTTTTGGCTAGAATAACATTTTATAAACACACTTGTCGCGTGGGCAAAATCAGAACTAACGCCGCCATCTTATTTTTTCAATACGTTTCACAAATGTTTAGCTCTCCTGTCAACCTCAATGAAGCTACAAAAAAAATCTATGTAACACTGTAGGATAGACAACTACGTCAGCCGTAATGTCATTCAAAAATATTTTCATTATTATACAATCCAATATACCTTATATTGACTGTCTAGGTATTAAGCCTGCGGAGCCCGGACTCACACAACCCATTACATTGTCTTATTTTTTAATAGCGCAATTACACTAATCTAAAAACCAACAATAAAGCTAGACGAGTCTGTCCGAAGACGGACGTACTTGAACGCATTCATTTATACTTGGTCGTTTGACGAATTCCATGGGCAATCGAATTCGGGCGAACGACCATGTGTAATTGCGCCATGGACTAGGACAAAAATGAAACATTAATTACGAAGTAGAATAAAAAATGTATTTTAAGCAGCATAAAATTATAATCTTATAAGAACTTCTTCAAATATCTGACCGGCCGGCGGCGCGGGCATGCCATCATCATCGGCATTACCATAATCACTCTACGATGCACCTCACACATGCTAGCAGCAACTGTACCCAATGTCATTATTTTAGCCTCTATCATATCTATACACCTTCACTGTATGATTCTCGTGTTGTATACTTCACCACGAAACAAATAATATTGTTAAACAAATAAAATGCACACCAATCCTCAACAAAACCACACAATATCTAGATTTTAATTAATCAAGACTTCTCTAGTGACAATATTTATGACATTTATGACATATTTTGTTTTCATAGACGACATAGCTTTGAATGTTGCCGTTTAAGCTAAATTCTCGTACGTACTTTACGTTTTTAATAACAGCAGTCACTAATTAATCATTTATTTAATAACATAATAATTATTTATTAACGTAATACATGATGCAAATCGAATAAGAGGCCGACTTAAAAGCAAAGAAAACATGGACAAAACAGTCAAATATCGCAGCAATGTAAACGGCTTGTCTTGTAATACTAGGTAGCAAACGTGTCATGATGCTCGCTATTAGTACCAGCAAAATCATTAATTAGTATTATTATAGAAATTCCATAATTCTGTTGAATCAGATAACTCCATTGCTTCCGTCACTGTTTCTACGTTTCGATATTTCAAATGATTGCGTTTACATGTTCGGATATAGTAAATACTTCTTTTTTACTTGGTGCAGCTTAATAAAAAAAAGATATTACATGGAAAGAAAAGCCCCGTTATTGCTTCATACACGTAAACGGACCCTTCACGAAGCTGTCAACCAAGCATTATGTACATCAAACTAAGTCCACCCTACGCAAAATTTATTGCTGGGAAACGACTGTTTTTTTTGAAGTGAAAAATAACCCTTTACTGTAAAACTCAATGTAACGCATTCAAAACATTGTGCTTATGAGTGCATTGAATACTAAACGGGTCATGGAGGTATTTAAAGTAAAGTTATAACCTTAAAAAATGGTATTTCAAAAAAAAAACTGAAAAAGTTGGAACTTTGACCCCCAATAACTCCGTAACTAGAAGGTTCCTAGGTATGGTTTAGAACAAAAAAATGACCGCAATAGCGGGTTGAACAAGTGCTGTTCGGCTTCGTTAAGGGTCTATTTACACCCTTTATAATGCACATACTTTCATTGATGAACGCTTCTGAAATTAACAGAGCCCTAAGCAGCCGACCTTCTTACAAAACTCCTAAGAGTAAATACACACCTTAAAATTTCGCACAAAGATCAAACAGTTGAACAAATTCATAAAATAAAATTTCTTGGTAGGTATTACAATTGATGAACATTTAACCGGGAAAGGATCATATATTATTGATGAAATATGTATTAAAATAAATAGATTTGTTTTTGCCTTGAAAAAAGTTACAGAATGATGAAACCTCCAGACAAACTGCGTTAATGGTATATCACTCCTATGTTTGCTCCATCATCAGGAACGGTATCATTGTCTGGGGGAACTCTTCTGAAATTACTAGGGTTTTGTTAGCACAAAAAAAAATGTAAACGCTCAATTTTCAATATGGACTGGACTAATTCTTGAAGACCAGTGTACATATCACACAACTTTCTCACAGTTCCTTGTATTTATATACAAACACCGTGACTTTTTAGTCGTCACTAGCCAAAGGAGATGTCCTTTGGTGCTATCGATGCTGGGAATAGGAATGGTCAAAGGTTTTCCAATCGCGATTGGCGGAAAATTTTGTTCAGATAATTGTTTCGTATCAAACAAAGGCCTAAGCATGTAGACCTACAATAACCTTTTTTTGTATATATTCTATCTGTGCACACTGTGTAAGTGTTTGAACATGTAACAAGTGCAGTCTGCGCAGTACAATTTAACGTTTGACCGAATTTTCCTCAGTCACTTCTAGGATAGACTAGGCAAAGCCCGAAAAGGATTATTTTACTTTCGACGTTTGACTAAAAATTCAAGTTATTCTAGGTTTGACTGAAAATACATCAGTTAGAGGCCGAAATTTGAATCTATTTCGGGGTTTGCCGAATGGCGTTGGTACAACCTAGGACGAACCAGTCATATGTATATCGGCCTTTGACTATAACATATATATGGCTCCACTTATCTTTAACTCTCTACCAAACTTTATTACTGATCTTTCGTACGGAAAATTCTGCATAGTTTTGAAAAAATGGCTAATTTCACATCGTTTTTTCCGATAGCGGAGTATCTAAAAAAACTAATTGTCAATCACATAACTACCGAATTGCATTGTAGAGAATTGCCTCCATTATATGATATTGTGTTTGTATATTTAAACAATATTTTATTGGGCTAACAATTTGTTGTATGTTAAAAATACTTACTTTATTATTTTAACAAGTCGTTTGTAGTATTTAAAAGCAAAATTTGTTTTGTGTTGAGTTAATTGAACTTAGAAATATCCTTCTTTATTTAGTTACCTACCTAATTTAATGTTTGTGTTTATTAATATTTGCATGCTATTTTTATGGCGAAATGTGTCATTGCACTATATGTTATGTTTACCTTTTGTACCGCATTTACCGCAAATAAATAATTTTGACTTTGTGTTAGTAACTGTACTTATGGCATATTATTTACAGTACGAATATTTTGCAGAATGTCGCCAGCTGCCGCCTACACGAAAAAGGAGCGTGCGGTGGCGACAGCTTTGCTGGACCTGAAATGTAAGTTTCGTCAAACTGAAAACTATATGTTTGTAATTTATTTTTTTCATTCAGATTTTTATCAGCAAAAAACCTATTGCAAGTGTAAACCTCCATTTTTTCTTTGCAGATGGCCGAGACAGAAACGAGGTAAGTTGTTACAACTAAACGTGAACGAAAATAAATTTCATCGATTGCAAATAAGATGCCTAACAAAACTTATGCTTTATTTTAGAACCAACCAACCAGATAAAGGTATAATAACTTCGCCAAAAGTTGGACTATGTATTAGGGTGGAACACTTTTGTATGAAAAATGCTTTTTTTTTTCGAATTTCGGATTGGAATATCAGGGAAAAGTTGCTTTATATGAATACGAATAACACCGCTTTATTCGGAAGTTCTAGCTTGAGAGCTTGAGTCTCCGCCTGAGATTTGAAACACCTTTTAAGTTTTTATGGATATTTCCTATGGTACACTCTTTAAAAAATTATAACTAAATATGAAATGTTGTGACTGTAAAGATTAAAACAAAGCAATGGTTTCGGTAGTAAAAATATGAATTTAAATAAAAAACGTTATTTTTTGTAGTAAAATCCATTTTCGTCCCGATGTTTGGAATGATCTTTCGATATGCTAATTTAGATTTCATGAATCCCTTCCTTGCCACAACAGACTGAGACATGTCGCATACACTTAAAGCTGCTTCTGTAACAACTTTGACGGATCTCTTGGGTGTGGCAAGGCAGTCTCAGAAACTCCAAAACAGGATCGCCTTGTTTCACCTCATTGGAAGTATTCGACGTCAATTGAATTGTGCCTGTTGTTTGAAAGCACGTACTTAACCAATTATTCTGCATTTTTTAACACTGGATAAGACCCGTTTTTCCTATAACGATTCATTTGTAAGTACGTTGGTCTTCTAAAATGTTTGTTCGTCTTGTGGCACCCGTTTTTCTCTCAAAGAAGTATAGTTTACAATAAGTTCTTTACATTTACATGCAGCTATGTCAAAAAAGTTCTGCTCTGGACTCTGAACACTTCTAACTTTTTTAAATTACAACATTTTGAGTAAACACTTTTTAATAACTATAAGGCTCGTTTGTGAGTGACGATTGAAATAACGATTTTACTCATAACTCTTTAAAAACTTTCGTCGCGACTATTTCAGTTATTCCAAAAAGTAGACTGTTCTTTAGTTGTGTCTTTTCAAATTTTTAAGTCTTGACGAACCTATTCATAGAATTTCATTACATTTTCGTGCGTAGGTAAGATATTTTCTTTCATTCAAAAGTGGACTATCACAAAACTTATCTTATCTAACTTTATCTTTTGTCTCGTAGATCTCATGATAAAACACTTATCCGTAAATCAACAAGAACTTTCGAAAATAATTAACCTAATAATAAAATTATCGCAACTAGCTGAAACAAACACCGCAATTCGTAGTTCAGTGCGTGCCACCCTCCCCGCTTTGTCCCACACTTGCCACTCCGTTACTGCGCCAAAATGTAACTTTTTATGACTATTCCAAATCAAGATTCGAAACAAAACAAATTTCGTTCCACCCTACTATGTATGCTGTTGCAAAAACTACGAGGAAATCCGATGATGCTAGTACATCTATCCGTCAGTGTGTTTTACTAGGCTAGGCTGGAGCTTGGAGAAATCACCATTCCAGTCATCATGACATGAGAATTCCTAATCTAATTTTCAACGTTATTCCTCAGGACATGCATAAGGGTGAAAATTGGTCTAGCGTCAGTGAGCACGGTAGTACCTCATTTGAACTCTGTCTACTGGGGTTTTACGTTTGGATCTATGATGTTTAGTTACCATTTGCTTATGTAAGAAATTAAGCATAAATGTGAATAACAAGCAATGTCCCATCAAAACTTCTTCTATGGCTTATCTTACAATGTCATTGATTTTCAGACTAACGCACAACGCGCAAGCAACATGCCGCATGTTGTGGATGCGCAAAATGGTAATAGCGAGAGCGATAGTGATTCAGGGTGGTTTCGATTTTTATTTTTCCATAACGCTACTCTGTTCCTATTTCTATTTCATTGCTAAAATGTCATTATGTTTTCAGCGAAATGTTAAAATTGAACGGAGCGAAACTCTGAACTCAACTACTACAACAAAATATACTCCTCAGTACAATCGTAAAGAATCATTCGGCAAACAATCACATGGCTCGTTGAATGCAAATAATACAAGGCGACCTATCATCAGCAGCACACCAGTCCCTAGCAGCAGTGCACAGGAAAACATAATATTATGTTTAGACCAAGCAACACAGACAGAGGGATCATTTTCACCTGTACCTGATCCTAGAATCCAAGTGGTATTAGCACTCGTCAAAGATCTTTACAGTAGACTACATAATATGTTATCCCGTGCCGGTGTGAACTTGGATGATTTGATGTCGATGTCAGAATCAGAGCGTAATGAGGCAGTTTTATATATCGGACCGAATGCAGCAGAATTTGTTGAAGAAGCTGGTGCTGAAGAAGAAGTAGAAGATAACGGTGGTGAGGAACAAGTGAATAGTTCGAACAACGATAATTCAAACACACAACGCGTTCGTAGGATGTCAGCGCAAACTACTAATAATATCGAGATTGTGAATGATGTTGATATGGTAATCATTATTTCTTTCTTTTTTATATTTCACTATCAAGTATTCTTGGACAGTCCGATCTGCAGATTCATAACGATAGTGTAGAGAGACCTTCAAGACTCGTCACTTTAACTTGCTATTGTTTGTTAATCTTCATCCAACAAAGGAGCGCAGTGCATGTTCGCTGTATTAAATTTTGTACTCCCAGTCGCAATAATTCATAGGAATCTTGCAGTTGGTAACACTCGCACGCTTACATAGTTATATAATCACGAAAAGAACAAACTAAACTAATCACCATGTCCTTTCAGGTGCCGATTGGGAATGGCAACGCTAAAGTGCCTGCAAGACTGCTGAATGCCATTGACTGGAATTCGTATACTTCAGCTACAAGGCAATTACTTCGGGCTATCTTCCCGCGAAGGTAATTCAATAATAAAAATTTGTAAAAAAAATATACACTACGTATTGTACAAAATTCTTAAGTATTTATTTTCTTTTAGGGTATTGGCGACGAGCTCGCTAACAGGCAAGAAGTCCCCGGCGTTTTTGAATAGACCTGCGAAGAAAATTTTAGATCCCCAACTTGTTGTTGATATTGTGAAGACAGTTTCAACAAAATGTGGTGTTCCAAAGAATTTAGTGAGGTAATTATTTGATACAAAACTTAATCATGCCCACTTTTGTTCCACTTCTCCTTTCCTTTCACTGACGACATCTACCTACAGGAAGTGAAAACAAATGACCAAAGCATTCGCCGTTGTAGGGTTAAATGTCACGCAATAATGTTGTTTTTTTTTGTTTTTACAGAAACAGTATAACAATCAAGTGCGCAGACGAAGCAAAGTTATATCGTAATCGGCAACAATCGGGCAGACATCAGCAAGCTCGCAAGCCTCTTCATCCAAACGACGAAAACGTTCCGCCATCTACACCTTCATCGGACGAGTCTAACGCTAATATAAATTAATTTCATATTTAATGATGGTGTAAAAATGTATTTTACCTTCATTCAATAGTCCTGAGATAGTTGATAAGTTTTGTGTAGGTACAGAAGACGCCAGCACATCAAGCAACCCGAAACGGTGTACTCCCGTGGACCTCACCGCCCGTAGTCCCATTGGTGGGTTCGACTAGTGTTGAGTTGTGCTAGTTATGGGCAGTAACCTTACGAGCAGTACTAGGCGGGCATGAATCCAAGAAGGTATTTATTACTAGAAGACCGTATGTACCTATACCCAGAATGATTAAAATGCATACCACCTTGAGCTCATGCCAGCCTGGTACTTTTTGTGGAACATATATGTGTCATATTATATTTTCCCGTTTGTCGTGGTTTTAATTTTTCTGTATTCTATTTTTTGATTTTTAATTCAAGTTGATTACAAGTTAATCAATTAAGTTGATTACCTTGTTTTATTATTATTTAAATGACTGACTGAAAATAAAATTACCGTTTTCACTTAAGTTGATTACCTTGTTTTATTATTATTTAAATGACTGACTGAAAATAAAATTACCGTTTTCACTTTACCTTTATTCGTTTTAATACCTATTTAAGTTTATAGTAAAGAAACCAGTAACAAAGGGCCTGTCTCATTCCTGAGCTTCCGACAGCTTCGACAGTCTTTGAAAATATCGTTAATAGGTAGTTCTTATTATCAGAGCATGATAACACTGGTCAACAAAAAAACACATTTTGTATGTAACATGAAAACTTTTGCCTTGTTATGTTTAGAAAAAAGATAGTGATAATAGAAATGATGTTAGAATATTTCAAATACGAATAGTTTATTTGTATTTGAATGTTTTAATAAACAAAAAGAAGAAGTAAGTGTTATGGTAGTGTAGTATTAATATCAATGACTCTTATGATTTTCTTCAGTTCTTTGCTTCATAAAAAAATGTGGACTCCATTTGTTTTTATATTGTAGAAATGTCCTAGTGGAACCTTTTACCGTATTCACTGCTGACGGCACTCAGATGTACGGGAAGAACCCAAATGTGAATGTATTTTGATGACATGTTGCAATCCGAAGCCCTATAAGCTGACAAGATATATATGAGCTAAGTATTCCAAAATTCTTTTATAATTCTTTGATGGGTGATTTTCGAGAAATCATGAAGTCACTTTTATGAAAGATTCCCAATCAGATCTTTCCAAATCACAATATTTTCTTTAAATATTTCATCTATCAACAATTACCTGATTTCAGGACCAACAATAAATAATCTTAAATGTTTGCATTACTCAGTTTATCAAAATTTTCTTTTAAATATACAAAGGCACCAGTCCTATCCATTGCGTTCACGAAGTTTTCCATGAGCCAAAGTTTTATGTGTCAAGGTGGTAAAAATACGTCGTCAGGATGTGATGAACCTATGCTTTGTCTTATTGTCTGTTGGTAAAACCAAAAAATGTTCTAAATTCCTTCGTTGAATTTCAATAGTAATGCCTCCACAAATGTAACAAAACTTGTTAAGGCCATTTTTACACTTGCTGGATATGATTAACGAATCACTAATAATCAGGAACATTAAATGCAGAGACGCCCTTTGAATAAAAAATACTACAAATTATAAAATGTAAGTCAAAGTGAAAAATATTCATTTTACTGATAGTAGATGTAACACAAAATCTAGTCGTAATCAAATCAAAATAAATATAGTGTTTTAATGAGTGTAGGTAGGTAATTCCAAATTAGTAATCCTCTTTCTTGTTACAAAATTTTGTTGACCAGTGTAACGGGTTCTAGGTTTACTTTCCTTTAGCTATACAATGAGCTCATGTTGTCGGAGATTCCCAATAACATCATGAACATTTTACGAGTCTGGATCTCACCAACGCCGGTAAGAATAAACATTGTCTTTTTGACGTAGGTATTTTTTTACTTAGGAACTGCGCTTTTATGTTTGTGTACCATTAACAAATCTTAGAGGACAAAAGTACAATCCACGTCTGTGTGTTAGTTCCTCACTTCACCAGTTGGGTTGCCGAATTTTAAAATAATTACTTATATAGGTAGGAACCTCCTACTTATGTGTTGGTAATAAACAAATTATAAACTAGGATGGTGATTTCAATCAGTTATGTGTATTCTGAGATACGTCTCAATATTAATTGTATGTTGTTTCATTTAAGACTAGAGTTGCACAGAATTAAAATTATTTAAATATGTAATGAATTACACAATCTATGATTTGAGTAGGATCTAGATATAACACTGAGTGAATAACTATCTTAGTAATGATTTCTTTCATGATTTGCAATTTCATGTAACGCGTGAATAAGATTTTAAAGCACGAAAATGCTCAAAATTTAAATCAGTAAGGCCTGGTGAGGTAGTCACAGATGGTCACCAGTAACTGACCTCCTGACATAGCTAAACTGTTACAGAGTTTACACAGATGTGCTCCAAAGGCACAAAGCTCACCCGTATACCAATTCAGACCCTTTCAAATAGCTTTTTCCTATTAATTTTTGGTCGAACATAACCTCAAAATAGTGATTTCATTTTTTTAAATATCTGGGAAATGCCATTGTAGTTTGTGTTAAATCTTTTGTGGTAGTATTTAGACATGCCAACGATTATTTTAAAGATGATTTGATGAAGACACAACAATGTTGAATTGAGTACATTTGTCCATAGCGCCGTGGGCATTGTCCTATAGACTATTTTCGGTAGTTGCACACTCTCGTTTGAATAGAATATTCGAATCACCACGTGTTCCGAGTTTTCATACAAGTGAGAGTGCAACAAATAAAACAACAATAATAGGATATTACATTACAATTACTTACTTTTCTATCAGACAGATGACATCAACACACAAGTTGAGACTGCTTTCTCTATTTTACAAAAGTTATTCGATTATTTCATTTTGTTACAGAGGTAATTCAATGACACAAAAGTTTTGTACCTCCCATTAATCTAATGTGGGTCAGCCTGAAGCTTTGGGACCTTACGGTATACCTTTATTGGTGAACACAAAACATTGTGGCGATAAAGAAATACTTACTAATACTACTACTAATATTATTTGTGGAAAATGATCCTCATTTTGCGATTGATCGCAGCTGCTGATGCTTCTTGGGAAAAAGATCTGATTTTAAGGATCTTCAAACGTTTGGTACAAATTTTTAAAACACTGTTATAATATAACCCACTTGTTACTATCGTCCTTTTAAAAAGACGGCGCTTAAACAAAAATCTTGTGATTAATGAGGGTAAAGTGCACAAAAATTGTTGATGACATTTGAAAGTTGAAGTGTGTGGCAGTACAATATAAGTATTGTGAGTGATCTTACGCATTATTCTTAAAATTTTTAAAGCTTATATTTTGCGTTAAACTTACCATGAGTGAAATGAGGTGAGTTATTTCATCTCGTTTATTCATTTTTAAACATTTTTAAATATTCCTGTACAAAGTAGTATAAAAACATTTAAAAATATAAAAAGAGTAGCCCACCGCATCGGGAACAAGGTCGGAGTTACCGGTGGTCAGGGGCCAAAGTCTGCTATTTTTATAAATTCGTCATTCCAACACGATCCCATTGTCATTTTGCTAAAAGTTTGTAATCTGCTAAATTCGTAATGGTCGATCATTGGTCGGTCAATGGTCTCGTAATAAATTGTGTTATAATGACATTGTCGTATTGCCATTATTATAAAACCCGTTAATAGAAATTATTTTCGAAAAACTACTACTATAGGAGAATGCCCACGGCGCTATTGATAAATGTACTCAATTCAACATTGTTGTCTTCATCAAATCATCTTTAAAATACTCGATGGCATGTCTAAATACTACCTCAAAAGATTTAACACAAACCACAATGGCATTTCCGAGATATTTTTACAAAAATGTATTACTTTTTGAGGTTATGATCGAACAAAAATTAGTTGGAAAAAGCTATTTGAAAGGGGTCTGAATTGGTTTACGGGTGAGCTTTATGCCTGTGAAGCACATTTGTGTAAAATCTGTAACGGTTTAGCTATGTCAGGTGGCCAGTTACTGGTGACCATCTGTGACTACCTCACCAAGTCTTACTGCCATAGATTTTGAGCATCTTCGTGCTTTAAAATCTTATTCGCGCTTTTCATGAAATTGCAAAGCATGAAATACAATATAATTTACATTTTTAAATAGGTACAAAGTAGTATAAAAACATTTTAAAATATATAAAAAATAGTAGCCCACCGGCATCGGGAACAAGGTGGTACTACTACCGCTGGTATAGTTTCGGAATAAAAAGGCTGTGACATACAGACGGTCAGCCAGACAGACATGACGACTCTTTAAGGGTTCTTTTTTTAGCCTTTCGGCTGCAGAACCCTAAAAAGGAACTCTAGCCTCTTTTTTTTTTTTTTACGGATGGGAAATCATCAAATGACTTCTCCCGCTCTGGGTGGAGTGGGAGGGAGTGTCAGACTCTTACTGACTAAAACCCATCCATGTTCCTTCATTGCCCTTTGTGTTCCAGGGCCAAGGTATCTCTTTCGAACAGTCCCGCAGCCCCGGCAGGCATCGGCCCTTGCGGGCCCCTTCCTGGTTGCTGACATCTCTTTGAGGCGCGCGTGGAACACGAACGCGCCGTCGACACGGCCTGTCGTCATAAGACGGACGGACGGCGCGGCGGCTGGGACGTGAGATTCTCTCCCTCTCACGTCCCGCCACCTCCTTCGCTAGCATGACTGCTTCGCAGAAGGAGGTGACGGCTTCCCATTCCCTCTCGCTCCGGACCATGGCCTGAACCAGGGCCGGGAGCGAGAGGTCGCCGCCGCCGATCGCCGCTACGAGGACACGGCGGAGCTCCGCCCAAGCGGGGCAGACCTCCACGGTATGCGCCACCGTGTCCTCCGGACGATCCTCACAATGATAACACCCGGGCGTTTCCTCCCGCCCGATTCGGTGCAGGAACCTCCCGAAACAACCGTCTCCGGTGAGGACCTGCGTCAGGCGGAAGGTGAGGGCGCCGTGGCGCCTCTCTAGCCACTCCTCAAAGAGGGGACTTATCGCCACTATTGTGGCGTGCCCTGCACTGGAACTCTAGCCTGTAGCGAGCATAATTATGTTAAAATTTTTAGTCGAAAGTGTCATTGAATTATAAAAAAAAAACGAATTTCTGCGCCACACTTACGCCTGATGGTTTTATAATACCACCAAGTTGCACATTCAAGTGATGCCACAACTCGTTTCTAATTTTTTTACTTGCACCCGCACACTTTGACATTTTTCACTTTTTTTCTATAATCTGAACACGGCTGCGTCGCCACGGAAAATCTGCAATTCATTTGTACAATATCCAAAACTCCGAAGATTAAAGCTGTTTTTGTTAAGAAACTGATGTTTTCATTAAAAACTTCCAAAATGTCCACTATCAGACATTAATTTGGCAACCGTGACAGGACACATTTGCAAAATTCGGATCGAGCACATACGAAGACAAAGAATTCTCATCAAAAAGAAATCTACCAAAGATTCATCGTGGAGGACTACAGACGCAAGAACTATATATTCGAAGACAACTAAGCCAGCCAGGTCGGTCAGCATAACGTGCCGCGCCCAGCCTTAGCTTCTACGACGTCGAGGTTCACCTTCAGCCTGCCACGCCAGTTCGAAGATTCCGTCAACATCTGCGACCAGCTCGTGTACCTATTAGTGGCACAGCCACCCGCGAGGACCAGTGTAGCCAGAAGCAACAGTCTGGCCTATCAGTTAAGTGCCTTCTTATAGTTTACCTTAATACCTAAACCTATTTTCCTATCAAAAGGGTGGCCTGTTTGGTACATTCCATTTGTGTATTCCATTAGTTGACCGAAGTATCTAGCTATTTTAAAGCTCATTTCAAGTAAATAACAAGTAAATATCCTAAAATAGTAAAATTAAAATCCATTGTTCAGTGACAACTACCTACGTAATCATTTGTAAAATTGTAAGGTCATTGAAAATAATAGTTGGTAATTATATTCCCAGTATTTTCGTTCTACTGGGTAATCTGAGACCCTAAACTTAGGTAGTACGTGTCATTATTGTAATTCACACTATTTCAAATAATTTCGGCTGACTATTTCAGGACGCTGTCTGACGCTGCCGGTCACCGCTAGCCGCGTTTGGGTGACGTCGGCGCCCCGCCACGCCCACGCCGAGCTACCGCCGCTGCGCTGCCGCCGCGGTATTGACGCGCTTGCTGTCGCATGGCTGCGTTCGGGACCCAGGTGCCGCCGAAGAAGTATCAGGTAAGACTTCAAACATACAACTTTATTCCTTCATTTGACATTAGTGTGTTACTGTTTAGGTTACTCAATCAACTATAACTATTTTTCTTAAGTTCTCAGTGGTAGTTTATCGTTTGTTGTTGCTACTATTAATTATCAATAGATAAGATGTCTTTAAGCGAAGATAAATACACTAATACAAAACTAGCAAATAGTTCCTTCAATAGTCGTAGCTCGGTCAAAGGTCGTTTAACGAAATTAAAAAAATATTTAGATGTAGTATGCTCTTCAAAATTAACAAAAATCCAAGTTTAAGAGTAAGGAATTAATATTGGTAAAATACGAGCTATGTCTAGCAAATTCGATGAACAGGTTCAGATTGAGGTCATTAATTGCGACAATATGGACTCTGAGATCGACGAACGTGATGAAATTGAGCAAATCTTTACTTCACATCTTGCAATTGCTGAAGAGCAACTTAATAAGTATAATATATATAAAATAATAATAAGTATAATAATACTTCTCACGAATCTGATTTGCACAATTTATCACAATGTCATCACGATCAGTCATCTCAATGTAATCATGTTGATTTTAAATTACCACAAATACAATTGCAAGGTCTTTCTGATTGGGCGTGCCCTTAATGTATTGCCTAGTCCATCGCTCGAGCACATAACCAAAACAACCTTCGACGTTACAAGAAACTTGGACAAATTCATCAACATTTTTGGCAGCGCTGGCAAAAGGAATATGTAGCAGAACTACAGCAGCGCTCCAAATGGCGTACAAAATCAGCATCCCTACAAGTTGGAGATTTAGTTCTTCTCCAGGAGGATACACTCGGCTCAGCACCTGACCTCGAGTCAGCCACCTGTTCCCTGGGACCGCTGGCGTCACACGAGTCGCAGACGTGAAAACTACCAGAGGCTGCTTCAGGAGGCCTCTCACTCGGATTTGCCGCCTTGCCTACCTCTTTACCGGATGATGCCTGAAGAAGTGTAAAATAGTCTTTTGCGCCTCATTTACGCCTGATGGTTTTGTAATACCACCAAGTTGCACACTCAAGTGATGTTTCTAAGTTTTTTACTTGCACCCGCACACGTGCGTCGTCACTTAAAATCTGCAATTCATTGTACTATATCCAAAACTCCGAAGATCAAAGCTGTTTTTGTTAAGAAACTGAGGTTTTCATTTTAAACTTGCAAAATGTCCACTATCAGACACGGAACTAATTTTTTTTGAAAAATAAAAATTATCACCTTATTCCTATGGTATATCCAATTTTATTATTTATAATGCAACTATTTATTTAAAAAATACAAATGTTAAGATTCATCCGAGTCCGACTCTGGCAGGAGTATTTAAATAAAACTGATTGTCAATCAATCATACAAATTCAATCATATACATTATACTATGATATTGTGTTTGTATATTTAAACAATATTTTATTGCACTAACAATTTGTTTTATGTTAAAAATACTTACTTTATTATTTTAACAAGACGTTTGTACTATTTAAAAGCAAAATTTGTTTTATATCCAGTTAATTAAACTTAGAAAAATCCTTCTTTATTTAGTTACCTACCTGATTTAATGTTTGTATTTATTAATATCTGCATACTATTTTTATGGCGAAATGTGTCATTGCACTATATTATATTATGTTTACTTTGTGTACCGCATTTACCGCTAATAAATAATTTTGACTTTGTGTTAGTAATAATTTTGTACCTGGTTAGTAATAATTTTGTAAATATATTATTTACAGAACGAAAATTTTGCAGAATGACTCCCGCACCAACACACCGACACACCGACGCGGAACGTGAGGCTGCGGAAGCCCTAATAAAGTTGAAATGTAAGTTTCGTCAAACTGAAAACTATAAGTTTGCAATTTGTTTTTTTCAATCAGATCAGCAAAAAAACTATTGCAAGTGTTTACCTGATAAGTTATGGTTTGAAAAATCCGATATGGGAAGGTATGACATAGTAACGAGTTTCAGACTTCGCTCGGGACTCATTCCATTAAATACGTTCGCTCTTATGATGGGTAAGGTTGTTTCATCGAACTGTAGTGAATGCGATGTGGTAGAAGATGTTTACCACATATTGATGGAGTGTGTCCGGAATGAAGCCCTTAGAATTTTGCTGCTTGAATTATGCTGCCTAAAACTTTGAGTAAAATTTTCCAGTATTTAGAGTTTTTTCCCTCCAGGTGGCGTTGAAAAATTCCACCCTGTATAATCAATTAAAATTTTGAACAAGGCTGCTTTCCGGTAAAATCAAAATGTCTGTAATAAAACCATTGCATAAAAAAGGCTCTAAATCAGATAAAAACAATTACCGCCCCATTGCTTTGTTTGTGTGTGTGCGTGTGTATGTTTTCTTACTAATATTATAAAGAAGAAAGATTTGTATTTTTGTGTGTGTGTGTGTATGTTTGTAATGAATAAACTCAAAAACTACTGTGCCGCTATCAAAAATTTTTTCACCATTAGAAAGCTACATTCACTTTGAGTAACATAGGCTATATTTATTGCTAGAAAAGATTTTTATTTTTTTTATTATAATTCACAAAACTGATGTACAATCACAAATGCAATAAGAAAAAGTTACAGAACAATTCTTCTGATTGACATCTACTAGATGTGAATCTAGCATGCGTATTATATGTAAAACACTTACTATTTTAAAAAAAAAACAACAATTAAGCAAACCTTACAAATTGTGAATTTTTCCAAAAAAAATAATGAAAAAGTTTTGAGAAAGAAAAATTTATAAATAATTAAGAAATATAAAAAAAAAACAAAAACATATTATACTTTTAAGACTCTAAGTTTAGTCCTAACTGAGGCTACAGAACCAGCAAAGACATCCATTTCACTACGAATGGAGTTGGCAAGAGAAAGCATGCGGTAAATGGGTGAAACCACCCAGAACGGGAGGAGTTATTTGATGATTTCCCATCCGTAAAAAAAAGGTGTAAAGCAAATGCCATAAAACATCTTACGTCGCATGCGCTGCGGAAACTGTTGATGATAGAACAAAAGTATGTTCTACAATATTAAAGAACATATCAATAACTACAAAAAACTTCGCGATACTATATGTCCAACCATTATCGTTATGTCACAATAACCACTTTTTACATTTTAAAAGTTGATAGAAATACCGACCATCATATTGTTTTCAAGACTGTTTCAATTCATGTAGATAACTTTTTGAATTGTTCAAATCGGCTATTCCAATCAATAGATATTACGAATTTAATAAGTCATAGAAACAGAAAAAAGTAAACGCTGTCGCGCCGTGCATATTATTATTATACCCGTGCGAAGCGAAAATAATTGCATGGTTAGATATAAACGCTTTAAAAATTAACCTAGAAAAAACTAAAATATTAAATTTCAAAACTCCTAAGAATAAATTTACACGTTACGTTACGTTAAAATTTTACACAAAGATCAAACAGCTGAACAAAAAATCATAAAATAAAATTTCTTGGTATTACAATTGATGAACGTTTAACCTCGAAGGATCATATTGATGAAATATGTATTAAAATAAATAAATTTGTTTTGCCTTGAAAAAAGTTACAGATGAAACCTCCAGACAAACTGCGTTAATGGTATATCACTCCTATGTTTGCTCCATCATCAGGAATGGTATCATTGTCAGGGGAAACTCTTCTGAAATTACTAGGGTTTTGTTAGCACAAAAAATGCATACGCTCAAATTTCAATATGAACTGGACTGATTCTTGCAGACCAGTGTATTAAATCACACAACTATCTCACAGTTATTTGTATTTACATACATATAATTATGAAATCACAAAATTTGTCATAACTAACTCTTCACTTTTATTAACTTAAAAATAACATTAATAAACGTACAGTTACACAGTATCAATTAACAAATTATTTAATTTTAATGTTTATTGTTTCAATATTATAAGAATGGATTGACACATAATTAGAATAAGTATTAAAAAAAAATGCATTAAGACAATAATTAATTTTAAAAAAATACTCTTTATTTTGACAAGGTGATGCGTTATGGCATTTTGAGTTGCACAATACGATTGTTTTTTTTTTTACATTAACACAATTTTGAAGAGCATTTTTTATTTCAGTAGCATTTTATATAACTTTGGCCCCCAGTACAAATTAACGTTTGACCGAATTTTCCTCAGTCGTTTCTAAGATAGACTAGGCAAAGCCCGAAAAAGATTATTTTACTTCCGGCATTTGACTTAAAATGTTGGTAATTCTAGGTTTGACTGAAAATACATCAGTTAGAGGCTGAAATTTGAATCTATTTCGTGGTTTGCCGAAAGGCGTTGATACAACCTAGGATGAAAAAAAGGGCGACATCTTCAAAATGAACAAGCCCCTTAAATAAAGAGAAAAAAAAAACCTAGGATGAACTAGTCATTCCGCGAAGAGACTACATATCGATCGACCTTTGACTATAACATATATATGGCTCCACTTATCTTTGACTCTCTACTAAACTTTATTACTGATCTTCCTTACAGAAAATTCTGCATAGTTTTGTAAAAATGGCTAATTTCACATGCTTTTTTTCAATAGCCGAGTATCTAAAAAAAACTATCGTCAATCACATCACTACCGAATTGCATTGTAGAGAATTGCCTCCACTATACGATATTGTGTTTGTATATTTAAACAATATTTTATTGGGCTAACAATTTGTTGTATGTTAAGAATACTTACTTAATTATTTTAACAAGTCGTTTGTAGTATTAACAGCAAAATTTGTTATTATTGAGTTAATTAAACTTGGAAATATCCTTCCTTATTTAGTTACCTAACTAATTTAATGTTTGTGTTTATTAATATTTGCATACTATTTTTGTGGCGAAATGTGTCATTGCACTATACGTTATGTTTACCTTTTGTACCTTATTTACCGCAAATAAATAATTTTGACTTTGTGTTAGTAATTGTACCTATGGCATATTATTTAAAGTACGAAAATTTTGCAGAATGTCGCCAGCCTCCTACGCCGCCTACACCAAATCGGAGCGTGAGGTTGCGGAAGCTTTATTGATTCTGAAATGTAAGTTTCGTCAAACTGAAAAGACAATAATTAATTTTAAAAAATACTCTTTATTTTGACAAGGTGATGCGTTATGGTATTTTTTTACATTAACACAATTTTGAAGAGCATTTTTTATTTCAGTAGCATTTTATAAAACCTTGGCCCCCAAACTTAGAATCTTTTGTACTGATCTCCCTTAGAGACAGCTGAACGTCGGGTACATCTTCAAAATTAAGAAATTTCTCTTTGGCATCTTGAATCTGATTCCTAGCAAAGAGTGTGTTTATTATTGAGTGTTTCGTTCCCACCTTGTATAAACCATCAACTGAAACACTTCGAGCATCTCCTTTGGCTCTATCGATGCTGGGAATAGGTATGGTGAAAGGTTTTCCAATCGCGATTGACGGAAAGTTTTGTTTAAATAATTGTTTCGTAACAAACAAATGCCTGAGCATGTAGACCTTCAATAGCCCTTTTTTGTTTATATTTATATATATTCTATATGTACAACGAATGCATGGAACAAATGTTTGAACATGTAACAAGTGCAGTCTTCGCAGTACAAATTAACGTTTGACCGAATTTTCCTCAGTCGTTTCTAAGATAGACTAGGCAAAGCCCGAAAAAGATTATTTTACTTCCGGCATTTGACTTAAAATGTTGGTAATTCTAGGTTTGACTGAAAATACATCAGTTAGAGGCTGAAATTTGAATCTATTTCGTGGTTTGCCGAAAGGCGTTGATACAACCTAGGATGAACTAGTCATTCCGCGAAGAGGCTGTATATCGGCCTTTGACTATAACATATATATGGCTCCACTTATCTTTAACTCTCTACCAAACTTTAGTACTGATCTTTCGTACGGAAAATTCTGCATAGTTTTGAAAAAATGTCTAATTTCACATCGTTTTTTCCGATAGCGGAGTATCTGAAAAAACTAATTGTCAATCACATAACTACCGAATTGCATTGTAGAGAATTGCCTCCATTATATGATATTGTGTTTGTATATTTAAACAATATTTTATTGGGCTAACAATTTGTTGTATGTTAAAAATACTTACTTTATTATTTTAACAAGTCGTTTGTAGTATTTAAAAGCAAAATTTGTTTTGTGTTGAGTTAATTGAACTTAGAAATATCCTTCTTTATTTAGTTACCTACCTAATTTAATGTTTGTGTTTATTAATATTTGCATGCTATTTTTATGGCGAAATGTGTCATTGCACTATATGTTATGTTTACCTTTTGTACCGCATTTACCGCAAATAAATAATTTTGACTTTGTGTTAGTAACTGTACTTATGGCATATTATTTACAGTACGAATACTTTGCAGAATGTCGCCAGCTGCCGCCTGTTACACCAAAACGGAGCGTGAGGTGGCGACAGCTTTGCTGGACCTGAAATGTAAGTTTCGTCAAACTGAAAACTATAAGTTTGTAAATTGTTTTTTTCAATCAGATTCCTATCAGCAAAAACCTATTGCAAGTGTAAACCTCCATTTTTTCTTTGCAGATGGCCGAGACAAAAACTTGGTAAGTTGTTACAGCTAAACGTGAACGAAAATAAATTTCATCGATTGCAAATAAGATGCCTAACAAAACTTATGCTTTATTTTAGAACCAACCAACCAGATAAAGGTATAATAACTTCGCCAAAAGTTGGACTATGTATTAGGGTGGAACACTTTTGTATGAAAAATGCTTTTTTTTTTCGAATTTCGGATTGGAATATCAGGGAAAAGTTGCTTTATATAAATACGAATAACACCGCTTTATTCGGAAGTTCTAGCTTGAGAGCTTGAGTCTCCGCCTGAGATTTGAAACACCTTTTAAGTTTTTATGGATATTTCCTATGGTACACTCTTTAAAAAATGATAACTAAATATGAAATGTTGTGACTGTAAAGATTAAAACAAAACAATGGTTTCGGTAGTAAAAATATGAATTTAAATAAAAAACGTTATTTTTTGTAGTAAAATCCATTTTCGTCCCGATGTTTGGAATGATCTTTCGATATGCTAATTTAGATTTCATGAATCCCTTCCTTGACACAACAGACTGAGACATGTCGCATACACTTAAAGCTGCTTCTGTAACAACTTTGACGGATCTCTTGGGTGTGGCAAGGCAGTCTCAGAAACTCCAAAACAGGATCGCCTTGTTTCACCTCATTGGAAGTATTCGACGTCAATTGAATTGTGCCTGTTGTTTGAAAGCACGTACTTAACCAATTATTCTGCATTTTTTAACACTGGATAAGACCCGTTTTTCCTATAACGATTCATTTGTAAGTACGTTGGTCTTCTAAAATGTTTGTTCGTCTTGTGGCACCCGTTTTTCTCTCAAATAAGTATAGTTTACAATAAGTTCTTTACATTTACATGCAGCTATGTCAAAAAAGTTCTGCTCTGGACTCTGAACACTTCTAACTTTTTTAAATTATAACATTTTGAGTAAACACTTTTTAATAACTATAAGGCTCGTTTGTGAGTGACGATTGAAATAACGATTTTACTCATAACTCTTTAAAAACTTTCGTCGCGACTATTTCAGTTATTCCAAAAAGTAGACTGTTCTTTAGTTGTGTCTTTTCAAATTTTTAAGTCTTGACGAACCTATTCATAGAATTTCATTACATTTTCGTGCGTAGTTAAGATATTTTCTTTCATTCAAAAGTGGTCTATCACAAAACTTCGGAAATTTTATCTTTTGTCTCGTAGATCTCATGATAAAACACTTAAATCCGTAAATCAACAAGAACTTTCGAAAATAATTAACCTAATAATAAAATTATCGCAACTAGCTAAAACAAACACCGCAATTCGTAGTTCAGTGCGTGCCACCCTCCCCGCTTTGTCCCACACTTGACACTCCGTTACTGCGCCAAAATGTAACTTTTTATGACTATTCCAAATCAAGATTCGAAACAAAACAAATTTCGTTCCACCCTACTATGTATGCTGTTGCAAAAAATACGAGGAAATCCGATGATGCTAGTACAGTCAAGAGCACCAATATGTAAACACTTAACAACTTTTAAAAGTGTTTTTCGTCTACTGTTCTGACTACAATTTCATGTTGTTACGAATATAGTATTCTGGAACTCATATTTTGATGAAAAAGATCCTATCTCCAAGTTACAATCGTTATTTCTCGCGAAAATTGCTTATAAATTTAGGAAAGTGTATACATATTGGTGCTCGTGACTGTACATCTATCCGTCAGTATGTTTTACTAGGCTAGGCTGGAGCTTGGAGAAATCACCATTCCAGTCATCATGACATGAGAATTCCTAATCTAATTTTCAACGTTATTCCTCAGGACATGCATAAGGGTGAAAATTGGTCTAGCGTCAGTGAGCGCGGTAGTACCTCATTTCTCTGTCTACTGGGGTTTTACGTTTGGATCTATGATGTTTAGTTACCATTTGCTTATGTAAGAAATTGAGCATAAATGTGAATAACAAGCAATGTCCCATCAAAACTTCTTCTATGGCTTATCTTACAATGTCATTGATTTTCAGACTAACGCACAACCACAAAGCGCTTTGCCTCATGTGGAGCATGTGCAAAATGATAATAGCGAGAGCGATAGTGATTCAGATGTAGTTTTCGATTCTTATTTTGCCATAACGCTACTCTGTTCCTATTTCTATTTCATTGCTAAAATGTCATTATGTTTTCAGCGAAATGTTAAAATTGAACGGAGCGAAACTCGGAACTCAACTACTACAACAAAATATACTCCTCAGTACAATCGTAAAGAATCATTCGGCAAACAATCACATGGCTCGTTGAATGCAAATAATACAAGACTGCGACCTATCATCAGCAGCACACCAGTCCCATGCAGCAGTGCACAGGAAAACATAATATTATGTGTAGACCAAGCAACACAGACAGAGGGATCATTTCTACCTGTACCTGATCCTAGAATCCAAGTGGTATTAGCACTCGTCAAAGATCTTCACAGTAGATTTCAGCGTTTGTTATCCCGTGCCGGTGTGAACTTGGATGGTTTGATGTCGATGTCAGAATCAAGGCATAATGAGGAAGTTTTAAATATCGCACCGAATGACTCATGGATTGATCCAAATAATCCCGTGAATGAGCGTCAATTGATAACAGCAGAATTTGTTGAAGAAGTTGGTGCTGAAGAAGTAGTAGAAGATAACGGTGTGGAGCAACAAGTAAATAGTTCGATAGTTAAAACTGAAGAGAAATTCAATCCTAATTCAAACACACTACGCGTTCGTAGGATGTCAACACAAACTACTAATAATATCGAGATTGTGAATGATGTTGATATGGTAATCATTATTTCTTTCTTTGTTATAGTATTTCACTATCAAGTTTTCTTGGACAGTCCGATCTGCAGATTCATAACGATAGTGTAGAGAGACCTTCAAGACTCGTCACTTTAACTTGCTATTGTTTGTTAATATTCATCCAACAAAGGAGCGCAGTGCATGTTCGCTGTATTCAATTTTGTACTCCCAGTCGCAATAATTCATAGGAATCTTGCAGTTGGTAACACTCGCACGCTTACATAGTTATATAATCACGAAAAGAACAAATTAAACTAATCACCATGTCCTTTCAGGTGCCGATTGGGAATGGCAACGCTAAAGTGCCTGCAAGACTGCTGAATGCCATTGACTGGAATTCGTACACTACAGCTACAAGGCATTTACTTCGGGCTATCTTCCCGCGAAGGTAATTCAAAAATAAAAATTTGTAAAAAAAATATACACTACGTATTGTACAAAATTCTTAAGTATTTATTTTCTTTTAGGGTATTGGCGACGAGCTCGCTAACAGGCAAGCAGTCCCCGGCGTTTTTGAATAGACCTCCGAAGAAAATTTTAGATCCCCAACTTGTTGTTGATATTGTGAAGACAGTTTCAACAAAATGTGGTGTTCCAAAGAATTTAGTGAGGTAATTATTTGATACAAAACTTAATCATGCCCACTTTTGTTCCACTTCTCCTTTCCTTTCACTGACGACATCTACCTACAGGAAGTGAAAACAAATGACCAAAGCATTCGCCGTTGTAGGGTTAAATGTCACGCAATAATGTTGTTTTTTTTTGTTTTTACAGAAACAGTATAACAATCAAGTGCGCAGACGAAGCAAAGTTATATCGTAATCGGCAACAATCGGGCAGACATCAGCAAGCTCGCAAGCCTCTTCATCCAAACGACGAAAACGTTCCGCCATCTACACCTTCATCGGACGAGTCTAACGCTAATATAAATTAATTTCATATTTAATGATGGTGTAAAAATGTATTTTACCTTCATTCAATAGTCCTGAGATAGTTGATAAGTTTTGTGTAGGTACAGAAGACGCCAGCACATCAAGCTACCCGTAACGGTGTAGGTACTCCCGTGGACCTCACCGCCCGTAGTCCGATTGGTGGGTTCGAGTAGTGTTGAGTTGTGCTAGTTATGGGCAGTAACCTTACCAGCAGTACGCGGCTAGGCGGGCATGAATCCAAGAAGGTATTTATTACTAGAAGACCGTACCTATACCCAGAATGATTAAAATGCATACCACCTTGAGCTCATGCCAGCCTGGTACTCTTTGTGGAACATATGTGTCATATTATATTTTCCCGTTTGTCGCCAGGGAAAATATACAAGACCGTGATCAGAGCGTCATACCTTATACGTATAAATAAGTAATAATATACTTATCTAGATTTGTACAGACGCCAACAAATGTACATAAGTAGGTATATTAGTAAGTCGAAACAATAATATTTTAGGAAACCTTTATGGTTTTAATTTTTCTGTATTCTATTTTTTGATTTTTAATTCATTTTGATTACAAGTTAATCAATTAAGTTGATTACCTTGTTTTATTATTATTTAAATGACTGACTGAAAATAAAATTACCGTTTTCACTTTACCTTTATTCGTTTTAATACCTATTTAAGTTTATAGTAAAGAAACCAGTAACAAAGGGCCTGTCTCATTCCTGAGCTTCCGACAGCTTCGACAGTCTTTGAAAATATCGTTAATAGGTAGTTCTTATTTTCAGAGCATGATAACACTGGTCAACAAAAAAACACATTTTGTATGTAAGTAACATGAAAACTTTTGCCTTGTTGTGTTTATAAAAAAGATAGTGATAATAGAAATGATATTAGAATATTTCAAATACGAATAGTTTATTTGTATTTGAATGTTTTAATAAACAAAAAGAAGAAGTAAGTGTTATGGTAGTGTAGTATTAATATCAATGACTCTTATGATTTTCTTCAGTTCTTTGCTTCATAAAAAAATGTGGACTCCATTTGTTTTTATATTGTAGAAATGTCCTAGTGGAACCTTTTACCGTATTCACTGCTGACGGCACTCAGATGTACGGGAAGAACCCAAATGTGAATGTATTTTGATGACATGTTGCAATCCAAAGCCCTATAAGCTGACAAGATGTATATGAGCTAAGTATTCCAAAATTCTTTTATAATTCTTTGATGGGTGATTATCGAGAAATCATGAAGTCACTTTTATGAAAGATTCCCAATCAGATCTTTCCAAATCACAATTTTTTTCTTTAAATATTTCATCTATCAACAATTACCTGATTTCAGGACCAACAATATACAATCTTAAATGTTTGCATTACTCAGTTTATCAAAATTTTCTTTTAAATATACAAAGGCACCAGTCCTATCTCCATGAGCCAAAGTTTTATGTGTCAAGGTGGTAAAAATACGTCGTCAGGATGTGATGAACCTATGCTTTGTCTTATTGTCTGTTGGCAAAACCAAAAAATGTTCTAAATTCCTTCGTTGAATTTCAATAGTAATACCTCCACAAATGTAACAAAACTTGTTACGGCCATTTTTACACTTGCTTGATATGATTAACGAATCACTAATAATCAGGAACATTAAATGCAGAGACGCCCTTTGAATAAAAAATACTACTAATTATAAAATGTAAGTCAAAGTGAAAAATATTCTTTTTACTGATAGTAGATGTAACACAAAATCTAGTCGTAATCAAATCAAAATAAATATAGTGTTTTAATGAGTGTAGGTAGGTAATTCCAAATTAGTAATCCTCTTTCTTGTTACAAAATTTTGTTGACCAGTGTAACGGGCCCTAGGTTTAGTTTCCTTTAGCTATACAATGAGCTCATGTTGTCGGAGATTCCCAATAACATCATGAACATTTTACGAGTCTGGATCTCACCAACGCCGGTAAGAATAAACATTGTCTTTTTGACGTAGGTATTTTTTTACTTAGGAACTGCGCTTTTATGTTTGTGTACCATTAACAAATCTTAGAGGATAAAAGTACAATCCACGTCTGTGTGTTAGTTCCTCACTTCACCAGTTGGGTTGCCGAATTTTAAAATAATTACTTATATAGGTAGGAACCTCCTACTTATGTGTTGGTAATAAACAAATTATAAACTAGGATGGTGATTTCAATCAGTTATGTGTATTCTGAGATACGTCTCAATATTAATTGTATGTTGTTTCATTTAAGATTAGAGTTGCACAGAATTATAATTATTTAAATATGTAATGAATTACATAATCTATGATTTGAGTAGGATCTAGATATAACACTGAGTGAATAACTATCTTAGTAATGATTTCTTTCATGATTTGCAATTTCATGTAACGCGTGAATAAGATTTTAAAGCACGAAAATGCTCAAAATTTAAATCAGTAAGACCTGGTGAGGTAGTCACAGATGGTCACCAGTAACTGACCTCCTGACATAGCTAAACTGTTACAGAGTTTACACAAATGTGCTCCAAAGGCACAAAGCTCACCCGTATACCAATTCAGACCCTTTCAAATAGCTTTTTCCTATTAATTTTTGGTCGAACATAACCTCAAAATAGTGATTTCATTTTTTTAAATATCTGGGAAATGCCATTGTAGTTTGTGTTAAATCTTTTGTGGTAGTATTTAGACATGCCAACGATTATTTTAAAGATGATTTGATGAAGACACAACAATGTTGAATTGAGTACATTTGTCCATAGCGCCGTGGGCATTGTCCTATAGACTATTTTCGGTAGTTGCACACTCTCGTTTGAATAGAATATTCGAATCACCACGTGTTCCGAGTTTTCATACAAGTGAGAGTGCAACAAATAAAACAACAATAATAGGATATTATATTACAACTAGCTGTTCCCCGCGACCTTCGTCCGCGTAATGTTAATAAAAATACAATTTTCCCCGTTTTTGCAACATTTTTCATTGCTGCTACGCTCCTATTGGTCGTAGCGTGATGATATATAGCCTATAGCCTTCCTCGATAAATGGACTACCCAACACTGAAAGAATCATTCAAATCGGACCAGTAGTTCCAGAGATTAGCGCGTTCAAACAAACAAACACTGCAGCTTTATAATATTAGTATAGATTACTTACTTTTCTATCAGACAGATGACATCAACACACAAGTTGAGACTGCTTTCTCTATTTTACAAAAGTTATTCGATTATTTCATTTTGTTACAGAGGTAATTCAATGACACAAAAGTTTTGTACCTCCCATTAATCTAATGTGGGTCAGCCTGAAGCTTTGGGACCTTACGGTATACCTTTATTGGTGAACACAAAACATTGTGGCGATAAAGAAATACTTACTAATACTACTACTAATATTATTTGTGGAAAATGATCCTCATTTTGCGATTGAACGCAGCTGCTGATGCTTCTTGGGAAAAAGATCTGTTTTTAAGGATCTTCAAACGTTTGGTACAAATTTTTAAAACACTGTTATAACCCACTTGTTACTATCGTCCTTTTAAAAAGACGGCGCTTAAACAAAAATCTTGTGATTAATTAGGGTAAAGTGCACAAAAATTGTTGATGACATTTGAAAGTTGAAGTGTGTGGCAATACAATATAAGTATTGTGAGTGATCTTACGCATTATTCTTAAAAGTTTTAAAGCTTATATTTTGCGTTAAACTTACCATGAGTGAAATGAGGTGAGTTATTTTATCTCGTTTACTCATTTTTAAACATATAATTTACATTTTTAAATATTCCTGTAAAAAGTAGTATAAAAACATTAAAAAATATAAAAAGAGTAGCCCACCGGCATCGGGAACAAGGTCGGAGTTACCGGTGGTCAGGGGCCAAAGTCTGCTATTTTTATAAATTCGTCATTCCAACACGATCCCATTGTCATTTTGCTAAAAGTTTGTAATCTGCTAAATTCGTAATGGTCGATCATTGGTCGGGCAATGGTCTCGTAATAAATTGTGTTATAATGACATTGTCGTATTGCCATTATTATAAAACCCGTTAATAGAAATTATTTTCGAAAAACTACTACTATAGGAGAATGCCCACGGCGCTATTGATAAATGTACTCAATTCAACATTGTTGTCTTCATCAAATCATCTTTAAAATACTCGATGGCATGTCTAAATACTACCTCAAAAGATTTAACACAAACCACAATGGCATTTCCGAGATATTTACAAAAATGTATTACTTTTTGAGGTTATGATCGAACAAAAATAAGTTGGAAAAAGCTATTTGAAAGGGGTCTGAATTGGTTTACGGGTGAGCTTTATGCCTGTGAAGCACATTTGTTTAAAATCTGTAACGGTTTAGCTATGTCAGGTGGCCAGTTACTGGTGACCATCTGTGACTACCTCACCAAGTCTTACTGCCATAGATTTTGAGCATCTTCGTGCTTTAAAATCTTATTCGCGCTTTTTATGAAATTGCAAAGCATGAAATACAATATAATTAACATTTTTAAATACTCCTGTAGGTACAATTATTATGTCTTTTATTCATCATTCCTCATATCTAATACATTTTTAAATATTTTAAAAAACAAAAGTAAACAAAACATTTAAAAATATAAAAAATAGTAGCCCACCGGCATCGGGAACAGGGTCCAGGCTGCCGGTGGTCAGGGCTCCAGAGAGAGGAACCGCCTCACTATGCGTGCCGTGTCTAGGAGTACTGCTTTCTGAATCAAGCCCTTGACCCAGCCGCGCAATGAGAGCCTTCTAAGGTGTTGGTCGAGGCTCTTTGCTATTAGTCCATTAACCGTAACAACTATCGGTACAATGATTGTAGAGTCCACGTCCCACATGTCGACAACCTCGTGTGCTAAATCAAGATACTTAATTTTTTTATCATTCTCAGCTTTCACGAGATTCTCGTCATGAGGGACAGTGATGTCAACAATCATTGCACGGCGCTCTCGGCGATCTAGCACCACAATATCAGGTTTATTTGCTAAAATAGTCCTGTCCGTGATGATAGATCGATCCCAATACAATGTGGCATGACCGTTCTCGAGAACTGGGTCGGGCACATACTTGTAGTATGGTACTTCAGTACCCACAAGGTTGTATTGCAAGGCAAGTTGCTGGTGGATAATCCTAGCTACTAGATTGTGTCTGTGCAAGTACTCACCGTTAGCAAGACGAGAACAACCGGAAACAATATGTCGGATCGATTCACCGGGACGGTGGCATGCCCGACAGATGTCAACCGTACCGTCCTTGACAATGTATTTCCGATAATTGTTCGTCATGATAACTTCATCCATAATCGCACAGACGAAACCTTCGGTTTCCCCAAAGAGGTCACCGAATCGTAGCCAGGATACGGACGCCAAGAGGTCTACATCAGGCCCATGTAGGGCCCGGAAAAAGCGTCCGTGTAGCTCCTTGCTCTGCCATACCTCCTTGCGGTCATTAGTATCCAATACCACAGGTTTGCGCCAGTTCTCGTTAGCCAAGGAGAGCGGGGTGAGGCCCTTGTCCACTGAGACCACATCTCGGTGCATCCCCACGTCGGTTTCGAGAAAGTATTCCCTGAGACTGCATACCTCGCGGTTGTGCAAGGTCTTAGCATTTAAGAAGCCACGACCTCCGCACTTCCGCGGGATATACAGTCTCATCACCGATGACCGTGGGTGATGCATCCGGTTTGCGGTCAGTAGTTTGCGGACCTTCCTATCCAGGGCGTCAAGTTCCGTCTGAGTCCATTTGAGTATGCCGTAAGAATACATCAAAACCGGCATGACCCAACCATTAAAGGCGCGCACCTTGTTTCCGCCCGATAAAAGACTCTTTAATACTTTATTCAGGCGGCCAAAGAAGCGCTCCTTCAATGATTGTTTCATGTCGGCAGAATTGATGCCTAAAGCTTCCGACATACCCAAATACTTGTAGGTCTCGGTTGAGGAGAGGGATCTAAGGTATATTGAATCCGAGAGTTGAGTTCCCATGGATTCCATAATCTCCCCTCGCTTTACATGCATGACCGCACATTTGTCCACACCAAATTCCATCCTGATGGCGCTACTAAAAGTTTCAGTCACTTTTAGTAGCTCCATCAGTTGCAAATTGCTTGGAGCAAATATTTTCAAGTCATCCATGTAAAGGAGGTGAGATATAACCTGACCACCTCTCCTCAACCGGTAGCCTAGACCTGAATCCTCCAGCAGTGTGCTCAGAGGATTCAAGGCCAAGCAAAACCAAAGCGGACTCAAACTGTCGCCCTGAAATATTCCTCGCTCAATCCTGATCGGTTCATCATTCCCAAGAACCTGCCGACATCCTGGATAGAGAAGGACTGTACTCCATTGCCCCATACACGACACCAAGAAGGTGCGAAGAGTTGCATCTATTTTGTACAACTCCAGCACCCTCCTGAGCCATGTATGTGGCACTGAGTCATAGGCCTTCTTATAATCTATCCAACACGTCGACAGATCCCTCCGGGATCGACGAACCTGTTGGCTTATGGCCATGTCGATAAGGAGCAGCTCCTTAGTACCGCGGGACCCATTCCTACATCCATTCTGAGAGACAGACATCAACTATTATTATTATTATCAGCCATTTGTGTCCCACTGCAGGGCAAAGGCCTCCCTTCCCTCTTTCCACTTATCCCTATCCAGTGTTCTTGTTTGCCAATTATTTTAAAAAGAGTCGAGTTCGTCCCGCCATCTCCTTCTCTGCCTTCTCCTTTAGGTACAAAGTAGTATAAAAAACATTTTAAAATTATATAAAAATTAGTAGCCCACCGGCATCGGGACATCGGGAGCAGCAGCAAGGTGGTACTACTACCAGTGGTATAGTTTCGGAATAAAAAGGCTGTGACGTACAGACGGTCAGACAGACAGACATGACGACTCTTTAAGGGTTCTTTTTTTAGCCTTTCAGCTACGGAACCCTAAAAAGGAAGTCTAGCCTGTAGCTAGTTAGTTTTTAGTCGAAAGTGTCATTCAATTATAAAAAAAAACGAATTTCTGCGCCACACTTACGCCTGATGGTTTTATAATACCACCAAGTTGCACACTCAAGTGATGCTACAACTCGTTTCTAAGTTTTTTTACTTGCACCCGCACACTTTGACATTTTTCACTTTTTTTCTATAATCTGAACACGGGTGCGTCGCCACGGAGAATCTGCAATTCATTGTACAATATCCAAAACTCCGAAGATTTAAGCTGTTTTTGTGAAGTAACTGAGGTTTTTATTAAAAACTTCCAAAATGTCCACTATCAGACATTAATTTGGCGACCGTGACAGGACACTTTTGCAAAATTCGGATCGAGCACATACGAAGACAAAGAATTCTCATCAAAAAGAAATCTACCAAAGATTCATCGTGGAGGACTACAGACGCAAGAACACTATATTCGAAGACAACTAAGCCAGCCAGGTCGGTCAGCATAACGTGCCGCGCCCAGCCTTAGCTTCTACGACGTCGAGGTTCACCTTCAGCCTGCCATGCCAGTTCGAGGATTCCGTCAACATCTGCGACCAGCTCGTGTACCTATTAGTGCCACAGCCACCATCGAGGACCAGTGTAGCCAGAAGCAACAGTCTGACCTATCAGTTAAGTGCCTTTCCTATAGTTTACCTTAATACCTAAACCTATTTTCCTATCAAAAGGGCGGCTGTTTGGTACATTCCATTTGTGTATTCCATTAGTTGACCGAAGTATCTAGCTATTTTAAAGCTCATTTCAAGTAAATAACAAGTAAATATCCTAAAATAGTAAAATTAAAATCCATTGTTCAGTGACAACTACCTACGTAATCATTTGTAAAATTGTAAGGTCATTGAAACTAATAGTTGGTAATTATATTCCCAGTATTTTCGTTCTACTGGGCAATCTGAGACCCTAAACTTAGTCGCCCTCCCAGTAGTACGTGTCATTATTGTAGTTCACACTATTTCAAATAATTTCGGCCGACTATTTCAGGACGCTGCCTGACGCTGCCGGTTACCGCTAGCCGCGTTTGGGCGACGTCGGCGCCCCGCCACGCCCGCGCCGAGCTACCGCCGCTGCGCTGCCGCCGCGGTATTGACGCGCTTGCTGTCGCATGGCTGCGTTCGGGACCCAGGTGCCGCCGAAGGAGTATCAGGTAAGACTTCAAACATACAACTTTATTCCTTCATTTGACATTAGTGTGTTACTGTTTAGGTTACTCAATCAACTATAACTATTTTTCTTAAATTCTCAGTGGTAGTTTATCGTTTGTTGTTGCTACTATTAATTATCAATAGATAAGATGTCTTTAAGCGAAGATAAATACACTAATACAAAACTAGCAAATAGTTCCTTCAATAGTCGTAGCTCGGTCAAAGGTCGTTTAACGAAATTAAAAAAATATTTAGATGTAGTATGCTCTTCAAAATTAACAAAAACCCAAGTTTAAGAGTAAGGAATTAATATTGGTAAAATACGAGCTATGTCTAGCAAATTCGATGAACAGGTTCAGATTGAGGTCATTAATTGCGACAATATGGACTCTGAGATCGACGAACGTGATGAAATTGAGCAAATCTTTACTTCACATCTTGCAATTGCTGAAGAGCAACTTGATAAGTATAAGAATACTTCTCACGAATCTGATTTGCACAATTTATCACAATGTCATCACGATCAGTCATCTCAATGTCATCATGTTGATTTTAAATTACCACAAATACAAATTGCAAGGTCTTTCTGATTGGGCGTGCCCTTAATGTATAGCCTAGTCCATCGCTCGAGCACATAACCAAAACAACCTTCAACGTTACAAGAAACTTGGACAAATTCATCAACATTTTTGGCAGCGCTGGCAAAAGGAATATGTAGCAGAACTACAGCAGCCCTCCAAATGGCGTACAAAATCAGCATCCCTACAAGTTGGAGATTTAGTTCTTCTCCAGGAGAATACACTCGGCTCAGCACCTGACCTCGAGTCAGCCACCTGTTACCTGGGACCGCTGGCGTCACACGAGTCGCAGACGTGAAAACTACCAGAGGCTGCTTCAGGAGGCCTCTCACTCGGATTTGCCGCCTTGCCTACGTCTTCACCGGATGATGACTGAAGAAGTGTAAAATAGTCTTTTGCGCCACATTTACGCCTGATGGTTTTGTAATACCACCAAGTTGCACACTCAAGTGATGTTTCTAAGTTTTTTACTTGCACCCGCACACGTGCGTCGTCACGTAAAATATGCAATTCATTGTACTATATCCAAAACTCCGAAGATCAAAGCTGTTTTTGTTAAGAAACTGAGGTTTCCATTTTAAACTTGCAAAATGTCCACTATCAGACACGGAACTAATTTTTTTTGAAAAATAAAAATTATCACCTTATTCCTATGGTATATCCAATTTTATTATTTATAATGCAACTATTTATTTAAAAAATACAAATGTTAAGATTCATCCGAGTCCGACTCTGGCAGGAGTATTTAAATAAAACTGATTGTCAATCAATCATACAAATTCAATCATATACATTATACTATGATATTGTGTTTGTATATTTAAACAATATTTTATTGGACTAACAATTCGTTGTATGTTAAAAATACTTACTTTATTATTTTAACAAGACGTTTGTACTATTTAAAAGCAAAATTTGTTTTGTATCCAGTTAATTAAACTTAGAAATATCCTTCTTTATTTAGTTACCTACCTGATTTGATGTTTGTATTTATTAATATCTGCATGCTATTTTTATGGCGAAATGTGTCATTGCACTATATTATATTATGTTTACTTTGTGTACCGCATTTACCACTAATAAATAATTTTGACTTTGTGTTAGTAATAATTTTGTACCTGGTTAGTAATAATTTTGTAAATATATTATTTACAGAACGAAAATTTTGCAGAATGACTCCCGCACCAACACACCGACACACCGACGCGGAACGTGAGGCTGCGGAAGCCCTAATAGAGTTGAAATGTAAGTTTCGTCAAACTGAAAACTATAAGTTTGCAATTGTTTTTTTCAATCAGATTCCTATCAGCAAAAAAACTATTGCAAACGTGTTTACCTGATAAGTTATGGTTTGAAAAATCCGATATGGGAAGGTATGACATAGTAACGAGTTTCAGACTTCGGTCGGGACTCATTCGATTAAATACGTTCGCTTTTATGATGGGTAAGGTTGTTTCATCGAACTGTAGTGAATGCGATGTGGTAGAAGATGTTTACCACATATTGATGGAGTGTGTCCGGAATGAAGCCCTTAGAATTTTGCTGCTTGAATTATGCTGCCTAAAACTTTGAGTAAAATTTTCCAGTATTTAGAGTTCTTTCCCTCCAGGTGGCGTTGAAAAATTCCACCCTGTATAATCAATTAAAATTTTGAACAAGGCTGCTTTCCGGTAAAATCAAAATGTCTGTAATAAAACCATTGCATAAAAAAAGGCTCTAAATCAGATAAAAACAATTACCGCCCCATTGCTTTGTTTGTGTGTGTGCGTGTGTATGTTTTCTTACTAATATTATAAAGAAGAAAGATTTGTATTTTTGTGTGTGTGTGTGTATGTTTGTAATGAATAAACTCAAAAACTACTGTGCCGCTATCAAAAATTTTTTCACCATTAGAAAGCTACATTCACTTTGAGTAACATAGGCTATATTTATTGCTAGAAAAGATTTTTATTTTTTTTATTATAATTCACAAAACTGATGTACAATCACAAATGCAATAAGAAAAAGTTACAGAACAATTCTTCTGATTGACATCTACTAGATGTGAATTTAGCATGCATATTATTATCGTCACCGGAAAGGCAAAAGTACTAAAGCGCCATTTTACCTAAAATGACTTTTAAATATGGTTGAATAAGGTTTTTTTTTCTCTACACATTGGTCTTGGTCTCGTAGCAATTGGAGCATTATTTAAAAAGTTACTGGCGCTTTAGCAGTGACCTTTTTCTTATTTCTCGATACGTCTCTTTTACTTACCTGGAGGAAAGGAAAGGAAGGAATTTACATGATTTTTATTGTTATTGTCGGTTAGTTTTTTTTCCTTACTGACTTTTGCCTGTCTTAATTAGTAGCCTAAAATGCATAATTTGGTAAATTTAAATCGCTCTCCTGTAAAATACACTTTTCGCGCTTTAGTATTTTTGCCTTTCCAGTGACGATTATATTTCTTTAGTATTTATGCATGTTTGCGGTTTTATGAGCTCAGAAATATACCCAAAAAGTATTTCTTGGCTAATCTTAACAAAATCGTTGGGTTGTAAAAGTAATCTTATAGGAACTAACTCAATTTGTAGAAGTCAGTAGAGGCGGCAAAATTTGAAAAGCCTACTGGCGGCAAATGTGTAAATCCGCCACTAGTTCTTATGAAGCTATTTGTAGATAAACCTTTCTGTTTCGTCGTAGGAGAGTTTAAGGAGCCAATTCTTTATGACCTTTTTACATAGGGATATTTTGAGGTCTACTATGTTACAGTTTTTAACAGCTTCGTTGTATTTGCATGGAAATAAATCGTTTGCAGAGCGTCTTGCCATAAGAGTTTGTTTGGGGGATGGGTATCCTAAATGTACTGTGTATGAGATTAACTCTGTGTAGTCTGGTCTGGATTTTAATTTTCTGTGTGTTTTTAGTACTGCGTTTAAGATAAAAAACTGTCGAACACGGAGGACCGGGAACTCCTTATAGAGATTGTCAGTTGAATACAGTAAAGGTTTCTTGAGCATTTCTTCAATGGCAGCGGCCATTGAAGAAATGCTCAAGAAACCTTTACTTTGTGTTTTCTCGACTTCAATAAAATGTGGCCTTACCTGCGCCACCCTAGACAGAGATACCATATTGGAGGACGGACTGGCAGAGACCAAAATAAACAGTACGCAGTCACGTAATTTTTTAGTTAGACATAAACTTCATACAGTTCCTTTCCAATTAATACTTTATCTGATTGTGATGAGCACAGTGATGATCTAGTATTGTAGTAACGGCCTCACTTACAAGTTGCAAGTCGTGGGTTCGAATCTCGCGTTACTTTGTGTGAATTCATCACTTACTGCTCTTAAAACGGTGAAAGAAAATATCTTGAAGAAACCGGCTTGTCCTAAAACCAAAGATAATTATGTGGCATCAGCACCAACCCGCACTGGGCACGCACTCTCATAGAGAAGAGGCCTCTGACCCAGCAGTGAGACAATTTAGGCTAGTTTTACTTGGTAGGGTTGTGGTCCAAACACTGAAACACCCACCCCGGTCGTTGAAATTATTGATTTTTCTTCTTTCTCAGTAAGCTCCATCCATATGCGACTTTTCCTAGTAAATTACTAGTCCTTTCAGTTATTTTAGTTCTGTCAGCAGAAACCCACCAGCAACCATATAGTTACCGAGAATAATAATATCGATAATAATTATATTTGTATACAAACTTGCAATTTAGTGTACAGTCGCCATCAGATATATCGTAGCGGAAGAGGTACTCAAATATTTCGGAGCAGCATTACTTTTCAATAAATTCGGAACACATAACGAGCTAAAAATATCAGAAAGCACAGAACTACAAAGGTATCGACACAGTCAGGATGATCATATAGATCGGAACATTAATGGAAAATATTCCTTAAGGCTACAGACTTAAGGTATATTTTAAGGTATATTCCTTAAGGCTACAGACTTAAGGTATATTTTCCACAAATGTTCCGATCTTTATGATCATCCTGACTGCGACGATACCTTTGCAGTTCTGTTCTTTCTGATATTTTTAGCTCGTTAAGTTTTCCGAATGTATTGAAAAGTCGCTGCTCTTATATTTATGACTAGCTTCTGCCCGCGACTTCGTACGTGGATCCTGTTGCTTATGCCAGCGACAACGGGGTCGTCAAAATCGAAGATCTGAAACGTCTGATGTCGAATCCTAAGAGCCCGGGGACGGGAAAACAACGGGATGCGCGAGACGATTCGAGACGTTCCATATCTTTCATTTTTGTAAGTCAGAAGTCGATGCGTGGATACGCTTGGAACTCAAGCGTAATTCTCTATCCGTGAACGTCTCCGACTCGCGAGACAATGCGTGACGTTCACGAACAGCGGTCAGTCGCGCATCATATTCTTCAGAGTTCTCTAGAGACCTGGATGTAGATGCGTAAATACGCTGAGAACGCAGGCGTGCTTCGTTATCCAAGAGGAAGAGAAGAGAAGAGAGGAAGAGGTTTCCACGGAGCGAGTTGCAGCCTGATGTTCTCGAACAGCATCAAGTCTCTCCTGACGTTCTTCGGTAGATTCTTGGGATCTTAGATCCTCAATCGTTTAGCTCCTTTGGAACATTGGGAAAGATTTGACCTCTTTCTAGGCATGGTTATAGTTTTATTGTGAAGATACCTGATCAATTAAAAACTAAGTGACTGCTCCCCTGCGTTACCGGGTAGGCTAACGTGTCACGAAGATAAGTGGAAAAAGTCTAAAACACTCAAATAGCATAAGCCCGAAGGCATATTAATTATTCGATAAAATAAAAAAATAAATGGGAGTTTTGTCCAGTAGAGTCAAATTTTCAATGATATACCGTCGTCATCGAATATCAGTCCTAAACTGTTACCGCCTTCACCGCGTGGAGGTACTCTTAGCTTATGTTATTTTATAATTATACAGTGAAGTTAGTGATAGCTTTGATTTACACATCAGATGTTTCTGATCTTCGATTTTTATAAGTCAACAGGAAATGCCCATCAGACCGAACAACTTTTGCTAAGACGTCATTCCTGTATGTGTTATGGTGTAGCTGGGCTCTTGGAGTTCCACAACAGGTGTTCCAGATCTTCGATTTTTATAAGTCAACAGAGAGTGCTCATCAGATTGAACAATTTTTGCTAAGACTTCATTCCTATTAGAGATTGCATTGGTGGATGTAGAAAAGGGCCAGGGCCCGGTTTGCAATCTCTACATGTAACGACTGTCGGCCCGGTGCCCTTTTAGACATCCACCGGGCCCGGCCATTCATTCCGGGCCCGGTGGATGTCGAAAAGGGCACCGGCCCGGTTTGCAATCTCTAATTCCTATATGTGTTATGCTGTAGCTGGGCTCTTGGAGTTCCACAATAGGTGTTTCAGATCTCCGCTTTTATAAGACAACGGAGAGTGCTCATCAGTTTGAACAATGTTTGCTAAGACGTCATTCCTTTAGTGTTATGGTGTAGCTGGGCTCTTGGAGTTCCACAACAGGTGTTCCAGATCTTCGATTTTATAAGACAACAGAGAGTGCTCATCAGATTGAACAATTTTTGCTAAGACGTCATTCCTATATATGTTATAGTGTAGCTGGACTCTTGAAATTTATTCTCTCAGCAGAAAATGCTCATCACGTGGAACAATTTTTGCTATGGTACCATTTTTGTATCTCTTATAGCTTAGCTATTCTTTTGCGGTTCTGCATCAGGTGTTCAAGTTTCTAAGATAAATTATAGCCTAAATGTTGCCCAGACTTAATATCTATACAACAAAAAAGAAATCTTTCAAATCCGTCTAGTAGTTCCGAAGATTAGCGTGTACAAACAAACAGACAAACAGACAGAATTTTTTTTTTGGATTCGTGCTCTGTTACTGTTTCTAAACCCCTCTCAATTTTTTTTTTTTTAATATATTCAATGTACAGACACAGTTTTTTTACTGTCTTATTATATGTATAGATATATTGCATGTTCTGATGTTATTGGCCATATCTAGTGTAACGAATTTATTGAAAAGTAATGCTGCTCCGAAATATTTAAGTACCTCGCCCGCTACGATATATCTGATGGGGGCTGTACCTACTCACTGGATGTTTGTTTTGTCCAATCTATTATGTTGCCGTGCCCTAACCGGGTTTCATGTTGGAACTTACTTACATATACGTAACAACTAAATGTACACATGTATGCAATTAACAATTTGAGTTTGAATAAAGTTCACAGTGATGACGAGGGATGATTTGTCAGAGGCAGCAACGCCAGCAACCGTACTCGACAATATAAGGTCACAGCATTTTGAAAGTGATGAAGAATCAAAGTTAATATAACTGAAAAGACTTCTTGGGTCTGAGTCATCGGCAAAAGATTATCGAAATTATTTTAATCATCTTTTGCAGCTGACTCACTTCCTTTGTGATAAGAAACGAATAGATATGAATTATTTTATTGTTTTTGATTTTCACTCTTTTGTTGTTATTTACATAGTCAGGTGATGTAGACTATAACTCTAATTAGAAATCAATAAAAAATAACTCTTGAATTGAATATCCAATTCATTTAAAATTTGTCCTTGTACATTCTACTTATAACTTTTTACCTGCGTACTTCTTCAACTAGCCCTTCCTGCAAAATAACAAAAAGAAAGACCAGTCTATTGTTTTATAAACTTTTATGGCTTTCGGCAAGACAACTGAATACAAAAGAATCTAAATCTCCGCTTAGAAACTTACTAGGAAGCAAGTACCCACGTTGCAAAAAAGGATGCATTTTAGATTAGCAACTCAAATCATATCAATTAATAATAAAAAACAAAGCAATTTATTTTTTTACTGAAAGTGTATTCACATCAATATTTCAAGATCCAGCGTCCTCCTGCCCTTATCCCAATGTATTTTAGGGTCGACGTAGCATGTCTTCTTCTTTCATACTTCTTTATTAGTCGTCATCTCATGATTCACTCCCTTTCTATCCATATCATATGATGTTAGGTAGGCACCTAGCTAGCTTTTTAAGACGTCTATATTTCCGCCTGACAAACACATAGATGGGTATTCTGTTGCAATTCGTGTACGATCTCTAAGTCTCGGTCTCGTCTCGGTTAACTTATCTATGTTACCGGAAATGTGTGAAATCTAGGAATTGTACACAATTCCTAGCAAATAACTACAATTACAAGCCTACATAGGAAACGGGTAAAATAATGTTTCAAAGATTCTTTAATACACACGTATGCAATTCCGAGATGATACCAAACTACAACTACAACAACTTCTAGGAAATGTATAAAAACGAACGCTCTCTGTGTGTAAACTAAATAAAACACGAATAAAATCAACGTCAACGTAAATATCAAAATGTTCTAATAAGGCGTTGTGGACGTAGCTCCGCTACGCGGGGCTCCTATTTCTAACGGCAGGCTTTACCGCTCTTGCATCCTAAGTTGTCAATGCCTTGTTTATGTTGGTGTGGTGTGTAAACTACAGTTTATTAGAGTTACATATAAAAATAGGTGTACGATAGACGCTCTCGACTGTGTGTAGTCGCCCTCGCACCGCTATCCCCATCAAGAATGTAAAGAATGTAAAAAATTCCGATCGCTACTTAGGAAATGTATAGATTTCCTAGGATAGGATATAGATTGACATAGATTGCCTATCTATTTTAGGAATTGTATACAATGACGGATTACATACTTTTCCGTTAACATCATACATATAAAATTCAAAGTCCTGACTGACTGACTGATATAACGTAGGTACAGCCCAAACCGCTGGCCCTAGAGACATTAAATTTGGAGGATGTTTTCTTTGTGAAGAGTAGGTATCCACTAAGAAAGGTTTTTTCACCCTAAGAGGATGAAATGGGGTGTTGAATTTTCTGTGAATTCAAACTGGTATACCAACGCACAGCCTAAACCGCTGCGCTGGTCTCAAAGATATGAAATTTGAAGTGTGTATTCTTTGTGAAGAGTAGGTATCTACTAAGAAAGGGTTTTTCGAAATTACACCCAGAGGTTGAAATAGGGTGTTGAATTTTCTGTGAAGCTAAATATTCTCGGGGTCGATTGACTTGAAAGTTTGTGTACGTAGGTACCTACCTACTCTTCAGTTAAAATGATGACAAACGTGTATCTCAGTTTTTCCAAACTAGACGTTAGTTCTCAGTGATCCCCAAACTAGACGTTAGTCTGTATCTTGGGGATCAGAGTTGTACATTTTCGTTGTAAAAGGTTGTATACAGAGATTATTAAGAAAATTAAACTAAAAGTAAAATTAATGAATTAAAATAAACACAAGGAAAATAAAGTAAAGATTTAATAAAAAACAAAACCTTGGTAACAATACTCATACAAACAAGATTCAAATTAAATGTGTGTGTGCGTGTGAGTATGTGTGTGTTTATCTTCTTACTTCTTATCAGTGGCGGATTTACCAGCAGGCTGGGTAGGCTGGAGCCTAGGGCGGCAGATTTTAGGGGTGGCAAATATGTGGCCAATTTTCTTTTTATGTCTCACAGAAATTCATACGGGGTGTAAACAGATCCTTCACCAAGCCGTCAACCAAGCATTCTGTATATCAAATTAAGTAACTTTACGCAAATTTTGCTGGGAAACGACTTTTTTTTTTGGGGTCAAAAATCACGTTTGACGGTAGGTCTCAATATAAGGCACTCAGAACATTGTGCTGATGGATGGATTGTATAGTACGGGGGTCATGGAGTTGTTTTAAGTAAAAATCTTACATTAAAAACATGTATTTAAAAAAAAACTTGAGAAAAACTTGGAACTTTGACCTCCAATATCTCCGTAACTAGAAGGTTCCCAGGTATGGTCTAGAACAAAAAAATGATCGCATTGACGGGGAGAGCAAATGCCTTTCGGCTTCGTTAAGGATCTTTTTACACCCTTTATATTCATATTCGTATTCTTAAATGTTATTAGGTCCACACAAACAATTCAATATGCAAATGTTTCACCAGTCAGATGATTTTTTCTACAATGTGGTGAATCCGTTTATTGAAAAGAAGCGACGGGAATCCATACTTCCATACTCTTACATTCTTATTCTTGCTCTTCTAGTCCAGTCAATTTACACATCCAAGGTTACAATAATTCACACTTGGCTGAAAATTGGTAGGATTGTTCAAAAAACTATTATAAATGAAATGTGAAAAGTCCTCATCGATCCGACACCTGGAAAGAAATTTACTCTGGGTCAAAGGTCACAAAAACGGGTTTTTCGCGATTTTCAGAGAGAAGAACACGGAGGACCGGGAACTCCTTATAGAGATTGTCAGTTGAATACAGTAAAGGTTTCTTGAGCATTACTTCAATGGCCGCTCTTTGTATTTTCTCGACTTCAATAAAATGTGGCCTTACCTGCGCCACCCTAGACAGAGATGCCATATTGGAGGACGGACTGGCAGAGATCAAAGTAAACAGTACCTACGCAGTATAGGAGGGGGTGTGCAGTCACGTAATTTTTTAGTCTGATATAAACTTCATACAGTTCCTTTCCAATTAATACTTTATCTGGTTGTGATGAGCACAGTGATGATCTAGTAGTATAGTAACGGCCTCACTTACAAGTTGCAAGTCGTGGGTTCGAATCTCGCGTTACTTTGTGTGATTTATTTCATCACTTACTGGTCTTAAAACGATGACAGAAAATATCGCGAAGAGACCGCCTTGTCATAGAACCAAAGATAATTATGTGGCATCTGCACCAACCCGCACTGGGCACTCACTCTGATAGAGAAGAGGCCTCTGACCCAACAGTGAGACAATTTAGGCTGGTTTTGCTTGGTAGGGTTGTGGTCCAAACACTGAAACACCCACCCCGGTCGTTGAAATTATGGATATTTCTTCTTTGTCAGTAAGCTCCATCCATATGCGACTTTTCCTAGTAAATTACTAGCCCTTTCAGTTATTTTAGTCCTGACAGCAGAAACCCACCAGCAACCATATAGTTACGAGAATAATAATATCTATAATAAATATATTTGTATACAAACTTGCAATTCAGTGTACAGTCGCCATCAGATATATCGTAGCGGGCGAGGTACTCAAATATTTCGGAGCAGCATCACTTTTCAATAAATTCGGAACACATAACGAGCTAAAAATATCAGAAAGCACAGAACTACAAAGGTATCGACGCAGTCAGGATGATCACATAGATCGGAACATTTACATGTACAGACTTTTTTTTTTTTTTTTACCGATGGGAAATCATCTAATGACTTCTCCCGCTCTGGGTGGAGTGGGAGGGAGTGTCAGACTCTTACTGACTAAAACCCATCCATGTTCCTTCATTGCCCTTTGTGTTCCAGGGCCACGGTATCTCTTTCGAACAGTCCCGCAGCCCCGGCAGGCATCGGCCCTTGCGGGCCCCTTCCTGGTTGCTGACATCTCTTTGAGGCGCGCGTGGAACACGAACGCGCCGTCGACACGGCACATGTACAGACTTAAGGTATATTTTCCATAAATGTTTTGACACAGTTTAAATTACACTATATTATGCATGTCGATCTTCGATCTTTAATTTTGGCATGACGTATGGGGTATTTTCTCAGAGCAGATATAGAGAGGAGGCGGCCTAAGCATATATTTCTGGGTGTGTGGTCAATTATTTCCATTCCAAGATCAAATGTGAGAGCTGCCTTCATGAATTATAAATGCTGATAATTACAACGATGATGACTTTATTTGATAAAAACTAAAAATAAAGGCGGTCTTACTTTCTCATCTAAAGATGCCATAAATATATGTATACGAAAGCAGCACCCGTTGTGTTAAATCGCAATCTTTGATTTTTGACAACTTCAAAGACAATATAGCAACGAATTTAAACTATGTGATACAGACTTAAGGTATATTTTCCATAAATGTTCCGATCTTTATGATCATCCTGACTGCGTCGATACCTTTGCAGTTCTGTTCTTACTGATATTTTTAGCTCGTTATGTTTTCCGAATGTATTGAGAAGTCGCTGCTCTTATATTTATGATATATTGCATGTTCTGATATTATTGGCAATATCTAGTGTAACGAATTTATTGAAAAGTAATGCTGCTCCGAAATATTTAAGTACCTCGCCCGCTACGATATATCTGATGGCGACTGTACGTCTACTCACTGGATGTTTGTTTTATCCAATCTATTATGTTGCCGTGCCCTAACCGGGTTTCATGTTGGAACTTACTTACATATATGTAACAACTAAATGTACACATGAATGCAATAAACAGTTTGAGTTTGAATAAAGTTTACAGTGGTGACGAGGGATGATTTGTCAGAGGCAGCAACGCCAGCAACCGTACTCGACAGTAAAAGTCACAGCGTTTTGAAAGTGATGTAGAATCAAAGTTAATATAACTGAAAATACTTCTTGGTTGTGATTCATCAGCAAAAGATTATCGAAATTATTTTATTCATCTTTTGCAGCTGACTCACTTCCTTTGTGATAAGAAACGAATAGATATGAATAATTTTGTTGTTCTTGATTTTCACTCTTTTGTTTTTATTAACACAGTCAGGTGATGTAGACTATAACTCTAATTAGAAATCAATAAAAAATAACTCGTGAATTGAATATCCAATTAATTTAAAATTTGTCCTTGTACATTCTCCTTATAACTTTTTACCTGCGTACTTCTTCAACTAGCCCTTCCTGCAAAATAATAAAAAAGAAAGACCAGTCTATTGTTTTACAAACTTTTATGGCTTTCGGCAAGACCACTGAATACAAAAGAATCTAAATTTCCGCTATGAAACTTACTAGGAAGCAAGTAGGTACCTACGTTGCAAAAAAGGATGCATTTTAGAATATCAACTCAAATCATATCAATTAATAATAAAAAACAAAACATTTTATTTTTTTACTTAAAATGTATTCACATCAATATTTCAAGATCCAGCGTCCTCCTGCCCTTATCCCAAAGTATTTTAGGGTCGACGTAGCACTCACGTAGCATGACGTCTTCTTCTTTCATACTTCTTTATTCGTAGTCATCTCATGATTCACTCCCTTTTTATCCATATCATATGATGTTAGGTAGGCACCTAGCTAGCTTTTTTAAGACGTCTATATTTCCGCCTGACAAACACATAGATGGGTATTCTGTTGCAATTCGTGTACGATCTCTAAGTCTCGGTCTCGTCTCGGTTAACTTATCTATGTTACCGGAAATGTATCAAATCTAGGAATTGTACACAATCCCTAGTAAATAACTACAATTCCGAGCCTACATAGGAAACGGGTAAAATAATGTTTCAAAGATTCTTTAATACACACGTATGCAATTCCGAGATGATACCAAACTACAACTACAACAACTTCTAGGAAATGTATAAAAACGAACGCTCTCTGTGAATAAACTAAATAAAACACGAATAAAATCAACGTCAACGTAATAAAGCGTAGTCGACATAGCCCCGCTACGCGGGGCTCCTATTTCTGTCGGCAGGCTTTACAGTCGTTTCGCTCGCTCTTGCATCCTAAGTTTTCAATGCCTTGTTTATGTTGGTGTGGTGTAGCCAGAGCAGTTTTATTACAAAATCGTAAAGCGATAAACTGTCACTTGATTTCATTCCAATACCTAGTATAAATATTATTGGAATCGGAAACCACTAGTCTAATAGGGTAGAGGAGAGCTGCATTGTTAAATTGTAATTTATCTATAAACAGTTTGATGTCTCTTGTAACATGCTGGTCATGAATGAGTTAACTGGTAATTTACCGAAAAGCCAGATTAATATTAAATGTAAAATATCTAAATACGTAAAATTTGCCGATCCTAGTTTTAATCAACCCTCTCAAGTTGAAATCTTGATTGGATGTGATTTTTTCTGGGATATCCCAGGAAATGAACAAATTTCTATAAGCCCAGATAACCCAAAGTTACGAAATTCCAAAGGAGAATAGGCGAAATTGCCGTAGCGTCCAATAGCGTTAAGATATACAGCGCGGCGCTACAATGGTGACATTAATTTAACGTACGTATGCGGTTTCACATTTTCGTTTTATAAAGAAATTTTAATTCCATAAAACGTTATTATTTATTGATTCATCAAATTCTAGAAAATAGCATCTTGGAGCAACCTATACCTAAAGAACTTTAGCCCAGCGGTCATTTGCCGGGGTCACGGATTCCACGGAAAATGCCGCCCTTGCGATAAGGACATATCGCGAGAGATATGGCAATTGAAGTCCATCACAGAACCGTCCACAGGATATTAAAGCAGGAAAAGTGGCACCCATACAAATTTAGACAAGTTCATACACTATTATCGCGTGATAAACTAATTAGAGTGAATGGTTACTGAATAAAATTGAAGAGGACGGTGACTTTCTTTCCCAAATTTGTTGGACTGACAAAAGCACGTTCACCAGAAACGGCATGTGGAACCAGCACAAAAACCAAAAACCAAAGTGTTTGGCGGGAGTCAGCTCATCAGTACAGATTTTCGGTGAATGTTTGGGCAGCTATTCACGGTGACGACATCATCGGACCCGTATTCTTTGATGGCAATTTGACCGGAGAAAGGTTTGTTAACCTATTAAATGATACGGTGTCAGAATACACCAACAATCTTAACGTCCACCGATACCAACGAATGTGGTATCAATTAGATGGCGCGCCGGCACATTATGTAACAACAGCCAGGCAGTGGCTAAATGACAAGTTTGGTGCACAATGGATTGGGAGATTCGGACCTCGTAGGTGGCCAGCAAGATCGCCAGACCTCAAGCCACTCGATTTTTTTTTGTGGGGTTGCATCAAAGACGATGTGTACGGAGAACGTGGACTCGGTGGAACGATTACGCCTTCGAAGCGAGCATATTATAAGTTAGAAGAGTATATCGTAGATAAAAATGCTTGGCTCAATGCTGGTCCTGCTCCACTGCCACTTGGGTTCACATACTAAGATTTTAATGTTTGGAAGAGATGCTCCCCCTTTAGTTCTTTCATCATTTCTTTTATTTTTTTTATCTCGTTTGGAAACTTAGTAACTTTGATAACTATTGTTTTATATAAATTAGAAGCATTATTTGAGTTTTTGTAAGTGTGAGTACCATGTAGACTTTCTATTATGGTTAGTAGGGCTTATCCTAATCTTTATGGTTTTAACTGTAGCTTTGTTTTATTTCCTATCTCTACACTGTGCTCACATATAGAAGCAACAATATTGTACCCAGGACTATGTAATATATAACTTGATTTGAAAAGAGTGTCCATGGAGTTTCTTGCCCATTCTTCTCCATGAGATCTACTATTTTCGAATGGGCAACTACAGTCCATTCACAGTTATTGCCTGCCAGTAGTTGCCTGTGGCGGGACTGTAGGTAGCTTATTTTTGACTATGCAAAAGTGCCTGTCATGGGTCTATTTGAAATAAATGCTTTGAGTTTGAGTTTGAGTTTGAATAACAAACGCGTTTGAGAAATTGAGGGAAATGGCTGTAAGGGACAATTTATTTTCAAAAGTGCGTGAGAACATGAATCGCCGTTTAGCCCTTTGTATCCGCCAAAAAGGTGGTCTCATTGAAAATAAAAAAAAATTAAACACTTAAAGACTATGAAATAAAAGGAATGATTAGTGATGATGGTGATAATAACTAACAGTAATAAGAGAAGGTGATAAGTGATTGACTACGCTCGGTTTCTTTGTTATTATTTTGTGGTCAAATAATCGCACCGATCTCAAGTACCAGGCGCGTCTGCGCGGTTGCCAGCGCGCTAAGCGAGACGTTGCCGCTTCGAGTAAACGTAATCCAACTAGGTAAGTAATTTTATGAATGAATTTTTGCACAGAGTGTTCCCAATTTAGACCCATCCATGTTCCTTCTTTCATGTTTCAAGTTTTTTTTTTCTCAAGGACTGTTTACTTGTGACTTTTTGTCTTTAGATCCTGTTGTTATCTGCTACGATAGTAGAAGCTAGCGATCTTACACGCATCTTCCATTCCAATTATCTACTCATATTCGTGTAATTCCGCTCGTGCCGATGAGCATCTGCAGTCGTTCAATGATGTTATAGCACGCTTTAAGATCCTTAAGAAAGGGTTCGCTTGTGAAAGTTTTATCAACGAATCTGTTTCTGCCGTCAACCAGCATTTTCAACAGTTTGTTTACCTATAGTAGGTTCTGATTAGTCGATAATATTGTTTTATGTGCGTTCTAAGAGAGGGAATCCATAGGCTGATTATAACGGGTGTCAAAACAGGGCGCGGGTTCTTCCCGACTTAGGGATATTTTTAGGGTTCCGTAGCCCAAAAACGTAACCCTATAGATTCGTCATGTCTGTCTGTCTGTCCGTCTGTATGTCACAGCCACTTTATTCCGAAACTATTAGAACTACACAGTTGAAACTTGGTAGCTAGATGTATTCTATAAACCCCTTTACGATTTTTATATAATAATTAAAAAAAAACGATTAAGGGAGCCCCCCTTAATCGTTTTTACAATCGTTAACCATACATGGAATTGGAACTAAACAAATATTTTTCATCAGACCTGTACGTGCGGGGTGTCTATTGATAGGTCTTTAAAAATGACATTGAGGTTCCTGAAACTATTTTTTCTCCAAGTCAATCGTTTGTAAGATAGACACTCTTCCAAAGTGGTAAAATGTGCCCCCCACTTTAATTTCTAAAGTAAGAAAAGGAAAATTAAGAAAAAATGTAGGATTGTAGAACGTAAAAAAAACTTTTAACGAAAATTGGTTTGAATAAGATTTGATGTTTAGTTTTTGAGATATGGGACTTTTTCATCAAACTGCAGCAGAAACTTTGTTTTTCATTGTCATACTAAAACAAATTTAGTTTTGCTTTTTTGTTTGGTGCTACGGAACCCTGTGTGCGTGTGAGTACGACTCGCACTTGGCCGGTTTTTTTTATTATTTAGTTTGTTCGAAAATTATTTTTTTTCAATTTACGATTCTTTTTACCTGTCCTATTGAATATGATTTATGGCCACTAACCCTATCCGTGGGTTAATGTCACCATTGTAGTGCCACGTTTTAAACCAATGGATAGATCTCTTTAAGAAGAACATTTCTTGCTATGGCGACTTCTCTCGATTCAGAGTCAGAGAGGAGCTATAGAGGTCTAATGTTGAGAAATTAAGTTAGACTAAATACTGTTTTTTCGTCAATTTACTAACTTCCATTGGCACTGTACGTTTCAAACATCATAATTATTATAAACCCATAAACGTCATTTTCAAAACATGGACATCTTAAAATGCTATTCTAGGAGCAAATCCTTACAGCTCCAGTAGCTTGGACAGATCGTTAATACTACCCTAACGCCCAATAGAGATAAGATATGTATTAATGGATTGATCTCAACAAGAAGAATCTTTCTTGCTTTGACAACTTTTCTCGATTCAGAGTCAGAGAGGAGCTACAGTTCTGTGCCTAATCAACTACCTAGTAAGCAGTGCCGGATCTATCATACAAGCGGAAAAGCCAAACTTGCCAATCAATCAAACTCAACAAATAATAAAAAAAAACCTTACAAAAACAAAAATCAATCCATAACAGAAATTATTTTAAATTCGCGCGCTTATTCTCCGATGCCGGCCGCGATACTCTGGCTCGCTCTACACTATACAAAAGAAGAGTAAAAGTTGAATTTTAGTGCGCAATCGTACCTTCGACCTACGGCCCAGTGCTAGCTAACGCTTTCTCTTTCACACCCACTGGCTTGCATTTGGCTTCTCTGACCTTTCAGTTTTCCTAGTAAAATGTCTCAATTGTTGATAATATTTGCAGGTACTCATTTCACAATTTGTATTGAGTTTAAAGCTGGGCTTTTCTTTGAATGTGTGCTGTGTAACTTTGAGAAAGAAGTGTGTTCGCGCCGAGGATGCGCGCAATTTATATGCGCTTCGCGCGAATTTTGATACAAAGTACGATTTCAACTTAGTTCGTATTTGTTATGAGCGATTAGGAACTGGTGCATTTCTTTTTTGTGGTTTTATTTTTTTGATTTCTTTTGAGTTAAAGTTTTGTGATTAGTTATTGTCGTAATTAACTTTGTTTTGAAGTGAACACTAAAATTAATTCAAAAACGCATGCAATTTTTCCTTTTGAAGGATTAAAGTATGTTTAGGTAATCGGTACTGGGCAAAGTACCTAGATACTTTGAGTTTTACAGAAAAATATAATCTTGTTACTTCACCTAAATAAACCTACCCCTGATTTGAATATTTCTCAGAAAACTAAAACCCATAATGTGCATTATAGTCGATCAGCGTAGGTTAACGTATTCAATGGCTAGTCGGCTGCTCTCATTCAAACAATCTGTAAATCTATCTAGTAATAGATAGTTCTCACGGAAGTGGGGATATCGGAAAATATTGTATCTATGTATCAACTGGATGGATTTACACTGTATAGTATCTTGCGTAAAAGCAGGAAATGTGGTGGGATTATTATCTATGTTAATAGATACTAATCATACATGCTTGCTTAGCCTCACAATTCCAGTCATCCTTAGAGACTGGGTCGCTGCCATCATTCTTTACAACAGGAGTTACCCACCTGCTCCATAAATCTGGTAGTACTGCGGAACCTAAAAACTATAGGCCAATTACGTGTTTACCGACGGTCTATAAAGTTCTTACATCCATTCTGAGAGCAAAAATTGTTCGTCATATAGATAGCAATTCAATTATGTCTGTCTCTCAGAATGGATGTAGGAATGGGTCCCGCGGTACTAAGGAGCTGCTCCTTATCGACATGGCCATAAGCCAACAGGTTCGTCGATCCCGGAGGGATCTGTCGACGTGTTGGATAGATTATAAGAAGGCCTATGACTCAGTGCCACATACATGGCTCAGGAGGGTGCTGGAGTTGTACAAAATAGATGCAACTCTTCGCACCTTCTTGGTGTCGTGTATGGGGCAATGGAGTACAGTCCTTCTCTATCCAGGATGTCGGCAGGTTCTTGGGAATGATGAACCGATCAGGATTGAGCGAGGAATATTTCAGGGCGACAGTTTGAGTCCGCTTTGGTTTTGCTTGGCCTTGAATCCTCTGAGCACACTGCTGGAGGATTCAGGTCTAGGCTACCGGTTGAGGAGAGGTGGTCAGGTTATATCTCACCTCCTTTACATGGATGACTTGAAAATATTTGCTCCAAGCAATTTGCAACTGATGGAGCTACTAAAAGTGACTGAAACTTTTAGTAGCGCCATCAGGATGGAATTTGGTGTGGACAAATGTGCGGTCATGCATGTAAAGCGAGGGGAGACTATGGAATCCGTGGGAACTCAACTCTCGGATTCCATATACCTTAGATCCCTCTCCTCAACCGAGACCTACAAGTATTTGGGTATGTCGGAAGCTTTAGGCATCAATTCTGCCGACATGAAACAATCATTGAAGGAGCGCTTCTTTGGCCGCCTGAATAAAGTATTAAAGAGTCTTTTATCGGGCGGAAACAAGGTGCGCGCCTTTAATGGTTGGGTCATGCCGGTTTTGATGTATTCTTACGGCATACTCAAATGGACTCAGACGGAACTTGACGCCCTGGATAGGAAGGTCCGCACACTACTGACCGCAAACCGGATGCATCACCCACGGTCATCGGTGATGAGACTGTATATCCCGCGGAAGTGCGGAGGTCGTGGCTTCTTAAATGCTAAGACCTTGCACAACCGCGAGGTATGCAGTCTCAGGGAATACTTTCTCGAAACCGACGTGGGGATGCACCGAGATGTGGTCTCAGTGGACAAGGGCCTCACCCCGCTCTCCTTGGCTAACGAGAACTGGCGCAAACCTGTGGTATTGGATACTAATGACCGCAAGGAGGTATGGCAGAGCAAGGAGCTACACGGACGCTTTTTCCGGGCCCTACATGGGCCTGATGTAGACCTCTTGGCGTCCGTATCCTGGCTACGATTCGGTGACCTCTTTGGGGAAACCGAAGGTTTCGTCTGTGCGATTATGGATGAAGTTATCATGACGAACAATTATCGGAAATACATTGTCAAGGACGGTACGGTTGACATCTGTCGGGCATGCCACCGTCCCGGTGAATCGATCCGACATATTGTTTCCGGTTGTTCTCGTCTTGCTAACGGTGAGTACTTGCACAGACACAATCTAGTAGCTAGGATTATCCACCAGCAACTTGCCTTGCAATACAACCTTGTGGGTACTGAAGTACCATACTACAAGTATGTGCCCGACCCAGTTCTCGAGAACGGTCATGCCACATTGTATTGGGATCGATCTATCATCACGGACAGGACTATTTTAGCAAATAAACCTGATATTGTGGTGCTAGATCGCCGAGAGCGCCGTGCAATGATTGTTGACATCACTGTCCCTCATGACGAGAATCTCGTGAAAGCTGAGAATGATAAAAAAATTAAGTATCTTGATTTAGCACACGAGGTTTTCGACATGTGGGACGTGGACTCTGCAATCATTGTACCGATAGTCGTTACGGTTAATGGACTAATAGCAAAGAGCCTCGACCAACACCTTAGAAGGCTCTCATTGCGCGGCTGGGTCAAGGGCTTGATTCAGAAAGCAGTACTCCTAGACACGGCACGCATAGTGAGGCGGTTCCTCTCTCTGGAGCCCTGACCACCGGCAGCCTGGACCCTGTTCCCGATGCCGGTGGGCTACTATTTTTTATATTTTTAAATGTTTTGTTTACTTTTGTTTTTTAAAATATTTAAAAATGTATTAGATATGAGGAATGATGAAGACAAATAAAAACAAAAAAAAAAAAAAAAAAACTAAATATAAACTTGTGGAATCTGAGGTACCGTACTACAAGTATGTGCCCGACCCAGTTCTCGAGAAAGACCATGTCACGCTGTACTGGGATCGGTCTATCATTACTGACAGGACTATTGTCGCCAATAAGCCTGACATAGTAGTGATAGACCGATCAGCGCGCCGCGTAATGATAATCGATGTTACCATCCCGCATGACGAGAACCTCGTGAAAGCTGAGAAAGAGAAACTTGGCACACGAGGTTGTCGACATGTGGAATGTGAACTCGGCTGTCATTGTGCCGATTGTCGTGACGGCCAATGGCCTTATGGCCAAGAGCCTCGACGACCATCTTTCGAAGCTCTTCTTAGGCGGTTGGATCAAGGGCCTGATTCAGAAGGCAGTACTCCTCGATACGGCTCGCATTGTGAGGAGGTTCCTGTCTCTGGAGCCCTAACCACCGGTAGCTTGGACCCTGCTCCCGACACCGGCGGACCACTATTTTTTATATTTTTAAATATTTTTTTTAAATGGTTGTTTTAGAAATATTTAAAAATGTCAAAAATGTGTGTATAAAATGAATAAAGAAGACATCAAATAAAGACTCAAACCAGACATTGTGAACATACATATATATAGTAGGTATACTAGGTAAATAAATTAACAAAGCAGAAAAATCATAATATTTATATCTGTGCAGTGTATAGACCACCAAAAGAAACCTGTTTGTTAATGAACTGTTCAGTGTGATTAATGTTGATTGTGTAAAAAAAAGCGATCTTATTTTATTAGGAGATATAAAATATGGTCCTTAAAACTAACAATAATGTAAACAGTTACTATCTGAGTAAATTTGCTGAGTACGGGCTCGAATGTGCGATCTCAGACTTCACGCGAGTCGACACCAAAGGTAGTATAGTCACTAAAACTTGTATCGGCCACGTTTTCGTGAGATCTTGCCTTGATGACCTTTACTCAGCTGCTTTGGGGACTGTCTTGGCGGACCATCGCATGACGATTGTCTATACTTACGGTAAGAAAGTGATATTTTCCTTTACAGCTCAAATAACACATTTCTGTGACCCCATCTTGACATAGTATGTAATAAAATTAACAACATCCTCAACTACAACCCACTAACAAAAAATAAAGCTAAGATAAAACGGAATTCATGGCTTCAGACACTGGATTAACAGGCGGAAAACTTAATGAAAGAACAATAATCGAGCTGATTTATAGTTAGTTAGGCAAACCAAGTCTCATAATATATATATAACCTAAGTCCAGCCACCAACCACGATCACTTACACCACACACCAAACACACACACAGAGACACAACACACTTACACATCCACACCTACGCATACACACCATACAAGAGCACGCATGCATTATTTTTAATGATATTTTTTTTTTTTGGTTTTAGATGCTTAAAAAGTTGTAACATAAGTACCAAAAACGGTTGAAGACACTGACTCCTGTAACACAAGTCTCACCTAGCACAGGAGCCAGGGTTTCAAATGGAAATGTATCACTTTTTTCTGTGTCAATAAAAACATTTTTATGTTTTTATTTTTTATGATTGTCACGCTTGGTCTATACCTAAAGGTACTGATCCAAAGTTCGTTGAGTCTATTGAAGAGAAAAATAATTAAAACACAGCTTGCACCGACTGGGAAATGACAGATGAGTTAAACAGCGCCAATGATATATATAAGTACATAAAAGAGAACTTTATAAAGTGCTACAATGAATGTAAATACACTAAAAAGATAAATAACTCGAGCAAAAGAAATTGTGAGAAATGGGTTAACAATAAGTTAAGGATAAGTTGTACCAAAAGAGACAAGCTATTTATAAAATGGAAAAATGACCCAGATAATAAAACACTTAAGTTAGAATACAATAGAACCAGTGTGTCTGATATTGTGCCCAGGTATGACAGACCCTTGTTGGATGAACGCGAATTTATGAAACCCCAGGATAAGTCAATATTTTTTAAAAAAGCTACACCTTTTAAAATTTATAATATCATTAAAAACTTAAACACTAATAAATCAGCTGGATGACTCAATAAGAATCATGGACATCAAAATGATAGGAGATAAAATTGTGAATGCAATAGTAAAGTTAATTAATGCGAATATTCAACAAGGCCAATATCCGTCAGGATTAAAAACAGGCATAGTTAGGCCCATTCATAAAAAAGGTAAATTCAATGACTTGGCAAATTACAGACCCATAACGATATTGCCTGCCATAAATAAAATAGTTGAAAAATTTATATGCGACCAAATACACACTTTTTATCGGAATAATGACATAATTATATAAGCACAGTATGGTTTCCAAAGTAATAAATCTACAGCTCAACTACTTTCCAATTTTACTGATGAAGTTAACAACTACCTAGATGAGAAGCAGCATGTCATATTCATAGATTCATTGATTCAGCAAGGCTTTTGACACACTTGGGCACAGTACACTATTAAAAACACTTGAAATTACTCGACTGGTGCAAAGAATAACTTCGTAGCCGAAGTTATCACGTCAAAGTTTGTCCTAGCCTTAGCAGACCTGTAAACGTGACGAAAGGCACAGCCCAAGGTTGAGTGTCTGGTCCACTCCACTATCTGGCATACGTGAATGACCTAGAAAATATTATTACACCCTGTTCCCTTTACCAATACGCTGATGACTCCTGTATACTCTCTGCTAACAAAAACCTTAATTGAGCCGCAGAATGATTGCAAAAAGATTTTACTTCTATGGCTAAGTGGGCCCATGATATGGGACTTGTTCTGAATCCACAAAAAACTAAAGTTATACACGTACATTCAAGTCACATAATTACTTCCCATCCCTTTCAAATCATTGCTCATAGTCACGATTGTCTGCACAAAAACGTACCAGACTGCCACTGTTCGCCAATAGAGCAAGTCCCATTTCATACCTATCTGGGATTAATAATTGATAACCGATTTAACTGGAGTTACCAGGTGGAATCTGTTTGCGGCAATACTCACCAAGTTTGCCATTATAAAGCGTAATATACCTTACAGAACCCTCCTTCAAATGTACACAGCTCTTGCTGAGTCGATAATTTCCTATGGACTCACCAGTTATGGACGCACATTTAAAACTTACCTAGATAAAATGCATAATTTGCAAACACGTTTACTGTAACTTGTAGTACCAAACTATGTAAAAATAAATACCTAGACCTAGACACAGGGATATTTAAACATTGCAAAGTATTACCTGTTCTAGCGCGCGCTGAGTATCTACTCCTCCTAGAACATTTTGAAAACAGTGATATCCAAATTCCAGTAAAATATGACGTGAATATACGACAAGCCAAATCAAAATTATTTCAAGTGCCACGCAAAAATAACTTTTATGGCAGGCGTACCGCTTCTTTCACAATACTCAATTTGCTAAACCAAATACCTGTAAACATCAGAGCTCAATGAATAGTAAAAACATAAAGCGTAAGCTGAAAGAACGTTACATCAAATCGATTATAATTTAACTGTAATAACGCGTTGATCAAATCTCAGGCCATGGCATGCTAAGATAGACCCCAGAGGTCTAATTGTGTGCTTTGTTTAAGTGTAAGGAACCTGTAGTTTATAAAATAAATAAACGTTTTGTACAATTTTTTATATTGTGATTAATGAGGGTAAAGTGCACAAAAATTGTTGGTGACATTTGAAAGTTGAAGTGTGTGGTAGTACAATATAAGTATTGTGAGTGATCTAACGCATTATTATTAATAAGTTTTAAAGCTTATATTTTGCGCTATATTTACCATGAGTGATATGATATGAGGTGAGTTATTTTATATCCTTTATTCATTTGCAAACATATAATTTACGTTTTTAAATATTCCTGTACAAAGTAATATCAAAAACACTTAAAAATATCAATACAAGGTCCGAGCTACTAATTAATATAAGTACCAACTGTCATTTTTATACTTTATTTTGGTGTTTTTATAAAGCCCAATAGTAACATATGTACTACTCCTTGATACAAGGTAATGTTTTGTTTTGTCAGGCGAGTTTTTAAAAGAGGATGGGAGTCGCAACTTCATGAAATCATGGAAGAGTTGGAATTTGATGAGGATGCTCCTATTTCTGACAGCATCACATTTTTTCCACCAGAAAATTTTAATGTTGATGTCACCGACGAAGATTCTGTGTCCCAATATAGATACCTAAAGTTTATTAAATATGATTAGAAGCGTTTTTGTAATCCCTGCAAACAATGTAGGAGGCAGAAACAAAAGCTGGTGAGTACAAAAGGCAAATCCCTGCAAACAATACAGGAGGTTGAAACAAAAGCTGGTGAGTCCGAAAGGTAAATAAATCGTTTTATAGTGCAGAACAAAACGGATAGGGATTACTGTTCCGCGAACGAGTAAATAGATAAAGTAGTGGAACCGACGGAGCACTATGGTAATAAATAGATTTAGCCGGATTATGTGCAAACTAAAATCGTTGTAAATGGTTAAAGGCAACAATGTAATTGTTTCTACAAAATAATGTTTTTTCCTCGAAAACTGGCTCTTAGCGCACTACTACATAAGTTAAGGTATGGCTATTAAGTTCAGGAATGTGTAGTATATTTCAAGCTCGTGATTTTTCTTTTCATTCATTTCTACTAGCGTTTATTTCCACAGATACAACTATTAAACGGGTACAATTTAAACGCTCACCAAAATAATTGTTAGACCCTAAGACTAAGTACCAAGAAAACTATATTAACTTCAAATAAAATAAACCCACTCTATACCGAGGTGCCTAAAGAACAACGTTTTAACTTCCAAAATAAATATACTTCATCAGAATAATTGTACGTGTTGTAATAATATTCTTATTGCCTATCAAAATGGATAAATGCTCACCAAATCTTGTTTCCCTGAAATGGTAAACATTAATACCGAAAATGACAGTTCGAAATAGCTTTAGCGTAATCAAATTATCCAACCTGAAGCCAAAATATATTATTGTCAAACTAAAATTATAGTCGTTTCCTTTTATTTATTCCAAGGGAAGTAATGACACCAATCAACAGCGATGATTGGCTAACCGGTAGATGTAACTGTCCTGCATTGTTAAAACAGTATATCTGCAAATATTTGCTGGGTTTAGCAATAAGGCTGAAGTACGTGGAACCACCTCCTGAAGCCAGGAATATACCTATTGGTGAGAAGAGAAAGAGAGGACGGCCAGCTAAATCTAAAAAAGCTCTGTTGATTCGGTAATTTTTCTTTTGTTAATTTTTTATAAAGTTTCTGTGATTGACTGATTATGTATAACTATTGTGTTCCTTAAAGTGCCATTGATAAATCTTTACAAATTAATCTTATAAGTACATATACTTACATAATTATAATTAAACGTTACTCAAGTAACACGTGTTTGGGATACGCAATATAATATTTGATATTAAATTGTACGATCAACCGTTAGCTTTTTAGCCTCGGCAAAACTGACGAAATTGCAAGTCGTGAAATGAAATATTGGTAACATCTATTTAACGATAATATAAAATATTTGGTCTGAAATTAACTTTATAGGCGTTTATAATTTTTTATGGCATGGAATAAAAAGGAAAATAGGTTAATTTCTACAATACTTTAGGAAACACAATTTGGTGAGCATTTATACATTCTGGCAGGTATTTCGAATTTTTTGGTAGTAAAATAGGTACTTTTTTGGTAGGCGTTTAAACACAAGCCCATATTAAACTAAGTCGAACGTTGTACTAGGCTTATCCCAGTTTCAGACGTCCCTTTGGGCCTGTTGGCCTTGCTTTGTTCTGTCTTCTACTTGGTATGAAACATGATGTTCCTACTCCTCCGCTATTCTATTCTGATTAATTTCATTGCGGGATCCAAGACAATTAAATTGTTTCTCCGGGTCTCCGTCGAGCTCCGACTCGGAATTTAACTTCGCCTTTGCAGCAATGACAGAGTTTGTCCACTTGTATCAGAATGTATTCCTTTCCTAATTATTTTCTTAAAAACCGAGTAGGTATCTACATTTCCAAATTGTTAGTAGCCGAGATCAAGAAGAATCGAGATCGAGTCAGATTGAGTCTTCAATTAATTAAAATCTACACCCGCTTAGGTCAATTTGAGTTCTTTTATAATGATACTAGCTTATGCCCGCGGCTTCGCCCGCCTGGAGTTCGGGAGTTGCCCACGGGATCTTACTTCTGGGATAATAAGTAATCTATGTATGTATAGTAGATACATGGTTTTTATATACTTGCTTATAACTTGCGAATATTAGTTCATAGTAATATCAATTCAATTACATTTGTACGTGAAATATTGATACCTTGGTTTGAGATTGGACACCGGTGACAACAATGCAATGATTAATTAGGAATCTATTTATAGACATAAAACTTTTACATAATATTTAATATCAATGTCGCGTATCACGAGCCAACGCGAAAATCGGTGGAATAAACCATGTTTACAGACGTCTTCCTCAGAAAAATCCTACCTACTTTCTTAATAGGTAAATACTCCCGCGCCCCGCACGCCCCGCGCAACACTGCGCGACATGCGCCCGTCTACGTGAGCTTTGAAGCCCTATTTGACTCTGTTGGGGGATGATTTTGATTTTGGAAAAAACTGATGATACTCGTATCTCATAATTTTAATTGAATGTATTCAATTATATGTATACAAATTTTCAAGTCAATCGACTGAGAGAATAAAAAGTTTCACAGAATATTAAACACCCCATTTCACCCTCTTAGGGGTGGAATTAAAAGAAACTGTTTCTTAGCGGATACTTACTTTTCACAAAGAATGCACCCTCCAAATTTCATGTCTCTAGAACCAGCCAATTGGGCTGTGCGTTGATTTATACCAGTCAGCCAGTCAAAACATTAAATTTTTCAATTGGGGGATGATTTTGGAAAAACTGTGATACATGTATCTCATAATTTTATTTGAAGAGTATGTACACCAATTGTCAAGTCAATCGACTGCGAGAATAAAAAGTTTCATAGATTAAATTCAACTAGGGGTGGAATTTCGAAAAACCCTTTCTTAGTGGATACTTACTTTTCACAAAGAATACACCCTCCAAATTTCATGTCTCTAGGACCAGCGGTTTGGGCTGTGCGTTGATATATCAGTCAGTCAGGACTTGAATTTCATATGTACAGAAGATTGTATTTTTCCAGTTCATGCCCAAAAAAGGCACGATAATTATGCCGATTTTATTTAAAATTTTCATTATATTCAAAAACAGCCATAATATGTAAATACTTATTTGCAGATACATAATCTGGTCTCTTTCTTTCTGTTTTTTTCTAGTTATATCCTGACCAAGGTCTCAATGTGCGGTGATTTGCCTATTTCGAGAGACACCTTGTACATACAGGTTAATGAAACTGAAAATGTATATTTCCCATTTACTGAAACTCGGAATGGTATTTTATGCCGGTGTTTATTCATGTCGGTACTTAGGTCATGGTTAAGTTATGGTAGTTGAATGCCTGGTAACAGGCACTGATAATCCTATTGACTTCGTCTCAACTGGAGGTAGGCAATAAAATAGGTATTTTTTAAATTACTGTCATTGATCTACCAAAGGACCATGTGTCCGACAAAAGCCAAGCTTCACAGTAGTTGTAGACAATAGGTAATAAGTTCGTGGGAAAAGAATAGAGATTTACTTTGACTGGGTACCTGCGTGGAGCTTAACTAGTGCGATCTTTTATTTTATGACCCATTGAACCAAAAAGGTACGTAAATAGGATAATTCCCAAATTTTCGTCAGTACGCTTTGGTTCCGTGTTGTGTGCGGTTGTTGCTCTAAGTGAAATCAGTGTTGTTTAGGCCTGATTGCCGTGTAAACCGTGTGACCAAAAAACTGACTGAACGAAATAACGCGTGAGTACATTTGTTTAGTTTTATTGACATTCTATGCTATCACCGTACTAGTCTTACTCCTTTTAACTGTGTTAGGGAGTTAACATGTCTTGAACAATTGCAGATTTGTGCAGTGTTTTAATAAAACAGTGTGATCATAAAACTAAATTTAAGGTGTCCTCCAATATGTTAAGAAAACGTTTTCATAATCTGTCAATCTTTGCGTAATCTAAAGCATATCCCTTAAATGCATGAATTTTGCTTGCTAAGCAAATTATTTTTTTTTGGATACAGGGTTAGCTCTATAATAAGGGAAAAATAAAATAAAAAATAAAAAGATCAGGAAAATATTATATTTTCAATGAAAATGGGTTGATGGAAATTTCCATCACTATGTTATCAGTAGTGAACTGACCAGTACAAATTACTCATTATGGTAATGGTACTGACAGATAAACTTTTTTTTTTCGTTTAGAAACGTCGTAAATATTCCTTTTAAGTTGCCATGTACAAAGAATGTGATCACCGAGCTCTGTGTAACGAAAAAAATGCAAAAAAATTGGTTGATGGAAATATCCATCACGATGAATTTAAGGGATATTGCGTTTTCAAAAAATAAGCTTCATGGGAAATCGTTATACGTTGTACAGGTAACGAAAGGTTTCGAGAATTTATCAATAGTATAATTGACAATAATGTTATAGCAATATCCGGCTCGGATATGGCAAGTAAATTTAACAAATTCTTCATTGATATTGTTGAAAGCAGCGCTACCTCACAATATCCTCCTAAAATGACTAACCTAAATATTAAAAGTAACGATCATAGCATATTTTTGAATCCTTCTGATCCCGCTGAAATCTTCAGTATTTTAAAGACGTTAAAAACACTAAATCATCTGGTTATGATTATATTTCTACGGACCTTCAAAATCAAATACCTCCTTATATCGCTGAACCTCTTTCACATTCAGGGTGGAATTTGTCAACGCCACCTGGAGGGAAGGTACTCTAAATACTGGAAATAGAAAATTTCACTCAAACGAAACATTCCTTTATTTTTAAAAAGAAATAAATCTGCATTCAAAGATTTTCGAAAATTCGTGTACAGTTGCATAAGATTTTTGTTAAATTTGATTTTTAACATATCCCCACAAAAAAAATCTAAAGGAATGAGGACTGGTGATCTCGGAGGCCATCCGATTGTGCCGTTCGTACCAATCCAGGTATTGAAGTGGTTATTAACAGAGGCAGTGGTGATTCTCCTGTTATGCGTCGGAGCTCCATTCGTCATTTTAATAAATAAATGACGTCAAAGATAATTGTTCTTAGCTACTAACGTAATTAATCGGATGGACTTTTGAGTAAAAGTGATTTATCTTATACCATTGAATTTATAAGTTAAGATTTCATGGTTTTTCTTTAATTTAATTTATCATGTTCGTTAGAGAGATTTGATCCATACGGGGTGTAAACAGACCCTTCACGAAGCCGTTAACCAAGCATTCTGTACATCAAACTAAGTAACAATACACAAAAATCATTGCTGGGAAACGATTTCTTTTTTTGGGGTGAAAAATAACCTTTTACGGTAAAACTCAATGTAACGCATTCAAAACATTGTGCTTATGGATGCATTGAATAGTAAACGGGTCATGAAGGTATTTAAAGTAAAGTTATAACCTTAAAAAATTGTATTTGAAAAAAAACTTGTGAAAAAGTTAGAACTTTGACCCCCAATAACTCCGTAACTAGAAGGTTCCCAGGTATGGTCTAGAACAAAAAAATTATCGCAATAACGGGGAGAACAAATGCCTTTCGGCTTCGTTAAGGGTCTATTTACACCCTTTATGATTGACCTTATCGATTGATGCCATAAAAGTACAGGGAATTTAGCCGGTTCAATTCACGAGTGTGGCAAGAAAATTTTCGAAAATCTTTGAATACAGATTTATTTCTTTTTAAAAATAAAGGAATGTTTCCTTTGAGTAAAATTTTCCAGTATTAAGAGTACTTTCCCTCCAGGTGGCGTTGAAAATTGCACCCTGTATAATCAATTTAACTTTTGAACATGCTGCTTTCCAGTAAACTCAAAATGCCTTTAATAAAACTATTGCATAAAAAAGGCTCTAGGTCAGATAAAAACAATTACCGTCCTATTGCTCTAATTCCGATAAAATAATCCACATCACTTGCAGCTTTTAACTTAGGCAAATCTGTTTTAAATAACATAAACTCGAAAATTACAACTTCTGCGTTGATTTTAAACCTAAGCAAAGCCTTTGACTTCGTAAATCATTCAATTCTAATTGATAAACTAAGTAGAATTGGTAGTCCTATAGCCTCACAGTGGTTCAAATCGAACCTGTCCAATAGTAAACAGATAACGAGAATGACAAAATTCGACTTTGACTTTGACGACTTTGATATTCCACAGGGAAGCATTTTAGGACCACCATTATTCCTTGTATACATACATGACCTTCCTCTAGCGATAAACCAAGACGTTTACTTACCTTACTAAATGAGTAGATACGATGAGGTGGTCTCATAGCGTTCGTTGGCTGACGCCGCTGAGTGTTTTGCAGTGGTTATGGAAGCTGTGGTTGTGTGGGCAAATACTCTGTATTCGGATACGATAGTATTTGCCGACAGAACCATGGCCTTAGTTTTTAGCATGTAACAAAGAGTTAAATTTAATGAGTATTTTTATTTTAGATTCGTGCAAAATCCACGAGAACCTACTGCCGACAAACTACTTTGCAGTTTGGCAGGTGTAATGTTAGATTATAAAACTGTAACTTTTCGGATGAAAAAAAAAAAAAAACAAAAAAAAAAAGGTTGTGCTCTGTTTGCTGATGACACAAAAGTAATTATAGATATTAAAAATGTTGAATCACAGGAGTCTAATATAAACAATAGTTTGAGTTTGAGTTTGAGTTTTCATAATATTGGTTTTGGCTAGAATAACATCATTTATAAACACACTTGTCGCGTGGGCAAAATCAGAAGTAACACCGCCATCTTATTTTTTCAATACGTTTCACAAATGTTTAGCTCTCCTGTCTGGATTTTTTTTTGTAGCTTCATTGAGTTTTCAATGAAGCTACAAAAAAATCCATGTAACACTGTAGGATAGACAACTACGTCAGCCGTAATGTCATTCAAAAATATTTTCATTATTATACAATCCAATATACCTTATATTGACTGTCTAGGTATTAAGCGTGCGGAACCCGGACTTACACAACCCATTACATTGTCTAATGATTTTGGTAGGCTTATTTTTTAATAGCGCAATTACACTAATCTAAAAACCAACAATAAAGCTAGACGAGTCTGTCCGAAGACGGACGTTCTTGAACGCGTACATTTACACTTGGTCGTTTGACGAATTCCATGGGCAATCGAATTCGGGCGAACGACCATGTGTAATTGCGCCATGGTCTAGGACAAAAATGAAACATTAATTACGAAGTAGAATAAGAAATGTATTTTAAGCAGCATAACATTAATCTTATAAGAACTTTTTCAAATATCTGACCGACCGGCGGCGCGGGCATGCCATCGTCATTGGCATTACCATAATCACTCTACGATGCACCTCACACATGCTAGCAGCAACTGTACCCAATGTCATTATTTTAGCCTCTATCATATCTATACACCTTCACTGTATGATTCTCGTGTTGTATACTTCACCACGAAACAAATAATATTGTTAAACAAATAAAATGCACACCAATCCTCAACAAAACCACACAATATCTAGATTTTAATTAATCAAGACTTCTCTAGTGACAATATTTATGACATTTATGACATATTTTGTTTTCATAGACGACATAGCTTTGAATGTTGCCGTTTAAGCTAAATTCTCGTACGTACTTTACGTTTTTAATAACAGCAGTCACTAATTAATCATTTATTTAATAACATAATAATTATTTAGTAACGTAATACATGATGCAAATCGAATAAGAGGCCGACTTAAAAGCAAAGAAAACATGGACAAAACAGTCAAATATCGCAGCAATGTAAACGGCTTGTCTTGTAATACTAGGTAGCAAACGTGTCATGATGCTCGCTATTAGTACCAGCAAAATCATTAATTAGTATTATTATAGAAATTCCATAATTCTGTTGAATCAGATAACTCCATTGCTTCCGTCACTGTTTCTACGTTTCGATATTTCAAATGATTGCGTTTAGATGTTCGGATATAGTAAATGGGAACACCCAAATACTCCGAAATATTTTATTCCGAATTTACCTAAGAATTAAAATCTCTATTATTAAAAATTACGAACTACATTTTACCGAAAGTCGTAAATCCGATTTGTTTGTTTTCCGATTTTCATACGACCGAAGAATCAAATGCTCGATGGGCTGTCGGTCCGAAAAACGACATTCCGATTTTCAATACTTCGAATAAACTGCTAAAATTAAGTTTCTGATTGTGATATTTGGCATAACACACTTGGCATAATCTTTAAATGAAAAAAGATGATCAATTTCATATTTAACCTTAAAATTAAAACATTGTCTTAAAAAGTCAAAAGGGTGAGCTACAAAAGTAAGTGACAGAAACGAATCGCTGCAAAACCGACTCCACGTAGTCTTGTCTGCCCTACCCCTAGAGTGTAATTTAAAACCGCGTAGGCGCGGAGGGACGAGGCGGCCCGCGAGCTGAAGAGCAGGTGGTTTTAACGCTCTCCGCCGCGGCTGAGGTTGGCCGGCGAAGCCGGCCAGCAAGCCGAAGCTGCGGTGGTGAGCGTAAAACACATCTGCGATGATAAGCTCGCGTGGGACCGCCGGAGCTCCGCAGCACCGGAGCCGTGACAGAAACCATGCCTGCTGCCTGTTGCATGCTCGCTTGCATGCTGCATGGTTGCTTGCATGCTGCATGTATCTTGCATGCTTGTTTGCATGCTGAATGCTTTCTGCATGTATGGTGTATGCTTGTTTGCATTATTGCATGCTGCAAGCTTGTTGCATGCATGGTGTATGCTTGTTTGCATGGTTGCACGCTTCTTACAGGGAAATAAACTTTTTTATAATTGTTGATGTTTTGATTGATTCGGGTACCATCTATTGTTATTGAATCATTTGGGTTAAGTTAGGTAACAGTGACCATTAACGGATCAGATCCCCTCTATTGTTGGTTATGTGTTTATTAATTTATTTGTCTTGATATTCACTTTTATAAGGCGTTTTTATTTCGGAATTCTAATTAATCGGTATTTTAATAATCGGAATTCGTATTTTTGATGTTTCGTATTATCATTAAGTCGGACTTTTTGTTGTTCGATCTCTTGAAACTCGGTATTTTAAGAATAGTAATTATGAACGTTAGGAATATCGAAAAATAGGAATTATAAAAATAGGATAAATGATAAATCGGAATTGTCATATTAGGAATTTTGAACCATTCGGAATTATGAAAATCGGTATTTTAAAATTCGGATTTGTGACTGTCGGAATAAAGTTTTTCGTATTTATGTAGTGTACCCATAGTAAATACTTCTTTTTTACTTGGTGCAGCTTAATAAAAAAAAGATATTACATGGAAAGAAAAGCCCCGTTATTGCTTCATACACATAAACGGACCCTTCACGAAGCTGTCAACCAAGCATTATGTACATCAAACTAAGTCCACCCTACGCAAAATTTATTGCTGGGAAACGACTGTTTTTTTTTAAGTGAAAAATAACCCTTTACTGTAAAACTCAATGTAACGCATTCAAAACATTGTGCTTATGGGTGCATTGAATACTAAACGGGTCATGGAGGTATTTAAAGTAAAGTTATAACCTTAAAAAATGGTATTTCAAAAAAAAAACTGAAAAAGTTGGAACTTTGACCCCCAATAACTCCGTAACTAGAAGGTTCCCAGGTATGGTCTAGAACAAAAAAATGACCGCAATAGCGGGTTGAACAAGTGCTGTTCGGCTTCGTTAAGGGTTACACCCTTTATAATGCACATACTTTCATTGATGAACGCTTCTGAAATTAACAGAGCCCTAAGCAGCCGACCTTCTTACAAAACTCCTAACAGTAAATATACACCTTAAAATTTCGCACAAAGATCAAACAGTTGAACAAATTCATAAAATAAAATTTCTTGGTAGGGATTACAATTGATGAACATTTAACCGGGAAAGGATCATATATTATTGATGAAATATGTATTAAAATAAATAGATTTGTTTTTGCCTTGAAAAAAGTTAAAGATGAAACCTCCAGACAAACTGCGTTAATGGTATATCACTCCTATGTTTGCTCCATCATCAGGAACGGTATCATTGTCTGGGGGAACTCTTCTGAAATTACTAAGGTTTTGTTAGCACAAAAAAAAATGTAAACGCTCAATTTTCAATATGGACTGGACTAATTCTTGAAGACCAGTGTACATATCACACAACTTTCTCACAGTTCCTTGTATTTATATACATACACCGTGAGTTTTTAGTCGTCACTAGCCAAAGGAGATGTCCTTTGGCTCTATCGATGCTGGGAGTAGGAATGGTCAAAGGTTTTCCAATCGCGATTGGCGGAAAGTTTAGTTCAGATAATTGTTTCGTAACAAACAAAGGCCTGAGCATGTAGACCTACAATAACCTTTTTTTGTATATATTTATATATATTCTATCTGTGCACACTGTGTAAGTGTTTGAACATGTAACAAGTGCAGTCTGCGCAGTACAATTTAACGTTTGACCGAATTTTCCTCAGTCACTTCTAGGATAGACTAGGCAAAGCCCGAAAAGGATTATTTTACTTTCGACGTTTGACTAAAAATTCAAGTAATTCTAGGTTTGACTGAAAATACATCAGTTAGAGGCCGAAATTTGAATCTATTTCGGGGTTTGCCGAATGGCGTTGGTACAACCTAGGACGAACCAGTCATTCCGCGAAGAGGCTGTATATCGGCCTTTGACTATAACATATACAGGGTGTTTGGTAGATGGGTGCAAAGCCTGAAGGGGGTGATAACTTAGACCATTTAGAACTTATTAAGCTAAACTTGTCTTAGACGAAGTCTGTTCCTTGTATTTTTTTTTGAAACTCTAAGGTTTTTAACAATAGTATCCATTGTTTTCAATTAATTGTTAATAGTGTCCAGTAAAAGCTGCCATGTTATTATTTTTTATTTATGTAATGTGTGATTACTCAAACAAAATAATTCCCAAGCATCTGTGTCATCAGAGAAACATTCTACGCCATATTCAAGTTTAAGATACTTTTAAAAATCAAGGATATGTTTTGTTTACGGCATAATAAAAAAATAGGAAAAATAGCCTCAGTTGTTCAAACCTTTTTAAAAACATGCTTGGTTATTGCCCTTTCTTTTGAGGTACTATTTATGCAGATATCTCATCAACTCTTGGAATTAGGATGTACAAAGCAAATTGAGGTCAAATATTTAATTTTTAAACAGACCAAAATAATGCAACATTTTTGTTAAAATAATTTATTGTTCATGTTCAAAATGTTGACCGCGGTTTCTTATACAAGCGCGTGCCCGTCTTCTCACTTCTGTAGTCGTGATTTTTAATTTCATCTCCTGCTTCATGACTTAAAAAGCCGTTTGATTCTTTCTATTAATTCTTCTCTAGTTGAAATTTCAACGTGCGTGTAGACGAGCTCCTTGGCCCGTCCCCAAACGAAAAAATCCACAGGAGTTAAATCGGGTGATTGAAGTGGCCAAGGGATGGGCCCGTCTCTACCAATCCAGCTCTCTGGGAAACAATTATTTAAATGTTCTCTCACGTTTAGGGCGGTCGAACGTTGATTGGTCCCCACTTCCTGCCAGATAATTTAAATGGAGAAAATTACCTGGAATTCCTTCAAAACTATCTCCCAGAGCTTTCTGAACGAGACCGAAATACCAATATTGGCAATGAGAAGACCAATGATTTTTCAACAAGATGGTTGTCCAGCACACTGGATCCTAAACGTGAGAGAACATTTAAATAACTGTTTCCCAGAGAGCTGGATTGACAGAGACGGGCCCATCCCTTGGCCACCTCAATTACCCGATTTAACTCCTGTGGATTTTTTCGTTTGGGGACGGGCCAAGGAGCTCGTCTACACGCACGTTGAAAATTCAACTAGAGAAGAATTAATAGAAAGAATCAAACGGCTTTTTAAGTCATGAAGCAGGAGATGAAATAAAAAATCACGACTACAGAAGTGAGATGACGGGCATGCGCTTGTATAAGAAACCGCGGTCAACATTTTGAACATGAACAATAAATTATTTTAACAAAAATGTTGCATTATTTTGGTCTGTTTAAAAATTAAATATTTGACCTCAATTTGCTTTGTACATCCTAATTCCAAGAGTTGATGAGATATCTGCGTAAATAGTACCTCAAAAGAAAGGGCAATAACCAAGCATGTTTTTAAAAAGGTTTGAACAACTGAGGCTATTTTTTCTATTTTTTTATTATGCCGTAAACAAAACATATCCTTGATTTTTGAAAGTTTCTTAAACTTGAATATGGCGTAGAATGTTTCTCTGATGACACAGATGCTTGGGAATTATTTTGTTTGAGTAATCACACATTACATAAATAAAAAATAATAACAGAGCAGCTTTTACTGGACACTATTAACAATTAATTGAAAAAAAATGGATATTATTGTTAAAAACCTTAGAGTTTCAAAAAAAAATACAAGGAACAGACTTCGTCTAAGACAAGTTTAGCTTAATAAGTTCTAAATGGTCTAAGTTATCACCCCCTTCAGGCTTTGCACCCATCTACCAAACACCCTGTATATGGCTCCACTTATCTTTAACTCTCTACCAAACTTTATTACTGATCTTTCGTACGGAAAATTCTGCATAGTTTTGAAAAAATGGCTAATTTCACATAGTTTTTTCCGATAGCGGAGTATCTAAAAAAACTAATTGTCAATCACATAACTACCGAATTGCATTGTAGAGAATTGCCTCCATTATATGATATTGTGTTTGTATATTTAAACAATATTTTATTGGGCTAACAATTTGTTGTATGTTAAAAATACTTACTTTATTATTTTAACAAGTCGTTTGTAGTATTTAACAGCAAAATTTGTTTTGTGTTGAGTTAATTGAACTTAGAAATATCCTTCTTTATTTAGTTACCTACCTAATTTAATGTTTGTGTTTATTAATATTTGCATGCTATTTTTATGGCGAAATGTGTCATTGCACTATATGTTATGTTTACCTTTTGTACCGCATTTACCGCAAATAAATAATTTTGACTTTGTGTTAGTAACTGTACTTATGGCATATTATTTACAGTACGAATATTTTGCAGAATGTCGCCAGCTGCCTACGCCGCCTACACGAAAACGGAGCGTGAGGTGGCGACAGCTTTGCTGGACCTGAAATGTAAGTTTCGTCAAACTGAAAACTATAATTATGTTTGTAATTTATTTTTTTCATTCAGATTTTTATCAGCAAAAAACCTATTGCAAGTGTAAACCTCCATTTTTTCTTTGCAGATGGCCGAGACAAGAACGAGGTAAGTTGTTACAACTAAACGAACGAAAATAAATTTCATCGATTGCAAATAAGATGCCTAACAAAACTTATGCTTTATTTTAGAACCAACCAACCAGATAAAGGTATAATAACTTCGCCAAAAGTTGGACTATGTATTAGGGTGGAACACTTTTGTATGAAACATGCTTTTTTTTTCGAATTTCGGATTGGAATATCAGGGAAAAGTTGCTTTATATAAATACGAATAACACCGCTTTATTCGGAAGTTCTAGCTTGAGAGCTTGAGTCTCCGCCTGAGATTTGAAACACCTTTTAAGTTTTTATGGATATTTCCTAAGGTACACTCTTTAAAAAATTATAACTAAATATGAAATGTTGTGACTGTAAAGATTAAAACAAAGCAATGGTTTCGGTAGTAAAAATATGAATTTAAATAAAAAACGTTATTTTTTGTAGTAAAATCCATTTTCGTCCCGATGTTTGGAATGATCTTTCGATATGCTAATTTAGATTTTATGAATCCCTTCCTTGCCACAACAGACTGAAACATGTCGCATACACTTAAAGCTGCTTCTGTAACAACTTTGACGGATCTCTTGGGTGTGGCAAGGCAGTCTCAGAAACTCCAAAACAGGATTGCCTTCATTTCTTAAGGTTTGTTTTAAGGTCTTGTTTCACCTCATTGGAAGTATTCGACGTCAATTGAATTGTGCCTGTTGTTTGAAAGCACGTACTTCACCAATTATTCTGCATTTTTTAACACTGGATAAGACCCGTTTTTCCTATAACGATTCATTTGTAAGTACGTTGGTCTTCTAAAATGTTTGTTCGTCTTGTGGCACCCGTTTTTCTCTCAAAGAAGTATAGCTTACAATAAGTTCTTTACATTTACATGCAGCTATGTCAAAAAAGTTCTGCTCTGGACTCTGAACACTTCTAACTTTTTTAAATTACAACATTTTGAGTAAACACTTTTTAATAACTATAAGGCTCGTTTGTGAGTGACGATTGAAATAACGATTTTACTCATAACTCTTTAAAAACTTTCGTCGCGACTATTTCAGTTATTCCAAAAAGTAGACTGTTCTTTAGTTGTGTCTTTTCAAATTTTTAAGTTTTGACGAACCTATTCATAGAATTTTATTACATTTTCGTGCGTAGGTAAGATATTTTCTTTCATTCAAAAGTGGACTATTACAAAACTTATATTATCTAACTTTATCTTTTGTCTCGTAGATCTCATGATAAAACACTTATCCGTAAATCAACAAGAACTTTCGAAAATAATTAACCTAATAATAAAATTATCGCAACTAGCTGAAACAAACACCGCAATTCGTAGTTCAGTGCGTGCCACCCTCCCCGCTTTGTCCCACACTTGCCACTCCGTTACTGCGCCAAAATGTAACTTTTTATAACTATTCCAAATCAAGATTCGAAACAAAACAAATTTCGTTCCACCCTACTATGTATGCTGTTGCAAAAAATACGAGGAAATCCGATGATGCTAGTACATCTATCCGTCAGTGTGTTTTACTAGGCTAGGCTGGAGCTTGGAGAAATCACCATTCCAGTCGTCATGACATGAGAATTCCTAATCTAATTTTCAACGTTATTCCTCAGGACATGCATAATGGTGAAAATTGGTCTAGCGTCAGTGAGCACGGTAGTACCTCATTTCTCTGTCTACTGGGGTTTTACGTTTGGATCTATGATGTTTAGTTACCATTTGCTTATAGAAGAAATTAAGCATAAATGTGAATAACAAGCAATGTCCCATCAAAACTTCTTCTATGGCTTATCTTACAATGTCATTGATTTTCAGTTTAACGCACTACAACGAACGGGCAGTCATAGCTCATTGCCTCATGTTGTGGATGCGCAAAATGATATAAGCGAGAGCGATAGTGATTCAGAGGTAGGTTTCGATTCTTATTTTTCCATAACGCTACTCTGTTCCTATTTCTATTTCATTGCTAAAAATGTTATTATGTTTTCAGCGAAATGTTAAAATTGAACAGAGCAAAGCTCGGAACTCCAAAAAATCTACTCCTCAGTACAATCGTAAAGAATCATTCGGCAAACAAGCACGTCGCTCGTTGAATGCTAATAATACAAGACGACCTATCATCATCAGCAGCACACCAGTCCCTAGCAGCAGTGCACAGGAAAACATAATATTATGTTTGGACCAAGCAACACAGACAGAGGGATCATTTTTCCCTGTACCTGATCCTAGAATGGAAATGGTAGAAGCACTCGTCATAGATCTTCATAGTAGACTACATAATATGTTATCCCGTGCCGGTGTGACCATGGATGATTTGATGTCGATGTCAGAATCAGAGCGTAATGAGGCAGTTTTAGATATCGGACCGAATGCAGCAGAATTTGTTGAAGAAGCTGGTGCTGAAGAAGTAGTAGAAGATAACGGTGGTGAGGAACAAGTGAATAGTTCGAACAACGATAATTCAAACACACTACGCGTTCGTAGGATGTCAGCGCAAACTACTAATAATATCGAGATTGTGAATGATGTTGATATGGTAATCATTATTTCTATAATTTTATATTTCACTATCAAGTATTCTTGGACAGTCCGATCTGCAGATTCATAACGATAGTGTAGAGTGATCTTTAAGACTCGTCACTTTAACTTGCTATTGTTTGTTAATCTTCATCCAACAAAGGAGCGCAGTGCATGTTCGCTGTATTCAATTTTGTACTCCCAGTCCCAATAATTCAAAGGAATCTTGCAGTTGGTAGCACTCGCACGCTTACATCGTTATATAATCACGAAAAGAACAAACTAAACTAATCACCATGTCCTTTCAGGTGCCGATTGGGAATGGCAACGCTAAAGTGCCTGCAAGACTGCTGAATAACATTGACTGGAATTCGTATACTACAGCTACAAGGCAATTACTTCGGGCTATCTTCCCGCGAAGGTAATTCAAAAATAAAAATTTGTAAAAAAAATATACATTACGTATTGTACAAAATTCTTAAGTATTTATTTTCTTTTAGGGTATTGGCGACGAGCTCGCTAACAGGCAAGCAGTCCCCGGCGTTTTTGAATAGACCTGCGAAGAAAATTTTAGATCCCCAACTTGTTGTTGATATTGTGAAGACAGTTTCAACAAAATGTGGTGTTCCAAAGAATTTAGTGAGGTAATTATTTGATTCAAAACTTAATCATGCCTACTTTTGTTCCACTTCTCCTTTCCTTTCACTGATGACATCTACCTACAGGAAGTGAAAACAAATGACCAAAGCATTCGCCGTTGTAGGGTTAAATGTCACGCAATAATGTTGTTTTTTTTTGTTTTTACAGAAACAGTATAACAATCAAGTGCGCAGACGAAGCAAAGTTATATCGTAATCGGCAACAATCGGGCAGACATCAGCAAGCTCGCAAGCCTCTTCATCCAAACGACGAAAACGTTCCGCCATCTACACCTTCATCGAACGAATCTAACGCTAATATAAATTAATTTCATATTTAATGATGGTGTAAAAATGTATTTTACCTTCATTCAATAGTCCTGAGATAGTTGATAAGTTTTGTGTAGGTACAGAAGACGCCAGCATATCAAGCTACCCGAAACGGTGTACTCCCGTGGACCTTACCGCCCGTAGTCCCATTGGTGGGTTCGACTAGTGTTGAGTTGTGCTAGTTATGGGCACTAACCTTACGAGCAGTACTAGGCGGGCATGAATCCAAGAAGGTATTTATTACTAGAAGACCGTATGTACCTATACCCAGAATGATTAAAATGCATACCACCTTGAGCTCATGCCAGCCTGGTACTTTTTGTGGAACATATATGTGTCATATTATATTTTCCCGTTTGTCGTGGTTTTAATTTTTCTGTATTCTATTTTTTGATTTTTAATTCAAGTTGATTACAAGTTAATCAATTAAGTTGATTACCTTGTTTTATTATTATTTAAATGACTGACTGAAAATAAAATTACCGTTTTCACTTAAGTTGATTACCTTGTTTTATTATTATTTAAATGACTGACTGAAAATAAAATTACCGTTTTCACTTTACCTTTATTCGTTTTAATACCTATTTAAGTTTATAGTAAAGAAACCAGTAACAAAGGGCCTGTCTCATTCCTGAGCTTCCGACAGCTTCGACAGTCTTTGAAAATATCGTTAATAGGTAGTTCTTATTATCAGAGCATGATAACACTGGTCAACAAAAAAACACATTTTGTATGTAACATGAAAACTTTTGCCTTGTTATGTTTAGAAAAAAGATAGTGATAATAGAAATGATGTTAGAATATTTCAAATACGAATAGTTTATTTGTATTTGAATGTTTTAATAAACAAAAAGAAGAAGTAAGTGTTATGGTAGTGTAGTATTAATATCAATGACTCTTATGATTTTCTTCAGTTCTTTGCTTCATAAAAAAATGTGGACTCCATTTGTTTTTATATTGTAGAAATGTCCTAGTGGAACCTTTTACCGTATTCACTGCTGACGGCACTCAGATGTACGGGAAGAACCCAAATGTGAATGTATTTTGATGACATGTTGCAATCCAAAGCCCTATAAGCAGACAAGATATATATGAGCTAAGTATTCCAAAATTCTTTTATAATTCTTTGATGGGTGATTTTCGAGAAATCATGAAGTCACTTTTATGAAAGATTCCCAATCAGATCTTTCCAAATCACAATATTTTCTTTAAATATTTCATCTATCAACAATTACCTGATTTCAGGACCAACAATAAATAATCTTAAATGTTTGCATTACTCAGTTTATCAAAATTTTCTTTTAAATATACAAAGGCACCAGTCCTATCCATTGCGTTCACGAAGTTTTCCATGAGCCAAAGTTTTATGTGTCAAGGTGGTAAAAATACGTCGTCAGGATGTGATGAACCTATGCTTTGTCTTATTGTCTGATGGTAAAACCAAAAAATGTTCTAAATTCCTTCGTTGAATTTCAATAGTAATGCCTCCACAAATGTAACAAAACTTGTTAAGGCCATTTTTACACTTGCTGGATATGATTAACGAATCACTAATAATCAGGAACATTAAATGCAGAGACGCCCTTTGAATAAAAAATACTACAAATTATAAAATGTAAGTCAAAGTGAAAAATATTCATTTTACTGATAGTAGATGTAACACAAAATCTAGTCGTAATCAAATCAAAATAAATATAGTGTTTTAATGAGTGTAGGTAGGTAATTCCAAATTAGTAATCCTCTTTCTTGTTACAAAATTTTGTTGACCAGTGTAACGGGCTCTAGGTTTACTTTCCTTTAGCTATACAATGAGCTCATGTTGTCGGAGATTCCCAATAACATCATGAACATTTTACGAGTCTGGATCTCACCAACGCCGGTAAGAATAAACATTGTCTTTTTGACGTAGGTATTTTTTTACTTAGGAACTGCGCTTTTATGTTTGTGTACCATTAACAAATCTTAGAGGAGAAAAGTACAATCCACGTCTGTGTGTTAGTTCCTCACTTCACCAGTTGGGTTGCCGAATTTTAAAATAATTACTTATATAGGTAGGAACCTCCTACTTATGTGTTGGTAATAAACAAATTATAAACTAGGATGGTGATTTCAATCAGTTATGTGTATTCTGAGATACGTCTCAATATTAATTGTATGTTGTTTCATTTAAGACTAGAGTTGCACAGAATTATAATTATTTAAATATGTAATGAATTACACAATCTATGATTTGAGTAGGATCTAGATATAACACTGAGTGAATAACTATCTTAGTAATGATTTCTTTCATGATTTGCAATTTCATGTAACGCGTGAATAAGATTTTAAAGCACGAAAATGCTCAAAATTTAAATCAGTAAGACCTGGTGAGGTAGTCACAGATGGTCACCAGTAACTGACCTCCTGACATAGCTAAACTGTTACAGAGTTTACACAAATGTGCTCCAAACGCACAAAGCTCACCCGTATACCAATTCAGACCCTTTCAAATAGCTTTTTCCTATTAATTTTTGGTCGAACATAACCTCAAAATAGTGATTTCATTTTTTTAAATATCTCGGAAATGCCATTGTAGTTTGTGTTAAATCTTTTGTGGTAGTATTTAGACATGCCAACGATTATTTTAAAGATGATTTGATGAAGACACAACAATGTTGAATTGAGTACATTTGTCCATAGCGCCGTGGGCATTGTCCTATAGACTATTTTCGGTAGTTGCACACTCTCGTTTGAATAGAATATTCGAATCACCACGTGTTTCGAGTTTTCATACAAGTGAGAGTGCAACAAATAAAACAACAATAATAGGATATTATATTACAATTACTTACTTTTCTATCAGACAGATGACATCAACACACAAGTTGAGACTGCTTTCTCTATTTTACAAAAGTTATTCGATTATTTCATTTTGTTACAGAGGTAATTCAATGACACAAAAGTTTTGTACCTCCCATTAATCTAATGTGGGTCAGCCTGAAGCTTTGGGACCTTACGGTATACCTTTATTGGTGAACACAAAACATTGTGGCGATAAAGAAATACTTACTAATACTACTACTAATATTATTTGTGGAAAATGATCCTCATTTTGCGATTGATCGCAGCTGCTGATGCTTCTTGGGAAAAAGATCTGATTTTAAGGATCTTCAAACGTTTGGTACAAATTTTTAAAACACTGTTATAACCCACTTGTTACTATCGTCCTTTTAAAAAGACGGCGCTTAAACAAAAATCTTGTGATTAATGAGGGTAAAGTGCACAAAAATTGTTGATGACATTTGAAAGTTGAAGTGTGTGGCAGTACAGTATAAGTATTGTGAGTGATCTTACGCATTATTCTTAAAATTTTTAAAGCTTATATTTTGCGTTAAACTTACCATGAGTGAAATGAGGTGAGTTATTTCATCTCGTTTATTCATTTTTAAACATATATTTTCCTTTTTTAAATATTCCTGTACAAAGTAGTATAAAAACATTTGAAAATATAAAAAGAGTAGCCCACCGGCATCGGGAACAAGGTCGGAGTTACCGGTGGTCAGGGGCCAAAGTCTGCTATTTTTATAAATTCGTCATTCCAACACGATCCCATTGTCATTTTGCTAAAAGTTTGTAATCTGCTAAATTCGTAATGGTCGATCATTGGTCGGTCAATGGTCTCGTAATAAATTGTGTTATAATGACATTGTCGTATTGCCATTATTATAAAACCCGTTAATAGAAATTATTTTCGAAAAACTACTACTATAGGAGAATGCCCACGGCGCTATTGATAAATGTACTCAATTCAACATTGTTGTCTTCATCAAATCATCTTTAAAATACTCGATGGCATGTCTAAATACTACCTCAAAAGATTTAACACAAACCACAATGGCATTTCCGAGATATTTACAAAAATGTATTACTTTTTGAGGTTATGATCGAACAAAAATAAGTTGGAAAAAGCTATTTGAAAGGGGTCTGAATTGGTTTACGGGTGAGCTGTATGCCAGTGAAGCACATTTGTGTAAAATCTGTAACAGTTTAGCTATGTCAGGTGGCCAGTTACTGGTGACCACCTATGACTACCTCACCAAGTCTTACTGCCAGTGGCGGCGTTAGGGTAGGGCGCGGTTGGGCGACCGCCCAGAGCGCCGTACATAACGGGGCGCCGCAGGCGCCCCTTTTATTTCCATGTGACTCAGGTTGGCTGGACAAATCTTAAACAAATCTTGACCTATCTGCGATCGACAATATCGCAATCCCGATTGACAAACTTGGCAACTTTGTCAATCGAGAATGAAATTGCTGAAAACCTCGATTTTGATAAAATAATAAGAGTTCGCCGACAGAAAGGCTAGAAAAGTCAAATTTTATTATTTTTTTTTTTTTTAATAAATGGTTATTTCTTTTAATAAATGGTAATTTCATTATATCTTTTTCCTTTTTTCATATGGGTTTGAATTGCAGTTAGGGGGCGCCGTATAAATCTCGCCCAGGGCGCTGGTAGTGCTAAAACCGGCACTGCTTACTGCCATAGATTTTGAGCATCTTCGTGCTTTAAAATCTTATTCGCGCTTTTCATGAAATTGCAAAGCATGAAATACAATATAATTTACATTTTTAAATACTCCTTTAGGCACAAAGTAGTATAAAAAACATTTTAAAATATAAAAAATAGTAATAGTCCGGCATCGGGAACAAGGTGGTACTACTACCGCTGGTATAGTTTCGGAATAAAAAGGCTGTAACATACAGACGGTCAGACAGACAGACATGACGACTCTTTAAGGGTTCTGTTTTTAGCCTTTCGGCTGCAGAACCCTAAAAAGGAACTCTTGCCTGAAGCGAGCATATTTATATTAAAATTTTTAGTCGAAAGTGTCATTGAATTATAAAAAAAACGAATTTCTGCGCCACACTTACGCCTGATGGTTTTATAATACCACTAAGTTGCACACTGAAGTGATGCTACAACTCGTTTCTATGTTTTTTACTTGCACCCGCACACTTTGACATTATTCACTTTTTTTTCTATAATCTGAACACGGCTGCGTCGCCACGGAAAATCTGCAATTCATTGTACAATATCCAAAACTCCGAAGATTAAAGCTGTTTTTGTTAAAAAAACTGAGGTTTTCATTAAAAACTTCCAAAATGTCCACTATCAGACATTAATTTGGCGACCGTGACAGGACACATTTGCAAAATTCGGATCGAGCACATACGAAGACAAAGAATTCTCATCAAAAAGAAATCTACCAAAGATTCATCGTGGAGGACTACAGACGCAAGAACTATATATTCGAAGACAACTAAGCCAGCCAGGTCGGTCAGCATAACGTGCCGCGCCCAGCCTTAGCTTCTACTACGTCGAGGTTCACCTTCAGCCTGCCATGCCAGTTCGAGGATTCCGTCAACATCTGCGACCAGCTCGTGTACCTATTAGTGCCACAGTCACCAGCGAGGACCAGTGTAGCCAGAAGCAACAGTCTGGCCTATCAGTTAAGTGCCTTTCCTATAGTTTACCTTAATACCTAAACCTATTTTCCTATCAAAAGGGTGGCTGTTTGGTACATTCCATTAGTTGACCGAAGTATCTAGCTATTTTAAAGCTCATTTCAAGTAAATAACAAGTAAATATCCTAAAATAGTAAAATTAAAATCCATTGTTCAGTGACAACTACCTACGTAATCATTTGTAAAATTGTAAGGTCATTGAAACTAATAGTTGGTAATTATATTCCCAGTATTTTCGTTCTACTGGGTAATCTGAGACCCTAAACTTAGGTAGTACGTGTCATTATTGTAATTCACACTATTTCAAATAATTTCGGCTGACTATTTCAGGACGCTGTCTGACGCTGCCGGTCACCGCTAGCCGCGTTTGGGTGACGTCGGCGCCCCGCCACGCCCACGCCGAGCTACCGCCGCTGCGCTGCCGCCGCGGTATTGACGCGCTTGCTGTCGCATGGCTGCGTTCGGGACCCAGGTGCCGCCGAAGAAGTATCAGGTAAGACTTCAAACATACAACTTTATTCCTTCATTTGACATTAGTGTGTTACTGTTTAGGTTACTCAATCAACTATAACTATTTTTCTTAAGTTCTCAGTGGTAGTTTATCGTTTGTTGTTGCTACTATTAATTATCAATAGATAAGATGTCTTTAAGCGAAGATAAATACACTAATACAAAACTAGCAAATAGTTCCTTCAATAGTCGTAGCTCGGTCAAAGGTCGTTTAACGAAATTAAAAAAATATTTAGATGTAGTATGCTCTTCAAAATTAACAAAAATCCAAGTTTAATAGTAAGGAATTAATATTGGTAAAATACGAGCTATGTCTAGCAAATTCGATGAACAGGTTCAGATTGAGGTCATTAATTGCGACAATATGGACTCTGAGATCGACGAACGTGATGAAATTGAGCAAATCTTTACTTCACATCTTGCAATTGCTGAAGAGCAACTTAATAAGTATAAGAATACTTCTCACGAATCTGATTTGCACAATTTATCACAATGTCATCACGATCAGTCATCTCAATGTAATCATGTTGATTTTAAATTACCACAAATACAATTGCAAGGTCTTTCTGATTGGGCGTGCCCTTAATGTATTGCCTAGTCCATCGCTCGAGCACATAACCAAAACAACCTTCGACGTTACAAGAAACTTGGACAAATTCATCAACATTTTTGGCAGCGCTGGCAAAAGGAATATGTAGCAGAACTACAGCAGCGCTCCAAATGGCGTACAAAATCAGCATCCCTACAAGTTGGAGATTTAGTTCTTCTCCAGGAGGATACACTCGGCTCAGCACCTGACCTCGAGTCAGCCACCTGTTCCCTGGGACCGCTGGCGTCACACGAGTCGCAGACGTGAAAACTACCAGAGGCTGCTTCAGGAGGCCTCTCACTCGGATTTGCCGCCTTGCCTACCTCTTCACCGGATGATGCCTGAAGAAGTGTAAAATAGTCTTTTGCGCCACATTTACGTCTGATGGTTTTGTAATACCACCAAGTTGCACACTCAAGTGATGTTTCTAAGTTTTTTACTTGCACCCGCACACGTGCGTCGTCACGTAAAATATGCAATTCATTGTACTATATCCAAAACTCCGAAGATCAAAGCTGTTTTTGTTAAGAAACTGAGGCTTTCATTTTAAACTTGCAAAATGTCCACTATCAGACACGGAACTAATTTTTTTTGAAAAATAAAAATTATCACCTTATTCCTATGGTATATCCAATTTTATTATTTATAATGCAACTATTTATTTAAAAAATACAAATGTTAAGATTCATCCGAGTCCGACTCTGGCAGGAGTATTTAAATAAAACTGATTGTCAATCAATCATACAAATTCAATCATATACATTATACTATGATATTGTGTTTGTATATTTAAACAATATTTTATTGCACTAACAATTTGTTTTATGTTAAAAATACTTACTTTATTATTTTAACAAGACGTTTGTACTATTTAAAAGCAAAATTTGTTTTGTATCCAGTTAATTAAACTTAGAAATATCCTTCTTTATTTAGTTACCTACCTGATTTAATGTTTGTATTTATTAATATCTGCATACTATTTTTATGGCGAAATGTGTCATTGCACTATATTATATTATGTTTACTTTGTGTACCGCATTTACCGCTAATAAATAATTTTGACTTTGTGTTAGTAATAATTTTGTACCTGGTTAGTAATAATTTTGTAAATATATTATTTACAGAACGAAAATTTTGCAGAATGACTCCCGCACCAACACACCGACACACCGACGCGGAACGTGAGGCTGCGGAAGCCCTAATAAAGTTGAAATGTAAGTTTCGTCAAACTGAAAACTATAAGTTTGCAATTTGTTTTTTTCAATCAGATCAGCAAAAAAACTATTGCAAGTGTTTACCTGATAAGTTATGGTTTGAAAAATCCGATATGGGAAGGTATGACATAGTAACGAGTTTCAGACTTCGCTCGGGACTCATTCCATTAAATACGTTCGCTCTTATGATGGGTAAGGTTGTTTCATCGAACTGTAGTGAATGCGATGTGGTAGAAGATGTTTACCACATATTGATGGAGTGTGTCCGGAATGAAGCCCTTAGAATTTTGCTGCTTGAATTATGCTGCCTAAAACTTTGAGTAAAATTTTCCAGTATTTAGAGTTTTTTCCCTCCAGGTGGCGTTGAAAAATTCCACCCTGTATAATCAATTAAAATTTTGAACAAGGCTGCTTTCCGGTAAAATCAAAATGTCTGTAATAAAACCATTGCATAAAAAAGGCTCTAAATCAGATAAAAACAATTACCGCCCCATTGCTTTGTTTGTGTGTGTGCGTGTGTATGTTTTCTTACTAATATTATAAAGAAGAAAGATTTGTATTTTTGATTGTGTGTGTGTGTGTATGTTTGTAATGAATAAACTCAAAAACTACTGTGCCGCTATCAAAAATTTTTTCACCATTAGAAAGCTACATTCACTTTGAGTAACATAGGCTATATTTATTGCTAGAAAAGATTTTTATTTTTTTTATTATAATTCACAAAACTGATGTACAAATGCAATAAGAAAAAGTTACAGAACAATTCTTCTGATTGACATCTACTAGATGTGAATCTAGCATGCGTATTATATGTAAAACACTTACTATTTTAAAAAAAAAACAACAATTAAGCAAACCTTACAAATTGTGAATTTTTCCAAAAAAAATAATGAAAAAGTTTTGAGAAAGAAAAATTTATAAATAATTAAGAAATATAAAAAAAAAACAAAAACATATTATACTTTTAAGACTCTAAGTTTAGTCCTAACTGAGGCTACAGAACCAGCAAAGACATCCATTTCACTACGAATGGAGTTGGCAAGAGAAAGCATGCTACCGCATGCTTTCTCTTGCCAACTCCCTGGGTGAAACCACCCAGAACGGGAGGAGTTATTTGATGATTTCCCATCCGTAAAAAAAAGGTGTAAAGCAAATGCCATAAAACATCTTACGTCGCATGCGCTGCGGAAACTGTTGATGATAGAACAAAAGTATGTTCTACAATATTAAAGAACTATACTATATGTCCAACCATTATCGTTATGTCACAATAACCACTTTTTACATTTTAAGTTTTATCATAGTTAGTTAAAAGTTGATAGAAATACCGACCATCATATTGTTTTCAAGACTGTTTCAATTCATGTAGATAACTTTTTGAATTGTTCAAATCGGCTATTCCAATCAATAGATATTACGAATTTAATAAGTCATAGAAACAGAAAAAAGTAAACGCTGTCGCGCCGTGCATATTATTATTATACCCGTGCGAAGCGAAAATAATTGCATGGTTAGATATAAACGCTTTAAAAATTAACCTAGAAAAAACTAAAATATTAAATTTCAAAACTCCTAAGAATAAATTTACACGTTACGTTACGTTAAAATTTTACACAAAGATCAAACAGCTGAACAAATTCATAAAATAAAATTTCTTGGTATTACAATTGATGAACGTTTAACCTCGAAGGATCATATTGATGAAATATGTATTAAAATAAATAAATTTGTTTTTGCCTTGAAAAAAGTTACAGATGAAACCTCCAGACAAACTGCGTTAATGGTATATCACTCCTATGTTTGCTCCATCATCAGGAATGGTATCATTGTCAGGGGAAACTCTTCTGAAATTACTAGGGTTTTGTTAGCACAAAAAATGCATACGCTCAAATTTCAATATGAACTGGACTGATTCTTGCAGACCAGTGTATTAAATCACACAACTATCTCACAGTTATTTGTATTTACATACATATAATTATGAAATCACAAAATTTGTCATAACTAACTCTTCACTTTTATTAACTTAAAAATAACATTAATAAACGTACAGTTACACAGTATCAATTAACAAATTATTTAATTTTAATGTTTATTGTTTCAATATTATAAGAATGGATTGACACATAATTAGAATAAGTATTAAAAAAAAATGCATTAAGACAATAATTAATTTTAGAAAAATACTCTTTATTTTGACAAGGTGATGCGTTATGGCATTTTGAGTTGCACAATACGATTGTTTTTTTTTTACATTAACACAATTTTGAAGAGCATTTTTTATTTCAGTAGCATTTTATATAACTTTGGCCCCCAGTACAAATTAACGTTTGACCGAATTTTCCTCAGTCGTTTCTAAGATAGACTAGGCAAAGCCCGAAAAAGATTATTTTACTTCCGGCATTTGACTTAAAATGTTGGTAATTCTAGGTTTGACTGAAAATACATCAGTTAGAGGCTGAAATTTGAATCTATTTCGTGGTTTGCCGAAAGGCGTTGATACAACCTAGGATGAAAAAAAGGGCGACATCTTCAAAATGAACAAGCCCCTTAAATAAAGAGAAAAAAAAACCTAGGATGAACTAGTCATTCCGCGAAGAGACTACATATCGATCGACCTTTGACTATAACATAAAGGGTGTAAAAAGACCCTTCACGAAGCCGAAAGGCATTTGTTCTCCCCATCATTGCGATCATTTTTTTGTTCTGGACCATACCTGGGAACCTTCTAGTTACGGAGATATTGGGGGACAAAGTTCCAATTTTTTCACAAGTTTTTTTTTAAATACTACTTTTTAAGGTTCTAACTTTACTTCAATTACCTCCATGGTCCGTTTACTATTCAAAGCATCCATCAGCAATAAGTTTTGAGCGCATTATATTGAGTTTTACCGTAAAATGTGATTTTTGACCCCAAAAAAAAATTTCGTTTCCCAGCAATTTTTTTTGCGTAAAGTTACTTAGTTTGATGTACGGAATGCTTGGTTGACGGCTTCGTGAAGGGTCTGTTTACACCCCGTATATATGGCTCCACTTATCTTTGACTCTCTACTAAACTTTATTACTGATCTTCCTTACAGAAAATTCTGCATAGTTTTGTAAAAATGGCTAATTTCACATGCTTTTTTTCAATAGCCGAGTATCTAAAAAAAACTATCGTCAATCACATCACTACCGAATTGCATTGTAGAGAATTGCCTCCACTATACGATATTGTGTTTGTATATTTAAACAATATTTTATTGGGCTAACAATTTGTTGTATGTTAAGAATACTTACTTAATTATTTTAACAAGTCGTTTGTAGTATTAACAGCAAAATTTGTTATTATTGAGTTAATTAAACTTAGAAATATCCTTCCTTATTTAGTTACCTAACTAATTTAATGTTTGTGTTTATTAATATTTGCATACTATTTTTGTGGCGAAATGTGTCATTGCACTATACGTTATGTTTACCTTTTGTACCTTATTTACCGCAAATAAATAATTTTGACTTTGTGTTAGTAATTGTACCTATGGCATATTATTTAAAGTACGAAAATTTTGCAGAATGTCGCCAGCCTCCTACGCCGCCTACACCAAATCGGAGCGTGAGGTTGCGGAAGCTTTATTGATTCTGAAATGTAAGTTTCGTCAAACTGAAAAGACAATAATTAATTTAAAAAAATACTCTTTATTTTGACAAGGTGATGCGTTATGGTATTTTTTTACATTAACACAATTTTGAAGAGCATTTTTTATTTCAGAAGCATTTTATATAACTTTGGCCCCCAAACTTAGAATCTTTTGTACTGATCTCCCTTAGAGACAGCTGAACGTCGGGTACATCTTCAAAATTAAGAAATTTCTCTTTGGCATCTTGAATCTGATTCCTAGCAAAGAGTGTGTTTATTATTGAGTGTTTCGTTCCCACCTTGTATAAACCATCAACTGAAACACTTCGAGCATCTCCTTTGGCTCTATCGATGCTGGGAATAGGTATGGTGAAAGGTTTTCCAATCGCGATTGACGGAAAGTTTTGTTTAAATAATTGTTTCGTAACAAACAAATGCCTGAGCATGTAGACCTTCAATAGCCCTTTTTTGTTTATATTTATATATATTCTATATGTACAACGAATGCATGGAACAAATGTTTGAACATGTAACAAGTGCAGTCTTCGCAGTACAAATTAACGTTTGACCGAATTTTCCTCAGTCGTTTCTAAGATAGACTAGGCAAAGCCCGAAAAAGATTATTTTACTTCCGGCATTTGACTTAAAATGTTGGTAATTCTAGGTTTGACTGAAAATACATCAGTTAGAGGCTGAAATTTGAATCTATTTCGTGGTTTGCCGAAAGGCGTTGATACAACCTAGGATGAACTAGTCATTCCGCGAAGAGACTACATATCGATCGACCTTTGACTATAACATATATATGGCTCCACTTATCTTTGACTCTCTACTAAACTTTATTACTGATCTTCCTTACAGAAAATTCTGCATAGTTTTGTAAAAATGGCTAATTTCACATGCTTTTTTTCAATAGCCGTGTATCTAAAAAAAACTAATTGTCAATCACATCACTACCGAATTGCATTGTAGAGAATTGCCTCCATTATATGATATTGTGTTTGTATATTTAAACAATATTTTATTGGGCTAACAATTTGTTGTATGTTAAAAATACTTACTTTATTATTTTAACAAGTCGTTTGTAGTATTTAAAAGCAAAATTTGTTTTGTGTTGAGTTAATTGAACTTAGAAATATCCTTCTTTATTTAGTTACCTACCTAATTTAATGTTTGTGTTTATTAATATTTGCATGCTATTTTTATGGCGAAATGTGTCATTGCACTATATGTTATGTTTACCTTTTGTACCGCATTTACCGCAAATAAATAATTTTGACTTTGTGTTAGTAACTGTACCTATGGCATATTATTTACAGTACGAATATTTTGCAGAATGTCGCCAGCTGCCGCCTACACCAAAACGGAGCGAGAGGTGGCGGAAGCATTGCTGGACCTGAAATGTAAGTTTCGTCAAACTGAAAACTATATGTTTGTAATTTATTTTTTTCATTCAGATTTTTATCAGCAAAAAACCTATTGCAAGTGTAAACCTCCATTTTTTCTTTGCAGATGGCCGAGACAGAAACGAGGTAAGTTGTTACAACTAAACGTGAACGAAAATAAATTTCATCGATTGCAAATAAGATGCCTAACAAAACTTATGCTTTATTTTAGAACCAACCAACCAGATAAAGGTATAATAACTTCGCCAAAAGTTGGACTATGTATTAGGGTGGAACACTTTTGTATGAAAAATGCTTTTTTTTTTCGAATTTCGGATTGGAATATCAGGGAAAAGTTGCTTTATATAAATACGAATAACACCGCTTTATTCGGAAGTTCTAGCTTGAGAGCTTGAGTCTCCGCCTGAGATTTGAAACACCTTTTAAGTTTTTATGGATATTTCCTATGGTACACTCTTTAAAAAATTATAACTAAATATGAAATGTTGTGACTGTAAAGATTAAAACAAAGCAATGGTTTCGGTAGTAAAAATATGAATTTAAATAAAAAACGTTTTTTTTTGTAGTAAAATCCATTTTCGTCCCGATGTTTGGAATGATCTTTCGATATGCTAATTTAGATTTTATGAATCCCTTCCTTGCCACAACAGACTGAGACTTGTCGCATACACTTAAAGCTGCTTCTGTAACAACTTTGACGGATCTCTTGGGTGTGGCAAGGCAGTCTCAGAAACTCCAATACAGGATCGCCTTCATTTCTTAAGGTTTGTTTTAAGGTCTTGTTTCACCTCATTGGAAGTATTCGACGTCAATTGAATGTTGTTTGAAAGCACGTACTTAACCAATTATTCTGCATTTTTTAACACTGGATAAGACCCGTTTTTCCTATAACGATTCATTTGTAAGTACGTTGGTCTTCTAAAATGTTTGTTCGTCTTGTGGCACCCGTTTTTCTCTCAAAGAAGTATAGCTTACAATAAGTTCTTTACATTTACATGCAGCTATGTCAAAAAAGTTCTACTCGGTACTCTGAACTCTTGTAACTTTTTAAAATTACAACATGTTGAGTAAACACTTTTTAACCGACTTCAAAAAAGGAGGAGAGGTTATCAATTCGTCGGAATCTTTTTTTTTATGTATGTTCACCGATTACTCGAAGACGCCTGAACCGATTTGGAAAGTTCTATTTTGTTTGAAAGAGTCTACTTCCAGTCTAGTTGGTCCCATAGAAATATTGTCATGATCTGATCATGGACTTCGGAGATATCGTACAGAACTCTTCAATAATAGATAGCAAATCTGTCGAGACTGCTGCAATCGCTTGGATGTTTATGGTTTATGCATCACACATCATAACATAACATCACGCCTGTATGCTCTGAGGTGGTATGCAGGTGTGTACAGTACATCCAAATTTCGACAGTTAGTTATGTTAACACGTTCAACGCCACGGAATAAAATACGGAAAACGGAACGTACTGGTGTCGCCCAACATTGTCCGACATGGCGTTGAACGTGTTAAGTTCCATTTGATTGGGGATAAGACCATTACCATGAAATGTTTTGTTAATTAACAATGGAAAATAATTGCATGGAAAGTATTTGTATAGGATATTACAACTAAAAATGAAAAAATAAAAAAACGTTTTAGCAACACTTTAGCTTCAGAAGTCGGTGACTTTAGTTTGTTTGATTTAGTTTTGTTGTCACCGACTTCTGAAGCTAAAGTTATTTTTCACTTTTTTGTGTTTTTGAAGTCGGTTTTATTTTTTGTTAATAACTATAAGGCTCGTTTGTGAGTTATGATTGAAATAACGATTTTACTCATAACTCTTAAACTTTCGCCGCGACTATTTCAGTTATTCCAAAAAAGTAGGTTTTTTAGTTGTCTTTCAAATTTTTAAGTCTTGACGATGACGATCTATCACAAAACTTCGGACATTTTATCTTTTGTCTCGTAGAACTCATGATAAAACACTTAAATCCGTAAATCAACAAGAACTTTCGAAAATAATTAACCTAATAATAAAATTATCGCAACTAGCTGAAACAAACACCGCAATTCGTAGTTCAGTGCGTGCCACCCTCCCCGCTTTGTCCCACACTTGCCACTCCGTTACTGCGCCAAAATGTAACTTTTTATCACTATTCCAAATCAAGATTCGAAACAAAATAAATTTCGTTCCACCCTACTATGTATGCTGTTGCAAAAAATACGAGGAAATCCGATGATGCTAGTACATCTATCCGTCAGTGTGTTTTACTAGGCTAGGCTGGAGCTTGGAGAAATCACCATTCCAGTCATCATGACGTGAGAATTCCTAATCTAATTTTCAACGTTATTCCTCAGGACATGCATAAGGGTGAAAATTGGTCTAGCGTCAGTGAGCACGGTAGTACCTCATTTCTCTGTCTACTGGGGTTTTACGTTTGGATCTAAGATGTTTAGTTACCATTTGCTTATGTAAGAAATTAAGCATAAATGTGAATAACAAGCAATGTCCCATCAAAACTTCTTCTATGGCTTATCTTACAATGTTATTGATTTTCAGTGTAACGCACAACCACAAACGGGCAGTCAATCAGTTAGGTAAACTCTTTGCCTCATGTGGAGGTTGCACAAAATGACAATAGCGAGAGCGATCATGATTCAGAGGTAGGTTTCGATTCTTATTTGTCCATAACGCTACTCTGTTCCCATCTTCTATTTCGTTGCTAAAAATGTAATTATGTTTTCAGCGAAATGTTAAAATTGAACGGAGAACAAAAACTCGCAACTCCAACAAATCTACACAAAAATGTACTCCTCAGTACAATCGTAAAGAATCAATCGGCAAACAAGCCCGTGGCTCGTTGAATGCAAATAATACAAGACGGCGATCTATCATCAGCAGCACACCAGTCCCTAGCAGCAGTGCACAGGAAAACATAATATTATGTTGCAATCAAGCAACACAGAGAGAGGAATCATTTTTACCTGTACCTGATCCTGGAATCCAAGTGGTAGAAGCACTCGTCAAAGTTCTTTACAGTAGATTCCAGCATTTAATATCCCAAGCCGGTGTGAACTTGGATGGTTTGATGTCGATGTCAGAATTAGAGCGTAATGAGGAAGTTTTATATATCGCACCGAATGCAGCAGAGTTTGTTGAAGAAGCTGGTGCTGAAGAAGTAGTAGAAGATAACGGTGGTGAGCAACAAGTGAATAGTTCGAATAATGATAATTCAAACACACTACGCGTTCGTAGGATGTCAGCGCAAACTACTAATAATATCGAGATTGTGAATGATGTTGATATGGTAATTTTCTTTCCTTTATTTATTCCTATACAAATACAATTACATTTTTAAATAGTCCTTAGAAAAAACAATATAAAAAACATTTAAAAATATAAAAAATTGTAGCCCACCGGTATCGGGAACAGGGTCCAAGCTACCGGCGGTCAGGGCTCCAGAGAGAGGAACCTCCTAACAATACGAGCCGTGTCCTGGAGTACCGCTTTCTGAATCGAGCCCTTGATCCAGCTGCCTAACGAGAGCCTCCTCAGATGTTGGTCGAAGCTCTTGGCAATTAAGCCATGGGCTGATACAACTATCGGCACAATGATCGCTGAGTCCACATCCCACAAGTCGACAACCTCGTGAGCCAAATCAAGATACTTGATTTGCTTTTCTTTCTCGGCTTTCACGAGGTTCTCATCATGTGGGACCGTTATGTCAACAATCATTGCGCGCCGCTCTGATCGATTCACTACTACTATATCAGGCTTATGTAATGATAATAATGCTTACTTATAGCTTACTTATATGGTAATCATTATTTCTTTCTTTTTTATATTTCACTATCAAGTATTCTTGGACAGTCCGATCTGCAGATTCATAACGATAGTGTAGAGAGACCTTCAAGACTCGTCACTTTAACTTGCTATTGTTTGTTAATCTTCATCCAACAAAGGAGCGCAGTGCATGTTCGCTGTATTCAATTTTGTACTCCCAGTCGCAATAATTCAAAGGAATCTTGCAGTTGGTAACACTCGCACGCTTACATCGTTATATAATCACGAAAAGAACAAACTAAACTAATCACCATGTCCTTTCAGGTGCCGATTGGGAATGGCAACGCTAAAGTGTCTGCAAGACTGCTGAATGCCATTGACTGGAACTCGTATACCTCGCTACAAGGCAATTACTTCGGGCTATCTTCCCGCGAAGGTAATTCAAAAATAAAAATTTGTAAAAAAAATATACACTACGTATTGTACAAAATTCTTATGTATTTATTTTCTTTTAGGGTATTGGCGACGAGCTCGCTAACAGGCAAGCAGTCCCCGGCGTTTTTGAATAGACCTCCGAAGAAAATTTTAGATCCCCAACTTGTTGTTGATATTGTGAAAACAGTTTCAACAAAATGTGGTGTTCCAAAGAATTTAGTGAGGTAATTATTTGATTCAAAACTTAATCATGCCCACTTTTGTTCCACTTCTTCTTGCCTTTCACTGACGACATCTGCCTACAGGAAGTGAAAAGAAATGACCAAAACATTCGCCGTTGTAGGGTTAAATGTCACACAATAATGTTGATTGTTTTTTTTTGTTTTTACAGAAACAGTGTAACAATCAAGTGCGCAGACGAAGCAAAGTTATATCGTAATCGGCAAAAATCGGGCAGACATCAGCAAGCTCGCAAGCCTCTTCATCCAAACGACGAAAACGTTCCGCCATCTACACCTTCATCGGACGAATCTCACGCTAATATGAAATAATAAAGTTAAATTGAAAACTTTAATAAAATTTTATTTTCATTCAGCCATTTAAACAATAATAAAACAAGTTAATCAATTTAATTAGAATTAAATATCAAACAATTGAATACCGAAAAAGGAAAACCATAAGAGTAATTAAGTACCTTAAAAGGTATTGTTTCGACGTACTAATATACTTATCTAGATTTGTTGGCGTTTGTACAAATCTAGATAAGTACACTAGTACGCCGCACATCAAGCTACTACAATCTGTCAAAGGATACAGTGGGCGAATGTGGCCCAAGCGTCGCCAAGGATGAATCAAATACCAAATGGAAGGGTACAATGTACTGTTCAAACACGCAGAAAGATATCAAAATCTGTCCGAGAGATTTCGAGAAATGATAAGCTTATTTTTGTCTTCAAAGATATTATTGATTTTTATTATTTTGTTTCACTGTCAATATTATCATAGTTTTTCCTTGGTATTTGCAATTGAAAATCATAACTTCATTCTTACGATCGTCATTATACAACATTATCATCTTCATCATCATCGAGTAACGATAAGTTTATTTTAAGTTTTCATAGTTTAGTTTTGCTTTTTTGACGAATATTACTATAGTTACAACTTCGTATTTTATTATTACACTTAAAAAAAATATTTCTTGTCTTCTTTTATCTCTTGTTTATTTTATAATGGCGAAGAGGGACCAACCCGAAAAGATGATCAATTAATAATGATAATAAAAGATGATATGATTATTTTTTACTATAAATACTAAAAATAATAATAATAAACATATCCGACAATGTCGCTAAATAAAATAAGTAATCTATAATTACTTCTAAGGCAAAAATAAACTTATCTTTACTCAATGATGATGATGATCAACAACGATGATTATACAAATATGACGCGAAGATTTTTAACTCTAAATACGTAATACGTACCTTTAACCAATAACATTCCGACAATGTAGCAAAATATAAAATCTATCATTACTCGATGATGGCATGATGAATAATGATGATTATAGGGATAAAGTAATGATTTTTAACTATAAATAACAAGAAAAAACTATAATAATACTCGAGAATAAAGCAAAATAAAAATCCGTAGTAACTTCGGAGGCAAAAATAAGCTATAATTTCTCGAAATCTCTCGGACAGATTTTGATGCCCTTCTGCTTGTTTGAACAGTACATTATACTCTTTCATTTGGCATATGATTCATCCTTGGCGACGCTTGGAGCAACTCCCATACATTTTTGGCATCACCTACCCCTACAATCGAACAACCGGCCAATGTGCAATGGATAGATTGTGGTACCTATCAAAAGCTACAATAATATTTTCGTATTAGTACACACGGCGGCACATGAAGTACATTTCCAGTATTACTTGGTCTCGCTTTGTGTTTTCCTATACAATGTGAGATCCGCATAAACTGGTTCTGTATAGCTTGATTGGCCGTCGTGCATACCCTCTCTGGCAGATCAAGGGCCCCTCGATAGAATTTGCTTCGGGCCCCGCGCTTGCTTAATCCGGCACTGCTGTCAGAATCGGGGTGTGCGAATTCATGGCAATGGCCCTTCATCCCGGCCGGCAATCATCTTATCTTAGCCATAGCTTACAGCGTAGTGGCCCAGTTTTAACTATAGGTGCCGTATATTATTCCCAAACGCATCAAGAGAGTTAGGTATTTAATTAATAGCAATGACAGTTTTATTACTACCTATGTGGATCTTAAAGAGGTCAGAAGTTAATTTTGAGTTCGTTTAGTCGATTTCGGTAGTGATTTTCTGAGCCAATGCATACATTTTAAAAAAAACGAACTGACTTTTACTATTGACACCTGACTCCAAAGTTCAAAACTTGACATTCCCGCAGATGTTTTGTAGGTTATGTCACGTTAGGTTTTAGTTTTAGTCGTGCTAGTGCTAAATATATAATTTAATTGTTTATTAAGTAATACTCCCTATACCACCCTTCAGCAATGGAGGACATTGAAGAAGCAGAATTAGTGGCCGCAGAACATGATCGTTTAGTGAGTGCTATTTCGAAGTTAGATAAAACTCAACACATAACAGAGCCTACACGAAATGAGCCCACAAATCTTAGCACAGAGTTCAACCTCATAAAGAGAACTAACAGACTAAACCTTAACAACGTCGCCAAGATATTAGAAGATACCGCACACCACGTACAGATAAGTAAGAAATTAAAAAAGACTCAGAGTGAGTCTAGAGTTCTGAGCAAGCCGTTAGAGAAGCCACAGGCTGAGAGGATCAAGAGAACAATAGGTTATGAGGAAACTAAAAAGAAAGTTGGAAGATGGGACCCAATAGTAGCAAGGGCCCGGACTGTAGATTATGTGGCTTTCCCAATAAAACATATATCGTCTAAACTTGAACGAACAGGGGATTTCTTAACAAAACTTAAGTTAAAGTCAGATTTAGAAAAAGAACTAGATAAATTAGATCCCGCTCCAATGGTGGAGGATGAAGAGGAGGAAGAGCCACTTTTCCCAATGACTTATGAAGAGATGGTGGAGCACAGACAGCATCTAGCTAAAATGAGGGCACAACAGTCTTATAAGGCGGCTAAAGCTAAGAGGCAAAGCAAAATAAAGAGCAAAAAGTATCACCGGTAAGTGTGAAACTATGTACATTAATTTAGAACCAAAGAATTCAGTAAATAATTAAATGGTAAATGTTCACCACCTCCTCCAATAAAGTGGAGACATGTCTCCCAGTAGTAGGAATGTTTTATGCTGGTTATACACAATTTTACAATTTTTATTTGCAGACATTATGTTATATCATGATTTTGTTTTATTTTAGTGTACTGAAGAAAGAAAAACTGAAACAGGAACTGAAAGAATTTGAAGAGTTACAAAAGAAAGATCCTGAGGAGGCTTTGAAGAAGTTAGAATCAATAGAAAAGGCTCGAGCTCTAGAGAGGCACACTCTGAGACATAAGAGCACAGGGAAATGGGCCAAGAACAAGTTGATTAGGGCCAAGTACGATAAAGAGGTAAGGAAAGACAAAGGATTTACTCTTATGTTGAATACTCCTGAAAAAAACACATGCTGGCAAGAATTATAAATAATTTTAATTAAATAGTCTTCTTTCTTTATCGTGTGGTTAGTGCCTAACCTGGTGTCAGAGTTTTTATGCCGCCTATGGGCCTCTGACTTGGCTTTGTATTGTATTGTATAACGGGCTGGTGTCCGCAACTCCATGTCTAAGCGCATATTTTATGTACGGGTGGGAAATTTATTTGATCCACCCTACTCCCCAAGAAAAGCCAGCAGCGACTCCTGACTTGGCTTTACATGCCGTTGTGACATATCTGTCAAGCATGCTAGTTTCCTCACCATGTTTTCCTTCACCGAAGCAAGTGATTATTATACAGTACTCATATAAATCCGAAATCAGAGGTGCGTTTCTTGGGTTCGAACTTGAGACCTAACTTGGACTTGAGTTGAATATTAACTTGTAAATAATAGATGAATTCCCAATAACTACATAACATTATGCCTGTTATTCCTGAAGGGTTAATTTTAACAGAGGTGTACTCATAACAACACTTCTGCCAATTCCAGTAACTATGTGGTGTGATAGAATGAGTATTATAATAGTAGAGAATAACTTCTCTTTATTATGTTTCAGGTGAGACAGCAACTAGCTGATCAACTGGCTGTTGGCAGAGGTCTAACAAAAAAGGTACAAGACAATCAAAGCTCAGATGATGAGGCAGATGATGAAGCAACACCTAACATCTCATTATCACAAGATCCCTTGAACCCGTGGATGATGCAAAGATCAGACAAATCCAATGTGAATGCTGAATTTGACTTTGGTTATAAGAAATTCATACAAAATAAAATGAACAAACGGAAAGATGACAGTGATAGTAACTCAAATGACGAAAATATGGATGATGAACATGTTACTAAAAATAATGAACTCAATGTTTTGAAAGCAAGTATCAGCAAACTGTCTAATAGAGAAACTCTAGATGAAGAAAGTAGTGATGAAGAAACTGTAGATGCACAACCAGTGGCTTGTACTAATGTAGTCCAACCTACAAATAAACGAAAAACTCGTCAAACAGAAACTCAACAAATAGAAAAAGAAGTTAATCAAGTCCTAAATAATCAATTATACAAAAAGTCAAAGAAAGCAGTTGCTAAATCAAAAGTTAGTAAACCAGTTGCCACTTCAAATTGGGAGGTAGAAGCTATGAATGATACTGAATCAAAACCTTCAGAAGATGTATTATCGGCTTTTGAAAGTCATGAAACCAGTGTTGCACAGAAGGTAGAAAAGAAGCTGGGAGAAATAAGGCGAAACATTGAGAGATTGGAAAAGGCAGGCCGGGCAAATAAAAGGGAAACTCAAAAAATAAAAGATACACAAGGCAGAGATAATTTAGAATATCTTAAATTCAAAAACAAGAAAGTCAAGGCTGTGATTGATGTAGAACTATTTGAAACAACATCTAAAACAATTACAGATTCTGCAAATGAAGAGAAGGATCAGACCATATCTAAAGTACTGAATGCAGCTAAAACACCTGTACAAGAATCTGGAGATTCTAACATTGATCCTAACAGATTTATTGCAGTTAAGCCAAAATACTTGAACAGTGCTATTTCACAAGGTGAAAATGAATATGACCAGTTGGATGATGACCAAGTAGTGCCTAGAGTTAACATAGAGGAAGTTTTTGAAGAAGATGATGTAGTAGCCAGTTTCAGACAAGAGAAAGAAGATGAAGCCAATAAAGATAAACCTGAGGACATTAATCTTACGTTACCAGGTTGGGGAGCATGGGGTGGTAAAGGTGTTAAGCCTCAGAAACGTAAAAGAAACAGATTTATCCTTAAAGCTCCGCCTAAAATCCCGCGTCGCGATGAAAACAAAGGCGACATAATAATCAAAGAGTTTAAAGATCCGAAACTTGCAATTCATAAAGTTAAAGATGTCCCATTTCCCTTTGAAAGTGTCAAAGACTATGAAGCATCTATCAGAGCGCCTTTGGGTAATACTTTTATACCTGAGAAGGCACATAAGAAGCTGATTCGTCCAAGCATCATTACTAAAGCTGGTAAAATTATTGAGCCAATGGATGAGGATGAGTTATTGGTGCCTAAAAATCGGACATTCAAGAATGAAGCTGTAATTAAACTTTTGGGTCAAAAGAAATAAACAATTTCATGTAAATGTAGCTTTTATTTAAACTTAAATTAATCTTATATTAGACACCAACTCTTACAGGGGGAGATACTAGTATGACACCATCACCCCTCACAAATAACATGGGAATGTTTCTTTTAGTTGTTCTGTACACTTCTTCATAAGTTTCTTCATCGATTTCAACTGTTGTTATAGTTTCTTCTGCATCACCCAGTACCATGTTCAAATGTTGGTCATAGGCCTGGAATTAAAGAACATTTTAAAATAAAAACACTGATGAATTAATGTTATTTTCAAAGTATGGCTAGCTTGAAACTAAACTACATTTTAATAGAAGATGCTTGTGTTGGATTAATTAATAATAGACTGGAGGGCCAGAAGTAAATGACTTCACTTCTATGTACAAGAACGGGAGGCAGGTTCTCTTCAGTGATGGATTTATTGTTTGCTTTTGGTGGTGGCGAAAAGTACATCAACATTTTTTTGAACAGATAAATTTATCTTGAATGACATCATGATTTGGATGATGCTATTATTTCACAGATGTGTGAATTGATAAGATAAGTATCATTTTGACTAATTTGACAGAAATACATGTGTAAACTCATGCGTTTTCACAGAGCGCCACCTGCTACTATCCTTACATACTCCTTTCGTCTCTACCATGTACATACATCTAGTCAACACGCACGCCCTTTGCGAGTACTATGCACCTGACCTTTCTGAAGAACATCAATAAGGCAAGTTAATTTACTACTGATCTTTGACTGTAGAATCAACTCCTATTGTGACATTTATAATTTTTGTTTTTATATATTTATCATTCTATTAATTTTGACATACATACCAAATAATTTGTGTTTATCTCTCGCATTAATTTTTTTTTTTTTATATTTCATATTTCACATGCAATCAAGTATTTGTACGCCTTTTGGCATAACATAGCGACCTATGATCTCTTTAAGAACTATATTCACTACCTATGTTACACAAATAAAATTGATTTTTGATAATTTTTTATTTTTGTAATTTTTGAGACTTACATGTAGCTTTCCTCTTAGCTCGCGCTCATTGCGCATTTTGACGTATATCCTCTCGTCCAAGCTGAGTCTTATGAGATCCAGAGGCTCCTTCACTGTCATAACAGATACCTGCAAATTTTATGATAGTTAATAATACCTACAATTTACTTCGCAAGATGTCCGAGCTTACGGTGTTAGTTAATTATTAAATAAAAGTTTAGCAATAAGTTGTTCAGTAAAGGAATTACAGTAAATAGTTGTGTACAGAGAAAGAGAACACTTACATTTTCACCATCGTCTGCCATAACTGCCGGTTAGCTTTAGAAAGCGTTAAAATATTTAAAAAAATGTTTGAATATGACGATCAGAGTAGAGATTCTGTCGTAAATAGTTAATAATCGTAGTAAGCAATCAATAAGAGGCGGCTACGTTCAATATTTGAGGTTAGGCTATTTTGACATTGTTTGTTGCCTTTTTTGACGTTCGAAGAGTTGTCGTTTTTAAATTATTACATAAAAAAAAATCATTGAATTACTCCACTAAATTATTTATAATCGGGTGGAGCTAATCCTGTCCGTAAAAATAATGTTTGTTTTTCTGCTATACGGCAAATAGTTGTTAAAATACCGAGTTGCTGACTTTTGTTATGTATTACCAATAAATTCGATTGACATCAATGTTCTTAGTTTAACTAAGGTTATCATCTGCCTAGCCTTTTCCAACTATGTTGGGGTCAGCTTCTAGACTTACTGGATGCAGCTGAATACCAGTAATTTACATGGAGCAACTGCTTATCTGACCTTCACAATCCAGTTAGTACTGGGTGGGTAATACGATACTCCTTGATAAGACTGGAAGATCAATATTACCCAGTTTAACTAAGGTGTTCTTAACTAAGGTGTTTTTTCTAATAAGATCACTCTAGCTTGGTTTTAAATGACACGTATCTTAGGGAATCTTCAGTGTCAGAATAGCATAAAACGTTTTTTACATAAAAACATAAAATCATTTAAAAACTCAATAGTCAATTATTCAACCATAGACACAATGTTTCGCATAGAGAAATAAACTATGAGTTTAACAATTTTGTAGTGATGCCCACGCATCACTACAAATGTCAAATATCGCGTCAACGCGTGTCACGGATTTTATTGCGAATGCGAGAAGGAAGATTTATTATTGGTTTATGACAAAACAGAGTTTAATTTGTAGTGTTTAATGACATTAATGTAACGAAATGGTGAGAGGCGGGTAAGTGTTTAGTTTACCTTTACTATGTGGATTATACAACGATGTTTGGCATAGTGTGTTCATGATGCAAATGTTTACAGGCGTGATCGCGATAGAGACCGCGATCGTAGGCGGTCTCATAGTCGTTCGGCAACGCCGGATCGCAAGAGGAGGAGGTCCAAGTCTAGATCGAGAGATAGGGCCTCTAAATCGACGAAGAGGAAGCGCACCCGTAGCAGGGAGAGGGAGTCAAAGAGGGAACGTAGCAGGGATCGTAACGAGCGGGATAGGGACCGTGAGCGTGACAGGGATCGCGACAGGGACCGAGACAGGAAAAGGTATGTAATAAACAAACTCATATAAAATTTATCAAAGGCCAATGACCATAACCATGGTTGAGGAGAATACATAAGTGAACAGGTTCCTTCTATCTGGCAGAATCTTGATGCTCCGAAATTTATTTGGCATAACACACTTGGCATAATCTTCTTGAAACGAATATTTGTAGGACATAAAAAATATTTAATATAAATATGGTTTGGCTGAATGTTTATATATCCGAATTTACAATGGCATACTTCTAAGATGGCAGAATTTTATTGGGCAAAATTACCTTTGGCAAAGTTAAAATTCCGCATAATGTCGTTTAGCATAAAGTTTATTTGGTACAATTTCACTTGGCATACTATGAAGATGGCAGAATTTCATTTGCAATAATTTTATAAGGCATATTGTCATTTCTATAAAATTGCATTTTTAACTTTAAATTAAAATTAAAATATTGACTAAAAAAGTCATAATGTTGTGCTACAAAAGTTAGTAACAGAAACGAATTGCTGCAAAAACGACTCCATACAGTCTTGTGTGTCCTACCCCTAGAATGTAATTTAAGCCCGCAAAGCCGCAGAGGGGCGAGGCCTCCTGGACCGCGAAGCCCCGGAGCACCGGAGGCGTGACAGCATGATGCATGCTTGCTTGCATGCTGCATGCTTGCTGCATGCAGGGTGCATGATTCTTACATGGAAAATAATGATAATACATAATACATGCAGAAAGATAATTAAATAATGAATCAAACAAAATACATAGACAATTTACACTAAACTAATCTATAATTTCTCTTTTATGTGATAGATGAGTCTTACAATAATTATGGGTATGTTTATGCCAAAAGATGATTATAACTGTTGACTGTCAGAGATATAATAGTTCTGCCTTTTAATGACTATTGATATGAAATGTATGCCAAAAGACGATTCTGACTGTAAGCTTTCTGCGATATTATTGTTCTACTTTTGAATTCTTATGGATATGAAATTTATGCCTAAAGATGATTCTGACTTACAAAATTATGCGTTTGGATGCGTGATAAATGAGTGTTAGCCAAATGATTTTCTTAAAAATCAAGTTTATGCTATCTGTTGTAAAACAAAATAATATTATGACATAAAAAGTTCTGCATAAATAAATAAATAATAAATATGCAGTCTGAGTTTCAACCAGCTTTGCATTGATTCTAGTTTCAATTTCAAATGGGCATTTTCTGAGATAATAAGTTGTATATCCTGTAGATCTCAAATTGCCCTTTTTAATACCTTTTTTTATAAAATGTTCAATGTTTGTTAAAGTGATAAAAGAGATGACAAGAGGAATGGCTCTGGAAAATCCTCCAGGAAAAAATCACCAGACAAAGAAAAAGATGAGAGATCCAAGTCTAAGGAGAAGGCTCTCAAATCTGATGCTGAATATGATCCAGGAACTGTTGATAAGGTTAGCTGCTGTTATTATGTTTTGTGTAGAAGAGGAAAGAGGCTAGTCCCGAAAACTTTGCTAATTATTGTGAACGGCAATTTAGGTTTATAAGTTGCCAGATAACAGTTTTATATCTGGAATTTTGTTAACAATTATCTGCATCTAAAATTCCTTATCATTGTTCACACAAACATAGTGTTTGTTCAATCAAAGGCTCTCCAAAACATTTTCAATAAATAAAATAAGAAAAGAATGTCTAAATTAAATGCATGTAGAATAATTCGAGACTTGGCAATTTTGTATAATTATCACCTGCTTTGGTGAAGGAAAACATTGTAGGGAAACAAAACTAGCATGTCTGAGAAATATTTCTCAATGGCATGTAAAGCATAAAAACTCAACATCAGGTTAGGCACTAACCACACGAAAAGAAAAAGAATTTTACTCCTAGTCAAATCCAACATAGCTGGAAGTCAGGTTATTGGTACAGCCTCTTAGATATCAGAAGTATCACACTTAGGTACGTAATCAGCACCATTGTCTGCCCTCTAGGAAGAAGAACAAAGTCGTTTGGAAGCTGAAATGCAGAAGCGTCGCGACCGCATCGAGCGTTGGCGCGCCGAGCGTAAACGTAAAGAACTGGAGTCTGCCAAGAAGGAGGTGCAGAAAGGCAGCCTTGTGAGCAATATACAGCTGCCAGCCAAGAAATGGTCATTGGAAGACGACTCTGGTGATGAAGGTATGTATCAACTAGTTTCAAATGAAATGTAACATCAATAAATTCTCTGTTATACTGCGCTATCTAGTTATCCTGAGTATTAGGTGTGTTTGGGAGATATTCTGCCATTGCTGTTGTTTCATTCTTCAACTAAAACACTTGGACAAGGTCCATCCTTTTCACACATAAGTTATTGTTTTTTGTAGTTTCCAAGGTGCATGAAGTTTGATTAAAGTTTCATTAAAATCGGTTCAGTCATTTCGAAAAATAATCACTTGAAATGCCGTAAGCCGTAAACGCTCTTAAAAGCATCGTACATTTTGTTAAGTGTATCGTATTAGAGCTCATAGGGACATTTCAAAGTATTGTATCCTGTGTACAGAAGATTAATATTACTTTTTTCTTATCATCACAAAGCAGGTGAAGACCAGGGTGTGGAACCCAAAGAGAAGCCAGTAGTGGAGGAGAAGAAGATAGAGGAAGAAGATGAAATTGATCCTCTGGATGCTTACATGCAAGAAGTGCAACAGGTCAGTGCTGCCACAGTTGTAACATTTATCGTTAAAAACTTTTTGTTGAATTATTTTAACCCGGCGCCAATGACGCTGGGTCATATTGACCGAGGTGATTTCAAACGGCCATATTTTGTGTAAGATTTTTGTTTTATTATTTTAGTAAGTTTTCTATAACAAAATTTAAGTTGTGTTTTCAAAGTTGGTTTTACATGTGTTCTGAAAAAGTTGATTTAATTAATATATTGGCAATTTAGTTATTTTACCCAGTAAACAATAACACAAAGTAATACATGCATCATTAAAACAGGCAGTTATCATTACATAACATTTTGAAAAATGCTGATAAACTTAGGGTGACCATGACCCGATGTCATAGTCCGCGTTATTATTTTCACGTCATTGACACCGCCGGGTTAATGTTTACTTTACCTTACATTTTGTTTTTATCGATTGGTTATTTGTACTGGTTGGTATACTATAATAATTTTCTTTAGCTTTTCTTTGATGTTTTTCAGTTTATTGTTATTTTATTAAACCTTAATTTTCCGTTCAGTTCACAATGATTTGGATGAGACATCTAAAATCAAATCTATCTTTCCTTTTTCTCTAGCCTCCACCTTTAGCCATGGTATTTGTAGTATTTGTGTTTCTTCAAATTGAGTGGGGCATTATTTTGTTTCTTCATTCAATTTTTACATGTTAATCATTTCCAGGAAGTACGCAAAGTGAATCAAATGGACCAGGCGCGGGGTATTATAAATGTACCAACCACGGCTGGAGGCACTGTTGTAGTGCTAACAGGCACAGCTAAGAAGAAAGTCACTGAGCAAAAGAATAAAGGTAATTCTACTGTCAACTTTATGTACAAACGCAAGCAGAACAGGCTACCGAAACTGTCAAATTTTCCCAATCAACCTTGAACCTAATGTTTTAGCGATAAAGTTGAAAATCTATGAAAGAAATTTGACGGATTGTAGTATCTTGATGTGTTGGCGTCGGTACTTTTGCAGCTTGAATTTTGGTGGCAAATATTGACTGCCCTCTGGTCTCAAGATTTCCCTACCAATGTGCACTCCTTGTAGCATTTCATGTGCATTTTGTAATTTAATGTTTGCAATGTGTACAAATACCGCAATACGTATTGTCATTTGTGTTGTATACTGACTATAAACATTTAAATTATTAACTTCCCTGACAGCTCCTTCAATATACAAAAAGGGTGTAAAAAGACCCTTAACGAAGCCGATAGGCACTTGTTCTCCCAGTCATTGCGATCATTTTTTTGTTCTGAACCATACCTGGGAACCTATGAAGTTATGGAGATATTGGAGGTCAAAGTTCCAACTTTTTCACAAGTTTTTTTTTTAAACTAGTTTTAAAGCTTTTAATTTTTTTTCTTTAATTAACTCCATGACTCGTTTACTATACAAAGCATCCATCAACACTAAGTTTTGAGTGCCTTACATTGAGTTTTACCGTAAAACGTGATTTTTCACCTCAAAAAAAAAAAGTCGTTTCCCAGCATTAATTTTTGCGTACAGTTACTAAGTTTGATGTACAGAATGCTTGGTTGAAGGCTTCGTGAAGGGTCTGTTTACACCTTATGTGTAAAAGCTGGCCGTGTAAAGCCCCGCCGATTCTCCTCTATGGCTTTCACTTTTTTTTTCCTTTCCAGGTGAACTGATAGAACAGAATCAGGACGGTCTAGAATATTCGTCGGAAGAAGAAACAGAAGATATCAAGGACGCCGCTGCGAACCTCGCTTCGAAGCAACGGAAGGATTTGGCTAAAGTTGACCACGCCAGCTTGGACTACATGTCGTATAGGAAAAATTTCTATACTGAGGTAAGGTTTGGTATGATACTATTAAATGATGGCACGGTTGGCGCAGTGGCTGAGATATTGATTGCTGAGCTGCTTGGCTCGGGTTTGATTCCTGCACGGAACAAATATTTGTTTGGCCTACAGATAGTTGTTCCGGGTCTGGCTGTGTGCGTATGGGAGTTTAAATGTTTGTAAACGCACCTACGACACAGGAGAAATTTGTGGGGCAAAGTAATGAAAAAAAAACTGATTAGTGATTTCCGCCTAACAATTCGCAGCCTCATCAGCTAAGCTACGACTAAGACTGGACAGGAGCTTCTACCAAGTTACTCCAGTTCTTCACTTTTCACGAGTAGTCTGGTGCGGCCCCCTTTTGTTGTCGTCAGCCCATCAAGCTGGCCACATAGTTTCCAAATACCTTTGCTTGTCTAAAGCCGCGTTGACACGGTCAGAGTATGCTCGGACCGAGTGGACTCGTACAAGTAAGCTTCATACGAGTGTACTCGGATAGTGTTGATAATGTCATAGTTCACTCGGATCATTTTCTTCATTCTACAATTATTTTTCACAGTCAACATCGAAAACTGTCGGATTTAGGTAAGTATTACGTAAGCACTACAGGGGGGCGGGGAGTTCTTTGCTTTGCTTATTTTTGATGACATGGGGGATTGGGGGGTCTGGATGGTGATTACGTAAGCAGTATTAATATTTTTACTTTTTCGGATTTTCTACAAAATGTCGATTTCGGTTTGAACACATATGGCAACCCTACTTCAAAGCCTATTCGTTATAATTTATTTCTAGACTTATAACTGCTGCTCATGAATCAATAAAGAAACCAGAACACATTGAAAAATGCATGTACCAACGTTTACGTAAGCATGGGTAAGAGATTTTCTTACTTTTGCTGACTAGGGGGAGGGGGGAGTTAATAATACCAAAAAATCTGCTTACGTAATACTTGAACAGCCCCTAAGTACACCAATTTCTTCCGCACACGATCCAGTGCGCATAGAATTTTTTATTTTTGCTTCCTCCTGGATATAGGTGCTCCGAATGTTGTTGATTTTTTTGTTTACATCGTCGACAGTGATATCAAAAATCTTCTATTAGACGCTGCAGAGCCGCGTTCCAGAGAACTTCTTCTGCTTCGTACAGTTCTACAAATCTATCTGTTTCACGCTCTGACCACTTTTTTTTTGGTACGAGACGCTTGTTTGTTTTTATTATTTGCGATTTTTTTCATCTACTCGGAGCCTACTCGTATCCGAGTAGCTCGGGAAAGTAGGACGCGATCCGAGTATACTCGAATCGGACGCCGTTACCCAAGTGCGCTCGGATTATGGGTTGCCACAGTACGAGTAGGTATCAGAGTCCACTCGGTGCGAGCTTACTCGGACCGTGTCAACGCGGCTTAACTCTCTAAAATATGCATATTTTTTACATGTATTAAGTATAATGTGTAGTATTCCTTTCTTAAGTGTGGCCCCACTTGCGATCCGATACATTCTGCAAAAATATTAAGATTTACTTTCAATTTATCCTAGACAGCCAGCAGTAAATACCCAGCAATTAAAAAAGAAAATCTCCATGTTATTGTTATTTTTTTTCTGTGATTTACTTATACGTCTTTTTATTTACAGGTCAGTGAGCTAGCCAGGATGACGCCCGAAGAAGTAGAAGCATACAGAACTGAGCTAGAAGGTATTCGAGTGAAAGGGAAAGGATGTCCCAAACCTATCAGATCTTGGGCCCATTGCGGTATTAGCAAGAAAGAGATGGATATATTGAGGAAGCTCAACTTTGAAAAACCGACGCCTATACAAGCTCAGGCCATTCCTGCTATTATGTCTGGGAGGTAAGTGTCATATTTGCACAACGGTTTGAAGGGATTTTAGGAGGTGATAAAGTCATTAGGTCAATAATATTAATCAAACTAAGACTTCTTAACCTCAACCAATGGTCAGAAAAGGCATCTACTGCAGTTCCCAAAATATATTTCTGTCTAATATTTCTATTTCTTTACAACCTTCTTATATTTTTTTAAATATACAGGGTTTAAGGGACAGCCCTCCACAAACTGATGGGGTGGATTCAGTAAATCATACTAAGATGACGGGTACAAGAAATTATTTCAGGAATGTTATGGGAATCAAATAAATTTGATTTGTTTTATTTCTTCATACGCAATGTATCGTTACCGTGGAAAAACGCTCGTAGCGAACGGCAAGCGCGACGACGACTTCGATGAACTATGTAGCTAGGCAGGATGTAAACAGCTGATTTCACGCGTTGTTCGTTAGAGTATTTCAACATCCATTGTTGGATTGTTGATTACAGGGAATCTAATTTTACATACGAAAAAAATATCCGGAGAAAAATTCCAGTGGAATATGATTCAAAATAAGGAGCTGAATGCACCCTGATAGTTTGTCGAGGGCTGTCCCTTACACCCTGTACTGTATGTACACTCATTATAACCACATATTTTTATTGGGTGGTTTAGTCTGTAGTGTGCATTAGTTTCTTCATGATCGTATACACTACAATATAATAATTCATCAGCATCATCTGATTCGCCTTTTATAAGCTACTATAACACCACACAAATTCTCAAACCTCATCTTTATTTCAGGGACCTAATCGGCATCGCAAAAACTGGGTCAGGCAAGACCCTAGCATTTATCCTGCCGATGTTCCGTCATGTTCTGGACCAGACACCTTTAGAAGACACGGATGGCCCCATAGCCCTCATCATGACCCCTACTAGGGAACTCTGCATGCAGATAGGCAAGGATATCAAGAAGTTTGCCAAGTCTTTGGGATTGAGGGTCGTTTGTGTTTATGGTGGCACTGGGATTTCTGAACAGGTATGGTTGCATTAGAATTTTCTTCTTACAACTTGTTAATGGCAATCGAAGTTGATACGGTTTATAATTCTTCAGTAGCGTTCGTCAGTTCTTGCAGATATCAATATACACGGTGTAAACGGACCCTTCACATTATGTACATCAAACTAAGTCACCCTACGCAAAAATTATTGCTGGGAAACGATTTTTTTTTTGGGGTGAAGAATCACGTTTTACGGTAAAACTCAATGTAACGCATTCAAAACTTGGTGCTGATGGATGCTTTGAATAGTAAACGGGTCATGGAGGTAATTAAAGTAAAGTTAAAACCTTATAAAGTAGTATTTAAAAAAAAGTTGTGAAAAAATTGGACTCTGTAAGAAAAAAATTATCGCAATGACGAGGAGAACAAATTCCTCTCGGCTTTGTTAAGGCTCTTTTTACACCCTTTATTATGACATTACTTCCATCATACACGCAAATGGACTTCTGTCGTCTTTCCCAAATTCTACGTCTTTTGATGTTGCTCTTCTAACTGCCGGATAACGCGAACGATAAACTTGTACATTTATTCTGCCCTCTCGGCAGGAAGGCATATTAGCCTTATATCACGTTATTTTGTCAACTTCTTCATGTGTACCTTTCACCCAGTTGTACATTTACCGGTTTAATTGGATGGAAATAAAAATGAAATCGTATGTTTGGTTTATCACAGATCGCTGAATTAAAACGCGGTGCTGAAATGATAGTCTGCACACCAGGTCGCATGATTGACATGTTGGCGGCCAACTCGGGCCGCGTCACCAATCTGCGACGAGTCACCTACATAGTGCTGGATGAAGCTGATAGGATGTTTGACATGGGCTTTGAACCTCAGGTAACCCCTCGACTGGTCATACCAAGTATTTTGCTTAAATATCGGTACTAAGCCGTTGTTGATGCTAATTGATCCGTTTGGATCGCGGGGCCCTAGTCCTAGCGATGTTGAGGATCTGGAAGGATCCATTTGTCATGTCTAACCATCCGGTCTGGTTAACCACTACCTAGCTATGTGGCGTGGCTTGCCAGTCGTATTGCATACACATTACAGTGCGATGACGCCGTCTACTTCTGCATCAACTCGACCGCAGTTAACTTCGATGTTATATGAATTTCTTACATTTTATTTGTATCTGTGCAGGTTATGAAAATTATAGACAACGTCAGGCCAGACAGACAGACCGTGATGTTCAGCGCCACGTTTCCTCGACAGATGGAAGCCCTCGCCAGAAGGATATTACAGAAACCGATAGAAGTTCAGGTATGACGCTTTTTGGCTTTATAGCGCCATTGATGCACACTTGTAAATCAGGATCTTGAATGTGTTTTCGGTTACGAACGTGGCAATTATTGCTTGTTTACATTTTACATGAACTTTAAATATAAAACGCATTTGAGCCGTCAAAGGTTTTAATCCGGAGCTTGCAGTAACGAGGACACGAAACACGGACGAATAAGACCTAAAACAAATGAAGCTTCATTTGATTTAAAAGTAACCAGTCTATTTAAAGGTCCTACTTTCCCCAGGTCGGCGGCAGAAGCATAGTTTGCAAAGACGTAGAACAACACGTGGCTATTCTCGAAGACGACGCGAAATTCTTCAAGCTTCTAGAACTACTAGGGCTGTACAGCCAGTTGGGAAGCATCATAGTCTTCGTGGATAAGCAGGAGAACGCCGACAGTCTGCTCAAAGACCTCATGAAAGCCTCCTACTCATGCATGAGCTTGCATGGAGGTGAGATTTCGACATGTTTTTTTTCTTATTTTTGTTGTTGGTAAACTTATTGCAGTAAGTGTTAAATAATATATTGACTCTTAGCGCAATATGTAAGCTTGTAATGTTGAAATGCGCTAGACCGTGGGAGGAATGTTTCCTAATGATTAAACGTTCTAATGTGCACTGACCAATCTCCGCCAAAATATAAGAATGAAAAAGCTAGGATACGCTATTTTCAGTTCATTTATTTTCCTCTATACCTTGTTTCAAGTAAACATTCAGTTAGAAACATCAGATCATCGGATAATTTAGGATATTAAACAAAAAAATGGATCAAAAAACACTACAAGCTCTTATATTTTCTTTTGCAGGTTGCCTCTGTCTTCGTGCTTTTATTAATTATATTATTCTTCATGAGAAAAGGAAAACTTTAAAATATTAAAATGTCCTGTTTTCTCCTAGCTAAAATAATAAGTTTACTTGCATTTTTAAAAGTAGTAACTGTGATTAAATTTAAACAAAAAAAAAAACAGCCAAATTCGAGTAATAATGATTGAGCTGAGCACTTGATTATAAAAATCTACTAACGGACTATTTTCATTTCAGCGACCAAAGCGGATGTGGAGAGACCTCGATTATAAATTAAAACATACTTAAACTGTCGTCAATTATAAGCTTACTGCAATTTTAAAGTGTATTCTCTGTATATTCATTACCCGACTACACAACAGGAAATACGGGGCTGTTGACTATGGTAGTTTCAACTTAGAAAACAATTACAAGTTACAGAATTTACAATTAAAATATGTAATTTATTTAAATTCACGCACATTTGATTTTAAAATTTCGTTTTTATACATACAAGGTTCGGTCCGAAAGATAATGTGGGTTTATAACCTCAAAATAATACTTTAAAAAATCCGAAGCAGTACGCTTATACTTGCGGCACAAATCCATCTTGTCTAGTGACGAATATATTAATGGTGGCCTGTTACAGGGATTGATCAATTCGACAGGGACTCTACTATCGTGGACTTCAAATCGGGCAAGGTGAAGCTACTGGTCGCTACCAGCGTCGCGGCGCGAGGTCTGGACGTGAAGCAACTGGTGCTGGTCGTCAACTACGACTGTCCCAACCATTACGAGGACTATGTTCATAGGTGAGGTTATACATGTAGAAAGAATTTTGGATGTCAACTCACTTGGTGTATCGGTAACTTTGGCTGTTTGTAGAATTTAAGAACCATATGTGGTGGGTTTTTTTTATACAGTCAGGAAACGAAAGTTTCCTATCATCCTGACGACCGATTTTAACACATAATAAATTGTAGACATTGTAGTATGAGATTTCCTAAATATTCATACTAGCAGCATGTGTGTCGCTCTAAGTTCTCATCATTCTGCCCCTATCCCAATTTATTTGGGATCAGTGTAGCATTCCTTCTTCTTCTATACTGCTCTATTAGTTCATCTCAGTACTCATCCCCTTTCTAGCCATATTATCTCGTGTCTCTTTCACTCTTGGCAGAAGAAAAATGAGTTGTTTTGGATGCAAGTTTAACATACAATTTTCGTCCAGATGCGGGCGCACCGGGCGTGCGGGCAACAAAGGCTACGCGTGGACGTTCCTGTCGCCGGAGCAAGGCCGCTACGCCGGTGACGTCACGCGCGCCTTCGAGCTGGCCGGCGCCGCGCCTCCGCCCGAGCTGAGAGCGCTGTGGGACAAGTACAAGGACGCGCAGGAGAAGGAGGGCAAAAAAGTCCATACTGGTGGCGGGTTCAGTGGGAAAGGTTGGTATTTTTTACCTCGGGATGTTACTGTCAAACTGTAAGCGGAAATGGTTTTGAACCTGATTTTCATAATATCAACGAAATGAGGTCGCTAAGCGACCTCATTTCGTTGATATTGTTACAAGGGGACTCGAGCATACCGCGGGAAGCTACGGTATGCCGCGGAAGGCTTTGGTGACAAGGGTAAGCTTCGTTAGGCAGTCAGTGGCCCAAAAAATCTGACAACCAGTCTTACCAAGGGGTATCGTATCGCCCAGTATTAACTGGGTTGTGGAGGTCAGATAGGCAGTCGCTCCATGTAGAATATTCAGCTGCATCCGGTTAAACTGGAAGCCGACCCAAATATAATTCGGAAATGGCTAGGCAGATGATGGTAAGCTTCGACACGTCTCGGCAAGCTTCAGTATTTCTCGGCTGGTTTGAGGAAGAATTAAGTGCATCATATCGTATGTCATCAGTATCCAGCGGCATTACCCCGACAAGCCACAAGACCTTTTAGGATGCCGCAGGATTGTTGAGCGTCCCTCGGGATTGCGATAGATCCTTTGCCACGCTTTGCCGCGTTGCGCCGCCCGGTGACCCGGCCGGCCTTTGGATATCTTCATTGGCAAAAGAGCATTATCAAGAAAAACAAAATAATGGGCAAAGGTTTCTCTTCCACCTTTGCTCAAGAGTGGAATGTGAGGTGTTCCACGCGCGCCTCAAAGAGATTTAAGCAACCAGGAAGGGGCCCGCAAGGGCCGATGCCTGCCGGGGCTGCGGGACTGTTCGAAAGAGATACCGTGGCCCTGGAACACAAAGGGCAATGAAGGAACATGGATGGGTTTTAGTCAGTAAGAGTCTGACACTCCCTCCCACTCCACCCAGAGCGGGAGAACTCATTTGATGATTTCCCATCCGTAAAAACAAAAAAAAAAAAAGAGGGATAGACTTGGATTTCGTTTAAGTTCAATAAGGTGCTGCTTCTCTTTTAATTGTTCCTGTCAACATAAATCCATTTTATCCCGACCATTACGGAAGACGATAGCTGTACCTGGGCGGCAATGTCGTTTTACTTCATGTTATTAAACTGGCAGACTGCAACAAACTGGTCTATTAATACACTGTACTTACTCCCAGGTTTCAAATTCGACGAATCGGAAGCTCAAGCCGCTACTGAGAAGAAGAAGTACCAGAAAGCAGCCCTGGGTCTTCAGGATTCTGATGACGAAGATGTGGAGGGCGATCTTGACCAACAGATAGAGGTCATGCTCGCTGCGAAGAAGATTGTTAAAGAGATCAAGGTAAGATGGTTTCATCATCAGCTGTCGGCTAACAAACCGTCCAATACTACTAGTTTTTCGAGATGAAAGTTACCCTATGTCCGGTTCAGTACACCTGTCAACGTATATGCAAAATTTCAGGATTATCGGTTCAGTGGTTTAGGTGTGAAAAGGTAACAAACAAACAAACTGCTCACGTACTTTCGCATTTATAATATTTTGGTTAGGAGTTAGGATTCTGAATAAAACTTTGGACTTAGTTTTTCATAAGAACTCGGACGCTAATGATAAAAATCTTGGCGCCATATCACATTCTGCACTGGAGTGCACTTTAAACGACTGACTATAACAACATAGAGATATTTGTAAAACTTTGAGATCATTACTAAACATATTTTTCTTTCAATCATTTATTTTTTAAACACAATTTTCGCTATTATCAATAGTTATCTATTATAGTCTCGTTCTCACGATTCTTTCTTAGTAATATTGTTTGCGTGCGGATATTTATACTATAAGCGCATAGGCGCTTGCGCACGTCAGTAGAAATATTTGTACTGCGAAAAGCAATCTTAGTACCACGTCCACGATTGAAGTTTTTTTTTGTCATCTTTGAGCTTATTGGCTTATTTGTATTAAATGGATTATTAAGATTGTCTGATTCTATGTTTGATACTACCTGACAAACAGGGTTTCCCTCTAGATTAGAATGTATTCTAGTTTTTTTGTTAGTTTCAAATAAAACGTATAAGTATGTTATAATATTGTGTGTTTTTAGCAAAATTACACCGCATCGACATCCGACAGTAAGTAAAATTAACAACGTTCGACAATTTGATTTGAATATACATAAGAGGAAAGCCTATAGACATTAACCGGGCACAAATTCCAAGTTTGGGCTGCTCCTAAAGAAGTTTTTGACGAAAAATCCAATAACACTCTGTTCGACCTGGGAATTGGACTTAAAGGCTTATTACATTACACTGAATCAGGGACCCTAAACCCTTAAGAGAGGTGTAATAAGAGTAAGGCAGTAAGGGTCCCTAATTAGGGCGTCAGAGTGGACCCTGCCCCCCTTACTAGGGAATAAGGCGGGCAGGGTCCACTAGTGCTCTTACCACCGTGCAGTGTAATAATAGTTAGGTCAGTTAGCGGCGAGCGCGGAGAGCGGTCGTTTGTTCTGTTTTCGCGCGCAACCATGTCCTTCTCGCATTCTCAGGTAATTTCGGAATTCATTTGGCTCCAGAACTCCGAAAATCTGCATATTTGAATGATTTTCCTTAAGTTTTAAATATTCTTTCACCCATATTTTTCTTCTACTCCTCTTTTTTTTAATATTCATTGCTGTCGCAAGGACTGCCATAGCAATAGCGACTTTTTTTGTTTTATATTATAGGTGTAGTGGTATCCAGCCTCTCCAAGATTCGCTTTCTGACTGAGTAAGGGCGTAAAAACAGTGTAGTGTAATAACGAACATCTCTAATTAGGGGCCACGCCCACCCTTAACTCAGGGCCCTGATTCAGTGAAGTGTAATACCCACTTTAGGACTCATAATTAAGTTTTATTAAGACCTCATTAAATTGTTTTTCTTGTAGCCGGGCGTAACAGCGGGCGGAGTGCCAGGCGCGGGCGCAGCGGCGGGCGCGGGCGCGGACGGCAAGCTGGAGCTGGCGCGGCGCCTCGCCTCGCGCATCAACATCGCCAAGGGGCTCGGCGCCGAGCACAAGGGCGCCACGCAGCAGGCTGCAGAGGCCATCCTCAAGGGCGCGCCGAGTGCGCACACGCTTATTACGGTGAGTTGTGGGGAAATGTGACAGGACGTGAAGAATGTACTTAGGCCCCGTTTACGGCCTCACGCGACACGACTTGCGTCACTTGTTTGTTTCGTTCCGTCGCTCCACAAGTCGCATCGCGGTTAATACCATAAACAATTTCTTTAATTGGTTTTCTCCGTAGATCGTGTGTAGCTTCGACCACGGGATTAGGAGTAATTAATTTAAAAAAAAAACGAATTTGGTGCTTCTTTACGCACTCCTACAGTTATCCGTATCATCATCATATCAGCCCGGAATCACCCACTGCTGGGTAGGCCTCCCCTTTTTCTGCCACACTTCCCGGTTCTGTGCGTAAAGAATAGTTATCCGTATAACACACGGAAATTGCACAATCCATGGCAATTCTTAATCAATGTTGGGCAATACTGGGTAATACCTGCTTAGAATTTTCAGGGCGTCATAGTTACTGAATACTTGATTGCCAAGAATTGTGCAATTGAGTGTCTAGTGCAACAAACACACTAAGAGGAATATGTTTTGCAAATTCTGAGATTTATACATAAACAATGCGTAAACGATACTCAACCTAAATCAAGGTGTATGATGTTAAACCCTTCCTTTTGTTATAATGAACACTGCGTCTAACAGTCAAATACCTGATTTTAGAAAGCCTATCAAACTTCATACTCTTCTGTCACCCAACCAGGCTAAAACAGTAGCAGAGCAGCTAGCGGCGAAGCTGAACACGCGCCTGAACTACCAGCCGCGCGACGAGAGCGCGTCCGAGCCCGCCGAGGAGGTGTTCCGCAAGTACGAGACGGAGCTGGAGATCAACGACTTCCCGCAGCAGGCTCGCTGGAGGGTTACCAGCAAGGTATAGTAACGATTCCGTCTTATTTCCCGTTCAAGTTTCCGATCCGAGACTAGAGACGAGCCGAGAGTTTACAATATAGAATTTCATATAAATAATAGAGAACGGGTCTAATTAAAGCCCGCCGCCGTTGGTCCCGGGTGTCATTTGTAGATCTTTGACAGTCTTTAGGTAGTCAGTGGCCCAAAAATTCTGACAACTAGTCTTACCGAGGGGTATCGTATTACCCAGTACTAACTGGGTTGTGGAGGTCAGATAGGCATTTGCTCCATGTAAAATAATGGTATTCAGCTGCATCCGGTTATGACTGGAAGCCGACCCGAATATAGTTGGGAAAAGGCTAGGTAGAAGATGGGTCTAATTAAAGTTATGCTGATCGAGGGCACCTCTAATACACCGCACGTCCTCTGAAAAACTTTTTTTTTTAAGTTTTCCGTGTCGATGCTTTGCGTAAAAACTTTCACTTGTGCCATTCGGTGACTTATTTTCGTAGTACCCTTATGGTGTCCTTAAAGTATAAATTTGGCTAAGCGTTATTACTGTTACTATCGCATAACTGGCAAAACTACCAAGTGCACGATAGAAACGGGGAAATCTCTTTGTCAGATCACATGCTAAGTGATGTACTGAACAAATAATCTAATTCTTATTAGTACTCTGGTCACTGCAAGAGGGTTTGCTGTTGCGGTACCCGGTATGTACTCGATTTCCTAGCATGACAATACTTTTATTTCGAAGGGGTTTTGATTCTGATTAGAAGTAATAAAATACCATTCCTAAGTTGGAACTTTAATAAACTTTTATTGCTCTTCAATTGACGCAAAAAAAGGTTGTCCAAAAGATCTATGGGCTGCGCTCTTTCTCTGAGGCTGTAGGACATTATTACAAGTTTGCGTAATCAGCACATATATAATCCCACTGCTGGGACCTCACTATGTGAGGGAACAGGCTATAATCCACCACGCGGGCCCAGTGCGGCTTGGTAGATGTCACATGTCTTCGAATTTTTGGGTCTAGGACATGCTGGTTTCCTCACGATGTTATTTCAAGGACGTACAAGTTTACAGGGTGATTTTTTCAAGTGGGCGTGGATGGCCAAATCCGATACTATGAGAAATAGCGAAAATACTCAAAGGAGTCACTGGGACATTGGGTTTTTTGAAAAATCCCTAGCCAGGAATCGAACCCGTTGATTTGACGAATTCACAATGGTGGTCTAGCTAGAATCTTGAACTGAATTCATAGTGACAGGTTGCGCGTCTTTGTCCCTTACACCGCTTATTTCTGACTCAGCTGACCATTGCTTGCTGCTTGCGTAGTTAATGGATGTATCAGCCATATGTAAAATCTTCGTTTGAAAACTGAATAGATACTTCTTAATTGCTGACGTGTCATTTCGATTGCGAAAACAATCGGTCGTAAATGAAATTATATTTTACTAGCTGTTGCCCGCGACTTCGTTCGCGTGGTAATTTTGATGAGTATGAGTGAGGAAAAAAAGATAGCCTATGTCCTTCCCCAGGATATAATCTATCTCCTCGCCAAATTTCATTACGATCCGATCAGCTGTTTAGTCGCGAAAAGGTAGCAAACAAACAGAGTTACTTTCGTATTTATAATATTAGCATGAATTTGTTGTAATATTCGTATTAATTGAGTCAATATAGGTTATTCTCGTTGAATCATATGTAATATTTTTATTAATTGAGACACCTAACTCACTGATGCAATATTTGACGTTAATTTCTGGAGATAACGTCAATAACCTACACAACTATTGTGATAATTAACTGTTAAAGTTTTAATTAGTTGCGTACGTCATTTGATACTCCATATTGATGACGCGTTGTACGGTAGACCGCGCGTCAGTGAACTTACTTTTGAAACTACGAACTATAAACTTGAAACTGCGTACTCAAGGTCCAAATGTTACCACTGAATTTCGACCAAGTGTACTGACACTTCTATATCTTTGAGGCGTAGGCAAATGGGATGTTGTTGCAAATTCAAGGAATTTTTATTATTATTTATCAAGCTAATAATTTAGATACAAAAAACCGACCTAAAAACACAAAAAAGTGTAAAATAACTTTAGCTTCTGAAACTGGTAACGGTTTGTTTGTTTGATTTAGTTTTTTTGTCACCGACTTCTGAAGCTAAAGTTCCTTTCACTTTTTGTATTTTTGAAGTCGGTTTACTTTTTTAAGTATTTTTTTATTTTTCCATTTTTAGTTGTGCAAATATTTGCCATACATTTATTTTACATTGTTAACAAAACATTTCATGATGTTATGTTATGATGTTGTGTAAACAATAAACATTCAAGTGATTGCAGCAATCACGACAGATTTGCTGTCTATTATTGAAGAGTTCCGTTCCGTATCTCCGAAATCCATGATCAAATCATGACAATATTTCTATGGGACCAACGTGGGAGTATACTCTTCCAAACAAAAAAAGAATTTTCCAAATCGGTTCAGGCGTCTTCGAGTAATCGGTGAACATACATAAAAAAAAATATCTAAACAGTGAAACGTAGAATTTGAAGTCCGTTAAAAACTTAATATAAATAACAAGAATTAATTTTAATCAGCCCTCTTATTCATCTAAAAGAAATCACCGGCCAATCACGCGTCTATTGATTGCGTCATCTACACGCTCACTTTATCAAAACAAAAGATAGGGACTGTTTTTTTGCTAGTCATTTTTTTCTTCTAGGTATATCTAAAGGCGACCTACGACCCTCCTTGGATAGATTTTTTATTGAGAGTAAATAACCTCGTTTTCTTACTTTGTTTATTTACTTAGGGGTCGGTTTGACCTTAAAGTCGATAACCCTTGCATATAGGTACAAGTACATTTTATTGCGCGTTGTATGTACTCGGCTCAGTGCAATTTCTCAACCCGCTGTGATTAGTTGTCAAAATGTTGTTGCTCAAATTAGCTATTATTGGTGGTTTCATATTCTTGTGTGTCAAGCTACTTAGACGGCAAAGGGCGTATCATGGAAAATGTTATCACTGTCATTAAATTAGGATTAGTCGAGGTAAAAAGCCCCTTGTATATTATTGTTTTGATAGGCCCCGGGTCACTGCCTAAACGTTTCAACTGCGTAGTTTTTTTCTACAACGGATTTTGCTGGATTTGTTTTTTGTTTCATCCAGATAAAATTATTTCATCATTCTGATATCTCGGCGAGTTCACACTTTATTAACTGTTTCTTTGTTTTATTTACAGGAGGCGCTAGCTTTGATCAGCGAGTATTCAGAGGCTGGTATCACAGTGCGAGGCACGTACGTCCCGCCGGGGAAGACGCCTCCCGAAGGCGAGCGCAAGCTATACCTCGCTATAGAAAGTTCTCAAGAACTTGCCGTCGCCAAAGCCAAGTCGGAAATAACACGTCTTATCAAGGAAGAGCTCCTGAAACTGCAGACTTCTGCTCACCACATGATCAACAAGGCGAGATACAAAGTGTTATAAATGAGCGGAATATAACCGGCGTAATTATGTTAATGTTGTTTTATTTCCTCGCTGACCCCTGACTGGTGCTGTCGTAATATACACGAGATAGTTTTGTTGCGATTAACGGAGAGCCGTAAATCTGTATACTGTCTACGTCATTAAACATTGGCCTAGAAAAATTACGAATTTTACTAATTGATAAAGAGGCCGTGTTTAGATTTTGACATCACATGATTTACGATAATGGAATATTATCGTTTGCATATAATCCTTATCATTTAAAATAAAGTTTAATAGTAAAACATAACATACACAACGTCACGCCTGCAATCCCCGAAGGGTTAAGTCTCATGTAATAAGGGGCGAGCCTATTGCTATCAACCGGGCACAAATTCTGACACCATGGGTGCTACTAAGAGATTCCAGATGGAAAAACCCAATAACACTGCCCTACCAGGCAATCTAACCCAGGACCTCATGCTCAGTAGTCGCCCTTGCGACCACCAGACCAACGAGTTAGTAGTAAAACACACTTATCATAAATAACATTTGAACTATTTCAATGTCTGGGCTATATTATCTGTGGTCTAGGCAAGCGCGATAAGGCTACAATGGGCTAACTAGATATAAGCCGATATTTGCAATCGGATAAGGCAAACACTTAGCGAAGTGATTGTTGTCGAATGTGCCGGAATAAGACATTCTTAAAATAGCATTTATATTATGCAATATCTTTACGGATAATAAATACCATGTTGATAACAGTGTGTGGGACATATGGCCATAATGCGTATGCAGCTGTTGTAACTTATTCATGGAAATAATAGCAACAGTTTTGTTTGTTGTGGGAGATTTGTTCCTAAGTAAAATATCAATTTGATGGGACAACCAGTAAAACTTACTGTTGCCTATGTGACCTTATGTTTAGCCTCTGTCTGTAATGCACCATTGCTAGAGATTCTGGGAGTTGTTCTCTCGGTTATACAGAAGAGGTCAAGAAGTCTTGTGAAGGTTCTTCTGTCAATAAAGTTGGTAACGGCCAAAGATTTAAGTCCCTGGTGGCCAGTAGACACCGGGGACGGCGGGGCAGAGCGTTTTAATCTTCATCATCATCATATCAGCCCGGAATCACCCACTGCTGGGGAAAAAGGGGACGCCTATAGGCCTCCCCTTGTCTACCACACTTCCCGGTTCTGTGCGTCCCCTATACTGGTGTTTCCCGCGATTTTGACGATATCGTCGACCCAACGAGCTTTAGGACGGTCCTGGTTTCATTGGCCTAACCTTGGCCACCACTCGATCAAAGCCTTGCTCCATCAGCCATCTCCTCCATTTATCTTTACCCAACGTAAATTCATACCTAGCTCGTGGTAACAAATTCCAGATTCCAATGTTCAATGACGCGAAGGGAAATTCTCTTTGATGCCTTAGGGTCGATTTCTAAACATTGGAATCTGTATTGTTGTTACCTCTAGCTACATATGAATTTACGTTGGACAAAGATAAAATGTTCTGCCCTGCCGTCGGAGGTCTACTCTTATTCAACGAAAAACGAAGTTTCGATCGAAATTTCGCGTCTTTCCTACCACGGTTCCATTTCGTTCCGAAATTTCGGACGACCGAAAATTTTTTGACGTTAAGATTCTCTAAACCTACTCTAATTCGAAATCTTGCGAACGAATATTTGAATTTGACAGACGATTGTTCGTAATTTTAACCTCAAATTTTACGAAAGACAAAATCTTTTGATTTTCGTTTTACGTTTAGTTTTGTGAATATTGTGAGAAAATTGTTTGCAATGGCTGCAAGAATGCTTTTAATCGAAGCTGCTTTACGTGAAGAACGTGTAGAGCGTAGAAGGAACCGACGCCGCCTGCGCAATCAACTCAATATTAGCGAAATTCCCGACTTAGAGTTTGTTGGAAATTACAGACTCAGTCGGCAATTATTCGAGGAGTTGTGCCAGGAATTAGTGCCTTTATTACCTCCAAAGGCAAGACGTCATGGAATCGAGCCCACAATTAAGGTGGTGTATATTTTTTATTAAGTAATCAAGTATCAAGTAAGTTTTCAATAAAAATTAGCATTTCACATTTCACTGTTCATAATCCTCGTCTTTTTCAGATCCTTACGGCCTTGAATTTTTATGCCCGAGGTAGTTACCAAGGGTCTGTGGGACAAAACATGGACGGGCCCATGGCACAACAGACTGTTTCTCGTTGTTTGCAGGAGGTCACAACTGCCCTCAATGCACCCCATATAATAAGGAAGTTCATCAAATTCCCGCAAAATAAAAATGAAAGGAATCTTATTAAGCGGCAGTATGTACCTAACATGTATATGTTTTATTAAGTATTTATTTTAATGTATTTTGAATTAATGCTAAGTATATCATTAATGTTACAGATTTTATGAAAAATATGGGCTTCCTGGTGTGATTGGGTGCATTGATTGCACTCATATTGCAATTGTTAGACCTTCTGAGCATGAGGAACAGTATTTTAATAGAAAACATTTTCATTCTCTTAACACCCAAGTTGTAAGTATAATAACTAAATATTAATGATTTCATTGTGACATATCTACTGTTGTTTTATATGATTCTTATTAATCTATCTTATTTTCCAGATATGCGACAGTGATTGCTATATAACAAATGTGGATGCTTAATTCGGTGGAGCAACACATGATGCTTATATTTGGAGAGAGTCTGATATAAGAAGCCACATGGAGGGTCTCCAAAATGAAACAGTTAATCTATTAGGTATGTGTGAATTTATTGTATTTAAAATATATTTTACTAGCTTCTGCCTGCATTACTGGGATAAAAGTACCCCAAACTTTCACATTTAAATTATCAAGTAGAATTATAATGTAATTCATAATAACATATTTATTTTTTAATTTTAGGTGATTCTGGTTATGCTCTAGGGGAGCATATGATGACACCTATAGATAATGCTGTTGAAGACTCTCCTGAAGGCAGATACAACTTTGTCCAAAAGCGTGCACGATCCACCATTGAACGCACATTTGATGTATTAAAAGGTCGATGGAGATGTCTTTTGGCAGCTCGGGAACTGCATTACTGCCCTGAAACAGCAGGTAAAATTGTAATAGCCTGCTGTGTTTTACATAACTTATGTATAAGGGGTGGTATTGATGTTCCCGAGTTGACAGAAGATGAACTCCAAGCTGAAAGAAGCAGACAGGTTCCCTCTTAATCAGCCGCTTCTTCTTCAGCTCAAGCTCTACAGGCAAGTCGAAGGGCAAGAGCTTTATTAGTGGAAATGTTGGAAAGGAATAGGTAGGATAAAGTTCTACTGAAGCCCAACATTAGCATTTATCTCTAGTGACATTTATAATTATTGATTTATTTGACTTTGACTTGAATTTCTTTCCTTTTCGACTTTAATAAAAGAATAAAATTTATACTTATAATAAAGTTTTATTTATTGTAACCCTATCTAAACACAAATATAACAAAGAAACACAACAAACAAAACAAAACCGGACTGGTTCAGTCACTCGTACAGGCTTTCAATGCATCCACCCCAGATATATAATCTGTTAGAAATGCCGTACCGTGACAGAAACAGATTACGTAGGTACCCTCCTGTTTCGTTGTCAATGACATTTGAAAAGTACTATCTCGGTCAATGATACTTAAAATCGTATCTCTTATCTCGTTCGATAGAACGGTCTTCATCACTTCCCGTATGGAAAGATTACCATGTGATGTGGGATGTGCTGTCTTACTTTTTCCCGCACCCTAAGTACGGTTGGGGCACAACTAACAATTGAAATCTTACCCAAGCATCTTCCTTTAACCCTTTAAGCGCCGACGCCGTAATATTACGGGCTCTGAAAACAGTGCCCGAATCGCCACACACGTATATTTACGTTATTTCATTGAAAAAGTTCTCATACTGCACAAACTCCATATAAAATGTGTCAATTTTAAGATGTAGGGTATAATCTTTATTCTTATGGACATTTTTCAATGTTTTGAATGATAAATACCGTGAATTTTGAGGTTCAAATACTTTGTCATCACTGTCTCCGTACCTGTATCGCCAATCACGTAATTTTACGAGTACTAGGGATGGGGCGAATTCGGAAAATACTTAATAGGTTGTCTAAGAATAAACAAGGCACTATTAAGTTACTGTCACTATTTGCAATGAAAGTGGGTACTTTCATTACAAAATATCCATAGTATTACTCTGATACAAGTATCTGTACACAATAAAATGTATTTAAGTTTAAAAATTATTTAATTTTTACGACAAAAATATAGAAATCTCATAACGCAGAACCTCACTAGTGCAGACAGTCGCCGGTCGCCGTCACCGTAATATTACGTGCTGCCAAGGAGATTCAAGGTTAAATCGCGCGGTATTGTCAGTTGCCTCAGCGCCGTCACCGTGAAATCACGGGAAAGCTTTATCGCTAAGTGCAACTAGTGTTGTAGGCCTCTTTGATCAGAGACCAAGTGATCCACGAAATGAATACGTCGCGTCTTTAATAGCTTTTGAGCTGGAAACTGTGCGGTTGGAAATCCAAGAAATCCAGAAGTTTACATGAACATATTAAATTTAATACGACATGCTCGTGGAGAATCCTCACAAACAGAAGAACGAACAACGTGCCCATCTCCCGAGTACTGATTTTGTAACTACAGAAGCACGTTTAATTTTATTTTTTTAATTGATTGAAAACTGAATAATGTTAGATTATTAAGTAAGTAAATAAAACATTGATTTAATTTCCGGCTTTTAGTTTTGTTAATAAATAAAGAATTTATGCATCGATATTAAGTATTCCCAACACTATTCCAACTTATACCTAAAGTGACGTGGCGCTGGAGGTAAGTCATAGGTATTAAATCGTGGCGGTTAAAGGGTTAATGGGGTCTCCCTGGACCAAGGCTCCATAGGCTCATTTGTAGTGTGGTATTTTTTCTTTAGTTCGTTTCTAGATCTCTGCTGTAACAATATGAAGTGAACCAAAGCACTCGTGAACCTGGAGGTAAAGAAATCACAAGTCATCATTATTTTTTATTAAAAAGCAGCTAGCTAGCTTCTCTTAAAATTCCTCTAGGTAGGTACAACTGGCCAAATAACTCGTGCTCTTCACCGATTGTTGATAGGGTACACCGTAAATCACGTAGACTCGTTGATACATGCATTACCCAGCACGTGGCACGCCAATGGACCAGTGTTTGCCACAATTGTGTCATCCTCATCATGATAAATTATAAATAACCGCGCGAACAGGCGCGGTCTCGTGCGCGGGCGCCGCCTCTGTGATAACGCGGGTTATCGACAGCGCGGGAAGATTCCACGGCAAACAACTGACGACAACACTCAGAATCTCACTCCACATCTACAAGCCAATTGCAACCTTATTGATAAACACAAATCAAAATGGAAAGTTTCAATAGCTCCCATTTCTTACGAGCTTGCGTCCCTTTTCCCTATCTATGCAGATAAGAATGATAACTTAGGGTTTATTTAGATACCAAGGTCAGGCGCGATTCAATTTAAATTCACGAAGATAAGTTAAAAATGTGTTGTTATCTCCGTCGCTAGGCCACCTATTGATCTCCGATTAATGAATTAACAGTAGGTACCACGAGTTCATCAGATTTTTCTGGTTTTCGCGTGCCGTTGTGTTGCTAGCTGGTTATATAATGATAAATAACTTTATTTAAGGTTTGCGGCGTAAAAGAAACGTGAGGACGCATGTTGTAATCAATGTGCGTCAAGTTTTTGTTGCTTTTTGTGATAATGGGTAATTTTTACGTGATAATAAAGAAACGGTTACTTAATGGTTATAATATTTATAATCTTGTACATGTAGGAACCTAACGTAGAGGATGATCGAGTATTCTAGAAACGACTTTAGTCAGTTGCAACAAAATTGCGAAATATTTATTATTCCCGCTGTCATTTTATTATTTATTGTGTGGCAATAACCCGTTTATTTAATTGCGCAATTATAAGAAATAAGTAGGTATTCTTCTTATTTGTTTTTTTATAATTGCTTTGATAAACATTTATGTTTATTTAGCAGGACAAAGTAAATAATCTATAACTTAATCAATGTGCGCAAGTTCACTAAACGCGGAACAAATAAAGTAGGTACCTATTTAAGAAATGTTGTTTTTGTTATTTATTCGTAAGGGCATACAAAAAATATCTGTTGTATTTGTGTTTACATAAACTAGTTAAAATTTTCCTATACATTTATCATATTTTGTAAGACAAGATGGCATGGCAACAAAGAGATGGAACTTTTGAGACTTATAGCGAAGTTTATCAAAAGCCCCGACATTAAGTTAACTGCTTCAAAAAAAAAAAAACTCATAATTTCAGGTCATTGACCCACATTAGGGAGAAAGCAAAAAGCAGCGGCAAAATGCTGACGTCTGCTGCCATATCTAACTCTAACTTCTTATTTTCACTCGCAAATCTTACAAATGGTTTGCAATAGGTAGGTACCTACGTATAAAGGGTGTAAAAAGACCCTTAACGAAAACGAAAACCACATATTCTGCCCATCATTGGGATCATTTTTTTGTTCTGGACCATACCTGGGAACCTTCTAGTTACGGAGATATTGGGGGTCAAAGTTCCAATTTTTTCACAAGTTTTTTTTTAAATACTACTTTTTAAGGTTCTAACTTTACTCCAATTACCTCCATGGTCCGTTTACTATTCAAAGCATCCATCAGCAATAAGTTTTGAGTGCATTATATTGAGTTTTACCGTAAAATGTGATTTTTGACCCCAAAAAAAAATTTCGTTTCCCAGCAAAAATTTTTGCGTAAAGTTACTTAGTTTGATGTACAGAATGCTTGGTTGACGGCTTGGTGAAGGGTCTGTTTACACCCCGTATTATTATGGAACCTATCTATCTACCTACTGACATTTTATTAATTCTGTGACTGGTAGCCAACGACAGAGCTGTGCAGGTGGCAATATACTGGTCGGGTGTTATTTGAGTCTATTGACACGCAAAGAATAAGAAGTGAGATTTTATTCAGTGAAAGTCCACAATGACATCGAGAACTTTTACACGAAGGAACGAGGAAAATATAATAGGTACCCTGTTGGTAATATTAAATAATATTCCTATGGCGTTTCTGTAGCTTGCTACGAATTGGCCGTAACCGAAGCTCATGAACGCTACGTAACCCGTAGCTGCGCTACGGAACACTGTAGAAAAACCTCTGATGAAAAAGTAAACTAATGACATTACAGTTCCTACTACGCGCCCACGTAGTGGAAATGTACTACAAAGACGAAAATTAACGTATTACATACAAATTAACTATGACTCAGTGATCTAATTAAACACAATGTTGTTAGAATGGAAATCGCTGCACTTTGCATGCGATTACAAATTATCCTCGGCAAACAGGCGGCTCACATTTGACGCACGACTTCGCGGAATCTAGTAAGTAAAGAAAAATAATAATTATATTTGTGAGAACTTATCAAGAATGATAAATTAATGTTTTGCTTTTGACCCAACACGTTGGTGTGTCACGTGGTTTGACAAATTGTTGTACATAATAATTACGTTTAGTTACCGCTAATTGCTACCTAAAATTAACTAAGTACCGAGTTTAGTGCAATCACGCTTAATTGAAGTGTGTAATAAGACCGATCGTTATCAAAACTGGCTTACCTATCATTATCTACAATCAATTGCCAAAAAATTGTGCCAATATGGGATTATGGGGCGTGATATCTTAGAGACAACAACATAGGCAAGCCTCCAGAGTCACGTTCCGATAAAATGGCGAATTTGTTGGGCGTGACATAGGCGTGAGAGGAGATATCGGATAAGTATCACGCAGAATATCTACACTAATATTATAAAGAGGAAAACTTTGTTTGTTTGTTTGTTTGGTTGTAATGAATAGGCTCAAAAACTACTGGACCGATTTTAAAAATTCTTTCACCATTCGAAAGCTACATTATCCACGAGTAACATAGGCTAAATTTTATTTTGGAAAAAAATAGGGTTCCGTAAGATATTTGGGTTTTTCGGACACAAAGTGTAAAAAATCAACCAGAAAAGTTACTTATTTTGCGTACGCTGCCTAAACTATAAAAGATAGAACCACAAAATGTTCAAATTAATTGTAGATCTTATAAATATCTACAAAAAAGTCCGTGACACACTATACCTATCTATGTCGAGTGAGGCACAACAACCATTTTTTTATCTTGATTTTTTTTTGGACTACATTTAAACGCATTTATTTTACTCATGCTATAATCCTTATCAAAATAAATTATTTCCTCACTAAGTACAGTTTATGTAGATAATATTTGGTCTTTGAATGATTCAAATTGGACGTTTGGTTTTGAAGTTATGGCGAAATTAAAATATTACGATTTCTGCTGCACGGCCCGTTGCGAAGTGGGCGTCACGAGGCGGGGTGCGCGTGCGGGAGGGGAGTTTAGATCTATGAGTAAGGTACCCGCGCGGCTCAGACGCTAACCCATTACTCACCGTCCACAGGCCCGCACCTACGGTGGCCGGTAGCCACCACGTGGCCCCCGAAGCCCGGTGCGTCCCCCGCGGCTGCTGGGGCGAGAGATTCTCTCCCTCTCACGTCCCGCCACCTCCTTCGCTAGCATGACTGCTTCGCAGAAGGAGGTGACGGCTTCCCATTCCCTCTCGCTCGGGCGCGAGAGGTCGCCGCCGCCGATCGCCGCTACGTGGACACGGCGGAGCTCCGCCCAAGCGGGGCTTACCTCCAAGGTGAGCGCCACCGTCTCCTCCGGACGCTCCTCACAATGATAGCACCCGGGCGTTTCCTCCCGCCCGATTCGGTGCAGGAACCTCGCGAAACAACCGTGTCCGGTGAGGACCTGCGTCAGGCGGAAGGTGAGGGCGACGTGGCGCCTCTCTAGCCACTCCTCAAAGAGGGGACTTATCGCCACTACTGCGGCGTGCCCTGCACTGGGTTGCGACAGTCGTTGTCTCCATGTCGCCATGAGATCGCGTCGGAGGTTTGTCCGCTGAGCGGTGATTTTCCACGGCAGCGGAGTTTCCCCCCGACGTAGTGCCTCCGCGCGCCATTCAAGCAGGCGCGCGAGGACTATCGCCTCCAGATCCGGCTAGGAGGCTCGCCGCCTCGCGGGAGATCGTGCGGTACCCCCGGATTAGCCTTACGGCTACCACCTTTTTGGGCGCGTTCAGGTAGTGGGTGGCACGCCGCTTAATTGAACGCGCCCACACCGGGGCCCCGTAAAGGGCCATGGACCGCACGACCCCCGCGTAGAGCCTACGGCAGGAGGCGTTTGGACCCCTCAGGTTGGGCAAGAGCCACTTGAAGGCAGCCCCAGCCCGTTTCAGTTTGGGAGCCAAACGTCGGAAATGCTCAACGAAGTTCCACCGGCTGTCGAGGACGAGTCCTAGGTACTTCAAAGTCGACTCGACGCCGAAGGGAACCCCTCCTACCGTCAGCATGGATCCCGACGGTGGCGCATTCCGAGGCCTATGAAAGCACAATGTGCTTTCATAGGCCATGAACATCATCATCATGTCATGTCATGTGTTGTCATGGCCTCGAATTTGTGCAAAGCCACCTCGAGACCCAATTACCGGATCCTCTCAACAACTATCGGAACTGTGGGGAACCCCCTTAATCTGTTATTTTTCAATTATTGTATAGAAATCGTAAAGCGGTTCACAGAATACATCTACCTACCAAGTTTCAACGGTTTAGTCCGAATAGTTTCGGAATAAAGTGGCTGTGACATTCAGACGGACAGACAGACAAGACGAATCTAGGGTTCCGTTTTTTGCCATTCGGCTACGGAACCCTAAAAATCGTGTTTGGGCTCATTTCATACACCTTGATGAGAACTTTAGAATTAGCTGGAGTATGACTTTCATCGGGAGTCTGACGATGGAGCGGAGGGCAGCTGCAACAGGACCTCAAAAGTTTATAGCATCTATATCGTGTTCGGGCTCATTTCATGCACCTTGATGAGAACTGTAGATCTAGCTGGGCTCTGGCTGTCATCGAGTGTCTGAGGATGAAGACGTAAAGGCTGTCGAGGGCAGCCCTTATTTGGAAAAACATAATAAGAATAGTTTAGTGATTCTTATTCTGTATTGCACACAAAATAAAAAACGCCGAAAATTTATTCCTTTTGAGAGCTTCCGTTGCGGCAATCATACAGTATGACGGAATTGTTCCTTTTAAAAGTTCTAAAAAAAGTCCGTGATAGCATATGTATATCTTTTAACTTACACACTCATCTTTTTTATGGTTCTCAATTTTCTTCAAAAATTATGCATTATTTTTGCAAAGGTGTTTTTGTAAACATGGTATTTATCCTTATCCAAATAAATACGTTATTCATCAGAAGTATTTAATTTTGAACGAATCTGCTCTAACATCATTTGATTCCAATGAATATCTTATTCATTTTCATTATGTGTGTGATGTGCTCCTTTACAATTGTATAATAGGTGCCTACGACCCACCCTCTCTAACCCTCTCTTATGTGACGCAGACGAAGTTGCGCGGGTCAGCTAGTATTATATAGATTATCTCGGTACTTTGCCCCAAAAACAGGCGTGTAACAAACATCTGCTTATCACCATGATACATGCATATTTTTATGTGACGTCTGCACTTTTTACGGTAACAGATATAAAAAATACTGGAGGAGGAAGGTCGGTCTGTGGATGGGTGACCGTCCATTACATACCGAGTTACCTCCGCGTCTTGAAAGTTGGAAAACACGTTAGGCCGTTGCATGGTCCCGGCTGTCATTTGTAGATCTTTGGCGGTCGTTTCAGGTAGTCCGTGGCCCAAAAGTTTGAGAACCAGTCTTACCAAGGAGTATCGTATTACCCAGTACTAACTGTTATGTGGAGGTCAGTTAGTCAGTCTCTTCATGTAAAATGCATCCGGTTAGACTGGAAACCGACCCCAACATACTTGGGAAAAGGCTAGATAATGATGAGGTATGAAAAATAAATAAAACTGTTAATATGTATGCCTATATATAGGTTTTTTTATGCACAAAGACTTTCTCTACATATTTGCGTTACTTTTGTATTTATTTATTTTATTTATCCTGTAGTTGTATTCATATATTTTATTCATTTAAGTTGTTGCCAACATAAACTCATTAGAGTTTTACCGTGCACCAAAGTCATCGACTACATAATTTAGAGAATTAGATCCACTTAAGTAGGTACTTAGTTAAAAAGAAACTACAACTAATATTACAGCGGGTATTAGGCGAAATAATATCTTATACTCGTAGGTACTAACGAGCGAACCTCGGTGACCAATCAGACCGTCCGTTCTTAAAAACAGAAATGGTGGAAGAAGTTTTTTAATTGATACAGGTTGTTACTATAGTACTTAAAATAAAACATGTTGGAACTGTTTATGGATCAACAGATATCGCTATCATAGGTACCTATAGACAGGTAGACCGAAAACTATTCATAGGCATCACTTCAGCACTGAAATTATAATAATCTAACTTTAGATTTGAATGCCGCTCGGCATTCAGTCTTAGGTTACCTATTATTATCAAATGATAAGGCGTGTAGTAACAACAAATTATAGGCATTGTAAACTAATGAGATAATCTATTTTAGTACAATCTTTCTTATCGCTACGTTTTGGAACACAAATTCAAAACACGACTGCAGGTAGTGTTGAGTATGAGGACAGAAAAACAAAATGAAGAAAATTTCCCTCTCAATTCCTTTTCTGCGAAACTCGTTGATTTGCTAGAATTTTTTTTCACGTTTAACTACTCAATTTACTTTTTTGGTTTACATCAAAATGTAACCAAACACTGTTTTAATATTTCAACGCTGTTGCAAGCGCCAACCCGCGATCATGGCGCTTGCAACAGCGTCGAAATATCGGGAGCTCAAAATTATGAATAATCACGGAAGATATCCCGTAAATGGCAGTATAAGTTTAAAATGTAACCAGTTGATTTCAGGATCTTGACTGTTGAAACACGTCCTCCCTGTTGAAGTAGCTGTACAATTTGGTAAACTCTTTGGTAAATTGTTTATTTAACTCTTACCTATGTACTTACAACGACAACGTTCTGTTGAGTTAGATTACCTCGTGTTCGTAATACAGACCACTCAATCCAGTATTGGTCGGATTCCGAGTCCAATGAAGTGCATTGGACTGGAGTCAGAGTCAGAAAGAGTTGGAGTCATGTTTTTGGTCTCCTTTCGCATGTCGATAGTTGAGAGTGTCGAGTTTGGCGCATTCAGTCCTGTTCGCCTACCCTCCATCAATTTTTGTATCGTGCAGACAACAGTGTGTCTGTGGCCACGAATTGTTCGGTGTCCACGATTGAATGTTAACTACGATTTTTTCTAGCCATATAATTTATTCTAGGAAAAAGCATGTAGTACTACGGAAATATTACTGAGATTAGTCACAAAAACAATGAGTAAAATTCACAGTTACTAAGAAAAAACAGAAAAATAGATATCCTCGTAGTAGCAATAAAACAACATACAAATTCGTCGTTTTTATCTTTATCTGCTTGTGTGATTGTGTGACGCAAATCTTTAATACTTAACCTAACGAGAGGGTTTTCTGTATTGACATCCTGTAATGCGTATCAATATGCATTACAGGATAATGCGTAGGCACCAATGTGGGCGTCATATTGATATGCCCCCATTGTTCCGTCGCCAAGCCAATAAATGAGGAATTTGATATATTTTCCTGAAATTCCTTTTATTGTTGTCATCTGACGTTTATACTACGTTAATATATGAGTAAATGGATCGTCTGCGTGGTTAGTGGTTTGCATTGTGTACGTTTGTAGTAGACTACCTACATATTATATGTGCAACACGTAGGCTTCCTATCGTCTGGTGTTATGATGTCTATGTAAGTATGTAGGCACTTAGTTGTAATGATTCCTGTAAATTAGCCAGCATTGTGCGTCATCTTCACAGCGTAGGTAGGTTCTTTTTGGTTTAGCATAACCATTTCATGACATTTCGTAAACCAAGGCCAAATTCACCTAAATCCGTTAGACATCATATTATCGGTCTAGCCTTTGCAAAACTAAGTACTATATGATGGGGTCAGCTAAGTCGGCTACCAGCTAATATGATGCAGATGAATAAGTACCAGTATTTTTTCATGTACCAGCTGTCTATCTTACCTCCACAACCAGTGGCGGTACTTTCATACAGCCTATAGCAGTCTATAGCAGTCCACTGCTGGACATAGGCCTCCTCAATCGCACGCCAGTCGCCACTCAACTCGATACCCAGCAACTCTCAGCCTACAAGATTGGTTTGCCCTTATAACCTGCTACTCTTCATGATGTTAGGGTTTCTGAACGGTTTGCTTGCTGATTGCCTTATGGGCTTGCCGTATTGTTAGCCCCTGGGTATGCCACTGTCCACAACCCAGATAAGTACTGGAATAATTAAGCTAAACATGTATGATCTCATTTTTATGTAAGACCTTTTTATACCGTGTTTTAGGGGCCATCCATTAATCACGTGATGTTTTTTTTGGCATTTTTTGACCCCCCCTCCCCCTTGGTGATACGTGGTGAGGTTTAAGACTACCCCTCCCCCCTCCCCCCTATATCACGTGTATTTTTTCGTACCTGCAAAGAATCTATTTTTTTATTTATAAAAAAATACTGGTATAAATATCATCTAATTTTATTATAGAAAATTAAAGACTACTATAATAAACGTTCAGAGGTAGAAAGAAAGGTTGCAGTTTGTTTTTGACTGACATACAAATAATGAAAGAAATGCGAAAAAGTTTTTTGTACTAGTACATGAACATTATTTAATGTACAATATTTTCGGACCACGGATTAGCAAGACTTTCTTCAACACCTTAACAACAACATTTTGTACGCGTTTGACTAAAAATAAATACATGTAACGCCGCTTTTCGGTTGAGTATCGCGCGCTTGCCGAAAAAATAAGTACACGTGATATAATACTTTACCCCCCCTCCCCCTTGTGATATTTCGTGATTTTTTATGGACCCCTCCCCCCCCCTTTCGAGCCTCACATGATTAATGGACAGCCCCTTAAGCAAATAAACATATTATTATATTATATTAATGAACTGCTTTTTTATTACAATAAAATAGCGCGCTAAACAGCTCAGTACAAAGTTTGTAGGATAACCGGCCATAAAAGCAACACGTTGTTTTTCAAACCGAACCACGGAAATCATTAAATCCTCTACAAACTTATCAGTGTTGTCTACGAACTAATACCGATCAGTATCGATAAAATCATGTGCTGTTCGAATGAGACTTGCGCCGCCATGATTAATATCCTTATTTACGTCGCCTTATCTTACGAATAAACTTTCCACTTGTGCATTACGTGTTGAGCTCTTGTTTTAATGACGTGCATCTAATTATAGACTGCTATCGGTATTCGGTCTTGTTCTTATTTTTTCTTGGCGACAGTACGAATACAGTACATTGTATTGTTTTTTTTTATTCCTGGCCGTGATTAAGCGAATAGAATGGTAGGTGTTGATACTGGGTCCCGGATGTTTTCTTCTTGATAGTTGGTGCAGTTGCAGTACAATTGAGGTCAACACACCTTATCGCGGGATTGATACCCGCACGGATCAAAAAGATACAATTCTTTGGTCTATAGAACAGATAGGTGGTCGGGATCAGAGCAGGCATTTGCGATATTTTGTGTTTCTTAAATTATAGACCTACCATACCATTCCTTGTTTCAATGCAGGCCCTAGAGGTCGTCCTCTGAATGGGCTGACGATGGCTGCACTGGCAAACTAATCAGTAGCAGTTCAACATCGGAAGCCTTGCAATTTTCCCAGTTAAAGCTATACATGTTACATGAACACTGTTGTAAGCTTTCACTGTTTACAACTAAACTTATACTGTCACTTACGGGATATCTTCCGTGATTGTTCATTATTTGAGCTCCCGAGATTTCGACGCTGTTCCAAGCGCCATGATCGCGGGTTGACTGGAGAATGCCTGCCTGCATGTAATAAGGACTCCACAAAACCTAGTGATACTGTGAGTGTGTTTTGCCGTGACTTAGTGTCGAGCAGTGCGCGTAGCAAAAGACAAATAAAATCTGTCTACCCTCAGACATATGATTTGTCTGCTCTTAACGATTTATTTTCCATCCACCCGCATTCTCCAGTCAACCCGCGATCATGGCGCTTGCAACAGCGTCGAAATATCGGGAGCTCAAAATAATGGAACAATCACGGAAGATATCACGTAAGTCACGTAAGTTTATGTTACATGAAGATTTACACTCCACATAAAAAGATAGACCGTTTCAGTCTCTCACCTTCAATCTCATAATTTAATCATGATCTATTCGTTTTATCAGTGATTCAAGGTATTCCTTCAAGGTGGACGGAGCCTTCATCTATGGTCATTTAACCGTGCATTTGTGCACGCAAAGGTTCTCACAACCTTCTAAGAAAAACAGCATGCAAATGAAGGAAGAAAAAACTGTGTTCTTTATTTTGTTATGGTTCATCGAGTTAGTTCGCATAACGAACTACTAGGCTAACTTAATTTGCAAGGTGTCTGTGACAAGATAGATGGCCAAAGATCGACTTCGATGGCGTATTATAGGCTAGGCTATGTCTTGCTGTAATTTAAGGCGCGAATTATACAGAAAAGGCGTAAGGTAAAGGCGTGGTGCAGGCATGATGCCGCTTCAAAACGTTTTCATACAAAATGTACGTAGGCGACGTGTCGTGAATTACACTCAAGCGGGCGCGGCACAGGCACGCCGTTCATTCGTTTCCTTATAAATTCCACGCCTGCGCCGCACCTTATGTCTTACGCCGTTTCTGTGTAATTCGCGCCTAAGAAAACATAAAAAGAGCTTTAGGTACTGAACGGCTGAACGGAACTGGCGCTAAACGCATTAAAATTTAGTGATTTTTACAGGTAAGGTACAAATCACTAAATTGAGCTGAAAGCATTAAGTTCAGCTCTAAAGTGACTTATTTAAAACATCAGTGTGCCTCTGTAATAAAATCATAACGTAACATCACGCCTGTAATCCCCGAAGGGTTTATAGGCAAAGGTGTACCTATTAGTACTCCCACATTTTGCCAGGTATTTTTTAATCCCATGTAACAAGAGCAGCCTATTGCCATCAAACGGGCGCCAATCCAGACTCCGTGGCTGCTACTGAGAAATTCGTGATGGAAAAACCCAATAACACTTTGGTCGGCCCGGGAATCGAACACAGGATCTCATGCTCAGCAGTTTTGCTTGCGACCACTAGACCAACGAGGCAATGGAGCTGATCGGGCCGGACCGAGGAACCCAGCCATAAAAAAATAAATTGCAGGAGAAGGATCTTTTAAATGGGTATGGAAGTTGTCCCTAAACCTACACCTAGAAGGTTCGCTCGAAATGTGATCCAAATAAGGGATTGTATTCGGCGTCTACCGAATGCCACATCCGATCCGTCAGACTTATTATTAGCTATCACTGATATCGCATGCAGCAGTAACAACACAATTACAGGAAGGAACTGTTAGCCTTGGCTTTAGGAAAGTAGTTATTGACATGTCTTCAATCAGCTGGTAATTGCAACAGGTATTCACAGCACTTGTTGACCGGTGGTAACGCCAGGATCGCCTTTAACCAATTGGAGGCCCTGAGCACTTGAGAATATTGGGGTCTTGCCCAGAGTGCCCTATGGAAAATATGGTCCTGGGTAACGCCCCAGATTTACTGAGTTGTAGGTTGTGGGTTCGAACGCAGGTTGGCGCGTTACTTTGTGTAATATATTTTCTCTCAACTGTTCTTCAAAGAGTGAAGGAAACCAGCATGCACGCAGCAAATATTCGAAGACACTACATAACAGCTGTCAATCCGTACTGGGCTCGCGTGGTGGAGGTATGTGTCTCAGCCATGTGGAACATGATACGCTGATTAGGCTTACGCAATAGTTATCAAATAAATGATTGATAAGGCTTATCAGTTCGTCTACCGATGGTATCGTTACGATATGGTTCTCACGTGGGGTACCAGGCGGTCATGAGTCACGAAGCACGCTTGAAACAGTGTGGCTAGTTACATACAATCATAATGATGACAGATTTTGATAATTTTTAAGGAAAATTTCATACGTAATCAGACTTGTTTTTCGACGAGTGAGATAGCTTAATTTTTATTGATTTGATTCGTAGGTAAATCCTTTCTTGATAATTATTTAATAATTGTGCCCATTATTTCTGTATGGGTTGAATACAGTCTGTTTGTGGAATGTACTGGTTGAGAGATTCGAGTGGATGACTGGGTTGAGCGGTGTTTAAGTGCAAATGTGGGCGTTTATCTGACCCATAGCAAACCGGACAATGAATAATCTTCATTTGATTTTTTTAATAACTGCTAGTAAAATTGAACTTTCCAGATAATAATTAGCTGAATTTAGTTTTATTATTACAATTCTCAGCCTCGCCAGCCTTGCGTGTGTTTAAAACTAACAAATTCCCTTTAAAAAAACTAACACAAAAATTTCTAAAGCATTGAGGAACTCTATGGCCAAAAGTAGTACTCTACTTAATAAAGGTCTAAAATTCATTCAACCACTAGACCCTAGGCAACGCACAGCCTACTGGGTCTCTCGCGGGTTGAGAATGACTAGGTTAGTCTAGAAGTTTTGCCCAAGAGCTTGAAAGTAAAAACTAACGAAGGATTTTTGAGAATACATCCGGAAAAGAGATAAAATCGTTTATGTGACTTCGTATGGAAATTCATCAGGTATTTCTGCTAATAGGGAATACCATCGGGACACGGCTTGTCCACTGATAAATGCCTATTTATGCCACATCGCGGCATCGTTACACCCCTTGGCCCACTCCCTCGCACGGAGAGGAGGCCTGGGTCCCAGCAATGGGAACGCTATACAAAGTGTAAAAGGACCCTTCACGAAGACGGCAACCAAGCATACTGTACGAAAAAAAATTTTTTTTTTTTTTTAAATAAAACCAAGTAACTCTGCGCAAAAATGATTGCTGGGAAACGACTTTTTTTGGGGGTGAAAAATCACGATTCTACATTAAAAACAAACTAAAAAAAACTTGTGAAAAATTTGGAACTTTGACCCCCAATATCTCCGTAACTAGAAGGGTATGCTCTAGAACAAAACATGATCGCAATGACACGGGTAGAACAAGTGCCTTTCCAATAGACTGATTATATAGTAACACAACAAAGAAAAGCCCATCATGCACTAGTACCGTGTTGACTACTTACCCAATCACGGTTTTACGTAAGCGATGATTGATTAGGTTGCTAGGTAAATTCCTACGAGACCTGATAACCCTTTCTTAGGTCACTCTCTCAGCACAACTCACGAAGTCAATTAACTGATAGCCTTTGGGACCTAGGACTCTCACATTTCTTAGGCTGTTAGTAATGATGTACATAAATGTAGTGTTGCTTGTTTCTTTCCGACATTAATAGTCCGCAGAGTGGACTGGGTATTTTGGGATTGGATGATAAAGGACACAAATAATTGTGTGTTTAGTCTAGATTCCGGACTTATTTATTTTTGACTCTAGCGCGTATCACTCTGGACCTTACTTTCAGCCTAGCTAAAAGAGAAGCTAAAAATAAACTGGAAAAGAGGTTTCAGCCGTGTAGAATTTCTTGCAAATTAGTTTTTCTAAAGATTTCTGCTATCTTCAGAAAAACCACTTTGCTAGCAATTTATACGGGAAAAGTGGATGGACTGAGTGAAGGATGATATGGCTAGAAAGGAGGTGACTGCTGAGATGACGAGTAATAGAGAAGTATGGAAGAAGACACCGCCCCCAAATAAATTGGGATAAGGGCAGGAGAATGATGATGATGATGATGACGATCAAAAGATTTTTGCTCGAAGTGAGTACAAGAGTCGCCCTTGTTATAATTGTATAAAGATAACATTAGTGGGTAGTGAGATGCAAAGTTAAAACATTGCTCTGATAACAAATTAAAAAAAAAGATTAATGGAGACAACGTAATGAAGACACGCTTCACAATAATTATCAAAAGGGAAACCTTTGAATGGAATGTTAAGAACTTCCGGAGCGAAAAATAACAGATAACAAAACTTGTCAACTTGATCCAATTCTTTGGGATTTTCATTAAGACGTTAATTCCGATTTATTTAATCTGTGGTTTGACAGTTGTTATCAGTGCGTTCGTAGATAGTGATGCAATAGGAAGAAGTGGTGAACAAATAAGTATATCCGTTATCAGTGCATGAAACTGTCTGACGAGTGCAGTGGCGAGCTGAGTAATTTGACGATAAATTAAATCAGTTCATTAGGAAGAATTACGGTTGACTTTGCCCTCATCTAAGTCCGGTTCTTTAGTACGAGTAAGATTTTTTTTGCCGATGGTAACAAGTAACTATGTCCAAAAGAATACAAATAACACCGAAATCCGCCGTCGGACGAAAGTCTACGACGTCGGGGACTGGGCGGTGCGTCTCAAATGGGCCTGGGCAGGACATCTGGCTAGACGTGGAGATGGCCGATGGAGCAAGGCTTTGACCGAGTGGTGGCCAAGGTTAGGCTAAAGAAACCAGGGCCGCCCTAAAGCTCGTTGGGTTGACGATGTCGTCAAAGTCGCGGGAAACACCTGGATGAGGGACGCACAGAACCGGGATGTGTGGTAGAAAAAAAGGAAGGCCTATACCCAGCAGTGGGTGATTCCGGGCTGATATGATGATGATGATGATAGGTATACACGGCGACACATCAAGTTATTCCATTCCAGTATAACATGGCCTCGTTTTGTGTAGATTTCCCGTGCAATGACGGTTCCGCATAAACTGGTTTTTCATAGTTTGATTGGTCGTCGTGTGTACCGACTAACTTCTATGAAATAAGCACCGTATACAAGTTCGCTTCCTATTTTTTAAGGGACCCATATAATAATCTGCATGGCGAAATATGAGAGTTCTATTGTAACCTCTGCCTATACCTTAGTCATTTCATGGCGTTAAGTTATGATTATCCAGTATCTGTGTACCAAGGTCCAGCATTATTCAACGGTATTTAAGCTTAAAACAACTATTAATAGTAATAAATTTTACTCCAAAAATACTGTAATGATGTCAGCAATAAAAATATTCTAACGCTGAATTTACTTACGTTTAGTTGACATTGCGAACTTAGCTTCTACAAGATTGAAAGCTTCTTTTAACATTCAGTGTATCAAAGCTTTCCCGAGTTCCAAAGCTTGCCGTCAGATGTCGCCAGGTGAGACAACACCAAAACTTCCCGTAGATCATAAGAGATGGCGCTGCCTGTCTCATTCCGAGTTGAGCCACCGTTACGGACAATTTTGTTATGGGATGTGCTTAGCTGAGGCCAATCGATTTACCTAATGACAGTAATGAGGTGATATTATAGTCAGACTTAATGCAATCATTGGTTATTTATTAAGTACTTTTGGATTGATTTTTAATGATGAACAGTTTTTTTTAGTATTTTCTACAATATTTATAATTTTTCTTCTAATTAACGACACAAGTACGTGTTGATGTAAATTGTTTTTATAAATTTCCTACCTCACCTTGATCGGCAACCGGGTTTAAATGTATTCATCGATATCTACATTGAATGAGGAATAAAAACACTGGATAATGAGTCTCGTACCTTGGACGTGTGATACCAGACGAAGTTTTCTCTGTACTGCGTAAATGAGGTTGCAGAAGAAAGATATTATGTATCTGTATATTTTTTCCATCTCAATTACAGCTCTGGAACATCGTATCTTAATTGTGGTGGCCGACGTCTTAATAGACAGCTTGTTTACAAGGCTTATGTCCATGTGGAGGTGACAGCGACTAGCCTTTACTGTCTGGTGGAAAGTACTGAACGACTGATACTAAGGCCCGTATTAATAAACGTCCCTCAACAACGTACTCAAATCCGTTATCATTTGATACGCCATTATGACGTCAGCAGCATCTCAAGATTATTGCTAATTAATAGACACATAAATACAGTATCTCAGTAACCAAGATCAGCTCCTCAACTAGCTGTACTTGATGCCTTGATCTCGTGAACGATGACGTCACATTGACCGAAGTTTTGAATGAGACGTGTCGCATTACGTTATTGTTATGTCAAAAGATGTAAAACTTTCGATTGAAATACTTTTATTTCATTAAATCTTTAATGAATAGCGCTAATCCACGTTATAAAGTCGGTTGCTACCCAAGAAAGCTTTAAAGGGTTAAGTATTTATTTCCCAATACGACATAATTGTTTACTACTGTTATTGTATGTATGTGTGTATTGTTTACTTAACTCAGTAAGCATTTATGCTTACGTAGTTAAATAGTTTGCATGCTGAAAGAAGTCAGCGAAATATAAGAAACCTTTTTATTTATAAGACCATCATCATCATGTACATACCAAATTTCACGCAAATAAAGAATTTTGAATCTAGTAAACAATTATGTCGACTGATTTGGGGTCGGCTTCCAGTCTAACCGGATGCAGCTGAATACCAGTATTTTACATGAAGCGACTGTCTATCTGACCTTCACAACCCAGTTATTACTGGGTAATACGGTACCCTTTGGTAAGACTGGAGGTCAGACTTTCGGGCCACTGACTACCTGTAACGACTGTATGACGCTACTTTGCGTTATGTTGTAAACAACAGTGTCAAAAACAAAGGAACGCCAAACATAAACATCTGTTTGTTACCTGCTCGAAGACCTCGCATTTGTAAAATTGTTTTAAAATGGAAAATAGGAATCATATTTTTACTCCAACTGAGAAAAAGTACTTTCTAGAGATTTCAAAAAAAATCTAGGTAACTCAAAAGGATTTTCAAGCATCCCTTATTTAAACCTTTGGTAAACGAAATCGTAAAGGCCGCAAAATATCGTCATAGTAATCTATTTCATCGTAATAATTAATATAACCCAAAATATTCTCAAACTCCATGTTTCTAGCCACGCTAATCACTCCTCAAGTCACGGACGGTCTGCACTCACGATCTAGCATCTCAGTAACCCGTACTCGTTGTATACTTAAGGGTCGAGTTTCGTTTATTAATCAGTCCATCACTCGGTTGATGACGTAAACCTAATCCGCAACTTGAGAACATAAATAATCACGTTTATTAATACGATCAGGATCTCAACATTCATATCAAGTGCGGTCTCTTGGGCTGAGTAACGTTTATTAATACGGGCCTAAGTTACTAAGTGTGTATCAGTGGCGTGCGACGTGTAGTTGTGTACGAACATTGTAAACAGGAAAGTTACCGAGCACGCGCTGCGGACCAGCGTGTCAGAGGTCCGAGTCGCGCCCTTAACCTCTTTGTATTTATCACTGATTTGTTATGTTACATTTATACTTTGGCAGATTCCAGTCGAATCTATTTATAAACAATGTAATGAATATGTAATTACTTTAATTACATTTCAATAGATTCAGGGTTTCGTAGGTCAGTGTAATAAAATGCAGAAATAGGGTAGATAATAGTATTTTTTATTAACTTACTCTTTTCAAGTATTTTTTCACAATTCTGTGAATTCTTTGCAACGATAAAAAATATAACAATACGAACTCGATCATGTTCGATACAACATTTCTTATACAATAATATTTACTCTTTAATATCACAAGTACACTTACAACCTAATTTTTATTAAAGCTTTCAAGTTTGGACTTACGATCTATGATTTTAACTTATGCTAACTGATTGTGAGATCTAGTTATCTTGATATCTTCCACATGATTCACTAAACTTATGGATGTTAGCGGACACAAGGGCAGCGTGCGACTCCGGCGGTGCTGGAACAGATGTGACCGCGGAGCCGGGTCCACCAGCTCCGGGTCACTGTCTACCATGGTCGCCACACGGCAGGGGTCTTGCTGAACGAGGTGGTGGAGCAGTCCAGAGGGGTCGCCGTGTGCATGTGCACGGGCGAGGCAGGCGGCGATGGGGTCACGTAGCCGGAAGTCGAGGAAGCGGTGGACAGCGCGGGGCTGGGCGGACTCGCAGGAGGAGTGTCGGCGGAGGCCGCAGCACGCTGCATGTCGTTAAGTCTGTGCCCCAGGTGGGTCATGAGCTGAGTCCCCAGCCTCACGTCCACACCAGGGATGGAAGCCAAGCAGCGAGACACTTCGTTGGCAGCATGAGTGAATCCAGCACGGAAGCGGTCGGCATCCACGGTGGGGTTCAGCGACAGGCGGCGCTGGCGGCGGAGCTTGTGAAGGTGGCGAACGGTCAATTCCAAAATATCGGCTTTCTCCAATTTTGCAACATTTTCTCCTTCAGACTGAAGAGCGCTGACCATCAACTCCTTGAGTTCGTCGAGGCAGCGGTTGATGCGAGCGCGTCTTTTGCGCTCAAGCATCGGCTTCATCACTTTGCGATATTGATAAGTACGCGAGACTGGCTGCGGGCCGTCGTCTGCGAGCGAGTACGCGATCTCGTAAGACATGTTAGACATTTGTGTGTAGCGAGTGGAGCTGTGCGTTTGCGCTGAGCGTTGAACGCGGAATGCCGTACGTCCGCCTGGCGGGGGCTTATATAGCGTGCGGAGGGCGCGCGATCGTGGGAACGCACAGAGCCGTCGAGTTCCCACACGCGCCACCTGTGCGGAGCAGCTGCCGCCGGGGCGCGGGGCGCGGGGGGACACGCGCCGCGCCGCGCGTGCGCGCCGTAAACAATCGTCGGCGCGGGCGCACGCCGCGACGCCTGGCCCCGGTAATTGCTGGTGTTGCGGACGGATTCTATGCTAGCCGCTACCAACTGAGCTAGGACACTGTTTAGAACTTGCCATTTACAGATACTAACTGCCATGCTAGGTACAATGTTGATGTCCGTAGTAAGATTTATACAATCAACCAATACGTTCATAACAGTAGCAAAATGGTCACGATAAGGTTTTTCAATACAGAAGTATGTATATGATTTTATGATTTTTGCAAAGAGACCTGAAATCTCGTAGTATGTCAATTTGTTCAAGGGTCTCGTAGCGCGTAGCTACTGCTACGGGTCCCGCGTAGCACAGTATTTTGTCATCTCCAATTGCTCCGATTGTTGCATCAGCAATTAATCAAAATGTTATTGCTGCATAAACAGAGCTTATATTTCATCAGCACACATTTAATTAAAGCTGCGTCTAATTAAGATCAGATTTATGCACGTAATGTCGCAACTCGCAACGTAATGCCGGTGTAAAGCGATCAATCAGGCGGGGTACAATGGCGGCGTCAATTATGTTCTGATCGGCTCTCGGCTACTGTTGGCGTTCATCAATCACGGATTACGCGCCGTAATAATTATTGACAGACAGAATTACAGTCGCGATACGCTGCATCGCCCTAAATGAGAGTATCTTGGGTAATGACATAGAGGTGGAATGAGAAGGTTTCTCAACGGGTGTTGTGTACTGATGTGTAATGTGTGTTGATGTTGATGTGTGTGGTGGCGCCGGCGCATGGCGCGGTGGTCGGTAGCGCTGCGCGGCTCCGCGGGACGTAGGTGGGTATTAGTCAGAGCGGCGCGCGCGCAGGCGAGTGGGCGGCGCGCGGCGGCCTACGCCTGACGCCGATGAGATATCGTCAACCGTCCGGTATCGACACGCGTTCATTATCGCCGATCGCGGCGCGTGAGTGCGTGCTTTCTCCGAACTACACCCACTGCACCACTCCAAATGTTTATGTATCCATCTCTATATGCACGTTCAACGTGTAGGTTATGACATTTGCATATTTTATGAACTACATCATGCTTCTGAAGATATCATTTACATAATAATTGATACCGTCTCTTATCTTGTTGGCGTGGGTTTTGTTTTATCAGTAACGGCCGCGAATTATTTAAAGATCATATATCTTTTTGCTTTAATAAATGACTCACGCAATTTGTGTCCATTAGTGGCTAATATTTTATGTATTACAAAAGTTATTAAGAAAGCGTTGTATCTTGTTGTTGATGGGCGATATCGAAATATTCCGCTAGTTAGTGCGAGGTGACGGAAAAATGTTAATTTGTACTAATCGTTGAGGGACTGGGCAGCCGGGCCGCCGGGCACGCTCCACAGCCATACGACATGATGAGTATGACCATTATTAAACACATTAATTACTAGTTACATTAGAGCGTGGAAAGTTACGTTAATTAATGAGTACACCTACTTTACTAACAAGAAGTGTTTTTGATAACAAAAAAAAAACAGCAATGTCTACGAAATCCTGAAAATATCTGTTGTACCTGTGACCCTGACACTGGCTGATAATCAATACCTAGAATAGACAATACTACTATAAAAAAAACTATTATTGTATCGCACAAGCATTAACACTTTCATTATCTTCGGATTAAGGCCTGATAAGGATTTATGTATAATGAAACAAACAATAACCAATACTGAGTTTTCAACCTGTTCGAGGGCATGCACAAAAGTATGCACAATAGTGTTGCACCCAATTCGTACTGACTACCTGTCGTCAGTAATAACGGTGGGTGAATTCGTGCATTGGCCCTTTCGTGCATGCCGCCAGGGAAAAAAAAATGCCGATAACAGCATTAGAAATAGGGAGAGGCTTTGCTTTTTGGTGCTAATGCTTTGTTTTTAACCGAAATACTTTGATTCTTACTATTTGTTGGTAACATTACGATTTTTGGCGTATTGTTTTCTACTATTGTTTGGATTAGGGTAGTTTTTTGTTATAAAATAAGCCTTTTTCTACAAAGTTGTAAAATGCCGTCTAGCCTAGTGGTACAGAAAAGTAGCGATGTCAATTTTTGTAAGAGGTAAGCTGGAGTACATATCTTTAATGTGATTATATTATTTGTCTATAAATTACTGACTGTGCCAGTTTTCAAAGGGAATCCGGTAGGAATCGAGCTGTATGGTACCTTCGCCACTGGTACAGAATTTCCATAAAATTACTTGTGATAGGGAGAAACACGAACCTGAGTAAGTACTTGTAAAGTTATAAAATTGCAATGTTAAACTAATAAAATTCTCAACACACAAGACTTCTTAGTATCCATTTCGTGATCGTAACAAAATATCTTAGTTGTTCAAAAAGGACATGGCCAAAATTAGGTAATATCCAAATTGATTTCATCAAAGTCCGTTAGCACTTTCGATATAAGGAACAAGCGTAGGTGGCCGGATGCAGGTAATTGCATGTCATTTATTGCAACGATGTTTTGATGCCATATTATGTATTAAATTTGGAAATAAAAAGGCTATATAAATATGAGTAACAGGACATTTGATTATCTGTTATCTTTGGTGAAGATGTTCTCGGCGTCTTTAAAAGGTGCTGAAATTTGTTTTGAATTTTAGCAACTTTATTATGCCTTAAATGGTCTGTATGTGGAGTATTCTGGTTTTGGCAAAGGACACTCGTATTATTCAGGAAATCAAACGAATAAAACCACTTGACTTAATATCATCTATCAAATAAAATTAGTTATATAATCGTACAGCATCCGGTTAGACTGGAAGCCGACCCCAACATAGTTAGGAAAAGGCTAGGCAGATGATGATGAATCGTACCAACTTTAATTACCTAATTAGTTTTTCCATAATAATTTTTCCGGGTTTTAGTTCAAACAATTCAAGTATTTCACAGCAGCCACTATTTGCAATTGCAACGTAGTCAAAAAAATAAACAGTGATAAAGAGAGCGATGATTCACCGCTTCTCCAATTTGTAAATATTAACATCAATGACACACATTTCCTCGCAGGGTCACCTTAAGACAGTCCTTGAATAAAAACCACTTCATCAATGGCTGACTCACTTTTGGGAGGGTTAGATCACTCTGAAAACTACCGGAACTAATATTTCATCAGTATTTTATGTAAATCACAAGAAATCGTACGTTCGATGTGTCACGCGAACTACATCGTTAGGTACTGCGTTACCGTGCATTATGTAATAGGATCATTATGTACATGCATCACATAGTGACGCACGCGGTATGACATATTGAAACAATAGAATAAATACATAATGTAATTACGTTGGTAGTTAGGAAATGATCTTGTTACAAAATACATCTACACTAATATTATACAGAGGAAAAATTTGTATTTTTGTGTGTGTGTATGTTTGTAACGAATAAACTCAAAAACTACTGTGCCGATTTCAAAAATTTTTTCACCGTTAGAAAGCTACATTCACCCTGAGTAACATAGGCTATATTTATTACTAGAAAAAATTCCGGGGGTGGGGGGAATTAGGGGAAAATAAAAGTCCACCCGTGCGAAGCCGGGACGGGCCGCTAGTCGTATATTTTTACACTCAATCGCAGTTCAAATTAAAGGCACCTGCGCTTTTTACCTCATTTCGGCTAATCAGTAATGAAGACAATCATAAGTACTTACACGTGCCGAAATAAATGACGAGAAAATTACGTAGGTATGTCTTCTTACTTATAATCTTTATAGCCTTGTCTTTCCCTGATAATATGATGATAATGTGACTTGATTAAGGAGTCATTCATTGCACCGGAAATACACACATACTTCGCTTGATAAATAAATTCATGAATGAGGTATAAAGATTATGGTAGGAAACATGTTATTTAGTATACGTCACTTTTTCTGCAAGGCATCTATTTTGGGTAATTGTTTTATCTGTGTAGAATGTAAAATTAAAGGTATCTTTATGTAATTGTTCGACTCATGGGCTTTCCCAAATGTAGATAAGTCTCTCTTATCACGCAATCAGTCAACTTACCTTAGCACTTGATTAGGCCTCCCGTGTGGCACACTACACCATCCATTAAACACACACGAAAAAACCATGAAAAATATTTTCATATTTTTTATAGAAATATTTTATTCATTATTTTAGGAATCGACTACAGAATACATGATACATATCATTTGGATACATACATAGAATTTGGGTTTTTACTTCAAAAGACACCAACAAAATGGATGTGGAAAATTTTAACACGTATTTTCTCAAAATTATGTGTTATATACCTAATGGGTATTACAGAATATCAACATAATATCGTGGGGTGATAACGATGCGGTTTCGGCAGCGGTTTACATTACCTAACCCGTGCGGTTTTGTAAATATATCCATCTAGTGTTGGTGTGTGCACACGTACGTTACTAGTAGTAGCAGTAGTACTATGAGTTTACAACCTTCTTCGGTAAATTAATGCTTAGTAAAAGTCATCCTTATTTCCAGCTAATTTGATTTCAGTTTACTCATTCACGACAAAAGAAATGCTTCTCAGTATAGCTGACGAATACTTTCCTCATTCGCCTAAACACTGCGAAGCCTTACACTCGTATCTATAGTAAAGTTAAAGTAGTGATTTGATTTTAACTACTTAAGCAAACATTTTTAAGCAATAGACAAGAATTTAAACGAAGTAAGAACCGTCAAAGAAAGCAAACCCGAGAGTTCTAACTTTGACAGTTCTAACATCAAGCAATTACTAAACTACAAATTAAAAATCCCCCTCCCCCCTTAATCTTTTATTTTGTATATTTTTGTATAAAATCGTAAAGCGGTTCACAGAATACATCTACTTACCAAGATTCAACTGTGTAGTCCTAATAGTTTCGGAATAAAGTGGCTGTGACATACTGACAAACAGACAGACACACTGACACACAGATAGACAGACACACATACAGACATTCGGCTACGGAACCCTAAAAATACTTTTACTGAAGTAAGCACTTTGACTTGTATACTATAGATACGGGTGTTAGTATTCCTTCTCAATGTGTCATAAGTATCTAGGTACCTACTTTGTGCATCAAATAAATATTCTCAAAATCAACTCACGTTTACAAAGTCATGTTTAAAGTATGTATTCTTTTCCTGTTTCCGCTCGCGGGTCAAAGGAATATTTACAATTAACGACCAAAAAGCAGATATTGCTAAATTTTCCTGTCTCTTAATTACACTTAATGGTTGAAGACATTAAATATCTATTTGCAATGTTGTCATACAGATAATGTATTCAGGTTAATGGCTGGAGTCATGTTCGTATCACAATTATCTTGCACTTGATTATAATAATAGGAATTTTCCTATTTATACCGCAAGTCTTTGTTTATTGTTTGTTAGGAAGCACGCGCACGTAATTACTGGTTGATAATTAATAATTATTATTTAAATATAGCTATCTGATAACAGTGGTTTATAATGCGGTAGTTATTTTAGTGACACGCTGCTTGTAGTCGTGACCCACTATTCTATTTTAGTTTTTAATATTCTTGACAGTACTTAACTAGTTATTTCGAGATAATTCTAATGGTTATTTTGGTTCTAAGTTATTTAATACTGGATCAAGGTCACTAAACTGTCAAATTTTCCCAATCAACCTTGAACCTAATGCATTAGCGATAAAGTTAAAAATCATTAACTAAATTTGACAGATTGAAGTAGCATGCGCTGGCGTCTGTACATAAATACAGTAATGTGATATAACTGTATCAACATCAGTAGTTAATAGATTGCATCATTCAACACACGTATATTTTTCAGGTCTACATGTCACGGTCGCGGTCGGCGCAGGCGCCGGTTTTTCCGCGAGGCGCTAACTGATGTCGTATATTGCGCCTGCGTGCCTTGGCTCACGGATATACGGCCTTTTTAGTTTATAACCGATTACTATTTTTGCCCGCGGCGACGCCCGTGTGGGAGTTGGAATTTATCAAACGGGATAGCCCCCTAGCGCTTTCCAAACTAGGTTAGGGTCGGCTTTGAGTCTAACCGTATGTATCCAACTGAACACCAGTATTCTTCATGGAGTGATTGCCAATCTACCCTCCACATCCCAGTCACTGGGTAACACTCCCTTGGTAAGACTGGAGGTATCGTACTACCTGGATAAAAATGTCCTATATGAGCTAGCCCAGGTGCCAGTCTAACTGTGTACCGAATTCCGTTCAGACGACAAGACGTAAAAGGGTAACAGACAGACAGGCGAAGCTACTTGTGTGTTCATAATAATACTAGTTTATGCACGTGGCTTTGCTCCCGTTATGTACGGAAATTAACCCATGAGAACGTTTTAAATGTAGCCTAAAACACTCGGGGATAATGTAGCTTCCCGTTAGTAAAAGATTTTTTGGAATTGGATCAGTAATTCCGAAGATTACCCCCCTACATACAAACTTATACTTTATAATATTAAGTACTAGCTGTTGCCTTGACTTCGATCACGTGGTAATTTTGATGAGTATGAGTGAGAAAAAAAAAGAAAGCCTATGTCCTTCCCCAGGATATAATTTATCTCCTCGCCAAATTTCATTACGATCCGATCAGCTGTTTAGTCATGAAAAGGTAGCAAACAAACAAACAAACAGAGTTACTTTCGCATTTGTAATATTGGAATGGGTAGATTCGTTTGGATATAAGGCTGACTCATCGAAAGCCTGCCGGGGTAGCCCGCGAGCACAGAACGATGACCTGATGGGGCAATATTCTGCGAAGAGAAGGCCCGTATTAATATTCAGCCTCTCACTTCATTCATATAATTATGACGGAATAAATAATATTAAGAAATAATCATCTTCCAAGAAGAATTCACGAGGTTGGTGGTTATATATATAGTTTTAGTAGTAGTTAATACCCATGTTAATAGAACGCAACATCACGCCTTGTAGGGTTGGCCAGAAACACTAAAAAAATCTGTTTGTCGTAGACTTTACTTTCGGAAGTCGGTGGCAAAAAAGTCAAAACGAAACAAACTCACCGAATTCCGGAAGTAAAGTTATTTTAGACTTTTTAGTGTTTTTTTTGCATTTTTTTTATATTGTTCTGATAATAATATAAATAAATAAGGGTAGGTATAAAAGGTATAAACGGACCCTTCACGAAGCCGTCAACCCTACGCAAAAATTGTTGCTGGGAAACGACTTTTAATTTTGGCGTGAAAAGCACGTTTTGCGGTAAAACTGAATATAACGCACTCAAAACATTGTGCTGATGGATGCATTAAATAGTACGGGATTAGTGGAAGTATTTAAAGTAAAGTTATAACTTTGACCCCCAATATCTCCGTAACCAGAAGGTTCTATTTACACCCTGTATAAATAAGTCATTTGTCACTTCCTTATCAATCTTACACCTAATTACTCACAATTTTCCTCATCGTTTCAACTAGCCGAAGAGACAGCAATAAAAAACATTCACCTACCTACAGCCAATCATGCTAACGATGTTGTAACTGATAAAAATCATGTCTGACATATCTCAAGGTCATTTAATCGCGTGCTACTATACTAACATGACGTTAAATTGTGAATATGAATGACCTCAAGCATTGTTAACAACGGAACTGATAAGGACTGCGTTGAAACTTGTACAGTCGCGAGAACTAATATTGCAAGTACTAAGAAAATGTTTAGAGCTATTTTCTCGGAGAATAATGTTTCCGACATTGAGATAAGTCCTTATTATACTTTATTTCTTGTCTCTGTACACCGTCCGTGATCAGTTTCGATTTTTTTTTTCTTGTAGCCTCAGATATCGTGATCAGTGGGTAAAAACATTAATGCATTTTTTTAAGGAAACGGATCACGGTATCAGTGGATACAATTCGCAGTGATCCGTGGCAAACTCAATCTGATAACGTGATCGGTGGAGACATACCCCTATTTATGGCTTCCAAAATACTATATTCGTAATAAAATAAAATTAACAATTAAGAGGAGAAAACCACTTTTAAAAGTTGGTGTGTATCAATTGTAAATGGTTGTGTACAGTCGACCAAAAACCGTTGTGCCCTTTGACCTTGACCTGGCTTAGCGTCGAACGGAGTTTCGATAGACTTGTATCCACTATGACGTGCGGTACATTGTACTGTGCACGTTGTAAGCGCACGCGCATGATTGATAGGAATCACACGCTGTAAAACACGGGCCTTTGAATGTATCATTATGCCTGGAGGAAAATGTTTACAGTAAGTAATTTTAGACAGGCTTAGACATGTTATCTATATTAATTGACATGTCATGTTGTCACGTCAAAAGTAAAAATAGTCTTATCATAATTACACATACAAAAGTAGTTAAGGAACGACGTAAAAACAAAACTCGCGCCATTTTCCTATGGGGGTGGGCAGACACTTCTGAACGAGGCTTCTTACGATCCTTACATACTCCTTTCGTCTCGTCCACGTTCATACTACTGGGGGCCTAAAATGGTCTCTTTACCAGAATAGGACAATAATAGAATCACGTTAAAATTTTCGAAATGGTCGGAGACGCAGTTAATGTTAAGAATTGTCACTTTGTGATCAATTTATGAATTCTAATGTAATTCATATCATCATCTGCCTAGCCTTTTCCCAACTATATTGGGGTTGGCTTCCAGTCTAACGGGATGCAGCTGAATACCAGTATTTTACATGGAGCGACTGCCTATCTGACCTCCACAACCCAGTTAGTACTGGGTAATACGATACCTGTAAGACTGGTTGTCAGACTTTTTGGGCCATTGACTACCTAACGACTGTCAAAGATCTGCAAATGACACCCGGGTCTAACGGCTCCACAGACCAACCTAGGCAAGCACGGCTTAACCTAAAGATCGACCCGAGCGGCTGTTTTTATTCTAATGTAATTCACATAATTATCCTATTATACTTAATTAGGCATTTGAGACCTCCTCCTCCCTCCTTTTGGTCATAGACACAAGCCGGTAAACAAACGAAACACGCTATATAGGTCGAGCCAGGAATTCAGCTAAGCTACCAAGCGAAAGGAACACCGCAACGAAATTGCTTTTCTCTGTTAAGTTTACTAACAAACAGCCGGTAGTTATTTACATATAACATTGTCTATTTCAGAGATAATGCGAACAGAATACGGGTTTAATTTGCTTGGCGCTGTATCATTTATTTAGGTTGTTGGTACGCGAAAATAGTCACGTAGTCAGTGTTAAGTTTTAGTGCAGGTTTATCCTATAGACAGCCATACTGCGTGGTTTGTGTGGTCACTGGCTAATTGTACGTGCTGTATGAGACGTGTGCAGTTGCCACGCGTGCTCTGCTATGCTGCGATAGTTGTAGGGTTGGCCGCTTGGGCTTCGAGTTTGGATAATCAATTAGTATTTAGGTCATTGCAGACTTGCATTACATTCGCCTCGTTGTTCTAGTGGTTGTAAGCGCGACTGCTGAGCAAGAGGTCCTGGGTTCGGTTCCCGGGTCGGACAAGGTATTATTAGGTTTTTCCATCAGTAATTTCTCAGTGGCAATATGGCTTGCCCCCTATTACATGACTTAAACATAACTGGCGAAATGTGGGTGTACCTACTATTAGGTACAACTCTGTCTAAACCTTCGAGAATTACAGGCGTGATGTTATGTTATGTTACTTAGATAATTTTGTTAAAGCAATGTTGCTTTTGTTGGGAATATTATGTAGTTTTATGTTTGTCAAAGGCAGATCGGTTTTATTCCTTTCAGTTTTGCAATGAATATCTAATGTGAAATCGGCGCCGACAGGATCACCGCTTAGGTACATAAGGTGAGAAATATGTAAAGGATTTTAAGTGTTAGTGTGATAGTAGCACATTTTGATGCAAAGTGTGTGAAGCACACAGCACTCGAGGCAGGATTGTAACTGACTAATGTGTCATTATAACGATCTAGAACACTTCTCGGCGACTTGTGGAAGCCATGTTTTACTTACAACCTCATTCTTCACATAACGTTCACATAAACACAGACATTAGAAAAATAATTTCAAAACATGACTAGACATAACAAGAGGCGCGCGCGCCGCATAATGACTCCACAACACTTGACAACCCTACCAATGACGCATGCGCATGACTTCTGACACGAGTACGTCGCACGTGCCGAACCGAACGTTGTCGACTTGCCGCATTGCCCCCGCGCATGAGGAAACACCTACTTCGTACGTTTTTACTTGATTCGCGTTAGTTTTATAAAATCTAAGTACGGTAGTCAGCATGAATCATCACTTTTTATTTAGGTTTTATATGCGTATGCATTGTGAAATGGCGCGGTAAGCGTGAATCACTTAAATTATTAAAGAAATTAAGTTTTATACGTAAATAATAACTTACCGTGGGTTTATGAGTAATATAGCATAGACTAATTTACTTGATATGCAGTGAGCAAATGTTCAGTTGCTCACTGCATATTAAGTAATTTAGGATTACCTTCTTCGTCACCAATGCCGACCATCCTTTATTACTCAGTGTTCTTAGCTGCCTTCTTTCCTCTTACTCAGGCAGTTGGTTTGCCAAAGTGTAGCCTAGTCATGGTCTAGATGCGGTCAGTCAGTAAGTCACTCGTTTTTGGCAACTTTTATAAGGAAGTCTTTGTAAGATCTTTTACAATGTGTGTCGCAACGACGTAAAACCTCTCCAAATAACACTTAGCATTAGCATAATTAGATATTCCCAATGTGGAACACGGGCCTCCTGTCCATGAGATTGAGTAGGAACAGTGCGAATTACCGGTCACATGTCTTAAGATATTCCGATTTTTCACGATGTTTTCCTTCATAGTCTTGACAGACGGGTCAAACCGAATAAAACTTACGACTTCTATTCTGTTATTTGAGTCCTAAGAAATATTAAAACTTCGTCTAATATGTTGGATACTGTTTAGATGCGAAAAAATCTTATTTTCATCTGCTTCTGAGCGCGTTTACTACAAGTCGAGTTGGGAAAGAAGCTAAAAAAACAATGTAGCAAAAATATATTAATTTCTGTAAACCCGTATGATTCATTTTATTTCTTAGCCTGTACTGTCCCGCTGCTGGGCAAAGGCCTCCCCCAAATCCTTCCATGAGCTCTTTTCCCGTGCCTCCTCGAATCAGCCCTCGCGTGCAGATCGTCTCGCCACCTCTTTCATGAATCATTGGTTTTTAATTATTTTTGTTTTCTAATATCTTTATCACATGGTGAGCGGACTTTCCAGTTACATTGGGCATCCCATTAGACTACGCGGTATATACGGGTTTTCATACTTATTAAGTTTACTTAAGAAATCTTTTACTGAGTCATCGGGGCAATTTTTTTAACTCTGGTATATTCCCATTTTATTGCGAACTAGCAATCCGAAATGAACTCCTTAAATGATGGTGAAAACCAGATCTGTTGCGTAGTTCAGAAGAACAAAACGATCTCACAGATACATGAAATACATGACTTTAATTAATATAGAAGATGCCTACGTTAATAGATATAAAAGATTCTTTTACGAAAAAATGTTTTACGTATCTTCACGGTGAGGTTGCAGAAATTATGTCAACAAAAATCATGACTTTTAACTTAATTTTGACGATTACAATACTCATAATAATTAAAAAAAAGAAATCTGCGATGACGGCAAAACTGAAACGTATGTTGTATGTGTACCTTATCCTATGAAGTAGTAATTTAACAGAAGAAAAAAAAGAGGGTTACATTACATCTCCGATGACTACGGGGTTGCTACGGGGCTACGACTATCGCTACGGCTACGAGAACTTTTTTTCCACTCTTTAAATATGGAGTACCTCAAATTGATATTGCAACATTCGTATTGAGATGTCTTGCATATAATCTGTAAAGTTACAGCCTTCTTCATACCCAGGGGGTGTCAGAGATACGACCAATTCATCGAATAGTTGGATCAATTCCACAACTTTCCTTTATCGTGTGGTTAGTGCCTAAACTATCAGAGTTTTTATGTCGCCCATGAGCCTCTGACTCGGCTTTACATCCCGTCAAGAAATATCTCTCAGGCGTGCTGGTTTCTTCAAGATGTTTTCCTTCCCCGAAGCAAGTGATAATATACAATACGCACATGAATCCGAAAAATCAGAGGTGCGTGCCTTGGGTTCGAACTCGAGACCTATGACTTGGCACTGTCACCCACAACTGACAAAAGATTAACATTTAACTGCATTTTAGTCACCCAAGTGGAATTTGTTTATGTCATCAAACTTAAATACACTTAAATCCATCATAAATTAAATCTCATGACAGCATCGTTCTAAAATCCGTCGTTGTAGATCCTTGTTCATCGAAATAAGATTCGTAAGAAATAATTCCGTATTCGTGAAATTAATAACTCGGCCTGCGGACATTCCCTTCCGGTTTTTACAGATCCGATAAAAAAATTAATGGATTTGTCATCGGAATGAGATGTAACTATCACATCTTAACGTCATTTCGCAAAATCCTAATCAGGTTTGTACCAAAGCCCGCGAACCGGCTTTACGAGTTACGTGTTTATATCACGGATCTGATGTTTATGTTCGCGAGAATCGAGAACCGGTTTCTGGGGTGACGAGATCGGCCGTGCTCGAATGACGCGGCCTAATCACAGCGACCTCACCGTTTCACAGTCACCGGTGACGTGCTCTGAATCACCAGAAATCCTTTCTCACTTGTGTCATATGTAGTTCCTTCTTTTATGACGTTTGTACATGTGTCATGTAAACGTCATTTTGGTTGAAAGTCGAAAATGTCATAATTGTGACGTTCATTTGTTTCGTTGATGACAATGTTTAAGGATGTGGCGATATGTCTACCTCATTTAAGTGCTCTTAATTAGGGATTTCCCTGTTCTTATTGCAGTAGTACTCGTGTGAATAACACGTTATTATAATTCAATAGGTAATTTACATATTTGAAGTATCGGAAGTTCTCAATATATAACAATGGTTTCAAGGTTGTTTACCAGTAACAGAAGATAGGATAATAAGAAACAATACTCAGCATTATAGTACTTACACTTTAACTCATTGTTCTCAGTAATTATCCTCTTAAATTCAAGATTTCTTGTGTCCTAAGAAGCTGCTTTGGATCTTGAAGACGTTAATGTCAGGTATGTATTGTTAAAGATGAGTGTTTTGTTATTGTGATTGTATTTGACACCTAAAATGAATAGGAAAAAATTGGCTAATTTCCTCTAATCTTATTTGTTTCCTAGAATAAACATTCGGTAGCAGCTCTTGCTAAATAAAACTCGAGGAAAAACATAGGTAATAATAAAAACAAACAAAAACCTGTTCTGGAAATAACACCGAATATCTTAGAATTAAGATATTGGTAAATAGCTGTCAAAATGGTAAAGGAAATCATCGTGAGGAAACGGATATGACCTAGGACCGAAAATTTAAAGACATTCTGCGACATCCACCAAACAGCGCGTGGTGGATAACGGCCTGTGTGTGTCTCAGTAGAGGAAAAATAATAGACTGATTATGTCGTATTGATAATTATCTGCATAGCCTTTTCCCAACTATGTTGGGGTCGGCTTCCAGTTTAACCCGATGCAGCTGAATATTAGTATTTTACATGGAGCGACTGCCTATCTGAACTCCACAACCCAGCTAGTACTGGGTAATACGATACCCCTTGGACTGAAGACTGGTTGTCAGATTTTTTGGGCCACTGACTACCTGTAACGACTGCAAAGATCTACAAATGACACCCGGTACCAACGGCTTAAAGTGCTTTCCGAGGCACGGAGGAAACTCGGTATGTAATGGGTGATCACCCATCCACAGCACAACCTAGACAAGCACTGCTTAACCTAAAGATCGACCCGAGCGGCTGTTATTATTTAGCCACGAGCTCCTCTACTATGCCGTATTGATAAATTGACGTAAAATACCCCACGGCGCGGTTCCAAGTACATGTGAACTAAAACAGTACTGATTGATAATGGCGTCGATAAGTATGACTCATACTACGGACCCGGATAAGGCTATCAGTGGTCGGTATCAATCAGATATTGCTTCCCGATTGCTATCGTATTAGTAAATATATACAAAGTGGTGCAATCAAGGTACGTGTCAATAGTCAGATATATTACAGTATCTGTTTTTTATTCTGCCTATCTGATGTTCTGAATTAGGATCTACATTGTTGATCAAACAAAATATTTAATTATTTCATTTTAGTGCAAAATATTTATATTATATAATAAGTGCTTATTTGCCGTAACTCCATACAGTTTAATGGGAGCCGTAAAAACGTTAAGAACTTTGACATAAAACCATAAAATCGCTTCGATAGTCAACATAAACATACAGAGTTTTGTGCGCATGAGCACTTCTCGATAGGTACCTAATCCAACGGTCATTTGTGTTCACGCAGCGTCTCAGCAAATATTGTTTTAGCTGTCGTTCCTTGAAAACGGTGGCGGCTTTCGTAAAAGGCATTCTTGTGTCAGTGGCTCGCCGGTGGCGCCTGGATCTGCAACCATCGCCAAATATTTGCGCCGACATGTCGGCCCTAACTAATGACTTACATGTGCACAGCATTTTTTGCATGTCAAGAGCGATAAGTTGTGTTTTTCACTTGCCACTTGAAGCCATAAAGCTTAAGAGCTTAATGTTCATAATGATTGCCGCGTCGGAGTCTCGCAGATGTAGACGTTGATGTGTGGTATTAAGGTCGGGAGATGTTGAGAGGCGTCACTGCAAACGATGTTGCCAATGGAAGCCGAATTCTTGACAACATGTTTTCTGTAATTTTGGGATGAGGTTGAAATGCCTTTCGAATCCCCGCATTCAAACATAACTGCACTTTAAGGGTGCCCCTATAAAATGTTTTTGCTAGACTGAGTCCTGTTATCATTGTAGGTACCTAACCGTACTTCAACCATAAAATTATAGAGGGCAATAAAAGCCAGTTTCTTTCCTCAAAGCATTATCCTCGTCGGCGCCTTTAAAACCTCTCGAACGAGACAATAGGCTAACTAACACGTGTTCGTGGCTAATTCTCCTCAGAAGTAAACAAAAACCCGACAATGGATGGCAGAACAGGTACAGAGGCAAGTGCATTTTAGAAATAAACAAAGGAACGGACACTTGAGACAGTTACTGCACCCAGGGGGCCGAGATAACACAATGCGGCGCCAACTTTTTCTAACTACCCTCTAGATTAGGCCGGGAGGTGTCGGAACAAACGACGTGAAATGTCTGGCTTTTGTATTAACCGTCAAGTGTCAGAAGACAGGACACTTGAATGTGACTGCTAATGACATGCCGAAAATGGGAACGCCTCTCGAGACTCGACGCGCGACGTGATACGAACAGTCCCGATAACCAGTGGGCGTATGATCTATGCATTTGCACGGACACTTTTTATAAAATGTAAGATGTATTTTCCTTCTCGTAATTCCTTTATGTTTATTGTGTACCGCACAATATAATAACATACAGATTTTCAGCGTAAAATTAACTTATCCTTTATTCTCTACATTTTCAATGGCAACAGACTACCGGATTTATTAGAAATCAATAATTGCTTGCATTACAACTCAAGGAAGCGCATAATTTCCGTCTTTACTTACAATTGCGGGTTTGCTCGATGTAGAAGGATTTGTTGTATTCTGTAGAGCTTTGTTCAAAAAATACTTTGTAAGTTTCGCCGTAAAATAATAGTTTGTTCCAAAGATACGTGAATATATCAATGAAAAGGCGCCTTTATGTTTTCGGTCTGACGAGGCGTTACCGGGATTCCGGGAAAGATAAAACCCCTTTTCGTGTTAAGTGTGCGAAACTGTGCACGCGCTGGTTGCCGGGTTGCCGACAAACGGCCGTAGTTTAGGGTCTAATGCTCATAATAGTGAAGGACGCGCTAGAAATAATAAAATACTTGAAAAGGCTTTATGGGAGCCGCTCGAGGGCCTCCAGAGAGCCTCTTGGCAGAGCCTGTTCAATAGGAAACGATGTTTACGATTTTAAAAGTCATATTTTATTGTGGGGTCTAGTTTAAATTTTACGGTTGATTTTAGTTTTATATTATTTCGGCCTTTGCATTTGGTCTCTTTGTGGTGTCACCGCAATTTTATGGTTTCTATAGAGATAATTATTACAGACAGATACGACGTTAATGTGCTTCTTATTAGATGCTTTTAGCGTGGTTTTAAATAAAACTTTACATATATTATTGTTAATTTATAGAGCTCAAGAATGTCGTTGTAAAGACATTCTCTTTTGTGTCAATTGAAAGAATTTATGGAATTGTAGAACTACTAAAATGCTGGTATTTGATGGCTTCGCCAATGAATGCAAATACGAAACAAATTATTCTATGAAAACGTTATAATACCAACACACTGGAGAGGTCACAGTGAAAAGACTTACAAGAAATCTGTATATTTAAATCAAATATAAACATATATCTGATCAAGTTTGCGATGTGATCATTCACTCGGGGATTAATCTCAGCGAATACCGAAACCTCCGCCACACCATTTTGGAAAATGTTTATTTTTTAAGCTTTTATTTGTTGTTGTTATTTTATTTGTTTGCCAGACCTAAACAGGATGCGGGCTCATTGAAATCAGTTGATGAATTATCGGTACCAATAGTGTACCGAAATCAGTATACCCCCGCATCATGACGTGAGTAATACCTGTTTTAGTCCAAGATTAATTGTTACCTTAGGATACATTGTATATAGAAGCAGTTGGTAAATCTGTGTTGATCTTCTTTCTTCTATATCGTGTGGTTAGTGCATAACCTGGTGATAGAGTTTTTATGCCGCCCATGATGCCCCCGATGTTATAATTACAGTAAGTCTTATCGTAACTTTGTTAATAATTTAGATATAAAAAAAGAAAAATGTTCCTTAGACGACTTGATTTAAGGATCATGATCGTCAAGAAATATCTTTCAGGCATACTGTTTCTCACGCTGTTTTCCTTCTCCGAAGCAAGTGACAATTATACAATACTCACATGAATCTGAAAAATCAGAGGACTGCCAAGTCTCGATAAGGTCTCGAGTTCGAACCCAAGGCACGCACCTGTATCGATAAATACATAGATTGAACCCAAAAGCCGGGACTTTTAAAATAAAGCATTTTAATAGTCTTAAACCGCAAAAGCATTTGTTACATAATAATAATCATAAGACTACTTAATAACATCCGACTTAATCTCTAGAAGTGGCTTATCTAGATCCGTTTTTTTTTGTTTTCGGTACTGCAGGCAGTACCCACGTTTATTGTTAAGAATTAATTAGTTATTATCACGTCTATAATCTTTATAATTATTGTCTGCATTTGTTGCCTGATTTTCCTTATAATTGTCTCGTAAATTAAGATTTGTGGTGAAGTTACTTCGTGTGTGTCTGTTTAGCTGTAGGTAAATGTAGAATTAGAATTAATTAATAGAAATTCCATCTGATTTGAGATATGGCAGAGGACAAACTCGAGGAAAAGATAAACAATAATATTTAATTTGACAAAATAAAACCTGTTTCTCTTAAATGCACAAGGTTTGTTTATTTATATTTTAGGTACTAGCGTCCTCGGCTTCGTACAGTTTTTACGTGTTGATAAAACATCGAGATTTCTTTATTATACATACGTAATTATGTAAGTTTTGTAGGTATTCATTTTGTATTTATATACAAAACATTTTTGTTTAAATCTTTCGGAATAAAATCTCTAAATAAATGTAGGTTACATTCGCAACAAAATCAGTTACACAAGCAGAGACAAAAAGCAGCTCTTTTCATATAAAATTTTATGGAAGAAAAGCACTTGTAACGAAAATCATCTGAATCTATTCTTAACAACACAGACTCTATATCTTCCTAGTACCACAATTCGATTACTTCACAAAACAATAAGACGCTTCCCCCTTATCTCCGATTAATATCGTTACCGGTACCGGTTATCGGCTGACGTATTTACGATCCGATATTAATTGTGTACAATCACGGACGCGGGATGCGGGACGCGGGACGAGCTCGTCCGCTACCGCTCGCGGGCTAACCAAACACCTATCTGTGTAATCTCTTTAATGACTACCGGTCATTTTTAGGGTTCAGTATCGGTACTGGTATTTGGGTTTTTTTAGTACCGTTTTTGTTGGGTAAAAAATATTTGGTAAAATCGAAACCGGTACCTAAATTATTTATCATTGGGAGTTTGGTTCAGTAGGATTCTTATTTTGTTTTTTGGGGTTCTACAATATTTGAGAGATTATGTTTTTTTTATATAGCATATTTACATGCATACCCAATTCGACCAGCAATAAAGAGTATCGAAATCAATCAACAAATATATTAATTTGGGCTGCCAGGTTTTGATATTTATTTTTCTTTTGCTTTGTGTAGATTCCTAGATGGTAACTTTTCTTGTAATCTTGTTTTACGTGTTTCTGAAGTAAGCAACGACTTACTACTTTTTTTTTTTTTTCGGATCGGTAATCATCAAATGATGCCCCGCTCTGGGCGGAGTGAAAGGGAGTGTCAGACTTTTACTGACTAAAATCCATCCATGTGCCTTCTTTGCCCTTTGTGTTCAAGGGCCGCGGTATCTCTTTCGAACAGTCCCGCAGCAAATACTTAAGACAACATTGTAAAACCAAATAATTTCAAAAGAGTAACCATGTAGTTTCTTGCCGGTTCTTCCCCATAGGAAAGTCCCGAATCGTGCACCTTTCCTCGACGTTTTATAACTGCCAATGTAGGGCAATGTGAAATAAAATATTATGATTTTAATTTTTGTCCAACATAATCCTATTCCGAGTAGGATTAAGCCCCATTCCCCATTGGCACCTCTGGTTTCCTTCAACTTTAGTAAATTCCAATCTACGGAACCTCACCCACCTGATTATCTCAACACTTTTTCTCACCAAACTTCTTCTAAGACATGCCGCAAGATAATCGCGAAGTCTGCGGTTTTTCTAACAAATCTTGACATTCTTGGGGATAACAGTTCACATAACCTTTGCTATATACATACATTATGTATTTGTATTTATTTGCTGGTTTTCCGCCTCGTGCTGCGGTTTGTGCGATTAACAGTTTGACGTCATCGCCTGTTAATGTGATGCCTTTATACTCACGTACTTAGTACTTCTAGAATGTTTGATAAATTCCCACGTAGTTCTGTAAGAACTGCATTTGATGAATTACGTAAATATTTGGTAGTGTACAAAGCATTTAGTGTCATCAGCCTGGAAGATTCCAGCTGCAGCCTGCTGAGGAAGACGTCATTGTGCGAAACGTGGGCCATAGCGCACCACGCAGGCTTATTGTGACTTGTCACAGCTCTTCCAATTTCCAAGTGTACACTTTCTTTCTTAACATTATCATCTTTCTCTTAAGATGGAAGCCAGGAAAGTATGATGTGTGTAAGTGTATTGATGATTTTAATGATTATAATTCTGTAAATACATGCGTGTTACGGCCGCGAACCATATATGGTTCAACATACAATCTGGCACTGACCGGAAAATTGCAAAAAAAGTAAGAAAATTTGAATTTCGCGGGCTTCTCTGGTGCTTCCACCTTAACCGATTGATTTATACTCTGTCACGTTCTAGAATATTGCATAAAGTTTTTTGGCATGAGTGACCTTTACTTTGACATAGAATTAGTATTGACGGTAAACGTGGCAATTACCAGTGACCCCTGAGCACGCTTCCGTTTGACAGTGATTAGGTGTACTTACGTCACAAGTAATATTTTGATACTGGTAGTTGAAACACAGTTTTAGAACAGGATCACATGCAATATGTTATTAATTAACCGAATAGGAAAGATGTCGTACGATACACGGATGATATACGATACAGGGACTTATGGAAGAAAAACAGCGCTTTTTTAAATTCCTCCGATGACATTCGATGATAGTAGGTAAGGTCTCAGTCTCGTCTCGCAAAATAGGTAACCAGTTCAGCACGAGCCTATCACTAGTTTATCAATCAGCCTAGCGATATCAAGTAGTGCATGTGCTTGTAGGTATCAGATTAGCAACCTTCAGATTTTCTCGCTGTAGTTGGCGGTGAGTGGCGCCTGCGCAAGTTGCTGGTATCGGTTCCGTTACAAGTTCCGCTAAACGAGAAGTGCGATACATTATTTTATTATGTCTATCCGACAGTAGGTTTAATCATTATGAGGAAAAACTATAACCACACAATAGAACCGTTTACCAAACTTAGCAATGCTAGATTTGTACGAAAATGTTAACCTTTTGCGGAGAAACCGCCGTTCTTACTAAAGGCGTGTCTGTCAGCCCTGTGTCTTGTCTGCAGACAGTTGACACAAGTGGCAGGCACCAGATTAAGGCCCCCACAGACGAGATGAGACGCCAACGTCACATCGGCGACATTCGTCGCGACGATTACCGGGTGTCACCACGACAATTTCCCTCACGCGTCGCTACTCAACAAGATCATATTAAAGTAATTTCCTTCACTTGTCGTTTTAGTAACCGTTTATTTTTGTAATTTATCGCTGAAAGAAATTATTTATTCAATTGCAAGTTGTTAGACAAACTTTTCATCTTGAAATTGCAATTTTCACCTTGTGTCAATGAATCTCACACTCCGTTCGTTTTTGCAAATGTTATTTTCAATTTTTTTTTTCAAATGGGAACAAAAATAGCAAGCATTTGGTGTAGTTTTTGCGAAATACGCTGTTTTGTTATTTTTTTTTAAGAATAACAAACAAGTCCTGAGCCACAAAGGCTCCAATTAAAATCCCTAATAAATTAACCACTCCTACATAGTGCCATAAAAATAATAGACACTTACAAAGACTCAATAGCGCCAATAACGAGTATTTGCGAAACGGTTATTACCGCCGCCAATCTATTCGCTTTGATTGCTCGCTCAGCTCCGCTCATTTCCGCTCGAGGATAGAAAAATAAATAGTTACACGAAACAGGTAAGGTAATGAGATCTTTAATGACGTTATTTATTCTGTTCAAGTAATTTAAGGCCGCGCACCGAAGGTTTTTTGTAGCACTTTATTAATTTAATGGGATATCACCTTAATACCATGTTCTATTAAATTATGAGCGCGTTTTTGTAATGGTGTATTAAATTTTAAAGGTCAGTTTAGTGAGTTTTTGCCTTAATACCTAGCTGAGATTTCTCATCGGTAGAGTAACAAAAAATGCAACAATACAATCCCAAGTTAAGTTTCTTACCTAACAATTTTAATGCATTGTTTGGTGGGATTACCTAATTAAATTGGCAGAGCTATAAAATAAATACTACAAGATCATAGCACATTTTATTTCTTATGAAAAAGGTTATTACCTAGAGTTTAAATAATTAAAAGAAAAACAAATAAAAAAACAGCTTTAATTGGTTTTAAGTCGTATCAACGATTTACGTGTCTGAAAATTAATTACCCTAGCTACATGCATGTGCAGATAAATGAATGCAATTACCAAGTTCTAAGCTAATAACATGAGAATAAATTATTTCAGTTTACAGTTAATAGCATTTTATAATTCCTTTGATAGCAAGTCTTAAGACGAGTTTCTAAGCGGCTAACGGTACATTTTATTAAGATATGCAATGGTTTATTATCGTATAATTTCCTTTTGATATTCATTTAGTTTGCTGATGAGTTGTATTGGTTATTATATGGGTATGAAACTGAATACTTTTAATTGTACTGTTTGGGCACGTAGGTATATAATTATCCTCTTCTGCAAATCTCGCTATCAAAGAAAGGTTTGCTGTAAGAAAACCCAATTCTGGGTTAAGCTCGCCGTTGTACATAAGCTATAAAGGATGTAAAAAGACCCTTAACGAAGCCGAAAGGCACTTGTTCTCCCCGTCATTGCGATCATTTTTTTGTTCTACACCATACCTGGGAACCTTCTAGTTTCGGAGATATTGGGGGTCAAAGTTCCAACTTTTTCACAAGTTTTTTTTTAAATACAATCATGTTTCTAATGTAAGATATTTACTTTAATCACCTTCACGACCCCCGTACTATTCAATCCATCCATCAGCACTATGTTTTGAGTGCGTTACATTGAGTTTAACCGTAAAACGTGATTTTTCACCCCAAAAAAAAAAGTCGTTTCCCAGCAATAATTTTTGCCTAAAGTTACTTAGTTTGATGTACTGAATGCTTGGTTGACGGCTTCGTGAAGGGTCTGATTATACCCTGTATATTGTGATTTTGTGTGTATATCTTTTAATTTTGTGTGCAATAAAGAATAACAAGAATAATACTGAGAATTTTGCCTACGGCATAGAACATACTAACCTCTAAGAAGGCTTTCTTTAGGCAGTTGAATATCTTGCATTAACTGATGATGATACAGGTGGCTAGGAAGTATCAGATGTTCATCATAACGGCTTCTCTGTTCCCTGATCATTATATGATCTGAGGATCTATTCAAAGTTTTAGCGAATCCGTTTCTTCTAGGCAAAGCTTGCTTCATCGCTTCACATCAGGTGAACTGGGGCAGGCCTATTTAGTATTAAAAAAAAAACTAGTTGGTTTGACAGCACGGTTGGCGCAGTGGCTGAGCGATTGACTGCTGCGCTTCGTGTCGCGGGTTCGATTCCCGCACGGAATAAATATTTGTATGGCCTACAGGTGGTTGTTCCGGGTCTGGCTGTTTGTGTACGTGAGTTTAAATGTTTGTAAATGCACCCATGAAACAGTAGAAATTCCTAGTGTGGGGCAACGTTTTTAAAAAAAGAAAGAAAGAAAGAAAAGAAACCTATCATAGTCTATCCGATCGTTTACTAAAACTAGATGTATTTTAGTTTAGGTATATTTAATTAAAATACTACGAGATTCACTGCAAGCTTAAAAACCCTTCTAAAAACCATATCCATATTATTAAATATCACTAAATTGCATAAATAAATTATTTCTTCAATCTTTACACAACACGACCAACGTTTTTATCGCACTCCACAAGATTAATGTGATCAAATCGTTCGCGTAACGTTAAATTGAAACGTTATTTTCACCGTTTCTCGTTAATTATAACATAATCAACAGATGATATCAGGCGGCTGTCATTCATCAACACGTCGCCAAACTTATTGCGATTCTCCTTTCAATGTAGTTAAGGTATGGTTTCACTGGTCTATCTTATTTTTTAAGGAATCTACAGTCGAGAAAATTAATTGTTAAGCAAAGTGGTAGCCTACCTTAATTTGCTGTCCTTGTACAGTCCCTGTACTGTGATTAGAAAATGCGGACTTTTTCAGGTATTTATAGTTTCGTTATTGATTATAGTAAAACCTTGCAGTCAGCTGAAATTTATCAAACAGGCTTATTATGTCCGAGTTTTCTAGCCAAATCGCGCTTGATTTTTTTTTTAATAACGTTGTCCCACACTAGGAACTTCTCCTGTATCGTGGGTGCGTTTACAAACATTTAAACTCACATAAACAAATAGCCAGACCTGGAACAATTACCTGTAGACCATTTTTTTTTTCCGTGCTCGAATCGAACCAGCGACATGCAGCGCAACAGCCAATCGCAATTGCGCCAACCGTGCCGTCGATTTATAAGTATTCAAACACAAGCTGAACCGCGAACCGATGGGCACATTTCACACACATGAAGTACCCATGACATGAAACTTAAGCTTACAAAAGTTCCAAGTGCCACTTGGGTGTTCATTAAATTCGTTTGGGAGCATCAACATGTTACTCAGTATGAATCATAGGTATAAACTTCTGTGTAAACAAATTGTGCAATTGTACTTTAACGCCCTTTTAAATGGGACCGGACATCCTATAGACATGGACGTGGGAACTAATTGAAGAAAGTGGGTGACCCTTACAGTTAATTATAACAGACTTCGCAAGGAAGACCAGGAAAGTATAAATAGAAAGAAGGAAACATATGATACACTAGTTTATGCCCGCGGCTTCACCCACGTGGTGTTCGGTAATTTAATTATCCCAAGCGATCGTACTACCGGGATAAAAAGTATCCTATGTGTTTATCCAGGTTATAAACTATCTATCTGCCAAATTTCATCTAAATCCGTTCAGTAGTTTTTGCGTGAAAGCGTAACAAACATCCACACATACTCACAAACTTTCGCATCTATAAGTTAGATGCTAGCATTTCCACGTTGCAGAATTCGTTAAACACCGATAGATTTTATTGTCATCAATCGAATTTTTCATGTTTATTAATGGTATCTCTATCACCTATCTGATGTTCGGAAAAGTATTATTTTATTCAAGGTTTAGTCTTCATTTTACGACAAAATGAAATGCTGCATCTAGGTACCTAATCAATTATAATTCAATAAATATTTCACCGTTAGCCGAACGTGCCATTAAATAAGTTCAGTCTCATACACCGCGAATTAAATATTCAATTACGTGAAGCTGTCGACGCATGACTGATCGTGTGATCTCAGTCTTATTTCTTGTCACGAACGACGTCTGCGCAGACATCCAACGGAATTTCGCATAATATTCTTAATTACCACCATTTTTTTTGCTAAATTTTGCTACAATAATCACCCTTATTGATTAAGGAATAAGGAAGTCAAAACTGACCAATTTATTGGTCTCGGTACCCAAAGATTGAAAATCAATAATCAATTTGAAACTGCGTTAATTGCTTATGAGAGCAACCTGCACGAAAATTGAATATTTCATTAAATTAAATGTCACAGAAATTCAATTAAGTGCGACAGTGATTAATGTTTTAATTGAATGCGAAAATTTAAAAATATGGAGCTTATGATCTATAAGAGATTAAGATGGATTTTTATAAAAGATGATGGCAATTAACCCTATATGGATTTTATTATAGCAGAAAATCTATATATGGTTAATGGTCATAACTTTTACGACAAAAAGAAAAAACATGTAGTAGCATTCTCCTTTATGAACAATGTCATGGTAATTAAACTATAATTATTTTGAACGAACTATTCGCAAAGTATATTATTAAGCATCTCAGATACATAAAAATTCACCAACCCTACTATTAAAAGTCAACAAAAAGACGAAACACGGAATACTTCGTCCAACACAAAATAACAAACAACTGACTGATCAAGATTAAAAGGTTCGACTGCATTTTAATTCGTTCAAATCCTTATAAGTACATTAATTGAGCAATTTACCTATCAAGATCGTACCGAATAGGTAACGTGTGTATTGCCCACTTGCCCAGGCGCATGAATGGACGGGGGCTATCTGCGCTAGTAACCGTTGGAGCATTCACTCGGACAGGCGCAAGCGCAGAGCAATTACCGTAGACCCGATACATGAATGAATTACAATTATATTGAAATACGTATTATTATTGGGAGATAATTGTTTCTTGCTTGCCTTTTTGTAAGTTACTGTTCTTCGGATTGGTTGTAATTAAATATGCAACTTTTTTCGCTAAAGTAATACGGCATTATATATTAGGTGCCTACTGAATTAAAGGTTATGAAAATGTATAGTTTATTAATGAAGTCGTTCTCACTATGGAAATCAATTGATTGGGGGATTATTCCATCTTATTTAATTAGTACCAATACACTTTAATTCGATTAGCACTGTTATGTATATTGCGTCTGTAAAAAATAGTACGTCAAACTGCTCAAAGATACATGCTTGTCCACATAAAAATCAATTAGTCAGAACATAAAAAACGTATCCCAAAACAATTAACGAAAGTTAATCCAAAGTTAAATCCGTGACGTGCGCCCGCCCACATGAAGAGTCCGAAAAAAAACGTACGTCCACTACCAACTAACATCATCTCATAAGACACTCACACTACTCAAGATCACGCACACACACACACGCGTCACCCATTAGTATGTGAGGCGCGGCGAGGACGTTGCGCGTGCTCGCCACTCGTTCCACGGCTTCTTATTATTATTATTTATTGTTGAATAATGTGAATGGTAATGCGTGGTTGTTCACGATCCCGCATAACACCTGCCGTCTTTTCCCACAGTCGAGCTCGAGCTGGAGGCGCGCGCAGGAAGTGTGCGGGAGTGAGCGAGAGCCACGACTCGCGTGCACTGCACGTGCGTCACTGCGCCTACGCCTGCGCGCTAGAGCGAGACGGCACGAGGGATAGATATCGTAGTAGCGTAGCGCGCGTAGCACCGTAGCAGTGAAAAAAAAGCGCAATATTGGGACGCAACTAATGTTCGTAGCCTCATTTTCGCGGTAATCGATTGCTACGAGCTACGCTTTATTACTTCGACGCAATTAAAGCAGATTTAGATACAGATATGCTGACATTTTGACTTGCAAATTAATGTTAATTAATCGATTATTATATTATGTTAATTTACTTATTTGTATGCTGATATTTTTTTTAATAGACAGACACGGATGTTATGCGATTATTTCGTAATGTTTTGGATCTCGCACGTGTCACTGAATATTTGATAGAGTTCCGACGACAGCAAGAGGAACTTGACCCTATTGGCGCCGCAACAATTTGCATACTACAACAACAAAGTATGGAACCACAAAAAAAAACTTATAATAAAATATGATGGTAACTAACGACATTTTAATAACATTAACCTTGCGGCCCGCGGCAGTGAAAGCTCTTAATACCATTAAGTATTGTGATCGCTTAATTTGGAGCCAATGGTAATGCACCAGAGGGTTGGACGGTGCATTATGGCATAATGACGACCTGATTGGTCAAATTACATATTGAGTGCTACGCTTTGGGATAAAGCGGTTCAAATCTTCGGTACAATATTGGTATTTTATTGTATGATATGGACCAAGTATTTGGTAAAGTAGGTTTTAAATTTAAATGAAGTCATGCGCTGGGTAACTGTACTGGAATCCCGCTGAGTGGTTATTATCTGAGTTGTGGGTGCCCCACATGTGTCCCACGGAATGCCTGGTTAATGTACTTACTTATGGCTTTTATATGCCAAGCAAAAGGGCGATGTAAATTATAGGATCGATTCCAGAAAGTCTTATTTTTGTATTGCTTTTGCATATTCAGACTCTGATGTCTAAGTTTTGGCGAGTTAAAGTCGCATTCACCCCATTATTGCATCATCCACAGCCCGACTTCACCCACTGCTGGGTATAGGCCTCTCTTTGCTTGTTATGTTACCATTGCTCATACACAGGTCTCTTCTTTATGGGAGGAAGTGGGCCAAATTTCACCACGCGGGCCCAGAGCTGTCAGCCTGTCACAAGTTTTCGAATTTTTGGTTCTTGGACATGCTGGTTTCCTCACACTTGTTCCTCATTATTGATTCGGTTGTTGAACCACAGTTTACATTGAAATCCTAAGTTTGAAGGTAGACCGTGGTTTGACATTTGAGGTCTCCAAGAATAATCGGAGTGACTTTGGTGGTCAATGGGTAAAACCTAGTCTTCTAAATGTGGGTGATGAATGAAAATTAATGACGAAAGGATTACATGATATTATGTGGTGACGGTTGATGAAATCGTTATCAGTTTTGTGATGACATAAGATTACGACCACCATACGGCGTAAAGTGCGGTCATACTAATATCAATTCAATCATGTTTTATTGATGATCTATGAAATTCAGTGATAGTATCTAATGTCAACTATTTCGATATCATTTATTTCAGAAAAACAAAATTTCAACTAGATTTAGATTTGTAACAGTTTATTTAACCCCATCAAAAGTATCCTTATAAGTATAACTTACCGGGGCTGCCTCAATTTTGTGCTGTAGAACAATTGTATGAGAAACAATAAAAACTTTTTACTTATTTATTTTATTTTATTGTGGCAGTCTACGATGTAATGATGACAATTATTTGGGTAGGTATACTTAGCTGATGCATACAGAAATTAACATTTCATTTAGATTTCGTATTTTAACTGTTAGAAAGAACTGTTATTTCACTTCAACACGCAAACCAGACTAATTAATGATTTGCATTGACGTCTGTTTCTAAAGTAGTTGCAATGTTTCAACTAAATAGCACTAAGTAGTCTAATTAACAGTTATTAAAACCAGACAGTCATGATCTTCAAAGAGAAGCATCATCAATTCATCACAATACAATATCATATTACACATTACTTCAAACTACATCTCCGTACTGGCTTAACAAAAGACGATGTAATTTTCTTGTTAGGCTGTTCATCTTCTCCAATAGATGATAGTATATAGAATCGCCGTACATCAATAGGCACCCCGGATGTTCGCAATTTGGTTACGTTCAAGCCATTGAATGTTATAGTCGAATTAACAATAAAAATTGCTCATCCTTCGCATTTAGTAATACTCTCCTTACAGTCCACCCTTCAAATTCCAACTCTATCTTTATTTCTCCAAGGTTTTATTTCGCATATGTGGTGTGTGGTCAGTTTTTGTCCACCAGAGATTGTCAACCATGTAGGTCAGTCTATTAAATCAGGTTGGCGACCGGATGGGGCGCTCATGTTTCAGTGATTTTAACAAAAACATCTTATGTTACGTCACTTTATACTTTGTTTACTTCGAGGGTGGTTTTGTTTTTAACACGGTTTAGTTTGCGTTAGAACTTAGGATCGTGTAGGTTTTCTTTTGTGGATGTTATTCTGCTCTGCAGCTAGTTGGCAGTGTCTCGTTCTATTGCGATTTTTATCAGTTGCTTCTTATTAATTATCATTTTGTTATCAACTTCGCTAAGTTGTCGGTCACTGGCAATCTTTCTCATCATCACAGTCTTTCTGCCAATCTCGATCCAATTAATTTCAGGTCAACGCAGCATGTCTTCTTCCATACATTGCCTGTCATGTGTATCTTAGTGTCATACCGCATGTTGTTTTTTACTACTCGTAAATCTCGTAAGGTCAGGATTTCCAGGAGCGGCTTTACGGCTCAATGACCGTCGGACCTCAATGACTGGGTTTTTGCAGCATTTGGCCAGCCCCAGAGCCAGTGTGGCCGCCAAATGTGGCCGTTTGGCCTGTAACCCGACCTCGGCCAGCCGATACCTTTCGCCGAGATTCACGCCACATGCTAAAACACATGGCGTGCCAAAGGTCGACCAAGGAGGTATTTTTTATAGCCTTCCTTGTTTACGTCATGTTAAATCAAGCAAAAAGGCTGTTATTATTCAATAATTCTCTGTAACGACCGTTTTAAAATAGCCGCAAGTTATCACTCTAACAGACAGCTAATAAACGACTCGCCACCAATTTATTTCATTGTAATCATGGCTCTCCGCGTCGGCCGCAATTGCAAAATAACAAACGGCTCTTAAATACAGTAGCGACGAGTCTGGCCGGCAACACCTCGCAGATAAATCAACGTCTCCATTACAATTTTGTTCTTACTTTCGAATAAATAATACTCGCCTCTGTCCCTTTCACGCTTTGAATTTCGAACGCTCACAAATTATTGTTGGTTCTCGTTATTTTATTGTCGTATTATTTTTTTTGCTTTCATTTGAATGTAGAATCTTACGGCGTCCTTGTCTTGTCCGTGGGCGTTGCGCTGTGCGTCTCGTTTCCTCTCGCGGCGGCGGTAGTAGCGTCTCGAGCACGTGCGACACGTTAAAGGCAGATCGTTCCCACGGTCGGGCTCGAGCCAGACGCCCCCCGCGCGCCTCCCCGCCCGCTGCGCGTGATTCGACTCCGGACACTCGTGCCAATGAAATAAAGTGCCCGCACAGCACGTTCCAATTGCAAAATGCTGTTTGAAGAGTTTAAAGCAATGAAAGTGGAGAAAATGCATCTTCTTTCACTGAAAGTTCGTTGGTCTAGACTGACTTTTGAACGATAATGGTGAAGAAACGATACCGTTGTACGAAGAAAGTCAAGAGCGCATAGGTATTGACAGAGTGTGCTCCTATTAGACGGTCAATACTTCAATCAGTCACTTGATTGGATAGCTTATCATAGAGACACGCATGGAAGTGAAAGGACATGAGAACCCAAATGATATGCAATCTGATCAGAACGCACAGAAAGGTGATCAACCGATCAGCTTGCGCAACAAGGAGCCGTGTTGTCCAGTCTAGATTATCAGGCTACCTGTCAGCATTTCAAACAATAATTAATCGAGGTGATTGTGCAAATTTAGAGGCTTGTCAAGTGTGGGCGGAGGAGAAATCCCAGTAGCCAGTATAGTAGCAAGTATAGTGGCGAAGCAATCGTTGTTAGCTTATGTAGTCCAGTGCTAGAATGTCGTTGTTCCCAACTTTCTCGTGTTTTGTTGCCATGCTTATCTGAGAGCACCAGTTTCTCCTTTTATGGGCACATTTCTTGTGCTGTTAGTTCAAACTGAGCACGGCTTCCTTAAACAAATTGGCAGGTTTAACAAGAGCCGCTTTTAAACACGGAAGGCCATTACTAGAGACACTGCTCGCTTTAAAATCGCCGGTATTGTTTTTATGCTTTAATACCTTTTATGGAAGGTTGCTTTTTAATTGTAATAATCCTTGGGTCTGAAGCAGCAACAACACCGTCCCTTGATGTTAATGCAAGTGGCACGATAAATTATTTCTAAATTACTTATCAGTTATCTCTATTGGTGATTTATGTAACGAAACCAGACTATACGGGTGATTTATCACTTCCTCCCAAACTAATTCTATTTTTGTACGGAAAGTGCATGAAACTGGTCTGGTCCAAAATGATGTTCCAATTTAGCTTCGTAAAAATATCTTTATAATAATATTCACGTCAGTTTTAATAAGCATTAAATTTTGGAAAACAAAAACTAATAAAATAAGTGCAACCGTTTTATTTTTTGACCCACAAAATCAAGTAGGTACTTGCTTAGCCCCTAAATATAAAAAAAAACACGAACAATAAAACTCAATTTTTCCAAGCACCAAGAATGTGCACTATGCGCATACACATAAGTACAGCAACAATGCTAAAAGTTAACCCGTGCAATGCGCGGGTCGCGTGTGTTCTCGTGACTCGTGACATTGTTCGCGTGCGACCCTGCGACTTGCGACTGCGACACCGCGCGTGTGCGCAAGCGCCGCGCATGACACTCCGCTGCCATAAGCAGAAAGGCGAGCCTTATTTCATAGAATTCCTATCATAACTCATATAAGGAGAGTTATGGAGTGCAGAACTGTTAAGAAAAAGGGATTGCTAGCGAGCTTAATGATTAATGATTGTGGTGTTTTATAGTATATAGTATCTTTATTCATGAAGGAGTCAAGAAAAGGATTATAAAGATAACCGTTGATGAGAAATGGGATAAAAAAATCAAAAGATATACGAGCAGAGCGATAACTTCACATGGAAAATTCATAGAAAACGTCCTTTTGAACACGTGTCTTTTCCCGTTCGCTTCAAGGAACATTAATTATTTTAGTATCCATTCCCCGTTAGTGAATAATCCCATGCTTTTATGTAAGTAACTGTAGTTTAAGTGTCATGATTATGTAAAGGAGATAGCAATCACCTAAGATCTGCGCGCACGCATACGCGCTCGTGCTGTTTGACCCCGGCGTGCGCGTGCGACTCCGAGGGTACGTCATGAATACTGCAACGCATTTCATGGAAAATCATTAAGTTTATTCAGACACGGATGTCTTAAAGTGCAGTGTAGGTAGTTTTATGTAAGAGGATGTAGAATGCAGAAGATATTATAGGAATTTTATGTAATATTGTAGTTTTTATGATCTTTTCTTAATTTATGAAAACTGACAAGTCTAGAAGCACAGGCCTTTTCAGATTTTGGGAGATTTAATGGTTACTGCCTCGTTGGTCTAGTGGTTGCAAGAGTAACTGCTGAGTACGGTCCTGGTTTCGATTCCCAGCCCAGGTCGGGCAGAGTGTTATTGGTTTTTTTTTTTTTTAATTTCTTCAACCATGGAGTCTGGATTTGTGCCCAATTGATGGCAATAGGCTCGCCCCCTGTTACATGGGACTTTAACATAACTGCCTTCGGGGATTACAGGCGTAATGATTATGATTAAAAATTTGAAGAAGACGTGCTGGCGCAGCAGGTCTTCCCCAAATAAATTGGGATAAAGGCAGGAGAATGACACGGCCTAGATCAGCAAATCCGGAATCAGTCGTTTCTCTTCATCTGCCAATACAAGTACATTTTCGTCTCCCGGACCCAATTCATTTAAGATAACTTCTGTTTTACAATTATGTGAATTTTCATCATCATCACCATCATGAGCAGCTTGTTCTACACACTACTATGATATGCCTGATCTATTTTGTACAGACACCAGTCAACCTTGAACCTAATGCTTTAGCGATAAAGTTGGAAATCTATTAAAGAAAGACAGGTTGTAGTAGCTTGATGTGCTTGCGTTTGTATTATGCAATTTTCACGTCACAAATTAGTTACAATGTAGCTACTGTGTCACATCTCTGACTAATCCTTCCGGAATTCCAGGCGTGATGTTAAGTAAATAAATTAAGTCAATTTGAATACAGTACAAATACAGTCACAATAACATTTCGCTTGTACTTTGTCTTGTACGACTTGACTGTGCGCGTGCGTCGTCGCAGGCGCCGCTATCAGCGGAAGCGATGCAAAGGTTACGTTAATTTGATGGTACATTGTTCTCTCGCTTATATGTATGTTTTGTCTTTCATTTACGTTTATGTTTCAAGAATTTCTTCCGGCCTTTATAGTAATTTATCTTTGCCGATTTTAATTTTGCCGATGTCGATGATTTACGTGATTTTACAGTTATAATACTGTATTTCTGTAAGTTGTAATGTACAACATGAAAGATTGTGTCAATTATTATCTAATAAATTAGGTACTTTTTTATTTTAATTATGTAATTTTGATTAATCGACCTCAAACCGGCGACTGTTTTGTGAATTTAGCTGTAAGAGGTTTAGAACATCACTTATTTATGAACGGCTTCTTAAAATGTTTTCTACAGATTGACATGCGTTATATAAACGTCAAAAGTAGATTTTAAACATGGTTGAAGCAGTTTTTTAAAAGTAAGTGTCTACTAATTGATGATGTGCGTGCAATACTAATGACCAACAACTTCTTGGTACAACGCCCTTTAGAGAAAATCTGATAAGTTCTAGGACGTAAGAGTAGACGTTCATTTGTTGAGATTAGCCAACGGTTCACGTCCTGCCTTATAAGTAGCTGGTGGGACTCATTACTGTACTGTGCTAATAGCGCCTACGATAGCGTCACCTTACACCGCGGCCACAGTACGGTACCCTTATCTACTTGTATACACGCTATCACCGCCACAATCACACTTTAATTAACGCACGAACTCGCTCCTCCATGATTTAACATCGCTACTATCCAACTGTAATGTAATTTTATAAAATAATTCAAAAAACCAACGCACAGAAGCCGATGTGAAAATAACAACAATACGCTTCCTACGCGTGTGCGCGAGAAAATCACAAAAGAATCGAATAACTAACGGAGCGAGATCGATTATCATTTTCATACAATCGACTATCTAAAGGTCACGCGTAATGCTATTCAGTGTACACACAGCTTACATTACTCCATACTAAAGAAACCAACCATAAATTATGGAAAAAAACAACATAAGAAACCATTTTGTACAGCGAAAATCGATCTGAATCGTTCAAGAAATAGAGTAGATATTCGGTCAAAAATCGATTTCAAAGTAACTATTTGAGACTATTTGTAAAACATCAAAATGTGTACGTGTGTTATCGCAACTTCGCACGTTTGTGTTAAGTTTTAAGAACTAGAATCACATGTCCTTTTTATGAACAGAATGTATCGTAAGCCAGGAAGCGCATTGTTAGGTCACGTTCTCACAACTCCCCTTTTCTTCGAGGGGGAATAAATAATTGCACTTTTTTCTGTCGCATATGGCCAAGGAAAGGGATTGTGCAAGATCGTTCCCACGGTTCGCCCCTTGGGCATAAAGGCCGATCGAGGTCAAGAAAAAATACGTGCCGGCATAATGTGGGGGTACGCTATTGTGCGGCAGATGCGCGCCATTTCTAGGGTTAAGTGTGAGTCGTTTGAAAAGTGAATTGATTGACGTCTTATTGCTTGGGAATCTTAATGGATACTTTTTGTTTGGATATATGCGTGACAAAATTACTAAAAAAAATTGTTTGGTTTCCTTTTATGTGGAAAATGGAAAAACTTTTTCAAAAAGTCTAATTAAATTAAAATGTTGCCACGAGATTTTTATTTTTTTTCGATTCATGCATATATATGCATTCGGATACGTACCTACGAATATTTTTCGATGATTTTCCAGAGACGTGGAAAATGGAAAAAAATATGTTTCACTAAATCTTAAGAAGTAAATCTTTAAGTTAAGCAAGAGAGATCATAACAGTTCTTACTTTTGGTACAGCTAACTCATAGTTAACTGCTGAAAACATGTTGCCTTTTTGGATGCTACAACATCATTTTTGTAAAGTACTTAACAATATTTTCACGTCATCACTGAAGTGATGCCCAAATCAATCAAGAGACGCGTCTTTTTTTCGCTAAACACATTCCAAATACCCCTAAACATACGGGTTCCAATTTCAAAATCCATTCGCGTTGCAAGACCACTGTTAATATAAAAACTCGAACAAAAAAGGAATTGCACCTTTTCTAAGGCGTTCTATATTTGAAAACTGGTCGCGTTCCCACGATCGCTCGCGCCAGTTGCGCGCGTCTTCCCCTGGATCTTTTTTTTTCTCTCTATTATTATGGCGATATTTTGTGTGACAAGCGAATAGGAACGGTATTATATGTTTTTTTCTGATTATTATTTTTATTCGAGTACTAGAATAACTTGCTCAATGTGTGGATATGCGAATTGAGTGTTTTTGTCATTGTAACGATTATTCATGAGTTCTTTTCCCAGGAAAAGTGAACTTGTTTTCAAAAATACATTCCGATTATCTCATTAAATGATCACAGGCAATCTTCTAGACGAATGTTATAATTAAAAACAAACACTTATCATCCAAATAATGTTTTCACGCGTTGTTGCCCTGTGAGTAATCATAATACACATTCAATCAATAAGAGGCATGTGCATAAAAAGTTTCTTACATCAAATTACGAAACCCATTCAAATTTTTATTCAAGCTTCGTGTGTCTAAAGTTGAATTTGGCGTGTTCCCTTCCTCAAGAAAGAAATCAAAACTCATATGAAAATTGAGCTCTATGGCCCTGTTTTCAAATTCGTGTTTGGAACGCGTGGGTCGACGCCGGGTGATGACAGTTGAGACTAGCACACATTGCGTTTTACGCGAGGATCCGTTCCCACGATCCACGCGACATATGGCGCGCGCGCTGGCTGCACTTACGCGTGATCAACGGTGACGCGTGCACAAAAAACTCACTCGGACTTAGCGGATCTATAGGATGATGCTCTCCCGTAAATAGAGATAACAAACCGGTATAATGCGACGTCGTTTACCGGCTTTTTTTAGGTGATCTGATAAGGCTGTTTGTAGCTTTTGATGATGAGATTGTTAGGTAGACGGTCAGGCTGGTAATTAGAAATTGCGGATTTTTGTTACTGTTATGTGCTGTTTTTTTTTCAAATTTACGTCTATCTGGCAAAAGGTAGGTATAGGCAGGCAGTGCAATAAAAAAAAATAACGTACACGATAAAATAACGAGATAACCCCTGAAAAATATTTTCAGGAATTTCTACTTACGTATTCTGCTGCAAAATGTGAAATAATTAATTTAATCCATTCACAGCTATTGTTTTTCTATCACCCATAGACATAACTAACCCAACCTCAAACTTTAAAATCAAATTACAAAGCACATTACACAAAAAAGTAAAAAACAAAAAAAAAAGTTCAAAACACCAAGGTCGAGCGATTCCGAATTTGAATTTCGGAATAGTATGTTTTTTAAGGCGGGGGGCAGGTGGTTGTGCGCGCGCAACTGTCGTTGTTCCCACGGGTCGAGTTCGAGTGAACACCGGGCGTCTACATACATTGCCATGTGAAACCGTGTCATGATTGCCAATTAACAAAATTATTGAGTTACTTTATGTCGATGTTCTATTTGTTGTACTGTTTGATGATTAGTAGAGCGTGGACAGTGGGCAGGCTAATTTAGTAGGTGTAATTGTGATATAATTTGTCTTTGCTCAGTTTATCTTTATCGATGTCACGTGTCAGTATTTTTTTTTTCTGGTTGGGAAATAATATTCCGAGAAAAAATATAAGGAAAACTGCACATTTTTTATTCAGCTGTGGTTATTTGGATATTTGATATATGTTTTTTTAAACATTAAACTGGAGAGTGACGATACCTTCTTTGAGTATCATTGAAATAATAGTTCCCCCCATAGGAAAAATGCTTGATTTTATTTATGTATGATGTAAAGTAATTTTAAGTTTAGCGATTATTTCGTTTTAATCATTTTAGCCGAATAACTGGGGTCTATCAAAATCACAACCTAAATGATTAGATAACAACACTTTAACAACAATTACACTTATCACCATACCGTGAACCGTGATAGATCACCTTGTACAGCAACAACGAAACAATACGCTATTAGGGCATTGTCACACTAATTGTTAAGTAAATGCCAGCGCGTGCGCCGCCCGTGCCGCGTTGTTGTTGTACTTGCACATACTTTACTCATGATATCATAACTTTATCGAGCTGTTTGTGCTTTACCTAGGTGTGACTTTAATTTGTTTTTGGTGTGCACACACATGTGTTTTTGTTGAGTATTTTTTTTTTGTTCATTGGAATTATATTGTTCTGCGGTGCAAATTTTTTATTAATAAAGTAAAGAGGATACATTTCTAGTAATAGTTTTGGAGAAGACTTAAAACTAAACTAATTATAACATGAAGCCTTTTTACATACCTACCAAATACCTACTGACTTTAAAGAAAAACGTCAGATTTTTACTAGAGAAACCAGTTCTCCGAAAAAGCTATGAAAACCAAAAAAAATATATTCCACATTCAAATAAATTAAAAAAAAACCAGCTTCTCCTTCGAGTTTTACCGCTCTCAAATCAGAGCCATCTATCGCGCCATCACTGAACTAACCCGGCCAGATTCCCTTTCAAAAGAGACAGGGGTGTCGGAATTCGGAAGTATTTGCAAGACAATAGATTCGCAGACAATGTCTTCAGGTCAGAGTGCATTCATTCCGTGGGAAATATTGCAATATTGGAGGGTGATTCCTGTATATAAAGTGTACGGTACAATTTCATGTTCAGTTATTTGGGTGTCCTCGACCAGGAAGTAACGGTATCTTGTCTGCGATTAAGGTCTAGTGATGTGAAATTAGTGCTTCTATAAAATATAAAGTTTAGTGTCGTAAAATGTGTGATGTTAGTGAAATAAGTGTTCAATTCAAAGTGTTTTAAGTGCTAAAGTTGAAGAGTTATGTGTTTTGTGGTACTTGTGAAATTGGTGCTTTAGGGGATTCTAAGACATAGTTCTAAATAATAATGACGTGTCAATGACCTACCTAGTATTTCAAAAATCCATACTAACTCATGCATGATGCGTACCAGAACATGCAACCAACTTTTTTTAAGATGGATCAAATGGTAGATATTTTTTTTAAATAGATCTTAAGTGCGCGAAATGCAATGTGCCTTACCTAACATTCTAAATTCAATATTTTTTCAATTCAGCCATCCACATGACATTAGTGGCTCATCAATCAAGCGTTCATTTCAAAATATGAAAAATTGAATGAAAACTGCCATGCTATCGGTCAGGGTAATATCTAGGATAAGGAGAAGCCACGAGAGTTCCAATATCATAAGCAGACCAAAGTCAACAAATAATTTTGAGCAAGCGAGGTGATGATCAATGCTTGTTTGATCATCAAGTTTGCGCAATGCTTGAACAGGATTTTAAATTCACTGTGGTTTTCGCAACTAAAACTCCTAATAAAAAGGCGGATCACACTCAACGTGACTCATATAAAAATATGTATATATGTAAGCAATGAGCAAATTATTTGAAGTCGAGCAGATAATGAATTGTATCAGTTGTGCAATTAATGGCGTGTGTCGTTCACAAGTGCGGCTTCAATGACTCACTACGTTAGGCTACTGTTAAGGCGAGTAGGTTTACCTAAATTGCTTAGTACATTATGTACTTATTAATTACCTATACATACCCGTACGTACTTAAAGACATTGTCATTTGCAACATGTCTACCTAATTGTTTTAATCTATCATTCAAAACCTTATGTAAATTGTCAATTACTTCAAATCAAGATAGGTATACACATATCTAAATTTTTTGTGATGATACACCCTTTTTCATAACAATAAAGGTTTTCAAAGACTGTGTTCGTAACAACATGACATTGCAATCAATAACATAACAACATAAAATTCATTTATTCTCAGGCAACTTTGGCCCATAGATATATAATTATACCTCACAGATTACCATTAATATGATAAAATAAAAACTGACAACACTTAACTGCACTATGCCAATACAGTAGTATAAAAATTACTCTATGAGTTGCTAAGTTGTAACTGGTGCGCGTGACTGTAGATTGTCAAAATGTAAGTAAATAGTGATTTGAATGCTTTAAACTGTTCAAAGCACTCTGTGGTAACATCAGAACATTTTTTGCAACATTTTTAAGTTACATCTAGGCAAGTTTGTACTAATGTAATACTGCAACATGTTAACCTCAATCATTGCTGTAAACTGAACTTGTTCTCAACTCTCACTAGTACTTTCCTTGCTTAAGAGGTTAGGAGTCAATATTTGTCATCATCAACGCAATTACTCTCAACAAGAGGGTTTACCAACCATTCTCTTTAATTAGAACATGACCCACAGTAAGTTCTATTGCATGTTGTCTTTGCCTTAATTTAACCGTTAAAGCATTATAACTCGGTGAAGCCCTTTAGCCCATCTAAGTGTCAACGTTGTTTTTGCAAAACTGACAGTTCTTGAACGCATTTTAGATGTGCTGATCGCGTTCAGTTTCACAAGACAAATACGCCCTTAGACATTTGAAAATGGAATGTTATTTTTTTTTGAGTTTACTGTCATTTTCTTTTTTTAAGCTAGTGTTTTAAAAATCTGTTTACTAACTGCCTGTGTGCGTAGGTATCTGAAGTCGATTTTTGAAAGGTATGTCATGCATGTGTGCATGTTAGACTTTAGTAATGCCTATGCTGTCTGTGACTGTTTTGATCCCAATAAACCATAAAGCAATAAACTTTTAGCAAAACAAGTCAGTAGATCCTGGAAGAACTTGAATCTGAAACACTTCTTGGATTGGATGCCATAATGTCTCTACCGTGTACCTACTTAAAGCTGATTTTTACTATCGCTACCGTGTATAGCCTCAAACCTCGCCTTAATGAAGCTCGAGCCAGCTCACCGTTGACGTAAGTAGTTGTTGACACGATCAGTGTTTGGTTGTGTGCCATCATCTGAACAAACAGCCACTGGATGATATCACCGACGGTGTAGACCCGGCTCAGTTACACAGGTGTTTTAGGTGTTCCATGGTTCTGTTCCACGCTTTATCATGTGACTTGACTTTGAAGAACGAAGGCTGTATGCTAGTGTTGTCTTCGCGGTATTTTTGCTTGCCAAATGTAAATGGAAATTCTGATAATCAGAAAAAAATGGACTTTGCCTTAATTACTATGGATAGATCTCCTACTTTCGAAAAGCACTGATAGCTAACCAATTTTTTGACATGGCAGAATTTTCGAGATTACTATCTATCAAAATAATTCCCGTAATATCCAGATGATAGTCCCGTGGAATGGTTTTATATTCCGTTCTAATTACCTTTATCGCCTTAATAACATCGGCAGCACCCTAACAGCAATTTAATTGTAATTGGAAACTAATTAACTCTCCCGCCAAGCTCAATCTTCAATTAGCTATAGATCATAATGATTACGGACTAATAACACGCTACCCAGCCCGATTCAATTACAGAATGACCATACCCTTCAATGCTAAATCTCTGCACGTGGGTACATAAGAAATCACCAATTTCTTCTAAAAGTAACAATGGCCATGCACGTGTACAAGAAAAATTCCGCATTCGAAATTAGAACGAAAAAAAAATTAACCCAAATTTTGCAAGAGTTGCGGAATTCGAAATAAGGGTTGCAAAAAATCCTTTCTAACCCGAACGTCCGACGCATCGAACACGTGCATGAGGTAACAATGCGTCGATGAGTCACGAACGAGCCTCGAAACGTCGATACAGAACGCCGTATTATTAAACTGGAAAAAGAAAAAAAAAGATAAGCGTTCACTCGTCGTACCGCGTCAAGGAATTGTACATCTGCCGAAATTTCTCACGGATCCGTCGCTCGAGCGCTACGTATGGTATTATTACACCGGACCACTTCGCTATCTCTACCCGTGTATTATAGATCTTGTAGTGGTCTGTTCTTGTAATTATGACAACTGGGCTAGCGGTACCTCACGCTGGGCACTTTTTAATCAATAGTAGCAATTAGCATATCTGGTTTAAGTCGTTTAGCGCGACGTGAACAGAATAATGCAGAGCTTGAGATGCAAATTACAACACTTGGGTTGTTATTGATACTGAATGGGTTTCAAGAGATGAGAAGTTCTGTTAATTGCAAGATTGCGAGTTGTCTTTATGGGTAGTAAAGGTATGCTTTGACATTAATGATTTTATTATTTTTATCTTTCTAGGCGTTGTTTTATGTTTTAATAAATGTAAAGTTTTGTCGCAATGATCTGGGTTTCTCTTGCTTTTATATAATTTTCCACGGTCTACGTAACGGTCTTTGATTTTGCATGACATGTTATCGAAAGTAGACTTTCCCAATAGCCATTTAGGGTTATCCCGGCAAGTGAGCGGGTTTTCAACGGTAGTGGCGCCTGCTTGCAATGCCGAATGACATCATCTCTGTGTTTCCTACTCACGTCATTAAAATCTGGAAGCTTCGGAAAATCCTGAATTGATTTTGTTCCGAAACTTTCCGAGATTTTCGTTTTTTTGCAAACTAGTTTTTTGATGTTGATCGGGTGATAAAAAAGGAATGCACAACACATGATTTACTAATCGTTTTTCGAGTGTGAATAACTGTAACTTACAATATTCATGTTTTGATACTAGCAATACCAGAACGGCAAACTGAATTTCATTAAATTGAGATTAAGCCTTGTGTGCGTTGATTTAAAGCTAATAATAGCATGTTTTTTTATTAATATCTTACGAATTATGTATTATTTTGTTGGTATATCATTGATTTTTCTTAGGGATTTTCTTCTGTATCTACAAAATATCGTGTTATTGCATGCTGTAAATAAATGGAGCTAAGTTGTATTAATCTCACTAACCCTCTCTTATACTAACACTTATGTACAGTTATATGGAAGTTGTCATAATAATAGATTGTCAATTAGATGTTTCCGGCATGTTTGTTACTTGTGTATAGTTATTTTAACAAATATCTGCATCTTCAAAAGTTTTTTCTAAATGCAGATTCTGTATGTGTGATGATTTGTTTTTTCCGAGACATTATTTGCATGATTTATTTGAGATTGAGAGTTTTTTCAGTGGCATGATTTCCACTAACATGACGTTTTGATTTTGACAGCATACATGTGAAAATTGTTACTTCCTTTTACATGTTAATTTGGACTCTATTCGTGTTGGTATTGTAATAAATTTTGATTGTGTATTTGCACGTGACCTGATAACAATAAATCTGCATAGCAGCTTCTTTTATCGCACTTTTCTTTTACTTCTAACAATAGCAAAGTTAACTAACAATAATGAATGGCCACCATAGTAAATGCATAGTGCTTTCAAAAACGCACGTGCTTTCTGCATAAATAAATTTCTTCTCATTGTGTCCAATCAATTGTTCATCTTGTTCCTTTATCTCTATTATTTGATTGCACAATGCGTTCTGAATTTAAATAGAGCGATTTTTTTACTTTTCCAAGACTTGTTCGAACTTGTTGGAGGTTCGATTTTTGCAACAGGTTAGAACTTGTCTCCATGGAGGTTTTACTTTTGACTATACCTTTTTACTCTCGTGTTTTTTTATGAGGAGAGATGCTTATACGTGGTTTTGCTTGGAGAGTCTGTTATTATCGTCTTGGCTACTATGTAAGGTGCTGGTTTTAAATTGAAGGTTTTTACATGAATAATGAAAGTGGTTATGTTGATGCGATGTATAATGCATGTGCGATGTGGGTGTTTATTACTGAAGCTGTATCGAGTCGTGGCTTGTCTTGGCGCGGTCATTAATGATCGTAAAAGTATCATAGATGTCTAATAGGATTTTGTTTTTTAGATTTTCTACTTGTTTGTTTAATTTTGTTGAGCTTGTTTTTGTTTTTATTATCTGTGGAATTAGTGTGTTTAGCTAATTGTAGATAATGTGTTTTTTTTGTTCTATTTTTAAACTTTCTTTGATAACAAATAAAATTATATTAACAAACTGCCTTTGGTTTCATATAATTGTGACCTCATTACGATGCATGCCAATAACAATTACAATGCAAATATTTCAGGACTATTCATACACAAATTCACAAAACTGATAAACGTCAATCTATTAATCTTAAACCGACAAATATCACAATCAAGTAATTTATCTCTCAACGAACTATGTATTAGCATAAGCGACATAAATATATTTCCGGACTAGAGAACCATTAAAATTTATGAGCAGCATTTACGTAACACCACCAACAGTATGTACGTGCCTAATTGTATAAAATAAATAACAGTTCAAAACAAGAGACTTAAGCGCGGCGTCTTAAAAAAGCGACCATTAAAAGTCCGGTAGCTTTGCCTCGGGCTTGCACGTGCGCGTGCGCTCAAAATGTTGCTCTCCGAGTATGGTGAGGCAGGAGTGGCGGCTCGGGCCGAGGCGCGGGCGACTCGGCGCGAGCCGACCTCGTCCGACCACTTTTTGGTTCGAAATACAAACCAAGAAAGCTCCAAGTAGGTTTTATCGATTCTGTCTCGTCTTATTAGTACTGGACCTTGCGGTTTTACTTTGCTACTGTATAGAGATTTCTGTGTGTTTTTGTGTTTGTTGTGTTGTAAATATTTGTGTGTGAGGGTTTGTGGGTTGTAGTCGTAGTAAAAGATAGCAAATTCATTTCAATTCGTATATTATCATATAACACGAGTAAACGTCAATAAATTATCCCTAAATCAATTAAAGCTCGATAAGGAAGATCACAATGCTAAGCTCACTAATTCCCTAATATTAATTTATTATACAATACAAAATATTTTCAAAAAATATCACAAACACTATCGAAAATACAATTAAAGCTTTCGAGGAGTTATCACGTTTATTGAGCAGGCCTATCCTAACTTATCCCTATATGGCACCTTGAACTAAGTTAAAGCTAACATCACAGACGGTTGCGGAAACCAACGGAGCAGGCACTGGTTTCACGGAAGACACTGATTGTTGTCAAGTTTTGAGTTGCAGTTTAGGCCTGCACCCAGCGGTCCTGCAGGACTGGGTACTGCTGCTCTGCGGTCTGGCACTCCGTGTAGCAGTGCGCCGCTGCGAAGTCAGCCTCGGTCTTTGAGATGGTGGTCCAGAAGAAGGTGCCGGCGTCGGTCCTCGCGAAGTGAACCGGTACGTAGAAGTTGTCGGGGGTCACTGGCACAAGGTCGCACGTGTCGTTCTCGTTGTACACGAGGAAGGCTGCACCGGGCTGGCACGCCTCCATCTCCTCGCAGATTTTGCGCTCCAGCATCTCGTTGCTAGAGTTCTGCTCCTCCTCGAAGCACGTGTCGCAAATTTTGGCGGGAGCGCGCTTCGTTGACTTCTTGATGAGCTTCATCAACGGCCTCAGAAGCGCCTTGATGCCGCTGTTCTTCATCTTTTCACTGTTGTATCTGTTCTCGTTGATCGAGTTGTTTGTCGCGATGATGTACTCGTTGTTGGCGTAGTAAGACATGTTGAAAGATTTGATAGATAAATAGTAATAGTAGAGAGAGCGTGTGTCGCTAGTGAGATCACAGGCGGGAATGTGGGGCTGGTTGGGCCGGTCGGGCTTTTATACCGTCCGCGCCGCCCCCGGCACAAAAGGCCCCGCGTACGTGAAAAGCGCCCTTTGTATGTGTGGGTGAGTCAAGTGGTTTATTCGATACCCCGATATGCATTTCGTATTTCGTGACAGGTCTTCATAATTTTGGTAGAGTAAAGACAAGTTTTTTGGTCATCATATTTTTGGGGATGAGTAAATTACTGGCAGCTTGTTTTTAACTGAACATAAGTACACTGAAGAGATTGCTTTTAGCTTGAATGCTATTGGAATGGAATATGGCATGTTTAACTTAAAAATGTGTCTTAGACAAGTTTGAAGCAAACAACTAAGATTATTCAATCTCTTCGCAAATATAGTTATGTTTATTTCACATCTATGAATTTCTCATCGAGCACTTGTCGGTTAATTTTCACATGTGTCTACTTGATTCTTATTATCATATCAAACAAGTGTGTGAAGGGGTTTCATGGGAAAATCGGTCACGTGCCGTCCACACGCCCAAGTGTGGGCAAACACAACACATGTTGATTGCCCCCCGGCCCCAGGGTTCCAGGGCCCCAGTGGCGACAATGCGATTGTTATCCCTTTACCGAGGTCACTAAGTCAGGGGGACGGAACCTCGCGCGGCCAGTTCACGTGCTACTCACGCGCACGTCACGAGACCCTAATATCGACACGATTTAGGGTAACCTCAGTTATTAATTGATGCATTTTTGTTTATCCTATCATTATTATAATGCACTATGATAATATCATCGCCCACAAGAATAGGGTGCAATAAATTAAAGTGTTTCCATTTGTAATTCTTACACGTAACCCTATCTTAGATCCGGAATTTGAGTCATCCAAGTCAAAGTTCATTAGCATTTTGTTTACAAAAAGAATTATTAAAGTAGGATGCCACCTACACACAAAATATTCGGCTCGTACCGGTCCAAACATGTAGGATTTTTTCTTAACATGTCCGAAGAGAGTATTAAAAAAAATTAAGTTTAAAAGAAATCAGTGTAGCGGTGATAGTGGTTGCTCAGCCAATGGGGTGCGCCCGCGCCGGCAGGTGCTACGATCCGAAGGCTCTCGCACACACACGCTCGCAGTTTAAATATACGATCTTTGAACACGTGCATTCGAACAGGACGAACATATGCATTCACAGGGGTCGCGAGCGAGACGTGCGATATTTTTTATCGATATGAATAGATTCACGACTCCCTCATATCCGAAATAGGGTAACGCAAAGGCTAATTTGGTTATTGAAAATTGAGGGGTTGTTCGTGGGAATGCTCCTCGTTCCTAGGTTCCCAGGGTTGCTCGCACATTGAGTTTTTTTCGGCGATTCGAGATTCGGAACGACGACAGATGGCAAGCGGTCGATCGTTCCCGTTCAGCTTTGTTATAATAAATCGTATGGGGTATTGGAATTAAACATACCATTTTGATGGCTCAGCGCGTTTGTGCGGGGGTTGAAGGGATGAAGATGTAAACAAGTGTAAAAGGGGTCAGTGGAACTCGACCAGCTCTATAATTAAATGTCTATTAGGAGCGTTTTAAGATGATTAGGAGATATTGTTAGGGGTTGAAGTTGTCATTATAATGATGGCGATCAAAAGATTGCTTTAGATAATTGGAGTGAGAGATTTATGATGCAAATTAGAATGAGTTAGATTCTTGTAAATGACTTGAATAGCTTTTATTGCTCGTTAATTATACATCTTTGAATAGTAAACGAGAACGTGAATTAATTAGACCTCTCAACTGCCTACTATTTCTTACCTTTTGCGTATTCATCGAAGCTTGAAAGACGTAGCGAATCTACCATGAAATAAAACATATTCCCATACTTACCTGCCTATAAATTTGTCACTTTTTTCAGGTCACGCCAGTACAGTTTCCCACGTTCTGAAGATGCAAAAACTTACAAAAGAAAGAAAAGATAGAAGGAAGATACTTTGCGTGATTTAAAAAGCAAGGCATTGTGCCCAATGGCGTGACAAGTGACTGTGACGTCACAGTGTGGTGACGCGGGGTGCATAATGACGATCCCCTATTGTTAGCTGTTTGTGATTCCACTTGTTGCGTTAGAGGGTGAGGTCAGATTGTATTAGATTTTTTTGGGGGCTGTGAAATATGATTTAGCTGAGCTGTTTAGTATTTGTCATTGTCATAAAAATATTCGTAGTGACTATGTAAAAAGAAAATTGGTTTGTAAAGTTATGGATAAATGTGTATAATGTAATTTTAGATATGTAAATATGTACAAAGTACCAAAAATTTTAACAAGACTGTGAAACATCAAGACTGTAACTAAGTAGTTTGTATTTTAGTAAGGTCAGTTATTGTTTTTATAACAGTAAGTGACCGCCCGCAAAAGGAAAAATTATTGATTTTGTCAACGATTTATTTTGATTATTTATTTGTGTTTATTTAACGCGTTTGCCAAATTCGAAAACTGTGCTGTATTAAACTTTTTTGACAGTCTTGAACATTTTAATTTGGAAAAGAAGGAGGTTCAAAATATCTAGATACTCTCTACTTTAAAACTGATTTAGAATTTAGCAAACTTATTTATTGTTAACTAGATCATTATTAACCTTGAGTGGTCATATTGAAAACTGTTAAAAGTATTTTAATTAAAAGTAAATAGACAATCCAATTAGAATCTGTGATATGCCTGTTATGTAATGTTAAGTTTTGCTAATGTTTTTTTTTGTTGTTTTATTGTACTGAAGTATGTTTGTAAATATGATTTATATTATTCTATATTTTATATTATATTGGTTAAGTTTTATCTTCATTGATATCGATGAATAAAATAGTTTACAAATGCCATTTGTCAATGACATTTGTAAACTGTTTAGTGCCTTACACAAATGTGCCTTAAGTTTTGAAATAATGCCTGTTAATAACATTTGAGTTCAGTCGATTATAATTTTGTAAATAATTGTAAATAGTCTGACTTATTCAAACATCTCTATTTAGGTCTTATTTAGAACTGCTACCTCAATTCTTATGTATGTATCATAAAAAAACTAAGCTCCATCCCTGATTGAAATACGTCATTTTCCAACTGTCAAAAAGAGAAAAAAATCACTACGTCCCCCTCTGTTCTGTGCGTGGGAATTTCAGTTACGGTATCACTTGAACTGAACTTGGGGGTGGAAAATAAAAGAATGTATAAATCACCCCTAATCGCTTCTTTTGTTGGCTTCTACACTTGTTGCATCACCACACCGTATGAGATTTTGGTACCAAGATATTCAGTACCACCCCTAAAAATTTTCTTTACTCAAATGCACTCTATTTCATCGAAATAGAGATCAATAACATTATATCGTTGTAAAATATAATTTGGTGAAGGGACCAAAGTATATGGGGGCGGTAAATTTGAGGGGTTGTCGAACAATTAAGTGAATCACAGGTAAACTTATTTTAAATTGGATAAAAAAATTATGAAGATTTGCGTGAACCCAAACCTTTATGAATAATGGATAAAGTATTGATATTTTATTTATAGTATAGGTTGTTGTGTTATTGTTATGTAAATGTGTTATGTGTTTTGTTAATAAAATGTTGGATTTGTATTTTATTGTTTCCTTTATTTCATATTTAGTTTAGGAATAACAAAAATTTTGGTAACTTTTTGTCTCTGAGACAATTATTAAAATTAAGTTTTTTTCATTATTTCTATGAAATATAAAAAAAAGTTTATTGCTAGGAAAATGGATACAGTAAATCTTCTTAAATACTTACTAATTTGATCGAATATGATGTGCACTTAAGTGTCAAAGGAGTGCTTTGGCACTCGTACTAGGATTTCTTCTTGCTATTTAAGTTCTAATCCCATGATAAAAACAAAGTGGGACATTTATTATTATTAGGGAGTAGAGTAAAATGTATCCCTTCTCTCTTAATTAAAATAAAATAAAAAGATTTATGATTTTTTTTCTGGTTTCGTTTTTTATTTCGTTGATTGTAACAATCTTAATATTAACAGAAAGAAAGGGTACGAGGCTCTTATCAAGTTTTATTTTTATTGTAAACGTAAGAAACTTCTCCTAATGAGGAGGGCGTTATAAAGGAGGTGGGAGGTGATAATAACACTCCATTTTTGGATACTCTCGTTAGAGCTATGGTTTGACTGTGAGCGATTTTGTCGGGCGAGGGAAAAACGCAAATTTTTTCATTCTCATTTTTTCATTTCATAGCTAATTATAACGAAGACTCGGATACGGTTTTTGGGCACACGAATGAATTGTTGTTGGACCCATATGCTGGGTGCTGGGCACCGAAAGGGTTAAGAGGTCCAGTCCAGTAGTCCGTACCGTTCCATAAATATTAATAATTCAATTACTTGAGTGAGTGTAAGAACAAGCGGACGTACTTCTAGGTTTTATAATATTTGAGGAATAATATTTGTCAGATAAGTAGTTTTTTAGTTTGGATTTTAAATAGACATACTCACAATAGACTCTGTTGTACCTACACAAAGTGAGAACAGAAATGCAAGGATTCTTGGCTTCCAAATGAGATTGTCAGGAGGACGCTATTGCTGCGGGACTGTTCAAAAGAGATACCGCGACCGCGGCCCTGGAACACGAAGGGCAAAGAAGGAACATGGATGGGTTTTAGTCAGTAAAAGTCTGACACTCCCTCCCATTCCACCCAGAGCCGGGGGGGGTTATTTGATGATTGCCCATCCAAAAAAAAAAAGGAGGACGCTGTTGATAAACATAATTGTGGAAGTGTCTGTAATAATGATGAAATTTTCATGCACAGTTATAATGTAACTTGTATTTTCTTTCTACGTCAAAAATGAAGTGCTACGAATTGCTACGCGGCTACGAAACCCGCTAACAGTGAGACATAGCCTTACATTGTTGTTTTATTTTGGATACTTTCAGAAGATGAGTTCGGGAGTATTACATAATAGCTTGGGAGTTGTACTTTATTAAGTTTAATAACGATATTCAGTAAAAAGGATCGTTATATCTTTGAAGTATTCATTACTGATTCGATGCGCTCTGTTTTGACGGCACTATAAAATTTAAGCTGTATTTTGTCTCTTTCTATTCTGTAATATATAGACATTATATCGTTGTACGATATTCCTGTTTTGTTATTAGTGTTTTACCAATTAACGTTATTTTGGTGTCGTAAAATGGGTATTTTTGTTCTAAGATATAAAATGTGTGTTCATTAAATGTTAATTTTTCACCTGTTACTAATTGTTACTAATTGTGTATGTGGGAATAGCTTAACGAATGTGTTCTTTATTTTGTGAATAACACATAAAATAGTAATCGATTTCATTACAATGTTATTCAAAGAACTTGATCTAATATTTTACAACACTATAAACGTCCTATCGAAGTGACTCCAATAATCATTTACACCACCAAGCAATTTGTATTTTTATGGGTAACAACACCAACACCAGTACAAATTATGGTAATAATTTTATTTTCCTGTATCTATGAATATTACAAATTAAAGTCAAATTTCGTTTTAGTTTGTGGGATGTAGTGATGAGATGATGTAGTTTTCACAGCCATATAGAACATTTATGTTGAAAGGTACATGTATGTGTATAGAATAGATGTTTATTTAGCTAGTGTATTGCGACCATATATATGTATATATACTAGCTGACCCGCGCAACTTCGTCTGCGTCACTTAGGGGTATGAAAAATAGATGTTGGCCGATTCTCATAGATACCGGATAAGCACAAAAAATTTCATCAAAATCGGTCAAGCCGTTTCGGAGGAGTATGGCAACGAAAACTGTGACACGAGAATTTTATATATTAGATATATATATATATGTGTATAACTCATTCATATTTATATTAGATATAACACAGACACCCCGTAAGTAGCAAGTGTGACTCTCAAATAATAAATAAATGAATAAAAAGGGTTCAACATACAATAAAGAAGTAAAAAAAAGTACGTCATCCAATAAGACAAGTCGTCCCTAATATCCTTACGAATAAACTTGATTCGTAACCACAACTAATTAGACCAACAACAATAGGCCGAACAACTAATTACTCTGACTTTATCTTCTAAATTGATTCATCATTCTTACTTTGGGTGTAAAGCTGCGTCCACGACCACGGGCGATACGATTTGTGACACGACACGCGTGTGCCACTTCGCAAGAAGCATCAATGTGACTGGTAGAACGTTCTAAACAACTTCTCTTTTCTTCTCTTATTCTCCCAGTCGCTGTCTTAAAGCTGCAGTTAAACCGAGCCGACTGGAGAGCGGTCAGTCCGCCCTCCAGTCGGCTACTACTGTCTACTGTCAAAGTCTAGTGCGGACACTAGACTTTGACAGATATTTCAGTACATTATCTGACGAGTACATTAGAGGAGTTTGTGGCTTAATAATAGTAGACAGACGAATTAATCTTCAGGTTAAGCCGTGCTTGCCTAGGTTGCTCTGTGGATAGGTGACCTCACATTCCATAACGAGTTTCCCCCGTGCCTCGAAAAGCACGTTAAGCCGTTGGTCCCCGCTGTCATTTGAGATATTTGACAGTCGTTACGGGTAGTCAGTGACCCGAAAGTCTGACAACCAGTATTACCAAGGGAAGGTGTATCGTATTACCCAGTACTAACTGGGTTGTGGAGGTCAGATAGGTAGTCGCTCCATGTAAAATACTGGTATTCAGGTGCAACCGGTTAGACTGGAAGCCGACCCCAACGTTGTTGAGAAAAGGCTAGGCAGATGTTGATATCTGTCAGTACAGCTGCACCGTATCTTAAGACGCGTATCACTTGTAGCTCGTGGCTAAGAGTTAAGGGTATGTCCTGATTGTTTGAGTCAAATCATTTGCTGCCCGCAACCGGCAACCGGCGGCAACAACAAGCAACGGGCTATAAATAAATAGTTAAGTGCAATGGACGGTTAATTCCAACAATTTGTTGTTGGTACAAATAATGGGACGCAAAGTGTAGGCGGGTAGCGATTTTTATTTAGCAGTTCATCGCGGGCCTTGATTTTCATTTGTGAAAAGAATACGGAATTAGACTTTAAATTCTACATTGTCATTGAGAGACTGAGGGAGGCAATTAAAAACTCAATGTTTTTTTAAATAATAAAAAACCGCCTTTTTTGAGGACTTTGAGTACTCGCACATTATCACTTAATTTACTCCACCTATTATGGCATAGCTAATCACATTTCGTCTTTTCTTTGCTTTAGTAAAAGTATGAGGAGAAACATTAATCCTAATTCTAGTTATAATTTAAAAAAATGGTTTCACACATAAATATTTGTCTCTATTTTAATAATTTATTTAATTATTACTTTTTTAATTTAACTGTGTATTTATTTTATTTTTTTTATTTCATTTTCACTCATATCGAAAACTTCGTACATTAATAGCACCTATGAAACAGATTTAGATCAATGAAGTATCCTTTCGACTTGAAAAAAAAATCGCTCTCCCCCCATGACTCACATACCGTGCGCACACGCAGTAGTATGTAATTGTGGCTAATAGTTGTCGCGGAGCGGCCATTACACCGCCCGACTGGGATAAGCGGCGATGACCGCTAACTACTTACGTAAGAGTACTATATCTGCTGTTAATTTGCCAATCAAGAAATTTCATCGTCATCAAAGGATTCTCATCACGCACGTGAGCGCCTAATGTGTGTAATGTCGTGATGGCCCACTGGTTTAGGCCTCACCTCTCAAGCACGAGGTTGTACTGGGCAAGTACTAATGTGACTTTTCAATTTTTAAGTACTTTTTAAGTTTATCTTGGACATCACTGACATTGTTGAAGAAAAACATCGTAAGAAAACTTAGACTTATAATTAATATAAGTCTGAAATCGACAACCCGTTTTGAGTAACCGTGGTGGCTAATGCTAGTAGTGCCTTCCCTGTATGAGAAGAGGCCTTTGCCCAGCAGTGGGGCAGTAATTGGTTGGTATTATTATTGTATAAGTGACTGCCTTATTTCAATTTATTACGTTGTTTAAGTATTAGTTAACTTTTTTCTTATTTCTTCGTTTCGATGTTAGTAGTTTGTGTGTAATTACTAATAGTTGTCGCAGAGCGGCCATTACACTGCCCGACTGGGATAAGCGGCGATGACCGCTATCGACTTACGTAAGGGAAACATGTTTATTGTTAACATTGTGCTGTTTATTTGCCAATATATGACGAATTACAACGATTAAAACGGCTTCTCTTTCAAGTAATAAAAATATAATTATATCTATTGATATAATTTGAGTTAAAAATATTTAGGACCAAATACTTTCTTCTGATCCGTCTGCAATAATATCTGTAACACATGTTTTTACTCCAGTATTTCCGTCAAAGTCTGACTTAGATTTAATCGCTAAAACCAACTCAAGCAGCAAGTTGATTATAAATAAATGCCACCCACGACCACACGCAGTAGGTAATTTAGTTTAATAAATTGTCACAACTCAGCCTATTGGTCCAACTGACTGTGATTAGTGACAATTATAACTGTTTTTTTCTTTCAATAAGTACTAGAAAATAAGCTTAGATCTTTTCATTCCGTTTCAAAGTGATTAAAACGCCTTCAAATGTGATCTACGCAAGTTATACGGTGGCATATGACAGTCCAAAACGTATTTTACATCATCGTTAATCGCTTATACACCGAACCCACATCTCGAACCTTCAACCACAGCCCGCTCTCCGCTTATACCTTACGCCTTACCTCGCACGTACTACGTAATTGTAGCTAATAGTTGTCGCGAGCCGGCCGATTAGACCGACCGCCACGGATTACCGTCGCCCGCGCAGCCTACCGCCCTCTAATATTATATAATCGCAGAAAACATCGCCAACACGCTGATTGAATGGCATTATTAGTGGAAAAACTGTCGGTGATTTTCTTTGATTCTTGTAGGGAATTTTCTAGGGACTGGGCTTGAAGAAAAACTACGACTTTAATGTGTTGGACTAATGTGCTTCTTAAGATTGCTTATTGCGTACTTTTTATTTAATGTCCTAGCATAATTGTAGAGGTTTTTTTGTTAAGAGCAAATGAGTTCGTTATGTTGTAGTTACTCTTATATGGTTACATAAAATGAACTTTAAGTTAGCGATTATACGTAGCTTGTAATTGTTGCTTGCTTGTACGACACGGTTGGCGCAGAGGCTGAGCGATTGTCTGCTGCGCTGCGTGTCGCGGGTTCGATCCCCGCACGGAACAAATATTTGTATGGCCTAAAGATAGTTGTTCCGGGTCTGGCTGTTTGTTTATGTGAGTTTCAATGTATGTAAACGCACTCACACACAGGAGAAATTCATAGTGTGGGGAAAATTAAAAAAAAAATGCAATTTTTATTTTGAATTTTGTGTTTTTTTGTGAGATTGGTGCTTATTTGACGAAACAGAAGAAATTCTTACAGTGCGACAAAGTTTCGAAGAAAAAGATATCAAAGTTTATTAGCCTCTTACTTTTTTAAGCTGATTAAAAAGCAGGATTGATATATGCCATCAGCAAGCAAATGACGCACCAGATGAGAAACGACTGAATAATTACAGCACAACATACAACCAAGCTACCTTGTAAGTTCTTGTGTCCCTTACTTTGTTGCAGTATCAATCAAATCCATCATTACGGGGCTTGTTAAAAAGAAAAAACAAATCCTACTAGACAGATTGAAGGCATCACGTTATTAGTTTATAAGTTGTGGAGAAAAAACTCACTAATGACGAACAGGATGAGTATAAAATGATAAAAAGGAACATCTCCTAGTGTATGACGCGAGAAATTATTACTACATGACACGCGGTGTTGATGAAATTATTTAATTTGTGTTCGTCTCTTTGACTTGGTTGAGAGTATTAATAGAATCCGAGCATATTTTCTTGGCATAATCATTTCTGTCCGTAGAAGATCTGATGAACTTCGGCTTTCCAATCACCTTCTAATACATAACATAACACCACGCCTGTAATCCCCGAAGGGTTAAACAGAGGTGTACCTAATAGAATACCCACATTACCCCAGTTATGTTTAAGTCCCATGTAATAGGGGCGAGCCTAATGCCATCAACCGGGCACTAATCCAGACTTGCTTTCCAGGCTGCTACTGAGAAATTCCTGATGGAGTAACCTAATAACACTTTGCCCGACCTGAGAATCGAAACTAGGACCTCATGATAAGCAGTCCCGCTTGCGACCACTAGACCAACGAGGCAGTCAGATCTTCTAATACATTGCAATAAATGATCACTGAAGGTATTGTTTACTCTATTAGTTTATCGTATTTGTTACTCGATAAAATTACTCAAACAGTATAAATATTCCAAGTCTTTGTAAACAATACTCCCTGATATTAAAAGCGGAATGTTGTTCTATATCCCATTTCCAATAATATTATCAATCACTCACAAAAACAATAAACAATTAACAACCGAACTCCCCGATAGGGTTTCAACAAGAATCAAACCAAAATACGTTACCCTTAATTAATGATTGGTCCTAAAATTAATGGTCTAAAAACATCACAATTCGAATTCCTTTATCACCAAAAAGGGTATACAGGCTTGCACAATGTTAACTTGTGCATAAATATAAACCTTACCATATTAATCTAATCGGGTTGCCCAACTTAGTCCTAACTTGGTCCGCTTGTATCTTGAAACTTATGAATGGACGTTAAGGTATTTTTGTTTTAACTTAGCCGTCTTCGGTATATTGGGTCATTGTTTTCTTGTTTTGTGGGTGACCTAATGTGCCGGAGAAGAAATACCTGAATGAGCATTAATGGAGTGTGAATAAAATTGGTGTTCATTAAACTGGTTTTAATTCAGGTTGCTTCGAAAATCTTGGAGTTTTGAAGACAGCCAGGACTCCTGAACCGCCTTTCGTCTGGAACAATATTATTATTTGACAAATTGTAACTTGGCCTTTTTCTTTTCCAAGACACTTTTGAATGGATCAAGACTTTTATGCCTGTTGTTTTATCCGCTTCAGATTATTTGTAGTATATAAGGGCATGCAGAAAATAGTTTCATAACCAAGTGACTAAACCCACCCACCACGTCGACCACCACCACCACCACCACCATCACCCATTACATACCGAGTTTCCTCCGTGCCTCGGAAAGCTCATTAAGTCGTTGGTCCCGGCTGTCATTTGTAGATCTTTGACAGTCGTTACGGGCCAAAAAGTCAGTGGCCCAAAATGTCTGACAACCAGTCTTACCAAGGGGTATCGTATTACCTAGTACTAACTGGGTTGTGGAGGTCAGATAGGCAGTCGCTCCATGTAAAATACCGGTATTCAGCTGCATCCGGTTGGACTGGAAGCCGATCCAAACATAGTTGGGAAAAGGCTAGGCAGATGATGAGATGAAGACCAAGGGACTAAACCCGTGAAATCAATTTTTTTGCATATTGCTTTGCATTGAAATGAAACCAAACCAGTTAATGTTTATTAATAAATAAAGATTTACCAGCAGCTTCTGTATACAGTGTATTTTAAGTATATAATCGTTGCTAATATCACGGAAAAACTTCAAAAGAAGTCTAACAATGTTCAATCACGAATTCTAATCTTAAATTGTACTCAAGAAAAGCGAACACGTACTCACTGCAGGGGACGAGTCGTGAAGACTTGTACTAATGTTTATACTTACATTACAAAACAAAGCTACAACTAATCGTATACCAATCTAAACGTGGGTTCATTAACTTGTAATTGCAATGCATTGAAGAATTCAACATTAGTTGCGGAAAGTGACATCATTGATTTGTTCCAAGTCCATTGATCGGTGGGTTAGGGATCGCTGCTTGTATTATTGAACAAAATCATCAATAGAAATGAAGTATTCACTAAAGTTGTTACAATTTTAGCAGGGTTTGAAGTAGTAGCAGGTACGAGGCGCCTTCTTTTTATCCGAAGCCGGCGTTCAATAAAATTAGAAATAATTATGGTCGTTAGCGAGTAGCGACTTCAGAGAGAATCTTAAGCGGTTCACTCGTGTTTCTTTACAAAATTTACTAAATTAACCGCGTCTACTTTGTAAGAAGGTTTTATTATGATAGATAATCGAACTACTTTGGTGGTCCATCTGAAAAGGTTGATAGAAAAAGATCCTTCATCTATGGCGGCAATAAATTACCAAATAGCTAGATAGGACAAAAGAGCATCATTTAAAAAAATAAAGGCCTTTCGTTTGATAAAATGTCTAAGCATATTCATGTTCTGTAAACATCAAAAATAAACTTTGGTTGACTTCTCAAAATCAAACATTCTTATTCTTATTCTTTATTGCACACAAAACAACAAAAATATACATAAAAATTGCAATAACATAGCTTATGTACAATGGCGAGCTTAACCCAGAATTGGGTTTTCTTACAGCAAACCAAATTTCGAACTCAAACTAAAACTATTTATTTCAATTAGACCGTTACAGGCACTTTTGAAAGACAAAAATGCCGTCTCGTCGATGTGATTGTTTTAAACAAAACGGTACGTGGCGTAGTCAAAGCATTGCTTTGACAGACGTGGCGTAGCAGCATGACGTAGACGCTTCTTGAGCGGGCTTGTAGGTGTTATATCGATGCAGCGTGTCGTAGTCGCAGCGTAGCACCGTTCTGTAGATGCGGCGTAGTAGCGTGCCGTAGACGTACCGTAGCAGCGATTAGTAAATGCGACGTAGAAGCATTTTATAGACGTGACTTACCAGCAGTGTTTCGTAGACGTGGCGTAGCGATATTTCCTAGATGTTGTGTAGCTCTGTTACGTAGACGCGGCGGAGGTGAGATTTGTAGACGCAGCGTATTGGTGTTGCATAGATGCAGCGGAGCATCGTCGACGTTTCCACGAACGATATCTTCCACGGAATTATTTTTATTTGTTAATTACACTAAATCAAATATGATGATGCTCATAGTATACCGATAAAAACCATCGATTCATATTTAAGAAATTATTCTCCATCCCTTTTACTGATTTTCTAAAACAATTTTCGATGCTTCATTAAAAACATGGAGCATAACAAACCCCGTTTAACCTCGACATTGTTATTTATTACGATATTAACACGTCAATGGAGGGTTGTTCGTGATTTGGAACAAAATTAACCCCTTTGTTGTGAACGGACGGCAATTTAACCCTTCACGTGCGTTCAGGATTCGGTTAACTGCTAATCAATCGGTTAAAAGTTAACGATTACTACAATCAAGAGTATTAATTTGTCAGGTTATGTAGGAAGATTGGGTGGTTAAGTTTGCTAACACTAAGACAGGTGTGTTTTGATTGGATTTGAGTGATTGGCCTATAATTTTACGAGTTAAAACGTGCTGTTTAAACATAATATAACATCACACCTGTAATCCCCGAAGGGTTAAGCAGAGGTGTACCTAATAGTACACCCACATTTCGCCAGTAATTTTAAGTTCCATGTATCAGGGGGCGAGCTATTCCCATCAGCCGGGGACAAAACCAGACACCGTGGCTGCTACTGAGAAATTCTTTATGGAAAACACTTTGCCACAACAATACAATAAACTTTGCCCGACCCGGGAATCGAACCCAGGACCTTATGCTCAGCAGTCGCGCTTGCGACCACTCGACCAACAAGGCACTCTTGTCTTGTAGACAAAAGTGCTATTTAAAGTCTCGGTAGAACCTTAAAATCGGAAAACTAGTTAGATTATAGCAGGTAACGTTCTGTAATATCTACCTACCCCATAAGAAACATGCGCGAGTTCATATATCTATGTCATTATCTAAAAAACCGAGTGTGCTCTTGTCACGAGTCTTGATAAATCCCAAAATGCAGCTTAGATCCGAGTGCATTTCCTGGAAAATACCATTTCATTATTTTGAACAAGATAATTTCCGACTGCCCCAGTCATGCTTACTCAAGTCTGATCACCTCAGTTATCGGTACTTTATAAAAACTTCGTCCCCATAATAAAAAATTCAGCGTGAATTTCCTCGCTAAAATCATCAGTACTTAGAACATCTGCAGTCTTGTGATACTGGCACATAACAATTTACACGCATTTCCAAATCATTACGGATAAAGATATAATTGGCTTACAAAATGTGTCCAAACCACGATTTGCACTTTCAGCCTCCCAATTTCTTCCCAACAGCTCTTTCTTGTTACCAAACCACTGCAATTACGTGTCCTTAAACGATATTTTTAGTGTAAATGATACACTTAACCCTTCGTCCGTTCCCGTACCCGTTCATATGAGTTTTTAATACACGAACGGGTTTAAGAGCCTCGAGTATAACACCTTTTTGCGCTAATGCAGTCCCGGAACACCTAATTTACGATGATTGGCGTCGTTCGGCATGATTTGTCTTAATGATGGTAAATTACAGCAGTAAAATGTGAACCGCCCGTGCGGTCCAGCTTGAAATTATGCTCGAAACATTCACGGGGAATTTTACTTATAGGCCATCATTAGGTTAACTATTTATTAATTTTGTGAGCGTTTTACTTTTTTAATTGGCGATGATTATGTCGTAAAGTATTGGCGCTTAGGACTACGTAATTAAATTGGGTTTAGATTTTATTTAGATATAATATGGAACCATTTCATTAGGGGTTTTAAATAAATAATTATCTTTTGCGCAATTTTACACGCCATAACATATTTTAGTACTAATTTGGATTTAAGAGTGGATTTTTATCTCAAACAATTATTTCTTTGATTTATCTGTACAAATAAACAAATTTGAAGTGTCCGTTTGTAATATCAAAATAACAACTTTTTATTGGATGCATATGAAAGTATATACGGTACTTAAACATTTTTCAAACATTTGTTTGTCTATCGATCTGTTTGTTCCGGCTAATCTCCGAAGCGGCAAGACTGATTTTGACGGGACTTTACTGATAGATAGCTGATATTATAAGGAGTAACATAGGCTACTTTTATTTTAGAAAAAGAATTAGGGTTCCGTGCAAAAAAATGAAAACCCTTGAAATTAATAACAAAATCCGAATCAAAGAAGTAAAATTTTTATAATAATTTCACATGAATGAAGGTCGCGACCAATAGCTACTCGTAGTATAGTATAAACTTGCTACACCCTTTTTGTCAGTCACAAAGAGAGCAAACTATATTTATATAGTTATGAACTACGTTTATATAGTTTGCTCCCCAAAGCACGTAGGCCTCTAATATTAAACCAAAACTCCTTAATATTAACCCAAGACTTAATTCTAGTTATGCATGCCGATCAGGATCAAATTCCTCCATAATTAGGCTTATTCATTTTAGTGTCCTAATCCTTTTAAATCACCTTAATAAAGTATAAGCCTGGGACATATTTTAGCATTTTATCATGCCTCTAAATAATAGTGATAAAGTGCCGAATAAAAAAAGATTTCTAAAGATAAATATGTCGTGTCGTCGTGGAGGAATTTTATCGTCCTGATAATATAGTATCGTTTAACACTACAATAAAACGAGAAAGGGAAAGGACCAAGTTATCTTGGATCAGGGGAGGCCACAAAATATACCCTTATCGAGGGTTCTAAGGTTGTGTCTGTAATCTGCTAACATATTAAATGTTCCGACCGTAGGACTAAACATTTATTTATTTTTGTTTGTGGTAAGATTGTGGGATATATTTATGTGAATGGTGCCATACAGTGGGAAAAGATTTAACATATATGTATGAAGGGTGTAACAAGACCCTTAACGAAGCCGAAAAGCACTTGTTTTTCCCGTCATTGCGATAATTTTTTTGTTCTATACCATATCTAGGAAGGAACCTTCTAGTTATGGAGACATTGGGGGTCAAAGTTCCAACTTTTTCACAAGTTTTTTTTAAATACTAGTTTTTAAGGTTTACTTTAAATACCTCCATGACCCTCGTACTATTCAATGCATCCATCAGCACAATGTTTTGTGTGTGTTACATTGAGTTTTACGTAAAACACCCAAAAAAAACGTCGTTTCCCAGCATTAATTTTTGCGTAACCAAGCATTTTTGTACATCAAACTAAGTAGGGTTACTTAGTTTGATGTACAAAAACTCTTGGTTGACGGGTTCGTGAAGGATCCGTTTACACCTTGTATACTTACGAAAATCATTAAATCGCCCTTATAAGATTAAAAGGAGTAAATGATAGCGTGACGGTTGACACAGAAGAATGGAAGAAAAATCCGAATTGCGCCGACCTCAAGTATCATGGCAAGAAAAATATGATGAAAAAAATAAATCATTAAATCGCCCTTATAAGATTAAAAGGAGTAAATGATAGCGTGACGGTTGACACAGAAGAATGGAAGAAAAATCCGAATTGCGCCGACCTCAAGTATCATGGCAAGAAAAATATGATGAAGATTCAAATTAATGGCATTTTGCTGAACTGGGCCATTTTGGGAACATTTGGCTGAATTTGGCGCAGCCGTGAAGCACACAGTTAAATTTTTTTGTTTAGTTTTAAGTTATTTTTTTGTCTTGTATTTTTTTTTATATTGTGTGCATTTTTAGCATGTGCCAAATAAATGTATTTTCTTTCTTTCAAATTCATGAACTAACAAAATCAACTCCGCATCACTTTCAAACATCCGTCAACCCGTAAAGCTCTATAAACAACCAAAAATCGATTTACCGATAAACCTGTAAAAACAAAGAGTCATCATCGATCATTTCTAGAACCGCTCCGTTCCGTTGTCCAATTCGTTTGGTTAACCGAAAACTGTGCTCCGAAATTACGGTCCTAAGAAAACAAGAGAAAAAAAAATCCCGAAGATTTATTTAAGGGAGCGTAAAGATCTGTTTATGGTATGCGTCGGTAATTAAGGGGCTGTGCGCACACGTGCGCGCGCGCAAAAACGTAAAAGAAAAAACTAATACCTGTTTCTGAGAGTCGAGAGCGACAGGTCCGCTGACACGATCTTTTGAGGGTTCATTCTCAAAGTTTGGGGACTTTTCAAGTGCTTACAGAACTTTAGTAGAAATGCAAGACTTAAGCAGGAGTCATGTTCTTGGAAAATAATTTTGGTAAAAGATGGAAAATGTTTATTTGAAAAGCAGTTTTCTTTATGGAAACTGAAATAAAGGAGGATGGGCTATGAAGTTGTTCAATTTATTTAAAATATTCAGAAACAAATAACTACACTAAAAAAAGATACAAACGAGAGAGAAAACTAAGTCAATTTGGAAAATGTGCGATTAACGTGGAAAAATCAATCCGTTATTAAATGATAATTAAATGCCTCCCCAAACTTTGAGCGCCACTGTCCTCGTCTTCCCTTAATGTTATCTTATTATAGCTAAAATGACTTCGGTGTTCAAAGATAATAGCCGGTTCCAGGGTTCCTCACCACCGTTTTTTACCACATTTTTTCAACCAGCCACGATAATGCTTTTAGATATTGTGTGTTAGAATATTTTGATTTCAGGAGCGTCGTTAAGAAAACACGTGATTATGTTTCGACGCTTTTAGATGATCGTAAATGTTGTGTCGTTTCCTGTCATTATCTTGTGTTTAATTTAGGTACTTAAATGATAGTTTTTTAGAAGGAGCTTAGCAATTACACCGCGTGCTAAGCCTATGCACCTATTTATTTCTTCAGCTTACGTGAATATTTCCATAGTCCTCATGTATTTAACAATTTTTTATTAAGTATAAACCACTCATAAAAAAAATCTTTAGTAAAAGACAGCTTTATAATTACACCATTTGCTACAACCCTAAGCTTATCTATTTATTTTTTCAGATTACGAAATATCAAAAATATATAAAATTACATCGTCTTTTGTTAAGCAAATACGGAGATGTAGTTTGAAGTATGATGTTGTGTTGTGTTGTGATGAATTCTTCTCTTTGAAAATCATGACTGTCTTGTTCTAATAACTGTTATTTAAACTACTTAGTGCTATTTAGTTGAAACAATGCAACTACTTTAGAAACAGACGTCAATGCAAATCATTAATTAGTCTGGTTTGCGTGTTGAAGCGAATGAAATATGTTAAAATACTATACCTAATTTAAATGTTAATTTCTGAATGCATCAACTAACAACCGTCCTTATTATGACGTAGACTGCTACAACAAAATGAAACAAACTGTTAATAATTCAGTAAAAAGCTGTTATTTTGAAGTAACAAACAGACATTTCAATATTATTTATTTGTATGTATGTATGTATGTACATACGTATTTATAAGAAAAACTAAGTTAATAGATTAAACAATAACTTAACAAAAACGCATAATCTACACTCCCATTCATCATACCCCATTGTCATCTTAAGGCACAAAAATATAATTAGCGTGCGTTCAAAAAACACCATTGTTCTGAAATTCATATCACTCAGTAGGCGATTATAAAGTGTTCAATAAAAAGGGTATTGTGATGTCACAGTGCAACTGCCTTACAGTCGATCAACCGGAGCGTGGTCGCAGATCAAAAGAGCGATGAGACATACGTAGATAGGTTTAGTGCACTCGTTCAATTTAGTTCATTCATTTGCAGGAATTCCGCTCACCGCAGACATGAGTGGCATAGTATAGTACAAGATGAGAAATGTCAAAACTTTTGACACTTTTCAGACCCTGTCAAATGCACATGGGCTTTTGAGCGTGTGGCGGCAAGATACAGCCTAATTTATTTCTTTATTTATTTGTTTAATGCACAATGTACACATAGTTATACGCTAAGCTTAAAACAAATGGGTACATGAACCTGTCGGGCGCAGTAAAACGACTTAAAACTAATAATATTGCAGAGTGTGAGTGTCTAATATCACGTAGATTAGGAACTTTCACAATTAATATATTATATAATTAAACATATATTTAGCTTTTTCTAACTTTTATCTGGTTTGGAGACCTCTGATATCTAAGTTTGTAAAAGTTAAGTTAGATTAAGAAAATGTTTGTAACAATGGTTTAGAAAAATAAGATAAGAATTAGAATAAGAATAAATTTATTATTCTTATTCTAATTCTTATCTTGGTTTTACGGCACAATTTCACAAATACTAACAGCGCTCTCCTAACATTGTCACTCAGACACTAAAGTACCAACACTGCAGTGTATACGCGTTGGGGCACCGTAACTAGTTACACTTTGGTAATACATTATAGCGAGAATCACCGCGGGACAATGTTATCTCGCCACGATCGGCACGTGGCGAGCACAATCATCTGTTTTTGTTTATGAATTCCTTCGTGATTTTTTGTAGAGATAATGGTTTCTTAGACAATAGGGTTGTTTGTAGCATACTGTGTAACGTTATTTATTGGAATGGGCTGATAGGGAATAAGACTTGTAATCGCCTGTAATCGTTAAGGACGTAGGATGTGATTACGGCGAGGAGTTATAATGTGTTCCATGTTCTGGGTGTTCATTATATCTTACCTTCAGGAGGACGTATATATTGAGTCCGCGTGGTGCTGCGAACTGAAAGATGTTGCAGGATCCATGAACGTCTCTATGTAACGTATATTATTTACGCACTATGCAAGATGGGAACCTAGCATAATAATAGCTATACAGTTTTGCACGTTTGTGAAACTTGAAAAAAAACTAGTTGACCTTACAGTGACTCTACTGACAGGCACAGAGTCATTGAAAATTACTCCTATATCATTCCTATGCTAAGTACAGACACCAGCACATCAAGCTACCCGAAACTGACAAATTTTCCCAATCAATCTTAAACCTAATAGCATTAAGCGATAAAGTTGAAAATCTATTAAAAAATATTGACAGATTGTAGTAGCTAGATGTGCTGTCTGCCTGAAAGCATCCGCAATTGTAGAAAATAACGTGAATTAGTATTCACCATAGAGACGAGCCCGCGACCTCAAACGGCCTCGAGCCTTGATCGTGACTCGCGTCATGAACTCGTGTCGTGAACTCGTGCCAGAGGGTCATAAAGTCGTGGATGTGACAAAATAGTTACGTGTAGTAAGTACGTGAACTTCGTGATTTTAATAACACGATGTAGAGAGATATATCTTACTGGATAACTGGAGCCTTTTTGTTTATGAAGCAATAGAAAAGAGGTAGGATGACAGTGAATTTGTTATCCGGGTATTGAGAACTTATTTTATTATCTGGTAAAATTACTGTCAAGGGAATTTCCTGGATTGTGTCCTTTAAAATGCCTGAGAATCATGTGTATGGAAAACCAGATGGGCCTAACTAAGTGATAATTTATTTTTAATGGTTGTTCATTTATTTCTACAACGTTCATTCATTTATTTAATAAGGTTTTCGGTAACTTACGTCACTTGATGTTACCATCCTTATTGTTAACAGTACTACTCGTACACAGTGTCCAGGTCTGGGCAGTCCATCAACAACAAAAACGGACTTCCAAAAAAACACTAAAAAAGTCTAACATAACTTTACTTTCGGAAGTCTATGAAACAAACAAAGACACCGACTTTCAAAAGTAAAGTAGTGTTTTTGGAAGTCGGATCTTTTTTTGCAAAAAAGTTTTTTTTTTCAATTAGGTTAATAATGCAAAGATGTGGAAATACACATAATTACCCTCATTTATATACAGAAGTCTTTACATTTGACCTATTCTCGTCTAATTAATCAAAATCCGATTCAGTAGTCATTATTCCCCGAACTGCACAAACAACACAATTGTCCCATTCACTTGTTAATTGATAATGATCTTTATTTCCACACGTTACAGCTGCACGTGGCTTAGGTGTGGCCCTTGTTAAACTGTTCATATCAGTTCAACACTTATTGGTTACGTAATTGACCTTTAGGGACACCTATGATGTTGTATTGAGATATCGAAAGGAATTACTAAGTGTTGCCAAGATAATAAATTGGCAGTAAATAATTATGTTTCACTTCCACGGACATGTTGAGGTTCTGATGGCGATTAATTAATCCTGTATAATTAGTGTGGAGCAACGTTATTTTTTATGAGTAAAGAAAGATAAAAGAATAATGATATGTACCTGGCGTGCCTGTTAAGGAAATCTTTTCAGTAAACTTAAATCATTTACTTCAATTAGATAACCAATGCTTACCTTGAATGAAACGCCTTCTTCTGCCTAACTCGTTTTGATTAGAATGTCACGTGCTTGCTGCTCTGGCCAGATCTTTGTTTGTTTAAATCCCTCGCCTAACTCTCACAAAAAACAAAGCTCCAAGTTGCATCCCTTTAATCCCGCTAATCACTAAAGCTTCTGGTTGGACTTTGATTCGTTTTCACCACCTTATTGAGCTCTTTTTGGGTAAGACTTTGATGAATGGATTCTGCAACGTCTAATCTGCCAGCAGACAATTATTTACAGACCTCATTTTGGGCTATTTTTTTTATTGGGACAAACCCGTCACTCTATTCCCAAACCACTGCAACTGCTGGAAGCCAGAATCAACAGTGGCGACCACAAGAAAAGCGCCGAGACAATGAAGCTCGACGAAGTCCCAGAGAAACAATTTAACTGCCTTGGATCCCGCAATGAAATTATTCAGAAAATAGCGGAGGAGTAGGAAAAACAGAATTTACAATTTTCATTTTAGGCTAATAATAACTATCTGCCAATCTATGAATATACTGTAAATTGCAGGACCGTAGCGGTTACCGAAACCGCTCCAATTCCTTTAGGAGCGATTAGCATAACCAAACTATCATGAACACCTACGTCTTCAAGTCGTCTAAAGCAACGCCAATAACAATATTCTTGGAATTCCACCCAAATTGACTATAAATAATACACAGTTGACACAACAACCTATCTTGCATCTCAGAACCATGTGTCACCATCTTTGACACCAGATTCCGATCCTGTCGTTATAACCCTGACTTCCTGTCACTACCCCATGATATATCACCCAGGATTGGGGCACAACGATGACAGATAGTCTCGACTTAGTTAATTCTAATTTGATTACTTTGTTTGTTCCCCCGGGAGGACAACCCTCTTGTTTTTGTTTCATTTCTTGGCTTTCGTTTTTGTGAACTATTAATAATACATGATTGCGTGTAGCTTTTGTTTAGTTTAGATTAATTTGATGGGGAGTGGGTTTTGATTGGGTTGAGTGATCGAGTTCTATAATGATTAGGTGAATTAGGTGATTTTTCTGTCAGAAAGTGAGGACCTGCTTACTGTGAGCCTGCAACACTGCACTACTTGGTAAAGGCCCCTCTCCTTGATTTCCAGTTCTTTCGGTCTCAGTTTTACCAGCTTTTTTTGCTTATTGCTGAACGTTGGGATAGGTCGTCCTATGGTGGTTTACGACATTAAGCACATTAACCTTTATAGAGGAAGTTATCTCAGCTATTTATTTCATCCCAAACCATCCAAAAATAGTTCCAAACCCAACAAAAACTCAAACAAATGAGACCTCCACGCTCCATTTTTTCAATTATCTCAAATCTCTGAATCTGTGGTGTTGGTTACACCGAGGACCGAGGGTAAGGCAATAAGGAGATCATTGATGATGTGCCCTTATCTGATCACAAGTCTGTATGTCGACAACTTATCGTTCGAGACGTCTTATCAGATAACCGTGGACTGAGTGATTTCTGCTCCAGTGAGTTGAGGGTTCGGTTTGATTGCGTTAAAACTTGACCAAAGAGACAGGGCCAGTTTTTATTGGATTCTGTTTAATTGTATTTGTTGTGTAGGCTATTTTGTTTCGGCTTATTGGGTTGGGCATAAAAAATGTTGATATTGTTCGTCTAGTAAAGTAGGTTTTATTGAAGTGTGATTCTACAGTACGAGTAATTTTGTGTTTTAATTGAACATTACTTTTGTGCCGCTACAATGTTTCTGCAATAAGCGAAAATATTAGTATCATTTATATCTTTTTACAACCAATTAAAGACAAATTTTTGGACGTCTGGTCGGCAGTAAATATTTTATGATGTTTGTAAAAAAATATTAATTACAGGCACCCTGAAGAGTTTATTAAAAAATATTCTTTATTTTTGTAGATAACGGGCATGAGACCACCACAGAATATGCCATATTAACAAAGTAAAGCACCGATGAGAAAGATACTAAATATCATAATAATTTTTATATTCTCCTTCACAAAACTTTAAGATGGTCCTTAGATTAAGAAAAGAAACATTTGTATCTCATCTTTTTTTTCGCAAAAATGAAATGTCATGCAAAATTTTTCTTGTGTATAAAGGTCGTTACACAATACCAAGATTATGTATCAGCTATACAAATATTATGTCATTGTCGTAAGATGTTCGACACATAGCTTTATATTATAGAAGGTATCTCTAAATATTTGTTAGAGGAATATTGATAAACATCTCGGTGGTAATCCTTGATGAATGGCAGCGTTATTGGTGTCAAGTGTAGCGTGACGAGATTATTGCATTGTGCAAATATGTGAGGGTAATGCGTGGGCGCAGTTTGTGTGTTTAGTTTTATAGACATACTTACATGCTGTTGGTTTTTTGAAGGATGTTTCAGATTTTTGGGGTTGGTGCATTTACATAGCGATTGATCTATTCAGATATTGGAAGCTCTAAAGTTTTCGTGTTTGTTACTAATTTGCTGTTTTTGGCGGTTTTGTTTCATGTCTAGTATAATATTTTTCTAAAGCAATTTAATAACTTATTCATGTAAACGTACTGTGTCATCCAAGGCACCACGTATTTATTTTTGTGAAATTAATATTTTTGTAAACTTAATTCAAGTTCATTATGGCGAAAATCTTAAAATCGTTTACAAAAATACTACCTATTTCCCCTGCAAATACATAGCCGTTCCATTTACAACAAATATGTTACCATTGTATTAACCATTAAATCTCACAAATAATAGTTTATAGAAACGCGGTGTAAATCTGCCACAGCCGGTACATTTGTCCTAAATCCTTCCTTATCTCGCGGACACCATCTTTATTCGGTGTCCTGTTACAATGAGACATTCTACTAACTGCCAATTCAATATAAACCTTACAGTTCGTACACAGTTATTTTGGCTCTTGCATAAACCTTATGGCACCGAAAATAAAGCTCGTTGTACTGCAAATCATAGGTAAAATATCAACAAAAGGACAGTAAGAATAACCCTCCTGTTTTGTACTACCAATGCAAAATTCACGCGTGAATTAATTTGAAATAAGAATAACATTCTTTTATGTGTTGCCAGGTTTTTTGATGTAATAATCTAAGGTTTTGTTACCATGTTTTATATCTTTTTGTGCTATAGTACCTTCTTTTTGTGGATGTGCGTAGTTGTTGTAATTATTTGGTTATAAGTTTAAGACGTCATTGGATGGTTGGTTGGTTTTCTCTCATCATTATTATTAGTGTGTTTTTGAGTAATTATTATTTTTGTTTTTGTCGATTTGCAAGGTGCCTTTGTCTAAGGTGATTGTCTAGCTAGGGTCAGGATTGAACAAATGAAGAATTTCGGAGTGTTTTCTTCATGACCCAACAATCATCGGTACCCTTGAACCGTCATAAATTTAAAGATGTTTTATATCTATAATTTGAATATGGGTTTTTTTCAGTAGATAACAAATCAGGCTAAATAATACCTACAAAACTTACATATTACTTAAAACAACGTTAAAAAGATATAAGTTGGTAATAGGAGATGCTACCATTTTTTCAAAGCACACCATATTTTTTCGCAAAATTGAAAAAAAGGCGGTTTCAAGTTCATCATATTCAGCTATTCAGCGGATGAATTCCGGTATCTAGTGCGTCCTCCCCTACTCGCCCCCGGGCGGTCCCCCGGCTTCACTTACAAATATTTTGGAAATATTTCTCCAACTTGTCGCTGTTTTATCTACCGCTCCTTTCCGTTTAGTTGCCTATTGCATCGTGACTACCTTTTCAAATCAACCTAACTTAAATAACACCTCTTCACAATCTAATTTGAACTTTAATTTTTCATTGAAACGGTTACTTTTGATTTGGACAGTGTTCGGCAGTTGAGTCGTTCTAAAATTGGGAGCAGTTTATTATCTGCAGCAAAATCTTTACGAAAAACTAAAATGGATGCGCGCAAAAAGCGTGATGCCAGTTTAGGGACGTAAGGGCTGTGAAATAAATTTAATTTAATTATATCTTTAATTTTGTAAATTGATGGGTTTCTTTCATTAAAATATTATTTAAGTTGAATTTATGTCTTTTGGATTTGAGGGTTTTTATTTTTGATTTACCAATTTTTTATTTACCTCTTCGATTTAAAAATTAACTCCAGTTTGATATAGTAAAATAGATTCAAAATCTTTATGAATAAATGCAGGAAAACTGATTTCAGTTGAGGAGTGCCAATTTTTTTAGTCTTTTCCTTTAGTCTTAATACATCTTCTAAATGGAAAGAACAACTCCAAAAAATAAGTAGCAAAAACGAGTGTTTAACTTTGTTTTTCGAGAGAGTCAGCCCTAATGTATATCTCCCATCTCGTGCCACGTAATTTGACACTTTTCACTGACAAAGCCCACATTTGCTTCGAGAAATACAGACAGTTAGACACAAAAACCTACGCGGCGATACAAAAAGCAATTAGCATTTTTTGCGAACCTATTCCGATATTAATTTTTAGAGGAATTTCGTGAAGAAAAAAAAAAGAGAGCACGTGTTAACTAAAGACACGAGAATTGTAAACTATGTCTTATTTTTCATAATTAGACTGTGAAGTTTTAGACAGGATCTATTTCGAGTGCGGAACGAATCGGGGTGGTCGGTATGCTACAGGAACTGGCTGGAAGAATTCCGAAGAAATTCTTTTGAGCTTTTAATTTTTTGGTATTAATTAGTTTTTTTTTTGTATTACCGGTTGATAGAGCAAGAAGGTTATTTAAGTTTTGATTGAGTGAAGTTTTCATATTCGATCTAAAATTAATAGACGGAATAGCGCCCAGTTTAATAAGGAAAAGATTATGAAATGATTACCAGTTTGATTGTTAATATGATAATGATCCGTTATGTGAGGGAAGTCCTGAAATCAATAATCGGAATCAGGGGTTACTTATCGCAAATCAATACCAGTAAAATGTTATACAATTTTTATATCTATTTAGATTTTAATTCTGTCAAAAATGAGGTCCAGGTTTAATTTAGGTACACCCCTTTCACTTAATCTTGACATTTTTGAACAAAAATTCACATTCTTTCTTTCAAGTGGTCATCAAAAACAACGGTTTTAGAAATATGCCATAAAAAAAAAACATTTTAATTCGAGTATCACTAACTCATAGTAGAAATAATACAGTCACATTACATACACAGCATTATTAATTCAAATAATGCATAACATAAATTACGTCTGCAATTTCCGAAGGATTAAGTAGAGGCTTCTACATTTAGGCATTTTTATTTAAAAAATATAACTACATACATAAGTACATAACTAATTTCAAAATCACAATTGCTCCAACAACAAAGATCGGTAGCGGAACATCATCAATCAAATCACACTTGCGAATTGACGGTCCGATAAAGTAAATTGTATAAAGGCACCGTGGCCTAAGGCAAGATACCAATCGCAATCTAGTAATCCGAACAGGAAGCTCTTTGTGCGAACAGATGCGAAATACCTTTAACAGTGAACTGTACTATAATAGTACACTTTCTGGGCGTGGTCGATTGTGTATCGAGAATTTAGGTCCTATCTAACGTTTCGCGTTTTGTTAAGGCGGGGAACACTGGACAAAAAAAAAGTGTTTTGAAGTTCTATTCGGTTCTGCAATAAATATTGCGTTGATAAAAACTAGTGGGCGGATAACTGTGTTCTTGTATGGAAGGAACTTAAGTAGGAAATATGAGGATGCGTTCTGAAAAAAATAAGGCAGCATCAGTTGCATCAAAAAGAAAAATATGTTTAGTTCGTAATCGCTTAGTTTTCTAGTCTAGTATTTCGATCTCCAATTCAGCCAACGAAAAGCCAAAAAAGCTTACCTACTCTAGCTCAAACTTTTTCGATCTTATTCTACAGCATGTTGTTATCCTTATTGTTCAATATTTACCTTATCAAAGGCACATTACAACACAAATAGATAAAAAACCCATAAAAGGCGGTAAACGATTTACCGCCATATTTTATTTATCTTAATTTTTTCGCAAACAATTCTTCAACAATGCGAAAAGGAAATGCGAAAAAAAACCGTTTAAAAAGGAATGTTTTTAAAACACGAACGAAGTAGTTGAGGCGGCAAATTGGTACCGAAAGGGATTTTCTACTGTTTTGGAAATACTTTCGGTAAGTCGGTACACTTTGTGAAGGATTAAGTTCGGGGGTCTACTAAGATTGTTTTTACAGCTTTGGAACCCTTTGTCGGTTAGCGGAATTACATTATAACGTGGTACGGTGTTATGTGGGATAGGAGCGCCCATTTTACGGTTCTTGAATGGGTTCCGCATGGTCCTTGTATTCTTTGACGCAGAATCTACGTGATGGTGAATGGGCTCGTTTCTGTTTCATGCCTTGAGTTCTCAATAGACTGAAAGCGCTTTCAAGTTCCGCTGCCAAACGCTTTGTTAGACCTTGTTGAGTATTAGTAGTTGCTTTTTTTGTTGAAGTATCTGTAGTTCCTTGGAATTCCACTTTCGTTTAAAATTGTCTATTGAGCAGTTTTGGGTAAAGATGAGAGATTGATTAATGATAAAGAAAAGATTATAGCCACACCAAACACACATATATATTGCTGATGGGAGTGGCTGAATAAGTTTATAGCCTATAATGATTTTGGCATCATCTACCAACATAGTTTGTGTCGGCTTCTAGTCTAACCGAAAGCAGCTGGATACCAGTATTTTACATGGAGGAACTGCCTATCTGACCTCCACAACCCAGTTAGTCCTAGGTAACACAATTCCAATTGGGAAGACGACTTTCGGGCCGCTGACTAGCTGTAACGATTGTCAAAGATCTCGAATGACAGCCGGGACCAACGGTTTAACGTGCACGCAACGAGCACTTACGAGTAATGGGTACTCACCCATCTACAGGCCAACCTGGGAAAGTGCGGCTTAACCTAAAGATTGATCCTGTATTCGTGAGAATAATTTACTGTTCCTGTTAGCCTGCATCATCCCAGGAGTGAGAATAACTTGCAGAAAAATAAGGTACATTATTATTGTAATGTCCTTTAATGTCTTACCAGCAATTCCTCTCCTTATCTTCATGAATTAATTAACTAATGAGGCAGACCTCTATCCAAGATACCCGCAGTTTCCTTCCTCTGCAATTTTCTCACAAGTTTAAGCAGAATTAACTTATAGGTAATTTACTTTTTCCTCATGCATTTATAACGCCTTCTGTGAAGTTTATCTGATGGAGATAACATCTTAATACGCGTCACGTCGGCAGGTAGCTGTAATGATCATAATCTCGTGTAAATTGCGCGGCCGACGATAGTTCAACACGATAGGTCACCGGGTATAGTCGTTAGAGACAGTTTCATGAATATTTATTGAGAAGAAAGTCACTGTGATTAAATCAGTGATGAAGTTGTTGTTTATGTAGTACTAGGTTTTGCCCGCGGCTTTGATCGCGTTAATATTGAATTAGACAGTCAATTCGTGGTTGTACTCTGCTAGTTATAATATAATACAATCATGATTTGAAAGATACGTGGTGCCATCTACTATTATGAGACCGTTATTGTTGTTTTCCTCGAGAACAGTACTATTTTTCGGGATGAAAGGTACCCTATGACCGTTTCTGTACACTTGACAACGTATGTTCAAAATTTCAAGATGATTTGTTCATTGGTTTAGCCGTGAAAAGGTAACAAACAAAATTACTTTCGCATTTATAATATTAGTTAGGATTAGGTTTAGGATGTTTGGTTCAGTGGCTAAAAGTATGACCGGTCAGTGAGATGAGGATACAAATTAGGCTTTTCGCTGACATTTCAATCTTTTTTTTGCAATTGTGCTAACACACTAATGGTGCAAATGAAACTTATTAGTCTCCTCTGCACCATTGATGGTGCAGGTCAATGGTGCATACGGTACAACGGGACTTTATGTGGCCAGCAGTGGCGAAGGTTCCATATAACTCGATTCCTACCGGCTTCTCCTTGAAAAATAGCACAATCAGTATTCTATAGACAAATAATATAATCACATTAAAGATATGTACTCCGGCTTACCTCTTACAAAAATTGACCCTTCGCTACTTTGGTGGCCAGTCTTTTTTAATATTTCAGTTGTCAGCATTTAGTTTTCAAGCTGAAGGTATAAGAAGTAACAATTTCTGAAGAAAATACACATGAGAACGTGTGATATAACCTTATACAGGGTGGAAGAGACACCGACGCGAAAACGGTTACCACATATTCCGTACATCATTCTGAGCACGTAGAAATTTTTCATCAGTAATTTAAAAAAAAACAGCTGTTCCATACATATTGACCGTATAGGTATTGTACTTTTGTAGAAAACAGCTCTTTTTTTTAAATAACTAATGAAAAATGTCTATGTGGGGTGGCTCAGAATGATGTACTGAATACGTGGTATTCGGTGTCCCTTCCACACCGTATATTTACGAAAAGAATATGGCCATTTTTTATCATAGTGTGATGGGTGTTTTGTTCGCCTGCAAAGAAAGCCACTTGCAACATAGCAAGCAGAAGGCAAAAGCTATGTATACATAAGCTAAACATAATTCACATAGCGAGTACATGTTATATACTCGTACGGTGCTACTATTTTGGCAGTGGTACGCAATAATTTTCACTGTGTTACGAACTGCAGTAGGCTGTTAGAGTAGGTTTACGATATTTCACACTACGCTGATGAGGCTACCTGCTATGCAGATATGAGGCTGTTCGTCATTATAACAGTTATGGGTTTCGTGATTATAAAGTCATGAATAGCTGAATGATGCAGCGATCATTAGGTGTATGCTGTGAATTGATAAATCATTTGCTATGGAAGGCTATGATCTTTTGCCCAGTAGTGGGAAAATACAATTGTGGAAAATACAAAAAAAAGTGTTTATGTATCCGTACTCTGTAGTGGGCGTTAGAGACAAGTCTTACTACTTGCTGGTTTTTTTTTTATTTACCATTTTATCTTCACATGGTCCCCACCATCAGTATCATTCCACCATGGAGACACGATGTGGCCCATCGCAACATGGAACTTGATTTATTCCATAACTATAAAAATGCTCAGCCGTTTAAGTGCCTAATCCTTGCTTAAAAAAGAAGTTAAGCCATCTTCAGAGACCCATGACATAGATAATTCCTGTAATATCACTTTATAGCTCAAATCCTGTAAAAAGTGGAACGTGAAATTGTACCACACATAAACCTTGTGTAGGACACAAGAAAACTTCACAAACTTAGTAAAAAACCCTTGTAAATTAGAGGACAGTCATATATTTGGATTAGGGATCTATTCAGAAATTCTGACCGTACCTAATCTCCCTCGAACGTCTCGCTTGTTCAATTCAAAAGGAAAATATATCATAGGACATTCAATTCACCGTGATATAAAAACCGAGGGTCTAATGCATTTTTTAGCATAACCCACTCGAAGTAACCGGAAGCCATATGCGCACAAATATTTAAAAGTGGTTCGCCTACGGGGCTGCGGACAATTTTTTCTCCACTTTTTTGTGTTCTGAATTTATTTAATGGTTACTAAGTATTAGAATTGGACCCTTTTTTGGTTTGACATGCTCCGTTCGTGCCCCGAAGAGATTAGCGTCTGCTTTGTGAGTCACTTTTTGGAGCGCAGCTTTTTATAAGATTCGTGACAGCGACATTAATAAATAACAAATAGAAGGACGAAAAAGTTTCTGTATATTAATATTTTTATAATGGCGACGAGAGTTTTTGTTGTCCTCTGAAATTGATTTTGAGTAAAAAAACTGTTTTGGCATGTATAGGCAGTTGGGTTTTGGACGGTCGTCAGTTGAAAAAAAAATCCAAATTGGTGTCCAATTTTATCCACTTTGAAACCTCTTCCATTCTATTACTATAATAACAGCCTGTGCTGACCCGCTAAGCTCCTTTTTCAAATATTTTTGCCATGTAACCTCGCTCATCATAACCTTTGCGAAAGGCTCTTCAACCCGAAGACCTCTTTCTAAAAACCCTCAAAGAAAACCATCTCAAATCGCATTCCTTTCTTCATTCCACCAACGACAACTAAACCTAACTTATAACATCCCAAACAATATTGTAGATCAATTGTCAAGAAATAAAACCATCTGATTGATGATACAGAGGACGTACAATTTAGCAATGTCGAGTCTTCAGTACTCCACAATACACATTCATGGCCCCGTATGTGCCTACCGACTGTGTCCTATAAATAATACATTATACACCTTATTGTTAAACTCAAAAGGAAGCTTTAAGGGTGGATGATCTCTTAAAATAACAAGTGTTTGCTTCACTGATTATCGACAATACGTATACCTTTAGCTGCCTCTGAAAGCCCTTCCAATAAAAGTAAATTTGAAGTGGGCTTGTTGTGCAATTTTGAATTTTAGAATTGTAGAAATAGAATACAATTTCAGCTGGATTTGATTTTTTCGCAGTTTTGAACTGTACATTGAAATTTTAGTTTTGGATTGGTAGTGTTAAAGTTTAGTTTTGAGTGTTAGATGTTCTAAGAAGATTTCAATAAAATCTTCAAATAAAATGTGCGTGAATATCACGGCCAAGTTGGTTCACCATACAAAGAAACATTCATCTATTGATACTTTGCTATTTAAATGGTTTTACACATTTATAATATGAGTTACGGTAAATACGGTCGCATTGTGTGGAGATTCTATTTTGTTCCGATCATATTGTATGAAAATAATGCTTTTAATACTATTTCAATATTTAGACGATGTCTCGAGGATGCTTGGCGTAATTTTTGTAATAGGTATTAAAGGTTTAGTGATTTAAATATTTGCGGAACTTAAATTGGGTCAATGAGGACCTTTCTGGGGGTTATTTGTTGAGCTTTGATTTGTTAGAAATGGTAGTAAATATTTATGTTGTCAAGATACTGCCGGGTTCGAAGTGGTATTTTTTTTGATAATTATCTTTAAAATACATAATAATATCATAAAACGATTATTAATAAAACAATGGCTAGCGTTATCAATGTCACTTCACCTGTATCCAAACGCTTTAGTTAGAAATCATGAACATTGTGTTTAACCAACAAACAGAATATTTAGTACATTTGTATTTAGTTTTGTTTGTTATTAATTCACTATTTAAGACCCAAAAAATAACGACACTGTTGGACTCGAGTGCGCTAAAACAAAAAAAGGTATAGAACCAGATGTGATGAACCTGTTAAAGAAAAGTTAAGCAACACTATCTTGATACAAGAAACCTAACCTAACCTAACCTTTGATATAAGAAACTTTATTTTAAAATGTAACCGTATAAACAATTGTTGGTTGGCCAGAAATAATAAATAAAATAAAATAAAATAATTTCGAACCCTGAAATACTACAAAAATGTGTCTTAATTTTTGATATGCGCCGTCTGAATCGAGAATTTTTAAGTGCTATAGAAAATTAATTTGTTTCTTCAACGTTAAAATGAAATACTCTATTAAAACATCTTCGCTGTATCAAATTTATTTTTTATATTATCAATTTCGATCTAAAAGGGCTTACTAAGCAAATCTCTTTAAGAGAACCTAGTTAAACAATCCTGATTGAAAACGTTCAGCTGCTTTGGAACCACGCCTACAGAAATTAATTATTTGAAATAGCGTGAGTCACCTGGCTATTTGTATGAGAGGCTATAAGGGGCAATAAGAGGCTATAAGTGGGTCAGTGATAGATCTCCGCCCAAAGATCGCTCTCCACCCAGAACGCCCATCAGGTTGGTGTAACAAGTTTCTCGTGAAATAGGCTGGCCGTTTTGTTAGACACCATTAATTTGGAGCTATTATGTTGATTTCTGTTATAGATTATTCGGGTGGTTGAAGAAATACCATGATTTAACTTTACCTTGCGTCTTCGATGAGTACTAACAGCAGCAGTCATAGTCTATTGATATGATCATCGGATTGCCAAGTCTCGAGTTAATCCCAAGATATAAAGGGTGTAAAAAGACCCTTAACGAAGCCGAAAGATACTTGCTCTCCCCGTCATTGGGATCATTTTTTTGTTCTAGACTAAAGACTAAACTAGAAGGTTCCCAGGTATGCTGGGAACCTTCTAGTTTCGGAGATATTGGGGGTCAAAGTTCCAACTTTTTCACAAGATTTTTTTTAAATACATGTTTCTAATGTAAGGTTTTTACTTTAAACACCTTCACGACCCTCGTACTATTCAATCCATCCATCAGCACAATGTTTTGAGTACGTTACATTGAGTTTTACCGTAAAACGTGATTTTTCACCCTTAAAAAAAAAGTCGTTTCCCAGCAATAATTTTTGCGTAAAGTTACTTAGTTTGATGTACAGAATGCCTGGTTGAGGGCTTCTTGAAGGGTCTGTTTACACCCTGTATGAGCGTATTGTATAATTACCAATTGCTTCGGTGAACGAAAACATCGTGAGGAAACCAGCATGCCAGAGAGATGTGCGGCATAAAAACTCTGACACTAATCACACGAAAAAGAAAAGAAGATGTTGTCATCGCGCTTTTATGTGGGTTCAGATTGGTGTAGTGTAGCCTTGTACTTTTCGATCAGACAGAAAACAATTGGTAGGTAAAACTCAAGATTTTTTGGTCGGCTCGGTTTATAATTTCATTTCGTCGATATAATCACCTGAGTTTTTAAATGCACCATTAGTTATTTATATGTTGGATTGTCAGGATTTATTCTACTAGACACTTAAATCACGTGTGCAGGATATGGGTTTCGTGCAACGGAAGCATACTGCGAATGCAAAAGGTTTACGATTAATTTTATGTCCGTACTAATGATCGGATCCGTCATATATTAGTAGATTTTAATCACAAGTCATATTAACTTGTATTAAGATATGTTTTACAACCAAAAAATAAAGGCACAGAAAAAAAACATACAGCAAGATAACCCATCTTTAACAAAAATTACAAATTGCGTGCTGTCAAATTTTATCATTGCCGATTATAAATCTAAAATATTTATTTCTTGGATGACTCGACAGAATCCGTAGTTTGCAGCTTGCGTCGGCATTTTAACACACAGAAATTAATTTCACAAATTGGCGATGTTTCTGAGAAGCAGTTTCGAGTCCAAATATGAAGTTTGGAGTTCCCCGCCCTAGGATGGAGTGCCCCGCCCTATCACGCCTAGAGCGCGAACCCTCGCTTCGCCCCAACACTAGAGGTGTTCAATAAGGCTGGATACACACAACCCGCTAAGTATTTAAAGGCGGTGCTTCACTCACAAGTTGACATGTAAATTGTTTGGTCAAGATTGGTTCTTTTGTTAGATGTTTCTATGCGTGTACCGCTTTGTGTCTGAAGTGTAATGTCGGCACTTTCGATGGCGGTTATTTAGTTTATTGTCAGTTAGTTTTATTCAAAAGATTTTCTAAGAAAACTGCTCTTAAAGACTGGTACTTTAACGGAAATGAAGTATAGACCAACTTAGAATGACAACATCTTATAAAATTAAGATGAAAATCGGTCAGCAGATTTCCAGAAATAAGTCATTGTTTAAATCAATAACCATCCAACATAACTGGTTTAACCATCTAACGACTGACTTTGTTTTTCTCAAGTGCATACTTTACTGACATAAAAAAAAAACAAATGAGCATAAAGAGTGATGATGACCAACATTGTACTATGAACAAAACAGTCACAGACAAAAGTGCTCGTCAAATTCAAGTACCAATGACCACGCACATTTTTTCAGTCAACACCAAGGCGCCATCTTTTCACCAAACTTTGGAAAACTCACGACAATGGATCACAAAGTACAGTTAGACAAAAAATACGACACACGGCCATCGGAGACTCAGACTCATTTTTTCAGCTCACCCCATGTTTTGTCCTACACAATAAGTGCTCAATGTTCTTATCTCAGCATCTACGTCTTTCGTTTGAAAGGACTCAGATGTTATCTGGAGGTCTCCGGGCCTTAATCCGAGTTTGGACCCAAACAATGGGTCGAATCATCGCGACACGTGGACTTGGGACAAATTGGGCATTATGATCGTGTTTTTTATTGTTGTCGTATTAATGTATTGTTTTTGAGACAGTGATGTATTGGGTTCTGTTGTGCGGTTGTTTTTATGGAATGGTATTAGAAGATTTGAGTTAGTTCTGTTTGATCATCGGTAAATGTTCAAGGTTTTGACGGAAAATGTTGTGTGGTAAAATGAGATTGAAATGCATAGAAAATACGGTGTTTATTCCAGTTTCGAATAGATGTATTTTATTTTACAAAAGAAGTTAATTTAACTCAATAATAATATTGTAAAGTGCTATACGTAAAAATCCCGCTTTATTCATGAATGAAGTTTATTACCCGACTAGCTGTGCCTCGCAGTTTTATCCGCCGTTTTTCTTTTTGCTGGGCTCCTAAGGGTTGTAGCGTGAAGTTAAATAGCCTACAACCTTTATCAAAAAAGAATTGGGCTATCAAATGCGATTTATAGTTCCAGAGATTAGCATGATCAAACAAAAAGAAAACAAACTCTTCAGCTTATATAATAACATAATATCACGCCTGTAATCCCCGAAGGGTTAGGCGGAGGCGTACCTAATGGTACACCCACATTTCGCCAGCTATGTTTAAGTCCCATGTAAGAGAGCGGGCGAGCCTCCTCTATTCCCATCAACCGGGCACAAATCCAGACTCCGTGGCAGTTAATGAAAGAAAAATCCAATAACACTATGCCTTTTTTTTTACGGATTGGATATCATCAAATGACTCCTCCCGCTCTGGGTGGAGTGGGAGGGAGTGTCAGACTTCTACTGACTAAAACCCATCCATGTTCCTTCTTTGCCCTTTGTGTTCCAGGGCCACGGTATCTCTTTCGAACAGTCCCGCAGCCCAATAACACTATGCCTGACCTGGGAATCGAACCCAGGACCTCATGCTCAGCAGTCGCCCTTACGAACACTAGACCAACGACGCAGTCCAATATATTTATGAATGTATCTTTATGATTGATATACAATATAATTCCAATTAATATACGTCTTTGATTGATAGAGGTAATACAGACGTATTACCTCTATCAATGCACGAATAAACATTCCAAGAAAATATACACACATATCTCACTAACTAGTGACAATAGACATAATATACTTATATGGCACGCTTTATAATTTCAACAATGCGAAAGACTTCAATTTATTCGCTTAAATGAACTGGATATCAAGACATTTGTCTTCATTGTCGCCAAATTTCTTCATCATTGTCAACCGTTTAAAGGTGTGTTAGGATTTATTTAAGTCGCTATTTGGAAGTCGCTGAAAGACTTCAAGTTAAAGGCTTCGACCAAGCGAGAGAATTGGAAGTCATTATACGAGTCAGTTATTGATGTTATTAGTTCTTTTGTCGTTTAGACGGTTCAAGTTTTTGCTAAACGATTTTAAATGTACAGGGTGTTTTTAAAAACTGTTTTTTTGCCATTTTAATTTTTTCTTTAGATGGAATTTATGCGAAATAAAAATTAATGATGTATGATGTTTATTTTAATAGGTTTTTACAAACACTTTTACACGTCACTAAATAAGAAATCGTTGTGATTTTACTTAATGTTGATGAGGTTAGAAGAACAACTTCAAAAGCTTTTGTTTTTCTTGCATATTTATGAAAAATGGACGTTTTTTAATAGATTTCTAATGTTAATCTTCACAAAGTTGTAATTATACAGAACTACATTATTTTAAAACTGTTTTCATTTTAATTTTCTGTATCAACTATTTATCTACACAGCTCAAAAATGAAGCAGCCTGTACCTCCTTCACGGTTTGTCTAGCATCAAACTACAAATCAATAGTCAACAAAAGGCGATTTAATGGACCTTTTAGTAGTCACAAACGAGACAAATTCACTTTAAAAGCCAATTCTATCGTGTTTGTGAGACCAATGGTGATAAATATCACACTATTCCATAAAAGATAACATTCTTTGTCACATTCAAATATATCTTTTTATGAACCATGGAGCTAAAGCCATTAAGATGGAAATTAATCTATAATATAAAAATGAATCGCAAAATGTGTTGGTAAGCGCATAACTCAACAACGCCTGGACCAATTTGGCCAATTTTTTTTTTAAATGTTCGTTGGAGTTCAAGGATGGTTTTTACGGCGAGAAAAATTCAAGGTAGGGTAGGTAGGATAGGTAGGGTAGGTAGGGTAGGTAGGGTAGGTAGGTAGGGTAGGTAGGGTAGGTAGGGTAGGTAGGGTAGGTAGGTAGGGTAGGTAGGGTAGGTAGGGTAGGTAGGGTAGGTAGGGTAGGTAAGTAGGTAAGTAGGTAGGTAGGTAGGTAGAGAAGGGTAGGTAAGTAGGGTAGGTAGGTAGGATAGGAAAAAGGTGCATTGCAACGCATGCCGGGAACAGCTAGTTAGTAATAAAATATATTAATGCTGAATTATTTTGACGTTTCGTTAGTTGATATTGTATACATGGTGATAAATGTTTATATTTACTGAAATTGATTTCTTTTTTAGAGAATTCGATTCTAAGCAACGGTTTTTAAGTAAATGGAGAATTAATTCAGCTTATTAATCACAAGATTATTATTGAAAAAGATATATTTATCAAGCGATTGCACAATTGTGTCAAAATTATAAAGTAATGTTACACAAGTTTTTCAGAGCCACGCAATTTTTTAGATTTACAAAGAAAACTAGGTAATTTGAATATTTATCAAGCGATTGCACAATTTTGTCAAAATAATAAAGTAATGTTACACAAGTTTTTCAGAGCCACGCAATTGTCTAGTACAACATGGAAAACTTTAAGTAATTTGAAGAAAATGTACTTGAAAAGATTGACTGCGCTAATGTGATGCTAACCCAAACTTTAGCTTACTTATACAAGCTAATTGATAATAAAATAAAATTATCTATTTTCATACAGTGACAACATTGTTACAGACATCTTAAGATACAACATATACAAACATTGTTTGATGTCGATCCACTTAATTGGATTCACAAACATATCTCAAGACCTCACTTCATTTAATATCAATACAAATATTCCCAACAGCTGCTCATAAGCTGAGAAAACATCCTTTGACATGGCTCCCGTCAAAACCTTTCGCGTTCCGCCTAATATCATCCAAGTTATGGTCTCCTTTTAATATAATTATTGTCAAATGCCATCCGCGCGGCGCATATTCTTTCGCACCAATGAATTTCTTCGCAAAATAAAATGCGATCAATGGTCCAAATCTTTTGGAGGTAGTCGTACACAATAGGACACAGGATAAAGCATCATATTTATTTCATAATAAATGACAATTATCGTAAATTGATTTCGGAGTCGACTATGTACATGCACCTAACCAAACATTGGTCGAAAAGGATCGTCCGTTGTCATTGTTAAACTTTGTAGCGTGTAGAAGCATGAAAAGTGGAATTTGACAAAGGTTGGTATTTATTGATTGTGCTTGGTAACGTTACAAATATTATGTATGTATTCTGTTCCTGTTATTGGGCACTTTTGGATAAATAAATAAGTAAATTTAGTTTAGCATACCTATTTGGTTTTCTTGTGAAATAAATAAACACTTAACTATTCGCATTTCTGGGGCGGACGTAAACAACGGCTAAGTTGTACTTTCTAACTGTCAAAAGGCCACCCAATTTCATGTTATTCTGGTCAAACCAGAGACCCAGAGAGGTGGTAGTTTCGTATTTACAGAGCAATTTTCAACCCGAGGAGGCCTTTACCCGAAAGGGGGTCCAATTAGCTTAATCATTGATATTCTATTTATTTTATATACAATACCATAGCGATTAATAATAACGTAATGATTTGTATATTTATACTTAATGCCATATGTGCAAGTTTTAATGAATTCATTAATATGTAATTTAAAACATTTATAATTATATTGTTACAATTTTGTGAATGTTAACCTTCAATATGAAGTTTAAGAAGTACTAACAATAGAAATGTAATTAATTAAAACGAATAATTCAAATTCATTTATTTAGTTTACATATCGTTCTTTAACCCTTAAAAGATAACCTACGCTTCAGAGGCGCCCGCGTCGGTTTGACATCGCTGTCTCTTTCTAATGAGCGCGCGTATCTACCTGTCCTTTTAAGTTAGCTCAGTGGTCGGTGCACAGAGTCGCGGGACGGCCGTTTTTACGCGGTAAGTACCATAGTTTTGCAGTTATGACTAAGTGTTGCGCTCCAAAGGCGCATGGTTATCTTTTGTGTGACTTTTAGTGAAAGTATGAATTTGTTTATACTGACATAAAATGTTTATTATACCTGTTTATTTCTTTGTTTTAGCATGAAATCTTTTCGCCTTCATCATGACGAGCCGGAGAACACTATCTGATGATGCAATATCTAGGTTTATCGCTGAAGAGGAAGAGAACGAGCATGAATGAGAGCAAGGAAGTGACAGTGAGATAGAAGATAATTTGAGTGAAGATGACATACAGAGTGATTTCGAAGACGAGTTTATAGATGATGAGGTGCCACAACAACTGAATGATACACAAAATGAAGACGATATAAGTCCGCCTGTATCTTCAGAGCCCACTGGAACTTCGGAATCATCCCGTCGTGACCACCGCATAATTGTTCCTGATCGCCGTGTGCTTAGGGGTAAGAACCAACATTGCTGGTCGACAATAAAAGGACAAAGTCGCGGAAGGACATCTGCCATAAATATTATATGAAAAAGTTAAGCGCCCAGTTATCTGAATCGTGGATGAAGGAAAGACTGGAAGCTCCTACTTTGCCAAAGCATGTGAGAGATAATATCGCAAATATTCTTCCGAAACCGGTTGTGCAGAACGATACAGATAATGAAGAAGAACCTCCAGCCAAGAAAAGGCGGTACTGCACCTTTTGCACTAATAAAAAAAAAAGAATGTCTAAGATGACTTGCGCCAAATGCAGGAAAACAGTTTGCGGCGAACACAAAAATGATGTTTGTTTTGAATGCCTATCAAACCACATTTGATCCAAACGATTATAGTTTTGACTGATTTTTTTTAGCTGATTAGTTAGTAAGAAATAATATGATGCGTTTTTAAGAAAAAAAATATATTATTTTTTGATACTATGTTCCTGTAAACAGAAGACTGCTAATTTTGTTGATTTTTTCTAGAGGTTTTATGATTTTAGTTTATTTTTTGAAATATATAAAATGTTTCACTAAAAAAGTTTTTTATTATTAGTTCATTAACCACATTTCAAAACAATCAAGTAAATAAATACAATAAATAGATATTTCATTAAAAAAAAATATTAATATATCGTGCGCCTTCGAAGCGCATGGTTATCTTTTGTGACAGTCAAAATATGGTTATCTTTCTAGGATTAACATACAAACATTAACAATCCTAATTTTGCATGGCTCAGTGTTATTAATAGTTTTGTAATTTTATTTTTAAAAGCTATTGGAAGTAAAAGGCTTTTTGATTTATTTCAACACAAGCTTTTCCGTAGCTTATGAGTTATATCAATACACAGCACAGCAATTGATGGATGCTACTAAAGGTACCAAATTATCCACCAAATTCTGGTACGATTGAATTTAGACTGCCACACGCAATGAAGAGAATATCGATATAATATTTTTTTGACTTTTGGCATCATCATTTTCACATATGTAATGGACTTAGACTTAAGTACATATACATAACATCACGCCTGTAATCCCCGAAGGGTTACGCAGAAGTGTTCCTAATAGTACACCCACATTTCGCTAGTTATGCTTAAGTCCCATGTAATAGGGGGCGAGATTATTGCAATAAACCGGGCACAAATCCTTACTCTATCCAATAATACTTAGCCTGACCGGGGAATCGAGCCCAGGACCTCATGCTCAGCAGTCGCGCTTGCAACCACTAGACCAACGAGGCAGTAAGGTTGACTTTAGTGTTAGGCAAAAATACTTTCATCATAATCGTGGCTTCGGTATACTTAATTTACACTGATCATAATATTGTGATCTCCAATCTAATGGGTGTAACTAGACCCTTAACGAAGCAGAAAGGTACTTGTTCTCCCCGTCATTGCGATCATTTTTTTGATCCAGACCATACCTAGGAACCTTCTAGTTACGGAGATATTGGGGGTCAAAGTTCCAACTTTTTCATAAGTTTTTTTTTAATACACGTTTTTAATGTTATAACTTTACTTAAAATACCTACATACCCTTGTACTATTCAATGAATTCATCGGCACAATGTTTTGAGTGCGTCACACTGAGTTCTACCGCAAACTGTGAAATTTCACTCCAAAAAAAAATCATTTCCCAGCAATAATTTATGCGGAGGGTGACTTAGTTTGATGTACAGAATGGTTGATTGACGGCTTCGTGAAGTATCCGTTTACACCTTGTATATACCAAGCTGCTGACTACTCATCTGCGTTGTATGACGTTTGACTTAAGCTGTTCAGGACTCATGCTGGTTCAATTCGAAGACTTCTTGGGACTACAGATGACGACAGTGTAACAATTAAAGAACAACAAAGGTAAGCTACACAGAAAATATTTTGACACGTTAACGAACACGTTCCAAAGAGTTCCTCCTCATAAATTTCCAACTCCTTACCAGCAGATGTTTTCATATAACGACACGAATTTCCTCATGTTCGCGACTTGTTACTCCAAGTACAATGAGTACCATCAATTAGATGCGACAGCTCCATTTAAAATGATACACAAAATATGTCGTTCACGCTAAAAACTATATAAAAGTCCAGGTGTTTGTTCACAATTAGTGTATAATCACTATATTTGAAGTGTTGTCACGAAGTTTCTGAGAAAGTCTTTGTTAGTCGCCACCCAGTAGGGCAATGTTTGCAAACGGCCTGAATAAGCCTCGACCAATATTTGCCTTAGGAATGAAAGAAACAATGCCTCCGGTGGGACAGTTAGCGTTTTCTTGTGAGTCACGGGACAATATTAAGGTGGTGTCTCTCTGGTGCGACTTCGGAGTTTCTATTTTTGTTTTTTGGCGGTGAATTTACGAGTAATGTTTTCTACTTAATAAAGCGTGTTTTATGAATATTTGATCCTTTGCCTTCAATTCCAAATTAGGTTGCTAGAGGAAGTAGTAATTCTTAATTCAATTAGTTTATTTTGCTAATCTTATATAGGAAAATTACTCGCTTAGTCAACCCGCGATCATGGCGGTTGCAACAGCGTCGAAATATCGGGAGCTCAAAATTATGAACAATCCCGTAAGTGACAGTGTAAGTTTACTTGCGTAGTGCTTATTTTGAAAGACTTACTCTATGTTGTACTTCTGTCAATATTTACTAGATTTTCATACCACTTTGTCAAGCACCCAAAATAATTCAACGACCAAATCGCAGCATCGAAACCGTACCTTAACCGAATTTTGGCGACAATGTTTGCACGTCCGCGACGCTCGCCGCGGGAGGTTCGACCACCAAGCATTTATTGTCCCTATTTACCCATCTTACTTTAAAATGCTCTCAAAATGCTCTTAACAAAGTCGTTTCGAAGCACGAGCGTGATTTGCACCGAAATGTCGAGCATTTGTCTCGTTAAGTCGTCTTTTGTTATATTTGAGAACGCACGTGAATTAGAATTAATTGTTTTGAGACGTGTCTGCGTTTCAAAGTAGCTGTAAATGTTTTATTTATGGTCGCTTATGTATAATGCAATTGCAATGTCTGACTGATGGACAAAATGGCCACTTTCGAAGCATGAGTTACATTTACTGAAGACTAAACATATTCTATCGGACTCAAGACCACCTGAGGTCCGCATAATCGTTGACCAGAAAAATGCATTTTGATTTCTACTAGAGTTGATATAGAGATTGTTTCCCGTAATTCATTGGTTTGTTTTTCACATGTGAGTGAATCGTGGGAATATCGATTTATTTCGTTCTATAAAGAAGATTCTTCTACTTAGCCCAGTGGAAATTGACGCTAAAAAAGTCTAAAATCGCAAGGCATGATATAGTTCTGCATTTTTGATATGTTGTATAGATCAGTTAGAGTGATGTGAATCCATCAATTTGCAACTTCGAAAAACTTGTGCTCGCTGCGCACCACGCGATAAACTGCGAAATTTTGGGACTTTTTCACTTTTTGCTCTAAAACTTCCATCTTTGAAGAGTCATAGCTTGGTCCCTGTAAAGTTTATAGAGCTGAGGTTAAGCTTAAATTGTTGGAAATTTATTGAACTTTATACACTGAATTTTATTCGTTAAAAATGCATAGTTTTTGAGTTTTAGAGAAAAGATGATCCACTGGGCTAACTTGCCCTTTCTTAATTATGATGATTGTGGATCTGGGTCTATTTTGTGTACAGTACAGCCAGAGAATAGTCTAATTGACTTCCAAATTAATCAGTACCTTAAAATCATAGTCATTTAATGGCTCCAATTGTCCATGAATAAAATGATTTGAATTGGCTTAAAAAAAATCCCAGACTACATAATAAGTCCGCCTTTGTACATTATGTGCATAAAGTTTTAATAAAAAATAAACAAGTAATACCAATGCACTCAACTCAACCAACATACCGGGTCCATTCCAATTCAACTTACAATTAAGACTCAAATCTAGACTAATTAATAACCCAGTTTATAAACAAAATATAACATTTTAATTTTATTTGTGAATGGCATCTCGCAGGTCAATCTTATAATATAACATAGGATCTGTTATGTTTAAGGCCCGACCGAAGGCTGTTGCCATCAACAGGGCACAATTCCAAGTAAATCCAAGTAAAACTTAGCTCGACCTGGGAATCGAACCCAGGACCTCATGCTCAGCAATCAAGTTACCTATAACATAAGAAATACCAGCCGCCGTCGTGAGTAGCTCATAACTCCCGCCGACACATAACATAGACCCATCATATATGCACATAATTGTTTATAATAAGACCGAACACTACATTTGAATACCTAGAAGGAAGTGATAAAACCTGTTAACAACCTTGCATCCTGTGTAGATACTGTCGGTTTACTTAAACAATACTTGACTTAGGTTAGGAATGTCATCTTAATTTACATATCAAACAATTGACTTTAAACTCTATCTTTCAAATCATAAGGTTGGAAGTAAGAGTAGGTCGCAAGATAAGTCTTAACCCGTTAGTGAAGAGTTGTCGCCCAATATTGGTGTTAAGGGACCAATATTTAAAGTACCTGATTACGTTAAGTGAATGAATGGTTGATTATGTAACGACCAATAGTGAGAAACTGGGGTACTTTAGATAGGTTCTATGTGCTGTTGAGAGAGCAACCCACGAATTTCGAGTTTTCAAGTTAAGTTCTCGGTATAATGGTGAACGTAGATCGTGAAAGCCCATTGATGATCTTGGTGCAGGCACGTTCAATTTTGGAGCGACTATTAAACGTGACAAAGTGATTGTCGGTACATTAAAAAAATCAAACTCCAAGGAATCTCTTTCAAGAACTATCAAATCTGCCAAACACGCAAAGATCCACCAAACCCTATTGTGCCCCAAATAGATTCACCGCGTACAAAGCGTTTGGCAATCAGAGCACAAATCAAGACTCCTCGAATGGCCTCACACTGGGACATTATCCCTCAACCGTCACGCCGAACTTCAATACTTTGACACTATTGTGAAATTTCTCACTTCGGTCTTGGCGACCCGCAGCGCTTGTCGGGTTAACCCGCTATTGTGGGCACACGTGCGCAATGAATGGGCCCTTAGAAGGTATCTTAGATTTGACAACCCTATTTATGTTTGGTCGCCTAATTGAATTATAGGGCGCGGCCTTATGAGGGCGATAGCGATCCGATTTTGTAATTAGTGTTGTGTGCTGTTTTTGAATGCGGCGGTATGTGGTGGGTTGTGGGGACATAGCTGGATAGGGGCTCGTGAAGTAATCTTGATTGGATTTGTGTTTACGTAAATGTGTAATGTAATATTGTGGGTTGAAGTGATTGGCGAATTGGTGGTAAAGATAAGTTAAAGGAATGGGTAACTAACCAAGCTGAAAATGGCGGTAGTATAACGATGATGGAGAGCTTCATTCTGCACAGAATAAGAATATATTTATAGAATCTATAGACCGACCGTTTTAACGAGTCGTCGCGAAGGTATCACTTTAAATGGAATATTCTGATGGTTGATCACGTATTGGTTCAATGAGTATCGTAAGACCTAGGTAGATTATGGTTCTTTTAAAGCAAATAACCTGTGGGATATTGTTAGGACTTTGTGGACGCTTAATGTGCCTTTGATGGGGCAAGGCGGAGGTCTCATTAAAGCGATCGATCTATCGTAGCCGCGTTTTTCGTCACAAATGCCCAAGGCCTGATAGATAAGTTATTATTTTTCCGCTATGTCTACTTAGGCTGGTAGTGTTTGACAAGTCTAGAAAGAGGGTAGGGAGGCCTTTGCCCAGTAGCGAGCGACAATACTGGCTAGAAAAGAAAAAAAAAGTCTACCTGGAAAACATCAAAATCGACGTCGTGTACCGTGAAAATCTGACCAACTCCTTTCCTCAGATATCAAAACCACTTCAAACCAAATTCGCGTGCCCATACTCCATATTTTTATAATTTAAAAAAACAACTTCTCTCACCATTCTATCAAGACCCACAAACATCTTCCATTTCCAACCAACCTTTACCAACCCTGAAGGTCTACCTAAACTGGTTGTTCTATTACCAAACACGGTCGTCCTTGAGAGCTAAGTACATATTTGTTTTGGTCTCAGGATTCTGTTATCTTTGCAAACAAGTGCGGGGGCGCTGTTTGGTGATGAACCAAGATGGCGGCGAACGAGATACGGGTTATTAAATGTTTGTGTAGGTTATGGGAAGGTTTAGAAGTTATTTTTGTAGTAGAAATGTTTATTTTTTTGTTGATGATTAGATAAGTGTGTTACGGCTGATTTTTGTGCAAATGGTATGTGTGTAGATCTTTGACAGTCGTTCCAGGTAGTCAGGGGCCTGAAAGTCTGACAACCAGTCTTACCAAGAGGTATCGGATAGCTCAGTAGTAACTGGGTTGTGGAGGTCAGATAGGCAGCCGGTTAGACTGGAAGCCGACCCCAACATTGTTGGCAAAAGGCTAGGCAGATGATGGTAGGTGTCATCATTATTCTCCCCCCTCTCCCTTACCCCAATTCATTTGGGGTAGGCGAAGCATGTCTTCTTCTATGGTATGCGGGTGTAGGCTAAATAACTTAAATTCTTTGGTGATGTTTTTTTTTCATGGTTGTTTATGTAATTGCTTCAAACATACATATTTTGGATTTCGAGATTGCGTGATTCAATCTTACCGTTTAACCGTCCTGCATCCTTTGTTGGACTTTATAGATTTCTTCCAAGCTTACGAAATACAGCTCTCGTCTCTTTTAGCCTTTTTAACTACAGTGAAAACTTCAGCATCTTTTCAAAAACTTCAATAAAAATATAGGAAGCGTCGGAAACCATCTTACATTTTTAAATTTCGTAAAAATTCCGTTCCAGATTTGAATTACAAAATTACTAGAATGATTGCAGTACATACTACAAGCCTTGCTAATGTGTCGCTATTTATATGTAAGATTGACAAAAATGTGGACATCTACATATTTAATAGGTTGGTGTTTGATGTATTTGTCCATCCTGCTCTAGTAAGGATGGAGGAATGTATCAGTTACATATTACTTTCGTCCCTTTTACGTAAAGACGAGTTGTTTACGAGATTCAGGTATTTTAAATCCATTTACAGCTGAGTACATGACGAAGAAGAGTGAGGATAAGACTACTGAGGGCTCAGCAATAATGATAATGGAATTAGAATGACATAAGCTAACGAAAAGCTTATGTCAATTTTGTTAAAAATATAACCATAGTTGGGAAAATTCCCAACTATATTGGGGTCGGCTTCTAATCTAACCGGATGCAGCTGACTGCATATCTGACCTCCACAACACAGTAAGACGACCTAACCCAATACGATACCCCTTGGTAAGACTGGTTGTCAGATTTTCGGGCCACTGCCTACTTGTAACGACTTTCAAAGATCTACAAATGACAGCCGGGACAAATGACTTAGCGTGCTTTCAGAGAGGAAACTCGGTATGTACGGGTGGTCACCCATCCACGGACCAACGTAGGCAAACGCGGCTTAACCTGAAGATCGACCCGAGCGGCTGTTATAATTCGGCCATGAGCTCCTCCTTGTTGAACCTTGCTGTAAGTATATGAAAATCTTTGAAAGCAATTGACACATGTCTATGGCCTTCTGTGGTTCTTGAAATGGGAGACCTACCGGGAAAATGAAGGAAATGTTACCACTGTACTTATATCCCATTTTTTATATCTTATGACTGGCTACTTCATTTTGGAGGTTATGGGTGCAGGAAAAATAACAGGCTCAAAAACCTTCGTATCCTTAAGTTCAGCAACGCACCCGATGATTGTGTGGTGACTTCTATGAGCGGCGGAAAGCACTTTTCATAATGTATGCCTACACAGACGGAGTGACGATGATCTATGCTCCAATCGGTACCTATCGTTGAGAAGTAGGTACAACTCCCTTAGAATTGACTTTCATAGAAGTCAAACACATAAACTTGACATTGAAAGAAATATGAATGGCTTCACCAGAATACAAAATAAAACGCAAAAGCGTTAAAGTGACATAAAGTGGGAATCAATGAATATTTCTACAAAAGACGTACAATCTTACAAAGAATAGCAAACGTGCGCGTATCTAATCAACTCTATACGGAATGTACTTTAAACTCATTCATAAAAGTTTACAATGTACTTCAGCCTTACATAATGGTAAGAAATATACTTAGGAGATAATAAGGAAATGCCGATTACATGCTCCTTCATTGATACGGTTTGCACCATCCATACTAATATTATAAATACGAAAGTTACCCTGTCCGTCTGTCGGTCCGCCTGTCTGTCTGCTACAGTTTCGCAGTTGACTGATAGATTTGGATGATTTGCCACACGGATAGACCTGGGTTAGGCCATAGGATACTTTTTGTCCCTGTTGTACCTACGTTTCGGTGGTATGATTTAATTTCTGGCCTCAATACGGGCGACGTTGCAAGCAAACCCTAGTTCTAATTTATTATAATTCTCTTTTCATTTCAAACATAGCTTTTATTGCATAAGCTCGCAGTTTTAACAAAAACCAAGATTAACGAAAGAATTTCAAGTGGCTTTCTCAAGTTCTAACTAATCTTACAATACATAATACTTGCTGAAACTGTTTTTTAATCCCTTTCTAGGTTGAGTCCAACTAATCTTCATAATTGTTGCCAGATGACAATATTATTATTATCTTTGAGGATTTTACAGCAAAAACTGTCCTTGTTTCAAAGGAGGAAACCGCAAAACTATTTAAGAATACAATGAAATACACTTAATTTCTAATCTACTACGAAATCTAATAAAATACGCACCCGTAACCAATCAACACTCAATCCTCGTTCAGAAAGACTGACTCAAACTCTTCAAAAGGCACACGAACCTTACATAATATAATTCCTACATGCAACCCACACTGGACATAACAAGGAAACGTCGATAACATGCTTAAAATTCACAGAATACTGAAGAAGCAATTTCACGAGGTTCTCATGGAATCCCGCGAAGCCTTTTTGGTCAGTTTCCGCCATTCACTGGTCTGAGTGACCGTTGTGAAATCGATTGCGCGTGCGACGCCCATTCATGAGGCGATGCTAAGATCCTTAAGAGTGAATGAACGGGTCGTTTAAGTGGTGTTACGTAATGGTGGGGGAAGGGGGGAGTCAAGTAATGTATTGATTTTATTGTTGCTGAAGATACGGAATACTTCAAAAGGTCGGACAATACGCCTTTTTGTTATTACTGTTGTTATAAATGAGAAAGTGAGCCTGAGTCGCTTTCTACTGGGTCCATTTTCGCGCCTTAGCCTACCGTACCTTAGCTTCCGCCATTCCATCTTTTGTATGTACTATGATGACAAATTGACGGATTGCGCCGTCGAGGCCGGTGAGGCCGCGAGGGCTTATTCAAGGAGGCACATGAAAAGAGCTCAGGGAAGGAATTGGGGGAGGCCTTTGCTCAGCAGTGGGACAGTACAGGCTAATAAAAAAAATTATGACACACTTCTAGCTTAAATGCACTGTTGAAGGATCTATCTCCTGGGCAGAATCTAACGACTAAATAAAACGAGCAGTGATAAAAATTGGAAAAGAGGCAGTGGTGATATCTGGATACATAATATTTATCATCTGGATATTCGAAGCTTTTTCCGGAATGAAAACTTCCCACTTTTTATCCCAGTAAAAACATTTCATGTGAACTATAAACAGCGCTGCACCATGGGTAAAAAGATTCTGATTTTTACCAACTTTAAGCAAATTTACAATAAGTTGGCGAAACGTAAATATGAAGAGTTGTGCGTGAGCGCAGTTGTAAGAGGTTTACTTTACGGTCGATGTGTTCAATAACAGAAGAGTGAGAATTCCACATATTTACATAAACACTATTATCTTTAATAAATTACCTTCGCGTGAGAATTGGTGGTTTGGCCACACCCTAATTCATTTTCAGTTCTTCCAAAGTTAAACTGGGTTAACGCACAATACACTTGCAATTCAAACAAAAGCTTTATCTAATTATAGGACTTTAAACTTGGAGGTGCTCGTGGCTAAATAATAACAGCCGCTCGGGTCGATCTTTAGGTTAAGCCGTGCTTGCCTAGGTTGGTCTATGGATGGGGCCTCGGGAAACACGTTAAACCATTGGTCCCGGGTGTCATTTGTACATCTTTGACAGTCTTTGGATGGTCAGTGGCCCAAAAATTCTGACAACCAGTCTTTCCAAGGGGTATCGTATTACCCAGTACTAACTGGGTTGTGGAGGTCAGATAGGCAGTCGCTCCATGTAAAATACTCGTATTCAGCTGCCGACCCCAATATAGGTGGGAAAAGGCTAGGCAGATGATTAAGACTTTAAACTTGAAAATGTTGACCAAACATTTGCAACCAATAACCGCTAATACAAAAGACATCAACGCGCTCCACTTAAAGATGACTGTCTTTGACCAAGAGACCAAGAGATCGTTATTAGACATCATAAAATTAAACAAAAAAAAAATCATATCCATTAAAAAAAATACGAAAATGATTGGGACTATAATGAGCCCCTATACTCAGCATGGGTCCGAAATTCAATCAATAGGAATTTATTGCCCAGATTCGCAAAGGTTACGCTTCGTTTCGAATTTTTGAATTGTATGAGGCGGGGTATATTTTTTGTTGCTAGATAATAGGCCGGCGCGAGCTAAGGCATCACCTATTATGCGCTGGCGCAGAAATGACAGTAAAAGTTACGCCCACTTTTTAGATCCTTTTTGTGCAGTCTTCAAAAGTTTTTAAAGATTAAAGAATAAGTTTATGGTTACCGTTTTTGTGGCAGTGCTGTGTGCTAAGGTTTTGATGATATAATATGTACCTATACATGTATTATGTTTCATTTTATTGCGTTGCATGTATTGTCACCGTGAGGCAAGTGTTGATACCTCCTCATAAGTTGTAGTTTGTTTTCAAAAACGAATTAATAAAAAGTTTTTAATAAGCGCTGTAAGTGCTCTATGTCCTAGGCCACTGCTGGCTAACAGGTTCACCTGATCGGGGGGATTTAGACAGGGTTCTTAAGCTAGATTTTTTTTACTGATATTGAAATAATTTATTACCATGTAGGAGATTTTGATTGATATATTCAAAGTATGAGACTTTAACATCTCCAAAAACAATTACACACTTCAATATCCTCAATAAAAATACAAAGCCCAGCCATTATAACAAACAATTTATCCATAGGTCACTCCTATTGTCAGTAGCATCCGTCCTACTTGCGATAACGACTCCCCATTATCTGTTGGATACACGCAAACAAGCTCCAATGCCTTCTAGTGGCCATCTAACACGTGTTCAAAATGCTTTGTTACCTAACTGTACTGATACAATAACCTGGCAGGAATTGAAGAAGATCCAACCTTGGCTAAAAGAAAATAGGGTGTAAAATTCAGTGGTGAAAATTTTCGCACTTCTGAAAAGTTGTCGTGGTAGAATGGTGTAAGTGACGGTGATTGTACTTTTGATTTTGAACGTTAGATTGAAGAGAGCAGAGTTTGTTTTGGGGTGTGTTTGGTTCAGGAGGATACCTGTTTACAGCATCAATAAAAGTGAAGAATATCTCTTGATTTTTAAGGGGCACTTTAAGGCTCTTCTAAGTTCTCTCGTAAAATGATTGTGTTACGGCGATCCATCAAATCGAAGACATTTCGAAGGCTTCTATTGAGCTTTTTGCCGCCACGTCATTTCCTGTGCCCGAGGCCAGGATTTCGACCAAATTTTTGCGAGAACAATTAAACTTTTTTTCAGTTTTTTTTCCTTTTTTCGGTCAGTCGGTAAGTATTAAGTTACCGAATCTTAGATAAAATAGTTTTTTGATAAAAACCGTTTGCTGTATACGTGAGTTTTTGGGGTTTCTTTGGCGATTTTTTTTGTATAAATCTATCTTTTAGAATGGACACGTTTTGTTGGAGATAAGTAGCCACGGTTTTTATTGGACGTCTCAGTTCTAGGTAACGGTTGCACCTGCCTTTTATATACTGTCTCCAAATTACATAAGGGAGAGTAAATTCATTTTTGTATGTGCGAGTAGCTTTTAGTGATATAGTAATCAGAAAAAAATCGGTATTTCTTATCAACAGATACAGTATGAATCTGATGGTTTAACCAATAATTATTTTTTAGACAGTAATAAGTTAAATCTCTTTCTTATTGACAACGAAAAGCAAACAATTAAATGGGCATTAAGTTAGTGTGATAATTTTAGTGTTCATTGACTGTGAAATCATCCCATGTTATGTAAAAAAAATCCATCATCACATAAAATTCGTGCAAAGAACTGCAATAACGACATCAACAGATTTCGTCAGAAATTTCGCCACTTTTTTCGTGAACGCACAAAAATCCGCAGTTTCCGGTAAAAAAATTGGAATGCTGAGTAATTTAAAACCGCACGAAATTGCCGCCGTTACACACACGTGCAGATGAAAATACCACTTGTTACTATTAAAAAAATATCGGTAAGTAACAAAAAATATGCGTAAGTTACAAAAAATACTGCGAAAGTTACAAAAAGGAAGAAGAAACTTGGAATTCGTAGGTTTAAGTTTTTATGGAGTATTTTGTGACACGTGTTTCTGATTTGTGTGTTATTTGTGTATTGGGCTAATGGGGCTGTGTTGTCGCCACATTTCCTTTCGTTGATTGCGTCAAATATTGCGGCTGAGGTGCCTGGCCCGCTGTTTCGTCGTGTGGCCAGGAATTTGGGTTAGATTTGAGATTATAGATAAAGTTTGACGTTTTCTCTAATTTCGTGTTATTTGTCACAAATATTTAATTAAGTCTTTTGAAAGGTTTGCAGATCATACGTCAGGCTGTAATACCAAGGAAAATTTTAATTTTTATACAGCAGTCCCTCTGCAGTGCGGTGCCTGTTTCCATCCAAAAGAGTGGCGTACATGAACTGAAAATTACGTCTAAGTTTTATTAATTATATTTTTCTTAAATGTGCCTCTTACTCAATCATCATCTTCCTGCCCTTGTCCCATTCTATTTGGGGTCGGCGCAACACGTTTTCTGATTCCTAGTCAATGACTCTCAAGATCTCGCAACCTATCTTCATAAAAATAACTTTAAACTTTTTCGCAACTCCAGAGTCACCCTACACGCCAATCGGAAGCGCCTAAGTGTTACCCAACGCACCTAATTATCTGCGTTCAGTAATAGCTTCCTGTACAAGCGGTGCTTTGCGAAAAACAAGCCTCTTCACCACTAATGCGAGTGTCGTGTCAATGGCAGCCGTGGCCGCCCATTGTCTACACAGTGGGAACCACTTGTGATAGCTGGCTGCCGATGGAAGCGACGCTTTTTTGTTTTGCTGCAATTGTTTGAAGTGCTAATGGTTTTTGGGCTTTTGGCACTTGATATAATGGATCTTAGATCGTGGTTTGATTTATTTTTAACTCATGTTTCCTCTTGATTCTTAGCCCAGATGGAAGCTACGCTGATTTTAAATGGACAGAGGGATTTACGAGGGCCTTAATGGACCCTTGAATTCGCACCTTGAGTGTTGGTCAGACACCACATTAGAATCAAGTGGTTGGTAAAACCATTGGATTACGAATAAGTGCCAAAACGTCAAATGAAGTAGATATAATTTAATTATTATGCTACTTTTCATATACACTTATCTGTCCCCTCCTCCTCAAGTCGTACTCGTCATTACTGAGGGTCGTGATCCTCCCTTAAAAAAATCTTTTCCCTGACGATGTTTCGTCATCTCTGTCTATTTGGCCATGTGAGGCGCATCATGAAATTTCGGTCGGACCTGTCTAAGTAGTTGCTAAAGGTAACTATGTATTTGTACCGATATCATTTAGTTTTGTTAAAGTGGTAGGCAAGCTGCATGCTGCAAGTTTGATTAGGACAACAATAGGATCGAGCTTATCCTAACATTCCATAAGAATTGCAAAGCCTTATTATATTAAAAGCATATCTCAATCCAGTGTTATCTAATCTCCTTTGTCCCTAACCAAAGCTAAAGCTGTATTGTCGAAATTATTCCGATAACCACCAGGTTCCTTTAAGAAGGTTCACGCCTTGACCATGAATCAATATTAGCCTTATTTCTTAACAAACCTAAGACCCGTGAACCAGTCATTGGCACCCTCAAAAACCTTGAGGACTTGTTAAATACGGCACTTCGGCTGGCTTCCCTTGTTAGAATAATGAAGCGTGAAGTGTAAATACAAACTTATCAAAACCGTTCTCAAACTCAAATTGGGGACACTCTGATCTTTATCAAAACGAACGAAAGGCATGCCTTGATGGTTGTTAAGTTTTGTAGCTGCAAGATATAAGTTGGTATTTCAACAGTTTTACCAACAACATTATCTGAATTTCACGCAAGACTTATTTGTTTTAGATGAGGCCGATTCTAAGGGAATTGTGTGGGGCCGTGAATTTTAACAAGACAAGTGTCGGTATCGGCGTTCGTGTTCACAGACTTGTGATTCTGGACGGGTGTTTGGTCGCATTTTGATGCAGTTGATGTAATCGGTATTTGTTGCGTCCTTGTTCAGTAGTGGTAGCAAGTAAACTATGCAATTTCTAAGTAATATAAGCTATATTCATGAGTTTATAAAAAAAGTACTAAATTATCAATAATGTACGAGTACAAAAATGTTGCTTTCGAATAAAGTCACGTACGCTTGTGAGTGTGAAACGTGAGTATCAATTACCCTTTTTATTAAGGGTAATTGAAACTCACGTTTACGGAGTGAAAATTATGTTTATCATTTTTAATAAGCCATCTGTGTCCGTCCCACTGCAGAGCAAAAGCCTCCCGTCCCTCCCTATTTTTTCTTTCAGTAGCAGCCACGGAGACAGAATTTATGCCCGATTGATGGCAATAGGCTCGCCCCTTATTACATGGAACTTAAACATAGCTGGATTAATATGGATGTAATATTAAAGTACTCCTCTGCCTAAGCCTTCGCGGATTACAGGCGTGATGTTATGTTATGTATATTTGAAGTGAATTTTCATGCTGTCTAATTTACATTAAACACACTGTAACTGTAATATAGGACTGCCAATATTACAAATATTTGTTTCATCCATACACTACACACTTAATTTTCAGTATTTCCTAACAACAATATCACAATCAAAACATAAATCTTTTTTGTAAAATCCTTACCAACACAAGCTCTCTTTTTTGTCAACCATACAATACCGCTCTAAATAACTGAGTATCTCAGTCGGATGACACAAAGGCGCCGACAAAGAGGCGGCGACCCTCACACAGTGGTCACAAATAGTCGCGAGCAGCGCCTTGTGCCACACATGAACATTTGATCCTTATGCGGCTTATCTTGCCTTATGTAATATGTAGGCAAGCGTTTGAAATGCAGTATTTGTGCGCTGTCCGGTTGCGATTAGGAATTTTTAGTAGAATGAATATCAATGTGGCAATTTTTGTAACTAAATGTTACGGAAAGTTTTTAGTTTTAATTCCGCAAATAGCTAAATAATAACAGCCGCTCGGGTCGATCTTTTGCCTAGGTTGGTCTGCAGATGGGTGACCACCCATTCCATACCGAGTTTCCTGAGGAAACTTTCCTCCGTGCCTCGGAAAGCACGTAAAGCCGTTGTTCCTGGCTTCATTTGTAGATCTTTGACAGTCGGTATAGGTAGTCAGTGGCCCAAAAAGTCTGACAACCAGTATTGCCAAGGGGTATCGTATTACCCAGTACTAACTGGGTTGTGGAGGTGGGCAGTCGCTCCATGTAAAATACTGGTATTCAGCTGCATCCGGTTAGACTGGAAGCCGACCCCAATATAATTGGGCAGATGATGAAGTGGGCTTAGATGGAGGATGCAGCAACACCCTCTTTCTGCTGTCCGCAAATATATAAACATGCAACATGCACCCAAACCTAACCACGAACAAAGACTAAGATGGCGCGATCCTCACTCAGTGGTCACAAATAGTAACGCACCGTGCCTTTTTCATCCATACTTCTCTATCACTTGTCATCTCAGCAGTTACCTCCTTTCTTGCCATACCATCCTTCACACAGACCATCCATTGTTTCTTTGGTCTTTCTCTACTCTTATACCCATCCACATTTATACTCAAAACTTGATTCACATTTTCCTCATTCCTCCGCGTCACATGTCTTCTGTGCCACATATGAACATTTGATCCTTATGCTTATCTGACCTTATGGGTCTTATGTAATAGGCAGAGGTTTCTTTACGATACATGCTTGTGGAGATTTCTATACCTACGTAATATGTGGGAAAGAATATGAAATGCATTATTTCTGCGCTGGGCCAACGCGGTGGATAATAGCCCAGTCCCTCTCATAAAGAGGAGGCCTGTCCCGAAAGTCTGACAACTAGTATTTCTAATATGTCCGCCTCTTATCTTATTAGAGTTCCTTCAATACGGCAGTGAGCACTAAGGAAGGACAAGGATTGTTGAAAATTCATCCCCGAGGTCTTACATCTGAAAGTTTGTATTGATTTGTCTTTGGTTCGTCTAATTGCTGATAGAAAATTCCATCGGGAACATCATCTGTCTAGCCTTTTCCCAACTATATTGGAGTCGGCTTCTAGTCTAACCGCATGCAGCTGAATACTAGTATTTTACATGGAGCGACTGCCAATCTGACCTCCACAACCCAGTTAGTACTGATTTACTGGGTAATACGATACCCCTCGGTAAGACTGGTTGTCAGACTTTTTGGCCCACTGACTACCTAACGACCTACAATTCCATCGGGAACAAGGTTTGTATAACGCAAAAGGGGAAAGTAAGTATGGAATAACCGAGACGCTAGCTTGAATACCTATTATCTTATCCGTACTCCAACAAAGACGTCGGTAATCCCACTAAGGGTAAGTATGTCACAGATATTCATTTGATCCTAGGCAGCTTATCTCTGGCACTTGACCTGAGTTTATGTAACATACATAACAGATGATAGACAAAGAGATAAGCTTATAAGTGATAATCGTTACTGGGGATCTAGTGTTTTCATTAAGCTTAAACACGGTCAATAATACCTCTAGGATAGCAATATGAGTACTTTAAGTGAACATGGCCAGTTTACTCGATAATTTTGCAATAAACTTATACTGTTACTTACGGGATATCTTCCGTGTTTGTTCATTATTTTGAGCTCTCGATATTTGCACTGACGACAGACGCTGTTGCAAGCGCCATGATCGCGGAAAAAAATGAACAATCACGGATGATATCCCGTAAGTGACAGTATAAGTTCAGTTGTAAACCGTGAAAGCTTAAAACAGCAATAAAAATTAATAATAGTTTTGTGTAATTACATCAGTCATCAGTGTGCCTAATTTGGTTGTTTTGGTAGAAGTCGGAAATATTTAGGCAGTACCCAACTGATAAAGCTCCGATTATATCAAGGAAATGGTTATTAGTGCAGTTTCTCTAACTTTTCCTATTGAACCAACTAAGGAAATTCTACGACAAAGCAAACAGAATGCAATAAGCACCAGTACGTTTTATATGACATGTGACATACATAGTTAACATGAATAATGACCTGCCTCTATTATAAGGATTACAGAACTCTGTAAAACTGCCAAAATCAAGATTCATAACCAGCAGCTGTGACGGAAGGTAAGTCAACATCAATGTAACGGCTAGAAACCCGTGAAATCGCGCGAAAATCGAAAAGCCGTGTCACATCCTTCAATAGCTTACAAACCCTGAATCAAAAGACATGTGTTTGCAATACTGACACCCGTTCAGTGTATCGAATCGACGAAGAAAGCCCGTACAAATCTCTAAGAAATAACCGAAAAACCGAAATTTTTCAGCGATTCGATACGCACGCGATTTCACGGTGCCCTATTACTGTGTCCTGCGTGCGATAAAACCTTTGACGGTGTGCGTGGGAGTTGTCAACCTTTTTCGTTGCGCCGTGGTTTTTGAAGCTAGGATTTTATATTTATGTTAAGTGTTATTTTAGTAAATGGTATTGATTGCAATAAAAAAGAACACTTGCAAAATGCTGTTGTAAAAAGTTTTTAAAGATTTCAATTGACTGAGTGATATTGTACAAAATGCACATACATGTGAATGTATAAAGAGTTAGTTTTAGCAACTATATAACTATATATCTATATAAAATCAACTTCACATCTTAAACAGTAATCTACAATCACACCATTTAAAACCACCACAGTCGTCAGAAAAGTTTACTTAACTACCAAGCTTTGCTTTAAGAACCCAGAAAAAATCCACCACTTCAAACCACCCCACAACAGGTTTACAACCCCTGTCTAGCCTAAGGTGTCGCACATTTGTAAGCACCGTCGAATCGGAACGAATCGCGAACAGAATAGCGACCGATTTATCATTCTTAACCGCCGTTCGCTAGCCGTCTTTGTGATGCGAACTAAATGGACATCCCTCGTCCTTAGCAAATGACACGTATTCGTGACACGTAGGTCTGTTTTTAAAGAATAGGTAAGTGTTGGAAAAGACTGATGTCTTGGTGACCCCCTGCTTTAGTTTGTGTCACAGATTATAAATATACCTAGAAAACTCAAAGAGGGACCTACTTCCCGTGCACTGCTTAAGCATATTATGCTTACCGTGGCTACTGTCGAAGCAAGCTAATTTGTTTAAAACAACAACGTTACAACTCAAGAAACGTTACAATTCTAGACATTAAAGAACAAAAACGTTGTCTATTTTGTATAGTAACTAAATAGTGTTTATGACGTCATAGTAGATAGTCAAAAAAACGGCACGCTCAGTTTTCATACGGATCATGATACTTGCATTATTTAGGTATATCTGTAGTTAGTGTGGTTATGAAACCATGTAAAATATTGGCCGGATTATGTATTCACTCTTTCTGGTCTGTTTTTGTACTACTTTCTATGCACACAGGACTGCCTTTGTTCCGATATAAGTAAGAAGCCCTATTACTGCTACTTTCACAATATAAGTCTATACTAATATGTATTACTAGCGTATGCCCGCGGCTTCGCCCGCGTGGAGTTCGGGAATTGCCCACGGGATCTTACTTTTGGGATAATAAGTAATCTATGTATGTATATTAAAAACACAGACGACTCAGAGAACAAAAAGTTTCACAGAAAATTCAACATCCCATTTCACCCTCTTAGGGGTTGAGTTTCGAAAAACCCTTTCTTAGTGGATACCTACTCTTTACAAAAAATACACCCTCCAAATTTCATGTTTCTAGGATCAGCGGTTTGAGCTGTGCGTTGATATCTCAGTCAGTCAGTCAGGACTTTGAATTTTATATGTATAGATAAAGAGGTAAAATTTTTTTGTAAGTTTGTATGACCCTATATACAAACTTATAAACTTACAATAATGTAAGTAATCTTAGGAACTAATGATCTAATTCTAAAAAATCTTCCACTGGCAGAAAGCTACATTATTCGCGAGTGTTATAGGCTATAAATTATATTTATATCATGCATATTAGTCGAACTATCACAAATTTTGCGGGACGAAGTCACGGGTGAAGTGCGAGTAATAAATTAATTAATGATGAGATGCGGCTTGTCATCATAGATACTTTAAACTTCCCTGGTGAATATTTATTTCCGAAAATTAAAAAACAGTATTGTATAAGTTAAAATTCTCTGGCAGAACGAAACGCATGATTAAGTACAAGTTATAATTGGTGTTCCTCATTACAACCGTGGCCAAAACCTGGTTATCAACTTATCATTTTAAATGCAGGCGGAACATCATCTTAAGTACAGGATAAACCGACATCAGGCCTTACCGAGATATTTACGACAATTTTAATACCAAATAATTAACAAAGAAATTAGCCAGCAGAAACAATAATTTTCTGAAATATACCATTTAAATGCAACTCAAAATTTTATGACGAAAACCTTTTGAAGATTATTGTATAATTATTTTAAATAATGCTTAACGAGATGATGGTACAAGAAAACGCATTTTATTTTATTGCGAAAGAGTCTTAATTTAAAAAAATATTTATATTGTTTTTTTAAAGTAATATTAATTGGAAATAATTGACATTCGGAAAAGATGGCGGTTGTAACTTATGTTAAGAAAAAGTTTTTGTGTTAAAAGGATTGCAATTAAGGGCCTAATTAAGATGGTTGATAAGGTTGGATTTCGATTATAATATCGATGGCGGTATCATGATGTTGATTAAAGGTTTATTTGCACAGTTGGTCGAAGAGAAGATCATAATCAATATTATTTTTTACCAATTAGTTGGTATTGGTAGAGCCGAAAGTTGATATTTATCACTCTGCTTATATTTTTAAATAAGCTTTCTCAGAGGACCTACGTTCTGTGTGGTTCGTTTTTCCTTTGCATTTTTCAGACTGTATTACAGTAATGCCAAAGTTATGTATATAGTTTTTGTTTGTATACGGCTGTCAATATTCCTGATAACAATTTTCATTAATATTTTTATTTCTTTTATTTTTAATCATTTTTAATGCAATTGTAATTGTTAAAATTTCTGAAATTCAATTCAGTTCAATTATGTAATTTTTAAACTTGCCTGAAATGAATGAATTTTATTTTTTTATTTTTTATATTATAAAATTATAATGTCAAATTTGTTTTCATTGCCCTGTAAACTCGAGTAGATAATAGTTTACCATTTTTTACTCGTCCATAATCATAATGATCGGTAAATATCACACGGTGTTATACCAACCTGAATTTATCTGATTCTGGTTTTATTTGATCTGATCTCCGAATCGAGGTTAAAAATGGAAAGCGGTTATTATTAACAGCGTCACGCGTGATTACGGTTAATGTGTATTTTATTTTAACCGAATTAATGCAACTGTAGTTCTAGTTAAATCTAGTGATAGCATCAATATGTTTTTCTTTTTAAATCAATTTTATCTAGTTGTCGTCCAAGTGGAATAATCAACATATAGCCATCTCACTTTATAGCCGACAGAACTAGTGACATTATTGCACTATTCAACAAATTGAGGAGCTGGAGACTAAATACATAATAACAGCTGCTCGGGTCGATCTTTAGGTTAAACCGTGCTTGCCTAGGTTGGTCTATGGATGGGTGACCACCCATAACATACCGAGTTTCCTCCATACCTCGGAAATCACGTTAACCCGTTGGTCCCGGGTGTCATTTGTAGATTTTTGACAGTCGTTAGGTAGTCAGTGGCCCAAAAAGTCTGAAAACCAGCCTTACCGAGGGTTATCGTATTACCCAGTACTAAGTGGGTTGTGGAGGTCAGATAGGCAGTCGCTCTGTGTAAAATACTGGTATTCAGCTGCATCCAGTTAGACTGGAAGCCGACCCCCAATATAGTTGGGAAAACGCTAGGCAGATGATGGTGATAATAATTGTAATAGAACTCAATAGCTACATTTATGAACAAATAATAAGAAACCATACAATGAAAACCAACAATATAACAATATATTATTACATTTCTAAACCCTTTGCACCGTGCAAAATGAGCCACGAGTCGACACAGTATAGGGGTCATGACCTTTCTCACAGAGTGAACACAGTGTCTGACCTTTCCCACTGAGTGAATGAATGAGTGAATGAGCTAATGCTCACCCCAGCTGTTGTGCTATTGTCGGACACCCCTGTTCTAAAGCAACGCTATTAGGTACAGAATCTTTCAACAAGTTTTATTTAAATGTTTAGGGGTGGTCAAGCTTGTCTTACTCGTTAGGGAGATGACGGTGAGAAAGAATTGATATTCCCCTTTACGAATGATTTTATTTTCCCACCGATGTTTGATTTGTTTAGAATCCTTTAAAGCGAGAATTTTGTGAATTTTGTCACAATTCAATAGTTAATCTTGAGTATTTCAGAGTTTATACGAATAAATTCACTTTCGTTTTTCATATTTGACTGTAGTAGTACCTGAGTGACCAAACTGTGCTCAGGTGAAAATAGAGAAAACGAATTTTCCCAGATATAACACCTAGCTAGATTGATTTTTTGTCCCCATAAACCCCTTTATTTCAACTTTAATCGAAATCGTTAGAGCCGTTTTCGAGAACGAGACTACAAAATATAAATACAAATATTGCTTATACAATACTATAAGATAGGCTTAGGCATAGGATCATCATAGCATTAGTATAATCAACTTATAACGTTTCCCACTATTGGGACAAACTTCCATTTTGTGAGAAGGAGCTCATCTCAGCTGACTGTAATATACACTAGATACAGTTTTAGTAACATTTCTGCTACGAATACGGATTCTATAGTAAGACCAAATATCTTCCTCACTATTTTATCACTTACAACCAATGCCTCTCAAATCAACCAAATAAGTAAAATATTAATGTAAACCAATAAAATAAAACTCTCATGTAAAAGATAAGTAAATGGGCTTTAAATAACATAATTATTTGGTTGTAAAACTTGATGACTGTCGTTGTTTTTTATGTGTATGTCGAATGAAAATAAGTCAGGGTTGTCGTGGAGATAAGATCTTCTAGGGTTGCCATAACGAATCTTGAAAATTCCTGAAAAACAGCCTGAGTTTTGTAAAAAAGTTCAGTCATATGACTTTATAAATCTGTTTTCATTCATCACCATTTCAGCCGAAAGACGTCCACTGTTGGCCATAGGCCTCCCCCAAGTGTCGCTATATTGACCGGTCCCATGCGTCTCGCATCCAGCGGATCCCCGCAACCTTCACCAGGTCATCGGTCCACATAGTGGGAGGTAGTAGCGGTACTTTTATACAAGCCTAAAAGCTTGTCTTGCCCTTATAATCTACTATTCTTCATGATGTTAGGGTTCTGAACAGTCTGCTCGCCTTATTAGCTTGCTGTATTGTTGGCTCCCAGGCACGCTACTGGTGGGAGGCCTTCCAACGCAACGTCTTCCGGTTCGCAGTCGCCACTCCAGAACTTTTCGGCCCCATCGGCGATCCGTTCTGCGAGCAATGTGCCCTGCCCACTGCCACTTAAGTTTGTCTTTATTCAGTTTTAGATTACCCTTTTGATAGCAAAGACAGGGTTATGTTTTTCAAGCGTAATATAGCTTCAAAAATGTCGAATTATTTCGGAAAGTCGAGACAAATGACAAGGCCCTATAAAGTCCGGACCAGGGCCGAAAAAGCCGGCCAAGTCCAGATAGAAGGTAACCCTACTTTCGTCCGAACTAATGATTTAAATAACTGTCAATAAAGATAGGTATCTTCATCGTACTCTCAAATGTATTTTGGACATTATTTTAAGTTTTATCTGGGGTTAAAAGGAAATATGTTCCGCTGAGTAACTATTATCGGACTTATTTAATCAATGACAATTTTATCTAAGGTGTGGTAGACACCATTTCTATAATTATAAAAAACTGAGGTAAGAAACCGTCTTAATTTTCATGTCTGGATAATGGAAATCTTTTACTTAGATCTTATGTAATTTCTGCCTAATTCTAAGAATACGGAAGGTACTAAAGAGACATGTAAATGATTCTGACATTTAATTTTGCCTTTTATTTTCCCGCGTTGTAGTTTATGGCTCTCTCCCTTTCACAGAGACAAAATCTAGCTGTGGAAATGATACAGGCTGTTTAAGCTTAAGCCAAGCATAGCATGTCTAGCAAGGCATGGAATAATATGCTAAACGGTACAGTTGTTCTTAACTACGTAACATAAACTAGGTTTACAATGGTGCTTGCAAGATATTGTCTCTTGTCATTAAGTTTAGTCTAGTCCGGCTTGTAACAGAAATTGTAGTGAATAATTCTTACATTACCCAGTTTTCTCCTTGTTAATACTGTTCTAAATAAAGGAGCCACTGGTACTTGACGGAAATTGGAATGGACTGTGTAGGTAAATAAGTGAAACTGTTTATTTAATATGCCTTTTCTATGTAAATTTTTGACCGTCGTAGTTTTCTTTGTGGGAACTTGGATGGGTTGCTTACCATTTTCAGCTTTGTGGACATAATAGTATAGTCTGCCTAGATGGTCCCAATCCTCCAACCTCAATCCTGCGGCCATTTTGGTCAAAGATGACAGGTACAATACGAATATGAAATGGCTTATTGCTGTTGTGAAAAGTTTAGGTCAGTCAAACATTAACATTGATGATATAAGTAGCGAAGTTGACTGCCCAACAGCAATGAACCAAATGTATATTTTTTCATTTTCAAATGAGAGTCGATTTAAAAGAAAATCAAAGAAGGTCAATTAGAATTTGGGAAAAGCGCCCTTTTCTTTTTTTGACTTGGCGGGGACACTACTGTGCCCCTAGATAAGTCATCGAGGCTTATAACATGATACCTTAATCTCTGGATAAATCTCAAACCTTATTCATACTCCTTTTACAATATTACCTAGCTTTGCTCAAAAAACAAGTTTCATGCCATAATTGGATTCATAAAAAGATATTGAATGTGTCAGGCGTCGCACAATGTTATTTTTTTTCAGAGCCTACTTGCTGTAGGTAGCAGGTATGATGTGTAGGCGTTGACTCCGGGACTTGTCGCGACCTGTTGATACACGTCGATGCTCGTATCATGTTGCATCAATGCTGGTATAAGGTTAGCGTGTGGAGTTTGCAAGTTATAAATGATATGAGTGTTAAATTATTTTAATTCTTTATTTTTTATTGCACACAAAACAACAAAAAAAATATACATACAAATTGCAATAATATAGCTTATGTACAATGGCGAGCTTAACCCAGAATTCGGTTTTCTTACAGCAAACCAAATTTCAATTGCGAAATTTGCATAAGAGGATATACCTATGTGCATTAGCAGTACATTTTATCACTTAAAATAATTAATTAATTTTATAAACTAAACTACTTTAACTACTTTTATAGTAATTTTTTAAACCTGACTGGGAGTAAAGCCGGTTCTAGAAAAGCTTTGAATATTTTGGTCTTGAAGCTGGTCAAGTTTTCTCGGAAAATTGCTTTCGAATGATTCATTTTAACTGTGATAGATTTACTCTACAATTTTTACATGTATGTTTACCTCATAACGAAATCACTGCCTGATTGGTTCCGCGACTGCTGAGCCTGAGGTCCTGTGTTCGATTCCCGGATCGGGCAAATTGTTATTGGGTTTTTCCATCAGAATTTCAAATTTCTCAGTATTTCTCAGTAGCATCCACGGGATCTGGATTTGTGCCCGGTTGATGGAAATAAGCTCGCTCCCTATAACATGGTTCTTAAACATAACTGGCTAAATATAGATGTACAGTACTCCTCGCAATTGCGACTGCTGAGCATGAGGTCTTGGGTTCGATTTCCGAGTTGGGCAAATTGTTGTTGAGTTTTCCATCAGAAATTTCTCAGTAGCAACCACGGAGTCTGGATTTGTACTCCGCTGATGGCAATAAGCTCGCCCTCTATCATGGGACTTAAACATAACTAGCGAAACGTGGCTGTACTATTAGGTACACCTCTGCTTAACCCTCGGGGATTACAAGGGTGATGATATGTATGTGTATCATGTATGTATGTAAACCATCTATCTACCATCTCCTCATATTATTTGTTTATTCAAATTAATTAATTTATATCATCGTAACCCGTGCTGATGTCATCAAACTATGAAAGTTTCGCACGAAAATGTGTTACCTACTCTTGCGCAAGCTTTTAAATGCATATTTCTCGCAAACCATAATGAAAGCGTGTTTAACTTAAATTGATTCATAAATTCAGTAACTGTCATAGATTGTGAACAACGAATTTGACCTTTTCATGCTCGCTCGTAACTTTTCACGTGGGTCGAACAACAGGCCCCGTAATTATGTGAACCAGTAAAGTCCAACACATTTACACAACATAGCCTTTTGAGTTTAAGCTAAATATGAAGTATTGCTTTCCCATTCTTCGGATGACCGGATCTGTGGTCATACTGGTCAAAAGGAAAGTGATGGAAAACGTACTTGTTAAAAATAAAGATTGTAATGATCAAAACGACTTGATTAAATTATCACTAATTTTTTGTGATAATTTTGATTGGTTAAAACTTCATGAAAATCATCATTCCTCTGCTCTTTTCCTTTGCCTGGGTCGGCGCAGTATGTCTTTCTGTTGTCTAGAAAACTTCATGAATACATTGAAGTTTTTAAGTTCATTATTACGGGTAATTCGTATCAAACAATGCATAAATGCAATAGGTATGTTTAAATACAATTGTTGTGTTCAACAATTTCAGACAAACATGACTGTGTGTATTATAATGTTTTGAGATGTTGTTACTTCATATTATTATTAATTGATACTTGGCAAACATGGCTTGCTTACTAATAATAAAAAACAAAAGACTATTGATTCTGTATATGGTCTGCTTGGCTTTTGTTTTTCTGTTGCAAAGCGCGGGAACTTTGTTCACTTTCCCGCGCAAATTACTCTTCAACAGTAATCGATAACTTGTTTTTGGAACAACTTAGTATAGTTGTTGTTTGTTTTTGATTTAAGTGTAAGTAGTGTTGTGAGCAATCAAACTTGTTTGATTATTTTGTGTTCAGATTAATTTATATCTGGTTTTATAGTGTAGCTGCATTAAGCACGTGTTTCGCACTTGTTTTTATGTATGAACATTAAAACATCGTTTTACGATGTATGTGTAACGGTTATGGGTGATTAAATAAGAATAATGTTTAAGTTTATAACATTAATGTTTATTAAGAATCGGAGATCAAACGAAAGTCTTGAATTCTTAACATTATCAGTCTAAGATACGAGTGCTTATCTAACTTAATTACTTAACATAATTACATATAATGATAAAGAGTAAATGATAAGAGAAAAAAAGTCACCTTAAACAATTGACACAAATGGAAGAATTCATCAAAAAAATTCGAAAAAGTAACTTAACTTAAACTTAACAAGTAAAGGAGTACTTAGTAAGTTATAACTAAAACTAAATTAATTAAGATTGGCACGCTCGGCCCACTTCTGCGAAACTTACAAAATGATAAAGAAAATTTAGAAAAAACGAAATGATCTAAACATTACACAATGAAATAAACAATGGAAGTTCAAGTGATTACTTAACCTAAAACTTACGAACTATTAAAGCTTCATTCTACTGATATGTTACGTTCATATCAATATGTCTATCAACTAATAAAGTTCACTTAGTGTTGCAAATATCACATGAAAAATAAACTAAAGTTACCTACACAATATTAAGTGATGTTCAAGAACACTTAGCGAACAAATCTAGAACTTAGACACTAATAAACTTTTCTTATACAATAATAAACTTTACTTACATCTAATTAAAGCTTTCAATCGTTATATAAACTCTTTATCACAGACAAAAACTTAACACTACTGGAAGACGTTGGATTAAGTAGGAGAAACAAAGCAGATTTGTTACGCATTAGAAGTTCAGTGGATAGCCAGAGATTGGTGCAATGATAATTATACAGTGCAGTTCAATTAAAGCTGTCTACCAAAACTTGTGACAATTTACTGTTACAACACTAATTTAAAGGATGACACAACGCCTCACTACTATCTACTAGAGATCACAAACATATGGCTACATCACAGGCAGAGGCGTCGCACCAATCACATCACTAAGTCTAATGGAAGACGTCGGATCTGTGCTACCGAGCACGTTTAAAACTAACTGATGGAAGACGCGATTTTGTTTTTTTTTTCACTGCATTTTAGTACCGAAGGAAGAACTGAAGCGAAGGTTTTAAAGTAACTAATAACAAAGTTTACATACGAAGCAGTTTTTAGTGGCCGAGTAGCAGATCTCCCGCACTTCGTTGGCCAGGTTGTCGCTGATCTCCAGATCCTCGTTGATGAGCTCGAAGCGGTTGTTCGCGATGTTCTGGTTCTCAGCGTTGTCGTTCTCCTCGACCGGCACCGGTTTCACCGGGTCCAAGGGCATGAAGAAGTCCGAGAAAGGTATAAGAACAGGTTCCTCGGGGTATGCAGTCTTTTGCGATGGTAGGTCAGTGCGGGGGCCCGAGTTGGAGATCAACTCTCCCAACTTGGACCAGCACTTATTAAGATTAACCCGCGTAGAGGTCGTCACCTTGCGGGGAAGCCGGGGCTTGGAGCTCTGTAAACAAAGAAAACAAAATGAGTAAACATGTTACTGGGCAACAAGTCGTGCGTTGAGGGAGGGCTCCGAGAGGGACAAGTTGTGGCAAGTGATTAAGTCAGAGACGGTTGAATCTGGAAACTTACCTGACGGCTCAAAAGCTTCGCCCAAGGCGAGCGAGGTGACGGGACCTCCTTCTGCGGGGATTGCGTGTCATCCTTAGCCAAACACATGTTAACTATTTATTTACTACTGTTATACTACGAACTTAGACTAAACAAGTTACGACTACGTATTTACAGGGCGACTATGATAAGATACAGAGCGTCATGCGCGCACGATGCGTCAGCAGGGAATGATTGAATCAGGAAGGGCGAGGGGTTTATATAGTAGGGCCGAGGAGCGCGAGCCGCGCATGCGCGTGCGCCGGGAGCGGGGCGACGCGCGCGCAGCACGCGAGCGGTAGCGCGCGCCTACAGACTGGTTTTTACGAACAACTTCTACGAATAGAGGCTTTGACGTGCCGCGACTCGGAATAGTTGCAGAGTACGAGAAGATTGTGCTCGTAAAGCTTTATTGATGACTAACTTGCTCTGATATGGGGCTCTCTTCAAAATGAGTTTGATATATTTTGTTTTTCTTCACCATAATGACTTGTAGTTATTTTAGATTTCGTGTCCGATAGCGCTACGAATAAATCAGTATTCTTGTTCGTCTTGGTTGTGAATGTCGCGCCATTTTCATAATATATAGCTGCATAAACTAAGCCATATAAGGAAAGTTTGAAGACACAGCGAAAAAGAATTAAAATGGCCATTGAATTAATTTGTCATTAGTTTTCTGCCATAAATCTGTTGTTGTACAATAAAACAAGACGTACAAAGAGGCCGATGTCTCGGATAGGTACTAGTAGTATACTAGTTTAGCTAGCCGTCACCTAAGGCGGTTCCTAGCAAAATAAACAGCAGTATCGCTGCATTATGAATCACGGGCCGCAGCTGGCCATCGGATAGATAAGTTCCTGCAGATTTATCACGGCACGCCGGTGTTGCTTCCTGTGATTAAATCGCATGCGCCCGCGCTCGCAAATCACGTACACAGCACTGATAAATCATTTCCTCCGGTCAGTTGAGCGAGCGACGGCTAAATTATAATAATGTTATATGTATTATAATATTTTGAGTTTTCTTGGCAGTTGCCTTACGAGCCACAAGCTCAAACTCAAAGCATTTGTTTCAAACTAGCTGTTACCCGCGACTTCGTTCGCGTGGTAATTTTGATGAGTATGAGTGAAAAAAAATAAAGATAGCCTATGTCCTTCCCCAGGATCGGCTCGCCCAAATTTCATTACGATCCGATCAGCTGTTTAGTCGTGAAAAGGTAGCAAACAAACAAATAAACAGAGTAACTTTCGTATTTATTATATTAGTATAGATAGACCAATTACAAACACTTTGGAATGGCCATTGCAAAAACAAAAGTTGTCGAGTAGGCTTATTTGCATATAGTTTTTTTTTATATTAAATGGGCCTACTTTTGACCTCAATCATGTCCTGGATGAGGTTGACGATGGAACGAGCCAGCCCAAAAGAAGCCTATTAACTCGCGACTCAAATAGATTGGGGTCATATGAACTTGGGAACATTTTAAGGTCTCATACTAAGGCTGCCTAAGTCGGCATGTGTCTGACTTCCGTGTCCGGATACAGGATATAGGCTGTGTCGGTCCTTTGTGTCCTAAAAACCTTCGTAGCTAAAGTAAGGTTAAGGTGAATTAAGCAAAAGGAATGTTTGCTTCCGACTTTTGTTTTAGGGACCAAGTACACGTCAGTTGGCATTTTTAGCCTGTAAGTACACAAATCAGTAAAACAGTTTTGTCTTTCGTGTGTCATCATAGGATTTTCAGTAGTTAATTTAGAAGGATATTCTAAAAACTTAGATTTTGAAATTGCATTGCGTATATTAGTAGTATTTCTTATTAAATCTACAGCTCAAGTTCTGTAACACTTCAATGGTTCTCTGTACAAACAACAATGTTTCTTTCAAATCACATGTTTAGTACGCAGTTGAACAGAACCAAGTCTACGCCCGCGCCGTGTGAATGGAAAGACCGTTAAAGGTAGCGTTTATTGTGTGTGATGGTTAAATGGGCACGTTCGATTTTGTCTCGTTTAGAAACCAGACTATACGTACTTCGAAGAAGTTATGGAAAAAGTTTGGGTTTTTTGGAGTTACAAACTTTTTGGTATCAAAACTTTGTCAGTGAACTACTACTGACAGTTTTTACAGTAGTAAATACAAATAAGGAAAAATAATCAGCAAAACAATAAAAAAAACAACTTGAAAAAAAATTGTTCTTGCGTCTACGCATGCTACGAGGTCGTAGCACTTTCGTAGCACCCAAATCTCGTAGACCTTCACTTAGATAATGACATGGTCTAGTTTGAATTAATGTTTATCTCGCAGTCAGTTTTAGTTTGAAACGTAAATTATCATTGTAATTTACTATGGCGCCAGCTGTGCCTTTGTTTACATTGTTTTGCTTAGTTATTTCAATACCTGTTTTTTGATTGAATTTTTTTTGAAGATTTCTTTTTGATCTTTGAGATTTTTTTTTGATAATTCAGTATGAAAAAAAAAGTGATTAACTTTAAAAGAGTTCTGACTTAATCCAACGACCAGGGATGGCTTTATTGCTTATTTCAATTAAAAACAAATTAGAAAAAACCCATCTTTAATTCTTTGACTTTATCGTAATATTTCTCCTTAAGTAACCTACGACTATCTTAGTTAATGAGAAATATTCATAATTACAGCATAATGTATAATTCCACCATTTACAATACAATTCAGATTCCAACACATTCTACGGGATACAAAATACCAAAAAACATTTTCTACATGATGGTTATCTATTTGAATACCCATTTTACATAATAGATCGCGCGTTTGAAACGCTACCGATTATTTTATTAATAATTTGATATAATCTTAAAACCGATTGTCCGGATACCATGCATATATAATATGCAAATCATATTGTTTAAAGAACATTTTGTAATACGATATATTTTTATAATCACGAAATTTTTCGTTAATCGGTGTCATTTTATCACGAAATCCGTTGTTTGATATTTTCTTGTATTTGAATTATTTGAATTTTTTGTTTTATTATTGTAATAGTGTTGTTTTTAATATTTAGAAGAAAGCTATTTCAAGAATTAAAAATTAAAATGCAAACGGTTATTATGTAATGTGACTTTTGATACAAGTATATAAATATTTAATTACGCATAAGACTGGTTTGTTTTTAATTTTGTTTGTCCATTTAAAAGTGTATTCCAGTGCTCAATTTAAATTTGTAAAGCAGGTATTTACGTTTACGTTTCATTGGTCTAGTAGTCGCAATCACGACTGCTGAGCATGAGGTCCTTTGTTCGATTCCCGTATCGACCGGTTGATGGGAATAGGTTCGCCACGATTATATGGGAGTTCACCTCTGCCTAATCCTTCGGGGATTACAGGTGTGATGTTATGTATGGTATTTACGTAACAAGGAGACTTTTCCACGATACTAGGCATTTCCAATAAGTCTGATAAGATTTAGTAAATTACCTTTTTGAACTACTTGGTTTTCGATTCAAGAACGGATGGGACTGAAGGCCTTACACTCAGGGCACCCACAGGACAGTCCGGTTAAACAGAAGCTAACCTCATAGGTTAACCTGCGAGATCCCATTAAAAAAAAAGCAACAGGAACGGATGAAGATATTCTCATCTTTGTAATTACACGAATCTGTAAACAAACAATAAATATCGAGCCGTTATAGTTCGACAATTACCGTATTTTATTAAAATTATTAACCTGTTTTAATAATACTATTAAAAGTGCGACGTTTTGCACTAAATTCAATTTTTACGAGACTAGCGTTAAACTCGTCAATGTTTTAGTGCCGATACTGAAATTAAAATGAAAAAGTGCTTTTGAATGGAAATATAAAAATTTAATACCCTTTTTTAATTGCCACACTTTAATTTAATTAAAATAAGAGAAAATCAATCAGACTATCACTTAAAAGTATAGCAAACTGCATAAACAACATTATTTAATTCATTTAATGGGTAATAAAACTAAATATTTATTTGGTGTTGATAAAAATTATTTTTAATCAATAAAGGCGACATGGTAGACTGCTTTAAGTGCGTTATTGCGTGCATGATGTACTCTAATGAGTTCTTTTAACTTGGGTATTGCGAACGGATACGATAACAGTTTTAAATAACCTTTAAATATCAGAGATTGAGTTTGGTTTTATGCATTTTTGCACTCGATTCCAAGTTTCTATCTACAGATTAGTTAAACAGAAAATATTTGTAGGGCAAAGTAGGTAGGTATGTGTTTAAACATTAGGTAAGGTGTGTTTGATGCCACTTTTAAATCATAATCACAGATAACAACCATGTTTTTGATAAGACTGTAAGTTACTAAAAGGATATTAATGCACAATATAACTTCAAGTTTAAAAGGGTTTTATTTACTCAAACCTAAAATTTTATGCACCTTTGATACTAAAAATGTGATTCGCTTTGTTTTATTTTAGCTTTAATTAAGATGTTCCCTTAACAGTACAATAAAATGACCTAATTAACAAAATATAGTGATCCTGCCACTTAATTTTACGACTTTTTAGTCCTTAATTTTATATTAAGGGCCCGTAATTGGGCTAATAGATAATATTCATATAAGAACCGAGCAGATTTAACAACAATCGTAATCAGGAGTCTAATAAGGCATAATGCATTTTCTTTCCAACTGGACTAATTAGTGGTGTGTGAAAAATTTAATGAGCGATAACAGAAAAACATTTTCATATTTTGATTGTTTTTCTCTATGTTCGATTCTAACTGACCCCTCCGTGTTTTCCGTATTCAAAGATAAAATGCTTAGATACCTAGAAGCTTCCTTTACAATCTTAAAATTGAAAAAAAAACAAGTAAGAGTAAAGTAAATAAAATTCAGTCCGACTAAAAACCTAAAGGGTAACTGATACTCTCCACTCTACTGAAGAATTTCACAACGTAATACTTTCGTTAAAAGGAAAAAAAATCTCCTTCGACCACAACCCGACCACGTGCAGCGATGCTTTTTAAAAAAAGAGTTCGCTTTTTGCCGCTTCTCCTTTGGGGTAGGGTTACAAAATGGAACTTTGTATATCAGGGGTACAATGGTATAATATAATGTATTATATGTATGTGTGTGTATGTGTGTATGGGTGCGTGTGAGTGTGTTTTACGTGTGGACAACACACGCCAGGATACTGTTGACTTAGTTTAAAGGATTTAAGGACGTTATTGCGTGATAGTGAGGGTCTCTATTGTCTTGTTTGATGAAGAGTGATGCTTCATATTAATTTATGTGCTTGATTGGAGACATTCCAGTGCAGTTTTAAATGTGTATGATTGATGGTTGATTCTGGTTGGGTTTTGAAGTTCATGTTATTTAGATATATAGATTAAGAATACTTTATAGCGAAATTGTTATACCGGTCTTATACAATTGTTTTATATCTATGGGTATAATAAAATGGTGATCATTTAGATTTCTGACACAAAACATACGTTCTACGTTTATTAGAAAATAATGAAGAACAAGGAAGAACTATAACCCATTAAAACAATGTACTGTACTACCATAATAGATATGCTGATTTCAACAGTTAATCAACACTTCAACACTGATTTCCTCAGCTATGCTTTTGCCTTCCAATAAAGAAAATTACCATTTCCAATAAGATTTTCACTAACACCACTTACCATACAAAAGGAATATTCTTTTCATTTTATAGTTTTATGCCTATTACCATTATTACTAAAACAATGGTCCACCATAACTGTGGGCCATATTAACATTACATAACATCACGCCTGTAATCCCCGAAGACACCACACCCACTTTTCGCCAGTTATGTTTAAGTCTCATGTAATTAAGGGCGAGCCTATTGCCATCAACCGGGCTCAAATCCAGACTCTGTGGCTGCTACTGAGAAAATCCCAATGGAAAATTCAATAACACTTTGCCGGACCCGGGAATCGAACCCAGGACCTCATGCTCAGCAGTTGCGCTTGCGACCTCTAGACCAACGAGGCAGTCACGTCAGTCAGTATGGGCTATATATATTATTTGGAGTCTAGATTTGTACCCGTTTGATGGCAATCGGCTCACTCCCTTTACATTTCATAAACGTAACTGGTGAAATGTGGGGTACTAGGAGGTACTCCTCTGCCTAACCCTACGGTTATTACAGGCGTGATGCTATGATGTTTAAGAAATTCATAGTTCTATGCCTCAAAACTATTATTTACCAAAACAATGCTATTCGTTACCCCATTATGGGCTATAATTATTCAAGCGGCAGAGGCGTCAATAAAACAATCACGTTGTCAGATATGTGCGCCCGCGCAAGACACGCGTTGCCAGTGTTGTGACAATGACATTCCAGGGTTTATGCGGGCTGTCATTAGTGATGTGTTGTTGTAGTGTTTGATGTAGGGTAATTGGGGAAATGACTAGGAATATACTTTTTCATAAGATTATTTTTTAATATGTCCTTACAATCAGCTTTACGTCGATCAAAATTACATGTATCCACACACACACGTACACGTACATTCAAATATTTACGAATGATAGATGGGACATGAAGAAAATCGTAATCCAATACTTGTTACCACTTAGTAATAAATTGGTCTGTCTAGTGTCACGCGCCCGCTTGTCAAAATCGAAAATGTTTGGGATAAAAATGTTTGTTTGACTTTAGTCCCAATATCCACTCTACAAGGTGTAAAAAAACTTGTGAATAAATTGGAACTTTGACCTCCAATATCTCCGTAACTAGAATGTTCCTAGGTATGGTTCAGAACAAAAAATGATCACAATGACGGGGAGAACAAGGAACTTTCAGCTTCGTTAAGGGTCTTTTTACACCTTTTATAATTCTTTTAAATCTCTTTGCAAATGTCAAAATGTAGTCGTCAACTTTTTAACGTTGACTGAGAAGGCTCGCAAACCACAGTATTATTTTTAACCGAATGCAATTACTGTCACGAATAATTTTAATAAAAACATGGGCCTCTCCCAAGTTTCGCCACAACAGCCTGTCCTCCGCCTTTCGTGTTCACTCTGACTCAGCCATCGTTTTAATATTGTCGGTCCTTCGAGCTATGTAGTACCGAGTTCTCTGACGGTCGACCACTTTTCAACCTTATCACTTAGGGCATAAGGGTGAAAACTGGCGAACCGTTAGTGAAATCAGTAGTACCTGTACAAATTCGCTCACACATCCGAACAACTAAAATACTATCACGATCTCGAAGAACGTAAATAAAGCGCTCACGTGGTCAGGGCCTGCGTGTGCGCACGCCGCACGGTATGCATCCCTTTGCGTGCGTCGTGACAATAGAGCAGCGGGCAAGATATGGGTTAATTGTATTGTTAGTGGGCTGCTGTGGTATATTGTTGTAAAAGACGAAAGAAAAAAAAGTGGAAAGACTTCGGGAATGAGTTTTAACTAGTCTTGGTTTTTTTTGAGCAGTTAAGTTATTGTCATGGTAACTCAAAGTCTTCTCAAATGCTGCTTGAAATTTAAGTTATCTTAGAGTGAAAAATAAAATTTTTAATTCACTTTTCGATCGCCGAGAGGAAACCAGAATGCCGAGATATTTCTCGACGGTATTTAAAGTCAATTCAGAGGCCCATGGGCGGCATAAAACTTTGACACCAGGTACTAACCACTAAAAAAGATCACCGAGATAAATATTTAAGTTAGCATACCATAGGAAATATAGACCGACTGCTTTAATGAGTCATCCGCCTAGCCCTATCAAAGACACATTAAGCGTCCAAAAGTCCTAACAATATCCCACGGGCTATTTGCTTTAAAATAACGATAATCCACGTAGGTATTACAATAATACTAATTGAACCAATAAATGACCAACCTTCAGAATATTCCATGTAAATTGATACTCTCGCGAGGACTCATTAAAGCGGTCGGTCTATAGTTATTTAGTTACTCAAGTACTTTTTCAAAACAAATAGACACCTCCAACTTTCCTTTATTCGTTGTTCGTCCGCAACCATACACGCGCCTACACGCTTTCATATTAGTAAGGGCGATCATGATCCCACGATGACGCGCGCCGCTCATTTCGATCGCGTACCCCATTGTCAACCGAAGGGCACCCATTTGTATGCATGTCTATCTATCATAACTACGATATGCCCCCAAATCTATATTGGTTATTAATAAAACGGACGCTAATAAAATAACGATGCTATCTCATTTAGGACGTTGACACTTTTTTAAGCCGTCGACATGCCTACGCTTAAAGTTTTATTGAATGCTTCATGAATAAATGCATACGGTTATTAATGATAAATTCCTCACTGAATAGGTATCGGCTTATTTAAGCCTATAAGGTGTAAATTGTAAAACCCACCACTGTGTATACGGAGACTATCATTAACTTAATATAAAAGCATAATGGGACAAGAGTTTCAAGGAAAATGACATTTGCATAATGGCTTCTTCTCTACCATCAGGGTATCAATAGCGTCAGATTGTCGCACGCTGAAGATTTTATGTGACAGCCTCCGTTGATTGAAATTCAAAAAACATTGTGCGGGTACTTATCATACAGATCACTCTATAAAAATAAATTACAGGAGCAAAAGAAAATGTAACACGGCCGTCGTTATCATAAAACTAACATAAGCGAATAAATCAAACGCCAACACACATATACGCCACCTGTTAAAACACATACGTGCGAGCGACGTAGAGCATAACGTAAACAGCCCTTCTACGGGCACTTACTTGAATAAATCCTGTAACTCGAGCTGCGCGCACACATACGTGGCGGGCGCGTGGGGACGCGTACGGCGCGCGCGCACACTCGCGTGGCACTTCTAATCGGCGCTTTCCTTCGCGTGGCGGGCGTGTGTGTAGCATCCCCGTTAAGGGGCGCAGGTGTAGCGTGGTGAATGACGCGGCCGTGGGAACTCGCCTCAACCCCGGGTTCCCATGCTCTCGCCACCTGCCACCTGCCGTACTACGCATAATTCGCGTTCGTAAATGAACGGTAGTGACCACGTGTGCCCAGTTTTTTCATCTTAGCGAGGACGCGGAAGCCGGTGGAGCCCAATTAATTTTATCTTAATGATACCGAAGCCGATGGTATCGGGTCGGGGGTGTGTCGATGAAGATTTCTCCGAGTTAATCGATTGCGTCAATAATTTCGTGTTTATAGAAAAGTCATTAAATGGTTTTTTGTCAGTGTCCTGTCTATATACTTTGCGGCTGTTATAACCTCATTCTTGAACTGCGTATTGAGAATCCAGATGTCATTTACTATAATTAAGCACTTTTAATTTCGTACAATTTATTAAAACGTCAATCAGTCAGATTCCAGTTTCCTTTAACTTGTTTCATGCACCGTGTTCGTATAAAACCTCCCTACAAGTAGATGATTCCAAACCTGATTGCTTGCGATGTTATCAGTGTAATCAGTTAATTGCCTCTAGCGTATCAAGTGATCTGTGAACGTGTTTCTCTTATCGTCGCTCACGATTAACACGAACACAACTTGCTGATTTGCTTCCATCTTATCAGAGCTTCACCCGACATACGACACGTTGCACTCGTCTGTTAATAGAACCACCCTATTTGATAAGCTAACTGGTTAGACTGTTCTAAGAATGCTCAGGCGCGGGAATTCATTATGGCATATTTTAATGATGCACAATGAGTTTAGGGTCTAAAATGCTACTTGCTACAGTAAGTATAAAGTTTCGTTCTTTTTCGATTAGCTTAATACTAAATCCAGCCAACCACATATCAGTCTGTCTTCTCACAGTACTGCAAACGAAACCTGTAAGATTAACCAACACAAAAATCTACTGATAAACTTGTCAAAACAATGTAAGAAAATTCTGACATCCCTCACCATCGTTCACTAAACACCTCTACGTCCTGAAAAACAAAACAAAACTATAACACCCGTATCTATAGTCAAGTTAAAGTAGTAATTTGAGTTTAAGCAATTACTTATGCAAATATTTTAAGACAAGAATTTAAACGAAGAAAAAAAGAAAAAGAAAGCAAAGGTAAGAATTCTCTCTTTTGACAGTTCTAACTTCAAGCTATAACAAAACTACAGAATAAAAATCCTATCTTAAATAATAACTTTTACTCAAGTAATCACTTTGACTTGTTTATCACTGCTCTACATGCTGGGTGAAAAACAGAAGACAGTCAACAAATCGAAACATGAATCAATCATACATAACCCAACGATCGTCATTCAAAACTTGCACACAAAAGCCGTTGCCACACTTACTACACTTTTGATAACAATCGGTATTCAACGTTGACCTTTTCGCACTTGTTCCGGTACCTGTCGACTGTTCCGGACCGGTACGTGTACCGTTCCGGGCCGTGCCCTATGGCCGTTGATGCCACCCTCACGATAATTTGTAATTATGTTACTTTTTGTCACCGCTAAATAGGTGGTAATTCTTCTTTGGTGAACCTTTTTTTATGTAATGAGTGTTTAAGGGTTAATGGGGGTTGAATTGGATGTTAGAAGGGTTGTTGGTATTTAGATATTTGCAGTAAGTAGTTGTACCAAGGACGGAACAACACTCACCCAATCTAAACTTGATATTATTTTTTTAGTAGCGATGCAGATGTGGACGGTTTATATATTTTATTTTATTTAGTTTTGATTGCAGTCTACATCTTAAAAGAAATGTAAATGAGATGAGTTAGGTTGTTAAATTAGCAGTTTATTTAATCTGAACAAACATAAACTTATAGCATCACTAGAAGAAACATTGTCGAAATAAGAGGTTATAAATGTGTTTAACATCGACAAATACAGAGATCTCGAAAGACTGCCTCGTTGGTCTAGTGGTTGCAAGTGCAACTGCTGAGCATGAGGTCCTGGGTTCGATTCCCAGGTCGGTCAAAATGTTATTAGGTTTTTCCATCAGGAATTTCTCAGTAGCAGCCACGGGGTCTGGATTTGTGCCCGGTTGATGGCAATAGGCTTGCTCCCTATTACTTGGGACTTAAATATAACTGGCGAAATGTGGGTATACTGCACACCTCTGCCTAACCCTTCGGAGATTACAGGCATGATGTTTATTATGTAAATAGAGAGATTATCAAGCCGCCCATGACAATATCATCCTTAGCTTAATTTCACACTCCATTTTCCACACATAACATTATCAATAATAATCATGTTAGGTAGAGGTAAACCTTTATTACACCCACAATTCGGCCGTATAACAGAGGGCGTGCCTATTGCCATCAACGAGGCACAAATCCACTGCTACTGAGAAATTTCTCCAAAATACCTCCCTAATGACATTGAACCTTCACAGTAATTGATAACCAATCACCATTTACCTCGTGTCCTTAGGCAAAGTGACATTTTCCTTCAGTGATTATATATTGTGAGGTATATGAACGTGTTCTTTATACGTAATTATGAGTTGGGTCAGCCCTGGGGCTGTAATCATCGCGTCTTGAGCTACTGTTTGGAGTTACTTGACGGTTTTTATTATTGGTTGAGGATGGGAAAGGATTTCTTCTGAATGTAGAAGAAGAGAAGACAAAAAAGAAGTCTATGAGGCAGTCGACATATTTTCGTGCAATCTGAGCGAATTCGCAAGGGTTTTGTTGAATTGTGTTAGTTATATTTAAAGATTATTATTCTGTGTTAAGTCTGATTTTATATTTAGATAGATTTTTGAGTATTAGCCGTAAGTTGATTTTTCAATTTATTTGGTGTGTGTTTGCAAACCACTATTGTATTGGGTCATCCTGTAAAGATAGTGTGTGTAAGTTTAATAATAAATAAAAAAAAAATAGTAGATTGGTAGAAGAAGCTGTTGGTGAATCTTTATCAATAAATAAATTAATGGGAACCCTTTGTAAAAAGGTTTTAAAGGAAATTAGCACTTATTTAAATGCAGCTTAGGTTTGTAAAATATGAAGGTGGTTTTGAGAATTGTCTGCCTCTTTGACGAAGGGCTCTAGGTTCGATTCCCAACTCGGCTAAAGTGATGTTGGTTTTTCTGTTAAGAATTTCTTAGTAGCGACCCGTTTTTCTTTTGGTAATAAATAATTATATAAAATTTTGCATGCCGAAATTGATGGCAGAATACGACATCTATATACGTATATCCTTAATAACTAGTACTACATACAACTGTGCCTATCACTTTGGAGAAAATAGACCTGATGGTTTCCGCAGTGGTTATCATTGTGAATGAGTTACTTAAACGTAATTATATGTTGGGTCGACCCTTAGGCTGTAATTACCGCATCTTGTCGTACTTGTGCTACTGTCTGACGTGCCATTATTATTGGCAGAAGATAGAAAAGGTTTTCCCTCTAAAAAAATATTTTTGAAGAAAAATCGTAATATTGAAATGCGGCTTAGGTTTGCAAAGTATGAAGTTGATGTTGAATGGGGACACCCATTCTCTCAAATCTTGTTTTCAATTCGTTGAGTATTTTTCCGCAGTGGTGATAATTATGAATAAGTTCCTTAAACGGAATTACGTGTTGGGTTAGCCCTCAGGCTATAATCATCGCGTATCGTACTTGGGCTACTGTTTGACGTGTCATTAGTGACAGTACAGTTGCCAGCACATCAAGTTACCACAAACTGTCCAATTTTTCCTAGTGATTTTAAACCATAAAATGTAGATGGTTAAGTTCAAAATCGAATGGGAAAATTTGACAGTTTGTAGTAACTTGATGTACAAACGCCAGCACATCAAGCTACCCGAAACTGTCATTTTTTTCCAAATCAACCTTGAACCTAATGCTTCAGCGATAAAGTTGAAAATCTATTAAAGAAATTTGACAGATTGTAGTACCTTGATGTGCTGACGTCTGTACACAGGAAAAGTTTTTTTTTTAATAAAAGGTTTTCTTTAAAAAAATCTGTTTTGGCAGCTTAATAGGTATGCTTCATTTTTGACACATCCGGCCTGTAATATTGAGAAAACATTTCTTCAATATTATGGGCAGTCTCACAAATCTGACAGTATGGACACATCCCGATTCTGTCACATTTGGGTACCACGGGTGCGACTTGCCGTCAGAGGTGATAATTATGAACGAGTTCCTCAAACTTAATGATGTACTTACTGGATCGACCCTGAGGCTGTAATTATCTCGTTACTTGTCGTACTTGAGCTACTGTTTGTGGGCCTTGCTGGCCATGATTTTGAAGGTTACTGTAGAAGCATCATTAATTTTGTTTCCTGAAGCATTGGTGTTGCTCATGTTCTTAGCTGCCTCGTTGGTCTAGTGCTCGTTAAGGCTACTGCTGACCATGAGGTCCACCAAGAATTTTGTAGTATATTAGCCCAGAGTTTAGATTTGTGCCCGGTTAATGGCAATAGGCTCGCCACCTATTCCAAAGGACTGGTGAGTGGAAGGTGGGTGGTACATCATGCCATTTACTTTGGGGATTACAGGTATGATAATAATGGGTGGAAGGGACACCGACGTGAAAACGGCTACCACGTATCAGTACATCATTTTGAACAACATAGATTTTTTTTTTAATAACCAGTGAAAAATTTATATGCTCGTAATGCTGTACTGAATACGTGGTAACCATTTACGTCCCTTCCACTCCGTATATGTTATGTCAAAATAAAACTTTTACGATATTATTCTATGCAAAACGTAATTACAGCCGGAGACATAATTAAAAACATAAACACAGAGACACGACACGCAATTCAAATAAATAATATTAAAAAATATACTTGTCATAATAACACAGACAGAGGCGAGAATTCTTAGAAAATAAGAAACGCCCACTCCACACCAGTTTCTACACAAGTCCGAACTCGCATTAGTTCAAATGGTTCCGTAGTGATTAATGATAACATCGGCCGCTCGGCTCCATCAATCCGTCTTTATAATTGGTATAGATGCATCTCCATTTACTTGTTAACTGTGTACTTAATTATTAATGTTGAACTTAAGTCTTATCGAGTAGATAGATCGTGTTTTTAGCTGGAGGTTGGCTCATGTGTCGTTGTAATGTATCGCGGTAATTCGTAGAAAAAGATTAGATGACACACCTACGTATTAACTGTAGACCAGTTGTGTTTATCATCGATAGAACTAGCATGATAAACTGTTTGTATGACTTGAGAGACACTATCAAAGTTATTTATAACGTCAAGTTATTTTGTTCGAAACATGTAAAAAAATGATATTTAAAGAAAGGTGACAGTTATCCAAGATAATGACGTTTTATGAAAAACTTGATGTTGTTAATGTCAAGTAGGAAGAAAAATGGAATTTGAATGTTTTTATTTAATAATGTCAGTTGAAAAATAGCATTTAAATGTTAATATTACTATTAAAATAACTGGTCACGCCATTTAAGGATAAGACAATTTCAATATAATGCTTTCACATACTTAAATTTTACAATTCACTGTGACCAAATAGATACTTATCATAAAAATATTTTAATGAATGTCAATTATATTTAATTTTTCATACCAGCCCTTAAATAAACAACGAAGTGTCGAATATTTTACTTCAAGCCATTAAAATCGATCGATTATTCAACACAAAGAACCCTAAAATATGACAGTAATTACATTTATTGCTAAAAGAAAATATCAAGCAATCGCCTTGCGACGAACATTTTTCTATACTATTTGCGTTCCTAGGCAATAATTTTAAACACTTGGTCATATTATGGGCTGTGCCTCGTAATGGGCCTGCATTTAGGTCATTATGTAGTATTTTTAAAATCTCACTTCTCCGTAAGTTGGACGTTTCTGTGTAATTGGTTTCTTGGGTTATTTATAATGATCGGTTGGGGACTATGGTTTCTTTTTAAGTGTCTTTAGTTAATATAGTTTTGAGAAGGTTCTAGAACTGAATCAGAGTACTGTTTTACCAAAAAGAAGGAGTCCAAACATACAGACATTCGGACGTCCAAGTAATTTTTTTTCATACAGATATTTTTTTCAAACACTGTTTTAAGCTTTCACGGTTTATAACTAAACTTACACTGTCACTTACGGGATATCTTCCGTGATTATCAATCATTCCCGAGTTCCCGATATATCGACGCTGGCGCTGTTGCAAGCACCAATCGATTTTTCTAAGTAGCTTGAAACATTGCTAGTTTCTATTGATCTTCTCAGCTTTACCCAACAATGGGGTGACAATAGGAACGGGCTCACATCACGACAATAGCGCTCGGAGTAGGGCTCGCATTCACGATCTGTCACCCACCGAGGGTGAATCATACTGATAAAACTGAACGCGATCAACGCAGTCATCTGGCAGCTCTTGAACGTGGTTTAGATGTGCTTATCAGCTTTCAAGCTATAGCCTCGATATTAATGAAAGTATTCCTGTAATAATTTATTTTCTTAGTTAAGCCGTTTTAACTACATAAAGGGTGTAAATAGAACCTTAACGAAGCCGAAAGGCACTTGTTCTCCCCGTCAGTGCGATCATTTTTTTGTTCTAGACCATACCTGTGAACCTTCTAGTTACGGAGATATTGGGGGTCAAAGTTCCGACTTTTTCACAAGTATTTTTTTAAATAAATGTTTTTAATGTAAAATTTTAACTTTAATCATCTCCACGACCGCCGAACTATTCAATCCATCCATTAGCACAATGTTTTGAGTGCGTTACATTGAGTCCCACCGTAAAATGTGATTTTTCACCCCAAAAAAAAAAGTCGTTTCCCAGCAATAATTTTTGCGTAAAGTTACTTAGTTTTATGTACATAATGCTTGGTTGACGGCTTCGTGAAGGGTCTGTTTACACCCTGTATAAGTCATACCGACGTTTAAAAAATATATTCACGTATTTTGTCAACATCGGCCATTTAAGTCGTCTGCATTCCTCGTATCCTCAAGACTGCCGACACAACAATGTATGTCCAATATTAATTCTCATTAATGTACGCCTACTTAGAATCAATGGTAGGTCATTAAGTACCGCTGTAGTACGTGTTTAAATTAAGTAGGTACAATAACATTAGCCAATTACACGACACCTGTAGGCTGTAAGTAATTGCTGAGAGTAATTAAGGGCTCAGTACTAGGTACCACTTTTACATAGTGCGTGATTACTGCTCTGAATATCGGGTTTCTTTCTCAGAAACATTAATTTTTGCATGAACTTGTTGGCATTTTCAGGTTGAATAGATGTTCAAACAAGAATTTTAACACGTTTCCTTGATAATTAGAAAAGGCCTAACCTATAACGAAAAATATACAATTTTCTTAAATTAACTTCAAACTTGTACACTAAAATATACATAAATAATCGTCATCGATATACTTAGGTAATCGTATTGTGACTTATAATTTTTCTGTTTTGAATAAATAATTAAAGACAAATAGTCACCGCTGAAAGTTTTTCAGGGAAAGCTCAGCATACGTTTTAATTTTCTTCAATAAAATGATGAACATATTTCTTGTATTTTCAAGATACAATTATGAGAAAAACGTAAATTAATAAGCTTTTAAAATAATTCTTGGAACGAAGCTTTGTGGGGCCTAGTTCTGTTTCTATAAAAAAAAACACTACTCCCCTTTAAGAGCAGTTGAGTAAAAATAAAAAAATCCACATGACCTTTAATAATTATTTATTATTCTCAAATTAAATGTGGACCCTTTAAAGGCAGCACAAAAAGCAATTTAGTGTTTTCTTTTACCATTAAAAAGCGACAAACAAATAAACCATAGACTTCATTGTGACAGTTATTCCTCTCCAGAAAAAGCGTATAAGCATATAAAGCAATTTACATTCATGTGCACACCAAAGACGTACACAGTTTCACAATTGTATATTAACAGACACATTAATATAAGTCCATAATATCCATGGAGCTTCACAATCGCAATGGCAACAGAAAGGTCACGCGCACACTTAACCACACTTTATGTAACCATACCAATTAAGGATCCCTCAATAAATTTAACTAAAATAAAAACCCAAGCCCTCAAAACCGTCGCAAAAAACATTGTCGTCTGATAACCGAGCCACACCAAAAAAGCCAGCAGTATCATTAAGCACACAAAATAATGTTTTCCATTTACACAGACGCTTCGAAGCGGTTATAATTTTGTATACGCTGAATGTTTACTCAGTAAGAAGTGCTACGGATCGGTAACACCTGCCACGTTTTCCCACGACAGCGTTCGGCCGTCTTCGGGTGAAGTCGGGCGCGGTCGGGTGCGCGGGCGTCGCTTACAGTGATAGAAACACGCACGCTTATCTTGTCACGCGACGAATCTGTGTGGCGCGACCCTAATGCTTTTATGTGCATGACATGACGTGCCCATGAATATTATTCGTTTATTACGTTTAGTTTAACATTCGTTATCTAATTATGAGAGTGACCGTTGATAATAATGTTGTATTTTGACCATTCAGTCTAAGTAGCCAGTAAAAAAGATGTTGTACGTGGGTTTTTAATCAGGTCGAGGTACACATTGTTTTAGAATTGATAAAAACTCAAACTTCAGAAGTGCCATAATCAAGTTATATTATATCGTGAAGTACAATGAAGTTCATTGAGTGATTTTTCAAGTACTTAACAAAAAAGGAAAACAATTTCCAATTTACCACAAATTATAAGAATCGCTTAAAACTGACACTTCCATACCTATTAAATTAAACAAACACAACACCCCTAACAAGCCCGTTGTATATATTTTTCTAAAGCTAAAAATACATATTCCCAGTACAGTCCGAAAATAAACCATGTGAACAAAACAAATAAGAAACAGTACCGCTCCTTAAACGGTTATAAAAAGTCTAACGTACTATTTTTAAGTCCGATCCGTTACCAGTAAAACGAAAACAAAAATGGAGGTAAAAATAGTCCATACTGTCCTCTTAGGCTTTAAAAAAAAGTTGCAAAACCTGACCGAAGAAGGTTGTCGTAGTATAAAAAAAAAAAACAAAATGGCGAAGCGGTTAACCGTTATGGGTACCGGTGCAGGACAATATTGTGACAAATCATCGGGACTATGAAAGTCGAGTCTGTTATTTTGTGCTTTATTTTATATTGGGTCTAATTAGTAGGTTGTATTCTTTAATGCTTTAGGCTAGACAAAAGAGGGGAAGAGTGGTTGTGAAGTTAAATATTTTTTTGGTCAATCTCCTTTGATTGTTCATTTTATTACTTGTTTGGCTTATTTTCTAATTGTCATTAGAAATTTTCTTGTCTTTTTTTACGTTTAAAGAGTCATCTTATCGTATATTACTAAGCTAAGTACAATTAACAAAAACATGCGGTAATATTTATACCTAATCATTTACATAATTATATCAAAGTCTCTTCTTCCCTGTCGCACAAAATAACCCATCAAAAACAAAATTACCCAATCAAAACTTGAAACCCCAAAACGAGCACAATTTTATTTATACAAAAAAAAAACTTAATTCGAGGAGCATTAATTAAAAATCAATATAGTGGCTTGCAAAAAATGTACGCGTACGATCTCAAGTGTACCCGCTAGCTCACACCTGCCCATTCTCCCACGGTGTAACACACAACCTTTTTTTAAACAACCTTCTTGCATTTAAAATAACCACTTTCCTTCCAATTTTGAATTTTCGTGCGAGCACATCTCGTCTTTCATTTTTATTGCACGTTTATGGCTGTCAGTTAACCCTTTGACGCTTAAAACCAATTGGAAGATATTTTTAAATACTTATATGGATTTTAGTGATACTTTTGATGATTTTTAAGTATATGTTACAACAAAAACATCATACATTTATTATTTTAGGTTTTATTGGCTGGGACAAATATGTCCCAATATGCGTTAAGGGTCACAGATTATACTGAATTTTCGATTTTCGTTGTCAGGTTTTATAAGATAATTATGTAGTATTAGAAATGAAATAATAAAAGATCTTTGACATAAAATATATTTATAATGTCTTTATATATAAAAATCTGCAAAACAATTTGTAACCACTGTGAAACATAAGTGAACACCGCTAGTTTCACAAATGTCATCTGTACGATTTTCTTTATGTGCCCTTAGCACACTGCAGGCACCTTTTTCGATTGCCTGCCTTCATCATTACGTGTGTCGGCAATGACGTCTTCTGGTTCATCATCATCAGCCTACAGCAGTCCAGTGCTGGACATAGGCCTTCTCAATTGCACGCCACTCAACTCGATTCTCAGCAACTCTTATCCTGTTGCTATGAGCCACCTTTCGAAGATCGTCGCTCCACCGAGCTCGAGGGTGTCCCACCTTACGCTTGCAGATTCGCGGTGTCCACTCAAGAACACGTCTACCGTAGCAGTCATCGGTTCTACGGCTAATATGGCCGGCCTATTGCCATTTCAGCTTACATAATCTGTGAGCTATGTCGGTTCTCTGCCAGATCACCTCGTTCCGGATGCGATCCCTGAGAGAGACTCCAAGCATAGCCCCGTTCCATAGCTAGCTGAGCGACTTTGAATTTATGGACCAGCCGCACCGTGAGTGTCCACGTCTCGGGCCCGTAAGTCATAACAGGCAAGACGCACTGATTGAAGACCTAATTGTTTAGGCTCAGTGGAATACGCGACGAGAAGGCCCGAATTCAGCTGAGCTGGGCAGAAATTGGGAAACCAAATGCTGCCCAGCTGCAGCCCAGCTAAATTCTTCTGTTTGTCTCCCTCTCAAAATCAGGTTCAGTTGACCAATAATTACGAAAATTAGGCAGATTATGAAAACACATTACGTAGTCCTTATAAATGCGGTAATTTCGTCGTAATCAGAGGTAAACGAGAAGTCATTTTGTTGTGCATATAACATGGATTCTGGCACAACTATGTCTTCGATAAGACCTTTGATGTTGGTGACGGCCTCAAAAACATCAATTGGATTCGGCGAAGCACATTCTTCGAGTATGTTTCGCTTACCAAATTCATAACCGCTTCCTGAAAAGTTGTATGGCCTGTAGGTATTTGTCCTCCATCGAAAAATCGGTACTGAGCGTGAATGGGGTAATGATGTAGGCGGCGATGGTGATGATAATGAGCTAGGAGCTAGATCTAGTGAGTGTGCAGGTTTGATTATAACTTCTAATGCCCCTTCTGCCATATCTTGTTCAATAAAGGCCCTGTTCTCTTCATCCAGAATCAAAGCATCTTCATAGTCCCTAGTATCGGCCATTAGATACTATTCTATCTCAGTAGACTGCAAAGAAAACACTCTTGTTCCTTTGTAAGCCTAAAACAATAACTAATAATAAGGATAAATTAGTCTAAATAGGTATAAAAAGCCATAGAACAGTAACAAGAAATCAGTGAATAACCGACCGATAACGCATATTGGGACGCCAGTGTCCCTTGTAGTTATTACGCATTATTATAACTTTACACTTGCAATTTATTGTAAAAATGTATCAATTACACATATTTACTTACCATTGTAATAAATCAAGTCACTGATAATATGTTGAAACATGGAAATTGCAAAAAAAATCTTCTTTGAAGAAGTGAACCACAAACTTACACTTTACTGCGGAATTTTTCAATTTTTTTTTGACCCCCTCTCCCATTTCTGACCCCCAACATTGTAAAAAAATAAAGATGCGTTCAAAAGCAAACGATTCAGATAGAAAAACACGGTGTACATCATTGAAATTTAAACAAAAAACAATGATTAAGCGTGGGGACACCCGTGTCCCATTTACGTCAAAGGGTTAACGGCCAGTTTTTAATATTTTTGCAACTTTTTGGTTTTGGACAGTGTCCTTTTTTGTTTTTAGTTATGACTATGAATGGTAATAGAACTTTAGTATGATAATAATGTCCGTCGTTAATATTGGTTATGTATGCAGTTGAATTGTTTAGGAGTTGGTAAATAAAATAGAGGCTTAATAGAAAAGAGACTGAGTAGAATTCATTGGTATTTTCAATAAAACTTTTTATTATATTTAGATAGGTATGTATTTGTAACAACTTGTCGTCGTTTGCGTTGGTTTGGACGTGTACTGAGGAGGGATAAACTGCATATAACGTAAAAGGTGGTGGATATAAACGTTCATGGATGGACAGGGAGAGGAAGGCCAAAGAAAAGATGATGGATTGTGTGAGGAATGATTTGAATGAGAAAGGAGGAAATGATGTCGTGACATCTGACAGGGGAGAATGGAAGAAGAAAACGTGTTGCGCCGACCCCAAGTAGAATGGAACCAAGGCAGGAACATGATGATTTTCACAACAAGTCCAAAACAAAATCACATAGATTCGCTAGACAACGAATTCTTGAATAGAGAATAGAGGACAGGGGCTCTTAAATGTTCAAAGTTTTCAACTGACGGGCCTAGCGCATAAGATCCCTACAGCTATTTTCAAATAATTTTATGCAAAGCGATTGCCATCTAACCTCTGCAACACAGGAAGTCATCTGTTATCCAGCATCTTCAACATTAGTTAATCAGCAGGTAAAGGTGAGAGGTTTGACCCTTGGTGTGTTAATAGGTCATTAATACGCGTTTTCACCAACATTAAGCGACATCTTAAAATTATTGTTTTGTTGGACTTTCAAGTCGGCACGGTTGGCACAATGGCTGAGCGATTGACTGTCGCGTTGTGTGTCGCAGGTTCGATCTCCGCACGGAACAAATATTTGTATGGCCTACAGATAGTTGTTCCGGGTCAGGCTGCTTGTGTATGTGAGTTTCTATGTTTGTAAACGCACCCACGATACAGGAGAAATTTCTAGTGTAGGGCAATGATAAAAAGGTTTTTGTATGAAGATAGAAAAATTTGTATAATCTGGATCTCTTCAAAGTTCGAGTGAATCGGTTTCTTCTAAGCAAGCGTGCTCCTCCCCAGGCCGCATCATCGCGTCAGATCAGGCGAGTTGCGGCCAAACGCAAGCCTATATAGTATACAAGGTGTAAATAGACCCTTCGCGAAGCCGTCAACCAAGCGTTCTGTACATCAGACTAAGTAACTCTACGCAAAAATAATTGCTGGGAAATGTAATTTTTTTTTGGGGGTGCACAATCTCATTTTTACGGTAGGACTCAATGTGACACACTCAAAACATTGTGCTGATGTATGCATTGAACAGTACGGGGGTTGTGGAGGTATTTAAAGTGAAGTTATAACATTAAAAACTTGTATTTAAAAAAATATTGTGAAAAAGTTGAAACTTTTACCCCCAATATCTCCGTAACTAGAAGGTTCCCCGGTATGGTCTAGAACAAAAAAAATATCGCAATGACGGGGAAAACAAGCGCCTTTCGGCTTCGTTAAGGGTATCTACTTTTACACCACACAGACGATTTTTTCAAAATGAATTCCTTTAAAATTCTTTGGATTCGGATGACTTGCTTCAAGTTTGTTTTGTTATGCATTTCTGACTGCCTCTTTGGTTAGTGGTCGCAATCGCGACTGCTGAGCATGAGGTCTTAGGTTCGATTTCCGAGTTGGGCAAATTGTTATTGAATTTTCCATCAGGAATTTCTCAGTAGCAGCCACGGTGTCTGGATTTGTGTCCGATTGATGGCAATAGGCTCGCCCCCTATTACATGGGACCCTATTAAACGTAAACGTGGGTATACTATTAGGATCACCTCTGCCTAATCCTTCGGGGATTACAGGCGTGATGTTATGTTATGTTGTTATATTAGGCAACTTAAACAGTCATAAGAAACTTGCAGAGAAGTATATAATTGTTTCTTATTTTCTGTAATCCTTGCACCCTCGACATAGAAAACCCATCACTCACACTCCTCAAATCATTCCTCTCTCGTAATCCTTTTGAAAATCAGAATGACAACTTAAAAAATCATACCTGAGCATTGAAATGGGCTACAAAAATTGTGGGTCAGCAAAAAACGATGCTGTGACCAGAATATATGGCAATCCAACAGGTGTGCTATTGTTATTGTTCAAATATGCATGGGTTTCGTATTTTTGTACCCCATTGTTCACTTCGAGGGCATTAGGGCAAAACTTGATAAAGATTTGGTTAATTTTTTGTGCGCATACGCAGGATTTGGTCCGTCACGTTTTTTGGGTAATTCGCTTTTTGCGTTTTGAGTAGGAGTTTAGAAATATGAGATTTTAAATAAATATCGGCCTCTTACAATTTATAATTACATAGGGTAGCGCAGAGTGGCATATTTATAGAAAAAATCTTCGATTCATAGACCTAAATAAAACTACATTTCCATAGATTTAGGTGGTAGTTGAGCTTCATTTTCATCATAGTAAAAAAAATATCAATTGCAGGCTATCAATCTGGAAGATAATACTTTTACATCGACGAAAGTATTAATATAACCATCCCTATAGAAAAATATCCGTCATAATGAATAGCTATAAGAACGATATAAGCAACTCATTACAAAATCCATTAACTACTAACAAATACATTCTTTATTCCCTATTTACATTATATGTATACAAAGCAGTGTCAAAAAATCTAATAAGAATCGTATTAAGCACAATTTTCCCAAACATTAAAACAATTTGCGCGGAAAACCTCATCACGCCTAGGCCAGCATCGGGCCGTGATTGGCTCACCTCTGGCCAATAGTAACGCTTGTTTCGGCCCACGGGCGTTAAGCGCGCATGCACGCCTTCCTAACTTCTATTTTTGAATTCAAATAGAAGTTCGAGCGTTCTAATTTCGACCGTTATTCGACGATGAATAGATTTTGGCAAGTGTTTGTTTAAGGCCAGGATATTTCGGCGCAGTAGGCATTTAGCGATATTTACCTCCACGCGCAGCAAGTCGCGCGATCGCCCATTTCAAATGAACTCGCTGACCCCGCTGGGCGAAAATATTGTGTCACAGTATAAAATTGTAACAGTAGGTAATCTCCGTTTTAATAATAATAATAAACATTTATTTCAGACTAGGTCCATATTTTGTTAGTAACAATAAACTTAAAAAACTATGTTAGTACAGAAAAACAAAATTTAAATTACGACATGAAGCTTTACGGAATTCATGTCAATATTTCGGGGGTTTCGTTCGAGGGTTTAGGTTTCTCTCGTACGATTGGGTACGATTTGGTTTTTGGAATTTCTGTCTGGTTTGTAAACTATTGGAGGGATTTTGATGGGAGTTTCGGTATTCTGTAGCTTTGGTTTTCACCTTTCATGTATTTGTTTGGTTTGTTGTATAAGTAAGTTATAGTACACTCGTACAAAGTCGCGGTCATAAGCTAGTTATTTATTATTACGTATGTACTTTGGAAGAAATACATTCAGATAAAACTCATTAGAATATGGAAATTATAGCATGTCATGTCATCGTGCATACCTGCTACTGCGAAAGCAAGTAGGTACCGATCTAATTATTTATAGAACTATAATATTGCTCGGTCGCGTCGTCTTTTACGAGTAGGTACTTATAAATTCACAGAAAAATAATAATCAAAGTTTATTTCGTTTTTAAGCTTCCTTAGTTGAATCCTGGTCATTTTTTTCCTTTTAGTGTTTTTATTCCCCATTATGTGTATTTAAACTACTATAATTATTTTACTACAACTTAAACTAATATCTTACCTATTCTAACTATTAATGTTAATACTAGAAGAACCTACAACAATGTTATAGACTGATTTTTAAAACTAATATACTAAATACGGAAAATAAAAATAATTCGTAAATATATCGATCGATTAGCGGGGAACGCAGCGAGCAAGCAAAAGCGACACAGGTCCTACCTCGGTGACGCCCGGCGGGCTACTGTAGCGAAGCGCGCGGACCGTTTTGTTATATAATAAATCATGTTAAACAATAAAACAATTTTTGAGAAAAAGTAACCATAGAATATTATTCTAAACATCATTGGCTATTTTTTGACATGTTTTTCGGGAGTAAACATTTGGTCTACTTTAAGTAAGAATTGAAAAAGGATCAAAAATTTTAACATCTTATCGATTTTTTATGATCGGGTGAAGTTTTACATATCGTGTTTTGAACCGTAGAATAATTAAGATCGTTTATTAAACTACAACATATATTTTTATCAGACCAAAATAAACAACATTTGATTGGTTAGTGTTGATTCAAAAATAGGTCGATTTTGAGTATCCTGGCCTTAACGGCTCGGATCTGTTCTATTAAGAGCGTTAAGATTATTTGAATAAGTTGAATAAGTGAACCAAGAAGGCTTTCTTATGTAAATAAAACTTTTGACTTTTAAAACGTAAAATTTTGTCTATATGCCTAAGCTTGTACAGTTTAGTAGGAGGAAGATTTAAATAAAAATATTGGCAATGAGTTGCACGTATTTTTATTGAAGTCACGGTTCGTCACAATAGTTAACACCATAACTGTGATTATTACGTCACTGTAATATCCCTTTTCTAACATCCCCTGAGGAATTTAATCGATTTTGCAATAGCTTCAAAAATTACCCCGTAGTATTTTACATGGAATGACGACTGCCTATCTGACCTCCACATCCCAGTTAGTACTGGCTAATACGATACCCTTTGTAAAACTGGTTGTCAGAGTTTCAGGCCACTAATGACTACCTGTAACGACTGTCAAAGATCTACAAATGACAGCCGGGACCAACGGCTTAACGTGCTTTCCGAGGCACAGAGGAAACTCGGTATGTTATGGGTGATCTCCCATCCACAGATCAACCTAGGCAAGCGCGGCTTAACTTGAAGATTGATCCGAGCGGCTGTTTTATTACAGCCACGAGCTCCTCGATTTATAAAACACTTATTAAAGTAAAAGTCAATCATACACCTTTTTTAATTAAGGGACGCTCAAAAATACCAATCGGACGCAACGATCAATTAACACACATAAATGATAAATCGACTGAAACGGAAATTAACATCACGCAGCGATGCGATGTGCTATCGTCGGACGAGCGATGCGATATCGTCAGACGTGCGACGATCGTGCATCGTCAGTTGAGCGATTCCGAAATCTTGATACACGAGTACGAATATCGTTGATCTTATTTTGTGAGATTGAGGAAATCTTTGGTGGCGATCTATGAATGTATATAATAACCAGTTTAAGTCTCTCTTTTGTATATATCACTAGCTTCGGTGAAGGAAATCATCGTGAGAAAACCAGCATGCCTGAGAGATATCTTCTCGACGGCATGTAAAGCCAAGTCAGAGGCCTATGGGCGGCATAAAAACTCTGACACCAGGTTAGGCACCAACCACACGAAAAAGAAAGAAAAATTGTCTCTGGAAATGATCTATCGTCAGATATATTGAAATCTGGATCAAGAGTAACTGGTCACGTTATTAACTACTAATAGGATTAAATTAGAACAATACGATTAAGTGAACGATATTATTTTTTGTTTAAAGAGGAAATAGAAAGTAACAAATTGAATAGGTGTATTGACAATTAAAACTAAACATCATAAACCCATACTTATAGTATAAAAAAGCAGGGAAAAAATGTTTATTTGCCTCGCACTGAACCAAAAAAATGATAAATTAAAAATAGAACAAAATTATATACAAAAATAAAAGTAAGTAAAAATAATAATAAAAAAGTAGTATAAAGAGTAGTACCTACCTTTCAACTTAATCCCCAAATTCAAATGAATTCATACGATTTCGAAAATTCATCCATTAAGCTACAGCTATTATAGAGTGCCATATATCAGGATATCTCTTTATTCGACGCGGATGAAGTCGCGGCCAGAAGCTAGTGTTAATTAAAAACAGCCATGATACACACTTTAAAAAAAAACAACTAGTATGTAATTTAAACTATTCAAAATGCAACACAACCGGCCACAAATAAGTAAAAAAAAAGAAAAAAAAAAATCAAGTTTATGTTCTTAATTTAAATCTCACGCTCAATACACGGTTAGTACCGGAAATTAGAATCAACACACGGGACTTCGACTGCTTATCAAAACGATTCTCTAATTTTGTCGAACATCAACATTAAAATCATTTCGTGATCACTTACAATTTGAGCACGGAAATGACTGTTTTTGTGGTGAAGAGCAAGCGAGATTAAGATAAGCAAAGTGTGGATGTGTTCAGTGAAAATGTTTAGAAAGTTAGAGCACAATACAAGGTGGATAGGACACCGACGCTAAAACGGTTACCACGTATTCAGTACATCATTCTGAACTCCCCACAATAGACATTTTTCATCGATAATTAAAAAAAAAAACATTTTGAATTTTGGAACAGCAGATTTTTTTTAAATAACCCTGTATAAATAAGCTGATCATTGGAGCTGCATGCCCCGACACCTGCACACTTGATGATCTTATGACTGCACCAGTGAACGGAATTTGCGTAGCTGAATTTCAGGCCATTTAATTTTTATGCTATCGACACGCTAAGCCAAAGGTTCGAACGTATGACAAGGGATTTGGGACTCACTCGCACTGAACTAATTACGTAAACATCAAACAAAAAAAACAGTTAATTAATTCAATATCGAGTACCCGTTCCATACCGAGTTTGCTCCGTGCCTCGGAAAGCACGTTAAGCCGTTAGTCCCGGCAGTCAATTGTAGATCTTTGATAGGCGTTACAGGTAGTCAGTGGCTCGAAAGTCTGACAACCAGTCTTACCAAGGGGTATCGTATTACCCAGTACTAACTGGGTTGTGGAGGTCAGATATGCAGCTCCATGTAAAATACTAGTATTCAGCTGCATCTGGTCAGACTGGAAGCTGACCCCAACATAATTAGGAAAAGGCTAGGCAGATGATTTGGTTTAATAATTAAAATTTTAGTTCAGGTTCTTGGTTTAATTTTATCATCAGAATTAGGTACTGCCATGACATCGACAACCCCACATTGAGCCCGCATGGTGGATTATGGCCCAGGAACTTACTGAAAGGAGGTGTCCCAACAAAACGAACAATGCAGACTGTGCCTGTGTATCTATGTTATGATCTCCTCCGTCAACCATTTATTCAACACTAAAATCGTTGAGTATAACAATAATATTTCTTATTTTTCTTAAAACAACCGTTATACGAGTATCACGTGCTCAAAGTTAAACAAAACAGATTTTATTTGATAAACTATCACCTCGGTGTGATTCGTAACAAATGTTTATTTAATAGCGCTTTTTATTATACAAAACTATTATGTATTTATAATTAAAATACTTGTCTTCATACTTTTTAATTACAGAATCACTTATATTTATTCTTTGACAGTCTGTTGCTGGACGTTCTATTTTCTCAAAAAAAACTTCAAAACTATCAAACAGTTAAAATTTTATTTCTGTTATTCGTTAGGTACTTGAAATTTAAGAAAACTTGTTGATTTTTAAATAAGGGATCTGCCACATATTCCGAGCATAAGATGACAATCAATCAAATTCCATACTTAAAATAAAATGAAATACATATGTACTACTTCGAAAAAACTTTGAAAGCTTTCTCTAAACGTGTACTTCAAAATAATACTCGTAGCGCCATCTATGTGAAAATAACGGAACTAAATGTTTTAAGAAACGCCCACGCGAGCGCTGTCATCGCCCGTTCGTTACGACTGAACCCAGTTTTCACGCGACAAAGTGTTACAGAAAATATCGATTTCACGTCAAAATTGTCGATTTTGATTACATTTTCACAACGGTGCTTATTTTAATAAGCCATGCTCGTGACTAGATTCGGTCAAATTGCTAATTTTCCAGTTTTTTTTCACGCTGTCTAAAATGATGAAAAGCTTGAATTACATACTAAACTAGATTTAAAAAGTTAAAACCATGACCAGAAACGTTCAACGAAACAGTTTTACGTCAAATTCGGGGTGGAACATTTTTATTCCCAAGGAACTGACGTTTACCGACAAACCACTTTGTATTTACTAAACTCATAACTGTTTGCAAATTTCGCTTTAACGCCATTGAAATCAATTTGTTATTAAACTCGCCGATTACAATAGCATAAAACCTTTCAATATGGCCACTGAAATGTAAACAGCGCCCTCTGTCGACAGAGCGTTGAAGGAGAGCTGGCCCGTGCTGAAACCGCCACGAGCCAAGCTGATAATGCCATCCTTCTTTCACAACGGCCGTACACTATTTGCGTCCCTCTCACTCAACGGTATTAGAGCGCTTGTCGCGCGTCTCGCTCCTATCGCATCGATCATTGATCTTTGAAATTCGAATGCGGTAACTCGAGCGGCGCGCGCGCAGGCCTTCGGCCACCGAGTTCCGTCCCGCTCTCGCGCGCGGGCCATCGTTACCGTTGTCTCGTGTTTCTTTTATTGCCGTTTTATTATTTCTTGTAGATGATCACGCGATTGTGAGCTGTCGCTTGGCGCGCACACGTCACATTCTGCGTCTCTTTCTGTTACTTGGGCGGCCGGATGTTTTATCTCGTTTTGTCCGGCGCATGTCGGACTCGCTGCCGTGCGTCGATGTTTTGGGAAGTGCACCCGCCCGGCGTTCCCACGGTTCACCTTCGGCCGACTTCCTTACGAAAAAAACAAACAAGAGCACTTTGTTGAAGAAAATCGACGTCTGCCGGTCGCGCTGAATGATTAATACAATTATGATCGCGCACGCTGCTACCTACACGGCTTGATGGTAATAATAGTTCTTTATACGGGACACGTGGTCCGTGGCTCGGACTTTACAATTATTGTTGTATGGACACTAATTTTTCGGTTGATACCGTACTGTACAATGTACGTCGAATTACATTTTATTGAGAAGAATGTATAACATGTTTTTAATTCCGTACTAATGGGAATGTTAATGGCGTACGCGCGCGTAGCGGATTTTTTCGTAGCGTTTCGTAGCTTTTAGGGAAAACTGTGTTTGTAACACAGTTGTGTTTTTTTTTTTTGGAAACTTGCGCAAAACGGTCGTGTTGACTTTTTCTTGTTTTATTCTGGGTTATTGAATTTGCTCTTTTTTATTATTTTTGGCATACTTACAAAATAATACGTTACGGTTTGTTTTGCCACTGGTGTCTTATGGATTTCTCTCAAGTTATTTTTTGCCACGGCGAACTTCATTTTTTTTTAGAAAATTCAATTGTTTTGGTACAGCCGATTCTTTATTCTCTTATTGGTGGTATCTAACAAGGAATTTTGGTTTCATTTACATTCAAGTATTATTGGCAACATCTATCACAGTGCAACTTCTATACCTACATCGACGCGATAGATTCATATATTTCGCAGATTGATAGCCAACTAGGTATTTCTGTATTTATTTTATCCTTTTCATTCAGACGTTTTTTTTTTAATATAGCACGTGAATATACGAACTTTTAGGTCATCTAACTAGAACACTTTCAGGACAAACAGATTTCTAAAGCGCCCACATGTTGTCAAAACCAATTAATTAATAACCAAGACAAAACAAAAAATCTAGACTGCATATTTGATTTATCCTGTTTACATTAATTTAGGCCATGTATTGGGAACAGTCGTTTAAAGAGAGTACTCACAAATATGTACACGTACATTGTATATATACATTGTATAAAATGTATAGGTATACATTGGTGTCGTGTTATGTTTATGATTGAGTGCGGAGACGCGGCAGATGGCGAATCATCCTTTTATGCGGGACTTATTCAATCAGACTGGAGTAACGAGAGAATAGAGTGGATAAGACGGTTACTTTTGTAATTTTTAAATGTTTTATTTTGTTTTGTATTTATTTTTTGTGAAAGCCGGTAGTAAACTAGAGTAAGTACGTAGGCTTTGAATTGAGATTAAAATGTCGGTCTTGTATGTAGACATTTTCGAACTAAGTTTCAGTTGAGGAAGGCATGGTTATAATTCATGTGAGAATTGCAAGAGGCAATCTTATAGCAATACTCGGCAATGTTGACATGCGTTATGATCTTTCTCCTTCTTTTTTCTCAAACAGCATTCAATTATACAAGCCATTTCCAGATATATTAACTTCTGAAATTCAGTATCATATATCATAAACTCACGCATTTTTCCCATGGGGGTAGGCAGAAATCACAGAACGCCCTCTGCTACGATCCTTACATACTCCTTTTGCCTCGTCCACGTTCATACATCTGGTCATACACGCACGCCGTTTGCGAGTACTACGCTCCTGACCCATCTGAAGAACTTCACCAATAAGGTCATTGTGTTCAGTATAGACAAGTTTTCTAAGATGTAAAGCTTCCTGTTAACTGTTGAACCTAGAAAAAATAAACTAAGTTTTAAATAAAAGGAAACTGTCAAAAGTATGCTGACAAAAAAAAAATCTAAGCAACATATTATTATGCGAGTAAAATAAAACAATACTTATTTCCAGAGGGTGGACGACCTACAGAAGATCGCAGGAAAGACCTAAATGAGACTAGCAAATACCAGAAAAGCATGGCATACAAGGAAAAGGCCTAAACTTAGCAGCGTGGGTAGAATGAGGCTTTTAATGATTGATAATGGTGTCGAAAATAAAACAAAACACCGTCCCAGATTATACTAACTTATCATTATCTAATGCCATTCCTAAATAAAAAACAAACCGTCATATCCACACTAAACCTTACGCGTGGCTGGCATGTGCTCAAGAAACAATATCCCTACTTGTGTAAGACGTCCCTCGCTCCCTCGGGAGCGGTTCTCACGGTCTGCGCGCGCGCACACGTGGCACAAGATATCACACCTAATTACTTTATGTATTAGGTATATTATGTACTGGGTGAGATGTTCGGTCTAAGTTATTTTTGGTGGATACAGTTTGTTATGTTTGACATGGATAGCGTCAGAACTATTAGACTCTTGTACAACATAATATATGTAGAACGATACTCAAGCGCATAATCTTGTCTTGAGCATAGATTCCCAGCCATTTAATTGGTTGAATCGAATTATGGTCCTTATATATAGTCCTACTTATATATGGTCCTACTGACTAGATTAGGTATTAGTTTTTCTTGCGGGCTCGTCATTTTTTCATAATCAGTGAATACAGATGGAATATTTCTGAAAGTAAGTTGAACGGTTACCTATTATATAGCTATTACTTATTATTATTGCTTATTCTGTAGCTATTCCGTATAGGTAAACTATCACAAACAACTACAATGTTAACAAGCTTTCTGAAAAGATTGTTTATTCGTAAAAATGGAAGATGGAAACTCTTTCAAGCTGCTAAGTCTACACAGGTCTATCTATGTATAACAACTTACTCATGAAAGAAATAAAGTGAACCTAATTAAAACGTTTTTCTTACAAGTGCAGTCTAATTACTGGCTGTAGGAAGTGTGATATTATCGCAGCGTTTCAAGTGTGTTTCTTTATTTTTATTATGACGTCAGGAAGCCGAGATAACGGCTTTATGGTAGCTGTGATTTTTATCGAATAGAAGAAGCTGCGTATTTTAGAAGTGATAATAGTTTTGTGTAGGTTTTGAGATGGTTAGATCGATCGTACAGTGGTTAGTGAAACGTAAAGGTAGAGTTTTATATTAGTGGCTTAGAGTTTTCAAGAGTTGGAGTAAAACCCTTCGTTCCTGGAATACTGATTAAGACTTTTAATAATCAACTGCTATGATATGCCTATAACATTAATAAGAGATGGACAGTGTCATCAACCGGACCAGGCCGCGCCTCAAGTGGACCTGGGCAGGACATCTGGCTAGACGTGGAGATAGCCGATGGAGCAAGGCTTTTACCGAGTGGTGGCCAAGGTTAGGTTAGGCAGTGGGTTATTCCGGGATAATATGGTGATAATGATGATGAGCATCATCAACCTGTTTAATAAGACTGCGAAATCACCAGTGTGATATGATGATGAATGCTATTTATTATCATCATTCATTACTTTAATATGTACTAAGATATAACCAGGGCATTAAGTATGGCCATGTGACCAATAGAAAATCTCCAAAAACGCTTTTTGCAGCATTTATCAGGCTTTACGTAATTCAATACAGATTGTGCACTTTTTACAGTTTGGACAGATTTCAAGGCCGTTGAGGAAGTGGTGAGGACATGATATTGTGAATCTTATATGGTTTCTTTCACACGCCAAAAATTCGGAGAAAGGATATCAATTTTTAAACGGGTTAGTTAGCATTGAAGTTACGAGGAGCTCGTGGCTAAATAATAACAGCCGCTCAGGTCGATCTTAAGGTTAAAGCCGCGCTTGCCTAGGTTGTTCCGTGGATGGGTGACCGCCCATTACATACCGAAATTCCTCCGTGCCTCGGAAAGCAGGTTAAGCCGTTGGTCCCGGGTGTTATTTGTAGATCTTTGACAGTCGTTGCAGGTAGTCAGTGGTCCGAAAGTCTGACAACCAGTTTTACCAAGGGGTATCATATTATCTAGTACTAACTGGGTTGTGGATGTCATAGGCAGTCGCTCCATGTAGAATACTGGTATTCAGCTGCATCCGGTTTGACTGGAAGCCGACCCCAGTATAGTTGGGAAAAGGCTAGGCAGATGATGACTTCGATGAAAAACGGTCCATCAAGCCTAGCTAAATAATTTCCAATAGAAGTTTCAGAACTGCAATTCTTTGATTTTCTCTTGATATGATGGCTACACTCACATACAGAATGACTAACCACGCATAATTAATACTGTAATTCAAAACTCACTGCGTGTATAAAAAAAAACATGGAACATATCTTCATTTCAATACTGCTTTATGACTGTATTGATACCTCATTGCACTTAGTCTTTCATTTGACTTGGCATCTTCAAAACCCACACCAACAAAACTAACTGCACACTGCACACGAAACTCCACCATATTCTTAAAGATAGAAGGTATGCTTTGAATTGTGTAGTGTATGTAATTAAGTGTTTTATGATATTTAAAAGGCGATACGTGACAACACCTGTCGACTTTTCCCACAAGGCAACGGATGTCGGTTGTCAAGCTATCTGAAAACATATACGTACGTCTTGGAACACCTACGTGTGTTAAATGAAATGCGTTTACTGTTGATAATTGTGTGATTTGTTTAGACGTCAGTTATGTTATAGGTGTGGTGATGTCATGGCACGCGATGGGCTAAGAAGGGAGCTTGGAGGGTTAGGTGAATAGTTGCCTTTGTAGTTTTGCGCATAGTATCAATAGCGATGCAGGTTGTTGGTGTTTTAAACTTCAAATGTCATTTGCGGGATATCTGCCGTGATTTTCAATTATTGTGAGCTCCCGATATTTCGACGCTGTTGCTAGCTCCCAATAACAATATCAATAGCAGTATCCTAACAGCAATATCGGGAGCTCACAATTATTGAAAATCACGGAAGATATTTGGGATTTTTTTTAAAACATCGTGAGGAAACCAGCATGCCTGAGAGATATTTCTCGACGGCATGTAAAGCCAAGTCAGAGGCCCATGGGCGGCATAAAAACACCACGCGATAAAGAAAAAGAAGACAGAAGATATCCCATAAGTGACACTGTTAGTTTAGTTATAAACCGTGAAAGCTTAAAACAGTGTTTGTTGTTATTTTGTTTAAGTCATTGGCTCATTATTGGAAACATAATCGTAATGATAGTCTAATGTACTTTTGTAGGCTTTTAGAAATAAACCGAACAGTTTTGGAAAATTTTCAGCAGTTTTGTAACTTGCGTGCTGTATATACCTAATTGAAGGTAATTAAAACAATCTTTAAAAGCAACATTCTTTATTTACTATTTTGTATATGATATTCAACTGATCTAATGCGTTGACATTGCATTGATACAATAATATTTACAAAACGAAGAAAACAAAGAAGTGAAATAAAATCGGATCCAACGCCAATGTTGCCTTTTTCTTTTAATTACTATGATAACAGAAAAATATTTTTCCTTGTAATAAGATTTTCGAAAAAATTTAAGTAGACCTCTTAACAATCTCCCCAGGGATGTGCCTCACAGGCGTTGCACAGAGGGGGCTCCGGATAGGTATTTTAAGAGGAAACGGTGCCTCCTCCCATGTGCGGATGGTCACCACCGGGTTGGTTTTAGTGAGGTAGAAATCCCAGGTCCGGTCTTATTCCCAAAGACCGGTCGCCTTTTGAAGGTTTCTGCCAGTGAAAAAAAAAAAGGTAAATACTTACATAAAAACGCTGTAACTTAAATATTATCTCAGTAATCCGGTGCCAAACATAATAATCAATAAAAAATTGATCCCCCATAATGGGATCAAACTTGTTTTAAAAGGTCGACGCTCGTGTCTTTGGTCAATTAAACAAAGACCATTAATTAATTATAATCTATGTTTGAATTAATTATGGAACATACTTTTGATTCGATTGTTTTCGTTTTTTGTTTTTTGGCTCATTATCTGCTTATGAGAGAGTATTATTTCGAAGATACGAAATAGGTGCGTTTTATTAACTTATAATTTTTTATATTAGTCCTATAGGCAATATGGTGTCATTTATTTTTCTTAGTATGTTGATGTAATCTATAATGAGTCGGCCCAGAACTTAGGACGCACTCAAAACATTTTGTTGGTGGATGCATTGAATAGTACAGGGGTCGTGGAGGTATTTAAAGTAAAGTTACAACATTAAAACCTTGTATTTTTTTTAAAACTTGTGAGAATGTAGGAACTTTGACCCCTTTGAACTTTGATATTTCCGTAAATGGTCTAGAACAAAAAAAATATTGCAATAACGGGGAGAACAAGTGCCTTTCGGCTTCGTTAAGGGTCTAGTTACCCCTTGTAACTACATTTCTTATACTGAAAAACTAAAGAAATACTGCCGAAATCGCTGTGAATAAGAAAACATATTTATTATCAGATAGTTTGTATTTCTTTAGAGAAAAACAGCTTATACAGCAAGTAGCAGCACTAGGTTGAGTAGGGAAACACTTTCTCGTCAAATCTTCCACCTGGACACGAGTTGCCACAATAACCTGGAAGTCTTTAAATAAACCCCGGATACAGGATTGCCGAAGCAAGGAAAACCTGTTCAGGAAATGTGGGTATTTCTAGATGATAAAAAAAAGTGGAGAATTATAGATGACTCTACCCTGGAGTGTAAATGTGGTGTTGTTCCACAAACGATGGGACACTTGATATCGTGTCCTGCCTGTCCTGTTGTTTGTACATCATAGGAGCTGATGGACGCTACTGAAAGTGCCAAACTCGTTGCCAAGTTTTGGGCTGAATAAATTTAAAATACCATTGACACGCTAAGAAGAAGTTTCTTATTTCAAATGCTTATTTTTAATGCCTGGCTTTGTAGAAGGCGGGGCAGGCCGAATTCGCCGCGGGCCAAAGCTGTCCGAGTGCGGGTCGATAGAAAATGCTACCTTACTCAGCTACTGTTTTTGTTATTCCTTAAAAGATGTTTTTTGATTTGAAATAATTTATAGTTTAACATGAACCGGTGGCTCTTTATATCTGTTGGAGCTAAATTGTGGTATCCTTACTTATATTATAAATGCGAAACTAAGTTTGTTTGTTACCTTTTACACGCCTAAACCACTGAATCGATCATCCTGAAATTTTGCATATACGTTGTCAGGTGTACAGAAACGGACATAGGGTGCCTTTCATCCCGAAAAAAAGTATTGTTCCCGAGGAAAACAACAATAACTTTCTTATGGTAATAGTTGGCGCCACGTGTCTTTCGAATCACGATTGAATTATATTATGAACAGAGTACAACCCGAATTGATTGTCAAATTCTTAATTAACGCGAGCGAAGCCGCGGGCAAAAGCTAGCTACATAATTAAAAACAAATTACTAACGAACAGTTACCTCAACTTCTGACTGCACTCAAAACAATCAGAGTCAGCATCATTAACAGAGTTTCAAACAGGTGTTTGTGTATTATTAATTATTATAATTATAATAAAGGTTCTTAGAAGACCACCCAGCCATCGACGCTGGTATAAATCATCGGTAGCAGAGATCGGCAGTAAATATGTGACTATTAATTAAAATGGGAGCCATTTTGTGTTGACTTTTTATGATTAAATGATTCGTAGGTTTAAGTTGTGCGTGGGCTGGTAGCGGTTTAAGCGTTTTTTTCGTGGGGTCTAATATATTGGCTCAAGATTTATGGTGGTGCGGAATGTTGGCGCAATCTTATCAAGTGGCGAGTATTTTTTTCAGCAATTGTGACATATTCAAAAAAAGAATACCAACGTATTGTCTGTGTTTCTTTACAATATTCCACTGGTTGTCTCTGCATCACCCAAATGTTGACTGGTAGACATTATCTATGGCATTAAGTGTGCCTCACTATAATTATAATTTGTGTGTTTGAAGTTTTGAATAAATAAATATTCATTCCGTATTCCGCTTACGGTAATTTCATTGATATTCTTAATAGTGAACATCACGCAATCTTGGGTTTAAAATAAGGTAGTTTTCTTAAAGTTACTCAAATTAATGTGCCATATTAACTATTTCCTATGAATAATAAAAATGCAGATGTTTCGGTAATCCCATATCCGTTGAAACTTGATTTTTAATCACTATCTATTCACTTGCACGTTGTAAAACCCCATGGATCCGTGTTTAGTGAGCTCTTTGATTTGATGGCGTAATATTAGTTTTTCAATGAATATTATTACAACATTTTCTCTACACTCCAAAAAGTATACCTTACCTCTTACCTTTACCAAGTTAAGGGCTAATGTTCTTTAATAATTTGTTGAGTTAATGTAAAGTTAATGTTGTTTACTTTCGAAATACATCGGACTTCCTCCCAACTCAATCCAATTTGTCTTTACTATGCAGATTAGGTTCATAAATCGTATAAATTGATACAGGAAGCCCTTCCTTATCTTAAACTGATACCAACAATTATGTGTACAAATTAAGCACAGATAATTAATTGAGAAGAAGTTACACACAACTTCCACGAAACCTACGTATTTACTTATTTCCTAAGATGATACGAACCTATTAAGTCATCAAGTAAAGGTAAAAAAAGATAGATTTTCGTGGAGACTTTAGTTTGCTAAGTTTTCGAATGTTAGAAAGCAGTGCCTTTTTCTCATAAAGACTATGTTTTCGCCTGTCTCTGAATCCCCGTAGGGTTAGGCATAGGTGTACCTAACAGTACACCCATATTTCACCAGATATTTTTAAGTACCATGTAATAGGGGCGAGCCTTGTGTAATCGGGCAAAAATCAAAAATCCGTGGCTGTTACTGAGAAATGTTGGAAAAACTCAATAACACTTTGCCCGACCTGGGGCATTCATACATTTTCAGTATATCAGCTTTTTTGATGTGACTATCTCACTCAGGAACTTCCAGTTTTGAATCTAATCGGTAAAACTAGTCTGAAACATTGTGCCAGCTAGATGTTTGTCTAGTTGGATAAAATAAAAAATAAGATACAATCACCTGATTTCACCAGAAATAAAACGATCAATTTAATTGATTAAGCTTTAAGAAATCGAGATATAGCAAACTATTCTTTATAAGCAGTAGGTGACTGTTAGTCGCTAAATTAGCGTGTAACCGTCAATGTCTAAATCAAATGTCGCGAACAATTTAATTGCAATTACAGTTGTGCTTCAATTGCGTCTGCACATCATTGAATTATACCTCGTTCGTAGGGCTGCTACTGCTCAAGTTCAACAAATTAATTTCCTAATAAAGTAGTCATAATCATCTGCCCAGACTTTGCCCAACATAGTTGGGATCAAACACTGTTTTAAGTTTTCACTGTTTACAACTAAACTTATACTGTCACACGGGATATCAACCCGCGATCATGGCGCTTGCAACAGCGTGGAAATATCGGGAGCTCAAAATAATGAACAATCACGGAAGATATCCCGTAAGTGACAGTATAAGTATATGTTGGGATCGGCTTCCAGTCGCTGAATACCAGTATTTAAACATAGAACGACTGCCTATCTGACGTCCAAAAAACAATTATAGAGTTACTATACCCCTCGGTAAGACTAGTTGACAGACTTTCTGGCCATGCACTGACCACCTGTAACGACTGTCAAAGATCTAAAAATAACAGCGGTAACCAACGACTTAACGCGCTTTCCGAGGCACGGAGGAAACTCGGTACGTAACGTAGGCTGGGCAAACGTGGCTTAACCTAAAGACCAACCGGAGCGGCTGTTATTATTTAGCCACGAGCTCCTCACTGCTCTAATCCTTTATGCTGCTAGTAAATAATGAGGACAATATTATAAAGCGGTAGGACCTCTATCGAGAAACACGTAAAATGTCACGTGCGTCTTGTCATGCGTGTCTTCATTATTTGTTGTTCCGGTTTCTTTAAAATGAGTTTCTAACATTAACTGGCCTCCTTTTTAAGTTCTTTTTGAGATCTTACTAAGAGCTTGTCTTGTAGTGTAGGTAAGTACTGTTGATAGAGACAAACGTTAGTAATGTTATTAGTGAGCATGTACTCAGTGTTACAATTTTTGTATCACAAAAGGGTTTGGCTGTTGTAATTAAGCCTATCCTATTCTCGTCAATGCAAGTAGGCAGTTCCGAAAACTTTATGTAAAATTCGGGTAACTGCCATGGCCAACCTGGAAATTTCTCAACAGATTAAGAAACCAGGTGAGTCGTTCACCCACATTTTGCCGGTTATGTTTAAGTCTCATGTAATAGGGGGCGAGACTATTGCCAACAACCGGGCACAAACTCAGACTCCGTGGCTGCTACAGAGAAATTACACATAACATAACGTCACCTGCAATCGTACAAGGGTTAAGCAGAGGTGAACCTATTAGTACAACCACATTTCGCCAGTTATGTTTAAGTCCCATGTCAAAGGGCGCTCCCTTTGCTACAGACTATTGCCAACAATCGGGCACAAATTCAGCTGGCGTGGCTGCTAGAGAGAAATTCCTGATGGAAAAACTTAATAGAAATTTGCCCGACCTGGGAATCGAACCCAGGACCTCATACACAGCAGTCGCGTTTGCGACCACTAGACTAATGACACAATTGACATAGTATTTAATTAGGCAAATGTAATGTTCTAAGAGAGTAAGTAGCAGCCCTACATAGTTAGTCATCACCATCCTGCAATCACGACAATTGTCAAACGATGGATGGTCAGTGCATTGAAACAAATGAAACGTCATAAAACACGCTGTTGAACAATCGTTAAACCGCAGTTAAGCCGACGATAACATTAAATGTGTGATAAGCCCTAGCCCTAGGGAGCCCCTTTAGCTGGTCAGTAGGAGACAGTAACAAGATTTAACTGAGTTTATTTAGCTTTCAGTAGAGCTGTTGAGGAGCTCGTGGCTTAATAATAACAGCCGCTCGGGTCGATTTTTAAGTCGTGCTTGCCTAGGTTGGTCTGTGGATGGGTGACCACCCATTACGTACCGAGTTTCCTCCGTGCCTCGGAAAGCACGTTAAGCCGTTGGTATCGAGTGTCATTTGTAGATCTTTGACAGTCGTTAGGTAGTCAGAGGCCCACAAAGTCTGCCAACCTGTCTTACCAAGGGGTATCGTATTACCCAGTACTAACTGGGTTGTGGAGGTCAGATAGGCAGTCGCTCCATGTAAAATACTGGTATTCAGCTGCATCCGGTTAGACTGGAAGCCAACCCCAAAATAGTTGGGAAAAGGGTTAGCAGATGATGATGATGATTTAGCTTTCAGCAGAGGAAAGTATATTTATCTTCCCGTGGTTCTCGTAAGATGCGACTAAGGGACTTACCAGAGAATGGGCAGCAGCGTTCTCTGTGCTTTTATAACAACCGTACTGCGATCGCCAAGCCACCTGATAAGCGTGGTGATTATGGAAAAACCCGCCCTAATGATGAGCGCAAAACAGAAATATGTGGAGACACTTGGAGGAGGCCTATGTCCAGCAGTGGACGTCTTTTGGCTGAAATGATGAGAGGAAAGTAAAAAGTCTTCTACATCCACTCCCGAAAGTGATAAAACTCAAAATTAAAAATGAATTCTGGAACTATTTAGGTAAAGGTGAATATTGAATGAATCGACTACTGACCGAACGTCTGTTCAAATGCATTGCATAAACTGTGTGCAGATGAATACGGCAGGAATGATTGTCCTTACAAAAAAACAGATCTCTAAGCTTGTCAATGGCAAACGCTTTCGGTAGCGTCAATCAATAACTGTATTGAATTGAACCCAAAGTCGACACATCGATGGACTTACGCTTATCGCTGAGATCTGTCACCTGAGGCACGGTAACTCAGTGTTTGCTGCTCCCGGCGTAAGCAAACTGTCCACCAATTGCTCAAAAAAAAAAAATGAAATAAAAGATATTAAAACGAAGAGGTCGATTGGATACACGAAAAGATCGCTAGATGTCCTGCGCGTCCAATATAACAATATTTTTAGGATGCTCTTGAGACTGCCCCGGTTGTACAGCGCGTCAGAGATGTTTACACTGAATCGTACTGACGGCTTCCACGCTATCTTGCGGAAGAAACTAGCGTCGCTGGTAGCTAGAACCCGGGCCAGTGGTAACAGCATCCTAAAAACAGTGGTCGAGAGCCATGTGTTTTCCCGAAGATGACCGAGTAAAAAACTTGTTCATCTTCTGTGTAAAATGCTTCTCAAACTCACTGTTACTAACACCATGGACTTTTGTCATCTGACTACCTATTGAGAATAAACTTATATATATATATAATTTATCTTCGTTTTCATATCTTTTATTTCTTATGGGACAAAACAAAGCTGGTACTCTTCATGCTGACGACTTTGGTTATTGTCTTGTTTGAAAAAAGCTTCAACGTAACAATCTCAATACCCAATTCGTTACCACAAATCGTAAGGTCCGAAGATATCCATGACAAAATCGAGCATCTGTAATGACCACATTAACGTGACAAAAAGTCACTAATTCGAGTTACCTACGTATGTATTTGTATGTAGGTAGATGTATGCAAAAACGCAATAAGCCTGGCCAGGAATTATGCACGGATACGCGTGGTCAGTTGGATTGAGCACAATAAGTCACACGACGGTAGGATTACCATAAAGAGGACGTATTCGAGACATGTTTGATCACGATGTTCTACTGAATTTGTTAGTCGCTATGTTGACTGTAGTTTTATGTCAATTTCTACGACAAATAGTGTATTGAATTCTGTTGCTTTTAAAGTAATTTTGAAGAGCTGAGCGGAAAAATGGCAGTTCCAAATTGTGTTATGTCTTTTCTAACATAACGTAGATTGTTTGTATCTTCAAGACACAGCGCAGTTTTCAAGCTTAAATATGTTCATATTTAAGCTTGAAAACTTAAGACAATCTAAAATGGGGGTAATTTCATAGATTTTTAATATGAAATTGCCCCAATTTCAGTGAATGTAATTTGTTTTATCGGTAATATACATATAAGTTCTATTAATTAATTTCGTAATGCGTAGTTATCAAGAGCAACTCAAATTGAGATCACCCAAAACACACCACTGTAACCTATTCGCATAAGAACATTTTCAGCTACATTTTTTCCTGAAAATCTTTTAAACTGAAGCACTGTCTCTATAAGTCCCAACAACTTGTTTTAAAAATCCAGTTCACGTTTTATTGATGGTGTCCCTACATGTAGATGATGCTTCTTGTCGCCCAATCGTTCCCATAGGTCGGCACAGGTGTCAAACAGCTCGGGGGCCAATTTAAATCGCATTAACGTGATAACTCAATTGTACGCGGAATATGCCTACAGACCTATGAATCTGTAATTTTACTACATGGATTTATAATGAAAATGAATGGGTATTATTTTGCTGCTTTTCGTTTTTAACGCAAAGAAGTTTTGTTTTTAAATTAAGTTGAGAGCTTGCTTTCAGTAATTATGTTGACTGTATTCATGCGTATTGTTTTTTCACCAAAAATAAGTGCCTCGCAAAATTCACTTGTGTTTGTTACCCGACTGCGGCGAAGCCTAAAAGGAGGGTTATTCTACCTTTCAACTAGATTCTGAATATAGGGACGTTTCAGAAAAACGATGCTGTACGAAAAATGGATCAAACTTTTGAAAAAGCAAAATATATATATTATTTGTACATAAATTATGATAAAAACTTCATCTTCATTTATGTAAGTACTAGATAAACTGCCAACAAAAATTGAAGTATCTCGTGCCCGCGATATTAAGAAGAATATGAATATATGAAACTTTTAAACTTCATAAGGTGTAACATAATAAACGCAAGACCTCTCGTGTGGTCTTTCAGACCATGAAAATGAACAACTTTTGTTCTATGGCTTTTGGAAATTCGTAACTTATTTTTTTGTTTTACCATACATGTTGATCAGCTGATCGCGTCAATTCCTATAGAAAGTACTTTTTTTTTTTCGAATTTCGAAGAACTCGTAGAACAAAAGTTGTTCAGTTTCATGGTCCGAGAGACCACACGGGAGGTCTTGCGTTTATTATGTTACACCTTGTATACAGTAAATAAAAATATACAGATTGATTTTTTTAAGTGGGCGTGGATGGCTAAATCCGAAACTATGAGGAATAGCGAAAAATACTCAAAGGAGTCTCGAGCCCGATTTTTATGAAAACCAAAACTGCATCCTTAGATTTTTTGAAAATCAATATTCCTAGCCAGGAATCGAAAAAGTTGATTTTGAAAAAAACCCCTGTATTTAGAGTAAAAGATTCTTCATTTTTGTTCGTATTGGTACCACGTACCACATCCACACATTCGCACCTCTCAACATATGACATTCGCATTACTTATGGAAATGGGTTCCATTAAGTCTGATTTAAATGTTAGTGCTGGTGCCCTGGGCAATTTGTCCAATAAAGGGCCCACCATTAGCATCGCAACAAATAATATACAACATAACATATTCTTCTAGGGCGCTGATGTACGGAGAGATTTCCTTTGATAGTTCGCGAAGCCATTTTGTTGGTTGAGAAAAATGTTGATTGTTCGTTGTTCGCGTTACAGATTTGTGTAGGGCTGAAATGTGTGATGTTATAGGGTTATTGGTGAGATGATCTGGTGAGAAAAGTAATTAATATACTTGGAAGAAAACAAAAACGGTGTAAGCTTTGACTCGTAAATAATAGGCAAAGTTCTGAAAATGCATCTTCATGATAAAAGTGGCATGAAATTAGTTTAACAGGAACGATTATTGGTAGCTATTATTGGCTCATTGCGTTTTGGCAATATCAGACATTAGTCTGATATCTTTAAACAATATACATACAAATCAATACAATTGAAATGTTTGTTAGTAATTTCATAAAAACATTTTTTTACTGAATGTATTTGAATATATAAACGGTACATATAACAAAAAAACGGTTTTAATTTTTTAACTGTCTGTTTGTCTGTCTGAATGCCTGTCTGTTTGTTCCGGCTAATCTCCGAAATAACTGAACCGATTTTGACGGGACTTTTTGGCAGATATCTGATGTTATAAGGAGTAACTTAGGCTACTTTTATATCACTTTTCGAAAAATTTAATTCATGAAATTGTTAACCAAATCCGATACCAATAGGGATTTAATATATTTAAAATGATTTCACGCGGACGAAAGTCGCAGGCGTATGTTACGTTCCGTATGTTACGGTGCATAAAATTCAAAAGTATTCAAATTATTCACGCCTGTAATCCCCGATACGTTAAGTTGTACCTATGAGCCCATGTACCTAATAAGGAGCAAACCCATTAAATTACCATCGACCGAAACAGACACAAATCCAGACTCAAAAGCTATCTGTCTTCAATTTTCATTTTCAAAATAACAGTGGAAAATTTTCCTTTATTCTTATAAGTACTTGCGATAAGGATGTACTATGGTTACACTGTACTATTTGTCTGGTATGAAAATAAACAGCACATTACAATGCCCTTAGTATGCACGATGTGTACCGAGCCTTAAACACGTAAATAGTGCTGTGTCGATAAGGATCGTTAGCGATTCGCTTTTTATTTATGATTTTATTGTTGCTTTATATTTTACGAGCGATATGTCGACTCGCTCAGGGCGCCAATTACATTACACTGTTGTTTTCACTTTTTCTTTTCTTTTATTTTGTTGTAGCAAGGCAAAGGCTTTTTACAGACATTTCTGTCCTATGCATAAAGATAGATATTATCAATATTTTTCAATAGATTTGTCTTCTGTCGTATCTGAGAAGGAACCCCATTCGTATCTTCCTAGCGGGCTTTGTAAAATCATTAGATAATTTTATTGTTGTCGTTTTCATAGATAGGATTCCCTAGAAGGTCATACACTGACCTTATTGATGATATCCTTCATGTGCGTACCTACAGGTCCCGTCACGTAAAAAGAACGCTGAACGACTGTGTAGGGGATGTGTCTTCACACGGGTATAGTCGTATCCTGTAGTAATAAGCTAATTGTTTTATAATATAAGTGTAATTGTTTTATTGTAGAATCATAATAGGTACTTTACTAGCTACTTAGTACTTTGGAATAGGCTGGTATTCAAAAAAGAAATAATGTTTACTTGATTGGCTAGCGTTCTTTTTACGTGACGGGACCTATACGAGTACTGCGCATAGTAATCGCAACTGGCGTGTGTATGAACTGATGTATGAACGCAAGTATGGCAAATGGTGGCGTGCTATTTTTTCCAGTTTTTCTATGTATTTTCTAGGAGCCTCTCAGGTTATAAATCTCTAACTGACCTGTTGGTAGACACTTCATAAACTTTTGAAACAATATAGTTCATTAAACACTTTCTTCTGATCTTTTTAATGCCCGCCAAACACACAAAAGTATGGACACATTAACAATACTTTTCAAGTTTCTCTCTTTCTCAATAAACAGATAGCGCATGCGCAACTTTCGGTACTTCGCGTTTGACATGAGATGATTGTTACAGACGGATGGACAGACCGAGGCTTATAATTAAATCTCTTATTACGGTACTTGTGTGTTTACGGTTTGTTTATTTAAATAGAAAAAAAGAACGGGCATTTCACGCACGTTTTTAATAAGCTGTATTGAGCATGACCCCATGATGTATGATTGTCTGCACATGGATTGTTTGAAAAAGCAATTGAGGTCTTTTTTATTGTTCCATTTGGTTACTTGACTTAGACTGCAGAATTACACTAAGGGTGTAAATAGAACCGTTATTGAGATCATTTTTTTGTTTTAGACCATACTTAACTTACTCAATAAAATAAAAAAATGATCTATATTGTAAATACCACAAAAGCCATTTTACTATTTTAATTTGAAATATCATAAAATGTTTTTTATTTTAAACAAAAAAGCGCCTTCGTCCTCTCTCCTATTACCTATTAATTTAACTTTGCTGTGCCCGACAGGGTCCATAATTGATTCAATGTTTTAACATACCAACTGTTTTATTTTAACATTATGGAATGCAATAAAGTATTGAGTATTGAGTATTGAGTACTTGGGAACGTTCTACTCGTAGTTACGGACACATTAGAGGTTAAAGTTATAAATGTCTCATAAGTTTTTTTTAAATACTAGTTTTTAAGGTTATAACTTTACTTGAAATACCTCTATGACCCGTTTACTATTCAATGCATTAATGCACAATGTTTTGAGTGCATTGAGTTTTACCATAAAACGTGATATTTCACCCCAATAAAAAAGTCGTTTCCCAGCAATAATTTTTGCGTAGGGTTACTTAGTTTGATGTGCAGAATGCTTGGTTGACAGCTTCGTGAAGGGTCCGTTTACACCGGTATTCAGATACTCCAGCATGGTCAGACCAGAATGCTATCGGAGGCAGCAGCGGTCCACATGAAAAACCTTGGAGAGGCCTCAGAAATCCATCAATATCCAGTCACAGGCTTGACATAACCCTCTCTCAAGCTACGCCATAGCCTTCCACATTCAGTCTATCCCAGCCACCTTTTCTAAGTCCTCATCAAACCATCTAGCTGGGAGACATCCCACTGTCACTCTTGCCATAGCAGAGTTAAGGGACAGTTACAAATAGATGAAGATCTACTGTTCGAAGTTCATCATATTAGTAAAAGAATGCTGCTGCTCAAAGACTTCTGTTTGGATTTTGTTCTCCCATAAATAAACGCGAATTCCGATGGAATGGAATCTCGTCAGTCTGGATTAGTTTTAAGTAAAACTAATCCCAGCTTAACGTGTTATAAAACATTTATTAGTGTGAACTGGTGAAAAGGTCAGCGAAAACTGGTTTGTGAAAGTCTATAACCATAAAATGTACTTTTAATTTCTTAACATTTTTTTACTAAAATTCATCTCATCTTGCTTCCGAAGACACAGTTTTTAATCAGTATCAGGGTACTGGCCCCTGATCAAAAAAACTTTACATTACATAACATTACGCCTGTAAGTCCCGAAGTGTTAGGCAGAGGCCGTAGAGGTGCACCTAATACCAAATTTCACCAGCTACGTTTAAGTCCCGTGTAATAGGGGGTAAGCCTATTGCCTGGCAGGCCAAAGTTCCTGCTGGGAAAACCTAATGATAACACTTTGCCAGACCTGGGAATCGAACCTACGAATCAAAGGTCTCATGCATGCTAATCAGTCGCGTTTGTGACCACTAAACCAACGAAGCAGATGAAATAACTTTACATCCACTTTAATTCAAGAATGAGAGCACAGCCTGTGGTCATTAACTGTCGTCGCCGAAGCAGGACTGAGAAACTGGCGTCGTTCTGGATTCGTTCTTCCCGAGTTGGGCGAAAAATTCCAAAAAGAACGAAAAATAAAGATAATACACACAAACATACACACACATACATACACACACTCACACCACACCACACCACACCACACCACACCACACCATCACCGCACCACACCACACCACCACATATTTTGTGTGTACATAAATAAATAATAAATAAATAAAGAGGACTGGATCAATACCGGGGAAAGCTATTGCCCAACTAATAGGAAAATTGAGAAAATTATTTCCGACATAACTTTCTTTCATACCAATCTCTTTAAAAAATTTAAACTTGAACGCATTCTAAACTGTATGTTCCACAATCAGCATTACCTAGAAAACATCAGCAAAACATTCACCCAGTTAAAACTGTCATGGCAGCGTTATCCACGAGTAAGTTGAACTGGCACGTGTCAGAACCTTCAATTTGTTATTTGGCATGTGTAGAATTAAATTAAACAAAAGTAGGTACTAGTACACGTGCCGCGGTGTTGCCAAAGTGATACGGCGAAATTAGTGTAACTTGAGACGGTAGTACTTAATACCGGAGTATTATAATCACACATTCACAAAAATTTATTGGTTTATAGTCAAAACTAGATAATTCCGGATATTTTTTGACTGGTCCAGTGTCCATGGAGAAGATGGACCGACCACCCATCTCGTTAATAAAGTCATGAAGGACTATCATGTCATCATCTAGACCATGACTCGGGGTTACTCTAGAAAATCTAGATTAAAAAAATGGGCCTGCTCTGAACCTCGATCACGCCAGATGGAAAGCGATAGATGAGGTCTATGATGGAACGTAGTAGACGTCGTAGACGAGAATGTCTTACGTTTGAATTACGGCCCATCTTAATCTAAAATGCGTAATATAATTTAAAACAACTAAGCACAGAATAGCAATTTGCCAGCAGTTAAAAACTAGTAGTCCAGTAGTCTAGTAGTAGTTCCAGAGTTTCAAATTACAAAATAATTTATTTCACATTTTAAACCTACATGGGCACTTAAGAAACTTCCAAAAATAGATTGCTCGGTTCGGATGGGTCATTTGTTATGGAAATGAAACGGCAAGAAACTCTATGGTAGGTAACTATTAAGGAAAACATCTCAAAAACTCAACACTGTGCTGATGTGAACAGGCAACTTTGGCATTTCATCGTCGATTTCGCTGGGTCTCTTTATCAATTTTTTTGCCAATCTCCACTGGAGTCCGCAATCGATAAACGAACTCACCGTCTTAACCAATCACAGCTCTGTGCTTTCAAGAAAGAAAGCTGAAAGTCGGTACAAAAACTACTGTACTCCCTTTTAATCTTTTAAAAGGGAGTATGAGAGGCTGCGGGACTGTTCGAAAGAGATACCGCGGCCCTGGAACACAAAGGGCAAAGAAGGAACATGGATGGGTTTTAGTCAGTAAAAGTCTGACACTCCCTCCCACTCCACCCAGAGCGGGAGGAGTTATTTGATGATTTCCCATCCCAAAAAAAAAAAAGGAGAATGAGATATGAAGGTGTTCGATGATAATGTTTTCAGCTCATCAGCATCATCCATAGCCCGACTGAGACAGAGGCCTATTACCATCAATGGGTGACCACTGTTGGTTATATGCCTCTTTTTGTTTGTGTCAATCTTCATGTGAATGGCGGCACGGTGCAGTGAAGCCTAAGCGATTGACTGTTGCGCTGCGTGTCCGATCCCGCACGGAATAAATATTTGTATGACTTATAGATAATCCTCCCGGGCCAGTCTGTTTGTTGATGTGAGTTTAAATATTTGTAAAGGCACCCAATCTTAATGTGGCAACGTTTAAAAAAATTGTTTTTATGCCAGTCTCTTCCTCATCATTTTTCACCTACCGGTTGCATAATAACCATAGACGTTTAAGTGTAACTTTAAAAGGCAATCAACCTACCAACAAGGGTGACCAAGTCACATTCAAATCTAAGATTTAGCACATAACCAATCAAAATTAGCATAAGTATCGATAATCCACCACAAGCGGTACCGATCATTAATAAGCGAGGACATAAATTTCGTTGTCATCAAAACATTGATGTTTAGCAAGCACCATGGAGAAGTAAGCAATGGAGTGACAAACTGTTAGAGGTACAAAATCAGTGTGTGGTTTTGTTTACGTGAAGGTGCGGCTGAAAAATATGGTCAAAGGCTGATCTATACTTATACTTATCTATACTAATCTATACTTCTATACTAATATTATAAAGCTGAAGTGTTTGTTTGTTTGTTTGTTTGTTTGTTTGAACGCGCTAATCTCTGGAACTACTGGTCCGATTTGAATGATTCTTTCAGTGTTGGGTACTCCATTTATCGAGGAAGGCTATAGGCTATATATCATCACGCTACGACCAATAGGAGCGTAGCAGCAATGAAAAATGTTGCAAAAACGGGGAAAATTGTATTTTTAATAACTTGACGCGGACGAAGGTCGCGGGGAACAGCTAGTAATATTATAAAGCTGAAGAGTTTGTTTGGTTGAACGCACTAATCTCTGGAACTACTGGTTCGAATTAAAAAAATATTTTAATGTTGGATAGCCCATTTATCGAGGAAGGCTCTAGGCTATAAAATATCACGCTACGACATAAGGGGCGGAGCATCAACGAAAAATGTTGCAAAAACGGGGAAAATAGTATTTTTATAATAATTTCACGCGGACGAATGTCGCGGGCAACAGCTAGTTTTTTTATATTACACAAAGCTACTGCCAAACTGTAATCCAAGTTTTTCGAAAAGGACGTCACTCCCTTATTATGTGCGGTCGCGCTGGTAAAACATTCACTTTAAACATGTTGAAATCTCTATTTCCCTGCCCCTCTCTTCGTTTTGGTTGAAACCTTAATCTCTATCAGACAATTTGATATGCGTGATTAGCAAAGTTACCACAATAAGATTAAAGACAATAAGATTGGGAGATAGATCTCTCAAAGGCATTACTGTAGTCGTCCTCTGTAGAAGACATTCAAACATACATAGATAAACTTACGCCATTTCCCCGTTTCGGGGGTAAGCAGAAACTACAGAACGTTACGATTCTGGCACAATCCTTCCACCTCGTCCACGTTCATTCGCCGCTATAAAAGAATGTGCCCTTATCCCTCCAATAACTCACTCATCTGTGGTCCAAGACAATTTGTGTGGCTACCGAGTTTTAGCAAATCCGCCAGCCGGGCCCGCGACCGGTTGGCCTGATGTTTTTTCTATCGTGTCCAATTTCACACGGACGTGATAAGTGAATGAACGCCCAATAGCGTGAGACCCGTATCCTGTATTTTATAGAAATAATTACCATGGCAACTCGATTTTTGCATTTTTAATTAATTAGGAAGCGACATCCAGTAAACGGTATATTTGTAATTAGGAAAATAATCAATATTCGGAGATGAAAAAAATATCTGTGACCAAGAAAATCATGCAATGAGAGTGAATCATAAAATACTAATACGCCATAGTGACGTATAGTGACGTATAGTGACGTCATAGAATGAGTACTTCACGATTACTGTGTACGTCATTAATGACGTCAGAGTATTATATGATTGAGTCCGAAAATCAGAGTAACGCAAAGACACAAAGAGCACAAGCACAATAAATAACAATTCTTAAATATTTAGGAGCAGTAACGTAAACAGACATATTAACCAGGTTATGGTTCCGGCTTTGGACCCGGCATTAAGGCATGCGGGAAATTGGGTCCCGCATGCCTTAATATTAACTGTCGCTTAACTAAAATTTAATTACATTATTCAGACGACTAAACGAAATTAGAAAGATCCTGAAAACGATCAATTTAATTTAACCGTCTATTACCTGTTTACTATGTAGGTATTTAGGTGTAAAGTATTTTTATGCCGTACTCAAAGCGAATGTATTTGAAAGAATCAGTTAGCCTAACCTTAATTTTAATCAAGTCAATTAAAAACTTGAGCTTATCAGTTTCGTTAAACAGCGATACCTAAACCACATGGAAAGTGACGACTCCGTCACTTTCCACGATACGATCTTCTTCTTGTAACTTTTATCTAATATACAGGTTCTTTCCATCTAGATCAACTGCTGGTACATTATATCCATCAATTAGACGCCTCTTAAACGTTTACATAAAATACCTTCAAGGAGATTCTATGAATATTCATACTAAAAGAGATATCTTAAACGATCTCAGAATACGTAACTTGTTTTGTAAAGGAAATGTTCTGAGATTGTGTAACTGATTAATCAGGGCCCTTTTCGTTTTTGTGGTAATTAAGCTAGGGAAGTATCGTAATCGTAATCATCATCAAGATATCAGCCCGCAAATGTCAATTGCAGAATTATAGAGGCCTCACTAACCACAAAAAAAACTGTGCCATTATGTTGCAATGATTATATTGACAACATTTTTGTGTAATTTCCTTTGCCTATGCGATGTGCCAGAGCCATAGACAAATTAAATAAAACCCACAGCATAAACCTTTAAGTTTAGAACGTGTTCAAACTTAACAACGAAAACTTTCAAACCCTTTGTCGTTGCCCTTTGTTACTGGCCAGTTTCAAATTTCAATCGAATGTCTTTGGAATATGTCATTCAGAATCTGTCATTAGGTCATGTCATTCAATCTTTTGACACCTTAAAAAATTGAAGGTTTTTGTCAACAATACTGGCCAGTTACAAATTCCAATCAAAAATCGACTATTCGATTTTGGAAGTGAAACAAAATCGACTAAGCGTGGTAATTTTAGACAGAATTTACGCGCTCCGAGATTAATATTGTTCAGTGGTGTGTACTTAAAGTTTTATGTTACAGGCTGAGAACTGGGAACTTTGCGTAACTGTCGTTAAGACTACGTTGGCAAAACTGACACCTGGTTAGTAGTAACTCACGGTAAACGTGTGATAATTCGCTAAGCTACTTGAGTTAATAGGCTACTTGGTCATTTTTCAGTGCAACGCAAATCAAACGAACGTATAGGCAATTATGTGCCTAAGTATAATGCCGTTTAAGTTCCTACTAATTAATGATTTTTCATGAAAGTGCCGTTTTTTATATAAAATGCATGTACTCATACAAAAATTAATACTTTTCTTCTATACACATTGCGATTTAACTCCCGGCGGGGTAGAATTTTAACTTTGTTACAAATTGATCCGCAAAAAAAAAAAGTGGTGGAGTAAACGTATTACTTTTTATCTAGTGCAGATACTGGAAATTGTGCTTCTTCTTCGTAAAATCGATAAATGTGATTCAATAATTTCACGTTATGTTTTATTATTTTTTCTAATTTGTTAAAAACCAATTGCCATCAATACAAAACGTAGGCTGACGAACTTTCTTCAGAATAAACTTATACTGTCACTTACGGGATATCTTCCGTAATTATTAATTATTTTGAGCTCCCGACATTGCCATGAACTCGGGATAATCATCCCGCGAACATGGAGCTTGCAACAACGTCGAAATATCGGGAGCTCAAAATAAATAATAACCACGGAAGATATCCCGTAAGTGACAGTACAAGTTTAATTTTATACCGTGAAAGCGTAAAACAGTGTTTTTCTTCAGGATATCATTGAAACGATTATTTTAAAAGAAATATCATGTAAAGTGAATAGGGAATCCCCTATACTATCATCACCAGATAACAATATAATGTAAATATCTAATAAAATCATAATGTTGATATTTGATCTACATGATGATTTTATTTGATAAAAATGTTAATTTATCAATAATAACTCACGAAATTACGTAAAACCTTATAGAGACTTACCCAAAATTATGGTTCGTCAAAGTTTTATTTTTTAGGAACTCGTTAACGTGAATAATATAATCTTTTTATAACCTGGTTCTAATTATAATAGTTACCTATTCATGCAAATTTTCTTATAATAGTACCGTTTTAATAGTATGTTTTTGATAATAAATGGATTTATCGATCCATTTAATTGTGTGTCTGGCTCACCAAGATACAGCCCGTGCCTACTTTGGGAGTCGCTGTTAAACCCGTCAGCATTCTATTGTGTACAAAAAAAAACTTTTTTTCTTTCAAGATTTGTGGCCTTACCAATTTCTATTCATATGTCATGAACGTTTTCCTTTCAGTAACAGTTTTACGTTCTACATCGCGTTTCTTCGACGTACAAGTACCTTTCTAGTTCTATAGACCGACCGCTTTAATGAGTCCTCGCGAAGGTATCCATTTAAATGGAATATTTTGAATGTTGATCACGTAATGGTTCAATTAGTATCGTAATACCTACGTGGATTATGGTTATTTTAAAGCAAATAACCCGTGGAAAATATTGTTAGGACTTTGTGGAGCTTAATGTGCCTTTAATGGGGCTAGGCGGAGGACTCATTAAAGCGGTCGGTCTATAGCTTATTTTATAACATAACATCACGCCCGTAATCACCGAAGGGTTATGCAGAGGTGTACCTTATAGTACGCCCATATTTCACCAGTATGTTTAAGTCCCATGTAATAGGGGGCGAGCCTATAGTAACACTTTGCCCGACCTGGGAATCGAATCCAGGACCCCATGCTCAGCAGTCGCGCTTGCGACCACTGGACTAACGCGTCTATCAAAAACAAGCATTTTTCAACACAAATACGGCACAACATACTTCCATTATTCCTAATGCAATTGATACTTGACACGAGAAAAAGCGACAGGAAAAATGTAATTTCTCAAGTTTTTCCTCGTATCAATCACTCATAAAACATACCTACTCATCGCTCATTAATGTGCTACAAAATATTGGTTAGAAAACCTCGTCATTTGCCCGTGAAGTGCAAGCGTGGGTGACGAACAATCACAGGTATCTGTCAACATACGTGTTGTTTGTACAAGTCCGACACTGCGCCGGCGCAGGCGGGGCGGTAGGCGGGTTGTCGTATGTAGCAACTGTGTATGTGATACTTGTATTGAAGTCGTGTTAGGTATGATTTGTTCAAGTTTTTGCAGATGTGATATTTCACTGTTGTACTTGTCAGATTTGTTAGGTATGAATGGTATGTGATTCTGAGGGGTATCGTATCACCCAGGTACTGTAGGCAGCCGCTTCACATAAAATACTATTACTACTATTGCACCTACTGTTTTGTCTCTGCATCACCCTAAAGTAGACTGGTAGAAAATGCCCAAGGCATTAAGTCCGCCTTTGTACATTATGTGCATAAAGTTTAATAAATAAATAAATAAAATAGTGGTATTCAACTACATTTGTTTAGACTTGAGGCCTACCCTAACACAGTTAGGAATAGGCTAGGCAGATGATAATGTGTCCGATTGGTTGTCAAAGTTTCTTAGCAAATGATTAATCTCAAATTCCGAATGCCTCCGTCAGCCTGCCATGTGAAAATTTAAAAACAATCATAGCTTTAAATCACTGACACCCTGGTAGTCATAGTAAGTAAGTAGGTAAGTAAAATTTTATTTGTTTAAACATGGTGTACATGATACATTGCATGCAAGATAATAACGAGATAAAGAAAAGTTCGAACATGTTCAGCCGCATATCGTGCCGTACAAATTGGTAGGAAGAGATGGTGCATAAACCGTGATAGGTAATGTAGTGTATCTATTTAATAGATATGGAAACACTATCTCACAGCCAGAAGTAGTCAGGTAGCTGTCACTAGTGACAACTGTCAGTCACACGAATGGCGGGAAGTTGGAAGGTGAAGCGTACCCTGGACTGGGGCTTGGTGGTGTTGGTGAGCCTGTGATATAGTTAGTAAATGTGTTATCAACCTATTAGCTCTGCTACAAGAGGATACTACAGGTAATATTTATCAAAACTTACATTATTGAAATTATGTAGGTTCTTAATAAATCATCATTATTCATTAAAGATAAGGTAGTCATGTAGGGTATAATTTACGCAACATACACCAGGTCAGAAATACAAGTGTTATTTTTGCCTGACAGTAAAACAGGAAAGCCTACAACAACGACTCAACCGCATGCAGTATCGATAAACAAACAGGACATCACTAATGCTACTAACTGAAGTAAGTACGGATGTGCAATATTTATGATCAATATTTAGTATAGCGGATCATGAACGAGCCATGTCCGCTGAAACAGCGATTAAGTTGTCTATTTGATTGTACCATCGACAAGTCTACGGTATGGCAGGTACTAAGAGTTATATGGGGCAACAGAGGTACTAAAGCGATCTTAAAGCGTTCACAATGTTTTATTTTAAAGTTAACATCATCCGCCTAGCCCTTTTCCAACTATATTGGGGTCGGCTTCCAGTCTAACCGGATGCAGCTGAATACCAGTATTCTACATTGAGCGACTGCCTATCTGAACTCCACAACCCAGTTAGTACTGGGTAATACGATAGCCCTTGGTAAGACTGGCTGTCAGACTTTTTGGGCCACTGACTACCTAACGACTCAAAGATCTACAAAGGACAGCCGGGACCAACGGCTTAACCTAAAGATCGACCCGAGCGGCTGTTATTATTTAGCCACGAGCTCCTCTAAATAAAGTGTTAACTTTATTTTATAGTTAACACTACACTTAAAAGAAAAAAAACTGGCTAACTGTGGGTGTACTATTAGGTACACCTCTGTCTAACCATGTGGGATTACAGGCGTGATGTTATGTTTATTTAAAAACAAAAACAATAAAAACAAACGATTAACATACAAGTATACGAAAACAACAATGTGTTTGATTTTACAGAAATGAAAAGTTGCGCCTACGCACTGCGCGAATTACAATCGTCAGCGAATGTTAACTATGTCTGAAAGAAACTTGATAAATACTACGAACATAATCAATCACTTAGTTGTGTTAACTCTTTTAATATCTGATCAACGGAATTTGATAAACAGGTGTTTCTATTATTGTTGTCATTATATTTTATCGATTGACGAGACTTCATTGTTTTAATCCTTTTTTGTTTTCGTGGTATCGGCTTCTATGGGTCTGGTCTAGACTTTTAATTACTTTTTAATTGATATTCCATCATTTCAGTTTTTCCTGGTTGGTTGGCAAAGGTGTTGGAGTTGGTTTATTTTATACCCACTTTTTACTACCCCCTTTTACATGTGCTTTTATACATATTTAAGTACATAGGCCTATGATTAACCCTTTGCCATCAATCGAGCATAATCAAATGAAGTTGTAATAATAATGTTGTTGTTGTTGCAGAATAATTGTCTATAATATAAATAACTAATGAAGTTCTTCATACTTAAATCGTAATTATAGCCAATCAATCTTTACAAGTATTGACATTGTTTATCTTTTATTCATTTTATATACACATTTTTGACATTTTTAAATATTTCTAAAACAACCATTTAAAAAAACATTTAAAAATATAAAAAAATATACATTAATTAATTAATTAATTAATTACATTGTTTATCTTTATTATTATATCATCTCTAGTGTATTTTGTGCTGTTGCATGCCTTCTGGTTAAATATGGCTGTTCCTTATTATATTTTTATGTCACCGTGTATGTTTTAGTTTTTTTTTTGTGTGGTACCAAATTGACAATGAAAGAACGAAGTTGCAACTTATTCTTTTCGCACTAGTCAATTAATAGAATTCATAACAAACGGAAATTACAATACTTAGCTACTTTTGTAACTTACGCAATGTTTACGATTGTCCGTCTCAGTATTGCGTTGTTGTGGATAATATTATTATATCAGTCCCACCAATTAGTTATAAACAGTGTCAGAATACGTAATCTGTGGTAATTTTGATTAGTGCTGTACGCAATGAAATATACTGGGCACACTTCAAGCCGCATAGCACTGTTTCACGCCATTTGTAGTGGTTACAGTTTCTTATTTAATTCACCAATTCACTCGTTGGTCTACTGGCCGCAAGCGCGTCTGCTGAACATGAGGTCCTGGTTTCGATTCCCGGGTCGGGCAAAGTGATATTGGGATTTTCCATCAGGAATTTCTCAGTAGCAGCCACGGAGTCTGGATTTGTGCCCACTTGATGGCAATAGGCTCGGCCCCTATTACATGGGACTTAAACGTAACTCGCGAAATGAGGGTGTATTATTAGTTTCACCGCTGCCGAACCCTTTAGGTATTACAGGCGTGATGTTTTGTTATATAATTCACCAAAAGACAGATACTGTACAGTGTACGGGTAAGTACTCAAAAGTCAGTTGAAAAAATTCACTTTTCTCAAGGCGGTGCTGAAGGATGACATGTCAAGAATAGGTGTTGTAGAATGCACGCACATGACAAAGTAGGAACATCCCTCTATCATTTGCCTAGCCTTTTCCCAACTATGTTGGGGTCGGCTTCCAGTCTAACCGGATGCAGCTGAATACCAGTATTTTACATGGAGCGACTGCCTATCTGACCTCCACAACCCAGTTAGTACTGGGTAATACGATACCGCTTGGTAAGACTGATTGTCAGACTTTTTGAGCCACTGACTACCTAACGTCTGTCAAAGATCTGCAAATGAGAGCCGGGACCAACGGCTTAACGTGCTTTCCGAGGCACGGAGGAAACTCGGTATGTAACGGGTGGTCACCCATCCAGAGACCAACCTAGGCAAGCACGGCTTAACCAAGAGATCGATCCGAGCGGCTGTTAGTATTTAGCCACGAGCTCCTCCGCAGTCGCAGTCCTAGGCAGGCGCTCCATGTAAAATACTAATAGTTTCAGCAACAAACCGACCGACCCGAGCGGCTGTTATTATTTAGCCACGAGCTCCTTCTCAACGTTCCTCTATGAAACTCATAAATTCGTAAATTATTAATCGCAATTTTGACTTCTTAGATAAAATGAAACCACAAATTAAACACTACTTAGAGCATGCCTAACAAAATAGAACAAGTCTAGATCCAACTGCCTTATCAGGACAGTTGTTTGTCTCAGCATGTTTCAGACCAAGACAGTTCGCAGTCGTGATAGTCCTAACCTATATACTATAGCTATATACTCACTCAATAGATAGCGGTGAAGACCCGGTTTCGCGGGACACCGTTGACATTTACTTATACTTTCTCGGTCAGAGTTAAACCTATCTTTTATAACCTTACTTGCTGATGTTTTCACTTTTAGAGTTGGGTCATTTTGGTCAAAGAACATAGAAAATAGAAGCAAGGCAAATCACAGTAATCCTTGAAAAGTTAAGACACAACGGCAGAAGAGCTTTTAAAAAAACCGGTCAAATTCGAGTCGGACTCGCGTGTGAATGGTTTCCTTTAATTTTTAATTAATTTAAATTATTTTTTGTTATAAGTAGCGGCAACAGAAATACACATTCTGTGAAAATTTCAACTGTCTACCTATTACGGATCATGACATACAGCCCGTGTACAGACAGATGGACGGACGGACGGACGGACGGACGAACAGCAGAGGCTAAGTAATAGGGTCCCGTAGGTTATCCTTCGGGTACTGAACCCTAATAAAGATAACATAAATCTTTGTTAAAAGAGAGAGACAAGGACAGGCTGAAAGCTACAGCTTTTGCACACATAAAAGGCGCCGAATCAAACACCAAACTCAAGATTATGCGAATACGAATTGCATACCTAATATTTATATTCACCTACGACACAAGACAGCTTTTAGTAAACCAAATATTAAACCTAACCCTGAATATAAAAAAAAAGTTCTTAAGTATGACGTAATTTCGGCTCAACAAAATTCCTTTGGTGCCCAGACTTGACATTACCAGTAACATATAAAGTGACTTCTAAGTGCCCTAAGTACACACCTGTTTACTTCAGAAACTTTACTGCTAACCGGCCGATACTTTATTTTCATATCAAGTGCTCAAAGTAAATAACAAATAAGTTCCATGTTGATTTTTTATAGATTAAGCGACGATATAACTCCAATAAGTCGTGTTAAAAGGTCGATACTCCCGAAACTGAAAATAAATATTTAAGAACGATTGCTGGGAATTATAGTTTGTCTATTTGATTTTGTTTTTTTTTTTGTGAAATGCGTGTGTGTGTAAATACTTTGACAAGTCATTTTCTCTACGATAGTCATAGAATTTATATTCTTCTTTTCATAATCATCATCATTCTCCTGCCCTTATCCCATACTTCTCTTTTACTTGTCATCTTATCAGACATCTCCTTTCTTGCCATATCATGCTTCACACAGTCCATCCATCGTTTCTTTGGTCTTCCTCTACTCTTAAACCCATCCCCATCCATATTCAAAACTTTCCTCTCGACATTTTCCTCATCCCTCCGCATCACATGCCCATACCAAGCCAACCGATTACCACACAACTTTTCAGTCACAAACTATTTAAGCTGCAATTAGGCTCTACAATTGTTTCTAAATTTGTTATGAAACATCGTAAGACAGTCTATTTTAGAACACAAGGAGCATTTAAATTACAAAAATATATCTGTACTTACCTAGTCTGAAAGATCATGATTAACTCCCTGTCTTTATCCGAAGGCTGTCCATACATCATCTTTCTTCACCCCCTTTCAGGTAACATCGTCTTTCATTCAATCCATCATCTAAAAAAACTTCATACTCAAAACGTTCCTCACAACATGTCACTTCAAACGTCAGTGTGACAGATACTTTTACCAAGCTAAAGTTTTTAACAAAATCCTCTTTACAAAATTCCTTATTCGAAGTTTAACTATGCTAAGTCTTGAATTAAGTCCACGATACTATCTTAAAACGGAAGCTCCAATATATTAATAAAACTGAGCAAATCTAATCGTGAGGCGTGGCACGACTTCACCTTTCCAGCAATGTAGACGATGCAGGGAATCTTACTGAAACAGGAGTTACGACTTATGGAGTACGGACATGACTTTTATATAGCCACTAAATTGTCAGCAAATGTTAGATTCGGTAACGAGTCTTCAAGGCCTCAACCATTTAATTGTGAGCGAATTTTACCAATGAAACTGTCAATGTCACTATTCCTTGACAGCTCTTGAACGCAGTTTAAAATTACAGAAATGCCAAAGAGATCTTTTCTGTAGCTATTATTTTCCACGTAGGTAGTAGCTAAAACGATTTTAATTTGGAAAAAGGTTTTCTTCGAGATGTCATTCCCATCTCACCTTTTAGATTTAAGTGACTACGCAAATAGAAAAAAATAATTGTATAAATATGTCTCAATGTATTTTCTAGTAACTTGGAATATTCCAAAAAGGCAGTTTACCTAGTCGTGTAAGTATTTGGAATGTTTATTATCGATACTACATGATCAGCACATATTTACTCACTTAGCGTTACTGGCACCTTGTACATACTATGTTTTATGTATCTAGCTCAACAACGTGGGTGGAATTCTCGGTTTACTTTTCACACAAAAAACCCAAACATTATGGTGTATATCATCACCATATTACGTCGTCTCCACGGAATTTATAGCTCTTGTCATAAAATAGATACGTGATAGAAAAAATAAAGGCCGCGGGTAGGTCGGGCGTATCCTTGCTCCTTGTGCTTGCGTCACCGTATCAACAAAGCGGTGCCCACGCGCTAATGTATTCAACGCGGCGATTGATGAAGTATAAAATTTCTTAGTACCGTCTCACTCACAATGGAATTATGATAATTTATCGGTTGGCTTGTGCCGGCCGAGTGTGTGGGAACGCGCGCGGCACGGGCTTTCCCACGACGGCGCGCTACGAAGAAGAACGTCTCATTGGCTACGATGAGAAGCGTCGCTTACGCTGTTATCCGCTCGCGTGTCAGCGGGCCCTTAGCGCCGACAGGTCGTAAGCACCAAGTGGCCCGCGCTCGGGGCACGATTCGCCTATTCCGAAGGCGGTGTTGACACATAGGACGTTTTCCCGTCTAGCGGCGTAAGACAGAATTGGAGTAAGTAGCGTCACGGCGGCTTCGACCGCACAATGGGTCGGTGTCGAGTCGACTAGCGGTGCTGGGAACGAACTCACACCTCTGCAAGGTGATAGTCAATGTTATTGTTTTGACTGACTAATTAGGATGATGCTTTTGTAACTCAAGGATATTGTTTGTGATAAATGGCAATTTTATGTCGTGTTCTAGGATTACAGTGAATAATGGCGTTATTAAATTATATTTATAGAAACATCTGTTAGAAGTTAAATGGCTGTCAGAAAGTATTAATCATGTCAACTATAATAAATAACTGTAAAGCCTGTATGAAATATGAATTTATCGGTAAATGGCTAGAAAAAAAAACTAGATAGTTGTAGGAAAAATATTTGTAAAATGTAACTCACATTGCTGGTTTTCAAATAGAGTTTGTCGTGAGCCGTGCAGGCAGTCACGGCAACATTTCTCTAAGTAGGCCACGAGGTACAAATAATAATTAATAACACACGTAAGCAGTAAAAAGTCGGTGCGACAGTAATAATTTCTATTCGTCACTCTGTCTGTATGACCGACGGAGGCGATAACGCGCCTCATGTCGCCGTAGAACTGCGCCCGCGCCGACGGCACAGGGCTGCCACAACCACCAACAAAATATTTAAAATTATTTCTCCTCTATTTTCGACTGCGATTTGCACATCAACACGAAGACCGGTTTTTAACAACGAATCTCTTTTATCATTGCGCAACAATTGACCAGAGCATTACAATTTCAAAATATTACAACAAAACTTGTAATAAGGACTTTATACAGATCTTTTTTACCTAAAATAAAAGGAATTGTGTCCTTTGACAGATATTTAATTCATCGCCACGAGTCACCTTGTGACGTAAGAGCGTATTCTTTGGCGCGCGAATGGGGGAGCGTCTTGGCGTGCGTACGCGCAGGGTGGCGTAAGGGTGACGTAAGGAGGGTGCGCGTGGGAACTCGTGCTAGCCAGGTGGGCAGCTGCTGTCAGCTGAGACCCTCACTTGGAAGCACAGCTGTTTGAACTTACCGGCTTTGATTTAATACGAAGTAATAGTAATGAAATAAATGGCGCCAATTTTTGACCAAAATTATCTGTGACGTAACGGTTTTTTCCAGGGTTAAAATTCTTACTGAATAAAAATCTTTACTGAGACTGAAAATAATGTGCGTATTGAGGTAATTAAAAAAAAACTTAGGTCTTTAAAACATACCTGAATCTTTAGGTACGCATATGTATAATCTAATAGTGACTTAGGCCAACTATTAGGCATTCTGAGCTTTTGTTTTTAATGAACATCTTATTTTCTAAGTTTGGATTTTGAGGCCAACTTAAGAAGGTACCTACAGAAAAAAGACAAGTTTCCTGTAGAGGCTAATATAATTTTATGAACGAAGTCATTATTTTGTAGATAAAAAAATGAGTTTTGAATGATAATAATACAGATACACTAAAATTTATTAGGTACCTATTATCTAATCTAGTCTTTAAAATCAATAAATAAATCTGACGTTGAAATAAATCCCGGAACCCTGCGTGTGCCACCCCTAGTTTTATCACGGGCGTTTTGCCACAATCGGTGTAGGGCGCATAAAAGCGGAGCGACGGGAGGCGCGCGCGCCATTCGCTCACAGACCGTCGCGCGCGCTCCAATGATCCTACCCGCCCGTACTATGTCGCCGCCGCACGGCGCCTTCCACCCGCCCGCGCACGCGCAACCCGACGAGGAGCCCGTCTCCCGAACATACCAATACAGAAAAGTCATGAAACCCATGCTAGAAAGAAAAAGAAGGGCACGCATCAACCGCTGCCTGGACGAACTCAAAGACCTCATGGTTACCGCCTTGCAAGCTGAAGGAGAAAATGTCTCCAAACTGGAAAAAGCCGACATCCTGGAACTCACCGTCCGCCACCTCCACAGCCTCAAAAGGAGAGGCCAGTTAGTGCTGAAACCTGAAATGTCCTACCAAGAACGTTTTCGTGCTGGATTTACTCAGTGTGCTACAGAAGTGTCTCAGTTTATTGCGAACGCCACGTTAGCTGCCACTGCCATGCAGCGACAAGGCCCAGTGGATCCTCAAGCTGGAGCGAGGCTGCTGCAGCATCTTAGTAACTGTATAAGGAGGTTGGAGAATCCTCAAGTGGTGCAGCCTCAGCCGATAGCGCCGAATGGTGTGGCGAGGCCGACGCCTCTGCAGGCCATTGCGCCGGCACCACCCCAGCAGCAGCAGGCTGTAGTCCAGAGGACATCGTTACCAGACCGAGGGTTGAAGAGGCTAGCAGAGCCGATGGACTCGGAAGCGGCGCTCGCGAAGCGTGCGTACGCGCCGCCCTCGCCGCCGCACAGCCCCGCCTCCGAGTCCGACTCCGCCCAGTCGATGTGGCGGCCGTGGTGACGAGGAGCTGCTCCTCCGCCTCGCATGCTGGACCGTGTGACAACGTGTGATAATCATTTAGTTGTTGTTTGTTTCTATTAACGTTCCTAGAACTGATGTGTGTTAAAGAAGTATGGGTTGTTCTCGCTTTGCTTGTTGAAGTTTTACTTTTTTATTAATTTAATAAATTAAGGTTTTTTTGTTCAGTAGTAATCTGTTATTTTGTATTCCTAACTTCAACGTCTTCCGCGTCGGTTAAAGCATTTACTTGTACGTTTAAGTACCACGTAGCGTAGTTAGCACCTAAGTTGTACTGTGATAAATAGTTATCTTTGATAGGAGTTGTTAGGTTAGCGAAACCGTAGAGGATGTTAACTGTAGGCTAAATGAATGATAAAAAGAAAATAAACAATGTTTGCAACAATATTTGTTTTGTTTCGGTAGCTACCTTGTACTAACACTGATAGTGATGCACCTGCATTATTATAAATGTTTCATATTCTATCTATAACTAATCCTTATTTATTTATTCATCAACTAACTCTACCTTATAATCTTCTTCAACTTCAATACCATTATTAGTTTCAACAATTTAACTCGTAACATTTCTCATAGTCCCGCAATATCTCATCAACTAACTAATTAGTTAGTACATACGACTCAGCCTCTTCATTTCCTTATCACAAGATTTAATTCACATCTTATATAGATATTGCACTGGTTACACTCATAACTAAAGGTCTCGTTTCCTTACAATCTCTAGTTGCTTCAGAAAAAAATCTTTGAGCTCAAGCTGAAAGATATCTTATTATTTTTTCTTTTGAGTCTAAATTGCGTTAGTAAAACTATGATTGCACATGTTCAGTAATATTGTAATGGAGTGCTGTTTTATTAAATTCTTGTAAATTTCTTTGTATTGTAAGCGGGTGTAGTTCACACGGTATTCAACGACCGTGCCAGATTTTATTGCCCAAGAGCATGATCTATAAAATCATTCCGCTTTAGACCAACGACCCGGTTTATAAAAACAGCTTCTATTCTAGATGATAAAGTGTTCTTAAAACTTCCAAATCAACATAATTATGAAATAAATTGATTTGGTGTGACTCAAGGGCGAATCATGGGTCCGTCCCTATTTTTTTTTTTTAAATGGCCCTCCGTATTATTATCATTGGAGACATTTGGACCATTGAGTTCTCCGATAAATTCTCCAAATTTTGATTAAAAAATAACTATTTTGAGAAAAATACATGCGATGCCTCTATTAAAACAAATCGGATAAGAGACCCTAATATAAAATCACCACACTTGACATACGTAATCTTGCACAGTTCAATTGCTTCGCATAAAATAAAACGTGATACTAAACCACGAATTACTGAGTCACAAGATTTTATTTTAGAATGTAAACAATCGTCAAATGGCTTACTAAGAATAACATTCATAATAAAAATGTTATGAATGCGAAAGTAATTCTGTCTGTCTATCACCTTTTTACAACATAATGGCTGGACAGATTTCGATAAAATTTGGGATACAGTTAGACTATGCCACTGGTTATGACTTAATTTTATTGCGGTTGTATGTTCATCTAGGATAAAAATCGACCTCAACATAAGTAAAGACGCGTGTAAAAGCTACTATTAAATATCGTGATTGAAATTAACGGTAAGTGATAATAATTATTGTGCTACTTATTACTCAGACTTGTGCCACTAACATCACTATGCAGCTAATTCGATTATTATTTGCTTTAGACAAGGCACAGCACTAACTGACTAACTGTAAAGCTGTAGGTCAAAGTAACTTTAAATTCTTATTGCAAGAGGTCATCTTAGCATCTTCATGTCTGAAAATAATAACTACGGAAATCTGAATATATTTTTGGTCAATCGGGGAGTTTTCGACAATATTTTGTTATTTGTCGATACTTTTGGGCTGCAGACGACTATTAGACATAGGAACCACTACCTCCCGACGTTGGCGCCCCAATGACTTGATTGGAGTTTATTGACATTAGTAGACAGGAGGACGCTACTGCCGGTATCGTTACCCTGATCCTTTAATCTCTTTTTAAGACACCTAATAAGTAGGTAAGTCCTGGGCCCGGTTAGTCCAAAACTGATCTAGCTTTGAATTTTGGTGAAAACACCTAATAATAGCAAAGAGATCATTTCACTATGCCCAAGGATATTATTACACAGCCAGATGACAAACCCTAATTCTTCGGATTCTTCTTCCTGTTTTTCGGTCACAAAGAGGTCTCTAATTTCGCTAATGAATTTCAAAATAACCTGAAGAAAACGGACAGGAAATAATTTATAAAATTAGCACTTGATAAATAAAGCCCCTTTACAATCAAACAAACAGTTTTATTTAATTATCGTTGCGACCAAATCGAGCGCATCCAAAAAAGCCGTTCGTGTTACAAGACCTTTAGAAGGAGCGATTACGGGCGGAGAGGCGGCGCGCGCGCATGGAATAAGACACAGAAGCCCGACAATGGATAACTAGTATTTTAAACAACGTTTGATAAGGATCTCAAACATAATTATTCGCAAATATGAAAAGGACTGTGAGATTTAAATAGTGGCTGACGTGTAGGAGATTCTGGTGTACCGTAGTTCTCAAATTCTAATGTAGGAGATTTTCAGCAGATACAATCATCCTTTCATACATACTCCTGAAACTAATTATTATTTACTAATACACCCAAATTTTTTTTTAAACTCTTCTACCCGATATTAGAATACATGTGGTAATTTTCAACAATTTTCGCATCTTGAAAATAGTAGACGGTCAAAAACAAAGTAGACCATCGTTCGAACCATATTTTTTCATTATCGCTGATTCGAATAAAAATATGAACATACGGGCTTGGTTCAGGTGGCTTGTTAGACGCAAAAGCAATTCCAAGTATGTTGAACTAGAACAAAATCGAAGCTGTTATAACTACAACAAAATTCACCCATAGTAAGCCTTCTGCACCTACCCATTCGCGGCGCATGCCCAGGAATTAGTTCGGTACAGTCTAATTGGAACGCCATTGCGTGCGCGCAGGCGTGGGAACGCCCGGTGAAAATACTATGGATCGCCGCAATTTGAGATTTAGTTACGGCAGTAAGCTTTTTTGATACTAAACGTTGGAGAACGTAATTTTGATGTGCGATGAATTATTGTTTAGTATTGGGATGGATGGGAATCTGGAATTACTGTTTTCAGTATATTACTACTAAATTGAAATAATAAACATAAAATGAGCCTTTATCGCTGTTAGATTTTAACTTATTTGACCAAACACTACTCAAAAAATTATACAAATAGAGGTAAGAAAACTATATTAACTTAAACTAGAATATATTCTGGGCATTCGGCTTATCGCACCTCTTAACAGTTTGTCTTTCGACAAAGGCCTCCTATAAGGATTTCCACTTGTCTTTTGCTGTCCGTAACCATTCTGGACCAGCTACTTTCTTCAAAACGTCTTCCCATCCCTTTGGACTCTCTACTTCTTTTGCTTTCCCTAGGGCGCAAAATTGAACAAAAGCTGGCAAATTAAATGTCTTTTCTTTAGGAAATGTGATAAAAAAAAAAAAAAATCAGACCTTGTCTATTTTCAATTTTGAAAACAAATATAAAACGAAGTCATTGTTGTTGGTCGTGAAAATTACATGGCTGGTTTCTACTGAAATGCTCATGCACATACATAAACTCACGCCTTTTGCCAATGTGGGTGGAAGCAGAAACCACGAAACAGCAGCTGCTACGAACCTTACGTACTCCTTTCGCCTCATTCACGATCAAAAACCTTCCACAACAATTTCTTAAAACATTAAAACACGCAACCAACTCTCCAACGAAACATTAGTTCCTATATATCTTTTCCTAGAAAAAAGACCAGAAGATAATTTGCATAACATAATTAAGACAAAGCGTAGTTACAAAGTAGAAAGTGGTCTAATCAATGTTCGTATATCATTGACAATAATTGTTACAAAAAGAAACACAATCTTGATTGTGGCTGACAATTGCATTGTTCCAGTCATTATCAATCAAGCGAGGCTCTCATAATATACGACTTCTGTTTAACCTTTTTATTAGTGTTGAATTAACATAACTTTATGACTGTAAGCCGATTGGGTCAGCAGTCTTCATCTAATTACATGGTATAAGAATCAGTCTATTAGAGGAACTCGTGGCTAAATAATAACAGCCGCTCGGGTCGATCTTTAGGTTAAAGCCGTGCTTGCCTAGGTTGGTCTTTGGATGGGTGACCATCCATTACGTACCGAGTTTCCTCCGTGCCTCGGAAAGCACGACCGTTGGCCCCGTCTGTCATTTGTAGATCTTTGACAGTCTTTACAGGTAGGCAGTGGCCAAAAAGTCTGACAACCAGTCTTACCAAGGGGTATCGTATTACAAAGTACTAACTGGGTTGTGGAGGTCAGATAGGCAGTCGCTCCAGGTAAAATACTGGTTTTCAGCTGCATCCAGATATACTGAGAGAGACTTGATCGGAAGCTTAAGGAAAATCTACTTAACAAAAGTAAAACACAATTGTACAAAGGACTATTAACACTTTTTAGGGATAAAAATAAAACTAACCATCTCAACCAGGCTACCTTTGAGACTAGACTTACATTAATATTTTATAGTTAGCATGTAATCAAAATGCCTTTTATTAAAAAAGTACGGGATACCCATTGACGTATTAATAGTTGATCATCCCGTTCCGATATCGTAAGTGGAATTGAAACAAAACAGGTCCTAGTATTGTCCCATGCGCCATAATCGTAAAAGTGTACTTAGGAAGGCAATCGAGTATAGCTTTTGTAGCACTTTTAGTATCGAAGATTTGGAAATATTATCTGCATCATCTACTGTTTTCCAACAAATTCTAGTATTTAATTATTAATCCGAAAAACTTGATTTTTTGACAGATTCACAGATGCTCAAGGCTTCGTATGCTTTAGTGCGGTTAACGCTCATCAACAATGCGAAAAAAAAACTCGCAACACATTCCACTAATTGATGTGAAGTGTAACCGGATCACTAATTAACAACTCCTTCGATCAACCTCTTCACTAAAATGGAGCTATAAACATTAACATTTTAACACTGGCCATTGTCCGCCATAACGGTACTATCCGAGACGAGAGTGTTTTGTTTTTATTTATAAAAAAAACACTGATATATGGATATCGAAAGTACAGACAAGAGCAACTGGTTTGCAACGGATTAATTTACAGTAAAGGTCACAAGGACGCAAGTACAAATAAGGACATAATTATAAAGCCCACGCCAATAAAACTTATAAGCCCTTTTTAATTCTACATTAATTCTTTGTATTTTTTTTAGTTGTTGCTGATTATTCTTTGCTACTGTGCTACTGATATCCAGTAACTTTTTAAAATGCAGGACATTTTTTCTTTTATTTTCCAGGCAAACTTTTCCTTACTTAGTTATACTTACTTATTACTTAGCCGAACGAAACGGAAACTGACACAAACCAAAGAAAATATTAAGATAAAGTTCAGTAAAAAGGTCGTGTGTTAGAAAAAAATATCTATTGCTCTCAGACATGACTGTTAACAGTGCAATAACATATTAAGATTGCCTTCGATCGATCGAAAAGTCTTTACTAGGCTTCCTACTTAGAGCAAGAGCTTTCATACATAAGCTCTTAAGCTCGACCTATATTAAGCTTAATGAAAAATATATCTTTAAGATTAATAAAATAACTAAGCATAAATCTAAGCAGGAAACTATTACAGATAATAATTAACGCCAAATGCAGGAAGACGTGCAATGTATACGCCACGATAGCTATTACGACATCTAGAAACATAAATTTGTATGAGTGAACGGAAATAATACAGACTCAGATTAATCTTGGCTAAATGTATCCGTTGCTTGTGTGTTAGCCGATGAGCTTATCTTAGTCGTGTCTAGACTAAACGTCATTTCAGTAGGTAGTGTTTAGTAGGTAGTACCACGAACTACATGCAGCAGGATGCAGTTCGTGGTAAAAGAGTGAGAAAATCTTAATCTTAATAGTGTTCTAGTCATAACTCAAAAAATAATAAGAAATTTTGGTTTAATCGTGATTAAAGATTTTGAAGTAGACTCTTAACTACTGAATCACAAGATTAACTAACAGATTTGACCAACAGTTTAGGAAGATTGTGACTCTTTTGATAGAAGCCAGAAAGTTTAAGATTCAAACGACGACAAGAAGAACTTAACGAAATAACTAGAATACGAAAACATGAACACGAAGAAAATAAATCATTCAGATAGTGTAGAACCAAATGAACAGAAGATATTTGGTTCAGTAGCAGATCACAAACTACGATAATAACGATTATATTATACACAATATCAGTAAACGATACACATTTATTTCAAAAGAATTACATAACGCTTCATCTTACCACATCTTCCTTCAAATAGACAAGAACTATTTGTAAAGGCGTTGAACGAAACAAAAACAAGTGCTTTTGATCGCGTGCCCGTCTCTTTACATCGCAACAGTTTAATTACATAAAACAAAATAAGTAATTGAATGGATGACTTCCTATATCAATGGTTATGATAAGTGCGATGTAGCTTTAGCTGTTGAGTTCCGTATCTTTTAATCTTCATAGACTCATGTTATGGCTTTACGTTTTGGTGTAGTTTTGGGCTAACATTTGAAGTAGATAGTGCCAGTAACACGAAGAATACTATTTGATTGGCCTACGAAATTGTGTAAAATTTTTGGAATAGCTAAATATTCAGAAGGCAAATTGTAAACTAAATTGGAATGCCATGGTGGAGGCCTTTGCCCAGCAGTGGGACAGAATAGGCTGATATAAAATAAAAATAGTCACAATATTCCTGGCCAATCTGTAGCGTCGGTCTCCACTCTAAATTGTTTATTCTGACGATTACTTGCTAAAGAAAGTCACTTTGACCATTGTCAGTATCTCTCCTGTCGGGACATACGTTTCAATTCTTCTCTTGTGTATACTGTTATAATCTTTTGTTAAACCATAAACCAATGTAACCCTAAAACCATTACCTATAAGTAACGAAAGCGTAACTCAACAAAAAGTAAAAGTGTTATTTTTCCATTGCGTTGGTTTGCTACGAATCTGCCTCCAGTTTTACGTAAGTCCCTTTCGATTCCAATACTAAGATGTTTCGATCGTCCATTTTGATACTTTCCTTAGATTCTATTGTGATTTTTGTAATAGATATTACAATTGAATACGGTAGCATCACCAGCACAACAACGTGGTGATAAAAAGTAAGCATTTTCATTGCAAATATTACTATGGAGTCCAATAGAACGCTGGGAAATTGTAGAATTTTATTTTATAATATACTTATCGGTTATTTTATTTATATCATTGGATTTTCAATGTTTTCTTTCATATTCCTATGTAGAGTGTTTCAAGAAAGTAGTAGTAATTGCTCCATATAAAATACTGATATTCAGTAACATTTGGTTAAACCAGAAGCCGTCCTCAACACAGTTAGCTGATGAAGATGAGTTGTGATTATATTCGCTAGGTCCTCTTTTCCACCTTTGTCATTAACAATCACTAATTTAAGTCCTTAATTTTTAACCTGGCCGTCCTCGTCATTGGCAGATGCAAAATCATCATAAAAGTTCCATCGATCATAAAATTGTTGCTATGTACGATGGTCCATAGCAACATTCCCATCAATGCATGCAAGTATATCTACAGTTTGTAATGTTATGCCTACAAACACACACTCATCTTCGAGAGTACCATCACGGTATTTAGCTTGTGGGCGTGTGTAGGAGGACTGAATAATGCATAGATTATTAAGTATTTATCAAACTAATCGTGAGAATTGATGATTTTCTTCAAAACCCATCGATTTGTCATGCCCACATGACATACGACGGACGTGCGTTGGCTTTCACTTACGTGGTTATACGTTTCAAGATTAAATTTTAAAATCGAATTTAGTTCTTTGTCAAAAATATATTTAATTTTAGTTTTCGATCTCTTCGATCGAGACAATATGAGATCGATACTTTCATCGCCAACTTTTTTTTTTTTTTTAATCTACTTATGTTTATGTATCTATGCCTCCGCATATATGTATATCTTGAAGCCTAGCAAGTGTTAGATCTGTCATTCATACCAAATAGTTAATTATTTCCTTGCTGATTATCTCCGGCGGTTGTGTGTAAAGTTTCAATCAACTAATTTTAGTACCACACACTAATTACGCGCATTTTAGCGAGGCTAAAGTTCGCAACGGTCTAAAATTAGTCGTCTAGTGCTAGTCGATTGCTTATTAGCTATATTAGATAATAGTTCGTTACTAACAAAAAGATTTTATAATGTGGCCGGTGAATTTATTCTAAATAGGTTTTAAAAACAAAGGCAACGCATTTTTCTTCATGAAAAAGTAAAAAATGATCTGTAGGTACAGTCGCCACCGCATCAAGTTACTATAAACTGTAAAATTTTGTCATTCGATTTTGAACCTAACCAACAACATTTTATGGTTTAAAATCATTTGGAGAAATTTGACAGTTTGTGGTAGCTTGATATGCTGGCGACTGTACAATCTTCCACCGAATCCTTGTGGAAAAGAATATCACATTTTTATTCCCATTACTTTAGATCACGTACAGGGAACAGTGCATTGGAAAGCTATGGAGGAGAAATTTTCCCAGCCGAAGCCTTCACTTTTTTTATTTAAGAACCTTAAAGGTGTCGTATACCGAGGATTCCGAGGACGGTTACACGGCACCATGCAGCAAAACACGACGCCGTCAACATACGTTAAGGTTTTTTTATATGTATTAGTTTATTATTAATTAAGATTGTTTTGTTTATTTATATAATTATGGGCTTTAGTTGCCTGATAATAAAATAATTATGATAAAATAAAAAAATGAAGTCTCAATATATTCTAAATATTACATTACACAGACATGGTGTACCTTTAGTTTAGACACAGACAAACAATGACAAAAATCATCAAGAAGCCGTTACTCCTCACTTCATCTCAACCCCTATCCACTACATTTCTATTTGCTCATAGACATCTCTATTTCAATTATTGACATTATTGTCTGCAGGCATGAAAAGCGCAACATTGCACTCGCACTTAAAAATATAAAAAATAAAAAGTAATTAGAATCGTGACGACCTTTCGTTTCAAAGCCATGGAGTTAATTGATTGTTGTAAAAAACGCGCAAATCTGTGCTCCAATGGACGCTGAGATGGTTTGTTTTTTGAGGTCCGTCCGGTTAGGGCTGACCAAAGACGTTCAAATATTTACGAGCGGTAGACGGGACAAGACGAAGAAAATCGTAATCCAATACTTATTACTACCCTGCCGGGGCTGCGGGTCTGTTCGAAAGAGGTACCGCGGCCCTGGAACACAAAGGGCAAAGAAGGAACATGGATGGGTTTTAGTCAGTAAAAGTCTGAAAAAAAAAACTTATTACTACTATTTAACAACTCGGTCAGTCTAGAGTGTCATACGCCCGCTTGTCAGGTAGCATTCGTGTGTCAAAATCGAAAATGTTCGGGATCAAAATTTTTGTATGAAAATATTCCTAATCCGCTCTATAAGTCTTTTAAATCTCTTTGGGGCTGACCAAGGAAATGTTTTAAACTCTGAAAGTCGTCTGTCTTTCTGAGTTTTCAGGAGAATAAAAGCAGATCTTGCTTTCAATATAGACTAAACAGGTTTCCATTCTGACTTCGGATTGACCTACTTCGGCAGAGAAGACGCGAACGCCTGTAATCCCTGAAGGATTAAGCACAGATGCACCTAATAATACACCGACATTCCACCAGTTATGTTTAGGTCCCATGCAATAGAGGACAATCCTATTGCCATCAATCGATCCAGACTCCGTGGCTGCTACTGAGAAATTCCTAATGGAAAAAACCAATTACAATTTGCCCGACCTGGGAATCGAACCCTGGACCTCATGCTCAGCATTCACGCTTACGACCACCTGACCAACGAGGCAGTCCAGATAATAGAAGTGTGTGGAAAAGGAAGAGGAGGACCTTGCCTTACAACGGAGTAATATAGGTTATATGGATGCTATAACTTCTTGCAGTCCACTTCAGATCTATTGCTCTATCTTAAACAACACGTATATATAGGGTGTCTGGTAATTAGTGACTGATACTTAAACACGTGATTGTACTCATGATAACAAACAACTTTCTCAAAGAAAATTTTTTTATACTCATTCACTATCACAATTACACAAAAGCCGTATGAAATTGGCGCGCGCGCGCCTTTGACCTATCAGCTGTTAGCCACGTGACGCCGTTTTGTCTCGGCTTTGTATCGGTCACTAATTACCAGTCGCCCTATATATTTGCAATTGCTAGATTACATTCTATGCCTGCAATAATACCATACACATTTCATTTGCTTATCTTCTCATCAACCCACCACATGCACAGCAATGCACTTTCGTTTTCATTTGCAAATAGAGGGCAGCAATGCCAACTACTTACTGACCAAAGAAACATATGGATCCTACAGCGATAAACGGTACTTAAAGACTAAACTATTTGCGGAACAAATTAATTTGTTCCACTTAAGGGAGATGTACAGGGTGTTAGGGATAGCCCTCCACAAACTGACAGGGTGCATTCAGCTCTTATTTTGAATCATATTCCACTGGAATTTTTCTCTAGTTTTTTTTTTGTTACTATTCCTTTATTTCAACGTAAAATTACATTCCCTGTACGCGACACTCCATTTATGTAAATAATAAAATCAAAAATCCAACAATGGATCTTGAAATAATCTAACGAACGACGCGTGAAATCAGCTGTTCACTTCATGCCTGGCTACAGAGTTCATTGCGTCGTCGCGCTTGCCGTTCGCTACGTGCGTTTTGCCACGGTAACGATACATTGCGTATGAGGAAATAAAACAAATCTTTATTGGATTCCCATAACATTCCTGAAATAATTTCTTGTACCGGTCATCTTAGTATGATATACTGCAAAGCTGAAAAGCAAATGTTCAACCCATTCTGAACAAACGCGAGATTGGACCCAACTTCAAAGGATTTCTGATTCTCTGATTTCTCTTTTCCTGCCCACCATGCAACATGATTTCCAGGGTACGAATGAAGCGAATGACAGCGCTGTATAGAAGGTTTCATAATAGCCAGACATTTGGATGGGCGTTCTCACGAAAACAACATAATATATGATATTTTTCTTATTTATTTTTTTGTACTCTATCACTATGCTGTCCTATTTGACCCCAAGGTTGACTGGTAGAGAATGCCTTGTGGCATTAAGTCCGCCCTTTTGTACATGAAGTTTAAATAAATAAATAAAAAAAGAAAAAGAAACAAATAAGTAATAATTTTATCTGAAAGAAAATTTTTTGCTAATCGGAAAAATGTCAGCCCTGAAAACGCTGTACGCAACAGTAGTGTAACTCCGTTGAGCAACACAAGTGCACTGGAGTTTGACAGATGGACCAAACATTTACATAAACGACAGTGCACTCAACTAGAACATGTCAGAAATGCAGTCAGGTGACAAAAAAGTGGCACAGACTAAATATTATACAAAAGGTCTAAATTGCAAAGAAATTGAGCAAAGCTGTAGTTGAAAACAGTATAGTGCCTAAGATGTGGTTGAAATTAATTAATTATAACGACTTTTAACCAAAAGGTTAAAAGTACATATTTTTGTACTATTATAGATTTGTTGTTTGTAAATAATGTAAATATTCATAATAAATTGTATATCCAGGAAAAAATCTTAGTAATTAAAAAGGTTTAAATAATACTAGCTTTAGAAAATCAATTAAATAAATTTTATATTAAAAGTAATAATATTAATAAATTTTATATTAATTAAATTTAATGTAAAAAGTATCCGTTAATGTCTGTATCTGTAGATCATTGTTGAGTCAGTGGCCCGATCGTCTGACAACCAGTCTTATCAAGGGGTTCCGTATTACCGAGTACTAACTGGGTTGTGGAGGTCAGAAAGCAGTCGCTCTATGCAAAGTACTGGTATTCAGTTGCACCCGGTAAGATTAGAAGCCGACCCAATAAAGTTGGGAAAAGGCTAGGCAGATGATGACGAAGTGTCTGTGATTTAATGCTCGTGCGCCATATGAAAACAGGCTTTTGTATGTTGTTGTATGTGGGTGGTATTATATGTATGACGTATAAAAAACTAACTCATGACCAACCATAACACAATTCACCATACCTGCAATTTCAAAACACACCCTAATTGAACCCAAAACTATAGACAATTTCATTTATCTCTTTTATTTACATTACAGTAAAAGAACAAAATAAAGTAAGTGTTACGTTAGGCATGCGGCGCGGTTGCGTCAAAAAGTCGCACGTCAGAGCGGTCGTGATTGCGGCGCGCGCCGACCGCCGTCACGCGCCTGTGGGTCGTGCACGAGCGAGCAGGGACGAACTGGGCTGCGAATAACTTTGGTGAAATGAGGACTGATGTAGACAGAATAGATTAGCAAAAAGAGACTTAAATTCCACCGGAAAAACGAGAAAAAATTTAGCTTTTGACCTAAAAAGGTATTTTAAGTCACCGAGTTACCTGACCGTGCTAGTCAATCAATAAATTGAATTGGAAACTTCTAATCTTCAATGTTGAAATGAACTGTGTTTTAGTGTGTTTGGCATAAGATTAAAAAATCCACTATATTTCGAGAGCTACTTAAGTATGAAGTTTCGATACATTCAGGTCCGTCAGAATCATTTCAAAGATTCATCTTCCTCTTAACTACTTATATACTGTTCTTACTGAAATACAGCTTAAGTTGCAGTAAATTAAAACGCCCACACTTTCACGGTCAGTATCCACCATCAAAAACTTATCATTAACATCCCGCCATAACTTCCGTTCAATCATCAATCACCTACAATGGCCAATCAAAAAGCCGTTAATCCAAATCCGCGCCTGCGCACAACTCGCCACAGGCGATAGTTTTCCCACGGTCGCGGGCGGCCTGCTTCGTGGCCAAGTATAGCTCTGCCATTTGCATACCCGCCCCTCACCTCCTACCGTATTACACGACTAAAGTACCAAGACCACTTACAAAACAATCCATCTAAGAAGCAAACGACTCTTTAAATTGACAGCGTAACATTTGCGGTAACGACGTCCAATTCATTTCTTAATAGACCGAGACTGGCTAATGTATACTAGTTTAACTAGATTTGTATAGGCGATGTTCTTGTCGATCGTAATTTTGACAACATTGTCATTACAGGACGTAGACCTCTTTGTGCATAATATTACAATTTATCAGTTTGTGGGAAGATGTATCGTGTTTTGACGTTGAGTACTCAATTTACATGAAGTTTCTGGTCACACGCTTGTTTATTTAAAAGTCACGTGTGTTATCTAGTCTCTGTATATTGTAGTCTAAGTAACTAGTCTTTGAGGTGGCAGGACCTGTTGATAGTATTCCGAGAATGCGGGTTTGGTGACCGCCGAGGTCGGTCGGCAGCGGGGACATTAACATGTTAGAAGTCTATGGAGATTTTAGCTTGACAAATGGGACTTCACTAAGTTATTTTTCGTCAAAAACGTTCTTTAGTTCAATTTTGTAGTAAGTAGAATTTAATCAAACTTGATTTGACTTCGTATCAAGAGTTGTAACAGTTTACGTTTTGACTTCCCTCAGTAGTCACAGTAGCGAAGGGTTAATTTTTATAAGAAGTAAGCTGGAGTACACATCTTTAATGTGATTAATGATTATATTATTTGTCTACAGAATACTGACTGTGCCATTTTTCAAAGGGAATCCGGTAGGAATCGAGTTGTATGAAACCTTCGCGACTGGAAGTCACGTAAGTTAACTTTCACTACTGTCCCAATACCCTAGAGAAGCTGAAAAGTGTTATCTTTTGTGTGAATCTAGAAGAATAATCCCCAGAAAAAAGTTCTTACTTGAAGGGTTCCCCAACTTCAATCCTTATAATACATTTAGAAGATAGAGAATGTCTTCTTCTTTCATTAATGTGGAAGCGCGAATGTAGCCCGCGAAATTCAAATTTTGAACGATTTTTGCAATTCGCAGGTCAGTATCAGATTGTATGTTGATCGCGAGCTACCCTGGTGCTTTCACCATACGCTCAAACAAAACACAAGCTGGTTCACTCTTCACACAAAACAGAGAAAAACATCGCATCCATAAGCTCCATTCACGTTACAAAACCAAAGTCACCATTAAAAGTAATCTTAAAACCCATTTTTACTCAACGCTGATTTACGCCGAACTTGATTAGTCCGAGACTCCGAGTAAAAGACGTCGGACTGCGTTCAAAGGGTTATAATCTGTCTACTAAAGAAGCGGATAACCCTCACACTGCTACACACTGTAATCAATGCCCCGTGCCGCCCATTTCAATACTCCCTAACCCGTAATAATACCGACATAAAATTAAATTAGAGGTCAGTTAAAAGTTCATCAATTTTTAACGACTTACGACTCCCAAAATTATCTCATTATAGAGCTTTTAAATATAATACGATTTTGTTAATGTTGTTTTTTATGGTGTTCGCTATAGTCAGGTGGTTTTCTGCGTAATTTTGTGTGACCCCTGATGTCGATTCGGTCATAAAATAAGTAAACATGCATTCATTAAATGAATTGATTAAATTTTTTATAAAATTTATATTTTAATTTATTGTCAATTATACAATTTAAGGCACGTGGAAATAGGCTTTATTGGTATTAAGACGATCTTCTTTGTACAGATAATATGATAACCTTACAGATACGCTTTCAGCTTGAAAATTGAGGACGAACCTGCGAGATGGAATAGACTACAATATTTATTATTGTCTAGATTTATATATCCAGTTTTTTGTACTGTGTGAATCCTCTCAGTTACGATATCCAGGTTAATGAATTCTGACTGTCGTTACATACCATACGCAACAAAATAACCAAAGTTATTGTGAACATTTCAATTGAATGTTGTAGCTCTTTAGACAATATTTAAAGGAGGTCACCTTAATTTATTATCAACAATATCGACGCTGTCAATTTGCTGCCAGTATAAGCAGAAACACTCGTAAAATCTGCATGATACAAGCACTCGAAGAAAATCATAAAGGAGTACGTGACCCGAACGCCTTTGTATATCATAAAAAGTTAAATCGAGTAGCACAGACAAACGTCGTCGTCTAAAATCGAATAAAAAATCCGCAATAAAGAAACTAATTTCCATTCGTCTGATTCACGATTCGCGAATCGAATAAAAAATGTATCAAAATGAAAGAGTTATCTTTATTTGTGATAGATATAGTTGTTTTTGAGAAAACCGATCGTTCTCGGTTCCCACGGCTCGCCTTCCGTCCGGAGCGAATTTTGACAGATATCTTAAGAATCGGTACCTACCTAACTATATCGACATCGGTACCGTCAGCAGACTCGATGATAAATCGTTCTCAGTTGATTGATTTAGTTCTTTACTGTCGTTAAACTTGTTTGACAACCGTATTGTTGATTTTTTTAATGAGATAATGATGTTTGCTTCAAAATTGCGAATGATTTTTTTGTTGTGATTAATTTTTGCACACATTAATAGAATTGGTGAGATTGATTAATATCTTGTTGCGCCCTTTTGAAATATAATTTTCAAGATTATTTCTTAGATTGTTTCCTAATTTTCATTTTTTTTTTATTAGCCTATTCTGTCCCACTGCTGAGCAAAGGCCTCCCCCATTCCTTTCCCACTCTCCTGGTGTCTGTTGCCTCCTCTGGCCAATCAGTCAGGAACGATTCCAAATCCTCACGCCAGCGTTTCCTAATTTTCATATCTCTTGAAAAAGTTTATATCAGTAGTATTCGATATCGGTCTGATAGGACTGGTGGAGGAATTTCTGAAAGTTAAAACAATTCCCGGTGGATGTTATTATTTCTATCAGCTGTCAGCCAGCTCCTGCCATTAGATAATTATAATATTTTGATGTCCATTTACGACTTTACGCGATGTGACGATGGACGAGTGATGGGTCAACCCTATATAATTAAGATCTCACTGTGTGAATAATTATAGCATTTTTCGCAAACTTTCGCTACTGATTTAAAAAGCTTTTATGCGTAAACTGTCGAAGTCACAGGCACCGAGTTTTATTTTTGGAGTCATTAAAATCACTGGCATAAAGTGTTTTAAATAATTACTGTCATTTAGCGACAACCCTAAGTGTCAAGATTACGGGTTAGCACAACCTGGTGTTTCGCTAAAATAGGGCTGCGTCGGACTTTGCGTGGGATTTTAAAATAAATAAGTAGAAATTATTTTGTATTTTTTTTTACCAATAGTAAAAATTTTTGCAAGTTAATACCACCTGCGACATTAGGTGCAGGACTATTTCATGATTAATTAAGTACTTTGTTTATTTTTATTCTACGTGTTTATTAAATAAATGTTAAAAGAAAACTAAATTGTCAGGCAAAATAACTTGGTAATATCGTACATCCGGTATTTAGTGTTGGTATTTAGTGGTGTGACCGTCGGACTGCCAAGTCATAGGTCTCGAGTTCGAACCCAAGGCACGCACCTCTGATTTTTCGGATTCATGTGCGTATAGTATAATTATCACTTGCTTTTCGGTGAAGGAAAACATCGTGAGGAAACCAGCATGCCTAAGAGATATTTCTTGACGGCATGTAAAGCCAAGTCAGAGGCCCATGGGCGGCCTAAAAACTCTGACACCAGGTTACGAACTAACCACACGATAAAGAAGAAGAAGTGTTGGTATTTTTAAATATTTTGTTTTTTGTATGTACTACAACTGAGGACCGTATTTACCGTGATACGACCCATCCACACTAATAACCGCTTGAGGGCATGCTACCGAACTTACTGACTGATCAGTAGCTATTTTAAATCAGTGAGACTGTCAGAACTCGACATTAATTCTGCTGCGAATTGACACAAATATAAATTGAAACATTGCTTTAATTGGAGGTAAATTCAGAATAATTGCTACCATCAAGAGTGGAACCTGCATAACGCTGGCACAGGAGAATGTGGAGTTGGCCTATGATGATGAAGAGGTGCCAAATTAGATTGTTGAAGTTTACAGATTGCATGAAATGAAGAAACACACTACCCTCCATTTGGGCTCCTCTGCAGTTGGGTAAAAAACTTTTTACAAAAAATAAAACCGACGTCAAAAAAACAAAAAAGTGAAAAATAACTTTAGCTTCAGAAGTCAGTTTTAATTTTTGCAAAAACGTTATTATAATTTTTCCATTTTTAGTTGTAATATCCTACACAAATATTTGCGCACTGCTCCAATGTGCTCCAATGAGACGGCGAGGTTTTGGAGTAAACGAAAATATCATCGATGTTAACAATTTTTGGATTTTTGTTGATTTTTCAAAAACCGCTCGACCGATTTCGATAACTTTTAAATGGGACATCCTGGGAAGTATACCCTTTAAAATAAAAAAAAATAATTTTCCAAATCGGTTCAGGAGTCTTCGAGTAATCGGTGAACATACATAAAAAAAAGATTCCGAAGAATTGAGAACCTCTTCCTTTTTTAAGTCGGTTAAAAAATGACAGTAAAGTTGTTTGTACGCACGACGGCCGATCAAGCTATACAAAACCAGTTTATACGGATCTCTAATTGTAAAGGAAATCTATACAAAGCGAGGCCAATTTATACTGGAAATGTACAGCTTCATGTGCCGCCGTGTGTACCATTGCCTTGTTAGAAGTGCCTACATGGGAGAGAGAACCGTAGCAGTTTTATATTAAGCTGCTTTTGGTCAAAAGATGAAACAGAACTTTTAATAAAAAAAATATTCACTAACTTATCTCCTTTGATTAGTTTGCTATCGCTTCCGCCATGGAAGACTGTCGTTCAATTAGCTGCGCGGGCGCTGTGTACTAGTTCAGTAAACTATCTGTTTAGGGCGCGTGCACACCGGGCGGTTGATAAGCCCGTTGATAAACGCTGACATTGAGGTCGGCTTCCGTCCGTAATCGGTCGGTGGAAAGTGGTCATTTATTTACTTAAAGCTTTTAAATTAAGTAACGGTAGGTCGGTAACAGATTTTTTTCCTTGAATGGCGCGATGATAAGGGAATTTTGCATGATTGATTAGATTTAGGTATTATCTGATAAAGAATCTCATTGATAAGATTTGAGATGTAGAAGAGCAAAGTTCATGGTATTTTCAGATTCATAAACACCAAGAGCATAACCAAACACCTAACGAAATGTAGGAACGTGTAAATGAACTAATTGGCAAACATGAAGACATAGGTAGCGTCCATAATTGTGTAGCCCCAAAAACAATATTTTTTTAATGTTCCAGTGAGGCACAGACGAAAATCCACAGAATTTTTTTTTCTTTCATGGCGCGATTTATTAGATCGTCATCAACATTCTTTTGCCCTTATCCCAATTCATTTGGGGTCGGCGCAGCATGTCTTCTTCTTCCATACTTCTCTATTACTCGTCATCTCATCAGACACCTCCTTTCTTGCCATATCATTCTATACACAGTCCATACATCGTTTCTTTGGTCTTCCTCTATCCAAAACTTTCTTCACGACATTTTCCTCATTCCTTCGCATCACATGCCCATATTGATTGATTAGATTTAAGAATCTTCTGATAAAGAAACTCATTGATTAGATTTGAGATAGGAAGAGCAAAGTTCAGGATATTTTTAGATTCATAAACAGCCAGAGATATCTCAAGATCACCTCACGAAATGTCGGAACGTGTTACAAGTGGACACCAGATGAAGTTTATAGCCAAACATGAAACATAGCGCCCATATTATGATACCCCCAAAAACATTTTTTTTAATGTTCCATTGATGCATAGACAAAAGACCACTAACGTGCCGTTAAACCTTAAAAACTTAACGATTATTTATGTCAACCACCGCACGCTCCGAGAAGGACATTTAAAAGTAAAACAAAAAAAAACGCTCTGTCGGCAAAAGCCTTTACTGTCCTCTGCCAAAGCTTTTGCATTAAAAACTTTTTAACCTAACCTAACTGTACTGAATTGTTGTAACTTAAACTGTGCAAAATTTTAAAGCTAGTTTAAAGTTTTTGTTCTGCACAATATTCTCGGATATCTTGTGATTTTTTTTTTGTTAGAAGTAACGGTTTAAAAAAAAAGTTCAATAAAGCTTAGTACGTAAATTGAACCGATTAATTGATGTTCGGTACGAATTAAAACAATCGTCACTAATTTGTTTTTGTTTTGTTATGGCTTTTTGTTCTACATAGTTTTAATTGGAATAGTTTTGTGGTATTTAAACTTCAATTTTTTTCTAAAAATTGATATTTGTACTAGACTTTTTCCTATGACTGCCTCGTTGGTCTAGTGGTCGCAATCGCGACTGCTGAGCATGAGGTCCCAGGTCGGGCAATTTGTAGATCTAGAATAAAAACAGCCACTCGTGTCGATCTTCAGGTTAAGCCGCGCTTGCCTAGGTTGGCTCGTGGATGGGTGACCCATTACACACCGAGTTCCCTCTGTGCCTCAGAAAGCATGTTAAGCCGTTGATTCCGGCTGGCATTTGCAGATCTTTGTCAGTCGTAACAGGTAGTCAGTGGCCAGAAAGTCTGACAACCAGTCTTACCAAGGGGTATTACCCAGTACTAACTTGTTATGGAGGTCAGACAGGCAGTCGCTCCATATACAAAACTGGTTCTCAGCTGCATCCGGTTAGACTAGAAGCCGACCCCAACATAGTTGGGAAAAGGCTAGACAGATGACGACGGAGAACACAAGCGACTATAAAGTTTAAACTACCGTATCAAAACAAAGAGTATGTGAAACAATCTAGTTTGTTTATATTACGGGGCTTTAACCCTAAACAAGCTTCACTTCTCAGGATAACCGTGATTCATCAACACATTAGCGAAGCTGCACATAACATATGACGTCATCCAGACTAAAGTAAATAGTGCTTGGCGTAATTTCGCATGTGGTGTACTGGAGAACTTCATTTTGTTAATTCATTTGTGATGATTGATTTGACATAATTATGCAAAAATAAATGGTGCTGAGAATCGAGTTGAGTGGCATGCGAATGAGGAGGCCTATGTCCAGCTATATAAGCAGCATAAGTTTAACTGATTACGTCTTTGTCGAGTGGTCGCAAGCGCGACTGCTGAGCATGAGGGCCTGGTTCGATTCCCGGGTCGGGCATAGCGTTATTGGGATTTTCCATCGGGAATTTCTCAGGAGCAGCCACGGAGGCTAGATGAGGCTTATTGATGTGAATAGGCTCGCCCCCCTACTGTAAGATAACTGGCGAAATGTGGGCGTACTATTAGCTACATCAGTCTGTATCTAACCCCTCGGGGATTACAGGCGTGATGTTATGTTATATGCAAATGACTCCATTGATAAGCAGAACTGTCATAAAGTTCCAAATTAATCTGCACCCGGCCTTGACAGCGAAACTGACCTAACATGAATCGAACCACAGATTATGTCTCTGGAGAATGACTCAACGTTTTTTTTTTTTACCATAATAAAACAATTACGGGCTCTTCACACATCTTCGGCCCATCAGTTCGATGACGCACTCGCTTACTTTGACTTAGTGACGCACGTGTGAAAGGTTATCGATTGTTTGAAATTCGAATAGGGTGTTAAATTTAAAGCATCGATTAATGTGCTACTTACAATTAATCATACCTATGTTATTTGGTGACAAGGCAGCGCTCTTAGAAGATAGCGGGACGAGCTGGACAAAAGCAACGATCAATCCGAAATTAGCCGAAATTTATCGAAAGAACTGGAAGTCATGGGGACATGTCCTTGCCCAGCTGTGGTAAGATGCGGGCTAACAACAATTCCTAACATTATTTGATGGGAACTAAATAGTCTTCTCCATATTTTATACTACGAATACACAGCTAAATCTAATCTAATATTTTTTTTGTTATAAATATTTTCTAGTTTGTTTTCTGTAATTGCACCTACTCTGTATTGTCTTTGTATCATCCTAAGTTAGACTGGTAGAAATTACCCAAGTCCGCCTTTGTACAGTTTTTACTCGTGCCTATATCTAGTGTTAATAAATAAATATTGTCAACAAAAACAAATCAGGTTTTAAAACAACACCCAAAAAAAACGAAACCCTAAAAAAAATACCGATACCGCTCATTCATCTGTCACCTCGTTCGCATCACTACAGCTCACGCGGTAGGTATTTGTCCTCATGTGGGAACTGATCGCCGCTCATTTCCCACGGACCACGCGTGCCGAACTGCCGACGATAAACAAAAGCACCCACGCGCGAGTTTTGGCTGGCCGATATGATAACGAAGCAATTAGGTATCTATAGGATTTAGATACGAGGCTTTAGGTATCCGAATTAATTACGACGTATCTTTTTGATGTTGTCTGTTACTGGTCTAATGGTCTACTTCTTGCGATTGCGGCTACTGAGCATGAGGTCTTGAGTTCGATTCCCTGGTCGGGTAAGTATTATTGAGGTTTTCATCAGGAATTTCTGAGTCGCAGCTACAAAATCTCTCATTAAAAGGCATAGTTTTTGGCCCACCTATAAAGTTTAGATTCGCCATACTATGGCCATGTAAACGATCGCTAATTTCTTGCTTCAGACATTATGTAGATTATGTATAATGTGGGCCAGAACAGACAGGAAAGGTACAGCCTGAAATATCTTAAAAACCAACAAACATATCAACCTTTGGTCTATATCTTATATCTATGTCATGATCTGCATAAAACCTAGCTGTAGTAATTACTTTAGACATTTTTAATCTGGTATGCTAGATTAAAATCTCGTGGAGGAGCTCTTGGCTAAACAATAACAGCCGCTCGGGTTGATCTTCAGTTTAAGCCGCGCTTGCCTAGGTCGGTCCGTGGATGGATGACCACCCATTACTTAGGCCTCGAAAAGCTCGTTAAGCCTCTGGTTCCGGCTGCCATTTGTAGATAACTTTGGCAGTCGATACAGGTAGTCAGTGGCCCGAAATTCAGACAACCAGTCTTAACAAGGTATAACGTATTACCCAGTACTAACTGGGTTGTGTAGGTCAGATAGGCAGTCGCTCCATGTAAAATACTGGTACCCTGCTGTATCCGGTTAGACTGGAAGCCGACCCTAACATAGTTGGGAAAAGGCTAGGCCGATGCTAAATTAAAATCTCTTACTCTCACAAATGTTTTCACTACGAAGTTGACGCGTCTGAAAAACAGACATAATTATGCTGAAAAAAAAACTATGCAACTGAAAGCAAGATAAAATAAAAAACACAACAGGAAACAAAGCAGATGGGTAGCTAATAGTACACCCACATTTAGCCAGTTAAAATGTCAAATAAAGCCAAACATAAAACTTGGCTGTAAATAGCTTTGATGACCTTACACATCCCGAAATTACCATCCAAACAGTTCTCACACATTTTATACCTGATATAAATATAATTTTATACTCCACCAGTTCGGCGTCTACTAATCTCTTGACGGAACATAAAACTGGCATTGATGGGTCAAAGGCCACGACGGTGCATAATTCTATAATCAATTCTAAAAGAATATAATGGGTGATACTGTATACAATTCTATATGTTGGTCCAAGGTAAGCCAGTGTTTGGTGTTAGCCTGTGTTGTATTTTTGGGTTGGAAACCTAGCAACAACAACAACTTTTGAAATTAGCGAAATTTTTATACACGCACTTTAGGAAATGATTATGTTATAATTATATAAAAACATTATAACAACATCTGACATTAATAGAATGTGGCATTTATAGAATCTGACATTATTAGAATCTGGCGTTTATAGAATCTGACATTTGTAAAATCTGGCATTTGTAGAATCTGGTATTCCTAGAATATGGCGTTATAAACTCGTCTGGCATTTCTAGAATCTGACATTAATCGTCGAATCCCTTCTTTCTGGGGTTCGATATTCCTGGTACCACGGGACTTCTCTGGAGTCTAGATGATAATAATCTAGGTATTCTGCCTGATAAAAAGACCATTCCATAACAGAACATGACACCTGTAATCCCTAGTGTTAGGCAGAGGTGTGCCCATTAGTACACCCACATTTCGCCAGTTATGTTATAAGTCCCATGTAATAGGGGGCGAGCCTATTGCCATCAACCGGGCACAAATCCAGACTCCGTGGCTGTTACTGAGAAATTTCTGATGAAAAATCCGTGCCCCACCTGGGAATCCTAGGACCTCATGCTCAGCAGTCGCACGAGGCAGTCTGACCCTGATACCTGGATTAGTACTAGTAAATAAAGGTCTACAAATTCGCAATCCACCTTGAGCAAGCGTGGTGATCATTGTTCATGCCTTCTCGGTTCGTGAGGAGTCTTTGGAAAAATAATAAGCTGAGATTATTCGATATAAAGGGTGTAAATAGACCCTTAACGAAATTGAAAGGCACTTGTTCTCCCCGCTATTGCAATCATTTTTTTATCCTACGCCATATCTGGGAACCTTCTAGTTATGGAGTTATTGGGGGTCAAAGTTCCAACTTTTTCACACGTTTTTTTTTAATTCCTATTTTTAAGGTTATAACTTTACTTTAAATACCCTCCATGACCCGTTTACTATTCAATGCATCCATAAGCACAATGTTTTGAGTGCGTTACATTGAGTTTTACCGTAAAAGGTTATTTTTCACCCCAAAAAAAAGTCGTTTCCCAGCAATAATTTTTGTGTAGGGTTACCTAGTTTGATGTACAGAGAGCTTGGTTAAGGGCTTCGTGAAGGGTCTGTTTACACCCTGTATATTGTAGCGCATAAGATTGTCTTCTAAATGCCAAACGCTTACATGGAACATGTTTCTTTGATAGACATCTTATGAGGTAAACTTCACAATTAATGGAAGTTTCCTGTCTACCGCAGAACATCGTGGTTTGGGACCGTTAAAATTGTTAATAGACGGTGTTATCGCGACCACGGTACGTGCTGTCTGGTGGCTTGCTAATAAAGATTGGATAAGTCAGTCTGTCCGCGCGGCCACGGTGAACGATGGTTTCGCGACCACATCACAAAGGTTTCAGTATGATTGTGAAATCCCAGCTATCTTGAAGTTTTGAACACATATAGACAACCCAAAAGGAGGTATTCTATGCAGTATGTGACATGACGATGATGGGGGCGTTGTACAGGGGCCTATGGGGTTCTGGGTTTCGCCTCGTGTGTGGCGAAAACCAAAAAGTTTCAATAAGAAAATCTCTCTCTAAAACGCTGAAGAGACGGCTGTTCTTTACTGTGGCATAAATATTGGGCATCATTAATTATTTATCTATAATAATATGATAAAGTGGTAAAATTTGTTTGTTAGTGTGTATGCAGGGGGTAATCTTCGGAACTACTGATCCCATTCAAAAAAATCTTTCACTAGCAGAAAGCAACATTATTCGAGGGTGCTATAGGCAAAAAAAACATACTTATGTCATGCATATTAGCCGAGCAATCACAATTTTTGCGGACAAAGTGCTAGTTTCTAATATTTTATTAGGTCACAATCATTTCCAGTAATACCTAAATAAGTCATCATTTATCATTATTATGTAAATACTTTTACCTGAACGGTTACATGATTAAGCCGAGCCTGATTACATAGACGCTGGATAAGAAAAACCCAAATACACTTACGAAACGTTATCATCAAGGATATACAACAAAACAAGGTATTACCATTTACTGTGTTTAATCGTTTAATCTAAGTTATCGTTCATTTTCATTTAGGAATAAAATTACGATAATAAAATTAAAATAGTTTCCGTGTGTACCACCTTGCTTATACTTTTCTTTTCGGATGGGAAATCAAATGACCCCCCCGCCCTCTACCCTGCTCTGGACGGAGTGGAAGGGAGTGTCAGAGTTTTACTGACTAAAACCCATCCATGTTCCTTCTTTGCCCTTTGTGTTCCAGGGCCGCGGTATCTCTTTCGAACAGCACCGCAGCCCCGGGAGGCATCTCTTTGAGGCGCGCGTGGAACACGAACGGCTTGTCGTCATAAGACGAACGGACAGTGAGCTACCTTGCTTATACTTTCTCACGGCTTGATTGGCCTGGGGGTAGGTTTTTTTTTATTATTTATTAATTAAAGAACAAAACAAAATATAAACAGAAACATCACAAAAACCTCAATAGGTTTGTCCGGATGTTGAAACACTTTTAAGCTAACGTAGCAAATAAGCATTGTTAATTTATAGTTAACACATAGTTTATAACAAATTGTGAGGTAGTTCGTAAATAATAAAGACTAAGAAAGATTACAAAAACAACGACATCACGTCGATCCCAATTACTAATAGAATGAAATTTAAACAGGATGATGCATTTTTAGAGAGAGTCAAAGAATTGTTTGTAGGTAGGCAGTTACTCTGAATTCTGACGACAACATCATCATCGTTCTCCTGCCCCAATCCCATATTTATTTGAGGTCGGCGCATTTGACAACATTCGTACCAATACGAGATTAGAAAAAGACTGGAGATAAAAATGGCATAGAGATGGAGATATTTAGAAAACACGGGGTGGAAGGGACACCGACGCGAAAACGGTTACCACGTATTCAGTACATCATTCTGAGCCCACCTACATAGACATTTTTTCATCCGTTATTAAAAAAAAATCTGCTGTTTCCTTCAAAAGTGCAATACATACACGGTCAAAATTTATGGAACAGCAATTTTTTTTTTTAAACCGATGAAAAATGTATAAATACATAATAAAACACATATAAACACCATCACGCATGTTTGCCCGAATACGAAAGGGAGACGATGTAAGCCACAGCGGTACAGTCATATTTCTCTTGTTACGTTTTAATCCTGTAAAATGGACTTACTTAATTTCAAATCAGACAAAAACTTTAAATTAGGCTGCCTGTAATAGAAACACCATCATCTGCCTAGCCTTTTCCACACTATATTGGGGTCGGCTTCCAGTCTAACCGGATGCAGCTGAATACCAGTATTTTACATGGAGCGACTACCTATCTGACCTCCACAACCCAGTTAGTACTGGGTAATACAATACCCCTTGGTAAGACTGGTTTGTCAGACTTTTTGGGCCACTGACAAGCTAAGGACTTTCAAAGATTTACAAATGACACCCGGGACCAACCGCTTAACGTGCTTTCCGAGGCACGGAGGAAACTCAGTATGTAATGGGTGGTCACCCATCTACGGTACAACCTAGGCAAGCACGGCTTAACCTAAAGAATGACCCCGAGCGGCTGTTATTATTTAGCCACAAGCTCCTCCTCAAGGTTATTGAAACACCAATGATCTAATATCGGTTTGTTCTGCTGACCCACTTACGTTACGACCACTAGACAAACATTAGTCATTAGGAAAGCAGTTACATCATATAATATGATATGCCTAACATGGAGTTACTTTTGGACCTTCCTCAACAAAATACCACACAAGACTTACTAGATGTACTGAGTTAGCACAAACATTTGTCATTGTTTAGTCTCCAACAAATCCGAGAAAGCATTTGTCAGTACTTAGACTTTAGACGACGGGGATAGCAAACCTTTTTGCGTGTCATCTCAAATCAAATATTTCGTCAATGACGAGCCTCCGATATCGGAGAAAAACAACATCGGATGATTCGTAATCATAACACAAATAGATACGTAGAAAGATCTGATTTAAATATAAGAAAACTGACGAAAAACATGATGTAAGTTTCGTTTTAGCCGTGCCCAGAATTTTGTGCTATGAAAGCCATAGAGATTGGCACAAAAAAGAGAGGCTATTCTAAGCAGTGGGTGGATTGCGGCTTTTTTTTTGGGACAACACTATTCCCAAACGACTGTACCTCCTGAACGTCAGAGCCAGAATCAACAGTGGCGACCATTAGAAAAGCGTCGACATAATGAAGCTCGACGAAGTCCCAGAGAAATAATTTAACTGTCTTAGATCTCGCAATAAAATCAATCGGGAAAGAATAGCGGAGAAGTAAAAATAATGGTGAATTGAGGCTGTGGATGATGATGAAAGGCACAGGTTCTCCATCATCATCACTGACTGCCTTCTTCCTCCCACGGCTGTGTATAACTAAGCCTCCTCTCTTTTGTGGCATTCTTCTCCGATCTGCGCGAGTCTCAAAGAACTCTTATCCGCGAACTTCTAAAAGTCATCTACTGATCTCTGATATGGGTCATGGGTTCGCCATCCCTGACCAAATATACGCTCAGTGAGTAGTGATAAGAATGACGTCATATCTTTATTATGTGCGGTATGTTGACAAAGTGGTGGGAAAGTTTAACTTTTCGACTTTCACTGATACCAATGTTATGGGAACCGAAATACGTTTAATAGATCGGTTTGAAAACATTTGAAAGGTTCTATGTTCGATGATATAATACGTTTATGGATAGGACTACTCTATAAGCTTAGGAACTTTCGAAAAAGCCATTATAGGTACTTTTATAGTTACCAATATTGTTGTTTTTAAGTCTAAAGGCCATCCCAGTTTCAGCGTTTTTTCAGAGCCATTCAGATAGGACACGCACGGCGCCATCTAGTAGGCTAGACAAACAACTCAACTTGTATCTTATTTAAAAGGAAAAGCCGTGACAGATCTTCCTTAGATCTAGCTGCAATTTTGCTCAGAGTTCACCTTTCTGATTCTTTCTTTATCGTGTGGTTAGTGCCTAACCTTGTGTCAGAGTTTTTATGCCGCCCCTGGGCCTCTGACTTGGCTTTACATGCCGTCGAGAAAAATCTCTCTGGCATGCTGGTTTCCTCACGATATTTTACTTCATCGAAGCAAGTAATGACAAAAAAAAAAGGAAAGGTTGACTGGTAGAGAAAGCCTTGTGGCATTAAGTCCGCCTATGTACCACTCTTGTACATGAAGTTTAAATAAATAAATAATACTATACGCACATGATTCCGAAAAATCCTTCCTCTCTGATATAACCAAGGAAGAAGACTTTTAGGGACTCAAAGGATTCAAGGATTTTTCAAAATTACCACAGATTATGAAACGTACTCGTCAAACGGACAAAGTCGGTTTGAAAATTCTCGTACCTAAGATATAAATGGCTATAGTTATCACGCGTTCAGGAATGTAACAATTATACCATCAATATGTCTGCCGCACCAATCGTTGTGATTATAACAGTACCTACAGTGATTAGTTTACTTAAAAGGATTTAATTAGTAAGGGCTTATATCAAGCAGTAGACAGTTAGGTACCGACTGATAGACAATGGAGTAAGAAAGATAATAATGTGTGATAAGGGCGGTTGTCATGTGTATTAGTAAGTATCTAGGTATCTACAACTACATTAACTTTATTCCATGCATATCAGATTAAGTTTTTTTGAAAATTATTGCTTAAGTAGGTACTTACTACATTTAAATCAATTATTATTATTTTTGTACGAAACAGTTCATAAAATTAAGATATGTATTTATCTTGTCTGTAACTGGAGTGGCAATTGGAATTTGTCTTATTTGATTTTTATAATTCCGAAGAGGGGATTAAACAGATCATGAATGATTAATTTAATAATGATCTGTAATCTTATTAGGAATGCACTCTTTAATTAAAATCATTGCTGAATGCTGAGCCTGTTGATTTAAGTATTTATAAATAAAGCCTTGTTTGAATATTCACCGAAACCAAACAGATGGTTGCGCAATTTTACTAAAAACAAAAACGCATTTTCTTCATTATACTAATTGATCGTAATTACCAACCATTGAGAAGCTTTACCTCCATAAACCGATCCTAACAAAACATAAAAATTAAAACAAACAAAAAAATCAGACGAAGGCAGGCAACCCCACTTTTTTAACGCCAACATTAAACATTCAAAAGGACTTTAAAACCCCGAATAACCTATAATTATATAGTTTTTAAACGGCAATCTTAACGACGTTAAGAATGACAAAAGATAAAACCGATCGCAGAATGCCTCGGCTCGCGCCTCTACCTGGCCAAAACGAAGGCCGAAAAAAGAATACCGGACGAATCCGAGCCGCAAGTTCCATTTAACTTGTACCGGGATTGGACCGTGCCATTTATTACCCAGAACCTTTTTAAACACCGCCTTTTGTCTACGTCATTTTCTTTTAAAGAAAACGCCGACAAAGTTCCAATGTCGGAAAGATTGAACATAAAAAAATAATGATAAATCTGTTAACAGTATAGTACTAATTACAGTACGGTTTTAAAATTACATTAAGGGTCATAAATGTTATTGTGATGTTTACATTATGTTTTCTATAGACAAAAGATAGTGTAGTTTGAAACTGTGAATAGGTACCGCTAACAGGAAAAACAGTCTTGGGTGGTACAAATAGCTTTAGAACCACTTATTTACCTATGTTGTAGGCATCAAGGATTACTTGTACACAGTACCAATTCAATAAACAGGAGTAATAACAGCAATAGTTTGTTAAACAAGATCTGTACACAGATTTATCGTTATAAATTAAATTGTACATTCAAATTCATGTCCTGCATTCAAATCAAGATTAACATTCCTCTTAAGTTTACCTGAGCACACAAAATCTTGTCCAACACGACATTCTTTGTAACGTTACCGAGAAAAAAAACATGCATGCCACGTGCCCTTTGATTTACAGAGCCCACATGAAATACCTCATGAACTTAAAACGCTGTAGTTATTAAAATATTTCATACAACAAAAAACCAAAGTGTTCTCGAAGAATTCTCTGGGAAAGTATGTTACGCATGCTTGAAACTCGATCGCTGGGCCACACGTGCTCCCGCGCAGTATGAATGGGACAGGGCGGGGAAGGGCCGCGGGGTGCGGGTCGCGGGGGCGGGAAGAAGGCTTTTTTCAGGCAGTTGGAGCCGAGGCGCGGGTGGAGTCGCGCGTTCTGTGCTTGCAAGCTCCCGACAGTGCCGACGATAAGTTAGTGTGTGTTAAGTGTTGACTTGGAGATCCTTTTTTTATGTAAGTATTGTTAAAGTTTATATTTTTATGTAACAGTTTGTTGTTTAATGTTTTGAGGTAGTTATGGATTCGCTGAGCATTGATCTGATTTGTATCTTTTGTGACTTGGTATTGTAAATGTAATTTTAATCTTTTCCCGTGTTTGGGCATTTTTTGTAGACTTGTCCTTAAATCCTTTAACGTAACTTGTACAGGTTTTGTGAAGAAAAAATAAACCTGATAATTTATAACGGCAAAGGCCAATTAAAATTAATTACCTCCCAAAATATTTGTGGTTAATAAATACAAAGTGATTAATTTAATAAATTATTCATCAGATACGAAAATGTCTTCGGACCCGGCCCCGCTGTCGAAGACGGCAAAGTACAAGAAGATCACGAAACCTCTTTTGGAACGAAAACGGCGCGCGCGCATCAACCGCTGTTTGGACGAACTTAAAGATCTTATGGTCGGGGCTTTGGAGGTATGTATTTATTTTATATTAATTAGTATCTGTTTTAATCATGTTAGTACTTAAAACAATTTTGTTGTTATATAATAGGTGTGTCTATATAAAGAGTTAAGTACTTAAAGAATTTATGTTTCAAGTGGAAGGGTATGAGTAATATCTAGACTTATTTTTCAACAATGACTAGTCATTCAATGATACTGAATATTCTATATTTAGCTCAAGTGTTCTAAATAAGGCAGAGTACTATCAAAGATAAAAGATAAAACCACACCACCAAAGATAATAGATATCACGTTCTATTTTTAGCTTAGCCATAATCCTATGTTTGCATAAAAAACTATCGTTCTTTTACTGTTCATCAAAATGCAATCCATCATTCATTCACACACCATTTATTTTTATCACGAACCGGTCGTCCTTCTGTTTATTACTGGGTACTTATCAAGAGCCGTACCGACACCAAACTGGAATATAAAAGTACAAGTTCCATTAAGAAACAGGAGTTGCTTATTCACATACATGTACAGTTATATTAATGTGACGTTTCGTACCGTGAGAACGCGCGCGCGCACCTGCGCCTGCGCCACAGCGCCTGCGCTATACTCTACTCACTTTTTCCTTTTTGTCACAGATCGATGACGACAACCTGAGCAAGTTGGAGAAGGCAGACATCCTTGAGTTAACCGTTAACCATCTCACAAAGTTGCACAGCCCGAGAGACCCGGTTTTGGAAGCCAAGAAGTTTCAAGCGGGTTTTGGACAATGTGCGGCTGAGGCATGCAGATTTATTATGTCTGTACCAGACTTAGACGCTAACGTCAGCCAGAACTTAATCAGCCACCTGTCAAGACTGATCACTGCTCAACCTCTCACCATTCAAGTTCCAGACAGACCTAGCTTTTCCCCCCCGACTTCGCCGTCTTCCGTCATATCCGATAGACAACATTACTACAGCGATCATGATAGATCTTCTTCAGACGCGGAAGATTCGGTGTACTCAGGCGACGGCCCGAAACAATGGGCGTACAACAGACCTGCTGCGAGGGTCACCCATAAAGTGCCTCCCACCGGGTTGCTTACAACGGTCGACAATATCAACCATCACAGTCCACCGGAACAAATGAACAGCCAGAGAAACGGGGCTTATTTCAAAAGAGTTCCAGCCGAGGCGAAAGATGTAATTCTACAAAAAATACGGCAACACATTATGGACAAGCGTAGCAACGACAACGTTGACGTGAACATGAGCGCGGAGCCGGCGCCCGAACCTAAATATTTACAAAGAGACGAGCCGTACAGAGGCGAGTACTCGTACCAGTACTCACCACCCAACACGAATCAAGACACTCTTGATCTGCGGAAGGTTAGATCGCCAGCTAAGGCAAGCGAGGCTGCGCAGTCGCCGAAAAAATCGGTCGCATGCTCCGGCGCTAATCAATTAGACGCGACTCTCCAGAGCAAAGTTGAGGTGACACCCAGTCTTCCGGAACACTGCGAATCGCCGATGGATTACAGCAACTTACCGCCTAAAAAGAAAAGGAAATTGATTGAGTACCAGGAGTACAAAAAGCAGGAGGCGGCCCGTCGCCAGCTCGAGGCTTTTTACGATGAAAAAAAAGAACGTCATGGCGAGGGACCACCGGCGGATGAGGACAGCAAATGGCGTCCTTGGTGATGTGTCCCAGTCACTCGCCTATTGTGATATTAATAGTCTCTTCTTCCATAAAAAAGCTTTAATTTGTTTTAATTTATGTATGTTTAGGTAGTCAGTTATAGTGAGTAGTCCCTAAGTGCCTTATGTTTGCTTTAAAATTGTTTAATGTTTATGTGTACTGAATGTTATTTATGTGCCATTTATTTGATCTCGATGTCTTCCTATATAATTGTACTTTTTTGACACGCGCAGTCTTCCATGTACTGTACAATAACAGTTGATGAACATTACAATAATAAATGATGTATGTATCGAATTTCGTGTTTGGTTGTACCCCAATCCCTGTTCTTCAGAAATAAAACATTAATCTGAGTATTGAGATGGTAAATGACAATATCCTTAAAAACGATACTTCTTACAAAGCCTAATGATCTTTGATTAGACAAAAACCATTTACCTTAAACGTTTACGAAGCCGAGTGCATTTTTTTTCTTTCAATGCATAGCGGTTAGGCAGTTATTGAAATAAAAAGGGTTCAGAAATACAAGTAGTAGGTAGGAACAAAACTTAAAAGAAAAAAAGAAAAAAAAACTTAACTTAATACCTACTAAATGTTTTCTTGACCAAGCGTTAAAAATAAAAACAAGTGGGTACCTCGCGAATCTTCCGTTTTAGAGGTTTGGAACAAACTGGGAAGGTAAGTAACCGACCGAAATCGGCAACATGTGTGGATACCTACCCACATAAAAACTTAACTTAAAGGTTACCGAAATATTGCGTTCCCAAACTTTGATTTAGTTATTGTTTATTTTAGATGGTCATTAGTACACAAATAGATAAAGATGGTAAAGAGTAACCTTTAGGGATGAATTAATAGGCAATGTCCATCACAATTCAAAATTAGGCACAGTTATTGCACTGTTTTACTAAATGCTACAGCTAGCGCCCTCTATGAAATGTTTAAGAAAATTACAAAATGCAGTTTTCTATACTTTCCGACTAATTTGCTCCAACTTTTAAAATAATGCCATCTGTTAATATTATTTTATGATATCAAGGTCCATGTCATGTGTTCTATCCGTGTAGTTCCTACAAGTTTAACTAGGTGGCGTAAATTAAGAACGTAGATTGGTTCTTAATTTACCGCCATCTATGAACTAACTTTGCAAACCAGCAACGTCTTCATAGATGTTAGCAGTTACGTATAAATATTCGGAAATGCTCAGTCTCACGCTATTGCTCAATAGATGGCGCTGAGCTTTGCCATTGTCTGAAACTTTTATATAAAAAGGTTATTTTAATAATTATACACGATAACATCATAAATAATCTGAATATGGTTTTTAGAGATAGAATAAAATTGATAAGATGCTAAAACCATCTTATTTGAAGTTTTTAGAAAGTGTTTAACTTAGGAAAGTATTGTTTTTGTAAATAAAACTATACTCTCGACTCACACAGATACATTAAAAAATAAATAGCTTATCGTATTCAATAGTGGACTTAGTCAGAATTTGAAAAAGTAAACATTATTTTTTTTAATTCATTGGGTATTCTACTCACCGCTAGATGGCAGAAGCTATTTTCGCCGCCGCGCCCTCGTCACCGCCTCATATTATCGTAGTAGTAGTGGCGTAAAGAAGTGGGGCGCACAGCAAATCAACTTCATTCATTCATTGATACGCCGGCCGGCCGGCCAGTCGGTAGCTAAGTGACAAGACGACAAGTCGTACAGAACGAACAACAAAATGTGCAGCGCGCAATTTGTAACGAACTTCGAATTTTAAAATACGATTTGACAGTTATTGTTTTGAGTTTCATTGAAGGAATTGTAAACAAACAATTTGTGAAAAAAACTCAAAATACTGGATTGTTTATAGTGATATTTTAGTGATGAATTGTTATAATAGTGTGGTGGAGAGTGTTTTAGTGTGCAATGTTGTGATAAGGCGATGCTTGTAGGAGAACAATCGCCGGCACCACGGGTGGTGGCCGGTCTAAGAAAACTTCGCCCAGAATTAACTCCTGGACCTATTCCTACGCCTGTAGATCCTGATTTTAGGATATCAGGTCAGTAATAGCGACAAGTATAACTAGTTTTTGCGCTACGGTTAAAAATGTTGCAATAATCTCATTCATAACCAACTAGATTTTGAAACCCATTCATTATTATTCATAAACGTTCGCTTGCTATCTGAACTGCCGTTTGATAAAATACAAAGTAATAATATCAGCCTATTGGATAAACAACAGGCTCCCGCCTAGTTCGAACTCGGTTTTTTGTGGCTGACAGACATCTGGTAACTAGACACTAATGACGGCTTAGTAACATAGTAAAATAAGTACGTATGACATTCGCCATTCCCCCGGGAGCCGTCAGCTGTAGGCCACATGTTACACTTGCACATAACTTGCAGTCCCACAATAATAACTGTTCACTTGCACATCCTTAGAATATCTTAGATAAAATGCCAAAGTAGTGGGTTAGTGCATGTCGCAACGAGGTTTCAAGTTACGCATTTTGTAAATAAATATGAGGCTTGATACTTAGTTTGATGAGCTTTGATGAGGTATGAGACATTAAGTCTTAATATTTCATGCAAAATTTTGAAGTATGGACGAAGAAGACATGCTGCGCCAACCACAAATGAATTAGGATAAGAGCAAGAGAGTGATGATTTCATGCAAAACTTAAAGGTAGGCTTGTGAGGAAATCATAGCTAGGTACATGGTGGGTAGATACTAAGAAACACCACCCAAATAGGTATGTCTCTTATAGTCATAAATCACAGGATAAATAATAAGTTAACATGTCCTATTTACTCTTGTATTGGCACTAGTACCTACTACCTAGATATTTACTTCACAATTACTCACAATAACATTTAAATGTGCTAAAGACGCTAATGTTGTCATTGGAAGCGATGTCCTAACAAGGTCTAACGTGCATTGCAACTCACAGGTGTGCACTTGGCACAAAGTGCATAATAAACGTTTGTACCTACACCTACAGCTAAGTTGTAGGTACCTAGCTGTACCTATTGGCTAAGAGAAACATAGGTGAGCCTATTTACCTAAGTAGGTACTTACCTAGGGATAGGTACTTTCCTCTTTCATCATCTGCTAAGCCTTTTTCCAACTATGTTGGGGTCGGCTTCCAGTCTAACCGGAATCCGGATGCAGCTGAATACCAGTATTTTACATGGAGCGACTGCCTATCTGAACTCCACAACCCAGTTACTTAGTAATACAATAGGTACCCCTTGGTAAGACTGGTTGTCAGACTTTTTGGGCCACTGACTACCTGTAACGACTGTCAAAGACCTTTAAATGACCTACTTATCCTATTTAAGTTATAAAATATCTACCTTTGATTCAATTCTTCTATCTCGTGTTTTTAAGAAATTGAAGTTCATTGTAGGTTAAATAAAAATAATCTGTAATACCAATCGATAAGTCTTGTATTTCCTTGCCTTTCGTAGGTATCTTGCCTTACTAAAATGCAATATACATATAGAAAACTTCACTTGAAAATGAAACGTCGTCTCTTTAAGCAAACATGCTAAATCCACAGTCTAGTCTGCAGTTCAGTCTAGACGCTAGACTAGCAGCGATCGATAGATATTGAGTCACGGTGTAAGGTTTTTACTAGATCCCTACCTACCCTAGGTATACTAACTATAAAAGAAAACTAAAAAAACAAAGGAAGTTGCCAAAATGTAATTAAACCTATATATTATTCTATGAAGTCTGATCTTCCTGAACGAAAAGTGACTGAACTCTTAATACCTATCCTAATCTACCAATGTTTGCCCCCACCTCCTTTCTTGCCCATCCTGCACAGCCACCTGCACCTTCCAGGATTTAAACGAAGCCAACGAAAGCTGTGCAGGTGGCTGTATACTGGTCGAGTATTTTATGAGTGCATCGACACGCAAAGAAGAAGAAGCTATCAAATAACAGATACTCATAAAAGCTATGTGCATAAATACTTAGGAGTTAGGTGGTATTACCTAAGTATTGATTATTTGCCAAAAAAAACAACCTACAAGTCAAAAGCCTTCCTAAACACGTATTGTCAGATCTGGTTCCCATGACCCCAAATACTACCTGGAAATGTCGCCATATTTTATATCCAAAGTCTTCGGCAGAACCGTGAAGTTTTAGCATAAAAAAACAACAATGGGAAGGCACATCAGCTGCTCTATAAGGAGATAAAATCAGCTGTTTTAACGACTATGGCGGCGTATCACAATAGTTGGTAGATTTCACGGAAAAGTTGCATGTCCAGCAAACTTTGTTGCTTGATGGATGACTTTTAATAGACTTCCCAACAGACATTTCCCGATTGTATGAAATTCCCATAAAAAAACTTAATCCTTAAAAAATTATATATACCTACGTGTCGAATTGAGAACCTCCTCGTTTATTTTTACGTCGGTTAAAAAGAAAGTTAGCCTACAATACTACCTTAAATACCGTCTAATTTAATTCAGGAATCTAAAAACGTACTGCTATGGACTATAATCAGCAGATTAGTACAGTATTTTTGAGTTTATTAGCACAACGATAAAATGCAATCGATTTTAATCACACACATGTGATGCCTACTAGATAATATATTTATTTACGTCAATGGAAAAGTTGCGGTTTTGCAAAATATTTGCAATACAATCAGTTTTGGCCTACTGATAAGGACACGTTTTTTGTTTTTTCAGACAAGACATCTGCTTAGCCCAACATCAGAAAAAACGTAGGGAAGTCCAAAACAAGGATCCTTTTTTATTCAGTACAATATCTATAAACTACCCACCCCAACCGACTGGAAGCCGACTAGTAGGGAAAAGGCTAGGCAGATGATGACAATATAAATCCCGGTATCACATCTTTGGCAAATATTCGTCTTATCTCGATCAGGAGTTGTATAAGCTTTTCTAATATTAGTACTGGCCACATTTTCGCAACCATGCAAATGTTTGTCGACGTCTAATCCCATTGTAGCCACAGTTACCAACGGTTATTGATAAGGCTTAAGCCAGAAGCCGACCAGTACTCATACCCACATGTCAAGGGCATATTAAATTCCTCCAAGCATCTAAATTGGATGATGCTTCTCATCTATTACAGGTCATCGAACTGACTCGAGAAGGGCAGCTTGACCTACCTTAGATTTAAGGACCACCCGCTTCTGCTTGACCACTTAACTTCAAAGAATTGATCTCTCTCAATCTCCATTAATTGATACAATAGGAGACCCATCAGAACAATCATACACGCATTACTTAAATGGAAGGAACGGAAAGACATCACAGTCAGTTCCCAAACTTTCGTTCAATTATCCACGATACACTGGTACATAATCGATTATTTTAACCACCCACTCCACTAATTTGCCATGAAAATACAATATTTATATCCCAAAAAGATATCCAACATTTTTTTTAAACAAAGAACTAGCCGTAATTTCATATTAATTTAATAGAGAATTCCATATCGCCTGTCATCTTCAATTTAATGAAGAGTTTCGGGTCATGAGATTTTGAGTTCAAAGGGATAGAGAAATCCAATCATGCCTGACCTATGTCACTGCGGGTCATATGGAATAAATTGAATTTTCCTATTAGGTAGCTTGTATGGATTGGACGTGTGCCCGTTAGAGAATAAGCTATCTATGAAATGGGATTTGGCGTGGCTACCAAAATGTAGCTGGCTATAGCTCTCTAAATTTGGGCTTTCTTGGTAACAGCTACCGGATTTCAACTTGATTATAAACCTATATTGTCGTATTCACCAGTTAGACTGTTCCGGACTTGGTAAAAGTCAACAGAATTATTTGAATAGCTGAATTTCAGAAGCATATCCACTAAGTTTGTATGTGTAGCAACTACCTCACAGAAAATCTTTCGGACGTTGCCGCTTCAGACTACACGTTACCTCTCACATAGGCACTCATACAGGTACTAGAAATAGGTGATAATTAAAGCAATAACACTACATTAACGTAATGAATGTAACAATGTTAAAATTATGAATAATCGCTCCGGGACGTTGACACGCCTTGCCACAGTTTGCGGTTACAGCACCCTTTTGCAGAGCCGCTCTGAATTTGTGATAGCATTGTGTCCAATACAATAATGTCTGACCTCATTCTCGTAACCAGATTTATGAAAATATTACTTGCTTTACTTAAGTAATGTGTTGTTAGTTCATTAATTTTGTTTTCTTGGAAAATGTGGTAGAAATAGGTTTGTGACTCCCATTTTGATAGTAGTAAACCGCTTACCACAACAAAATAAGACTGGTTTGAGCTGTTTTCTTTGTAATAGGTTTTACACACAAACACATGGTCGGTTCCCAACACTCAATAGATTAATTGTTTGCGGTATGACTACAAACATACCAGGAAACATTACTCTAACAAACCAACAATGCAAACACCGAAAAAATCCCAAAAAACTTCTACTAACATAGATACTCTTTCAAATCGGAATCTAAACGAAAGACATTCTTCAAAACATGATAAAGAAAGAACGCAGCAACCACGCCATGACATACCATGTCTGATGTCCATATGAACTTGACTTTGCAACATGATACCTTCGCCTCAGCATTGATACCGCATTCATTCACAATCACAACGTTGCGAAATGCAGGCACTTAGATTATTATGCCTACGGAATGGCGAATAATTATGACGTTCGTCTTCCTAAGGTATGATTCTTATCACGTTACAGATTTTGTATTCATCAAGGATCCAAACTGCAGCTTAGTTGAAGGTAGTGACTTTGTTCAAAGTCAAGTGCATATTGACCGTCGTATCATTTGGAATGATGACAGCATTTGTATAAATAATTTGAAGAAGTTCTTGCTAATTTCGGAAAAGGCTGCGAATCTTCAATTACCTAAAGATAAAGATGATGCTGGATGAGAGTGAGCCGATGACAATCAGAACATTGCATAAGCATATGCTTGTTATTATTAGTCAGCGTTCTTTTAATCACACCCACTTGTAATATTATACCGGAAATGGCATCTTATGAAAATTATCAATATCTACCAGCGTCATGTTTGCTGTTTACCAAACGGCTACGATCTTTTTGCGCTGGAGTAACATTGACAGGAGGCGTTGTCGCTACATATTGGTCTGATTCATTTGCAACGTTAGTCCTGAATTCGGACACGCACCAAAAGTTTCTTATACAACTATACTTTTGCAAGTATTAATTCCACCTCTCGACATTTCCCGGCTCAGCAACCTGCATGTGTTGTTTGACCTATTGGATACTTTTTCCTTGTTAACCTTGCAATGACAGTTGCATCAGAATAAATCGATCGGGAGCCTTATCGATGATTCATCCTTCTACACGGATACACACGTATAGTTATGACATAATTGCACTTGAGGTGACATCGTCATATTTTAAAGGTTTATTAGTTTATGCTGCATAATAAATGAATATTTAGCGTGTTAGTACAATAAATAAACTTCACCAAAGAAAGAACAACGTTTCTCGCACTCGATTAGGCTCTTTTCTTCAACATACGAAATCCCAAACACGGGATTTTAGGTTTTGCAAATTGTATCATTTGCGTGGTTGCGACAGCAAATTCTGCTTCTTCCAAAACTTTCCAAATTAACCAATTTCTCTTCTTCCACAGGCGTCCTCCGCCAGTATTACAATGACGACACCGAATCCTGGGCTTGGGTGCGGGCAGCCGTCCGTAGTGGTTGCCTCCTCGCGTGGAGGGACGGCACGTTGCCCAGAAGGGCTGCTGCCCGGCTACCCCTCCGCGACCTGCACCTGCGGACTGCCCCCACCTTGCCCAATGCCTTCCAGCTGTCCCGGCTTAGAGACGACTCTGCCGTCGCCACGTTTCAGGTAAATATTTGTAGCAAGAAATAGCCTTTAGGCTTAGTTTCTAAGAATGATGATTGTCTACTCCACGTGAATATGTTTGTAGGTAGGGAAAACTGAAACAAAAAGGCCTAATCTAAACTTATTGCAAGTTGTCACATTTGCCAACTTCTTGGATATATGATTGAGCATTAAATGAGAGCGTTTGCAGGCTGAAGCAACGACACGCTAGCCATTTCTAATGCCAGAATCAATATTCAGCCATTTAGCCGGAACTTACTTAAATAGGAAACATTGCATACTTCGCTAACTGATAAAAATGGACTTCCGTAGGAAGGTCGATTTAACAACAAAAAGTTGCGATGTGTCCAAACACGTGAATTGACTGTGCTGATGCAAAAAGTCACGAGTTTTCATTTTACACGTCTTTAAATCTACCAATATTGTAAGTCAATCATGTGATTGCTACAAGATGACACATTTTAATTTGGCTTATTCACCATCAATATTTACCTAAGGATATCTTTAAACCTACCAGTTTGATTCTATAAATTTTGAACCTTAGACTTGCAATTTATTTGCCAATTAGAAGCCTATTCATTGAATTTTCAATGTGATTAATGATTTTCTATAAATCCTACACAGAATCGTCCCTAGTTGCGTGTGTTGTTAAATTGAAAATGCCAATTCATCATTTACCATTTAGCCGTCATTTTCATGCAAAGCTCGAGTGTCATTTGTCAGTCCAACATAATAGGTGTTATAACGTAAAATCCAAGAACTGGCGGGATCCTTGAAGACACGCGAGCTGCGTATAGTATTTCACCGTTCTAAAATGACAGTTTACACGCATACACCGTATCAGCATAGTACAATACTGTACTATATTCAGTTTTTGCAACATTTGCGGACTTTTGCAGTTCTTATTATCTGAGAACAGCTTTCATTTCCTCGTTGCAAGTGATTTTGTATCCGGGAAGCGTCGATCGACTGAAAAAAAGAATAGCGGGTATTTGTGGCATTATTATAGCGTGCGTGGTTGGAATTACCTCCGTGCTGACTTGCTAGCTGGTTTCACTTAAACCAGAGCATAATGTTGTCAAGACTAATGTGAAGTCTGAAGATGTACTAGATTAGCGACTGCATTCTTTGTTGACTTGGAAGCTGTTTTTGAAACGCTCGTGTTAAAGACGTCATCTGCAAATGGTGTGTTCGTGAGAGAGTATTTGAGAGTGTTCTAGTTTTTCTATGAGTCTTCAAAAACTTAAGCTTTATTGTAGTTAGTCACATCATCTGCCTAGTCTTTTCCTATCTATGTTGGGGTCGGCTTCCAGTCTAACCGACCCCTTGTAACACGATATCCGTTGGTAAGACTGGTTGTCAGACTATCGAGCCACTGACTGCCTTTAACGACTGTCAAAGATCTACAAATGACAGCCGGGACCAAGAGCTTAGCGTGCTTTCCGCACGTTAAGCATGGAGAAAACTCGGTATGTAATGGGCGGTCACCCATCCACGGACCAACCTAGGCAAGCGCGGCTTAACCTTAAGATCGACCCGAACGGCTGTTATTATTTAGCCACAAGCTCCTCGTATGTAGTTAAAGTCCCACCTTGTAGTTTTGTAGCCTAGGTTTTCTTGTGTCCGCTTGCTGGCCAATATAGCAATTGAGCAGGTGTTATGTTTGTTGTTATAAATGTTAAGTTTACGTCACCTATAAAATGCATTTAATGACTTAATTGTTATTGCACTGCACACAGTATTTTCCCCTTCACTGCTCTGTTTATAAGACGTCAATTATTGGCAATTGTCGATATTTTCCTGTTTCTAAGACTGGGGATTTTTCTAATATGAAAAATACGCCATTTCAACTTAATTGCTTATTATAACTGTCATGATCAGTGATCGGAGTAGGTAGATTGAACTGGGGTCATTGATCCGAAACGTTATATTACTATGGACATTCCTCCGGAATTGGTGGATTATTGGTGTGTTTGTTTTTATTATTCAACAGATAAATAATGAATTAATTTAGTTTTGATACCTTCCTTTAAATTTTGAATTGAGTAGTAATAATTATCACTACCAACATTAACAATATTTAATTGAATCCGGAAATACCGGAATTACTTTCCGGAAAAATGGCTTATCCATGTTATTTTTTCTGTGTGCATTTATGATACAAGTACCAAAAATCAATCTACCTACTCCGATCACTGGTCATGATATATACTTCATACCGTCTTTTCAAAGTCACGGTCGCTGTAATGGCTATTAAAAGGTACAAATTATCAGGTAGTCAGAGGCCCAAAAAGTCTGACAACAAGTCTTACCAAGGGGTATCGTATTACTCAGTACTAACTGGGTTGTGGAGGTCAGATAGGCAGTCGCTCCATGTACAATACTGGTATTCAGCTGCATCCTGCTAGACTGGAAGCCGACTCCAGCATAGTTGGGAAAAGGCTAGGCAGATAATGATAAATTGTCATGATATATAAAGGGTGTAAAAAGACCCTTAACGAAGCCGAAAGGCACTTGTTCTCCTAGTCATTGTGATCATTTTTTGGTTTTGGACCATACCTGGGAACCTTCTAGTTACGGAGATATTGGGGGTCAAAGTTCCAATTTTTTCACAAGTTTTTTTTTAAATACTACTTTTTAAGGTTCTAACTTTACTCCAATTACCTCCATGGTCCGTTTACTATTCAAAGCATCCATCAGCAAAAAGTTTTGAGCGCATTATATTGAGTTTTACCGTAAAATGTGATTTTTGATCCCAAAAAAAAATTTCGTTTCCCAGCAAAAATTTTTGCGTAAAGTTACTTAGTTTGATGTACAGAATGCTTGGTGAAGGGTTTACACCCCGTATACGTCATATCTTCTTTTCTAAAGTTATGGTCGCTGTAATGGCTATTAAAAGGTACAAATTATCCATTCCTGTCTTTAACGTAATAAATCAAAGATTCGTGTGCGCAAGATTAACTTTGTATCTGTATTAGACATTATATCATGTCACGTACACCACGAGCTACTGGAGCCCGGTCATTGTCCATGAGACAATGCCACATAAATAATTATCAACAGACCAATGTTACATGACTGATGGTTGAGATGTAGGTACTATTTGAGCATTGAGAAGAAAAATATTTTGACTTGATCCGGTTGTTTGATTTCGACTACTGGGAAGAATTTGATTAGGTTCTTATACAATGTTCTTATAGTACACCTATGTTAGGATAACACATAATGATTTGATATTCGGTTTTGAAAATGAAAGTCTTGTTTTCCTTCGAAATACACATAAACCAAGCTGGTCCGCCGACTTTGCCGAAAACTTCTTACATACTTTTTTTTCATAGACCATGCGGTTTCAACGTCTTCCAAGACATTCTATTCCCCTCCGAATAACGCCTTTCTCACGATTCGTACACTTTAATAGACCTCAATAAAGCGAAACAGCCGTAAATCAAAGGCCTTTGTGCATTGCGACCTTTTGATGTAGCTATTTACCATAAGAAGGGCTAGAGCGCGAAGGTGTTGACACGCAAAGGAAACACGTTTTAAGAAAACTGCGCTCTATAATACTCTCCCGGTTAAAAAAACATCTATGAATGCAATGTGACCGTGACTAGTTCCGTTTAGTCTGTACGATCAGATGTTCCATTATTGTCACCCTACCCTGCTTGCTCACTTTTTATGATTCACGTGGAGGTTATTACTTATGAAATACATTATGCAAATCGTAACGTTTCTTCAACAGATTAAGTCATAAATCTAACTTTTGTAATATAACATAAGAGCCGTCGCAGCTGAATGTTTCAATTAAGTTTATTGTTACAGACTTGCAACGCCGCGGAATACGCGAGATGGGTGCGTGCGCTCTGCGTCGAGATCCTCGGCCAGACGCCGCTGCCACAAGTCCGGTTTCTGGATGTGCTGCCCGCCGCGGACACCGCAGGTCGGGAAGCAAAGAAGGAGGCTCCTCATTACGAGACACCATCTTGTCCCCCTAAACCGCCCCCGCGAGCTCGTCGAAGGTTATTAACCTCCACGGAGACGCAGCTTACGCGCAGGGATCACTCCCCCGCCGCCACGGACGAGGGCATCGTCGTCGAAGACGACGACTACGACTCATCGTCCGATCGCAGCTTAGACCTTACCCTCTCCCTCGACGCTTTGAAAAGCACTGACGTGGTGGACACGCCAGTACGGAAAGCAGAGGTGATCAAATGTGACAGCTGTTGTAAACTAAACGCGGGCGCGATACAGCATCATACGCTGCCCCGCGCCGCGCGATCCGAATCGGAGCAAGGGCGCCGCTACCTGAAGAGATGGGAGGGCACGGCGGGAGGCGCCGAGCGGGGCCGGTACGCCATGGAGGCTGCCAGGCGGAAGACTTCCTCTTTGGAGCATCGGGCGAGATCCTGCTCCCCGAATGCTCATGAAGCTATTGCGCAATACGTCCCGGTGCGGGAACGTCGCGCTTTGTTCGAATCCTTGTCGCGGACTACTGGAGGGCTGGCGAGGAGTAGCGAGCAGCTGGCACGCATCGAGCGCTCGCCGGAGACGACACCGCGCCGCGCCGCGTCGCTGCACGACCTGCAGGCGCCGCCCACGCGCTCGGTCTCCGACCTGCGGCAGTTCTTCGAGGCGGTGGCGCGCGGCGCGGGCGCGGCCGGCGCGTGCTCTCAGCGGCACAGCGCGCCGCACTGCGCGCCGCGCGCCTTCACCTCGCTCACGTGTGCTTGACGCATACTCTGTTGTACATATTGTAGATAGAAACGGCGTGGACCGCTATCTCACTAAGTCGTTCGTTTTAAGACTGTTAAAAGTATTGTTATAGAAGTACCTAATATAAATAAAATGAGATGTATTGTCTATTATATTCAGTTGTTTTATTCAGCTTGTGACCTTGTTTCTTGAAGAGCAGTAACTGTTTGGAGCATGCGAGGGTCTTGCGAAAACTCATTCCAGTATAATTATTTCTGTAGCCTTGTTCTATCTTGAGTTATTGTTTTTATTGAAAAATTCAATTTGTCACGAGGCAATTGGTGCGATAAGTCATTAAATTACATTTGGAAGGTAATAGGCGGTGAAATGTCAGTGGGTGCACAAAGGTCGCGAGCTCGGCTTCGCGTCCTCCAAGTTAACTTACTTTGTGTTGTAAGGAACATTACGTTACGAAATGTTAAACAGCACATTAAGCTATTGTTGTCGTGCGTTCACATTTTGCGAATTGTGACAAAACTGCAACAGCTTTGAGTACAATATGGAGCAGAATTGCGTGTAGTCTGTATGTTATGCAAATCGTAAAGATAAACTGTATTACAAGTAGGACATCTCCGGACACATGCATGATGTACTTTTGCACAATCAGTACAGCTGCTATCTTTACGTTTTGTTCGACATCGTGACAAGCTTTGTTTCTCCTTCCTATTGTTTGTTGCCGTAAACGAAAGTGGAATGCACGACCGACATGATAAGATTCTCGAAATATAATATAACGAAAGTTAGAAAGGGACGCAACCGATAATAACTAATGAACTGAAATAAAATCTACGACATCTACCTATTTTACTTATGAATCAATGATTGTATCTAGAAAGACCAGATAACGATTTTAGGGATAACCTAAGAGCGGAATAGGGTAAACGATTTATAGACCAACCGCTTTAATGAGTCCTCGCGAAGGTATCAATTTCAATGGAATACTCTGAAGGTTGATCACGCATTGGTTCAATTAGTATCGTAATACCTACGTGGATTATGGTTATTTTAAAGCAAATAACCTGTGGGATATTGTTAGGACTTTGTGGACGCTTTTAATGGCAAGGCGGAGGACTCATTAAAATGGTCGGTCTACTGAAGATTGACAACGCCCAAGCATGTTGGTTATAGTTCGGTTCAAACTTAATGGCGGCTCGGAAGTTAGCTGCGAGTGACAGTCAGCGCAGGTATAACGGTTCAAACTTTATGCTGGCTCGGAACGTCTAACGTAAAACTGCGCAGAACACAATTCTAGGTATCAGCAGGGCGCAGAGGACGCATCGTCTTGACTGTATAATGCGTAGACCGTCACTCGCAACTAACTTCCGAGCCGCCATAAAGTTTGAACCGAACTATACCTAAAAATTTTAGCATAGGTTTAAGTATATTGGTAGCAATAATAGGAAGTAAATATCAGACTGATTGTAGTGCTTCTTACAAGGTACAGTGATAACATCTATCGCCAATAAATGCGGCATGCGTGTTACAATCACAAGTCACAACAACTATGGATGGGTGCAGAACAGTTCAGGAACAAGCGGGCTGTTCTCTTCGGGTAGTCTGCATGGAAGATCTACGTACATATTGCATCAACTTGTCTCGTCTGGAGTATAAGTGGGTATATTAACACAATCAAAGGTACGCAAAATAGTGGAAAGTGGCCAGTGTTAAGAAACCATAAAACCATAGAGAATGCTAGAAGAAGAGGCAGTTAAAACATTGTTTGTTATATAAGTACCTACCTACAATTGGTTTTCGGTTGAATTTATCTAAGTTACGAACCAGCTGGTACCAATATTTATATAGGAAGTCTAGACAATACAAAATCATAAGCTTAGGATCAAAACTTGGAGCGAATTCCGCAGTAAATTGTGCCAGATTACTTGGCCGATAGACTTTGTTGGAATAACAAATGCCACCTTGTTAACGACGTAATAGAAACTAGCAAAACAAGCAACAGTTACTAAATAATTCAATGAACCAATAATAATAATACACAGTTTAGACATAGCAAACTAGAGTAGGTACGGATGTATTAATATAAAGCACATTCCACATCAACTAAAAAAAGTCTTAAATATATATAAAAAACGAAGGAACTGCTTTAATTAAAAATACAGGTTGTAAACAGACCCTTCACGAAACCGTCAACCAAGCATTCTGTACATCAAACTAAGTAACTTTATGCAAAAATTTTTGCTGGGAAACGATTTTTTTTTTGGGGTGAAAAATCCCGTTTTACGGTAAAACTCAATGTAACGCACTCAAAACATTGTGCTGATGGATAGATTGAATAGTACGGAGGTCGTGAAGGTGTTTAAAGTAAAAATCTTACATTAGAAACATGTATTTTTTTTTAAACTTGTGAAAAAGTTGGAACTTGGCCCCAATATCTCCGTAACTAGAAGGTTCCCAGGTATGGTCTAGAACAAAAAAATTACAGCAATGACGGGGAGAACAAGTACCGTTCGGCTTCGTTAAGGGTCTTTTAACACCCTTTATTTCTGGGGCAGATAAAACTTACTTTCCATCAGCCCCCATTTATAAGTTTGAGGACAGATAACGCGAAAATTACAATTAAAAAAAAAAAATACTCCGAATTTAACGCGCATGGTCTGATAATCGATAGTCTCCAATAATCCAGGATCTACCTGAATTAACCTATAAGTAAGTTAGATAACCAGATAGGATCTCCTTGTATGAAGTTCGGCATGAACTGCATACAAAGAGATCCCGATCTATGTCTTTCGGTATTTCATCATTTCAGCAAGAGGATATATGTACCAACCTAATATGTTTTATTAGAATATCAAAAATCTCTAACTATAAGGTACTTTTAGTAAAACTATTAAATATCCCTTCATTCAAGACTGCAGCACCCACGAAACAATCAAGCGCACGCTACGATATACGGTCCATTAAAAATATGATACACAAGACAGAATCCCCCATCTCTTTCGCCCCTAAAAAATCCCATGCTTTAGAAAGAGATAGCAAAATAACATGGGTGTTTCATTTAATACTACCAAATTAGCAGCCGGAATGCGGCCGTGTCGAATGTTCGCTGCAACCTCACAAACACGTAATTTGATCTATAAAAAGTAACAATAGAGATGGAGGAATAGAAAAAGCTCAAAGGGAACCGAGGGATGAGACAGGTAGCAGATATGAAGGAATAGATATGAACATGTTGGGGTATAAAGGTTTTAACGGACATGTAGAATTACGGGTGTTCGACCTAACTGGTTTAGAATTTGTAAAAGAAAATGACAATGAGTTCACTGAGCTTAATTCTAGAAATGCTGAAAATTATCGCCGTAAAGCTTAGTTTTTGGAGATCCGTCTTTGAGATCCCAGGATATTTTATCCAGGTACTCTATTTTATCTAACTCTACGGCATCACAACTCAGGATTCTTTTCTATGTACTTATAATGGCATAAGTTTAGCATTCTTAAAACCATCTCCATCTCAAACAGCGTAGTAAATGATTGAACCAGTGAAAAAGAAAAAAAAAAGTAAAAAAGCCCGTGAACCAAATCAATTTTTTCTATTAAACTTCTAAGGGTTCTTTTCACGTTTTAGTTATTGTTTACTTCGGGGCTATGCTTATGTTTACCCACTCAAGGTCTCTTTGAAACGAGTTTGCATACAATACATACTCAATCACCTTTTTTACCAAATTCAATTTTATCTCATGGCTGTCCATATGGTTTATGTTTTCAATTTACCATTTTATATAACAGACCATTGTAGTATCTGTCCAATAGCCATTACATTATCAATAGGTCCGATAACTCGGTCAGTGAATGCTCTGGCCTTGAACGTGACTGGTGGTACCGTTTTTTGGTAAGAAATCAACTGTTACGGTTTTCGGTTACTTGTCTGAAGCATTGGAGAAGAAAACCTAGTTACCTAATGAAGATGGAATGTGAAGGTCGGATGGCAGCTGTTCCGTGAAGTTCAGATTTAGCTGTAGGTAAGCATTTGGTCAGATTGGAAGGTGACTTCAATAGATTTATAAGTGTTTATTTGGAGTGTTGAAAATCTGCTCTTCTTCGGGCTCTAGGTTGGGGCTTCGAGAGTTCGAATTTAAACACCGTCAAAAAACACCGTCTTTTGAATTTTGAGAAATAACGAAAAAGAAAATTAAGATCGGAATTTAAAAAAAACTTTAATTTTCAACTGTCAATTTAAAATATGATGGAGACATCGAAATTCTTAACTGAATTTACTATTTATACCCATATTGACGGTGAATATTAATTATTTACTTCAGAATAATAACTCCAAAAATATAATGCAGTCGATACCTTAATACTAACAGTCAGCATTTAGAAATATCAAAAATGTCTATATGGTAAAACTTAAACTGAAGGCTAGGATGATGAATTAATTAATATTTTAATTACTTTCAAGACTAATATGCCTATGGCATTGGCTTCGACAAAATTAGATAGCTAGTCGACATTGAATTACTCAAAATAGACATACACAATGTCTTACTTTACCTAAACAAGTACCTAATGACCTAAATTAAGAGAATAGTTGACGACTGAACTTAGTTTTATGTATTTTAGCACATGTTTATGCAGTGTGATGCAAAGGATGTGGTGCAAGAACGATTTTAGGACTTGGCTTGTTTTTTTCATAAAAATCGCCAAAAATTCTTCCCTTTGAAGCAATTCAACCCTAACTGCCTTCGATGATACCTAAGTATTATATATTATCATAAGTCTACCAATAGATAATTCCTGGGGCCTATTCTTTGTGTGGGCCCAGAGAGGGATGTTCCGATATTATCTTCCTAATGACAATAGCTAATACTTATCCTTTTCCTTAGCGTATAAGGAACATATGTATCACATTGGCTCTAAAGCCACTTTCGATTGCTCTACTTTAGTACACGAACCAAACGAAGTTTAATTGACAAAAAAGTGATATAGATTAGAATGTTTCGCCTGACAGCAGCAGGTGCAAGGTTGACGTAGAATCAAATAAGGTTAGTAACTTCGTGATCGATACAATCGATTCGCTTGATGCACGCTCATACCATGCCATAGACGGTAAAGCCCAAAATCCCTTAGCAAAGCTAAATGTCAGTTATAAAGCTGTTGCGAATAATGTAGAAAGACAAGACCATGAACTCACTGTTTAGAAGGGATTAGTGTGCTTGTTCGCGTTTACATGTTCACGATTAAGATTTTTCAATCAAGTATCGATTTATGGCGAGTTAATCGAGCTGCAGTTTTGCTAGCATCGATTAAGTCACGATTAACGATGTTTAGAGAAGCGTTGGGGGAATTAGAATGTCTTCGGTTTGCATCCTGTGACATTATATTGCCTTTTAAGGCAAATTCTCTTCTAAGACAGGACGTTCCGTTTAAATTGTGAAGGTAGGAATGCTGGCCTATACTTCGCGAGAACTGATAGTTGCATTGAAAGAGCATTCTGGGAAAAACACAAAGAATGGAAACGGAACCTGTATCTTAAGAAACATTTTGTCAGAAGTGATGGATCTATTCTGTAGCTCATAATAGTCGAATGGCTACAGTAAATAGTGACCAGTAGCCGAGCCGTTGATTCTCAGCATGAAGATCTATGAATCCAATTAAATCCTTCTTTGAAAACCAGTTATATCTGTGGGAATCAAAATACTTCTTTACAAACCAGAAAACTAGAGAAAAGGCCTTTGTGTCTATGAGAACAGTGTCTAGTTGTTGGATTAAGCCAAGTACAAGACACCAAGAATCGTAAAGGGGTAAGTAGAAAGGGTTGCAAAGGAAGGAATAATTGAATTATTCTTTCGTCACTTTTTTTTTTTTGGGTCGTTCGTGTTCGGATAGGTCAGTGGTTTAGGGGACGACACAATTAATCTTGTTCCAATTCTTATTGTTCTTAATTAGGTGACCCGTTTGGGAATGGAATGTTTTTTTTAGTTGCCGACCATTGCTGGCCAGTAACAGATGACATATTTTTATTGTTATTACTCAGATCCGTCTTTTAGAACGTTATATATATTTATACTCAAATATTGAATCTCTATTTGAAATTAGAATAGAATAGAAAAAAAACCGTTGTGAAAGCAGATTCGTGCTTGACCGTCGTTTTTGAGATTCTGTAGAAAAAATTGTGTGTCCCTACTACGACAAATCAAAATTCTTAGATAAAAATTATTATGATAAAAAGAGTAAGTAAGGTAATTCTAGGTAAGAGTCGAATGTCAACCGGCGACTATTACACATTTTTGTATAAGATTTTAATTCAGCCAGCTGAGAGGCCAATGGGCAGTCACATCTGTCGAAGGGCATATAATTGAAGGCCTTGAATGGGGACCGTAATCAACATTGTGGAACGCCCCCAAGCCAGGTGGAGTAACGATTTGCGAGTTATGGCTGGCCCCTAAACTGATGACCGGGTCTCAAACAAAAATAAACCCGGTTATTACCTACGGTTCAAGAATTTTTGGATATGATTTTAGATTTTTATATTTTTTTAAGCTTTCTCATTTCTGTACATAATTATTATAGGTAAGTACTCATCTTATTGAATGGGAACGGGATTCTATCTCAGAAATCGCGCTTTTCAACGAAGAAATTAAGAAGATATACTTTATACTTTATTTGACACTGAGAAGCGTGCTACTAGGCTTATTTGGCTTTGTCAACTACTTATATTCGTTATTGATCCTACCCTCTTTGCCCTAAAACATGTAGTCAAAGTTTTGGTCCAACAAAATTTTAATTTCGATGGTGCTAATCTAACGACTGCGATGAAGGACAAAATTGGTTTATAAAGTACTAGCAGAGGTCGATAATTGTCCCACGGGATCATACTACCGGGATAAAAAGTAGTTTATAAACTATGTGTGTGCTAAATTTTATCCAATTCCGTTCAGTAGTTTTAGCGTGAAAGAGTAACAAACATCCATCCATCCATCCATCCTCACAAACTTCAGCATTTATAATATTATTATAATAGTAGGAAGTAGGATTGAAGTACCTTAACTATCTTTTGTTTTGAGTAGGAAATATTCAACAATTGCTTGCGTCAATAACAACCCCCAACAGCGATTGTACAAACAACATTAATGAAAATAAACGACCTTGCCATCGATTGATTTAGCCGTATTTTTAGACAGCCATAACACGTCAATCAACAACGGTACGGTAAACAAAAACAATGGTCTATTTATCCTAATCAATAGCGTTGTATAAGCCGCTTGTTAGGCCTCGTTCACGGCCCCGGGTGATGCATCTTGCGACAACACTTTCATTGCGACATGCGCGCGTATATCATTGTTCCCTGTGAGTACAGTCGTATGACTTGTGGCCTTTTTTTTCTGGAAATCCTCATTAATGTCCTTGACCGTGGGGTTGGCGGAGGGGTCTATCAGACTCCTACTGACTAAAACCACACGGTGTTCCTCTTCGTTACTTCTCGCTGGGGTGCGGGGACACAATTACATCCTACACAATCACCCCAGCCGTAATGACTCGTGCTCTGCTCTCACCAACTTCTTCTGCAGTCGCTGTCGTGACGCGTGTAGGTTGTGGTCGAGATGTTACGCTTTCAGGCAATCAATAAATATTTAGGTCAGGGGACGTAATCCTCCATCAAATTCTTATGTCATCCATTCCGGAATGCTTGCTCGTAATCATTCTGTGTCAGCAGCTATTGGTTGGTTTGATGTGGCTTTTATGATTGTGGACGAATTAGATTGAATCATCTGTTTGAGCGATACTTTTAACAGCTTTTTTTAGAGGAAAAGCTTCAAAAAGATGTCAAGGTGTATATTAAGTTTGTGAGCCGAAGGAGCTATGGTTTAAAGTTACCACACAATAAGTCCCAAACAGCAGCAAACGGCAACGCGGCAGGCCCAGAAGGAGATGGCGGGACGAACTCGACTTTTTTCATAAAGATTGGCGTATAACAGCACTGGAGAGGGATAAGTGGAAGAAGGGAAGGGAGGCCTTTGCCCTGCAGTGGGACACAAATGGCTGATAATAATTATATTAAAAATCATCTGAGCTTTTAAGTTTTAACCGATGTTGAAGAAAGCGGGATTAGATTACCGAGTAGGTTCTTCCTTTCTCTTTTGTTGAAAGGATCTAAAATGAGAGATCGCAGTATAAGTACTCTCTACTCTCTTCTTCAATCTTTGGCTAACTAATGCTGACTATAGTTCTCTTCCAAGTCTCTCCACTTTTGGCGGTTTTGTGTCACGGCTATCCAGTTTCTTCCGGCCACTTTAATGAGATCATCTGTCCACCTAGTCGGTAGTATCTAGTATGTATATTTAGAAACTAATTAATCGCAAAAACAGCGTATAAAAGCTTCAGATAGATCATCGATTCGTACAATTTTTTATCCATCGCACATATTTTAGAAGTGACGTTTGCGATTGTTAATACGAGTACGATCAGATATTGTATCTCACTAATTAGTTGAGAGACCGAAATTGATTAGCTATCATCTGTTAAGTTAGTATCTATATTTCTACCAATGTTAAACATGACGACATATCAAGCTATACATTACCAGTATAAGCTGAATTCGCATTGTATAGACCTTGTATACAGCGAGAGGTCGGTTTATACCAGGAAGTAATATACATACACCGTGACTTTTTAGTCGTCTTACAACGGCCACTTCATGTATGCAATGACTACTACGCATTTATAAAAAAAAATAGATATTTATGAGATTTTAATAATTTAAAAATAAAAATATTATTCAATATTATGACGCATGACGTAGTTTAAACAGCCTGTTGTGAGCGATGATCTACTGGACTCGAGCGCTGGGTAGGTATATTCTCCCGTTTGACACGTAAACATCATTAACAGGATGTTTCATAATTTTTTTTAATGTTTATTTATTTTTCTTTGTACATAATACGGCAGGCAAAAAAAAAAAAATCGCGCCGAGAACTATTTTATGTCGAGCACATTGGGTGGACCACCTTTGTAAGACGACCAAAAAGTCACGGTGTATAACTTCTAGTTTGAAATACATAGGCGTTATCTTCTGCTATATGACTTGCGATCTCATCTCAAAGACGTTAAGTACAGTTAAGAAATCTGTAACGACATTGTAGAGCACATTTTTGATACTTGCGGTATCTGAATGAGACAGCCGTTTTGATACTTGTTTCTTTATTATTTTCGCCTACTACTGATGCTCCTTGCGGTTTCAATGTGGGTGTATAATGTGAAATTGTTGTTGTTGTAATTTCAATAAGACTAATAAGCAATAAGTGTAGTTGGTATTATTATATTGTACTTACATGCAACTGTGTGAAGGATGATATGGCTAGAAAGGATGTGACTGCTGAGATGACGAGTAATAGAGAAGTGTGGAAGAAGAAGACATGCTACGCTGACCCCAAATAAATTGGGATAAGGGACGGAGATTGATGATGACTTGCTTACGACTATCTAGTATCTTACCAACTTATAGCCCAGACAAAAATTAAAAAACCTCTAGGTGATGGCGCCATTGAACATCTCATCGTACCTGGTGATTTTGTATCAAATCATTCTCCGAAGTTTAACACTCTTTAAACTTACCAATGTCAATGAAAGTTGCTTGTAGGCGTAAGAATTCATTACCAGACTTGGTCTGAGTTCTAGTCGGGTAATACAGAGGAACCGTAACCCGTAGCTAGCACCTACGACGTAGCACCCACAGGATAAATTAAAATAAAATGTTGCCATTAACTCCGAGCCTTTTTTTAGGTTCCGTACCTCAAAAGGAAAAAGGAACTCTTATAGGATCACTTTGTTGTCCGTCTGTCTGTCTATCAAGACCCTTTTTGTCAGGGGTGCTTAGAGGTATCAAGCTGAAATTTATATCAAATACATGAGTCCACGGTCTTTTTCAGCTGTGAAAACATTAAAGAGATATGACCGTCTATGTCTCATATTTTCGGATATTTTGCGTTTTCACAAGGGAATCAAAACCTATGGGGTACTTCCCGTACGGTACCCTCGGTGCGCGAGTCCAACTTGCAATTGGCCGGTTTTTTATATCATTAGCCTACAACAGTTATATCAGTTAGCCAACAACAAGGAGCTCGTGGCTAAATAATAACAGCCGCTCGGGTAGATCTTTAGGTTAAGCCGTGTTTGTCGAGGTTGGTCTGTGGATGGGTGACCACCAATTACATACCGAGTTTCCCCCGTGCCTCGGAAAGCACGTTAAGCCGTTGGTCCCGGCTGTCATTTGTAGATCTTTGACAGTCGTTAAGTAGTCAGTGGCCCAAAAAGTCTGACAACCAGTCTTACCAAGGGGTATCGGGATTACCCAGTACTAACTGGGTTGTGGAGGTCAGATACCGGTCGCTCCATGTAAAATACTGGTACTCAGCTGCATCCGGTAAGACTGGAAGCCGACCCCAACATAGTTGGGAAAAGGCTAGGCAGATGAGAGCCTACAACAGTTACAGTCTACTGCTAGACATAGGCCACTCCATCTCTAATCACAAACTATTCATCTCGATTCTTGGCAACTCTCTTCAGCAATTTACTACCAGCCAGGGTTGTGCAGAATTTTCTTGACCAACCACTACAATAATAAAGTAACGCAATACATAATGTATCAACCTGAGTAATTGTGCTAAACAAAAAAATATATAAGGCAATCGGTTTCTCTGCCCAACAGGCGAGCAAGTAATTGTCGGATGTACATAAATCAATCATGTTACTTATATACTTTTGCTTCAATCATTATTTATTTATGGAAGAGTTGCCGCTAATCCAAATAGACTAATGATGATAGATATGATAGTCTATTATGTCTTCATGATAAAAGTATTTCAGCTGGTAAGTCAATTAATGAGGATTTATTGAAAACGTGATTGGCACATACACCCACGTGCACAAAATCCAGCACCAAGATCAGAATAAAGAGAATTGATAACGTTTTCTTGATTATTGAAGAACAAATGCTGAATCAAATTGATCTAAGGACCTAAAGTGACATTAAATCAGCTACAACGTTACTGAAAAACTGAAAAAGTCAAAAATTGACATAGGCTATCGAAAAAGACTATGTCAGTCTTCTACAAAGCCGCTTTAGCAATATAAAACGCTATGATGAACGTGATAATCTCTTGTGTAACCCCCTGTTCAAGAATAACATAAGTTAATTTATTACATAGTCACAAGCCTTGGAAACATACCCATATAAAAGTCTATTTATTATTAAAACAGTACACTTCACTCCACAAAGGGTTACATCAGGCGAACGCGTATACTGCGATGAACAATTCCCCTCCCAAGCGTGATGAGTACGGCTCCACGGCTACATGCCCGTTTGCCTTTGTGTGACAAAAGGGGACGTGTGTGTTGCCACGGTAGTTGATGTGTGGACATTAATGGCCTGCTGATGATGATCATTGTTACCGTATCCGTTAATTTTATTCAGATCTACATCAACTACTATCTACTTATTTAAGTTTTTACTTTTTATAACATACAGACTAGATACAAGCCAAACAACAAGTCGGGCATCTTCCGGAGAATTCTTGCGTATTTTCGGGAATTCCCACAGTTAGCAGCTATCATCTAGTTTGTACATAACACAATTGATATAAAGTTATTTACGCTTTGTACATTTTCCTAATGCACACTAGTTCACTATAAGTGTAGGTACCTAAGTACATAATTGATTGTAATAGTTACACTGACCAAAATCAGTCGTGGTGTCAATAAATTATTCCCCGTCAGTAGTTTCACCGTATTCCAGGCGAACCACTTCATGTTAGTATTTCGCACCTTGGTATATTGCTTTACCACCTAAGGTTCAACATTTGTGTATTAAAACGACGACAATTTTCAAGAATTTGACCTCTGTGCATAATGTCTTAAGGTGGAAGCGCCAGGTCTTAAGGTGGTAGCCCGCGAAATTCAAATTTTCTTACGTTTTTTTGCAATTGCAGGTCAGTGTCAGTTCGTATGTTGATCAAAAATGATACGAAAATTTGAATTTCAAGTAACTTAAATCTTCACTAGTTTTCACATGAAATAGGGATACATAAAATTTACTTAATGTGTGATATTGTCCAAAGTGGCCACCCTCAACTGCTGGGCGTGACAAACATTATCATAATCCAAGGGGTGACGATGGGAACTATTGCTAACAGAATATTTCCAGTCAAATAATTGGCCGGGAATAATAAACGATTTCAACACATTACCCCATAACATTAATCAAATTAATTGTAAGTCGTTCAATAGCTTTAACAATCAAATATTTGAAGTCGTGACAATTGCGTCAGGGGGCGTACTACGCTACAATTAATGGACTAAGCACAGCTGGTTTATGAGTAGCTTGATAATATGCGCATTGTGGACTATTTGCTATCTTATTAATTGGTAATTCGTGTAGGTATCTCTAATATGGGTATAATCAATCGATAATACTTACTTAGTTATCAGACAACAATCGTAACAGTTATCTGATTTCTGTAAGTGTTTTTCCCCAATCAAGTATTTCATTACTGATTAGTCATAACTATAAGTGATATGCTGCTACCTAAACGAAGTACAAGGACAATAATTCTCTTCATAAAACAGGGCGGAAGGGACACCGACGCTTAAACGGTTACCACGTAATCAGTACATCAATTTTGGTTTTGGGACGAATATAATGATACCTTAATCGTTGGAATCCATCCAGCCATTTGGAACATACGTGGGTTATAAAGAAACTAGCTGTACCCGGCATGCGTTGCAATGCACTTTTTCCTACCTACAGACCTCTTTCATTCGGCCCTGTCGCAAAATCCGCGACGAAATCTTAGCGAACGTCTACTAACTATTAACTACCTCCCTGCCAAATTTCAAGTTTGTAGCACAAAAAATGAAGGACTTTCATACAAATTTGCGAGAGCCCTTAGACCTCCTTAATAAAAAAATTACCGCGAAAAACATAACCATTCCTTAGCAGCCGGGTAAAAAGGAGGAGAAGAATAAGTGATTTTCTTATTTGCATCATCAACGTCATTATCCTTTAGGACATCCACTGTTCAACAATCGTCTCTTCATAAACGTTTTCTACTTTTTTTTTTCGGATGGGAAATCATCAAATAGCCCCCCCCTCCCCCGCTCTGGGCGGAGTGGGAGGGGCTGTCAGATTTTTACTGAGTAAAACCCGTCCATGTTCCTTCTTTGCCCTTTGTGTTCCAGGGCCGCGGTATCTCAAAAAAACGTTTTCTACTTCAAGTACACTTAAGTCTTAGCCGGTCAGTCTTACTATGCTCTATATCTGCCCACAGCTAAGTGATCTGTTTGCATAATATAATCCGAACCGACACGTGCAATGCGGTTGACTAATTTCCATGTAATTAGCTATCTGTGGCCATCTAATCTAATTGGTCTGAGTCATGGCTTGCATTACATTTACAATTTGCAGATAGGTAGATAAAGTGTGCCACTATGGTCACCACAATAGGGAATATGCAAGAAATACCTTTGTTTTTTATTTCTTAAAAATGCCTTGTATTGGACCATAAAGACTTTGTGTACACTTTACCTTTTTTTGGTGTAGGTGAAATCTTCGTTCTGCTTCGTTGGTCGAGTGTTCGCAAGTGCAACTGCTGAGCATGAGGTCCTGGGTTCGATTCCCGGGTCGGGCAAAGAGATATTGGATTTTTCCATCAGGAATTTCTCAGTAGCAGCCACGGAGTCTGGATTTGTGTTCGGTTGATGGCAATAGGTTCGCCCCCATACATGGGAGTTAAACATAACTGGCGAAATGTGGGTTGTACTATTCGGTACATCTCTAAACTTAAACCTTCAGGGATAAAGAAAGAAAGAAAGAAAACATATTTATTTGGCACATGCCACAAGTGCACACAAAAAACAAAAAAACATAAAATAAAAAACTAAAACAGGCGTGATGTTATGTTATGGTCATAAGCAATGGTTTACAAACATTGTGCAGACTACGGTTCAATTTTGTTGCTTCGTCATTTTTGAACACAGGCCATCATACCTGTACTGTTACACAATTCAACTCCTAAGCTGGTACACCTCTGCTTTGCCAAATTAAAAAAAAAAACTTAAAAAAAAACTTTCAACTACACTTAAAAGGCCTACTATAGTCTGCGGATCCAGCATAACAACGCGTTTAGGGTGCTGTTGCGTCTGCCTTGGTTCTGTAGCGCGTCATCTATTTTCGCTGAGGCTCGTATCGACGGTTTCGATGCTGTACGGCGTAAGAAAGCGGCCTCGCTGCTAAACAGACTCCGTGGCAGCCCCAACAGCATTCTGAGCGCCATAGTCGGGAGGCCTGACAGCCCGTTGGTGAGGTCATTAGTCAAGTGTACACTGTCTGTGTTTTTAGTTAAGTACTAACATAGGTTAAGAATATTGTTACTAACCCAATGGATTTTGGTTGTCTTAATGAATTATACTATACAAGGGTGTAAAAAGACCCTTAACGAAGCCGAAAGGCACTTGTTCTCCCGGTTATTGCGATCATTTTTTTGTTCTAGATCATACCTGGGAACCTTCTAGTTACGGGGATATTGGGGGTCAAAGTTCCAACTTTTTCACAAGTTTTTTTTAAATCCATGTTTCTGATGTATTTTTTTTACTTTAAACACCTTCAAGACCCCCGTGTTATTCAATCCATCAATATAATACATCAGCACAATGTTTTGAGTCCGTTACGTTGAGTTTTACCGTAATACGTAATTTTTCACCCCAAAAAAAAGTCGTTTCCCAGCAATAATTTTTGCGTAAAGTTACTTAGTTTGATGTACAGAATGCTTGGTTGACGGCTTCGTGAAGGGTCTGTTTACACCCCGTATATTTACCCTTCGGATGAAGATATCATTTTTCAACTCTGCCACTCACTTAGGGGATTAACGGCGTAATATAATTACGTAGGTTACTTTATCTTGTTACACAAGTTATCTACAGGGTAAAATATTTCTTTAAATTGAAATAGTACCTACAGATTATTGTATTGTTTTGTTAATCTATGATGAGGATACTATTTTATCTTACTGATAAGGTAAAGTAATCATTATTGTCTTTTATTTTTAGAAATGACTCGGTCAATAATTTCATAATGATTCATACGCTAATTTCACATGACGAAGATAAGTTAATATGGTATTGACAAATTAGTAGAGGTCAATGTTATAATATAATCATGTTATTAAATAGTTACTGAAGGTCGGTAACTGTCCCACGGGATCATACTACCGGGATAAAAAGTATCCTATATGTTATTCCAGGTTAGGAGGAGCTCGTGGCTCAATAATAATAGCCGCTCGGGGCGATTTTTAGGTTAAGCCGTGCTTACCCAGGTTAATCTGTGGATGGGTGACCACTCATTACATACTGAGTTTCCTCCGTGCCTCAGAAAGCACGCTAAGCCGTTGGTCCCGGGTGTCATTTGTAGATCTTTGACAGTAATTAGGTAGTCAGTGGCCCAAATAGTCTGACAACCAGTCTTACCAAGGGGTATCGTATTACCCAGCAGGGGTATCGTATTAACTGGGTTGTGGAGGTCAGCTAGGCAGTCGCTCCATGTAAAATATTGGTATTCAGCTGCATCCGGTTAGACTGGAAGCCGACCCTAATATAGCTTGGAAAAGGCTAGGCAGACGATGATGAGGGTTTTCATTGAAAAAGCTTTGCCAAGCAAAACAAACAAAATAGAAGTCATTGGACAATCATTAAAAGATTTTCAATCATCCTCAATCCTTTCACAGTCATCAAATATCCAAAGCTAAGAATACGGACATAACCTAGTTTTAATAAACATAATATATCCATAAAAAGTCCTCAAGTCCATAACAGTTAAACAAACATATTATTATATTATTTCGTATAAAAACAATTTTGGCAGTTTTTTTTGCTTTTGCAAGTCGGTCAACCGTTCGTTGTGTCTTTCATCAACTTGGTAACATGTCAAGATGGAACAGTTATTTTTCCCAGGCTATGTAATGAATGTAACACAATAGAGGATGACCCAAGGAGGTTTTTATTAGGTCGGTAGTTCAACGTGGTTCGTTTGGAAAAGGTCAAGAATTTCTGATCAATAAAAGATGGTCGCGTGCGCGTACCGCGAGGGCTGGAACAGCAGGGCACATGGAAGGAATTGTGGGAGGCCTTTGCTCAGCAGTGGGACAGTACAGGTTACAAAAAAAAAAATAGTCCGTTTCGAGAAAATTGGTTTGAAAATGTTGGTCCTATTTTTAGTAGGAGAGCTAACGGAGACGTGCCTTCAAATACACTTCTATACTAATGTGTTATTTACTCCATTTATAAGCGCGACTGCTGAGCTCGGTCCTGGGGTCGATTCCCAGGTCGGGCAAAGTGTTATTGGATTTTTCCGTCAAGAATTTCTTAGTAGCAGCTACGGAGTCTGGATTTGGGCTCGGTTGATGGCAATAGGCTCGCCCCCTTGGGACATGGGACTTAAACATAACTGCAAAAATATGGGTGAACTATTCGGTACACCTCTGCCTAAACCTACGGGGATGAAAGGCGTGATTTTATGTTATGGTCATAAGCTATGGTTTAGAAACATTGTGCAGACTACGGTTTTATTTTGTTGCTTCGTCATTTTTGAACACAGGCTATCACTGTACCGTTACACAAGCTATTATTAAAGGTGTACTTATCAGTTTCAAAATAAAAAAGTATTCTCCATAAAATAACTACGTAAACTTGGGTAACTATACCCAATTTACATACTTACATAATTTATTGCACTGGCCCATTGTTTTAAAAAGACAAAAGTATAAAATTCTCACATTTATCGCGCGTAACACAAAAATAGCATTGCTTAAATATATTTTTAATTATACTTACTTGGGTTAAGAAATATTGACCTGCCTTATTGCTGGTGTCAGTAACTTCTGGCTTCCTCTTGTCTTAGTCTGTTACTTTTTCACTGTAGGCCAAAGGCCTCGTACAAAGATGGAATGAAAATTTATTTAAAAAAAAACTTTTGTTGCAAAAAAATTAAACCGACTTCAAAAACACAAAAATGTGAAAAATAACTTTAGCTTCAGAAGTCGATGACTTTTTTTGTTTATTTTAGTTTTTTTTTTTGTATTTTGAAGTCGGTTTTATTTTTTGCAAAAAGTGAAAAGTATTTTTATTTTTCCATTTTTAGTTGTAATATGACGGAGTTATACATAAAAAAACAGAAACATCCGAATTTATAACCTCCTCCTTTTTGAAGTCGGTTAAAAGAACGAATATTAATTTTGAAAAAAAACGTTCAAAATTAAATAAAAATACCGTAATTTTGCTACACCTTTGTTTAGCCGTGCACAGAACACACCTCTCCAATTGTCATCGATATAGTGCCAATTGGTGGTCTCCGAGTAAAATGGCTGTATTCAATACGAACCGCAATTCAAAGTTTCATTATTGCCCATGTTTATGGCTACGGAATCCTAAAAACCAAGTGAAGGAGCAAGCCATAACAATATGAACATTATTATTATTTTTAGCGATAAGTCCTTCAGGAACTCCTTGTATGACATCCTATGTTCCCAGTATCCTCAAAACACATCCCTCTAGGGGGGCGTTGTCTATTCTCGTCCATAAAAGAGGACCACAACATCAAGTTTAATATCTTCCTTCCATTAACTCCCCTTAAAAATCACAGATAAAATTCTCAATAACTATAAAGGAAAGTATGAAAGCTTTCTCCCATCAATCTGTTAGAAAATAATATCATAAATATTATACAACACGTCATAATATCATTTTATGTTGAGTTTATGTACTCGGAAACGGATGTTTGATTCTTTTATTTACTTTCACCCTTATCGTGAGTGATAGGTCGACGACATATTAATTGGTTCAGTAGCACTTTGAAGATAGAATTGGGAATTTGAATTGGTTGAATTTGGAGATAAGAAATATGGAGAAAGGAACTTGTGGACAAGAGGTGTTGAGAGAATTTAGTTTTTTCTTTCTCTTCTTATTAATCAAGAAAATATGTTACAAGAGAGTAAGCTATATATGAACACCGTGACTTTTTAGTCGTCTTACAACGGCAGCCCACTTCATGTATCCAATGACTACTACGGTATTTATAAGATTTTAATAATTTAAAAATAAAAATATTATTCAATATTATGACGCATGACGTAGTTAAAACACCCTGTTGCGAGCCTGTACTGGACTCGAGCGCCGGGTAGGTATATTCTCCCGTTTGACACGTAAACATCATTAACAGAATGTTTCATTATTACGGTAGGTAAAAAAAAACACGCCTAGAACCATTTTATGTCGAGCACATTGAGTGGACCACCTTTGTAAGACGACTAAAAAGTCACGGTGTATATTAGGTGTATCACAGAGGTATTCCTTATTGCTAGAGAACTTAGAGAAGTTCCCAAAAGTGGAACTCGTAACACCGCTGGAGATCTTGAAGCTCCTCACCATGTGTGCTGAAAAAGACAACCGTAATTCCGTCCGTGAGGATCCGCAGGAGCAATAAGGTACGGATAGAAACGTTGTCTGCTTTTGAATAAGGAAACATTTCCAACACAGGATAAGCCACACCTTCTCTCTTGCCCGTCGTGCAAAACTGATTGCGCCCTTCAGGATTTGAATGAGGCAAACGACAGAGCTGTCCAGGTCGCTACGTATTGGTCGGACGAAATCGAAGTCCTCGATTCGAGAAGAAGAGGGAGGAACATTCTCACTAAAATGATATAACATAACATCACGCCTGTAATCCTCGAAGCCCCGACGCCCTGTTATCTGCCTAAGCAGATTTTTTCCCAATTATAATACACCCACATTTCGCCAGTTACGTTTAAGTTCCATGTAATAGGGGGCGTGCCTATTGCCATCAACTGGGCAAAATTTTAACACAACCAATTCAGACTCCGTGGCTGCTGCTGAGAAAATTTCTGATGGAAGAAACCAATAACACTTTGCCCGATCCCGGAATCGAACCCAGGACTCATGTTCAGCAGTCGCGATTGCGACCACTAGACCAGTACACTCACTAAAATAGTACCAACTTAGATCAATCCTAATCGTTATCTTAGGTGATGTTGGCGGCGGCGACCTCTTGCGTCCGGCCCTGGTTCAAGCCGGCACCTCCTTCTTCGAAGCAGTCATGAACGCCCCGGGCGTCAACGGCGCGTTCGTGTTCCATGCGCGCCTCAAAGAAATGTCAGCAAAAAGGAAGGGGCTCGCAAGGGCCGATGCCTGCCGGGGCTGCGGGACTGTTCGAAAGAGATACCGCGGCCCTGAAACATAAAGGGCAAAGAAGGATCATGGATGGGTTTTAGGCAGTAAAAGTCTGACACCCCCTTCCACTCCGCCCAGAGCGAGGTTCATTTGATGATTTCCCACCCGAAAAAATAAATAAAAAAGGTGATTTCCAAATGTCCGTGACCTATAATTATAGCGGACATTGAGAGACTTATGTACCTAATATATAAACTAGAAGATATAAGCAATAATACAGTATAGATATACCTCTAGTCTCTACTTAACAGATAATTTATTAAGTAAGGTTATGGTAGAGCAGCTCTCACGCCGCATCAAACTCATTATAGATTAACGTCCGATGATACTTTAATGGTTTAATACGTATAACGGCAGTTTAAGTAGAGTTTAGTTAATGCTTGGCTTGTTCCGGAATATGTTGCTTTAATATATGAGTCAAGGTTAGCGAGGTTCCAACATGGGTGTTCAATGAACCGAGACTTTCCGTACGATGTTGAGGTAGGCTTATTTATAAGTGCTTCTGTTTTTAACCGAGTTCTGAAAAGAAGGAGGTTCTTTATCAATGAGGAAGGAGTATTTGTTGATAACTCAGATAATAGTGCTTTGCGGAGCCTTTGAGTAAGTGCTAAAGATGGCTACCGATGGATTTCAATAAGTAGGTGAGCGATGGTGAGGTAGGTTCTCGCGTGATCCGCGGATAGTAAACTCCCCAATAATATACAACATCCATTGTTGGATTTTTGATTTTAGCCGTATTATTTACATAAATGGAGTGCTACGAACTGGGAATGTAATTTTACATTGAAATAAATAAATAGTAAGTGAAAAACAAAAAAATGCGGAGAAAATTTCCGGTAGAATATGATTCAAAATAAGGAGCTGAATGCACCCTGTCAGTGTGTGGAGGGCTGTCCCGTACACCCTGTATAGAGGAGTATTATACTACCCCCCCTGTGGGAGCGAGAGGGCACCTCTTCGAATAAGAATTCAATAGAGCTAGGTTGTACCTGTATGGTACACAGCTACATTCCAATCTGTTTTGATCCATTTACATACTGATCTATTTTGTCAGCATTTTGATATAATATATCTGAAAAATGGCCGGAGAAGACCACTCATATGGAGGGGTGCAAAGCTAAGGGTCGAGATCTTTGCGCAGCATGGGAGTCATGGGACAACACAGATTGATTACTCGTAGTTTAGTTCATGTACCTATTAGTACACACCTGGATACTATCGTAATTAAAACAAATTCATTACAACACAACCACACATCGCAATACATTTCTGAATACATTCATGTAAACCACATTCCAAAGAAATCAAGTAACTATACTTGCACACAAATACCGTAAAACGATGGACTAACTACTGATGCAACTAGACGTAAACTGTAGCTATTTTAATTGTTTTAAAATAGCTGCGATTAATCGCAAAAAATCTGCGATTTATTAGGTGAATGCTCTCGATTCTTATTCCAATTCTAGTGAATGAGTTTTGTTGAGAACGTTGAAGTGATAGACCACTACCTTTGCAATAATAATTTGTTCTTGCTTATAATTTCAAGACGACAACAGTAACTTATGTATCTTCTCATCATCTGCCTAGCCTTTTCCCAACTATATTGGGGTCGGCCTCCAGTCTAACCGGATGCAGCTGAATACCAGTATTTTACATGGAGCGACTACCTGACCCAACCCAGTTAGTACTGGGTAATACGATACCCCTTGGTAAGATGGTTGTCAGACTTATGTATCTTCTAATAAATAAAAATAATTACTTAATAGTACATGTATATATTTTGTTCCTATACGGGGTGGAAGGGACACCGACGCGAAAACGGTTACCACGTATTCAGTACATCATTCTGAGCCATACAACATAGACATTTTTCATATCTATGTTTCCACCCTACATAATCGAGGATAGACAGGCCTTGCTCCAATTTTGAGATACCATTATACTCGGTACCTGAGCGCTGAGGAGTGACCCATCTTGTTGATGACGTCCTGGCTTGACGCCAGATATCTTGAAGCTGCTTGAATAGATAGCTCCAAAGACTGCAGAATCGGGTCCATCCACCGTTGAACAAAATTAGGATACTGACGACAAAATCTATTTATAGACATGTAACCTACCTACTATAGGATTTTAATTGGAATATCAACTAAAACCAACTACCGTAAACGCTAAAAATAAACATTCCCGTTGATCCAATAATTGCATCACGCATGAAAGCCACTGAGACGGAACAAACACTGACTTATAATTTGAGTCACGGCGGCAACCAGCCCAATTTGAGAAACAATATGTTCAAGGCAATGACTCAAGGGGTCGGGCAGACGTAAATTAATCTGTGCGACAGTCGAGGGGCACACAGGCGCCTCCAGATTACTCATTATTGTACGTCAGGAATACGAGGCCGTAACAGGAACTGGCGATGAGTATTTTTGTGAAAGAGACTGGTTATTATAGAAGTCACATTAATGTTCTTGGAAAATGTTTAATTGGGGCTTCTGGGAATGTGATTTCAGTTCGTCGTTGATCTCATAGCTAAAGTTGCCATTGGACAATATTTCTGGTATCGTATTACCCAGTACTAACTGGGTTGTGGAGGTCAGATAGGCAGTCGCTCCATGTAAAATACTGATATTCAGCTGAGTTCAGTTAGACTGGAAGTTGATCACGACATAGTTGGGAAAGGGTTAGGCAGATGATGATGATGATGAGCTGGTCGTTTGAATCCGCTGGATACAAGAACCACCCACAACCGGGCGATGTGGCGACGCTTAGGGGAGGCCTATGTCCAGCAGTGGACGTGTTTCGGCTGACATAATGATGATTTACGATTTATGTTGTCACTTTATCAGCTTTAAGAGTACACTTAATCAGTTTGATGGTCATAAGTTCGTTTAATCACTTCGTGAAGTCTGTTTATATTATTTTGGTTCGATGTTATGACGTAGCCGTGTCATTTAACTAAGTACTACTCCATAATATCGCAAGATTTGACAAGGATAAATACTACAATAAATCATAATTTTCAATGAAGATGGTTTTGAAGAATTGTGTAGGTTTCAAAAAATGTCTAGCAAGCATATAAACGCGGAAACGTCTATAGCATTTATCAATCCATGTGTAGGTGCATCTTAGCTGTTGAAACGAGCACATAAACCCATTTATAGTACAGGAGCTGGATAAGGAGGTTTTATGCGTCATGAAATTTTTATTCGTTTCAAATGATGTAATTTGTTGCATTTAGGCGGGACTACGGACGGAAGTCTGGCAAGCATAATAAAAAAAGAAACAATAATTAATATGTTGCGGATTAATTGCGTAAATATTTTCATTTAGGTGCAGTACACACTTCTTACAATCCCTTTTAGAAATACAGGTATGATGTCTGTGACGTATTTAAAGTCGCACATGGATCTATTGACCTGTGGCCAGACTAGAATCAAACTCTCACCATTTCGTTTTTTCAATAAGTAAATTTATTTTTTTCGGCAGTTCCATCTTGTGTCAATTTCATGAATGCCTCAAAAGATTCTTGTAGCATTCTTAGTCATTTTTGACGTAATAATTTCGCAGTACTTACTTCTTTTACTTTTTGTATTCAGTGTTTCGTAGCGCATAATTAAAGTGAATCTAGAGACGCAACGAAGCAAATAATTATGAAAAATAGCAAAAAAAAACAAATAGATGCTAAACATGACTTATATCAATAGCATCTCTGCATGTATAACACAAATACACATTACCATGTATTTAATGTAAATCAGTCATCTATTACACGCCCAAGGAGCCATGCCGAGCGTGTCGGGAACCAATGAAGCATCATCTCCAAGGGAAAGTCTGCTACAGTTAGAGTTACCATCTGTACGGATTTGTCCGGACATCCTATTAAATGAGTATTATTTGTATATTTGGAATCACGTTCTCGAAAAAGGCTCTTACGATTTCGATGAAACTTACACTATGTAGTTTATGGGGGAGAAAAATCGATTTCTCTATTAAATTTTCACTCGAGCAGAGCTCGGTTGTCCATTACAACACAAGAAAAAACTTCAATTGTTTTTGGAAAAGATAGATTTAAAAGAGAAATGGCCGGACTTGATTGTCTTGTTAGTCTAGTGGTCGCAAGGTCTACTGCTGAGCATGAGGACATGAGGTCTTGGGTTCAATTCCCATGTCAGTGACACCGAGTTTTACATCAGTTATTTCTCATTAGGAGCCTCGGAGTATGTATTTGCGGTCAGACGATGGCAATAGGCTCGCTCCCTGTTACATGGAACTTAAAAATAACTAGCGAAATGTGGATGCAGGTACCCCTATGCAAAACTCTTCTTGGGATTACCTTTCTCCCAGGTCTTGTCAAATTCCAAAATGGTAACCCTACTTACAGTAACAAATCGGGTCATATACAAGATAAATGCACAAGTACCTCGTAATTATATACAGTAAGAAAACTAATTACAAATCTTAACAACCATGAAATGATGGCACTTAACATACAAACATCGGTAAATGAACAAGATGATACAACGTAGTTAGATAATACTGGCTTTTAAAAAGGTTTATCTAGTTATTATGTATTTGTACTTCGTAGAGGTAAATAGTGATAATTTTTGTTTGTGGGTCAGCAGGACTGGTTGTGACTTGTGAACCAGTTTTGGGTTGATAACGATAGAAAAAGTCTGTTTGGAATTCGTTCAGTGTTCGATCTTTAAACTTTCAACCAAAGAGGAAATACGTGAAATAGAATTCTCCTCCACGTTTATTATGCGCACAGCCAAAGTGTGGAACTCTCTGCCGGCATCTGTGTTCCTTCCCGCATTTAACCCGTCTGCCTTCAAAGCAAGAGTGAACAGGCATCTTCTGGGCACGCTCGTTCCATCATAGACCTCATCTACCGCTTTCCATCAGACGTGATCGAGGTCAAGAGCAGGCCCATTTCGTAATAATAATAAAAAAACGTTTAAAAAAAACCTTCTGTTACAGTTGAATTTCATTTTAGCCACCCATTATACATGTGAAAATTGTTACTATCTTCTGGGATCGTTTGTTTTAGCAATGTCATTGTGACACCAGCATCTACAATTTTACTGTCATACTTAGCGAGCATGAGAAATATCTATGGTGCACCCACAGTTCGCTAATTATATAGGGGCGAGCCTTTTAAAGTCATTGTAAATTCAAAACAAGTCTAAGTGAATAACTACAAATACATAAAAATAATACCTGCTCATGTATTTGAATATGAGCTTGCAAAAAAAAAAACTTAAAAAGCTCTGTTGCCATCTATTTTACGTTTAAAGATGAAAGTAAAACTTTGAGATTTCAAGGGATATAATTTGCGTTTTATATAAACTAAAATAAATATGACATATAATCTTGTTGCATATTATATATTGTTTTTATTTCTTCCACTGCTATCACTGTTTAAGATCTGTTTTAATTTCTGTCGGTACAACAATGGCACAACGAGGGGTAATATAGAATGATTACACTTAAGTTACCAGAACACACGAGACAAAGGACTACTCATACTTACTATGCAATCATTGAGTAGTCAGTGTTGCCATAATGTCGTCTTACTGGTGGGAATATTTTTGGTATTTCAAAAAGAACCCAACTACAGCAAAAACGCAAACTAAAAAGTTCGGGTAAGTGACACATTTTGAAAATAGCTAGCTATTGAAGTTTTTATAACGAAACAATGTTAGCAAACCTATTAATATACTAATCGTTTTGTTTTGTTTAAAATGGGTAGGTAAAAATATGGTGGTCCCTCAGATTTTGTAAATAAAACTGTCATATAAAAGTCACTTCAAATAAAAGCATGTTGAAAGGTAAAAAAAACAACCCTTATGCAATTATTTAAAAATAAATAAAACTTTTTTATTTATTTCAAGTATTTCTTTTTGGTATTCACTGAAACTTTAAACTCTGACGGATTCTACTTTTACCAACTGAGTACATAAACATGGCAACATTGTTAAACGTTGCAAATTAACTTAAGGAAATTAAATGGCAATTGCACGGCTGCGCTTACGCATACGATTCCGGTGTCTCACAATGACATTATAGATCCACCGGTTTACAAAGACCCCTCAACACTCAGATTTGGTGACAAGATTAAGAATTTTGTTAACTTTTGATAAATAGGATAAAGGTCTATTTAGGGTGGTTATAAGATAGTAGTTGCTGAGTCACAAGTTTAATAAGATAAGTTTAAGTAACAACTTGTGGGTTTATAGACCTTTCCAGTGAAGGGCGGTGCTTTATCTTTTTTGTATTATTTAGGTTTTTATTTTTGTACGAAACAGTAAAAATTGTATTTTACCTACAATAAACATGGAACTGAAAAATTACAAGATTGGTTACAGGGTTGGTCAACAGGCCAGTTTTATGGTACTGTTAAAAAAAATTGTCGCGGTTGGCGCAGTGGCGCCGTCGTTGTTTCGATCCCCGCACGAAAAAATATTTGAGATCAGGATCTACAGATAATTGTTCCGGGTCTGGCTGTTTGTGTATGTGAGTTTAAATGTTTGTAAACGTAACCACGATACAGGAGAAATGTGTGGAGTACGTTTAAAAAAAATGCTAGAACACAAACACATTTTAAATAGTTCACTAGCTCTTGGTCTGTTCTGTTCTTCAAAAAAAATATCGTGATTAAACTCGACTGACATTCAAAGACGCCTTTTCTTTTCCAAGAGTTCTTCTTCGACCTTTTTTCGTTAAAAACGAAAGTCATTTATCACATTAACTGTAATTACCAGCTAATTACTCAAGAAAATTCACACAAGAGAAAATTCATTTTGAAACGACTAAAACACACGTTAAAAACATAATGAGTCCCATTGTACAATATACGTTGTTAGACGTAACAAGAGAATCAATGAAAACTCATTCACATGGTTTGAAAAAAAAAGTAGCAACACGACTTGCGACTATCATTGTGTAACCGCGTTAACAGTCGCGATTGTAATCGCAATTGCGTAAAAACGAAATAATAACAAGAACAATACCAGCTGAGTTAGAAATTAGTTATGGAATAGGGCTGCTCTTGTACTAACCCCAAATCGAATCATTTTATTAATCGATTTGAAAATCGATTTTATACAGTAGTAAATCGTGATTGGAATTAGTTTAATTAAATTATTGAGGCGATAATCGAATTAAAATATTAAAGTTACCGCCTGTAGTATTACGAACACAACATAAAATGATTCATTTACATCATATAATAAATCAGGAAAATAATCTCGGTGTGCCTTTGAAGGCTGTTTACCAACAGAGAATTACATATTTTTTACGAGTAAGTACGCAGCAATTCACTGTAGGATATGAATAATCGATTAACGTCCTTACCTAAATCGATTACAAACCGATACACCTCTAGAGAATCCGCAGCCCTACCGCAATTCGTGAAAGTGCAGCTTTTTCACGAGCAGCCCGTCACGACGCGAGCGGAGGCAAACAAAGCGCACCACAAACAATCGTGGTAGGCCCGCACAGACCACAGACAATATAGACGAGGAACAGAGTTTTAAGTACTCTTAAAGCAGCTTTGATTTTAAGCGTATTGAAAAGTAGGATGAAACACTACTGATATTGCGAAGTTCAATCTATGTCTGCAAGTTCTGTGGTTATCAGATTTTGGTCATTCGTGGTGGGTCATTTTTGGTTTTCGTGATGTCATTTGCTAGAGAATCGGAAGACGCGTTTTTTCTGATCAGAAACAAGCAACGTCTCTATCTAATTTAAAGTGAACACAAATTATAAAATGGTTTTGTACCATTACCTAGTTACAATTCTTTTTCACTCTCCCGTGAAGATGCTATATTTGACTTATGTGGTGTTAGAACTTCACCGTCGTTTTGCTTTTTTTTAAATTCCCGGTTCTCGATAGTGCATTATTGAGCCAAAGGAATTCATTTCAGGGAATTCGATACCTACAGGGTTTTAGAGACTTCGACACGAATGAATTCAGTAAATGATTCTAGACACCAAAGCGAAGGAACAGTTATTTTTAACTCAAGTACAATACCTACATAGCCAAAATGATGTAACAGCTGATTACATTATTATAGTAACTGACGAAAATTTTGAATGCTAGTGTGATCACGTACTGAATTCATGACAAAATTTTGGGCGTCGATGTCCTTTACACCCTGTACAATAAAACACTTTATTACAAATCCATAATAAACACCTACTCTATGGCCTTAATTTTATTTTTATCATTTCCGACCACAGCTACGCATCAGTACCGACCTCCTTAAGACCCGTGTGGGTTTCCTTCACCGTTGCAATTCAATTGATAAATTGTGTAGAAATTGTCATTTCCACAAATGGCATTCTTGGATTCAATTGAAAAATGTCTGTAACTGTGATCATGATGGATATGCCCATTAGGGGAGCTCACCTCATCTATCACATTTGTTATGGGTGTTTTTGTTATGTGAATGATATATCTAGTTACTGACTTTCTATTTAATGGTCTTCTTTCTTATTCGTTATAATTTAACGAGCAGCCTCAGGCTTTCTGAGTTAAAAATGTATTAGTATTTTTCTCGCGAAATATTTGGAGAAGTAGTCAGTCTGAAAATGTTAAGGGGTCGAGGTAGCACCGGTGATGGTCTTTTGTTAGACAATGGCTTCCCCCAATGTCTCCTATTGTTCTTGTTTATTGATTGAGTGTAGCTAAATTCGTGTTATAAACCTGCGCTTTCGAACGAATAACACATTTCTAGAGAAGAAAACGATGGATGGACTGTGTGAAGGATGATATGGGTAGAAAGGAGGTGTTTGAGGAGCTGACGAGTAATAGAGAAGTATGGAAGAAGAAGATATACTGCGATGCCCAAATGAATTGGGATAAGGGCAAGAGAATGATGGCGATGATTTCTCTTAGCTTAAAGCTTCTAAAGTTAAACAAGAGTTGTAAGAATGCACTTAGGGGAAGCTGATATGACATCAATAAATTATCAACTTAACCTTGAGCTTATCGGCTATCCACCTCCAATCTGAGCTGTGGCTTAACACCAGGTCCACCGCTTTCTGCTTCCAGTATAACCAAACCTCCCGTTGAAGGTCAAATAAACAGCGTCTGTCGAACTGGTACGGATAAATTGCGGACACTGGACACTGACCAATTCTTGAGTACATTATCTGACAGAGTCCGATGTCCAGAGCCGCAACTGCTATTAATTCTTTGTCACTGAATTTATTTTATAGTCAGTTAAAAAAATCATTAAACAACCAAACCATTTCAAAAGCCCTTCTAAACCTTCTCATGTCTACAATGCAGAAAGTGAGAGTGATGGGATGCGGCGCGGGCGCATCGTTTGTGTCATGAATGGCGTCGATAATTACAAACGGTTAACATGACGGCTTGGCGGTGGCGGGTCAACTCGCATGCTTTTACTTTCAAATAACGAGTTCATTCTATTACACTTAGATCGATCTTGTTTGATAAGTCTTTGCTTTTAATATTTAACCATGAAGGGTGTAAATAGACGAAGCCGTAAGGCCCCTGCCATTGCAATCATTTTTTTGTTGTGGACCATACCTAGGAACCTTCTAGTTAAGGAGATATTCGAGGTCAAACTTCTAACTTTTTCACATAAAAAAAAATAAGGTCATAACTTTACTTTATATACCTCCCTGACCCGTTTACTATTATTTTCTTTTCCTGAGCCATCTCGAACCAACCCTTGCGATGCCACCTCTTCTTGAGTCGATCTTGCAGCGCCGTTCATTTGCAGGCACTACCAGTCTGGAGACCCAGTCATTGATTATGGAGGATTTACTGAGGAAAATGTTGCGTATGAATGTAGATGACTATAAGAGTACAGAAAGACCGCAGAAACGATGGATGGACTCTATGAAGAATGATATGGCTAGAACAGGGCTGACTGCTGAGATGACGAGTAATAGAGAAGTATGGAACAAGAAGACAAGCTACTCCGACCCCAAATAAATTAGGATAAGGGCAGGAGAATGATGAGTCATTATGGACGCGGCTGACGTGACCGGTCCAGCTCCATTTTAGGCTGGTGTGAAGCACAGCCTGGTGGTGACTACTATTATACTAAAATTTATAGAAAGGCAGATTGCAGATCAAATGTTTCTATCTTATAAAATAAAATCACATCTACGTGAACAAACCGAGACAATTTGTTCATTGTAATAGTTAATTCACTCTTTGACGCAACAATTAAGTAAACATAACTAGTGATTATTAACAAAGCAAATTACATTCCTTACTGCTATTTTAAACAAAGTAATTTCGTAACATTCCTCATGAATTTACTCGTGAGGCAGCGAAGCGGTTTTAATAAAAAATTATGCACGCTCTATTATTCTTTATTAAGTCTACTTAAGAACGACCTTAACTAATGCTACACTAATGGTTTTACATAATTTACCACAATAGCTTAAAGGGTCTCAAAGTCAAAAATAAAATTTATGGGTGAAAATTACATGAGACAACCATCATAACCCCACCTATGGCGAGAATTAAACAGAAACGGCGTAAGGCGTAAGGCGCAGCGCGGGCATGGAATTTATAAGGAAACGAAAGAACGGCGTGCCTGCGCCGCGCCGTATGAGTGTAATTCACGACACGTCGCCTACGTACATTTTGTTTGAAAACGTTTTGAAGCGGCATCATGCCTGCGCCGCGCCTTCGCCGTACGCCGTTTCTGTGTAATTCGCGCCTAAGGCTTGTTTCTTAATTTCTAGACAGCCAGTATTAACTACCTTTCTGAATAGAACGGAAATTGAATTAAATTATCTGCATCTTACCTTGGGTGTTTAGTCTGAACGGCCCAAATCGAACGGCCCACGGGCCGTTCGGCCGTAAGAAAAAATTGTCTACGTCCCAAAGGACCGGTGATAAAACTCTTAACGGGATCATTATTTAATCCCAGGAGAGATTGACTATCAACGCCAAAATCTTCCATTTCCAAAAAACAGCTACTATAATCGACTACAGCACAAACGCATTAAAATCATCCGTTTACGCAATAAAGCGCTAAAACTACCCAAACATCATAAATGTTTCCGAAACTCAATTGTAAATGGTTCCGTATTGCAACACACCCGTTCACAGAATAATGGAATCTAATGCTGTAGATGGACAGATGGACAGCTTAATGGACGTTTGAGGTCTGATGGATATGAGATACAGAAGGATAACTCTATCCAATGAGGGATATAGTCGTTTGTGGACATTTTTAATTTGTTTTTGACAAAGTATTGGACATTAGCAATAAAATTCAATTAGGAAAATCGAACTAGTATGAGCATAATGATTTATAATATTATACTATTATTTTCCTCAATTAGCTTAATGCCAATTATCACTTCTCACCGCGTCATTAAAAGTTGAACAGTAAGATTTCATGTTGGTCCTTCGAGCCGGATTTGCCGCATGACGTCAGAAATAATAACAACAAGGAGGAAGGAAACGTTAAAACTGAAGTGTCCACATTTGATATCCTTTTTCCTCGAAAACATATGTCAAATAACTGAAAGGTACTTCAGTGCCATGCATTACCCCTTCCTCATGTGCCTCTTCCCCTCTTCTTCTTTGTAAGAGGGTTCAGAAGGCCTAGATAATCTGTAATTATATCAGGAATAACGATAATGGGAATAGTAAAAAACGTATGGGATTGACATTAGCTACCGAAAAGCTTATGTTAATCCCCTTGAAAGTGGTAGTCAAAAAACAAAATTCTTTAAAAGCTTACCTTCTGTGGTTAAACTTCTTTATGGTCCCACCACACTCCTACACGGTCGTTGCTGTGTGATGAATGAGTGTGTGCCAGCTGGGACTTTCACTTGCATGGGACGGTTTACATGTCACTGCCTCGTTAGTACAAGTTACTGATGTATTGCTTCTGTTAGGTGTTATAAAATGACCGTTTTTGGGGAGCTTTCATAGAAAAATGCGTAAGCGTTATTGCGGCATCTGGTATTTGAAAAATTATTTATTTTTACTTTTTGGGCTTTACTGTACACTGACAGACCATAATACAGCAAAGCTTAGTAAATCTGATCCTTATTTTGGAGCTGAGATAGTGATGACAATCTTTTTTAGATTGCTATTTTCAAATTAAACTCTAGGACCGTGGGGTCCGAGTGCTCACAGCCTTTTCAAGGACATTTCAAATCGCTTAGTTGACACTTCCCGTGACCCAAGGGCTGTCTTTTACCTTGGCTAAAGGCTGAGCGTTGCCATACAACGTGGCAACGCCGTCAGTCTCTTGGGTACATTACCAGTTGACAGCATTGAGGAGGAGTTTTTGACGCCATTTTTTAAGTTAGTTACTTTAGGTTATTTTAATTTATTAATGTATTTAATGATGATTGATACAATAAAAAATCGAACGAAGTATTTTTTCAAGATGGCACAATTTATTTTCATCCTTTAAAGAACTATCTTAATGTCATCGCATAATAACTACATTTGCTGTCGTAGTCTAAGTTAAATTGCTCGACTGGTATTTAAAAAAGGTCAGTAAAAAGTTCTTGATTAGCTTGATAATGGAGAACATTGCAATTTGCTATTGCAGTTTACTATATTATCTATCATTGCAAATTGCTTTTGCAATGTACTCCACAGCAAGCACATCGATTTAAAAAAGTCACCAATAAAAATAAGTAAACATAATTTTGATGTCAACTTGGCCCTATTTAAGATCGCTCTATGAAATGTCGAGACACAGGCCATTGCCTGTGTCTCGACATTTTTCAACAATGCTAGGCATGTACATTTTCAGATAATTCTGCCATCAGACTTTAAATTGCCAATCATTCTGAAATTTTGCAAATACGTTGTCAGATGTACAGAAACGGACATAGGGTACCTTTCATCCCGAAAAACAATACTGTTCCCGAGGAAAACAACAATAATGTTCTTATGAATTATATTATTATTGTATAGAAACATCAGTAGTGTGGCAACCCGAATTCATTGTCAAATTCTAAATTAAGCGAGCGTAGCCGCGGGCGAAAGCTAGTATTGTATAAATCCATCTCTTTCCCAAATTAGAGTAATACTGCTATAAGAGATCGTGGTACGGTCTCATCGCATATTTTACCTGGACACTGTCTACCTTTCTCCGATGTAAACCGGCCCTAAACTCCATAATTGACATTTGACAGTTCCACAGAATCAAAGATTTGAGATAACGTATCGATAGCTGATAATATCATAAGGGTGAACCAACTGAGGCTGTTGGGTAAGAAAGTAACAACGAATGATTTATGGCATGACTCAGGCGCAAAACTGAAGGTTTGACACAAATATTTTACCATTTCCTGGTAAACGAAGTCTCTCTCTACATTCCTGTTGATCAGGTGGATTATAGGAGCGTCGTTTTGAAGTCAATCAAAGGGTGTATTCCCGCTGTCCCCACCAGTGGAGATGGAGCGGTGGGGACAACGGGAACAATTTTTAATTATTTTAATCAATTCCCGCAGTCCCCACCAGTGGGGACGGAACGGTGGGACAAGGGGAACAATTTTTAATTATTTTAATCAATTCCCGCTGTCCTCACCAGTGGGGACGGAACGGTGGGGACAACGGGAACAATTTTTAATTATTTTAATCAATTCCCGCTGTCCTCACTAGTGGAGACGGAAAGGTGTCGACAACGGGAACAATTTTTAATTATTTTAATCAATTCCCGCTGTCCCCACCAGTGGTGACATTGGCGGTGGGGATAGTAGAAATACGCCAATCAGAGGTAACATGTGTCGTAACATTATACAACGAAATACCATAAGTTACTTATGGTCAAAAACCATTACGTTCTTTCTCGTGAACTCGGAAATAAAAATAACAATACAAACGTAGAATGCACATAAAACTCCTATAATAAAAAGGAAATAACTTCCGCCATCTATTATTATCTTCTTGATAAACGATCTTTTGTATTACCCGTGAAGTTTTAATTACTGTTGCTAAATATCTATGATCATAAAGTAATGGTATATGGAATCATTTAATTACTCGAACCAGCGGAACCCTAAACTGCGACTTCCGTAGATAATGTATAACTTTTAATTGAATTGTTACGTAATTGGGAAGTACCTATTATACGGTGGTGCGTAATCTATCTTCCATATCCATCTATAATTTAATTGTAAAAGTTGAAGCTAATGCAATAAAAAGAGTATTCTTAAATAAAAAACTGTCCACGATGTCCACATCGCGTGAGAACTTTAAGACTTCAGAGAAAATAGCGTAACGAATTTCGACAATCTATGTTATCTTTCAATTTTAAAATGTAAGTTGGTAAGTCCTCTGATAAATCTTTATTTCTCATAACCAACTCTTCATTCTCTTCACCCTCCAGTCTCTATTACATCTTAATTGAAGTCGATGATTTGGTAACGAGTCATTTCTTATTTCGGGATTCTGCGAGAAAAACAAGACCGGTGGACGTTGGGACGCCTATATCCAGCTGTAAACATATTTCGGCTGAAATGATGAAACTTCTTCGTTTTCTTTCTTTTGCATTATAGTGTTATAGCCTTTTGAAGTCGAAGAGGCAATAATGGTTGTGTGTTTATCTTAAATACAATATTTTATTTTGTCTTGAGTTTCTTTAATACCATAAACCTCAACCTAAACATCATGTGCTAAATTCCTCGTTAGCTAACTCAGTCAAACTTGTAATATTATACGATTCAATTATAAAATTATAAGAGCGCTTGAAAAAGGAACATGTTAAATATTAAATGCTGCTCACGTAAGAGGCTGTCGGTAGTATTTTATAATTCAGTAAGTACGGCTAGGATCTAGATGACTAGCAAAGATCTCAGATCTTCCTTGTTCGATTTCCTAGTTATGATATGCGAGTCACTTGGGAAATCTAGATGGGGAAGCAATGCAGACTGTTCCTTGGGACTTGGTTTCAATACGTCCTCAACTTTATTATGTTGGGTCACCAAGGCCTTTACTGGGTTTTATTCTGATGATACTATTTTATAGGCACCGGTCGACTTGGTGACCTTAAGGGAGGGGGGGGTCTATGTTCAGAAGGGGACGTCTTTTGGCTAAATTGATGATGGTTGTGATGATTCTACTATAATTCGTAATGAAATATTTGTGACTTTTATAGCTTTCGTGCTTCCGACTAAGAATTAGTTATTAGTAGTATTTATCACCCGAAGCAGTGTGAACTTGAATAAACCCATAAACAATCTAAAACATCGTCCAATTGACCATGATACCAAAACGTATCCACTCAAAGACACATGTATCGCCAACGATTACAGCAATTATTGCACAGACACACATAGGTCAGTATACCAGACCATAGCGATTACGAATACAAATTAATTAATTTGTCTCAGTTGACTCTAACAAGACTATAACAATTTGCGTGGGACGCATTCGATGTGGCGCGAACAGTTCATGTGGCTCTTAAAGTAATCCATCTGCTTGGAATGTTTGCACACTAGCATTTCCCATAGCCTCATTTAACACTGTATTGGAGTCACCACGTGAGCTCGTGGCTAAATAATAACAGCCGCTCGGGTCGATCTTTAGGTTAAGTCGCGCTTGACTAGGTTAGTCTGTGAATGGGTGACACCCATTACATACCGAGTTTCCTCCGTGCCTCAGAAAGCACGTTAGGCCGTTGGTGCCGGCTGTCATTTGTAGATCTTTGACAGTCGTTAGGTAGTCAGTGGCCCAAAAAGTCTGACAACCAGTCTTACCAAGGGGTATTACCTAGTACTAACTGGGTTGTGGAGGTCAGATAGGCAGTCGCTCCATGTAAAATACTGGTATTCAGCTGCATCCGGTTAGACTGGAAGCCGACCCCAATATAGTTCGGAAAAGGCTAGGCAGATGATGATTGGAGTCACCACGTGGCCATGAGCCCTCAGTTCATAAAAAAAAATATTAAACTCGTTGTACCGCAAGACTGATTGTCTTTCTGTAACCAAACTATCCCACAGAGCAAATACGTAGTTCCTTCCTACTCCTACCATACCAGCAGCAGAGTTTAAAGGAAGTAGTTCTGATGATAATCAACAAAATATAAGATAGAACCAATCCACAAGGGGACAAGGACAACCATGGGGACCTTATGGTGGCACTACACTTGGCAGATCTTGGCAAATATTTGCCTTCTATTATTAAAACAAAGTTAACTATATCGCAATAGGCATAAAAAGTATTTTGTTTTGATCCAATATCGCGAAAATTTTGACAAATACGCCAAGTGAAGTGCAAGCATTAAAGGCAGTCACAAATATTGAGACATGTCACAAAATATAAACGTCAAAATAACAAATCGCCCACGCTCAGCAGTTAAGCACTGACAAAATTAACGAAACGAACAAATATTTATCACCACCATTGAGTATAATTGCCACATTATTAGGAATAATTTAAGCTAATGAAGTGCATACCGATTAACGCCTCGTTTCAAAACCTCGCGTATTTACTTTACTACTAATAAAACGCGAAAGTTTGTGAGTATGTATGGATGCATGTTTGTTACTCTTACTCGCTAAAACTACAGAACGGATTGACATTGACAGATAAATCTTTACTGTACTACAGGTTATACATCTGAGTAACAGTTATAATAAAGATACTAGCGACGCGCCACGGCTTCGCACGGGTGCAATTTACTAATAGTGCTAGAAGTATTTCTCTTTTGCTTTATTAAAAACAAAGAATTACAAAATTTTATTTCATACAAACCTGGCCGTGACATTTACTAAATAAATATTTAAAAGAAGTGGGTGAAAAAAATTAACGCAGGCGAAGCCACGGACAGAGACTTGTTTACCCATACGCCTCATAGTTACAAAACTACGGCTTGTTATTTGCCTAACACTGCATCGGTACCATTTAGATACGGTGGAGCTGTTGTATTGTTTGGCAATCACTCATTAACGCTGTTTGCAATCATTACTGAATAGCTGGCTACGTTTTAATGACGGTCAAATATTTGGTTAAGCTAACTTGATGAGAAGCCGAAAAAACGACAATGTTTTAGAAAATAACAAAAGTAAAAATATTAAAGACATTAAAAAACATGCTAAACAAGATGAAAAAGTGAATTTTGAAAATCATCTTAACGTAGCGACTATAGGTGTCCTTTCTCATATCTATAAGAAAATGAGTGCATAAAACAGACAAGATAAGAAACTTTGTGAGAGTACTTTCGGCAATATATCACAAGACCAATGACTTACTACACAATATAAGGCGATAATATCAGAAATGAATGACAATGCATAACTGCAACCTACAAACAATTATTAAGATATTTTTCAAGGCTATTTCATACATTTCGCGGTACTGTGACCGCAACGAGATTTTGGTAACCGCAATATGAATATTCATGAATTCTTTACTGTGTAACACGCGTAAAAAGGCTATGATTGTTTGGACAATTACCATTAAAGATTACTTAATACTAAAGAATTTTAAGAAATTGCGTGCTTTTAGTAATAGAAACCATTTTATTGGCCTTTTAATTTACAGACATGCATATTTGTATAACCTTGAGACCTTTCTAATGCATAAAGCAACCATATCTTCAATTACCACGGCTAAGCGATCAAAATTTAAAATGATCCAACCTTTTCTCTAATCAAAAACCGAGTTATTTAAAAACCGGTTCCTCCACTAACCGCTAAATAACTACTAACAATAACAACAATAGCAAATATTTCCGTTTCATTACCATCCTTTAAGGCACAACAATGGTTATTTTATTCATCGTCAAACGCACTCGTAGTACGGGATCTAGTCGATGCAAATTCCCTATGGTCTGTGATCGTGTGATCATTCCCACGGGTGCTCTACCGACCTTCGTCAGACGTCCCCTACTACGATTCAATTTTTTACCGTCACCGTGTCGCTTTAATGATGCCTATACTTGCTTGTTTACTTTTGCACTTTTATCTATGTCATTGTACATTTTTGGGGTGGTGTCTTTGGACAAGAAATGAATAATAGTTTTTTCGTTTTTTTTTTTCTATTTTTTGAATTGTTAGTTCGAATTCGGATGCTCCTTTAACGGTCGCTTGGTGCTTATTGAGATGTGTCGGGAACAACAGTTGAATAATTTGTTTTACATACTTTTTTGGGAGATGACTATTGTCCGGTGATTGTTATTTTGATCCTCCATTAATCATGAAAGATGCAACAGTCTCTTTTTATCTGAATTTTTCATTGTTGTTAACAATGCAAAATTAACCTTCACACGAATGCAACGATAAATGCTGTGATTTAATGATTTTTTGATGATATTGTTGCAATCTTTAATCACCACAGTTTTTTTGCAACCGTATAGGCACGGTAATGATTTTCAAGTTTCACCAGATGATTCTGTATAAAATAATCATACATTTAATCAATTCGGCATACAGTATCGGATATTGCATGACATTTCCCAGTAATGTCCACTACTATGCAAGCTCGACTAAAGATATAAAGTTTTATGAATCAGGCCATTGATTCAGTTCATGTTAAGTACTGTTTATCGGACTGCTTCCATCAGTATTCCAACATGTGTCCAGCAGACGGTTGCTTTCATCATAAACAGAAGTATAATGTTTCTTACTTCCTAGGATCCTGTCCTTCAATATATTTTGAACTAAATTTCTTGTTCGGCACAAGCAGTTTAGTATAAAATGTATCCGCAATTATCTCCAAAATCCATTCAATGATTTTTCGTTGAGTAAAAACTTGTTTACAAAGTGATAGAAGCCAGTTTTTGTCGATGAACCAAAACCATTTATTGCCACTTAATGAGTTCAATGTAATTTCTGACCAACAAGAAACTCCATAGTCGGTTGATAGTCAACTTGACAGGTTACCAGACATAATTAATTTGCCAACAACTTTACAACTTATCATTTAATTACGTAAGTTTACATCTTATTCATCAAACCGTTTTCTAATTACATGACTTTCTCTAGACTATATGTATCGATGGATGTTAGATGGTAATAAAAAATACCTGAGTTGGTATTTTGTCATGACTAATTACAAAGAAAGAAAGTTTCTCCTATTGGTTCAAATATTTGAGCCAGTAACGGTTATTGAGGATACTATCAATAAATATTGGCGCCAGCGCGTACCAATATTGGTCATACAATTTTTTACTTGGACAAAAAAGTCCGAAGCAGCCGGTCTGCGATTTGACGAGACATAAAAGTGTTCGTCGCTAACATTTTATAGTTATCTATTCATTGGGCGCCATTCCAACGAAGTTCCAATTTTAGAAAACTCCGTAAAACTATTTGAAGTATTATCCAACGCATGTCCAACGCTGGAATGCACGTCAATGACAATGCGTGGAACTAATTTTGGATAAATGGGAGTTTTTGGTTACAGGAATGTCACATGGAACAGGACAAATTCCGGATAGGATTTGACACGACATATAATAATTAAATACTTTAACTAAATAATGAAGCCGATGGACCTAGGGACCTAGAAAAAGGGACAATATTTGTCAGTGTTAACTATAGTGAAATTGTCAAAAAAATATTGGATTGCTCGAAACTACCGAAAAGATTATGTTAATGCTGTTGAAAGTCTTAGTACAAACCCAAAACTCTTTAAAGGTGAAAGCAACTTGCTAGGCAAGTTGCCCTCTACCCAGCAAATGCAGAGTCACCGAATAAGGCGATACAGATGTGCTAATCTAGTTTCATGTGACTCAACCTACCAACAGTGTTGCATCTAGTGAACTCGTCCTTTTTAAACCAAATGTCAAAGCTTATCAAAAGACTGGTACTTGTGACATTACGAGCTTCAGCCATTACGTAAGCATCTAACAATAAAATATCAACATGTGCAAGTTCTGGCAGGATGTTAGCTAACTGACTATGAGCGTTCGAGTTACCAATTTCCTTTGCAACTGTTGCTGCTGTGAAGAAAGACGTTTTGACATACTTGTTTCTATTATTACAAGACAATTTGAATAATCAAGAATCGTTTGTGTTTGTGTCCTACCTCAACACGTTAGTCGACCTATCTCAATGATTCACGTTCATCGAATTATTGCTAAGTACTTTGTTATTATGTTTGTTGTTGTTAGTCTTCAAGTACAGTAATGGGTAATTGTTGAAGTAGGACATTATCGATAAATAGGTACCTATTGTATCAATAATCAGCATATAATGTTCCCACTGCTGGGATCAGGTCTCCTCTCGGTATGAAAGAGTGGGTTGTAGTCGTCCACGCGGGCCTAGTGCGTGTTGATACAATTATATCATACATATATCTTTAAATTTTCTGCCGTGGAGGTTAGAAAGGCAGTCGTTCCATGTGAAATAGTAGTATTCAGCAGCATCCGGTTACACTGGAAGCCGACCCCAACATAGTTGGGAAAAAGGCTAGGATGATGACGATGATCTTTTAATTGTCTGTTTTAGGACATGCCGGTTTCCTCACAATGTTTTCGGTCACCTTTTTGTAAGTCACTGATCCTTGGAATATTGTACTCCATATACGACTGATAGCTATTCATTCAGTCACGTTATAAAATACTTTCTTCCTTCCTAAGTCCACAATATAGAACGCATCAGTTCCAAATTCAGCGTCAATGTCCCCAAAAGTTTTGTTACAAGCCCCGCCTTGCCTGCATTCCTAATCCAAATCAATTCATCTTAAAGACGTACTATTATAAGTTAACCCGGCGTAACCCGACCCGTATTATAAGATAATAGGACATTCGTATAATAGCCTTCTATTGTGTCTCGAGGTCCCGATGCACCTTGGCTGTCAATCGTTGGACCGATCACCGTGAAATCTGTTGACGCTGTTAGACCTACAGCGATGTCTAATGGCTTTCGTAGATTAGTTAAAATAATATTGTTTGACGTTTTGAAAGTTTTGGTAGGGAGCGTTGATTAGAAATATGTTAGAAGGGTTTGTTTTGTGAACGGAGGGAATATATCTTTAAAACCGAATAATTTTATATTGTTCGGAATTACCATTTATGCAGAGATCTGATGTGATATACTAATAAACGTAGCGTGAGCTTTAAGGTTCCGTGTCGACCAGTCCTCACATATTATGTCGGGCAGCGAGTGCACGTACTCTTAAAGTAATTCATCTACTCACTGATAATTTGGTGGTTTTATTCTAAACCCTAACTAGTGTTTCTAGTGAACACCCATTTAATAAAAATATAGATGCTAATAAGACTGATGAAAACACCGAAGTTCTTATACAGGAATAGTGCATTGAAATAACATTACTTCAGTGTTGAGAAATGTTAAGAATCCTACTTCACGCTCCAAATCTTATTAAAACGAAAAAGAGGAAATTCAAGATTTCCTTCAAAATCTAAACCGTGTCAGACAGTTAAATCATAACTCTAATGATCTGTGAAAAAATTCCCGGGCGGCAACATAAAACTAGCAATCGCGTGAGCATGACTGTAGTCGGTATATCAAATATTTTCCCATAATTTAAGACCCCGCTTTCTACACGGTGTGATATGAAAATAATGTTAATTCACTTTGGTGTATCAAATAACGTAAACATCTTCCAATAAAAATAACTTTTTTTTGTGAATATTTTCTCCGTATTGAGCAAAGACATTCAAATATTACGAGTGACAGACGGGACAAGAATACAAGATGAAGAAAATCGTTATCCAAAACTTGTTACTACTTAGTAACAAGTCGGCCTGCCTAGTGTCATACGCCCGCTTGTCAAGTAGCATTCGTGTGTCAAAATCGAAAACATTCAAGATGAAAATAATTGTTTGACAATATTCCCAATGTCCTCTCTATATGTATTTTAAATCTCTTTGGTATTGAGTAATATCCCTATCGCTTTTTCCACTTTTACTACTTTCCCAATTACGAATGACTATCACTATCACCGTACAATTAATTAATGCATAATGATTTACATTTACCTTCCGTAGTTGAGGTAGTTGTGCATGTGATCGACCATGCAAAACAGTAGTATCCACTTAACAATCTGTCCGTGTTCTACCACAAGGAATGATCATAGGTACGTAAGATGACAGTTCTTGATTGAAATGTCATCGACTGTGACATGGATTGCATTGTCATTAGCGGTTGACCGGTCTTTATTATTGCAACTGTCATTGCTAATCATTTCATTGTTTTCGTCTGCTCTTTGGGTCTTTCGTTCATTCTTTTTCGTCGTCGTCTGATCAATGATTCATAACATTCTGACCGCTTGTGTGTGCCTAGTTGTTTACTGTTGTTAGTTTCAAACTATTCCTTAATAATTGGGGATTTCCCTCTGGGGCAATCCCGTTAGTTACTATGGGGCCAACAAAGTGATTCAATTAGTTTTCCTGCCATTGTCTTACTGCTTACTTCTAGTCTACGCGATGTATCCATTATCGAAAATTTGTAAATCTTCTAAATAGAATATACAGTTCTTAAGTTCAGACATGCATTGTCCTTATCCTCATTTCTGTTATTATGAATCAGTGCATTCCAAACCGCTTATCATAGGTTCAAAGAAACGTTATCACAGTTGTCAAAATTCTTGTCTTCTTCATTATCTGCCCTTGCACCATCAAAACATTCTATGTTATCAGTGATTTTGATGTCAATGAGTATCTGGTGAGATGATTGATTCTTGTGACGTCATATCTTTTTGAGACGCTGTAGATTGATTGCGTCAGTTTTATCTAAAATTTTGTGACTTTTACCTCGTGATAAGCATATTAGATTTTGAAAGAAAGGCGGACGTTTTGCTTTGTAAAATTTGGAAAAGGAGCATTATCTTTACGAATGATCTGGACGTAATTAGGTAAGAATTTTGAAAGGATATTATTACAGATTGAAAGGGACGATGCCGTTGGTTTCCCAGTAGAAGTACATAGTATATAGTTTAGCTTTAGTTGGTCTACGAATGATATTGAAATGACTTTCAAAGATGACCATCCGCCTTGAATAGAAATATAAACTACCCATGATACTCTGATTAACATTAAAACAATATATTTCCAATCATAATAGAAATTCTTAGCCTCATGCATGTTTAGCGACACATGACAAAGATACAAAACAAGGAAAGAGCCAAGTGAAGGTGTGATCTTCTAATTGCCATGCATACCTATTGTTTCGTGTATATTATTAGATATCACGATCACGACAGTCTTCACGACTGAATGACGACTAATGTGGATAATAATTATACAGCATGCATCAGGAAGTTTGTTGTCATGTTTAAGGGGGTAAAACAGACCATTAGACTGACTCGTTGATATATTGGTCGCAAGCGCGACTTCTGAACATGAGGTTCGATTCCATTCCCGGGTCGGGCAAATTGTTATTGGGTTTTTCATCAGGAATTCCTCAGTAGCAGCCACGCAGTCTGGATTTGTGCCCGGTTGATGGCAATAGACTCGCCCTCTATTACATGGGACTTAAACATAACTGGCGAAATGTGGGGGTAGTACTATTAGATATACCGTTGCCTTACCCTTCGGGGATTTCAGGCGTGATGTTATGTAAACTGATTGACTTTTTCCATGAAAAAATAAACAGATGTCTCATAAAATTTAACTCAAATGCATGGGAGAGCCAAAAAGATTTAAAAGACTTATAGAGCGGACATTGGGAATCTGTATTTTATACAAAAATTTAGAAATTTGACATTCGAATTCTTTAAACCGAATTTTTACTAAGTAGTGACTAGTATTTGATAACGATTTTCTTGATCTTGACCCGTCTATCGCTCGTAAATATTTGAATGTCATTGAGGACATCTGATTAATTTTTCACGATTCACGATGGTTGATCCATGGAGAAAATTGTTTAATTTGCTAACCTGTACCGCACCCTTAAATATGACCACACCTTTGTGATACACGCTGTATACAGAAAAATTTCATTCCTTCTAACTTCCCCGTATTATCTACAATTTTAATTGTGTAGGAACTAGCAACTGCGTTATTATTGAAACGGTCTATATTGAAGATTGTTTAATTATTCATTAGGCTTGGTTTATCAAGTTTTTAATTAGGAAGGAAATTGAAAGTTAATGCATTTCCTCAAAGATTTTATTCGACAAGGAAAATGAAGTAGGTATGTTGGAGAAATATCTAATCTGAATTTCTGAGAATGAATAAAATTTGAATGATAAGACTTATCAATTGTTTATCGGCTTATGATATTATTTATCTTCAGTAATCACCATTGTCGGACGTCATTCAATACAACCCATACTTATTTGTATATACAGCTAATTTTATAGAAACATACCGTCTTACAGAACTCCATCTGGTGTAATATGAAATGAGACAATTTTGGGACAATTGTGATTATTCCAAAATTATAATTATCGTCATCTACAACCTACAGGAGTCCACTGCTAGACAGAGACAGCCGTTGTACCCATAGAACTGGACATTTTGTAAAATAGCTGTGTATCGATTTTGCTGTACCTACAATAAAGGGTCCACTCGGGTCGATCTTAAGGTCCGTGGATGGATAACCACCCATTACATATCCAGTTTCCTCCGTGCTTCGAGATCCCGGCTGTCATTTGTAAATCTTTGACAGTCGTTACAGGTAGTGGCCCGAAAGTCTGAAAACCAGTCTTATCAAGGGGAAACGTATAGCCCATTACTAATTGGGTTGTGGAGGTCAGATAGGCAGTCGCTCCATGTAAAATACTGGTATTCAGCTGCATCCGGTTGAACTGGAAGCCGATCCCAACAAAGTAGTTAAAAGGCTCGGCAGACGTTATCTATCTATAGACCTCTCCAATCACACACCATCAACTGTCATCCAGATGCTTCTGCTAGCTCTGAAAAGATCGTGGCTTCACTTAGCCTGATGACCAAGGTTTGCGGATCCGCGGTCCCAAAATAATAGTCACAAATGAAAAAATGCCAAATAATAACAACAATTATTTCAGAGTTCCAGTCTTTATCGACAATGACTATGTAGTACGGCAGCGTTTGCAAAAATCGTTCAACTTGTACTTACGAGCTCGCAACAATGCGGTTTTAGTTCTGTTTGCGACATGGGCGCGCTAAAATGCTGCCGAATGAAGAATTGGTGTTTAGAGCAGCGGGAGTCGGCATCCCGTTGGTGTTTTGTTTCTTGAATGGGTCTTATGAAACGGGGTTATGAATGGTTGAATGGGTTTTATGAAAGTGAATTGAGAGTATTTTATGCTTTTAGAATTCGGTACGGAGAAAGTTCTGAAAGGTTTGATTAGGGCATGATTGAAGGGTCAATTCAATTTATGAATTGAGTTGGAAAAAAAAAATTAGTTTTAGTAAATTAGTTAAAATTCAATTTTGAAATTATTGAGTTTGAGCTTTTGCCGATTTTGGGAATGCTCTCAGCGACCGTTCACATAAGTCTAACTATAGATTTGTATTATTCATCGAGCTGGACAAATAAATTCAAATATTTTGTTCCACTCAATTTATTCCATCAGCTACACCAAAATCTTTGAAATCATTATACACTATTTACGAATACGTGACTCACCCTATAACTAATATTTTACCATTCAAATAAACATAATACATCCATCATTTGGGCCCAGCAGGATACCCTTCGGGAGAGTATTAATTTGTTAGTAAAGTTGAATAGGTAGTTACTGACATTTCTTTCATTCATTTTATTTTTATTCTAAACTTCAAACAAATCCTTTAACAAGATTTGAAAAATTATTAAAGTTACATTTTAGTGGCCATTATTAATGTTGAGTCAAAATGTTCGTCCGTTTTCAGTCAAAATTCGATTGTGTAAAATATATTGAATTAAGTACGTTTTGAGGAACCATGAGGCGTTACTAATCGATCTTGTTAAATTTACGAAAATAATGCGTTCAGTTGAATTGTCCAATGGGGTTAATAATAGAGTCAAGGCCCTTTTGTTAATAGGGAGTCCAGAATTGAAGTTGTTGTATATAGTCCCACAGTCCTATGAATAAAGTCAATATTATGTGTCGTTATACATATATTATATATAACAGATTTCGATTTAAATTACTGAACTAATAAACACCAATTTTAACCATTAAAGAGAAAAGAGGTAAAAGTCTCCATTTCGATATTAAAGTCCAATGAAATGCAGCCAAAGTTATTTTAAACCTATTGCAAAAAACCTATTTCAAAAAACCTATTTTTAAAGTTATTGCAACCCGACTGACTGAGACCGACTTCCAAAATATTCCTCAGATTGGTATCGTCAAAGTAAATACGGTAGCAACCGACTCTCTAATCATTCTAATCTCCCGGAATTCCCAAAGATGGCAGATAAAACCCAATTTAATATTCAAAACATTAAGCTTAACACAATGGCAACAACAAATAAAATGGAAACATTTTGCAAGGGTGAAACAGTACAATGCTCTCCAGTTCGGCGTATATCGCATTCACAGAGTACGGAGACACCACAGCGGCTCTGTGAGGTTTTTTTTTAATGGGGCGTGTCATGTCAACCTAGGTTGTCATCTGCTTAATCGGACTATCCTGTGGGTGCTTCGAGTGAGGACTCGAGCCAGGGGCAAAAAACTTACAAACTAAGCGACTACACGCTAAGGGACGTCGCTGGGAGAGGACAGCAAAGGGATAGGCTGGTTCGGATGTGAGGCGTTATCAGTACTTTCCATAATATGGTGCTACTTGGTTTTTTTGTTCACGCGGCCATAGTCGGAACAAACGCCGCTATCTTACTTTTTCTAAACAATTTCCATATTTTACAAAATGTTTACCAACAATACGGTCTCCTGGCAGCGCCAATAAAGCGCAAAAAAAAAATCCACACTTCAACCAACTTACCTCTGCAGGCGGGAAAACACAGAATTAAAATAAATGTACCATGTTTGACATATTGATGCATTTTTTCTTGACAAGCAGCGCCACCCTGAACTGCAAACTTAAACTGGTCATACCGCGTGTCACTGACACAATGAATATTGTCGAGTAGAAACTGACGGTTTTGAAGGCGGTGTAAGGCAGAAGTTTGCGCTCAACGCACTTTTGGTGCCATCGATTTCTTTACTACGTCCTGTCGTCTCTGTCTTGTCTTTGGCATTTCCGTGCTCTATGGGCGTATTGCACAACCTGCGCTTGCGTCGATGTTATCACAATATTCGCTAGGAGATTAGCTAGATAAAGTCGTTTCGTGCTCAGCATAGGACGGGGGAACTTGTTCAGATGCTGACGGAAGATATTTATGTCTGGGTTTACGTATGGTTTCGCTGCACAAAGGTTTGACATGAAATTCACAGTCTGAAACGACAAAGTAGACGCCCTCGGTTCGTAGCTTGAAAAATTTATAAATTACTTTTTTTTTTTGTTAGCGTATTCTGTCCCAATCTTTTCGCACCTATGTTTCCATCCTCAAAGAGCTTCATATTTAAAACTGGCTTTCGTCTACTGTGCAACTACGAATATTAAAGTTCTTTAGTCACATCATTAGGAATGAAAATTCGATGGAGAGACTGGTGGTTCAGGACCAGGTGGAGGGCAAGAGATCACGCGGCCGGTCACCAACTCGCTGGACTGACCTGATCAGGAAAGCTACTGAGTCCACCATGGTCCAGTGTACTCGTAACGTCTCCAACCTGCAAAACTGGGAGCACATCGCTGAAAAAGCAGTTCTCGGGGAAGTCAACGACCCACCGCACATCTCTCCGTGTACCTCGTCTGCGCAACCACGATCACTCTGACAAGAGTGTTTCGACTGAGAAGAGAAGAGAAGAAGATTCTGTCCCATTGCGGAGCAAAGTCCTCCCCAATTCGTACCATTAATTCTTTTCCTGCGCAACCCCGGACCAGCCCTTGTGGTATTCGTCCAGGTCATCTCGCCACCTCTTTCTGGGCCAGCCTTGGCGGCGGTCTATCAATGACTTTCATCTGGTTTCTCAATGTAGGTTTTTGGTTACAAGAGTTGCAGTGGTTGGGAACTGAGTGGCAGGATTGTAAGTCTTGAAATATACTTAAATTGCAAGCGTTTGTGGAGTCATCGTATCTTTTGTATTACCCTGTTATTATTTTTTTACTTTATTATACTATTGTTTTTATTTTATTCATTTCCGCTTGATATTCCGTCCGTGTTTCTTTGAAAGGTCTTGTGGATAAGATACTTCTTTGTGCGGTACGTACTTTCCTGAAAAAAAAAATAAAAAAATATAATTTGACATAGCTCATTTATTAACGAACAGGCACGTATTCTCAAGGTTTATTCTACATTATTATAATGTATAAAACCTAGAGAAATATTTTTATTACTTTCCTGAATGCTTCCTTCTGTAATAATACTAAAACTCAATGACAATTCTTAAAATTTTACGTTTTATTAACAAATTCTGTGTTTTTGCCGACAACTTGAAAGAGATAACAAGTATTCTAATTTAAGTTAGTAAGCAGTAAAATCGTTTAAGTATGTAGTTAAGTTATATAGGTATATTATACATATTTAATATTCTTGTTAGAACGGTACTTGGGTTTAGTTCAAGAACGACTTACGGGAAACATTAACAGCTTTAGTTTAATATGCTATATTTAATCTTAATGTCGTAACTGGCATTGCTTACTTTACTAACTTACGAAGAATTTTAAGTTGACGAGGCCATAATATTTAGAAATTCTTGAGCATTAGTAGCAATCTTAAGCCTTTAACCGGATGCAGCTGAATACCAGTATTTTACATGGAGCGACTGCCTATCTGACCTCCACAACTCAGTTAGTATTGGAACTACGTTAACCCTTGGTAAGACTGGTTGTCAGACTTTCGGGCCACTGACTACCTGTAACGACTGTCAAAGATCTACAAACGACAGCCGGGACCAACGGTTTAACGTGCTTTGCTAGGCACGGAGAAAACTCGGTATGTCTATTGGGTCCACCCATCCACGTACCAACCAAGGCAAGCACAGCGTAACCTTAAGATCGACCCGAGCTTCTGCTATTATTTAGCCACGAGCTCCTCATTCATCAAAGAACTAAACAACCATATTGAATTCTGAAATGAGCCCTAAAATGCTACAAGTAAACGTATGAGTCATCATATAAACTAAATACTCAGTCAAGTCAATGAATTTCAAAACGACATTTCTTAAATGATACGAACCTTATTACACCTAACTCGTTACACGTTTTTAATTAAAATTATCGTAATATTCGTCGAAAGTAGGTTGGTATGTTTTTGAAATTAGAACACACATTGCATGACATGGCCACACCTAAGTCCATGTTATGTCAGAGGTGTGCTACGGTAAGCCCATAGCTGTCCCACTAAAGTTACCGAAATTGTACGTTTGTCCTTTGTTTTATACGAGAGTCTATCGTTATGGTTATGAAAACATTGCTTTATGTTCACGAGGTTTGTGAAGAACCAAAAATCTCCTGTCTTTGATTTGGTGCCAAAGTACTGTTTTAAGCTGCATAGTTCTAACTGTTTCTAAGGAGGCCTTGTAATTCCACTATTTTGTATATTATCTGTGAATCAGAGAACTTAAAAAAGGTGACATTTTATTAGCAAGAACAATGATGGAAAAGTGATTGAATGCCAAAGTCATAGGCGGCCAGTACACAGTCAATCTTGATCGCGATCGGCGATCAAAATCAATGATCGCGATCCAGATTAATAATGTAAGAATTAGATTGACGGATCGGTGCATCTGATCTCAAAATATCTAGATATTTTGATATCCAGATTGCGATTCGCTGATCGCGATCAAAAGAACATGTAAGCGCAAGACCGCGTCAGGGCACGTTTATAGATAGGATATCCGTTGTACGAAACGGTTTATCACGTCAGACCGTCAGATATTTCTTTCAGGATTTGAGTGCTGAGGTACCAAGCTCCTCATTTTTGCTCGTAATGTGGGTATTACATCAGATTTTGAGACTTATGCTTGATCCTATATCCAATTCTTTTTTTTTGACCATAAAGCTTTTGCAACCTTTCCTCTATGTTCAAAATCTTCCAAAATATACGCGAACACGCTTCATTACATGTAATGGGACGTATATTTTCGGTATTCTTTCCCCTAAATTCTCGATTACACAAAAAAATTACTTCCGCACGATTGATCTTCAATACTAGTCTCATCGTACGTTTGAACTTTGTCACTTGCCTTTAAAAAGTTTTTAATATCCTAAGAATTGTAATCCTATTGAAAAGTAATGTGGATATTACAGGGAGACCAGACACCTTACCTCTTAAAGATTTTTTCGAATTAAAAGTTCTTTTTTGTTCGAAGATTTAGAAAATAGCTGGGGACATTTTTTTAATTTTAGGGACAAATGTTATCCCTAGAAATAAACAGTAAATATGTATCTGAAATTTACACAATGTTGTTAAACGTAATAAAATAAACTGTTTAAGAAGTTATTGGTACTTTAAAGTATAAATAGAATGAATGACAGGACCTTACTTGCCAGTGGCGCCATCTGGTGAGTTCTAAAACGATAGCCCTCATTTCCCCTTAGGCCTAGGTACCAGTTTGACTTTTAATTCACACACTCTCTTAATACATAAATGCTCTCAAACTCTTCACAACTCATTTCCACAACGTCATCAGTTCATCACATACCAAGTCATGTAAAAATTATGCGCGCTATGCACCCCGTCCTCCATTAACGCGTAAGTGCGTTCAAGTTCACACATTGTTCATTGAAGGGTTAGTGAAATAGTGACGTTCCCACGTCATTCAATGCTAGTGACGTGACGTGACGAACAGTCAGTCAGCGGGTGGTCTTAGTAAGTACTACTTATAAGTGGATTGATTCGGCGTACTTGATTTAGTTAGGGCTCCTGGGCTTTGTCAAAGGGTGGATGTTTATGCATGAAGACGTTTGATTTCTTCGTTGATGTGAAGGGACGTTAATGGTTTTAGGTGGTGAATGCTTTTATAAGGGTGCTTTAAGTCTAGCTTGGTGTAGTGTGCAATGGTGTGTAAGATAGCAGTGTATAAGAGCTAAAAAGTCTTTGCATGGATAAGTTATATATACGCTACTGTACAGTAAAAAGAAGAGTGAAATCCCATCTTTACTTCAGAAAGATTTAATAGCCATTATGTAGGCAATGTGGGCAAAAAAAAAAAATAAGTCCTTTAGTCATTGACTGCTACTCAATTTAACCATGAAACCAATAGTTTTGTAAAGTACTTAATTCTTAATTGACTTAAAATATTATCTGTACTAATATTATATTTGTTTGTAAGTTTCTACGTAGGGGTTATCTACGGAAATACTGATCCGATTCCGAAAATTCTTTCACTAACGGGAAGCTACATTATCCCCGAGTGTTATAGGCTACTTTTAAAACAATCCCGTCAGTACCTTCTGTACATAACGGGAGCGAAGCCACCAGCAAAAGCTAGTATAAAATATTCTGTTTAACATCAAACATGTCACCACCTTCTTATACATTACGTGACATAAACGAGCTGTATTACCGCACCTAAGTAGACTCTAATGTATAGGTATTACATGAACAAAGCTTAAAAGCCAAAACATACTAATTGATTGTTGACATGCAAACCGATAGCAAATATGCAAATTGAAAAGTTCACACATTGCATTTAACTGATCAAATAGAGCTTACATAACCTCTACTCAGTCATCACCAACTGTTAGGGAAATTACAACCTTATTACATAAATGTGACGCTTTAGATTTGCATGATGATGCAAAATTTGCCCACATTACCTCTGGGTAGAGATACACAGAACAATAAACCATATTTTATGCATATGAAGGTTTAATTTTAACTATTATACACATACTGTTCAAAATGGTAAAAGTGGGATGCTATATTCAGTTTACATTAGACAAGTGGGCGACGAAATATAAAAGGTCACATGTGACGTAACACTTTCTCGAAGTGTGTATTATGCAGCTGACAAGTTTATGTTGACGCCATGTTGTGTGCGTCTGCGCAATGCATGGGCGGCTCTACAGTTCCATATTTGAATTTTTAAATGCTACAGTTTATTGGGTAAGAATCTTTGCGAGCAATCTTGAAGACTACCTCTTGCTGGTGAATAAAGGAGGATCTGATAAAATAAAATAAAAAAATAATAATACCAGCCTGTTACTGTCCCACTGCTGGGCAAAGGCCTCTTCTCATACAGAGAAAAGAGAGAGAGAGGATCTGATATCGTGTGAAAATAATGGTTGCTTCACAGTATTAAAGGTCTTACAGTATTGCCTTATTGTAGATTAGCTGTTGCCCGCAACCTTCGTTCGCGTCAAATTATCATAAAAATATTTGTGTCTCTATTTGAATCTGATTTTGTTAAAAATTTCAAGAGTTTTAATTTTGCACGGAACCTTAATCCTTTTTCTAAAGAGTAGCCTAAGTTACTCCTTATAACATCAGCTATCCACCTGTCAAACTTCCGTCGCAATCGGTCAGCCGTTTCGGAGATTAGCCGCAACAAACAGACAAAAATTAAAACAAAAATGTGTTTTTGTTATCAGTACCGTGCCGTTGTTATAGTATACTTTTACATCTATTCAGTAAAAAGCTGTTATTTCAATATTACAAAAAGAACCTTCAATTTTCTTTATTTATAATATCATGTTGCCTAATTGTAGATTTAAAGTTACAAAAATCGATTATGATGTGAGGCTTATAGTTTGATAATTATCGCCAAAATAAGATTGAAATTAAAGTTTTTGTCAGTAGCTTTTAGGGCAACTTTTAGAAAGTTTTCAGGGCTAAACACAAACCACGCGATATGCAAAAACAGTTAATGACTATCGCTATGAGTTATTAAGACTGCCCCCACAAACCGCTATAACACGCCCTCTACACACACCGTAGCACGTAAGTAATGCACTGAAAAACACCATACCACAAACAAATGGCTAATGGACACATCCCCCCTGTTATGTCAACTGTCATGCTTTACCTTAATACACTGCCGTGCATCAACAAGATTTACACTGTCAACCTTAGTACACTGGCGTGCATAAACAAAGGTGAGTCACGGTGACCTCAGGGCATTTAATGTGCACCTGACATTTGCATTATAAAGTACAGTCCTTCCAAACTAATTTTGCTTTTGTCAGCTGCAGTCTAAAGGCAACGTTATTGTCGCCGGAATAAAGATCAGTAAAGTTTTGACAGACTTGTCAGCGACAGCTAACTTATTGCTACAGAAATAAAGATCATTGTGAATTGACAGTGATGCGAATAGGGAAAGTCAGAGGTGAAATAACCGTGAATGGACTGTAGCTGTCAGTGTAATGTCTTATTTGCGGATGTTTACCGTAAAATTATGAATGATTTTGTATGTGTGTGTGTGTGGAGTGATCAGGAGAGGAGGTAGTGATGGATAGATGATTTATTTATGTTATTTATCAATGCTATATTTAGATGATATGAGTTCAGAGTTCGTTTTATTATCATTAAGATAAATCCCGGCGCTATCGTGATAGTCACGGTTAGTCGCGACACTATGATTCGATATCAGATGAATGGCTGTTAAGTTTTCCAACGTTAAACCACTATACGATCGTCTCTCATCCGTATTGAGGTGTAACGTATTCGGCTTCAGGAGATTCCTTTACAATGTAGGGTTGTATTGGTTTTTTTTTTCGCCAAATACCATGAGCCAATTTGAAGGAATCATCTTAAATAATGCTAGAGCTCGTGGCTAAATAATAACAGCCGCACGGGTCGATCTTCAAGGATATTCCGTGGATGGGTGACCTCACCATTATCGAGTTTCCTCCGTGCCTAGGGAAGCACGTTAAGCCGTTGGTTCCGGCTGTCATTTGTAGATCTTTGACAGTAGTTACGAGTAGTCAGAAGCCGAAGTTTGACATTCAGTCTTTCCAAAGGGTATCGTATTCCCCGGTTACTGGGTTGTGAAAGTCAGATAGGCAGTCGCTTCATGTAAAATAAATACTGGTACCCAGCTACATCCGGTTAGACTGGAATCTGACCCCAACATAGTATGGGAAAAGGCAGATAGATGATCTTAAATACTAAATTAGAGTTTGACAATGTCCTCGACCTCAATTTCTCAATTCAGGTGTCTCAGTGTCTGTAACTATTACATAAAAGGACATAATTATGAACACAGTTCCTAATAAAAAACTTAGACAAACAAAACACAGCTGAGTCATCAGAGCTGTAACCGTACAAGTTACAAGGTAAGAGACAGTCGTACTAACAACGTGCCTACAAGTTAATTCGTGGCTTTCAAACATAAAGTCAAGGACCTGTTGCAGAGACGCTCTGTGACTCATCACTAGTCTACTTTGTTTGGCTATGAAAATATTGTGAACTAGCTTATGCCCGCGGCTTCGCCCGCGTGAAGTTCGGTAACTGTCCCACGTGATCATAGGCACTACCGGGGTAAAAAGTATCCTAAATGTTAATCCAGGTTATAAACTATCTATGTGCCTTTCATCCAAATCCATTCAGTAGTTTTCCTGTGAAAGAGTAACAAACATCCAACGATCCATCCTCACACACTTTCGCATTTATAATATTATATACATACAGTGAATGAAGAATAAAATGCCATGAAAAAGTAAATAATATGGTGGTCTTTTGCATCCTGAATTTTGACCACGTTAAGCACAATGGAACTGGATAGGCTCCGTCAGAACTGGAAGGAGGACGCGCTGGTTCGAGAAATGCAAAGAGTGTAGGGAGGCCTTTACCCAGGAGTGGGACAGAGCATGCAAAAGAAGAATGTAATAAAACAGGACAAAAACCAACTGCCAGAGGTCAATATAGTTGCTGGTTCGAAAGAACTGGAAATCCAGAGGAGATGCCTTTTGCCCAAAAGTAGCATGACGCAAGCTAACTGTAACAGTGTGAGAAAAACATAACCTGTGTTAGTTTTTCATGAAATAGTCATTTCATGGGCGACATCTTCAAAATGAACAAGCCCCTTAAATAAAGAGAAAAAAAATGAAATAGTCATTCAATGGGATTAAATGAACTTAGAGGGGTGTATTGATGATTTAAATTATTATAATTCTGTAAATGCATACGTGTTACGGTCGCGAATCATATTTTGTTCTACATGCACCCTGACACTGACTTGCAAATTGCAAAAAACGTAAGAAAATTACAATTAACCCCACTGGCTACCCCAGTGCTACCCCATTAAAGGGCCAAGAGCAATTTTTGAATATTGATTAGATACGGGAATTTATTAACAAAATATAGGTTGGGAACTTGAACAAAAGGTCAACTTACTAGCTGAGCTAACTTGACTAAAAGCTGGCCATGTGTAAGCATCCTTTAATCGACTGGTGTGTTGGTACACTTTAAAATGCCATTTACAACGGGTAGTTCGTAGAACGTCTTCAGATTTCATTTTCACAGCATTCTTTTCACGTTTCATTTTTTACGTAAGTGCGGAATTTCATCACTCTACATTAATATGGCAACCACGCAAATAAATAATGCACATTTTCTCCGGTAGTTTCCTCGTCACCTTTTAGATATACATAGAAATTAATAAGCCGACCTGATAGAAAGGTTATCAATAAATTAATGTAGCAATACTGGACGTGGCCCATATTGGCTGAGATGGGCCAAGATGGGCCACCCAAGTTGTGCCAGAACACCTCGTGACCACAATGATTATGGTAACCAATTGGTTGATTGAAGGTTGCTAACTTCAATAAGGTTCTCACCAGAGTACTGGCTCAGTGATTGAATTGCGAAACCCTTCGTAATATTGTATTACACCATACAAATTCAAAAACTTAAGAATAAACGTGATTTTTGCTTTACCCGTAGCGAATGTCTTAAGGTGCGTTTAGACTGACGGACAAGTAGACTGTTCTGGCACTCGTTAGTGGACAGTAGTATTGGGCATCAAGTCGGACTGTTATTGCAGCAGTTGGTTTGAATTAAATTAACACTTAACATGCAAAACAGTTCTATAAGCGTCAGTAGTTGCCAACTCTAACTCGAAATTCAGTTGTGCTGGCTCCATGTTTAGCTAGTACATCCAAAATTACCTAAAATTTAGTTTAATTATAATATGTCCAGTATCCAGTATTTTAGCCACTAGACAAGTTACCTACAGAACTGGACTGAGAGGAGTCAAAAGAGTCTAGTTAGTTACAATTCTTGCATCGTCTGAAGTCATTTGAGTCTAAACGCACCTTAAAATAAAATGCACAAACAAAGCATTTATCTTAATTATTGATCAAACCGTAAATGCAATTATATACGAATCATGTACAGAAACATTTGTTCATACATCTTACATCCCGAGGTCAGTCGTGAGTGCGTTGCATCTCTGAAAAATTTACAAATTGCGGTTCAAAGTTCTATGTCCAAAGGATCACGATTCTTTGATGATTTGGCAAGCATTGTTTTAAAAGATGGAATGTGAATAATAAATACTAACGACCGACTATTTAGTCCAAACACAACCCGCTTCCTTTACGCTTACGAACTTGCGCTCACTTGTCAAGCAAACAGATTGAAACAACACTTTCTACAGCTCTAAGTGAGCTCAGCCATTATTATGCAGAAACCCTCTGAAATCGAATCCCTCAAAAACGTAGACAGGCGTGTTCCACCTTCGTAAAAGTCATGTGGGTCGTAAACTTAACATCTCTTGTGTTCCAGTGCTGGAAGCAAGTGCTCACGACAGTGCTCGCGCCAGGCTCACGACAGTGCTCGCGCCACTGCTCGCGACAGTGCTCGCGCCACTGCTCGCGATAGTGCTCGCGCCACTGCTCGCGACAGTGCTCGCGCTAGTGCTCCCACCAAAGCTCGCGCCATTGTTTTGACTCGTTTGACATCCAATATTTTCTTAACTAGAAGGTTCCAAGGTATGGTCCAAAACAAAAAAAAATCGCAATGCTGGGGCGAGCAAGTGCGTTTCGCCTTCATTAAGGGTCTTTTTACATCCATTGTAGGTACCCAAGATTATGGCTAGGTTTTTACTTGTGTAGAAGGCTAAAGATCCAGTTTATAATCACATTTTAGCATTCAAAGCGCCTTCTCTTTATTTGCCTGTGGTGGTTTGATCATCGTAAATAAAAACGTTATGTAAGTATTGACTTAAATAATTTATCTACATTACGTACGCAAATAGATTTAGCACTTGGTACATATAGGGAAAATATAAAAGCATGTCTGCACATTACAGAATATACCCAATAATGCTTTTAATAATCAATCCCTCATAAAGTCGTAACATAACCATACCGAATTTAGTAAATGCAGGATTGTTTTTTCTTAAGTAACGGGCCAAGTAAATATGGGCACAAAAATAACAATGCTTACATTAAATAAATGGTACATCCATTTATTGTTGAATAGTTATTTTTATTGATTACACTATAGACCGACCGCTTTCCGTCCTCCGCCTTGCCCCATCAAAGGCACATTAAGCGTCCACAAAGTCCTAACAATATCCCACAGGTTATTTGCTTTAAAATAACCATAATCCTCGTAGGTATTACGATACTAATTGAACCAACACGTAATCAACTTTCAGAATACTCCATTTAAATTGACACCTTAGCGAGGACATTAAAGCGGTCGGTATATAGTGTTATCATTGATGTTACCCACAGTCACACTTTTAAAGGTCCAAAATATGGTTTAGCTTGAATATTAATCTGGTATTAGGTGTAGTTCGTTCCCGTACGAAAGAACAAAGTAACTTCACAATATCGTCTTGTCTCTCCTCTATAACATTTTTTTCAATGTCAAGCAGGTCATTTATTTATTTATTTAATTGCAACGGTTGTGTTTACAACCAATTACAGTAACAAATTTGAAGTGAAAACATAAAAAAGGTTAATAACACTTTCATAAATTCCTCTCACAATACTTCTGACATAAAAATAAAATCTTCGTCCATCCATCAGCAAACAGACCGCCTGTTGGATTAGAATCCAAGAGATCATTAAACGCGGCCAGAGTGCGAGGAATTGGCGACTTAGCACGTGCAACAGTGTGACATGACTCACACTTTAATTCAGAAACTGCATCAATGTTTACAAAGTATCGATGAGAAGACCCATTCATGAGCAATTGTGCACCATAGGTTATCTGCCATCACTGCTGTCTCACGAAGTCACGAGTACCCTTACAGGGGCGAGTTGCGTGATGCGTCATCTTAAAGTGCCTTTTATTTGACCTGGTGATCGAAGTTTGACCTTATGGACCTCCGTATTATACAGGGTGGAAGGAACACCGACGCGAAAACGGTTATCACGTATTCAGTACATCATTCTGAGCCCCCTCACATTGCAATTTTTCAACGATTATTAAAAAAAATCAGCTGTTCCATACATTTTGACCGTGAAAGTATTGCACTTTTGTAGGAAACAGCAGATTTTTTTTAATAACAGATTAAAAATTTCTATGTGGGGCTCAGCATGATGTACTGAATACGTGGTAACCGTTTTCGCGTCGGTGTCCCTTCCACCCTGTATGTTACTGAACATTTTAAACGAAACTAGTGGTCTCTTCATTCAAAATTTCTGTTTAATAAATAATAAGCTTTATTATAATTTTAGTTTCAGAAAATCGTTTCTTATACCGCTAATTAAAGTCTCAGTATTTTATTTAAACATACCTTTAAGGGGGAAGAGACGGGTTGGCCCGCGAAATTAAATTTTTCTTACGTTTTTTGCAATTAGCAGGTCAGTGTCACATTGTATTTTAATGAATGTTATATGTTAATTGACATATAACATTAACATATAACATTCATTAACAGAATGATGTACGTATTCAGTACATCATTCTGAGCTGTGCGATTTAAGTCTATCAATCAATAAGTTGACACAAAAAATAAATAGATTAATTTGGTAATGGGCAGCCTTTGCGAACTATTTTTGGGTGGCTTCCAGTCTAACCGTAAATATATCATAATCATGTAACTGGTTCGAATTTGAAAACACGGAAAAATAATTAGTCCAAATCAATATAGGGCTTACTAAAGCAAAGCTATCACGTTGATCACCAACTAGTAATAAGAATCTATATCTGTATCAGCTGTTATTTTCTCTATTTCCTCATATAATCATGCAATAATTCCTAGAAATTATGAATAGTTTATTATGACTATGGATACAATAATCGTCTTGATTGAGTATTAACTTTACATTAATTGATCATTAAATTAAATCTGTGTTACATAAATACGTCCACGTGTTGCCATGACGCCGGTTAACATACAGGATGTTTGAATTTGTTATGAATTTGTTGAATCCTTTAAAAAAATAAATGAGATGTAGAAACGACCAAAATTTTCTTTCCAGCTTATGCGCTATTAAAGTCGTAAAAAACATCAGCTCGTTATATAACAGCCAAGCCACAATTTCACCCACCATTTTGTCACATATTTGTGTCGTTTACGTTTTTGCCTGTCACGTACCTATTCGTGACTATGGTAGCCAAAAGGTTAAGAAAAAAAAAAGAGGTCAGAATATAGGAGGTGTTTATACAAGAATATAACTATTCTTAGTTCTAATTTTGAAAAGTGATTAAGTTGGTACAGATAATCAAGTCAGAACCTGCTGTACAAACGCCAGCCGTGTTTGCAAGCTTGCCACTCTCCCTCCAAAGGTTATCGGCAGGTCAGAGCATTGCTATAATTAGTCCCGCACTCGACTGCACCCATTCATTCAGATAATGTGCTACACTATAATAACTCAGCTACATTGTAGAACTTTTGCAATGAGGTTGCACTTACATAGTTACACAAAGGAGATATGATGTGAAAAGAAAGTGTTGCAACCTTCGTGTTAGACCTTTTTTATCTTTCTGAAAGAAGGCTGTCAATTGTTTTAACATCGGTGTCGATAACTCAATAATGTTCTATTAACCATAAAGTTCGGTACGTACCCCTTCGGGGGTCTGACACATAAACCTCCGCTGGCTTGGTAGATACCCCCGAAGGGGTCTGCGTTTAAGTCATCCGTCATCCTCATTATTTATGTAAATATTTAATATTCTGATTATCGAATACTATGAGTGTGCGTTAATTAAGAGAGTTGGATAAAAAGTTCATATGACATCGCCATTAAAACTTCAGTATTTAGCGCGCAAGTTTCTTAATTTATCCTTATAAAATCCAAGTGCCTAAATACGGTCATCGCCATTTTGACGGCAGTGCCGGCCGAGGCTAAAAATCATAAAAATTGTGGTTTTCGGACATCCAAGCTCCACTATGTTGAGAATGGTTAACTCGTCATTAAATTATGTGACGAATTAATCCATAGTTCAATTTAAATAAGCAGTGGTAACGATGAATTTTGATGTCTAAAGTCGAAGTTTCGCGCCAATCGTGCATGTTTACATTTTTATTTTTCGCATTACATCACACAGACGCGAACAGATTCGATAACAAATACGACAAATATCATTCCAAATATTATAAACAACATGAAAATGCCCAAATCTTAGCGTAATTTACTAATACGGCACCAATAACTCGTAATATTCATTACCACTCCTTAATTTGTAATCGAAATAGACGGCAATTTTTTTTTTTAATTGCTGCATTTTGTGGATGCGATTATTTCAATCGATTCGTTTTTGTAAATTTCGATCAATCCAGAAATTAAATTAAGAAATTTAAGAAATCGATAGATGGAAATTAAAATAATTTTATTTTGTTTTAAGCTTAAAATACAATAAATAAATACAATAATATTTTTTAAGCTTTATAATGGTAATTTTAATAGTTTTTCGTACATTATAGGTACTAAAACCGAAACAACAAACAGCACAGACTGATCTATGGCTAAATTCGCGCCATTTTTTTTTCAAATAAAAATTTAAGTTATGAATGCATCGCTGTTCAAATTACATTGTATTTTACTAGATAATTTATAGAATTTTTTTTTTTTTTTTTTTTTTTTTTTTAAATATGCTTTTATTTAACTTCCCGTGTTAGTAAGTATTGGTCAAATCTTGCAACTGAATTTCAAACCAGTTCCCCTATACTGATTGAGCTGAAATTTTGCACATGCCTTTGGTTCTGGTGACAATACATTTTTATGACAAACATTACTATTAGTCTTGCAGACAGGATCGTCTCCTCGCGACAGAACTCCTCAACGGTTAATAGCGCGGACACGAAACTTTGTATACGCTTTTAATTTTGATAGATATAGACGATTTCTTTCATGACTTCATCCTGCAACCAGGATCGTCTTCTCATGAGGGAACTCCTTAACAGTTAATAGCTCGGAATCGGAAATTTGTATGCACGTTCATATTTGACGAATATTCATGATTTCTATAATGACCTCATCCTGCAGCCAAAATCGCCTTCTCACGAGGGAACTCCTCAATGGTTAATAGCCCAGACACGAAACTTTGTATAGATACGCGTTCAATTTTGATGAGTAAACCTAATTTGTATCGTATTTGACCTACAGCTATGACTTCATCCTGCAACCAGGATCGTCTTCTCATGAGGGAACTCCTTAACAGTTAATAGCACGGATACGGAAATTTGTATGCGCGTTCATATTTGACGAATATTCATGATTTCTATAATGACCTCATCCTGCAGCCAAAATCGCCTTCTCATGAGGGAACTTCTCAATGGTTAATAGCCCAGACACGAAACTTTGTATAACTTTGCGTTCAATTTTGATGAATAAACCTAATTTGTATCGTATTTGACCTACAGCTAGGATTGTCTTTTCATGAGGACACTCCTCAACGGTGAATAGCATAATATAGTGATGCGGTATCAGAAATGTACAGAATACGACAAAATTAAAAATTCCGAAATAAATATTTTATTTTTTTAATGACTTCTTAATTTTATTTTTTATTGTTTTTGGTCGGTTGGGTATAGAATACCCAGGATCTTATAAATCTTAGGCACAGTAAAAATTTATTTGGTTGCCAAGATGAATTTTATTTAGTCTACAAAATTGGGTTTAGTTTGGTTGAGTAATTGTGTTAGGTTGGATTGGTTATTGTGGGATTCACCACTTACAAATACTTCTTTTATCATCCTGTTCTTTCTCAAAAGGGCAAAGGCCTCCCCATGGCATTCCAATTTTCTTTATCTTTTGCCTTCTCCGACTAATACTTTTAATGGTGAATATTTTTTATACTTAATGAGCTTGGTTTAGTTGCAACCCAAAAAACTAGATATGAAATTATATTTCTAAGAAAACTACAAATGCGAGTAGGGCTCTTGCCATGAGGGTTCTGTTGCATAGCTGTTCACGGCTTCACTCAAGTGACACGGCCCACGGCCTATGATGGGTAACCTGAACTTTGCAGTTGTAAAAGACGTTTTTAGAGTGAATAGTGAACCGCTTTCAAAGAATAAACTAACGTTTCTTTATGATACGGCTTATGAATTGCCGATTGCGAAATAAAAGACAATAAGTTTGTCGGTCATCGTTACCGAGGCAGGCCCAAGAAACGCTGGTGTGTCGATTTGGACTCGTTCTTGGCTGATTGGCCAGAGAAGGCAAATCACCGACAGAGTAGGACAGGAATGGAAGAGGCTTTTGCTCAACAGTGGTAAAGAATAGGCTAAACAAGAAAAAAAGTTTGTCCTAATCTAACACAATAACCCAACCGACAATACGCTGCCAACAATTTATATATCTTTTGCGGATCAAAAATTTTTTTTACCAAGATTCTATATCAAACCTTCAGATATTCCAAAACAAAATTCGCAATAAATGATAATAGTAAATTATTACATTTATAAAGTAAGAATAAATGTGAAATGCGAGCGCATTCTTAATTTAAATTTTGAAACAAAAAAAAAAACGCAACCGTGCGTATTTATGTACAATTGAAAATCAATCCATTTCCAGATTTTTTATTTGCTTGAACTGTTAGACTTTATTTCTTGCCAAATCCCACGCTACTAGTTCAACGGAAAGTTAGGAGACATCTATAAGTTTTTAAAAGAAAGATAATCATCACAATGTTTATTTAGAAGCATTTTTTTTTGTGATTACACATTTCTGTGTTTCTTATCATTTATAAATCTCCTTCTCTTGAAGTCAACCAAAAACATCGAATAATTACTAAATGCAATTATGTAAATAGATAGCTTGAAAAAGTTAATTTAAAATTTAAATAATTTTTTGAAATTATACCAAAGAGTTTTTATTCCGTTTCAACTCTTTTTTTCAAACTTGATTTCAATTCGAGTATCGATTAGGCTGAATCCAACTTTTTAATCGAATGATGAACCATGGGTTTACGGTCAGCACTAAGACTTTTTAGTTATATTTGTCAAGACTTTGATCGTGTTTTTTATGAAATTATGTATGAATAATGGTAAAAATAAGAACGCAGATAGTTTGTTACTGTCTTTATTTTGCCCTCTTGAGTTTTTTAGCAAACGAGAACTTTTCTATGTACATTATTTCCAGCGCAACTAAGTTACCTATTTTTTGGAAGGGTGTAGCAGTACGTAATTTACACATATTTGGAAATAGACTGACGCCGTTTTACTGATATCAACACGTTATTGGAGATATTAACCATAAACTTATAGTATGAAACAGCTTCCGCGACATGTTTTTCATTAAAAAATCGAATGCTGAAAGTTCACGAAAATTCTTGAATTTCATGACAATTCACATCTCCCCGCCGATTCAGCTGGTGTGTCATGTGTCAAAATCTTGTCGAGCATAGTGGTTAATGGTTGTACTATCTTGTTTATCATGTGGTTAGTGCCAAACCTGGTGTCAGAGTTTTTATGACACCATGGGCCTCTGCCTTGGCTTTACATGCCGTCGAGAAACATCTCTCAGGCATGCTGGTTTCCTCACGATGTTTTCCTTCACAGAAGCAAGTGATAATTATACAATACGCACATGGATCTGAAAAGTCACAGGTGCGTGTCTTGGGTTCGAACTTGAGACATGACTTGGCAGGCCGACGGTCATACCACTAAGCTATCACCGCTTGTTGTACTACGAAAAGACTAAATAAAAGATTATCAAAAGCAATTTACTTGATACTAGGCATGAATGACGAATAAAATAATTAACATCTTTAATGGCATTCTTTTTTGTTTTTAACCGCAAAAAACTAATTAATTGATGTTCAAGTTCAATAAACTACTCTTTGGAATATATTCCATATTATCTTTGGATTCATCATAAAAAGCATTCCGTATCACAAATAGCATTCCGTATCACTATTTATGTAAACAAACATCACTTTACAATTACCTGACCTAGCACTTTGTATCATGCGATGGACTGGAAAGAGAAGTGTTGGTTGTCCGGCGGCGAGATGGGCAGCCGACATTGTTGCCATCGCGGGAATATCCTGGATGAACCTGGCACAAGAATGTGAAGCTTGGCACAAGCAAAGAGAGGCCTATACCCAGCAGTGGGTGAAGTCGGGCTGTGGATGATGATGATGATGATGAACACCTAACTTAATTAACAATCATTGTAGCTTTTCATGCTTCACACATTCTTATAACACCGATCGCTGTTTGTACGCTTGATCTTTTAAACTACGGAGCGGATTTTAATGCAGTTTTCAGCAAAAGATTCAAGAGGACGGTTTATACGGACGTTACACGCGAAGCTGGGGTGGGTCGCTAGTAACCATACTAATATTATAAAGAGGAAATATTTGTATTTTTGTGTGTGTGTGTATGTTTGTAATGAATAAACTCAAAAACTACTGTGCTGATTTAAAAAAAAAAATCACCATTAGAAAGCTATATTCACCCTGAGTAACATAGGCTATATTTATTGCTAGAAAAAATTAGGGGGGGGAGGGGCGAATTAGGAAAATAAATGTCCACCCGTGCGAAGCCGGGACGGGCCTCTAGTGTCATATAAAACAAATCAATGCCTCAAAGGTTTAGCAAGAAGATCGACCAAGAAGTCGTAGACGACGTGTTTTATGTCAGACCTCATTACAAACCAATCAATTCAGGTTTACCGATCAATCAATTAATCCAGACATGACCGTCTACAACTCTACAATAATGCTTTAGTAATTACTTAAGAGGTTAATGAAGTGACGTAATAATAAGTAATTATGTATTTTTTGCACAGGTTGGTCAGTCATTGCTTGATCACCGAGAAGGAAACTAGTACTTTGGTATTACCTATTGGATTCAACCTTTGAAAGACGTCCAGTCTACATATAGCGTAGGTGCTTCAAAAAGAAAAAAGCAACTTTTGTCTTACCCAATACATTTTAGACTTTTTCACCTCCGTAAAGCTGATATAATATCACACTTATCTATGGCCCTTAAACGGTGAGGTACCTAGGTAAGTACTTAATGTTCATTACACGTGGCTGATGTTAAAAACCGCAAGAAATGGCTATAACATCGCGTCGAGACGCATTTAACCATAAATCCCACCCAACGTGGATTTAGTCGAAGTCTTTGCTAGCCCTGCCCACCTGTGGTCAACCAAGGCCTCGTTACGTAACTCTATGGTTAATTCATGTGTGCAGAACGCAAAGGAATGTAGAACTCATTCTATACTCTATGGTATAGTACAGGAGCTAGGCGCTAAACGTTGTCTTTATTTTATCAACGTAGACTTGTGACGATAAATCAGTCTGCGAGTGGACTGATATTGGCGTGAGTGTATTATTTATTGTGCTAAAAAACGGTGATTGACGGCAGTAAGGACGTTGTGGTCAGTCATACGTAATTTTGTTTAGAAAGAAAATATTAATTGGTGGAAGACTAAGCAAAAACTTTTCTTAACGAATCAGTTTTAATAACATATTAAACTTGCTATAAGTATTATTAACCGAATTCAAAAGCTTTTGAAATGATTATGTACAGCTTTTCTAGCTGGCTGGTTGATTATTATTCTTGTAAAACAAAAAAGTCCTGATGACCCGGCCTATGATTCCCTTCCACTCGTTTCCCTTCTTTGGGTGCTGATCCATGCGTCATGTTCGTGAACGGGCGCTGTCAGTTGGGACTGGTCGTCTCTTAGCTGCCACGGTTTATTTTAACTACTTTGTTTTTAAATTGTTGATCTAATCTTTTACTCTGGACGCTCTTAATGTGCACGTCTGTCTACATCGTTCTCACATATATGTATTATCTCAACATGAATGATGTAACCAAGATCTTGTAAAAATGTTCGATTGAAAAGAGTGTCCATGGAGTTTCCTGCCCATTCTTCTCCATAGAGATCTACGCCTTGGAATGGGCAACTACAGTACTTTCATAAGTTATTACGTTTTATGTCTGGGACTGTAGCTTCGCCTTCTTTGTTTTTCTGACATTCAAAAGTGCCTGTAATGGTCTAATTGAAATAAATGCTTTGAGTTTGAGTTTGACTTTGTCTGCTACTTGTCGATGACACGACTTCTTTTCCAGTTATATTCAGCCACAACTTGTAACCCTGTAAATACTACACAACATGACGAGTCTCAATACAATCTGTCTCCGAAACTAGTCACTCACCGTCGCCCATACAATTATCATGTTGACAGTACCTAACTACCTACATACGTCGGATCGTCGTGGGCTATTTGCCATCACATCTTGATTGTTTATTGTGACCGTACATAATGTTAAGTCTATTAAAATCTTGGTTTCCAATTTATATTACTTCTACTTAAATGAATATCGACTTAATGTTTTTGTGAATTAAAGTGAGTTCAGAAGGTCTAGCAGTATTATAAAATACATGAAATGTTTGACGTTGCAGCACAAACTGAATTTTATGTGTTGAAAGTGAAGTTGTTTTTCTAAAATCACATTATCTGTTTAAGCATAACATCATAATGCCTGCAGTCCTCGAAGTTAGTCGGGTTAAGCAGATGTGGTCTTTTCTGTACATCCACATTTTTTAGTTAAGTTTAAGTCCCATGTAATATGGGGCGCGCCTGTTGCCATCAACCGGGTACAAAGCCAGACTCTGTGGCTGCTAAAAATGGAAAACCTGAATAACACAGTTTTTGCTCCTACCTGGGAATCGAATCCGGAAGCTCATGTTAAGCAGTTGCTCTGTCGTCCACTAGACCAGCAAGGCATCAAAACTAAATCCTGAACTCAGTATATGTAATACCTATTTAAATCGAGCAACACCTGATAGTTATTCACTCGGTGTAAACGTTTGGTATGCAGGAAATAAACCGACTTATTGTTTCGTCATCTCAACAGGTACGTCATTTACGTAGTTTTGTTTGGATCCCTTTATTAATGAGACAAATATTTCGTTTGTTTCCTCAATCAATATTATTATTCAACTACGGCTGTGTCTGCGAAATTTCACGAAGATAATGACCTATTTATTGGTAAATAACTATATTGGTCATAGAAACGCGTGCCATCATAGGTGTCTCGTGGTTAAAAGCGGAGGTAGAAAAAAATTTTCATAGTTTATTTTACCCCAATCTTCTTTTTAGCGTGTCGATGGCAAAAAGTTCAAATGTTATGTTTAGCCCAAAATCCCACTCACTGATGCAGTAACCCCACTCACTGAAGCAGTGAGCAGATGATCAAGTGCGCAGGTGCAAGATGGAAGGTGGGCCATTGTTTGTGGGGAGACGCCGCATACGCACTTGAGGTCTGAGGCATCCATGAACCCTCATGTGCAGAGATTGTGTTTGGTCCGGCCGACTTGGGTTCGAAGTCTGTTAAGGATTTCTAAGTCGGCCACGGCAACGTGTGCCCAGGTGGAAGGTTATTTGATGGATCGTTGAAGTTGTCAGGGGGTTTTACCCCAATTAAACTTGGGAATCAATCAATCAACCCTTTGCTGAAATTTAAAAAAAAAACATAAATGCATGGAAGAATTACTCCTAAATCTAATAAAGTCAAAGTGAAATACTGAAATTGAAAATGTAAGTTTTAACTGAGCTTTTTAAAACGAACTGCTCCTTGACCGAAAAATTGGGTTAATCGATCGACAGAATTAAAATAGAAAAATTATGAATGAACAGCTTTTCATTTGTTTCAAGGGTAAAGGTCACGTAAACTCTCTTCACTTACTCATCGGGATTGTATGTTTACATACATACCTACATAAATTGTTAATGTTTTTGTACAAAGGACAATGTAAACGGTTTTCCCTGAAGATAAAAGGATAGGCAGAAGTGAGTAGTGGGTGTGGAAACGTGTTGAGCAACTCGTAGCTTACTTTTACGTTACTTAGGCGGGTTCTTTGTGTTAGTATGTTCTGTCCCACTGCTGAACAAAAGCTTCCCTCATACCTTCGCAATCTTCCTTATGTCTTGCCCTCTCCAGCCAATCTTAAAGGAACGAGTCTAATTCGTCACGCCAGCATTTCGTAGACCAGCCTCGGTTGCGGTTGCATGGTCTTCTGGCACCCACTGTGTGACGATTCTTGCGTAGGGATAGATCGTGACCGACAATTAACCAAGATCAATCGAAAACTTGGAAAGCATCACCTAGGATAGCTGTGTGATATTTGTTTTCCTTGCGTAGTGCGTATTAGCGTAGTAACGTAGTGCACGTAGCGTACCTAGCGTTTCCGGGAAACACTATGCCAATTTTCACGAACACATAGTGATACCTAAATAAAAGCTGACTGTTGGGAGTTGGGAGCACCGCACTAGCGCCAAAAGTTGGCATTCCAACAGTGCAGTAGTATTTAAGCATTCGTTTAAGTGTCTCAGGTGTCATAAATAAATAATAATAATACCAGCCTGTTACTGTCCCACTGCTGGGCAAAGGCCTCTTCTCATACAGAGAAGGCACGAGCATTGATCACCACGCTTGCTCAAGACGGGTTGGCGATTTCAGACTTATATTAATTATAAGTCCAGGTTTCCTCACGATGTTTTCCTTCACCGATGTCTGTGATGTCCAAGATAAACTTAGAAAAGTACATATGAATTGAAAAAGTCACATTGGTACCTACCCGGGTTTGAACCCACAACCTCATGCATGAGAGGCGAGGTCTTAACCTCTGGGCCATCACGACACGTCTCACGTGTCAGTGAAAACAAAAAAAAACAAACTATAAGATACATCATCATTCTCCTGCCCTTATCTCAATTTACTTGGGGTTGGCGAAGCATCTCTTCTTCTTCCATACTTCTCTATTACTCGTCATCTCAGCAGTCACCTCCTTTCTGGACAAATCATCCTTCACACAGTCCATCCATCGTTTCTTTGTTCTTCCGAAGAGTAGATCTTATTAACTATAAGACACATAATTACTGTAAAGTTTAACTTTAAAATAATTAAATTCTGTATCTCATACGACATTCAACAACATTACCTGCTCACATACAAAGGTAGCTATTTAATCATTATATAGTTCATGTACTATGGTACAAATCAGACGTTAACGGTCTTATGGTGTAGCAAAATATGTACATAGTTAATATAGATTTATTAATACATTTTGCATTTGCATTAACAAGGTGTCATTAAAATATATACATTGTATGTAGGTACGAACCTCCTTACAAGTCCTTAGGTACAAGCTTGCATCAGTAAATTATAGGTAGGTATTATATACCACACAATAGCACAAACCACATATAAAGTAGGTATACGTTAAACCTAAAATATTCATTGACAAGTGGTAGACTGGTTTTTAGGTAAATATAGTAATTTCCCAGTACTACGTTAATCCTTGCACGTACGACTTACATAAAAATCACGCAATTTCACGGTGTTTTTTCCTTTTACAAAGAGCTTGTTTTCGCATGCCTAAAGTTTTGCGGTTAGACCTGTTGTTTGTCGGTTTGTCAAGGATAAGTGATAGCTAAGTACAATCCTTAAATGTAGTTTGAGGACATTTTGCTGATAGTTCTAAAACAATGTCGCGTTTAGACCGCTTTTCGTAATGTTTGACTAACTTTTTTTAACTAACATAAGAATGGTACACAATTTTTATCACTTTTACAGACAGCTATGTTGATTACTGGCTTTTTTCGCGGCTTCGCCCGCGTATTAGCCGGAACGGAAATTTTCCAGGAACGAACTTCACATCATCTGCCTAGCCTTTTTCCCAACTATGTTAGGGTCGGCTTCCAGTCTAACCAGATGAAGCTGAATACCAGTATTTTACATGGAGCGACTGCCTATCTGACCTCTACGATACCCATTGGTAATACTGGTTTTCAGAGGTGTTGGGCCACTGACTACATGTAACGACTGTCAAAGACGTACAAACGACAGCCGGGACCAACGGCTTAACGTGCTTTCCGAGGCACGGAGGAAATTCCGTATGTGAGTGGATCCACAGACCAATCTAGGCAAGCATGGTTTAACCTAAACATCGATCCGAGCGGCTGTTATTATCTAGCCACGAGGTCGAGGAACGTACTTCATAAAAGTAATAAATAATACTTCTGCTAACCTATTTTTTTATTAATTGCGTTGAAATATGCCTAATGCATACCGCACCGTCCGGGGAGTCGGGTTCACTATGTGGCACCCACTAAAAACACCGCTGTGAGCCTACTGTCGCTTATGCGGATGGGCCGTGAGTACTGTTATACGTTCCCGTCCAGCGCAGCCCGCTTCCGGTCTCCAAACTCCTTGACGATTTCCGGGCTCACCTGAGACATCGCCACCACTCAATACTTCTTCTAACCTAGATCAAGGTTTACCAAGTGCATCAAATTTCATCGGAACAAGTTTAGCCGTTGATGCTTGAAGACGTAACAAACAAACAAACTTTTCTTAATTATTATAATAGTAAAGATTTACTTTCGAGTTAGATGCCGTTAACACGTGATACATCTGTGTGTAAACTAAAAAAAACTGTTCATAATATTGTCATTGTCAATAACTATTTAGCCATAAGTCTTTGTCGTCAAAGATGGCCATGTGTTTGTGTGGTCAAAGATGGGCGACCTCCTTATTTTCCGTGTTGAGTAAGTTCACTTGAGAATGGTGTTTTGAAAGTCAAGGGCACGGTTTACATTAATATTTTCCTGTTGTACACTACAAACAGTAAAGGGCACGTGGCTAAATAATAAAGGATCGGTCTTCAAGGTTAGACAACGGTCGCTGAGGTTGGTCAATCCCGAAATAGCAAGACTCCTTTGAAGAAGGTTCTTTGACAGTCGTTACGGGTATTCAGAAGCCCGAAAGTCTGACACAATGCCATGCTTAGGTATTTATGGATTTTTAATGCTTGCCCACTGAAAATATTATCCATGTTCTTTAGAAACTTTGAAAGGGGATCGATCTTCAGGTTATGCCGCGCTTGCCTGGGTCGGTCCGTGGATGGGTGACCACACATTACATACCGAGTTTCCTCCGTGTCTCGGAAAGCCGTTGGTCCCAGCTGTCATTTGTAGATCTTTGACAGTCGTTAAGTGACGCAAAAGTCTGACAACCAGTCTACCAAGGGGTATCTTATTACCCAGTAGATACTAACTGGGTTGTGGAGATCAGATAGGCAGTAGCTCCATGTAAAATACTGGTATTCAGCTGCATCCGGTTAGACTGGAAGCCGACCCCAACATAGTTGGGAAAAGGCTAGGAAGATGATGAGCCTATGATGTTCCAACTGCTGGGGCACAGGCCTCCTCCCTTTGAAAGGGAATAGGCTGTAATGCACCACGTCTACAGGGGCATTAATGTCTTCAAAGTTTTAAATCATGCCGATATTCGCACGACGCGACGTTTTCCTTGAGTTTTATTACTTTACGTATAAATTTTTTGATTACCAGTACTATTACTAAATAATTACCGAGTAGGTACTAACTAGGGCAGTATTACTTATATAGGAAGCATAATATTGCGTTGAAGCGGTTTCGAAATGTAAGGAGCGAGTGGACTTGGCCAATGTTTGTACATGTACCAAATATTTGCAATGTCTGGTGAAAAATATTTGCGTTATATAAAGGTTGTGACTATATGCATAATAATTATTATTTGCAATGCTTTAAGGTAGGTGTCGATACGTGGGTGTGGGTAAATGTGTTGGGTTTATTGAAACGAACGAAATTCTTATCTGCACCTCGTCTTGGAGGAGGACTTTTCGCCGCAGGAGTGGTGTTCCGTGCTTCCACGGACAAGTGCCACATGAACGCACAGTGACATAGTGCACAAGTGTGTGTAGTGAAAACTGTGTTAGTAACACTTACTAACACAATTTGTATTTTATCATATGAAGTGCAATTGCACTAGAATTATTTACTCCACATTATTGAATAAGACTTCTACGAATCGAATCGATATAATAAATTATTAAACATATTCTTATTTAATTAATAGCAAAATATCAATTAATAATATGACAAATGGGGAATATTGCTGTCGGTAATAAAGCATGTTGTTTCAAATTATCATTTAATAAGTCAGACATAAAATATTATTGAGACACTAAGGTAAACCCCCGGTTCAAAGGTTGTCATAAAGCTTATGGTGGAGCCGATACAGTTATTAGTCAGTCGTGTTTATGGCTGAAAGAAAAAAAAACCTACACTATTTAAACACCTTCCTTTCCCTGAACAGTATTTTACTAGAAGTAATTTTTTACATACTTAACAGGCAAGTGGACATTGCTATGCACCCCTGCCTGAAAAACCCATAGATAATAAATTTAAAATTAGCTCATTATTTAATGATTACCTTGTTTACAGGTTTATTGTATAAGTTTTTTAAACTTTATAAATATCCTTTATCAAATACCTATGTTTCCTTCCTTGTAGGACTATGTAATATATAACTTGATTTGAAAAGAGTGTCCATGGAGTTTCTTGCCCATTCTTCTCCATGAGATCTACTATTTTCGAATGGGCAACTACAGTCCATTCACAGTTATTATGCCTGTGGCGGGACTGTAGGTAGCTTATTTTTGACTATGCAAAAGTGCCTGTCATGGGTCTATTTGAAATAAATGCTTTGAGTTTGAGTTTGAGTTTGAGTTTGTAGCTGCAGATCAGAACAGAGCAATTAACTGAAACAAAGCAACTATCAGTTTGTAGTTTATTTCAAGCATGTAGTTCCATAGCAGACTGCTAATAATGTTTCTTCTAATAATCTTTGGTAAAATAACCAATACTGTATACGAAGTATAATTTATAATTTACTAGCGACCCGCCCCGGCTTCGCAGCTATGTAGATACAAATATACATATAAACCTTCCTCTTGAATTACTCTATCTATGGCTGAAAACTGCATTAAAATCGGTTGCGTTGTTTAAAATAGCTAAAGCATACAGACATCGGGAGCTACTTTGTTTTATACTATGTAAAGACTTATTTGTATACAAAAAAACTTACATAACACACAGTGAATATAGTTGTACAGTGAAGACATTTTAAAATAATGCACACCCATACAGTCATATTAATTTATTATTAGGCAGTCGCTCCATGTAAAATACTAGTATTCAGCTGCATCCGGTTGGACTGGAAGCCGACCGCAATATAGTTGGGAAAAAGCTAGGCAGCTGATGATGAGTAGACCAGAAACCTGTGTTTTAGGAGCCAATTCTCCTGCAAATGATTGACTGATTCAGTATCTCTGAGGAACAAGTGTCAGTCGCTTTTAGATTGGCCAAGGTAAACCCTGGCTTATTCTCATCTCTTCGTGTCTCCTCTCACCAAAACCTGCTGCTGTTTTTCTCTGAAAATAACGGTTTTTTAATGTAAGGGACCTCGATGTATAAGCTGTTGCCATGAATTCAGTATATCTATGGCACAGCTGTTTTTATCACGACGAAAAAACTTCTGTGTTAGGGGGTTCAGATTTATGTTATCATCTGCCTAGCCTTTTCCCAACTATGTATGTTAGTAGGGTCGGCTTCCAGTCTAACCGGATGCAACTGAGTACCAGTACTTTACATGAAACGACTGCCTATCTTACCTCCACAACCCAGTTAGTACTAGGTAATACGATATCCCTTCGTAAGACTGGTTGTCAGACTTTTTTGGCCACTTGCAAATGACAGCCGGGACCAACGGCTTAACTTGATTTTCAAGGTAAGGAGGGGAGGGGGGGTGAGTCCAGATTTATATTGCTGTATTCAGTTGATGCCTTTTACCTTCATCGTATTAAGAATAAATAACTTCTTTTACATTCCTTGAAAACTTGAAACACCAAAAACATTATCACACGAAGGCCAAACGAATCGAATGATAACGTAACTGCAGTACATAACAGTACATTAACCCAATTCAGCACATAATAAACTCAGTGAATCAACGACCTCAATACTAATTGTTCATAAATTAATTAGAATCGACGAATGTACAGTCAAGAGCACTAATGTGTATACAGCTATACACTTACCAAGTTTCAATTGTATTTTTCCCAAACTGTATTGATTGACTGCCTCGTTGGCTGAGTGAGTTACAATCAGGTCCTGGGTTCGATTTCCGGCTCAGGCAATCGGGTTTTCTATAAGTAACTTCTCAGTAGCAGCCACGGAATAGGGATTTGTGCTCGAATGATGGGGTTAGACTCGCCCACTATTACATGGGACTTAAACATAACTGGCGAAATGGTGGTATTAGCTACACCTCTGCCTAACCCTTCGGGGATTACAGGCGTGGATTGTCATTAAATGTTGTTACTATTATGTAGTATTTTGGAACTCATACCGTTATAAAACAGGCCTTTTCCGAAGTAGAAATCGTATTAAAACCGCTTTAGAATTTTGCTTTATTTAAAAATTAGCTTATGCCCGCGGCTTCGCCCGAGTTAAGTTCGATAATTGTCCCACGGGATCATACTACCGGGATAAAAAGTATCCTGTGTGTTAATCCAGGTTATAAACTATCTGTGTGCCAAATTTCATCCAAATCCGTTTAGTGGTTTTCGCGTAAAAGAGTAACAAACATCCATCCATTCATCCATCCTCACAAACTTTCGCATTTATAATATTAGGTAGGTATAGTAAGATATTATTTTTTTATTTTTTTTATTTATTAAAACTTTATGCACTTAATGTACAAAGGCGGACTTAATGCCTTAGGCATTTTCTACCAGTCTACCTTAGGGTGATGCAGAGACAAAAACAGTAGGTGCAATAAATAGTACTGAACATTTCCAAAAATAAAATATTATAATAAATACATACATACATACAAAATATATATAATATATATTAGTGCTACTGACTGTATGTGAATCGACATTGGAGGGACCTTAACATGGATAGCAACGGAAATATGATCGTGGACCAATATAGCTATCTTGGGTAAACATCCTGTGTCGCGAATAGATAATTGACTTTCTTTAAATAATTAATTGATACTTTATGTGAGAGGTTGGAAGTCGATAATGTTGTACTAGATTCGTGTAATAAGTAAAGTCGGTAAGTTATGTAAGTCCTTGGGGATTGCAGGTCCTTGTCATGGTAGCAACGTCGTCTATATGAAACCTTATCTTTGAGTAAAGTCGAATGGAATGAATGAATCGATGGTTTGATGTTTGATGATGTACGCCTCATCGAGCAAGATCCATCATTATCACAGATGAGTTTTATTGAAAAAATGAAAGTAGGGTTTAATCTGCAACGAAAATTCAGAAAAAGGATGTCGCAAATATTTTGTTACTTTTAGTGTAAGCAATAGACTGAAGATTTACACGAAACACTATCTTACTTTGTTTTTCTTCTATCGGCAACTTGAAACGATCGGTCATTTTGTAAGTCGTAAAACAGTTGTTTTCGCAAACCTAAGTTGAGTTCGAGTTCATTCAACTCTGTAACATTTTCACATAACAAAACCGTCTCATCTCATTTCTCTTATTTACAATGTTAGTTTATGTTATATCTTTATTTGTCGCGGAGAAAGGTGACCTGTTACATCAGTAGTCAGGTTAAAGGTTAAAGGCCAAAGGAGTTGTTCCTTTTTGTTTACATAAACAGTTAACCTATTGGTAGAATGCAGTGGCGAAGGTTCTATACAACTGGATTCCCACCGGATTCTCTTTGAAAAATGGCACAGTCAGTATTCTATACTAATATAATCAGATTGAAGATGTACTCCGGCTTACCTCTTACAAAAATTGACCCTTCGCTACTGGTAGAATGTGTCTTTATTACTGCCTCGTGGTCGTAGTGAGCACGAGGTCCTAGGTTTCGATTCCCAGGTCGGGAAAAGTGACATTAAGTTTTTGCCATCAGGAATTTCTCGATAGAAGCCACGGAGTCTGAATTTGTGCACAGTTGATGGCAATAGGCTCGCCCTCTTTTACATAGGAATTAAACATAACTGGCGAAATGTGGGTAAAGTATAAGGTTCACCTACATATCTGCTAATTGTGATGTTTTGCATATACCTATGTGTTGTCAGCCATGTGAAAGTGTATAGCTTTTACTTGAATAAAAAGCGAATAACTTCTTTTCACGAGCAGTTTTATTAAAAAACATGTGAACAAGAAAAACTTAGGTAATTTTTTTAATGACCAAACATAAATCGCATTAAATGAAGTCGCTTTTCGCAGAAAGGACGTGGATAGTACCGATTGTTTTACTCATAGTAGCTTAATTGTTACCTAAAGGACAAATAAATAAAGAACAGTGGGCGAAATTACGGACATAATGTCAGCTTGTAACAGTCATCGAAACAACAAAACAAAAGACGTCGATTCAAAAACAAAAACAAAGAATTTATCGACAAAATACTTCGATATTCAAATCGACAAATAAGGCCACTCGAATTACTTTCTAAACTTTACTCGACAGCCAGCCAGTCTGAATGGAAGGCATGCAAAGACAATACCGACATAAGTCTGCATTATCGGCTAATTATCAGCGCTGGTACTCAATATGTCATGTCTTCATTATCGGTGTGAACCGACCTTTGGGAGCGGCACAAATTGCGCGCTGCAATTGTTTTGATTTGCTGTTTTTATTGTGGAAGAGTTTGTGCTTGTTATTTTAATAGGAGGGCAATGGTCACAAACAGCTGGGATACCAGATACAGTTAGTGAAATCCAAAAGCAATAGAACAATCATCAATCCTTTTACTGAGGATGGTGGGCTGATATTTAGACCAGAATCCTGGTAATTTTATGCAAAAATGTTTAGATTTAATTCTGCTTAAACTAAATCCTTGGGCTTGGATGCGCCGTCCTTCCGCCACTAAATATTTATAATTTATACAGAAACTGCTATACAAGGTGTGTACGGACCCTTCACGAAGCCGTCAACCAAGCATTCTGTACATCAAATTAAGTAACTCTACGCAAAAAATTAATACTGGGAAACGCCTTTTTTTTCGATGTGAAAAATCCCGTTTTACGGTAGGACTCGATGTTACGCACCCAAAACATTGTGATGAAGGATGCATTGAATAATCGTGGAATGTAACATTAAAAAGTTGGAACTTTGTCCCCAATTAAAAGGTTCCCAGCATGGTTCAGAATTTAAAAAAATACTATGACGGGGAGAACAAATGCCTTTCGGTTTCGTTAAGGGCATTTTTCCACCCATTATTGCAACATGCAACCTGTGACTAAAACCATAAACTAACTCTGATTTCGTAGTTTGATTAAAACTTCCTCAAAATTTAAATCGTTGCTTTGTGATTGGTCCTACTCTTCTCGAACATGACATGGAGAGGTCATTTTAATCCAATGGCGCATGCTCGGAAGTAAAAGAATTATTCAATAATCTCTAGGGAATTCCGATGACCAATGTAAGAAATCATCAATCCTACCGTAGTTCATAAAACGTAAGCATTCTTTTGTCCTAATTTGTTACTGGGGAAAACTGTGCGTTGTGGCATCTTCCCTTGTCAAATACGAAGAAATAATTGGGAAATCATTGGTAGCAGGATAAATCGGATAATAAAATCGGATAAAAAAATCGGAACAATCGTTGTCATACAAGGAAACAGTGACTGTTGATGCTTAATTGATTCTTACGGCTGGAATACTCCAAATCTTCTCTGACCTTCGATAGAGATTAGATCTTCTTGACGTTCTATAATCTCGACCAGCACCATGTATACTTTTAGCTCCCAACATCACTGTGAAGAATACTGTAAGCAGGTTTGAAATGTCTGTAATTAAACCTTCGCCGACTGCCTCGGTGGTCTAGTGTTCGCAAGCGCGATTGTTGAGCATGAGGTTCTGGGTTCGATTCACGGGTCGAGTCAAGTGTTATTGGGTTATTCTATCAAGAAATACCCAGTACCAACCACGGAGACTGGATTCGTGCCCGGTTGAAGGCATCGTCCCCTATTACATGGGACAAACGGAACCCATCTGCCTTACCCTTTGGGTATTTCAGCCGTGATGTTATGTGTTTACCTTATAGTCATTTGGAAAGGCCAGAGAGAGTCCGATAAGGAAAAAGTATTATCAATGGTTTTTGGCACTCCATCGGAGTTATATTGACGGGTTTAGATTAGATTAGTATCGTTATCAGAAACTACTAGATAGGGGGTATCATTCAGCGTGGGTTGACTACACTGAGTGATGGCTAGAATCTTTGAGCAACAGGTTTGTTTGGTAAACTTGTTGAAACGTCCAAATATTTACGTATCGTCATAATATTTGTTTTTTAGCTTGATTATATTTTCATGTGAGAAAGTATATTGCATTTTCTTTTTATCGACAGTTCAATAGTTTATTTTCGTCCTCTATCCGTATATCAATAGAAGTCAATTAGAAGTCTATTCATAGTAATTATTATTAAGTATCGCGTGTTTTTTTATATAGGTACCTATTTATTAGTTTATTTAATTTTTATGTGTGTATTAGTATCAATATAAGTAAGTACCTATAAATACATTTTCAAAATGAAGGGGTTATGTTTTAGATTTTATTTTGTACCGTATCAAAATGTTGTCCTATGTAACCCAAAGGTTGACTGGTAAGAGATGCGTTGTGGCTTTAAGTGCGCCTATGTACCTATGTACTACTTACTGTACATGAAATATAAACCTAAATGCACGTAACGTTGACTATTCTGGTCAAAGAAAGCTCGTTTACCAACCTAAAAGTATGGCAAAGAATTTGGTCATGGTAAGCGAATGTCGGCGATTAGTGTATTCGAATTGATCGTAAGGAATCTAATGGATTTATTGGCTAGAATTATCACTACAAAAATGTCAGTGAAACCAGTTCCGCCACGGACATCATTTTACCGACGCGTGCCTGCGGTGGAATTATTATGATTAAAGACTAACGATTTAATTACAGACATTTAAAACCTGCTTATAATGTTCTACACGTTTTAAAAGCTAAACGTATCGACTACGGCTCTTATTCGAGAACACCAAGCTCCAATCTCAATTTAAAACTCACCGATCTATAGAGATTTAAAAATACATTTTTGTCTGTCGGTTTGTTCCAGCTAATCTCCGAAACGGCTGGACCGATTTTGACGGGACTGGCAGACAGCTGATGTTATAATATTGTGTTAATTTATTTTATCAAAAAAAATTGGGTTCCGTGCAAAAAAATTAAAACTCTTGAACAAAATCCGATTCAAATACTCAAGTAATACTTTTATAACGATTTCACGGCGGGCGTAGGTCACATCCAACAGCTTGTTCAAAAACATCGCTCTATAATTTTAATTTCTCGTCCACCATACTCGATTTCATGAACGTTAATGTACAATCAATGACGCAGTTGGCTCTCTTCGATGTCATTCATTCAGCTGATACGTTCATTGTATTCGAATTGTTCTTAGAAAGCTTAACTTTCGTTTTTACTTCACTCACTAACATGAGTTTTCCTTTACCTGCGTGTAAAGGTTTTTCCAGAAATTGTCAGCATTCGTATCTGGCGGTAGAATTGCAAGAAAGTTCCCGATAAGTGGCTTTACGTAACGTGTCTGAATGAAGACAGCGATGGAGGATGGATGGATGAATACATCTAAATATATAAAAGCGAATGGTCACTCACTCACTCATCACGAAATATCGAAAACCTCTTAAAGATGAAATTTGGCAGGGAGGTTGTTTATAGTTAGTAGACGTCCGCTAAGAATTTTACGACAGGGCCGGATTAAGGAGGTCTAAGGGCTCTCGCAAATTTGTATGAAAACCCAGGACCTCATTCTTAGCGCACTTGCGACTATTCGACCAATGAGGCAGTCACATACACACCAAAATTTCCACTCGCACGAAGTCGCGGGCAACAGCTAGTTATACATAATAACATACGGTAGAAGAGTCTTGAATAAGACCACAAAACAAGTAGAAGTAAAACAAAGCCAAGACAGAAGTCTATAATAGAAAAACTGAAAAGCACAAGTTCGCAAAGCGGTAGGATTTCGATGTAGTCCTAAATCTTTTATCAAATCGGAGGGTCTACTGTGATTTTCCCACAAAAGAAAGACTTCTTAATATTAATTATGCAAACATACTAAAATAACTCTATATTTACATAAAAAATAGACCACATAACGTTACCTAACTTTAAAGTCGTGATATTGAAACAAGATCTTCAAATACCAACGCGTGATTCGCACGTTATCCGTTATGTTTAGGAGTTGGCATCTGACAGATAAACATACAGTCACGAGAAAAAAGTCGTGTATGACGTATAGACATTTGTTGTCTTTTCTAATATGTGATGCGGATGCATTGTGTAAATAACATTGGATTACCTCAAACTGGTCTTCATCTGCTCAGGTCAGTGATTTGTTTTTCTCCTTCTTCTGATCCTTTCTGTTGTCTTATTTAGGATTTTTACAAAAAGAGATTGAAACAAAATGTGATTAACCCATGCCCTCAACGCTAAGCCACAATTTCACCTACTATTTTGTCACATATTTGTGTCGTTAGTCGTACAGGGCCCGCTTGTCACGTATATGTGACTACGGCGGTCAAAAGGTTAAATCTCAGCAACCTCTGACACAGCTTTCGGGAATACCAGGCGTGATGTATTGTTACATTATCGACTGAAGAACCAGAAACAATAGTTCTAAAAGAAACAAAAAAAACTCGTGATTCTAAACACAATTTACTTGCGACTAAACTACACCTACAATAACAACTTTACGTACACACAACTTTTTGTGCAGTCTATTTTCCTTTTCACGTTTTTTTTGTCGACAGCTGTCTTTATCAGTTGTGGTTGAATTGGCGTGTGGCCAGTCTACTGGTGTAGGTACTGTAAACAATGGCGTAGGGTGTGTGCAAGCGAGGTCACCATGTGGTCACCAACTCACTACCACAGGAAAACTGCAAACAAAGTTGACATACAGAGACAAACTTTAAGAAACATACTACATACAATAAATCTTAAACATACACAATGAAATAAGTAAATAAATATTGAAGCGGCTTGCATTTTGGGAGTGTCACAGAGTAGTTAGTAGATGGAATAATTATGATACGCAACACAAACAGGGTGAGACATTTTACTCACCGAACCTTGGAGCAATAAGGTACATTTCTCATATTATAATCATACATTTTAAACCGCAACATGCCAATGCCTAAAACTCTCATAACTTTGTCGCAGATTATCAATTTACGCTATAGCTTGGTGACTTTCTCAGTGACATTATCACAAAGTAAATTTAAGTAACGTCAGGGTAAGTAGGTCGGCTTTCTGAAAGAAAAGAAAGAAAACATGTTTATTTGACACATGCCACAAAAGCCCAATATGCAATAAAAAAATAAAAAAACTTAAAAGTAACAACAACAAAAAGAAATAATAAAAAAGTAGATAATATTGTGTGTCTCACGGCTGCGGCAAATAGGCCGAGTTCAGCAAACTGCCGGGCAACTAGTACCCGTCGCTGATTTTCAACTGGACCTAAGGTAGTGAGTGTCTGCTATCACGACACCTTCATTGGTTTATTACTCCATGGCACAAGACTACGCGAGAGTGTGTAAACATCTCAGCGTGGCTGTCGTAATAATATCATAATCGTTGCACAAAGCCTTGTAACACGCTCATAATTACAGCATCCATTGTATTCTGTTCGTAATCAGAGTACTCAGAGAGCGTTTTTTAATCCATTTTCGTAATCGATTTTATGTAGGATTTTATGTTTTTTGTATAAGGAGATAATAACACAGCTTTAAGCAAGGTAGCTGACGGCTGACACCTCTGCTAAAACAGTCTACAAAATGAATTATACAAGCATAATGGATTGCGGTCTATTAAGCTCAATATACCGGCTGTCGTTTTGCATCCTCCACAAATTCAAGGAGGTAAGTATTCTAATGATTCTCGACCCGAATCAATATTAAAGTTTTTTTTTTGTTTACGGAAATCGGTAAGTTTCAAACATTTATTTGATAATTTCTTATTCCCCCGCCTATTCTGTTTTTTTGTTTCTGTTTTGAAGGCGATTATTCTGAAATACTGTCAAATTTAAAGAACTAAAAAAGTAGCTTTTATTAACATTATTGACCGATCCCGTAATTTAAATTGATTATTTTATGACAACCTCCTTAATTTTGATGAGGATGCAAAACTACACCTTGTATACTCGTAGTAGTCTATGATTAAGCTTAAAGTACACGTAGCACTGCAAGGGAACTACATCGCCTCACCTCATCAGCTCATCGTAAACCAGGCCTGGGCTAGGCCACCCTTTTTCGTGGTGGTTCATACTGTGAGCAACCCCTCACCTGGTACCGTACGAGGAATTACAAAAAAAAAAATAGAATATATTCAATTTACGAACTGTCGTAGGGGTATCTGGCAACCCGCATGATATTTTAATTATTGAGCTTTTGCCAGCTGCTGTCATGATATAAAAAGTGTCAAGGGCCCCTACATACTTTGATCTTACAGCGGGGCTAATTAAGTATTTAGTACAAGCTGTTACCCGCGACCTTCGTCGGCGTGAAATTATTATAAAAATTTACTTCCATATTTGAATCGGATTTTGTTAAAAGTTCAAGGGTTTTAATTTTTTGCACGGAACCCTAATTCTTATTCAAAATAAAAATTTAAGTGACTCCCTATAACATCAGCTATCTGCCTGTAAAAGTTCCGTCAAAAACGTCCCAATCGTTTTGTAGATTAGCCGGTACAAACAGACACAGAAATGTTGTTTTTGGCGTAAAGTAGCTACCGTATAATATAAACATACATCATCATTTTCATATGCATTCAGTAAAAGCTGTTATTTGGAAATTACAAACAGACACTTCAATTTTATTTATTTGTATAGATTTAAATGAAAAAATAAATATTCCATTCCTATTTTTTTTTCAGGGAGTGATGGCTGACAATTGAGAATGGTAGAAAAAAACTATGTTGCGCTGATTCCAATATAGATAAGACAAGAGCAGGCAGATTATTTTAGTTTACGTAAACGCTCGGACCTAAGTACTAACAGATATTTATTTCAACACCGCTGCTCTCAAAACTGTGGTTTGGGTCCTAGAACAAAAAATGCGAAGAAAAATCAACCCGCACTGAGCCTCGTGGTGGACTCCCTCACACCTCTCACCAAGAGGTCGCCTGTGTCCCAGCAGTAGGAGGTTGATTAAGTTTATCAGTGCTAAAACATTGTTTTCGCTTTCTTAGCAGTGACGGTTTGTCAACCAAAACACTTTACTCAACATATTTTTGTCCAAATCTGTAATTTCAAGAATCATCTTCTGACTGTGTAAAAAGTTTAAATGCTGACACTAAATGACGAATCATTTTCAATGTTTGATGACATCTGCAAAAAACTTAAAACTCATGTCATTAGACGAACTAATTTCGATTTAAATTGAAGAAGCTTAGGAATGAAGAATTTTGCGTAAAGGCGAAAATATAACAGCATGTTTGCTACGCTTTGCTACACTATTCATCATCTGTCAAGCATTTTCTCAACTATGTCGGGGTCAAAATCGGTCGAGCCGTTTCGGGGGAGTGCTACCACAAACATCGTGACTCGCGATTTTTATATATAAGATTTAGCAATCTTGTTAATCATCAATGCCTAGCCTTTTGTGAACTATGTTTGGGTCGTCTTTCAGTCTAACTGGATGCAGCTGAATACCAGTATTTTACATGGAGCGACTGCCTACCTGACGTCCACAACCCAGCCAGTACTAACTAGGCTGGTAGGCTAAGACCCCAAGATATTTGGAAAGAGGCTAGGGGTGATGATGTTTGGCGATATGAAACGATACCGTCAATGTGTATCCGCCCTTACATCGTACATCGAACTTCAGAAAATTATCCTATCATAGTTGACAATCAGGATGCCATTAGTCCATCTAAATTATTTACTATTATAAACCTAATGTTGGTTTATGGAAATGTCGGACAAATTGCTCTTATTATTGGAAAATCGACTTCCTTTGAATAATTGCGACGGGATAATGTTCTGTTCATTATATCAATGATTGCTGCCGCTATGTTAAGAGAAAGTGAAAGGTTTTAATCTTATGCCTTGAATTCAAATAAATTGTACATAATATTTATAAATTAAATTGAAGTGTCTCTTTGTAATTTCGAAATAACAGCTATTTACTGAATGCATATGAAAGTATATACGGCACTTATAACAACAATGTCTGTTCCGGCTAATCTCCAAAATATAACCCTTGAAATCGATTCAAATAGGGAAATAGTATTTATATTATAATTTCACATGGACGAAGGCCGCGGGCCACAGCTAGTTTGGAATAAAAATGTAGGCAATGCTTCGATCACGAAGTAGGAAATCTTTCAATAATAAAAAAACGGGAATGCTACCATAAATCTCGATAAGGAAAACGGAAAATCAAATACCACCAACAGATAGTCTCCGAAACTAATCAACTATTCTCCAGCCAGCACCAACAACTAACATTTTAATGAAAATGAAGTATCATCGCGAACAAAACTCTTTTGTTTCGGAATTTTCGCGAATCGTTCCGAATTCCGGATCGTTCCACTGTAATGACGTTTGTTGTCAATATCTATAGTCGATAGCTTTTGTCACGGATCACGGAACAACTACTGTATTCATAGTGTAGGACTGGAACGAATTTTTCTATTGTTTCAGTAAAGAGAAGTGTCATCAAGTGACTGGGGATCCGATTTTTTGAGGGGCCCTGATTTTTGCAAAACTTTTTATAACTTTAAGCCAAAGTTTATTGAACTACGAATACAATCACTATGTTTGTGGGTTATGTATATTGTAGGTCCTAGACTTCTAGTCATTCCAAATTAACGTTGAATATGACTTCGCAATATTTTTATCTTGACCTAAAAGACATGTTAGTGACATTTAAAATTATCACATTTCTTTGAACTATAAACTTCACTCAATTTTTTAACACCTTTTGAAAGTAATTGCGTAAGTAAGTAGGCACTGTCACGAGTCCTGACATTTGAATTTATTAAAAACATAAAGTTTACGATATTATGTACGCAAGCACGCAAGCCATAAAAAACCAGTTAATGCGGATCTCTCACTGTATTGGAAATCTATACAAAGCGAGGCCATGTTATACTGGAAATGTATAGCTTTATGATTCGTCTTGTGTAGTAGTTGGTGTAATTAAGAACTAGTTTGCTTGAAATGAAATTGCAATTTTTTGTGCCCTATCCACAAAAAAGTATCAAGAAGGGAAAATTTTAGACAAAAAAAAACAATTTACAATATTAAAAAGTAACCAAAAAAACACAACTTGAAACAGCGTTTTTTGTTGTAAGACACTCAACTATCACAACTAACGAGCTTTAACAAGTATAAACCAGGAAAAAAACGAATCCACAAAACATTTAAAGTTCTTAACATAATCTTCATCTGACGTTCGGCGGCATTTCTGTAAGATATAAATAAGATGGATGCGGTCTCGGTGCTGCGTTGTCAAATGACCGTGACCTTCGAAAATGATCGATCGATCATCTTGGATCGATGTGGGATTCTGTTTCTAACAGGTAGGCTTGTCTAGTAAGCCTCTAAGTTGTTTTGATAGACAGAGCACAACACGGATAAATATAAACCGGCCAAGTACGAGTCAGACTCACGCATGAAGGGTTCCGTACCATCGTAGTAGGGGAGCCCCCTTTCATTTTTAATTTATTTTTATTATTTGTTGTTATAGCAGCGATAGAAATACACATTCTGTGAAAATTTCAACTGTCTACCTAATCAATAAATCACGCCTGTAATCCTCGATTAATAGATGTACCTAATAGTACATCCACATTTACCTATTTATGTCTAAGTCCCATGTAATAGGGGGCGAGCCTATTGCTATCAACCGGGCACAAATCAAATTTTCGTGGCTGCTATTGAGAATTTCCTTTTGGAAATACCCAATAACATTTTGCCCGACTCGGGAATCGAACCCAGGACCTCATGCTCAGCAGTCGCGACCAAAGAACCTTTGGATAAGGTATACAGAAAAGAGAAAGATCGCTTTTTCAACCACTTTAGGTTCTCCTGATACTAAAGTTTTTATTTGCTACAAATGATTAACGGAAGGACTTTTTTTTTAGGATGGGATATCATCAAATGAACCCACCCGCTCTGAACGGAGTGGAAGGGTGTGTCAGACTTGTACTGATTTAAACCCATCCATGTTCCTTCTTAGCCCTTTGTTTTCTAGGGCCGCGGTATCTCTTTCTAGCAGCCCCGGGAGGTGTGTCCAGGTCTTCAAATCTAAAATAGTATACACTCGGTCGAAAACACATGTCATTTGTACCATCTACACGTATTTCTATGATTTTACTGTCCAACAACTTCACAGTTTATGAACAAAAAATCAAACGAGTAGCAACAATAATAACACGCAAAACACTAAAAAAATAAGCGGCAGCAACAAGCCTCTTATATATTTTTTTGCAGTATCAATGATAGTGATATTATTATTTATTAATCATGCAAAAACTACGCACAATCAAATGCGACTCAATATATTTTTTGTTATTGTTATTTCGTAACAGTATTGAAGTTTGAGTATCTCCGATCTATCTTTATTATTTACTCATTTATTAATATTTACGAAGAAAATGTTGTATTTTAATAATTTAAGTAATAAGATGTTCTGTTAATGCACATAGGTATATCCTCTTACGCAAATTTCGCAATCAAAATTTGGTTTGCTGTAAGAAAACCCAATTCTGGGTTAAGCTCGCCATTGTACATAAGCTATATTATTGCAATTTGTATGTGTATTTTTTCGTTATTTTGTGTGCAATAAAGAATAAGAATAAGAATAAGAATATTTTTATACTAAATAGGCATGTGTTTGGCCGCAACTCACTTGATATGAAGCGATGATGCAAGAAGAAGCCGGTTCACCCGAGCTTTGAACAGATCGAGATAAAAAAGTAAGTTATTATTATAATTACATCAGCCCATACTGCCCCACTGCTGCCTCTAATCTTTCCATTTCTCACGGCTGTTGTGGTCCAATCTCTCATGGAGGTGTCCAGTTTGTCCCGCCATCTTCACCTAGGTCTTTCACGGCGTCACTTTGTTTGGCAACCATTCAGATCTAAATTTTACCCAGCAATCGTTTGCCATGTTCAAATTGGCAGACTAAAACCTTATTCGTCGTTTTTACAAAAAAAAAATACTAACAAGTTTTCAATACAAACTTAAAGCTTTCAAAGTTAATTTATCAATAAAATTACCAATCGTTAATGAGAGCAGAAGTCACATTGTCTAGGAGAGTAGATACGTCTGTTTACTAAGTAATATGCGGCTGAGATAGGTAATACTTATGTAGTTAACATTATGACACTTTCTGTTAGTACCTAGCGCTGGCTTGAGTAAACACATTAGTCATTGTGGGACCACAAGTAACGCGACGCGGGTAAACCGACCTCTTGTGGTTACTATCTTCTAAAATAATGTCCTGTGCCCTTACCATGAGTTTGTAAAAAACTGTCCTCGATATCGAAAACTATCGGATATACTTCTCGTGTCGTAAAGCAGTCGATGGATATGAAAGAGACAGGGCTATTCTATAACGAATAATATTTTTCAAACTCATGGTAAGCCCACAGTCTAACCAAGTATTTAACTTATTAGCTTTGCTTTGCGTACTTAAGACTTGTCGACGCGATTGTACTTGGAAAAAAGGAATAAAAAATTGAGTTTAAGAAATTATAATTTTCTTACATTTTTGCATTTACCTATATGATGTTTGTTTATGATTTATTGATTGATTTGCGACCGTTAAAATATAAGGTTGCAAATCCAGCGTCCACCGATATACACACTTTATTTTTATCTTGCAGTTTATACGAAATCCGTGTCCGAAAGCAAAAGTCCTTATACATCCTAAACTCTTTTTATATTTTCATACAATGTTCTTTTTTAAGGCAACGAAATAAAATAATACAAACACAAAATAAATAATACAAGCCTACCGACTAACTTTGATCAATGATGGACTTTTACTAGTTCCTATACTAAATAGGCTGTCTATTGGGATGATTATTTTCAACCGACGAGAACATCAATATATCGCTGTCAATCAAAGAGTTTGGTAACAAAGAGTTTGGTAATAAATAATATGGAAAAAGTGAAAGCTCACGGAAGCTAATTGGGAACAAGACTAAAGAAACACATATATCCGTCCGTAATATATGTTTTTGTCGTAAACATGTCGTAGAAGATATTATATTTCTGAAGATATCTTAGTCAACAAAGTATTACGTAAATATGCGTATTGCGTAAAGGAAACAATAATTTGTCGATTTTAATAAATCACGTTTCATTATTAAATCTTTGATGTTCGAACTTAATATACCTTATTGATTTGAATTGAATTCTTGCTTAATTCATCTCGATTGTATAATAACTTAGAAATTATGTAGAACGTCTTGTAAAATGATATAAGTACCTAACCAAGCTTTTTACACAACGGCCCAAAAATAGGAGTGTCGATAATTATATAGTCGGTATGTCAAAATACTTAAGACGGTGCAACAAAAAAGGTAAGTACCCAGGGTGGTTTTTCAACAAATTATTTTTTTGCTTATAATAACTTAAATTCACTCGTGTCACGAGTAAATTTTCTCGTGGGGAGAATTAAATATTATCGCAAAATCTTATTCTGACGAGCAGACAGCTGACAAAAACAAGTGCGTAAGTATAAAACTTCAATTTTGCAAGAATACAATCATGACAGGTCAGTCAATTTAAAAAAAGTTGCTAGTATGAAATGCGCAGTCGTAATAAATTGTCGTCACTTTTATCCATGCGATCATAATCATGCATAAGTGAATACTTAGATATCAGTAGGTACTCGTGACTAATCAAGATGTCATGTACTTGGAATCAATCACGAAGCAATCAAGTCATCAATCAATGTTAACAAATTGCAATACGACGGAGACATGAAAGCAATGACATTGAACTTTGTCTGAGTGACAATCATGTCTGATAAAATGTTGTTTTATATTTAATATAAAACAAAAGAATATATTTCCATCAAACGGGCACAAATCTAGACTCCGTGGCTGCTACTGAGAAATTAAAATACTTATAATATTAATAACTACTTATATATATTTTTATTAATAATATTAATACTTATATTTTAATTTCTCAGTAGCAGCCACGGAGTCTAGATTTGTGCTCGTTTGATGGCAATATACAGCCCCTATGACATGGGATTTAAACATAACTGACGAAATCTGGGTATACTATTAGGTATAGGTACGTCTGCTTTACCCTTCAGTGATTACAGGCGCGATGTTATGATGTAGATTTCAGAATGACTGCAGTGGTTAATATTTTTTTTGTTTGATTGGTATATATTCTGTTTGGTGATTATGAATCATGCTATTAGCAATATTAAAACAAGTAAGGGATGTAGTGTATCAATACACTACAACTGGTATAGTAACCTCCCGACTGAATTTTTGAGGAGATAATTATAATGGCACAAATGTATATATGCACGGAGACATATTGTGCATTCTTAAAAGTCTACAATTTTCTAAATCCCATTTAGGTCTGCAGTCTGACACGGCATCGATTAGACGCATAATTTTAGTGCAATTAACAGCATTCAAAAGTCTCTTGCTTCACAAAAAGCGCATAATTAAATAAAACACCAGAAACCATTTTCTTCAAACACGCATCGAACTAACACGTAGAAAGCACTTAACATTAGTCACTTGCTCTATTTACATTTGTACTACATTAAGGGAAAATACCTGCGGGGAACCGGTCAGCTGCACCATGTAGGAGGAAACAGAAGCTCAACATTCTAAAAAGTGCTATTTAAGGTCAGGTGAACTGGGGGGTTACTATGACGTCATAGGAGTAATTCCAGTGTGTGAAAAAGATGGCGCTAGACGACCTATATAGCTCCGTCTCTTTCCACGCTGGAATGACTTCTGCTTTAGGATGTCTTAGTAACCCCCCAGTTCACTTCCACTTCAGCCATTTTGAAGTAAGATCCACCTAGTACCTTCCTGGATTTAAACGAAGTCTTATCATTGGCTGTACAGTTCAGGTAAATACAATCTGGCCGTTTGAATGAAGTCGACTTGAAAAGAAAAAGAAGAAAGCTTTTGCAATAATCAGTGTCTTCCTTGGTTTTGTGAAGATGCTATTTGGATGCCGTTTATACAAGATATTTATTCGCTAAATGATCTGCGAGGATCTAGAATCTATCGATATCCATCTCATCATCATCTGCCTAGCCTTTTCCCAACTATGTTAGGGTCGGCTTACAGTCTAACCGGATGTAGCTGAATACCAGTATTTTACATGGAGCAACTGCCTATCTGACCTCCACAACCCAGTTATTAGTGGGTAATACGATACCCAGCTGAATAATTTTACATGGAGCGACTGCCTGTATCCTATATCCATCTATGGTTTTGTATTTCAATGTATCTTCTGTATATCAGTGCAATCTGGTACTGTATGTAGACCATGTTGCGTTGCACCATCATTCTCCAAGCCCTTTCCCCAGTACCTAATTGCCTGTGAGAGATCAGTCAACTGTTAGGATTGTTGATGATTGCCCCATAATCATGATGAACCAGACTGCTGTATTGTACCTGGGAACATTTACAAAGTAATGCTGACTGCATTACTTTGTCTTTTCGAGAGTTGTTTAAAGTATCAGAATACCTTTTCTTCCTATCAAACTCAAACAATTAAACCATTTACAGGCACTTTTTAACTGCCAAGGTCGGATGCGAACGTGACACATGATTCAGAACCATTCATCTCAACCATTTTGAAGGGAACTGAATGATCCAAAACGCGCTACCTTCAGCGAAATATTTGAGTGAGCATACTATAATCAATCTACCTATACGGGGTGAAAAAAAATCAACTGTTCCATGCATTTTGACCGTGTAGGTATTATATAGTACTTTTGTAGGAAACCATCTGTTTTTTTTTAATAACCGATGAATTTCTATGTGGGGGGGAGGGGGGGCTCAGAATGATGTACTGAATACGTGGTAACCGTTTTCGCGTCGGTGTCCCTTCCACACCGTATTTTAGCTAAATTACTTTGATCTTCATCAAACCTTCTGACTCTATCTCCGTAATGTCATCACTGTCATCTGATTGGCCAATAGGAACCAGTTGCGGGACATGCGCTCACGCAGGTGCGGCGCCGCGCTGTCTACCCAACGGATGGGTTGATGCAATTTTACTTTTATTTATGTAAATTAGTACGTTAGCGGTTTTTAATGAATGCTTGACTATTTTTTGCATAATATTGATTACTGATTCTTGTGTAAGGTTTATGAATGATTGATTTGGGTTATGTCATGAATATGATGCTACTTTTAGTTTTTATTTGAAACTAATATATTGCAAATTACCTTTACTATAGCAATTTAAGTTAATTTTAACAGGAAATTGATTTCTAATTAAGACTTTCCTTATGTCAGTAAATGAGTGATTTCCGTAGTTAGTTATTACTTCTTATAACCAATTCATACAATCTTTGCAATAAATAAGTATTTCTATGTCTGCTTATTTTAGCTAGAGCTTTCGAATAACTTTGCCTCTTTTCAAGTTAAATTATGGAAGTACGTCTGAATAAAGTGATGTTAAACACAATTCTACTAATATTATAAATGCGGTGTGAGGATGAAAACTACTGATCGGATTTGGATGAAATTTGACGCACAGATAGTTTATAACCTGGATTAATACATGGGATACTTTTTATCCCGGTAGTACTCCATGCAGGCTAAGCCGCGGGCATAAGCTAGTAAAACATAAGTGGAAAGACAAAACAAATTCACAAGATGCACGTATCTTTCAATGTCTATTGAAAACCTACGCCACGTCAGTACGTGAAGGATATGAAGATCCTACTCAATTATGTGTTGCCAGCATTGTCAGTGTTGCCACATTCATGTAAGTGCAACAATAGGCAATTACTCAACGTTGTGGACCTAACAATCGATGCGTAGGTAGCAGATGATGGTACTCGCCGGTTTAATGCTCGTGTAAAATAAACATAAAAGTAGTATTGTTTATCCATTTTTATTACCGATTTATAATCTTAAATAGAGTGGTTTTCGATTTAAGAAAATACAGTGTGGAGGGTACAGAGGGACACCGACGCGAAAACGGTTACGACGTATTCAATAAATACATCATTCTGACTTCATACATACATAACATAATCAGCCTATAAAGTTCTCACTACTGGGACACACGGCCTCCTCTCTGTGAGAGGGAATGGGCTTATAATCCACCACGCGGGCCCAGTGCGGGTTGGTAGATGTCACATGTCTTCGAATTTTTGGTTCTAGGACATGCCGGTTTTCTCACGATGTGTTCCATCACCGTTTTGAGAGCAGTGGTGATGAAATAAATTACACAAAGTAATGCGCCTGCCTGGGTTCGAACCCGCGACTTACTATTTGTAAGTCGGAGCCGCCACCACTATAGAAATTTTTAATCGTTAATTAAACAAAAAAACAGCTGTTTCCTACAAAAGTGCAATACCTATACGGCCAAAAGTATAAAACAACTGATTAAAAATAAATAACTTATGAAAAAATTCTATGTGGCTCAGAATAATGCAACCCCAAATACAGGGTGTAAACATACCCTTCACGAAGCCGTCAACCAACATTCTGTAAATCAAACTAAATAACTCTACGCAAAAATTATTGCTGGGAAACGACTTTTTTTTTGGGGTGAAAAATCTCGTTTTACGATATAACTCAATGAATCGCACTCAAAACTTAGTGCTGATGGATGCTTTGAATATTAAACGGGTCATGGAGTTAATTAAAGTAAAGTCAAAACCTTTAAAAGTGGTATTAAAAAAAAAAACTTGTGAAACAATCTGAACTTTGAACTCCAATATCTCCGTAACTAGAAGCTAGGTTCCCCAAGGTATGGTTCAGAACAAAAAATGCCTTTCAGCTTCGGTAAGGGTCTTTTTACACCTTTTATGTAGATAGGGAAACCTGACAAGATTATATTATTGTGAAGTTCCGGTTTAAGAAAAGAAACAGTCGATCTATTTACTGCGGAAAATACCTAGGTTAAATAATTCCCCTACCAGGAACCTTCCTGTTATTGCAGCTTCCTACCTACTTATCTATCAATAGGTACTAGGGGAACATAACAAACAAGCGTGTATCAGTTCTATCCTCTTCCATTGCGTAAGTTTCCACTGTGTTTATTATAGCCAGCTGTTGAAGGGAATTGAGTAATAAATGCTAATTCCACTTTAATGTTAGTGAAGATTCCGTCGTTGGGTATTGTAACCAGATGCGTAAAATTTGTCTTGAATCCAACCAATGTATAATATTGTCGACCTAATTCTAACAAGGCATAAGTCAATATTTGGCCAACCAACGATTTTTTGCAATTTAGGTCGAGTGATATAATAGAAATATGTATAGTGTTATAACTTATAACTAATTAAAGCATATTAAATAATATTTTCGTTAGAAGATTCATTTCAAGTTTCCTAAGAACTTGACGGAATCAAAAGGTTTTTTCCGCATCCTGGACAATTATGAGTTATGACTTACGCCATATTGGTATTAGTTTGATGATTTGTAGGTTTAGTCGACCTCGTATTTCCTTTACCACACTAAGCGTTACTTGCGGTTTTGTTTTTCATCTTTTGGCTACACTGGAAGCCGACTCAACACACTTTTAGACAAAAAGTGTGGCGGATGACGATGAGTTTTGTTCAGTCTTCATTTACTTTTTGCATTTGATAAGAATTTCACCTTAAAGAAAGACGTTAAAGTTTCTCTAGCGCCTTGTATGATACAAACTCTAGAAAGAACGAAAAAAGCTACTACTTGGTTTAATAAATATATATTTATATATAGTCCTCGAATCCTTACCGATGTCGGTAACGGCGACCCTTTAATGCTATTTTCTTGCGTGAGCCCCTAGTGCCCTTAGATGACTGGCCAGACCGAATTTGCTCTTAAATACCCGGTCACAACTAAAGCAGTAGAGTTAACCGGTTATTTAAGTATCTACTATCTACAATAAACATATATATACCAGTTAATAAAACATGTATAAATTGTGATAAAATAAACAAAACCGAGCGAAAATAACTGCTATTTACACTCATTCTTCTTTTACATAAGTTATATACTAATTGCTGTTACATTTTCAGATAATCAACATTGCAACAATTAAGCACTGGTAAATACTCGTTCCTTATCAACTATAACATAACAGATAATAAATATAACACCGAGGAATGTACATAAGTTCATTGACCGTGATCGGCATACATGTCTGATCGATTTAATTGCCAATCAATAATATTAAGTATCGCCAATACTACGGGGCGACAATGATATGAAGATACGTCGGGTGAGGCAGCTCGTTACTGGCAATGAGTAGCAAGAATAGCTTGAATTGTTTGGCAGATACAAATCTTATAACTACGGCTTGCAAATGTATTCAGGATCTTGGTGTATTGAGTTTGGAATTAAAATTAAAATTTAAACATTGAAGTTCCTGCCGAGGCTGCGTGACTGTTCCAAAGAGATACCGCGGCCCTGAAACACAAAGGGCAAAGAAGGAACATGGATGGGTTTTAGTCAGTAAAAGTCTGACACTCCCTCCCACTCCACCCAGAGCGGGAGGAGTTATTTGATGATTTTCCATCCCAAAAAAAAAAACTTCGAAGTTTGGAGACCCATCATCATCTGCCTAGCCTTTTCCCAACTATATTGGGGTCGGCTTCCAGTCTAACCGGATGCAGCTGAATACCAGTATTTCACATGGAGCGAATGCCTATCTGACCTCCATAATCCAGTTAGTACTGGGTAATACTGGGTAACCGACATGGTAAATTAACCCTAGAAAGATAATCATATTTTTCTATACGTAAAAGATAATCATACGTAAAATTGACTCCGCAGTTTTGAGTGGCTGTAAAATGAAGAGTTATTTACTGATTTGAGTAAAACAAAAAATATTAGTTTTAGACTACTGTAATCAATTAAAAATATTAACATTTACTTATTTATATTTATTCATTTTATAACAAAAAACAGAAAATTACAAACTTCTAAATAATCAACAGTTCCTTTTTTCTTCTAAAGCTTTTTCATAATCTTATCATAAATCAGTATTTTTATATTATATTCTAAATAATAAAGAGTCTATAATTGAACATAACATGAAAATTGTATAAAAAAATCAGTCAAAACAGTTTAGGCACATATCAACGTTATGCTGTCGGCAAATAGTCGCTTGTTCGGATCTTTCTTCCTCCATGGGGTCAATTTCACAGGTAGTTGCTGCGTCTTCTTCCCTCAATTCATCCACAATACCTTCCTCATCGCTCTGGACGTCATCCTCGCTCTCGTGATCTTCAACTTCGCTGTCAGTGTCAGTACAGGGCGGCTCCTCTTCAATCTCTAAAAGAGCGGCCTAGATGTGGTCTTCATAGAAATCTCTAGTCCCCATTATGCCGTAGCAGTATCAGAATAACTAAAACATAAAAACAATGTCAGAAATAAATAAAAATAACTAATACAATAAATAAACAACGCACATAACCATTTCACTAAATATCGTAAAAGTCACGTAAAAGATAATCATACGTAATTTTGACTCCTGTGGCTATCGTATCTCAAAATGGTGGGCACTTACCTTATTGATGTGATCGCCCCACGGTAGCTCCGAGTGGCGAATGAGATGTCTGAAATGCACGACGCTGAATTCGGATAAGTTAAAAAGATACGGCTATATTTCGTTCGCGTGGGAGTCATTTTGACGTAGATTATCTTTCTAGGGTTAACAAACTCAATTTCACATAAAATATATCTATGACAAATTCATTTAAAACATAAGAGCTACCATTCGACTTGAAAACAAATTAGTACAAGGATAGCTTTACCAAAGAAAAGACGGAGAGATGAAACATCTGAAATAATACGATACAAGTACAAGTATACTAAGACGATGGCTAGAGCCGTATGGAAGAAACAGGCCTGCTCTCATCGTACATCTATACAAATAAATAAAATTGAAGTGTCTCTTTATAATTTTAAAATAACAGCTTTTTACTAAATGCATATGAAAGTAAATACGGTATTTATAACAAAAAAGTTTTTTTTGTCTGTCTCTCGGTCTGTTTGTCTGCCTGTTTATTCCGGCTAATCTAGGAAACGGCTGTATGGATTTTGACGGGATTTTTATTGGCATGTACTTATAGCTAATGTTATGAGGAGTAACTTAGGCTTTTATTTTAGAAGAAAGATTAGAGTTTCGTACAAAAAAAAAAAACCATTGAAATTGGTAACAAAATCCAATTAAAAAAGGGAAGTGATATTTTTTATAACAATTTCAAGCGACCGAAGGTCAGTAGAGATACTAATAATGTGAAGTATTTATTGTAGGCATACAAGAGGATGCATGATTGGCCATGTAACGAGATACACGTAACTCTATCGAAACGAAAAGAACTAAAGAATTAAAATTCTTTAAAACCCTACATAACTATTCTATTCTATTTCTTAGACCACAGACCAACAATCAGCCAACTCATCCTATTCTTCGTACAACCAATCAGTGACGCATTCCGTCGGCACGCCTACAAAGACTTGCATTTTGATAATAAACGCGATGCACTGGCCTTAACAGCCGACTAAGGAGTATGGCTTCCATACATGGAGAGGCCGAACTGATGAGGCAAACTTGCGTCAGTTTGACTTGTCCGGGTAGGTGCACATACACGGAGCAGTGAGACTTCTTTGAACCAAATATGAAGTTGGGTAGGTAGCAGCAAAGATCACTAAAATGTTCTAATGAGTCACAATGCGAGTGAATGGAGCTACTAACATCTCAGAATGACGATGACTTTTTAAAATAACGACAGCCGCTTGGGTCACTCTTCAGGTTAAGCCGTGCTAGCTTAGTTTGGTCCGTGGATGGGTGACCACCAATTACATACCGAGTTTCCTCCGTGCCTCGGAAAGCACGTTAAACCGTTGGTCTCCCAAGACCTGGTAAAAGGAGATCTACGCTCAGGCTGGATACGGATTCTTTCTTTCTTTTTCGAGTGATTAGTGCCTAACCCGGTGTCAGAGTTTTTATGCCGGGTCGAGAAATATCTCTCAGACATGATGGTTTCCTCACAATGTCTTCCTCAAAAAATCAGAGGTGAGTGTCTTGAGTTCGATCTCGGGACCTATGACGACTTGGCAATCAGACGGTCACACCATTCGGCTATCACTGCTCACTGATACGGATTGAAGTAGAGAAAGAGGGTCTAGCTGCCTTCAGACCTGAGGCCATGATACGAATTGTTGAGAAAACTGACGACAGAACTGATCAGGTACGACAAGCCTTTAACTAGTGAAATAAGGAGTTAGAATGAAGATGGAATGGAGTGGGCGATGGTTTTGGAAGCCAATGACTCATGTCAAGGTGTTCGATCATTAGGACTGTTTAGTTTAATGATAAATGGCTTTATTTGTTCTAATGGGTGTTTTGTAGGATGCCTTTTGTGTATTGTTTGGTTTGGTTATATCGAAATATGTGTTTGAGGCTCCAAAGTAGTATGGCACTCGCAGCTGGCAAATGATCATTCAATCATAATTCATACATTTGAAATACTTTGCAAAAATTCATTAAGAACAAATGCCTGATTTTTGGGTAAACTTAAAAACGTTCAAATGAAATTATCTAGTGAAACTCATCAGAAAAAAATGAAAATAACTGCGGTCGTTGATTAACAACAAAAACAATAATAATAACAGCCGCTCGGATCGGTCTTCAGGTTAAGCCGCGCTTGCCTAGGTTGGTCAGCAACAGGAACCTATTTGTTCAATCAGGCTTTGACTGATGATCAGCTATACGGTACAGCTTCACGATACTTCTTCTAGGTATAGACTTGGATATTTGCTATTTGCGCTGAATAACAGTTACAATTGAAGCCTAGAATGGTTAACTGTTCTGAAGATCAAATCCCCTAGGTACATAAGGAAAACCAGATGTAAAGTAAATGTAAATGTACTAGTAAACAACCATGTTATGAAGATTACAGATATTACATTGTCATTTTCCTATTACAATGTAATTGCGGAGATCCGTCAAAGCAATTATTAACTATGTACCTATTTACTACAACATTAAAAGTTAAACCGATTCACGTGCCATGCATTTATAACAATAATAATACCAGCCTGTTACTGTCCCACTGCTGGGCAAAGGCCTCTTCTCATACAGAGAAGGCACGAGCATTTATCACCACGCTTGCTCAAGACGGGTTGGCGATTTCAGACTTATATTAATTATAAGTCCAGGTTTCCTCACGATGTTTTCGGCGAGGTCTTAACCTCTGAGCCCTAACCACCGGTAGCTTGTACCCTGCTCCCGGCACCGGCGGACTACTATTTTTTATATTTTTAAATGTTTTTTTTTCATATTATCTTGTATAGGAATATTTAAAAATGTAAATTATATGGATAGTAAATAAATAAAGGAAACTTAATTACTGAGCGGTTATATGATTGTTAGGTAACTTGAGTTCCTTGCATATTGCGCACAACATTATCTAAAAACTGTCAGTTAGTGCTGAAATAATTTGAGTATAATCGCGTTCGGTTGTGTTCGGGTGAGTTCGTGAATTTTCGGCTAGTGGTCCGTGTTAGTGGGTCCATATTGGCTCACCTAAAGTTCTTTTCCCGAAATTGTTCTTCCTAACGATTTGTAATCCGAATGATCACTCTTCCTAAAAATTTTCATCCTAAAGTTTTCATTCATACTATTTGTAGTGCTACCGGCGATGTTCATAACACTCATGTTTCCGAAAATTGTAATTAATAATATCATTAATGTAAATATATTTAAACTCCTACTGTTTTTTGTCATAACGCTTTTATCCTGAAACATAAGTACAGGTCAGAGTCTCGTCTTGGGGGCACTATGAAAAAAAAACTTGGAAAAATTTCGCAACCAATTTCGAAGTAGCGCTCGCCGGCCGCTACCGCGGCACCGCTCGCTACGCTCGCTCGGCTCGCGCGTAGTCACAGGTCACAGTTCTAACCTAACCTAACCTATGGATCCCTTCCACATCGTTTTTACGACAAACGGTTAGTCGGAGAAAAAAAACACCAAGAAACTTTATTCTTACATTTAGGTGTTTTATACGATAGAATCGAGAAAATAAACGGTTTGCAAAAATAACACTTTTTTGGTTAAATTTTTCTAAGTCTAAACAAAGAAATCTAAACAAAAAATATATGACTTTGAATAATAGTGTAAAAGATGGTTACGTTGGGAAAACATAGGAAAACAAATAAAAGTGTAATAGATGTTTATTGCTACTGACATTATGAAGTTGAATGCTTCGGAATTATAAAATTAGAGACAGAGTAGTTAGGAATTGTGATTGTTAGGATGAAAAATGTTAGGAAGAACATTTTCGGATTTCCAATTATCGGAGTTGAAAATTTAGGTGAACTTTGGCGCACCCCGTGTTAGTACCTATAAACCATGTAATAACTACAAAATACTGCGTCAGACTGCTTCGTTGGTCTAGTTGTCGCAAGTGAAACTGCTGAGCATGAGGTCTTGGGTTCGATTCCTAGGTCGGGAAAAGTGATATTGGGTTTTTCCATCAGGAATTTCTCAGTAGCCACGGATTTGCGCCCGGTTGATAGGCTCGCCCCCTATTACATGCATGGGACTTAAACATAACTGCGAAATGTATGTGTACTATTAGGTACACCTCTGCCTAACCCTTCGGGGAGTACAAGCATGGTGTTTTGTTATGTAATTACAAAATAATAATTACGACACGAAAAAGTTTGTAGACCACTGTAAATAAAAGAGGAAAAATAAGCAAGAGGTAACAGAGAAATATTGAAAAAGACCTACATACTCGTAAAACAACTAAAGGATGAGGTTAATTTCCAAACAGCTGTGCTAAATCATTTGAAATTGTTGATGATGGATGGCATTCAATTTGAGGTTCAATTAGGCATACATATGACCTAAGAAACTCTTTTATTAAAAATATACTGATAGGCCGGAAATCCGACTATAATTGCATAGCAAACCTACACAAAAACCTTAATTGATCGGAACTACAATAAAAGATAGGAAAACAATTAACCTTTTGTTTCCGACTGTACAAAGTAATTGAAATTCTGTTTTTAGCCTCGTCATGTAAACAAGTGAATTCAATTAACAGCTGCGATCAATTTGATTGGTACTGGGTTGTTTGTTGCAGTTTTTATTATATAAGTGTGGGTTGGGTTTTATGATTAGTGACGACATCGAAGGACATGATGTTTGTGTCTAAATGTCGTGTAAGGACTTATAGCAGTATTTTCCAAGTTTTATTGCTGCTGCTTATTGCTGCTTGGCTCGTGGTTAAATAATAGCAGCCGCTCCGGTCGATCTTCTGGTTTAGCCGTGCTTGTCTGGGTTGTTCCGTGGATGGGTGACCACCCCTTATATTACCGAGTTCCCTCTGTGACTCGGAAAGCACGTTAAGCCGTTGGTCCCGGCTGTCATTTGTACATCTTTGACAGTCGTTACAGGTTGTCCGAAAGTCTGAAAACCAGTGTTACCAACGGGTATGGTATTATCCAGTACTAACTGGGTTGTGGAGGTTAGATAGGCAGTCGCTCCATGTAAAATACTGGTATTCAGCTGCATTCGAAGACTGGAATCCGACCCCAACATAGTTGGGAAAAGGCTAGGCTGATGATGGACAACAACAGTTCATAAAATAGTGTGCTTTCCAAAAAGCATTCTGGGAAAAACTCTCAACTCCAGTAAAGTCGACGGTGTCGTGAGCAGGGTCCCAGCTACCGGTGGTTAGGGCTCCACAGACAGGAACCTTCTTGCAATGCGATACATATTATGGCAAACTGCCTTCTGAATCAGGTCCTTGATCAAAAACCTCCTTAGCGAGAACCTCGAGAGCCTCGAGATATTTCCGTTGAGGTTCTTGGCTATCAGATCATGACGATTGACAACGGAGTTCACATTCCACGTATCGACAACCTTGTGCGCTAAGTCGAGATATTTTGGGGTTTTAAATATGTAGAAAGGTTTTTAAAAGGGATTGGAATTTGGCACCGCTTCCTTGTGTTTAAATTGCAATTGCTTCATCCTAAACCATAAAACATTATGGTTTGTTTACACAACTTCGAATGGTAGCAATTTATTGTAGTTCCGATACTAATCGTAACTCGTAAACTGTGCGTGCTGCAGCCGTGAGAACTGAGAACGATCATCACGTGTGGGTCTGTACAACTTGTACAAGGTTACGCTGAATCAAATCGATTGGTTACTATTAGGTACAATCCTCCGATGGGTTGCTGGTAAACACTCCTGATCTGAGTCCCTAGCACGAGTTTGAAGTTTTTCGTAACGTAAATACGTCAATTTTTAAATCGAAAATACAATAATCATACAGAATTTTAAATTGTTTCTACCAAGACTCAGTATCATCCTTCATCATCATCTGCCTAGCCTTTTCCAAAGTCCGGATGCAGCTGAATATCAATATTTTACATGGAGGGACTGCCTACCTGGAGGACTTCCACAACCTAGTTAGTACTGGCTGATACGGTACCCCTTGGTAAGACTGGTTGACAGACTTTAGGTCCACTGACTACCTGTAACGACTGTCTAAGATCTACAAATGACACCCGGGACCAACGGCTTAACGTGCTTTCCGAGGCACGGCGGAAACTCGGTATGTAACCCATCCACAGACCAATCTAGGCAAGCACGACTTAACCTAAAGATCAACCCGAGCGGCTGTTCTTATTTAGCCACGAGCTCCTCAATTATGATACAGCATTTTAGTTAAATTGTTCCCACCAAGAATCAGTATCATCCATAGATATATAAATACTTTCTTAAAGTTGTGAAAATATTATTTGTATCACAAATAATATTTTCAAAACTTTTTAATTTTCAAATCGCCGTATTTATCAAGATCCGCGGAACATACATAGGGTAGATATTTCCAGAAACCCCTGGGCATGGGGATACGAAATACGTCAAAACTCGTGCTAGGCCTGAGATCAATAGATAGAATACTGGGTTGTGCAAATAGTGACGTCATAAAAAATATTCCTCATCGTTAGTCCGAAAATATCCCATTAATGTTCCGCGATTCTTGATAGTCATCGTTAAGCCACTTAATCTAACTCACCATCATCCATTCATTTGGATTGGGTCAAAGCCTTAGTTATACCTTTTCTCCAACTGCTCTGGAACCATCCGACATTGTAATCCACTGGTGCTTATTAAAAGCTTTTCAGGCCAATTACCTACCTGCCAATAACTATTAAATGGCCAATTACTATTAGAACTCATTATCCAGTTTCCTAGATTCACAATATAAGCAAGTAATCATAGGTAGGTCTGGTACTTGTGCATGAGGCTAGAATGCGCGTGCGCCGATGTCGTGAGAACGAAACACACGTGCACAAGGTTGCGTGAATCAAATCAATTGTTTGCCATCAATCCTGCTAGTACTACAGTGCGTGGTTGTATTTTTAACAGATTCATGGACAAATGGTGGAGTTTAGTTTTTTTTATGTATTCTTTCTTGGACGTAGCTAGTATTCATTGAAACACCAAACGGGATTAAGGGACATATAGTAACAAGTGACTTTATCTCTGTGGTCCTGGACTAAGAATATGGCTACCCCATTTCATCCCGTGTGTGTCGTATAAGAGGCGACTAAGGGAGCTTCAGACCCAGTGCATACGATAGAGCACCTTGGGTTCCCGAATGGTGACGGGTAAATCACCAACAACAGCATTCTTATGGAGGGTTAGTGTCAGGCAAGGTTCTCCACTCGTCGCCACATCCTTTTGCAACATTACTAGTGAAAATGGTATGGTGTGAGGAACGATATGAAGTAAGAAAGAGTAAATGATAGCGTGACGATTGACAGGGGAGAATGGAAGAAAAAAAGGTGTTGCGCCGACTCCAAATAACATGGACAGGAAGATGATGAGATGATGATGAGTAATAAGCGACTTTGCTTTAAAGGCAATAATACCATCACGACTGAATATCCGTCATGGTGCTCGACTCTCGTTCTCATAGCCCAAAGACCATCCGATATAATGTACCCGAGATAGATAAGGTGCAGGAACAACCGCCATATCAACGTGCTATCCGAGGGACGGGGATAAAGGATAAGTGAACTCAGTTTAACTTACTTCATTTCCCAGCAATAATTTTTGCGTAGAGTTACTTAGTTATGTATAGAATGCTTGATTGACGGCTTCGTGAAGGGTCCGTTAACAGCTTATAGGTATCTTAAACACGGAAAAAATACAAGGTGCTACTACGTGATGTTTCTATATTTCTCTTTGGTCGTCAGAATTAATCTTTATAGCAAAATAACCATAGAATATCTTACTATGTATTTTGTTTACGTAACTTACAACAATTTAACATGTAAAGTAACAATACAGAACCCATTTACTTGTTTAACGGCCATTTGTATAAATCATAACAACATTTTTATGTTCATTGTTTATTTTTACACTATGCACTAAAAATAAAATAAAATTTAACAATAGTTCCGCATAATTATGTTTGTTACAAACATCAATCAAACCTAGTGATGTTATTGAATTTCTCATTGATTCATGCTACACTAAATAAGTAAATACCATAGAGAATAATTATAGTCTTTGCTAAATACCCATCGCATCATAATCTGCCTCGCCTTTTCCCATGTTCTATGTTGACGTTGGCTTCCAGTCTTATGGGATGCAGCTGAATACCAGTATTTTACATGGATCGACTGCCTATCTAACTGACCTCCACAATCCAGTTAGTACTGGGTAATACGGTACCCCTTGGTAAGACTGGTTGACAGACCTTCGGCCCACTGAGTACCTGTAACGACTGTCAAAGGTCTACAAATGACCGCCGGGACCAACGGACCAACTCGGTATGTAATGATTGATGGTCACCCATCCACAGACCGACCTCGGCAAGCAACATACCTATCGCAACTTAAAACTTATAAAGAAAATGTTTTCACATTCCTAATAGCAGAGCAGTATGACCTCAAAAAGGTGGCTAGGACTATCTGGACACGGAAGGCGTAGGAGACTGCATTTAGGGCTGAGCTGATAGATTGATTATACAGGGTGTAAGGGACAGCCCTCCACAAACTGACAGGCATTCAGCTCCTTTTTTAATCATATTCCACCGGAATTTTTCTCCGGAAAACTTTTATTTTTTTGTAATTTTTTCAGTTACTATTCCTTTATTACAGTGTGAAATTACATTCCCTGTACGCAGCACTCCATGTATGTAAATAATATGGCTAAAATAATAATAAAAAAAACAATTAATGTTGAAGGAGCGACGCGTGAAATCAGCTGTTCACTTCTTGCTTCAGCTAAAGAGTCCGTCGAACTCGTCGTCGCACTTGCCGTTCGCTACGTGCGTTTTGCATACATTCTATACATTGCGTATGAGGAAATAAAACAAATCAAATTTATTGGATTCCCATAACATTCCTGAAATAATTTCTTGTACCAGTAATCTTAGAATGATTTACTGAATTCACCCCAACAGTCTGTGGAGGGCTATCCCTTACACCCCCGCGTTTCCATTTCACGTTTGCCCCTGGCTCAACAATCAACAAATTGACAATCGAATGAGTGCCTTCATCCATACAGTCTGAAGCAATTCGCTCATACCTAAAATATAAAAATATAACGAAACGTTTTTAGGTGGTCTCTTATTACTATAAATATAAATTATTATTCATATAGATATACATTATAATACAACATAACAAAAAGACGATCACGACCATTTGTCACGGCCAAGCGACATCAGAGTAGCCTTAGCACAAGGTTAGCGTAACCTGACGCTTAGGTATCTATAACTTGTAGGTATAACATGTTATGTTATATTTAGAATAAATAAACAAACTGAACTGACTGCCTCGTTGGTCTTGTGGTCGCAAGCGCAACTGCTGAGCACGAGGGTTCGATTCCCAGGTCGAGCAAAGTGATATTGGGATTTCCTTCAGTAATTTCTCAGTAGCAGTCACGCAGTCTGGATTTGTGCCCGGTTGGTGGCAATAAGGCTCGCTCCCTATTATATGGGACTTTAACATATCTGGTGAAACGTGGGTGTTACTATGTTAGGTACACTTTTGCCTAATCTTTCGGGGAGTCCAGGCGTGATATCATGTTATGGTATGTGTACACAAACTGAACTGTCCCAGAATGTAGAAGAGAAAAGAAAAGAGTTCTTTCTTCAAATGATTTTCATTTACTTATACATAAAGGGTGTAACAAAATCCTTAACGAACCCGAAAGGCACTTGTTCTCCCCGTCATTGCGATCTTTTTTTTGTTCTAGACCATACCTGGGAACCTTCTAGTTACGGAGATATTGGGGGTCAAAGTTCCAACTTTTTCACAAGTTTTTTTTCTTAATACATGTTTTTAAAGGATTGTTTTACTTTAAACACCTCCACGACATAACAGACAGCATAATACATAGCTGCGATAGAGAAGTATGGAAGAAGAAGACATCCTGCGCCGACTCCAAAATAAATTGGGATAAGGGCAAGAGAATGATGTTAGTCTGCGACACGAGATAACAGAGATATTATGTCTTGATTCCTTCAAACAAATCTAGAGGTGGAGTGACAGCAGTATAGACAAATTACAATCGGTTTCGAAGCGCTTAGACATAACACCGATATTCAACATGACTGTCATAGGCTTTGGTAACTCGTGTAAATGCAATACATTTGTGACTTTTCCATCACCTTTTACGCTTATAGAAAGTCATTTTATCTAGGTTCTCAGTACAATGTTGAAGGCTAGTTGTTGGGCTGCGGGACTGTTCGAAAGAGATACCGCGGCCCTGGAACACAAAGGGCAAAGAAGGAACATGGATGGGTTTTAGTCAGTAACCTAAAAGTCTGACACTCCCTTCCACTCCGCCCAGAGCGGGGGGAGTTATTTGATGTATGATGAATTTGATGATGATGCATTGCAAAATCTAGTGAAATATCTCTAAACTGACCGCTATTTACAGCTTGGTAAAATATTTCAGCAATTCAGAGATAGATGCTTAATGTTTGCCTGCTGTTTGAGAGTAAAATTTGAATTAAACATAAACTCCTGATAACACAGTCACGTGAATAAAACGTGCTGACGATTACAAGTAAATGTGTGTGTTATTCGCATGGGAAATAATACAAAAACACTATTGTTGTTCACCCGGAAGATCACGCAATCTCATTAGTATCCGTCGGTGGACGATGTTTTTGTTTATGTACAACTTGAGTTTGTAAATGGACTTTATTTTTAAACATGTAATTTCGCATGTACATACACCAACACATCAAGCTACTACAATCTGTCAAATTTCTTTAATACATTTTCAACTTTATCGCTAAAGCATTAGATTCAAGGTTGATTGGCAAAATTTGACAGTTCTGGGTAACTCGATGTGCTGGCGTCTGTACCTAGTCCCCGAAGCACTGGGTGCCCGCATTTCGTCAGTTTTGTTTAAGTTTCATGAAATAAGACGAATCCATAAAAACACAATTATACATTGACTTGGGAACTGGACCCAGTATCTCGGGCCTTTTGGTGATATCTTTGACCAAAAGGCCTAATTATCATCACTCAATTCTCCAATTACTGGTTGTAATTCATGGCATTGCAATTGATAAACCATCAATCAAGGGGTTTTTTTCATAAGCGTCACAAACGAGTGAAAAGAAGAAAATATAATACATAAAACATCAATTTATTGTGTTTTCTTCCTTGTGTATGCCCAATTATGGTACCTTCAATATACGTCATTTATTCACCTTACATTTTGCTTCTCTTATTTCATGGGTTTTATAATGTTATATCGTGAATGGGTAAGTACCCATTCTCGTACTTACTGCATTGTAGTCACTTAGTTAGGTACCACAATTATAATGGATTTCCTTCCTGCTCTTATCGGTGTTATTTACTTTGGCAACTTTAAAACTGGCCGAAACGAGCAAACGAACCTAATTTACGTCATGCTGTAAATGACGTTCATATTAATTCATATTTTGTGCGTGCCTCGGAAAGCATGTTAAGCTGTTGGTCCCGTCCCGGCTGTCATTTGTAGATCTTTGACAGTCGTTACAGGTAGTCAGTTGCCAGAAAGTCTGACAACCAGTCTTACCAAGGAGTATCGTAATACCCAGTACTAACTGGGTTGTGGAGATCAGATAGGTAGTCGCTCCATATAAAATATTGGTATTCAGCTGCATCTGGCTAGGCAGATGATGATTTTAATTCAAATTTTGATATATTGAAAAGAAGAAGATACCAACCAATATTTTATGATTTTACAAATATTTAAAAAAAACCAGCAGGGCAATAAACTGCTTAGCACCTTAGCACACTTACAATGTCTCTCATTTTGACAGTTCAACAACATTTATTGCGTTATTTACCTACGATTTCTTCAAAATACGTCGAAATTGGAAGTGCTATTGCAAAAGCAATTGGGATGTTGTTTCCCATTTCCCAGAATATGAAATAACAACTACCTACTCACCTATACGAGATAAAATACAAGGTCTCTCATGTTTTTTTCCTGTTCACTTCAAATCCTTGGTTCCGATTTTCACTAGCACGCTTCCGGCATTTCTGTATGCATCGGATTTTCAAGGTTCATTGCAAAAACTTGTGTTATTGAAACATTGATAAAATTTCGCTTTATTTCACTATAATGCTCACAAAAAATACTGAAAATACAATAGATAATTGTTTATTAATGTTGCTATAATAGCAGGAAAACTTTTCAATCGTGAATGACGCAACCATCGAACCGGTTTGCAAGATGTTTTGAAGTTAGGAGTCAAGGACAAAGAGAAAACAAGGTCATTTCGCACAGAAACAGTGGATCAAAGAAATGTGTTAAAAAAATCTGCTCCCCGTCGCTTCTACATTTCGATAAACGAACTTCCTCATACCATTCACCAATCCAAAACAATAGACAAAAATCTCTCAGTGTCAATTTTAGCACGTTCGATCCTCACAAACGCACGTCAAAAGAAAGCGGCAAACTATTGTCTATGATCTTTGTCTAGATGCGTTGTTATTGAAATTATGGGCCATATGTTCACGAAAGAAAAAAGAAATGGCGCCAAACGTGAAAGGCGTCAGTCTGCTTGTGCAAGTGTACAAATATTTCTCTTTTTCCGACAATCCATCAGTGAGGCTGAACATTATCGTGTTTCAGTCCATTTAAAACAAAAGGGGTTTTTATCTTGCTGCTGGCGGCAGTTGGCGCCAGTTGTAGGATACCCGACATATTTGTCGGTGAATTATCACCACGCTGGAGGTCAATACAGTTTCCGTCGGCCACCGGGTTTTTGTGAATTGAATGTGCAAATAATGTTTTAGCTATTAGTTATTGAAAGTGAGAAATGGTTGGGCACACGAAGAGAGTAACTGTTGTTGCTTTTTAGTGTTATTTTTTAAAGAATTGCATAGGTGTTTTTTGTGAATATTGTCCCTATTTTGTGGTGTGACCGTTGGACTGCCAAGTCATAGGTCTCGAGTTCGAACCCAAGACACGCACCTCCGATTTTTTGGATTCATGCGCGTTTTGTATAATTATCACTTGCTTCGGTGAAGGAAAACATCGTTAGGAAACCAGCATGCCTGAGAGATATTTCTCGATGACATGCAAAAGCCAAGTCAGAGGCCCATGATGACACCAGATTAGGCATAAATCACACGATAAAGAAAGAAGAAGATTTTTATGTGTCTAACTAAACGAGTAACTGACTCTAGAAGTTAAAGCCTTTAATCAATACCTACATCAGGGTTTTCTTAATACCTTCGTTCGGTTTGAGTTTTAATAATCCGTATTTTCTCAGAATCTTCTTATTTCGCACTTCTTATTTTCAGTTTTACGCTCGTCTAGATTAATCAAGAACTTTTGCTACTTAAAATGATCAGCTACTGAATGTTTCTTGATGAGATTCCAGCTTTGTAATTTGCAGAATCATGCAAATCATTATAATTATATGCTGTGCAATCATGGTTTTAAAAGTAATTTATCGGTACCTTCATGGAATGGAAGGTTCATTAATGAATCGTCCTTCCGACGGGTTTTTTGATTACCAAAATATCAATGAAGTGTGAAATAAAATGGCGAGGCAACGTCCTCTTGAATGGGCCGATGATGATGATTGTTTTGTTGCTGAATGAGTTGCTGAGTCAGGTACAAAATCGTTTTGGATGTTTGCGTTTGTTTTGTTAAATGGATGGTTGATTTTGATTTTGCATTATTATAACATTTTTAAAGAAATGGCGGTTTGAGCCGAGGAAATAATAATCTTATGAACTTAGCGGTACTCCTGGACACGGCTTGTATTGTTAGGAGATTCTTTTCACTGGAGCCCTGAACGCCGTAGCTACTATTTTTATATTTTTAAATGTGTGTGTATGTCTTTTCATTTCATTTAAGGCATATTTAAAAATGTATGAAATTTATGAAGCAATAAATAATGAGTGTGTAAGTATGTGTATAAGTAATTCAAAGAAAATTATACTTTCTTCTTCAATAAGCAAGAATATTACCTAAGGTTCTAGGAGTTCTCGGTCAGGGTGTCGCCTTTTGTCTCATAATCTTTTATAATGGCACGAATAGACTGATTACAATATCCACTATTTTCGTAACATATCTCATAATAAAAGCTGTTATAGAATTCTGAAATAAACAGCGGATATAGCTCTTATCATCACCGTCCGACAATAAAACAAGCAAAACCCGGATTTCCATTTCAATTCTCATATAAATATAAATTTTACGATGTTTCTTCCTTATTTCGCGCATCTGTCCTTAATTTTTGTTAGGGCAACATTTAATCTGTTTAGCGGGTGGCAACATTTTATTACATTTTAACGTCAGTTCTTAAATTTGAAGTCGTTAAACTCTTAACGGCTCACAGAATGATTTTTATGGCTAACTATATTTTATCCTATTATAATGATAATGCTTTGGACATAATTTATTTACCGAAGAATAAAAGTTAACTTGATTATGTTATGTAATCAAATTTTAACGGTCGACACAGGACGAGATAAATGACAATAGAATAATATAAATCGCCTGTTTTGTATTATAATTTATTCTGAGCGATACGGGCATAGAATATGAATGTGTTTGTGGGGTGTGGAGTTATTTCTCAATGAATTTAGATATAATATGATAGGTAAGTACACGTATAGATGTTTTAATGTGGCCTTCATGTGTACATAACATGACCCAAAGTGAGCAATTGCGTAATACCTATGTACCTACTCGCAGGCTGGGCTCTGTACATTTTTTTTTTAAAGATCTCAAATATCTATGTTGAAAAGGGACAACGGAGTCTCCTAAAATACCACTCCGTCATCTTAACTTTGTATACAACACATCACGAAAGGAATCCGTCTTTCTGACACCAGATAATGTTTTTGATAATAATCTGTGTTGACATACGAGACTGGCTACCAACGCGAGTCCTTCAAAAAGAAAAAAAAAACGAACCATAAATCATCCATAGGTAAAGTAAATAAAAACTCCGTCGATGCTAATCGTTGGGCTCGGTTTCTTTGGCTACCTGTTTTCTATCGACACTTTTTTAGAAAAAGGTCTATCCCTGTTTATCGAGTATCGATTTTAAAATTAATGTTTATTGTTATTGAATAACCGTTGATCAGGAATTTTGGGATTGACGATAATAGAAATATAATTAAATTAATCATACATGGTGTTCCAAAGATATATGATAATCTTTCTTCTTTTTGGTAACTTATGAATGTTATGCCTAAAAAGATAATCAAGTTGCCGGACTGGCCTATTTGGCGAATCCGTGAGACACAGAATATTATAATTTTTTTTCGTTTAGATTTAAGTTTTTATTTTTATTTTAATATTTCATAATGCGTGCACTTGTGGCATATGCCAAATAAACAGGTTTTCTTTCTTTCTTTTAAATATTCTTACGACGGACGATATAATACGCGAACAAAATCACAATCTTCACGCAAAAGCCAAGGTTGTACAAAGATTTATGTCTTAAACTTGGCCATCATGTCATTTTTCTGACACATAGGATCACTTTTTCTACGACATTTCTTCTGATAACTTCTCTATAGTATCTTAAAACACGATGGGATGGAAGACATTGATACACTTTAACCAAGTTATCTGTGCAGGCCGAAAAATTTTGAATTAAAATAAATGTACGAAGTTGGACGTAACCATGCATATCAATGCACCTTGAACTGCACACTTAAACTGGTCATATCATAAGTTGTGCTTTCTATGTTTCTACTTACTCTTTGGTCAAAGCACTCATAAGTCATATTCCAGAAAGTATTACCAGCTCTAAAATTAAAGGCTCTAATTAAAGCTTGTTATCGTTTAGCAGCTCAGCACAGCTGCATTCAATTTCAAGCACATACAAAGTTTCAAGTTACACGCACATGTTTATTGAAACAATGTACGAACTGTGAAAAATGTTCATTTAAATAATCATTAGTAGTTCTTAGAACAGGGGCACTTGTTAACTTCACACCTTCACGAACATTAATCTTGCTACTAAATAAATAAGATTTTTATTCTTAGAAAGATTTGTCGAAAACTCGACCTGTATCACATGTGACAGTTTGATGTTTGCTGAAGACTTTCAAAGGAGATACGACCCTGACTATAATACATCAAAGTTGAATTTAGAAAGGTAGTGAAATTATAAGTCCATCCTGCGTACGTGATCCGAAGATTTTAAAGGGGCGAGTTCCAAATTCAAAAGTTATGTCCTTGGGAACGGCGTCCCCTTTTATAGTGAATTAAACACAATAAACATGTTTTAAAAATCGTCAGAATGTGGTTTTTTCGTGTGTCATAAAGATTTCATCCCCTTTTGTAGATCGTTCGGATTTGTAAGATTTTGTTACATTTTATTAGGGATGTTAATTTGTGACCTTTACAAAGTTTATAGTTTTGAGCGATAAAAGTCTATTTTTAAGTTATGACAAAATGCTCTACTTTACAAAGGTGAGCAGTTATTTGTGAGTACTTATTATTGGAAATGCGTTGATCTGGTGCCCCTATGAGAATTCGTTTTATCGCCATAAAGTAACTGTTACACTTTTGTGGATCCTACAAAACCGCGTCGTCTCGATATGAGATGGTAAACCACCATGCATTAATATTTAGGTATTTTTTGGTCTTTCAATAATGAACCTACCCATTTTCAGCTTTAAAGTCTATTATCAGTTTTACTGACAAACACTTTATTCCTTTTAACACGAACTTTTCGTAATGTAACTAGCTGTTGCCCGCGACTTCTTTAGCCTGGAAATTGATGTGTACTTAAGAAAAAAAATAGGATAGCCTATGTCCTTCCCCAGGATATAATCTATCTCCTAGCCAAATTTCATTACGATCCGATCAGCCGTTTAGTCGTGAAAAGGTAACAAACACACAGATTTACTTTAGCATTTAGTATGGATTATACTTTCTGGCTGATAGAATGTCTCTTGCCCTCACGTAATTCAAAGTTAAAAAAAATATCGCACTCACTTTATTTTAACACTAGCTGTTCCCCGCGACCTTCGTCCGCGTCAAGTTATTAAAAATACAATTTTACCCGTTTTTGCAACATTTTTCATTGCTGCTACGCTCCTATTGGTCGTAGCGTGATGATATATAGCCTATAGCCTTCCTCGATAAATGAACTACCCAACACTGAAAGAATCATTCAAATCGGACCAGCAGTTCCAGAGATTAGCGCGTTCAAACAAACAAACAAACAAACAAACAAACAAACAAACAAACTCTGCAGCTTTATAATATTAGTATAGATAGCCTAATACAGATAAACAAAAGTCATCATCAAATTCTACCAACCATCTTATAAGGCAACCGAAGGTCTTCAAGACATTGAACGTAAACGCAAAGTTACTCAGTCCAAAAATATTCATACATTCCTATTGACATCTCCGGGACATATTAATCATAATGCGAGAAGCATCCAAAGCTAAAGGGTTACTCTTGAGCCACCGCAGCATCTTATTTCAACACTGGTGAATAAGTTTGTACCATTCACAAATACTTCACCAAAGAATAACATAATCCAATCTAAGATACACAACCTTTAAGTTAAAAAGATAGAGTTCAAAATACAATAAGAATAGGTTTGGGGATTGTCGGAAATAAAGTTGTAAGATTTGTCCTTCAGTTGACTAATACCAGTTGGTTATACAGATGTGTCCCCTCTCTTAATAAATTAAGATTATGGCAGATTAAAACGTAAGCTCTGAAAGCCATGCAGGTATTTGTTATACTAAGTGTGAGATATGGTTGTTATTTAATACTACACAGAAACCGAAATTATGTTACCAGCGCTTACGCAATGTAAGGTCATCAAAATCATTTAAGTATACGAGAGATTTTTGAACTTGAATTGTGATGCAAGTTTAGAAAAACTGGATAGTGTTAAGAAACTACAAATCAAGCGACAAAACCTATGAAATAGAGTTGAAAGTCGCTAAACTTTAAGGTCGTTTTTTTCATAACACTGCCGCTTTAGGGGAAGCTTGTGAAATTCATCATCATCATTCTCTTGCCCTTATCCCAATTCTTCTTCTTTATCGTGTGGTTAGTTCGTAACCCGTTATTTGGGGTCGACGCATCTTTTATTTTTATTTATTTATTTACAACTAATTATAGCAACATTACAGACCAAGTCCAATACGATGCTATAAGCCATAAAATTAAACAATATAAAAAAGGAAAATAAACACCCAGTAAAAATATTAATAGTAAAACACGACCAAGTTTATAGTTTCACACCTTTTTCAATTATCCTTTGTGTTATCATGTCTTCTTCTTCCATACTTCTCTATTACTCGTCATCTCAGCAGTCACCTCCTAAATTAAAATTCGTACCATGATGATTTTTCTTATATCTTTAAAATATGCAGGTTTCGACAATGCAAGCAAGCAACTGTTACTATGCTACTATGGCGAAAACAGAGGGCTAAGACAAAAACACAAACACTGAAGACCATGCTGCGAAAAGAAACGATGAATCTCTGCAGGAAGAAGAAAGCTGTAAAAACATAAGAAGCTGAGACTTTACACGTATTTCAATCATTACGAAATACCCAGGTACTTAAGAACATTTACGGAAACAAAGTGTTGAAAGTGACAACAGTCTGGCTAACCACACATCACTTTCTACCCATTAAGTCACTTACAATGAGTTAAAATGCCATTCCCTTGTCTATAGGTACAGTTTATGGACTAACTAACGTGTTAAAAATTACTTGATGACTCGTGATAAGCTGGTAGTTAGTCAGAAAGTAGAAGCTATAAAGTTTCTAAGCTTGGTTATGGCATAGAGTGGCAAACTAATAAGCGATGCCTAGAGGACTCAGAATTTTTCTTGAAGCTGTCCATGTCGTAAACGCGGAAAGACCTCAGAAAGAAGTCCAATCAAACAAAGAATTTATGAGCGGTATGACCGAAAAATCCCAAAAGAGTAGTTGTTCTTAGTAGAAATGATATTTATTTATCTGGTAGGCGTACTTCAAATGGCTTCTCAAATTGAACGAGTTCTTGTCACCCACGAAGATCAATGAAACATTATTTTAACTTTTACTTTTCCTGTATTAATCCTTTTATCAATCTTTGTTTTAAATATCGGCGTATGCTTGCAGACAATGAAAATAATCGAGGTGCATTAATCAATACCCACACCTGCACGTGTTCGCGTGTGACAATAGCTAGTACGTCTGACGCATCACATCCTGAGCAGAGCCAACATAACAACTTAATCAGCCTATAACGTCCTCACTGCTGGATCAGAGGGCTCCTCTCACAGAGGGGGCCGTAATCCACCAGCAGGACCCAGTCTGGGTTGATGAACAATTTGCTCCATGGGACCAACAACATTCAAAAACATTCTCTTGCCCTTATCGCACCCATTTGACGCAGCATGTCTTCTTCTTCCATACTTCTCTATAACTCGTCATCTTATCACCTCCTTCCGTGCCATAACATCCTTCACATAGTCCATTATCCGTCGTTTCTTTGGTCTTCCTCTACTCTTTAACCCATCCACATTCATACTCAAAACTTTCCTCACGACATTTACCTACGCTGTCCCGTAAAAAACTTTAATACCTACTCGACCCAAATGTATGAGATAGCTAATGTTTTTTCGCGAAGTCGATGGTGGTGCTATGGAAAAAATTGTTCGTAGAACCACCTTTCAGATACATGATGTAGGTAAACATGCTGGTTTCCTCAGTATCATCACGGTTTCCTGAGTAGCCAGTCCTGCACTAATTGCTCATGGCTAATCTTTTATTGTGACCTACCGCGAAAGAAGTGTTCTTGTTTTTCAATAGCAGTGATAGTCTAGTGGTGTGAATTCATGTGCGTATTGTATAATTATCTCTTGCTTCGGTGAAGGAAAAAATCGTAGGGAAACCAGCATGCCAGAGAGATATTTCTAAACGGCATGTAAAGCCAAGACAGAGGCCCGTGGGCCGCATAAAAACTCTGACACCAGGTTAGGCACTAACTACACGATAAAAAAGAACTTTTACCGCTCCAATCAGTCCTTTATCTGTTACACTAACATTCTAAGTTCCAATCGATCGCAAAGGTCAACAAACTAGATCGTAATTATTTTGTACTGTGCCCCAAATAGTGGCCTGAAATTGTAGGTGTGGTGTTACGTTGTAGCCATTATTTATTAGAAACATCGAGCTTTTACTAAGTATTAATATCCTGCCATTAATTAAAGTCTTAGAAATGTCTTTGATATGTATTTTTAGAAGATTTTTGGCACGTGTTCAAGGTACTACAATGGCAGCTTGATAAATACTACTTTCATTTAGAGATCGGTCCAAATCAATCATGGAATGTTATTAATACCTTTTCTTGCAAGTTAGAAAAGAAAACAATCAGCGATTGTTTTTGTTTTGCTGCGAAGATATCGTCACTTTCTCTAATTAGAAGATGTGAGAATAATGAACGGGTTTGACGTTTTTGAGCATTATTTCCTTATCTGTCTACAGTGCGTGTTACTTTTGGAAAGCTTTCTTTGGATATAGCACACACAATGACACAAGTTTAACTTATGCTACAGATTAAATATAATAAGTTCAGTCGCCAGCGCATTATGTTACCACAAACTGTCAAATTTTCTCATTAGATTTTGAACTTAACCGTCAAAAATATATGGTTTCAAATCATTTGGAGGACAATTTGTGCAAACTAGATGTGCTGGCGACTGGTATCTTGCATTAAGGGTCTTGCGTTATGTGCTACTAAGCATTGATAGATGAGCAAAGGAATAAATGATTGATAACAACCCAATGACTGCCATCCCCTAGGAAGTTCCATAGGGCTCAAATTTCCAAAGCAGAATCATAGTAATTATGTAGAAACTTAAAAGGTTATCCGTGTTCCAAAAGAGCCACTTTGAACTAAAAGCCCATCGTGTCTTGTACAACCCTATTCAATTTGTAACGGCTCATGTACATTTGTTCTGTACGTAACAAACATAAACTATAACTACGTTCTCCTCACTTTCCCTCTTACTAGAGTTTCGTTAATAAATATTAAGTGTGGTAACACTTTTGTTCTACTAGCATTGGGTTCGGTTATTCGGTGTAAAATCTATACTTCGTGACTCTTTGCGTGGTCTTAATCGAAACTAAACCCGCAATCATATTTTTCCAATACAATTTCCACAGAAAATATCACAAATGTTTACAAATAGCGGCCTCCCGTTTAAGGGGGAAGCATACCTTGGGTATGTGATTTGCGGCCGTAATACTCATGTATTTACATAATTATAATCATTAAAATCATCAAAACCACCCTCTAAGTTCATTTAATCCCATTGAATGACTTTTTCAAGAAATAGTCTTTTTTTTGCACGGCTGTAAATCATATTTTGTTCAACACACGGCCTAACACTGACCGGCAAATTGAAAAAAAAACGTAAGAAAATTTCGCGGGCTTACCGCTTCCACCTTAATATAATGTCATTCAAGTGCCAAAAGCAAACCAACTGTCAGAAAAACGTCAAATTCAGTACATTTTAATTTCGATCCATATTTTGCGAAGTGCTTAGATCAAATTGATAGTATTGTCTTTGTAAAAGGTCAGGGCTAGGTGCGTACTATAAAGCAGTATTGCCAATTCATACTTTCGACATTGTAATATTGTTACAATAAATCGCAAAAGAAAGTAGGAAATGAAAGGAGGATCGATATAAATAAATGTCATTTTTATCTTTCGATTTTTATGGAAGCAGGCAAAGGAATTTTTTATTATTAAATCTTGGCGGGCGATGAAATGCCAAGTGACAATTTGAGTTTTATTTGATGGGAGATGGAAAAAAATTGGTTATCATTTTAATGTCAGATAGGATATTAGATACTTACATACTTTATGAAATTGGTAATATTTATTGCAATGTCCTTTTATCAATATCTCTTCACAACGTCAATGGACAGACGTTCTTAATCTTCTGATAACTGACATAATTATATAATTGATTATCGGTTTTTGAGACCAATATTACAATTTGAAATTGAGGTCAACCATATTAATGTTGTTACCTAGCAGGACCGATATAAACTAAGTAACTTTACGCAAAAATTATTGCTGGGAAGCGACTTTTTTTTGGGGTGAAAAATCACGTTTTACGGTAGGACTAAATGTAACGCACCCAAAAAAATGTGCTGATGGATGGATTGAATAGTACGGGGGTCGTGGAGGTGTTTAAAGTTTTTTACTTTACATTAAAAACAGGATTTAAAAAAAAACTTGTGAAAGAGTTGGAACTTTAACCCCCAATATCTCCGTAACTAGAAGGTTTCCAGGTATGGTCTAGAACAAAAAAGTGATCGCAATGACGGGGAGAACAAGTGCCTTTCGGCTTCGTTAAGGGTCTATTTACCTAACTTAAAATGAAACAAAAGAAGCTTAATAATCAGTTTGTATTATGATTCAAAATGCCCGCAATAAAAGGACTGATTAATTTCAGTACTCAAAACAACCTCTACAGCATTTAAAAGCTCTCAAAAACAAATAACTCAAATGATTGATTTATTACTTTTGTCTGAAGTTTCCAATTCGTTCAATGGTAAACCGTCAGGAATAAATCAGATGAATCATGTATTGTACGAGTCTGTTTATAAATAAATAATCGATATTTGTTAAAGAGAGCAAATTGATCAATATTTAACATTAAATTCATACCTATTTAAAGAAAGCTTTCATAATATTATGTTGAACATATTTTAGGGTTTTTCCATAAGGAATTTTTCAGTAGCAGCCACGGAGCCTGAATTTGTGCACGGTTGATGGCAAAAGGCTGCCCCCCTATTGGACTTAACTGGCGAAATGTGGGTGAACTAATGGGTACCTACACCTCTGCCTAACCTTCGTGGATTACAGGTGTGATGTTATATTATATATGTAAAGAAGACATGCTGCGCCGACCCACAATAAATTGGTATAATGGCGGGACAATGTGAAGATGATTTTTAGAAATAAAAAAACTTCAAAAATGGTTCTTACTTTTAGAACAAAATGATAATGCGCCCGTTTCTGTGCCGAGTTAGGTGAAGAATAAATTATAACTGAATTATTTTATAACTAGATCCTATTAAAAATGCCTCGACATTCAAAAATATTATCTTATACCTATTCAATTAAAAAATACATTAACGCTTCCTTAAATCCCTAACAAATTCAATATAGAAAATTAAAATCCTTGTTATCGGAGCATCCCATCTACAGGATCATTGAACAAAAAAAAAACCCGGTTGATTAAATTTTATTACTTACAAAGTATAATTAGTGATGATTATGATCTCATGCACATAAATCTTTTATTAAATGCGTGGGGATCGATACAATGCGATGTTTTAAAATTTTAATAAGGTTGTACTCTAAGGAGTATTCATGTATCTTCGATCAGATTTGAGATTAGAAAATAAATCGATAATGCTTAACGGTTTTTTTTTTAGTTTGTTCCTTTTTTGAAACTTTATTTTTCTTTGTGTGAATGAATAACGGTTTTATTTGGCGCGTTTAGTAGATTTGTTGTCTATGTTAATAACACAGGAAATCCCTTATTGAATAATACATGAATTATCCGGTTCACTAAAGTTTCACCAAAACTCCATTGACAAATTTTCATTTTACAACCAACGTTTCGTATACTATTTATTTCGAAAACAATTTAATCCGCAAATGTATTATTTTATAAACACTCGTTTTGCGTACATTTATTTGGCAAACAATTCTTTTTACAAATGCATCAGATGATATATAATCATCTATACATTTTTCATTTCTCATTTAGATTAATTAGGATAAATCACGTTTCTACTAAATATCATCTAATTACAATACATTCGACGGAGCCCCGCTTCGCGGGGCTCCTATTTCTGTCTGCAGGGTTTAAAGGAACCTAACACCTAACTAACCGAACCTCAGGGTGCCCTTGACGTCGACCGTCTAGGGTTAGGGTTTCTGTCAGCATCTGTGTTTGTTTGGGGGGTTTATGCTTATAGAAAACAAAATTCATTTATTTTCTCTTTTTTAGAAAAGTCTAGAGCAATTATGCTAATGTCAGTTTTTTTTCTTTAAATTACGTTACAATAAGTCAATTTGTGTAGTCTTTATTCCAAACGTTATTTATGGAATAAAATTTAAAAATAATGAATTGTTTGTCAAATACGTTATTAAATAAAAGTTTATCGGATAATTATTTTGCTAAGTGAAATGTTTGGTAAACTTGTTGTTGCAGAATGACGAAATGACAAATAATGTTTTTGCCAATCGTAGCTTGTCAAGTAAAAATTTTTTAATTAATGTTTGGTGAACTGACTGGTCACCGAATTATCCATATCCGTCCGTGAAATGGATGTTACATCCAGATCTACAAGTTTTAAGGCAGAATCGTCGTCGTCATGGAAACTCCGGACACAGGTTGGCCGAAGTCACCTACGCAGGTGGAGATTCATTGATGACTCTGTCCTGGAGTGTAAATGAGTCGTTGTTCCACAAACGATGGGACTCTTGATAACGTGTCCTGTCTGTCCTGTTGTTTGCACATTACAGGAGCTGATGGACGCTAATAAGTGCCAAAGTCGTCGTCAAATTTGAGGCTGAATTAATTTAGATTGCCAACCAATAATACCAAGTTGACATCTAAGTAGGATTATTATACATCTCTATTATGCATGATATTATCACTTATCTCCAATAAGACATTATGATTTATTACTGTACTTAAAGGCCCGCAAACCTGTCGGCTACTTGGCACATGATTATTATCTGAACGCAGCCGTATCGTACGACCGCGACGTGACTTCATTAACGACCTCACCTATGGCTGCCTGAGTTATGTGCTAACTGCCAGCTGTATTTAAAATATTGGAACGTGGGACATAATGTTTGTTATTGTGATTATGAGTACCGTTAGTGTTTTGTTTAGATGTATATTGGTTTGCTCCTTATACTAAACCCCCGTGGGTTTGGAATGGTGATTATTGCGAGTGGCCAACTCTTTACCATCATCATGATCATCAGCCTATAGCAGTCCACTGCTGGACATAGGCCTCCTTAATCGCACGCCACTCAACTCGATTCTCAGCAACTCTCTTCCAGTTGCAACCAGCCACCCTGCGAAGATCGTCACTCCACCGAGGGCGCTCCACCTTACGTTTGCCGATTCGCGGTCTCTATTCAAGAACACGTCTACCCCAACTGTCATCGGTTCTACGGCTAATACGACCGGCACTTCAGCTTACTAATTCTGTGAGCTATGTCGACAACTCTGGTTCTCTGTCGGATCACCTCGTTTCGGATGCGATCCCTCAGAGAGACTCCAAGCATAGCGCGTTCTATAGCTCGCTGAGCGACCCCACACACTTTACCATACATTGATTAAATTCTGTACCTCATAATTTATCAACACCATCGTTAGCGTTGCTGGCAGCCTACATCAAAGCATTCAACGAACTGTTGATTGTAAGCCTCCAGCCATTAGCACCATACTTACCTTTACTGACCTAATCAGATACTGCAATCTTTAAAAAAACCTAGGTTCCTATATCCATTGAATTATTCGCGGGTCCGTGCGTGCGTTTTTAGAACATTATTATAATTTATATTTTCATTTTAAGTTTTACCAATGCTCGAAAACACTGAATAAGGAAATCGAAGTTTTAATTTTACCATGTTATTTTCGGCAACTGCAGAAGAGAGCCATAAATCACAACACAACATTGTCCCCACGGAGAGAAAACATCGTGTGTGACACACATGCCATGTGCAAGCGCAGAAATACTACAGATATTTGTAAATCTGCGTTGTGAAAACCATACCAAACTACCCGACAGTCGGTTTGAGTCACAGCATGACACATTTAGGCCAGGCTGATACGAACCAATACCGAAAAACAATTGAATCGACATGTTGGAAACAAAATGTTCAATTTTCAATGCTGGTTTTATTCTAAAGGGGATTTAATGAAGGTATACAAAGTAAGCAATGTATTGAGGATTCGAGCTTTGCTAGCAAAGTCCTTGATTTCAAAGTTCAGTCAACGTTGGGGAGGACAGACTGGGACAGTCCACGGGTAGACATATTTTTAGACTGCGTATCGCATATTAGTCAGTATTCTGCACAGCGCCACTTGGTAACTAATGTTTTAATCAATTTTGTCTATTTATTTTGTTGCAAGTGACACTTGTGTGAGTCACAAATGGAAGTGTTACTGAAAGTATCAATAAGTAATACATTTAATCGCACCATTTTAGTATATTATAGACTTGCGTTTGACGTTTGAAATCCTCCATTAGAGTTGCGCCAACCTATGATATTAGAATACTTCTTTAGTCTTGATTTGTATTTGAAAAAATATTGATTAGTTTCAAACTTTCATTCAACAGGACTAAGAAACATACGATTTTTAACAAGCTATTATAACAAAGCAGATTCTGAATAATGTATTATGTGGAATTTTATCTGGTTTTCTTCACCTTTCAGTGTTTTTCTAGAAAACTTTTCCTGAACGTTTTCAAGAATGCGGATCTGATACTTGGCTACTGGTTTTATTCACATAAATCAATGACTTAACGAAGATTTCCAAACAGTTCTGTTATTTTTCAGTTCAGAGAATATTTAACAACAATATTTCATGTTTTTCGTTATTTTATTATAGGTACTGACTAAACTGAAATGTAACATATTTTTTATGTTTTGCCACCGATCCTGGGCTTCTTTAAAATTCTCCTTTTTGGTTAATAAAGGGTGTAAAAAGACCCTTAACTGTTCATAAAATTAAACACTTGCAAGATAAACACAAAACCTAACCGTATTTTAAATAAACTCACAGGAAAATCTGAACAAATGGTAATTCTATTTGTATGCACTATGCAGCAATTGAAACAAATGTATAATACATTTGTTTACAATTTTACAATCGCGTATTTGTAAGGAAAATATTGTGCAATACCGGTATAGGTAAGTATATACGCACAATTAAAATGTGGAGTAAATGTAACATACTGTGCAATATCTTGGACTGTCAGTTCTATCATTGTAAATGTTTTCTCAAAAAAAAAAGTAAATAAATACTGTTATTGTATTTTGACCGTTACTACGCATAATAATATCCGTAATGACGCTAATTCCGTTTACACGTCAACATAGTTTTGTTTATTTCTAAGCATAATTTTAATCATTCTATTACTGTCACCTTCAAACGATTAATTAAATCATTTAAAAAAAATTATGTTTAGAGACGCCTCAATTTTGTACATCGGATCCGATTCATCCCCCGAAAATTATTTCACTAATACAATCTGCAAACTCTAGAATACTGCTGTTTTATAAATAGAAAGATCAGCTCCCCCATCAGTAATTAATCAAACGCAACGAACTTTTAGTCTTATTCTGTCTGGCCTGTATGTTTGTCTGTCACAGCAATTGCCCCGCAGACATGACTGGTTAACCCCTTTAAAATGTCAAGTTAAACCAAGCCCTGTTGACTTGTTAATTAAGAGCTGTCTCTAATCTTGCTTTTGTTCGTTCACTTCAACCAACTTATCTATGCAGACGGGTAAACACAGAACTAAAATAAATGTACCTAGTTTGATATATCGATGCAAATTTTCTTGACAAGCAGCGCCACCTTGAGCTGCATACTTAAAGTGGTCATACTTATAAAAGGATATTCCTTCGCTTCTGCCATTCTGTCAATGTCAAAGGATGTTTTTAAGCAGGCAAAGGCAACTTACTTTGCGGCCTTTTGGGATTAAATCAACAAAAGAGTTTGTACAGCAGTTTAAAAAAGAAAATGGATTTGTTTTTAATTACGGCTCACGATAATTATCGTCCAAAGAGTATTGTGTAAAGTTTTTTTTTTATGCATTGTTGAAACGGCTACATGGAAGCTTTTAATCGGATTAAATTGTTTGATCCTCCTGCGGTTCATTATCATTTAAATTATACAGGACTTTGTTCCTGTATTTACGTTGTTTATCTACCTAATTGGATGGGCCTTTGTAGTGTTTACTCAACTCACCCAGTAGCCAGGGGACAGATCAACAACAGACCCCTTTAACAATGTTAATTTGGATAATTCTACATTGTTAGTTGGCCTGAAGGGGTTGGTTTTAATTGGATTATGTGTTTAAGTCTTTCCCAACCAATTAAAATAAAAAGCAAATATCTAGTTTGTTTTGTGCCCGGATTTAACCTTTATTTGGGTGTTTTTGTATGTACTACCCGAAAGTCTGTACCGTAATTACCTATGGGACAATATTCAACGTATGATCTCTTAGTAACAGCTTCCCCAACTTATTATCATCTTTACAAATTAAAAAAAAATTGTATGTAAAAAAAAAGTATGTACTACCCGAAAGTCGTTTGTAATTTAAAATAACTTATAACAAAAAAACAAGTTTTTTTCGTCTGTCTGTCGGTCTTTTTGTTCAGGGTAATTTTCGAAACGGCTGGACTGATTTTGACGGGGCTTTGTTGGCAGATAGCTGATGTTATAACGAGTAACTTAGGCTACATTTATTTTAGAAAAAAGATTAAAAATCTGTGCAAAAAAATAATAACCCATGATATTGTTAACAAAATCCAATTTAAATAGGAAAATAATATTATTTTATGACAATTTCACGCGAACGAAAAGATGCGGCAGCTAGTTTAAAATAAACATGAAATAAATACCTTGTTTTACTCCTTAATTGGGTGTGTTTTTGACTACCCCAAAGTCTACCTACTGGAATGATGGGAAAAGATTCAACGTCCTCCCTAGGAACAGTTCAACCTAATACAAGTGTACAACTGCCAGGTGTGAAGTTTGTTCTTGGCCTTAAAATAGAGCAACCCGTTATGTTTTTTAAGAGATGACTTTATTTGGACATAGATCTGACGTTTTGTATACCATCCACCTGGACGTTCAATGCAAGCGGGCTTCTTTTTGCAAAACCGCCATTTTAAATGAGTTTTTGTTCTGTTGCTAAGCCATATCGGTTTGATGAAGCACATGTTTAAAAATGAAATATATTAACAATAAACATATCTGAGTTGCATATTTTCCTAAGAATATTTATACATGCCACATGTTATCAAGAAAATATTAGCACAAAATTGACTTAGAGATACAAAGAGCTCTTTGCCAATAAACATCAGACTCTTGCAGAAAAACAAGGCTAAAAATAAACGTCAAACTCGTAACATACAAGTCTACAATAAAAAGTTAAAATTATAATACTTAATAAACAGAGGAACACGTCGAAATTGTCCTTGGGTCGGTACGTGATCTCTATTACAAAGAGTCAAAGAGACAATCGTTTGTTTTTTTTTTCGAAACGGTTGGAAAAGGAATGCGGGGCAAAAACATCCACACGTGGTCCGTACTCTTTGGCTCGATTCGAGCACATGGTGTTCGCCATTTGAATTTTTGAATGTTCCCAATAAGTGATTTGCTTTTGTTTATAGTTGTTTGATTTATGAAACAATTTAACATTGAGTGGTGAATAGCGGGCTTTTTACTTAATTATATTCATGCTTTTTACTTTGACAACTATTAACTTACGAAACAAGTAAGAGAGAGCGTCCCGTAGTCTGTTGCTGGTGAAACAAAAATGAATTTACCAGGTAGGAACTTACCTATTTTCCACAAATTAGCAATATAACCTTCTTTTTAATACCAAAATAACGATTTACAAGTTCTAAAAGACATTGTTGAATTATGTTTCAATCAAAGGGGCACCAAAAGGCAAAAATTGAATTATCCATGGTGGACACATTGAAGATTGACAACTTGATTGTGTTGTATTTAAGTATTCCGATACCAACGGTCGTACGTGCGTCCTTGAGCATTCATGTTCGGTTTTTTGTCTCCAGAATTTAGTGCCTTGTTTGCCTACTGACTTATGGAAACTAATATATAACTATTATTTATCATTGTCATGTACTTTGGATTTCAATCAGCTAGTTTTTTTGTCATTTTCGCCTATTCCCTGATTCAAGGTCTGGTTAAACCGGTACGGACAAATTGCTGACACGGCTCCGGACAACAGACTTATTACTGAAGTATCTATCAGTTGGTCTCTTGGCCGAACCTTTAGAGAAGCATAATTTCACGTCTATAATCCCCGAAGGGTTTGGCAGAGGTATATCCTAATAGTACACCCACATTTTACCAGTTATGTTTAAGTCCCATGAAATAGGGGGCGAGCCTATAACGATTTTTGATGCAATATTATTATTGATGTAAGATGTTTCTAATATAATTATTATACGTTATGAACTTGAAATAAATGTTTTTTTTTTTAATTTTTATTATCATCAACGGGGAATATATCCAGGCTCTGGTGCTGCTACTGAGAAATTCCTTATGGAAAAACCCAATAACATTTTGCCCGACCCGGGAATCAAACCAAGGACCACATGCTCAGCAGCTTCAGCTTCAGCTTTCTGCTATTATCACCTTTGGAATTGCAGGCTTCTCAGTAATATTTATTGACATGACTTAAATGAAAACTTCTCTGAACCAGTGACTCATAACTCTATGGTCACCGAAATAAACGCCTTTCTATATAAATTAATTATATTGTTAGGTATTCTAAAAATACATGCCCTCATTAATTGTTTGTTACAATCACTATCAAAATGCGGTCGTGCTAAATGTGAAATGACTAATGTTTTTAATTTTACGAAACCAATCTTGCTTAGAGCAAAATTGTGAGAAAATTCGCAGAATGCGAATATAACTGGCCTGTTTTCCCGAAGAGATAAAGCAGAGGTATACTTACCGTACACTCATATTTCGCCAGTTATATTTATATCCCATGTACATAGTAGAGGTCTAGCCTATTGCCATCAACCAGTAACTAATCCTGATGGAATAAAATATTATAGTTTAAAAAAACTAAAAAACACGCTTTTAAAACCTTTCATCTGATATCCATTTCATAGGAATGCATAAAAAAAACTAGTCCGCCATCTTTAGGAGTCCGCCATGTTGGATTTAGAATGATGGTATTTAACTAACTACGCATTCTCATTCAAACTAAACATGTATGCCAAATTTCAGCTAAATCGGAAACCAGGAAGAGGGTCGAAACCTTCTAAGATTTTTTACATAGTTATACGGGGTGTAAACAGACCCTTCACCAAGCCGTCAACCATGCATTCTGTACATCAAACTAAGTAACTTTACGCAAAAATTTTTGCTGGGAAACGAAATTTTTTTTTGGGGTCAAAAATCACAGTTTACGGTAAAACTCAATATAATGCGCTCAAAACTTATTGCTGATGGATGCTTTGAATGGTAAACGGACTATGGAGGTAATTGGAGTAAAGTTAGAACCTTAAAAAGTAGTATTTTAAAAAAAACTTGTGAAAAAATTGGAACTTTGACCCCCAATATCTCCGTAACTAGAAGGTTCCCAGGTATGGTCCAGAACAAAAAAATGATCACAATGACGAGGAGAACAAGTGCCTTTCGGCTTCGTTAAGGGTCTTTTTACACCCTTTAGACTTACAGGAGAAGCTAATGAAAGTGTGTTAAAAAGCGAATAAGACCCAGGAATCCCGACCTGGGAATCGAACCCAGGACCTCAGCAGGACCAAAGAAAGACAGGCTCCCAATCACATAAGACAACTCTTGAAGCCTTCATAATCTCGAACTTTTAAAAGCAATTGAAGCTGATATCCACTTCATAGGTAAATAACTGCACATGGAGGGATATTTCACTAGGCATATCACAACCAGCTTAACATTACGACACACTACACGAACATTGCATTACCATAAAGTTTCCTTTTTTAATATTTCCATAAACACCGGTTCGAAGTCTTTGAACCTTATCCCAACACTTTCGCTTCAGAATAGTCTATGGAACATTTTTAAAGAGATTACACTAAGCTTACGACAAATGAAATGGTATTACGAAAAAGGTAACTTGAAAGTGAAGTTAGTGTTGTGGGACTTTCTCTCGCGACTTATGTTTGGGGCTTACTTATTTACTTAATCTGTGATCAATGAGAACTGCGCTTAGAACTTAGGTTGTGAAGAATGATGCGCGAAAGTGATACGAATACCAATTGGTACCAAGGCTTTGGTTGTATAGGTAGTAACAGCGATATTGTGTTAACAATATTTTTCTTTATGTTTTATAAAGGGTGTAAAAAGACCCTTAACGAAGCCGGAAGGCACTTGTTCTCCCCGTCATTGCGATATTTTTTTTGTTCTAGACCATACCGGGGAACCTTGTTACGGAGATATTGGGGGTCAAAGTTCCAACTTTTTCAGGAGTTTTTTTTAAATACCTCTTTTTAATGTAAGATTTTTACTTTACACACCTCCACGACGTACTATTCAATCCATCGCTCCATGTAAAATACTGGTATTCAGCTGCATCCGGTTAGATTGGAAGCCGACCCCAATATAGTTGGGAAAAGGCTAGGCAGATGATGACTTGAACGACTTGTCATCTTTTCGATTAATGTTGACACCTAGCACGCACAGTCGCAAACCTCGTAGCTAGCCGGAAAAATAATGTCTCATTCTAATTAGCAAAACTTAACCTAAAGGTGCATAACCTTTAATTCCATGAAGATGAACATTAATCATCTTTTCCGGTAATTCCTGACTTGTCTTTTACAATATCCTCGGGAAGTGACGACCACAGCCAAGCTCAAGATTGCCGGATATCCACACTTTCGTAATACACTCCGACATAGTTTAAGCCCTGAGAACGAATGTGGAGAGTGTTTTCTGTGACCATTGATGTGAATGTAGAAGCATCCTTCTTCATTTACTTTCCATGACCACACATTTTTCGCCACTCCATCGCTATCTCGCCTACTGCTGCAGCTAGTTAAAGGCCTCTTTGACAGTTCAAATCAAAGTTCGAACAAAAGAATTAATAACCTGAAAAGAAAATCAAGTCTTCTCTTTTCAGTATAAATACAAAGTTAGGTAAGGCATACCAATCCCGGGGCTGCGGGACTGTTCGAAAGAGATACCGTGGCCCTGGAACACAAAGGGCAATGAAGGAACATGGATGGGTTTTAGTCAGTAAGAGTCTGACACTCCCTCCCACTCCACCCAGAGCGGGAGAAGCCATTTGATGATTTCCCATCCGTAAAAAAAAAAAAAAGGCATACCAATTCAATATCCTCTCAAACAGTATTCAGATCTTGTATCCGACTTAATTTGCACTAGTGTCTTCACTTAGTCCCAGTTTCGAATTCTGGTGGATTATAGTAATCAGATTTTAACCACATATTCTTCTGTCCCAGAAAGGAGCAGGTCACGTTCTCAGTAAATAGTTAATAAGGAAATAAAAGACACGTACACGATGCCTGCTTATTACCAAAGAAAAGGTCGCAGAAAAAGATTACATGTAACATTACCTACATTCGAGACACGGTTACATAGTTCCTAGTTCACACAATACAATAGTAGATTACACTAATAAACAACCAACTTAACTTGACACTTCATGGAGGCGCCACTTGCAAAGGACACTGTCAACATAACGTCAAATTTGGTACATTTGAAACAGTTCTCTATTACACCGCGGATCATGATGTGTTGGGCGTTGTATACCTTTGGTTGTATGGTACTAATCGACGGTCCAATTACATAGAATTACTGTCTCGAGTCGCGACCGGTGTCGCTCCCAAAATCATCACGCGAAATGCTCAGACTTAGAATAGAGAAACTTGGAAGAGTCATGAGTAGAAGCGAAACAGTTTTAGTCTATCACTGAAAGTTGCTTAAGAGTCATAAGCTTTATAATCTTCAAGTGTGATATATATGCTCTACATTCTTTGAAAAAAAAAGCTAGATTTACAAAGATGACATGTACAGACGCCAGCACATCAAACTACTACAATCTGTCAACTTTAATAGATTTTCAACTACATCGCTAAAGCATTAAGTTAAAGGTTGATTGGGACAATTTTACAGTTTCGGGTAGCTTGATGTGCTGGCGTCTGTACCAGTGTCTCATATTTGCCCTGGATCGAATGAACTGGAAGTGATGCGGAGGGGCTTTTTCTCAGCAGTGGAGTCATGTAGGCTAACAATAATATAAACATGAACCAACTGCTGAAAATACCAAACAAAATGCTCTGCCCAAGTGACTCTCATCGAATTAATTTAGTCCCTTGAAGGAGATATTCAGAGATAGATACAAAAGACATCTCAAAATGAAGCACTCCCAACAAAAGCTTCCATTCCAACCTCTATCAATCCAAGAATCGTCTGCCCCCAACACCCGAGTTAGGGCAATTACACACGCGACGGCGAGTCCACTGTTATTATGTCATTAAGGCCCCGTTACACTCGGCCGTTCGAAACTGGGACTTGAAAATCATTATTGTGGTTTTCATAATACATAAGTTGAGTGGAATTCTTCGTATATCGGGCGCGGTTAGGTTGTTAGGCTGTGTTCATTGAAATTAGGGCAGTGCTAGCGATCGGGTTAAGTATGACAATGTAAGATTGTTATGTACCTACCTATTACAGCTAGTTGTTGCTACGGTTTTTTGTTCTTTGTTCATTTTTGTTGCCGACTGTGTAGAGAAGGAGATTTTCTTGATACGTTTGACACCCGTATCTACAGACCCTTCACGAAGCCATCAAACCAGGCATTATACATCAAACTAAGTAACTTTACACAAAAATTATTGCTGGAAAACTTTTTTTTTTGGGTGAAAAATCACGTTTTATGGTAGGAATCAATGTAACGCACTCAAATCATTGTGCTGATGGATGGATTGAATATAGTACGGGGGTCGTGGAAGTGTTTAAAGTAAAAATCTTACATTAAAAACGTGTATTCAAAAAAAACTTGTGAAAAGGTGGAACTTTGATCCCCAATATCTCAGTAACTGCAAGGTTTCCAGGTATGGTCTAGAACAAAAAATAATCTCAATGACGATGAGAACAAGTGCCTTTTGGCTTCGTTAAGGGTTTTGTTACATCCTTTTTTTTTGTCGGTTCTTACCTACTTCGTTCAAATTCTTGTCTTTTGCATAAAAATGGTTGCATAAGAAAATACTTATACTCAAGTAATTACTTTAACTTGACCATACATACAAGTGGTAGAATTGGATGATACTATTTCACCTTTGTGTTAGACCACTACCAACCTAACCAACCACTGATAGCGGTTTTTCTTCTCGAGTGATACCTTCAATGTCTGAGTTATTACTCTAAAAGAAATCAGCGAACAGTGTTACCTGTTCCAAAATAAATTGTCTGGTTGTGTCTCGAGTCTCAGATTAATTGAATTGTATTATTTTGACAGATCTTACTGTCGTTGTTACTACATAGGTCCACTCCCATGTTATGTTAAGAACGTCGCTTTGTTAGCAAAAGCAATATTTCATACCTAAATTATGATAATTGAGCTGTCAAACAGATTTTGACAAATGTTTAAATTAGGTGCTTTTATTACTACCGTTTAACAAAGTAACAATAAGGCAAAATATAACATTGAACCAAAGAAATAAACTAATTTAACGCCTATAAATAATCATTATGATCTATTATGAAATATTGACATATCATAATGAGATCGGTTTCTAAAGCACAAGGACAAATTAAATATAATTTTGATATGTTTATCTTCTGTCAGATTATAATTTTAATATAATGTCAATTGAAGAATGTGGTTTCAAAACAATATAAATCATTCAGCCAAGGTTGTTTTAATTTATTCATATTTCTTGACAGTTGTCTAAGGGTTATTCGTTGTCTGTACAGTCACGAACACCAATATGTATACACTTTCCTAAATTTAAAAGCAATTTTCGCGAGAAATAACGATTGTAACTTGGAGATAGGATATTTTCATAAACATTCTATGAGTTCCAGAAAAATACTGTGATTAAAATTTCGAACAACATGAAATTTTAATCAAACAAGTTTTAAGTAATAAGATGTTCTGTTAATGCACATAGGTATATCCTCTTATGCAAACTTCGCAATCAAAATTTGGTTTGCTGTAAGAAAACCCAATTCTGGGTTAAGCTCGCCATTGTACATAAGCTATATTATTGCAATTTGTATGTGTATTTTTTGTTGTTTTGTGTGCAATAAAGAATAAGAATAGAATAAGAATAAACAATAGCAGAAAATCTCTTTTAAAAGTTGTTTAGTGCATACATATTGGTGCTCGTGACTGTACTGTAGTCAAACTTGAGTAGATAACGTATAGTATATAATTGTCAATATACGTATAGAGCTGGTTTGATTTGTAAGTAGTGAAACAACTGACATTTTATTGTGGTATTAGGTTGCATTCGCATAATTAAATTAAAACAATAATGTAAGCAGTTAGGTATTATATTTCACAACCCAATAGTAGCATTGATCACTGTCGTCATTTGGCAGTTCCTACCTGACATGTCAAGATAACACCTTGTTTTCTACAGATGAATCGAATTGACCAATCAAGAAAACTACGAGCCATACTATGTGATCAATTAAAAAAAATGTGTTTTAATTCAGGCAAAATATCCACATACAACAAAAAATATGAATTGAGATAAAAATAAAAACAGTAAAGTAGGTAGGTCATCATAAAAAATAACATTAATAAGTCTGTAAAAGCATTACATTAAACCAGGCCAACTCGAACTTAAAATAGGTTATATACATCGAAAAATTACAAAGGTGTAACTTTCCTAAGTTTTAGGCACACCATATGACCATACCTACAGATGATGTTATCAAAGGGGTTACTAATTCACTTTAAACAATCAAACAATCAAATTCAACTGATCCTTAACCAAAGACATTCAATTATTTATTGATTTATTTTACTATTTATGTACACACAGTTGACAACACAGGAAAATAACATTATAATATACGAGTAACATAGGTACTGCTTATTTCTTAAGAAATTTCTGCCAGCAGACCTGCAAAAAGAGAAATGAAAAAGAAATGTAGACAACAATGTGAGAAAAAAGGAAGAGAATAATGTGTCTATGTGCCTTACCTAACTTAACCTAAAATATTATATACAGGTAAATACACATTTTTTAAATTTTATTTGAGCGATAAACGGGACAAGGCGAAGAAAATCGTTACCCAATACTTGTAATACTACTTAGTAAGAAATCGGTCTGCCTAATGTCACACGCCCGCTTGTAGCATTCGTGTGTAAAATCCAAAATGTTCGGGATCAAAATTTTAGTACGAAAATATTCCCAATGTCCGCTCTATTAGTCTTTTAAATCCCTTTGTCCTTAACCAAGTTCCTAATGATTAAAATAGCACTGCACTAACTACGCACCGTCAATAAATTCAGGCGACACTGTTTTGATTTGTTTATTACGTATTATTTATTGGTCGTAGCCATTTGGCTTCATGTCCATTAGGCTAAACGGCCATGTTTAGTTAAGAACCACGCCCATCTTTGTATCTTGTAACATTAATATTATATTTTATAGTTATCCTAAGATTTATGTATAGACTTGACATGACGTAAGTTATGAATTATTATAATTCTAGCTTTTGCCCGCGGCTTCGCTTGCGTTAACTTAGAATTTGACAATCAATTCGGGTTGTACTCTGCTTGTAATAATTTAATTTAATTATGATTCGAAAGACATGTGGCGTCATCTATTATTATTTATTTATTTAAACTTCATGGACAGAAGTGGTACATAGGCGGACTTAATGCCACAAGGCGTTCTCTACTTGGATTAAATAGGACAGCATTGTGATAGAGTACAAAAAAATAAATAAGAAAAGTACCATTTTGTTATTATCATAAGAACGTTATTGTTGTTTTCCTCGGGAACAGTACTTTTTTCAGGATGAAAGGTACCCTATGTCCGTTTCTGTACACCTGACAACGTATATGCACAATTTCAGGATGATCGGTTCAGTGGTTTAGGCGTGAAAAGGTAACAAACAAACTTGCTTTCGCATTTATAATATTAGTAAGGAAAAGTAAGGATTAAAAGATGATTGTTGTTTTCATTGAACAAGCTTTTTGAATGGGTTTTGTGACTGCACAGTTTATTTATAGAGCTTTTAGTTAGAATGCATCTACTGATAACACGACGAGTGATAAATGTGGTAGTGCTATCACATTTTGGCAGATTTGTGTGCTAAAACAAAGATAATATTATTATTTTTATGAGCTAAAATTTCATTCATAAACTTGCGATCTTTCCTATTTAAACACTGAAACCGCGGATATGTTTTCTTAAATAAGGGGGCAACCTTGACCCCTTTTCAATAATCTCACATAATTATTACACTTTACAAAAAGGACATGAATGGATGGACTGGACTACTGGAACCCGACTCAACATAGTTGGGAAAAGGCTAGACAGATGGTGATGAGTCAAAATTACTACCAAATAAGTATTTTGCTTTCTTTTACCTACCTCGTTGGTCGGGTGGTTGGTCGACTGCTGAGCATGAGGTCCTGGGTTCGATTCCCGGATCGGGCAAAGTATTATTGGGTTTTCCGTCAGGAAATTCTCAGTACCAGCCACGGAGCTTGAATTTGTGCCCGGTTGATGGCAATAGAGTTGCCCCTTTTGCATGGAACTTAAAACATATCTGGAGTCATGTGGTGACGTGTGTGTACTATTAGGTACACCCAGAGCTGGACAAAATACATGCTTTGCTTTTATTAAAATACAAATTACAAAATACTACTTCGCATGTATTTAAAATACGAAATTTAAAATATTTTCGAGTCGAATTTGAGATATAAAATACAAAATACAGTATTTTAAGTTTTTTATTTAAAATAAAAATTACAAAATACAGTCAGGTGTTAGGTAATGTAAATAGAATAGAATAATCCGTCGTGACATTTGAACTTCTTTCTTTTTCATTCTTCTTCTTTATCGTGTGGTTAGTGCCTAACCTGTTGTCAGAGTTTTTATGCCGCCCATTCGTACTAATAAACTTAAGTGATACACAGAAGTTTCGTGAAGATAACAGTTTATGAATGACAATGATACTTGACAATCTGACGCACGGTACAAGTGCAGTGTTGCCAACTTTAAAGGTTGACATATTTAGCGGTCGCCATTTTGCTTACGAAAGCTATCGAGCGCTATTTTCGCCAGAACGCACCCATTAATCAGATCGCTAAATGTATTTATGTTCAAATGTATTTTGAAGCCATAAATATTTGAAATACTAACTACAAAATACATTTTTAAGAAGTAATTGATTTACAAACACCAAATACGTATTTGTATTTCAATTACGTATTTTAATTAAGCAATTCAAATACTGCCCAACCCTGGGTACACCTCTGCTTTATTCTTCGGGGAATACAGCCGTGATGTTGTTTCAGCAACGTTTTCTAGGCAGATAGTTGTTGCATGTTGTAGAACGTATTCCCATCCATCTAGTCGAATCTTAACTACGTCTCACCTTCAATAGGTAGGTTAAGTACAACATTGTTATGACAAAACATGTAAAAAATCCAACCACAGCATTTTTCCTAGAAATAAGTTGTCAGCTGTCCAGCCGGACAGAACCGGGCGTCCTTGAAGGTCGTCGTGCCACGTGCAGCTCGTAAATAAACACACGCGGCCCTTACGAGTTACGATGACCGCGAGTCCGCGACAGACGCCATTGTTGCACCGTGGTACCGGTTCCCAGCCGCTGGGCTGGTAATATGCTCGCACCGCGGCGATTGCGTCCGTGTGAACGTGCCTTTATGATATTGCAAATGATTTGATTTTGGAATTCGAATTGTTTGTAGTCTTTATACACATAAAATCACGCCTGTGATTTCCGAACGGTTAGGTAGAGGTGTACCTAATAGTACACCCACATTTCGCCAGTTATGTTTGAGTCCCATGTAATATGGAGCGAGCCTATTGCCATCAACCGGGCGTAAATCCAGACTCCGTGGCTACTGAGAAATCTCTGCCTTTATATTCTGTGTTTTACATAGGTATTTATAATAAGCGTCGTTATTATTTAATTTTGTAGTTTCCATTGAGCTTTCCAGTTTTGTCAAAATAAATAAGAGTTTTAATTACTGATATAGTTGATATAATGTAACTTTAATGACTGTTTTCTCTAATACTAAATAAGCGCGCTTTTGGATTTTGAGGTATCGGCATAAAAATCTACGAAGTAAAACAGACATCTACAATGACAATGTATTTAGTAACACCAATTCCTCATAATTATGCAACTTTTTAAACCCAAAAGAAATCGTAAATTCAGTTACACAAGTGAAAAAACATTACAACTTTGATAAAATGCTCTCAATTTCACAACAAAATCCTTAGACACATTCTAACTTTCACAAACTGCGACACATACATACTAAATCCTTTAACTTCCATAAAAGGGCATTCTAAAGGACAACACACAAATAAACGAAGCTATAAATAATAAATGTGTTACATAAATCTGTACACGACTGTACATAAATGGGACGCGATACATTGTCGCAGTGCACGGCAACAGAATCCTAATTTATTTAAGTAGGTACTAGAAATACGAGGTAAAGTGAATAAAATCTTCGTACCTAGAGGAAAATGTTGATATGCTTCAGGATGTTTTTTTCTAGAATAAGGATAAATGTAGTAATGCACTTATCCACCATACCTAAGTTTCGTAATAACCAAACAGGAAAACGAGCAGTTCATCTTTCAGAAAATTATAATGTTATGCAAAATATTTAGTTTTAATGCAGGATCGGCACCGCCCTCCCCCCTGCAAAAATATGCACATGCAGGAAAAGCAATAATAATTAGCATATCATTCATCCAAACCTATATTCGACACGTGTTTCGCACTTCGGGCGCGAAATTATTTTTTCGCACCCGAGCGGTCGAACTAAATATTTTGCATAACATTTTAATGTCATGGATTTCTGCATAGTGATGCCTGATTCTATAACTTCGACCAACGAAGAAGTGATGAGCTATAGATGATATAGTGATGCTAGTCACAATTTTGTCCATTCTAAGGTCTTACTCTGTCCGTAGGACTTAATGAACTTCATCATCTCGCTGCCGTTGTCCCATTCTGCTTGTGGTCGGCGCAACACGTTTTCTTCTTCCATTCTCCTATGTCAGACGTCACGGCATCATTGACTCCTTTCTCTTTCATCTTATTCCTCACACGATCCATCCATCTTTTCTTTGGCCTTCCTCTCTCTCTCCATCCATCAACATTCATATCCTTCACTCTTTTAGTCACATGCGTTTCGTACCTCCTCGATGAGCTTCTACTCATAATATTTCGTTCTATTTCGCATGTGGAGTTACATCATAATTACAAAGCACAAGTAACAACATCCTTACTAATATTATAAATGCGAAAGTATGTTTGTTTGTTACCTTTTCACGCCTAAACCACTGAAGTGATCATCCTGAAATTTTGCATATACGTTTTCAGGTGTACAGAAACGGACATAAGATACCTTTTATCCCGAAAAAAAGTACTGTTCCCGTTCTTATGGTAATAGCTGGCGCTACGTGTCTTTCGAATCATGATTGAATCATTACAAGCAGAGTACAACCCGTATTGATTGTCACCTTCTAAATTAACGCGAGCGAAGCCGCGGGCAAAAGCTAGTACTCTACAAACGTCAGCCGTATAGTAAGACTTACGAGCGTGTAAAGCAGGTGTAATGTAGTTGTACAACATGTTACATTACTAACTACATACTTAGTAAACAGACGTGCCGCACCTGGGTGATGGATTGCGCTATTTACATTTATATTTAAACATTAACTGATCCTGTGTGGCGATCCACGGATACTGGATAGAGTAATTACTTGCCCTGACATTATTGAGAACAAATTTTATAAATGAACTGCACGAGGACTTCGTGGCTAAATAATAACAGTCGCTTGGGACGATCTTGCCATGGTTGGTCCGTGAATGGGTGAACCATTGCATACCGAGTTTCCTCCGTGTCTCGGAAAGCACGTTAAGCTTTTGGTTTTCTAATTTCTTCAGATATGTGATGTGCATTGATAAGAATCAACATATCAGAATCCCGGAATCACCCACCTCTGGGTATAGGCCTTCCCTTTTTTTTGCCACACTTCCTGATTCTGTGCGTCATAAGAATAAAATGAAAAAATCTAAGTTAATTGAATTTTACCTTGTGTGGCAAACAAGAGCACAAACTTCACCGTGCTGAGTATTTTTTTAAACGTTTAAGCTAACTCCTTAATTGTTTGCACGTAAAAGCTTGTTTCTATGTCGTTTACAACATAACAAAGCATCATTTGGACAAATCCTGTACAAATTGGCAATCACTGGCAGCTTATTGTGTACCTTAAGCCTAAGCGCTCAGGAATATTGAATCATGCCAATCAATGGCGGCTTTACCGATTGAGAATGTGTGCCAAATTGGCAACTCATTTTTATAACATTGTACGTTGAAAGGGTAGGCTGAGGCCAAACGAGCGTAATTTTTTGAGCTGTAAGTTGCTTAAAATGAGTCGCGGAATTTTCGGTGCATTCGGTTTCATACTAAAGTCATGTTTGTACCACAGGGCGACTCAAAATGACTTGTAACAGGTCTTTATTATGAAACTAAAGGCAGCGTAAATTTGCGGGAATGGGGCCGGATCTTGCGGAACACCAGTTTGGTTTCCGCAAGGGGCGCTCGACGGTGGACGCCATCATGCGCGTGCGAGCCCTCACGACGGGGGACGCGGTGTCCCGGGGTGGGGTCGTCTTGGCGGTGTCGCTCGACATCGCCAACGCCTTCAACTCCATGCCCTGGAGCTGCATTAGGGAGGCACTCCGGTATCACCGGGTGCCCACCTACCTCCGTCGTGTAGTCGGGGACTACCTGTCTGACAGGTATGTCATCTACCCTGGTCCCAACGGAGAATGGAACCGGCGAGAGATGTCGTGCGGTGTTCCACAGGGGTCGGTTCTAGGGCCGCCCTTGTGGAACATCGGTTACGACTGGGTGCTGCGCGCCGACCTCCCTAGCGGCGTCAGCGTAGTCTGTTACGCTGACGACACGCTGGTACTGGCACAAGGGAGGTCGCACGAGGCGGCGGCCGAACTGATGACACGCGGGGTTGCGATAGTCGTTGAGAGGATCCGGCAATTGGGTCTCGAGGTGGCCTTGCACAAGTCCGAGGCCATGAGCTTTCATAGGCCTCGGAATGCGCCACCGTCGGGATCCACGCTGACGGTAGGAGGGGTTCCCATCGGCGTCGAGTCGACTTTGAAGTACCTAGGACTCGTCCTCGACAGCCGGTGGAACTTCGTTGAGCACTTCCGACGTTTGGCTCCCAAACTGGAACGGGCCGGGGCTGCCTTCAAGCGGCTCTTGCCCAACCTGAGGGGTCCAAACGCCTCCTGCCGTAGGCTCTACGCGGGGGTCATGCGGTCCATGGCCCTTTACGGGGCCCCGGTGTGGGCGCGTTCAATTAAGCGGCGTGCCGCGCACTACCTGAACGCGCCCCAAAAGGTCGTAGCCGTAAGGCTGATCCGGGGGTACCGCACGATCTCCCGCGAGGCGGCGAGCCTCCTAGCCGGATTGCCGCCATGGGATCTGGAGGCGATAGTCCTCGCGCGCCTGCATGAATGGCGCGCGGGGGCACTACGTCGGGGGGAAACTCCGCTGCCGCGGCAAATCACCGCTCAGCGGACAGACCTCCGACGCGATCTCATGGCGACATGGAGACAACGACTGTCGCAACCCAGTGCAGGGCACGCCACAATAGTGGCGATAAGTCCCCTCTTTGAGGAGTGGCTAGAGAGGCGCCACGGCGCCCTCACCTTCCGCCTGACGCAGGTCCTCACCGGACACGGTTGTTTCGGGAGGTTCCTGCACCGAATCGGGCGGGAGGAAACGCCCGGGTGTTATCATTGTGAGGATCGTCCGGAGGACACGGTGGCGCACACCGTGGAGGTCTGCCCCGCTTGGGCGGAGCTCCGCCGTGTCCTCGTAGCGGCGATCGGCGGCGGCGACCTCTCGCTCCCGGCCCTGGTTCAGGCCATGGTCCGGAGCGAGAGGGAATGGGAAGCCGTCACCTCCTTCTGCGAAGCAGTCATGCTAGCGAAGGAGGTGGCGGGACGTGAGAGGGAGAGAATCTCACGTCCCAGCCGCCGCGGGCGAAGCACCGGGCGTCGGGGGCCACGTGGTGGCTCCCGGCCACCGTAGGCGCGGGCCTGTGGACGGTGAGTAATGGGTTAGCTCACCGTCCGTCCGTCTTATGACGACAGGCCGTGTCGACGGCGCGTTCGTGTTCCACGCGCGCCTCAAAGAGATGTCAGCAACCAAGAAGGGGCCCGCAAGGGCCGATGCCTGCCGGGGCTGCGGGACTGTTCGAAAGAGATACCGTGGCCCTGGAACACAAAGGGCAATGAAGGAACATGGATGGGTTTTAGTCAGTAAGAGTCTGACACTCCCTCCCACTCCACCCAGAGCGGGAGAAGTCATTTGATGATTTCCCATCCGTAAAAAAAAAAAAAAAAAAAAAAAAAAAAAAGGTCCTGGGTTCGATTCCCGGGTAGGGCAAAATGTTATTGGGTTTTTCTTTTTCCGGAGTCTGGATTTGTGCCCGGTTGATGGCGTTAGGATTTTGCGCCGACCGTAACTTGGGAAAAGGGCAGGGAGATGATAAATGGAACGGATATTACTTAAGTGAAGTTACTTAAGTATAGCGCACACCAGTGGCGAAGGTTTCAAACAACTCGATTCCTACCGGCTTCCCTTTGAAAACAGGCACAATGAGTATTCCATAGACAAATAATAAAATCACATTAAAGATATGTACTCCGGCTTACCTCTTAAAAAAAATAACCCTTCGCTACTGGCGCACACGTATGTTATGAAAGAAAATTTAAATAATACGACATCCACCGTAGATAAGTAATACTCAAACTGGTCATAATTCACGTTATGGGGAAATGACGGGAAGCAAACATATTGCACATTAGTCTGAGTTTATGAGCTTTAATTAACATTTTAAATTAGTTTTTATTGCCGATAAATATTTTATTACAAACGTTTCTCTAAATAATGAATAGGGAAAATTACGCTTTCCATATTATGGCACCGTGTACTGATCGTAATTCACACGGAAATTCACAATTAATTTTAAAACTACACTACTGTTTCAATATGCTTTTACGCAGCGTCGTCGCAATTAAAGTTTCCAATCGGTATCCGCCACAGATTAAAGTTATGAAATTCTGAGAACTGTTCAAAACTATACTTCACTAGCTTTTTCCGCGGTTTGTAGGACGAAAATTATCCCACGGGAACGTACTACAACCCTCCAGGGTTCTACCTGGTAGCCAAATTCCGTCCATTATCACCAGTTAAGGTGTGAAAGGTACCAAGTCAGGACATACAAGTTATGGAATCAAGGGTTACTTTGCGGGAATCCATGACATTTAATTTTATGTAAAATATTTAGTGTTAATTTCGCGAAAAAAGTTCCAGGCTTGGATGCAGGGTGCAGACTAACGTGCAGGCCACAAAAACAATATGCACATGCAGGAAAAGCGAAAATTAGCAGGCCATGCACCCAAACCTATACGACACGATTTTTGGAAGAGGTCAGCGGCGCATCACTCAACACTACCCAACAACCGCTCGGGCGCCAATAAAACGCAGGCCACACCGCCAGCTAGCGAGCGAGCGAGCGAGCCGGGCGAGCCGTTTTTCATACTTCGTTTCGGCTCTATCGGTAGTTCGTGGTGTGAACCCAAGTAAGAAAAGAGGTGACACGATGCCTCGCCCAGCTACCAAACAGACAGAGCTTCTTTCGCATTTAAGATAATATAAAGTATAGGATATACATGGATTTATTTCTACTTTTGATGTTCAACTCTGATTACAGTCACCAAAAAACTCCATTTGCAAAACCTAGTGCAGAATATTACGTTCTAATTACATTTTAAGCGCGTTTTTCATAGACATTTTGATGACATTCATATTCTGCTGATTCGTTTACGGAGCAAATCTGATATGAATGGATGATTTCCATTGAAGTCAACGTCACGCCTGTAATCCCCGAAAGGTAAGTCAGAGATGTACCTACCTAAAAGTAGTTATGTTTAAGCCCCATGTTATAGGAGGCGAGCCTTTTGCCATCAACCGGGTACAAATACAGACTCCGTAGGTACTACTGAGAAATTCCTGATGGAAAAACCCAATTGCAATTTTCGCGACTCGGGGATAGAACCCAGGACCTCATGCTGACGCGTTTGTAACCACTAGGCCAGCGAGGCAGTCATTGAAATAAAGCCGTAATTAACTTTTGTGCCACATTTGCTTATTCCGTAGCAAGTCTTTGCCCACCCCACCAGTAAGTATCTAACTGTTTCTCAAAGTTTGTTGTCAGATCACTACAGATAGGCAGGTACAGGCAGTTATCACATGAGTATTGCCAGCACAGGCGCTAGTACGAGTACGCGGTGTAAACGTAACGTAAATACGTCGATTTTTTTAAATACAAATTGCACTAATACAGTGTACTTAATGACGTAGCAGACAACATAGATCTTTTTACTTGTTGTCTGAGTGAGTTCACAAAAATCACGATGAACAGAATATGTTATGGAAACCGATAAAACTGTAATTATGGCCACACTATTGAATTAGGAAATACCTGTAAGGATAGTGATGATGAGTTCATAAATAAATACAAGCACAATCAGTATCATCCATAGATATGAACAAACTCTTAAAATTATGAAAATATTCTATGTGAAACGAGTATTTTTAATTTTAAAATTGATACTCATTTGGTACTCAATCGTTACTTTTACATCGCGCGCTGGTGCTAGGGCCTCAGAAACTCGAACAACATTTCAAAACCGGGTGCGCATCGATCAGATTACGTATTTAACAGGTATATTATAACTTCTTGAAATCACAACTACGTAGAACGTTCGGTGTCTCTTGAACGTGCTACATTTATTAAATACTTTAAAGGTATCTTAGTACATATATTGAAGGATAATACAAATACATCGCAATATTTCAAGCACAAAACACTCGATACGGAAAAAACCCGTGAAGATAATATTTTCCAAGTTACTGTATAATCAACCTTATTGTCTAAGTACTATGAAGGTATGTACTACCTAGTACCTATATTACGACACAGTGACATGAAAATGTCGCAATTTGAGCTGATATCAGTGAAAGTGCTGATAAGAGGTTGCGCGACACCCGCATAGCCGGTTGAGCAACCGAGATTTATGAAAACCTGTTCATAATACTTTGGTAGATTTACGATTAGTTCCAGGACGTATATCCGTTTTCACCAACACTGAATGTCACCATCATCAGACTAGCCTTTTCCCAACTATGTTGGGGTCGGCATCCAGTCTAATCGGATGCAGCTGAATATCGGTATTTTAAATGGAGCGACAGCCCATCTGACGTCCACAATCAAGTCAGTACTGGGTAATACGATACCCCTTGGTAGGCCTGGTTGTCAGACTTTCGGCCCACTGACTATGTACCAATAACGACTGTCAAAGATTTACAAATGACGGGACCGGAACCTATGGCTTAAGGTGTTTTCCGAGGCACGGAGGAAACTGGGATGGTCCAAGTGTCCAACCTAGGCAAGCGTGACTTAACCTGCCGAGCGGCTATTATAATTTTGCCGCGAGCTCCTTCTGAATCGAATGTCACCTAAATTCATCATGCTCTTGCCCTTGTCACTTAAATTAATGCCTTTGTATTATTGTAATGTTGAAATATCCACTACGGGTGCTGAACTGAGCTTTGAAATTCAAAAGTGCGCTTTAAGTTAGGCATTCACTGAGCTGTCGCCTAGTGCACCTAATTGAAAACGGGCACTACTGTTATACTCGATAATAAGCACTTAGGTTCTTGATTGGCACCCATTACCCGCACAACCTCGATTGCGATCGTCGATCAAAGTCATGAGATTGACTATGAAGTGTTGCGATCTTTGATTTTGATCAAAGCTCGCGATCAAGATTGACCGTGTATTTAATGGGTGCTGTTCTCGCCTGTACGCCCCTGTGTACGGTGGGCCACACACCTATGGCAACAACACCAGTATAAGTTAACCTCCTGTGCTATTGAAAGTTCGAACTACGCTAGGCCTGCCCATTCATGGTCATGATATTACCATTGTAGTCTACTGTCGAGCGAAATCTTTTGCGGTCGTCTTTTGTTTTTACCACGAGATTTAAAATGATGACACGTTGATTTGTCTTAAAATTGGGCTATTGACCTTATCCACCACACATTAGTTCTGTATCAAACTTGAACTTTAAAAGCAAATAAGCACCTTGAAAGAAATGACGTCTACTTCTGAGAACATCATTTACGAAGCAATCAGAAGGAAATCATTACTTTTGGGAGTTCCTGGTGATGTTTCCCAGAAATGAACGATATGCGGGCTTCCGTGATCGAATTCATGGAATCACGGTATCCGTAATTAGGAGGTACCCTTTGCCTTGATAACTGTGAAGCCAGTAAGTAAGGAAAACTGTAACACTGATGGGGAATTCTGGTAAAACTTTTCCATTACTTAATTCTGACATTCCTTTTTGCTGACACGATCTTTTGGCGCGTGCGATCCAGTCAGCCAGTCTGTGGAATTCACTGCCGGCTTCTCCCTTTCCCGATCATTATAATCTGGATCTTTTCAAAGTTCGAATGAATCGGTTTCTTCTAGGCCAGCGTGCTCTAATCTAGGCCGCATCATCGCTTCACATCAGGCGAGTTGTGGCCAAACGCAAGCCGATCTTTTTTTTTTTTTTTAATTCATCATTGTATAGTATGACCTCTTTAAGTTTGCAGTTCAAGGTGCTGCTTGTCAAGAAAAGAAAACATGCATCGATATGTCAAACTCGATATTATTATTTTAGTTCTGTGGTCTTCCCGCAGCATAGATAAGTTGATTGAAGTGTAGCACCGATTTTTTGACAAAACTTTTCCATAAAATTCCTTTTTTTCGGCCAGCTAAAAGTTTGTTCATACTACAGCCAGCCAGTAACTTTCCGCGGATGTTCGCGCCCTTCGATAAAAGAGGTAATATGCAGTTAATTAGAACTGCCTGCGTCATCTGCTTTCGGCTTTGATTGGTGATCGCAATAAGCTGTTATCTGTTATCTTTGCACCCACGCATGGCCCATGGGAGGTTTGTCATCCACTTGAAATTATACTGAAAAGGAAAGCATTGCGTCATTTGCCAAATATCCTGTTATCTAGTTTCATTAAGCTGAAATCGGTTTAGCTAAATATCACTACTAGCTTTTATCCGTAGCTTCGCCATTTGAACTCGGAAATTATATCACGGGAACGTAGTACTATAGATAAAAGTATACCTATATCCCAACACAAAGCTTGTCAAGTTACTATTGATGATCAATCTCTGATTCTATGTCAGTAACCACACCCCAATAGGAAAGTGCTTTTTTCATGAATTAAATGGTCCTACTATTGACCTCAATCTTGTCCTGTAGACAGATGAGGTCGACGATGGCACGAGCTAACCCAAAAGAAGCCTATTAACTCGCGACTCGCGGGCAGGGAATTCCTCTTCTTGGCTGTGCGCATGATAAAAGATGTAGCAACACACTTCGCTGCGAATGTATGGAATATCGACAAGGTATGGGTTATAACCCGCAGTACGTCTGGACTATCGATGGAAGAAGGGAGATGGAGGAATGAACTCGTGGAGCTCTTGGGCACACTTCCCGAAGTGCAGTCTGTACAAGACCTACAAGCATGCAACTTGGTACAGTGTGCAACAACGTGGGCCAGGCTATGAAGTTTGGTTAACAATCAACTCAGCTGTTCACCGTCCACCGGTCATATGCCTCCCCAATCTGCGCCCCCAGACCCTGTCTTCCGCTTTCCATATCCAGCCTTTCCCTGCCACCTTTTTTGGGGGCGCATTTGCAACTTCAATTATACACCGTGACTTTTTAGTCGTCTTACAACGGCAGCCCACTTCATGTATCCAATGACTATAAAACATTCATAAAACCTATTGTGGTAGGTACTATTTTAGGCTTAGTAGACATTGGACTTATTCGCGAAATGACCTGTAGTCGTTTAAGGACTTATTCGCGATACGCCTCATTCTGAAAAAGCCCTATTCGTGAAATAACTTATTCTACTTTGGACTCATTCGCAGAAAGACTTATTCTTAAAAAGACCTATTCTAGATATGGCCTATTTTTTTCTAAGTGTTCGTTCATGAAACTATGAATGTACTTTGTTCATTAAAACAGTAATTCAGAGTATTTCAGAAAGGTAAAAATAAATAATTCAATTTAAATGAAGCTATAAGTTTAGATAAGAAGAAATCTTCATTTACTTATTATGTTTTTAATAAAAATCAACAAAATTTTAAAGAAATTAAAATATAGGAAAGGAAAAGCCCGGGTGTTACCATTGTGAGGATCGTCCGGAGGACACGGAGGAGCACACCGTGGAGGTCTGCCCCGCTTGGGTGGAGCTCCACCGTGTCCTCGTAGCGGCGATTGGCGGCGGCAACCTCTCGCGCCGGCCCTGGTTCAAGCCTTGGTCCGGAACGAGAGGGAATGGGAAGCCGTCACCTCCTTCTGCAAAGCAGTCATGCTAGCGAAGGAGGTGGCGGGGCGTGAGAGGGAAAGAACCTCACGTCCCAGCCACCGCGGGAGACGCCGCGGGCATCGGAGCCCACGTGGTGGCTCCCGGCCACCGTAGGCGCGGGCCTGTGGACGGTGAGTAATGGGCTAGCTCACCGTCCGTCTGTCTTATGACGACAGGCCATGTCGATGGCGCGTTCGTGTTCCACGCGTCCCTCAAAGAGATGTCAGCAAAAAGGAAGCGGCCCGCAAGGGCCGATGCCTGCCGGGGCTGCGGGACTATTCGAAAGAGATACCGCGGCCTTGGAACACAAAGGGCAAAGATGGAACATGGATGGGTTTTAGTCAGGAAAAGTCTGACACTCCCTCCCACGGCTCCCAGAGCGGGGGGGGGGGGGGGTAAATTGATGATATCCCACCCGAAAAAAAAAGGTCCATGATTCTAATAAGTTTTACTCTTCAATACATAATAATATCGTTTATGTGATAACCGCGTGTTGATATTACCAGTTGTTAAGTGTTAACGATAAACCAGGCACTTATAAAAAAATTGTCCTTTTAAGAATAGGTCATTACACGAATACGGTATTATACGAATGAGTCTTTTGCAGAATGAGGTATTATGAGAACAAGTCATTTGAAGAAAAAGCCATTCCGAGAACATGTCCTTTTTTTCACCGTAAGCCATTTTACGAATAGGTCCTATATCTACTAAACCCTATTTTAGTACCTATTATGGTAGGTAAAAAAAAACACGCGTAGAGCTATTTTATGTCGGGCACATTAAGTGGACCACCTTTGTAAGACGACTAAAAAGTCACAGTGTATAATATCTAGCAAGACTTACAAAAACATTTGTCATTATTAACATTACTGTTCTTGTCGTTAGCAGCAAACCAAGATAATCTAGATACGGAGCAATATCACGAGTTCACGACTAATTTCGTAAGTCGTTTAAACCTTACGGTATCGTAATATCCATAGATCTAATGTTAACGCTTCGAATACTCTTAGAGTGATATGAGTAAGAAAAAATATGGCAACACTGTTTTATAAAATTGTATGGTAAAGTTCCGTATCTAGTTTTTGAAGACGTTTATAACTAGAAAAGTTTTAGATTGGGTCATAATGCCTACAAATTCAAATAGGTGTCACTTGTGTATCAAAATAAAACTCATCGAATTCTTTGATCAAGATTGGAAGGAAGAGAGCAAAAATTCTTATAGACCTATGTAAGAATCTTTTTGGTAAGTTCACCAGTAACTTTTTTGGCTAAATATTATACATACATTAATAAATAACCTAAAGTAACTAACTTAACAATAAACTTTAAAAATAGCGTCAAAAAACTCCTCAACGCTGTCAACTGGTAATGTACCCAAGAGACTGACGGCGATGCCACGTTGTACAGCAACGCTCAGCATTTGGTATCGTTTTGTTTTTATACGGTTTTTATCAGGCTTGATTGCTTTGGTTTGGTTGAGAATCGTTTATCTTAGTAGGCCAACTCAAAATATCAAAGAAAAACCTAACAGGGCCAATCAAACCTCAACCAACGGAACCATAACAAGCAAGCCACAATAAAAGTCATAATTGGCAAATTAATTGAAATAACTTGAAATATTTTCTCCTCCAACAAAGATGAATAGTTCCCGCTGTTATTAGCAAAAAGTGTTGTATTCATTAAGAGTAACAACCGGGGCAGGAAGCTGCGAGATTAGTGCGCGGGCGCCGTGAAGGCCGGAGATAAACGCTTCCTAACCACGTGCGATGGCACCCGACTGCTGCCGAACTTGCGCGATCATTAGCTGTTGCTAATTGGTGGGGTCGCGTTTGATAGACACTGGCTGACCAGACTGACTTTGTATCACAGCTGTCAAAACCACAATAATCCTTATAATCTTTACAATAACATTGATATTGGGTTGGGTTGCTTGCTGCCACTGATAATTCTGTCAAAAAAAGTTTTTTGCAAAAAAAAATAAAAGCAAAAAAGTCAATGAAACAAACAAAAGTCACTGACTGCCAAAAGTAAAGTGATTTTCCAATTTTTCTTTTGGAAGTGATGTTGATGGCAATAGGCTCGATATTACAAGGGTCTCAAACATAACTGGCGAAATCTGGGTGTACTATTAAGTACACATCTGCCTTACCCTTCGGGGAGTACAGGCGTGATGTTATGTTATTTGTTATAGGACAGATATCCAAGATGATTTTTTGTCCACAAGATTCAAGATTGTAAGTCCGCGCAGCATTGATGACCGTCCTTGGTTTCAAGATTCTAAAACTGTAATCATTCTATAATCCTTGATCTTCAATTAAATTCACCAACGTTGAACTTCATATTTTTGACGCTGTCGCATTCAACTGTCAAACTGATGCAACCGTTTACATTGCACTACTATGACAAGGTTCTAAATATCATCAAGGTTTTCATAGACTACACAATACATCCTACCACAACGGAAATAAACGTGACGATGAAAAAACCAGATCCGTACTACATTGAGTACTTTGTGTGTATTATCTAACATTTGAAGGTTGGTACGAAGTGTCAAGGTTTTGACATTAACCTTGCTGAAGTAACAAATTGTATGGTTGTGTGGATGACTTCCATGTATGTTCGGAATTGTTGTTATGTGTGAGCAGTAACATGAAGGGTGTTGGGAAATAAGTGGCATTATATTGTGAGAGATTAGCCAGAGAAAACCGCACGAAGAGAAGAATGGAAGGCTATGGGGGAGGCTTTTGCCAAGCAGTGGGATAATAGTGGCTAAGAAAAAAGAAAAAAAAATAGGTCATGAAGCAAGAGATTTGCGAAAAGATACAGGGCAGTTGGAAGTTTCAGTTGCAGAGGATCTATTATACTATTGATATTTCAGCCAGCCTCTGTACTTTGTGTTTGGAGTGTTAGTAAATAAATAAATTTAAATAATTTCCTTAGAAGTAAGTAGGTGAGTTGCCATCGGGGGAAAACCTGGACGAGGCTGGCACTGAAACGTGGATATTGGCATAAGAAAAGAGAGGCCTATACCCAGCAGTGGGTGAATACAGGCTGTGGATGATGTTGATGATGAAGTAGGTGAGTAAATACAAACAGTTTCGGCTTCTACAACTTTTATATGTGATAACATAGTCTGGAGGGCGCTCCGCGAAGCCTGTGGAACCTTCAAGAAGCTTCTGTGCTTCCTGGGGGTCAGAGCTAGGCTGACTTAGTTAGCCAAGACCCACCACGAATAACGGGACGAATACCTAAGAGGATGCCGAATATTCGTTATGTAACGGGTGCCCTAAAAAATCGGCTGACAGCCGCGATTTACTAATGACTGTTTGGAACAATCAATCAAACTGTAAACGGGACTTCATCACTCGTATTTCGATGATACATTTATCTGTTGAAGTATCTAATTAATATAATTTAGAAAGGTAATAATTACGTGCGTATGACCTGGAAATTCCATCATTGGACGGAAAGTAGATGATTGAAATATAAAATTACACACACACACACACTCGCACTTCGCCCGCGACTTAGTCCGCAAAAATTGTGATATCTTGGCTAATTTATGTGATATAAATATAATTTATAGCCTATGTTACTTCCTGATAATTTAGCTTTCTATTGCTGAAAAAATGGTTTAAATCGGTTCAGTAGTTTCGGAGCTTATTCGGTGCAAACAAACGAAAAAATCTTACCTCTTTATAATACTAGTATAGAAAATAATATATCTTAGTACGAGTACTTTCCGTGTGTTTTATGATTATTATCATTATAAAGAAAGTTAATAACAGTCCAGTACATAATTTCGCTACATTTTTTCTTAATAGCTTTAAAGTTGAAACTTTCCGTAATTTCATCAAATAAAATGACTTTCGGAAATGTGTGGAATTATCAGAAATTATCTGACACTTGTGATTACAATTAGGCTTACCGCATAGGTCACTATAATATAGCAAACCATTAAAAAAACATTGTTTAAAAAGAAGACACGGCAAGGATTCGAAGGAGTCCTTATTGTTTCAGTGGCAAAAAACGATACCGATCATACAAAAATGCCAAATTAAAATGATGAATGATGAGCTAGGAAAGTGCTTTCGCGACAAACTACCGAGTTCACTGACGGTCTACCACTTTCATGCTTATTACTTAGAGCATAAAGGTGAAAGTGGCAGACCCTCAGTGAACTCCGTATACCTACTTTGAATTTTAGGGTAATATCAAATGTTCCTTTGAAGACAATCACAAACGACACTCAAAACCGCCACATATACTGTTTTTGTTAAATAATTGCCAGTGTTAATTATGCTCCCGTGTTTAACGAACCTGAAACCGGAACGCCTGAAAGAAAAACATTCAGCATAATTATCTCGCATGGTCCCACTCTGCGTGGGACAAAAATTAACCCAAAAAAAAGATGCCTCGCACCCGACCACACACATTTGTTTATTTTGTCCAAATAATTTACTGGCATTTGGACGAGCTTAAGTTACAGACGAGACCGACTTGTCAACATATGGGCCATCTTTAAAACAAAAGGACAACCCACCCGTATAATAACTTAAAAGATTAACAGCGATTTCTTAGAAGCTTTGGAAAAAGAAACAAAGACTCATATTACTTTCAAAAACTTTGCTCCGTTTTTGTAATTAATGGCCCTAATTAATCATAGAGAAACGCCAACGCAGCAAGAAACAGTCTAAAAAGTTTTTATTTAGATTTCTATTTGACACCCTTGACCCCCGAAATGTTCAAGAAGTCGTTTATCTCTCAATCTTCATAATGTGTTTACGACGGCCGAAAGTATCAAATTACTGAAAGAACAACGTAAACGATTCCGTAAAGATGGTTATCAGGATAATTACTTCGTACCAAGTGAGAAGCATTACGCTGCTTTCGACAAAATTACTATAATTTCTTTCAACTTAGCTCTTACACGTGAATAAACACCTTAATTGCGGTAACTGTAAAGTTCTCCAAAGAACTACTGCAAATGACACGCCATTTTTGAAAATCGATTTTTAAACATTTTTGGGACACCTAAGCTAATGACTGGCCGGTTGTATTGAGGCACTATGTCATGTTTCCTTTGCTTATTTTATTTTATGACCTATTGATGACATCTGTCAATGTAGTTATGTAAAAGCAAAAAAGTAAGCACAACATAACAAACAATTTCGGTGTTAATGAGCAATTAAAAAGTTTATTTCAGTTCAGAAATAAGTTCAGAAGTAATAAGTTCAGAATAAAGACGTAAAGTGTTGCAATAAACATAAATATGCATTTTAACGATCAAAGTAACTTGATTGTTTTCTTGCAATTTTTAGGTGAATTTCGCGAGTTCAACGTTCAAGTAATTTCTGCAGTCCTACAGAATTATGGTTGTGGTGTTCACTAGAAACACTAGTTAGGGTTTAGAATAAAACCACCAAATTATCAGTAAGTAGATGAACTACTTTAAGGGTACGTGCACTCGCTGCCCGGGATAAGTAAGGACTAATCGAGACGGAACGATACGCAACCTTAAATGTCATTCTACATTTATTAGTATATCACATCTCTTCCTTTTTATATGAAAATATTTATTTCAATTAGGCCATTAGAGGGCACTTTATGAAATGAGTTCATTTCATTTTCCCATTCGCTAAGGTAGTTTGTATGGAGAAGAATGGGGAAGAAACTCCATACTTACTCTTTTAAATTGTTTTACAAAAATGTATAGCTTATATTTATTGGTGTAATAGTTATAATATTAAGTTTAGGTACATATCTGGAATACAATCATTTTATAAATTATGTTACAATGTTATATAAATTATGCTAACATAGGTACACAATATTAAAATTTAACCATGTCAGATAAATTAATAATGTTTATAGACATAATCCAGGTGCAGATATTGTAGGCATATACATTGTTTCTTTAATTTTATAATAAAATAAGTTTTAAGTACAGTAGTTACAATATTTAGCATCATTTAGAATTCAGTCATTCATTCTTTTAAAGTACAATGACAATATTTCCATTTAGAATTTAATTACATTTTAGATATTTCAGTGTCTGCACTATTTAGCATGAAACTTACTTTATTGAATTATGCTTCATTTTAAAATACGGTTCGTAACTTTGATCTTACGTTTTGTGATCGATAAGTTTCGCTTGAGCAGTTTTCATTACCCTTATTTGTACCTTCTTTAGGTGTTACATGATGTTCGTCATGTGTCGGTAGTCTTGACCAGTTTCGTCATACCTTATGTTGCAGTACGCTGTGGTGTGGATTAAATTACGGAGATAAATTATTTTCGTTCATCATGATTGTGTTCTACATGATTTTTTTTCCAATCCCCATTCTCAATGTGTAGCTTATCTGCTATCTTCGTTTAATAGATCTGTCTAACTTTTGAGTGGTTGTATCAATTTCGAGATCTGTTTATGGTTATTTATCTCCACTTCACCTCTGAACGGTCTTCTATAAAACAGCTCTGATAGTGTGTGTAGTTGAGGAGTACTTAATATACATCATTAAGTACTTTAACAAATCACCCTTTTAGGCTGATTTTCGCATTGATTAATTCTCATTTGTTTAAGGATATTCCTGATCCCTGTTGTATCTCCCCATCTAAGCTCTTTGGAGTACTCTTTGTCTAGTAGAGGACCTTGTTTATTCCTTTTTCGATACAGAATATCTTGAATTCTTGAGACTACAAAATTGTCTGTCAAACTCAGATTGTATACTTGCAGGATTTCGGTTTAAGAAAAGGTTGCCCAATACCTTCACCGTGTCCAGAATTTGTAGAGAGAATGAATAATTTACATTTTTAATCTCTTTGTATCGACTGTAAGTAATAGTCGATAATCACGAACAGTTAATCTCCACTTTGCAGTGGACTCAAAAATCAAAACTTTATTCCTACAAGCTTCTGAATGTAGTTCATGCCTTTTAACTAGACTAGAGGGTTTGGGCTTGAGACTTAATCTATTTACAGTGTCTCTGCCTATATCGGCCACCAAGCTTTTGTGTTTAGTCTAGTCTCAATGTCCTAGTTCACAATGCTTTCACTCAGGTATTATTTTGTTTTCAAATTAGTGAGATTAAGAGTTTGGTTGCTCTTTAAAATTGTTTCATGAATTTCAGGTTACTAAAGTTCATGTTTAATTATTTATATTGAAGCGTTTTTTCTTATTATTCGACGCTGCAATAATCATTTTAAGGATAATATGGATAAGGTTTTTTTTTTTTTTTTTTTTTTTTGACTTTGAAAGCCTTCACTCACTCTCAAAGTTTACATTTTGTGCGAGATATAACCAAGGCTAAGGCTTATGATCTGTAAAAAGTTCATATATTCATACTACATAATGAGTATTGTTTTTTGGCCTGTCAGTAATGTCTTTTTTTTTTCGTTTATCACCGATTCTCTCGTTTGCGTAGAAGGTGATATTTGTTGTTATAAGTACTGAATTAGAACAGTCCTTTAACTAACAGAACGAGTTTACTTGCTTTGATATTTTGGGTCATACTAGCCAAATGTATGAATTTAATTCGGGAGGTATAAATCGTTGCCTGAGCAACAATGTTCAGTACAAACTACTGTACTCTCATAGATCGTTTACTTGTGATTGGGCATCACTTTTAAACTGACAATGATCTTTATTGCCATTTGAGTAAGGTTGCTGTTCGGTTGCAGCCCCTGATAAGTCTGTCCAATAACAGTGATCTTTATTCTGATTGCGTTATGGTTGTGTTTGGGTTGCTGTCAGACGTAAACCCATATTGTGTGCTTGAACATTTCAATAAATATTAATGGCCACTTGTTTGTTTGTGGTCAATTTTACTTTTAATTCTATCTGTTCACTTTTGTTGCACTTTGAGCCACTTGTTTGTTTTTGGACAATTTTACTTTTAATTATATCTGTTCACTTTTGTTGCACTTTGAATAAACAGTGTGCTTGTGTAGCCAATTTAATCAGTTAGTTTTATAATATTTACAACAGCACTTTTCTTTGAACATACTGTCAAGTGAATCTTAGAGATGTTATTATTATTTTTTAAATTATTTTTGCCAAATTGTAAAAATGGCACTTTTGTGTAAATTATGGCTCTATTAGTTATAGTAAATTTTGAACTTCTCGAGTGGTGTATGTTTCAATCGCTTTGAATGTATTTCTCAAGTGGTTTAATGCCTGATAAGAAAATCTCAGAAACTGAACGGTTTTAGAATTTATTTATCAAAATCTATTTTTGTGCAGTAAATAATTTTTCTACACTCTTAATTCTTTAATGTCGTCTATACAGGTGACAACTTGTTCGCATAAACCGGTAAAGCTCTTGCTTGTAACTAACGTTGACATTTTTGTATTATTTTCAACGTGATAAAAATCAAAATCAAAGCATTTATGTCAAGTAGGCCAGTTACAGGCACCTTTGAATTGTCAAAAAATGTGTTGCATAATAACCAATTTTGAAATATTGCTCCATAGTGGGCAAGTGATGTTTTTTATAATAATAGCTCCGTTCGTAGCACGCATATACAAGCAAATATGTTTATCATCATTAGGCTTTAAACCGGTACCATCAGATAAACCCAAGACTATGGTTTACTTCCAGGTTTAATGAGGTCCCTTTTACCAGTTCGTCTTTTTATTATTTTTCTTTGATCCCAATGAATTGGAACTCATCTAAAAAGCTGACAACTGGAGGAATTGTTTCGTAAATAGTGATTTTTAATTTGACATCTTTGAACTTTGGTATTGACTTAACACCTTTTACTCGAGAATTAAATAAAATGAACCATTTAGCAGATGTTTGGAAATCCATGAATGTTTAATTAGGACTCGTTTGCTTGTTGTAAACTATAAGTTTTGCGTCGTCGTGATCCATTCATGACTTGTATTTTTGTCTCATTTATCACTCACAAATCTACAGTTAGATTCAGTGATCATTTTCATCTTTTGGCATTATTGATTCTACTCTAGTCATTTGACGAGAGGTAAATTTCTTAACCCTTGTTTTGCTATGGTTCTGGCCTGGTTTAGACTCTTTATGTTTTGGCCGATGAGAGGTAAACGATTCTTTTTTTTATTGGACCTTGTTTTGCAATGGTCTTGACCTTTTACCATATTTTATGTGATTTGTATGATTTGCAGGGCTTCAGTCACTGACTGTTATTTGTGATCTTTACTGCCATATCGGCACCAAAGATTAACCTCTCCTCTATTAGTGAGATATTTGGTTTCATTTGTTGGCAATTCTATTAAGGCGGGAACCTGTTGCATTTGTACTGTGACTCTATTGTGAATTTGTTTAACGACCTTTTTACAGTTTTAAGAGATAACAATTGTTTATTGTTGGTGTTGGTGTTGTATGGTTATTGTTATTATTTTCGATTCTTGTTGTATCACCGAGAATCAAAATATTGTTTCTTAATTAAGTCGAGATAAGCACTATTGTAGTGTAAGAATTTCATTCAAGGTTGTCTCGACAATTCATTATTATTCTCACCAAAACATAAGTACAATAAAGTTGTTGAAGTTAAAATAAGCAAACTGCTTAACTTATTATTTTAGCTTTAATAAAAGAAACAAATTTATTGGTCGTATCCGGCCAATAACAAAGAGTTCTGTGAGTTCTGATAACATAGCACTTAAACCAAACTGTAGCTTGCGAGTCTCATCAAGGGTTTCTTTATAAGTCCCCGTTAGATGTTAACTAAGCAAGCGGCCACTTCAAATTATACACGTTGGAGCTAGGGAAGTACGATACTTGTATCGATACTTTGGATTTTCCGAATCGTGACTACACGATGCAATTCTAGGATCGTATTGAATGGCTTCGATCCGATTCACAATAAAAGTAATCGTATTTATTTATTGCTCGTATTTATTTATTATTTTGGTGTTGGTGACAGTACAAAACACATTTTAGATTTAGTAAAAAATTATTAGCCTTAACAGATTTCATGACACTTGTTCAGTTTTAACAATAGGTGAGGTAATAATTATTACCTTCATTACTTCGACGTTGTCGAAGGGGCACTTGGTTAAAACTGGAATTTACGAGAAAGTGTTCTCGTAGGTACATTATACATTCATTACTTCGACGTTGTCGAAGGGGCACTTGGTTAAACTGGAATTTACGAGAAAATGTTCTCGTAGGTACATTGCTTTTATCGAAGATTTCTTTCGATACGGCTACCTTGCTTTTATCGAATATTTCTTTCGATACATCAGGTTTTGATCGAAAATAAATTCTGATTGAAACTGGTATTTACGAGAAATTGATCTAGTAGGTACATTTTTTAAATTGATCTTTTCGAATTTGTCAGAATTTGTTTTTCGACAGTGTTGTTTGCAAACGGATTTGGTCAACAATATGTAGGTACTAGGTATTCCATCTTTTTTTTTTTTTTTCATTTTCATTTATGGTCATTTAAGCCATTTAATTAATGTCGAAATACAGAGACGAATCAAAATGCCGTAACTTCATTTCGACATGCGGTTCTGTTTACGAGTATTTAGTGACGTAATTACTCAGTTCATCGATCCATGCTGCACATCCCTCAGCTTATCGCCGACGCGGATCGCGCATAGGATATTATATAAGTAACAATATACCTAATAACAATTGTTGATCGAAATATAACACAAATAGGGAAATAAACAGTATTACTTAAATACTGAATTTGTATTTTATTTTGTATTGTAAATAAGTAGGTGCATAATAATATATTTTAGAATAGTTTCATGTATCCTAGAATAGAATATTCTTAATTATGTACACCATACAAGTACCATTCACACAAGAAAACATTTCACATAGGGTGACAAAATGGGCGGTCTTATCGCTAAAAGCGATCTTTTCAAGACCTACGTAATTTTTTAGTTAAATATTTACTAAATAAACACAATTTCCAAAACAAATCATGATTAATACTGAATTTCGCTATAGTAATTAGTTCGGCCCTATTAAGTAGGTACTTGGGACTTAAACATAACAAGCGAAATGTTGGAGTACCTAATAGGTACACTTCTGCCTAATCCTATGGTGATTACTTGCGTGAATTTATGATGATGTTTGACACTCAATTTCACTAAGATCACCGTCGGGATTGCAGGCGTGGTGTTATAATGAGGCTTGTTACTAATTTTCACTGAGATCACAGTCACTATTTTTTTTTTTTTTTTTTTTGTTGCTGACCAATTTCCGTAAGCAAGTACATAATTTCACTTACTGCGCTTTTACTCGTCGCCATTGTGGTGTTCACTAGAAACACTAGTTAGGGTTTAGAATAAAACCACCAAATTATCAGTAAGTAGATGAACTACTTTAAGGGTACGTGCACTCGCTGCCCGGGATAAGTAAGGACTAATCGAGACGGAACGATACGCAACCTTAAATGTCATTCTACATTTATTAGTATATCACAATGGTTATTCTTTGTTCTCAATTCTTTGATTTGATACTTCCTTCTTATTTTCCCAGAGCTGTAGTTCGGACAAAAGTTTACGTAAGTATCGTGTTTTTGTAGTAACTGTTCTTCCTGATAATTTAACTTGAATTAAGTTAGTTTTTATACTTATTTTGGACCGGTAGTTTTTTTTTTAATGAATAACTGTTAATTCTTATGGTAATTTTTCCTGCGATAATATCAATTAAAAAACAATGAGCGTTAAACATACGGTGTTTCATCTGTTAGTGAGATGAAGGTTTGAATATCAAAAATGTGCTCAGCAAATACATAAATTACTTGTTAATAAAACTGCCTCGTTGTTCTAGCGGTGGAAAGCACAACTGCTGAGCATGAAGCCCTGGGTTCGATTCCTGGGTCGGGCAAAGTGATATTGGGTTTTTTCATCAGGAATTTCTCAGTAGCAGTCACGAAGTCTGGATTTGATCCCCGCTTCTGGCAATAGGCTGGCTCCGCACATGGGACTTAAACATAGCTGGCGAAATCTGGGTGTTCTAGTGTAGGTATACCTCTGCCTAACCTTTTAGGGATTAAAAGGCGTGATGTTAATGTTATATGTAAACAAAACACGCGGAAGTTGTGTTAATGTAGGAACTTGCATAAATATCTTATAGTATACAATTACATCGTATCAGTTTGACCCCTTGTTTGTCGGCAGCCGACAAATCAGTGAGCCCCAAACTTTGTTTTGTAAACATTCGAAAATGTCACATAAGCATTAAATAATCTTTGGAATTTCAACTTGACACTATCGTAAAACGTCGTTTAAGTTTAGAGGTCATAAACTCCTTTTGTCGGCCAATTTACGACTTTAACCATAAACTTATCGTATGGAAAAAGCTGCCATTTATTTTTTTTCGGTTGGGACATTATCAAATGACCCCCCCCCCCCTCCCGCTCTGGGCGGAGTGGAAGGGAGTGTCAGACTTTTACTGACTAAAATCCATCCATGTTCCTTCTTTGCCCTTTGTGTTCCAGGGCTGCGATATCTCTTTCGAACAGTCCCGCAACCCAAAGCTGCCATGACATATTTTTCATCATAAAATCAAATGCTGAAATTTCATGAAAATTCTTAAATTTCATGACAATTCGCATCACCCCGCCGATTCAGCTGATGTGTCAAAATCTTGTCGGGCATAATGGTTAAACTAAAGATTTCATAACTTTTTATTTTATTCTTATTCTTTCCAGCCATGCAAAAACGGAACAAAATATTGGATCTTTTTTCTTTATTTATTTTTTATCATCAGCCAGTCTATAAACAATGTACCGTGCGACGAGTTCCTACTAACCAATTAAAGATGCTTCGAATTTCAAAAACTATGCAATTAAAATATTTGTTTTAACCACTGAGTTTAGAGGTTAAAACGAGGTTCATTATGTTGTCATGGTGGCAATGACATGCCACAAGTGGTTGACCTCACCAAATAATGGGTTTATGGTTCAACAAACCATCTTTTTGGTCGCCATTTTAACTGCAAACATCGTTAACTCTTACAAGTCTGTATTTACATCAATGACATGGTTATTATTACTGTAAGCAAAACAGTAAAAAAGCGAATGGCCCTTGCCATAGAGTAAATTTAAAAAAAACACTTATTTGTTTACTTACCAGAAAGAATGAGTACGGAATCTTTAGATAATCAAGAAACTCAAATAGGAAACAATTAATTAAATACATAAAATTATACGCCTGTAATACCCGAAGAGTTAGGCAGAGGCCCTAATAGTACCTACAACACATTTCGCCAGTTATGTTTAAGTCCCATGTAATAGGGGGCGAGCCTATTGCCGTCAACCGGGCACAAATTCAGAATCCGTGGCTGCTACTGAGGAATTCTTTATGGGAAATCCACACACTTTGCCCGACCTGGGTATCGAACCCAGGACCCCTTGCTCAGCAGTTGCGCTTGTGACCAATCAACGCGTCATTAGTCAGGAAATAATTAATATTTAATGATTTCCATTTGTTTATAAAATTCGCGAACAATTTAACCTCTTTGCTAAAACCTACTGCAAAGGTTTTGCGTAAGGTTTGCCTCTCTATATCCGGACACAATAATACGAAAAAAAGAAAGAAACACACATCTGGCCACATAGAAATAACAATGCTCATACCATTGTTTCTTTTAATTTAGTGTCTACTACACACCTTCAACATGAACCTAACTCGCCTATAATAAATGCTAATTAAAAAGAATTCAAAAAAGTTTACTTTCAAAAAGGTATTCTAGGATTTAAACAATAGGTCTGTGAACTAGGATCTTAGAAAAAGGTGCTATGATTTATCTTCGTTTTTTTTATATCGAAATGGGCGTGCTCTTGACCTCGATCACACTTGATGGAAAGCGATAGATGAGGTCTATGATGGACCGAGCGTGCCCAGAAGATGACTGTGCACTCTTGCTTTGAAGGCAGATGGGTTAAATGTGGGATCCCAACACAGATCTGCAACTAATTTTCATAAAATTTAGAGAAGTCCTTCTTTGCACCACTCTGCCTCCATCTATCAAAATTGAATCGTTTTTTACAACGTTCAGTGTCTACTCTAGTACTCTTACCGCATAGTGTGCTGCTTTTAGCACTTAAGTTTTCCATGCTTTTCTTTTCAGCGCTCTCTCGAAACACAATGTTCTTCGACATCAAGCGCCAAACTCATCAGCACACAAACCAATCTGCATCAGCAGCAATAGCTCCGAGGCGCTCAGAAACTCAAGCTAGTCAGCACCGGCATTTATACTAGTATAGTCTCTCGAATACCCGCTATAGACCGACCGCTTTAATGAGTCCTCCGCCTTGCCTCATCAAAGGCACATTAAGCGTCCACAAATTCCTAACAATATCCCACAGGTTATTTGCTTTAAAATAACCATAATCCACGTAGATATTACGATACTAATTGAACCAAATGATCAACCTTCAGAATATTCCATTTAAATTGATACTTTCGCGAGGACTCATTAAAGAGGTCGGTCTATATGCGAGATCTTTCGAAGGACTATGACAGAACACACTAGAATACAAGTTAGCTTACTATAATAATCTTAATATATGCAAACTTTGACCATATTTAACCCTCAATCGTCAAGTTTCACATACCATCTCTTATTTCAACCATCAGATGTCTTAGGTCATCGCTCCCCGTGGGACGACATTACTAATTGCATTCAGTACAAGTAACATACAAAGAAGTACGACCACCACGTGGGCAGTACATCATTGGTATAATTATATCTATACTTAAAGGTACCTGATATAATAAAACTGAAGAGTTTGTTCGTTTGAACGCCCTAATTTATAAAACAAACCATCGGATGTGAAAAATTATTATAGTATTTGACAGCCCAATTCTTTAGAAAGGTTATAGGTACTTAAACATCACGCTACGACCATCAGGAGCCGAGAAAAAAGAGAAATGGTGAGTGAAACCGCGAGGCATAACTTGTCAATGTATAATGTTCAAAATGTACATGTAATGTACGATTAATCATCCTTTCTTTATGTGTTGTTTGAGTGCAAGCTTTTAAATCGAGTGGATTAATTAATCGGAGTGCTCTGAACTTTCAAGTGTTTGTTTATGTTCTAAACTTGGAACAAAGGAAAGAATTGGACGTTATTAATAGGATGCATTTGGATTCAACTTTTAATAGATATTTCAAGCTCATCGTCTGACAGTTCATTTAGAAATTAGATTATAACGATGAAAGTTTTACTTTCGATAACTGAAACAAAAGACTAACGAACTTCTGTCTCTCTAATAATAAACAGACTTGACACAAGACTTGACAGATAATGTACTGAAAACCAGCGCTGTGCTGTGGGTCGGGATAGTACAGCATCATGCTGAGTGGTAACCTGCTTGTCGCAGTCACGACGTGCAAGCTCTTAACTATTTTTTTTCTTTGTTTCTATCTATTTTGTTGTATTTATAACATTTGTTGTGCTTATGATTTTGTTAACTTATTTTGTTTATATGCACGTCATGGCCCTGCAACAAATAAATGTTTTTTCTTTCTTTATTTTTTCTTTTACTGAAATATTATATGCAGCCAGACTGCAGTCCTCTCGATTACGGTACATTTTTTATAACTATAGCTACAAGGTGAAAAAATTTGTGCCTGTTTGATCCTGCTAACGTTTAAACTTTTTAAATCTCAATTTACAGCTTAGAAATACAATGATAACATAGAGTTAACTTCCTCTTCACAAGTAAGTGTGCGAACATCCAAAAACCACCGTCATTGGCATAATGGTAGGCCACGATATGATATCCGATTCTCATAGCCGTTAGAAGGAACCCCTCGACAAATTGCAGCGCGCTCTCCACTCTTAATTTGTGTATCCTGTTTCCAAGGGGGGATCTGATGTCATGCGGGATACGACACGGAAGGGTATTGCGGCATTATTGAATAAAACTTAAATCAATATTATCTGTAGGTAATATATTAGTAGATTTTTCTTTGACTTTGGCATGGTTCCCTAAATGTAGCGACTGATGAGCTGTTATAAGAACCAGTGAGGGAGTTCGTTGAGTGTATCCAAAGCAATGTAATAATAACAATAATCTGGCAATTATTATTATTATTCTAGTAATTTAGAAGTACTCCTCGATACGGCTCCCATTGTGAGGAGGTTCCTGTCTCTGGAGCCCTAACCACCGGTTGCTTGGACACTGCTCCCGACACCGGCGGACTACTTTTTTATATTTTTAAAATTTTTTATATGTTTTTTTTTAAAGAAATATTTCAAAATGTGTAAAATATATGTGTAAAATGAATAAGGGAAACCATAATCTTAGGGTTTTAATTAAAAGTAAAATGCTAAACTGTAGTGCTTCTCAAAAAGGCAGATCTAGTTAAAATAAGGACCAGCTAGAAGAATAAAACAACTTCAAATAAAATTACAATTACACATTTTATATTCAACCTTTTGAGCACTCTTCGTTATTTAATAAACTTTTTGTTCATCTTCAAAGGCAAAGACGTTTTTTGTACCGTTTTTTAAATGACATCATCATTGTCACTTGACACGATGACTTTAATTAATTTACGTGTGCCTACATAATTAAGTAGCTGTGTACCATAGATAATACAAGATTGATCATCTGTCTAGTCGATGATTAGCATGAGTTTTTGTACCATCATCATCGATGGGACAGAATCATTAATTCTTATTACATCGCTTCAATGATTTTGCTGATTAACTAATTGATTTCAATGATCGAGTCTGTGAAACGGAACGGATTTTTGAATAAAGAAAAAACAGAGCGGATTAAATTATTAACAGTTACAAAAATACCTAGTATCAGAAGCTATGTAATACTATTAACATGTGTGCTGATGATCTTGAAATGAATGAAGGAACTATTATCAAACATAGTTAAGTAACTAAAAAATATTCTGAAGCAACGAGTTCTAAATGCAAAACGTTTCAGCGAAATCGATTTACTCGTTTACAAATGGATGCGAAAGAGACACAATTATAAATCCACTGGACTGTCAAACCAACTAGTTTCAACACCCCTGTAAAGACGCAATGAGTAAAAAATAACATTGCACACCCTAAATATCCATCCAATATTTTCTAAAAACCCCGCTTCAATATAAAACTGCTGATATTCTAAAAACTAAAGACCCCCGGAGAATGGCACGTGCTTTAACTTAGACTAACATGTCAAGCCCCCATTGGCTACTCGATACAAAGTGGCTGGGTCGTGCCAGCTCGCCTAAATGTCTGGCAGACTTCCAAGTCTACAGCACTTAAGGCCTAGCTACTGTGCCAGGGGTTAAGGTTGGTTGTGGTGCTAGCTAGGCGATGCTATAGGTACATCCTGTACCTATGTACCTCTCCAATACTTTTGTAATACTGTAGTTTCTGTGGGTTTTTAGCTCGTTGCTAAATAATAATAGCCGCTCGGGTCGATCTTTAGGTTACGCCGTGCTTGCCTAAGTTGGTCTATGGATGGGTGACCGCCCATTACATACCGAGTTTCCTCCGTGCCTCGAAAAGCACGTTAAGCCGTTGGTCCCGGCTGTCATTTGTAGATCTTTGACAGTCGTTAGGTAGTCAGAGGCCCAAAAAGTCTGAAACCAGTCTTACCAAGGGGTATCGGGTTACCCAGTACTAACTGTGTTGTGGAGGTCAGATAGGCAGTCGCTCCATGTAGAATACTGGTATTCAGCTGCATCCGGTTAGACTGGAAGCCAACCCCATTATAGTTGGGAAAGGGCTAGGCAGATGATGAGTTCTGTGGTTTTTTAAGTACTGTTAATAAAGTATAAAGTGTCTGGATAGCTGGCTTTATTTCAAGATTGTAGATGCAACATATCCGCATAGTTATAAACCTTATAAAGTTATCAGCGTTAAGCACTAACATGAACCTACTAAAAAAACAACAGTAAAGCAAAAAGGTAATTTCAAACAAAAAAAAAAATTGCATTACATTACATGAACAGAAAAAAACTAGTTAATTAACTCCTGAAACTTTCAACTTAAGACACTCGGCACTAGAGCGTCTGGTTCGTTTCTGTCTCACTCGCTCATCTTGAAGTGGATGTTCAGGTTATACAGAGAGTTCATTGACTCCATCGAACAACCATTTACAATCCGAATTGTATTGTCATAAGTCGCGACAGCTACTGTCCAACTGTTGACATAAAAAATGGCTCACAAAAACAAAGTAGGAGTACCTTATACCTACACGAGTTAAACAATAGTGTAGTAGAAAGGCGAGACAACTTGTACAGTCAACCGCACACAGAAGTAACCACTATTCAGGAAGATCATCTTATTCGTTTCTTCATTACTGAAAGTCGTGTCCGTCTTGGAAGCCGCTGAGGAGTCTGTGTCTTCGGAACTTCTCAGCGAGTCCCTTTTTTGATCAGGTTTGACAAACGAGTAAGTGAACGCTGGCGTGGCCCATGCTACGAAGGTAGCGTCATCATCATCATTATTCTCCTGCCCTCATCCCAATTTATTTGCGGTCGGCGCAGCATGTCTTGCACTGCTCTATGGAAGAAGAAGACAAGCTACCTTAAGTACCTCACCTTCATGTAGGTACCTTACTGCTACGCAATAAACGCCCAATCAATATCAAGTTGTCACCACTGTCGGTGTTGACTGTTCAATGTAGATTGGGTGTCTATGAATTTGTGACATGGCAACGTTTGTTTTTTTGCATTTGATACATACATAACAACATCACGCCTGTAATCCTTGAAGAGTTAGGCAGATATATACAGTCACAAGTACCAATATGTAATATGTATACACTTTCCTGAATGTAAAAGTAATTTTCTCGAGAAATAACGACTGTAACTTGGAGATAGGATCTTTTTCATAAAAATATGAGTTCCAGATCAGTATGTTCGTAACAACATGATATTTCACCCAGAACAGTAGGAGAAAAACACTTTTAAAAGTTGTTAAGTTTTAAAAGCGAGCCTATTGCCATCAACCAGGTAGAAATACAGACTTCGTAGCTCGTCCCGGGAATCGAACCCAGGACCTGATGCTAAGTTGCGCTTGCGACCAATTGATCAACGAGCATTGTCGGTTGCTAATTCGGTTATCAGCATGATATTGCATATCGATACACGTTTGACCATGTCAGTTGAGTAGGTTATCATCATCATAAAGTAAAGCAAATTCTGAACTGACAAATCTTAAACGAAAAAACACCACTTGGCAAACAAACTCAATCAACCCGTTTTTCTGAATTCTGCAAACGCTGAAAGAGAATAATTGAATTGGCGACTTTTTCGCTTCAATTAATGCTGCCAATCAAATCGACCCAATCAAAGAAATGTTAAATCTAATAATTGTACTTTGGAGAAAGCTCTTTTAATTTGATAAAGAGAGAGTAAAGAGTGCTCAGACTTCAGAAATCATTTTACTCACGAATTAGTAGGTACTCACCTAAAACATTAATTATACCCTCAGCAAAAACCTTAGCCACACTAAAATAAATTAATATGAAAGCAACTCTGTCAGTCTGCCTGTCTGTAAACCTTTCACGCCTAAAAACCTGAATGGATTTCGATAAAATTTGGAACACAGATAGACCTTGACCAGAGTAAGGACAAAAGATAACGTATCATCCCATCAGTTCAATCCCATCGGATAATTTCGAAGTAAACGCGGGCGAAACCGGGGATTGAAGTTAGTCAGAAATCATTCTTAAACCTTCCACAAAAAAGTATCTCTTACTACCGGTTAAGTTACTTACCGAGGTAAATGTATCCTCCATTAGATCTTCATAAAGACAGAATGTCAGTAATTAGTCATTGTCTTAGAAAGCTCTTTGATAATGCTCAGTGAATGGCTTGTGGTGTCAATGACACGGCACTTTCGTGACATTGGGAGTCTGTGCAATACTATGAGTACTGATTGTACCATGAGTCTTAACCAATAGCTGAATAGTACTTTATGGTACTTGAGTATGTCATGGTGGTTCTGTCTAAAACGTTTAATTATTGTAACTTGACAACTTACAATTCCTTGTTTTATCTAGCTGTACCTATTTTAAAATAAAGTAAGCACTTTTTTGCTATTAGAAGTGAAAGTAAGCGTGACGGTTGACTAGGGACACAGGAAGAAAACACGTGTTGCGCTGACCTCAACTAATATGCGAGGCCAGAAAAATGATGATGATTCCTAATTATTGGAACTGTATCTGTACTTAAATATAATGTTGACATTGTATTTATATTTGCACGTCGTGTGCATCGGCAGATCAACGCCTTCGAAGAGAGAAGAAGGTCGCAGCTAGACTTAAAGCGTTATAACCTTGAAACTAGGCCACCTGCAGCTATACCCTACAATTTCGTCAATAGTGTTCTGACATTCTGCTTTGTGCTCGGAGTTTTCAGCCAAAATTGCTTGCCACTTGAGAGCACATGATAGAGCAGCTCACCAAAGCTCTCGACAACCAGCCTAGAAAGCCATCGAATGCAGTCGCTGAGGCCGAAATTGGCTAGATGGCATCACCAACATCATCAATGTTGACAGTATTCAGCTGACATTAGAATTAGTAGTAGTAGTCCTGAATTGGGCTGGTGTGATGGCTGTTTTCATTAACATTTTAGCTCATAAATTGTTTCATGATTCTTCAGTTATAGAATGGATCCGAATACCTATACTTTTTGAGTTTCTAAAATCCTATTTCTACTAAGTAGGCAGGATACAAAGATTCATGGTTTTGAAAATAAAATAAGCGAAAAAGTTCCAAACATTTCACGACAACATTTTCTGTAAAGTGCATTGACATAATAATCTTATCACCCACACATCAGATATCAATGACATCATTATCATGACATGATTGGCATTGACACTTCTCTCTAGGAGCAATCACACGAATATTAAATACATAGGTACAGACGCCAGCATATCAAGCTACTACAATCTCTCAAATTTCTTTAATAGAGGTTCAAGGTTGATTGGGAAAATTTGACAGATTCAGGTAGATATAGATAGTTTTCGCGACGGTGTCCCATCCACCCCGTATAGTATGACCACTTTAAGTGTGCAGTTCAAGATGGCGTTGCTTGTCAAGAAAATTTGCATCGATACGTCAAACTTGCTACATTTATTTCAGTTCCATGTTTTCCCGCCTGCACAGATAAGTTGGTAGCAGTGTACATTCCAGTGGCGAAGGTTTCATACAACTCGATTCCAACCGGCTATCCTTTGGAAACTGGCACAATCAGTATTCCATAGACAAATAATAAAATCACATTAAAGATATGTACTCCGGCTTACCTCTTAAAAAAATTACCCTTCGCTACTGGCACATTCACACCTTTTGTCGTCATATCCAGTCTATCAGTATTACAACATCGATAGGTACATAGTCTTCTTTTGTTTATTTCTATCGACCTAAATACTAATGTATTGTATTTATTTATGTTTCGTAAGGAACCTTGAAGCTCGCGTCTCTTGCAAGCAAAGGGTCTATGGTACCTCGGACCTTGAAAGTTAATGACAACTACTAAAACAACTACGAAAAGTTACTGATATGTCAACTTTCACCTATGCATTTAAGATAGTATACTGATAGTACAGAAATATAGCAGTAGTATAGCAAATTTCCAGATGACTTACAAAGTCTATATAAAACAGGTTCGAGAAGTTGCACGTACAAAGCGTTTTTATACTCATGATGCGTCTTAGTTCTACGAACTTGTGTATGTATAATACCGACTCGCCAGCACACAGATAAACCCGGAGAGGTTTGCGTGTATGGCAAAACCATTGTAAAATTAGAATAAGTGTCTTGGAAAAAAAAAATGCTATAACTCACTGTACTATCAGTATCAATCACTCTTTGCATAAATATTTGAGATTTTTTAGAATACGAATCGATAGAATTTATAATTCTTTAATATTTTATTTATTTGACCAAGGTCTCTTTAAGAGAAAGAATGGGCTATAATTCACCACGTGCGCCCAGTGCGGGTTGGTAGATGTCAATAGTCTTTGAATTTGTGAACCCAGTGCTGGGGCACAGGCCTCCTATCAAAGAGAAAGAATGGGCTATAATCCACCACGCGGGCCCAGTGCGGGTTGGCCTTCGAATTTCTGAATTCATACCAAAAAATCAAATTAAATTATTTAAGAATCAGTAATCTGAGTGTCAAACTTCATTATTTGTAATGCTTTAGAAAAAGGCCTCAAAAAGTCTTTGTAAAAAGTTTATTGAAAATCAATGACTGTCCACTTACAAACATTCTAAAAATTAGAAGTTTTTTTCAAATAAGTTCATTCAAGTAAGTACTAACCTCAAACTTTTTTAATTCTCTAAACATTTTAGATAGTTTTTCCTTCAGTCTGCCAGCCAGGAAGCACGGGTACAACCTTCACGGTGTATGCTCCAATTGTCAATACATCAGTAAGAAATGTTTACCGCTAGTTTTTCTGGACAACTAAATTCAATAGTACTGCAAATTACACGGGTGGCCATTTTTCTTTTGTTGGTGAGATTGCCGTTATTCTCATGTCAAAGTAGTACTTCTTTTTTTTCGGATGGAAAATCATCAAATGACCCCACCCACTAAGGCGGAGTGGAAGGGAGTGTCAGTTTTCCTGACTAAAACCCATCCATGTTCCTTCTTTGTCCTTTGTGTTGCAGGGCCGCGGTATCTCTTTCGAACAGTCCCGCAGCCCCGACAGGCATCGGCCACACGTCAATGTTTAAGTTGTTCCAGGGCATTATATTCCTTTTGTCAAACAAATGTGTTTGTCGAAGCTAAAAGTGGGGAGGTTTAAGGACTAACAAGGATTGTAACAAACTGTGGGGGAGGTCATGATCATCTGCCTAATCTTATTCCGAACTACGTTGGGGTCGGCTTTCATTCTAACTGGATGCAGTATTTTACTTGGAGCGACTGCCAGTCTGACCTGATTACTGGATAGATAACCCTTGATAAAACTGGAAGTTAGACGTTTGGGCTATTGACTAAACGTCACGACTGTCAAAGATATCAAAATTTAGCCAAGACAAACAGCGTCCTAGCTATATTACTGACTAGCGGCCCGTCCCGGCTTCGCACGGGTGGACATTTATTTTCCCCTAATTCCCCCCTCCCCCTATTTTTTTTCTAGTAATAAATATACCCTATGTTACTCAGGGATAATGTGGCATTCTACTGGTGAAACATACACACGCACAAAAATACAAATCTTTCCTCTTTATAATATTAGTGTAGATAAACGCGTGGACCAATTTGGAATACTGGAGGACACAAGATTACAATATCCGTTTAATCATGACGATAGTATCCGAAAACAAAACAGGATAATAACAATAAGTATGCCCCACGCGTGTAGCTTCAACTGAACAACATGATGACGTCAACCAACACTGCGTCGTATTCCACAAACACACAAACATATCATAATAGAAAATCTGACCGTAGCAAAAACAACATGATATGACGTAGGAACTCGAAACTGTAATTTCTTTCTTGGAAGCAAATTCTATCAACAATATTTTTTTTTTTATCAGACAGTAGCTTTTGCCAGCACCCTTTGTCCGCGTGAAATTATTATAAAAATATTACTTCCCTATTTCAATCAGGTTTTCTTAACAATTTCATGAGTTTTAATTTTTCTTGCACGGGACCGTAGGAATCCTTTTTCTAAAATAACAGCCTAAGTTACTCCTTATACCGCAAGTAAAAGTCCCGTAAAAATTGGTCCAGCCGTTTCGAAAGAAGCAGACAGACTATCAGACAAAAATAAAAAAACTTTTTTTGCTATAAGTACCGTATTTACATTCAGACATAATGCATTCAGTAAAAAGTTGTTATTTTGATATCACAAACAGACACTTCAATTTAATTTATTCGTATAGTTAGAAGATAGAAGAAGAAGCTCTGATCTGCCTAGCCTTTTCCCAACTCCATATATTGGGGTCGGCTACCAGTCTAACCGGATGCAGCTAAATACCAATATTTTACATGGAGCTACTGCCTATCTGACCTCCACAACCTAGTTAGTACTGGGTAATACGATACCCCTTGGTAAGACTGGTTGTCAGACTTTTTGGGCCACTTACTACCTAAAGACTGTCAAAGATCTACAAATGACACCAGGGACCAACGGCTTAACGTGTTTTCCGAGGTACGGAGGAAACTCGGTGTGTAATGGGTGGTCACCCATCCACAGACCAACCTAGGCAAGCACGGCTTAACCTAAAGATCGACGCGAGTGGCTGTTATTATTAAGCGGAAAATACCTTACCTTACCTATTATTAAGCCACGAGCTCCTCCGAGAGATAAAGTTACGTTGAATGTACCAAAACAAATAATAAAAACACCATCTCATCTAAAACTCAATTCAGCTATAAATAAAACTTTCAGATTAAAATCCTTTTAAGTCCAGTCGTTTATACGCCACGACAGTAATAAAAATGGTGGACGCATACTTCAGCACCTCAGTTGGGGTAGGACAGACGAACGGACATAAAAACAAAAGCATACACTATAACGCGTCGTAAAAGTTGCATTAGAAAGTGATTACTGAACGTAAACAGTATAGATGAGCACACAAGTGTTAAGGCCATTGAAATGATAACATTAGTTTTGAACCTAAAAAATAATTGTTAGTGAAAATGGTCATTATTATTTTATTGCTATAAGAGAATAATGACCATTTTCTCTAACAATAGGTGACACATAACAAATGCCTAAATTAAAACGCACTGTTGAATGTTTAAAGTCAGTAGATAATCATTATGTAGAAATTCGGTTAGATTTTGCTTAGTGTTGAAAACTGGGATAAGGGTCGAATGCAGCTCACCGTCCGTCCGTCTTATGACGACAGGCCGTGTCGACGGCGCGTTCGTGTTCCACGCGCGCCTCAAAGAGATGTCAGCAACCAGGAAGGGGCCCGCAAGGGCCGATGCCTGCCGGGGCTGCGGGACTGTTCGAAAGAGATACCGTGGCCCTGGAACACAAAGGGCAATGAAGGAACATGGATGGGTTTTAGTCAGTAAGAGTCTGACACTCCCTCCCACTCCACCCAGAGCGGGAGAAGTCATTAGATGATTTCCCATCGGTAAAAAAAAAAAAAAAAAAAAAGGGTCGAATGCAACACATGGCGCCTAAGAAGTTTCTGCATTCCCCGAGTGTGACATCTAATAATTTCAAGAAATCAATTACAAATTGTTTGATTTCGTAATCTTAAAATATTAGTTACTTAGCCAAACATAGAACACCTGAATTGTAATTATAATGAGTTGGACAGAGATTATTATTAATTGCAAGGTAGGAAATTAGGAAGGAACTGGTGTTCATGACGGTGGAAATTTGAAATGTCGTAACGGCCATTTAGCTTGATGTTCGATTATCAACTTTAGGTGCCGAGCCGAAACGTAGCAAATCCATCAGCTAGTTCAATGTCCTTTACAGCATTTTAACTTTCCGTGGTACAAATGTAACACTGATTGAGTTGTTATAATCATGTTCTATTTACATAATAATGCTAACTCAAGATCTAGGACCATGTTCATTAGCAACTATATTGACTGCACCTAGCATTTATAATAATTATTACCTATTGGCACAGAAATTCTTGGTAATCCAAAATTTGTGCCTAACTCAATCAATGGCTTACATTTTCAAACCCTAGTCATTTATTTCGGTACTACCTTTTACTCACGGCTTCGCCCGCGTGTAAGACGGAAATAATTCCACGGGTAGGATAGTACCGGGATGAAAATATCGTTTCTAACCTACATGTCATCTGTTCTCCATATTATTATTTTATTTTGAAATTAATTCAAACAGCAGAGTTACTCTCTTGATCATAATATTGTCGTATACATAACTGATAAATATGGATGCTTGATATTTTAGCTGGGTTGGTGAAAGTTGACCGACGGGAGGTGTGGTAACCTTTAAAATTCTAAAAACGAAAATTTTGTAAGACCCTATCTAATAACTCCTCACCCGTAAACCAAATGTTATTAGACCATAAGCAACCCATCCCTTACAGTTTTTTTAAATGTCAAAAAAATATAAAAAAAACATCAGTGCTCGAAAACTTTTGTCAGCAACTATACTTTTATTCAATACCAAAGACTACAGACTCAAGTGCATGTCTGCAAAGGAATACTTTAGTGTTGAACCTCTATGCTTCAGGAACTTTATTGTTATTGAATTTCGATTGTCCTTTAACGTGTTCAGCCATAAAATATTTAAAAACATTCTTAAGACGTAAACAGGATTTAAAAAAAGATTAAAAAGCCTGTTTGAATTTTTTGTCCATTATCGGTTTTGGGAGCTTTTTTTGTAGATATGTTTGCGAAGAGATTATACTTTTTTAAAGTAAATACAATAGGCATAGATAAAAACGCTCTTGGCGCCATAGAGGAATGTTTTTTTTAGTATGCGGTTATGAGTAATTGTAAATTTGTAATTGTTCAATGCCTTTTACTCAAGTGGTTCTTTACGCAAAATAATTTGAGATAAACTGGGATACTTTAAATATAAGAAATGAAACTCCAGTTCTGGTTAGTGGAGAGTATTGTACAATGTTATCTCTACACAGAAAATGGATGTCTAGACACAGAAAAAATGGGGCTCTACTTATGTGTCACCAACGTAGATATACTTAGTTTTTGTGAAAATAATAATAAACTGATGCTTATGATTGCGTCTGTGATTGGGGTTGACTCACAGGGTTAAATAAAGTATGTGTTAAGCAATAGGTAACCACATGGTTTTGCAATTGCTTTATACTGGTTGGAGGACTAAAAAGATTTTAGCTAGCTACAATGTTTTTCGGTAATCAACAGGTAACTATATGCCTATGGTTCTGGCCATTGAAAGCATAACTAAAAAAACGGAATCACACAATTTACACAATTATCTCTAATTCAAAATATCACAATCATAAAAAAGTCCATTAAATCAATAAAAAACAAAATTAAACCAAAACAAGTTATAGTATTTATAATTACAAAATTCCTTCAAACCCTTCCTACGTTATCGATTGTTTATTGATCGACGCGTGCGCAAGTTTCGACGCAAGTGCTATCACGTACGCACTCCACTTTCGAAGAAACATCAGGAACGCACGGCCCGTATCGAATGGAAGCTAACTATCGAATGAATGGAATCGAGTTCGAGATCATCGATAACGGTAATCGTTAAATAATCGAGTAATTGGTGATTTTGTTAATCGGTTATTGGATCACCTAGTGCCCTGGGTTGAAGGGATTAGTTTTATCGGTGTTTTATAACAATTAGAGTCAGAACAGGCGATAACATTTCGATACGAACACCTATCTTTTTGGTCTCTAAGCGATTAATTTGGATCAACAATTGATATAGGACTCTGTGGGATCTACTTTAATAATACAATTTTTGATATTGGTATTTTGAGAACAGTTAAAAAGTATTTATGAGCCTAGATCTCGAAGCTTTTCCAGCCTTCAGCACCGAGCTGCCGGCTGAAGAAGACAACTAAAGACATTCATCAAACAGGGTACCAGCTATAAGTGAAATATTTGCAAATCTCTGGTCAATTTCCATCGTCACAAGAATCAGGGTACAAACCTTCTTTCCAATATCGCCAATTATTACTACATTATTTATTTATTTATCATCTGTGGAAGACTAACAGCTAACAAAACAGATTAAAAATAGTACGTGAAACTGACAGCCTATGACAAGTCTATCTATCTATCTATATGTCTATTAGGTTATATATCTTAGTATTGTGTATTTATATAAGTTTATTAATATTTACTTATATTTGTGTATTTATATATATAATATTTTAGGTTAAGTTAGGTAAGGCACATACACACATTATTCTCTTCCTTTTCTCACACACTACTGCCTACATTTCTTTTTCATTTCTCCTTTTGCAGGTCTGCTAGCAGAAATTTCTTAAGAAATAAGCAGAACCTATGTACTCATATATTATAATGTATATTTTTCTGTGTTGTCTACTTTATTTACATAAATAGTAAAATAAATAAATTAACTTTTATTAATTTATTTATTTTACTATTTACTATTCTCTTACAAAAAAAAACCGAACATGAGAACATCATAAAAATCTTCAATGTCACCACTCCGAAAGGATCCTTCCATATAACATTCCAATACCACAAGCTCCCTATCAATCCCCAATACTATACGGCTTCACCCACTTCAGTAAACCAATCACACACCTCCGTACACCTGCACGCACATGTGACTCCTGAGGTATCGTGAGGTATTGCGGTCAAGCAGCGCCCGCGCAGTATCACTTAACGTTAGACGAGATGCCGTGACAACCGCACTCACGTTGGGTGAGACGTGGTTAGCGTTGGTAGGTAGTTCACGATCTTGTTGTGTTGGGTTGTGAGGAAGACGCGTTGCTGGAAGGATATCTATACAAATAAATAAAATTTAAGTGTCTGTTTGTAATTTCAAAATAACAGCTTTTTACTGCATTCAGTAAAAAGCTTATAAAAAAAACACTTTTTGTCTGTATGTGTGTTCCGGCAGATCTCCGAAACGGCGGGACTGATTTTGACGGGACTTTTACTGGCAGATAGCTGATATTATAAGGAGTAACTTTGATTTTTTTTAATTTTTTTTTTAGAAAATCTATTAGTATTAGTTCCGTACTAAAAGTTAAACCTATGAAATAGTTAACAAAATCCGATTCAAATAGGGAACTAATATTTTAATAATACTTTCACACGGACGAAGGTTTCGGGCAACAACTATTTAAAAATTTATTCCTGGTTTCCGAGACCATATGAGTAAGCTGAAAGTAAGATTTTGGTGTCTGATGGGCTTAGAGCGGTTTTTATTGAAGGTATTAAAGTCTTCTTTAGAAGATTTCTGTGCAGTGATTTTATTAATTAAAATAAGGTCATGATTGTTATTGATGTTGGCAACTTTCTTATTAAAGTATCCTTCTTTAGCTCTAACTGCAGTAACTTTCAAACAGACAAACAGAACTAACTTATACAGACACATTAAGTTATTCTTATCTAGGTTCGATAAAGGAACTTATTTTGTCATCCCAGACTCTTATCCTACTTCCTACTAATATTATAAATGCCAAAGTTTGTGAGGATGGATGGATGGATGTTTGTTACTCTTTCATGCAAAAACTGCTGACCGGACTTTGATGAAATTTGGCACACAGATAGTTTAAGTATAAGCTGGATTAACACATAGGATACTTCTTATCCCGGTAGTACGATCCCGCGGGACATTACCGTACTCCACGCGGGCGAAACAGCGGGCATAAGCTAGTAGATGTAAGCATGTTCTTTCACCGATGTCCTTTAAATTCATATTTTCGCTCGTAGTATTCGTGCTCCAGAATACACCCGAAGGCCCACCAAAGCGAAGAGGAGAAGTAAAAGACCAATCACAGGAGAGACGGGTCACGCGATGTAAATTTCAACCAATATGAATTGCTCGAAACCCGCACGTCCTCGCTCTTGTAATAATCTCCGCTTTGGTGCAAACCGGGCCTAAGAAATACTACTACGGGGACCGCAAATTAAACCAGTATTTCAAGAAAAGCAATAAATTAGAATGACTGCAGTGCAGTAGGACAAGTTGTTAGCCTGTCTTCTGTAGTCGTATCTATGATTTATTTCTTCGTATAATTTATAGGATACTGTTAATTAATGCAATAACAACATGAACTATCTGTGTTAAGGGTGTGGGGGAGGGAGAACACCTGCTTTGGGACTCGATGGTATTGAAACGTAAGTTAACACGTTGAACGCCAGTGCGTTTTCTTCGTTTTTCCATTTGGGCCATGGGGGGCACCATTTGGTCGACAGTTAACTGTTCCGTTGGGGCCGCGGGGGACAACATATGACCGCGAGTCAGAGGTGATTTTAAGCGTCTCTATTGGGCCGGCGGGCACAGATATGAAGCTAATATGTATTTGAAGTGACCCCCACGGCCCTGCAGACAAATAGATTGTATTTGGTTTTTAGTAAAAACTATGACTTAGAAAAATATGACAAATAATTTCGAGACAAGACTTGTTTGTAACTTCTAAAGGAAAAAGTGTGTGTGATAATGTGTTATTTTATATTTTTCCATAAAATTACTATTTATAATGTGTTGTAAAACACTATACTGTTACTTAAGTAGTTAACATCTGGTTAAAGTTGTACTACATAGCTGTTAGGATTTAATTTTTCGGGGATAGTTTGATAAATGAAACTACATCAAACATGTATGACAAATCGACAGCTCCTTTTGCCCTATTACAGTCTAGCACGATTTTCGGCTTCGATACCGTTTTTCCTCGCTTTGTAATTGTCTGGAAACGGTCGGAATGTTTGGTCGAAAGAACAAGTACGTCTCTTTTATCTTTCCACTTCATAATAGTAATTCCATCTTCGCTCTCTCTAGCTATATATTCACCCGTCTTCAGTTTAGCATTATCAACCTCTTTTGGTATATTCCTTCTATTTTTTCTAATAGTACCCACTAGATGTGTTTCATTTTCCGATGACCGACACCCCGACCCCCGCGGCCCCCACCAACGAAAAACGCGATTTATTTCCGCTTGGGCCATGGGGGGCAACTGTTGAGTGACAGTAGTATTTTGGTGAAATAAAGTCACAAATTACTTTTCTTCGATTTATTTCATGTGATTTGGCACATTTTCTAGCCCCTAAAGCAATAAAAACTGATACGTAAAATTTAACAATCGGGCATTTTTAACCTGGCTCCGTTTGCTAACTAAGTGAGGCCCATATGTTGTCCCCCACGGCGTTTAACGTGTTAAAGTGAACAGTTAATTCATTTAAAATCATTCCTTGAGTTGGCCGTGAATTTGCGAGGAAACCTATCAGAAATCTTCCTTTCTAGCCTGGGAAAATAAGTAAATTAGATTTAGTTAGTAGTTTGCTTTCAGTGATTGTCTAGCAGCGTGACCATCGGACTGCCAAGTAATAGTTTTCGAGTTCGAACCCAAGACACGCAACTCTGATTTTTCGGATTCATGGATTACATCGTGAGGAAACTGAACTACCATGCCTGAGAGATATTTCTCGACGGCATGTAAATCCAAGTCAGAGGCCCATGGGTGGCATAAAAACTCTGACACCAGGTTAGGCACTAACCACACGATAAAGAAAGAAAGAAATTAGTATTTTATACTGTGTATTGTATGTCATAGCGTTAACAAAGTGCGAAAAAATCTGCGCATAAAGGAAGCCACAAAATATTGAAAAAAACAAGCGTCAAAACGAAATTTACCTAGATAGAGGGAGTATTATAGTCATATCAGTCTCCCTGATAAACTAGAAAGTTTATTTCTGCAGCATATCCACACTGGTGCTAAATCATTATCGCATACGCATATTGCACACAAACAAAAAAGTCGAACAACCGCGTAGATAGAGAAAATAAACGTGAAAACGCGATCAATGCTCAATGAAGCGCATCTTCCATGGAACTGTTACTACTTTAAACATTCTTCGACCATTCATACGCAATGCTTACGTTGTTTAGGCCGTGTCGACGGCGCGTTCGTGTTCCACGCGCCCCTCAAAGAGATGTCTGCAACCAGGAAGGGGCCCGCAAGGGCCGATGCCTGCCGGGACTGCGGGGCTGTTTGAAAGATACCGCGACCCTGGAACACAAAGGGCAAAGAAGGAACATGGATGGGTTTTAGTCAGTAAAAGTCTGACACTCCCTCCCACTCCACCCAGAGCGGGAGGAGTTATTTGATGATTTCCCATCCCAAAAAATAAAACATTCTTCGACCATTCATACGCAATACTTACGTTGTTTACACGTTTTCTGGGCAAAAAACTGGACAAACTGGCGGGGCTGGTCGGTGTCTAATAGCTAAATACACGAAAGAGATTGTGTAACATCAATTTGTTCAAGATGGTTTTTGATAGATATTGATTTTTGCATGACCTTGCTGCCCAAAAGCAGATCCTAACTGGAGCTTATAAGAACAGTCGCTCTGTCATCATCTGTCTAGCCTTTTCCCAACTATGGCTGCACAACTGAATACCAGTATTTTACATGGAGCGACTGCCTACCTGACCCAACAACCCAGTTGGTACTGGGTAATACGATACCCTTTGGTAAGACTGGTTGACAGCCTTTCGGGCCACTGACTACCTGTAACGACTGTCAAAGATCTTCAAATGACAGTAGGGACCAACAGCTTAACGTGCTTTCCGAGGCCCGGAGGAAACTCGGTATGTAATGGGTGGTCACTCATCCACGGACCAACCCAGGCAGCTGCGGCTAGTCATTAGTCATTTATTCATGAACAATAGATTGTATCTGAAATTACATAGAAAATTAAGTACATAAGGAGAAAAGAAGAAAACAAAAACACCTGCAGATCGACCCGAGGTGCTGTTATTATTTAGCCACGAGCTCCTTAGTCAGAGAACAGTAGCTTAGTACAGGGTCAAATTGAATTACTTAGCAAAACTCCGCAGCCGTCATTTGATATCTAAACATAAGTCAGAAAGGGAATGCTTATGCTTATGCATGTTGAAGTAGTTTTTCTTTTGTAAAAATAGAATTGTTCTTACTTTGATTTCACTTATTATTGAAGTTGGCTGCCTTAAGTGTATTCTAAGTGCCAGAACAGTGTGGGTGATCATTTACGGAAGTTACCTGGTTATTTCTAAGTATTGCAATTTAATATAATATTTTTGCAATTTGCAGGTCAGTGTCAGGCTGTTTGTTGATTAAAATATGATTCGAGACCACACCACTTATGTATTTACAGAATTATAATCATTGAAATGATCAATATAGCCCTCTAAGTTCATTTAATCCCATTGAATGACTGTTTCATCAAAATACGTAAGAAATTTTGAATTTCGGGGCTACCTCCTTTAGGCGCGAATTACACAGAAACGGCGTAAGGTGAAGGCGAGGCGCAGGCATGATGCCGCTTCAAATCATTTTCACACAAAATGTACGTAGGCGACATGTCGTAAATTACACTCAAGCGGCGCGGCGCAGGCACGCCGTTCTTTCGTTTTCTTATAAATTCCACGCCTGCGCCACATCTTACGCCTTACGCCGTTTCTGTGTAATTCGCGCCTAACATCGGTGTTTTCCTGACCCAAGTTTTCACATTACTTACTTAAGTAGGAACCTATGTAAATAATAAACTGAGACACTTAATTATGTCAGTATTCATAATAATACCTAATACCGTTAAGCTAACTAATAAGCATTATGAATCATATACTTACATAATAACAATAACAAGCCCACGCAAATTCCATTACATGATTTACATCTCAAGTATTTTTTATTACCTAACAATATAATTGATAATAACACATTGCAGTCCAGTGATGCCAATCTAACGAGGAAATAACCATTTGATAGGACTTCAAATTATAGCGGGAAAAAAAACAATATGGCGGATTCTTTTGTTTTAATTTTAGGAAGTCCTCAAAACGAATGAACGTATTTATTTACACTGTTTATAAATAACTCTTATTGTTAAGACTTTAGAGGTGTAATTTATTTAATTCGTGATTTAATTTAGTATGAATCATTGTTGTGTTTTGTTGGAGTAGGTATCTGAACTGGCAAATGGCAACACGTAAAACGTTTTGATAAAGATCTCCTTTGTTTTATTTTGTGATTAAAAAATGGCTGAGTTTATTACTGTAGCCAGCCTGCCTGTAAATACTGTTTTATTTGACGTTTACCTCCGTAAGTGTTCATGATCCTAAATTAGTTAGGTGGTACTAAATCTAGGTAGATCCCGAGGGAGGTCCCGTCACGTCAAAAGAACGCTGAGCGACAGTGGAAGGGGTGTGTCTTCGCACGGGTACAGTCGCATCCTGAAGTACTAGGCTAATTGTTTTATAATATAAGTGTAATTTGTTTTATTGCAGAATCATAATACTTACTTTACTAGCTACTTTTACTTTGTACTTTGAAATAGATAAGAGAAAAAAAAATAGATAATGTTAACTTGATCGGTCAGCGTTCTTTTTACATGACGGGACCTATACTTTATGTTAAAATCTAACATATTTGTTTACAAAAATTGTTGGCTTTTGGCTTCCCCTATGGTCTATTTATTTTCCTTACTTCCCTATTTAAGCATTTATTTTTTTATTCTCATGATGCCTTCTCATTATCTATTTAATTCAATTTATAATCTAACTAGAGCTAAAATAAAACAAGAAAACAGAAACCCATCAATTACCTCAAACCAATTGATTCAATTTATAGATGTCAGCCGGCAAATTGCAGTAAGTAAACAAGTAAAGAAAAACAACCACACAAACCTACTGAGCTAATAATAATACGACACTCCTTATACGCCGTATCGTATCGTATCTAGGCGTAGTGGCGTAGTTTACTACTATTCTATCGGTGGCCGATCTAAAAACGGTATGAAAGTGCACCTGACAGGATCGGTGATAGGGCTGTCGTAGGGTCGACTCATCGGGAAAAAATCCGGGTACTTATGTAGTCAAAAAGTAACTTTTTTTTTGTTTGGTAAAGGCACCTTTCCGGGATTTCTTATTAGAAAGAGGGATTGCTGCAAACTTTGACGTAGGTAGGTATGTAAGTAAGCTATATCAAAAATGTAAGTAGGTACTAGGAGGTTTTTTTTTTCATTACATTTGTGATTATTTAGGTATTCTGCGGAAATCCTATCTATTTCTGGAAAAAAACTTAGAAATAAAAACAATATCACGGTATTATGTATGACACATGCACATGTACACGGAGAACAGCTGAACATCACTATGCAAATGTGATTTGACCAACAAAACATAAAATTGAAAAAACTTTGATCCGTTTTTTTGAAGTATTTCGCTACAGCAGGTGTTGTGGTAACCCTAGCGAGCAACAGCCTATATTTAGTAGTTAATAGAAGTGTTAATTGCGGCGCGTGTTCACAGACAACTGCTTCTACTTTCCTACAAGCTTCCATAAATGACTTTTTGTCCAGCTTTGAGCACATGACCACCGTGCGGTTTCTAAAAGTGAGAGGTGATGTTTGTTTACAATTTTATTTTAATCGCTTCTTTTCATTGCGTACGACTATTTTAATGTTAGCAGATACCCATGTATCTGCTAACATTAAAATAGTCGTACAGCTATTGAACGTAACTGAACAAAATATTCTAACCATACATAGGTTTGCCGCCTTTAACTTAAATCGCCAAAAGATTGATATTTTAAAGTGCAGAATTTTGGGTGAGGTATTGTTCGTTTTAGAAAACAACTAGCGACATCTGTTGTGGAATAGCAAAACCATGTACGGCACAAATGAGTTCTAAGCGCACGCCATCTAGTGCCGAATAGTAAAACTAAAATGCTACACATGTTTCTCAAAGTCGACGTTTTGCGAAACGAGATGGCGTTACTGCAACAGTTAAAAAATAAACTGATTCAATAACATTAAATTATTGTATATATGAAAACTAAATCAATCAGTGAAACATTTACTGATGTTTAACAAACTACACTGCTTACAACACTGCTTAGTTTTTATTTTTCGAGACGCGTATGAAATCATAAGTGAACAATCATTTATATGGGAAGTTCTATAGAAAAATTTTATTCCAATAAAAATGATCTTCTGTTAATTCATAAATTTAAGATTTATGCAATAATTTAATGCAAATATGTATCTATTAACATTGTTTTACGACGCGATAAACTTATCAAGTTATCATACAGCACAAAATATTACTGTTAACTTAGAATGGATACCGAAACACGTCATTAGTAGGAATACTTATTTCGACCATCTTACTATGAGCTGCGGTGTCCGAGTGGTTAAGGAGATGGACTTGAAATCCATTGGGTTCTACCCGCACAGGTTCGAATCCTGTCCGCAGCGTTCTCTTTTGGTGGTGATAACAAATCGGTAACCAATTATCACTCTCTGATAATAGTAACAATTTAATGAATTGCGATCCGAATATCATTGTTTTCAAAGGGATTTGTTATTCTTTTTGTTTTTGAAAAAATCATACCCTTTTATTAATAAACAACACCTAAAAACACTAAATAAACATAAAATAAAATAATTACAAATTTAAAATTAATCACAAAAAGATTCCTTCGAGCCGGATTTGAACCAGCGACCTATGGATATCAATGATTTGTACTCTACAGTCCACCGCTCTACCAACTGAGCTATCGAAGGTTGATAACTGAGAACGAAATAGCGGGCAACACTCCGTTTAATACATAATTATATGACGTAAAACTGCTATTTGTGTTGCAATGTATGTATGGTGATTAGTTGATTACAAATTAGTTTAAGTTACAACAACTAGAGCTTAATAAAAACAATTTTTTAGATGTAATTAGGTACCATAAACCAACTTTTTGGTGATTAAGTCAGAAATAACCATCAGTCTTGGGCGTAGACTAGCGGGGTATGACTGAGAGAGAAGACTAGTCAGCAATAAATGTAGTGATAGGAGAATTTTGTAAGAAAATTGATAATGTATTAAGCAACAACGGTATCGTGGTTAATTATATCCACCAAAATGTAAATTCATTCATTGATTGGCATCCTTGTTTCACCTACCTGAGTACCTATAGAACTTTTTATTTTTTTTATTTATTTATCGACTTACATTTACCATTACAGCTAACCAATGCGGTAAATGTGCCTTAATACATACTTAACTTAATTGTTACTTATTACAAATAAAGCATTCCTTGTGAATTCACTCAGAGAACAACAGAAATAAGTCCGACTCACTCGCTATGAGGTTGAGCGTGCGGAGCGCACGCGTCATTGGATTTATACTACAAGTTTCAAAGGAATCTGCAAATTAAAAATCGTTTTTTTCCACAAAATGGGAGCCACTAATGTTATAACGTTGCTATTCAATAAATGTCTGCCAGATAGCAAACATTGCAATAACTTTGTTAGATCTGTGCCATTTCCTGCATAATATTATTTTATCGCATCGACTGTGGAGGTAGTTTATATCCTCTTTAGTTTATAACATCTAGTACTTTACGTAACATATATGAAGGTAAATAAAACGCTTCTAAAGCATTTAAATATCTAATGTACGATGGTTAACTTTGTATGTTAGATGCAGTAAGTTGAAGTTTTGAGCTTTTGCTCGTATTATTTTATCAGGCGCTCATAACTTTTTAATGTTTTTGCTTAGAACTTTTTAGTTTCATGAATTTTCGGTGGAAAATGTATCACCTTAAAACCATTTATAAAATGTAAATTATTGGTAATTGAAATGACTCAAACCTCAAAAAGAAGAAGGTAAAATTAAATTAAATTTTGGTAGGTTTATTATTATTATTAGGTACACCCTAGACCAACACTTTTCGTGATTTTAGAATAATTAATTATTTATCATTAAGTATTACAAAACGAATAGTGTGCCTACAATATTATCATAGGTACCTACCTACGTGAATGAATGCCTAATAAACAGAAACGCAGTGTCTAATTTTTTTACCTACTTACTTCAGCATTAATTTTGGTGACGTTTAGTGTTTGCAAAAACGGCCTACACTACATCCGGCAGCCATAGGTAGGTACTCACGTAGTAAATATACCAACAAAACCAGACAGCAGGCTATAGGTATGACACAAAAATAAACCCATTAAGCACTACCTCAACAGCTTCCGATCAGTGAACTTACACTACTATACCGTATAAGTTTACAATCAATGCGATCTATTTCCATATCCGCTAAATCCGCCGTATCCGAGTCGGATCCGGCTCGGTTCAAGAGCACTGACCGCATGTCTGCATGCTAATAAATAAACTGAAATAGTTTTCAAGAGCATCCCTTTGTAGAATGAGCGATTGTAGAACTTTAACATCCGATTTGACACTAGGCGACATCTAAGTAAATAAATGGATAATCAATTGCGCGGTTCACCTTAGCGTCGGAAGTTCAAAATCCAACAATGATTATATTTAGTTAGAAGTTCATTTAAATGTCGCTTAATGAAATGAAACAATCTTTAGGTTAAGCCGTGCTTGCTTAGGTTGGTCTGTGGACCTGTGGATAAGTGACCCTGACCACCCATTTCATACCGAGTTTCCTCCGTACCTCGGAAAGCACGTTAAGCCGTTGGCCCCGGCTGTCATTTGTAGATCTGTGACAATCGTTACAGGTCGTCAGTGGCCCAAAAATTCTGACAACCAGTCTTATCAAGGGGCATCTTATTACCTATAGTACTAACTGGGTTGTGGAGGTCAGATAGGCAGTCGCTCCATGTAAAATACTGGTATTCAGCTGCATCCGGTTAGACTGGAAGCCGACCCTAACATAGTTGGGGAAAAGGCTAGGCAGATGATGATGAACGTAAATGAAACCGAGCACGCATGTACATATTATCTACGCTGCACCACACGAACAAAATAAACCTATTACAACTACTTCAAGTCTTCAACCATCCAGCTAGCAGGTCAACATTACTGATACTGTTAGCCTGTGTCATCCCGCTGTTGGGCAAAGGCCTCTGTTCATGACTTCCAAATTCCTTGATCCAGGACCACTGGTATTTAGTTTTGTCCAGCTCGTCCCGCCATCTTCTCCGAAGTCTACCGGTTAACATTGAATAGGGAATATGCAAGAAATACAAAACTTTTATTATTTCTTAAAAATGCCTTGTATTGGTCCATAAAAACATTGTGGTACACTTGTTTAATTTTCTAATACAACACTTACTTTGCAATTTAATATTTCATGTAGCGTGTTTTTGGTGAAACGGAACGCAAACTCAAAACGCATCGCCCCTCGATAACGCCGGTAGTGACGTCAAATACCATGTGTCAAAGAAACACTTTTATTTGAAAAGTACTTAAAGTTTCACTAAGATTTTATTATAATATTGTTATTGCAATGTTTACTTGAATAAAGGACATGCAATTTGCCAAATTAATATATTAAGGGTAAAAAATTAGATGTAAACAAGGCAGATAGAGGTAAATGACGTCACATAACATGACATGAATGGCCGCGACAGCCACGGACGTTTGAACTGTCGTAGAAAATTGTAGGAGTTTAATTTATTTTTTGAGCGACAAGCAGTAGTTGAACTTAACTTTTAATTATTTTCTTGGGTTGATAGTATTGTATTTTATTGATTTAAGTGAAGAAAAAATTACATGCATATTCCCTATTACCTAAATTAAAAAATCAAAATACTCTTACTAAAAGTTCTTCTATACTATTCAGTTTATAATCAATACGATCTATTTCTATATCCGCTAAATCCGCCGTATCCGAGTCGAATCCGGCTCGATTCAAGACCACTGACCGCAGGTTTGTATGCAAATAAACAAACTGAAATAGACTTTAAGGGGTTCTCTTTGTAGTTTGTAGAATGAATGAATGTAGAGATCGTACTTACCTACTTGAAGACATTGAAAAGTTGTTAATCAGCTGTTGCTGGAGATGTCTGTGAGTCCTCTTCTGAAGATATTCTATTTATCTCGGTAGTATGATCCATGACAATTATCGAACTCCACGCGGGCGAAGCAGCGGGTATAAGCTAGTGTTGTGTCTCCAGACAGAGGACATCTACAGTATAGTCCTTTATCGCTAATTGTCTAGAGCTTCAAGCCTTGCCTACCCAGCTCACTCTAGATAAGTCTGATGCTCGTCGCTTCTGCCAACACGTTACGATGCCATGTTTTTCGGGTATGGTGACACTTCCTTTTCCCTTGAGGATTCCAATCTATGACTTCTTTATGTATTTGTTCGGAATACCTCCAAAACCACACATCGACGCCTCCAAGCAATAACGCGGTAATCGAAAAATCAAAATTTTACAGGAGAAAAGATTTACTGATTTTGTCAAATATCTTTTCAACGAGTGGGACTATTGAAGTCATTGATGTATTAAATGAAAGCTATTTTTTTGGGAAGTCTACCTGTGCCATTGATATGAAAATCCTTTTATTCAAAACCTAGTTATTTATGAAAATAAATAATACCTGAAATTTTATACATACAATATTACAGTAATACTACTTACGGGGTTATTGCAGTAAATTTATGAAATAAAATATTTCATAACATTATATTATGGGCTTCTACGGCGTTATTTTTTATTTTATGGCTGATAGATAACTTGTTTGTACGGAGTTATTGTGGTAATGTCAAGTAATTTAAAAAAAGGTATTAATAAATAACATTGTTATTAAGAGGAAAATTATAAAAACAGTGTTATTGTTACCACTCGATACCATTTTTAAATTTAAATGTAATATTTGAAGATAATAAACGAAAAAATACAATAATAAAAACATTGTTAGTGAATATTACGGAACACGTATTTTAAAATTATTTCAACAAAAACCCCATAAACACGTTTACCAAAAATTTCATGAAAATGATTTACGCCAATAACCCGGTAATCGCAACTTACCAAAATAAAAAAATTAATAATTTTTTCGTACAGACCTATAACAGGTTTTTTGCCGAAATATTATTGTGTCTAAATTCCCAACAATAAACACGTGTGTCATGATTTCTTTGTTAATATCAATAGGAAAAATCTGAAAAAAATTGAGAAGGTGTATTCCAGTCCATAGATGCCGAATTTGACATAACAGCATAAACCCCGTAATAGTACATTACCGAGTTCTTGTTTGGGGGCATCGACATCATTTTTGGGGTTGAAAGTGGAAAATTTTGTAAGCTTGCGAAGTCTTCAGCATCTAACTTTAGCACTCATAAATTGTCAGGGCCAAGGAAAACCCCAGCTTGTTAAAGATATATAATTTTTTAAATCTCATAAATCGTTTCAAGTCTTTGTGTTAATTCAAAGCTTTAGAGCTAGTTCAAGAAAGAAATTGGCTGCTCTAGACTTACCTACTTGTTATTCGTACATATTCACAATACTTTAAACTTTAACATACACGTGCTTCACGTAATAACTACTAAATGCAGCTAGATTGACCCAATACCAGTGTTTCCATTGTGCCTATACTACCATTACTACCCAATATAAAGGGTGTAAATAGACCCTTAACGAAGCCGAAAGGCACTTATTCTCCCCATCAATGCGATCATTTTTTTGTTCTAGACCATACCTGGGAACCTTCTAGTTACGGAGATATTGGGGGTCAAAGTTCCAACTTTTTCACAAGTTTTTTTTTAAATACATGTTTTTAATGTAAGATTTTTACTTTAAACACCTTCACGATCCCCGTACTACACAATCCATCCATCAGCACAATGTTTTTAGTGCGTTACGTTGAGTTTTACCGTAAAACGTGATTTTTCACCCCAAAAAAAAAGGCGTTTCCCAGCAATAATTTTTGCGTAAAGTTACTTAGTTTGATGTACAGAATGCTTGGTTGACGGCTTCGTGAAGAGTCTGTTTACACCCCGTATTCGACACTAATAGCGCCATATTCCACTGAAAAACGAGTTTATAAAAGTTCCCTCGTAGTTCGACCACTGAATGTAGGTAGCACTTACAAATAGTGTTATCTTCATTGTAGGTAAATGTCAGTGAAGTTCAGTGGGTGGCGATGATTCATAGGGCACGGTAAAACTCCAAAGGCTTAACACAAGCGCGCGGTGTAAACGAACAATTGAACATACGAGCGGTTTTTTAATCGAAAACACTACAATCGTATTGCTTTAAGGTTCATATTTTTGCGACAAAAACAATTAATAAATAAATTCTCAAAATTAAGTAAATATTATACATGGTGTAAATGAATTGTTGGCAAAGACGTACGACGAAAAATAACTCTAATGAATTTTTTTTGGTGTTAGAAATCACGATTTACGGTAGCGCTCAATGTACTCACTCAAAATATTGTGCTGATGAATGCATTGATAAGTAGAGGGATCATGGAGGTATTTAAAGTAAAGTAATAACATTTAAAACTTGTTTTAAAAAAAACCTGTGAAAAAGTTAGAAGTTTGACCTTCAATATCTCTGTAACTAGAAGGTACCCAAATATGGTTCAGAAAAAGAAAGATGACAATGACGGGAAGAACAAGTGCCTCTCGGCTTCGTTAAGGGCGAAACGAATTGTTCTTTTTCTTTTCCCTAACCTGATGTCAGACTTTTTATGCGGCCCATGGGCCCCTGACTTGGCTTTACATGCCGTCTAGAAATATCTCTCAGGCTTGTTTGGTTTCCTCACGATGTTTCCCTTCACCGAAGCAAGTGATAATTATACCTGCTATGTTAAAATCGCTGTACATATTTACACCACGTTTATTCATCGCTCGCTCGTGCTAGTGCCTCTTATGTTATATAGTGTACTTACCTATTATCTATGGTGCCTCTGATCTTTGATGCCTACGCATAGCTGCCTACGCTTGATTGGTGTTCAGGTAGCTGAGTGATGAAATGTGAAGTTTATAATTTACATACTCTTTGGTTTCAGGATGTAGGTGTAGTAACACAATATTTCTCCTTTGTGAAATTGTGAGAAATTCATTCAATTATTCATCAAAACTTACAGGTGAATAGAATAAAAAGAACAGAATAAAACATTCTTTATTATTTCTGTTACGGCTAAAAGTCGACGTAAGGTTACACCTAGTTTTAGCCGGCTAAGTAAGGTTGCAGCTAGTTCTAGAAATAGGTAATGGAATGGTAGGGAATGGAATAGGTATTGGTATATTCACTTCAAGTCACTTCTTCTTCTTCAATCCGTATCCACGCAATGCTGATTGTAGGTCTCCGCCATTGTACGGTTCTATACCCGGTCTTGGGCCTCCTGCATGCAAGTCTTGCTGCTTGTTTGACCAGGTGGTCGGCCATCTTGTTCCGATAGACGTACAGATATATATTTTTGTAAGCCTATCTTGTAAGCTAAGTCCTCCCCTCTCTCCTTCAAAACCTCTCCATCGTATTATTTGTGATCTTAATAAAAAAAAATCCTAGATGCACTATCTATTAACCCTGACACCTCGATAATAAGAACTGCTCTGGTTTCCAAGCATAATTCTCACCCTACATTCTAAGCTAACACTGGCCAACATCTTCTCACTATCATCATAACTTCCTTTAGCGTTACTGAAGTCCACTATAACATAATATTAAAAATGACTGGTTTCAGTGTTTCCAATCTTAGCGGAGATAAGCCATCGGCGCGGGAGATATTAAAGGGCGCAGTAAGTGTGTGCGCAGACACAGGTGCACTCTCTGTTCCTTTACTCTCATAGTTCGATGGGGCGGCAATCCGACACGATCGGAGAGAGGTCAGGCGCAGGACTCGGGGTTATCATACCGCCAACTTCCAAACTCCGGGCTGCTACTGAGAAATTTGTAATGGGTAAACCCAATAGTAGTTTTTGCCCGACCCGGTAATCGCAAGCCCCAGGACCCCACGCTCAGCGCTTGCGACCACGAGGTCAACGGGGCAGTAACACTACAACAAACATATAGCAAATATACACACATATAGCTTCAATTTATAACACTAGTGCTAGTACACAAACAGACTTGTTAGTCGCAGTTAGCAAAGCTAACATTATAGCCGCATAGTCAGAATTGCCTAGTATTCCTACCTGTGTACTATTCCTTCCTACATACGGTTCGTGTATGTATCTCTTTGTTTACACTGGCAGCTGGAGTCCGCTGAGCAACGCTGCAAAATTGGCTGGACTATAGATACGGCGTATTTTTGTGACGTAAGCAACTTTTGGGAGGGAAAACGGTCAGCACATAGGCTTTATTCCGGCTAGACCAAAACAGGGTAATTTTGGATTTACTTAGAATTAAACGGGATATTTTTAAATGCACATCTTTATAATTTTTTAGCACACTAGGTAACTCCACTAATTAACTGAATGCATACCAGAAAAATGAATGCTGTGCAAAAAAACCAATTGATTAACAAAAAGTGTCCTACAAAAAAAACTAAAAAATCACACACAACGAGATGACCTTTTTTATCGAATACACACCAAAAATACGAATTGTTTATCAAAAATACTAACTTGCACTCTAAATTGTACAATCTTACTACGGAATTTCTAAAACTGATATCTAAAGTTTCCATTATCAATAAAAACGCTTTTGAGTTAGTTTTACGTATTTATTTTGAAATTTTATGAAATTAAAATATTCTCCTAAAAAGTCAATATGTTGTGCTACAAAAGTTAGTGACAGAAACGAATCGCTGCAAAACCGACTCCACGTAGTCTTGTCTGCCCTACCCCTAGAGTGTAATTTAAGCCAGCGTAGGGGCGGAGGAGCGAGGCGGCCCGCGAGCTGAAGAGCAGGTGGTTTTAACGGTCGCCGCCGTGGCTGAGGCTGGCCGGCTGAAGCCGGCCAGCAAGCCGAAGTTGCGGTGGTGAACGTAAAACCCATCTGCGACGATAAGCTCGCGTGGAACCGTCGGAGCCCCGCAGCACCGGAGCCGTGACAGAAACCAAACGTGTTTTGTGTACTTAATTACTGATTAAATTGGGTTTTATTTAGAATAAACGATGTTCCTAAAAGTAAATTAGGTGATGGTTTTCCTTAAAAAAGTTTTAATATGTTTGTTGACCTAAGGAATTGTTAGATATACTATTTTGATAATAGTTATTCGTTCAGTAAAACAGTTCTGCAAATACCATTAAACAATATATTTAATTTGATTTATTTAGTGTGCATAATTTTTGTGCAAGTCAGTATTTTTGGTTTAACTTTGAAATATTTTGTTCGAAAAAAGGGAATATTCAGATATCGATTTAAATACATGCCGAATTAAACTAGTTTTATTGTTGGTGGTGGCAATGGTTGGGTAATTTAATGAGTTCAAGAACCCCCATTAATAATAAGTTTACCGATAACTTACTGGTAATAAATTACGAGGCTAACTGATTCACATTAATTAACTGTGACAAACTGCCTCCGCACCCCATCGATTACGAACAGCATAAATTAATTGTTAACCCTTTAAAGGCAGTTGAATCATGACTTCGAAACAAAATTGCTGTTTCACCAATTCCATATAACACGTTCACCGGGAAACAGCCAAAAGGAATTAAAGCCGAACATTCAAATTGAAAAGCTTATTCCAATTTCAAATGCAAATCACCGTCATTTTTTTCGCTCGGTCGCTTTGAGCGCGGATCGCTCACAAACTCTCGCAAAACGGTTTCTACGTGAACGCTCTCCAATGAGCGTTTGGACCATTGACGTCATCACGAGAGCACAGCCGCCGGAGCCTCGATACTATTGTCAAACACATATTTAATTACCATCGTGTGCAGTGCGGCACACGCAACGACCTATTCAGAACGGAACAACGGCGAATTTCTGACCGATCAAATTCCAACTTTGTGCTATAAATATAAAGTGCGTTTCTCCTTGGTGGAAAATAGGTGGTTTAACCGTTCCATGGAGGTGTGTAAGGGTGAATTTCGGCCGATCCTGCGTTGTACTACGCCTGCGCAAAAAACAGTTGGCGAGCGCGTATTTCAGTTAAAGTAAGGCGGCGCGCCGGCTAGCGCGCTCGCCTGCCGGTCGCCCACGGACCCTCAGCGGACGCCGAATACCATTTTTCATCAATAAAAATAATGTCCTGAAGTGTTGAAATCGTGTGTGTTGTCTTAACCTGTCAATTTAGCTGTTACTGTGAGTGTTGCGGTAATTTTAGCTGCCCGTAGTGTCTTCCCATAGAATAGACGTGATTGACTGTTAAAAATGTCGTTGTTTTGATAAGGTGAGTTCTTGGTGTAAGGTCGGAGCTTGCCCTTGGTAATGGCAAGTACACACGTATGTATGTGCCACACATTGTGGCGAAATGTTCGCGTGACTCAGCTGAGGTGAAATCATTCAGAAAATTGCTGCCACATTCCACTGAAGGTTTTTTCATGCCTGCAGAGATTTGATACGATAAACGTTCGAGCTGTATAACAATGAATTTGTGGGGATGTCAGGCTATAAATTGGTTGAATAACGGGTCTGCTACTGGGTGTAATAATGTTGCAGATTGAGCTCATACAAGAATAAAGTTATGACTCATAACAGCATGGCAATCAAAACGTCGTAAACAGTTTATGAAATCTGGAATCTCGCATCGACGGTGTTGTTATACAAGCACATTGTAACACTAGTGCAATATAGGAGTTTAAAGAACAAAAGTCGAGCAAAAACGATGTCTGGTCAGGTTAAGAGAAAGGGCGGTTATATAAAAAGGAACAACTTGACATAACGGTCATTTCTGTCACCCTCGGAAGGCAAAGGGTCAACTAGAGACGTTCTGTCATTTTAAATCCAGTAGCAAAAGATGAAATATGTCCCATTTGATGGAAATAATTTTTTTCACTATTTGCCGGGGTACTATTCGACCCTGAGCTACAAAACTACCTCAAAAGCTCAATGGCGGATCGTTTATTAAAGTTTATTTTTTCTACACGTTCCAGATAAAGTCATGTCACGTCAATTGTGCGTTATAAAACTCAAGAAAGGCTCATTCGAATAATGTTAGATTCTGAGTATTCTGACGAAACTTCTAAACTACAGGGTAAGAGGATTTCCCTCTCTCTCTTAAATTATGCTAGAATTTTCTGTCTGGGGCTAGTCTGTATCATTGATCTTTTATTTCATATTTCTTGTTTGATAATTTCTCTCTTCTTTTCTTTCTTTTTTTTTCTTTTTTTGCCACACCATCTCCCCGTTTTTATTAATTTGCTTACCTACCGAAAAGTTCAGCCCTCGTACGCACGGTCGATTTTTGACCGCGACGTTTTTTTATCGTGCAGTGGATTTTCAACTCTTTGTATTGAGTTGAGCATGGAGAATACAACAGAGATCCTAGTGGAAAATGTCGTCGTATTAAAAAATTGCAATAATAACTACGGTAATAAGAATGTCTATACAGAGAGATGAATTGATCTCAGGTTAAAACCATGATAACAAGTGCCAGGTTATGATAACAATCCGTGTTACGATGAGAACCTTGGTGTTGGCTATAATCACATGCTTAAGAAAGCTCCATTCGTCTTGAGAACGGCTTAGTATGGTATTATAACGCGGGAACGCGTCATTTTATTAGGTGTTCGCACTTATGGTCTGGTTACAGGTGGACAAATAGATTTCCCAAAGGTTTTTCTGTTTTGGTTACAGGATTATTCCAATGTATTTCTAAGTAAAATGTTTGTGTAGCGTTATGCATAGCCATTGCTGATCAAAGGCTTCCTCTTTTTGCGGTCCATCATTCCAAAACTGGCAAAATATGGGTGTCTTAATAGGTTCACTGCTGCATAACCCTTCGGGTATTCAAGGCGTGATGATATTTTTTTATGATTTTCTTTGCCAATATCTACGCAATCTCCTCCCACCAAAAACGCGTCTGCTAACATCATCTTCATCATTATTATGCCGACTTTTACTTGCAGGATAAGAACAGAAATATCAAAATTGGTTTCTCTACTGTATAGAATTTCAAATTGACTCAATCCCAATTATTACAGAAGTTTCTCAATGCGGTGTAGATTAGCTTAATGCAAAGCTGAGATTTCCATCGCGCAAAAGGAATCTCATGTTATCAGTTTCAAATTATGTTTTTGATAAAAGATATCATAATTATCTTGAGAGTGAATACTATTGGCCTAAAAAGAGACCCAGATCATCTATTGTTGTCACTGTGTCAGGTCAAAGTTTTGGATCTGAATCAAAGTCACCTGAACTGTATTTCATTGACCTATTTCTAAAAATTGCTATTGTCAAGGCTTCGTAATCGGATATCTGACCAATTCTTGATGCCTTAGGCTCGAACTGCACCAAAACGGAGACAAGCGGAGCGCAGAGGACATGTGCAAGATTCGACCAATCACAGAAGAGACGATAGACGCGATGTAGATTTTAACCAACGTGATTGGTCGATTCCCGCATTTGGTGGATTCCGGGCCTTATAGTCAAAGTTGGAAAAAAATCACCGAATGTAGCCAAGTAGAGCTTCGCCTTCAGAGGATCCACCAATTAGAGGAACTGAAGGATTCAATGATAGTGTGACACTTGAGATTGGGAGCATGGGAAAGAAAATGTGTTTCGCCGATCCCATGAAACATGGGACAAATTATCGCAATGATGGGGAGAATAAGTACCTTTCGGCTTCATCATTCCTCTACCATTATCCCAATTTATTTGGGGGTGGTGCAGCATATCTTCGTCTTCCATACTTCTCTATTACTCTTCATCTCAGCAGTCACCTCCTTTCTAGCCAAATCATGTTTCACTCAGCCCATTCATCTTTTCTTTGGTCTTCCTCTACTCTTATAGCCATCTACAATTCTACATTCATACTTAAAAGTTTCCTTACAAATATCTGCCTAGCTTTTTCCCAACTACATCTGTTGACTCAAAACTTTTCTTACCATATCTAAAAATGTACTTCAATTAAGGTTTCCTCGAAAAGCAATACTTCACTGAAAGTACATACGGACCTGGGCACTGAAACCGCCTGAACCGTGTACAACATAATAGATTCGGTTTGGAAATCGCAGTTATACGGACGTCCAATAGTACCAACACAAAGGAGATGGACAATGGAAGCTGGTCTACTAATTTGGCATAGTTTGCTAGATTTGGATGTGGGTGATTTAGCTCAGTGAATGAATGATATGTTCCTCCATTATGCCCGATTGTTGTTTTGACCAACCGTGGGCCTAGAACGAACGCGCGCTGTAAACCGTAAGTCGAACGATTTTAAAATTGAAAATACTCGTTGCGCACATAATATGACTTTATTCTTCAACATTATGGGTGATAATCTTACCAAAAACAGATTTACGGGAAGCAGACCATCATGATGATTGTATTAATGTAAAGTTTTGATTTTTGGTTCAGTTTGTGATGGCAACATCACAATTTCTAGGCACGCTAGTAAGCAAGCTAACTGATACGATGCTCACTCATAATATCCCGCATCTCACCACAGACTAACCGCGTATAGCTCGTTGCTAATAGATAATAACAGCCGCTCGGGTCGATCTTTAGGTTAAGCCGTTATGTTATGATGATGTGTAAACAATAAACATCCAAGCGATTGCAGCAATCTCGACAGATTTGCTGTCTATTATTGAAGAGTTCCGTTTCATATCTCCGAAGTCCATGGTCAGATCTTGCCAATATTTCTATGGGACCAACTTCAAACAAAAAAAAAAATTTTACAAATCGGCTCAGGCGTCTTCGAGTAGGTAATCGGTGAACATACATAAAAAAAGATTCCGATGAATTCTCCTCCTTTTTTGAAGTCGGTTAAAAAATAAATAAACACCATAAGAACAGGCCTATCGGGTCCAGATTAGAACAGGGAACTAATAAAATAGTTGAGGATCTAGACAAGTGACAAATCCTAAACATTTCCCATTTCTTCAACGACTTTTCATCAGGGTTTACGTAAGCTTTTCGGAGTAGTGTCAATACAAATACATTTTAGGCTATTCCAACGTATTTACCGCTGATTGAACGTCACTTTGTATTAGCCCATCGGTCTTCCGACTGTGCTGACTGTCATTCCTTTGTGGCGTAGCTAGAGTTCCCAAACATAAGGTAGAATGTAGCTCTATAAGCCACAGACAGTAGAAATTACTGTTGTTCTGCAGGCTTCCTAGTTTCTCTTCTGATTAATTTCGTTGCGAGTTGCATGACAGTTTATTTATTTGCCGGGGATGCTGGGATTCGCAGGACTTCACAATGTTGCCGCAAGCGGGTTTCTTATTAGTTAGTAACTACTGTAGATTCTGACTTGGCACACGTGTTGCAGAAGTTGTTAATTAGGAGGGCGGGTTTCTTGTAAAAAAAAACTTACTGGTTGAATTGTCAGTTCAGCTCAAACGCATACGTTGGGGATTTAAGTATTCTGTTGTGAGATGTAAAATGGTATTGCAACTTCCATAAACTTTTTTTTGTCTTTGGTTTAGGCCTTTGATTTTAGTTTGAAATGACTTCAGATTCGGCCAAGCCTTCGGCTTCGGCTAAGATCGGCCGAAGTTTTGGCCGAAGCCGACGGTTTCTAACAAGCGCCGAATTGGACGAACAGTTACGAATGCTCGAGATTGCGAGACAGGAATTGATTATTCCTTGAGATTTTTGAAATCGTGTGTAATACAGTCAACACAAACTTTCAATTTAAAAAGACATAATTATTATTATCTTTAAGTGCCCATTTACGGAGACGCGGCGCGTCGGGCGGCGCGTTGCGCGGGGCGTCGCGCGGCGCGTTGCGCGTTTTTTCCGTTTACGGAAAGGCGGCGCGTGCAGCGGCCCGCGTTATCACACGCCCAAACACAAACATATGGCAATGTACGATGTTGTTTACGGAGACGCGGGGCGTGCGCCGCCGCGGCGAACGCCGCGGGCGACGCAGCGGGCGACGCAGCGGGCGACGCGGCGGGCGATGCGGCGGTATCATCTGCCATAATTATGTTGTATTTGCGCGTTTGCGCGTGCAACGCCGCGGGCGACGCGGCGGGCGACGCCGCGTTCGCCGCCGCGTTCGCCGCGGCGGGCAACGCGGCAACTTCAAGCGAACGCGCGTAAAAACGCTTCTCCGTAAACGCTCTCATACATCGCCATATGTTTGAATTGAAAGCGGGCCGCGCCGCACAACGCGCCGCCCGACGCGCCGCGTCTCCGTAAATGACCACTAAGCCAATCTGGTACTAAACTTAGGGGCTTCGGCCGAAAGTTGTGTCGATAGCCGATTAACGGTTTCGGCTTCGGCCAGAAATCAACCTTCAGTCTGACACTATACCTAAACAAGTAACAAATTCAGCAAGCCGTGTACCTTGGCCATTTGTAAACCACTGCAAAGGTAAAAGTGTCACGGTCAAACAAAAGGCGATCGCATCAAAACTCCACAACACCGCCACACCTGTAATTGCAATATAATCACAAAAAACATAACACGAGTTACTCATACAACCCAAATGACTCCCATTACTTGATTTATGAATGAATAATAGTAAAGGAATCGGTGTCAAACATGGAAATAGGCTTACTAGATTGTAGAAGTTGGTATTTTTGGGCTATCTAAACATTAGTACTGAGGTCAGTCGTTGAACTGTGGTAAGGTTTATTTGAAACGTGTCAATGGATTTGTAGGTTGAAATTGATGTAACTGTTAATAATTAAGATCACTGGTGATTACTTGAGGAGCTCGTGGCTAAATAATAACAGCCGCTCGGGTCGATCTTTAAGTTAACCAGCCCACCTAGGTTGGTCCGTGGATTTGTGACCACTCGGTACATACCGAGTTTCCTCCGTGCCTCGGAAAGCACTTTAAGTGTTGGTCCCGGCTGTCATTTTTAGATCTTTGACAGTCGTTACAGGTAGTCAGTGGCCCGAAAGTCTGACAACCAGTCTTACCAAGGGGTTGCGTATTATCCAGTACTAACTGGGTTGTGGAGGACCAATAGGCAGTCGCTCCATGTAAAATGGTACTCAGCTGCATCTGGTTAGAGTGGAAGCCGATACCAACGATATGAACGTGCAGTCTTTTTGTCGTTCTTCTTCTCGAATCGATGACTCAGATTTTATCCGACCAGTACGTAGCGATCTGAACAGCTCAGTCGGCTTCCTCATTCAAGACCTAGAGGGTGCAATTAGTTGTGCACGACGGGCTGGAGAGAAGGTGGATTCTGGCATATCTTTTGTTGGGGCTCCGCACTCGCATTGTGTCCGAGATGGGTCGATTATTGCAGTCTATTGGATATCAGTTATCAGGTTGAGGAAAAAGAAAGAAAATAACTTAGTCGTCTATAGAAGCAGGGATCACTTCCTGATTTCTTTGGAGATCTCTTCGGTCTTCCGCCTTCTAAATTCACATTCGCACAATGCAAGTTTCTTGCTTGCATGTGGCTACAATAAAATTGAAGAAATAAATGGCTTGCAGCGTCTCAGTAACAATGCGTTTAAACGGCGCAAAAATGTATTGTTGCTTCACACCCCTTTACAAGTTGCAATGGCTGTATTTGTCTCAATAAGTTTGACCCTTGTAGTCTTTATTCCCTTTTCCTCATATTTCTAACCAAAGTTAACCCCTCACGTTCACTACACACCATTAAAGGGGTTAACAACATACAAAACAACAATGTTTTGCGTATTGTAAGCCGCTTATTCCGATCTTCAGTTATGAAAGGTTGACGTCAACTAAAAGGATTTGCGAATGTAGGGCTACCATCCGTTCGGATTTGTCCGTACATGTCCAGCTTTTAGAACCCCTTGCGGACTTTGGTCAGCGTTATGCTTTTTTCCGCACTTTTCGACGAATAACGAAAAAAGAACGGTTGAAAGTAATCTGTCTTGCAAAGTGAACTTTTTTGCAAATTTTCACAATAGAAGCCCAGAGCCTGAATTCGGGCCCGGTTGATGGCAATAGGCTTGCCCCCACATACGGCTCAAAAAACGTAACTGGCAAAATATGGGTGTAATTTCTGAGACAGACTTCCCTCCGCTTACTTTGGGGATTACGGCCGTGATATTAGGATTTTGTGAATGTCTGTTTTTTAGTCAGGAATTTTAAAATTTCGAAATGGTAACCCTACGTGAAAGGGAATGATTAACGAGAAACAGGACTGACAGGGCTTTGCTACCCCTTTGTCATGAAATGAATGAATGGCCAACATTTTTTGTGGTTATATTTTATTTGAAAGGAATTTCTGAAGTGGATTATGGTGATAATTATGCATAATTGTTGAGATGTGTTAGTAAATCGTTTACAAAGGATTTTTTTATGGTAAAATGTTGTAAAATGGCAAATACACTCTTATTTCTGCAATTGGTAAAATCAATACCTACTGTGCATGCACTTGGTCGGTTTTTTCTTATGTTATTAAGTAGGTTCTGTAGCAAACATAATCAAATTAACAAAACGAACGCTAGCGACATCTATGACGCAAATTATGAACTAAAATCCTGAATAGCACAAATAGAGTTATCCAAGAGATAAAAATATGTACAACAACCAGACGACCACCATCGGGCAGTACCTACTAGCCCACCAGACAAAAATACCAGTCTGATCAGAGGAACCTCCCTTTTCAATCGGGGATGAGAAAAGTCAAAAATAAAAAAAAAGACGTGCGTCAAATATTTGTTAAGCGTTGTATTTATTGTAATTTTTTTGACATTTTGTATGTCACGTCTTGTCCCTGCGACAAATAAATATTTTTTCTTTCTTTCTTTCTTTCTGTACCTCAAACCCCTAAGGTTTCATGTCCGAAGAGCAGTCGGTACGTTTTCCTTGCATGTTGTTTTGTAACTTTTGCATGCCAGTTATGGAAGTCAATTACCTACCTTCAATAAAGGTTACCGACCTCTGTTTTCATGTCTAGATTTCTAAGTCAATACTTATGAATCGGGTCAGAAGCCTAGATACTACGCATAATAAGCAGCTATGGTATAGTTGAGACTTATAAGTCTCTCTATTTCTTTGATTCAGCAATCTTGGAAATATCTATATCTATGACATATAATAAAATTGTAACAGGCCGATGTCTGTGCAATGAAGATAATGAAAAAAAAAATGTTAGTAGAGCAACAGAAGCCAAAAAAACAGTTTTCAGAATTTTTGTCTGTCTGTCTGTATGTTTTTAAACGCATCACGCAAAAACGACTGCATGGATTAGAACGCAGTTTTCACAGCTCTAGTGCTAGATGCGTAACTTAAAATATAGGCTACATTAGATATAGTTTTGGACCCGATAGGTGGCGCTGTGCGAAGCAAGGGCGGGCCACTAGTAGCATATAAAAACTATAGCATTGCTGCCAATGGGAAAAGTGCTCAGAATCAGCATTGCCGTTGGAATCCAATGCTGTCTCTTTGGCCAGAAAAAAGGCCAGCTCTCGGGTCACGTGAAGAGTCGACCAACCGCTTGGGGATATTCCGAAATACTAGGTGGGCACTCGGACGCCATGGCTCTAGTTTTTCAAAAATGTGTCCAATCAGCGCGCTCCCATGCGATAAAAAACCGTGCAGTGCAGCACAGAAATACAGGTAGTTGGAGTGATCTAGTAATAAAATACCACCAAAATATATAACCAGGCCAACACCTGTCTTTGACACACTAAAGTCCTATATTATCTGCCTAGCCTTTTCCCAACTATATTGGGGTCGGCTTCCAGCCTAACCGGATGCAGCTGAATACCAGTATTTTACATGGAGCGACTGCCTGTCGGACCTCCATAACCCAGTTTTTACTGGGTAATACGATATCCCTTGGTAAGACTAGTTGTCAGACTTTTTGGGCCACTGACTACCTGTAACGACTGTCAAAGATCTACAAATGACAACCGGGACCAACAGCTTAACGTGCTTTCCGAGGCACGGAGGAAACCCGATAAGTAATGGGTGGTCACCCATCCACAGACCAACCTAGGCAAGCACGGCAACCTAAAGATCGACCCGAGCGGCTGTTATTGTTTAGCCACGAGCTCCTCCACTAAACACTAAAGTCCTATATAACCACGTTAATTAGCAGCTCAAATTAACACTATTATCTAACTCTATAACCCAAACAATAGAGTCACATGTTCTACATTTGTCACCGGATATAACCTAACTCACACACAGATAACCGACCAACACACAGTTAATTATACTTGGTTAGTTAAATGTTAACTAGTTTCCGACTCCACGCTGAACACTGAACGATATTTGAAAATCTGTTCACAAGTTGAAATAGGCCTAACAGTTTCACTCTAGATGTAATTTTTGTACACGCGATTATAACCCTTAACGTGTGGTTGTTAGGGGTTAGAAAAGCGTGTATATATTGATTGCTTGCCTTTTGTATGCGATGTACAGAAGTTGGTTTAATCAAAGCTCAAAGTTAGTTTAGATTGAACTGTTGCTGGCAGTTTTTTTTAGTTTTAGTTGTAAGTTCGAGTGGAGTTTGATCCGAGGTTTTATGGGTTTAGTTTTAAATCAAATTTTTTGTTGGAAATGTTGCAGTTGGTGGGACAAAGTTCTAACCGAGTCTGTTCGTGTTTCTGTTGGTTAGTTTTAGATCAAGGATAAGTTAACGAACCAAATAATGTACTTAGTTTATGTATTGTGGAGAGAAATAAATAAATCTCTAATCTTTATTATTTATTTTCTGTGATATATTTGTGTATGTAACATGAATTTTAAACTTGGTTTCAACAATAACGTATTTTTTTTTTACTAGTCCACATTTCACCACAAGTTATGTAAAGTTCTCTGAAAGAACGAGCTAGTGATTTTTATCAAATTCCCTGAAAAAATATTTAACAGGAAAACCAGTCGATATTGTAACTGCTTCATATGTAGCTATTTCCCCGAAATAGCCTGAAACGAACGTATAAAAACAATGCTTCTTTTTGTCCAGCAAAACATTCGAGCCAGGAATGTTCGGTAAAGCCTCCTAGTTAGACTTTCAGTTTTTTTCATCTTCTTCTTATTAGCGGGTCGATGGCAATCTAAATTATGTCGGCCCAGAACTGAGCTACTAGTTTGGCGCTTTCGGTAGCTACTATTTTTTTTATATTTATCCGATTCTAGAAAAAACCGCATAGACGTGTTGCGCGGACTGCAAATGACATGGCACAAGGGAAGGAAGATGATGATGAGTTCATATTAAATAATATAAAATAATAAATATAAATAATAAATTAATATCAAATCGTTTAGTTGACACTTCCCGTGACCCAAGGGCTGGCTTTTACTTTGGCCAAAGGCTTAGCGTTGCCAGACAACGCCAGTCTCTTGGGTACATTACCAGTTGACAGCGTTGAGCAGGAGTTTTTTGACGCCATTTTTTAAGTTAGTTACTTTAGGTTATTTTAATTTATTAATGTATATATATAAAATTAACTAAAAAATTAATTTAATAAACACATATGTTCATATTGGTGTGTTCTTCGTGGTGTAATTCTGAAAGGATCTCTTGCGCACTAGAATGACTTTAACTTTAACTCACGGTCAAACGTAAGCCTACTTTTAGTATAAAAACTTAACCTATAGGATAATTCATTGCGTGTTGTATGTAACTTTTGGTAATATTTTAGTGCTTTTTTTAGTTATATTTTGGAAAAAAAAAATAGTTGTTTAGGCGACGATTCCGATTTTCACCACAAGCTAAAATATCATTGTACAGCTATTTATAGATACTTTACGCTCACGCTATCTTTTAACAAATCTCACGGCGTTTGCGTCAGCAGTTCACGATTTGCCATTTTGTTACACACCCACTTTAACAATATCATCATTAGTAGCAAAAACAACAACCGATTCCTACTACACTCCCTCATAGACAACTCTAAAGCATAAATACTTATATTTATAAAACCAGCGACAATTCTAGGCTTTTAGGTGAAGGAGAAGTGACGTAGAACGGCACCATAGATGAAATATTCAGCAACCCGCAGTAACTGTGTCAACGCTATGACCTGACGATGACGTCTGACGTGGGGGTGTAAAACGAGGGAGAATTGGATGTGACGTCATTATATTTTGGTGACGTTGGTGTTGTGGGTGTGTTGTTGACGTAGTCAGCTGTTTTGTGTACAGACGCCAGCACGTCAAGCTACTACAATCTGTCAAATTTCTTTAATAGATTTTCTACTTTATCACATGCAGCATTAGGTTTAAGGTTGATTGGGAAATTTTGACAGTTTCGGGTAGCTTGATGTGCTGGCGTCTGTACCTGAGTAGACTTTTGTGTTCGAATGACTAAAAGTTCAGATTACGACACACACACCTTTGGTTCTGGTGACTATACATTTTTATGACAGACATGACTTGATCCTGCCAGGATCGCCGTTTCACGAGAGAACTTCTCAACGGTCAATAGTACGGACACTTTGCGTTCAATGTTGAAAGATAAACCTAATTTTCTTTTTTAAATTTTAATAATAGATTGTTTTTTTTTAAGTTTAATTTATTTATGTTTTATAGCACTTATCGTCAAATACGGAATAGAACTGAAATTTTTGTCCATTCGCACAGGTAGTTTTGAAGGGGAAGCACATTATCGATACCTACTCACTCTTAAATAAAATAAAACATAAGTAATAAAGAAGAGTAAGAGTGTTTATGCCCGGTTGATGGCAATATTCTCGTCCCCTATTACATGGGACTTAAATATAACTGGCAAAATGTGGGTGTACCTACTATCTGGTGTACCTCCGCCTAACCCTTTTGGGATTACAGGCGTGATGTTATGTTATGTAATGAATAAGAGAATTTTAAAGGACACTTAAAAGGCTCCCCCTATCGTGTGGTCATATTTACCACGATAAGATCTTGTTGGCATAGGGGATGAGAAAATTCGGAAAATCAGATGTTGCAAACTAGTTGAGGAAATTGGATGGTGATGGTGTCTTATATTTGTTACAGTCAAAACAGTTATTCGGTCAAAAACTAAACGATAATAAAAAATGTGTTTTCTCTTACAAAAAAATCTAGAATGATTACAACATAAACAATTTTCAACCTAATAAGTTATTAGGTGACCGCTCTTTGCACCATATCTAGACTCGACACGTGTTTCGCCCCCCCCCCCGGGGCCTCCTCTGAAAACACGTGTCAAGCATAGGTTAGGGTGCATGGCATGCTAATTATTGATTTTCCTGCATGTGCATATTTTTGCGGGCGGGAAGGCGGTGCTGCATCCTGCATCAAAAGCCTGGAACTTTTTCGCGGAATCAATACTAAGTATTTTGCATAACATTTTAATGTCGTGAATTTCCGTAAAGAAACTGACTCCATAACCTTATAAGTTTTCTAAGTAAATGTTAGTTATTATTAAAATAGTATTAACCGATCAATAGTAGTTTTGAGCGATTAACTGTGACATAATGCACCCCTGGAGTCCGCTAACTAATAACACAAAACACTACATTATTCCTTTTCATCATCTGCCTAGCCTTTTCACAACTATGTTGGGGTCGGCTCCCAGTCTAACCGGATACAGTTGAATACTAGTATTTTACATGGAGCGACTAGCTATCTGACCTCCACAACCCAGTTCGTACTGAGTACTACGATACCCCTTGGTAAGACTGGTTGTCAGACTTTCGGGCCACAGACTACTTGTAACAACTGTCAAAGATCTACAAATGACAGCCGGGACCAATGGCTTAACGTGCTTTTCGAGGCACGGAGGAAACTCGGTATGTAATGGGTGGTCATCCATCCACAGACCAACCTAAGCAAGATTCCTTTTATCAATACTAATATAACAAAAGCATTTGAAGACTCGGGTCAATCTATGTAAATTAAACTTATCAAGTCGTTTTATACGAATACTCACCTTTTTGTATGCACTAGACTTTCAGGGACATATCGATCGCTTGCTTGAATTGCAAATCATATTCTAATTGCAGTCTTTCAACTTCCTCGAAAAGTAGTTTCTTTGAGGTAAGAAATTAATTTGTTTTATAGTATGTTTGCTCCCGCTTGTTTTGGCATTGGCAGCCCGAACACGTCGATCGTGATTGTAATGCGTAAAATCAATGATCGCGATTCAGATTGATGACAGCTTGGTTCATGGGAATTATATAGGTACTAGGTAGATATGTCATCGTTAAATTGTAAAAACCGTTAGATTATAATCTATCTCGCGAGATTGTAATCTGTCGAAAGATTGTGAACAGTAACATACTGACGTTCAACCAATCAGCGCGCGAGGTGCGTTTCGTCGCATGCCATTTCACAATTTGACGGTTTCACTTCGATAGATTATAATCTACCGAAAGCGTTAAATTATAAGCAGTATGCTACGGTTCACAATCTTTCGACAGTTTACAATCTCGCCAGATAGATTATAAAATAACGATATTATAATTTTACGGCGACAGATACACCTCTGACTAACCTTTCGCGGAAGTGCAGAAGTCTTGTTATATTTGATGCTAATATTAAACTCTGTACACAAACACACAAATACATGACTTATAACTATCAACTATCAACCAGATGAGTAATATTTCATCGAACAAAGCTACTGACAGCTACTCATATTAACCATGACGGTTCTGACGTGTTTGACGTGTTTGCAATTTCTCCGTATTGGTTTCACTGATCCTTTCATACATAACACTCCACTGGATGACGTGTACCTATAATCCCTGCCTAATACAGGGTGTAAACGGACCCTTCACGAAGCCGTCAACCAAGCATTATGTACATCAAACTAAGTAACTCTGAGCAAAAATGTTTATAATAATGGTTAAAAATCATGTTTCACGGTAAAACTCAATGTACTGCACTCAAAAGATTGTGCTGATGGATACTTTGAATAGTAAACGGGTCATGGAGGTAATTAAAGTAAAGTTATTACCTTAAAAACCAGAATTAAAAAAAAAACATTTGACTTCCAATATCTCCGTAACTAGAAGGTTCCCAGGTATGGTTCAGTACAAAAAAATGATCGCCATGATGGGGAGAATAAGCGCCTTTCGGCTTCGTTAAGGGTATTTTTACACCCTTTATAGCACAGATTACGAGTACATTTCTCAGGGAGACAAAGTAAACAGAGCAAACGTGTGACGTGTTTGTAGAGACGGCTGACGTGACGGGTTGGCGTTTAATTTATATGTTTCGGTATTACTCGAGTTTTATCTGCAACAATGCTGCAGCACGACAAAGAGAATGCTAGCGAGATAGGAATGAAAACAATAGGATTTAGTCGCAAAAAAAACCAAATAACTATGGTTTAAGTTCTTCAACCTCAATTTATTATTTACTAGCCCATGCCCGCGGCTTCTCCAGCGTGGAGATGGAGAATATCCCACGGGATCGTAATACCGGGATGAAAAGTATTCTTTGTGTTAATTCAGGATATAAACTATCTTTTACCCTGTTTTTTTTTTTAATTTTGATGTGCGGGTTTCAGAATGATGTACTGAGTACGTGGTAACCGTTTTTGTATCGGTGTCACTTACACCGTGTATAACAAAAATTGGTACAATAATTAACGTGTGAACAGGTATAACAGACAAACAAACAGACCGACAGACAGACCCACCCTTGAATTTATAAAGCTTTGGCATCAAAGTAGGTACATCGGACATCGTTGTCTATGGTAGCAGTTTTACCTATACCCAATGATATTGTAAATAAAAAGCGCGCTAGTGTGATATGGTAGATATCGCACTAGCGCGCGCAAATTGTTGCAGACAAATTCAGACAATTGTCCTAATTAAAGTACTTCAAGCGCAATAGCTATCTCTTTCTGTATCATACGTTCTCTATTATCTATCGCAGTAATATTGTAACGTAACATTGTGCAACGCAACGATATTGTAACTCCACTCAGTATGAACGTAGCGTATCTTCTTTATAATATCATTGCCTTTACACCGCGATTCAAACATCTGTACAGATTAGCCGGGCTCCTACACGCTTCACTGTAGCCTCGGGCTGACTCGTACAACCACAGATTACTCAAGTTGCCAGTGATAGAGGATCAAAGCTTGACGTTTAACAGCTAACACGCTGACGGCTGACGTGTTTACAGAGGGAGACTACACAAGAGTGACGTGATACTGTAATGTAGGGTATAGACTATACAGATTGACCGCTTTATCGAACACAAAGCAATACCTAAATGTAATGCGAATAATATTGCACGCATCACGAGGAGGTCTTGTGCAATAATAGCAGCCGATCGAGTGGATCTTCAGGTTAAGCCGCGTTTGCAGGTTGGTCCGTGGATGGGTGATCACTCATTACATACCGAGTTTCTTCCGTGCTTCGAAAAACACGCTAAGCCGTTGGTCATTTGTAGATCATTGACAGTCGTTTCAGATAGTGAGTGGCCCGAAAGTCTGACAACTGGTCTTTGCAAGGGGTATCGTATTACCCAGTATTAACTGGGTTGTAGGTGTGAGATAGGCAGTCGCGCCATGTTAAATATTAGTGATGAGTTGCATCCGCTTAGACTGGAAGCCGACCCCAAATGTAGTTGGATCAACGCTAGCCAGAAGCCGCGATTTATATTGCACCCTTCGATTTTTAAGTACGCAATTATTAAGGTATATACTTTTAGGTGTCATCTAGCGTTTATCAAACAGGCAACATTACCAGTTCAACAGAGACTTTCACATAATATGTATCTATGTTCTCTTTTTTTACGTAGGGTAGTATATAAAATTTGCGAATGCAGGCGTCCAAGTCTGTTATCCATTTTTGTTCATTGTTCATATCTTCACAAACTAGATACGTCGTTCATGTCGTGTGGTAATAATATTATATTATATCGTTAGCAAGGTAGTAAGGTTCACTGCCCAGGGTGTGCCGGATGTAGGTAGGCATCATAGATATTTACATGTATATTATATTTCTATGGTAGACATCTACATATCTCCACACAGGCAACGAAATGAGAATATTTTCTTTTGGTTTATGTACTTTTAATGAAGTTTCCTTGATCGATATTTGCAAGTCATGTATTCTACCCGTTCATAAATATCTAATAGCTATGCATCATTTGAGACACATTTACATAACAAAGAAAGAAAATGTAATGAATTGAAGAATTGGTAAAAATGGAGTAGGGTATTCCTGATAATGATTTTTATTTTGCTTTCAAATATTTGTCAATGACCTTTCTAAGTACAACATAACATCACGCCTGTACCACGAAAGGTTAAGCAAAGATGACCCATTAATACATCCACGGCGAGCCTATTGCCATCAACCGGGCACAAATAAACAAGACTTCATGGCTGGTTCTCAGAAATTCTTGATCAAAAAACGCAATAACTTGGCCGACCCGGAAATTGAACCCAAAACCTCATGCTCAGCAGTCGACCACCAACGGGGCAGTCAATATTCTATGTATAAACATCTGAGAATCTTAAAAGCCAGGTTACCTACATTTACGTGAGTACCCAGCTCATAATACCGTACCGATAGATACATTTGAATCGACAGTCTACGTTTGTGAGAAAACCGCTTTTGAATTTTGCCAAGTGCATCTTTTGCATGTGACTATATACCGAAGAGTTTATGGGTAGCCTTCGTAGCCGACCTGTCGGGTATGACTTAGGTATATGTTATTTGGCCACGAGACACCACTATATTTTGCATGCATATCGAGATATTAACTCTAGTTGCATACTTATATATGTTTACGATTTTCGATGTAGTATTGGCCCGATCTTTCAAGCAAAAAGACTTGGTTTAAAATCTGGTAAATACTATTGGTAATATGACTTCCAAAGTTTTATTTTAACTCTAGTGAAAAACCATAACATTGCGAAGAAAAATTCTAACAAGCAAGTGTAACCATCAATGGCCTTAGCACCATAACATAACATCACGCCAGTAATCCGAAGGGTAAGGCAGAGGTATAACAATTAATACCTATACCCACATTTCGCCAGTTATATTTAAGTCCAATGTAATAGGGGGCGAGCTTATTGCCATCAACCGGGCACCGGGTAGATTGGGTCTCTATGGATTTGTGACAGTGACAAAACAATGTTTGTTTTATTTGCATAACATACGTGACACACATAACATAAAATCACGCCTATAATCCCTGAAGAGTTAGGCAGAAGTGTACCTAATAGTAGACCTACATTTCGCCAGATATGTTTTAAGTTCCATGTATTAGGGGGCGAGCCTAATGCCACCAACCAGGCACAAAACCAGACTCCGTGGCGACTAATGAAAAATTATTGATGGAAAAACCCAATAACACTATGCCTGACCTGAGAATCGAACACAGGATCTCATGCTTGCAAACTCTTGACCCAGCTGATTATCAAAGCCTTTGACCCACAAAGTATTCGAACCAAGTAATCCTTTAATCCACCACGCCAGCGTCGTATCAAAATAAATTATTTTAATTCAGCCCAAGGCTTCTCATCTCGCCCAATGAATTGCAGCGGCGACCTTATTACTTCACAGCAATTTACTCCGAGATCTTATTACTAAAGTGCATTTACTGGGATCACAGACCAACAGATCCTCATCATCATCTTCCTGGCCTTGTCCCATATAAGTGTCGGCGTGTTTTTTGGTTTTCTTCCATTCTCTCTTGTTAGTCGTCACTCAGTCATTGATTCCTTTTACTTTTATTTTATATCATTCCTTATAAAGCGTGTAAAAAGATCCTTAACGAAGCCGAAAGGCACTTGTTCTCCCCGTCATTGCGATCATTTTTTTGTTCTGGACCATACCTGGGAACCTTCTAGTTACGGAGATATTGGAGGTCAAAGTTCCAATTTCTTTTAAATACTACTTTTTAAAGTTTTAACTGTTCTTTAATCACCTCCATAACCCGTGTACTATTCACCCTGTATACGGGGTGTAAACAGACCCTTCACGAAGCCGTCAACCAAGCATTATGTACATCAAACTAAGTAACTTTACGCAAAAATTTTTGCTGGGAAACGACTTTTTTTTTGGGGTTAAAAATCACGTTTTACGGTAAAACTTAATGTAACGCACTCAAACGTAGTGCTTATGGATGCTTTGAATAGTAAACGGGTCATCGAGTTAATTAAAGTAAAAATAAAACCTTTAAAAGTGGTATTTAAAAAAAAATGTGTGAAAAAATTGAAACTTTGACCTCCAATATCTCTGAAACTAGAAGGTTCCCAGGTATGGTCTAGAACAAAAAAATGATCGCAATGATGGGGAGAACAAGTACCTTTCGGCTTCGTTAAGAGTCTTTTTACACCCTTTATATAATATAATACATCTATTCTTATTCTTTATTGCACACAAAAACCAAACCAAAAGAAAATACATACAAATTGCGATAACATAGTATCTATCTTTCAGACTAGCAATTAGTAGAAAGAATAAGATTTATAACAGCTCACTGCAGAGTAGTTATATCTTCTCTTAAAGAGAAGTATTGACCTTATCGGGCGCGCTAGCTATGTGGGTGATATTAGTACCTATTTAATATGATCAATCCCGCGTTTCCTAATGATTTGATATTTTGATGTCAATCTACGCTTCTTAGTTACTCCTAAAGTCCTAAAAATTCCACAAATAATTGGTAGTTCCGATATGACCCGCAATAACTTTCACGTTTATTTGTCTCACAACAAATCTATCTACAAAGAGAATTGCATCCATTCAAATTAATTGCAAAAATAAAACCAAAAACTACGAATGGCGGACCCCGTTTCAGAGAGCCTGCTAGACAAACAGCGACAAATGAAACTCCCCATTCTGAAAGGTCATATAGCTCGACTCCTACAACAGCACATTGTACAGCTTATTCTAAAAGGTCGTAGGTATAGCAATAGAGTTACCATGTCAAATACAAAAAATATGGATATTAATTTCACGTCTATGTGTTAATTCACTGAGACTTACTGAGACTTTTTAGAGGAAGAACAAAAAAATTATGGATGGACTGTGCGAAGGACGGTATGGCTAGAAAGGATTTATCTGCTGAGATGACGAGTTATAGAGAATTATGGAAAAAGAAGAATGAATGCTGCGCTGTCCTCAAATGCAATTCAGTGTGACAGTCTTTCAACTTTTCTGTAACTGACGCAAATGTCAAACTTCCTTGCACCCTATTCCTCCATCAATCCTTGCACAAAAAAACAACGTCAAACATAAAATGTTTGACGTTGTCACCAAACTGAACTTTTTGAATTAAGTTGTTATTCTATGTAAAAACCCATTATGTTTAGCAACTGAATCGCAAAAGCGTTAGTAGATGTTGGATTTTGTGTTTTAGAAAAATTTAATTTAATTTAATTTTGGGGTCGGCAGCATTTCTCCTGAGTCCTTGGATAAGGGCAGGAGAATGACGATTTACTGATAATTTTAAATAAAATCCTTTGAGGTGAAAAAAGTCCAGCCTAATGACCAAGGAACCCGGACAAAATGTTCACGGATGGTGACCCTATACAGCACAGTTGTTCTGAGTCTGACAATACAATAATTTGTGGCGGACAGTGGGAATGTCCGCGGCTTTGGCGCGGTGCGGCATGGCCGGCGGATGCGGACGTGACGTCACTTCCCTTCCCTTGGCCGCTACTAACAGCCTAAACACTAGCCCACTAGGCGGGGTGGCGGGGTGAACAGTCCGCATTGTCTCTTATTGCGTAAAGCAATAAATAATATGTGGACACAGACAAATACTATGTTTATTTATGAGATAATTTTATGTTTTATCGTTTGTGGTTTATCTTGCAAAGTAATGAAGAATAACTTGCTGTAAATATTGCTAGCGAATATAAAGGAACAATAAGGCCTGGTAAAATACCAACCTCCTCTATAAACAGCTAAAAACCATTACCGAATATCAAAACAATATGAGTAGCATCTAACTAACATTCAGTAAGAACAGAGACGAAAAAGTTAACAAAATAAATTAGCATCTGTCAGAATATGCTGTCCCACTGCTGGGCAAAGGCCTCCTCTTTCTCCTTCCACACCTCTCTGTCCTGTGCTATCTCTGGCCATGTTCGCCCCGCAAACAAGATCAGATCATCACCACCTTTCGCCGTGGTCTACCTCGACGGCGATTTCCTCCGACAGGCGTCCAGTGAGTGACGATCGTCGGATCGTTGTCCATCTCTCCGGGCGTACCTATTCATGCAACGTGGCCAACCCACTCCCACTTCAGCTTGGCTGTTTTTTTTCCAACATCTGCAACTTGAGTAATGGAGCGCAGGGCAGTGTTTCTTCTTCTTTCTTATACTATTTAAATTGTTCTAAAACACATAATCCAACATTTACTGCGTTTGCGATTCAGTTGCCAAACACGTAAACAAATAATGGGTTTTTACATATAATGACAACTTAACATACACAACAACAACAAAGTTCAGTTTGGTGACAACGTCAAACATTATATGTTTTTGCAATAGTAGGTGCTGGGATTTGAAATTTGCGTCAGTCATGGTATGGCCATGTGATGAAGAGGGATGAATTGCATGTGGCTAAAAGAGTGATGTATATAAAAGTTGATGGATGGAGAGGGAGAGGAAGACTAAGCAAACGATGGATGGATTGTGTGAGGAATGATATGAAAGAAAAAAGAGTACATGATAGCGTGACGGTCGACAGAGGAGAACGGAAGAAAAAATCGTGTTGCGCGGACCCCAAGTAACATCGGACAAGGGCAGGAAGATAAAATCACTTTTATGTACACAAGCCAAAATTGAATCAATTGAAAACAAAGCTTTGAATAGACAGAAAATTACATGAAAATTCAAACTTACAAACTCAATTATTGTAACAAAATGCCTTTCAAAGTCTACCTTGTTATCTGAAAGCCTTTGTTTCAAAGAAATTCGCACACGTCTATTTGATACACATAACTGCACATATTTCAAAGATATTTAATATTTGCGTGAACAAAGCATTTTGTGAAATTTCCGCTTCGTTGATTTTAAGATGGAGAGGACAAAAGAATCGGGAATCTTCGTGACAGAGGAGTTAGACATAGACTGTAAACGGTTATTGATATTTTTGTGAAGGACAGTATTATAACGACGGATTTTCATTATGGTTTTCTTATATTAAAAAACCGTTAAAATAAAATAAAAAGCAATCAAAGCGAGGACCAAGGAAACGATGGATGGATTGTGTGAGGAATGATATGAAAGAAAAAGGAGTACATGATAGCGTGACAGTTGACAGAGGAGAATAGAAGAAAAAAACGTGGGACAAGGACAAGAAGATGATGAATCAAAGCGAGGACGCGTAAAAGCCAAGAAAGGTTATCTTTTAAAAAAATAATTTAATTATCAATGCAAAGAGTTTATTTTCCAGTGTCATCAGTGTTTTTTCCATCTGTTTTCAAATATTATTATTTCACGTCCTTGAAACCAGACATTATTAAGGTGTTCCTGTGAAAGGGAGGAACAAAAGAATCGTTATCTTACAAGTGCCTTAGCCATCATCTCACTTATATCGCTACGACATTCTTTTAACTATAATTTTTGATCTTAGTTTACTTTACCCTAAAAGAAAATACAAATTAAGCAAAACATAACTATTGCACTACGGCGTCTTCGTCAATCAGCAAGTCTTTTGACGCATAGCCCCCCCCCCCCCCCAGGAGCCTCCATTTGCAACGGTCTATTGTAACTCTAGCCCATAATGCACCAGCTGTCTCCACTATGTCATCATCCCAGCGTTTGCATTGTCTTCCTCTACTTCTTTGACCCCTTGGTTACAGCTTTTGGCCACTTATAGATTTTATCACAGAGCATATGAATTTAAATAATAAAATAATAATTTATATAATTTTTCAATTTATGTTAACAAAATGTATTTTTCTTATTTATTTTTTTGTACTCTATCACAATGCTGTCCTATTTGACCGAAAGGTTGACTGGTAGAGAATGCCTTGTGGCATTAAGTCCGCCTATGTACCACTTTTGTACATGAAGTTTAAATAAATAAATTAATTAATAGGACCAGCCCATTTCCATTTCAATCTTTTTGTGTGAAAGGTCATCACTTAATTAAAACTTTGTGAAAAAGCATCACTTAATTTCGAACGCATCCTTTTTTCAGGAAAAAGAAAAATATAAAGATAAAAGATGATGTTATCTACCTTTCCACCGAATAACTTCATAAAACCGACATCTATTCTTCTAACAATTCCTAATTTTCAATATAGGCAAGCTGGTCATGTCTACTTATGCTGACGATCTTATTTGTTTCCCGGCATTATCCCACCTCACATAATAACATGTTTACTTACTTACACGTAACCGTATCAGCTTTCCCTTTCAATATCTTGTGTACCAATAATGGGGATAACATTACGAGATAATGGACGAGTGGGTCGCTTACTTAGGAGGTAGGTATACAGGGTGGCGCCGACAATAGGACAATAAATGAAAACATTGGTAAACTAGTTCATAGGAATATTTTTAAACTATCAAATATGTCTTAAAACAGAAATTAAAAAAACCGGCCAAGTGCGAGTTGGACTCTTACGTGCGAGCATTTTGTTGTTAAACTACATATTAACAGTTTTCAGAATTTTCCTTGTATTTGTAGTATAAGACGATATTACTTGCCCATAGTGCTAGGTCAACGGAAAGTACCTTATAAATTTTTATTCCCTTGAGTGTCGAAATAATTATGTTTTTTCATCTTCTTTTTATGTTAACTTAGAAGTCTGATATTTTCACAGATTCAAGCGACTTGAGGTTTTAATTTAAATTCGATACCTCCACGCGTTCCCGAGATAAAGGGTCTTGACGGACAGACGGACAAAGTGATCCTATAAGGGTTCCGTTTTTCCCTTTTGAGGTACGGAACCCTAAAAACAAACTAACTAAATAGCATAAAACTATTAACGAAATATAATACTATTTATAAACTTTTTTGGTTTCCCAACAGTTTTATTTATTGTCGCATTGTCGGCACCACCCTGTATATGTGTTACAGCTGTTTATGTCTCATCTTAGAAGGCCAATCGTGTTACAGGCGATTTAGCGAAGTAGTGACTATGCCTCTTCGGTCTAGTGATTGTAAGCGTATCTGCTAAGCATGAGTTGCTACTATTTTACGAAATATTAATGTTGCAAAATATCACTAATATTGCCCATACAAGACAAACTTACCAATCGCATTTCGTTTCTCTTTAGTATGCTCAGAAAAAAATATTAGTAATATTTTACAGTAATTAATAGAATGCGCGTACAAAGTCAAGCTTAACTCAAAGTTTTGTATTCTGCAAACAAACTTCCTTTGTATCTCACGGCGATCTCAATGCGGGTCAGTTGGACAGGGTTCTCTCGGGACACACGGCCTGACGTTGGTCCCGGTAGATTCAAGCTTTGCAACTTTTACGTTGAAAATAACATAACATAACATCACGCCTTGTAATCACCGAAGAGTTAGGTAGAGGTGGCGTCATAACTGGCGAAATGTGGGTGTACTGGTTAGACACCCATTCCATTTCGCCAGTTTTAATTGGGGCGAGCCTATTTACATCAACCGGGCGCAAATCTAGACTCCGTGGCTGCTACTGAGAAATTTCTAATAGAAAAACCCATTAACAACAACAACATGTCTTTTTAAGTTCATGGCCCAGATATGAACAATGTGTATTTAGGGTACGATGGGACTGACATACGCATTGCGATTATAAATGTCCCTAAATAACTAAAGAAAAAAAAACAACAACATGAATCGAGGTTAGGTAACACTTTGCCCGACCTGGGAATCGAACCCAGGACCAGCAGCTCAACAGTCGCGCTTTCAACCACTAAACCAACGAGGCAGGCAACGTTGAAAATATCTGAAGTAAAGCTGAAAACAGACGCAATCCAGGATGAATATAGTGTTGAACAATCTACAGAAAAAAAAAATAACACAACAAAAAACGATCGTTTCTTTCTAAAAAAGCTAAGCCCGTTTGAAATAACAAAAGAAAGCAGAAATTTTCTGAAAGGAACGTAGAATATTAAAAGTTGACGGTGCGATGGCAGCCGGGCTTGCAGACTGCCAGTCATTTCCCGCATGAGGGCGCCACTAGGGGCTCCCCCACTTTGAGGAAACCACGTCACGTTTCTTTGTGAAACCCATTCCACGTTGAAGCTATGAATGTGGGAACGGTCCAGAAAATAAATGGAAAGAAAAGACGTACTACCTACTGAAGTAGTCATAGAGTGTGTAGTTTAAGTCGAAAATAGGGTTGAGTTTGTTAAACTGTTGGCGTATTTGTTTTTGTATGGAGACATGAATTAATGATGTAGTTTTAAAATGAGTGAGAATATGACGATCGAAAACATCACTATATGGTGAAACATGCAGCTTATTCAAAAGGCCGCCAGCATATTCACGTTGAATGGCAGTGCTGATTCTTTGGTCATGTTAACAGTTCATCATCATCTGCCTAGCCTTTTCCCAACTATGTTGTAGTCGGCTTCCAGTCTAACCGGATGCAGCTGAATACTAGTATTTTACATGGAGCGACTGCCTATCTGACCTCCACAACCCAGTTAATACTGGGTAATACGATACCCCTTGGTAAGACTGTTGTCAGTCTTTTTGGGCCACTGACGACTAACGACTGTCTTATACATACAAATGACAGCCGGGACCAACTGCTTAACGTGCTTTCCGAGGCACGCAGAAGACTCGGTATGTAATGGGTGGTCACCCATCCACAGAACAACCTAGGCAAGCAGGCCTTAACCTAAATATTGACCCGAGCGGCTGTTATTATTTAGCCACGAACTCCAAAAGGCCGGCAGGATATTCAAAAATAATGGATGTTAAAAAATCAAAATATCTACTGAGAGAAAAAAGTGACTACTCTACTGACTTAAGACCAACGGAAGTTTGAAGGACGTCTGTTGAATGTAAAGAAGAAAAAAGATGTCTTTTCTTGTGAAAAGTGTCATTGTGATATTCTTAGTTGTCAAGAAGAACTAAAAGCTGGCTCCATTGATCTTCTGAGAGAAATTGCTTTCAGCGACACGACTGTCGTTCTATATTACTCTTATTTATGAGATCTAGAAATGAAATATTCTTTATACTGTACAATGCACCATCACAATCACAATCGACTATTTGTGAATGTTCTATAGTGAAATGAAAGGGCTTTGAATATTTTGGCATGCTTACATTCTGCCATTTTTTCGAACTTGCAGCCACAACTACACGCTATTACCTGTTTATATCAATACCTGGAATAATACAAACAAGTGTTGTATGAGACGAGATCTTCTAAAGCGCCACATGTCCGAAATACACCGTGACTTTTTAGTCGTCTTACAAAGGTGTCATTCAATGTGCCCGAGATAAAATAGTTCTAGGCGCGATTTTTTACCTACCGCAATAGGTACAAAGAAAAATAAATAAACATTAGAAAAAAATATGAAACATCCTGTTAATGATGTCAAACGGGAGAATATACCTACCCAGCGCTCGAGTCCAGTAGATCGGCTGTAAATAGTAGAGTAGTGCGTCACAATATTGAATAATATTTTTACTTTTGAATTATTAAAATCTCATAAATACCTATTTTTTTTTATGAATGCTTAGTAGTCATTGGATACATGAATTGGGCTGCCGTTGTAAGACAACTAAAAAGTCACGGTTATAAGCCACCAAAGTAAGAATCTATTCACTGATGCCGCCATCAGTACAACTTTACATAACCTTACGTACTTAGACTACACACACTACGAAAATCCGGGGTAAGTAGGCCACTTCCAGCCCAGACATTTGTTTACCCATGTGTGCACAGATAATCACTAGATCTTTGTTTTCCCGTCCACTCCGCTTTGTTTGTATGTACTACGTTCCATTTTGCAAAATACATAGTTGTACAAGGATGATCTTTTGGAATGTGGCCAAAATCGGAACTGACGCCGCCATCTCGTTTCTTCAACATAATTTCAAGACTTTTTTTTTATAATTACAGTGCTGCATGGATATTTTGGCACTTTAAAGACGTTGTCAGGACCCTTTTGTTGGAAAACATTTGTGAAATTATTTCATGAAAATGTTACGAAAATTAATTGATATAAAATATTTGAAAAAAGACGGTGTCGCTTGTACTGTTTTGGCTTACGATCCTTAATATCCGTTTATACCTGTACCAACAACGAACCTCTTTTAAGAGGGAACAGGACCAAAAATAGATATTTGAAGAAACTATTGCCGTCGCGCTGCGTCAAGCCTGCCCCCGTAGAGTGTGATAGGGACAGCTGCAGCTCAGATTCGTATTCCCCTTTTTTGTCCTCGAAAACTGAGCCGATCCAATTATTTTTGACTTCAAAATTTTAAGAAAGAGTAGGTTAAAACTTTTTGAATTTGTCTGATAGTCCTCTAATCACGGCCGTAACAATTGGCCATTTTTTTCATTTTTGGAGGGACATATTTTCTTTACTTATCAGTTGCCTTGAATTTATGAGAAAAAAAATAATTTCTCTAGAAGCAAGGGGATTACATTTGTATGGAGAATCGCAGCCTCTTTTCCCTCTTAATGCCATTCAAGCGCCAAAAGATTCTTGTACATGCTACGATTACGTCACTCGACAATGTTTTCTCCAAAACAACTTTGGACGTACACATACAAGTACGGAGTTACCCTAATGTCATTTGGCTCCCATTCAGCTTTGCTGTCAAAGGCTGGAGTTGCTTTTAAGCTGATTAGCCTTTTGAAGAATTCTCGTGTGTTTTTTTTGAGACAGACGGTAGCCCTTTCAGTTTAGTCTTTGAAGATTGGGTGATATTATAATTTGTGTCTTTTTTGTCATTACGTCCTCATTTTCCTGTTTATTGTGAGAAAATACGATGATTTCTTTTGCTAGCTGTTGTAATTCCACGAGGGTTTGGCAGACGTATACGTATAAGTTAAAATACACCCATATTTCGTTCATCATTTTTATTTTAAGCCACATGTCCCAATTACCCTATTACCGTCAACCGACAACAGAAAAAACCATAACTCCTGTTATACAATTTAGTTTTATTAAGAACTAGCTATCGCCCGCGACCAGCTCCGCGTGAAATTATTATAAAAATACTGTTTTCCCCGTTTTTGCAACATTTTTCATTGATGCTCAGCTCCTATTAGCCGTAGCGTGATGTTATATAGCCTATAACCTTCCTCGATAAATAGGCTATCAAACACTAAAAGAATTTTTCAATTCGAACTAGTCGTTTCTGAGATTAGCGCGTTCAACCAAACAAACAAACTTCGGTTTTATAATATTAAGTATAGATACTGCAAAATCATTGACACATTCGTTAAAATGCAAGGAAACGCTAACATAACAGTATTCTGTAATGTTGGATTTGCTATTTTCAATATTTGCGACCCAATCTTCCATCTCCATCTTAAGATCATTTCCTCTTTACTTATTTGAGTTAATTTGAGTAAATGAACTGAAAGGTAAATAAGTGCTCCATCTTTACATCTTTCTCAAAGTTGATATTCATAAAGTATTTATAACTTCTTGCTCTGAGTCAGCTAAGTCAAATACATGGTATCTGCCTTGAATATTAAGTAAGGCAATATGTTATGAGTTGTGGATACGGCCGCCCCAAAGATTTGGCTACGTGAATTCTGCTGCATAGTCGCATCCATCATATTCTTTTGACAGATACATTTTATGTTCTAAATCGTTCCGGTCAGTTTACTCCAGCGTGTTTATACTTTTGACATAATTGTAGTTTTGGTTATGCGTGGTAATACATACAAAAATTATATTAAAGGTGTAAAGAGACTCTTAACGAAGCCGAGAGATACTTTGTCCTCATCATGATCACTTTTTTGTTCTGGACCATACCTGGGAGCGTTCTAGTTACGGTAACAATAATTTTTGCGTACATTTAGTTAGTTTGATGTACAGAATGCTTGGTTGACGGCTTCGTGAAAGGTCCGTTTACACCCTGTAATATACGCGTCGGATCGAGAACCTCCTCCGTTTTTTCGTCGGTTAAAAATATAATCGAAATCCCAGTTTTATTTTGACCAAACATGCACGAAATGCGTAGGTACTTTGGAGGTGGAGTTCCGACATCAGCCCGATTTACATTTTTTTTTTTCTAACTTTTTTGGTCTTGCTCTCTAATTTCTGTAACCTGGCGCCATACTCATTTTAACTTCTTTCCAATCTGAAACTCTACCTAGTGATAGAGAGTATGTACTATTTGACGTTCTATGTACCGTTAAAATAACATAACCAAACTAATCGCAATTATAACACCATGAATTAAGCCCCGGCAGTTAAATTAACGCATGAATAGAATTACAATAAAATTAATGAAATACAACCTAAATCTAATTAGTGCAAATCCTATCAGCATTAAATCAAAACAAAAGTTAATGAACCGTTGTAATTTAATGTTAATTATAATCATTGGTTATAAACCGCACGTTTAACCTACAGACCTACATACATTTGCGTGAAATATTGTTTCTTTGATTTACAATCGAATTTACATATTAATAGGTAGTTGTTTGTGTAAAAACCTCATTTACGCACACATTAGGGATTTATGGACCATGTTAATCAAGTGAGTTTGTAATTAACAGGTTTTTCTCTGTGTACATGACGCTAAGTCCCTAATTACAGAGGAAAAGTCACGTTTATTATATTAAATTCTCTGTTCGAGGTTGAGCTCTTCTATTTTTAAACAACTACTTAAAACAAGTAACATTTAATTAAAAGTATCAAAAACCCCGATTAAAAATTGTATTATGTACCTATATAAATATATATACACATTTGTAATCTCCTTTTAATTTCCTTCATTTTGATACCCTACTCGATAGGTCTGGTTGAAAAAAAAAATAACGACTTACAATTTAGCGCCAAAAACCCGTCATTTTGTTTTTTTTTAAACATCGATCTAAGGACTCTTGGGTTTTTGAGACGAATCTAATGATACCGTAATCCTCGAAATCCATCCAGCCATTTGGAACATTCGAGGTAATAAAGAAAACATAGAAACATACAAGATACGCGCGAAAAGCGTAACCCTTCCTTGGCAGTCGGGTAAAAAGAGGGAGGTTATCTTTTATGAGGAGGAAGCAGCAGCAGTTCCGGTTGCCACATTTTCTCTGTGTTCGAGAACTCAAGAATAAAGTGCAAACAAAATGGAATTTCCAATGCGATGTTGTCAAGTTATTACCAGAAAATTATGATACATACCTACTTAATTGACCCGTCAAAACCCTTCAAAATTGGATGCCAAAATCCTCAACCAAATCATTTCTAAAGAGGGATTCAAGCCAATTTCACATGGTAACACAGTAGAGTCTGCACAAAACATTCAGCAGCGATGCTCTGAGGCTAAGCTTGTTACACGCCTGATATCCCAGAGCTCAATCAGCGGAAAGCTTTTTTTTTTTTTTTTTTTTTTAAAGCTCGACGTGGCACTGGATCGTTTGACGTTCACACTAAAACCGTCCAACTGTTTAAACAGTAGGTACTAGGATCACAGATTTGTGAGGGAGTTTATTGAAACCGGAATTGATTGACAAAAGAGAATTATTTTTTTGTCCAAAGAATCAGCATTGCCATCCAACGTGGCAATGCTGCCAGCCTTCCGGGCACTTTTCCTGTTGACAGCGATGTGGCCAAATTTTTTGAAGACCTGTAACAGTTTTGATACTTGTAGATATTTATTACTATTATAGATTTTTATAGTTTCTAAATAACGTAAATATCAAAAGAGAATGGTTTTAATATTGATGAGATTGTACTAGGGTTGCATGAAAAGTAAAGAGTAAAGTTTGTTACACGCCTGTTATCCCAGAGCTTAATCAGCGGAAAGCCATCCGGACGTCGTATCGGGTCGTTTGACGTTCACATTGGAACCTTCCAGCTGTTTAAATAGTACTAGGATCACAGATCTGTGAAGAGGTGCTGAGTGGCTTCTTTATGTGCAGTTGTCTTATTGAAATTGGAATTGGGTTTTCCAAGAGAGAATTGGGTTTTAAAGTTAATGTGATTGGAAAGTGAGGATGGGGGAGCTAGAAAATTGAGGAAGTTGTTTTCTCGAATTTGAATAAAAAGGTGGAGTGGTTGTCCAGCGCGATGTTAAAGAATGTCCATGGACATATTGCGTTATTCTCCATAGATTTATCTACGGAATGGGCAACTTTATGAATAATTGACTCCCAAAAACGCCTGTAAATTGTGTGTACGTTTAATTGAAATTAATGCTTTGGGTTTGAGTGGATTACAACAGTGATGTAATCAATAATTTCAGTTTAGCAATTTTATAGTCAGTTTCACATACATTCGATTAAGATAAGTTTGGAAACTTGGCAGCAGATGCAATTTCTAATGCATTAGCAAACACTTCAATCCGAATGCACGTCTTCGAGAGTTCTACGTCTGAGCGTGCAAAGAGAAACTATTCGACTGAAAACTTCAAATTAATATTCGGCTGAAGTCGGAAGACTGGCTGACACGTCAAAGTTGAAAAGAACTTAGGATTGGGAGAAGCTCACAGAATTTCCCAACCTCATTTTAATACCAGTACCCCAATTGCATAAAATTTTCTATCACAAACACATGGATTTCGAAAGTTTCTAATACATTATTCATTTGTTTGAAATTTTCGTCTGCTCAACGGCGTAAATATAACACAAAATGAATGTTATTGAATTTTCAAAAGGAACGGCATTTCCGTAGCAAGTGTGTTAAATGTATGTTGTACAACAGAGCATCAACTTTTTACCCGACTACGGCACAGCCTGTATATATGTTTGTTACGTTTTCCTGTTCTAACTTAGCGCCAAAAGTGTCAATCGATTATTTATTACGGTCCGGGTGACGGGCTTAAAGGCAACATTAATTGTGAAAAAAATCAATACCTATGGAAAATCCAAAACAGTGGCGGTCATACAGTATGAACGCACCACCAACCAAAAACGGCAACCAAAAATGCAACTAAAAACGGCAACTTCCAATGAACAAACGGCAACTAAAAATAAACCAAAAACGGCAACTAAAAAATTACATCAATGTTTTGTTTATACATTTTTAGTTGCCCTTTTTGTCGTAGTTGGGTTTAAGTTTCAACGTTGAAAGAAACTATCGCAGGTATGAGTAGCAAAGACTACGCACTACGAATCCGAACTATTTCCAAAACTCAATATGACGTCGAAGGAAGCCTATAGAATATTCTTAGCCATGTTAAAATGCATGAAAACAACCAATCACGTCTCATGTTATCCGATTAGCGGTTTTATTGTAATTACGTTAAGTCGAGTAATGCTTTCCCGGAATACAAATTACTTGATTGTTTGTTCAAGGCTGTTTTCGCGGAATGTCAAATGTATGTCAGAGATTTTACTGCTGCTTGATCAATACAACTCTAATGGGTACTAGCTTTTGCCCGCGGCTTCGCTCGCATTTGACAATCAATTCAGTTTGTAAGTACTCGGTTTGTAATAATATAATTCAGTCATGATTCGAAAGACACGTGGCGCTATGTAATATCATAAGAACGTTATTGTTGTTTTCCTCGGGAATAGTACTTTTTTTCGGAATGAAAGGTACGCTATGTCCGTTTTTGTACACCTGACAACGTATGTGCAAAAAATTTCAGGATGATCGGTTTTGTGGTTTAGGCCTGAAAATGTAACAAACAAACAAACAAACTTACTTTCGCATTTATAATATTAGTAAGGATGTGTGTATCAAGAATACTGTGTGCTTGTCTAATTTACTTGTGGATTCTAGATCTTTTGGACTATGTCCAACGATTTTCGATCGATTATTACCTCCATATTTCCTTATTTGAGGAACTACGATACTAATTGAACCATTGATACGTGATCAACTTTCAGAATATTCTATTTAAATTGATACATTCGCGAGGACTCATTAAAGCGGTCGGTCTATAGCTACTCTTTTTTATTTTAAATCCTAGAAAATCATCTTATCCGGCCATTTACACATGGTTGTGCTCACAATGGGTTATTTTTCCACGATAAATAACTAAGGGAACTTGCCATTACATTAGAAGCATCCTAAAAATACAACAAACATACGTGGGGTTTAGATCCCACGTATTTTAAATCCTCAACCCCCCAACAAATTCACCTGAGTACATCCATCGAGTACAAACCGAACGGCACCAAAATGCCGTGGCTGTCGATCAAAGTGATTCGTGCCGTCGTTCGCTCACTATCCTGTCGATACCGTGGACTGGCACCGACTTATACCAATATGTACTATGAATCTTAAGGCCCGCTCGATACTTTCAATTGTGTGTTGTGACGTAACTGATCAATGTTAGGACAGACGGGTATCGCCATTTTATTTCGCATGAGTTTTTGGATAAAAAGGTTGTTTTGTTAAGTTTTTTGGGGGATGGATTTCAATGATTGATTGTTTGACATAATATAACATCACGACTGTAGTCCCCGGGTTGGGCAGAGGTGTGTTTGTTTGTGCCTGTTGAGTGTTTGACTAAAAATAAAACAAATAAAAATCATTTATTTCAGACAAAAAAGTCCATAGGCAAGGCAAGGTTATAAGTAACAAGAATTTTACTTCTACGTATATAATTTATTTAAAAAGTATTGCAAAAGTGTACATTTAAGCGCAGTAGTGTTATTCCTCATACAATGGTATAATTAGTGCTTATAAGTTACCTATAACTAAAATATACAATTTAACAGTTGTTGTGTTGAATGGTGACTTAACGTCTGTTCATAAATAAAATAATTTTATAATGCGTGGCTCGTGCAAGAATACCGGTGCATACAAACATCATTAACTTTTCAGGCGGCAAAAGTTTACCACTGAGCGAAATTTCATGCGAAGCAACATATTATCGAGCCTGTTATTTCCGAAGAGCTCTACTTGACCCTTGTAGGTATCTATAGTACACCAGTTTCGTCATGGTAATGAGAATGACCATTGTACTTTTATCCTTCCCCCATAAGATATCCTTTTTGTTCCCCGGTTCCTTTGATAATTTACTTTGGATAGTACTGTTAAGCTGCCAAAAAACACTGTTGTATGCAAAGGTTATGTAATAGGGCGGGTCCTATACCCACCAGCATTACAGAGTGTTTTTCTCACATCATTTTCCTCAAATCCCACTCGTCACCCTGTATATTTTTTTCGTACTTCTTCAACACAATCACAAAGGTCACTGAAGACATTCAGTCTGAACAATGTGATCGGGAATGTTCGTGCGTATTCGTGCTACTCAATCATGAACTTCGGCAGTTGTCCGAATTTCGTCTGGAATCTTCTACGATTTTGGATGAAACGCCGCAAATATTCCAATCGGGAATCCCGACAAGATTCTTGTACGTAGTTGTCTAGAGAAAAATGTTTTAACAATATTCAAGATGTAACTGAAATAACTGAGACCTGAAAAGGGTCATTGTGTAAAATATAGGGAACAGATGATTTTTTTGGCGATCCCGGCGCTGGACTTTGAGTAGATTTTTTACTATTAGTCTGATACAAAAAAAGTCTTGTAACGGTAAGAACAATCACTCCTTTTCGAGTCTTCAGTTATTTCAATTACACGTTGTATTTTTTTCAAGCGAATGTGCCCTGGAAATAAAAATGTTCTTTGAAGATATTGAACCTTAGATACTATTGTAACAGGATTCATTAGAAAATTCTCAGCAGTAGCTAATATAATTTCCTGTGTCTGTTATTTATTTTGTTTCAATTCTGGAAAATAAATGTGAAGTTATATTTATATGGAATTTCTATACATTTATAAACACGTATTCGAAAGCTCGCTACATAGAAAATTACATAACCCCGAAATTATTTTTTTTTGTTAAGTATTCAAATAAAATTTTGTGTACTACTAGATATACTTGTAACAGAAATAGGGCAAGCTTTTAATAAACCAATTTCTGAGGAAACCACAGGCTCCACACCCAATGGTATAACATGCCTTTTATAAGGATATTTCTTTCTATTCTTTTTTATCCAAATAGTAACAACATATTTCTAAAATATATGGTTCTTCCGGTTCTGTTGAGTTTTAAATCGTTTGCTTCATCCGCTGGTTCATATCCAGTCAAAGAAGTTTCGTAAATTAATTAGTGAATTTTTAGAGTTTCCTGTAGAACTAACTTCCGCACACCGTCAAAGAGTAAATTAAAAACTAGGTTAGCTATGTTTGGTCAAAATGCAGAAAAATGGAATTTAGATTGGTACTGTATTTTTGTACCAAAAAAGGTTTTTTTAAAGTTCTATACCGTTTAAATTGTGTACCATGTAATACCTTGTGTACCTAGTACCTCTATTTGAACTGTCCCCTATCCGATGCTGCACACAAATACCCACTATTTATACAGAACTATTTCAATATTGAAGCGGAACATGAAAAAAAATTGCTACATTTTTCTCTCATGCATTTATTTTCTTGTGTTTTCATTACATATTGGTTCGATAGAACAATATTTTTCAAAGCTTTTATTGAGTTTGCCAGATAAGCTATCAAGTTGGTATTCAGCTGCAACCGGTAAGACTGGAAGCTGACCCGAACATAATTGGAACAAGAATTTGTGTAGTATACTACAACTAAAAACCTATCACCCTAAAGTAGACTGGTAGAAAATATCCAAGGCATTAAGTCCGCCTTTGTACAGTTATTAATTGCGCATAAAGTTTTAATAAATAAATAAATAAATCGACCCGACTACTGAAAAATCACGCTCTAATTAAATTCGGGGTTTACAGCGTAAAATCGACTCCTCCTATTGTTGAAGTCGGTTACACACATACATACAAAGACTGCTAAAATCATAACCCTTCCTTTTGGGTTCGCCGTAGTCGAGTAAAAAGAGTAGGCAGATGGATGGTAAGATAAGCTAACAAAAAGATTCCCTAGCACTAAAAACATAGTACCGACGAAAACAGACTCATTTCGTATTTTCGAAGTATGGGTAATTAGGTCATCATCCATCATTCAAACTGCTTCAGAGCCATTAGGACGATGATAATTCGAAAAAAACACAACACAGTCATGAATATTTTCACTTTTGGCCTAATTTCAGGAATCGTACATACCAAACCGGCCAAGTGGGAGTCGGACTCGCGCATGAAGGGTTCCGTACCATCGTAGTTAGGGAGCCTCCTTTAATTTTTAATTTATTATTTGTTGTTAAGTATAGCGGCAACAGAAATACACATTCTGTGAACATTTCAACTGTTTACTAAACCCATTACGGATCATGAGATACAGCCCGCTGACAGACAGACAGACGGACGGACGGACAGCGGCGGCTTAGTAATAGGGTCCTAATAAACACGCCTTTTTCCGATGGGGGTGGGCAGAAACAGTAACCAATAATTAGTAACCTATATTTAAACCAATTGTATTAAATAATAGCCTTCCAATGTATTATTTAGCCTCCATTTTCCTCACTTCCGTCTCATAACGTTTGCAGTTTGACACCCTGTTGAATCTCGTTGGATACGACTTCGTGGCACGAAAGTTCTAAACACGGTAAGCTCACCAACAAGCTATACAAAGCCAGTATAAGCGGATCTTTCATTGTGTACGGGAAATATATACAAAGCGAGGTCATGTTATACTGGACATGTATAGTTTGATGTATCGTCACGAGTACTATAGTTTTTTTTTTTACCAGTGTTTTGGTACAGGAATAATAAACACTGGCCGCCGTGACCGAAAACGGTCTGAACTTCTATTAATCGACACTCGAGAAGACGAGTCGGGAAACGTGTATTTTAGTTATGTAGTAAAGACTATATCTATTGGGCTACTTTGTCAAAGCCACCTCACGGCTAACTCACATTAACTCGTAATAGTACATCTACGAACACCTTCAAGGAAACGTCGTGATGGTCAAGAAAAAATGCATAATAATAAACGGCGGTTACAAAAAACATAAACCTTTTCGCCTTCATGTTCGAACCACCATCAACGCCCCATAATACCCGCCATTTTTCTCCGATTAAACCGATACGCCATTAAATACCGTATTGCGAACATTTATAGCTGTCGATACGAGGAAAATAACCTATTACACTGGCCACATTGCTCCCTAGAGGAAGCTATCAATCGGCTCATTGGCGTCCCACGCTTATTAGCAGTGTTTCGGGACAGCATCGCTTTCGCTGTTATCGAATGCTTCCACCAATTTATGTTTGCCTGGTACATTGCTGGTTGAAAATGAAAATTTCTGATTATTTGCAGTAAGGAAAATTAATGGGAGTATTAATTTTGGGCTTTATTTATGGCGTTAAACTTCTTTGAAACTTAGGTATTTTTTGTCTGAAAACGTCTTGTTTTACAAGTACTAAATAGATTTTTAAATTAAAGCTTCGTTGGGTAGTTCAAGTTATCATCATCATGACTACAATGTTTTTCAGTCATATCCAGCTGTGCTTGATGACATTTGTCGTAAAAAGAGTGACCGCAGAGCCAATCCTTTACGTTCTCTGTTATTTCACCGATTTCTCTTAGAAAATACAATTTATTTTATAGTAATGATGCTCTCTAACAGTTGGTTGCACTTAATTTCACTGTTACTAGTACTTGGCGGAGGTGTATACGTAGACACACACCCACATTTCGCCAGTTATGTTTCGCGTTCATGTTACGCTTCTCGGGTAGTGACGTCATAAAAAAACAATAGACGATCGAACATTCTTAAGCCGAAGATGGTGTTGTCACGTTTTAAAAGTTTGTTTGAATTTAGGAAAACGGTGGCAATTTGGGATAAATTACATTTTTACTTTCATGAATATTTTATGGTTCTTATTCTATTTGGTAATGTCATTAGTACCTATATGCCCCTTTCGGATCGGGCAGGTTTTTTTTAACATATTGTATATGCGCAGACCGGCACTCGCAACTAACTTCCGAGCCGCCAGAAAGTTGGAACAGAACTATATTCGTGTGGTAGATTTTAATTAGTAAAACAGTATGCAGGCATGCGGAAGGCCGGGCTTCTAATGTATGCACATAAGTTTATTCTACCGCTCTTTTTACGTGCCCAGAAATATGTGACGGGAATGTTTACATAACATGAGAAGCTCGGCTTTTTTGTTAAGAAAATTCTTTGTTTAATTCCTGAGTTAGACATTGTATTTGATAAATAAAGGTAATGTAAAAGATATTTTTATGCCAGGGCGGAATTTAAAATTCTGATGGAAATTATTTGATTTCTAACAGTTTCAAGTGAACATCTTTATAGAGGTTGCATACAAACATTATTTTAAGTATGTTTAATGCGGTTTATAATAATATAAGTGTCTTCGACTAATCTATTATTTAATTGTAGACCCTGTCCCAGTGACCTAAATCCTAGCCAAAAAAATAAGTCACGCTAGTATAGGATCGTTGTGTTGTGAGCTTTTTTTGACTAAAACAATTAACTAACTTCTTGTCTGTTTGTTTCAGATACCAAGCCGGTAACGTCCTAAAACATCGCAGTGTAAATAAATAGGTCTATTACAAAAGCAATAATCCGTTTAAAAAACGTAGAAACCCCGTAGTGACGCTATATAAAGTGCTTATAAGCAATAGTTCTAGTGTTACTAATAAAATTAAATCTTCCATAAATATTTTAACTTAACTTTAGTATATAAAATGTGCCGTGACTGTAACTGTTAATTCAACAATCAAAATGATCTTTAATACTGAAGTCATAAAGTTTCAATTACAAAAAAAGTTTGCATGGCTCGCTCCGCAGCGTACAGTCGTCGGCAGAAGTGCATAGCTGAGTGATTAAAAAAAATAATGTTAAAAAGAAAATGCCGCAGCGCGCGCCTACGTCATCGAACTTGATGCGACCGTTCGTGGTATTGGCCCTGCCCGGAATGTATTTGCTGTATAAGTACAATCAGTACAGGCAGCAGCAAATGGAGACCGCGCGGCGTCGGGTCACCGAGCGCGAGCTTATGTACCTCAACACCAAAATCGTAAGTAGTTTGATCATAGGTTTTTACATAAAACTAGTTCTTGTATTAAGGCTCAATTTGAACACAGCGAAAAAAAAGTAAGCACATGCATTATTTATTTTGGGGTTTATTCATAAAAGCTGGTTTAAGTTGAGACTTTTAAACGTCAAAAACGTATGGTTAAACAGAACCAAATGATTACTTAATTTTAAGCAACGTGCAGCGTTTACGAAACCCTTTTATTTCAAAGACAAAAAAACAGTATTTCGTAGCCAGATGAGAAAAACGGTTCCTAGAATTATCACCTATCTTCAAACGAAAAGTTTTTACCATAAAAAACACACAATTCAAAAAAGATTTAAACACTAATTGATCATAAACAGCAGCCATTAGTCATGCTGTAAATAAATCTTGGTTACTAAATCAGTTCAGCGAGGGCGATGAAAACCATACTATGGCAAACGTCGGCGCGTGATGTATGTTTATGGTTGAGCCGTGAAAAGGCGAGAGTATCATAAAAAAACATAAAATAACAGGTAGCTAACGTATAAGGTGAGAAAATGCACTACTTTCTGGATTCGTGTTATTTTACCGCTATAAGAAAGTTAAAAGCACCGCTCTTTCCTCTTATTAATCGGTATCTCACTAGTGAGAATCCTGACTACAATTTAGTTAAAAACAAATATAATTACTATCGTAATAATTTTTTAGGTTGAATACTTGTTTATTACTTAAGTTAAAATGAATTTATCCAGACAATTCAGGACACGCGTATTATTGAGTAAAAAAGTTGGTTGAATGTATGTTGTTAACGACAGTACTCGTTATTTGGTCTACTTTTTGTATTGTATTATTGTGAAGTTTTTGTGGCGACATTTCAGTAACAGCGAGTTCATTTAGTGTTAGTTTTTATTCACGTTTTAACTACGTTTTTGTGAACCTAAAAGTGTGTTTTGATGTTTTACTTTTTCACGTCAAAATAATGTGACACATTTTCAAATGAATTACCCGAGGTACACGTACCTACAGTAGACTAAAATGAAAACGAAACAAATGGCAATGGAGCCAGTTATTAACAAAACTTTATCTATACATATAATAAAATCGTAAAAATCCAATTTTATGTTCCGACTTGGCTCAAAAACTACTGCATAGATCCTGTTCAAATTTTGCACAAATATTCCTTACAGGCTTCTTCACATGTTAGGCTATATATTATCACGCTACTCGCTTAAGGGGGTGAGCAATAATGCATTATGTCAGAATCCTTCATTTGTTTGACGTTTCAGTCATGACAAGCACCAGAATGGCTATTTAAAGCTTATGTCAACAGAGAAAACAGCCCAGCGGGTTCTTGAACGTTCTGTAAGCTACTGGTCGCAAGTTCAAACCCCACTATTACTTTCACTTTTTTGTAATTTGTTTGAATATTTTTTTGATGCTTTTAGATTTCCATTTTTTTTTTGTATTGACATCGTTTGCATTTCCGTTTTTCTCCTTTTTTCTTCAAACGTTTCTCCAAAAAGTAATAGAGAAGTATGGAAGAAGATGACATGCTGCGCCGACCCCGAAAAAATTGGGATAACGGCAGTTCTTGCTTTACTAGAAGTCTGTTTCCTTCTCGATTTGCAAAATATCAATAATCAATCGCAGTTTGGAATTTTATTTTGGAATTTTATTGTTCTTTTATAGATTGGTATAGTGTTCAGAAGCGAGCATGAGGTCCTGGGTTAGATTCCCGGTCGGGCAATGTGTTATTGAGTTTTTCCACCAGCAAATTCTCAGTAGCAACTACGAAGTCTGGTTTTGTGCCCGGTTGATGGTGTATCGGCACTATAAAAAGTACTACAGCGACATAACAAAAAGTACTACAGCGCCATCTATGGCGCAGGTAATGAACTAAACATCGAAAAACGTCTAAATTCTGCCTGGGTCAAATAAATCGCCCAAATAAAGTTATCGGCGACTTAAGACTATATAGAAGTACCCGACTACAATTGTTGGGCAGTTATAGCCCACCAGACATTACACCCGTCTGGTCGGACTATCCTCCCTTTTGTATGGGGGATGAAGAACCTTACAACCTGTTCTTTATACAAAATGGCAATAGGCTCGCTAAATATTTCATGGGAGTTAAACATAACTGACAAAATGTGGGTGTACTACTAGGTACTATATACACTCATCTGTTTTCTCATTAAAATATGTATTAAAAAACAGATAGGTAATTTTATAACAAACACGATGATATAACGTTTTGTTTTTTTAATTAGCCTATTCTGTCCCACTGCTGGACAAAGGCTTTCCCCATTTCCTTTCCAACTCTCCCGGTGTTTTGCCTTCCCTGGCCAATCGGTCAGGAACGAGTCCAAATCGTCACATCAGCGTTTGTTGGGTCTGCCTCGGTGACGATGACAATCTTCAGGTACCTACGTATGACCATTCTGGCCCATCTGTCCTGACCCATTCTGGAAATGTGACCCGCTCAGTCCCATTTGAACCTCTTACACTTATCGCCAACATCGGCGATGCCTGTCTTGGAGCGCATTTTGATGTTGCGTATTCAATCGGTGATTTTGATGTTTAAAATCCATCGCTCTTTGGCAAACCTTGAGTTTGGAGTTTTCTGCCTCCGTCAAAGATCATGTCTGGGTACCATAGGTTAGGTTAGGCAGGATACACAGGTCGACAAGTTTACGCTTAAATGTGATTGGAAAGTATAACGTTGTCTAAGTAAAAGCGGTCAAGCCTAGCGTCTGTCGCAGTTTTAAATATTCTTGACTTAATGATTAGGCAACCCATTCGTTATAATTTTTATGTAATCTTTTTTTTAGCCTTTATTGTCCCACTGCTGGGCAAAAACCTCCCCCATTGCCTTCCATTCTTCTCTCCGTGCGGTTTTCTTCGTCCAATCTGTCACAACCGCTTCTAAGTCGTACACCAGCGTTTTCTAGACCTCCCTCGGCGACGACGCCCGTCTTCTGGCACCCACTGCGAGACGACTCTGGCCCACCGGTCCTGATTCATTCTACAGACGTGGCCCGCCCAATCCCACTCCAAACTAGCAATCTTATCGCCCACATCAGCGATTACAGTTTTTGAGCGTATTGTGGTACTGCGAATTCTGTCGCTGAGCTTAATACCCAATACGCTACGTTCCATCGCCCTTTGGCCAACCTTGAGTTTGGACTTTTGCGACTCGGATAGGATGGGCAGAATGCACATGTCGATGAGATTGTGCTTCAGGGATAAAGGTAGGTCACCCTTCATCAGCGACTTCATGGACCAGTAGCTCTTCCAGGCGTTTTCGACTCGGCAACTCTCAAACTCAAATGTACTCATCGACTTTATAGTGAATTTCTTGCCCATCTACCTCAACCCTACTTTTTACGCTATTGGTGATGACTTTAGTTTTTTTTATGTATATTCAACATATTTTTCATTCGGTGAACAGTTGGGGGGGGGGGCTGTATTAGGCATTTTTTCTATAATAAGCAGGCTTTATTTACAATTGTGGAGTGAAGAGAAATAACGAAAATAACTAATAACTGAGATTATAACTGTTTCACTCGCGGCACGTCTTTAACGTTTAGATGTGGCTGCACTAGCATTTTAACTTCAGAGCAAAATATTAAAAAAATAAAAGCAAAAATATATAAAAGCGAAAGGTCACTCACTCATCACGAAATATCGAAACCGATTGACGTAAAAAGATGAAATTAGGCAGGGAGGTAGTTTATAGTTAGTAGACGTCCGCTAAGAACGGATTTTGCGACAGGGCCGGATTAAGGGGGTCTAAGGGCTCTCGCAAGTTTGTATCAAAGTCCTTCATTTTTTGTGCTACAAACTTGAAATTTGGCAGGGAGGTAATAAATAGTCAGTAAAAGTCTGATAAGAACGGATTTTGCGGCAGGGCTGGATTAAGGAGGTCTAAGGGCTCTCGCAAAAAGTCTCTTAATGTTGTAAATTAAAAGCAAAAAAAAGGTTGAAAAATCGCCAAAATTGCCTCACGTAATTAATGGACGCCCCCAACCCAAGCATCTCCTTGCTTAAAAGGTGATCTCCAAATCATGTGTGTCATAACTTTATGTATCTAATTGAAATAAACATTCTTTTTTTTAACACTTTGCCCGACCCGGGAATCGATCACAGGACCTCATACTTGGTAGTCACGCTTGCGACCACTCGAGGCAGTCTTACACATACATACCAAAATTTCCACGCGAACGAAGTCGCGGGCAACAGCTAGTGATAGAAATAAAATCCATAGATTTACATAACGGATTCCACTGAAGTAATAGAAACTCAAAGCATTTATTTCAATTAGACCATTACAGGCACTTTTGAATATCACAAAAAAACAAAGAGCGAAGCTACAGTCACAGACACAAGGCATAATAACTTGTGAAAGTACTGTAGTTGCCCATTCCAAGGCGTAGATCTCTATGGAGAAGAATGGGCAAGAAACTCCATGGACACTCTTTTCAATAAAAATATTGATTGAATTACATAAAGAACTACCATAGAAATGATGTTAAAGAAGGGTTTTATGTTGGGGTCGGCTTTCAGTCTAACCGGGCGCAGCTGTGTACCAGTATTTTACATGGAGCGACTGCCTATCTGACCTCCACAACTCAGTTAGTACTGGGTAATACGATACCCTTTGGTAAGAGTACTTAGTTATCAGACTTTCGTTTTATCACAGTATACAATGGAAAAATACTCTGATCATAAAAAAAATTCAAGCCTTTTTAATTCACTTTATGACCGTTTACAGTACTGGTATTCAGCTGCATCCGGTTAGACTGGAAGCTGACCCCAACATAGTTGGGAAAAGCCTAGGCAGATGATGATGATGATGACCGTAGATAGTATCGTCAGAATATTTAATCATGAGAAAATAAATGAAGAGTAGGAAAAACTAAGTTTCCTTAATGTAGGTAGGTACTTAACGCTTTCACGCCAGACCTCTTAAAGGGAGCCGCTTCTCTTAAAAACACACGATTTAAAGTTTGAAGATTAAAGCACTTTGTTAAGTAGAGACGGCTTCTTAAGGTGCCGTCAAGAGTTAGAGCTTCTTATGTAAGGGAGTATGACTCATAATCGGATACGAAAACACAGTAACTTAAACCAGCTGCGAACTATGTAAATGATGTTTTAAGCTTTCACGGTTTATAACTAAACTAGGTTTTGCCCGCAGCTTCGCTCGCGTTAATTTAGAATTTGAAAATCAATTTTAGGTTGTACTCTGCTTGTAATAATTCAATCATGATTCGAAAGACACGTGCCGCGATCTATTATCATAAGAACGTTATTGTTGTTTTCCTCGGGAACAGTACATTTTTCAAGATGAAAGGTACCCTATGTCCGTTTCTGTACACCTGACAACGTATATGCAAAATTTATGGATGATCGGTTCAGTAGTTTAGGCGTGAAAAGGTAACAAACAAACTTACTTTCGCATTTATAATATTAGTAAGGGTTTACACTGTCACTTACGAGATATCTTCCGTGATTTTCAATCATTGTGAGCTCCCGATATTTCGGCGCTGTTGTAAGCGCCATGATCACGGGATGACGCCCCGACCCCCAGTCCCAGTCATCCCGCGGTCATGGCGCTTGCAACAGCAAATCACGGATGATATCACGTAAGTGGCAGTGTAAGTTTATGTAAATGCTGTTTGTGGTCAAATGTCAGATCATATTAAAGTTCCTGTTTGACTCATCACGGAAAATCTTGTCTATGAATCTGCGTTTAAGAACCATTTTTTTTTTTTACGGATGGGAAATCATCAAATGACTTCTCCCGCTCTGGGTGGAGTGGGAGGGAGTGTCAGACTCTTACTGACTAAAACCCATCCATGTTCCTTCATTGCCCTTTGTGTTCCAGGGCCACGGTATCTCTTTCGAACAGTCCCACAGCCCCGGCAGGCATCGGCCCTTGCGGGCCCCTCCCTGGTTGCTGACATCTCTTTGAGGCGCGCGTGGAACACGAACGCGCCGTCGACACGGCCTGTCGTCATAAGACGGACGGACGGTGAGCTAACCCATTACTCACCGTCCACAGGCCCGCGCCTACGGTGGCCGGGAGCTACCACGTGGCCCCCGACGCCCGGTGCGTCGCCCGCGGCGGCTGGGACGTGAGATTCTCTCCCTCTAACTAAGGTCTGTCCGCTGAGCGGTGATTTGCCGCGGCGCGTTTAAGAACCATTATTGCGTAATTTTGGAAACAATGAGATGATTCACTCAGTACCTACTTAATAGTCCGTATTCTATTTTGCTTTAAACAAACAAACTAAATGAATGTGTGCACTCTTCCTAATACAAGGCACCTGGGCATGTGTGCACAGGCGTCCATGTCGCCAATTAAATGTATCTTGATTTATTGTAATTTTGTTATTTACTAAAATAGGTTAAGATTAAACTAACACTTTATGAATCTGGATAGTCAAAAATAATAAAAAAGAAAAAAAATAATGATACAAAATTTAATGAAAATGAAAAAAAAAATGAATTGATGATGATTGATGAATTGATTGATTGGTGAATTGATGAATGGATAGTAAAATCTGATCTATGCGAAATACGAATATTCAGGAGCAGGCGCCGTCAAAACAATAAATAACACAAACACAAATAGGAAAGTAGAATGCCTCGATAACTCAATTATCATCGTCAAGAAAACCCCTACTGAAAACTACTTTACCGACTTCCCCTGACCTCAACCCCTGCAAACGCCTAACGCCCGTCAAACCAGCGGAGCCCATCAACTTGGCTAACAAAACCTTATAAATCAAGTCGTTTTACAAAAGGTCAGTTGTTCAAAAAAGGCAAAGCGTCTGAACGTACAGTCAACCGTTCACAGGCGGTACAATTTTAACATAAAGCTGGCTTAATGAGTCTGACATTTCAATAGAAAAAGAAGCCGGCTTGTACTGGTTTGGTTATTACTATGTGCGGTGTACAGTACCAACACCAGACTGGGTGTGGCCCCTCTGCACGCGATATTGGCGGCCACAATGGCTTTCCCATGAGTCAACCATTCCCTAGAAATTCGTAGTAACAACGTGGACTAGTTGTGTGTACGGTAGTAATTTGCAGTATTGCTTCTGAATCATAATTTTATGGATTATTTTTGCAGTATCGTCTGGTCTTTCATTTTGTGGCTTAGTCGAGGAGTTTTAAACAGCAGTTCAATTTGGGCCATAACATAACATCACGCCTGTAATCCCCGAAGGGTTAGGCAGAGGTGTACCTAATATAGCACACCCAAACTTCACCAGTTATGTTTATTTTCGGCAATTATGGGTCCCATTTAATAGGGGTGAGCCTATAATCATCAACCGGGCAAAAATTCAGACTCCGTGGCTGCTACTGAGAACCCAGGTTGGTCGCAGCAAGGAAAACCTGTTCAGGGAGATTCATTAATGACTCTGCCCTGGAGTGTAAATGTGCTGCTGTTCTACAAACGATGGGGCACTTACGATCGTGTCCTGCGTGTCCTGTTGTTTGTTCACTACAGGTAGCGTCCATCAGACGCTACCGAAAGCGCCAAACTAGTTGCTCAGTTCTGGGTTGACACTATTTAGATTGCCATCGACACGCTAAGGAGAAAAAGGCTGAGAAATCCATGATGGAAAAACCCAATAACACTTTGACCTGGGAATCGAACCCGATGACGTCATGTTCAGCAGACCAGCGAGGCATTCACTGCAACGGTTTTCATTCATAACAATAGGGAAGTACCTATCTACAACAAATTATCTTTATGCAGCATAGAATTTAAATAGGAAAACAATTCATAGGATGTCACTATGCCGCTATCTTATCGTCCCATCGCCAAATGTACAGAACAAGGTTTTCAGAATGTTAATTAGGATATCTCTTCGCATATCTACCATTGCCTTGAACCTACAATACATAATACTATTTACAAGGATTTACATTCAATCGTAAAGCACTACAGTTTTATTCATCATCATCTGCCTAGCCTTTTCCCAACTATATTGGGGTCGGCTTCTGGTTTAACTGGATGAAACTGAATACCAGTATTTTACATGGAGCGACTGCCTATATGACATCCACAACCAAGTTAGGTACTGAGTAATAAGATACCCCTTGGTAAGACTGGTTGTCAGACTTTCAGGCCACTGACTACCTATAAGAACTCTCAAAGTTCTACGAATGACAGCCAGGACCAACTGCTTAACGTGCTTTCCGAGGCACGGAGGAAAGTCGGTACGAAAGGGGCGGTCACCCATCCACGGACCAACCTAGGCAAGTGCGACTTAACCTTAAGATCGACCCGGGCGACTGTTATAATTTAGCCACACGCTCCTCTTTCACTGGTATATCACACTGCGGACAAAAAATCACTGTAGCGGATGTTCAAAACGCAAAAATTAAAGATACAGAAATACTTACTTGTCAACAAAATAAAAGCCACAAATATAGGATTTTATATCGAACGAGCTGACAAAACTCGGCCTGACTATTTTTCTGGCAATGTTTTTTTGGTATTTTATTTTTGCTTCATTTGAATTCCTCGTCGTTAAATGCAAAGCTTTATGACATAACTATATGTTATGTGTTATATTTTAGCCGGGGCACGCGTTTCGTATTAATATCTTTCACATATACAATGGATAGATGATACAAACACTAAATAAAAAATCCTATTGTATCGGACTACTTTCATTTACTACTATTTTCATTTTGAATATGTTGCAGACTGGCTTTCGATTCCTTGTAAATAATAAAACTGCTAGCATTGTAAAGTAAATTATTATTGTTTAAATATTGATTATTTAATTACGATTGTAATAAGAATTATTTACTAACTAAAAAAAATATACACTTAGGAAAACTACTTTTGTCTACCAAAAATTATTAAACTACTTACTAATACTAAGTCTGAACAAGTACATTTGAATGATCTGTTCCGACAGAGACAAACTGTAAAAACGATTAACTGGAACTTTCCTTAAATTGATAACTGCTGTAACGTTTAATAAATAAAGAATAACCAAAATAAAACCTTTTTTATTTCAGAAAACAATAATTAAAATTGCCAGCTTCCTCAAGTCAAATACGAAATATTTTACTACATCGAGAAGAAAATATAAATAGAAAATCGCCTGCCGTACCCACCAAATAAACATCACCTATCGGTCACCCATCCACAGACCAACCCAGGCGAGCACGGCTTAACGTAAAGCTCGACCCGAGCGGCAGTTATTATTAAGCCATGAGCTCCTCTACCACCAAATAAACCTGAACCAAAAAAAAGGTAGGACAAAAAACAAATAAATACCCAAGTACCCCACCTACCCACATTTTATTAATGTGCTTTTAAAAGGTCAAAAACCTTAATAAGGCCTAGTTTACGAGCCCAGTAAACTGGCCATCAGCTTCAAATACTTCATATCACGAACCTAGTTCGGTGTGCATTAGCTCATGTTTGTCACGCAATTTCCTGACTTGGACATCTTGACTGATCACCGACGATTCACGTCGATTAACATAACGTCGACACGCGTGTATTTGCAAAAGGGATTAGCAGAGGTGTATTAGGCTGTCTGTCTACTGGAGCGGAGAAGAGAGGAGCGGAGCTGTGCAAATTTTGACCTATAGAATTGCATAGAATGAGCGGAGCGGGATTTAGATTTTATGCAATTGCTTTTTTAAGCTTTCACGGTTTAAAACTAAACTTATACTGTCACTTACGGGATATCTTCCGTGATTGTTCATTAATTTGAGCTCCCGATATTTCGACGCTGTTTTATGTAGTGTCGTGAACCCGCGATCATGGCGCTTGCTTTTATGCAATTGGTTAAAATTTGCACAGCACCGCTCCTCTTCTCTCTTCTCCACTCCAGTGGACAGGCAGCCTACGGGTTGAACATCATCTGGCAGCACGGAATCGGAGCGGCAATGCTATCTCTGTTTCTCGCTCTAGTAAATGAAGGTTCTGAGCGACAGAAAAAAATGAGCAAGGAAAGATGATGGATGAGGTTCAACCCTAATACTCCCTCATCGGCCTGTTATGATTATTGTTTCGATCTAATTTAAGAAGCGAGCCTACTGCCAAAAATAATGCTCAAATCAAGACTCAGAACTGCTACTAAGAAATACGTAGTGGAAAATTCTGACATGACACCTGACCTGGACATAAAACCCAGACCCCTAAGCTTAGCAGTCGTGCTTACCCACCCCTAAACCAACGAGACAGTCCAGTCTACATATTTTCAGTGATTTCATGCGCGTCACTCAAATGCAGTATTCTCATCCAGATTGTTTTTTGCATAAAAAATGGTCAATCATTTCAATTGCACAGCGGTTATTGATTTAGTAAAGTTACATTCATTTAATATTCTTGAAAGTGGCTGTCCGTGTCCCGAAAGGCATTTATGCACATATTGCATGACCTTTCTTTTATCCATAATACTATAATTATTGATACACAGAAGGAGAAGGCATTCAAATGAAGAGTATATGATATTTTCCTACTGTCATTTATAAGCTAAAAATGGGCGGTATAATCGCATGTGCGATTCTAAAAAGCCTAAAAAAAAAAAAAAAAAATCACTTCAGCAAGTAAAAGAACAGTCCTCCAATCAAAGTTAATACATTTTTCATAATCGCGATCCCCAAACTTTTAAAAGGCAGCCAATACAGCTTCTTAGTACAATGTATCACAACAAATTAATGTTCCAATTACAAGAAACCACTTTAGAATGCAGTACAAACTCCCTGTTATCAGATTATCCGAACTCGCTCAGTGTTGCCAACTCAGCTAAATTCTATAATTGCTCCCTCCATTACGCCGTACAAACTTCGTCTTAGTCAGCTATATTTTTTCAGCTGGCAAAGTTTTTTATTCGCTGTAAAATTGACCCTTGTTGGTGTTCCAAAGTTAATTTATTGGTTTTGGGAAATAAATTGAAATATGGCGGTGCCAATACTGTATTAAATTGATTAAAATATTCGCGAAATAAGCTTGGTATAAATTACTTCTTAGGCTTCTGTTTCGAACTCAAACAGGAGTTTTAGGAGTGTTTGATTTAAGTACTCGGTTACTTGTTTTGTTTATGTTAAACTGATCAAAGTAACGAATTGCTTAATTTTCTTCTTTACAAATTCTACCTTCATCATGTACCTTTAAGTCTATCTTACTCCTGTGTCCGCTGTCGGCATGAACGTAATGGTGCAAATGAGATGTGCATACGTCTAGCAATTGACTTCAGACAACTAATTTAACATTGAGTTGAAAATGTAGTACCTATACTTTAGGCTGGTCATCAGCTTTTCCCAAGATTCACCATAACAATTGTCAGGGAACTAAGAGCCTTCTAAATAAAAAACTGCATGACAGTGCGTGCTAACATTCGCAGCTTACAAAAAACCTCATCACGACTCGCCTTTATCTTAAAAACCGTCTCATCTCAACCAAAACAAAACGAAAGTAAACAAAGGTCCACTGATTGAATGAGACTATTTTTGAAACGCTAGAGAGGAAATAGGCCAATAACAGCCGAGAGTAGACTATAAATACTGCAGTGTCAAGGCAGACCGTTGACGCCCGCTTTCCCTCTCAACGAGATGGACTATAAATATTCTGCAGGCTTTATATTGGACGATGTTGTTAATTAACGAGTTCGAAATGAACTGAGATATGAATGAAGTATTTATTTTTACTGATTTGATGTCCCGGATGTGTCGTTAATTACTATTATGAACTGATTGCTTTATCATCAGTTTTTGTTGGGATATTGGGACGACAGCTGCAGTTAATGATTTTGTACAGCTGTATAGTAAACAAATATAATTGTTTCCTTAGAATGGTCCTATCTATCTATATATACAAAATCAATAGCTGTTCGTTAGTCTCGCTAAAACTCAGAAACGGGTTGACCGATTTTGATGCAATTTTACACAGTTGTTCTACATAAGTCAGGTATGGTATGCATGCATTGCAACGCATGCCGGGTACAGCTAGTACTGAATAAAACCTAGCAAAATATTCCAAAGAAAAAAGATCACGAAGAATATTACGCAACCTCCTTAGATCTATAAAAGTAATACAAGGTTCTGTCATTTATCAACAAAAGAATGAAAACTAAAAACGTCAATGGTTAAAAAAATTTCACAGCAGTAACAAAAGGCACCCATATTATGTATGTATAATAAAATAATATATGAATTAACGCAAAAAAAAAACTGTAATCCCACAAAATGATGTCCAAGACTCGCGGAATCTGGTCGTATCTAGTAAGTTCTTCAAAAAACTTGGACCAGCGTGCTGACTGGATGATTCGTAGAGGTTATGCTGGTTCGAAAGATTGTAAAAAATGCAGAAGAGCATTAGTAGACATCCCTCCGGAACCGATCTGTGAGAAAGATTGTGAACGACGGAAAAAGAAGAAAGGAATCCTACATAAGATAAAGCTAAAGGTGCTTGAGGGCGGATCCAACTTTGGAAGTAAGCAGAGACATTTAAAATACTTATAGAGCGGATACTTATTGGGAATATTTTCCCACAAAAATTTTGATCCCGAACATTTTCGATTTTGATACACGAATGCTACCTTTTTTTAATTACGAAGGAATGAGGGGAGGCCTTTGCCCAGGAGTGGGACAGTTCAGGTGGACAAAAAAAAAAATGCTACCTGACAAGCGGGCGTATGACACAGATGACGCTAGACAGAACGATTTGTTACTAAGTAGTAACAAGTTTTGGATTACGATTTTCTTCGTCTTGTCCCGTCTACAGCTCGTAAATAATTGAATGTCTTTGGAAGTAAGCAAAGATATTTAAATAGACTTAACGATATACCGCTCAAAACAGAATCATAGTCAACTTGAAAGAGCAAAACTTTCCATTACTCGAATGTCTAGGTGCGTAAGGTTCACCCAAAGGATCTACCTGAGCAGACCGGAGCGTGTATTGGAACAGACCTGTGCAGTTCTTGTACCCTTTTTTTTTGGGATGGGAAATCATCAAATAACTCCTCCCGCTCTGGGTGGAGTGGGAGAGAGTGTCAGACTTTTACTGGCTAAAACCCATCCATGTTCCTTCTTTGCCCTTTGTGTTCCAGGGCCACGGTATCTCTTTCGAAGTTCTTGTACCCTTCAACTTGTGATCGACCTGCTCACCTCAGGTCGACCTCTCCAATGATAACTGTTAATTATATCAGACTCTTGCCTCACCCTACTACTTTAGCGCTTGTTCCACATCAATTAATGAACATTTAATTTAACAAACAGCGCCATTTCGTCGGCTCGAGTGCAAATACCAATCAGTGTGTCCGCCGAAAGAAGTGCCCATTGCTCTGCCGGAACCGGAGAAGCCGCCTCCGGTGCCTCCGATGCCGGCGCCTAGGCCGGGAGTCCAGGTATCGATTCTTGGCGCAGACACTGCCATCGGGCAGTATGTCGCCTTGCTTTTAAAGCAGTGCTCCTGCATTAAAAAGTGAGTTCTATTGTTTTAAATGTTAGTCCAATCTTACTCTCAAGGGACCCACAGGATTGTCAGGTTAAGCAAACGACAAACCGGTAGACCTTGTGACAAGCGGTTAATAATAAATTACGCAAGGTATTCTGCCGAGTTAATGGTCGGTAAAGCTTTTCAGATTCGTATCCTCACTAGTACCTATTTTAATGTCCTTTATAAAAGTATACGGTAAGTTTCCTGCGATAGTGAAACCTAACAAAAATACAATGCCCCAAAAAGAATATGGTGGGAAATAATATTGTTAAGTATCTAATGATATAATTCTTTTTGCATCCGACAAGTTTGACCTCCCGGTGTAGGTCGCGGTAATCTGCTGGAAACGACCAGAACGAGATAATTCGAAGAGATGATGTAGTTTAAGAAAGCCATGCCCAGAAGTGGAGGCTGTAATAATGAGGACTTCAATATTAAAAGGTCTTAGATTCCAGCTTTTTACCGACGTTAAAAAGAAAGAGGTCCAATTCGCCTGTCTCTATTTTTAATTATTCTTCTTTGCGTGTCGATGGATTCAATTAATACCTGACCAGAATACCCCACCATTTTTATTTATGTTCGGGCAATACAATGGACCTTTTCAAAACCATAAAGCAAATTCTTGTATCGGGGAAACCCTGTCCATGTTAGCTCTTGCTCGTAAAGTCGTACAACTTGTCTACTTTGTGGTCAGCGCCGAAAGCTAGTAAACAACAAGTCGCGGTCGGTTTACTCTCCACCAAAGGAATGACCTGAATCTTCTCAACTTTTTAAAATCTCAGTCTGACGCGCACACTCGAAACACACTGAAAAATCACGTTTTAATGTAGGACTCAATGTATCGCACTCAAAGCATTGTGCTGATAGATGGATTGAATAGTACGTGGAGGAGTTTAAATTAAAAATCTTTCATTAAAATATGTATTTTTTTTTAAACTTGTGAAAAAGTTGGAACATTGACCGCCAATATCTCCGTAACCAGAAGGTTCCCAGGTATGCTGTAGAACAAAAAAATGGTCGCAATGACGGGGAGAACAAGTGCCTTTCGGCTTCGTTAAGGGTCTTGTTACACCGTTTATGTATTACATAAATTTAAGCTTACAAGTCTATTTACCTTTTACCTAATTTACTAAGTTACATTTGTAAAAGTAACTAATTATATCCGGGTACTCCATACACTCTCATTTAAAACACACAACCGGAGACTCTATTGCTTCCCTATTCCGTTTGACCTAATTGTATGTACGTTCCCCACAAATGGGCCCGCTCAGGCAGATGACCTTTCTGCTTCTATTTTGTTAATGTTGTAAAAAGGGAATGCCTAATTAAGTTTTTTTAGGTCATTTCTTTCTAACCCTGTTATTGTTGCCCTAGTTTTGCTATCGCAATTTTATTATTATGTAAAAATATTGTGTTTTAGTTTTAGGCCTGATACTTAACGCCTTTTTCAACCTTGGAACGACAATAGGCCAGTCTGTATGGCTTTGCCTGGTATTAAGTTATGGTTGAAGTGTCGTTAGTTATTTTGTGATTTTATTAAATACCATTTAACCCGTCTGCCTTCAAAGCAAGAGTGAACAGTCATCTTCTGGGCACGCTCGTTCCATTATAGACCTCATCTATCGCTTTCCATCACGCGTGATCGAGGTCAAGAGCAGGCCCATTTTGTAATAAAAAAATAGATAGAGGCTACCTATCTGTCAAGTTCCATAACTATCGATTCAATGGTGTGGGCCGTCTTCTTCTTCTTTGCGTATCCATGGACTCAAATAATAACTGTGAAAAGGTAAAAGACAGACAGCTAACGTTACTTTGATTAAGGCGATTAACACACTGCCACGCACCACGCAGCGTAGCGCGTGAATGCGTGTTTTAACGTTGCTTGTAAGTATCTCTGATTGTATAGAAAACACGCACAGTCCAACACACAGAAAATGCATCCACGCGCGTTCATTCCGATAATAAAAGGCGCGTTGACACGCAACATGCAGCGTGATGCGTGGCAGTGTGATAATTGCCATAGATAACACCAAAAAACTGCTATTCTTTACTTTGGTCTTGATTAAATTAGCCAATATTATCATCTGCCTAGCCTTTTCCTAACTATGTTGGGGTCGGCTTCCAGTCATGAGTGGTCACCCATCCACAGACCAACCTAGGTAAGCACGGCTTAACCTAAAGATCGACCCGAGCGGCTGTTATTATTTAGCCACGAGCTCGAAATTAGCCAATATAACATGTCAAAGTCTAGCCAACCCACACAGGGCTTAATGACCAAATTTTCAAAGCAGAATACTAACATAACTACTCAGCTCCTAATCAATCGAGGATTGGAAAACCCATCCACGACCTCACATTTAAGTCAAAGTCCGATTCTGATTTGGAGCGATAAATTCAAGCCGGGCAAGTGAACCGGTGCGCACACAGTCGTGTTGTGACATCGGCGAGACGAACGGTCCCTCAGGGCCATGGATTTCATGAGCCGTGTAGAGGCACCAAGAAGGAGGTACTGAGAAGGCCAACAGTGCAACAATCAGCGGTTGAAACTGGAGTTTTCTTGGAACCAACAACATTGGTGTCAATTCACCAGAGCTGGGTAAGGTGATGATAAAAATCAACCAAAGAAATGGTTAATTTTGAACATGATCCTTCTTTTAGTGGATTTTTTCCTGGCTAATCGCCCGCTTCCTCAAATAAGACTCAGTCCAAGATTGGACTTAAGTCTCTCCCAAGCTGTGATACAGCACACTGCCATCCGTTTTCCACATCCAGTCTAACACAGCATCCAATATATATAGGTCATTTTAAGCTGGGGCATACAACATGGCATACAACACTGGCCGATACACGGTCTCCACAGCAGGGCTCTTTTCCTCGCACGGTGGTAAAAATCCAGCATATAAGCGAGGTGACCAAGCTGGCTATTAAGCCTTGTAATGGTCCAGCATGTTGGCTATTTTCTAACCACTCTTTGTACATAACTACATAGACAATACCGAAAAGCAAAAATTGGCTGTGTTGCTGTGTGCCCGAGGGACTTCTGGTCTTCTGTATTTATTTATCAAGTGGCAAATGTCTTGAGGGTTACTGACGTCATAGCTGGCTGGCCAGCGGTTCAGCCATAAACTGTTTTGTGTCTGCAGGGTACGGACGAAGGCATTTTGGATGTAAACTTCGGAGGTTTGATTCAATTTCATTTTGAGATAACCAGCGTTTTGATTGACCGATGACCGAGTTAGCTGGTCGAGGTTTGAATTTTCTGACTAGCATGCTAAAGCAGATTATAAGATACAGTCAAATTTCAATTTAATTGAACTTTATTTCCAATGTTGCTATTTTACGGCAACGTGTTCACCAACTGAAGGCCAAAATAAGTTCAACAATGCCTTTCGCTCTGCTCCCCAAAATCCATCTGAAAAAAAAACATGGATTTCAAATTATACCAGTCCAGATTCCATTGTAAATCCACCATTTTTAATTTAAACAAAAAAATCCTCCATTTCTGTCTTCTGTACTCTCTTTTAATAGCTCAGCTCGTAAAATAAAGAATAGCGGACACTGTCCGTAAGGCACGGCTCATGAATCCGCTCCTATGGGAGACTCTTGATGTCTGGCCGTTCGGTTTATTGCCCAAACGGTTCTGCCACAGCTTTGAGGACACTAAATATATGAGGGTACTTGAATAAATTATTGGTTTTGGTGTCGGATGATGGTGGAACTGGAAATAATATGTTAAAAAGATGTGTTGCTGGAGAGTTTGTTCTTCTGCAAAAATATTAGAAAGTGGGGAAGCGGGAGTTTTGAGCGACTTTCTAATAATATCAGCACTTTTTGCGCTGATTCTTAGCCTAATTTGATGAATTACATCGAAATCTTAGCTAACGGAAAGATTAAACAAAACAAAAAATGTAAAACAACATTACACACACAAACAACCATAAAATATGCACTCAGCCTGTTTGAATGTGGTGCCATCACACATTCGCAGCCCACCATAGCTCAGGAATGTACGAGGCATTCAGAAAGTATACATCAAAGTTTTAGTACGCACAGTGTAACGACTTACAGTGAATAAGGACAGGACCAATCGTTTTATAGCTAGCCCATATTGTCCCACTGCTAGGCAAAGGCCTCTCTCCATTCCTTCCAACGGTCATGATTCTGAGCTACTTCCTTCCAATTATCAACGAAGACAACCAGTTCGTCCCGCCATCTCCTTCGTGGTCTTCCGCGACCCCGTGTCACTGTTTCAGGGCACCAATCCTGAGCTTTACGGGTCCACAGTTCGTTCGGCATGAGACGGACATATCCTGCCCAGACCCATTTAATTTTGGTAGCCTTTTGTACTCCTATCAGTACCTATCAGTAATGTCGAATTTTTTAACACTTCTCAGCACCGTCCGCTTATTTTGAATCTTATTCTTTCTGTAATAAAATAATGTTTTAATGTCATTACGGCAGCTTAATACACTATGCCTGTTTATTTCCCTATCTGCATCATGACAATTCGGAACAGAAACCGCCTTAACCCCGGTTTCGACCAAAGCGGTTGAAAGCCACATCGCGTCTCTCGTCTCTCTTGTAATTAGTCGAATCTTGCAAGTCTCCGTTTGCTGTATCTGCTTTGATGTAAACCAGGCCTGTTATACCTCCAACCCACCGCACAATTTTCTGTGTAAACGCTCCCGTTGTACTACTGTGAGTAGTTACACTGTGCCTGTGGTTTTAGTAAAGATGTAGACATTATATGGATCATTCTATGTATAAGGAGCAAAGATTTTACGAGGCGGCCGTGACTGCTGCGGTAAGGAATCTTTATCGCGGATTTTTATAGCTAGAAAACTGTGTTCGTACTTTCATTTCCGTTTTAATAGGTTTTATATTGAGTTTTGATTAAAGCTTTTACAGTATTTGAAGTCTATGTTGATTGATTCGGTACACAATGGTTCCGAATTATACATAAATGAATAGTACAATACAAGTGGGTAAACTTTGTCATTTCAGCCGAGGCGGAATTCAGAGCCAGTTTTCGAGCAAGTGTATTGGAATAGTACATTTTGATTCAAGTAGAGACTTTTTAGGCGGAATTCACGCGTTATGAGGCCGAGAACTGCAGTGAACTCCGCCTCGGCTGCAATGACAAAGTTTCCCCACTTGTATCAAAATGTACTATTTCCTAAGACGGACCACAGAAGTTATTCAATTGTAATATTAAATTAGTGCAGATTGAGTTCGACAAATTCGGAAACATGAAGACTACCAAAGCGCATACCTTTCCTGGCTTAACTGTATTATGATGAATTATCTATAGTTACAATGATTCGAAAAGAGACGATTCTATACTCAGAATAACCAACAATCTAATTCACGAAACTAGACAAATTTTCCTTATATTTTTTTCGGTTCCAACAGAAGTCGATTTCCTTTCCCCAACGAAAAGCGTAACATAACCTAATCTCTATCGAAAACAAAATATAAAAGCTTTTGTCTCTGAGCCAATCGTGTCTGCGAATAATACAAGCAATACATAAATCGTATCGTATAGTGATGGGAAATGCGAGTCTTTTTGTACAGAATTTTGTCTATGATTTTTCTGCAAATCAAAACTTTTAATTTTTTGCTAGATTCGTATTTTAATAGAGATAAGTAGCTAGTTTTATTTAATTAATTACAACGGTTGTATTTACAGTTAGACGATTTCAGAAGGACCGCATTTCAAGCTCTAAATTGAAACATTCCTCACTTAGCAGCACGAGCGTGTGCTTCAGACTACAATTTTAAAAAGTTGAGAAGATTCAGGTCATTCCTTTGGTGGAGAGTAAGCCGACCGCGACTTGTTGTTTAATAGCTTTCGGCGCTGACCACAAAGTAGACAAGTTGTACGACTACGAGCAAGAGCTGACATGGACAGGCTTTACCCGATACAAGAATTTGCTTTATGGTTTTGAAAAGGTCCATTGTATTGCCCGAACATTAATAAAAATGGTGGGGTGGCTATATTCTGGTCAGGTATTATTTGAGTCCATCGACACGCAAAGAAGAATCAATAAAATAGGGACAGGCGAATTGGACCTCTTTCTTTTTAACGTCGGTAAAAAGCTGGAATCTAAGACCTTTTAATATTGAAGTCCTCATTATTACAGCCTCCACTACTGGACATGACTTTCTAACCTACATACATCATCTCTTCGAAATATCTCGTTCTGATCGATTCCAGCAGATTGCCGCGACCTACACCGGGAGGGTCAACCTTGTAGGAGGCAAAAAGAACATTAGATACTTAACAATATTATTTCCCACCTTATTCAAAACACTAAACTAAAAAGCAGTAATCTTTTAAAATCGAATTACAAGTATCGACGTTCGATTCTATCCATAACAAGAATCAAATCAACACTTTTTTTTTCATTTGGAAAATCATCAAATGACCGGAGGGGTCGCTCTGGGCGAAGTGGAAGGGAGTGTCAGACTTTTACTGACTAACACCCATCCATGTTCTTTCTTTAGCCTTTGTGTTCCAGGGCCGCGGTATCTCTTTCGAACAGTCCCGCAGCCCAATCGAATCAACCCTTACTAATATTTTCGGAACATTCAATTCCAAAATATAAACCATCTTGGACGAGAATGGAATCAACCCCCCACCCCCACCCCCCCACCGTTATCTTCGGTACATTCAATTCCGATAAACCATCTCTAGTATTATCCCAATCGAATTGCAGGTTACGTCTATACGAAGCGAAAGACAATCACGGCTGCAACAGGGACCTGTGCTCCGTAGTGCATGATCTCCAGCATATCAACACGAACTGTCTGGTGCAAGCGTTTAGCTGTGCACGTTATGAGCTTGAACGATGTTTGCAGGTGGATTTTGTATTTTATTTGTTTTGGGGTACAGTTGGTTTTAGTGGTAAGCTAGAAACTGTAAGGTATCATTTATTTAATGTAGAACGTATGTTTTGTAAAATTGCTCTCCTGAATAATTGTAAATTATTTCTTTTAATGGGGCTCAGAAGGCTTGGTACATTATTAACTAAAAAAAAATAGCTCTGCTGTTATTTAGTGTATAACTGGCAAAATGTGGGTATCCCTACAATAGTTACACGGCTTCCTAACTTTTTATTGAAACAGGCTAGAGATTTTCGTATGTAGCTAGAAGGTTTGACACCCACTAGACTAAATCCGGTTTTGGAGTACCAACATACTTTTTTGTCTTTCGCTGTCAGCCAAAAAATAAACCATAGTAAAAATACAAATACAAAATAGTTCATTGTCATAATTAGCATAATCCTTTTAAGCAAAACAATGCGTGTATTTGGAGACTCCGCGCTTCCATATCATTGCCGTATACTTATACTAACTTCGAGTTACAAAAAAGTTGTCTACTGTGAGATTAGGAGCACACATATTACTATATGTAGTACAGTAGTATTCCTATTCCTCATCCTGACGTACAAAATGCATCTTCCTCCAAACATTCGCCATTCATCACTCGAAACACGAGTGCAATAGGTCACAGGGTAACATAATCCAGTTGGCGACTAGTTCTGCCAGTTTGGCTGACATTAGCATATCGGACGGCGCAGGCAGTTTCACCGCTAATGTCAAACTCGGAGAGAACTTGGGCTGTTTTGCTACCGGTACAAGCTAACTTTCTGTTTCAAATGCGCTGTGGTAACTTTTGTTGTTGCGTGTTAAAGGCATTGGCAACGGATTGATAATGTTTATCTTTGATAATCTTTCATCATCTACCTAGCCTTTTCCCAAATATGTTGGGGTCGGCTTCCAGTTTAACTGGATGCAGCTGAATACCATTTTTTACATGGAGCGACTGCCTATCTGACCTCCACAACCCAGTTAGTATTGGGTAATACGATACTCCTTGGTAAGTCTGGTTGTCAGACTTTTTGGGCCACTGACTACCTAACGACTGTCAAAGATCTATAAAAGACACCCGGGACCAACGGCTTAACGTGCTTTCCGAAGCATGGAGGAAACTCGGTATGTAATGAGGGGTGACCCATCCACAGACCAACTTAGGCAAGCACGGCTTAACCTAAAGATCGACCCGAGCGGCTGTTATTATTTAGCCACGAGCTCCTCATCCCTTCGGGATTTACAGGCATTAAATTGATATTTTCTGGAATAAATGTAGAAATACAAGTCTAAAATAAATTCTCCTACATAAAACATAATATGCTAGTATAAGTTTTAATTTAGACGTAGTGATTCGTGTTCTCGAAAAGCCGCGCCTACCACGTTGTGGCCGCGAAGCCTAATTAAAATTATCATGCAAAATTGTGTGTATTTCCACGGTAGCTTATTTAGAGCATAAAATCTTTATTTTATTTATATTCATTACTAAAATGCTCTAAGGTCAGGGTGGTATATTCCAGTGAAACTGGCAAACTGACATAGATTTCAATAGGATTTATGTCAGTTTTGACATTTTCACTTGTCAATTTAGTCTCAGGGATTAAAAAACAGACTTTAGACGGTTACGCCCCATAGACGGAATATACCACCCTGACCTTACTAACATGTATAATAAACGGTTTCAAATAACATTATTTCTAATCGGAGCGTTCAGAAGCACTATCCGTCAATCAATATACCATGAAGCCGATCACACGACCGACTGGACTTAACCCTGGTCAAGAATACCTCAAAAAGCCGAGCTCACCATAAAGTTCACAGTTTTGTTCAGTCACTTCAGCACGCGTAGCTTGACCACCGTAGAAACGGGTTTCTTTTACGGAAGAATCGACAAAATGACAGATTGTGACGACAAAATGAGTTTTCTTTTCACAATCTGTCATTTTGTCGATTCTTCCGTCAAAGAAACCCGTTTCTACGGTGGGTATGCTACGCGTGCTCTTCAGTTTTCAATCAACAAAATAAACAAAAGCTTCGTGTAATTAAAAGTATGGTCACTGAACTTTTAATTACAGCTAGTTAGTTTCTCGTAGTAGTCATACTAGGCAGAAGTTCTCCCGGACTTGGCCTGAAGAGGCCTCGTCCCCCCCCCCCCCTCCGGCCGCCACGAAACGACGCTGGCAAATAAACTTTTGTGTTCATTTCTTCAAGTTTTGCCTTTGCATGTTTTCTTTTTAAAATAGTTACTAAAGAAACAGGCGATGTGCATTTCATACCTACCTATTACTAAGTGAAAAGAATTCATAGAACATAAATATAATATTACGTCTGTATACTCCGAAGGGTAAGGCAGAGGCCACCCAAATCCACCAGTTATGTTTCTGGTATGCGAGCCCAACATGAAAATAATTTTATTTAAAAAAACGGTTAGATTTCGTAAGTAGGTACCTATATCTTTTCTGTATTGAGCGACCACCATCTGACTTCCACAACCCAGTTAGTACTGGGTAGTACGATACCCTTGGTAAGACTGCTCGTCAGACTATCGAGCCACTGACTACTTCTGACGACTGTCGAAGATCTACAAATGACAGCCAGCACAACGGCTTAACGTCCTTTCCGAGGCACGGAGGAAATTCGGAATGTAATGAGTGACACCCATCCACAAACCTACCTAGGCAAGCGCGGCTTATCCTAAAGATCCGAGCGGCTGTTATCATTTAGCCACGACTCACGAGCTCCTCTACTACTTACTATCATAACGGGTCCAAACAGAAAATCCACCTACACAAAACGATTAAAGAAAACCACCCGACCTACGAGGCACAGAGTAAAAAATAAACGAAGCAATCTGCAGCAGTAATAGCGGTTGAATCAATGGTTGAAAGGGAACTTTTTTACTCTATTTGCTTTAGCCGCCTGGCATGGTATTCGCGAGTGGGCCCGGCTGTTGACCCCACCTTGCTAATCAATAGCATTCGACCCACTATACCGATTATATTATTCTTTGAACAAGTTCGTAGTTTTTTTTTTTATGTGACTGAATATTTCTAGAATACTTTTCGTTTGTGTCGCAATAGGTTTCTTTTGAAATAAAAAGAACACTCCAGTTTCAGTTTTGTCTTGGTTAGCTAAATATTCGAAATTGAAGTCAGTTACAATGTGAATTCAGCATCATCTTGATTTTTTGGATACATCTATCTGTTATTTTTTTCATTTTATTTGTTGTTGGCGGGTGATGATACTGCTGAGGTTGTCACTGAAAAGTGCCTTTGATGTTGGGATTGAGTTTGAGTTTGAGTCATCGTGGTGAAAGGATTAGTCAGCTAGACTCTGCGTTACCGAGTACTAGCTGTCCAGGGTGCGCCGGGCGTTTGGAATCGCAGTACCCCCGCTCGGGGAGTCTCCTTTCATGCACCCCATAACATCCATAAGTACATGTCGTTTTATTCAAAATTCAAATTAAATCAGCGCATTACATTGCATAATTATGGTTTCCAAATCCGAAATTAGTCAACCGAATTAACCAATCACCAAATCAGTACAATCAATGTCGTGATGTCGAAACAAAAGACGATCCAACATTTCATTGGCTAAGCATTTAAAATGGCGAACAGGCTTTTGGAATCAAAGTCTGGGTCGCCTAAATATTTTTGAATAAGGTCAGTAAAAAGTGAATATTTCGAGACATCCTAATATTAATCCTTTTGTCGAGTAAAACTGCTGTATTTAACCAACAGACTGAAATCACTGAATAAATATAACTTCATTCAGAATTCTGATGAAAACATGGCTCTATATTAGGTACGCACAGCGACCAATGAAGCTATATAAAAGCAGTTTATGTTGATCTCTCAGTGTATTGGAAATCCATACAATACGAGGCCATGTTATACTGGACGTACAGTTTCCGAATCCATAATTATTCAACCGCATTAACCGATCCAATCAATGTCCTGATTTCGAAACAAAAGACGATCCGCCATTTCATTGGCTGCGCATGTAAAATGTATGACAACGCGAACACGCATCCGAAACTCGTAATACACAAGATTTATATTAAAACGACGCTCGACAAACAACGTAAATATATTTTCCACGTTCCTTTGCTCGTTTTTTCGTAAAAGGGTACAAGATGGCATGTATTATGAGTGCCTCCTTTTCGTAGTAAAATGTCACGCTTAGGATTAAAAGGGCAATAAAGTTGTTTCGGTTTTATTGATTTGTTTAGGAAAGTTTTACAAAATGTATGGAAATCACAAAAGGGATCATCAAATTGATGTTTATTAGAATCAAATTAAAAACATTATAATTCAAGTTAAGGCGCATTTAAAAGACTCAACCTCTATTTTTAAAGGAGCTCGTGGCAAAACAATAACAGCCGCTCCGGTCGATCTTAACATTAATCCGTACTTGCATAGGTTGGTCCCTGGATGGGTGACCGCCCCTTACATACGGAGTTTCCTCCGTGCCTCGGTAAGCACGTTAAGCCGTTGGTCCCAGCTGTCATTTGTAGATCGTTGACAGTCGTTACAGGTAGTCAGTGGCCCAAAAAGTCTGACAACCAGTCTTACCAAGGGGTATCGTATTACCCAGTACTAACTGGGTTGTGGAGGTCAGATACTCAGATAGGCAGTCGCTCCATGTAAAAAACTGGTATTCAGCCGCATCCGGTTAGACTGGAAGCCGGCCCCAACATAGTTGCGAAAAAAGGGCTAGGCAGATGATGAACCTCTATTTTATCAAAAATAAGAAAAGATGAATCATCAAAAACTTACTTGAAATATTCACAATATTACACGAAGAAGTAGTAGTGTAGTTTAACAAGCTTGTTCCATTTCCGTACGGAATGAATGTTTGATATTTGAAAGAGATGAACTAGGTAATCTAGCTTGATAGTAGCTAGATTAAAATCCAGTCTTGTATTTCATTTCTAGTTTTCAACACCAGTTGTTTAGCAGTTGTATAGAAGTAAAATGCAACACACAAAGTAGTATCACAGAAAATTATTAATTTCCCATCTCACAAAGGCAATGGAATTATCCGATTACTACTGGTAGTAAGATTAGTAGTAACACGGGTAAGTCGCGACTGAAACATTATAGTCTACTGTTTAAGGTGACATTTAAATGCTTCCAGGTAAGTCAAATAAAAATATCCAAAAGCCAAAACATCACCATTTTTGGAATGTCATGTATATAATAAAAAGCATAGCCCCTCTATTTGACTTTGACAACGAATCACCATTATTATCCAACGACAGGAATGCCCTTATCACCACAGTTGTATTCACTTTGTAAATGGATTCGTGAAATCAGTATTATTTGGTCAAGATGATGCTGCTGTTCATCTTCATGATCCCATCCTTTTAAACGTGTCTGCATTATATGGGGGGTTACCATGACGTTTTAAAGTAGGAGTAATTCCAGTGTGGAAAGAGACAGAGCTATACAGGTTCTAGCGCTATCTCTTTCCCACACTGGAGTTACTAGGTCATGGTAGGTCACCTTAACTTTTCTTCCACCATCCTAACCACAATTCCCTTCCTGCTTTCCCTGCAGAACACAGACATAGTTCTTATGCTGGAAAGCGGTTACCTGAACGTGGACATGCCCTTCGATAAGAGGTTCGAGTACCAGGCTCCCATAGTCAAGAACTACGCGGATGCTATCGCCAACGAGTGCCCCAAGGCGTTCGTCATAGTGTGCGCTACGCCAATTGACTGCATGGTACCTTTGATCGCTGAGGTATACAGGAAGCACTTATATTTGTTATCTATATTTAAACAAAGGCATACTATCTACGTTTCTGTATGTATAGGCTAGTAAGAGTAAGCCTTCAAATATTATCCATCCATATTTTAAGACCAGCACCCCAATTGCGCAAACACCAAGGTTTTTGTAGGAAATTCGTAATACATTGTTTCTTGAAATTGTATTTTCTCAAGAAATATGTGGTCGACAACGTAAATTAATGAATATATCTAAATTGACAAAATGAGAAGCAGTAACGGAGCGAATGTGTAACGCAATTACACCGTTCAGTAGCAGCCCTACTGAAATATTATAAGGGAAATACATGGTAAGAGGTAAGGACATCATAATGAGTAGCCAGTAATGTGAGATGGAGTCCTAAAATGGATACTTTAGCGAATCATAATAGGATGATAATATAAATTACGTTATAATTCGTAAAATGGTCAACTGCTACTCTGACCATTGTAATAATTTTAAAGCGATTCGTATTACGATTCTGCTAAAGCAGCAATTTAAGGGAAATAAAGCTACCGTAAAGATAGCTACCGTTATGAATAAATAACTAGTAAGTAAATCTTTTGTTTGTAGAGCAAAGGAGTAAGTATATTAGGAAAATGCAACAGTAATAAAGATCGAAAATTTCCAAGCAATCATTTTGTTCACCGTTGAGCTTAACACCGAGGACCGCGAAAATATGGTTTATTTCTGGAGAAGATTAATGTTTCTGCCATATGTGGCGTCTTCGCTATTACGGAAGCATGCGCTTAGTTCACACATAATAGAACGAAGACGACTTTTCAACACGGAAACCTATTCCAGTTTCAGTTTCGTTTGCACTTTATTTTCAAAATTAAGATGAGATAGACTAAAATATTAAAATTGCTGTCCAATATATGATGATAGTATTTGACAGTTTCGTTCGGGTCCGTGGCTTAGGCCCCCAGTGGTCGACGCACCTGTGGCCGACGCCCCCGATACGATTAATTTAATATCTATTATTTTTTTTGCTTTTTCACTTAGTACAGTAAATGAGAAAAGTGTTTCACCCTATTAATAAAGTATTTTTTCCTTCCTAAACAAAAGTTATCTAACAAATAGCAGAGAGAATAGATCGCCACTTAACCTTATCCTTACACACCTTTTTCCCCATTAGAAGCATATTTATTATGTACATCCAAAAAATCAAAAAGACTTCATATGAAATGTAAGTGAATGTTTATAATATACATTTATAATAAATTACCTTATGGAATTTTTATCTTTCAACTTCAACCACCTCGTCAACTAACTGAGCCTAACCAGTTATTTGTAACAATAAAAAGTCCGTCTTTTTGTCTACAAAATTGAAAACAATAAGGAAGTATGAATAGATATTATGTCTATCTCTTTCACACCTGAGTCAAGTTATTGAATATTGCAATATGCAACTGATAAGAAAGTTTAGTGTGTCATCTCATAATGAAAAGCGAAGGTCCCTCGCAAGGGCTCTTGTGCCTGACAGTACATTTGATCAAAAATTACTTTGAATTAAATTAATCGAATCGGGGGCGTCGGCCACAGGTGCGTCGACCACTGGGGGCCTAAGCCACGGACCCTTTCGTTCTTCGCCAACAAACTAGGTTTGGACTACTTTCTTTATAACATTCGTTAAATATTTGGCAAACTTGTTCTTAGTTAGCCTTAACCATTTTCAATGAATAGAAGAAAACTATCATACAATTATACTGAATTGGAACTTACCTACTCAATTGTTTTCCCAAATTCTGATGAGTACCTTATTAAAATAGATACAGGTAGGTATAGGTGTAAGGCTGTTTATCTGTTTATGTATGAAAAAGAGAAAACACATCTTCTAAACAGATCCGAAGATAATATTCTATCTAGGAAGATACCTACTTCTTTATACTACAGTATGTCTACGTAGAAGACAATAAACAACTCGAAATGGTAAATTTTTGCTGCTGAAAACAATAGCACCTGAACAGCTAAAGAGATCATAATCGCGCATGTTTTAGCAATGGACATAGCTGTCTGTCGGTTGAAATGTGAAATCAATATTCCCTTTCTCTGTCGACCTTTTCGTCAGAGTTTCGCCAAAGTAATTTGTATTATTTGACAAGGCAAGTTTCAAATGTCAAGACTCGAGCAAGTTTGGAGCAGCATTTACAAGTATTTCTATTTCTAAATACTTCTTTAAAGTCATGGTAAATTGAGGGATTATAAATAGCTTCTTGTGAAGGATATACTATACCGTTCTCATATACAGGGTGTAAACGGACCCTTCACTAACCCGTCAACCAAGCATTCTGTACATCAAACTAAGTAATTTTACGCAAAAATTATGGCAGGGAAACGCCTTTTTTTTTAAGGACAAAATTCATGTTTTACGGTAAATCTCAATGTTACGCACTCAAAACTTAGTGCTGATGGGTGCTTTGAATAGTAAACGGGTCAAGGAGTTAATTAAAGTAAAGTTAAAACCTTAAAAAGCAGTTTAAAAAAAAAACTTGTGAAAAAATTGGAACTTTGACCTCCAATATCTCCGTAACTATAAGGTTCCCAGGTATTTTCTAGAAGAAAAAAATGATCCCAATGATGGACAGAATATGTGGTTTTCGTTTTCGTTAAGGGTCTTTTTACACCCTTTATTCACGTCAAACCACCTTGGTATGGCAAGATAAGTTATCCTCGCTTCTCCTTTTTTCTCCATGTTTATTTAATAAACCTACTGTTTTATCTTGTTTTGTTTTGTATTCTTTCTTCGTGTTGATGATTCTTACTTCATCGCCATTAAAAATGTTGAGATACCCATAAATGCTAAAATGCCTTTTTCGCCATTTGCAGTTTATGAAAGTCTGCAAACGTTTATAGACTAATAATGTCAGACATCTACAATTTATTAGCTACACGACCCATTAAGATTTTCACGATAAAGGCGTAATCTGCTTCCGTGTTTGAGGTACTCAATTAGATGCCTCCCCTTCAGCGTCGTAAAATATTTTCTTAAGGAAGTAATAAGGCTTTTGATTTTTCAATACTGCCAATGCTTTATTTTTGCCTGACAATAGACCTTCGGATTGAATGTTGAAGTACAGACATACGGCATTCAAAGGCAGAAATACGGGGTGTAAACAGACCCTTCACCAAGCCGTCAACCAAGCATTCTGTACATCAAACTAAGTAACTTTACGCAAAAATTTTTGCTGGGAAACGAAATTTTTTTTTGGGGTCAAAAATCACATTTTGCGGTAAAACTCAATATAATGCGCTCAAAACTTATTGCTGATGGATGCTTTGAATAGTAAACGGACCATGGAGGTAATTGGAGTAAAGTTAGAACCTTAAAAAGTAGTATTAAAAAAAAACTTGTGAAAAAATTGGAACTTTGACCCCCAATATCTCCGTAACTAGAAGGTTCCCAGGTATGGTCCAGAACAAAAAAATGATCACAATGACGAGGAGAACAAGTGCCTTTCGGCTTCGTTAAGGGTCTTTTTACACCCTTTATACAGGGTTTAAGGGACACCGACGACGCACAAATGGTTACCACGTATTCGGTACATCATTCTGAACCCCCCACGCATAGAAATTTTTCATCGGTTTAATAATAATTTAAAAATAAACTTCAGCGTATTTAAAAAAGAACTGTTTATGTTTAAATATCGTTCAAAAAGAGTTCCATTTACAGAAGACCTTCACCTATTTTCCAATATTCGCAAGACATGGCCGGTAAATAAACGATGCCGTATATAAAATATCGAACAATACTCCTTGGAAGTTAACCGTTGTCCGTTTAGCTTCAAAATAAATTCGCACAATCACAAGAAAGCAAGTGATAAATATTGTTCGTCCTCCCCGGGGGGAACATTCTCAATCTCGAGTAGGATTGCTTTGTTCTCACAAATCCCATTCGCAACTGAAGAGGAATTTGTCAAAAGGAACATTGAAACCGTTGTTCTCTGATCTTGGTGAATGTGGTGATAATGCGACGAAAGTTGTCTGCATTTTCTGCGAATGTGGCTTGTCAAGTTTGTTTAATTTTTGACATCAATTTATTCTCTAATCAGTATATAACGTTCCCATTGCTGGACCACAGTCCTGCACGCGTAGCATGACCACCGTAGAAACGGGTTTTGTCGACGGAAGAATCGATAAAATGAGAGATCAACAAAAGAAATCTGTCATTTTGTCGATTCTTCCGTAGACAAAACCCGTTTCTACGGTGGTCATGCTACGCGTGCTGGTCTCTGTAAGGAGTGGGCCGCTATCTAACACGCGGGCACAGTTTAGCTTGATGGAGGATATCGCGCCTTGCACGCACTGAATGACACTGCTGACAGGATCGATTTATTTTCCTGCTATCTGAATGAATTCACAAAGATAATATTGTATGTTTTACGGTATTCAGGATAGTTTAATAAAGGACCAAGCAACCGCATTAGGATATTATTTTCCTGTAATGATTGGAGTGTTTGTGATAAATAAATAAATAACATGTCTATTCCAGGATATGTCAGTTTTCTCACGATGTTTTCCTTTATTGTCCTAATAATTCATGACAAAAATACTTTTTGTTCCATTATTTCATTTCTTCGAAAGTGTATTAAAAATCGTCGTTTGATACACGTGGGCATTTGTTACTGCAGTACTCGGGTCAATATACATACACAATATCATAACAACCTCGCCTGCGGCTCGGGTGTGAATTCCCCATCGACTGCAGTAACAAAATTTCCTCCCTTATTTCAAAATGTACTACTGACGATGACACCATAATTTTTGTCTTTTACTGCTTTTAAAACAGCAACATAAATATAACTCAACAGTGACTACCAAGACCGCTCATAACCAACTTTTGAAGATAATTCCGACGTCAGTAAGATAAGCCAACTCCAACGGAATCGTTAGCCCGACATCTTCCCACTAATGTGGGTCTTATCTCCCGTCCAGTCCTTTGACGATAAATGCCACAATTGTACTAATAAACCAAATTGTTTCTCCTTCAACGTCATTCCCATGTTTCTGTTTATCTTTGTCGGTAATTTTGCCAAGTAAATATTTATAGGGCGTATAGTAATTGTCTGGCCAAATACATTGTTGTTTGTGTTTGCCACGCCTCACTGCCTGAAGCTTTCAAATTCATGTTCGTATAATCCATATTTGGTTCCCGTTGGAATGAATACACTTACATTGTTTGCACTTGTTGGATTTGTTCCTCATTCCGTTAAATTAACGGTATTACTGAAATAATGTTTTGTTAAGGCGGTTATCACACTGCCACGCATCACGCTGCATGTTGCGTGTCAACGCGCCTTTTATTAACTGAATGAACGCGCGTGGATGCATTTTCGGTGTGTTGGACTGTGCGTGTTTTCTATACAATCAGAGATACTTACAAGCAACGTTAAAACACGCATTCACGCGCTACGCTGCGTGGTGCGTGGCAGTGTGTTAATCGCCTAAGAGTTTGAAGTTATTTTCATCTTGTTTTCGCGTTAGTGCTTCCTCGTCTGCCTAACCTTTTCCCAACTACGTTAGCGTCAGCTTCCAGTCTCCCAAAATAAATCAAGATGCACATGATTGAGCAAAATACCCCAAACTCAAATAAAACTGAAACTTTGATATTAGCAGATTGGTTTTTTGTTTACATCTCTACATGGCAATAAAGTTTCGAGGCAAGGGCGAAGCTCCCTAAGAAATTAACTGTTGTTTTTGTTCTTCCAAAGCTGACGTAACTGCGGCCTCCCTGCAGTAAAAAGCAACTGTTTTTTTGCCATCTTCGACCAGACTCATTTGCTCTCGATCTGGGAGAAAAACTTTGGGATATTGGAACTTTCTTCACGAATTCTTTTAGTTTTGTTTCCCCACAACATCTGAGCATGTTTTGTGGCTTCATTATTGCGTTTTTTGAGTTCTTTCGTAAGGAATTGTGAGTGGCTTATTAAACAAATAAGTAAGCATGGTTTTGACACGCAACTTTATATATTTTATCGTTAATCTAAATTTTTGCTTATCTTCGTCGGTAGCGTACAGTTTTTGGGTCAAACAACATTGATTTTGTGAAATCTGTCGACACGGTAAAATTTTGTATCCAAAATATAAGACTTATTCTGTTTACTGAACTGAGAATATTGCGGGATGCGGATAGTAAATTAGGCATAAATATTTTTTTTATGGATTACTGCAACATATTATTCAAGCCTTAACTCTTTGTTGAACAAGCCTTAAACCGATAATTTCAGTAATTTAAGTATCGCAAGATTAAAAAAACCATGACCCAAAAACTTTTGGTCTTTCTTTCTTTTTCGTGTGGTTAGTGCCTAACCTGGTGTCCAGTGTTTTTATGCCGCCAGTGGGCTTTTTACTTGGCTTTATATGCCATCGAGAAACATATCCCAGGCATTCTGGTTTGTTTTCCTCACGATATTTTCCTTCACAGAAAAAAGTGATAATTATACAATACGCACATGAATCCGAAAAATCAGAGATGCGTGACTTGAGTTCGAACTCGAGACCTAGGCAGTACGACGCGAATATAGATTGCCATCGACACGCCAAGGGGATAACCTAAAAAGAATTGCCTTCCCTTCTACATGATGACCCCCCCATCCTCTCCCCCCAGACGTTGAAAGAAACAGGCTGGTACGACCCGAACAAGCTGCTCGGTTCGATGGCGGTGCCAGAAATGCGCGCGAGCACTCTGGCTGCGCGTGCACTCTGCCTCGAGCCCCAGTGCTGTCGGGTGCCCTGCGTCGGCGGTACGGAGGGAACCGCACTCGTGCCTCTGTTCTCGAAGGCTGTTGAATACTTCGATTTTGCGGAGGTAGTTTGCTAATCATAGTGTTACTTGTTTAGTAGATTAACGGTCGTTATCATTTCACATCGAGTATTAGAAAAAGTTCAAGTTTGTACACCGAATACTGTGTCATTCACACACGTGCGAGATTCATACACGTGTCAGATTCACACACGTGTGAGATTCACACACGTGTGAGATTCTCACACCTGTGTCTATGAACAAGTCAGTGATTACGATAAGATTTTTACTCTGTAGTTTAGTAATTGCTTAAAATAAGAACTGTCAAAAGTGAGAATTCTTAGCTTTGCTTTCTTTAATGGTTCTTACTTAGTTCAAATTCTTGTCTTTTGCATAAAAATGTTTGCCTAAGTAATTACTTAAACTCATGTAATTATTTTAACTTGACTATAGATACCAGGGTTTATAAGTATTATCACTACAATGTACTGTAGTTAGATGCTGTCCGAAGTACGTCCACCAAAAGATATTTCAACACCATCTAGAACTAAAATTATCATTAACACTAGAAACGGGTTTTTTACGGGTTATTTTATTTTATTTTTTGGGTTTATTTACGGGGTTTTTTTTTATATCTCGTTTATAGTGTAAATGAATTTGTTAGTGACCATAGTCCGGTCATTTTAGACATAAAAATAGTGATCAAATAAACAAAATTCCGACAGAGCCAAATCTTCGTAGAGACCTTAGGTTTACCACAAGGAATAAAGTGTCAAAAGTCCCCATCAGTCCCATGTGAGCTTAGGGACTTATTCGGGGCCCAAGGTCAAAATTTTAGGTTTTTTGGATTTTTCTCGAAAACGGTAAGTTTTATCGAAAAAGTACCTCAAAGCAAAGTTGTAGATCTTAAAATTCTCTATAAAAATGGTCCCTATAATTTTTTCTCTAAGACCCACTATTTCCCAGATATTGCGCTTGTAGGTAAGAATCACGTTCTACATAATATGCACACATTTCCACACCACCTGTGAGGTAGTGTACTCGGCGCGTTTTTTTTTGACTTTATTTTCAGGAACAATAATTATTTAATAGTATGAAGATTATTGATATGGGTTACTGAGTTTAACTGTCGTTCTAACTTTTTTTTATTACTTTAATCTGACTCATACTCTTCATATTCAACTTCAACAATCATGTTTTCTTCAATTTCTTCATGTTCTTCTTCTTCTCCTTCCTGTTGATGAACGCTTAGAAATTGTTCAAATGAAGATGAATGAGTTGTCTCTTCATCAAAATCACATGAATCTTCCTCTCTTGTATTTAATTGAAGATTTGAGCAAGAGACACCTTGGCAATTGGTACACGCTGGAGAACAGTGCAACCCTACTTTTTTACAGCCACATTTGGCACTACAACCTTTCTTGCAATTGCAAAAAATAGTGTTAAGAAGTTTTTCTGGAGCAGGGGGCAGGAAAGTTCGAATCGGTTCCAAAGTATTATTTATCAATTTCCAACCCCAGTCTTCAGGGTTCAGTTCATTGCCTTGCCATGTCTGAACTTGATAGTATACTCGAAACAAATGTTGAGTAGCAGATGCCGATGTTGGAGGAAGACAAGATAGCTGTACTTGCTTTTTGTTTCGTGTATTTTTTACAAATGTTAAATATCTGTACGTATCTATGCAATCAATTTTTTTTGGAGCTCCATAAACCGCAAGAAGAAACCGAATTCCTTTAGTAATTAGTATTTGAGGTGTAGAAACTTTATGAATTTTTCGGCGATAAATCTTCACTTTCTTCTTTTCTGCTTCTTCATCCGCTTCATCGCCGCAAAATAAGCAGCGGTTTTTAAAACAAAAGCTGGATTCACTTATTCGCGCTCTAGTATGAGGTGGACTTACTTTTGAAGTACTGGCCTGTTCTTCCTCACGTTGTCTTTTTGATGCAGAGATTGAAGTTTTCCGGGTGTATGATTTTCTGCAATCCACGTGAATTGTAACGGACTTTTGGCTTCTTAAATAATCAGCAAACTCTTCACTTCTCGCGACACTTGCATCGATTAAAGTTGGCATTCCACGACTGACCACAACAGTTTCATCTTCAGTCAAAAGTTTATTACAAATAAAGCAAAATTGTGACTTTTTTTTTAAATATTAATCAGCACTTACTTCAATAGTAGACAATTGTAATAAATACGTATAGTCACTCGAACTGCTCATTCAACACTAAAAGAAGCAGGTATACGTGAACGACACCACATGGACAAAAGAATAGGCAGATGTTTTTCAAGGCCAGATGTTATTCAAGTAAAGGGGATTCGGTAAGGGACCGGCGGTCATTTTAGAGTAAATTTTCTTAGAATAGTATAATGTATACATAAAAGAGACACGAGTAGGCATTTTTGCTTGCTTGAGTACCTAAATGTATATACGTGGCATACTATGTAGAACATGATTCTTACAAGCGCAATATCTGGGAAATAGTGGGTCTTAGAGAAAAAATCATAGGGACCATTTTTATAGAGAATTTTAAGATCTACAACTTTGCTCTGAGGTACTTTTTCGATAAAACTTACCGTTTTCGAGAAAAATCCAAAAAACCTAAAATTTTGACCTTGGGCCCCGAATAAGTCCCTAAGCTCACATGGGACTGATGGGGACTTTTGACACTTTATTCCTTGTGGTAAACCTAAGGTCTCTACGAAGATTTGGCTCTGTCGGAATTTTCTTTATTTCAATTGTCTAAAATGACCGGACTACCATGACAGTTTTAAATCTTACAGAACTAAAACGTCAATTCAGTGTAAAACAAAATCACTATCGCCAATCAGATACAATGTACTTATTTACTTTCTGTGATACTAAATCCGATTTAAAGTCAACGTGAATCCCTATAGCATCGATCAACACAACTTGTATCTTAACCTACTTAAATCCGCTTAATACTTAGTTGAGCCTTTAATCCTAAGGGCGAGTTTTACCAAGGAAATTGAACGAGATCCGCACGTCTAACTAAACCGAGTTCAAGATATGCTAGTGTCATCATTAAAAAATACCTGTATTTGGACTCCTAATACAGGTATTTTTTACTTAAAAGGAAGCTCCATTCATCAACTTGCTGTCTTGATTTGGTTAAGAAAGAAACATTTTTTTTGTTTTATTTTTATAAAGCAGCAGTCATACCGATCGGACTTGAACACATCGGATTTTTACTGATAATGTCCAGAACGGACTGAAGTATATATCTTCAGGACATTATCTGTTAAAATACAGCTTCGTTGGTATAGTGGTGGGTTTTTCGGTTTTTCCATCAAGAATTTCTCAGAAGCAGCCGCGGAGTCTGGATCTCTGCCCGGTTGATGGGAATAGACTCGCCCCCTATTACATGGGACTTAAGCATAACAAGCGAAATGGGGGTGTACTATTAGGAACACCTCTGCCTAACCCCTCGGGGATTACAGGAGTGTTGACACTGTCAGTTCTTGAAACATGGTTTAGGCGTGATCACGTTCGCCTTAAATCCCTTACCTTTCCCAGCACAATGCAACAATGATGACTGAAGCGGTGAGGAATGCTCCAGTGGCGGTGTCCAGGACCGAAGGACCATGTACCAGGGTTGGAGACCTTAGTGAAGCTCATGCCCTCGCCGGCTTGGTGACTTCAGTCGCCCATGGGCTCTTGTGCCAAGATATCCCAAGAGTCTCTGGTTTCGTTGAAACTGATCTCGGACATGTTATATCTCCTGCCAGGTTATTATTGCTTTTCTTTTGTTTTATCATCATACACATTTCTGCCGAGAGAGACACCACGGGACATAGGCCTCCACCAAACATTGACACACGATTCTGCTCTTTATTTTTTACTTACTATGGTAGTTTTTCTTTTGCAATTTCATCTTCCTGTATCAGTTAGGTCACGTGACTGGCTCGAGACTACAACATAAGAACAGGCGTACCAATAAGCTTCGATTTTATTGTCAATTTTCGTTGTTATTGGCGGAATAATATTATCCACATAATATCGTGATGTAATCTTGAGCCATCGCGGGGAGAAACGACCTCGTAACATCTTTCGGAAGTCATGTGAAGTCTTCCGTTTGTGTTTCCTTCAGTGACGATTTCATTAGTATATTTGTACAGACTAGCACATCAAGCTACTACAATCTGTCAAATTTCTTTAATAGATTTTCAACTTTATCGCCACAGCATTAGGTTCAAGATTGATTGGGAAAATTTGACAGTTTCGGGTAACTTGATATGCTGGCGTCTTTACATACTTTGGCAAAAAGGTCAAATTTTCACATGTTTTTAATGGGAAAGCAATCGCTTTTGCTTTACATACTTACCACTTTTCATATTTTAGATAGTGTTGTAAAAATTAAGTTTATGATTTCGCAACATAACTTACGTAACTATCTCTACCCGGTACTTGCCTAAATAGCAAGGGTAGTGGCGACTTGATTGATAGACTCATTTATCAACGCCAAACCAAAAAGGTTTGGTAATAAAAACTATTTTGTTTAGTGGTCTTATATGTCGTCTACTCTACATTATTAACTACTGGAATCGATGTTTCATGAAAAATCGATATAAAAACGAGAAAATAAACCAAAATCAATAACATATCAGGGTTGTAGTATTGTGCTGTCAATACCTTTAAATATAGCTGCACTCGGTTGCATGTTCAACTCGCATTATACCGTACATTATACACTCGTAAAAATTTTATATCTCAGCTCTTCTAGTCTAGTACTAAAATAAGGTCATCGTAATTTTTTTCACAATATCAAAATACTACGTTCCGTGGCTTCCAAAACACGACCATTTGATAGCTAGAATATGGTTCAGAGTTACGTGATAACGGTTTCTATTGGAATTTTAATGGAGGAATACACCAAGGTCTTCTGCCTCCAGATTCATCGCAAGCACTGTGGAGGTTAGCAGGTATGGCATCATCAAACACCTCGGGCTGCCGAAGATGAACGATGCGGAGACTTCTACGCTAGATAAGGCAATAACCAATCTTATTGAAAAACAAACATTGGTGTACGACTGGTTTTCTAAATACCGCTGCTCGTCGACGCGGCTCGATACCTGTCAGTTTGACTTCTTCCATCCCAAGTATTACGACAAGTTCAAAGACTGCGCGTACGGAGTTTTCTGATTATTAAAGTACGAGTTCGTAGCCGACTGCAGACATCAGCAGCAGGTGACGTGTCGCTGCGACACCACATTTCTATGAAATACCTTTAGCAGCTTGCGACACGTCGCCCCACTACACGTCGCACGATCGCAGACGATGTGTCGCACGACCGTAGATCAGTAGTGCCACCGACGTTGGAGCGACAACACGTTTATTTTTTCAAAAAATTAGTTTTTCCAATTCCGAGGAAGAAAAACTGATAAACGCAAACGCATGATGCAGTTTAGCATTGGACGAGTGGCTTGTCGTTTTTTCTCTCTATACTTGTGTAATAAAAACAAGTCATTGTCGTCTTCTTCCTCTTGTAACATATGATACAAGAGTAAATCTCAATCGCTAATCCCAAAAATCTTGTCTCACGGCACATTCAGAAGTAACTGGAATACGGCGCTACCGTCTGCTGTAGGCATCTGCAGTTGGGTTCGGAATCATGTCTGCAACGACATGGGTCGTCTGCTGCTACTGTGTGCAATCATCTACGAACTCATACCTTACCGTGGATGTTTTGTGGGTGTCTTCTAAATTTTTGTTAACATAACGTTGATGATAATGCAATTTATTTGATAAATAACTATGAGTGTTTGTAATCGTTTTTGTTAAATAAAATTTTGTTTTCCTTTTTTTATGATTTTCATTTCATGTGTGGGTAAATGAATTATTTATGAAACATATAGAGTTCATACTTTCACATACAAAAAGTACTATTTAGTAGAGTAGGTACTCACCCAGTTCTCAGGCGCGGTGTATCATGCATGAATATATCAAATCCAATCTTCAAAGCAAATAATTATAATCTTTTTTTATTTCCACGACGCAGATACGTCGCAATCGACATGTTTATAAACCATAAAGGCGTTTTCAAAAGATGTGTTTTGCCCCCCAACCTAAACCAATTTGAACTAAACAACCTGGACTGGGCATTATGTAAACTAAAAGATAGTTGCGATATGGCATTGAAATGGCACAAATTAAGACTAGACGACGCAGTCAAAAGAGACAAACAGCAAATAAAGAAACATTTCGATATACCAAAGCCTTACGAAAGGTTTGCAGAATGTAGAAAACAAATGGCCTAGCTGAAAACAAAAAGGGCCTGAGACAGATACCGTACTTCACACATTTCAATGTACCAAAGCCTTACGAAAAGTTTGCAGAACGTAGGAAAAAATTGGGTCCCTGAAAACAATAACGGCCTGAGACAGATACCCTACTTCACACATTTCAATATCCCAAAGTCTTATAAAAAGTTTGCAGAATGTAGGAAAAATTGGGTCCTTGAAAACAAAAACGGCCTGAGACAGATACCCTACTTCACACATTTCAATATACCAAAGCCTTACAAAAAGTTTGCAGAATGTAGGAAAAATTGGCTCTTTGAAAACAAAAAGGGCCTGGAGAGATACCCTACTTTACACATTTCGATGTACCTAAAGCCTTACGAAAAGTTTGCAGATTGTAGGAAAAATTGGCTCCTTGAAAACAAAAAGGGCCCGAGACAGATACCCTACTTCACACATTTCAATATACCAAGCCTTACGAAAAGTTTGCAGAATGTAGAAAAAATTGGCTCCTTGGACACAAAAAGGGCCCGGGAGAGATACCCTACTTCACACATTTCGATGTACCAAAGCCTTACGAAAAGTTTGCAGAATGTAGGAAAAATTGGCTCCCTGAAAACAAAAAGGGCCTGAGACAGATACCCTACTTCACACATTTCGATGTACCAAAGCCTTACGAAAAGTTTGCAGAATCTAGGAAAAATTGGCTCCCTGAAAACAAAAAGGGCCTGGGAGAGATACTCTATTTCTCACTCCGCCTAAAATATTCAGTGACGTTGTGTAAAACAGATTGAAAACCAACCCAGTTATGAAAATGTAATGATACGTATTACAAGATTGTTGTTACTGTCTGTGAAAAATTGTAACTACACTAAGTTTTACATGAAAGAATAAATTCGAAAAAAATAGTAAACTCATTGTAAATCCAAAGAAAAATAATAAAACATTTACATATAAAGCGCTTGTTTTAATTTATCACTGATAACACTTAGAACTAGGTTTAAGGTCCATTTCTTGCGAACGGTGGACTTCCATTTGTTTTGAAGTACATTTTTCCGGCCATTCTGAAAAAAGGGAAATATTTTCTATTCATTTAGAAAACAAAAGTAACCACCGTTCTACTTCCATAAATAAGCTTAAAATGAAGTCAGAAAAAGCCCAGAAAAAACATAATAAGTCGCTTTTCCTCAAGCCGCAAAAAATGCAATATTATGCTAATCCCGTTGATCCAGCGACATGGAAACGAATCTTAAGGCCACAATATCTGTACGAGAACAGAAATCTTGTTATTGAGCTCGTGATTGGCATGTCTGTACACAGTTAGATTCAAACGAGAGACGTGCTTTGTACACCGTAGTCGTAAAAACGCCTCAAATATTGACTTAGCCAGTATTAAGGGACCCCTCGGCTGTTTCAATCACAGACACCAGTCAATCGTAACGAAAAGGGCTAAAAGGTCTATTACGGGTCTTTGTAAAATGGATGTTCAGACCTAAAGGTCAGGTTGGAGAGCCTGTTTATGTGGTACTTATAATAGGGTACCAAACTATTTCGGATACTCAAAAGAATCCATTAGGTATACACTCGGTCCTGTACTGAGCTATATTATTTATAACGTTGCTACAAAATACTGCGGATTCCAAATAGTTTGATTGTACAATTTGGTACAATACCTACTTTTCAGCATTTTAATACTCAGAATTCATATTGGTTGATAATATACACATTTGGAAAAGAAAATAAACCCCTTTCAATTAGCGGGTTAAGCGAAAGCGTTGGTCTCTAACGGCACCTATAGACACCTCGTAATATCTGTTGCTGAATATGGGATCTTCCATAAGTCCACAATGACCATTTTTAGCTGAGAAGGTACTGCCATAAACGTTAAAATGGTAATATTACCATGACATTATGGATATTTGTATAAAGCTACTGCAGAAAATAAAAGTATGGTCACCATTTCCATTGGCGTGGAAATGTGTAAGAAACACAGACAAGAATAAAAAGGTAGCCTATATGCTATTCCAGACTATTATTTATCTCTGTGCTAAATGTCAATTTCAATCATTCATTCGAATGTACTGGTTCTAGTACAATCCAGTTTCCTTAGGCCCGGATCCACTAAAGCGGAGACTTGCTGCTCTCATCTCTCGTTCTGAGTATAGAAGATGGTAAAGTGAGTGCACAACTTACGGTGACGCAGCAGCTATCCCCATGTACCCATGGACCTGAAAACTGCAAGGTCTCGTCGCAGAGGTCCAGTCTGCGCAAAGGGTTGATGGGAATCCTCGAGGGTTTCTCAAAGACTCGGAGTACAGCCTCCACGCTCGGACATGGCTGCAACCATCTGGGGAAAAAATTTAGCTTCAGTAATTTGGTGCAAGGAAACTCAGTCTTGGGTTCATTGCCTTTGGTTGAATTTAATATCTCTAGTGAAACCTTTTCCTAAAATCCGATATTGAAAGTGTGTTCACCCCCTTTTCTATTGATTTGCATTTGCAGTTCTGAACAATAGCCTGCTGAAGTGTGAGAAATATTAAATTAATAATTTTGTTCTGCAAAGGTTTTTACAAGTAACGCTTTATCGCCATGAGTCTTGAAACAACTGAACATTAAAGAAGCATTATCCTTTGAAGTTCAATAGTTTTTCACCACAAATGATGTTCGGCACTTGTCAACTGCCGGAGGAATTATGTTTAAATAAAACAATCTGTTCCAGGCAATTACCAAAAAATAAAATCAGCAAGCTACACAAATTGTACAACGCCATCTATTGAGTTTAGCGGGGAAACTCGCGATCGAACACATGGTATCGGTTAACACATGCTTAGCAGTTGACAGTTAATTGTTCGCTTAACAAATCCTAGAAGCATTTATCCAAATCTCAACCTATAAGCAGCGAAAATTTAACGAAACGACTTTTAAACAACAAAACTTCTCTGATAAAACAAAGTGTTTCAAGTTATTTTCTCCAAAGGCACGTAGGTAACATTTAACACCCACACCGTCAGTTAATTCTTAAGTCCCGCACGACAAGACGAAGAACCCACAATGGATGTAAAACACACTTATTTTTTATCCCTTTCCTTTTGTTTTTCTTTGCAAGATCAGAGGAGAGAGAGAATGCCGTACCGCATTATTTTGTACCCTTTCCCAATAGGATTAGTGGGTGTAATCCACAGATTAAGAAGTAAAGCTCGTTAAATAGGGGGGCAAAGGGGTTTTCTTTTCGTTGCTGCAAACAACCTACTTTTCTAAATTTGGTTTTTGTCTTTAGGTTTAGTCTATTCCCTGCTAGGCTACACATTTCTTCGTTATAATCTATCTATGGTCGAGCGTTCTGTTTCGGAGCCACACCAATAATTTCCTGACAAAATCCAATAACCTACGGATCTTGTTTATCGTGTGGTTATTGCCTAACCTGTTGTCAGACTTTTTATGCCGCCCAAGGGCCTCTGACTAGGCTTTACATGCCGTCGAGAAATATTTCTCAGGCATGCTAGTTTTCCTTCATCGAAGCAAGACATAATTATACAATACGCACATGAATCCGAAAAATCATTTAGGTATGCGTGTCTTGGGTTCAAACTCGAGACCTATGACTTGGCAGTCCGACGGTCACACCACTAGACTATCACTGCTTTTTACCTACGGATCAAACCTCAGGACTTAAGCCTTATGGGCCGCACCAGAGGCTACCGGATCAATGAGCCGCAAAAAGCCATGGTCGTCCTATATTTTGTACGGGACCCCATTATTATTATTTAGCTCACCTAAACACATTTTAACCTACATAATTCGCTTCCAACCTAGTAGCATTTAATTCTAATTTATAAGGGGAGAGGGAGGTCGGAATACGGTGTGCCTATAACTAATCTGCTATTGACATTTTGCTCTAACGATCAATCTTTGGCCAAAAGCCAAGTGGTGGCGTACCTACGACTGCTAGATAAAATATGGGGTTATCGCATTCCAGGGTTGAACGGACTAAATTGATAAACGATTCGGTAACGTGAACTTTTCGCTCTGATAAATTAAAATTTTCCAAAGAGCATCTCGAAACGAAAGTAGACCGCCCATTACGGATTGGGTATATTTCCAAAGCTCATTTTTCCGCGCTTGTTTGAAATATCTACGCTAATTTTTTACAACAGTTGTATGAAAACTGAATTTATAGAATCATGTCATCAGTCCTAGGTCGATATTTCGAAATGATCTGAACCCTCGTTTTAGACAAAGGTCAGTAGTAATTAGCCAACTACTAGGTGGGCAGATGTTCATGCCAATGCGGGTTAATTAATATTCAGGAAGAAGCCACTGATAATCCTTTTGACAATCTCCGGGTCGAATTTGGGGTAGTAACTCTCGGATTACAGTTCACTCCCCAAATTCAAACGCTATCCGTTGCCAAAAATCTTAGAGAAAATATGATAGTATTATTTGAAATATTTTACTTCCTATAAATTCTTCATGCCAACAGAATATGCTGAGCTCATGCTGAGCTCCTATTAAAATGCAGAAAGCAGAATAACCCGACAAATCTCCACAAAATTGTGTTCCGTTCTCTTTACTTACATATTTATACTGAAAGGGGAAATAAAAAACATTTTGTAGTTTTATGAGTAGCTGTAGAGGAGAACTTACTATTTTTAGCAGTAACTTGCAGAAATAAATATGAATCCCTTTTTGCTAGTAAAAAATAAAAGCAAGGAGCATTTTTTTCAAATTGCCAATATCCTGTGAGCAAGGTAAATAAGTGTAGCACTGATCAAAAGTTCGTCCTTCTCCGGCATGATAAGATAAATTCAATTAATTATTCACTGAAAACTCCAATACTTCTTCGTGAAGAGGCTCACTTCCACATAATTTAGCTCATTATACGAGCCGTTTCATGTTGAAGTAGAACCTTGCGAGTGGCCCAAATAATTTCGCATTATCACCCTTAATTAACGTTCTTTTATAGGCAACATAAAGGTTGTATTCGTCCGTATGGACGCTTTATGAAGCATTTCATTGTACGGTGGTATTTCGATTTTTTGTGACGAGCAGAACTTGTTACGGTCTGTAAACCTGGTTTTATGTTTTGCCTCGTATACGAGTGTGGATGTAATTGTGAAACGTACAAAGGGCGATCAGGAACGAGATTAAAAATCCGTGTGATGAACGTTTGGTGGATCTAATTCAGGGCGTTTTTGTAGAATAGCTGTTGGCGTTACAATATGTATGTGTTTTTTTTTTGTAACCTTCATTTCATTTTTAAAGAGCTCCTTCTCGTATCTACATAATTACATACATAATATCATCACGCCTGTAATCCCCGAAGACTCAGGCAGAGATGTACCCAATTATAGTACACCCACATTTCGCCATGTAATACCAATTCAGACTCCGTGGCTGTTACTGAGAAAACTCTACATAATTACTTCATCTTCTAAACCCAAAACGGCGGCACTATATCAGAAAGAAAAATAATACAATGTCGCCCATGCGCATGTGACCGCCCGTAATTTTCTGAATATTTATGAAGAAATGTCGAAAATAAACTTTAAAAGGGGGGGCCTATCTACAACATTTTTCATGTTATTCAATTTTTCATTTTTTAAGTATAGTTTGTAGATTTGCTTTCTATTTTTTGACACATCTCCGAAGTTTATGGGTCGATTTGGATTCTGTTTATTATTTCTAAAAGCTTATGAGTTATTTTAACAGGTTAATTAACATTTTTACAAAAAAATATCGACGACGAAAAAAAAAACGGAATCGAAGTCATTTTTTCTGTGAAAAATTGTGTATTTATTTAAAAAAAACTAGTGTAACTCCATAAATTATCCCGATAGGACGACTTTTTTAATCATTATTTGTAATCTACTACATAACAGCTAAAAATGTACAGTACATTATTGGTACCTAACTGTAACTAAATCCAAGGTAAAACTCTTACAACTCTGATGAGTCAAATTTAGGAAAAGAAAATGTGAAAGTCAATTGAATGTTGCTCTTAGCAGTGAGTACTAAAAGGTTCAACTAATATTGAGGATGATAATGGAATTAAAAACAAACAAGCAATAGCCAGATTTTTGGTTTAGGCGCAAAAGGCCTAATTCTCAAAATGGCAACAGAGTCGCAAAAGGACTAGTTCTCAAAATGGCAAATTCTCTAAAAGCCTAATTCTCAGAATGGCCAATTCTCTAAAAGCCTAATTCTCTGAATGGCCAATTCTCTAAAAGCCTAATTCTCAGAATGGCCAATTCTCTAAATGGCTAATTATCAAAATGGCATATTTTCTACAATATTATTCTTATAAATAAAAGAATTCATTTCGATTTGAAATAAATGCTTTGAGTTTGAGTTTGTTGGTTCCGATAAAATCAAGCCAATTTTAAGCTATACCTGTCACTTTTGTTTATTAGAAAAAGGATAGTGAAGTCTCACGAACTACCAGGAGGCCAGAATCATGAAGGAGGTATTGTATATTGTTAATAGGAATTTCACAATCAAATCTATATAATATATTTTTTTACATATCGATATAGTAGGTATACGAAGTAAGAAAACTCCCTTTGTAGAAAATGTGCCATTTTGATAATTAGCCATTTAGAGAATTGGTCATTCTGAGAATTAGGCTTTTAGAGAATTGGCCATTCAGAGAATTAGGTTTTTAGAGAATTGGCCGTTCTGAGAATTAGGCTTTTAGAGAATTTGCCATTTTGAGAACTAGTCCTTTTGCGACTCTGTTGCCATTTTGAGAATTAGGCCTTTTGCGCCTAAACCAGATTTTTAATAAAAAAATAAAAAATACAAGAATTTTAATTAATTAGATTTTCGAAATGGCCCCTACCCTCCTGTAAACAAACCAAAGCCCTCATGGCAACACTTTTGATTGTACGACGTAATTCTTCACGGTTTTCTTTTATTTCTGCAGCAGCAGCAAAAATCCTAGCCGTTAATTGCTCGCGGCTTTCGAAGGGCGAAGCATACACTTTTTGTTTCATGTAGCCCCAAAGATAAAATCTAAGGGTGTAAGGTCGGGAGATCGCGGCGGCCAAGCAATGGCACCTCCTCTGCCAATCCGCCACGGATAATTTTGATTTAAATAATCACGAACTAGTCGTGCGAAGTGTGCTGGAGCTCCATCTAATTGCAGATACATCCGCCTTCTTGTTTCCAGCGGTACTTCCTCCAAAAGCAACGGCAACGTATTGACTATAAAATCTATAAACGCGTGTTGATCTAGTCTGTTTGGTAACACGAAAGGGCCAATAAGTTCACCGTCAATCATTCCAGCCCATACATTTATGGAAAATCGAGTCTGGAAAGTTGTTTCCCTAATGACGTGTGGATTTTCAGTGGCCCACACATGAAGATTGCGATGATTTGTTATACCCGCCCTTGTTTTTTCTTTAGAGATAGGTATCAGCAATGTTCTGTGAATTTGTAGCTGTTATGTAGTAGATTACAAATAATGATTAAAAAAGTCGTCCTATCGGGATAATTTATGGACTTACACTAGTTTTTTTTAAATAAATACAATTTTTTTTACCGAAAAAATGACTTCGATTCCGTTTTTTTTTTCGTCGTCGATATTTTTTAGTAAAAATGTTAATTAACCTGTTAAAATAACTCATAAGCTTTTAGAAATAATAAACCGAATTCAAATCGACCCATAAACTTCGGAGATGTGTCAAAAAATAGAAAGCAAATCTACAAACTCTACTTAAAAAATTCAAAATTGAATAACATGAAAAATGTTATAGATAGACCCCCCCTTTTGAAGTTTATTTTCGACAATTCTTCATGAATATTCAGAAAATTACGGGCGGTCACATGCGCATGGGCGACATTGTATATTTTAAGAAGGATGATTAATCATCTGGATATTAAAAAAAACCGGTAATAGTAATTATGATTAATCAATACTCTCAAACTCACCAGAAAGCATTGTCACCAGTTATCTAAATCATATTGGCAATGCATTCAAGGTGCATTGACACAGTTATAACCCCATAAAATGTTATTGGAGAAAAACACCGCATTCCAGTGGCTCAAGGACTAAAGCGCGGAGTACAAGCACCCCTCGAGTATGTCTCGCTTGTACGAGTCGCTCTTTAAGCTAAAGGTAGGTAGTGGATTCTTATTTCTTACGTTATAAGCTAGGGGACTAAGCTGGGAGTTTTTTGTCGCAACGAAAAAGTTTACGTACGTAGTGAATTTGGGTTCTTTTTTTTTTAAGTGTATAACGAACGCAAAACAAGCACGTTGGTCGTAGAGTTGCGTATAACAGTCAGATATACAACACAATTATTACGTGTTATTTTATAGCATTTAATGTGCCGAATTTGTACATTCTTTTTAGAAGAAAAAATATTTATCTTGATTTATAGAAAAAACTCGAATCAAAAGAGAATTACCAAGGCAGGCTCAAAAATTATATTTATAAAGCTTCATAAATTCGAACCGTAGCAAAGACGGGGTTGACGTGGGGCTGATAACCCAACATTATAGAGGGGGACGCCGAAGCGACAGGCGGATAAAATTCTCCAAAAAAATACCTTGTAATTTAATTTCAGCTGAAAACACGAACGCTAATAATAGCTTTTTGAAAGGCAAATAATCGGGGTTGGCGTACTAGTAACGTGCCCCCCTCCCATACCTCGTCCTTCGTCGCCCCCTCCCCGCAGCATCCGCGTGTGACGTCAGAGCATCGATCGTCGCCCTCCCGCCGAAATGTGCGGTTGTTAGGGTTGCAACATCATACTATGATCGGCTAACGCGCCAAATTCGACGGGAAATTGGTTTAGTGCAGACTAAATTGTTTATTGCGGCTTCGTTTAGTACCGATTTATCTGTATCTGATGCAGCATTGTTCGTTTTAGCACGCAAATTGTGAATTAAATAGAAATTTTATGAAGTTGGCACATTAATTATAGTCTGTATGTTTTACACACCTGGTGGGTGGGTGGTGGTATTTGCAAAAACATTTATCAACCCTGTAAAGGTCATTGCCGAAAAATCCCTCCTAAATAAAAAGGTTACGTAACGAAGGTCTTGTTTCTTAAGTAAACGGGCTTTGATTCGAGAGCTCATGAAGCGAACGGGCCTTTTCATTTCGAATTTCGAATCTTTTTTTGTCACAGATAACTTATACAATCGAGATGCAATCAGTCTATCGAGTGTCAAGGAGTGAATCGAAAACTATCGAATAAAAACGCGGCGGTCGTTTTGTAAATTGACACAACGATCCTTCATTTTTATTGAAGCGATATTTTTTACATGTTAAAGAGCGACATCTCATCTCTCTCTCTCATCTCTTTACGGGATTGATGCAGTAATTGACGAGTAAAATAATAGCTTATGAGGGAATATAAAGGGATTAATAAAATGGTTGAATGTGATAAATATTTGAAGATTGACATTCTGAACGCCGCGCCCTGGGATAAATTAGGCTCAGGGATTATTTATTGTAGCTATCATAGGGGTGATAACGAGAGGGGGGTCTAGAAGCAAGGCTCTTGAAGTCAATAACACGCTTTTATTAGGTTCACCTGTAACTATGTAAAAATATCTAGAAGGTTTTGAGCCACTTCTCGGTTTCCGATTAAGCTGAAATTTTGCCTACATGTTTATTTTTGATGATTGCATAGTTACCTAAGTGACGTCATTCTAAATCCAATATGGCGGACTCCCAAAGATGGCGGGCCAATATTTTTTTTTATAAGGGAATCAAATGAAAGGGTTTGATGTGAAGAATACGAGAAATAAAATGACGTCACTCTAAAGCGTGTTTTTTTTTTAATAGAGAGATCAACAGAAACAGGACCGATTTTGAACAACCCTGAGATATGGAATAACGATGTGTGGATTGTTCGCTTGAGTAACTGCATATTTAACGCGAAGAACACTCTCATAAGAGTAATGGGATTTTTTCGTCTGCTTCTTGTGACGACTACTAAAATTATGCCCGACCAGTACGTAGCTACCTGACGGCTCTGTTGTTTGTGTTATTTTAATTTGGGGATATTTTCCTAATTACACTAATTTAAACAACCATAAAAGATGGAGCTCGTGGCTTCATAATAACAGCAGCTCGGGTTGATCTTTAGATTAAGCCGTGCTTGCTTAGGTTGACCTGTGGATGGGCGACCACCCATTCCATACCGAGTTTCCTCCGTGCCTCGGAAAACACGTTAAGCCATTGGTCATTAGGTAGTCGGTGGCCCAAAAAGTCTGACAACCAGTCTTACCAAGGGGTATCGTATTACCCAGTACTAACTGGGTTGTGGAGGTCAGATAGGCAATCGCTCCATGTAAAATACTATTATTATATTCAGTTGCATCCAGTTAGACTGGAAGCCGACCCAATATAGTTAGGAAAAGGCTAGGCAGATGATGTAAACAACCATAAAACATTTTTTTCAGTGGGTAGGGAATGAGCTTCCCCGCTGGTCTGGTAAATTCCCTTTGTACTGCACTACATATTTCGTCAAAAAAGTAAAAGAGTTGCAGAGTGGAAAGTTTTTTTCTTTTGGATGAGCCGTGCACACTCAGATCTGTCCTTTACTTATTCACTAACGCCTACCGCCATGTGCCCCTGCTGTTCTGACGTTCCGTTCTTTGATTTTTGTTATGAAACGATTAGGTTTGTCCCTACCGTCCTAGCACTTATCTTGGTAAGAGTAAGCGGTTTTCACTAACATTAGGCTATTAATTGATGCCGTTTTAAAAGCGTCGTGTTGGTATTTGTGAAAACGGGCTTACAGTAGTTAACACATGCAAGTTCTATACTAAAAAATATCTGATCACTGTAAACTAAACTATGCTTTATTTATTCTTATTTTGTATAAAACCAGTAAAATGCCTCAAGCAATTCAAGAGCCAAAAGCCTAAACTCGAACCGCCAGTTTCGTTTTTGCATTTTCTATTGCTTGTTTTAAAATCAAAATTGCCAAATCCTCAATTCGAACCGCCAGTTTGTTTCTTTTTACATTTTCCATTTCTTGTTTCGAAATCAAAATTTATTTAAATAACAAATGACAGCCCTTAAAGCCATTCATCACATTCCAGAGTTTTAGCTCAGAAAAAGAAGTGGCCTAACAAACTCCCCAGCAACAGCCTGTGTCTGTTAAATTAGAAGTTAGAGAACTTACTTCTAGGTACTTTAAAACAAATAACGAATACTTACAAACAAACCGAAACTCTCTATTCTTAATCAGCTCATCAACCCAGCAGCCCGGCTGGATCCAGCTGCCAGGGTTCGCGTAGAAGTCCACGTCACCGATCGGCCGAAGAAACCCGAACACTCCGGGGTTCGTGTGGAGTACGTCCACGAAGGCCGCATCGCCTTTCGCGAGGTGGCCGTCGTTGTTTGATAGACTGTAGCCGGGGTAGGCAGGGTCTAGACCTGGAATAGAAAAGCACCAATATTAAGCAAGAAGGTTTTATGGCCTTAATAAGCAATATTGGGACGCGGGAGACCTAAGAACAAGGGTAAAGGTGCAATGGAGGAGACCTACACACAGCATTACGTGGATATGGTTGAAGAAGATCCATCGTTTATTTGGTCTTCCTCTACTCTTGTAGATAGCTATAAGAGTAGACGAAGACCAAAGAACCAATGTTTGGACTGTGTGAAGGTTGAAATGGCTAGAAAAGAGCTGACTGCTGAAATGACGAGTAATAGAGAAGTATGGAAGAAGAAGACATGCTGCGCTGACCCCAAATAAATTGGGATAAAGGCAGGAGAATGATGAAGGATCGAAGAAGATATAACTAAAGTGCAAAACAAAATAACCGGTTAAAGTGGGAATGTAAACAGATTCAATAAACTACCTCTTCGCAGTGGTTAAAATTTAATGCAAAAAAACTAAGCACATTCTTTGGGAAAGACAAACGATCAACAGTTTTGTACCAACCCAGCAGAAAGATAGAAAAGTTCTGATCAGAAACTAACTCGACTCAAAAATGGTGAGATTAAAGCTACCCAAGTCTTACAATCACCAATATCATATCATCATTATATCATCTTCAATATATTGGCTTAAGTGGTAAAGGTCATGCTGATCATTTATTAACACTAACCGCCTTATGCAACACCATCACTTATGCATGAAGTATGTGTTACCGCAAGCAACTTGTATCAGCCGTCTTTCCCTTTATTAAAAATGTATCATTAATTGCAGCGGCTGTCATTACTGCTCCAATTTTAAGTCCACAGTTTACGTCTATCAAGTTGGTTAATAATTCAAAGTTATGTGTGTAGGGGGCTCTTGGCTAAATAATAATAGTCCCACGGGTCGATCGAAGGTTAAGCAACGTTTGCCGAGGTTGGTCCGTGGATGGATCCATCCACAGACATAGACTTAGCGTAGGAGAAGTCAGAAGCTAGTCTTACCAAGGGGTACATACATAGTCATTCCATGTAAAATACTAGTATTTGCCTGCATCCGGTTAGACTGGAAGCCGATCGCAACATGGTTTGGAAAAGGCTTGGCAGATGATCAGTGGTGTGCCTATGGACAAACAATACGGCAAAAGTCTTAGCCTATAAGGCAAGCAGACTGTTCAGAAACCCGAAGTAGAAGTAGAAGGTTATAAGGGCAAGCCAAGCTTTTAGGCTTGTTTGAAAGTGCCGCCACCTGATGTGTAGTTTATCGAACGTTTAAACATCAAATGCAATATACGATGATGTTCGTATGTGTTGTCTTATTGATCGTGCGGCATAAAATCCTCAGCAAATTGTTTTTTTCTTGTTATTTGGTTTCTTCTGGAAATGGGACATTCTGACCTGGACCCCCATGGTATAGTCAAACGGTCAGTATATTTATCTAAGAATTTCAAGTACTCAAAAGCCATAACATCATCACCATATGCCCAGCCTCTTCCTCTTCTTCTAAAAATGTAGTGCCTTAACCCCAATTTATCACACCCATTACATTAATAACTATTACTTTGCTTCTGCCTGCAAGAAATCCCAACAATTTCTTCTTTAAATAGTTCCATAGCTCACCGGTAATCCTGCCGAGTAGCAGTCCTCCTGACCGTAGGTTCTTGCCGGCAAACCCTGCAGCCTCAGCACCCAGGGAGAACCCCACTACATGGATGGACGAGGCTGGTACTCCCACAGAGTCCAGGAATTTGATGAAGTCAGCTAGCTTCCTGCCCATATAGCGGGTGTTCTGAACTGCTGATATATACCTGGGTAATGGAAGATAGGGTTAATGTGGAATAAGTTGTATAATTAAATCCAAATGGGTCTGAATTGTAAAAGATAGTTATAAAATGTCTATAGGAACCATACCGTCCTAATCACATACGGTGATGGAGGACTCTGGTTTTCTAGTAGAACACATTGATGCTCCTTCTGTACATTTACAAAGTCTTTGCTTTATCTGGCGGCACGGTTGGCGCAGTGGCTGAGCGATTGACTGCGCTGCGCTGCGTGTCGCGGGTTCGATTCCCGCACGGAACAAATATTTGTATGGCCTACAGGTAGTTGCTCCGGGTCTGGCTGTTTGTGTATGTCAGTTTAAATGTTTGTAAACGCACCCACGATACAGGAGAAATTACTAGAGTGGGGCAACTTTAAAAAAAAAACTATCATTGTAGGTATCCAGTTACATATACGTAATGGCTATAATACTCGTATAAACAGGCGAAACGAATGTTCAGTTTACTTAGAGTTATACCTTCGTATCTATCTGAACAACCCTATTCTTCTTTCCAATTTGGCTCAAAACATTGAGTCTACATCGAACCAGTAATTAACGAAAATGCCTCAAATTAATTACTCGCACAACAAAAAGGCAAAGAGAAACTGAACGGACTTTTGTGCCTGACCGTGGGAACAGACATAATAAATCTAGTGAAACGCTGTTGGCTACCAGCCACTGCGAGCTGCGTAATAAATAAGCGACCTATATAAGGCCTGGTATACACTAAAACGACGGTGAGCGGAGAGGAGATGAGGTGTGTGTAAACAGCAGTGGCGAAGGTTCCATACAACTCGATTCCTAACGGCTTTTTGAAAACGGGCACAATGAGTATTCCATAGACAAATAATAAAATCACATTAAAGATATGGGCTCCGGCTTACCCCTTAAAAAAACCCTTAAAATAACCCTTCGCTACTGGTAAACAGTCAATACTTTGAGCACATAAATGTGCAGAAGCGGACTTAATACCATAGACATAATTTCAAGTCCCGTCGGAACTGGCAGGAGGACGTGCGGTTTCGAAATGGAAGGAGTGGAGGGAGGTCTTTGCCAGGAATTCCACTCATCCACTCCTCAAGAGCAGCCTCCTCCTCCGCCACGAGCTGTAAACATCACGACTCTGTAGAAGCAAGCTGTGGTGTGGGTAGACTGGTAAGTAGGTCGCTTGATGTCACCACTGGTGCGCTTGCGATTCATTTTATGTTTGTACCAATGACCGGATGCGACATATTTTTATTTGGGACGGTTAAATGTAGAGAGAGAGAGATTTTAGAGAAGATGTGATGCAAGCGTCTCGCAAGCAAGCTGTAACGAGAGAAGATAAATGAACGGTGTGCGACCAACGTATCCACAAAACTGTTCCTCTCCAGTCATCCCCGCTGTGATGTATACCGTGCCTAAGGCTATAACCTTTTCCTCAGGGGCGAATATTGGGTCGCATTCACCCTCACGTCTGCGGAATCATAACGTTTCAGTAACATGTTAAACGCTGTAACAACTGGATCTCGCTTACGTTTGCGGTTTATTCGACTACAGTCATTTGTTTCGTATTGCTTATTGTAGCATTATTTTATTATTACATGGCTTTGTGGTCTTTAATAGAGTGTAGTATGAGAGCATGTTTATGTGATTAGAAATTTTATGTATATATATCTTCTTAGTTGTTAGCGCATTAACAGGATACCGCGTAGTCGTGTTAGTAGCGCTTTGATCAAATCGCAGGCCATGGCATGCTAAGATAGACCCCAGAGGTCTAATTGTGTGCTTTGTTTAAATGGAACGAACTTGTAATTTATATTTTTTTTTTTTTTAAAACATCAATCAAACCTGTGATTTGCAACAGAAAAATTTAATAGTTGTAACTACAGGGCTTGTAACTGTAATATTTTCCTGTTTTGTCCCACCGAGTCATCAATTGACTCAGAAGTTTCAGGAGTCAATTTAATCAGGAGTCTGATTTGCCATTTTTTTTCAGAAGCAATCATTTAAGAAATCACGACTCCATCTAGGTAGGTTTTTAAACATGACGTGTGAAAGTGAATGACTAGCAACATCATACTACGCCAATTATATTTGTCCTTCAATTGCCTCTTACTCGTATCAAAGTAAATAAAGTCGCACTGCAGCCAGCCATTCTTCTTCTTAGCGTGTCGATGGCAATCTAAATTGTGTCGGCCCAGAACTGAGCTACTAGTTTGGCGCTTTCGGTAGCGTCCATTAGTTCCTGTTGTGAACAAACAACAGGGCACGCAGGACACGATATTAAGTGCCCCATTGTTTGTGGAACAGCACCACATTTACACTCCAGGGCAGAGTCATCAATGAATCTCCACCCGAGCAGGTTTTCCTTGCTGCGGCCAACCTGGGTCCGGAGTCTATTTAAAGACTTCCAGGTCAGCCATGGCAACTCGTGTCCAGGTGGGAGATTTTCGGCAGGTGGAACAAAGCCAGCCATTGCAATTCAGACATAATAATGATACGTATCTTCAGATACAATCACAGCAATCATATCATCACTATAATATCTTTCAAAGCAATCATAACATCGCCATCATAATAGAAAACAGTTGCAAGGCAATCATACAATGAACATGACCTTACCAAGGAAACACGATGAGCCGTGACCAATCAACGGCGATGAAATTATAGTTGCCTGCTGCTAAGTGAGCTGAAAACAGAAGAAGATAAAAGTTTTAAATCAAAGTCAAAGTCATGGCGAAGAAGGAACATGGATGGGTTTTAGTCAGTAAAAGTCTGACACTCCCTTCCACTCCGCCCAGAGTGGGTGGGTTATTTGATGATTTCGTATCCGAAAAAAAAACTGGCTGTGTAAAATCACCAATCCTCCTGCCCTCAAACCTTATTTTTACAACATAATAATTATGTTTGTTAACTTGAATTATAAGCTCGTGGCTAAATAATAACAGCCGCTCGGTTCGATCTTTAGGTTAAGCCGTGCTTGCCTAGGTTGGTCTGTGGATGGGCGACCACCCATTATATACCGAGTTTCCCCCGTGCCTCGGAAAACATGTTAAGCCGTTAGTCCCGGCTGACATTTGTAGATTTTTGACAGTCGTTACAGGTAATTAGTGGCCCAAAAGTCTGACAACCAGTCTAACTGGGTTGTGGAGGTCAGATGGGCATTCGCTCCATGTAAAATACTGGTATTCAGTTGCTTCCGGTTAGACTGGAAGCCAACCCCAATATAGTTCGGAAAAGGCTAGGCAGATGATGAACTTGAATTATAACACAAGTTTATTTCAAATATATTGTTCTTGTAAAGAACGTTGTTCTTCGAAAGAGACTGGACCCCACGCCACAGGATATCCTAGTGTGGACCCCAAGGAATTTGTAAAAAGCTTGCACTTAAAGGATCTTTGAATTGTTAGTATTCAAAGATCCTTTAAGTGCAAGCTTTTTACAAATTCCTTGGGGTCCACCTCCTAAAAATAGGATGGACCAACCTTCTAAAAATAGAACCGGATGCAGTTTTTATTTAAATTAATTATTTATGCACTAGTTTTTTATTAAGGACGTCCATTGCTGGACGAAAATCGCTCTAAGTACATATGCAATTTGAGGCTCTTGCTTGCATAGTTTTTGGATGCATAAAATTATCATTTCATGCTTTCCGGCTAGAACCAAAACTAGTGGACTACCCATTTCATGTCGGCGATGTCGTACAATGCGACTACTAAATTATGAAAGAGTCATTCCATTTGTCTTCGCCATCATCTTTCTTTTTGTAAAGCCCATATTGTTACTGTAAAATTTAATGTGTAAACAATACCAATGACATCAATTAAGTGTACTTTAAAAAAAATCTGAGACACGTGATAATAAGGTATCATGAAAACTTTTTTGCAAAAAATAAAAACGACTTAAAAAAAAAGTAGTTAACTTCGTGCAATTTTTCGAAATCGGCTATTTTTGTTTTAAGTTTTTATTTTAATCACGGATAATTCGACAAAGTTTAGGCGCCATAATGCTCAATACATACGAGTAGTCAGTAAGAATATGGGTGGAGCCAGTGATATCTAAAAAAAATAAACAAATATCGTCCTTCCACCCTTCCTTATTTACAATATCAATTACTCCGCAGAACGACCACTAACATTTTTAACACTGACCACACCATAAAGATAACGCTATTGTCTATGGCGATAAAATCGTTTTTATTACAACCAACATTGCCACCATGTTTGCTTTCCATAAATATTAAATTATCGACGTCAATCTGTTTTGTCCATTAGCTCTGATTAACACAATTTTATTATTACAGCGACAGGTTGCCTTGATTTTTTTTAAAGTTGGTACAATATTGAAATTGTGCATTATATTTCAATACTTCATTACTGATGCGTTGGGGTAGATTTTCAACTTGTTTTTTTTGTTTTTTTAAGTCCCGACACTAACAATGTTACAATGTTATGTTATGTTATGTTATGTTATGCTATGTTTTAGTGTTTTTAAATAATGTAATATTTTAATAATGTTGTTAGTTTAATCTTTTCTAATTTTTTTAAGTGTATGGCTTAGGTTTATTTTAAGTTATTAGCTGTCGCATTAGGGTAAACCCTGTAATGATAGTTTAAGGTGTTATAAATAAATAAATAAAAAATACACTATAGGAAGACCCTGTATGTTTCGAAAATGCTTGCAGTATTCAAAACAGTAGCTATATCTTGTATTCTTAACGTACTTCATCCCATAGGTCAAACAAGCGCGGCTTTAATGTCACACGTCAACCACATCTGCATTAGCGGATTGCTTATGACAAACGAGGGTCTGACCAGGGATGACCACAGCCATATGGTGGGATGACCAACACATAAATAACTCAGTGTCATCTCCAAAGGTAGTGACACACAGAAGCGAGCAGGGTTTCATTTACTTATGCCATATCCTCACGGTAAGTAATCAGAGAGCTAATCTATTGTATTTCAACTCTTGAGGGTTAAGAGTAGAGATCGGATATTCGGATGCATATTAACCTAAAGTTTGAGTATTGACTAGTACGGAGTGCGAGTTCGAGTATCAAAATAATCTTTTTTTAAGCCCAGTCATTTTTTTCATTTTATTAGGTATATTTGAATATTCAGCAACCGATGATAATGATGAATTCAGTTAAGGAGTAGCAATTTGTTTTTAAGTTGAAGTTTTTTACGTGTTTCCACAAATTTCTTGCCTAGGTTTTAACATAATAGACATTTATGTATTATTCTTAAGAATACTACACACTATATATTTTTTATTTGTATAGATAATGAGCAAAACCATAATAACCAAAAAATAAATGTTTTTTGGTTATAAGTACCGTATATACTTTCATAAACATTCAGTAAAAGGCTGTTATTTTTAAATTACAAACAGACACTTAAAGTTTATTTATTTGTGTAGATAATGAGCAAAACCATAATAACCCCCGTTATTCCTCATTTTCAATATTTTGTACCATGTATTTAACTCCCATTTTCCGCACACCTACGAATCATCAACACGACACATTTTCAATGTCCGCGATGTAATCTATTAGCACACTATCGACATAAACACAGCACTAATTGACTTTACCGATACCACTGCATTCGGACTCGTATGTGGTATCGATTATAGTTGCCGCATTATTTCAATTTTGTCTATAAATAGTCTTGTATCTATGTTTTCGTATTCTGGTCATGCAATATTGACGTCATCGTCATATTAGGTAAATATTACTGAATCACAGTTATTATTTTTTTATGTGGAGGTCGTGGCTAAATAATAACAGACGCTCGAGTCGAACTTTAGGTTAAGCCGTGCTTGCCTAGGTTGGTCTGTGGATGGGTGACAACCCATTACATGCCGAATTTCCTCCGACATCGATCTTTGACGGGTCCATATTGGCTCACCTAAAGTTCTTTTCCCGAAATTGTTCTTCCTAACGATTTGTAATCCGAATGAGCACTCTTCCTAAAATTTTTCATCCTAAAGTTTTCATTCATACTATTTGTAGTGCTACCGGCGATGTTCATAACACTTATGTTTCCGAAAATTGTAATTAATAATATCATTAATGTAAATATATTTAAACTCCTACTGTTTTTTATCATAACGCTTTTATCCCTAAAAATAAGTACAGGTCAGAGTGTCGTTTTGGGAGCACTATGAAAAAAAACTTTGAAAAATTTCGCAACCAATTTCGAAGTAGCGCTCGCCGGCCGCTGCCGCGGCACCGCTCGCTGCGCTCGCTCGGCTCGCGCGTAGTTGGTCACAGTTCTAACCTAACCTAACCTATGGATCCCTTCCACATCGTTTTTACGACAAACGGTTAGTCGGAGACAAAAAACACCAAGAAACTTTTATTCTTACATTCAGGTGTTTTATACGATAGAATCGAGAAAATAAACGGTTTGCAAAAATAACACTTTTTTGGCTAAATATTTCTAAGTCTAAACAAAGAATTCTAAACAAAAAATATATGACTTTGAATAATAGTGTAAAAGATGGTTATGTTGAGAAAATATAGGAAAACAAATAAAAGTATAACAGATGTTTATTGCTACTGACATTATGAAGTTGAATGCTTCGGAATTATAAAATTAGAGACAGAGTAGTTAGGAATTGTGATTGTTAGGATGAAAAATGTTAGGAAGAACATTTTCGGATTTCCAATTATCGGAGTTGAAAATTTAGGCGAACTTTGGCGCACCCATCTTTGACAGTCGTTAGGTAGTCAGTGGCCCAAAAAGTCTGATAACCAATCTTACCAAGGGGTATCGTATTACCCAGGGGTCCATATTGGCTCACCTAAAGTTCTTTTCCCGAAATTGTTCTTCCTAACGATTTGTAATCCGAATGAGCACTCTTCCTAAAATTTTTCATCCTAAAGTTTTCATTCATACTATTTGTAGTGCTACCGGCGATGTTCATAACACTTATGTTTCCGAAAATTGTAATTAATAATATCATTAATGTAAATATATTTAAACTCCTACTGTTTTTTATCATAACGCTTTTATCCCTAAAAATAAGTACAGGTCAGAGTGTCGTTTTGGGAGCACTATGAAAAAAAACTTTGAAAAATTTCGCAACCAATTTCGAAGTAGCGCTCGCCGGCCGCTGCCGCGGCACCGCTCGCTGCGCTCGCTCGGCTCGCGCGTAGTTGGTCACAGTTCTAACCTAACCTAACCTATGGATCCCTTCCACATCGTTTTTACGACAAACGGTTAGTCGGAGACAAAAAACACCAAGAAACTTTTATTCTTACATTCAGGTGTTTTATACGATAGAATCGAGAAAATAAACGGTTTGCAAAAATAACACTTTTTTGGCTAAATATTTCTAAGTCTAAACAAAGAATTCTAAACAAAAAATATATGACTTTGAATAATAGTGTAAAAGATGGTTATGTTGAGAAAATATAGGAAAACAAATAAAAGTATAACAGATGTTTATTGCTACTGACATTATGAAGTTGAATGCTTCGGAATTATAAAATTAGAGACAGAGTAGTTAGGAATTGTGATTGTTAGGATGAAAAATGTTAGGAAGAACATTTTCGGATTTCCAATTATCGGAGTTGAAAATTTAGGCGAACTTTGGCGCACCCATTACCCAGTACTAAATTGGTTGTGGAAGTCAGATAGGAAGCGGCCGAACACAGTTTTTCTAAAATGTCTCTCACAGCATCTATTTCTAAGTAGACCGTAAATTGATTCGGTTTCTAAATTAACCAGATGTGACCGAACACAAAATTATTAATTACTTGTAAACTACTCAAGTCACTTACAGTAATGGTGTAAGTCCTAGCAAGCAGCTATTAGCACCCCTTCATACGTGAGACGTGCTACGGCGTAGCGCTCGTTATCGTCTACGAGCCTACGAGCGCTACGACAAGTGGTCACGGTATGCAGGTGTGAACGACTCTGAATTGAAATACTAATTATTATAGCCTTGAAATTAAAGTGATCATTTATCTACATGTAAGAACTGTGAGTCGCGTATTTTGAGTACCGCAATTTACGTTCAACTGAAATTCGGTTAGGCTGCCAGAGGGATGGACGTAACTTAAGTCGGCTCACGCGCATTCTGTAGCTAACTGAGGCTTGCCCCTCGCTCATCCCGAGCCCAATTCGGTTGAAATAATGCGTGTGAGTCAGAAGACAACTCATTTTGCGTCGCCGTGTGGTACAAACAGAACTTAAGAAACCGAATGCAGCGTAAATTCCGCGACTCATTTAACGCGACTCACAGCTCAAAGAATTACGCTCGTTTGGCCTCAACCTAAATCTCTTAAACTTTTCATCCGATTCCAAAAATTCTTTACTGATAAGAAAGCTGATTATTATGGGCTGGGCACATGTGTAACTGAAAATAAACTGGCTTTTAAGATTTCCAGATGCGTGTAGGGTGACTGGTAATTAGTGACCGATACTTAAGCACGTGATTGTACTCATGATAACAAAAAACTTTCCCAAAGAAGCATTTTTATTATACACATACTTTTATCACAATAACACAACAGCCGTATGAAATTCACGCACTTGCGCCTTTGACCTATCAGTGTGTGTATAAAAAAAAATGTTTCTTTGGGAAAGTTGTTTGTTATCATGAGTACTATCACGTGTTTAAGTATCGGTCACTAATTACCAGTCACCCTATGTAGAAAAGTCAATGATAAATATTTGAAAATAAAACAAAAGTAATTTTCATGAACAAAAATAGTACTCCATTTTTCTTCAATTCGTTACATTTCCTTTCATTCTTATGTAAATGTGTCTCAAATGATGCATGGCTATTAGATATTTATGAACGGGTAGAATACATGACTTGCAAATATCGTTCAAGGAAACTTCATTAAAAGTACATAAACCAAAGAAAATATTCTCATTTCATTGACCGTTGCCCGAGTGGAGATGCTTAGGTGTCCACCATAGAAATATAATATAAATATCTATGATGCCTACCTACATCCGGCACACCCTGGGCAGTGAACCTTACTACCTTGCAAACGATATAATATTATTACCATGACATGACCGACGTTTCTAGTTCGTGAAGATATGAAAAATGAAGAAAACAGAATTTAACGCCTGCATTTTACGACACCTAAAGTAATCTGTACATCTATATCTATACAAAACAAATATATAAAAGTGTCTGTTTGTGATTTCAAAATAACTTTTGATGAATAACGCTTTTTACTGAATGCATATGAAAGTAGGTATATACGGTACTACTTGTAACAAAAAACATTTTTTAATATTTACTAGCAGATAGCTAATATTATAAGGAGTACTTAGGCTGTATCATCCATCTTTTATTTCAGAAAAAGGATTAGGGTTCCGTGCAAAAAAATTTAAACCCTTGAAATAGTTAACAAAATCCGATTCAAATAGAGAAGTAATCTCTTATATATAAAAATCTCATGTCATGGTGTTTGTGGTCGCACTCCTCCGAAACGGCTCGACCGATTTTTATGAAATGTTTTATGTATATTTGGTAGGTATGAGAATAGGACTTAAAGTATATTTCGCATAGCTAGGTGATTAGGGGGTAGATATGTAGCGTAAAAAGGTGCATTGCACAGCTAGCTTTCTTATAATAATTTCACGCGGCCGAAGGTCTCGGGCAACAGCTCGTTTACCATACACACGATATTCCTTACCATCTCTAACAGTAGTGGTGCCAACACCTCCAGTCGACTCGGAGAACCCCATCAGATATATGACAGTGGGATTGGAGAAGTCGAACGACGTAGCACGCAAACCGTTCACGTCATTCGGTGGTATTATCTGAAACGTCGTTGGATTTGACCTGAAAATATAAACAAGGAGTTCTCATTAGCATAAGGAAACTTGTTGGAAAGTTTCGAAGTTTAAAATGAGGCTGGCTGGTAACAGCAACTTTTTTTTTAATTGTAAATTTTTTCTTTGTTCGGGAAATTGTTTTCTTTTTTTGAAAATTAAGATTTGTTTTGAACAGGGCTGGGTTGATTGATTGACATTTGATAGGAAAAAAAATATCACAACTGTTGCACATTGTTTTTTTTTGCTTCATTATTGATAGTAAATGGTTTGAGAGGATTTTTTTTTATAGTAACAGAAGACAATAGAAAGCTTTTGGATTCTAACGTGCTGTTATTCCTGTCTACCAAATCGAATTATTGAATGGATGTACAAAAGAACAAACTAGGAAAATTCCCAGAAAACTAAAAAGCAACCCTACTATTTAAAACTAGCCCCAAAACAATATCCATGCCTCACACCAGGATATTAAAAAGGCCGCTATCACGAACATGACATCACACCCCCATTTCGTTCAGTCCAGCCATTTCCTAATAACGAGGTACGGTCATGAAACGTGCCTAGCGTAGCCGTGGTGTTGGCCTAAACAAAGGTTATAGCAATTAGAGTGCACGGCAAATGAACGAGTGCTTGCATGCGCTGCCTTGCGATTGAACCTTCTCGGTCATATGATGGCCTAGTACTTTTTGTTGTAGAGGTTGTATTTATTTTAGGAAACTGTTGTTATAACAAGACACGAAGGAGTATTTTGTATGGATTTGCTTATAATAGGTTCTACGGTTCCAACATTTTAGTAACTACATGAAAGCTTTGGAAAGCTGCAGCAACACCACACGGTTTTAGCCTTAACAAAGGATGTAACAATTAGAGTGCACTTCAAATGAACAAAAACTGGTATGCGCTGCCTTGTGTTGTGTTTGAACATTCTCGGTTGTATGATGCCCTGGTAGATGCTTTTATTGTATGAGTTGTATTTCCGTGTTTTATGAAGACACAAAGGAGTGTTTGGATGGATTTGGTCGTTAGTACCTATGATTTCAGCGTGTTAGTATCAAACTTTTTTGCTTGGGACTTAATTACTCATAAAAACTCCCACAACATTGTAATCCTTTCTTTTTAATCTTTATTATCTTCATTGTAGCCTCCTTGTTTGCACAGTTTTTACTTCTACTGTGTATGATTCCCTCAAAGGCATCAATGTATTATTATTTTTCATTTACTGAACTGAGGGTTTATTATACCCAGACAATTAAAATAAATAAACTCGAAACAACAAATCCGTAGTATCGTTGAAGTCCATAACAAACATGAGTGGACTACACTATAGCATGGTCCCGGTACGGAAATTGAGCCCGCGACCCTGAGCTCAAAATGCGGACTGTTGCGTCATTTTGGTCGCCAAATGGACTTCTACTACAGAGTATAGGCTAGGTTCTTATCTATCTGCGATAGAACCACCCAGCTTTTCGCATTTTCACACAAATATGAATTCAATTTCACTGCAGCATTTCGTCGCGACTTTAATATGTAAGATTGTTAAACTAACTTTAATCTCGAGAGATTGAAGTAAGTTAAGCTAGGATAGCTATCTTTGATCTCTTTAGTTACAGAATCTTTTGGAAAAACTTTATGCACCAAATTGTGTCAATTTTAAGCGGAGATAGTCATATAGGAAGTTTGAGAACATTGCCAAAGATACTGAAGTTTTATTTTAATTAAATACAAAACATCATAACATCAAGCCTGTGATCTCCGAAGTGTTAGGAAGAGGTGTACCCAATTATAGTACACCCACATTTCGCCAGTTATGTTTAAGTCCTATGTAATAAAGGGCGAGCGGGACGTGAGAGGGAGAGAATCTCACGTCCCAGCCGCCGCGGGGGACGCACCGGGCGTCGGGGGCCACGTGGTGGCTCCCGGCCACCGTAAGCGCGGGCCTGTGGACGGTGAGTAATGGGTTAGCTCACTGTCCGTCCGTCTTATGACGACAGGCCGAGTCGACGGCGCGTTCGTGTTCCACGCGCGCCTCAAAGAGATGTCAGCAACCAGGAAGGGGCCCGCAAGGGCCGATGCCTGCCGGGGCTGCGGGACGGTTCGAAAGAGATACCGTGACCACTCGACTAACGACGCAGTCATTTTTATTCACTTTTTTTTTATAAATAATATAGATGGAATCAACCCAATTAAGCCACGAAAGGTGAAGACAAAAAAAAAGAATGAACATAAGGCATAAACATACATACCTAGTAAATAACTTGTACTGTATATCAAGCTTTTCATCTCTTGGGCAGCAGTAGCTGCACTGCCCAACAGGCGCTGTCATGAAACATATTTCTGCTATACCTGAAACAAGAGAGATTGATTGTATCAATAAATATAGCCGCATCATGCTCACTCACGTAAACCACTATTTCATTCATCAACCTTCAGAGCTTGAAGAAGACTTCGAACGTATTTTTAAAAGGAAGCGACTCGTAATATTTTCGAGGCTGTGTTTAGCAAGAGCCTCCGCGAATTCAGTTTTGTTTTTTAATGTTATTAATTAACGAACAAAACAAAATATAAACAGAAAAATCACAAAAACCTCAATAGGTTTGTCCGGGTGTTGAAACACTTTTAAGCTATCTTAATACTAACGTAGCAAATAATGATTGTTAATTTATAGTTAACACATAGTTTATAACAAATTGTGAGGTAATTCGTAAATAATAACTAGAAAGATTACAAAAACAACGGCAGCGCCGGTCAGACATCGCGTCGATGCTACTTACTAATTGAATGGAATTTAAACATGAATGATGCATTTTCAGAGAGAGTCAAAGAATTGTTTGTATTTATTTTTATAATTACTATTTGTTATTTCCGATTGAATTTTTGTTGGAACATCATTAATTAAGGTATTAAATAAGCGACGGTTCGTTTCTCGTAATACATATGTAATTACATAGTCATATGATACGCAGATTTAACAGGTAGATGCTATTTACGTATTAAGTGTCATGACAAACAAGAACTATTTCCTAAAAGATGACTTCTAATGCCTGTTTTTCAGTACACAAGGTGACATGTAAATGAATACCTAAATTGGATTTTAAATGCACGGCTGTTCGTCGAGAGTTGAAATTGCAACGGTGCGATTATATTTAGGTATTAATTTAGGTCTTACTGTACGTTAGTGAAAATGGGCAAACATACATTTTCCGTGATAAATAATAATTTACGTTTAGCACAAGGTCGTGTAGTACAAGCCTTTGTTTAATTACATCTGATAGTTTCATGTCACACCTTAATAATAATATCGTGAAGTTGAGGTTATAATGTTGCTAATTAGGTTTATCGTTTTGATGTTTACACAAACAGCTTAGTTCGCGTGTTTATTTAAATTCTTCGATGTAAAATATTCAACTATCTCAAATACTTCTAACTTTATTCTTCAACTGGTTAGGCAGTTACTACATGTTCCACCTAATGTGGCTTAATTATAGCCCACTTAAAACAAGGCAAAAAAACATTAACGAAATTATATTACAAGTTCTGTCTATATAATATTACAGCCTACTTACTTTCTCAGTCAATCTCTCTTTCTATTGGAGAATATCGTATGAAAATCCGTTCAGTAATTTCTGAGATTAGCCCGAACAAACAGACCCTCAGCACACGGAGGACTTTGATTTATAATATGTAGTGATGAAGGCATACTATCTAGACAAAGTGACATTCTATCAGCGTTGACAATTTGATTACGTCAATCGTGTTGCAAAATATTGTGGAAATACGAAACCCATTGAAAACTAAAGCTCTCTGAAAATCAAGCCCAAAACCGCATGCTCCAATGTAGAGAACTGTCGTTTGTTTAGTGTGTTAACATCACGCCTTGAGATCACCGAAGGGTTTGGCAGAGGTTTACCTAACACTTAACAACAGTACATCCACATTTCGCCAGTGATGTATAGGTCCCATGTAATAGGGGGTGAGCCTATTGCTATCATTCGGGCACAAATCCAGACTCTGTGGCTGCTACTGAGAAATTGATGATGGAGAAACTTAATCACACTTTGGCCGACCCGGGAATCGAACCCCGAGGCTGTGTGTAGTGTGTTACGCAATTTATTTTATTTATTTCATGTAAATACTGATACAAATTACGGTTAATAAATAAATGATTAAAGGCTTGACCAAAACACAAGCTAAGCCTTTACAAATGCCAGCCAAAATAATCATCCCGGATCCCTGACAGGGACGTCACCGGTGTGAGACGGTTGGCTCAGCGGTCACCGACCCGCTTATCTAACAAAGTTACCGCGGGCACTACCTCCCCTGTCACAGAGGTCTTTGTACAGGAATGAACTGCTAAGCTGGGTTGATTGATTGAAAGCTCCAGTAAGGCGTTATGTTGTAGTTTGTTTCCTTTCTGGGATATGATAAGGTCTACTGAAAAGAGGTCATGGTATTTGCAACAGCGCCGAAATATCGGGAAGTCAAAACAACAGTGAACATGGTAAATATCCCGTTTCTAGTGTTAATGATAAGGTCTACTGAATTTGCGAGGCGTTTTTGAGATCCCTGGGGTCGGGCCTAAAAAAAGTGACATTCGAAACGATGCAATGATTGAAAAGTCAAAAAGATATGAAATTGACAAACACTTTAACCAAGTTATATGTGCAGGCGGGAAAACATACAACTAAAAAAAATGTACCAAGTTTGACACATCGATGCCTTTTTTCTTGACAAGCAGCGCCACTTTGAACTGCTAACTTAAAGTGGTCATACTGTAATTATCTTAGCTATCGCTTTGCGCGACCCTCCGTCAAAGATTTCCGGATGGTCGACACGTAGTTGTGTTTTACAGTTAAAGAATCAGTAACTTGAATGATTCTTTTAGTTTCTCTTGGTCTTGGTATAAAACTTAAAAAGTTTCACTATCGGTTTTCCTTAGTTACGGGTTGTGCCTGTACTATTTGTGCAAGTCTAGACGGTTTCGCAAGAGATGATTTTATCTGTCTGTAACTAAATGTAAGATCAACACCAGAATTATTGACAGCAATGTTTTCATTCTCTGTTGAGTTAAAGCCTCATTTTATACACCCAGAAAATATGAGATAACCTTATAGTATTATAAGATAATGAATATTGCATAACTTAAAAGCATTAGAAACGTGTCTTAAATACTTTAACTGAGTCACGTAACTTACGCAGTACAGTTACAAAAGAACGATCAAAAAAACTGTTCAATTGATTTTTTGTCACAAAAAAAGGAAATATATGCCGCCACCATCACGAATCCTAAGTTCCCCTGAGCTCCAAGGCCGTTGTTGGTAAGAATTCAATGCCCTAACAGATTGCGATCTACATTCAATGGACCACCATATTGGACATGTCGTAAGGTCATTTCAAAGTCGGGAAAGAAGTTGGATTTTTCTATTGGGAAATGTAAAGAAACCATTGTACAGGGTCAAACCATTATTTGGCAAAGGAAATAGATCCCTACTCCTATGTTCAGTACTTTTGAAATACACTGTGTACCGTGAAAACACAAACAATATAATAATAAAAAAATAGAGTACTTGCATAGACACAACCTTGTAGACAGGATTATTCATCAGCAACTTGCTCTGAAATACAACCTTGTGGAATCGGAAGTGCCGTACTATAAGTATGTGCCCGACCCAGTTCTCGAAAATGGCTGTGTCACATTGTACTGGGATCGATCCATCATCACTGACAGGACTATTGTAGCCAATAAGCCTGATATAGTGGTGGTGGATCGATCAGAGCGGCGCGCAATGATTGTTGACATAACGGTCCCACATGATGAGAACCTCGTGAAAGCCGAGAAAGATAAGCAAATCAAGTATCTTGATTTGGCTCACGAGGTTGTCGACTTGTGGGATGTGGACTCAGCGATCATTGTGCCGATAGTTGTATCAGCCCATGGCTTAATTGCCAAGAGCTTCGACCAACATCTGAGGAGGCTCTCGTTAGGCAGCTGGATCAAGGGCTTGATTCAGAAAGCGGTACTCCTGGACACGGCTCGTATTGTTAGGAGGTTCCTCTCTCTGGAGCCCTGACCGCCGGTAGCTTGGATCCTGTTCCCGATACCGGTGGGCTACAATTTTTTATATTTTTAAATGTTTTTTATATTGTTTTTTCTAAGGAATATTTAAAAATTGTAGGGGGTCAGGCAACGAAATAAATCGAGTGGACGATGTATGGTTCACGAATATGGTTTATTGTCACATATAATGTTAAATACAGTCTGGATGTTAAAAATGACAGAGCACTGCAATCGTGACCGTATGCGACAGCGATGCGAGCCGGACAGCCGGACTGGCGCGTGCGCGACGCCGCGGCGTGGAGCGGCGCGCGCTTTTGTGCCTACGTACGCGCGCTTACAACAAAACGCGGGCGCCTTGTTGCTATGCCCTCCTACAAAATGTAATTATATTTGTACAGAAATAAATAAAGGAAAAAATATAAGTATAATGTTCCATAGAAAACTGCAATACACGGGCAGAAAATATGAAACAGCAAATTTTTCACCTCTTTTGAACACTGTTAAGATTCAGTTCAAGTCCCATAAACAACTTATCCCTTTATTGAGTTGCCAGTATGAAAAAAATACGTCGAAAGAAAAATGACCAAGAAAATCAGTCTGCAGGTAAAGACCAGCTATGTTTACGTTAACATAATAAAATAATATCATGTAAGAACATTAGTAGCACGAACACACGTGAAGCTTAACAAGTTGCAATCATTTCTATTGTCGTGCTCTTTGTTCTTACAAATTGTCGCAAATTGAATAATTTGAAATTATTATATTATTGCTTCAAGGATTTTTGTTCGTGATTTTTTCAAGGTAAATTAATAGCTCAGTGACCCAACTAGATTTCTTAACTATTTATAAAGGGTGTAAAAAGACCCTTAACGAAGCCGAAAGGCACTTGTTCTCCCTGCCATTGCGATCGTTTTTTTTTGTTCTAGACCATACCTGGGAACTTTCTAGTTACGGAGATATTGGGGGTCAAGTTTCCAACTTTTTAAATAGCTCCACGACCCCCGTACTATTCAATGCATCCACCTGCACAATGTTTTGAGTGCGTTACGTTGAGTTTTACCATAAAACGTGATTTTTCACCCCAAAAAAAGGCGTTTCCCAGTCTAAAACAAAAATCTACCGCGTCTGGATTTGTGCCGGGTTGATTAGTTACCAATTCAGTTTACTTAAGTAAAAATAAACCTTCCAGAATAAATGATCTCAATGATCGAACTCCGTTTTGTAAGTTTAGAAGAACTAAGTAGTACCTAGACAGACCCAAAATGTCATTTAAACAAAAAAAAAGAGATTTTAGACGGAGAATTTATTCTGCTACTGATCGCATAATATTTTCAGTACTGAAGGTGGAAGCGCCAGTGTAGCCCATGAAATTCAAATTTTCTTACGTTTTTTGCAATTTGCAGGACAGTGTCAGGTTGTTTGTTGATGAAAAATGAATCGCGCAAGTTACACGTATGTCATGTAGTTACAGAATTATAATCACTAAAATCATCAATACAACCCTCTAAGTTCATTTAGTCCATTGAATGACTTTTTCATGAAATAGTTACAGAATAGGGTTAAATGAACTTAGAGGGAACTTATGCAATATTATCTAGGGTTGATGCAACACACAACTGAAACGAAACGCTAGAAGAGAATGAAAAAAATGAAAAATTGAAGTGCTGGAACCTCTTAAAGATAATTTCAGGCTGAGTACTACTGAGTTGTTAACGTTTTTAGGCCGTTATCGTTATATATTTTTACAAAAACATGGGTGAAATTATAACATGCAATATATTTCGGCTATATTTTACATCAAGCCCATCCATTTTCTCTGAGACAGCGCTGGGTGAGCCGGGTCTCTGAAAATTAATTCATCGTGTGTTTCACGGGCGCCATCTTTGCATATTCTCTGCATAATACATTTATTTCGTGCATTATTTAATCATACATTTATTAAACTCTACTATTTAAACTTTCTACTTTATGCAGCAAAGCTTTTTTTTTTAACAATTTATCTTCATAATTAAGTAAATGGACTGCTTCGTTGGTCAAGTGGTCGCAAGCGCGACTGCTGAGCTTGAGGTCCTGGGTTCGATTCCCGGGTCGGGCAAAGTATTATTAGGTTTATCCATCAGGAATTTCTCAGTAGCAGCCAAATGTGGATTTGTGCCCAGTTGATGGCAATAGGCTCGCGTCCTAAAGGACTTAAACGTAACTAGCGAAATGTGGGTCTAAGTACTATTAGGCACACCTCTGCTTTACCCTTCGGGGATTACAGGCGTGATGTTATGTTATGGGTTTCTGGAATAGGACGCCCCTTCTAATTCTTCAGTTAGTATCAAAAGTACTACTAACGACTTAAGTCAAGAGTTACAGGCATTTGCCATTTCCTTTAAAAACCTAAAAAAAATGACTTTAGCACTTGTCCACTTCGCAGACGATTAGAGAATTATTGTCCATTGAAGTGATCTTTGGCAGTCGTTACAAATAGTCAGTGGCCCGAAAACTCTAACAACTAGTCTTACCAAGGCGTTTCGTATTACCCAGTACTAACTAGGTTGTGGAGGTCAAATAGGCAGTCGCTCCATGTAAAATACTGGTATTCAGCTGCATCAGGTTAGACTGAAAGCCGACCCCAACATAGTTGGGAAAAGGCTAGGCAGATGATGATGAAGTGATGAAAAGCATCTTACCAATCAAATACTTAAAAGTAAACATCATTATTTGGATTTGTAGCGCTTTTCTAGTTATTTTGATATGACAAAATAATGAACACGAGCAAAAAAAAACACTTTATTTCCACAAAACAATAGAATCGAACCATAAAAAATGCTCGCAATTTTATTGTTAAAAGTAAAACTAATTTGCGGTTACATAGTATAGTAAAAGTGAACAATAAAAAAAACTATCGTCTCTAGTGAATGACTTGCAGTTGTCGTTGACTCGTAAACTTGAAAGTGGAGCGAAGACCTACAGATAACGATATTATGTCACCTAATGGCTTTTGTACAATGGTAGGCAGGTTGGTATTGAGCGTCCATTGAGAGATTTACTTTTTCTACATAAGATCGTGCCAATTCAACGCACGAAACAGTTGTTCTAAGTAACTGTGCGTTCTTTATTATAAAAACACTAGGTGTTTCCCGCGACTTCGTTCGCGTGGAAATATTAATGTGAACCTATGTGTGAGAACAAAAAACAGGTATTCCATGTCCTCAGGACATAAATCTATCTCCTTGCCAAATTTCATTACGATCCGATCAGCCGTTTAGTCGTGAAAACATTACAAACAAACAAAAAGAGTTTCTTTCGCATTTATAAGAGTTATGCCCGACTCGTCACTGTTCCGACTCGTCACCAAATTTTTTTTCATACAAGAAGTCCCTTGGATTGGTTTGTCAAATATGAACATTAAAAACTTAGAGATGAAGATTTCAACTAAGATAATAGAGAGAGAGGTTACGGCCGTTGAAACATTGGTCATACTGATTTTTTCATAGGTAGGTACTGAAATATTTGGATCACCTATATTTTCACTCTGGCACTATGCAGTTGTCCAGACAATCAGAGGAAGTCGGTGAAGCGATTTTTAAAAGAAAAAACGCGTTCTAAATATGAATTCACATTCGGTGTATTGCTCACGAAAGCACTTTTAACATTTTTGTGAATTGCCACACTGGGGTAAGCTACCTATTGTAATGCGCCGATTACTGTAGATTTGGAACACTGAGTAAAGTGCTAGAGAGCATGTCGAAAGTTTTAAAAGGATGGAATTTCAGCACTGCAATTGAGCACTGTGTAACCCATCTGCTTAAGGTACTCAGCTCTCTTATTACTTTAAATACGTAACTTACGTAGTTATTTCAAAAAACACGAATTTATTATCAAGATCTGTTTACCCTTTTGAACAATACGTACTTAAGATAATGTCAACAGTTATTTCCTTAATTTTAACTTTAATTTGATTACGAGATGGTTAACATCTGATTATTTCACCTTGAGCTCTTAACACAATAGATGTAGTACGTAGTTGAGTAAAAATTTAACTGACAGTCGACAATAATAGCTTATTAAAATATTTAATGAGTTACTCTTAATTACAAAAGGATTTTTCAACATTAATTAAGTTGTGAATCAAAATGTAATTTTATTTCTCACATAGATCGACCGATAGTTCTTAAAACCATTTTAAATTCAATAATTAGATATCAGTTTACACTTCAAATCGGTTCCACAGCAAAGTGAAGTTCAACTAAAACACAAACAACATTGTATTCTCCTTTAGAATCATTATAAAGCTTTCATTAACTCCCACGTTATATTGTTTAGTGTTCTAGTAGTTTCAGACGCTCTAACTACGGAACAATATTAACTCATTTCCTGCAGTTAACTCTTGTAACTTACACAACAGAGTTCCGTAGTAACTAACTGTGTTCTTGTAAAACTTGTCTAATCATCAACGAGGAGATCTAAACTTTATTGGCTCTTCGTTTAGTGTAGCCTTATGGAGGTGAATTTCAGGTTTTATAAAAGACTATCGTTTAACTGCCTGCAAATAATAAATAATAAGTAGCAATTTTTTTTTTCAGGTTTCTGACTGGTTACATAGAACTTAGTAAAAACTCCGGGCCCTATTAAGGATGAATTTCACTAGTGAAACAGACCGCGGTTTAGATGTGCTAATCCCGTTCAGTGTCAATGCTGAAATCGTTCCTTTCAGTTCACAGCATAAAATCATTGCAGGGTTCCCGAAATGCAATTATATGTGACTACACTAGACAGGTAAGGATATATTGAGTCAGAGGGTCGTCTGAGGGGTAGCAATATCGAAGTGCTTAGCTTAGACTAGTTTTTAATATCATTATCCATTACTTGCTGTGATAATTATCACAGATATTAACAACGGCATATCAAAGAAACATAACAACACAAGGAAATATATGTATAAAATGACATAATAAATATATTAGCTCATAGTCGTAAGTGATGCACTAAACACGACGTGTACATACTTAAAAGTGTGATAAATATGTACGATCTGTTGAAGTGCTAATCAACTATAATGTACCTAGGAAGTCAACTTTAGTAAATAAATATCTATAAAGATGTTTTGTTAGACAAGCGCTACTGCCCGGTACGAGATCCTGGTGTCGATACCCAGTTTGGGCAAAGTGCTATTGGGATTTTCCATCAGAAATTTCTCAGTAACAGCCCAGAGTCTGAGCTCGGTTGATGGCAATAGGCTCGCCCACCTGGGACTTAAATACGGGGTGGAAGGGACACCGACGCGAAAATGGTTACCACGTATTCAGTACATCATTCTGAGCCCCCTCACATAGATTTTTTATATCGCTTATTAAAAAAACAACCAGCTGTTTTCTTCAAAAGTGCAATACCTACACGGTCAAAATGTATACTTTCGCGTCGGTGTCCCTTCCTCTCCGTATAATTGCAGGGAGATGTGGATGGGTGTACTAAGTACGTCGAGTGGTTGTTTCTGAAGGGAAGTCTGCAGGAATCGGGTTCTTCGATACCTTCGAGCCTGTTAACTACAGGTACCACCGCTGCCTAACTCATAGAGTAAACAAGCGTGATGTTTTGTGTAATCATAAACTGACATTCATACGCGGTATAAAAAGATTCTAAATATAGATCTGTATTTAGCAACCATTATCATATTTTGTGCAAGTCATTGATTACATTGATCAATAGATACTTGCCTGTCAAAGATCTATGAATATATAAATATTATGATGACACATCAATTGCAATACTTTTTTTTTCTAATACAATACATGATCAATTATGTAGCAATGTGGCCTACATTCGGATTGAGATGTATAAATACTTAAATAATCTTTAAAAGTAATTATTGGTCAATGGCCTTGTCTCATTAGTGAAAGATAGTCCTGCATATTTATTTTAAGTGTCTAAGTAAGTGTGTTGGAAGCCGTCGTTTGAAATGCGTTACCATTTGACATTGTACTTCTAGGTACTGCTAGGTTCAATTTAGCCCTAGACTTGGATCAGACAGCAATCTTACCTCAAGTGCAATGACAAACTTCGCACACTTGTATAAATATTTACAAATTTCAGGGTTTATTTTGTGTGGCTCTCGCCTGGAGATTCAAATGGTGTTCAAGAGAGCTTTGGTCTAAGAGAGCATGGTCATCCCCACTTTTGGCGCCCTCTCATCACGCCCTTCCCACTCAGTTATAAAATTTACATGCTGAATATGGTTGCTGAAAAATCCCTCTGGGGTTACTTATGAAAGTACTTACACTCTCTCTGAGGTTACTTATTGTAACTTTACGAGGTTTCGCTTTATCGTTCGAACACATACCTATAGTTGAAACTAGCAAAGTTGGGCTTGGGATTTACTTCGACCCAGTTAAAGAAAAAAAGATTCTGAAAACTGGCTGACTGACTGGAGACTGAAAGCTCTATTTGCACAAGGCTCGTAACGAATTGGACTGAAATGCATTCAGACCGAAAAGTCATTAGTGAACCATTCAATTACATCGAACTGAAATTTGAATCACACCCAAATAAGGTCATGTCACATAAACCAAAAACTCACCTATAAAAAACGAAGCGAGCTGACACGACGTTCCATTCACCACCATATTCCGGGCACAGTAATTTTACAACAATAACGATTAAAAACACTCTTCAGTACTGGAAACCGTCATCTCAGAACGAAGCATTTTCCCGCTGAGAGCGTCGAGACGGGAACAGCACAATGGAGCCCGTACAATGCTTTGCAACTCGTTAAAAACCTTTTTACCGGAGAAACTTCCCGATTAAACGTATACAACCGGAGCTTATTAGGGTTTACCGGCTACTGTTGTGATACACGGAAATACGGTCACATATATGAGCGTTTTTTTTTTTAAACTAGGCGAAGATCATACGCGATCGAACGTTCAGCCGCATCCGTTCCTTTTTCAAGTTCGAAACTTTTTACTTTTTACGGTATGCAAAGAGGTTGCTATTTACAATTTGAACTGTCTTCGCCGAATGGTATTTGCTAACTGTTTAGTTGTAATATTAAAATCGACCGCGGAGATACCAATGGCAGCCATGATTACGCAAACGATTCTGTAAGACAAAAACGCAACGAAATAATCTAGTTGATCGAATTGATTTCACTAAGTATAGATAATCAATTTTAAATCAAATAAGTGTGTTCTAGATAACTTAAGAGGCTAGTAATAATACATTTCAAAATCATTAGAAAAGACAAGTGCAATTGCGATTTTGATAAATCAAAAACTTACCCGAGATTCAAGTGATAAGTGTATGAGATCGGAGATACCTATGTACGGTTGGTATTACGTGATATCTTTTTTAATTATTATCTTTATAAATCGTGACTTTAATTAATTAATCTTAAAGTCTTATCTACGGTAACTAAACTAATTGCTATTGCACCCAGTTAAATAGATAACACCTATAAAATTATATGCCACGAGTATTCAAGTAAGGCAAAGGGAAGGTATTTTTTAATTATCTTCCTAAACATTACTTAAGCCAAAAGCGACCTCCCGAGCAAATTAGGGACGCACCAAAAACCGCACCAAACGGGTTCGGTTTTTTGCAAGAGGGCAAAACAAAATATAAGTTACTGCCTCGGGGTTTACTGCATAGACACCACTTTACTTGGTAGCGTTGTAGACAGATATTTAATTAACTATATGAGTACCTTTTTCACTAAATATTAATAGCCGCTCGGGTCGATCTTTAGGTTAAGCCGTGCTCGCCTAGGTTGATCTGTTGATGAGTGACCACCATTACATACCGAGTTTCCTCCGTGCCTAGGAAAGCACGTTAAGCCGTTGGTCCTGGGTGTCATTTGTAGATCTTTGACAGTAGTTAGGTAGTCAGTGGCTCAAAAAGTCTGACAACCAGTCTTACCAAGGGGTATCGTATTACCCAGTACTAACTGGGTTGTGGAGGTCAGATAGGCAGTCGCTCCATGTAAAATACAGGTATTCAGCTGCATCCGGTTAGACTGGAAGCCGACCCCAATATAGTTGGGAAAAGGCTAGGCTGATGATGATGAGTTTTTCAGCATTTTTTTAATATAGGCTCACTCAAAAACACCTACATCTCAGTTCGTGATGGAACTGAATAAATATAAATAGGCCTCTCTCCAATGCGAAACGAACTTACCTTGTAATGTTTGACACTCCATGCGGGTGTGTTACACAGATATCTTTTTTTATTTTGTTGCACTGTCATGGTATGATACGGTTTAGTGGGTAGAATCCGTTACAAACTGTCAATCTGTCCGCCTCAGGGTCACAAACATGGCTCTAACACAGGGCGTTTTTACAAATCAAACTGATCGCGATCAACACATCTAAACGGCGTTCAAGAGTTGTCAGTCTAGAATTACTATGGAATATTGGCACTGGTAGCTGCAGTTTATATGTGCTCGTTTCAGTGGTAAAATCCGCCCTCATTTAAGTGTTTAACGATACCAAAGTGCACGCTAGTAGGTAATATACCCATTTCGCTTGTCGCCTCCGATGCATTATACGTTCTTATTCAGTTAAGCTGTATCCCGTAAGCTATCTACCGAGGAGTTAATTAAACCGTGGTTAGATCCATTCTGGGTAAGCTGCCGGGGGCGGCGGTTTCATTAAGGATGCTTCGTTAAGTTGCGCTGCAGCACGGCTGAACTGTAATCGTTTCATTTTGGGCTAGACAAAACAAAAATGATACTTCCGCGTATTCTATGAAATTATTATTCATAAGAAATAGTGAAAGATGAAAACTGTATTCAGGGATTATAGAATTTATTGTACAGAACTGATGACTGACAACTTGCGACCCGGTCAAGTTTAAGGGGAAAATATACAAGTCCGTGATTAGAACTGCCGAACTGTATGGATGGGAATGCTGGGCTGTGAAGAAGATGGATGAGAAAGTTGAGGTGGATTTGTGGTGTGACAAAAATGGATAAAGTAAGGATCGAGAATATTAGAGGAAGTTTAAAACTTGCGCCAGTTACGGAAAAGTTGAAAGGGAATCTTCTTAGTCTTGGTACAAACATGATGTGATGAGGAGGGACGAATCGCATGTGACTAAAAGAGTGATGAATATAACTGTTGATGAATGGAGAGGACGAGAATGACCAAGGAAACGATGGATGGATTGTGTGAGGAATGATAAGAAAGAAAAAGGAGTAAATGATAGCGCGACGGTTGACAAATGAGAATGGAAGAAAAAAACGTGTTGCGCCGACCCCAACATGGGACAAGGGCAGGAAGATGATGATGATGATGAACAGAACTGATGATGATCTTGCAAGAATATACTTACTTTTTTTGTTTGCTCCTCTATTTTATATCTCATCATCTATCGCTTGACATAAAGTGTCACTTAAATATCAAAATATCCACATCAAACACTGAATAGACAACAATGCACTTGTAGTTCATAAACTCAGCAGTAATTATTATCAAAAGATCACCAAGATCAATTCATCAAGACTTCGCAATAAGTGTACCTACCTAATCATCTATAATTGTATCATCACCAAGAATTTACTATTTATATCGCTGACTGGCAGATGCATTCCATTTACGTGCTTTACATTAATAAAATGGGCGACCCTAAGGCACCGGTCCGACCACCAGCGATTAGCGAGAAGCTAGTAGAGCTAGCAATTCAATACTTCGGTTGAGAAAACTTCAACTAGAGAGTTCTCGTCGGCGGCGGCGTGTCAACAGTCATCGACAGATCGAGCGATCAACTAGTATGTAGCTCTTTTACTTTCACGGGACCTACAAAAAGTAACCATGTAGTTTCTTGCCGGTTCTTCTCCATAGTAAAGGCCAAATGACCAACCGTGGCCTTTGTGAAATAAAACATTTTGATTTTGAATCTTGTGTGCGTTTCATAAGCGCGTTTTGGAACAGTTGGCGCAGTGGCTGAGCGATTGATTACTACATTTACTACACTGCGTGTCGCGGATTCAATTCCCGCACGGAACAAAATATTTGTATGGCCTACAGGTAGTTGTTCCGAGTCTGGGCTGTTTGTGTATGTGATTTTAAATGTTTATAAATGGACCCACGACCCAGAACAAATTCCTGGAAGTTCTACACTAAGTTAAAAAAACATCGTGGATCGCTAGTCGCTTCCTGTGGGACCTGGCCCTAAGTGGAAGTCTTATCAAGTCACCATGCTTCTGTTACATGGCGAATAATAAATTGCCGCTGCAATTAAAACTATCAAGATTTAGTTAAGCGCGAAACGAATATTAATTTTAATGTGTCTTCTAATGGCTGTGAATTGGTGCCAAGTTTTACTTAAGGGCTACGGAATTCCGAAAACTTCGAGTCTTGCAGCTAATATGGTAGACTTTTTAAAATTGGTTTATTCTTTCAAATAGTTTTCGTTCGTTTCTGTTTCTAATAAGGTTTTTTTCCTGAAGTTTTCATTTCAAAATGCCCCTTTTTACAGGCAGATAGGTAAACAAACGCCTTACATAAGATTACTAAGTGAAGCAGGAAAAATACGGTAAGTATAGTACCTACTTGATATTCTTTTCACAATGTCGGGCTGTGAATGTAATAAATAATTGTTTACTAATTTATTACCTACTTGGGTACCTAGGTAACTCTTTTAACTAACAAGATACTCCATATATTACTATTTTTGCATTATTATGATTTGTTTTTGCTCAAATCTAACACTTCAGCAGAAGCAAATAACTAGTACTGCTCCCTATAAAAATCATGTAAAAATGTGCCTTTGTAATAAAACCATTCCTGAACGTAAATGAAATAAATCACTCACACATTCACACATGAACAACATTCCTACATTTATGGGTTAGTTCGGTATTTTGGAAAGGAATTTTAATTTGAAATAAGTCGTCGTTACATACGCAACGTGCAATTTTTTCATAATTAAAAGAGTACCTAAGTTAAAGAGTAAATACTGAAAACTTCACGAGGAGTGAGTCATAACGAAACAGAGACAAGACAATTTTATTACCTACTTAATTAATTACCTATAAGTTTAAAACAGAAGTATTAAATACTAGCGACCCGTCCCGGCTTTGCACGGGTGGACATTTATTTTTTAAACATTTTGGGATAAAATATAGCCTATGTTACTCAGGGATAATGTAGCTTTTGAGTTTATTCATTACAAACATACACACACACAAAAATACAAATCTTTCCTCTTTATAATATTAGTAAGATTAGTTCTAAGTAATAAACCGATAAGTGCGAGTCGGACACGCACATGAAGGGTTCCGTACCATGTAGTAGGGTTATTTTTAATATTTATTGCTATGACGACAACAGAAATACACATTCTGTGAAAATTTAAACTTTCTACCCATTACGGATCATGAGATACAACCCGCTGACAGAGAGACGGACGGACGAACAGCGAAGGCTTAGTAATAGGGTTCCGTTGGTTACCCTTCGGGTACGGAACCCTAAAAAAAGAACTTCATTCAAGTTTTATCTTACTCGGCTGAGCAGATAGACCAGATAGAGCCTCGCATCTCCCTAGCCAGATCTCAGGATTGCATTTAATAGTACCTATCTACGTCATAACCTGTCCAGGAAGAAGGTTAAGTAATGTTTGATTCACTAAACAGATCGTCTAGAAGTGATAGCGATATAGTCACGACAAGATTTTGGTAAATTATTAAATCAAGTACATAATCTGGTTATTTAGGTATCATGTTTGAGAACGTGCAGTTGGTTTCAATTTGCATTAATTAACCTTTAAATATGACCTAAATGAGAACCAGGAAACTGACTTTATATCCGGACTGTACAGTCACGAGCACCAATATGTATACACTATCCTAAATTTAAAGCAATTTTGTAACTCGGAGATAGGATCTTTTTCATAAAAATATGAGTTTCAGATTACTATGTTCGTAAGAACATGAAATATCAATCAGAACAGTAGGAGAAAAACACTTTTAAAAGTTGTTAAGTGTTTACATTGGTGCTCGTGACTGATCATGCACAGTTTTTAAAATTCTAAATATATCTAAAGTTCACTACTATTCCTACTTCATCACGTCTACAAGAACAAGGTAGACAGGTGGCTACACAAAACATCAATGTGATTCAGCGGTTCGAATTCAGGACTGTGCTCGCTCACCTGTTTGCCTAACCGCTGGGCTACTGCCGTTTAGATATTCATACTCAGTTCATAATAAATACACCAACAGCATATTTATTTATTTACAAGTAACTAGGGTTGCCATCCATACTTTATAATAAAGTATTCTACGTTATTTTGGATATTTATACTCTATACTTTATGAGAACAATAAATACGCGAAAGTAATTTATTTCGCGTGATTTGATTAAGCGTAAGCATTTTTGCTTAAAACGGAACGTTATCGATTGGTGCCGAATTAATAGGTTTCCAGTACCAATGCTTAAGTGTTCGTTTTTTAAAAAAAAACTGTAAATGAAAATTTTACAGAAAATTTTATTGTCTGTTCCTGCCACGTCAGCATTTACAAAAAGAGTTTTTCTGTGATGAATAGCAAATGGCGAGACGAAAAACGAAAAAAACAAAGCGTCTCTGAAACTGATAAAAAAATAATTACTTATTTAGTTTAATAATTTGATTATGCTTGCAAAAAGTAATAAACAATATGTTTTTAAAAATAAGAATAAAGAAAATTAAATTGTACTTTATTTTGACACTATGTACTTTTTTTTTCTTACCTTTAATAACCAAGGTACTTTAATTGCAAAAAAAAGGTGGCAACCCTACAAGTAACCCAAGATAAAAGAACAACTGTAAAATAAACAAGAGCCTACGAAAAGTTGTTTTTAATGCTCTTTGCGTTTCAAAGAAAACATCAACTGAAGTTAAAAGTTTTAAGACTGTTGTACAGTCACGAGCACCAATATGTAAAGACTTAAAAAAAAAAGTGTTTTTCTCCTACTGTTCTGATATTATTGTATCTTTTATTTATTTTCTTTACATATAATTTACATTTTTATATATTCCTATAAGTACAAAGTTTAGTACAAAAAAACAAAACGAACATAGTATTCTGGAACTCAATTTTTTATGAAACAGATCCTACCTCCAAGTTACAATCGTTATTTCTCGCGAACATTTCTTTTAAATTTAGGAAACTGTTAACATGTTGGTGCTCATGACTGTACATATTTCATGACGGAGGCGTATTTTGAAAAGCCCATCTCTCTTGTTTCAGGACAAATTGCTCAATAAGCTGGAAGAAAATGAACCGGAACTCGCCTCTTCGCCGGATGAGGAAGTAAGTGTGCCTTCCTTTCTTTATGAAGTTAAAAGTGGTCCTGAAATAAACTTACGAAAAGGTACTGAATAGACAAGGACGTAGGTACACCTACAAAAATCAGTTCGACCAATATTTCAACAGCCTTAACCTGTCTCACAACTAGAGGAAAGATGGGGCTGCGGGACTGTTCGAAAGAGATACCGCGGCCCTGGAACACAAACGGCAAAGAAGGAACATGAATGGGTTTTAGTCAGTAAAAGTCTGACACTCCCTCCCACTCCACCCAGAGCGGGGGGGGTTATTTGATGATTTGCCATTCCAAAAAAAAAAAAAACTTGCATACCTTCATACCATACCATAGATTGACGTGTGTGCGATGTGTGTCCAAGCCCTACAAATTAGGTTAGTAAAACGAATTATCACAAAATACATGGTTGTAAATTATCGAAGAAGTAACAGATTAGAATATTCGACATCTTATCGACGAAATCCTTCGTAACCTCATTTCCCTCTGACAGATACATAGGAGTTACGAGAGAGACTAAAGCAAGGAATTGAGAGACCTCAACAAACAAAACAAATAAACATCAATGTTATACCTGGAACCTGTCGTACTGCAATTCATATAGCTACCGCAAACGTGTCGTTGCAGAGCTGTCTAAACATTCATTCCACGCACCATCGCTGCCTCGTAACCTCATTTCCCTCTGACAGATACATAGGAGTTACGAGCATAAGTAGGTAGAAACTTGTACAAAATCACGTACGTATGTATACAGATATAAGTATGATCTGATAATCTGATTGATTATCAAACAAAAGCATAGAAGTTATCATGCGAGTATAAACCTCGGCTATATCAGTAAATTCAGTAAGCGTCCTCCTGAACACAATACCTTACAACATTCTGCATTCAAATCCCTTTGTCTAAGATAATAAACAAAGGTTCTTAGGGTTACCATACGGTATGGCAGCTTTCACCGTTTAGTATACCGTCCATAATTGGATGACCATGTCCATCAATAGAAGTTTACGGGATTAGACGATAAACAAAGGGAAAGTTCCCTAGATAAAACAAAAGAAATACGCTTAATCAACTTTCTCATTCCTTTGGAACGAGGCTCATTAATGCAGCGAGATTAAACCTGAATTAGCAACATTTTCGGGTTTCATTAAGTTTTTAATTCCATAGCGTTGGCTCTTCTGTGCCGTTTCATATTTTTGTTTACTCTACTTCCCGGATACACCTCTGTATATCGCAATGCGCCACTCGGGATTACTACGACCTGCAATATTGTGTTTTTCCAGCTTGTTTGTAAGTAGTTATTTCGTTTACTTTTATGCAGGTACTTATACAGAAATTGGCTTATTTTTGTGAAGAGGCCAAAAAGCTGAAAACAGACCTGCCAATAGTTCCAATGCAATATTTATTTAAACTGTCTAGATAGGTACTAAGCTTTAGCCCGTGGTTTCGTCCACGTAAAGGACGTAAATTACCTAATGCGAACGTAGACCTTTCCCCTAATTCCTAGCACAGGTCATGGTCATAAAAGTTTGAGTTTGGTCTATCCATATACGTGCCAATCATCCAAATCCGTTCAGCCTTCAAAACTGCTTTTATACCTAACATTAGGTAGTAGTATGGATCGCCAATTCGACACTCAACCAGAGTACCTAAATAGTTAATCTAGTCTAGACAATTTGATCGGAAACAAGTGAAAGTCAAGAACGGTAAACAACACCAATTCCGGCGCAAACAGCTGACGATCAACCTTGGCGCTTATCAAGGCTTTTGCACCATTACTAACTTGTCTAATTGCGTAACTTCATTCTAATTATATTCAGCTAGTAAAGATTGAATTAAATACTTATTTATTCATTGTAAATAAGTTCTAGGACTCGAAATAAAATTCTAAAGGTCGATTTAATCTAATCCGAGTGAGTGATATCCGAAAGTTCAAACCACTAAAGTACGTCCTAGGTACATGAATATTTCAAGTTCGAGGAAGCCTAGATAGGGTAGACCTAAACCTAACTACCAACTATTAGCACTAAGTTATTTTAGTCAGTCCTGACCTAAGGTTAGGCTATCACGTAGGTACAAGATAGTTACAGACCTACTTACTTTTGGTACTAATTTTATCGTGCAATCTATTGTTTTCATTTTATAAGTTCGGATCAGAATCCGCACTGAGTAAGTGTAGTAGATTAGGTACAGACGCCAGCACATCAAGCTACCCGAAACTGCCAAATGCCATCCACCTTGAACCTAATGCTTTAGCGATAAAGTTGAAAATCTATCTAATCTGGTGTCTATACATATATCCCACTCCTTCTGACTGACTGTCTGTCCCTAGAATTGACAAGACCGATCTAACCAGTTGGTTTACAAGGGGTCACGCACTAATAACTTATTATTTAAAAAGCCAAAGTTTCACCCAATCCCTTATTCATGCCACCAACTAAACTGCAAAACAACTGTCTAATAACTTTATTTATCCGTTTCCAGTGTGTAATATGTGTGAACGCGAAGGCGACGATGCAGACGTCGCCATGCGGGCACAGGGTGGTGTGCCGGCGGTGCTTCGTGAAGACCATCCAGATGGCAGTCAGTCAACGACTGCTGCCGCTGCGGTGCGTCATCTGTCGAGCGAAGATCCTGCGACTGCGGCAGGCACCGAGACTTGTTACCAGCAAGAGCTGGCAGGTAAGACAGATTTCCTTAGTAGGCTACCAGAAGTTCATCCGCCTTTTTCAATACGATATCCATTGGTAGGCGTTGTCAGTGCTATGAATTACCTGACCCCTCTTCTTCTTTTTAAGTGGGATCAGGTAACGCTGGGCACTCTTAAGTATTCATTCAGATTGTCATCTACCTTGTAATTGACCATACGTGCATTATGCATTTCTTACTAATAGCACACCGATGTGTTGTTGCTGTGTTGTGATGGCCCAGAGGTTAAGGCCTCGCCTCTCATGCATGAGGTTGTGGGTTCAAATCCGGGCAAGTACCAATGTGACTTTTTCAATTCATATGTACTTTCTAAGTTTATCTTGGACATCACAGACATCGGTGAAGGAAAACATCGTGAGGAAACCTGGACTTATAATTAATATAAGTCTGAAATCGACAACCCGTCTTGAGCAAGCGTGGTGATCAATGCTCGTGCCTTCTCTGTATGAGAAGAGGTCTTTGCCCAGCAGTGGGACAGTAATAGGCTGGTATTATTTATTATTTTATAGCACACCGATGATGGCCCTAAAAAATCGAGCAAGCGTCCAGGCACTTAGTCCTTTTTGTTGATTTGCGCCAGAAAAATCCCAAAATATCCCAATAAAATCTTACTTCCTCTACATTTCAGGTGTCAAGCGGCAGTGCGAAGTCGTGGGGCGTGCCAGGCTCTGTGTCCAGCTACTCAGTGGGCGCTCGCTCCGTACCTGCATCGGCCTCGCTCTACTCTGTTACCAGTGGCGAGTCTTCCCTCTCTGGTACGCACCTCAGGACCTGCATGTTATTTTGTTACAGACTCCAAAATACACCACATCAGCAAAGAGACTAAAGCCAGGAATTGAGAGACCTCAACAAACAAAACAAACAAACATCAATGTTATACCTGGAGCCTGTCGGAGGCTGCAATACATATAGCTAACGCCAACGTGTCGTTGCAGAGCGGTCTAATCATTCACGCACCATCGCTGCGACAAGCCATTACCAACCTGATTATCTATCATCATCAGCCTAGCCTTTTCTCAACTATGTTGGGGTCGGCTTCCAGTCTAACCGGATGCAGCTGAATACCAGTATTTTACATGGAGCGACAGCCTATCTGAACTCCACAACCCAGTTCGTACTAGGTAATACGATACCCCTTGATGGTCAGACTTTCGGGCCACTGACTACCTGTAACGACTGTCAAAGATCTACAAATGACAGCCGGGACCAACGGCTTAACGTGCTTTCCGAGGCGGAGGAAACCCGGTATATAATGTGCGCTCACCCATCCACGGACCAACCTATCGTGGTTAGGTATTTTGCAATACTATACCTAATGACCAGCCGTTTCAGGTCTTTAATTCAACAATCTACCTATAGCTCATTCCGAAGCCTCCTACTTATACTACTTCTCTAATTCCAGGAGTATCTTCTGTTTCATCGAACAGTGGAGGCAACGTCCCGAGCAGCTGTTCGACAAAGCTATGCGGCGGCGCCAAGTGTGGGGGCGCGTGCCTGGGTGCAGTACCCAGGGTATCCGTAGCACCGCGCACACGGCAACCCGCCTCCAACTCGCTGAGACGCTCGCAGCATCATAGTATGAAGGTAATATGTAATAGTTTTGCTGACCGTTTTCAGGTATGGCGGCGAATCCCAGCGGAGACTAGGCATCGACTCAGAAAATGTTATAATGCACAAGTATTTGCGCAAACACTGATGCACTCTCTCAGTCGTTAGTCCTGCGCTTGACCTCTCTCACGTCAGGTTGGGTTGCCGTCCCACCGGACTATATGAGAGGAGGAAGAGAACATTAAGGTAGTATATGGGCACTGATGGGCATAGACAATAGAATGACCGCAATAAGGCATTGGCGGTCTTTAGTTCGCTAGTGTTATTAGGTACTTTTCGAACGTTAAGAACACAAGAATAGAACACCTTATTTTCTTCTAAGCAATATGGCAATTCAAACTGGAGAACTGCAAAAGGGTGTGACAGAGGACTGACAGTGCCATAACCATTAAACTAAACAGCCTCTGACGGTACATAGAGCCTATCACAGAATACAGTAATATAATGGAGGCTATTGTGCGTTTCATACATTAGACCAAACCTGCATCAGCTCTTGGGATTTACTACCACCATGAGATGCAGCTAGTCCTGCAGAGCTCCATTGTTTTCCCAAACTAAAGTACTATTAGAATAATACTGCTATAGTAGGTGATGGATATAATTTTTAAATAGTTGTGTAAAACTTCGTGTAGGTAATCCAAAAACAAAATGAGTTAAACATTTTAAAAGCCGCAAACCGAAACTTCGAAGAACCTTACAATTTGCAAGCCTTATCTACCAAACTTAACGAAGAAAATCAAGTACATAAGGGTTCTGCATAATTTATCTCCCTAGAGAAAAACCCTGCCTTGCATAAGCAGGATGTTAAAACAATCTTGGCCTTGTTTGTTGACCAATACAAATAACCCGAGAACATTGGGCTTCCCAAGGGTGCAAACACGGGTAATAAATTATGCATCACCTCTCTGAAAATGAAAATACTTAATTTACCAGAAGGATTCGAAATAATTCTAGAACACTTCATCTTAACGCATTTTATAAACAAACGATTTAATCCATCGTCGTCGTTTCCCGTGGCTTCAAATAAGCTACTTAACTGTTTCCGGAATTCTTCACGGTGATAACAAAAGTTCCTCTTCTTCGCAAATTTATCTAAAAATTACCTAAATCTCTTTACAGGCCCGGTTACAAGATTATCAAGTCCATAGCTACACGGGAGGTCCGGCAGCAGGGGAACCCTCAGGCCGATTACCCCCCATCAGAGAGTTCCAGAGGGAATTCCGCGAGGGACGAAGAGAGAGTGCTGCGGCTGCATCCGCCTCTACTAGAATAAGGTAAATTCTTTGAACACAAACAAAATTGAAGAATTGGCAAAACTGCACAGACGTGATGAGTATCCATATCTAAGTAAAGAAAGAAGAAGTAAATAAAACCAAAACTTACGAAGCATTAAAGATGGTTCGTAAGTTTTGGTTTTATTTACTTCGGAAGAATAGAATAGATCGGTAAAGAATTTTGATAATCGTAAATCCTGAATTGAAGAGTGACAAAATGAGAATCGGCAGCAAATATACTTCTACAACTTGAATTACTGAACCATGTTGTTTTGTGACGAGAAGCAAATATTTAAACCCTATTTTTATTTACAGGTGTGCACAGAAAATTGTAACGCAATTAGAAACGTCGCCGCAAAAGGACAAGCAACACTTCTTCCGGCCACTAAAACCTTCAAATAAAGACGACCCGCCCAGTTCCAGAGATCACAGCAAAGAGACTGAACGGAAAAAAGATAACCCCAAATCGAAACCTAAAAAAGAAGATAAAAAGAAAAAAGATGATGAAAATACAAAACAGGAAGACAAAAGCAAAAAGGATGAAAGTAGTGACAATAGGAAAAACGAAATGGCGGAGAAAAAGAAAGAAGAAAAGTTGAGACTTAAAGCGGAAAAGGAGGCTAAGAAAGAAGCTAAGCTTCAAGCGAAGGAAGAAGAGAGACAAGCTAAACTATTAGCTAAAGAAGAGGAGAAACAGGCCAAACTAAAAGCGAAGGAGGAAAAGAAAAAAGCCAAAAAGGAAGCAAAGCTCGCCGCGCAAGCTGAGAAAGAAAAAAGCAAATAGAATTATAACGTTTAAATTTTACATTGTAGAAACTCGTAGCCGTCTTAAATTTTAGATTTGAAAATTGTTATCATTGAGAAATCGTAAAAACAATTTTAAATAGCGTATATCTAACAGTCTATTGTAGTCCATATTACTTACGGTAAATTATATACTGTTAGTTTATATTTTATTTTTTTACTTCGATCGGATATGATGATTGTGTTTACGCTTTGATACTGATTTTTACAATTTTGTTATAATTATGTAGCTTAGTTGCAATTTCAAATCGAAATTGTTATTTAACTTAGGAATGTTGTAAATATTTTTAAAGTCGAAAAATGTTATTATGAGAAGCAATCTAAGTACATAGTTGTTGGGTCATAATTGGAACTCTACAAACTGCGAAGACTGAAAGAACGGGATAATGAAATCATATCGTTTTGTAATTTAATTGTGTAACAGTATAGTTAAGAGCTTCGTGCATACCGCACCGCCGAAGAATTTATTTATTATGTAGTTTTCGTCGTTCTTAGTTTGTCCGTAGATGAAGCTTATATTAGATTGATTACCAACTAATTTCAGAATGAGTTACTGTTTCAACACTGAGATTTAAAATGTAATAATTAAATGCTAATAAAGTGTTATTTTCCTACAGTATTCTAAGCTCTCCTGAATGATTCTAAATCTTCGTGATTCAAAATCTAATCCCATCTATTAGGATACCTAAAATAATTTTCCTCAATAGAGATAAATCTTTCCTATTTCTACAGAATCCATATGATCACAGTAACAATGATATATAATATTAATAACTGCATTAAAGTTAAATAAGTAGCATCATATCAGGCATTTAGCATACTGCTAGGTAAGTGTTGACATTAATTTTGTAAGGGTTCCACGAGTCGGGGAATTTATTATTGTCAATCGTTAGAAATTTCCTGTAAAATAAATAACAATGTTACCATAAGCTGTACTGTTTTATTTATACCCAATATCTCCAGTACAACACAGTTCAACTAATATTACAAAGACATTCTTAGGTGCAACAAAAAGGTTGTAAGTAAATATATAACAACTAAATGACTTACAAATCCTGGCATATATTGTGGCACTACTGGGTTGCCAGAAGTAATAAATTGAATTGTTCAAATAAAATTGTTAAGAAACAATTAATAATTTATTTTATCTACACTGAAATATGGTAACAATTCAGTTGATTACTAAATATATTCTATGGTCAACATGATGTTCAAGGCAGTGCTTAATCTTTGAAATCGTCTCCAACACGGTCGTACATTTCTTCTCCGGTCTTCTTGTTGATACGGAGGTACTTGTTGATCATCGGTTTGTAGTAGTAAGCCTGGTAGTCCTGGCGCTCACCCATCTTCTTGATGATCTGCTTCTCCAACTCGCGAAGTTTCTGCTTCTGTCTCTCTTCGTCAAGGAAGTGCATGAATTTCTCATAGTCCTGTAACAGAGACATATCTAAATAAGTAACATATTATACTTAAATCCACGCTAATATTCTTAAGACTGCTTCATTGATCTAGTGATCGCAAGCGCGACTACTGAGCATGAGGGCTCGATTCCCGGGTCGGGCAGTGTTATTGAGTTTTTCCATTAGGAATTTCTCTGTAGCAGCCACGGAGACTGGATTTGTGCCTGTTAGATGGCAATAGGCTTGGTCCGTATTACATGGGACTTAAAACATAACTGGCGAAATGTGAGTAAACTATTATGTACACCTCTGCCTAACCCGTCGGGGATTACAGTCATGATGTTATGTACTTATGTTATTTTTCAGGGCTAGTTTTCCACAGTGAGTGAGACTATTCAGCAAAAAAGTAACTAAAGTAAAAGTAACTATGTTATTGTTCATCTTGAGACATGTATTACGGTGCACCTTTAGATAAAGCTTTGTCGGAAAGACAATATGGAAAAACCACTATTGATCACATTCTTTAATATGGAACCAAATCACCGACCAAGTCTGTAAGTATGTTCAGAAACTTTGAATAAGCTCTACCATAGATTTCAATAAAAAGCATGAGTCTTTGAACTGAAAGTGCCAAATTCATTGCCAAATATTGGGCTGAATCAATATTGATTGCCATGAACACACTAATAAGTCTTTCGGTTCAACACAATACCATAATTCTACAATAGTTATGTCAATCGCTATCACATAAGCCTAAGTCACGGCCACCATGGCTCACGTACAATGGTCCACTTTAAGGACTAAGTGCGGAAACAAAATCCCTTAACATAGAACATAGAAGCCTAAGTCATGCATCCAGTTCTACAAATATGTTGAAAGAACCGCATGGATTTGTAGAACCGGATACATGTCGTACATAATACTGTAGAAACATAAAATGGGTGAACCAAAGTGACATTACTAAAGCCACCATTTTAATGTACCTGGAATGTTGCAATCAAAGTGGTATTGCAGTGAATATGCCAGCTTCCATTGAAAAAAGGTCAAAGGTCACTGAACTTCACTCTGACTACATGAAAATAACTAAGCTAGCAAGCTGCTGGTTTTATTTATTAACCCATAACAATCAACAGCATAACAGGTGTGCAAGTGACTGCTACAACAGAAACATTCCGGGAAAATAATACAATTACTATTTTGACATGGGGTTGTTTGTGCACCCGATGGGTTTCTAACAAAAATTACACATTTCTATCTTTGTTAAATCTCTTCAGGAAATGAGTTTGGTTAGCAAGTATAATTTATAATTATTTTTTTATAAAATTCTTCCTTAGTACTAAGAATAAATCTAAAAAATTTCAAAATAATAAAAAAGAAATTATATGAACATAAATCGCTGCGAGCAGCATAATTTGTGTTCATATCTAAACAAAATTGCTGCGTGAGCATCTTTAATGTGATTATAATATTTGTCTATAGAATACTGACTTTTTCAAAGGGAAGCCGGTAGGAACCTTCGCCAGTTATCTGATAATTCAATGTAATAGTGAATGTGTGTATAGTTGTAACAACAAAACAAAGCTTTAAATACAAGCTAATCAAGGAAGAGTTACCTGTTGTGGGCTTTGATGAATGTACCGGGCGATAAATCTCGTAATTGGGTGGCGGTGGTACTCCCAATGTTTAGGTTCATAGCCTTCGGGGATAGGAGTCAACTGGGCTGGACCAATGAACACGTTGGTGATGAAAATGATGGCACCAACGGGTATCAGGCCCAGCATCATATAGAAGTGGAACATATCCTTGAACTTGTGCCATTGCATTCTGTCAACCAAGAGTTTAGGTTAGGAACCAAATTACCAACTACAAAACAAACTATGAACATAATAAATTAGGCCAATTTAGGCATTTCTGAACATGTAGTTTTAGACAATTTTATGATATTAGGAAAATAACAAACAACGACAGAAAAAATTGGTTAGGTAATCACTGAAACGATCATAACCTGGAGGGCTGCAGCACGAAAGTTTTGTGTCCATGAGCATCCAATAAGGTCTTGCTTGTTGTAATGGATACATTTTGGACATAATTTAGTGACTTAGCTTGGTTTTTAAATAAGTTTACGCCGACAGAGCGGCCCAGACCACTCCAAGACACCATTTTTCATCAAAAATTAATTGCAGACTATTTTGACAGCTTCTGTCTTCTGTCAAGACCAATTCATACGCAACATTCAAATGCTGCCATGAAACAATAGAATTTCCGAACGAATTTACGAAAATATTATTTTATCTTTTTTATTGTACTACAATAAATAATTATTTAGGTTAAAAATCAACATAAATAAAAAGTATAAATCTACAGTGACAAATAAAATAGGAGAAAAAAAAAACAAACAAATCACAACATTTTTGTTATCTGTTTCATGTCAATAATATAAAAATGGCAACTCAATTAAAGAAACCCGCGAAATTAAAAAATAATAGATTTAAAACTAAAACAAGAATCTAATTAATATCGTAAAATAATTTAATTAAAAAAAAGGATTTTAATGTAATATGGTATCTAAACATTTATTTTACTGTCGTCATCATCACGCTAGTGTACCTAATTACCTTTATATCCCCAGGTCCCGAAGGGATAGATAGGACATAAGGCAGTCGTGATATAATAATAATAACTTGCAAATTAATTGCTAATTGCCAAGAGCTTCGACCAATATTTGAGGAGGCTCTCGTTAGGCAGCTGGATCAAGGGCTTGATTCAGAAAGCGGTACTCCTGGACACGGCTCGTATTGTTAGGACGTTCCTCTCTCTGGAGCCCTGACCACCGATAGCTTGGACCCTGTTCCCGATACCGGTGGCCTAATTTTTTTTAATATTTTTATATTGTTATTTCTAAGGAATATTTAAAAATGTAATTATATTTGTATAGAAATAAATAAAGGAAATTAAGACTTGCAAAATCATGATCATCAGTAGAATGTGTCTTTATCAGTTTTTTTAGTACCTAACCTACCCTAGGTTTTAATTTATTATTTTGTTGTTTAGGTCTGATTTCTCCAACGGGAGAAAAAATATCCCTAATTTGTTTTATTCATAAACCTAATATTAAATAATAAACATAAACCTTTAGCCCATGACATTAATAAACATGCACAGACGAAATAATAATTTTTAGTTTTCTTATTAAATATTTGATAAGTATAAAATATTTTTGAAACGCGAAGGAAACATCTCAAAAGAAAAAGCATGCAATCTCAGCGTAAAAGAAAAAATATACAAGTACGTAACGTAAATTTTATCGGTGACTCGGTATACCAAACCACCTGTTGGTAAAGTTTTTTCGCAAACATTACGTCGTTCGGGAAGTATTGATTTCCCGCACTGAGCATGCTCCGTCGCTGTGCTTACGTACAACGCAGATAAGATACACTTCCACCCACTCAAATAACGTTATTTCGCAGTTATTCATGTTTTACTAAACATTTCACAGTTTCAATTTGTTCTTCACGAAGTTAAATTACTTTGGGAAGTATGTGAACCAATTGTGTTGTATTGTTAATGTAGGGAAGTGAGTCATTGTCATATGTTTCGTTAGTGCTAAAATGGAGGAGCTTCTCCAGGATATCTTCAAGGAAGCATCGGGTGTAAAGTTTACAGCTCTCAGGAAATCATGTCAGGATGCACTAGGTAGGTAAACATAATTTATAAGTCATAGAGTCCTATTATATCTATTATCTTGGACACTTAAGTAGCTACAACATGTTAGGGTATACTTCGCCCAATGTGCATTTGAGATAATCAATACTTGCAATAGTGACCTCCCTTCGCTGTGATCGGAAATGCGGTTTCTATCTTCTAAGTTTTTTATAGTTTTGAATATTCTGCTTTGAGGTAGACTACCAAGGAATGTTTATTTCTTTACCATATGGTAACATAAAGCGGCATTGAAAATAATAACATTTAGGTCATTAATTAACTAAATGTTTTCACTTTTTAAATGGTAATACTGAACGGAATCGTGAATATCTTCTATCCTTTTAATTACTATTGCGGTACAAAATCTGTGCTTGGTTTTCAATAGCCAGCTGTTATCTTCTGGCCTTAGTTTATGAAGCTGATTAAAATCACTGAAGAACCTACCTCCCGATATTAGTTTATGTAATTCCATGGTTAAATTTAAAGTTAAATTATACTGTTAATCAGTTTTTTAACCATTTTAATAAACTTAGGCTACTAACTTACTTATTTAGCTTCTACATTTCCTATTGCTATAATTCTACCCGGAAAACCTATCTAAAAGAACCGGGCTTAAGACACGCCCTTGAGGAACTCCTCTCTATTCTTTACTTATGCATAAATTTCTACTGGTCTTACTCGAACCGTACTAAATTAGTATTCTTGAATCTTTGCCAACTGTAACAAAAGCGAATACCTACTTACTTTTGTGTTTGTTTACAAGGTCTTCATGATAAACTTTATCAAAAGCTTGAGCTAGATCAGGAACGTCTGACTTTAACAAAGATTAATTCCTTCTTTGATATTTAAAGACTATTAAAACATAGCGAGTTAAGTATGCGTGGTGATCAATGTTTGTTTTTTTTTTCTCTGTGTGAAAAGAGACCATTACCCTGTAGAGAGATGGGTACAGACTGTATTACAAAAATATGCTTAGTTGATTTATTACGCGAATGAACAGACGACGGTGTATTTTTCTGTAGAAATACTATGCATGCAAGAAAACAACGCACGTCGTGCGTCATACGAGCTTCGTCGCGCGTGCCTCCTACCCCTTCAAACTGCACTGGAGTCCAAGCGCCCACGCCTGGTCACCTACGCGCTGCAAGGGTTCCATGTAAGTACCTAACCGTTTATTCGACAGTAGTAAGGTATGACTCCCTCAGGTTAGGAAGCAGCTCTGGATGAGAGTGGTAATTGGAAATGTCTGTCTAGCAATGGACGGTGCCATAATTGATGACGGTGCAAAATTATATTTAATGATTATGATGATGAACTTTAAACATTGTGTTCTCACTCACACTATAAATGATTAAAGCATTCTTTAATCGGAGGCAATCTTAATGTTCAGATCGACGAGTCAAACAATTAGGTCAGTACAGATATTACGATGCCGCGCAAAAGGACCTGTTCTGAATTAATAATGCCAATATTCCTACATCGAGTGGTTGTAACCTACGAAGCTACTTGTGTTTAGGGGTAGATTCGTCTTGAAATATGTTTTCTTCTTCTCTTACAGAAAATACTTCGTGATGACAGGTTCCACCGTGGAATCGAACCCGAAGATGACTCACTATGGATGCCTTCTCAACTGCTCTGCGCCACCGCATCCGTTATGTACCACTTACCTGATACACAGGTAAAATCATACACTTACGTAGTGATGAGTTCACTTTAAGAGTTGATAGAAAACACAATAATGGAAATTATTATTAACGTTGAAAATTAGCTAGAAGATATGAATGGAGAACCTAACAGTCTCAGTCAATTAAGTTCTCGTTCTCATTGAAAGTCAATGAAAATCAGACTCTATTCTCATTCAATGTGGGGAAGGTGATCTTGAGAGAACGAATCGATGGATTCTGCCATAATCAACGAAGAAAAAATCCTACTCTTAATTAAAAAAATATTACGAAAATGCAAAAATCAAAAACAATTCTCCAGGTACAAATCTTCCGCATGTATCTATCCCTGGCGCTATCGCCGCGGCGTACTCTGAACGGTCGCCTGTGCGTGTGGGCCTGCGGTCGCTGCGGGGAGGCCGCGGCCGCACCACCGCATGTAGCTGCCGCTGCGAGGGCTGCGGCTGCTCAAGCGCTCAGAGCTTACTGCGCACAGTTAGGTGAGTGGGTTTCAGCAGAAATTAATGACTTAAGACAGAAAATTCTAAACGAATAGATCTATAATTTTTGTTTAGGTTATTCCCTTCTTGTTAGTATGATTCTGAATGAATAAATTCTTGCTTGATTCCAGCAACTAGAGTTTACTATGCAGGAGTGTATAACATGATTTTATAAAGGGCCAAGTTTAGTATTTTTGTAACCGTTGCTGGCCAAAACAAATGCAAAGTGACCTCTAAATTTAAATAAAACAAGCTTAGCCGGACTAGACTGCAATGATGCGGTCTGTAGTCGGGGGTAGGTGAGGCGGGGCGGATAAATAGGTATGGCGCGGGAATAACTGACCTTGGGACATTTTTAAACAATGTTCGCGCAATATTTATTGATGACCTTTAAAGTTTTGAATAGTTCGCGGGCCGGATGAAAGACCTATGCGGGCAGCTCGGTGGCTCGGTGGACACTGTGGACAGGCCTGTACTAGAGCTTCAAATATTCTGAATTGCGATAAAGATTTTCATTACAAACGCATTAGGAATAAATGTCCAAGACATTTACTATCTAGTCCTTGATTATAATAAGATCCAATACGGCGTTATTAACGAGGATCCGCCTACCTTTAACTATTAATAACATGCTGAAACTCTTGATGTTATTATCATCTTCATTTTTTGTTCAGACGAAGAGTGCCAAGAGCTCTTGTCAGAGGGTTCTCCTCTAGGCAGGAACCACATAGTGGCCGTGGGCTGCTATAGCGAAGTGATCCCCGTCATACAGTATCTATGCAGCCGTCTTTCGGAAACCCAACTGTAAGTACTCCACTAGCTTTTACCACAACGATTAATTATGGAAAAAAGAAAATCCTCTTGAAATTGCTTTGTAGAAATAGAGTTAGTTTTCAGGAGTCATAATGATTTAATATGAACCAGCCAAACAGTCTCTGAAATACTGCTCTGGCATAATTACAAACTTTATCAAATAGGTACTACTAACTAAGGGAACAACCAACTTTTTATACCAATCCAAGCATGCTGCAAGCAATTCATTGAAGGATTCTATGTATAATTCGGTTTAAAACCTTTGTTCCGTCGCGTCGGTTAAAAATGAGGTAGGTACACATTAGGTTCATTAATATAGAATAAGTACTCCTCAATCAAAATTACAATTAATTTCTCCTTTGAGTATTGAGTTCTATAGTCTTACTCAAGCAACTAAAACAAGCCATGATTAATCCACAGGACTCCAAAACAGAATCCACTGGCGCTATTCTTCCTGGAGTGCTTGCTGACTCTGATGTCCAGCCTGTCGGAGCGTGTGAGCGGCAACTCGCACTTCACCACGTTCCTCTGGCAGAAGTTCTGTCCATCGCTCATCTCCTTCCTTGGTACTCCAAGAGTGGATAAGAATATTAAATCAAGGTAAGGCAATACTAGTTTTTCATCCAGTTTCCGTGTTTTTTTCTACATTTGTTTTGCTTTCAGTCACTTGACTTCGACTTATTACCATAAGTATGCGGCCATTAGTGTTTCTAGCACATTGAGGTTTGGAAAAACCCCAGCGTTTTTTTCTTCCATTTGATTTTGACCAGATTGATTTTGGTAATATTCCAAAAAAAAGTACGTTTAATATATGATTTCAGAGAGCACGACGGCCATTTAGTTGATGACTCCGGCAGAGGATCTGGTGCTTTGAACTCTGCCCCAAGCTTCAACAGCAAACAAGCTAAAGCTATCTACAGGTATTGATGAAAACTGTATATTTAGTATTTATTTTGATTTCGATTAAGCATACAAATGCAACAGTGGCAGATCGATAGCCTCGGGCATTTTAGCCAGTCAACCTTTGGGTATTGCAGAGGCAAAGAATTTTAAGAGCAGTTACCGGATTACCTTTTAGAGTTTTCAGTAAAAATGACTTAAATTTCTCAATAGATTCCGATAACTCTTGTACTGTTTCGAAATTATAACTGTTACTTACAACTTTTTTAACACAATGTTTTCCACATTTTAGCATAGCAAACCAGCTGGTCCGCCTAGTAGGTTCGACCTCGAACCTACGACCAGTCCTCGAAGCGTTATACCACCGCATGCTCCTGTACCCGCCGGTGTCACACCGAGTGGAACCTCTGAGGAGCACGAGGGAACTGCTGCAGAACCCCAAGAGGCTGTGCCAGTTAGTGCTGCTGAAGAAAGTCGACCATCATGAGAGGCATAGTGATGACATGGCGATTGTGAGGCTGTAAGTACTTTTAAACTTGTGATGTCTTATGCTACAAAATTGACCCGCGATATTCCTTCGTCGAATAAATAGGTCTTGTCTTAATTTGTATTGTTAATTTTGTACAAACAAAGTTGTATGGTCAAAAATGCACGAAGAACGACAACGAAATTTTTAATACTTTTGGCATCACAGATCATAAAATAACAGTTCACAGTGTTCTTTAATGATCTGTGTTTCGCATCTCACATATGTTTTTAGCCCCGTTTGCAACATTCACAGTATACGGATGGAAAGTTAGCATATACATATTATGATCCTTTGATAAATTCGCTCAAATGTCTATGCGCTATGTCAAATTATGAATACATAGTTTGTTAGACTTTAAGATCCATTTTTATCTGAATTTGAATCTTACTCCATTGTCATTACAGAATAATGGACGGCATAGAAGAATGCGGCCGCAGCGGTAACCCAGAAGTAGTAGCCGCGGCAGTGGAGTGTGTGGTCTCCTTACTGGACGCGCTGGAGAAGCTGTGCTGCGGCTCCACGGAGTTCATCTCGCCGGAGATAGCCGCGCTCATGCTGGCGCACTGGCCGAAGCTACACGATGCCGACTACACGGGGCCTTTGACTTATCAGACGTTGGCTAGGCTGCCTAGCCCGTACAGGTAAGGATGAAACTGTACAGCGTATAATTCATTACAACCTTCCAGAGGTTGAAACTTGTTAATAATATTAATAGATACTCTGTTCATTTTTTTTAAATCTATGAGTACTATCACAGGTACTATCATCCCTTGGATAGATACAAATATCAATCGCCTACATCCTATATTTTTAACACTGAAAATAGAACCTCAAAAAATAACTTCATTTTAACTGATACTGTTTTTTATGAAAATTAAAACTGTTCCAGAGACGTGGTGGCTGTATTACAAAGTAGTGAAACGAAAGAACAAGACTCATCAGGTACGATCTTTTGACCAAGTTATTTAATTCACCCGTACATTTTCGTGTTCCAACTAAAAACAACAATTAAAGCCACTGTTTTGCAAACTAGTTAAAATTGAACGGAGCAATGATAAAAACATGAATCTGAACGACCAAATGAAAAGAAATCTCTTACATCTGCCTAGCCTTTCCCAACTATGTATATATGTTGGAGTCAGCTTCTAGTCTAACCGGATGCAGCTGAATACCAGTATTTTACATGAAGTGACTGCCTATCTGACCTCCACAACCCAGTTAGTACTGGATAATACGATACCTTATAGATCAACCCGAGCGGCTGTTATTATTTAGCCACGAGCTCCTGTACTTAAAATAAATCTCTTACAAAAAATCCCATTACAGATACATCTGGCCCAGAAAACGTAAGTTCTGGCAGTGATGGTGAAGCAGACTCGGATGCTGACAACGTATTCCTACCTTCACGCGCCAGTAACCCTACATGCAACGATAACGACAAGAATACTGTTCGGGATAAACCTAAGGCAGTGCCCAAGACTTTGAACCTAGGACGGTGAGTTACTTTAATAATTTCGTGCATATTAATTGAACCCACAGTAGCCAGTACTTCGTCATCATTCTCCAAATACCTAATTATTTGGGGTCGGCGCAGCATGTCTTCTTCTTCCATACTTCTATATCATCTCATATAGGTCATCTCATCAGTCACCTCCTTTCTTGCCATATCATCCTCCGCACAGTCCATCCATCGTTTCTTTAGTCTTCCTCTACTCTTATAGCCATCTACATTTATACTCAACATTTTCCTCATTCCTCCGCATCAGATGTCCATACCACGATAACTGATTACTACACAACTTTTCAGTCACTGGGCCCACTTTCAGACTTCTTCTTATGTACTCATTCCTTATTTTTATTCCCGCGTTACACCACATATCTGCCTTAACATTGTAATCTCAGTCACAAGCAATTGCCTTTCATTCATCCCTTTTGTGGGCCAACATTCTGATCCATACAAGACAACCTAACCATGGTTTTATAAATCCAAACTTGTACCCAGTGTATCCAGGGCCATGACAAATAGGACTCAGTTCCAAAGTGTTACCTATTTGTACAACGATTTTCCAGAGGATTGACGTAAGCTCTTCTGTAGCTTAAATGTCAATATCTGTGTGTGAAAGAGACAGAGCTATATAGGTCGTCTAGTGCCATCTCTTACCCACACTGGAATTACTCCTGCTATAAGACGTCATGGTGGGCCACCAGTACATTATTGACTTTTGTCGCTGGAGTGTCCGAAGTGTCCCAACACCTGCACTTTAGAGGACCGAAGGGACGCCACGGATGATTAATGTGGCCACATACTGGGACCAAGAAGTTTAAAGAAGTCGTACCATCGACATATAAGAAGAGTTATTGACTATGCCATCATCAGTATCACTCATAATATGTTACTTTGAGTAGACCTTCAGGATTAGTCTGATACTAAATCAAAGCTACTTCGTATTTTGGAAAGTAAACCACTAAATAACGTAATCCTAGGCTCCTTAAATATTGCTTACTTAACCGTCTAATGAAGAAATAATTGTATATATATGTATTAGTATGTAACTATTTATGTATTTCAATTTATGTTAAGAAAATGGTAATTTTCTTATTTTTTTTTTGTACTCTATCACTATGCTGTCCTATTTGACCCTAAGGTTGACTGTTAGAGAATGCCTTGTGGCATTAAGTCCGCCTATGTACCACTTTTGTACATGAAGTTTAAATAAATAACTAATCAACACAATATTTCTTTCTAGGTGCAACATAACAGAATGCAACGTAGATTTGGAAAGACACAACGCGCGTCAGTTCATCAAAACTCTACAGAACTCTCTACTTCCAAAGCTGCTGAATCTACGAACTTGTATAGAGGTACGCAGAAATAACAAATTTGTGGTATACAGGGTACAACGCTAAAGCGGTTACCACGTATACAGTACATCATTCTGAACCCGTGGTAGCCGTTTCAGCGTCCCTTCCACCTTGTAAATTACGGCTAGGTCAAAATATTATTGGTTCCTACCTTAATTTCTACTAGAAACATTATCATCTTTGATTATGCTCACATACCATAATTATTAAACCCTCCATAGTTAAAATAATTTTATCAACCAGGTGGACGAAGCAATGCAAGAGTTTGCATCAAAATGCTGCCAGCACAACGCAGCACAACCGCCCGCTACAGCGTGCATCATGAACGCAGATGGCGTATACCTCGCTACATACGCGGCCTTACTTCTAACTCTCAAGCAACGGAGAACCAACTACTATAATCAACCCAGTGTAAGTACCTTATGCTTCATCGTCATCATTTCAGCCCGGAATCACCCCCTGTTGGGTTCAGGCCTCCCCTTTCTTCTGTCACTCTTCTCTGTTCTGTGCATCCCTTATCCATGCTGTTCCCCGCGGTCTGGTATACTTATGTTTAGTAAAATGATAAATGATGAATCAAGATAATTTTACCATGTCTTAGTACCAGAACCAAAATAAAGATGTTTAAAATATTTTCCCAAAATTTTGTGTTAAGAAATCTTGCTTAAATTCTCAAAATCGATAATTTTCAAGATACGATAGTACTTATTCGACATCAATAAAATGGAAGCTACAATTATGTTAAATTGTGCGAAACTAAAAAACATTGAATGTTATTATTCCACAGAAGGTCCAAGTATCTCTAACAGAAGACGAGTTCGTGGAAGAAGTGCAAGGCAGTGGAGTGCTTGTGTACCTATCGGCGACATGGCTGAGGGAATTGTATCAACAAGTGCTTGCCACTGATCTCCTCAAAGAAGTTCCTACCACTGATCATCCTCTGGTACATTTACTGTCAGGTACGTACTTTTAACACTTTTGCTTTGTCTTTTACCCATAAATATTTAAAGAAAACATAGTGACGAGTAAATTAAAACTATTTTTGCTGCTTTTGTTTCTTAGATCTCAACACAGGTTTTTATCAAGTAGAAATAGTCCATGTAATTGCGAAATTATTGAATCATTGAAAAATCCAATATTATATCGCCAAAGGTCTTTTTGATATCTAGCGCGTAGAGAAACAAAAAGTAATATCTATGAAAACCGACAACAAAAGTTTCAAAAATCAAAAACTTCCAAAGATGTTTATGTTTACTTAGATGACATCATAGTTTTTACTCCCTTATTCAACAGATCTCGGCGGATTGGATCAAAGCCCAGTGATGTCTGACTGGCAGAAGCTGAAAGAGGTCTCCTGTTTATATAACAACACTATAGACTCCCCACAACACGATGCTAGCTTGCGTTGGGCTAGAAGGTAAAGAAAAACTACTGTACTACCAATATGGGGGTCTACTCTCTAACTCCGTCAACGAAGATACGGGCCCGTCCGAAAGTAGCTCAAAACTTCAAAATTAATACTGCTCCCTATTTTTTCGGGTTCACGAGGTTTGAAAATACATCGGGAGCATGGGCAACTGACTAATCGTGTTGACATTGATTTAGTTCAGGCTCCTAAAAAAACCTATATCCGTAAGTGATACGGAGTTAGAAACGCCCGTAACTTCGGCCTCTAGGACTAGACCTCTTGGCTCCTGATGTCGAATTTTCTACCAGATTTCTACAGCGGTAAATGTTTTATTTCAGAATATTAACCTGCATTTGGGACTCCATGGTCACAGTGTTAAGTGTGCCCCTCTCAGGATATGGCAACAAAAAACAAAAACTACACGGCATGATATCGAAGAAAATAAACACTTTCGGCAAAAGAAAGAGGATTGCCTGGGAGGGGCTGACAATTCAATGTCTTGAAGGACTTCACAAGGTAGTACTTTCGAAATAATTTTTAGAAATGGCCAACTTATGCATTACTTTTAAAGTATTAAACAGACCGTTACAATAACTATCTACCATTTCAGGCTGCTAGAGTAAGCAACACTTTGAGCTTACAAAATCGTTGCAGTAGTATCCTGGCTCTCTTGGCTAACTCCGCCATCTCACAACCACCGAACGGCAAGATATTATCAACACACGCTCTGTCTTTGGACATATTAATTACGGGTGAGATACTTTTTTGTATTTTGTTGGGCGCCAATTCTTTAAGTGCTGCCTATTGGCGCCCAAGTGGGACTAGTCTGTTTCAGAATATTCCAGCTTTAAAATTCTTCCAGCTTTGGATTTTGGCATCCAGAATGATAAAAGCCCCGACTTAAGTCGTTGGCTGGAACCCAGATCGGTACTTTATTTGTATTGTACCGATCTGGTTGTATTTATTTCACCACCATTGCCCTCAAGACAGTGAAGAAAATCATCGCGAGGAAACCGGCATGTCCTAGACCCAAACATCCGAAGACATGATGTGACATCCAAAAATCTGCACTAAACCCACGTGGTGCATTTTTATGCCTACTCCCTCTCTTAAAGAGGAGGTCACTGCAGCAGCAATCAGCCTGTAAAGTTTCCAATGGTGAGACATTGGAAACGTTACAGGCTGATGACGCAGAATTATATAAACAAAAATATTAACATAAACAATATTTCCATAGGTGGCTTAGAGCTCGGATCCAAGGCCCCAGAATGCTGGGAACACATTTTCGCAGCCTGTCAATACGTTTCAAGTTTCGAGCACTCTCTGTTCGGTCACCAAGGGAACAATGCCACTCCAATAGTGACCATGCAAACTGGGAGGAATAAGACCGTGTCTATACTGCAAGCGGACGCTAAGTTGGGGTTAGATGGTCGCGATGATGAGACTTGGTGAGTTTATGACTTGTAATTTTTTGCTAAATGAAAAATGGATGGAATGTGTGAGGAATGATCTGAACAGAAAGAAGTAAATGAGGGCGTGAAGGTTGGCAAGAAGGGATGATGGAACAAAACAAACGTGGGACAAGGGAAGGAAGATGAATTTAACCGTAGTTTGTAATTAAAAAGATTTATTACATAAATCTTCAGACTTACCAGAGCTACTTTGATTGATAATCATTATTTGTTTTTCCATAGTGTGGACGTCTTCAACTTCTTGCAGCCAGTGTTCGAGAACAATATTAACAATGACATGTCAGTGGCGAAAATTGTAGAAACATGCAGGCAAGAAGTAAGTGGGATGTTATTTTCATCTAATGAACTATTTTTGCATAGCTTACACATCACATCTAGCCATTCACATCTAGAAAACTTGGTGCAGCCAAGCAGAATGGCTTGATTTTTCCAAAAAATCACTTATAGTAGGCATCTCCTGTATCTCTAGGTCCTAGGACTTCCAAATAAATTCCATTACTTTATGAACTTTAATTTTTTTACCAAGGGAGGCAACGTGATATCTGGTTCTGGTGCTGCGCGAGTATGCTGCGCTTTGACCGCCGCAGCCGATACGTTGTTCACGCGTCTAGCGGCTACCACCACTCTGCCAACGCTGAAGGCAGCGCTGCAAAGGCTAGTGGCGCATCAACATCGATTAGTAAGGATTTGTTTTATTTTGCATTATTTTGTATATTGATTATATACTATAATATATACACGGTTACATTTTGATCGTTTTAATCCCTTGGACCGGTGGTTTAACTTACAAAATACTAGTCATCAAAAGAGTGCACAAGACTGCATCTCTTAAAAAAAAAAAAGGAAGTGATAAATTAATACTCGCAAAATGCATGAATCATGTGGTAGCACCACGAGTTAGTTATAAGTTGGTTATGCCTACGAGTCGCGTCGTCGGTCGTCGGTGCGTACTACCCTAACTACCTACACTGCGCCCGATCAAGTTAGGTTATTGACTCGCTCAGCTGATGTTCGCGTAAACAAATTAAATGATTCCAAATTTTCCTTCATACTTTTACGGGCTTAGGACCGTCATAATCGTAATCGTGCCTAGGTTTCGGGACATACCTGATAAAATTACAGGCCTGCTTATGGCGTATTTAAAAATGAGGAATCAAAATTATTTACAATGATTTTAAAAAGAAAAAAATTCTAATTACACGATTTAAAAAAAATTCTGTTACATACCTGAATCACCTTTGATTTATTTAATACTAAAGGACACTAATAATTGTTCATGAAAACGTGTAATCAAAATTATTTACAACGATTTAGAAAAGGAGTTCTGTTAGGTATAAACCTAATAATTAATTACCTCTGAATCATAACTTAGGGCTACACTTCACGATAGCGTAATAATTGTTCAAAGTGCAAACCATTCCTTTGGATACATAATCTTGCACGTTTAATTAAATTGTCTTTTAATTTCAATAATGTGTCTCTGTCACTTTTTAAAACATCGAACGCGTCCACTATCGCACTTCTCATTTGTTCACGAGTTTGATGTTCGTTTCTGTACACTAATCGCTTCACCTCACTCCACAAATAAAAATCCAGTGGGGTAAGGTCCGGGCTCCTTGCTGGCCAAGCAACTGGACCACCCCGTCCAATCCAGTGATCTCCAAACACGGAATTCATATGATTACGTACATTACGCTCGTAATGTGCTGGACAACCGTCATGTTGATAATACAAATTATTTAAATATGCCAGTGGTATGTCTTCCATTAAGTCTGGAATTACACTTTGCAGCATGTTTAGGTAAGTTCCACCAGTCAAATTTCCTTCGACAAAAAATGGGCCGACAATTTTATCATTTATGATGCCAGCCCACACATTAATGCTGAAACGCACTTGATGTCTACACTCACTAATCACGTGTGGATTATTAAATGCCCAAAAATGTTCATTACGTTGATTAAATAGTCCTACACGCGTAAAAGTCGATTCGTCCGTCCACAGAATATTAACTTCGCGATTGTTTATTATCCACTGGCAAAATGCGACTCTAGCCGTCCCGTCGTTGTCGTGGAGGGCTTGTACTTTCCTAAAGTGATAGGGATAGAGTCCTTCTGTATTTAAGAGCTTCCAAACGTAATATTGACTTACGTTAAAGCTAATTGCAGCCATATTTGTACTACGCCTGGGATCTCGTTCAAAGAACTCTAGGATTTCTTCGTCAAGTTCAGGTGTGTAGACTGGTTGGCGACCGCGGCCCTGAGCATGTGCAGGTGTACGGAATTGTCCGTGATCTAACAAACGCTGCGTAGCCGCCACAATTGTTTGACCAGACGGAATTTGCGGGTTAGGTATACCACGCAGTCGCAAAGATTGCAAGTGGTTTGGTTCGCTGTAGAGACGACGAGCCGCTTGCTCATCAAAACCCGCGATCGCGTAAAATTGCACCATGGCAACGAACTCCAGGTTGGAGTATACGTAATTACGAGACGCCATTACTTTCGCGCGACAACGATAACAACAACACTCCGATGACGTCTTAGAGAAACTGAATTGTTTACATGACGTAGTCCTGTGATGCCCTTAGCGCGCGGGGTGCGCGGGGCGCGCTGCTTTTGCATTGCCAATCAAATGGGGTTGGGGGCGGGGCTTGGTCTAGGATTGGCTAATTTTTGTGAGTCCACGTTGACTGCGCTTACGCATCATTATTGTTAATATCGAATGCTGTCTACTTACGGTTCGCATCGTTTTTTCACTCATGCGAGAATTAATTCGAGTTTTAAAAAAAAAGTACTTAATTTTTTAATTTTATCTTCACAAATCGATAGTGTTTCATGGACCGGATCGATCCTCCACGGGATTAAAACGATCAAAATGTAAGAGTGTATACTATATTATATACTAGCTTCTGCCCGCGACTTCGTACGCGGATCCTTTTGCTTATGCCAGCGACAACGGGGTCATCAAAATCGAAGATCTGAAACGTCTGATGTCGAATTCTAAGAGGGGGACGGGAAAACAACGGGATGCGCGAGACGATTCGAGACGTTCCATATCTTGGATTTTTGTAAGTCAGAAGTCGATGCGTAGATACGCTTGGAACTCAAGCGTAATTCTCTATCCGTGAACGTCTCCGACTCGCGAGACAATGCGTGACGTTCACGATCAGCGGTCAGTCGCGCATCATATTCTTCACAGTTCTGTAGAGACCTGGATGTAGATGCGTAAATACGCTGAGAACGCAGGCGTGCTTCGTTATCCAAGACGAAGAGAAGAGAAGAGAGGAAGAGGTTTCCACGGAGCGAATTGCAGCCTGATGTGATCGAAGCATCAAGTCTCTCCTGACGTTCTTCGGTAGATTCTTGGGATCTTATGATCCTCAATCTTTTAGCTCCTTTGGAACATTGGGAAAGATTTGACCTCTTTCCAGGCATGGTTATAGTTTTATTGTGAAGATACCTCATCAATTAAAATCTAAGTGACTGCTCCCCTGCGTTACCGGGTAGGCTACCGTGTCAGGAAGATAAGTGGAAAAAGTCTAAAACACTCAAATAACATAAGCCCGAAGGCATATCTATTCGATAAAAAAAAAAAATTGGAGTTTTGTCCAGTAGAGTCAAATTTTCAATGATATACCGTCGTCATCGAATATCAGTCCTAAACTGTTACCGCCTTCACCACGTGGAGGTACTCCCAGCTTATGTTATTTTATAATTATACAGTGAAATTAGTGATAGCTTTGATTTCCACATCAGATGTTTCTGATCTTCGATTTTTATAAGTCAACAGGAAATGCCCATCAGACCGATCAACTTTTGCTAAGACGTCATTCCTATATGTGTTATGGTGTAGCTGGGCTCTTGGAGTTCCACAACAGGTGTTCCAGATCTTCGATTTTTATAAATGAACAGAGAGTGGTCATCAGATTGAACAATTTTTGCTAAGACGTCATTCCTATATGTGTTATGGTGTAGCTGGGCTCTTGGAGTTCCACAACAGGTGTTCCAGATCTTCGATTTTATAAGTCAACAGAGAGTGCTCATCAGATTGAACAATGTTTGCTAAGACGTCATTCCTATATGTGTTATGGTGTAGCTGGGCTCTTGGAGTTCCACAACAGGTGTTCCAGATCTTCGATTTTTATAAATCAACAGAGAGTGGTCATCAGATTGACCAATTTTTGCTAAAACGTCATTCCTATATGTGTTATGGTGTAGCTGGGCTCTTGGAGTTCCACAACAGGTGTTCCAGATCTTCGATTTTTATAAATGAACAGAGAGTGGTCATCAGATTGAACAATTTTTGCTAAGACGTCATTCCTATATGTGTTATGGTGTAGCTGGGCTCTTGGAGTTCCACAACAGGTGTTCCAGATCTTCGATTTTATAAGTCAACAGAGAGTGCTCATCAGATTGAACAATGTTTGCTAAGACGTCATTCCTATATGTGTTATGGTGTAGCTGGGCTCTTGGAGTTCCACAACAGGTGTTCCAGATCTTCGATTTTTATAAATCAACAGAGAGTGGTCATCAGATTGACCAATTTTTGCTAAAACGTCATTCCTATATGTGTTATGGTGTAGCTGGGCTCTTGGAGTTCCACAACAGGTGTTCCAGATCTTCGATTTTATAAGTCAACAGAGAGTGCTCATCAGATTGAACAATTTTTGCTAAGACGTCATTCCTATATGTGTTATGGTGTAGCTGGGCTCTTGGAGTTCCACAACAGGTGTTCCAGATCTTCGATTTTATAAGTCAACAGAGAGGGCTCATCAGATTGAACAATGTTTGCTAAGACGTCATTCCTATATGTGTTATGGTGTGGCTGGGCTCTTGGAGTTCCACATCAGGTGTTCCAGATCTTCAAATTTATTCTCTCAGCAGAAAATGCTCATCACGTGGAACAATTTTTGCTATGGTACCATTTTTGTATCTCTTATAGTTTAGCTATTCTATTGCGGTTCTGCATCAGGTGTTCAAGTTTCTAAGATAAATTATAGCCTATATGTTGCCCAGACTTAATACCTATACAACAAAAAAAAATCTTTCAAATCCGTCTAGCAGTTCCGAAGATTAGCGTGTACAAACAAACAGACAAACAGACAGAATTATTTTTTTGGATTCGTGCTCTATTACTGTTTCTAAACCCCCCCAATTTTTTTTTTTAAATATATTCAATGTACAGACACAGTTTTTTTACTGTCTTATTATATGAATATATAGATGACGTCATTTGCACAACGCCATCTATCGGATTTGGATTTCAACTATCAACATTAGTTCTATTTTTTTTTAGTCTTAAGATGTCGTTGCAAGTACTATACTGATTTGCGTAATAACGTAATATTTTACTTCTTGAACTCACTAAATTAATCATATCTTTTGATAGAGTGAACCGATTTCGATGAAACAAAAACTAAGTTAAACCTCAAGTTGCGTATAATTTTTGTATATAAACATTGTCAGCATTGAATTCGTAGATTTTACGTGATGTGCGCACAAACAAACAGACAAAAATTTCAAAAATGATGGAAATGGGTTCTGTTACTTATCTTTTCACACGCTGGCTATTTTTTGTTTCAATTTCTTCAATGTACAAAAATGACTTTTCTACAGATTTATTATATGTATAGATATAGATTTGGTATATATCCACCGCCGACACACAGGCATCTATCTAATGAAAGGGAGTGGATGTAATTCATCATTCGAGCTCGTTGCGGATTGGTAGTTGTCGTAAATCTTGCTGATTTCCTCAGGATTTCTTCACCGTTTTGAGATTTGTGGTGATGAATAAATAACATAAGATAACTTCATAAAATGATGCAGAAGAATTTTTCCATACTCTTGGATTAATGCTTCTTTCTCAAGTGTAGTGCAACCGATAACTTTTCCCTTAGTTATTCTGCACGTGGGAGGCAGACGTAGCAAATAACAACGTGTGGTGGTGGCGGCGCGGGGGCGGGGCGGGCGCACGCGGCGCGGGCGGCGAGGCGGCGCGCGCGCTGTGCCGCGCGGGGGACGTGGCGCTGCGCTGCCTGCGCGCCGCGCGCCCGCTGGCGCACAGGATGGCCATATGGACTGTCGTGGGACCGCACTTCATGCAGGTATACCGCACATTTTGCACAAGTTCCGATATTTCGTGTTCTACTTGTTTTTACTAGCCTACTCTGTCCCACTCCTATGCAAAAACAAAAATTGAATTAATGTTACGAACAGACAATAATTATGTTCCATGATTTTCAATATTCAACGTTGGGAAATTTGAAAATTTGTACTAAAATGGGATAGTAGAAGTTAAATAAAAATTTCACCGGCGAACGCATTTGGAAAACGTATTTTTTTTTAAATATCACAATACATACATTTTGCTTCCTAATCGAATTGCCTTGCCACAAACAACAAAAAAAAAAAAAGGTTAGCCACCCACATCAACTTATCAACTTTAACTTCCCAGGCGGCGTGCCACAAAGACATCCAGCTCGCAAGCCTGGCCATCCAGTGCCTGCACGACTGTGCTACTGCTCTACTCAACCAACAAGTAGAGTTGCCACACTTCCACTTCAACGAAGCTTTACTGAAGCCCTTCGAGAACCTTCTCTGCTTGGAACTGTGTGATGATGATATACAGGTAAATATTTCGATCTAGCTCTTTAAGCAAATTATTATTTTAAAGCGGGATTTACCATATGATCTTTTTTTTTCCAGGAGCAAATCATATCCTGCATCTGCGAATTCGTGGAGACCAACAGAATGGAAATAAGATCAGGCTGGAGACCACTCTTCAATACATTGCGTGCTGCCAACAATTCTAACCAATACTCCGCCATCTTGGAAATATTCAAAGTATTTCTCAGCACAGACAACACGCTTGTCTTCGCGAACGCAGCTCTTGACTGTATACTGTGCCTTTTAAGTCATATCAAGGGTCTGCACTATGAGGAAGTTCAAGCAACCGAAGTAAAGCCAAAGAAAGCCACTACTCCTACACAGCCTAAACCTAGCCTAAGTCTGAAATTCTCTAAGAATAGCAAGTTCATACCCCTCAGCGAAGAGAAATCTGAAAAGGTCATCGTAGATATGTGTAGAGAGGCATTGTACCATTTAGAAAGTTGCGCAGATATTTTGACGATGATGTACAATATGCCGAAATGTCCTATTTTCAATACGGGTAACAGAATTAAAGGAGACATGCCATTATGTGTCGTAGACCCTATAATACCCAGTGCATCTCTTGATATCACAAAGTTCATTTCCAATGATCATTATGAAGAAGATCTCATCTCATACAGAAAATTATCAACAAGTCTTCCTCCTTCTAATACAACTAATAATTGCCTTTTGAAACTTGATAAGCCAAGCAACATACTCAAAGTATGGTACGTTCTAATTGAGGGTTTGATCTCAGCTACTGTCGTTTGTTCGAAGAAGAATCAGCCGGCTGCCATGGAAACTTTATTCAAACTGTTAAGGAACACAGTTGAGGTTCCTGGTACCCATTTTGGTCTACACTGCATAAACCACCTTCTTCTACCAACAGTCCAAAACTGGCTCCGGCAAATTGCAAATGTTAATACTCACTGGGACAGCGTGATGCCAAACTTCAAACAATGCTGTGGCATGACGACCGATACTATCGTCGTATACCTACACCATTTACAGCAAATAAACATTGAGCGATCAACAGTTGATGAGAAAAATGATGGAGAGGAAATAGAGCCCATTGAGAGTGTAGAAGCAACGTTTGCTTTAAAGCAAATCATGCTGATTCTAGTTGAATGCATCGCTCAACCTCAGGAACCCATCGCTAGGCTAGGAGCGTCGTGCATAAGACATATTATTTTAACATCAGGACATCTTCTAACTGACAATCAATGGGAGGTAGTTTGCACAAGTCTGCACAGAGCTTGTAACGTTAGCTTGACGCCTCTCAAACAACTGACTTATGCATTCAAAGAGAACTCAAACAGTTTCTATGGAGATTTAGCTATAGTAAAAGTAGCTGCGAGACGGGATTGCTCGGTAAATGATAATGTAAGACTGCATGCAATGGCACAACAAGTGTTCCTAACTGAGCAATTGAAAGGCGATGGACATGCTAAGATAACTCCCAAGAATTCCTCACAGAATTTGATGTTGATTGATGATCGGAGTTATATATTCTTAATTTATCTTCAGGAATCTGTTAATTCACTAAACCCAGAGCTATACACTGTAAGAATCCCTCATAGAGGACTAGTAGTGGGATTATTAGCCCATCAAATACTGGTTCAAATAATTGCCACCGTTCTCATCCAAGCATCTTCAGATGTCTTCCAAGGAATTAGCAGTATCTTACTGGATAGTCTCAAAACAGGCTCCAACGTCTGCAATTACAAGTTCTTCCTAAACAGTGATAACACAGACTTATTATTAAGGAGTTTGGAACTTTCATTTACAAGAGCTATGCAATTTGATTCAAGGCCAGGTTTGAAGTTTCTCGTTCAAAAAGTATCAAACTTGGATCACGCTGCCAACTTATACAAACAAACCACATCCTCGTGGCTAATCAAAATCATTGCTCTAACAGAGATATTCTTTAACGGTGTTCACCGATTTAAACTAAAATCGACAGATATATCTATAATATTGCACAATTACACAACTACATTGAATTTGACGCTGGAATATGATCGATTTGTGACAAAAATATTCGATCTAAAACATACATGGGAGTTTCTATGTCACAACTATGCGAAACATCTGATACGTGTATCAGATTTTGATGACCATGATACTAAAGAGAGAATGTCTTGCAGTTCAGCAGACAGTGATAATTCTTCAGTACATTATGAGCAGTACTATATACCAGAACCGAAGGAAAATTCTGAAGAACCGCCTGTGATCAACGAAAAATATAATATTACCCCAGAAGAGGGCGTTGAAAAACCAAAACCGTTCACATTCGCTGATTTCAAAGCTAATAGTCATGGATCTGTCACTGTAGAGATTCACTCTGAAAACTTACCTTCAGATAAGAAAAGTAAGGAAGAAATCGTTACAGAAGCTGCCGAAACTGATGAACCCAGCGACCAAAGCTCTGATGCTGATGATAACAAACCTATAAACGGTAATTTATCACAAGAAATAGAGACAAACAAAGAGACTCCTATTAAGGAAAAGAAAGGCAGTGTGCCGGATATAATAGAAAATCACAACGTAGATACACGTAAAGTGAATATTACAATCTGTGATGGGCCTTCGTACGAAAAGATTAAAGTAGCCGAACCAATATTACCACCGCAACCTGTGCCTCCAGAAATAGAACAACAACGAGCTTTGAGTATTAGCAAGGTGAGAAATATTCCTCTATTTACCACTCACACACACACACTACACACACTTTACACTTTATTTTTCTCAATAATAACTTTTTTTTTTTTTAGGATACCGAAGTGCAACGCAATTGCTTCCAAAATATTTTAATGGCATATCTGGAATTGGTCCTGACGTTTTCGCTGGAGAGGTTCCAACTAATACACCCGGTAATACATAGTGGGTTCCTGCAACTTGCCAAAACGGTCACCGATCCACAACTAATCGATAGAATCAATTTATTTTTCGATAAAAAATACTTATGTGATGAACTTAAGTGATCAATTAATTGTGATAATATAAAATTCACATTTTAATATTATATTCCTCGATTGTTTCGGACTTTCGGTGTTATGTGAGAAATACAATCATATTATAATGGCGTCTTTTTTTATTTCCAACAACCCTAGTAAATTAGTAAATGTCATAAAAACCCTTATCAGTTGTCCAGAAATGGACCAACATTGGTTTTGGTCCTACAAAGCTATTACGCTAACTCAGCCGTAGAATGATAATCGCCTTTAATTTGTCGCGACCACAAGGTTCATTTTTCATAACAAAATGTTTAGACCCGCAGCGTTCAATATTCAATGTTCTGATATTCAAAAGTGCCTGTTATAGTCTAATTGAAATAAAGGCTTTGAGTTTGTACTGCCGACCACCTTATTTAAATTACATTTCAAATAGCCAGTGTTGTAGATCGGCAACTTATAGGTAAAAACTATAAGATTATAAGCCAACCTCTTCTCTCTCTTGCAATCCGTGTATTATTCAAAGCATAGTTAATACTTCCTATTTAAAACTATTAATTCTTTCAAAGTTTAAGGGCTTTAAGTATCTCTCTACTCTTTGGCTTTTCATACTACCCTTGTTGTTATAAAACTTATAACATAAAAAATATACTTGGCGCGAAAATATCGTTCAGTCACCAGTCAATTGGAACACTTCATTTCAATTGAATCGTTGCTAAAATTGTTGCAATTTAAAAAGCTTTGGTTAGTTTTGCTCAAGTGCGGCGAGCAACTCTCAATCAATACTTGCGATTCATCATGTCCGGCGCGTTCTGCAATGAGGTCGGTTGTGATTTATTTAGAGGTATACACCGATGATATTGTAGTATTTTTCTAACTCATTATTTATTGTAGGAGATAGTAATTGGGGTAAATAAAACGTTAATATAATAATGGTGTTTTTATTTCAATAATCTTTTAGCTTAGAAACAGTATTCACATTTTCAAAATAGCTAAACATCTAAAAATTAATAACAAAGTAATAATATTGTAATATATATTTGGTTTAAGGACTACGAGTACTTTATAAAAATGTCTTTTGTAGAAATGTTATAAAATGCTTGTTGCAGTCTATCGTGCATTATTTGTATAAGTCAAAGACATTAATATCTTTACAACTACGATGGCACAACGAACTCACGTGAAGAACATGACTAAATAATTTGCGCCTGATTTTAAAGCAAACCAAAGCATAATCTCTGAATTCTTTGTATACGTTTCTAACGATGGCACTAAATTACTATTTGTAACATTCAATATTTACAGCTACTGTACAAATTTACATTACTATGCTTTACAAAATGCCTACCTTAAAACGTAGATACTTAAGCTTGCTAATAAAGCACCTAGTGATAGACTTATAGTATTAGCACCTTGTGTGGGATACGTATGTACAGTCAACGCATACGATAATGAACTTAAACCTAAATCACTGGTTATCAACACACTCTCTCTATTAATCATGTCTGCTATTTTTTCAGCTTCTAAGATACACACATTTAGTTGTAAATCTGTTGGATTTTCAAGCATTGTTTCAACTGTAACGAATATTTCCATTTCAATAGTGAGGTACCCTCTGAGAGCACACTCGGCTATCTTGACATGTCTCTCTAAAGCTTTCAAGATGTTGTTCAGGTTTATAACTGTCGCGGAAATATTCGTTCCGTATAACGCTCTATCGATTTGTTTCTTTGAATACAATATTCTTAGGGCCCCTCCACATTTTGGACAGCAGGCTCCTGGGGCGGTGAATCCCTGGCAGTTTGGCTTCTTCAGTGGAGGGCAGATGATTCTGTCTATCAAGGGACACTTTGGTTCCATAAGGTCTGAAATAGGACCTACTGCGAGGCATGGGCCTGCGTAGTCCACACTGACGTATTCTGACCAAGCAGCGCATTCTGAGATGTAGGACACTCCGTTCACACCGCATACTGGTCCAGCCTGAAATATGAATGAGAATGAAAAGGTTTGTTTCGCCAAAGACAATGATGATCACAAAATGTTAGTTGATATAAAAAGATTCACATTTAAACCATAATACCAGAGTTGTCTTTTAAGGTAGCAAATCAGGACTGTAACACGTACGATAAATGCATAATAATGTGCGGCTGGCCTTAAAAATGAGAAGTCGTGGGTTCGAGACCCACCTCTGTTAACTTTATAGCTCAATCAAAGTAGACCTCGGTCCTCAGTTTTCAAAACACATAGAAAGGAATTTTTAAAATTTATCAGTGAACACAATTAGAACATGAACATAAAAGGCCTAACTCTTACAGCCTAGGTAACTAAAAGAGTGAAGCTTATAAATGTTGATGGATGGAGAGGGCAAGGAAAGCTAGACCAGAGAAAAGGTAGATGGATTGTGTGATGTGAGGAACGATACGGATGCAAAAGAAGTAAATGATAGTGTGACAGTTGAATGAAAGAAAACAACACGTTGCATCGACCCCAAGTAATAAGGGTCAAAGACAGGAAGATGATGCTTATAGCATAGGTACTCACAGCAGAGCATCCCTCGAGACAGACGCCCCAGTAGGCGAACTTGCGGCCGCTCATGACCAGGTGACACGGGTTGATGTGAGTGCGCGCGTCTGTGTCACACACGGGCATGCCCGGCTGGGTGTTGCAGTTCACCGTGCTTACTGCAAAGTAGAATTTACCGAGGTTAAAAAGGTTACAAGTACTAAAAAAGTCAGAAATTGCAAAAAAACTACATAGGTAGTGTAGCCACATTTCTATTATATTGAGTATAGAGTACATACCGCAGTAGTACTGCGGGCAGGAGGTCTGCAGGCGCGACAGGCACACGTTGGGCGCCGCCATGCACACGTGGCGCCGCCCGCACGACGCGCCGGCGCACGGCGAGCTCGTGCCGAACTCTATCTCTCCGTCTGATGCGCCTGCGCATCTAGGATACAGAATATGTTTAGTAAAATTAAATATTGGACGTCCCATTCTTAGAGGATAATCTATGGAGCGAACTAAGACTTAGCTCAATCGCTTCATCCAAAAGTAAATTTATTTACATTTTCTCAATGCTCTTATTCGCATGATACGCCTGGGCACAATCGTTTGTATCGCACGTTGCACAGCATATTATAGTACTTACTTAGCGAGGCAAGCGTTAGGGTAGGGTGTATGCCGGGCCCGCACGGGCAGGTGGTGCGGCGGGCAGTAGCACGGCAGCGAGGCGGCGCGTGCGCATGCGCGGCGCGCGCACACCCGCTCGCCCCCCCGGCAGGCGCACGCGTTGCACTCCATGTAGTACTTCTCGCCTGCACACACCAGATACAAGTGTTGAAGACAAATACTAGACTACACAAGAGTACCAAGAGTATTGTGTAATTCGAAATAAAAACAATATTTTCCGCAAACCATTACCATAAGGTCAAAAGCTATCTTACCTTGCATAACTTCTCTATCATGTAGCTGACAGTTCTCCATCTCAACGCAGGGTAGCGGCTGGCAGTCCATCAGTCCCTTGTGACCGCACCGACAGATCTTGAAGCACGCCTTGTGAAGAGACGACGGCATCGGCACCCGCACCCACGAACCAACTGGCACGATTTGTGATGAGCTGTCTCCTGGAAAGAAATAAGTGGTAAATTATATCTCTTCGAGTTAACAGAATCTTCCAAGTGCATAAACTAGATCAGCGATAGCGTGTTCTGCGAAGAAATAGTCTTTCTGACCATTTTCGGTCATGGTGGCCAATTACAGAGCGCAAGTGTGTGCACAGACACAGATCTATAATCTCTTCTCTCACTGTGATAGTTCGATGGCACAGCAGTCAGACACGACTGGAGAGAGATCAGGCGCAGGACTATCATGCTTTGAGGCACGGGGGATAAGGTCTGGAGGTCACTAACTAAAAAACCCCGAGCCAAAGAGGACACCACACATCATCAGAGATTTTTCTGCAGGATCAATCCTCATCTATTCTCTTACAACAAAAACGATGATAGGGCCAGAGCTTTGGGTTGATGGTGACTGATAGTAGGTGAATATCCTCTATCTCCTCATAAGAGTGAGGTCTATTCTACACTCACCAAGCGGGCAGCCATCGACGCAGTAGTAGCGCGGACAAGCGCCGCCGTGCAGACAGTTCCTGTTGATGACGCATGTCTGTGGCGAGGTGCAGGGAGACCCGGAGCATGGTGACGTCACTACCTCCTTCGCAGACAGTAACGGAGCCTCTGTACCTGAAAAGACCACGAATAATAGTCAAATATTGTGCTTTCCAAAATTGTGCTACGCTCAGGTTTTGTAACGATTCCGTCAGCATAAGATGGGTGCTTGTAGCCACATACCCAAAATTGACAAAAGATCTTGTAGCGACATCTATGAAGCAAGTTAAGAAGAGAGAATCTTAAGGCAGCAGCACCCGTCTGGTCGGGGGATCCTCCCTTTTTAATCAAGCATGAGGAACCTTAACTTTTCACCCTGTTCCTCAAACCCCCAAATGCTAATGCTACTTACTAGGAGACATGAACTGATGCAGAGGAACACACGGCGCATTGGTGTTAGTGGGTGTGAGTCTGGCACACAACGCTCTCGCAGTCAATGTAGGGGGCGCTCGAGACCATTCTACGCAGGATGACACCAGGCTCGCGCACTCTTCTGCACATAGCAGGCTGCTGTGACCCTGAAAGTTGAAAAAGAAGATTATACAGGGTGTAAAAATGCCCATCATCTAACCATCAACTGTATATGAAACCTATCAACATTGAGCAAAAATATTGCCGGGAATCGACTTTTATTTTTGGTGTGCAAAATCACTTTTTACGGTAGCACGCAATGTATAGTGCAATTCACGAAAAATGTATATCGTACTGATTTGAATGGGACGACAAGCGAATGTCAGCTTTGTAACTTCCAATATTAGCGGGTGTATAAAGATGCCTATCTTTATACTCCCGCTAATATTGGTAGTTAATAGTATTAGTTTCCGAGAAAATGATAGCTATGAGTAATTTCTGGGGTTTCTAGAAAATCTGGTTTTAAGTGGATATTTCCCATCCACATAAAACGACATTTTCGATTAAGAGTAAGACGGTTCAATTAATATCTGGATCAACTTTCTGTATACTAAGTTGCCTGCACTGCAACTTAATTAGCCTACATCGTCCCCACTGCTGGGATTCAGGCCTTGTTTGAGATGTAGTGGGCTGTAACACAGTACGCGTCACCAAATTTTTGGTTCTAGGATATACCAGTTTCCTCGCGATGTTTTTCTTCAACGTTTTGAGTGCAGCGGCAGGATATACTTAAAATGTGTCAAACGTACAAATCTACGCCACATACTATAATGGACACGACAACCTATTTCTGCCCTGGCTACCGGTCGCCCTATAAACACAACCCTCGTCAACGTCTCTCACTAAATCGGGAAACCTATCTGGTTGCTTAAATATTTAACAGGGTTGCTCACCTTTGCCGTACAGGGCTTGACGTGAAGCGCACAGGCAACACTTTTCCAAATATCAATGGGACACTGAGATGAGTTCTTCAGAGGCAACTCCATCCCGGATATTATCAGAACTCTGCAACAAATAAATGGATTATTTAGTTAGTCTACCTTCCGGAAGATTTATATGCTATTGAATCTCGATCTTGCCATTCCAGAAGGGTCCTTTTTGTGATTTAATCATTGTTTTTTTAAGCTTCTATGCTGCAACCAGCATTATTATGACATTGACAATGTTATTCCAACAACACTTTTCTTACGTCTTTGAAATTGGTTTTGGAAAAAAGCAGCACATCAACGTCCAATTGGCAATTCAAACTTTTATAAGGTCAGTAAATCTTACCCACTACCCTTCTGTTCGGCGACTGCCAGATGAGCCTCGAGGTCTGCCTGCGCGGTGCACGATCTGAACAGAGTCGTCGGACGACTATTCAGTTGATTGCAGTATGTGAGACCAGCGCAGCCGAGGGAGCATGGCGCGTCCACTGTTAATACAAAGAACTAGAGTACTTTGCATTTGCCAGACCACTTGGGGACAATGAATCCCTATAATACAGACACCAAGTGAAGGAGTTTTTAATAGATTAATGATTTGATGGGCTGATTAGATATTATGCAATATTGTGCATTTAAGACAGTAAAAACAAGCATTTTTAACAACCAACCAATATTTTATTCATGGTATTCTGCAAGATAAGAATCCTAAAGTAACTTTCCATAGCCTCATCCTATTAGAGCTCCAAGAATCGCAATCGATATTTCTAATCTGATGATGCCACAATTGCAAATCTCACGTTTAAAACACAAAGCATCTCTAAAGTACCGACAAATACCGCTGAAGAGCTAAGGTAATCACAACGGCATATTCTAGTCAGCTGCCCTAATCTGCATGGTCGACGCATCGTCTCATCAAGGCGCGGGAATGCCACATTAATAATGGATGCGAGCGATTTAGCATGTTTTTATACCTGCAGCTTGTGTGAATTGCAAAGATTGAGGACAGTGCAGTTTAGAATGTGCTGGAAAATCTAGGATTGTTGAAGATCTAATTGAAATGTAAAATGTAAATCTGGCAAGTTTGAACACATGTTAGTTGAGGGGAAAATATATCCATCAACGCATTTAGGCTAGATTTTGTCTCAGTCACAACGCGACGAATAAAGTAAGTAGTTGGTAGTTGGTAACGAGGGGATGCAATAGAATAATACGTCTTTCGGCATATGATAATGAATATATAACACTACAAATTGTCCATTCATCCTTCGATAAGTTCTGACGTAATTCGTATTCGTAGTCATCTTTTACGACTCCAAGATAACATAAGGTCATTCATTTCTATTTCAAGGCCGACCAAGAGAATGTTCCATTTCGCAGATCTACTTACATATATGGTCAAAGTGGAAAGAAGAAAGAAAGAAAGAAGTCAAGCATATTTTTTTTTTATTCCAAATCGAACTTACCATCGTCCATACACTCCGAGAGTATGATCTCCTGGGGATCCCCCAAACATTCCGAGTAAAACTTCTGCCAGTTAGTTTGCCATCCGGAGTTGAACGTCTCGAAACATAATCTTCGACAGTTTATTGTCACTGCCTGAAACAAAGTTTAGTTCGTTTACTTTTGGCAATACTTCTTTGGCACATAATACACTTCGTTTGCTAAAGAAATTAGAAGTTTGTTTGAGGATTTTGCGAAGGCGAAGCAAGTTTGATCCCCCAGAGTGGATCAAGGGCACGTGACGTTCGAAATTCTTAAAAATATTGGTGCAAGGTTCAAATTGAGCTGTAAAATTTATATTATAGTTGTTTTTAGACTTTATTTATTTCTAAGCTAAAAGTATTGCCAACTAGAACTTTAAAATAAATCACAAGCAGACTTGCAAGACTGTAAATTATTCTTTGGGAGTAGTTTGGGGTAGTTGTACATCAGTTATACGCCTATATGCAAATCCTGTCTGATCAAAATCAACAAAATCTCACCTTCTGACAACAATGCAGTTTAGCTATATCATGCGGGATCAGATCCTTAGGTTCGGGCGGCGCGTCCTTCTTCAGGAAGCATTGCCAGAAGCCGTCAAGAATGAAGGGGGCTCCACAGTCCACCTCTAGAGCCTCCACTATCTCTTGCAATACGCCTTTACTTTTCAGGACTCGCTCGCATGTCGGCTGGCACTCTGGCTTGTTGGATTCCCGGCAACAGGATAGATCTGGATCACATTATGACCGAATAAAGCAATCAGCTAACGTCACGAGTGGTCAAAATCTAAAACCAACATTCCATTCAACAGAAACTAATGTCTAAATGTAATCCGGAATCTTCGCAAAATTCTTGAAAATTACTAGATCAGACAAGCCATATCATAAAAGTCAATCGCGATCATCTATTTTCTCGTTAATCGGTAGATCATAGGCGTAGCGTGAGTGAACGTGGACGTCCGTCTGGTGGATGAAATGAAACACCAAATGGAGGTCACGGATTCGTTAGATGCTGGCTAATATAACTGGTATGTGATGAAGGTTGTTAGAGGTCTTGTCTTTTTCTTAGCAGTTGACGTCTTTCGGCTGATAGTTTGTAGTGTCAGTAGAGTGACACAAGCTAGCGCATTCATTCTGACCTGAATATCCACAACACAAGTTCTCATTAATTAACTTACGCTAGTAATTGTCTCTAGGTTACCTACATTTAGTAGTATCCGTAGAAACCACAGAATCAGTGAGGTCCCTCAGACACCTCATGAGATCAGGGGACTCCTCACAAGACTGTAACGCCGTAGCTCTGGCTTGCAGGTCGACGCGCGACTGACCGAGACGCCAGAGCGCTTTCTGACACTCTCCGTGACATGTCATGGATTGGGTCTGCGCTGCGGGAAGATAGAAGGCAACGTGTATTATTTGAAGAAAAATATAAAGGAAGAAACACTTCAATGCTGCAACTCCATCCGGTTAGATCGAAAGCCTATCTCAACATAGGTAGTTGGAAAAGGGTTGATATAGACGAAGAGCCAGAGTCTGGATGTTTTAGCACCAAATCGGGAGAGGCCTATGTGTGAACACATAGTGTGGCTGCTGTGAACTGCGGTCATAGAGGCTCTATGACTGCGGTAAGCTGAGTTGATAGATTGAAGTTTAATCCTTTGAGGTCATAAATTTCCGAGGTCCAGTTTGGACATTCTTGAGTGCCTGGAAAAATCTGTGCAAGATCTATTTACAAAGTTTGTTAACTGAATTTTGGATGGAACTCAACAATTTGGAACAAATCCTTCCGACGACAATAATTATGATAATCTTTCTACTTTACTACTCACAACAGCAATGCTGAGCCTCCTCCTGTCTCTGCACACAGTCGAAGAAGGCGATCTCATCGGACCGGCGGCATGCGCCCGCGCCCACCAGCGCGCTCTCGTTGGCCGCCATGGCGCATGCGTGCCGGCATGACGTCAGGCGGCCCAGCGAGCAACACGCGCGGCCCCACCAACCGGAGCCGGACACCACTTCTGCTTAAAAATGAATTTGAAATTATAATGACATGGCTATTTAAGTTTCTACTGGGAAACGATGATGGATGCACATCACAGTTATTTTAGAACTCAACCCAACAGCAACTTTATAGTAACGAGAATAAAGATCCTTAATATAAACTTATGGTCTTCTTCTTTAGAAAGAAAAAGAATAAGAAGTAATTTTCGTGAAAGGACTGTAGAATCAATGACTTTATTTCTTTAGATGTAACAACAGTAGAGCTTTTAAAAGTTATTTAAGCAGTAACCAAAAGGAAGGGGGGGTTTTTAAATTTCATCAATAAAGAAATATTACCTTGAATCGTCTTATTCATGCATATCCAAAACTCAATCTGGAACCAAAAACAGTTGATCAGGCTAAAATCAGAACACATACCTACACAACCTATCATTTGTAAATCAAATTACGTCTTTTATCTTTCCTTTTCTTACACACCATTGTTTGTAGTAACTCTATACTTGGGCACGACATTGTGAGGGCAGGAAACTTTAAACCCACCCCAATTACAATACAATACTGATAGGCGGTTTATTGACAAAAATGAATGAAGATTTATTTCAGAGAGTGAGTTCAATGGCGGCCTAAACTGTGATTGTCTGAATGGGTCGTATCGCCTTACTGCGGTGCCGCCTACGATCCCATTTGATGCTAACGTTTGTTCGTGGGCTAATGTTTGAAGTAAGTGCTTTGAAGTGGTTTGGCGTCATCTTGTGCTTGGTGGAGTACAGTAGCACAGGAGTTTGTACTTACGGGAGTAAATATAGAGTTATCGTATGAAAATTGAAGGTTTTCTCTCAAACGATGCTTACAATGTTTACAACCAAATATTTCAGTGGCATAGAAAAGCTTGCTGTACCTCGATCAGACAAAAACTTACCAAGCGTGGTGTGCAAAATCTGTAGATGTTTGGTACCCATTGTTCAAACGTAGATGTATTTGATGCGATCTCCACTAAAGACATCTGAAACAAAAATTGGAATTTAAATATTACTAATATTAATTTAGAAGGACACCAATGCTGAGGGACCTGCAACTATCAGCTATCAAGTGCTGATACCACTTGCCGATATGAGTGAATCCAATTTGTACGGCACTCTTTTTGGACAATAAAAATGATAATTCAATTAATGGTTCAACATTTATTACAATCTCAACATTCCTCTGCACATCTGCTTTCGTAGGCCTCAATATACATCCATCAGACATCACGCAAAATATAACCACATCCCCCTAATTACAACATGGAATACTATCATTACTAACGCCGAATTAGATGTAATAAAAAGTTGGGCAACTGCCGGGGAGCATGGCAATGGTAAATAAACACGTGTTCTCTACGGTTAGGACGTAGGATCAGCACATAAGAAAGTGCAGAACTCTCAATCTGAAAAAAATGGTCTTCAGATCGGATTATGGATGGTCTACAGAACAGACTGTTCAGTTTTACCTAAAATAGGCATAGTCAGGGCTGCCAGATTGTATAATTGGATACAAAAACTGTATAATTTGGTTACTGATTGTATCCTCTTTGTATCCTGGACTCTCATGTATAATTGGATACGGAAAGCCTAAATTCTATTATCTGATTTTTCTATGGTGATATTTTTAGCGTTGCCATATGGATGCGCGTTAAACCTGTGAGTACGCACGACGGCCAATCAAGCAATACAAAACCAGTTTATGCGGATCTCTCATTGTATCGGAAATCTATACAAAGCGAGGCCAAGTTATACTGGAAATTTAAAGCTTCATTTGCCACCGTGTGTACAGTCCGCGAGGTCTAAGCTGAGCTTTGCATTTGTGTGAGTGCACATAGATAGTGTAGGTGTGATGTCGGCCTAAAGCGCGGCGCATCTTTTGCCTGGTTTAAACCGGTTTAAACAACCGGCCTGAGGCGCGGTGCATCCCCCGCGCGACAGATCTCCGCCGCGCACTTTCCACACTTCACCCCTTGTACTGTCAGCAGCGTGACGTTTTTAATTCTTAATATTATTTTGTTTTTGTGTTCGATTATATAGATACTAGGAAAAGAAATGTCTGCCAACACAAATAAACGAATAATAAGAAAACCGTTAAATAGCCAAGTAAAAGAAATATTGTGTAATTTAAATACTTATTTTAAAGACATAAACGACAAAGACATGTCTAGTGTCACTACATCAGCCCAATTGGTAGCGACATCGACGGGAATCGCGCTGTCTACTGTCAAAAGAGTTTTATTGGAAGGCAAACGTCTTTTGGAGGACGAAAGCAAATTTAAATCTCCGAAAAAGACCAGATGCAGGAAAAATATAATTATCATTGACGATTTTGATAAAGCGGTAATCCGAAGAACTATTCATAATTTTCACATTACTGATAAAGAGGTGCCAACTATGAAACGAATACATGAAAAGTTGAAGACAGAAATAAACTATCCAGGTTCAATTTGGTCATTGCGTAAAGAAGTGTCTCTTTTAGGATTTAAATGGAAAAGGACAGAAGATAATAGAAAAATTCTAATGGAAAAACATGAGATACGTTATCTACGTATCAATTTTTTGATCAAAATTTCTGAATATCGCATTCAGGGCAGGCCAGTCGTTTATACCGACGAAACATATATAGACACGACTCACATTTCTTCGAAATCTTATTCAGATGGCAGCACTTCTGGTTTGAAGAAACCAATTTCTAAAGGAAATCGTTTAATAATAGTTCATGCCGGCGGAGAGGACGGTTTCATACCAAATGCACTGCTGATGTTCAAAGCAAATCAAAAAAGTGGTGATTACCATAACAATATGAATGCTGAAAACTACACGAAATGGTTACAAACGCAATTAATTCCAAATTTAAAGCCCAATAGCGTTGTGTTGGTAGACAATGCATCTTACCACAATTCGTTAGAAAATCCCGCTCCCAACTCAAATAGTCGTAAACAAGATATGATTGACTGGCTCAAGTTTCGCAATATAGATCACTCTACATCGATGCTTAAACCACAACTCTATCAATTGATACTGCAAAACAAACAAAGATTTATTGAATATAAAATTGACACTTTACTTAGAGAACATGGTCACAGCGTCCTTCGTCTACCACCCTACCACCCGGATTTCAACCCAATTGAAAATATATGGGCAATGATAAAAGGATACGTGGCGAAAAAAAACGTATCAATGAATATGGATACAATAATGAGGTTAGCGAAAGAAAAAGTTGACACTATCAGTGTCGAAGTATGGAAAAATGTGTGTGATCACGCAATAAAAGAAGAAACAAAGTTTCGTGGTCACGACGCAGCTCTTGATGATATAACGGAACGATTCATTATTAACACAAACGACACATCAGACGAGAGTGAAAATGATGACGAGAATGATAATGAAATTGATGAAGATGCAATGTCCGGTGGAGAAGAATAATTGTTATAGTTTTTTTTTATATTTGAATTTTATTTAATGATCTCTGACTTCTCAGTCACACTTACATATGTAGGTACTCATCAGTCATACATAATTATCATAGCTAGCCTTCATTTTAAAAAATTTTGCTTATTTAGTTTTATTTTATTTTTAAACTTGTATACCTCTCCCACTTATGTTATATACCTACTACCTAAAACATAAAAATATATTTTTTAAAGTTTTTTTTCTGACTCTACTTTTGGTAATCACTCACACAAATGCAAAGCTCAGCTTAGATCTCGCGGACTGTACCATAATACATTTAAAAAAAATGTAGGTAAGTTCACGTGATTAATCATGCATGTTTAAAAATTTTTATGTACTTTGTATCCTGACATTCAATTTTGTATAATTTCAGAAACATTGCCGAATAATTGAAAAATATCTACTGGCAGCCCTGGGCATAGTATACTTGTTCCCTACGTGTGTTAGGACGTAGGAACAGCATGTACGAAAGTGCAGAATGCTAAATCAGGAACTATTCTACAAGCTAACTGATTTGGTCATCAGTTTTAAAACGGGTTGTTTAGTTTTATCCGTAAGTAAGCATTGGATAGCTTATGAGCTACACTAGGTACACTAAATTCCTGCAGAACTTTGACGGGTTGGAATGAAAGCCGGCTCTATATTAAACAAACCAACCATCTTGTACAATAAGATACATTCCAAACGCAAAGCTCTAAATCCATCACCTATTTCTAACTCTGTTCTGGGAAGGACTACAAATCTCAAAAGTCATCATCTGCCTAGCCTTTTCCCAACTATATTGTGGTCGGCTTCCAGTCTAACCGGATGCAGCTACAGCATTTACACCACCAATACCAGTACTACCAGTATTTTACATGGAGCGACTGTCTATCTGACCTCCACAACCCATTAGTACTGGGTAATACGATACCCCTTGGTAAGACTGGTTGTCAGACTTTTTGTCCGAGGCACGGAGGAAACTCGGTATGTAATGGGTGGTCACCCATCCACAGACCAACCTAGGCAAGCACAGCTTAATCTAAAGATCGACCCGAGCGACTGCTATTATTAAGCCATGAGCTCCTCCTACAAATCTCAAAAGTGTTCGTACTTAATTCACAAACTGTTCAAAGCAGATTTTCTGTGCATGTTTGTTTCATAAAAACACGCTTAATGATATTAATTGATGTCCGGACACATCGCTACACATTGCTCAACACCACGACTGTCGTACGACGTCCCTTTTAAACTATCCAGTTACTTTATCAATTTAGATGTCTCTCGCTGCTTTTATTATTAATTAAGAGTTTGGGCAGCGGGCAATAGATTTGTTTCATTACATTTTATCTTGTTAAGTTGAAGTTCATTGACTATGTTTGTTTTGAATTGAATATTAATTGCTGTTTTATAATTCTGTCATTCTTAAAAGTTGGCATCTTCGTTGTTTTATTTTAAGTTAAGTATTAATATTTGTTTTGTTAGGTCACTATGACAAATGACTGTTTAGATTGTGTTAAACATCAAAGTTATTTTCATTCGCATTCATTTTAAAAATTAGTTGTACGATGTTTCATGTTCCGTTAATGTTCCTTTCATAAATAATCTTCACGTAAAACATGCAACACGTGGGATTACATAATGTTCCATTCCGTTATGCAATCAATTCACAATTTTGACACATCAACAAACAGCACTATTCGTCCACTTAATTCGAAGAAAACATATCTTAATGTCATGTCAAAATTTATGGAAGCAATCACATTTATTAGATAACCCTACAGAGCTTACGAAATCACAGTAATATGCATAAATAACTGAGATGTGCATCTGGTAGGTCGCGTTATCTCACAGACGGCGCTACAGGGTTATCAGTACTTGTTGTAGAGGTGAGCACACAAACATAAACACACACGATGTCTGGCTGCTGATAACGAGTGTTTAATTATTTTTAACTAATAGAACAACTTCAATGTACTCCGGAGTTCATGAAAGGTCAGGAGGCGAGATTGTTAAAAGTTCTGCAAACTTTCAAATTTACACAAAATATTGAAACTTTCATGTTGTCGAGTTTATTAAACAGATTCATTTAATGAACAAAGAAAAACAACAATTCCTCGGCAGAAAAGTTTAAAATTCTCTAGAGGGAGCAGCAGTCTTTAAAAACAATATTTTTTAAGATCGTAAAGAACATTAGGGACCCAATAACAATAATTATTATGCGACACAGCGAACACACTTCTGCAAAAAAGAAACAGTCATCATTTAGAAGTTAATCGTCTATGCTGACAATTTCGAGTGCATAATTTACGATATTTTCCTTAGAGAGTGTTTAAAAATACGAACACGAAGACACAACCATAAAAACGGTATGCACATATTTTTCTCAGCTATTAAGCTGTCACAATAAGATCACAGAGTAAATATTAAGTTGTGATAGTAAAACATGGCGATACCTTTGAACTCAAAGGGCGTATAAGTCATTAACGTTAAGTCCCTTACGTCTTACAAGCCCCGAGGTATCGAATAATGTCATCGATTAACCTATGGGCACACTATGGGCTCCAAGCCTCGCACGTGAAGTGTCGGAACAATGATCATTGTATACAAATCAGATGGTGCCAACAAGACTAATTCAACCCACACGATCTGCAATCACGGCTCATACTCCAACAATCGACGAACTGCAAATTGGTATTCAACATCAAGTTGAATGTTAATGTCATATTTTATTTTAAATATCATCAGTACCCAGACTGCGTAGCTCTCGTGAAATAAGCAGAAAGGATTGCATAGCTTTATTAATGAATTCCTGTTCTAACTCATTACTATGCCAATTCAAATTAAGTGTCTTTCCTTCTCAGCGTCAGCGATTTCATAATTTGAACGCCCACTTTAGAATTTAAGCTCTTTAGAGGTTCATCGTACAATTCGTTTGGAGCATTTCATTCTGTTTTTTGTGAGAATTAATGTGTTAGACGCACCCTATAATATATTTTTTATAGGGTGCGTCTGTGCGTCATGGCAATTTTAATTTCACTTGTAACCTAACAGTAATTATAATTTGCGTGCAAATTAATTAATTAAAACGTGTCGTTATTTTTGAGTACAGATCGTTTTGTCGGCGTGAGTCACGGCACATTCGCTAGTCGGCAGACAACTTCTAACCGACATACTATGAGTGTTGGCAGCATTCACCGCCGTACTCCGATATAACTTCCTAATGCGACAGACACAATTAAACGCTCGTAGAATAGACACGAGCACTTTTAGTTAGTATTCATTTCTAACAATACCGAGACCAACATGCTAAATATTCTGGCTGGTTCTGGGAACAAGACGGAACGGGATTACTAACAAGAAGTTCAGGACAACAAAATTGTGCACGCCAATTGCGTAACACACATTTAATCACTAGCTGAAGGATTTATCGAAATCTATTGCTTCACAGGTTGGAAAAAATCATCTGCTCAACAAAGTAATTAACTCGGTTAGTGGGTAAACTGTTAAAATGAAAACTGTTGCAAGTGAGTTACGCAATTACCAAGCTGGCTGAAAAGATAAGAAGCCTATACTCGAAGTCACTGCCACCTGAGAAGAAGATGAGAACGGTAAGGTTTATATTAACTTTGCAAGATAAACAACTAAGTATGCGTCCAATTACAACAATTTACTTGATCGATCACACACTGATCAAAGACAAATTCTTGTAAGTCAGTGTAAGCCAGATATATTACAGTTCCCATTCGCATGCCAAGAGCAAACAGTACAAATTAAGAGAATTAATCGGGGAATGGCGTCATACGGCAATCATTAAATAGCTGGCTTCCGAATAACATGCACCAAAATATGCCTGCGGAAACGCAGACGACAGACAAGCGACTACTCCATAAAAATAATCATAAAATAACAGAAGAACTGCCCAAAAAAATACGTTAATATTCAATCCGCACCGAACATAAAAAATTGTCGATGGTGGGCAGAGAATAAAAACTCCTCGCTTGTATCACAATGATACGAAGGTGGTCTCCCATAGTATTAGCATGGAGACAATCGGATGTGGTTGACATCATTGCGCTGCGCTGGCATTGACGCCATGACAGTTGACACGTCCTGTGATATACGTGGTCGGAATGTTAGTTTTATGCAAGTATTGAATTATCACTTGTACTTCCTGGATTTGCTTATTTTCAACTATAAAAGTTAGACGTGATTCATTTGATATGCCGTTGAAATTGATCCATTGTATCTCGTTTTATTGTTTCTCTATTAGTATTTTATGATTATTTATACTTCTTTATCATCAAGCGTATCAAATCATGCATCAGCCTTCTCTACATTTATTGCTCTTGCCGTAATCGCTCATAAGCGTGGTTATATCGTGACCATAAATCTCCTGTCACCTCGGCGCGAAAACAATTAAGACTGTCTGTTGTGTTCCAAGTTCCAAGCTCAGAAGACAACACAGCCAACACAACTCATCGGTATCTTACGGCCATGATAGCGTTGCATCAGGCCATAAATCAAAAAACAATCTTGTAAACAGGAGGAGTTGTCACCTTTCACTTCACCGTTTACTTTGTTGGCAGCCAGTTTGCGCACTCTCCACAAATATCTGACGATCAGCATTCAAACGAAGTCCGGTAGCGCAATGCACATGATCGCTGATGGAGAGGTGATAACAGTGAGGTCCTCGACCCAAGTTTTGTGACAAATAGCACCATTCAGGGAACCGCGAAGACAATGAATCTATTAGAATTCGGAACGCACGCACGGCAACCATTCTGCATATACAACGTAATAATATAGCTCTAATAAAATTTAACTGCTCTCCAGTGCATTTTGCGGTGAATTCGCGCGTTACCCGGCTCGTTGTCGATCGGTGAGTGTTGATTACTTTGCGGTTTATACGTTCATTAAGTTTGTGGAACCTGTACATTATCAGCTATTTTGCTTCCAAACACAGGTATAACTAAACTTTGTTTTCCTGCATGTAATGGAATGCTTAACTTTGGATTGTTTGTTTTAATCAGTTAGTTTCATTTCTGTTCCATTCCATTCTCTCTTCTTCTTTTCATTTCCATTTCCCTAAAGATAAATTCACCAAAGCTTTCACCACTTAACCAAAAATATTCTGAAAATAATTAATGGATTCAAGCGACACTTACTTTAACACAGTCTATTGTCGAGATAAATCTTTAATTAATCCACAATGTTCTACTGGAACTTTCCTATGAACAAAGACCTTTAAATAAAGCTGAGTAAACACCTATTGACATTATTAAGCTATTTATTTGATTGTTAAGCATGGATGATGGGAAATTGTTTTATGACCAGACATGAAGCGAGAATATATGAAATGATAATTATGTTTAAGAATTATATGGAGTTTAGTGGGGAACATGGTGAAGAAACCGCACAAACAAATGTAGGTAAGCATTGCGTGTCATGCCTTGAGAACCGCGGTAGATATGACCACCTGTGAGGTGTGAATTACCTTACGGCCCATCGCAGGTAAACACCAGGTGTCAAGCATACATCACAGTGATTGAGCCTTGATTGTTTAAGCAAATGTACACAAAGGGCTGAATTAAAGGCAAAGCTAGGACAGAAGATGATTAAAATCAGACACACATCGTTAAAGACGCAGTCCAAAAAACAATAATTAATGAGCAAAGAAGATCTTCAATATCACTCGATGGTACTTCAATAATCTGTACATCAATAGATCAATTTAATACGCCAATAAATCAACCTCGAGCTAATGATATCTTAAAACACCGCAACACCCAATAAAGATCTCGAGTGCCATTTCGGGGCTAATTAAAACACAAAGGGTTTGCAGTTGACATAATAAAACGACGCACGAAGTGTACTCTGAACGACGCCCTAAATAGTTTAGCAACTACCCGCCTGTAATTATTGCCACGGGGAAGCCGACGGCGCGTGGCGAGCTGCTACTGATGTGCCCAGGGCTGTCACGAATGCAATTGCCACGACACGTATGTATGTTTCAATTGCTCAACCATGTTCGACATGAACAAAACCGTTCAGAGTATTCCGAACATTTTTGTTTCGTATTGTTCCAATTTATCAGCGTCACGCTACAACAAACAGCACCAAAATAGCAAACCCGGGACAAACTCGGCCAGTAATCAAAGGACGGAATCAAAACGGCGGCACCGTCACAGCTTTGATGTTTCTTTGTAAATTTGTTTTGATGCCATTCCTATGGCTTGATTTACATACCAGCCTACACGGTTCCTTTGGAAATAACTGACTTTGAATCGAGTATTTCAAACGCGCCAACTATCAGTGGTTTTCTACCAAGACAGTTCGTAAACACAATTTTCGAAATGAAGAATTTTCGAACTTCTGAAGAATTTTCAGTTTGTTATTAAAATATCCAAGCAAGGCGAAGAGTAGACCGTAATGTTGGTGTTTTATTTGTGAATTCTTATTTTAAAACAGTGGGGACATTTACGACGTGGAACGTGTGTCTTTTTCACTAAACTCTTTTGTCGGAGAAGCAATAAAGTTTGGCCAAAACGTTGGAGACGTCAAGAGAGCGGTGACAGCAGTGATTAACGAGCTGGTGACGTTCCCCTTCCTCTCCCAGCCTCCCCCGGAGATGTTCTTGTCTGATACAACAATAATGCGGTTGCCTCCATTTGCACAGACCGTTCCGTTTTCCCAGGCTTGATACTGAATTTGCTATTACACACAGAATAATATCATCAAGACGCAAGAAAACTTCTTCAACAGTCGAATGCTCCACCTAATGAATATTATGAACTACTTATTTTTGTTACTGATGGCACGAATTAGTTGCCTGTCGCAATTCCACCGTCGTGTCAGGCGACTAATAGATTTTAAAATGGAATTGTCGCAGAAAATAAGTTTGCCTAGTTCTCATAGTTTTAATTGGAAATCTGGCCGTTCTACGAAATCGTGAACAAAATAATATTTGCAGGTGTAGCTCCCGCAGAACTTTGAAGTTATGATTTCAGGAGAATTTAATTAAATGGCGAATAAGTTTTTCGTCGAGGTACGCAAATGTGGATTTAATTGCTGGTGCTGACTGACTGCCTCTCTTTAGCAACTCAAATGTTTCTAAGTGTCAATTTTAATAAGATATTACGTATCGTATTCCAAGAGCCGACGTGTCGCGGACGTGGGACGGACGAACAGACATGAAAGGATTTCAGACGAGTCTATTTTCACCCGCTTTGAACCATTCGGACGTATTTGTTTGTTTGTATTCGCAACTTTCAAGTTGAAGGGGAATGCGCGACGGATTATGATATTACTTTAGGACTTTATTTCGTAATTTATTGCGTGTCATAATCATTTTTAGGTTGGTAGTTAGCAGTACAAGTTTACGACAACAGTTGGTCACTAATTCTGGAAACTTCATTAGTCATACGATACGGGCTTGATAATTGTTAATAAAAATAATTGGTGCTGGTTTAGGAAGCAAGTCATCATACACTTTCGTAAGTTTCCATATTATTTAATGGGAATTCCGGATAGTTTTATTACCGTACTTTCCAAACAAACAGACCAATATTCGGACATCTGTTACAAATTATTCGAGCGGACAGCCATCGTGAATGTCGGGTAAACGCCACTAAAGTTGAGGCTACGTGCTCGGCATCCGATAGATTCGGCCTCGTCCTCGGCATCCCGATCACGCTTAACAAATTCCCGATACGACGGGACCGCGGCGTGATTGTCACGGGTGACGATCCCTGTAACGAAATGTCACGTGCATCCCACTCCCTATACACCATGTTAATGTGTGGATGAGTTGACTTCGACATGAGTGCTCGTGAACATTCAGGCAGCTTTGTTGAATATTTATGATAATCGGACAGTGTTACAAAGAAAGGCTTTACCATTAATTTGTCAGTACAAGCGGGAACGAGTCAAGCTCTAAATCAAAACATGACACCGCGTATGAACATGTTATACTGGGATAATATCAGAATGACATATCCCATAACACCATTAGGGAAAACAAAGCTTTTTTATACATTAGTCGGCTGTCTGACTCCATATGCCCTTCCCATCAATTCACATTGACGTAATCCAGGAGCGACAACTCGGTGACAGTTTTATGTTGGTGATAAATTATTTTTCTGTTTCATTCTCATTTTCGCGCATGTCGTCGTCAAAATATTTATGGTGTACAAACATATTTAAAAACTCAAGTGACAACCTGGGCCATTCGCAGCGCGAATCAAAGAAGCCGCCGCCTTTGATCTAGTCGCCTGAATATGTTCTACGCAAAGCTATTTACAGCTGAAAATATTAATAAAATGTATTTTCCATTCGGTCAATGGACCACGAACAAGTCGTGTAATAAACAACATCAGTTTCAATGAATGCTAACAGTAACAAGTACAAGATTGCGCATCGTGTATCTAATAAACTCGCTTGTTCACTGGTCGAGTAAACCATTACGCCTGTACGCCTAGCACGAATATTTGTAGGTTTCGTATCGCAAACGTATCGAGTTGTCGATACGATAACGGAGTACAACGAAAGTCGGAAGCACGAAGCACTTTCGAACTAGTATCGAGAGGTCGATACGATAACGTTGGTGACGTCATACTAACGTAAGTAAGGATGGGAAAAATAGAACGAATGATCTTACAATTGAATGAATGTTTCGTTCAGAAACTTGATAAGTATTTAGTTAATTAAAAATGTAGTGATTTTAGGGCATTTAAAACTTTAATACTGTTCAATTTATGACGCAATACGAAGAAAATGCAGAAAAAGTTAGTATTCAGTTAGATAAATGGCATAATAATTTAACTGATTACTAAAACGTTGTGTTTGGTTTGACTGTATTCCTAAACGAAAGACGCGGCGACGGACGCTCGAAGCTCATTCAAGGCCAACTTTGTTTTGAAGTGAACTTGTGTTGTGACTTAATTTGTGAAAAGTTTGGAACTATTTTATTTTTCTACAATGAGAACCAGCCACCCGCAGTACACCATTCTGATAGAATTTATGGAAAAGTAAGTGTATTACATTTAAGATTTTATTGTCTTAAGCATATATGTTGATTTTAATAGTGTTTCAATGGTATATTTGGAATATATTTTTGTAAAGTTTAAAAGAGCTAAAGTTTATTTGTATACTCAAGTCAAATTAAGTATTTTTAGTCATGTGAAATTTGTAAAAACAAAGTTGAATAAAAACTAAAATTGAGGTACTTTATTGCTTAATTTTTGTCAATTATGTCAGTATAAAATAGGAAGGTAACATATTATAATAATAAATATTGGAGCACACAGTCCTTTAACTCACGTTAAATTTATTTTAGGCATGGAGACTTATCCAAACCCAGCGGGGGTCCTCGTGGTAGACATTATGTGCAGCAAAAATGGAAGGAGTTAGTAGATATGCTGAATAGTGATGGCACTGGGGATTCTCGAACAGAGGAAAAGTGGCGGAAGGTAAGCCTATTAAATCCTAATTACGTACATTTAAGGAAATAAACTTACTTCACACAATTAGAAATACATGCATGCATTTATGTTGGTGCTGGGCTTCCTATTCTTGTTCATGTTTGTTAAGGTTTGGAGTGATTGGAAAAACAATGTCAAGAAAAAGTGGGCGAAAATAAATAGGTCTGCTCAGGGTACAGGCGGTGGGCCAGCTATCCAAATATCACTAACAGACCTTGAAAACAGGGTTTTAAATTTAATTGGAGTGCAGGCTGCTACTGGGATACCTATGCAGGAAATTGGATTTGTACAGGTGTGATTTTTTTTTGCTTGGTAATGTAGTATAATATATCTCTATTTTTTTTATTTTCATAGCAATCGGTGTAATCTCAGGGAAATATAATAAAGTGATAATAATTAATGATTTTCGAATTATCTGAATATTTAATTCCGTATTGGGACAGAATATGGTCAAATGTTTAACTTGTCTGCAACTTATCTACCTAATCCTGTAAGTAATAAAAAAGGGTCACCACTTGAGTTTTTTGTTAGTATTGTGATACTTAAAATTCTTGTGTGGATGACTGGCTGGGGTTTGAGTGCCACATAATGCATTTCAATTATGATTTTTGTTAATATACAATGTCTAAACTTTGATGTTTCTATGAGCATTAATGATTTCTGTAGGTATACTCTAGAGTAGTATTTTGTTTAATAAAAATAACACAGTAGTATTCTAAACAGTAAAGATGGCCTTTACTCACAAATTTTATGTAAGCACTAATTCTCAATTAATGTTTTTATTAAAATAGGGTGTTGGTGGGGAGGAAGATATCTTGTCAGGTCTACAAGTACCTGCCACAGAAACTGTGGATGAATTGACTGTGGGTGATGATCCTTATGAATATACACCAATTCCTGAAGGTTGGCACATTTTAAATTTATCTATTTTAACTTGGTAACGAACTCATAACTCTTTTGTTTGATATAACTACTAGTAATAACAAAACATTTAAAAATAAGATCTTATACAAAAACTAATTAAGAAGGTATCCAAAAAAGCACATACTTAAAGTAAAAAAAAAAGATCCTGATAACTAAAGCTAGCAGAATAGTATTTACGTTGATTGTTGAATCACAATTTTTCCAGATGAATGGAATACTCCAGGAACAAGCAGTCAACCCACAGTCGCTCCAACTCTTCGTCCTCCGACTCCGCAGCCACCAGCACTTACACCACCACCAGCTCCAGTGCAAACTCAGTGGCAACCGCCGAAAAAAAAGAAGAAGCCAGAAGACTCAGCTTTAAAAATATTTAAGGATTGTGAGGGGAATGCTAGGGAGTATGCAAGGGAGCGTGACCGAATTGCGCAAGAGTTAGAACGAGAGAGGATTCGTCAGCGTGATGTAGAGCTTCAGTTGCAAGCTCAGTGGTTAGATTTTATGAAAGAGGCGTTGCAGTTATTGAAATCATATTTAGAGAAAAGAAGTGAATAGTGTCTGAGTTTTTATTTTTTCTTCTTAAAAAGAAAACATTTTTTATATGTTAGAATTAAAATTTTGCTTAAACTATACTCATACTTGGGGAAGACCTATGTCCAGCAGTGAAACTATATTCATGAAAGTAATATCTGAAAGGTTTTCTTAATTCTGTTTTGTAAATAACTAACACCATATTTGTTTCAAACATATTAGACTATATTTTTTATTCTCTTGAGTTCAACATGCTTACACAAAAACCAAAATTAATTATTTACATTATGAAGCCGATTAATCCTATCTACTAACATGTCTCTTATGGCTCTACCGCGAATCAATTCATCTCTAGAACCACTTTCGCGAAAAACTTCTTCTGGAGAAGAAAATGTTGAAACGCCTAATCCTGAAGAATTTATTATATCATCTTCAGGATCAGGCACCATAAAATCTAATGCTAGGTTGTGTAGAACGCTACATGCCATTATGATATAAGCACACCTCTCAGGGGTGTAGTGTAATGTGCGGTCCTTACAAAGGCATCGCCACCTATTTTTAAGTCTTCCAAAAGTATTTTCGATCACAACTCTGGCCTTCCCATGGATGGTAGTATATTTTGCCTGTGGAGTGCCTTCAGCAGCATCTGTGATTGGTGTCATCAACCAAGGCCTCTGTGGATATCCAGAATCCCCTGAAAATATATTTTTTGTATATTGAATTAAATAATCTTACAACAGAAGCAGTAACATTAAGTAGACAGTAAGTAATCTTAAAATAGTGAACTTTATCACTTAAGTATTTATGTCTTTATTTTAAAATTAGAACAACCTACATGTAAAATAAATTTACCTAAAAGCCACACTTGTTCATTATTCTGGTGTAAGTCTTGGATATATCTATTGGCTTGACTATTTTCCCAAATAAAAGCGTCATGGGTGGCACCTCCATACTTGGCATTAACATTTAAAATTCTGCATTCACTGTCACATATCTACAATTTAAAACCGTTAAAAAAAATTATAACTGTATAGCATAATAATTAATTGTTATCTTAAGTAATTGTAAGGTTATAAGTATAAATTAGTAGAGTAATATCTCACCATTTGCACATTCAATGAGTAGAAATGCTTTCTGCAGTAAAATAAGTGTTCTATGTCTCTTTTTGGAGTGAAAATATGAAAATGAGATCCATCAATGCATCCTACTACTCCAGGGATGCCAAATTTTGTATAAAATCTGTAAATAAAGTATTGTAAGTAAAATTTTTATAATATTAGGTAGCTATCATATTCGTGGTTATTCAGTTCTGTTGATCCTCATTTCGCTGTTTAACATTCTGCACTAAATTCGTTTATATTGGCCTACATAGTTATTATAATTATTACTTACTTGTTTTTTACAATATTTCGCTGCTCTCGTGTTGTTGGAAATTTAATAAAATTATTTATTATTAAAGGGCTAACAAGAGCATCAGTAACCTGCCTCACATATTTGCTCACTGTAGTTTGCCCTAAATATTTAGCCATTCCTACTATTCTTTGGTAGGAGCCTGTAGCATAAAATGACAAAGCACACAGCACCTAGAAATAAAAATAGTAAAGAGTTAATAGTTAGTAGTGTAGCTGTATATTATGCTCACATCGTATGTATTAGTTAATGTACACATTATAGGAATAAAATATAAAAATATTTTAGTTAGAAAGGTACTTAAGTAGCTTATTTATTACACTTACTTTGTGTTCTAGGCTGACCCTTTTAGTTGATTTTAGACTGGATTTTTCTTTTAATTCGCGACACAAGAATAAAAATGCTTCCTTACTTAGACGAAATCTATTTTTAAATTCTGTGTCACTAAGGTTTTGTAGGTTAATATTTGCCAAATTCTTTCTGAGTAGAGCTCTTCTTGAGATTTCTCTGTAAATGTAATAGTAAATTCAAAAGATAACTTGTTTTTTTATTTATAAAAATATATAGTGTTCTAAAATAAATCACTCACCTTGTTTCTCTTCGTACATTTCTACTTTCAACAATCAATCGCGCTGCAAGATAATAATACAATGTACTGCGTTCTGGGCCGCTTCTTGTTAATGTAAACATTTTCTAACAAAATATATCAACACAATCACTTAAATTATAATTTTATGCTTAAAATAAACTCCGACGAAAGTTTTCTCACGATCAAATTTAAAGTGAATAAACATTCGTGAAACTCGTAAGCCAGCCTTCGACAACTACGATACTATCCGTCATTTTATGCCTTCGTGCTAGCTATCTTCATACAAACGGCTCAAGTTACCTTTCGTATTCGATACGATGACGATACGAAACTTACATGTATTTGTTCGTGCTCTGAAAATTAGTTCAATTTATGCACACCAGAGGCGCTGTTCAAATTCCCATACAAAATGCTTTCGTTGACGATACGAATGTTTTTACGATAGTGATTCGTGCTAGGGGCACTGATAGGGTTGTCACCCAGACATAAAGGTCGATGTTACAATCCTTGTTTGTGGTGGCCACAGACAAACGTTTTGCTATCCTGAGTTTCATCAAAAATGATAATTGTTTTATCTTATTCTACAGTAATTGTGTTACACATCTAATACATGTTGCGTGTCTCGTTGATAACACAGTAATTTGTTATAATTTTAGCATCAGTGTGTTTTGCTAAGCTCATTGTGTCGCGAGCAGTGTGTACTCGCGCTCCCTAGATTCATCACTGCCACACTACAAATTCCACAACGATTTATGAGTTTGTAACGTCTTAATAAACCCTACAGATGTTCTTGTTCTTACATGGACGCAATTAACCATATTCCTAATAAAATTTCGTGTGAATAATTTGTTTTATAATTCTCTTAATAGAGATATCCTGTCGACACCGGATGGAATGTCACCATAAATCATTCTGAGGATTATAAAAGACGTAAATCTTCTTTTCAAGAGCACCCCATTTCCTTCAATTTCAGAGATTTCTAAAGATTTCGCATTTTAAACTAACACGAAGGGAAACAACCTGACACTATTTCAAGAGTTAATTGAATGCCTCCATAAATTCCGTCAACTTCTTTGCACCTAATAAAATCCCTATCGTTGCCACCATCCACCAGATAGCCGCGCTATTTACATAAAACTTTATAGGTTCATAACATTAACGTTAATAGTGCTGTTTCAGGAAATTGGGAAAAACCCCATGAAATACTGCATAGCTTTTATTCCAGCTACTTTTTGATGTCATTACCCTGTACTGTCCACCCCCACAGCGAAATGGCTGACGCTGTTATTAAGCCATTACACTGGAAAGCGCTGCCTTGTCATCTACTACCAATTACATACCTACACGCGGCAAACAATAATATTTCCATTTCCATGTTCCTACAAATTACAGACTAATCTAGTTGTCCCATAATTATTTTTCTATTCATAGAAAGCATATGGTTTCATATCGGTTCAATTAATTGTCAAAGGCTCTTTACAAGGGGTTAAGTACGTTTAATAGCTGGTTTAACGAGGAGCCACTTTATTTAGATTGTCTCCGTCTCGACCCCGCTGGGCTGTGACGTACCAAATCACCGGATGAGTAGGGTTGTGTCGTCATTATCGTATCGATTATCAACTAGGATAACAACTGTTCACTAACTTTTATCGAATCGTGGAAATGAGGCGAAGGAAACGTTATCTTGTTCTACGAATAAAGTTAAAGTTACAACGTAATGTGTTTTTACACTATCATATTGAATATCTTAAGAGTGAATGTCATCATAAAAGTTTATCGACTACGTTTATGAATGTAACAAAGTATCGAAGGTGGCGCGTACGGCGTAACTTATTCAAACGGTGTCGCAGGGGAGGAAGCGGCCGTCACGCGGTGTTCCCTAACAAGACGGAATTAAATACGAATGTATTAGTGCACGGCGTTCGTCTCTTCTTACGCGCTTTAATAATTTAACTTTTATTCACTCGACGCGCTTTCTCGGAACGGACCGCGCTGTGACGCGATTCTTGATTAGGATCGACGCGGCGGCGGCTCGAATAATTTCCTCAGCATAATATTTCAATAACGCAGGAAGACACGCTACCAAGGAAATCGTAGATGATTTCATAGATGACTGGTGTCAACGTATTCTTTATTTGTTTTAGATGAAACGTTACATCAAAGACACGGACGGACACTATAAAAGGAACTCAAAGATTTCAAAGACTCGCGTTGCTTTTGTGGTTTACGTACGATACCATTAAGTTGAACAAAATATTGCAGGACCTCGGCAGACGCGGATAAAAATATACGACGACCGAAAAGTTTTGGGGGAAGCAATAAATCTACTTAATTAGTCAATTTAGCTTTCCACTGAAAACTTTGATTGGAAATCTTTGTGGATTACAATTAAGATTTAACGGTTGAACACGATTAATAGATGGGTAGCTGGTGGAATGTCCGTGTTCGTGTTAACGAAGGATTCCTACATGCTTAAGCGAAACGTGCCTGATATGACACGGTCAGCGGCGCTCATGGGAAAATGCGATCGATTAGATCGGAGCTTCAGCATGCAGCTCTACCCTCTGGAAAATGCGGTCAAGTGATGAAGATTACCTACCTTGTCACAAACACTGCGACAAGTCCCCTCGGCTTTGTCACAGCAAGCTGTTATATCTGGAACAAAATTAGAAACATGAATACAGAATGTTTTATAGCTCCCAAGTTATTTGTATAGGCGAGGGATCAGTCGGCTGGAGCACAACAGCTGGTGCCAGACCACAATAAAGTAGCTGTGACAGTTACAGATGACGGTATAAAGCTTTTGATCTATTTCCTCTAACGACCGCTTTTATTCATATCACTCCCGGTTATTGCATGATTTAGATATCGGGATGGATACCAGCTACAATGTAAGTAATGTACGTTCTTGACCTGGAATTGCTGGCTCTCGTGCTATTGAATTATTCCATTTGCGATATGGTTTGGCCGTAGTGGCCATGGATGATTAATTAATCATTTCCTATTGAATAATCATTTCTCAACGATGATTCAAGCTTGTTTTTGTTTTCAGACTTTAAAAATGTTTTTATTATTTTTAATACAGGTATGGAAAAGTATGAGTCCGCAAAGTTTTTGTGTTCAAGGTACCTACCCGTAGAAAATTTTAGAGGCACACCATAATAAATGAAGATTAAATTTTTACATAATATTAATCAACATTAATTATTAAAGTTTTGCGGCTGTTTTAAGTAAGTATTTTTCTTCAGGCTGTCTATTTAACTTTAAGAGATAACCTTATTTCTTCGAGGCACACCAACTAATGACCACGGTACAGCAGCGTGCCACGGCACACACCTTGCGGAACACCGAGTTAAAGGACCACGCCATTAAAGCAACTTAATTTAATTAAATCCTAAACTATAATGCAGTAGACTATATTTTGCATGATACGAAAGTAATTACTTTCAATAACAGGGAGAAAGCAGTAGATGTTTACAAAGTTGTCGGCAAACCAGTTTAATAAGCCAATCCCCTAGAGCCCGATTTTGTTAGAACCAAATTATAGGAAGTATACTAGATCTAGCGTACCTAGACCTAACCATAGCTAAGCTGGCTCTACACTATCGCGTTCTCGGATCTCAGAGCTCGTAACACAAATATTTGAACGGGCCGTAATCAAATTTGATTCGGACGTTTCTATTCTGCTTTATGTGTTTGGGAACTGACTTCTGTAACGATGTGTATCAGTCTCAAATATTAAATACCCTTACCCTTCGTGAACTGAAGATTTGTTACTGAAGATAAGCATGTTTTGAGGGTCTTAATAATCACGCACAGGTTTTTATAAGAAACGTACGCAACCTTTGTCCGCGTGAAAATATTATTATAAAAATATTATTTCTCTATTTGAATTGGATTTTGATAAGAACTTCAAGGGTTTTAATTGTTTAGCATGGGACCCTAAACCCTTTTTCTAAAAAGTCCTTGTAACATCAGCTATCTGCCTAAAGTCGCGTCAAAATCGGTCCAGCCGTTTCAGAGATTAATCGGAACAAACAAACAGACAGACAGACCAAAATTTAAAAAAAAATGTTAAAAGTACCGTGACTTTATATTTTCATAGACATTCAGTAAAAAGCTGTTATTTTGAAATTACAAACCGATACTTCAATTTTATTTATTTCTATGTATAGATTGTAAAATAGCCCTCGTTAAGTTTTGTTTTCAGTGACTGGAAAGGTTGTAAGAATGCAGGTTGGTTAAAACAGCGCAGTCACATCTAGTAATCTATAAAAAGTTTACAGTTTATCTCTGACTGCATTCTATGTTTTGACAGAACTAAGTCTTTGATTAATGGCTGTTTTCCTGCCGCTTCTGAACCCAAAGCGTTATCAAAACCAAACTAGACGATAGTGTACACAAGCCGTTATGGAAGGATAATTCAGTTCAGACCTATGATTACACTGTCGCTAAACCGGATAATCGCATCATATTCTATAAAGCTGTGTCTTCACTATAACCTATATCACTTTAAGCGTATAACACACTGGTACCTCCTGCCACTCAACGCAAAATATAGTTGTAAAGGGCTATTAATAATTTCCTCTTCATACCAGAAACGCGATAAGGATATTTACTGATCGAATTCCAAGTGAGACGCTTGTTGAAATTATGAGAAAAGTTGGATCGCTGCACTGGAAGCAAAGTGCAGTGAATAGTGCAGTTTGGCGCCACTTTTCCGCCGCGCTTATGTCATTTCAATGTGACATAATTTGAACGTATGACGTTCTTTTTAGTTTAAAAAGAAATTTAGCTCTATTGAAATGAAATAGGAACTCTTTTTCACATGGTTTTTTATAAAGTCTGTCTGTAATATCATTAAGTTCCCTTTGTGTGTGCTTCCTGTTTTTGCAGATGCCTTTTATCTTTACACTGACTCTGCCATGCTTTAAGTAAGGATTTGATTTTGGGGAAGATTATCAAAGTTGATGATGTATGTACCTATGTACTATATTGGAATGTAGCACTGGCCAAATTTAATTTTCGGCTAATACAAATCAAGAATTATGATAGAAATACCCGTAGTTCAGATGGACAAATATAATATAACATTTGAACTTAAAGTATTTCTCATAATTATGCCTGACTATTCATAAAGATGAAAAATAAGTATTACAACAAAAGCAATATAAATATTTCCTTACCTTGCGAGTTAACACAGGCCAGTGTAACTACGACGAATACAAGACTGGATTTCAGCATATCTGCGTGCCTTCTTCGGAATCTGTTACAACTTTTAATGGTCTCCATATTTTACAAATCCTTCTCACAATATTCTTCTGCATCTGTAAGTAAAATTTATTTACTAAGTAGTTACCTATTTGATTTATTTTCTCCTAAGGTTAGTTTAACTACTTGATCGTGTAGATATCTAAAATAGGTCCTTTCAGTTCGGTCCATACTTACTCAAGGACCTGCTGTGTATTTGCTTTTTGTTTTATTTATCAAATCTATTACCTAGTTTAAATTATTCCGAATGATGCTTTGCCTTGAAAATGTTTCATTATCTTTAAATGGTGAATGAACACAAAATCTCATGGCAATAAATAGGCAGGGTATCTACTTTGAGTACTGAACAATCACAATACACCTACATTGACTCATCGCCGATCGAATCCCCAATAAAATCAATAGCATCAATAAATCAAGCAATCCCTACGTGATTGATGCTCGATTAAGTAGGTACACTCGCATCCAATACGCTTAACGAATAAACGAAGCACTTTATTTTTATTACTATAAACACAACACGAACAGTCGCCAACAAAAGTGTCATTACGTAATCAAAATCAACATGAAAAATAATTAACCCTTCACATTAAGTAGGCCGTCAACAAATCATATTAGTGTCTAAACATAGTATTTTACGAGCCCTACCAGAGTGTAACGTAAGCTTTTGATATCAAAGTCGGTGAGAGGAACAGTCGTTAATTTATCACATTACCGCCTTTATCGCCGTGTTGGGACTAATTAGGGCGCGTTCTCGTTTACAAGTACGACACGGCCGAGACTCGTACGTTGCACTTGATTAAATGTAATAGGGAACAGAGATATTCGGCAGTTTACATCGGCACGCGTAATTGAACACTTTATGAGTCTGTTAAACGTTGTGTAGAGTGATGCCAACATTGTAAGTTGTCCTTTGAGTAATTTTCACGTCTAATCAAATTATTTTGTTTTAGGAATTTCAAATAAAAAGTCAATAAAACACCTACAGAAATAAACTTGTTCCTTTTCCTGTATTCAGTTTCAGAGACTAAGCTTAGGTGTTACAAAAAGAGCGGAAGAATGTAACAAACCGTGACATCAAGGACCAAACCGGATAACGAAATCATTAGTAAATTAATGAACACCGACGGAAAAATATTTTCATTTTCCCGTCGCGTCGCGTCGTCAGCGTTTGAAAGAAGAACACGGGCGTTAATAACTGACAAGGTTTTTCTTTTTTTTATAATAAATTCTATGCCAATTAATTAAGCCAGCTATGTCTATGACTGCGCCCCATATTCCAAATGCTAATTAAATAGTCGGCGTATCAAACAGTCGTACGACTGTAACAAATGTACGGGAACACATGTATCTAAGCCACAATAACATGTGCTCACACTAATGTGTGGTACGTGGAACATTTGCGTTCACATTCGTTCCAACTTTTCGCACAAATCAAAGCAAAACCGTCGGACCGTGTGAATCTACCAAACTAAAATAAAAATGCTTTATCGCTCTACGCGGACTCAACTCCAAGTAAACTTAGGCTTTTACGCCGTAAAGTGTTGTCTAGAAGTTTGTCTTTGAGAATGTTATAGCAACCTCCATAAATATTTTAAAAGGAATTTAAACTTGGATTTCCGTAACGCAAATTAAAAAGTTTACGGCTTTGGCGGTTAGGAAATGGAACTTTATTTCAACGTAGATTCTGATAGAACGGGTTATGTACCACTAAGCATTTAAGCTTCTTGTAACGGAATGATTTTTAAGCTTATTGCTTGCAATATATCGTGAGCAACGTACCGAAAATCCGGCGTGGCACATTTTGACGATAAAACTTGTGATAAAACTTAACTTTTTATTGCTCCCTAAGACACAACTAAGTAGTACGTTTGCCTCCATAAAGGAAATAAGCGAGAAAGAAAGTATGTTAATGACTGAAGTTTAAAAGAAAATTGAAAACCCCGAGGAATTTAAGTTGACGTGCAATCTTTGCTGAAGGAAATGTTATGTAGCCATTTTTTGTAGAATTGGTGGAAAAAGCTCAGTTTCTCTTATAATCATTTTTGTAACTGCATAATTTCCAATTGGTAAAGGAGTGCGACTGACTACGACTATGTGTGACATAAGGTTGTATCTATGTACAGTTTACTGGATTGATTGATGTTATTAAAATATTAATAAAATATAGGTAATTCCTTGTTGACTTCGTATGTGCATACAGAGCAATCAACAAACTTCAATACATTCTAAAATAATAAGCATTGTTATTAGTAAACATAGTTGTGCGATAAGATTATTTGTTTTACATAAGGGTTCCCTATACGAGTTCGAAATACTATTCTGCGAAAATTGTTACATCGATGCCTTGTTATTTTAACTACGCCTTTTTTGTTCGATGTTTCTTAATATCGACAACCTTACATCGAACCCTTGTTTCTTCGACGTTTGTTTGTTCTATGTAACGTTACCTCGAAAATATTTTTATTTTAACAGAAACAGCGAAAACATAACGTCGCATTATCAAAGCATCGACGTCAAGTCATCGATGTAACAATTTTCGCAGAATTGTATTTCGAACTCGTATAGGGAACCCTTACATAAAATGTGTAGCAACATTTTTATCAAAAAAATAGCGACCTCGTCTACGTCCTCTACGACCTCGTTAAAATTATAACATCGAATTAAAAAAATACACAGTATCGGTCCGAAATAACCCTTGATAAGAAAAAAAACCTAATAGAACTGCATACCTATATTTCCTTAATTCATGTACTTAGTATATTCAGAAATCTTAGATCTATCAATTCTTTTAAATTTATTCTAAAATTGTTGTCATTAAAAACATCAAAGCGAAAATTTTCTTTGAAAAATTAGATCACAGAGATTGCTGAAGTGATTGCTCGAGAATTTTCTAATATTTTGTCAAAAATGTTAAAGAGTTGGGTGAGTGTTTCAAGTTTTTCTTTTTGATAGTTCTTTGCATATTCTGGATAATAAAATATTTGTAATTACCCACTTACCTATTATTAAAAGCCTAGTTTTATTTTTTCTGATATCTTCGGGTTATTATTAGTCCTTTTCATCTCTCGTGTCTGAAACTTTAGTCCCGGACATGTCTTATCGCTATTGTTTGTTCCTAATCTTTCTTCTGCATATTACTAGTTCCCTTTAAAAATGCATCACAACACAACACAAATTTTCGCGCCTATAGATAGCCAACTATAAAGAAAAACAAACAAAAAGTTTTTTTTTAATTTCACTTTTTAATTTTCCACAGACACTTTACACGACAATATACTTCGCGCGCTTTTCATTACGTCCTCAATGTAACCTCCCCCACAACCTTTCTCGCGCCAAATTGACGCGTTACTAAATAGACCGGCATAAATTCATTCAACTCCAGCTTCTACACATTCCGTCTTTGTCACGCGTATGGCTTAGTGTATATTGCTGTCGCTTTCTAACGCTTCCGCCTGATGAACCCTATTGAGCTCGTTAGTCATTAATTAATTCTGCATAAGAAAATTACTTTTAATTTAAACAGTGCACAGATGTGACCAATTTTGTTCAGTTACAGAGCTTCGTAATAAACTGTTTCGATGTTTTTTTTGGTCTTAGTTTTGTGATTTATGGCTGCTGGGAATAACATTTTAATAAAATAAGTAAAAATAGTTATAGCGTTAAAAGTAAGTTACTAAAGTTACTACTAATAAGTTCTTATTTCTTATGTTTTATGTACCTAGTAATGAACTTGAAAGAGAAAATAAATAAGAAAATCTATTAAAGTGATAAGAAAAAAAAGAAAATAATAATAATGAGGAACACGAATAAAAAAATACTCGGGTATATTGTAGATTTTTTCTTTCATATAAAACGCATAAGTCCTACTATATCTTTAGCCATGAGAAGAGCTGAAAATAATACAACTATGGCTGTTTTTTTTTTCAATACATCTTAATTACTCAAAAATATTTCCAAAGGTACTTACATCAGAAGAATGACTGGAATCCTTGTTAGCACCGGGCGGCTACCTGCTGAAAGTCAAGTGCTACGAACGTGGGACAAACAGGCGGACAGAACGACTCCACTTGAGTAGTGGAGTGGCGCCAGGCAAAACGGGCGTAGTACTTTATTCAAATCCAACCCGCTTCACTTGTTACGGCAAACTAAAATTAATTTTAGAACGAAAGATTATTTTCTTTTGAGAATTGAATTAAGAACTTTTACGTGAATTGACTTGTTAAAATTATTCCCTTGTAATAAGTTAATTCATTTATTAAGTTGATTAAGAAATTAGTTTCTTATTAGGCAGAAAAGATTTACTTAAAAATGGATAAAGGCACCTAGGTAAAGGTATGTACATAACTGGATTGCAGAATACTTTCGAATTATGTACACTTAGAGGAATTTATACATAAGGAGGTACTTACAAGTTCAATTTAATAAACAGACACAAATAAACTGTAATAAATAAGGTTTGACCAAAGATTTATAGGTCTAAAGAGAGCAACTAATAGGTTTCAAAAATACATTTTCTCGTACACTAGACACCAAAAATCTATACTAATATTACAAATGCGAAAGTACATAACTGTTTGTTTGTTTGCTACCCTTTCGCGACTAAACAGCTGATCGGATCGTAATGAAATTTGGCGAGGAGATAGATTATATCCTGTGGAAGGACATAGGCCATTTTCCTCACTCATACTCATCAAAACTACCACGCGAACGAAGTCGCGGGCAACAACAAGTTAAATATGAAGCATATACCTAAAGCTCCATAACTCCACTGCAAGTTCGAAAAACTCATACATTAATACATGATGCACAAAGACATTTTTTATTGCAAAGATCTGTATCAATGCATAGAAACACACTTCCATGAATAAATTTCCATGCGAGTCACGCAGACGTATCTCACGGCTTTCCGATAGAGCTTGCACTGGGGGCACTGTAGCCAGGCACTACATAAGCTTGGCTTAGGTGCCGTCTACTGCATTTACAAACGGAAAACTGGGGTTAAAAGAAATCATAGGAAAAGTATATGTTTTTTTAGAGGTTTTTTCTATAAGTGGAAATGTTTATTACCTGTTATATTATCGACTGTCTGTCCTCCACCTATGGCATCCAGATGCCAAAGGATCTAAAGGCAAAGGTTTAAAATATTGGAACAATCCTCTCGAGTCTCACATCCATGGTTTCAGCAAATTGATGTACTAACGCGCTCACTGACGGTCGTCCACTTTTCACCGTTATGCCCTAAGTAATAAGGTTGAAAAATGGACATCCGTCAGTGAACGCGGTAGTACCTAACGTACCTATGCAAATTATGATGAACGGGTGAAATACCCTATTATTATTTACACGGAAAGAAACCTCCCCTTACTAGCATATAAGCTTTTCCCTGTAAGTGGCCCTTGCATCTTGCTTGAAATAAATTCCAAGTAAACTTCAATGTGCAATATGCTTTCGATCATTCCAAAATGAATGTCTCACCTAGATAGACTACTAAACTTAGAAATACAGCTTCTTCTTAGCGTGTCGATAATTTTAAGTCAGCCAGAACTTGGCTACGAGTCTGGCGCCTTTAGTAGCGTCCATCAGTTCCTGTAATGAGCAAACAATGGGGCACGCAGAATACGGTTTATAATGTTCCATCGTTTTCAGAACAGCGCCCAACTTTACAATATCTATAATATAAGGTCCCATTAAAATAGATGGACAAATTTTAACACAGCGTTCAGTACGTCTAACCAAAGTTATCAAGCAAAAAAAATACTGATTAAAGTGATTTTATTTTGACCTAAAATAATAAATTGCCGGCACTAGAATAAACACATACATTATGGGTAGGTACTTGCACTCGCTTCCCGCCGCGCGCGTTTTCGTAAGTAGGTACCCAATCAGTTCTGTTAATATCATTCTGTATTTCAGTTGACTAACATTTTTAGTGTATTTTTGTTAGCAGATTTTTTTCATGTAAGTATCTAATGCGTTTTTCTTAAATATTTTTTTACCAATGTCCTTATTTTGGTGGTCTGAATGATTTTTAAAAGTTTAACCAACTATTTTAAGGGGATCTTATACAGCTAACTAAGATAACTTTTAACTTTTTGCGAAGAATGACACAAATAATTAGCTGGAACCATTTAAATGACCTATACTTCGACCTGGGAAACTTCTCACACAACATTCCAACACCATCTTCAGCGCAAAAGTAGTCACAAGTTAGTGTTAGCAGTGTTTGGTCTAAAATTCCAAGTTCCTCTATACACACAATATTCACGTCTAAAGAATTGTCGCTCAATTCAATTTGTATTTCGCTGCTATTCGTATTTCTATTTCAAAAGCGATGGATTCCTTAGACGTTCGAATTGGAGCTGTGTGTACCTGACTGATTTGAAATCTCGGTGATTTATTTTATGGAAATGTTATTCGGTGGTGGTTTCTTCTGTGCCCTAGAACCAACTCTGGTTTGGTTAGGCATGCCACTATTTATAGTTCACTACTAGACATAGAACACTTCTCATGCTTCCTTTAGTAAGGTGTGATTGAGGATTGGTAACATCCGCTTCTCACCACAAAGTTATAGTCCTTTGAATATTATTTTTTTATCCCCGTCAAGCAAAAAGGGTGGTCCCATTCGTACACAAGACCACACATCAACTCAGCATTACTTACTTTTCAAACCTACATAAGCAATGCAATTGAAATAGATGGCCGGGTGCGGTACCAGGCTTGCATAAAAAGTTAGGACAGTTACAAAGCTCACATGTGTCGGGACTTGGAATCGCGAGGGGCGAGCGTTTTGTTTATTTGTCGTCTATTTGTCCCACTCGACGCGTTTCCATAATCGTATAAGAGATATCGACACGTGTACCGCTTTTATGACTTGTATGGACGTAAAGGAACAATTTGAATACGGAATGAATGGGAATGAAATTGCTTTGCGGTCTTTATGGTCCTGAAAGCGCGACTGTAACATTATCTGTAAAAAAATTACTGATAGAATTGTACATGTTGATGTTTATACTGTTCTTAACTATACATTTTTGTGCAGAAGCAGACTCCGTAAAACAATCAATATTCAATAAATCTTAGAATATCATTTCTCCTGTAGGTAAGTTACTATGAAAGTAAACATAAACGTTAAGCTAAACTAATTTATGGGCCCATTAAATCTTAACTACCAATAACTGTACAACAAAATATCATGTACTAAGGTAGGAGCTACGAGATTTTACATCTTATTCACATTTCGCGCGCACAGGGACCGAACAATTTATCATTTCCACAGCATTTCCTAGTGCTGTATAAGTTATTTTTATGCAAAAATATACTGCAAACAACGTTGAGGGGTGACATTGACGAATGAGCCCAACACGGTGGCTCCAATGGCGCTCGACCACCGCTCCGCTCAATTTCCTATCCCACTCCATGGAATGGCGGTTATTTAATCTAATTAACGCTATCCGGCGCGAAATAAAACTTTATATCAAAGAGCTAAATGTTTACCGAAATAACCACATGAAGGATTCTGTGCATTTGATGTCGAACTAAATGAGACTGTGGTTTGTCTGTACGAATGTTCCCGTGGTTTGCCCATAGTAATTATATTTATTTAGCTGAAGTCTCTCTTTCTTTTATAGATTTATGGCCGATTCCTATTCCACTTCCATCATATCGGTCCGAATCCACCAAAGATTCGACGACTCAAGTTTTTGGCCTGCTTGTGCTGACAGTGAAATCAAAAGTAACGGATAGGTGGCCCATTTGTAGCTGAGACCACTAAAAAAATTGCACTGAATAGGGGGGTCAATGATTGCATTCAGTTCCAATCCATCGTCCATTTGACCTAAAAGGTTGGACTATCTTAAACAAGACAATCGATTTCTTGGAACTTTCAAACTGATAAGTAACTTAACATTTATGTTCTACGTAGTAAATATCTAATTATCAAGCATTTAATTTATTTAAAGAGACGACTAATGATCTCATAACTGTCGCTCGATAAATGCGTGAAATCATTGTATTGATAGGTGCACAATAGGTGCATCCACTACTATCAGCAATTAGAGTCAAGTGATTGGTGTGGCACAGGGTAGTGCATACCTACAGCGTTATGTTGGTGCACAGATTAAGGTCTGCGGGGTCGCTATTATTAAGATAACAAACGGTTTATCTTGTTACAGGTAGGTACTCATGAGCGATCATATTAGCTACAACATACAACATATAGGTAGGTAGGTTGACTTGGCAAGAATCGAAATTAATTAGGAATGTATTTTCAAATTTAAATAAGAAAATAACGTCGAAGCTACATAGATTTCCGATTTTGAGATTTCAATCATTTTAGGCATGACGCAATCAAAAATATACTATTCCGATAATTCTAATGGTGGTCCAAGCTCGTTAATCGTTCATAGAAGCGAATGGCACCGTCTGGAGAAGCAAGCCAGCGCTCCGGAGAAACCTTCGCACCAGGAGAATGAATACTTGAAAGCCATGACAGAGATGTCGCAGGGGTGGATGAAAACTTGGCCGGATACTGTTCAAGTAAGAGTGTAATGAAAAAAATTGAGTAGATACAGATACTTATCCAATTAAACACTACTTTACTATCAGACTACCAACTCGAGACTAGGTAAAAATAACTAGACTAAAATGTGGAAATGTCAGTAAATCTTGTCTAAGGAAGTATTGGATAGAACGATACTAGTATCAATTTTGCACACACTCGGTATACGTTCTTACCTTAATCATCACTATCAGAAACATTTTAATAATCTGTAAAATATTCAGGGGTGTGTAGCGCTTAAACAAAAGCAAAAAGAACAACAACGCGCTGAAGAAATTGCTGCAGTCGAAGCGTTCTCAAAGAAAAAAGTTAAAAAAAACAACGCAGAAGCCATCCAAGAGGCGAAACAAAAGCTCTTTGATAGCAGCTCTTTCGGCAGAAAACTCATAAGGTAGGTGTTGATTGAATAACAATACAATTTGATCAAAGTAAAGTGAAAGAGAGCGGCAATAACTAATTAATGCGACGAGGGCTCTTCTCATTTTCCTGAATTTAAAATATCGTTATAATTTAAATTCAGGACAACAAGAGTGCGATCACAATCATATTGACTCGAATTGTCAGCAGCAAATCCAAATTCAAAATCACAGCTGTCGTATAAATGCTATTACCAAGTCAAACTAAGTTTTAGTAGAAATAAAGTTGCAGAAAAGAAAACGTTCACACCCAACTAAATAGCTAGGTATCCCTCTTCTTTTAACAGTGCCCTTCTGGAATCGAAAGCACTGGAAGAAAGAGATGCCCAAATGGAATTTTTCAAAGAAGTTAAAGAGAAAGAAGTTGAACTAGAACGGAAACCAAAGACCGTGACGTTCTGCACCTTCGATTTGGACAAAAATGAAACCGCTATGGTTGACATTCAGAAATGTAAAACAATCCAAAACGCAAAACAGAATAAAGAAATGTAAGAACTTTCAAATCATTTATTTTAGTACATGTACGCAGGTTTGATGTTCTTTGCCCCCTCGGGTGACGGCTTGATTGACCTCAGTTGTTTCTCAAAGGGTTTTGCTTCAAGGTAACACTTAGCAATACTCATCATGGTCCGCATTAATGACGATTATACAAACGATTAAGAAGTTAATCGTACTTTTAAGGTTTACGAAGAAGAAAGAAGAAGAAGCTAAAGCAAAGGAAGAAGAAAGGCTAGCCGAGCTAACAGACGCACAGCTGATGAAATATCTTCTTGAACGTGAAGAGGAGGCAGAAGTAAGTCACCTTACTATAAGTCTATAGCAAGAGCAACAACTCCGTAAATAAATAGAGATAGAACAATCAAGCCATCGAAACAAGAACAAAAATGTCTGGCTAAAAAGATTCCGTAGGTTTATTTATGCTTATATTAGGTGAATTTGCCCTAAAAAAGTTTACTCTACATAATTGTAATTAGTCTAATGTAACGGTACTCGTACTTCAATAGTCAAATAGGGTAGCTAGCTAGGATAGATCCGAAAGCAGTACGCGTGGAGAATCGTTTTCAGTCTTCTCATTGGGAAGCTTCGCTACGATAATTATTAATATTGATACAAACAATACTTCCTCCAGGCCAAAGTAAAACTCTTAGAAAAGCAAGCTCTAGACGAATATGTGGCTGAACACAAGAAGACGAAAGAAGAACGAGCTAAATGGGAAGCAAAATGTTATGCCAAAATAGAAAAGTGCCGCAAAGAGCAAGAAGAATTGAATTGTAAGATTAGAAAAGTACATCTAAAGGTAAGTTCGTAGGCAAGACAACAGGATCATCAACCACCTAATGCACTCTGTAATTTCTGACTACGCATTTAGCCCAAGCATTCATGAGAAGTTTTAGGTTCAGGGCTCCATTTCCAAGTTGCATATATTACTTACTGATAGAGCTGTATCCTGAGACTTTATTATTGGTCCTTTTCCACACAAGAAAACTTGTATCTACAAAAGCACTTTTAGCTTCCACAAGTATGGTTAAACAAATAATAGGTAATCTTTCTTTTTCGTGTGGTTAGTGCCTAACCTGATGTCAGAGTTCTTATGGGCCTCTGACTTGGCTTAACATGCCGTCAAGAAATATCTCGCAGCCATGCTGGTTTCCACACGATGTTTTCGATGTTGTTTTGTTTTCGGTGTTTTTGTGTGATAGGTAATTATGCCAATCGTTTTCAATTCTGGGTACTACTGGGTAGCTATACCAGGAGCGCACAGATTTAGGAGCTGCAACGACCTTTGAAACAGTCAAAAAATGTCAAGAAAAAGAAAAGAAACTTTACGAAGAATTTATTGAAAAAAGTAGTAAGAAAGGAGAAGAGAGGTAAAGAAATGATATTCTTATAATAACTTATAGTAATAAATCTGTGTATAGACAACGATGTCCAAGAAGTTAATGGCACTGAACCATAATCATCAGATCACAATCTTAGTCCAATACATCTAGCAATCCATTGTTCAGCTAATATTCTGAACCTGGCCAAATTGCGACGCCCTAAGAGGCTTAGGTATATTAGTAAAACAGTAGTTAGAAAAAAGATAATTAAGAATATTCTAAACTTCTAATAATTTCCAGAGCTGCTAAAAGAGAGAAAAGAGCCCAAGAGAAAATAAAACAAGATCGCAATAAAAATATAAATATAGCAGAGATAAATAAATCTATGGCAGAATACGTGAATCAAATGCAATGCAGTAACAAATGCTTCTGTGAACGACAATGTTTAATTACTAAATCTAAAAAACCGCTTATTGTGAGGAAAGCACAAGCTGAAGATGAACATGAATCCAAAGGTGGGGAATGCGTTTACGTTAAAGACATCGAATCAGAATCACACTGTTTTAAGCACTCATTTTTCGCACATGTAGTGAGTTGAGCTACAGACGCCAGCACATCAAGTTACGCGAAACTGTCAAATTCTCCCAATCAACCTTAAATCTAATAATTGAGCGATGAAGTTGAAAAAAAAAGAAATCATCATCATCTATTAAAGAAATTTGACAATTGTAGTAGCTTGATGTGCTGGCGTCTGTACACGATTACGGACAAACGCTTGCACACTGACTGGACAAGTCAACTCAAATCTGTGGTTCTTTTCTCAAAAGACCATCTCAGAAACTAATCGTATGACATGACCAGATGTGTGACCTCTTGGTTTATTTCGGTTGTCTTCTTAGAGTAAACTACTAGGAAACACCGACCCCATCTCGTTTTAAAATATGTATATTTATTTTAGACGCGTAAAAGTGTTTTTGCAATCAATTTACAAAATAAATGTAAATTGATTGTAAAAAAACACTACGCCTCGACTGTTTTGAAGGTAACTCCTGGGACCTTAGCTACGTGCAAATCCATAGCATAATATCGTATGGCTATAGACAGAGTCTAAAGTCTTTCGTATCCTTTGGGACTTGTGTTTGACAACTTCAAATGTAATTGGTCAACTGAGGACAGCCGCTTTGATTCAAGCGTAACTGCCAAATGGGGGGTCCCGCTGGGTATGATTCTCAGCCCGGCAGTATGAGTGCTTTTTTCATAAAACTGGAGTATGGAGTTCTAGATTTATGCTTGAACCGCATGTTGGATTACGACCTACTCCGTCTGACAGAGATGACCCGTATCCCAACAATGGAAACGTTATAGGCTGATTAAGTTATGCTGGAATACATGCGTGATCTTATGTTCAACAGAAAAACCTCTGCCCTACTTCGGTCCATGTAACAAGTTACTAGCAGCACTGAAGCGTCGCGAGCAGGAGCCATCGCCTTGGACCGGTGGGCAAGAAATGCACGTGCTGTTCATGAGGAACGCTGACAAAACGCTGAGCGAGTGCAAGTACAAGAAGCCGGTGAGGAGAGTTGTTGATGTGAGTAAATAAAAGACTATTTGTGTCATCATCTCATCTTCTTCCTAGCCTTTTTTTGGTTATTTACAAAGAGATTTCAAAGACTTATAGAGCGGACCAGAATCTTTTTAATTTTTACATGACGAACGGGCGTATGAAACTAGACAGACCGATTTGTTATATTATAAGTAGTTACAAATATTGGATTAAGATTTTCTTCGTCTTGTCCCGTCTATCGCTCATAAATTTTTGAATATCTTTGGTTATTTATGAACCCACATATTTGATACTTTGATTATTATTCGCATAAAGAACATCCTGAACATTACGTTTTATAAATAAAGGTAGCTCCTTTATGGGAACGAATTAATAAATTATGTTTGTGGATGTTTCGTGGCTGTCTACCGCACTCGAGTGTAGCGTGTTTTAGCGTCTACTGTAGTAGACCATAATTTTCAAGTCAAACTTGGTATCGAATGGACTTACAAGGTCCATTTGATCTGTCTGTATTTAAGGAAGCCATCATTATTATGAATGTAGTACTATTTCGTAAATATTTATTACAGGAATACAGAAAGAATAATGCGTTGGACGAAACTACCCTTCCTATACAAAATTACAACTGAAAAACTATACTACTTACTTTGAATTTTCGGTTTTAAATGAAATAAAAAACAATTTCGACAATCATTATACTACGTTTTATTTTATACTACAAAACATTACTATATACAAAATATCTGTCCTTACATTCAAGTACCGAGCTGTTTCAATTCTTCAATCCATTTCTAATATGTACCATGAATAATTTAATAAGAAAATTTTATATTTGTTGAAACACTGTTATGCTTATCTATTAAATAACAAAATAAATAGCTAGAAATCACAATATACATGCGTGGTCAAAAGCATTCTTGAAATTAATAATATTGTTGAGGTACAGAGGTAACATGGACTCTCGACCACAGCAGCATTTCTGTAGTATTTCCTTCGTAAAAATGATTGCAGAAAGGCAAAATATAAATTTTTTAATTACCCTAAAAACAACTTTAAACGATTGAGTTTTCCGCACAAACAGCCGTTCAAATTGTAAAGTTTTTTTTCTAAACAATACCAATACCAAAAAACCGCGTTAGTGGACAAAACTCAAGCGTATAAAGCTGGGAATATATTCTTAAATAAATTGTACAACACACAAAATCCTTGTTAAACCAATAAAGCCTAATAAAGTACGTATTTCTATTGAAAAAGGTGATTACCGGAAATATATTGAGGCGATATTACCCTCTTAGCTTACAAAGAAGTTTCTATTCAAGGAATCGTGTATCGTACTCCTAAGTTGTCTGTGGTCTAGTACTTGGACTGCTTCTGCTTGATCACGGCCTGTACACACTTGGCCATAGTGGGCGATGCGCGGCTGATCGGGTCGGTCATGAAGAAGTCTTCTAATGTCTTCAGCTGCACGTCTACCTTGCCAGATACTGGCTTTTGTTGGCTCTGTGGATTTTATTGTTTTTGTTAATTATTTGAAAACAAACAAAATGTAAATGTATATTGCAAAGTCGTCATAATTTGTTCAATCATTATTCCGATATGTAGCCCTTTGTATTAATTCAGAATCCAGTCCTTTGACAGTGATATTTATGCCCATTGCAATAAGGGTGCTTTTGGATTGCCACTGACAAGTCCTTCAAAACCAATAAAGTGATCTTTGTCGGAAGCAAAAGGGCTATACAACCAACCTTCCTACCCAAATGTATTCCAATATCAGTTTTTTACAGAGTAATAGAAGAACAAATATTCAATATTGCGAACACTCCTTATCAATATTAGGTAGATAGAATACTTTGCATACCTGTCCGAGAGACCTGGCCTGCGCGAAATAGTTATTGGCCTGGACATCGCCGTACGTGACTAGCGCTGGGCTGATCTGACTGAGACGATCGCGAACCTCGTCCAGGTTGTCGTACGGAAGACGCTGGCCTATTACTTCTGATAGTGCTCTGTGGACAAGAGAATATTTCGTTCATTAATAGAAGAGCAGTTTTTCAAATTGATGTGGTTTAGAGTACCACTGCTCTTGACTCGGGATGACAGCATAAGAGTATACGCGACGTTGCAAGGACGTCACCTTCTGTCCTGCAACGTTGCACATGACAGGACACGCAACATTTTGCGGCTCAATTTTGAAAGCGAACGCACCGGCGTATTCCGTCAAGTGCCTCCGGGCCATTCACTAACATTTTGAGAGCCTCGCATGTCGCCCGATTTGTTCCTTAGTATATCCGAAGCTTAGTGTATCAGAGCTCAAGGCGACGTGGAAGCTTTTTCGGGTTTGTAGCGGGGCTCTATTTGAAGTGGAAGTATGAAGAATGGGGAACAGACAGTTTACAGGTGACATATGACATGTTTTATTAACCTAATGATCTTCCAGTCCTCGCGCGCCTTCCCGGGCGGCGACACGGCCACGAGCGTCTGCTGCGCGCGCCCCTCCGCGTTCACGTACGTGGCGCGCTTCTCGGTGTACGCGGCGCCCGGCAGGACTATGTCCGCTATCGCTGCACCTGCGTCGCCGTGGTGACCTGCGGGAAAATGTCAATTACTGACCATTCCTATAATAGACAATTTGAAAGTGGAATAGGGGAGACCAGGGGAAATTATACTTTTGCGGTTTAGTGAAACATCGAGGAGAAAAAGCGTAGAACCCCAATAAGAGTTTTACGAGTTCCACCTACAAATATTGGAGAGTCAAGACGGTATTTCTCTCTTCTTCAGACCAACGGTAACCGCCACCTAGGGTAGCCTATGAGAGCGTCAGATGTTGTCATTCTATAATCACGCAAGGCCTAAATCCTACAACAGTCTAATAAGAAGTTCCATGGCTCGCAGCAGTCGCTCCATGTCAATGCAGTTGGCATTAGGTTAGGCCGATGATGAAGATTTCGTCTCCTACCTTGGTAGATGACAGTAGCGTCCTTAGGCAGCTGGTCTCGTGTGACGACGCCGCTGTCGGCTCCCAGCAGGTACACCACCTGCGGCCCCTCCTGCAGCACCTTGCCCACGCCGGGCTGGTAGCCGATGTCCAGGGCGGCTACCTGGGATGCCGTGCGCTGGAGGACGTTTAACACCTGCAAGTAGATAAAAATATTTAATTGGGATCTCAAGGTCACCCTATGGGGGTCGGAGATTAAATCCCTACCTAAAGTGTCAAAGAGGGATCATTTTCGTCCATAAAGGGACATCCTCGGCCACAATGGGACATTAACATTCACTAGAAGGCAATATAACCTTTTTTTTATAGCCTATGCTGTGTCCCACTATTCAGTTTTATGCAATTACTGGCCACTTTTACCCCGTGCACATGATCAGATCGATATGGGACCAAAATCGTTAATTTTAAGACAACCTTTTTATTTATCCATCTGTACGTATTACTGCTTCCAACTGAGGACCCAAAATTAACAATAATAATATATATTATCTGCTTAGCAAAATTTTTTTCAAAAGACTTCAAAAATATCAATCGTGACGCCCTCTGGCGTCTATTTTTGGTCGAACATAAAATATCATCTATTATAAACCTACCTTCCAGCTCTTATCCTGTAGTTTGTCCTGCAGACGCAGCGCTAACTCTTGCGTATACGCAAGTATGGCGGCGCCCTCCGGTGTCTTGAGCTGGTCAGCTCCTAAGATGACGACGGGTCTCTGGGCTGCTTCCAGACGCTTCAGGACCGCGTGTGATGAGGAACCGGTGGCCAGGTCTTTGATGGCTGACGCTGAGTCGCCTACATGCTGTGGGATGAAGATAGAATAGCTTTAGTGGCTGATACATAGCGAAACAAATGCTAGTATGGAATAACAATGCTGGGACGTTGGTCTAGTGTTGTCATTAGACGACAAGTAAAGCGCAGGCTGCTTAGCGTTTTGATCTCCGCATAGGGAGAAATATTAGTTGATTTTTCTATTAGGAACGTCTCAGCACTGGACTGTTGTGGCCAGTTCATGGCAGTGGGACTCGCCCCTATTGCATGGGTCTTAAAACAGGGGAAATATGAGTGTATTTCTTACGTCTGTGCCTATACCTTAGAGAAATAAAGCCCTGATGATAAGTTGTCACCATCTGACTAGCTTTTAAAAAACTATTTCGGGTCCGGCATCCAATCTAACCCGATGCAGTCGAATAGTGCAGTATTTTACATGGATCGACTGCCTATCTATGTTTCACAACCAAAGCACTGGGTAACACAATATGTATGCAGCAAAAAAAAAAATGTTCCTTACAATGTATTCATAAGTGAGATCCACTTTGGGCCCGATAAGCGCTACATCGGTGTCCTTGTGTATGAAGGCCTTGCGTATGCGCGCGTTCAGTAGCGGGGCCTCGAAGCGAGTGTTAGTGCCGATCAGAAGCACGAAGTCGGCGTCCTCCACATCTGTGAAAGAAATAATTTTTTCTCGAAAATAATCACACAGTAACGTCAACCGGATTGAAAATATTCTATTTAACGATAAGTCGTGGTTATCGTCAGGGTCAAAATCTTTCCGCATGCCAAATTTACGAACTACACGTGAAATCAGCTGTTCCTTCCTAGCTATCGAGTTCATCGAACTCTTCGTCGCGGTTGCCGTTCGCTTCGTGGGTTCTGTCACGGTAACGATACATTGCGTATGAGGAAATAAAACAAATCAAATTTATTGGATTCCCATAACATTCCTGAAATAATTTTTTGTACCGGTCATCTTAGTATGATATACTGAATTCACCCCATCAGTCTGCGGAGGGCTGACCCTTACACCCTGTATATACAATTAAACGATGATAAAGATTAGGAAAAATGTTAATGTTATGTCCGTTTTACAGTCAGTCGCACATTCATTTTAGCAACTTAACATTGGCAGAGTCTTTATGTCGTGGTAGTAAGGGCGGTTTTCGTAGAAAAAAAACTCACTGGCGATCTTAGTGTTGCAGAGGTATGAGGAGCGCAGGTCGATGCCGGCGCCCTCCAGCGGGAAGTACTGCTCGGTACACGTGTTCTCTGAGCCCAGTCTGTTCACCAGGTCTTTCAGAGCCACCAGGGATTCTGCGTCAGCCAGGTCACCGGCGACGGCCAAGAGCTGATGATAATGAGAAAGTAATTAGATCATGGAACAGTGAAACTTTATGTGTAGGCTTTAAAGAAATGAATGAATCCCACGTCCAGGTTGCAAAAATCTGGGATTCTGAGAGAGAGAGTAGGAAGATCTTGGATTTTGAGAGAGAGAGAGAGAGAGAGAGAGAGAGAGAGAGATCTGGGCAAATGGGGTATCTTCGACGCAACCCAAACACAGTGCCAGTGTAGAGCCTCTTGGCAGAGTATGTCCACCTTCTTTCCTGCCCATTCTGCACTTTACAGAATTAAGGACGCTAAGGATATAGATGTGAGGTGGCCATTTTCGAAAATCGCATAAATTGGAAAAGGAATTGGTTAACATCATAATACCTTGCCGGGCGGGCAGTCCCTCAGAGCCCTGGCTGCTGCTACCATGGCGTCCTCCCACTCCACGGGCGACAGGTTCCCGCGCGAGTCCGTCATCATCGGCGTCACCAGCCGCTGGCGCTTCAGACCATCGCAGGCGAAGCGGGACTTGTCCGATAGCCATTCCTCGTTGATCTCCTGTAATCAGATATATTATGTAGAATCATATCTATACCAATATCGTAAAGAGATAAAGTTTGTATGTTTGTAAGTTTGGAGGTAGGGGGTTATCTTCGTAACTACTGATCCGATTCTGATGAAATGTTACACAAATTCGCTCGTTCGTTTGGAAAATCAAGTTTTAACAAAGATGTAAGCATCCTGCTTATTGTTTGATTCGTGAAAATGCACATAGGTGACACGTAAGAGCTGCTGCTGCTGCTGATTTTTGTTATACAAAAATGTAAAAGGTAATGCTATGCCTCAATACTCAATCACTCACTTAAATGAATCCAATGCAGAAGTCAAGTAATCTAGAAACCAAATACAATTCTTAAAATATAAATATTAATAACTTACCTCATTGGTCCTCGGGAGAATACGTAACACTTCATTCGTACGAGTAGCAATGACGATGTTGCTACCCAGGGGGTCTAAAACATCTACGGAGTCAATCTGTAACAAAACATTAAGATCACTTAACAGCCAACAGTGTTACGATAGCGTAGAGGATAGGGACTACTAACTAGCATTTAGGAATCAATTAACTATTTTATTTGTGATCCGTCGTTTCCCATTCAAGCAAATCTTTCGTAATTGACTGGTAATTACATCACCTTAAATGTGACTTTACAACAGAATACTGATCAGACTTGATGTTAACGCCTTTCAAAGACCCAAATTGCTGCTCTCTGGACCCCAGTGTGAGGGAGGATCATCGATCTTGTAGAATATAGGTTAAACTGCTTACCCTCCTGGTTTCCCAGGGTCGTGCAGCAAAGCTGTAGGGCTTGGAGGTGAGAGCGCCAACTGGGCACAAGTCAATGATGTTGCCAGACAGCTCAGACAAGAACATCTTCTCTACGTATGTTCCGACCTGGAGAAATGAAAATTAATTAGAACATAATCCTTTTGAAAATTACCAAAGTTTAAAAAGGATTTTTGAAGGTCAAAAGGTATAAAAGACACCCACTGTATAACACAGTGGGTGTCTTTTATACCTATTTACCTTCAACCTTCAACCTATAATATTCACTAGTCCCTAAAGTTATAAACTGTTAAAAGCGGCGTCACACTTCTTCCATCTAGTAGCTAGATGCTGGCGAGTTTGTTGTGATTCTTCTTCTACAAACTCTAGATTTTAATTACAAGGTACAGTACCAAGACCATAAATATGGCGAGATTATCGAGTTCCGACTCTCCTACTCATGCCTGTAGGCCTGTCTGTTTCTAAAGATTGATGTCTCAAACCATCACAAACCTGCATGTCAGATCCTCTACCAGTGGTACCGAAGTCGTCAACACCAGCCACCTCGGACGCGAAACGGATGCAGCGCGTGCAGTGGATACAACGCGTCATTATGGTCTTGATCAGGGGACCCACGTCTTTGTCCTCAACAGCTCTTTCGTTGAAAAAAAAATAAAATAATGAAAATAATATATATATTTAGAGGACAGTGTTGTTGGCCAGATTTTGTTAAATTCCTTGTGCTGTTTTACACCAATGGATAAAAAGGCGAAGTTACATTGATTGTTACATGATTACAGATGGCGCCTAAATTTAATGCAAAGTGATATTTCACATTTGTTCATTCAATGATTATGTATGACTAGCACTTTGCCCGCGACTTCGTCCGCGTAATGAGATTTTCCATACAAACAAAATTCCCCCTTTTCACCCCCTTAAAGGTTAAATTTCCAAAAACCCCTTCTTAGTGCTCCCCTACATTATAATAGGAAGCCGTGTATAAAATTTCACATTCCTAGCCCCAGTAGTTTCGGCTGTACGTTGATATGTCAGTCAGTCAGTTCTCCTTTTATATATATAGATAAGATCAATTAATCAGTGCATGGAGTTAAAGAATAACAAAAAAGTATACTCACCGCTTGCCAGAGAAATGAATATCAGTAAACCGACTTCTGTCAGATCCAAAGGCCATAGACTGATCTTGTAAGTCACATTCTCCACCCTGGTCACAGATGGGGCAATCCAGAGGATGGTTGACAAGGAGGAACTCCATCACACCCTCACGGGCTTTCCTGGTCAGGTCTGAGTTGGTTTTGACCCTCATGCCCTTCATCACGGGCATGGCACAGGCGGCTGCGGGCTTGGGGGATTTCTCAATCTCGACAAGACACATGCGGCAGTTACCGGCGACGGCAAGACGCTCATGGTAGCAGAAACGAGGGATCTCTACTCCTACTTGGGCTGCTGCCTAGTAGAAACAGACAAATTATGTTATATTTATCAGTATTGATTAGTTTCATGGATGTACTGATGTCTTTTCTCAGTATAAAAGTGAGAATTGTGTTGTTATTATTATTTCCGTTCTTCATTGTTACAACACATCTCTTAATTTTTTAAATATTCCTATATAAATAATATTTTTAAAAAAGCATTTAAAAATATAAAAATAGTAGCCCACGAGCATCGAGAACAGGATCGGAACTACCGGTGGTTAGGGCTATTGAGAGAGGAACCTCCTAACAATAAGCGCCGTGCCCAGAAGTACTGCTTCCTGAATCAAGCTCTTGATCCAGCTGTCTAGCGAGAGCCTTCTCAGATGTTGGACGAGGCTATTGGCTATTAAGCCATTGTCCAACATGACTATCGGTACAATGACTGCTGTACTCAAATCCCACATGTCGACATCTTCGTCATCTTTCTCTGCTTTCACGAGGTTCTCATCATCCGTGACCGTAATATCAACGATCATTGCACGATGCTCTAATCGATCTATCACCACTATATCTTCAGAGAGCTGTTGAACTGCCTTTATTTGTAAGAAAGTGTAATTTGCAAGAGCTTCTCACTGGGTCATCTTAAATAATTATCAGTACAGCTGTTAGCTATGCTGACTGTTAAAGATGACAAAAATATTGTATATCAATAATTTATCTGCAGTGGCATGTTGTATTGCAGTTATCCACAATCAGCATTGCAGGTATAAATGTGTTTAAGGTTGTCTGTTGAAGTTTATGTGCCTGTTTCTTTTAGGGTTGCGGAATAAATGATTTTATTATTTAGATGTAGATGAAACAAATAGTAATCTTGTTGGATACTGGATACCGGATATTCGGCTAGCTTTGAGTCCAGATGGCTGGATATCTGGCTGCCAGATTTTAGACCGATTCGGATTGAGTTAATGCTGCCACATAAGTGCGGAGTTTACGAAGCCAAGCATTTTAGTATATATTCACCATAATTTTCCACTTGTTAATTTTGAGTACCATATTATTATCAATACATTACAATTTTGTATTTGTAATTATAAATACATGGTGTTTATAAGCTACTGTCGCACGATTTATCTGGTGTTAATGAGAAATTAATGATTTCTTTCATATTTGGTATCCGTCCGGATAGTGGGTTACTATATGGTATCCGTCCAATTTTTACCATTTAGGCCGGATAACAGATAGTTACCAGATATCCGTTTCATCTCTAGTGTGAACTCTATCATGGGCACACACCCTTGATGCAAAAAGTCTTCTTAAAATTGCACAACCAAGTTTTTTTCTCTTAATGCAGCCTTAGCACTCACCATCTAAAGAATTTTTTGGATCTTCTTCCTAGCACATCAATAGAACAAAAGCTCAAATAAGGTTGGCCCACTCTACTCACTATTACATATAAGCTCATCAAAACCGTTTAGTTTCATTTCTGAACTGTTAAAAAGTAAAAATGATGGAATAACCAGAATATGAATTAACTAACACCATCATATTTTTTCCTCTTAATGGTTTATAAACACATTTGTGTATTTATTAGGATTACTAATTGAAGTAAAAAATATTTGTATTTGGTTACTCAAAAGTTTTGCAATGGAAATTTGCTAATTGGGACAACTTAATGAAATAACCTTTACTTTATTATTTGTAATTTTAAGAGACATAGCCAGGAGAGGACATTGCAGGAATAAATAATAAAATTAGATTCCAAACTAGATAACTGAGCAGCATTTATCAATTACTTACTTGTAAGATAGTGGTGCCAGGTAAAACTTGGACAGGTTTGTCATCAATGAAGACTTCGAATGTTTCTGGAGGAGGTTGCACTTGGGCAGCATAAGAGCGAGCCGCCAGCGGTGCAGCACGCACCGGCGAGCTCAGCGTAAGCGCCCTGATTAGCGGCTGGCGCAGCATTTTCTGCAGCAAACACCAATACGTTTATAACGAATGTCACACCTAATTGAATATCTTTTCACAGATGCTCGCACTCAGTATCTGTTTTACTAGTATCTTGTTAGCCGTACGACTACAATACGGCATGAGAAGCCTTTTAAAACACTCCAAATACAAGCAATTCTTCTGTTATTATTACATAAGAATCAACACCTAACCTAAATAAATATAATGAAAACTGAGGCTTTTTCTACTCTATTTAGAATAAATTCACATTTTAAAACACATAAAAATAATTACTTATTGTAATTTACGCCGTATTTTCGTTAAATTCGTACCTAAAAATATGTATCGAAAATCTTTAGATAAGTGACAGCTGCAAGAACTGTCACCAGTGTCAAAAACAGTAAAGTTGAGTAAAGCGAAATACTCATATGCAGAATTACGGTTTTGTGGACAATGATACTAGTCGATTATTTAGTCCGACTGCTCTATAAAACTATAAAAAATTGAAGAATTGAAATTTTCATATTTTTCATTCATTCTTTCATTCAATCATTCGTTCGACAACTGTCAAGTTTTCTTCCTTTTTTCTCCTTCTCGCTCACATTGTGCCGGGGCGTGTGGTTGTTGCATAGAAAGAAAAAGTTTTTTGTATCAAAAATGGCAGTAGGAGACGTAAAAACCGCACAAGGCCTCAACGAGCTGAACACATACTTGGCCGATAAGAGTTATGTGTCCGGGTAAGTCGATTTTTTATGATAAAATTGAGATCCACGTCAACCTGACACAGATTGTAAGAAACTTTTATAACCTCAAACTCGTAAGTAAAGGAAATTATAGATCCTGTCCTAAAATATTCTAAAAGCCGGTATTACTACCTAGTCATTTTTGTTATCTTCAATCCTATATGGAACAAGGTAACTTGACCTTGGCAACCAGCTGTATGTTAATAAGTCGCCATATTCATTGATCTTGGTTATTTTTAGTTACACACCAACTCAAGCCGATGTTCAAGTGTTCGAACAAGTCGGCAAGGCCCCGAACGCAAGCTTGCCCCACGCCCTCCGGTGGTACAACCAGATCGCTTCCTACGCTGCTGGAGAGCGCAAGGCTTGGGTTGCTGGAGCCAGCCCGCTGACCGCTGGCGGTAAGACCACCACAGCCCCCGCACCCGCCGCCAAACCCGCCGATGATGACGACGATGACGTCGACCTATTCGGATCTGGTGATGAGGAAGAGGTCAGTAAACTTTCACCTTTAGTTTAGTACTTTCTAATTACAATTTTATACCTACAGACATAAAATTAAATTCCCTTCTTTAACAGGATGCAGAGGCCGCGAAAGTTCGTGAGGAACGCCTCCAAGCCTATGCTGCCAAGAAATCCAAGAAGCCTGCCCTTATTGCCAAGTCATCTATACTCCTTGACGTCAAGCCTTGGGATGATGAAACTGACATGAAGGAAATGGAGAAACTCGTCCGCACCATCGAAATGGATGGTCTCCTCTGGGGTGCTTCCAAACTTGTCCCTGTTGGGTACGGTATCAACAAACTGCAGATCATGTGCGTCATTGAAGACGACAAGGTCTCTGTCGACCTTCTGACAGAAAAGATCCAGGAAAATGAAGATTTCGTCCAGTCTGTTGATATTGCTGCTTTCAACAAGATCTAAGATGTTGAGCCTATTTAATTTTAAGTTTACTTTTGAATAAAATCAAAGTTTTTCCACATATATTCACTTTTATTACACATTTATAAAAGCTATGTACATAGTCAATCTAACACAAAAATAATAGTCGGTCAAATAAACCAGTGCAGACAATGTGATGCATTTCATTAACATTTAAAAATTCCTAATTTGTTCACTCTTACTACTTAGTGTCTTTTCAACATTAGTAATATAATAGTTATTTATAATAAATATCACAATTCATAAAACAATTAAATGATTATGCACTCTTATAGACAACCACACAATACTTTGAGATTAGTGTACCTACATAAAAGTTGTCACAAATTGCATGTAGAAACAAGTATTTAGACAGTAAAAATGCAATACTCTTGTATTTACCATTTCTATGAGAATCTTTGTTTACATACAAACTTGTCAGTAGCTAAGCATTTCAGAAAACGAACTATTTTATGTAAAGCAGTCTGTACAAATCTTACATCATGGAACTGATGGCTGATGTGTAAGTTAGTAAAAGAAGCTCCTGCTAGGGCCTGTTTCATTCAACCAGAACATTAGTCAATAATGTTAGGCCAAAAAGTTCATAATTCATCACTGATATCCAGTCTTGCCCCTATTCCGTGACTAGCAGGTGTTTCAAGGTAATTAACACTCATTCAACGTGGACACCACTTGGTATAGGAACACTGTCGCCAACATTAGCTTGCAGGAACATGTTGGGAATATCATTGCCAAAATAGATCTTATTGTTACGTGCCAGAGCGTCGTATCTCTTCAATTCTAAATACTCTCTTGTTAGCAGCATTTTGTTTGCCTCCGCCTGTTTCTTCAAATGATAGAAGTCTGCCTCTGCTTTCGTTATCTGTTTGGCTCTGTGTATGCTGTCTTCAATAAGTTCAATCTTCTGCAACGATTCTTTCTCCATGATTTTCTGTTCGTATTGAATTTTCGCGACTTGAGCCTCCTTTTCCGCTTCGATGACGGCCTTCCGTCTTGCTGTTTCTGCTTCTTTTTCAACAACCTGTGGACACAGATTATGGTGTTGAATGGTGGTTGGTTTTCTCAGAATGTTATGAAAGTGCTAGTTTGTAATTTGTCAATTACCTTTTGATGTTGTGCAGCTATAAGGAGTTTTGACTTCTCTGCTTCCATCAGTTCATAATTCTTGCGGATTGTCTCTGGTATCTTTGGTTTCGTTACCCTGACGGCTTGCACCTGAAGCCCTGGCGCCATTTCGTGCAAATCTCTTTGTAGAGCCTGCGGAAATCGCAAATAGCTTTAACTAAATGGGAAATGGTGTTTTACTTGGGCCATTATAACGAATAAGAGACTGCAAATTAGCAAAAGTAGCGTATGACGGCATTCAGGCTACCGCTAAAAACAACAACGATTTTCGAAGGATTGCTGGTGGAGTGCAATTGGAGAGACCTGTTCAGTTCCAACAGCAGAATGTTATAGGCCAAATATGATGTAAAGAGATACACTTACAGTTCGTAAATTCTCGTCAATTTGATCGAACAGATCGATGTAGACTTCGTGTAGCGTGTGAGCGCTACAGAACTGGTTCAGCTCGTGATGCACCTTGTTGAAGATCAGTGTCTTGTCGTAGTCTGCCGTGAAGTTACGCACCATGTCTAGCACTGGAAAATGATAAGTATTTTTTATATTATGTATTTACAAGTTATTATACTGAAGGTAGCAGGGAAGCCAGGAAGGAATACCTAAATTTGTAATGACATCAAGTGCTTAGTGTATCCCGGAAGTTCACAGAATTCATAGCGAGAATCAGTGGCACACGAAGTTTTGATTTGAGCCCAGTCAAGTCGAGCTACTATTGCACTTTGTTGGATTCTCAACTTCTCACTACAGCGAAGGTTGAAAATCTAGTGCGCGTTAAAACATCACAACGTGGGCTTATATGTCTGGCGATCAGCGAAACTTGGTTGTAAATCTGCCTACCACTTCGGAGAATGGAGTCCTAATTATAAAATAAATAAAATTTATTCAAAATAATGAGGTACAATGTTGTGATGGCTCAGAGGTTAAGGCCTCGCCTCTCATGCATAAGGTTGTGGGTTCAAATCCGGGCAAGTACCAATGTGACTTTTTCAATTCATATGTACTTTCTAAGTTTATCTTGGACATCACAGACATCGGTGAAGGAAAACATCGTGAGGAAACCTGGACTTATAATTAATATAAGTCTGAAATCGCCAACTCGTCTTGAGCAAGCGTGGTGATCAATGCTCGTGCCTTCTCTGTATGAGAAGAGGCCTTTGCCCAGCAGTGGGACAGTAACAGGCTGGTATTATTATAATGCGGTACAACGTTTACAGTTTTTCTTAAATCTATGTCAAGTTCACCCATGATTTGTGCCTGAACTAGGTAATATTGAAAAATTATACATTACATACAATTGAAATGGAATACCTACCACTCGGGGGTTCCAGTTTGTTCACCACCTCAATCCGCTCGAAGTATATCATGACGCCGCCACTCGTACCACAAGGTACATTCTTTACCTCATCAGTTTGAAGAGTGGTCTACAATACAAAAGCATAATTATATTACTTACTGAACAGAAATTATAAGCATATTTGGTGACAGTTTATGTCCCTCCATTGTTCAGACTAGACCTTTTCACACCTCAATGGGATTGGCAGACAGACAGACAATTAGCTGAGTTGGTTCATAGAATACTTTAATCCCAGTTGTACCAGTACCAGTGTGTCCCATGGGATAATTTCCGACATACACACGGGCGACAAAGCTAGTAAACTAAACTTTGTTATCTTACGGGAATCCAATCTGTTAATCACTGAGCAGTTAAAAACCAATTGGATTCAATAACAGTAGATAAAGAGAGATTTCTATCTAAATCTTTACACTTCTTGGCTTTGAGTAACTGATTACCATTGTCTGTGACACAGAAACTGGTTGGGCCATGGCAACAGTTTGATTATGATTGCCAATTACTTAATCAACATTACTTAACCCACATTAGTCAATTGAATCTTTCAACCAATTGATAAGCCAATGCCGTTTCCTACTGCATTAACCAATTGGCTGTTAGGACACAATACATACCTCATCGCCTATTCCCAACTTTGTTGGAGCCAACTTCTAGTCTTCCCAGACACAGCTGAACACCAGCAAGCATAGCATGAACACTGTAGAAACGAGTTAGGTCGGCAGAAGAATCGACAAAATGACAGATCAACAAAAGAAATCGGTTCATTTCTGCATTGGTCATGCTACGCGTGCAGTATTATACATGGAGCAACTGCCAACTACCTATCTGACCTCCAAAACCCAGTTTCAGGATTAACACAATATTGCTTGATAAGATAGTATTAGGTTTTCAGATTTTCCGGATTCTAACTACCCATACATAATACCAGGAAAGAAATAAATTACCTGTATAGATTTATATGATGTTAGTAGCGGAATCATCATATGAAAACCAGGCTGGCTGGTTACTGGGAGCAACGCTCCTCCCTGAAAACGAGGACATTATAGGTATAAAAATATTAAACAAATTTTCCTGCTTTTACAGATGTGTACCTATGTTCCAGTTGATGTTACTCATTTTACAGAAAACAGACAAAATTTAAAGGTATGCAGCCAAGAGAAAGCAAGCAGGGGTCATTACATTAACCTGTTGATGCTAGCCTATTAATCTACATCATGTAGAAAGTGCTGAAAACGAAAAATAATGTCCGGTGACTAAACTACTGGATATATTCTATTGAATTTTTGTATGCAGACTGTGAATGTGATGAGGTATTTGCAGTTTAATTTATTGTCGTATCATTGGCACCATCCTGTATTGGTGCTCGTGATTATGGTTATAATATGTGACTGACAACATAAAATAGAAAAGTGCAATTAGTGGTTAGTCAGTAAAAATGTCAGCTTATCTCTGACATTGTCCTTATCTATGTTTTTATATTGTTTTTTATCTAGTTGACAACAATACTAACTGCTGTTATCTTTCTTTAACAGAAGCCATTACATTAATCTGTCTCAAGAAGAAACTGCCATACATATGAAGTTTGAGAGTTTCTTGGCTAGTTAATATTTTATTCCATATTTTGAATGCCCAATAGCGACAGGTTTGTCCATACCATAAAAGAGATTTTACAGACAGAAAACAATATACTCTTGTTTTGGACTAAGGTTTACATGCATGACTTGTCAAGAAAAGTCTGTTCTTTGATGACTGGACCTGGCGCAGTGCCAAAAACATTTTCAAAATTCTCTTTATCAAACATGAATACAGCAGATTACTATCTGCTGAATTACTAACTAGTTACTACTAGTATGTATTGGCATATTTGTGGCTATTACTTACTCGGTAATACACGCCTACATGACCCTCTTCCACCTTGTGCAAGGAAAAATGCACAGTTACTCCAACTGCCAGTATCACCAACGCCAAAACTGATGATTGATCCGCCATAACCGGACTGAGGAAATATCACAGTTTATTAAGTAATAAAATAATAACAGCCGAAACTACTAAACAATTACGGACAATTTAATTCACCTCCACAAATCCAAGTGAACACTCACGATTAGCGGTATGATGAATGAATAATAATATTTTATTGTAAACACAAGATTTGGTTGCTTATTTATTAGGTTTTAATGCGCGCCGATCATTATGTACCAGATAATTTAGTGTTTATTCTTACCACGACGATTTTTCGATTTCGCACAAATAGCATTATTCAATGACATTTCATTTGACAGCTTTTCTTCAGTTTAGAAACGCGATTCTTTGGAAACGTTTTAACTAGATTTTACATTTGGTAGCCCGCGAAATTCCATTTTCTTGCGTTTTTAGCAATTTTCAGGTGATTGTCAGGTCCGGTTGTATGAAAAATGATTCGCTCAATTAACACGTATGTACTTACAGAATTACAAGTATTAAAATCGTCAATAATGACGTCCCTTTCCTTAACCCCGTTGAATGAGTTTTTCATGAAAAAGTTATGAATGCGCGACTCATTTTTCATCAACGTACAAACTGAAAATTACCTGCTAATTGCAAAAAAAGTAAGAAAATTGGAATTTGGCGGGCCACCCCGGCGCTTCCACCATTAAATAAATTGTAAGTACTTATTGTATAATAATTAGTCATTAGAGTTCAAAGAAATGTTTTATGGTTTCTAAAGCGGTCGATATTCAAATAACTTTTTCATATTGCTGAACGAAAACAATTTATTTTCTCGAACACAGACGTTCTACAAATATTCGTCTAAAAACGCCCGAACGTTTTTAGACGAATATTGTTCGACGTTTGTTACATAACGCATCCAAAGAAAATAGTATAGGCAGGGAATGGGGTCATCAGTCACCGCCACAGCATGACAAAAACAAACGACACGTCTATTTTAAAAATAGTTATATTTATTGCTGTTCGGAGCTATTTCCTTCCGCGGCGCTAACATAAGATTTCCCTTCGGCATGTATAGCATCCAGCACATTGTTCATCGTACTTTTCAACGCTCTATATTCTTCAAGTGCTTTAGCACATAATTCGCCTTCCGGAGAGTTGCCCGGCTCGATGAACAGCATTTCTAGGGACCGTTTCAAATATTTCTCGGCAGATGTTAATTCATCCTGGAAACAGCCGTATTTTTAATTAACACACCTCTGGCCGGCTTTAAACACGAGCCTAGTTTTACGTTATTTTATTATTTTCTTACCATATACGCTGTGACTGTGATTTCTCGCCCATCAAAGAGTTTTTTCGCTAACTGGACCATTGCAGCATGGAGTTCGTATAATGTGATCGCTGTAATATTAAAATGATCGAAATAAATTTCGTTTTTTTTTAAGTTTTTGGGCTATGGAATAATAAGACCGTAAATTGGGAAAATAATCGTGGTAAAATACCATTTTTTTTATTAGGTGTACCTTTAGTTCTGGATATTCCGGGACAAAGTGTTTCAAGGACAGGGAGGATTTCTTTGCACAGTTCCATTTTACGTCTCACGAGTTTCTTGGTGGGCCGTGGTTCCCTGTTAATGGTGTCACGCAAAACTCCTGCCAGGCGCTGTTTAGCTTCCAGAAGTAAATAATGGTTAGGAGCCAGAATTAGTGACACGTTTCTTATGTATTCCTCGAGTTCTTTTTCATCTTTTTTGTCTGTGAAAGAAAAGATGTACGTGTTAATTCAAGAAGCATAACATCGAGTGGAGTGGGGGAGTGGGAGGACGTAGAAGTCTTTGCTCCGGAGTAGACAGTTCAGAGACAGCAAAACAACAGAAGTGATAAAAAACTGCTTAATTGGCTACTGGCCCCTGAATCGATTTCCCTTTTAAAGATGCATAATGAAGTGCAAAATAATGTCGCTACAGGTCAATTGCCCGAAAGTCTGTCAATCAGTCTTACCAAGGGGTATCATATTACCCAATACTAACTGGGTTGTGGAGGTCAGATAGGCAGTCGCTCCATGTAAAACACCGATGACACACAGATGCATCCGGTTAGATTGAAATTCGACCTCAACATAGTAGAGCTAGGCCGATGATGATTAAATTGCAAATGTTTGTGCCTTACATCTCAGAAGAATGTAATCATTTATGGTTTTTTGGTGGGAATTAATAACAAAGAGGCGAGAGCCGAAACAATGATTTGTTTGTATTTAAAACTTCTGTTCACTTACTTATGACTCCAAACTTATCCATACAGCATTTAACTTTAAACCCAATATTATTATCTTCATACGATTTACTACAGTTCTCACAAGTCCAATCTGTAGGAGTAGTTAAAGAAACATAGCCTGTCTTGCATTCAGGACATATGACGGAGCTCATATGGGTTCCGAGCTCCGTGATATCAGAACATCTATCGCAGGTGCATTTGAAGTACTTCCCAATCAATAGATGCTGCTGGCGTATCGAAGTACCCTGCAGACAAATTAGCAAGATATTAGCACATATCTAGGAAAATATGGGGATATTGTTTTTACTCCCATTTCGGTCTGATTTTCACGAGCAAATGCTGGCCTAATTGGAGTTAATTCTGTTCTTTTCATCCTTCCAACTCCCAAACCGCCTTAAAGATATTCGAAGTAGTGTTTTGTTAATTTCCACTTTTTTTTTCTTTGCCACTATTGTCCCACTGCTGGGCAAAGGCCTCCCCCATAGCTTTCCATTCTTCTCTCCGTGCGATTTTTTCTGGCCAATCTCTCAAATACGCGTCGAGGTCGTCACGCCAACGTTTTTTAGGCCTCCCTCGGCGACGACGCCCGTCTTCTGGCACCCACTGACACTGACACAATTTCCACTAACAAAGTATTATTGGTTTTGCTAGGTTCATCCAACAGTGTCCTTGCATTTAGGCATTAATTTAGGTGTCACCTATTGTTCCTGAAAACGGGCATTAGGATCCTCAAGTGTGTTTTCATCAGTCAAGTACAGGCTACAATACCTACAATTTGTTCTCTACAAAGATTCTCACCTTCAAAGGATCCGTGTAATTATAAAAAATTGGTTCTCCCTTCTTAATATTCGTGCTAGCATGGCACACCAACAGATTATTATCATTGATAGACATGTGCGTATTTCCCACGCAATCATGCGCCAATAGCGCAGCTTTCAAGTAAACCCCGCGCAAAATTTCTGCGCAACCAATAGCCGGGACCGGTGGGCCTCGAACTTCGAAGCTGTTTACGTCTATAGCAGCGCAAATCTTCTGGATTAAGTCCGCGTCTGGTATATCGTCCATGATGCTTAGTGATTGGATGAACTGGAATACAATGGGAAAAATATAAGATCACACCTAACTAGTGAAACTACACAAACTCCTTTTGTTGTCTGGAATTCTAGATGACAACACTGCCACCGAAAATAGGAAATGGAAGAAAATAAGCATTACTAGCTGTGCCTTTTCTTTAATAAGGCTGCTTTTTCTTAATAATTCTTGCTCTAATGCGTCTCTTTTGCTTATGGCTGCAGAACATGTCAATGTAGTTCAACTAGTTATGACTGAACCTTGCATTACTACGTTTACTGCTTTAATTTGGTCAAATTCCTCTTGTAGAGGTAGAAGCAAAGCCTATAGTCCAATGTCATATCACAAGTCTTCCATAATTCATAAATAAATAAAAAAGTGGGCGTGCCAAATAGAATAGTGTTTCTTTCTAAATCTTGGATACTTGACCTATCTCAAGCAGAATTCGAATGAATCATTTTTAATGGTATCGACGTCTGTACCTCCCTATAAAATCATTGCTACGCCCACGCCAAAAGCGAATTGTAACCGTAGTTAGGTCATCGAGATTTAGAAGTCTTGCGGTGTAGGTACCTTAACAGTATTTTCAGAAAACTCCCAAACACTAGTACCCTTTCTTTCCTCTAAATGAGTCTCCAGTTGCATAAACTCTTTCCAAGCTTGTGTATCAACTGTTCTCTTCATGAAAGCGCGTAGTACTAGTAGCGATCCTACATTTTGGGCCATTGTCATTGGATGTAAGCCATTTGTCAGTTTGACGCTCCTGAAGAAGTCGCATTCCATGTCGGAGTGCCATTCTGGAAATGGAAACCGTTTAATCAACATACTTTTATAATAAAACGGTGCTGCAAAATAATTATGTGATTAAATTTATGATTCTAAGCCCACCAGCGTCAAAATAGATCATTGGTTATTTTTTTTAAACTGTTCTATATCGCACTTTGCCATGAAATAGCTGTTTTTTATACATATAACCGGCTATCTTCGCTGGCGTGAGTGAATAATCAATGGTAACAGTCTGTGCATCGATATCCGTGGGGGCGTATAACGAATAGCAGATACACGGTGCTACGGACATCGACGTGACAACTAGTAAAAATTTTTTTTTTGTTTTCTCTGCTGCTCATAGTACCCTTAAGCGTATACTCCAACTCCACCCCTAAGACGACCCACTGACTGATACCTTTAAATGCAGAATGAGATAGATATACACGAAATCGCGGATCAGGGCGTGCGAAAAACATGTCGCTACTATATTTTCGTCACCAACCACAGACACTGCATGACCAATAGCCTCTATTCCACTTACTCTTATGAAGCTGTTCAGGGCACCCCTCCCCAGGACATATCGGCGCCACCGCACACTTCTTGCACACAACGAACTTGCTCATCAGAGGCAGGTAGCAGTTGAAACATACTAGCGAAGTTTCGCTGTTCGGACCCAGAACGAACGGCTCATCTGAGAGGATCGTCTCACCTGCCTTTAGGTCTTTGGCGGCTACTAGGTATCTTGAATATATAGGAAATTAGTCATTGTGTATATGTTACCGCCCCAATCTGAAATCAGGCCAAACTAGTTTGGCCCAGGCTCTTCACAAAAAGACGTCGTGGGCTGGGTTAGAACTGTGGCCAAACACGATACATCCAAGTTGGTCCACAAGTTATTTATTGTTTGGGTTAGTATACCCTGACACAAGAAAAAATGTATACCCTGACACGACATATCAGTTTGGCCTGAAATCGGGTCTGACCGGTAACATATTTCGAGCTTACTATAATAACAACTACTCTATGCTACTCTACAATAACAAACGTATACTATGAATCATCTAAAACACACTGCCTGCAACAAGGCGTTTACAGTCCAATGGATAAAATGTGGACTTGTGAGCGTTAGGGGGGGGAGTGCAATTTCCTGTCGTTTCGAGACTTTTCTGTTTCTCTAGTAGAAGGTTATAAAGTCTATATCACACACTTGGGGACAATAGGCAAAACAAAAGGACATCACGGTGCTATTGATCATCACTTCCCGTAATTTTTTCACAGACAACACCTTTTCCAGCACGCGAGTCACCAACCAACAAATCTAAATTCTAACGGTTGTAAAATCACATGCGACGTTCCTGATATTAAAATTATACGTTGAAAAAAGCATTGTCCCAGTAACTTCTTTCGCTAACACTATATCATTAGGTATGTCATAGAGGTATCGTGGCCTAAATAAACCACACAGCGTCGTTTCACCGCGCCTTCCGGGGTAGGTCAGTTCGTTGAAACTACTTTGTCTCGATATAAATCAGACTTTAATATTATTAAAATAAATAGGTAGGTAGTTTAGTTACTAATAAAATACACACCAACTCACATCCATGCGAGGAATTGTCACATTATGTCCCTTCAGGTTCAGGTACAACACACCTGCCGAGTTTCTCAGAGGTCTGCACTTCGTATCGCGCGGTCATTTTGGCCACTGCCTGCTACACAATGGACGTGAGTAACTGAAGACTAGAGCCGTATTTATAGCTGATAGGCTATTTTTAGCGTTACTCCTCTACAGCGTGTAATTCTGACAGCCGATGCCTTGATTTCGTAATTGTCTATTGTTTTATCCCAGAGTAATTATATTTTCATTATGCGTAGAATGTATCGAAATTTTGGGTGTCTGTTTTGATGCTCGCAGGTGTAATGAATAACGTTCTCTACTGCTATAAATGAAAGACGTTTGTAGAAAGAAATTTCGCATTTTATTATATATATTTACAGTAATGTCTACCTTATTTTAAACGTTCTTAGGACTAGTAAACTATTTTATTTACAACAACATTATGTACATGTCTATAAAAACAATTTATAAAAATCTGAAAATTCGCTAAATTAATGTACAGTTTTATTCCATTCTTGAAATGGATACGTGCATAATTTTATTTTACGTCGCGACTACATCGCAAATATTATATTACAACAGTCTTTGTCAAAAGCGGTAAAAGTGGTTAGTGATGAGCTATTCTACGTTATTTATCATCATCATAGATAACTAGGTATTGCATTAGTCACATGAGGGTGGAGAGGACATCGACGCGCAAACGGTTACCACGTATTCAGTACATCATTCCTAACCCATACACAAATACTTTTTTTTTTTTTCGGTAAAATGTAAAAAAAAAACAGCTGTTCCATACATTTTGACTTAGGTATTGCACTTTTGTAGGAAACAGTTTTTTATTTTTTATAAAAGCCTGATGAAAATTTCTAGGGGTGGGTTCGTGTTGGTACTGAACACGTGGTGACCGTTTGTGCATCGATGTCCCTTACACCCAATATTACATACGGAATCATAACATCATCTTGTCTGTCACTAATCACTATTGAGATTTGCCATCCTATGACTATCATATAAAATAAAATCACGTTTTTCTAATGGCAGTTTATATGATTGATAAAATTCATGCTACGCTGGTCCCTGAAAAAAAAGAAAAAATATACAATTAGTTCAAGTAAGTAAGTAATTTATTTTGCAAATATGAGTACAGTACATGGTGATAAACAGATAAAAGGTAGGTTCAGCTTTTAGTCTCAATAATATCACGGGTTAAGGCCTAAGCCGCCGGGGATACCCACATTTCACAGTTATTTTTTAATCCATGTAATAGGCGCCCCTACTACACGGATCAGACAATTGCTATCAACCAGGCGTAAATCCCGAATCCAGGGTTGTTAAAAAGAAATTCCGGCCCTGGGAATCGAACCGAGGAACTCATGTCATGCTCAGCAGTAGCAGTTGCACCTACTAGATCAGCGAGAAAATTCTAAAACGAGTTATAATGATAGTTACCTCATCGAGCACAGAGAGCGAGGTGGACTGGTGGCTGGCGCTGATGATGTCCTGCAGACAGCGCGCGAACTCCTCGATGACGTCACAGAGCGGGTCGGGCTCGCGCTCGGCCGCGCCGCTGTCGCCGCCCTCCGCGCTATCCGTGCCCTCCGCACCTTCCGCGCCGGCCGCCAGCAGGCACTGGCACACCGCCTCGATCACCTCCGACGTCATGAAGCTGCATGGTTGTCTGCAAGTAATGACAAATGTTAGTCATCTTCTTCAGCTCGCTCCACAAATATTCAAGCTGACATGGATATGAAAAAGTCATGTTAGCAAAGTATTGTTATTAAAGTATAAACCCATAAAATTGACGCACAAACTTTTACCATGAAATCATGACACAATTTTTTGGTCGGTTTTAAAAAATCTTCTCTACACCGTGTATACTACACGCACGGAACACCATAGAGTCACAACTCATCTCACCAAAAAAAAAAACTCAAAATTTAATAAAATCTTTCCTACATATTATATCCATACTCACTTGACTTGTCCTGTGGGCGGCGGCCTGAACATGGGGTCAGCGAGCTTGTCGCGCAGGCGCATGGCGTCGCGCCGTCGCTCCAGCGTCTCCTCCACGTTGCGGCAGCCGATGCACTTGCACATCGTCGTACATGCTATCTTAGCCTGGGGGGGGGGGGGGAATCCGGTATTAATACCTAAACACATATTGTTCGGCACATGCGATTCACCAGTATTTAGTCAGGAACAAAGTCGACCCGAAGCAATATCTAAGCATAATGCTTAGGTAGGCCTTTTCTTTTATTCTAGTCTTTATTAATAAGTTACAATATGAAACTATTATTCAAGTTTGGCTAATAAAAGAGAATTTTCTGGTATTACAATTTATCGCTTAAATATAGCGCTTCATTTAATACAAAATACGAAAATTACTTTATTGAACAAAATCATAAAAATTTTGGGGCATTATATTTTATTTTTGGTATTTGAGCTGGAACTTGGTGAAATTTCTGTCTCTCTTAGTGGAAATATTTTATCTCATCCATCAACATGTTTTTGAAAATGCTTATGCAAAATTATTTGAGGAACAAAAACAGTGATGGTAAAAAAAAACACAAGCAATTACCTCATAACATTCGCAGTAGTTTTTGAGACAGCCGCTCCTTTTACAGTTGCATCCTTTGTTATGCCTTCTGACAATTTCTGGACCACCACTTTTCGCTTTACCTATCTTGGGTCTGTAAAAACGTAAAATCTAATTATTACTTACATGAGCAAGCATATTATTATTTTTCAAACTACCCCAGCTTCGCATGGATTTTACGGCTAAACAAAATATCGAGACTTAACGTGGTCACACAGACTAAAACGTAAAAAAACCTCAGCTAACAATCCCTCTAACAAAAAGCATCATCTGCCTAGCCTTTTCGCAACTATATTGGGGTCGGCTTCCAGTCTAACTGGATGCAGCTGAATACCAGTATTTTACATGGAGCGACTGCCTATCTGACCTCCACAACCCAGTCAGTACTGGGTAATACGATACCCCTTGGTAAGACTGGTTGTCAGACTTTTTGGGCCATTGACTACCTAACGACTTTCAAAGATCTACAAATGACAGCCGGGACCAACGGCTTAACGTGCTTTCCGAGGCACGGAGGAAACTCGGTATGTAATGGGTGGTCACCCTCCCACAGACCAACCTAGGCAAGCACGACTCAACCTAAAGATCGAGCCGAGCGGCGGCTACAAAAAGCGAGTATGAATAATTCCAACCACATTTACCTGAAAGCATTAGGGTTCCTGTCCAGACACGCGCGGATAGCCTTCTGCCTCAGCTCCTCATTCTCCAAGTTGTTATGACAGTTGTTACAGTTGCAGCGGTTGCAGAACTCCCCGTTCGCGAAGCAGTCGCAGTACAACTTGAGACATTGTGACTTTGTGCAGTTGCACGCTTTGCGCGGCCTGAGGCCGAGGTCGCCGGATACTAGTTCTGGAAGATAAAAACATGTTGTTTTTGATATAGTAATATCAGGTAGTAAGAAACATAACCTGTGTTCCTCAAAGGGGTATGCAGAAGTGTGCAATAACCCCAAATTAGCCTTGCTATAAATCCGATGGCAAGTGAGACAAGTAAGGCCAAGTGTGTGTACGACCATGCACAGTGAAGGATTCCGTAGTAGGGATGAGCACAATTTCAATATAATTTGCTGCAAAAATACGTTTTTTTTTATTTCTTTTTAAATACTATGAAACACAAAGTTATTTGTTTCTAGTGTTGTAACCAACTTGTCCTAAATAGCTTAGTCACTTAGAAACACCACAATCTAAAATGACTATTAAATACAAGTAACATTATCACTTACCACTGTCAGAGAGAGGTTGTGATGACTGACGCGGCGAGAGGTACGGCACGTTCTCTTGTTCCATATTAGAGTAGCTCGATCTATCGTCCTGAAAATAAGCATCATATTTGTAAATTATTTGAATACAGATGAACTTAGGACTGGCCTGTTACAGGCTAAAACTGGTGTATTAGAAATTCAAGTAGTCGACACGAAACACTAACAATTTGTGGTATAATTTATTCCACGAGTAAAGACCCAGGGCAGATTCGATTTAACTTTAAATTTTACGAAAAAGGAACATTTTTTTTTAAGTTATTAATCGCAGAGCGAAACACGGTAAGACGTGATAGGACGAACGCCATATCAGCATCAGTAAACAGGCCGAGCTTGTGATAATGTGCGTTAGTGAGGGTTTGAAGGTGTTTGCGTACCCTCGTTTGGTTGTGCTGTTTGCCGAAGCTGGAAGGTATCACTATGAGCGGGTGCTCGTCCGACCTGTTACTAATGTCGTGATCCATGCTGTTCTCGTCATCCACTGGAGTCTGAGAACAAGACATGATGCATCAGAATACAAAACGTCTCTAATAACTCTATGGTTACTTTCTATGCATTTTTCGTTATAGGTGAAAATTTGATTTAGTCATATAAACAAAACTTTATGTTTTTAAGCTTTTATTTTACTAGGAAGACAAAAAAAATATCAAGTTTGCTTCTAACTTTACGACAAATTAAAAAAACGTATTTTTGCCACTAACCTCTCGTCTCTCATAGTCCACTTCAACTTCATGCATGCCATGCATTCCTTCCTGCGAGTCTTCAGCCACAGTATCTGCTATAAGCGCCCTCAACGCCGCTTTCGATTCTCGCTCGTCTTCCCTCCGCTCCGCTTCTAGCTCTGCGTCACGCTCCGCTTGCCGGTCAGTGACGGGAGCCTCTACATCTTCAGTCAAAGTGCGACTGTCTATAAGGTCCGACATATCTTCCAAGGTTGGTTCGGCCATTGGTGATAGCGGGGCGAGTAAACTTTGTGAAGACCGGGAGGGTTGTTGTAGCTGATGAAAGAAAAAAAAAATACTAGTGTCATTTTTGGCAAAATTTGTGTGATGTAAACACGTCTGCCTATCCCTGCGGAGAATACAGACGTGATATTGTACAAGTGACGTCAAATTGACACTTATAACATGTAGACTTGTGAAATTGTATCAAAAATAGGACCCTGGATAGAGGGCGCTTGTGAGTTCAATTAAATTAAAACGATTAATAATTCAAAGGTACTACATATAAGGACATTATTTATGTTTACGGTACGCATTATGCTAAATCGTAAAGTTGATCAAAATATTCAGACTCGTATTTTCAATTAATGCTGCTTTTAATTTAAATAAAGGCTTAACGAGAATGTATTTTGAGTGTCAAATATTAAACTCACTATCACAAAGCTTTTTACACGACACGGTACAAAAATGTAATTTGTTTCGGTAATTTTTACATACCTGCACGGGTTGTGAAGGTTTTAAAGCCACGGGCGCTATTCGCACCAACTTTTTCTGGGGCTTCGTCGTCACTGCACAACAAACACAATTTTATTACTTCTATTTTAGCTCTTCAGCAAAATATTCCAACTAATACTGACAACTGACTTTTATAATTTAAAATTATTCCAAAGTTAGTTCCATGTTTAATATTTTCAAATGTAAGTTTCAAATAGAGAAACATTTCGTAATTAGATTTGGGTGTCAACATTATTTGAATTTTTCTGTTTTCTATTTTCCAAAATTAATATTTTATGCAAGTGTCACACAGTAAAAAAGTTAAGTAAATTGAACACAGTTAATTTATTTTCTACTCATTATAATATCAATATATCTTACTTTTGGCAGTCGTACTTCCAGTTAATACTAAAGGTGGAGGCTGCGTACTGACCATTTTCTCTGTCATTTGAATTAGATTTCCTGAAACATTTACAAACATAAAAATTGCGAAAATGCTTTTGCACAAAGAGACAGTCAGGAGGCGAGAATCGTCCAGCGTTTTATCACACACGCATCGCAAGCAAAGCAATATGTTGCGGCAAGCAATACGTAAGAATGGATTACTTTATTAAATAAGTGAATCTTGGAATAAGCAACATTATCATACCTTTATTATCAGTCAAAACAAAACTTTTAGCAGGGACAGCCATGGTAGGTGTTTGCGTCGTTGTTTTTGCCGCTATCTTCTGAGGTGCGGGAGTGGGGTTTGTTATCAGTCGGATATATTGGATCTACAAAGGAAAAAACAATGTTATTTGTGTACACTATTGGATGAAGCACTTTGTGTGGATAATACACTACCTTCTTTCCACATATCTTCATCCTTTGCTGCATTATACACACAAAACAAAATGATTTAAAAAGCAGTTCGTATTTAAATTACACTACCAATAAGCAGAGTAATGAATGATAGTGTGGCTACTGGCTAGTGTCGGGAGAGAATGGAAGAAAAAATGTGTTATGCCCACCCCAAGTAATATGGGACATGACATACTAACTTTTCTAGTTGAAAGTTACAATACTTAATAAGTTTGTTTTCATACTTACTCCTTTCCCAGGTACATTTATTTGGTGTAGCTGCGATCTTTGTCCTTGTATAACCACATTGCCATCCTTAGTTATCTGAAACAATATTGGTTTTAATTTGACTGGCAACAAATCAGGAGTTTTTAATCAATAAAAAAAACCAACGAGCGCTGCCGATTTAATTACAGTTTTCGATGGTTGTCGCGTGTCGGGTACCATTTTACATTGTCACAGGAATTTGAATCGTTTATGAAATAGTGACGCCACGCATATTTGTATGGACAGCGACCCCACGCGAACCGGTCGGTTTAGATCGTACTTTATCGTCGTTTACTTACCTGAGCAGTTTTGGGCGCTGTTGTCTTCAATATAACGTTTTGGCTTGGATTTGCCGTTATAACAACCTTTTTAGTAGTTGTAGCACCTGAAACATCAACAAAATCAATGTTAGAGCTGCTCATAAAACAATTTTATAAAACATAACTACAGCTAATTTTATTATATAGAATTTCGTACACATGCCGTAAAATCTGGCAAATGTGACTTTATTTTATTAACAAAAAACTTGGTTATCAAAATGGTTACAAAAAAAACTTACTTTGTGGCGTCGGTGACTTGAGCGATATTATTTGTTTCTTGGCAAATTTCACTCCTTGCTTACTTGGAGATGCCAGTAGCACCTGGAATTGAATAATGATTTTTCATAATAACTTTCGCTCTTAACAGAAGATACTTTTAGGTAATACAATTACTGCAAAAGGATATTATTTCATTGCATATAAAAAAACATGTATCAGAATGATATTATACGTTCCTTAAAGACTACAAAAATATCCAATGGCATACAGCCAACATTACCAAGGAGTTGATGAACTTTGATTTTGAGTAATGCAATCTGAATGCACCATAACAACTAACAAAGATTCAGGAAACAACAGAAATGTAAGAAAAATATTTTTTATTATTGTCTAGGCCCTAAACAATAATAAAAACCTTTTTCTAAGTAACTTCACGCAAGTATTAAGGTGCCTTCACATAATATAATTATGATAATAGAAGAAAAAAAAAGGAAGTACAGCTCACCTTATTAGAACCTACAGCGATGGGTACAGTTTTCTGTTGCATCACGTATCGCGTCTGCGTTGTGGCACCCGACGATGAAGGCAACAATTTAGTGATCATCGCCGACTGGCCGAGCGACTCTAGGTTAGGCTGCCCTGTTGAAATTAAACACACAGATTAGTTAATAACAATGAAGAGATTGAAAAACTTACGGCTAGAAACAATAATCTTCGCGTTTGGCTTAGCAAAGACAGGAAGAGCGCAAAGCAGTATTCTTCTTAGCGTGTCGATGGCATCTAAATTATGTCGGTCCAGGGGCCATTCAAGTATTACGTAAGCACAACAGGGGGGCGGGGGGTACTTTGCTTTGCTTATTTTTGATGACATCGGGTATTGGGGGGTCTGGATGGTGATTACGTCAGCAGTATTTTTTTTTAACTTTTTCGGATTTTCTACAAAATGTTGTCGATTTCGGTTTGAACAGGTATGGCAACCCTACTACAAAGCCTATTCGTTATAATTGATTTCTAAGACATAACTGCTGCTCATGAATCAATAAAAAAACCAGAACACATTGAAAAATGCGTGTACCAATGTTTACGTAAGCATGGGAGGGGGGGGTAAGAGATTTGCTTACTTTTGCTGACTAGGGGGAGGGGGGGGATTAATAATACCAAAAAACCTGCTTACGTAATACTTGAACAGCCCCCAAGAACTGAGCTACTAGTTTGACGCTTTCGGTAGCGTCCATCAGTTCAAAGCAGTATTTTGTTGGTGACATTGAATAATAAACTTTGTTTTCAGTGTCTAAAGAGTGCAAACGAATTCTCTCATGCAATGCTTGAAGAGCGTTTTGATGCCGTCAACATCTACAATTTTTCACTTTAAGGCACTCGCAATGAGGTGTATAATCGTGTCGAATATAAGTAACAGAATCTGTACTATACCTTGCACGATAACTTTCGCCAGTACAGGCTTCTGTGTATTGGCAACATTTTTCATCAGTTCACCCTGTAAACACAAAGTAAAAAATAAATTAGGAACGCTTTCTATTGGTATTTAATTTTTGTATTTATTTACTCAAAACAAAGCATTACACATTTAAATACAGTTTTACAAAATCAGTACTATAAAGGGTGTAAAAAGACCCTTAACGAAGCGGAAAGTCACTTGTTCTCCCCGTCATTGCGATCATTTTTTTTTCTAGACCATACCTGGGAACCTTCTAGTTACGGAGATATTGGGGTCAAAGTTCCAATTTTTTCACAAGATTTTTTTAAATACTACTTGTTAAGGTTTTAACTTTACTTTAGTTACCTCCATGACCCGTTTACTATTCAAAGCATCTATCAGCATCAAATTTTGAGTGCATTACATTGGTAAAACGTGAAATTTCACCCAAAAAAAAAGTTGTTTCCCAGCAATAATTTTTGCATAGGGTGACTTAGTTTAATGTACTGAATGCTTGGTTGACGGCTTCGTGAAGGGTCCGTTTACACCCTGTATGTATAGCTACAAACATAATGTGGGTGAGCAGTGCTCTCATAGGTAGATATGAAAACCTGTGTTAAGGAGAAGCAGTCCCCTAACTAAAGTATAATGAGATAAAGAAAAAGTTTAAGATACGTTTTATTAAACGTCAATTTTAAAATATTTTTAAGGTAAATAAGTGTGTGTGTGATTGTGCGTGTGGAGGGAAGAATGGTAGAGGTATGTAATATTTAGATCTTATACCTGATCATTACTAGCTCGTACATATTGCACTGATTGCATCCCTGAACCGGACGTAACTAGTTTGAGTTTCTGTCCCGTACCAGCCGGCACCATAACCAGTTGCTTTCCTATTTGAGCTGAAAAATTAAAATCATGTTTATACATCAAACATCGCATGTAAGGGTAGTTACAGATTAGGGTATTTTCGGCGCGAATAAGCTCATTTTTAGTAGCGCGTCTACGCGTGTGTGCTCACGCCTTTTGTATAAGTGTGAACCGCGAGAGATGCAGCTGACCCCGCGCGAACACACCGGTATAAGCGCGTGTACGCGTGTTAGAATTTTTGTAGCGGGTAATGAGGCGCGCGTGTACGAGTTTATACGCGCTACAAAATACGCTAGTCTGAAACTGCTCTTAATGGTTCGTCTATTGAATTTACAGTTCATTTTATAATGAGTGGCTTATAGCTATGTTTACAATTAGGGAGTTACCACACTTATGGGCGCGGCATAGGCGTTTATTGAATGCACAATAAGCTGTTTCTGATGGGCACAAGCCAGTATGACGCCGATAAGTATAGTTACCCAAATGACTAAAAAGAAAATTAAAAAATTTTCAACAAAAGACTTACTTAGTAAAGTATTTCCAGATTTCATTCCACTCTGCAAGACACTTGCTAAAGACATTTTCTTGACCAGACTAGGATTCTTATTGCTAACCATTGTCACCGGTTTTGGAGCAATTGCATACTGTTTGCCTGACGAGAAAGTTGTAGGTGTCGTGGGTACCAACTTGGGTGGCTTGGGAGCTATTGCTACTTGCCGAGGTGGGTGGCTGGTAACTATAGTTTCGTTCTTTTTACGCGCTGGTGCTGCCTGAAAAGGTATTATTTGTTTGGGTTACTCTTGTGTGGGTTACCTTTATGTTTTTTAAACTATGTAGTCCCACAACTGGGAAAAAATTCCCCCCATATTCTCCCAGTCCTCTGTGATGATTCGGCAAGGTCGATAACCTTATAGTAAAGAATTAAATACAATAGATAATAAATCTATTAATTAAAAAATCAACACTTAAATGGCATACTGCAGTCACAGGCTAATTGTTTTCAATTCATAAAATGTATTAAGCTATTGTTTTGTTGTTGTTCTGTACAATATTTCCTACTTATTAATAATTACCTTGACAGCAATATATTTAGGTTGTGTGGTAACCTCCTGAGTCATACTATGAGGTATATCTGAATCAAACTGCAAGTCTATCATTGATTCTCCTTGAACATTTAACCCCTGTAAATTAAAAACCACATGTCTACATTATTTGGTCATTAGTTGGTCCCGGGTGTCATTTGTAGATCTTTGACAGTTGTTAGGTAGTCAGTGGCCCAAAAAAGTCTGACATAGTCTTACCAAGGGGTATCGTATTACCCAGTATTAACTGGGTTGTGGAGGTCAGATAGACAGTCGCTACATGTAAAATACTGGTATTCAGCTGCATCCGGTTAGACTGGAAGCCGACCCCAATATAGTTGGGAAAAGGCTAGGTAGATGATGATGTCTACATTATTTACACAATAAAACACAGCCGTAAATGTAATATAACTTACAGAAAAAGCTTGGCTTTGATTCTGTCTCTTTTTAACAGTAAATGTCTCATATTTACTGTTAAAAGTTTAGTTTAGTTTTTTCCTGGGACATCAGTTAGTATGAAATGGCCGCTTGATTGCTTGGATAACCAAAGAATCATTTAATTTTCAAAGTTTACCAGGTTTATTACAAGGATAGTATACTTACATGGCTGTCATCCAATACACTGGTTTCTGGTACAGAATCATCTTGGACAGAATACTCTTGCAATGTGTACTGATCGTTCATGAAGTCTGAAACTGAAAATAAAGTATGAAAAAGATTTTGTTTGGCAGTGTTTATCAGTTTCTTCAAATTTGTAAAACACAATACTGGTTTCAAAATTGATATATTATAACCAGAGATTGGAATAGGTAGAATTTATTTGCATAAACTTCGAGGAAGTAAGTTAATTGTGGATAGTACGTCATTCTAATTTAACAGCTTAATTTTGGAACTTAAAGTTTTAATGAATGCATATTTAGATGTCTGTGACTACCGCCGGACCACCAACACCAATCACTTCCATATTTGGTAAATAATTAGTTCTCAATTGATAGTATACTATAGGTAGTTATGGACATATATTTAGAGTTTTTGGCACCTTTTTCACAAACATGTTGGTGAAGCATAGCAGATGGTGCGTTTATTATTTAAAGTAACATCTCCTCCACAAGTTTATCTCAATTTACATATACACTTTAATTTTCCATGTGGCCTTCATAACCCAATTCTTGGTGAGTACAGTTGAGCAAGCAATTTGGTATTCACTTGAAAATATTCTTCCACTACACTCCCAATGTTCATTTTTATTGTGTGCTTAATAACTTTTTTATGCTTTTGACATACTTGTGAGAGTGATGTCGAAGGGTTTACCACTCAGCACACTCACAAGTTTCTATAAAATTAGCAGTTAGAAGTTAGCTGCCTGCCAAATTGTTTGACTGTACATAGTTAAAATACTGACACTTCAATAAAATGATGGCCTTATGGAAATGAGCTATAATTTATTATGTTCTTTACTGTACATAAATAAGCATAATAGCAGAACCTCCGATTTTAGTTTTAATGAATTTCTAGTTTTTTTTTGCATGTAACATAATGTCACAAGTGTTGTTCCTACAGGTTACGCAGTGGATTACCTACAAACTACTGTAGTACATCCATGTTCCAGCAGTTATTTTTAAGTCTCATGTAATAGGGTGCGAGCCTCGCCATTAAGTGGGTACAAATCTTGACAACTTTTTTTGTGCAGTATGAAAAATGGAGAGTCATGGAAAGCTATGGGCGAGATCTTTGCCCAGCAGTGACACAATACTAGTTAATAAAAATCAATAGTTGACAATAATATGATGAAAATGCAATCCAATACTGATCTAAACTAAGGCTGAAATCACATTTGGAAAGACGAATCAGCACTTTCACGTATCTCTATTTCATTTTATCACATAAAGATGTCATTGGTGGAGCAAGAAGTCTGGCCGCAAGCCTTCAGCATCCACATCGGAAGCACTTTAACATGCAATTGGATCTCTCTACTTAGTGAGTTGTAGTTCTAAGGGACAAAAAGGGTAAAGCATGAAAGAAATGTGACTTCACTCTTTAATGAAAATCTGTTGGGAGGCAATTTTTTTTGACGTAAAATTAAAAGTTGCCTCAACTGCCTCATTGGTCTAGTGGTTGCAAGCGCGACCTTCTGAGCATGAGGTAATGGGTTTGACTCCCAGGTCGGGCAAAGTGTTATTGGGTAAGCCAGCCACGGTGTCTGGATTTGTGCCTGAGTGATGGCTAGGCTCGCCCCCTATTACATGGTCAATAACTGTGTCATATACCTATAATCTCTTCACTCCCAGTATCCATAAGCATCTGTTGTTCCTCCATGTTCTCAAATTCCATAGGTATATCAGGTTCATGGCCAGTTGTCTCCAAGCATATGTCGTCTTGAGACACCACTACAGTGGAGTGGTCAAAGTCCATCTGAAAATTCAATATTTAAATAGGTTAAATAAAAATGTGTAGTTTTTTGGACATTAAAACTTTTCAATAGGTTCCTATACATTAACTGTCCGTAGGTAATGACTATATCTATTAAAAATGATTTTGAACTCATATAGGAGCTCAATTTTTTATACAAATAAATGTAGTAATTAAAAGTTATCCATAAAACAAGCTTCAAATCGCCATCCTGTAAAGTAAGCACTTTTCACTTTTGATAGTTTATCTAGGGACAGTCGCCATCACTGGCATGTACATCTGTGGCAGTGGGCTTTATGGCTGTGCCAGGAGAATAGGCAGCACCGTCTACCTAATACTCCCATCACAAGATATATCTATCAGTAAATAGTTTTGCTGATGTCAGCTAAAACTTTTTTGATAGAATACTCAAAAAGATATCAAGTTAAATTACAATTAATAAAATTTTGCTTCTGGTAAATGGAAAAATAATATTTAGAAGTTACAAAAGATTGTAAAATCATGTTATTGTTCTGCATCACATTTCATAGTCATTCGGACATCTAAATTGCTAACTAACAAAGTTGTTAAACATTAAAGAATATTAACAACTACTGTTTATTTCTAAAACTCAATGTTGATTAAGGTGCTGTAGCAGCACATTAGAATATGGTAGAAACAAATCCTCACAACATTAAAATCTTTGACTGTAACTTACTTATAGTCACCACAACTTGTGTTGAGAACTTGGATATTAAATACTCAAGTGAGAAAGGAAAAGCTTAGTAACAACAAGACTGAATAAAAATAAAGTAATCCATAGGAACCTATATTCACTACTTACACCGCCCATAGCGCTCTCTAAGTTCAGAGAGTCGTCCAAATTGTGTTCCATGATGAGGCTTTAGACTTGAATAATCCAGTCAATAGTTTAAACACACAAGAAGCAGCTCACACTGGGTTAAAATCAAAAACATTTTTGAGTTCAAAAGAGGCCGCCATTTTAAGTTGTCAAATTCTTCCGACAAGCCCTCCGTCTCTCAAGTCGCCACGGTTGAAAACAAATCGACACGAACTTATTACGATATTATTCAACAAAAGTCCTCAACGCACTCAGTAACTATCACTTATATGCAAAAAAGATCAATTATTCTTCAGTTTGTGATGCATCAAATGTGAACAAAACAAACAAATTCCTTGTAAAATACACCAAAAGCGAGAAAAATTCTAATGGCGCTTCTTTCAATTTTTTGATGTCACATGTTGCCAACCTAAGAAAACTAACTTTATTGGGTTGGACTTTCAATCGATTTAAATATTACTAAATGATAAAAGAAATAGTTGCTTTTCTTTTAAATAAAAAAAAATGATAAGACTGCTTACAATTGAAAACTTGTATGAACTGAAAACGCTTTAAATAAAATACCCGGTTTTGGAGATTTGCTAAACTAAAATGTTTATGGCTGCCATTTATTTTCTACTATGATCTTTTTTAGGGTTCCGTTACCAAATTGTAAAAACGGAATTATTATTGTTATTCGTCCTGTCCATCTGTCTCTCTGACTACTACTCTCACAACACAACATGTCTCAAAAGCGATGTGAAATTACGAATAAAAAAAATATAGAAGTGGCCCTTCATACAATAATCATGTAACTTAAGTTTAAAAAAAAAAACTATGTTTATAACTGTGTGGGGTGTCTATTGACAGCTCTTAACAAATGATGTCGAGGCATTATCGAGGATTCTGAAATACTTTTATTCTTAGTAGTAGTGGTTGATGAGATATTCACTTCTAAAGCCATAAAATTGTGTCCCCTGCTTTCTAATTTCTAAAGTAAGAGCCTCCTCTTTCTTTAGAAATTAGAGAGCAGGGGACACAATTTCCATTCTGAAAGAATATAAATGAACCTATTATCTTTCAGAATTTTGTATTGTAGAACATAAAAAGAACTTTCAACGACAATTGGTTTGAATAAAATTTGATATTTAGCTTTTGAGATAGTTATTGATGTATGTTTATGAAGTTTTCGTGAAAATGCAGCAGTAACTTGGTTTTTCACTAACATACTATGGAAATCAAATTAATTTTTGCTGTTGAGTGTAAATTCACCTATGAATGAGTGTTAAAAATATTTGATATGTGTGATTGTTTGGTGCTTAGGAACTCTTTTGTGTGCGAGTCTGACTCGCACTTGTCCGGCATTTTTTGTGGTCGTTGATTGTCTGTCTCATCTGTTGCCAATTTGTTATCAACTCGCTAGAGTATATATATTCTGTGGTCATCAGGATTTAAGTATTCTGTGGTTGTCATTATGCCGGCCACACACGTTCCAGTATACTTGCGCAAGTCCAGACTTGCGCAAGTATACTGGAACGTGTGTTGGAAGATAATTGCGCAAATTTCCGACTTGCGCAAGTTCTTGAAAAAGTTCAAAATATCAATTCCCAACTTGCGCAAACTGGCGTTTGCGCAAGTTTACATGAACGTGTGTGGGAGCATTTCCCGCAAGTCTCAGTATTGTTTTAGCCACCTACATGTACGCACGTCATTTTCGCGCCAAAATGAACGAGACTACCGAGAGGCATGGAGTTCGCGATATTATAGAAGAATTTATAAATATATACAGAAATGAGCCATGTCTTTGGCAAATAAAAAGTAAAGACCACCACCACAGGGACAAAAAAAATGCTGCTTATAATAAATTAATTGAGCAATACCGAAAATTCGAACCAAACGTAATAAATAAATATAGTATGTAATATATATATCCATAGCATAAGTAGCTCGCTGCATGTACGCACACTTGTACAAATATCATTGAAATGATACTTGTGCAAGCATGCTTGAGCCGTCTGTGGTCACCTTCGAAATACGTGTATTTGTGCAAGTCTGGACTTGCGCAAGTATACTGGAACGTGTGTGGCCGGCATTACATTACTAATGTCAAAGTGAGCAGGTATTCTACTCTTTGTGATTTGTGTTAGAGACTCGGTTTCATGTGCAACAGACAATTATATTTCGCTACCTGGGAATCAGGCAAAATCAAAATGCCTATTAATTTACAAAGCGTTCGTCAGTATCTAAGCGAATTGAGAAATTCTGGAGGCTTACATAAGGATCAAGCCGAAAAGTAAGTACATTAGTAACTGTTGATTTGTAATGCCTTTTCTACACAATTTAACTTTGAACAAGTTTCTCTAAATTAAATTAAATTTAGTAACATGTGAAAGCCTTATCGTAATGCTAATGAATATCTTTTTAAGGTACCGCAATGTTCTTATGGAAATACTGAAGAGTGAAACAGAGTTGGCAGAATGTTTAAAAGCCTTTGTGGAAGCAAGTATGTATGAAAAAGTCTATATAATTAAGTTCATAAAGTACCATATACATTATTTGATGTAAGTTACGCTCTTGATAATTTTAGTGAGGTTGTAGATCGCTGTTTTTGTCCGTTGTTACTTTATGACGTTAAAATTTGAAAGGTATATCAATTAAAAAAAGGGTATAATGAATTTATAAATAAACGCAAATTGCAGACGCAATTTTACATTCATCTTTATATCTCAAATGCTGTTCTTGTTGTTTCCAGTTGTGAATGAGAATGTGAGCCTCGTGATATCTCGGCAGCTGCTGACAGATGTGAGCACTCACTTGGCTCTGCTGCCCGACCCCGTGTCCCAGGAGGTGTCACACTTTGCACTGGATGTTATACAACCTCGAGTTATTTCTTTTGAAGAACAGGTAATTAATCATTTGCAGATATGGTATTCAATACTTTGGAGGAGCTCATGCCTAACTTATAACAACTTGATCTTTAGGTATAGCCGAGTTTGCCTAAGTTGGTCCGTGGATGGGTGACCTATTGCCACGGAAAGTATGTTAAGCCGTTGGTCCTGGCTGTGATCTGTAGATCTTTGACCGTAATTACAGGTAGTCAGTGGCCTGAAAGTCTGACAACCAGTCTATACCAAGGCGTATTGTATTACCCGGTACTAACTAGGTTGTGGTCAGATAGGCAGTCGCTCCATGTAAAATACTGGTATTCAGCTGCATCTGGTTAGACTGGAACTGACCAAACATTGGGAATAGGCACATCATGGTACTCAAGACTTTAGTAAATATATTTACCAGTAATCTATGACAAAAAAGATACATTTTGACTACTTATACAATGCGTTAAAATAACCCTGTCCAATCCGAAAGGGGCATATAGGTATACAATGACATCGCCAAATAGAATAAGACACAGAAAATATTCATGAAAGTAAAAATATTAATGAATTTTGAAATGCATGATTTTTGTCGCTAATTACCACAATTACCCTAAATTCTAACTAATTTTTAAAACTACACAACACCATCTTCAGCATAAGGTATGTTTCGATAGTCAATTGTTTTTTTATGACGTCACAAAGCTCTAGAAGAGACCACTGGCGCCCGTGTGTCACCATAAAAGTTTCCTCATTTTAGTACATTTTATTTTATTTTCATGGGGGTATTTTTTTTTACTTGTTCTCCAAAAAGGATTACATAAATTAAATAGAATTAAATCTCGATACCTAATAATACCCTCACATATTGGGACAGGGTTTTTTAACATATTATATTTATTGTCAATACATACCTGACTTTTGTTGTTAACAAGCCCTAGTTAAAAGAACTCTGTTACTGCATTTGCAATCATAGAGACAGATTGAAAATAACAATGACTACTACTCTTTCCAGGTGGCCAGTATCAGACAACACTTGGCAGATATCTATGAAAGGAATCAAAATTGGAAGGAAGCTGCCAACGTGTTGGTGGGAATACCATTGGAAACTGGACAAAAGTATGTCACTTTGGTTTAAAAGATTTTTTAACATCTAAGAGGCAATCACCTTAAGCTATTTCCCAGGGATTTTGTGGATATCCGCATCCGCAAATAGGGAGCCTCCACATCGATTTGGAGGCAACGAAGTTTCTTGAAAAAAAAAACAAAAACCGTATCCGCGGATGTAAGCCTTCAAAAATGCGCATCCGCATCCGCGGATATCAAATTTCTGCATCCGCAACGTCCCGGCTATGTACTACCAAGTTCACTGACGGTCTACCACTTTTCACCCTTATGCCCTGAGTAATAAGGTTGAAAAGTGGTCTCGGATAATCCTTACAAAAGCTTTCTAAGCAACCAAACAGTCAGTGCGTGGAATAAGCTATTAAGCTCACAGAAGATGAAGTCCCAGCCCAAAATCTAAACCAATTTAAAAATCGACTATAACGACTTTCCTAGACAGAAATTCAATTCAAACTATGAATTGTAAAAAAACATAAAGGTAAAACATAAACTATCTTCCCAAAAAATATACTGTTCTGCAGGTTAAAAATTAACCTTCCAAACCGTATTTTTTATAATACAGGTAATTCACAAAATCATAATATAATTAAGGTACCTACTTAGTAAGTAATTTGTTTGTTCCAGGCAATACTCAGTAGATTACAAGCTAGAAACATACCTGAAGATTGCTCGGCTGTACTTGGAGGTAGATGACCCGGTGCAAGCAGAGGCATTTGTGAACAGGGCCTCACTGCTACAGGCGGAAACTACCAATGAACAGCTACAGATCTACTACAAAGTCTGCTATGCCAGGGTCTTGGATTATAGAAGGTTGTTTTGAAGTTTGCACATTATGGTACAGAGTGCAAAGAAAGGCTTTTTAAATCTTCACAGTTGCTGGATTTTAAGTTACTGAAACGATTTGGCATGCCAAAATTGGCTTAATTGTTTTTAATACTTGGTTCAGCTTGGTGCATTTTTTGAAGACTAAAATTATAAGTAATCCTAACTAATATTAAAAATGCGAAAGTAAGTTTATTAGTTACCTTCTCACGCCTAAACCACTGAACCGATCATCCTGAAATTTTTCATATAATACGTTGTCAGGTGTACAGAAACGGCCTGTTCCTGAGGCAAACAACAATAACGTTCTTATGACAATAGATGGCGCCACGTGCCTTTCGAATCATGATTGAATTATATTATTACAAGCAGAGTACTACCCGATTTGATTGTCAAATTCTAAATTAACGCGAGCGAAACCGCGGGCAAAAGCAAGTATTACATAATTATAATGCATAAATCAACTTAAATATAATTCATGAACAACATAATTATGTTGCATAAAAAACAAATCTTATTAGCTTGATGTTGACTGCTGCTGTGAGATGCAAGTGCAGCCTAATTCGACTATTTTTACCGAGCACTAGATTCGCAACTCAGATTTGCGAACAGAACGCATCCCTAACGCGTTAAATAGGCTTACTCTTGCATTTTCAACTTTAAGCGCTAAACTGAGCATTGAAAATCCAGTGCACGATAAAAAAGTGCCCACGTTGATGTGAACTAAATGTCATAAACTTTACTATACTAATATTTTTATTGTTTACAAAGGAAGTTCATAGAAGCAGCACAGAGATACAATGAGTTGTCTTACCGCAACATTATACACGAGGACGAACGAATGACGTGTCTCAGGAACGCTCTCATATGTACAGTATTGGCATCCGCAGGGAATAAGTATCTACTTAGTATTTTTACTTTTTTATAATCATAAGTAACTACCCCAGAGCATGGAGACGCCTCGGCAGGCGCTGCTAGAAGCGGAGTTGTACCTTTCATATAGAAACTGACGGCTTAGCCAGAAGTGAGCGGTCAACCCACTTACGGTGCCACGAATTTTATTAGTACTGTCTTTTCTAGACGCTGCCGGCGCGGCGATTCCGTGGTCTGTGGTACAAATAATGTTAACTAACTAGTATCACAATTAAAAAAGTTCTTACTTAATAGACAGATGTGTTGCTGAAGAGCTTGTTCAACACTACGAAGTGGTGAAGAGTGGGCGTTTTTCCTATGTTATTTTTGACGTTTTAAAATTGATGATTCTCAGCGTAATTTGAATAAAAGACTTTTGATTTGACTTACATTGTGAGAGTCATCTTGTTTTCTTTTCTCAAAGACTCTTTCTTATAATTCATTTGCCTTGCAGGCCAACAGCGTTCCAGAATGCTAGCAACCCTGTTCAAAGATGAAAGATGTCAACAGCTACCAGCATATTCGATCTTAGAGAAAATGTATCTAGATCGTATCATCAGGCGCTCAGAACTGCACGAGTTTGAAGCTCTGATGCAGACGCACCAGAAGGCAACGTGTCATATTTATCATTCGGTACAGGATAAGTAGGAACCAGCGAGTCATGGAGTGTGGACTACTACGAATGGTCATCGGCATCTCGATTTTATAATCTTCACTTACATTACAATTTCACATCACTTCCTTGTAGAGGCAGACAGTTTACAGAATGCCTCGTGCTACTATACTATTCACTCTTGCTTTTCTCTCTCTATCTACACACGTGCCGATAGTGGTAGCAAGTATTACGCATCTGACCTTTTTATCAGTTTGCACTTTAATCACTCTATTTATCCTCTCATCGTTATCAAAACATCAACACACATTTGAAATAGCTTTGATCAAGCGTTATGTACTTTATGGCCCGCTCTTCCGATAATTTTCGTATTTAAATACTCATTGGTTCTCTATTTACGTTTTTTTTTTTCGCAACAGGCCACTACATCGGATGGAACGACGATTCTGGATCGCGCCGTATTTGAACACAATCTCCTTTCAGCCAGCAAACTATACAATAATATAACTTTTGAAGAGCTGGGCGCGTTACTTGAGACCCCGCCCACCAAAGCTGAGAGAATTGCTAGCCACATGATCAGTGAAGGTCGAATGAACGGATACATTGACCAGATCAGCTCCGTTGTACATTTTGAAAGTAAGTATTTTTGGTTTAAATTCGCATCCAATCATAGGATAGGTTATACAGATTGGATTACTCTGATTTACTTTCAGTACAAACCATTGAAATAATAGTCACTTGTATCTTGTTCAAATCGAATTGGTTGAAAAAATCAACGATTTAGCAATCATTAAAATCTCTTCTGAAATCGGAATAATCCTAGTTATTCGGAGTTTATTAACATCATTTATAGTTTATACTGAATTTAATCGGTCAGATGTCAATCCACATCGAAAGTTCTTTTATCAGTTTTGATAAGATAGGTATATTCAATGGACATAACATTATAATAAATCAACATCAATCAATGCATAGGCGTAACGCAAATACTTTAAGATATAAACGCTTGATATATCTTCACTAGATAATGAACGCTTAAGACGTGGCATTCTGCAAAAAAAATACATGGTGATAAGATAGAAATAGCTAAGGAGTTATTTCATGCCAAGGGTATACTCTAGTATAACGGACAGGCCACACCAGCCAGCTAGCGAGCGAGCCGGGCGAGCCATCGTTTCATACTTTGATTCACACCGCGAAATTCAGAGCTAAGCTACGCTAGCGAGGTGAGCGAATAGCATCACTAGCATCGTCGGATATTTCGTTCGCATCGTTTGTATCGCTGTCGTAGCTTATCTCTATATGCCAAGTATCATGTTATGGCTCTTACAATTTTGGGTATACCTACGAGTTTCCGTACATTTTTCTTGGCCCATAAGAAACTCTAAAAGTGGAATTCTACTAGTGAAATATGTAGCGCCCGCTAGAAAGAATACTTCATGACACGTTGATTATTGTTTTCTGCGAAGTCTTTATAGTACTTTTTTTTTTAATTTAGCATATAATTTCGTACATTTTTCGAACATATCGCACACCAGGTGCAACAACGTCATAAGTAACAAATGACGTTTTTTCAGGAGATCGATTTAAAAGTTGTTGTTTTGATAAAGTGAAATGTGTTTACATTACTATTATATATCGATGACCAAAATATTGTTTATACTCCATATTTTAAAGTTAAGGTTGTATCAGAAATAAAAATGTTATGTAAGTGGTACATCTTTAATGTTTTTAAAAACGATACTTACATTTATGACGTTATTGCACCTGGTGTACGATATTTTAGACATTAGACTGAAGTTCGTATAAAGTCATGTCACCACTAGAAAGTATGGCACCCAATTATTCATCAAGGGATTCTACCCCGGTTAAAAAATATCTTATACAAACCAAGGTTATGGTCTAACGTGTATCAAATTTCATCCAAATCCGTTTAGCCGTGAAAAGGTGACAGAAAGACTTTACTGTGTTACTTTTGCATGTAATTTTATAGTACTAGTTTGATTTCCAGTACTGTATCGATGAACCGCGGCAATAGTAGAAATTAAAAAAGCATCTAATTGTAAATAAAATAATACTCCTCGATCTTTGGCTAAAGAGGTGACACAGGTGTCAACAGTTTACACTAGACGCTTCTTGCGCGTCATCGCCCAATATAAATTCCCGCTTACCTTGGAAGTAAAATACACCCCTACAAGCAATGACGTAATATAAATAGACGCGTCGTGCAAGAAGGTCACGGCGCTCGAAAACAGTGAAAAATACTATCGGTAGCTAGATAGATAGCTACTTAGACGCACGAAGAAAGGGAAAGAAAATTAAATGTCATCTATGGAATTCCTGTTGTTAGAGAGATTTATATTTCTTTATTAAATAAAATATATTGTCATTCTGTGGTGCATGCTCATTGCCCGAGCGCGTATGGCACGTGACTTACCTCAGGCGCCAGCCGCCATTTGAAGAATCGAAAAAAATAAGTGGCCCGTGGTAAAGAACCTTTCAGTATCTTCTATCAATGACTGATAGTAATATCATCAAAATAATTTTTTCAGCCCGTGAGATCTTACCGCAGTGGGACAAACAAATACAAAGTCTGTGTTACCAAGTGAACAGTCTGATCGAGAAGATAGCTGCTGCAGAGCCCGAGTGGATGGCCAAACTCATGGAGGAGGAAATGATTCAGTAGCAACTCTTTGAAAATGATCTTACTAATATAATTCTTTTCAGTAAATAAACTTTTTGCCAAAACCATGTCTTTCGGTTCAATGTTAAAACCCTATGAACCCTTTTGCCACAAGTTCAAATTTTATTTTTAACACCACGACCTGGCTCCGTCGTAGAATGTGCACTGAAAAAAAAACCTGCACTTCGCAATTGGTGCACTTCTCAAAATAAGCATTCCTTTACATGATTTTTCTATATTAGGAATGCCTGCTCAATAGCAGGCATTCCTAATATAGAAACAAAAACATTCATTGTTTGATTAAAAGTACAAAATTTATGAAAAAGCGAGCTATTTATATTTTAAAAATATTTTCAATAAAATGTGCCCATTTTGAGAAGTGCGCCAATTGCGAAGTGCACGTTCTTTTTCAGTTCACATTCTACGCCGGACCCTTCGACTTGTATGTGTTGGAAACATTTAAACAGAGCGATATAAAAAAAGCTTTATTATACAACTTCAACAAAACAATAACACAGTAAAAAAATATAATTCCTAACACCACTTCGAAAACCACACTTAGTAACGAATAGCGGACATACTTAAGGAAAGGTAAAGGTCTAATAAAACAAGTGCGCGCTGATTACAACAGACTATTCATTTTATTACCATTCAATCAATAGAATAATACACCATTGGTGCTTATTTACAAGACATCTGACGTGGGCCACGTATTAATATGTTGCAAACAGGGATTCTTATACGCCGCGTGCTAATATATAATACATTAAGAACTCTTTAATATTTCGAGGAAAAAGCATCCGCCGCCTTGAAATAGTAATTATAATATTGACTGACGGTGCAAACTTGCGTTACAAAGTCGAAGTACAGTCCCTCCACAGTTATGTTAGCTCTGTTTGCAAAAGCTACAACAGGAACCTCATTGTGACGAGGATGACGACCACTGATTACGACAGTGATGCAATATCAGAGATAAAATAAGTGGGAGAAGGCTAATTAGGTGTAAGACAATTTAATTGTTGCGTTTTGAACGCAGAATACACTACATTTACAGAGAACACTTGAAGATACTGTTTGATAAATTGATTGATAGTTACGCTTCTTTTTCTGTTATAATTATTTAACAGTAAATGTGGCATTATGTATTATCTACAAGTCTAAAAGCCGAAGCGCCTCAGAGTGCTTAGGGCTCGAGCTCGAGGGCCAAGCCCACTTTGTGTCCGCCAACATTGAAGTTCTGGCCGTCGATAGCCGCCGACAGCGTCAAGACGACACCTGCGAAAAATGATAACATTATAACAAAATCTCTACTGCAGTAAATAGGCTTTCTGTGACAACTGATAACAAAGATAATGCATATCACGCACATAAGAATCATATGATTATGATATAACAGAACAATGAAGTTTCAAACTGTTGTATTATTAGTGATTTCATCAGTGCATAGCAATGTAGAAAGTAAAAGTTTGAAGTAACTGATACTATGTTCTATTTCACTAGCAGTACTGAACTGCGTATGTTAGTAAATTATTATGTTATAATTATCGTCACCTAAGGATGATTTTGATGTAACATTTCATCATCATTTTAAGTTCTAGCTGACCTCGCGCAACTTCGTCTGCGTCAGAAGACACATCAGACTGCGTAACACCTAGGGTGCGGTCTATTTTAGTACTATCAGCCGCTATATTTTCAAAACACGCGTGATATTCTTCTGGAATTACTTCTTTCTTACACAATTTCAGCAAATCAGATTTGATACAACTGATTCATTTTGACTGGAAGTCTGGTATCTTCGTTGTAGTTTATAATTATAGCTGCCGAATTTACTATGGTCTTAAGACCAGGTAATAAAAAGGACGATCCTGTTGTCACTGATATTTGTGTGCCCTGCAATACTTACCGGGTGGTAAAATTAAATACAAACTCGATCTTGGGCATGTGTAGGAATATTTGTTAAGATGGCTTTCGAATACTGGCTTGAGTACATCTGCATGGTACACATTGCATCTGCCTATTGACTTGGCAAAATTTATTCATTTATAAGAGATGAAACCCTTGATCCCAAATGATTACCACCCATTTTATGATTTGCTGGAGCATATTGTTCCTCCTTTTCCTCTTTGGATTGTCCGCATATCCAAAAGATATGAAATAAGTATGTAGTGACAATTTTTTTCCTAAAAACCCTTTGCTAGACTCTTTAGCTTTGTAATATTATTAGTATAGATTTATGGATCAAGCCATAATTAATAATCTTTAGATCAATAAAAGAGTACGATTATAAAGCTGATGAAATAGTTCCGCATTTGTTGAATGACATAGGAAGTTCATATGATTGGTCTCACCTGGGCGAAGACTCTGTTGGTATCCAAGACCAATGAGTGATTTGTTGTTGATCTTGGCATGCAGCGACGCGTCCTTGTCCAACTGCAACTTAGCGCCAACGCCGAACAGCGTTTCAGCGGAGCCAGAGGTCCACTTCATGCTGATACCGCAATCAACCTTCTCCGACACCTTCTGGTAGATGGAACCGCCGAATTCCTTTCCATTGTCACTATATCCAATGAGAACAAAAACAACATTGTAAAACAATAATACAAGTAAACTAATAAAATTGATTGAAGGAGCTCATATCGACATGCTTTGCCCTCGCTTTGCTTGGCATTATAGATGCAGGCCTACCTTACTACCTCCCTCAAAGCTGGTAAGGTGGCGGGGTCTTTAGAGTGAGTGCTACAGTCATGTAGATCCTTAAGGCAAGTCTGGTGGGTTTACCTTCACGAGGTTGCCACCCTGTACTTGGTCAATTCCTTAAGAAATAGACACAACAGAAACCACCAGGCGCTATTTAACCTAACACTATACTATGGATAATTCAAAGGAAACCACTAACACACACCACACACAGATACACACACAGGTAATACGACCTTTCAGTGAACCCCGCGAAGACTTTACTAGTCAAGTTTACCCCAAAAAGAGCACAAGGCCCTTATCACCTACCCAAACTATTCAATATAGATCTCCAGATAGCCGAAGTCAAATACCTGGGAGTCATCCTGGACAGTAAGTTAAACTGGAGCAGTCATCTAGACAGCAAACTAAACAGGGCTAGCATAACCTTTTGGCAATGCAGGAGGGTGATAGGTAAGAAGTGGGGTCTATCCCCTAAAATTATACTATGGCTATACTGCATGGTGACCCATGATCACTTATGGGGCAGTGGTCTGGTGGCACTGCTCTACTAGATACAGCCTCCATAGCGACTACAGGCTGCATGCGGAATACTCCGACCACGGTAAAGTACTTCGGTAACCCAGGTACTCTCCACAAGATTGTCAGCAATATCAAGGCGCTGCGGGCCTTTCTCGGGAGCTGGGGTGGATCGAATAAACTTCCCACCGGCATGCAAAATACGCGCTTTGGACGTGGAGTTGCGCGGACACCAGTCCGTTATACAATACAATAATTGATTGAAAATCTACAATGTTAATCATTGTATGAAAGAGCTAGTTTTGAAAACAATAAGCTGTTTAAAAGAAACAACAGTTGCTTTTCTAAATAGTCTGCAACAATGTTCAGTTACAAATAGTGAGATCTAGATCTTGCAATGTAAAAGGATCGATTTAGCTCATTGCTAGTATTAACTGGTTTGCATAACAAAAGAGATGACATCCTTTGCTAAACCTCAACTAACTTGGCAATGTGTTATGTAATCACATAAAATCAATAGCAATAGCAGACTCAGCCTACAACTATCAAATCAAATGCCCTATAGACCTAGATTGAGTTTAGTGAAAATATAGATTTTTCAAAAGTACTAGCTTTTGCCACAGGCTTCGCCCGCGTGAGTGTCGGAAATTAGTATCCATGTCCTATATCAGGTAGTGACTTACGTGTGAGCGAACTATCATTTATCCATCAAGGAATAATCAAAGAAATGGACTTTCACATTTACAATGTTATACTAGAAACCCACTCTTGATTTGTAAAAGTAGAATGGTGGCATATCAAAACATTGAGATTGTTATACTATTTCTAAAAAAATAAGGAACGGAATACTAATAAGACTTACACATTGGTGTGCAGGTTGAAGTCCTTTGACTGGTAACCAAGCGCAAAGTTGTTCTTGGTGAGCGTGGTGCTCTTCGTGTCAAACTGTTCATGCACACCGGCAAACCAGTGATGGTAGGCCAAGACGGCAGCAACCTCCACAAGAGGGCCACTTCGGTCCAAGTCCAACGTGGTGTTTATGGCATAGGTAGGATTGGAGAATGAGGACTTCAGTTTACAAGTCTTGGTCCTGCAAATAAAATTGTTCTGTAATTGACTTATGTCAAGATGATTGGTTAACTCAGATGAATTTTGGTGAAGACTTTTGTGAAAAATTTTCAAAAGAGCTGACAAGGAATATGGTAATATATTAATTCTGCCCAATTTACCCGGTCTGTGGTGCGAAGGTTCCTTCGAGCGTAACTTTAAGTCCAGTAGCAATTTTGTCTGCGATGGTAATGTCGGTGGCAAGTGTATTGTCGGTGTTCCATTTCTCAGTGAAGGAGAGACCACAGTCCTTCACTGTATATTTAGATGAAAGGCTTCCAAACACCTGAAAGTTAGAATACCATCTTAATTTTTGAATGAAATAATTAGATTGACAAATAAAATCTTGAAAGTTATTTTTAAATCTTTGTACTATCTATCTACTATCACTTTAGATAAACGTATTAGAATACTAGTTTTACCTTCTGTACTACTTGAAATTGATTGAAGCTAGAAACTATGTACCTAATTTTGAAAGAGGTTTACATGTAAATATGCTTATGACATGACAGCCAGCTCATTAATGTATGTCTAAATGAGTCTAGCTACAGATCATTCATATTCACTTTTGTACCTTACTTACCTTCCCACTTTCATTGTTGGAGGTGATTCCGCTGGTGAATTCAACACCTGTTTCACTTTTGGTCTTCAGGTCAAGTTTGAACACACCGAAATGGTATCCTTTTCCGAAGACATCATTGGCCTTCTTTCCAAGATCAGCATAGAATGGGGTGTTAGACTTCTTTTCTTCCTGGACCGTAATCAAAGGTCATGTTAGGTTATGAGACTTACAAAAACTGTACGTGACTAACAGGTCATTAACCTTAAAATAGTGACAATATTAAAAAACTCTGCTGCAGACCCTTATGACATGAACCAAGGTGAAGCTTTACACGTCTAGCAAAGTCGCGAAATTGCAATCAGTGCCAGCTGTGTCAGGGTCGAAATCGGCTTAGTGACTTATTTACAAGCCACTTCTACACAAGGTATTACATAACATCAAAGCACTGTGACTGAAATGAAACTGTGCTACTATTACTTTCTAGCACTGTGAGATTTCATGAACGTGAATCTCTACAATAAAGTCTAAGAGTGAGGCCGTAAACTTGACCTTCACGAAAAGGGCCCTAGTTGAGCTCCAAAATCACATGCGTCAATTAGCCTGTACCCCGGTGGCCTTACTGTTTAGCAAATAGGGGAAATGTAAACTACCCTGAGAACAGTCAAAACCTTGTCTTATTTTAATGATTCTTACAACCTTTCTAATAAAATGCGGATGAGAAGAATAAATAAAATTGAAAATGACGTCGACTGTTCCCCGTTATCACCGGCTCGCCCCGCAAATTGTAAATTAATTAAAAGATGTGATAGTCCTCCTATTATGACTGAAAACCAAACATATTATGAAAAGCGTGAAGAATACTTACAGCCATGATGGAACTATTTCACAGTGAATTACAAGCAATTTGCCAAGAACCCGAGAACAAGACCTCCTACACTCTACCACACCACAAGACAATTTCAATTTTGACAAACGTCGACAGAGGGCCTGATTACCGGAACTCACGTTATTGATAATATTTGACTTTGATTGTGAGCGGTTAAGAGTTAAATTTATATTATTTAATTGCAATGATTATTTATAATAAAAATATTAAATCATTTAATAACATAAGTTAAGTAAGAACTTTGGTTTCAAAATAATTTAGGTAAATTCTTGACTTCGAATGTTTTCTGTGACATTTAATGGCGAGCACACCGTGTAATTTGAAGTCTTATTTAATTTTATTTCAATGATTTTGTAAATTCCTTTAATTTTAAAAGTTTAGAAAATGTTCTACGAATTAATATGTTGTTTGAAGACTATGTTTAAGTGATACTTTAGAATTTAGCGTAAAACATCACACATTCGCATCTATCGTTATGAAATACGCGCGAATTTCGAAAAGAGTTTACACTGAATTACACATCTTCATGACCTACAAGTAACGCAAAAAAAGCAATCTTAATTTAAGATTGCTGTATTTTGCTGTAATTAAACTAGGTACCTATTGAACCTACAAAAATTATGTATACACCTAAGTCACATACATGCTTTGCATACCTACTAATAAAAATAAAACTAACAAACAAAATACACTCACAAATCACTTTCAAACTCAAAATTTACCACTACTACGGCAGGAATACGGATAGGTAAGTAGTATAGATAGAACTGCCTTCAGTTAGAACATGAACTTTGTACGGCAGAAGAACTTCTGAGTTTGAGGGAGAGCAGCTTTTAAATAATAACTTACTAGTAGGTATATCGAATAGTATACTATATTTATAGTAGCTATCGAAAGCCATAAAGATTCTAAATATTATGTGACAATTTTTTTTTTAAAGTGTTAACGTTGTTGTTGTTGTGTTGTTGGCCAACCAACAACAGTAAATCATTACCCACTGTATGCAGTCATAGATCGAACGTTAATTGTTTATTACTGCGCTATGATAGCCTGCGAAAATCAAATTTTCTTGTATTAGGTATTTTTGGCAATTTGCTGGTCAGAGTCAGGTTATATGTTAATTAAAATATGATTCGCGACCGTAACAAATATGGCTTTACAGAGTCTTTTTCATGAAATATTCATTCAATAGGATGAAATTAGAGGGTAGTATTGATTTTAACTTACGTCATCCGGAATTTTAAATGCTTCCGAAATGACACTTAGAAAACCACATGAATCGTCTTCGGAATTCGTTGGGCAATCAACAATTTCCCCATCTTCATTCTTGCAGATATCCTCTTCAATCAATGATCCATCCTATAAATTAAGTTTTAACCTTTTAATACATTAGGCATGGATAATTAGTCTGATAACCAGTCTTACCAAGGGGTATCATATTATTACAAAGTACTAACTGGGTTGTGGAGGTCAGATAGGCAGTTGCTTCATGTAAAATACTGGTATTTAGCTGCATCCGGTTAGACTGGAAGCCGACCCTAACATAGTTGGTAAAAGGCTAGGCAGTTGATGACCTGTAGTTATAAATGTATGGGCACTGATATTTTTCATGCGATATACCTATTATGGTACTTGGCTCCACCAAGCAGTGGTGCGGCCTGGAACTCATTGATTACAGTCAAAACCAAACTGTTTTTCTCCAAATGGTTTTAAACCGTTAAATGTTGAAAGTTAAGTTCAAGATCGAATGAGAAAATTTAAAGGTAAGGTTTTAAGGTGGATCAACCCGCACTGCGCCCTATGTGATCCGCTCCTGTTAGAGAGGAGGGTTGATCTCCAGCAGTTATACTGTGGCAACAGCTTGTATGATGAATATACTTACTTGTGAAATGCATTGACTTGTTTCTCGAAAAATTGCTGCGTTTACTATTATTGGAAATTTCAAGTTTCGCCAACAGTCCATCAAAACGGTACTATTAACGTAATCCAATAAATCATCAAAATATGTCATAATTAAGAAAAAAACATTAAAATTACTATAATATTGTAACGAAAAATATAATTGTGACAAGAGGGGACGACTAGATCGTTCGTCTGGAATTTTGAATAAAATAAATCTACTAGGCTGTAGGATCACACAGTAGATAGGTACAGTCGCCAGCGCATCAGGTTACTACAAACTGTCAAATTTTCTCATTCGATTTTGAACTTAACTGACAACATTTTATGGTTTAAAATCATTTGGAGAAATTTGACAGTTTGTGGTTACTTGATGTGCTTGCGACTGTATCTACTTGGAATTATCTTATGAAAATGATTGTGTGATTAGCGACCACCAGCAATCGATTGCTAGACGTTGCTGTATCAGATATCTACGTAACTACATAGTCTTTCAAGGTTGTATTCGGAAGAATGTGATCGTTATGGCATTTGGATTTTATGTCGCGAAAATTGCAAATATTAATAATCAGCAGTACAGCAGTCATTGTGCCGATAAACGTGTCGGCCAATGACTTAATAGTGTAGCCTCGCTCGACCAACATCTGAGGAGGCTCTCGTTAGGCAGCTGATTGATTCAGAAAGCGGTACTCCTGGACACGGCTCGTATTGTTAGGAGGTTCCTCTCTGTGGAGCCCTGACTGCCGTAGCTTGGACTCTCTTCCCGATATCGGTGGGCTAGGTATATTTTTTTAATATTTTTTAATGTTTTGTTTTTATAAGTTTTTAGATTAATATTTAAAAAAAGTAGTTGAAAAAACTAAAAAAAACCGACTGAAAAAACTGAAAACCATAAAACTTTCTTCTTCATAAAATTTAATTTTCTACTTTTTTATACGATTTATCACTTCGAATGTAGTTTTTGTGTCGAACAAGTCAGCCAGAGATCTATGTAAAGCTTAATAGTGGGTAACACTTGCGCAAATATTGTACCCAATGAATCGCTAAACTCTCTGTACGAATTGGCTTTTAGGGATCGGTGGAAACGGCACAATATCCTCACATTTTAGAAAATGCAATGTCTGTGTCTATCTGTTTTATGTTATATCCGATCATTGTGATACTTACTTAGTATAAAAATTTCAAGATCAGAGTACAAATTAAGAAACATTTTGCTCTTATATATTATTATTATACTAGCAGTTGCCCGCGACCTACCTCCGCGTGAACTGTGAAATAACTTTAGTTTCAGAAATCGGTAACAAAAAAACTGAATCAAACAAACAAAAGTCACCGACCTCTGAGAATAAAGTTATTTTTCGTGTGAATATGATATGTTATGTGTGACCGCACCGTACCGTGGACAACCTTTCCGCATGTTAGTCTATAGATGGAATACCTATCTTATTGGCATTGCTCCACACTCCACGAGTGTTAGATCTAAACATCTGCAGAGTGTCTACACTTGACAGGCGTTTCTTCCAAAGGAATTAAATAAATCTACTGCAGATTCAACAAATATAACTTTCAATCTAGAAATCAAGCTGATCAGACCACATAAGCTACATTAAAAATCCTGGCAGGACGTCTATTAATAAAGTTTCCAACATTTAGAGTTGATAGCCTCAACAGTACCAAATCAGTCTCATTCAACTGAATTCCAAGGCGGGATCGATTCTTCAAAATAATTTCAGTTTGTCACTGTAAAATCTCAGCATTTCCGGCTGGGTCTAACTCAATTAGCGAGCCGTCCGCTTGATATTGAGTTGACTCGGATGCCAGATATTTTTAGTAGTGGACGTATAGACAACTTATACATTTAAATTTAGAATACAATAGATATTACTGAATGTAAACTTATATCGTATCATATAATACAAACGAAATGAAAGTTCGAGCGGCCCAATTCTCGAATGGACTGAAGTTTATTTTAGACGCTAATCTTGTTCAGTCGGCATTACGGCAAGCAGTTTCTCGGACGCTCAATCTCTATCTGATCAATTCAAGGAGCACTTGTGTACTAACGAAATGTGTGACGACGTGCGTCTTTATGAAATACAACAGAACGATAAATATGGACGGTATTTGATTGCAAATAAGGAGTTAGTGGCTGGTGAATTAATATTTACAGACACACCGTTTGCTGTGGGACCCAAACCAGGCAAGTGATTCATTTAGTGTTGAATTAAACTTAACGGAAAGGTAATTACGCTTCCGTCTATTACCTAATTAAGTAATTGTAATTGAATAGATATTCCGAGTAAAACTACTAGGTATTGCCACCTCAGAGTACTTTATACAGGGTGGTAATTGGATACATTCCTTGAAATGGATGATACTAGACCTAATTTGCAACAATTTTAACTTGGGGTTGAAACTGGGTTGTTTTAGAGAAATCGAAATTTTAAAGTTTTTTGGGAAAGTTTCCACCACAAATTGCTGATTGTGAGAAATCTACGCCGTTGGCTTAAACTTCACCTGTGGGCTTAAAATGTCAGGTACCGTAATGGTTAGGTAGCGTGTATGGCTACCTTAAAGGTCAAATTCTATCATTTTTTCTAAACGTCCCTTATTTTTACCCTACTGGCCCAGAAGGAGGGTAATGTTTTTCGCGCGCATGTTTGCATGTCCGCAAGCTGATAGTAAATTCTCCATGACCTAGGTAAATAAAGCGGAAAGAGGTAGGTAACTTCTGTTTACGCCAAGCCACCCACGTGAGTTTCATAGAGCCGTCATCACGCAATGAGAACGAAATTCATTCACTTAAGTCCTTAACCAAGTATATGTTATGACACTAGTCACTAGCACAACGTGTCGAGAGGTAATTAGTTTTATTGACTTACACTTCGAGTGACGTTTATTTTGCCATTAGGGAACCTAAATATAAAATTGCTTACGGGAGCTGCAAAAGAAAGGAAATTCTGTTCTGTACAGACACTCCACCTCTATGTCTGAGCTGTTACTGCCCTGTGGAGAACACGTTCTGCTCCGCTTGCGGGTGGCCGGTCTGCAGTGAGGAGTGCGGGAAGTCATCCATACATGCGGGCGAATGCGGCGTGTTCTCCGCTGCGAGGGTGAGATTCCAGCCGGTGGACGACTGGACCGCTAGCGCGCCGCAACTTGATTGTATTACACCGTTAAGGTAGGTGTTCTTATGTGTCTGTACTTTATCCAGACACTCGTCCGTACCTCTACCTAAGTGTAAGCTGCAAGTCGATGGTCCAGGACATCTTTTCTAATATAGTAAGTGCCGAGGGCATCGAGATCCGTGGGCTTTATCAGCGTCATAGCTAGGGGCTGTCAAAATAAAACTTAACTGCCTAACTACTAACTTACTTAACTGCGTGCCTGACTTGGAGCTCTTGCATCCTACATTCGGTAAGTGGCCATTGCCCTAAAGTGCCCCCAGGGCCTCCGATAGTAGACTAAAGACATTCCTGGATGGCCCATAGGTACTGAGGACGTTAGGAACTCCACTGAAGCCGCGATCAACGTAGCCAGTTTCAAAATAATCTGCCTTGTTTTTGTCACATCTTTACTCATGAAGACCTAACTAAACTCGTAAGACACGCGGCACGGTGTGTAGACAGTCTCAGCCCTTAAGTCAACGTTAATAAGTAAATTTTTTACGGTACAGAGTTCTTTTGGCGAAAGAAAAATACCCTGATCGATGGCAGCGAGAGTTGGATGTTATGGAAGCCCACACGGTAGAACGGAAGCTGCGACCGACTTGGCACGTTGATCAAGTGAACATCGCTGAGTTCCTTGTGGATCACTGCAAACTTCGCAACAGATTTGATAAGGAGCTGGTGCAAAAAGTTTGCGGCATTCTTGAGGTGAGGATAGGGGGGATTTTTGTGTATTGTTGACCGAAATTCAAAAGCCCCAACTCAAACTCAAAGCATTTATTTCAATTAGACCATAATAGGCACTTTTGAATGTCAGAAAAACAAAGAAGGCGAAGCTACAATCCCAGACACAAGGCATAATAACTTGTGAAAGTACTGTAGTTGCCCATTCCAAAGCGTAGATCTCTATGGAGAAGAATGGGCAAGAAACTCCATGGACACTCTTTTCAATCAAATATTTTTACAAGATCTTGGTTACATCATTCATGTTGAGATAACGCCACGTGTCTTCCAAAATCTGTAAGTTTTGCTCACACTTATATGACCATCTATGTGGAAGGTTTCTGAGATTGGGCCCTCTGGTTGTTTTTCTTTATTTGAAGTACCTACTCTATAATTAAGCTGTAAGTACAGACACCAGCACATCAAGCTACCCGAAACTGTCAAATTTTCCCAATCACCTTGACCCTAATGATTTGGCGATAAAGTTACAGATTATAGTAGCTTGATGTGCTGGCGTCTGTACATCTACAAGCCGTTTTTTTTAGTCTGCGTGATCATAAGAGTTTTTATTATACACAGGTGAACGCCGTGGAGATCCCATCTCGGGGTGGCTTTAGCATACGAGCGCTCTATCCTCGGCTAGCCATTGCAGCGCACAACTGTGTTCCCAACATCGTTCACACGATACTGCAAAATGAGTACCAGTAAGTGTGGGGCCTGTTTTATATAGTTTGAGATGTTTTCCAATCAAATGAGGCTCGGTTTTCACCAAAACGGAGACAAGCGGTAGGGAGAGGGGACGTGCATGATTAAACAAATCATATTGGTTGAATCCACTTCGGCTCTGTCTTTCCTGTGGTTGGTCGAAGATTGGACACGTCTCCAAACCGCACCGCTCGTCTCCGCTTCAGTGGAAACCTGACCGATGAAGCAGCCAGTCTATTAATTTGCTTCTTGCCTTCTAGAAGAAGCCGTCAACTTGTGCATTGGTTAATAGTCCTATTATATTTTAACAGGGTACAAGTAAGAGCAGCTGTCCCAATAAAAGAGGGAGACACTCTCCACATATGTTACACGCACTCTCTATCCCCTACATTGGTTCGGCGCGAATTTCTGGCAGAGTCCAAGTTCTTCCAGTGTGACTGTTTGCGTTGTGCTGACCCCACGGAACTTGGAACGCATCTTAGCACACTGAAGTGCAGTAAATGTGATAATGGACTCATAGTGGCGTCTAATCCTCTAGGTAAGTAATCGTGTAAAGCATTCAATTTTACAAGTGCTATGCAAGTATAGGTCTCAAATAAACTCCTCATCTTGCAGTGCAATAAAAATGAGTCCATTGCTGAAACTTCGACCATTACAAAACGACTTACTTAAAACTTTTTACTCAAAATAATGGATGCAGCGTCGCCCTCCCGCCAATCGCATGTATTAGGTATTGCTTTTACTGCATGTGCATATTTTTGGCGCTTGTCAAAAGGTGTAATGTTCTTGATTTATAGCTTGTATTGTTTAGTAAAAGATTGAATGCCAGCCAGCGCTGACGTCGATGACCTAATTGTTATTTTAAACTACGTATGCTGGGAAACTGTCACGATTATTTAATGACTACAGACAGTTGTACAAAAGTAGCTTAACCTTGGCGATTACAATACCGGGCTTACTACCATAATTAGATAACTGTCAGTCGTGTTGTCATACGCATTTTTTTGGAGGATTGGAATGGTATGGTTACGGGACTAAAACGAACGCCGGATGCGGCTGTACGTAGGGAGGTCGCCCGGACAATTTACTGGAATAGCTTCAATGAGCATACATCTTGATTATGGTCGCACATACATTTAAGTATTAATAGAAAACGAACCTCAGGTGGAGTTCAAATATTTTTGAGCTCTTTTCATGGACCTGAAGTGGCACTCATCACGGAATTATAATCAAACCGGCACCCATGATCATGATGTCGGTGATTGACCCAACCCCCCGAACCCATTGCCAGGGTAAGGCCCTGGCCGAAGTTCAGACAGTAGTTTTACTGTCTTGGTCAGCTGTAATCGGAAATTACTGTTTACTAGTGTGTAAGTACCTACGACAAATACCTAGATGTGTCGTAGGTAATTTCAGAACAAAGTCTAACATACCTATTACGTGGTAAAGTTGGTTTTGGCCCTGACCTTGACGGTGTTGGTTAAGAGGCTTCTCGATTACATATCATTCTATTTACCAGACAACGACGCCCCATGGACCTGTACGGACAAAAACTGTGGGTTCAAGACATCCAGTGCCGCGATGCGCAAAATGTTGGCCGTGGTGCAGGCAGAGATTGACCAGCTTGAAGTACTAGAACCCGGCCCTGGCGCCATTGAGCAAAGAGAGGCTACTATCAACAAGGTAGGTGCCATATCGACGATTTTGTGATTTTTTTCCTCTACACGTTGGGGCCCTTGATACTCGCGGGCCCCGTATCATTGATACGGCTGATACAGCGGTAGCTACGCCCCTGTTCCAATACTCGCCCATGTTCCGGAATTGTAAAAAAGTACTGACCTACCCTTCTAGCGCGAGCTCAGTTCTAGTCAAAGACGGTCCTAGAATAGAATAGCATTTATTTGTAAATATGGGTAATACATAAGTAGGTATAGTAGTAGGTATACATCAGAGTTCTGCCATATTTCACCATTCGGAATGCAAACATTTTCATTAAGTATACAAAATTGTTAAAATTAAACTTATCATTCCTACGATGATACGTACGACTCTAACTGATATTACATTTCTGTTCCAGTACAAATCAGTGTTCCACCCTCGGCATGCACTCCTCCTGTCCCTCAAGCACTCACTGGCTCAGCTGTATGGACGAGTGGAAGGATACAGTATCGATGAGCTGCCAGACCTAATGCTGGAGAGGAAGGCGGAGTTCTGTCGGCTCTTACTTAAAACCCTGGATGTTATCACGCCGGGAGAGACCAGGATGAGGGGTACTGCGGACCTTTTAAGTTTCAGTGTTTTTGTACTACAAAAAGCACATAGCTTTTTTGTCAGTTATTCAAATCTAATAAAAGTTCGAAAAAAAATAGACATGCACTTAAACATAAATACACAACACAATACATAATCAATCTTCACAAGGTAGTTTGTTCAGTCTATTGAAGGCCGCCAAAGTACCTATGTATGTTGGTACTGCACGTCAGTACCAACTATGTATTTTATGTAATACGGATGAATTAATTGATTACGTCGCGACACGTGATGCCTACAAGCATTATGAATATTGTAATGTAATATGAATGTCTCGTGTAACATTACACATAACAGTATGTTATGAACTTATGACTTCACAAGTCTCAAAATCATCATGCCCAAAGAGTTAATGAGCTATATAACACCTCTAGCTCTCTGATCAGGCAGTCGCGTTTAGTGTACTCAAATTTCTTCAGTTAATATTCACTGGTACTTACTGCTTTCCAGGTATGATGTTATACGAGCTACACGCGCCGTTGATGTTCTTAGCAAGAAATGAGTTCGGAGCCGGCTTAATCACTCAAGAGAAATTGAAGGAAAGGCTGCAAGAGCCCATTCAATGTTTGACTGAAGCTGCTCGGATACTTATGAGGGAAGACCCTCACAGTCCTGAAGGAATCATTGGACAAGTCGCGCAGCATTCCATGGAGCAACTTAAAGCCAGTCTTGAGTGCATATAAACTTTAGTCAATGATTTTGGTTGGTAGCTGTGATAATGGATGGTATTTTTTAAGTGCCAGGTATCCATTTATCTTTGATTCAATTAGATTATTAAGTATTTGTATTGTAATTTAGTTGTGTTGTAGGTATTCTTCTAACATTTTTAAAAAGCTATGAAAGGACAAAATAACAATGATCTCTCTTTATAAATTTCTGTCAATTAATAAAATCTAGTCTGTATTATTTTTGTTTTATTTCATAATAATTTACACATATTGTACATTAGAATGTTATTTTCTTGGGTTTTTTGCTTGTTTCTGCAGTTGTTATTTTATTATTCTGTATTATTACATCTTCAATATTTTCTGAACTGTCTAATGTGTGAAGTTTTACTGAGGAGTCTTCCTTTTTGTCCATTATCTGGAAAAATAAGATATAAACCTATTAGTTTTAAAGTACTTACAAATTCCATTTTGGGTATTAAAATATCCTAGCTTTACTCAATCTCTACTCATAGCCAATCTCAAACATCTCCTCATTAACAAACTTGGAGAAGAGTTACATCTCATCTAGTAGTATTTCTAGATTAATCACATGTTAGTTAAGGTTTAATTTTGGTGTAATTTTACTCAGCATTACTTAATAAAGAGGTTATTGTATAATTAGCTGTTGCCTGCCACTTCGTTTGGTTGGGGTGTGTATGTGGGAGACAAAAAAAATAATAGTAGTAACAGTATCTATCTCTATACCAAATTTCACCGAGATCCGTTCAGTCGTTTTGATGTGATTGAGTAACAAACATCCATCCAAACTTTTGCATTTATAATAGTGGTAAGATTAAATTAATACAGCTATCTGATATGAGCAGTTGATACTCACAGTAGGACAATCCTTCCTCAAGTGCGTGACATCACCACAAAGCTTGCACGCACCCCCATTAGGGTACATACCTCTAGGGTTGTCAGGGCACTGCCTGGCTATATGACCCTGAAAATGCAAATAAACATATTATAATGAATGCTTTCTCTGTATGAGAAGAGGCCTTTGCTCTGCAGTGAGACACAAATAGGCTAGTATACAAAAAAAAGAGAAAATGGCATTGTAGTGCGAGAAATCATTAAGTGCAAAAAGCTAACAGCGTATTAAAGTTTTTTTGTTCTTATAATCGGTATAACTCATTAACGTGTATAGTTACACAAATGCTTTTTAAGAACAAAATATTGATATTTTTACCATGCACTCTAATATTCAGTAAATTATGTAAATATTTTTATCGTTACTGAGAAATGTAATAAAAAGAAAGATAGGTAATTCTAGCATACTCAAAATATGAAAGCTTTTGGTCTGCAAGAAAAACCTAAGGGTCGTAACAGGGGTTCTCGTCGAATATATTGAATACGAAAAGTAACTAAGTAACATTAATGAGCAGGGAAGCCCCAGTAATTGAGAAAAAATTAGTAACAAAAATTGTCATAAATTACTCAATTGCCATTAGTTAATTTTTGTAAGCTGGTGTTTTGCCTTATCAAGTAGTTATGTAGTTCTGACATTCTCGTATTATCTAAAATACTGAAAAAAACTGTATTTTACCTTTTTATAAGGTAGATTAGGAGTTTAAAAACACTTTGACATCATTAACACAATGAATATGAATAATGTGATTACTTACAGGCTCTCTACAAATGAAACAAGAAGCAAATCTGAACTCCTTGCTCTCCTCTCTTTGAACTTTACATTCAAACTGCCTGTGTTCTGTCGAGCCACACTTGAAACAAACTCCATCTGCTGTGTCCCCAGGTATCTTGGACTTCAGCTCAGGACAGTCAGACAGCACATGGCCTCCTTTCCTGCAGTTATAACAGACTTCCCTCTTCATCCTAGCCAATGCTTTCTCTGCCCTCCGTCTTTCCAATTTCATAGTCCTCTGAACCTCACTCTTAGGTATCCCTTTCTTAATCATATTATCTTTCAAGTCTTGCAGTCTTTCAGCATCTTTCTTCATAACTGGGAAGCCATCAAATCTGACCAGTTCTATTTCCTTGCCATGTACAATGAGTTGGAAACTATTGTCATTTATCTCCTTCCTGCGAACAGGTTTACCATTTACTAGCTTTTTGTTCTTTTTTGGTTTTGTTTCATTGTTCGTAGGGTTGGGAGGGCTATTATTATGTGTATTATCTTGTGCTGAAGAGTTGGCAACATCAGTGTTGGCAACCTCTGAGAAATCTGCAGACTGAGCATTTTGTTTATTCTTCTTCTTCTGGTTTTTTTTAGGACTTGTCTCTAGTACTTCAGTTGAATTGGTTTTTTCCTGTGGCTCTGTTATATCTTGTGAATTTTTCTTCTTCTTTTTGTTTTTCTTTTTACCTTTGCCCTCAGTACTCTCAGAAACTTGGTTTTGTGGATTTGTTTCATTGTTGGCTTCAGAAGGCTGAGCTGCACTGATAACCTTATTCTTATTTTTCTTTTTAGTTTTGGCGGGTGAACCATTTGTTTCTGGCAAACTGGTTGCAGTTTCCGGAAAATCACACCAGGTCGCCTTTCTTTTTTGAGTTTTGTGGTCTTTAAGGAATTTCTCATAGTTATCGATACGTTGCTGTTCAGCCTGGAATTAGACAAATACAAAATTTATACCTATGGTACAATATAAAGGTAGAGCTACTCTCTGAAATTTGACTATCTATATTGATTTAAATGAAAGTTATACTAAGTACTATACCTCTTTCCGTTTCTTGGATTCATTACCATCCTTTTTGGCTTGCAACAACTGCTCTTTCATAACTTCCCATGGAGTACTGTCTTCAGGAGTTCTTTCATTTGAAGATTTCGAGCCTTTGGCTCTAGCAAACCTTGTCATAGTGCCTAAATACTATACAATTTACTGTAATGAGTTTAATAAACTGTCTGTAAAATGCACGTGCAAACCTATTGATGGCATTTGACATTTACACTTTACATTACACTTACACATGACACATGACAGTTGTCTTGACAGCAGTTTTCAGACGGCGCTTTCCACTTTTGGAATATCCATGGAATACCGTAGGGTCCATGTTCGGAAAACTGTCCCTCAGCGAAGCGAGGTCTCAGGCACATCGTTAGACCTAGTTTCCACCAAAGCGTAGACTATACATGTCTGACCAAACACATTGATACAATTGACTGAGATATCGGTGAACATACATAAAAAAATACAGTCGAACATAGAACCTTCTCCTTTTTGGAAGTCGGCTAAAAATGACAACAGCGCATAAGCCGACAATGGGGGCTATCGCGCATTAATTCGCCGCTAGAGGCGTTTGTGTAGAGTAAGGTCTTCAGAAAAGTCAGATGTCATAGAGTGTTCACCGGTTGCGCGCTTTTTTATCACGTATTTTACTAATATTCACGATTGTGGTCAAGACTGAGCCATTCCTGATTAATTATGACTTGAAAATTTTAATCAGCAAGTTAGGAATTATTTTGTTAGTACTTGGAAGAAGAATGATTTTTAAATGTTTCACGCTTGCTAATTTTAGGGACAAAATTGTAAATATGTATCTGAAGTTTACACTATGTTATTATACGTAATAGAATAAACTTTTTATGTAGTTATTGGTACTTTAAAGTATAAAATAGAATTAATGACAACAATGAATTGACTCAACAGTGACGCCATCTGGTGAGCTCAAAAACGATAGCCCTCATTCCATCAATTTCGCTTCCAAGTAGCGCCACTTTTGCAGTATAATGTAACGTAAATAAACCCTCAAATCAAGCCGAGGGCAAAATGTTGGTGGTTTATTAAAAGAGCTACTTGTCATTTACTTTGTTTTATTTTTAGTCGATTATGAGGATTTACGGTTTTCTCAAAGTAGGCATCGTCTCTAGTGAAATGTTTACAACATGGTTTTTTTTGTAGTTTTGAGGTTAAATTAAATAAAACTAGTTGGTAAACAAGAAATTTGACTGTTGTAATAAACGTCGAAGCTTATTTATTGTGGGTGACCGTAAAAGATGTTCAGAATTTACTGAAACATTAGAAAAATCTAGCAAGGAATAACTGCAACAGGTAAAAATTCAATGTTATTTTGAGATGGGGTAAACACTACATTCACATTGAAAAAAAACAAAATATCAAAATTATAAATTAAAATTATTACATCAAAATATCAAAACTGGGTCCACGTGCACCTTTTTCGTGATAGGTTCAACTATATGGGTGAAAATCTATTTATAATAATTTACCTATATCCCCGCCAATTTCAAAATCTTTTATCAAGCCTTTGTTTACAACAATTTACCGACCCATAGCTGTTATACTATCTAAGATTGTAACTTTTAGCGATTTCGTAGTTTTTTTTATAAGTTACTTTTCTAGACTGACAAATATTCTAAGTTGAGTTGAAAATTCTAGTTTTCTCACTTTTCGTTGATCTTTCTTTACTTTTTTAACAAAACTTATAATCAACTAAATATATAGAAAGGTATATTATATAGAATATATTTTGGAATATCATCATCTTCTTGCCCTTGTCCGATGTTACTTAGAATCAGTGCAACACTTTTTTTTTCTTCCATTCTTCACTTTTTAGCTGTCACACAGAACACTATCTTTTTTTTATTTTTTATTTACCAAGTACTAATAATGCGAGGTAATGTATTTAGCCGGCATCTTTTTTTCTTTCATATCAATCCTCACACAATCTCTTCAACCCTCCTCCCTCATCACAGTCATGTCGGTATCAAGACAGACAATGCCTTTTTAATTATACAGGGTGTTTGATGCATTATTTACCAAATTAAATGATATGAAAGAAGGGGTCATTATTTACTCTCTTTTCAATCCCAATAACTCATTCTTGGCCACACGGATTAAAAAATCTCATTTTTTATACTTATTTATTTTGAAAAAGCCAAGAATGAGTTATTGGGGCTGAAGAAACAGCAAATGACCCCTTCTTTAAGACCATTCATTGTGGCCCATGATGTTCCAAACATCCTGTATAATAATTATGTTACTGTAAAAGCCCAAACTACGGTAAATGCTAATATTTTCCAGTAAAGCCTAAGATTTACCAACTCTTAATGTAAAAGCGCCGAACTATTCTGTGATCATCGTTCATTTCGAACTTTTACCACTACACCTACACTCAAATCGCTATAACTCGGTAAATCTTAGGTTTTACTTAGGAGACGCGGTAAATGTTGTGGAAGAATGACTGAAGCGACTACTGACTTGAAAATATACATCCAACTTGGATGTAGCGCTCGACGGCAGCTGCCGCGGCAGGTACCGCTAGCTTTTTTCTTATTACGCTCGTTCGGCTCGCGCGTCTTTGGTCACAGAACCGTCCGGGTCCGGGTGCTCTAGCTTAGTTACTGCGACCATCTCGTCTCGCACATGGTTGGTCATAGTTATAATCTACCTCGGTACCTAACCTATTTACGTCTAAGATGCAGGCTCGGCCTAGTTTAGACGTTAGGGTTCATTCTGATCTGTATACTTACTTACTGTACTTGTAACAATATTGTGAAAAGCGTAAAATGTATTTCCTCTTTTTGCCAATAAAGATATTTATTTGGTCGCTCAGTTTAGTACTACAGTATTTCATCATCAGTCGCCAAATATTTAAGAAGTAGTCAATCTTTTATTCCCACAACAAACATTTATAAACTGTCATTGGTAAAACCTAGCATTTTCCTAACTCTAATAGTAAAAGCGCGAGAAATCGTCTCTTGTTTATAAATTCTTGCATTTACCAACTCATGTCGGTAAATCCTAAGATTTACCAATATGTGTGCTTTTCAGTAACATTCTTTTTGTCTAGCCCGTACTGTCACACAGCCGGGCAAAGCCCTCCCCCAAGTTTTTCTAAGAACTCCTGCGCCACCTTGTAACTAACCTTTTTTACATCTTCGTCCGCGTGAAATTAGCGGTGTGAAATATACTTTCAAGACCTATTCTCATACCTACCAAATTTACATTTAAAAAATTATAAAAATCGGTCAAGCCGTTTCGGAGGAGTGCGACCACAAACACCGTGACACGAGATTTTTATATTTAAGATTTCGTTGTCCTTTTTGGTCCAACAACCTAGATACATCAACATTGAAATTGAAAATGCTAAACTAATTTTAAAATTGTGTTATTAGTCACATCAGATATGCTTCTTTGAAAAAGAAAAACGGTTCCAAAAACAGCAATAAGTACATGATTTTTTTAAACGTTTTGAGCTCTGGTGTAAAAGATGAAAATATTATGTATTTTTTTGCATTGTTCCACAATCTGTATCTGTATACATATGTAATCTTGTTGATAATATAAATGTTGTTTGTGTAAGCTTCCATTCCGAGATACGACGAAATCGCTTTCCGTCGAAACATATATTTATTTATTAATTACGGTTAGTTTAGTTCGTCAGCATTGATGCCATCAGCTAGCTATCTCGGCTACGTAGAAACGAGTACGAAACTACGAATGACAAACGAGTATCTAAAAATAGGTCTAGGAATTGGGTAACGCTAAATGATGAACAACCGCATTCGTCTCATAAGTAAATAGGTATAATAATTATAACACATTAAAGTTACAAAGATAAAAAAACAACAATGGAAAGGTTTACTTCGATAGAGTTAACTTAACTTATAATATAAAAACGTATTTATGTATAGGTTACAGCGTTATGGATCTCTTTGTGGCTTTAGGCTACTCTTGCATAGGAATACAAATAGCTTCAGTACGTGATAATAATAAATCAAATGGAATGATCTGTCTCATAAAATACGGAAAATACTCCCTATAAATGTCTACAGAACCGTTCATGATAATGTTATATTATGATTTATGGGACTTATATCCCTAATAAATATCGATATTGTGAGGTATGTTAAACATCATGATTCAAGAAAATGGAAGATATAATTTTCTACTCAAAAAATTGTGCTTGTTTCCTAAAACCGTGATCTACAGTTGCTGCTACTTATCGCGGCTAAAGACATAATCCTACGTGTCCTTGCTTTTTAACAAAGTGAAGCTAAATATTACATATTATAGCTTTTTTCTACAACATATGATAAGATCGAGAAAACAGTAAAGAACAAACAACCTATATAATTGCAATAGCGGCACCTTTCGCTGCATCTCCCCCTGAGGTAAATTCCAGTGGTAAATTGTAATAATGCTCCACAGCTCTTTGCAACACAACATTCCTGGATAATCCTGAACCATTTCCAACAATTCTCTTAACATTGGCATTTCGCAATATTTCTTTAGGCATCATGTGGTGTAAATTTTGTATCAAACTTTCACAGAGAGATTTAAATACGCTACCCAGCTGTATATTGGAAAGATCGATGTTTGCCACGGAGGCTTTAGCTGTTGGTGATTGTCTTTCACCTAATAAATGTGGAATTATGTTCATAGTTGATGTCGGTGCTTCTAGACCCAAGGCAATAAGTTTTTCCCATACCTTTGACTGTGGAGTAGGGAATCCGAGTTCAAGCATCCATTGTTGGAGCATTTTGACAAACGTGGCCAGAACATTACCTCCGTTCAAAGATGCAGCAACAACCAAATATGTATTATGAAAATATGGAAGATGCTCGACTGTTTTACAGTCGAGATCAGTCATGCTATTCACCACAAACGCGAGTTGAGCGGAAGTTGATATGTTTAATACAGCATCCTCTCGATTCTCGAGAGTAGCAATGATAGAACATTGTAAATCGCCCATAGCAACACTGACAGGCGTTCCCTCAGGAATACCATTCCAAGAGGCATTTAACTTTCCTGCAAATTCCCTACTTTTATTAATCCTGGGCAAGAGTTTTACTGGGAAGTCAATAGATTGTAGAATGTCGATATTCCATTCATTCTTTTCGGTATTAAAATAGCCCCAGCTTGCAGCATTTTGGTCTGACATAACTGGCGACTCCAAATCGCAAAGCATAGTAACAACAAAGTCTTGTACTGTTCCAGAATATTGAAAATTTTTCAGTTTTTCGGGCTTGTGTTTAAGCATCCACAATAGGGTCGCGCACCCGTATCCCGAGTAACAATTGAGATGTGAATCAGGTTTTGGAAGTGAATCTAAAAATTCTGGTTTGCATCTTGTATCTTGCCAGGTGTACAACGCTGACATATTTTCTCTCTTCGCCTCAAATCGCATTACTACTCCATCTTTTATAACTTTTTCCCAGGCGCTAAAACAAATGCAAAAATCCATTGATTATTTCATAACGATAGTAATCTATCTCTTACAACAAAGAAGTTACTAGAATCTGGCAGGAGTCACTCGTTAATTAATTTATCACGATTATATGTAAAGAAACAACTTAAGATAAAGTAAATATGTAAATAATCTCGAGTAGATGTGAAAATAAACGGAATAAAACTTTCAAAAGGCTCGGCAATAAACTAGAATAAACAGTTGTACATTTTCAAATTCAGTAAAATATGTAAAAACGTACCCTTTCTTCCACAACAGAACTCCGTGCATTTGTCCACACACCCCAATTTTTGTCACATTTCGTAATACATCTCTCGGTAGACGGGAGATGCAGTAGTGGACAGCTGATACTATTTTTGGCACATCTTGCTTGTTCCCTTCGATACCCTGGTCACTTGGTATGTTTGCTGCTGTATCCTTATTTTGTTTAGCAACAATTTCTTTCGTGTTTGGATCGTAAACACAAACTTTCACTGAAGTCGTCCCAATGTCCATACCCAAAATATAACTTTTCTCAGCCATGTTGCTGTTGAATAAAATGAAAAATTGGGATTTAAAAAATAGCACTCTCAATAAAGCAGTGAGACGACACAAACCGCGCGGCAATTTGTTTCGATTGCCCGATCACGGTAGCCCGCATGAGAAGTGGGTGGCGGGTGGTCTCGTCTGGTGGCAATGCGCCCGCATTGGCCTCGTGTTAGTTATTACGTAAAGGTAGGTTTGTATTCCTTATCTCATTGAGTGGCCGATGTGTTTATCAAACACTTCAGCGATTCACTGACTTACAGCTAATAAATAACTTTAGTTGATATTAGTTTTACGATAACAGGAACAAATTGTTTTTTGTTTGTTTTCACATGTAAACATTTGCCCACTTTCACGTTCTTTTCTCTGATTGAGCCGAATAATTAATCAATCTGCAAGAAACTCAAAGCAGACTCCAGAAATTACTCTAGCACTAAGAGCGAGCGTAGTCTTAAATAATCTTAACAGTACTGACATCAGTGTTCTGTCATCTGTCAAAATAATTGATCAACTTTGTTTACAATTAAAACGGGTATCTACATTGAGTCGACGACAGTAATTAATAGTATGTCATGTGCTATTACCCAGAATTATCTTGCGACAATGTGACCGTATTGTTTTTCAGACATTTTATGTGCCAAGTCTGTAAAAATGGTGCAGTAGGATAGACAGGACAGACATAACAAAGTAAAAAAGGGGTCATGTTTTATCAATAAACGACTCTCAAGAACGTTTAAAAGTATTGACTGTTGTTAATTGCTAAATTTGTTTGACAACAGTAACTACTTAATCTAAATACGAGAACGTGCTGTCCTTGCTGTCCTATGCAAATAAAAATTCGAATACCTACCTATTATGCAGAGTTGCAGACTGTATTAATATCTGAAGAAATAAACAAATAAAATCGTTTCTCATTTTTCTCAGAATCATGGGCAAAAAAAGCAAATCGGGCAGCACTGCTAGTGAGCCCGGCTTAGTGGTTGACAGCAAACGAGTAAAGAATAAAAAAGTTAAGTCCGAATGTAACGATGAATCTAAGCCTGAGGAAACAATCATAACTTCTGAGGACAAACAAGTTAAAAGAAAAAGGAAAAATAAAACACAGTCAACCGAATCTGGGAATGTAAAGAAGAATAAAAAGATTATATTTAACGACGACGATGATGAACCAGTTGAAGTTGGTAATCCACCTACTCAAGGAAAACGAACCAATCAGCAAGAATCTCCTCAAGAAAATGAAGAAGATATTAAAGACGAGGACATTGACAAATTCTGTGATGAATTAGATGAAGAGGATAACGAACAATACGAAAATTGGGTTAAATTAATTGAAGCTAAGCTTAATTCAAATAAAAAGAAATCTAAATAATTTCCTGCTTTTTAATGACTGAAGGTATAGCAAACAACGCAAAACTTGTTGTAGTTAATTTTTAAGATCTGAAAATGTTCGAACTGCGGTACCATTTGTTTTAAAAGTAGAAAAAGCCGTGATTCATGTTGCCATCTGGTGTTTAGCGTGTAGCCGTTTATTTTGTCTACATACATTTATTTAATTAAATACATGGTCCAGTATGTAACACATCCATCTGCGTGTATTATTATTAGATAGGTACATCAATGTGTCCCCACACGATATCTCGTAAAATTTTACGCTCTTCATAAATATCGAGGAAAATTAGGAAGCGACCCATTTAAGAACCCCTCGCTCCGACATTGTCTTATGAACATGTCGTGACAATTTAAATTATTTGCCAACCTTGTGAGCTCGTGACTAGTGCGAAGTGTGATATACCTAGCTTCCTGTTTTTTTTTCTATTTATCACGTAGACGAAACTTCAAGCTTTTAGAACCTAAAAGTAATATGAAAGGTAACCCTTAAAGGGTTTGCAAGTTTCGTAAATTGCAAAACTGCAAGTTTCGTAAATGTGAAAGTCGAGATTTATAACCCAAATGTAAGAACTGTAGATTAGCTAAACTACCTATATGAATTATAATGCAGGGTGCATTATAATTCATATATGTAATCGATCTACATAGTACCTAACTGAAAAAGACAACTAAAGAAAGTTATAACAGTTTTTTTTTTTAATAATAATAATAATCTTTATTTATCTAAAAACATACAGAGTTTGATATACAGTTTGATATTTGGTTTAGAAATACATTTTATAGTTAATGTTGCAAATTCTGTACAAAAGTAGTACTCTACCTCTTAAGTTAGGGTATACCTGTATTATAAGAGGTAGTTTACGGTCAATAATCAACAAAAAAAAAAAATGGATTCACATAGTAACAACTGAGTGAGACGCCGCGGGCGGGCGATGCAGAGTTATTAATATTAGGAAAAAAAATGACAGTATTCTACTCGATACTCTTTCATCTTTGTGATATAAATAAAGAGTTGAGACTCATCTCATGGTATACCTATTGGTAACTGTAACTAGGTACCTACCCGACGTTTATTAATTAGCGATCTAACTACCGAGGAATAAGTATAAAAAAATACAAAGTAGGTACCTAGTCGGTATTCGGCTTTGATAACTGCAATACCCCTCCTACCCTTGCTACTGCTCATTAAAAACGACCTTGTTAATGACATACCTACTATGTTTATTTTAGCCGAATCATAACAATGATGTTATGAGGTTGTTGACCTTATCTAAGATTACGGTACGGTAATTGAATCAGCTTAATTTATAATTCCGCTGCTCAGTAAGTGTGGCATACAATCCTTGTTTTATTTTATTTTCAGATTAGAAAAGATCTCATATGAAAAAATGTATGTCGCCGTCTATGAAATCTAATAGGATATTCTGTTTTTGTTTTGAGACGAGAGATTCAATTAACTGAAATATGATAATCATGCATTAACAACAAGACAATAAAATATAATACCTGCGTTGTGGGATTGAGTTATCTTTCCTAGTTTAAGAAATCAATCGCCCCTCCTGAGATGAATGTAATTTTAAGCGCTATGTGGTACAGGTGGTACTGTACTACTGATGCTGTGTGATGGCTATATTTAAATACACATTTCAATCTCTTAGACTATAAAAAACCGAACTGTGACAAGATCGATTCACTTGATGGACAACACTAGCAGATTAGTGTTGCTGTTGACAGATGTCAAGATGACAGTTGACAGATAAACTTGCGAACTCAAGGTTAACAGAATTTATTTTATGATTTCTCTTGGAATATCGGTCATCACCGGTACCTTTAGTAACGGGATTATGTGCAAACAGTTTTGATCTAAAAATCGTTCAATAATGAGTTTATCCATCATCTCATTTATGAAACAATGATTTAAGTGTGACAAGTTTCGTAGACAGCGGTTTGTTTCTACATCTCATGAAAATGGATCACAATAAGAAAACTGAAGATATGGACATTCCAAACGTCGAAGGAAATCTTTTACAACAACCAAAAGAGGAAACACTGCCAACTCGAAACCCGCTTATGAAAGTGCGGACGTATGTGCTTGCGTTGCGTCCATGGTCATTGAGCGCGAGTTTGCTGCCGACTCTGCTGGGGGCTGCGCTCGCGTACCGTCTTCCTGGCGACAGTGGCTTCAGTTGGTGCACATTGTTATTGACCTTATGCACAATTATTCCAGTTCATGGTGCAGGCAATGTTGTCAATACATACTTTGATTTTGTTAAAGGTATAGATAACCGGAAATCTGATGACAGAACTCTTGTAGATCATATTTTGAGTATAGATGAGGTGGTCTCCCTAGGTGCTATATTATATCTAGCTGGATGTGCCGCATTCGTTCCACTTGTCATTTTATCTCCAGCCCGCATGGAGCATTTGGCACTTGTATATTTTGGTGGATTATCTTCATCATTTTTGTATACTGGTGGTATAGGACTAAAGTATATAGCTCTTGGTGATATTCTAGTTTTAGTTATATTTGGCCCAGTGTCTGTGGTTTTTGCTTTTTTAGCTCAGACTGGGAGGGTGGACTGGCCTATCATTTACTATGCAATTCCACTTGCCCTGAACACAGAGGCTATTTTACACAGTAACAACACAAGAGACCTTGAGACAGACAGTAAAGCAGAAATTGTGACATTAGCAATATTGATTGGGAGAACTGCTTCATACTTGTTGTATGCATTTTTACTATTTATTCCTTATATTATGTTTGTTGTAGCTTCAGTGCGCTGTTCTTTGTGGTTTTTAATTCCAATGCTGACATTGCCAAGAGCTTTTAAAATAGAAAGAAGGTTTAGGAGCCCAGAGACAATGAGATATGTTCCGAGGCAAACAGCCAGACTCAACTTCTATTTTGGCATGCTGTACATGATCTCATGTTTGTTTGCTCATCGTCTCCCGTTCCTTCTCCGATGAAATATTGACTGTTTTCTAATCAATAAATTAGAAAACTGAATAAATTCTTCATAATCTTTCTTGAGCTTATGAAATAAATGTACAAGAATGGCCTTCTGAATTATTATTGCTTGATTATAGTGACTGACCAGTTTACAAGTCATGATTGAATAAATTGTATATTTTTATAATGTAAGAGAACAAAAAAAAAATTGATCCTATTATGTACCATTGCTTCAAGTCTCATTGATGATATTATGAGTTATTTATTTGTGCTCAGTTTTCCTTAAAATGTGAGCGGAAGAAGCATACAAAGGTCTTAATTTTCTTTTCTTTATGTCTTTGTTATGATGGAACCTGATTATCATAATTATTGTAAATGGCTTTGTTATGTGCCGTAGTGTTATGAACATCACAGCAGTATAGTCATGTATATAGGTTGCTGACAATGAACCTTCCCTCTTACAAATGCTAAATTGTACTTGTTATGAATACAAAAGTAGCATTACCCTACTGGCTGTAAACTATTATTGTTGTACAGAATGGAGTCTGAATTTCAATGATGAATGTTGTTGAAATGAGCTAATTATATCACATCTGTATACTTTTGTGATTCTTCTTTAGTTTTATATTTTGTTACATTTACACAAGGTATTTTAATTATTATCTACCTCTTATAATGTTTAAGAGCTATTGATGTTTATGAAGATTTTAAACTAAAGACCATTGTGGTTGTAGTACTTTTGTAATTTGAATACAATGAAATCTCTTGATTGTGAATTGACAATAATTTATTTATTTAGCTAGATAAAGAATAAAATTTAGTCAAATATAATTCATGAAGAAGTGAATACTTTGTTTGTTATTGTGATGACAAAAACAATATTATTTCCATTTATTTAATTTTATTGATATAATAATCAACGTAGGAGACCTCTATAATATAGAATCTTCATAATATAATGATAAATTACAAGTCAAATTATCATACAAGTGAGACCATGTAATTTAAAGAAATGGATTTCATTCAGGATTGCCTGACTAAAAACTACATTGAATATATTGGCAGTGACTGGAGAAATATGATAAACTTGAGATACACGTAACAACCATACTATATCGTGGTACAGTGGCGCCTTGATAGTGCGCCAGTCCAGGACATGGACTCGTCGACATATTATGCATGTTTCAAGTTTGCATCATCATAATAGATTCTAAGTTGGATGGACATTACATCTGCGAGACTTCCGCACCTTGCAGGATATTGTAAGGCCGTTACTGATTCTAATTATACTATTAATTGAATTATGCTAATGATATTATAATGAATACTTTTCTCAAGTGAAAATCCATTTCAAATCATAACTAAAGTTATAAAGGAACAAATCACAATGTATTAAATGATAATACAAAAATCATGTCTGCTAACAAAACTAAAACATAATATCACTATAATCAAATAGTAATCAAATCCATAATATAATTAAATACATTTTTCCAATTTCCATTTTGCACAAAAATAAGAAGTCTTCAACATTCCATACAATTCCTATATGTTTATATATTTATATCCTAATGTATAACCATTAGTTAAACTAATGCAGGACTACCCAATCTAAAATCGAAATTACTTGCTCACGAATTTCATTACAGAGATTTCCTATAAAATGCAGAAAGACGTCCATCTTACAAGTTTCACACCAAATACTCTAATGTTGCGCTCATGTTTTTACTCATCAAGTTTGGGGTTGAGACAAAAGCACCTATCTTACTCAGAAATGTCATGTTGCTTGTATCTTAGAATTTAGGCCTTTACATCTACTTGTGATGGTAATTTCAATAAACATTCGCATTTTGCGTTCCACGACGCCGAAGTTCGTAGGTTAAATAATGATACAGATGTTAATTTAAGTTTTTTATTATTACTTTTTAATTAAATTAATTTTGTGTAATGTAATGATATAAAATTTCGAGACCCACGTGCATTGTTTGTGTTAAAGCTAAAAATAGATGCCAAGTTCAATACTCCGTGAAGACATTAAAGCTTTAATTTAGTCGTAAAATGTTTAATTTAGTGTTGGTTAAGATAAAATTTGGTTCTTGTCACAATGAGTAATACTAATGGAAGAATGTTGTGACAATACAAAAACGAAAGAAATGGATTAAATTAACACCTGTATGTGACTTGAAAATGATCCGTTAGGTCGGAAACGTGACAATACTCGTAGTTTCAACTTCACGAAACATTCGCACTGAATAACATACATGGAATAATCTCACATTCATGCATACGGACAATAGTCCCATCAAAGGCGGAAAAATCCGTCCGGTAGTCTTTATATATGGGTTACGTTATATACATCAGACTTTAGTGTTGGCCTTGGACGATTATGACGTCGACGCTTTCTTCTCGCGCTGCCATTGGATGATCTTTTCTTTGAGCTCAGTTGCTGAAATATTAAAAAGTCATGTTAGGCTTAAATACACTGATACTTGAGAGGTAATTACAACCGGTCAGTTCATCGCTTTATTGTTATACATATTTTGGTAAGGTGTGTATACCTGGACGTAGTTGATCCTCGGAGAGAGGTTGTCGGTTGAAGGGGTCGGTGGCACTGTTCAACAAGTGACGCAAGATCACCGACCGGTCCATTATCTGCAAACATGGTTTCAGTTCATTAAAAAAGAGTCAAAATAATAGGATTAAAGTGCACTACAATTGGCAATTGAAATCTACTTGCTTCAATAATGTTTTTAAAGAAGAAACTAAGTAAACAACTGTATTATAGTTACTGTCACCAGCCGAAAATAACGCACATAAAAAAAAAAGTAAAACTTAAGTTTCAGAAAAAAAATATTGCGGCTTTGTTGAGCGGTGTCTCTGTCACTCATTCCTAAGTGTCATTCCATCTCCTTCTAAACCTCGATGTATCATATTGACGAGGGAACAGTGAATTAGACGGCCGAAGAGTACTCACCTTCCCAGAGGGTAATAAGACTGGGTCAGTCATTAGTGTGTCCATGAGCGGGTCCCGGAACTCCTCAGGAGCGTCAGCGAATTCGTCGCTTTTCTGTTGGTTGGATACTGAAAAACAAAACAATCTTGTTATCTTGTTCCCTTCACAGTTATTTTTCAAGTGAGTTTATGTCTATACCAAAATCAAAGTGATCTTTATTTGAAATACAATAAGGTTCAAGTCAACGATGCCTGACGTAAGTTATGAAATGTAACTTACGTAATCTTATAAGATTAAACAATCTGTGGGCTTACCATGAGTTTGAAATGTATTATTCGTTATCGAATACTATCGCCCTGTCTCTTTCATATTCATCGACTGCTTTACTACACGAGGAGTATATCCGATAGTTTTCGATATCGAGGACAGTTTTTTACAAACTCATGGTAAGGGCACAGATGATAGTCCATTACGTTGGATAGTAAACGTTTGATAAAGAATATCACGACTATAAATAATGTAATAATAATAAATAAAAGATTTATTATTCAAGTGAGCAATACACAAGCTGAATATCACTAGCCTCCAAAATAGGATTCCCTGTGTCTTGTTCTGTGTGTGGACACTAGTCTCTTTCGTCTTACAAAAAATAAATAGGAAGTAAGGCATACTATACAATAGCATCGTACAGGTAAGATTAAGGCTACAGTAAAAAATATGCAATTCCAGAGGAATAGTAAAAGTTAAAGTAAAGGTATAACATACTTGCGATTTGATATGCGTTGTCTGCGAGCGACTTGAAGCGCTCAATCTCTGTGGGCGTCTTGATGCACGACTTAGCGAGCCGCACCGACGCCTCCTCGAATAACTCTTTGCGGAATGATCTCTGGAAACGGAAGGATTCGTTTTGTGAAAGTTTTCTAGAAATGTCGGTCTACTATAAGCATAAGGACCCACAAAAGCGAAGCCAGCGGAGCGAAGAGGAGGCATGCGGGAATCAACCAATCACATTCGTTGAAATCCACATCGCGACTCTCGTTTCTACTGTGATTGGCTGAATCTGGCATGTCTCCGCACCGCTCTGCTCTCCTCCGTTTTGGTGGAGTCCGGGCCTCAGCCTTAACAGCCTAATAATATTTCCAAGGGCCACTGCTACAACACAGATCTCTCTATGATATAGAAAAGGCCGTAATCCACCACGCGAGCCCTGTACGATTTTTAGTTCTAGGACCTGCCAGCTCCGTTTCGACGTGGGTGGAAATAATTTACTCTAACTAAAACATCTGTCGGGTTCGAACCAGTAAACCGAGGCTCATATTAGCGTGTAATCGGTACGGATGCCACACAAAAAAAGTAAAGTACAGTGTATAATAGGTTACCTCGTCAGCGGCAAGAGCGGCGTGGAACTGCGGTGAATCGAGATGCAGGTAGATGTCCACCAGCTGACTCAATAGCCGCCGCGGTTCCCAGCCGTACTTCTCCGGCCGACGGACCTGTGCACAACAAATGAGTAAATTAGAAGAGGGCTTACGACGAAAATCTGGCAATAAAATTAGTTGTATAAAAGTGAAGTGGAATAAACCGTTCATCTGCCTAGCCTTTTCTAAACTCTATGTTGTTGTAACATCTATCTTACTATGTTGGGGTCGGCTTCCAGTCTAACCGGATGCAGCTGAATACCAGTATTTTACATGGAGCGACTGCCTAACTGACCTCCACAACCCAGTTAGTGCTGGGTAATACGATACCCCTTGGTAAGAATGGTTGTCAACCTTTTTGGGCCACTGACTACCTGTAACGACTGTCAAAGATCTACAAATGACAGCCGGGACCAACGGCTTTACATGCTTTCCGAGGCACGGAGGAAACTCGGTATGTAATGAGTGGTCACCCATCCACAGACCAACCTAGGCAAGCACGGCTTAACCTAAAGATCGAATAAACAGTTATGCTACATAATATTCAAGCTATTGGACGCTAAACTAGAAGAGGTTTAATACAGTCCTGGGGTTATATTATGTTGGGATCCAGCTATCATTGTTGATGTACTGGAAAATTTGAACGTCTTCCACCGGAATAAAGATTAACAACATTACCTTAAGGTTCTTGCACTTGGGCCCGCACAGCTGCTGCAAGTTGAAGTTGAGCATCGAGGCCAGGCGATCCACCAGCTCGGCCCTCAAAAACGGCTCTTTGATCTCTACCGTCAGGTACTCCAGCATGTCCACGGTTTCCCTGAGGAAATCAATAGCAATATTATTTTATATTGTCAAGTTTCTTTTTAAGGACACATTGAGCTTCAGAAAGAGACTGTCATGGTGGTGACAGAGAGTATGCTCTGGAAAACCTTTGACTTTTTCTGCAATAATATCAGTGTCTCAAGTCAATTAGGTCCTAGGAGAGGTATTATCACCAAACTTGTCAATGATGAATCGGTTAGAGCTGTCAGAAAAAGTACCGTTTCCGCATCAACCCAGGGTGGGTTTGAGAATTATTTAAAATAAGTGTAGATACCTACTTATAACTGTTTTAATAATTTAAATAATGTATATTACCTAGCGAGCGTAAGATAGGAGCGGCACTGGCGCTCGTCCTGCGCCAGCGCACGCGCGCGCGCCTCGCCGCTGGTCGAGCCGCTCGCTGCGCCCTCTTGCGCCTCGTGGATGCGCTTCAGGTACTGTACACGAAGATAGACATATTACTTGTATACAGTCAACATTGATCACCACTCATCATCCTGACTTGAAACGCAGATGTGGAAATTGTGATGAATTTTATATGTCTTCCTGTATTTTGTATGTATTTTTAATACAGAGCTGAGTGGTTCCTTTGGAGTAAAATTGTCAAGAGGGTGCTGTTGGTAAGCATTCTATTGAAAAAAAACAAGCGGAGTTCGTTCTGATTAAGGCCACCCATTCTCTGGCGTCCGTGTACCCGAATTATAGGAACAATAATAAAAAAATCGCTAAGAAAGGAAGAAGTACTAGCTAGCAGACCCGAAGGTACTTAAAAACACGATTCCCAGTAGCTTCACTTCGGGAACAACCACTCAACGTACAGCTAAAGAATATTTGAATACTAACCGTGAGACACTCGTCGAGAAGGAATGTAGTGTCGTTCATGAGCATGTTGATAAACTTCACGAACTGACGGCCCGAGCGAGACTCCTTCACTATAGCCTGAGAAACAATATATTTACAATATTTTAGCAACACGTTGTTATTATCATCGTCACAAACGTAACTGCAGGAATAGTTTGGCCTAACATTTTAGGGGATTTACACCGCACGGACAAAAAAAAAATGGATTAAGGGTTTCGAAAAAGGGCAAATAAGAAGACTCGCCTCTCGAAGGTGAGGTAGGTAACGTATTTTACTGATGAGAATTCGCATGTCAGAAGGGATTTTAAAACTTGTTGCTAGTCATGTTAAGATCAAAATTGAAGTATTTTGAATAGGACTCCAATTAAAATTCAAAATGTCTAGTTCTCACCTGTTTATGAATCGGTCTCTCCCACATCCCTTTCAGAATAATACTGATATGGAATCGAATAGTGAACTTGTCGTAGAACTCTGTGCTCTGTCCAGTAGTTTCTATATCCGTGTAGAACTTCATCAGGGCACTTGGTAGGGCAGTCTGCGACATCGGGTGGTCCATAAACTTCTCGTATACATTCTTAAGCTTCAGTGGCACGGATAGATTGATCACGAAGAGAACTTCGACGATCTTGGCGACCAAGTAGGGGTTCTTGAAGAGCCGGGAATGGCAGATGGCGCTTAGGAGCCAAGTTATGATCGGGTCTTCGATGTAGTCGGCAACTATTTGTGGGACGTATCTGGAAGAGAATTATTTGATAACTCTATCACTTTAGCAATACGGTACTATCTTATAAAAGAATGATGTAAATGGTCAAAACTTTGTAATGAAATATTTTTAATCAATCAATCGAGTAGACTTGGAACAACCAAGCGATAATAAGCGGATTTTTATAATTGTTAATTTTTGTTTCAAATGTATGCATATGATCCCTAAATGGATTGAAATAAATGATTTGAATTTAATTGATAATCTTGCTATGAAATAGAAACATGTTAAACATGGTAATGACATCAGGTCAAAAAAAAAAAAGTCCGTCTTTGTACAGTTTTTACTTGAGCATAAAGTTTTAATAAATAAATAAATACAAAAAAAAACTGTGCTTCCGAAATCATTGCCAATAAATTCTCTCATATTTGTAGAATATAGAGAAATCTGCTACCAGCTTGATGTAACGCAAACGCTACAGCGTAATGAAATAAATGTTTTTTTTTTTAAAAGCAGGTGTCCGAGACCGTCACAAGAAAAAAAAAACCGCTAAAAGGTACGATAAAGATACTCACTGCACAGCAAACAGCATGAACTCTGCGATATCCTCGACGTACCACTCGGGCGTGGCGGCGAAGGCGTCGGCCAGGGCGCCCCCGCCGTCCCGTGCGGCGTCCAGCGCTGACGTCAGCAGAGCGCACACGGACGCGTAGAACTGCAGGCTGCGACGCATCAGCTCGCCTTCCAGTAAAGCGGTTTCTGCGCACTGCTTCGACCTGTGCAACGAACTAACTTAGAAAATGGCATACAAATTAATGATACCATCTAGAAGCGCAGCTATACGCCCTCGGGTTTATCACCATCTACTGAGCTTTTTCCTAACTACGTTGGGGTGGGTTTCCCGTCTAACAATCTGAGTCGGATGCAGGTGAATACCAGTATTTTAAGTGAGCGACTGCCTTTTTGACAACCCATTTATCAGGTTAGACACGTCGATATAAAAGTAGTGGGCAATCCGAATGTCAAACAAAGGTTAACAATACCAAATAGAAACGAAGCTGGAAGATCATTACACCGCGAAACTAGAATAGAAGAACGTCATTAGCTAGAATGACGCATTTTTAGGCCTGTCTCAGCCAATTTACTCTGAAAGTACTGGACCGATTGGGTTAAAATTTGGTACATATATGTCATATGTAAGTCAGAGACCCAAAAACGGACGTGTAACGTAAATTAATGCATTTTAAACATGAGGGCCACTTTTGGGCGGTAAATTAGAAAAAGAAGTTTGCAAATTACATCGTGTTACAAATCAAATGGCTCAGTGTGTTTTTTATAATTTTGAGATAAATAGGCGGAAATTGACCATTCCCATTATCTCCGAAACTAAAGGGTCAAAAATACAAAAAATAGTTCAGTCCTTATTAGCCTGGGCAATGAATGATTGTGGTTGGAAAAGTTGAAAGCAGAAAATCTGACTTAAGAACTTTGTTTGGACTAGTTAGAAGATAAACATATTAAAAGTCCTGACCCCTCCGAGGTCCTGTTTTTTGGTTTTTTGCTTATATCTCCAAAACGATGCATCGTATTAAATTTTGTTGTACTACATAATAAAACATCATAAAATTCTCTTCAACGTTGCTTTTCAAATTTTTTATCTATCTCTTATCGTTGAATTGGTTTGAGCTCCGAAAAACGAACAATTTTAAAAAAATTGTCCAATTCTCTGTCCCGTTCGTCTTCGTTTTTGGTTTGCAACTCGAAAACGGTGTGTCGCACGAATACTTGTTGTACTACACAATGAAATCTAATAAAATTCTCTACAACTTTGCTATATATATATTTTTTTTTTTTTTGGAGATTGATAAAAAGTTTGACAAACAAAGTTGTAGAGAATTTTATGAGGTTTTATTATGTAGTACAACAAAATTTTATACGACGCATCGTTTTCGAGATATAAGCAAAAAACCAAAAAACGGGACCTTCTTTGCCCCCCCATCCCTCGGGCTCACCTCGGAGGGGGCAGGACTTTTAATATGTTTATCTTCTAACTAGTCCAAACAAAGTTCATAAGTCAGATTTTCTGCTTTCGACTTTTCCAACCACATACCCCTTTTGAGCACTCATTTACCAGACTATATTATAGATTACGGAAAACCTATAAGAAAGCTATAACGACAAATAATAAAAATGAAAGGGGGCTCGCCTACTACAATGGTATGGAAACCTTCATGCGTGAGTCCGACTCGCACTAGGCCGGTTTTTTTTTAAGGAAATTCTGTTTTAGTTTGGTTATTTACCTGTGTAGCCTCTTTATCTGCCGGCGCCACCTGCGCAGAAGCTCGCGGTTGCGTAGCGCCGAGAAACTGTTGCGCCACTGTGGCTCAGCTGCCATCAACTCTTCGATCACTTTTTGGAGATCACGGAATGCCCTGCATAGGAGTAAAATATAATTAGAACTTTTTGTCTTTGTTGCTGAAACTATTAGTATTTTTTTTTTATTACAAAATGGGCCTGCTCTTGACCTCGATCACGCCTGATCGAAAGCGCTAGATGATCTATGATGGAACGAGCGTGCCCAGAAGATGCCTGTTCACTCTTGCTTTGAAGGCAGACGAGTTAAATGTGGGAGGGAACACATATGCCGGCAGAGAGTTCCACACATTGGCTGTGCGCATTATAAAGTGGAAGAGAAGCGCTGAGTATTTTACATGGAGCGACTGCCTATCTGTCCTCCACAACTCATTAATCTGGTAACATTATATTCCTTGGTAAGACTGATAGTCAGATTGATTCTGGGTTCCTTACTACCTATAAAACCGTGTTTCATATTATGTAGTTGCAACAGTTAACTTTCCTTGCCTGAACATCTTCGCCTTGCCTCTTATACGAGAACTACTTAACTTACCGAATACGCCTCTGATGTGTGTGTAGCGCCGGAATGAGCGCCACATGATGCATGTGCAGAGTCAAGAACCAGCACACTGTCTGGAACTTCGCTTCGGGCCATTTGTGAGCCGGGTCCTTATCTGAAGGAAGTGAAAAAAGGTCTGTTGAATGATCGCGAAAATTATAGCCAATAATATCAAAGGCTACCACTGCTATTACTGGTGCTGTTCCGCAATCGATTGGTCATTTTATATCGTGACCTGTGGTTTGCTCATAAAAGGACCTGGTGGACGCTGCTGAAGTTACCAAGAAGTTTCGTGTGGACTCAATTTAGATTGTAATCGATCGACACGTTCAGAAGTCCCCACCAATATTCATAATATGTATAAAATCACACCTGTAATCCCCGAAGCATTAGGCAGAAGTCTACCTAATAGTACACCTACATTTCACCAGTTATGTTTATGTAATAGGAGGCGAGCCTATTGCCATCAACCGAGCACAAATCCAGACTTCGTGGCTGAAAAATTCCTGATGAAAAAACTCAATAACCGACCAGCTGCAGTCCATAACCAGAACGATTTCAGTTGCAGGGAAACGGGGAGAAGCTTGTTTTTATGTCTTTTACATTACTCAAGTCTTTTCAAATGTATGGGCTCGGAGCTACCGAGCAGTATTTGGGTATGTATGACACATAAAACAGAGAGGGGAACGTCTCTCTCACAATGGCGAATTTTTTTTAAACTCGATGATATTTTTGGCTGGTAACTGTGGTCCATACTCTGACGTATCATAGTAAAACGTAGTTTGTTTCTGCAATGAACTTAGCTTTACGACTGTCAATTAAAAGTAAATTGCCCATGACGTGATGACGTGTTTGGGTCAATGTGAAATGAGGGGTCATTGCGCTTGGTCGCAGGTCATGTTTTAATGTAAGTACACAATACTTTTAGCATAATCAGATGTAGATTGCTAACGGGCATGGTACAGTTGCTGTGCGTGTATAACAGTGCGGATTGCAGCATGTTTTGTGATGTCCGCATAGCAACGCGCGGTTTGCTTGCTTTAGCAAAAGGGTACGTTCGTTCATTTCTCCAGTTTGTTACCATCAGGACCAAATCTTGATCTCTACACAAAGTCTATCGTAGAATACAGATGACTGAAAAACTATCCAAAGAAAAAGGCTCAACCGATTTCGGCCATGATATTCTGGCAGTTGTTTTGTTTACAAGTCGCCTGAGAGTTGATATGCAATAGGAACTGCCAATATTCAAAGGTACAGGCTCAACCGATTTGGGCCTTAATATTAAAAGGTACTTAAAATGTTTTATTTTATTTACGAATAACATGCAGGCGGTGCGAAGAGTCTGTTTAGGTTCATGGCCCAGATATGAACAATGTATATTTAGGGTACGATGGGATTGACATACGCATTGCGATTATAAATGTCCCTAAATAAATAAAGAAAAAAAAACATTCCTAGGCTTCGCCGTAGTCGGGTAAAAAGAATGGTCGATTTTGCGCGAATAGAAGCGAAGCCCCGTTCCAAGAACTCTTTGTGGCGGTACACGCCCAATTTCACTTCTTAACGAAGTAAGATGATATTTATTATATTTTATTTTATTTATTTTATTGTGTTTGAATCATTTTAGGTGGCTCACAGCTAATCCTTATCCTTTCTAATATTATAAATGCGGAAGTAAGTTTGTTTGTTTGTTACTTTTTCACGCCTTAACCACTGAACTGATCATCCTGAAATTTTGAATATACGTTGGCAGGTGTACAGAAACGAACATAGGGTACTTTTCATCCCGAAAAAAAGTACTGCTCCCGAGGAAAACAACAATAACGTTATTACGCTCATAGATGGCGCCACGTGTCTTTCGAATCATAATTGAATAAACAAGCAGAGTGCAAATCAAATTGACTGTCAAAATCTAAATTAACGCGAGCGAAGCCGCGGGCAAAAGCTAGTAATACAATAATTTATAGTGAGGCAGTCAACGACAAGCCATTTACAAGCCTCCACAGTCTTTTGGGTTACTTACTGAGTGAATCCAGCCAGTCCTGCGCCTCCTGCGCGGTGAAGTACAGCCTGGTCTCGTCACGCACGTTGACCCACGAGTCGGGCTGGAAGGTGTACAGCGGGTACACTCGCTCCAATTTGATGCGCACCGACAACAGTTGCAGCACTGAACATACGTTCAGCATGAAGCCGTCGCCTGAAACGATACATGGTGTTGTTACTTCTAGTTTTATGCTTTTTAATACTTATAATGTTAGACAAGAAAGTTTTTTTTTTAAGGCCACTGTTTTCCTATCATAAACTGGCACTGCGCCCGCGACTTCTTCCGCTAAAATTTTGACAGCTCGGCAAATATGCATGATATAAATATAATTTATAGCCTTTAGCACCCACGAATAATGTAGCTTTCTGCCAGTGAAAGAATTTTTAGAATTTGATCATTCGTTCCGGAGATTATCCCCTACATATAAACTTACAAACAAATTTTACCTCTTTACAATGTTAGTATAGAAGTATAGATAACGAATTTAATTGAGTTATCGTTATCATCATCTGCCTAGCCTTTTCCCAACTACATATGTTAGGGTCGGCTTCCAGTCTAACCGGATGCAGCTGAATATCAGTATTTTACATGGAGCGACTGCCTATCTGACCTTCACAACCCAGTTAGTACCTACTAAGTAATACGATACCCCTTGGTAAGATTGTTTGTCAGGGTTATCAGAAATATTGACAGAAAAAATGACGTGAGATGAGATCCCACTTACAGAATAAATAATTGCATTTCATAAATGTTGAGTATGAATGTGGATGAGAGAATGTCTACAAGAGTAGAGGAAGACCATAGAAACGATGGATGGACTGTGTGAAGGATGATATGGCTAGAAAGGTGACTGCTGAGATGACGAGTAATAGAGAAGTATGGAAGAAGAAGACATGCTGCGCCAATCCTAAATAATCTGGGATAAGGGCAGGAGAATGATGATTTCATAAAATTGTTTCTCTCCGAAACATTTGGTGACCATACCTAGATCAACTATGACGTGTACCTGTGCCCAGAGCCGGCACGAGTGCGCTAGTGCAGATGTACCTATAAAACGCATAATCTAATACGCATCTTTTAACAACGCAATAATTTATAATCAAGGCACGGAATTAATGACATTACAGAATTTAGAATTCGTTTATACATAAGTATATTTGATGTTATTGTGACTAACCAGTTCATAGAAAACCTGTAATTATATTATTAGCCATTTTCCTTGTTTCCTGTGATACGTTTAACAATAGTTAGGGAAACAAAGAAGACGGGCGAGAGATATTTTTTAGTTTATCAGAATCGTATAGTTGTTTGCGGGCAGTATTTTGTCAACAAGAAGGTCTAGTAGTTTATTTTGCAAGTATCAGCTACAAGTATAACCATCGTAATATAATTTGCGTGTTGTTGCGACCGAAGTCTGTTTGTCTCGAACACCTGACAACGTTACTAACATAAATATTTACAGAAAACCGTCAACAAGTAGCGCTTAATGTTTCGATCTGAATCTTGGAAAGTAAATTATTTGGCTCAGTGCCAATACAAATTCGTCTAATAGACAAGGCGAGGTGAGCGACATTTGAACGAAATATGTGGTCTATTTTCGCCACTCATTACTAGCAATGCCTAACTACGCAGCAACGCTTCAATTTATTATAGTTGTCAGCGTTCTGATAAACTTGCAGTAATGTCTTTATCAATTAGTTATAAGAACCCCAACCGGCTATCAACGAGGTCTTGGCATACATTTATAAATAAAAGAACAAAATCATTTTAAACGCGAAATGTGGGTGCAGTCGGTGTACCAAAATACACAAATGTATCACAGGCTTGCAGAGAAATTCTGTTCAAAGCGTCGAATGCTTTCCGTGCATTGTCTTGTTTATTGAGTAGCGATCAAAAGATTTGTACAATATAAAGTGATTTGGCGTTTCATGATTATAACTTTGGCTCTGAAATTATTTTAAGCAATGAGTTTGCAAACTCGTGTCTTTGTTCATTCAGTACAAGGTTTGTGTTGTCCTCTTCACCATCATGTAAAGATGAAGGTTTTGTTTATACAAAGAGATTCTCTCCGTGTTAAACATCCGTAAAATCAAAGTCGCAAGATTACTAATATTAATGTCTTATTGGATTCGCATAAGGTTTACTGCATGGTATATTATTTAAAATATTCAGCTGTGTCTGGTCACACTGGTCTCTTCTATTTGACTAGATATCAAGATGGTATTAGGGTTGCCAAGGCCAAGCAAGGCGTACTTGAAAGTATCACAGATTCACCATACGTGGAGAAAACTGGAACAAGACCCCAAGACACTGTATCTAATCTACACAGGATGTAGAACGTAATCATATTTTGTGTGTACATAAATAAATAATCCCCGAAACTACTCATTTGGTTTAAAAAAAATCTTTTCATAATGGAAAACTGCACTACTGCAGAGTGCTATAGAATATGTTTCATCAACGCGAATGAAGTCGCAGGCAGAAGCTAATGTAACTATAATATTTTAACTCACCAGCAAGAGATCTCTCATCAGTTTGCAGCTGCGCTCTCCTCTCATTCCGTTGCAGCAACGCAGCGAAGTAGTTGAGCAGTGGTTCCCTCGCCTCGGGACACAGCAGGACGTTGTGGCAGATGTTATGCAACGTGTTGCGACTCGCCTCCACCTCGCGTTGCAACGCGAACGCGAGGCTTCGATCGCCCGAACCCGTCGCGAACAAACGCTCCGCCAAACGTGGGTTTTCTTCGGCGAACAACGAGATCTGTTGAAAATGATGTTGATGTTACATTTATATTTGTTTAGTGCGATTGTTATCTTATTCGAGTTTTATCGTTAGCAGATTGTTGACTACAAGTGTCTTGCAACTGCGAATTGATCTTAATTTCTCGACTACAACGTTCACAAAGAATCGAATCCTGAAAATGAAAACAATATATTTCTGTACACACAACAATATATTTATATATTTACATTTATACACATATAAAGAAGTTTATTTACAAGAATTCTCTTCCCAGTATTCGGGCTCAATGCGCTTTTAATGGTATCGTCAGCCCCGATTTGGAAGAGCTCTGTAGCTGTTTGCACACCCGATTCGTATAATGGATTCTCATACGATTCTATAGTATTAGTTCACTGGTGAACATAGGCAACTCTTATGCAGCTGTTATCAGTTACTCCAAGATCTCCAAGACTCTAAGATCGTCACTCAACCGAGTCTGAGAGCGTCCTACGTTAAGATTGTCATTGAACTACAGGCTCGCCTCCTATTACTGGACTTGAACATAACTGGCGAATTGTAGGTGTACTATTAGATACACCTTTGCCTTACTTAATACAGGCGTGAACATAAACTCACGTCTTTTTCCCATTGGGGTACGCAGAAACTACACAGCGCCACCAGCTAAGATTATTACATTCGCCTCATCCAAGTGTACATGCATCTGGTCATTCACGGACACATTCATGAGTATGTGCTCAAGTTATAAAACTCACCGCAAAGAATGGTCCGAGGAAGCTAACACGCGCGATCTCCCGGCCGCCGGCCGTGGTGACGGGGTCGGGGCACAGGCTGGGCAGGCGCGCCAGCAGCTCGGCCAGCGGGCGGCGCGCGTGGCGCGGGCCGGCGCGCAGCTCGCACAGCGCGCGCAGCGCCCGCAGCGCCGACCCGCCGCCGCACGCGCCGCGCCCGCCCAGCGGGGACACCGCGCGACGCATCTCCTCGCGGATGCCCATTACTAGTGGGATGAACACCTGCACAGAACATTCTCAATGTTATATTGGATAATAGAAAATGCCGTCCAGCTCCTAGTCCTAAGTTTGGGCGCTTAGTTCTCTAAGATTTTTGCCACCGGTAAATTCTCCGAAAATGTAGCACACTGGATAATGACGCATTCATTTCTGAGTCATGTTTCATGACTGTTTCTTGTCCTTCTTAAAGAGAAAGCCTTATTGGGTTTGAGTTACAAAAATGTGGCACAAACAAGAGGAAAAAACTAAATTCTGATATAAAAATAATTTTACTCACCTCTTCAAACACTTCCTTATCGTTATAGGTAGCAAGTAGCAGCTCGGGTATAAGGCCAGTGGGCGGCGAGACCACCAGCATATACGGCAGCAGGGCCGACTTCCTGCACTTTTCCAACTCCAACCTGCCCTGCAGCACTAGCACTAAGTGATTCACTAGTAAAGTTCTTAAACTCTGAAGCAAGTCGCTCAAAGGAGGCTCTGAACTCTTCTTCGAGTGTTCGCGTTCATACGAGTTGATGTTCGTGTAGAATCGCACTATGTAGCTCACTGCCAGGCCTTGTGTGGGTATCGTCTTCGGCAGCGGCAGCGAAGGGGCGGGGCAGTCTGCTTTGTCAGCTTCTGTCTCTGAATGTCCACTAGTCAGCATATCATCCCCACAATCTTCAGTAGGCCTCTTTGTAGTTTCGGTAATCGCGATTAGTTTCTGGTTTAGTGGGTCTGAACCGTCCGCTATTTGAGTAATAACGTCAATCAAAGCCTCTGATGCCAGTTCTTCTAAACTTAGTTTAGGGTTGTCGAGAAGTGATGCTGCGACCGACGGTACAAATATTCCACCTGAAACAAATAGCTTTATGAAAAAGTGGATGGACAAGAGTAATCATTTCGGGCTACTGTCAAAACTTATTGTGATTATTCAGAAATCATATAAGTCTAAGTAATCTTTAAATATGTTATCAATTGAAACCGTTTGTTTCCTTTTATATCCCGGAAGAATATACAAAAGTGTAACAAGGCCGCTTGACCGCGGCGCTACGGCCCGACGCCCGTTTAAGTACCGTCCAGACCAAGGTGAACCTGCTTACACCCAACGTATGGAACATAAGATAGAATAAGACATCTAGGAATATGTTACGATTGCAACAGGTAGCGTTCAGTAGTTCCTGACTACCCTCATGTAGTCATATATATGTAAGACGGGTGTCTTCCCAAATCCAGTTGCGTCACAAACCTGCACTATCTTCCGACCAGGACACCTGTAGGATCTTGGCCACGATGTTCCTCAGTTGGTCCTCAGTCAGCTCAGTGCAGCTCACTGTACGCGACCGGTGTATCTTGCGGGCCGGTGACGCCGTCGGGTTGTCATTATCGTCCACCTAGCAACAAGAACTCTTTCGTTTAATAATATACCTTTAATTTAAACCTTCTTGGTATAAGTAAGGTTTGCTTATACATGAGCCCAATTGATGATGAAATGTGATAAAGTCTTTTATTACAAAGGGCCATGGGCAATTTTGCTAAGAAAACTGGGCATAAGTCCAACTGAATTGAAAAATATGTCAAGCAGTGGCATGCCTAGGGGCCAACAATATGGCAAGCCCCTGGGGCAAGCGGACTGGTTAGAAACCCTAACATCATGATGAGTACTAAATTATAAGCAAGCCAAGCTTTTAGGCTTGTATAGGGCTTCACTTTATTCTATAGCAACAAGTCTTAAGTCGCCGCAGACCAAAAATACAGCCACTTGAAATATGTTACCTTTTCTGTATTTTGCCAATGATTTGACCTGATAATCAAACTAACAATATATGTAGTCAATTTTAGGACTTAGCTCAGACTAATTAATGTGTACCTTTAAAACCATGTTTTCAACAAAGATCTACTTTAAATCTATTTTGACTGTTGTAATCAAATCTTCGATAAAATACAGATTTCAAGATTTTCAATTGGTCTGTTTTCCGGCGACTTAGGCAGGAATCGAAATAATAATATAATGATTTCCAGTGCTTATTAGCTGTGATTTGCTATATATTTCAATTCTATTGGACTTACGCCCATTTTGACCAAGATCCTTTGTTTAAGTAGAAAGTTTTGTTGACCAGAATAATGGCAAACATTAATCACAATACAATTACATACATCACATTGAAGAGCTTTGTCAATTGCAAGCTGCAGAGATAACCAAGATTGAGGGTATTTTAACAAAATATTATAAAGTACAAACATATTTAGTAAATATACCCTCAATCACGGAGCTCAAGCCATATGGACCTGTATGGTGGTAACAGCTGCTAAGCTTGTAACCATTACGTTTCTGACCTTCTCCCACTTCTGATAGCCGTTTCAATCATTAGATGACAAGAGTATGAAAAAAATCTTTTATCTTATGTTGTTTAAGATCAAATAATGGTATTGATTTCTTTTGATTTTTCTAACTTTTCTCTAGAATGCCTTCACCTTAGGAAAGTCGTCAAAGTCGCCACGCCTGCGCTTCATAGGCCTGCCGCTGGGGCGACGTACATCCTCAGGCACACACTGTTTTTCGATGTTAGTTAAATCTTATTGTACTAAATTACACATAGGGGTAAGACTGTCAGAATTGTTCTGAATGCCTTATTACTATAAGATATGATAAAAAAAAGACCATTACTGACAACCAGTATTCTGTTGACTGCTATTATGCAATTAATAGTTGTTTTGATAAAGATCATAAAATAAACATTCTTATCAAGAAAACAATCTTGAACTATCATTTTTTTAATATATTCTTCAGTAGACTTGCTTTAGTAAACCACTCTCTCTATTAATGATCTCATAATGTTACCTGTTATGATTGGTTGACCAAAATAACAACAAGCAATCATAATAAGAAGTTGACTAAGATTTGGCAACTCAAAAAATTGAATAGGCTTCTTAGACTATGGGTTACCGAAAAATATAATAATCTCCTCAAAAGGTAAATAATGCTAACTCATACCATTGATATGCAGTAATAAGATATCAAATTCAAGTCACTGAAGCACTGTCTTATGCTAGGTATGAATACCGGCCACTTCAATTGATTTTTGTTTATTGAATATGAGTTCAAGTAACAACACAATACCTCATGTATTGAGTAATGCTGAACTCAGAAAACAACAAGATAACATCTAGTTAATACACATCTAAGAAGTTAAAACTTATGTCACCTAGTGTAGACTGTATCATTATGTAAGTAACTAACCTCCATTGGTTCCTGCTGTTGTTCAGATTGTGAATTCCTCTCAGACACATCATCAACTTCCATGGAGAGAGACCGTCGAGAACAGCTGGGTGAGGCATTACTAGGCCGTGGCCGCACTGGTGATGGCTCGGCAAACTGTGCTGGGGATATTGACCGTGATGTGCTGTCCTCTCTTATTGAAGCTCCTTCTGACCCACCTACTGTCGACTGTGGTAGACTGGCCACTCTCACTGATCCACAACTCAACAATGTGTCATCACCCATGGAGTCAAAACTGTTGTACTGTCTTGTTTGTGACAGATCTGTCATTTTGGTATCAGGCATTTCATCTAACAGATTGTTGTCTGTTTTTTCAGTGACAATTAACCCATCAGCTGGTATCTTTGTCTGGTCTTCTACTTCACTTTTAACTCCATCTGAATAATTTGGTTCTTTGTTTGAGTTGGCGACATCGGGAGTGGAGGGTTCTGTGGAGCCACGAGGAATTGGTGCGGGGGAGAAGCGAGTTTGTGAGGAGGTCTGCAGGTCTGGCGAGGGCATGGATGCGCCTGGTGTGACCGGAGGGCTGGCTGGTGACGGCGTTGAGCCTGCGCCACCGAGCGCGGTGAGGCGCGCCAGGCGACGTCTCCGTATCTGCAACCAACCAACATGAGGTCCTGCAGCACGTGTGTGAACCTTATGCGCGCACAACGTCAAACACCAACGCTTTGTTTTGTTACGAAATTAGATTGGCCATACGCATTACGACAAGGTTCGTTTACAAAACAAATTTTTACTTACCTCTTCTTGACTCAGCTCACTCATGATTGAAGATTACTATTCTGCACTTTGAGCAATAACTATTGAAACCACTATTCCTTTGAATTTAGTTTCAAAATTTTGGACAAGAAAGAAGAGCAAGCCACACAACGGCGAGTCAGTCACCTCGCTCAGCTGTTTGACGTTTGTGGTTGGTACAATGACGAGAAAGTATTGAAAATACACGCGTCATCCTTGTCCGAGCTCCGGCCCCAACAAAAGCTTTACATGTTTTGTCTCTTTCTTTCACATTCAATTCAGTTAGAATCGAAAGAGATGGGGAGTGGCATAGGTTCCAATCTATATCTATGTATACTGGCTATATGCATGTTTATTATGTATACTGAGGCGTATTCGGTTCACTGTATTTTTTTCAAACGTAGACTATTATTTTGTAATAATACTGTAATTTTATAATGCTATTTAAATAAGAAATTACAAGTCGAATAATGCACAGCTTCCAATAAATATCGTAATGGAGTGTTACCCGAAATTATCAAAAAAATAAATTAATTATATCGTTCAAAAACTGCGTTTTGGTTCAAATAATGCTAGTACTACTGTGTTTGAAATAATAATAATATTTTAATATTGGTTTAGTTCATCTAATATGATGATACTATCATGGAAAAATGTGAATTGAAGCAATCTTTCACAGATTTTTCTCCTTCGATCATATCTTCCATGTCCAAAACAAGTGCATTTTTGAACGAAAGTTATGTGGTCAATGGCCGCATGTATTGTTAATTTGTTTACGTTTGGATTGTTATAAAATTGCTATAAAACTATTTGCATTTTTTTGTAAATAGTGTAAGAAAAACGTAAATTAATTCCATCTTTTTGTTTAGTGCTAAAAATGAAAGAACTAGTATTAATTTAGTTAAGTGAAGTGCATTTAAAGTTTGTCAATAATGTAATTCTTTGGATAGAATTATCTCGTAATTTGTTAATGGATTGAACTTGTGAATAGTATTTAACAAAATGACGAGTTTTCAAGTATCTGATTTGGTATCGGGGCTGAAGTCGCGCCATGCGGAGACTCGACATAAGGCCATTCGCGAACTGTTGCACTTCACCAAAACAGATCTTAGGGAGATGTCCCAAGAGTCTCTGACGCAAGTGCTGGATGACTTCAACCAACAGATACATGCACTCACCTCTAGCTACGACAACAACGAGAAGAAAGCAGGAATCCTTACCATAGGTGTGTACTTTATAGGTTATATTATTTTGATTTACATCACTACCAATCATCCTTAAAATGAGGATAACAATGTTATTGATACGAGAGATGGCGAGAGGAATAGGAAAACCGTTTTTGAAATATGGTTTTATTGTGTTCTAAATGATGCATTATGTTATAATAGAGAATGATGATTTTATCTCAAAAATTCATTGGTAAACATAAACAATGCAAAATACTTTTTATCCCAAAGCAGTCCTCTTGTTGTTATAACGCAAACTGATATTATACATTTGTTAAGCTATGATCTAGAATGTAACTTATTTTTATTTCTTCTAAAATTTTGACAACTTTGTTTAGATTGGCAATTTTAATAAACAAATCAAAATATTTGCTTTTTGTTGCAGTCTGCCTGATTGGTGGAGATACAGAAACAACAAAAACAAGAAACATTCGCTATGCATACTACCTCAAAAATGTCTTCCCATCTACTGATTTGAATGTTTTGGAATTAGGAGCCAAGACTATGGGTAGACTAGCTGTCACTCTTGGCATCAAGAGAGGAGAATATGTGGAATCTGAACTGAAGAGGGCTTATGAGTGGCTAGCAGAGGAACGAAATGAAGGGAAACGACTTTCAGCTGTGATGATACTAAGAGAGTTGGCTATATCCATGCCATCATATTTCTTCCAGCATATAAATGGTTTCTTTAATTATATAATGATACCTCTACGAGATCCTAAAGAGCAGATCAGGGAAGCTGCAGCAAAGGCATTGAGAGCAGCCTTAGTAATAACTTCCCAGAGAGAAATTCCTGAGCAGAGTAACAAAGCTCACTGGTACATACAGTGTTACGAGCAGTCCATGTTATCATTTGCTGAACAGCCAGGAAGAGAGAGAGGTTTGAGTAGAGATGACCATGTCCATGGAGCACTATTGATACTGAATGAACTACTGAGGTGTTCCAATGCTACTTGGGAAAAGAAATATACAACACTGATGCAGAAACTTGATTCAGAGCAAGACATATCTGATGAGATGACATCGCTAAACTCAAAAGTACAAAACTCTTGGACAGCTCAACAGTTTCCTGATGATAAAAGTCAACATACACTTGTTTATGAATCAAGTATTTGTAAAAAGCTGATTGCAGAGCAATATGAGAAGATTTGTCTAGGTAAGTAATCATAAAAAAATAACTAATCTTGTATACACTGGAAGAAGGCAACATTATCTGCTGCATAATGCTGGATGTAAATAATAATTATTATTTTCTTACAGATGTGATGGCACAACAAATATCAAGAGCACATAATGTTCATCAATTGCTTTTGTTAATGATACCGAGGCTGGCTGCTTTTAACAGAGAAGCATACGCTAAGAGACATCTTAAGTCCACCATAAATCATCTTATAACTTTCTTGCGCGGACGAGAAAAGGAGAAAGCTATGGCATTCACCACATTAGGCCTTATTTGTGTAGCAGTAGAGTCTGATGTCCAACAATACTTGGGCAGGATTATAGAAATTATTAAATTGACTTTACCACTCAAAGATACTCCTAAAAAGCGTAACGGCTCTGATACTCCATTGTTTAACTGTGTGACATTGTTGGGCTTTGCTATGAAAGAAGATGTCGCTAATGAAGTTAAAGAGCTGCTGGACCCAATGTGCGCAACTGGCTTGAGTCCGCAACTCACGACATGCTTCAAAGAATTGAGCCAGAATCTACCGTCGCTGAAGAAGGAAATAACAGACAGACTTCTTAACATGCTGTCATTGATATTGAGGAAGAAACCCTACGCTCCAAGTAATGGCGAGAATCAAATTCACATGTTCACGACGGCTTTGTTAGTGGAGCCGCACGACGCTTCTAAGTTAGTTCTAGCGTTACGCACGCTCGGCTCGTTTGACTTCGAATGGAACAATACTCTGATGTCATTTATACGAAGATGTACAGACCATTACCTTCTTAGTGAACAGCATGACATCAGAATAGAAGCGGTCAAAACTGCGTCGAAGTTACTAATAAAAGCGGTTGAAAGATGCGCCCAGACTAATTCGCGGACTTTGACCGTAATCGTTGACGAGTCTCTAGGTAAATTGTTATCCGTAGGTCGGTCCGACTTCGACCATGAAGTTCGATACAGAGTACTAGAAATATTCACCAATCCTGTGTTCGATAGATATTTGGCTGTAGAAGAACATCTTAATTGTCTTTTTGTGGCCATTAATGATTCCAATAATGATGTTAGTGAGTTAGCACTGTGCTTGGTTGGAAGACTGAGCAACATAAATCCTAGTTACACCATACCGACACTACGTCAACTATTTGTACAAGTATTAATGGAACTGCAACATTCAGAATCTACACGTAATAAAGAACAGGCGCTTCGAATGGTGAATAACATAATTTCACATGCGCCAAGGATTACGCGTCAATTTGTGGATACCATACTTAATGTTCTAGTACCCAAATTAAAAGCAGAAGCGGATAATCCCATTATGGTTTCAACAATATTAAAGGCGATAGGCGATTTAGCAGAAGTGAATGGGGGCGGGACTGCTCTCAATCAATGGTTGCCGGAACTAATGTCGATTCAGATTGGCATCCTTTCGGACCCTAATCAACCAGAAAAGAGGAGCGTAGCCCTCTGGTCATTCGGTCAAGTAGTCGGCGCCACGGGTCACGTCGTTACGCCTTACATGGAATACCCGCATCTAATGGACTTGATGCTGAACTTTTTGAAAACAGAACAGCAGCCCAGAGAACGGCGAGAAACTATTCGCGTCTTGGGCTTGCTGGGAGCCCTCGATCCATACAAACACAAAGTCAATCAGGGTTTGATCGATTTCCAAACCGTGTCCACTTTGATCCCCGTCTCTGACACTACCAATGAATATATTGACGCAAATATTAGTGAGATGGTTGTAAACATGTCGCCACTAATTCTTGACGAATTCTACCCGGCCATTGTTCTCACGTCGCTGATGAGAATGCTTCGCGACCCGATGTTGACACAACATCACACGAGCGTCGTGCATTCAGTTACATTCATTTTCCAATCTTTAGGCATCAAGTGCGTGCCCTACATATCTCGAGTGACGCCGAGCCTTCTTAATGTGATAAGAACAACAGACAATAGCACCTTCCGCGAGTTTCTGTTGACTCAACTGGCGCAACTTATATCCGTTGTCAAAATACAGATACGCAATTATTTGGAAGATATATTTGACATCATCAAGGAGTACTGGACACCAAATAGTCAACTGCAGCCAACACTCATCATGTTGGTCGAACACATAACTGTAGCGATCGGGCCAGAGTTCAAAGTGTATCTTCGGAAAATTCTACCGAATATTCTGAGGGTTCTGAAGTACGACAATAGCAAGGATAAGGTTTTGACTGAAAAGCTATTGCTGACCATACAAAAGTTTGAGAATAATTTGGATGATGTGCTGCTATCCATAGTGCCGGCAGTGACCGGGCTTTTTGACGGTAGAAACATTCCGTTGTCAATATCGAAGCTTGCAATGGAGACTATGGAGCACTTGTCCATGTATTTGTACTTCAGACCGTATTCGGCGGTCATTATACAAGCTCTGGCCAAAGTTTTGGACAACAATCCTCCATTGCGGCAAACCGCCATGAATACACTTTGCGCGTTGATTGTTCAACTGGGCCGTGAATACATTGACTACATTCCGTCGGTGGACAGAATACTGATAAAGCATAAGATACAATGTCCCAACTATATCGTGTTGGTGACGAGATTGCAAGCTATATCTACGTTAGCATCTGATGATGATTACTTGGATGAAACTCGACTTCGATTGAGGAATCAAAAGACTGATGTGAGTATAGATTTAGAAAAAAATATACACCTTTTTAAAATGTCAAACTAAGTTTTAATTATAAAATATCACTTAATTTAGGTGGTGACAGGCGACATCCAAACCATACAAAAATTGTCACTGAATGTGTCCAACCTACGGAAATGTTGGTCAATAAAGAATATAGTGTCCAAAGAGGACTGGATGGAATGGCTGAGACAATTGAGTGTCGCTTTCCTGACTGAGTCTAATAGCCCTGCTATAAGGTGAGTAACAGTCTACCCTAGTGATAACTTCGAGCGATTGCATTCTTATTTTTGATCAGAAACCTTAAGACGCATATTTGTGTAATAAATAACGTATGAGAAAAGTTGGTAAGAACTGAAATCTTTAAATGAATAGCAGTGCTATGATTTGATAAAATACGAAAATTGTATTTTTATTGCTTTTTCAGAGCATGTTCAACTCTAGCTCAAAACTACCCACAACTAGCGAGCGAGTTGTTCAACGCCGCCTTCATGTCGTGTTGGACGGAACTCGACGACAAATCGCGCAAGGACCTGGTCTTAGCTCTAGAACATGCGCTCACGGTACCCGATGCGCCGGAGTTGGCACTAGCTGTGCTTAACCTGGCCGAGTTCCTTGAACATTGCGAGAAGGGAGCCTTGCCTATACCAATCAAGTTGTTGGGTGATACAGCTATTAATTGCAGAGCGTACGCCAAAGCATTATATTATAAGGTTAGTTTATTTTTTAGGTTTTTTTTTTGTGTCTACATTGAATAGAAAACAGTTGAATTTTTTGATGAATAATTCCAAGGTTTTAAGCATCCCTGACACCTAAGATCCAACCCTAAGACCCTTTTTATACATCAACGTCTACTTTTTACAGGAACAAGAGTACAAACGAAATCCCTCTAAACAAGTAATTGAGGCACTCATACACATAAACAATAAACTCCAAAGAAACGAGGCGAGCAATGGTCTACTCGAAAAAGTCATAACACAAAAGAAAAATGGTGACACTTCCCTAAACGTTCATGTTAGGTGGTACGAGAAACTTCACAACTGGGACCAAGCGCTAGAACTGTACAGTAAGAAGTTAGAGGTCGAGCCGCAGGACGAAGAATCTCGGCTAGGAACGATGAGGTGCCTGGAAGCTTTGGGCGAATGGAGGAAGATATACAACCACACAGCTGAACAGTGGGAGAATGCTAATCAAGACATCAGGAATAAGTCTGCCAAAATAGCCGCCGCAGCATCTTGGGGCTTGCAGGAATGGGACTCCATGCGGAAATATGTAGAGTGCATCTCCGAAGATTGCCAAGAAGGCGCGTTCTATAGAGCTATACTCGCTATCCATGAAGGACATTGGCCGGAATCTAGGCATTATATTGACTCTGCTAGGAGTGTATTAGACAATGAGTTAACCGCTGTGGTCGGTGAAAGTTACCAGAGAGCATACGGAGCTCTTGTAAACGCTCAACTATTGACAGAACTAGAAGAAGTTGTCACCTACAAACTTGTAGAAGAAAGGCGAAATCCTATTCGTAAATGCTGGTGGTTGAGACTTCAAGGAGGACAGCGATTGGTTGAGGATTGGAGGAAAATGTTACAGATACGCAGTCTCGTAATGTCTCCACGGGAAGACTTCCAAACTTGGTTGAAATTCGCGTCCTTATGTAGGAAGACCGGTGCTATAAACCAAGCTCACAAAATAGTTCTTTCGATATTGGGGTGTGATCCTATCACAAACCCTGACGTACTACTACGAATGCAGGATCCCAGAATTGTTTTATCTTATAGTAAGAACTTGTGGGATGCTGGTAACAAACGATACGCTTACGATGTCTTACAAAGGTTTTTGGATAACTCTGAACCAGATAACGATGAACACTGCAGGTTGCTAGCACGTTGTCATCTTAAATTAGGATCTTGGTGCGAATCTCTACAAGAAATCAACGAGTTGTCTATTCCCGAAATACTAAGAAACTACGCAGCGGCGACGATCCTTGCTCCAGATTGGTATAAGGCGTGCCATGCATGGGCGTGTATGAATTTCGAAACAGTGTTATTCTATAAACAACAAGACAATATATCCGAGAGTAGTCTTGCAGGCGGTTCTGGTGAGAAGAAGGTGTCTAGAGCAGACTTTATTAATACTCATACAATACCAGCTATAGAGGGTTTCTTCAAGTCAATTAGTTTGTCGAATGGTAGTGCGTTGCAGGACACATTGAGGCTACTTACTCTGTGGTTCGACCACGGCCATCACCCGGCTATATATGACGCATTATTTGAAGGTATCAGACAAATCGACGTGAAGATATGGTTACAAGTGATACCTCAGCTTATCGCCCGTATCGATTCACCAAGGAGTTTAGTAGCCAAACTAGTTCATATACTCCTTATAGACATAGGCAAGTTGCACCCACAAGCGCTGGTATACCCTCTGACAGTCGCGACGAAATCCTCTTTCGTGACGAGGAAGAACGCTGCCAACTATATTTTGAAGACGATGTGTGCGCATTCGCAGAATTTGGTGAATGAAGCCGCTGTTATATCAGAGGAACTGATAAAGGTAGCCATTTTGTGGCACGATCAGGTGTTCATCGCGCTGGATGAGGCTTCTAGGTAAATATTCTTTACCGTTTTTGCTCAAGTCTTGACAAATCTTCACCAATTTGCAAAGTCGTTCGCAACTACTGACGTATATTTGATAAAACGCATTAAGCCTTAGCAATCCTTCTAAAGATGTTATAATTAATAGAATAACTTACCATTTTCAAACGTCAATATATATAACTAACCGTTGCCCGCAACCTTCGTCGGCGTGAAGTTATTATACAAGTATTATTTTCCCCGTTTTTGCAACATTTTTCATTGATGCTCCGCTCCTTTTGGTCGTAGCGTGATATTATATAGCCATACATAAAACTTAAATAATTTTTCAATTCGAACCGGTAGTTCTCGAGATTAGCGCGTTCAACCAAACAAACTCTTCAGCTTTGTAAATAGATGTGCCCTTTATGCTCAGTAACACGGGTTTTCTGATCAAATATTTTGATATTCCACAGATTATATTTCAGTGAGAAGGACTACCGAGGAATGTTCAAGACGTTAGACAAGATGCATGCAATGCTGGACCGACCTCCGGAAACGTTGAAAGAGGTCTCGTTCCTGCAGATGTATGGAAGAGATCTACAAGAGGCACATCGGTGGTTAGAACTATACAAAGTAAGTATTCATTTTACTTTAGTTAATGATCGATTGATATGTTGGGATTGGTTGGTCCCTTCATCTTCACTAGCCCACAGCAGCCCACTGCTAGACTTAAACCTCTTTAATTGCTTGTAAACTGCAAGCAATCAAAGATCATCTAAATCGATCGAAGCGTTTCCAAGTGATCCGTTGTGCGTCAGAGTCACTTCACAGTCATAAACCTTTACAACTCTTTAACATTTGAAACAAACCTGTTTCTATTCCAGGAGACTGGTGAAAACAGGTATCTCAACGAAGCCTGGGACTTCTACTACCACGTAGCCCGTCGCATCGAGCGACAGTTCCGTTCCCTGACGTCACTGGAGCTGCAGTACGTCAGCAAACGTCTTCACACGTGTAAGGACTATGAGTTGGCTGTGCCCGGCTCCTATGTGCCCAATGAGAAGGTCATCAGGATATCGCATATACACAGTCATTTACAAGTGAGTATTCCTATCTCATATTTACCTATAGTAGTTGTATTTAAAAAAAATGTCAGTCATTACAATTTAAACCTTACGCCAATGACTTAAAAGTCTCATGACGCGCATTCGTGATGTGCAAAGGCTATACCATGTGGCCCATTTGGGCGCCATTAGGTGTTGTTGTGAAGACTGATTTTTCTTACCAATTTTGAATAAATTAAATAGGCATACGTCAAACTTGCAATTGATACCTACATGTGATAGCTGTAAAACTTACCAAAAAGTTGTCACCAGTCGCTCACTACTTTCATTCAGTGCTTTAGCCGATTTCAATTCAACCGTAAACATACGATATTGACAGCGGCTGCTTGATTATAATATCTGGTAACTAAACCCTCCCAATTCCACAGGTAATAAAATCAAAACAGCGTCCTCGTCGCCTCACAATCCAGGGCTCCGACGGCAAACAGTACATGTTCCTACTCAAAGGCCATGAGGACTTGCGTCAAGATGAGCGGGTCATGCAACTGTTCGGCCTGGTCAACACGCTGCTACAGGCCGATACTAACACCTACAGACACGACTTGGCCATACAACGGTATGCCGTGATACCGCTGTCCCCTAACTCCGGGTTAATAGGCTGGGTGCCCCAATGTGACACGCTATACAACCTCATTAGTGACTACAGGGACAAGAAGTCGAATAAGATGGCGTTGAGCACGGAGCAACAGATTATGTTGAGGATGGCGTCTGATTACCAGAAGTTGATGTTGAGGCATAAGGTGAGATACTATGAAGTTATTGTGTTATTGGGACCACCCACTGTTGGCCGAAAGTATGGCTAACTGCTTTAAATTTTCTCGATGTATTGTAATCTGAGGATTTCAATATAGTTGCACTCATTTGAATTTAAATTGCTAACGCTGAGCCGAGCTTTGAAAGTCCAACAGTGTTCTTTTATTTAGGCATTAATTTTGGTGACACTTAGTGTTAGTGAAAGCGAGCATAAGAAATATAGCAATAGGTCATAAAAATACGGGGTGATTGGATAAACGAGGGCAATACTTTAAGAGAGTGAAGTACCTACTCATAAATATAAGCAAGTTTTACTACTGGACCAACTCATAAATATAAGCAAGTTTTACTACTGGACCAATTGTGAAATATGAAAAAAAAACAGCTGTACCCTAAATTTTTCGAGATATACGACCATTAATTTAAAGAGCAGCTGATATAATTTTCGCGATTGTGGTTGTGGTCCCTTAATTAAAGTAGTTCATTTCCGTAAAGTGTATTATACGCTCTTAAAGTATTTATGTTCACCAAATCGCCCAGTATAATATGGTTTTCGGGTTATATCAAAATGTTGGAATGTCTTTTATATACACCCACAAACCGAGTTGATTAATTGTACCTCTGAATCAATGCTCACGGTTGCCGTAAAAATATGCCAAATTTATACTAACTTCAAGTGCAACAAATATTGCTCATTCATAACCAGTTTGCCAAAATTGTAAAAAAGATTTTAAAAAAACTGATATAAATATTGTGCTCCACACAGGTTGAAGTCTTCGAATACACCCTCTCACAAACTCCCGGGAACGACTTATCCCGGCTCCTTTGGCTGAAGAGTCCATCAGCCGAAGCCTGGTTCGAACGCCGCACGAACTACACGCGTTCCCTTGCCGTCATGAGCATGGTGGGCTACATCCTAGGGCTGGGAGACCGGCATCCCTCCAACATCATGCTGCATAGAGTCACCGGGAAAGTCTTGCATATAGACTTCGGGGATTGCTTCGAAGTAACACAGTCACGGGACAAGTTCCCGGAGAAGATTCCCTTCAGATTGACCAGGATGCTTATTAGTGCTATGGAGGTAAGATTTTGCTTTATTAGCAAAATGCAGGGTGATTTAGTTGCCCACATTGCATTCGTAAATGGATGATTATTCCTGTCGTACTAAACAAACCACGAACGGATTCATGATGGATCTGAAATATGGCGAGTGAATCATCCTCTTAACGAATGCTGATGACAACTCGCCAACCTGATTGCCTTGACGTTTGTTTTGAATTTTGAACTTAATTTATAATAAGATAGAGCCCATAATACCTAACGGACTACCGTTGAATAAAATACAAAGATACGATTAGATTAGGAAGTTGTTATAGTAATTAACTTTCACATGTCCAGATAATTTTGATATTCAAATCTAGCGGTGACATGATGACATAAAATGATAAGATAAATAGCATTTCATAACTTTTCTAAATTATATTTGAATATTTAAAATGCAGAAGTAGCACGGACTAGAGTAATTAATACAAGCTAGCCTTTTTTTTTTTAGCGTATATTGTCCCACTGCTGGGCAAAGGCCTCCCCCATAGCCTTCTTCTCTCCGTGTAGTTTTCTTCGACCAAAATCTCACAAACGCCTCTAAGTCGTCACGCCAGCGTTTTAGTTTTTTCTTTATGCAATTAAAAAGTAAAAGTAACACCAATGATTCTTGCTTCAGTAGTACATATTACATTACGAAATTATTTGAATCATAATGGTCATTTCGCTACTCAAGAATTTTTATTGCCAAGCAACATCATAATTTACGAGTAGTGAGTACTCACTAAAGTCAGTCACATAATTAATGCCTGACACAACACTGGCAACTGCGTCGTTTACTAAATCCATTTGATCCCGCTGATCTCGGCTTTAGCACAAATTGGTTGTACTATACTCTGAACTATTTAACAAAGTGTTTTTGTAATTGTGTCATCTGCCGCTAAGGCTGCGCGTAGAAAAGAAGTTAGCTGATGATGTTAAAACAAGTCTTTTTTCAAGTGCAGGGTTGCACAAACAGGTTCAGATTTTAAATGGGTTTTTATTTTCCGGATGGGAAATCATTAAATGACTCATACCCGCTCTGGGCGCAGTGGAAGGGAGTGTCAGACTCGTACTGACTAAAACCCATCCATGTACCTTCATTGCCCTTTGTGTTCCAGGGCCGCGGTATCTCTTTCAAACTGTCCCGCAGCCCAATAGTCCCGCAGCCCAATAGTCCCGCAGCCCAACAGTCCCGCAGCCCTAAATGGGTTTTGAGGCCTTATCTTAGTCTTGAGGCTTATCTTCTTTCGTAGGCGGCATTTTCTCTTCTCTCTTTGCACCTATTTGCCTGGCCAAGTACTCCACGCACGGTACGGACGCAAACGGAGATGCAATTGGTATAATTATCTGTTGTATCCAAATGCATGTATGACGCGTTAAATGTAATTCCCCGACGATGACCTCTAGAATAGAAGTCAGCATTAAATGATTAGGTAAAGATAATGAATGGTTGTTATAACAGAAACAAGAGATGGTCAATAATCGAATTGATCGATTCTTAACCAACTAATTGTGAATTTTAAAATCAAATTCCCTCTGCATGCCCCATAACTGTAAGTAATAGAGAGGCGCAGTGGCGGAACGATTGACTGCCGCTCTGCGTGACGCGGGTTCGATTCCCGCACGGAAAAAATATTTGTTTGGCCTAGAGGTAGTTGTTTCGGTTCAGGCTGTTTGTGTATGTGTTTGTGAATGTTTGTAAACGCACCCACGATACCGGAGAAATTCCTAGTGTGGAGCAAGATTATAAAAAAATATATACTACTACTCCTGAAAGTATAACATAAGAAGCGTCAAACAACAATAATAATAAACCATTATTTGTCGTAGGTAACCGGCATCGAGGGCACATACCGTTCGACATGTGAATCCGTCATGCACGTTCTACACAAACACCGAGACAGCGTGATGGCTGTCCTAGAAGCCTTTGTGTATGACCCACTGCTCAACTGGAGGCTCGTTGACAACGACCATCACTCGCCCAGCGAGTCATCATTCTCTTTGGACATCGACTCTTCCTACACTCCCCCAAGTCGTTCCCGCAACCATCTACACTACGAGTCTCTAGAGATTCCTCCGGAAGCGAACCTCAACAAACGGGCTCTCTCGATCCTCAATAGGATAAGAGACAAACTAACTGGAAGGGACTTCCCGCATGTAGAGGCAGTAGTCAGTGTTCCTAAGCAAGTGGACTTGCTCATCAAACAGGCCACGAGCAATGAGAATTTGTGTCAGTGTTACATCGGTTGGTGTCCTTATTGGTGAGTGAGCGATGGACTATAAGTATTTATTTAGGCTAGCGCATGTTTCAGCCGTATCTGCTCGCAATGTATCGCAGTGCAGATATCTTCCTACATCGCGTTCGTACAGTAAGGGATTTATTAACAAGTTAACTGTTTGAATTGTCTGTACGTAAATTCGAATGACTGCCTCGTTGGTCTAGTGGTCGCAATCGCGATTGCTGAGCATGACGTCCTGGGTTCGATTCCCGGGTCGGGCAAATTATCATTGGGTTTTTCCATCAGGAATTTCTCAGTAGCAGGCACGGAGTCTGGATTTGTGCCCGGTTGATGCCAATAGGCTCGCCCTGGTACTTAAACATTACTGACGAAATGAGGGCGTACTATTAGGTACACCTCTGCCTAACTCTTCAGGGATTACAGTTATTCTTTGTCAGTGGTAAGAAAGGGTAAAACGAGTACAGCAAATTGGCGTTGCCTCTCACACACACACCACGTCTATTTGCCGTTTTATTGAGCAGATCGATGTTTAGATGCGTACCCATAAAGCTAACTAACTGTACGAGTTTTTGCTACTATCGGAGAATTTATCCAATACCTTGCGTTGCGATCCGCCCAAATGTGCGCTAGTCTTTAACGTATTATTTCGGATGCGCTGAAAGCGTTCGTGAGTGATTTAAATAAACTCGCTGTTTTATGTAAATAACTTTGTTATGTCGGGTGTAATCATAGTTTTATTACTACGACGATTATATTGTTTTTATCTCTATTTGCACCTTATTATGTAACCGTGTTTATAATGTAAAAATATAGTCACTTAAATAAGACTAATTATTTTATTATGATATTAATATTTGTTAAGAGAATTATGTTTTAAGTTTATTTATGTTAATTTATGAGTTAGTGATTGGCGAAATTTATATGCTTTCTCAGCCAGACTACGAACTACCTAATTACATACTTATCTCGTTAGATAGTTTCATATATTATGGTTTGCTTTACAAATAATTCTATCCTATTATAAACTTTATAGCATTTATTCAACGACTCCAGTATTTTATTTTGTTATTTTTACCACCGAAATGTAGTTCAAAACAAATTGTCAACTACGGGTATTTTATGGGACTTCCACGTGGAAATATACCGTTTATCGGACTGGTAATATATTTGCATGCCTGAATATTGAAATAGATCGTGTAAGGCGTTTACGCCGTAAATTTTATTATGAACATAAGTTGTAAACACATTTAATATGAGCGGTAACTTTGAAACGAATGCAGGTGCAGACGTCTGGGGAAATATTTTCATTAAAACATGTTGTCTGATGGGATAAAATATTTCAATTAAAAGAGAGAGAGAGTAATGGATATTTCAACATGTTTTATTGTGTGTATATGTGTTTATTTCGCCAGTAGGAACGCATACTTACACATTGCACTAGACAGTACTAAACAGTAACGTTCGTGGCAGTAGCGGTCATCAAATGCGAGAGCGAAACGACAGGAGACCTAGTATACCTAGTTTTTAGAAACCCCCATATTAAATACTCACCGTCATACTCGCACGTTTCACGACTACGACTGCCACAATTCTATTTCGTTTATTGACGCATCTGCGTGCGTCCAAATTTTTTTTTCTGTCGGCATTTTGTTTTTAACTATTGCATTTTTGTTAATAGTATCCAAAACGAAAGTTCGTTGTTGGTTCTGTTATTGTAAATAACCTATTAAGTATAAATGAGTGCTTCACGTTAAACGCGTTGCCATTACGCTGTGTATATTGGACCCATACTATTAGTTTATAAGGTTTGTAAATACAATACGCAATAAAAACGTTAAAGCTTTCTGTACTTTTTTATTTCATAGAATTTTCAAGTCATTATAAGTTATATCGATATACAAGGTGTAAACGGACCCTTCACGAAGCCGTCAAACAAGCGTTCTGTACATCAAACTAAATAACTCGACCAAAAATTATTGCTGGGAAGAACATTTTTTTTGTGGGTGAAACATCACGTTTTACGGTAGGACTCAATGTGACGCACACAAAACATTGTGCTGAAGGATCTGTTACGGCTAAAAGCCGAAGTAAGGTTACCTCATAGTTCTAGCTGGCTAGAGCTAGGTGTAACCTTATTTCGGCTTTTAGCCGTACAAGAGTACCAATACAAACCATCTCTGGTTTAATGGTACAAAACAAACGAACCTGTATTAAGACTATGGTTAAATAAATTTAAAAAAAAAGATGCATTGAATAGTACGGGGATCGTGGAGGTATTAAAAGTAAAGTTATAACATTAAAAACTTGTTCTTGTTGTCATCCCGCGATTATGGCGCTTGCAACAGCGTCGAAATATCGGGAGCACAAAATATAATTAATAATCGCGGAAGATATCCCGTAAGGGACTGTAAGTGTAATTTTGAAACTTGTGAAAAAGTTGGAACTCTGACCCCCAATATGTCCGTAACTAGCAGGTTCCCAGGTATGGTCTACAGCAAAAAAAATTATCGCAATGGCGGGGAGAACAAGTGCCTTTCGGCTTCGTTAAGGGTACTTTTACACCCATTAATTTATACAATGTCACTTTAATCTAAAAAATACAATGTTATGATATAATATTATCTTTCTTATAGCTCACGTATCCAAAAGGCAGTATATGAGATAGCTTTGTGCACAGTACTCTGTCGTGCGACGGTTTGCCGAGGTATATTTCGATGTCCCCATCTGATGATCGGAACTCACTGAGGGTCTGCCTGCACACCCCACAAGGCGCGGTGAAGTCCTGTTGGTGCGCCACGACAGCAACTATCTTGAACTTATGGTAGCCGTCACATACTGTCTTTCCGATCGCCGTTCGCTCGGCACAAAGGGTCGGCGATAAGGTCGAGTTTTCTATATTACATCCTGTGTAAACTTTTTCATCTTCTTCGGTCAATATTGCGCTTCCTACCGCGAAGTTGGAATACGGACAGTATGCTTTTTTTCTTACTTCTGCGGCTGCTTTCAATAAATTTTGTACAGTTTCACCTGTAAACCGATTTAAGTTCATTAATCGTTTTTTTCTGTAGCAGTTAATTCGGTATGGTTTTATACCGTGTCGATAAGGACAGTAGGTACCTAATAGCTAAATTGGTTCCTTTAATTTCTGGCTATTTGGTAAAGATCAATTTATTTTGTGGGAAATTAAAGACACTCATTTTAGATGATAGGTAACAAAATCTGCAGGGATAACCTGAACTAAAGTAAATATCGATGAAGAGATTCTGATGATGGTTTTATACATCATTCAAATTTCGAGAGCACTTTCTGTCTGCACTGCTTGTAAACATACTACTCCTCAAATGAACTAAACCTCAGACCAACTTCTTAAACTTCGATCCGTATAGGAATCGAACCCACACTGAAACCTAGAAGCCAGACGTGTAACCAATTTGCATAAAAAAATATATTTGCGTTATGCATTAAATATGATGACGATATAAATATTTCTTATTGCAGTCACGAGACACGAGTGTAACGTTAGCACAAATTATAAGAAACATATGGTCAGTCCATAATATATAATATATGAGGAAACAATTTATATTTGTGTTTGTTATTTGATATGCACCAGCAGTTCGATGCAATCCTTGCCCATCAAAACAATACCTGACTATACGCTAATTTGCGATTGATTAATAACATAAACAAAATATCAAATATCATTGTAAACATATTCTTATTATCAAGAACCGGTGTTCTTGATAATAAGAATATTTTTAATAAGAGTATCAATAAACTGTATTGTTAGATATTTTATCAATGTTTTGGACTGGACAAGGAAATTGTGTTTCCGTATTGATCTAACATTGATGCAAACGTACTTGCTGTACAGTAATCTAACTTGAGTTGATTCGAAGGGTAACCAGTTAGCGGTCGCATATCTATATTATTGAACAGGTACTTAATTTATTTTTGTGTTTCACCAAGTATTGTTTAAAGTATCTAGGCCATATCTTAAGATAGCCATGCAAAACTCGCTGAACACTTACAAACAATAGAGATTTGTTTTTTAAAAGAAATTGCGCAAGAACAAAGATTATATAAATAAACCGTGCATTTGGCAATAAATATTACAAACTTACTCAGTGAACTGAAGTCACGTATTTCGTAACTATTCGCCATTGCGTTCGCGTGGTATTTCGTACGGAACAGACGAAGGGGCGCCCAGTGCGCTCTGCGGTCACCGGCCAACTGATTAAGGCAAACGATCGTTGATTAGATAGTGCTTTATGATTGAATATCCCTTGTGACGAACAGCGTAGTGTTTCTGTTTCAAACGGCCGGCGAGCACTGGAAACAATTACTTTCTTCACGCCCGAGGGGATCGCGTTTGTTTTGCTGAATCCAGCGAGCGTTTGTAGGTTTAATAATTTTGTGTTTTCGCTATTTATTTCATATAAAACGTGTGTGTGTGTGCGTTTTCCTGTGTTATACAGAGTGCCTGCGTATAGTTTGTCTAATGTGAATTCCTAATTATAATTAAGTAAGCAGGAAAACTGTCGATACTTATACCAATGGGTCATACTGTAATACGTGATTAATAGCATGGTCTACCTAATTCCGATGGGTTATTAAATGATGTTTACATTTAATTAAAAAATCCTCTTCATAGGAATCACAGGTGATCTTGGACCACCATATCATATTATACAGGATGATCAACTTTAACAGTTAGTGATACGGACGAATCGGGAACTATTAGAGCTATCTAGTTTATTTTAAAGAAATCATGGTGGTTTCGGATTTAAGATAAACTTGACCCCTCCCGCTCTGGGTGGAGTGGAAGGGAGTCTCAGACTTTTATTGACTAAAACCCATCCATGTTCCTTCTTTGCCCTTTGTGTTCCAGGGCCGCGGTATCTCTTTCGAACATTCCCGCAGCCAAACATTAAAATCTAGTGTCAGATTTTCCCATACAGACCCATCTCAACGGAGCACTCTGTACCGTTAAAGCTGGTAGAGATGACTCAGCATTTACGAAACCAACCGATTTCTTCAAAATTACCTATGTAATTTTTTTTTACCTTCCATAACTAGGCAGCGTAAGTGAAAGCATAAGCACCTATTTATTAAAGCCCAGACGAGGGCCATTTTCAATGCCATTATCTTTATTTCCTAATAAATCGTACGATTCAACTGCAATGAGTCATAGTCAATCATTGCCGTGTCTTGTGTGCAACCATGAATAGGTCATGTCCTTTTATAAGTTGGTAATAATCACGTAGGCACTCCTATGCAACTATAAACGATCTATAATATAATTAATGAAGCCTCATATTGTTTCAGACCCATACTTACCCTAAAAAGATATGTAAGTTAACGAAATATATATAACTTATCGATCTATTTTTTTTAATATTCACTCTTCATTGTCCAATTCACATTAAGGTAGACACGTAGGTGGATACACGCTAGGGTGTTCTGGTCAGGTAAACCTCTATGCAGCTCAAGCTTACCCGACGTAAGCTTGAGCTGCATAGAGGTTTGTGAGGACAATGACAAACCTGCACAGTTTCGCAACATAGGTACACGTTCCAGATTACCTGTACAGGTCAATTGTGCAGACAAACCTGCCAGGTGCACCCTAGCGTGTATCGGCTTTGCCATAATAAGAAATAAATAGAAACATTATTTTACTGCAAACTTATCTTCTGGCCTTCCTCAGCCATGGTCTTCCGTTGACAATAGAACTCTTGCAAAATTATATGAAGTAGACCTGGGCCAGGTCATGAAGAACCATCTTCCACTACTTCTGGTAGTGGAAGATGGTTCTCGAGGATTATGCTCAAATATTACGTGTAGGTACGCAACATTTTCCAATCAGTCTAATCTAATTGCCCTGTGCATTGTTGTCCAAATAATGAAGCGCGATTATGAGATCGATAAAAATAAATCGGCTAGGTATGCAAGCGATATAGTGCCCCTAGCATAGATTTATTTTGTTCTAATAAATCTATATAAAGATAAAATAAGATAAATAGAATATTGTGCTTTATCTCATTTTATCATAGCAGGAAACTATCATATCCTTGATAAAACAAACATATCGTCCACTTAATATGTTTTTAGTTCCAATCATTTTCAAAACAATTAGTAGGTACCTAACGCGCTAAGAGCCCATTCACACTTCGATTAGTGGAGGCTAATCAAGGTACTCAACTATTTCTAATTGATATTCTAATTTAGTGTTAATTGGAGTGTTTTGATACTTATCTCATAAATAAGGGACAGTGATAACCGTGATAAGACCTTTTGGTCTTATCGCTGCACTTATAAACAAAGCTTAAGAGCACAAGGGCTTCCGGCCTGAGCTCCTAAAGGAGTATGTAAGGATCGGAGTAGGCTGCGCTGTAGTTTCTGCCTACCCCCATGGAAAAAGGCGTGAGTTTATGTTTGTATGTGACTAGCACTTCGCCCGCGACTTAGTCCGCAAAAATTGTGATAGTTCGGCTAATTTGCATGATATAAAATAGTTTATAGCCTAGAAAAAATATTAGGAAGTACTTATTCCTTATAATTTTGCTTTCTATTGGTGAAAAAATGGTTAAAATCGGTCCAGTAGTTTCGGAGCTTATTTGGTACAAACAAACAAAAAAATCTTCCCTCTTTATTAATATTATACATAGATTAGATCGTGTAGCTTTATGTGAATTTATGGTACCCCTTAAGATTATAAAAAGAAAACCATCAAATAACAACAAATCGTTTATTCCGTGAAAAAAAAACATTCTAATTAAAGATATAAACATATAGCTTATTTACAAGTAGCATGATATCCTTTCCAAATGGAAATGATGTTAATGTTATCACAATATAGGCACAATTTTATATTTCCTACAATATAAGAACGTTACATCCCATTTTGTTCGTATTATACACAACCTAACTAAACGTCGACAGTATAATATAAAAAACAACCCTATTCACTTAGACCTTATGTCTATATTTCCAGCCAGATGTTTTCTACCAAGTTTTCTAAAGACCGACCGCTTTAATGAGTCCTCGCGAAGGTATCAATTTAAATGGAATATTTTGATGGTTGATCACGTATTGGTTCAATTAATAGGTATCGTATTACCTACGTGGATAATGGTTATTTTGAAGCAAATAACCTGTGGCATATTGTTAGGACTTTGTGCCTTTGATGGGGCAAGGCGGAGGGCTCATTAAAGCGGTCGATCTATAGTAAAAACGGCCGCATTATTTAATGGCTTTACATGTTAAGAAAGTTAGACTCGCCTTTTCAGCTTTTTTTGGCCCTTTTTAGCATTGTTGTGATCAATATGCAGCTAATCACTCACTGCCTGTCACTGGGTTATACAAACAACGCGAGCTAATTAATTCATAATTAATATGAAACAGTTAGCTAGTGTAACTGTGAATCTGGCGACAGCCCTTCGTCCAACTTGAACAGCACATGCGTAAAGTCAGTGCCCTCCATAAAGTAACCTCTCTTCTTCTTTGTAAGAGGATTGAGGACGTTATAAAAGTCTTTCTATCTAAAGCCCGAATCACAGAGAAAGCGGGTGCGGGTCGGGTCGTGTCCGCCCCGTGAGACGCGCTGTACATTTGCCTCCACACACAACGCAGGCGCGTGTTGGCAGGGGGTCAAGCGCGGCCGACTTGATAGAGGCAGCGGTTACTACGACGAACCTGCATTTTGCAACTGTTCAACTGCATTTCTATTGTTTTTGTCACTAGGCTCGTACAAATAAGTATGTTTACGAGCATATTATATATTTTTTGTTAAGATCCATGGCGAAAATGATATATTTCGGTTAATATTCACAAAATCGAAACCGAAACGCGCCGCGCCGGACCCGCGCCCTTGTCAGTGTGACTGCCTATTGGCGATTACGTGTATTACGATGCACTAGGCTACACCCGCTCCCTCGAGCGGTGTCTGTGATGGCGGGCAACGGGCCTTAACCGACCCGCGCACGCTCCCTGTGTGTTGGCATTCATATAACAATTACACCCACCGTATTCCCGACCCGTTCCGCGTCCGCATCCCTCGCTGATTATTAGCCTTTTGCACTTTTCTTATTCCAAATACCCTCATATCGCGCCGTTACATTTCTATACAACATTATTCGATGGTTACAAGTTAACTATACAATTTACTGATCCTACTATTAATACAACGAAAATGATTGACGCGTTAAAATGAAACGCAAGTAAGTGGTGATGCGATTGGCTATTCACTCAACCAATCACAGAATTTGACTTGCGTATTAATTTTGATGCGTCGATAATTAAACCGGGCATAACCGAAGTAATTTCTTTAGCTTAATTACAGTTAAAATGTTAACATATGAGTTATATTACTAAATGCTGAGTGCAGTTATATAAATGCATTACAGTGGTTTAGAGATGATAATGTGACACATATACATAGTGCGTAAATTAATGATTTCCCAACTGTATATTGCAATCCATTTTAATCACAAAGTAGTAAATAAATGCGTAGTTACTTAATGATGACCCAGTACTCTGATATCTATCGAGCAAATCTATATAATGATATACAGGGTGGGAGGGCCACCACGCCGCACAAACGCAAAAACGGTTACCTATATGGAGGGTTCAGAATTATTTACTGAATACGTGGTTACCGTTTGTGCGTCGGCGTCCCTTCCAACTTGTTTACAGGCACTTTTGACGTATCGCTCAGCTTTTTATAATTTTTCAGCGCATACAACGTAACAGTTGCATTGCATTGGCAACATTGTTTTATCGGCTGGCTGCGTCATGTTCCCTAGTCTGCGCGAGTCTCAGCCAGGCCTTTTTTAACCAATTATCTTCAGAATGTCATCCACCCACCTGGCTATGTCTACCAGCACTGCTACCATCTCTCAACTACCATTCACTCCACCAGCCATCACCACGTCTAACCCAGTATATGGCTCCGCGATACTATGTGGCGATAAGTATACAATTTGAATAGATCAAAGAGATTTAAAAGGCTTGTAGAGCGGACATTGGGAATATTTTCATACAAAATGTTTGATCCTGAACATTTTCGATTTTGACAAGCGGGCGTATGACACTTGATAGATCGATTTGTTACTAAGTAGTAACAAGTATTGGATTTCATTTCATTTATTCAATAAGAAATAGAAAAATATACATCACTATCTCAAATTAAATTAATAAAATTCACAATAAAGAAACAATGGCAACATAATAAAAAATAAAATAATTAACTAATATGTATACTAATGTCTACAAATTTTATAGACAGAAAATTATAACTACAAATTCAAGTCATCCGTTTTCAACAAGTCAAGTCATTTACCTTAAACTCATTAAAATATTTAAACATGTCATACCAAAAACTTCATCAAACGACAAAAACTGAGAATAATAAAAATTGACAATAATACAGAAAATCGGAAATCCAATACCAAAATTAAAATTCAATCATTTCCATAAAATAATGAAACAAATAATCAATAATAATTCACGATTTTCTTCCTTTTGTCCACTCTATCGCCCGTAAATATTTCAATTTATTTGGTTTTAATAGATTAACTCTAATCGTACTCACTTAGCATTTATTTACTACTTCGTGTTTCCAATTCTTGATACCTTCAAGACCGTTATCAAAAACCTATGAGGAAAGATAGATGAAACTATCTACTTAAAAAAAAACTTATATGCATTAACATTCCCCAAAAACACAGATACAAGGATGAAATAGTGCATTAGTGATGAATGTATCACCAGACTTGCGGCCTGTCTCCCCATCTCCCTCCCTACCTACTCCATCTAGTTATTTCCTTACAAATTCTCTTCTATATTTAAAATGACTCACTTCGTATGGGAAACAGGCTTTCACAAAAATGAGTTACTACAAAAAATGTGTCATTACATACAAAATCCTTTGGTATTACCAGAACGGACACCACCCCACATAGCACTGACATAGATTCTCGTTACTTGTAGCTTGTTGTATGAGCAGATCCACTTGCTTCTGTACCGAGACAATCTCATCGATATGCGGGAAGTCTCGCCCGGTCAACTTGTCTCGCACTCGATTGACTATAGCTAACGCTCGTTTGTTTAGATTCGTCTCCGCAGGTTGGTCGAGAGTGTCGTTTAGTCCTATATGTATCCTGCTTCTGCTGGGCTGTGGAGATGAGGCCGGGTCGGATGTAGAACAGATTTCGGCGTCGGCCCGGGATCGACGGCCGGCGTCTATGAGCCTCCAGTTGAGCAGAGGGTCGTATACGAACGCTTCTAGCACGGCCATGACGCTGTCCTTGTGACGGTGTAGCACCTCCATCACTGACTCGCATGTGCGACGGTATGTGCCTTCGATGCCGGTTACCTAGAGAATTTGAGAGATAATTTAAGAACACATAATACCAGTAACTAAGCCACCTGCAGAAGTAGAAGAACGAGGCTATGGTAGCAAGTAAAATATTCAAGTGAGTAATCTATTTCATAAAATATGTAGAATTATAGGAAGGGGTATCGTATTACCCAGTACTAACTAGGTTGTGGAGATCAGATAGGTAATCGCTTCATGTAAAATACTAGTATTCAGCTGCATCCGATTAGACTGGAATCCGAAAGGCTAGGCATCTGCCTAGCCTTTCGGATTCCAGTCGTGATGATGATGTAGAATTATAGGAGCGAAATTCTGCCACGTTTTTTCGTCCCTAGCTTTACGCAGTAAAAGGTATTTTTAGAGAGTAGAGTATCGCATCATTTGCTTTATTATCATGTTATAGGAGACTGGTAAAAACTTCTTCGTCGTCGGCCTCTTTAAAAGATGAAACATGTTTGAGAAAACTACATCGCATACTGATGTGCACAATAATACCTATTTAACCAAAAAATATTCATAAAAAAACCTTGAGGAAAGTTATCTGGGATAGAATTTGATTATTTTTTATCGATTCAGATTAACATCGATTATAGTAATCGATAAGTCTTGTCGATTTAATCTGTTAATTCGTCATTAACAACAATTATTTCGAATTTAGATAATAATAACTTCTTATCTTACCTCCATAGCATTGATGAGCATCCTGGTTAATCTGAAGGGAATCTTCTCCGGGAACTTGTCCCTTGTGACAGCTACTTCGAAGCAGTCGCCGAAGTCTATATGCAGGAACTTCCCAGTGACGCGGTCCAGCATGATGTTGGAGGGGTGCCTGTCTCCGAGTCCCAGGATGTAGCCCACCATACTCATGACGGCCAGGGAACGCGTGTAGTTGGTGCGACGCTCGAACCAAACTTCGGATGATGGACTCTTCAGCCAGAGGAGCTTCGCTAGGTCATCGCCTGCTGTATGTTCTAAGGCATGTTCGAAGACTTCCACCTAGGAAAATGAAAAAAAAAAACGTCATGGCATGAAATATTCAGTAGGCTTTTACCTGGTTTTTTAATTTAGATATTTAAGTTGAGAACTTATCAAACTCTTCTTCAATGCAGCCCTCGAAATTCGTAAAAACTAAAGAAATTCACAACTTTAAATTCTCAAACACTATTTTTAGCTTTCACGGTTTATAACTAAACTTACTTACTGTAACTCCACGATCACGGCGCTTGCAACAGATCCATATCTCAGAATAATTGAAAATCCCGCAAGTGACAGTATAAGTTTAAATTCTCAATTCAGAAACTGGTCATTACACTGTAGAAGTGTACAGGATATGGGGCAAGCCGTTAGTCCTGCGCCTGATCTCTCTCAGGTCATATCGGATAGCCCTTCCATCCGACTACGAGAGTAAGGGAAGCGAGAATATACGGAAAAGTTATGAGTGTAATAATAAAAACCAACCTTTTGCATCAACATCAGTTTATCGAGGTCGGAAGCCATCCTCTGCATGATTCGGTGTTCAATGTTCAGCAAGCACTTCCTCTTTTCTCTATAATCCCTTAAAACAGAACAGATGTTTATTCAGAAAGCCGGTAACATTGAATATATTCAGGTAGACGCACATCTGACGAAGAACAGCGCATTATGGATTTAAATGGCACAAACATTCAAATTATCCGAGTGATTATGCGCGCTCTCCCACAAAGGTGCGGTTTATTTATTACCCGACTGCGCCGGAGCCCAAAAGAAGGGTTATTTTGGATCTTATTTCAATACCCGAAGGCTGATAGTTGTTAAGATTTTCCGCATTCGCCCCCGACCATGAGGAACAACGACTGGAACTGAGAGGTTATTCGCAAGTAGTTAGAACTTACCAATACTGGCTAGAAAAAAAACCACTACTTATATTTCTTTTTCAACATTTCTGTGCAGTCTATTATTGGGATTCTTCGGAATTTCTCAGTAGCAGCTCTGAGTCTAGACACATACCCGATTGATCTCAACAGGCTCGCCTCCTATTACAAGGAACTTAAAAATAAGTGCCAAAAAAATTGGGTGTAGCTATTAAGACACCTCTGTCTAATTCTTCGGGGATTTTTGAGATAGTTTACGGAAGAATATATTAGAAAAAAAAAAACTATTTCAAGACAAACCTTATAAGCGAATGTAACGTATCACAGTGGGGCACCCATCCAATCAGGCCTGAGTTCGTCGAAAGCGGGATGACGGCGTATCTCTGAATGGCCAGGTCTCTGCGGAACGTGTCCGGATCGGCCTGTAGCAGCGTGTTGACCAGACCGAATAGTTGCATGACGCGCTCGTCTTGACGCAAGTCCTCGTGGCCTTTGAGTAGGAAGATGTAGTCTTTGCCGTTGGAGCCGCGGATGCAGAGGCGGCGGGGGCGCTGCTTTGAGGTGATTACCTGTGGGGGAAGCAGTTAGAATTTATTGGTGATTGGAGTGTATAATCACCTCTTATAACTATTTTAAAGTGATTTCAGTGTCAGAAAGAGACAGCCCTATACATCAGCATCTGCATTTCAATCCTTTTAGGAAATGCATTGGAAATATAAAGTTGCATTAGAATTTCGAAATTTTGTTCGTTAACGAAATTTCAGACATGACAGGTTTTGATATCAAATCATAAAAACAAACAAAAAGTATAGATCCTGTATATCCTGTCCCATATGATAGAAGTCGTTGTTAAAAAACTAAAAAGATGTTTAGGCACCCTAGTGAAATTGGCAGGGGGCGCTGTGGGTAAAAAAATATGAAATGTATTTACAAAAGAAGATTGTACGTTCTGATTCTGGCCATGCGCAAAAGATCCATGTACTGCTGCTGTCGCGGCAGTACTGCTGCTGTCGCGGCAGTACTGCAGCTGTAGCAACGTCACACACGCTAGCTCACCTGCAGACTGCTCTGTATGTGCGCGATGCGGATGAGGTCCTGGTCGGGCACGTAGGAGCCGGGCACGGCGAGCTCCAGGTCGCGGCAGTTGAGCAGGCGCGGGCTCACGTACTGCAGCTCCAGCGACGTCAGCTGGGGCAGCTGCCGGCTGATGCGGCGGAATACGTGGTAGTATAGGTCCCAGGCTTGGTTTAGGTCGCGGACAAGACCAGATTCCTGTGAAAAGATTATTGAGACTGCATAAGTGGGGACACTGACAAGAAGGAAAACAATTTACACTCTAAAGCACTGGCATAAAAATGACATAAAAATAAAAATTTGCTTTTATGTCAGCTACAATACAAAGGCATTAACTTCTAGCAAACTGGTGGTTAGGTTATAAGGTAAACAAGTGGGGGTCTATTTTACATAAGCAAAATAGGTGTACAGGCGTCGAGTTGCTGACACCAGCCCCGAGCATAGTACATATTTTTGTGGTTACTACTAAATCGAGAATTTTAAACGTGCAGAAAACGTAATGCTAAAAATGTAGCCAAAAAACATACCTTATATCTATTACACCACTCCTGCGCTTCATTCAGATCTCGTCCATACGCTTGACTGAATGACACCTCCTTCAACGTCTGCGGGCCTCGCTCTAACATCGCATGCAGAGGTTCCAACGTCTTGAACATGGCATTTACATCGTTCTCACTGAAGTACAACCTTGAAGCTTCCTCTAAAGCTTCATGCCATTGCTCGTGCCACAGAATAGCGACTCGTATAAGCTCCTCGGATATCATAGCAGCCTGGTTGACTAAGTTGCTCGAGTGAGTACACATTGACTTCAAAATCTGATTAGCAGCGTTCTTCCGAGCAATAAATGACGACTTCGAAGCTACTGTCAAAGGATACACTAACGCCTGAGGATGAGATTTTCCGATATCAATTAATAGAGAGTGAATCAATTTCCCGACGAGAGCTCTTGGCGTATCGATTCTGGCTATAAGCTGAGGTATCACTTGAAGCCAAACGTTAATTTCAATAGTTCTGATGCCTTCCACAAGGGCTTCGTGAACGGCTGGGTAGTGACCATAGTCGAACCACAGAGTTAATAACCTAAGAGTATCCTGAAGAGAACTGCCATGTGATAACTTAATGGACTTGAAGAATCCTTCCACTGCAGGAACAGTGTGCTGTTGAATACATTCAAGAGAAGGCCTCTTTTCTGACTGTCCACCAGTCAAATTCGTGTCTTGATGTTTATAGAACAAAACAGTCTCAAAGTTCATGTAAGCCCAAGCGTGCCAAGCTTTGTACCAATCTGAGGACAGATCTGTGGCTGCCGCGTAGTTCCGGAGAATTTCGGGTATAGAGAGGTCATTAATTCCAAGCAAGGATTCACACCATGATCCCAGTTTTAAATGGCATCTAGCAAGGAGTCTGCAATGCTCCGCGTCGCCCGTTTCAGTGGTATCGACGTATCTTTGTAGTTGGTCGTACGCCAATTGTTTGTCGCCAGCTACCCACAAATGTTTGGCATACGCTAATGTCAGTCTTGGCTCGTGTGTTGGCAGGGGCAGGTCCCGTTGCTTGCTAGGATCTGTTCCCAACAACATTACCAATGTTTTGTGAGCTTGGCGTGGTGCACCGCTCTTGCGGCATAGAGAGGCGAACTTTAGCCATGTGGCCATGTCTTCTTGGGGTGTCAGAACTAAACTACGAACTTGGAGGATCCTACGCCAGTCTTCTACTAATCTTTGGCCGCCTTGCAGTCTCGTCCACCACGCCTGTCTGATCGATTCTATCCTCTCTGCTACCGATTTGTACATGATTACTTCTTCTAACTCTGCTAACAGCTGAGCGTTAACTAACGCACCGTACGCTCTCTGATAACTTTCACCGGCCACAGCAGTTAACTCAGAGTCTAACAAGGTACGCGCTTGATCGATGAATAGTTTAGACTCGTCAAATGCGCCATTGTGGATATTAAGCACCGCCCTATAAAACGCACCATCTTGAGTATTTTCTGGAAGGAAATTTACGTATTTGGCCATGGAGTCCCATTCGCTGAGACCCCAAGCTGAAGCGGCCGCCAGTCTCGCCGCTTTGAACCTTTCCTCATTGGTCATTTTGACCCATTTCTTGGAGACTGTGTTGTACAATTCCACCCACTCTCCTAAAGCTTCGAAACATCGTAGCTCGCCGAGATAAGAGTCAATATCGGTTACATCGTCGCTTAACTTGTCTCCATATAAATCGAGGGCTTTTTCCCAGTTGTGTAGTTTCTCGTACCACCTTATTTGGACCTTTAGGTTAGCGTCGCCGGCTTCACGCTGTGCCATAACTCTTTCTAGAAGGCCTTCTGCAGCCTCTTTCTGTTGTAGCTTATTGTTGATGTGGATGAGAGCTTCTACGACTTGAGAAGTTGCGCCGTTACGGAACTCTTCTTCCTGAGAAAAAAAAATATTGATTAGGTCAACAAGTAAATAGATGCCTAGGTGATATGCTCAAATTAGGTGTGATCACTTGCACATTATTTTTATTTTTTTTGGAAAATACTTCAAACAATTTAAGAACAAAAAAACATTTTCTCCTTACCTTATAATGCAACGCTTTCGCATACGCTCTACAGTGCATAGCTCTTTCACCCAGGAGATGCGTAGATATCGGCAGAGTGCCTCCTTCACAATGTTCCATGAACTCGGCTAGGTTCAGCACGGTATGCGCCAGTTCGGGCGCGTCGGGGGCAGTCAGCGCTTGTTCTAGAGCGTTCGATAGCTCCGTGCGGGATGTGTTGTCGAGTTCCGTCCAACATGATACGAAGGCGGCGTTGAATAAGTCGCGCAGGAGTTGGGAGTAGTTGTGTGCCAATGCTAGACAGGCCCTGTAAATTAAATATCGTCGCGTCACAAAAAGTTATAGCTATTTTAATTTAATTCCTTTTTTCTAAGTAAGTATTATGTGTTTTACTTTAGAAAGAAAGAGCGAAAAACTGAGCGAGTATAACGTTTTGTAACAAAATAATTAGCGGATTTTTATCATTCATGCGAAGGTGGTACAAAGGTATAGCACGCGAAATTCAAATATTCTTTTCGAATCATATTTTATTCAACATGCTGCCCAACATTGACCTGCAAATTGCAAAAAAAAGTAAGAAAATTTGTCGGGCCCCTTGATGCTTAAAATACTTACCTAAGAGCAGGACTATGAGACTCAGTCAGCAAACCAATACTGAACCGTCTCAGCCACTCCAGCCAATCATCTTTAGAAACGCGGCTGCTGACCGTCCACGCTAGCTTCAAGTTATGCGCGTTCACACACAGCTTGCGAATCGACGGGGAAGTGTCGTTGTAGCCGATGCGAGCCTGTGGAATACAACGTACTCGTTCATATGTAATTTTAGAAGGTAAAAGTTATGATGATTGATGCGTATGTGTTTTAGGAAGATGTTGATATCGCATGTACAGTAAGATTCACGAAAGATGACCACGGCGCAGAAGGCATATTTTAGTTCCCTTTGGAGGTGCGGGGTGAGGCGCGGGCGGAATGCGTCAAGCCCGGAGCGACGACAAATTATTTAACTAACATTAAAATATTATTTTGTTTTAAGTCTTTTCTTCATGAGTGTACGTGCGCAGACGGCCGCCATTTGTGGTCATCTTTCGTGGATCGTACTGTAGCTTTTTTCTAGTGTACAAATGAATTAAGGTAACATGTACGTAAGAACTATCAATATTGTGTCATCCTGCATGCTTAATTTGTATGTATACGCATGTTTTGACAAATAAAATTATCTTTATCTTTAAGGGACATTTGCTGTACACAAATGTCGGCTAATAAAGCCACCTTGACGCTGTGTTTACCCTTCGCTGTTTACCCGACGCTACTGAACGTTAATACGACCAAACCCTAATAGGTTTATGAACGTCCCACTTACCTCTTGATTATTCCTAGGTCTTCGCCTCGTGCTTTGTAAGAACTCGTCCATCGCCAAAGTTTGACTAGACTGCATTCGAGAGAGCAATTGTTCGTAATTTTGATGCTGAATCTTATGTCTGACCACCACTTTCTGTACGAGCGGTATAAAATCTGTGAACTTGCGTCCTAATTGAACGATCAACGCACATAGCGTATCCATTGCAGTCGGGCGCAACGCCGGGCAAGTGTCCAAGCTTCTTACTAAAGGATGGATTATCCTGGAAACCAGTTCACTGTAGTTCAAGGAGTCGGACAGATTGTCAACTGTCTCCATGGCTACCTTAGCCACATTTATTGGGCAATCAGACGCGTCAAAGAGCTTGACGATTGACGGTATCACTAAATGCATATAATCATCTAAGTTATCTTCGAATTTTTGAAGAGCGAAAAGCAGTTTTTCTGTGACTATTCTGTCTTTGCTCGCATCGTGCGCTAGAACACGCAATATCTGTGGCATCAGCTGAGGTAAGTACACTTTGAACTCAGATCCAAGTGCTACAGCGATGTACTCAACCAACAAAATCAAAGTTGGTTGGAAAGGACTGTTTGGAGTCCAAAACTCCCTGATCAAATCAAATATTTTGTCCAAATAATTGCGAATATGCTGCTTTACAATAGCAATAAGCCTGGCTAATTGAGTGAACAAGAACTCTCTGAAATTATTATTGTCGGTAACCCTCGCCACGTACAAAAGACTCGGTGTGACGCGAGAAATGTATGGCACGCATTTGATACCCAAAGACTGGAAGATGAAAGTAACTGCTTGGACCACACTGGTGTGATGTTGCTGCAGTGTAGGATCTCTCAATATCCTCATAAGTGTAGATATAACTATGGCCGGATAGTACTCGTCGAGGACTGGAGATGACATGTTGACTAGCATCTCACTAGTCGTCATATCAAAGTTATTCTCTTCTGCTTTACTATCAGCTACAGGAACTAAGCTGGAGTCAGGCTGTTCACCAATCAGACCTCTAGTTATCTTGTGTTTGTAAGGATCCAAAGCACCTAGCAATCCTAAAACGCGAATAGTTTCCCTTCTATCTTTGGGTTGCTGTTCTGTCTTCAAGAAGTTCAAGAGGACATCCATTAGGGTCGGGTACTCTTTGTAAGGAGCAACTACGTAGCCTGTAGCGCTAACCAGTTGACCAAACGCCCAAAGTGCAACACTTCTCTTTTCTGTTGCACTTGCATCAGATAACAGTTCTAGAAGGATGCTCAGAAGTTCTGGCAGCCATTTCTTGAGTCCACTGTTGTCGCCGTGTACGTCAGCCAAATCTCCGACGGCTTTCAAAACGCTGATGACTACACCAGGATTTGAGTCTGATTCTCTTAGTTTTGGTACAAGCACATTCAGAATTGTTTCCATATACGGCTTTACAAGCTTTGGAGCATGACGTATGAGGTTATCTAACATCCTGGCGGCCTGTTCTTTATTTCTGCTCATTCCAGAATGTTCTAGTTCAGTCAAGAACTGTATCAGCGTCTTCCTAAGTCCCGGCATGACGTAAGCAGGATTAACTACGCTCAATCGACCGACAGTGCAGATGGCCAGCTCCCTGATAGCCAAGTGTTCATCATTCATGGCCATGAAAAGGAAACTCAAGTTCTCAATTTGGGCCAAATGTGTGTCAAATATATAGTACAGAGACTCTAGTACCCAGTACCGAACTTCGTAATCTGGGTCTGTAACAGTCACAACCAGTAACTTGCCTACCACTTCTGCTGTCAGAAGAGTCAGTGTCCGTGAAGGATTGTTCATAGTTCTGATGGTAGAATCTGCTAATAATTTAGCAGCCGTTTTGACGGCTTCTAACCTGACTTCCTGTTGATCACTCTGCAAGAAGTGATCAGCGCAACGCCTAACAAAGGTAAGTAAGCTGTGTTGTCCTTCAAAGTCAAATGACCCAAGAGTTCTTAGTGCAAGAACAATGCTGGCAGTATCTTGAGGTTCCATTACCAAACTCATATTACTCATCTGCTGTTCCAAACTCCTTGGAACTCCTGGATGTAAGAATGGTTTGTTTCTGAGTACAAGAGAAAGCATATTCAACAGCCCTTCTGATATTTCTGTTCTGAGTGAAGGTAAGTTTTTACTCAATTCTCTCAAGCAGATGGTTAGGGATGGACTTAGGCCTGTAGCAAACATGGCATCTAATAACTCTTTAATGTCAGCGATAACCAGATCTTTAACTGCACTCCCTAGTAAAGTAATGCAAGCAAAAATGGAAGGATCTATCCAGACCCTCTTTTTAGTTTGAGTGTCTCTAATAGGCAAGGTTTGTTTGATGACATCCATTATGGTGGGAATATAGTTCTTAATGTCGTTTTCAATGGCAGCAGCCATGAGGCCTAGAGTGGTGAAAGCCATATTCCTGTCCTTCTCTCTGCTTCGAAGGCAGGAGAGCAAGTAGCTCATTGTAGAAGTAAGGTATTTCTTCAAGAAAAACTCTTTATTGAAAGCAGCTAGTCTTGGTATTATGAGCAATAGAATTTGTGGAACTCCTTGAGTTTTGAGTATACGCTGGCTCATCACATCTGAAAAAAAATGCATAGCCATTAGCAAAAAATTTTTTTTAGATTTTTTAAAAAATGTTGTAAATACTGCACATTTATAAACATCTTCTGACATTGGCAGCTTTGTAGTATAAAATTTAGCCCCTATGATAAGCAAACTTGCCCTTTGACCAATAACAGATAATGATGATACATTTTCTTAAATACTTGTGAACTCACTGCTAGCTCAGTAACAAAGGGTCTTGGTATATTCCATGCATGAATTTATTTACACCATATTTATATTCTTACCTTTACAAATCCTTTCAAACTTTTCAGTTAGCAGCTTATGGCTGACTTCAGATTCATAAATAGGAACTGGGTATGTAACATTCTCAGTCTTGAATCCATCACACAGGTACCCTCTCTTCACTGAAGGACTGTGCAATTTTGTGCTTATAAAGATAATATCATCAGATACTGTGTTGTCATTCTGTGTGTTTAGGCTTTGCATTAGGTATGAGTACTTCTTCTCCCAGACAGCATTTGAACATCTTAGCAACTCATTTAGGATTAACAAGCCTCCATGGACTCTGTCCTCCTTGGACATTCCTTTTTCCTTCAAAGGAATTTCTTCAAATGACAGCATAGCCTCTTCATAGCATTGCATGTACCATTGAGGTTTGGCAGTTGACTGTTTGGCTGTTTCCCTCTGAGCTGTAACTACTAAGCCAGCTCTCAAGGCCTTAGCAGCAGCCTCACGGATTTGAGGCTTAGGATCCTTCAAGGCTACAAGGATGTGATCAAAGAACCCTGATACTTGTTGGTAAAAGTAAGTAGGCATGGCTATAGCTAGTTCTTTTAACAACAGGACAGCTGAATGGCGTCTGCCTTCATTTCTCTCTTCGGACAACCACTCAAATGCTCTTTTGACTTCAAACTCGACGTATTCAGCTCGTTTGACGCCCGAAACTGTGGCTAGCCGGCCGACGGTTTTAGCGGCCAATTCCATCACACCCACATCGGATGAAGGCAGTAGGTTGCGAAGGTAGTTAGCGAATCTTGTGATACGCGTTTTAGTTGTGTCACAGTCACCACCGATGAGACATACTGAAAATTAGAAATAACGATATAATCACTTGCACCTTATTTGGGGAAAAATACAAAATAGTCTTAAAGATAGAGATAGTGGTCTTTCACCTATAGCTAAGACACCTCCTTTCTTTTCATGGACATCGTTACTGGAAACCATTTCAAAGATCTGGTGATTGAACTCATCGAGAAACTGAGTGAGTTCCTCCTGCGGGACCTCTCGCAACTCCGTCTTAGCAAAATGATAGAGTTCCCGAGATGTCCTGATTTGGATATCCACGTTACGGGACTTCAGTCCCGCAACGAAGGCACCAACTTGATTAGACATCGCGGTGTTGTTTTATTTCATGATGCACGTGCAAATCAATACGCGTAACTTATCACGCGTTTTTTTTTCCAATTCAATTTATAAATAAACAAAGTGTTCACCACACTGAATCGAAAATGATCATAGACTAAAAAAGTGGCTTTTTTATGTTCAAACGTCAATTGGATAAGGATGTTACTTCTGTTTCCTTTTAGTAAGTTCCGGTTTTCTTTGGGAGCTTAGTCGAAATTACCATGGGAATTAAACACTTTTTAGATTGATGAAAGTGACGAATTAAAGGTTTTAATTTTTGTTAAAGTATGATTCCGTGTTGATCATTCAAATAATTTTATTTTATATTAACAGTGAGTATTTGAAGCAATAAAATAAGCTGTGCTCTATGGTTACATGGCCGATATTTCATTCATTTGGAGCTTCCTTTTCTTTCTGTCGTTTATGGATATCTATATACGGGCGGTCATCGTTGAAGATTTCCGTATAAATTATTAAATGAAGGTGCTATAAGCGTTGATTTTATGAAAAAGCTGTAGGTTATAAATTGTTAAATAATGATCTTACTCGAGATCAATAATAGAATTATAGAAGAGACTTTAACAGTTAAATATAAAAATGCACTGGCGCGGTGAGTACGTTACGCTTAGAAAGTGTACTGTTTTTTCATAATTGTGATGTGTTTAACGAGCATGCAGTCCATATGCATGAGTTTCGCTACGCGGTTGCTGCAGTGGGACTGTCTCCGAGGGGGTGATTCCTGGCCATAACCCCTTTCGGAAGTATCTTGACAAGTGTCAAATTCCTGGGGTGGGCCCACGTTGGCCGCGAGCATCACAGAAGGTTCCTAAAAATGTATAGAAACGGGGTATATAGTGATTTTGTGTGTATTATGTCATGTAGTGAATATGACGTGATAGTGGCTATCTCAGCATGGATGAGTCATATCAGTTGTTTATTGGTGCTCCGTAGTGTGCGTGCGGATATGTGCCCAACATGTTTTTGGATTCCAGTGGTGGTAAACAATGTAATGAATCTGATATGTGATGCTGATATCCACTTGCTACATTGGAAGAATGCCATGATAATATTGTCTGTACTCTGTCCCAGGATATGAGTAATTTGCTGTTGATTTGTCATCCCACAAACATTTATTTATTGATGTTGTTGTTTCCAGCTTAAAGCCAGAGTCAATAGATGTGAAAGTTGCAGATTTTGATGGAGTACTCTTTCATATATCCAATGTCAATGGAGATAAAACCAAAGTTAGGGTATGTTATCTACAATCAACTTATAATCATTGTTTTTCTATTAAATCAAGACTGAACTCACATTCTTAGTAAAGTAATTGATCTGTCAATAAAACACTTCTCCAATTTTAAAACCAAACATCTTGGCTAGTACTACCAATTAAAAGCGTGCATAGTGCATACCTCTGCAGTTACTCATACTTAAATGTGTTTATTAGTTCACTGTCAACAAGTATTCAGAGATAGTCATAATAACAAATGGAACTAGCCTAATTTTAGACTAAATAAATTAAGTCTAAACTTGTAATTATTATGGCCAAAAAACTTTAATATCCTCTAAATAATGAATACTGAATGAATCAAAATATATAAATAAATTGTCCAACAAAATTAGGCCATATGAATTTGATGATTGATAGACTATATTATTCAGTCAGGGCCTCAGTAAGAACATTAGATATTCAGACTAAGTAAGATGTAAAGCTATGTCAATAATACCCAATTTGTTTGTAGGTTAGTATATCATTGAAGTTCTACAAGCAGTTAGAGGAACATGGGGCAGATGAGCTGCTCAAAAGAGTTTATGGACCGCTCCTTACTGAGGCAGAGTCGGGTAAGAAATAATACTAATAATAAACTAAAACACCCTTATTTCATGAGTTGTTGGTCTAAACTTAACAGGTGTAATGTGGGTGTTCTATACGTAGGTAACACCTCTGCATAACCATTTGGGAATTACAGGGATGATGTTATGTTTTGTTAACAAACAACACCTACAGGAAAATTGCAGCAAATTCAGGAGGCTAGGAATTGTGCATACTGGTGCTGAGACTATTAAATGGTTACACCTTTAGCTACCCTTTTGATGCCAGCATAATAATTTTATATGAGAATGAATTATAGGTAAGCACTAAATAATATGCACACCTTAAATGTGTGTTTGCCTACAGGGAAAATTCAAATCCCTGATAAGCATAGTAAATATCAAAACTTGTATGTTATTCCTCTTTGTATCATTAATAGTGAATTTTAATTTACTAGAATTCAGTACTGTAAAATGAATTCAGTACAGTAGTTTACTAGAATGAAGTATTTTTGCAAAAAATAAAACCCAAATACTTTATAGCCTCTATGAATTATAACATGATCAAATAAATCCTTCGTCTGAGCAATGTACAGTTTCCAATGCAGCATAAAAACCAGTTCTTGAACGGTTGCATAAAAATGAAAGCGAGTATGTGAGCCTGTTTTTATACGTTGCATAATTACCAATGTTCACTGGAGCAGTTATTGTTCCATTTGTATTAGTTAAATATATCTAATAGTACTTGTTTTCCTTGGTATTTAAGGAAAAAATATTAATAGTCCCTGGCGCGCCACATAAATATTGAACTTCCTCATTGACTCATGAATTTTATAAAAAAGATGTTATTTAATATTTTACTGTGTCATTGGAATGAAATGTCCATATTTTGTATGAAGTGTGATAAAACTTATACTCGTTTTTACGAACAGTAGGCGACACTTAAATTAATGTCTAGTCTTACATTACTTTGTATTTAATTTACTTGTATTGAGAACAATACCCTTATAGAAATACATTGGTTCTAGAGACTAATACAATCACTTGAACCTATTTGTGTCTAGGTCATCAAGTAATCTCAAAGAGAGATATAATATGTACATAAAGGCAGTTACATTTAACTGCATTTAATTAACACCTTATTTGTCATTGAAATGTGAAAATCAACAACTAGAGTTATTTTATAACAAAAATATTACTTTTTATTTGTACACATAAGTATTGAAAACATTTTGATAAGATTAGTTGGCAAGTATGGAGCACTATGTTGATAAGATATAACATGTTTAAATTTGGAACTTGAGCCTTATCTTATGGCTGTATTTTTCGCTTCAATACGAATTTCATTTTCAGTATTGTTTAATAATTTCCATACTAAAGCTAGTATTTAATAGAAATTAATGGTTTTCCTTCCAATGACCTACAACTGCTTGGCTACTGTAGCCGGTCAAATCAATCACCGCTATTTTAGGCGGCCCCTTTGTAAAGCCAATTTGTTAACATAAAATATTCACTGCCAATGATAAAGTAGTACTTTGAACTCAAGTATTGATTAGTCATAAAATGACACACCTTTGCCATAATCATCAAAGTAACTGTGTGTCTGGGGGAAAAATGTTTATGGTAATACATTGACGCGCTTTACTATGTAACTTACTACGAATATGGAGTATGCCTAATGTGCATATTATGTCGCGCGGACGTCATTTGGCGGTCGTATTGGTGCAGCGGATAGCGCTTTCTATATTCTGAGTCTAATCACGCACTCAATGAATTCGAAGCTTAATTCTTAGCTCAAGTCAGAATAAATGAGATGAATGAGACCATTACAAGCTCGTTCCGTCGCGTATAATTAAAAAAAAACACAGTACAACTTTTAGCAAACAGTTTCAACCACATAGCAGGACTAAAAAAACCGCCTGGCCACAAAAATGTAGTCTGCCTTAAAGTTAAAGCACAGTAAAACCGGTTTAGACATATTGCAGACCGACTGAGGACACCGGACACGGACACTTCAGTATTTTATAAATCTAAGGTCCAGAGCCGCGTGTGCAACTCGTCCTTGCTGGTTTGACCAAACATTTAATATAGCACCAGTTGTCACCACTAACTAACAATGTCCACCTACAGGCTACAACATATCGTTGCTGCTAGACTTGGAGAACATTCCCGACGACTGGGAGGATGTGGTGAAGAAGGTCGGACTCCTCAAGAGGAACTGCTTCGCGTCAGTGTTCGAGCGCTACTTCCGGCTGCAGGAAGATGGCGATGTTAGCCACAAACGCGCCGTCATCAACTACCGGCAGGATGAGACCCTGTTAGTATTTTTTTTTTTAAATAGCAAAGTACCACTGTTGGACAAAGGTCTCCCCCAACTCATTTCAGGAAATCTTTTCCCGTGAAATTTTCGGCAATTTTTTCGTGCTCCAGGTAAGGACTGGTTTTTAAAAATTGTACCATCATAGTGTGCCTATAAAATGACCACTGCTGGAGCAGAGGTATCGGCAGCGGGTCTCAATCCATCACGCAGCCCTGGTGCGAATTTTCGTTGTATATTCGATGGTATTTCTCGCCGCTTTATTAGGTACCCGCGGCGGAAGCGTATGTTATGAAGCTATGAACATTGTGTCTGGCCAATCCATATTAGTCTTGAGTTCACTAAGTTATGCCTCCTGACTACTTAATTAAAGCTTTTGCATGCACACTTATTAAACACGTCGACAAGTGTTCTCTGTAAGTTGGCTGTATTATTAGAGTATTTGCCACCTGTCTGCAATATGGAGTTCACAACTCTTGATTTACTTTTTTTTCAATCATGGTCTTCCAGTCCTTAGCCTTATTTAGAGTCGGCTGTCTTCTGTCATGCCATATATCCCTATTAGCCCTCATCTCCCTCGTCGCTACCTTTCTAACCATGAAATTATACCAACCAGTTTTTGTCGCTCTGTAAGGCGAATACTTCTTTTCGTAAAGAGTAGGCACGCATTGATCACCACACTTGCTCCAGCCCATGTTCCCATTCCACATTTTCTTAATTACGCAAAATATTTCCTCATCAATTATCTGATGTTCCAGATACGTGGAAGCGCAAGAGGACCGCGTGACGGTGGTCTTCTCCACCGTGTTCCGACACGAGGACGACATGGTCATCGGCAAGGTCTTCATGCAGGAGCTCAAGGAAGGACGGAGAGCGTCGCACACCGCGCCACAAGTAAGTTGTGCTATTCTTCTTAGCAATATATACCAGAAGCCAGCTCCGCGTTTGACGGTATCACTAGCATCCATCAGTTCCCATAGTGTACGCAGGTCACAATATCAAGTGTCCCATTGTTTGTGGAAAATTGGAAAGCTGTGATATGAATTCAGTAAATTAATTTGTGGCGAAACTTAGGCAAACCAATTCAAAGATGGTGGGATGACCTTGACTCTAAACCGAAGGACTGGCCTGCAAGGCACAGAATATGGAAAAGCCCTTACAATACAGGCTAGGCTGGAGACATGTTGGTTATAAATAACATGTTTGTATGTCAATGTTTTAGAAAAGGTTATTAAGGTCGATGTTTATTGCCGCCACAATTAGGTCAACGTCTCTTTTGAACTTCAGATTGTATGAGGAATAATGCAGATTAATGTCTGAAACGACCTTTCTGAAGAGTCACTCTCTTCAGAAGAGATCGTTTTCAACACGGATTTGAGCGTTCCCTGAAAGTACTTACGTCCCCCTTCACTTGTCAAGCGCCTGCCGAGCGACTATAATTATGGCACGTATCCCGTGCGAGTTGGGAAGAGGTCATTGACTTCGATTCCAATCTGTTACGACTTTTAATAAACTTAGCAAAAAGCCAAAGTATTGATAGTTAAAATCTTTAGAGATAGTAAATTATATGGTATACAGTGTGTTTTAAATAGCGCATCCCATATAAAGTTTATTAGAAGAAAAAGTGTTGAAGATAATGAGGTTCTGAGTGTTTGAAGTTCTTTGTCATTACTATTAAAATGATTGTGTAAACACTTGAGTGATAGCATCTAATTAAGTACCACATTTACGTAATTATAGCCAAGAGGCTAGATTGTTCAGCCTTTTAGATACCTAGTATAATGCACAGATTGTTTGTTAAGTATGTAATGCATTTCTTTTTTTGTTTTTTTTTCAGGTATTGTTTTCACACAAGGAACCGCCCTTAGAACTAATGGACACGGACGCGAGAGTAGGCGATAATATCAGTTATGTTACGTTTGGTAAGTTATCCGCACATACAGTTACTGTTTTACGAAAAAAAATGATTGAAATATGAAACTGAAGGCATGGCGGTGTACTGGCAATTACCTGCTATAGATTATTAGAAACGGAAAATATTTTAAAAATGCAATATCTATTTGGCGTGCGGTTGGAAAGACCATGTTGTACCTATAGGAATGGACTGCTATTAGTGGCGGTACTTTCATACAAGCCTAAAAGCTTGGCTTGCCCTTATAACCTTCTACTTACTCTTCATGATGTTAGGATTTCTGAACTGCTTGCCTTATGGGCTTGCCTTATGGTTGGCCTCTAAGCACGATTTTATAGGGTTATGATAGCAACCTGCCTTTTGGAAACTACATCCCATTTATTTATTAATTATCCTCTATGGTAAATTAGATAACTCTAAATTGTATAAATGGTCCTGTTTGTATTCCAGTGTTATTCCCCCGGCACACATGCTCAGCGGCGCGCGACAACACCATCGACCTGCTGCACATGTTCCGCGACTACCTGCACTACCACATCAAGTGCTCCAAGGTGTACGTGCACTCGCGCATGCGCGCCAAGGCCGGCGACCTGCTCAAGGTGCTCAACCGAGCGCGCCCGCAGAACACCTCGCGTCCTACCGAGCGCAAGACTATCACGTGAGTCTTACTTGCTTTTACTTCTACAGGGTTGAATTTAATTAGCTGGCGAATATCCGCAGGCGTGCTTGGTATCGATATATCGATATCGAAACAACAAAACAAAGAAGGAGATTGTTTTTTTTTGTATTCTAAACCTTGTCGAGGAGGTACTTTAAACATAGAGTGGTCCATTAACGATCCACAACCATCACGATGTTTTTGTAGAATTATCTTGTTGGGAGATAACATAATATCATGCCCATTTTCCCCAACGTGTATACAGAGGTGATCATTTATTAAAGTTTTTTAATGTTTGTTTAAAGTCTGAGCCTATTACCATTGGGCACCACCGGGCACTACTCAACGAAAAATCTTCAGCCAGGAGACAATATTTAGATATTCCTGTCTGACTTCCACTTGAATGATATCCACTTAAACTGCCAACTGACTTATGTACTTGATTCGTGTGTTTTCTATTCGTACAGGGGAAGAACATTCGTGAGGCGAGACTGAGTGTGGCGCGCCGTGGGACGTAGGCGCCGACCACAGCTCAGCTGTCACTTGTTACGTTACGTTCTCTAGCTAACGCCGCCACTCCGGTAACGTCTCCCCGACCCTCGGGAGAGTCGCCCACTCCAGACACATACCGCCCACAGCCCCAACATTGTAACTTATACCTGTATCACCCACGATATGAGATATTATTCGAGTGGACGCGTTAACCACGAAGAAACTCCGACAATGTGCGTATTTCATACATCCAAGTTTAAATGAAATGACATATAAGATAATTATTTATTAAAATACATTGTTTGTGTTCATTCAAACGTCACAAAGTACTTATTCTTAAAATCATCTCGATGCCATTTCTAATAAAAATAAAATTGCCAAATAATCACAGTTGTGCTCAACGTTTCGTATTGCCCATCGACGTTTATATTAGCATGAAATTGTGCACATTGTATTTATCATAAATATTTATTGTCAATCTTCAAGCATAGCGTTAAAGTCAATAAATAATGTTGCCGTAGTTCTTGTTGATAACAAAATTATGCTTTATTATAACGAGAGTTCTATTTATAGCGGTGGCACTGCGACATCCAAACTTGGGTTCCTAAAATGTTTAGCATACACCCCTTACATTGTTACGCGTTAGGTAAACGTAGTGTCCATCGACTAGTCGACTTGTTGACTCGTCGAGAGCGAACCGCACTTGTAGCTTACGTAATTTTGTTGTAAGTTATGACATTACCAATCCTCATGTAGGGTAAAGTGTATTATAAAATCTAGCCTATACTTACTGTTTCGGTTTACAAACTTGTAAAAATGTATATCACTGGAATATCGAGACAGGTATCATGCACAAAACTCGTACGAATTATATTCAATTAATAATTTTACGCCGCTCCTATGTTTAGTTTAATAATGCTACGCAATATATACGAACAATAATTTTACTAAGAGTTTCACCCTTACGTTTTAGGTAGGTCCGATTCAATTATAATGTAAGTGAAAGTGTATAGTATTTCTCAATAGATTCTTCCATAGTCAAAAGGAACTCGATGAACAAATCATAATGGCCTTATTTATGATGAAGGTTGAGTTCAGTTTGCTCTGTTTATGGAGCCGTCGGGGCTTCGGTCCGATAGAGTCGCTAGTTTAGAACACGATACACTATGTATCTAACGTTTAAGTGCAATTCAATTGATTACACACACATTATTTTATTCCAAATTGCATTTTTAGTTTTAGACAGAGAATAAAAACTCTATAAAATACATTTCTAGCAAAAATTTATTTCACATTTTGATTCTATTTCGTAGTTAGTTTCGTCCCGTAGTACACTTCTCATTCGACGCAAGTATGTATTGTGCTCGTGTCACATTTGCACCAACAATTAATAATTGCTCAACTATTGCGAACACCAAGGAGCTAGGATATCAGAGTGAAACAATAGAACAACGTACAGTATGGAGTAGTTGCGATGTCTAGTGTATAAGATACGATAAATAAATTATTACCTGTGTTTGGATGAGATTGTGGTAAAGTATATCGAGTCATGGACTGAGAGGTTTAGGCTATCTAAAGTGTGTCGAGTCAGTGGGATTACAATAAAATTTTAATATAATTCACTAAGTCAGATAATGAAAAGTTAGTGACATTAAACCTGAAATTAACTTAAAGGTTCTCAAAGCAACATATTGAATATATGGTTAAGATGGAACGTAATACAAGTATGTAGAACGATTTAACTATTTAATGAAAACTTAGCTAACTTGAATTTATGTAATTTTTATTTGCAAGATGTATTATTTATGTATTATAAAGTGTAAGTTAAATGTTGCTTTAAAGTTATTGCTTACATTGGAAGATTGTTTTTACTGTCAGTTTTAATGCGAGATTATGTAAACAGCGCAGAATACCGAAGTTATTTGTGAATATGTAATTATTCTTGTGATTTAAAATCCGTTTATACTGTATTTTTTATTTTCTAGATTAAAGAAAACTTACTGCATTTTAAAGTTTATTTTATTTATAGACATCTAATAAATCCTATAGTATTACAACATCAATAGCAACGCCTAATATTTTTACACACAATTTACTATAAATATGTATAATTTTGCACAGTTACAAAATAAATCTCTATCAAAAACATTGTACAACTGTAAAGCACATTTTGTTTCTTCCAATATCGTTTTAGAAGTCCATTTTGTTGTCATTGCCGGAGGGCGTAGGCGAAGTCGGTGACTTAGGCTGCCCTAATTTGGAAAGCGTCGCCACTTTGGACGCAAACTTGACGAAACTGAGACCCGACGCTTGTTGCTCAGGTTTCTGACCGCCATCGGGTTGGAATGATGCATCCAGTGAGCCTGCCACAAACATCATAATAAAATTAACAATAATAAAATAGCATGCTGGTGGTACTATTGAGAACGAGATTTCACACTAGTACCACCGGTGGTACAGTTCGGTGGTACTAGTGGGAACAAAGGTATTTTTATTAGGTACTGAACTTGATTATACTCTGTCATCCACTTAGAAAATAATAGACGAGAAGTAAGTAAGGGAATTGGTGATAAAAATTAGATTAAATCGTATGGGGGGAAAAGATAACAGTGAATGTCTCTTTTTTTGTTGTAAAAGTCTTGAAAATTCCATAGTTGTGCACTTCAATAAGTAACACACACACATTATTTGGCTGTATGTAAACACTAAGCCATCTGTGTCGTCAAACGCGCTAATCCCAATTAATACTAGCAAGACAAGAGGCGGAAAAGTGATTATTTATCTTAATAAGAAATAAAAAAAAAAGAAAATACGTACTCTGTTGCGGTGACACAATAGAGCTAGGCTGTGATCCCTGCTGATTTTCTCCCTCCATATTAATATTGGTCTCGTGAAGTAAATCCAAAGCTGCAACATGCAAGACAACACCTGAGTGAATGCTGTGAGTGTATTTATTATCTTATCTTTATATGTTTTTCCGTGCAAATAAATGTGACTGGACTGGGACATTTGTCGCTGGCATGTAACTAGCCGATATACAGACTACTTGGTGTTTATTTAAAAAATTAAAAGATTTTCCCTTTTGTTTGTTTCTTGATTGCATTTTGTTTTTTACAGTACTTTCACAAGTTATTATGCCTTGTGTCTGGGACTGTAGCTTCGCCTTCTTTGTTTTTCTGACATTCAAAAGTGCCTGTTATGGTCTAATTGAAATAAATGCTTTGAGTTTGAGTTTTGTAACAAGTAGTTGAAATGTACATTCGAAGGCAAAAATACAAAAGCTACAACTTTTATTTAATTAAAACGGACTACACAGGCTGGAAACGTTTAACGGGGCAGTAAGGGGAACTACCTTTTAACTGTTGCAGCTACACGAAAATGGTCTTAGGAGACTATCCATAATTTTTCGTGAAATTTTGATCCACATTGACAGATTTTCGGTATTACCTTACCACGCCTCTGGCTGACCAAGGTAAAAGGGGTCACGGGAAGCGTCGAGGAGGAGTTTAGAAAGTTCCTTAAAAAGGCTGAGAGCACTCGGAAAGACTATTTTCCTACCTTTAGCATTTTATCTTGCACAGTTTACAAGAGAGGGAAAAAAATCTCAACATGAATTTAAATTAAAAGTTGAAACCTACCTATCCTCTTTTGATACCTAACTACTTGCCAGTAGTAAAGTGTAAATGAGTCTTATTCGTTATACGTAATCAGCCTATAATGCTCCCAGTGCTGGGACACAGGTCTCCTATCTGTGAGAGGGAGTGGGCCAGAATCCACCACATATTCCGATTTCAAATAATGTAAATCGTTACCGTCTTTTAACGACATCGCGTCCATCTTAGCGTCCTGTATGGTCTCTAGCTTCGCGCGGAACTTGGTGGTTATCTTCCGCCTCTGATAGTCTGCTTCAATCTGCTGCTTTGTTCGAGGAATACGGAACCGGAAACAGCAGCATATCATGATAACTGAAAATTGGAAGTAATTAGAGGTCGGATTAAAGTAAGTAGTTACTTATCTGTGTCTTCTTTTTTTACTTACTAAGAGAAGTAAGACAAGCTAAGCACAAAAACATAATTTGCCATAGTCTCAGGTCACCCGTTATTCTCTTTTCAAGCCACTCTGGCTCCTCAGAATTGGTTATCATGCCCGTTAACGCGTCCATCTGTTAGAAGAAACAAACGACTTTTTCAAACAAGAACAAAAATAACAAGAACGCGTCCACGATTATTCCGATTGCGGTGGGAACTAATTGTTTCAATTCCAAGGAGTGGTTGTATGCCACACCTAGAAATATCACCCCTCGGCACTCCCTTAGTATCATAATTGCCCACTCTGTTAACAACACTTTATTTGCTTTCAGGGTTTATAAGCTAGTTAATTCCTGCGTACTAGTTAGGCATAATACAAGTCTCAATATAAAATATGTTGTAAACAAAAATTGTACGCAAGTTTTGCATCTTGCAAATTTTAAAAATGCGCGCCGTCCCATCCCCTTCCCATTTCCAAGGAATGTTGCTATATTTACAAATAGTTCGTTTGTGGCTCTGTGAGGGCTCTGTACGACAAGACGTCATTGCGGCAAACGGCAAACGAAACAATAATGATTTTTCTGGTGATGAAAAATATATGACAAATAAAACAATGAAAGAAATAACATTTAATTTGTAGTATATAATTCTTCGATATGTAGGGAATAATTTGACAAAAATTATTCGTTAACGGTAACGACAATTTTGTCTAAAATTATTGTTACACGCATCGAAATAGAATAGTAGTATAAACTTGATGACAAAATAGCTTTTTTGATGCTAATTGCCAATTTATTTAAATCAAACCGTATTTTTGTGTTTACATCAATTTTTTCCGGACGGCTTTATTCACAGTCTTCATTATTTTATGAATGAAATCCATGGTGGTTCAGTAATATTTTTTAACATTGACAACATTTATTCGTTTTTCTCTTTCGTTTGAAGACTATTTCACTTTCCCGCAGAAAATAGGGTGTCGAATCTGTCCTATAACCTCCGTTATATTTATTACTATTTAAAGATCGAAGATGAATCTTTTATGATAATTGTGGATTAATTCATGTAAAGGTTGTTCTAAGTGATGTTGTGTAAGATCGTTTGTGTTCTTGCGATCACTCTGTAGCGTTTTAAAAAATTAAACATGGCCTCGAACCGAGGAATTCAGATCGGATCCGCGTGGTTTCAACGGAAACTGAACTTGAGGCCGCAGCACCGGGGCGTGCACCTCGTCACTGAGGAGATCCTCAAGCAGGTGCCAGAGCTCTCGCAGTTTGCTGTCGGCCTCTGCCATATCCAAAGTGAGTATCCACTGCCTTGACAGCATTCTTCTCTTGCCGCCGATGCTGCATCCTTGCTGCCTGTCATATTTACCCTACCTAATACAATCTGGCGCTATTTCATAGTGCGTACATAGTGAAGTGATACAAGCAAGTGTTGTGAACTTTTATCAACGTGATAGACGCGCGGTAGCCAGCTGATCAATGGATGTTGTTTCCAGTAATGCACACATCGGCGAGTCTCGCGCTTAACGAGAGCTGGGATCCTGATGTCAGAGACGATATGGAGATGATGCTCAACAAAATAGTGCCAGAGGGCTTGCCTTATCGACACTCGTGCGAAGGACCCGACGACATGGTGAGTGTTTGTTGTGCTAATCACTCATTAACATTTTGGTCTGTCACATCACAGTCATGCATTACACTGCAGCATGTCCAATTTGAATTTAGAATATTTACTGTTCATTTGTTTGTCAAAAGATCTTGTTTGTGCTGTTATCCTGATAACAAATGAAGTTCTAATGTTAGTGCAGTGGTTGTACCTGTAAGGTTCAGTTCACCTTCTAACCTGCCAGCGCTTTTACTGCAGTGCCAATATCTTAGCAGAATTTACTTAGTATTGAAAAATTAAACATAAATTGTCAATATACAATGTTTTGAATACAGCTACTGGGGTCATATTTACATACTTCTTTAATTAACATTAGTTAACTATTCATATTTACTAGAAAGCGTGCAGGTTTGCATACTGGAAAATGTTTTATGTATTCTAATTAAACATCGGCACTTGTATTAACTTAATAATCATATCAGTGTTAAAGATTTGATGTTAAAGGCTAATTGAAATGCAACAATAACCTTGTGGTGTCTTATTTACTGATAACAGGGGTTAAGATAATCTGTTTGTAGTCTATTTATATCATTTGAGGCATTTTATTAGGACATATTATATGCAAAGATGACCTCTGTTACATTGACAAACTATTAGCTTTTGCCTCAGCTGCACCCATGAGGAGATCAGCAATTATATCTTGGGAACCAACTACTAAGATGAAGAGTATCCCATGTCCTTACCAACGTCATGGTGGTCTACCTGTGTGCATTTCATTTATACCTTTTTCTATTTAATGGAAATATGTTCAGTTATCAAGGTGTGGAAAGATAACAGACAGCATTACACATGAGTACTGTAATCCTCAACAGGTTCACAGCAGGAGTGTAAAAACTATTGCTGCATTAGTCTTTTCGAGTGTTGTCAGCAAACTTAATAAATATGGTGAAAATGGTGACAGATGAGATAATTTGACCTTTGCAAGCAGGATCTAGAAAGTTGAATGGGCTGTATGGATTAGATCTCTTCCTTAAGGTGCATAGCTGAAAAACATCTGGCAAAGCACCAGAAAGTCCACTGTGCTTTCGTAGACTTGGAGAAGACCTGACAGTGTGTGGAGGGAAGAGCTGTGGTCGACTCTATCCTTGGTATGAGCACTAAAATCTTTATATAAGGATACTAGTGCTTGTGTTAGAATAAATAAGGTATACACCAACTGGTTTTGCATCTCAAGATGTTATACAGGGCTGTGTAGCATCTCCATATCTGTTGGATACATTAATAGATGTGGGAGAGTGAGTTAGGATTGAGGATGAATGAGTTCCCTGCCAAATCCCATCTCTATGCAGATGATCAAGTTCTTCTTGCATCGTCAGCGGAACAGTTGCAAGATATGGTAACTGCAATGTATGAAGTATTTAAGAGTAAATGGATGAATGTATGATGAGTACAGGATGAAGGTTATGGAGTTTGAAAGAGAAGAGGATGTTTTGGATTGTGATGGGAATGAATTTAAAAGAGTATGCTTATATGGTTTGGTCATGGGGAGAGGATGAGCGAAAGGCAAATAACAAAAGGTATTTACAAGGCAGATGTGAATGGTACCACCAGTAGGGGACGCCCTAGAAGGACATACACTGACCTTGTTGGTGAGGTTCTTTGGAAATGTCAGGTGAGTAGTAGTCGCAACCGGAGTGTGTGTATGATAGTGGATAGGATAAAAGGTGTATGTAAGGAACGTAGCAGGTGAAGTTCTGTGGTTTCTGGCTACCCCTCCATGGGAAAAGGTGTGAGTTCATGTATGTAATGGCAGGTTAAGCTATTGCCATTGACCATGAGCCAGACAATCTGATAGAAAGCCACAGAATACTGATGAAAAACCAAAAAACACTCCCCGATTTGAGTTTTCAAACCCTGGACACAGACAGACTAGAGTTAATTTAGCATTTAGTAGTATTGGTTGTATGAAAGTAATGTTTGATATTTTTGTCTCACAGCCTGCCCACGTAAAGGCTTGCTTCCTTGGGTCTTCATTGACAATCCCCATCACAGACGGAAAGCTAAACCTGGGAACTTGGCAAGGAGTTTGGCTCTGCGAGCATAGGAATCACGCTGGCAGCCGAAAGGTAATGTTTATTATTTACTTATAAAGGAGTTGTTTGTCTGTTTTATACAGTTTATGGTTGGTTAAGATTAGTTAAAATACTGTTGTAAAATGCAGTCATTCATAACATCACACCTGTATTGCCATAAGGCTATGCAGAGTTGTTTAGTATACCAGAGCTTTTGGAGAAGCAAATTTATTACTATTTCCACAATTCCAGACTGAGTTGCTGATGAGGATTTTCTTATGGAAAACCTTATGACACTGCTTAACCTGGGACTCAAACCCCTAGGAAACAACCAACATGTGATAATGATACTATTCAAGTACACAAGTTCAAGTCTTGGAAATCAGTACTGTTGTGTTTATTAGCTGCGTGCCTTCGTCATCCATCGTCGGCCATCTGTTGGTTATTCAGAGAGATGTACGGAATGACATCAATGGTAGAAGATTGTTTGTGCCTAACAGTGTGTGTTTGTGCGCAGGTGGTAGTGACGCTGTCGGGCTGCCCGCGCGACTCACCACTGTCGCCTGTGTCGGCCGCGTCGTGTTCCAGTTAGGAGCGGGGGGGGGGCGCGACCCCCCACACTCACTCTCACTCGCGCCCCTCCTCCAAAAGCACGCGGAGGTAAACCCCGCGCCGACACCTTTTATATCCCGCACCTAATATAGACATAGTTCTTACTCTTATCTTCGAAGACAATATGTACATAAGATTAATATTTTGTAACGCTTCGCGAGCCACCTCGCGCGGGACGCCCCACGGTAGCTCGAGCTCCTTGTAATATAGAGCTATAGGAATTGAGGGCGCTCCGGCGTCTAGCAGCTCGCACGGCCGCGTCCCGAGGCGAGGTGCCGCGCGATCTCTGGAACCTAATAATGTTACGTTCAGTCGGTAGTACTGGACCCGTTGAACTTGTACATAAACATTATGTGCGATGGTTTTAAAGTATACATAAAGTAATTGTTGTTTTGTTATTGCAACTTGTCGATATAATGTACATAGATCACGCGTGGACGTTGTGACATTCCGCTTCGTAGATTCGGTTCGGTCGTTGAAGAGGTTCATGTGGCACCTACTCTCACCAATATTAATCACATACTACCTTAGGACAAAGTATGAGATAAGGAGTAATGATTTGAATGGATCGAATATTTTTCACTACTGCACTCGTTTAAATTTTTTCAACGTACACTGGGAGACACTATATTTTTTAACATGGCAGCACGTTAGACATTTTTATGGATTCGGACACTCATTTTACTACACCAATTTTGTATGTAATCGCACTGGTTAACGGTCAGTTTGTGTAAGTTTTAAGAGCTGAATGTAGGATTATATAGTTAAGTACTTTGTACGTGTACGATAGATCCCTTCTCTCTCCGTGTTAGGTTAGACTTTATTAACGATTAGTACGTGGAACATGTCCATAGCTTTAATTGTGTCACACCCGTTGTATCAACGGGTCCTTCGCGGGATGACAATGAGCTAACATTTGGTACCACTAGTTAGTAGTTGTATATCATTACTCTTAAGATCATGTAAGTGCCTCGGATTTATGGGGTGGTCATGTATAATTTGCAGACTCGATTCCGAGACCTGGTATGTGTCGTGCCAGACAGACTGAACAACAGCTGCCGCGCACTGCGCCCCACACCGCTCCCACTCCCACAGTCCCACCGACCCCACTGACCCCACTGCTCCCACCGCTCCCAGCGCTCCCACTGACCCGCTCATCTGTTGCAACGTTTACATATTTATTACGTGGTTTATATTACAGATGCAATAATTTCCTTAATTACCAAATGTACTACAAATAGGTTAAAAAGATTTAATTTCGCGATGTCTATAAAGGCGTATATGTATAGTTGTATGTCTTCCTATGTAAGAACAGTTCCATCACATAAGAACAGTTAGCGTTACGTGTCGGAATAATGTAACAATGTGAACGGTATTAGGGTATACAAGCATCACCTTTATATCCGGCCACATCTATATAAATTAGATATTGTAATAAAATTATCGCGATAGGGGCTCTAAATTGAATCTAAATTTGAGCATAGTCATATTATACATAGTTATCAGATGGAGTAATCAGTAGCGGGTGTTTTATATGATACGAGTCGTAGTGGAAATTACACAATGTAATTCATTCACTCATTTTACAGGGTTGAGAACCCTGTCGTTTTACAGGAATTTATAATATTCATTCCATGTTCGACATTCCATCATCAGCGGAACAAGTAGACGTGGCCGAGGGCGCCCGGCTCGCCTAGTGCCCTAGTACGCTAGAGCGCTAGTCCGGGGGGCTCGCGGCGCGCTTGCGACCGTTTCGTTGCGTTCGGCTTTAGATGTCCCATCGAGATCGCTTGTGTGGCACAATTTTACACTTGAAACTTAGTTAGGAGTTAATAAATTATAAATAGTAGGGTACCGTTGCGTTAAGTAAATATAAGCGGTGTTGACATGGCACGCGACACGCGACCCGCCGCGTCACGCCGCGCACACCTTGTTTTGATACCGCATTGTACAAAGTGTAGATGTCTCGCGTCGCCGTCGCACGCTCGGCCCGACGTCCATCTCATGGACTACTTAGACTTACTTCACTTAGGGAGCTTGTTGTACCTTCATATTCGGGCTTTTGATAGATTCACGTTAAACTTTACGATTTTTTAAGTTTTTTTGATCATATAGACATAGGAAATGTTTTTGGAATTATCTAAACAGCTTTATAAAGCTTAATTATGCTTCGATTGGATATATTGTTTATTAGTTATCAATATTAACCTTTTATCTACTATGCATGATCAATGTACTATGTAACAATTTACTAGTTTCGCGTGTTATATTGTTTGTTTTTACTGCTTATTATATAATTATTGATTGCTTTTTAAACTTTTTGGGTTGTACTCAGGGGCGTGCAAAGGGTTGGCTATTAAGTGCTTTTTAACACATAATTAATTAAGGACATGTAAATATTTTTTGCATTAATATAGTGTACATGTACATTTATCCATGTACATAATGATTCATAATGTAAAAATGTTCAAGTGCTATTCGTGTATGGGTGTTATGTATGCCACTGCCATGAAGATTTGTTACGTTGATTTAATGTTCGATTTGAAGTTTTCTTTTTAATGTCATTATAATATAAAATTAATAAGTGCATACAATACATTTATAGTAAACCGAAGAAATCCTACTTAGTAGATAAGTTTCCAAAGACGAGAAGCGACTGGTTCGCCTAGTAATAACTAACATTCCTTATGTTTGTGGAGCATTCCTGTCCGGGACATGTTTTGTTGTTCCGTGATGACGTAGGTTAGAGATGTCCCAAGTTAGGCTGTTCACTAACAACGAATGTGTCTTGTGTTTTACCTTTAAGTGGACTCCCAACTCACCAGTCCGAGTTGTAAGCTAAACAGTTACTATGTACAAGCAAACAATACGTAACCACAGTTATCTACCAGACACATAGCCGATGTTAAGACTCATGTATCAAGTGTTTATTTGTTCTCTGATGTATCATGTATTCTGTTTTCAATGTTCTTGTTGTATATAATGGAACAGTTCAATAAATAAGGGCACGGATTTTTATCTAATTATTTACCTATATAACAAATCAATAAGCGTAATTCATTTGTTAAATTAAATATTAATTGCACATAGGAAAATGAGGTTGTATTCAGGATTAATAAAAAATATCAAAAACGGATGACAAATAATTTGTGTGTATATTATTTAAGATCAGTAATAAATATTAATGAATATCAATATTATGATTGTACAGTTGATTGATTCACGTTTTATTAGAGGTTCCCCGTCAGTTGTATAAATTGTTGGTTTTATGCGTTCACTTGTATATGACGTTGGGATATCTGTCACAATAAAATTTCATTGTATCATATAACTTGTACAATATAAATATATAGATCCACAATTATAAAAGAGATTAAATATTTGCAAAAGTTAATATCGTACGAGTTTTATTTCATTTTCATACAAAACACCTCACATCAGTCGACTTACGATTAATCTCTAAGCGGTAAGAACTTATCTTTAATTGTTAATTAACTATATCTATGTTATTTGGTCTCAGTTATTTATGTTGTTTTCTCTTCGCTCGCGATCTTATGAGGTCCGGGGCCCGCGTCTGAAATTAAACATTTATTAAAGTCTCATTAACGAGGAATCATTGAGTAAAGGAATGATCATTAAAGAGTGAATAATTACGGAACTTTGAATGCGCTTGTAAATACAATTTACTCGTGCCTCATTCGTAATTAATGGAGCAATTAGTATAATTATCTACCTTCAATCATAGGTACAGCGGTGGTGCCTTTAATAGTTGCTTTATCTAGGGCTTTCGTTAGTCCGGCTGCCATTAGTCGGAACTCCTGGCTGGCCACCGACAATTGACCGAGCATAAAGTTCAGGTTGCCTTCCAGCTCGACGATGCGTGTCGTTATGTTGATCACCTGGGAACAGATGCAATCGGCTTAATGTAACTCGCAGAGTCTATATTGTAATACCATAAAGGTCGTTAGCATACCTCCTTTTTCACGTTGTCCATGGTCGCAGTACTAGCATTTACATAGTCCTTTGAGAGTACCTGTTGACGAAAGGCATTAATTAGTTTTTATTCCAATTAAAAATGACAAGCTGTTAACTTTGTTGTTTGTGTAACAGTTTTTGTAAGTTTTGTAAGAATTTAGTTACGAAAATTACATTTGAGCGATCGAGTGAAAAAGTAAAACCCACATACACCGCGCAGTCGTTGTATGGACTCCTTGGAGACCTATAAACTGCCTGGTTTTTACATTGTAACGCGGTATGTAACTACAAATATAACTGAACTACAACATTAAGTGGAACTTGGTTGTCACATAGCGGGATCACATTCTAGGTAGGTCAGGCCGAGGAAGAAGTATGTGGACATTCAGCCCTGCTACCTGATTCACCATGGGGGGCAGATGACTTAAACTTAATTTCAGCTTTATATAGCGTAATGTAGTTACCTGCCTACATGTGGCACAAGCTGGGGTGTCAGTTACGCTACTGCCTTGTTTACTGGCTAATATTTTACCAGTTCATGAATCAATCTCATGCTGTTTTAAGAAAAGGAAATGTGCTACAGCTCAAAATCTATACAAATAAATAAAATTGAAGTGTCTGTTTGTTATTTCAAACTAACAGTTTTTTACTGAATGCATATAAAGTATAAATAGTACGAAATTTTTTTTTAAATAGTTTTTGTCTGGCTCTGACTGTTTGTCCCGGCTAATCTCCGAAACGGCTGGAACGATTTTGACGAGACTTTTACTGGCAGATAGCCGATCTTGTAAGGAGTAAATTAGGTTTGTGCAAAAAAAATTAAAACCCCAGAAGAAAAATTGTTAACAAAATCCGATTAAAATAGAGAAGTCATATTTTTATAATAATTTCACGCGGACAAAGATGTCCTATGTACACTAAAACTGTGCGACACCTAAACTAATGCCTGAATATACATATAGAGAGTGTAGCACTTACGGACAGTTTATTCAGATCCTGACTGCTCATCATGATCTGCTGATGCATGATGCCAATCTGCCGCCATACTTGCTTCATCTCTTCTTCCATATTGGCTCCTAATGAATTCAGTCTAGTGGTCTGGTTATTCGTGATCGCTGACTCGATGTGGTCCAGTCTGAAATAACAAGTCTTTAATTTGGTGTCTAAAAAAATGCTTTATTTCTAATGGCGGTTGCCTGCTGCGCTGCGTGTCGCGGGTTCGATTCCCGCACGGAACAAATATTTGTATGGCCTACAGATAGTCGTTTCGGGTCTGGCTGTTTGTGTATGTGAGTTTGAATGTTTGAAAAAGCACCCACGATACTGGAGAAATTCCTAGGGTGGGGCAAAGTTAAAAAAAAAAATGTGTTCCTAAAAGTGCTTCCGGTCTCTTGTCGCTTTTTTAAAGTTCACGAAGGTTGTATAATATTTGGTGTACCTACCATGTAAATTTATGTGGGAAGATTTTATAATCTTCCGTAATGTTTTAATTTTGGTGGAGAAAATATAATTTCCTATTTTTCATAAGTTTTAATCTGGTCTAGTTGTAAGTACTCACTTGCCGCTGAGACTTTTGGTCGTATTCTTGTGTTGCGACTTGATGAGCTCGCCGATCTCCATCAAAATCTGGTGGACGCCATACTCGAAACGTTTCTTAGTAGCTATCACGTTGTCAGCGGTCTCCAAGATCACTTGCTCGCTCTTTGATAGCAGTTGAACCTGTTTTATTGATATGAGATAAGTTAGGGCATGAGGTCTTGGGCTCGATTCCCAGGTCTGGCAAAGTGTTATTGGGTTTTTCGACAGTAACAGCCTCGGATTCTGGATTTGCGCCCGGTTGGTGGCAATAGGCTCGCCCCCTATTACATGGGACTTGAACATAACTGTCGAAATGCCTCTGCCTAAACCCTTCGGGGATTATAGGCGTGTTATGTAGACAGGTTGCTTAATCATCTGGCTCATTGATCTAGTGATCTAGTCCCACTGAGTTCGATTGCGGGTCGGGCAGTCTGGATTTTCAATTAGAGAATGGTAGCAGCCCATAAGTTCCGGTTTTTCCCTTGGTTATAAATATTATTTTTGTTGACTACAGAAATTCTCCCAATTACCTGACACTTGTGATTGCACCTACTGTTACTTCGGCCTTCCCCTTCGTGAATTACAAGCGTGATGTTTCTAACTGTTTTCTCAATGAGACTGTCTCATTTACGTAGGTACTTAGCAACTCCATTTCCATACCACATGCACCTCTGCGGAGATTACTGGCGTGATGGTATACGTCTTAGATCAATATTTAAAAGTCAGACCGTCCCCATTGACCGCTAAAGCTCTCGAGCAAAATGCTCCCTGAACCGTGCTTTGGCAAGCAGATTCGCGGCTCGCGGCCCCCTCGACACAGATAACTGCCACTCGACCCAAAGAGATTTGTGCCAGCCTTGATATAAGCCTAGAATCCCTAATAAAGGTGATCTCATCCAATCAATGGAAGCTTTCAACTTCGTGACGTCATTGTGCGATGCCCTTTTCTCGACGAGCTACTGAACAAGAAATTAGTTGGGAGGGCGTAAAAGTCTGTCCCGTTGGTCAAGTGGTCGCAAGCGTAATTTTGATAGAAGCCAGGTCGACCAATGTTATTTATGTCTATATCGCAGTAAGATAGTTTTAATTACTGGTTTTTAATCAATTTAACCAGATGATTGTCACCTTGCCTGGTCAAAAATAATAAAGCTTAAAAAAACCTGTTTTTTTTTTTTTAATGTGTGACCGTTTGCCTCTCGCGTATTGTCTCTTTCGTCGCGCTCTCAAGCATTCGTTCAATTTCGGCGATTGCTAGAAACCTTCGGCTTCGGCTGGCCGAAGGCGAAGCCGAAGCCTCGGCCGGTACTGCCGGACACTACTTAGAAAGTATTCAATGATCACTTAGTTACCTCAGTACGTAATGTCTCGTAGCTCCTAGTGATGTCGCTGTAGGCGTGTTCTGTCATGGTGTTGCTCTGCGTCAGGCTTCGCTGCACATCCTCGTTGGTGGCCACCAGACGGTCGCCCATCTCGCGCAGTTTCGACACTACCTTTGTTACAGCTGAAATAAAAGAGGCATTTAGAAATTCACCTTATATCAGGAGACCCTTTAATTGGCTCCTCGGGTATTGCCAAAGCAACATCTGGACACCAAGATATCCGGCGGACATTAACAAGCCAAAGATCAGCGCAAATAGGGAGATGGGGATCATCAAAAAGTTTGGTCGGCCACATCAAGACGCTCAGTAGTGAACAAATGACTGAAGAGAGAAGGTTTTGTCTGATATATCAGGCAGGGCTTCAATTCAATTCAATTCATTTATTGCATCAAATATGGTAGGTACATGAAGTTCTTATATAAAATATTTAGAAACACACATTTGGCCAATATATAGCATGCAAGAGTACAAGTTTTAACACTTAAGATAACGGTTAAATAAGTCTATGCTTTAATGTATAAAATTAACAGGGACACATTTGAAAGAACTCATCTATCGAATAAAAACACTCTTGTAACAACCACTTCCGCAACGCAACACAAACCTTATTGAAGGGTAGTTGAGTAATTGACCTAGGCAAAGCATTGTAAATTAGGGGAGCCATATAAACGCAGCTCCGCCGAAAAAGTTCTAGCTTTGGAACGGGCATCAGAAAGCTCCAAGGCCAGTTAGAGCTTTGATCAATCAACATAGCCTATCGCGGTCTAAGTCTTGGTACTGCTGGACGTAGGCCTATTCCAAACTACACCGCAACACGATTTTCCGCTGTCTCCATCAAATATTTCCTGCCTATCTTGCTTGTGGTTCTTGCTAGTAGGGAGATTTTCCGATCTCCAGAGGCTCATCTACATAATATATGAAGGTATAGTTTTATCTTTTATTTAAGTACCAGCTAGCACTCTGGCGTCTACCTAGCTCTATTCTCAGTTGACATACGTTAGATCCGGTGTCCCAAGACAACTAACTAGAGAGGAAGGTAAGAACTGCAATAAAATTTAAAAATATTTGGAGTGGAGTAAGCGACGGACGCGTGTACAAATTTCGTAATCGATAAACGTGGCATTCAATAATTGCGTCTTGGATACTGATTGCTACCAATTACCACTGGAGTTACGAAAAACATCATCATACACCATGGCATCTACCTACCGGCCAACATCAAGTTGGTTATAAAATTGATTAATTGGAAAATTCGTAAAACGTAATAATTGGTACTTTAGGTACCCACCCCACGCACACATGCTTACGTCGGACATGGGCAGGTACTGTCAGCAAAGACGCCGTTAACATTCGACTTTACAAGACTGCTGATGTTCGCGTAATAGTCCGATTAAGATTTTATAGAAAATTCTTTCCCTTAGAATTTGGAAACGTCAGAAAACTTGGAAAGTTCAGGAAAAACCAACGTGTTTTTTTCTCTGGGATTTTGTTGGGTCGAGTAAGTAGTAACTGAAAACCACAACGGAATTCAGTAAAGTCTTCAGTTTAAGTGAAAACAACACACAAATTCTAAGCTTATTCTTAGCTGCATTACACACTGAAAATCAGATTATCGCCTGTAATGTAATGTCAATTTAAACATCTTGAAAAAGTAAAAAAAAGCATTTTAAACGGACTTTTATTGCTAACTACACAGCTAATTAGGTAACTTTAGTCCACCATGAATGCAGGAGGCAAGTAAATTAAGTAGTAATAAGTAGGTCAATTTCATGGTCGAATGTTACCTATTATTTAGCCACGAATAGGGAAATCAAAACAAAGCAATCGATGAATGGACGTTTACTACTATCGTATTCTCAAGGTGAAGAAACATTCGATGGTTACGAAAATGTTGAGGAACTTTTATTTTATTTTATCTGTGGATGGTAAATGAGTCGACGGTCTTCCCGATGGCAAGTGGTCAGGGCCACCACCAGCTATGGAAATGAAGAGTAGCAAAGCTTACGATTAGGTTTGTGTGCCAACCAACATCGCAATGCGCTCTCAAACAGGCAATGCTAAAATGTGTCACATGTCTATGTTTACACCGGCACCCAAAATTACCTATTTATTCAAATTAAGTTTAATAACTTGTAACTTAAGAAGAGTCCCCTAATACGTCCACCCTTCACATTGCATCCGTAGCATTAAAACTAAAACGAAGCAATCCTGCTTGGCGACACAAATAGGCATGTAGCTTTAAGAAGCTTAAAGGCACCTGTCTTACCGCTCAAGATTAGCGAGAAACGAATACTTAGAACTAGCAACTAAAAACATATACAAGGTGTAACATTATAAACTCAAGAGCTCTCGTTTGGTCTCTCGGACCATTAAACTGAACAACTTTTGTTCTACGAGATAGGTCTTAAAGTTATTCTGTCACTTACGGAATATCTTGCGAGATTGTTCATTATTTTGAGCTCCCGATATTTCGACGTTGTTGCAAGCGCCATGATCGCGGGTTGAACAATCAGGGAAGATATCCCGTAAGTGACAGTCTAAGCTTAGTTGTAAACCGTGAAAGCTTAAAACAGTGTTTGAGATAGGTCTTGTAGAACAAAAGTTGTTCAGTTCAGAAATTTGCAAAATAAATAATTGGACGTTGTATTTGAACTGACGCGATTAGCTGATGAACACGTATGGTAAAGTTAAAAAAAAAGTTATGAATTTCCAAAAGTCATAGAACAAAAGTTGTTCAGTTTCATGGTCTAAGACACCACACGAGAGGTCTTGCGTTAAATTATGTTACACCCTGTATATTTGTGTATCTGTTTTACTGACTCGGAATCTAATTGTACGTTTCTTGAGCTGTAAATTCCTCATCGGCGGTGGAACAGGTAGGTACAAAGTTTTATTACAAACAAGTAAAACTTTCAAGTCGTTTAAACTTACCCATTTCGTTGTTAGTAAGAATGGTTTCAGTGGAATTGTTGACAGCCTCCAACGTTTGGTTGGTGGCGCGATGCAGGTCTGCTAATCTTGGCAGGTCCTTCCACATGCTCTCCGCGTCAGACAGCAGGCGCTGGATTTTCTTTACTTCTATCTCCTGGCGTTCCATCACTGGGGAATTAAATTACTTTAAGAACATAACATTTCATCACGTATAATCTCCAAAGGGTTGGGCAGAGGTGCACCTGACATTTTGATGTAATAGGGGGCGAGCCTTTTGCCATTCACCGGGCATGAAAAAAAACCAGTAACACTATTGCCCGACCTAGGAATCAAACCAAGGATCGGTAGTAGCGATGCGACGACTAGACCAGCGAGCCAGTCAGACAAATTCAATTACTTAGACATAAGTATGTAGAAATAGTAACGTATACCTTTAATTATGTTAATGGTAAAGATTTTATGGATGATAAATTATTCAAAAGCAATTAAATCGTGGGTCTTCTAACTTGAATCATGAATGTAGAAAGGGTCTATACGACGAAAACTTTTGGAACGAGAGCTTCGACTATGACGAGAGAATTGTTGTGTTCAGATAAATCTTGCTATAAAGACTGATTGTTTGTTGACCTATAAGCCCTAATTGGCCAAGATGAACTGAAATAGGTGCTGCATGTTTAAAAGTGAGCTCAAAGGCCACTTTTATTCAATTATCTAGGTAGCTAGTAGAACAAATAAGATTTCCGCCTACTTCCAAACTAACGGTCAAACTTAAACTTTCATATCATTACATAACAACACGCCTGTAATTCCCGAAGGACTAGGCAGTGGTGTACCTAATAGTACACCCACATTTCGCCAGTTATGTTTAACTCCCATGTAATAGAGGGCGAGCCTATTGCCGATACCGGGCACAAATCCAGACTCTGTGGCTGCTACTGAGAAATGCCTGATGGAAAAACCCAATAACACTTTGCCCGACACGGGAATCGAACCAGGACCTCATGCTCAGCAGTCGCGCTTACGACCACTAGACCGACGAGACAGTCAGATAGTATGGATTCGTGCTTCTTAAGTACAGTCACGAACACCAATTGATGCTAGAGACAAGAAATACCTTTTTTTTTTTTTTTTTTACGGATGGGAAATCATCAAATGACTTCTCCCGCTCTGGGTGGAGTGGGAGGGAGTGTCAGACTCTTACTGACTAAAACCCATCCATGTTCCTTCATTGCCCTTTGTGTTCCAGGGCCACGGTATCTCTTTCGAACAGTCCCGCAGCCCCGGCAGGCATCGGCCCTTGCGGGCCCCTTCTTGGTTGCTGACATCTCTTTGAGGCGCGCGTGGAACACGAACGCGCCGTCGACACGGCCTGTCGTCATAAGACGGTCGGACGGTGAGCTAACCCATTACTCACCGTCCACAGGCCCGCAGACAAGAAATACCTTCAGTCATCTTGCTGTGCCACGCCTCATCAGCGAGCGACACATCGTTGAGCGGCACGAAGTCAGTCTGCACCTTGGTCCCGTTGTACTCGCTCAACTTGAGCTCGTACTTATTGAGCAGCTTCTCTGCGTCAGTGATGTGCTTCTCGAACGGGTTCATTTCTGACGCTACATTTAGACACATGGAGCGGAGCGATTCCTGGAAAAGAATAAGGTTTAAGACTGGTTTTGATGGCTGAACAGAAGCTCCTGCTAACATTTTTATTTCATAGGTCAAAAGAACAGATAACGTTACTTTTTCTGGCAACAAAAAAGGAGACATACCTACCAAAAAGATTGATTGGATTGTGTGAAAGAAAATAGTTTGTGACCTAGTAGAAAGAATATTTTGAAAAGACGATTAATTGACAAATATGGAAAAAAAGGATAGGAGGAATTTGATTAATTCAAAACCAACAGGACAATGGTTACTTCAAAATGGTCCCTGGTTAATTTACGTTACACTTCCGTCTTTGGGTCACCGACTTACTATGTGTACCTGTACCTTTCAACTCAATCGGTCCAGTAGTTTCGGAGTAAATTGGCTGTGACACACGGACAGACACGCGAGTGATCCTATAAGGATTCCGTTTTTTCGGTAGGTACCGAACCCTAAGGATCTAAGGGTAAGGCTTATTTTTTTGACTCACCGGACTTAAACTACTCTTCAAGCTCTTAATTTCTTTCTTGACGGCGTCAATTTTTGAGTCGGTAGCGTCAAGCCTCCTCAGCAAGGTGTCATCGGTGGTCGACAGGTTGTTATCCAGGTCTGCAGGGGGCGCAGGAGGCGCGGTCAATGACACCAGAGCTCTTTGTATACTTTCTAAAGCAGTATTTATTTTGGTCTGCGATGTCTTTTCACGTTCTTCTTTCTGCAAATAAAAAAATCAAAAATTAATAATTATTTTCTTCAGGCTATAAGCGAAATGTGGGTGTACTATTAAGTTTGCCTCTACTTAACCCTTTGAGGATTACAGGCATGATTTTGTTATGTTCTTCAGGTACCTACGGTTGATTTTTTAAGAATATACTTAATGTAGCGGTATAGTACTCTAGTGAGCGAGTTTTGAGGAAATTAGAAAATAGCAATATCAAAATTATTTACTTTGCAGTGGCGTACTGTTTTATAATTTATTTCCTGTTAACCACTAAAACTATAGCTATACCGTTGCTTGTAGTTCCTAGAGGTGTATCATACTTAACATAACCGTGGGCAATTGTCGCATTGGAGAATGCTCGTAGTAACAACAAAATATTACAAACCTGCAACAGTATTGTCTCTACATTGGACAGCCTCTCATCCAGTCTTGAGATCATGCCTTTCAACGGTTCCAAAGCCCTGTGTTTCTTGTCAAGGTTATTCAGCATCTTCTTCACCTGTTCACCGAGAGCCTTCTCTCTGAACTCGTGTCTTTCTAGTTTATCTTCTGACATCCTGATCATGTGGACTAGTGACAGCATTGCTTCTCTTATGTCTTCGTGTCTGCAACATAGATTACGTAAATACTCCGGACCAAGGTTGGTCGCAGCAAAGAAGACCTGCTCAGGTGGAGATTCATTAATGACTCTGCCCTGAAGTGTAAATGTGGTGCTGTTCTATAAACGATGGGGCACTTAATATCGTGTCCTGCGTGTCCTGTTGTTTGTTCACTACAGGAACTGATGGACGCTACCGAAAGCGCCAAACTAGTTGCTCAGTTCTGGGCTGACACTATTTAGATTGCCGTTGACACGCTAAGAAGATAAGGTAAATATTTGGATGGTACAGTGAGTGCTGCATTAGGTGATACATCTCCCCTCTTCTTCATTATAAGAGCCTATCTTAGATAAATGGTAACAAATTTTAATAAAATTGATAAATGTGAGAAAGTTGCAGTAAGATTTCTAGTGTTCTGGGAGTTGCAACTGCAAATACTGATCAAGGGGGCCCTAGTGCGGTTCCCAGTGTCATTACAGGTAGGCAGACGGCAGTGTTATTGAGATGCATGCATATGCATTCATCGGGACCGAAATTAGTTCGTAACAACCTTGACTTACTCGTTTCTAAAATAAAACAAATGTTTAACTCGGTGAAACAAAACCGGTAAAAGTTACGCAATTAACTAAGTAAGTAGGAACTCCTTACTGTTGGCAAAACAGTAAATATTTAACTAAACAACTTACAAATCGATTTCCGATTCGAAGAACATACATTATTTATAAATTGGCGCAGCACTGTTCCGGTTTGAGAGGGTACGAGGTAAATACACCGATTACAATCTCTGATTTGCCTAATTGGTTAGTTCACCGCTTACAAATTTTTCTTCCGGGGTTCGATTTCCAGATTACGGGCTGGTTTCCACCAAAGCAGATCCTAATGGGGTGGAGAGGAGACGTGCAAGATAAACCATCACGGAGAAATGAGAGACGCTATGTGGATATGCCGATTCCCGCTTTGGTGGAAACTGGGCTACCCAGATTAGGCCTAAGGAAAGATTTAACATAACATCGCGCCTGTTATCCCCCGAAGGGTTAGGCAGAGGTGTACCTAATAGTACACCCACATTTGGCCAGTTATGTTTAAGTCCCATGTAATAAGGGGCGAGTCTATTACCAGCAACCTGGAACAAATTCAGACGCACTGACTGCTTCTGAGAAATTCCTGATGAAAAAACTGCTCGACCCGGGAATTGAACCCAGGACCTCATGCTCATCAGTCGCGCTAGCGACCACTAAACCAACGAGGCAGTTAGAAAGATTAAAGTATCTTTTATTTAAATATTTGTAATTTATTTCATCACCACTGCTCTCAAAATGGTGAAAGAAAACATCACGAAGAATGGCAGGTCCTATAACCAAAAAAGAATCGAAGACATATGTGACAAGTACCACCACGCACTAGGCTCGCTTGGTGGATTAGGTACCTTAGGTATGCTTACAACCATAGAATATAATTATATAATTATATATAATTGCTTACAAGCCATTCCTTCTCATAGAGAGGAGGCCTGTGTGCCAGCAGTGGAAACATTTCAGGCTGATTACGCTTAAAATATCTTCGAAAAGTCCTTTAGAACGGGACTTTTACTGGCAGATAGCTGGTGTTATAAGGAGACGGAGAAGATAGAAAATCGAGTAATTATACAAAATCATATAATTTCAAATAATTTTTAATAAGTTCCACGCGGACAAAGTCGCGGATAACACTAAAAGTCTATAAGTAGGTATTTTTATGAGCGAAAGCTCCAAACTATTATTGCGAAAGGCAATTAGTTCCTGCACTTTATTGTACTTAGAAGGTAGTAAAAGTTTTTACTATGTAGGTTTAACATTACATCCTTATTATTCCATTCCAGAAGAGAAATTGGATTTTTTAGACACGGCGCTATAATTTATTATCATTGTTGTACGGCCAGCAACGAAAGTCACTACATGAAATCACCAAAGGTTTAGGCATTGGTGTACATACAGGGTGTAAACAGACCCTTCACGAAGCCGTCAACAAAGCATTCTGTACATCAAACTAAGTAACTCCACGCAAAAGTTATTGCTGGGAAACGACTTTTTTTCTTGGGGTAAAAATCACGTTTTACGGTAGGAATCAATGTAACGCACTCAGAACATTTTGCTGATGGATGGATTGAATAGTAAGTAAAAATCTTACTTTAAAACATGTATTTAAAAAAAAAACTTGTGAAAAAGTTGGAACTTTGACTCCCAATATCTCCGTAACTAGAAGGTTCCCAGGTATGGTCTAGAACAAAAAATATTCGCCTTGACGGGGAGAACAAGTACCTTTCGGCTTCGATAAGAGTCTTTTTAAACCCTTTATGATACGATTTCGCCTGTTATGTGTGTTTCATGTAATAAGGGCCTATTAGCCGGTACATGCTTACACTGCTAGTGAGAAATCCCTAATGGAATAAAACTCAATAAGACATTGCACGACCACGACCTAGGAATCGAACTCTAGTCATGTTTAGCAGTAGCATTTTGATTACTAGACCAACGCGACGAGATTAGTCACTTTTTTATTCAAATCTCTTGTTTCAATTTCCTTCTTTGTATAATATTATCTCTGTCTTACTCAGTACAGGTAAACGACCTGATATTTGACAACGATGATTCAAACAAGGAAGTTCTAATTTTACGAGCAAACATCTCGCTGTCAAAGAAATGGATGTAGCTAGACTGGTTAGCGTAGGTCGACTCCTCATTCATACCGACATGTGAAATATGGTGTCCACTTTTAAAGTTTGAACAGTAAGGATTGAAATATCTACAGTTAAAACTGCTGTTAGTTTTATTTTCTGAACAACAGAAAGTTATGTTTAGGATATTATGATGAATAGAAAACTACTTTCCTTATTTTAGTGTCTGTACAGTGCGCCCACATATACTGCTTAGGTCCTGGTATTTGGTCATCAGCTGTCGTAGGTAATTGTCTATACCACACGTGAATTTTGAAAGTAGGTTCCTCACAATATTTGAAGAATTAATAGAACCCAAATTCTATATTTGGAAAATAGCCCACTCCATGACATAAACCCAGATCCATCAATAAGGATTGAACATTTTCGAAATCGTTTGTTCCTATTTGGATAAGCAATTACAAAGAAGTGGGCGATGACAAATGACTTTGGTAAAAGTTATTTATAACAACTATAACAATGGGTAAAGGTACATAAAAGATGTTGGTTGATTTCAATCAGAAATACATATATGCCTTATAGAAGCTGTAGAATTTTTCGTGCATTAAACAGTCTACATACATACATACGAAATATGGAGGATTGTAAACCGCGGAGTTTTGTAGTTTCTGCCTAGATCTGTGGAACAAACTAGGCAGCCTTTAACAAACTACAAAGTAACTAAGCTTCATACATAAATTAATTAGGCACTCAAATTACAAACTCCTCTAATAGATGTCGCAAAGGCCGTAAAACGTTGTCGAGATCTGTCGAAGCTATTTCAAGACAAGTAACCGTACGCCTAAAATATAAACGAAATGCAGAAAACAGAACTGGCCCAGTGTATATTATTAATAGCTCAAGTTCTAGTTACTAAACTGCACCGAAGTGTAATGCATTCCAGCTGGCGATACAATACGCACTACGTTTGTGCAATAGTTTGTGCATCATAGAATAAGATGAAAGGCCGCCTAGTCATTGTTGAGGCTTCATTAACATTCTCACTAACTTTTGGGTTGTAACATAGGGTGTAAAATTCTATAAAACTATCATCTGATCTACTAGCTTCTGCCAGTGATTTCGTCCGTGTGGAAGACAAGTTTAGGGACTTACTAAGATCAAAAGACATTTATTTAATTTAGTGTGATAATTCAGCAATTTTTTAACATGAATATTTAGGAACCTACAGTCCCTTCACCAGTTTTTAGTGTTGCCTGGGGAGAAAAAAGGCGGAACAAACTCTCTAGCATATAATATAGGGATAAATGGCAACAATGTAGATTTTATCAAGGTAAGAATTTTTGGTATCGGATCATTACTTCCAAAGACAAAAAACCAATATTTTTCGCTAAATATGAGTTATAATTAATTGACGTCAGATAATAAAAGGCTGGTCTTTCACCTTTATTCAAAAACAAGTCAATATCGGTTATTTTTATTACATGCGTCTCGTTAACGAATGTCATAAAAACGCAACTACATCGTAAAAAGATCAATCTACGCATGTCCACTAAATAAATAAAGTTTTAATTTATTTTCTAATCATAGAACATCAATCAGGAGTTAAAATAGAAGCGGTTAATGTTATGGTCGCTTCCTAGCCGTGCGTTTAATGAAGATTTATGTCTTTCCATGCATTATCTCACGATGCACTTCAGTTACAGATAGATAAAAATTATATTTGAAGATTTATGACCAACCTCTTTGGTTCACATCAACCGTATTCGAATTTTAAAAGCTATTGCAGATTGCCATAAAGTTTCCTTTTGATATTTTTATGGATTTTGTTGATTAAATTAGGTGCCTATAGCTACTAAAGTCAACAGTTATTAGACAGTTTATTAGGCATATAAAGAACTTAAGAAGAATCTTTGATCTGTACATTAAATCGTAGGTATTCTCTTAATGCCTTCAATGGCCCTCATCAGTTTTATGGGTCTCTAGACAATTTACAACCGCTAAAAGGTTTTAGAATTCTCAGGTTGGACTGTGTTTCACAATCATTTGACTGTTTTACTGACTGTCCTCACATACGAGTAAAGTTAGTGTCAACAATAAAACGACAGGTTTACGCAAAATTTCGATTATTGCCCCGTAAACCGTTCCGTGTCCGTTAATTTTACGACAGTTTCAGTTTAGCATAACTAGACTGCACAATTTACGGGCTGTAAAAATTTTGCACTGATCCGTTTCATTAACCGCGATCTGTTTCATTAACCGCTGAATTAAAGTAAACAGATCACAGAGAAAATAGTTTTTGGATAGTTATACTAAACATTTTCATCGGGCCTCCTTTGCGTTCGGATCTTCATAGAGGTTTTCTTGTCTTACGAACATTCCTCGACTAATGTGGGTTTGATTTTAAATAATTCAGCAATACTGCAATGCGACTGCCTCCTCGCATGAATACTGCATTCAATACGCGCTCCATTGAGCCTTTGTGGTGGTTCAAATAGAAATGTAACAAAGCTGAACACAGCTACATGCCTATGTGTGTACAATCGAACTAGCATTTTGGTATACAGGCCAAAGAATCGGGCAGCCGTCAAATAATCATTGTTATCGTGGTCGTTATAGCTTTTAAAGAGTATGTCGTAAGTTCACACTGGCGCTTTTTTATCGCACACTGTATTTTCCACTGTCGGCATTGAGCCGAGCATTGAAAATTCATCAGAGCGGTTCCTAGTTCCTACGCGTCAAAAAAGCGCACTGTCAGGTTTTCAACTCTCAGCACCAAGGGAGTGCTTTGAAAAATCGTCGCGTTAAAGCGCCCGTGCGAACGTGGGCCCAGAAGTGATGTATGAATTCTCTACTCTGTAGGTACACTCATAACACTGTTTAAAAGTGGTTGCAAGTCATCATCTTCATGCCCTTGTCCCATTCTACTTGGGGTCGGCGCAACACCTTTTCACCACCGTTTTCTTCTTCCATTCTTCCCTATCAGATGTCATAATCTACTCCTTTCTCCTTCATATCATTCCTCACACAATCCATCCATCTTTTCTTTGGCCTTCCTCTCCCTCTTGATCCATCAACATTCATATCCATCACTCTTTTAGTCACATGCGTTTCAAGTAAGCTGCATCAAATAGCTTGTTCCACTGTACTGTACTATACTTACGTGAATTCTCGACAGTGTGCGTGTGGTGCCCACAACAGCAGCGCCACGGCGAACCACCATATTCTCTGGGGACAAGCGCCAACTTTAATAACTCGAATATTAACTATGACTAAACTAGTCGTGACTGCGTGAGCCATGATGAGCTCACTTCGTATGGAGCTTTATTCAACACATCGTTTTGATCAGACAGCTCTATTTGATTTATATTGTTGTCTAGGTGTTACGTAAAAGGAATTAATGATGGATCTTTATAGTAGATTGGCGTCTTTTGTATTCTGTAATGAATTATAAATATTATAATGCATGATATTTTTGCAGAAGCCCGTGAGTCCGACAACCAGTCCTGCCAAGAGGTATCGTTTTTCCCAGTTACTGGGTTCTGGGGGTCAGATAGGTATGTAGTTGCTCCGGGTCAAATTAATACTGGGATAACGTAATTACTTTCGGTTGCATTCGATTAGACTAAAATACGATCCTAAAGTTGTGTAAAGGCACAGTGTTACACACTGTGATGAAGGCTACGTAGATAGATGAAGATGATGATTGTTTTTTTATTTATTTTGGACAGGTGCCGTGTCTATTGGCATAATAATATTACTTTCAGAGTTCATAAAGAATGTTTCTAAGATTAAATAAGTCTAGTTAAGTGGTGAGCATTGATCTAGTTAATACTTACATAAATCTACAACAAGATCGTTAGGCAGCCCGAGTGCATTAGATGACATTATCAGGGCACATAAATTGCAATACCGACAGTACAAATGCACCGACCTTACTTTAAAGATAGACGGACCTATTAAATTGAAATACTAGCTCTTAACTATAAGTATCTAATATAGAACACTGAACATCCACACTGATACTCCATTATATGTCTACTTTAGCAAATCTTGCAGCACTAAGTTTATTAGGTACGTGTTGAGTGCGAAACTGCTGGCTGATTCAATTTTTGTGAAATTCTGTATATAGTTAGCATGCAGGTGGGTACCCTAAGGGTAGTCATGACATGATATAAAAAAACAACACGTAAACAAAAAGGGTAGAATAGGGTGTTCAAGTTTGCATGGGAAGCTCCACAATCCACGCGGACGAAGCCGCGGCAAGGCGTTATACTTAGTAAGGAGATTACCTAGTACAGGTCTACATCTAAATACAGTTGTTGTAGCTAGATACTGCTTCACTTGCTTGCTGTATGTGGAGCTATATATATCCTGCATCCGGATGAAGTTCTCCGTATTTCATTTATTCATTAATACTTCATAGGACTCGTTTCGACTATTTTGTAACAGGGCCGTGGGTAGGGAGGTTAGGGGTTCAAACCCACCCCGAAATCTCAGGCTACCATAGACAAACCAACCTATCCGAGGCTGGGTTGTAAATAGTTGTAATCAATAAGCCCTTTGATAGAAAATAGAAACTAGAACGTGCGTTCAAGCGTTTTTGCCATACCTATGATTGGAATCAAATATAACAGCTCACAACTTAACTTAGGACCCATTAATATTTATCCGTGGTGCTAGGCAACTGGGCTTATCCCACTAGTAAACGTCTCTTTGTGCCTATTGGCCTCTTTTTATTCTAACTCCTGCTGATACGGAGAGTGGAAATTATGTTTTTTTTCCTAGGTACTCCTCCGCTATTCTTTTTTTGATTCATTTCATTGCGGGATCCAAGACAGTTAAATTGTTTCTCCGGGATTTCGTCGAGCTTCATTGTCTCGGCGGCCGCCACTGTTGGTTTGGTGAGTGTGGCGGTCTTGTCCACAAAAAAAAGCCCTTTGATGTCATTTTTTACGACGATGCTAAGTCCACGCTAATGTGACTGCATCACCGTGTATAATTTCTTCCTTCCGTCTTAATTTACTTATTTTTGGTTTTTTTAACAATATTCGAAGTGGAAGAAAAAGCAACTACATTAGTAGATATAGGACGGCATTTGGTGGTAAAGATTCAGTCAATTAAACTGGTACTGGCAAATTGCGGACACGGCGCCGGACATCGGACTTTGACGGATAATGTACTGAAATATAATATCTGTCAGGGTTGATCGAAACTCTACTAATTCTATAGTTTCTTTGTATCACTATATCGATGCTACAGCTTTGCCTGCTCCTGTCTTTAAATCATCAGCCAAGCCTAGCTGTTTCCCTTGCAGCAAATGCTTATCTTTGAAATGAGGTATTGGACTTCGATGGGCCACAGGCAAGCAGGGGTAATAAGGAGCTGTCCGTAGCACACCGCGGGGCATGGACTGCACAATTTCACGGTCACAGCATGTTACAAGTGAGATTACACAGCTATAAAGTCCGCGGTACGTTATAACCGTGTCGCAGTGTGAAATATGATTTACTAGTGAATAATTGAGCGTGAGGTCGTGATAATGTGACCCTTCGGTGGTGACGTCACACTATCTCGCAGACCGCCGTGGCACGCCGTGGAATCGGTGTTTACTAATTTAATTCGCTTTATCTATTCTACGACATGCTAGCTTGCTTTAAGGTAGAGGGACACTGGTTGGCTCTAAAGGTGAACATTTGTTGTGTAAGGGAATAGGAGAGTTGGTCTATATTAGTATAGGTGGCAGAGATAAAGAGAAACAGATTCGAGCCTCTTCAAGACACGCTACCAAGGTCGTCAGCTTCGAACGTCCTACTGGCTGGGCTACTTCCACTGGATTTCCGACAGCCCGACCGAAGGGAGGAGAATGACTGTGTGATTTTTCTTATAGCCAGGCATATGGTCAGGCAACGGCAATTACAAAACTATACAGGGTGGAAGGAACATCGACGTACGAACTGTTAGGACACACTTTAGAAATACCTTTTTAAAAAAAACGATTATCGAAGGTTAATTAATTATATTTAGTGAAAGGCACAATTACAGTATTAAAAGAGGAAATTTGGTTAATATTCTGACTTGCGACCTATCCGGAAGGAGTCTCAACCCGAACTGGCGCTATTGTCTGACCAATGCACTAAGTCTAGAAAGGAATGATGATGCGGTGCTGACTAAGCACATAAGGGTGCATTCTAGGGATGTAACAACCCCCCCTTTAAGAGGAACTTTACGGTTTTCATGGAAAGTTACGAATTTATTCTTAACCTTGGAAGAGGAATTGTTTCCGGTTCCGGATCGTTATCTAAGGTGCTATCGTTCTGTAATTTAGGTTTTGTTTTGCAGCCAGAATATTTTCCAAACTTCTTACAAAGTTTATAACTAATAAAAATAAAAATTAAGATTAATACAAGGTAAGTCAAAAGTGGATAGTGAGAACTATATTCAATTAGGTTAGGGCTAGGATTATTTATAATTTTATCAACATCTGACAACATTTGGTTGTTGATAACGCTAGGTAGTTTTTCTAAGTCTATATTTGACAATTTAGATGCTAACAATTTGGGCTTTGATATGTTAAACTTTTCCAGATTACAACAGGCTTCATTAATTAGATTAAAATCGGAAACTATAGTTTTAACATTTATGTCTATGTTGCTTTTTCCAAACAGTTGTTTATTTCTACAATAAGCCGTACAATTAGGTCGAATATTAAGTATACCAGTACCTAATATTTTGAACTCTATTAAATCAGAGTTACACTGGACAGAAAGTTTAGAAGGTTCAGATTGAACAAATATCCATTTGTTTCCTTGCAATTCTTGCCAAATATCTATCTGACCATACATTAATTTAGTTTGACAGTATATAGGTATTTCTGTAACAATTTTTGTTAGTATATCAGTTTCACAGGTTGGTGTTTCTTGAATTGAGCGTGTGTCAGTATCATCACAAATATAAACTCTGTTTACAGGCTCAGTACAGGATTTTAGATTACTTATACAGGTGTATGTTAGTTTATCTTTACTAATGCCAACATAATTACAAGATGGTACAATCATAGCATAGGAGTTTGGTTTGTCCATGTTGTGCGGTATAGGTACTGAAATAGCTTTAAATAGATCTAACTCAAAAGAGTTTACAAGGGGAATTTTGATTACAAAGACTAACTTATTGTTTACAAAATAACATGATATCTTTGATATATCGATCAAAGCATGAATAGTATCTAAATCTAAGTCTAAAGGTAATTCTTCATAATTAGGTAATTTTCTAACATTACTTGTTAGTTCATTATAAAACTGATTTGGTGTCATGACCGATGGGTGAAGAGTATTAGTTTTAGCGAATAACATTGCATTTACAAGGTCGTCTAATTTAAATGACAGAGTAAGTAGACAAGATGATAGTTCAGTGTAGACATCGTTCATCTTTGATTTTATGTATAGCTTATCAGATAAAATTGACAGATTATTAAAAGTATTAGATAGTTTAATAATAGCGTCATTCAAACGGCCTTCATTTGTGGTTATAGTTTCAAGAGTTTTGTTGTAACGGGAAAGAGCCGTACTTGTTACAAGAATGTTATCTTTTAAAATGGACGCTAACTTAATATTGTTATTGTTTAGGGTTTGAATGGCGTTATTATATCTTATGGCATCGTCTTCATCCATTGTGCCAATGACTTGTTTGAAAAGAGAGCCAACTCCTGCTAACCAAGCGGATCTCTTTTCTCGCCCAGATGTTAAATGAGATATGGCACTGTAGTCTTTCAGAATATCGATAAGTCGCAAAACCAGAGGCTGTAGTATATTTGTACATTCAGATTCTTTAAGTATTGTATTTTGTTGACACAAAAGCGTAGAAGCTTTTAATGCGTTGTTTATATTATCTATATGGGGTTTTATATATGTAATGTCAATAGGTACAAGTAAATGAATATGATCTCTAGTCTGTTTCATGATTCCTATTGAGTCGAAGTATATGCCAGGGCTTTCAGTGACTTGTTCGATGATATCAGATGTTGCAAGGGACAGGAATGTAGATATTCTGAAATATATTAGACAAAATATTTAACTAATGTTATTTTGTTATGTGTTAAAACTAGGTTTATTAGATTAAGGTAAAAAAAATAATAATAATAAAATAAAAGTAGTAAGTATTAAAATAAAAACTAAATATTAGTTATTTCCGCCAGCTTTAATTCGTCATAGTGATACTTGACGTGACGGCGATTAACGAGAAGGGTCAACGTATTGTTGCCATTAATTTTGATTACTTTATGTGGACCTTTCCAGATAGGCGAAAGAGCTTTATTTTGCCGCGGATGGTGTTTGATATATACCATATCGCCTGTTTTGTATTTCATAGGTCTGGTTCTTCTATCATAATAGTCTTTAGAGGTGATTTTAGATTTAAGGATGTTTTCTACGGCTTTCTCTCTAGAGAGTTTCATTCTTTGTTGGAGTATACGGACATAACTAGGATATGTAGGTTCTAATGCTGTATCATAAATAGAAGTGGGTATAAATGGTTTGCAACCGAATAATAATTCGTATGGTGTATAATTTGTTCCCTGATCTGTAAGGATAGTCTTGGGGATGCCAAATTGGGATATAAAATGGATTAAACATTCAGCGGTTTCTTCTGCCGTAGCATTTCGGATAGGATAACCTGTTGAAAATTTTGTGAGGTCATCCTGAATGGTTAAAATAAACCTGAGCTTGGCCGTACCTGATTCAGGCAATGGTCCGACGATGTCAAGTGACACGCGTTGAAAAGGTTGTGTAGATGTCGTTGTGATCTGCATAGGGGCTCGATTGGTTCTACGCAGGGCTTTGTTGGTTTGACATAGTTTACATTTACGGACATAGTCTTCGACATCTCTGCGCATATTCCGCCAATAATATTTTTCCTGAATTCGACTTAACATTCTATTTGAGCCTAAATGACCTGATATAGGAATGTCGTGGTTCTCCTTTAAAATTTTAATTATTTCATTTGGAGAAGGATAAATTATAGTATTTTTGAAAATATGGACAGTGATTGAAGTAGTGTGAAACAAGTAAGTAATTATATTATGAATTTTCATAAAACTATGTGAATCAAATGGGTTACAAAAGTCTGTTATGCCGAATTCAGTGGTGTTTTTATTAATTAATTCATGTTTTACATTTTTGAGGCTCTTAAAAATATCCTCATAGTTGCACTGATCGAAGTGATGGACTTTTACAAAAAGTAAGTAAAATTTCACATTATTATTTTCGAAAGAGACAAAGGAATGTAATGTCCTTTCTTTTTCAAGGATATCTTTTGGTTCCGAAAGTTTATCGATAACTTCCGAAATATAGGGATTAGACTCATCAAGGTCAATGGAAGTTGGTATAATAATAGTTTTTAATTTTGTTTTTAATAAAGTTTCACTATGTTCGTGAATAATAGTATCAAATTGATTAAGTTTATCATTTATTTTTTTCAGGCATTTAGAGTAAGTATCGTCGTCGTTCTGGACTTCAGGTGGAGTTGGGATATCAAAATCTTCAGGGAGTTCAAAGTCATCATCGGGTAACTCAATATTTTCAGGTAAGTCAAGAAAGTCAGGTAAGTCGGGAATTTCAGGTAGTCCTGGACTTTCAGGATTAACAGGAGGGATTTCAGGCTGCTGAAGAGGAGGTGGAACACTCATAGGTGGTGGTACTTTGTCGGTAAGTACGTGAGCTGTGTCTGGTGATCGAATGGATTTCACAGGGTAACGAGAAAGAGCATCAGCGTTACTATTGATCTTACCCTTTTTATATTCAATCTCATAATCGTATTCCTCGAGTTTTAATCTCCATCTAACTAGCTTGGAGCCTGGTTCTTTGCAATCGAATAGCCACCTTAGTGGTTTATGATCAGTTACAATTTTAAATTTGTAACCATAAAGGTATGGGCGAAATATTTTTGTTCCAAAAATAATAGCCAGACATTCTTTTTCAGTTACGCTGTAATTAGTTTCAGCTTTATTTAATGTTCGTGAGGCAAAAGCAATTGGGCGGTCTTTTCCCACCTCACCTTGAGAGAGAATCGCTGAAATAGCGTAATTTGACGCATCACATGTCAGGATGAAAGGTTTAGTAAAGTCGGGGTATATCAAGACAGGTGCTGAGATTAACTTATTTTTTAATGTTTCAAAAGCAAGTTGTTGACTATAAGTCCAATCAAACGGTACATCCTTTTTTAACAAGGATGTTAGAGGTTTAGCTAGTTTGGAAAAATCCTGTAGGAAGCGACGATAGTAAGACACCAAACCTAGGAATGATTTTACGTCTTTTGGACATTTTGGGATAGGGAAATCACTTACAGCTTTTATTTTCTCGGGGTTAGGTTTTAAGCCTGTTTCACTAATAGTGTGGCCAAGATAAGTAACTTCTTTGCGAAGAAACTCACATTTGTCCGGTTGCAATTTGAGGTTGAATTTTCTCAATCTCTCAAATGTGTGGGATAATTTCTGGACATGGGATGTAAGATCATAGGAGTATATTACTATATCGTCTAAATAAACATAGCAATGAATACCTTGCAGGCCTGACAGGACTGTGTTCATGAGCCTCTGAAAGGTTGCAGGGGCATTTTTGAGACCAAATGGCATTCTGATAAATTCGTAGTGACCTTCGGGTACACTAAACGCAGTTTTAGGGACATCTTCAGCTGAAATTTCTATTTGGTGGAAACCGGAAGCTAAATCGAGAGTTGTGAAGTATTTACTCTTACCTAGCTGGTCTAGGATCTCGTTAATTTGGGGAATTGGATAGCTCTCACCAATAGTGATGTCGTTGAGCTTGCGATAGTCAATCACTATGCGCCATTTCTTTTTTCCTGAGGCATCAACTTTTTTGGGCACTATCCAAATGGGGGATGACCATGGAGAGGTAGATGGTTTAATTATATTTTGTTCCAGCATTTTACTAATCTGGGTTCTGACCTCGTCTTTATGAATTTCTGGAAATCTATAAGATTTTACATTTACAGGTTGAGAGGAGCTTGTTTTGATTTCGTGCTTGATGGCACTAGTTGAAGTGAGTTCATCATCAGGAAGGTAGAATATGTCTGCATATTGACTACAGATGTCATAAAGAACTTCAGACTCTTCAGAGTTTAAATGGGAAGTTCGTAGCTGTTTAAGGACCTCATTTGTTCTCTCATAACAATTGGTGTTAGGTTGAGATAAGCATATTTCATTTTTAGTTATCGGTATTAAAGTTAAAGAAAGGTTAGGGTTTATTGAAATAGGTTTTTCGGATACGTTCAGGATTGATACATTAATTCGATTATTACTTTTTATTTTCACGATCGAATTAGCTATTAACAATTTATCAGAAATATGTTGGTCTAAGATTATACCTTCCTTAACTTCTGGATTTTTCACTGAACATTCTATGATGGTTTCGGTTCGTGGTTCTATTATGTAAGACGGATGGTTGAATGACAACTTTATATGATGGTGTGCGATTTCCAGCGTACCTGAATCGTAATTTATTCGGCAGCCGCTTTTAATGAATAGGTCATTACCTATAATACCATCATAGGGAAAGCTTAAGTTATCAAAGAGGTGGAATTTGTGTAATACTATGAATCCAGGGGATAGACTTAAGTCCAGGGTAAGGTCACCGTGACTCGTAATCGGGTCTTTTGAGTCAATACCTTTTATTTTGACAATGTCAACACCTAATTCAGGGATTTTGGATAGACATGATTTCTTTAAGATACACAAGGAAGCTCCAGTATCTATCAAAAGGGTAAGTGGTTCCTTGCTGACAGATGACTGGACGACGATATAGGGTAAGTATGTTTTTAGATTAGTATTTATTTCGTATACTTTATAATCGTCGTTTTTCTCTTTTTCAGGGATACACAAGGATTGAGGAGGATTGGAAATGTCTTCAGTTTGGGGCTGGTTACCCTGTCGCGTGACATTATGAGAGCTGCCATTTTGGGGCTGGTTACCCTGTCGTATAGCTCTAGGGAGAATGTCTTCAGTTTGGGGCTGGTTACCCTGTCGCGTGACATTATGAGAGCTGCCATTTTGGGGCTGGTTACCCTGTCGTATAGCTCTAGGGAGAATGTCTTCAGTTTGGGGCTGGTTACCCTGTCGCGTGACATTATGAGAGCTGCCATTTTGGGGCTGGTTACCCTGTCGTATAGCTCTAGAAGATAAATGGTTCTTGGATAATATAGGATTAATGGCGTCGTCTTTTAAAGTTCGTCTCGTGCGACACCCTATCGAGACGTTTAGTAATTTAAATTGTCCTGATCAGATTCTAAATCATTTATAGGGGAATTTTCTTCGTCGTTCACGAAGTTAACATGAGGATTCTTAGGCTTAGAAGAATATTGTTGCGCGGGAGAATTGAATTTATTGTTATATTTTTTATTATTATATTCGCGCAATTTACAGTCGGCTAAAGTATGGCCTTCCTTCTTGCAGTATCTGCATACCGACGAATCTCTAGAGGAAGAAGGTTGATTGTTATAATTATTAGGTAGATGTGACTTAGGTGAAGGTCTATTATTATCTTTCTTATAATGAACATTTTGCTTGTATGCATATTGCTGAATCTTTTCTTCAGAGATTGCATAGTTGACAGCCTCGTTCAAGTTTTTGGGATCTCTACATCTAACAATGTTTGCAATACGAGGATGTAACCCTATGTTAAAAGTATGAAGCGCTAAATCCTCCATCGCAGCCACTCTACCAACAAGTTCACTTTTCTTGGTATTGGAAATTGTTACTTCTGTAAGTAACTTGGATAAGCAAGTTTCGACTCGCAGGTGAAATTGGCTGACCGTCTCCTGGTTAGTTTGATGACACTCTTGAAGCTCGGTAAGTAAATGGGCATAGTGCTTTCTCTCACCGAATTGGTTTTTTAAAAATTCTTTGAGAGAAGGCCAGTTGTCAAAGTCCTTGATGGAACATGCGCTTTGCGCTTTACCATCTAGTTGGCTGATAATAAATCTGAAGACAATGTCTTCCTGCGATGAAGATGATAAGGATATCGCATTATCGCAATTTACTAGGAAAGCATTTAATTTTTCTCTAGAACCATCGAATGGCTTAATAAATTTTAAGATAACATTAAGGGGTATTTCCTCATCTCTTAACTCTTTAAGTTCTTTCTTTGAATCTGCTTTAGTCATTTTATGTAACTAAAATAGCTTGCTGTGGAATAAAATACAATAACTATGGTCTCTAGATTAAAACTTTTGCCAACTGGTTCTACACGGCTTATCAGTATTCCGAGTACTAAGTAACCGAATACGTGTGCGAAGGATGATTAAACTACGGTCTGGACACACACAGTGTTATATCAACAAATAAGAAGTAACAGGAATATTAAGTTACTAATATGATTTCTTAATAAGGCAAATCTATAAATAGAATTAAAATTAAGAGCACTGAACTGACTCACAGGACACAAAAACACTTCATTTTGCGGGAACACGGAGGACGTCTGATCCTGGTCGATGCTGGATACGAGCAGGTCCGTAGAATGCGCTTGCAGCGCGCTGCTCAGTACCACTGCACAGAAGACAGGTGACGACTTGGATAAACCTCAAAAGGGCTCTGGATTTGGCCTCTTTTGAGCTGGAGTTAGCCTCTCGTAGGCCACTGGAGTTGGCCTATTTCAGCCAGGATTGGCCTCTCTTAGGCCGCAGATAGGTCGCGTTGAGTTCGGGTCACAGGATGATGAAGCACACAAGATACACTTGGCACAAGGACACTTTCACTGGATAACACTTCGCGAGACGTTCCACGGGATATAATATCCCACCGCTGCCACCAATGTTAGGACACACTTTAGAAATACCTTTTTAAAAAAAACGATTATCGAAGGTTAATTAATTATATTTAGTGAAAGGCACAATTACAGTATTAAAAGAGGAAATTTGGTTAATATTCTGACTTGCGACCTATCCGGAAGGAGTCTCAACCCGAACTGGCGCTATTGTCTGACCAATGCACTAAGTCTAGAAAGGAATGATGATGCGGTGCTGACTAAGCACATAAGGGTGCATTCTAGGGATGTAACAGAACGATTACCTACGTCACCAACAAAATGTAAGGAACAGCTGATTAAAAAAAAAAACCGATGAAAATTTCTGTGTGAGGGGTACGGAATACTTGGTAACCGTTTGTGTTTCGATGTCCCTTTCACCCTGTATATAAAGGGTGTAAAAAGACCCTCAACGAAGCCGAAAGGCACTTGTTCTCCTCGTCATTGTGATCATTTTTTTGTTCCGGACCATACCTGGGAACCTTCTAGTTACGGAGATATTGGGGGTCAAAGTTCCATTTTTTTCACAAGTTTTTTTTTAAATACTACTTTTTAAGGTTCTAACTTTACTCCAATTACCTCCATGGTCCGTTTACTATTCAAAGCATCCATCAGCAATAAGTTTTGAGCGCATTATATTGAGTTTTACCGTAAAATGTGATTTTTGACCCCAAAAAAAAAAATCGTTTCCCAGCAATAATTTTTGCGTAAAGTTACTTAGTTTGATGTACAGAATGCTTGGTTGACGGCTTCGTGAAGGGTCTGTTTACACCCTGTATATGATAACATTTTCATGTGAAATGAACCACCTATCTAAGAAGGGCGGGCATTAAAATGTGAAACTAATCCCAGTTCCCGGCTGTTAAATATTGAGGTGTGAATTTGTGAATTCACTTTCTAGCGGTTTCAAAGGCGACGAGGCGTTATGTTAAACTGTTACCGCACCATAAAACTGTTCAGCTGAATATTTATGTCGGCTGTCAGTTTGTCGTAAAACGTTTAACTGATAACTTTACGAAGAAACTGCTGTTTAGGAATACTAATTTTGAAATTAGGGAAAGCAATCTCGATTGTAAATTGACAGCTCGAAATCCTCCGTGCTAAGGTTGGATTCGAGATCTCAGCAGGCAATTCGACGAGACCTAGCTCTCGTGAGATGCCGAGCCATTTTTCGACAACGAGCTTTCGTGGGAAGAAAATGTCGTTCGAGATTGCAATTCCTAGTTGACATAGATCTGTCCAACTTGAATCAAAATATCAGACCTAATAATAAATTCCTGAAAGAAAGGAAGAGTGCCCCGTTGATATTTCACGTTCATCCTCACTGCGGGTCTGAGGCATGAGAGACTAGACATCGAAATGATTGTATTTATTAAAACTGTATGGTAAATACCAATACAACCTTCCTAGACAGCCTCTCTTTCGATTTCGTTAGGAATCGACTTTCAGATTGTTCATGGAAGTATGGATCATTCACTATTCGCAACAGGCCTTAGTAAACACGCTACAATTACTATTAAATGTCACCCTACCCTTATCGCCCAAAACTGTTGTGTTGTATCTTGTGTGTAACCTATCTTCTTCTGATTAGTTTATTTTGTACTTATTACCTATGCTAAAACGATGTATGTATGTTAAGTTATTGTAATGGTAGTTTTACCACAATTGTTTTTGTTTTTATCTCCGCTTACTGGCAGATAACATTGTTCTAAAAATATTTAGGTATGTTTTCTCTGTAAGTCAATTTGTAATTCTTTTGAAAAATCTTTAACCGTAACATTAAAAATAGCAGGAGGTGACTGTGAAGCCTCTATGGGTAGGAGTCACTGCACGCGGTGCTAAAAATATACTTACCATGCTATGTAAGCATATGCAACTCGTGAATGAACTCGTATGGCGCTAATAAGTTCCGGCACTGACCTGTAGAGCCGCTGAGATAGAACATCGGGTGCATTATAAGGACTTACTCAACACCACTCAGAGATATTTACTGGCATTAATTTAATAGGCATATCTTAAGAAGAGGTAGGAAGAAAACGTTAATCGTTCGCTTCCGCGAGCAGCTTCATAGGTATTTTGGTCACAGTAGGTAGATTTTTTAAATATAAAAATAATCATGAATTTCGTCCTCTGCTCTTGTGCGACTGCGCAGCTGACTTCCCATAATATTTTTGTAGGTTGTCTTATAGTTTGTGTGTTAGTATGGTGATCTTTGGGAGATACTGGGGCGCAGCTATCTCCGGTAATGTTCTGCCTAGCTTGATTGCGCTTAAAACGGTGAAGGAAAACATCCTGAGCAAGCTGGCATGTCCTAGAACTAAAAAATCGAAGACAAGTGACATCTACCAACCCGCCGGAGAAAAACAATATACAAAGGCGGATTTAAAGCCTGCTGTTGACTGTATTTGGAAAGGCATATTAAACAGTAGATTTATGTATTGGATCCCACGTTAATTCCATTACCCTTACTTTTACTTCACTTCGTAAAGCTTTTTATTACCCACAGTGAATAGTTTATGTGCTTTTTGACATTCTGAATAAGCAGTAGTATTTACAATTTAAATTGTTGCGTACCTAATAGAAATACTTTACTTAATGAGCAATAAATATTTAACACTTGAGGCTAGTTTATGTTAATAACTTCTTAGTACTATGTACTAGCGATCTCTATCTTGTATCTCATATAACATAAGTATATACCTACATACGATGATGTCAAATAATAATCCTTTACAAATTCTATTCATTTGTTAATGTACTATAATAGTCGACCTGAGAAATGCTTTACGAGGCTTTATGTCATCATTATCCGACTAGCCTTTTACTAACTACGTTGTGGTCTGCTTCCAGTCTAATCGGATGCAGTTTAATATCAGTTTTTACGCGGAGCACCTGCACCAACTTATGATCCTTTAATTGAATATTAATTGCATGTCATATAACGACAGTTTTTACTGGCAAGACCTATGGGACAGTAGATACTTGATAGCTTACTGAAGTTTCAATTTACTGGGAGATTTCGTCAAACGCGGTTAAGCAATTACAAGGTCGATTATACTCAGTGCATCAATTTGCACATATTTCCATATGTGAAGGTTTAAATACCAACCTCTACGAACAATTCTAAAAGCTATAACTTTGATCATACATAGGCACGACCGCTTTGAGACCTAAGGCTATTAAATTAAGAGAAGAATGGACGGAAATGGATTCTTGAGTACGTGAGCACGCACCTATCCACTAACGAGACCATTTCACTAGCTCCGGCGAAAGCTTACTTTAACTGCCTACACTGAATATTTAACACGTAAATCATGATTAATAAATACCATAAATAAATTATTTAAGTACTTCTAATAAAACTTTTGGAATTGATGACTTCATGAACAACTGGATACCAGTTGAAAGCTCATTAAAATCACCGTCGATCAAGCTTTATGAAGACGCAGACAGCGATGCATTATCTGATAAAATATCTGAATTCCCACGGGAAAACATAGGATAACAAGTTAACAGCAAGTTATACCGCGAAACGACGTTAGCGGGAGATAAATCGACGCAGTCAACACATTCATTCAACATTAACTAACTACCAAGCAAATAATGTATTGTTTAGTATTAACTTGACCTAATAAGAGTACAACATTGCTGTATATGTCTATTACATTTCAATGAATACAGTCGAGACGTGGACTCGATATGAACCTGTTGTGGCCAGATTAGGGACAACTACAAGTTCTCGATTGGAAGATCAATTACTCGAGACCTTTGATTCGATACCGTCAACTCGACATGGGGGTTCTAATCATTTTGGCCACAGATCTTCACTTATATGTCAGTGCAACTATGGGATGTCGTAACTGATCAATAAAATAATCATTTCTCATCGTTCTAGTGCAGTTTGATGTATTGATGGGAGCCATGGGCCATGAGGCCACTGTTGGTCGTAACCAGTGAAAGTTATAGACAGCCATCGACTTTGATTATTGGTTAAATAGTTTTGACATGGAGATGAATGAAACTGTGATATAAGAATTGATTGATTTATGTTGTTGTTAGGGGAAGCTAAACACTTGTTTAATATATGTTGTAGATAGGAAGGTTGGAACTTTGTGGAGCTTAGTAGGAAATTTAAGAAGCATTGTGAGTATAAATAAGGAATAAGTTATGACGTAACAGTACATAAGAGGAGGGGTCTAAGGGAAGACCAAACACACGATAGATGAAATAAGTGAAAGATAATAATATAACACCTACAAAGGGGTGACTACTAAGATGCTGAGGGAAGACGAAAACATGCTGCACCGACCCTAAACTAATTAAGATAAGGGCAAGAAAACGTAGATCAGGAAGAACACGTTTTTGACAGATAAATAGGAAGTGGTGACTGTAGCTAGTCTAGACAAATACTCAGACTGACTATAACTAGATAAAATATCAACTTGCCTATTTATTATACAAGAGCAAGATGAACTCACGATGTACTAATCGCATCACAAATATGCAAGTATGTACGTACGTACGGCAATTAGCCATAGTTAAATATAAACACACATTAAAGATCAGCCGGTTTGCACAGTTTACAACTCATAATTGAATCGCAATTACTGGCTTATACTCTATCTTCAAACTTTTCTCCCTTCCGGTATGGGCAGAATTTCATGTTATTAGAATACTTGATTAAACTGGTCTGTTTACTTGTTAATGAGTACGAAGTGGCTGGTAAAGTTGCTCGGATGAAGAAGATAGTGAGTATCGTGATTATCATGACCTGATAAAGTGGTGATAGCACGTGTGTCATTGTAATCTTACTACTATCCATACTAATATTATAAATGCGAAAGTAACTGTTTGTTTGTTACCTTTTCACGACTGAAAAGCTGGTCGGATCGTAATGAAATTTGGCGAGGAGATAGATTATATCCTGGGGAAGGCCATGGGCATTTTTTTTTTCCTCATGAGTATGACTCATCAAAATTACCACGCGAACGAAGTCGCGGGCAACAGCTAGTATTGTTATAAATGCGAAAGTTTGTGAGGATGTATGGATTTAGTAATGGATTTAGATGAAATTTGGCACACAGATACTTTATAACCTGGATTAACATATAGGATACTTTTTATGCCGATAGTACTCTCATATGTATAATGGAACATAGTTCTTACATTATTTTACTCGTAAGCTTTAACAGAGGCCTCCACGATGTGTGAAGTGAAGAGAGAACCACCATGCAAGCCCAGTGTTTGAGTGCAGTTTGGTTGGATTTTTGGTTCTGGTTTCCTTACGATGTTTTTCTTTACCGTTTTGAGAGCACAGGTGAACAAATAATACAAGAATCCTCGGTAGGGAGAGAACCCCAAAAAATAAAACCGACTGACTTTTGTTTGTTTGATTGAGCTTTTTTACCACCAACTTCTGAAGCTGTGTTTGGAAGTCGGTTTTTTTTTTGCAAAAAAAGGTATATTATTTTTTCCATTTTTAATTGTAATATCGTATACAAATATTTGCTATGCAATTATTTTAGATTGTTAACAATACATTTTATGGTAATAGGCTTATTTCCAATAAATGGAACTACAACATACTAACTATCGAAATGTGGGTGTACTGTATACATTTGCGTACCCCCTCAGCAGAGTATACAGTTGGATGTTATGCTATGATGTTGTGTAAACAATTATAATAAACATCCAAGCGATTGCTGCAATCAACTATTATTGAAGAGTTCCATTGTATATCTCCGAAGATCAGCATCAGATCTTCACCAAATTTAATAATAAGTAGGTACCTACCTATTCTCCCAAAAAAAGAATCAACAAAATCGGTTCACAATTGCCGCAGACACACACAAAAAAAATAGACGAATTGAAACCTCCTCGTTTTGGAAGTCGGTTAAATTACAAGTCGATTTAGAGATTCACACTTGAACTTCATGACTCGTCACTTTCATGTTCATTTTACGGCTATCAGGTCAATTAAGTTCACTTTTTTTGTCAAACTACTGGGAGTCCCGAGAAAGAAGTTTTTTTTTCAGGAGTGCAAGTTACACATCGTGATATCGTGTATCTGGAAGGTGAGGTGAGGTATAGCCACGGACCAGTGGCGAAGCTTACATTCAACTCGATTCCTACCGGATTCCCTTTGAAAAATGGCACAGTCAGTATTCTATGCTTAGACAAATAATAAAGGGTGTAAAAACCCTTAACGAAGCCGAAATGTACTTGTTCTCCCCGTCATGGCGATCATTTTGTTGTTCTAGACCATGCCTGGGAACCTTCTAGTTATGGAGATATTGGGGGTCAAAGTGCCAATTTTTTCACAAGTTTTTTTTAAAATACATGTTATTAATGTAAGATTTTTACTTTAAAGACCTTCACGACCCCCGTACTATTCAATCCATCCATCAGCGCAATGTTTTGAGTGCGTCACATTGAGTTTTACCGTAAAATGTGATTTTTCACCCCAAAAAAAAAGTCGTTTCCCAGCAATAATTTTTGCGTAGAGTTACTTAGTTTAATGTATAGAATGCTTGGTTGACGGCTTCGTGAAGGGTCTATTTACACCCTGTATAGACAAATAATATAATCACATTAAAGATATGTACTCCGGCTTACTTCTTATAAACATTGACCCTTCGTTACTGCTACAGACAGACCATCAAACTAAACCACTTTCTTTATGGGAATTGACCTACATCGTAATCGGGGAAAAAAACAGCTGACCCATACATTTGGGTCGAGTAGTTTTTGATTATTGTTCAGAATGTACAGTCAGGATTGGTAGCGTCTCGATAGTCTTTAACCTTTTGGTCACCATTGTTACATATACGTGACAAGCAAGCGCATGCCCTGTACGCCAACGACACAAATATGTGACAAAAAATGGGCGGTGCACTATAACACGAAATATATAATTAAGGTATTTGCGGTGAAATTGTGGGTTGGCGTGGAGGGCACGCGCGTGCTTTTATGCGCTAGAGTTCAAAAGGTTAAAAATAATAATTAGATTATTTACTTAATTATTTTAATTGAGATATGTTATTACAGAATCGGATGCAACTGCGCATTAAACTTACGTGCCTAGACAAAAGAACCTTTCTTATAAGTTTGTAAGCACAGCCATAAGGCTGAGCCACACACGAAGAGTCTCACGTGCTGGGCTTTTATGCTGACATAATATTATGCACAATTTCTATGGGTTGTGCTTCCATATCCAAGTTGTTCAGTTTGTTAGTCTTTCTGTACCCTCACCCTTAAAGGCCTGCGCAAACGAGGGACAATTTGTCCGCGAACAATTTGCAACAACCAATAGATGAAATAGCAACACAACAACCAATGAACAGTAACGATCATTTCTATCCGGCGGACAAAAGTCCCTCGTCTGCGCAAGCCATAAATAGGACCACAACTTTATGGTACCTTCATGCTGCAGCAATAGGTCAATTTGTTTCCTTCATCTGGTTCCTGAATATTTTAATCCATAGAGCTGTATTTTCTAAGAAAAACTTAATAACATTAGTGCTGGAAAAGTATAATACACAAGTAATTGACCCCGTGACCCGACCTTGATTAAGCGATGAACTTGTGGAGTAGTGTGAAGGAAAAGAAATACAAATCTAACTCTAGTCTAATTACTTGTAATGTTCTAACCACAGACAATAATCACAACGCACCTGGAGAATATAACAAAGTTCTACGTACTATGCCTATAGGTACTTACGTAGACAGACAGATAGATCCTATTTTAGAGTAAACATGTCACAAAGCGAAAGGAGTCTAAGCTCTGAATCGGCGTGTGAGACCTTGGCCGGGATCCAGGCAAGTCATGCAGACGGACAAAGCTTTTAACCAACTATGTAATTCGTTTATCTGCCCTACCAGCATAGCTGTGACAGCTGAATGCCGAGCATACAGTGTGACATTCTTACTGATTCCATCTTGAAACGACTACAAAATCAGTCAGAATTATCTTGTCTTTATTTTTCAGGTTTGACCCTTAAATTCGCTGAACGTATTCGCACATATCCCTCCTTTTGATGGTTGTTCACAGAAGATACCGTTGTCAATAAACCATATTTTATTGTTTGGTGGGTGACTCTTCCACAACTCAGTAATAAAGAGTTTATGTCCGTTTTTTCCGCTTGTAAAAGTAGAAGAACTGTCTGCGTTGCAATAGAAAATCAGAATTAATATGTCTTTTTTCCGATTCCGATTGATGCTTTTATCAATAACTAGCGGCCCGTCTCGGCTTTGCACGGGTGGACATTTATTTTTTGAACATTTTGGGATAAAATATAGCCTATGTTACTCAGGGATAATGTAGCTTTCTAATGGTGAATTTTTTTTTGAAATCGACACAGTAATTTTTGAGTTTATTCATTACAAACATACACAGACACACACACACACACAAAAATACAAATATTTCCTCTTTATAATATTAGTGTAGATAATAAGTTCATGAAGTTTTCAAGTGACTTTGGCAAAATTATAGTGATCCACAAAAGCAAATAGAATCCAGTTTGTCTGGAACCGTAGTTCCGTATCACTGTCTCCGGTGCATGTGTACTCCTATTCGATGTGTAACACATTCTCGCGGCGCATCTTTGTAACTGTAACACCTATAGGTACGTATTTAACTAAGGTGTTTAGCAGCTAGTTCTAGTTAGGCTTTAGAGACAGTCCCGACGCGATTCTTTTCGAAAAACACGTTCGTAGCTGTCTTCTATTATCTAAACTGTGTTTATCTAACCTTTTTTTTGTAAACATTACCGATAAAGCCATTAGAAGTTTTTTTTTTCACGTTTAGTTCAACAAACCTAAGTACTTACCTACCTATAAAGTTAAACAACCCAATTCAGTTTGTGTTATTGACACAAAACTTTATCTAAACAAAAACAACAGGCCAAAACCGCGCACTTTGAAACTAACGTCTTGGTCATATTTATTGCTAAACCAGGGTTCACAATCAAACGGTAAACTACCATAAAGATACTCTAAAGCAACAAAACACCGTATTTGGTCCAATTATCGCTGTCGCAAAACAAACTAAGTGCTCGTTAAATATGCGTGTGCGCGAAACGTGCTTAAAAAGGTGCGAAAAGCACGCGTTAATGCAACACCTTAGGGCAATAAACTTTCGTATTGATGGCTACTGGGCAATAATGTCACAAGTGCGACAAAGTGTTTGGTGGAAACAATTTTACGCAAGCCATTACTGAGAATATAGTTATGTCATTAATCTTAATGTTATGCTTATGAGTATACACCTACTATGTTGTTTTTCTAGTAATTACATTGATAAGTGAGTCTTTGCTCTAATAAGTGTGACTTAATTCCATTGACCCGAATGTCAGATTCTGATTAATTTAACATAACAATCCGTGTTAACTATTTGTACGATCTGATTATTTGCATTTTGTATCCCTTTTCTTAAAAAAATATTAAGCGGTTGGTCGTGACCAGAGGGCTGGCCTATTTTTTGACCAAAGAATCAGCATTGCCATCCAACGTGGCAATGCTGCCAGCCTTCTGGGCACTTTTCCTATTGACAGCGATGTGGACGAATTTTTTGATGCCCTGTAATTTGTTTCCCCTTTTTGATACTTGTACATAATTTCATTATTATTTTAGATCTATTTGTAGTTTGTAAACATTTCTCAAATAAAAAAAGTAGATTCGCCAATTAATACACATATAATTACTCCAATCTCTATCAAAGATTATGTTTTCCGTCCTATAGGTCAAGCTCATGTTGAACTTCCTTACGTAATCTTACTTCCTGAGCTAATTCTTGGTTTCTAAATCCAATGTAGCAGTAAGGGAGCATCTTTTTACATAAACTATTCATTCGGAATTTCGCTATTAGGTTTATAAAATTAAATCCGCCGTTAAGTTCACCGGATATATCTTGAATTAAATAATGCGTCGCGATGTAGGAAGTCTAAAAAAATATTCCCAACCATGGAAGAAAGAATGTAGATTGTAGTTAATTAACCGATGCCTATGAAAGACTATCCGCACTGTGACATTTTATTATAGCATCTCATTAAAATGGTAATCATATACGACACGTTCGGAAAGTGGTTATTATAATCCCATCTTGAGAAAAGACAACACCAATAAAAACAAAAGAAAAAAAACTTACCGGGCTGTATATCGCCATGTCGCCCTTTTAATTCTAAATTAAACTAGGAAGCACCCTTTGTTCGTTTTAGTGTAGCACTGGACGTGCGCGACGAGGATTCTAAATTAGCTCGAGAGCGACACTGCGTCCGCGCGCGCTGTCTGCTGCGAACTGACGATGAACTTTGTAGAGCTGCGCCGGCGCCGCTGCAAGCCCGTCAATGCCCAATGCGCCTGCTTATAATCACTTATTGATGTATTATTTCGATCAACATTCCAGGGGTTGAGAGGCTTGTATTTTTGGACAGTATCGGTCAATCAATAAGTGTACAGATGCATACAGTTTGTTAATCACCTTTCAGACGCAAAGCCTCGGTAAGTTCTAAACAAACAAATGTTTCGTTGTTCTAGTTAGTCCTGTTGATGAGAGCATCACAAGCACCAGGTTAATAAGCTAGGACATTGCTCTTTTAAATTCGGTTAAGTCAACATAAGTGGCGCCCGGCGCCACTTTGTTCCACATCTTTGTTGCGCTTATATTTTTTTAGCCCAATTAGATGCTGCAGATTTACTACCGCGCAAAAAACCCATATAATCTCATAATTTTTGTCATTATAGTAGCGTCATTTCGAGGAAATTATAACGTTGGTAGGTACATCCACGAGACAGCGATTACAAGTATCTGACAAATTAAGAAATGATAACGATGTGTGAGCAATACGTTCGATAAAAGGTCGCAAGATCAAATCAAACAATCAAGGCCTCTTCCCATATTGATTTTATTTAACTTTTTATAGACTATATACTCTGTGTAACTTTTTTAATATTTCTATGTACAATTCTCTTATGTCTACTGACACATCCGGCCGTTCTGAACGTTTTACCACACTCTTGACAAGTGAAGGGTCTTTCGTCTGTGTGAGTTCGATAGTGAACCCTTAATATATCTAATGTATTGAACCTCTTCCCACAAGTCTCACAACCGTACTTCCTCTCATTCGCATGATAGACAAAATGTCTTCTATACTGAGCCAGTATGTGAAACGTTTTTCCACAAACCTCACAAGTCTTTCTCGGCGTAGGATCGTGAATCGCTTTGTGTATGATCAAACCACTTTTGAATTTGAACTTTTTGTCACACACATCACACGAGTAAAGTTTGTCAGTAGAGTGTGTGTCTAAGTGACTCACGAGGTTTCTCGTATGTTTCCCGCAGACTTCACAAATTTTCCAGTAGTCGTATTTTAATCTTCGGGTTTTTTTCTTCTTTCTGATAACTCTCTCTTTCTTTAGTTTGGGCTTTGGATCATTTTCTTGATTTGTTTCGACTGTTTCATCTGCGTTTGTTTCAAGTTCAAAGGTGACTTCTAATTCCTCTGCATCATGACTGTCATTGTCTTCTTTAGTGATGTCGAGTGGTGCTTCGTTTACGTCGTTTTTATCGATAACTTCGACTTTAATTTGTCGCGGTGAACAACGGAACATTTTATCGACGTCTTGACATTGTCGTCTGAATTTGTAAGCGTTTTCTAATTCTTGAACACAGTTCATACATATGTGTGTAGGTAAACTGTCTGTTTTCTCCACCTAGCAAAAACACAAAATAGTAAGAACCTACTTTTTTCATAAAACTTACAATACAAAGTGGTAAAGTTAATGGTAGATATCTTACCTCAATACCGCCTATAAGTTTTAGCTTGTGTGCCAAATCAAAATCGTCGCCATCTTTTTGTTCGAATATATCCACACAACCCGCTAGATTTGAGCACGACCTGCACCTATCCGCCTCTTCTACTTCAAACTTCGGTTTCACCTGAAGTTCTAACCTTTGTTTAAGATCCATTAACTTCATATCATCTTCAAAATCGTCATCGTCAGCGTAATGATCATTATTGTCATGTATTTCGCCAATCTTTTGTTTTTTGATGGAATTCTTTTCTTTGACTTCGGAAAATCGGCTCATAGCGTCGAAGTAAGGCCATTTCTCGTTTAGTATGCCTTTGCTCGCGAATTTCGTTTTCCACTACAAAGAAAATGAATATTGAACGTAAATTAAATATGACTAATTTTACGCAAGGAAAAAGGTGTTTACATTAAAACAAAGAACGGTTACCCTAAATGTTTTTAACAGATGAATCCACATTTCTTGCAGGTCTAACAAACTGTGGTCCAGTGGTATTCCCATATTCCTTAACATCTTTTCGACCTCGCTAAATAGAACAATTAAAACAAATATTATTAATGGCATATGTATAATTAAAACCATTTTGTACGAGCGATGGGTCTTAGGTACTTATCCCACCGCCAGCGATAAGCGAGAAGCGTGTCAAGTTAGCAACTAGAAATGAATTGTTTGTTTGAGAGAGTTCTTGCAGTCCGTGCGGTGTGAACAGTCAGTGTCTTCAGTCTTTTTCTGATACGGGCCCTAAAATCTTTTGTACGTTTCTTAACCGAGAAAATAGTCGGTAGCTATTCGTTTCTTCGTCGGCGGGGGGACAGATGCCTTATGTTACATACCGCCATCCACCACGTGGGTCCTTGAATGTTTTAAATGTATGTTCTAGGTCCGTCCGGGCGGTGATCAAGTTGAAAACCCATTCTTCTTGCCCTTTAGCAGAAACACGATATACTTTATTAGTAACATTCCTCTTTGTTGAAGAATACACACGCCGTTTTCCAATTCTTATTGCGTTTCGACCAATTGGTTGTTGGTCGAAATTCAAAATCAACAGAACTCAAAGAATTTAGGTATCAATCTTCATTGATAACAATTAAGGGAAAGCAAGATTGCATCAGTAATTCGGACGTGTAAACAGTTCCCCCTAAAATTAAACATGGCGAAAATTGCCTAAATAACGAGTCGATACTAAAAGACCTGATTGATGTTAAGACTCAAGCTTTAAAAGTAACGTAACGGGACAGGATGAAGTATTATTGATACTTACAATCAACTAGAGGATTCAAACTGAGAGTGGATGATTCACCCAAGTACAGTTCGAATAACGTGTGGTACACCCACGTTTTGTTGTTCGTCGCTTTCGCTTTCTGATACTCCTGGAGAAAAAGAAAACAGTTTTTACTAGAACTCTCTACCCCAAAAGCTTGAGCTCACGACAAGATAATAGCAAATAATCAAATATAATCTAATCTCTCATTGTGCGGAAAGGTTACGCAATGTGAGTTCAGGTTATATTGGAAATGTATAGCTTGACTGGCATGGCACATGATTTTTTTAAATAAGTTCGGCTTAGTAGAGCATCATCTCTAATTCTCTATCAATCATACCTCTATCTATCAGTCACTTTCTAAAGCTCGATGTTTTATTTTTAGGCACGGGTATTAGCCGAGTGCAATTAGACAAAAAATACTCAAAAGGTGGAACGAAGTTTATAGTGGTCGGATTTTCATGGGACTTTTTTTATTGAGTTCCTAGAGGTGTAGAGAAGAAAGTTAAAAAAAAAATTTCGCCGCTCGCAAGTATTTTTTTTTTTTTTGGATTTCCTTTGTAATATTTTTTTTTCTTTTATGAATAACTTGAAATTCGGCGAATTAATATTGAGGCATAATAGAAAGACCTGTGTGTATCCATTAAAGGCCAATTTGGTCTGTTTATTTGTTCAATGTTCATATTTCAAGTTTTTTTTTGAAAATATCGTATTTTCTTCAATTATTTCTAAGTTACCGAATTTAAGACTAAGATTTCTTTTGAAATTGGTAACAGATATGGCTACAGATGGTTACAGATAACTGGATAAGAAAATGTTCAAGAAAACCATATTTATGAGTTTAGTGATTTAAAATGCATTCGCAAAAATCAGAAAATCGTCTATGTTAATGAAGGCATTTTTTTTCAAAATTTTTCTATATAACTCAATGTGCAAATTATATTTCAAAACCTCATTTTAGTAGCTATCTGATAAGGTATAATAACTAGAAACATATTCAAGGATACTTGTTAAATATCAGTTACTGCTGAGAAAGTAAAACATGACTAAAGGGATCTATCGCTAAGAATTGGGAGCGGTATCGGTATCGGTATTGATATTAAATGGGGCGCAGAGACCCAAGCTTGCAACTAATTCTAAATATAAATTATGAGAAATGGTTACGTTCCAATTACGATAATTTTTGTGAGTTTACCAGCGGTCCCAGTCCACCTTCGTCAGCAATAATCAACATTTATTGAGTACCACCGAATATTTTTTTTATTTTATGTTCTCTGTAGATAGCTGATTTAATAAGGATATTTTCAGAATAATATTTACGTTGACCGCCATAGAAACATTTTGAGAAAAATTGCCTTCTTTAACTTTTACATAGACGATTTCCTGATATTTGCGAATGAATTTTTAGTCTCTTCACTCGTAAATATGGATTTCTTGAACATGTTTACATTCAGTTATCCGTGAAAAAGTATCAGTTACCAATGACAAAAGAAATCTTTGTGTTAAAACTCGTTATTTTTGAAATAATTGAAAAAATAGGAAATTTTCATTAAAAAACCTGGAAATATGCATTTCGTCAACGCCAATGAACAAGGAAATAGACCAAATTGGCGTTTAATGGATGCCTACAGGTCCCACTATACGTCACAATATAAATCCGGTGAATTTCAAGTTATTCCTATGCGAAAAAAAAATATTCAAAAGGAAATTTAAAAAATTAAAAAAAAAGTCGCGAGCGTCCTAATTTTTTTTTTAACTTTCTTCTCCACAACTCTAGGAACTCAATAAAAAAAACCCCATGAAAATCCGAGCACTATAAACTTCGTTCCACCTTAAAGTCTAATTGCACCCGACTATATGGTTAATGTTTAAACAGTGTACAGAAGAGCACTTACTGAAAACGTCGCCGCCCATTTCCTTCCCAATTCTCTTGATGTTAACGTTTTAGGAAATCCGTATTCTTCTATCATGATCTTTAACATCTCGCTATTTGAAGGAAGAAACAAATTCAATTAATCATAATGATTCGCTACAATATTTACATCAGTTACATTTAAATAGCAGTCTCCAGTAATTATTAAACATCTACAAAATGTGCTGGTTAATGATGGTTTTGCAGTCGTGTTTTATAAACTAAATGTTAGAAATCTATTGACTTACTCTATTAATCTATTTTATATTAGTCACAGCCACAAATATCAGCTTTTTGGTTCACAATCTAACAAGCTAAATGCTTATTTCTGATGTATCTCAAGCCTTTGGTAAAGTCAAGCACTTTAACGCAACATTTAAAACATTATTATATCGGAGTGCGAATCTGTCTCGCCTCATTTATTCTGAATTCAACATAAATGTTTGCAAATTTTTTGAGGTTCCATCAGGTTTTTCTCACACCATTCATGAAGGTGTCTCGCAAGGACCAATTTTTAGCCCTCGTGTCTGAAGTAAGAAATGTGGCATTATTATTGTATTCTTCTGCTTATTTATATTGTGCCGTTATTATTATTTACTGGAGTGCATACAAGAAATAAGTATAAAAATAATAATTATCTTACTTCCACGCCCATTTTTTCTGTCTAAACAACCAGTCGTGCTGCAATCTGATCTGAATGAATGTTTCTGTGATATCCTTAGACCCTGCAGAGCAAAACTTTTATTTTAGTAATTCATTAATAGGTAATATTAATTCATTGAATATTTGAGGAAAAATCAAAAAGTTTCCCGAAATAATGTACAATGGCAAGTCTTTTTTAAGGTCAGGGAATTTGTGCATGTAAGTTTTAAATGTTTTGCAACAAATAAATTACATTCAACAAGGAAAACGTAATATTAGTACCAATGATATGGGCAGCCTTTTTGAGGCTGGACGACTATGAGATTTTTAAAACACAAACATGTTAAAATATACAAAAACTGTAGCAACAAATAAATTATAAACTTACAATGAAACTCATTTTCATTTTCTTCATCATTCTTGTCACTATTCTTTTTACTGTGCTTAGAATATCTGGAAGAGCCTTTGATTCTATAGTTGCAGGGAGCTTGTGCGTTTAAGGAGGCCAAATTATCAGGTTCGAACTTCTGATTATACTTCAACATGGTGTCGTATAGCGGCCACTCGCTTTGCTCTGCACCCTTCTTTACTTTGATACGATGTTTTCTCTGTAACAAATTAAAATCTAGACACGTATCGACTGAACTTTTCGAAGTTCAAAAAAAAAACTGGTTTACAAAATCGATCAATTTGAGTTTAGAAGAAAATTCGGTTTGAAAGTGTGTCATTAAAATGCATTAGGGTTTGGCCCATAAGCTAAAATTCACTAAATGCTTAAAATAATAGAAATAGGACGCGGCAGACAACTAAGGAGATGGAGGGACGAACTGGATAGGCCGTCAAAACTGAAGGAAGACGCGCGGCATCGCGAAAAATAGAAGAGTGGAAGGAGGCCTTTGCCCAGGAATGGGCAAGGGCAAACTGGTTAAAAAAAAATTAAATAAACTTACATTAAAAGTAGTTCTAATATGGTGCCACAATCCCTTCATGTCTTGAATACAGCAGTCTAGTGGCAGGTCCTGACACCGCATGGCTCTTTCAACTGTCCTGCAATTTTATGTAACATGACAATACATCTGATGACTTGCAGAAAATAACATTTTTCATTTTTTTTAGCATGCCTCCTTGAATATGTATAAACAGAGTCACACTATGTCAAGCACTCTATGGCTCTATATATTTAAAATTAATTTATAAAATATGAATTTTATTCTTGTTATTAAACCACTATCTACTATCTTGATCCCTTTATACCACTCGGATTTCCATGGCTGTGCCAAAAGGCTGACCCAATTTGAATGGATTTTGCCAGCTTAAGAACTGGATAAGGACATCAGGCAGGATACTGATTTTTTGCATTATGTAAGTATATTATAAAACACAAGTATGTTATAAATACCTCCACAAGGTGAGAGGATCTAGTTTCATTTCTTTAGCTTCAGACACACAGATAATTAGTTTTAGTCGCCATTCATCATTCCCTGCAAGAAGACATTTATATTTTAATACTGCAATTCAAAAAATGAGTTTTTGACATGTGGATGACTATGATGAGATGATTCTTTGAGTGACTTCATAGATTGAGTTGGAATGGAAAAGTGTGCTATTGAAAAGCCCTATGTGCAGCAGTAAACTGATGATGAATAAGTTGTCACTGCGAGTAACAGTTCAAAGTTAAGAAATAAAAGAGATATGACTACATGAGTTTAGGAGAAAACTAGAGCTGCCTTTAAAATTTTCTCTGAGTTCTAGGTTTTGCTCTGAAGTCATCCAGAATCTTAAAAACAGAGTTTGTTTTGTGTTGGAGATTTATTTAATAACTTGGCTGACAAGTGACAGCTGACAGGGGAGAATGGGAGAAAAAAATGTTTTTTTTTCCATCTTTATTTATTTAGAGACTGTGTTGCACAGACCCCAAGTAATGTTGCACAAGGACCGGAAGAGGATGATCGCTAATATATTATGATGATGTTGATTTAAGATCATATTGTTACTTGGATTCTTATCAGAACTAATACTTACAAGATTCATATTTGTCTAATATTTCCTTTTTGCCTAAATGTTTGTCAAACACTTTGAAATACATCCAGCTCGTGTTATTTGTTTTCTTGGCTACTTTGTACATCTGAAATAAAACAACTACCATATTATAAAAGCTTACCATATCTTACTAAATCACGATTTCCAATTATTGTAAGCAAATTGATCTCTACACCAAACTGGTTGTATAGGGGACGATGACACTACAGTATCAGTGTGCATCAGTTTGCTAGTTGTAGCCATTTCATACAGGATGATAGTTGTGATTTGAATGTACTACTGCCCGTTCAAGTTGGTATTCAAAGAATTTCCCCAGTTTTACATGAAGCCCCTTCCTACTCCCATAATCAATATTAGTAATAGATGCTAATGTATTGTGATACAGGATGGCGCTGACAGTACGAAAATAAATGAAAACACTGCTAATACTAGTTCATAGGAATGTTTTTAAACTATCAAAAAAATAGAAAATAATGTCCTGTGACTAAACTACTGGATATATTCGAATGGATTTTTGTATGCAGAGTGGGAATGTCATGAAGTATACGCAGTTTAATTCATTATCGTATCATCGGCGCCACCCTGTATGATAAGATTAAAAAATTGATTATATTACTTACATCATAGGTGTAAGACCATTTCTTTCTGACATGGTCAATAGTCATTTCACTGGGAAATCCTTTATCTAGTAGTAACTTGTGAAATTCCCTGTTAACATAATAATTGTGTAATACACTTGGGTTTAACATAATCAACAATGGTAAAACATATTTTAGAAAAATAATTAATTAAGTTCTGCTCAAGTAAATATGCTGATGGAAGATTTTTGCCCATTTCTGAATCGAGCAATTTAAGTTTATGATACTTGTCAAACTCTACTTTATCACATTGAATTCTGAATGTCAAGTGCTACATTAAATTGAATAGTTGCTAAAAGAAAATTCACCATAAGTAGAGTTTGAATGATTTACCATGAGTAGAGTTTGAACGATTTACCATAAGTAGAGTATGGAACTTTTGACTAGTTCTCTATTTAAATACTCAAATCAGAAACTGGGTGTTCATCGTCCACAGCCTTTATTCACCCATTGCTGAGTATAGGTGTCTCTTTTCTGTTCGTATTATTATCAAAAAAATAAAGTAGAGCCAATGGTAAACAGTACTCTACAACTAAGAAACTAAAAAAATAAAACCAAAGAATTGCTACTTGGTAGATTAGCATCATCATCATCTGTATAACCACTATAATCTACACAAACCACTAATTTCTTCTCTATCATTGAATGGTGTTATTAAAATCGACTCTACCTACCAAGAGACAGAACTAATAGGTAAACATGTATGCGAAACTCACGCCCAGGGCTGCTTTTTACTTTTAAATAGCCAGTCATTCTGGAAACGAAGTTTAAACAATTTTCTAGTGAGTTCAGACGTCCCTAAAACATAAAAAACACACAAAATAATCCTTGAGTAAATAATGGGAATCGCTATTATGATGTTTTCACTAGATTAGATAGACTCACAAACGAAAAGTTTATCCTCCTCCATAGTGAGATTTCAGGATTGTAATCATAAAATTTGTTCTATAAAATGGAAAATAACCAGATATTTGTTTAAAAATTGATATTAAATTCTAAAATAATGACAAGTTGGCCAATTGTTTTGATATTTTTGTAGTTTGACAATTATTTTAAATAGGCAACATTTTGTTGGTTAAATCGACTAAACACGGAAAACTTTGATAAACCGTAAAGTGATTTTTGACGTTTGAGTTGGTTTGACATAAGTTCAGATAATTGGACATTACTAGAATATTATTTTGGTTCTGCGTTTTGTCCTACAATTTTCACGTGGTTTTACAAATTTCGGCATGTTTTACACAATAATCTTGTAGTTTTGAATGAAATTGGCGACAATGCATCGACTTGCGACTGCCAGGAATATATATCAAAGTTCCTTTCACGGAGTCTCGCTACCTGCGAACAATTCAATAAGAAGTACCTCAAATACGGAAATAAAATGTTCGTTTTGCCGAAGGATTTTATTAGGCCGCCTTGGTGCAGGTAATTTTATTTAAAAGTATTAGGGATACTCCAATTTGAACAACATATATCACATAAAATAGACACCTGCACTATACATAGGTTATTGAGTTGCATAACATTTCCAATAAGTATTATTTATTTATTTCTAGAAAACTTATATACTGCGAGACACCAGTCTACGAAAACGGCTAATCTACTCAGTTCTCTGAGAAAAAAGTCTAAATATAAGAGCTATAAGAAATATGGAGAATTACTTGAAGGTAAGTGTTTGTTTACATTATTATCACTGACCTGCACCAGTAAACAAATGATTTTTTACACGTTATCTTAATTCATTTCAGTTGGCGACCAGGCTATGACTGAAACTAAAGTGTCAATAAGCAAATTACGAGCTGTGCATCTTTCAAAGTTAGCTTCTAGTCCCGTCTCCCTTGGTCAGTTACATCAACTGACCACAAAGCCAGCAAAGAACTTGCGAGTAGCTGAAGTAGACCCTGAGTTGCTTCAGTCAGTCAGAGACAAAATATTAAAGAAAACCTCTGTGAAGAAATCCTCAAGAGCAGTCACAGGAAAGTCGAGCATGTCAGATATAATATTAGAAGATGATAAGTGTGCACTAGTGTTCACCAGCCATCTAGCAAACTTAGAAGACAAATTTAAGACAAAACAATACATAGACATGATAAAAGAGAGTTATTATGATTTTCGAAAAGCTACTCTTTACGATCAGAAATTGCAAGACCTGAGGTATGCAATAAATGAAGGATTAAATCAAGAGTTCAACCTTAATGAGACAAGTTCTAGTAAATCTGACCTTGTCTCTGAAACCTTCACTCCCTTACCCAAGGGTGCACATGCCGTGTTCAGAGAATTGTTTGTAGATAACCATTTAGACAGCTATGATCAAGAACTGATGAGCCATATCACCAATATGCAGTAAGTTAATTTTAATTTATTTATTCAGAAATACATTCTAAGCTTATAGTTTTTTACCAAAACGCTTAAATGCTAATAGTAATCAAATTAAAATGTCATACAGCATCCTGGTATCATAATAATTCAGAAAGCAAAATAAAAATTATATGTCAAGTGGTATCATACATCAAAATATAAATAAGTCCATAGTTGATTTTTAATAACATTATGGGTTGATCCCCCTTTTTTTCTACCCTTTTATTTGGAAGAGGAGGGGGTCATGCAGACTACTGACTATAAGATTCTATTATAATTGCAAAAGAAATATTGTTCTTAAACTAATAAAAGAACCATAAAATTTTGCTAAATTACCCAAAACCCAAATAGTTAAATTATTGGAGAATGGAAGAAAAATCATGTTGTGCCAACCCCAAGTCACATGGGACAAGAGTAGGAAGACGATGATTACATAAAAGCCAAGTGACAACTTTTCAATTTTCAATCTTACTCTTTTGAAGTGGTTTCTAATGCATTAGCTCTTGCTCTATTATTTCCAGAGCACAAGGACTAGCACATCCAGCAATAGAAGACATTTATGATGACCCAGCGCTGCACAATGAGATAGTTGATACCAGGGAGGACCTGGATTTAGATCACCTGGAACCTGCTCCTGCAACTACTTTGAAAATTAAACAGGCGTAAGTTTTAAGTAGATTAAGTTTTCTTTTGAGTAGAATGGATGATTATATCATACAGGACATAAACTAAGCCATGTTATTTCAAAGGCTGGTTAAAATGTAATGCAATCATTGTTTACCTAATTTAGCTCATAAATTGGATTTACAAAGATCAACATAGTGTTAAGGTCAATTTATTGTATCTAACATCCCACCTGTAAGCACTGAAGGGTTAGGCACTGGTGTGGCTCAGTAGCTATACCCAAATTTTGCTAGTTATGTTTAAATCCCATGTAATAGGGGGTGAGCCTATTGCTATTATCATGTCTATTTATTATATTACACAGGATACTTCAGAAATACTTCAATACATCATTATTAGTCCATTAAAACTGCATTTATGTTGTATTCTTTGCAGGAAAAAAGCCATTCGAGACAGGAACAGGGCGAAGCGCGACAAGCGTCGAGCGAAGCAAGAGTTGAGCATGAAGCAAGACATGAGAGACGTGGAGCGGCGCGGCAAGCAAGAGTCCTTGCATCGAGTGCTCACAGCTCATCTGCAGCTACTCTGCTCCCTTAACATGATACAAGAGGTGAGATATTTGAAATGTGAATACTTAATCATAAAAAAGTACAAGTGCGAAGTACTCGTAACTGGCGTGCGTGAATGAACATGGACTGGTCGAAAGGAGTATGTAGGGGTTGTAGTATGTGGCGTTCTGTAGTTACTGCCTATTTAGTAAAGAACGAAATACTTGAATTTATGTATTCACTACCCAGTTCACTGATGCTCGACCACTTTTCAGCTTTATTACTTAGGGCTTAAGGGTAGTCAGTGAATTCGGCAGTATGTATAAAAAAAAATCAACTATGTTTTTGTTAAATGACAATAAAGGTAACAATATATTCGAATATCATAGAAAATTAAACTCTGTCAATGGCAATAGGGTACTATTTGCAAAGAATAAGCTATTTGTTTTCAGAAAATGTAGTTTCCTTTACAAAGTTCAACTTCTGTTAGTTGTGTTATTGTTTGCGGGCAATTGTACCGAGTTTCTGTATCAATTAGCATCCTACTCATCACGTCTACGCGTGACGTAATGTAGGTCACGTCTATTTGACTAATTACCTTGTTGAGAATATATTAGCTCAGATTTAGAAGCTGCAGCTTAAATATGGTTTGCATAGTTTTTTTTTTGTAAATAAATAAATCAAATGGGCAAAGCAATAGGCAAATAAATCAATAGTATGTAGTAACAGGAATAAACCTCACAATCTCAATATACAATATTTAAATGTGAAAATATATAAAAATATATTTCGAAAACACATTGTTACCAATTACATTGGCTTTTAATCGCAATTGAATTAAGAGTAATATTAAATCACTCGCGCTTGTATAATATTTCTGAATAATTACGCATCAAAAGGAATGTCGTGGCATAACCTAGTTTTTATGTGAAATCTCTGTTATCTTATCAGACGTGTCGCTGACCGCGACAGGCGCAAGTAAGATAAGCCATAGAGAATTTAATCCCGAGCATTATGTATGTTTGATCACAATATTATCATGTTTTGTGGACTAGAAATGCAGAAGCAAATTAAGTGTTTGATTGAGGAAAATACTTGCTTCTTCTACTTTATCGTGTGGTTAGTGCCCTACCTGGTGTCAGAGTTTTTACGCCGCCTATGGGCCTCTGACTTGACCTTGCATGCCGTCGAGAAATATCTCTCAGACATGTTGGTTTCCTCACGATGTTTTCCTTCACCGAAGCAAGTTATAATTATACAATACGCACATGAATCCGAAAAATCAGAGGTGCGTGTCTTGGGTTCAAACTTGAGACCTATGACTTGGCAGTCCGACGGACACACCACTACGCTATCACTGCTTAATACTTGCTAAGAATTTATTGCAGAACTCACACACAGAATTACAGACTCAAACGCAAAGCATTTAGCTCAAATAGTCACTTTTGCATTGTCAAAAACAAAAGGATGAAGGTACAGTCCCAGCCACAAGGCATAATAACTGTCAAAGGACTGTAGTTTCTCATTACAAAGCGTAGATGTAGACATACAATAGAATAATCTTTAATATATACATCATACAAGTACCGTTCATTAAAAAAAAACACATAGGGTGACACAATGGGCGGTCTTATCGCTAAAATATTTGGATGAATCTATTTTCATAACATTAAATTTTGGTTGTTTCAGGCCCATCAAGTGATACAGTATTACAGACAGCGAGGCTCGAGGGTCGCGAATCATCCCAAACTTAATGATATCAGAGTGTATAACACTCTTTTACATGGATATGCGCATTCTGTAAGTATAAAATATAATTTTCTGAACCATTTCGCCAATTACAGATCCTGGTTAATTTATCTTTCACCTATCGTCATACGAATTCTGTTAATTTTATGACTTTATCATAATCTAGTACTACTCGAATACCTTGCCTAATATCTTGCGTAACTCATTTATTTGTCTGTACATATGTTTATCCTCAAGAATGACATGAATGTGTCTGTCTTAAAAAAAATATGATTAATATACATTATAAACTTCCGAACATTTTAATATTATTTTTTTGTAAATGAACAGAAGTGAATAAAGAACAAATAATAGGAGCTTCTAATTTGACGGAACAAACAAGTATAGCCAAAAATCATATTTATTTTCGCAGGGGATGTTGGACAACACAAAACAATTGCTATCGAATATGGCGGAAGACGGCGTGGAAGCGAACCCGCAGATGTTCGCGGCTGTCTTCGAGTGCATAGAGAGAAGTAATGTCGAGGACAAGATAGACCAACTTGAATATTATAAGGAGCAAATGAATCAAAAGGTAACAAATGAAATAATTTTGGCAATGACATTGTAGGCCGATTTTCAGAGCCCATTGTGCCATTCAAGTGATCCAAAAATTTAATATAATATCACAAAAATTTTCGAAAAGTAAACAATTAAAGAAAACAGTGTTCAATGAAGCGCAAAAATAAGTATTTGTTGCCACAAAATAATATCTCGGTGTTGCCATATAACAATAGTGGGTGTGTTTACTAACACCAGGCGATACCTAAATAAAAGCCAAAAATAAGCTAAGTGCCGATAGTTGACATCCATCGGTGCAACACCACTCTGCGCCTTCCACGTGCGTTTTCCACAATAGCCTTGGATCGAAAAACTGGAAGTCATGGGGCTTTAGCCCAGCTTTAGCACAGCAGTGGGATGACGTAGGCTAAAAATAACAGTATTAGTGTTAAGTGACTTAATCTTAATCAGTCTTGTGAAATTCAATTTATAATCTGTATTCAATTTGTTCCAGAATATTACATTAAACGACTTACTAGACAAAACAAAATTCCTATACGACCAACGCGAAGTAGTTTTACAAGCAATCCATAGACTACAGCCCGACTTCCAACCTCAATACACGGCTCCCGTCTTGGACTACAACTGTCCCTTACTAGACAAGATCACGCTTGACCACGTGGAGAATAGACAAGGACTCCTGACGTCACCGGCCGAAGGTCTGTTGTCTCTGGAAGAGATGATACAGAAAGGCAAAGAACAGTTGAATATTGAAATTAAAGGGGAGGTTGAGATACAGAATATTGGAGTCAAAGATGAACAGTCAGAATCGGTGAAGTTTTGTGTGAGTATGAAACACTTAGAATAAATATTTACTTCTTGTTTTAAGTTTTGTCGAGGTCCGTGATCAGTTTGGGATGCAACTGAATCTGAAAATCATGAGCTAAGTCACTGGCGAGTTTTACAACATTTCTGAAGCTATCTCGCTAAAGTTGCTGAATGAATGTTTCTGAAGTGCACATATTTAATTAGATAGAGGATGATTTTTTTTGGATGGGTGTGGATGGCCAAATCCGAAACTATGAGGAATTATGAAGAACAATGAGGAATCCAATAATGCCGTTTTAGTTTTCATCAAAATTGGACTCGAGACTCATTTTTCGATATAGCATAGTTTCGGATTGGACCATCCCCGCCCACTTAAAAAATTCATCCTGTATATAAATACAAGGAGTATAGATACTAAATTAAAAGAGTCTATAAACAGTAACACTTTGTTATGTTCAACAAGCTATCTAGGTTATGCGTTCACGCTGCGAAAACGCCACGCTTTACTTGCGTATCAGTGATGAGAATTTCGTGTAGATAATGTTGACACAACAATTATTGATTTTTACAGAGAAAGAAGCTATCAGAGATGCAAGCTGAATGGCGAGACGTGATCCGAGAGTCGTTCGTCCGTAATCTCGGCACGCTCAAGTCGCAGAGCTGCGCCTCACATTCTGCCATCACGCTGTTCCCTTATCTTAATGTGCTAGAGGTAAGTCTGATGTTTACCTTTTGATTTTTGTTATGTGATCAATAACCGACCGAGGTCTTGATTTGGACCCGCTTAATAGTCAACACCCACTTTTGTAACGTGTTCTTTACATCTCTGTTTCCCCTTTAAAAATTACAGACATGATGTTATATTTTGAATTTTATTTCATAGTTTCTTCCGTGTTTATGAAAGCTACTGTTACACACTGTCAACAGGTGCTGATTAATTTCTAAGTGTTACCATGGCTCATAGTTTTAATCTTGTTACAGGTGCATCAATTTGTAGAGCTAATAATGGGCGAGCTAAGTAAGCTGGTGGACGGCAGTGAAACATACAGCCCCACGCTCAAACTGCTACAGAGGGACCTAGGAACGCAAGTATATCAGAAGTAAGTGTGTGTGTGTGCCGGACTGTTCGAAAGAGATACCGCGGCTCTGAAACACAAAGGGCAAAGAAGGAACATGAATGGGTTTTAGTCAGTAAAAGTCTGACACTCCCTTCCGCTCCGCCCAGAGCGGGAAGGGTCATTTGATTACTTCCCATCCGAAAAAATAAATAAAGTGTTGATATTCTTTTACGGCATTTTAAACTACTTTTGTGCGCCCGTATTTCCTGTGTACGCCCAAATAACTTATTTTTCTTTATTTCAACAATTCCTTCTTTTGTCAGGTATCAAATCGAACAATACCGTCGGAACGGCACTTTGAAGAAAATTGAGCGTGTGTACGAGAAGTACTGCGAGTGGTACGTGGGCCGACAGTCCGTGGACGGCACCCGACTGCCGTATAACGGCCGGCAGGCGTGGCAGGCGCTAGTGCATATGAACCGAGACGGAGCTAGTCTGGTGAGTTTATTGTAGTACTAGCTATTGCCCGAGACCTTAGTTCGCGTGAAATTATTATAAAAAAAGATTACGCTATTTCGCTTTGAATCAGATTTTCTAATTCTTATTCTAACATAAAAGTATAATAAAATAATGCCTATGTTAGACCTTACAACATCAGCTATCTGCCAGTCCAAGTCCCGTCAAAATCGGTTCAGCCGTTTCGGAGATTACCCGGAACAAACAGACGGACAGACAAAAATTGAAAAAATATGTTTTTGTTATTAGTGCCGTATTTATTGTAATATGCATTCAGTAAAACCTGTTATTTTGATATTACAAACAAACACTTCAATTTTATTTATTTGTCTAGATTGTACCTTTATGTGTAGTAAAAAAGAAGAATCCTTTGGATTGTGATAGAAAGTGTATCGCGCAGCTGTAGGTACGAGATAGACACACTTCATACAAAATTGTATGTAATGAATTACCTTCTCACCTCTGAAATGACACTTAAACCCTAAAGGCTGTAATAGCTTGCTCATTTCAGTTTCACAACGTCACTGTTATCATTTTGTTCAGGATGTCGAAGAGATGCCGTGGCCAATGGAAATGCGTCAGAACATCGGCAAGTTCCTCTACAACATTATCATAAATGACGTGAAGATTGATGTCAATATGTTCAAGAGTAAAGCAGCTAAAGAGTAAGTTGTAGATTAAGTTTTGTCTATGTCTTACTTAATATAGTTAGTTAACACGGGTGTTTTCATATAACAATTTTGTAAGAAAAGTGCTAAGAGCCTTGTCCCTAGTTGTTGAAATGCGTATGCACGGGTTTTGGACATACATTGTAAGAGCTTTCGCATTTTTATCCTGAAATATAATTATTATTAATGAGTTCTGATTAATAGCTATTGGATGGATGAATTAATGAATGATAATTATTTATTTGCAAGAATATAGGTAGGTAACATAAGTTCTTATAATCTATGGGTTTCACTATATTCGGCATTTCAGCCGTACAAATATTTAGATGGATTAGATGGCGGTTATTTCGGGTGGTGAAATTACCTGTTATTTGTTTGTCGTTTTTTTTCAATGCGGGAAATGAGTTTATAATTACAAATCAAGAAGTACTCTTTGTTAAAATAACCCTATATACTTATACATGCCGTCACCTTCCACTTCGTCTACTTTATGCGCTGCATTCTTATCGTCTTATGAAATCTCAGTTCGATCTATAACCATTCCCTTTGTTCATGGAACTAATAATCTCGTGACAGGAAGAAGCTCCCGGCCGTGTACAAGGTGCACCGTCCGTGGGGCCGCATGGTGCGGCTGGAGCTGAAGCCGCACCCCGTGCTGGCGCGCGTGTGGGCCGGCGCCGCCGCGCCCGGCCTGCGCATGCGCGCCGCGCTCACGCCCACGCACGCGCCGCCCGCGCCCTGGGCCGACACGCAGCGGGGCGCCTATCTCGTGACGCCTACGCCGCTAGTCAGGTAACATTGTCTTCGTACTGAGCGTGTCGTAAGGTTCATGAACGAGTTGTTTGATTTTCTACTTTCCACAAGTAGTCCAAGTTTGAGTGTTGACTACCATGGAGTGCGAGTTCAAGTATCAAAATAATCATTGTTATAAGCACAGTCATATTTTCCATTTTATTATATTTGAATATTCAGCAACAAAATTTTAAAGTGGAAGCAATGTTTAACGTGTTTCCATAATTTTTTTATCTAGTTTTTAATCAAAATAGTAATATGTATTATTCTTATGAATCTAAACTAGACTACGTCTTATACACACTACATACTTTTTTTTATGAAATCCCGCGAAACAACATATATTATAAGAAGCCGCTTCCACACTTTTCTAGCCGGTGCAGCTTATAAGTGTTCCATCAGCTTATGGGTGTAAACGGGCTTTGTTTTCTAATAGAAAATGCCTATGGCATTAAGTCCACCTCTGTACTTTATTTTTGAAGTGTTAAATAAATAACTAAATAAAACTATCCAAACCCGACTGCTATTGTCATGCTATTGTAACCCCAATGATAAAGATGTTAGAGCTCGTATAGCCACCAAAACTATCTTAAATTGATTATGTGTCAAATGAAATAGTTTTGACCTTAATTCTCAGTACTTCAAATACAGTGTTATTTAAGTACTTATCTCTCAACCATCTAGAATGCCATTCTATGTGATGAGTCAATGGAAGCGCCTGGAGTCTGCGCCGGCGGAGACCTTGTACCCAGTGCTGGACAGTCTGAACCAGCTGGGCGAGGTGCCCTGGGTCATCAATAGGCCTGTACTTGACCTGCAGATACAGATATTTAGGTAAGACACATTGAACATTTTTTTTTCTTCAGAAGTTTAGTTTATCCTGTGTACTAGTTAAAAGGTACTTAAGAGCGTTCCTCCAAAAAGTTGGCAACGTCGCAAATAGCTGTCAAATATTTACCTGTTTTAATTAATTTGGCAATGTTACTGTATGGCAATAAGAAATGTGGCTAACTTGTGAACTAGAATATTAATAATGAATTGGAATTAAAAAACTGAATTTGATGTTGTAACCGTTTTAGGTGTAAAAAAAGGCATTTGGAAAGTTATAAATACTTTTTACATCTAAAACTAAATATCTGAATATTTAGTTTAAGATGTAAAAAGTGTTTTTACGACGTTAATTATTGCATTTCATAATCAATATTAAAGTTCAATAATTAGCAATATTTCTTATTTCCATACAGTAATATTGCCAAATTAATTAAAACAGGTAAATATTTGACAGCTATTTGCGACGTTGCCAACTATTTGGATGAACGCTCTTAAGTAGTCGATGCAGGATTCAACAAAACATTTGTCCACAGGGATGGCGGCAACAAGAAGCTAGACATCGCACCCCCCTCCTCTAAACTAGACACGTCTCAGTTCGCGGGCGGCGCAGACGCAGCCGCGGCCTTCAAGCGCCGCGTCGCTATCAACCGCGCGCGCGCCGAGATGCATTCTCTGTGGTGCGACGCGCTGTATAAACTGTCTCTTGCTAACCATTATAGGTAAGTGAACAATTATTTATTAGGGATAAAAAACTGTAGTAAAATGATATGTATCCTCACAAACTTTCGCATTTATAATATTAGTAGGATAGTACGAAGTAGGACTATTTCGTCCTTTTTTAATTTAGATCTTTTACGAATACTGAATCCAACTCTTCTCCCAGGGACTCAATATTCTGGCTCCCCCACAACCTAGACTTCCGGGGACGCGTATACGCATGCGGACCACACGTATCGGCCTTGGGCGCGGACACACAGCGAGCCCTACTCACTTTCGCCAAGAAGCAGCCCCTCGGTCCAAGGGGGCTGAGGTGGCTGAAGCTACACGCCATTAATCTGACCGGCACCATGAAGAAGAGTACTGTTGATGAGAGGTAAGATCAAATTAAGAAGGTGGTTGTGTATATGCTGGGACGTAGTGTAAAGTGTGTGGTTATACCGCAGACACCCTCCTCTAGATTCCGTATTATGCTTTCCGTACTTATGTACGACTCATCCATGACTTAGCACAAATATAACTCGATGCTCTTATTTATTTTATTTATTACCATATGATAGACCCGTGATGACGCTCTGACCGATCTATCGATACAATTTTATTATTATTAAAATGTCGTAACCATACCCACCAGTGGCGAAGGGTCAAATTTCAGTCAGGGGCAACCAATCCCAATGAGAAACTTTTGACCTGGCCCTCTCTCAAGCTCCACAGAATATCAGTAAAACTATAATATAATATTTCTTAAGGCTGGCGTACGCGGACAGTATAATGGACAAGATCCTGGACTCAGCCGACCGACCACTAGAAGGTGAACGATGGTGGGCGGAGTCTGAGGAGCCGTGGCAGACCCTCGCGTGTTGTATGGAGATCGCCAACGCAGTACGCTCTCCTAACCATGAAGGTAACTAACTAATAGTGTTAAGTGACTTAAATTAGATTTCCGAATCTTCTAATCGGTACTTTTTCATCAATTAGATGACTTCTGCCAGACATGGCAGGACGACCTAAATATCTTCCTGAAGAATTGCAAAGAAGTGGTACTGAACCGGGACCAATAGAAGGAATGGAGCCTAGGCATTCGACCGGGACAGGCTACCTGTACAAAAATAAACAATAAACTTCTTCTTGCGACTTCTTACCAAAATTCCTTTTTTAACATAAAATATATTATATCCTATGTCAGTTTAAAAATAGTGTATCTTAGTAACAGTGAAAGATTTTTTTGTAATCGGGTCAGTAATTCCAGAGATTACCTTTTTACAAACATAAAAAACAAATAATTTTACTGCTTTATAAAATTTGTTTAGATTTGTAAGGTCGAAATTTTCCTGTCCGCACAGAATACATGTGCGGTTTCCCAGTCCATCAAGACGGCTCATGTAACGGTCTGCAGCACTACGCAGCGCTTGGCGGCGACGCGGCCGGCGCTGCAGCGGTGAATCTAGCGCCGCTCGACAGGCCGCAAGACGTGTACAGCGCTGTAGCGGCTATGGTACGTATTGTGTAGCACATAGAGCTCACTATAGCATATAACGGATTACGACGCGGCTGGCGTTTAATAACGATCCCTATATCCAGCGCAGTATGTCTTGTCAGAAGTGAATCCTCTGAAGAAGGCTACGTAAGACCTGTTGCAGGTGTCCTGAACTACCACCGACATTTGCCGTTGAGTCGGGTCTTCTCTAGCTACTCCTGTGACCACCCTCAGCCAACAATAGCTCGGCAGAAATGATGAATAGCATTGTCAATACTATTTCTTGGCAATTTAATCACGTGAAAGTTTTAAATTACAATTACTACAAAATAATGTGTTCGATACAGGTAGAAGACATGCGAATCCGTGACGCGGCAGCCGGGGTCCCCGCCGCCATCATCCTAGAGAACTTCGTGCGAAGGAAGGTCATCAAGCAGACAGTCATGACCACCGTGTATGGCGTCACCAAGTTCGGAGCCAGGCTGCAGATCGCTAAGCAGCTGAAAGGTAACCTATTGGATTGTTGAATAGTAGAAACGCTAATGTCGCGTTGTCAATCTTAGGCGAATTCAGGACTGAGTAAATTTAGATTTCTATCAACACGCTAAGAAGATAGATAGAATTTATGTTTTCCTCTCTAATCGACACGGGTTATATAAAAATAGTATATTAGAAATAAGTTACTTTAGGTTTTGGCTAGTCGGTAACGATGATCCGGACGCACTTATTTCTTAATAAATCACCAATTACCAGGTAAAAACCACCAAGTAAAAACAAGTGAATTGCTCACTTGTTTTTACCTTAAACAAAACGAAAATAAATGTAAGGACGACAGGAATTATCAAAACCTTCCTTCCTCGATGCTTTTCTAGCCAGACTTCCTTTAAAAGGATCCAAGTCATAATGCAGCCTGTTTTGCAGCTAGACTACCTTTAAAAGCATCCAAGTCTTATCGTCACCCTGTTTCAGCGCCTATGCTCTCTAAATCGTTACGTTATTGTGAACAGACATAGACGAGTTCCCGAAGGAGCACGTGTGGACATGTTCGCAGTACCTCACCACGAAGACCTTCGACTCTCTGCGCGAGATGTTCACGTCCACCAAGCTCATACAGGACTGGTTCACCGACTGTGCCAAGTAAGTTCATATAGCTGCTTATTTCGATGTTTTAAACTATTTTCTGACAGAGTTTGGCTTTGTTTGTCTTTTCGGCGCGTATAATATACGTATTTATTATGTTAATTTTTGTACAAGCGGTCACTATAACGACATACGCCACAATTGAGTTTACATTGTAAATATGAGCTTGACCGCATCTGAAATACGTCTGGTTCCGTATCGTTCGCATCTGACGGATCGTATACTTAATTTTGACGTGTCCCCATTTAAGTATAGCCAAATGTTTTTACATGTTCACGGCTGAGCGATATTATAAATATGCTGAAATAGTTTTATGACTACTCGTAAAACTATTTCAGCATATTTTACGTTATACAAGTTTTTTAACCTAAATGGTAAAAGAAAAAGTCGAGTAACTTGTTGAACAAGTTACTCCCTTTCCTTTATTAACCCTAGATAGAGGAATTTAACAACTATCTTATTTGAATCACTCAAGATGATTATTTCCTCCACCAGGTTAATATCAGCAGTATGCGGCGAGAGCGTGGAGTGGGTGACTCCGCTAGGCCTCCCCGTGGTGCAGCCCTACTATCGGCGCTCCGGACCTACCTCCGGACAGTACCGACCCGCTTTAGATCAGGCGCAGTATGTTATCATTATTCTTGTACCATTTTTTTTTCTTTCTAAACATCTATGTTATCACAACATTCACCCTCTTCGTCTGTGACATCGTCGAAAAATCGTACGAGGCTATAACCTGATAATGTTATATTGCTTCCTTAGTTTTCCTCCATCCTAACCGCCATTAAAAATTCGTGGTAAACTTACATCTCACTACTAACCATATAAAGAAGAAGAAAAAAAGCAAAAGAAAAGACGCAAATACTTAGAATCTGGTTCTCTAAAAGCTAAACAAACGTCGAACATCCCCAGACGTCCGTGCACAATGAAGCAGCGCAACGCGTTCCCGCCGAACTTCATCCACTCGCTGGACTCGTCGCACATGATGCTGACCGGGCTGCACTGCGAGGCCGGCGCCGTCACCTTCGTGTCCGTGCACGACTGCTTCTGGACGCATCCGAGATCCGTCGACCGGATGAACGAGGTAATGGATTCCTTTTTGCGTTACTAAATGTATGTTGGATAAAAACTCCTTGCTACTCAAGTACATTTTTTTTTGTGCCCCACTGCCGAGTTAAGGACTCCCCTTTCTACTTCCAAACCTCTCAACCTTGTGCAAGGTCTGGCCATATTAGTCACGAGAACAACAAATAAAATGATGAAATCCTTTATTATCCTTTGATAATTATATGGACTAAGAGAACAGCTCATAAAATTTACAATAGCCTAACATTTTCTAATGATATTCTAGATCTGCCGTGAGCAGTTTGTCGCTCTACACTCGCAGCCAATCCTAGAGGATTTATCAGAGTTCCTATCAAAGCGGTATAGCTACGATGAAAGGTATGTTTTTTCTTTTTCGATAAAGTCAAGCGCACATTACAGCCGAAGCGCAGCGCATTTCAATACAGAAAAGTGTAATGCTGTCCTCCTGTAGTGTACGATGGTTCATACAAAATTACGAATATTATATAGGAAGATTTTTGCGTTGCGGTACGGCCCGCCCAAAACTGCATCACCCTTATAATTTATTGTGAAAATACTCCGAAACAATTTGTGTATTTTGTATTTTTGCACAAGAAAGTATCTTAAACATGGCTTTATTAATTATTCTAGTGAACTCGAGGACAGAAGCATAGGCGCAGCCAACAAGAAGCGAGTCAACAACTTACTACAAAAAGTTCCAAGTAAAGGAGATTTCGACCTCAATAGTGTACTCAGATCTGTCTACTTCTTCAGTTAGACCACCTCAGAAAGCCATCTTTAGTTGATATTTTTATGTATCGGTTTGAATACTTTCGAATACTTATCACAATTACTGACCAATAATAAAACGGAATATTTAGGGTACCGCGTAACTATAGGGTCTTATCTATAATGGATAATGGTGCATCCACACCGAAGTAACTTTTGCGGTGCAACATTTGCAAGTGTTAGTGGGTAACAACGGATAACAAAATGCTATAGCAAAAGACGCAAAAGTTAGTTAATGTTACCATGTTGCAGAAAAAAACAATAAAAAGTAACTTGTGGATGCACCACTACCAATAAAAACGCTGTTATAGTTGTATTCGGCTGCAAATATGGCACATTGTATTTCAAAAAGCATTTTATAGCATCTTTCTGATACTCGGTGTGTCAATATTAATGCCCGAATACAATTACTTGTTTAATGGCTTAATTTTCTATAAACTCCACGAAATACTTATATCTGAATTAAATAAATAGTATTATGAATATACTTAATATCAGATAAGACATTTTTAAGTTTAAACGAAGTTAGATTTGCTAGAGGTGGAAACGATGTTGTTTGCCTGATCTACTTAATAGCACGACTAAAAGAAAAAAAAAAAAATGAATGGACATGTGGGTCTTGTCGGTCTATGTAGCGAAGATATTGCCTTGAAATCAGAAAAGATTATACCTTGTAAAGGATTGAAATAGACAAGGATTGAAAGAAAAAAATGCTAGGACTAATATGGCTTGTGGTACTTTTTTAGAATGGCAACCCATCTGAAATTTATTCCAAAGTGTTGCCATAAATGGAGTTAGGGATAGACTGAAGGTAACGCGTGGTGGTTATTTGCATATATTGTAGGCCTTTTCTCGGCTTTTGTATTTTTCTAATGATTGTTGCTACGGTAACACTACTTAGGAGTTTTGTACATTCTTATATTTTCTTCTTCCATTGATTTATTGAGACTGGCTTTGTGTTTAGTTCGTTTTGTCTCAAAGTTTTGATAATGTAGTTACGAATATTGTTATTTGTACGAAAATCCAATCTTTTATTTGAGCCATTTTAACGCCTAGGATTCTCATTCGAAATTAGAGTCACTGCCGTGTCTTAATAGAACTGCCAAACATAAAGACATCTCATCCAAAAATGTATCTTAAAAGCTGATCTTTAAGAAGTAATTTGGACTGCCTTGTTATTTTAGTTCCGCAATTTTCAAATCCAAATTAGATTCACTGCCGTGTCTAAAGAAAACTGCCCAGCATTATAAGATTTTAAACAAAATTAATCATAAATGCTGCTTACATTTTCTAGTTGTAACTGCCGTTTATTTGAATGTAACAGTAAAATGTTAAAACAAATTAGATACAAACACTGCCGTGTTTAAAAAGCCCAACGAAATAAGATGCCAACCAAATATGATTTTTATATTGCTTGTCATAAATGCTAGTTTAGACTGCCTTATAATTTCGCGCCCCACATTATTTATAAAAAAAAACATAAGAAAATGGTCTGGATTGGATTTTCGTGGAAGTAACTACAGTAATATTATTTTAGTTGACTCTTGTAGAGTACAAAAATTGCTGTGTTAATATTAATTACTTAACTACCAATTAATATTTGGTTAAATTAAAGGACTCTTTGATACTTGACTCTTCGTCCAATGTATTTTTTGTTCAAATAAAAATATAACATAGGTAGAAACCAAATATTGTCAAAGTTGAAACCTTCGATTTTGTCCTGTTATCTAGTTGCGATGCAAAGCAACATAAATGCTGTGATTGTTAGTAGTTGAACAATAAATTAAGCTGAATAAATGTCTTTGTTTTATTGTTAAAATTGACTTAAATTAGTTTGATGCAATGGAAATTGAACCATATTCTATTGCATGGTATTAAGGTTCCTTATGCCATATCCTATACAGGGTGAAAGGGACACCGACGCACAAACGGGTTATTTTTTTATCGGCATTTTTTTTTAAATCGGCTGTTCCCGACAAAAGACACGGCCAAAATGTATGGAAAAACTGTTTTTTTTTTTTTAAATTACCGATCAAGAATTTCTATGGGTTCAAAATGAATAATTATGTGCAGCATGGTTCTTCTGTCGTGTGGCCATAGTCGGAACTAAGGCCGCCATCTTGTTTTACCAATACAATTTCCACAGGCTATTTCAAAAGCCTCGTTGGTCTAGTGGTCGCAATCGCGACTGCTGAGCATGAGGTTCTGGGTTCGATTCCCAGGTCGGGCAAATTGTTATTGGGTTTTTCTATCAGGAATTTCTCAGTATCAGGCCACGGGGTCTGGATTTGTACCCTGGTTGATGGCAATAGACTCGCTCCTGCTACATAGGACTTAAACATAACCGGCGAAATGTGGATGTACTATTACGTACACCTCTGCCTAACCCTTTGGGGATTACAGGCGTGATGATGTATGTCACTTCACATTTTTTTACTCACAATGTCGTGTAACCAAGCGCCAAAATACCCATGCAGAACTGTAATTTGAAGTGAAGGGAAAAAGGCAGGAAAAAGACTGCATGAAAAGAGTGCTCGTGTCGTGTAATGAAATGAAAAACATCCAAAATATAAATAATTATATTTGTGGTACAAAAATTCACGTTACACGGTCACGTAACTTATTACAACAATTTCCGACCAGCAACATCGCCATGGCAGGCCACACAGCGGTACACTAACCTACGACTGATTCTACACTAACTTCAAACTTACAATAATTTAATTACACTATGATAGTGTACTACTACCAAGCGCTTTATTTTTTACGGTTTTTAACTTTTAACTTTATGAGGTACAACAGTAAAAGTGAATATAAATTAAGGTAAAAAATATTTTGGCGAGTGCGCAGTCTACAAAATTACTACATGCCTGCATTTCCTACTAAAAACTAATACATTCTCAATGAAAACAAGTGCTCAAGTGGGTAGTCTACGCTCGTTTCAAAAGAATTCCATTTTTGTCCTAAACCTTTTAAAAATCTTTATTATTTCAAGCATCGCCTTAACACGTTCGGAAATGATGCGATCTACTTAAACCAAATCCTAAAAGTTAGAAAATACTCTATAAATGGGGCAAATTCGTTTTTAACACAACATTTTTTAGAAGAATTTTATTTTTAGTTGTGTTTAGTCCAAAACTGACCACATCGTAACACAACTCACAAATTAGTGCCTGTCTGTCAAAATCACGCAAATGATTTAAGTCATATTAGTTAAGACAGCAGAATTTGAAATAGGTTGAAAGTTCACGTTGAATTTGACAGAGAGTACGTTGAGCCATTATTGTCTGTGTTTGTGGAACACGTGAACGCTGGTGTGTGGCCGCGCCGAGGGGTCTGCGCACTCACTCGAACCGCTCGTCGTTGTACGCTGACTCAGGTCTGATGATCTGGAAGACAAATGACACTTGAACCGCCAAGAATCACAGGAAAGCTTAGGCTACAAGAATTCAACCGCCAAGATGTCCTTGCCCCGGCTAAATTTGACAGTGTCAAACATGGGCGTGGAAAGGTAGAGGGAGGCAGATACACTATTCATTAATTGTGTCTCAAAATTACCCACAGCTCTGCGTATCTATGAATACAGAGGGAAACCAGGATGACATATAGCTTTCAATAATTGAGGTTACTCACGAAGGCGTCAATGTGTCGACATCTAGGTTTTGCAAGCAAAACCACTGCGAATTGAGGTTCTCATCGTTTTTGGCACAGTCCAAAGTTCCGTTGTACAACAGCAGGTCATCCATTAAAACCTGGGAAATTATAACACGAGCACTAAGCAGATATTCTAATCCAAAAAGACTCATTGCTGTTTGAGTAGTATCCCAAAGCATCTCGATACATGCCTCATCTCAGTTTTTATCAAATGCTGACTGGCTAAAAAAAGGTAAAAATGATTTAATTTGGATTACTTACTCCGAACTCTTTGACACCTCTCGTCGGAGTTTTCCCGTAGTTCCAGATCTTTATGCCGTACACGGAAACTGGGATATCGAATACAAAGTATACCCTGCAAAATAAACAATTTGAAAAGTAACTTATAAGAGAAGCATAGCTAATGCATTCTAGAGAGAGCTTCAAGATCTAAGCCACACACGAGTCATCAATTCCTCATTTTTACTTCAGACAGTAAGCGGTCCAGATGTGTTTAAATTATATGTGTCACCATTTTACGAACATTAGAGGAATTGCTAATGATCTGCTGGAGATTCGGGAATGGAATCGATTTTAGAAGAAATTTTCTCAATATGGCTTTAAGACCTCCTGGACAGAACTAGGTAAGTTCCACCTGTCTATCAAAGGGACACAAAAAAAATGTGATACATTCTCAACAAAAAATCGCAGTTTTTACGCTTCAGCATCAAGTTGCATTAAAGTGGATCATCCGAAAAAATAATTTGTATAGCTCCAACTCTCTACATACCACCCTATCATATGAAAGTACCAGAAGGAAGGTACAGGTAAAAGATGAAGTGATTACTGACCTATTGAGCGTATGCGGCAGTACAGGCGCGAGCCAGGAGTGTGAGGCATCTCCGACACGCGCGTTATGTCCGTCGATGAGCTTGTCGGGCGTGCGCACGTCAGCCGCACGCGCGTCCAGCACGTTTACGCTCGCCGGGTGCGCGCATACGTCTGGTGGAAAATCATAGTCTTATAAAGTGGAGGACATCCCAACACTTTAGCACTTTAACTTAGTATAGTCCCCTACCGAACGTAAGTACAATGAAGAATGAAGTGACTCTAGCCCAAAAATGTATATCAGTTGACTTGGATGACCACTTTTTACTTTTAGCGGGACGTACAGTCGCCATCAGATATATCGTAGCGGACGAGGTACTCAAATATTTCAGAGCAGCATTACTTTTCAATAAATTCGTTACACTAGATTTGGTCAATAACATCAGAACATGCAATTGTCACAAATATAAGAGCAGCGACTTTTCAATAAATTCGGAACACATAATGAGCTAAAAATATCAGAAAGCACAGAACATCAAACGTATCGACGCAGTCAGGATGATCATAAAGATCGGAACATTTATGGAAAATATACCTTAAGTCTGTATCACACAGTTTAAATTCGTTTCTATATTGACTTTGAAGTTGTCAAAAAGGCCGCCTCCTCTCTATGTGAATATACCCCATACGTCATGCCAAAATCAAAGATCGAAGATCGACATGCATAATATAGTGTAATTTAAACTGTGTGAAACAGACTTGAGGTATATTTTCCATAAATGTTCCGATCTTTATGATCATCCTGACTGCGTCGATACCTTTGTAGTTCTGTGCTTTCTGATATTTTTAGCTCGTCATGTGTTCCGAATTTATTGAAAAGTAATGCTGCTCCGAAATATTTGAGTACCTCGCCCGCTACGATATATCTGATGGCGACTGTACATAACAGAATAAAAGGCTACCAGGAACAAGTTACAAGGTGGGAAGTTTCCACTTCCAAATATCAGCCTTCTGTTAAAAAGGCTTTTTGTAAGAAGGTACTAATTTGGCAAACTAAGCAATCTTCAAATCGCTACACACATTGTCTCTCACGAATCAAACACATCGCAAAACTTACTTGTCTCAGTGACCGGAATTAAATTCCCATGCGGGTCGAACAACTCGACGCCCGTCAAACCCACGTAGTACGGGTCTCCCCAAGTGGAGAATATGTTGAGCTGCAGCACGAAACCCGTGGGAGCGCCCATGTCCAGGTTAGTACCGTATACTAAGCAGTCCATACGGAAACTGTCCGAATCTTTCGCGTCGTCCAACCTACGACGAGGATAAAACATAAAGTTACATATTTGTGAGCTCCCAAAAATACAAAAAAAAATCAAACTGACTGAATAGCAAAAGGCTAACAAATACAAATATTATGCCTCCTCATTCAAGACAATGACATCTAGTCAAATGACTGGAGTTTTGTGAAGTAGACATCAGTTTTTACCTGTCGTCAATAGCGAGCAAGTCTATTTGCTGCACGTAATCGTAGCAGGTGTCACCAGGAGCCCTACGCAGAAGTAGAGGCCGATAGTTGAGCGCCGTGCCGTCCAGATCAATACGTGCGTGCTTAGCCCCGATGTACGATAGCTCCATATTGGCGTTGTAGTTCCACATACGAATACCTGAATGAGGAGTAAGTTTTGAAGAAGATAAAGAATAAGGGTTGCGGTTCAACCCTAATACGTCTACAAAGATGACGAATTGTGTTCCAGTGGCTTAAAACTACGGAGGAATCTACGAACTATTATTTGGTGTACCAAAAACGACAAAGACTGTGTTAGTGACATACTTAATATTATTTGATGCTTTAAAACTTCGAAAAGGTCATGAAGGTGATGACGAGTCTCGTACCGATATCCACTGTTGTATTGGATGACGAAAGAGCCCGCATAATAAAAAGATCAGTGCCAAAATCACAAATTATTGCTGAAGACTAAGAAATCTAGGAGGCAACGTAAAAGTAAGTTCCACTTACTAGTAATCTCAGTCGGTTCCAACATCTCCATGACAATATGACAGAACTTGGTCCCGGTCGCGAAGTTTGTACACCACATGTCTTCAAAGTCCGTGGTGATGTTCCGCCCACTGAACAAAGCTTTGCACTCGATGAGGTTGCTGTGTTCGGGCGCCTGATCCTCAGTTATGAATGCGGTGTACGCGTACGCGCGGTTGACCTTGATGGGGTCGTTGTAGCAAAGGAGTTCGATTCCTGGTGAAGGACATAATGGGTAGGTAAGTTAATTTATCAAAGCTCAAAGGAATTTTGTAATAAGTATCGCGATTACAAAGAATCTTGAAGAAAGAGGCAGCATTTATGCTTCACCGGAATGCCGCTATTCGAAAGTAATTGTTATAGGGAATGTAGAAATATCGACAAAATTAATTGAAAACTAAGTGAAACTATGTGGTGCAAAATCGCTATCTTACTCGCGTGATGATAGTGCTTCGTCACTGCCAGCACAGTGCAACGGAATGTGTGCAATTATGTCAGCCAAAATGTAAATTGTACTTTTACTGCAATACGAAACCTACCAGAGTTTCAATATGGTAACGTGTACAGATGCAATGAATTTGTTTTTTTAAGCAACCAATTTAACTGAATCCGAAATAAAGGTGCGTGATGAAGATCTCCGAAGATCAAGAATGAAGAAGCCTAAGGGTAGGCAAGCTATTTTGACAACCTCACCTGTAAGTCCAATCAAATGCCTCTGTCCCCAATTAGACATGAGGGTCAGCTTGATCTTCTTGGCAACATACTTGGTCTCCTTTTCCTCAATATCCAGGGCTTCCAACAGCGCCGTAGGACTCATATTATGGTTGCTGTCATTGGCAGTGAGAGGTCGCTTGTCGATTATGTGGGGGTAGTCATTCATGGGTTCATTGTCCTTCAGCAACGCTTGGAAGTTTTTGTCGTTTTGCATTATGGACTCTAGCATTTCTGGGTCCTTTGTGAAGAGGATTGTCTGGAAAATATCGATTGCGTTCTAATTGTTGAAAATATCTCCCAGTTAGGACGATTTTATAAGCGAAACGGATGGGATCTATAATCTTTATTCATGATTGGTAGGTAGATAGATCTATTGGGGCGATAAATTCAACGTTTATAAAACATCATACCATATATGACTTAGCTTAGGTAACATGGTGACTTGCAACTTTTGCAACGATCGTGAATCTATGAATGAATAGCTTATATTACTTAAAATACGAGGAATTGCAGAAATCTCAACTCATGTTTGATACCAACATCTAATTGATTGTAATCGATAGCCGTACCGGAACTTCGGAGAATTGAAATCGATTTACGGCTGATGTGTTGGTATCATGAATGTATTACTATGTCATTATAACTAGCACCTTAGCAGGCATGATATAAAAAGACACGGTAATTGTGTAGTAGAAAAGATATCAAGAATCGAGTATTAACACTTATAACGCCTACTTGATTTTTAAATTAGTTACCGCCCACGTTCTCCTTGATGGAAATGTACCCGCCCACAACTATTTTCGACGCCAAGCGATTTTTGCTGAAAACTTAGTCTTGTTGTTGCTTTTTTGTATGTGTTTTCCTTTAAGCAGCGCAGGTATTCAAGACTCCTCCCTAAGTACCAAGAAAATCTATCAGTGGAATACTCACGTCGCCAAACGAAGACAGTGATCCTTTTAGTTCACCACTCGACCTCGCTATCTCTCCGTGGAATATTATTTGGTCATCCAGTTTGATCTGGACCAACCTCACGCCACGGGCCGAATATATGCGCGATTTGTTGTAGTTCTGCAAAAAACAATAATTAACGCAAACGTCATCCGACGTCCCTAAGGCACGTCTGCTACGGCTGAAGGCGATTCTTGACTGTCTGCCGTATTGTATGGTATAATGGTATCGTACTTTAGTTGGATTTCCAGCACTCGTGATTTATATACGAAACTTTTTTTCTCGTTGCCCTGCTTCACTTACCCATATCCTCATGAGAGCCAGCCTGGCGCTTCCAGCAAGCAACACAGACAGTGCTATTGGGTTCCCTCGGGGAGCTGGCACGGTCCACGCATGCCTTTCATCACGAGTGCGCATCACGCCGTCTATGAGGTTCTCCGCACGACCGTGCTTCGACTGGTCCCCTGTGTCAGAGTCTGTCCACACCTGTGATTTTGTTAATGGAAACTGGTTGTTATTTCTGCGTATTCATTGTTTTTTTTCAATACCTTGATAGAATTGCGATCGATGCTGACAAATATAATTCAGATCTTATTGTTGCTTTTAGGGTCTACTGGCAGGGTCTCGTAGCCTTAGGTAATTTATCAAGTTGGTACACGAAACCAATACTTAGAGATAGAAACAAAATTTTACCTTATCGTAATCAAAGGATAAACGCTTGTTTATTGAAATGACATGTACAGTTTAACATACCTTTTCAACTGTAACAGCATTGCCATCCGAATCGAAGAGTTCGATACCGTTTAGGCCTACCAAATATTTGTCTCCCCAATTGGAGAATATCTTCAGTTCTAATAAACGTCCTTCAGGCAACTCAGGGATAATAAACTCGTTCTTGACTTTGTCCTTATGTCCATGTTTTGTTGGAAAAGAACTTATTGAAGCTGGTTTCTTTGTCGAATTTTTGGAACTAGTTCTTTTGACAGAATTGCTGTGTTGTAAAGTAATGGAACTTTCTTTCGAGGCGAGTTTTTTACGAGGTTTTATCTCTTGAGGTCCTGAAATGTAAAAGTTTTTAAATGGCCGTATTTCGTTAAATCTCCTACAAAAACAAATCATTTTCTACTTACTAGGACCCAGAATCACATCATGAAAATCGTCATCCGCTGTGATATTGGCTGGTCTGTGTCGTGGAGTGACGTAATGTGGCAGTAAGTCTGATAGGAAGTCGTTTGAGGATGCGGTAGAAGAGTCTCCCCAATCTATTTTACCCCTAACGTTGTATACTCTCCTCCCGTTCTGGCTGTAAGCTAGAACATGCATTTTCACGACGTTATTGTAAGAACCTGGAATCGTAAGTAGATGTAAACAGATCAAGCCGTGGCCTGTAAAATCTGCACCACACAAGAATTTCTGTTCAGAGTGTTCAGATATCGGTTTTAAATTCAATGTTAACCTTTCGGTGGGCGCAAGGTCCCAGCGGAGTGTGCAACAGCTCCCAATTGCGGTTTCATCAAGATGTCCATCGTTGTGTCCAATGATGTCCTACGCGTTAACCTAGGAAGTAGAAATAATTGTGCTCACTTTTGGGTTTAGGTCTTATTTTAATAGTGTTTGATATCCTTAACGAAGTAAACCTTACCTGCGAGAATCCAACTGAGAACTTTCAACTTTATACTTTGTTTCCTCCAAAATTGGAGAATCACTGTTGCTGTTTCGAATATGCGTCTCTTTCATCTCCCTGAAACATACTAACTGTTTAACGTAGGCGTTCATAGGCATTGTTCGTCCAAGTATTGGCTGGCCCAGCCTTGACACGGAAGTTAAAGAGTGCATTGTACCAAGAATTTCCATATTGACGTCTTACCTTTATGTAGGTAAAGTAAACGAGTTCATTAATCATTCTGAGTGCTAATACAAAAAGATCGAACTCACTTGGTAAGGTTTTCAAGCCAGTATGGCAGCCCGTCCCTATCCTTGTTTGTATAGTCAAACCCATTTTGTTGATGTGCCATCCTTGAGCCATGAGATTATTGTTATCTTCGAAGAGAATGTATAAATCTATTGAATCTCAAACTCATTATTTCACCCACTCAATACGGTTAGTGATATTGAAAAAACTTCTTAAAGCCAGATCTGATCTACGTGATCACAAAACAAATAATAAAAACGCTTTTTATTAATATTATTGATAATTTAATCTTTCTTCACACTTGCCTCTTTTGAAACATTTTTTGCCGCTGTTTGTTTGACCTTGGTTGCTATGGTTACGATGGATCTACTTCCTACGGGTGTCTTGTATAGAAACGCTTCCGAAAAGTTACGCACAAAATATTTACTCTACCTATTTCAAATATTCCGTTTGATAACAAAAACTGTTTTTTGTCTAGTATTTTAATCATAGCCCTGCACAATGTTTTGGGCCATAAATGCTCTCAACGATTTGACAAACGAAACATCTGACGTCAATGTCAAAACGAAATGACGAAATATTTGACAACTATGACAAATCAATGTGTTGGTCTTGTTGCTTGTTGCGGTGGCAAATAACCTAAAAGCTGATTCTATTTCGATCAAGTTTTAAGTGAAATACGTCAAAACATATTTATAAATACTTTTTAAACAGACAACCATCTCCCGAGGTACATTTTACTGGTACAATGGCCGATCAGGATCAGAAAAAATTAGAAGAAAGGACGGTCAAGGCGGAGAGGGAAGCCAAGGCAATTGAAGAGGAACTGGACAAGATCACTAAAGGTGATCTGAGTTTTATCGGTGACCCGCTGCTAGAGAAACTTTCTACTGAAAACGAGAAACTTAAACATCGCTTAGTTATTTTAGAAAATGCGATTAAAGCCGAGTGTTCTGGGTCTAAGTCAACAGCTGTGAAAAAAGAATCGAAGAAACGTCCCAATTTGATCACTGACGTCAATTCTGTCCAAGGCAACATATGCCTACTGGATGAATTAAAAAATATATTTGAAGTTGCAATTGCATCTGCATACCCTGACCTGGAGGATCCCCCAGTTGTTATAACAGTCTCTGGAAATAACCCAAAATTTGGGGACTATCAATGCAACTCGGCAATGGCAATCTCACAACTGCTTAAAGCTAAGAATATTAAGACCAATCCCCGAGAAGTGGCTAACAACATCCTCAATAAAACACCAACTTCTCCATTCATAGAGAGGATGGAAGTAGCTGGTGCTGGATACTTAAACATTTACATCAACAAGATGATGGCTGAACATATTTTGAACTGTATACTACGGTTTGGTGTAAAACCTCCTCCAGCAAAAAAAGAACGGGTTGTTTGTGATTTTTCATCCCCAAATATTGCTAAGGAGATGCATGTCGGTCATTTGAGGTCCACCATCATTGGAGAAAGCATTGCTCGCATACTAGAGTTTTTGGGCAACGATGTCTTAAGGATAAACCACTTGGGAGACTGGGGCACTCAGTTTGGGATGTTGATTGCACATTTGCAAGACAAATTCCCTGACTTTAAGACTGTTTCTCCACCAATCTCAGATCTGCAGGCATTCTACAAAGAATCAAAGAAAAGGTTTGATGAAGATGAGGTATTTAAGAAACGGGCTTATGCTTGTGTGGTGGAGTTGCAGGCACATAACCCTGACTACTATGCTGCCTGGAAACTGATCTGTGATGTATCGCTACAGGAGTTCCAGAAGATATATGACCGTCTTGATATCCGTATTATTAACCGAGGAGAGTCTTTCTATCAGGAAAGAATGGATGTTGTAGTGAAGGATCTGAAAGATGCTGGGCTTTTAGAAGAGGATGAAGGAAGGTTGATCATGTGGGGCAACCCTGACAATCATGAGGGTATACCACTTACAATTGTAAAATCTGACGGAGGTTACACTTATGATACGTCAGATATGGCAACCATTAAAAACAGGGTGCATGAAGAGAAGGGTGAAAGGTTTATATATGTGACTGATGCTGGTCAAGCCACGCACTTTGTTATCATAGAAGCCTGTGCTCGTAGGGCTGGTATTATTAACGATCATCAGCACCTTGAGCATGTTGGTTTTGGTGTAGTATTAGGTGAGGATAAGAAAAAATTCAAGACAAGGTCTGGTGACACGATAAAACTTATTGAGTTACTTGATGAAGGGCTGAAGAGGGCTCTGGACAAACTAGTTGAGAAAGGACGAGACAAAGTCTTGACTCCTGAAGAGTTGAAGCAGGCTCAAGAAGCAATAGCCTATGGATGTATCAAATATGCGGATCTCTCACATAACAGGATAAATGACTACGTGTTCTCTTTTGACAAGATGTTAGATGACAAAGGTAACACTGCTGTCTACCTGTTGTATGCGTTGACTCGCATCAGGTCAATAGCAAGGACAGCACAAATCTCACAGGAAAAACTAGCAGCAGAGATAGAAAAGTCCGGCTTCAAGTTTGGCCATGATGCTGAATGGAAACTCGGCAAAGTATTAATTAGGTTCCCGGAAATAATACTGAAAGTAGCATCTGATCTCTACATACACAGTCTGTGCGAGTATTTATATGAAATATGTTCAGCATTCACCGAGTTCTACGACAAATGCTACTGTGTCGAAAAAGACAAGGAAGGAAAGATTGTCAAGATACACTACGAAAGATTAATGCTCTGTGAAGTAACAGCCATGATCATGGAGAAATGTTTAGAGATTTTAGGAATCAAAACAGTATCTAAAATGTAACTACTCAAAGTAGGTACCTAGTTTTAGGCATATCACAATAATTCTAATTTATACCAGTAATAATTTATAATGCCTAAAGGTTTGTACATTAAATAATAAGACAAGAATGTGTTTGTAAAATTTTTATTTATTGAGTTCCCAAAAACCTCTACAAAACTATACCAGGGTCCGATATCAATGGTAACATTCGTGTTCATAACAATATTTTATTTGTTAGAAAAAGTAAATACATAGAATAGTCACTGGAATTTATTTGTAAGGCAGGTAGCAGTATCAGACATTCAGCAACTTTGGTGCTGGCTGGGCCAGCGATAAAAGGAACCCAATCCGACATAAATCTACATATACAAATTACCCTTGGCCCAAAAGCTCGCTGCATTCAGGATTTTAAGCCCAGTGTCGGATTACTATTACTAGAATTTATCGATAAGAGCGTTACGCTACTAGCTCTTCACTAAAAGTGCTCATAATGCCAATAAGTTAGAAGGGGCAAACAATATACGATGTCTCGCTTCTACATACTACCGTCGCCTATCGAAGTTTTTGGCCGAGCCCTAGTATTCAGCTGCCGAGAAGTATGTGTTCATCGTCCAACCCGTTACCTGCCTTATACTAACTGATGCTTGTATCATCTTACCATCTAGCACAATACACGTCACATCACATTTAAACATCGTACAGACAACAAGACGAGTTATACCTCCGCAGAATTTTCACCCACACACGCCACTTAAGAAATTCTAATCATAAGTCAATAGTCAAAGAGCTCAAATTAAATAGAAAAGAGATTTTTCACATCGTTCGGAACGGTGGAAGCTCCTGCGAAGGTATTTTTAACAAAATGATTATTCCCAATAGTTATACATCAAAATCTAGAAGGTACATATTGGTTAAATACTCACAATTCCTGAATATGTGAATTATATGGGCACAATTTTCATCAATGGATATTTTTTTTTAAAGTCCAATAATATGTATAGCGTTTAATTTACACTTTATATCAATATAATATAACCTTATATGAAAGACCCGCAGTTGACATAAATATATTTTTATAAATATTATTAAAAGATGAATAATCTACTTGAGAATATAGTTTTCGGAGTTTTGAAAATAGAGGAGTTTGCGACCCAAGGTGGTTGAAAAAATAAAACTCCAAAGGAAGACTGCCACAAGAAAGTTTTGATACGTACTTTCAAAAGTATGGAATAAGTAAGGAATGTTAATTTGACCTACCAATAGCATCTCTGGAAGACTTGAGACACGCAATTGCTTTAGCAATATAAACATAGCGACATTCAACCGTCGTAATACGAATATAATTATACAGCAAGTATTTGGCTAGGTACAATCAAAGCGAGTATTACACACCGGTACTGTCGGCGCCACACGTTTCGATTATATTATTATAATGACTACAGAAAATTGTCTCCATCGTACGTATTTAATAATAGGACCCTAATAATATCCGAAACTTTACAGTTAAAACACGATCTGACGCTACCGTTCCCTACTTACAAAATACTTTGCACTTTAGAGGAATTCTCATCTATTTTGATATAAGAGCTAGGTATCGATATCGTTATAATTTCTACCTGATAGGTACCGTCCTCTAAAAGAAACACCCCTATTCCCTAATTTTAAAACAAATTTGAATTTATTTCAACTAATTTAGTGAGATAATTTTATGTTAAAAATGAATTTAAAATTTTTGTGCAATCTTGTAATTTTTTATTATTACCCTGTGATAACCTTGGCTAACCGGTTTTCATGATTCTATACTCAACCAATTCACTAAAATCATCAGCCGCGCATCTATATTGCAATTAGCCTAATTTTAAACCGCCGCAGGGGCACTGAGCTGGTCTATTGATCTTTTAACTACGCGACTGTATGACCATTGCATAAAATTAATTTGCATTTAACACACTTAAATGTTTGTAGCAAATACAATGACTAGAATTATTACAAAATCAAAATATAGCGCTTAATTCATGTGACACTAAAAATCCTACGATTTCGTAATCCATTGAAAAATTAACACATTTTATCATAGTAATGCTATCGCTTTAGCAAGAGTATTTTAGTTCAAACAGGTTAAAGGTCTGAAGTATATAGGTGTTCGATTCTCTCCGTCCATTGTGTGAGCAACTGTCTAAGTATGGACGTGCGGTGCCCCAGTTCCAAACAGACTCAATTGTTTAGTTATCGTAACTCGAGCACAGTGAATAATAGCGGCGGGTGCCAGCGTGATAACTACATGGTGTCATCTCCACACACCACTCGCAAGTACACGTTCAAACTTTCATTAGGTAGGTACTACCACCAACGGTATATTCGATCTCATCACTATCGAGATTCTAGTGAACGTTTGGAAGTCTAGCAAAATATTACCTAGTCACACGAACGATTGAGCAATCCTTAAAAATTCTAAATTGGGGACATATAAATAAATAATTTAAAATTAAATAAATGTTCTTGAAGATGTTAAAATTTAAAATCCTATTCCGTAGACACGAGATGGTATATACATTCAACTAGCTACACTATAACGTACTAATACTAAGGAAAAAGTCACATTGAGGTGTATAAAAGATTTCGCTGAAAAAACTGGATTCCATATAAGTATAATAAGTTAATAGGTATAAATGTTTCTAAAAACCCTCAATACGATTTTTTTAAATAGTTACTCTAAAAAGGGTTGGATTGGTCTCGAGATTCTGAGATACGACTACAAACACTACAACAATAGTACAATAAGTTCAACAATATGTTACAAAATATACACACATTTACCATTATTTGTAGTAAGTTTGGCCGAACGTGGTTCATGCTGCTAATACATCTAATAAATACTTGTATCTAAGTGATTGTGTTGGAAACCGATAGTGAACGCGCCATACTGCACTCGAACAAGCTAGCTTCACACAGATCTATGCGCTATAAAGCCATGTACACACAACAAGGGAATGTCTTACATCAAATGCCATGGCTCGAGCGCGCGGTGTTAACGTAACGTAAATACGTCTATATTCAAATTAAAAATACTTTTCTCACATATCATATTTTCATGATTTTAAGAATTAATTTGTATTGTGAATGTCACTGGCTGTGATTGTTGCAAACAATTAAACTGAAATTCTATAGGATTATTGTATTTTCGATTAAAAAGTCGACGTATTTACGTTACGTTTACACCACGCGTTCGTGCTAGGGCCTCAGCTTCAAGGCGACCAGCGATCACACACATCAAAAGCTCGATTCTATTAAAATCGCTAGTCACTTGTCATCTGATGCCTTAATGTAAGTTGTGGAGGCGTTATTTACCACTTTCTCTGCGTTTGTATTTTTCTGTACAATTTCATTTTAGTTGGCTTCGAACCACCTACTCAACTTACATCGAGAGCATTGAAGTCGAGGGCGGAGGGAGGGGGGCGGGGGCTTCAAGGTGTAAGAAGATCCAAGGGGGACTTCACATAAAGTACACTATAGTTTCTTTCACATCCCCATCAAATGGATATAGAACGAACAATTTCTTAGTCTAGAAACTGCGAAGGACTACGTACTTAAATTATTACGTATTTAAATTGATGAACTACCCTCTTCTGAACATTTGCCCTTTCAAACTTAATTGCTTTTTATTTCGTAGAAACTCCTACTCGATATTTACCGCTTTCGAGATAGGACAGCAACGGTCATGGCGGACAAACATTTATCCATAAATAATATACAAGAATGGAATCGAGTTGAACCGATTGAAAAGTTTTCAGAAGTTTGTAGGTACGGAGCGGACGGCCGCGCGGCCTACGCCATCCTTTAGTAGATGACTTTAACGGGCCGTCCATAACGGTAGAATGTGGGTGTGCGGTAATTCGATAAACTTACTTCGCAATTTCCTGACGAAATTATCGACCGATTATTCGATTACGAGCTCCGAGGCAATGTTGCTGAAAATAATTAAAAATGAACACTGCACCGTACTTTCGGTGTCGTGGAGCTCACTATTAACAATAAATCACTTTTGAGATCGATTTTACCAAGTCGCTTAAAAATGAATTGTATTTTGAGTTCATTGACAATTTTTACCAACTCAAAATATAATTTTGATTAAATTACAACTCAGTATCTCGGTCGCTCCTTGTAAAGTACTTGTATTCAACTGCATCCAGTCAGACTGGGAGCCAACCTGAACATAGTTGGAAAATGCTAAGCAGGTGTGAGATCTTGAGATGTATCTACCAATCTCCAAAAATGATTTATAAATACGAGCCGTAGCGTAGCCGTAACGTATCTACTACGGATGCTGCTCTGTGTGACCTTGATATGACAATATTGATTGCAGTATGGCGCGGGAGGCCGGAAACTAACGTAACTGTATACCATGTATCCACCACCCCACTCGAGCACTCTACGATATGATAATAATCTACTTGCATACGAAATTATTCGACAAAGTCCCTCCGACCCATATGCAAAAATGGTTTGCAAAGCTGCGGGAAATATAAGGTTGAATTTTCTTGCAAAAGAATTTAAAAATAAATGAGTTTTATAGGCTGGCAAATAGATTAAGCGAAAACTAATGCTAGTGTTTCGTAATTATGATCACAGTGATTGCAAACTCATGATGAACACAAACTTTCGCTATAATGACTGCAATTAAGTGCTCAGCCTACCGAAAAAATCAGATCCATCAGTGATTATATGTCGCTTATAGTCTGGGGCACACGGGTATACATTCACGATCGGTTCCGGCCGACAGCATAAAACGTAGTACCCTATACTAAAGTCTATTCCAAATCACTACATAAAAGATTCACACACACATGACGAAGACGAGTTCACAAAGCCGCAAGATTGCAGCCGCAATTCCGTCAATAGCCCAATTCCGACATCGGACGATTGTCGGCTGAATTATTTAATTTGCGGCCTTGTTGTCGAGTTAGGATACAAAAATAGCTTTAGAGAGCTCTAATAATGGAGATTCAATAGGTTAAACGGCAGTCTTCAATGAGATTTAAGTTCTGGGAAGAGATGTCGCAGTATGGCCAGGTAGTGCACACTGGCGGCTAGCGCGACGAATATGTGCCAGATGGCGTGCGCGAAGGGGATGCGGCCGTCCGACTTGAAGAAGAACACCCCGGCCAGGTACAGTAGGCCGCCCATCTTCAGGTCTGACATCGCCGGGAACTGGTGCTGGAAAACAAATGAAACACGTAAACATGCTACCAACAACAAAAAAGAACATTCGCAATAGATAGCCCAATCAATAGGATAATAAGACCACTTAGGGCGTTTAAACTGTCATGCTCATTACGTCACACAAGTGGATAAGTCCTGTCTAGATTCTGTTTTGTATCCTAGTTTTCTTATTAAGATACCCGAATGCTTGAGCATATCTGCATGACCGCAAAACACCATTAAATTATTGCACTTAGTTCAATCACTTGGGAATTCGGTACACTTGGCTATCTTGTGCACATACAAAATTACTAAGACACATTGACGACGCTAAAGCCTCTATATTGCATGCAATTTACACAGCACACAAAAACAAAGATATCTACCAGAATAATGACACCAAATAAAGCTATGATTGGATAATAAAAGGTGCCCCTCCCCTGGTCCTATATCAACAGAGCACAAATTACTAAGGCAAGTTTAATGAAAGGACGCAGTTCAACAACCGACATCGCTCGAAATTGCCTTACAAAGCAAATACACGTAAAAAACCCTGAGCATTGACAATACTGGGAATATTGCTAAGATAATCAAAGTAGAATGAAAGATATAAATAGAACGTATATTTTTAGAACACGTCGTTAAAAAAACATGAGACTCTGTACTTAGATTTTTAGAACTAGTAATATTGTCTCTTTCAAGTAAAATCTTTTTGAGGTGTTTCGAGGTAGGATGAATAGTAGTCAAGTAGCCAAGGCATCGAGGATGAAGGAGGAAATAGCACTCGAGTGGAGAGCTCTTGTTCAGCAGTGGTTTTCTATACAAGGTGGAAGGAACACCGACGGTAAAACGGTTACCACGAATTCAGTATAATTATTATTCTGGACGAAAAATTTATATGTGGTTACATAATTATAAATTTTTCGTCGGTTATGAAAAAAACTGCTGTTTCCTACAAAACTGCAATACCTACACGGTCAAAATGTATGTAAGTACTTATCTTTTTTTAAATTCCCTATGAAAAATTTCATAGGTTCAGAATGATGTACTGAATACGTCGTGGTAACCGTTTAACCGTAGGTGTCCCTTCCACCCTGTATACTACTGATCATGATGCAGCAATTTCCAATACTAAAATAACGCCAAACACAAATAACAATATTTGAATACTGACAAGAGTCGGCATGTAAGAATTAGGAATGCTTCACCAACAAATAGTCACACGTGGATTTGAGTAGTGCCAACGTTTAGTGACGTTGACGGAACAATTATGTTTACCTCGTGAAAGAAATCGAGCTTGTAGTATATTTATAGAGGTTTAAAAATAATTATGGTGTATTCAGGGGAAAATATTAATGGGTGTTGTTTTCTACGGTGACCAAGTCCACGGCTCTATGCGCAGCATAGATGCGAAGGTGATCAAATGGGACTGCACTATGAAATTTCAAAATCACCTATGCTAAAAGCAGCACGTCTGATAAAGCCTTAGAGGTCTAAATTGGAATGCGGGACTGTGAGCTGCGGAACTGTTGGGCTGCGGGACTGTTCGAAAGAGATACCGCGGCCCTGGAAGGAACATGGATGGCTTTTAGTCAGTAAAAGTCTGACACTCCCTTCCACACCGCCCTGAGCGGGAGGGGTCATTTGATGATCCGAAAAAGAAAAAAAAAGAGGTCTAAATTAGTTGGGCACACTCGAAATAGACACTTGTATTGTAACTTAAGCCGCAACCATTAATTTAATACGGAATCATACATAAGTGATCGTTAATCAAAAAGCTGATGCTGATATGTCGATGTTATAGAAAATATTAAAATACGTTTTCTTCAATAATTGATTGATAGAACTGAAAGAAGTGGCATTATACCGCGCGCTGAAAGTGCTCGGTAAACATTTTACGGTATGTAAACATTTCACATAACATAATAATAAAATGCTGCAGTTGACTTTGAAAAATGCGAAATGGAAACGTTGTCGGTGAGTACAGTCGGCAGCACATCAAGTTACAAACTGTCATATTTCTCCAAATGATTTTAAACCACAAGAAGTCGTGCTGCACTGATCTAAATACTGATTGGGATGCATAAGGCGGGAGAGTCAGACTTCAAGATGAGCATTTGTTTTGCATATTTAAAGGATTCCAGTGTAAACGGGCTGTGCTATGAGTATTTATCAGGAGCGCCGTCCGGATTTTTTTCTGGGGTCGCGTCTTAAGGTCCACGAAAAGAGCGCGAAAATTTCTGCAACGTCATGGGTACTTTAGTTTTACTTTCGATATTTTAGGTATTTTATTTCGGCGGCGGCGGCGAGGCGGACCCAGGAAGAGGTGGCCTAAATGATGGATGGCCTGGACGCGTAGCGTGAGGGTTGGGGTTCCAGGTGGCGCAGTTTAAAAACTTCTGGAAAGACTTAGGGAAGGCCTTTGCTCAGCAGTAGAACAGGATAGGTAATTAAAAAAAACAGGGTAGTTCTAGTGAACCCCTTTGCGCCCATGATACCTAAAGCGGGATCTTCATACAAATTACACGAGCGACTATAATAACAGGCAGTATCCCAAAATTTCACCGATCACCGCTTCCATTAAATATTTCGGCCTCGGGAAAGTAATTACACACGCCACACGATATCGCTCCATATAAAGACCATTAATTTACAACACAATAATATCAATAGTACGGTATTGATGAACCTTCGTACGACGATAATAAACACTGCTGATAATTAATTTCATTTTGATTGTTCCATGTCATATATGTATTCTTTTTTGTATTGTAATATTATGTCGTTGGTGTAGTGACCGCAAGCGCGACTGCTGAGCATGAGGTTCCAGGTTCGGTGTCTACGTCGGGGAAAGGTTTGTAACCAGTGGATGGTAATAGGCTCGCCCCCTATAAGATGGGACTTAAGGTGGAAGCGCCAGGGTAGATCGCGTTTAAATTTTCTTACGTTTTAGGCAATGTCAGGTCAGTGTCAGCTTGTATGTTGATTAAAATCATCAATACGCCCTTTTTTTCGGATGGGTAATCATCAAATGAGGGGTCATTTGATGATCCCGCTTTGGGCGGAGTGGAAGGGAGTGTAAGACTCGTACTGACTAAAACCCATCCATGTTCCTTCTTTGCCCTTTGTGTTCCAGGGCCGCGGTATGTCTATCGAACAGTCCCGCAGCCCCGGCAGATCAAGTTTAATTCTATCAAGATCAAGTTCATTTAAGTTCATTTAATCCCATTGAATGACTATTTCATGAAAAAGTCATAGAATAGGAATAAACGAACTTAGAGGGTCGTATTGATGATTTTAATTATTATAATTATATTTGAATTTCGCGGGCTACGCTGGCGTTTGCACCTTAACTAATAAATACCCCGATTTTTTATTATGGTTTAACAAGTAGAGAAACTTATGGCAAACAGTGGCTTATGATGATGAGTATGTACCAAAGACGACCTGATATTGCACGTTTCATAACCCGAAGCTTTTGAGGTAGTACTCACATCAAGGCAAAGCAATTTCCTGTCCTTAAAATTACTCTATTACGTTCATATTTCATCCATTGGATAATACGAGTTAATTTATGTAAAAAAATAAATATTTGTGCTTCTTTGAAGAAAAAAAAATACTTGAACGTCCGGATGTCTGTGTGTATGGAGTCTTGTTTGTTTTGTATTGTATGTAGTCATATTACCTGCCAAAAAAATATCATATCGAGAGCGGGTTTTTTTTTGTTAGCTCTAGAATTACAACGATTGATCGCCTTTTTCATTTCAATATACTAGTCCGTGTGGTTCGTTAATAAAAAATATCTTTGTTAAATTAAATGAGCGTTACGAGGCGTGCATTTTGGATTTTCCGATTTTTTATATTCATTGCTAGGATACATCAACCAAATGGATTAGGTTAGGTTAGGTTAGAATTGTGACCAAAAGCGCGCGAGCCGAGCGAGCGCATCGAGCGGTGCCGTTACATCCAAATTGGTTGCATTATAACAAACTGTTACCGGCCGCACCTAGGTATAGCCGGCTAGAACTAGGTGTTACCTTACTTCGGCTTTTACCGGTAACATATACATACTTCAGACTGATTTTCTCTACCTACATAAAAATGCATGTTCATGGAATTGATATTGGAAAAGTAAATATTATTATAAATGAGTAACACGAAAGCTTTTATAAACCCACACATATTCACTCACTATAAATAAATATCCCCTTCAATACTCTGATACGGCACAAATAGTTCTCTAAAAATAACTGCAAGTTTACAATCAATAGAAACTAACTATAATGCTAGTGTTACAAATTAGCTACACATTAAATATTTAATTAAACACATAACATTACGCCTGTAATCCCCAAGGGTTAGGCAGATGTGTAGGTACCTGATAGTAGACCCACATTTCACTAGTCTAATAAAGGGGCGAGCCTAATGCCATCAACCGGGCACAAATCCAGACTCCATGGCTGCTACTGAGAAATTTTCGATGGAAAAACCCAATTAAACTTTGCCGACACTGGGAATCGAACCTAATACTACTAGCTACAAATAACGTGTAACTACAAATTAAATGTTCAATTATACAGGTTATTTTTACCTAATCAGGGCACTGAAAATGCTAACGTATTGGGAAACAACAATTTTAAATTCAGTCATGCATTATTGAATAGCCTTCCAAGTAGGTTTTAAGTGATGTGTTTCGAACAATTCTGTTAATCAAATATACATGGCAACCCGAAAAACTACAAGTTGTAATTTTATTGATATAACTGAAAACCTGAAAAGGGCCATTGTACTCATCAATAATATGAACAATTTTTAATATGTTACAGTGGATTTCAGGATAAGACTCGAAAATTTCGAAAAATACTGCTGTTTCTTTTTGTCGAGTTATGCGAACATAAAAATGTATAGAGCAGCTTATTTTTTTTTTTGTCAGCGTTGGTCCCTTAGTCAATTTGAATTCCACATAATGATGAGAACTTACTGCTTTTGAAGTTTTCAGTTATTTTAATTACACTTCGTAGGTATACGTTGGAAAGTTTCGCAGCAAAAACCGCCAAAAAAGCCGTTTTACCCAGAAATTATGTTTAAAAATTATTGGCGGCTTTGATTAGTTCTAGTTATGGCCACGTGTACCTACATCTTAAATTATTATGACAATATACAATCTGTACGTTCAAATCGATCTACTGCCCTGTGCCACATGGATAGCACTTTCGTCAGCGTGCATTAGTTTCTTTCCGGGTGCAAGTGTCAGGGCGTAGGTCATGATGAAATATGGGCTAACGGGCCACCTAAATCGTCTTTTTTATATCCGACTAGATTCTGCCCGCAAACTTGCTAGCGAGGAATTTAATTATATCTACCATAAAACATATATTTCTCTGGAATTCGGCATTAATGTTCTATCAGTGAAAGAGTTTTTGACATCGGATGGCCAGTTTCGGAGAGCCTTATACATTCAAACTTAACCTCTTTAAAATGAGTTTGGAGTCGGTTTAAGGACTCCCAGAAAAATCGGGCATGCTGTGCCCAGAAAGTTATTAACAGAGAACAAAGCAGAAACAAAAGCTTCAATGATACCGCTGCAGTCACCTTCAGTGAATATTTCTGAGAATTTTGTTTATTTTGCACACATTTTGTTTCATAAAAGGAAGCAGAATTTAAATTAAACTGAATAGTTACTTCGTATTAAATGGGAGTCGGGAACATTCGCCTTAACGTGAACAATGAACACAATGTACGTACTCCGTAATATTGTAGTTTCAGGTAGGGTTACCATCCGTTCGGATTTGTTCGGACATCCGGCCCTCCATCCAGAATTTATCCGGCCTTGTCATTTGTCCAGACTTTTCAACATATTTTTTCTATGCTCTTTATTATGATAAAGTTTTAAGTTTGGATGTTTTGATGTATCTTCAGAACTACTGATCCGACTCCAAAAATTCTTTCATTGATAGAAAGCTTCACTATTGCCGATTAACATAGGATATATATGTTTCTTCGACGCGGACGAAGTCACGGGCAGAAACTAGTTTAATATAAACAGTTCAACAAGTACTTAAAAAGTAATATATCCGGACTTTGCTATAAACGTCCGGCTTTTTGTAATGGCAACCCTAGTTCGAAGTCTCCAGTGGGGATTAGAGATGGGTCGAGGGCAAAAACAAATATGGACAAAATGGGCATAAACTTGGCATATTGGGCATAAATGAGTTTACGCCCAAATAAATGCCCGATCATTGGGCATAAAAATGAATAACTTTGTTTTGTAAAAAATAAAGCAGGAACTTAACTTAAAATGAAACTTAATGTCAGTAGGTATTTTGTAAATTAAAATAAAAAGGTAAAGCATACTCTTCGTTCTCGTCCTCGACAGCCGGTGGAACTTCGTTGAGCATTTCCGACGTTTGGCTCCCAAACTGGAACGGGCCGGGGCTGCCTTCAAGCGGCTCTTGCCCAACCTGAGGGGTCCAAACGCCTCCTGCCGTAGGCTCTACGCGGGGGTCGTGCGGTCCATGGCCCTTTACGGGGCCCCGGTGTGGGCGCGTTCAATTAAGCGGCGTGCCGCCCACTACCTGAACGCGCCCCAAAAGGTCGTAGCCGTAAGGCTGATCCGGGGGTACCAGGTACCGCACGATCTCCCGCGAGGCGGCGAGCCTCCTAGCCGGATTGCCGCCATGGGATCTGGAGGCAATAGTCGCATGAATGCGCGCCTGCATGAATGGCGCGCGGGGGCACTACGTCGGGGGGAAACTCGGCTGCCGCGGCAAATCACCGCTCAGCGGACAGACCTCCGACGCGATCTCATGGCGACATGGAGACAGCGACTGTCGCAACTTTCAGGAGGTTCCTGCACCGAATCGGGCGGGAGGAAACGCCCGGGTGCTATCATTGTGAGGATCGTCCGGAGGACACGGTGGCGCACACCGTGGAGGTCTGCCCCGCTTGGGCGGAGCTCCGCCGTGTCCTCGTAGCGGCGATCGGCGGCGGCGACCTCTCGCGCCCGGCCCTGGTTCAGGCCATGGTCCGGAGCGAGAGGGAATGGGAAGCCGTCACCTCCTTCTGTGAAGCAGTCATGCTAGCGAAGGAGGTGGCGGGACGTGAGAGGGAGAGAATCTCACGTCCCAGCCGCCGCGGGCGACGCACCGGGCGTCGAGGCTCCCGGCCACCGTAGGCGCGGGCCTGTGGACGGTGAGTAATGGGTTAGCTCACCGTCCGTCCGTCTTATGACGACAGGCCGTGTCGACGGCGCGTTCGTGTTCCACGCGCGCCTCAAAGAGATGTCAGCAATCAGGAAGGGGCCCGCAAGGGCCGATGCCTGCCGGGGCTGCGGGACTGTTCGAAAGAGATACCGTGGCCCTGGAACACAAAGGGCAATGAAGGAACATGGATGGGTTTGAGTCAGTAAGAGTCTGACACTCCCTCCCACTCCACCCAGAGCGGGAGAAGTCATTTGATGATTTCCCACCCGTAAAAAAAAAAAAAAAAAACCATACTCTTAACCTTATTATATCGATTTCTGGTTTGTTGCAATATAAAGGGTGTAAAAAGACCCTTAACGAAGCCGAAAGGTACTTGTTCTACCCGTCATTGCGATCATTTTTTTGTTCTAGACCATACCTGGGAACCTTCTAGTTACGGAGATATTGGGGGTCAAATTTCACAAGTTTTTTTTTAAATACATGTTTCTAATGTAAGATTTTTACTTTAAACACCTTAACGTCCCCCGTACTATTCAATCCATCCATCAGCACAATGTTTTGAGTGCGTTACATTCAGTTTTACCGTAAAACGTGATTTTCACCCCAAAAAAAAAAGTCGTTTCCCAGCAATAATTTTTGCGTAAAGTTGCTTAGTTTGATGTACAGAATGCTTGGTTGACGGCTTCGTGAAGGGTCTGTTTACACCCCGTATTAGCTATAATCCAATATGTTTTTGGAAATTTACCTTTTCCGCACACTCAAATATAGCTATTTGAATGAAAAATTTAATAAAAGTTCTGTTAAAGTTTTTGCCCAGGCAAAAGGCATTTATTGGGCGTTTATGGGCATTTATCCGGCGCTTATTCAATGCGCCCAATATGCCAGGGCATTAACCCATCTCTAGTGGGGATGCGACCGAGTTAACTACATTTCAATCTCTCGACACGAGGCAGGTTCTAAATGGAATTTATGTTACATAATACAAAGCCCCGTGAGGGTAGACGGTGGAGGGTTGGTCTTGACGTGACAACAGATAAATGTAATTATAGCGGCGTATCAGGGATGCTTGCAGTATGGAATGACAATGAAGGTTTAAGGTTACATTCTAGAAGTTTACTCGAGCATGTTTCAAGGTGGAAAATTACGCTTTCGTTGAGATTAATATGGTCGCGATTAATACGGTTTAAAATTGCGATTTAAAACTTCAGCGCTAACTCCTTCGTTCTGTCGCTACTATTATCCTCGTGTTTTTAGGATAAGCGGAACATCTTTTCTTCTTTCATACATTTCTTACAGTCGTAATCTCAATCTTCGGAAGCGACTAATTATAATCTCAGTACATCCCTGTTTCGAACCACATCATCTTCCCCAAAATCCATCCATCGTTTCCTTGATCTTCCTCTATCTATTCTTCTAACAGCCATTCAAACTCCCTAACTTTTTGCATCAGTCCAGAATACAGGTCTAAAAATGGATCAAGTCTCGACCGACAAAAATACCATCCCATATTCTACATTACAAAGAGCCTCGCGTTCAAACACACAAAGCAAACTTTTTAATGTCAGAATGGTGCAGAAAGGCACTTTGGTAACTTGTGAGAGACATCTTGACGGCTGAGTTTCCCACTTTTGTGCTACAGCTATGAAATAAGTATGCTACGATGAGCTTGTTTTAGCCTTACAGATATTTGTACCTACATAGATTATTCGTGTTTCTGTTTTTTATAAGTAACACGTGTTTCTATCTGTCTGTCATGTAAGGTTACACGTGTCATGCGATGAAAGGGGAAGAACGGACCCTAGAGACGCGCCGCTCAAAAGCAACTGTAAGCGTATACTGCCGGAGAGGATGACGAGATCCTCATGTAAGGCCAAAGGTAGTAGAAGAACATTGTGTGGTTTAAGTCAGTCGAAGTCTGACAAGCTGAGTCGTCCGCCCCAGGCCGAAGGACATCCATGGGGAAACCACGCAAAAATAAAGAGGAGTATCAGTGTTCGTGGATGGAGGGGGAGAGGTAAATCTTTAGATATGGATCTTTAGTTACTGTCTATCAATCCATCATTTATCATGAATTAATCATTGTCACCGTGATATGACGCTGATGGATTGATACTTTTCGTAAGATCAATTTATTAATTTACTAGCGACCCGCCTCAGCTTCGCACGGTGCAATATACATATAAACCTTCCTCATGAATCACTCTATCTATTACTGAAAACTGCATTAAAATCCGTTCCGTAGTTTAAAAGATCTATGCGTACAGACAGCGGGAGCGACTTTGTTTTATACTATGTTAAGATAAAGATTAATCATTGTCACAGTGATATGACGCTGATGGATTGATACTTTTCGTAAGAACAAATTATTAATTATTGTTCACTTTTCCGGTTGCAAAGTGCATAAAATGACCCTGACATTGAGCCCAGTTCAGATACGGATCAGTTTAATTAATACAATTAGGTACTCATTTATGCATCGCAAAAGCAAACAACAGTTTTTTAAGTCTTATAAGCCTGTATTGACCCACTGCGGGGCAAAAGTCGTTTTCTCATGCATTACAGTTATTTTTGCAATCATGTGTACGAAACTAGCACGCTAAATTTCACGTTTATTTGACGAGCCTTAGGAACCCGTCTTACGACCGATGAGGAATCAACTTATCGACTATTTTCTCGCTCAAGTAACATAAAAACGAAAGGTTATATTAAAATTCGCAAAGGTCCTATTAAAGTTGGATTTATAGGGATTTTACAACCTTTTGCAGATGCTATTAAATTATTTACGTTAGAGTATAGACACACATACTAACACTAGAGTTAGTCTTCGGGTCAATACAGGGTGTAAACAGACCCTTCACGAAGCCGTCAACCAAGCATTCTGAACGCCAAACTAAGTAACTTTACGCAAAAATTATTGCTGGAAAACGACTTTTTTTTTTGGGATGAAAAATCACGTTTTACGGTAAAACTCAATGTAACGCACTCAAAACATTGTGCTGTTGGATGGATTGAATAGTACGGGGGTCGTGAAGGTGTTTGTATATATCTCCGTAACTAGAAACTTCCCAGGTATGGTCTAGAACAAAAAAATGATCGAAATGACGGGGAGAACAAGTAACTTTCGGCTTCGTTAAGGGTCTTTTTACACCCTTTATAGTTGATATACACGGTGTAAGGGAAACCGACACTGAAACGGTTACTACTACGTATTTATTCAGTCCATCATTCTGAACCGGGGGGTTCCCTCCCACGTAGAAAATTTTCATAGGTATTTTAGGACACAGCTGTTTTTTTTTGTATGTCGGGGGGCTCAGAATGATATACTGGAATAAGTGGTAACCGTTTTAGCGTCAGTGTCCCTTCCATCCTGTATAGCTGATCCCATGGTCAGCGAGAGCTCTCAAGTTGCTCTAGGGAAGTTTCTAGTGGCTTTTTCTTTTTGCTTCTCGCTAATCGCTCGCGGTAGGACCGGTACCTTATGTCCTTGCTACTTTATAGGTGCGCCGTATTCTTTTGTTTATCAGAACGAATTCACTTTCGATTTATCAACAACTAGCGAGGACGACCCGCCCCGGCTTCGCACGGGTGCAATGTAGATACATATTTACATATAAACCTTCCTCTTGAATCACTCTTTTTATTGCTGAAAACTGCATTAAAATCCGTTGCGTAGTTTAAAAGATATAAGCGTACAAACAGCGGGCGCGACTTTGTTTTATAGTGTGTAAAGATGTCCATGTTTTATTTAACTATAGTTTATTTACTAGTTGTGAATGTTTTATGTAGGTAACGATTTATGTATAGTCGTTTGAAAAAACGCGGCCAACCCGGCGAGTCGGACTCGCGCATGAAGGGTTCCGTCGTACCATCGTAGTAGTCCTCTTTAATTTTTAATTTATTTTTATGATTTGTTTTTACAGTACTACAGAAACATTCTATGAAAATTTCAACTGTCTGCCTATTACGGATCATGATATACAACATGCTGACGCACGTACGGACGGGCGGACGGACAACGGAGGCTTAGTAATAGGGTCGCGTTGGTTACCCTTCGGGTACGGAACCCCAAAAACATAACACACTATTTGCGTGACAGAGGCTGAGCCTCAGAGGCCAGTAAAAACGGAAGAGGTGTAATTATAGATGGTCGTTGTATTAATAACCTGTAACTGGATATCTTAGTAGCATAGATTCTTATGTAGACAACTTGCAATCTATACCGAACAAGAATAAAATATTTTGCAACAAGATCCGTTAACCTTTGAACTTGTTGCAAAATTGCAAATAATAACAGCCGCTGGGATCGATCTTTAGGTTAAGCCGTGCATGCCTAGGTTGGTCTGTGTTGGGTGACCACCCATTACATACCGGGTTTCCTCTGTGCCTCGGAAAGCAAGTCCCAGCTGTCATTTGTAGATCTTTGACAGTCGATACAGGTAGTCAGTGGCCCAAAAAGTCTGACAACCAGTCTTACCAAGGGGTATCGTATTACCCAGTACTAACTGGGTTGTGGAGGTCAGGTAGGCAGTCGCTCCATGTAAAATACTGGTATTCAGCTGCATAATGTTATACTGGAAGCCTACCCCAACATAGGGATATTGGGACAATAGCTAGACCCGGAACCACTACCTGTAAGCCATACAAATATTTGTTCCGTGCGGTAATCGAACCCGCGACACTCAGCGCAGCAGGCAATCGCCCAGCCACTGCGCCAACCGAGCTCCCCCCCCCCCATATTACCCCTTTATTTAGTCATAGAACTAACTCGTTCACATTAAAGTCTTTGTTTTCAATTGATATTATTTCCACTGTAAACGAAAAAGAAGAAGAAAGTTTATTGAATCAAACAAAGTTATGATAAAGTTCAACAAACTCCTCAGTCTCACTGAGTAATTAATCCCTTCGCATGTTACGTACTTTTAAAAGGCGAGTCAAGGCAAACCGCAATGAAAATATTTTGCGTTCTTAATTCGTACGAACTTGCTCACTACTAATCTTTTAACTTGTCTTAGGTAATGGATTAAAAACATTTTATATTGGAGTAATAAATATCAAAGAAGGAACATGAAAAGGAGAGAAAGGAAAGGAAAGGAAAGTAATAAATTTCAAAGAAGGAACATGGATGGGTTTTAGTCAGTAAGAGTCTGACACTCCCTCCCACTCCACCCAGAGCGGGAGAAGTCATTTGATGATTTCACATCCGTATAAAAAAAGGCAAACCGCAATGAAAATATTTTGCGTTCTAAATTCGTACGAACTTGCGCAGTTTACTACTAATCTTTTAACTTGTCTTAGGTAATGGATTAAAAATATTTTTTGGATTAATATATACTCACATCGATATAATTTATAAAACTGCGGTCAGTTTCAATCATGACGAAAATACCTCAGAAAATGTATAACCTCTTTCTTTTCTGGAAGTCGGTTATTATATGAGTGGAAGTAAGCATAAACAATATCCTGATGGCTACTGGCTTCCAATACTCGAATCTCTTTTAGTAATCTTTTAGGGAAACACAGAGATGATGTTTTATTGATACTCAGTTATGCTTATATCCCTATTAAACCAAAAATCGAACTAAGTTCAAGCGCGCTTTTAATTTGTTGTAAAAGTAAGTTGCTGTCACAAGTCTAAATATTTTTAGGCGACCAGTCCATCTTTCATAAGGTCACCATCCGTCCGAACACGTCCTGCTTTTTGTCAAGGACTTTTCAAATAATCAAATCGTTAACCTTAATCTTTTTAACTTGAAGATTGCTACCATGACCAGTTGAATGTACTTAGCTACTTATGCTGAGAGCTAACAAACTTACCATAGACGTAATTATGGACCTACTTATGCAAAGAGTTACCAACCATACCACAGACGTATTATAGTCATGAAGGTACGGACAAGGTCATGATACGAACGACTCTTGTGCCTGTTTATTATGCAAATAAAAAAAACTTCATTTACCTAATAAGGAAGAGATTTTTTTCTTAATTTCTGACCGGACGGAATAAAAAAAATGCTTTTTTTTTATTCCGTTGAAAATACCAAAGCATACAGTAATGTTTTCCACATTCTGATAAGAAATAATTAATTTCGTCTTTAATTAACATAGGTAAGTACATTCTTGACTTTATGCTTGTATGCTTAATTCTTTCTAAATTAATTTAGTATGATGACCTCGAATGTTTGTATTTTTAAATGCTTTGAGTTCATTAATTTTTAGAATATTTTGTTTACAATGCACGATTTAAGTAGGTAGGTATGTTATAGTACAATAGCTTTAAAAGGTTTTTTGTGTTACTAACAGTATGTGGACTACGTCTGAAATAAATGTCTTCTAGTCTATTCACCTAGCAAGGCGCAGTGATGACAGGTGGACTAAAACTGTCACCGAAGTGCGTCCAAGAACGGGGAAAAGAAACGTGGGTCGCCCGGCGGCGAGATGGGCAGACAACATAGTTGCCATCGGGGGGAAAACCTGGATGAGACGGGCACAGGAACATGGAGATTGGCAGAAGAAAAGAGAGGCCTGTACCCTGCAATGGGTGAATTCAGGCTGTGAATGATGATTATGATTCTATCCTATAGTTTTACAAGTTTCCACTTGATGAAACATTTATGTAGACCAAGTGTCTTTAAAAATACTCATAGCATAACCTAAGTGCGGGGTAGTTTAATTTGGGGGACGCTGAATAGAGCTCAACAGTGGACAATCAGCAATCAGTAGACTGTCTGGGTTACTCTGCCCTGGGGTACAAATGTGGTGTAGTACCACAAACGATGGCACACTTGATAACGTGTCCTGCCTTTCCTGTTGTTTGCACATTGCAGGAGCTGATGGACGCTACTGAAAGTGCCAAACTTGTCGCCAAATTTTGGGCTGACTCAATTTAGATTAATCTAGATCTAGATAATAATCATCGATAAGCACAGTAGAAGGGTAGACTGCGAGGGGCTAAGTTGATATCATAAGCTATTCTGTGGCTGAGGGAGTGTAGTTTTATCACAGGTATAGTCTGTTACGATTGTGACCTGACCTCGTTAAGGTATGTGGACCAGTTGGTCACGTCACATATCTTAGCTCGATACACAGGCACATCCACCCTCGAGGAATGGATGTTACATATTATGTACCTAACTGACATAACATAAAAGTTATGTATTGCATAAAGATACATTCCTTGTACATACTGTACCTATGTTAATTGTAATTGCTGAAGAACATAATACATTACTGTTTTGTTGTTAGCGATGTGTGATAGGTATGTGAATATGAGGAATTTTAAATGCTACCATTGTTTTCAATATTTGACTTACTAATAAAACTTGCTCTAGAATTATAAAAACCCAGATCCCGGGTCACGAACTTAAGAAATTCTTAAGAAAAAGACTAAGACGTTCCGATTAATGATGAAACATCATATAAGGGGTCGTCCATTAATCACGTGATGTTTTTTAGCAACTTTTTAACCCCTACGTCCCCCATGGTGACACGTGGTGAGGTTTTAGACTACCCCTCCCCCCCTGCCCAAAATCACGTGTATTTTTTTTGTACAAAGTATCTTAACAAAAAACCAGAATATTATCTTTAAATATTATATATAGGGTTATTAGGTATAATCTAATTTAATTCTGGAAAATTAAGCACCGTGATAAAAATGTCAAGGTCACGCAGCGCTTTTCGGTTTAGAAATCTCGCGTTCAAAGAAAAAATAAATACATGTGATATCTCACCACACTCCCCCCTCCCCCTAGTGATATTTCGTGATTTTTTCCGAACCCCCTCCCCCCTTTCAAGCCTCACGTGATTGATGGACGACCCCTAACACTAAGACTTGGCCGACCTATAATTAGAACCGGATATCATACTCAGCAGTATCGCTTCCGACCACTAGACCAACGAAACGTCTTCTCTTTAGAAAATATTTCTTGCTTTGAAACATTGTGACAGATTACGCGGCTGCTCCATGCACCGAGCCAGCAATTTCTACGAATTGACATTTACATCAGATGTGGGATACTAGACACAATCAATGCTCTCATTCAGTTTCAGCGCAGCATATAAACAAACCTCTATAAATAAATCTCACATATAACTAGTGACATACGGTTTATATTGGGTAACTCCTACGTATACGCAGAACGAATTTGATTAATGCGATGAAGACAGCTATTAGAACTTTTCAAGGAAGGAACCTTTTGGATATATGGGGACCCGCTGAAATTGTAACTCAATTTCAATGGGCTATCATATCCTCAAATTAACTACGAATTTGATTTTGTTCAAAGTAACAAGCTGTTAATTCATTCGTCAACCTAATCAAATGCTTGCCATAATTCGTTTTTAGCTAAGTATCGGAAGTTTCAAACGGTGCTGGTTTCGGCACCAAAAACTATAAACCAGTATATTTGAAAAAGTACTAAACGCAAATAATAAATAAGTAGCATTATTACTCCACTCATTTACCACTCCTAAGCATGAAAAGTTGGTAAAAGCTAAGTACAACATTTATTTATTTGCGCATTTTCGAACAGAGGTCGCCGAGGCGTTATATTTCAACGCTAACAGCACACAAGGAGGTTTTGCATGTCCCTCATACATTAAAAGAGATAAGACATTCAAATAAAGGCGAGTTCTAGACTACTTGTTGGATACCTATCAGTAGCGATGGGTTAATTTTTGTAAGAGGCAAGCCGGAGTACATATCTTTAATGTGATTATATTATTAGTCTATAGAATACTGACTGTGCCATTTTTCAAAGGGAATCCGGTAGGAATCGAGTTGTATAGAACCTTCGCCACTGATACCTAGGTTACTACGTGATGTCTAGGAATCCTAGACGACCTAACCACGTATGCGGTTGATAAGGTCTTACCATGAACTTTATTCCCAACACACTATAAATAGAGCGATTACGTTAAACCATTAGAAATACCGCGAAAAACCTACTATTATTGTAATATTACGTAGGTCATAATAACTTACATAATAGTAACTTATATTTGTATTATTATGACATAATGGAATTTATTTTCAATAGTGTTTATTCTTGCTGTTAAAATATTATGATAAGCGTTGATCATCATTTCGTCAACAAAGTTTGTCATGGCAAACCGTTGTAGAATAGATAAAGGTATCTCAGACTGAACCAATACATCTAGAAGAGAATAACACGGCATTATAGGTACGGCCTAAATTCCAGTGAATCTTTATACAGGGTGTAAACAGACCCTTCACGAAACCGTCAACCAAGCATTATGTACTTCAAACTAAGAAACTCTACGCAAAAATTATTGCTGGGAAATTACTTTTTTTTTTGGGGTGAAAAATCACGTTTTGCGGTAGGACTCAATGTAACGGACTTAAAACATTATGGTGATATATGCATTGATAAAGTTATAACATTAAAAACTTGTATTTAAAAAACAACTTATGCAAAAGTTGGAACTTTGACCCCCAATATCTCCGTAACTAGAAGGTTCCAGTAAGGTCTAGAACAAAAAAAATATCGCAATGACGGGGAGAACAAGTGCCTTTCGGCTTTGTTGAGGATCCTTTATAGGCAGAGGCTGCACTCGAAGTAGCAACAACTAAATATGAACTTTAAACCTTTAAAACCGAAAGCTAATCTTTATTTATGTCCAACTCGGTCAAGGTTTCAAAGCTGTTAGCAACTGGAGTAACTTTGCATGAATTCAAATTTATACACCCTGCATAAATTATACTATTCCGCTTTAAGAATCGTAATATTTTAGGAAGCCATTAAAACTTATTTGAAGCCTGAGATTTGTCATGATTATTTATGAATGCATAACTCGATTAAACCTTTTTCCAATGGGGATGGCTAATAACTGCAGAACGCCCCCTGCTACTACCCTTTTTTTTTTAGTTATGGGAAATCATCAAATAACTCCACCCGCTCTGGGTGGAGTGGGAGGGAGTGTCAGACTTTTACTGACTAAAACCCATCCATGTTCCTTATTTGCCCTTTGTGTTCCAGGGCCGCGGTATCTCTTTCGAACAGTCCCGCAGCCCCTGCTACTACCCTTACGTACTCCTTTTGCTTTCTCCACGTTCATACATCTAGTCATACACGCACGCAGGTTGCGAATACTACGCACCTGACCTTTCTAAACAACATTACTTTTAAGGTCAGCGTATGTCCTTCTACTAGGGTGGCGCGTTGTTATTTATAACAAAAGAAAAAACGCTAACACGTATAGTATCGTTAGTTACCTTCAAAACTTACACCAACTTTGACCGTAACCTTACGAAGAAATCCGAAGATTACTCTAAATTGCCACAATAAACAAGCCTCAACAATAAAGAAACTATTAGATAAGAAACATTAATTCAATCTATACTTACCACATGTAAATAATAAAGTACAATAATAATAATATCACCATAAGCATGCAAGCAGACATACACGTGCAAGAAGCGTATAGCTAAGAGCGCGCAGAGATAATGTGTGTAACTGGCCAACTATAAAACAATGCACTCAGATAGTTTTATTTCTGAACGCAAGGGTTATTAGAAAAGTATACACGGAGTAAGGGACTTCGACGTGCAAACTGTTACCATGCATTCAGCGCATATTTCAGACCCTTTTTTCCGGATGGGAAATCATCAAATGACCCTTCCCGCTCTGGGCGGAGCGGAAGGGAGTGTCAGACTTATACTGACTAAAATGGGTGGGTTTAAGTTGTTCTTTCTTAGCCCTTTGTGTACCAGGGCCGCGGAATCTCTTTCGAAAAGTCCCGCAGTCCCGGCACGCATCGGCCCTTGCGGACCCCTTCCAGCTTGCTGACATCTTTTTGAGGCGCGCGTGGAACACGAGCGAGCCATATTCCACCAGACCCCTCAGAATATAATATTTCGGCGGTTATTAAAAAAACCAGCTGTTCCACAGAACTTGACTGTAGAACTTTTTAATAAAACAACAGGTTCTTTTTAGTATCATAACATAAGCCAAAAATATGATAAAATTTTGCACGTCAATGTCTCTTAAACTCGGTTTTTTGCCTCAAAGGCTCATCATCAAAGTGAATAAGACCGTTGATAAAATGACCTTTAGAACATTACTGACCGTGTTTGTTAACACGACATTATGCACCAACGCAAAAACGCATTCTATCTACGCGAGCTCCAGTCAAAGTACAAAGCGTGCACAAACAGATAGAGCTAACTCGCACGTGATGTTTTCAGCACCGCAACTGCACTTGATAATTAATAACTTGATTAGTCACAGTTATTGGCACAACACTGCACTCATAACTGACCGCAAACGATAAAAGATCGCGAAGTCACGGTCAGATATTAGATAAGCCCGAAAGAATTTCCGTAGCGAATTTGCATAAGGATAAACTTGGATACGTAAACGGATTTACTTATTTAATAACATTAAACTAATGCAATTCCGCAATTCCGCAATCAAATAAGCCGCGCAGATTTTTCCTCAAGCAGTTACCGTGCCAAAAATATCACGTTACTAAGCCGTGGACGTACATTAGACGTTACAATGATGGCCGCTGGACCCAGCCCCATGACCAGATAGAGGAGGAGCTCCAACATCTTGTATCTCTCGTGGAATATCTGTTGGTAGGTGATGCCGAGGACTGCCAGCAGCCAGATGACCCAGCGCAGTTCTCTGAGCATCCAGCAGGAGAGGGTGCCGACCGTCAGCCACGGGAAGTAGGAACTCGCGATGAATATGTAAATCATTGCGCGGTCGCAACGGTGTAGGAAGTGCTTCATTTTACTGTGAAAATTAGTTCGCATTTAGCACATACAGTTTAGTGGAGGATACGGGCTGACTTTGAATTCATTGCTAATTCTTCTGAGGGTGAATAAAACTAACTCGTCAATAAAACTTTGGGTCCAAGTCAATGATTGAAAAAATAACACCTACAAAACTGCAAAATAAGAAGTATTGCACTGTAGGTGTATGAAACAGGTACAAAATTATTTTATACGCTAGTTGAGAACTGGTCACCCTTAGGATGCTAATGAATTAAAAGTCAGTCGGTATTTTAAATTAGTAGTAGAACGCTAGCTAGATTTTATGGTACAAACTGATAATAATTAATTTCTTAGTTGATTAGTGTGAATGAGTTGAGATGAGCATTGCGAAACTAACACTTAAGTTGCAAATTGGGAACTTTGTCCTTCGTTCATTCTTGCTTGGACTAGTAACAAAATACAAATTTAATGAGCCAAGTTATTTGAATATTTTAGAATATTATTAATGTGATGTCCTTTCAACTTCAAATGTCTTAATTTCTGGTATAACCTTCAGTCAAGGCTGCTTCACAATGGGCCTAGAGGCGTAAAATGTTGCACATGAGTTCCAGAAGTTCCAACTTTTATACACAGGGTTTAAACGGACCCTTCAAGAAACCATCAACCAAGCATTCTGTACATTGTATCAAACTAAGTAATTTTGGGCAAACATTATTGTTGGGAAACGACTTTTTTTTTTGGGTGAAAAACCACGTTTTACTTTAGAAATCAATGTAATGCACTCAAAACATTGTGCTGATGGAGGCATTGAATAGTACGGAGGTCGAACTTTGTATTAAGAAAAAAAATATTAAAAAGTTGGAACTTTGACCCCCAATATCTCCGTAAATAGAAGGTTCCTAGTTATGGTCTAGAACAAAAAAATGTTCGCAATGACGGGGAGAACAAATACCTTTCGGCTTCGTTAAGTGTAGTTTTACAACCTTTATACGTCATTTAAAACAAAAGTAAGTGTCGAAATAGGAGATAAAACTTCGTTATTCTTATCACTGAGAAATCCCATCCCATACGGCTTGTAGTCACATAAAAGTAATATAGAGCAAAAACCACGACGAATATTCTCATTCGAAGACAATGCATGAGGTCCTCAGCCAAAAATAAGCCCACTTCACTCATATAACAAGCAAAACTTGACACAGTGACACGATAGCATACACGCTCGAGGAGTTTCAAAACCATTTCGCTTAAAAATCACGACTTATAAAGAGGGTTGAGGGGGGGTTGGTTGGTTCACAATTAGTGCAAGTTTATTATTCAGCTAGCAATTATATTAAAACAGCAGGCTTGGTCCTCGGTGGCGACTCGCAGTTAGTAGCAAAAGGATTAAAACGGGCAAGTCATTAAATAAGAATTACGCGTTTAATTTTTGGTCGTAATGTATAAATTTCTTATTATTTTATTTACTAGCTCTAGGCAACGACTTCACCCGGGTGAAGGGTGCAAATTATACCGGGATAAAAGTTCGTGTATCCTGAACCAGATCATGGTCTACCTGCGTCCCATTTCATTGTAATCCGAACAAGGGTTAGGGATTGAAAAGGTAACAGGCAACAGAAAGTATCTCTGCTGTCACATTTGTAAGTATGGGAGTACAAATAAAACATAATATCATCACAAGATCAGTTTTTAAACTGTCATGGTCACTCATTATCAGTGACAGTGGTAGCGGTACTGAGTGCAAATAACGAACAAGAAAGAGGGTAGACCGATTTGTCTACTTAAAAACAGCCACCCGCAATAACTTTAGTTTATCCGTGATCTGTTGCTGCTTGCAACAGCGCCGAAATATCGGAAACGCAAAACAAACAGTAAACATGATCCCCGAAGGGTAACGGAGAGGTGTATCTAATAGTCCAATCACATTTCGCCAATTATGTTGAAGTCCCATGTAATAGGGGGCGAGCCTGTTGCCATCAAGGGGGCACAAATCCAGACTCCGAAGCTGCTACTGGGAAATTCCTGATGAAAAAACCCAATAACACTATGACGGACCTGGGAATCGAACCCAGGATCACATGCTCAGCTTGCGATCACTAGACCAACGAGGAAATAAAAGAGAGATTTGCTTGGTATTATAGTTTCCAAGCTACGTTTCTTTTAGTAAATAGATGAATTCATATTAATACCAAAATCCTATATTATTCATTCTTATTCATAATGCTTGTATTTTAGTAACAGCAGTTTTCGCACGATACTTTTTGAAAGGCCATTATGAAGCCTTGGTATATATTGAAACCATAAACAATATACACTCGGATGATGGCCACCAGGCTAAAGACCTGACCTATGTTCAGTGAACAAATAATGTTGTTAGAACACAGCAGGCTTCCTGCCAACTTGCACATCAGCTTAACGTGATCCTATTAGACGTTTCAACGCAATAAACTAGACTTGCTAACCTAGTTACCTGGCGCTTCTACTTGGGTCTGTGATATATTACCCTGACTGTTTTATTAGATCAGACTATTTCTTTTTTAGGGTTCCGTAGCCGAATGGCAAAACACGGAACCCTTATAGATTCGTCATGTCTCTCTGTCAGTATGACACAGGCACTTTATTCCGAAATTATTAGGACTACGCAGTTGAAACTTGGTAGGTAGATGTATTCTGTGAAACGCTTTACGATTTTTAAGGAAAAAAAAAAAAAGATTAAGGATTAAAACCATTTTTTCTCAAAGTCAATCGTTTGAAAGATAGACACTTCCGAAGTGGCAAAATGTGTCCCCCCCTCTAATTTCTAAAGTAAGAGGAGGAAACTTCTGAAAAAATGTAGGATTGTAGAACGTAAAAAAAACTTTCAACAATAATTGCTACGGAACCCTGTGTGCGTGCGCGTATCACTCGCACTTGGCCGGTTTTTTTTTCTACTCTTCTACAAGTTGTTCTTTATAAACAGATACCCTCCCGTGCTTCGAAAAGCACGTTAAGCCGTTGGTCCCGGCTGTCATTCGAAGATTTCAGAAACCCGAAAGTCTGACAGCCAGTCTTACCAAGGGGTATCGAGAAACTGAGTTGTAGTCAGATGGACAATGGCTTCATGTTAAATGCAACTGATATTCAACTGCATCCGGTAAGGCTAAGCAGATGGTGACTTTGTTACGAACTTCGCCAGGTTAACAATTCTTGAAGACGAGATACCTACTAGAATGCCCAGAGTGGTCAAAAAGCAGCACTAGAATGCCCAGAGGTGGTCAAAAAAAGACACTAGAATGCCGAGAGGTGTTCAAAAAGAGACATTTCAAGCAGTTTTATCTATCACTAATGTCATTAACTGAAACAGTACTTTATACATCCCTATGGTATACATGTCCCTAATAAAATATTTAAATGACTGCATATTTAAAGACAACAATGGTCGATTGAGTAGATTGTGTAATCTATCTTCGGTCATGTTGACCCGATGCATGCTACCCATCGACCCGTATTATAAACCCATTCAGCGGAAGGGTTATCAATAAATATTTGAGATGCTTTACGTGTTGATAAAAACCCCTGGCCCCTTTTGGAAGTAGATAAAAGTTTGACCTCGGTCCTGTTGCTGTGTCAATAAGTGAAAGTCTGAGGGCATGAAAAAATGAAATGTCAAATAGTTTGGGTCTGGATCTAGGTGATTGGATTCTGCAAATATGAATAAGGAGTAAACTTTATCCGTACGTGTGTGAAAGGTAGGTCAAGTTTGAATATTTACGCAGCCTAGATTTGACGAAAATAAAAATAGGAAGATGGAAGAAGTTACTCGGCGTAGGGACACTGCGAATCGTGACGCAAACTTATTTTTGTGTGCTTAGTGCCTAACCTGGAGTCAGAGTTTCTATGCCGTCCATGGGCCTCTGACTTGGCTTTACATGCCGTCGAAAAATATCTCTCAAGCATGCTGGTTTCCTCACGATGTTTACTTTCACCGAAGCATGTGATAATTATACAATACGCACATGAATCCGAAAAATCAGAGGTGCATATCTTGGGTTCGAAGGATTCTTACTAAACCGATCGGATTAACAAACGTTCGGATCCTAAATAACCGTTATTCTGTCTAAAGCTTACATCTTTCACAATAACAAACTACATCCTCTTCAATTCTGAATGGAAAATTTAAATCCAATTTAGGTAATCCATCTTTGCCTATTCAGAGCCCACACAAAGCGCTAATTTAAATCTGCACGAAGTGGCACCACATCTGAATGGCCTAAACGGTCGACGTGGTCTTATACGTAACAAGCTACTTCCTGCTGCCGACCTTGCTTTACTTCATGAAGCCTTAGGAGGACTTATACAAGGACCAGCTATTTATATCAAACACCCTTCGTGGAACTATGTTGTTTGCAGGCTTTTGTTACAGTTGTACGTAATTGTGACGTCTGGGACACTGAGCTGTTTTCCAATAAATTAATTAGTTCTTTGTGTTTCCAAAGTTTTTAATTATTTACCTGCCAAAGCCAAGGTTTCTTAGAATTCTGCGTTGCAACCTGAAAATGAAAGATACGGTCTTAGGGAATAGGCTAAAAATGAAATAGGAACAGTTGCTGGAATGTGGGATCTTAGAAAAGAAGTAAAGATAATGGAATAGAATTATTATTGGGTTGTCTATGGAAACAATGTTGTAGTCGTACCAAAGGCTGTTTGAATAGCCTCTAGTAACATACATCCAGGAACAACAAAAGATAATACATAACGAGGCCTACGAGGAAATGATCCATTTTCCTGAAAGCTATAAACAGGTAACGGTGATATCCGTTCATAATATTTTTATCGCTTAAGTAATAGGTTTTCAGACGTTCTTGTAGGGGTAGAGCTCTTAAGGAATATTGTTTCTCTGTAATATGCTATGAAGCTTAGCTGGCATTGAGGGTCCCAAAGGGAAGTGAAATGTTCAATTCAGACATTTGAACATTTAAAATGACGGATGGTTAGGCACGCCAGTATTGTATGAGACAAAATATTGTAAAGCGTAACGTTTCCGAAATATAAGCTATCACAGCTTTGCTCACGGCGCCATCGGTGAATAGATTCTAACTTGGATAGCTTATCTTCATCTTCAAATATCTTTAAAAAACTTATGAAATGCCATCAAAACATCACATCGTTCGCAGCGCAACGAGCTATCCATCGTCTACCCTATCACGGTTCTGTCAAATTAGAAATCTCCAAATAAATTGCTTTACCATCGTTAATTAGAAAATGTCTGGAAGCAATTTAACTTGTCTTGCTTTTTCTTTCGATTTATTCAACGATCTAATTCCTAACGATAATACAATCATGTCAACATTTAAATGTTTATTGTTTACGAAGTTCCACGACAAATTATCACCATCGTAAGCGATAAAAGGAGAATGTCAATGACATTATTATTGAATTCATATCATTAGTCACTGGCTATGACCATGTGCTCGACAAAATTGTAACGTTTGGTAAACGATCGACATCGTTCATTGGAATTACCCTGTAATTTATCATTCAATATGAATGCCAGCTATTTGTAAAGTTTTCTAAGGAAATTACGTACTGTGTTCTTTGTTTATTTATTAAGCAATTTAAGTTCCGTTTCCAGCTCCCATTTAGTTAAGTATTATTTCGTAAGTACTAATTCGTAAGTATCTATTTCGTTAGAACGTCTTGTTATTACATCTTTAAATCCGCGACGGCGCTGTTCCAAAATTAGCCAGCCCTTCATGTAAACAGTTCCTATAGATAGCTCACAACGTATATTGTAAGACGCGATCCCTAATATCACTAGCATCTGTATAGTCGGTTCCCTGGATTAATCTCTTTGAGGCGTCCCCGCGGCAGTTGCACCCCTCTTGCTTCGTTGCGCGTCCCCTCTCGCTCAGTGGGTGTAAAGACTGTCTGTGCCTGACTACAGTTTGCATTTAATAGATAAAAAATAGATCCTTGAAGACGTTATGCATAACATTGTTGTAGATGATAAAATTTGCAACACGGAGAAATGAAGAGTTGGCGACACAATGAGCAAAGTTATAGACATGAAGAAGCGGAAACCCTCTTATGCAACAGTCTTGAATGCTCCCTGAAGAATTCTACTTCGAATATAACTAAAATAAACACGAATCCACTGTCTTCTGATGCACAAACATCAATAGTGAAAGACTAAAGTAAGCTAGAAAGAATCTTCTTCAAGTTCAATAAACGATAAGGCATATTGCAAATTCTTGGCAGTGTCTGTATAAAATTAGGTCCCGAAACAGGATTCAATAACAGACCCTCTGTTTCCAAGCCCGAACAACTAATAAATGAATAATTCACTGTAACAGTTGGGTTGGGTATTGGACTGGAAAGCATTTTCTGATAATTGCAGAGCGTGGGTACTTGCTAATGAAATAGCCTGTTGTTTTCGTTCCTAGGTTAATGTTTATTCGTTAAATTGCGTGTTCATTAGGTCTCTGTAGCAATTAATTGGTTGTTTGTTTGTTTTACAGATTAGTTTCACGTGTGACCATGAACGAATATGTTTTGATTTATTTAAGGCACTTTTTCCTAAAGACCTTCGTTTTTGTCCTTGTGCATTTTACTGTGCCCGGGAAATCTTTGCGTGATTTTCTGATACTTATTTTAATCTCTTTCTTCAATAGCTAATCGATAGCTTCGTTCTGCACCTTGTATTAACTTCAGGGCTTTTCCAAAGAGATCTTAAACACGATACGTTTAAGTAGCAAATTAGCAATGTCCCCGCCCTGCACTAAAGTCTAGTTTATAATAGTTCTTATGAGCATCCCCAAAGTTCTAACTTAATATAGCCTCCTAGACTTCTCCAGGTTTGACGATGCCCAAGGGCTGTAGGCGTAACTCTTGCACTATTAGATCCAATTATAGTTTAACTAGTCTGAAGTGGCTAGGATTTCACAGCGTTTCCCCAGGCTTGGCAAAAACCATTTTCAATTCCTTGACAAGAATCCAAAATTGTTTTAATAAATCATTGGAAGCTTCAGAATCAGCTTTAAAAAAACGTATGAGGAAAAATGTGAATGACGGGTGAGACTGGGTAAAGTCAGAATTAATCCAATATTTTTCCAACACGGAATAAACGTTCAGCTCCTGTCAATAAACTGTCGTTTATATGGACGAGAACAAAAGAACAAATGTAATCAAATCACACATTCATGCACAGAGGAAATGGTTGGAACAGCGAATACTCGTCTTGATAGAAGACGGGCTATTTTTTAATCTAGCCAGCTGTCAGGAGAACCAACATGGGTACAGCTGTAAAGTGGCAATAAATCAGCTGCACGTCTAGCGGAGACCGACATCCGTATACAAGAGGCGACTTGTCACTGTGACGTTTTGGTTAACACGCATGTCATGCATGGATGAGAAACTGCTTATGGGTTCTGGAACTTAATTACGCAGTAGCCCTGGAGTTCAGTGGCCCATCGGGTTACAGAGAGAGACTGCCGCACAAGCAGACGACTACAAAATCGTTTTTCTTTTTTTTATAGAGATTATCGATGTGCCATATTTTCTGCCAGGTACTAACATAATGACGCCTGTTTTTCCAGGACGGTTAGGCAGAGGTGACCTATACACACACCCTCATTTCGCCAGTCATGTTAAGTCCCATATAATTGGCAGCCAGGTACTGTGTAACAGATTACCTTGAGAAGATATTGGTGATCGTAGACCACAGTTGGTAATATGATTGACGAGCCACAGATGGTGAGAATATCTGAATTGGCGAACTTCCAAACATGAGCGTAGTTTGGAGAAGCTATTATTTAACGTAGTTTGACTCCTGCAATTGTAGTCTTTCCGTATTTCATATTGTGATAATTTCTGCATAACATTATTCTTGAGTATTGTTTATTTACCGAATGACAACCTCCTTTGAAAATCTTACATGATAGTCCATCAGCTCCATCAGTTGATCGACTCTATCATTAACATTAAAAACGGGATATTTACCGTCATCATCATCTACCTAGCCTTTCCCCAACTATGTTGGGGTCGGCTTCCAGTCTAACCGGATGCAGCTGAATACCAGTATTTTACACGGAGCGACTGCCTATCTGACCTCCACAACCCAGTTAGTAATGGGTAATACGATACCCATTGGTAAGACTGGTTGTCAGACTTTTTGGGCCGCTGATTACTTGTAACGACTGTCAGAGATCTACAAATGACAGCCGGACCAACGGCTTTACGTGCTTTCCGAGGCACGGAGGAAACTCGGTATGTAATGGACCCATCCACAGACCAACCTAGGCAGGCACGGCTTAACCTTAAGATCGACCCGAGCGGCTGTTATTATTTAGCCACGAGCTCCTCGAGTTGATGGACTCTATCATTGACACTAAAAACGAGATATACCATGTTTACTATTTATTTTCCTAATGATGTTCCCGATATGATGAAGATTTCAACTGAAAGCTATAGAAGTAGGTACAACCGCATTCGTAGTTATAGATGATTGCTTTCCCATGGTTTAATAGGTCACCTTCGACTCGGAGCAAAAACAGCGGGGTCTCCGGCCGCCTATTAACTACGTCGTCTTGGGACTTGTTTATCATTTCCAAAAGGGCAAAGGTATATGGCTAATTCTGATCACACTTTGACCTATCTATCGGTTCATTGAAATCATTCGATTGATTTGGATGTCGAGATTTTCCTCTTAGGATTAAAAGGTTACAACCTTGTTAAAAAGGGTGTAAAAATAGATTCATCGACTCCTTCTTCATTCGTGAGATAATTCCCTCCAGTAAACTGTAGTTATGAGAAAAGCACGCTTCGAAGATTTCCATGTAACTTGTAGAATGTAAATATTAAAACTTTGAAGCACACAACTAGGAAGTTTTACTTAATCCCGCCTAGTTTCCTACTTAAAGATCCAATTTCTACGTAAAACGTCGTCTTTAAATGAGCCCACGCCAAGAGGTGCAATTACAGCTTTTTCGTACTTCAGTTGTCTTTCCGGATAACAACTGAAAATTTACCTCGTCATTGTTCTCCAAAAGATAAAACAAGGCACCAACAATGCCAAAAACAGTAATGACGCTATTCAACACTCGTCGGCAATTTCAAAAGCCTTTACCAAAATGTGGCGCTTGACTTATTAAAGGCTAATTAAGGTAATTGGTCCACAAAGGTTTTATTTCGGAGGTTCCAACGTTAAAATACCGCCGTTCCTGTGATTACTGGCAGGGGAATTGTAAATGCGAACGTTAAAACAATACTTGCATTCCAACGTGACCTTGTCCTAATTAATGAGCGCATCCATCCCTATCCGATACGCTCTGGGAATTTATGGCTCAATAAATAGGGGTTTTGTACTAGTCGTATAAAGCTTTATCGGAACTAGGGCGAGTGTATAGATATAGACACGTGGTTCCGGTACAAATCTCGAAATTCGAAGTGTCCGCACTTCGAATTTCGAGATTTGTGCCGGGACTGAACTATTCAAATGCATATGCCCGGCACTAGTTGGGAAAGTTGTATAGTGATTTGCGCCGCAGAGTCGAGGCTTTAATCAGTTTATTATGCAACCTAGGTTATAGTTTTTGTACTTACATCATTATAAAGTTTATACATCGCGGAAGGTCAGTGAGATCGTTGTATTGCAAGGGTCCTTTTAATTATCTCGACTGTGTAAGTGAAACAAAGGGCTCTATCAGGGTGTAATTTAGAATCCCGGGTTTAGAATTGTCCCCGGTGACTGGCGAATTGTAACTTATGTATTTAGTAACTGATTGCCTTGCCTTAGTAACACACCATCCATCCGAATATCGTTGCGATATTTTTATCCCGCAAGACAATAAGCACTCCATCTAAATATGTATGTGTTTTTCCTGTCTTATTACTCCGTCGTAACATTGAGGGTGGAAAAATACGTACGTTTCATTGCTTTTAATCGAGGCCAGCCCCCACGTTACAACGTAAAATATGGGGTGGGTCATTGCAAAGATATGTAAAGAGGCCAAGCTGTTGCTTTGCTTTTAACCATCTGCTGTTTCACTGGAAAAAACTTTGGCGCAACGGCCGAAGTTTACGCAAAACTGCCAACTTTAAACATTACGTTCCATTCCAGTGATTGGAAAGTATAGAGCTGGCCATTTGAACAAAGGAACGTATCAACTCGCTTTCAGATTTAAGGCTTCAAAGGATTTTAAGAACTTTAAGACGCCAAGAGAACAAAAGGACAAAATATCTATAATCTTAGAGGTCCTTAAGTGGCGTAACAGTCAATTTATTGAGTTACAAAGTACTTGCGATCGAGTTTATTAGACGTTACTGAGAACAATTTAGGAGATAACATGAGCAAATTGAATTCCGTACCGTTACTATTTTCGGCATGAAAATGCTTTCCGAAGTGGTAGGTACGCGTACGTCACGAATTTCGGGACCGGATTTCCGAATCTTGAGAGCACGGTTATCTAAAATGCTGTAGACAAAATCTTTTGCATCTCCGTGTCGCGTTAATTTGCAACTTTAGTGTCAGTGGCATGACTATCAGGATATTTCATCTGTCCTAGCTAGGTAACTGCTCCAAAATGTACATTTACCACCGATTGATACCGTGTTTTTAAGCTAATAAATATATTTTGATTGTTATTAACGCTCCACAACAATTTGTAAAATGGCACAAACTGGGAGGCACTACTTAGCAAGGACAGAACCTAAGCGATGAGAAGCAGTCAAGCAAAAATATACTTTAACTATTTGAACTCACGTATCAGACCTGCAGCAGCATACAGAATGGAAGGTGGTGGACACCGCGAACAACAGGCACAATGCCAGCCCGTAGACTACGGCGGCGATCGCTTGCGGCGCGTTTACGGAGCGCGTGAGCAACTCCCGCGCACCTAGCGACGCCGGCGCTACGCATAGCGCGTGTGTGCAGACGTTCGCTACGTTCTCGACCTGGGGACAAAGAAGAAAATGGTTCACTTCAAGAATTGAGATCCACTACCGGTCACCTAAATCCCTATTCGAGACTTTTAAGGTTATATTTCGAAGGCGACACGGATGGTTTGTATGTAACTCTATGAAAACGTTTCCATCGATGGCGGCATTGCTGCGGCTGTAGCCATTTTTATAGAGTGCGGCTAACAGTCGAGAGTAGAAGAGTGGGAGTAGTCGGCTCACGATTCTAATTGTACCATAGGGTACCCTAGTTATGTCATAAGTCAGTTCTTGGCGGCTTGTCAAAAACAGACAAATTTCCGCCTGACATAAACGTAGGGTATTTCAGCTAGTAAATTGGATTTTTATCTCACTCAACAGCTTTCTGTAACAGTTGGTTGGCCTTCCAGTTTTCTCCTATCCTAATAAAATCTAGAACTCATAGAGCGGAGGTTCCACATTCAACTGTCCTTTCTTTTTCTATTGCACGGTTGGCCTTATTTTTACCAAGGACTATTGGGCTAGTAGATTCATAATTTCCATCGTGTTCTACTTACATTACATTGCTCGAAGAAAGAATTCTAGTTTATACACAAAGACATTTAAGTATACTTCTCTTTGGTTATGCACCAGTGTCATGACAAAACTATACTTTTCAATTTCTTCAACTACGACAATGTAACATGAAAACCATTTTATTCTGAAATAAAAGTTAAATCCCACTGGAAATAAGGACAACTACAGCATAAGAATAACTTAAACTACGCTAAGTCACAAAGTTAAAGAATATTTGACAATACTGGTTGCAAAAACGCAAGACACAACCGTCTGCATTAAATACCATCCATCAAATTTTCTGTATAAATTTTGTTAAACTAATAAGGGATTTAATCATAGACGCTGAGTCATAAGATAAGTTTTAATTGTTACTGTTAGCCTGTGTCATCCCACTGCTGGGCAAAGACCACTCCCCATGACTTCCAAATCTTGCGATCTAGGGATAACGTAGAATACTGGTGTTTAGTTCTGTCCAGTTCGTCCCGCCATCCCTTGCGAGGTCTACCACGTCGCCTTCTGGATGTGTCAGATAAGTTTCTAACCAAAGAAAAACGTTTGGCCTATCTGTGGTTTGGCTAAGCAATCGTTATTTTTACTTAACTTAAAGCAGCGTTTATGATTAAATCCTTATCTCTTCGTCCGGTGTTATATAAACATAACCCTATCATAGCATAAGCATATATATCCATGCATAGTAAAGCATAATATAATGCTACTCCTCTCTACCCAGCAATAATAATAGAAAATAGAGTACTCTTCAAATTGGATCAAGTAGAAACATTGGATCAACTTATAAGTACGCTCATCACTAACTGGCTTACTGGCAGCTAGCGACTCGCTGTTACTTCGCCAATAAGATTGTATTAAAAATTCCACCATTCCTCCTAGGGGAATAAAAATTGCGCGGAATTGCAACTTGTTTCACTGGAAATGCTGGCGGAAGGAATCTTTAGAAATGTTTTAATTGAAATTAAGATGAAAATTCTGAGTAGCAGCTTGGAGCCCCGATTGTACTAAACTGATAGCAATAAGCTCGCTCCTTTACATAGGACTTTAACATAACTGACGAAATGGGTGAACTGCACGGTAGAAACACCTCTGCTAACCCTTCGGGAATTGCAGCCATGATCACCGGTGCTCTTTGGTCGCCCATCAATATTTTATTAACCTGCTGGATGGACGAGTCCCAAGCGGCTTCATGAAGGCAAAGCATTCCAACATTTATATTTCCATAGAGTAATCCAGTTTCAATCCTCCGTTTGGCATGAGACGCCAAAAATAACAAAAACATTTAAAAAAGATCTTGTGATTTTGGCGGACATACTAAAACAGAAAGATAAATCATCGTAGTAAATGATGAATGGTGTGAAGGCTATCATTAAAGATATTATAACAAATGATGATTTATGTTGACTGAGGACTGAACTAATCACAGTATGCGAATTTAAAACGAATGGCTAAGGATAAAGAGAAGTCAAAGTTCACTGCTTGGTAATTGTTTATCTATCAATGTCCAGCTACGAAGTTCTAGGGAAGGTTAAACAAAGACACAGGTATTGCTTAATCACTGTATGAACTTGAAACTATACTTGACCTAAGCCTGCTTCATCATCTTCCTGACCTTGACCTATAACTCCCATATTACTTGTGGTCGGTGCAATATTTTTTTTTTAATAATTCTTGCCAGTCCGTCACGCTATCAGTTACTTCATTTTATTTGATACCATTCCTCACACACTGTAATATTTGGCTAATGGCTTATTAAAAAAAGGACGTAAATACATGTCTAATCATTATTGACACAGACACTAACTCTAAAACGGCTACTCAAGACTTGTGATTGGATGACTAAAATAACAACAGAACAGCCTATCATAATTAGAAGATGACTCGGGAAGCATACAGATCAAATTCTATTAGCCTTTAGTATCGACGTTATCACCCTCATGCATAGTTGCACCTATTCATGGACAAACAACACCCCTATTGTACCTGCTAGGTTACTACTCAAGGGTATAACAACCATCTTGTCTATACCTAACTAGTGCAGTATAGGGATCTTTGTTCGGGTCGCTTTTCCTCCCGTTAATCGCCGGCACATGTGACCCGTAATATTTCTGATGTCGTCGACCGGCCGTATAGGGGCCTCCCACGCTCCGTTGTTGACCGTACCCACTCAATATTATAGAGAGGAAAGTTTTCTGTTTGTATATTTAGGTATGGCATGAAAATGGCAAATACGATTGATGTGAGGCCTTTACGGAGTCGCTTAATTTAGCTCCCGACCGTCCGGGGCCTATGGAATCTACCTAGGGGACCCTAATTGCAAGATAATGTACCAATTCAATAATATCGTGAACTCGCTTGGGACAATTGATATGCGAAGTCGAGGGCATACTTTCCGCAAAGTAATTTTACTTTTGATCCTTAGGTGCAATGAGGTTGCGGTCGCTCTGTGTCGACAAGTTGTAATTTATTTCTCCAATATATTTTATCAAAGAGAGGCTTATGGCCGCAGTGGGTGAAGTCGGGCTGTGGATGATGAAGACGATATAATGGGTGTAAATAGACCCTTAAAGAAGCCGAAAGACACTTGTTCCCCTTACACTAGTATTTGTTTGTGTGTAAATTAGTTTTTAAGGTTATTATATATTTACTTGAAATACCTTCATGACCCGTTTACTATTCAATGCATCAATCAGAACGTTTTGAGTGCGTTACATTGAGTTTTACCATAAACAATGATTTATTACCCCAAAAGAAATGTATCCCTGCAATTTTTTTGAGTAGAATTACTTAGTGTGATGTACAGAATGCTTGGTTGACGGCTTCGTGAAGGGTCTGTTTACACCCTGCATTTTACGCCCACTAGTACATCTTTAGTATTACCAAGATTCTAGTTTAATTTCTAGAATCTTTAGATGTATTTGAGTCACATGTTTAGTTTCAAGGCTGAATAGCTTTCTCGTACTTGACTTGACTTAGGCTAACGCAATTATGTGGTTACTATGAATAAATTGTTACATGCGTACCTAAACGTACTAATTACAGTAATTGGGGTAGTTACGAAGAAGGCTATTTATGAAGTAGTTTCTTTACAAATATTGGAAATGCTTTGTTATAGATTTTGAAGGTTAAAGATTGACCTGGTTTCCCTATTTTGGGTTCCTTTGAGGCGTACCGTGCCGACCCCAAATCAATTGGGAAAGATGATGAGGATCTTGTAACATTGTAAGCTTTGAGAAATTGGGCACAGGTTAACTCCCTGGCGATCCATGAAGCTCACGAGTGCTCCTCGGACATGATCATTGTGATCGAAATCATGTTACCAGACTTATGAAGTGGTAAGAATAAGACTAGCAGATAGAGGTAAGCCCGGATGCTTTTTGACTGAGAAACCTCTGCATCTTGAAGTCACGATCCGTATTATAGAAGCTAATGACAAACAGGACAAAGTTAACAGAGACCAGAATTTATTATTCTCCAAGTTTTGGTAACGTGCAAGTCTTATATAATGATGCCTCTCGCTGCTCTCACAAACAAGAAGCTAAATCTCATGAAAACTTTTAAAATAAAAAACAAACATATTCTTCCGTAATTCAGAACGATGTTTTTAGTTTTTTAAGACCGCTATTTTCTCAAGAACAAAGCGTTGAAAAACCTTCAGATGGAGGCACGGAGGAAACTTGGTATGACATGGGTCACCCATCCACGAATCAACTTAGACAAGCGCGGCTCAACCTGAAGATAGCGACTAACGTTATTATTTAGCTACGAGCTCGATCGTTGAAAACCCTTGTTCAATGAAAACTCGACCAATCAGTTCCATCAATTTTCGAGATTTACGCGAGCATAAAGATAAACAGACGTTGAGACCACACGATTGAATGACGACTGACATGAATGAACAATAAATGGAAATGGAAAGGAGTTACAATCAATAAACCGAATGTTAATGTGAATATTTACGATAAGGCCGGTGTACACACGGCGGCACGTGAAGCTGTATATTTCCAGTATAACTTAGGCTCGCTTTGTATAGATTTTCTAAACAATGAGAGATCCGCATAAACTGGTTGTGTAAAGCTTGATTGGCCGTCGTACGTACCTAACCTACACGATTGAGGATCGTGAAATAATCGTGTAATACAGTACATAATAATATCTGTAGGTACTGTTACATCCCCTCATCGCGTGACGTGGTCCGTGATTTCACGTCGTACTTCATAACAACGAGACATACTAACAGACAGTTAATTTTATAAATAAACATGCGTTACGTAATATTTTATGCGGCATAATTATGCTACTTTTCTTTTAAAGACCGTTAAGCTGTGTTTCCACAAGATGAGCGAGGATGCGTATGAAATGTCAAATGTGAACGAGGGATGTGTGTGAATCTAACCAATAGCAAAGCTTCTTTTTCACATTTTGAGCTAAGCTAGCTATGTGATTGGTTAGTTTTATGCACATCTCTCGCTGCACATCCTCGCACATGAAAATATCTGTTAGGCTTCGTTGGAAGTGCAATAACGATACAATGGTAAAAACTGTATGAATATTATGAGCATAGCAGGGTTGAAGTTTCACTAGAAACTGTTTCTATTCTGGTACAACTGTATATATCGAACTTGGGATTGCTAACAAGATTTCCACCTGTATTGGGGTTCGACATGAGGCCCTATTAATTTCAATCATCAATGCCTCTGCGTTATCGGTAGCCCGTCGAATACAAACATAAGATCTTTATTAGCAGTACGATTACTCGCAGACATTTCCTAGTCGATTTGGAAAGTTTCAAGCATTAATCTGAATCAATTTGACCTTAGTGGGTCAGGTCAGATAGCAGGGAGACACGTTTTCAGTCCGACGGCATTACTGATATGACGTAATCTATCATTTTACTAGTCAAGCTCGAATGGTGCAGGAAGCATTAGATCGGTCTTCATGGCGATGTTTGGGGAAGCCTTACTTACAGCAGTGGACTATACGGTAATGCTGATGATGATGATGGAAGAAATATTCGACGAATCGCTTCTCATACAGTATGTTATTATTTCGTTCGGAAAATAAGAAATTTTCCTACTCGAGCGAAAGCCTTACGACTGTCGCGAATCAGAATCGGGTCACTGTGTCAAACTCCTTGCTAGAAAATTGGTGATCAAGGACCCTCACTAAGTTCATTTTCAATCGCCAAATGTTTGCGTGTTAGTAGCAAAACATAATGATAGCTTTACGTTACATGTCAACTGCAGGATACGGTTAATTTTGTTTGTAAACAAGTAAAACATATGTTACACAATCAGGTTTAATTATCTGTCACTAATTTGAAATGTTTGTTGACGAATCACTTGTATCAGGAAAACTAACATTGCGGACATTTTTTATTTATACAGTGTTATCAGTAGCGTTTTACAAAACATGTTTATGCGCGTAAAATTATCTGGACTATGTAAATCATCTGAAAAGGGTATTATGAACGAAGGCTCACACTGACTGGCTGGCGCTTGCTTGTCACATATAGGTGACAAGCAAGCGCGTGCACTGTACGCCAAACGACACAAATCTACACGCATATTATAAAGAGGAAATATTTGTATTTTTGTGTGTATGTTTGTAATGAATAAACTCAAAAACTACTGTGCCGATTTCAAAAATGTTTTCACCATTAAAAAGCTACATTCACCCTGAGTAACATAGGCTATATTTATTACTAGAAAAACAAATAAGTGGGAAATTAGGGGAAAATAAACGTGCACCCGTGCGAAGCCAGGACGGGCCGCTAGTATGTGACAAAATGGTAGGTGAAATTGTGGCTTGGAGGGCACGCGCGTGACTTTATGCTCTGTAGTTCAAAAGGTTAAGGGTAGGTATATAGGATAGAAGCCGTTTTAAATTCACGGTCTATATCGGACAATCCAAACGAGTTCGAAGTGTTAACTGCAGTTCATTTTCTCATAGGTCAGAGTTTATTAGATGTACTGGAATATGACTTTGAGGTTGTTCCTCCAAACGGATTGTCACATTAGCAATTTGTTCAGAGAGCTTCACAGTCCTTTTGGAAGAGTAGAGAGCAAGACCGAAATCGGACGGTGTAAGGCAATGTTAGTACTAATTTGATTAAAGACAATAAGCCCACGCGCGCACGTGCCATTTTCAATATGAAGTTCTGTTGTCGGCTTCGCGCACTGAATTTTCTACGCTCGGTTTTGCGACTAGAGTTGAAACTCCAGCATCTCCAGCAATGCGCTTTTTTCAATTCTATGCATGCATGCTGGGGCAAAGGCCTCCCCTTTGAAGGAGAAAGGGGAGGCCTTTGCCCGGCAGTGGGACACTCAAACAGGCTAACAAAAAAAAATGCATGCATGATGAAGAAGAATGTCTAAGGAAGGCACAGCATCAGTGATTACAAAGACAGTCGCACTTCGCGACGGGCCACAAGCTACCAAAAAGGTTAATTATGTCAATTCTATTGCTGCTCTTGTTGTTGTTGTATTGATACTGTTAGCCTGCGTCAGCTCACTGCCGGGAAAAGGCCACTCCCAATGATTTCCAGTTTTTATGATCCATGGCTAATGTGGACCACTGGGTGTTCTCCAGTAATGATTGTATCAAAAACATTACAACAAAAATATCACACAAATTAAAACCTTATATCATAAATATTCACTTAAATACTTGTAAGACTTGTGTTCAGAGATAATTGGGTTCTTATCAAAATAGTTCATTAATAATACATTGTAGTAACCTAGTTGTGAAACTCTATTGTTACCGCAACATGATTTATCATGCATACTATGCTTGCTTCATTAATGTATTACGAAATTAATTTGTATGCCGTTGAGTGTAAATCTAGCTTAAGCTTATTTTTATATTGAAGTATTAAAATAGCTTATGAATGAAACGGTTAAAATTTGAATTAATATAACGTATGAAGGGTTATTGCCTTACTTACTTTGTATTCATTCTAATTTTAATCAGTTATTACAATAGAACAATAACATTTAATTGGCATAGGAAATGTTTACATGTTTTTTATTTATTTTATACTTATTTATTGTAGCAAATAAGTACAAAATAAATAAAAATATTTTGCACGGAAGTATTTTATTAAATGGTTACTAATTTTTTATTTTAAAATACAAAATGTAATTTTTCTATTTCAGGTGAATATTTAGAAATGCGATATTAAAAGATCTATAATGATACTGAATTACTGACTTATTGTTTAGGAAAACTAACACAATAACAAGAATCAGTGCCCAAATAACAAATTGTGGTAACTAAGGTATATTATTTTTAATTATTTTGACGCATTGCAAACTGGTTATAAAGTCAGTATTGAATCATTGATTTATTAGTATTATCTCCTTTATTTTTCTTTCTACACATTTTTTACATTTTTAAATATTTCTTAAAAAAAAAAAAACATATAAAAAGAAAAAACATTTAAAAATACAAAAAATAGTGGTCCGCCGGTGTCGGGAGCAGGGTCCAAGCCACCGGTGGTTAGGGCTCCAGAGACAGGAACCTCCTCACAATGCGAGCCGTATCGAGGAGTACTGCCTTCTGAATCAGGCCCTTGATCCAACCGCCTAACGAGAGCTTCGAAAGATGGTCGTCGAGGCTCTTGGCCATAAGGCCATTGGCCGTCACGACAATCGGCACAATGACAGCCGAGTTCACATTCCACATGTCGACAACCTCGTGTGCCAAGTCGAGATATTTTATTTGTTTCTCTTTCTCAGCTTTCACGAGGTTCTCGTCATGCGGGATGGTAACATCGACTATCATTACGCGGCGCGCTGATCGGTCTATCACCACTATGTCAGGCTTATTGGCGACAATAGTCCTGTCAGTAATAATAGACCGATCCCAGTACAGCGTGACATGGTCTTTCTCGAGAACTGGGTCGGGCACATACTTGTAGTACGGTACCTCAGATTCCACAAGTTTATATTTCAAGGCAAGTTGCTGGTGCATAATCCTGGCTACTTGGTTGTGCCTGTGCAAGTACTCGCCGTTAGCCAGACGAGAACAACCGGAAATAATATGTCTGATGGACTCACCCGGACGGTGACATGCCCGACACACATCAACCGTCCCGTCCTTCATAATATATTTCCGGTAGTTGTTCGTCAACATAACTTCGTCCATAATCGCACAGACAAAACCTTCAGTTTCCCCAAAGAGGTCGCCGAAACGTAGCCAGGACACGGACGCTAGAAAATCTACATCAGGGCCATGAAGAGCCCGGTAAAAGCGTCCGTGAAGCTCCTTGCCTTGCCATACTTCCTTGCGGTCATCGGTAGTAAGTACTACAGGTTTGCGCCAGTTCTCTTTAGCCATGGACAGCGGGGTGAATCCCTTGTCCACTGCGACCACATCTCGGTGCATACCCACCTCAGCTTTTAAAAAATATTCTCTGAGACTGCACACCTCGCGGTTGTGGAGGGTCTTCGCGTTTAAAAAGCCTCGACCCCCGCACTTCCGCGGGATGTACAGCCTCATCACCGATGATCGTGGGTGATGCATCCGGTTTGCGGTCAGCAGTGTACGAACTCTCCTATCCAGGGCATCGAGTTCGGTCTGAGTCCATTTGAGTATGCCGAAAGAGTACATTAAAACCGGCATGACCCAACCGTTGAAGGCGCGCACCTTGTTCCCGCCCGAAAGAAGGCTATTTAGTACCTTCTTCAGGCGGCCGAAGAAGCGTTCCCTCAACGATTGCTTCATGTCAGTTACGTTAATGCCTAACGCTTCCGACATACTCAAATACTTATAGCTTTCGGATGAGGAGAGGGATCTCAGGTGTATGGAATCCGAGAGCTGAATTCCCTCGGATTCCATAATCTCCCCTCGCTTTACATACATGACTGCACATTTGTCCACACCAAATTCCATCCTGATGGCGCTACTAAAAGTTTCAGTTACTTTCAGTAGCTCCATCAGTCGCAATTTGTTGGGGGCAAAGAGTTTCAGATCATCCATGTAAAGAAGGTGAGATATGACCTGACCACCTCTCCTCAACCGGTAGCCTAGACCTGAATCCTCCAGCAATGTGCTCAGAGGATTCAGGGCTAGACAGAACCAAAGTGGGCTCAGACTATCGCCCTGGAATATTCCCCGTTTAATCCATACAGGCTCATTGTTCCCCTGGATCTGTCGACATCCTGGATATCGAAGGACCGTCCTCCATTGCCCCATACACGACTCAAGGAAGGCGCGTAGAGTTGCATCTACTTTGTACAACTCCAGCACCCTCATGAGCCATGTATGTGGCACCGAGTCGTAGGCCTTCTTATAATCTATCCAACATGTCGACAGATCCTTGCGGGATCGACGAACCTGTTGGCTAATAGCCATGTCGATGAGGAGTAGCTCCTTAGTACCGCGGGACCCATGCCATACCATTTATTATTATTATTATTATTATAGCTAGCCCATATTGTCCCACTGCTGGGCAAAGGCCTCCCTCCATTCCTTTAACATTATTGATTTAACACTGATAAAACTTGTTTTTATGAATTGCTAAAATAATCAGTGATATTTTGGACGGGACAGGGTAACATCACCAGATACTGAGCAATGTTACTAGGCACTGTTGACAATTAGAAACTTATTTTTGAAAATAGAAATAGGGTAAGTCACTAGATTACAAATAATTATAACTATAACTTGTATTGCCTCCTATAGCTCTATAATTATTTACTTAGTGAAGAATCCTTGAATGATAGATTTGTACCTATCACTGGAAAAATATCGTGTGATATTTATTTTAAGTAATTAAGACACGGCGTCAATATTATTCGCGCCTAAACTGATAAAATTAAATTCATTTTTAAATAATATTGTGCTACTAAAACTCTGACGACAACAATTTTATTTTCCGGTCATTCTTCAGTTCCCACAAAAATAACAATAGTAACGAGTTTTCCGATCATGTACGATAAAATATTTTTTAATGTTTTGCTATAAATAGAAAATGCGATACACCACTCACCGTCGTGGGCACATAGGCTCTGTTCGCGGTGGCCTTTTCATTCATCCATTTCACCGACTTCAGCTTTTCCCACGGAACATCATAGTGAAAATAAATCTTACTTTCATTGAACTTAGATTTAAATTTCATAATTATCACAGAAAATAAACTCAGAACGTCACCCATTTATACGTTATATCTGTATGGCAGCTGAATACTAAATGGTCATGAGACCAACAACTGCACGCTTAATCTTATAAAGATGTTAGCATTCATGTTATTAATTCAATTTACATTTTTTTAGATTTAAAACACATTCTTCGATCTTTTTAGTTTTACAACCACCTCGGTCGATTCGATTTGACGGAATGAAACGAATGACAACGCAAGTCAATGTCAAACAAACGCGATGACAGCAAATCGCGCATGTTTTTTTTTTATTAATCTTTTATTCACGAAAACGCGCATGAAACGCCACAGGGTGGCAAGGTAACAAAATCTTAAAGCCTGTATGTAGCCTTAAAGATGTACACTATATTTTGCAAGCAGCATGGACTTAGCAAGCAGTGCTTTAGCAATTAATTTATACCATAACAAAAAGAGACAGTCATTATTTTCGTTGTTCCAATAGGCTACTAAAACTAAGAAAATTGAATTGACTTCCATTTTGAATGAGAAATATCTCTGTGAAACAAGACATTTCGAATAATCAAGATTGACAATAAAGTGGCTCAACTTGTATATTCCAGACTTAACTTTGATATTAACTATTTCGTTTAGAAACTCCTTCCACAATTGAAAACATTTCAATAGTCTAAAAACCAAATACATTATTTTTTCGATCAAGTTTTGGGCAGGGCGTGGCTTTGGCTGGAAGTTGTCTAGATGTAGATACTAAAAACATACAAGTTCATAGGAGCATCTAGATTTATTTTCCTACAAAATGATTAACCTTAGCTTAAACAGCTGATCGTTGATTCGGTGACACCACAAAGATAATAATATGTTTCTGATTTTATGGTCTAAACCAGTGGTCGTCAAACTGCGGCCCGCGACAAAACTAATAATTTTATTGTTTCCACTCATTTATAAGACACAATGAGAATTGTTTGTAGCCCTAAAGATGCCAACACCAACATAGAAGAAATAAAATGCACCTTATCACTGTACAACACCTTATCACTGATCTTTTTTTCAGCACAGGTACATAAAAATTAATTCACGACTAGTTCCCACTTATAATGCCATCTACGTTGCGAAAATAATAATAATATATTTTTTTTGTTACAAATATAACATTAATTGACGGCACGGGTCTACCGGTTATAGTCATTGCCGCCGCAGCCATGCCACTATCTTTGCCACGGGTGTTCGTGGGTTCGATTCCCATCCGAAATATTCGTGTGATCCACTTTGTGGAGTTCCGTGTGTCTGGGTGTTCTTTGTTTCCATTACATTATACCTCACGTTGTCCTTTGTGGCCTTTCACCAGAAAAGTGTGACGACCACAGTCACTGGTCTAAACATTTGAATTTTAAGTCCAGTGTAAACTCTATTTAACCGACCAACCCCTTAAAACGTAGTAATCTATATCTATATACATATAATAAGACTGTAAAAAAACTGTGTCTGTACATTAAATATATTAAAAAAAAAAAATGAGGGGGGTTTAGAAACAGGAATAGAGCACGAATCCAAAAAAAATTATGTCTGTTTGTCTGTTTGTTTGTACACGCTAATCTTCGGAACTACTGGAGGGATTTGAAAGATTTTTTTTTAGTTATATAGGTATTAAGTCTGGGCAACATATAGGCTATAATTTATCTTGGAAACTTGAACACCTGATGCAGAACCGCAACAGACCAGCTTAACTATAAGAGATACAAAAATGGTACCGTAGCAAAAATTGTTTCACGTGATGAGCATTTTCTGCTGAGAGAATAAATTTGAAGATCTGGAACACCTGATGTGGAACTCCAAGAGCCCAGCTACACTATAACATATATAGGAATGACGTTTTAGCAAAAGTTGTTCAATCTGATGAGCACTCTCTGTTGACTTATTAAAATCAAAGATCTGGAACACCTGTTGTGGAACTCCAAGAGCCCAGCTACACCATAACACATATAGGAATGACGTCTTAGCAAAAATTGTTCAATCTAATGAGCACTCTCTGTTGACTTATAAAAATCGAAGAACTGGAACACCTGTTGTGGAACTCCAAGAGCCCAGCTACACCATAAAACATATAGGAATGACGTATTAGTAAAAGTTGTTCAATCTGATGAGCAATCTCTGTTGACTTATAAAAATCGAAGATCAGAAACATCTGATGTGGAAATCAAAGCTATCACTAATTTCACTGTATAATTATAAAATAACATAAGCTGGGAGTCCTGGGAGACCTCCACGCGGTGAAGGCGGTAACAGTTTAGGACTGATTTTCGATGACGACGGTATATCATTGAAAATTTGACTTTACTGGACAAAATTCCCATTTATTTTTTTATTTTATCGAATAAATATGCCTTCGGGCTTATGTTATTTGAGTGTTTTAGACTTTTTCCACTTATCTTCGTGACACGGTAGCCTGTCCAATAACGCAGGGGAGCAGTCACTTAGATTTTAATTGATTAGATATCTTCACAATAAAACTATAACCATGCCTAGAAATAGGTCAAATCTTTCTCAATGTTCCAATGGAGCTAAAAGATTGAGGATCATAAGATCCCAAGAATCTACCGAAGAACGTCAGGAGAGACTTGCAACTCGCTCCGTTGAAACCTCTTCGGATCGCGAAGCACGCCTGCGTTCTCAGCGTATTTATGCATCTACATCCAGGTCTCTAGAGAACTGTGAAGATTATGATGAGCGACTGACCGCTGATCGTGAACGTCATGCATTGTCTCGCGAGTCGGAGACGTTCACGGAAAGAAAATTACGCTTGAGTTCTCAGCGTGTATACACATCGACTTCGAGGTCTGTAGAGACAAGTGGGGAACGTGATGCGCGACTGACCGCTGATCGTGAACGTCACGCATTGTCTCGCGAGTCGGAGACGTTCACGGATAGAGAATTGCGCTTGAGTTCCAAGCGTATCTACGCATCGACTTCTGAAAACAAAAACGAAAGAAAAAACAAAAATGAAAGATATGGGACGTCTCGAATCGTCTCGCGTATCCCGTTGTTTTCCCGTGCCCGGCCTCTTAGAATTCGACATCAGACGTTTCAGATCTTCGATTTTGACGACCCCGTTGTCGCTGGCATAAGCAACAGGATCCGCGTACGAAGTCGCGGGCAGAAGCTAGTTGCTAATATAAGATTCGTTTGGCTTACATTGTTACCCTTATACTGGAACACTCTTTATAGCGTAGCAACCACTCTCAATAGCCAACCAATACATCATTATTTAGACCCCAATAAACATTAATTTTACTGACCTTTAAACACAATACTGACATACCTAGCGTCTTAAATATTTCGTACACACGGCGGCACATGAAGCTGTACATTTCCAGTATGACTTGGCCTCGCTTTGTATAGATTTCCTACACAATGAGAGATCCGCATAAACTGGTTTTGTAAAGCTTGATTTGCCGTCTTGCGTACGTACATACAATGCAATTCTTAGAAATGTGTTCATTTGTTTGTCGTAATTGCTTAAAACGTGTTTACTTCTTTAGGTACTTCCTACTATCATCTTATTGCTATGGGTTGTGTAGTGTATCTTGTTCTTATTTGCTTTAAAATTTTTGAACTGTAAACATGGCCAGTAAAAGAAAGGCTTTGCGTATTGACGAAAAAGTGTCATAAATTCGCGCGATAGAAAAGGGAGAAAAAAAAAGTGATATTGCAAAACTTTTTGGATTGAGTCCATCTACTGTGTCTACCATTTAGAAGAACAAGGAAAACATTCTACAGGCAGAGATGAATGGCAACACTTCAAAGAAATTAAAAAAGCCTAAAGAAGATTTGGATCAGGCAATGTTGTCATGGTTTTGTAAGCAGCGTCTGAATAATATGCCTGTCTCTGGACTTGTATTGTATTGTATCTGATATTATAAATAACTAGCTGTTCCCCGCGACCTTCGTCCGCATAAAATCCCGTCCCGTTTTTGCAACATTTTTCATTGCTGCTCCGCTCCTTTTAGTCGTAGTGATGTTGTATAGCCTATAGCCTTCCTCGATAAATGGACTACCCAACACTGAAAGAATCATTCAAATCGGACCAGTAGTTCCAGAGATTAGCGCGTTCAAACAAACAAACAAACAAACACTGCAGCTTTATCTATACTAATATTATAAAGCTGCAGTGTTTGTTTGTTTGTTTGTTTGTTTGTTTGTTTGAACGCGCTAATCTCTGGAACTACTGGTCCGATTTGAATTATTCTTTCAGTGTTGGGTAGTCCATTTATCGAGGAAGGCTATAGGCTATGTTTCTTTTTTTCAAAATTAGGGATCCGTAATAAAATTGCTATTTTGTAACACAAGGTGTAAAATCGAAAACCTATTTTTGCGTGCGCTGCAAAAACTATTGACAATAGAACAAAATAATCTACAACGGGTTTGTAGATCCCATTAAGACCTACAAAAAAGTCCGCGAGAACATATATCTAGCTATCATGGTTTAATCACAATAACCGATTTTGTGTTCAAAATAATTATTAAATCGTCTGAAGAAAAAAACTACGTTAAATATGTATCGTAATATTAATCTTTATCGAAATTAAGCATTATGTTATCAAGAGTATTTATGTAGAAGTAAAATACTTTTTGTTTCATCTCAATCGGATATTTCGTTTAAAAGTTATCACGTGTGTAAGATGTTAAGAGTTGGTACCTATTAATGAGTTATGGGCCATAGAGTTTTTTATCAACATAAAATCCTGTAATAATCTTTTTCGAAATATATTTGTTGATGATTGTAAGTATAAGAACTTTGAAGAGTATAATAAATACATTTCTAAAATAACTCTGCTAAGGAAATCCACGCGCGCTTGATGCAAGCAAGACTACTACTACTACTAATATTATAAAGCTGAAAAGTTTGGTTGTTTGTTATGAACGCGGTAATCTCGGGAAATACTGATCTGATATGAAAACTGTTTAAATATTCAATAGTCCATTTATTGAGGGAGGCTATAATATAGGCAATATTGTATCTCGGTATTTCCACGGAAACGAGAAAAACGCGGGTGAAACCGCGGGGCACAGCTAGTAATATTATATAAGTATAGATTAAGTAAAACAATTTTTGATGATTTCCTTTTAATACTTACATAATAATATAATACATGGTAAACATAAGAGCCATTAACTAGAACTTATCCTCAAACAGTTGAAGGAGTCTCTTTATTTCTGCTATTCGAGACGCTTGTGCTTGCACAGGGATCATAGCTTGGGATACCTCTTCTCCTTTCGCTAGAATGGTGTACATACTCTTGATATTATTATCCATGGCATCACATGTCTTGCCAACCGCATCTTTATACACCTCCATGTTCTCGGCAGTTAGTGAAGAATTTGAGTGCAGTATACTAGATAGGTTTTCAATTAAATTATCTACAGATTGTGCAATCCGCTGTGCTTCATATTCTAAGTCATGTAATACTGTTATATCTATCTGCCCGATCTGAGGAGCTAGTATTTGTTTATACAATTTCCCTGATGGAGTACTAGAACGAGATGCACTGGAACTACCAAATACTGGTGTTTCACCTCTTTTTGCTACTGGGCTTGATATTTTTATTTTGAATTCTAAGTCATCAGCTACATAGTGTGTCATGTCTCCTTCATATCTGACGTGTCCATCTATATCTAGGGGAAGCTTTTCTTGTTTCCGGTTTTCTGATGGTAAGTCATAAGGTCTAGATGGGCCTGCCACTCTCTCCTGCTCCTCAGGCCGGCCCTGGTCTGAGTGAAATGATATTTCACTATACGATGCTGTCATTCTTGCTGATATTTCTTCATCTAGATCAATGTCTGATTGCTGTTTGTTTATTGATTCATGCAATATTTCTTTCTCTTCTCCCAATGGAGAACCTTGCTCTGAATTTTCGGCCATCGTTAAATCTGAAACATGGTTGAATTACGCACTATAAAAATCAATATACTGAGTAAGATAATTTATGGGAGGTAATGTTATCAGTTGTTTTTATCACAGGTGTATCAACACAAACGAGATGTAAACAAATGAGGATATAAGGATACTTACAATTTTAAATAGTACTAGACTTAAGGATATGAGTTTCTTTATTATTTATCATTTAAACACCATTTTAAACGTTTATAATCCAATACCATGACAAAAACATTGAAAGAGAAAGGAAGAAAATACAATTTGAGTGGTTGATTTTTGGTTGACGTTTAGTGATGTATTGTATTGTATGTTTAATCGTCCTATCGAGTGGCAGAATTCAATCGATGGTAGAGGTCGATCAAAAGAAATAGTTCTGAAAAATCATGCTGCTTGAATGAGCTAACACTTAAGCTTTAATTTCCTACAAAAGCAGTGCCATCATAATTATAGAAATGATGGCCGCGCTTATGACATCTGTTTTAAGATACCATAAGGATAAGCTAAACTAGTGAAAATTACCGTTTTTCATAACGACTCATTTTGTTCCCAACCTTAGAGCTCTAAGTTCCAGACAAATGAGTAAATAACTAAAACGCCGATTCCTCTAAACATTTTGATAAATGTTTTTTCTATTACTAATAGTTGAATTAAAATGTCCCCAATCTGCGTCTTGTTCCTGACTTTAAACAGAGACTTCCTTTTATCGATATTTTAAAGTAGATCACTTATTAGTCCCCACACTATAGGCGAAAGTCAATAACTTTTGAGCGCAGACTATAATAATATCCGTTTGAGACTGGTCCAGACCCACATTTCAAAATATTAAAATACGGTTCGCCGTTTACGTTTAGTATTACTATTATGTTTAGGCATAATTTACAAACTATGAACAGCCTTGAATAAAGAATACAAACTAAATGTTTCATATAATTTAATTTTGAAACTTTGTTATTTATTCATTAATAAATTTTCCATAAAATAAAATCGTTAAAACAAAGTATTAATAAACGCTTAATAATATCAATAAAGTGATTAGAAAAAGTTACGACTTCGTCTTCGGACTCCACTGCATGTTCAGTATAAAATCGGGTTTATTGTACAACTTTGAGCATGACTACAGAAGAATTGCACCATTATTACGCAATGCGATTTTCTGCACGTCAAAAGAGTATCGACAAACTGCAATGCTTACAACGGTGTTTTCTCGTATCAATTTGAAAAATGACAAATTTGCGGGAATTTTTGACAGTTGTCAATAAAAACATCGTGAGTTGTGGATTTCGTTTCGTATCAGTTTAATTCATTGATTTTTCATGGTTTTAGTTACTGAAATTGTTTATTATTTTAATCAAAAGTGTATTAGAGAATACGGTGCGTTGGATTGGTGAGTTATCAACTGTAAAAATAACTGGGAGCAGAAGTACATTGTTCATTTAACATGGCGCTGTGCAACGACATGTGCGGGTGATAACGCTCGTCCTTTGTCGTGCTAGTTTTCTATTTTGAGTGTAAAACATTTGTGTTGTTAATGATTTACGAGTTGCGTGTGTTTGTAACGTCGTAGGGCTGTTACATAACGGATTTTGGGTCTTGTATGTAAAGTTACGACACAGCTACTGCAATGGTGAAAACCCGTCGCAGTAATGGAGAAAACGGGGAGGTTGACGATGGGAATTACGCTATGAACGACGTGAGCATCGTGACTGATGAGAAGGTGACGTTGTGAAGCCATTCGTTTGTTGTGCAGTGGTTTGGTATCAAGGCTTTGTATACTCCACTTTGTACCAACTTCCTGTCCTGTTTCCCTGTAGGTATATGAATGTCGCGAGTGCACGTCGATGCATGCGCTTTTAGTGCTTATTGTTGGAAATATATTGTTGTTATGAACACAGCTGGGGTTTTGTAGAGTTGTCCCCCTTTTAGTTTCCTACAAGCTACTTGAATGTGTAATATCTATTTGTTGTATCTATATTTTGCATAGTTATGATGTCAGAGCTCTGAAGTATGTTATATAAATATGAATACTACACTATAGATGTCCAAATACAAGCTACACATAGTTAATGTACACATTCTATGTCAATAGTGAATGTCAGTACAATCCTGCAGACTGTGTAGTAGTTGTGAATAGAATGATGTGTTGACATTCTTGTAAGAATTATTTTTGTTTTGGAAAGGAATTGCTAAACATACTCACATGGAAACACTCACATGAATAATGCTATTGGCAGAGCAGGATGGATGTAACTAGTTAACTCATGAAAGACATAATTATTCTCTCAGTAAAGTAGCTGGCAGCAGTTTTTAAAATTGTATTTTCAGTGCAGTTTCAGACAAAAAGTTCCTAATTCATTTAGGTATTGCCCAAACATCAATAACAACTATTTATTTGGAAAACTTATACATTTAAATACATAATGTTTAAAGCAAACATCATTAATGATTTTATGATAAACTGTGTAATTGGTCAATCAATTAAACTCAGCATAGCATATTAAGCCAATGCAATGAATGCCAGAGCAGTTAAGTACCAAACAGTCATACAATAATATTGGCCATTGCAACCTAGTTGTGCTACTGATAGTCAGCCTTCTATACTTTCATTTACACAAACATCAATAATAATTTGATCCTGTATAGGTGACTAGCGGTTGTCCGTGACTATGTTTGCGTGGAAATGTTGAAGTACATGTGTGAGAAAAAAAAATGCATGTGTCCTTCTCCAGGATATTATTTATCTCCTTGCCAAATTGCATTCTGATCCGATCAGGTGTTTACTTGTGAAAAGGTAACAAACAGAGTTACTTTTGCATTTATAATATTAGTATGGATTAGATGATGATTATAATGCAGGAGAGCAGGACTGAGTGAGTAAATTCAAGGATGAGGCAGAGTTTGATTAGAATACTAAATCTACAAGTGGAGACTATCATGCTGTCTCTTAGTTAGAAAATGAATACAACAGATGGTTATGGTTTGTTTTTATTTTTATAAACAAACCAATCATTCATTCAGCACACACTTAAACATCATCTGCCTAGCCGTTTCCCAAATATGTTGGGAAAAGGCTGGTTGGGTGACTTTCAGTAAGCCAGCCGGGTGCTGCTGAATCTTCGAAAAATCTGACTACCTCAACCCATTTACTGGGTAATATGAAGCCCCTTTATATGACACAGCTGGACTAATAATATTATCACATTATTTACCCACCTGATCCAGTGAAAGGAAGGTGAAGAGATTATCTGGTATATTGTATTCTTCTCCAGCACAGGTTTTCGTACATAAAACCTAAAAAGGATATTATATCTTAAACCTAAATCCTATGGAATTTTCACACACCTTAACATGTTACTAAGTTTCCTCAAAATGTAATAATATAATCTTACAATAATATTATGAGGTTGAGTTATAATTTAGTGTCCGCATGGGGTGTATGTGGTTCAGATAATTAATTATACTCTTATTTTAAACATTATAAAATGTTTTAATATGTAGCACTTAATAAATAAGATTTAATTTATTTATCCATTATCAAGTATACAATTACAATTTATGAGGCTTTTTTAAAATAATTTGCACATTGATGTGCTTATTTAACCAGCCAGGCCCATGTTACCTAACTAAACAAAAATTACACACAGAATTTCAAGTAATTCACACAAGACAATATGAACGGTGGAGAAATGTCCTAAGAGATGCATTCTGTTGGAATTTCAACTTTACACACTGAGCCAAATGTTATTTCCACAATCAATATTATACTCGTAAATCAATTTATGTCCTGAAAATCTCCAGCACAGTTTGGTATTTGGACCTGATATGTATTAGCTAGCACAACTTGCCCCCCTCTTTCCTGTGGCCTAATACTGTCACCTGTGAATGGTGCATTATAGCACAGTTTCCTTTAGGGGACCAAAGGAGCAATATCTTTTATGCTCCTGCTATTTTTTTTTCTGTAGTTACAGTTTTTATTTACGTTATTGTTGCCAGTAGTGTTAATGTTGTAAAATATGTAATATTAATTAAATATTTTAGACTCCAAAAGCATCTAATTGGACACCACGCGAGTTGAGGAGTAGCCAGTATAAAGTGACTAGGAAAATACAACGCTGGCCTACTAAATGTGAGTATTTGTTTGAACGTTCATTATCTGCCTAGCCCTTTCGTCGGCTTCCAGTCTTACCGGATGCAGTTGAATACCAGTATTTTACAATGGACAACTGCCTATCGATATAATAATCTGACCTCCACAACCCAGTTAGTACTGGATAATACGATACCCCTTGGTAAGGATGGTTGTTAGACTTTTTGGGCCACTTCAAGAACTTTAGGGACTGTCAAAGATCTATAAATGACAGCCGGGACCAATAGCTTAACGTGCTTTCCGGAACGGAAGAAACTGTATGCAATGGGTGGTCACATCCACAGACCAACCTAGGCAAGCACGTCTAATCCTAAAGATCGACCCGAACGGCTGTTATTATTTAGCCACGAGCTCCTCCTCTCCTAGTTAATTGAGTAAAAAAATAATTACAATATTGAGTCGGCCTAAAACGTTAAACGAGTTTGACGTTATTACTAGCTTCCATCAATTCTTGAGTGCACGCAGGACACGAAATCAAATGTCGCATTCTTTGCGGAACAGCACCACATTTGCAGTACGGTCTGGTTGTCTATAAATCTGTCTTCCCTCTGTCTTTCGGCTTCTGCATCCAGTCACATTTTTAAAGTGGTTCGTCCATCAAGCTGGAGGGTATTCCACACTACACTTGCCGGAGTATCCTTCAAAGATGTATAATAATTATGTTATCATTGCAGATAGCCGCCGTCTCCGGACCATCAAGATGCCTCGGATCGTGTTTCCCGAAAGTGATACAGAACCAGAGACCAGAAAATATTCTAGAAGGTAAGCTCTATAATCATCATGAAAAACAGTATCTATGCCAGTACTGCTTGAGGGGTGAACCCGTGCCACAAACTTACTCGGGTTGCCACAGATTAGATAGATTCAGCAGTATTTTTTTAAAAAACAACGCTGACGTAAAGCAATTATTACTTAAGTCCGGCTTTTATTCGAATCCCGCTGATCCAGATTGCTAATGTCCGTTCGGCATCAACTATGAATCATTTTTGCGTCTGGTCGGCACAACTGGAGCTAAGAGTTTAGCCGAGCGTTTTTTTCTCAAACTTATATCTGTCGCAGTAAGATAGTTATAGGAAAGCGAAAAATCAGAGGTGCATGTCTTGGGTTCGAAGTTGAGACCTATGACTTGGCAGTCCGACGGTCACACTAGGCTATAGGCTATCCCTGCTTATAACTATCTTACTAGGATATTACTGCGACATATCTATATAATTCGGGGAAAGTCGTCCCGAACATGTGTAGCCCATAGAGAACTGGCCAGCCGATGGCATATTGATTGTGAACGACTTCTTTATAAACTGTATGTATCAAAATATTAGGGCACTCATATCTCGGCCCTGATACCCAATGTGTTGACGGATGTTCGCGGTCAACCGTACACCTAACGCCATCGTTTATCGTCGAGGCAACGTTATCGCGGTCTGCAGCGATGGCGCACAAATTGTTTGAGAACACAGCAATAAACATAGAAATAGCGGAATATTCAAATTACAAAATCGCCAGCGACCCGCCTCTCCTTCACACGGATTTTACAACTTGACAAAATATCGAGATTTCGCTATCATAATTTGTAATTTTAATAGTAATATAAACTTCTCAGAATGGATTCTCTAAATTATTGTGAAAAACGCTTTAGAATCCGTTGCGAAATCTAGAAGAACGCGGACGAACAGGAAACGCAGCTTTAATTTAAAATATTCATATAGAAATAATCCAAAAAATCATATATATTTTTTCACTAATTGTTATTCTAGATCCAGACAAGTGCGAGTGTTCTTCGCTGATGGCAATGACACCACTAACCGCAGCGTGAAGATCCGGCGCAGTCGCGGCCCCAGGAAGAACTACATGGAGGATAGCGAGGACAAGCCTATACAGGAAAGTAAGTATCCTAATGTAAGAAATTGCCTCGATGGTTTTGTGGTGAGCTAGCGTTACGGCTCAGCATGAGGTCCTAGGTTCGATACCCAGGTTGGGCAGTATTTCTGAGTTTTTCCATTAGGAATTTCTCGGTAGTAGCCCAGAGTGTAAATTTGTGTCTGTTTGATGGTAATATGCTCGCCCCTCTTATTACATGGGACTTAAACATAACTGGCGAAATTCCGGTGTACTATGGTACAGCCCTGTCTTACCTTTAATGAATTACAGGCGTGATATTATGATAGGGGCGTTCCTTAAATGCGTAGTACAGCTTCTTAACAAACCAAATCACCTTTCGCAGATGTTCGCCGCAGCTGTCGAAAGCGCAAGCTCCTGCATCACAACTTCAATGAGAGCTGGATCACCAACGAGTTGAAAGTTAAGGGTTACCCCGATCTGTACGGGTTCCCCGGCTCTAGCTCCTCCGACGAATTCTCTTCGGCTGACGAGGCCAGGGTCTCGAGAGTCGCCAGTAAGAAACAGCTGGTGAGTCATCAACATCTTTACAGCCGAAAGTCATCAACTACCGAACAATAATACAGGGTGTAAATGGACCCTTTACGAAGCCGTCAACCAAGCATTCTGTACATCAAACTAAGTAACTCTACGCAAAAAATATTGTTGGGAGACGACTTTTTTTATGTGAAAAATTACGTTTTACGGTATGGCCAAATATTGTGCTGATGGATGCATTGAGTAGTCACAGGGGTCAAGGAGGTATTTAAAGTAAAGTTGTAACATTAAAAACTTGTATTTTAAAAAAAAAAGGTTGTGAGAAAGTTGAAACTTTGACCTCCAATATCCGTAATCAATCCGTAAACAAAAAAATGATCACAATGATGGGGAGAACAAATGTCCCTCGGCTTCGTTAAGGGTTGTTTTTACACTCATTATACCCCTTTGTGTCACAATATCGACCAGTACTGTCTAGCGGATTACCACAACGTTTACCAGATCGACCTGGAAATTTTGTTTACTTCAAAGGTACGATACGTCTCGAATTCGTATTAAAACGTTTTGTTGTTGACAGAATCGGAGTCATCCCCCCACCAACACCGACGAGGACACTCAACTTGCTCGTCAAAGAAGAACTTCGGCTCGATTCAACAATAAAAAATCTAATGTGAGCATACTGATATGTGTATTTTAAAACATGATATTTCTGAATGACGTAATTTTACGCATCAAAGTAACAGACACACAATAATGAGGGCTCGATTATAATGATAATTATCCATGCTGATTCAAAACTTGAAAACTTTAATTTTTGACTCGAACAACTTTTATTGTTTTAATGTACTCGATTTGGTTCAAACAAGTTGGTAATTAACGTTTGGATGCGCGTGGAAGCGGCAAATTGCGTTCGACATTAATAATGATTGTTGCTGTTATCAAGACATAATTATCAAAATAATACAATGATAATTAACACATGGAAGCCTGCTAATAAAATAAATGTTGGAAGCAAAAGACATACTGCAGCCCAAAATAAATTATTGTATGGGCAGGTTGCTGATTTCGCAATCATAGTCAGAAACCTAGACACATACAAAACATCCAATTCACAGATAATTAAAAGATAAAGAATATTTTCCTTACAGTACAAAATTAATATAACCAAAAAATTCTCTATACAAAACCTCAAACGTTGTTTATATCGCGATGTCCAGGGCGCGACTGAATCAGATTCGGACGAGGATAACAACCAGACGGTGATCGAGAACAAACCGCCGGAGACGAAGACAGAAGGTGATAAGATGGAGGTAGAAGTTCCACCCAAAGAGGAGGATGCTGACAAGGAAGTTAAGCAGGAAGGGGAGCAGCCGGTGCAGGGTCAGGATAGCGAAAGGTATGTTCAGACTAGGACCCATATTATGTACGAAGTGTTGAAGCCATCATTGTTGCGTAGAGAAAAAGAGATGGCGCTATCTGTCTTATATATCTTTAACAACCTTGCAACAATCATAATTCTAAAAAAATCATCTATTTGTCACTATTCACACAAAAAGTGAAATTATGGTGCTTCTCGCCTATTCTTTGTAAATTTTTCGGCAACTATCACAGCTCACTTGCTGTGCAGTTAATTTACCTATGACAGCTGCACCCCAAGAGCAACCTTATGCAAAAGAAAATAAAGATTGCTTTGATTTTGGCAGTGATGATGACGGTATAATATTTTTTTAAATTATTTGTTTTGATATCCAGTAATCAAGCTACCACAAGAAGTAGAAGAAAGGCTGTTCGAGGCAGACAAGCTAAGAAGGGTGACAGTCAGCAGGAAACTGGTAATTACTATGTTTAGTGATATTGTTTAACAAGTTATGTGATTGGTGTATTTTTATTAGTGTCCGACCGAAACAGGATTTCCAGCTGAAACCGAGCCTTTGGTTCTGGTCCCAGTTTCGGCCGCTGAAACTTATTTCAATATAAAATTGATAGTCATTTTATAGTATGTTAAAATCTAGCATATTTTTACACGTACGGACAGATCACAAGAAGTGTTAATTAAAAAAAAAAATAACATAAATAATTATTTATAACATAATATAACATCATATAACATCCCGAAAACGAAACTTGGTCGGTCACAAATTTTTGTACAAAGTTCTTAGTGTAGGCAATGAAAACCATATGTAAACCACTGTATGTTAATCCTAATATGTGTACAGAGTCATCATCATCGGAGTCGGGCAGCGAGCTGACGCTGAGCCGCGCGCCGCGCCGCTCCAAGCGCACGCGCAAGCCCAAGCCCGCCTTCGTGCAGATCGCGCAGGACGAGACTAGGTCCAGAGGTATGTACCCATTTTGTATACAAGGTGAATTTCAAGCTAGATGCGATATTGTAAACGAAGAAGAATAACGCCAATAACTGGACCAGAAAATGAGGTATGATCGAAACAAATATCTGTATTTATCAGCTATTTTTGTTTTCAGCGAAAACCTTCACAATTAGGAAGAAGCCATACTGTCTCAGAGAAAGGAAACCAAAAATATTGCGAAGAAAGACAATCAGATGTAAGTCTTACCCTATTTTCTATAAAGTTGATTATACTGTAACACTAGACTTTAATACATGGATGTTTCTCCTTGCAGCACAATCGCCGTCCAGTTCAACCAGTAGTAGTACTTCTAGTTCAGACACGGAGGAGGATCTTAATGTATCTATGAAGAATAAGACCAAGGGCAGGTGAGTTACAATCAAATTCATTTATATCTGCCACATAGGTCGCAAATTAGAATTTTTGCTGCAATACAGTGACCCTTGTGAACCAAATACGGGGTGTAAACAGACCCTTCACCAAGCCGTCAACCAAGCATTCTGTACATCAAACTAAGTCACTTTACGCAAAAATTTTTTTTTGGGGTCAAAATTCACATTTTACGGTAAAACTCAATATAATGCACTCAAAACTTATTGCTGATGGATGCTTTGAATAGTAAATGGACTATGGAGGTAATAGGAGTAAAATTAGAACCTTAAAAAGTAGTATTTAAAAAAAAACTTGTGAAAAAATTGGAACTTTGACCCCCAATATCTCCGTAACTAGAAGGTTCCCAGGTATGGTCCAGAACAAAAAAATGATCACAATGACGAGGAGAACAACTGCCTTTCGGCTTCGTTAAGGGTCTTTTTACACCCTTTATAGTTTTAACTAGCTGTTGCCAGCAACCTTTGTTCGCGTGACATTATTTCATTTAATATTTAAATAAAAAATAATACTTCCCTTTTTGGATTGGTTAACAATTTCAAGAGTTTTAATTTTTTGCACGGATCCCTAATTATTTTTCAAAAGAAAAGTAGCCTAAGTTAGACCTTATAACATCAGCTATATGTCAGTAAAAGTCCCGTCAAATTCGGTCCAGCCGTTTCGGAGATTAGGCGGAACAAACACACGGATAGAAATTGAAAAAAAAATGTTTTTGTTATAAGTGCCGTATATATTTTCATATGCATTCAGTAAAAAGCTGTTATTTTGATATTACATACAGACACTTCAATTTTATTTATTTGTATGTATAGATGTTTTTTGTCAAACTGTTAATCATTTATAAGTATTTATTTATTAGACCCATTCCTATTGCTAACTATAACATGTAACAATATTGATCAGAATTCCTTTGAAATCTCTGACAGATACAAGTACTACTGCAGTCTATATCATGTAGTCTAGTACCTATGAAATTGGCAAACACAACGGATTGATAACTTCCATTTGTTTTTAGGCAAAAGTCGAAATCTATGGATGATAAGAAAACAGACAGAGCATTAAGAGACATACAGCCTGTTGAAGTTGATGGCAGTGTCAGATTTACTTCGGTAAGTACTCATTTCATGTAGGAAGACACACTACCATTATAAAATGCTTAAAAAAATAAAATGCGTAAACTTAAGCATTATAAAATGCTTAAAAAAAATAAAATGCCTAAACTTAAGCATTATAACATGCTTAAGTTTATTTGTCTATTTATCCCATTTCTCAGTAAGAACTGCCTAACTATTTTAACCGAAGGGGCTGTGTTTTTATTGAAATGGGCTTAGCTTTGGGTTCCAAACTGATATCGCTGTTATTATTGCGTACCTTTTTCTATGAATGTAAGCTTTAGTTATACCGTTCCTAACAATTTTTTACAGGTCGGAGGTTTAGAAGAGCACATAAAATGTCTCAGAGAAATGGTACTCTTCCCTCTCATGTATCCCGACTTATTCCAAAAATTCAAGACGCGACCAGCCAAAGGCGTCTTATTCCACGGCCCACCTGGCACGGGCAAGACATTACTAGCAAGAGCATTGGCCAATGAATGTACCTTGGTTGGAGGAAGGAAGGTTGCTTTCTTCATGAGGAAGGGAGCTGATTGTCTGAAGAAGTGGGTCGGAGAGAGCGAGAGGCACTTGAAGTTACTGTTCCAACAGGTGATTTGATGTTAGATTTGTTTTTGTTTTATTAAGGCGTTATAATACGCATCACCACAATACGCTCCAAGACAGGTATCGCCGATGTTGGCGATAAGTCTGCGAGGATAAAATGGGAGTGGGCGGGTCACATTTCTAGGATGGGTCAGTACAGAGGGGCCAGAATCATCACGCAGTGGATGCCTGAAAACGGTCGTCGTCACCGAGGCAGGCCCGAGAAAGGCTGGTGTGACGATTTGGACTCGTTCCTGACTGATTGGCCAGAGGAGGCAAAACACCGGTAGAGTTGGAAAGGAATGGGGGAGTCCTTTGCCCAGCAGTGAAACAGAATAGGCTGATTAAAAAAAGGCGTTATTGCATGCCATTTCATGGATTTTGAGTTGTTGTTTTGTCACTCATGTCAGTTATTTTAATCTCATGTAACTTTTTTGCTGTGAGCAATGCACAACTATTGCCATTTAATTATCTTCTTTGTAAGCCGTAAGAATGCTTGATGAAACCGGCTACTGAAACTGCTCAAGCATCTACTACACTGTTCATTTATATCCTTTGCATCATAGGATTTTGAGTCAGACCATTATAATTAACTATAAAGGAAAACCTTTTTCAATGCCCAGGCGAACAAAATGAAGCCCTCAATAATATTCTTCGACGAGATCGATGCGCTTGCGCCGGTACGGAGCGTGAGACAAGAACAAGTGCACACTAGCGTCGTTGGAACACTGCTAGCTGAAATGGATGGACTATGTGATAGGTATGTATTGTGTTATAAATCCAACATCTCAAATGTTGGATTTGTTGTGATGTGAAAGTCTGTTTCTGATGTCGTAAAGCTCAAAATTGCATTGCGACGATGGCACCTAAATTGAGTTTGGGTCATCGTGGTGAAAAGATTAGTCAGCTAGACTCTGCTAGCTGTCCTGGGCGCGCCGGACGTTTGGAATTTTGTAAACCAGTTATCCAGTTAAAAACTAATGAAATTATTCTTTAACTAAACAACGTAACCTCACGATGGCAATGGTGCAATGGTAGAGGAGACGTACTACCCAGTACCAACCACTTTTCAACCTTATTACTTAGGGCAAAAAATTGGTAAACCGTCAGTGAACTCTGCAGTACACTGGTAAAAAATTGACATATTTCTATTACCTAGTGAGAAATCCTGGTTGACACGTTTCGCAATAAGTAATTGGCGATTTATAAATTACATTAGGTTATCTTTGCTATCATAAACAGATAATAAAAATATGTTCTTGCTACATTTGAGTATCTCAAAATGCAAAACATGCCATTCAATTCCCAACTCTTTGTACAGAGGCGAAGTGGTGATAATCGGCGCCACCAACCGTTTAGACGCCGTGGACCCCGCACTACGTCGCGCCGGACGGTTCGACCGCGAGCTGCACTTCCCTCCACCTCATGCCAATGCTAGGAGGGATATACTGGAGATTTATACCAAGGACTGGCAGCCTAGACCCAGCGAGGACACCTTGGATTATCTGGCGGAGGTCACTGGAGGGTATGGAGGTAAGAATTTGACTGAAAATAATTGTTCTATTAATATTGACTGATGTAGGATTTGACCAATCACAAGAGATATGAGAGACGCGTCGGCAAGATGGGCAGACGACATTGTTGCCATTGCGGGAATATCTTGCATGAGGTTGGTATAAAAACGTGGAGCTTGACACAAGCAAAGAGAGGCCTTCACCCAGCAGTGGGTGAAGTCGGGCTGTGGATGATGATGATGATGATGAGCGACGTGATGTGGATTTCTAAAGTTACTAAGACGGTCGTTAGGATTCCTATATCGCATTTAGCGGCGACGTTCGGACTATAAAAAAAAAAACTTTATTTTCAGACTACACTCCATAGTTTTGTTAGTATTTTAGTGTTAGTAACATTGGTGCTTAAGTAATTAGGTTAGTATTTTTAGTGTGACTATTCTTACACGGGAGCTGTAATGACTTTATTATGAGATGCTGTACTATTATCTTAATTAGCTGAATGTATCTTTTTCTTAGCTGATGTCCATGTGGATAGTAAAATGATGCTCTTTATTTTCAGGTTCCGATCTGAAGGCACTATGTTCGGAAGCAGTGTTGAAAGCGCTGCGACGAGTATACCCACAAGTTTATGAAAGTGAGCACGCGTTAATGATCGATGCTAAAAATGTAAGTACAACACTAGTTTAATGTCTGATAACATAAGTTCAAAATGCTAGTTGGTTTAGATATTAATTAATTAATAAAACTCGCTCTTTTTCCCATGGCGGAAGGCAGAAACTAAAAAAATATACTTGAATAAGCATGATTAGTACTTCTAGAAAGGACTGTGAAATTTCGATAGGTTATCCATGGCCTCCGTGGCGCAATGGCTAGCGCGTTCGGCTGTTAACCGAAAGGTTGGTGGTTCGAGCCCACCCGGGGGCGATAAATATCTTTTTGTTGTTAAGGAAATTTTTGTGTTATTTATTTTATGTGTTGATATGTGTCATCGAGTCAATGCGTTTCTAATAAGAATAACACTGACCTCGCGCCATGTTGTGACGTCAATGACCTTTATCTGTCAACTGTCACTTGAAAAGTATGGTTGGCAAAATAATTTACTTACGCAAAGAAATTTTTAATAATCTTTTTTATCGTTATTATCTTGTTAATGTTATCTTCGAATGATTATCGTTTATTTTTAATGATTAAAGTTTATTCACCGAAGATTAACATTTCGTTGATTAATTTGCGTAAAGAAACGCATTTTTTTTATAATACTCGTTATCGTCTTGTTATTGTAATCTTTAATATTATTGTCGTTTTTTTTAAGAGCGTGGAAGTGTTGATTCAAACTACAACTTAGAAACGATTGGTTTATTCACCAATTGTTTTTATGTTTATGCCACTGACCGTTTTTTTATTATTTTTTTTTATTTGAAAATTGTCGATCTGTATTGGTGCGCAGACTTTACCTAGTTTGAGGCCAATCTAAACCCTTTTTAAATTTTTTTTGGGCATTTTCATTAATTTTTTATTTATTTCATTTTTTATTATTTTAAATGCAATTGTAATTTTTCTGAAATTCAGTTCAATTATGTAATTTGTTTAAATTTTCTTTCGTATGGGCCCATCTTGCCTGAAATAAATGAATTTTATTTTATTTTATTTATTTTTTATAAAAAAATTATTACCAAAGATACTATTCTGTTCTCATTTGAAACGCATTATACATATAGTAATCTTTGTTAATACTCCTTTTTGAAATAAAAGCTCAGTTGGGTTTCTGCAATAAAAACAGATTTATTTATTTCTTTCTGTTTACAAGATAAACTGAAGATTACACAAATCAATTAGAAATAGCCTTACCTGCAATAAAAACAGAAAACAACATTAAAAGTTTTTACTTCAGGTGGTTTACAACTTATTGTTTATTTCTAGCACAAATTATAATCTTCAATGCTGAATATTCAGACAGACCACAGAGCAAAATTACCACAGAGTATGTTTCTATAATGGAGTCTATAACGCTGTCGGGAACGCGGCAGATTCAAAAAGGAAGTGACGTCTCGAGTAAATGAGAATCGTCGTTTTCTTTATATCTCCCCCCCTAGGAGGAGAACAATCACATAACATCTGTGTGATTGTTCGTCGTGTGGTCAGCTATCGGAGTTAATTTTGTTATATGAAAAAGATTTGATTCTGTTTTCTTGTGTCCGGTATCAACCTCATAGATTGAATTGGAGATCTTCTGTAGGATTTTATATGGTCCGATTCTTATTTCATCCAGCTTTTTCCTGTTGAGGCGGTTCCCATTTTCCACATACACTAAGTCTCCGGCATCCAATGTAATTTCTTTCCTGTGTTTGTTGTAACGTTCTGCATTTTGAGTATGGGACTTCTTGGTGTTTTCATACGCTAATTTCCGATCTTTTTCTAGGTCTTCATTTGTACAATTTGTCTTCAATTCGTGGGGCAAAATATTGACACTTTCACCTTCCATTAAGTATTTCGGAGCGAATCCAGTAACCGTGTGCTCCGTTTCGTTGTATCTTCTAACACATTCCTGAGCTATTGCCGTCCATGCTTTGTTATTTTTGTTCTCGTTTATTTTGCATCTTATTTTATTCACCAGGGTTTGGTTCAATCTTTCATTAAGCCCATTTGAGAATGGGGCGTCTACGGCCGTAAAAATCATCTTAATTTGCTTCATCTTCAAAAAATTTTTAAACTCTTTTGAATTAATGCCAGGGTATTGGTCCGTTAGTATTGTTCCTATATCGTTACTTTCTGTCACTTTCGTTGTTAGTTTTATAAAGTCATTAGCAGTTTGGTTTTTCGATGTTAAAATATAAGCATATCTGGTAAAATGATCAACTAAAAGGTGTAAGTATTTTTTTGTTGATCTTGATCCCCCAAATCCACCAATGGTATCAATGGACATAATATCAAATGGGTTTTCAGCTGGGCCTAAATGTGATAAGAACCCAAATTTAGATTTTTTCCTTGATTTGTTTTTTATACATACAGAACAATTATCGCAAACTTTCTTGATATTCATTATCATATTTGTTGCTGAGTAAAATGGAGTTATCTTGCTGATCATTTGCGATCTTCCCAAGTGACAGTAAGTATCGTGTACTTCTTTTATTAATATTTTACTGAGGTTTTCAGACAATAGAATTTTGTCTTTTGTTTTTGACTTTTTATAATAAATGCCATTTTTTGATATAATGTTTCTTTTCTTTTGCTGTAAGTCCATGTTCTCATTCTGGTCCTTTTTTATGTCTTCGAGACTTATTAGATTTACAACTTCCAGGATGTCGTCTGTGTTATCATTCGGTTCTAAAACTGGATTTCTGCTTAGGCAGTCTGCTTCTTGATTCGATTTTCCAGGATTGTATTTTATTGTGAAATCATATTGAGATAGGTAATATGTTAAGTCTCCTAGCTCTTCATCCGTCCTAGACTTTATGTTCAAGTTTTCCAGAGATTTGTGATCCGTGTATACTGTGAATTGTTTCCCAAATAGCCAGTGTTGCCAATATTTCACTGCTTCTTTAATGGCTAAACATTCAAGGTATATTGCTTTTTTTTTCTTTTGTGCTTCATTCAATTTTCTGGAAAAATATGCTACAGGTCTATAACTTTTATTTTCATCTTCTTGCTTCAACACAGCTCCAACTCCTTTGATACTAGCATCAGTATAAATTTTAATTGGAGAATTTGGGTTAAAAATTTTGAGGACTGGTTCCGAACAAAGCAATGTTTTAATTTTCTCAAATGAATCTTGACATTCCTCTGACCAAACAAATTTCACATTTTTCCTCAGAAGATTATGTAATGGGTCTGAGATTTGTGCCATGCGTGGGATGAATTTATGGTGATAGTTGATTTTTCCAAGGAATTGTCTTACATTTGTTCTTGTTTCTGGAACTGGAAAGTTTCTCACTGCAATTAAGTAATCTTTCTGTGGTTTTACTGAGTTCTTTTCAATAATATGTCCTAAGTATTTTGCATGATTCTTCGCAAATGAGCATTTTGAGAATTTTAGTCTGAATCCCTCTTTGTGAATTGCTTCCAATAGTCTTGAAAGATGCTGTATATGTTGTGTAAAATTTTGTGAAAATATTAATATATCATCGATGAAAGACACTGCAAAATCAGAAAGTTTGTATTTTCTTATTATATTATTTAATATTCTTTGGAAAATTGCAGGTGCTGTTTTTAATCCAAAAGGGAGGCATGTCCACTGAAAGTGTCCTTCTTGTGTTACAAATGCGGTTTTAGGTCTGTCTTGAATCCTTAGAGGAATTGACCAGAACGCAGAATTTATATCTAAAGTTGTAAAATATTCGCAGTTCACACTTTTTATTATCAAATCCTCAATCAGTGGGAAAGGCTGTGCTTGAGGAGTTATAATTTTATTTAGATCTCTGAAATCTATACACATTCTTGTTTTTTTATTTTCATCTTTCTTAAAAGCCAGAGTAACTGGAGCAGCAAAAGGGCTGTATGACTCCTCAATAAGGCCTTTTTCCAATAATTTTGCAACTTGGCTTTCTATCTCTTTCCTATCTTCGAATGTGCACCTGTAAGGCCGTTTATAACAGTATTTTTCTTCCATTAGATCAATATGAGCCTCATAGTCTTTAACAGTACCAATGTCGTATTTATCTTTGGCAAATACGGATTTATATTTGTCTAACAACTTGTCGATTTCAGACTGTTCATACATATCTAAATGATTCACAATCATCTCAAATTCATCAGTATTCAGATGGCTGTTGAAGTTTACTTCATATTTTCTCACATTGTTTGTTTTTTCTTTTATGTCACCCAACAAAACAGGAATATTGACATTTGTGTGATTCTCAGTCACTTTATTTAAATCAGTTTCTTTTGCGTGTTTTTGAAAGTCTTTTTTCTGAGTAATCCTTAGATCTTCAGTCTGGGTCAATTTAAAATTTTCAATACAGTCTAAACCAACCAAAAAATCATAACTGAAATTCTCACTGTCTACAATAAACACTTTGATCATTTTCTCAATATTGTAAATTTTCACTTTTAAGGTTATCATTCCTTTTGTTTTTCCTGCACCATTAATAGTTTTCAAGCTTACATTTTGTAAATTTTCCATGTTTTCTTCTTTAATTTTTAACAATTTTGCATTTATCAATGACACATTTGAACCCGAGTCATAAATACCAGAGATTTCTAATATGTCATTTATTAATAACTTGATTTTTATTAATGGTGGTACTTTAAGTTTTTTGGATCCTCTGTATTCAATTCCACCTCCAATTCCGAATTGTTAACAGATTTAAATGATCCAATTTTTTTGTTTTTGTCTTCTTTCTCTCTAAACCAGCATATTGATTCAGGATGAAAACGCTTCCCTTTGTTTGCCTTTTCACATATTTCACATGGAGCTTTGTCTTCATTTTTGTTTTGTTTATTATCCAAGAAAGGTTTTCCTTTTTTTTCATTTATATTTTTCTTGACAAGATGCTCTAGTCTACTTATTTCGTTGTAAAGATCTTGAGTTTCTTGAACAGTTTCTCGGTCAATCTTGTCGGATACATAATTTGGTAAACCAATGGCAATGAGATCAATCAATGTTTCAGTATCTATGGATTTTCTGATTTGAAGTAGTAACTTTTCTTTTTTTAGGGCATATTCAAGCAAGGAACCTGATTGATATTTGAAGTGAAAGGCATATCGAATAGGTGACCAACCTTTGTTCCCAAAAGTTCCAATGAAGATTTTTTTCCAGTCATTCCATTCTGATTCTATAGAGTATTTCAAAATCATGCTAGTGTACCAGTCAGCACTACACTTTTCAAGGAAAAACTTCAAGATCTCTATTTTTTTCCTATCTTCTGCCACTACACAGCGAACACATTCTTTTTCAAATTGATTAATCCATTGGCTGGCATTGGTGGTTTTTTCATCAAATTTTTCAATCATGAAATCTTTAGCAATTTTATTTAAGTTCTTAACTTCAGAAGTTTGTTCTTTGGATTCTAGAACTTTTTCAAGCAGCTTCTTTATTGTGTCTTCTGAGGTGACTGTGGTAGATGTTTCAGTTGTTTTTTCTGGGATCTCTTCTAAATAAAAATTTTCAAATAATAAGTTACCTTCTTCATCTAAATAAGCCTTTTTCATATTTTCTGTTAAGGTTATCCAAACTTTCCTGAATTGGTTTCTTTTTCCCAATGTGTTTTTCACTCTGCCGTACACTTGTGATGTTATCAATTCTTTGTGTAAACTTGTTGGTTGGTATTCATCAGGTATTGCAAAAGAACGACCATCTTGTGTGCCGATTGAGGTTAGGCACAATATTGTTGTTTTTCCATCTGACGCTCCTCGCATTTTAAAATCAAACCTTAGTTTTTCCATTTTTCTCGAAGTATTCACAATAATGTTGTTTTATAGTAATCTTTGTTAATACTCCTTTTTGAAATAAAAGCTCAGTTGGGTTTCTGCAATAAAAACAGATTTATTTATTTCTTTCTGTTTACAAGATAAACTGAAGATTACACAAATCAATTAGAAATAGCCTTACCTGCAATAAAAACAGAAAACAACATTAAAAGTTTTTACTTCAGGTGGTTTACAACTTATTGTTTATTTCTAGCACAAATTATAATCTTCAATGCTGAATATTCAGACAGACCACAGAGCAAAATTACCACAGAGTATGTTTCTATAATGGAGTCTATAACGCTGTCGGGAACGCGGCAGATTCAAAAAGGAAGTGACGTCTCGAGTAAATGAGAATCGTCGTTTTCTTTATATACATTAAAAGAATCGAACTTTAAATTTATCATGTTGATGCATCAAGGGGGTACAAACTCTGCAGCTATTTCTTCTGATTACTGACCATATGAATTACACTCGCATAGATGAGCTATGCCTGTAATTTGAAGGGTAAGACGAAAATGAAACTGTCCAGAAAAGAACTGAAGTTACCGACATAATTAGCAGAAGTAGCAGTCTGAAGTGGCAGAAACCCAGCCATGTTTTTTGATAGACCTGTTTTCAAACATTTTGTCTTCATACCCACAGGTAGAAGTAACGCGAACCGATCTCCTAGAAGCGATGAATTCTCTTGTAGCAGCTGGGGCCCGCACAAGTCCTCTAGCAGCCAAGAGATTACCTTCACACTGTGCGCCGCTGTTACAAGCTCAAGTGCAGGCCGCGTGCAACGTGTTGCAGAACGTGTTCCCGCTACACACTGTCACTGAGAAGAGGTAGGTCACAGCAACGTTATAGAAATCTTAAGGGCCTGTGTACTGCAGCTGGTCTTTGTTGTTAGACAAAGTTCGCAACAAAAAAAAGTCTACTAATTAAACTACAGTATTTGAATCCCATTTTAGTTTCATTATAATTATTATGAATTAGTAAAGGTTATTCTTTACTCTGTCAAGATAGCACATGGGACTTAAACATAACTGGCGAAATGTGGGTGTACTATAATTGGGTACAACTCTGCCTAACCCTTCGAGGATTACAGGCATGATGTTACGTCAACGTTACATAACGCCGCGAATTTGTTTCCTATTTATTACCAGACCAAACAACAATTTTAATTTATGCATTATCACAAAACGGTGTAGGAAAACATCGTGAGGAAACCGGCATACCAAAAATTCAAAGACATGTGACATCTACCAACCCGCACTGGGCCCGCGTGGTGGATTATAGCCCATTCCCTCTCATAGAAAGGCCTGTGTCCCAGCAGTGGGAACATTATTGGCTGATTATGATATTAATGAATGATTCTAATCGAATTCAAATATTTTAGTAATTCTAATCTTTCTTTCTATATCCACAGGATCTGCGACCCATCTCTATCACAAAGCGTACTGCTCATCACGGGCGAGTGTGCGGAGACACACATAGCTCCCGCCCTGCTGGCCCAACTAGAACACTGCACCGTGAAGGAGCTCAGCATGTCTACCTTACACTCTGCTCACACCTTCACGCAGGAACAGGCGCTCATATCGGTCAGTATGTAAAGATTGCAAGTCTTGGACAATTAATTTTTCTGGAAAGATGTTTATAATAGTCCATTATGCGGATAATATTTGGTTACCGCAGGTATTTTTTTATACCCCTCGGTTTTCCGTCACCTGAAAACAAATTCTTTGGTTCTAACCCCTGCTAGCGCGCAGATCTTGATGCGTTTCATTTTAGCATACAGGTAACTACACGATGGATTTTTCAAGTGGGCTTGGAAAATTGTTCGCTATTCCTCTTAATTTCGGATTTGGCCATCCATGCCCACTTCAAAAATTAACTCTGTATACTCTTTGTTTCACATAAGTTTTCTTTAAAAAAATATTTCATAGAAAGAGCGATATTACTTATACACTATACTTGTGATAAAAGAAACTGCATATTGTCATGAAATCTGGTTAATTTCTAGACCCGGTGTCGATCAATATCACAATAATATTTATATCCTTTTCTTCCATTTCACAGGTATTTTCAGAATGCCGCCGAGCAGACCGCGGCTGCGTACTATTCATTCGGGATGTTGTCCTAGTGTGGGCTGCTTTATCTACACTATTGCGACAGCTGTGTCGCGCGAGAGCGGCAGGAGAGAACACGTTATTGTTGGCTACAGCTGACTGCCGGCATGATCAGCTACCTATAGAGGTATGAATTAGTAGCTATTTTTACTTAAGAGTGGTGAAAAAACTAAAGTAAATGAGGTTTCAATAAGTTTTCGTGCAGTTCCTAATCTATGACCACATCTGGTTTCTAAAATATTTTCATTTCTGACATGTATAAATAAGTGTTTGTAAAAACCAATTTAGAAATCAATATTATTTTTATACTGTACGCGGGGGATTATTACTATAATAAACGGTCATACATGTCATACTGACCTAACCTTCCTTCAGTTAATTTTGTCATGTTTTGCTCAAGTGCCGCTGGGTAATAACGCACTACCCGGTTAACCCATTTCGGTGTCAGGTCTGACTCAGTGTTCGTGATCTTTAGGGCTTGACCTGTAATAACAGGTCCTAATGTCCAGGCAGGATCCCAAAGAATATGTTAAAAAAATCACACAACGTTCAACATCTTTAAAATAAAATCGCTAAGTTTTTTAGTACCAACAACACATCCGAAAATTTATCTTTCAGCTACAAGACCTGTTCCCGGTATACAAAGAGTGCGTGTACCGCGTGCGCGAGCCCAGCGCGGCCGAGGTGCTGAGTTTCCTGAAGCCCGTGCTGGGCGCCGCGCTGCGCGACCCGCCGCCTGCGCACACAGCCGAGCCGCCGCCCGCACTGCCTAGAGGTAGCTTCACTCACAATACATATGCCAAATATGCAAAAGTTTAATAACCTTTATTTAATTCACCTCTTAAAAAAAAGGAAAAATTTAAAGGAAGTCTATCTTGGTTTGGACATTTTTTTTGGATTGATATTAATGTTGATGCATAGAGAGGGAGAGGAAGGCCAAAGAAAAGATGAATGTATTGTGTGAGGAACGATATGAAAGAGAAAGGAGTAAATGATGTCGTGTCGTCTGCCAGGGGAGAATGGAAGAATTGCGCCGACCTCAACTAGAATGGGACAAGGGCAGGAAGATGATGATGATTTAATTAACCTCTTATCTGTTTAATAAAACTTGTATAAAACGCTACTTTTATACCCCATAGCGCCCCCGCCACCCCCGCCGCGTGAGACAGCAGAGGAGGTGACGCGTCGCAAACGTAAGGAGGACTACAAGCTGCGCGAGTTGAGGATATTCCTGCGAGATATCTGCCGGAAGCTAGCGTCTAATAGACGGTTCTATAAGTTCACTAAACCTGTGGATTTGGAGGAGGTAAGAGAGGATTTTATTATGCAAATTGCATTGCAACTTCACCCGGGATCATCATAATGACTTGAAGGCCTAAATAAAATGTATCTCCTTCAGATTGTTGTGTCATTTAGAAAACTGCCTAAGTCTTACGAAGTATGAAAAGGGCCTCGTCTGCCTCGTTAGCTCGCTCGCTAGCTGGCGGTATGGCCTGCGCTTTATTTCGCCTCAATATTTTGTAGTAGGATCTAAAGACAGTACAGTATAGTAAACGATGATGAGCAATAAACTTATACAGGGTGTATGGGACAGCCCTCCGCAAACTGATGGGGTGAATTCAGTATATCATACTAAAATGACCGGTACAAGAAATTATTTCAGGAACGTAATGGGCATCCATTGATTTGTTTTATTTCCTCATACGCAATGTAAAGTCACCGTAGCAAAACGCGCGTAGTGAACGGCAAGCGCGACGACGAGTTCGATGAACTAGCTAGGCAGCAAGCGGCGTTTAGATTTACCAATTCACATTTTATCAGAACTTCTGTTCTACTGAATCATTATTTAGCAAAGCAGCCTTAGAAAAGGCCTCCCAATGCTGATGAGAGCAGGCTCTTGCTGGCAATCTAGGTAGGCACAGTTCTAAATCTACCTATTTCAAACTTACCTATTTTGTTTCTCAGGTAACCGACTACCTGGACATAGTGAAACTGCCCATGGACCTAGAAACGATGATGACTAAGGTGGACATGCACAAATACAACTGCGCCAAAGAGTTCCTCGATGACATCGACCTCATTTGTGCGAACGCTCTCGAGTATAACCCGGACAGGTAATATATTGCGACATCACAGTATACAATAAGTTTTGCTAGGTTATTTTTAGTTTTTCTTATTTCTTGTGGCAGAGGTTCGGAAGTTGGAAAAGAGTGGTTGTTAATCACTCTAGCTAAGGTCATGTCCATCTGATATGAAAACATCATGTCTAACATCTTATGTCATCATCATTATCCTCATTGACAGTCTTGTTCCAGCCACTGCTGAGTATACAGAGTAATTCTTTTAAATTCGGTAACTTGGGGAAATTCGAATCCATAAGAGATGCCGGGAAACTTTGTCCCACAATCCTTTGTCCAACCTAACTGTTAAAAGAATCACTCTGTACAGGCCTCCTCTCTTAGTGCCATTACATCTAGTTTAAATAAAATTATTATTATTAGTATTTGATAAGGTTTCACCAGTTCTCATGATGGCACTATTACCTGGACGGCTCTGACCCTTGTATATCTACATGGATCTTTTGGCACTCGAACTTGTAATAATTAATTTGAGATTCTTTAAATTGAAAAAAGAAAACAAGATGGCGGATTTAGTTCCGATTTTGACCACGCGCTAAATGATCCACCTGGAAAAACACTAAGCCCACATTGCAATATTATTAAAACGTCACCATTTCACTTTTGACGTATGATTTGATTAATTTATTTTCTCACAACCATCTCAATTTACTTAACCATTCCATTTACCTTTTGGGCTTTTACGTAATGGCGTAAAATGTATAAGTATTTTGCCGAAGTAGTGTCTTCGAAGTCAGCGTAGCGCGTAGTTATTAACGACGTACGTTAAATGTTCGATCAAACCGGTAACACAAATAGCGGACTCGACTCCGGACATGACCGGCTGTCAGATACTTCAGTGACATTAGTAGTAGGAAAGAAGAAAGAGAAAGAAAAAAATATTTATTTCTCTTAGATACATGACGTGCATACAAAATGACAAAAAAACAACAACGCTAAACAGAAAATAACAAAAAATAACAGCTTGCACGTCGTCACTGCGACAAGTAAGTTACCACTCAGCACGATATTGCGCAGAAGTATCTGTCAGTGTCCGGAGTACGCTCCCTTCCACAACCTGTCCGTACAGGTTTGACGGAACATTCACTGAGCTACTCGGCGCCGCGTCATCTTGATTTTCGCAGCGTCTTCTTTGGATACTAAATCGATAAACCTCTACTCTGATTTCAAGGACACAAGTTGACCAACGAAAACAATCTTGACTCAATATTAACTCTTATGCCATTGTGTTAAAGACCATTAATTTTTAATTTATTTGAACGTGTTTTCTTTCCACATTCCCGGCGCCAATCAAAGGGCTAGAGGGATGTATAGGTATGAGAAAAAACAACGCTTTGTAACTAACAATTATTATATTAGCACATTATTAAAATAGAGTGTATTATTATATTAAGTATATTGCTCAAAGGTATATAAATATACACCTGGACTTTTGAGCGGTTTTAGAGTTGTGATTATTTTTTAAGTAGCAACTGCATGGATATAAAGTGCTTGCCGCCCTGCTCAAGTCGATTTTTTGTCGAACGGTGAGCATATACAAGGTGGAAGAAACACTGACGCACAAACAGTTACCAGCTATTCAGTATTATAATTCTGCACCCCCCGAACCGATGATAAAAATCTACATATAATAATAATAAATAATAATACCAGCCTGTTACTGTCCCACTGCTGGGCAAAGGCCTCTTCTCATACAGAGAAGGCACGAGCATTGATCACCACGCTTGCTCAAGACGGGTTGGCGATTTCAGACTTATATTAATTATAAGTCCAGGTTTCCTCACGATGTTTTCCTTCACCGATGTCTGTGATGTCCAAGATAAACTTAGAAAGTACATATGAATTGAAAAAGTCACATTGGTACTTGCCCGGATTTGAACCCACAACCTCATGCATGAGAGGCGAGGCCTTAACCTCTGGGCCATCACAATGTCATAGGCATTTTTCATCGGTCATAATTGACCGGACCTTTCATAGGTCTTTAGTTCGAATCCAAGGCACGAACCTCCTATTTTTCGGATTCATGTCCGTATTGTATAATTATCACTAGCTTCGGTCAGGGAAAACATCGTGAGGAAACCAGCATGCCTGAGAGATATTTCTCGACGGCATGTAAAGCCAAGTCAGCGGCCCATGAGCGGCATAAAACTCTGACACCAGGTTAGCTACTAACTCAAACTCAAAGCATTTATTTCAATTAGACCATAACAGGCACTTTTGAATGTCAGAAAAACAAAGAAGGCGTAGCTACAGTCCCAGACACAAGGCATAATAACTTGTGAAAGTACTGTAGTTGCCCATTCCAAAGCGTAGATCTCTATGGAGAAGAATGGGCAAGAAACTCCAAGGACACTCTTTTCAATACCGATAACCACACGATAAAGAAGATCGGTTATAAAAAAAAACGGTTATTTGGAACAGCTGATTTTTAGAAAAGACCTATGAAATATTACTATGTGGGGGTTTATCAGAATGATGTTGTGCGTGTGACGTTTGTGCGTCGGTGTCCCTACCACCCTGTATCTGTACATCAATCGAGTATGTCACATCTCTAAAACATTTGAAACCTCCGTGTGTGTACCACAACCTCTAACCTTTTGTCCGCTAATTATAATATTTCGGACAATATCGACTACGGTGGTTTGTAATGCCACAAGGAATATTGAGCGCGCTATTGATTAGCAACATTCGGTTAACCATCTAAAGTTCAAAATCAATCGGCATGCTCAATGTTCCGTACGACATTTCTTATTTACACGGTCGATATGCATGTAGCGATATAGCATGTATTGTATACGTTTGTGATTTAGTTAGCGACTAACTTAATTATAAGTAGCAATAAGTATTACATAAGCTTACATTATATTTAGTTATATTTATAAAAAAAAACGAATCGATGAAACTAATTTTGTAAACAAGTTTTAAAATCTATCAAAGTTTAAAAAATAATCTTAACCAGATAACAATGTTAAGCGCGATTACGACTTACGGTATTTCATACAAACTTTCAAGTCCTTTTTTCGAAATGACTGGACCGATTTTAATGAAACTTTACTGTACTTACTGTAAACTCGTGATTAACTTAAATTACTCATTTTGTCAACGGGGAAAATTAGTTTCATTTAAATAGTTAAGCATAAAAAGTGATTAAATGCAAATTAAAGTAAATTCTAACATTTGTTCAAAAATATACTTTAGGACTTAGCTTCTAAGAGCATATTAAAATAGTTAGCATAACTATTACGTGCTACGATTGAATTTTTGCGTTTTGGTATATTTTGCAATTATGTATTGACATTTCTGTGGTAAATTGTAGTAGTTTTTATTCTTGAGTAAAATATATAAACGCAATCGTAGCAATGTTTTAGATAAACAGTCTTGAATTGAGTTTTCACCCTAATTTTATTACAAAACCAGATTCACGAACCAGGGAGGGTAACTTTAGTTCTATGAGTCATTCTTCACCTATTTATATTACAAGTGAATCTGCCATCGGAATATCTTTATCACTTTGGTTTATGATAACAATAAAGGTTAACTTTTCAATCGTTACATAACTTTTTTCTGAGGAACAAACTTTACGATTTGACTATAGTGAAGAAAATATTTCAAACCGCCATATTTATCCTTAAAATAACAGTTGTCAACTGAAAAATTTACCGAGGTGAAAACTCAATTCAAGACAACCAAACACAAACCACCCTTACCACCCAATAATAAAAACCATTTTTCTTCACACAGAACATCATCAGACAAACAAATTCGTCATGAAGCGTGTTCGTTGCGAGACCATGCGCACGCGTTGATTGACGTCGAAATGGACAGCGATTTCGAGTTCGAATGTCAAGAGATCGCGAAGAGGAGACAGGAGGAAGGAAACATGGCTGATAATGATTTGCCTGATTTTATTTGTACGGCTTCTAATTTGCGTAAGTAGTATTTTGTGCCTTATTTGAAGGGAATAAGTTTTAAAGTCGCGCGCGCCCATCGGCTTCGATATTAACAGGCTTCGAATTTACGTAAGTACCGGGTAAAATGGGGTGAATAGGAGCGCAGGGGTGAATCGAGACAAAACTATGAAAAGGATCTTAACGTTGAATCAATATGTTATGTTGCCAACAAGGTCTCTAAACAATTCATTATAACTAAGTTAATAAAATTGAGTACTTTTTAGCAACATATAATATCAATTCAACGTTAAAATTTGGAGATTGCTGGCGAACTAGTGTTTACTTATATGAAAACATTTTCTTTTACAGATCACTTCGACGTAAGCGCAGTAAGCGACAAGTCACGAACTCCGCAAAACGGTGACAAGAGCGATCCGCAATCAGCCAAGCGCAAGCGCAGACGAATAAACGCGTGGTCCAAGGGACTGGTCGTCAAGAGGCAGAAGACTTCTAAGGTATGCTGTGATGCTGATGGTGTAAGTTCTTACCACTATTATAAAAAAAGTCGCGAACTCTGCAGGGTTGATCGTAGTTTTAAGGATCGGCGAAATCTCTTGAGAAACATTATCTAAACGCAATTTGGGCGTCTTACTTAGCTGTCATGGCGGAATAGTGTTCTCCTGTCTGGAGTTCAACTGCCATTTTACAGTTATTTCCCCTTAAGCAAGGTACCTAATGCCTAATTGCAATATACAGCCAGTATACTATCCAGTTCACTGACGGTCGACCACTTTTCAACCAGGGCTTAAGGGTGATTGATCGGAGTAGTAGTACTTGGATATTTAGCAATTTTCTATGAATCAACTTAATCTATCACAGCGGTGCTGAACAAAGGCCAATTCCAAATTGAAAACAGATCTTCCAGCAAAAGTAAGCGCTTCAGCAATCACCGCGTAAAGTACGTCCTAATTCTGAATCACGAAAATTACCGAAGCGCGTAGCTTTTAGTGTTTAACTGTACATAAGTTAATGGTCTTTGACACCTAACCCTTGTAAACCTCCACAGAACTTCAAAGACTCAAGCATGGCGATAACAGACGAGGAATCCAAAGAGAACAAGCCGATCACATCAACCCCCCTCCCCAACGGCGAAGTGACTACGTCATCAGCGTCAGACGACGACGCGCCGCTGCGGCGCCCGCAAGACAACGATACTATCTTCAACATCACTGCGCAGTCTGTGGTCAACAACCATGTGTTGGAGAGGTGAGTTTGACGAACGCTTCCGAATCTAGCCGAAGTTTCCTGAACGTGAAGTGGCTACGTCACCAATCTCGGACGATGATGCGTCGGTGTGGCGCCCGCAAGACAACGGCACTATTTTCAATATCACTGCAGTTTGTGGTCAACTACCATGTCTTGGAGAAGTGAGTTTGACGAACACTTCCCAACCTAGTCGAACACTCCCGAAGGTGAAGAAACTACGTCATCAGTCTCAGCCCGCGACGTTGTAGTTACCAACCAGGCGTGAGAAAGGTAAGTTTAACGAACACTTCCGAACTTAGCTGAAGTTACTCGAAGATAGATAAGACTTGGTCTCGAATAAGGTATTAGCCCTCCCTAACTGGTTAGGGTCTCGAGTCAAAATTCAATCTCATAGTGTTCTAGAAACTTTTAATTAACTTGGTCAATTTTGTTCTTTTCCGCAGTCCCACAAAATCATCAGAGAAAACGCCGACAAAGACATCACCAAAGAAGAGGAATTCAGGGCACGACCACAGCGGAGGTTTGTATTTATGTATTTTACAACCAGTTTACAATATTAAAACATAAAGTCCCTAAAACTGGAATCTACTGTTTAACCGAGACGGTACTTGAGGTAGGCGCGCGGAGGAGTGTTGACGTCCGTTAGCGCTAAGCTGAACGACGTGTCACTACATCCCCCCCTCCCCCGCACATCTACCTCACCTAGGCGATAAGCTTGTAGTCTTAATTTTACTCGTTTATAAACGCTTGCAGTTTGGTGAGTTTAATAGGATCAACGTCAGTGTTACTAAAACGCAGTACCGAAATGGATTCTACCAAACCAATCTTTGAAAGTTTCTCACCCAGGAGACTCATCATCGCCCATACTTCTCTACTAGTCGTCATCTCATGTGTCGCCCCCATTCTAGCCTAATCTGTCCGTCACACAGTCCATCCCCACTCAGAAGACTAACAAAATATCTTTATCCTTTTCAGACACGGAGAAAGTACTGATAAACAAGACTGAGTTAGATAACGTTGTATATAAGAACGCAAAATCACTGCGAATGATCGGGCTGGAAGCCATCTTAGATCTACACGCACAAATGTCCCACATAGTCCAAACATACTCCACGAAGTACGACCGAACGAAGTTACCGCAAGAACTACAGGCTACTGTAACTAGATACTTGCAACACGCCAAGAAATGAACTAACAAAATGGCCGATTGGACTAAAATTTGTAAGTTTAAAAGTTATGTTTGTGTCAAAAATGATTGTGGTAAAGTTAGCCTGGTTGTGTACAAATGAGGTTTAGTGTAATGTTGTTCATCTGAGTGTTCGAGGATGATGAATTTGAAAAAAGAACCGTTGTGACGTTTGTTAGGTTTTTGTTTTTTTTTAAATTGTATGAGTAAGTAAGGAGGTTTCTTTGTTGAGGTGGAACTCGCAGGGATAAGGAAGGTTGTAAACGAACAAATAAACGAGCGAGTTTATTCATAAATAACGTATTTAAAAATGTAAAAAATATAAGGAGATGTTAACGCCATGACAGTCACTTCCTGCAACTTCCTGTTTAAAAAACTTAATTAAAAAAGTGTTGATTTGAAAACTACAAAAAGGTTGTTTTATACAACATCGAAGTGTATATTGGTTTCGATCAATTTTAATGGGAAAAGTATTTTGAAATTTATTGATGGTGTCCATAGCGAAGTCCCAATCGGACCAATGAGGTCAAACTATTTTTAGAAATAAAAAATGACCTGAGCAGATTTTCAACCCATGACGACGCTTGGATCTAGCGATGCTAGCGCCACTTTGACAGTTACCTTTCCCTTTGATGTTTCGAAATAGTATCGAGTTGAAATCGGTAATGTTTCTAGTATCGATTTACCATTAGTATTAACTGCCATCAGTATAGGTCGTAGATGAAGACTTCGGAATATCACATTCCATGTTTATACGAATTCGATCATATCTGCAGCGCCTTGTCCACGAAAGATTTAGGGACTGACCACACTTATCGACGTAGAATTAGCTTGAGCCGATCAAAAAGAGCTCCGTGCAATAAGAGCGAAAATGACGTTATTTGCCAGTTTTGGGTCGGAAAATACGATTCCACACCTCGTCGAGCACTTTCTTTGCTAAATCGAGCCACCGGCATGTCTGCCATCTGTAAATCTCATATGAGCTGAACAAAAAAACCCCTTAGGCTACTAAATGAGCTATATGGCCTGTATAGCTCAAATTGAGCAACATTTGTGCATTTGCGTTTCGGCTCAGTCTAGCTCGAAAAATCCATAATTTTGCAGTCTGCGGCGGGCTTAGAAAACGTTCTTTGGATACAATATTAAAATATCACTATTTAAGGCAATCTATTAAAATCTACGTAGATCAATCCCTAGACTTTGTACGTGGATGAGGCGCTTATGGGTGGATTTAGACTAACTGTATTTAGACCTAAAGTTAAAGCTAATCCGGTTCTTCAAGCCTAACTACAATATGTCTAAACTCACCATATCTTCGAAAAAGAAAAAAAAGACGAAAGTTGTGGTCCTAATTATGGACGTACCGAACACTGCCTAATTATTGGCTTTGCGATTATATTATAAAGAGTAAGAGTGAATGATGAGTAGCGCAAACTTGACGAAGACCTGCCAATGTTAAGCAATTATGAACTTTATCTCATGCGAATAAAGTTGAAAATCGCGTACTATTTACGATTGGCGGTTATGATCGACGGTGTGTTTTGAGGATTGTTGTATTTTAGACTTTTTTTCAATGCTGTTAGTGTTGATAATGTTTTGTTTTGAAATCGTGCTTCGTCAAGTTTGCGTTGCCCTTATAATAGTCGAATATTAACCATTCCTAATGAGCCAAATTGTGAGTGAGATTACCAATATTAAATGTCTGATTGAAATGCTATTGATTTAGGAGATTTTAGTGACCACAGATGGGCCTAAGGGATTTTTGAAAAGTACCTATCGCACTTTACCTTTGTGTGGCTAGTGCTTTAAAAAAAAACAAGTTAGATTTAAAAATCCAATGGTTTTAATGTTTTAAGGCCTCGTCATCTTCCTGCCCTTGTCCCATATGCTTGGTGTCGGCGCAATGTTTTAGGTCTACGGATACTTAATTTAATCAAGTGCCGATAAAACTGTTGACAACGCTATCTGTCTTCTAAGACAATAAACAGTATTACTTGCTACCAAGGAACTTATATGCTAACTGCGATGATAATGTGCAACTCAAAGCGTTCCGAGCGAGAGAACTTCAAGAGTGGATGTCATCTCTTTCTAATAGGGTATCCAGTATTAGTACTTATATTTGGGACAGAGTTATTATTGTTTTATAACTTTCCAGCACTATTTCTCAAGAAATTATTACTTTATTATTTAGTATTTGAATATTAAATAAACGACGAGTTACGATTTATGTGCTAGTTTAGCTATCAACGTGATTTCCGATTACTATATATTTTTAATATTTTTTTTACTGGAAATTGCAAGACCAGTACACACTCCACCCTGCAAGCTTTCTCGCTCTGAAGTTTTATTCCCCCTTTGAATGAATTAAAGTAATACAAACTCTATGTGTTTGAGATAACGTTCATTTTTAAACGGTTTTTGGATATCAAGATCTTGTTTGTAATCATTCCAGTTAGTAAATAACTTCCTTGCGTGCATCACTATTCCATAAAATGTGCTCACAATTTACTCACCTAGAACAATTATATTAATATAGTTTATATCTTCATCACATGGTAATTAGGTACCTCGTTAAACACTGCCATATAATAAGTACTTAATTCTCACGTTTCGTTATATTGGACAACAGATGGCGTTGTCCTCAAAAATACTGGTTTAGAGTCTTATAAACCGTGTCCCTCGGAATCTTCGAATTACATTAATAAAAGATGCTCCCGCTAAAACTTAATAATATAGTCACTATTCTGGGTGCTTTCAAAGGGTGCTTGCATAAAATAAAGTTTCCCTGTACGCCCAAGTCAGAACAGTAGTCACTTACGTTCCGCATGCGCTAACGCTTAAAGAAGGAGTAAAAATGGTACAGGTTTTCCGTACCAATAAAAGCAGCCGACTCCTTGTTTTTTTAATCGTTTACCATTTGGCGAGATTTCCAGTGTTCACTTGACTCCTCTATTTATAATTGGTGCCCATATAGCCTTTTTAAATGTTACCATTCTGGATCCTTTCAAATCCATTTTTACCAACTGCATCACCGGTCACTAATTTAAAAAATAAAATAGTATCCAATAGCATTACACTCAGACTTCTAGGTTAGGTTTAAAACTATAAAAAAAATAAATAAAAGCCCGCTGGTCTGTGATATGTACAGAAGGTTTATATTACAATGTATATACATCACTATTCGCTTCGTGTACGATGCGCGCTTGCTCTTGCGCAGGCCTATTTGATTGGTCGAGAAAAAAATGTATTCCGTTATCATAAAGTATTATAAAATAATATAAAGTTATGTACAGTGCTGCGTGGTTCTTTTGGCGATTGGCTAGAGGGCGCTGTTGGTAAACATTAAAAAAAGTTGTATTGAAAAAACAACATGGTAGTGTTAGTTCCGATTTGGGGCGGTTTCAGATTAGCGAATTTTCGGCGCGTAAAAGCTCGTTTATAGTTCGAATGTATTAGTAATTTTGCCACACGCGCAACTCTTACAAGCGTTGAAGAGTTTATAAGCTCGTATAAGCCGAGCTGCGAGAGACACTACAAAATACGCTCTAGTCTGAAACCGCTCTGTGACCACACGCCAAAAGATCGATGTATGTTTAAAACGAAATAAGTGTAATAGAAAACTGACTGGAAACTAAAGCTCATATTAAGCCTTATTAACGTATATTAATTATTAAAAGTGTGTGCACGATAAATAGTTTTAACTTCTTTCTTATTTTTACAAATACGACCAATCAAATAAGTCTTGCTTCTTAAAATAAACTCCTATTAAAAAATGAATTATTCAGAATAAAATTCATAGTTCTTTAATACCAAAATTATAAACAATTTGGCTTTTTAGGTGTGACAGTATAAAAAAATATATGCACTGATTTGCGAATTTTTGAATAGATTTTTACCAAATAAGCTGAACTAACTTATCTTGCTTAAATTAGGATAAGGTTGTACTACTAACGTAACTTTAGATACCTTTTTTCATTATTGTTTTAATTAATTTTATATTTAAATTATTATGGAAGTCCATCCGAATTTTTGGGTCGATAGTGGAATGTTTAAGAAATAATTGGAATACTGATGTTGTTTAGGTAGTAAATGTTGTGGGTGTTTTTATGGCCATAGACAATTTAAAATGAATTGTGTTGAATAGTTGTCGATGTGACATCGATAGAGCTTTGTCCTAAAAGAACGCAACTACACGAACTTGGCGCGAATTTGAATCGAATACACTCCAACAAACTTATCTCTGCAGACGGGAAAACACAGAACTAAAATAAATGTACCAAGTTTGACATATGGATGCATTTTTCCTTGACGAGCAGCGCCACCCTGAACTGCAAACATAAAGTGGTCATACTTGTAAATGTTTGTGCGGATGTCATCTTTTGACGTTGACAGAGGTTGTTGGTGAACATGTCTGAAAATGTTCAGTGATTAAAGAAAAAAACAATATGGTTATGTCCGTTCTGATTCTGGTCGCGCGCCAAAATGTCCTTGGACTTTGCGTTTGTTCAGGTGCCGTTCTATTAGGACATAGTCTAATTTGTGGTAAGAGTTGTAATAATTCTGAATGTAAAGTCAATAATAAACATTAACTAATTAAACAATGACATAATTGGGATAGTCGAGTAAATAGAATAATAAATTGTGGCAGCTTTTGATTTGCATACAACAGTTGAAGTCGAATTAATCATCATTCCTTTTAGTTCATGAGGTTCACTTTAACGTTCAGTAAAATGAACCTTAAAAACTTTACAATAAGATTAAAAATTGTGTGTGCAAATCAAATTGCTAAAAAGACAGGGAAATGCTTCTAAAATCTTAGACGTAAAAACGATCTATATACGAGTTGTGAATGTCTGATCGAATCGAGTAGGTGCATAATGAAATTGACCTTTATTTACATTGAACGAAGTGTTGTAAATGTAGTTTATAACGTGATTTAGACAGAACTTCAGAGTTAAGAATCATAACTGCTTATAGGGCACTTGCAAAATTAACTTAAAAACTTCTTACTTATTATTAGAGATTTATAAATTAAAAAAAAAAAAAACAAAAAGCTCGTCCAGTCAATTTTCTTTCGTAAAAGTTCGGTAGCTAAGCTACATAACTGCAAAAATACCTTTAATTTCTTGTACTAAGTGTGTCTTACATGACCATTTTGAGAACCAACATTTATTTTGTTCTAAGATCCACTTAACTTGTAAGTATGAAGAAAACATTAACATTGGTTTATAAGTACTTAAAATACTTCAATTATATTAACTTATGTAACACTTCTTCAGTAAAATGTGTATATAACATAAAACAAAAATATTTATAGAATAAATTTGATACAAAGCCGTGTGATATTGATGGAATATACTCAACATATAGCCCATATGTTCAAAAAAAATAGTTACCTCAAAACTTTCCGTACCCCATTTACTTCTTTAAGTAAAAGGGCGTAAGTGCCATTGTCGTGTGCACATCATTTATGCCCTTTTAGTTTCAAGGTACAGTAATGTGCAATTTTTTTACTTGTCGGAATAGAATTTAAAATTTGATGTATGACGTAAATCTAAGTAAAGGGGGTGGGGTGTTTCAATTTGTTTAACCTGTGAACTACAATAGTTTTTTTCCGGAGTGACTTTTGAAATAGAGCCATAGACGTGCTCTATTTTCAAAATGTTTTCTCATAATGCATTTATCCCCGCGCTTCGACTGCAAATCACTGAATACATACTTACTGTATTTGTCATTTTTAAACGACTGGCTGAAATGGAACGATATTTAAAAAAAATTTAGCTCTCACTTTTAGTGAACAGTGGTTCAAGACAGCCTTATTGATAAACCCATTAGGTAAACAGTGGTAATCAGCCATTTATTGAAATCAGGATCTATTCAAAGCTCGAGTGAATCGGTTTCTTTTAGGCAAGCGTCCTGCACCGAGTTGCCTATTTAATAGTAAAAAAAAATCTTAAATGCTTGACGCTTGCTTGTCCATATTCTACGAAAAGTCGGCAGGTCATTATTGCAAGTAATGCGTATGCGCACGTTAAACGTCAGATGGGTGTGTTAAAACGGATGATTATGAAAACCACGAATAAACCTAACAATGTTTTATGTTATTTATTTAATACCTCTAGATCACAGGTTAACCAGATTCGATATTAATTTCAATAGATAGAATTTCATATAAAAAATATAAAATTGTAAGACAGATTATAAAAATTGTGTAAAATGAATAAAAACTGCTTGCATTTGCTCAATGAGGAGTATGTACGATAATTGTAAGTGCTGACAGTATCCACCGTTCGGTTAGTGTATAATTTTGTATTTATAAAATCATATTTAATGAAACTGAAAATAAAAGGGTATGATTTCATGTGATATCGAATGTTTTGTTTTATTGTATATCCTTCTAACCCACGAATTTATTTAACAATAGGTACCAATACCAATTTACTGCCTCGTTGGTCGAGTGATAGCAAGCGCGACTGCTTAGCAAGAGGTCATGGGTTCGATTCCCGGGTCGGGCGAAGCGGTATTGGGGTTTACCATCAGGAATTTCTCAGTAGCAGTCTGGACTTGTGGCCGGTTGATGGCAATCGGCTCGCCCCCTATTACATGGGACTTAATTTGGTTGAAGCGGTTGGGCTCGCAGTCACCTTACTAGACAAAAAGCTTACAAAAATCTTTTTTACCATTGCCACTCGAAAAAGGGCATTTTATTCATCGATAACAGTGAATAAAACGCTCTTTTACTCACTGAGTGAATAAAGACTTTTTGAATTTGGAACAAGCACGAATTATGAACAATAAATAAAACGTGCCGACAAGACTGAATTTCGAAAATTGTTCTAATTTCACTATACATTTTTAATGTTTGTATTTAATCCTTTGTTCTCTTATTATATTAACGATTCTATAATAAAATGTGATAAATACTCATCTGCCTAGACTTATCCCAACTTTATTGGGGTCGGCTTCCAGTCTAATCGGATGCAGCTGAATATCAGTATTTTACATGGAGCGACTGCCTATCTAACCCAGAACACAACCCAGTTAGTACTGGGTGCGTAATACGGTACCCCTTGGTAAGACTGATTGTCAGACTTCCGGGCTACTGACTTCCTGTAATAACCACTACCTATCAAAGAACTACAAATGACTGTCGGCCCAACGGCTTTACATACTTTCCGAGGCACGGAGGAAACTCGGTATGTAAATAATTAGTGGTCACCCATCCACAGACCGACCTTGGTAACCCCGGCTTAACCTTGAAGATCGACCCGAGTGTCTGTTATTATTAACTCACGAGAACTATAAATACTATACTTCTATTTATTTTCTCGAAGTCAATGGTAAAAAGTAGAGTACACAACTCGGAAAAAAAAAATTGATCACGGTTCTTGTATCCCTCGCTCCGCTCAGGATTCTACTCTAGAATCCTTCGCTGCTCTCGGGATCCAACTTAGTCCCTCGAATTAAATTCCCTTTTTTTTCACTTGTTGTATACTATTGTATAAAAAAATAAAATAAAATGTATACTATTCTTCAGATGCGCCTCTTTTACATGTATTGTATAACGGGTATCCGGAACTCCACGTCCAAAGCGCGTATTTTGCGTACTAACGGTGGCAGAAAACTGCTGCAATTTTCAAAGTTCTTCAGGTCCAGGAAGAGATTCAGAAACAACAATTTCAACATAATACAAGAGGCAAATGCCACAATTATAGTGGTGAGTCTTACTGAGGGCTCCGATAGTAAATTAAGAAGTAATATTTTCAGTGGCGGTTCATTTACTTACTGCTGATTTGCCCTCCACCTGACAAGAGAAGGGATGTATCGTCTACTACCAAAAGGTAGAGGATAATGTAAGCCTATTGGTTGTTCAAGATAAGAAAGGGGGTGCCCTTTCTTCGTTTTGGTGGAAAGTGGTTTCAACTCGATTTTCTATTACAGGTCTGAAAATATTGGATTGGAATATTTCTGCATCTCGCCTAAAAGATGTTTCTTTCAAACCTAGAGTTGCATGTCTTCAGTCCAGTTGAACAGGGTCATATTTCGACTGCATCTAAGGTGGAGGAGTTTCGTCTGGTGAGGAGACTCGATATACATTATATTCTTCCGATTGAATTTCGGTCACAGCGGTCAATCTCAGCGGAGATTAGGACTTAGATGTCAGGGCGTCCGCTAAGTCTCACAAGTATTGAAAAATAGTATGAGCAGCTAAGGGACGCGGGCACGGGTGCGGCTGGTTTTCGATGGATAGTTAGCGACAGCAGGCACCCGCTACGTGTATCCGCGCGAGTTGTTAGCGTACGCACACAAGTGTCAAGCGTACACTGGTGAATCGCCCTGACATCCTATCGGTCAGATAGACTAGGAACGAATCCTTTTCTCTCAAACCGCTGGGATGGCAATAACATTTTACCCTATCTGGGAATCGAACCCAGGACTGCGAGCTCGGCAGACGCGCTTACAACCACTACTACTATCTATTACTTTACGTAACGAGAACTTCTGCGAGTTTCTGCATTAGTCTCGACTATTTAGGCAATCCTTCATAGTATCCACAGAATACTTGCTTTTTTTTATAAAACATCATACTTAGTTCCAAAAAAATATAGTATCTTCTGTAGTTCCAAAAAAAATGCTGAATTACTCTCATTCTGCATGTAAGTATTGTTGCAACGTAGTTAGTCGATCAGGAAATATGTAACTTTATAGGAAGGTGCTCTTTTACGACTAACTTCGATAAGGATGAGTATGGTTCTCCAAAATAGACTTATTGTTATATCCACCCTTATCCATCATTTCCAGTTTTTCCCATTAAGGAAAATAACAAATGAAGATGGTAACACAATACGTGAACAAATTGGACTCGTGAGTGTCGCTGTCATGAACAAAATGAAACGACAAATTGGTATTTCATATTTTTATTTTTTACACTTTACGTCGGTGACCGTAAACGAATTTTACTACAACGCTTCATCTTTCGATTTCAATTACACGTTAGAATGATACTAGAACATAAATATTTTTTCGTATTTTATTTAAGATCAAATAGATAATCTTTTTTACACCCTAATGTAACGATATCATTTAATTTAATTTGTCATTATATTAAGCAAAAATACAACAAATTAAATTACAAAAAAATAAAACTTACAATTAATTATACTCTTTGTCGGAGAGAACAATTATCTAAAAGCTAAAAATCATTGCAATTACAATTTATAAATACTCGTAACAAAAATTGAAGGAACTAAATATTTTGAATTTTTCACTAAAATTAATACAATCACATTTTATCAACTAAAAATAAGTACTCAATGTCGTACAATATATTATCTATTAATTCTTTACGTTATTACATTTGGCTCCTGATGTCACCTATGCTTAATGAGAACAGTGCTGAAAAGCTGAACGTAGTTTTATAAGAACGTGTCTAGCGGCGTAGAGGTCGAGAATAAACAGAATTTACTATATAACGAAGTGTTAAAGCAATAAGGTAAACCACAGAACCATAAATATACAAATAGACATATACAAAACATATTCCGTTTGAACTTTGTAAAACATTCTCTTAACATAACCATTTCGTCAATCGCAGGACCTTACACATTAACAAATAACAAAACTTAATTACAAAAAAACTTCTCAATTAAAACTTTAACAAAATCACTCTAATACTGCTGAATTTGTACGAATTAGGTAAATATTGAACGTAATCTATGGTCACAAGTCACAACACAAGCTCGGTAAGAGAACATTGTAGAACAGTAACACAACGCCAACGCTTCGTGAAATCATTTCTTTACAATTTTTGGCACATGTATTTACGTTTCATACAGACAATTGTTTATTTATTCAATACATGACCTTACTTTATTATCTACATGTGAATCCGTTACATTTAAATACAAAAGTGCGCGGTTTTTGCATTCTTCAATGTTGCCAGCGTAAACGGAATGAGAAAAAAGCAATATAAAATCTGTTAAAACTATTACAATATTTTAATCATAGTTAATCGTTTAATATATAAAATCCCTGTAATGATAATATTGTTATTATGAAGTGACACTATGTGTAACTACTGTATGTAGGCATGAGGATTCCATTGTTGCTGTACTGTTATGTGAAATGTACAATATCTTTTATAAAATAGAATCGTAAATAGTGTTCAGTCTTCTGTTGAGAGAATTTCATGTTCCGTCGACTATAGTTAATTAAATTGGATGAAAATTAGAATTATTCCGAGCAAAACACACGGGAATATTCAAGTTGAAACGAATCGAATTGTCATGGAACGTAAATAATGTTACGACTTGGGTATAGCGTGTAAAGGAAACGATGTGTTCAACAGATATAGTTCATTATTATACAAATAATATTTACAACAGGTAAAATCATGTGTTCTACGTAACCACACGGTATCTCTAGTGATCACTGTATACATTTATCTAAAGCCAGATAGTATTGAACCATTTATTCTAACTTTCATTATTTACTAAAAATCTTGAAAGCTCCTTTTTATTTGAACATTGAGTGCAGATACATTATTTGTCTAAACGTGGCGCGCACTGTCATTTTCTTTTGTGGAAAGTCATCGAAACTGTTTTTGAAGAGTTCAAGAGACTGGCAATTATTAGATGTTGACCTTTATTAATATTAGAATACACGGATTGTTCTAAGTTCTTATGTACTAATCAATGAATAGAATAAATGCAGCTCTTTTCCTCATCTCATTAATATCAATCAAAACAAAACTTGAATGAAATCATATTTCCTCTTCATCGGACAAGGTCCTTGTCTAGCGCCAGTTAGTGCTGTATCGAGGGTAGTCTGCTGAATTTTGTGACGTTTGAGTTGAAACGCTATTTCTTACGTTTGGTGAGTGGATGTGTGTGACTAGTGCGTCGCGGCTCCCTGAGACGTCCCTGGACGTCAGCGTCCCCCACTCGGCCCAGCTCACTGATTCACATCACTAACACTACAACAATTACAAATACACTACTATTTACCATTTTAGACACATATAAATGTCCACCTTATTTACTGGTTAATTCAAAAATTTATATCCCATTAATTTTTTATCAATAACTATTTACATTTAAAAATTGTTTATCATCGAATTATAACTATTATTACGAAATATTTTACAAACTTTGGTGAAATGCAGAAGTGAATTCGCACGTATAACGCATTATATCTACAAAGGTTTCACTATCAATGAAGAAATCAATGCATTATTTATATTCAATAATAAAAATCGTAAGAAATTATAGTACATTATCTAAAAATAGGGAATGTAACGGAATGTGTTAACAATAATGAAATTCGGAATGTCTTAACGATAACAATCACAACACCTTTCATACTTATTGCACTCCTTCAAAATAAATTATCGCCTATCACTTAGTACGCGATATTAATATACATTTACAATATTAACACATCTTTTAAATATAAATTTAACTAATTTAATGCGGACGTCGCCGGTCGCGATCCCGAACGGGCGTGATTCACGAATACTTCCTAATACAATTTACGATATCCGTAAAACTGAAACCTTTCTAGTGTATTCATAGTAAGTTCCAATTTAGTATTGCACATTAAAACAATAGCAATTATAGACGGGCGTTCAGCTACCGTCGAAGTTATTTAAGCGAGTTTTAGGTTCCAATCGAAATATTACACTATGTGGCCGCCTCGCCAGATCCTTATTGATTTCCTCGCGAGTGATACCTCTACAAACGTAATAACAATAAATACTTCGCGTCGCAGAATTATGAAAAATGTCTTCACGCGTTCAACTAACCGTCCTCCATTTTTCATACCTCTGCGACTTACACCAATTTTAAATAACGTGTCACCTCACCATTTGGCTCGTCGACATTAAAAAGTTGTTAAAAGTTTCACTATAGTACCACTAAGCACACCAACTTTAAGTTCTGTCGCCAGTGATCGACCACAAGTTATAAAATTAATTTCTAAAACACGTAAATATGTTAGTTACGAGACTTATTAATACACTAACTAAATTCCAGTTTTAGTCCGTCAACAGATAGAACGAGCGAGTCCCTGACGATGTCTAGCTGCTACAGCGGCGGGGCATCGGACCCGCTCAGACGTACACTGATGGGTTGTTAACAGTTGAAGGTACAGTGCGTATCGGAGATGACGGTGCGGCGGACCTAGTCCTGTCCATTGTGGTGCAGCAGCTGGCGTGTGTCGGGCGGATGCGGCGGGTGCGAGGGCGCGCGGTACGAGTCGCCCTCCTCGTCAGCCGAGTTCTCCTTTGACCTGTCACTCTTACAATCCTCCTCTTTCGTTACTCCTGACAGCGAGTCCAGAGCCATCGGCATCGACTGATACAGTTCCCTCGCTTTGTCGTTCGGCGGGAGTAGATGCAGCATGTTGAGCGGCATCGGGAATCCTGGCGGGAACTCGGGGTAGAACCCTTGCTGGAATGGGTTGAACATGGGATTCGAGGCGATGTCGGGCTCGGAGCTCGCTGGTCGTTGTGAGTGGTCGTCTTTGTCGTGGTGTTTGCTTGAGGGTTGGTTGTTGTTGTTGTTGCCGGAGTTAAGGTTTAGCACGTCGAGCGGTCCGCCGATGCAGTCTTTCCTGAGTTGCTCCAGCTTGAGGCTCTTCCCGTACTTGCCGCGCACGTACATGAGCAGCGAGTTGTACGGGATGCCGAAGATCCTGGAGGCTTGGCTTGTCGTCATTTTCTTGTTCCACACGTGCTGCAGCGCCTCCGTGAGCTCGGCGTTGGTCCAAGATCGAGGTGGACCGCCGCGCGGCGCGCTGTGTTGACCCTTCGGTCGCCCTGCAGAAAACAGATAACATTAGTAATCTATTAATGCGGTTTGAGGTTTCGTGTCATCGAAACAGAAATGTTTAACTAACTAATTACATAAGGAAACAACCGCGAGCGCGGAGTTCTGTGATTTACGAGCGGCGAAGTGCAGGCTCCGCGGCACGACGCGGCACGACATGTGCCGTGTGCCGCGCCACCGCGACGGCATTACGCGAGTGCACCATTATCTAATAACCATGTTTCGGCTGAGCAATAACTGTGTACGGAGCGAGCGAGCAAAATGAGCGGGTTGCGGCGACATTTTGTTGGCGGCGATTTGTCATTAATTCGATGCGAGCACGCGACTATTACGGCGGTTTGTCAAAAAGAAACGCGGACATGCATACGCCGGCGACGTCGCCCCTAACTTTATAGTTTTATAATTTCAACGGAGCACGTTAACTCGATTCCGATCAGATAATTCGAGGAACATTTCGGAACGTCGTCGGAGAAATGATATTTTATTATGGAAATTAGTTTTTCTTTTAATAGTCGTCGGGGGTCACGCGAACATTGAAAATTAAAAAGGATGTTTTCTATTTGTAGCTCGTTAGCGAGGGAGCGGAGCTGGGTACACGTGTGCCTGTCTCGAGCGATGGGCGCTAATCGATCGAGACTATTGTGCGGCGGAGGCGTCCGCGTCGGGGAATAGCCGGAGCGCATTCAAAGCATACGTCGTCTGTTCCCCTATGAGATACGCTATCAGATCGTCTTAATAAACATTTGCTCAGAAACAATGGGCGTTTAACATTCGCGCGACGAGATTGCGGGCCCAGTGGATGTGTGATGGGGACGCGAGGATGCAGCTCGTGCATTATTGCGCTTCGATCCTTTGTTGTGGCTCGGCACGCGTCTACTATTTGTGATGTGAGTGTATGAGCGCCATTGTTTACAGATAACTTCAATACGTATGTGAAGTCTGGCAAAGAATATTTGCTGTACACTTTTGTTGTGGCGTAATACAGATACCGGTGGTTTTATTATTTTTGATTGGGAGTACGAACTTTAGAACGTTTAGGATGAAGCCTTACTCAGAACTGCCCATTATCTCATGAGTACTTTGGGGTTACCAATAGATTATTAGATTCTTTTGAATATATTGGGTTTTCCCAGCTGGAATATTTCAGAGCAGTTCCAAGTCTTGATATGTGCCCCGTTGATGGCAAGAGGCTCGCCCCTTATTAATGGGACTTAAACATAACATAAACAAAAAGTGGGCTAAGTGGGTTTACTATAGGTAGACCCACACTTTGCCAAAATCACCAGGGAAACAAACAGGCATGATATATATTATTTACATATTTTCAAAACTTACATTTCTTTTTAACGTTAGTAAATAGTTGTGCATCAAGCGGCGCGCGGTGGTCTACATCCATCATTGGGTACATCTTGTGCTCCATGCCGGGCGGGAACAGCCCCAGTGGAGAGTCCATACCGAACACTGGAACAAAACAGAGAACAATGTTAGACAAGAAATAAAAAAAAATCAGGGTCGTGATATAATCACCCGTCACGTTAAACAAGTTTCAATCGGAAACTTATATCCGATTCGTACGCCACCCTGTATGTATTTGTTCCAGAGATATCAATGTCAACGTTAACGGCCAGAAACAGCATCATTACCCGGGCGTAAATCTGTCATACCCAGCTTGATGAAGAGACTGTTACTGAGGTAATGACAGAGACGATGCTTCACAAAGTAAACTGCATGTGCTATATTAGCTGCCAGATACTTTGTATAGGTATTTAGATATATTGCTGAAAATCGAGATTCAATTTTGGTGCTTTAATAACATTATAAAAGACTGAAGCTGTTAAGTTTTCAACCTAAACCTTTCAATCGCTATTGCTTATTTCCTTAGGTAAAAGTTTCATGTTTCATTTGTTAGTTGGGTATAGCAGAATAACAGATATGTTATCAGAAGGAAGCTGAAGGCAGACAATACTCCCTCGGCCTTAGTCGACCATCATAAGCCCACAGGTAGGATAGGAGCCAACCGTATTAACCATAATGACGGCTGTCTAACTCTCAGGGCTGCACCTAAATAGTCTTGCACATAATGTCGATTGACGGTCACACGTTTTCGACTGTATTTTTCCTTCGCATCAAGTTTTATTATGAACTAGCGGCCGCCCCGGCTTAACACGGGTGCAATATCTATATAAACCTTTCTCTTGAATCCCCCTATCTATTGCTGAAAACTGCATTAAAATACGTTGCGTAGTTTGAAAGATCTAAGCGTACAGACAGCGGGAGCGACTTTGTTTTATACTATGTAAAGATATGTCAAAACCTATTCACAGAAATAATTATCGTTTATAACTTAGCCAATTCCACTATACAGAACTAAAATAAGTAGCAACCATAAGATATATTTTTTAATATTACACTTATTCTAATAGCTCATTCATTCCACAAGTAAAGCGCGGTGACCTATGGAATATTAAAAAGTATTTATTAGCGACCTAACTATTTATTAATTTTACACTCTGGTGCCTTTATCATGAATTCGCACTAAAAACCTACGCTAGTCTAGGAACCTGAATCAAACTGGAAATACGCCTTTGCGTAGGTACTACCCAGTTCACTGACGGTCGACCACTTTCAACCTTATTATTTAGGACATAAGGGTGAAAAGTGGCAGACCGTCAGTGAAGTCCGTAGTACATTAAAATTAGAAATACTATTGTAAGAATATGATTAGAGCGTTTTAACAAGGTATGGTGCCGTTAACTACGCCTAAAAGTAAAATGGTCTATTGTTCTATCGGTTTACTGTTTTACGTAATTAATTAACTTAGGGATGATTTTTCAAAACTAATAGACCGATTTGCAAACATCGAAATCGTACGATACGATATTGGAATTATCGCGTTATGGAACTCAAATGGAGTGCAGGACACCTAGCAAGGCGCGGTGATGGCAGGAGGACTAAAGCTGTGACAGAGTGGCGTCCAAGGACTGGAAGGAGAAGTGTTGGTCGTCCGGCGGCGAGATGGGCAGACGACATTGTTGCCATCGCGGGAATATCCTGGATGAGGCTGGCACTAGACCGTGGAGCTTGGCACAAGCAAAGAGAGGGCTATACCCAGCAGTGGATGAAGTGGGGCTGTGGACGATGATGATGATGATGATTTTTCAACACCACATTACTTTCAAAATAATTTCGCGGTTATCCCATCCTTATCCGAGAAATAATGTTGACAGTTTTCTATGCAAAATGTGTTAAAACTTCAATGAACCTTTAGTAAATTATTCAATAGTCAGTAGTAATAAATTATAAATAGAGCAATCAATATTATGCACTTATTCCACTTCAAGATTACAAAGAAAGTTACATTGCAAGTAGTTTGCTACGAAGAGTAGTGCTACTACTCGACGCTAGATGGCGTTAGCTGTACGTAAACCTCTACAGTCGTTTGGTTGTGTTGCTACAATGTTTCGCGTTTGAAAGTATTGTTCCTATAATATTTTTTACCTGATAAAAAGTGTAAGTTATTATATTTTTCGTAGTTTGTGGAGCACTGGCAGGTAATATGGGTACCTAGCGAAAGATGGGTCAGTATTTGTACCGGCGCGCGGCGGTTGCACCTATCTTAACTTATTTTCGGGCTATCCTTTTATCTCGCAATCATTTGCTATTTACAGCACTGATGAGTGCATCGCTGATATCAATTTCATATTAATTGAAAGCTCAACAAAATTATTTTCTTATAAACCGACCACTAATTACAATTATTTCATTCATCAAGGATTTGAAGTGGTTGGTAACGAGACTGTTTGATGTACTAGGAACATATAAATAAGTATAATAAATAACATCTCGCGTACCTAGTGTCGTCGCCCGCTAATCGAATGCGACAAATCGATCGCCTTCGTTGCTTCATTGCGAATCTTTTGTTCTGTAGTGTATTGCTTCGCGTTTATGTGTGCCTAGTACTTTTAGTTGAGATTGTCTGTAAGAACTTGTCTTGTATGATCAAATGTCCAATGTGAATTCATTACAATATATAATTTGAAGTTTTTGGTATTCATCTTGCATGACCATTGTTATCATTAAAATACCAAAAAAGTATAAGCGGGCGAAAATAATACTTAAAGAAACTAAGAAAAATACTTGTTACACAGCAATGAAAACTGGTATCATAATAATTTGTAGGAAATTCTTCTTCATTCATTGGTTTATATATCACACAGTCTGAAAACGGCTTACTTATGATTGCACTCGACAATACTTCAAATGAATATTTGCCAGTCGTTAATATTGATATAAAGACACCAACTGTAAGTTTCTAACATTTTACTAAAAGTTATAGAAATAGAAATGAAGAATTGCATTCTACTCAGTATATGAGATGCGATTCAAGGAGTTGCAATGCAACGTATTGTGCGACGAATCGATACCGTTGGCGCTGTTTTACACCGAGACACCTCTTGCTTAGCTAACTTATGTAGATGTATCTCGTACTCCTTATCTTCAAGATTATTGTGGACGTGGCGATTCAAATATATACTACTAGCTGTTGCCCGCGACTTCGTTCGCGTGGTAATTTTGATGAGTATGAGTGAGGAAAAAAAAAGATAGCCTATGTCCTTCCCAAGGATATAATCTATCTGCTCGACAAATTTCCTTACGATCTGATCAGCTGTTTAGCCGTGAAAAGGTAGCAAACAAACAAACAGAGATACTTTCGCATTTACAATATTAGTATGGATGAACTTAACGATTTATCTTTTAAAAGACGTTTAATGCTTTAATGTCATATGCGATCAATTTGGCGAATCATTGAACAGTGCGGTCAAACCGACCGGACTCCAAACTGCGTGCAGCGGAGTGACAGTTATTTCAATACATTATCTGTCAAAGATGCTGGAGTATCCGAGTCAGGTTGACATTAAAACAAATGACTGTGCCAGTGCTTAGAACTGTATAAAATCTAACACCCGTCTATAATTATCAATAAAAAAATCAAAGTGATTGCTTGCCTAAAAGTGATAACTTAAGATACGAAGATTTTTATTCTGTAGTTTATAATTGCTTGAAGTTAGAACTGTCAAAAGTTAGAATTCTTAGCTTTGGTTCTTATTTCGTTCAAATTCTTGTCTATTGCATAAAAAATGATGCATAAGTAATTATTTAAATTCGAGTTATTACTTTGATACCAGGGTACCAGGATAGATACCAGGGTTAGTGTAATAAGCTGTTCTTCTACTTCTCTCACTGCTGAGGAGCGTGACTTTGTTTCAGCTAGGTTCGTGAGTACAATATGGGGTATCTACCAGCATTTTATCCTCAGTCTTAATGTTCAATATAAATGAGCATTACACGCTTATTAAATCTACCGTTTGTATATTCCGTTAGTAGTGTCAAAGTCATACGTAAGTGTCAATAAACTCATCTTGATTTATTCAAACCATAAATTGTAACATTCAATCAAACCTCGTTGACAACTTGACATAATAAAGTTAAGTGAATGCCAAAGGTAACTAATATTTAATTGTATGTCCATCTCTATTTGACATAAAGTCATATAGAAATCCAATCAAGCCGGTGAAGCTTTTGCCACTAAAAGCAACTTTCTTCACAGTTACATGTAACTGTTCATTTATGCTATAATCCCATGTTATCTGCCTGCATTACTACACTAAACGTCGGTGAGTCTAATTAGGTAAACTGCAGATAGGTACATTACCACGATATGTGCACACAGACAGCAGTTTTACTGCCGAGTATAATGCGTACGGTCTGCAATGTCTTGTAACCAATAAACCTTAGAAATAATGTTCGTAATTTAAAGTATATTCAAAATTCGAACGCGCATTTGATAGTCAATTTCGCATTCAACGTATGGTGTGTTGAATTAATTCTATTTTCCGCATGCAGTGTCTTTGTAACGTCGGCTTCAACTGTTACTGCTGACGGTCTTAACTAACCGTTAATACACGTCACTAGTTGGAGCAGCGAGCCAGTGCCGCGACTCGTTATTTTGCATAATTACCGACAATCAATAGGTAAGCCCACATTCGGATCGAAGATTTAAAAATAAACGTTTCAAGTGCATACGTTGACGAAAGTGGGTTCTGTAGATCAATGGCTACCTGTGTTTCTTTGAGTGCAGTTAATTGCGGTTTATACCTTTTGGAATGATTGGTTTACTGTAGTTCGTCATAATTGGATAATAGAACGTAGAATATGGAGGTCGAAACAGAAGGAATGACGGATCTTTGAGAATTAGGAAAATATTGGTCAGGGCTTCAGAACTACTCGGTTTAAAGGTACAATCAGGTTTTTTCGACGAATTAATTAATTAGTAGTTAAAAATCTGTTTTTTTCCTTTGTGGTAAGCGTTCCCAGTACTAAAGATGGAATGCTGATCCAATCACAGGTTATTCCCACAACGTTTTGCAAGTCGTCCTCTCTTGGCAGTTTTTTTACTGTTTCTCTCTTTGTGATCATAAAATCTTAGCTACTTCTATCCTATCCATCATTATTTTAGAGCAAACGTGTTGTCCGATGTCTTGGAATTTGGTCCAACATAGAATCTATGTATTTCGGACTCGCGCTCTTAATGATATGCCTAACATGGCACGCTCCACTCCACGGCCCTTTTAAACTTATCGCGCTAATCTTAGATTTAAGCGTAGATACTTAAAACGGTGGTTACAAAATATTTAAACGTTAGATTTATGCATTTTGCAAAAGAACATAACAACACGAAACTTTTTGAGATGTTATGAACTGTTATTATATAGATTTAATTGAATACAGTAAACGGTTCTTATGATTTGATTCCGAGACCCTAATGAAGGTACACAAATCTAGATCGAGACGCAAATACATTGAGTACCTGCTTTTAATTAGTACCTTTTTATAGTTCTTGTAGTGACTTATTGATTATTGTATCCGATATGATATTATATTTTTTACTGTTTGTAATAATAGTTATTTATCATTGTTTTATTATATAGTTTATTACGCAGTAACAAGGTTAGTCTCTTAGGAAACTTGTTGTCAGTACAGTTAGTTCAATAAGTTTTTTATGTTAAACGCAATTTCAGAGATGTAGGTGAGGTATTACATATTAAATTGTATAATATTAAAATCGTGTGCAAAAAGTCGTTTAGGTAACTTGTGGCGCAAAGTGTATATTTTTTACTATCATATTCCACTTTTCTCATTATTATTCGAAATTCATTTCAGATTATACTGCCTTTCAAGTTTAATATAATCCGCGATATAAATTCAATCATCAATTCAAGCGAAATATCGATTCCAAAATAAGAGCGAGTTAGCGCGAAAGTTGCCAGTTCTATCAAGTAATTTAACGTTAGATTTAAAAAAAGAATTTGACAAAAAGATTCCACTTATTTATATCTTTCCAACCCGCATTGTAAAATTGAGTTGTTTAACCAGTTATGACAGCCGTGAAAATAAACTTCATTTTGGTACCCCCAGTATAACAGGTGCCATTTTCAGTATTATTATATTACGTCACAATTTCTAGCAGAATCGCGTAAACCTTGCGGTCAATTAGTTGTAGCGCAGTCGGCGCGCTTGACGCTTTCTAATTCCGGTCTCTCGGACCCCTTCAGAGAACTATTCGACCATAAACAATGATTTGCGAAACACACCCGATAACCAGACGTGGACGCAATACGTTAGCTCGGCGACGACGATTCGATCCGACATTTTTTCCACAATTTTCACAACGTCATTTTAACAGAATTTTCGCAACAGATTCTAACAGTTAACAAAGTTGTGCTCCAGTCGATTAATCTGATTTAAACGAAATACCCACTAAACTTATCCACAACAACAAAGTTTACGATCGATCGACGTTCGCCCCATATGCAACACGCGTCGAAATCGAAAGTTCACAAACTTAGTTCGCAACTCGGCTCAACCCTTTCGCGGCCATGTGTACACAACTTGTCAAAGTTCACCCCGTTCATTCAGACAACAGTTGACGCACCCTCCCTCTCGCGCGTGGCTCACGCACGTGTGTTGTCTCGCCTGTCTCGTCACACATGCGTGCGTTTTCCCTGAAACCCGGCGAGATTGAGAATGCCCTGTTGCGCGTCGGGGGTTCCTGCGAGGGTGTAGCTCGTCCGGGTCGGGTTATACGCGCATGCAGCCACGTGACGTGATGTTTACGGTTCGGGAAGGGTCCCATTCACGCGGTGCTGTGGCACACACGGGCGGGGGCGCGCGGGGCGCTGACGTATCGAGGTGTGTGTGGGAGTCTCCGCGTGTTGTCTACGGTCAGGCAGGCGCGCGTGCTCGCCGTTTATTTTGCAACGAGATTTACAACTATAACTGTAAATTAACTTTATCGAGCGGGCCCGAATCTAGGTCGTATGGAATCAGCATTAATTATCGCTTTAATCTAATACCGATGTCGACTGTACGTACAATAGATCACATGATAGATAGCCACTCACGCCAAGGATACGAAAGCAATAATATCGCGGGACGAGAGACGCCATAACTATTATAGAACATGCCGCAACTGGGTTAATCTATTGTTTCAGTGAAATATACGTTATAGCCGATGTGAGGAACAATTAAAGTGGAAAGAAGTCTAGGTCGCCGATGATGGGCACCGTCTCCTTGCATTGTTCGAGAAGATCGCGTGTCCAATATAAGTCCCCATTACATAAATAATATGGGGTGTAAATACCGGCGAATGCTCATAAAGGCAACTTAATATTTATAAGACTGGTAGACCTTGAGTACCGTTTGATTATCACTGATAAAACAATGGCCACTTACTTGTAACGTTATTTTATGTAATCTCGTGTTTTATAAAATGAACTGGTTCATAATAATTTATATGAAGAATTTCGTGAACATTTGTTCATGTGTGAATCGTAATTAAGCTGCACAATGACAGAACGGTTTCAAAACGAAGCGCAAGAGGTGTTATAACAAGATCACATTAGCGTGATCACACACGGTCACACGACGCGCCTGGGAGAGTTCACTCACAAATGAATTACGGCTAACGCGATAATTTCGTAAGGCCACTCATCCAATTTTGCTTTTAGCTATTGAAATGTATTTTCGTTAACTTTCCACCGGTTGCGCGTCCCGTGTGAAGTTGTAGGAGGCCCGCTTTCTATTGTTTCCGAACGAGCTTCCAAAATGAGTCGTTCATTGTCTATGCGCCCGGAATACCATAGATGAAGGTTTAATACCAGACATCTCATTTCTCTATGCTCGATTAGTAGACCACACAGCATTCACACTAGAACGCGGAATTGGCCATTGTTGTATTGAGATTGGCCCAGTCATCTAATTACATGTGTGATTGATTTTGAAGGGAAATAATTTTGGTTGAAACTTTGCGTCGTTTTTCTACACAGTTCAATTTAAATTTAATTTGAGAGATACCTACAACATAATCTCGACCGAGTTTTATAATATTGATTATGTTTACTTCAATATTTTTATTTTCTTCGAGACTGGAAACATCTGAAGTTTTTACCGATGACAAGCTTCATTTCATGTAAAAACTGAATTCCTAAAATAAAATAAAGCTTTTCACTAAACTATAATAGTTATTATAATAATACTCCTTCTAAGGAAGACAGCACGAAGTGCACGAGATCATAAGATGAAGTTAAGTATCGTAATTTACTTTAAAGTAGTTTTTATAGTCAGCGTTATAAAATGCACTTGTTTAAAATGCGATTTATGTTTACTGCAAACCATGAATAAATAAGGCGGTTAACAGCTAAATCTTAAAATACTTTCACCGTACGTTATGTTTTAGTACACTATAACTTTCAGTCCTTTCAAAGTTCCGCGTTATATTTGCACAAGTTTAGAATATACTAGATTTCACCAACATATTTCATACTTGAAGAGATTTGCGACTTACGTCCATATCACCGAGAAATATACGTGTACTTCGGATAACAAATACCAAAATGAATCAGTCCAAGGGTTCATTTTTTATTGAGGTTATGAATCATTCAAATTATTTGTTATAGGCAAAAGTAATTCGTCATACAGCCTTCACTGTCATACTCATTATTTTTCTGCCACAGATTGAATTATAGCAGTTATTTAACTAGTTTACGTTGCACCATATTATAATAAGTTAATTATTATTTGTTTGATCTTTGCAAATGGAAGCCAGTTCTCATAATATATTTTGCGGTCGCTCGCTTCCGTTGCGTATGTAATCTAGCATGTGGAATGATATCAAAAACGATTGTGGTCGTTCGCGAGAATCGATTCTGAGTGGCTAAAACGATACGGGTAAATAAAAAATCGATACGGTTTATAATCGAGTGTTAGTGACTTTCTCTGTGAAGTGTGAACTTAACAAAGAGTTCATTGTAATTTATATGAAATTAGTTTGTTACGTAATTTTTGAATGAGATATTAATAGAATTTGGCGGCGGGAAATTAATTCAAAATTAATGTTTTGTTTGCTCGTACGTTTTGTATTAACGTGGGAGTTGGTAGCAATCTTTTCTTGTAATGAGGATCGGTGGGATGTACCTAAGTAAATTGAGCAATGTTATGTGGATTAAAACACTTAAGTTTGATTTAAATCGATAACCTACTGCTGGAATTAAAAGGGTACAATAAACTAGTTGTATTACGATCAACACATTGCCGTCCAAAATCAACGAGAATTCATGATTCATAGTTTATAAGTACCTATGCAATGGTTTTGGAGTAGGTAGGTACGTATCAATTTAACTGTTTTTGATCTTAAATCTTCATCAAAATATAACCTGTAATGCCATGTATGTTAAATCGAACACCCAGCTGTTGTAAATGATGTTACCTACAAGTCATCGAAAGATGTAAACTTACGCAGAACTCACTTCTGGCTTCTCTGTGCGTCACACCGAGATGTCAATAACAAACAATTGAAAAACAAAAACACATCGAGTCAAAGTTTTTGACGCATGTTTTGTAGAAATATGTTGAGACACAAGTTTGGTGAACAGCTTTGCAAAATAGGGAAGGAAATTGAAGTTTTTACACGTATGGCAAAGTGACATGAAAGATGGTTTAGCTACTGAAATGCAGTAGCAAGAAACGCCGATTTTTTTAAATATTTACAGAGCTCGTCTATTGTATAGCTAATGTTTAAAGAGGTTGGAAGTAATTCCTATTATAACTGTAATATTACTATAATGCTACAGATGCGCAGCAATACTGCTCGGCAAAAGAAGTTTCGGTGAACGGTGTTATCCCGGACTAACGTCATGCCTTGCGGAAAGGCATAGAGCCTAGCACATCAAGCTGCTACAATCTGTCAAATTTCTTTAATAGATTTTCAACTTTATCACTAAATCTTTAGGTTCAAAGTTGATTGGGAAAATTTGACAGTTTCGAGTAGCTTGCGTTGTACAACGACCATAGTCTAAATTTTTTTCTTGGGAACAGCTTGAGCGAGTCCACCTGACATTTATAACAAATTGACTGCTGCCGTCCAAGTATTTTCAATTGCACTTTATTAGAAGTCTTTTGTGCTCTAAATAGTTAGGTAGCCAATCAAGACAACAAAACAGTCTATCTAGTATCAAGACTTCACACAATCCAATCAAGATAATCTGGAATCCATTATCAATTCGTCCATGTTCGTGTTTTTCATTACACAAATGAAATGTCAAATTATTTCGTTTACAAAGCAAACGTTACATAAAATGTCGGCGCAATGGAAAGTGAGGTGCAATTATAAATTAAGTATCTTTTGTTAAGTTGGTAACGCAATGAATGTTGTTGTACATAAAGAGTGAATGTTCGTATGTGTTACATTTATTAGTTATACGACGTAAGTGTTTTTGGGAAATGTACATACATAACAACTGCATTGTTGGTCTAATGGTCTCAAGCGCGACTGCTGAGCATGAGGTTCTGGGTTCGATTTCCAGGTTGAGCAAAAAAGATATTGGGTTTTCCCAGTAGATGGTGTAGATTCCACGGAGTCTGGATTTGTGCACAGTTGATGGCATTACGCTAGTCCCCTAGTCCCCTATTACGTGGAACTTAAACATTAAACTGACGAAATGTGGGTGTACTGTTAGGTAAACCTCTGCCCAACCCTTGGGGGATTACATGCGTGATGGTATGTTATCCCGTAACACACCATAAACAAGCCGACCAAAGAAAAGGCTAGGCAGATGACTACCAAGAATTATGAAACGACGTAAGTGTACAGGGAAATGTGTTTAATAATAAAGTTTTGCGTATGTGGTGCGTTCGATTTACATTTGTTTTCGCGTTGACAGCGTCACTTTACGTCATGAGGAAAGCTGTTACAGGGAACACCTAACGTCTGATATGTGACATGTTCGGATACGTAATATAGACATTTATTACGTACATTTTATATCTATGGGTCCTTTTATGGTAGGATGTTGGCAAGCAAGTGGGTATCGGGTATTTTAGATTGTTTTTCATATTACCTACTTACTGTAATGAGCATTTGTTTTTTCATACTTTCAGATTGGTGGCATTTTATTTCAAATTAACTTAGTGATAGAAGTTTTCATGAGACACATTTTGAAAATGAGTAAATGAGTTTTTATCAGGTTTATTTTTACTTTTAAGTTAGCATATGTATAGAATGAAAGTTTATTGATATTCAAGCTTTAGAAAAAGTTGAGATTGATTTCAAAATTGCTATTTACAAGTGCGGTTGACCGCGCAAATGATTTGTTACAAACTGAGTTGCCAGTTAGTAAATTAAAACTCCTTGTTTGTTATACGATGAAAAAATCATTATTTATTCTTGTACGCAAGGCGACACATCATTTCCAGAATAAGCTGTTTTCTCATCGTACTGAAAGTCTTTTTAATGTGATATCTGCTTATATAGGAAACATATGTATAGCTTAATGTCTCGCGTATACACCCATTTTAAACGAAATCAGTAGGGAATATTTATGTCTTGAAACTACTTTCTCCTATAGTATATTAAAGGATAAAACAGGTTATGTTATCACTAACTATTCATCATCTACCCTACAAATAATGATCAGCTACTTACTAGCAATCCCTTTCAAAACATCCTACCGTTTATCCAACAAACACACCCGGGCAATCATTCAAAGTCCCCTAAAATGGGCAAATCCTCTACGCCTGGCAACACCGCAACCGGCGCCTGCGCCGCCATTATTACTCACATGAGTGAGTCACTCGTGCGCAGATAAATAAACCTGTGTAATTTGTAATTATATTACTGGGAATAATGCAATGACATCCATTATTTCTTAGTAACGTTTTTAACTTATGTGTTAAATTAATTGGATGCCATACATGTCAATAAGTCGAAAGAGACTTGTTTGTGTAACTTGCTAATTAATGATGGTCTGCAACAACGAATTGTTTTCCACTGATTCATTCACAGATATAATTAACTAATTGAGACCTAAATAAAGCTAATGGCAGTCAGTTCTCATTATTGTGCCGAAAATAACGAAAGAATAGAATGGCCGCCCACAAGATTTATTGCACTTTAAGTCATAAGAACATTCCAACATTTAAGTACCATCTGTACAACATGATAAATGTGGACATGACCCGCAAACATATTCACCAACACACAACTTCTGCGGTCAAAGTTTCTCTTTGCAACTGCTGATCCCAAAAACGGCGCGGAAACTGTTTTCCAATCGAGTTTTTGTCATCGTTTTCAATCTCGGAAGTCACGTCCAAAGTAACACGTACGTTCACTAACGTATCTCCATAATGCATGGCCGTGTGGTCGCAACCAAATTGTGGTTACCTTCCCTTTGTCCGCAGCCGAAACTTTATAATCGCAGGATCCGTAATCTGATTTCGATTTCATACCGACCTTTTTGTGGTTGTAAAAAAGTAAAGTCCACTTTTGGTCTCTAAGTAGTCCTCCTTTGTATCGTCTATCCAAAGTAAAAGGTACACAAAGTTGAACAGTTGTTTGCAAAGGTATTTTCCTTGATTTAGGACCAAATAAAACTTGTGGCGCCAAGGTAAAAATCGTTAAAACGTTTAACAGTTACTCGCCGCATGGCTATTTCAAGTAATAACCAATTGCCCTGAGTAAAGTAGACGAGATCAATCTTTAATTTTCTTTTTCCTGTCTACTTTATGTCTCGTTACCGGTGTGCGTTGTCCGTTTTTTGTCAAAATCATTCAGTTCTGAGAACTATTCGGCGGGCTGCGGGCTCGTGCACCGCGGTGCCTGCGCGTGGAGCTACATCTAAGAGATTCGTGCACAAAGTGCGACGTGTTCGCCGATTTCATGTGTCGATCGCACTTTTTGGTCGCGTTCCTTTTCGTGGGCACAGATTTTAATTGCTTTCTAAAGTCCATTCGTCGCTCGATTCCCATGACGGTCGCTGTGAAATTGACTAGCACACGTAGATGCATGACATGTAGTTTTTTCGTTACGTTTTTTATTAGTTTATCAAGAGAGAGATCTGGCTGTGTGCGCCGCGGTCATTGTGCTGCGCAGTCCGCTCACTGCGCGACTCGTCAGCGTTTCCGAGCGCACTACACTCGTGATCTTATTTTGGTTCTCATTCAGCGAGAGCTCATTCAAATTTCGAATTTAACGGGCAGAATCAATTACGGATGTGTGACGATAACATATTGCTACCGGCGAAGCCCGCGAGTGCTCGCGAGGCGCGGGACTGCAGGGAGGCGCGCGGTGAAAGGAGTCGCCGCGTAATGTGGGGATGAATGGATTATGGAATATTAATTATTACCGCGGCGCTCACAGCGGGCAGATACGATCATGCATGCGCATCAATCTTGCTCCGAATTGTACGTCGGCACCTCTTTATCGGCAACAAAAAAATCGGGCAGAGCTTTTTTCTCATGGTCACGGCGCACAATGGACGGGCGCGCATCTCACTTGTTATTAAATTCGAATAAAATTAAATCTAATGTGTGATTTCAGTTCCGGTTTCGTGATGGGAACCCGAATAACAGTTCTCTATGAGATTTTCTAACAAACAAATCTGTGTTCTAAAATGGCAATGATTTACATATAATTTGGATGCTCCCGTATTTACGGAGATAGTTATCTACATTTCTATAATTATCATTAAACGCGTTTGATTAATCTTAATGACGTTGTTTTACTAAATAATAATTACAGGCTAAGGTTGTTTGATTGTTTTTAATGTGCTGCATAACAGTTACTTAAAACGTAGTTGTTTAGTATCAGAAGCGGGCTTTCCCAACCAAAAGGCAAGACGCGGGCGGTTGGTGTTACGTCGCCTTGCGCCAACAATCGTCGTCACCGGCCGGTATCGGCGGAGCGGATGACGCAGCACTATTAAGTGAACTGGAGTCGACGTACATCCCATGTCATGGCGTTAGTCACTGCACTGCCAGACGAGCGGAAATAAGGAAAATACCATATTCCTGGCCATTCATGAATTCTGTGACGAGGGCTACTCCTGAAAAACATCACTGTGTCACAGCTGTTATGTCCACAACCGCAACGAAAGTTCTGCGAACGTACTGAGCCGTCGATCGAGTACAGTCGCACCGACAAATCATTCGCCATTCGCTAGAAACTCCGTAGAAATGACATACGAAGCGGATATGCGAATATAACCGAGCCTATCAAATAGCGAACATATAAACGGAACAGCTTTCAATACAAGGGTTATTGATAACAGTGCGTCGTCGTAAAGCGCGTTATTTACTGCGCGGACAGCACAGAGTGCGCGTTTTCATCCAATTAACTGCGAGTATTTGTCAATGCACGTGACTAACGACGCGGTATTGACTGCAGGCGCCCGCGCATGTAAGGAATCTAATCCTCACGGTATTTCAACGTTTATGCCAGCTTAATGAGTAATTTTGTCATTGTTTTCACATAACTTTTCTTTTAAACTTCTAGTACTATCAAGTGCATTTGAGAAGACACCTTCCCTTTCATCCTGGTCTCCTGGAGTATGTCAGTATCATTTACAGCAGTGTAATTCGACTACTCAAAAAATAAGGTCTTTCAATAATTCAATTATCTAGTCTAATCACTCTGCAGTTTTTGCAATAGGGAGATTTTGGCAAGTCTCCTGCTAATATACCTATGTTGGTAGGTAGGTATTAATGAATGAATAATTACTATTGAGACGTCTATTATATTATTTATGTGTATGATATAGCTGTACCAATAAACTATAGTATTTTAAAACAAGGAAAAAATGCGATCATAATATTTCCGACTGAGAAAGAGGATATTTAATGCATAAGTACAATTAATGACAGTAATTTATTGATTATCCAAATTAATATTAGTATCCATTTAATCTCATTGCACAGGAAACACTTAAGTATTGTACTCGTAAATCCATAATCTTTAAACGTTTGAGTACGTGCACTTAATTACGACTTTTAAATAAAGTATAGTTAAAGCAAGAGGCCATAACTGTATCAAAAGCGAGGTGCAAGTTTTATTTGTGCTAAATGAATGGTAATCTATACTAATATTATAAAGCTGCAGGGTTTGTTTGTTTGTTTGTTTGTTTGTTTGTTTGAACGCGCTAATCTCTGGAACTACTGGTCCGATTTGAATGATTCTTTCAGTGTTGGGTAGTCCATTTATCGAGGAAGGCTATAGGCTATATACCATCACGCTACGACCAATAGGAGCGTAGCAGCAATGAAAAATGTTGCAAAAACGGGGAAAATTGTATTTTTTGTATAACTTTACGCGGACGAAGGTCGCGGGGAACAGCTAGTTCTTTCATAATTTTCCTGTTTTCTTTTGATACACTACAGATAAGTCACTATACGTAACTTAGATATTGTCAATCATAACAGTTTCTGACATCATTATTTTATATGTAAATGTCTTTGTCTTTACATCTACTTTTTTTTATTTTATTTCCTAACTGGTCCCAAAATAGATCCTTGTGGTACACCAAGCTCCACTCACCGATTTTAACTGTAACTAGGAGTAAATTCAGGCTTATAGGATTTATTATTAAGATAAAAGTTCTTTAAAGTCAGAACAATAGATAAAACATTATGGATTTTACATATTCTTCAAACTTGTGACATCTGTACAGCGTCATTAGCTTTACTCGAATTTTATTTGTCGTTTCATACACGTATATGAGGTGTTTCCTTGACGTCACGTAATACTGTGATTAAGCTGCATGTACTTTCATGCGTAATAGGTTTTTGACGTCAGTATGTACGTAGGAATTATATAATAATATTGTGCTTCAATATTTAGTTAATTAATTCAATTCTTTGTGAACTAATACCACAATACTGCAGGGTCTTGCTTATAGTTAAGGAAAAAATATTTAATTAATTCAAATCCTTTGTTATATATTTTATGCTGTGGAGATATTAATTAAATAACCACATGTAATTAGTTAATTACACAATAAAGAACTACGAATGTACTTCGTCCATTAATGTTACTAAGAAAAAGAGTTTTTTTTAGAAAAACACCCTTATTTGATATTAATCCTGTAAAAAAATTAATGGGTAAACGAAATGTGTTTTTTATTAAACTTGTTTCTGAAAAGTTTTTTCAGTTTCTTCATAAAATGATAACAGTTGGTAGCCACATACAGGGTGTAACAAGACCCTTAACGGAGCCGTCAACCAAGCATTCTGTACATCAAAATAAGTAACTTTACGCAAAAATTATTGCTGGGAAACGACTTTTTTTTGGGGTGAAAAATCACGTTTTACCGTAGGACTCAATATAACGCACTCAAAACATTGTGATGATGGATGGATTGAATAGTTTAAAGTTAAAATCTTACATCAAAAACATATATTAAAAAAAAAAAAACTTGTGAAAATGTTGGAACTGACCCCCAATGAAAGATAGAAGATAGAAGGTTCCCAGATATTGTCTAGAACAAAAAAAATGATCGCGATGACGGAGAGAACAAGTGCCTTTCGGCTTCGTTAAGGGTCTTGTTACACCCTTTATACAGTCGTACTCAAACATTGAATCGTTAAATTATAATTTATGCCTCCTTTTCCCACGTCTGACAAAAACAATATGCGTAAACAAAAGATAGCTAATTCGCGTTATATTTTGAAAAATTACCTACTGATTTACGTCTTAAGCTTTTACGATCTACTATAAACTATCTGATTTGCTTCAACTAATGACTTTAAGGAATTCGAATATGAGATAGATTTAATCGCTACTTGTGACTTTTACGACAGACCTCAGAAATAGTAAATGGGTTGTTAATATGTGTGCGAATATTATACATTCATTTGAATGGTATGCCTTGAATGGGGCAGAGATGTCAGTTAAATCCTTATTATTTCAATTCAAATGTTTATTAACTTAACGTAGTAAAGATGATTCTGCTTTGGCGCCATTCCTTTATGAGATATCAAAAGTCAATTGAATTGACATTCGTTTTTTATTATGATGTTGATAACCAGTCTTCTCTTCGGTAGCATTTACACTATTAATACCTTTTTAACGTTCAATGAATTAAAAAGGTATTACTAGTGTAATGTAATTAAAAGTATGTCTGTTCAGAATAATTTACTATTTCCATTTCCCGTTCGAGATAATTTTTAGTATTATTTACATCTGCCACTTTCATCATCGTCATATCATTCACCTTTGTCTCAATTTCATTTGAGTTGGGCAGCATCCTTTTTGTCTTCATCATCAGTAGTAATCTCAGTGTTAACACCCGCTTTTGCCTTAACATCTTGGTATTCTCCTTTCATATCGCTAATATCTTCACTTCAGCTTTATCTTTCTTCTTCGATCGAATCACGTAACTGTTCATGATTATCAATTAACAAGGGAATGAGTATATCGCTTTAATTGATACATAAAATTTTAATCTGGTCCGCATGAGCTTTTAATCGGGTTTATTGCTAATATATTAAGTTTGTAATTATGTGTCCGGTGCACCATATCTTGGGTATTTAATTCGTTTTGATATAGCGCGTTTGTTATGCACTTGTTAACGTTGTTATCAAGAGCTGAGTATGTAGGAAATCTAAGGTAATAACGTATTACATAAGGTGTAACGGTTTTATATATATTAGTGGTTCGGTCTGCTTTGATATTGAATGCATTCTATAATTTCAAGTTGAGATATACCTATAAGATGTAACGCTTTTTGTACTAACATTCACGTTTTATATTTTCTGTATAAAACGTTCTTAGACATCGAGGGCATAGTTGGATCATCATCATCATCAGCATTCAGCCGAAAGACGAAGAATATACTACCTACTCCTATTTACTATTTTATCATGAAAGCACCTCCAACAACCATACTGTCTTCAAAAATATACTTTCCAAATCTATTACACACTAGAATTTTAGTCTTATTTCATGTAGTATAACCATCATCATGTCTAATCTTCAAATCTTTACTGCTAGTCCATTCTAGTCCACCTATTTTTCTCGAATCTAGAGCGCGCTAGTAAAACAGCCTTTACATGTAAACGTGAATTGAAATTCGCGATATCACTTATTCAAGTCGGTCGTGTGGCCGTGTGTCGTTGCGGCAACTCTCACCTTTCACGAAGTGGTCACCTGCTGAATAAATTGTGCCTGATAGATATATACACGTAAATTATTGTTCGAATGTACTTTTGTTATTTTAGATTGTATTTTAAGTTGCGTTTGTTGTACTTTTGGTGTTGGTGGTACTCAAATCTGTCTTATTATTTTTGAGAACAACTTTTGCTTACGAAACTAAAAAGTTGTATCGCATCATAAAAATATTGCTGAAAAAAATGCTACACAACTTTTGTACCCCAGAAAGTCCTTTGACTTAATGCTAGGATATTAGTTTTACTCTATTTCATATCGGAAGTCTTAAAAGGTTTATTGTTTTTCTATTTAAATGTTCAGTCCGTAACTCCGTACTCAATTGTGGCTGTTCTGTTTTGTTTTAAGAACGAGTGTGGATGGCTTTTGTTTCCTTAGGAACAAGTTTTAAATGTAAGTGTTCATTTGTTTAAAGGGTTATCTGCATCGATTTTGGCGGAAATGAGAAATATAATAACACACGAGTGTGTTTAGTTCTAAATGCAACCTAAACAGCGAGAAATGAAAGTGTTATTTACAGAAATCAAAATTGATTATGTTCAAAAGAAATAAGTTGTTTTTTTTACCCACGAAGTTTCTTGTGAATTCAATTTATTTGTACCACCCACAGTAGCTTGTATGTCCTACATATCATCAACTATTAATTAAACACGTGTTCCAACACGTACCTCACTGGAGGCGCCGCAAAAAGTTTACGTCACTTTCAGGGTTCTGTATCAAAATAATTAATAATTATTAGGTTCTTTTGTTAGCTAGTCTTGTTGGTCTAGTAAATGAGCATGGGATCTTGGTGTGAAATCCCCTGGCCGGATAAGGTTATTGGTGTTTTTTCCATTCGATTTTAATATTAGAAGTTCGGTCTCTAGGCTTGGCCGAATAGGGGTATTAGGGACTTGTAACTAAACTGCTGGCCTGTAGTGTGGGAAAGAGATGGCGCTAGACGACCTGCAAAAGCTCTGTCTCTTTCCTACACTGGAATTACTCGTGCTCCCTGGTCAAGCTTAAGTGTATCTTGCACTTTATCCTTTTTCGGATTATGGGTAGAGGCTAGATGTTATATTAATCTGTAATCTACAAGGATCAATTATGTCAGCTTACTGTGAGGCAAAGTAAGCTCGTTTGGTACGAATTTGTCTATCTGTCTGTCCATCACAACTACTTATTTCAACAACTACAAATGCTCATCACAGCCTAGCCTAGCCTTTTCCCAACTATGTAGGGGTCGGCTTCCAGACCTACCAAATGGAGCTGAATACCAGTATTTTATATTGAGCGACTAGCCTCCAAAACCCATGTTACTGGATAACATCTCTACCTGTAACAACTGCCAAAATCTACTAATGACGGCTGGGACCGACGCGCGAAGGCTTAGAGGAAAGGACTTGTTAATAGTGGCGGTACTTCTATACAAGCCTACAAGCTTGGGTTCCCTTATTACCTACTACTCTTCATGATGTTAGGGTTTCTGAACGGTCTGCTTGCCTTGTGGGCTTGCCGTATTGTTGGCACCTAGGCACGCCACTGAGTAAGACATGGCTTGCAGGCTTTTCAGGTGTAATATACTCGTAACAATTAGATTTCTTGGTACTGAAGCTATTCTTTTGTTCTCATTTTGTGAGCTTACTCTTACATCTCCGTTACTGTCAGTGGCAGATGATTGGTAGTTCACCGAATTATCTACGTTGCTACAGTATTAGATAAACGAATCTCATCTTTGACATTTTCATTAACATACGGAACCTTTTCGCTCAATCCACTCACACGCTTGCTCGCTTTTTTTGCTCGCTCAGCTCAAGTAATACAATGCTTGATTAGAATGCTAATTGCGCATGCGCCCGCGACACGCAGATATGTTACGTCTACGTGGTTATAATTGACGGATTAGTAATGTGTGTCCGTTTTATTGCTAGTTTTTATGGCCTTACGAGTATAACAACTGGTCGACGTGAAGCTGACGTTTATGGGAGTTTTACTATTATTTTGCGGATGGTTGACACGGACGTTGGTTTTTTTGAATGATCTAATATTATCAAGAGGTAGAATATTTTTGTAAGTTTGCAGGGGGTAATCTCCGGAACTAATAATCCAATTCTAAAAATTATTTACTGGCAGGAAGCTTCATTTTTCGTGGGCGCAATAGGCTATAAATTATATTAATATCATGCATATTAGCCGAGCTATCACAATTTTTGCGGACGAAGTCGCGGGCGAAGTGCTACTTTTAGATATTTATGTCATTATAAGAGATGATTAATTTCATTATATTATGCCGGTTGTGGAACCCTACTTTTGTTAACTCTTGGTATTTTGAAGTGTTATTTTAAAAGTTTATGAAAAGGAAAGACCTTAATATATAGAAGTTTAGTTTAAATTTTGACTTTTAAAATATCTTACGACTCTGTAGGACTTATAAGAAAGTAAACAAAACTCAAAATGTCCCGCTGCAGAACATAAAGTTTCGCATTATTTTTTTCGAAAACAGGTTTCGCTTTTGGTTACTAAGTTGTGCTAGGTCAGTGACAGACACTCAGGCAGGTGCTCTGCCCAGACAGTCCGTCTGACTTGCTGTCTCAGGGTCCCCTCGGGCAATGGTCCAGTTTCGATCTAATTCTTTTTGTAGACTTTATTTTTTCTAAAGAGCCGACTTTTTTATACAGTGTTGTGAAGAACTTTTCATGTGTATGAGGCTCTTTAAAAATGTATGGCCTTTTTTGTTTTGATTGGCTCTTATTTTTTTTGGTTTTTAAATATGTGGGAAGTTAGGGCGCGAGCAATTCTTGTATCGGTATGCAAAGGAGTCTTATTTATTATTTAATAAAGAATTGTTTTTTATTTTTATTCAATCCACCTCTGCCTAACCCCTTCGGGAATTACAGGTGTAATTTTTATGTTATGATATTACTCAATTAAACATAACAGCAGAGTAAACGCAGGGTTTTTAAAAACAATAGAATCGACCTTTATTATCAAGAAAAATGTGTTTTTTCAGTAATTTTCTATAATTTTCACAGTAAACAGCATTTACCCTGAAACGTAATGTACAAGTAGGTCACCGGGCAGACACGGTGTCGATTGAATGTAAATGCGCAAGCGCTGGCCGCGCGCTCGTCCTTTGCAGGATGCACACCATTTTGGTTCTAAACAGGACAATTTGGAGTCTTGTTTTTTAAGAGATGTAAATGTTTTGTTGGTAATGTTCTTTTTGAACTTGTGATTTTGTTTATTTTAGAATTAAAAAAGAAAGTGGTATAATTTTTTTTGTTATTTTTTTTCGTTTCAAATTTATTGACACACTGTATTTTTTTTACGGAGAAGCCCAAATGGCACGGGCTAGTTTTTTTTTTTGTTTTTGGTGCAAATTCTAAGTTATGTCAGCCGACGGTATAACTCAATATTGCAATATCAGAAGGGACTACCAATAATTCGAATTGCACCAATGACCTGTCAGTTCAGTTACCAGAAGAATTTGATTGACAGACGTCATTCATATTAGGGAAGGTCGTTAAGTCAAATCATAATTACTAATTATTTTGCATAAATCAACAATAATTTATTGAAACATAATGCTTAATTGCAGGAACGAGCAGGATGAGTAATAACTTGTAACTACAATAATTCTTATTAATGACCGCGTAATGTTTAGGACGCATACGCATGTCAATGTTACGTGTTTTATTATACGCTCGTAAATGATGACGTGGTTTGTTGCTAGTGGTCACAAGTTCAGCTTCATTTATGCTGATTTTGTTGTTATTTTTTCTTATTGAGGAGATATCAACAAAGGTACCTATCAAAATTTTAAAGGTGTGCATAATGTTACATCTTTCATTATTATGATTGTATTCCAGTATCTGTAACTGACCTGTCATCAACTTTAAGACTTCAGATTCGATTGTGTTTCGATCAGCTCTAAACATTAAAACCAACGAACCAAATAACCCTTGCAAAAAACGTTCTGTGAGCAAAAAATCTCCTGTAGCCGTACTAAAATCGTAGCCTAAATAGGAACTAAGGCAGCCATCTTGTTATAATTTCAATACATCGTCATAATTCTCTTGCCCTTATCCAAAATTATTTGGGGTTGGCGAAGCGTGTCTTCTTATTACTGCCACTTCTCTATTACTTGTCTTTATTCCCTATGACTCGTAATCTCAGGACACTACCTTTAGCATTCATCTTTCATGAAGTCCATCTATCGTTTCTTTGGTCTTCCCTTACTATAAGATTTCTCTAAAATCTTTAGGTTTATGTCATTAGAGCGCCAAAAGGTGCATAAAGCACAGTAGTAAGCAACGTTATTACTCAGTATGACAGACAAGTACCACCTAAGTACAAACTGACACAACAGCAGATAGTCCCGTACCGCAGTGACGCATAGCGACCGTAGCCGCCCTTGCGTGCGCGCTCGGTATCTAGCGCTTCGTGCCAATGTCGTCGCCTGCGCAGTTTTTTCTCTCTTTTTTTTGCCACCCTTGAAGGTCGTGTACCTGATATAAAGCCTCGCGTGTCAGGTGATGAATTAATGTAAACAAATTATTACTAACAATGTGGATATTTCAAGTAAAATTGTGATTCCGAGAGAAATATTTTTATGTCATTGATTTTTTTAATTTCTCTAGAGAATTTTGTTGAAGAACATCACGCCTGTGAACCCTGAAAGGTTAGGCAGAGATGTATAGTACACCCTCATTTAGTCCGTTATGTTTAATTTACATGTAATACGAGCTTATTGCCATCAAACAAGCTGTTCTGGGTGTAAAATCTTTTATTTAATTTTTCTTATTAGTAAAGTTCATCAGTTCTTTAATCAATTTAATTGGAGTGACATTTTACTATTATATTTCATTTATAAAATAATAATTGGGTTGGCGTGATAAAGATACATTTATAAGTTATAAATGAGACATTTTCAAACCGGTTCAGTTTGTGAGTAACTTGAACAATGGAAGCCAATAATTTTATATCATGTAGGCACTCTTATGTGCATGTGGTGCTAGGTAATGTTTTCCTAGGTACGAATAATAAAAATGATTCTCATCTTCAAAAAATCTTATAAATTTAATCAATCTTAATAATTTAATTATAATCTTTATAAAGGCAGGACTAAACTGAATTCCAACGGAACAAAACAGTCCTTGTGTTGTTCCACATTATAAGTAGGCCAAAACTTGACAACATTGTTAAATATGACAACTCTCAACCCGATGTCTGTTTACTCATCTCGCTCGGGTTTTGACATTTCTGACATATATCCACTTGGAATATAGGACAAAATTCTTTTTAGGGTTCCGCACACGCGCCTCAACAATAAATCTTATTTGTTTTTTTTGTAAACTTCTTATTGGGAATTTTACATAACTTCCCGGTATTTTATGTTTTGACCAGCCCCGGACTCATATTTAAATAGGATCTTACCTATAACAAATATTATTCGAAACCTTATTCCACGAATAAACCTTAAGACGAAACAATCAGTTTCCGGTAAGTTAGCTAAACGACAGATTTTTGAACGTTATATTACTTCCAATCATATTGCAGTAAAACAGTTATGAATGAATAAGACAGAAAATTTGGATTTGCTCGAGTCCAATCAGGAAGGCTCGCCGACGCGCCGTGATTGCCAGCAGTCCCTGCCAACCCCTCATTACATTTACGCACCACCATTAACTGTAATCAAGCTCATCACACACGGAGATGGATACAATAAACATCTGTAATAAACAGCCACAGAAGCTAACCACTTAAAAATTACCAGAACAAAAAACCTTTCTTCGCCAAATTCGGCAGGTCAACAAAAAAAGCAACAAACGAAAATACATTGTCTACAGAACGTTCGAATTGCCAGATACGAAAATGCAAACACGAATAAACAATTTTAAGTTGAGGCAATTTAAAATTTGATTTTCGAAACGGAATGACAAGTGCGGAAACGTTTCGAACTCCCCTTGCGTTTAGTATCCCCACGCACGTCGGCGAGAGCCGAGTGCCCGAGTGCGTGCACCCCTTCATTACAACCTACGACTATTATGGCGCAATCAAGCACTCGGCACATACGCGAAACTGAGGAAACAATAAAACAAAATTGACGTATAAAACCACTCCTTGGACTAATTTCAACCTGAGCCACGGTTCGCGTTGTGTAAAATATATTAGAACTGTAATTTATGAGTGTGCCTCCAAATAGATTGGGCACTCAACTTTAATTGACCAAATTAATGTCTCTACGCTGAGAATGAAGTTAGGCTGCTCTCAAAATATTTCTCAGTTTGCATTGGAAAAGTGAGATTTCAGAAAATAAATCATCAAAATCTTTTCTACCTACTCAGCCAGAAAACCACCCATCGTCGAGTTTATACAGCGGTCAATTAAAATGATTACAACCATAAGCAGAAATGATAGGGCAGAATTAAAATACGATTCCTAAAGATTATGACAATCAGAGAATTTCCACCATAAACAAGTTTAGAAATCGAAAAGGGACCGTAAAACAAGATGACTGCTGGAATTGCTTCCTCTTCTGTACGTGTAAGGAGACCCACAACCAGTAATTATTGAGGTGTAAAATTTACACTGACACACCTTTATGGGTAGATACCATACACGATCATGGCTCGAGCACTCGAGCTCTGGGCACCATCGTCCATTTATAATGATATTTTACGGCGAATGTTTGCGACATGCTCACTTAATGGACTTTATAAAGTTAAAACCTTTCACGCGATCTAAGAGATAATGCACCCGACGTATGAATAGGTGATCTTAATTTATCTGTGAACCGTTCCGGTTAACACTCGGTATCGGACGCTAATCGAATCACCGGTAACCTGTATGCGATTTATGAAATCGATAAGCCTCGATAACGGATCCTTTGATGATTCGAGTTTAATTAGACTTTTAGATTTATTCACGTCCAACGTTCCGGTTAAGCGTTCGTAACATACATAGATCACATCTCTTTGCATTCTGATTGGAATACCTATATTAAAAGAACATTATTTGGAAGCACTTCATTATCAGACTCGAACTTGTTGTTGATAATATCACCGAAAGCTTTTTTGGTAAACAGTTTGCAGGTCGATTGCATATACTTGATTAAAATATGGTGCAAATACGTTTTGGGCAAAAAACATCTTCAGATTGGTTTTGGAGATGTTGACAATGAGTGATCGAGGTCAGTTTTTACAACTAATTATTTGTTTACTTAGTAATTGTTCGCCCATGACGGCATTGGTATGATCGACCTTTGTTTTTTGGCATACACGATAATTTTCTGCATCTACCTACTTCTTAACATGCGTTTTTATTTAGTACAATATTTGCTAAAAAAAATTAACTCGAAATAATACATTTTTCCAATCTTAGGATTGTAAAAATACAATATACAATCTTTTCAAATTCTAAAAACATTGTCGCCCTAACCTCAATATGTTCACTTTTAACAATTTGGTTAAATCTTGGTGAGGTTTCCTAGTGTTGACACATAGAAAAAAAACATTGTTGAAAATTCCGAAAATAAGAATAAGTATGATGTACTTACTGTGCGGTGGTGTTAATGATAGCGCGGAGACAGCGGGTGGCACTGGTGGGAACATGTCCTGGTGCGTCGGGAACATACGCGGCGGTGGCGGCACCTCCGCCTCGGGTTCCTCCTGCTCCTGCTTCGGCGGCGAGCGCGGCCGGGACAGGCGCACGGCCTTCAGCCCTCCGCTCGGGGATCGGCGCATCGACAGGTTCTCTGGCGTGTCGGACTCTCCTGAGCGGCGACGAGGCCGGGCCTGCTTCCGTCGTGGTTGAGGACTCGCTGGGCTCACTGGTGGTGAAGGCGCCGGCGGCGTCGTCTGAACCGGGCTCCTCGCCAGCGGCGTCGGAGGCGGGGACCTCGCATGCTCCTCACGGTCCTGGTCAGCCAGTCCCCTCACCTGGAGCGACTCTCCAGCGCGAATCACAGTTCCGAGCTGCTCCTGCGCCACAGACACCTCTCCACGATACATAAAGTCTACAACTGCTTGCACCTCCCATCCTTGGAAGTCCTTCAACACGATCACCGGGTGTTTGCACGGATTCTCGCTAAATATCCGGCGAAACAGTGGACTGCAGGCGCCCAGCAGCACCTTGTGAGCGCGAACACGGCGCTCGGCGCACACCAGAGTCACGTCCACTAGCGTCTCAGCATGCAGCAGCGCTTCGAAGGACCGCAGCAGATGCGCCTGGTGATTGTTCCAGCGCAGACTGTAGTGTTCTTCGCCTCCGCCGACGGCGGTGGTCTTGTCGTCCATCGCGCGCGCCGGTGTGAACGCGTGTGCCGACCGCGGCGCGGTCCAGCAGCGGGCGCGTGCGCGGCTTCGCGCCGCCCTCCGCCCGCTTCGCACCCCGCACTCCCCAACCCTTTCGTCGCTCAAAGAATCGCCTTCCCGCCGGACCGCAATCTTCGCATTGCACTATTCCGTTTGAGTTCACACAGATTTTTTTTCAACAACAGTTCTGTCCGTAAGCACTGAGTCACCGAAAAGTTTGGTAGCACTACACAGTATACGTCGCTGTGGCTGCGCGCTGTCGTCGAGGGTGGCGACGGGAGCGAGGTCGGCACGTACGTGTGTCGCGGGTGGCTCGCGAGCGCGGAGTGAGCTAACGAGACGAGCGCGCGGTACAGCGGTGTCGCGCGAATGCCGAATATCGGCTCGGCGTGCGGTCGGCGGGCACTGGCCGCCCGCGCCGGTGTGGGGCGGGCCCGGCCCCGCCCCGCCACACACACACACGTACGGGTGCGACGCGAGCACGCCTCCCCCCGCGCGCCCGGCCACCCGCCACACATGTGTCACATTACTCGAATACCTACACACATGTGACGCCTCCTTCACAGTATATACTTTTCGGATACCTACTCTCTATTTATCTTTGGGTTCTGAAGTTTGGCCGAGAAAATATAACTGTAAGTTTTTCTGAAACTTTTTTTGCAGTACGCAAAAATGTTACGCTGACATAGCAGTTAGATAGGTACTGGGCGTTCGGGTGTCTTCGTTATTTAGATGAAGAATTTAAGATCGTAACTTTTTTGCATCCGAAATGCGGTGTCGTCGCGCGCCCCCAGTCAAGCCGAGGTCGAGCGAAAATTAGGACATGTCCGAGATAACGCGGACGGGTGGCAATACGACACAAATCACGGACAAATACATTATTACTGAGATTTTCATTGAGGAAGTAATTGGGATAAGGATAGATTTAAGGAGATATCATTCTATTGTAAGTAATTTGAATATTATTTTAGCTTCATAATATTTTAATGTTTGTTCACTTTGATTTATTTTTGCAAATTTTTTGTTGCTTAAATCAGATTGAATAATATGTAAATAGGACAAAAAATCATATTCACATTTTTTAAAGTCTACTAGACAGGATATTCAAGGATTGTTATCACACCGTCTTCGCGTGTTGTCTGTAAACAAACATTTTGCCCAAAACAGGATGAATGGGGGCTCTCTAGAAGAAAAAAAAAATCTGTTACCTGACAATATAAAGAGTCCGTTACTGGCAGGTTGTAAAATTGTAAGGGGCTCGTTTTATTTCAGTTTATGAAAAAAAAGTCACTCATCTTCAGAAATAGTTTCAAATGGTGTTCTTTTTGAAATTGTTTCTATGTTTAAATTATTTTTTAAAATAGAACTGAAAAATAAATCAGTAGGTAATTTTAATTTGATTAGATGATGTTCTTCTTAAACAGTTCGGTTTTTCAATAATTGATACGTTTTTCAAGTGTTAACGTTGGGTACATAGTTTTCAAATGAAATATTATTATTAATTTATGCGATTCAAAATTTTAAGATTCAAAGATATTAAACCTTTTGGATACGAAATCCCGAACAACACTTATTTTCAGAATTTTCATATAATATCCAAACAGTAGGAACTTTTTTACTGATTAACATCACGCCTGTAATTTGAAAGAGCAAAGCAGAAGGCCTTTGCCCAGCAGTGGGATGACGCAGGCTATATCTAGAACATATCTAGTATCTGTATCAGTAAAGCAGAAGTCCATAGTACATCCACACATCGCCAGTTATTTTTAAGTCCATTCCAAAACGATTAGAGCCTTTTGGGCACAAATCCAGACACCTGAGAATTCTTAAAGGGAAAACCCAATTGCGGTTTGCTCGTCACACAGGTCATACACATAACATCACGCTATATTCTTGGAAAGGTTAAGCACGCACATTCCAATAGTTATGTTGTTATGACAAGTAAAAACAGTTATGTATGTGTGTAAGTCCCATGTAATAATGTATGACACACTGGTGATACATGTTTTGTTATTGCAAGAGGCCAACAACGGCCAAATCACTTGTATGAAGGGATATGGCCGTTGCTATAGTCTGTTTTTTTTTTAATTTCGGAGACTAAATTGACAAGTGAAAATGTCAAAAATGACTTAAATGCTATTGAAATCTATGTCAGTTTGCCATTTGTACTTGTCAATTTAGTCTTCGAGATTAAAAAACAAACTTTAGATAGTTGTAAAAGTTAGTTTTTAGGGTTTCTTATTCCAATGGGACCCTATAACTAAGTCTCTGCTGTCTGTCCGACCGTCTGTCTGTCCGACCGTCTGTCTGTCCGACCGTCTGTCTGTCAGCGGGTTATATCTCATGATCCGTAATAGGTAGACAGTTGCAATTTTTACAGATAGTGTATTTCTGTTGCCGCTTTATCAACATATAATAAAAATAAAAATTAAAAATGAAGGCGGAACCTTGGCTGGTTTTTTTTCTATTACACTGTTAGAAGTCATTTAGGGGATTAAAAATAATCCCATTTTATGAGTATTTTTGAATAGGGTAATAAAGTAATTAAAGTGCAGTCCTTGGAAAATGTTTCCGATGTTTTTATGTCGTCAACACGTTACTGATCTTTTCGACTTATTTTATAACAGGTATTAGATTATTGTTTTCTTTTATGGTTGAGATAATATTTTGGTCTTAGGGATGAGGAAGGCCTAAACGTATCTTAACTTTAACCAGCGCTTGTGAAAAAACTCTTTAAAGTTACAAAATTTGTCTATACATCTATACAAATAAATAAAATTGAAGTGTCTGTTTGTAAACAAAATAACAGCTTTTTATTGAATGCATATGAAAGTATATACGTTTATATGGTACTTATACCAAAAAACCGTTTTTTTTTCAAGTTCCGGCTAATCTCCGAAACGTCTGGACCGATTTTGACGGGACTTTTACTGACAGATAGCTGATGTCATAAGGAGTAACTAAACCTACTTTTATTTTAGAATAAGAATTAGGATTCCTTGCAAAAAACTAAAACCCTTGAAATTGGTAACAAAATTCAATTAAAAAAGGGGAGAAATATTTTTTATAATAATATCACGCGAACGAAGGTCGCGGGCAACAGCTAGTTTATTTAACTAATATATTCATAGCTTATGACAGCCAGAGATCAATATTATAACTCACATAATATCTTGTACGAAAACACAGATGGCTACTCAGCGTCTACGTCAGGTAAAGTTTTGGAGACAAAAGACAATGCCCGTCTGACCTATTGTTTCAAAGCGTCCTTCCTATGTATTGATGTACCTGAGTTGGGTTATCTACTACCTGAATAATTTTAACGTCATGTTTATGTAGCGAGGTAGTTTAGTTATAATTGTTTGAGATTTAGATTAACTGGTTGGAGGAGCTCATGGCTAAATAATAACAGCCGCTCGGGTCGATCTTTAAGTAAACCTGTACTTGCCTAGGTTGGTCTGAGGATGGGTGACCGCCCATTACATACCGAGTTTCCTCCGTGCCTCGGAAAGCACGTTAAGCTATTGCTCCCGGCTGTCATATGTAGATCTTTGACAGTCGTTAGGTAGTCAGTGGCCCAAAAAGTCTGACAGCCAGTTTTACCACGGGGTATCGTATTACCCAGTACTAACTGGGTTGTGGAGGTCAGATAGGGAGTCGCTCTATGTAAAATACTGGTATTCAGCTGAGTCCGGTTAGACTGAAAGCCGACCCCAACATAGTTGGGAAAAGGCTAAGCAGATGGATGATTTAAATTGACTGGTTCGGTAGTTTAGTGGCTAGCGCAACTACTGAGCGGGCCAGGTTTTCCCACAATCCTAGCAACAGAAATAAAATAAATATAATCATTATCAAGACAAAGACTGCTGAGTTTGAGGTCCTGGGTTAGATTCTTGGGTCGGGCAAAGTGTTATCAGGTTTTGCCATCAGGAAAAATGTCAGTAGCAGCCACGGCTCGCCACCTATTACATGGGACTTAAACATAACTGGCGAAATGTGGGTGGACTATTAGGTACATCTCTGCCCAACCCTTCGGGGATTACAGGCGTGATGTTATGTATGTATATGTTATTATCAAGAATCTTACGAATAAAACTGACAATGTATGTTATCAATGTATATGTGTATCAATAAACCTAATAATTCAATCATTTGATTAAACAACTAAAGGTAATATGTGGAGTTTAAATAATTAAAAGTAAGCCATGTTAAGACATCTATCAATGGGCCATTATCGATACATAATAATTAATTAATAGTTACTCATACGATTGTTTACTGGAAACAGTCTTTAAAAAAACCTTTCCGTCTAACTAATTATTTCGTTTTTTAACTCATTAGCATATACTTAGGTTTTTTAATCTGCGTAAATTAGTTTTTCAAACCTAATATTGTTTAATCCTCATTAGATGAAATTAATTACCTACCCTTTAATCGTAACGGTCAAAATAATAAACTGCATTTTTAAATAAAGAACACGATACTTTACTTTTAAGTTCTGTAGTGGCGTGGCTCAGCTTTCAGCAACAGTACCTCTTTTTTTTTTTTGTTCACGGGGCATACCTTCAAAAGGCGACCGGTCTTTGGGGATAAGACCGGGGAGTGCGGGATTTCTACCTCACTAAAACCACCCCGGGGGTCACCATCCACACATGGAAGAAGGCACCGTTCACTTAAAAGACCTGTCTGGAGCCCCCTACGCAATAGGGAACACTGTTACCAGCTAGTTGTAGATAGCGCTACCATAGATAGGTCTCAATCTGACCAAGGAGGTCAAACTATTTTGAAATATAAAGTGATAATACCAGATTTTCAACCAATGACGATGCTTGAAACCAGCTATACTAGAACCATTAGTTTCATCCCCATTCAGATTTAGGACAGACCCAAAAATTCACGCCTTTTTCCAATGGGGGTAAGCTGAAGCTACAGAACACCACCTGCCCAAGATCCTTGCATACGTCTCCTATATACATTGCTATCCTTTCACGTCGTCCACCTAAGCCGAGGCTCGAACCCCACAGGGTTACCTTTAGCGTATAGTCGCTTTGTTTGTAAGTTTTTTGCCCTGGTTAGAGGCCTTACTCTCAAGGCACCCACAGGATAGTCCGGTTAAGCAGACGAGAACCTCCTAGGTTGAACTGCGAGATGCCATATCAGAAAAAAAAACTAGTCATCCTCGCACTCCGGTTGCTATTACTACGTACCAGATTTTCTGAAGCACATCTTACTAATATTATAAAGAGGAAAGATTTTTTGGGTGTATGTTTGTGATGAATAAAATCAAAATATACTGTGCCGATTTCAAAAATTTTTTCACCATTCGAAAGTTACATTCACCCTGAGTAACATAGGCTATTTATTGCTAGAAAAAATTAGGGGGGGGGGCAATTAGGGGAAAATAAATGTCCACCCGTGCGAAGCCGGGGCGGGCCGCTAGTCAATAAAGCCAGCGTGTGTTAGATTTGTTGCTGGTATAAATCAAAAAGGTTTGTATGTATCGTAAGGAAAACGTCGCACTGTCGTCTCTTGCCTGAATTTTGAAGAATCCTGGGGACATGTAACTTTGTTTACTGACCAGGACAATGACCTTCTCATACAGAGAAGAAGCATTGATCATCACTCTTGCTCACAGTGCATTGACGACAGACATTTCCTCAAGATGTTTTCCTTTAACTTTGACTCAGTATAAGTATTGACAATGACTAATTTAAATATCTATGAAACTTTCAATACGTCACACGTGGTTCGTGATGACTGTTACAACGTCAGACTTCATTCATGACTGGATTTGAGCCTGGCGCCTTGTGTCTTTTAATCCATCATCATCTGCCTAGCCTTTTCCCAACTAGCTATGTTGGGATCGGCTTCCAGTCTAACTAGATGCAGCTGAATATCAGTATTTTACATGGAGTGACTGCCTATCTTATCTAAACAACCCAGTTAGTACTGGGTTATACGATACCCCTTGGTCAGACTGGTTGTCGGACTTTCAGGCCTCTGGCTACCTGTAACGACTTTCAAAGAACAACGGCTTAACGTGCTTTCCGAGGCACGGGGGAAATTCGGAATGTAATGGGTGGTCCACGGAGCAACCTAGGCAAGCTCGGCTTAACTTAAAGATCGACCCGAGCGGCTGTTATTATTTGTCTTTGTCTGTGCTATATTTTATCGACAGAACGGATTCCGCTGTTTGCCACACAGATAGACAATAACATAGATAGACCATAGGATACTTTTTATCCCGTTAGTACTTTTCCATGGGATAACTCCCATTCTTTGTTAGTCTATCTTGGCTATCACTGACATTGGTGAAGGAAAACATCGTGAGGAAACCTGGAGTTATAACTGATATAAGTTTGAAATTACTAACCCGTCTTGAGCAAGCGTGGTGATCAATACTCGTGCCTTCTCTTTATGAGAAGACGTCTTTGCCCAGCTGTGGGACAGTAGATAATAGGCTGGTATTGTTAATTCCTGATCTCAACGAAGGAGTAGCTGCGGGAACAAGCTTGTTTGTGGGTTCACAAACCAGGTCACATGTTTAAAGTCAACAATTAAATTCATAATCAAAACATTAATTCAAAGTGTTCTTAACGAAGTTTATGATGCTTATATTAAACTCATATTAATATACATTTGAAAGGGAGTTAATTAGCAGTTCGCGTGGCTATGTGTACGGAATGAAATAAACATTTATTTAGAACATAAGTGGGCAGTTACTTCGCGATTTGTTCTCAAGATAAACATCTTTTGAAAAGATCATTGAATTAAACAGTTTTTACATTTATGTGATTTGAAGTTTTGTTATGGCCTTTTTACAATTATTTTTATAAGTTTTAGTTGTTTTCTTTATTTTATTAGAAATAACAGAATCTTTGGAAATATAGGTATGATAATTATTACGTTCTATTGTCTATAAATCTTAAACAAATCATAAACTAATGAACGAACCAACCCAAAACACAGAATTAACGCACCACGAAAGGGCGCATTCCCAAAAATTATTTAAGGTTATCAAACCTACGTTTGACATACGTTTATAGTTTTGAATCTATCAAAATCGGCAAAATAAACTCCAATATTTATTACAGAAGACCATATTAGAATCAAACTAGACTAAAAATATTGATAAACATTTACATAGTAGCAATATAAATCTTCAACTGACCTCCAAATCTGAAAGAATTCAAGGTCAAATTTAAATTTATTGTCTCACATTATTTTCCTATAAACGTTTTATTGATTGTTTCATAATTTACCATAAAATAATAATCGTGGGACTGAAATAGTTGGATTTGAGTAAAAAGGTTTCATTCAAGAACGATAAAGCGTGAAAGCATCCGTCACTTTCCCGGGCTTTGAACCTCTTTTACGCAGAAAAAAAAAGAAATGGTTTTGTGAATGGCCGGCTCAGATATGGGAAACTTATTTTGTGATGGCGGCATACCGGGTTTTTATAGATTTTAGAATAAATGGTTGATGCTATGTTGTAAGAGTTTTTGAAGAATGTCCGTCTAGTTTTTCTTTTGTTTCGATTTAGAGTTTTCACGGATTTAGCTTTTCGAACGTTCGAGATGTGGCTGATCGTGTTTTTTTTTTATTCATATTTCTTAATCAATACTGCACCACATATTGCTCTCATTCTACTTTTAAACACATTCTTAAAAAAAAATTGCAACACATTGCAATTTTAAGTTTATTTTTTAATGTTAGAAATTTATTTTTTTAAATATTATACTTCATAGAGGTAAGTATTTCCGAGGCTGACCCTTCGATAGTAATTATATAAGGAACGCACGGTGTATAAAGTTCATTCGTAAATGATTAAGATTTTCATTTGCCCTTAAGAATGTCGTCACCCACGTAAACGGATCAACACCCACGCAGTGAAATGAACTGGATATTCTTAGCTGGCATTTACAATTACCGTACATTTTATGACAAAAGGGTGTTTATCAAGGGCAGGACTTCATTGCACCTACACTAAAAACTGTGACTTATTTGTGTTATCGGAGTCATCATCAAATGCCTAGCGTTTTCCCAACTATATTGGGGTTGGCTTCCAGTCTAACTGGATGCAGCTGAATACCAGTATTTTACATGGGGCGACTGCCTATCTGACCTCCACAACCCAGTTAGTACTGGGTAATACGATACCCCTTGGTAAGACTGGTTGTCAGACTTTTTGAGCCACTGACTACCTAACGACTGTCAAAGATCTACAAATGACAGCCGGGACCAACGGCTTAAGGTGCTTTCCAATAATGGGTAATCACCCATTCGCAGACCAACCTAGGCAAGCAGGGCTTAACCTTAAGATCGACCCGAGCGGCTGTTATTATTTAGCCACTAGCTCCTCCTTGTGTTATCGGAGTACACTGCTAAAATAAATCTTTACGTTGCCACTCAACACTGACAGTCACCCATTAACAGCCAAAAGATTCAATCAATCATTTATTTTGTTAAACATAGGTATGGTTACAGATATTATATTGTCTAAAATATGTGCACTATGTTTTGCCAATATATGGCGTACAAAGTGGCGGACAAAATTAACGTAAACAAGCAATTATAATTATGGTGGCATGTCAATAGCGGCCATTAAAACATAAAAATTCCTTTTAAAATAGGTATATCAGTTAGGTAAACATGTCATTACAATTTTAGATAAACAGAAACATTCATACTTAGTCAATAAATAAAATCATTAGTGTTTAATTGGCAAATAAGAATTGTCATACCTCTGTTTATCAGTAGTAAATTCAGTGATGGAGTAGTAACATCTATCTAAAAGAAATTTAAAAAAAGACCTCTCAAGGATCCCAGCCGGGGCTGCGGGACTGTGTGTCATGAATAGTAGTAGGTTATAAGGGCAAGCCAAGCTTTTAATCACGGGCTGCGGGACTGTTCGAAAGAGATACCGCGGCCCTGGAACACAAAGGGCAAAGAAGGAACATGCATGGGTTTTAGTCAGTAAAAGTGTGACACTCCCTCCCACTCCACCCAGAGCGGGGGGGGGGGGGGTTATATGATGATTTCCCATCCAAAAAAAAAAGGATCCCGGACAATCTTTATTTCCATGATTACTTTCCATACATACACTATTCCATCTATAATGTTCCTACTGCTGGAACTCTTGCTGAGGATTCTTCTTTGAGAGAGGAGGTACGCCATATTTCATCCCCCAAGCGGCTCTACTTTAGGTTGGTGAATTTTGTTATATATTATCAGACAAAAGAACCACATATCACCTCCTTTTTATCCTGTCATTGGAACTTTTCAGCTCTTTAGCCATCGCCATCTTGCTTGCAGTTTTGCTACAAACATTACACTATTCCGATATAAATATATTTTTATATCTCTTTACTTTGTATATTTTGTTTGTATGTATGTATATATGTATTTATTATTATTATAATTTTTTTCTTTTTTTTCGGAAATTATCTGTACTATTGCACCTACTGTTTTGTCTCTGCATCACCCTAAGGTAGACTGGTAGAAAATGCTCAAGGCATTAAGTCCGCCTTTGTACATTATGTGCATAAAGTTTAATAAATAAATAAATATAACATGTTGTTGCTGAACAAAATATTCACCCCGAAAACCTAAAAAACCAAGAAAAACAAAACACATGCATACGTGCACACAGGGACCCATTAAACACCTTACAACCAATTTAACACGAAAAGTCACGAACGTACACTTAACTATTGCAACAATTTACTTCAACATCATCTTTATTTCAAAGCAGTAAGGTCGGTTTTCGCATATAAATTGTTACTGACGTCGGAAAAGTTAACCCTCCCGTGCGTGCCCACACGTCAGAATCAGTATTACGTGTGTAACCTGTATGTGGTCTGATAACATCTGACCTCGGTCTGTAATGGGGAAAGAACGGTTTTTCTTAATAATGTACTGTGATTTATTGGCCTAAATATGGGTTATGAACTTCATGGCTCGGCCGGTGGAGGTTAGGTTATAGGCCAGGGGTGTAATGAGTGCATGTTTTGGAAAAGTACTGGTTGTTTTTCATGCAGAGAAACTCAAGTCATCAAAACCAAAAGTTTTTTATTCAAGTTAGGTTGGGCTTTTGAATTTGAGAATAATAAGGACCAAAAGTGTCAAACAGTGAATTTTTAAAGATTTGTCAATTAAGATGTAGCAGTACAGTCTACTTTGTGACTTAGGCTGATCTATTTATATCATAATTATATCATCTATTCATACCGTTAGGTACTCTTTTCTGGGTATCTTCTGATTCTCATTCAAACAAATCATCGAATGAGAAAGTACACTCTGCAAAATAAAGGGTGTAAATAGACCCTTAACGAAGCTGAAAGGCACTTGTTCTCCCCGTTATTGCGATCATTTTTTTGTTCTAGACCATATCTGGGAACCTTCTAGTTACGGAGTTATTGGGGTCAAAGTTCCAACTTTTTCATAAGTTTAAAAAAAAATACAATTTTTTAAGGTTATAACTTTACTTTAAATACCTCCATGACCCGTTTACTATTCAATGAATCCATAAGCACAATGTTTTGAATGGGTTACATTGAGTTTAACCATAAAAGGTTATTTTTCACCCCAAAAAAAAAAGGCGTTCCCCAGCAATAATTTTTGTGTAGGGTTACTTAGTTTGATGTTCAGAATGCTTGGTTAACGGCTTCGTGAAGGGTCTGTTTGCATCCTGTATGCACCTGCATATTTTGAACCTTGATCAAACGTAGTTCTGTCTAAAAAAGACACTTCAGACACCACCTCCCTAAGACTTCAAAAAGGACTAGACCACTCCATCTTCAGCTCCGACCGTAGATACTCCAGAACTCCTGTAAGTAAGACATATATGGCGATAACAAGGTGTACTGGTCCCGTATAAATCAGAAAGCAAGCCTGAACGTTCAAGCGAGCGTCGACGAGGCGGAAGAAATGAATATTTTGGCAGCACGTACCCAGACGTCTTCGAAGGCTTTGCACAGAGTAGTGTAGGGTAGAGAATGCAGAGTTATTGTTTAAGGTTTTCGTATACTAAATTTTACTGCTGTGTAGGTAGTCTATGTCAGTTTCTTTCAGCGATAATGTTGAGGGGTTAGTCAAAAATGTGTTGAAATTGATATAAATTACCGAAAAAGGTTGTATGTCAATCCCATTTGAAAGTCGTTGTACAGACGCCAGCACATCTAGCTACTAGAATCTGTTAAATTTCTTTAATAGATTTTCGACTTTATCGCTAAAGCATTAGGTTCAAGGTTGATTGGGAAAATTGGACAGTTTCGGGTAGCTTGATGTACTGGTTTCTGTACAAATAATAAACCTTCAGGTGGCAGTTTTTGAAAGACACCAATTTTATTTGTCTCTTTGGTAATTAAAAAAAAAATGTATTGTAATACGTAAGTACTTCGTACTATTTTCGAAAGGCATCGCAGTTGATATAATAAAGAGAAGTGGTTTAGCGTTTATTCTATTGCGGTTTTCCGTGACAATTACGAAATGGGTGAAAATAGATTTAAGTGCTATTTGTCTGGCTTCTTTAGAAAGTATTGGCCAAGCCCGTCCTTTTAATTTGTTTTTCATACGTATTTTTACATCTGCTCTAAACTTTCTGCTTCAAACCACGAGAGATAACTTTGATCCCTATTAGGATTTTTGAACTCTTGCATTTAGAATGAAGCGATTTTCTTAAAAGTCCTCTTATTACTAAATTAGAAGATTAAAAAGCCGGACAAATCCGGGAAAATGGTAACATATAGAAAATTATAAAAAATACTGGCCAAGTGCGGGTCAGACTCGCGCATGAATGATGATCGTAGTAGAGGTACCCCCTTTAATTATTAAATTATTATTTGTTTTTATAGCGGCAACAGAAATACACATTCTGTGAAAATTTCAACTGTCTACCTATCACGGATTATGAGATACAGCCCGACGGACGGATAGCGGAGACTTAGTAATAGGGTCCCGTTGATTACCCTTTGGGTACGGAACCCTAAAACACAAATATGACACAGACAATTCTGTATTACAAAAAAAAACCGTCATCAATATTTCCATATCTCTGTTTCTAACTACTCTGTGGCTCCTCCATGCATGCGATGCTCATATCACTCGGAGCAGTTGGCTGAAGGGTGAAAACTAAAAAAACATGGCCCGTCCACGTCGGCACTTGTCTGCCAACTTGTACTCGCCACTTAGATTAGTTTCCAACTTGTACTGCTAGGTACAGTCGTTTTCACTTCGCTAACTTAGGTGGGTAGGTTTTTTTTTCTTCATGCTTTATTGGCAGGTTCGTCGTGTGGTTTTAAGATAGGTAGGGAAAATTCAAGGGTATGCCCCGATGGTTGGTAGGTTGACTGAAAGACTATTTACAAGGATAATATTAGTATTAGTGTACGTTGATGTTAGCGAACTTCGGGATTTGGAACACTCCAGAAGGAAATTAAAAAAAAATCTTAGTACTACGTAATACTAACACGTAATGTGGTGGATTACGGTTGGCCCTGTGCAGATTGGTGGATGTCATAGGTCTTCGAATTCTGGGTACAATGCCAGTTTCTTCACTATATTTTGCTTCACCATTTTGAGAGTAGGCCATAGCATAATCAGGGTATAATTTTCCCAGTGCTGTGAAATAGGCCTCCTTTCTATGTGAGGGAGTGGGCCGTGATACGCCGCGCGGGTCCAGTGTGGTTAAGTGGAAGTCACATGTCTTCGAATGTTTGATTCTATGACATGTCGGTTTCACTCGATGTTTTCCTTCCCCGTTTATGGAGAAGGGCAGTCATATTCTGACCGTATTAGTGGTGTTCTTCAACAACGATAGGTGCGCAGTACTCACAGCGAATGCGTGTATGTAATGTATGACGCGTACGGAGCGAAAGGTCTATGGTTATGCTTATTATCTATTTACTCTGACCTCATTTGTGATGTTTTTCAAAAAGATCAGTGCTTGCGTCGTAGTACTTGCGTCTTAGTACTTGCGTCGTAGTACTTGCGTCCAGCAAGCGTGTCTGGGCTTGTATGACGTGGACGAATCAAGAGCACTTTGTAAGGATATACTAACCATGTGTGACGTATTGTTTATGTGAAATGCGTTAGTATATGTTTGAACCTATGTTCTGCGGTTAGTGCATGATAGTGTGACGTCACATGTTGATGTTAATGACAGTTCTGACTGAGGTTAGTTAGTCAGAATTAGTCATGTTACTAATTTAGTTACAGGAGAGTTATTTGTTTATTCATATGCTCATTTTTGTTTAGTGCTTCTAAATATGTACATTTAATTTTGATAGGAGCACAATTTAACCAAAATACTTAGTCATTCATTCTTAGTCAATCATTGAAGAGCTCGTGGCTAAATTATAACAGCCGCTCGGGTCGATCTACAGGTTAAGCGGCGATGGCCTGGGTTGGTCCGTGGATGGGTAACCACTCATTACATACAAAGTTTCCTCCGTGCCTCGAAATGCATGCAGTGACCCGAAAGTCCGACAACTAGTCTTACCGAGGGGTATCGTATTACCTAGTACTAACTGGGTTGTGGAGGTCAGATAGGCAGTCGCTCCTTGTAAAATACTGGTATTCAGCTGCATCCGGTTAGACTGGAAACCAACCTCAACATAGTTGGGAAACGGCTAGGCAAATGATGATTATGATGACTTAGTCATTCATTGTACAAGTGCGTATTCTTACTCACGTGAGGCCGATTATTTCGAAATTGGTAGGCAGAGTTGTAAAAACAATCATTGCTAGAGATATGATATAGTAAGGATATACATATAGTATTGTGCCGATGGGGTAAAGTAAGGACATGGATGTGCAAAACATTAAAACTGTCTTAACTGCTCACAGAGGATACAAATAATTGAGAATGGTCCATCACTATCCAAATTAATTTGGAGGATGACCATAATGTTATTTAATGGTAACAGCATCCACACCAGCTCGACACCGGACAGTGATAGATACTTCAGTAGTATTTGTGTCGAGGGATCTCTGTCCGGAACCGCGTCCGCAATCGATCCGTCCCGGTTTGACGGAACTTTAACTCAATGTACTCAGCATAACAAACACAGTATCAAGGCGTGTGAAATATCCCAAAATCGCTGTTTGATATTTTTCTCTCAACAAAATAAAACAGTTAGGGTCGAGGCAGACGACACTACGAAATTATCGGTAGCCACAGCAAATTAGATTTGATTTACTATTTTAGAACGATAACCTCGGATTGACCGTTAAGTTGATCAAATATCAACATTGATTACTTGTAAATCGTTTTCTGGAAATATTAGATTTTTTCTTAAAAAAATTTTCAAGCTTATATTGTTTTTTCTATATATTCTTATTTTTCATGTTGGTTAACATGAAAAATTGTACACACGCCAGCATATCAAGCTACTACAATCTGTCAAATTTCTGTAATAGATTTTCAACTTTATCGCTAAAGCATTAGGTTCAAGGTTGATTGGGAAAATTTGACAGTTTCGGGTAGCTTGATGTGCTGGCGTCTGTACAGGAGATTTTCATGAATGATTTTTATGAATGGATAAAAACAGTATCTCTAATTTAGTTACTTTTCTTTGGTAAGTTAATTAGTTTTAGATAAGTATTCGTTATCATAGCAATTGCTTTGAAGACGGACTCCGGTCTTGATCAAAACTAGAAGGGCACACTTCACGATGAAAAACTGACACGATCAACAATTTTAAATGGAGCTGCCGCACATTTGACCAGAAGTAGGTAATTCCATGCAGTATTTGCCAAATAATTCATCATCATCCACAGCCCTAATTCACCAGCTACTGCTGGGCAGATTCCTCCTTTCGTTTGTGCTAATCTTCATGTTCTGAAGATTGGCACACTGAAGTTTTACCATGACATAAGAGTAACACAATTCGACGATCGATGCAGCTGAATACCAGTATTTTACATGGAATGACTGCCTGTCTGACCTTCACAAACCTATTTAGTACTGGGTAATACGATGCCCCTTGGTAAGACTGGTAATCAGACTTACCAAGGGGCATCGTATTACACTTTGGGCCACTGACTGCTTGTAACGACAGTCAAAGCTCTAAAAATGACAGCCGGGACCAACGGCTTAACGTGCTTTCAGAGGCACGGAGGATACTCGGTATGTATTGGGCGGTCACCCATCCACGAACAAACAAGCGCGGTCGAAGACGATACAAAATTCTTTTCAAACCATTTTTGCAGTACCTTTGTTTTTGTAGAAAGCTTAAAACTGTACCTAGTTTCCGCTTATCAATCAGTGTGTCAGTGATATGATTCATAGGACATGGAATGTCATTGTTAACGATCGCTTCCGCACTTTCACATGTCATTGCTGTCATCGGCTCTCAAATGATGATGTAATTACTAATAGATAATTATCTTTTGTTTTTTTTGGCTTTTGTTTTGTATGTCTGTTGTAGAAAAGTCTATGCGTAATTATTATTGACTTGTTTATTTTTATTTTGTTGTGGTTTTTTTTTAAATTGCTAATGGCTAATCTTAGTGCTATTATAAATTGCGAAAGTTTGGACGTATGGATGGATATTTGTTACTTATTATATCCATATATTAATTTGGCACAGAGATAGAGTATAGTATGAAATAGCACATAGGTTACTTTTTTTCTCACAAACACATGAAAATTTCCACGCGAACGAAGTCGTGGGCAACAGCGAGTCGTTTATATGTGGAGCATGTCCAAATGTCCATAGATGATGGTTACCGCTTTCCTCAAATCAACTATCTGCGTGTATGTGAAACATTGATACAACGACCAAAATAATAATACTTTTTTGTCAGTCGAATCAATCAACTCAATTGCAGTCCATTGTTGGACATAGGCCTCGCCGAAGCAGCACCACAACTCGATGTGCTAGTCAACAAATTTCTTGTTAAATGACTTCCTCTTTCAGTCGAGCACAAAACTTAAAATATTTGATTACTCAGTAAAGACTACAACAGACCGTTTCCCACTAGCCACAGTTCCCACCAGCCTACACAATTCGTTATCTTCTTGCCCTTGTCCCATTCTACCTGGGGTCGGCGCAACACGTTTTTTTCTTCCATTCTCCTCTGTCAGACGTCACGGCATCATTTACTTCTTTCTCTTTCATACTATCATTCCTCACATAATCCATCCATCTTTTTTTGGCCTTCCTCTCCCTCTCCATCCATCAACATTCATGTCCATCACTCTTTTAGTCACATACGTTTCATCCCTTCTCATTACATGTCCATACCAAGACAAACGACTTCCTTTCACTTCTTCTGTAGGGCCCCACTTTCAAACTTCCTACACAATTCATCATCTGCCTAGCCTTTTCCTAACTATATTGGGGTCGGCTTCCAGTCTAACCGGATGCAGCTGAATACCAGTATTTTAGATGGAGTGACTGCCTATCTGAGCTCCACAACCCAGTTAGTACTGGGTAATACGATACCCCTTGGTAAGACTGGTTGTCAGATTTATGGGCCACTGACTAGCTAACGACTGTCAAAGATCTACAAATGACCCGGGACCAACGGCTTAACACGCTAGGCACGGAGGAAACTCGGTATGTAATGGGTGGTCACCCATCCACAGACCAACCTAGGCAAGTACGGCTTAACTTAAAGATCGACCCGAGCGGCTGTTATTATTTAGCCACGAACTCCTCTACTCAATTAACCACCGAAAATCTATTTTAAAATCGCCGTACGAAAACTTGCACATCTAAATCAAAGCCCAAGCTTACGTGTAAGCGCTGGTATAGACAGAACAGCTGGTAATGAATCAGATGTGTATCGTTGGACGTGTGAGAACACACGGCCGAAATACCGGCCGTAAATATTGGCTTGCGTGCTCTTTACAACTACGCTTGAACGGGATAGACGAGTCAGAGGAAAACTGGTTTTATTTTCCATAACTTCAAGCCTGTATTGAGGGTTAGGAGAGGCTCAATTAATCAATCAATCAGTCATTTATTTTGTGAAACACAGGTATGGTTACAGATAGTATATTGTCTAAAATATGTACACTATGTTTCGCCAATATATGGCGTTTACAGTAAAAAAATAAAAATTCAATTGGTGAACTTAGAATTTGGCAGAAGTGTACCTAATAGTATACCCACATTTCGCCTGTTATATTTAATACCCATGTAATAGGGGGCAAGCCGATTGCCATCAACCGGGCACACATCCAGACTACGTGGCTGCTACTGAGAAATTCCTGATTTAAAAATCCACTAACAATTTGCCCGACCCGTGGCTCGAACCCAGGACCAACGAGGCAGTTGACGTCATTGTAATATTATTTTGATTTCAAAGCGTGAGCATAGAGTTTCTTGCCCGTTCTGCTCCATAGAGATCTAAGCTTTGGAATGAGCAACAACAGTCCATTCATGGTTATTATGCCCTGAGACTGGGACTGAAGTTTTGTCTTTTTGTTTTTGACAATTCAAAAGTGGTCTATTTGAAATCAATGCTTTGAGTTAGAGTTCGATTGACAGTTGGTGCAAGTGACATCTGTAACATTGCGTGCGTGGGAGCATATATTATACGCAGATTAGGGATACTTATTGCAAATATGTTATGAGGGAGACGCGTCAGAGGAAAACGGTCATTTTATTACGTGTTTGTGTGGAAAGGATTTTGTGTTTGACGTCATTTTGATAGTAAGTGCAAGTGACGTCTTTGATCTTGCGTGGGAGTCGTCCTTTCTGGGTTACTCAACTTGATTGAAGGTCGTCCTCACCGAAGTCTTTTTTATTGGTTATTTGTTAGAAGTAGGGGGAAATTATTTTTTTATAAGGTGAGCTGTTGACCAGGGACTTACTTTCCAAAGAAAACCAAAGGCTGGGGCAAACTCAAAAACCACTATATTGGGCAGTCAGTGGCGTGTCTAGAGGCCAACAATACGGCAAGCCCATAAGGCGAGCAGACTCAGAAACCCAGAAACCGGTTCAGAAACCCTAACATCAAGAAGAGTTACAAGGGGAAGCCAAGCATTTAGACTTGAATGAAAGAACCGCCACTATGGGCCGTCCAAAAGACTTAATAATCAACATAAGTGACCTTTCGTACTCATCAGCTTATAAAATTTCATAAAAATATCTTTTTACGGCACCTACAATTATCGGTAAAGAAACCATCGAGAGGAAGCTAGCGTGACCAAGTACTGAAAAAATCGAAGACACGTTCCATTCACAACCCGCACTGGTCGATGGAATAAACCCCTGTGTGATCAAATTCTTCTCCAAATATACAGTAAAGCCTTGTCTAACCGCCACAGAGGTCTACAAACAAATCGTGCACACACGGAGCGAGCCTCGGGCGCCAAAAATAAAAGTTAGCGCGCCGACTGATAAGCGCCCAAATTTTCAATGTTTTCCCTACAGTTTTAACCGTTGGCTTTCCGTGTACCTGCATAGCACACGTGTTTATAACTTTTGGAGGTGTAAATTTTGGCGGATGAGGTAATATGGAAAACCATTTTTTTGGGGAAGGAAAAGTAACCTTTGGAACGAGGTGTCAAAGCCGAGATTTGGACGGGACGAAATCACGGTGTTTGGTGTACTATCAATCCTGTAATTGGCGCGTCTGATTTTGATAGGTTTTCTGATACGATCACTGTAAATCAGTAGTCATATTATAGGTCTCGAGTTCGAACCTAAGACAAGCACCTCTGAATTTTCGGATTCATGTGCGTCTTGTGTAATTGTCACTTACTTCGGTGACGGTAAACATCGTGAGGAAACCAAACAAGCATGCCTGAGAAATATTTCTTGCATGTAAAGCCAAGTCAGAGGCCCATGGTCGGCATGAATACCCGACACCAGGTTTGGCACTAACCACCCGAAAAAGAAGAAAAGATTGTAAATCAGAATCAGCAGGGCTTCTAGATAATCTTTTTGCATGTTATTCTGCAACTATTATAGGTGACAACTGATTGGGCCTCCTAGCAAGACACTTTTTCCAGACCCATTTCATATTATTCTAGAGCCTAAAAAGGGTATTAACGAATGCTTTTTTATGTTTTATTTTTTTGTACCTATTATTTTATATAATTTTGCATGCCGTAAAGCAAAATGTATCGGGACCCTCATAAAAAAATAACCATCATATCTGTATACCTACATTATTGGCAAATAAATGATTTCTAATAATTTATAACGTACTGTTCGTGGAACTCTTACTATCAGGATACGCTTCATCATCATCAATCTCCTATCCTTATCCCAATCTATTTGGCGTCAGCTTCTCTATCAGCCATCATCTCATCAGACACCTCCGCAGGATATCAGGATACGCTTATTACAAGAAATTTGCTGTTTCCAAAATAGAAGCTCTACCAGAACTGCTCCAATGCCGTTCGAACTTAATTTTTTCCTCATTTTCCATCCACCCCACGTTTCCTACATGCACGTTCTAACAAGGCACAGCAGGTCGGAGCTCGTGCGCCCTTACACGTAGGTTTTGCTTATTTTTCGCCATTACTGTTACGTAGTTAGTCCACTGTCTGCTTCGTTTTGTTCCTAGTCTACTTCAACGAGTTATTAAACTTACTGCTGTTACGGTACTGGCTCCGATTTTGTAGGACGAAGAGTGGAAAACTGGGAATGTTGCTTTTTATTCTTTTTGGGGGTATGAGAACTTTTTAGTGGGCATTTTGTTTGGGTTGGGGTGCTAGGGTGGATTGTAACCTCTTGTAACATTTTTTTCTATGAATTGATGTTGATTTAATGATGTTGAATCTCAAAAATACTGCCTCGTTGGTATAGTGGTCGCAATCCCGACAGCTGAGCACGAGGTCTCGGGTTCGATTCCCGGGTCGGGTAAATTGTTATTTGGTTTTTCCTTCAGGAATTTCTCAGTGGCGACATGGAGTCTGGCTTTAGGCTCGCCCCCTATTACATGGGACTAAAACATAACTGACGAAATGTTGTGGGTGTATTAGGTGTCTAATCCTTCAGGGATTACAAGCGTCATGTTATGTTATATGTCAATGATTTATCTATCTATCTATCTTATGTATGAAAAAAAATTGTTTGATAAACACTTTTTGTTCAAATTAGGTACAATGATATAGGACGTGTGAAAAATATTTACATTGCAATGAGTGATCTCGTATATCCCGTCTATATCGATCCACAATAGATACGAATTTCAACATAAGTGAGAGATACAATGCTTTGAAGAAAATTAAAATATCCCCAAAAAAAAACGTAGCCATTTTCTGGTGCTATGGGCGGATTCTATTGATTTAAGTCTATAGCCAATACTACTACTACTTCTTGCAAACATTCTTAGAAACACATTGCCCCCGATGTCATAACTACAAAGTCATATCGTAACTTAATTAATAACTAGTTGTTGTCAGCTTATTATAAAAATACTATTTTCCCCGTTTTTGCAAAAAAAAACCATTTTCTTTTAGTCGTAGCGTGTTGTTATATAGCCTATATCCTTCCTCGATAAATGGGCTATCCAACCCTAAAACATTTTTTCAATTCGAACTTGCAGCTCCTGAGATTAGCGCGTTCAACCAAACAAAGTCTTTAGCTTTATAATATAAAAAAAGGAAAATGTTCCTTAGAGGACTTGACTTAAGGATCACAATACTGTAAAAAAGTCATAACACCAGTAACACGACTTACTGTAATTCTGACATCGGAGGCAGACTTTGAAAAACAAAAGAAATTCCAATAAAATTAACAAAGAGGTTATATGACGTCAATACACCACCTTTTTTTAAATATAGAAAACAATATGTCTACCTGACTACACACAGCTGACTGTATTACCAATTGTTCCAAGAACGAATATTGTTCTGGTATAATAAGTTCAATGGGAACTTTTTAACTTCACATGCGTTTTCTGTGAATTTTGTGAGCCCTAACGGGACTCTCGGATATTTGAAGGATTATGTGTTTTAATCCGTCGTAATTAGGGCTATTATGTTGAATGGGAAGTTTTGAGTAGTGATTTAAAGTTCTAAGTAAGTCTTTTTATTTAGATGCCTTTGGTAAAGAACTAATCCGGTCATTAAGAATATTCAATAAACTCAAAGGATCGTTAGTCGTGACAAGTTTTCTTCTAAAAAACTAAAAACCTTACGAGAACTCTGCAATAAAAAGTTTGTACTATTTTCCAAAATGGGGTACAGTCGATTTCACGACTGTGCGGTCGGCTGCAAAAATCCACAAACGATTAAAAAAAAAACTATTCAACAACACACTTAGCCTACGTTCCCTTAAAAAGATACTCCTTACTCCAAAAAAAACCTGCTGTGTCATGTCCGACATCAATAAAAGCCCACACACTTTCCTCAAGAAACACACGAATTCGGAAGTCCAGATAAGGACATTAATGGATTGGCTGACATAAATGTGACGTCACTACACATATTTCAAACGTCGCATGCTGGCAACACCCAGTTTAACAAGACCTCTTTACTATTGAACAAGTCCTCTTAGGTCACCATAGTTTTCTTCAATTTCGAAGGGGTGGGAAGGTCCAGGGTAGGTGGTGGAAGTCTAAGGGTGTTATCAGATAGTTCAAGGGTTACATTTAGCCAAGTATGCGTGGTCCGGCTCACGCGTAAAGTCAAGATAAGCATCGGAAGCATTAGCATTTTTCGATAGCATGTTGGCTGTATGTCTTTGAGGTCATGTGTTAATGTTGGGTTGGCACACGCGAGTTTTTTTTATAAGTGTTAGGTGTTTTTTGTGTGTTGGTAACTTTGGTTTTGTAGTTGATTGTTTTTGTAGGTGACCCATTTCTTCGAAATATTAATTGGGCTTCAGTCGATAGGGTTCGATTTACTAGTATTTTCATGAATGAGTAGTGTCATAAGGATTGTTCTGATTACTGTGATACCATATTTTCTTAATTGGACCATTATCAGCCAATATCAACAGGATTAATGTCTTTCCCTTGATAGGAAAGAGAACACGTTAAAGGAGATAGTTTACAACACAACTGCAGCGTACTTACTGGCACCAAACATTTTATATAAATCAATCTTACCAAGCCTATCTATTATGGCAATAGGACTGGCTTTTCAAACTGCTATTGGTTCGCTAAGGAGGAGTCCCTCCTGGCCATGGCTAAATAATAAATAGATCGATCTTCAGGTTAAGCAGTGCTAGGTTGATCCGTGGATGGGTGAGCATCCATTATATACCGAGTTTCCTCCGTGCCTCGGAAAGCACGTTAGGCCGTTAGTTTCTTCTCAGAGTAGTCAGGTACGAAACTCCGGCCCCATCTAGTTTTATAACATAACACGATGACATGTAAAAGTGTTTTGTAAAACCAATTTACAGAAACAAATATGATTTAGTCTCGGCTGCCTTGCCTAGATCCTTCACAGTCGTTACAGATATTCAGTGGCTCGAACGTATATCAACTTACCAAGGATTGTCGTTTTACCCAGTACTTACTGGGTTGTGGAGGTCAGATAGGCAGTCGCTTCATGTAAAATACTGGTATTCAGCTACAAGCGGTTAGAAAAGCGGTATCGGTGGGAAAAGGCTAGGCAGATGATGATTCGCTAAGTTCAGCAAAATGAATTTATGAAAGGTCTCCTAATTACATCTTTTCTTCTAGATAGAGCAAAGATACCCTGTTGTATATTTGTATCAGTATGCTACCTCACTCAAAGCACCAGAAACATTAGTTACCCCCATACATCATTGCCCTTTCAAAAACCAAAATTAATTGTCTGCCCATTCCACAACACTCAACTATCATAAACATCAGAGGAGTTATACGCAACGATTAAACTATCGTCTGAACTACGGTTAAGTACGGTTAACTATAGTTAACCCCCGGTTAATGTTGCCAGTAATTGGTTGGGCCCTCGTGATTAATTGATGGTGCTTTGATAAAGAAGTTGGGCAGTTTGAGTGGTGAAGAAGACAAGTGGAGAAGGTTTCTTAGGTGTTTCTTGAAAAGTAACTGACACTTTTTTTGGCTGTTTACTCAATACTTTATTGCGTTCCACAATGTAGGCTTAGGTGGTAAACATTTTTGCAAAAGAAACAATCGTGGACCCTGTCGGGCACAGCAAAAGAAAGATAATTATGTGGAGATGAGGACTTATCATAATCTAACATATTCTAAAAACATATTTGTTTATTTTATACGAGTTTCAATGATTTACCTTTTAAATATTCGTTGACACTGTAGTAACATTTGCTTATTAATAGCTTTTTTAATTTGTTCGTGAATATATGGAGTTTATTTTCTTTTCTTATTGATTCAGGTAACATATTGTATATTTTATTGACATAACCAGAGGGCTTGTTGAATGTATGTTTAAACGGGATGTTGGTAAGTTGAGTCGCGTTTATCCAAGTGGTAGAAAGTGGTCACTGTTTTAATGCCTATAATATAATATTGTTTTAATGCCTATAATAGATATGTTGTTTGCTGGTTGGTACTACCGCGCTTACTGACGGTGGATTTTCAACCTTATAATACATGACATAAGGGTGAAAAGTGGTCGACAGCCAGTAAAATCTGTAGGACCTGTCCAACCTAAGAAATATAAAATAGCAATGTTAGATATGATTTCGTTAGAACCCTTCAAACTAGAACAGAGCTTGTTGTTGATATGGTGATTTGTTGTAGATAGGTGGGACGTCCTGGCCCCGCAGTCTCGACAAATATAACGACAAAAATCGGTCGTTAAGTGTAATCGATGTCAAATTTCTTTAATAGATATTCAACCTTATGCTTTGGAAATAAACTAGAAAATCTATTGAAGGAATTAGACAACGATACGACTTAGCGACCGATTTTTGTCGCTATCTAATGTCGAGACTGCAGGGCCAGGACAGTGGCGTGCCTAAGCGCCAACAATACGGCAAGCTCCTAGGGCAAGCAGACTGTTCAGAAACCATAACATCATGAATCAGTGGCGAAGGTTCCATACAACTCGATTCCTACCGGCTTCCCTTTGAAAAATGGCACACTCAGTATTCTATAGACAAATAATATAAACACAATAAATATATGTACTCCGGCTTACCTCTTACAAAAATTGACCCTTCGCTACTGTCGTAAATAGTAGTAACGTAGGTTGAAAGGGCATGCCAAGCTTTTAGGCTTGTATGAAAGTACTGTCACTATTCCTGGACGAAACAAAAAAAGCAGATCCCTATCAAGGAATCTGCTGCGATTGGATCTTACTATTACTACGTCACTATTACTACGTCACTTCTAGTTTTTCTATGGTCAGTTCTATTTCTCACTCCCTACATTAATATCCTAATTGATCTTTGTTAGTAGGTTCTTTAGATTCAACCTAAAGTCTTTACGTAAGAGGTAAAGCTACCCGATATACTTAAACCTAATCCAATTTAACCTCCCAACAAAATTACATAAACATTTCCCAACCAAGAAAGTTTTTTCACCTATTTTTAAAATAGCCTGAAATAGCCCGTTATTTGTCACGTAGTGGGCGTACAGTCGGTACCAAAAACATGTTCATTCTAGATTAAGCAAGTGATTCGTGGACGCAGCTTATAATTAAAATGAGTAACTACTCTATCGAGTTCTTTATTACGTGTCGTGTTTATGAAGTTTTTTTTTTAGAAGTTTCTTGTTGTTACTGACGTATAAAGGAAAAATTGAGGTAAAAGGTGAGTGTGTTAGAAGGGTTGGTAAATTGGGGTGTTGTGAATATATTTGTATTGCCCAATTAATTAAGTTTCCGAATGAAAAAGGACGTGGCCTTTTCTTGACATATAATGAAATAGTTTGAAACAATGCGTTTGTTTTCGTGAATGTATTAAAAAAATACATAGTATAAGTAAAAAAAAGCTTGTGGCTAAATAATAACAGCAGCGCGGATCGATCTTTAGGTTAAGCCAAGCTTACCTAGGTAGGTCTATGAATGGGTGACCACCCATTACATACCGAGTTTCCTCCGTGCCTCGGAAAGCACGTTAAGCCGTTGGTCCTGCCTGTCATTTGTAGATCTTTGACAGTCGTTACAGGAAGTCAGTGGTCTAAAAAGTCTGACTACCAGTCTTACTAAGGGGAATCGTATTACCTAGTACTAACTGGGTTGTGGAGGCCAGATAGGCAGTCGCTCCATGTAAAATACTGGTATTCAGTGGCATCCGGTTAGACTGGAAGCGGACCCTAACATAGTTGGGAAAAGGCTAGGCAGATGATGATAGTATCTATAAGTCAAAAACAAAGTTATAAAAAGCTAATTCTATAAGCCGAAGTATTTCAAACCCAAAAAAAATATCCATTGAAACAATCGTTTACAACATGCATGAACCCTCGCATAAAGTCATTTCTTTTGTAAAAACAGTATAATTTTTTCACTAACTATCCCTTACATTCAAAAACTCTATTGTTTAAAATAAATACGTTATCGGGGACGCCCGGTAAAACGTTTCGGACAAACGCGCCGACAGACGGACAGACAATGTCCGCGTAAATAATGTTTATTGCCCCGACTGTACCTGTCCAAACAATTGGTTTCGAAAGGGGCTTATAAGTAACAATATAATTAGTTTTAAATCCTCTTCCTTCAGAATGCGTGTGATTTTTTACAGCGAAAGTGAGTTTGGGCTGTTGGCTTTTGTTTATGGTATTATTGTATGGTCATTTAATACCCTTAAGCTTTCGTGTTTCGACTTGTGCGGGTTGCAGGTAGCTGTGATGTGTTATTCTTCTCATAGTATTCTGCTAATAAAGCTTGTGAAGTGTTTTGTCTTTCTAAGCTCATTTTGCACAGTGGAAGACTTTGTAAGTCAGGCTTACCATTATATCCATCCAGTCAATGGTCATGATACAGTTCCTTATATTGATTAGCAATGAAATCTTCGGTAATCCTCATCTTTTGTAACGCGAATCGTCTTCGACAGTCGATGAGAATCTCACTCACAAATCGATACATAACTTGAATATACTTAACCCATATACGCCCAGAACTATTTTAGGATTCCGGTTTTAGTTATTTTCAGATAGTTTATGTCGATTTACGATGTTTTTATGTCAGTACTACTTCTTATTTCGTTTTCGAATCAATGGGCTAACGTGTGATGTCAAATCTGCAGCTCAGAATAATAGCTTTTCGGTTTATTCCACCCTAGGCAGCATCATTGCTTCACATCAGGCGAGTTGCGGCCAAACGTAAGCCTATTAGAATAATAATTTAAAAAAAATAGGCCCCCGCAAATACACGAACACAACCTCAAACGCATGACTCCATTCCTTGCCATATAAAAACAATTGAATACCGCAAAAAGACGTTCCATAATAAAAACATTCCACTTTTAAGGGTAAACCCTTAAAAGTTCCATACATCTACATACTCCCTACCTCACATAAAATTTGCCCACAAATGGTCTCATTTAATCCAAAAGTGTCATATATCGTACCGTACGGTATCACAGCCCCGATGATATCGATCACACAGTTTGTATTAATGAGCGAGTTACCCAACTGTTTCGGTTGTGATTCATTAGGGGTGATACATCGGCTCATACAGTCCTACAATCGGTTTTAGGGTATAGATTAAACTTGGCGGAAGGTAGAGGGGTTAACTCTTGTATTGAGACTGAATTAATTAGTTAAAAAATCGCACTTTCACTTAACTTTGATAGACGACGCTGTGATTTTTTTTCACTTAGAAGAGAGATCAAAATGTAGGCTTATGGAGAAGCCCAGTTTAAAAAGTATAATGTTTTGTTAGTTATATTGAAGTTCCACGGACCCGAACAAAGCGCTATGTCTCCACATGTATTGTGCTAACCGCCAGTCTGTGGAATTCACTGCCGGCTTCTCAGTCTCCCGATCATTATAATCTAGATCTCTTCAAAGTTCGAGTGAATAGGTTTCTTCTAGGCAAGCGTGCTCCACGCTATTCCGCATCATCGCTACACATCATGCAAGTTGCAACCAAACACAAGCCTGTTTTGTATATTTAAAAAAAAAGTGTTTGTAACGGGCAACCTTAGTTTTCTGAGAAATTTCATAATGAAGGGTATATCATGCAGGATTAGTGCGGGCTAAATGCTCAGAGTGCATGCCATTCTGGGTTCGAACCTACAACAACGATTTATGGCAGTCGTTTATGGCTTAGTCCATCTGTAGTCAGAAGCTTGAAAGTATCAACCTGTCTTACCAAGGGAAGTTGTGTCACCCAGTAACATGGTGTTGGAGGTCAGATAGGACTCGCTTAGACTGGAAGCCGACTTCAACATAGTTGGGCAAAAGGGCCTTGCATATGATGATGTTTTAATTCTTCACTTAAAGTATTATGCCTATTTGCCCATCTACATAACATACTCAGTATCGTATATACAGGATGTACGTGCAATATTCGTTTTTCGTAATACATCGCCGGCACGCAAGCGCCACACGTGAGAGCCACGACAAATGCAAATGAATAAGCTTTCATATTAACTCTTTATAGGGTGATTGCAATTATACGGGCGTTTGTAATTAATAGCTGAGTTTATTGTGGGTTTGTGAGTGTTGGGGTATAATTGGGTCATTTTGGGTCGTTGTTTGTTTGTTTAATAACTTCATTTGGATGTCGCATTTTTAACATCGATTTTTCTGTGACGGCAGCAACTATTTTTTTTTCTGTATGTTCAATAAGTTAGTGGTCAATTCTATTTTTCAATATCCAAGAGATCGTTCAACTGATTGGTTAGACTAAAACGCGGCAAGCCTAGAAACAGATGATGGGATGAGCTAGATTATTTTTTTATGATTAGCTAGCTTGCTACTGAAGGTAGGAAGGTAGGCCTTTGCCCTGCAACCTGCAAAAGGTCAACAATGAGCTCAGAAAATTATTTAAGAGTCTAAAACAAGTTGAAAATTATTGCTTTAACAAGTTGATTATTATTATATATTTATTAACTATGAAAGCCTTACAGCTAAACAATACAGAATCAAAATAGTGAGTGAAACTACCAATTACAAGTCTTCACTTATAAAAAAGATAGACTGGCACTGGATATCTAATATAGTATAGGCACTAATACTTGCGTGACACATCATCATCTGCCTAGCCTTTTCCCAACTACATATATTGGGGTCGGCTGAATACCAGTATTTTACATGAAGCGACTGCCTGTCTGACCTCCACAACCTAGTTAGTACTGGGTAATACGATACCCCTCGGTAAGACTGGTTGTCAGACTTTTTAGGCCACTGACTACCTAACGACTGTCAAAGATCTACAACTGACACCCGGGCCCAACTTCTTAACGTGCTTTCCGAGGCACGGAGGAAACTCGGTATGTAACAAAATATTTATCAACTACCTAAAAAGTAAACACCCCGTACACAATATAAACGGCGTAAATTCGGGCAATTCGGTGCCAGGCCGTACTCTACCCACCCTGTATAATTGCCGGCTGTCTTCACGTGTGCCTGTATGACGGCTAATGTTTGGCCAACACAAACTAATGAGCCTATTCAAAGGAATATATCCCTTATTAACTTCTGTACCGTATAATCAAGTTATAAACATAAATCGATAAGGTTATAGAGACTATTTTTGTGTGAATATACGTGTTTTTTTTTTCATACAGCTTTTCATATAGATGAAAAAGGCAAGGTTTTATTGCAATACTTTTTACTACGTTCTGGAAGTTAGTTTTATGATGTTTCTCTTATTAGGCTTGACAGTTAGTAGGAGTTTAGATTAATAGGTGTTTAATGTTAGTTTATTTATGTAAATATTTGGTTAAAGTTTGTAGTGGATTAGATTTAGAAGCTTGCATGCGTTTTGAAGTTAGTGAGTTACAAGGGTTTTATGAGGGCAATTTAGATTTTATGAGTATTTGATATGGTTTTTTTACAACTTTATTTAAAGGGTAAGTCATCCTGGAATCCTGGTTAGGACAAAATGTAGACTGGATGTAGAAACCGGACAGACAGTATTCTTCAGTAGTATTTGTACGGAGGTGTCCGTGTTCGAGTCGCGTCTGCAATTTGTCCGTAAATTTTTGATAGAACCTTAACTCCACAGCTACTGAAATGTTTCTAGAATGCATAAACGTTTTTTAGTGGTTTCAATTGTTTTTTTGTAAGTTTCAGTGACTTATTCATTTGCCGTTATCAAAATATACCAGGTCGGTCCAATTTACTCGTCTAGTTGAACATGTTTGTACTGATAAAGCTATTTGCTGCGAACTGATTACAAATGCACTAGGTTTCTCTCAAATACCTGTTGAAAGTTGAAACCTAAGGACCTTGTTAACAGCACTCAATGTTGCAACGTTATTGGCTTATAAGGTTTTAATCCTAAGAAATATATCAGACAAAAAACATTCAGCAATTCGAATGTCTTTAGAAATTTTGTGTGTGGCAATTTCTTAATGGTCCTTCAAATACGATTTTACAGTCGATTATTTCGTAGTGGCACGATAGGTCGACACGGTGCTGTCACACGGGTCACAGTGTCGCACTGTGTCGCCTTGAAGCACTGTCGCACACAGCCCCACCGTGGGACACTCCACTGCGTAAACGGAACGCAACTGTGACGAATCGATTATCAAGAATCGATTTTTCAAAATAACGGTAGCCATAAGCGATTTACATCTCGATAGTTACGTAGCAATTTGTGAGCGTGATCGATGAAATTTCCTTTTGCGGGTAAACGTCTGCGCATTGAAGCTTCAACTGTCATTTCATAAGGCACGGCGACGCAACGGCACGAATGCGGTACACAATAACGCGTCCAGAGTTAGTTGACCCCCGGTGGGGTTCGCAACCCTCGTGTCGTCACCTGTGCGTGAAACAGTTGCAGGGGCAGGGCGGCTCTCGGTGAATTGGCAAAGTGACACATTGTCACCGGTCGCACGATTTCACTGTCCGGCGAGACGTGACGAGTTACGCGTGGTCGCCGTTTTTATTTCTGCCAATGACGGGTGTCGAGGCGTGGTGTGGCCAGTGCGAATCTGCAATCCTAACTGTTCGTGCACTGTGACTCTTATTCTGTTGGATAAAGAGTTGATAATATCATCATTAGCGCTTCGTTAAGATTGTTGTTGTGTAACCGGTCGGAGTGGGAGTGATATGTTTTTTTCATCGACTACACACGCCCACTGTCCGCGACGAAATCGTCAATCGAACCGCGTCCCGATTGCGTCGCGCGATTTCTAAATTGATTTTCGTTTAGTCTTTGTTTGTCTCCGAACATGTTTATTTTCGTAAGGGTTTCGGGGTCTCTTCTCGTGAGTTAAAACGTCCATGTATTGTCTGGGAGTGTTTGATCAGATTCAAGTTCATTACTCGGCTTCGAGTTAACAGTAACATAATTGTAGTTAAAATTTGTAACGTAATCCTGTCGAGATATCTCATAGATTTGATTTAGCTTTGTATTTTATCCGCCATTATGATTATAAAGTGACTGGCACATCTGTCTGCCCGTCGCACGCGCCGCTCGGGGGTCAACGAACACGTTTTGTCTGTCGCATTGTGGAACATTATCTTTTTTGTGGTAGCAAGCAATCTGTTTACTTTGTTTCTGGTAGTTTTGCGCTTCGCCGTTACTGGCGACTTTTAATTGAGACTTCTGTTCTGTGTCCATTTTTGTCGTGTTCTCTTTTGTTAGTCAGACAACTTGTACACAACTGTAGTGCTTAACTTGTACTTTTAAGAATCTCGGATTTAACCAGCGGAATTTCCATGTTGATAAGTTTTTCAATGAACATTTCGATGTCGACGTCAAGTCTTCTTTTATACGCAACGACTGTTTTATTTTCATCAACATCGTCCCATATCACCTGAAATATGTCCACAGCTAGACATAAATATGTGTACCTACTTAAAACTTCATAAAACACTTAAAAAACCGAAACAATCACTTGTATTTCCCGTCTCATACACCTCACTAACCGTATCGATCGATTAAATCGGTCTCATTTCGGTTCCCAAGATATTTCTACGTGCACGTAATGGTCAAGCTATCGACATGAACACATCTCGATTTTTATCGATACCATTCACACGTAGCACACGCTCTAGCCGTCCTGTCACTAGAGATGGGCCGGCGGGTGCTTTGTTGCACTATCGACTATCGACATCGTTTTTCTACGGCGGTCCTGTCACTCAAACTTTTCGGAGTTTTTGTCTGCCCGTCGATATATCGATATGTTGTTGTTGAAGTAGGAATTAGATCAATTTGAGTTATGACCAGATTATCTGATTGTATTCGTATTAGATGTGTTAACGGAATTCCTGATTATTGCCTTTTTTCACTTCACTGTTTTGGATATTTGCTTGCAGGAGTCATCATACTTCAGCCCGGAATCACCTACTGTTGGGTATAGGCCTCCCCTTTCTTCTGCTATTCTTCTCTTTTCTGTGCGCCCTTCATACATCTGGAGTCATAACATACAGAATTATAGTATACTGGTGAAAACGCAGACATTAAGGTAGGTACTTATAAGAATGGTATCCGTTTAAAGCAGCACAACCAACTTTAGGAAACTGTCCATGATAATAACAAAACTAAGATTCTCATATCTAACATTAGAACAGGTAATATTTAATGAACAAAATTAGATAACCTTAATAATTTGGTAATCTAGGTCTACCAGTCTGCCTAATGATTTAACAAATATCCATAAAATGTTGACTGAAAAAGACTGACTGAGCTCTTAACTACAACATCTACAAAAATAAACTAACCCAAATTCTATGATTCACTTCCACACAATCAGTTATGACAATTACCTATAATGGTTTACCAAGCGAAAACATAACAATAACAAATACATTTATAAATTAAAACAGCCTAAAGTAACTAATATAACAATAAACGAAAAAATGGCGTCATTAAACTCCATCCGACACAAATACATAGTAAATATCCCGTTTTCAGTGTTACAGTTCTCAAAACGGGATATTTACTATTTGTGTTTAGTTCCCGAAAAAATACCCCTCCAGTCATTTCAAATCAGGTATTTTCCAATACGTCTGGCTCACCAACTCGTAGTTTACCCGCAACAGATGGTAATATATCGATAGTACTGGTGATATTAAGTTGTACAAGAAGACAGATATCGCGCTCACATCTCCCGATCATAACGAACGCTTCATGTTATATGTTTTGTACACGACGCGAACACTGCTAATCTTTTTATATTAACTTAATTAAGTCTTGAGTATCTACGTGTTTAGTCTTGTGTCGTTTATTATCTGCCGTTGAATAGAAAAAAGAATTAAATCTAGTCGGAAATGAATATGACATAATTTAGCTGGCACTTTGGCTTTTGAATAGACAGAAACAAACAATAAAGTTTTTTTTTTTTTTAAAACTGCCCCACAACACCAATTCAAAAATCTTTGAGGAACTTATAACAGTCGGAGGTCTTAAATTATACCTGTGGAATGCAATCGTTTGAGACTTAATTGTTTTTAGATTTAAGTAACATACCTTTTTGCAACTTTTAATTTACAAATTAAAAGTTGCAAAACCTATGCATTGAAATCCTAATGGTGTCTATAAACATTTTCTTTTAAAGTCGCCGGGCACCTATTATGTACTAAATACCAATTATGTTAATTATCTTTAACTTGGCGCCATAACTGCAATTTTGCATTGTCTAGTAGTCTAATTACTCTTATGACTTATTTGTTTTAATTGTTATTGGTACAATGGTCATTTGTTGAAATTACTTTGTAATTTGGTCGATATCTGTCACGTAAATATGGCCAATAATTGGGTAACCATCGTTTGAATGAGCAAATAGGTATCCATAGCAGAAATGTGCCCTATCCAACCTTTTATGCTTGTTTTGTGCACCCCGCTGGTTAACAAATAAAAATCGTAAAAACGATTAAACCTGACTAACCTTAAAAACGCGCAAACAAAAAATAAATTACGTAAAACTGTCAATATTCTAAACGGTCAATTAAAAACAAAACAAGATTCTTTAAAACGGCAACATTACAAAACGGATTACGCAATAGGCCGCACTGGCCATTCGGTTCGTCGACCCCGCCATATTAAAAAGTTACGGACAATGGAAAAAAAAAGTAGGTAAATTTGAAAACAGAATGTCAATAGCCGGCGGCCGGCCGAACCTGCCCCACGCGCCCTTGACTTGCGGAGATAAAAAGGGGGAGATGACCGGCACCCTCACCCCCCGTTTCCCTCTTACACCCCCTAGCTGCCCTCTGCCCACGCTCGTGGTTTATTGCTACTTTTATCGAGCCCCTAAACTTGAGATGCAACTGGTAGTTTCGAGTTGCGAATGTTAAAAAGTTTGGAAGTTCGCTCGTTATGACTTAGGTTTTTTCGGCTGTTACATAATTTATTTGGAACTGTTTATGTACATAATAGTTTTTACTGAAATAGCTAGACTTGAGTATGTATCCCACCGTTTCAAGGGCTGTCGGATATACCGTTTTAGTTTAGCGGTCAAAGTTTGCTTAAAGCGTGTTACGTACGGTGCCAAGTTTTTACGGTGTGAAATTCTCAATGGGGCACACTAAACAACTCAAAACTATTATAGACAAAGAATCAACTTTTTAATGGAACGTTTGTGTTTTCAAAATAAAAATGTACACAGATTAAAAAAAACGCGGAAAATATTATAATACGAGAATATCAGCTGATCGTGGAGTGTCCCCTCGCGGGCGCTGACCTTGAGCGCGACCCCACTATTGAAATTAAAGGAGCACCGAGGTTACTGGCACTTTGCACTTTTAAAAATGGAACCGACGACGAACCCAGGCAGGAGAATATTATAAAAATAAAAATGCATTTTGACAGTAGGTAATCTTGTTTTAAGACAAGATTTTTTTGTATTGTTATTTTTGGCTGTTGCTCAGTGAGGTAAGTGACAAATGCATTTACAGTTTTGTCAGACTGTGCCCGAATGATCAAAATTCGTTTCCTACCCTATACCATGCCAATAACAGCACTTCAAACGTCAACTGTTACCATCTGTAGCTCAATCACGGTGTTAGGGACATTGTAACACATTTTTTTACCAAGACTTCGTCACGGAAAAATCAGTAGTTCCATACATTTTGGCGGTGTAGTTGTATATCACTTTTACTTACCGACAAAAAATTTGAACTCTGGGAGGATCTTGGGTCATATACTCAATCTCTCTTTTGGGTCTCAAATTTTTCTGTACCCTGTTTTTATGGCAATAAAAAGAATTTATTATTTATTATTATTATAATCTATGTAAACTAGGTAGGTAGGTACTCAAACTAAAAGCATTTATTTCAAATAGACCCGTGGCAGGTACTTTTGCATAGTCAAAAATAAGCTACCTATAGACCAGCCACAGGCAAAATAACTGCGAATGAACTGTAGTGGCCCATTCCAAAATAGTAGATCTCATGGAGAAGAATGGGCAAGAAACTCCATGAACACTCTTTTCAAATCAAGTTAGATATTACATAGTCCTGGGTACAATGTTGTTGCTTCTTTATGTGCGCACAACTATTAACCTTTAATCAACCATATTATTAAAATATTGGGATAGCATCACATGAGCACACGGCCATTTTAAATGGCCGTGTGCTCGCCGTATGAATCATCTTCAAATGCAAGTTTTTCCTCAATTCTCAGATACGGATGTAAGTATTATGAGAGCATCAATAGAAGCCTATTACGCTCGATTTTCGTCTCGTCTCCAAAGGTATTGAAATTTCAATTCATGGTAGTAGACTAACAAGGAGCGGTCATGAAAATGGCGATTTTCGAAGGACTAGAAATAGTATTGCGTATTATCAAATAATCAAACATACAACAATGCGGCGCGGGTGAATGAACATGGATGAAGAAAAACTGACGGTGATTTGTATTATTGCACCAAAAGTGGCTATACAGAGTAAGCATTTACTAGGCCCTGCTGCGTTGAAAAGCTGTAATTTTCTGTCATAACTAAATCTATTATTTTTATCCAATCCCGCCGATTATGTCGGAAGAGTTATAAAGAGGTGTTTTATAGTAGCATACTATACTTTACAAATACTTTTTTAAGCTTTCACGGTTTACAACTAAACTAATACTGTGACTTACGGGATATCTTCCGTAATATCGGGAGCTCAAAATAATGAACAATCACGCAAGATATCCCGTAAGTGACAGTTTTAGTTTATACTTCGCAAGTTATGTTCAAGTCCCATACAACAGGGGACGAGCCCGTTGAAATGAACTGGCCACAAATGCAGACTTGACCATGGCTGCTACTGACAAAATCCTGATGGAAAAACTCAATAAGACTTTGCCCGATCTGGCAATCGAATTCAGAGCCACATGCTAAGCAGAAGCGCTTGCGACTTTTAGACCAATGAGGTTAATAGAAAAAATATCTAAGGGATGTGTGAATAATTTAATATTCTCTTAAATTTGTATATATGTGTATTAGTATGTACCTATTTATGTATATCAATTTATGTTAACAAAATGGTATTTTTCTTATTTATTTTTTTGTACTCTATCACAATACTGTCCTATTTGACCCAAAAGTTGACTGCTAGAGAATGCCTTGTGGCATTAAGTCCGCCTATGTTCCACTTTTGTACATGAAGTTTAAATAAATAAATAAATTAAATGAAGCCAAGTTACCCTCAAAGGCCAGTTACCACAATATTGCATTAGTTGCATTTTAGCATAATCTTTATCGACTTTGAACAACCGTTACGTGAAACAGACTCATTCAAGTCGCCACCCCGCTGGTTTTGTGGACAAATTCCGAACACAATCGGGAGGCCAATGTCCACCGCGTCCATTGATTCATTCGACTTTCTTCAAGAAATCACGTCGAACGCCGGAAGACGATTCGACTCGCAACACGCAGACCAGAACGATGCCTTTAAATATACTGACCATTCTTCACACTTGCATATAAAATGACAACCGAAAATCAACCCAATTTATAAACCCACAAGTTTTAAACTTCAATAACAGTCAATTCTTCGACTTTAAAACTCATCTCATGCAATTTTAAACTCTGTCGTCTCAAGTAAAGGTGTAATTTCAATTGTGTGTTTACAAAGTAGTGTTAGAACCATTTCCAATCTCGGTCGTTCCTTCACGCGCGGCTGCTGGGGGGTGAGCTGAACAGCAGCGTCATCACACAGATGCGTTCCGCCCCGATAGGTGATCCGACATACAGGATTAGTTACGACACGAAGTGGTGAGAAATGTGTGGTAAGCAGTATATTGACGTTCCTGTAGCTCATTTAGATATAAGGAATAATCAAAGACATTTTAATTAAATTGTTCCCCACTAGAAATTTCTCCTGTATCGTGGGTGCGTTTTACAAACATTTAAACTCACATACACAAACAGCCAGACCCAGAACAACTACCTGTAGGCCATACAAATATTTTTTCCGTGTGGGTTTCGAACCCGCGACACACAGCGGAGAAGACAATCGCTCAGCCACTGCGCCAACCGCGCCGTCGTTTTCTAAGTAAATCTGTCGTAATTGAAAGACATTTCTTCTGGTTAGACTGAAAGCTGACCCCAACATAGTGGGAAAATAAAAGGATAGGCAGATGATGGATCACTACTGGTGAACTTGTCTATTCAGCACTTGCCAAATCTGTTGTAGCGAAAGCAATATAAACGGTGTAAAAAGACCCTTAACGAAGCCGAAAGGCCCTTGTTCTCTCCGTCAATGCGATAATTTTTTTGTTCTAGACCATACCGGGAACCTTCTAGTTCCAACTTTTTCACAAGTTTTTTTTGTTAAATTACATGTTTTTAAAGTAAGATTTTTAATTTAAACATTTCCACGACCCCCGTACTATTCAATCCATCCATCAGCACAATGTTCTGAGTGCGTTACATTGAGTCCTACCGTAAAACGTGATTTTTCACCCCAAAAATAAAGTCGTTTCGCAGCAAAAGTGTTTGCGTAAAGTTACTTAGTTTGGTGTACAGAATGCTTGGTTGACGGCTTCGTGAAGGGTCTGTTTACACCCTGTAGATGTGTGGTTACCTAGGCTATTATGCTCAACAAGTATTGAAACTCGCCCCCTATTATATGGGACTTAAAGCGAAATGTGGATGTACTATGAGGTCACCTCTGCCTAACCCATCGGGCATTACAGGCGTGATGTTATGTAAGTCTTGAAACTATCTGAAGACTTCTAGTCAAACGTAGGGTTTATTACATTTATCATACTTACGTTTTTTTGCGTTAGTGATGAAGGTCCATACCGGCCTATATTTTATACATATAATAAACAGAATTTTAATGAGAAATTAAGGCAAGGAACACGATCTAAAATTTAATTTTTACTTTGTAAAGGGTTGAAGGGCTTCATTTTGAGACGCGTACTGAAGTTAAAACTAAATTATGCTTTCATTATGAACTTTCTTACAAGGAACAAAGTTCCTCTTATTTATTATACATCTGTATATAGAAAATCTACGTAATGATGAGCGGACTTTCATGTATCTACCTAGGTACAAGTCTTTAATAAATTAAATGTGTTAATGGTTCGTCCTATTTTGTTAATTAACCGGTGACGCGGAGGAAATAAGTCCTTCCGCTGACTAACTATCGTTTACTAGTTGGTAAATGTGAAGTTGAAAACTGTAGTTACAAGTTCATGCTGTGGTTACAAAATAAGCTACTTTTCAATAAGTAGGAGTCCTGATTGCTGAAGTAACGTACCTAAAACATCACATACTACTGCAAATTTTTCAAAAAGGAAATTAGCTAATATAAACTACTCAACATACTTCTTACCCGGATTGCAGTTGTAATAAGTACTAATTAATCCCATCCTAACCGATCATCGCTTCATTATCCTCTACTTCTTACCAGAATGACAGTTATAATAAGTACTAAAAAATCCCATCCTAACCTCCCATGCATTGATTCAACATCATCATCCACAGCCCGACTCTAATAACTGCTAGATATAGCAGTCTTCCTTGCTTGTGCCAAGCTCCACGTTTCTCACGTCCAGCCTCATCCAGGATATACCCGCAATTGCAACAATGTCGTTTACCCATTACATCCACACACACATTACCCGTATCATCGCTTACCGGACACAAATTCGAACTTCTCGTCAACCTTTGGCCACCCAATGTTGAGTGCAGGGTTGTTGCTGATGCATATTTTTTTCACATCAGCGGATGCTGATGCTGATGCTGATCTTTTATCATTGACATCAGCGGATGCTGATGCTGATGCTGATTTTAATTATTTTCTTAAAAAAACAGGGAAAAGTAAAATCAGTCCGTTTTAGTACGCTCTTTGCGTGAATAATCCTTGTTACATAAGTTGCAGTTTGCAGTTTCTTGACTCCTTAATATAAAATACGTCCATATTCCACTTTTCGACGGATAACACTCGACAGTTTAACTTTCACGCGTAACGACGAATTAACGTAATGAGACAAGTTTGTGTTTGTTTGCAATCACAATCCCCGCAGACTATCTTTTAATTGGTCAAAGTCGCAGGCAAAAACTACATGTGATATAATCCTCTCTGCGATCATGTCACGACTCGAACTTCAGTATTAATAATCAGCAATAATAATCAGCATCGATCAATGCGGATGCTGATGCTGATGCTGATGTTGAAAATGATGCTGAAGATCAGCGGATGCTGATGCTGATGCTGATGTTCGCAACAACCCTGGTTGAGTGTATGAATCTTCCAAGTCTCTTCACTTTTGACGGTTTTGTGTCATGGCTATCCAGTTTCTTCCTGCCACTTTAAGGAGATCGTCTATCCATCTAGACGGTTGTCTTCCTACATTCTCCGTCCCGTCAGTGGACTCCACTCCAGCACTTTCTTGCCCCATCTTCCATCCACTCTCCGACATAATATGGCCCGCCCACTTCCACTTTCTTTTTGTTATCGTTTTCGCTATGTCCGTAATCCGACCTTGCTGTTCTAATAAAAAAAGCGTTTTTTGAGACTTTAATAATCTCCTTCATTATTTTTCGTGTGGTTAGTGCCAGAGTATTTATATCACCCATAGGCCTCTGACTTGGCTTTACATGCCGTCGAGAAATGTCTCTCAGGCATGCTGGTGTCCTCACGATGTTTTCTTTCACCGAAGCAAGTGATAAAATTATACAATACGCACATGAATCCGAAAAATCAGAGTTGCGTGTCTTGGGTTGGAGATCGATGACTTGACAGTCCGACGGTCATACCACTAGGCTGCTATTTTAATAATGAGTGAACAAGACAGTCGCATATAAGCTTAGGCCTTATTTAAGCATAAAGCTCAAACATATAATGTTTTAAATGTTCCCAGCCCAGTACTGAGACACAAGCAGGCTGACGATCTTCAAAAACCTTTCCCAATACATACAAATATTATTAATGAACACAAGCCTACGTCGATCACCTTTCGTAGCTCGTAGCATGTCCGTGCGTTGATATCTTTTACACACATGTAGCCGCCTACGCAGGCGTAGCAGCGTATGCGCACCTACGCGCTACGAGATGTGTAGCATGACGTGTGTGTAGTATTTTTTTCTTGGTTGCATTTTTGTGTTTTTGTATTGAAAAATATGATTCTAGGAGGTTTGTCGTGTTATTAGGATCTATGAATAGACAGTAAATTGAGTAATTCACTGAGAAACTGTCCTTTGTGAAGATTTCATGGTAAATTTAATAGCTTGGCTATGTGGATAAAGCCATTCCAGTACATAATTTAAAACGGCACAATAAATAAACGCTAAGTCCCAGCTGAGACTCCGCCATTCACAATTAAAAGAATCATTCCAATAAAAAAAGCTCGCTAACTAACGCGTCGGAAACCTTTTACGCTTCCCCATTCCCCGGCGGGTTCAGTACACATCAACATCGCACACCAATCAAGCTTTCATTAGTCGGCAACGAAACAATCAATATTCATATCCCATGCGAAATCTTTATAGCGAGCCGTGTGGAGGCACAGATAAAAAAACCAAGATAGATGATCCCGACTGCGCTCGCATTCGCAACGAAATTAAAAAGAACAAGGCATATCACTTAGCGCACACAGAAGCGCGGTTTTTATTAAAAAATTCTACATATCTCGCATCTTCACCGCTTTATCTTAACCCCCCGCCGCAAAAGAGACGGACAACAAAAAAATTCAACGCAAGAAAGGGACATGAATACGAAAATTATAATTGCCAACTGTAAATTAACACCAATTCGGTTGTTGCCGTCCTTCTCTGTTTTACTCCTTTGAGGAACGTGTGAGGGAGATGGGTTGTGTTTGTGTGTGCGGATAGAATGATTTACATACGTGGTGAGCTCACAAACACAATAATGGACAGAGGCGCGGAAAATCGAAGGAAGCGATCGGTTTTCCGATTTGCTTTATGCGGCGAACTGCATCGGAGAGCTCCTGCATAATGTGCAGCTTCGGAGGAAAAACAATCCGCTCCTGGGATTGGAATGGGGATACGAATACATTAAACTGTGAGCCAAATGTACGAGCATACGTCTTTCTTTCTATTTTTACTTCTAGGACTGTTACTGCAGTTAAACTTATGGTGAGACGAGTCTAGAGAAGGAGACGAAATATCGAAGGGAGGGAGTTGAACTTCGTATTTTGGCATGACGACATTATTAACATAGGAGCGTTTAGGATTAAACTCCCACAGTTAAAAATACAGGGCATTTAGTTTGTTCTGGGTCTGGTATTCTAACTTATGATATTTGGACCTGTAAACAATATCATGGAGGTTAAGGCAAAGATAAATAAAAAAACCATTTGCATACTTACTAATGAGAAAGCCGCACGTAAAGAAGAGTGGAAGGGGGGGAGGCCTTTGCCCAACAGTGGGACAATATAGGCTACATAAATAAAAACATACTTACTAATTAAATATCCAAAATTTCCAAGAGAGATTAACACAAAATCATGCTTAAACTAAACTAGAGGTAGTCTTTAATTCAATACTTAAAATAGGCGCTACACTACCTCCATTTATGACACCTCATAGTCATTTTCCTCAGCTATTTTACTGTTACTGGTTATTTTTCAAGTAGACTTACTCGTATTTACTTCAAGAAGTTTTCCACAAAACAAGGTATTGTGGAAAAAATGTGCCGAATGTAAAGAAAAACATGTCCCAGATATAAAAGAGTTTGAGCCGGTTGTTTTGTTTTTGTTTCTTTTGGTAAACAAAACTATTTCTTTCGAGTAATATTTCTGAAGAAAACAGATGAAAATATACTGAAAATACAAAGTATTTCTTCTTAATTTTTACCTTAAGTTGATAATCTTACACAGTATGCTTAGAATTAAATAACTATTTAACTACTTGTTAAAAGCACTGGTTGGTAAAGTGCGGTTTTCGATCAGTATTTTTTTCAGTAACCATCTGGATTTGTGCCCGGCTGATGGTTCACCCCCTATTACATGTGGCCAAAACTGGTGGTAGTGGTAGGATGGACTACAAACGTGATATAATGTATGTTATGTTGTAAAAAAGCTTCAGCTAAACAATAACAGCCGCTCGGGGTCGATCTTAAGGTTAAGCGAGCTCGCGTCCGTGGATGGGTGACCGCCCATTACATACCGAGTTTTCTCCGTGCCTCGGAAAGCACGTTAAGCCGTTGGTCCTGGCTGTCATTTGTAGATCTTTGACAGTCGTTACAGGTAGTCAGGGGCTGAAACTCTGATAACCAGTCTTACCAAGGGATATCGTATTACCCAGTACTAACTGGGTTGTGGAGGTCAGATAGGCCGTCGCTCCATGTAAAATACTGGTATTAAGCTGCATCCTGTTAGACTGGAAGCCGACCCAATATAGTTGGGGAAGGGCTTGGCAGATGATGATGTTGTTAAAAAGATGAGCCAGTCTGCAAGAGTGGAAGTGAGGCTGACTACCTAGAGTGTACCGGAAGTAGTTAAGCATCTCAATTCTTAATCCCAAAACTCATGTAGCTAAAATAAAAAAGAATTTAAGGATTAGAGGGGCTGTAAGTTTTGTATTATTTAGCATGCAGCTAGTTTATAATAAAATTTTGAACAGTTAGATTTTTTTATTATTTAGCCCATACGGCCGACCCCAATTCCTTCCACGAACTCTTTTGTCTCGCCAATTAGGATGTACCGTGTGAATCTTTTTTTTATTGACGGATTTCTTCATTATAAAGCCCAACTGAACGAAAGGACTGAGTAGCAGATTAAAAAAACTATTTTCCTATGTCTTCTTATTGGAATGTCATTGCACCATAATTATTATCACTCTAAAATTCCCTATTGGATTTACGACGTGATGCTAAGTTCAATTGCAGTGTAATATTTGTATATTTATTGACTTCAAACTTGTGTCAAACCTATCGTTCTTTACTTTGCTTCTTTTGTACTAATAATCCTTCAAATTGTGGAAAGTTAAAAATGAATGTTGACATCGGTACAAAAGCACCAAATGTTCAAAACTGTTTTTTGAAATCTAATTTAAGAAACTCAAAATTAATCTTAATTCATACTTAATCATACCAACCCTCCCGGCCTCTGTTTTTCTTCCATTACCGAAATGCAATTCAAAATTACAAAGTACGAGTATATACGTGAACAAAACTCTTTACTCCACTTTGTATTTAAGAAACGGGCGAACAAATGTATAGATAGGTTAGAAAGTACAGTCGCACGCACAAAACAATGGCGAGGCGACGGTTGACCTCGCGGCCGCGCCTCCCCATGTCTTGCCTCCCGCCGGTAGCGCCGCGTGCAATTAATATGCCGAGGCGGCCGCGTGTACCCCGACTGAGGTGACTTGATACTTGGCACTTTTTTTTTTGCAGGTTGTGAAAATGTTAGCTCTAAGGATGTTTAATAGAAAGGTTGGTAGTAAACGTGTGTTAGAGGGACGAACATCACTCAATGATAATGTAATAGTACAGTTAGGATTTTTCAGCAACGTTTGAGTCGGATTTTATATCTAGAAACTTTTACTATGAAGCCTTCGGAAATGGTGTACAAATTGATCAATCAACAATGGATGAAGAACTGTTACACTTTTCTGAAAAGAATATTTGGAAAACGGTAATTTCTAATTTTATTTGTACTCACGAAAATATAAGCATGGAGTGCAAGTGGAAAGTATTTATTGAAATAAAAGTATTAATTTTTATGTGAATGAATATGATAACTTTGAAACGCTGATCTGGTCACACAAATTCCAAGCACATTCTTCTTTTTTTTTCTTTATTGATTTCTGGTGGCCACAAAAATATGTATAAGTAAATAAAGCAAACAACCCAGTTCACTTGACAAGATTACAGAATTTGAAAAGAAAAATAAAATAATTAAAATATCTAATTACAAATATCAAACTACACCGGTTCACACATAACCCGTCCAAGTTTTCTTTTGCGAAAGAAGAGAGAGAATTTTTGATCAATAATTGTCACTGGGCGGCCCCCTCTCCCTGGCGCGGGCGGGGGGGTGAGGTGGGGTATCCGCGGGTAGGGGGGAAGTCGCTGGGAGGGGGTAATTACGAGTGCGTTTTGTTACCAAGATGATAGGCGCGAAAAATGGCTTGCGCGTGCTTTTACGTGTCTCCTCTAGTTTTGAATATTCAGAGTCGGCCTCTCGGCTTGATGAAATATTGAATAGACGGAGTAATTTATTCCCCAAGGAGAGTTTCCGAACGGTCCACGTTCCGTTCGGATATTGAAATTAGGCGCTGCTTTGCTTAAGAAAAGCGTTTGTTTGACGGGCGTCCTATAACGGCCCTTTATACGGCGAGATATTTTTTCTTTGATTTTCATCTTCTTTTAAATGAAGCGCGTCTCGCGTTTATTAAAGTTTATTACAAACTTCAGGTAATAAGAATGGCAGTATGGCAGGCTGCGAAAAGGAACAAAGTGACATCGACGAAGTAAAGCTGCTACAAACAATAGAGATGCATAGCTATTGTTAACTATTTGGCTTTCTTTTGATTTACTTTAACTAATTGTGAGAAACTGTACTAACCTTTTAATCAGTACGTCTAACTCTAAACAGTCTATATACTCGTAGTTATTTACCATATTGTGTAGATCAGATGAGATCTGATTTAACGAAAACATACATGATATGGGTCTCCTTGGAAAATCTTTACAGTTATCAAATACAGTATGTTTACAACAAATACTTACACGATATTCAATTTCCTTTGAATCATATAGTCAATAGTAGAATAAAATTTAGAAGCGCTTTGTTGTCATCATCACTTGTTGTTTAATGAAATATTTTCTTGTAAATATCTATAAACATCCAAAAGAAATGTATGGAACAACATATTACCGAAACCAAACAGGTCAACACAAAAAAGGACCAAGAAAGTAAAAACCACAGCCGACATTCTCACCCACAGCAAAAGTACCCAACACAATTGGCGTTGACTGTACACCTAGTACACAGCAAGTACACCAAACGTCTTAAACAAAACATTTGTTTACTCCAAACAAATTGAAAAACGGTATTAATTAGAGAATCGTCGAACGTTAGATGGAAGAATGTATGAAGTACGTACAAACAAGCTATTGCACTTAGTGAGCGAGCAAATATGCAAATTCATGCTTTAGTACGGTGGCGAGTGTGCGTCGTATGCAGAGATGGAACAGAGCATGCAATGGAGACGGTGTTGTAGTTGTAAAAGTTTTTTGGCAATATCTAACTGATATTGTAGATTTTTTGGGTAATAGTAAGTTTTGTATGGCTTTGCCTTCCAATTTAGAACTATATAGGCGCTGTGAACGTAACTGTCTCATCAGTTGGCAAAACATTTTTATTTAGCTGCCAGGTACACTAAATATTGTTAACCAAAAAGTACTTTTAAAATACGATTATGCGGTAATCGTTTATTGAGCCGATGTTACTGTGTCGATTTCTTTGTTTCAGTAAGTAATCCGTTTATCAACGGGGGCAAAAAAATCTAGTTCCAAAACCGATGCCACATGATTTTAAAACAGGTATTAATTTACACAATCAATTGAGTATGTTACAAAAAAATATATGTAACGAAAGCGGCATACAATACATTTCACAAACCCATTGAAATCATTCATTTCACAGTCGAAAAATTACTACAAAGAACTTTTAACAAGAACTTTTAAATAAGTTTGTATTATGTAATTTTGAATATTAAACAAAAAAACTACTGTCCTACTAATATTGTTAGAGCTCCTGCAGCCTGTGATACAGGATTATCCTAGTACAGGCATCATACATTATTATACCTAGATTGTTAGTTTTAGACTTATATTGTATTTTACCTTCTAGGATTCTGAATAAAGATTTATTTTTATTACTAGCTTCTGCCCGCGACTTCGTACGCGGATCCTGTTGCTTATGCCAGCGACAACGGGGTCGTCAAAATCGAAGATCTGAAACGTCTGATGTCGAATTCTAAGAGCCCGGGGGCGGGAAAACAACGGGATGCACGAGACGATTCGAGACATTCCATATGTTTCATTCTTGTAAGTCAGAAGTCGATGCGTAGATACGCTTGGAACTCAAGCGCAATTCTCTATCCGTGAACGTCTCCGACTCGCGAGACAAAGCGTGACGTTCACGATCAGCGGTCAGTCGCGCATCACGTTCCCCACTTTTCTCTAGAGACCTAGAAGTCGATGCGTAGATACGCTTGGAACTCAAGCGTAATTCTCTATCCGTGAACATCTTCGATTCGCGAGACAATGCATTACTTGCACGATCAGCGGTCAGTCGCGCATCACATTCTGCACTTTTCTAGAGACCTCGAAGTCGATGTGTATACACGCTGAGAACTCAAGCGCAATTCTCTATCCGTGAACGTCTCCGACTCGCGAGACAATGCGTGACGTTCACGATCAGCGGTCAGTCGCGCATCACGTTCCCCACTTTTCTCTAGAGACCTAGAAGTCGATACGTAGATACGCTGAGAAAGCAGGCGTGCTTCGCGATCCGAAGAGGTTTCCACGGAGCGAGTTGCAGCCTGATGTTCTCGAACAGCATCAAGTCTTTCCTGACGTTCTTCGGTAGATTCTTGGGATCTTATGATCCTCAATCTTTTAGCTCCTTTGGAACATTGGGAAATATTTGACCTCTTTCTAGGCATGGTTATAGTTTTATTGTGAAGATACCTGATCAATTAAAATCTAAGTGACTGCTCCCCTGCGTTACCGGGTAGGCTACCGTGTCACGAAGATAAGTGGAAAAGGAAATTAAACACTCAAATAACATAAGCCCGAAGGCATATTTATTCGATAAAATAAAAAAATAATGGGAGTTTTGTCCAGTAGAGTCAAATTTTCAATGATATACCGTCGTCATCGAAAATCAGTCCTAAACTGTTACCGCATTCACCGCGTGGAGGTACTCCCAACTTATGTTATTTTATCATTATACAGTGAAATTAGTGATAGCTTTGATTTCCGCATCAGATGTTTCTAATCTTCGATTTTTATAAGTCAACAGGAAATGCTCATCAGACCGAACAAGTTTTGCTAAGACGTCATTCCTATATGTGTTATGGTGTAGCTGGGCTCTTGGAGTTCCACAACAGGTGTTCCAGATCTTCGATTTTATAAGTCAACAGAGAGTGCTCATCAGACTGAACAATTTTTGCTAAGACGTCATTTCTATATGTGTTATGGTGTAGCTGGGCACTTGGAGTTCCACAATAGGTGTTCCAGAACTTCGATTTTTATAAGTCAACAGAGAGTGCTCATCAGATTGAACAATTTTTGCTAAGACGTCATTTCTATATGTGTAATGGTGTAGCTGGGCTCTTGGAGTTCCACAACAGGTGTTCCAGATCTTCGATTTTATAAGTCAACAGAGAGTGCTTATCAGATTGAACAATTTTTGCTAAGACGTCATTCCTATTTGTGTTTTGGTGTAGCTGGGCTCTTGGAGTTCCACAATAGGTGTTCCAGAACTTCGATTTTTATAAGTCAACAGAGAGTGCTCATCAGATTGAACAACTTTTGCTAAGACGTTATTCCTATATATGTTATAGTGTAGCTGGGCTCTTGGAGTTCCACATCAGGTGTTCCAGATCTTCAAATTTATTCTCTCAGCAGAAAATGCTCATCACGTGGAACAATTTTTGCTATGGTACCATTTTTGTATCTCTTATAGTTTAGCTGGTCTGTTGCGGCTCTGCATCAGGTGTTCCAGTTTCCAAGATAAATTATAGCCTATATGTTGCCCAGACTTAATACCTATACAGCAAAAAAAAAATCTTTCAAATCCGTCCAATAGTTCCGAAGATTAGCGTGTACAAACAAACAGACAAACAGATAAACAGACAAACAGACAGAATTTTTTTTTTGGATTCGTGCTCTATTACTGTTTCTAAACCCCTCTCAATTTTTTTTTTTTTATATATTCAATGTACAGACACAGTTTTTTTACTGTCTTATTATATGTATAGATATAGATTATTAACATTCGGCTCCGAATATTTCCCTGTTCCTCAGGGACATCAGCCTAAGAAGAGAGGGTGGTTAATGAATAAAAAAATTCACATTTTTTTCTCTCCACAGCTCAGTGATTAGTTACCCTTATAATGAGTAGTGTGTGTTTGTGCATGTGTGTGTGTGCGTATGTTTGTGTGTGTGCATGTGTGAGAGGGGTTACTTAAGTTTGTGACAAGTTGATAAGGGACCGAGATTAGGGAGTTTTTTGGGTATCGATCGTGGCACTCTTGGCGAATTTAGATGAGGTTTTTTTAATTAGATTTTGTTTTACTTTCTTGTAGGGAAGAGCTTTGGATGTAGCAGGCATAATGTGTTACCAAGTTACGTGAACAAAGTTAAAGTCATATTTCTTGATTTATGCTGGGACGTGGGAACATTTTCTCTGTCTTAATTTAGACAATTATTATGTCATCATCTGCCTAGCCTTTTCCCCACTATGTTGCGACTACCTCTCTGACTTCCACAACACAGATTCAGAGTAATACCATACCTCTTGGTAAGACTTGTTGTCGAACAGTCATTACTTAATTTTTTAATATTTATTACTTAATTTTTATTACAGAATACATTTATAATGCTATTTTTAAACGATACAATGATGTGTTTAATTAAGCGACATGACGGAGACTTAAATTCCTTATTCAACCTAAAAAAAACTTCCTCATCTTATTTAACAGTCAACCGCATACTTTGAAAACTTGGTAAAAAGAAAAAAAAAGATAATAAATAGGCCAGTTTTCCTTCTTCGTATAAGTTACCGCAAGCGCGGTGTTAAGGTGAGCCCCGAACAGAATCTGAGTATCACACACATATAACGCCTTGTATTGCCTTAAGAAATGGGGGACTCGCTTACTTTCTTCCTCACCATTCGTGTCACGCGTCCAACGTAACTTGACATTTACGATTCCCCTTAAAACCTCTCCTGACATCTATAATGTGGGACATAAAAGAGGTGGGGAAGGTCTTCTATTAATTGTTACTTCAAGTAGGGATGTAAGAGTGACTCAAGTTAAATTAAGAATATGGAGTTTTTTTTTTTTACTTTGTTTGTTGACGGAGACTTTTTTGACATTGTGGACTTTGCGCGCCCTCGGGTTTTTTCTTTTTTTTTTTAATTCTTGAGGCGTCCGCGTGTAGGTACCTTTATTACACCTCCGTATGTAGGCCCCTTTTTCGTATTAAGGGATTTCAGGAGGTTTACTTTTTAGATTAGGGCCTCTTTGATGTCGTAGGGTCTGGATGTATGTTTGTTTGTTTTTGTGAAGAATCCTTGGGAGTAGATTGTGTGTCCCGTTTTATGCGAAGTTTGTACATTTACTGATACGTTTCATATAAATCAGATTACATAGGAACAGACGCCAGCACGTCAAGCTACTACAATCTGTCAAATTTCGTTAATAGGTTTTCGACTTTATCGCTAAAGCATTAGGTTCAAGGTTGATTGAGAAAATTTAACAGTTTCGGGTAGCTTGATGTGCTGGCGTCTGTACATTTTCACGGAAATTGGTCTTCTTCTTCTTTACCGTGTGGTTAGTGCCTAACCTGGTGTTGGAGTTTTTATGCCGCCCATGGGCCTCTGACCTGACTTTACATACCGTCAAGAAATATCTCTAAGGCATGCTAGTTTCCTTGCGATGTTTTTCTTCAAATTGGTGTTCTCTTCTTTATATTACCGATACATTTTCAATTCGATCATCGTCTTATTTTTCCTAAATTAATTTAATTATACCCCAGTACCAAATCCGGATGCGTGGTCACTGTACGCTCTGATAGCTATTCCATGAACTAACAGTTGTCAGCCTCTGAACGAATTTATATTTCGTGTCATTAACCTGGTTACGGGTATCTATGAAAACATAGATTGCTGACCATAGCAAAAAGCAGGCAATTAATTAAAAAAATATCTACATCAAAAGCCTGAAATCGTCAAGCGATTTTGTATCTTCTACTCTTGTGTTGAGATTTATTTTTGTTTGTAAATAAGTGACAGGCCAACCGTATCAGTTTCTTGAAAAGAATAAAACTGTTGAAACGCAGTGACAACATACATAGCCTTAACTAGCATGTAATAGAACGTTTATTTAGATTGTAAGCATATAGTTGGGAAATCTAAACGGTTTGTAATGGTTTGTCAAAATGATCGACTGTGAAAATGAAGTGATTATACACTGTCAATGACATTTTGGGGACGAAATGTATGACGAAAGTCTTGTAATTTGGCAGATCGGATGACCATTTCAGCAATTGTAAAGAAATTGGAATGTACAAAGAAGTACATACGTAACACTAAATTGGAGATCCCATTGAATATCTTTAAGTGTATCGAAATGAGCTCCTTGAATGTATTTCATGAATGAATTACTAAATTTCCAAATGCCTTCTACACTGAAACGTTACTATATCAACTTAAGTCAAGCATTCGTTTTTTAAATGTTCATAATATTCCAGAACTTATCCAGTTTGTTCAGCATTAGCTTCTTAATTCGAAAGTAGGTACTCATGTCATCACATACATAAAAGACAATTTCAAGAGCTTTCTAAACTCTCTCAACCATACTAAATGCAAAAAGTTTGCCTCTAACATTTACCTAAACGCCTTTAAACCTCGGAAGAAAAAGCAGCGCATTTAAAATTGGAATAAAAATTGCACATGGTTGGCTGCATTGTGCAGATGTAAAAATTTGTACAAATACCGGGCGAAGGAAACATGCTTTCTGCCAGTTATGTCAACGGAGGTACTACGGGATTTTGTCGTGGTTTTTTTCGTCTTTTTGCGTACAGCGGTAGAGAAAGATATAAGGAGATATTTTTCCTGAATGTTTTTGAAGATAATGATTTGTTACCTTCTATTACAAAGAGGTAACATTGTATTTTTGGATGTAAGGGGTAATCTTTGTAACGAAAGATCCAATTCCGAAAATTCTTTAATTAATGGGCTATATTTAAAAAAAACAGGACTTTCCCGTGCGATAATTTCAGAGCATAGCTCGAGCAAAGCCACGGGAAAAAGCAAGTTTAAAATTGAAAGCAGAGTAAACCAGATGCCATAATGAGCTGTTTAAAATTGTAACTGTACCTAGACTAATTAAGTTCTCGCAATTTCGACATAATGAGCTGAAAAACTAGTGTTCACGGCTTATCAAATTAGAAACTAGATCAGCATTAATCATGCCGTTAGTTTACGAATAAATAAATATTAAAACATTACTTTTGTAACTATTACATAAACTGGAAACAAACTTTCATCAATCAACGAAAAAATCTAAAAAATAGGAAAGTGTTCAGCCGTCGACTTTCCTCGTAGAATTAAGTAAATGACGCAAGCAATTAAACAAAAACGTAAGTATTATTAAAAACTCTTTCGGCTTTCAATGCAAATAAAGTTTTACGTTGAAAGTCCACTTGCACCACAAATCATTCAATACGTTTGGCATTAAAATGCAAATTTTGACGAAATCGACGTTTCGTTTTCCCTTATTGTTCTTCCTGAATAATGCCTTTAGAACTGTATTTTTTTTCATAAAATCAAGGTCTACTGTAGATACGTCCCTTTCATTTCCTTTTTTAAGCAATAATAAGTAAAGAAAATATGACCCTCCAAAATTGTCAAACAATCCCCCATTTTTACAGCCGTGATTAGGGGACTAGGTACCAGACAAATTCTAAAAGTTTTTAGCATAAAAGAAATTGATAGGAACCTAGACATACTTTTTCATAAAATTTTTATTTAATGAATCATATTTTCATCAACATACAACCTGATTGCAAAAAACGTAAGAAAATTTGAATTTCGCGGGTTACTCTGGTGCTTCCACCTTAAGCACCATTCTTCTTTGTCATCTTGGAACTATTGACTGAGACAGAAAGATGTCTTAAATTGCTTTCGCGCTAAAATATTTTAAACATCGAATTATGGAACGATTGACAGTAGCAAACATCCTTCGATTTTTAAATTCGTTTTGCACTGAACGTATTTCATGACTTGTGGTGCAATTGGGCCTGAAAAGATAAAAACCGTTGTCACTTAGTAGGGGATCGGTAAGGCACTGGCACAAAAAGTTTCTTACCGTCCGATTTAGTCAAATTTCTCGGCTATCTAGATTAGATTCAGACTCAGGTATTCCGTTAGAACGTTTTAGGCTTTCACGCGGCTAGCCTGACACAGAAAAAAAAAGAATAGCGGTATTTTTAGTGTAGCTGTCACTGTACACGGTATACTTTTTGCGAAGAAAGCGAGTAATAATGTTTTTAGATTTTTTCTTTACGCCACCTACAATTACTTCACAGAATGAGTTTCATCATCTGCCTAGCCTTTTCCCAAACATGTTAGGGTCGGTTTCCAGTCTAACCGGATGCAGCTGAATACCAGTATTTTACTTTTTGTTATTTTTGTGAGTTAGTACTGGGTAATACGGTACCCCTTGGAAAGACTAGTTGTCAGACTACCTGGTAATGACGGTCAAAGATCTACAAATGACAGCCAGGACCAACGGCTTATCGCGAACATAGAGTGAGTCAAAACTAAAACTTAAAGAAATAGACATTAAAAACTCTGTGGTATAAACTCTGCAAAAAGATTAAGAAAAAAATCTTATAACCATTCCAGTTTTAGATTGGTTATTACTAAGTAAGGGGGATTACATAATTCCCCGTACATTACCCAAGGTACAAACCCGCTTAATTCCCGTATCAGCATAACCTCCATTAATTAATTACGGCCGTCTCCTGAGACGTCAAAAAACCTGGTCTTGTGGCGGACAGTAATTTTCCACAGAGCAACACCGTGTGGGCAAAAAACGGTTGTCAGTGGATTATGTTCAGTGTGACCAATCGGGCGATAGCCTAGCCGTTGTTTTAGGCCAGTCACTTCGACTGACAGCTGTCTATGGTTGTTGCATCATAGATTAGTTTTTTTTTTTTGGAGTTTTGGTCGATGATTTCACTTAATTACGATATCGGAAAATTAATGAAAGGAGGAAAATTATGAGTTAAATTAAAGGGGTTCAGTCAAAGTGAAACTTCAATTGAATAATAGACTGATAGACAAATTACCTGCCTACATTAATAAAATGGACTTGTTACTAATGACTTTTTCACAAGATTTGCAACCCTCAAGACAGTAAAACTTATGCTAATTACATTTTTTTTTGTGTTACTAACATCATCATCATTCTCTTGCCCTTATCCCAATTCATTTGAATAACTTAACATAACTCTGTGTTACTAATAGAGACCACAATTTTCATCATTTGTTTTAAAAACACACACTAATAACTCTAATCTAATCTAAGGAGATTGGCCAGACAGAATTTTGAGAAAGGGAAAAAATAAAACGCCTCAAAAATAAATTCCGCTAGTGCAGGCTAGTCACAAAAAATTATAACATTACAGCCCCTCTTAAAAGTAAACCTTGTGTTATAGAACTTAGAATCTTTAAACCAGCACCAAATAAAGCTAACCCCTCGTCTTCCAACCAATCCAATATCCCCAATCAAAATACAACAAAACCAATAAATAAATACATACAAACACAAGCTGTTGATATACATAAATACATTTGATAGAAGCCGCAATGGCAGGTGTGTGGACCGGAGCGTGATTCCTGCAATCATGGCGGAAGCTGCAGGAAATTTGCGGTTGACGGGAGTGTGGCCGCTTGGACGGGTGTACTTTCGTTGCGCTGGTTTAGGGGACACTATGATTATTAACCATGGAGTAGGAGGACGCAAAATAGTACGGAGTGGAAAGAAATGGAGGAGGCCGTAGCCAAATTTGGGCAAACAGACCGGGTTGTCGGTGTCAGCGATTCGCCAGTCGTTAGATTAAGATTAAAACTAAATGTATAAACTTATACTGTCACGGGATATCTTCCGTGATTGGTTGTTTGTGTGTGTGCGAAATATCCTGCAAGTGACAGTATACGTTTAGTTGTTAACCGTGAAAGCTTAAAACAGTGTTTAAATGTAAAAATTCTGTGTCTGAATAAAGGCTTATATTATTAATTTTCGTTTATTCATTTATAAACATATTATTTATATTATTATTATTATGATTTTTCGGATTTAGGCTGTAATAAGTAAAGGATCTTCTCTTTATCGTGTGGTTAGTATCTAACCTGATGTCAGAGTTTTTATGCCACCCATGGGCCTCTGATTTGGCTTAAATGCCGTGGAGAAATATTTTTCAGGCATGCTGGTTTACCTTACGATGTTTTCCTTCACCTAAGCAAGCCGTGATAATTATACAATATGAACATGAATCTAATCCAATTGGGCACACATCCAAGCTCTGAGCTGTTCCTAAGAACTACCCGGTCGGGAATCGAACCCAACGAGACCGAGGCAGTCAGTTGAATGAACTACGATCGCTGATTCGAGTTGTGGTGCTTATTCCCTTTAAAAAGTTCATAGTAGGTAAAATAGCCGGTGGTAGAGAGTACACGAAAACACTGTTTTGTAAAAAAAAATACTTTGTGTAAAGTTTTATTTATCATTTTTAAACAAGCACACAATTTCTACAAACGAGGTCATTAAGTCTTTGGTTTTCATTATTTAGACAATACATTAGTCAACTTGTTTTTTTTTAGACAGTATTGTCCCACTGCTGGGCAAAGGCCTCCCCCATAGCCTTCCATTCTTCTCTCTGTGTGGTTTTCTCAGGCCAATCTGTCACAAACCCTTCTAAGTCGTCACGCCAAAAAAGTCAATTTGGTTTACTAGTAAAATATAATTTCTATAGTTATGATAGCCTAAGCAAATACTGGCAGCTACGTAACAAACGCAGACTGCCTGCCGCAAAAACCAGCCACACCACTAATAAACCATAAAAAAACACATTGGAAACGAAACAGAAGCAGTTCTAAGTAAAATTTCAAAGAAACAATAATATCAGCTGCGGTCTCACATTGACACAGAATAGTGACTAAACAGAGTGACCACATGTGAGTTTAAATCTTTCATTGGGAACATTATTTTATACATACTACCGAGTTCAGTGACGGTCGACCACTTTGCATCCTTATGTCCTGAGTCATAAGGTTGAAAAGTGGTCGACCGTCAGTGAGCGTGGTAGTACATTCACTGCTAAGTAAGTACCTATAGAATAAGGTAGGACCCTTATATACTATGCTTTCTAGTCTGTGCTAGCCAGTCTCATGCAGATCCAGATCAAGTGGAAATCGCTTTCAAAGCATTTTGTATTTTTATGGATTGACAGATAAGCCTTTGGGCAGTTTATGTCAATCCAATTCATTTTGGACTTTTCCATCATCGTCACTCTGGATCGTCAGGTCCTAGTCTTTTTCTGCAGTGAGCTGTCCTTTGCAGGTTTATCCAGTCATCAGTCTGTTGGTCTATCAACAGTTTAGTGTCAGGAATCCGATGACATTTAATTGCCATTGACAATAAAACTTACGATACGACGCTGACCGACAGCGATCGTCATTAAAAGGCACATCTTTTCCATACAAATTTGGTAGAAGTGAGATCTGAAATGGAGTACTGATACGCACGTTTTACGTGCGTATCAGTACTCCATTTACTATTTGCTTTGTGTATACTAGTGTACGTGTGAAACTCTGCCACTTTGATACCAATCACTAAGTATATTGAAACCGCAAATATCGAAGACATGAGGATCGGATCGATTGAAGCCGATGGAGATTTTTTGCTGTCAATTTTTATATAGAAATGTGGAAAAATTGTTGGCTTGATGTGGATTAAGTAATTTAGTTTCTTTTTGTGTTCTATTTGTGATTATAGTAGCTTAGGTAAGCATGTAATAGTCATGCATTGATTTTTGTTATGTTGTTCAACTAGTCATAGTTATAACTAGAAGTTTCTCGTTCGTATCCAATGTCCCTATATAACGGCGAGGAGTCTTAATGTAGCCATACACGTTAGGGTGTACCTGACAGGTTTACCTACACAGGTACACTGGTACACCCGTCCGGTAACCTTGAGCTGCCTCTTGAGGAAACCTGCACAGGTTTGCAACATGAACGCTCTGGTTTACCTGTACAGTTCAACTGTCATGTATATACCTTTACGGAGTCTTCACTATAGAATTTGAAACAAATGAATATTGAATTTTACAAGACCTACTTCAGTTATTATACAGCTTATGATATACAGTGAAAATAACCAGTTTTGCTAGTATTAAAAATCACCGTAATTAAAAAATACTAATCCCAGCCAAATACCAATTTGTTTCCCTAGATCACTTGCGATAAAAAGAAATAAACTTGTAAAACAAACAAATGAACAATCTAGTACAAAATAAACACGAAACTTTCACACAGATGGCGTACTAAGATGGCGTTTTGTCAACTGTTTTTCAGAACGGAACGCGTCAACTTATCAAAGCGATTAATCTTTAATTTCAGGACGTGTGAACATGGCCGCCACTGTTCGTGGTTACCTATTAACTTAGTCTGGAAATGCTGTAATACGTGTTCGTATTAGGAGACTTAAAAGTTCCTAGAAGAAAATATTTGAAGACATGTGACATCTACGAACCTGCACTGGGCCCGCGTGGTGGATTATAGCCCACTCCTTTTCGTAGAGAGAAGGCCTGTGGCCCAGCAGTCGGAACGATATACGCTGATTATTAGGAGGCTTGCAACCGGCGTGGGAGTATGACCAGATATATGAACGTGGACGAGGCAAAAGGAGTATGTAAGGTTCGTAGCAGGTGGCGTTCTGTAGTTTCTGCTTACCCCTATGGGGAAAGGCGTGAGTTTATGTATATATGTCTGGGAGACTTGAAAACTAAGCCGTAAGATTTTTACAATAACGTAAGGACCAACGGTCATAAGAGTAACCCCTCGACGGTGAACCGGCCTGATAGCGATAGGAGTAGGAGAAGGCCAAAGAATAGATGGACTGTGTCACAGATGATATGAGAAAGAAGACATGCTGTGCATATCCCAAAACAATTGGGATGAGGTCTGCCCTCATCCCAATTGTTTATGGCTGGTCACAAACTTTTACGGAAAACTATCGATAAAAAAAGAAGTAGTCTTTGATGCAATGTTATTTAGGTTTCCTCTTTTGTTTATAAGCTGCTATTTTGAAAAATTGCAATTTCTAATGTTTTAAGTATTAAAACACACCTAAGATTATACAATGGAGGTGTTAAGGATCAATTTTTTTTTGTTTTATCTTTGCCCATACACAAACAGCCAGACCCGGCACAACTACCTGTAGGTCATACAAATATTGGTTCCGTGCGGGGATTGAACCCGCGACACGCAGCGCAGCAGCCGATCTCAGTTACTGCGCCAACCAAGCCTTCTAATGAATTCTACAAGTAACATCTTACTGTGACTGTGTAGTCGTAGTGACAGCTTTTGTACCAGCAGGAGACATCTAAAACACCCCACATTGTATCCCAATCCGTACACCCCAAAAAATCGGTGTGCGTGTCGGCGCAAAGACTTAACCAAAAGATGGTATCGTATGGTTTCGTTATTAATTACAGCCGAATAACGCTAGTGGAAGGGTTTTCGTATTAACTAGTATAATTTATCGTCCACACGCATACGATACGAGTTGATACGTATTTTGGTAATGCGCGGCTCAGGTTTATGAGTTCGAGCACGCGAGCGTTTCCGAACATCCACGAGGTTTCTTTAAGATGGTTGGCGGAGATAGTTCGAAACTGAATCGTTTTAGGCTGTGTGCGGAGCTCGTTTTCTGTTAATTTGTGGTTCAAAAATCTAGGGTTTATATGCTAATCGGATGTGTTTTGTGAAGGTTCTTCAGTCGTTCGGTATTTTTTAAAGAAAATTCGTTGTCCTGAGTCTATTTCCTTTATATTGAATATTCTTGTTGTGACAAGCCATTAAAACATTTCTATCAAAGTTATGGGTTTTATTTTATATTGGGGTATTATTGACTCAATGATGTGAGGGGAACTCTGGGTGTAATTACTTTTTCTTAGCGTGGTTATTGAATTCTAGATTGAGTTGGCTCAGAATGGCTGCGGGACTGTTCGAAAGAGATACCGCGGCCCTGGAACACAAAGGGCAAAGAAGGAACATGGGTGGGTTTTAGTCAGTACAAGTCTGAAACTCCCTTCCGCTCCGCCCAGAGCGGGCAGTTGGCGAGCAGTTGGGAAATCATCAAATGACCCTTTTATTTGATGATTTCCCAACTGAAAAAAGAAAAGTTTGCTCAGGATTCCGTTACGACTTTGTGACGTCCATCAGTTCCACTACTATGCTTACGCCATTGCCAAAGTCCCTTGCAGTCTTGAAAGAAAAATACAAAAGCTAGGCTTTATAATGTAACCCTAAATAAACAAGATATACTTCTTCTTATTAAATAGAAATACTCTTATTACGTGGTTATTAGAATTCAATTAGAAACTGTAACCGGCTGGTTAATGATACGGCGAAATTCACTAATTGGCCAAAAAGAGACTTGATTTAAGATCTTAATAACTTTCAGCTTGTTTAATTTAGTTTGCAGAATTTTAGTAATGTATTTGTGTACCTAAGTAGTGTTAGTTTTTTAGTAAAAACATTCATTAAACATATTTATGTATAGCCACATTGTTTTGTGATAACGTCGTAATTACCAGCTCGATGATTGGTTGGTCATGAGAAGGTCTGTAACATAATTTTTTTCGGCTTCCAGTCTATACAGATGCAGCTGAATACTAGTATTTTACATGGAGCGACTGCCTATCTGACTTCGACAACAAAGCTAATACGATACCCTTTGGTAAGACTGGTTGTCAGACTTTCGGGCCAATCACTATTTAACGACTGTCAAAGATATATTTGTCAGCCGGGACCAATTTCACGTGATTTCCGAGGCACGGAGAAAACTCAGTGTGTAATGGGTGGTCACTGGTGACCCATCCAAGGACCAAGCGCTGAAGATGGACCCGAGCTGCTGTTATTATTTAGCTAAGTCTCTTCAGTTATAAAAGTACTCTGTAATGAAAAACTTTAGTCATAGGACTTGTCATGGTACCGCTGTTCCATACATTTGTGTTCACATAAATCAATGAAATGAATGGTGGAATAGACGATTTTACACTATTCTTAGCCATTCTAGAAGCTGCGGAAGTCTAGTGTGAATGTATTAGCCAACCAATTGACAGAGACTGCATTTCTGAAACCAATACTTATTTAATAAATAAAGAAAGTAAGATAAATGGTTTCTTTTTACAGTCACGCAATAGATATTCTATTATTTTACGGGTTAGCGTAAAATAATAGAATATCTATTTGTCACACAAAACACAAAACTAAAAGTTGGAATTATCAACATTTCTGTACGTGACTGAAAGTGTACTGTTTTCAATCGATTCTAACTGTGAAAATTGTCAAAGTAATATTTTGAAACTATGTATTTTATTACGCGTTACAATGTGGCTACAGTGATTTGAATTTTAATCTGACAGAGGTATGGATTATATTTCATTGTGTTATGTAAATTGTGGTAAATTTAAAAGTTGTGATGGTGGCAGAAGAACCAAATATAAAAAAAAAACTAAGCTTTTAGTCTTTGATTATTATTATTTTATCATTGTCACTAGAAACGGGATATTTACCATGTTTACTGTCTGTTTTCCCGATATTTCGGCGCTGTTGCAAGCACCAAGATCACGGCCCATGACAGTTTAAAAAACTTACATTATTATTTTGTCTTTGAGAATTATAGCTGGTAAAAAAATATTTTGTCTACCTGGTAGATAATTTGATGTGTCAGAAACCCAGTGAATGCTGGTCCAGTGGATAAATTTAGAGCAAATTCTTACGAAAACTGCTGAGGGCCTCTCCATCTCCATGAGTGAAATTTCTTTCAATTCAGAGGTAATGTAGACTACTGGTCTGATTTTTCGAGCTCGTCCCGTCATCTTCTACGAGGTCTGCTGCGGCAGGCTGGCCGTGTCCGGCCATCACAGTCAGTGGCGTGTCTAGGGACTAGCAATACTGCAAGCCCCTAGGGCAAGTAGACTGTTCAGCAACTCTAACATCATGAAGAATAGTAGGTTATGAGGGCAATCGCAACTTTTAGGTTAGTATGAAAGTACCGCTTCTACACATAATGGTTATTTTAGCCTCTAGCTTCTTCTTTCTTTCTTTATCGTGTGGTTGGAGCTTAACCTGGTGTCAGAGTTTTTATGCCACCCATGGGCCTCTGACTTGGCTTTACATGCCGTCAAGAAATATCTCTCCGGCATGCTGGTTTCCTCACGAAGTTTTACTTCACCGAAGCAAGTGATAATTATACAATACGGACATGAATCCGAAAAATCAGAAGTGCGTGCCTATGGTTAAAACAGTTACAACAATACGAAACAACTGATTATCTCACTCACCACGTGCAAACCTTACTATTACGTGCCAAATATGACTTACCTCGGTAGGTATGTAAATCAGCTGTCCACTAACACTCGTATCAAACACGTGTCACCCTTCAAACTGGCTGCCAGTGATAAAATATAGTTATTTCAGTGAAAGTAGTACCAATAAATCATGTTTTATGCCAGAATTTACTTGAACGGACCTTTGTTAGATACATTTGGTGATTTAACTAGTAAGTTGTTGACATATTTAAAAATCCGGGTGTCTGTATTATGTTTATTCTCAAACATATTTGCTTGATACTAAGCTTTGTCCAACACGCGTAGCATGACCACCGTAGAAACGGGTTTTGTCGACGGAAGAATCGACAAAATGACAGATTTCTTTTGCTGATCTGTTTCTACGGTGGTCATGCTACGCCAGCAGGTATGTAAGTTTAGAGTAGAGACTAGCTGACTACCTACTTTATCCACAGTGTAAACAGAACATCAGAAAAATTAAGATTAGGTACTTGAAGACTTATGCCAGGGTAAAAAATACCATGTTAGTAGGAGAGCTTACTTCTTGAGTTTTATATATTTCGTTGGTTTAAAGAATTGTATTACGTCTCATAATCATCATCATCATATCAGTCCGGAATTATCCACTGCTGGGTGCCTCCCCTGTCTTCTGCCACACTTTCCCGTTCTGTGCGTCCCTTATCCAGGTGTTTCCCGCGATTTTGACGATATCTTTGACTCAACGAGCTTTAGGACGGCCACCACTCGGTCAAAGAATTGCTCCATCGGTCATCTCCGCGTCTAGCCAAATGTCCTGCCCAGATCAACTTGAGACGCACCGCCCGGTCTCCGACGTCGTAGACTTTCGTCCGACGGCGGATTTCGGTATTACGCACTCGATCTAGAAGGGTCGTGCCGAGCATGGCTCGCTCTATGGCCCTTTGTGCCACTCGTACTCGGTGGACCTGTATTGCATCTACCTACATCTAACCGCATTCACAAGGTCGTGGAATAAAGTCATAATTTAAAATAACATATTTGCACGCAATGCAAAGTAATTTGCAATAAGCTCCGAAAAATAATAGATTTGAAAGAAACCTAAAGTTTTTGTCAGCGTTCCAAATTCATGCGATCTAAGCCGCAACATTACTGCACTAAATAAATCATAATGTCAAAGTGTTTATGTTAAAAAGTATTAAAAAACCTTCAGACAGACAGACACACTAATTTATCATTGTCTTCTAAAGTCGGCGAGTGAACCCAACACGTGTTTATTTGAAAAGTTAGAGGTGAACCTTATATGTGGAAAAATAGCAATATCTGTACATACGAAAAAGTTACATTCTTTTACACTTCTGTGATTTAAACCTCTGCAATGACGACCAATCAAGCTATACAAAACCAGTTTATGCGGATCTCTTATTGCACGGGAAATCTATACAAAGCGAGGCCATGTTGTTCTGTAAATGTATACCTTGATGTGTCGCCGTGTGTACTAGAAGGTTCATTATACCTTGCAGTTTTCGAATTAAAAACTCTTTTCTCCTATAGTCAAATGGATATTCCGCACTCTGAATGGATTTGATGGCTTGATTTTGTCTTTAACTTATTTATAATATTAATTGTAAAATAGAGGCAGACCATGGAAGACCCTTTCATGGTCTGCCACAAGAAGTCTAGTCCCAAGTGTCAAGGCCATCTGCAAAATGAACGATGAAATCTAAAAAATAAATTCTGAATAATGGGAGTAAAACGGAGCCGAAAGGTACTTGTTCTCCCCGTCATTGCGATATATTTTTTTGTTCTGGAACATACCTGAACCTTCTCTAGTTACTGAGATATTGGGGATGAAAGTTTCAACTTCTTCTCAAGGATTTAATTTTTTTTTTTTTTAAATGTTATACCTATAGGTACTTCCTTGACACCCGTACTATTCAATGCATCCACCAGAACAATGTGTTGAGTGTGTTACATTGAATTAAGTCCTACTGTATAACGTAATTTATCACCCAAAAAAAAGTCTTTTCCCAGCAAACATTTTTGCGTAGAGTTACTTAATTTGAAGTACAGAATACTTGGTTGACTTCGTGAGGGGTCCATTTAGCCATGTCGACGGCGCGTTCGTGTTCCACGCGCGCCTTAAAAAGATGTCAGCAACCAGGGCCGCAAGGGCCGATGCCTGCCGGGGCTGCGGGACTGTTCGAAAGAGATACCGCGGCCCTGGAACATAAAGGGCGAAGAAGGAACATGGATGGGTTTTAGTCAGTAAAAGTCTGACACTCCCTCCCACTCCACCCAGAGCGGGAGGAGTTATTTGATGATTTCCCATCCCAAAAAAAAAAGGGGTCCATTTACACCTTGTAGATCGAGTAACAACAAACAAAATAGGTCCTTCTTTAAAACGACTTCTTCAGTTAAAACAAGATAACATTAACCAGTCTGGCAGCGTCATAATTCTGCCAGTAACTGTGTGTTCGGTGGCTAGAATAGAAAAACTGTGGTGGTCCGATCGCGAAATTCACTTAAAGGCATCGAACGCCTTCTGAATAATTTAACCAATAACAATCCGTCGGCTAATTTTAGCGGCGAATGGAAAAAAGTGTGATGCTTGTTTACTGTTAGTGTTGTTGGGTTCCGTCTCTTGAGACAATTATTTAAGAAGTTGGTGTCTTTCCCGTTGAGGAGTGTGAAACAGGACTCAGTCTAGTAGATAAAGAAACGCGCTAAGTCGGTAGGCTCTAATGTCTTTTTAAGTACGACAGTGCGTTCAACAGTTCCTTCGACAGTTCGCGTTTTGCAGAAATGCGAATACTACAAAATATCCTGATCATCATTTCAGCCAAAAGACGTCCAAGGGCACATATACCACATAGGCGTCCCCCAAGTTTCATCACATTGGCCGGTCTCGTGCGTCTCGCATCCAGCGGATGACCTTCACCAGATCATCGGTCCACCTAGTGGGCGGCCTGGCCTTCCAACGCAACGTCTTCCGTTCGAGGTCGCCACTCCAGAACTTTTCGGGTCCATCAGCCATCCGTTCTGGAAGCAAAATATCCTGATGCGATGTGCTATTTTGCAAGCCTTGGGTCGTCTTTAGTCAGCGTCCCGCCTTTGGATGGTGTTGTATTTAAAGTCCCATGAACGAATTCAATTATTGTTTTAAATTAATGTTGATTTGGCCAAACTTTGAAGTCTTTTGAGGCAACGACAGGAAGAAGAAGAATGCTGATGAAGGTAAATTGCTTGCTGATGCACTAAGCAATTAAATCGATTACTAATAAAAAAAGCTAACAGCATTCTGGGTGTAAACAGAGCAGATAAAATACGGAACACTACGCTGCGTTCAAAAACAGGAATAACAACGCAGGCAAAAAAAAAAACAGTTAAAATAATCATAAACAAATTCTCTCACTTCACGGAACCCTAAAACTGTCCAGCGTTAAGGCGGCGCTAGCGTTCAGTAAAGCAATTTGCGTGGCGAAGTGACGGGGACTGCGTGCGGTAACCGCTGGAGATGTACCTACTGTACCTACCTACCTAGCTAGCTAGCTACGAACTGTAGATTAGCTGACAAAAGAGTTTATCGTCAGTATCTTTACATAATATTATTAATTATGATCACTTTTCGTGTCTGTCTGTGTGGTACATTTGAACCCCGCAACGGATGATGATGCGATCATTATCGATCTCATCGAGGCTCTTGGCCAGGCCATTTGCATTATTTTGTTATTAATTATGTTTTTATTATTTAACTCAGATGTAACAAATAAATAGTTTGAAGCAGGGATGTTTCGCTGGTTGAAAATATTGTAAAGTGCAGTTATTGCGTTGAGACGTGACTGACGTGACCGTGAGGTGTTCGTTGTTTTTGCTAGTATATTTGGTTGACGAATTAGGGTTTTTTTCAAGTTTGATTCCGTTGGGATACCACTGCCACTTTTGTGTCGCATTGCTAGCTAATACTGCCTGACTGCCTCCTTGGTCGAGTAGTCGCAAGTGCTGACTGCTGAACCTGAGCTCAAAGTGTTATTGGGCTTTTCCATCAGGAATTTCTCAGTAGCAGCCGTGGAGTCTGCATTTGTGCCTGGTTGATGGAAATAGGCTCGCCCCTATTACGTGGGACTTAAAATATAACTGGCGAAATCTGGCTATATATAGCAGCCTATATCAAGCTATATTTTCTTTTAAGAATATGTAAAACTAACATTCCGTGATGCCCTTATGAATAACTAGCTTTTGCCCGCGGCTTCGCTTGCGTTAGTTTAGAATTTGACAATTAAACTTTTAACACACAACTCATGTCTCTATAATAATATTATGATTCAATCATGATTCGAAAGACCCGTGGCGCCATCTATTTTCATAAGAGAGTCATTGTTGTTTTCCTCGGGAACAGTACTTTTTTCGGGATAAAAGTCACCCTATGTCCAGGTCTGTACACCTGACAATGTATATGCGAAATTTCAGGATGATGGGTTCAGTGGTTTAGGCGTAAAAAGGTAACAAACAAACAAACTTACTTTCGCATTTATAATATTAGTAAGGAAAGGAAGTAAGGAACTAGGGATATAAATATCACTAAATAGACTATACTCACTCTAAACTGAAAACAATCAAACTCTTTTGAGATTTCCTTTAAAGTGAGCTCAATGCTTTAGAAGCTTATAATGTTTGTCCAAGAATATTTCCTCCCTAGTTCAACATATTCCTGTTATTACGCAAAAAAAACCCTCTAAACCATAATTACCGTGTCCGTTATCTTCATATCAATACAGGCACTAATTAAGAAGTGTCGTGCCATGATGTAGGAGACAACTTAATGGCGGCCATGTGCCTTTAATTTACGGCGTCCGTTCAGAATCGAAAGTGTCATTCGCGAGAAACTAGTCAATGTTTAAATGCGAAGTGCTTTTTGGAGGCCTAGTGTTAGTGTTATGTAGCTTTTGTGTATGGCCTTATAAAGGGTGTAAAAAGACCCTAAACGAAGCCAAAAGGCACTTGTTCTTCCCGTTATTGCGATAATTTATTTGTTCTAGACCATACATGGGAACCTTATAGTTAAGGAGATATTGGGGGTCAGAGTTCCAACTTTTTCACAAGTTTTTTTTTTAAATATATGATTTTAATGTAAGATTTTTACTTTAAACACCTCCACGACCCCCGTACTATTCAATCAATCCATCCGCACAATGTTTTGAGTACGTTACATTGAGTCCTACCGTAAAACGTGATTTTTTACCCCAAAAAAAAAGTCACTTCCCAGCAATAATTTTTGCGTAAAGTTACTTAGTTTGACGTACAGAATGCTTGGTTAAAGGCTTCATGAAGGGTCTGTTTACACCCGGTATGAATTATGGGTATTGAAGGGCTAAAGTACCGAGTCCAGTTATAAATTGGTACGATGAAACAGAGCTGTGGAGCGGGCTTTGTATGGAGTCTCTCTGAGGGATCGCATCCGGAATGAAGTGATCCGACAGAGAGACGACATAGCTCACAGAATAGGTAAGCTGAAATGGCACTAGGCCGGCCATATTAGCCGTAGAACCGATGACCGTTTGGGTAGACGTGTTCTTGAGTGAAGACCGCGAAACGGCAAGCGTAAGGTGGGACGCCCTCAGGCTCGGTGGAGGGACGATCTTCGCAGGGTGGCTGGCAGCAACTGGAGGAGAGGCCGCTTGAAGGCGATTGATGAGGTGTAGGTCCATTGGCGTCAAATAAATAAATACATCTCAAACAACAGACATACTCATAACGTGGAATCATTCTTAAATTACCGACAAAGATGATATTAATATATAAAGCCATCCAAAGACTTCCTTGCACCCTGCATCTCTTATGTATCCTTTGAAGACTGGCAGATACTTAAGTCCTCTTATCACATAAAATCCCCATAATCAATCATGTATGCTTTAAATCCCATACAACCTGTACTTTCTCATAAATTAACTTAATCTGTAAAACACGTATAATCGTCCAGTTTACAAACTGTACTTGATAATCACTCTTACGGATTACGTGCAAATGATGTCATGCGCCATAAGTGACGCGCGCTCTAATCCGGACTTATCTGATAACAGTGCCACTATGTACCAACGTCAGTATGTAGCGTGTAGAAGGATTTAGAATTGTATCTAAACAAAAAAATAAGAGAAAATTCTAGGATTTCCCAACTATGTTCGGGTCGGCTTTCAGTCTAACCGGAGCATGCAGCTGAGTACCAGTATTTTCCATGGAGCGACTACTTATCTGACCTCCACAACCCAGTTAGTACTAGGTAATACGATACCCCTTGGAAAGACTGGTTGTCAGACTCGGGCCACTGACTACCAATAACGACTGTCAAAGATTTACAAGTGACTCCGAGACCAACGGCTTAGCGAGCTTTCCGAGGCACGGAAGAAACTTGGTATGTAATGGGTGGTCACCCATCCACAGTTCAACCTAGGCAAGCTCGGCTTACTCTGAAGATTGATCCGAGCGCTATTATTATTTAGCCACGAGCTCCAAAGAAAGTTCTACATGTTATGTCTTATTTCTACAAATCAAATAATAATACATCCAAACTATTTCTTCATCTAAGCAAAAAAAAAAAAAGAAAAAAAAAGCAACCCAGTCGATCTCCATAGATCGCTAAGTCTACAAGAGTCTCAGTCGCGACATGTCAGTTGAATGGACGCCCGTATTCCAAGTATTTACATATTTAATGACGTATACCGTCCGACGCGGGCCCCTAATGAGATACACTATCAAGCTGTAAGAGCTCTGTGCTCTGTAGCTTTAGTTTAGGATAATGATGCCACTTAAGGGTTTAGTGTTTAGGTTATTGTGAAGTTAATTGTGTAATTAATTATGACCTAAGTTTTTTTCTTCGCTATTTCAAAAGTATTTGATAATGTTCGCGGGGCAAAAATTGCACAGAACAGAGAGCGTTGGAGGGAGAAAGGGGAGGCCTTTGCCCAGCAGTGGGACACAAAGTAGGCGATCAAAAAAAACATTTTCAAAAGTGAGTGGCTACTTAAATCGATACGCAATAAGTATCCTTCCGAGTTTTACAGTAAAATTTTGTCATAAGATAACATGATCACGCCTGTAATCTCCGAAGAGTTAGGCAGAGGTGTGATTTATCCTTAATGAGATATACTGTCAAGTGATTAGACTAGATTAGAGATAATGATGCCCCACATAAGGGTTTGGTATTTGAGGTATTGTGGAGTTAATGAATGCAGTCGCTTAGATTTTTTTGATTAATTTAATTACAATTTGTCGGCCATTTGAGAGTGTAGATCCAAATTTTGCACTGAACCAGTTAGGGGCCATCCATTAATCACGTGATGTTTTTTTTGTCATTTTTTGACCCCCCCTCCCCCTTGGTGATACGTGGTGAGGTTTAAGACTACCCCTCCCCCCTCCCCCCTATATCACGTGTATTTTTTCGTACCTGCAAAGATTCTATTTTTTTATTTATAAAAAAATACTGGTATAAGCATCATCTAATTTTATTATAGAAAATTAAAGACTACTATAATAAACGTTCAGAGGTAGAAAGAAAGGTTGCAGTTTGTTTTTGACTGACATAAAAATAATGAAAGAAATGCGGAAAAGTTTTTTGTACTAGTACATGAACATTATTTAATGTACAATATTTTCGGACCACGGATTAGCAAGACTTTCTTCAACACCTTAACAACAACATTTTGTACGCGTTTGACTAAAAATAAATACATGTAACGCCGCTTTTCGGTTGAGCATCGGGCGCTTGCCGAAAAAATAAGTACACGTGATATAATACTTTACCCCCCCCTCCCCCCTTGTGATATTTCGTGACTTTTTATGGACCCCTCCCCCCCCTTTCGAGCCTCATATGATTAATGGACAGCCCCTTACGCGATAGCCTCAAAAGTTTTACAGGAAAATTAACATATAACATCACGCTTCTAATTCCTGGAGCATTAGGTAAATTACACCCCATTTTTAGTACCCTCACATTCCGCCAGTTATGTTTGAGTACCATATGATAGAGGGATTAGGGGGCAAGCAGGGCACAGACCAAGACTCCGAGCTATTACTGAGCAATTGCCTAACATTCAATAATATTTCCAGGACATAGTTGTTATTTATTTAAATCTAGCCTTGTTATTGGATACAATAGAAATAACCTATCTATCGCTAAATTTGTAGGGAGACAATTTCCAAAATTGAGTCCATTTAAATCACGATAGATTAATTAACAGAATGTCACGCATTTCTAGCAATCCTAATAATATTATAAATACGAAAGTTCGTTAGGATGGATGTTTTTTATTCTTTAACGCAAAAACTACTGCACGGATTTGGATGAAATTAACAGATAGTTTGTAACCTAAATTAACATATAGGATATAATACTTTTATCCCGGTAGTACGATCCCGTGGCGAGCACGGGCGAAGCCGCGGGCATAAGCTAGTCTCTTTATAACACAGAATTTTAACTGCATTCCTTTCTATCAACTAATTCATCCAATTTCTAAGAATAAGTAACATGCAGAGTTAATTCCTCCCATACCAACGAACAAAAACATTATTACACATTCATATAGACATAAATTCAAAAGCTAAACAATCCAATCCTCATTTTGCTAAATAAAATTTATTATACCGGCCATTCACTATTGAAATACCCCGTATTCATATCCATAATTTCAAAAGGCAAGTCCAGTCACACATGGACTATAATGAGGGCACCGCGGGATCGCGCGATTGTCATTGGTGCACTATTGTTTACTTTATATGGTGGCGCTACTGTGCGCTTTTGGACGTGTCTAAATAAGCATAGATCTATGCCTGCGGCTTTGCTTTTACCACGAACCAATATCACTTGAGCTCTTCCTACTTCTGATGTTAAAACTTTTGGGGGAGGCTTCCCAGGTCTGATCAAAATGGTTATCTTTTGAACTGTTACGTATGTTGAACATTGTCAAAGTTAGAGCTTTCTTCTTGCTTGTTGACTTAATTAGTAAGTTGGATATGTGAATGGCAGTGCAATGCGGCCCTGTTCTACGCTAGAACATCGTTATATTGGAAATATGGGTGGCGTCGGCATTAAGTCTCGCGAGATTTGTAAAAGACATCTGTTTGCTTTTGTTTCTTTGGCTGCGGGTTATTTATGCTCCTGAGCTGTTACGAGATTTTGAATATTCATTCGTGTGTATTCGAACTTTATTTTATGTTGGGTATTGAAGTTGGATTGCGATGCGCTACTTTTTTTTTTTTTCTGCCGAGCGTCAAGGTACTTTATGTGCCTGCTTGCTACATTAGTCTAAGGAACCTTTTATTGATAACAAGTACCTGCGCAAACATTTTGATTTCGGTAGTAAAATAATGTATCGATCGAGGTATATACTTTACTTTCCTAAGTGAAAGTGTATAGAATACTTTATAAGTAGATTAGATCCCTATAAATATGTTTTCTTTCTTGCTTTCGATCATTTACATTTACAACTTATGCCCCGCGTAAATATTACTAATTAGCCAAAACTGTGAAAGTGTTCTGGCCTCAGAATTAGTCCTCAGGTATACCCAGTAATTAGATCAAACATCATCCACCCAGGCTTGATCATAAATGTCCACCAAGACTGGAATAGATGAGATGATGGATAACTTCCAAAATATATTCTCTCCTTATAAAGTAATTACGAAAGTGTCTCTTAAGAGCTAAAAACCTGTTATATCTTTTCTAAGTAACTGATGAAACCCAAAGTTCCCATGTGTGGAGACCAGTGACGAAGATTCCATACAACTCGATTCCTACTGGCTTCCCTTTGCAAAATGGCACAGTCAGTATTCTATAGACAAATAATATAATCACATTAAAGATATGTACGCCGGCTTACCTCCTACAAAAATTGACCCTTTGCTACTGGTGTACACATTTATAAAGGCATATCTATTTTCTATATCCATTGCAATTCAACACCGTTATAATAGGAATACCTTATATGCGTAGAATTTATCTAACAGCGCTAAATGGTTTCGAATGGATCTATTTTATGATATTGTTAGTTACAAATGACTGCTATAACATATGAATAGGAGAACGAAATGAATGCAACTGTATGAAGTGGAGTAGATTATCACTTCCTTCGGTTTTCTTATCTTTAAGGGTTTGAAAATTGTTATCGCTGGCTCATCATCTGCTTAGCCTTTTCCCAACTATATTGGGGTCGGCTTGTAGTCTAACCGGATGCAGCTGAATACCAGTATTTTAGATGGAGCGACTGCCTATCTGACCTCCACAATACCGTTAGTACTAGGTAATACGATACCCCTTGGTAAGACTGGTTGTCAGAATTTGACTATTGTTATGGCTGGCTCATCTGATGGAAAACAGTGGGGACCAACGGCTTAACGTGCTTTCCGAGGCACGGAGGAAACTCGGTAAGTATTGGGTAGTCACCCATCCACAGACCAACCTACGGAAGCGCGGCTTAACCTAAGGATCGACCCGAGCGGCTGTTATCATTTAGCCACGATTTCCTTACATAGACACCAATTCTATGTCAAATATTGTTCTTCATGCAGTGACATTTTTTTATTCAGCCTTGCTCTATAACAAGGCTGCTCAACCCCAGGCCACGGTGATAGTTATAAACAGATTTCAGGATTTCAAACCAGATCGAAAAAATAAATGTTTTTCCTTACAAACCCATTCTTAGTAAGCCAATATCCATCTAAAAATTACAAAAATAACATTTTTTTTTGCACAGTAGTCATCAGGAATTGGTCCAAAAATGTTACAAGAGGCAATTTTTATTTACTAGATGGCCTACCGGTTGACAAGGAATCAAAATTTTGGTCCACCTTCAAAATAAGTTGAGCAGCCTTGCTCTACACGGTTCGAATTTTGCATTGCCATTTGCACTACCATTTTTCTTTAACAAATTGCAAGCCATCTAGCTATCATGTTCAATATAACGACGCCGATATTTTTCAGCTGGATGCATACTATACGTACTTTAGGAAGGACACACTAACTGATGACGTCATTAGTCGGTGCCGGCTTGTAACAAGAACTTTTGTTAATAAATAGTATGCAGCGAGACAACGCAGTGACGGGGCGAGATGAGAAGATTTTGGAGATGTGTTTGGTATCTTTACTTTTAAAACTTAATTACGTATTGGTTACCTACAAACAAAACAAATTAGGAACAGGGAAATTAGGGTTGGAATTAGGAACAGTATAAGTTTTTACTATATTACGACAAAAAATAAAACTTTGAAATAAAAGAAAATGCTCTATAATTGTAAATTTACTATCAATTCATTTCAGTATTGAAAAAAGATATGTCGATATGTTGTGATATGTCGTGATGGCCCAGAGGTTAAGGCCTCGCCTCTCATGCATGAGGTTGTGGGTTCAAATCCGGGCAAGTACCAATGTGATTTTTTTAATTCATATGTACTTTCTAAGTTTATCTTGGACATCACACACATTGGTGAAGGAAAACATCGTGAGGAAACCTGGACTTATAATTAATATAAGTCTGAAATCGCCAACCCGTCTTGAGCAAGCGTGGTGATCAATGCTCGTGCTTTCTCTGTATGAGAAGAGGCCTTTGCCCAGCAGTGGGACAGTAACAGGATGGTATTATTGAAAAAAGAAGAATGTTATGTAGAAAGTGTAATATTGTTGTGGAACGTCTTTCCTAATTAATTGTCTTGAACTTGCTTTAACGAATAAAAGTATTTCATAGTTATATTTTAATTTGTTTTTTATTGGTTGTGGAGGTCAGATAGGCAGTCACTCCTTGTAAAATACTGGTATTCAGCTGCATCCGGTTAGACTGGAAGCCGACCCCAACAAAGTTGGGAAAAGGCTAGGCAGATGATGATATTTTCATTGAGTAGAAGAAGCTACACATGATTTTCTCCACAAAAAAAGTGTATAAGCACTCCCAGGTTTCCTCTAGAATATATTTATATCCCACATAATCTTTGAAACTAGAACAGTATGATAAACAACTGGAACTTTCACTTTTTCTTACTTTCCTACAACGGTAAGGAAATTTAAACCTTACCGTAGAAACATAAAAGACTTTTATTTCGATATAACAGGGATTATTTACATACTACAATACTATAATAGTAAAAAAAATGTGTAAAAGTATCAAAAGGGTTACAGGGCGTCAAAAACTTCGTCCACATCGCTGTCAACAGGAAAAGTGCCCAGAAGGCTGGCAGCATTGCCACGTTAGATGGCAATGCTGATTCGTTGGCCAAAAAATAGGCCCAATAATACATTAATACCGTAGAATATCTACATCAAACTTATTATAAGACTAGCTATTGCCCGCGACTTTCGATCGCGTGAAATTACTAAAAAAAAATGTACTTCCCTATTTGAATCGTATTTGGTTTTAATTTTTTTGCATGGAACTCTAATCCTTTTCCTATAATAAAAGTAGTATTCTAAGTTACTCCTTATAACATCAGCTATCTGCCAGTAAAAGTCCCGTCAAAATCAGTCCAGTCGTTTCGGAGACTAGCCGGAATAAACAGACAGACAAAAATTAAAATATACTTTATATAAAATATACGTTTTATTTTAAATACTTTTGCATGCAAAAAGTTAAAAGCTGATATTTTGAAATTACAGACAGACTTCAATTTTATTTATTTGTATGGATTTAGGCGTTATCAATTCTGGCTAACTGTACATGTTGATGAACTATGATAGGATTTTAAATTTATTCCTCTCATCAATGAGATTCAGTACTATTTTGATGTAGAGAATAATATATTAGTTCCAAGAATGAAATAGTAGGTAAGGTTGGTAACTAAGTTGTACTGTTTAACGTTATTTAAGTATATTTTGCTGCCAATATGGTTGTTATTTGGATAAATTAAATACATTATTAGGACTTGTTTAAGTAACAATGACCTCATTGCTTGGTAATTTGAGGTAAACTAGCGAATTGTAAAGGTCATAGGTTCGAACCCATACAATCATGCACTTTACTTTTTGTAAATTGTATTTGAACACTACTGCTCCCAAAGAGGAAAACATCGTGAGGAAACCAGCATGTCCTAGAATAAAAATTTCGTAGACATATGTTACATCAACCACACTGGGCACCATTCACGGCTAGGACACATATGTGGGAGAAAATTGCGGACATTTGAAGAAAAAAACCCCGTTTTTTTTTCATTTGAATTATGCAGTATAATTTAACAGATTTTATTTAAAAAAAAATGTTTTAGTATCAACTGTTTGGTATTTTTTACAAAATTCCGGACGTTTTAAAATATCCCCCGCATTCCGGACACTGAGTTAAAATTCTGGAAAATTCTGGACATGTGGCCCTACACATGGAGCACATTGTCTGTTTATGAACATTTGAGAATAAGTCACTTTTGGCGGTAATAAAACCCTTTAGGTTTACAACAACATTGTATATACTAGTGGTTTAGGCGCAATACTTGTAGACCATATACCTTGTTATCCTACAGAAACAGTAATATTAAAATCAAACTTGTTATAACCCACTTAAAACATATTCTTAGACAAGACAGTCTCTCAATCGACATAATTGTTGATATTAGCATGTATCTGCTAGTTCGACCGTTTGCCTAGTGCCTGAGTTTCGATCTAGGTTTTAATTAATAGCCTAGTTTTATGCTAAAATTAAGTGGGTGTCACGGTTTAGATCTGATTATATTTATGACAGAATTAATTAATTAAAATTTAATTGTATGTTAATAGGGCCATTCACTTGATTGAAGGATCGTGGAGTTAATGATGAAAGATATCAGGAGTTAAGAGGTTTATTCCAGGATTCAGGTTTGGATGCTAGGAAGACCGTTTTTATTTGATGAGTCTTGAAAGAGCACCGTCCTTTGGTGCTCTCCAATCGGTAAAGAAAACGGAAACGGGCATGGCTCACGAACGAAAAAAGTCATCCACATTTGACACCCACAGCACCGCAGTGTTGCCAATGTTATAGTGTGGACAAAATTACATCTTGTTCAATCGAGCAAGTTTAGCTTTCCACCTTATTAGTATGAGCATTGCAAAGCACTCAATTTTATTCATTAGTGATATATTATAATCAACGTATTGGATTATATTCAGCTACCATATCGTGATACCCCGTAATAATCAAACTATAAATAATTGCCAGCAACACCCTTATATTAATTAAAAGACATACAAAACTTGCGTGCGCATAGACAATACGGGTGTATTTACGTAATAAAGAATCAATAAGACTAAAACCATGTTAAATCAACATTGGGCGAAGCAAGCAAAGACAAGAAACGAATCCGGCAATTTATGGTAGCGTTCGTGAAGAGTATAGAGTGACTAGACGCGGCAGACGAGTTTTCTTTGTCAGTGACCAGACTGAGATGTTCGAATTGTAGTCTTTAGGTAGTTATTGTTTTTCTAGACTAGAGTATGGAGCTGGTTTGAGAGATGTTTGTTTATATCTGTATTCGTAGCCTGTTGAAGCCAATGGGCTCGCGCCCTACTATAACATGGGTCTGTGCGTCACGAACACCAATATGTAAACACTTAACATCTTTTAAAAGCGTTTTTCTCCTACTGTTCTGATAAAAATTTCATTTTGTTCTAAACATAGTATTCTGGAACTCATATTTTTATTAAAAAAAAGATCCTATCCCCAAGTTCCAATCGTCATTTCTCGCGAAAATAGCTTTTAAATTTAGGAAAGTGTATACATAATGGTGCTCGTGAATGTACTACTCATAGGTATCTAAAGCTCTGCCTTATCCTTCAGGAATTACATGCGTGATTTTATTGTGTGTGTGGTACAGAAGAATTTAGAAAATTAGTAATTTTTCTTATTTATTAGGTGATTTGTTGGGTAAACATAATATTATATGCAAGGATATTTTCCATTTCATAACGTAATGACATGAACTTGAAGAGAATGCTCATGGTAAAAACATGAGCCAAACATCAAGGAAAAAATAAAGATATTTTAAAATAATTTATAAATTTATTTTTGAATAAAATCTTAATCTCACAATACTTTTCTTTATGTAACACATTCAGGTACTCTCTACAGCTTCATAAGTCTACATTCCCGAGCCTAATTTTATTAGGAACACGCCCGCACCCGAAAAAGGCGCGAAACACACGCGATATAAAAAATGGCGCCGAGCGATTTGAATGCGTGAATTATTGTCTTTGGACCAGAAATAATACACCTTCGGAAAATAATATGGCAACACCAGCGAAACGTAATCGTGATAAATGGAAGTGTGGAAAGCTTTTGTGTAATAAGATCAGGGTTCTGTTTTCAAATAGATATGTGTGTAGGGAGGTATTTTGCATGTGTGCTTTAGATTTTCATATTACTTTTTTCTTATTTCGATGAAAATCGAAAGGTGTTATTATTGATGGTCCACGTTATTGGCTTATTGTGCATTAATTATCATTATAATCGTCATATCAGTTGGAAGATTTTTTTGCTTGTGTTTTCCAGTGGACATTTTGACACCCGCTATAGAATGGGATAATCACCGGTAAAGCTTACACAGCACAAGCTTGAGTACAAGATTGATTGCGTTTTTGTTGATTGAGAGCAGTGGTGATGAAATAAATAAACTGGATCTAACTCTATATACCTAGATCTTCTTCTTTAAAGTATTGAAAGTTATTTTCATTTATGTTCCTTCTAAACTAGTTTTCGAGATTCTAGGTCAATACTTTAGTCGAACGTGCCTTATCACAAAGTTTCCAGTTCCACCGTTATGATTCTCTGGACATATCACAATATCCACCACCGTGACGGGTTTCCACATTCTGCTTAGGTACGTACTTTTTTTTTTAGTTTTTTTTAGTGCTTAACTAACCTGGTGTCAGAGTTTTTATGCCGCCCATGGGCCTCTGGTTTGGCCTCAATATCTCTCAGGCATGCTGGTTTGGTATCCTCACGATGTTTTCCTTCACCGAAGCAAAAGATACTGTTATAATAAGCAAGTAGTAAGTAAGTACTTCGGTAACCCAGGTACTCTCCGCGAGATCGTCAGCAACATCAAGGTGCTGCTGGCCTTTCTCGGGGAGTTAGAGTGGATTGAATAGATCTCCCACCCGCACGCAAAATACGCACTTTGACGTGGAGTAGCGGAAACCAGCCCGTTATACAATACAATACGCACATGAATCCGAAAAATCAATGCATGTCTCGGGTTCGAACTCGAGACCTATGACTTGGCAGTCTGACGGTCACACCACTAGGCTATCACTGCTATAGGTACGTACTTATCTACCTACGTATACGAACAAAACCTACATAATCTTTAACAAAAAGACCTCGTTATCTTTTTGCATATCCTTGGCAGTCTCAGATCATTGGCTGGTTTGATGACGTTCATTATTTGCAGTCATTACGGTAATGAGCAATAGGCAATGAGAGACAGGAAGCCTGCGTTGTTAGTGGACTAGAAAAGACGTTAATTTTGATGTGGAGAAGAAAAAATGTAGGAAGTGGTGTAGGAATGCTGTTAGCTTAGACTTTGAGGAGCTCGTGGCTAAATAATAACAGCCGTTTGGGGTCAATCTTCAGGTTAGATTGCGTTTTCTAAGGTTGGTCCGTGGATGGACCCATTACATACCGAGTTTCCTCTGTGCCTCGGAAAACACGTTAAGCCGTTGGTCCCGGTTGTCATTTCTAGATTTTTGACAGTTGTTACAGGTAGTCAGTGGCCCAAAAGTCTGATAACCAGTCTTACTAAGGGGTATCGTATTACCCAGTACTCACCGAGTTGTGGAGGTCAGATAGGCAGTCACTTTATGTAAAATAATGGTATTCAGCTGCATCCGGTTAGACTGGAATCCGACCCCAATATAGTTGGGAAAAGGGTAGGCAGATGATGATGATTTGTGATAGAAAGCAGTTGATGTACGCCAATCTTCGTTTTTCCTGTATTAGATGCATAACTTGATAGCTGAGATGAAAAATAGCTACTACTTGCTTAACATCACGATCACCAGGTCAGTGTGGAAAATAAATGACATGTTTTAAAAAGAGAGAGACGCAATTAAAGTTGCTTCGCGATAAATACATGCTATTAACGGTGTTGCCATAATAAATATAAGATGTTATACACGATTATAGGACCTGTTAGAGATTTGTCATGGTCAGCAGAAAAATATTGGTATGATACAATTATGGGATTGTTATTCTCTATCATGTGAAGAAGTTATCGATCTTATCATTTGAAAAGAAGCCATTTTCTTTTCTTCGATTCAGCCAGAACTGTAAGTTAGCCTGTATATGATGCAGGTCAGAAGTAATAATAATAAGTGTAAGTAGTAAACTTTTGTGAGGTGTGGCGTGCCGTCTATGTAAATCGCTGTAGAGTAAGCATAATATCACAATATGAAGATAAAAATTGTACTTATCGTAAGTCAATGGCTGTTTGATAACCTTATGACTGCGTCAGATCACGTTCGCTGAATTTGAAGATTTCCTATCGATACGTTATCAAAAATTATTATTATAATACTCCCCAATATTTTTGTCTTTACAAATTTCATACAATTTTAAATATTCCATTAAAAACACAATATAAAAACATTTAAAAATATAAAAACCACCGGTTTCCAAACTACCGGCGGGCAGGCTTCCAGAGAAAGGAACCTCCTAACAGTACAAGCCGTGTCCAGGAGTAGCACTTTCTGAATCAAGCCCTTGATCCAACGAGAGTCTCCTCAGGCGTTGGTGGAGGCTCTTGGCAATGAAGCCATTAGCTGATATGACTATCGGCACAATGATCGCTGAGTCCACATCCCACATGATCGATTTATATGACTAGGTAAGTACTATTACTATATTAAATCTCCCGTCTACCTTACCTACACATCTTCACCGCTTCCTTATTTGGTAAGGCCGTATACGCATCTGCATATGACCATATCTCTTTATTGATCAATCGCTTAACGGGTAGTTCTAATCATTTGGCGTCTCCAATCTTAATGAATATCCGCGTGATGGGGCTACCAACATGCGGTCGTTAATGCCTTCTGAGCCTTAAACGGTGATTGGAAGAAAGTTTCAATGCGGGATTAATTAGTGTGTGGTAGCAGGATAAAACATATTAAATATTGATTTCTCTTTAACGAATGTTTTACGTCGTGGCAGGTGGAAATTGTGGACGAATATTCGTATTTCATTTCGTTTTATGGTCGAAATGAACTTGTTGCGCCGACTTTTAGTTACATAAAGGGTGTAACAAGATACTTTACGAAGCCGAAAAGCACTTGTTTTCCCCGTCATTGCGATCATTTTTTTGTTCTAGACCATACCTGGGAACCTTCTAGATACGGAGATATTGGGGGTCAAAGTTCCAACTTATTCACAACTTTTTTTTAAATACATGTTTTTAATGTAAGCCCTTTACTTTAAACGCCTCCACGACCCCCATACTATTCAATCCATCAATCAGTACAGTGTTTTGAGTGCGTTACGTTGAGTCGAACCGTAAATTTACCCCCAAAAAAAAGTCGTTCGCAGCAATATTTTCTTCGTAAAGTTACTTAGTTTGTTGAACATAATGCTTGGTGTGAAGAAGGTGTTGATGATGTTTTCAAATTAATGTGGGGGTTACTACACACGTGCTTTGGCAAGGCAGGGTGGCAAAGTAGAAGAAGTGGTTGTTGCTACTTGCTACTTATAGAACATAACATCACGCCTGTAGCCCCCGAGGGGTTAGGCAGAGGTTTACCCATTAGTACACCCACATTTCACCAGTTATGTTTAAGTCCCATGTAATAGGGGACGAGCCTATTGCCATCAACCGGGAACAATTTCAGACTACGTGGCTGCTACTGACAAATTCCTGATGGAAAAACCCAATAACACTTTCCCGACCGGGGAATCTAACCCAGGACCTCATGCTCAGCAGCCGCGCTTGCGACCACTCGTCCAACGAGGCAGGCTACTAAGTACTTATTACTGCTTATTCTCCTAAGCGATATCATAAGGAAACCTATTTTAATAATATCAACAAAATGACCTGTGTCGAAGTAGACTGCCAGGAACTAAACGACAAAATTATCTTTAGTTAGGTTGGTAGTAACTTGGACCGATATAAGGTTCATAACTGGTACCAACATAGCGAAACAAAACCATTGCACCTACTCTATTACATAAACATGAAATAATACTCTACATACAAATAACTTTATCGGGCATAGATTTTAAACGCTTTATCTAAAACTACCAGAAGGAATTCTTCCTACGTTCAGAATTCACTTTGCGGTACAAAATAAACTCAATAGTACATTACTATAACTTCAGTGTCCCATTCATACGACAATTCTAAGATAATAGGCATTCTGAGCGACACAAAATTTCCATACATACTTTACTCAACCACACTTTGTAATAAGTAAAACGATAATTTCCCTATAAATTTTACAATAAAAGCGAAATACCTTACATGCAAATGAGTCTATATGCGTAATAATCTGGCTAAAACTGCCGATTTGTACGACAAATATATGAAACTCGCGGCTTATTACGTCAAGCGAGTTTATGTGGCCAATAAGCCTGTATCGGTGGGTAATACTAGCGTTCTATTAAATGTGCTATCGGTAATAATATCTACGTGATAGAATGAAATGGTGCGCTCGATGTTGGTCCTCTTATGAGGCTACAATATCGCTTTCGCGTATCAGAATTGCTAATAAATGGCGGGAATGTGTGCCAGTCGGGTGCGCGGGCTATGCTTATTAGTGAGACGACGGTGGCGCCCTCGAGACAATTGCGGCGCGGCTGTGAACTAGATTGGATATGGGCCGACGGTTGACGATCTCTTTTGTTTTGCACCTGTTGTTGTAGGCTTTGGTTTAGTTTGTTTATTGGATAAGGTGCGATTTATTGTTTACGGATGTCAATGAATTACAATATTTATGCGGTAATATGATTGTCTGTTGACTTATGGTAATGGTAATTAGGCTTTTTGGTAATAATAACTTTTCTTTTTGATTTAAAAATCGAATTGAAATCGAAATCCAAGTAATAACTAAGGTGGTAAAAATTTAAAACTCGTTAAAAGGGGGTTGTTTTTTAGTGTTTTGTTTGTACCTTTTGGTGATTTATACTATGGCGAAAAAGTACAGATAGTCCATTTTAATTAAATTGTACTCTAATTGTCACTTATTTTTTAAAGAATTTGCCCATGATTTAGTTTGTTTGCTGCTTTGACACCAACTACCATATAAAAAGAAATAAAGTAATAAATTGTTTACTACATTTTTTTTAGAAAGCACATTCCTCTTATTTTTCCGCTACCTACATGCTGGCAGGAAAATCACAATAACAACACATAAAACAAAAACGTTGAGCACACCTGCAAGGAAGCGACGTCACAATATAGGTTAGGGATACACGGTAGCCAGCCTCCAACGCGCATCTCGCATGCATCCAGTTTATAGATAAATGATCGAGATACAGCGAGATTTAAGAATATGCGATACGGTGCAGCCTCAGGGAGTTCATTCATATGTATCTAGCCTTAAATCGCTAATAGCAGTAGCCCGGTAGGCCGTGTTAATTTATAAGTTCACGCTTGCTTCCTTTTTTGGGTAGGTAGGCTTGGGGCAATGGTAATGTGTGGGTACTTTGGTTTGGTGTGATTGTGGCTTGAGGGTGTGGCAACAATGTGTTGGGTCTTAAAAGAGGGTTGGGTTTGGTTGCGTCATTGCTGTCTTGGTTTTATTTTATTTTAAGTGTGTGGGGGATGGTTTTAAGTCTTATCAGACTGCCCCGATGAAGGTTTCAATTTGTTGATCTTGCCACAGCAGAAGAAGAGAAGTATGGAAGAAGAAGACATGCTGCGCTGACCCCAAATAAATTGGGATAAGAGCAGGAAAATGATGATTTGACCACAGAAAAAACAGTCAAAAACTGAAACTAGAAGAACATAGCAAATGAATGGCAGTCAGATTAGTTTTCAGACATAAAAACTCGGGATTCTGACTTCTATGAACATTCTTTTGAAAGGCCTAGATTGAGAACTTCCCAGGCTTTAACTATTAAGGACGGTGATGTTGTCTGCTTCGCTGGTCTAGTGGTCACAAGAGCTTCTGCTGCGCATTTGATTCTCAAATCAAGCAAAGTAGTTTTGGTAATTTTTCATCAGGAATTTCTCTGAAGCACACCGCGATGTCTGGATTCGTACACTGCTGATGCTAAAAGGCTCGCTCCCTACATTAGACATAAACATAACGAGTGAAGTCTGTATAACACTTCCGGGATTACAGTCGTATAATTAAGTGCCACGTTGGATTTTTGGGACAAGCTCGGCACACTATTCCCAAACCACTGGACCTCCTAAAAGCCAGAATCAACAGTGGCGACCACCAGATAAGCGCCGAGATAATGAGGCTAAACGAAGTCCTAGAGAAACAATGGCCATGGCCATGTTGGTTTATCATAAGTACCCATAGTAAGTTACATACCAACACATCACAGTCACGTGTAACCAACTTCTTCAACTCTTCAATCATTACCTACAAAATACCAATGTCTTGTCCTGTCCCTTTACTCCTCGAACCCATTAATTTTCCCATGACTTGTCACAGCATGTATCACCATATTCGTACAACCGTTATCTTTATGCTACATTTCTAATTAAGAGCAGGCCTACTACTTCATTAGCCTGACGTCGCTGATTAGACTAGCCTTATCAGCTCGCGCATGGCAGGGCGTATGTGTGCTGATAGCATCGTAATTGTTGTATCAGTTATTGATGTAATCGGGCTTATGTTGACGGGTCTACCGCTGCTACCGGTTGGGGTAGTGCCTGTGATGTTGTGTAGGGATATTAAATGAGCATGTGTAGGCGACTGCTCATTCGCAAGAGTAAGGATGAAAGGTCTGTTTCTGAGCTCTTTTTTATGACAAAATGTGTGAACATAGGATTTGAAATCCAAAAATAATAGGTATTTCTGAAAGATGGCATGTATAGGAACGATGACTCTCTCTTGTGGAAAATCTTAATCATGTAATGTTTGCTGTCATTTGTAGATCTTTGACAGTCGTTACAGGTAGTCAGTGGCCCGAAAGTATGACAACCAGTCTTACCAACGGGTACCGTATTACCCAGTACTAACTGGTTTGTGGAGGTCAGATAGGCAGTCGCTCCATGTAAAATACTAGTATTCAGCTGCATCCCGTTAGACTGGAAGCCGACCCTAACATAGTTTGGAAAAGGCTAGGCAGATGATGATGATGTTGGTAAGTAATTTGGTAAGGTTGTGTGGAAGATGGCAACAAGTTGAAAAGAATATTCTTGGGGAAGTGTGGAAACTTTCGCTCGTGTTTAGAAATGGAAGATATTACACAGTTTCTGGAACAAAGATCATCGATATGTCAAATTCAAGTTGCGATCGGAAGCCCATCATTCATTCAACCAATCACACAGTTTTAAGAATTAATTCGTAAGCTAATTTTTGAGTTGATTTTCAATCCAAAAACCGAGGGACCGAATGATGCTGACAACAGGGGTATTCCTCAAAGCACAATTATTTTTAAGCGCAACCAACTAAGCGCAACAAAATTATTCCTCGAAACGCAACCATGATGAAAAATAGAGATGAGTATGATGGATTCATTAACGATATTTTTCATCATGGTTGCGCTTTGAGGAATACCCTGACAACAGAAGACACTTTTGTCGGCATGCAGATACAGTCGTTACTATAGCAACCCGATTAATAAACTCCTAATCAAAACAACTACTAATCTACCCACCCACAATCAATACAACTAAAACAGATTACGTAAACACAAAACAGTACACTTCGCACGTTACTGTCGGCGACATTTTGTAAGCTTGGTACAATTGCAATTACGGCGGGCGCCGGCTAGTAACAATTTGTTTTGTAATGCTCGCTTTACCATTTAATGTATGTGTGTATGTTTGTGTGTTTGTTGCTTAAGAGTATGCGTAAGCTGGGTGTGTAATTAACGGAGTAATTAATATTTTAGTCTGGGTTCTAGAATTAGTTTTGTCGTGGGTTTCGAAATTAGGTAACGCATGTGTTGGTTGAGAGAAGTGTGGCAAATTAGTAATAACTTTGGCTGGTTTTACAAATAAAAAAGTCAAAAAGTGAAAATTATCGTCCTAATTCCTCATCATTACAAGAACTGGAAAAGTGTCTCGAAAAGCCGTTGGTCCCGGCTGTCATTTGTAAATTTTGCAGTTAGTCAGTGGCCCGAAAGTTTGACAACCAGTCTTACCAACGGGTACCGTATTAACTGGGTTGTGGAGGTCAGATAAGCTGTCGCTCCACGTAAAATACTGGTATTTAGCTCGATAAGACTGAAAGCCAACCACAATAACATTGGGAAAAGGCTAGACAGATGATGATACTCTAGCTGTATCTTCTATCAGTAACAACTTGATGATTGTGGAAAGTGATAATTTTCTTTAAAACTGTTCTCTAAAGTGTTCAAAAACTATGCGTCCTAGCTAAGCTTGGTTTTGTCGCCTATCTCACCTGATGGTAAGCGATGATGCGGTCAACGGTACTTGCTAAGTATGAAGTAATCTATTCCATGACCGGCCACAGGTTGACCGAAGCAAGGAAAACCTGTTCAGGTGGAGATTCATAGATGACTCTGCCCTGGAGTATAAATGTGGTGTTGCCCCACAAACGATGGAACCCTTGATATCGTGTCCTGCCAGTCCTGTTGCATGGACATCATAGGAGCCAATGGACGCTACTAAAAGTACCAAACTCGTCGCCAAATGGGCTGACTCAATTTAAATTTTCATCGACACGTTAAGAAGAAGAATGACAGTTAATTTAAGTTTTTAAATGTACCGTTTATGCACATAAGTATCTGCAAAGTAGTAGTCTGCAAATCTCGCAATCGAAGTAAGGTTTGCTGTAAAAAAACCCAATTCTGGGTTAAGCTCGCCTTTGTGCTGCGGGACTGTTCGAAAGAGATACGTGGCCCTGGAACACAAAGGGCAAAGAAGGAACATGGATGGGTTTTAGTCAGTAAAAGTCTGACACTCCCTCCCACTCCACCCAGAGCGGGGGGGGGGGGGGGCTATTTGATAATTTCCCAACCCAAAAAAAAGCTCGCCTTTGTACATAAGCTTTATGTTGTAATTTTGTGTGTATCTCTCTTAATTTTGTGTGCAATAAAGAATAAGAATGTCCAATTGGAGATGTTATCCCAAAGTTATAGCTTTCGAAAGCACAGACAAGGATGATAGGCTCTTATAGGAAATCCAGTTAACCATATACAAATAATGACAAAGCAAGATGATTACAAAAGGTTTAACGACCAGTTAGTTTTCATCATTCTAGAGCAAACTGAACCATTTAAAACGGTTATTTTGCGTAGGAAGAATACGAGGCGTAATTCACCTCACACCCAGAAGGCTAAAGTTAATTAAAAGGCCTGTATGAAAATATTAATGACTTTATCGTAAATGGTGCTAAAATTAAATGGGATGTCGTTAATGAAATCGAAACTTCTAAACTACCGTTTGAAATAAGACATAATTATTTCCGTTCGAAAACACGACATCGACCTTTATGTTATGTAACGTCTTTACATATATAGAATCTTACACATAAAAGTCTTCTATATGCCTGTTTTTATGACCTACTTCAAAAAAAACAGGCGTTAGATTTAATTCATAGTTTGGGCAAGTTTCTCAATTGCAGTTCGGTTGATGGTATTATGCTCCTCATGCATGGAACTTAAAACAACTGCTGAAATGTGGGAGTATCACAGGGTGTACTTATAGGTCCATCACTGTTTGATCCTTCACGAAAAATAGGCGTGAAGATGTGTTAATTACTTGTGTGACAATATGACTGTATCAAACATAGCCAGATCAAGCGAATAATAAAATTTAAAAAAAAATCACAGCGTTGAAACTTAAAAAATAAATTTCTGAATAACAAGAGACTTAAAATAAAAAAGGCAACTTAATGATCCATCCAACATCTCACAGCCTCCCTATTCCCAAACATCTCAAAAAACAGCCATAAACACACAACCATTTACCATATTATCATAATTAAACCTAACTTCAACATGAAGAAAATCAAGATAAGGGCGGGTCCACACAACACGTACGTCGGTCGTGAGTTAGGGTTGCATAACACTGGTTAAATGTTGTATAATAAAAGTTTAACGCGAAAGTAACAATCGACCGATCTCGCGTCGTGACCGTTACAGATAAGTGGACATGTGGACCTTGCATAAGGATATACGGCTATTGTCACATTGGAACGGTAAAATGGGTATTTGTTCTGAAAGGAGGTGCAGTTTACTTAGAATGTACACGGTCGTATCAGACAACAGGTCTGGACCTTCAAAGAAACGGTACCACAAGTAATTGTTTGGAAAGCTAATAAAAAATATACTGATACTGATACTGCTAGCCTGCGTCATCCCACTGCTGGGCAAAGGCCTCTTCCCATGACTTCCAGTTGTTTCGATCCAGGGCTAATGTGAGCCACTGGTCGTTGGTTCTGTCCAGCTCGTCCCGCCATCTTCTACGAGATATGCCGCGAAAAAAATAAAAATAAAATAAATTTACACTTAAAAATACATGTTAAAAACTAGTCACAATAAGAAAGCACACGAGTGTATTGACACAAATCTGATCCTAATCCCCAAACTAGGCCTGCACCTGTATTTTAGGGGTCAGAGTTTAGCTATGGGTTCCATCAGGTAATCTCATTAAAAATACAAGTTTTCAACAGCATCTACATAGTATAATATACAGGGTGGAAGGGACATTGCTGCACAAACGATTACCACGTATTCATTACATCATTCCGAATTGCCCCCTTCATAGATTTTCTTTCGAAAATTAAAAATTTAATCAACTGTTCCATACATTTTGACCGTGTAAGTATTGCACTATTGTAGGAAACAGCAGATTTTCGTTTAATTGCCGATGAAAAATTTCTTCTATAATATTGCCGGCTTCTGATTTGGGTAATTGCGACTACAGTTAGTCTAGTCCTCTAAGCAAATGCTGGCTGTATGTATTTTTAATAAATATCAATGTCGTTTTGAAAAGTTACTGCAAAGCCAATTATGTAATTACGGCAATATCCATAAGTTATAACGGAAATATCCTGTCCTGCTTGATGTGTAATTCCACCTGCACCTCGAGGGACCTGTCCGAAGTCACCACCAATGCTGTCGAGGTGACAAAGTTCTAGTCGAAGGTTATTTGAATGTAATGAAGAAAATCATCGACACGACGAAGAAGAAGAAGAAGACGGAAAAGTCTTCCGAGGAAAATCAACTTGAGCAAGAACTGACTCAAATATCTATCTATAGGCCATGATAACAATTCGCTAGTAAATTGATTATTCCGTAAGTTATACAAATTTTAGTTTAAAGTAATCAAAAACCATGCACCCAAAAGAAAGTGTTTGTAAGCAGCAAAAGTAACCTACAAAATGAAGTAAAAATATTGACTCTAAACCAATTATTTAAAGAGTTATAACCATTTGAACATAGCCACATAGACTCCACAATGTGGCAAGTACCCCGTTCTTTGTTTGAGAGGTATGTAAGGCACCAATTTTATGAGTGAGAGTAAGACGCCAGCAAGATAAGAGATAATTGATAATTTGAAGTTAGATGAGAGTACTATCACATGTGTGAACATCTCCTAACTCCCTCACATCATTACACTGACATGCCACTACACGTTTATACTAGCGCCATTGGACTTACGACCAACCATACCTTTTCCAACTTCCCAACAATACCCACGGATGGCCGTAGTCGTACGTAATACCGAGTTTATTGTAATTGCTTGTATCGATATAGGCCAATGTGGTCGTTTTGTTTGCTGGTCGTTAGATGGTTGTAATTGTTGGCCAGTAAGGAAGTGAAGCTGGTGTGCCTTTGAATCTTAATGTCGGTAAAGATTAGGACTTGGTCTATGGTGTAATAAATGGGAGTGTTGCTGTTGATGAAGTGAAAAGCCTAATTAAAATAAGAAAAAGACGAAAATAAAAATAATTATGTATATGAATGTAGGATGATGGAGACTGCACTCAATTTAAAGAAGAATAATCAAGAAACGTGAAGGGATATTAAAGTAGTTTTTGATAAAAAAAGCAGTGATGTGCGATTCGGGCTCGCGCATTAAGAGTTCCGAACCATCGTAGTACTAGCCCCCTTTAATTTATTATTTGTTGTTATAGCAGCAACAGAAATACACATTCTGTGAAAATTTGAACTGTCTACCTATTACGGATCATGAGGTACAGCCCGCTGACAGATAGACTGACGGACGGATGGATAGTGGAGGCTTAGTAATAGAGTCCCGTTGGTTACCCCGCCTTCGGGTACGGAATCCTAAAAAGTAAGTTAAATATGAGAGAAAGCATAATGCTTTAAAACAAAGGAAATAAAGTGATTATCAGGAACGTATATTAGTATTTCAAACAGAGACACTAACAATGAATTTGATTTATGACCCTTATTTTGGAGACGCCTATTGCTTGTGATAACAGCACTTTACATCATTTGGGTTAGTCAAACAAAATACTACATCAACGTATCACGAACATTATAAATTCCCGGTACAGATTTAATTAAAGAAAATGCTCATAATTATACAGTACATTCACGGCTTCCATTGCAATGTACACTTCAGTAATTTCATACTTGGCCGAGCATAAAAACTTTTTACAGTGATTAGCAGATTATTAAACAATTACATGACCATAGCCTGGGTACTGGCCAGTAAGATTTTATTGCATTGTCTCGTTAGATTTATATAGCGTATAAATAGAGGCATTGTTGCGAAGGCCAGTGTGATGTAATTGGTAGAATGTATGCAGAAATAGGTACGGTCTTACCCTAGAGTCTGACGCATAGCATGCATACTGTGTTAAGTAGTATAGATAAAAAGCTTTTTTGCAAAAAATAAAACCGACTTCAAAAACACAAAAAAGTGAAAAATAACCCCTGCGTAAACAATGCATATTTATGCGATAGCAGAAATCGCGGTTGATTTGCTGTCATTTTTTAAAGAGTTCCGGTGTCTGTCTCCGAAACTCATAATCTGATCTATATGAAATTTAAATGGGACCGTTTCGGAATAAACCCCTTTCGAAAAAAAAAAGAATTTTGCAAATCCGTCTATATATGACGGAGTTATGCCCGAACATACATAAAAAAAATATATATATATAAACATCAGAATTGAGAACCTCCTCCTTTTTGAATAAAGTCGGATAAAAATAAGAAATACTTATAAGGTGCCAAGATGGTGGAGAAAGGATCTTTCTCTTCTTTTTTCTTTCAAAGTCAATTCATGTAGACAAGTAGTCGAGTACCTATCAGGGTGTAGCGGTGGATACAGTAGCAGTGCTTGGTCCTAAACTCACAGTATCGTTTACATCTAAGTACTTGGTTGACAAATAATGAAATAACATGTCGGCCTATTTAAAAAAGAATTATAAAAAGGATTTTCCAGTTCTTCAAGCTCAGTAACTTCAGCTCAGTAGATTCTTTGCTCTATGCAAACGCATGGAACTCAAATCTTACTACTGCATACTGTTATAAATGCGCAGAATTTTGATGGACAGATGTTTGTTACTCAATCACGCCAAAACGGCGGAACTGGATGAAATTTGGTACAAAGATAGATTATATACTGGAATAACACATAGGCTACTTTTATTTTACTCACACATACACATCAAAACTTCCACGCGAACGAAGTCGCGGGCAACAGCTAGTTTTTCCAAATAAATTTTAACTTCAAGACACCAAACCAACTAATAAATCAGTTAAAACACTCCCAATATTTTGATTCAACTTAAACTATTTAATTGCAATACGAACACAAGCGAAGCTCATGCTAGTCCACATTGTGCAGGTCCGTACAATGCGGACAGATAATCAGGTGTTACCCGGTCCCCTATAAAGCGCGGAATGGAAACACCACGGGACTATACTGATACAGGGTGCGGCTAAATGATAATTATATTCGATTGGAAATGTATCGGTTTGGCTAGTAAGTATGGCAGAGATTAGATAATATTTTTGTACAAGTATAAGAAGAACGGTGTAAAAGAGGACATTGAAAAAGATTTAAAGTTCAAACTGTGGTAATGCACTTTTTTTTTTAAACTTTGCCCCACACTAGGATTTACTCCTGTTCCTCGTTTTTTTATTAACCGAATTCAAAAAGGAGGAGGTTATCAATTCGGACGTTTTTTTATGTACGTTCGGACATAACTCCGTCATGTATAAGACAGATTTGCAAAATTCTTTTTTGTTCGAAACAGTTCACCCACATGTCGACAGTCAGGTATGTTAAGTTCCATTTTATTGGGGATAAGCCTATTTGTGTAGGATATTACAACAAAAAATGGAAAAATATAATTGCAAAAAATAAAACCGACGTTTTCACTTTTTTTTATTTTCGCAAAAAAGTTTGGTCTACGACAATCCAGGCACGGCACGATTGGCACAGTGGCTGAGCTACTAGCTGCTGCACTGCGTGTCGCGGGTTCGATCTCCGCACGAAACAAATATTTGTTTGGCCTCAGGTTGTTGTTGTTTCGCGTCTGGCTGTTTGTAAACGATACCGGAGAAATTCCTAGTGTTGACACATTAAAAAATGCAAAGCTCCAAGTTTCTTACAAGCTCTAGTTATAAATAAGTTCCGCATTTTAGTGATAGCAAAATCAAAATACCAATAGAATTAAATTGAATTAAATTAGATTAAGTTAAATTGTATTAAATTAAATTATATTGAACTGAAATTGTACTAACATAGTTCATTAGTACTCACTACTAAAAGTCCTTATGAGTCCATAAGGACTTTTGTTTGAAATAAATATTTGATTGATTGAATAACCAGATGGGTGGACGATCTCCAAAAGATTGCGGGGAAGACTTGGATGAGACGTACAAAGAAGAATGGCAGAAAATGGTACAAAGGTAACAAAAGGAAGAAGGCATGGTTCCAAAGTAGAAGGTCTACACTCAGTAATAGGTGGTACAGGTGATTATGAGGATATGAAGATAACTCAAGCCATATCATTATATTGGTAGCAGGCCTGGATTACGTAGAGTATGTTGGACTTTGTTAATATTAAAATGTAACGCTTGTGCTAATTACCGGTACACTTCAAGATAATTATCAGCCCGTAGCAAGTGAGCTAGGTAGCAGTGGCAAAGGTTCCATACAACTCGATTCCTACCGGATTCCCTTTGAAAAATGGCACAGTCAGTATTCTATAGACAAATTATATTATCACATTAAAGGTATGTTCTGGCTTTATTATTATTATCAGCCATTTGTGTCCCACTGCAGGGCAAAGGCCTCCCTTCCCTCTTTCCACTTATCCCTATCCAGTGTTCTTGTTTGCCAATCCTTTTCAAAAGAGTCGAGTTCGTCCCGCCATCTCCTTCTGGGCCTGCCGCGTTGCCGTTTGCTGCTGTTTGGGACCCACTGTATGTTCTGGCTTACCTCTTACAAAAAATGGACCCTTCGCTACTACTAGGTAGACATTGCGTCCACGTACATAATGCTTACGATCCGCAAAGTCCATAGTAATTGACCAAACCACAAAATCTCTTGCAAAATGCATAGCAGTTAAAACAATCTCGCTGTATAATATGTTTCTCTTACGGTACATTGTCCTTCGATATCGTGGGTGCTACCGCTCGCCCACGGGCGCGGACGCGGCGCAGGCGCACCACACATACATAGCTCAGGGCTGGCACACTTGATTATGGGGGGTTAGGGTGCTATACTTAAATGTGTGGTCATTGCGAAACTTTCACACAAATATTATTTTGGAATCCTCGTTAACTCACTCTTTTCTTATTTGAAACCATTGCGTTTGTTTTGGTTTGAAAGAAAACATGTTTTATGTGTGAAAGTTTCGCCAGTTTAAACTCACAATAGTAGAGAAAATTAAGTTAAAGTTGATTACAGGATCATTGTTAGTTTCAAACTGAAACTCAAAGCATTTATAGACCCGTGACCTACAGGCATGATAACTGTGAATGGACTGTAGTTGCCCACTCCAAAATCGTAGAATGGGCAAGAAACTCCATGGACATTCTTTTTAAGGGTAAAGGTATTGCGACTATTAAACAAATATTTGTAAGTTTTGTTTTCTTTGGATTTGAAAACCACCATTAGAAGGAATCTATCTATGATTGTACTTCCCTTAGTTATTATGAATACTGGAACCATTGCTTAGTCGGGAACAGTAACTTTTAAGTGAGTAAAACCATCGCAACACCTTTTCACACTACTTAGGGTCAGGAGAAGTATACAGTTGATGATTGTTTTACCTACCTCTAAATGGGCGATGCAACCCTCTCTCTCTCTTCTTCAACCTTTGGCCACGATTTGTACACGCAGCAATGCTGCGTGTAGATCTCTTCCAAAACTCTACAGTTTTGGCAGTTTTGTGTGATATCGATGCAATTATATAGGGTGACTGGTAATTAGTGTCCGATACTTAAACACGTGATTATACTCATGATAACAAACAACTTTCCCAAAGAAACATTTTTTTAATACTCATTCACTTTTATCCCAATATCGTTCATTTTTGGAGACAGAACGGCATCACGCGGCTAATAGCCGATAGCTGCGCGCGCGCATTTCATACGGCTGTTGTGTTATTTACTGTGATAAAAGTGAACAAGTATAAAAATGGAATGTTGTTTGTTATCATGAGTACAATCACGTGTTTAAGAATCGGTCACTAATTATCAGTCATAGTAGGTATATAATACCAAACTGCAGTAAAAACGAGAATAGTAATATTTTCGCAAATATCATTAAGTTAAGTAGCAACCCTGGTGTGTTACAGTTAGAAGGTGCCTGAGCTTTATCATTTTAATATTATAATGATATTAAACAAACTTTATGCCCCATAACGGTTTTGTGCATTGGATTATTATTCAATTTTAGTTATGAGCTCTTACCTTTTTGATTTTGGATAAGTATGAATATTAGTTCGTAAGCTAGTGGCTACCTTTCTGATGATTGGATCTCCTTTTGTATTATTGCAAACCTTTCTTCTTTTCTAATATTTTGTAATTAAAAAGCTCGTGGCTTAATAATAGCAGACGCTCGGGTCGATCTTTAGATTAAACCGTACTTGCCTAGGTCGGTCTGTGGATGGGTGACCACCCATTACATACTGAGTTTCCTCCGTGCCTCGGAAAGCACGTAAAGCCGTTGGTCCCGGCTGCCATTTGTAGATCTTTGACAGTCGTTTCAGGTAGTCAGTGGCCCAAAAAGTCTTACAACTAGTCTTACCAAGGGGTATCGTATTACCCAGTACAGAAGGTCAGATAGGCAGTCGCTCCATGTAAAATAATGGTATTCAGCTGCATCCGGTTAAACTGGAAGCCGACCCCAACATAGTTGGGAAAAGGCTAGGCAGATGATGAGATGATGATGTTCTAGAAATTAAAATCCGTATTGGGCTTCACTTTCTCCCAATTTTCTTGTTAAGTAGATCCACTTCGACTAAATGCCTCATCCTTTAAATTTTGCTACATTTGATGATGATCTTTCCTTCTGTTTTTCATCATCATCATCATCATCCACAGCCCGACTTCACCCACTGCTGGGTATAGCCCTCTCTTTGCTTGTTCCAAGCTCCACGGTCTTGTGCCAGCCTCATCCAGGATATTCTCGATTGTTTAAATTTACTTTATCACATTTGCCACCCTGTTGGATAGAATCAAGCTTTCCTACCTTAAAAACACCTTTTAATAGCCTAGACTTAGAAATTATAGGCGTGTTATCAGCAAGGTTTCATTCAGTCCATATCAGATAGAAATTAAAATAACAATTGTCGTTAGCAGGGCAATGAAAAGCAATGGGGCTGTTGGGCCCAAAATAAAACTATACGGTGCTGTTTTATGTATTTATTTAGAGGTCACTATTTCTATAGGTACAAAAAAATGCCACTACTTACCGAATAAATTAAAAAATGGAACAGAATTTGTCTGCCTCGGTGGTCTAGTGCTCGCAAGCGTGACTGCTGAGCATGAGGTCCCGAATTCGATTCCCAGGTAGGGCAAAGTGTTATTGGGTTTTTCCATCAAGAATTTCTAAGTAGCAGCCACGGAGTCTGGATAATTTGTGCCCAATTGTTGGAAATAGCCTCCCTATTACATGGGAGTTAAACATAACTGGTGAAATGTGGGTGTACTATTAGGTACAACCTCTGCCTAGTCCTGGTGCTATGGAACATAATTTGTTTAAAATAACCTGTCAAGTAATTAAACGGGAACTTAATCGTAGTTGGTCCCTAAGCTTATTAATTCCTATCAAGCCTAATCAGCCTATAACTCCTCGCAGCTGGGTCACAGGTCTCCTCTCTTTGGAGTTACTATAGAGGTTACGATGAGGATAAGATGTCCCTTGTTTTTGATTTAGGATGCATGTCACCAGGTTCCAGTCTAATACGACTGCTGATGAATACCAGCATTTTTCTTGGAGCCAGTTGCTAGATCTATCTTTAGAGCTAATTACTGAGAATGGAATCCGCGACTCATACCCATATTCCACTTACAAAGTAAGCTACAAAGTACTTATAACCAAATCCCACTTCCTAAGTAAACTTCACCAAAATATGTAGTATATTCCAACTTAATACTAAGTCCTACCAGATTTGCACCACCTAAGTATAACTTACCGTCATCTTACCATGCAAAGCCGTGTGTGCTTGATACGAATTCATCGTATTTATGAGCAGCCAGCTCTTTTGAAATGCTGATTAGGACTCCAGCATGAAATATGGGGCTGCTAAGCATATGGCATATGAAATATTGGAGAACAGTTCACTGTTAGGATATGTTAAGTGATGTTACTGTGTAGGGAAGAAGAGCACTATCGATCATTCATAGAATAACGGTGGAGTATCGATATGAAGTGAATACATTTGATGGGATTGAGTACATCACTAGTATTGGTTTTATTTTAATATTGAGAGTTGACTCAGATGCTGTTGGAAGTTGAAAATAAATCGTATGTGGAATTGAATTGAATTGACGAAATATTTGATGCCTTTGAGCCAGCTTCGGAGTCTGAATTTGTGGCCGATTGATGGCAATAGGCTCGCCCCCTAGTACATGGGACTTAAAAATCATAACTGGCGAAATCTGGGTGTACTATTAGGTACACCTCTGCCTAACCCTTCGGGGATTACAGGTGTATTGCTGTGTTATTTGCTGCCTTTTTAAGTTGAAATACAAGTAACGAAAACATTCTCTTTCATACAATATAGAAACAAACGCAGTGCACATTGTTAATTGATGCAAAATATCCCAAACCCTGCACACCTGGTCAATCTGTAACGAATGCAAACTTTTTGAACATAAATCATTTCAAGTCAAACCATACCACTTCATTTACACTTTGCTTAACAATAGCTCTGTCTAAAGTTTACTTAAGCCTCGTTTACACAAGGCGAGTGAGTGGCGCAAGTCACTCGTACACGGACCACTCGATGGATTATCATAACATTATGAGTAACGGCCCTACCACTGGTTTACGATGCGGACAGCTAACGTGTCGTATGCAAAACTGATTGGCGAATGCGAATAAATTTCTCGAGATAAAGAACTTGCTTGGACATTAGTAGTGGTAAACAAACTTGGTTTAGGAAAGAAAATAAGGTAGGCGAGCGATGTGTACCGCAGATAAGTGTTGTACTATGCTAAATCGTTATTAACCTAACTAATCTTGATATTCTGTTGCTTAGGACATTGCTAACATTGCGAAAATTATGATTGTTAACAATGAGTACTATAATGAAACAATGTTACAGTGTATAATGTTTTAACAAGAAATATTTACCTATTTAAACAGTAGCAAACAGAATAGGAACAGGAGCTTGGAGATTTGCACAAAGAAAGAGAGACCTGTACCTAACAGTGGGTGAATTCAGGCTGTTGATGTTGGTGATGGTGATGATCAGACAGAGACTCAAAATTCTTATATGTGATGCCATAGCTATAGACCGACCGCTTTAATGAGTCCTCGGGAAGGTATCAATTTAAATGGAATATTCTGAAGGTTGATCTCGTATTGCTTATGGTTATTTTTAAGCAAATAACCTGTGGGATATTGTTAGGATAACGTGGACGCTTAATGTGCCTTTGATGGGGCAAGGCGGAGGACTTAGTAAAGCGGTCGGTCTATGGTAGGTGGGACTTTTATACACAAGAGTAATACTGAAAAAAGAGATCCAGTTTTTAACACAACAAAAAAAGAGAAATTAATTGCTTCGTTCAAACGGGCCACATACTCCTGTCGCCAATAAATCCACCTGCGGTATGCAGGATTAGCAAATAATCATATCACATTGAGACAATGGCATGTAGACTGTGGAGGTCTAACCTTTTGTCACGATAGTGTCGAGTGCTGGCTACATTCGACACTTGACACAATCGAACGGGGCATAAGTCAAACGAAAATAGTAGAGGAATTAATTTTCTATACGAAATTCTCAGATTCGAACCTTAAATGATTTCAAAATACACATGGTTAATGGCAAAACACCAGTCTGTTGCTATTAACCATGTGTATTTTGAAGGATAGTTTGAGGAAAATATCGGTATGACAAGAATATTTGTTGTTTGTTTTGAAAGTTTTTGCATTATAGACCAAAACTGAAAATCGGGTCTAATAAAAAACCTCCTTTTTCCGAGTCGGTTATAAAACAGGACAAAATAATAGTGATACCTGTCACAACCACAGCAATCGGCCCAAAACAATGCTTGTCTCATCACATAATATTCTGAAGGTGCGTTATGTTTCCGACTCAAAGCATCAGTATAGCAGTGCTTGCGAAAATTTTACACAATAAATCTCCTTTTTTCAAAACAACAAACATATAACAGCAATCGTGCAAACCAATAACCAAAGTGTCGGACACAATCGAGCACACATCGTGTGTCCACACAACCCGCCATGATTTGAGCACAGGCACACCACCACTGTATTAACAACAACACGGCTCTGTTGCACAGATTGTCCACAAAAGACTGAAGACCTTCCTAAAAAATTATCATCAGATACATCAGAAATTGGGCACATTCTAGACACATTTGAATAAGTATCAACAAAAATAACACCAACCGTAATAACCAGAGTGTTGGACACAATCGAGCACACACGCTGTGTCCGCCATGATTTCTGTACATCGCTGTATCAACATCAACACTGCTCGTTTGCACAGATTGTTATTTACGCGCAAGGTATTGGACTGTCATAAAGGAGTTATTCACAAACATCCTTCCTAAAAGTCTTCGAAAAAAATTGAACACATCCTAGAAACATTTCAATAAGTTTCAACAAAAGCAACACCCAATTCTAACAAAACCCAGCACACTTCTATATTCGCCAAAGTGTCGGACACAATCGAGCACACATCGTGTGTCCACACTGTCCGCCATGATTTGTGCACAGCGCTGTATCAACATCAACACGGCTCGTTTGCACAGATTGTTATTTACCGCGCAGTTAGGTGCTGTTCACACTCGCGCGGTATTAATGAAGGAATGTGCACGTAATTCGAAATTGCTGGTTTAGTTAGTGTGTTTATTAGATTGCACTTCACTTGTGTACTGGAGAGGTTTTGAGATAGAAGGCTACTTCATTAAGCGCCTCAAATAGTGCTAGAGTCTGGAGATCTGGTCTGGAGAGTTTTGGCGAAGTCTTGTCAGTTATTACGGCTTATCCTAGCAGTAAGACAAAACACAACATAACATAATGATGAATAAGGATTAGGCAGAGGTGTACCTAATAGTACACCCAGATTTAGCCAGTTATGTTTACGTCCGATGTAATAGAGGGCGAGCCTATTGCTATCAACCGGCACAAGTCCAAACGGCTGCTACTGAGAAATTCCTGATGAAAAACCCCAATAACACTTTGCCCGACCTGGAAATCGAACTCAGGACCTCATGTCCAGCAGTCGACCAACAGAGACAGGACTTCTTGGAAGGGAGTGGACCATTTTCCACCAAGCAGGCCCAGCGCGGGTTGGTTCATTTCACATAGGTCTTGCTTGGCTGATGAGGAATGTAAAACAGAAATCTTAGCTTAAGACGACAGCCCAAAATCTGGAATAAACTGGATGGGATCAAAAAAAGATTGTCCAGTTGAAAATTTAGAACTCCTTCGATTCCCTTTTGAAGTTTAGTTGCAAAACATCATTCTCCTGCCCTTATCCCAATTAATTTGGGGTCGGCGCAGCATGTCTTCTAAGAAGCTAGAACTACTCGAAGTAATGAAGACCGTACTACGAGTAGTTGCAAAACATGTAAAAAAAACGAACTCTATATTACATAACAAACATAATATTACGATGAAAACAAACCAATTCCATACCACGATATTACCCACATACTTGAGAAATCTTGCTGATTAGAAAATCGATCCCTTGAGAAAAACGCAGGGTGCATAATACAAGGGAGTCCTTTGTACTTAACAACCCCCTTTCTTTTGAAGACGCTATTTAGACCACCTGTGGTGAACCGTGTTTTTGAATATCTTTCACGCATGCACGCTACGCGATATTAGGCATACCATTTTTCCTTGTAATTCTTTATAGATTTGGTGATCAATCATCAAATGTTCATGATTGTCTACAGCTGTTGTCCTGATTGCATATTTTGAGGGTTTTTTTTTCGGTTGGGAAATCATCAAATGATCCCCCCCGCTCTGGGCGGAGTGGAAGGGAGTGTCAGACTTTTACTGACTAAAACCCATCCCTGTTCCTTCTTTGCCGTTTGTGTTCCAGAGCCGCGGTATCTCTTTCGAACAGTCCCGCAGCCCCGATATTTTGAGGCTTACTCATTAATTTTGGCAGTTCTTAGATCTATTCAGTGTATAATGTTGAAAGTTAGAAGTAAAGAATCATATTATTCTCTTTTACAGTCGCCAGCATATCAAGTTACAACAAACTGTCAAATTTCTCAAGACGATTTCAAACCATAAAATGTTGATGGTTAAGTTAAAAATCGACAGAGAAAAATTTGACAGTTTGTGGTAACTTGATGCGGTGGCGACTGTATAGAGATGGATGCGACGAACATCATCTATCCAACTGGAACATTGTAACCTTAATAACCGTAATACTCAGAAAATTTATTAACGAATGAAAAAAAAGTATCTCACGGGAATTTGTAGTTCTAAAACTATAATCGCCCCATAAACAAAAGCTTTAAAAAAATCTAGCTGCTGTTCTCAGATGATTCTTGTGTAATGACGGATGATAAGGCAAGAAAAGAGGTGTCTGATGAGATGACGAGCAATAGAGAAGTATGGAAAAGAAGACAGGCTCCAGGCGCCAACTACAATAAAACACGAGATATGGGCAAGAGAATGATGATGATTCTCTGAAGATTCCTCTTTCCCGTAGACCCAACATAAAATGGTTCTTGCTACAAGAACTTCAACCAAACTAACACAGGCTTTACATTACTAGGTATGTGTGTCCTTAAGTTTCCATTACGTAAATACAATCAGCATGTATTTAACGGAATTGTATGGCGTCTGCTCCATATTAAGCGCGTAGCTGGTGATAGTGGTCCGACCTTGATTCCTTCTTAAGGAGTTGCCCTGAAGTGGCATAAGCCTAAATAATGGCGATATTGTCGCTGTCAAAATTGTTGGGGACTTAGAAATGTGATATAGCACCTATACAAATGTGTGAGTTGTAGGATTTATGGTTATTTGTTTGTGTGTTACTTACCAAATTACCACTGAGTGTGGAAAGTGATGCTTTTTATGCTTTTGTGAACCTCTGATGCGATACAAGGAACATTATGAACCCCATCATCATCATCATTTCACCTTTTCATTTTCAAGTGTCGCCATATTGACCGGTCCCGTGCGTCTCCCATCCAGCGGATCCCCGCAACCTCCACCAGGTCATCGGTACCTACACCAAGTGGTAGGCCTTCCAACGCAACGTCTTCTGGTTAGTGGTCGCCACTCCAGAACTTTTCGGCGCCATCGGCCTTCCGTTCTGCGAGCAATGTGCCCTGCCCATGGCCACTTAAGTTTGTTGTTTTTGGGCTGCTAACGACACTCAAAGAAAAAAAAAAACGTGTGAGCTCCTTTCAGAACCTCAAATTCTGATAATTCTTATTCTGAGCATCCTCTATTTGAGTAGTATTGTCAAGAACTCTTTGATCAACATCTGTACATTCTGTTACGTTGCCCCGTTTGTTGACCGTCCATTGATGACTTCACTAACCAAAAAATCATACTTACCTTCTTTTGACGGTACTTTAGTACCGATGACGAATCGGAATAATGAAAAAAAAAATTGAAACAGTTGCGAATCGCGATCGTTTATTTTTCGATTCCTCTTCTTTTTCGTGCGATTAGTGCCTGACCTGGTGTCAGAGTTTTTATGCCGCCCATAGGCCTCTGATTTGGCTTTACATGCCGTCCTGAAATATCTCTCGGTCATGCTGGTTTCCTCACGATGTTTTCCTTCACCTAAGCAAGTGATAATTATAGAATACGCACATGAATCCGTAAAATCAGAGGTGCGCGCTTGGGTTCGAACTCGAGACCTATGACTTGGTAGTCGGAACGGTCGCACCATAAGATCTTCGGCATGGTGTTCAATGACGAGAAGGAACAGTGACTAGTAGGGCTTAACTCCAAATAAATACGTAACCAAGAAGCAAGACACTATTGCAAATACACCCTTACCCGCATATATGCATGTAGGTTAGTATTATTTGTGTACATGCCAAATCAACCTGTCGCCAGTCTGGTATGAGTTAGTGAGTGGGCCAATGTCTAAATTATGGTTTCTCTATGCATATGTGTGTCTTGGAGAAAACGAACTCGTTAACTGAAAGCCACAATTGATTGATGTTTGGTACTTAATGTATGCAGTTCTGTTGCGGTATTTGTATGCATGGCGTTTTTATGTTATGGTAGGCTGTTTGCGTTTAGTTAAGCTGTGGTCTATGTGGGATTGAATTGTGGAGGTGTGGGTTTCTGATAGTTTTGACTAATATAATGTAGAGATGCTTGGTTTTTTGAGCCACGGAAATCTTTGTGATGGTCTTCGGGGATCTTTTTCATACACACGTGAGTATTTGATATTTTCCCTATTATAATAATTTATTATTATTAACCATAGTCTTTCTATCAGCATTTAAAACCCTAGTAAGTATCAGATTTGTAAATTTGATCTTTGACAGAATTGATTTGCGTTTTTTTTTGTATTTACTTTTCTGTTAACACTAAAAAATGCACATCTTTAATTATTAGAAACCTCAAGACGATTTGTTCAGTAACCATATAGCCAGACGAATAACGCTATGTAAAAAGAACTACAAACACATACACACGCACCTCATCAATTACAAAACAAACAATGACAGTTAATAACGTCAATTGCCGCTGCAAGCACGCCGCGCCGTGATAACACGTCGGTCGTCGAGTGAACACTCGCGAGTGTTTACTTAGCTCGCGCACTGCATCGCATTGTGTCGCTCTCTGTTAGTTCAGCTACTGTAGTGCTGGTGTGGTTGTGACGAATCCTGTGGCTGTTATCTTAGTATGATCTGATATGATATGTAGAATCATAGAACTTGATAAGTATGAATGTAGAGCGGTGCATTTTTAACCGACTTCTAAAAAAGAAGGAGGTGGTTATTCTACCGGCATCTTTTTTTTCATGTAAGTACACCGATTACTATGTGATTACTTGGCCAATTTAGGAGTTTTTTTTCATTTGGTAGAGGAAGGAGCCTTTTTTTTTACGGATGGGAAATCATCAAATCACTTCTCCCGCTCTGGGTGGAGTGGGAGGGAGTGTCAGACTCTTACTGACTAAAACCCATCCATGTTCCTTCATTGCCCTTTGTGTTCCAGGGCCACGGTATCTCTTTCGAACAGTCCCGCAGCCCCGGCAGACATCGGCCCTTGCGGGCCCCTTCCTAGTTGCTGACATCTCATTGAGGCGCGCGTGGAACACGAACGCGCCGTCGCGCTGTCGTCGACACGGCCTGTCGTCATAAGACGGACGGACGGTGAGCTAACCCATTACTCACCGTCCACAGGCCCGAGGAAGGAGCCTTTAGAGTGCAAGGCTATGGGGAGGCCTTTGCCCAGCAGTGGGACAGTATAAGCTGAAGAAAAAAAAAATAGACGAAGTCCGCAAATCAAATATTTCAAAGTCCGAGTAAATCGGTTTCGTCTAGGCAAGCATGCTCCAACCTAGGCCGCATCATCGCTTCACACCAGCCGAGTCGCGGCCAAATGCAAACCTATTTTTTAGTAAATAAACAAATAACTACTTTCTTTTGCGGAATTTAATGTCAAATAAACAAAGTATACCCAAGTATAACGAAACATGCCTTAGAGATATTTCTTGACGCATGTAAAGCCATGGCGGCGTAAAAACTCTGACACCAGGTTAGGCACTAACCACACGAAAAGAAGACCCAAGTATAATAATTCCCAATCGTTCTATTCATTACAGACATCCCTTATTTACCCTACAAAGTAAAAGCGCACATCTTAAACTACCATTACTTATCGCAAGGCTAGCATATGCAAATCAATGCGACCAGTTAGCTATAAATAACAAAGTTTTGATTAGAAAACCCTTTATATCAGCATGTATATTCATATGTACATTCATTATGTATATCTGATGTTCGCGAACGAGATACATGTATTATTGATGTGTAGCGGTAGTTTCTGAGAAAGTAGTGGATCATTTTAATAATAGATCTTGCAGTGCTAACTGTGCTTTGGATTTTGTTTTATTTATTTAATTAACAATTTTTTCTTCTTTTACAACCTTTGGCCACTCAATGCTGAGTGTAGGTCTCTTCCAAATCTCTCCACTTTTGGCGGTTTTGTGTCTTGACTATCCAGTTTCATCTGAATCGTCTGTCCACCTATAGTCCTTATTAACAATTTATGTGCACACTAATTATACAGAAAAGAAGGAAGGAATAAAATAAAAGATAAACAAGTGATGCTTATTTCTTGCTTTTATTTTGGTAGGTATTTGTATTTTTCTTTAAAAATAGTCGAATTTGATATGATTTTTAAAGTTTCCTACATCACAATTAAAGGCATGGAAAATACCACAAAAAAGGGTATTTTCCATCCGCAGGGGAAACTCGCAAATAATCTCAAAGACATTAATCATTTCTTATTAGCACTTACGTAGAATGTTTAATTAAATTTTATAACAATAGGACATAATGATGGCTAAGAGCCTCGACGAACTTCTCTCGAGGCTCTTGGATCAAGGACCTGATTCAGAAGGCCGAAGTTCTTCGATACGGCTCGTATTGTGAGGTGGTTCTTGTCTCTGGAGCCCTCACTGGTAGCTTGAACTGTTCCGACACAAGCGGACAACTATTTTTCGTATTTAAATATTGCGTATTTAAAAAAAATATAATAAATATACAAATAAATTATAAGAAGTAACTTTTTATATTGATTTTTATACTTAAGATAAGCTTATCTTATTTTAACTTTTTATTATTTATCTAATTATTTAGTTAGTTCTTTTTAATTCTTTGACAAATGCTACATTTGATGCAGAAACTGTTGAAGAACCTCGAAGTCATCAATGAATTACCACGGTATCAAAATTTTTATACTAAAACAAAATGAAATACTTATTACTAAAATAAGTAGTTCATCAATGACACCATAACCGATCGTGCGAAAGGAAGGCTGACAATAAAACAAATCGTTATGTTTAATGCACGAATCTAGTTAACAATATCCGGTTATAAACACTAATTTACGAATACGTTGAAAAGCACTTCGCCATTTTATTATTTTATCCTGCGTGTGTGTTAACGTATGAGAACTAAACTGCACTACTTTTCTGTTTGCCATGGTCATCATTGTGCTAATAAAACAAAAATGGTGCGTGTACGAACAGAAGATTCGTCATAGTTGCATAAGAATTTATCATTATTTATTTTAATGTATTTATAGATTATTATTTATTTTGTTCTATGTTTTGTCTTTGTATTTATAAGTTTGTTAGTTTATTGTTTTAAGAATACCATATAAGGTATGTTATTTTTAAAAGTTCTGTTCTATGTATTCAATTTTCTCTTCTTCTTTTACACACTATGTCTACATCTCTTTTTTTTATTATATCCTTTCGCAGGTATGCTGGAAGAGATTTCTTTAGAAATAAGCATCACCTTTGTACTATTTTCTGTTCCTTTCTTCTTTTCTGTATTAAGTGTGTACACAAATTGTTAAATAAATAAATAAAATAAAATAAGATGTATGAACGTGGACGAGGCAAAAGGAGTATGTAAGGATCGTGGCTGGTGGCGTTCTGTGGTTTCTGCCTACCCCCGTGGGAAAAAGCGTGAGTTTATGCTGAGTGTCTCAACATTAAACAAATAAATTGTCATAAATAATAATATGAAGATTATCTAATCATAATGCGAGTTCCTAATGACAAAACAGTTTTTATTTTTTGGTGGTTGCCTCGTTGGTTTAGTGGCCGCAACCGCAACTGCTGAGCATGAGGTCCTTGGTTTGATTCCCGTCGAGCAAACTGTTATTGAATTTTTTCCAACGATTCCTCAGTAGCAGCTGCATTTGTGCCCGGTTGATGTCAAGAGGACCCTTATTACATGGGACTTAAACATATCTGGAAATGTGAGTATACTATAGGTACATCTCTGCCTAACCCTTCGGGATTACAGGCGTGATGTCATGCTACGTCATGCCAAGAACACGAAAACAAAAAGTCTTATCTCTATTTTCTATTTCTTAAAGAAGATCTTTGCCATTTATCTCATATCAATGCCCGCAAAAAAAACCGCTTCCTCACATTAAACTGGCTTCCCATACGTGTATCTTAGCATGCGTGTGCGCAATGCTAGGCGCTGCCGCATGCCGTCCGCTACCGGTGACAACTATTATCGACGCTAGCTCGACACTACACTGAATTATTAAGGCCACATCGGATTCAGTGGCTTTCAAATATACGAAATATTATTCCGTTTATAATTCATGAGATTTCGGGACATTTGGATAATTATTTTGGGATGGTTATTTGGGTCTTAGAAGCAGCGCTTTAGTCATAATTCTTCTCGTGTGAAATAAATTAAAAAAAAACAACTTATGTTGGTCTTCTAATATACTGTAAGGTACACCTCTGCCTTGGGGCTGCGGGACTTTTCGAAAGAGGTACCGCGGCCCTGGAACACAAAGGGCAAAGAAGGAACATGGATGGGTTTTAGTCAGTAAAAGACTAACACTCCCTCCCACTCCACCCAGAGCGGGAGGAGTTATCTGATGATTTCCCATCCGTGATAAAAAAAAGGTACACCTCTGCCTAACCCTTCACGTATTACAGGCCTGATATAATGTGTTATACTGTTCCTCTAAAGATATCACCTAACTAGATGCTAATTGTACTTAGGGATAACCAATTTGTAACCGGTAACAAGCGGCAAGATGGGCAGACGACATTGTTGCCATTGTGTGAATATCCAGGATGAGGCTGGCACAAGAACGTGAAGCTTGGCACAAGCAAAGAGAGGCCTATACCCAGCAGTGGGTGAAGTGGGGCTGGGGATGATGATGATGATGGTGATGAACCGGAAACATAGACACTTAGAATGAAGCAATTAATAAAATCTTGTAAAATATCCACAAAGTAAATTGTAACCCGTTGTGTATACCCGGATATGCTGTAGGGTTTCTCATAAAGTTTAGCAGTTGAGAGCAGTCAAGGTCGTTTGTAGAAAAGCTTAGTTTTACCTAAAATTATAAAATAAAGTGTTTATTTCAATTACATAATGCTTTAACGATAATTTGGAGATCACCTTTTAAGCAACTTGTAGATGCTTGTGTTAGGTGACTCTGCTCTTCCACTTAATATTATATAGTGTATGCAATTGAAAAACAAAATACAAAAAGCGCACTTGTGTGATGTATGCTGTGGTGTGAGTGGGTTTTTGATCATGTGTGTGTAATAGTGTGAGTGTGCATTGTGTAATGAGTTGCATTGCCCAAATAATAATTTTTTGGTTAAATAATCAGTCGATTAGTTTACCAACCTGTAACAAAACTAAAAGCACAGTTATCCAAAGTCCTAAATCTAGGACCAAAACACAGTCCACAATATTCTATATTTAGCCCTAGAATATTAACTTAGTTTAAATCTATAAAGCCGGTAGAACAGTGTCCACTAGTGTAGTTCTCGGTCGGCCGCGCGTCAACTTTTATCGACGTCGACATATCGACAGATCGACACCGGAGATTTATAGAGGACGCCAACGGCATGTGTTAATTAATATCTAACAAGTAATATCTGGAAGTTTCTCCGTACTGAGGTGAAGTTTCACTGTTATAGTGGAAGTCCATTTGCTGGTGGAGTTTTTGCAAGTTAGTTTGCATTTCACTTGCATATTTTAGCGAGTGATTTTGGATAGCTAATAGAGTAGAGGAAGTCCGGAGAAACGATGGATGGACTGTGTGAAGGATGATATGGGAAGACAGGAGGTGTCTGATGAGATGACGAGTACAGAAATATGGAAGAAGAAATGCTGCGCCGACCCCGATTAAATTGGGATAAGGGCAGGAGGATGATGATGATGGTTTTAGCGAGTGATTGTGGATGGATATAAGAGTAGAGGAAGACTAAAGAAACGAAGGATGGAAGGATGTGTGAAGGATGATATGGCAAGAAAAGAGGTGTCTGATGAAATAACGAGTATTAAAGAAGTATGGAAGAAGAAGACATGCTGCGCCGACCCCAAATAAATTGGGATAAGGGCAGGAGAATGATGATGATGATAATTTTAACGAGTGATTTTATCGAAAGATTACGTTGTGTTTTGCCTTTGACCGTCATTGGTTATTATCAAAAAGATAGATCGCCAAAATGAAGGTTTTATTGTTTGTTTAAAAATAATCACATTGTGTTCTTGTTGCGAAGAAAAAATTCAAAGACATGTGAAATCTACCAACCCGCACTGGGCCCGCGTGGTGGATTATAGGCCCAGCAGTGGGAACATTCTAAGCTGATTATGCGAAACATGAAATGGTAGATCAGTCGACAAACAGTGGCAGTTATCATCCTATAAACCTCTTTTTTTCCGATTCAAATGCTGTACTAACAAACAAACAAAAAAATTGCAATTTTCTCACAGAATTTTGAAAAAGCCACCATGATTTTAGAGCTAAAATTAAATTCCTACCATGGAGTTTATAAAGTTGCGCTCGTGTGCAGTAAAGACCATGGCTATGGCGTTTTATGGGACAGAGCAGAAGATAGAGCTAATTTATAGCAGTTTTCGGAACACCCACTAATTGTTTTCTCTTTTAGTCCTTTGGCAAAACAGGGAAAGCCGTAGAGTGGAGGAAAATACCTACGATTTTATAAATAATTTTTATGCACGTGAAAAAAAAAATTGTAATATTTCCGTTCTTTTTTAATATTACAATTTCGAAACCTCTTAAAAATAGTAGTAGTAGGTGTACCTACTTCTTTTGAATAGGTACTTATTTAGATTTTTCCTGAAATTAGGAAATTGATTCAATCAAATCAGTTATCCCTGGAAAATGAATTAATTAACATACACGAAACGCTTCGATTCAAATAGGTAATGTCTCTAAACTTTCCGAGAAACTATTGTGAAATAAGATTTTTAGAAGTTTCAACCGTTTTAATGCAACGTCAATAAAAAAAAAAAATATCTGCTCCACCCCACCAGACTATGACTATTTAGCTAAACCGCTAAAAAGATAGGGTTGATAGGTTACTTTCTTATTTACGCGAACGTCGCCATTCGCCTAGCGAGGACATCGCATTGTGCGCAACCGTATTCATATGCCAACACTCGATTTATACCTTTACCAACTTAACTACACACCCCCCAACCTCAAAAACGAATCTCACTACTCCTTAGTCCATCACGATAAGGTGCAATTTTCTGCCAAGGTGAGAGTTTAGAAGGGTAAAAGGAAGTTTGTATTAGGACTTGGAGATCAGATGTATGGTGACTAGAACCGCCTCTTCGTAATGCAAGCAGTTTATTTATCACTATTGTTACGTTAATTATTTTGCTTTGAGTAATTGTTCGTTTGATGGACTATCTATTCACGTATTGTGTGGGCTAAGCTGTAATGTGATACTGTGTGGCGTTGATTTTCATCGGAACTGATTTATTTTTTATTTTCTGAGTATCAGGGGTTTTGCAGCCGTTGTCGAATGTGAAGACGTGGAAAAAATACTGGAAAATGAATGAAGTTGGCGAATATAAAGTATACGAGACTTATTTAAGTCAATAGAATAATTTGTACTATTGACGAATAATTGGTCACGTTAGCCGCATGCACAACGACCGCTGGGCAAAAGTCTCCACGCGATGGTTGCCGGAAGACGGACGGCGCCGCCGAGGTCGGCCCAGAAAGAGGTGGCGAGACGATCTGGACGCTTACTGCGAGGGCTGGTTGGAGGTGGCACGAGAAAAGAGCACATGGAAGGAATTGGGAGAGGCCTTTACCCAGCAGTGGGACAGTCCAGGCCATTTAAAAAAAATAACAATTACGAATTACGTATTTAGGCGAACACCGCGGATTAGCATCCAACCTACTTTTACTTTGTTGTGATCGGTACTCTAATAAACTTTTAGTGTTAACAATTCTGAGTGTGTTTACGTCAACTTATCTAACTCCAACTTACTTACTTACTTGCCACTTCCTACTTAAACTGCAAGTGTAAGGTGCCAACTACTACGGGACCTTACATTGAATGGTCCTCTTAAAACAGGTCCAAACTATTTTTGTTAATGTGAAAAAGTTCTGCCTTCAAAGAGTGATATATATATACATATATATATATATATATATATATACACGGAAAAGCAGTCGTAAAACAATGTTTATATCGCTAGGAGATTAATGATTGTACTTAAAAATATAGCCCATACCACGTATCTCCACAGCAGCACAGAATAGAACAAGAAAGATACACCTAAATGAGGTGCTTTTAAAGAAACGCTGAGTGACAAAATGGAGGAAGACGACAACAGTGCGACACCTGGAGCCAAACATCGTTTATAGCTAGCTGAAGCAACAAAGTAAGTTCAGAATCCCCGTTTCCAGCCTCCAATAAAAATACCAAAACAATTCTTCCACCACACTACAAATTCTTTCAAAGACTAAAATAAACATTCCCGATTAGATAGACAAATTGAAAAGATAGCGTCCTTCAAAAACAATACTTAAAGTTTAGCAAAACATTGAGCTAATCTACCTAATCTGTAAGACGATAGTCGGTAACGTGATACGCCATTGTGCTGTCTTACCGACGAAACTTCTCGTAATTAAGTGCTGATCGGTATTAAATTACTAACTGCTAATAAACAACGGACATCCCGGGATTGTGAAATGTTTTCACATTTTGTTGGAGGATCTAGGAGAAGGGTCCGTACTTGGTGTTTATTTAATTGTGAGATTTTTTTAGCGCTAGTGAACGTCTTGATGATGATGTCATCTAGCTTCGATTTCGGCCACAGTGACTGCATTCGAAGGCTTTCTAGGGCGGTTGTCGAGAGCTTTGATGTGCTGCTCTTTCGTTTACAAACTGTGATGCATTAATTTTATTATTAATTAGGGCTTGCCAAAGGCGTTGCCATACAACGTGGCAACGCCGCCAGTCTCTTGGGTACATTACCAGTTGACAGCGTTGAGGAGGAGTTTTTTTGACGCCATTTTTTAAGTTTATTGTTAAGTTAGTTACTTTAGGTTATTTTAATTTATGGTCGTTTATAATATTTAGCTAATACATAATTTAAATATTAAAAAAAAAACATTTATTACACTAGACTTAATAGTATTATTTCTACCCTCGAGGTTCAAATCCATATAACTTAATTTTAGCTCTTCCAAAAAGGCAAATGCATTAGAGTTTTCTTGCTATGAGCATCAAGGCACGTTTATAATACCTGTACTGTGAGCTTAGCCCAGAATTGGGTTAAGCTTGCCTTGAATTGGGTTAGTACCACAGTCTTCTTCGATTATGTCAACGAAAAGAGGAAAATCTTAATAAACAACACGAAACCAAATTTACTAAGATATAGGACTGCCTCGTTGGATGAGTGGTCGCAAGCGAGCATGAGGTCCTGGGTTCGATTCCCAGGTAGGTGTGTTATTAGATTCTTCCATCAAAATTTTCTCTGAGTCTGGATTTGTGCCCGGTTGATGGCAATAGGCTCACCCCCTATTACATGGGACTTAAACATAACTGACAAGATGTGGGTGTACTATTAGGTACACCTCTGCCTAACCCTTCGAGGATTACAGGTGTGATGTTATGTTGATATGTGAAAGCTAAATATTTAATTAATCGAAGTGCTAAAAGATGATTTATCAAATTTAAATTAAGTATTAAGACGACGCCACATACGGTATCAAACGAATTAATATTGTCAAACAAGTGCACCATAAAATAATTTATTTATACCACTTTTCTAATACCACGCACATTTTCTATTGCAATAAATCAATTAACTGGTATTCTCATTAAGAGTGCTGTTATCGGGAATCGAACCTGGGACCGGTCGTCGCGTGCCCGGGCGCCGGTGAAAGTGTTTGTTTGCACACGGTCCTATGTTCGCTATAGTTGTGTCGTTTATCAAAATGTTGGAAAATATCTCAAAGTACTCGCTAATGATTTAGTTTAGATTCGTAGACTTTGGGTGAAAATTTTGGAATAGGGTACTAAATATGTGTCTAACTTTTTGGTAATTGAAGTTCATAAAACTCCAATTATATTAACACATACATAACATCACGCCTGTAATCCCCGAAGCGTTAGGCAAAGGTGTACTTATTAGTACACCCATATTTCGCCAGTGTAATAGGGGGCGAGCCTATTGCCGTCAACCGGGCACAAATCCGTGGCTGTCATTGAGAAATTCCTGATGGAAAAACCCAATAACACATTGCCCAACCTGGGAATCGAACCCAGGACCTCATGCTAAGCAGTGGCGCTTGCGACCACTAAATCAACGAGGCAGTCCAATTATATTATCAGTCTGAAAACAACTGCTGAACATGAGTGCCCTATAAAAAGTCAGAGAAAAAATCTTGGCAAATCACTGAGTAGACGGAATGAGTCTTCCCTTACAGCAAGACACCAATGGATGTCATCGAAGTATAGACTCTACAATAAATTCCTAAAAATACTTTATAAAAAAATCTTTATTTTAAGAGAAATTTTCATTAAGCAGTACATTTATGCTATTCTATCTTAATAGAATGTACTGTTAAGTGTACATAAATAAATAAACATAATTATGAATCAACTAACAAGTACAGGTAACATTAATGAACAAGAAGTGGAACTCGATCGCGTAAAACCAGCTGAACATATTAAAACTTTTTGCGAACATCATTCCCTGACCCACTCTAGGCCATTCGTAAGAACTATCATTTTAATCCAATTTAAGTACAAGATTATCATAAAACGTACGTAGCGGCCTGCGCAAGCGCACATTATGTGCTTACCAATAATCATTTAATTACGAAGGTAAATAGTTATCGGAATGTCCGCCATTACAGTAATGTATGCGTACGACATATTCTAATAAAAACTAATGTAAACAGCCTTATTCTGGGGATCCGGAATCAATTTTAGAAGATCTTTTCTTCTATATTTAAATAAAATATACAAAATATTTGGTTTTCACAGACGTCTACTTAAATAAATCTTACGTTTTCCAGAAAAAAGTTAAGTAAAAAAATCACTAGCAATTTCAAGAGAAGTCAATGTGTCATCATTGTTGTGGCCTATTTTCAAATTTTGAACGCCATTCAGATGTGTTAATTAAGTTCAGTTTTATTAATGAAATTCACCCTTAGTCAGTCTAAATTTTAAACGTATTATAATTAATCTTATGAATTACTGAACAATGCAGAAGATGTCTTCTTACAGACATACTTAAAAGTTATGCTTACAACGCTTAAATTCATTTTAAAAGTGGTCCCCTTTTCACACACAACGTTGAAATTACCTGCAAATTGAATTAGGAACCGCGTATCGTTTCAGAATAAGGCTACAACCTGTAGCTCCTGTGTATCGGCGCGTAAGAAAACTCCGGTTTGCTCGATGTATTCTATTTGCATATTGCTCTGATAAAGAGTTTCAAACGCTATGGAGTCTACCTTGGAAGAAAATAGAAATTAGCTGAACATACACGTACAGTGGAATAACTAAGAGTGCTGGCCGGTCACGGCTAGAATAACCGGACATGTTTTTCGTTTGTCTCTTTTTAATTTTAGAATAATTGCCATCTCTATGTAGATTCTGAAATATCTAGAGGATCAAAAATGCAACAAGTGCATGCAAGGAGCAGTCTCCCGAAATAAAGACATAAAATACATGCATATATGGTCTCCAAGTTCCAACTGGAACACGGGTTGACAATTGAAATGATTTTTTAAGAATTTGATTTTTGACCGCACGGTTGACGCAGTGACTGTCATTGGCTTCTGCGCTGCGTGTTATCATCATCTTCCTGCCCTTGACCCATGTTACCTGGGGTCGGCGCGACACCTTTTTTTTCTTCCATTTTCCTCTGTTAGAAGTCACGACATTATTTAATCCTTTCTCTTTCATATCATTCCTCACACAATCCATCCATCTTTTCTTTGGCCTTCCTCTCCCTCTCCATACATCAACATTAATACCCTTTATTTGTTTAGTTACATTTAGTAACATGCATTTCATCAGTCCTCATTACATGTCAATACCAAGATGGACGACTCCCTTTAAATTTTTCTGTAACAGGCGCTACTTTTAAACTTCCTCTAATATGAGTATAAAGGGTGTAAACGGACCCTTCACGAAGCCGTCAACCAAGCATTCTGTACGTCAAACTAAGTAACTCTACGCAAAAATATTGCTGGGAAACAACTTTTTTTTTGGGTGAAAAATCACATTTTACGGTAGGACTCAGTGTAACGCATTCAGAACCTTGTGCTGATGAATGGATTGAATAGTACGGGGGTAGTGGAGGGAGGTGTATAAAGTAAAAATCTTACTTTAAAAACATGTATTTAAAAAAAAACTTCTGAAAAAGTTGGAACTTTGAACCCCAATATCTCCGTAACTAGAAGGTTCCCAGGTATGGTCTAGAACAAAAAAATGATCGCATTGACGGGGACAACAAGTGCTTTTCGGCTTCGTTAAGGGTCTATTTACACCCTTTATTAGAGGAAGTTACTTACTTTATCCATTCTTGTCACTCCACACATCCATCTCAACATTCTCATCTCCGCTATCAGCTCTATACATGGGTAATAGAACAATAATGTAACACTAGAAATTCTAAAGCAGCAATATATTTCGTTAAACTACATTTGTACGTAAACGGAGAAAGTTTGAAAGCCTGTCGCTTTACTTACCTGTTTTCTTTACTTATTCTGACTCTTGTACCTAATACATTGATAAAGGTTATTTATAGCTAGTATATTTCACTGTAAATGGTGACTCATATCGTAAAGTAAACTGACCTCTGAGGTTGGCTATTTAAGATTGGTGTTCCTTGGAACTGTCTGGTAAGTATAGCAAAATTTTCGGAGATTTTGAATTGATGTTAATAAAAAGTTTTTCAATACACTTTCTTGAAAACTGGTTCTTTTCGCAATACAATTAGGTTCAACATGCAATGAACACAATGTGACATATTTAATTGTCATAATAAACGGTTTCAGGTCCAAAATATTTTTTGACAGAGGTGAAACGTCCATCATAAATCTTTTTTTGCTCACAAACAGCCTTACAGTCTTCTAGTTTTTTTTTTGACTTGGTCTTGATCTCGTGGCTCCAGTTTCTGCTTTCTCTATTTTCAACTCTCGGTAATGCAAAAAATCTCCAAAGCGCGCAGTTTACACAAAGAAAATCAAGCAAAAAGCAAAGTCGTCTCCACACATTCCGCCGCACACGCATGGGTGAAGAATCAAGTCTAGATACTATTGATTTAACTCCCCGTCTGATATCGCTACGATCTAGTGATAACGATGCCGACTGATCAGATCTAATTAACATAATAGTCTGCTAACTAGCGTATTATGTGAAATTATTTGATATGTTCTTGTAAGTAAGGCGTACCGTCGTTTTGAAGATTGAGGATGTCGGGTACTTGGATTGAAACTTGATTTAGCAGGTCAAATCATCATCTGCCTAGTCTTTTCCCAACTATATTGGGGTTGGCTTCCAGTCTAACCGATGCAGCTGAATACCAGTATTTGACATGGAGTGACTTCCTATCTGACGTCCACAACCCAGTTAGTACTAGGTAATACGATACCCCTTGGTAAGACTGGGTGTCAGACTTTTTGGGTCACTGACTACCTAACGACTGTCAAAGATCTACAAATGACACCCGGGACCAACGGCTTAACGTTGTTTCCGAGGCACGGAGGAAACTCGGTATGTAATGGGTGGTCACCCATCCATAGACCAACTTAGGCAAGCACGGCTTAACCTAAAGATCGACCCGAGCGGCTGTTATTATTAAGCCATGAGCTCCTCCTTAGGAGGTCAAATAATAGTGTGAATAAAGTTAAAAGAAAATAAACAAATTAATGAGCAGTTTGTGTTATTTACGTTAGAAGACCGGCAACCAAAAAGTGATTTAAAAAAATTGTCCGCAAAATAAGCGATAATTTACTTTGTGCAAAAATTTGAAGGTCAAACTATGTTCCGTTAGGGATATTAATTGCAACGCAAATTGACTCCCTACTTCAATGTAACATTTTGTAGCCATTTGACATAGCTGTTAAAAGTTAGATATATGAATATGACGTATTTGAATAAGCAATTTAAATTGATGATCAATTTGTCTTATTTATCAGAATTTTCGGCCAAAATTTTAGTAGGATCATGTCAAAATCTATCAATTTTACGATTTTTAATGTGTAGCTTAGTAATTGTTTGAAGTTAGAACCGGCAAAAGTTAGAATTCTTAGCTTTGCGTCTTTAACAGTTCTTTCTTCGTATAAATTCTTGTCTATTGCATTTTTTTTGTATAAATAATTACATAAACCCAATTAATTACTTAAACATGACTATAAATACGGGTGTTAATATACCTAAAAAATGACCCACTAAGGTAATATAAACCAGGTCAAACAAAAGAAAATCATTCACCCACAGAGCCCTTATTTTCCACATAATAATTCAAAACGGAAGTTAGCCAAGTGCGAGTTAAGTGAATCGATTGTATATAATGGTAATCGTAGGCCTGAGGGAAAAGACTTTCCAATCCTGTATCTATCATGTAACCATTACAATGCATGCACCTACAATTCATATAGAAAGTGTTCTGCAAACGTCGCGAGCGCTGAGAGTGCAGACTTGGGTAATGTTTTGAGGAATAGGACTTTGACTGATTTTGGCCTAAAGTGTAATGTGTAGGTATGGGTGCTTAATCTTGCCTTAATGTGTAATATGTCTATTTTAGGTATGATTGTGTAAGTGCCTGATTTTGCCCTCTTCTTCTTCTTCGTCGTGTCGATGATTTCCCGTTTTTTAAATTAAATTACTTTTGACCAGAACTCTGCCACCTTGACGGCGTTGGTGGTGACCTCGGGCAGGTCCCTCAAAGTGCAGGACGGGAGGTGAGCCATAGTTTGCGTTGAGGCCCCGCAGTCAGACACGGCTTCATTGGAATATCTTGGCCTAATGTGTAGAGATGTGTTCTTAGGTGAATCGTGGTCAAATGACGTGGTCCAAAAAGATTTCTTTCAAAAGAAAATTCAGCCTGTTATGAGCTTTTATGGAACATCAATTTTTTTTAATAAGAAACTGAGAAATTCTACTGAGTACCAATGAAAGCAGAATTTTGGACGACATCTTTTAAAATGTGACAGCCTTTTTGAACTCCGCCAGTATCGAAAATTTTGCGAGGTAAATGTAGTAGGTACAAAAAAAACACTCTTACTAAGTCGGCAACTGTCAATTAAAAACAGATAAAAACAACAGCATGCATGCTCTTAATTAAATTATCATGCGTCTAGAATCACATACAAGACAGGGCAGATATCGGTGCCTTGATTGAGACATATCTAGTCGCGTTGACTAGCAAGACCAGTGGCAGGATGCTACTGGTTTTTGATAAGAACTTCTTGAAGTAGATTCTACAGCTGTTTTGATAGGCGGCATTAAAACTTACCTTTTCGCTATTCAAGACCGTAATGAAGAATAAGTGAGGAGCTCGTGGCTTAATGAGCCGCTCGGGTCGATCTTCAGGTTAAGCTGTGCTCACCTAGGTTGGCCCGTGGGTGGGTGACCACCCATTGCATACCGAGTTTCCTCCGTGCCTCGGAAAGCAAGTTAAGCCGTTGGTCCCGGTTGTCATTTGTAGATCTTTGACAGTCGTTACAGGTAGTTGCCCGAAAGTCTGACAACTAGTCTTACCAAGGTGTAACGTATTACCCTGTACTAGCTGGGTTGTGAAGGTCAGATAGGCAGTCACTCCATGTAAATTACTGGTATTCAGCGGTCAACTCATTTTTGTCTTCCCCTCTCCCCCTTTATGTCGTTGGCCCAGTGCCTACCACGCGCCGCACCTAACGGTTTTTCAAAAATAAATAAATATGGCGTCTAAATATTTCACGGACTTTATTAACCTAGTTTTCGTGGTATCACTCATAGAAAGCTGGGTGCGGTGTATGTATCAGATCTAGGGAGTTGGCCTCAAGACATCCTGTACAATGTGTTGCCCATCTAATGACTGCCTCTATAACTTGTATCTAGTTTTGCATATTAGACCAGTCGTGAATAGCTGTTGCGGTTAAACATGGCAATAGCGGTCATTGTCCTGATATCGTAGGTAACCAAAAAATAAACAATGAATATAATTTTCATTAGTACGTAGGTAAATTATTTTGATTCCTCTATTTTTAGACGCAGAACGAAATAAAAAGAAAAATGCGATTCAGAACTTAGAGCGAGCGAATTTCGTTATTGTTAAGTTACCGTGTAACAGCTGTCAATGTCATTATTAATGTTTAAAATTGATAATGAAAGCTTTTGAACGCGGTTTAGGTGTGCAGATCGCGTTCAGTTTCGATATTAAATACGCGCTTCGGGTATTTCCGTTTTTTTTTCTAAAGAATTTTACATCCGTCATTAATACAGGTAGGTAAACGACCTCTATTGCCAAGCTAAGTCACATCAACTATACTCGTATTAGACCAGTCGTGGCGTTGAAAAAGGAAATTGTTGTGAAGACAGATAAGCCAGTTAGCGTTATTTATATCTTTTAGTGCAGTGTGGGGAATTAATTTGCTTAATTTATAGAGCAGGGCGTTTGTAAGAGATAAACGTTGACGATATTTTTTTTTCTAAGATAAGGCAGGTTTGCAATGAACGGGATTTTGTATATTTTTGAAGAGTATCTATTTGAACATTGATCTACAATTTTCAACATCACATTACGCCTATTTTTAGTCTTAACATGGGGAATCGTATAACCCAGTACACGTGGGTTGTGGAGGTCAGATAGGCAGTCGCTCCATGTAAAATTATTTGTATCCAGCTGAATCCGGTAAGACTGGAAGTCGACCCTAACATAGTTGGGAATAGGCTAGGCAGATGATGACATCACGTCTATTTTTCCCGGAGTCCCTTGTTAAAAATGACGAGTTTACTGTCATCAATAGGGCACACATCCAAAATGGTCAAAAGTGCCCTGAAAATCTTAAATGTGTGTGGATTTACAACTACAATCAGAGCAATCGGCCTTGGATTTACAAGAACAAACAATCAATAAAACTACACGAAAACAAGTTCCATACGATGATTTAAGTCAACATTATCCGCGAAAAATCAGCCATTACAATAACTAACAAACTACCAACGTAACGAGCTCAATTTCAAAGCACACAGATCATCGCAGATTTGACGCAAAATAAACAAAAAACGATCAAGCCAAACCATCAGTCCTGCCCGTTTAAAATATAGCAATATTAAATCACAAACAGGATCATGTGTAGTCCTAGTTGCAATACGAAGAATACAAAGTAGTGAACTGCAGATGGATCTATCTTCGTTTGGCATCGCAGCATCATTTGCTCTGACAGCTTTGCATGTCGGTCTACGCATGCCTCTATTGTTGAGATGCAAAACTAAATAAATGTGGGATACAGCGGTGGATGATGGTGTTTTGTTCTATGTGTTGTTTGTAGGTAACTTGGTGTGTTTGAATGATTGTGTGGTTTTTGCGCTAATGATTGGGAATTTTGAAGTTCGTTTAAATAAACTCTTCGTAATTACATTATACTAGTGTAACACGATAAATTTCGGTGCGAGATTCAAGACTGTTAAATTGTTTCTCTGGGACTTCGTCGAGCTTTATTGTCTCGGCGCTTTTTTGGTGGTCGCCACTATTGGTTCTGGCTTTCAGGAGTTGCAGTGGTTTGGGAATAGTGAGCGGGCCTGGCCCAAAAAAAATACTCATGTAATCTAATCTGGTGGAGCTGTATATACTTCTTTTTCTCCTTAAAGCACAAATGTTAGTCCCAATTTTGATATTGGGCTCAGGCCTGAAATTAAGACTTACTCGTAGGTCCTTTTGAAAATTGCGCAAACGTCTAAGTCCTCGATTTAAATAACTTCATTCAAGTCAAGATCAACGTATTTCCTATTGAGACATCATTATCATCCGATACAGCTTTTCAACATGTCATCTCCTTAATTAAAATCACTGCATGTCCATCTTTTAATATCTCGAACAGAACCCGTCTGCGTATCATATGCAGGGATCGTGCTATCATTATGAATGACAGCACCTCTCTCGCTCGGCAGTGAGTGATGCTTCACATCGCTTGTCGCGTGCGTGTGAGCATTTGTTATTCGCTAACGTATGGTTGGCTGGTCTGTTTTGTGAGGATGTGTTTGGAGGTTATGTTTGAGACAGTAATTGCATATTGTCTAAAGAAGAAATGTTTATTTGTCACAGTTCGTGTTTGGTGGTTGGGTTTAATGTTGGTCTTCTTGAGTTGTTTGAACCCGTGAGTCAAATAGTTTTACTTCTTCTTTATCGTGTGGTTAGTGCTGGTGTCAGAGATTTTATGCCGCCTAAGGGCCTCTGACTTGGCTTTATATGCCGACAAAAAATATCTCTCAGGCTTGCTCGTTTCCGCACGATGTTTTCCTTCACCGAAGCAAGTGATAATTATACAATACGTACATGAATCCGAAAAATCAGAGGTCTTAGGTTTGAACACGAGACCTATGACTTGGCAGTTTGAAGGTCTACCACCAGGTCCACTAGACTATCACTGCTTTAGTTTGACTACTCTTTAGATTATATTCCCGAAAAATAGAAGTGACTTTAATTTTTCTGCAATGATGTTTGCTGCCCAATTTGCTGCCAATTTGCACTAAAGTCAAAGCTACTGGTAGTTAGGGCTCTAGAGAGAGAAACATTTAAAAAAAATGAGTCATGAAAAGGAGTAGGTTCCGCTTTCTGTATCAAAACCTTGATCAAACTGTCAATTATCATCGTTAACGGTACACAGAAGTAATATTAATTTTTTTATTACCATTACATTGTAATTTAAGCCTTCACACACATATAATTTCATATTTATTATCATTGGTTTTCGCTTAAATAGTCAAGTTTTTTGCGTCCAACAGCCATTTATGATCCACCTACATACGTAGGATATATTTACGTAATTGATAGGTTTTTTATTTGTTTTTTGTACTGTGTGGTTGTGGTTTTAGAACATTGAATACGGTCAGTAATGATAGCTTAGTACTGGCATAGAATAAGAAATCTATACAGAAGCGACACTAATGTCGTTTCTTTTTTTAACCTTGCCCCACTCTAAGAATTCCTCCTGTATCGTGGGTGCGTTTACAAACATTTAAACTCACATACATAAACAGCCAGACCCGGAACAACAACATGTATGTCTAAAAAATTTTTTCCGTGCGGAGATCGAACCTGCGACAAGTTGCGCAGCAACTAATTGCTCAGACACTGCGCCAACTGTGCCGTCTTTTTTAACGTGTCAACGCTGCTTGACGGATCTGGGACATTTGCGCGAAAGAACAGTTGCGCGTTCGCGCAAAATTCCAATCGCGCAAAAGTCCATGCGCGCATACGTCTTTTCGCGCAAATGGGTTCGCGCAAGTGTCCTTCGCGCAAGTGTCGTGCTTGACTACCAAGTCATATTTGTTGTCGTAGTCGTAGTAGTTGCAAGCAGTATTGATTTTAGTTTCCGTCAGGATTTTTTCCGCCATTTTTATAAATATTTATTAACAATCCAGGTAGTCGATGGGGAAGAAAGGTCCTAGAGTGACGACCACGTACAGGAAGAAGCAGTATTGGAAAGCTTTCCACAATTTGGACCGATGAACTGGTGAAATTCACTGGATGTGAGAAGCAGTGGACGTCTTTCGGCTGATATGATATGGTAGGACGATGACACCCCACCGTCCCGCTACGACTTTCATCTGCAGTCGACAAAGTCATTAGAAAATTGATTGATGATTAATTTGACTGTCAGCAGTTAGAATGCGTTCGGTGCAGGACTTTCTTATGTAATTTCTTATTCTATGATACTTGTAATGATGTTATGTTAAACATTTATTGGCGTACCGTTACTTTATTGATACTTAGACTCGTATGTGGGCAAAAGGTTTTTGCTTTACTCATTTACCCGTTTTAAGCGATGCCTAGAAGTTCAATACCGCAATGTTTGTAAAGTAAAACAGTTATTTATTGGAAAAATATGGAGTACATCTTATGGCTTCAGTAATTGGTGTCTTTAGAATTCATTATAGAGGTAGTGTTTTTGGAGAACTTCAATAATTATTTATTTATAGTGTTTCGTTGGTTTGATAAAAGTCCGAGCAAAGTTCTTTTTTTTCAAGTTATTTTAAATAAACTTTCGGCGATAGGCATAGTTAAATGATATCACAAGAATTAACAAAGGTGTACCTAATTCCCAATAGTACACCCATATTTCGCCACTTATGTTTAAATTCAATGTAATATGAAGCGAGCCTGGATTTTTTAATTAAATCCAGACTCCGTGGTTGCTACTGAGAAATTCCTGATGGCAAAACCCAAAAATAATTGGCCCGATCCAGGAATCGAACCCAGGACCTCAACGAGATAGTCAGTACAATTTCTCATGTTATAAAATTTAGAGGTTTTCAAACTATAACTATGTAAATAATAAAGCTAAGATTGTACTACCGGTACAGTAGAACATTGGTATGTAACGTATGCAAGCGCTTATTATTCACATACGTGTTCGCGTGGGCGGTAATGACGAATAAATTATTGGAGAATTTCGGTGTCGTGTCCCGGGCAGCCTTGTGCCAATTGTTGCTCTACTTGAAACGTTGTGTTTTGCTGTTTACCTACTCTTCTATTTTGAGTAATCTATTTTATTTGGACTGGAGCAGATTGGCAAGAGATAGGCCGAAATGGAGAGAAATGCAGACGTACTGCGGCGTACCATCCGCACTTGGTTGATATCCCGACGAGTCGTTCTCAGCGCTTCTCCCCCACGTTTATTATGCCCACAGCCAAGATGTGTGTGTGAACTGTCTGCCGGCATCTGTGTTCCCTCACACATTTAACCCGTCTACCTTCAAAGCAAGAGTGAACAGGCATCTTCTGGGCACGCTCGTTCCATCATAGACCTCATCTACCGCTTTCCATCAGGCGTGATCGAGGTCAAGAGCAGGCCCATTTTGTAATAAAAAAAAATAAATAAAAAAACGATAGAGGGTTTCACCGCCAGAGCGGTCCTTACAAAACACACAATAACCAATTAAGATGTAATACTAACAAACTAGAATAAGCATGAATAATAACATAACAAATGTATAGAAATGTAAAACCTGTGTAAGGAATAAATAAAACTATTTTTTTTTTGAAGGGATTTCATTTGGGGGCATTTTTCATTAGTTACGCTTGTAAGCTGCATTTTTTAAACGACTTCAAGAAATGAAGAAGGTTTTGCGTTCGACAGGTATCTTTTTACAAGCTTTTATTTAACTTGCAATTTATATGTATGTTTTTATTTATGTTTCTTTTTTGTTAGCCTGAACTGTCCCACTCCTGTGCAAAGGCCTCCCACGTTTCTTCCACTTTTTCCAGTTTTGCGCCTCATTTATGTATGTTTGTTAAGATCAAATCTTGCGACTGAATTTTAAAACAGTTACCTCAACCGATTGAGCTGAAATTTTGCATACACGTTGAGTTCGGATGACAATGCATGGTTAGCTAAGTGACGTAATTTTAAATCTAATATGGCCGACTCCCAAAGATGGACGACTAGTTGTTTTTTGCACCCCCATGATATAGGTATCAAATTAAAGGTCATGCTGAGAAGAAAAAACTAACATCACGCCTATCAAGCTTGTTTTTAAAAATATTTTATTTTCTTTATGCTTTTATGCATATATGAAATATGTACATCAATGTCACCCGATTATAGTGCCGATTAATTTTTATAGAACTAACCCGCGTTGCAGTCTCATTTCACGTTTAATAACTTCAGTAGTTTAAGAATATGAGTCAGCTTCAATAATTATAATGTTTTTAAACCCGTCAACTACATTGATGATATAATGATATTCGTATACGAGTATTAAATGGTGGTACATTAACCACCAACCCAACGTTCAAAAGAAAAAAAATCTATCTTAAATATCTTTAATTCCTGATGACGCAAACCTCCAAAACTCTCCACACATCTATCCATTACTAGATAAACATACACAGCCTCCGCACATATCTCATCCCGCACAATCTGGTCCGCGATCCATCAGCCGATCGCGTCGACTCCTGCGCAATTATTCAAATCAGCCGCGTATTGTCACTGGCGCGGGCGATGCGATCGTGTGGCGTTAGCGAGTAACTGTTGTGAGCTGATTTAGATAGGTATGAGGTATGATGAAGGGGAAATAATGCTTCCTGAATGTTTTAAGCTCCTAAGTCATCAAATCATCGTTAGGAGCATTCCAAATTAGGGCTACGGAGATCGTCAACGGTGCAGTTGTAAAAATCGGTTTGATTATTGCGCTTGCTCATATTATCTTGTAAAGTTTTCGAAAAAACAGAGCGAGAGAGATAGAGGAAGAAAAACAGCAATTAGAAAATTCACGAAAAATGTGACTATCAGCTTTACAATTTCAGTCATTTCGATCGCGACATGTGAGAGGAGAGCCTATTAGATTACATGTCCCAATTTTATGTGTTACAAGCTTTTGCCCGCGGCTTCGCTCGCATTGATTTAGAATTTGACCATCAATTCGGGTTGTACTCTGCTTGTAATAATATAATTCAATCATGATTCGAAAGAGACGTGGCGCCATCTATTATCATAAGAACGTTATGGTTGTTTTCGTCGGGAAAAGTACCCACTTTTTTTCGGGATGAAAGGTACCCTATGTCCGTATCTGTACACCTAACAACGTAAATGAAAAAATCCAGGATGATTGGATCAGTGGTTTAGGCGTGAAAAGGTAACAAACAAACAAACTTTCTTTCGCATTTATAATATTAGTTAGGAAGTTAGGATAGGATAGTTAGGACAAGATTCGATGAAGGACCAGACACTTCTTACTATTCACCGTGACTTTTAGTCGTCTTACAAAGGTGGTCCATTCAATGTACCCGACATGAAATAGCTCTAGGCGCGATTTTTTTTTTACCTGCCATAATAGGTACAAAGAAAAATAAATAATACATTAGAATACAATTATGAAACATCCTGTTAATGATGTTTACGAGTCAAACGGGAGAACATACCTACCCAGCGCTCGAGTCGAGTAGATCATCGCTCGCTACAGGGTGTTTTAACTACGTCATGCGTCATAATACTGAATACTATTTTTATTTTTCAATTATTAAAATCTCATAAATACCAATTTTTTTTTATGAATGTTTAATAGTCATTGGATACATGAAGTGGGCTGCCGTTGTAAGACGAGTAAAAAGTCACGGTGTAGATCATTTTTAACCGACTTCTAATACAATCCTATAATCATGGCCGCTGCTGTAGACCTCCATATATCCACTAGCCCTCTCTAAGAATAGCAGCAACCATTGCAACGTTAGTTGGAACAAAAATGATTGTTCTCTAAACAGCAAAACAATGCTAACTCCTGCGCAGAAAGCGCTATCTCACAAGGAAGCACGAACAATGATCCCGAATGGTATCGCTTCAGCTGAACATCTGGTTACAGGCAGTTAGTGGCGACGCGCGACGCGTGCGCACAATCTGATCACATGTCGCGTGTCGCAGTCGCAAGACTTCCCTGCTACTGTCGCAGGCAGATTGAGTTTAGGATTGCGTGTGTTTAGAAGGATGTTGTGGGTTAGAATCTTTTTAACCGACTGCGACGAAAAGACAGTTTTTGTTTTTGGTAGAGGCGAAGGAGAGTGTATTAAAAACGTTGCATTTTGGAGAATTTATTAAAAATTAAGGAGAAAATGGTTATCTGCTATATAACTTTAGGCTTCAAATAATCTTAAAACATATCTTAAATATTTAAAAAAAAAAAATCCTATTTGTAATTGTATTAAGCCCAATACAATATAAACAAGGCATATGACAGAAAATTAAAGTATCAATGTTATTTACGCATAAATCTAAGTTTTCGTGATTAGTTCCCAATTCCTCAAAGATCAGTCACCGTCATATTAAACCCTTAATTTCCAACCCTTTGCCAACAATGGGTTTCAATCTTTTTATACAATGGCGGCCAAAATTATGTACCCACCCAAAATACGCTATTTAAAATTTAGATCCCAACTGGTCTCTCTGCGTGTTCACATGTAAGTATATACCGGTTCACAAACTACCCGGTAAAACTAGTAGGTACACTGTAGTGCAAGTACAATGTATAGGATATGCACACACGCCGCTCGTGCCGCTAATCACCTGCCGTAGTATATCGCGATACAGAAGCCATCGGAGCTGAATAGATCCTGCACAATGCAGGCCAAATAAATACCACCAGACAAAATGGTACCTGAAATTAATGATATGGCTTGTTAAACTTAGGGTTTGGGACAGTATTTTTGAAGTAAAGTGTAATGCAGTAGCAAATAAACCACTTTGATTTATCATCCCATGTTTTATGTTTCGGGTTCAAGTGAAAAGTAATTTCGTGAAAACAGAAATGAAAATCATTACTTTTTAAACTAATTATCAAGGATAAAATTACAAACAGCTAATCAAATCACTCGACTTGTGATTAATTTTGACAGGTGTCAAATAATTCATATAAAAATATATATTTTCAATTTACATTTAGCTCTAGGACAGCGGAAACAATATTTTCTGTCACTATACGTTTAGACTAATATCATGCAAAAACGAGTATGAACACTTACTTACACGTCCGGCCATAATTATTACATAACCCTCAAGTGCTGCCATTACGACCGTCGATAGAACTAATACGCTCTTATGAACTTATTTATTCAAATAAATCTTCATACAAACGGCTTCATTAACTTAAACAGGTAATGTATTTAAATGTATAAGTTAATTTGGCCGCTAGCAAACGCATTTATCTACGTGTGTTACAGTTAGAGGTATAAATAAGGCATCGCCGGGTTTAAAACATTACTCATGGGCTGAGCTTGCCGGCGCCCGCAACGTCATATATTGCCGACTGGACTGAATACCTCTTGCATTTTATGCTGTATACTTATTTATGGATGTATTTGTATATTCATTGGTATGTGGATCTGATGAAGAGTTTGCTGATGTGTGAGGTAGATTTGGTGATATCTTTGCTGCCAAGGGTACGTTATAGATGTTGCCTTAAATGAGGACTTCTTATTCTGCTGGAATCGATGACTCAGCTTTTGGCCGACCGTAGCAACCAGCAGCTCTATCGTTTGCCTCATTCAAATCCTGGAAGGTGCAATTAGTTGTGCACGACGGGCAGAGATGTGGCATATCTTGTTTTCGGGATCCGCACTCGTATTGTGTCCGAGATGGGCGATTGTACACCATGTAGCCAAATTAGATCGACAGCGGCCAACTAAATGAGGACATTTAAATTCTTAGTAGTAGTGAAGTTGAGTCTCGTCAAAAAAAACAACTACTGGAAAGACGTCCCAGTAGAGACATCGGTCATACAGAAAACTCAAAATGCTAGGATTTTAAGTGTAAAACCCTTGGCAAAAGGGAAAATCATTTGACCTTCCCATGGGCCTCTGACTTGGCTTAACATGCCGTCAAGAAATATCTCTCAGGCATGCTGGTTTCCTCACGATGTTTTTCCTTCACCGAAAAGCAAGTGATAATTATACTATACGCACATGAATCCGAAAAATCAAAGGTGCGTGCCTTGGGTTCGAACTCGAGACCTATGACTTGGCAGTCCGACGGTCACACCACTAGGCTATCACTGCTTATTAAGAACAGGATAGAAAAATACTATTTGCATCAAACTTAAAACTTTTATTTACCTAGACTAATTCGTACAAATTTATTTACATGTAAATGCAAATAAGGTTTCGTTCATCTGTAGTTGTATTTACAACCTGATAAGTATTACTCACACACATTACCAATTACAAAAACGGAATACTCTGCAGCCCAAACAAGGCAAGACGTATCACATTCAGACATCACATTCGCGATGAAAACTCGCAGTATTTCTAATCTAAAGCTCTAAAAAGATAAAGTAACTGTGTATCTTTTTAGTGTGCAATAAAGACTATAATTATATTTATCTATCTATGCCTAACTTCAATCTATCAAGGCTTAACATTTAGTAGGAAGGTATAAAGAGGCTAAATATTATGAAATCAAAATATTTATTTATTTAAACTTCATGTACAAAAGTGGTACATAGGCGACTATGCCACAAGGCATTCTCTACCAGTCAACCTTAGGGTCAAATAGGACAGTATAGTGATAGAGTACAAAAAAATAAATAAGAAAAATACCATTTTGTTAACATAAATTGATCCTCTGTCAATCTATTTTACCTTTTCAGTCCTTACTGGTTGAACAGATTTCAATGCAATTTGTCACACAAGTAGACCATGACCTGGGTCAGGACATAGGATATTTTTTATCCTAGCAGTAAGTTTCCGTTGGGACAATTTCCGTCCTCGCCGCAGCCGTGAGCAAAAGCTAGTAAGTAATAAAACTCAAAGTATAGAACTTGTATTCCGCATTAAGTAATTCAAGACGTCGTATACATATGAGCATTATAGTAACCTCTTTAGATAAGTGTAACGACGGCGATAGGCTAGATAGTAAGTGTTCCAACATTTTATGGTTTTCTATTATTAGATTCTTGAGTAGATAATCCTGTATCAGTATTAATAATTCTGCGATATGTTTGTCTTTATTTCTTACCATTCTTAACCGTTGGCCCAATAAATAAAAATCTTTCTGTCTTTTTATCCGAATTTAGAATTTGTTTCGCGTATGAAATCTGTTAATGCCTAACTTACATATACCGCCTAACCGCGCGGACGAGCGACGCTCACCGCCTCTCCGCGCGGCGCACCGCCTCTCCGCGCGGCGCACCGCCTCTCCGCGCAGCGCACCGCCACAAAATCTTCGAAGCCTCCGGACGAGCTGCGTTGTGTGACAATCGCCTTAAGATTTTGGGTACAGTGCAGATAATAATCTGAAATGTTTCAGAATACAATATCTTCAATCCTAAAAAAAAAACAATGAGTTACAAAGTGGGTTGTATTTGAACTACCATGGAAAAAAATCTCAGTAACAAAAACTTTCTAGAAAAAAAAACAGTTTGATAAAGAAAATCAGGCAACACCACAAGAAAAACTTATAGCAAAAAGCTGTTTTAAATTAATAAACTACGTCGGACATCGTAATACAGTTAAAACTTACAATGTAACTGTAATCCAAGAATTTTACGATCGGCAGTCACTTTTCAAATAATTTAATGTGATATTCGTTTCATTTAATGCTCAGTACATAGATGTTACTTGCATAAGTTATGAGGATATCAGCACTGATGAAGTGGCCTTGCTGGAAGCGTCATGTTAGTGAGGACACTTCTGGGTAATGTGCCGATAAGTAGATCTTGGGTGACGGAAGTGCGTGTGAGTTGTAGTGATGGAAATGGAGTGTTGCAGCAATGCCATCTAAGGAGAGCGCATTACTGGTTTCATTTAAAATTATAGATCATCTAAATCTAGATAGTCGAGATGTTAAAGGCATAGTCATGACCTGTTAAGTGAATAGCGTCCATTAAATTCAAGGCCGTCAACAATAAAAATCATCATTGTTTAAATATCTAGAGAAAGAGATAATTTAATTATTTAGTTTTAATTATTCTTTATGTAGCAATAATTCCTTGATGTATTTATTTATTAACTTCAATTAAAGTAGATTTTGTTATATACAAACAACAAAAAGTTCAAAATAATAATACAAAATTAGGACTTAGGTACATACGTAGGTACATAAGATATACAACGACGACAGTATAAATATCTAATCTTTTCTGAGTATACGTCAAGTCATCAGAACTTTATGAGCAAGATAAAATTAATTGTCATAGAAACTAGTTCAATCAAAATTTGTTACCAATTTTAAGATTATGGCAAAGTTGACTGCAGAGACTTGGTTATATAAGACAGATATTTATCGGAGTTCATTAATTACTTAATTAAGTAAGTAATCAGTTATAGGTATACAGGTAAACCATTCTCTCTTTAGAGCATAATTATTGTCTGATGTAGTTTACTATTTACTATGTATTAGGGCAAAAAGTAATACATAGGTACCAACGTGAAAACATATTCATTTTTAGAGGCTCTTTAACTTAATTCCATCAGATAGACAATACTGTTAGTTACTCGTGGAGGAGCTCGTGGCTAAATAATAACAGCTGCTCGAGGTCGATCTTCAGGTTAAGCCGCGCTTGCTCGGGTTGGTCAGTGGATGGGTGACCACACATTACATGCCGAGTTTCCCCTTGCCTCGGAAAGCACGTTAAGCCGTTAGTCCCGGCTGTCAATTGTAGATCTTGGACAGTCGTCAGTGACCGGAACCAGTGTTACCAAGGGGTATCGTATCACCCAGGGTTGTGGAGGTCAGATAGGCAGTCGCTCCATGTAACATACTGGTATTCAGCTGTATCCGGTTAGACTGGAAGCTGACCCCAACATACATAGTTGGGAAAAGGCTAGGCAGATGATGATGATGATGTACTCATGGACGCTGCTATACTGGTTTCAATCAGCGAAGAGAACTCACAGGTACTTGAAATCAACTATTTTTGTTTACCTAACCTGATTATCTTGAAACTACAAAGACACGACATACACAAACTAACTAGTAAGTAGGTACAATCAAGTCTTAGATAGCACATGCGGGTGTATCGTAATTGCGTAGAGGCGCGTATCAAACTGTTTCGTGTAAATATAGCGATGCTTTGCTGCGGTACAAACTTGATTGTGGGATATAGGAAGAGTTAGTTAGTGCGTATATTTGTGAGACAGTCTTTGACTGTTATGATGTGTTTACTTTATAGGTAGGTAATCTGTATTGATGCGAAACATTAGCGGGATTTGGAAATTCTTAGATCTTATTGTCCAAATGGGCAGACCTGTCAGTGTCTTCTGATTTTAAAATATCGTTATGTCAGATCCGGTCGTTAGTATGGATATAAAATGAATTGCAAGTACGCCGGTGTTGACATCACGCGATCTACTTACAAGTCCACCCTCTCCGCAGCGTGCTTCTAAGAGCCCTGATGTTCAGCTCGAGCCGAGGGCGACAGTCAATGTTTGATCGCGGCGGAGTTGAGACCTCTTGGAACTGTACCCGATTCATAGTGCCCCCTGTTATTGTGTTTAGTTGTAATCTCAAGTAATTCGTTAGTTTGCTAGAAACAGTGTATCGCACCCAGTGTGTTTTCAAAGCACGAAATCCATCTTCTGCCCACATGATGTACGAGCCTAACGGAATAAATCCTGACAAATCCGACATATTCAATATCCCTTTAGGAACTTTTCTTCATGTTTTTTTTTTTTTTTTAAACGATCAGCACCACAGTACTTCATGAAAATATTAAATCACCTAGTGGTGCTGCCTCCTTAACAACCACTACATAAATTAGAAAAAAAAATACAATCATAATTTGGGTAACCAAGAACCAAACACATAATCACATTAATTAAACAGCTAAACTAAATACAGGAAACCCTATTTAGAGCTCAGTGTTATCGTATCAATAATTACTAAAACAGATTTTACACGGCCGGTATACATTCGCTTTTACACAACCATAACATTTTCCATCGGTTTGCACTTAATTAAGGGATTTGTACGAGCGGCGCCGGGGCGCGGCGCTAGCGACACACAGACTTGTTCACTTGTTACTTTCAGACGTGCGACAAACGAGGCGATATTAAAGTCGCCGGCCACAAAATTCTCTTAAAAGAGTTCGTCATATGAAATACTGCCACCATCAGCAATCACAACTGCTAAGCATCATGGTGTTCTGTTTCCATCTTATCACTGAAGTGACATTACATACGGGCTCAGGTAAACTGTCGCGTAGTACGGCTTGCCATTAAAAAAAAACAAAATTAAACTACAACTCAAACTCAAGGTTTGACTATAAAGGGTGTAAAAAAACCCTTAACGAAGCCGAAAGGCACTATTATTCTCCCCGTCAATGCGATCATTTTTTTGTTCTAGATATCCATACCCTCTAGTTACGGAGATATTGGAGGTCAAAGTTCCATGTTTACAAAAATACATGTTTATAAAGTAAGATTTTTACTTTAAACACCTCCACGACTCCCGTACTGTTCAATCCATCCATCAGCACAATGTTCTGAGTGCGTTACATTGAGTCCTACCGCAAAAAGTGATTTTTCAACCCAAAACAAAAGTCGCTTCCCAGCATAATTTTTTGCGAAAAATTACTTAGTTTGATGTACAGAATGCTTGGTTGACGGTTTCGTGAAGGGTCCGTTTACACCCTGTATACTGAATGTTAAAATAACTGACCGGATAAGAAACACCACACTGCGCTTCAGAACGCAAATGGCTGACGTAGCTTATAAAGTTGCGAGACTATAATGGGATTGGGCTGGGCAGGCCATGTCTGCCGGCTACCGGCACAGCTGTGTGCCCAGATATCGCAAGACTGGAGCCCAGAGACCTGAGGAGAAGATGGCGGGACGCCTTGGATGGCTTACTCAAGAATTGGCGAGAAGAAGCACAGCATCGATAGAAGTTAAAGGTATGGGGGCGAGGCCTTTGACCAGGAGTGAGACAATACAAGCTAACTAAAAAAAAGCTACAACTAAAGGCAAGATACCGAGACTACTCCTCTCCGCACTCAACCTGGCCACATTTTTGCCACGAAAGTGTATTTGTGGCGCAGTCAGTCTGCACAGACCCTTAAATGTGTAACATTTCATAACAGATCTTATCTCATTGTGTTCGAGCCGCACCTACAAGCTTCCTAGTTTTAATTGAAATTGCCGTTTTTACTGAGTGCTTGAATATTCATTCAATACGACTGAGTAGCTTTTTATTTGCTTTCTTCAGTGAAACGAGTAATTTACATGCTCTTGATAGTGGTCTTAATCCTGTATTACTTTCTTATCGGTGTGTGCATATCAAGTGATTATACGAAACTAGAAATAAAGTATGATGTATATAGATTCTCATTTGCAGTAAAACTGCGAAGTGATTCTATGTTATAAAAGTCACCTGTGTAATATGTGGTGACTGGTAATAAGTGACCTATGGGGCCAACATTGAAATCGCAATAAAAACCGCACTGTAACCTGAATTAGAAAATGAATGGTACCTACAGCTGTTGCTAGACAGAAACATACGGAATTAGAACACGATAAAACTACAGGTTCAATCCTTTACTGAAGCGTTAAAACTGCATCTTGAAAAATGATCTCCAACCTGTCTCAAAAGTAAGAAAGAACAACAGTTATACCTTATTGCAACATCAAACCAGCCCACTTCCACAATAACATACTCCATTCCAAATCTAGTCCTCGCTCCTTAACCAACCATAACTGAACAGGAACAAAGAAACACGCAATACCTATGATACCAAAGCTTTAACCGTAAGCTCCTATATTATAACAGTACCGACACACAAGCAACGTTAATGCTAGAAGGCGTGTGTCCAATTTAACATATCGTGCGGCGGGCTATATCTCGCTGGAGACAGGCGACAGAGCCCGCAAGGTGCGTAGGACGGCGTAACGGACGCGGTAGTAGCAGCTAAATCAACCATTGTCTGATTGGGTGTAGCCTGCCGCATTCTCCGGCCGGACTACGCGTGCAGAGGAGAGGACTACGACATTTTAGTATGTATTTTAGAACTCTGAAAGTCTTTATAAGCATGCCTTTTTGCCGTTTTCTTGCCTCCTCTGACGATGGACCGCTTACCCAAGTCAGACGCGTTATTTTTGGAGTTTCGGGAGTTCTGAAGTCCGTTTTGGCGCCTTTGGCTTTGAACCACGGTATGTATAGTGGCAGATCTTCATATGTTTTTCGAGATGTCTTGCGGCGGGGTATATCTCGCTGGAGACAGTCGGCACAGCCCGCAAGGAATGTAGAACAGTGTAATCGACGCGGTGGTAGCGGCTAAATCAACCATTGTCTGATTGGGTGTAGTCTGCCGCATTCTACGACCGGAGTACTTGTGCAGAAGAGTCCTTCCATAATACATAATCTAACAGACAGTTCTCTCTTTCTTGCTGGGGATTTTGTACGCTCACTTCTTCTTCCCAGGTAGAACACTAGGAAATAGCGAAGAACCGGCGTTTTGGGGGACAGTCTTATGTCATTTTGACGATAAAAAAGAGCTGACTCCCAGCCTAATTTGGATTTTTTTCATTTTTGATTTTTACCAAAACAGTATATTTCACCAGTTTCACGTGTAAACTCGCTGCACCGTCATTCAGAAGTCCAGCCGCGTCCATAATATGACTACACCACATAGATCTATGATCTCTCTAATTCATAAATGGACCGAATGGTGGAGGCCTAATAAACCAGGGCCGTCCTAAAGCTCGTTGGGCCAACGATATCGTCAAAATCGAAGGGCACAGCTGGATAAGGGACGCACAGAACCGGGAAATGTGGTGGATGGAAGGGGAGCCTATACCCAGCAGTAGGTGATTCCGAGCTGAGATTATGAATTGATAAAACACAAACAAAATAATCCGTATGAAAACTCCACCAACCAGTCCACGATTTCCCTATTCTTGTAGAGCACACGTCGCTGCAACACACGGCGCGTGTCGGCGACTACCCGCTGCTATATATCGGCCATAACTCGCTGCACCGTTGCCCAGGAGTCCAGCCGCGTCCATTATATGACTACGCTCGTACACACAATTAAACCTCATAAAACCTATGATCTCCTAGTACTTTGTTGCTGTTTATTACTTTATGTTGAATAGTGTAAGTTTGTGGTTAGTTTATGGGGCATGTGTGATCGGTGCGGGAATTCAATGTTGGATTTTGTGCTCAGATTTTCGCGGTGTTTGTTTATTGTAACAGCCTTATGTTCTGTAGTTTTACCTATGGAAGATAAAAGCGATACTTGCATCTGTTTGAATATAATTTGTTACCTGTTTATAATGAAGTTAAAAGGAAAACTATTCCAGCTAAGTAGGCTCTACAAGTTTGAGTTATGTTATAGACGACCAACTTAATAAAACTTCGATGTGTAAAAATTTCGTAAAAAATCTATAGACTTTTTAAAACTAGATGCTAGACAGAGCATTGATACAATCACAGAAATCACTTGTTTTTCAGCATGACATTCTCTCAACCATCAGTTCCTAGCCATATGTGCGGAGTCAGACGCGCACTTGGCAGGTTTTTGGAGATGAATATTAATAATTAGTATTAATTTTCACTATTTCATAGCAATACGAAAAAATTACAATTTATTGTTACATCAGTATTAAACTAAGAAGAGTAAAAAAAAATAGTATAAATATACTGACCTTAAAATATGATCGATATTATAATATTATGGCCTTACAACGTACAGTTCAGTTTTATTTTAGTTCTCAGATTGTAAACGGTAAACGGAGGAAAATTAGAATTACCTGTTATAAATGGCAGGCTATCAGTAATCAGGTGTAGATTGAGCTATTAAAACTAATTAATTGATACTATTCATAAGTACTTAGTACTGAATGTACAGTATGGTCTTGGGTTAAAATCGGTACATTATTTGTTTTTGTGGTAATTTCTGTAGATTTAAAATTAAAAATCAAATGGCAAATAGTTGTTTTGCTTTAATCTACGAATTAAATTATTAAGTCGTTAAATTATGTGAATATCACAACCAAAAATCTATTTACAAGAATGAAAGTGATATTTCACTAGTTCACATTTAATTCTAAAAATATTACCTAAACAGCCATACCACGAAAGCGTTCGAATATTGAAACGACATACAAAACAAACGATAGTGTTTAACCTAGTTTTAAAATCACAACATTATTCAGGCAAGTCGTCGGACAGGTATGTATGGAATCGACGCGGAGATAGATATATCCACGGCGCAGATTTGTGACTTCATTCCGAGGCAGAATTATGTGACGGCCCTGACGGCTGAGATGTGACACGCGCACACGCTCAAGAAGACAAAGAGGAGTTTACACTGATCAATGCAGTAGATATCTAAAATAGGACAGAAATAACAAAAGTGAAAGAAATAGGACTTAAATTTAAGTCTAGTAGAAGTGTTCCATATTAAAAAATTACTAAAAAGATTAACAAAAAGATCTAGATATAGGCCAGTCTGCTAATGCAGATGCAGAAATCGGAACAAGACGAAAAGCGATGGAAAGTCGGAATAAGATTCGAACATACCAACTTTTATTTATCATATAGGCAAGAGAACTAATGTTTAAAGCGGAAGGTAACCATAGCGCAGATTTGTGACTTTATTCCGAGGCAGAATTATGTGACGGCTCTAACAGCTGAGATGTGACGCAGACACACTCTCAAGAAGACAACGGGGACTGATTGTTGAAATAGAAAAATAAACTGAAGTCTGCTTGTATCTGGCAGAACGGCAGTAAGCTACCAAACTAAAAGAAATAAAAATCTAAGATAAGGGCTCACGATAATGTTAAAATGGTTCATGTTAAAGTAATTAAACACATGAGAGACATCCAGAAAGACCTTGACACGGAGAACATCAAGCTGCTAAGGAAGTCAGAACAGAAGGTATACTTGCATTATTGTTAAGAGTGAAAGGTAATCGAGGCGTAGATTTGTGCCCTCATTCCGACCCAGAATTATGTGACGGCCCTGACGTTGAGATGTGACGCGGGCACACGCTCGAGAAGACAAAGATGAGTTTACACTTGCAAGACGAACTTTAGTAGTAATAGTCCTCAACACCGAATTTCAGCTTTGGCAGCTAGCCCAACGCACAATTGAGTGCGCAGACACAGGTACCCTCTCTCTTTCTTTACGGTAATCCGACACGACTAGAGAGAGATCAGGTACAAGACCAGCAGCTTAACGCGCTTTCCGACCAACCAGGTTCCAAACCGGGCTGGTATTGAAGAACAATAAAACTTTAATAAGGGCTGTCGAAAGAGTCATGGGAGTAAAGGTACCAACAAACGGCTTTTTATATTTTTTCAATTTGGCATATCTGTAAGACTGTACTCAGCAGTCTCCTTCATAGGAGGGTGAAAGAAGATTCTTCTGCAACTGCCGAAAACACAAAGAATCTTAACATATACCTGTTTTCTTTTCCAGAACCAACGGACAATATACTCGCTCCTCAACACCGAACACCCAACTCTCACCATTGAAATTCAAATCTTACTCGATAACAATAAAGTTTATATTCATTTGGTGTTCCAAACAAGGCTCTACAAGTCCGTCTGTCTGTCCTAGGTTGATGTGTAGCTAGTGCGTGTTACAGACTCCATTAGAGACGGGAATTATGGTCTGCTGTCGTGTTTAGCTATGCCTGGGGAATGTTGTGGCGACCACCACCATTTTTATACAATAATGAATTGATATCCAGTATTCCAGTCAATGGATTGGAATTGTTGAATTTTCTCTCTTCTATTATGGTGCTTTGCAAGGTTTGATTGTAGGTGCTGTTTTGTTTCTTTTGTTTGGTATTGTGGGTGTTTTGTTTTGATGCTCTTGACCAATTGGGGAAGGCAATGAATGATAGAGGGTCAATAGGTCGAGCTTGATTACTCGGGAGGTAAAAATAACGGTACATTTGGGATTATTCTGTTCTCCTGTTAGTTCTGTGATAGGATTAGCGTTTGTTGTGTATTTTTTATGAATGCCCAGGACTTTGCTGAAGATGCAATTTTTTTTACCTAATACGAACATTGATTTAAAACACGGTGTTTTGATTTATCTTGTATTTGTACTTGTGAATGTAGTTCTCTTTTCTTGTATTTATTTCTTTCTACTATCTTTAATATCTTTACCGATACTTTGTTACTTGTTAATTATAATTTTCTCAATCATCAACATGATTGCGTTACACCTATTTCTTAGCTCTCACATAGTGTTTAGTCCAGTGGCCACGGCAAATCTAATTTAGTTAAGTTAGATCATAAAATGCATAAGTATTTGGGTCAGTGGTTTTATTATACTTGTCGTAACAAAAGCTGTTATGTGCAGTGTTGTTATATGCTGATTTATTTCGCTTGAGTTTCCTTGCATGATGCAAATGTGCTGTGAGTTGCGAAATAAGAATATATTAAGGACTGTCCGATGTGTGATGTAACTGTTACAGGTACTGTTTTTAGAATTATTTTGATGCTATTGTTGTACTCGTAGATTGTACGTGTGGGTCCGGACTTTTGTCCACAAATCGAAAACATTTTGACTAAAAACAGGTGGAATCAAGCTTGCCTTCGCTGTTCATCATCATCTGCCTAGCCTTTTCCCAATTATATTGGGGTCGGCTTCCAGTCTTACCGGATGCAGATGAATACCAGTATTTTACATGGAGCGAATGCCTGCTTGCCTTCGCTGTTATGAGAAGTATATCGTTCTAATATCACAGGGTTTTGAGATTTCCGGCAGCTTATGCCAATTTAACATATTTTGGCGTTTCCGTCATAGTTATTACTGATTTCTTACACTTTCTCTAAGCCCTCAGTTAAAAATACTTATTAAAATAATATCGAAACCTGGGTTAATTTATTTACAGGTAAATCTTTAAAAGGTATGCCCACTAAAGGTAAGATCCAAGTTTGTAAAATAAATAAAACTTGTGTTTACTTAACAAAAACTTAAACAAAGGAAATTATAAAATTAGGCAAGCGACACTTAAATGAAGAAGAATATTCCCATTTACGAGGATATAATAATACACTTGTCACTTGACCCCATTTTCAAATTAGTTTCTTAAATTATAATATGATTCAACATCAGAGCCGAGATGCACAAAAGTCGTGATTTTGTAAACGTTGCCAAATTACACAGTGGTGGAAATGTGCCTAATTCTAGAGAATACAGTGCGCAGGAGTTTTCTATTAGCAAATGCGGTTTAAGGGTTAGGCCATGTTGGAATAAATACGACAGAAAAATTGTGCTTACGCTATTATAGTGAGGTATGATATTCATAAGCGGCGAGTAGAGAAAAATAGCTCTACATTTTTTTCTTCGTTTTGATGGTAATCAGGGTCATTTACTTTAATTTTATTCATAGATATAATAATTCGATTGTCTACATTAAATTTAATAAAAGAAAACTACTTTAAGTATATTAAAATGTATTGGTCCAATACTTCGCTACTACGAATGAAAGAGCGCAGAGCGAATGGTAGATTGTGTAACGAGGACCATTTTTTAATGTTCTCGATGTAAGGTGAAATATTATAGATGCTCACAAAAAAAGTCGGTAATGATAGAATAAGCAGGTATGATGGAAACAATGAAAACGTAAAAAATATCCGATTCAAGTATTCTTTCTCCAATTTTGGAAATATGCTAAACAAGGTCCTTACTAATTTTAATAGAACTGCTTCGAATAACTTACTTGAAACTGACATAACCTCGTTACCAGCGACCACTACAGGTGTACAAAAGACAGCACCCACAACAGACGAGCGTAAATCACAATCATGTAAATGATCATCTATTTATTTAAGCTCAATTGCCACGTCAATCGTAGAGCATAAGCGAATGTTTCTACCATCAATAATAACTCCGACCACGATATTGTTCGCGGGTACAGTTTCTAATTGTGCAACTTAATTTCTGTCAAAACGTGAAGTACTAGTGTAGAACTTTAAGGGGGAAGTGCTCCGGTAAGCGGTTAATTCTAAATTTAAAAAATATTTTTTTAAAGTTTTTTTTTTTAATTTTGCTTCTCGGATATGATTTGCGACTATTACATTCTCATACATGTTGTATTTACAGAATTATAAACATTAAAGTCGTTGATAAAACTCCTTAAGTATTTTTCACCCTAAAATTACTGTATTCATGATATTTCATGCCTACACTAATTTAGAAATTGTGTTGCTGTTTTTCTTTTTCTGTAAGTACTCATTATTTTGGTCGCAATTCGAATTTCGATTAACATACCACTGTCAACCTGACACTGACACTTCTTTCAAAATGGTGAAAGAAAACATAGCGAAACCAGTGTGCCCTTGATCCAATAATTCCAAGATATGTGACAGTCTCTCTCTTAGAGAGGAGCCGTGACTCCCAGTAGTGGGAACATTTAAACCTGATTATACTGATTCTCTTTACAAATTGCCAAAAACTTAAGGAATATTAAATTGAGTTTCGCGGTCTAATCAGAGGTTTTCGCCTTAAATACTTGTGTAGAACGTTAACTGCGCGTGGGCAGTGGTCAGGTGGTTACAGATGTGTGATCTATATTGCTTTGGTACGGGTTTAATGCTGGATTTATTGTTGGTCTGATTTAGTGCTGGTTTTGAAATGGAACATTCGATTGTATGAAAGGTCAGGAAGGATAATTGCGTCACTTTCAGATTTGATGCCGATTGAAGATGGGTGTGACATAGTATAACTTTTAAAGAAGTTGAATATCTTCTCGACTTGGACGCATAGGGCTGATTCGAGACGGAGCGGGAAAGTTTATGGAGAAGGCCTTTGTCCAGCAGTGGGACAGAATAAGATACTTAAAGAAAAGGAAGAAGAAGAGGAAAACTTGGAAGTGGCAATTTAAGAAGTAAAAAAGATGTCCTCGTAAGATTACAAATATTAATACACGCAGTGGTTTTGGTTTTTTTGTTCTAAGCTTTTCGTCTCAGATGTTAATGGTCTATCCAGGGATCCCTAGACTATGTTAGGGATTTAATCTGGATTTCAGTTCTAACACCTCATTTCCCTATTCCCGCTTTCCGCTCCTCCCATCCCCCTATCCGCAGCCGACCAGTATCGCTCGCTAGGACGACATTCCTACGGTGACCGCAGGCACACGCTCACTAGAAATTAATCACAATTATGTGACAGCGCAGCTCTGCGCCGCAATCTCTTACTTGGGAGACACAACTTGTGTGAACGTGTTACATTTAGATTTTGTTCCGTCATATACAATCAAGGACATTAATTTGATATACGGCTTAAATTCGGAATTGCTCGGCCAAACTCGGCAAAGATCGGGTTTTAATGTCGTCCGGTTTAGAACTGTACTGCTAGGATATTGGCTGGAAATATGGGTTTAATTTATGAATTGGTCGCGTTGCATAATGTCGGCCATTTGTGCAGGTTTGTGCAGAAGAAGGCTGTTTCTAACAATGAAGTGATAAGGATCAAGGACAGTGTTACTCCATAATATTTTTATAAAAGAACAGTTAATGGTACATATTAATAAAAATGATCTAGCTACTTACGTGAGGTAGTAGACTGTAGACCGCACCCGCACGTCAAATTGTAACAAATCCATTGCTGGGCTTTTACACTAATGAAACTCCGTGCTATACTATGCTAGCTCCAGGTCAAAGTTACCAACGTCGCGGTCGTGCGGTTGACTGTACATGTATTTATGAATATTACATAATGATAATATTCTAATAAATTACGAAAAATGTGTGTGTACTTGTAAGAAATCAAAGCAACATTTATTTGGTAACAAGTAGAGGTAGTGATCAAATCAATGTTTTTTTTCTTTTCTTTAAATCCGCAGATAGGTAAGTAATGACTTCAACATAATCAATCGCATCAAGAAGAAACCATTGAAATGTTAAAGTAAATTCATAAATTGGTTAGATTGCATACTACCATCCATTAACCCAAGCACTCTGCCTCGGAAGAAGGTTGCATCTAACAATGCAATTGATTCCGATCAAGCATGATGAAGCTACCCCATTTGCACAATTCACTGATGATAAATTATATATTAAAGTTACAATCTTAGGCTTAGATTTAAACTTTATTGCAAGTCCTATAATGGCTTAAAACAGGGATTCAATAGAATAAAAGGCTAATATGAACCAACAGGCAACAGCAGAATTTGATTTTATTTTTATTCTTTATTTTTTTTATTGCACATAAAATAAAAAAATGTACATACAAATTGCAATAATATAGCATATATGTACTATGGCGAGCTTAACCCAGAATTGGGTTTTCTTACAGCAAAACAAATTTCGATTGAGAAATTTGCATAAGAGGATATACCTATGTGCATTAACAGTACATTTTATTACTTAAATAAATTAATTTTATAAACTAAACTACATACATACAATATAATATACGTAATACAAACGATATATATTCAATATAATGCCTATAGAATTCTATTGGCTACATGTCGATAATATTTGGGACAAAAAAACAGTTACCTACATGTTCAAGTTAAAAATTTTGAGTAGTTACATAAATAGGTAAACATATAACCCACACCATTGTCCACGGGTTAATAAATGAACAAATAAAGAACGGAATGATAATTTTGTCTTATAAAGTTATTAAGTGTTAGTTTATAAATGAATTAATTTTAGATTAAGATTGAGGTGAAAGAATTTTTAATGCCAGTGTTTTTTTGGTACTAGAAAGAGAGAAGATATCTATGTCCATGAAGAGTGTGTAATAGGTTTCGACGAAGAGGCACTCATGCCCCGGCGTTGGTCCTGCATGAATCTACGAGGAACAGCCAGGGCACGCGGACCACTCGTACAGTTCTAGATATTGTATAGCGTAATTAATTTGTGAATTCAAGAATTCGTGTCACATCTATAAACCTAGCTGTATAAAGGATGATATGGCAAGAAAGGAGGTGTCTGATAAAATAACGAGTAATAGAGAAGTATGGAAGGAGAAGACATGCTGCGCCGACCCCATATAAATTGGGATAAGGGCAAGAGAATGATGATCCATAAACCCACAAAGGGCTCGCAGCGTCGATAAAGACGCTCCCTCTGATAGAAAAGTCTGTTTACCAGCAGCGGGAACATTGAAGGCTGATCTTCCTATGCTTATTTTAAGAGTCCAGCTTATACTGGTTTTGTTACCATTGAGGTTTGGCCTACCATACCTAAAACTATAATAGAAACTTTAACGACACATTCACCTCTTATCTCTCAAGACAGTTGAAAAGCCTTTGTATACAGTTCGGGACTAATAAATAAACTGTGATCTGACGCGGGGTCACCTGCACCCGAGTAAATGCTATCGGTGGAGGAATTCGTTTTATACCAATAGATACAGGGTGTAAACGGACCCTTCACGAAGCCGTGAACCAAACATTCTGTACATAAAACTAAGTAACTTTACACAAAAAAATTTGCTGGGAAACGACTTTTTTTTTGGAGTGCAAAATCACGTTTTACTCAATATAAAAATCTTACTTTAAAAACATGTATTTAAAAAAACTTGGAACTGACCCCCAATATCTCCGTAACTAGAAGGTTCCCAGGTATGGTCTAGAACAAAAAAATGATCGCATTGACGGGGAAAATAAGTGCCTTTCGGCTTCGTTGAGGATCTGTTTACACCCTTTATATAAATCAATAGAAAGTTTCCTTTCGGAAGAAGATATAGGTGCTGAAGAAAAATAATACTCTAGAGACGATGAAGATCTGGCTCAAGTATTACTTGTGCTGCAAGATTCTTTTGGCGCTTCAGTGACATTGACAGGAGAGCGCTGTTGTCTGTGGAAATTGTATTGAATAAACTACACTTTTACGGTTTTCAGATTTTTTCCTTTACATGTGCTATAATACATTGCTTCTTGCCAAATTTCATGATTTTAGGTCAATGGGAAGTATCCTATAGGTTTAGATTCCATTGTGAAATCGCAAAAATATATGCGACGTAAACAGTCATTATCTTTTGATCGCGTTGACTTACAAGTTTCATTTTTTCACAGCTCCAAGGAGTAATAGACCTGAGTATTTGATATTAATTCAGTTTGATACCTCCACGCGTTCCTGAGAAAAGAGGTCTTGACAGACGAACAGACAGACAGACGGCCAATAAAGTGATCCTGTAAGGGTTCCGTTTTTGCCGACTGAGGTATGGAACCCAAAAAACAATAATTATGGTAGTGTTAGTTCCGTTAAGGCCATGCGACAAAAGAGCAGTATAAGTTAAGATGTTAAGTAAATTATTATATTGGAGCTGATTCTTATCAGCCAGTTAAAATGACAGTATTTGCAGTGAAGCATTGAATCCAATTTAACTGGCATTCCTAACTACGCAAGGTTATTATAGTTGTGACAGGTGTGACTGTTAGGTGACAATAAATATGAACCAAACTTTATTATAATAATGCTTGGAACGATAACTCTATTATTATTGAACGGATTGGTCTCGTTCAAATTTCAAAGAACCGAGTCGGTTTTGTTGTTCTTTTGTTTCTAAAAAAAGAAGGTTTGAACAGTCTCCAAAAAAATCGAATCCTGGTGGAATACCATTTATATTTTGTCTTCGTAAGGCTAGTTGCATCGTTCCTTTTTTTCCAAATTACTATCATCTGCATATCCTTTTCCCAACTATGTGGGGATACCCCTTGGTAAGACTGGTTGTCAGACTTTCGGGCCACAGACTTCCTGTAACGACTGCTATAGATCTACAAATGACAGCCGGGACCAACGGCTTCAGATGCTTTCCGATCCACATCCACAGGTCAACTTAGCCAAGCGCAGCTTAACCTGAAGATTGATCAGAGCGGCTGTTATTATATAAAAGAAGTTTTAATTAGTCTCCAATATTTTCCCTAATATACTGATGGCATGGCAATATAAAGTCCATATGTCTTCTTATCGTTCCTGGGCGCACTTAATTAAGACGTACTTTACCAGAAAAAGTAAAGCAAAATCTTCCATCTATATTTCCCCATACTTTTCCAGTTTCCACATAAACTAGGAGTTCAGGACCACCTCGGCAGGGTTCGTTACACATATATCATGTCTACGATACGATCAGTCGCTTCCAAGTCTGAACAATGTGCTACCGTTCAACGTACACTGGCTTCAAATTGACTTTTATTGGCAGATATCTGATAGCTTTTAGACGGTACACTTATATTTCGTTGTTAGTGTGGTGTCTCTAAGTGACTTAGGTTCTTAGTTCAGGGCCGTTTATATTGTTTCGGATATTGCTTTTGAGGTTGGCTTTTCGATTTATCTTTTTTTTGACAAGTATTTATCGTGACGTGATCTCCTTCTTCTTCTTAGCGTGTCGATAGACTCAAATAATAGCCGACCAGTATATCGCCACCTGCACAGCTCTTCGTTGGCTTCGTTTAAATCCTGGAAGGTGCTCGTGGTTTTGCAAGATGGGCAAGAAAGAAGGTGGGGCATATTCTGCAGAGACATATCTTGAAATGATAATATAACATCACACCTGTAATCCAGGAACCGTTAGGTAGAGCACTTGTAGTACTACAGCATTTCGCGAGGTTTGTCTAAAAAGGGCAAGCCATCAACCGGGCGCAAATCCACACTACGAGCTGCTACTGAGAAATGCTTTATGGAAAATCCCAATAACACTTTTCCCGACTTCGGAATCGAACCCAGGACCTCATGTTCAGCAGCAGTACTTGCTATCACAGGTCCACGAGACGGGCGAGGGAGTAGCAGAAGTATTGATTATTATTGATGATCCTTTCTCTTTAAAAGGTCCTATTAAATACCAATGGTTCAACACTTTGTAACAACAAAGTGTTACGCACATAAACATCATAACATAACATCACGCCTGTAATCCCCGAACGGTAAGGCAGAGGTGTACCTAATAGTACACCCACATTTCTGTTATGTTTGAGTCTCTTGTAAAGCCATAAGAGCCATGTAAGTCATAGGGGGCGAGCCTATTGCCATCAACCGGGCGCAAATCCAGACTCTGTAGCTGCTACTGAGAAATTCCTGATGGAAAAACCCAATGACACTTTGCCCGACCCGGGAATCGAACCCAAGCTCCCATAGTCGTGCTTGTGACCGCTAGACCAACGAGCAGTAGTATTACGCTCAATATTTGTAAAAACGCCTTAACCAATTCCACCAACCGAAGCCTTAACAGCAACACAAGAAACAAAAGGCCCTAATCTATCATTGCAATTTGAAACCTACAAATTTGTAGTAAAACACGTTCCGAGCTATAATTTAGGGTTACAAACAGCTTCCAGGGTGTTTTCAATAGGTCCTCGATTACTTTGGCTCAACGGGCGAATAATTGGAAATCCAGTATTGAACGAATTCATAAACAATCACGCCTACGCCCCCGATTTACGGCTTTATCATTAGTTGGAGAGCGTTGGATCCATGTTGAGGATGAAAAAGGATTGATTTGTCTGTCTGTGTTTATTGTTTCATCTGCTGTTGGATGTTTCTTGTTTTCGTTTTTGGAGAGTTCACTCTTGCATGCTCTTTGGTAAGTATTATTTAAAGAGCAGTCAAGCAATTGAACGCAAACCTTTTTGTTAAACAGGTTCATTATGATCACTCACATACGTTTATCATGACAATAGCTCGCCTCTTCTTGATATGAGATGTCTATGACTTTATGCTAGTTTAGGCTTCCTTGGTATAGAATGCCTGTATTCGCATCATCATCCTCTCCGTTTTCATACTTGTTGATACTGTAACTGTTAGCCTGTGTCATCCCACTGCTGCCTCTCCCCATGACTTCCAAATCCTTCAATCCAGGGCCAATGTGGACCACTGGTCGTTGGTTCTGTCCAGCTCTTCCCGCCATCTTCTGCGAGATCTACCGAGTCGGCTTTTGGCTGTGTCAGGGCTCTACATCCTACAGTTCGTCGAGCATACGGCAGACATGGCCAGCCCACTTTAGCTTAGCGGCTTTTTGAGCAACGTCAGTAATTTGTGTTTTGGAGCGCAGTGTTTATTAGACACATGAAATTGCTCGCTAGGTCCAAAATACACCCACCATACTCAACTTTATACAGCCACTGCTAAAAACTTATTTAAAGACGTTATCTTATAACAGTTTAAAACACAGTGCTACAAAATCCTCCAGCAGAACTTAAACTGTCGGTAAAACTTTCATTACATAGTTCTAAGCCATCATGACTTCCGTCCAAGCAAAGCCGAGACTTCAAACTAGTGTAAAATAAGTGGAACATAGAATTATCTCGCAATATCCGTGTTAGAGGCTATATTATATCATCCTATGCAGCCCGTACTACCAACCTGTATAAGGTAAGTGACACAGCGAGGGAAAGATGGCAAAAGATTGAAAAAAGTTCTTTTTCAATACTCTTTCTCGAAAACTGGTTCTTATCGCTCTGCGACTAGGTTCAACATGCAGTGGACGCGTGGATTTTTAGTATTTTTCTGCACACGTGCGAAAATAAAAATGTCCACAGATTATACTTATTAGTTATCCAAATGGGTTCAATGACTATGGTCGGCGGTGTTTGTTTTTTTTTTAATCTCGGCAAAGAGATATGCGTCTTTACGGCGTAAATAGTTTTTGAGTATTTAAATTGTGTTTAAAAATTGAATGTTATAGATAAACATGATTATTTAAAACAAATATTTACTTTTATGAATAAATTAACATTTATTTATGTTCTAAATTCAAAAACATTTTAATTTTCAATTTTTTCATATTAGGCTGTTTAGCGGCATAATATATATACATCATACCTTTGCTTCTTCTTAAATAATAGTTTCCTAATAATTCCTAAAAAAAATACTTTCCGTTCTAATGTTAGGGTATTAATTCCGCCTCGAATGCAATAACAAAGTTTCCCCACTTATATCAAAATGTACAAGTTTTTTCTTAGCCAATACTGTCCCACTGCTGGGCAAAGTCCTCCTCATAGCCTTCCATTCTTCTCCCTGGCGGTTTTCTCTGGCCAATCTGTCACAAACTGCTGGGTTGAAATGGGCGGGCCATGTCTGTAGAATGCATCAGGACCGATTTACCAGAGTCGTCACGCAGAGGGTGCCAGAAGACGGGCGTCGTCGAGGGAGGCCGAGAAAACGCTGGCGTGACGACTAAGAGGTGTTTGTGACAGATTGGCCAGAGAAAAAAGTTCTGTTACGTCGAAAATTGAAATAATTAAAAATAAATGGTTACAAAGACGTGCTGTTCCGGATTTGCGAAAAACTACGTTACGAAATGGTTATAAGGCTCTTTTTTATTTTTATTGATTTGTTTGTTTGTAGTTTTAACCTCACCAATGCCACCCGCTGCGTTTTCTCGCAATGGACTACTAAATCCACAGATTTAAACACCATTGGATGATGTTTCATCATTATAACATCACGCTTGTAATTGCCGAATGGTTATGCAGAGGTGTACCTAGCCAGCACACCCACATTTCGCCAGTTAAGTTTAAGTCCCATGTAATAGGGGGCGAACGTATTGCCATCGACCGGGCACAAATCCAGACTCCTGATGGAAAAAACCCATTACACTTTGCCCGACCCGGAAATCAAACCCAGGACCCTCATACTCAGCGACCACTAGACCAACGAGGCAGTCAAATAATGGATGATTTTTGTCAGTAGACAACTGAGGTCGAAGTTATTTGTTTCAGCTTGAATTAAACGTTGAAATCAATCAAACATCATGTAATTTATTGTGTGTTATTGGGTTTTTCCATTAGGAATTTCTTAGTAGCACCACAGAGCCTGCGCCCGGTTGATGGCAATAGGCTCGCCCCTTATTACATGGGACTTAAAACATAACGAGCGAAAAATACGTGTACTATTAGGTACACCTCTGATGATATGTAATAATCATGCATTTATGTTTTATTTTTGAACTACTCTTCTGACCGATCAAGTATAGTTTTGCTCTCAGTACATCGCAGTACTTCTAAACAATACGTGTATAGTATAGTATTAGTTTGATAACAATACACACCTCTGGGCAACAGATTGCTTTGAAAGTGGATTTCATTAGAACATACGGTTACTGGGTACTGTGGCCGTGTTATTAAATTATATAGGTCGAAAGGTTAGTGCTTACGTCATGTTTATAGTACGGGAATATGTTTTAGAAAGTGTTTGAAGGATGTTGTACTTTAATACTATATTATTAAAACTTTAATTTGGATGTATAGGCCTTTTGTCATACAAATTTGGGTTGGGTTGTCGACTGTCGCTGTATCGTCGCCATTTTTTGATTATGTAACAAAAGAAAAAATACGTGTCCAATATCTACACTAATATTATAAAGAGGAAAACTTTGTTTGTTTGGTTGTAATGAATAGGCTCAAAAACTACTGGACCGATTTAAAAAATTCTTTCACCATTCGAAAGCTACATTATCCACGAGTAACATAGGCTAAATTTTATTTTGAAAAAAATAGGGTTCCGTAAGATATTTGGGTTTTTCGGACACAAGGTGTAAAAAATCAACCAGAAAAGTTACTTATTTTGCGTACGCTGCCTAAACTATAAAAGATAGAACCATAAAATGTTCTAATTAATTGTAGATCTTATAAATATCTACAAAAAAAACTGCAACACACTATACCTATCTATGTCGAGTGAGGTACAACAACCATTTTTTTATCTTGAATTTTTTTGGACTACATTTGAACGCATTTATTTTACTCATGCTATAATCCTTATCAAAATAAATTATTTCATCACTAAGTAAAGTTTATGTAGATAATATTTGGTCTTTGAATGATTAAAATTGGACGTTTGGTTTTGAAGTTATGGCGAAATTAAAATATTACGATTTCTGCTGCACGGCCCGTTGCGAAGTGGGCGTGGCGGGGTGCGCGTGCGGGAGGGGAGTTTAGATCTATGAGTAAGGGTATCACTACTGATTTGCCTATACCCTTCAAAAGGCTCCAATTTCCAGTAAAAATTTCTTTCGCACTAACGATAAACAAATCCCAGGGCCAAACATTCAAATTAGTAGGAATTGATTTACGAAAAGAATGTTTTACGCATGGGCAACTTTACGTTGCCCTATCACGGGCTAATAAGCCCGTGGGCTCCCGACCATCAGTAAATTTTGTTACCTGAAAATAATTTAACGTCAAATGTTGTTTATAGAGAAGCTCTACAATAATCGCTTTAGTTATCTATCCTAAAACAACGGGTTGCACTCCGGGACTGCTGGCAGAAGCGAAAACTTAGTATTAATTACACAATTTAACAACTTTAACATCCACATAAAGACGATCTATGCAGCCTGCGGATAATGACTGCGTCGTCGATGTTAGTGTCGGTGTCTGTGAATTGACCTGGGAATCATTTTGCTGACCGTGTCTTTCCTGGGTAGGCTTTTTGCAGCGGTAACCGACATCCACGCGGGCGGAGCCGCGGGCGACCGCTAGTTTTTTGATAATCTAACTGACGGACTAAATAGATTTCAGGCAAATACTCTATTCGGAACCTTGGGAATTAGCCAAATGGATGTACTACAGGTTCATCTCTGTCTAAACGGTTAAGGAAGTACTGTCGTGATGTTATGTTATGACGTAGTTAATTACAATTTGATGGGATCGTATTATTAATTAGGAGAGTTGATAAGCAAAGTAATTATATTCTTCTTGGAACATGACACAGAATTTGTGTTCGAGAGAAGTAGTTCTGCCCAGCACCATTTTTTTACAGCAAAAATTTCATGATGGACAACTGTTAAACTAAATCAGCATGAAAGAAAACAGCTCGGGAGGAACTCATGACTAAATAATAACAGTCGTCCAGGTCGATCTTCAGGTTAAGCCGCGCTTACCTAGGTTGATCCGTGGATGGGTGACCACTGTTGAACCCGGCTGTCATTTGTAGATCTTTGAAAGTCGTTATAAGTAGTCAGTGGTCCGAAAATCTGACAACCAGTCTTACCAAGGAATATCGTATTGCCCAGTACTAATTGGGTTGTGGAGGTCAGATAGGCAGTCGCTCCATGTAAAATACTGGTATTCAGCTGCATCCGGTTAGACTAGAAGCCGATCCCAACATGGTTGGGAAAAGGTTGGGCAGGTGATTAGCATGAAAGAGGACTGGTTTGAAGGAAGCAAGGTATTACTTCAACAATACTAAAAGTTCCTCTTCACCACATTGAAATAATAATAATAATACCAGCCTGTTACTGTCCCACTGCTGGGCAAAGGCCTCTTCTCATACAGAGAAGGCACGAGCATTGATCATCACGCTTGCTCAAGATGGGTTGGCGATTTCAGACTTATATTAATTATAAGTCCAGGTTTCCTCACGATGTTTTCCTTCACCGATGTCTGTGATGTCCAAGATAAACTTAGAAAGTACATATGAATTGAAAAAGTCACATTGGTACTTGCACATTGAAATAGATTACACAAATCCATTCCTCCATACAGGTAGATGATGCAAACGTAAGATATTTAATCAGTTAAATGAATGTTTGTCACGGCGATCACGAAATACTCGTGTGTGGATCTTATATCATTACCAAATTAATATTACAGGTCCAAAACTACACCAACAACTTTAGAATGCACAATTTAAGGCTCAAAATTCACTGAAAAAGATTTCCTTATAAGCATCTTGTCACATCTTGCAAAATTCTAACTTTCATCCTTCGTTAATTACACCAGCTCTTGTCTGAGACGGAATATGGTTGCGATTTGGATGATTTTGGGTTTGTTAGCTGCATAATTAAGTTTGTCATTGTAGTACACGTTCCTGTGACGTGTATATTTATCGGCGCCGGCGCAGCGCGTCCAAACACGGGCACTTCGCGCGAATGTGACCTAGATGTAACAGGTGCGGCTTGGTTAAGACGAATTTGGGAAGACAATGGAACTCTTTGTTTGTTTAGTAAGTAAAATAAACCCTAAGAAAAGGGATCCTTAAAACACTCAAACATGACTAAGACTGGATTTTACCAACGAATCTGAACCTGATCAGCATACTTACCTAAGCGGTATCAGTGTCAATTTGACATTAATACCGCTTCGACACAATAATGACACTGACTGTACCTACTTGAACGCAGTGTAAAAAGTACTGATTGCATTGGTAAAATTCGCCCTACTTATTCTTCTTCGAAGTCAAGAGTCCCAGATTCACTGAACTTGAAGATTAATTTAAAAAAAATATTAATCTATAAGGCATTCGCTATGTCTGTGTTTGGAAAATTGAAATGTTTTTTTTGCCGTAAATACAGTACTTAACTCAAATCTACATACTACTAAATTAATTTGCGTCTTTCGTAATCACTGTCGCAACATACGCCTACCGCCAATATTTATTTTCGATCCACAAATCACTCTATTTAAACACAATATTCGTGTGACATAGTCCGCATTCTCGCTATTGGCGATCACGAGTCCCGTGTTCGCTTATTAACGCTACAGGGGCGATATATCACGCCTCATACGGACGTCGCCTCACATACACACCATGCAATGCCGTAGAACTGACAATGGTGGAGTTCAGAAGATTTTAGAAACCAAGAGACCTAGGAGGTTCCTATCAGGTATCCCGGTATTTTCTGAGGATTAGTGAATCCAACCTGTCAAGATTCTTCGATTAGGCTCAAATATTGACCAAATTTGGGCTTTTTCAGTTTCATGAGCAGAGTAATAAATATATATAGACCAATCAAGAATTTCGAACTATCGGTATTCAAAAGTATTTTCTGCATTCGTGTGGCATATGCTAAATCTCGCTATTGATGAAGAGTCCTGTGTTCGCTGATTAACACTACAGGGGCGATATTTCACGCATTCACGCCTCATACCGACGTCGCCTCACATACACACCATGCAATGCCATAGAACTGATAATGGATAAAGAATTGCTTGGAAAAAGGAATGGGATTTGGCAAAAAAATGCAGAAAAGTATACGAAAGTAAGATTGCTACGCTTTAACGAAATAAACTCTGTTAGAGACAGATTAGAGAAGACCTATAAAGAAGATAAATTGTCACACATCAAAAACGGCTTAAAGCATTATTCAACTACTAGAGGGATACAAATGCCACACGAACAGACATTTTGTGAGACATCGAAAACAAGGCTGTCGCATTTTAACTGCAACCAAATGGAGCCCATAAGAGTATAAACAAAGGGAGACTTAGGGTTGGACTCCATGTGTAGTAAACCACTAATAGAATTTTGTTGTTTACACTTCTCTACTCCGCTTAGCTTTAGTGCAAACGGTTGAGCAAAGGAGAGAGGAGATTTCTCGGAATTGTTCAGGCCAGCGGAGACGAGAAGAGACGAGAGCGGCGTGTGGTCAGCGGTGAGCTGTGTGTGGCGTGCGGTGAGCCGTGTGCTGTGTGTGGCGTGCGGTGAGCGGTGTACTGTGAGCTCTCCGTTTTGCACATCTCCGCACAGTTTCGGTGGATACTCCTCTCCTCTTCACTTCGCACATCTCCGCTCGTATCAGCGGATACGTTACAGATATAAAATGTCTAAGACATCAAAAACAGGAAAAGTCAATGACGTACTCTTAAGCATCCTTCCTACCAGTTTCACAGAATCTACTTTAATCAGTTCAACATCTACAATATACTCCATCCTGCAGTAGCACCTTTCCCGGAAACCCCATACAAGACGAAGTTCATAGCTACTATTTGTCCATTCTATGAATCGCTAGCTACTAGAAATCTCACAGCATTGTATCGCTAGTAGGAAGTGATTTATTTAGAGCGAGCGCCGACTATATATCTGGAGATCGTGAGGCGTCTCGTACGGCCGTTGACCATTTACAGGTTCACTGGATATTGGCAAGCACTTTGTGAGTATGGGCTTTTTGTTATTTAGCCTAGTTTTTGGTGGAATGTAATCTTTTGTATGTTAATAGCTACGCGACAGTGTGACAGTAGAAATGATTTATTTTTATGAGAATTTGTTTAACTGGCAAAATATTCGTGCTATACTTATAGAGAGGACGAGTCCGGTCGCCAACACGATGGTCTGACCAAGTAAAAGAAGTACCGTCCTCTAGCAAATTTTAGCAGGTGGTGATGGCAACAGAACTTTCGACCGGAGTCGATGGAGGCAGATTATGCGTTTAGAGATTATGGGGTCCAGTGACCATGATCCTCAGTAATGAAGGACCGATTGAAGAAGAGAAGAAGATTTACAGTATACCTCTGTTTCGACCACTGGGGATTACAGCCGTGATATAGTTAAACAAGGAAAGGTGTCGATGAATATCATGTGTTGCAATAATAAGACATAGACAATTTAATAATGAAGAAAAAAAAGAAGAGGATCTAAATCTAATACGTATAGCAGCGCGTCAAAATGTTTAAGAAAGTTGAAATAATTTTAAGAAGATCATTACATCTATGCATCCAGAGCGTTATGGAATAAAGAAGGTCTCAAAACGGGTTATTCATGAGGAGCTTAATATTAGGATGTACAGTTTTCTTAGTCCTAGTAATAATAAACAAAACCCAAGATATTATTATAATAATAACAGCCGGGTACCATCCTGCGTAACTTACTGTGGTAAACTAAAAGCAACAGGTAATTCTATTGCTGCGGGCTGATCTACTAGTAACTAGTCAGTAGCCTTACATTGTTTCTTGTAGCCCTTTAGTGTGGTATTGTATTATTTTATAGCTTCATATTTTATCAATTTATACAACAGGTGTATTATATGTTACCTGACCTCTTGGTCAATTTCGATTGGATATTAAATTGGCATGGTTTGATGTGAAGTCGTATGAACGTCTCGTCATTCGCAATAAACTGGAGGTTGATGTCAAAAATGCGATTAAGACAATTTGATTTTACTTTGAGAGCTTTAAATCTCGAAAAGTATCATAGATGGCTCTCGAAATGTATAATTTGAAGGCCTTCCACTAGGTGGACCGATGACCTGTTGAAGGTTGCGGGATTTCGCTGGATACGAGACGCACGGGAACGGTCAATGTGGCGACACTACGGCCCCCCAAGCCTATGTCCCTACTGGACATCTTTCGGCTGAAATGATGATAATAGATGGAAGGACGGGAGTTGTACCATCGTATTAGGCATATGAGTTGCAACGGTAAAGTACCCGGTAGGTGATCTTGACGCGCGTTGGCGTGGCCTAGCAGCGTCTAAAAATAGACACAAGAAATTCCCTTTTACATCCGAAGCAGTAACGGCAGTGTCGCCCAAAGGGACACTGCCTGCAGATTTTTTAAATATATTGTATGCAGTAAGGGTACTTACTGTATTCTTATTTATCTGTTTGATTGCAAGGCCTTCCAGTGCACCCTGGGCAATTAGCTCTCCCCTGCCTTGCACCTTACCTAACCTCAACCGTGATAACTTTTACAACACCGTGAGCTATCTTCGGAGCAAAAAGGCTGCTATATCTACTGCAAACTTAAGCATAGATGAGATACAAAATTTCATTATAGGTTTTGTGTCTTCTACAAAAATATTATGACCGTTGGCTTCTTCAATTTTTTTGTTACCAGGATAAAACCTCCTTCGTAACATTTCATACCAAAGACGAAAAACAAAACAGTTACAAGTTGAGAGTACTTCTTTAAATCTTACAAAGTAGTCCACATTAGTAGGTGTTACACAGTTGCATAAACCTTATCTACGAACGTGTCCGTTTCAGTGATGTCCTTGTTTTTATGTCCCTCACCAAGTTTCCAGAACGTTCTGCGATCGTAAACGTTTACATAGTCTGTTGCGAGTTTTATTTTCGTTCTCATATCCCGTGGAGGAAGTCTTCGTATGATTCTGTTGGAGATAAGTCTTATTTATTTTTACTGGGTTTTTATGAATCATTATTATGGGGATATGTTAGGGATATTTACCAGGTTTACTGTGTGTAAATATGGTAAATATCCCGTTTTCAGTGTTAATTATACTGTTAGTGACCATCAGGGCTATTGCGTTTCTCTGTTGACAGTTCATAGTAACGAGTTTTGATATACAATGACCGTTCTTGTAGGTTTCAATTGAAGCTACCCGTGCAGAACTGTCATTGTATATGAAACTATGAACTATCAACAGACTACGCAATAGCCCTGCTGGTCGGTTTAAAAACATTTATGAATCATAACTTCACATTGATCACTAATTTTATGATGATGGAAAAGTGGACATTTATGATAAATAAAATAGATTTAAAAACCGCTCACACAGCAGGCTAGAATTAGAACAAGACCTCCCTACAAGTAGATGGAATTTAGGCTAAACATCGGCACGAAATTAAGACACCACGATCCTAACTCCAACGAATCCTTCAATCAAGGAACATACCACACGTGAAATCCACTCCACCACCCCACAAGATGCGATTAAACAATCACGAATTTAATTAATAAATAAACAGTACCGTAAAGGTTCAATAACCAGTGCGGTTCGGGTGCGCACGCGCGGGCAATATGGCGGCCACCGTGACTAGCCGAGGCTCCTATTAAAATACCTGCCACTTCAAGACGAGAGTGTGTTATCAATATCTGCGCGAGAGACGTTATTGTAGCGGGGCTGTTTTGTTGAAAATAAATTATTTGAACTTTAGTATGGGAAGTTATCGTTGATGGGTGCGGTGATAGATCAGACTTACAAAGTGTTAATAATGGACCAAGTGCATTTAAAACTGTCAATTTTGACCTAACTGAGAAATGCTTGCACTGAATGGACAGGTCTACTCAAATCTGTGTTGTTCTTTCTTCAAAAGACCATCTCAGAGACTAATCTACATAGTCCTCATGTGAGTTGACCAAGATCATGTCTGGACCTTAAAAGAGACTAGGACCTCTGAGTTTGTTTCGGCTGTTTCTTCTCAGAGTAGTCAGGTACGAATCACCGGTCTCACACAGTTTAAAAAAAAAATTACGTGTGAAAGTGTTTGGAAATTCGTATTTGCAAAATAAACATTATTTGTCATTTAAGTCACTAAACTTTGGTCAGTTCTGTTAAAAATCGTTTTTTAATACAAAGAGCTTTGAATGTTATTGCTAGGTACTTGCTTATGCCCTCAGCTGCTGCCGTCGTAGATTCCATCTTTACATGAAAAATTACAAGAGTCAAAAGAGATTTTCAGTCGTCTTGTTTGTTAATTTTTTTTAATCCCACCCCACACTAGGATTTCTCCTGTATCGTGGGTGCGTTTACAAACATTTAAACTCACATAAACAAATAGCCCGACCTGGAACAACTACTTGTTGGCCATACAAATATTTGTTCCGTGCGAAAAATTGAACCCGCGACACGCAGCGCAGCAGTCAATCGCTCAACCACGGCGCCAACCGTGCCGTCATCATCACTAATCATTATGTTTGGGAAATGCCACAGACAGTATTTCCACGTAACGTAAAACTGGCATAACTAAAATATTGAACTAAAAGTACCTTCATTAACAAAAAGAACCAGCAGAAAACATTTCAGTCTGTGTTCTGTAACTGATCTGTCACGTCGTCATCACGTCTGTATTTCATTCCTGTGTGTTCGCTATGTCTAATACTACTCAATCCCATCATCTGCCTAGCCTTTTCCCAACTATATTGGGGTCGGCTTCCAGTCTAACCGGATGCAGCTGAATACCAGTATTTTACATGGAGCGACTGCCTGTCTGACCTCCACAACCCAGTTAGTACTGGGTAATACTATACCCCTTGGTAAGACTGGTTGTCAGTCTTTTTGGGCCACTGACTACCTAACGACTGTCAAAGATCTATAAATGACAGCCGGGAACAACGGTTTAACGTGGTTTCCGAGGCACGGAGAAGGCTCGGTATGTAATGGGTGGTCACCCATCCACAGACCAACCTAGGCAAGCACGGCTTAACCTAAATATCGACCCGAGCGGCTGTTATTATTAAGCTACGAGCTCCTCAGGTCAATACTACTCAATCCTATATAGCAATAAACGGTCAGCACATTTTCAATATACTCCTTTTATTACTTACCTAACTACCAGTTTCCCCATGTTTTCCAAGCCTAGATATCGATAAGCCATATATCTATTAGATTGAAGCTACTAATCAACGTTTCTCACGTACTCGGCCTGGGTGTGCCCCACAATATGAGTGCGGTCAATAATTACAGCTAAGCAGGGCCGGATTCCGCTACGATTAATATGCAATTAAGCTGCCACGCGATACCATGTTATATTACATAGAATATGTATGGAGATGTTTTAGATTATTAATTAAAGGCTTCTTGTTTTTAAGCTTGTTGTGGAGATCTAGAGGAAATGAGGAGCTTGGTTGTAGTTTATTGCACACATCGACTTGTTTGCAAATATAGTGGATTACGACCTTGGTTATAGCGACCATTCAGCTATAGAGACGATAAATTTAAGTCCCTTACTTTAAAACATACTTTAGTACAAAATTCATGTGGCTTTAGTGACATTGGATGTAACGCCGAGTTCGGGTGTAGCGACTGTTTTTAATGAATCATTTGTAACAAATTCCTAGAAATCCCATGCAGATATTGCCCGCCAAAGACACGAAGCGCTTTCTTATCTTTTGTTTACATCCACACAGATGGTCAGCAACTATAAAGATCTTTATTTTTTGTTAATAGATATTACCTAAGTAGATAGGTAAGCGTGTACGTTTTGGAGTTAAATTTATGGTTCAGTTACAAAGTGATATTGTTTGCCTGTACTTCCGGATATAACGACGAAAGTAGAGTTCTGCCTTCATCTTCGTTATACCTGAAATGCACTGTACGCTTATTCTAGATCGTTGTGATACTGAGCGATTGTCGATTGTTTGAGCACTTTGTACGTTGCCGTCTAGTTCTCTTACTATGTAACAGTGGAATTAAATAAAAAATAGTTACATAAACTGGTTATCACTAACAGGTTTAGCTTCGTCTTCTTCTTCTGTAACTTATCGACTTATTGGACCCAGATCTTTAATCGCGGTGTCAGTTGTGTTTATTAAGTCCTCTTGTGCATTATTAGGAGGAGCTCGTGGCTAAATAATAACAGCCGCTCGGGTCGATCTTTAGGTTAAGCCGTGCTTGCCTAGGTTGGTCTGTGGATGGGTGACCACCCATTACTTACCGAGTTTCCTCCGTGCCTCGGAAAGCACGTTAAACCGTTTTTCTCGGGTGTCATTTGTAAATCTTTGACAGTCGTTAGGTAGTCAGTGGCCCAAAAAGTCTGACACCCAGTCTTATCAAGGGGTATCGTATTACCCAGTACTAACTGGGTTGTGGAGGTCAGATAGGCAGTCGCTCCATGTAAAATACTGGTATTCAGCTGCATCCGGTTAGACTGGAAGCCGACCCCAATATAGTTGGGAAAAGGCTAGGCAGATGATGAGTACATTGTAGGATACTTTTGACACTCCAGCAAGTGGGTTATCGCAACAGGGTTACCAATGGTCTGTTAACCTTGTAGGTAATGCATCATTTGCTTTTTATTTCAACTATCTATCGGTTCAGTGCTACATTGTCATCTGGTAGTTTTAACGTAGTTCTGTTCTGTGTTCTGTGTGTTGTGTTGTGTGTGTGCTTTGTGTTCTATGTGTGTGTTCTGTGTGTTGTGTTCGGTTCTTGTTCCCTGCTAACAGCTCCATTCTTCATCTCCTCTCATCCAACTAAACCTGAAACCAAAACAGAATTTCTAAGTTTCCAATAATTCTTCTCTTTCAGCTGAGCAAGGAAGAATATTCTCGTTTATAACAGTGTGAATAAAACAACCAGCTTTCTTATTACAATCAATAAACTTAAATGCCTTAAGACTAGATATAATCGCAACAAAATCCCAGTTTCTAAGATACTGATCGCGTAAACAATCGGTGCCGGTCGTCAAGCGATGAAGCTGCTGACTGGCCGGTATTATTTATTGCCTATTATCAGTTAATATGGGCTTGTGTGCGCTGTAAAGCGATGAGTGCGCTTGATTGGGTACGTTGTGTGTGGAATGTAGGCTTTGGTAGCCTTATAAGGGGCTTGCATCTTCACTTCTGTTTTGAGATAGTTCTATTTTCAAAGTATTATTTGCATTGGAATTTTATAAGAGATATTTTCTATAGGTTTGTAGTAAGTATTGGTTCACGTTCATTTTCTTTATCAATTACCTCAAATTTAAAGGGACACAGGGTAGTGATGGTGTTGACACAGCTTTCAGCAATATTGCAGACAACAGAACCTCGACATCAGTCCCTGTATATGGATGTTGTACAGTCACGAGCACCAATATGTTAACATTTAACAACTTTTAAAAGTGTTTTTCTCCTACTGTTCTGATTAAAATTTGTACTCATATTTTTATGAAAAAAATCCTATCTCCAAGTTACAATCGTTTTTTCTCGCGAAAATTGCTTTTAAATTTAGGAAAGTTTATAGGTACATATTGGTGCTCGTGACTATAGTGCCCATTGGACTCCAAAACATAGTCTGATGACGCCACCAATGACACCGTGAACAAAGTTTTGGACCAGCACAATTTGAAGTATATCGTACCAGAAGACGAAGTCCCATCGAAGTAAGGTCCTAATACTTAAATCTAATAATTCCTCAACTAAAAAACAAACACCAACTTTTATCTATACATCACATCATAAACCCCAGTGCACACTGTACAAAAAGCGCTTAAACCAGCTCAAAATGGCCGATACAACAGATTTATGTGCCAGTATTACACGTTCGCCGCGGGCCCCCGGGCACGGGCTGAGTTAGTGGCCGATTCAGGCTGCTGTCGTGTGCACTATGCTTAATGAGAGCAGATACGTCTGGGTGTGGCTGTAACGGTAGTTGTAATTGTGACTTTTACATCGCTACTATGAGCTTGATATGTTTATTAATTGATAGGTGGTTGGTTTTGGTTGTTATCGTTTTAATGTTGAACGCCACAGGTGGTTGAGGGTTTTAGTATATGAAACTGTTTTGCCACCTGCCGATAAAGTCCTACGGCAGAAAGTTTCGTTAAAATTCTACCATAGTTTTGAATTTACATATAGGGTGTAACAAGACCCTTAACGAAGCCGTCAACCAAACATTATGTACATCAAACTAATTAACTTTACGCAAAAATTATTGTTGGGAAACAAAATTTTTTTTTGGCCTGAAAAATCATTTTTACGGTAGGAGTCAATGTAACGCACTCAAAACATTGTGCTGATGGATGGATTGAAATTTATAATATTAGTCGGATCTATGCGAAAGTACATTAAGTCTTAAAAATATTTTATTACCTTCCCTACTTATTTCTTCTAAGCAGGCAACTTGCCAATAGGCCAATAGGCCAATATAGTGTCGTGCTAGCACTGCGAAGAAGAAGCAGGTATCTGGCACACTGATGACCTGATATTTGTAGGGATTTTACTTGGGTTCGAATAAATCCTGTCCATTCATCTTAAGAAAGTAACTTCTAAAAGCTTTTTAAACCGAGGCATGGTCAAGTGTTACTGTTAGCTTGCATCATCCCACGATCCCACTGCTGGACAAAGCTATGACTTCCATTCCAGTTCATTCTATCCAGGGCTATTGCAGACCGCTGGTCGTCAGCTTTCAAAGAAGTGCAACGACAGTCCCTTTTAAATAAATGGCCAAGTACGTGTCAGTGTTCCGTAGTTGCCCATCAACATGCGGATTTGCCTCCGAACGATGATTTTTATGGTATTAATAAAAAACAAACTTACATTTGCAGTTGAAAAATTGTGCTCCTATACGTGTAGGAAAATATGTTATCCAAGAGCATTTTATAAGTTGGGTCGACTATTACTCGTAAACTTGTAAAGCCTGCTTAGCTGTGATAGTTTTACTTTTAATTTCGTTATTTATACTACCACCGTGATTTTTTTCACATACCCAAACACAACCGTTTATTTGGTAGAGGGGGGGACACTTGAGTCACAAGTAACAAAAATTAGCACTTTAAAGCTTACTATTTCCCGGGCCTGTGGACGGTGAGTAATGGGTTAGCTCACCGTCCGTCCGTCTTATGACGACAGGCCGTGTCGACGGCGCGTTCGTGTTCCACGCGCGCCTCAAAGAGATGTCAGCAACCAGGAAGGGGCCCGCAAGGGCCGATGGCTGCCGGGGCTGCGGGACTGTTCGAAAGAGATTCCGTGGCCCTGGAACACAAAGGGCAATGAAGGAACATGGATGGGTTTTAGTCAGTAAGAGTCTGACACTCCCTCCCACTCCACCCAGAGCGGGAGAAGTCATTTGATGATTTCCCATCCGTAAAAAAAAAAAAAAAAGCTTACTATTTCACAAACGAATCCCTTAATCGAAAAATTAAGTAAACAAACTCGCAATATTTTTTAAAGACCTATCGCAACGATTTACCACACTATAGGTAACGCGAGAAAATCGTCACTTTACGTGTAGGTACAGGAGATACTCAAAAAAAAAAACTTTTCGAGATTTTATTTTACCACTTTGTCGGTGTAACTCTAATCTGACTATATTCATGCCAAATTACAGCTTTCGGACAGACATGGCGAAACTATAAGGGTTCCTTTCCTTGTTGACTACGAAACCCTAAAAGATAGAGGTTAATAAACCCCATAATTCCTGTTCTATGAAACAAAATATAATAAAACCATTTCCGTCGCAAATCCTCAACAAAAATATAATTAATAAGAGAAAAATATCCAATTAATTGCTGACTAGTGGAGTGGCTCCTAACGAGACATCGTCAGGGTGTAGCCTAACGGTGATTGTAATTGTGCCTTACATCGCTACTGCTCGACTTATGACGTGTTTATGTACCAGTAATTATTATGTTACTAAGCTCGTGGCTAAATAATAAAGCCGCTCCGGTCGATCTTCAGGCTAAGCCGCGCTAGCCTAGGTTGGTCTGTGAATGGGTGACCAGTGGCCACCCACTACATACCGAGTGTCCTCCATGCCTCGGAAAGCTCGTTATGCAGTTGGTCCCGGCTGTCATTTGTAGATCTTTGACAGTCGTTACAGGTAGAGTCAGTGGCGTGAAAGTCTGACAACCAGTCTTACTAAGGGGTATCGTATTCCCCAGTAGTAACTGGGTTGTGGAGGTCTGATAGGCAGTCCCTCCATGTAAAATACTGGTATTCAGCTGCATCCGAGTAGACTGGAAGCCGACTCTAACATAGTTGGGAAAAGGCTAGGCTGATGATGAATTATTATGTTTTTACTTTTTACTTTCTGGTGACTACTTCAAAGGTCTAGTGGTCGTAAATGCTACTGCTGAGGTCTTGGGTTCGATTCCCAGGTCGGAAAAACTGTAGTTGGGATTCCCATCAGGGATTTCTGGGTAACAGCCCGAAATGATTTGAGCCAGCTTGATAGCCAAAGTCTCGCCTTTATTTTCCTCCTGTTTCTCAATCGCTCTCTCTTTGCTGGCAATCGTGACTGCGTTTCAGCTTGTCTTTTCTCCATATGTTACGATTGTCTCCTATTATATAGGATTTACCCGTAACTGGTGAAATGTGGATGTCCTAGAGGTACAGTCCCGAGCACAAATATGTAAACACTTAACAACTTTAAAAAGTGTTTTTCTGCTACTGTTCTGATTAAAATTTCATGGTGTTACGAACAAAGTATTTTGGAACTCATATTTTTATGAAAAAGATCCTATCTCCATGTTACAATCGTAATTTCTCGCGAAAATTTCTTTTAAAGTTAGGAAAGTGTATACACATTGGTGCTCGTGACTGTACCCATCTGCCTAACCCTTCCGGGAATACAGGCGTGATGTTGGGTTATTTATTATGTTGTATGGCCTTAGATAGGACTAGTGTCAACGAGCTCATTCATACAAGCAGAAAATACTTAAAAGGTCACAAGGCTGTCATATTTTTTGGGTAAAGCAGGCCATTGTCCTACAAATAAGTTAGTCCAAGATTGCCTGTCAAACGTTGCTGAGGGGTATTGCAGCAGGAGTTGGCTTACAGCTCAATACAATTCTTGATTCTGGTTCAAATCGACACAAACGAAGAAGAAGAACCCGTCCTCTTCGGGTTCCCTATGTGAGTTCGAAACACTATTCTGCGAAAATTGTTACATCGATGACTATACATCGATGCCTTGATAATGCGACGTTATGTTTTAACTACTCCACGCAGACAAGCCATGGTGTCTCCGTCGAAGATGCGCACTCGACTCCTCGATGTTGTTGTTGTTTGCTTCTGATGTAATTCTGAGTATATGAAAAGTATTAATTATTTTCCAGGTATTCATGCCTAGGTATGCTGATTTGGTAACTGAAATTCTTACATATGTCTTAATTTCCTCATTTAATTTCATCACACCTCGCACAACTTCCCAGCACTTATTTTAAAAGATTCATGATTTTCCTCTTTTCCATATTTGATTAATTCACGTGCTCCCCTTTGATTCACGTGCTGCCTAAATAAAATAAAATGTCGCAACCAGAAACCCGCAAATAAAGTATTAATACCACGTCACTCATCCACGTGAAGCAGCGTGACAACCACGTCACGCGTGGCACAAGCCATCCATCAAACTGCAGGAAAATCAAACACGCTTGCACACACCATCAACCTTAATTCCTGAAAAATAGAGCTGAAACTCCTGTAACGTAGCGCAAGTGTAAGTTTGTTTTAGAATATGTTGCCAACGTACACATGCGGTTGAATTTGAATCTCGAACGAAGAAAAAAGTTTGAAATTCGAATTTCGTAACTGCAAAATACAGGTTGTTTGAAATTCAGATTTTTCGTCACACGTAAGTACAGGAGGTTGCCGAAACGGAAAATTGCGATATAACTTTATTTTTTGGGATGAAATTGACGATTTAAGTAGGTGAGTCGTGATATATTCCGTGATACGCGCTTATCTCGTTACGTTTATTGGCGTGAAGGTTTGTGAGATTATTATGTTTTGGAGATATGATGTGGTGAGGCACTTGAAGACAATTTTAGATATATTACTGTCATTTATTAATATATTTGGGTGTGTTTAGGGGTTGAGGAAGTAAATTAAACAGTATGTTTGGTCGTATAGTGAACATTTTATTACATTACAGTTTCTATTTAATTGTTTGTGGTATGGCATGGTACTTATCAAAAACCTTGGGAGAGAAATGACCCTAGTTACCAACTTACCCAGTGAGCGCACCCTTAGGCAAAATATTACATAGCATGGGTCCAATATGGGATCTGTTTTAACATTGTTTTCTGATCCAGAAAAATGAGATTGATAACACCCAAACGACAGAGCCAAAATTTTCTAAACCTACCATTCTGCGTCCAACATAAAACCATAAAAAAAATAAAACAAACATTTTCACATCCATACCTTTCATACTTTCAATAAAACATCGAGTCCAAGTCAATCATACCCCACTGAACAAATACGTCATCACCCCTAAACAGAAGCGTAATGACGTAAGCGCCAAGAAAATTGTCTCGAGACAATCCAACGAGAGTCGATGGAACCTATAACTCGTACACACCCCGGTATTGATTAAAAAAGCAACATAAATTAGCGAATTCGAGGGGTAAACGCGGGGGGGTGAAGGGAGGTTGTTGTCAAAAAACTTTTATAAGTGTTTATGTGTACGTACCCACCCCTCTCACCCCGCGCGGGGAGTGCCCCGCGCCGCTGACACCCTTTCGCGCATACCCACATTCGTATAAAACACCCGGTACAGGAGATGGCGAAACTGGATCGAGGGTGGTATTGGTTTTGAGATTTTTGTAGTCTGTATTAGATGTTTTTGACATAGGAGTTTTGGTTAGAAAAATAATTTATTTGTTCAAGAATATATTACAGATTAAATAGTATGATGATAAAGTTTATAACAACATTTCTATGATCAGAGTATGAACATCTGTGTCTGAGCTAGTTAATAAAAAAAAACCGTTTTCAAACGGTTAGGTGTGCACAAGGTGGTTATTCTTGATAATCATAGAGAGTAGTTTGTATTTCAGATTTAACCTGAAAACTCACTTAATTCTTTCTAAATTCTTCGGGATTGTTCGGGGGAATTCGAGAAATGCAATAAAACTCCAGCATTTCCTATTGGTTTCACAGAAATTCTCTAGAAATAGAAACAACAACTACACTACACTACTTATTGAAACAATTAGAATGACTAACAATACAACTACAACAGTAAATTAAAAATAAAGCAATGGACGTCCATAGCCCACATTAATACCAAATATCCCTTTTCCGCCTACGCCGTTGCTAAACCACTTTTCCTTTCGGCTGTACACTGACATACAAGTACATGTAAATTAAACACCACCGCACACAGACACGCACACAAATAAAAACGTAAAGAAACACCGCGGAGAGGAAGAATGTATTAAGAAAGCGCGAAAGGGACGCCCTTCTAATTAACACCCCGTGCGAGAAAGAGACGGGGCTATACGACACGCTAATTAAGAATACAAGAAGAAAGACGCGTTTTATGTACAGCCGTGGAATACTGTCAATGTGTGAGTGAACTTTATGTGTGTGTCGACGATTTTCCATTTGTAACGCGCATGTGTAAGTGTTGTGTTATTAACTCATTATGTGAAGAGTTAGTAAGTACATAAGCGTTATTTACTGGTTAATTGAAAGCGGTTTTCTCCGATAAGAGCCTGGTAAAGACAGTAGTATCGAGACATTTTCTATTTGATTTTGATTTTAACATGTCTCTCTTGGTATTAGGTACGTAAAAATAATGCGGTGGGGTAAAGTTTTGGCTTCTAACTTTTAGTTTGTTGTGTAAAGTTTTGAGTTTGTTGAGATTGATATTTTATTTTTGGACTTCAAAGCGTCACTTGATATTGTAAAAATAAGTTTTACGGAATGACGTGACCTTTTATCCAGTTGTTTTATTTAGAACGGGTATCAAGTTTATGGAGTTTAATTTTAAACAAATTAATTGTTTTCTAAGAATTGTGGAATATTTTGATTGAAAAGAGTGTCCATGGAGTTTCTTGCCCATTCTTCTCCATAGAGATCTAGGCTTTGGAATGGGCAACTACAGTACTTTCACAATTATGCCTTGCCTTGCCTTGCCTTGCTTTTATTATGCCTTGTGTCTGGGATTGTAGCTTCAGCTTCTTTGTTTTTTCTGACATTCAAAAGTGCCTGTAATGGTCTAATTGAAATAAATGCTTTGAGTTTGAGTTTGAGTGGTGATTCACCTGTTCTAAACAAGATACCTAAAAAGGGTTGGTGATTGGTTTATTAGTGTCGCTGTCTCTAGAATATAATTGTAAATTCTAGTATTTTTTTTTATAGGTAGTACTGTAACTGTAATTTCTAAATATACGGGGTGTAAAGGACACCGACGCGAAAAAGGTTACCACGTATTCAGTAAATCATCATCATCATCATCATCACATGTATGGAACAGCAGATTTTTTTTTAAATAACTCATGAAAAATTTCTTCGTGGAGGGCTCAGAATGTTCTAGAATGTGGTGTAAGGGACACTTACACCCCTTATATTTAACAAAAAGTTGATTATAATTCCTGGTGTGACAAATTAAACATTTATTTTCCCTAATTATTATTATTCCGCCAAGGCCGGCCTAGAAAGAGGTGGCGAGATGACCTAGACGCGCATCACGAAGGCTGGTTCGAGGTGGCGCAGGAGAAGAGTACCTGGAAGGATAAGGGGGAGGCCTTTGCCCAGCAGTGGGACATTCAAGACTATTGAAAAAGAAAAAAACAATTATTATAAAATCTAGACAGTTGAAATGTCTTTCGCTTGTCCTGATATTTTAAGAAAAAAATACTAAACTTCGTCACCAAACACTATACCAACTTTACAAAAATAAATAACAGTCCCTCTTGAAAAAGTTTGGCAGATTTTTTCTGTAAGATCTTATTTATCTTTGAAAGATCCGGTCCTTTGATATTATGAGGGTCATGGTCAGCCAATAATGGTTTAAGCGGCTACTGAAGGACGTAAGGACGTCTTCCGGTGAGGACTTAATGATGTAAAGGGATTTTTGGGGGATTTTTGGGACATGGGGGCGAAAGAGCGATTTTAGGGGGTGAAAGTTTTATGGCTATTTTATTTGGAAAGATTTATTATTATAGTAAAGATGCTTAAAAAATTAAATCAAAATATTTTATTTCACTTAGGCCTAGATTGGCACTTATAAAAATGACAAAAAAGTGCACGGTTCGGGTTGGTCGTTTCCTATGGCAAGAAACTCTGTGGTTACTTTTTTCAAATCATTTGGTATTACAATATTAACACGTTACAGCATTTGTACTTATATATAAGTCGTTGCTTACTACACAAAAGATGTAATACAAGATAAAAAGTTAACAAATAGCTGGGAATCTACAAAGCCTACAATGTTCACACATTCACAAACAATCGGTAAAAAATAATATATATACAAAGGTAAGAAAATATTGTAAAATACTAAATTAATCAAGTGACACAAAATAAAAAAACAATAATATTCTTGTTTTGTCTCTAATTAAATTAATGAAAAATTATGCATATATGCTTGATTTGGGTTCCGCCGCTGTCGGTTAAATCATATACAAGAAAGGAAGAAAAATGATCACCTGAAGATTAAAGTATCAATGGCTCAAGAAATAAGGCTCCTAGCAACAGTTTTGGTACTAATCACGTTCATAATCTATCATGAAAATTTTCCCATAAGTCAAGTCAAGTCCTTTACAAACATTAGTATCTGTCAGATTGACAACTAACGACTGCCTCGTTGGTCTAGTGGTCGCTGAGCATGAGGTCCTGGGTTCGATTCCCGGGTCGGGCAAAGTGTGATTGGTTTTTTTTGATCAGGAATTTTTCAGTAGCAGCCACGGAGTCTGGATTTGCGCCCGGTTGATGCCAATAGGCTCGCCCCCTATTATAAGCAACCTAAACATAACTGGCGAAATGTGGGTGAACTATTAGATATACCTCTGCCTAACCCTTCGGGGATTACAGGCGTGATGTTATGTTATCGACAACTAAATACCAAAGTTCTCCTCACAGGCCTCCTCTCTATGAAAGGGATAGGCTATAATCCACCACGCGGGCCCAGTGCTGGTTGGTAGAAGTAGCATGTCTTCGAATTTTTGGTTCTAGGACATGCCGGTTTCCTCACGATGTATTCCTTCACCGTTTTTGAAAGTAAATTACACAAAGTAACGAGCCTGCCTGGGTTCGAACCCACGACTTACTGCTCATAAGTCGGGGCCGCCACGGGCCACCGCTACTCTCAAAAGCGCAAGCCACACAGAAAAGACGTAAGACGCGGACGGGGCGCAGATATATGTCTCTTCCGCGTCCCTTTCATACAAAATGTATAGAAGTGTCGTGACGCAAAACATATAGAAAAGACAGGGCGCGGACACGACGCCGCGACTCTTCTATACATTTGACATATGTCTGCGCCCCGTCCGCGTTTTACGTCTTTTCTGTGTGGCTTGCGCTTACGTTAATCGAAAAAAAATTAAGGCGTCTAAGTATCAGGAGTTCTTAAAGAAGAATCTGAACCCAAGTACAGTTTTGTAACAGGGCCAAATCCAGGGAGTCTTATATCTAATTTAGGAAATAATGTTCTCAAGTAATGAAAGTTGATAATGATGATTACTACCGTTAAAGTCCTTTTATTACTGCGCAAAACTGCTTCAATTTTATAGCAGGATTTTGTTTTAAGATAACTGTTGCTGACACAGAATACACGTCCGTCTATGGGCAGTAACTTTTTTTAGTTGTGAGATAAAAATAATAGGTCTTCTGAAAAAGTTTGTAATGAGGACAGGTACCAATTATCAGCCTTTTTATAGGTTAGTCAAATAGGGGACCTAGTTTACTATTTTCAATTATTTCTTGTTGTGACAACCATACTAAGACCTCTATGCCTGATCAAGAATCACAATGTCAATAATCTGTAATTCTGGTTCTATTTTTTTAGGATGCTTTGGCCCCTTTTGCATTAAAAATAATGTAGATAAAGATGGAGGACTTTTTTTGATGTCCTTTATAGTTAGTTTAGTTTATTTAATTGTCATAATGTATAAAGGGTGTAAAAAGACCCTTAACGAAGCTGAAAGGCACTTGTTTTCCCCGTCATTGCGATCATTTTTTTGTTCTGTGCCATACCTAGGAACCTTCTAGTTACGGAGATATTGGGGGTCAAAGTTCATTTTTTTCACAAGGGGTTTTTTTTTACATATACCACTTTTAAAGGTTTTAACTTTACTTTAATTAACTCCACGACCCGTTTACTATTCAAAGCATTCATCAGCACTAAGTTTTGAGTGCGTTACATTGAGTTTTACAGTAAAACGTGATTTTTCACCCCAAAAAAAAAGTCGTTTCCCAGCAATAATTTTTGCGTAAAGTTACTTAGTTTGATGTACAGAATGCTTGGTTAACGGCTTCGTGAAGGGTTTATTTACACCCTGTATAAATACACATATAAGTAAATATTAAATATCATAAAATAATCGCGGGTTATCCTAACCTTTAATACTATCTATCAATTCAAGACATACTAAACCAAATGATCGCAGCATCCAACACAAAGGCATCAGCACATCTCACAGTAATTGCGGCTTCATCTCGATGCAAGCTCTACAAAAGCCTAATGATGCGTTCCGTACTAACCGAAGATAAGACATATCGCCTTTTGATCACCTACCGACATCAAGAAAACCTTATCGCACTCACTGTAGGTTTATTTGTTTTAAGCTTTCAATGCGAACGAATGAAACGGGCTGTGTATTGAATTACTATAAAAGACGTAAGTGCAATTTGAGGTCAATTGGAATTCAACTTTGTTATGGTACGAATAAGGTTGGAATTTGAGGGGTTGTAGTGAAAAGATATACAGGGTGTGTACGCCTGTCTTGCTCTCGGAAAAAGCTTGCAAGAAAGCAAAGAATGGAGGAAGAAAGGGGAAGGGACAAGAAGGAGATATGTCTCAACGGTGGTGATGAATTAAATTTTTTAGGGGGTGTTCAGGGGGGCGACTTTGCCCCTTTCATTGGCGCGTCTTCATCCAGTTATTCGTTTCTTTAATTTGTGTTAATTTTTTTTTGCTTTGTTAATGTGTATCGCGTTTTTTTCGGTTTGGTGCTTTTGTTTACTTTGTGTGTAAGATAATTAGGTAATTAAACTAGTTCTAGTACTAATAACTAGTGCTAGTAGACATTGAAAAACTGACATTGTATCTTAGGTTTCTTATTATCAGTAAAAATGTTCTGAACTTAAGTTTTTTAGGTGATTAAGCCTAGAGTAAAGAAGAAACATGGTATTTGATAATTTAAATGATTAACTTACTCATAGTTTTTAAGGTATTAATATGCAAACTTCTTTATTTCGTTAAGTATTCGAAAACCTCTACCGAACTTCAAGGACTCACTAATTAACTTGAGTTGCTAATTATCGTCTAATAAATACCCATAAAACTGGCGTTTCAGCTATTTGTATGTTGTTGTAATATCGGATCAGACCGACTTATTTTAAATAACATTATTATATTTTTCATAAGAAACTGCATTGTTTGATCTAGTTTCTCAAACTCAAAGTGTATTACAAGCCACTGTATGAGCCATCAACCAGCTTATTCCATAATAACAAACACTTCAAAACTGCTTAGCCCTAAAAACCAAGCGTTCACAAAAAAAAAATCGATGACGTCACATTAATTTTCCACATCCGACATCCCCTATGTGTGCATGCAAGCTCAGCACGTATGCACGCACTCTTTATTTGAATAGAAAAGAAAAAAAAAACTTCGAATCGATAACGCGAAACAAAAGCGAACCCTTCGTAAAATGCTAAAATCGATGCGAAGAAGTGTCATTAAAGAACCCCCAAAAATTAATACCCCCTGTTTGTGTACGCACACACGCATGCTAAAATGACTAATAGATGCACACACATGTAGAGAAGTTAATGAACTATTCACGGTAGGATGTGCGATTTTGTGTACGTTTGAATTTTTATGATTATTATGCGTTCGGGAGTTTGAAATTTGGAATAGAATATTGTGTTCGTGTTTTGTTTTATTTTTTTGTTTAAGATGGGCTTGAGTAGTTCTATTGAGTGGAGGATGTAATTTTTCATTATTAGATTTAAATTCGACTGTAGCTTTCTTTTTCTGTAAATCTTCTTTTGATTCGCTAGATTTCTATTCAAATTGATACACGTCTATTTAAACCTGATTTTTAAATATAAACAGTTAAGACAATGAAGACTTAAATATCCGTGTTCTTTTTTTTTGGTAGCCTATTTGAGTGTCCCACTGCCTCGCCTTAAGGGGGCCCATTATCATCTTGAGAAAACCCAAACCAACCTCACCTGACCGTGTTGCACCCTGCTGTCCAACGAACGAGGCTCTGGCGCAACGACCACCAACCTGCATTGGACTAGCGTTGTGGACTTAAGTCCAAATCCCCCTTTTATAAACTTTCAAACCATGACAGAACAACAATACCTCAGACCACAAGTGCCCGGCAGCACTGTAAAACCTCGCGACAATGACGGTAGTCAACCGGTTCTCAGAGCAAGGGGTGCTAAGAATCCCCGTGTGAGATCGATCCTCCATCAACGAAATCAATCAGCTACGAAAATACACATACACATATACATCCTTCCACACACACACACATTAAATACTCCTTACACATTAAATATTTTGTCTAATTTATATCATCTTAGTCTCGAAAATATTTCATTAATTATCATTTCATAATTCAGAGATAAAAATGATTCCTGAAAATTGTTATCAAAATAAGAAGGATCTTGGTCAATGCAAAAAAGAGAGGGGCGCAAATCGTTTGTAAGCTGAACGATTTCATGGGTAATTGATGCAGTGGTCACAAGCGGTGACCCATAGAAAAGTAAGAGCTTGAACGACACTCCACAATTTGAGGAGTTTGACATACAAAATGGTTTAGGACGTCATCGTTTATTATGTTACAGGGAGATTAAAGTATAATAAACATTGTGATAATCTTCTCTATTGGTCTTTTCTTAAAAGAAAATGTAATGAGCAACTTTTTGAAAGAGAAAGTAGTTGATTTATTGATAAAGAGATGGTTAAACGGAGTGGAAGGGACACCGACGCACAAACGGTTACCTACCACGTATTCAGTGCATCATTCTGAACTCCCCCCCTCCGTTTCTAGGGTTTTATATTTTTTGCACGGGACCCTAATCCTTTTTCTAAAATAAAAGCAGCCTAACTTACTACTTATAACAACAGGTATCTGTCAGTAAAACTTCAGCCAAAATCGGGCTAGCTGTTTTGGAGATTAGCCGGAACAAACAAACAGAGAGACAGATAGACCGACAGACAGACAAAAATAAAAAATAAATGTTGTTTTTGTTACACGTAAAGTACCGTACTTTCATAAGCATTCATTAAAAAGCTGTTATTTTGAAATAACAAACAGACACTTCAATTTTATTTATTTGTATAGATATAGATCAAAGTCCGGTGTCTGTCCGGTGCGGTCAGTAAGACCGAACCTTTATTGTTAAACATCACAAACCCCGTTGCAGAATAAATCTTACATGGAAAGTTCAAAACGTTAATAAAAACCCAACCTAAATAAAAGATCCCGACCAAGATCCGCCACAAATTAAAGTCGCCGTCAAACTTCCCAAAAAAATGTAAACACATGTAAACATATACAGATGTAAACAACATGTACAGATGTATATGTATAGATCGCAAGGCGGCGATGAGTTTTAAAGTTTTTAAGGGTTCGCCGAAGATTGCGTGTCTTGATTACCGTCCCCCCTCCCGGAGGGGGTGTACCTCCACACACGGCTAGGGCCGAAAACACCGCTGCCCTCCCTTTTTTAAGGAGGGTAAATTAAAAGTGTTATGTGTAGGCGGTGATTCTTGATACTTTAAGACAGTTAAGACATTTCTCTTATCTTTTTTCGCAGCATTAGATATTATGAGTGCTTAGCCTGTAATGAGAACACATTCAATTTTAGGGGTTTGCTTCGGTAATTGTAATTAATTTAGGTTTTTTTGACGTTTTAACAAATCATGTTGCTAAGGATGATGATGGGTGTTATTGAAAGCTTCTTTCAAAGATTATTTTGCTTATGGTTGATAACATTTTTAAGTCGTTACACGGGCGTCAAACAGCAAACTGTAGTATGTATTGTTTTTGTTTAAACCTTCTAATCATTTGCTTAATTTGATAACTTAGGAAGCAACACGATAAAAAACATGTGCATTTGTGCAAGTCTTACGATACTTTTATTATAGGGCTTCGCTCTCGTACTATGGTTGATTTCTTGAATATCTTCGAGTCTGTCATACACTTACAGTCCCACGCTACACTCGAATCAAATAGTTTGTAAATATAGAAACATAAGAAAACGTATGAGAAATGAGAATAATTTATTATTAAACCGCATGTACATAGTTACACGCGGTCAGTGGCCCGAAAGCAACCAGTCTTACCAATCGGTATCGTATTATCCAGTACTAACTGGGTTGCGGAGGTTAGGTAGGCAGTCGTTCCATGTAAAATACCGGTATTCAGCTGCATTCGGTTGGATTGCAAGCCGACCCTAACAAAGTTGGAAAAAAAGGCTAGGCAGATGATGATCTAGTTAATTAGAAAATGAAAAGTATCAAGACTAGTCGTGCTAAGTGGAGACATGTGCAAGACAGTCGTTCGCTCGTTCATTTGCAGACGATTGTAATTCGTATCTATGCCGTACTCGTAGACTTCTGCTCGTACCCTGATATCTATCTCGCGCCGCGATATTACTGAAATGTTACGCAGTTACATGTTTAATGGTTATGTTGCGATTTTTATGGTCGTTTGCGTTGAATTGCTTTTCATATTATATTTTGGGAGGGGCTCGTGGCTAGTAATACCAGCCACTCGGTTCGATCTTCAAGGTTAAGCCGTGCTTGCCGAGGTAGCATTGTGGATGGGTGACCGTCATAACATACCGAGTTCTCTCCATGCCTCGGCAAGCACGTTAAGCAGTTTGACCCGGCTGTCGATCTTTGACAATCGTTGTGGGTAAATAGAAGCCTGAAAGTCTGACAACCAACTGGGTTGTGGAGGTCAAATAAACATTCACTAGATATAAAATGCGGTTATTCAGTATCATTCTGCTGAATTGGAAGCCAAGAATGATGGTTTGGTTGTGTTTAAGTAAATTTAATCGTCGAATCATTAAGTAAATCAATCGATTAAGTATTGAACTTAATCGATTAATTAAAAATTGAGTTTCCTTGCAAAGTACGAGCACAATTTATTATTCCAAAGCCAAACATATTCTTCATTCAAAATTTCAAACATCGAACTCTCTAATCGTGAACCTTACAAAACACGTCACCCCTCTAAAAATTAAAAACAAAACACTCGCATAAAGGCGCACACACACCGACGAAGCTCACCTAATTATCGGCGCGGAGGGACTTTGCATAAGAAAGTATTGCTGCGTTTTACGACGCGTGTCGTGCCCCACCCTACGGCCCAGATAAAAAATCTCCCATTTCCTTAATTCGTTTATCGGGGCTGGCGAGGCTTTGTCTCCGATCGATGAACGCCTCCAAATGAGCGCGAAACGTGACGCGCGTGTGTATTAAGCTTAAGGTGACGGTTTTAAGACGCAATTTTTATGTAAGAATTTTGTTATTAAGCAGATTGGGAGCGAGGTTTTCGGTCATTTTTTATGGTGTGATGGGGAGCTGTGGGTGGACTGTAAGGTTGCATTTGGCCTTGATTATGTTGGTCCGAAAATCTTGAATAGTATGGTCTTGAATCTACACTATGATACACACATGACTGTAAGTAATATTTATTTATGTATTTGACTGCCTCGTTGGTCGTGTAGTCGCAAGCGCGACTGCTGAGCATGAGGCCCGGGGGTTCGATTCTCGGTTCGGGCAAAGCAGCAGCCACCAGGGAGTCTGGATTTGTGCCTGGTTGATGGCAATAGGCTCGCCCCCTATTACATGGGAATTAAACATAACTGGTGAAAAGTGGTTGTACTATTAGTACACCTCTGCTCTACCCTTCTGGGATTACAGGCGTGATGTTATGTTGTTGATCAGACTTAAACGGGAGTTAAAAATGACAATATCGAACTAAATAAATGTCATTAATGAAATATAACTATCGGATTTTTTTGGCATTCGTAGCCGCTTCAACGCTGAGCTAGAAATGTCATACCATAATTAAAAAAACGAAAAACAAGCAAAATTAAATTAAAAAGCACGCGCTCAAACTAAAGCAATCACCAGTCCCCTAAAACACGCCACAAAAGTCAATAAATTAAGCCAAGGAACACATGTATCGGCCCCCCGTTTCCAACGATAACTTAGTAATTAAGAAAGGCATTAATCATTGCATGGGACAGAGTCAGTCTGATTGCGAATGTGACAAACTGGCATAAGTCATGCGTTCGCTCGGTCGTGGGTGCTATGCCTTAGTGCTGGGATATGCGAGATCGAACGTTCGAATTTGTCGTTGGCAATTGTTTTTCACTCTATGAAGCTCTACTGAAGAAACAAATGAATATTGTTTCGCTGTCATATTGATACTAATATTATAAAGAGGAAAGATTTGTATTTTTGTGTGTGTGTATGTTTGTAATGAATAAACTCAAAAACTACTGCGTCGATTTCTTTTCACCATTAGAAAGCTACATTATCCCTGAGTAACATAGGCTATATTTTATCCCAAAATGTTTAAAAAATAAATGTCCACCCGTGCAAAGCCGGGACGGGCTGCGAGTATTGAATATGGCTCAAAGAAATTTGTTCCTTTTCACGTCGCGTCGTAGAGGTACAATATGGTCAGTTACTGACATTATGATTATGTCAATTGGATCCGTCGAAAGTGACAGATTTTGAAACGATCATTGTTTTTTTGAAAAATGTCACCTATCTGTGGTATTTTTAACAGCCTCGGTACGTAAATCTTACTGGTTTGAAAATTTTACAAATTTTAAGAACCAAAACCAATTGAAAATTATCTTCGTCTGCGTTACCACTTCCAATATCAGGGACATCATCAGGTCATAACAATAAGTCGAAAATATTCTAAATATTCTAACTCCAGTCAAAAAACAGATAAGCGCGCGGTCCTGTGAGAAGCAACTCTAACCCTACATAGACATGAATTGTTGCATTTGCAGATATTTCAAATCTGTACCATTCAATAGTATGTAATGAAGTTTGCAGTATATTTGAATAAGTCTGACGTAATATCGTATTATGTATACAAATGTCGTATATTTTACGTGTGGAGAGGTAATGTTGAGACTTGTGTGTGAAATGTTTAAGAGACTATCGAATTCAAATATGGTGAAGTTGCAAATGTTTTTTAAAACATTTTTTTTAATGTTCTTGTGGGATGCAGGCCTCCTTCAAATAAGAGGGCGTGGGCTTACAACCTATAATCCACCAAAGAGTTCCAGTCAGTGGATGTAACCTAATTGTCTTCAAAATTATAGAAAAAAAACTTTATTTATTTGGAGCTAACTGATAAATACTTACATTACTTACCAGTGAGACGTGTTGATTAAATTAGCAAAGAACTGAATCAATTAAGAATGTAAACTGAAAACTAGTAGGTATTGCAACAATTCCAAAGACGAATGCTTTCTTCATCTTCATCAAAAGGCAGATTAAATTTGAAAACATGCTTTTAGAACAACAAACATACACATTTGTCTGTGAAGAACTGCAGCCTCGAACACTGCCCCGTCTTAAACTTAAAAAAACACAAAGTCTAAACCCTCCGCCTTAAAATTAGCAGCTCCCAAAGAAACAAGTTTGTAAACAAGGTTCCGTATACCAGAAAGTCAACGTCACACGCTCACGCTCAGCATTTCAAACATTTACTTTTTAATACACCAAACGTTTCGCCAAAAATTGGGGCATCGTTCGCACCTCAAAGAAAAATCGGGAGGTTGATTCACCAACTTATATCTGCAGTCATGATGATTCCTATTTTTTGGGGAATAAAGGTTAGAGTAGCTTGGGTTGTGAAGGGGATATTGATGTGAATTATCATGAGGGAGTGGACGTGACATTTATTGTTTGACAGCCATCGATCTGCCCTTTGCTATGCGAGGCGCGAAGCAGACAAAGTTCATGGGGTATTCTCCATTTTCCTTGAATAATGGGGGTTCCGGAATTGCAGGTGTGTGTGGAAGACGTGGTTGAATTAAAAAGTGGAGTAGCTTTGTCTTGCTGCTCAAACATTTATGGAGGCTGTGTGCTTTGAGCGTTTCGGTTCAACGCTTGATTTTGGTTATTAAGAAAACGGGGAATTAAATTGTTTAATCGAATGTTGTGATGGCCCAGAGGTTAAGGCCTCGCCTCTCATGCATGAGGTTGTGGGTTCAAATCCGGGCAAGTACCAATGTGACTTTTTCAATTCATAATGTACTTTCTAAGTTTATCTTGGACATCACAGACATCGGTGAAGGAAAACATCGTGAGGAAACCTGGACTTATAATTAATATAAGTCTGAAATCGCCAACCCGCCTTGAGCAAGCGTGGTGATCAATGCTCGTGCCTTCTCTATATGAGAAGAGGCCTTTGCCCGGCAGTGTGACAGTAACAGGCTGGTATTATTATTATTTATTTATATTCGAATGGAATCTGTTGTTATTACAAAATAACTATACATGTAGATTATAAATTTAATTTTACTAAAAAAAAACCAATTTCGTTAGCTAAATGGATAATTCTAAAGAAGAGTCAGTTCTAACTGAATTCAAGACTAACTAAAATCAAGTAAGAAATTACCTGCAAGCACTTTATGTCAAGTGCGCTGACTACAAAGGGTTATCAATTCAAACTTTTGGCATAGCATACATATTGTTGGAGTAGTCAAAAGACTTTCTCAGACACGAAATAAGCATGCTCCTCATAAATGACCTGATAACCTCTTAGTTTGTGTATGTGTTTTTTCTCTGAGTATGCACATACAAAACACTAACCTCATCTAGTTTAAAAAGATATTAATTTATTAGTGACGTGTAAAAGTCTTTTTAAAACCAACTTTCAGAAAGAAAAGAACAGAGGAGCTCGTGGCTTTATAATAACAGCCGCACGGGTCGATCTTGGTTAGGCTGTGCTTGCCTAGGTTGGTCTGTGGATGGGTGGGTGACCGCCCACTACCTACCGAGTTTCCTCCATGCCTCGGAAAGCACGTTAAGCCGTTGGTCCCGGGTGTCATATGTAGATCTTTGACAGTCGTTAGGTAGTAAGTTACCCAAAAAGTCTAACAACCAGTTCTACCAAGGGGTATCGTATTACCTAGTACTAACTGGGTTGTGGAGGTCAGATAGACAGTCGCTCCATGTAAAATATACGTATTCAGCTGCATCCAGTTAGACTGGAAGCCGACCCCAATATTGTTAGGCACCAACAGAATCTATTATATAAAGTATCTCTAACCTCGAATCTAAAACTAAACCACATTTACAAAGCTTACAAACATCTTCTAAATCCTCAAATGTAAAAGACAAATCTCACTCAACACAACACCCATGGCAGAACATTGTCACATGTTTACAAAATCCGCGGTGGATTATCTAATTTGCCCGCGGAAGTCGTCGGCGGGATGGCGGGATGGCGGGATGACGGGATGGCGGGATGACGGGACGATATAGAATACACATCGATCCCCTTATACGATTTGAATGTGTTAGGGTACATTGGATGTTTTAAAAGTTATAGATACTGTTTTTGATTGAGGAATTTGTTTGAAAGTTAGTTGTTGCGGTTTGTCTTTACACAGACAAATTAATTAGTGTTTAGCAAATTTTTCTGTTGATCATGATTGGTGATCACTACTAAACATAGGTCAAGTTGTAAAACACCACAATACATTTTGGTTCTGAAGAAGTTTAATAGTTATTTAGAACAGTAGCGAAGGGTCAATTTTTGGAAGAGATAAGCCGGAGTACATATCTTTAATGTGATTATATTATTTGTCAATAGAATACTGATTGTGCCATTTCTAAAAGAGAAGCCAGTAGGAATAAAGTTGTATGGAACCTTCGCCAGTGATGTAGAACTTCATTTTTGAAAGCAGAAAACTCCTTTTGTTAATGGTAACAACCATGAACAAAAGCACCAAAAAAAACCATGGAGTTTGAGTTGATCCTGTTTATACTTACTTGTGGAAGTAAATCTCCTCAAGTTGCATTTCCACATAAGTTTCATTTTGTTTTGTTAACTTGCGAATGTATGGTCGCCATACGAAAACGTTGTTCACTTTTGGGGTTTATTACACGAAACTCATTGTTTCAGACGTCGCCGTTTGCATTATACGTGTTACCAAGGTTTTATGTAGTTATGATTCCAGTTTGCCCCTTTGGTCTAGTGGTCGCAACCGCGACTGTTGAGCATGAGGTCCTGGGTCCAATTTGCCGGACGACAAATTGTTATTGGATTTTTCCATCACGAATTTCTCAGTAGCAGGTCGGTCGATGGCAATAGGCTCGCCTGGGATTACATGGGACTTAAACATAACTGGCGAAATGTGCGTGTACTATTAGATACAGCTCTGCCTAACTTTTTAGGGATTACAGGCGTGATGTTATGTTATGATTCCTGTTTCCATAAAAATCACGTAACAATCTTTACCTAATCCCTCTAATTTAGCAAGACATCGGAATTTCCCCAATCCTCTTCAAATTCAAAACTTTCGATTGCTCCCGTAAAAAGATATCTCAACGAACGCCATGTTTCTTTATAATATGATATTACTCTCTCATCTTTAATTAATCTTACCGTCACAATAGTATTATGTTTTCAAACAAAAATTCACCCTTTAAGAAAACAACCCTTTCTGAGTAACGATGGCGTCGTTTGGATTATTCTCGAAGGAATATTATTCACATTTTAATCTATTGGAGAAGATTATATTCGGTAACTTGTGGAGGTTTTACCTTCATTTGGTTTTAAAACTGCGTTAGGTTAGATTTGACTAATCTCTTATTGTTACGTAGAAGCTTGTCTTGCTTAGTATTTGGTACTGATTCTGGGTTCAATTCCCGGGTCGGGCGAAGTGATATTGGGTTTTTCTATCAGTAATTTCTTAGTAGCAGCTACGGAGATTGGGTTTGTGCCCGGTTGATGGCAAAAGACTCGCCCCTACTACATGGGATTTAAACCACCTGGCGAAATAAGGGTGTACTATTAGGTCTAACCCTTCTGGAGATTACAAGCGTGATGATATGTTACGTTTACTAGCTTGCGCCAGCGGCTTCGCACACGTATTTTTTTTTCTTATCTAATGTAATAAGAAATACGGTCTGGTAGCACATAAAATACGGAGGAACAAAAAAAAAAAGAAAGTTCATTTATAGGTTTTTAGATTACAATGACAGTACAGCGATACGTGATACGCTGCATAGCTAAGTTGGACTAGGTACTCAAGCAAGCTAGCTGTGTTGCTGCGGCCTTAGGGCTATTTTACTAGAATTGATTTCACATTAGGTATCAATCTTACTCACAACATAATGTTGCAATTTCAAATCGAATACACCGTGACTTTTTAGTCGTCTTACAAAGGTGGCCGACATAAAATCGTTCCAGGCGCGATTTTTTTTTTTACCTTTCGTAATAGGTACAAAGATGACCATGATGTTTACGTGTCACACGGGAGAATATACCTACCCAGCGCTCGAGTCCAGTAGATCATCGCTCACACAACAGGCTGTTTTAACTACGTCATGCGTCATAATATTGAATTATATTTTTTTTATGAATGCTTAGTAGTTATTGGATACATGAAGTGGGCTGCAGTTGTAAGACGACTAAAAAGACACGGTGTATACGAATAAAACGTGTGATACGAGGTACCAATGGACTTGCATAAAATGCAATCACTACTCAATTCCAAATTCAAAAATCCCTTAAAAACAAAAATGACTGTAAAAAAAGAAACATTCTTTCGCACAGTCATTTGTTTTTGTAAAAGGTTACCTTATCCAACTTTACATGTTGGTGAAAAGTGTCAACTCATCGTTTTGAATGTATAACGTGTGAAAACACGCGCCCTCACGCCTCGGGGTACGATTGTATCGACACATTGTGATGCCGCGAACTTGATACACAATGGTTTCTGATGATCAGCGAACGTTTAAGAGTTTGTCTCTAGGGAGGCTGATTTGGAGTTTTAAAATTTGTGTATTTGGTATATAAACTCATACATGTGTATTTGAATCTTACAGTTTCATAAATCATTTTCAACTCTGAATCTCCCTGACTTTTGAGTAGGATGTTTTAGAATTTGATCTGAAATCTAGTTAAGTTTAGTTTTGAGGTTATCTCGACTAATTACTATAGACCGACCGCTTTAATGAGTCCTCGCGAAGGTATCAATTTACCTGGAATATCCTGAAGGTTGACCACATATTGGTTCAATTAGTATCGTAATAACTACATGGATTATGTTTAGTTTAAAGCAAATAACCTGTGGGATATTGTTAGGACTTAGTGGACGCTTAATATGCCTTTGATGGGGCAAGGCGGAAGGCTCATTAAAGCGGTCGGTCTATACACAGACTGTGACACAGATATCTACACGAATATCTTAAGTTTTTACACATTTTCATGTCCTGGCGATTGCTCATTCTCGTAACCAGAATTGTCAATCATAAGTAAGAATTCTGCCATCCTTTGAATTCGATTATTAAAGAATACACCATTTACATACGAAATTGTATTATTAGTAATTCATAGAGTATGTTTGTATGCAGAATCCCTTTGCAACTTCAACGTTCACTCATAAAGATAAGGATTTACAACCAAAACAAACCATTGAAAATTTTAATCAATTTCCATATTCGTACCAACAAATTGGTCCCCACATTCTCCACAAGAAAAATTAATAAATTTCACCTGAAATACACTTAATAATCTCCGCGCACATCCCTACATAATTTAAACAGAAAAATGGAAAAAGAATCTCTAAGAAACGCACGAAGACTCCCTCATATATGCGTACCCATACTTAGTCAGTTACACCCCAAATTAATAGCATCCTAACAAAAAACTCCCCCCTGTCTTATGAGAGGGGGTGGGGGGTGGTTCATTTGCATATATGTCCCCCCGGCACCCTAAGGAATGGCGAGGATGTATTTTTAATTTCATTCTTATCCCTGTGCTTAAATCATGAGAGCGGCCATGCGTGCGAGGGTCTACCCTGCCCCCCCTGGCCTACCCTGGCCTACCCTGGGCTTGTGCCTCCCCCCTGCGGCCGTTAGCTTGCGTCATACGTCGCTAACCACGTACAGTAAAAAGAAAAGAAATCTTAATAAGTTTGTTAGGGTGCGCTAGTGTTGGGTGGGTGAGACTTAATGAATTCGGGTTGGGTTTGCGGTGACTTGTGTAGGGATTTGTAAGTTTCTTAAAAGGTCGCTTAGATGACATAACGCATTGTGAATCTCAATTGTTCGAAGCCGAAGAGAACGTACCTGCTTAAATCTATTTTTGAATGATACGAGGGCACTAAAAACGGGGAAGATGTGGGTGGATTCAAGCACCTTGTCAACCGGACACTGAACATAAAAATAATAATCACAGCCTTTATTAACAATCTAGGTACATATTCACCGTTATTCTTCTCCGTTTTACCGTCTCCGGTTTCCTTCTTCCACATTGACCCGATGTCGCTTTGAGATCTTCGCCCACCTTCACTCACTCAACATAAGTGTAGATAATTTGTACCTTTACCCTAAAAGTCAACACCTAGCAACATACCTACAAATTGATAGTATTGTAGGCAAAAAAAACCTACAGCGGCCTGGAATCTCTCGGACATTTATTCTAGCACGCTTAGCATGACCACCGTAGAAACGGGTTTTGCCTACGGAAGAATCGACAAAATTACAGATCAACAAAAGAAATTTGTCATTTTGTCGATTCTTCCGTCGACAAAAGCTGTTTTGTCTCACACTCAATCATTGTGATTTCCAGTGATCTAAAAAGCTGTGGTCACGTGGGAGACTGTTGACATAGAACTTTCCAGCATTGTCTCACATAGAAAATTACAAAATACTACCCCACTAATTAGAGCCCCCGTATCCACACAAATCGAGCGTCATAAGCAGCCACCTAAAAAAACAAGCGTCGTCATTTTGGTGAGCAAATTTCGTGGAAGTTTCCCGTTCTTCTTTTACCATACTATGTCTTTTTGTATGTATGTGTGTGTGTTGACATTACGCGTCTCACTTGTGTGTCATTTGGCACGGGCGCCAAAATGTGAGGTTTTTTTTTAAGTGGGTACATAGTTGTGTTGTCATTTGTTTTGCTTGCGTTGATGGATTCCGTGTTACGGTTGTTTTTTGTATGAGATGAATCTGTATGTATAGTCGACCTCATAATTCCTCTAGCACCCTAAGGTAGGAAGTAGTGATACCCTAGTGGTGTGACCGTCGGTCTGCCAAGTCATAGTTCTCATGTTCGAACACAAGACCCGCAACTCTGACTTTTTGGATTCATGTGCGTATTGTATAATTATCACTTGCTATTCTTGTTATTTTTAAACAAGACTTAATTTTGCAAATGGCAAATTAGTATGTTTTTGTGAGCTACAGTAAACCGATTCAATAACAAAACTAGTACAGTTATAATAGGTCCTAAATCTGTGCAATAACTAAGAATGTTGTAACATACAATTCCAATTAGACTATGCGTGGGCTGAGAATCGAACCCACAATCATGTTTGTACTCTCTGGTAACAATTAGTTTAGAGGCAGGTTTGTTTTTTGCAAATGAAGATAACGGAATATGTGACTTGAACAGTAAAGTAGCCATTTAATAAATTTTTAATATCGTTTATTTTTATGTAACTGAAGACCATCATATGCCTAGCCTTTTGCCAACTATGTTGGGGTCGGCTTCCAGTCTAACCGGATGCAGTTGAATACCAGTATTTTACATGGAGCGACTACCTATCTGACCTCCACAACCCAGTCCAGTTAGTACTGGGTAATACGATTCCCCTTGGTAAGACTGGTTGTCAGACTTTTTGGGCCACTGACTACCTGTAACGACTGTCAAACATCTACAAATGACAGCCGGGACTAACGGCTTTAAATGCTTTCCGAGGCACGGAGGAAACTCGGTATGTAATAGGTGGTCACCCATCCACAGACCAAGCCAAGGCAAGTACGGTTTAACCTAAAGATCCACCCGAGCGGCTGTTATTATTTAGCCACGAACTCCTCACGAACGACTGAAGATATTAACATATAAACAAACGATATTAACAATAAATCAATCAACGACATCATATATTTCAGGTCACAATTGCCCATAGATATATACCTTATAAACTTACATATATGAAGTAAATACAAAACTTGTGTTAATAAATTTTAATAAGACTTTAAACTATGTAAGTGGCAATTCACTTGTTGACACTTCACTTGTGCATATTTTTGTTGTGCATTTTGATAGTGCCTTAAAAGTTGAAGAGGCCATTTACTTATAAACGTAAATAAGTTACTATAACCATCAAAAGATTTGCCGTAGGAACGCTCCAAAAGCAGCAGAAGCAATTCAAGACGAAAAAGTTTCACAGTTTAGACTCGAAAAAACCAAACAAAAGGAGTCTATAATTTTCACGAAATATTTTGTGGAAAGAAGATCAGATCCCGAAGTACAGAAACTTTCACTACCCTTACCTGCCCATCTTCTACTTACAATCTTAGCTCCAACTTACCCATTGTACTTACCCATCAGAATTACTCCTGCACCAATAAATTAAAATAAGCATTAACCCGCGTTTCCCCTTTCAAAACCTTGCCGAACTCAATTACCAACAAAGAAAACTCGACCCGACTCTTAAACTTTGACATTCCAGAAAAAAATAAATTAAAGATAATGCAAAAACCTCGAAACCTTTATAATCGCATCAGCAAACCAGGATTGTTCCCGTTAATTATTGATAGAATGAAACTTTTATCAAAACTTCAGGAACAGAAGCCGAAATTATTTGAAAGCAGGCAAACCCTTCATAATGCTTGCGAAAATATTAAAACAAAGCCAAGGTAGCCGCCCTGCCTTCTACGGACAGGCCAACTCGCTGGATTCTATAGAGTTGCAGTCGCGAAGGGACCATTTTTGTAAGAGGTACATATCTTTTTTTTTTTTTGATAGCCTACATTGTGTTCCACTGCTGGTCAAAGGCCTCCCCTTTCTCCCTCCAAACCTCTCTGTTCTGTGCAATTTCTAGCCACGTTTCACATATTTTTAATGTGATTATATTATTTGTCTATAGAAAACTGACTGTGCCAATTTTGAAAGGGAAGCCGGTACGAATCGATTTGTATGGTATCTTCACCACTCACGAGCTGTGAGTTAGATTTTAGATCTATCCTGTGACATAAGTAGTTTTTTTTCTTGTGTCGCCATTAAAAGTTAGAGCTCTTGTCGCGGCGAAGAGATTAACCGGCTAGCAAGGGATGCTAGGGAAGCTGAACAGGTTTTACGTACATACAGGAGAAATTTATTCCAATGTCTCTTTGTATAAGCAACTTTGTGTGTGCTGTTTGTGTTACAAATAGAATAACAAGTTGTTCAAAATGTATTTATTTGTTTATTTATTTATTACTAATTATAGCAACATTACAGACCAAGTCCAATACGACGAAAACAATATAAAAAAAGTAAAATCACACCTCGTAAAAATATTAATAGCTATAGTTAAACATGACCAAGTTTATAGTTGCATACCTTTAAAAAAAATTATTTGCTTTTATACCACGGTAACTCTGAAATACTGTTAAAAATACTCCAACAAAGAAATAAGGTAGGTAAGGGAGGTACTAACAACTCTACAGCTATACCGCGAGAATCCACGAAGACGCCTGGGTGGTGATTAATACGACGCATCTCCCCCAACGGTTTAATCGCTGGCTGGCAACATTTTTACCCAATTTTTGGGCGAGTACCCACCTCACCCCCCCGGCCACCCCTTTCTTTCGTTAAGATAAATTATCCCGCGATCAGGATGAGAGTGTAGGTTCAAATTGCCGCCTTTAAAATTCGGCGTTCGGCCTTAATATTTATGCCGAAATTAGTGTCCTGCCCCTGGCTTTACGTGACTTTTTTGGATGGTTTAGTGTCGGTTCTTTTGTTTTGATTGGAAGCGTGTTTCGGTGGGTAATTTGTACGTTTACTTGTACATATTTTACTCATACATAGTCTCAAGAAAATGGGTAAGAGGCTCCACTATGGTAACAAATTTTTTGACCATTCTGGGCCCCAGTCAGCTATCTTCTTCTTCTTCTTCTTCTTCTTTGTATCGCTGGCACGACAAATTTTATATTTGTTAGCCCAAAACATCGCCACTTCCACCGCGTCGTCGGTGGCAGCAAAGGTAACTTCGACTGTACGTTTTTGGGCTAAGAGCACAGCTCCACAGCAACACCCCGCTGCTGTTTCATTGAGATAACCTCACTTAACGAGGTTGGAGTTACATCTTCCTACTTGAGTCCGGAGACGATTCAAAGCCTTCCAGGTGGACCACGGAAGGTTAGACCTTGCAGGAAGATGTCAGTCAGCTATCAAAACGATACGAAAAAAGTACATAAGCTAAGTCAATAAATGATAATAAATTAAGATCATGAGGGAACTCAAGAAGGTCTTTAGCAAAGACATTGAAATACTTACGTGCGATAGATGGGACAAGACGAAGAAAATCGTAATCCAATACTTGTTACTACTTAGTAACAAATCAATCTGTTTAGTATCACACGCCAGCTTGTCAGGTAGCACTCGTGTGTCAAAATCGAAATTATTTGGGATCAAAATTTCTCTATGACTTTCTTTTAGTCAATGCCTTACTTTTTGGAAATCTTGATTACGTTTTGTTTTCTTTCTATTTCAAAATTAGAACAGTAGCCATGTTTGAATCTCTGATTGAGTTTAGGAACAAATGAGCTCGCATTCAAATATTCCATTAAAAAATTGCACCAGCACGCGTAGCATGGCCACCGTAGAAAAGGGTTTTGGAGACGGAAGACCGTCAACAAAACCCATTGACAAAATGAACGCATGACAGATTGTGAAAAGAAATCTGTCATTTTGTCGACACAATCTGTCATTTTGTCGATTCTTCCGTCGACAAAACCCGTTTCTACGGTGGTCATGCTACGCGTGCTGCAGTAGTAATAAGGTTTTATTCTAAAACTATGTCTAGCAGAGTTTCATACCAGCAAAAGCTTTGTAGTTTATCATTTTATTTCTAGAATTATCCCTTCAATAACATTTGTTTCTGGAAATATGTCCTTAGGAATTAGTAAACAATTTCATTATGTTGTAATAGTAAAGTACTAACAATAATATTTAGTTGGGATTTGCACTATTTCCCAGTTCCAAGTAGCCTTGATAGTATGCTGTTATGAAAGTGTTCGAAGAAATTCCACTTAGGTTTAAATTCTATTACAAAATCATGGAAATAGAGTATTTGTTCAGTCTATTTTTAACGTTTTATTATTCCTCATTCTGCGAAAAATATAAGTACTATAACGTTATATTTTTATTCTGTCTATTACTAACTATTCGTTTTTTATAATTTACAAGTGACCTCCTGCTCCCGCTTCGCGTGGTTTTTAAGACTTGATAGAACGTCTAGATTTCAGGTTAAGCCACGCTTGGCTAGGTTGGTACGTGTATGCGTGACCACCCATTACATACCGATTTTGCGTGCCTCGGAAAGCACGTTAAGCCGGCGGTCCCGGCTGTCATTTGTAGATCTTTGACGGTCGTTACAGGTTGTCAACTTACTAACTGGGTTGCGGACGTCAGATAGGCAATCGCTCCATGTGAAATACTGATATTCAGCTGCATCCGACTGGAAGCCAACATAGTTGGGAAAAGGCTTGGCAGATGATGCAACCTGCCAGAGTAAATTCTCTACAATATGATAAAAATCACATCAAAATGCGTTAAGTAGTTCAAAAGAACAGCACGGCCACACAGACAGACACGAAACGCTATTAATTGAACTATGTTTAGATTTTCAAATGTGTAATAAATGATTACATGATTACTTCTTTACTCAAGACTTTCCCAAATAAATCGCACAACTCTCGTCGTTACGCAAAGCGGGACAAATTCAATAATTTATTATTAGAAGCCCTCATTGTTTTAGCATTAAAACATTTAAGCGCCGATTGTTTTGCCCATTTATTTGTTATTATTTCAACTTTGCCATCGTTCGGGTTCACGCTAAACATTTCTTTGATATTTGACTAAAGAAACGCTTTTGCCACGAAATTATATTTTCTATTGTTGAAAATGTGGAGCGAATCAAAGAGAATGTAACACGATATGAATGCTGTGGTATGATGGTACAGTCGACATCTTAAGGGCGTTTGTGCACTACAAGGAATTTTACTGTCCGGTAGGCCGATTTTTTACGGTACGATGTGGCATGAAAAAAACGGATAATTGGCCTGTGCTTACTTGTCCGTCTTTACTCGGATCGGTTTGCGCAGTTTAGGGTAGGTCTCTTTGAAACTACACGCCATGCACGCGTAATTACGCTAAGAACGATGAGTTTCTTCACAAACGATGAGTTGAGTTTCGTTTATTATTATGTGCGAAGACGTAAAGACAAAAAAAAAAATTGGGTTCATTCCCTTATAACTATAAGTGAAAGGTACTTGACAGGGTCATTTTACATAAACCACAATAAATTGAGGCAGGACGAAAGAATTCATTTTAAGTACTATCGGATGTCTACAGCCACTTATGATTTTTTTTTAAACGGCCCGCAAAGGGGAAAAGTAAAATGTCGGACGGTAAAATTACGTATAGTGCACAAAATAGTATATATAATTTATGGCGTGCCCTATCGGACCGTTAAAAATCGGACTGCCGGACAGTAAAATTCCTTGTAGTGCACAAACGTCCTAACACTGTACCACATTTTGAGATTTCGAAATTAGTGTTATAATGAGAACTTTACTCTGCTTGCAGCGTCAACTGAAATGAAGAATTCTTGTCATCTATAGAACATATTGAATAAACAGACTATTTTTGCTGTGGCAGACTTCATTTTTTTCTCTCAAAAATACTGTTGTGACTAATCAAGAAAACACAACTTTTTAGTCACCAAACACTTCTGAAACGTGCACAATGGCCAGTAACTTATGTCACCGACTGTACACGGCTTGTATTGACAAAATTATAACGATCGTTAATGTTTATAAGGTCATAAGTATAGCCAAGAAAATGCAAATGTTGCAAACAAAATTTTATAGGCAAATAGACAATAAACAATGTCGGACACACTTCAATGTCCAGAGAAATACTGACTCTTTGACTAACTTGGTATTTGAATGGGGTAATGGATACTGTGGACTTTGTACCTCGTGCTTGAGGTACCTATTGGTAAGTTAATTATTACATTATAAAAAAATATCCTCTGCCTCATTGGTCGCAAGAGCGACTGCTGAGCATGAGGTCATGGGTTCTATCTCCGGGTCGGGCAAAGTGATATTGAATTTTTCCATCAGGAATTTCTCAGTAGCCCCGGAGTTTGGATTTGTGCCCGGTTGATGGCAATGGGCTCGCCCCCTATTATATGGAACTTAAAACATAACTGGCGAAATGTGGTCGTACTATTAGGAACACCTCTGTCTAACCCTTCGTGGATTACTAATGTGTTTGGGCCTCTGTTCACAAGTACACAAGACTGCCACTTTTCTTCAGGCCGAAAACGAAGACAGTGAGTTGAACCAACGATCAGTTATGAAAATAAACGGTTTCATTGTTGTATGAGTTTTATTTAAAAGTTAAAGAGGTAACGATCGCTGAACCTAGAAACTCTGCAATCTAAAGCTGAATTCTGGAAACCTCATCCTAAATTACATCAGAACATCCAATTCTCATAACTGAAAATGGGTTTTTTCACACACAAACGCCTCAAAAACATGAATACTTGAAAAATCAGTACCGCAAAACCAAAAACGCCAACTGACATGGCACTCCTACCGCTAAGGAGTGGAAACAATTCTCATTGTGAAATAAAAAGTCCCAGTAACTTAGTATTCAAAGGGGCACACGGTGTGCAAACAGGGGCATACAGGGACTAAGGCCCTTCACCCACGGTGACATTTTGTAGCGATGCGGTCGCGGGTATCGTAAACGCGCTACATCGCTGTAAGCTCGCGTTACTCGCATCTCGTCATCATGATCCACGGCTGGCTATAGGCCTTTTTTTGCTTGTGCCAAGCTCCACGTTCTTGTGCCAGCCTCATTCAGGATATTCCCGCGATGGCAACAATGTTGTCAGCCCATCTCGCTGCCGTATAACAAACACTTCTCTTTCCAGTCCTTAGACGCCACTCCGTCACAGCTTTACTCCACGAAGCTGACTAGCTGGAGTAAAGCTGGTCAAATGGAGTTAGGCAGGACACCTATGTCCTGACGAACTCCATTTGAGTTTCATAACGTATACTTGCATCTGCAACGTATCAATATTAACGTATCGATGTAAACGCGCCTCTTTTTCCGACGACATTTGGGGAACGAGCAGGCGTTTCTGTAACGATGCTGAATCGCTTTTGCGTCGCGACTGAAGCGCGACAGCATCGCGGTAGTATCGATACACATTGAAGGTACGCAAGCTAGCGACAGCATCGCTACTTCATCGCCAAAACTGTGAAGTGGGTGAAGGTCCTAAGGACTAACAGGGGCGTACTGTTTACTGTGACATGTGGGAACTTGCACGTCTGACACGTCAGCCTTAATGAATGTTCACCGCGTTTTGGAGCAGATTTTTTTACAGTATTTAGTGATTTTTTGGTTTAACACACGGTATACGTTTTGGAGAGCTCAGGTGCCTTTTCGAAAATCAATGCAGTTTCGAGCTAAAAAAAAATGTGTTTTGGATAAGATTTGCTGGGCCTAAAGTCCTTTTCATGTTTCGACTACCACATTAAGTTCGTACAGTTTGGGCAGCTTGGCTGAAAGGTTTTCTTATGATGATCTAAGCTCGTATTGAACAGTCAATTTCGTACATTACTGTACCTTCTTACAAAAAAAGAAGGGTACAGTCAGTCATACAGGGAGTTGACTGTACTTACCTACGTGTAGAAAAGAAGAAAAATAATCAAACAGTAACTACTTTTTAGTTTAATGTACGATAGCACCCTAGATATGCACTGAAAATGATAACCGAGTCAGTTTAATAACTAGCAAATATACTACGCTAGTCATTAAAACTAAACAATTCAGGAAAAAAGTTAGGAAAAAACATGCAAAACTACAAAAAAAAACGCAGCACTAAATAATTAGGGTTGTACGCTATGGCTATTAAAATGGCGAAGTCCAAACAACACTAGAAAGTTCCGGTCACCGAGCTCAATAACAAAGAGTCATCGGCTGCCAATTAGTGCTACTGCGCATTTGAGGACCGCTGCAAAAATACCAGCACCAGTTCCACGGAGAGCTTGTTTACTTATTATGTGGAATTTAATTTGTTAATAGGGTTTTAGTATTTATTTAAGGTACTTGTAAAATATTGGTATTTAGATGTATGCGGATTTTGGTTGGACTGGAAGCCTCTCTCCACATAGTAGGAACAAAGATTAGGTAGATGTTAATTTATAAACATTTTTTTTTTTTGAGGATGAATGTGGATGGTTATTTGAGTAGAGGAAGACCAAAGAAACGATTGATGGACTGTGTAAAGAATGATATGGCAAGAAAGAAGATGTCTGATTAGATGACGAGTAATAGAGTAGTATGGAAGAAGAAGACGTGCTGCGCTGACCCCAAATTAATTGGGATAAGGGCAAGCGAAAGCTGTTTTTTTTTGTATTTGCATTTGTGCCCAGTTGATAGCAATAGGCTCGCCCCTATTAGTGGGACTTAAACACAACTGGCGAAATGTTGGTGTACTGATAGGTACACGCCTGCCTACCCCTTCGGAGGTTACAGGCGTGATGTTATGATGGTGGTGTAATTTATAAAGCTTTTTGTGAAGAATTAGCTCTGGTGAAATGAAGTGTTGTTATTGTAAAATGTGCAAAGCCGAGTAAATATCAGAGAGTAGAAAGAAAAAGAAATACATATATAGAAAGTACAACATATAAGGTGTAGAGAGACCCTTCACGAAGCCGTCAACCAAGCTCTTTGGATATCAAACTAAGTAACTCTACCAACCCAAAAATTATTGCTGGGAAACGACTTTTTTTTGGGGTGAAAAATCACGTTTTATGGTAAAACTCAATGTTATGCACTCAAAACTTAGTGCTGATGGATGCTTTGAGTAGTAAACGCGTCATGGAGTTAATTTCACCTCTTATATCTCCGTAACAAAAGGTTGGTATGGTTCAGAACAAAAAAAATGATCACAATGATGCGGAGAACAAGTGCCTTTCGTCTTCGTTAAGGGTCTTTTTACACCCTTACACCTTATAAATTAAAATCAGATTTTTTCAACATTGTCTCCGCTGTATATAAACAAACATTTTTAGGCGATACAAAAGTCTTAGTATTCCTACTATAACAAGCAGGCCTAATTAGACTGTAAAAAAGTGTTAATTAAGTACAAAATTGCAACGCTAAGAAAACCATACTTAATAGGTATATTCTATCTCTCTCTATACAAAACAAACTGAAAAGAAAACTTTTAATTTCAATAGATAAAACGGTAAACAGTTTTCTACAGCACTCTCCCTTTCATATCATTACGCTCGCGTGTCTCAATCTAAGTACATTCAAACGGTCGATGTCCTCAGTAGACCTCATTACGACTCATCCCACATCCCTAATGAGTCCCTCACTAATTACTGGGAACACGGAAAAATCCAATCACACACACACACTTAGAAAGAACCCCTAAAGAAATGAGCTAAGAATATCCAGATGTGTGTGCCCGTTGATTTAAATCGTAGATTACCGCGTCAAAAAATGTTCACGTTTTTGTTTGGTCGAGATTTGAATCTTGTCTTAGAACCAATAAATGCGTAAGTTTGTGAGGATCGATGTATTGACGTTTTTTTACTCTTTCACGCAAAAACTATTGAACGGATTTGGGTGTTTGGCATACTGTTAGTTAGCACAAAGGATATTTCTTGAAATTGAAATATTTAATTCAGACCAAGCACACATTAATTGATATAAGTGCATAGTATGTTTGTAGGTAGATACTTACAGCTATGTTAGTTAAATTGAAAATAATTAGTATTATTATACGATTCTATGGAACAATTACCGAACTCCACACGGGCGAAACCGCGGGCATAATCTAGTAGTTGATATTTGTCTGGCTCACTCATACTGCATTTTAGATTTATCATTCCATCTCATTGTAGACTTTCGCGCCATCTAAGAACAGCGAGGGCATATCCATGATTTACATCAATGTGTGTGTCGGTATTGTAAAGTCTTAAAAATGGGAGGACGACGGAATCTTTTAAAGGGTAGGACTTAAATCCGCCTGCCCCCCTGCCGTCTTGCCCCCCTTTTTTAAGGGTGTTGTGCGCGCAAACGCGTTATACAGCCTACTGGCTCTTATTGTTCGCTGTTGGCTCGATATTCGGATGACGATCAAGGTGGGTGCTATGTGTTGTTTTACGATATCAATGTTTGTTTTAATTATTGTTTTTGGGAAAGGACGCTATGATTACTACTGAAATATGTTTGTTTATCTGGAATGAAGGGCGTATTTTGTTGTGACATTTGTTTTTGTATTTTCAAACTGGTTTGCTGTGTTTGCAATAAGTTAAAAGGCTTGATATATTAGTTAATACTGCTAGTTTCAGATCAGTATGTAAAATAAATAGGTAGTCTTTCGTGTTAATTGGGTAGACAAGACATACAATTATTATTATTAGCCTCGAATGACAATATACAGGTTTTAACTACTAAATAAATAGACAAATATTTACGCCCAATAAAAAAATAAACCACCCTAGGATGAGCTAATTGAAAAAGTTTACCTGCAGGACTTGCCAAGCATCAGTGTCAAAATAGAACCAAATTAAGTTAAAAAAATAACAAAGCTCTATGGCTTGACATGCTAACATTATCTACCATTAAAAAGTATAAATAATAAATCAAAACGAAGCAAACATGAAAAGCCACAAAGTCGTATGCCATTCCTTCTTTGTTTAACTTTACTAGCACAAACTGGTAGCAACGATATTCATTTGTCATGTGAAAGTACTCAACTGAAACATTTGCAGAAATTACGAAACAGTACAAACCCACCTTAATAGCTAACTTAAACGAAAATTTAGAACTTGTGCAATCTAAATCACTCGATAATAATCATAAGTACACAGTTTTCGATGCAAAAATTCCAACTAAACTTTCGATATAGAAGGCTATTTTAGCCTTGCACCCATATAAAACGTTGAACTATATTATTTACGTACCATCATTGTCACGCACGTGACATTGCGGTTCCATTAAAGAACTATATCACGACCACCTTCTACTTACAACTCCTCAACTTGCAACCACGCAAAACCAAACTCTGTCACCCCAACATAAGGATTCACGGTTACTTTTCCATGTTCACTGTTACTTGGTAGTAATACAGCCTCATAATGACATTTATTAGAAGTCGTATTCGGTACATGATAATAATTAAAATCCATGCACGAAGGTTTTGTACCACACCGTACCATGTTACTTACGTTTAGCATAATATTAACCTTTCAAATTATTGGTTTTGTTAAAAATTATTTGGAATATGTACTTTTGTAAATTGGTATTATTCAGTGGTTCCCTTGATGTAGAAGTTTTACTTTGCGTGTTATACTGTCATGTATTGTGTAACTGGGCGGATTGAATATTGGTTGTTTTTGGGTTTATTGAATGTTCTTTTGTGTCCCATGTTCTGATATAGCTTTACGGAAAATATTCATGAATGGGAAGGGCATGTATTTGGTAGTTTGAGAGGAGCTCGTGGCTAAAAAATAACAGCCGCTCGGGTCGATCTTTAGGTTAAGCTGTGCTTGCCTAAGTTGGTCTGTGGATGGATGACCACCCATTACATACCGAGTTTCCTCCGTGCCTCGGAAAGCATGTTAAGCCGTTGGTGCCGGGTGTTAATTGCGGATCTTTGACAGTCGTTTGGTAGTCAGTGAGTAAAAGTCTGACAACCAGTCTTACCAAGAGGTATCGTATTACCTAGTACTAACTGGGTTGTGGAGGTCTGATAGGCAGTCGCTCCATATAAAATACTGGTATTCAGCTGCATCCGGTTAGACTGGAAGCCGACCCCAATAAAGTTGGGAAAAGGCTAGGCAGGTGATTGGTAGTTTTGATGTTCGCTTTAAGTTGTATAGACTTGTACTTATTCTTTTGTATCGTAGGCATCACATATCTTTTTGTTTTTGTCGACTAAAACGAGGTCGGTTTCGAAGCCAACTTTACTTACAACATCAATTACGGTTTTGACTACGGTAAATATATCTCTTTTGTTTTGGGCGATTATAGGGACCAGCGTCTGTTCTGCTGTAGCTAATGTAACAATCTTGGATCTAAAGGTACGTGTGGTAAGATACATAGGAATACAATTCCAGTTAGTGGAGGATGCTTTCTGGGATGTAATAGCTTCTCTTGTTTTCTTATCAGTATCTCCCGCTTTCATAACCACTACCTGGGGTATTCCTCAAAGCGCAACTATTTTTAAGCGCCACCAACTAATCGCAACTAAATTATTCCTCAAAGCGCAACCATGATGAAAAATATCGTTAATGAATCCATCATACCCATCTCTATTTTTTCTTTAATTTAGTTGCGCTTAGTGGGTTGCGCTTAAAAATAGTTGTGCTTTGGTTCTGAAAACTCAACTTGTATTGCACTATTCTTAAATGCTTAGCTTATATTGTTGTCTCTGTTTATCTCTGCCATAGCCAAAAACACTTCTTTGTTTCCACACTCAACTAATTCCAAAAAAATCTTTGCCAACTAATTGCAACATCATAACCACGATTTTATTCAAGTACGTAGACGAAGCACGTGTCTTCAGAAGGAGGGTGAATATCAAGTGTACGCCTTAATATATATTAATGTGTGGCCAATGGCACGGAACGCGCATGGCAAGCAGTTCGTTTGCCTTTTTAATTTTCTGCCGGGAGAAGTTTGTAAACATTGTGTTTACTTGCCGGGGAAACATGGATGGCATTATGGTTGTTCGGGATTAGCAAATTTAAATTAAAGCAGTTGGTTTATGGACACAAGGATGACTAGAAAAATAATAGGAAAGGAAATCGACTGGCTTGTGATGAGGAGGGACGAATCGCATGTGTCTAAAAGAGTGATGAATATAAATGCTGATGGATGGAGGGAGAGGAAGACCAAGGAAACTGTGGATGGATTGTGTGAGGAATGATGTGAAAGAAAAGGGAGTAAATGATAGCGTGACGGTTGCCAGAGGAGAGTGGAGAATGGAAGAAAAAAACGTGTTGCGCCGACCCCAAGTAACATGGGACAAGGGCAGGAAGATGATGAAGATGAATTTAAGTTATCAAGGAAATTAATAAAAAAAATAATTAAAGTATCCTATAGTTTTTCAGGCCATTTGACAGATTTTCAGACAGTTTTGACCATGGCGGTCAATCTTAGTAGACTAGCCAAGTGTTTGCAAATATGGGCAGAGTTTACCTCTTACAATTACTCTTTAAATTTTGATGATAATGCTACTTTCAGGAAATAGTGGCTAAGCTCGCTGAAATAAGCCATAAAGTTGGCACATACATTTCAAATAAATTTGAAGGAATGTTTTGTAAAGGAGACTGCTGCTACACTTGTTCAGTAAATGCTAAGAATAATTGAGTACACAGTTTTATTTTAATTCCCGTTGATATCAATCCGTCCGGACCATCACAAATCCAAACCCTTCACATTTCTTTGTCCAAAAACAAAACCCATTTCCTGACGACAAAACCGCTAAGTTAACGCAAGTCTGCCAATAAAACTTGGCTGGCGGATACTTGGTCCATCTCGACCCGTGACGTGCCTCCCATAAACCAAAAGTGACGTCCCTAATGCGATCGCTACTCTAATTATATCCGAAATTTCCAAAAATTCGAGCCGTCACCCCCCATCCCTCCTTTTTAACCCATTAGCCGAAACTTTCGGCGAACTCGCACTTTTCAAACTGCCACGAGACGCGGTCAAAGAATAAGTAAAGGAGGTGGGACTGTCTCCGTCCTATTTCTTAGTTTGTTTGGGGCAGAAACCTACCATATCGCAATTCTGGTTATGATAGGAATAATACATCGGGTCAGGTTAGGAAGAGGGTTACGTTCGGAACAAATGTTTTTTTTTGTTCCTAACCTAACCCGTGACTGGGTTAGGAATTCTGGTCAGGTTCGGAATAATCCATTTTTTCTGAGGAAATTGTTTTTATTTACCTGGTTCAAGTATGGGATGTGATGCTGAGGAATGAGGAAAATGTCGTGACGAAAGTTTTGAGTGAGAATGTGGATTGGTATAAGTGTAGAGAGAGACCAAAGAAAGGATGGATGGACTGTGTAAAGGATGATGTGGCAAAAATGAGGTGAGGATAATGAGTAATAGAGAAGTATGGAAGAAGAAGACATGCTGCGCCGACTCCAAATAAATTGGGATAAGGGCAGGAGAACTTAAAGAGAAAAACATCTACACAATTTATTTCTAAGTAAGTGTTGGCATGGAGTGTGTCTGATGAGATGACAAGTATTAGAGAAAGAAGAAGACATACTGCGCTGACCCCAAATAAATAGTTCAAATAAGCTTTTAATGATTTTTTGGCTTGTTCATAAAAGTTTGTTTCCCAGCAATAATTTTTCACAAATCCGTTTTCAAATTACAAACTCACTCCACTTTGAATGCCTTTTGCTGAAAAACTCATTGCTTGTCTACCTTTATCTTAATATCAATATTGTCCAATAATCTTGCATTGGTTACCGTTTGTGAATAATCCTGCATCTGCATCACACCCACAATACCCAAGTGACGCGCTCTGTCTGTTCCTAACTAAGACAGTACATTGGAGTTACGTCACAATCCTGTGCTACCTCGAATTGGGTTACAGCAGCAGCCAATTCCTCTAATTCATTATCGATTCTCGCAACTTGGTATATAACTTTGATTAGTAGTTGGATATTGGATATTCGTAGTATTATGTAATGCATATTAGTTTGATTGCACTTTTAATTAGATTAGTACTGGATTTTCGTAGAAACCCGGAGTACTAAAGTCTTATAGCTAAAGGAATTACTAGAAATTATCCGTGCTTTATTTGTATTTTTTTCAAACCTTACAAAACAAACTAATATATATTTTATACTAGCTGTTGCCCACGACGGCATTCGCGTGGTAATTTTGATGAGTAAGAGTGAGAAAAAAAAAGATAGCCTATGTCCTTCCCCAGGATATAATCTATCCCCTCGCCAAATTTCATTACGATCTGATCAGCTGTTTAGTCGTGAAAAGGTAACAAACAAACAAACAAACAGAGTTACTTTCGCATTCATAATATTATTGGGCATGACTTATGAAACTTCAAAAGATAAATGCACGGTTCGCGTCGATCGTTTCCTATGGATAAGAACCGGCAAGAAACTCCATAGTTACTGTATTAAAAATATAAAATTTGGTTATTACTATATCTTTCAGGGCAACTTTCCGTAAAAAAATTAATCGTCCTCTCAGAGGACAGTCGCTAGTAGGTAAAATATAGAGTAACTGTCCCTTCGCACAATTCCCGACTGAAAAAATAGTCATTTTCTTGATTCTTTCACGCGTCACTGAAGTCGTTCACGATAGCGTTAACTTAGACTCCTTCAGATAAAAGCTTTTCCCATTTCATTTTCAACCTTATCGCTTTGCAGTAAAGTGTAAAATAAAATGATAAAGCTTCAAAGTATGGGGTGTTAGTACTTGACTGATAAGAAGTGGAAATTAAGACTGTGAGTAATGATTAAAGATTTACATACCAAACTAATTTATATGTAATGGTTTTATCTTTTCTTTTATGTATTTTCCCCTTTTAACAAATAGTGCGTAAGTATTAATGATAACGTAAAAACTAAACTTTTTACGATTGAGGGGAAAATTTAAAGGCGAAATAGTATCACAATTCACTCCCAATTAACTAGAAAAATATAGCAGATTCAAACACAATTTTAAATAAGTAAGTACCACAAAAATCCACCCTCTTTTAAGACGGAATTGAATTAAATTAATTTATTACGGGACCCTTAAAGGATATTTCCGTTGCCGAAATTCCATTAGGAACCCTAGATCAGTTCAGATACAAAATAATTAAAGGATTCTGTATCGGTCTAAATTCTTCAAGGCTACCTGAGAGAAAGAAAAGGAAGAAACCATTCCTCATCATCATCTAGCCTTTTAGGGTCAGCTTCGATTATTTTACATGGAGAGGCTGCCTATCTGATCTCCACAACCGAGTAACACCATTCCCCTTAACAAGACTGATTATCAGACTTTCGGGATGCAGACTGACCGTAACGACTATCAAACATCTTAAAATGACAGCTAGGACCGCTTAACGTGTTTTCCGACGCACGCCGTTGTGTCAATTAATAATGGATGGTCATCCATGGATCGTGCGTGGAACTCTGCAACGGTTACTTAACCTTGAAGGTTGAGCAGCCAGAAGCCTTTCATTATACTACCAATAAAGCCCAATCTAATTCTTCTTCTTCTTTCGTGTCGATGGTTTGACATACTTTGACCTAGTATGTGGCCATGTTAATCAGAAATGAGCTGCAGTGGCTTGTAAGCAAGAGAAAGCAGCTTAACCGACTTCGCACCTAAGTGGGCCGGTGCAATGCAATTTGGCAAAATGCGAATGTGGTGCTCCAACCAGACCATGGCCTATTTGCTGGAGTGTCCAAAGTGTCCCTACACCTGCACTCTAAAGGACTTAAGGAACGCCTTATCTAATATCTACATAATACGAATAAAAGACAATCTTTCCAGCAAAGTAAAATTACAGGAACATTTAAATACATTAAGAAAACCAACGAGGCACCCGGCCGTGCACACACGGGGCGCGCAACGTGCCTCATGCACATAGGTGCCGCTGACAGCTCTGAGGAAGACAGATTGTTGGCACTCTCTTACTGTTGGCTAATATGGAGACGGACTTAAGGGTGGATGAAAGTTTTTTTAAGTTGCACTGGATATTTACTTTAAAAATGGAGAAGGACTGTAAAAACACTTCAGCTAAAAATTAAGCGTTCATTGTCCATTTGTTTTTCGTATGAAACCATAAACTGATTGTTGCTGCTTGAGGTTGTTACTTTTTTTTCTACAACTCTATTTTTAAGTACACACACAAATAAATATATTTGAATTTGAAGACAAAAAACAAATCTTAATACCACTCGTGAGAGCAATGATCCATGTCATGCTGCAAAAGAAATGTTTCCATAATAAGAAAAGCAACTTCTTGCATAATAATCAACTCTATATTTTTCATTCACAACAATAACTTACCTCTCTTATCTTAATTTTTTTCATCAAAACCAAGTCATTAAATACGTACACCTTTTTCCTTATAAAAAGTTACAAAAATCAATAACCCACATTGTTATCTAACACATCACCAAACAATATGGCTGACCTTCTTCTCAAGTGCCCTTATAAAATGCCACTCCATGCTTGTCGAGCCCTTCCTTAAACGATTGTCCGGGACACGCGTGTTCTATCGCGTATCTACGCGAGATGAGCCCCTACCATTGTTTTTAGGTCGGTTTTGTTCAGGTAATTAAGTTGGTTTTCTTCTTAAGTGGCTTTATTTAATAGTAGAAATAATACACATATAGTAGGGATGTAAAATTATTCTCACTCACTCCAGGCGAAAACTCAGAGAATGCCTAAAGCCTCAATGGTTTGATTTTTAGACTCGGCTCTGAACGTCAAAAATACAACTGTGCAGTGTAGTAGTAATATATTATAGCAAAAATGGACCCCCTTAATATTATATTCCAAGCAGGTATCAGTGTTGATGTCAGATGTTGTGATGGCCCAGAGGTTAAGGCCTCGCCTCTCATGCTTGAGGTTGTGGGTTCAAATCCGGGCAAGTACCAATGTGACTTTTTCAATTCATATGTACTTTCTAAGTTTATCTTGGAAATCACAGACATCGGTGAAGGAAAACATCGTGAGGAAACCTGGACTTATAATTAATATAAGTCTGAAATCGCCAACCCGTCTTGAGCAAGCGTGGTGATCAATGCTCGTGCCTTCTCTGTATGAGAAGAGGCCTTTGCCCAGCAGTGGGACAGTAATAGGCTGGTATTATTAGGTATCAGTATGACAGCCTAGTTAGTCTTGTAGTCGCAATTGTGACTGCTGAGCATGAGGTCCTGGGTTCGATTCCCGGGTCGGGCAGAGTGTTATTGGGTTTTGCCATCAGTAATTACTCAGTAGCAGCCACGGAGTCTGGATTTGTACCCTGTTGATTGCAATAGGCTCCCCCCCTATTACATGGGACTGAAAAACATAACTGGCGAAATGTGGGTGCACTATTAGGTATACCTCTGCCTAACACTTCGGGGATTACAGGCATGACGTTATATTATGTATGTATCCGTATGGTATGTTTTATCTGAGTAGTTAAAGCCACCCCTTAATACATGTTAAAATTAGTTACTTACTCATAATATAACAAAGAAATAAGTTTACCCAGAAAATGATCTCTCTTTTCCTGATAAGAAAAAACTTTATCAGAAATTCCTCAAAAAAACTCACCATCATCATCTGCCTAGCCTCTCCCCAACCATGTTGGGGTCCGCTTCCAGTCTAACCGGATGGAGCTGAATACCAGTATTTTACATGGAGCTACTGCCTATCTCACCTCCACAACCCAGTTAGTACCCTTCCTTCCCTTCTAAACTACTAAGCCGCACCACTGGTGGTGTCGTGGGGATTTTTTTTTCCCTTCTACACTACTGCTCCAGTGGTGTCGTAGGTATTTGTAAAATATACGATACCCCTTGGTAAGACTGGTTGTCAGACAAAAACCAAGCAAGCAATATAGTCGATACAATTGTAGCTAAAATGACGCATTTGTCGATTTCATTATGGTCGCATCGATTCAATACTATTAGCATGTCGGTAACAAAATATTTGTCTGTTCGGCTTGGTATCTTTATCATGTCGATTGACAAATAACTTAGTTTAGTTTATGACGGCTTTAGTTATTGGTTGCGCGGGAATACTGAATTTGTACCTTTAGATAGACATTATCGTTAATTTTGATTTAGGGACTTTGGTGATGGTGTTACGAGAGTTATGACGGGGAAAAATAATTCAATTCATTGAGTAAAAACACATAAAATGTGTACTTTGTGTCAGTCATGTCCATTACATGTAGTCTGTCCATTAGATGTGAAAATAAATCCAAATGGTGTTTGTCTTCCTCCAGTTGGGATCAGAAAGAAACCAACAGTAAACTGAATCATAGAAAAGTTAACAATTTTACCTAGTTACATAAAATTCATATTTCCGAAGTTCTTTACAAATATTGTGCTCTCTTAAACCTCATAATTAAGGATCATATCGTCCTTAATTATCCTCATAGTTAAAGATTCTTAAATTGAGAGTAATATAACTAAATGGGGTCAATTTACATTATGTGATGACCAGAGGAAGACTAAAGGAGCAGCTACCTATAAAATAAAAAAAACATGTTATTTATAAATAGCGGCCCGTCCCGGCTTTGCACGGGTGGACATTTATTTTTTAAACATTTTGGGATAAAATATAGCCTATGTTACTCAGGGATAATGTAGCTTTCTAATGGTGAAAAATTTTTTGAAATCGGCACTGTAGTTTTTGAGTTTATTCATTACAAACAAACATACACACACACAAAAATACAAATCTTTCCTCTTTATAATATTAGTAAGACAACAACAACATACAAGGACATTTGTTTCACGTGAGGAGACAGGTGCACAGTTTGAATTGGTCGTTTCCGAAAGTACATTAAATGAATCGGGAACTATCATCATCATCTTCCTGCCCTTGTCAAATTCTATTTGGGGTCGGCGCAACACGTTTTCTTCTTCCATTCTCCCTTGTCAGTCGTCTCAGCATCATTTACTCCTTTCTCTTTCATATGGTTCCTCACACAACCCATCCATCTTTTAATTGGCCTTCATTTTCTTAAATGAATCGTGTATGAGGAGTTCAAAACTCACATTCATCGTAGTAGGGGCACGTGATGAATTATGCGTGATGCGTCTTGTTAATTGTTGGTCGTCTTTATCTGAAATTAGTTACCTCAGCTTGCTTGTTAGAAGTATTAACGTAGCTTAAGTGCTGATATGAAATGTTGTGGATAGTTTATTTGGTATAGCTAGCAAGTACGAGTATGTATGTTGATTAATCTCTTTGAAATAAAAATCGGAATTGAAAAGAGTTTTTGTGTTTTTTTCTACAATGGAAGTCAGGTTATTCTTAAGACAAATAAGTATGTTGGTTTGAACCCAGGGTCGATCTTTAGGTTAAGCCGTGCTTGCCTAGGTTGGTCCGTGGATGGGTGACCACCCAGTTTCCGCCAGCACAACCGAGTTTCCGCCGCGCCTCGGAAAGCACGTTAAGTCTTTCGTCCCGGCTGTCATTTGTAGATCTTTGACAGTCGTTACTGGTATTCAGCTGCATCCGGTTAGACTGAACGCCGACATAGTTGGGAAAAGGCTAGGCAGATGATGTTTGAACCAATTCACAGTTCAACTAATTGTAGAATAGGAATGTTCGAGCTTACATATTTTAAATTGTAATTAACATTAATCTATTTGGTTACACTAAACAATCTCGTAAAAACAGACAAGCGTCTGATTCACACTTATTTGAGTGCTTCCGAAGCTATTAAGAAAATGTGACTCCAACGAAAGTGAACCATAACAATTAGATCAATTATCTTCACATGTCTGTACTGTACTGTTAGCCTGTGTCATCCCACTGCTGGGCAAAGGCCTCACCATGACTTCCAAATCATTCGATCCAAGGCTAACGTAGACCACTGATTGTTGGTTTTGTCCAGCTCGTCCCGACATCTCCTGCGAGGTCTGCCACGATGCCTTCTAGCTCTGTCAGGGTCATCAAAATCGTGGTTATTTTAGGCCACAGCTCGTCGGGCATACTCCAGACACTTGATATGACTGGTATAGGGCCTGTAAGAACAGATTTTTCAAGACTGAAATAAATTTTATCTGAAAAATAAACTTAACAAAATAGCTAGAAGCTAATATCTAAAATCTAAAACAAGGCATTATTACGGTTTCTTAACCAGGCCGACAGAATTACCAAAGACAATGAGAACCAAAGCGAAAATGTAACGAACATAAATAAATGAGTGGACGGAACCATTCGACCTTGTGAAATAAAAAAGGATTTGTGAAAACTTTACAAAGTCAGGTTTAGGGTGCGGTATACTGTCAAATATTGGTTCAGATTGTTTAGAGTTATTATCAGTAAGGGGATCTGTTCATTGGTGAAAGTTTATCTTTAAAAAAGTGTTTTTTTAGGTGTGTATGTTTTAACATTACAACATAGCAGAAGATAATTAAGGCAAGAGTATTTGGCTGATTTGTAAATTCAAGGTAAAAATAAATAAAATTACATACTAGGTATCTCAGAACAAACTACTTGTCGAGTTTTAAGGGGTTGTACCTAACAACCTGATCTGGTCTTTAAATGTCGAATCGCATGCCAAATGACAAATTTCTATGTGAGAGGGCTCAGAATGAGGTACTGAAAACGTGGTAACCGTTTTCCCGTCGATGTCCCTTCCACCCTGTATGATATAGTGTCAACTCGCCAATCGTCGTTTAGTCATCCCTATGGTTCTCTTATCAATCCAAAACCATATGAGACGAGACTAATATGTGAAGCAGGTCCCAAAAATCTTAATGACAGTCGCACCAGAACACACCTTTACAACGCGGACACAAAAAACAAGAAATATACCAACGAACGAACGGGCGAAACACTCGAAAATCGGTTCAAACAATTATTTTTTGCTCGAAATACGAGACTTAACGAAATTCAAATCGCTTAGGAGAGGAGAATTATAGAAAAAGCTCTGCGCATCTTCAAAGGTGGGTCGCAACCCTTTCTGGGGTGGTAGAGGGGGTGTAAGGGGGGTGGTACGCACTGTAATATAGAAAACTTGTGTTAGCCCAGTTCCGCGCCTTTGTAACATCATTTCGGCTGCCGGTGTACGCTGACCGAACGGTCTTGACCGTTTTCTTTGTTGTTCGGGTAGACGGTTTCCAGGGGTAAGTGTGTTTTTTGTGGGAAGTTATTGAGTGCTTAAGTTAAAAAAGGAATGAAATAGCCAATTTAAGAAGTCGGGTAAAATGTACCTGCACTAGGTCGTGATTAGAACAGTATCGAATTTTAACTGAATCTAATTTCCGAAGTTATATTACGCTTTAAGAGGTAAGGCTGTGTAAATAAATTGGTTAAAACTTAGCACTAAATTGATCGACGAAAGACTCGTATTCGTTCTTGATTTTCTCTTCAAGAAATATCTCTCAGGATATTTGGTTTCCTCACGATGTTTTGCTTCACCGAAGCTAGTGACAATACGCACTTGGATCTGAAAAATCCAGAGGTGCCTTGGTTTCGAATTTGTGACCTATGACTTTGCTTTTCTCCTTAAAATAGAATGTAACCTATTTCTTTAGTTTATTTTAATTTATTAATGTATATATATATTCTCAAATAAATTTCAATTGATGTGTAATATTTATGTATAGTGGTTGATGGTATCTACAGAAAAAAATACTTTGGATAGAAAAACATGACATACTAATGTATATTTTAAATGCTCGTGATAATAGGCTCACGCAATATAACACCACTGATGTCCGTAGGTGAACGAGCACAAAAAAAAAACTAAAATAAAATCTTTAATTAACCAAGTATCAAACCCGTTCAATCCACGCTCAGCTTTATAATTTAAGAAGAAGAAACAGGCCATAAGAAATAAATGTAAAGAAGAAACGGTTGGACCCCGAAAGGGTTAAAAAGGGGTGCGAAACACCCCCACCTGTACGTACACGATGGATGTACGTAATAGAATTTTAAAAGGGGTTATGTTTGTTCATTGGAAATAAGTTTCTAAAGAAAGAGTTTGTTTTCTTTTTTTATCTAACGACAAAATGGCGTAGTGAAATGAAAATGGTGTAACTATGATTCTAAACTTTTTGTTATCTTAGTGTAGTGTTGCATAAGATATATATATATAAAATATCTTATCAAAATAATGCCAGCTACAACAGCGATCCATGTTTTCATTTATCATCTGCCTAGCCTTTTCCCAACTATGTTGGGGTCGGCTTCCAGTCTAACCGGATGCAGCTGAATACTAGTATATTACATGGAGTGACTGCCTATCTGACCTCCACAACCCATTTCGTACTAGGTAATACGATACCCTTTGGTAAGACTGGTTGTCAGACTTTCGGGCCATTGACTACCTGTAACGACTGTCAAAGATCTACAAATTATAGCCGAGACCAACGGCTTAATGTGCTTTCCGAGCCACGAAGGAATCTCGGTATGTACCTAATGGGTCACCCATCGACGGACCAACCCAGGTAAGCGCGGCTTAACCTAATGATCAACTGAAGCCACGAGCAGAAGAACCATGTTTTCATTATGACCAAAAAAGATTTACCACTTCATCACAAAAATGAAATCTTTCTTTTTGCATGATTACAAAATTATCATTGTGTGGGATCAACAAACTCTAGTAGTGTAAGTACTTGGAATTATGAGTCTCAAAATTCTTTGTTTTTTTTTTGTTTTGTCTTCGTCGTATTAGACATCGATAACCACTACGTCTGTAAAGTTTCGCTAGTCAACTTTGTATGGGTTTTTACCAATGTTTTTCTAACTTGAAAATCCATATAAATCTCTACCAGCATGTATTTGGGCGTAACTCTCGGCCCTTTGTTTCGTGGACGTCTTAGATTTTCTTACTCTAAATTGTTTTTGAGACATGTATTGATTGCTCTAAAGCGAGAATTTGCTTTGCTTTGTTTTGTTTGTAGAAATGTATTGTTAACGGGAGGGTTTAATTATTTTTACTTTAAAGGTTTTAATGCTGGTTGAAGTCGTAGGGGTGGTTATAAATCGGTCTGCTAATATAATTATACATACCGTTACCGTTGTAGATAGGTATACCTATTGCCGATAAATTATTGAATTTTCTACTCTAAAATAGGATTCAGAAGCGCAGCTTAACCTAACACCAAATACAACTAAAAGTTAGACAAGACTTAAGTTAACTAAGTAAGGAAGAGTTACTGTCTTAACTTATTTTTATTTTAGGAAAATAAAACGTTCTTTGTTGATGTTCTGAGATGATCTTTCTTTCTTTTGTGTATCTTGTGGTTAGTGCCTAATCTGGTGTCCGGCCTCTGACTTGGCTTTACATGCCATCGAGAAATACCTCCTAGGCATGCTGCTTTCGGCACCGAAGCAAGTGATAATTATACAATACGCACATGAATCCGAAAATTCAAAGTTCTTGGGTTCGAACTTCGAGACCTATTTATTATACATGGCAGTCCGACGGACACACACACTAGAGTATCACTGCTTTAGATCGACCGCTTTAATGAGTCCTCCGCCTTGCCCCATCAAAGGCACATTAAGCGTCGACAAAGTCCTAACAATATCCCATAGCTTAAAAATAACCATAATCCACGTAGGTATTACGATAGTAATTGAGTCAATGCGTGATCAACCTTCAGAATATTCCATTAAAATTGATACCTTCGCGAGGACTCATTAAAGCGGTCGGTCTATATTAAGATGATGATCTTGATAGACATCATGCAGTAAACTACAACCATGATCTGTCATTTAACTCAACTACTTAATTTGTAACAAGAAAAGGCACACGAAAAAGCGGTATCCATTCTAATATTATAAATGCGAAAGTAAGTTTGTTTGTTTGTTACCTTTTCTCGCCTAAACCACTGAACCGATAATTCGGAAATTTTTCATATACGTTCTCAGGTGTACAGAAACGGACATAAGGTACCTTTCATCCCAAAAAATAGTAATGTTCCCGAGGAAAACAACAATAATGTTCTTATGATAATAGATGGCGCCACGTGTCTTTCGAATCATGATTGAATTGTATTATTTCAAGCAGAGTACAACCCGGATTGATTGTCAAATTCTAAATTAACGCGAGCGAAACCGCGGGCAAAAGTTAGTTCATAATAAATTGTACCAAATTCACGACGATTATAAATGTCTAACGACATTTTAATCTAAAAGGGGGTTATTTTTTAACGAGAACGGGTTAAGGTGCTGGTTTAAATTACATCTTTAATTTTAGCTTACATTGTAGTATTGCAATATTTCACCATTTGACAGCAATTTAAATGTCTTTAAGTCTCTCCCGGATTATACAAAGTACTAAGTAAGAGGAAAATTGCTTGAATTTAGAGATACTTTTTAATATTAAATCGTTTCTCGATGTAGAAAAATGGGAATTTGAATCGCCTCGATATATTGCATTTATCGATACTTACCTTGTCAGTCTAGTAACTATTCTAAACTAATGTCAAAATGGAGGTCCATTGATCAGACAAATAACACAAACCTCGAAAAAATTTGACCAAAGTTTATCGTGACAAAGTGACCGTGCTCGATAGTGTACATGTTTAGTAATGTGTTGAAAATGGATAAATATGTAAATCAGCTATGGCACTATTTATACGATTACAACCCTTTTAGGCCGACTAACACAGGCGACAACTCATCAAATTCCCACGCAACCCTAGTAACTTAAGACAGCCAAAAAAAAACAAGCGAAAGTCAAAAAAACAAGAGTCTCCAATCGAAATTCAATACCAATTAAATTCCCCACCCTTTCGCCTTCAAGATAGTATTTAAATTAAGGAATATTCCCATTGAGTCGTCTCGGGCGACTCATTTAAATTAAGCTTTTTGAAAAAGTCTCATATCTTCTTTACCCGGGGCGCACCGGTACATCAAAGGGGTGGGAACGGGGTAAGAAGGTATTTTTCTTAGAGGGACGGGGGGTGGGCAAAAATGCGTAGCGACTCACACATCAATGCGTAAGTATTTACCGAACGCACACAGCTGTAGACGGTTGTATGTAAAACACTTTAAGAAGCGTCGAAGAAATGCGAGAAGCTTAGCGGGTACAGGGTGTGGTTTTTTCGTTATGGGCTTCTGACGGGTGGATCTTGAGAAAAAAGTGCTTGTTACTTTCTCTAGAGCCACCAAAAAATCTGGTTAACATTTTTGAGGAGTTAGCTTTGTTTAAATAGCAGAAGCAGAAAAGGTGAGACAGATTTTATGAGCTTGTTCTTCTTTGCGTGTCGATGGACTCAAATAATACCCCACCAGTACATAGCCACCTGCACAGCTCTTTCGTTGGCTTCGTTTAAATCCTGCAAGGTGCAGGATTGGCAAGAAAGGAGGTAGAGCATATCCTGAAACATCACTAAGGGTGTATTTTACTAATGACAGTGATTGCAATTAGCATAAAACTGCTTTCAAGAGTTGACATTGTCATCATTGCCATCAAACCTAGTCGCGTTCAGTTTTACTGGTGATACTAGCTGACTATTAATATCATTCTGGTATGTTATAGTTATGATACCAAATACGTAGCCTCTGAAAAGTCTTCCAAAAAAATCAAAGATAATGTTCTATACAATGGATGCTACCTCAGGCTTCTTTCAGGAAAGTTTTTCAAATAGTTCAAAGTTTATTGTGTAATGGTGGTTGTTTCTTATGAGTAAATTGTTATGCATCGAAGACATCGTAAGGTCACAGGAGGTGAAACGATAAGTGTGGAGAATTATGGCGAAAGTAAATTGATGGAAAGTGCAAAATAAAGTTTAAATTGTACTAAACGTGACGGAGATGTCGCAAGATCAGCCAGGTTTTTTTTTGGTTTTTTAAGCGATATTTTAAAAAATAAAGAAAAATGCACAACCCATATTGCTTAAATCAATGACTATCAGTTTTTAAAACTTGAAACTAAACCTTAATTATTATTGTAAGATACTATCAACAGGAAAAGTTTTGCGAAAGTAACCATTCCTCATTATTTAATACTTACTTGTGTTAAGATTTTTTTTACATCCCACGGCTGGGCAAAGGCTTCGCTCATGGCTTTCCAATTTGAAGTGTGAAGATTATCAAATTTTTATTTATCTTATCAACAAGTTTTTCAATAACAACAAACATAAGGCTACACTTATTTAAAGCTGATAGATATTATTTGAAGACCCTTTTTTATTTTTCCAAATTTTTCCCGATTTTCTATTGAAGTGTACCAACGTGTGTTTTATTCACCATTATCTCATGGTAAATAAACAACTAAGATCGTCGCTAAACTTTTACTAATTTTTTTTAAGAAAAAGAACCCTTTTTTTCTGCGCCGATATATTTTCTTCACAAAACATCACCCTGTCCAGCGGGGGTAAAAGCGAAAGGGTTGTGGGGGTGATCACCTCCCTGAGACCGGGGTGTCCGCCGCCTTCTTACAACCTTTTTACACAGGGGGGTGCAGAGTAATAGCCTACAGAGACTTTGTATGCGTAGACTGAGAATTTCCTCTTCTAGATTTTTAATGAATATTTTGGTGGTATATCATTATCATTTAAATGAAAAATGTTGTTATTCTTAAAAAATACTTAAGATAAAGTTGAAAAGTGTGTGAAAATAAAGGTTTAAGCTACCATTTTCTCTTTCGTAAAATAAACATTATTTATTTTATCAGATTTTTTTAAAGAAAAATATTAAACGCGCAGTAACTTTTGACAATGGAATACGTTCTACATTCTTACACTGGTATTGAACATCCTCACTGGCTCCAAACACTGCTACAGACTGTCAAGTGAAACGCGGATCGCAGAACGCTCGAACGCAAGTGTGTGAGCTGATAAGATACAAAGACAGACCCAGTTGATCATTTTCCTTTGTTTCGTGGTACGGTTTGTGCGTGTTTTCAGTAATGATGCGTAGGTAGTGCGTAGAAAACCAAAGAAACCGGCCCTTTCCATCATTTTTGGCTAACAATCGAGATGGCATATACATGTATAGATATATCTGTGGTAAGGACCCACAAATCTATCTATAACCTCGCCTCCACAACACTTTTCCAGTATAATTTTATCATAAGATACCCACCACAGCCTCTGTCCCAAAAACTGGCTGTCGCCAAGAATGTTGTATTAGCGAAGCGAGGGGGGTGAAGTCGTAGGACGGGCAGCAGGGAGGGGGTGTAATTGCAAAATAAAATTAGCCGGAACGGGTACGTGCTCAATTTTCGCCTCCCGGCACTGATTTGTTTTCGCTCTCGTCTATGTACGGGTGCCTCGGATTCGTAACTGCTCTGTGCCCGCGTTTTCTTAGCCTATATATTATTGATCCGACGTTACTCTCTGCCATATTGTTTCTTATGCTCGCTACGCTACAAACCTTTCTCACTATTAAATGCTTTTTCAATACCTTCGCAAAAGGAAAGCGACGCCATCGGCAAGCCTTTCAACTGCGACCAATTACTATGACGCAAGCCACGACTCAAGTGACATTTTGATAACGTCAGTATTTGCATTTAATTTTATTTTCGAGAGCAAACTCTAATTAGTTGACAGAAACGAGCACTGAAAATCCTTCTGGCGATAAAAAAAAATCCCTCCGGTCGTGATTTCATCCGCGGGAATGTTTAAAAAGGCGTCTAAAACTTTCGGGGCCGGACTGCGGAGTCAATGGCTTTTTTATTTTCGCGTTTTCTTTCTTTTCCGGTTGAACTTTTCCAAAGTTTTATTTTGAGGAAGTTCCACGAGTGTCAGTTTGGCGTTCGCCTCGCAATTTTCCGCGGTTTGCGCCGATAATTGCGGACGCAGGTGGGAATATTATTTTCTTTTTTTTACTCCCGCCCGTCTGTTTAATTTCCAGCGCTGGCGGCGTTTATTACTATTTCCTCGGGTCGGCGAAGTTATCTGTGCATGTCAGCGGTTGGGCAGCGAGGTCGGGCGTGACGTGTGACGTCACACGCATGCCGCCCGTGCGCATATAAAGTCGTCAACACTCGAACGCGACCGGCTATTTCCCTTTTACGTGAGCCTATCTCCACCCATTTACTGACACATGGCACATGTGACACGCCCACCGCAGCGCACGCCCACCTCGCATGTGGCATACATACGGGTGTATGTGCCCCAGTTACGTGACGCCGTATGTGCGACACATGGGCGTGTGTGGTGCAGTGCGCAGCCGCTGGGCGGGGCCTCCCCCCTGTTCACGTTAACGTGACGTCGTTTCACGGGTTCACGTTACTGCTGTGTGCGCCAACGTGACAGCTATTTATTTCAATGCCTCCGTCGCGGGCGTCTCGGCTCTAACGATAAATGAGTTATAATTTATTTTTACTCGAAAAAGGAAGGGTAAGGGGGCCTGGGCTTGTAATTAATGGTGAAATTGGCTATTCCGAGTATTCGGGATCCGGTAATGAGGTGAGATTGAGATTAAAACTCGGCTAAATGAGCTCCGTAAAGGATTAAGGACGGAAAAATGGTGAGTTATAAAGCCACATCCGACGGCCGACGATGAAACTTTGATAGTTACTTCTTTTTCTTCTTAAATTATTAATGAACTGGAATTTTCGTCCGGTTTTAGTCTGTTAGTATTTCAGTGTACAGTTTATAGAAGGGGAATGGATGGGTTGCTCCCTTGAACTGCGAAATAGTCTTTACTTTTCAGCTTCATGGCATCATTCAGTAGAAGCATACAGGATTTTCGTCAATAACATTGCACAGTTCTGACAAGAGTGAGAGCTTTTGTTCAGTTCATACAGTAGGTTCCAATACTTCCTTATAGACGATAGACAGCGTTATCGATAGCGTTCATCAGCCAATGAACCTCTCACGGTTAAGTTTGCACACGGTATGATAGGAACCTACAATACCAACCATACACATCTCACATCTTATTTTGCATGCACACGGACTACACATACACACACACTACACTGGTACACTGGTACTGGTACTGGTGTACTGGTAGTGGTACATTGGTATTTAATATAGACCTTCGCAAAAAAACACAAAGGCAACAAGTCTACGCCTACACGTATTCCTCCATAATATTCTAGAACAGCCTCCTAGACATCTAACTCACCGAAATGAGACTCCAAAAAAAATATACATACAAAGACACCCGGAATCCAAGATTAGTGTAGATTCAGCGGAGCTTACAAACATGAGTTATGTAAATCACTGTTACTGGAAGTTCTACTGAAATATGCAAATCACCTCCCTGCCTGACGGTACAGAGCCTGAATTATTTTCAGTCATGAACCATTGAGTGTTTTGGCGTTAACTGGGGATGACCTTGAGGCTTTGTGTTCATCAATGCTGTGTTGTTGATGTTTCCTGTTCCAAATTCCGATACTTTTGACATGAATTTTCTCAGGAACATGAATTTTTTAGTACCGAGTTGGGTGCTGGTTCAAATAAGGATTCTGATATACCTGGAGGTTGTAGTGCAAAATACAACCTAGCCATATTGCCTTCGCGAGACCGCGACGTAAACGTAAAGGTTAATGGAATGTTAATTGGAACAATTCCCGAATTGCAATCAATGAATCAATCAATCAAAACATTTATTTGCAATGAATGTAGGTTACATTAAAATTCAGGTGGAGTAGAAAAGAGTGAGCCATGTACATTTTGCCTGAAAATAGGCACTCAGAATGTACATGGATCATTCCTTTAAAAAAATACAAAAACTATCTTCAATAGTCCAATTAGTATCATGCATGGATATTATAAAGTCATCATCAACATCGTCTGCCTTTTGCCAACTATGTTGGGGTCGGCTTCCAGTCTAACCGGATGCAGCTGAATAACAGATAGACAAAATATCTATCTGTATCATAGATATTATAAAGCTGTTTTACTTCGCATGTTCGTGACAAACCCACAGAGGGCCTTTCGTATGTCTGCAACGACTTTGAACAGAACTCGCATAACCTTTTCGATTACTTGTGTCAATCAACTGGCGCCGCGGTTGGCGCAGTGGCTGAGCGATTGACTGCTGCGCTGCGTGTCGCGGGTTCGATTCCCGCACGGCACAAATATTTGTATGGCCTACAGGTAGTTGTTCCGGGTCTGGCTATTTGCGTATGTGAGTTTAAATGTTTGTAAATGCACCCACGATATAGGAGAAATTCCTAGTGTAGGGTAACATTTAAAAAAAAAAAAAAACTAATATATTTATGACCTTTCTACCATCGTTTAATACAGGGTGTAAACAGACCCTTCACGAAGCCGTCAACCAAGCATTCTGTACATCAAACTAAGTCACCCTACGCAAAAATTATTGCTGGGAAACGACTTTTTTTTTTGGGGTGAAAAATCAAGTTTTACGGTAATACTCAATGTAACGCACTCAAAACATTGTGCTGATGGATGGATTGAGTAATACGGGGGTCGTGAAGGAGTTTAAAGTAAAAATATCTTCGTAACTAGAAGGTTCCCAGGTATAGTCTAGAACACAACAATGATCGCAATGACGGGGAGAACAAGTACCTTTCGGCTTCGTTAAGGGTATTTTTACACCCTTGATTTATGACCTTTCTACCATCGTTATATAAATCATCATTGTTATGCAATAAGACCACTTTGACTTCAAAGACCCTTTAGTACCGTGGATTTAAGTTCCAAGAAAACTGTTATTAGAATTCTTCATAAAAAAATTCTCAGTAGCAGTCGGGGCTCTAGAAATGGTGCCAGTGACTGCAATGGATGCATGAGTGTAATGAAATAACTGATGAAATATTGCATAGTTTATCTACCGCTCCTCAGCTTGCAGGGTTAGTAAGCTGGAGTGGCAATGGGCTGGTTATGGTGGTCGAGTCCTAGTTGGCAAGTGTATTGATAACCTGACCTGATGGATTACTGATTACCTTCAAAAGTTGGCAAGCGAAATGTGGGAAGTCGCCCAGCTGGGTGGACTGACTGACCTTAAAAAGAGAGCTGGAACCGAGTGGATGCAGAAGGTGGGGAGGACAGGGTGTTGTGGCGTACCTCTAGGCTAGGTCTTGTGTCCAGTATTGTCCAGTTGTCGACCCCGATAAGCTGAACAGATTGATTGATTGATATACCTCTGTCCTCTGGGATATACAGGCATGTTGATATCATCATCATCTGCCTAGCCTTTTCCCAACTATGTTAGGGTCAGCTTCTAGTCTAACCGGATGCAGCTGAATACCAGTATTTTACAAGGAGTGACTGCCTATCTAACCGATATAACCTAGTTAGCCCTCGGTAAGACTGGTTGTCAGAGTTTTTGGGCCACTGACTACCAGGCACAGGCATGTTGATATAAAGCATTATTAAAACCTTTTTATTACGACGCAATATGGAGTTTATTTCGACACTTTTGGTCAAAATGTATAGCTACTCTGCATAACGACTACCGGCATTTTGGCAGTAGCAAACAAGTCACTATACCATTAATTTTTTGACTGCCATGCATTTTAATCTTATTCAAATTAAATTCATATATCACGAACTAAACGAAGTTTTTCTAAAATTACAAATTTTCCTTTACACTTCTAAAACCACAAATTATGCCAAACTCTACCATATTGTAGTACCAAAAAGGTTCACATGTGAATTTTGCTACTGGTCTTTCAAACATTGTTCACGTATGCTGACAAATGATCGCACAGCAGGCGTAGGGTGACCATTAACCACCGTCAAGGAAGCACGTGGGCAGTGTCCCAGGAATTCAGGTAGTGTACTTGACGGATGGACTGTCCGCGGTCTTTGCATTGTGTGGTCACTGTTGATTTAATACAGTGTGTTTGGACTTATTTGAAGTTCGACTATTATCATTTTTTTATAGAACTAAGCGGTATTTTGAAAAGAGAAGTCCCGTGTGTTATTTTTACTGGGTGTAATCTTACTTGTTTAAAATTGTATGTTTTTCTATTTTGTATGTCTTATAGCATCGTATTGGACGAGTCTGTAATGATGTTATAATTGGTGGTAAATAAATAAATAAATGTTTACAGTTGAACGCTTTGATTTATCAAGAAGTCTTAACCACTCGTAGGCGTATTTCTCATAGCATTATTTTCATAATAGCCTTTGTTTTAACCTCTCCTCTAATCGATGTGTTGTAGAAACTATTGTTTGATGTAAATTCATTTAATTAATTATGATAAAAAGGGTATTAACCACGTGTATTTTTGCTTTGATAATATGAATAATCACATTTTTTTTCGAGACCTATTGCTTATCAATGTAACACTTACACTTCTGCTAACCTAGCAGTTTTTTCTAGATCATGACGTCATCATTTGCATAGACTTTTCTCAAACTGTATTGGGATCAGTCAAGTACTTTTTCGTTTTTTTTTTGTCGCCCTGAGTTGTCCCACTCCTGGGCAAAGGCTCCCCCCATTACTTCCACTTTTCTCGATGTTGCGCCTCTTCTCGCAAATTAACGAAAAAGCCATCCAAGGCGTCCCGCCATCTTCTCTTCGGTCTGCCGTGATCCTGTCTAACTAAATATTTCGAATTAATTTATCGAAATATTCCAACGACCTTACACTTCTAAGCACACTATAAAGTATAAGTAAAAGGACACCATGTGTAAGTCATGCATATGGATCACAGTTTAAGTGATTAAATAGTTTTGAATATACAGAGGCAACTGCACGCGCACGCACGAGTCTTTGGGTCGATACTGTCTCGGTAAAAACTGTTTTGGGATATTTTTTCGGATATTTTAAAAAAAACTGCGTCAAATATTTTTTGCCCCAACGAACAAAATAAATACGAATTAAAATTACAAAGAAAAATTGTTTGTAGTGCTGTAATGACATAGTTTTAGTGGTACTTATACGCATTTAATAATCTGTACATATTTTCACTATCAGTAAAGAGAAGGCAGAATCAAAGCACAAAATGTTTCACACTGAACACATTTTTTAACAGTTATCTAAAATAGACCTCTAAAATGGCTTATGCTAACAATAAATAGACTGCGTGTGTTGATTTATGCTTGAGTAAAATATAAAGTATAACAACATCCAAGAAAAGACTTGTTTGACAAAATTTGTCTACCCCAATAATTTAAGCACCAGACGGGAGCGAACCCAACACCATACCACAGCAATTTATCAGCGGCGTCACGGCACATTAGGCGTGTCCAAACGAATCATGTAAGATACCGCGATACCGATACCAGATACCAGATCACGTGATAAGACATGCACGGTGTTTGTTGTACAATTTATTGGGTAGCAAGTAATATGGGTAGTAATAAAATAAGCCCTAAATCAAAAGGCATATAGATCAATATCGGAATTGTTCAAACTAAATACCTAACACTGGGCAGCACTGCCTTTGCAAGATTCTTCGGCTATCCTTGTAAGTAGATTCTTAAGCAAAGTTAAGTTAAAAATGTTAAAAAGCTGCATACTTAAAATCCGTTACGGGAGCTTGTATGCAAAGCGAAAGTATTTCATTTACAACCAAACTAAACAAGTAGGCACTGCTGGGGTTTTTTTTTTTATAAAACTTTGCCCCACACTAGGAATTTCTCCTGTATCGTGGGTGCATTTACAGACATTTAAACTCACATACACAAACAGCCAGACCCGGAACAACTACCTGTAGGCCCATACAAATATTTTTCCGTGCGGGAATCGAACCCGCGACACGAAGCGCAGCAGTCAATCGCTCAGCCACTGCGCCAACCGTGCTGTCAAACTAGCCACTAGTTATTAAAGATTTGAGGAAATTATTGTAAAACAAGACTGCAGTCGATCGGATATGGTAACAATATAAATATGTAGAGGTCGGAAATTATCCCAAATTAACGTAATATTGGGATGAAAAGTACCAAATATCTTAACCCAGATCATGACTACCAGTTTTTATTAAAATCAAATTATATTAAAATCCGATAAACTGAAAAGAAGGAAATTGACGAGGTGACATATTTTGATGCATCGCTTTACGTCCACCCATAGACGAGAAATGAACGCAGTTAATTTTCACCCTAAGTTTACTCTGGGTTTTTGCAAAGAAGAGTTACTCTCTTGTAAAATAAAACCGGCTACCGAAAAATAACAAAAAAGTCTTAAATAATTGTCTTTTTTTGCAAAAAAGTTTTAAATTTTACCGTTATTCATTGTAGTATCCCACACATTCTTATCATAAATTAATTTTACAGTGTAACTAGAAGTTTTTAAGCGACTATAATGTCATCAACATAGACCAAGAAAAAAAAATGTAGTAAAGGAGCTAACTCATTTAAACTACTCAAGTAAAGTTAATAAAAATACGGGACCACCACCCGGGCTACCTCTACCAAATGAAAAAAAAAAAGAATCACGTAAATCGGCCAAGTAATCACACAGTAATCGGTGCACATACGGAGTGGAAGGGACACCGACGCGAAAACCACCTTACCACCACTTATTCAGTACATCATTTTGAGCCCCACCACATAGAAATCAGATGTTTCCTACAAAAGTGCAATACCTACACGGTCAAAATGTATGGAACTGCTGGTTTTTTTTTTAATAACCGACGAAAAATTTCTAAGTACGCCTCCTCAGAATGATGTACTGAAGCCGTGGTAACCATTTTCGCGTCGGCGTCCCTTCCACCCCGTATATGAATAAAAAAAGATGCCTCTGGAATACACTTCCTCCTTTATTTTTGAAGACGGTTAAAAAGGGCAAATTCATGATCTGCCTAGCCTTTTCCCGACTGTATTGGCGTCGGCTTCCAATCTAACCGGATGCAGCTGAATACCAGTATTTTACATAGAGCGCTTATCTGACCTCCACAACCTAGGCAAGCACGGCTTAACCTAAAGATCGACCTGAGCGGCTGTTATTATTTAGCCACGAGCTCCTCTAAAAAGGGCAAATTCATTCCCTCTTAATTCAACCACCTGCCTCCAGCCTGCCAACCGGTTCCTCCACAAACGGTAAACCACAAAGACTAGCGCTCAAAAGTAGCGGTTTTTCCAGTTTATTTCTAACAAAGACATAGTATGGGTGTAGACCATTCATCATGGGAGATCCGAATCGCCCCTTATCTGGTTGATCTGCGCGCTCGTGATTAGTATTGTGAACATTATTCTAATAAACGATTTATAGGGTAGGATGTTACGTAAACTGTATTATGGAGTTAGAAAATGAGGTGGAGGAACTTGGAACCTGCAAATACGGGGTGTAAACAGACCCTTCACGAAACCGTCAACCAAGCATTCTGTACATCAAACTAAGTAACTTTACGTAAAAATTATTGCTGGGGAACCACTTTTTTTTGGGGTGAAAAGTCACGTTTTACGGTAAAACTCAATGTAACGCACTCAAAACTTAGTCCTGATGGATGCTTAGCAAACGGGTTCTGGAGTTAATTAAAGTAAACTTAAAACCTTTAAAAGTGGGATTAAAAAAAAAAAACTTGTTAAAAAATTGCAACTTTGACCTCCAATATCTCCGTAACTAGAAGGTTCCCAGGTATGGTCTAGAACAAAAAAAATGGTCGCAATGACGGGGAGAACAAGTACCTCTGGGCTTCGTTAAGGGTCTATTTACACCCTTTATGTAAGGGTTCTTAGAACAATCTTTTTGTTATGATTCATCATCATCTGCCTAGCCTTTTCCCAACTATATTGGGGTCGGCTTCCAATCTAACCGGATGCAGCTGAATACCAGTATTCTTCATGGAGCGACTGCCTATCTTGCCTCCACAACCCAGTTAGTACTGGGTAATACGATACCCCCTGGTAAGACTGGTTGTCAAACTTTTTGGGTCACTGACTACCTAACGACTGTCAAAGATCTACAAATGACACCCAAGACCAACGGCTTAACGTGCTTTCCGAGGCACGGAGAAAACTCGGAATGTAATGGGTGGTCACCCACCAATCCACAGACCAACCTAGGCAAGCACGGCTTAACCTAATGATCGACCCGAGCGGCCGTTATTTTTAAGTCACGAGCTCCTCCCGAGATCATTTTGTCATGATTATTACTGTAAAACCGTGATTTTTAGCCCAGAGTAAACAAATATCACCGCTCATTATCAGGTGAGATAGTCGCTTAACGCAAGCCTTTCAATCTATTTCTTTCTTTTTTAATAACTATCAATGACTGTTCGTTCGTTCGTACTCTATATGTAGACTCCTAAACTACTGAACCGATTTTGATGAAATTATGCACAGTTGTTCCACATACACCAGAAAGTTTCTAAAAAAAAGACATTGCAGCGCAATGCATAAAAATAAAGTAGATCTATGCTTTGAGGATCTCCGTTGTGAAATAGCCAGAGCCTTTGTAGGGCGCATCTACAAGCATAATTATGTTTAAAAAAACCGGTTGAGAATAAATTCAATGACATCGTATTGTGTCAGTTATTTTTCTAGCACCTAACCTCAATAGGATATACCAGAAAACTGAAGCTCTACTTTGGAAAACGCATTATTAAAATTAAATTAATTAATTATGTGTACCGTTAATACTTTGTACTTCGATAATCTTCTTCCAAAGAGATCTTATTCATGGCGTGAACAACTAAAAATATTATAAGCAATTATGAAACAATACCCAACATACAACTACGCCGCAACGCCAGCGTTTACTCGACCAGCTGCAAGTGTGCAAGTGAATGGCGTAAGGACCTTTTAACCGACTGCGCCGAACAAGGTGGTGCGATGCTATCGGTTATCGAACGCTATGGGATCACATGGCCCTCGGGCAGATATTGTTTGTGTGCTCATATTTATAGTGTAGGTGTGGGATGAAGAGATACCACTTTTGATTTCGAATTAAGATCGATATCATTGTCGATCTGGAGATTCTGGATCTCGACGACTGACAGTTTAACGATAGCTGAGGTCTCTAAGTTAAAATGATTAAGACACATTTTTGTTCGTATACTTGATCTAAATAACGTAGTAGTCACGTCTGCGTAGTTTTACATATTTATTTAATTGCGCCATGTAAGGAAGCAGTCTTACCAAGGGGTATCGTATTACCCAGTATTCACTGGGTTGAGGAGGTCAGATAAGCAGTCGTGCCATGTAAAATACTGATATTTAGCTGCATCCGGTTATACTGGAAGCCGACTCTAACATAGTTGGGAAAAGGCTAGACTGATGATGATGATGAGCTACCTAAGGAAAAGCCCATGCAAATGTAGTTGAAGTTGATAAAAAAATACGAAAAACCCTAAAACCTATTGCAATTTTATTTGTCCTCAGATCTGACTTGCAATCCATAGCGCTTGAAAAAAAACTTAAAACAGAATCGGTTCATCCATTCAGGAGCTATGATGCCACAGACAGCTACATAGATACAGATACACGCTTCAAACTTATAACACTTCTCTTTTTTGGTCGGAGATAAAAATATGTACCTACGCTAAGCCTAATCTTCGGTATACCAACTCCTCAGATTAAATAAATTACCCATGACAACTAGCCTGGACTATGAATACGCCGCAAGAACAAAACGGTAACAACATCTTATCCAGTGTGTATTATAAGGCAGTGAGGAGAGTGAGAATTACTGCCTTCAGGACATCAGCGATATTACGCAACTCCACAGATGTTCGAAGATATCAGATGTGGTGGTTCTACCCAAGAGATAGCGGTCCAGATTTGGATTTATGGAGCGGAGACCGAGGCAGCGCGGGTGCCTGAGTGTACAGTCAATGAAGAAAACTGAGGCTAGACGAGCACTTCCCTTGCTCGCGCCAAGAGTGGCACCATAATAGTCACTTTCTGCAATTCTCACTCGTTCTCCATCAGCTCCCATTTCAGCAGATAGTAGTTCTCTTCAGAAGGAGAGCTTTACTACTTTTTATCTTCGTTTTCAAGTATTTATACATACAGCGGTCGTTGTGGTAGATCTCACTGGAAAAACCATCATCATAATTAAACACCTTTCTTATCCTACTGCTGAGAATAGACGTTCTCCCTGTTCTGAACTGTTTCACTGATCTTCTCCCCAATCTTCCGTAGGGCATCCACACATCTAGCTCTTGGCTTGCTAAGGCAACAAGCTCCCTCGGCCACCATTCTGTTCTCTTAACATTAGCCAAGAGTGCTTGGCGTGAAAATCAAATACTTCAACACCAACCTGGAGATCAAAACCAGGACTTGATGTTTGCAGTCGCACTAGTGACTGCAAGATGAACAACCACCTTGTTCGTCTTGCAGTCACTGCGGGACTGTTCGAAAGAGATACCGCGGCCCTGGACTATAAAGGGCAAAGAAGGAACATGGATGGGTTTTAGTCAGTTCGAGTCTGACACTCCCTTCCACTCCACCTAGAGCGGGAGGCGTCATTTGATGATTCCCGATCCGAAAAAAAAAAGACAAACAAGGTAGTCAAACAATCCTTATAATACACACAGGCCTCCAGGTTTCACCTCTATAATGTCATATCCATTCTTCGCACACCGGAGCCCATCTATATGAAATGGTACTTACACTATATTGTTGAACAGGTGTTCATACTTCCTTACTGCCGTCATTACGTTACGCCGCTCTCCGTACGTGTGTGAGAACGTTTATTGAAAGGATTATATTGTTCGAAGGGGTTTGTAGTTAGGCCTTTCTGCTGTGCTGGTGAAATTTCAGGTTTATGAGGAATTTTCCACCTTGGCTAGTGGTTGCTCAGCATGAGGTCCTGGGTTCGATTTTCGAGTCAGGCAAAGTATTACTGATATTATGTTTACACCAGAAATGTGTGCCCGGTAGAAGGCATACCGTTTCCATTTTATGACAAAATGAGATCAAAAGGCTGCTCAAAAATTTCTTCTGTGCAAGATTTTAATGCCGAAACAGTTGGGTAGAAAGCCATTTCTCAGCTTCTGCACCATCTGAACAAGCTTTTAATTATTAAAGACTTTCTCTTAAATGGTAACCATACACCACATAAAGATAAGAACATTTAATTGCATCCATTAACACTGCACCTTACGCGGCTAAGTAAAAACTCTTTCGTAAACGTCAAACTTATCAGTAAATGCCACGCCAATCTAATCACAAGACACGATTTAAAAATGAAACCAAAGAGATTCAAAGTAAGGAAGATTTATTTCATGTCCCATCGTGCATATGAATTATCTATGGACCGTGACTGATCGAACACTATTCCATTTTTAAAACATACGGAAGCTTTAAAAGATGGCGTCGAGGCATCAATCCCGCGCAATTTATTACCCGGCCGAGCGTAGGAGGCAACTCAATATTAAGTGTAAGCAACTACCGCTTGGATTTTAAAACTTCCAAGCTATAATAGTCGAGATTAAGAGCATTGTTGCCTCGGGAGGCGCATAGAATAAACGCTTATTAGAATTTATACTCAGCTAGTTTACCTCGAGCACGCGTTTGATATAGCGCTCGTTTTTTAGAACACCCCAAGACTATCATCGGTTTTATTAGCCTAGGAAATATGGGAGCGCTTTCTACGTCATGACGGCAACCAGGCTTGTTAGCGGTTCGCTCCGGGCTCCCGAACGGAAAATAGGATAATTCGCTAATGTAATTCGTGCTGTCGACAAGATATCAGCCTCTGGTGACTCCGTATCTATGCTTACGCGGTCTGGTTAATGGTCAGTGCTCTAAATAATAGTCAAGGTTGTTCAGTAGCGAACGGTGTAATAGGTGGGTATCTTAGGGCGGAGTTGGATAGCCGCTCAGTACTTGCGAAATATTCAGAGGAATTCGCGCAAGTGGGGGACACGTTTGAACGCACCTCTGCGTCTTAAACACAGCAATTGGTCCGGTATTTGACAGGTTGATATATGTGTAACGGTTCTGGATATAACTGATTCAATACAATTGTATCATTAAACTGTTAATTTAATAGCGATATCGTATTTCACGTAATTACGTTTGTTTAGTGTTTTGGATTGATTTTAAATTTAGATAGTACGTGTGTAGTGTTAAATTGCTGTGCATATTCGGTTGGCTAATAGCAGAAGTAGAATGTGTATAAGATTTACATATTGCTTTGCGAGCGACAAGTTATTGTAGCCTTTAACTGCCTCGGACATTGCTATGGACTTTCATTTACATAATATCTTGTAGTAGGTATGTAGTATAGCTTCCTGCGATAGAGTTAATGCAAGGAAGTACCTACGAAGTTACTGCCTACCAAAAAATGTCACAATCTATTATTTAACAAGGGCACTTACTGCATATTATAATCTCGTTAGATTTGTGGTCATTTAAACCCAATAAATCTGAAAGCCTGTTCACCATACCAGAATATTCAATATCGACTTTCGTTTTTATTCGCTACACTTCATTGCAATCAATCAAAATACTGTTTGCGTTAAATATTACACAATCAACATTAAATCTTAATTTACTACCGTTGACATGTCACTAACAATGTAATGTAATGGCAATGTAATGTAATGTTATGATACAGGTTTGCTTAAGGCTAAGAGTCGTTCAATTAAGTGATTATTCTGATTATAATACAGCTGTAGTTTTTGTTTTTGAAGGCTGATTGGTTGTGTAAACATACAAGCAATTATCTCTCAAAATAAACAGGCTACTTGCTCATTCCAAATGATTGTTCATTTTGATAATTTAACTTTCATTCATTGTGATTTTATGCCGTCGATTAGACGATTTGTTGCAACATACAAAGCAATGTATTACGAATATCTTATATGTAATCGGAATGTGATAGAAAAGTGTGTGACGCCATTGGGGTTGCTCTATCTATATTTTTTTATGTCCTTAGATCTAACACAGTAGAAATAGACAGTTCTTGAAAACTGGAACGATAAGAACATCCTTTTTAGTTATTTTTAGAATTCTCGGAAAAAATAAAGTTGTCAAAGGTGTATTTTTGTGTCTTAATTTTTTGTTTAAATAGCGCGGATTTTTTATGAAACCTTTACTAAACTCTAGTTTTATAAGGTCATATTTACAAAAAACACATACAACCCTGTGCTAGTGTTATTTATGGAAACTCCTGAGCTGACCGAGAGATAGTTAAAAACAGTCAAGATGTTGCCTTATTGAAAATAATAAAACCTACATAAGTTAGTGATTAGATTGTGTAAAAGAAGATAATAAAGTTACGAAGGAAGACATAAAACATTCTAAGTCATGTGTCGAGAGAAGTATTGAAAGAAAGGTCACCTGTACAGACCTCAAATTGAATTGTGATAAGGGCAGGATAAATTATGAAGATGTTGATCGTAATCGTAATGAACTAAAATTGGTGACAAAAGTAACATTACTAAGAACACGAATTTTTGAACCAATTTGATTTTCCAAGTTAAAAAAAAATAGGAGTCACTTTAAGCTTCATAATGTGAATTTTTTTTTTGACGTTCTAGGCTCTTGTCAAAATGATTGGGCCCAAATAGCCAAAGACAGAGATAAATGGAAAGAGGGAAGGGAGGCCTTTGCCCTGCAGTGGGACATATCAGGTTAATAAAAAAAAAAAAAAAATGTGAATTTATTGGTTCGAGGAGGCGCGGGCCATGAACTTGATAAAACAAAAAAAATGGTCTTCAAATGAAAGATGATTATCACATCATCAAATCTTGCTGACCTCTCATTCAAACCTAGGTCTATTTAAACATAACTTTTACTCTCCAGCACTGCCTTAACTGAACGACATAACAACCGCCATGCTTATTACGAGTGTACTCATTATGCGCTGGAATGTCTGACATACGTGTGTTTATACTAACCATGGCTTGTAACTGTGTCACGATACTGTTCTAGCCACTTTTAGTTTCGTTTGAAATCGATAATCGATGTTATAGGGATCGATAATCGATGTTATAGGAATCGATAGATAGATAAATCATTAAAGATAGAGGGTAGATAGATTTGTCTGCTCTTAACAATTTATTTTCCATCCACCCGCATTCTCCAGTCAACCTGCGATCATGGTGCTTGCAACAGCGTCGAAATATCGAGAGCTCAAAATAATGAACAATCACACAAGATATCCCGTTAGTGACAGTATATGTTTAGATAAATCATTTATTTGGTGAAAAACAGAAGAAAGAAGCATCAGCTGCCTAGCGTTTTCCCAACCATGTTGGGGTTGGCTTCCAGTTTAACCGGATGCAGCTGAATACCAGTATTTTACATGGAGCGACTGCCTATCTGACCTCCACAACCCAGTTCAACTCAGTTAATACGGGGTAATACGATATGCCTTGGTTGTCAAATTTTCGGGCCACTGTCTACCTGTAACGACTGTCAAAGATCTACAAATGACAGCCGGGACCAACGGCTAAACGTGCTTTCCGAGGCATGGAAGAAACTCGGTAACCTTGAAGATCGACCTGTCGGCTGTTAGGATTTAGCCATGAGCACCTTGATAGAACAAATAACACATTTATTATTTGCACAGCTAAATGTACCCTATGAGCGATTTTTTCGGGTCTTTTTGGACTTGGTATTCGAACTTGGTAGATGTCAATGTCCTGAAATGTTACAGCTAATAATGTAACATTCTGAACAGAGTTTTATTTCGATGGCGCACTTGAGCAAAATTGGATCCTGCTTTTTTTTTTTTTCGTCTGGTAAATCATCAAATGACTTCCGCTCTGGGCGGAGTGGAAGGGAGTGTCAGACTCGTACTGACTAAAACCCATCCATGTTCCTTCTTTGCCCTTTGAGTTCCAGGGCTGCGGTATCTCTTTCGAACAGTCCCGCGGCAAAAGTGGGTCCTATCATCATCATCCATTTTCCACAGGCCTCTTTTTGTTTATGCCAATTTAAACGCTCTTTTACCAGTCTCATCCAGATTTTACCCGAAATGGCAACAATGTCATCTGCCCATCTTACCGCTAAACGACCAATACCTCTCTTTCCGATCCATGGAATAAAATACCAACGATACATTCCATGTGGGCTTACAAAGTCTTTAAAACCCTATTTACATGCATGTCGTGTAATATCTAACAAGACCTACATCCTACACTAAATCAAACAGCCCTGTAATTTCACATTTAATACTCCCCTGCATGTGTAATTACTGTGACTTGTAATAGTCGGTTCAAATAGGCGATTATCACGTGACATCGAGTATTAATTTATATTGGTGCGACGTACAGTCACGAGCACTAATATGTGAACATTTAAAAATGTTTAAAACTGTTTTTCTCCTACTGTTCTGATTAAAATTCCATGTTGTTACGAACATAGTATTCTGGAACTCGTATTTTTTTGAAAAAGATCCTATCTCGTAGAAACAATCGTTATTTCCCGCGAAAATTGCTTTTAAATTTAGAAAAGTTTATACGTTTGGTGCTCGTGACTGTACTACCCAGTTCACTGATGATCTGCCACTTTCTACCCTTATGCCTTAAGTAATAAGGTTTTTTTTTTTTGTTTCTCTTTATTTAAGGGGCTTGTTCATTTTGAAGATGTCGCCCCAAGTAATAAGGTTGAAAATTGGTCGACCGTCAGTGACCTCGGTGGTACAGAGACCAACATATCAAGCTACCACAAACTGTCGAATTTTGTCATAAATTGTTAAATAAATAAATAAATAAGATTTTCAACTTTATTGCTAAAGCAAGGCTTGATGTGCTGTTGTCTGTACATTTAGACTGCGGGATCGAGATGGCTTGGTTCCTTTGCCTTACTTTTAAGTTGACAAAAAGTTACGAATTTTGGGTAGTGTAAAAAGTGACTATACAATGCAAGATTTATTGACAGTTGAAGATCAAAAAATGGAATGCCAAGTTGATTGACAGTTATTGGACAATTTTGACATTTTAGAGCTTACCCACAAACAAAAAAGTCAGTTAAAAATTTGGTTGTCTTTCGATGAAATACCTAAGTATTCAGTGTTACCATGCTAATTAAGGCATTAATTTAGGAATCGCTTATAGTTAATTATAACGAGCATTACAATGATTTAATGAGTATAACCGAACGTATATTCCTTTTAACTGTCCAAGATGAAACACGCACAACACACGTAAACACTTCTAATCGATCATAATCGATTCCATGCCCCCAGGGATGTTCCCTTTGCATATGTTAAACAGTATTAGAGCAATTTTCTCGAGAACTCGATTTACAAGCCACAATGACATATTGACGGGGGATGCATAGAGTGTAACTACGATTAAAAACCAGTGGCACCGTTAGAGAAAAGTTCTTGAACGGTCGGTTTTGATGGAATGTGTCATCGGTAGGCCTACGGCTACAATTATGGGCGGCTGTCTGTCTTACCGTCGATGATTTAAAGCGGCTGATAGTGCGCTCAGGGCGGGTTTTTAACATAAACTTTGAGTTAAACGGATCATGGGTAAACACTGTTATGTTTGCGTGGTGTAATCGGGCGGTTTGTGTTGCTGTTGCGATTTTTCGTTGTGTTGTATAAAGAGCGTAAATGGTGGCTAACTATTGATGATAGGTTTATCAAAGGTTAAAGCGTTATAGTTTTTTGTGATTATGAAACAAGAGGTTCACAGAATCGTCTAATTATTGCATATGGGGAAGCATTCAGGTACATGAAATTGGCACAATACGCTTGATGACTTCGACAGTCAAAGTAAAATTGAAAAATTAAATAAGGCTGGTGTTGAAAGATTTTTGTTGTCCTTAAAAAAAATTATTGGAAGAATTAGCAAACAACGTTACGGACATTATTTTGAGCTTCTGAAATACCTACTTTTTAAATGGTATTTCTGACGCCATTGTTGCATAATGTGATTCAAACTGGCTCACATAAAAATTTCTCACTGACTAGAATCCAAAGTACTTTATGCACACATTATAACATCTTTCAATGCAAGCATATACGCTTGAACCAATTTATGTGTGCAGGCGGGAAAACACAGAACTAAAATAAATGTACCAAGTTTGCATATTTTCTTGTCAAGCAGCGCCATCTTGAACTGCAAACTTAAAGTGGTCATACTATACTAAACATCACCAGACCATAAGAACACGTCACATCCAATAGCAAAAACCAGTTAACTTTTATTACCCTCTAAACTCATCCAACAGGTACCAGGAGAACAGTTTATACCAGAAGCTGTTACATCCAATTGATACCTATTGGATCATCTCTATGAATATCCCCATACATTACTAGCCTTAAGATTTATACCACACAGTATATCTAATACCCAATAATTTATTGTACGTCACACATTTCACATGAAAATTATATTGAGCGCAAACTTTAATTTACTAGTTCCGAGATACTATCGATATAACTATCGATATCGATGCAATTACCGGTTGAATCGGTACTGATTTATACGATAATGATGGGACAGTGGCTCCCATTCACATGGTTGCGGAACTTGGTAGTCATGTGTTGTTGTAATTATTAGTTGAGGTTGAAATACGAAATGCGTTTGCGGTTGGAGGGTTATTCTGTATTTGAAATTTAGTTTAGCATTTGTTTGATATTTTCCCTGGCGACAAAAAGTTCCTGTTTGTTGCCAGTGAGGCATATAATATGACAAATATGTTCCCCAAAAAGTACCAGGCTGGCATGAAGTTATGGTTGTATTCATTTGAATAATTCTGGGTATAGGTTCGGTCTTCTAGTAACAAATAACTTTTTGGATTCATGGCCACCTAGTACTGTTCGTAAAGTTATTGCCCATAACTAGCACAACTGTATTAGCACTACTCGATCCCAATATAAATAAGAATATTTTATTACTCAAAAATTTTTAATTATTTTAATCAATTCCCGCTGGTACCACCAGTGGGGCTACGGGTGGTGGGGTCAACGGGAATACACCTTTGTTTGTGAATGTTGAACCTCCTTGAATTCATTCAAGCCTAGTCATTTTTAGCACGCTTCTATTAGCTTCACCTGTAACTAACTGTGTAAAAAATCTTAGACGCGAAATTTAACCCACTTCCCGGTTTCCGATTGAGCTGAATTTTTTCATACTTGTTTAGTTTGGATGGCAATGCATGGTTAGCTAAGTGACGTCATTCTAAAACCAATATGGCGGAGTAGTTATTTTTGATACATTCCCATGATAAGGGTATCAAATGAGAGGGTTTGTTCGAAAAAAGCGTGTTTTTAGTTTTCTTAAACTATACTATTGTATTTATTTAACGTCTTTTTAGTGTCAAAAGAGGTGTGTTAAAAAGATAAATATTAATTCAACAATTTAAATTGTTTGGTCGCAGTGATCTTTTATTTTCTAACAAACAGTGACACAAGTCAGTCTCTTTATAAAGTGTTGTAGTATTGTATGATTTTCACAAAGATGCCTCTCACCAAACACTTCACGAATATTAGATATTGTTTAATGACATGACAGCTTGTAAAACTAACCTTCACTTTCATTAGAATTTTGCCTTTCGCTATCATTTGCAATAATATATATTTGAATCAGAGTAGATATCGTACCACAATCAAAAACAGTTCTTAGAACTAATCAAATCTTCTCAATTTAATACGCCACAATTATTATATTATTTAAACCATGTTTTATCTTTTCAATATAACTGAAACACCATTCAAAAGCTATCATATAACCAAACATTACACAACAAATCAAAATAATCAATTTAACAATAAATAAAAAAGGTGTGATTCCAAAAAAATCAATTCACCGTTCTGTATTCGAATAGCCGGCGGCCATTTTGATTTATATCTAGCTACAAAATGGCGTATTAGTCACAAATCACACGAGAGTTTCATATAAATTACGCGGCACGCGTGTGTGAGGTGTGTTAGCGTCTAGAACTGTTAAATTGAATTTGATGGGGTTTTTAGTGAGTGATAGTTTGCAACCGGTTTTTATATGTTGTGTTTTGAAGGGGATTTAACACATAACAGTATAGGTACCTATTAGTACACCCACATTTCGCCAGTAATGTTTACGGGGCGAGCCTATTACCGTCAACCGGGCACAAATCCAGACTTCGTGGCTACTTCCTTTGAAATTCCTAATGAAAAAACCCAATAACACAAAGGAAGGGATTTAATTAAGCACAAAAAGGTTTTGTGAGTGCCAATGTATCTGGTATCTCCGGTTGAAACGAAAATTTTAAGCCGAAATACAATTAAGACTTTCATAGATAAATGATAAGGAATTAAGTTGAATATTTTGGAACATTCTGGTAGTTGTATTAGTTACCTATAAAAAGAAACTAATCAATTGAGGTGCTATGTAAAATCACTTCTTCGAATTGAGTATATCGTATCAGCCTACAATAGGCTGATAGTTAATATCAATTTATGCGATAAGATCACTAAATAGCAAGAACTAAACGAGATCCGATTTTGCTTATTTGAACTTAATTAATGGTAAATGAAATATAAACTGTTGCAAACAGGATACAGCAAGTGGTAGGGCACTGCTTTTAAACAATGCCTTTGATAAAAATGAAGTATATTTCATACCATGTGTGATGTACCTATTTAAACTGTCACTTCGACTTGCAAAGTGCCCAAAATATGTATGATTATGATTGGTCCCTGGTACATCAAGCTACCCCAATCAACCTTGAACCTAATGCTTTAGCCATAAAGTTTAAAATCTGTTAAAGAAATTTGTCAGATTGTAGCAGCTTGATGTGCTGGTGTCTGTACATACATAAATTCACGCATTTAATCATTGGAGTAATCAGAAATAACAGGACTGTAGGTTCCTGATAAGACTGAAAAGTGAGAAGAAGTGCAGTTATTTTAGTTCAACTTCAGATTTGACGAGTGGTCCACATTAGCCCAGGATCAAAACAACTGGAAGTCATCGAGAGAAGCCTTTGTCCAGCAGTGGGATGATGCAGGCTAACATTATCAGAATCAACTTTGATCCATCTGCATCATACTACTTGAAAAGTATTTTGTTTTAAAACCCGGTTCTACATTTTTAACGGTAAAAGTTAGACGCTTGAAAGTTTGGCATATTAATACCTACATTAGCCGCTATGGCTACAATTAATTACAAAAATAAAATAAAGCAAAAATTAACTATGCAAAAATCGTGTTTGGTCACTTGACGGGTTTTGTTTGAATATTTGTATTTTAAACTTTTCTCCAAATTGTACTGAGAAATGAGAATAACCCGTGAGTGTAGTCGGCAATCTCCTTCGTAATGAGCCGTTTGCTGTGGTCTATGTCGTGTGATCTACGATTATGTCCAATCTGCATGCCGAACATATGGCATGCTTGAAATTATATCTGTTGAAATGTGTCGCAATACGAACGAGTGGCTGATGTTTTTCTGTGATAGTGGTACCTATACCAAAATATCGAAATGAAATGTCTCTAATTACTTTTATGACGTGATGTGTAATGTGAAATATGGGTCTGTTAGTTCATTAATAGATGTCTAATGGGGCTAAAATTGGCCATAAGTTCAAAAATATTTTATTTTGCTGTATAATATTTTGGTACTACGAGTACTTGACTAGAATTAGTTTTTAGACAAAACAGGTTTTAACATTTTCTGTTTGCTTTGTTGCTCGTACGCCATAATTATCATTCTTCTTTCTTATTTCAACGCCTCCACAGCAATGTTCAATCTCTGGCGAGAGTGGTTTAAACCCCCTGACAATTTCAACGATCCATCAGAAAACCTTCCACCTGGGCACGCGTTCCCGTGGCCGACTTGGAAATCCTTAAACAGACTTCGAACCCGAGTCGGCCGGACCAAAGACAATTTCTGCAGATGGGGCTTCATGAACGGCTCACACCTCAAGTGCGTATGCGGCGTCTCTCCACAGACAATGGCCCACCTTCCATCTTGCACCGCATGCTCTATCACCTGCGCACGTGATGATCTGCTTTCTGCATCAGTGAGTGGGGTTCGTGTGGCTGAGTTTTGGGCTAAACATAACATTTGAACTTTTTGCCATCGACACGCGAAAGAGGAGATATCATTTAAATGTATTGTATTGTATAACGGGCTGGTGTTCGCGACTCCACGTCCAAAGCACAATTTCTGCATTTAAATGTAACCAAAAGGTCCTTGAATAAATCAAAATAAAGTTATCTACAAGATGAAAATCACTATTGCAACAAAATCAAACGAAGCGTAACAAAATAATCACATCACCTCACTCTGACCATATAATTTGCAATTTCGTAAACCTATTTTGCTAAACGGGACCAGATTACAAGATTTTAAAGTTTTTGCCTAAAACCGATTAGATGCGACGCTGCCATTTTGTAACATAACAATAATGATTATTTTGCAAGTAAGCGGTAATTTAATTTGAATGAAAATGTGACCAATTTTGTAGATGCGACCTTTTTGCTAAATTTTGTGGTACCAACATTCAGCAAGCATTACTTAGTCGCTATAGCTCACAGCTTTGCCCGCGTAGAGGGTGGTAATTATCCCACGTGAAGGTACTACCGTTTATCTGTATGCCATATATTGTATTATATAATAAGCCTATATTGCCACACTGCAGGGCAAAGGCCTTTCCCTCCTTCCACATTTCGCGATCTAGTGCGATTGTAGGCCAATCCTTTGCGAAAGAGTCCAGCTCATCCCGCCATCTCCTTCTGTATGCCATATTTCATCCAAATTCGTTCAGTCGTGAAAAGGTAATGCCAGACAGAGTCACTTTGGATTCATTACTTTGGATTTTAAATTATTATTCTGGTCAATACAGCCAGGAGTGCACTGGAAAACATTCCACCAGTAAATGAAGGATTGCGTATTTTGGAAGAGACTGTTCTATCTAGGCCTCTAACAGGAGCGAGTAGTGAGTCCAGCAGTAGCGAAGGGTAATTTTTTTAAGAGGTAAGCCGGAGTACATAATGTTATTTTGTTATTTGTCTATGGAATACTGATTGTGCCAGTTTCCAAAGGGAAGCCGGTAGGAATCGAGTTGAATGAAACCTTCGCCACTGGAGTCCAGTCCTGTCAGGGGTTGAGTGAGAAGTGTACAGTCACGAGCATTAATATGTAAACACTTAACAACTTTTAAAAGTGTTTTTCTCCTTCTGTTCTGATTAAAATTTCATGTTGTTACGAAAACAGTATTCTGGAACACATATCTTTATGAAAAAGTCCTATCTCCACGTTACAATCGTTATTTCTCGTGAAAATTGCTTTCAAATTTAGGAAAGTGTATACATATTGGTGCTCGTGACTGTACCTACAGACGCCTTAGGAGACTAGACTAAAAAAATATTTAATCATTTTCTTCTTCGCTAACACTGCAGTATTTTAAAATTTGGTTGATTCAAAACTTCACCCTTGTAAGGTGCTAGAATTGAACCCCACTTTGACTCAATAGTACTTTGCCCGACCACGGAATCGAACCCAGGACCTTGCCGCTCAGCAGTAGAGCTTGCAAGCACTAGACCAACGAAGCAGATAAGGCTTTATCAGGATTTCTATCTACCACCGGAACGAATTCGTACACTTATTTGCGCTGGTAACACCTCACACCTACGCAAAACAGCATCATAGAGGAAATTAACGTCAAAATCAATGGCGTGTTCCACAGAGCTACACTAGATACCACTGGCTGAGTTATTTAAGGGAGCAACACGCACTCGGGCCGCTTTCTACGTAACCGTGCGAATCAAGGCTTTCTACCTCCGGTAATCTATAACTGGATTATTGGAAAACATATTGAACAATAACAAAACGGTAGTCGGAACACGATTCTGACTATTGGACTGAGAAGGACTTTGTTTTAGTGATTCAATGGATGTGGCCTTTGGTGTTTGGAAGAATTTTATTTTGAAATTAAAGTAAGATATTTGAAAGATAGAAAAAGTATTAATAAATAATCTCGCACAGGACAAAACAAAAAAATGGTTAAACTAACAATAAAATAAAATTATAGAATAAAGTCTTCTCCAAAGCTTGTCGATGACAATTTAAATTGAGTCAGCCCAAAATTTGGCGACGAGTTTGGCACTTTCAGTAGCGTCAATTAGCTCCTATCAAAAAGAAAACATAAGAAAAAATAAAACAAACGAAATTGGCCCTGTATGAGGCCAAAAGACCAAGGCAAAGGGAATTTGGTGTTTTTATTATCTTAATTTTAATATTAAAATCCATACTTTAAGTTTTTTAGATAGATTTTGCTATGGTAAAGTTCTTCTAGATTATCTTCGTTGAGTAACAAACTACTTTTAAGAAACCAAGGCTTTGATCGTCTGTTTACTAATTTGTAAAGAAACGGTATTTGTTTGGTAAATGTTGCCTAAATTTGTCTTGAATTTCATAGTTATCTTTCTGACACAGTTTTCAAATTATCTTATGGGAGAAGTCTGATTGTTGCACATAGTACAGGGATACGTTACCTATACCGAAAGAAATCTTTCTATTGTCAGTCGAAAGATTCTCTCTCTCGCAGATGCATTAAATCAAAATATCTCATCTAGTTCCCCACTAAGTCTGTGAGAATATTATTTCCAATTGATCGTGAGACGTGACGCTCGTGGAAGTGAAACCCTCTTTTGTAATGAGCGATTATGAGTAACGATTCTCGATTTTTTTTGCATCGAAATACAATATCGATTGCGAAATTCGCGACGAATTCGAGATTAAGTTTTTCCATCCGAAAATAAATTTATATTAGGCCAGTATTTGACTGGTATTATTTTTTGTTATAGTTGTTTTGAAATCGCATTTTGTCACGAATTAGAAATTCTTCTAAGAAAATTGAATCGTTTAGGAATATCAATAGTTTTATAAGTGTTATAAACAGATGGATTTGTTGTGTAAAAATGTGGTTGTAAATGAATTGAATGGAAAGTTTTATTTTTGCTTTCGTTCATTATCTGGTGTTGTATTGTAATGGAGTTTTCATGTCTACACTACTTGTTTGTTAAAATGACTTTGGATCCTCACTTTACTCTAAATGTATTATTTTAGGTTCAAAAGAGAACGAGACTCAACTTCAAGGTGGTCTATTACCAAATCTGCCCCAGTACCGTATCGGACATATGATTCGAGAAGTCATATGTCCATCTTTTTTTGGCATTACAAAATCAAGGGAGATAGACTACGGGGGCAGGTTGGCAATCCAATAAATGGAATAAAAAAATTTCGAAGAACTTTGAAAATAATCAGGTTTTATCATGACTATCTACCCAGCCTTTTCCCAACTATGTTGGGGTAGGCTTCCAGATTGTAAATGGAGTGACAGATAGACATCTGACCTCCACAAACCAGTTAGTACTGGATAATACGATACCCCTTAGTAAGACTTTCGGGTTACTGCATACCCAATACTATCTACAAAACTACTACTTAAAAAGGACGCATCATTTTAATAAGAGCGAGAGTGAAGTAAGTGAAATCAATTAAATATTTAGCTACTTTATAATGTTTGTTTTAATTAGGGTAAGTCTTGTGTTACGGGTAAAATTCTTATTATTAAATAGTTTTCCTGCTAAAAACTCGGCCTATATAAAAATTTATCGTTTTATAAATAAGACGAAAGCACCTAACGCCATCTATGATCAACAATCACAACCATTTAATCGATGGAAATAAAAAACGAAATATCCAAACCAAGTCTTTAACCATAAAAATATAAAACATACTTTCCAATAAAACATCTGAATCTAGACATCATGACAATGTGTCAAGTAGAACGTGTCAATTTGTCAACAACTGGCGACTGGTTGACAAACAACGGTTGCGCAGGAGTCGATCGTCGATCGTTTATGAATCGATTGCCTTGTTCGGTACGATGTAATGGTCGCTAAGATGTATGTGGATGTTTCAGATGGACGATAAGGATGATGTGTGGATGGTTTTACTGATAAAGTGAGGTTTTGCATTTACGTGTAAAAGGTTTTTCAGTTCAAACGCAACGATTGGTTGTGAATTAAATTGAGTTTTTTTGTGTGAGTATCTTAGATAAATTACAGAGTTTTCTGAATTTGCCTTTTAAATGTTACTTTGTGTAATTAAGGTTGTACACCTACAATTACACAAAGTAACTTTTATATAACGGTGAAACTTTAAATTATAATTTTGTTTAAGTACATATTTTTGAATGTTTTATTTTTTTAAAGGAATGTTTTTAAAGGGAAAAAGTAAGAATAAAATATCAATAAACGGATATAAATGACTTTTTTTTTTGCTATACTTAAGTATGTTTTTTCTAAAATAGGTAACTAATTTCCTTTGTTTGAAAAAAGAAAAGTTTCCTTTTATGCCTACATAGCTACATTATATTCTTCTTAAGCATAGACTTTTCCAGAGCATCTTTCGGTTCCTTCCTGTTAATTATACAGATCGTAAACAATTTCGTAGTCAGTACAAAAATTGTCTATGTAATCATAAATGTATAACTGCATTAGCAAAAAATAAAAGTGTTTTGGGGATGGCTCCACGTATTTACAATAAAATTCAAAAAACGAATATAATCATTTCTAATCGATAAATGTTATTACACTATTGACGAATATTTAAATGACGAATTAATTTAGAACAACTATTATTTAAAATTGCAAATTTGTACGCCTCTTGGCATACCTAATATAGCGCCCTGTTTAACTAAACTAAGATCTGTATTTATTGTGTAACTATGTTAACAAATAAATAAATAATTGATTTCTTGATACAAATAAATCAAACCCATAAAACAGAGAAACACAAACATCATTACCATTCCACACACTCAATTACTAATACAACTTTCTTTATCATTAGAAATCTTTTAATTCCCGGTTACACTAATCGGTTTCTATTGAAACTAGACCTTATATCCACATTATACAACATATGTTTAGAATTATATATAATCTTGTAATGCGCTTATACTTTTGTAATGATAGGCAATGGACATGTGCGTCGGCTTAGGGCGGAATTTGCTACTAGAGTGAGGAGAGTGGGGTGGATTGGAACAGTGGTGTAAGAGAGGTAGCGATAATATTTGAGTAGTGTGTGATGATATTTAATTTTGCGGGCACTGCTAATGTGTAAATTAACAGACAGACAGACAGAAAAGCTTCCTGCGCTCAACTCAGGCAATCCAAGACAGGCCACCTAAAGTACGAAGCAAGTTATGGCAAGAGAAGTGTCCACCACCCCACGACTTTGTAAAGCCCCAAGAACAGCTGGCTCCCGGCCGTGAACTACAGTAGCCGATTTGGAAAGCTCTGAATCGATTGCGTACCCAAGTAGGCAGCTGCAAACATAATCTGAAAAAATGGGGTATTATTGGTTCCTCCAACACCGAGTCCGTTTACCTGCTCTCTTGACGACCTGAATAGCGCCTCTGCCGCTGGAATAAACGGGCCCACCTACTGGGCCCAAACCGTGTAAAATAGAAGGAACATCGATACGATAAGAAAAAGAAGAAGAACAGACAGACAGCAGTCAAACATGGTAATCCCAATTATGTTTGTAGTTTTTTGCGACTCCTAATTGTATGAGTAGGTATTATGTGCATAAGGTGCAAGGATGCAGACAATCAACGAGAGATGAGCACACACTTGTGAGGAATAACAAGCATTCATATGAATCGTTTTGATTAAAATTGATTGAGTATAAAATTTCGAAATTGTCCACACCTGTTTTTTTTTGTATAAAATTTGTGTGATATAATTTTGAACAAAAGTCAAAGCAGCAATATTTACAGTATCTAACACACTTCCGTATAATCGTTTAAGATTAAACTTAGCCTGTATTTTTTTAATGTCATTTACACTTTTAATTCCCCAATTAAATACTCCGCCAACATACTCATCTCGCACAATTAACAAACAACCTCCTGAAAACGTCACATTGTTTACTCAAGCACCCAACATGTTTTGTTCCATTCAACCCCACTCTCCCCGTCGGTAACCACTTGACACACTTCTGCGCATAATTGTAGCAATTGACTAACGTATAACTGGCGACCGACGGTCGGACTTGGACACGTCAAAACATATCGACATAACGCCTTGTGCAACGAGAGCCTTGATTGAGCCATTCACATATAATCAGTTGTACATTTATGCCAGTTTCACTCACCGTTCGAATACGCAAATGTCCCTTAAGGCCTTGTGTTGCGTGTTTTGTAGGGCTCCTACGTATAGGTTGGGTATAATCGTATGTAATAAGTAACTAGTGCCTCTGTGCTTGTTTCACAAAGGGGTTATCAAAAAGGTATTTTATAGACATTTCTTTGATGATAAACAAATAAGTCAGTATTGTAAGGCTTTGCCAACTGACTTACAACATTTATTAAATGAATGCCCGTCTAATAGGTCTCGTCAAGTCATAGGTCTCGAGGGCGAACCCAAGAAACGCATCTCTGATTTTTCGCGTATTGTATAATTATCACTTGCTTCGGTAAAGGAAAACAGCGTGAGAAAACCAAACCTGCATGCCTGAGATATATTTCTCAACGGCATGTAAAGCCAAGTCAGAGGCCCATGAGCGGCATAAAACTCTGACACCGGATTACGCACCAACCACACGAAAAAGAAGAAAAATGTCCATCTGTAAATAAATAAGTAAGTTATTCCTCCAGTCTGCATCCTATAATTATCAAGCATGTCTTCCATTCAAGTAGATAGGTGTCTCTTGGTTGCTATAGAGCTACTAAGAGCTCTTTATGCAACGATTTGGTCGAAGAAGAACTACCATGCAGCGAGATGTTCTGTTTTCATTGTTCAAGGGCGTTAGTGTGACAATGGCCCTTCAGTTTTGTCTCTGTGAACTTTCAAGGTATTATTGGCAGTAATAATAGACAGACTTATGAAATTACTGCCTCATTGGTCGATTGGTCGACTGCTGAGCATGAGGTCCTGGGTTCTCTAAGCGTTATTGGGTTTAAACGGTTTAAGAACTGAAGTAAAAAATGTCCCATGCAAGTGTGCGTAATTCTGAACTGCACAATTTCGAGAACGTAACCTAACCTGGAAATCATAATCCCATGACCAAAGCTTCGACAAATCTGCTACACCAGCCACTACACCAACGTCATCAATCATCAAATCATTTTGTTGGTTATAGTATGTGTTCCATTGAGGTTTCGTTGTAAAAACTTGAGAAAATTAATTTCGTTGTGTGTTTAGAAAGAGTGTTAGCGTTTTAGGATAGCAATTGCTGTGATAATGTTGCCCCTACTATGGAACACTGCGATATTAAATGAGAATGACACTGCAATAAACATACAATTCCAAAATGCATACAATACCGACATTTCTTTGTTTTTCTTACTCTATAAGGTAAAACAAATCAAAAATAATATCCACTTTCACGGCGAGTTGATACTGTTAAATTATGAAGATATTCTGTGAAAAAACTACTGGAAAAGTCTTCAGAGTACTAACACCACACATATGGTAAATGGTCTTCATTTTAACATAAAAATAATATCACACCTGTAATCCAATAAATGTTAGGCAAAGGTGCTCCTAATAGAACCTACATTTCGCCAGTTATGTTTAAGTCCTATGTAATAGGAGTCGAGCCCATTGCCATGCTATGATACAGTGGGTATGGAGTGGATGGATGGTATTCATTTTGTTAATTGCTCTTCACACTTCCACACGTTGTTTAAAACTGGTTGATATCGGTGTTTCTTACCCGACTACCCTGAGAAAAAACACTCATACAAACTGAGACGTCAGTCTCTTTTAAAGTCCGGACATAATCTTGGTCTAGCCGCATGAGGACCAGAGCCTCGGATGGTTTTTTCGGGATATAACTAAAGCGATCCTCCAAACTTTTCTCAATGCCAGAAAAAATCTACCGTCCTCTAGGTCGTAGTTGGATTAGCAAGTGAAGCTACATATAAGCACTCACAACTACATAGAATTCTCACTCGATCGCTTATCACCTACTCCTCAATCGACATTACTCCGAGAACCACTCGTACCTCCACACGAACGATGCGTAACGCGGTGGCTCGACGAAGCTCATTTCATGCTCTATTGTCGCATCTTGTGAAAGCAATCAGTCGCCACGACTTTTTTGTCGCTTATAATTACCGACGCCTATGTTCTAGTTAACATCGGCAGGAGAATGCAACTGGCGATCGGAAAACGTTCTACTCGAATGATCGAGACGTAATGGCGTCGCGAGTAATCGGACACACTTGGTTGTTGAATTGTTAAATAGTAACTGAGGAAACAGTTTTGTGGGATGTTACTAAATGGTTTTGGAGGCATAGAGTCATAGAGGATGGAGTGAAGTGCGAGGTGTATTTATTGTTAGGGAAATGGTGCTGATGTTGTTGTCAATATTGTCCTGTTTATTTGAATATTTACATGATTTACAAACTACAAATCTATAATAGTAATTAAATATGTAAAAGTATCAAAGGGTTATAGGGCGTCAAAAATTCCACATCGGTGGCAACAGGAAAACTGCCCAGAAGGCTGGCAGCATTGCCATCAAACGTGGTAATGCTGCCAGCCTTCTGGACAGGATTCTTTGCCCTCTGGTCATGTGAAGAGTGGACCAACCGCTTGGAGAAGGCTTTCCCGAAATACTAGGTTGGCACTCGGACCCCATATTTGGCAGGTGGAGTAAAGCTGTGACCGAGTGGCGTCTAAAGACTGGAAAGACATTGTTATCGTCGCGGAAATATCCTGGATGAGGCTGGCATAAGAACGTGGTGCTTGGCCCAAGTAAAGAGAAGTTTATAGTCAGCAGTGGGTGAAGTCGGGCTGTGGATGATGATGATGATGAATGATAGCGGTTTGTGGGTATGATGACATGTAAGTATTATTTCCAGATTCTGATGACCACCAGTGACTGTTGTGATGGTCAGCTGTGAGAGGATCCCAAACCAAAGAACGCACATGCAGTAGACTGCCATCGAATAAAATTGGCCTTTCATCACCAGTCTTAATTTTACTCATAAGTATTTAATTGCCATGATCATGTGGTACTTGGATTCACCTTTATCTGATAATCCATCCTGGGGCTAATAAAAGCTGCTATTATTGGAAGGCCTAATATTAACCTTTTGAACGCCAAAGCATAAAGGCACGCGCGTGCCCTCCACGGCAAGCCAGAATTTCACCTACCATTTTGTCACATATTTGTGTCGTTTTGTACATGGCACGTGCTTGCTTGTCACGTATATGTGACAATGGCATTCAAAAGTTTAAATAGGATTTCAATTAGGCTGCAAACGAAATAATTTAACACTTTTATTAAAAAGTTTCGTTAAAATACGTTTATATACCGTGATACCGTAACTACGGTATTTAAACTTATTTGATGACCTGGTTGATCCCTCTAGCGGTATTTTTCAGTACCAAACACATTCACTGAAACGTGTAGCAAGATCGATCGAAAAAATAAAAGTGTAATAAATTAAGAAACGTCGATTCTTCCAAAAAAAGAATGAATCTTGAAGCTATGCCTAACTCTTTTATATCACTTAACGGCTCGATGACCCCTTAACAGATTTATAAAAGGTTTTTGCAATATGATGACAATGTCAGACGATTAAAAACTTAATTATAAAGTGTGAAAGGTCTATTCTATATTATCAATTTATTATGTAAGAATTACAGGTTTACTGAGTATTTCAGATATTTATTGAGCAAGCTGTGAAAGGCTTATACTGTTGCTTTTCTTTATTTTTCAGACGAATGTATTTATGCGGAACGGGTGAAGCGATTTGAGATTTCAAGTCATGTTATGTGACTCTGAAATTACACGTTTCGTTTTTTGAGTTTGCAGTTTGTCGTGTCTAAATAATAATAGCCGTGCAGGTTGATCTTCAACGTTAAGCCTCGCTGGCCTAGGTCGGTCTGTGGATAGGTGACCAACATAACGTAACCGGGCTGCCTCCGTGCCTCGAAAAGCACGTTAAGCATTTACTTATGTATTTGTTATGTGCGTGCTGACGCACGAGTTCCAGAAGATTAAATGGAGGGTTACATAATAAAACCTTATTGTTTAAATTGGTATTAACGTGTTTAAAGTAAACGAAGTGCCTATGTAAGGATGGTATCGCGTATGGCGCGCGGTATTTCCGACTTATTTCCAAAAAAACACGGTTCCAGTTTTGAGTGTAAATAGATAGGTACTGGTTTCCACATAACTATGAAACACTAGAAAAAAAAAACAAAATGGGGTTTGGTTCATGCAATATTGAAATTGTCTCACATTTTGTCACAGTATGTAAAAAAGTAGATTCTATATCAATGTAAGAGATCGTTGATTAAAATGCCTTTTCAAAAGATCTATATAATGGATCCATTATAGTGTCTGATGAAATGCAGTGCATTTAGGAAGTGAAATCTATGTGTATGCATTGTTATATACCTATGCAGGTGAAATCAAATCACTTGTTTGGTAAATATTAGTTTTTTCGAGGGCGTTGACCGGGCTGAAAGTGTCACAAATTGTTTGGTTACGTTACAGTAGTCTGTAAGTATATTAACCTACCTAATGTTAGACTGATTCTGAATACTTGTGCATTTTTTTTTACTAAATGGATTGCTCTTACGATTCCGATTCAAGAATCAACCATATTGCCGGTGGTAATCAATTCATGGCTTACATTCAAAAGAAATAATCAAAACGAGTTAATTTGAGATTTGATTAAACTACAAAAAAAAACCATTTGGTGAAAATAACTTCTTCGATTTCTTTTGACACCAAAATATAGTTATGTATTTGAACTTAAATTATTTTCAGCACCCCGTAACCATAACACAAATTTTCGTTTTGCATAGTCTACGAGAGCCCTCTAATCATTTAATAGACTTACCACGAAATCCGTCAGTTGTTGAGTTTTCATTTCATTAGAAGTCTTCCAATGAAATTCGTGAAATAACTTTTTTTCAGTGTATCTGAAAAACAAAAACCAAATATTTTTTCAAATATGTTTGAACACCAATGATTCTTCAGTATTGTATTTTTACCCTTAACTTACTATCTTCTTAAACACCCACCCGTGTTAGCATTACCAAAAAAAAATCTGCTATACTGACTTAACCGTGCGGCTGCTACTCCGGTCCAACAGACCATCATAGTTCCATTGCTGTGGTTCACGAGAGCCCTCTTTTTGCGTCCGGATGCCTTAGATCTTCCCACATGGATACTGACAAGCGTCTCATTTTTATTGAAAGTCCCTTGTGACAAACACATCAAATATTTTGGACACCAATGATTATTAAGTATAGTATTTTTTACCCTTTACTTACTATCTTAAACAGCCACCCGTGTTAGTATTACCAAAAAAAATCTGCCATATCGACTTAACCATGCCGCTGCTACACCGGTCCAACAGACCATCGTTCCACTGGTTCAAAAGAGCCCTCTATAGCCCTCTAATCGTGTAATGGACTTCCCACGAAAACCGTCAGTTTTTGCGTCCGGATGCCTTCGATCTTACCACATGGATACTGACAAGCGTCTCGTTTTTATTTCATTGAAAGTCCCGTAGTTACGAGGTGTTGAATCATTTTGATTGGATGACTCAGAGGTGTTTGAATTGAATGTTTTTCTATTGATTGTTTTGAGAACAGTGGTGTTGGTTAATATAACAAATTTTGGAGTGCGTATCGTTGATGGATTGAAAAAAGGACTTGTAAGTAAGTACAGTAAAGTTTTTTTTTTTTCGGATTTGAAATCATCAAATGACCCCTCCTGCTCTGGGCGGAGTGGAAGGGAGTGTCCGACATTTACTGACTAAAACCCATCCATGTTCCTTCTTTGCCCTTTGTGTTCCAGGGCCGCCGTATCTCTTTCGAACAATCCCGCAGCCCGAGTAGATTCTTTGGAACAGTCATATAAGCTCAAGGATAGTTGGCAATGCATGCGTATATTGCATATATTCACTCTCATCAACATTGAATTATTTTTAATATCTACCATTTACATCACTTTTAGTTCACAACTCAATCGCATATTAATTCTACAAAGTCCACTCAATATACGGATCAAATAGAATACATAGTTTCAATCAATCATCATTAGTATCAATCAGTCAGTAAACGACGTATAACAACAAACGGACAGATAAATAAGTAGGTATATTAAGTAAAATTGCTTCTGGCAGGTTGTATGCAGTAAATCATACAACATTTGTATGAAATATGGGGAAAACCTATTACAACATGCATAGCCCGATACATGAATACAAGACTACAAAATAACGTAGCCTTCGATCTCTTCCATTTATACTGTATCCCGCAAAATCTCTAATCCAACTAATAAATCACTCCGTACAAATAATTTCTCGTTACTCAGACCGCATCTGTGTACCGAGCGTTACATTGAAGCGGTCGCTGCGACGGACTTACTTCTCAAAGAAACCTACGACATGCGCTTATAAAAAAGATCCAACCAGCCAATTTGTACCCTCGACCCGCAGCCACACGGTTGAGTTCCCGTTGGAAGAAAAAGTGTGATAGATCAAAACGGAATTAAAAAACTAATCGAAAATGAATGCACGTCGCCTCAGACGGCCGAGAAAGGAAAGCACGTATTTGTCGCGGTTCCGTAGGAAAAAAAATCTTATTTCATTCATAAAATGAGTCGCATTCAGAACGGAGGTTTTTTTTTTATTCGACGGACCGCGTTATTCATCGGGCGGCTTGATCGACGTGAAATGATGTCAAAACTAAGCTTTTTTTAGGGTTCTTTACATTTAACACACTGTTCACACTCGAACGGGCCCGTCACGGCTACGGATTTTCATAGTGAGGTTCCCAAGCTTGAGTTGATCTTATTTTAGTGACCTTACGTTTTTGTTTGAGGGTTATTTTAATCCTAACATACGTGATGACAAGAACTGTCGGTAGATTTAGGTTTAAGTAATATCACGCTTATATTACCTGAAATGGTAGACAGTGGTGTACAGTAGCCTACAGCTCGTCAGTATTGTTGTTACCCATGTTATAGGTAATGGCGATATTTTCAAACAAGCCTTAAAGCTTGGCCAGCCCTTATAATCTGCTTGCCCTAGGGGCTTGCTGTATTGTTGGCCCCTAGGCATGCCATTGGTTATAGGATCGGATGATGGTAATAGGAACAGACATATTCAATCACCCAGACGCAAAATTCGGAAGACGGGGCTGTTTCTGAAAAAATACTAATGCAAAATCGAATAACACAATCCAAGAACAAAATTCAGTAGTCGTGATCGCGGCCACTAGATCGAAGTTGGTTCGAATTTCAATAATAACTTCCCTTGTTTTCTTGTGTATCCTTGGCTGTTCACTTGATGGTACAGTGGAAGATCAAGATTTTAACCGCTCTACCCTTGGCCGTGAAACCCGACCAAATTAAACGAACAGGTGTAATTTTTTTTTTTTAACCCCTTTTTTCCCATTCCTATGCAAAGGCCTCCCTCCATTCCTTCTCAAGAAGTCTTGGATGGCTTCCTCGCGAGTTGGCGAGAAGAGGCACACCATCGTGAGAAGGTGTAATTAATAAAAAAAAAAACTTATTAACAATATTTCATTATTTTATTTTATCTTCATGATGGATTGAATATAGGGCGTCTTTGGTCTATTGGTCGCAGCTGAGCAAGGTCCTGAGTTCGATTCCCATTATTCCCATATTGGGTTTTTCCATGAGGAAGATCTCAGTAGCATCCACTGAGTCTAGATTTGTGCGTGGTTGATGGCAATAGGCTCGGCTCTATTACATAAGACTTAAACATAACAAACGAAATATAGGTGAACTGTTTCACCTCTGCCTCACTCTTCAGGGATAACATGCATGATGTTATGTTATGTTATGGATTGATTAAAAATTAACCGTCTTTGAACCTTAGATTGGTTTTAATAGAATCCAGTTTATATCCAGTTCTGTCGATCGATGACATAGCAACTGCTGAATATGCAAGCAATTCAAGGCAATATTATGATTTATGTGTTTACTTTAGTTAAAGCTCGCGCCTAGCACCTAAACCAGTGCAGATGTTTTGCATAGGTCAAGATTTTATACCTACACTACATTACTGACTAAGGATCAGTGACTGTCTCGTTGGTCTAGTGGTTGCAAGCGCGACTGCTGAGTGTGAGGTCTTGGGTTTGATTCCCAGGTCGGGCAAAGTGTTACTGGGTTTTTTCATCAGAAATTTCTTAGTAGCAGCTACGGAGTCTGAATTCGTGCCCGGTTGATGGCAATAAGCTCGTCCCCTATTAAATTCATGTTTAGCTAAGTGACGTGACTCCCGAAAATGACGGACTAGTTATTTTTTTAAGCATTCCCATGATATGGGTATCAAATGAAAGGGTTTGCTAAGAAAAATACGGACATAAAATGACGTCACTCTAAAGCGTGTTTTTATATGTCAGTTTTTTAACACATTGCCCTTTCTACTTCTTTCTAAGTTATCGTTGGAATGTTGTTTTCAAATGGAAAATTAAAAAAAATACCTTGACGTTTTGTAATTTCTGATGAATAACGGGTGTGGTATAGATACATCTCTGCCTTACCCTTTGGGGATTACAGGCGTGATACCCCTTTCTATGTCAGAATAAACATTTATCATTTTAACACATTTCCCTAGCTACAGTCTAACTAAGCAATAAAACAAACTCGCGCGCGACACCTATCTTACAAGGTGTGAACGTAAAATACAAAATGTCTTGTAAGCCCGCTAATAACGTCCTCGGTGTGAAGAAATAGCTTCAATATTTTATCGTACATTTGAAGTTATTATCGCTTCAGGGGAACTGAGATTGGGTAGATCGAATATTATGGAGGTACATAAATGTTCGGCGATCAATATTGCAATATTTTGAAATTGAATGCAAGAATTTAAGTTTTATTTAGAAGTTGCAATTTTTTGTTTACCGAACTAGTGCAATATTGATCATCGTCATCTTCCTGCCATTGTCCCGGATGATGATGATCAATGGACACAACTAGTTCGGTACAACGTTTTGAAATAGATAAGCAAGAGCATGTTTTAGTAAGTTTTAAGAATGCTAAATGCATGACAAGATGATCATATTCTTGATCATTTGTATTTAAAGCAACACATCTGTACTTGCGGGATATATTCCGTGATTGTTCTTCAGTATAAGTTTAGTTGTAAACCGTGAAAGCTTAAAACATTGTTTAAAAAGAACACGTCGATTTAAAAAAAAATAGCAAGTTCTAAATATAACTCCAATTCATCCGTTCAATTTCAAAATATTCTTTTTTTCTTGACTGCCTCGTTGGTCTAGTGGTTGCAACCGCAACTGCTGAGCATGAGGTCCTCGGGTTCGATTCCCGTGTAGGGCAAATTGCTGTAGGGTTTTTCTATCAGGAATTTCTCAGTAGCAGCCACGGAGTCTTGATTTGTGCCCGGTTGTTGGCAATAAGCTCACTCTCTATAATAATACATAACTGCCGAAATGTGGATACAGTACCTTCTATTAGATACACCTCTGCCTAACCCTTCGGGAATTATAGGTGTGATGATATCTCTTCCATTCAAAAATCTCCAGTTCCTAGAACTTCCAAAAACGCTTAGACTAAAATAACAAGTCCACTCCACATAATTAACACAGCGACCTCACACAGTCACAAAAACGCTATACAATATCTCAGCGATTCACGTACCAAAGAGAACAAAACTAGACTTTACATAAACGGCGAAAGTTTCCAACGTAACGCAATCATGATCACGACTCGATCCTTTGTGCGGATCGATCCGATACGATCCATCGATCTGTGCGTCGCGCCGTGTACGCATGCATTATGTACTCGCATTTTTAGGGACGGTTGCACTGTGCAGGTTAATGGGAGTTTAAAATATTTTTGTCAGAGATCTTTCGTTAAAAACAAAGGACTCGATAGCTCTTCGAAACCAAAGTCAAAGTAATTTTGTCAGATATGGTGACACATAAAACATCAATCACCTTTTCTGACTTATTATTGCTTGACTGTTCCATTTTTGACTCTGAAATACAATCCAAGGTAGGACACAACATGAGTCTCTGAATTTTTCCTAAAGATAAAACAAAAAAATAAATCACCACCATCATCATCATTTTCATCATCATTTCTTTTAACCATTGTTCAAGGAACTTGTGTAATACTACGGTTAGTAGTTTAGTTCGTTAAAGGAAACGATACTGTAATGTTACCAAATCTCTTCTAGGGTCAATAATTATGTTCTCTATGTGTGCTGATCTAAGCAGAGGCAATTTATTTACTTGATAAGCATGACTATTGCATAGTACCTATGGGACCTATATAACGGAGGGTTTTTTTTGTTTAATGATTTTACATTTTCTTATCTCACACCGTTGTGGACTGTGTCTTAGAATATCGTAGTCGCCAGACGCCTTCCAGAGTTACCAGATACAACTGATCACAAATATTTCACATAGAACGACTGACTAGTATTACTAAATTATCTATAAACAGCTTTTGAATTCTTGTTATACTGAATGGCAATTAAGACATCTCTCATTATCACCCCGGTCTTGACGAAGACCACAAAATCTTAATACACATCCAACTTTAATCAGAGCTTAAACCGCCGTTTAACCCTACAGTGCAACCGACCAGGTACTATGCCCAGAAACCCGATAGGCATCTAGCAATGGGATCGTTAGTTAGAGCAACTTGAAAGCTATTGCGGGCATTTTGCTCGAAATTAACAATTATGGTCTTACACTCGATTTGTATGTTCCAATGACCACATCGCGACGTGAAAGGGGAGCTTGAGAATAAGTTGTAGCCGGCAAAGATTTATTTTGAACAGTATTTAAGGGCATTTTCTATGTCCAAGTAATGGGACTGCGACGTACGTATATTCGATTCGTGGTGTTTGTAAAGTATCTTTTAGTGTTATGGGTTTTTGAATCATGGTGTCTGATGGTATGAAATGTGCTGTGTATGATATTGATGTCAGGTTCGATTAGGTTTGTTGACTGTGTTTGCGATGGAATTCTGACTGAGTAGGTTATTCTTGGTTTCTAAATATACAATCAATAATAACATAAATATAACATCACGCCTGTAATTCTCGAAGGGAGACAGAGAGAGGGGGCAGAGGAGTACCTAATAATTGTACACCAACATTTCGCCAGTTATGTTTAAATCCACATGGGATTTAAACAGGGGGCGAGTCTATTGTCAACCGGGCATAAATCCAGACTCCGTTTCTGCTACTAAAAAAATCCTGATGGAAAAACCCGACCCCGGAATCGAACTCAGAACCTCATGCTCAGCAGTAGGGCTTGCGGGACCAACGAGACAGTCAATAATAATAGCGATAAATCCTAGACATTCGTCCTATTAACTCCGCTTATCACCCTTACAACAACAGGAAAACAAAATGGTGCATTCGTGTTAACAAAATGGTATTTTTCTTATTTATTTTTTTGTACTCTACGAGTATCACAATGCAGTCCTATTTGACCCAAAGGTTGACTGGTAGAGAATGCCTTGTGGCATTAAGTCCGCCTTTGTACCACTTTTATACATGAAGTTTAAATAAATAAATAAGAAAACTGAAACACATACCACCCCAAAAATCCACGCAAACGAACTCACGAAAGCCTAACAAGAACAAAAACCACCACCATGTATAAAAAAAAAACACAAAAATGCAAACACAACCCTTACAGTACTTTCGAATCAGCATAATTACGCGATTCGAACGCAATTTGTAAGCAAACAATGTAATCGTTGAATGTGAATTCACGTACAAATAGTCGTCCATTAAAATGTACCAGTGTTGGACACCGGAAGAGGGGGTCGCACACGGTCTGCACGAATCGACAACCTTCGACATCACACAACGGTTAGAGATGGGGGTTGTCGATATCGAGGGGATATTGGTTGACAGGTTTATCGATAAGCAAAGGCTGTCCATTTTAAAGGTAATACTTATAAATTTTATTTTTGATATTCTATTTTTACTTGTATTTTACAATTAGATGACATATTATTACTGACCTTTTTATAACAATTTGTTTTTATTTATATTTGACATTCCATTTTTATTACGGATTACCTATTTACAGAAAATTAGATGACATATTATTAATCTTTTCAACACAATTTGTTTTTTTTTAAATAATACACATTGATCTTTTTTTTAAATAATTGGATTTTAATTTTTCCTTTTTTGACCTTTTGTTTTATTGTATTATTAATTATTTGAAATTGAATGTGGATTATTATCGATTTGAATTTGTTATTCTATATTTATTATCTTTGATATGTTTTTCGTAATCGTTTTCTTTGTAATGTTCTAATGGTACTGTTTTATTTTACATTTTACTTTACATAATTTCTACACAATGTATAATGTTCCGAAATAAATGACTTAAAGGGGTGTAGTTTTCTTTTATCTGTTAATAATGCATTGTTGTGTTTCAATTCTTATATTTTTTGCTTACATCTCTTAGCTTGCTCTCTGTTTTAAATAGGAGTAATTTCCACTAGTCCGGAGTAATGGTCGCTAATAGTTTTGACACAATCGTCGCTAGTATTAATAATTACACTTCCATAGTAATTTGCATTGATCATGATAGATAGTCCGAGAAAACACACATTAATGTCAAGAAAATAATGATTAATTGGTTTAAACGAGATCAATAATAAAATCATCAAACTTTAAAAATATGTAAGCGTAACCACACCTAATGCACTATAACCCAACTAAACAGTTATGATTCCCAACCGACTACATAACAAGAAAAAAAAAACACCCCGGAAATAAACTTTCCCTCAAAAAGAGACCTCCAAGACTCCAACCATTTAAGCGTGGCACGTTAAATCTCATCTTAGGAGCTAGGTAATTATCCTGGCGACACTCCAAACTGTCTCGCTCATTTCAATTAGCTCTCTTAAATATTCAATGTCTTTAAAATAGGCTGCGATTCCACGAAGCTGGGGCTAGTTCAGAAGTTTCATTAAAACCGGGGTTAATTGTTGACTCCAGTAGGAATGGTTTCGGTTTTATTTTTACGACATCACTCGACTTTTACGAGTTATGAAGAACAAGTTCGTTGCGTCCGATTTTGACAGTAAAGCCTGTGATTTGACGGTGTTAATTTTTAATGGTTTTTTGAATTTTGATTATGGTTTTAGGCGTGAGCGATGTGGGTTTGAACTGTTAAATGTTTTATGTGAGAATAATAAATTTAAGAAGTTAAATCCTTGATTAAGAACAAAATATATTTAATTACTTCCTTATTTAAATAAAATTATCGATCCATATCAACTCTGACATTATCTAATCTAACACACAAACCCAAACGTTATTCTAATTAACAATTCGCATACGTAACATGACTAATCACAAACACATCTCGAGTCCACTCACTCGATATCGATAACGTCGCCTAGATGTTTCCGCATCGACACATCGGGGCGCGCGGAATGCGTCGGGCGCATCCCTACGCACACGGACTGATGATCATTGCTGGCGCATGCTCTCTATAAATAATATGTTGTAAAACGATTTTCGATAGATTAATCTGAATCGTGAGCACGGTCGTGCGCCGGCGGCCACAAGAGGGATCTATTGTAGATCGAAGCTGATTTAGGAATGGTTTAGACGGTACGGGAAGAGTTGTCGTATTAATTGTGAATTACTTATAGTGTTACTTTGATTTGTTGATGGTAGTTCCTGTTCTGCATATGGTTGAAATAGGACCACAGGGTATGGAATGACAGGAGGGTTTTTCTCTAAATCCCGCAAACGGCACAACTGTCAATAGTTCACTTCATAGTTTAGCCTTCCTTTTCATACTTTTCATATTTTTTATAGATTTTTGGAGGCCCGATGGAGATATAAGTATCAGGGCCTATCATACCTAAGTCCGAATAGCCACCTGCTCACCGAATAAATTCAAAAATGAAACAGAAGCTGTATCAAATTATTTGCCAAGTAAGTTAACGGGAACTTAATCGTAGGTGGTGAAACAGGCCCTTAGACTAAGGCCAATCAGTCATAAAAGTTTGATGAATCTCTTTTCCAAGGTACCTTCTACATAACAAGTCAAAATGAGAAGCTGGCTGAAAATCAGAAAAAGAAGAAAAAAAAGAACATAATTATTCATCTGCACTAATATTATGAAGAGGAAAGATTTGCATTTTTGTGTGGTGTGTGTGTGTTTCTTTGTAATGAATAAACTCAAAAACTACTGTGCCGATTTCAAAAATGTTTTCACCATTAGAAAGCTACATTCACCTTGAGTAACATAGGCTATTTAAAAAAAAAATGACCGCCCCTGCGAAGCCAGGACGGGCCGCTAGTACGTTAATAAACGCATAACACAATGCGAAAAATGCCATAGACTTCCCATGCTAACTTAAAACTCGTGACTCCAAGTTACATTTCAGTAATAATTTACTGATTTTCTTCCTCACAGTGAGATTAAGCCATCAACGCAAGATGTATTGGACTAGCTTGAAGCGAGTTCAGTAACTTTAAGTTCTAACTTGATAAGATGGACTTCAAAGTGTAAACTTAGTCGTGATTACACGAAGAGTACCGACCAGGGCCGATCCATAGTGTGCCTGACTTCGCTTCACGAAGATATGAATCCTGGAAACTATTTATTGCTATGAGTTTTTCTTTCTTATATCTTCCTTATACTATGATTTACAGGCTTCAACAAAATAAATTTAAAAAAAAGTGTTCTAAAAAGTGTTTATTTATTTACTAATAGAGGTTCGGTGTTGAAAGAGGTTGATATTCAGTGGCCCAAAAAGTCTGACAACCAGTCTTACCAAGGGGTATCGTATTATCTAGTACTAACTGGCTTGTAGAGGTCAGATAGGCAGTCGCTCCATGTAAAATACTGGTATTCATCCGGTTAGACTGGAAGCCGACCACAACATTGTTGGGAAAAGCCTAGGCAGATTCCGTTCACCAACTCCTTCTTTGTACAAACATAATGTCTTAAGTATAGGATTTAATAGTCTTGGACCTATATAGTACACACACATTACTGGTCAACCAGCATTCATAAATAAAAATCGTTTAATTTAGTGTTCAATTAATTGGCCCCAACACTTCAGAAGAATTTGATATGACAAGCTCTACAATAGGTCACAATGGAAAAGTATAATCGACCGTGCTAAGACCCGCGACTATGCCTGAGGCATTAGTTGCTGGTGGTGACTACGACGTCCACAGGGTGACTTTCATCATTACCGCCAATTTACCGGAAATCTGCAGAAAACAGCAATATTTGAAACACAAAAACATACTGTACCCCGTTGAAATAAACAGTTTGTTAGTATCAGAGTGAGATATTAACAATAAAGGAATGCTATACTGGGATACCAAAATACCGGGATCCCGCAAGCAATATGCGCTGACTGGCAGTGCCCCGCGATTTCATGCGCCCGACTGTTTCGCTCCCCGCTCGGCTCCAATGGGTCATCTCGTGATGATAAAATATAGCCTATATCCTTCCTCAACGATTAGGCTGTCAAATCCAAAAAGTATTTTCAAATCGACCGGTAGTTCCAGAGACTAGCGGTCCAACAACTTGGTCATTGTTCCCAAGTTCATGTGACCCTATTCTATTTCAGTCGCAAGTTAATAGGCTTCTTTTGGGTTAACTCGTTCCATTGTCGACCGTTATTTCGTTGAGGTCAGGAGTAGGTCCATTTAATATATAAAAAAAACAAACGAACAAACGGGAATGAGAATGGTCAGTCCCGCAAATATTAGATTTAAATTATCTAGCGGGATCAAATTCCTTACCAACAATTCTAAAAGTTTCAGTATCTATTGCTTCCCCATCTATAAGATACATAGGCCTATGCCATTCCGCACGCGTGTGTCCGCGGCGCATAAATGTGCTGCGTCCTGTGGGACATTCCCACACACTACACTCGATCGGGACCACATCGGGACGCACGAACTCGGACGAGTATGTCCCGAGAAATGGGAGACATTTATCGTACTAGTGCTGTAAAATGGTAGGTTTTGCTTGGCTGGATTGTTTTTTTTTTTGAGGGCTTTTGCAATGAGTGAGGGATGAGCTTCCGAGTTTTGGTCAAGGGTTTGGTTTCCGGTTGTGGTGGATATTTCTATGGTCTACAAATAAATGGTAGTTCAGTAAGTATTTGTGCGTGTGTGATTTACATTTGATAACTTTTGGCCTTTCAGAAGAAAATAAATAAACATTAATCACTGCATCCATACCAATGAAAAAGGTGCAAAGGACAGAGATATCACAATCACACCTGTTAGGAGGAGATGTACCTAACGGTAGAACCACATCTTGCCAGTTTTGTTTAAGTACCATGTAGTAGGGAGCGAGCTATTGTCATCAACGAGGCACATACTCGTATTATGATCTTTGGGCCGCTACCGTCAAATTCAGAAAACAAATCAACATAGGTACTTTTTAATTCAATTCTATTTTTAAATGTGCAACACACCAAAAAGCTGCCAGTACTCACACAGGAAAATACATTCTTTCACATGAAAAATTCACTTTACACTTTCTTAAATGGAAACTTTAAGCCCCATAAAACTTTTCAAGCGTGCTTCACATAAGTTTTACGTTCAATACTATAACTTTACCAACTTTAACTCTGTACCCCGAAAAATTTGCACAATCTTACACATCTGACATAAGGTTCAAAATCGTCTGTATTCTCTTAGATCTAAGTGAAGATGTAACTTGGTATAGGTCTAAGGAGGCGTTAAATGTAAGTTAGTCGTATTGCGAATAACTATAAAGAGTTGGCCGTGTGCGAAGGCTTTATCTATGCCTTTTTGTATGCGTTTTATGATAAGCGAAGTGTCTATGAATAGTATGAAGTTTTCTTTGCGTTTTTTGAAATGTGTGATTTGTATGGACGATTTCATGAAAAGTGATATTTCCATACTAACATTTTTTTTCTTGGAAACTTCTGAACCGATTACATATGATGCAATTGCATACTATAGAGTGAAAAAAGGTGCGCTGCACTGGGTATCTTAAATTCTCAAAACACAGTCTATAAATATTCTAGTTTTCATTTTTTTGACCATACTCTTCTTTAGGTTTTAGGGGAGCTCGTGGCTTAATAATAACAGCCACTCGGGTCGATCTTTAGGTTAAGCCGTGCTTGCCTAAGGTGGTCCGTGGATGGGTGACCACCCATTACATACCGAGTTTCCTCCGTGCCTCGGAAAGCACGTTAAGCCGTTGGTCCCGGCTGTCGTTTGTAGATCTTTGACAGTCGTTACAGGTAGTCAATAGCCCGAAAGTCTGACAACCAGTTTTAACAAGGGGTATCGTACTGGGTTGTGAAGGTCAGATTGGTATACGCTCCATGTAAAATACTGGTATGGATAATAGGGAAAAAAGGCTAGGCAGTAGTTGAATCCAGTCGAATGACGTCTTTTTCTCTTTTGTTAAGCAATGACATAGACATAAAGTCCATGTGAGTTGCTCAAGCCAATTTCGCATCAATAAGTGTGATCACTCCTCTTTAATTTATTTACATAACATCTAGTCTGTAATCCCCAAAGGGTTAGGCAGAAGTGTACAAAATTATAGTATACCCACCAGTTATGTTAAGGTCTCACATAATAAGGGGCGAGCCTATTGCCATCAACCGGGCACAAATTTTCACTCCGTAGCTTCTACTGAGAAAATTCCTGATGGAAAAACCCAATAAACTGCCCGACCCGGGAATCGAACCCAGGACCTCATGCTCAGTAGTCGCGCTTGCGACCACTACACCAACGAGGCCGTCTCATTCGAATTTATTTCTGACTATAAAAACCTTATCATTTAGAACCGTGCGTAAATAATAGAACATACTTACACAACCAATAACCCACTACCATACGCCATTCAATACTTAATTACGCGTTCAACACAACAATGCACATTCGCACATTTGCGAGATTGAACCTAACTGATAGCTCGAGAACGCAATAACACTAATGCGTCCCGTGAAATGACACTCGATGGCAATTACTGATAGCTTCGGTGAATGTTAGTGAACGACAGTGTACTGACTGAGGGTCCTAATATGGAAACCATGCGAAATTCGTTTGTCATATGGATTGGTTAAGTCTTCTACTTTTTATTTTTTTTCGGATGGAAATCATCAAATAACCCCCTCCGCTCTGGGCGGAGTGGAAGGCAGTATCAGACTTTTACTGACTAAAACCCATCCATGTTCCTTCTTTGCCCTTTGTGTTCCAGGGCCGCGGTATCTCTTTCGAACTGTCCCGCAGCCCATACTCAGTCCCTCAGTGCTAGTTTCTGGTCCTGACTTGGCGCCATAAATGTTGGTCTTGTGCTACTCTTGAGGGTTTCTAGAAAGACCGGCCTCGGAGTTGTGAAAAAAGTCATAGATTCCAATAAAACTGATGAGAATTATCATTTTATTGGATTTTTTTTTGTGAACTGGTTATGCGAGATAACACTGTTGCACGATGTACTGGCATGCGAAGAACGGTTGGAAGTAGTTTATGAAAAACTTAATATGACCAGCAGAAGACTTTGCGAAATTATAAAGATGACGATTACTTTATTCAACCATCGCACGTAAGGGGAGTCGGATTGGCCGACGTGGTATGGTTCAAATGGTTGAACAATGTTTAGAAAAGTCATCAAAGGAATCATCTTTTACGGCGCGTTCGTGTTCCACGCGCGCCGCGCGCCTCAAAGAGATGTCAGCAAACAGGAAAGGGTCCGCAAGGGCCGATGCCTGCCGGGGCTGCGGGACTGTTCGAAATAGATACCGCGGCCCTGGAACACAAAGGGCAAAGAAGGAACATGGATGGGTTTTACTCAGTACAAGTGTAACACTCCCTTCCGCTCCACCCAGATCGGAAGGGAAGTCATTTGATGATTTCCCATCCAAAAAAAAAGTCAAGTAGACTGACTAAGTAATTGCTGATACTCCTTTGACTCTTACACGTCCCTGATTCTAACCCACTCAGCATTCATTAAAATATCGACCAATGTGCAGAATAAGGCACACTTTCGACACATGTGTGACAAGATCGCATTGTTACGTGCTAGCGCAGATCGCGGGCCGAACGGCGCGGTATCTGATCCAGGCGTACGGGCTGCTTTAGTCCATTTAACTTTAGTAGGTCGCGTGGGCTTTAAATGTCAGGTGTTGAAGATAATTTTGTTTCTTGATTTTTGGAGACACTGTTTCGTGTCGACTCTGACTTTCCTTGTCTTTAGATTTTGGTTTTGTTTGTACATTACCATGCATCGGATGGGGCAGCTCTTGCTTAGTCAAAATGTTTTCTTTAAGGCTCTCGTATAAAATATGAATAAATGGCTATTGCCCGGGACTTCACTCGCGTGGTAATTTTGATGAGTATGAGCGAGGAAAAAAAAAGATAGCCATGTACTTCCTCAGGATAAAATCTATCTTCTCGCCAAATTTCATTACGATCCCATCAGCTGTTTAGACGTGAAAAGGTAACAAACAAACAAACAGAGTTACTTTCGCATTTATAATATTAGTATGGAAAGTGTTTGGGAAATGCGTCAGGTCATTTTGTTATTGACTTAGCTATTTACTCTTAGGTAGAATACCAGCCTCTTAGTACATTACTGAGCGTCAAGAGCAAAGCGCAGAAAATACCTCCACCACCACCAACAACACAGGATACACTATCCTGGCGCAGACGAAAAAGTAGGCCCGACTGCAAAAAAATTTGGAATAGATACATCGCTGACATTACACAATTGATACATATAAATAAAATTCAGGAGAATAAATAGTAATAACAAAACTCATTTTTAAAATTTTTGTCTGTCTATCTGTCTGTTTGTTCCGGCTAATCTCCGAAACGGCTGGACTGATTTTGACGAGACTTCAACTGGCAGATAGCTGATTTTATAAGGTCTAAGAAAGGCTACTTTTATTTTAGAAAATTCTTTAGGGTTCCGTCCAAAAAATTAAAACCCTTGTAATTGTTAACAAAATCTGATTCAAACGGCTAATCTCCGAAACGGCTAGCCCGATTTTGACGGGATTTTTACTGGCAGGTAGCTAATGTTATAAGGAGTAACTAAGGCTACTTTTACTTACAAAAAAATGAAAACCCTTGAAATTAACAAAATCTGATTCAAAGCTAAGTCATATTTTTTTATAATAATTTCACGCGAACGAAGGTCACGGGAAACAGCTAGTATTCAATACAACAAGTCCATACACACATGTATATTGTAATAGTTTACAAAACAAACCGTTAGCATACTCCACTTGCATACAAAGTTAGACCTAATTACTTTCCTAAGTTATACCGGCGGGTTTAATTGCAATTGCATTCAATTAATATTACAATACCATTGTTTACAATTACAGGTCGCACCCCGGGCGATTGTAATACATTGAATGTTATATACAGGGTGTAAGCAATTGAATTTGTTCAGATAGAAATAATGTAGTGAGCTGTTGATTTTGACATAAAATAACATCTCGCCTGTAATTAGTGAAGGAATAGGCAGTAGCTAGTGTGCTTAATTATTTATTAGCCTGTACTGTTCCATTGCTGGGCCAAGGCCTCTCCTAATTCCTTTTATGAGCTCTTTTCCCGTGCCTCCTTGAACCAGCCCTCGCGGTACGCATCCAGATCGTCTCGTCACCTTTATCTGGCGGGCCTCGGCGGCGCGGTGTAGAGACTTACCCAGCGGTCATCGCGTGCCTATTATTTGCCAGTATATTTTTAAATCTCATGTGATAATTAAGAGCCAACCTATTACCACCAAAGCATATTCCAGGCACTGATGGAAGAACCATAAAATCAAGTGTTATTAACACTTGATTTTATTATGAAACTGTATAAAATCGAAAAAGCCTTTTGGTGTTTTCTTGTATGTTATTGCAAATCAAAAATCATTATTTAACTTTAACTTATTGTTGTTGCTCATACAGTTATAATAACAGCTTAAGCTTTAAGAAACTATTTTATCTTCTTTGAACACTGTTCCCACAATACCGCCATAAAGATGAATCTTACCTGAATTTTTTTCTTCAATACACAAAACTGACCAGTTTGAACTTTCCGACCTCATCACATAAACACCCTGTATACCGTAACACTGGTAGAATTCGTGTGAGGCAACTGTTTATCAAAAGAGTATGTTATAGCGTTCAATTAAAAAGTAATATGTATCACATGTTACAAAAAGCCTTGGAGCTGTTTGGTAATAAATATTTTTTTGTTCTCATATGTGGAGCAGTGTTAAATGTTTTTGTTTTGTTGTGCGACTGACAATAGGGTACTCTATTGCTTTCTGTTTCGTAATAGGTGAATGTGTATTAATACTATCAAGTGTATATATAGCCTGAGGGTCTCTGTACTTGAAACATTCTGTCGAGATCGGTAGTGACTTACTTAGAAAAAAAAAACATGTTTAGCGAAGCCTTGCAGAAAACCCTGTTACATTAATATATTTCATAGACTACACTAACTAATAGTTAATCTAGAGAGCTGTATGCATAAATAATGAATTAAAGTCGTAATTCCATTATGTTTGTGATAAAACAGCGAACAAAGGCCTGTAAGTGACGATAGCTTTAAAAGCGATTTGTATATCTACAACAAACTTCATCGGAATTTACATATTTAATGTCTTCGGTAGTTTATAGCATACATTATTACCAACAGGAATACGTCGTGAGGTAAGTTTTGAGTGTGAATGCCGATGATGATGTGCCGAGGGCAAGAGCTAGTACGTTCAATATTATCAATACAACCAAAATGGATGGCTATAAGAGTAGAGGAAGACCATGGATGGACTGTGCTCCACACAGTCCATCCATCGTTTCTTTAACAGTCGTTTCGTTTTTTTCTTTCTTTTTCTTTTCATATGGCAAGAATGGGCAAGAAAGGAGGTGACTGCTGATATAAAGAAAGAAAGAAAGAAAGAAAACATATTTATTTGGCACACGGCCACAGGTGCACACAACAAACAAATAAAAAAAAAATTAAAATAAGAAACTTAAATCTATACAATATAATACGTAAATTAAACAGAAAAAAAGAGACAATATTGTGTGCCTCACGGCTGCGCCAAATAGGCCCAGTTCAGCAAACTGCCGAGCAGCTAGTGCCCGACGCTGGTTTTCAACTGGACCCGAGATGGTGAGGTAGATATGACGAGTTATAGAAAAGTACGTAAGAAGAAGACGTGCTACGCCGTCCTCAAATAAATTGGGATAAGGGTGGGAGAATGATGATGATGATTGACATTTCCACTGTCGTCATGACGCTGAAACAATGTAATTTTGTCTATGGTCTCTGAAGTACTTCAAAATGTGCAAGTCATTACCATACTGAAAAGTCCTTAGAAACGTTATAAAACTGTCCTCCATAACTCATTCGTGCTTTAGTTGCAGCAACTGTTAAATACCAATAAGTACATCTAATAGAGTTTATTAGCAGCTTTGACAATCCAGAAATGTATCATGATACAGCAAGTTATGGTCAATATGGATTGCTTATGCTCTATGTCACAAGCTGAAGCGGGTTTCTGTAAGCTTTGTATGTACCCATTGCAAAGTAATTTGTTATCTTTATTTCTGTAGACTTGCTGGGTAGTTGTATTCATTCGAAAAGGTCCTTTTTAGCCATTGCTCGGTTTTATTTCAAATATTTGCTAAAAACATTAAATTTTTCGTAACTTAGTGTTATAATAAAACTAGCGTCCCGCCCCGGCTTCGCACGGCTGCAATATACATATAAACCTTCCTCTTGAATCACTCTATCTATTAAAAAAAACCGCACCAAAATCCGTTGCGTAGTTTGAAAGATCTAAGCATACATAGGGACAGACAGACAGACAGCGGGAAGCGACTTTGCTTTATACTATGTAGTGATTCTAAATTTGTGAAACAGATCGAAAAACATGTGTATCCAATATACTCGCTCCCGTTCACATACGCTTTAAACATACATGGTAAAATTTGTATGTTTGGAAACATGTAAGTATTTCGAACAATCTTACGCCAGCGGTTGTGCCCGCGTTGAGCTCGGTAATTGTCCCACGGGATCGTACTACCGGGATAAAAAGTATCCTGAGTGTTAATCCAGGTTATAAACAACTATCTGTGCACCAAATTTCATCCAAATCCGGTCAGTCGTTTTTGCGTGAAAGAGTAAAAAACATCCAGACATCCATAAATCATCACAAACTTTCGCATTTATAATTTTATTAAAAGTAGTTTATAATATTAATTAGGATAAAGACCCACTCCTCCTTAGCCTCCTTATTTGAACAGCGAAGGAGTCGGTCATAAAATTCAATTTGACAGCTGGTACCGCCATATTTTTAATAAATAATTCGGTCCCTCATTAGTACCTACATTTGACATTAGTGTCGGAACGGGCGATGAGATCCTACCTCCCAACCGCAAAAAGCACGCTAACCAGACCGAAATGAATCGTCTCAACGAGTGGCTGTGCGCTGTATGGCTCCCGAGCCGACCACGTGCTGGACCTTTGCCACGCCGCTCCAAAACCGCTTTTCTCCAACATAAACTATAATAGGACTAAGGTGAACCGCCCGCGGGTGTGATCGAGTGATTGAGTGCAGTGCGTAACTCCTGTGATCAAGTTGTGTGCTTCGAAGCAGGAAAGTCGCCAGCAGCCGCCATTTTGGATGAAGGTAAGGCGTGCTCCCCTCTAAATTCACGTATCCACGATCGCCCGTTCATCATCTTATTCTTTCTAGGCGATAACCGCAATCCTTATAAATACAGTCCACTTAAATCAAACTTTTCTCAAAATCGCCTACATAATTTGGTTCCTTTCCGACCATTTTTTGGTCCATTTCGAGCCGGATCCATTTCTTGATCCGTACAAGCCGGATTCATATCTTTGACCCTCCGTGCGAGCGAATCCATTTTTGGTCCTCCATACGAGCGGGTTCATTGTTTGATCCGCACGAGAAGGATTCATGATCCATATTCTCTATTATACCGCGTAGGTATCTTCTAGAAGTACCTACCTAGGTAGTTATAGCACCTAGCTATACTCCTAGTCCATTTATATACCCATTACGTGGTTATTTCCCGCACCCCAGTAGGTAATATACTTTTATGTAGCTGCCTACTGACATACCTAATTATTAATATTCCAACTATCATAGTTGTCTTGTAAATTCCATATTTCAAGCATCTTTTAGTTTTTCCGCTTATAGTTAATGCCTACCTAGGAATAACTACTACCGCATACACATTTAGATATTTATTATTTTACATAAAGAAAAATAGTGGGTACTTAGGTATTCTTAGTTTCGTTCGATCTTATTTACTTATACCCACATTAACATGTCGCAACAAAAGAAGCTTTGTATTTCGGGAGACAATGAGCTGACAATCTTGGAAGCTAAACGTAATATTTTATTTGAGCGTGTTCAAAACATTTACGAGCGCTCAAAAACCGCTACTTCTTCCGAAATTAGTAAAGAATCGTTTCTTAGTTATTGTATAACAGTAGATAGTATTCGAACAGACTTTCATAAGTTGTTAGACGCTTATAACGCAAAATTACTTTCTATTAATCCCGATTCCCAGCCGAATTACCAGACGTACACTGCATTCGAGGATCTTTATTGTATTATCAAGCGTATACAATCGCAATTGGAGGGTAAGGCGGACCTCAGTGCCGCCACACCGGCCGTTCGAGCGCCGAGACTACCTCCAATTGAACTTATGTCGTTTGATGGCGACATACGGAACTGGCCATTATTCTATGCTAGTTTTAAATCTACAGTGCACGATAATGGCTCTCTGACCGATGCTGACAGGTTGTACTATTTAATAGGTAAGCTGTCGCCAAAGGCACAGTCCGTATTTGCAGGTGTCACACCCAGTGCTGAGAATTATCGGGTCATATTCCAGTCACTCCTGGATAGGTATCAGGATACTCGTGTCCTCGCGTCTACTTACTTTGATCAGGCTTTAAATCTTAAATTGTCCGGTCCCGCGTCTGTTTCGAATTTCGAACTGTTTATAGATAACTTTGCTACCGCAGTTAATTCCCTTAAAAACTTAAAATTAAAAGATCTTTCCGACTTTATGTTATTACAACTTGCTTTAAAAAAGTTCGACACGGAAACCATTCGCGCCTTCGAGATGACGGAACGTAATCATAAAATACCCACACTAGATAGTTTTATTACCTTCGTCAAAGATCAGTGCCGAATATATCATAATACGCAGCCTAGTTCATCTAGCTCGTCTAATTATAATAATGGTAAACAAAGGTCGAATAAATCGCGAAATAGTACTAACTCGGTCCCTAATCCACAATCTTACGTAGCATGTTCGGAACTTAATAATAATAATTCGCACAAGTGTTTGTGCAGTAATATTGTGCACGAACACTATTTTAAATGTCCCGCTTTTAATAATTTAAGTCCGACTGCTCGTTTCAAATGCGTTAAAGAAAATAAAGTTTGCGTTAATTGTTTAAGTATAAAACATAAATCCAGTAATTGTTCGAGTAAAACAACGTGTCGCTCATGCAATCAGCGTCATCACAGCTTATTGCATTTCGATAAACAAGTACAGACTGCCGATACCACGGTGGCTTCGCCTTCCGCGTCTCAGTCCGAAGTATCGCTGTGTACGACGTCCGTTGCGTATGCACGCGGCCAACGCTCGCGCACTTGTCATGTTCAGCGCGATGCCAAGCCGCAATGTATGGCGTCTACGACGGTTTTGTTGGCGACAGCGCAAGTCATTGTGTACGATGTTCATGATAAACCTCTCAAAATTCGTGTTTTGCTTGACAGCGCTTCACAAAGTAATTTTATTACTTCTGATTGTTTCAAACGCCTAGGACTGTGGAATAACTTTAAAAATACTAACTTAGTAGTTAAGGGGATCGGTGGGTCAGAAAAATCTTGTAAGGGTTCCGTAGATTTTAAAATACATTCCCGTTTTAATAAGGATATTAATTTTAACATTTCCTCGCTTATCGTGGAACGTGTTACGGACACATTGCCGAACGCTCATGTAGACGTGTCCTTACTTACGCACCTCGAGATGTTACCGCTCGCAGATTCTGACTTTGCGCAGCCGGGAAACATCGATGCTTTGATTGGAGCATCAGTCTTACCGCATTTGTTTCTACCTAACGTTGTACGTAGTAAACAACATAATTTGCCACCCGCTATTGAGACGGTATTGGGGTATGTGATTATGGGTACTGTACCTACGTCACATATTTCTCATTATACTACGTCTTGTTGTGCTGTTCTTCAAGAAAATAATATTAATTCTCTTCTCAAGCGATTCTGGGAGCTTGAAGAGATCTTCGCACCGCCCTCGTTGAGCCGTAAGGATCTCGAGTGTGAAGAACAGTTCCGCACTACCACTATTCGCGACGATAGTGGTAGATATGTTGTGGCGTTACCTTTTTGTGGTGACCCATATTCGCTAGGCGACTCGTACGCTGCTGCGCTTAGACGCTTCTATTGTTTAGAACGCAAACTTGATGCTTCGCTCAAGTTGCGCGGCGCCTATAATGACGTCATGCGTGACTACATAAATAAGGGTTTTTTGAGTCCGGTTGTCAAACACGAGGACAATTCTCTTCCCTCGTATTATATTCCGCATCACGGCGTAGTTCGCGAAGATAAGGCCACCACTAAACTCCGCGTGGTTTTAGATGCTAGTTGCAAGACTACATCGGGTCAGTCGATCAATGACATTTTGCATGCCGGCCCTAATCTACAGGGTGACTTATTTAACATTATAATAAAGTTTCGTCTTTTCCAAGTCGCTCTGTCAGCTGATTGCCGCCAAATGTTTCTCAATATCGGCGTTCGTGAATCTGACCGTAGATTTCAAAGGATTTTATATCGTTTTGATAATAGTGAACCTTTATCCGTGTATCAGTTTAACCGTGTTTGTTTTGGACTCAAGTCCAGTCCATATCACGCATTACGAGTTGTCCGCCAGTTGATCGCTGATGAAGGCGACAACTATCCCGCTGCAGTAGCTGTTGCTACCTCCGCTTTATATATGGATGACATCGCTTGTAGTGTCTCATCCGTTCCGCAAGCAATTTCGCTTTGTGAAGAGCTTATTCAGCTTTTCAAGCGAGGCCAATTTGATCTTGTCAAATGGACAAGCAACAATAAAGAGGTTCTCGCACACTTACCTGATTCTCATAAAGCTTCTCCAGACATTGAGTTTGAGAAGTCTGTACCGCATAAGGTTCTCGGTTTACGCTGGGATAAATCCTGTGATAGTTTTCGGTTTGACGTCGCACCACCTGATGATAAGTGCACCAAGCGTACTATGCTGTCCACAGTGGCTCGACTATGGGATATAATGGGTTTTGTGGCTCCCACAATTTTGTACGCCAAGCTCTTGATAAAAGAGCTTTGGTTATCAAAGTGTGAGTGGGATGACGCACCTCCCGACCATATTGTCACCACTTGGAAGCAATTTTGCATTGAACTTTCTGCGCTCAATCAAATTGTTATACCGCGTCATCTTGGGTTGGTCGACGGATGTACTGTCAACTTAATAGGTTTTGCCGACGCTAGCGAACGTGCTTACGGCGGAGTCGTATATTTGCAAGTCCGCATTGGTACTAACTACTCGGTGCAGTTAGTTTGTGCCAAGTCCAAGGTCTCGCCTGTCAAAACCATTTCGGTTGCGAGACTGGAGTTGTGCGCGGCCCTTCTGTTGTCTCAATTGCTCCGCAAGGTTCAAGACACAGTTTCGCCCCACTACCCCATCAATAAAATATACGCATTTTCCGACTCCAAGGTAGTGCTCGCTTGGATTTATTCCTCTCCGCACCGCTGGCAGACTTTCGTCGCCAACCGCGTTACTAAATTAATAGAACTTGTTCCTGCTACTTGCTTCAATCACGTCGCCGGTATTGAGAATCCTGCTGATTGCCTTTCTCGTGGTGTTACTCCTCTCAAACTTCTGCAACATTCTTTGTGGTATCGTGGACCTCCTTGGATTTCCCATGATCCGTCAGAGTGGCCCATACAATCTTGTAACCACAGTGCAGAGGCCGAGGATGTACCCGAACGGAAGTCTGTTTCTCATCCCGTGTTCGTTGAGGTTGCGGAATCTCCGATTTATGCACTCGCGCTACGCATGTCGTCGTGGTCTAAGTTACTACGCGCCATCGTTTACGTCTGCAGGTTTCTTAGGCAACTACCTAATGGGACTTTTATTTCAAGCTCTGATCTTGAATTTGCAGAGTATAAATTATTGCGAGTTGTACAGGCTGTTCATTTTGGTAACGACATTCAAAATTTAAAAAATAATATATCTTGTTCTCCCCCGCTTCTTAAACTCAAGCCGTTTCTCGATGAGCACGGCATCATACGCGTTGGCGGTCGTCTGTCAAATTCAGACGAACCTTACAACTACAAGCATCCTTATGTCTTACCGCGTCATGACCATGTTGTCGACCTCCTTGTTGATTTTTATCACAAGAAACATCTCCATGCCGGTCCAGAGCAGCTTATGTCCTTACTCAGGCATAAATATTGGGTTTTATCTGCACGGCGAATAATTCGCCATAGAATACATAAATGTAACGTCTGTTTTAGATTCCGTCCTCGTCCGGTCTTTCCTCTCATGGCCGACCTTCCTAGCCAGCGCGTCAACCAGGTAGATAAGGCGTTCACACATACCGGTTGTGATTACGCAGGACCGCTGCAGTACACGCCAGTGCGTGGCCGAGGTGTTAAAAGCCGTAAAGCTTGGCTATGCATTTTTACATGCTTAACAACGCGCGCTACGCACATTGAAGTTGCGACGGATCTAAGCACGGTATCATTTCTGGCAGCCCTAAAACGATTTCTCTCGCGACGCGGCCCTATACAGTGTTTGCACACGGACAACGGTACTTGTTTCGTGGGTGCAAATTCTTATTTACGCGATCTTTATAAGTTTCTCAATAACGAATATCGAACACGGTTACAGGAAGAACTTTCCATAAATCACATTGATTGGAAGTTTATTCCGCCTGCTTCGCCACATTTCGGTGGATGTTGGGAAAGCATGGTCAAAGTAATTAAAACGCATCTCTTCAAAGTCATAGGTCAACAGATCCTCTCTTATGAAGAGCTTTTAACTGTCCTTGCTCAAGTCGAGGCACTGGTTAACTCGCGGCCGCTCACAGCACTGAGTAGTGACCCTGCTGAGCCATCCGCGTTAACTCCTGCGCATTTCTTGAACACAGCGCCATTGTCGTCACTTCCCGCTCCTGAAGCAGACTCTTCTAGCTTGCTTCAGAGACATACTCTGCTTGATAAACTCGTGCAGTCGTTCTGGCAGCGCTGGCGTTCAGAATACCTTCACCAGCTTCAGGCTAGATCCAAATGGAATAGTTCTGCATCCCCTATACAGGAGGGTACGTTGGTCATTGTCATAAATGATAATTCTCCGCCGCTTTCATGGCCCTTAGCCATTGTTGAGAAACTACATACATCTAAAGACGGTACAACCCGCGTTGTTACTGTGAAAACCGCGAAGGGTAGTTACATACGCCCTGTTGTACGTCTCTGTCCGCTACCAACTCAGTGAGTGAGATCTAGCCTGAAGTTGGATCTCCCTCTTAGTTTAGGTATTTAGTTAGTAGTTTTCGTTATAATTATTCCGCTTAAGTTGATTTAGATCAATTTAATATCATAACGCTGTCTAAGCCTGTGGATAGGTTATGCGGTAGTACACCTAACATAGCTTATTTTATCTTATTTTTTGTCCCTTTTAAAGGCAACCCTTTAAAGCCGGGGGGAAATGGTACCGCCATATTTTTAATAAATAATTCGGTCCCTCATTAGTACCTACATTTGACATTAGTGTCGGAACGGGCGATGAGATCCTACCTCCCAACCGCAAAAAGCACGCTAACCAGACCGAAATGAATCGTCTCAACGAGTGGCTGTGCGCTGTATGGCTCCCGAGCCGACCACGTGCTGGACCTTTGCCACGCCGCTCCAAAACCGCTTTTCTCCAACATAAACTATAATAGGACTAAGGTGAACCGCCCGCGGGTGTGATCGAGTGATTGAGTGCAGTGCGTAACTCCTGTGATCAAGTTGTGTGCTTCGAAGCAGGAAAGTCGCCAGCAGCCGCCATTTTGGATGAAGGTAAGGCGTGCTCCCCTCTAAATTCACGTATCCACGATCGCCCGTTCATCATCTTATTCTTTCTAGGCGATAACCGCAATCCTTATAAATACAGTCCACTTAAATCAAACTTTTCTCAAAATCGCCTACATAATTTGGTTCCTTTCCGACCAACAGCTGTCATTTTCAAATGGGTACCACCCATTGAAAATGAATGAATCACTCTAGTCATAACCTCTACAGCTCTCAACTTGTCCCATACAAAATGACGAATGCTAGCCGCTGGCTCACCGCGACACCATACATCATGCATCAGGTAATTGTTGCCTCCAGTTCCTGTGGACCTAGCCTGAAGCTCCAGGTGATTAATCTAGCACTGCAAGTGGATTGGAACCTATTACCGATTTGATTGAGTTATGGTGGGTCTTGTGAAGGATATGACACCTTATGCATTATATCGGACCTATACCTGGCATGGATTGTTGGTTGATGTCAGTATATAAGGTCAAATATAGATGGACAATTTTAACATAGCGTTCAGTACGTCTAACTAAAGATATCCAAGCAAAAAAAAAACACTGATTAAAGTGATTTTATTTTGACCTAAAATAATAAATTGCAACTACTCTAGAATAAACACATCTATTATGGGTAGTTACTTGCACTCGCGCCCATCCGCGCGCGTTCTCGTGAGTAGGTGCCCAGTCAGTTCTATTGATATAATTCTGTATTTAACCATAGTAACTTTCAGTTGACTCATTTTAAGTGTATTTTCAGTAGCTGGTTTTTTTTTGTAAGTATCTAATGCGTTTTTCTCATTTTTTTTTTTACCATTTTGTCCTTATTTTGGTGCTCTGGATGATTTCTAAAAGTTTGTCCATCCATTTTAATGGGACCTTATATAAATAGAAAAAAAACCGCCCAAGTTCTGTAAGACATTGCCTAATTTCATGATTCCAGGTCAACGAGAAGTACCCTATAGGTTTTGATTCCCTTATGAAATAAAAAAATATGTGACATAAGCGGTCATACCTTATGATTGTGTTGACTTAAAAGTTTGATTTTTTCACTGGTCCAAGGTATAGCAGGCCTGAGTTTTTTGTGCCCAGGTCACAAAAAACTCAGGCCTGCTATACCTTATGAGTCATGACAGACGGACTGACGGAAAATAAAGTGTTCCTATAAGGGCTCCGTTTGTATCCGACTACGGCGAAGCCAAAAGGAAGGGTTATGATTTTAGCAGTCTATGTATGTATGTATGTTTGTATTTACGTATGTTCCTCCGTAGCGCCTAAACTATTCATCCGATTTTGATGAATAAGGTGTCAATCGATTCGTTATTATAGCCCGGGTAACATAAGCTACATTTTAACCGACTTCAACAATAGGAGGTGTCGATTTTATCTTGTAAACCCCGAATTTAATTAGTCAGGTGTTTAGTTGAAGTGTGTATACCACACAAATTCTTGTTGCTCACTGAAGTACGGAACCCTAATTAAGATTTTACTGAACATCACGGCTGTTTTCCCGGAAGGTTAGGCAGAGGTGTACCTATCTATAGTAGACCCATAATACCCATGTATGGAAGCCTATTGGTGGTGAGCTATTCCTTTCAACTGGTTTGAGAATTTCCTGATTGAAAGCCATAATAAAATTTTGCCTGAATATCAGTAGCAGCGCTTCAAAGAAGCAAGTTATATACCTATAGCTTCGGCCAAAATGCTATAGCCTTTTGCGAGCTATCTGTGCCTCTGACAGCACTATTCAAATGTCTTGTCTCAGTAGGTAAGCACTATCGCAACTTATTCCAAAGACAGATAATTTAAAATATATATATATAGTCAGTCATCCGCAAAAAACTTGCTTCACTGATGCATCGAACGAGGATCAGTAACAATAGTATCCTGAAAGTGCTGGCGGAGAGTCCCTACTCCCCTTTTCTGAGGCACTTTGTGGAGAGGATGGTCAACTAGGTGGCTGATCTCTCGCTTGATCGTTCTCTGAGCAACCTGCCTCGGACAGTAAATTTGTTATGACTGTGAGTTTTTGTATTACTAACATTAGGAATAAGGTTTTTTCTTACTAACAAAATGGATTGTATTGTTGTCCGAAACTGAATATATAAATAAATAAATAAATATATCTTATCACCTCTATCTTTTTATTATGTCTTCTTTTCCCATATAAATAAATCAACCAATAAAAGAATTCACTTGACACCCACGAGACACGCGTTAAGGGCAAATTATTTCGACTAGAAAAAGATAAATAAAGCTTCCCCTTTGCCGAATAAACGGCAATAAATCGACATGCCCTTATGTCAACAGCGTATTAGTGAATACTGAAACACCAATATAACATGATCTCCTAAATTCTACGCGCAATTTACGCAGAGAGCTCAACTTATACTAGACACGTTAAGCCCTCAGATTTGTCGCGGGTAAATCACGCGAAAAATCCGACGATAAACGTCTATATCCGCTTTTCCCACACATTTTCGCGTTTCCCTCTCTCATGTGCTCACTTAATATGATGGTGTTTGCCCTTTCTCCCCCATGCTACTAAGTGAATCAACCACCAAACAAAACTCAACCTTATCTTTAACAAATAGAACACAATTTCTAACAACCACATTAAAATAAAAATACGCGTTCTTTTTTCAGAAAAGCTACACATGACATCACTTGATTCTAAACACAAACAGAATATGGTTGACTTTCCTTTGACAGTAAAGTTGGCTTATAGGCAGTTTTTCTTTTAAAGGGGAAACTCGGGTGACATTGTTACACAGTGTATTGCACATTATTGGTGATTGAATGGCGTACTTAACTGGTAGAGGCGACAACTTTGATAAGGTGCCCCTGTGTGGATTACATGGAACGAGGAAGTTAGACATAAATTGTATTGGCGTAATATGTTGTGGGATATTCGATACATTTTTATTATGGGTGGTTGTTCGTGTATTACTTGTATTGAATATTGATGCAGGAAATTTTATTAAATTGATAGGGGAAATTGTTACATGTGTGGACTTTTATATGATTGAGGGAATTATGATAACTTCTTAAGCATATCGAGACAACAGAGACAGGTGTGGTAAAATTAATGATTGATGCTTGTGAAATGGCCAGCGCTGTAAGTTCTGTTAAAAAAAAAAAAAAAACCCAAGCAATGTTTGCTTAGAAAATTTGACTTCGTGGTATGAACTCATATCAGAAAACGAAAAATGAAAGGGCAGGACATTGACATGGCAATGGCATTACTAAATGGCATCGCTGCTGTCCATAAGCACCAAGATGGCAAAGATAGTTCTCTTTCTTGTGAAGGACTCTTGTCTTAGAAGGACTAATTCCATCACAGGTTATTAAAATATATATGTTTAAATGCAGTATTAATCATGAAAAAAAATACTCAATAAATAATACTTATTTACCGACGTATCTGTCGTAATTTCTAACTAAATCAGGTATTACAAATTGTGGTTTAGTATCAATTGTAATGGAGTACATACAAATAGATTGTAACCGCAGTCTGCCGTATATAGATTCAATTGTACGATATCCATATAATTATATTTCTTTCCATTTCAAATAATAAAAAGGTATTGGGTAATAAGTAGTCATTCTGATACATAGATTAGGATTTATGTAGAGTAAAACGTTTCCACTACTGGAATACAAGTCTCCTTTCTTGTAAATCAAAGTGGGGTTCTATATCTACCGGGCGGGTCCAAATTGGTAGATGATTTGAAAACTATCGATGAAAATTTCACCAATTAAAAAACAGTGGCGATGAAAAAAATTACATGAGCGTGTCGACTGAACCTACTACCTACATAAATAACCTAGATTTTTCATTACCTACATGAATTAATCAAAGAAAAAGAAAGTAGCCAATTGGCCCATGTTCCCTAAACCACAAAACATACTTTCTGTACATAACACTCAATTATTACTACAGGTACAATTTTATTATAACAAGGTAAGTAGAAAATAATTTAATTTTTCTAACAAGTCCAGTATAGCTCGGAGTAGACAGAGGTACAAATTAACACGTTCCAGGCGCCATATTGGTTTGGAAGCGCGTACGCAGCGAAAGCAAGGCTAAGGAGGTTTTACACTGGTTTGAAAGTTCGCAGCGATTTCTTTCGATAATATTTAAAAACAATAGCTGCGTGAAAACACGAAATAAATTTCAGTCCATCCTTACTATCATTACATAACGAGTTTCCTTCGAGCCTCGGAAAGCACTTTAAGCCGTTGGTCCCGGCTATCATTTGTTGATCTTTGGACAGTCGTTGCAGGCAGTCAGTGGCCCGAAAGTATGACAACCAGTCTTAGCAAGGGGTGTCATATTACTCAGTACTAATTGGGTTTTGGAGGTCAGATAGGCAGTCACTCCATGTAAAATACTAGTAGTTTTCTTACTAAGTTGGGGTTGGCTTCTAGTCAAACAGGATGCAGCACAATACTAGCATTTCACATGCAGCGATTATCTACCTGACCTCCACAACTCAATTATCGGGTAATACCTCTTGGTAAGACTGTTCGTCACACGTTCGGCCTTTTTTATCCATATCGACTGACGAAGATCTGCAAATGACAGCCGGGGCCCAACTGTGTAATGTGCTACGTATAAGAAACAAACCGCAGTAAATCGCGAGTACAGTATAAACTCCTCCTAACATAGAGCAGTTAATACCCCCATTCGATTAATAGCAACACGCTGCAATAACGTGAACACGGTGTCCCGCTGTTGAGCGTGCCAGTCGTAATGCACTTATTAGTATTGTAACACAAAATCACATATCACTGTGACGTGACATATCGATCGTGTGTGCGCTCATTTGTTTCTGTTAATGCGAACACGATTGCTTTAATTGATTTTGTTTGGTTGGTAGTGTGTGTTTTTTTTTTGGTCCTGTTACTAGGAGACTGCCGAGCATAAGGTTCTCAGTCGAGCAGTGGGTATGTTATTGGGTTTTTCAATCAGGAATTGCTCCGGAAATGCCTCAGTCTGGATTTGTGACCAGTTGATGACAATAGGGTCGCTAGCCGAGTTACGTGGGGCGACAAAACCGGCGAAATATGGATGACATGTAGGTACACCTCTGCCTTACCCTTAGGGAGTTGGGCGTGATGTTATCGGGACCAAAGGTGGAAAAAGTAGGTCTGTTAGTATTTTTCTAAGAATTGACTCGGTTGTTGATTTAATGGTACTTAACAGAGATGAAGAAAATACTGGTGTTCAGTTCCTACATGACTGTGTGTGCTCAAACACAGGTGCACGACTACTGTCTCTATTCCCTTACTCTCATAATGAAATAGAAAGAGATACTTTGCGATATTCTTTCCAAAATGAACTTTAATTTAGTCTTGAGATACCTCTAGTTCAGCAGCTACTATCTTATCCACTTTATCACCCATCCCAAAGCCGACCTTTCCCAAACCCACACACACATACACACATTCAACAAAATTATATCTCACGTGACGTCATTCTCACTTTCTCAATCACAACATAAACAATTATAACACACAACAGTAATAGCTAAACAGATTTCCATTAAGCACAACAGCGCGCGGACCCGTTGTGCGGAACAAATGCCAAAGCGCTTAGCGTATCTCAAGCCATAATCTAAGGCAGCGGTCGAATGCGCTGCAGCGCTGTGTGATGCAACTGCGAATTAAATAATTTCGAATGTTAGCGTTCTATTTTGGAATGAGGTTGTATTGTTTTGGATTTAAATGTAGAATGTGTTAGAATGGGGTGGCCATATTGTGAGGTTTTATTTTAGACTAACTGTCAAACTGACTTCAATCAATGTCAAATCAAATCAGTTTGTTGCAAACATGTTGTACAGGGGTTGGAATAATGTTATAAGGTATCAAATATGCACCCTGTAAGGGCACAGCAAAACAAAAAAAAATACATTTTTACAAAATTATTACAATTACTTACTAAAAAAATATATATATTATTATGTCAAAATAAATAGGTAATAAATAAGAGGAATAAGTCTGAAATCGCCAACCCGTCTTGAGCAAGCGTGGTGATCAATGCTCGTGCCTTCTCTGTATGAGAAGAGGCCTTTGCCCAGCAGTGGGACAGTAACAGGCTGGTATTATTAAGAGGAATAGAAGCAATGGGAAGTCAGTATCCTATGGTAGTTTTAGATTCCAAATTATTTCAAATGAACATTTCACTAACAAAGATTCGAATTTCAACGTTAAGATTATGTTAATGATATAACATAGATATACCTAGGTACACACCTCACATATTTAAATACTACAATAATGTTAAAATAAGGATTTTTGAGGAATCTACAGCGATAATCAGCTATTTAAAAGCTTCGAAATAACAATACAAACGTTCTACGTATTTATTTAATTTTGTGGTCCAAGTCCAAGTGTCCTGCTACTTAGCATGTTCCACATTACTGAAAGGTCTTAGTCGTGCAAACTGTCTCCAAGGGTCATTATTTGTGAATAAAATAATGCCTACATGTATAAGGCATTATTTTATTCTAAGTGGTTAGATTAATACTTTCGCAAGTGTAGGTAAATCTAAATTAGTCATTTACCATCATATTATTGTTCTTGTTCTATATATCTGACCATAGTGTAGGTCAGAGAAACACGTTTTATGATGTTTTATGTCTTTCTCCTCTGTCAGGCGTCGTTCAATCATTTACTCCTATGTCTACCCAAATCTATCATTCCTTACCCAATCCATCCATCTCTGTTTTATCCTTCATCACCCGTAAGTGTTTCTTTTATCAATCAAAACATTTGAAAAATTCAAATATTCCAACCATTCTATTTTTCCATTGATCACCATTATGAACAGTTCCTAACAGTCAAATCAAGCCACTGGTACGAAATAAAAAATTGTATTAACCTCTAGCACTCGTATGGTCCAAATCAAAGGTCACATCATAATAATTTGTAAAACACGTGACCGTTCAAGATGGCCGCCTATCACGTCTGATTTGAAATTTGAATTCTCTTGTCGTAATAAAATCATGCACGTATGGCGGTTGGCAATTGTTTGGAGCTTTTTTTTTTCTTTTGGTCGTTCAAAGATGCTGTTAATGATTTTGATAAAGTAAAATAAAAAAGTAATAGTAGCGTGTAATTGCTGTTACATTTTTATTTGCTCTTGAAATATGGATAAAATGAATCATATAAGAATCTTAGGTTTATTTATTTAAAATTCATATACAAAAGTGGTACATAGGCGGACTTAATACCACAAGGCATTCTCTACCAGTCAACCTTAGGGTCAAATAGGACAGCATTGTGATAGAGTACAAAAAAAAACCATTTTGTTAACATAAATTGATATACATAAATAGGTACAAACTAATATATATTTACAAATAAAATGAAATGAACTAATATATATACATACAAATAGTCCAAAATTCAAAGGTTTCAAAAGCGTTCATGACTGCAATGGTCTGTCTTTGCGTTTGGCCTGTTTCTCCTAATCCACCATCATTTTTATTCAACTTATGAGATGATTTTCAAGTAAGAGGAGTTAATAACTTCTAAATACTTGAAAATCATGTTTTTGTCATCAAACAGTATAAGTTTTAGTACCTTAGATTGGTTTTCGTTGCCACACGAACGCAACATTTTGCTAAAATCATATCAAATAGAGCTTCAAGTTAACAAATTGATGATCCTAACATTGTTTATCTTGTTCTAAGTGTTTCGAGTTCTAGGTTGATCCCATTGCTCATTGATAAATGACCCAAGTCCCCCACCTGTGTGAAGTTGATCTACTTTTAGTCGTGACCAGAGCAAGGTAACAAGTGTCAAATACCATTGTGGTCGAACACCGCAACACTCCGTAACCGCCAAAGAGACGAACTTTAGAAATGTTAGAACTAAAAGTTCTCGAAAAGGTTTATGTTGTGGTTTTTATGTGGTATGGGGTCCTTTATGGAAATTCTGGTTTACCTCTTTAATTAATAAGAAAATGTAAGTCTTCAGTAACTGGGTAAAAAAATCTGCTGTTTCCTACAAAAGTGCAATAGCTGATACTGATACTGTTAGCTTGCGTCATCCCACTACTGGGCAAAGGTCTCTCCCCATGACTTCCAGTTGTCTCGATTCAGGGGTAATGTGGGCTACTGGTCGTAGGTTTTGTCCAGCTAGTCCCGCCATCTTCTACGAAATCTGCCGCGACGCCTTCTGGCTGTGTCAGGGCTCCAGAAAGTGGTTATTTTGGCTCACAGCTTATTGGGCGCTTGAACACTTCAGGTTAACGGCTTTTTGAGCACCGTCATTCATTTGTGTTTTGGAGCGCAGTATGGTGTTGCGTACACGGTTGGTTAGTTTGACGCCAAACCTACTCAGTCAAAATTTATGGAACAGCTGTTTTTTTTTTAAATAACCTATGAAAAATATCTATGTAGCGGGCTCAGAATGATGTACTGAATAGTGGTTACCGTTTTCGCGTCGGTGTCCCTTCCACTCTGTATATCATACTGCAAGATGAAAATAGTAGGACTATATACTAGTGGGGAACAGCAGGATACAGGCCGCTATCAGTTGTCTCGACTGCCTGCGTGATAATAAATAATTTCTCTATTAAAAAAAACTATTTCATTCTAATCCACCAATCGAAACACCACGTGTGAACATACCCTAGACCAGATCGAGCTTATCAAAAACAATCTTACTCTAAACTTCTAATTAGTAAGGCCGATAGCAATTTGCACCATGCCAGTTGCAACACAATACATACGTACATACGAAATGTCAGCCCGATACAAGCTGTTAGCACTCGCAGGACTAATTAAACGCGTTAACTTGGAACAATAGGTTTGGAATTGGACTTAGGATATATAGCAACGAATTGATCAGGCGATATGTAAAAGGGTTTGTTTGAAATTCTTGTTTGTGTTTGCGTGTGTTAAATGTTAACGGGTGTAATGTGGAAACATGTAGCTACAGCCTAACTTTGTTCGACTTTGATATTTTTCAATTAGTTTAACTGACCACATTTTGCAGTTAAACTAATTGAAAAATATCAAAGTTCCCCATTGGTCGACTAAATGTTGCCGATCAATATTATGCCAGTTTCAAATATTTTTGAGGTTCCTCTATGTCTTCTTAAGATTCAATAGAGAGTCAGTAATGCAGAAAGGCTACGGTGTTTCAGCATTACTGATTTTCAAATCCAAGAGACAAGAGATAGTCTCCTCACACTACATCTACAGCATTGTAAATCTTCACAAGGTAAATCGATGACCTGGTGAGATCCAGGAAATCCAAAGTACGCGAAAAGAACAAGGCTAGGCGATGTGGCGATGCCTACGCCCAGCAAGGAAACCTTTTGACGGATATGATGATGATGACTCTTGGATTTGAAACAGTTCGAGTTGCAATCTTCTTCTTAGCGTGTCGATGGCAATCTAAATTGTGTCGGCCCAGAACTGAGCTACTAGTTTGGCGTTTTCGGTAGCGTCCAATGGGGCACTTAATATCGTGTCCTGCGTGCCCTGTTGTTTGTTCACTACAGGAACTGAGTTGCAATAGAAGTAACAGAAGTACATAACCACATTATCTGCAGCCGAAGGAATATGACCTAATCGTTATCAGAGTCAGTATAGTTATATGTGTCTACATCATATGTAAATCAAACAGTAAACACACTGTTTATTGGTCGATTTGAAAGTGATACGATTATGCTAAACCTTATCGTCGACGCCCTCCAATCAAACGGTAGAGAAAATGTATGCGGCCTATCAGATTATACATGTTCTACTCATGAGTAAGGTATTTATTTTATCGTGTGTTTATAGGCATTCGCGCATTATTTGGTTAGAAACTGAATTCAAGTATAATATTCTATAATATGTTGGTCTATTATAATAGTTTCATCTTTTTTACATGACTGCCTCGTTGGTCTAGAGGTCGCAAGCGTAACTGCTGAGCATGAGGTCCTGGGTTCGATTCCCAGTTTGGGCAAAGTGTCGTTGGGTTTTTCCATCCGGAATTTCTCAGTAGCTGCCACGGAGTCTGGAGTTGTGCCGGTTGCTGGCAATAGGCTCGCCCCCTGTAACATGGGACTTAAACATAACTTTTTTTTTTCGCATTGTACGCTGGTCTATGTCAAGAGCCTAGACCGCTCTCGTGAACTGAATTCACATAAAACTTTATAATTTCTTTTTAGAGCAAGTCCAACTTATTATTGTTATTTTAAAGCGCTTAATCACAAGTTGTACCAATCATCATTCTCTTGCCCATCCCAATTCATTTGGGGTCGGCGCTGCATGTCTTCTTCTTCCATACTTCTCTATTACTTGTCATCTCATCAGACACCTCCTTTCGTGCCATATCATCCTTCACAAAGTCTATCCATCGTTTCTTTAGTCTTCCTTCTACTCTTATAGCCATCCATATTCATACTCAAAACTTTCCTCACAACACAAGTTGTATCAATATCGATGTTATAAGACAACAAATTCCAGGTACGTCACGCATCATTAGCCAAAGTTCCAGCTAGACACATTCATCCTATTACTATTGTTATCCATCTAGCTTTAGGCCCTACCTCCACAATAATCTAAGATTAAAACGACGTATTGAAACCGATACGAAAGTTTTCTCAATAAGTATACTATAAGAACGAAATACGGTCACCGCCATGCCCTCACCGGCATTACCGAACATTACGGCAGACAAAACAGAGTATTACCACAATAATATGTTATTATAGTGGGACACAAGTTATCTGATCCGTATTATTTATCTGTGCTCGGTATGTGCATGACAATTTTATAGATTATTTCAATGGCCATGCATAGAGATTTGCAGTATATGCGAAAATTGCAGATGGGAATTTTGATTTTGTAGTGGCTTTTACTAAGATGTTAAATTGAGAGAAATTAGAAATAGTAAAATAGAGGGAAAAGTAAATAAAAACAATGTTTGGTTGAAATCGAAATGGTGTGGAAAAATTTAAAGAAAAGTTTAGCAACCTTTTTCACACTAAACTTAGTTTTAAAAGAAAACATTATAAAAGTCTTGAAAGTTTCTTTGAATGGCATTGTGTACTATTTGTACCAGTCGCGGTGGCAGAAAAGTTGTGTGCATATCGGTTGTCATGGTATGGGTGTGTGATGCAGAGGAATGAGGAAAGTGTCGTTGTGAGTCTCGTGAGCAAAGTTAATGAGAATGAGGTGAAGACCAAGAACCCGGCATATAAATAAATGAAAAGAGAATGATGATGATGATGAAACTACTTGTACAGACAATGTACTTGTCAGACTTGGTATTTTCCTTCAAAATTCCTTCACTACAGAATGTTATGTGAAATTCTTCCATATACTACATGATCGCAACAATCCGTTTGCTGTGCGATCTCTCCTCTTGTCCGGGACATGCGGTCACCGTCCTGCGCCCGCGCCGACGACTCTACACGCCAGTGTTTTATTGTTGCATATGCACGCGCATAAATTGTATGCGCTTGTATCTTTTTATTGCTTCATAATTATGTTGAATAAAACTATCATCTTCTTGTAAATAAAACTATTATTTGAAAGATTTGGGTCTGAAAAATGTCTTTGTCAACAAAATCTCCATATTTGAATTTGGGTTTTAGTTATGCTAACGTCATCGATTCATAACTAAAACACCATGCACCGGCCATGTTCTAAAACCAAAAAATTCGAAGAAAATATTGTAGTGGATATAGACAGTAGTAGACGGTGTAGAACTATAATAATATATATATGTAACTATTTGTATATTGCGCATCACATATTATTATAACTGTTAGTTTAGTTTACATCTTATACAGATGATTCTCTAGTTACTAATTATTTAAAGTAATCTGTGGAAAACGTAGTGGGTAGCATATTTATCATAGTTTAGTATGTAAGCCTTACTAGAAACCTGTAATATGTTACTGTTTGTTTTTCCTAATAAATAAATATGATGAAAACATAAGCCATACAATTTTTACTAAACCAGCTTAGTCCTTGATGACCCAAAAAAACCTACCTACACAACATACATCACAAAAGCAATGAATCAACAACACAAACAGTATCAAGACTTAATGTCCCAAACATCGATATAATGTCCCGAAATAGCTTGCCACAAATTAGCGCACCCCTATTTGACAAGCAAACAAGTCGATGTTAGGCTGGGTGCATAAGTGATCGGCGGAATAAGTACGTTAGTGATGGGTGATTGACGATCGGATTTGTGTCGATGTTTTGGGAGTACGAGAGAGTGCGATAAGAGTTTGGCGCGTTAGTTCTGTTGGAGGTTATAAATGCTAGGCTTCTTCTTTTTCGTGTGGTTAGTGCCTAACCTGGTGTCAGAGTTTTTATGCCGCTCAAGGGTCTCTGACTTGGCTTTACATGCCGTCGAGAAATATGTCTCAGGCAAGCTGGTTTCTTCACGATGTAAAACCATGATAAATTCTAGGTTGATAAAATAATAGTCGCAGGTTGGATGTAATTTTATGGCTGTTGAATTATGAAGATCAACTTCCGGTTCTATGTCCATGGTTTGCATCTCAAACTATTATAAATCAACTCGCCGTGAGCCGTCTGGTATCACTGTATCGTCAATGGTGTTACTTTTTTTTTTTTTTTTTGCGGATTCGAAGCATGTAAAGTCATCAGCATATCATGTTACCACAAGCTGTCTTTATCCAAATGATTGACATGAAATGTTGATGGTTTGTTTGGAAAATTTGACAGCTTGTGGTAACTTGTTGCGCTGGCGACTGTACTTCTTCCTAAAGCTCTGATTTCCTCCAATAGCGCTGCCGTCATATAGCGGTGAATGACGTCACAAAAACGTTGTCTATGTAAACAAAACGGCGTGTTTTCCTAGAGAGCGGTATTTGTCACCGTAACACGTCTGTTCCATGACGGCCGTCTTTGCGGAGTTGAAGAGGCCTCGAAATTTTTTTCAAAAGCGGTTAACAATTTTCCAAAATGACGTCCACCTGGGGCAGCGAAGATGACGAAATCTTAATACATTTTGTGCGAGTTCATGACATTATTACATAATACAAAGAAAAAAGAATACAGTCAGACGCAGATGAAAGTATTCTCTGGATGGAAAGCAATAGATGCGGTTTATGATGGAAAAATCGTTCCCAGAAGATGCCTGTTCACTCTCGTTTTGAAGGCAGACGGGTTAAATGTGGGAGGGAAGACAGATGCCGGCAGAGAGTTCCACACTTTGGCTGCTGTGCGCATAATAAACGTGGAGGAGAAGCGCTGAGTACGAATCGTCGGAATATCAACCAAGTGTGGATGGTATGCCGCCGTACGTCTGCCAGTCCGGTGGTAAAAAGGTGATGGTGGGATCAGGTCGTGGAGCACCTGCGCACATTTTCCGACGTACAGTCTATAGAAGACGACAGGCAGGCAACATTACGCCGATGAGCTAGGCTGTGAAGCGTAGCTACCACCGGCTTTTCCAATCAATAGGTTGTATCATTAGTACTAGCTTATGACCACTTTTGAAGAAGAAGACAATATGTTGCGCTATACTTAAATAAATCGTATTAAGGGCAAGAGACTGGTGATTAGATACGTCCACTTTCTACATTAACTTTGCTTGTGTACAGTACAGGTAGGTACCTAAAGCTAGTATGCACTAGACACAAAAGTGAGTACGTCTAACGTAACTACCGCCATAATTCAGACTTGTCGCGCATACCCGCCGCGTTTTGTCTCGTACATTGCGACACTCGTTGAAACGCGGCTATTTGTCGCCAGATATCGCGACATGCGTTATTATTTATACATGCTATACGCGAATTTACGACTTTTGTATGGAGAGTGCGATATTTTAATATTTAGTGTTTTGTTAGAATTATAATCGGGCAGGTTGGAGGTTTACGTAACAAAGCAAGTGCGTGGGCCGTACTGATTTACATCTACATGTGCCTGTTTACTTATTTCCTGTTACTTACTTCGAAACTGCCAAGCCCATTCCGGAAAAAAATGGGATTCAACGTTCACCATCCATTTACTCGTGGGTCTAGTGGTAACAAGCGCGACTGCTAAGCATGGGGTCCTGGGTTTGATTCCCAGGTCGGGCAAAGTGTTATTGGGTTTTTTGCATCAGGAATTTTTCAGTAGCAACCACGGATCCTGGATTTGTTCCTGGTTGATGGCAATAGGCTCGCCCCTATCATATTGGACATAAATGTAATAGGTGAAATGTGGGTGTACTATTGGGTTCACCTCTAATTTACATAAAACTCTTCAAGAACTAGCGAAATGAGGCTGTACTATTAGGTACGTCTCTGCCCAACCCTTCAGGAATTACAGGTGTGATGTTATGTTATGTACTCTTCAAGAAGTACAGGTGATCTTTGATGTTTGCTAGTCCATATGTGAGTTTACTTGTGTCAATATGACAAAACAACGTTGGAATATTTCATACACTCCTTTTCGTCGCTGTTCAATCCTGGATATTTTTTTTTTTTTTTTTTTTTTTTTCGGATGGGAAATCATCAAATGACTTCTCCCGCTCTGGGTGGAGTGGGAGGGAGTGTCAGACTCTTACTGACTAAAACCCATCCATGTTCCTTCATTGCCCTTTGTGTTCCAGGGCCACGGTATCTCTTTCGAACAGTCCCGCAGCCCCGGCAGGCATCGGCCCTTGCGGGCCCCTTCTTGGTTGCTGACATCTCTTTGAGGCGCGCGTGGAACACGAACGCGCCGTCGACACGGCCTGTCGTCATAAGGCGGACGGACGGTGAGCTAACCCATTACTCACCGTCCACAGGCCCGCGCCACGGTGGCCGGGAGCCACCACGTGGCCCCCGACGCCCGGTGCTTCGCCCGCGGCGGCTGGGACGTGAGATTCTCTCCCTCTCACGTCCCGCCACCTCCTTCGCTAGCATGACTGCTTCGCAAAAGGAGGTGACGGCTTCCCATTCCCTCTCGCTCCGGACCATGGCCTGAACCAGGGCCGGGAGCGAGAGGTCGCCGCCGCCGATCGCCGCTACGAGGACACGGCGGAGCTCCGCCCAAGCGGGGCAGACCTCCACGGTGTGCGCCACCGTGTCCTCCGGACGATCCTCACAATGATAACACCCGGGCGTTTCCTCCCGCCCGATTCGGTGCAGGAACCTCCCGAAACAACCGTGTCCGGTGAGGACCTGCGTCAGGCGGAAGGTGAGGGCGCCGTGGCGCCTCTCTAGCCACTCCTCAAAGAGGGGACTTATCGCCACTATTGTGGCGTGCCCTGCACTGGGTTGCGACAGTCGCTGTCTCCATGTCGCCATGAGATCGCGTCGGAGGTCTGTCCGCTGAGCGGTGATTTGCCGCGGCAGCGGAGTTTCCCCCCGACGTAGTGCCCCCGCGCGCCATTCATGCAGGCGCGCGAGGACTATCGCCTCCAGATCCCATGGCGGCAATCCGGCTAGGAGGCTCGCCGCCTCGCGGGAGATCGTGCGGTACCCCCGGATCAGCCTTACGGCTACGACCTTTTGGGGCGCGTTCAGGTAGTGCGCGGCACGCCGCTTAATTGAACGCGCCCACACCGGGGCCCCGTAAAGGGCCATGGACCGCACGACCCCCGCGTAGAGCCTACGGCAGGAGGCGTTTGGACCCCTCAGGTTGGGCAAGAGCCGCTTGAAGGCAGCCCCGGCCCGTTCCAGTTTGGGAGCCAAACGTCGGAAGTGCTCAACGAAGTTCCACCGGCTGTCGAGGACGAGTCCTAGGTACTTCAAAGTCGACTCGACGCCGATGGGAACCCCTCCTACCGTCAGCGTGGATCCCGACGGTGGCGCATTCCGAGGCCTATGAAAGCTCATGGCCTCGGACTTGTGCAAGGCCACCTCGAGACCCAATTGCCGGATCCTCTCAACGACTATCGCAACCCCGCGTGTCATCAGTTCGGCCGCCGCCTCGTGCGACCTCCCTTGTGCCAGTACCAGCGTGTCGTCAGCGTAACAGACTACGCTGACGCCGCGAGGGAGGTCGGCGCGCAGCACCCAGTCGTAACCGATGTTCCACAAGGGCGGCCCTAGAACCGACCCCTGTGGAACACCGCACGACATCTCTCGCCGGTTCCATTCTCCGTTGGGACCAGGGTAGATGACATACCTGTCAGACAGGTAGTCCCCGACTACACGACGGAGGTAGGTGGGCACCCGGTGATACCGGAGTGCCTCCCTAATGCAGCTCCAGGGCATGGAGTTGAAGGCGTTGGCGATGTCGAGCGACACCGCCAAGACGACCCCACCCCGGGACACCGCGTCCCCCGTCGTGAGGGCAATCCTGGATATTAAAACAAAATCGAATCGAATCAAGTAAATCAATCATTTGTACCATTAAACGGGTCTTTAACCCTCACACTATCAGCAACCACAATCACTATTTACTCCAAAATAAGAACATTAATAGGAGCAACGCATCTTAAGATTCCCACGTAAGAAAACAAATAAAAAAAGAAGCACTTATGAGATAGATGGTCATTAATTTGTCCTGTAGCTTGAGACAATGGAACTAAGAGCTGTGCATCCTAACTGATACTGTGTAACGGAGTTTATGTACAGGGTGTCGGGAAAAATAATGTGGAATAAGAAATGTGGGATCGTACAGGAAGAGAGTAATTTCGGAGGAGCTCGTGGCTAAATAATAACAGTCGCTCGGGTCGATCTTTAGGTTAAGCCGTGCTTGCCTAGGTTGGTCCGTGGATGGGTGACCGCCCATTACATACCGAGTTTCCTCCGTGCCTCAGAAAGAACGTTAAGTTGGTCCCGGCTGTCATTTATAGATCTTTGACAGTCGTTACAGGTAGTCAGTGGCCCAAAAAGTCTGACGACCAGTCTTACCGAGGGCTATTATATTACCCAGTACTAACTGGGTTGTGGAGGTCAGATAGGCAGTCGTTCTATGTAAAATACTGGTATTCAGCTGCATCCGGTTAGACTGGAAACCGACCCTAACGTAGTTGGGAAAAGACTAGGCAGATGATGACACGAAGTGAGTAATTTGGCTTAAATGGATAGAAAGGGCGCGACACTTGAGATGACGTCCATATAGAGAAGTATGCAAGAAAAATACATGCTGTATTGAGTCCAAGGATACTGGGATACGGGTTTATGATGATGATGATGGTGGAAAACATAGTTCTCAGGGCTAAGCCGGCCAAGGTTTTATAGAAAACAGAAGAAGATAAACGAAGAACTAAAAAGGTGTTGACTTGGACACAAAGGCTGTTCCTTTGGGTAGAATCACTTCTTTTAACATATATTGAAATTAAAAAAAAATATATGTTACGTATTGCTAATACTGCAACCTGTATTAGTAACTATCTTCATCTGCCCAGCCTCTTCCCAACTATGTTGGGGTCGGCTTCCAGTCTAACCAGATGCAGCTGAATAGCAGTATTCTACATGGAGCGACTGCCTATCTGACCTCCACAACCCAGTTAGTACTGGGCAATACGATACCCTTTCGTAAGACTGGTTGTTAGACTTTTTGGGGCACTGACTACCAGTAACGACTGTCAAAGATCTACAACAGCCGGGACCAACAGCTTTACGTGCTTTTCGAGGCACGGAGGAAACTCGGTATGTAATGGGTGGTCACCTATCCACAGACCAACCTAGGCAAGCACGGTTTAACCTAAAGATCGACCCGAGCGGCTGTTATTATTTAGCCACGAGCTCCTACACTGTATTAGTAACTATAATAAACATAAATACGTAATAAGGCTAAAAGACATGCCATTTATTAATTTTAAAAGTTCCGTTAATAAAAACAGCACCCTGTAAGCACCTCATCGTATGATATGATCTAAAGCCGTCTTGTCACTCATCAGCGCGTCGCTACCAGCGCCACCTACAATAATTGATGCTGGTAACTGTCTCGTGAACGGGGGCATTTATAAACAGCGTTTATGAGAGTATGATGTTTGGGTTTTACTCGTTTTTTTAGGCAAAGGTATTTGTAATTGATTATAATGGCTCGAGGTTAACGCTCTTTTGGGAGCGAATAAACAGTATCTAGTGCATGAATGAAAATAAGAAAGAATACACATTTATTTGGCACATGCCACAAGTGGACACAACAAAAAACAAAATAATAAATAAATAAAAATAGCCTTTATTTACTCTGACCTTCGTGTACACAATATATAATAATTTGGAAAAATAAAAATAGTAACTACACTTATTTGTTTTCTATATCTAAACTTAAATTATAAAAAAAAAACAAAATAACGAAACTTAGATCAAAACAAAAATGTCTCACGACAGCGCCAAATAGGCCCAGTCCAGCAAACGGACGACCAGCTAGTGCCCGACGCTGGATTTCAACTGGACCTGATGCATGCTGTAAACCATAGTCTGCAAATAAATAATTATTCGGTAATTTAGATTTAAGTTACCTGTGGCATTGTAGGGTTATGTTAATCCAAAAACTTAGAAATAAGTCTGTTGTAGTATTTTATAGTAAGTAAATGAATTAAACGTATTCTTAATTGATTTTAACGGCTGGACTAGGAATCTAGTTTGTTGCCGTGGGGCATGTAGAATAAAATAGAATATACTTTATTGTAGACCAAAATTGAAACACAAACTTGTAATTCAAGATTTGGTTATAACTAATGGATATAAAATACTGATTCTCTCTATTGTACTGCTGAAAACCGTCAGTTCCAAATGATCAATTAAATTTTTTGGCGATTTTCGTGATAAAATAAGGTATTATTGATAGACCAAAAATTGAATTTACTGTTAAAAATGGTGTGATATGTATTACTTTTTACTAGCCAGTCAATACTGTGACACAAAACGTCATCTGTTAATCCATAGCAAAAACAAAACAAAAAACTATTTTCAGGCAAAAATATTAATAATATGGTTCCAAGAAAAACTGATTCAGAGATCTTTAACTGTACCACATAATATAGTTTTGCTACTGAAACTGGTAAAAACTGAAAACTGTCATGTCATCGTATTTTGTAAAAACATTGGATTGGGCCATTTTACAAGAATTGGCTTAAAAATAAGGTAGAGACAAATACCGTTCACGCAGTGAGAAGTCACTGTTCCAATTGTAAGTTATTATTGCTTTATTTTGCAAAAACAGAATGACAGCTCGCCATATTTTTTGACCATTTTCTATATCGAGCGACTCAGTTTCTTACTTCCCCGAGGGAGTGGGCAGAGGTATACCTCAGTTCTGTATACAGTAGTTAATTAAACTCAAAACTCAAACTCAAAGCATTTATTTCAATTAGACCATTTCAGACATTTGAATGTCATAAAAAACAAAGAAGCGAAGCTACAGTCACAGACATAAGGCATAATAACTTGTGAAAGTACTATAGTTGCCCATTCCAAGGCGTAGATCGCTATGGAGAAGAATGGGCAAGAAACTCCATGGACACTCTTTTCAATCAAAATATTGCTACAAAATCTTGGTTACATCATTCATGTGGATACTATATATTTATGTATTAATCATTACATACTCCAAATGAAGACTAGCCAGAAGCCCCAGCACGAGCGCGCGGTGTAATCGTATCTAAAATACGTCGATTTTTTAATCGAAAATACAATTATCCTGTAGCATTAAAGTTAAATTGTTTGCAACAAGCTCAAGTATCGTCTATTGGTGGGAAAAAAATCTTAAAATTATGAAAGTGATTCTATCTTTATGTGAAACGAGTATTTTAATTTTTAAATCGATGTATTTACGTTACGTTTACACCGCGCGCTCGTGCTAGGGCCTCTGAATAGGTACTGACAAATTGGGAACATTAATATTATTATGATAAGGTTTTTTGTGGAGGCGTCAAAAAGTAAAATCGGTCAATAACCCGGAACTTCAAAACAAAATATCTTAATCTTGAGTTTACCAACAGAGATTATGGCAAAGACTATGAGACAAAACTCAAGATTCAATAATCTGTATTGAATCTTTAGTTTATTTATAACTATTAAACTTACGAAGTTCAGCAGACATTAAGTTATGATTTAATATTATCCATTTACAGGTAAATGTTAACAAAGAAGACACGTTTTAACTTTAATGTTTTATTTTTACAGAAAACCACGTGAGGTCTAACTCATATGCTCTCTTCTTTTTTAACCAACTTCTAAAAAGGAGGAGGTTCTCAATTCATAACTCCGTGGTTACTGGTCCGATTTACTTGATATTGCTTGGGTAGTTTATGAGTTATCTTTTATAATACATATTTTTTATGTCTTTGTGGATGATCTGCTGAAAATGAATACTCGACAAGAATTTATGTGAGATAACATCATACCACAGCTAAAACGCCTAAAATAAAAACTTTTTAGTTGGCAAAAAGGTCAATGAAACAAACAAAAATCAACGACGTCCGGAAGTAAAGTTATTTTCCATTTTTTCTTATTCTTATTCATTATTGCACACAAAACAACAAAAATATACATACAAATTGCAATAACATATGTACAATGCAGCTTATGTACAATGGCGAGCTTAACCCAGAATTGGGTTTTCTTACAGCAAACCAAATTTCGATAGCGAAATTTGCATAAGAGGATATACCTATGTGCATTAACATAACATCTCATTACTTAAATTAATTAATTTTATAAACTAAACTACATACATACAGTATAATACATTTTTTTGTGTTTTTCCAAGTTTTTTTTTTTTTAAGGTTTTTTTTCCGTACATCCTTCTTCCTTGAGGATGATCTAACTCAGATACTGGTATGTCACGTGATCATCTACATAAACACCATCAACATACTTATACTTATCCCAAATCTTAAAGCTCTATTTATAAACTATTTATAAATAAACAGTTGATAGATAAAACCTTTTAAGTTGAAGATAAGTGCGTGATGATCGATGGTGGGAACATTCGAGATGGGCCGGTGACTCGGTGACAGTAAGTTACATTTACGTTGGGCTTGGGACCGCTTGATCTTTGCTTAGTGTATGCGCATGAGTTTGATAGCATCTGTAGTTGGATCGAACGGTTTTGATGCTTTTGTTGTTGTTTGTTTTGAAAAGTGTTGTTTTTTTATGAATGTTGGTTGATCTGTTCCTGTGAAAATATAAATTGTTGAGACGGTTCAATGAATGTATGATTGTGTAATATTATTAATATTATTTAACATAATTTATTGAAAATAATAAACGGTAAAGTTGAATAATTAAAATCACAAAGAATTGTAAATTAAATCAGCATTTTAAAAAGTACAGCTAAAAAATTACAGAACCTGCATTTGTTCAAATATAATAACGCCAGCTCCTTGGCAAGATCATTCATAAGCCTAGCCTTTTCACAACTGTATTTGGGTCGGGTTCCCGTCGGATGTAGCTGAATTCTAGTATTTTACGTAGAGCGCCTAACTATCAGCTTACCTTTACATGTTGGTTACAAAGTAATACGCTCTTCGACAGGGTCCACAACCAAAACACCAACAAAACAAAAGCAGATTGCAACACAATACACTATCAAGACCCCTCCGCCGCAGTATACAATCGAAATGCCTCTCCCATACATTACTCTGACATACATTATAATATAATCCATATAATCACATTTCTCATAATAACGTCATTAGAATTAGTGCGGTACCTACGACGTGTGCGGTCGGGTTAAGTAACTAGGCTTGGTGATGTGCGGTGTGGTCCAATTTATAGAATTTGGCGATGATAGGTAGAAAGTTAAAGCTAGAGAAAGAGGAGCTCGTGGCTAAATAATAACAACTGGTCGGGTAGATCGTAGCGTAGGTTGGTCCGTGGATGGGTGACCACCCATTACATACTAAGGTTTCTTCGTGCCTCGGAAAGCCGTTGGTCTCGGCTGTCGTTTGTAGATCTTTGACAGTCGTTACAGGTAGTCAATGACCTGAAAGTCTGACATCCAGTCTTACCAAGGGGTATTGTATTACCCAGTATTAACTGGGTTGAGGAGGTCAGATAGATAGTCGATCCATGTGAAATACTTAGCTGCATCCGGTTAGACTGGAAACAGACCCCAATATAGTTGGAAAAAGGCTAAGCTTATGATGATGATGATGAGCTAGGCTTATGATGATAGAATACCTATACTTTTTTGGACATCAAAATTGTTACACAGCTATTTTACAATAAAAATACACCCTTTTATGTCGAAGTCTGTTTTTCTTCTGTATTTTTATGAGTAAGGTATTCAGGAATTCCTCGAAAGGTTTTATTTCTAAAATACAATGGCCTTTTTTTCTGAATGTCAATTTTAAGACCAAGCGATAGTCAAATCTTATTTGCATTACAGCTTCATCCCCAAGAATTGAAGTTTGTTTGCATCTGGTAAAAAATATAATTACGTACATTGACTATGTATAATTAAAGTAAATGGAGGACGCGCTCGATGCAGAGCTTTGTAAAATATGCCTCAATAATTATAACAGGCAGCATTAATTTATTATATTTAGTACAACATGAGCCATTTATACTAAATTAATTAATTAAGTAATCCTTTTACTCCGTCTTGCACTGATAACTCGTCACAGTTTTTCTCCATCAGCTCTTCACTTACACCAATCTAAAAAGCTCCCAAAAGTCACGAATACACAACGTGTGTGGAGCGTTAAACGACGTCTTATTACTTACGTGTGTAAGCAGAGGTTAAGGGTTGCCTAGATGCCATGAATGAACGGAGGAAGCTCGTGCCTTCTACTCTGACTTGAATATTTTATGGGCTCATTACGCAATCGACGTGTGGTGGTGAATAAAAATAGAATATATGACTCAAATATTCTACTTTACGTAAACACACTCTTCATTTAATATATGAAAAGGTATGTCCTGGAACCAAATATTGGAAAACATTGACTTTTTTCCATCAGGAATTTCTCAGTAGCAGACACGGAGTCTGGATTTGTGCTTGGTTGATGCCAATAGGTGAACCTATTGACTGTCATCCAATCAACAATAGTTCGACTACTCATTACTTCGACAGAACATATATACATGGGCCTTAACCATAATTGGCGAAGCTATTAGGTACAACTCTGCCTACCCCTTTGGGGATAACAGACGTGATGTTATGTTATGTTGTGTATTGGCTTCCACCACAGAGCAAGCGTAGTAATATTAATGGGGCCTAATACAAGGGGAGTTTAGGAAAATTGTAAGAAGTAGTGGTAGGTGGTTCAGTAGAGAGGACTCAATTTGGAAAGGATAGTGATAAATTGAAACTGCATAGGAAACGAGAAATTTTCGATAAGCTTCGAAACCTGATTGCTTTAGTAGCGAAGCCCACTACGGTACAGTATGAACACTAATTGATATTTGGCACAGTACCTTAGGTCGCCTCATCTGGCTCATTAAAACATTTTGGTAACTGATTAAATCTGACTAATCCTACTAATATTATAAAAGCGAAAGTTTGTAAGGATGTATGGATGTTTGATACTCTTTCACGCAAAAACAACTGACCGGATTTGGATGAAATTTGGCACACAGATAGTTTATAACCTGGATTAAAACATAGAATACTTTTTATCCCAGTAGTACCATCCCGTGGGACAATTACCGAACTTCAGGCGGGCGAAGCCGCTGGCATGAGCTAGCATTAAATACTGAGAGTAATACAAGCAAATGTGAGCGTCCTCACATGTGTGATAGAATTCAAAGTAAAAATAAACACAATTTGCACCAATTTGCAAAGTCTTTCCGTGACTAAAACACGAACAGTAATGACATATCGAGTTTAAAGATCCTAGCCAAAGATTACATAGGTTGCTGGCTCAGACCGGTGACTTTTACAACTGGCTCAGAATGCTGCGCAATGATACACTCAACGTGTTCTAATCGATTTGTCATCAAGATCTTGAGATATGGAGCGGTATAATAATATGTTGGAAGATGATTTATCATAATTGATGCAGATGGAAAGGGAGTCTGTGGAGGTATTTGAATGTTTGAGAAACAGAGTTACTTTAAACATTGGTAGAATGCTAGTATTAAGTTTTGCATGGCTTCGGTTTTGTAAATTAAGGGGGCAGCTTTATTCTACACAATCATTAGTATAAGCCCTCTCCTTTGTGCTAGTTTTTCTAGTCTATGGCAGTCGTCGTCACCGAGGCAGGCCCAAGAAACGCTGACATGACGATTTGGACTCGTTTCTGACTAATTAGCCAGATAAAGCAAAACAACGAGAGAGTTGGAAAGAAATGGGGGAGGCCTTTGCCCAGCTGTGGGACAGAATAGGCTAAATAAATAAAAATTCGAGTCTCTTCTTTAGATCGTCGAATTAAGGGGCAACTCTATGTTTCGTTATAAAGGAGTTTACCCAATATGCAGTAACATATCATGACCGTGCTATGAACGTTTTAACCACGGAAAAATAATTGACAAAACATTGAGAATGTTGCAGGGGACGACTCCTTAATATAATCTCATTTTGACGCTATTACAAATGACCTAATTTGAGGGGATAATATTATTCTTTATTATGATTTTATACGATGACTGTCATGATATTTTCACGTAGTTAGTGTATCAAAGTATGTCTGTTCGATGCAATTTTAAGACACTCTGATTCTTAAACGTTTTAGAAGATAAGGTCCAATTTTTGTACAAGGATTTTAAATTGAGATCAGATCATTATCTTCCGCAATCAATTATAGCACAATGAAACATGCAAGTATAATATAACCATTGAGTTAATCGATCTGCTGACCGTGTCGTCGCAATATCTCCTCACATAACGCTTAATTACTAACCTCTTCCAATTCCACATGCGTAATCAAAAACCACACATCGTCACCGAAAAACCAGCGATCCAAATTGAAAATAAACCCAACCCTACCGATGCTACCGACAAAATAAATAAACCCTTCAGCGACCACATAAAATGAAGTCAATTTTCCTCAACCGTTTCCCGGCTTTTCCCGCGTCCCGGAGAATTTTCGCGAGCGAACGAAAATGTCCCGGTTTAGCCTATACGTGTGTTCCATGGGTAGCGTAGGGGGTGACGTAGACACGTTATATGGGTTGTCGTATGAACTCAACAGGTGGCTGCCCGTAGGGTTAAACGGTGCACGCAGTATGTTGGCCAAAGTGCTCTACATGTTTTTATTTTTTTGCGTGTGTGTTTCTCATAATATGTGAATGGATGAATAACAGAAGAAAAAAAAGATGTCTGAAGCTTTGTAATGTTTCCAATTCATCGAACATATAGATAAATTAATGGAGAAAATTGATGGTTGCCTAACTGAAAAACTCGTCTTCGTCGGTACAATAAAAAAATATCATTTGGATGAATATGGATGTAATAAAATAAAATTTTAATAATGACTTGAAAATAAGACCTATTAATAGAAATAATCTGGAAAATAAAAGAAAAAAATAATGCACTATAAATGGAACATATAATTCTACCCGACATTTATGCGAGCTTTATTGACTCTCTCCTTTCTAATTATTATGAAAATTCTAAGAACCAACAAAGTAGAAGAAACCTGCAAAGTTCGTGGAAATTACTCGATTCTCAGTGCTGCAAAGCCTGCATTATTTTTTTTTCTTTAGTTCCTCGTGCAAACTAAGTGGTTATTTATTTTATTCTCACATTTTTTTAAATATGTATCTGAAATGTTTACATCTATACTATAATATTATAAAGAGGAAGATTTTTTTGTTTTTACCGAATAAGCTCCGAAACTACTGGAACGATTTTAACCATTTTTTCACCAATAGAAAGCTAATTATCGGGAAGTAACAAAGGAAATAATTTGTTAAAAAAAAATTTTGATCCTTAACAAAATTGCAATAATGTAACCGAAAGTAGAAAAAAATTGCCTATAAAATGCGATGCGCTGAGAAAAATGTTGATAATACATAAAAATTGAATCGAAACTTACGCAGGAGAAACCGCGGGCGCAGCTAGTTATTTATAACGATTGCGTATATTGTGCTTTTACAGTATCAGGAGAGGTCGTTGCAAAATTACTTTTTTCATCAACACAGGCTAGAAAATATAGGCGGACTCACTATTAAATGCTTTATTACATTTATTGAAGGCTACTTTGAACTAATATGTCTGTGCAGATATGACCAAGGCTGAGGCCAAACAAGTTTTAGCGCTGTGAGTCGCGTAAAATGAGTCGCGGAATTTACGCTGCATTCGGTTTCATACTAAAGTTCTGTTTGTACCATACGGGGACGCAAACGCGTCGCCGTGCGGTACAACTCATTTTTCATCGCCGTGTGTTACAAACAGAATGTTAGTATTTTGAGAATATTGAAAATATTTTCAACAATATAACTTAGATTCGGAAGGAAATTAATAAATAAATACCTACCATTGATAAAAAAACCACATAATATTACCAAATACTAAAGTAGAGCACCTTCCATACCCAACACGGAAAATGTTTTCTCATATGTCGGGAAAAGCCAAGGCCAGCGTGCAGGGGCCCAGGGCGGGCAATTTACGTCGTACTTTTGTTTTACGGGGCCCACACCGAATAAATTTCAGACTACCCTCTTTCGAGAGCATTATAGTGAGCTCATGAATGTAATATGGATTTATGGGCACATGTGAGTGAGGTTATATTTTTGTGCTCAGGTTTATGGTAAAGAGTGAGTTTTGTGATTCAATTTGGGAGTGTTTTGTGTTGTCTTTATTTTGATGTTTTGTTTGCTGGCTTGTTTATTGATTTGTGTGCTAGCTTTGCAATTGTTTTTAGGGTGTTTTTTTATGTTAAAGTGAGCGAGTGTGTTATTTGGGTAGTATTTTTATAAATATCTTTATTATAGCTGTTCCCCGCGACCTTCGTCTGCGTCAAGTTATTAAAAATACAATTTTCCCCGTTTTTGCAACATTTTTCATTGCTGCTACGCTCCTATTGGTCGTAGCGTGATGATATATAGCCTTCCTCGATAAATGGACTACCCACACGGAAATAATCATTCAAATCGGACCAGTAGTTCCAGAGATTAGCGCGTTCAAACAAACAAACAAACAAACACTGCAGCTTTATATAGTATAGATTTCATTTTAAGCCGTGGGAGTGACGAGATTTTGGGCCAATAAAATCTCGAGCCAGCTATTCGATGAAGAAGTAGATTACCATTATTTCGTACGGTCTTTACTGGAAACTTATTATTATGAGATAGAGGCTTGTTATAGAGGTGCAGACATCATTTTTGTGTCTTATCTAATTATGGCTTTATTCTACTGCTTATTAAGAACAGCATGCGTTACTAAACGTTGATATTTAAATTTGAACTTAATAAACATACACAGTAGGCACAACATAATAATTATCATCATCGTTACACCCATACCCAAGTACCTAAAGACACCATAATTAAACCCATAAACACATTGTTCAACCCATTACTGTAATCTCTTCACACAATTAATTTACCTCAACCACGTACAAACGCAAACGCTAACCGTAACATTAACGCGTACGTAAACGTTTAGCGTAACGTGTGATAAGTGATAATACGAGGGGGAAAACTGAAACCCCTTGGGATGATAACGTTACGATGTAGCTGGGAATTTGATGGCGTTGATGTGTGTAATAGGATGTTTGTGAGGTTATACTTTGAAAGTGAAATGGTATGTTATTTTATTGGTGACATGTTTTATTGGAAATATAAAGATGGGGGGGTGTATAAGGAAGGTAATTTCATCTGGTTTATGAAGTTTTTTGAAGCTTTAATGAGATAAGACTATAGTCTGACTGAATCAGGGAATGACTAGGATTTCAGAAGCTTGGTGAAAGGCTCATCTTCATCATCATCATCAACCTACAGCAGTCCACAGCTGGACATGTGCCTCCTCAATCGCACACCTCTTAACTCGATTCCAAGCAACTCTCATCTAGTTACCACCAGCCACCCTGTGAAAATCGTTGCCGCACCGAACCTGAGGGCGTCCCACGCTCCCCCTATACTTCCCCTTACGCTTGCCGATTCACGGTCTCCACTCAACGGTCATCGGTTCTACGGCTAATATGGCCGGCCCAGTACCACTTCAGCTTACTTATTCTGTGAGCTACGAGTATGTCGTCAATTCTGGTTCTCTGTCGAATTACCTCGTTTCGGATGTGATCCCTCCGAGAGACTCCAAGCATAGTATGTTCCATAGCTCGCTGAGCGACCTTGAATTTATGGACCAGCCATATCGTGAGTGTCTACCTTTCGGCCCCGTAAGTCATGACACGCAGAACGCACTGGTTAAAGGCCTTGACTGTCCTCTTAGCTTGCCAAATCTTGTTATAAAATAATAGGCACCAAGAATGTAGCAGTATAAAATAACTTAGCTTTGGGCATAGCAAAATCTCAAAATATTCATCCTAATCGCATCAGATTGTGATTGTTTTGTATATCAGGCTGGTGTCTGCAATTCCATGTCCAAGGTGCATTTTTTGCTTACGTAAGTTACAATCCTATAAAAACACTGCTAATCAAATGTCTCTAAATAAAGTCTTATTAAAGTTACACAAAATACTTAGTCTACAACAGAATGTAATCGTACTAAGTAGTTCTTAACTAAAGCTCCCTACAAACTTACAAGGAAGTATGCCGCATAGTAGCGCGCACATACCGTGCATTACAGCTATCGACACACGCCGACAGAGACAAGTAGGATTATACTACATGAATTGTTCATTAATCTGGTCGTATGTGCTCGAAATAGGTACGGTATGCATGGTAAGGTTGGGTTGGTAGGGAATTACTTACGGATGAAGATTGAGTCGAATATATTAATGTAAGTTTAGGTCATCATCATTCAGAGGAGCTCGTGGCTAAATAATAACAGCCGCTCTGGTCGAACTTTAGGTTAAGCCGTACTTGCCTTGGTTGGTCTGTAGATGGGTGACCACCAATTACATACCGAGTTTCCTCCGTGCCTCGGAAAGCACGTTAAGCCGTTGTTCCCGGGTGTCATTTGTAGATCTTTGACAGTCGTTACGTAGTCAGTGGCCCAAAAAGTCTGACAACCAGTCTTACCAAGGGGTATCGTATTATCCAGTACTAACTGGGTTGTGGCCAGATAGGCAGTCGCTCCATGTAAAATACTGGTATTCAGCTGCATCTGGTTAGACTGGAAGCCGAACCCAATATAGTTAGGAAAAGGCTAGGCAATGGTGAGGTCCTCATCATCCACAGCCCAACTTCACCCGTTAGGTATAGCCCTCTCTTTGCTAGTGCCAAGTTCCACGGTCTTGTGCCAGCCTCATCCAGGATATTCCCGTAATGCCAACAATGTCGTCTGCCCATCTCGCTGTCGGACGAGCAACTTGGACGCCACTCGGTCACAGCTTTACTCCACATGCCATCACGCGTCTTGCTAGGTCCTGCCCAACTCCATTTGAGTTCCATAACGCGATTTCTAATATCGAAGGCTTCTTGCTTGCTCGGTGGGTACTCATATCGAAGTGTTGTTTGGCAATTTTTATCCATATGGTATATTACTTAGAAAAATATTAACTTTAACGTCAAAATCAAAAGATATTTATTGGTTTTTGTAAAATATTTACTACAGATAGGTGTAGTAGGTTTTCTAATAAAAAAATAATGTGCTTATACATATAATATCCATTGTGAAAACACGGAAACTTCTAAACTATTGTCTATTATTGATTTACAAGGTTTAAGGGACACTAACCCAAAAACGGTTACAACGTTTGTCAATACATTATTATGAGCACCCCCAAATAGAAATTTTTCATCGGTAAGCATTTGTGCGTCGGTGCGCTTTCCACGCTGTTGTATGTGTACTATTATACAAAGATATGAACACACTTACAGCGAAGTGTGAGTGTTGAAGCCACTTTAGATACATCAGCTATCCCCGAAATATACGCAAAAATTGCATACTTTGGTGTTAAGATCCCCACATATTTGGTGATAAGAAGCCACATACAATTTTGATACAAATCGTCGTGTCATTTTTAAACATTTTTATCCAGTTAATGTACCTCAGTGTGGCGAAAGTGTCTGCACTTTATATAAAAGCGTTCTCGGCTTCAAATCTACATCTCTCTGAAGTCTTACGATTATTCCTGTATGTTCCTAATCGGTGGGCAAGTATCACATTCGTTCTGCTCGCAGTTTCGATTACCGCTTTTGGGATTGAATGTGTAAGATCCTTACTTAGTATCAAGACCTTTCAGGGAATATGGAGAGATGATATTGTTTTGATAAATTCAGGTCTGGTCTAATCGAATTTTTAAATAGGTTTCAGAATTACGTTAATGTGCTTATTTCTGAATTTTCACTTTTCTGTCTATTTGCGCAATCTGCCTCGTTGGTCAAGTGGTCGCAAGCACAACTGCTAAGCATGAGGTCTTGGGTTTGATTCCCGGATCGGGCAGTGTTATTGGATTTTTCCATCAAGAATTTCTCAGCAGCCACGGCGTCTGTATTTGTGTCCGGTTGATGGCAATAGGCTCGCCCCCTATGACATGAGACTTCAAACATAACTGGCGGAATGTGGGTGTACCTACTATAATTAGGTAAACCTCTGCCTAACCCTTCGGGGATTATCAGAATATAGTCTCATTTTCACAAAAGGTTTTATTTGTGTGCCGGATTCCAACAATGTGGACAGATTGGCATCCCTCAAATTGTATGTAGTCAGAAAATTAAAATATTGTAAAACACTTATGGGTATTGGTATCTTCCTGAGATGGTGAGGTACCATTAAAACATTATGCCAAAAATGAACTTCATTTTTACGCCAAAGAATTCGTAAGATTCTAAAATAACCTAGACAGACCATGTGACCGTAAACAAAAAACAAAACAATACAAAATCTATTTTGCTGACCGTACATAAACCGCTATTCGCTGTCTAATCTCACGAGGCAAGTTATTTGCGTGTTACTATCTCACGCACGCACTGCCCGCTTGTTTTGCTGACGCTACTACCATACGCGTCTCTTGCTATCGGTACCGCGGTGAAAACAGATAGAAATACCCTTTCTAAAACACTTAGTACTAATTTACATTTGTTGGGAATTAGTTTTATGGTGCAGTTTACGTATAGAGCTACGTAAGGTTTAATATGAAAATAATACGAAGTAATATATAAATAATATGAAATTCTGATGCGTGTTTTACTTTTCGGTATATCCCAAATTTCCTGAAAGAGGACGATATAAGAGAGGTAGAGGATGACCTCCGCCTACTTGGTAGACTAGCATGACGAAGCTCCTATTTCGAAAAAAAAACTGCCCGACCCGACAACCCAGGACATATTGTCCTGGTGCCAGAAATTAGGAGAGCCAACTCCACCTAAAGAGAGATGTCAGCAACCAGCAAGGGCTATGCCTGCCGGGGCTGCGGAACTGTTCGAAAGAGATGCCGCGTCCCTGGAACACAAAGGGCAAAGAAGAAACATGGATGGGTTTTAGTCAGTACGAGTCTGACACTCCCTTCCACTCCGCCCAGAGCGGGAGGAGTCGTTTGATGATTTCCCAGTTAGGGTCGAGCTTAACTTATTTATTTAAACTGTCATAGTCAGGCTGATAAATTTTTCTTCCTAGCATTTCGATGTCAGTCTAAATTGAGTAGGCAAAAATTCACCCACGAGTTTAGTGTCTTCAGTAGCGTCCATCGGTTCCTGTAACGTGCAGACAACAGAACACTCAGAACACTTAAAGTGGCCCATCGATGAATTAACTTCTTATGGTAAACTTGATTTAAACTCATGTGATACAAAATTCCATTGGTTTCTTTTAAAAATCTTCTATGGATCACTGTTTTAAGCTTTCACGGTTGACAACTAAACATACTATACTGTCACTTACGGGATTGTTCATTATTTTAAGCTCCCGATATTTCGACGCTGACAGACAGAGACAGACAGGGACACAGACAGATTTGTCTGCTCTTAACAATTTAGTTTCCATCCACCCGCATTCTCCAGTCAACCCGCGATGATGGCGCTTGGAACAGCGTCGAAATATCGGGAGCTCAAAATAATTAACAATCACGGAAGATATCCCATAAGTGACAGTATAAGTTTATCTTCTATGGATGTTGCTTGTCCACAGCCGTTTCTATTACAAATCATCTTCATCATCTGCCTAACCTTTGCCCAACTATGTTGGGGTCGGCTTCCAGTCTAACCGGATACAGCTGAATACCAGTATTTTACATGGAGCGACTGCCTATCTGACCTCCACAACCCAGTTAGTACTGGGTAATACGATTCCCCTTGGTGAGACTGGTTGTCAGATTTTCGGGACACTGACTACTTAACAACTGTCAAAGATCTACTATTGACAGCCGGGATCAACGGCTTATGCTTTCCCAGGTACGGAGGAAACTCTAAAACATAGGCTAGTGCGGCTTAATCTGAAGATCGACCAGAGCGGCTGTTATTATTTAGCCACGAGCTCCTCCGTTTCTATTACAAATATGAATGTAATTAGTCAATGAAACATTTCAAAGAGTTGCAAGAAAATTCATACTTTATTTCAAAATAATAGATACGATTCAAAATATGACACAGGACAGTAGCAGTTAAGTAAATACACATTGTGTACAAACTTACACGTACCACTTACACAAGTATTTATTGGTGTTACAATAGGGTTCATTTTTGTGTGATTAATGGTGAAAAATGATATTAGTATTGTAAATAGCATTGCTTATAGTACACCTAAGTTGTTGGACTGTGCAATCAGATGACTGGACAATGCAGCGCCTAAAAAGATGTGGAGTGGTTAGTATGACAAAATATTTTTTGAAAAAGAATGACGTAACCTACTGGCAAAGCTATAGCAAAGCTTTGAAACAAATAAAAAAGGGAATAAATTAAGACACGGAGATTTTTATAACGCTATTTTAAGCGTGACGATTTCTACCAGTTAACACCTACGGCATGCTGCGGTAAGGAACTTCGTTTCAAAAAACTAATATTAGTTTTTGATATATTAATCTGATGACCAGTTCATCAGCTTTAGTTCAATCATATAAGAAAACTTGGCGGTTAAAGTTTACCAACATCAAAATTTCTTTAGTCCCTTGAAATTATATTTAGTTTTGTATAACTTCAGCTTACTGTTAGACTTACCAGATGAAAACCTTTGGATCTAGGATAGATGAATGCCCCCAGATCTGAAAGACGAAGAATTGCACAATTATTAGATAAACTTTTAACGTTTTTTTGCATGTATTATAGATTATTATAAAAATCATAAAAAAATAATGGTTAAACTATTTACAATAGTCTTAAAAATGCCATATCGCTAATTGCGTTCTGGAACAACTGTCAATTGACTTTAACCCACATCCATTTCATTACAGACAACACCGACTCCACCCCTCCCAAATTCTCGCACAGAGCTACTGATAAATCGGCACAAGTCTGCGCACATTACAATTAGACCGAATCTGTAAGGACATAAATAATGTAGACGTTTAATAAGTGATCCTAGCATACCTGCATATAGCGGTCCCGTTGTGATCGTACCAGATATGGCACGAATCAGACTTATTGCTCCGATTGAGGCTGAAAACTTGCTGGAAAGAATGTTTTGTATCAACGGCTTTGTTGGGTGGTGGTTGTGAATGTTGGTCTTAGAAAATATACAGTGTGGGTTTTGAGTAGTAATGGCAACTACTGCCAAGCTTTAATGTTAAAGTAACTGATAAAATGAGAACCTTTTAGGAAGAGTTTACTCCTCTTCTTCTTCGTGTCACCCTGTATAACGTCGTGCCAGTCGGCAGTATATGGTCCAAGGGACACGGACGTACAAACGTTTACCACGTATTCAGTACATAATTCTGAACACCCCACCTTGAATTTTTTTAATCGGTAAATAAAAGCCTTTTTTTAATTACTTAGCCCCAAACTCGTGAAAAAATGGGAGCGCGTAGGTAAGTTTCGAGAAAAACAGAACAGAAATATTACTAGTATTACGAGCATTGTAAGTTAGTGACCTGGGTATCACCCAACTCCTAACATGACTATATTGTTCTTTTGAGATAACAAAACACATTTTTTTTATTAGCCTATTCTGTCCCACTGCTGGGTAAAGGCCTCCTCCGTTCCTTTCCAACTCTCCCGGTGTTTTGCCTCCTCTGGCCAATCAGTCAGGAACGAGTCCAAATCGTCATGCCAGCGTTTCTTGGGCTTGCCTCGTTGACGACGACCGTCTTCAGGCACCCACAGTGTACATGATTCTGGCCCATCTGTCCTGACCCATCCTGGAAATGTGACCCGCCCAGTCCCATTTTTACCTCGCAGACTTTTTGCCAACATCGGCGATGCCTGTCTTGGAGCGTATTGTGGTGTTGCGTATTCGATCGGTGATTTTAATGTTCAAAATTCTACGTAATATTTTTTTTTTTTTTGGATTGTAGGTAATTTCCATATGGCTGCCACTCCCTCGTACCTACCATTGTTTCTAAATTAAACCACTCACCAATTACAGGTAGCATTCTGCATACACCACTCCCAATTATTTGATTGTACCTAATATGGTACGAATCAATTACTGTGTAGATTCCAATGTGTAAACTATTTAGCTATAAATTATTTGGTAAGCCTTACAAAATGATTAATACGTTTAATTTTCAGGTGACCAACTATTAGTAACAAGTTATTACTACGTTTGATTTAGTTAATCGGTAGTCTTATAATTATTTTCTTGGTATTAATTTACACTGGTTGTCGGTAAATAGGGTGGTCAAACTAGAGAGTATCGGTATCACTTTCAGTTGGATTGCGGTTGTACCAGGTTTCTTTATATAGAAAACGAAGCGTTTTACTACTAATAGTAAATCACCATACAAAAATACTATTTGTAAGCAGGTAATCCTTACTTCCTTACTTAATATTATAAATGCGAAAGTAAGTTTGTTTGTAACCTTATCACGCCTAAACCACTGAACCGATCATCCTGAGATTTTGCATAAACGTTGTCAGGTGTACAGAAACGGACATAGTAGGGTACCTTTCATCCTCAAAAAAAAGTTATGTTCCCGAGGAAAAAAACAATTCTTATTCTTATTCTTTATTGCACACAAAATAAAAAATAAAATATACATATACAAATTGCAATAATATAGCTTAGTATAATAGATGGCGCTACGTGTCTTTCTAAATTTTATTATTTCAAGCAGAGTACAACCCGAATTGATTGTCAAATTCTAAATTAATGCGAGCGAAGCCGCGAGCAAAAGCTAGTTCCAAAATAAATCATCCATCAGAATACACGGTTGGCGCAGTGGCTGATCGATTGTCTGCTTTGCTACATGTCGCGGTATTCGATCCCCGCACGGAACAAATATGAAATAAGTAATTAGGTAGTTGTTCCGGTTCTAGCTGTTTGTGTATGTGAGTTTAATTGTTTTTAAACGCACCCACGATACAGGAGAAATTCCTAGTGTGGGGCAACGTCTTTGAACTGTAGTTACGATTGAAAACTTTCAAACATAGATACATTAAACGGGTTGAATAAAATATGATTTTTGTGTCTGGTTTGCATCACTTAGACGAAGCAAAAGAAATATTTTAGGTGTATGTATGTATGTCATCATAATCTGCCTAGCCTTTTCCCAACTATATTGGGGTCGTACCAGTATTTTACACGGAGCGACTGCCTATCTGACCTCGACAACCCAGTTAGTACTGGGTAATACGATACCCCTTGGTAAGACTGGTTGTCAGACTTTTTGGGCCACTGACTACCTAAGGACTGTCAAAGATCTACAATCGATCGATCGATCTGTCGGTTTTAGGTGTATATATGTATGAATCTAGAATAATATTTTAACCATTTACTTGTAAAATACCAAGGTCTAGACAAGCTTAATTATTATGGTAGTAGTAAGTCTTAGTCTGGTTCAAATCATATTGAGTTTACTTAGCAAACTTAATAACGTTGACAAATTATCTGGTTATGTACTGCTTCAGGCTATTCTAACAACATGCCTTTCAACTTATTCGTCAAACCTACTTGAAAACTAAATTATGCAATGGGAACTACAAAACACACAATTATGCCTGCTTTCTGAATGAAAAAACAAGGTTTTTCAAGGACTTGTAGCGTTACTACATAAATGATATGTACGTGTAACGGTTGCGATCCATATTTACAGAATTACATAACATAAAATCACGCCTGAAATCTCCGAAGGGTTAGGCAGAGGTGTACCTTATAGTACCCACATTTAGCCAGTTATGTTTCAGTTCCAAGTAATAGGGGGCGAACCTATTTCCATTAACCGGGCACAAATCCAGACTCCGCGGCTGCTACTCAGAAATTCCTGATAGAAAATCCAATATCACTTTACCCGACCCGGGAATCGAACCCAGGACCTCATGCTCAGCATACGCGCGTGCGACCACTAGACCAAAAGGCTGTACAGAATTATAATCATTAAAATATCAAGACAACACCCCTTTAAGTTCATTTAATCCCTTTGAATAACTATTTAATTTCATAAAAAGTAATTCACCTGCCTAGCCTTTTCCCAACTATATTGGGGTCGGCTTCCAGTCTAATCGGATGCAGCTGAATACCAGTATTTTACATGGAGCGACTGCCTATCCAACCTCCACAACCCAGTTAGTACTGGCTAATAAGACACCCTTTGGTGAGACTGGTTGTCAGACTTTTTGGGCCACTGACTACCTAACGACTGCCAAAGATCTACAAATGGCACCCGGGACCAACGGCTTAACGTGCTTTCCGAGGCACGGAGGAAACTCGGTATGTAATGGGTGGTCACCCATCCAAAGACCAACCTAGGCAAAAAAATAATTCAATGGGATTAAATGAACTTGCGACTCTGGCGCATCCACCTTAACCCACAAATCCGTTTACAAATATCTTCACGACCACATAAAAACTAAGGACATACACTCAGCATGTGACTGTCCGGTCCGTCGCGTACAACCTTCGTCACGCTCAGACGCCTACAAGTATGGCTAATGACACGGAAAATGTACAGACGCTTGCGCATCAAGCTACTACAGCCTGTCAAATTTTTTTTAATAGATTTTCAACTTTATTACTAAAGCATTAGGTGCAAGGTTGATTGGGAAAGTTTGACAGTTGTGGGTAGCTTGATTTGATGGCATCTGTACTGTTGAGATGTGATTGTGATGGCCGTTATAAGTAGGTTTTATGTTATTATGTCTTTAATTTGTTGAAGGGTAACTGTTTTATTGATTGTTTTTAGGCAGGCGTTTTGTTACAGAAAAATAACATCATTTTGCTGCGTGAAAAACATACAATCAGTTTATACCAAATTTAGTAAAGCGCGACTGCTGATCATGAGGTCCTGGGTTCGATTCCAAGGTCGGGCAAAGTGTGGTTGGGTGTTTCTATCAGGAATTTCTCAGTGGCAGCCTCGGAGTGGAGTATATTTGTGCACGGTTGATGGCAATAGGCTCACCCCCTATTACTTGGGACTTAAACATAAATGGCGAACGGTGAACGGCGGTGTGTACTAATGGGTACTCCTCTGCCTAACCCTTCGGGGACTGCTGGCGTGATTTTATGTTATGTTATTATATAGTAAAAGACTACTTGCTTGGCGTACAAATGTGGTACTGTTACACACACTAGAAGACAGGGTGTCATGTCCTGGGTGCCTAATTTGCCCTTTAATGGGCTTTGGAATTACTCCAAACTCGTAGTAGCGAGTATCAGAGACATGAAAAACCGATGGGTAATCATTTCCAAAGAATTATTATTGTCACACTTTTACAATAAGATGGTGGGTTGTTACCTACCATAGATCATCATTCTCCTGCCATTTTCTCAATTTATTTGGAGTCGGCGCAGCATGTTTTCTTCTTCCGTACTTCTCTATTTCTCATCATCTCAGCAGACAACTCCTTTCTTGCCATATTATCCTTAACAATCCTTAATCGCGGCCATAGGTACCTAATAATAATTACTAACTCCTGCAACGCTAAAACATTAGGCGTTGATGTCGTAAAAATACAAACACACGTGATTGAAACCCTATACATGTGGTTTCCCCTTGTTACCCAACAAGAACTTTCTTTTTACTCAAAACATTTCATTCCTGAAACGTGTCACCGTAAATATGAAATTGATATAAAAATAAACAGCAAAGTGTACATTGAGCCTCGCATTAACGCATTTAGCATAAAAATCTTTTTAATTCACACGTTTTTAGTCCTCCGCGTCCCTATTCTGTTCCATTTAATGTTTAAAAAAAATAATGATGATGGACATTTTTGAATAGGTTTATAATGTGTGCGTTTGTTTTCAGGGCACAGAGCTCAGATATCCATCCTATCTTCTGATGATTGACGTGAGCAGTGAAAAAGTCATCAGAACATTGAGCAGGTTGCCTTGACCTTGAGAGGAGCTGGTGGCCAAATAATAACAGCTGCTCGGGTCGATCTTTGCCACCCATTGCATACCGAGTCTCCTCCGTACCTAGGAAAGCATGTTAAGCCGTTGGTCCCGGCTGGCATTTTGTAGATCTTTGACAGGTTTGGTTAAAGGCCCGAAAGTCTGACAACCAGTCTTTCAAGGGGTATCGTATTACCCAGTACTAACTGGGTTGTGGAGGTCAGATAGGCATTTGCTCCAAGTAAAATATTGGGATTAAGCTGCATCTGGTTAGATAGGAAGCCGATCCCAATATAGTTGGGACAAGGATAGACAGATGATGATGATTGAGCAGGTGTCCTTATGACAGGAAAATGATGATGACATTGAGGAGGACGGTGATAAAATATGAGCACCAATGTCATTCATCTAGTGATAAGATTGTCTGATTACCTTATGAAGAATGTCTTTAAATCATCGACGTTACTGCCAATAGGTTACTACAAGATCTTTTAAGGCGAAACTTTGGTGTTCTACGTAAATGATGATTAAGAGTAAGATACTGGTTTTCTTTTGTACTAACTCAACATCACACAGACGTCACCTTATGTAGAAAAAATGCATTTGACATTACGATGATCGATTCCAATACTTGTTCGAAATAGATAAGTCGATAACAGTTTTATGACATATCAATTGCACCACATACGTCACACCTGTCACCACACAAGTGTTCTTCTGACAGTTGTACACCGACACAATGACAAATGACGTCTTACGTCAGAATAAGTAGGCGAACCGTGTAGTCCGACGCGTCTGTTTGAATGGGAGGCGCATTAACGCTCGGCATTCATCAAGCGACTAATGACACGTCCGCACGTCACACTGGTGTGGTACAGGTTATGAGAGGTGGGACGAATTTTTAGAAGAAAAAAGCTGCAGTACACGAACACTGGTGTTTGCTGATGATCATTATATCAGGTTGTTAAGACAATTTTTAAGTCTGAATGTCAATAATTATTGCTGAACGCGGGTTTTCAAAGACCGTTTCTAAAGTAATCTGTTTTTTTTTGGTCTATACAGTGATCACAAGGCTTGCCTTGAATCATGTAGCTAAACAATCCGAGGGCACAGAATTCAAAATAATCACTTATTTAAAATAGGTTGAGTATCAGAACTTTTTCAACGTCCTCTCTCAAAAATTCGCACTTTCTTACGATGACATGCCTAGTGGTGTGACCGTCGGACTGCCAAGTCATAGGTCTCGAGTTCGAACCCAAGGCACGCACCTCTGATTTTTCGGATTCATGTGCGTATAGTATAATTATCACTTGCTTTTCGGTGAAGGAAAACATCGTGAGGAAACCAGCATGCCTGAGAGATATTTCTTGACGGCATGTAAAGCCAAGTCAGAGGCCCATGGGCGGCATAAAAACTCTGACACCAGGTTACGAACTAACCACACGATAAAGAAGAAGAAGACAGTAAATAATCAATACAACGTCATAAAAAATAACTCGCTACCGCTTATAACCTGAAACGCATCATGACGGATGGGAATATTAAAACATTACATATTTTCCTTTCTTTTTTTTTTCTCCGATGGCGTTTTCAGGTCTCCGCCTCGACTGAATAAAATCTACAGATGCTATATACATTATTACATTATATACATATTGCTTTACAGGACGGTGTTATTTAAAACTTAGGTAGCTACCTTCATAAAATACAAGAAGGTCCTAAAATGTGTAACTTGCGTAAGTAATTATGTCGTTTTGAGTTGTGTGTAAGTTGATATGCCTGCAAAAGTGCTTTCTATCTACATGTCGGTTAGTGGCGAGTACATATGGAAGAAAAAGACATGCTGTGCTTACCCTGAATAAATTAGGTTAAAGTCGATAAGGAGGCTGCTTTGACGCGAAAATAGTCGTTTGTTTCATAATCAGAATCCTCTTAGTCTGGTGTCTGTCCCGAAAGATTTCAATTTTGGATTGAAGATCATAGTAGGTGCCCAAGAAATCAGGGCATCCAATTGTATTCTCTCACTCACCAACCAAAGTTTTCTGGTAGTTTTTTCCTCACATGAACTCCTATTTTTAAGTACTATATAAGTACTATATTCCCAAGTAGGTAGTGCCTGCATACATCAGATTCAGTAGGACCTTTCCTATCCATACTTGTACAAAATCTTCACTAACTCAATAATATTATTCTAAAACAGGCTACAAATAGGTACTGAACACAATTTCTATGGCCGCGGACATTGTAGTAGCTCAATTCAATTTAGTATTATAACTTGCGTAGGAAGAACTGGAGATTAAGGCAATATACACTATAGTGGCTGTATCGTTCCGTGTCATAATATTATGACAAGCTCTCAAGGAGGTGGGCAGAAAACTACGTGATACGATCCGTGCTTCAATGATTGTCTATCTAAGTTTATCTAGTGCCCATCGGACTTCTTTGAAGGTAAAATTAGACACGCAACTTGTTTTAAGAAAAGTGAATCTTGTGTATGAAAGGGTTCAGAAAAATATTTATAAGTTTTATATATTAAATTCTTCTGTAAGTTTTCTAAAGAGAAATGGATAACCTCTTCAGACTAATGGATGTCGCAAAAGATTATTTTCAGGTTAAATCTACATCCTACTAATATTATAAATGCGAAAGTTTGTGAGGAAGGATGACACGCAAAAACAACTGACCGGATTTGGATGAAATTTGGGACACAGATAGTTTATTACCTGGATTAACACATAGGATACTTTTTATCCCGGTAGTACGATCCCGTGGGACAATAACCGTACTCCACGCGGGCAAAAGCTAGTGATAAAATATCGGTACATTAATAATAAATTAATTATTTAACAAAATACGAGTTAGATCCTCCTCTGTGTTCTGAAAGTGCTTATAAAAAGCAGATACCCATAGAATCTTCTCATTGCATATTGAATTCTTTTTTCATTATTGCCATCGGTCTTACAATAAGATCTTCATGCATAAAATACCTACATTGTCACCTTAAAAAACGTTTAAACATCCTAACCCCGTTTCCACACTCGAAAAATATTCATAAAACTCGACGAAAAATGCAGCAAAAAATTCTTCCAACACCTTAGACTCGGGAAAAATTCTAGACACGCTATATTTCACACTAGCACCTTTTTTAAGAGGGTATTCATGCACACGTAACACCTGGAGTGGTGTAAAGGGGCTATTACCCACCCATTACGGGCATTATGACTATGTCGTGCGTAATAGCCCCGGCTGTGTAGAATAATGTGTGAAAAAACTGTGCTGTACTGAATGGAATGAATGGGAATGGTGTGTTTCATTTGTTTTTTTTTTGTGTGTGTGCGTGTGGGTTTGATTGGAGTGTGTGGGTGTTTAAGGAGAGTAGATGTGGCCGTAATTGAGGTAGGTAGTTTGTAGTCTTTAGGCGTTTATATATCTGTTTTGATTCAGTGAAAGTTGTGTAGCGAGGCTATACCTCACAAAAGTGCACACTTTCTTTTGTGATGTATTGTAGCGTCAAAAAATGCTCTTTTTTATGACAAGTAATTAACTATAGATTTATTTCTGCATTTCCTCCAATTATCTGTCTTTCTTTCGTAGGCATAACATACACAAGTAGCTAGCGGGGCTGCCAACCACGATTTGGTTGATTGTTACTTGTGGTGGCTTTTAATGCACCTCAACACTTCCTGCATTATAAAAGAATATTTCGAATATGAAATTATAATCTATTTCGTCGCCTTAGAGTGAAAACCTCGCAACGCACATCCTGATCTGACTAATTTGTTCATTCGATACTCGTTGGTCCATGTCTTCCAGTAAATGAGAACCTCGTAAATTCTCACATCTGTCAGTTTAGCGTGAATACCTTACAACGAACGTGTCGTTTCTTATTTGAAAATTGAAGTATCTTATAGTATCGAACAGTTCTGGATATAAAAGCGCGTTAAATTTCCATATTCATTAATAAAAAATCAAAAGATGCCGTACAAAAATTTTACAGTACGCAGTTTTTTTTCCCTCCTGAACAGTTACTTCTTTTACACTTACGAGGTTTTCACTCTAAGACATCGATTTACCTTTACAATCTTATGAAATCACAAATAGCAAATTTCCATGGTTCCTAACGATAATAAACCAACCAGAGTAGGTACAAAGATAAACGCAAAATCACTATCGGTCAGCTTTTAAAACGCGCCCAAATCTACGCAATACATTACGAATACCTTATATATCATTGGCTGACCAATCATATACAAATCAGGGTTATCGTTTTAACCATAAATAAGGGAACTAGATCTGAAACATAATCACTGTTCACCATAACCGGTATTTATCACATGAACTCACAATGTTTATGTTATGTTCTGAGTGTTACAACTATTTCTGCCAAGTGCTTGGGGTGGTTCGAGGCGTGGGGCAGTAGTTGAAGTCTGTGCAATTTTGTATCGCTTTAGGCCTGGGCCTCAAGTCTGCTATTACAGTAGTGTCAGAATGGTCTATCATTGATTTCATAATTGTTGCTTTTGACAAGTTTGGTAATCTACTAATATAATGGCGTCATTATGACTTTCCAATGGTCAACCACTGACACTCCATTGAAAGAAATGGCATAGAATGGTAATCTCGTACGTAATGACAAATGAATGACTGACTTAGGCGGTAGTCTGCTAATTAATGTTTTTTGCTATTTACGAACTTCTTACTGCTTCAAATTGCTTATAACACTAATAAATTATATGTAAAATGGGTTTTATTATAATGGCAATACGACAATGTTATTATAACACAATTCTATTACGAGACCATTGACCGACCAATGATCGACCATTATGAATTTAGCAGATAATGAACTTTTAGCAAAATGACAATGGGATCGTGTTGGAATGACGCATTTATAAAAAATAGCAGACTTGGGCCCCTGGTGGTTGTCTATAACGTGGGGACGGGGAGTCCGTTTCGTACTCGGGGTGGATCTGCTCTAAGTCCACCCACATTCAACACGACTTGGTTGAGGGTTTCGTGTACATACGTCTCGCATCTTCCGAGCCTCCAATTTAATCGTATGCAGCTGAATACCAGTATTTTACATGGAGTGACAGCCTATCTGACCAGCTGTTTTTAATATAAACAGTGATTAGGTAAAATAGCCGTTAGTTGGTCTGAAACCTTTTGAAAAACTGGTGCTCATCAGCAATGGTAGATGAAAGGGTATTCTACTCGACTAAAACTAAGTGATGCTTGTCCTCAGGGGTCTCAAGTAGAATCCAAGCCTTTAGAGTGCTCCGTTGAAAAGGGCCGAAGAAAAATGATTATCCTAATAACCTGCGATGAATAGCATATAATATCCTGAGGGTAAAAGTAATCCTATTTCATTAAATCAAAGATATGTGAAGTGCTCAGGCCCACGGACACACCTGGAGACGACCTGTGTACTAGCAGCGGGAACTTAGAAGCCGTCTCTATGATAATAAAGTTGATGGTTTTTTGGGATGACCATCTGTAGATAGGACAATGAGGAGCTCATGGCTAAATAATCGGAAAGCACGTTAGCCGTTGGTCTCGGCTGTCATTTGTAGATCTTTGTTAGTCTTTACAAGTAGTCAGTAGCCCAAAAAGTCTGACAACCAGTCTAACCAAGGGGTATCGTATTACCCAGTACTAACTGGGTTGTGGAGGTCAGGTAGGCAGTCGCTCCTTGTAAAATACTGGTATTCAGGTGCATCCAGTAATACTGGAAGCCGACCCCAACATAATTGGGAAAAGGCTAGTCAGATGATGATCTGTAGATAAGACAGCATCTACCAAACTTCAACTACTGCACATCACCTGCCTAGTGCTCGTAGGCAAGGCGTTAAGATATCGTATCTCGGACGCTAATGCAGTACTAACTCATGTGCACGCGCCGTTACTGTGGCGCAACTCTGACTTACAGCCGCAACAGATATTTAGTTTGTTTTGCTTTTCTCGCTTTTGTACGCAAATGTAAAATAATACGAGCCTTTTTGTTTTACGGCTTGTGCGACAGAATTTAGAGACTTACCGTTCAGGCCAGGATATTGTTGTCCAGTTCTGAATGCGGGCCTATCAAAAGGCCGCGATAGGGTTTGCCTTCCGCCTTCTATCAACCAGCTCCGAGCCCGTGTGGCGATGACGATTACGACTGACTCGAGATCCCTCTTGCAGGGGTACGTTATAGCTGCGAGACAGTTTGAAAGAGGTACCGCGGCCCTGGAACACAAAGGGCAAAGAAGGAACATGGATGGGTTTTAGTCAGTAAGAGTCTGACGCTCCTTTCCACTTCGCCTAGAGCGGGAGGGGTCATTTGATGATTTCCCATCCGAAAAAAAATTAATAGGGGTACGTTATAGGCTTGCTTATGCTTCCATCTGCAGATGTTCTTGCGCCTGTGGAGTTGCTGAATGCAATATCCTCTTGCCCTCCTTTGTCCAGAGATACCTTGTGAGCTATTTTAAAGATAGCTTATGTTTAAGCTGGCTCTTACGTAAAGTATTAAGGTAGCTTATGAGAGCATCTGTTGGTCAGCGGCAGGATAAACTAAATTCTGTAATATTTTTGGAAGACAGTGAAGGTATTACTCATCTCTGCTCAAGGTGACTGATAACTTCTGCGGGACTATTCGAAAGAGATGCCGCGGCCCTGGAACACAAAAGGCAAAGAAGGAACATGGACGGGTGTTTAGTCAGTAAAAGTCTGACACTCCCTTCCACTCCGTCCAGAGCGGAGGGGGTTATTTGATGATTTCCCATCAGAAAAAAAAAAGAAAAAAAAGGTGACTGATAAGTAAGTCTTATGCAAATAATTTATTTTTTGCTTTCCACTTCTTCCTTAACATTAAAATAGGAACCTGATGATTGACATTAAGCTCCAAATCACCCAATCTCTGAAACCCACGTCCCTCAAACGGAAATCAAACAGCAAAATTACAGCCAACCAATAACGTAGTGACTTACAAAATCGATCTGCAGTTTCAACATACACGGCTCATACATATCTAGGCACAAGATAGACAACGTTGGCGGGTACCCTAGACAGATCACTGACAAATTTATGTGTCAGATAATCTTATCAAATCGGGCACCATACGGCTTTATTGCCCCAGTGTATGGAGGCGAGGCATTGCGTTGTTTATTATTGCCTCGCCGTATATTAGGTAAGGCAATATTTGGTGTTTGGTAATGTTGGGATATGTGTCTTGTTTGTAGTTGTATGTTCGTTGTGTATGGGGGTGTTTCGTTCAGCCTGGGTCATAGGTTTGTAAATGTGTTATTTTGTTGCACAACTTTTTTTTCTTATTTCAACGTTACGTGTAATTTGAAGTTCACTAGAAACACTAGTTAAGGTTTAGAATAAAACCACCAAATTATCAGTACTTTAAGGGTACGTGCACTCGCTACCCGGGATAAGTGAGGACTAGCCGACACGGAACCTTAAAGCTCACGCTACGTTTATTAGTATATCACATCTCTTGGGATTATCAGATTTCATGTCATTGATTAGCTTTATTGTTATCTACTGCGGGTGAACTTACTTAACTATAGTATAAGTAAATTACAATTATAGTATAGTTTCCTTTAAATCTTCACTAGCTTATGCCCGCGGCTTCGCCCGCGTGGAGTCCGGTTATTATCCCACAGGATCGTACTACCGGGATAAAAAGTGGTAAACCAGGTTATACACCATCTATGTGCCAAATTTCATCTAAATCTGTTCAGTAATTTTTACGTGAAAGATTAACAAACATCAATCCACACAAATTTTCGCATTTATAATATTAGTAAGAAGTAAGATTGTCAACAGGTGAAGTTACTATTTTTCCGAGTCACTTTTTTCTATGACCAACAACAAACACCACAGGACAGCACCGAATTCGTAAGTAGATGCAGCATGGAAGCAATGATTGGAAACAGTCATCTGCAGTTTCAATCATAACGTAAAGGTATAAAAAGGTAAAGAAAACTGCAGGCAAAGACAGGTAAAGTTGGTCAAAAACCCCACAAAATGTATTGTGGCGCCTTTGTCCCTTAGGCTTAAACCGTCTTTATTTAAATACACTTTAAGGTGAACATAAAAATTCGCGTTAAACCGTGAAGTGATACCAAATAGTGTAGTGAAAATAAAGTCCCGAATAAACTATCACATACAACGTTTAATCTTGTTTCCTACAAGCCCCTTTGTGTGTAAGGGTCTGGTTATATTGATGGAAGAAGCGAATTTGAAAACAACGTGACCATTAAAACATTTGCTCATATCTTGGGATGTTGTAACGATTAAGAAAGTTACAGAAGATAGTAATACATGAATAATGCTGAAACCTAGATCTTGTAAAACACTGCTTATTCTTCAAAATATGTTTACTAGTTTCCCAAAAACTCTACCTAAGTACTTGAATTGTCTTGTGATCGTTTCGGTGATCTGTTTAACTCTTTAGCACTAAATCATTCTGATACACACACACATCACTGTGCACGTTTTTTTTTTACCCAGAAAAATAGTCTATTGAAAAAAGGTTTTTCAATGTTATAAAAGAAATGTTATTATAAAAAACGCTTCCGCTCCACAATCCGCTACATCGCCCCACTATACCCAAACCCCAACCGCCACGTTGTGACGACACGCCGCACTAAATCAGTAACCCGATACGGTAGTATCTGTACGTGTCGGGGGTTCGTGTCCCGTGCAGACCTGTCGCGGTGACGTGTTTACTTCACGCCGCGCTCGCTCGGGTACAAGCAGTTGTGTAACAAGATCGCGAATGTAGGTGATGCTGGAGAAAGTTAGGTATAGGTGGGTTTTAGTGATCAGATTTCTTTGGGAAGCGATTTTGATATTGTAGGTTAAAATGTTGATTGTCAAGCAGTGGCGAAGGCTGCGGGGACTGTTCGAAAGAGATACCGCGGCCCTGGAACACAAAGGGCAAAGGAGGAACATGGATGGGTTTTAGTCAGTAAAAATCTGACACTCCTTCCCACTCCACCCAGAGCGGGGGGGGGGGGGGGGTTATTTGATGATTTTCCTTAAAATAAAAAAATATATAGGGTTCATACAACTCGATTCCTTTTGGAAACTGCCACAATCAGTATTCCATAGACAAATAATAAAATCACATTAACGATATGTACTCCAGCTTACCTCTTAAAAAAATTACCCTTCGCTACTGATGTCAAGATGTAGTAATCAGTGCAAAAAAATTACTGTGTATCAAGGACAAAAACGAAATAAAATAAAACGTCTAGTGAGATCGAGTTTTCTTGTAATTTTTTTGACGGAGCTTGTTGGCAGTCCACTTTTTTTAACTTTTTCATATAGTTATCGGTGGTACAAGGACACTTTATAAGTTTTTAAACTGACATGGTCATTAATATTATCATTTACACTGAAAACGGGAAATGACCCCGTGAACATGTCCGTGATGATGGTGCTTGCAACAGCTCCATCACATAAATGTGTAGTCTCCACATGAATGATGTAACCAAGATTTTGTAACAATAATTTGATTGAAAAGAGTGTCCATGGAATTTCTTGCCTATTCTTCTCCATAGAGATCTACGCCTTGGAATGGGAAACTACAGTACTTTCACAAGTTATTATGCCTTGTGTCTGTGGCTGTAGCTTCACTCTTTGTTTTTTTTGTGCCTTTCAAAAGTGCCTGCAATGGTCTAATTGAAATAAATGCTTTGAGTTTGAGTTTGAGCTCCGAAATATCGGGAACTCAAAAAAAAATAGTAAACATGGTAAATATCCCGTTTTCAGTGTTAATATCAATGATAATTTATCTATGTCTTCAGCAATGCTCCAGTCCTGTTTTTTATAAAAGATTTTGCTGTATAGCTGTTTAATTTCGTCAGCTTTTTACGAAAATCTGACGTAGTCAATCCTTTCATCGAAACGTGGTATAGCTGGGCCTTATTGAATTCCGAAAAAAACCTACCTAGGCAACGGACTACATCGTTGGAAAAACATCCTAAGATCAACTTTTTAAATTCAGAACACCACTAGTCATTGTTGTTACTGTAATAACCAAGTCAGACTTTATTTTTTTTACAGTGTACCCAGACAGCACTATTACGCATAAAATGAAATTACATTCATTGTGCGCGTGCGACTTTAACAAAGTGTGTGCGAATAATGCTGAAAGTTTACGATAATTACGCTTACCCTTTATGATCAGAGAAAAGTTGGTATACGTTTTTTAATTGTGTTGTGTTTATTGTTACTAACCGCTTGTTTTTTGTCAGTTCTCTCATGACTTTAGGATTTCAAAAGCTCAGAGGATATCATTTTATAGAGGTGTTATTTTTCTTCAGAGTATAAGGCGTAATTATCGTATAGTAAGTAAGTAACATTAATCACATGAGACAGCGAGAGAAATTCATATTTTCTAAATTATCCCCAAAAAATACTATTCAAAGATAATCAAGTAATTTATATATCCTTATCGCACCAAAATTAGCCTAAGTTATAAAATAATATAACAGTGAAAGCATCAATTTAGAAGTACCTACAAATTCGACAATTTCTCCAAACATTTCAGCGGCAGTTCCTAGAATGTCACAACCGTAACTTCCAGTGGCAACTTAGCGACGCCATTCCTTGAAAGCACACAAAATACGCAACCAGAACGTTGTATAAGTGAATTAAACGCACGACGCATTAGTGTATAATCGCAGAACACGCTGCGACTGATCGCGTCTCTCGTATATCGGATAAACGACGCCGTTACACAGAGCTAGTGTCGCCGAAACTATACCTGTGTAGCAGGAGTAAATGGTTTTGATAGTTGCTTCAGAATCAAGAGTAGTTTTGACGGTGTTTCTTGAGTTGTTTTGTCTTAAAGTTGTCATCGTTGTCATCATCTGCCTAGACTTTTACCATGCAGCTGAATACCAGTATTTTACATGGAGTGACTGCCTATCTGACCTCCACAACCCACTTAGGACTAGATAAGACGATACCCCGTGGTAAGACTGGTTGTCAGACTTTTTGGGCCACTGACTACCTATAACGACTGTCAAAGATCTACAATTGACAGCCGGGACCAATGGCTTAACATGCTTTCCGAGTCACGGACGAAACTCGGAATGTCATGGGAGGTCACCCATCCACAGACCAACTTAGGCAACGGCACGGCATGGCGTAACCTAAAGACCGATCCGACCGGCTGTTCTTAATTTTTTGTCTTAAAGTAGTGCCAATTGAAAAACAAAATTGAATATGAATTTGAATGGAGGAAAGGATATATGGAATGTGAAAGAGATAACAACTTACTATGGAAAGAATAAACTGATATCACAGTTGAAAGAGAGGAATAGAAGAAAAAGATATGCTGATTTGTTGAATTATAGCTGATATGGAGTTTTCCAGTTCATCTTCATAGAATCAAGTTTGTGGATCCCTCTCTGTAACTAATTTCATAATAAATTATTAACCTAACCTTTGAACCGATTTGCAATACATGAAGGGGTTCAACCTAAATAATTATATCTAGTATTTTAAATGTTTGTTTAAATAACTACACAAAACGAAAAGGATTGAACTGTTATTATGAGACTTTTTGTGAAGAGTCAAGCGTCCGGGCAAAGTGTGAGGAGGAACACGGTCTCAGACTTTTGATGTCGGGAACGTGTCTGTGTTTATAGAAAACTTTCGTGCGAACTTTGATTGCACGATCTAACATCGTGACATCATGTTGGACGTATTATTATGATTATGACGATGCAGCAATAATTCGTATGGCTGCAAAACTTATAATGGCAGAAGATGTTAGATCCTCAGAAAAATCAACACAGTAAATTATGGGAGTCTGCTGGGTGTTGCAAAGTTTGCAGCCTGCTGGGTGTTGCAATGCTTGCGGTGAGAAACGTGGATGGTTTTCATGCCATCATACGGAAGCGTTGTGCGTCTCTTATGAGGCTCATGGGTCCCAGCTCGAACAGCCTTCTGAGCATGTTCGTGGGCAGCTGGATCTCGCCGATTTGGCGGCACTGGATGCGACAACACACTGCGGGTGGTCGCGTCCAGGGCTCGGCATAAACTGTCGCTCCTGTGCGGTGCCGCTTTTTTCTGTTGGTTTGTTTTTTATGTACTAACAATAGCTTTAAAATAGCTTTGTTTGAAATAAGTGTCTTCTATTCTATAAACATCTCGTTGGTCTAGTGATTGTGTGCGCTACTTTTGGGGATCCTGAGCAGAGGTGGACAAATGTTATTCAGTTTTTCCATCAAAAACTTAGCAGTATCTACTATTTATAATCCGTAGTTTGAATTTTTGTTCGGTTAAAGGCAGTAAGTTAACCCACAATTGCAAGTAACTTATGTATAACTAGTAAAAAGTAGGTACCCCAATACCCACCCCTAACTTTGGAGCAGTACAGAAGTAAAGTTAAAGGTGAATTTCATCAATGAAATTGATAGCGATCAGCACATGTAAACCACGTTTAAGAGCCGTCACTGACAATACTCGGACAACTATGTCATCATCATCTGCCTAGCCTTTTCCCAACTATATAGGGGTCGGCTTCCAGTCTAACCGGAAGCATCTGAATACCAGTATTTTACATGGAGCGACTGCCTATCTGACCTCGACAACCCAGTTAGTACTGGTGATACGATACCCCTTGGTAAGACTCTGACAACTATGTAACGTGTGTGTTAAATGTGTTCAATAGTTCATTGGTGGAATTGGCTCTAAGTTATATTAATTCCCCAAACCTCACTCATACTCAGAACCAAGTATCAAAACTACTTAATCCGCAAACAAAATGGCGTCAGCACAGCGTTGTCAGTGCACACATTACGTGTGACATACTGTGTCATTGTGTACAACGGCCGACTTAGTCGAGTATTAAAGGAAATTATTTGACTAGAATTAGGACGAAACGACCTAACGCCCACCGCATCATGTCTGCAAAGGGATTATGAATATTTATTGGTTATAACTTTAATGTTTGATATATTGGTTAGAAATTGGTTGGGATTATTTTTAAAGGAATACGCGTGGTAGTGAATGCATATAATTAGTAAATGTGCTTGGTTTTGGTGGTGAATTATAATACTAGACATCTTTATGAACGTTTGGGAGGAGCATCAAACTGAAAAAAATCTCATATCAAATGACCACGGGAAATACAATGTCACTAGTGCATAATCCATTGCTAAGGCGCGAATTACACAGAAAAGGCGTACGGTGAAGGCGCGACACAGGCATGATGCCGCTTCAAAACGTTTTCATACAAAATGTACGTAGGCGACGTGTCGTGAATTACATTATTGAAAAGAAAGAACGGCGTGGCTGTGCCGCGCCGTTCTTTCTTTTCCTTATAAATTCCACGCCTTACGCCGTTTTTGTGTAATTCGCGCCTAAGACTACAGATAACTAGGGACCTCACATATTTTTTCCTAAACTTGTCATAAAAAGAATACAAAGATATTCCTATTAAATTATTTTTAAGTAGCATAACATCACGCCTGTAATCCTCGAAGGCTTAGGTAGAAGTGTATCGAATAGTACACTCACAGTTATGTTTAAGTTCCATTTTATAGAGAGCGAGCCTATTGCCATCAACCGGGCACAACTCCAGACTCCGTGGCTGCTACTTAGAAAATTCTTGATGGAAAAACCCAATAAAATTTAACCCGACCCCGGAATCGAACCACCCAGGACCTCATACTCAGCAGTTGCGCTTGCGATCACTAGACCAACAAGGCAGTCTGTCTGTCTGTCGATCTACGTAGTCACTTATGTATAATTATAATTTTAGGACTTCCAGAGGGCCTAAATATGTATAAAATTTATTTCAAATTTTCACAGCAACTTTCAATTATATTAAGCTGCTCCTTAGTTTATATAATTCCACTATATCTCCGTATCGGTGATTGAGTGACACTTTGTCAAAGCCCTCGGCTATTCACGTATTTGTTTTGCTGGGGTCAAAAGATCTCTACAACTAGCTCTTACTTCTCCAAGCATCCAATCTCATTAAAACCCAATAAAGAATAGCTTACACAAATTATCGCCCATACGGCCGACCCCCCAAACAAATTAGCAACATTGCCCATCACATATCATTCGGGCAATCGTGATCGCCGCTAATTGCCCCGACCGGCCGCGATCCGATCACGAAGGCACATCATACACATTAATCATAGACATATTGATAAACAATTGCCCTACCTTAAATGAGGGGTCATCGCTGCCTTCACGGCGAAACTTTTTGAAGCCACCTTTTTGGCGAAGCTAAAGGAATCCCAACCTTATTTCTGACCGATATAGTTGATAATCTTTTGTTCCAGATGACAGTTACTCCATTTGAGAATGGAGTTCGAAGCTTGATTTTTCCGTTACTATTCATTTGGAATTTAAATCTTAATATCTGAAACTTTTGGTTGGTATTTGAATGGGTTGTGTTGTTTCATAGATGAGGCATGTTGTCGGCGATGCTTTGTCGCGAGCCGACAAAGGGGGCACGTGGGAACGTGCGCGTGCGCGTTCTTCCTGCTAACAGAATAGTGCTGTAATGTATGGTTGTTGTGTTATTGTTGATCGATTTTAGTCGATTATTCTTTAACATGTATTATTATACTACTACTTTGAAAGTGTTTAGATGATGCAAGTTCGGTTCACGTACGAATATATCGCGGAAATTACCGTAATTTTACAAATGGATGGCATGAAGTTCTTTTTAATCAAAAATTTTGACCACAGCTTCGATGGTCGCTCGCAGGTGCATGTGTTTTTCCTATTTATAAGTAGTAGTAGTAGTAGTTGTTTTTCCTAATTTATAAGTATTATTATTTACTTAGTAAATTATTAATTAACTTAATATAAAAAAATCTTTTATACTTTAAAATCAGAAGCAAACATTAAGTAACTATAAAAAAGATAAACTAAATGTTTTAACTGTCTCTGTATCAATTAAAAAAATCAGGTTTTCCCTCACACAACAACAATCACATTCTCCTTTATAAATCTAATCACCCTCATCACTAATTACGATTGTAACGTGATACAGTTACAATAGAACTAATTGATTGAACCACACAATGGTGCCACAGTGGGTCACTGTTAGCGGTGAGCAAACTTTGGTACCCCATGTGGTATGTAGTTAGAGGTAGGTGAGTTTTATGTTCAGGATATCGGTCTGTAAAATAAAAGTCATAGAATCTACCTCTATGATGGTAGGATAAGAAGTTTTAACCAGAACCAAAGAAATTAGGGTCATCGAAGACCACGTTGCGTTAACGATCATCATCATCTGCCTAGCATTTTCCCAACTATGTTGGGGTCGGCTTTCAGTATAACCATCCGGTTATGGAGCGACTGCCTATCTGACCTCCATAACCCAGAGAGATATTTCTTGACGGCATGTAAAGCCAAGTCAGAGGCCCATTGGTGGCATAAAAACTCTGACACCAGGTTAGGCACTAACCACACGGTACAGAAAAGATCAGTTGATGTGATTAATTTAAGGGACCTATGCCTAGAAATAGACTACCCACTACTGGACATCAGTAGCGAAGGGTCAGTTTTTGTAAGAGGTACATTTATTTTTATTGAGATTATATTATTTGTCTATGTGCTACTGACTGCCATTTTTCAAAGGGAATCCGGTAGGAATCGAGTTGTATGGAACTTTCGCCACTGCTAGACATAGGCTTCTTCAATAGTATCATATAGCTAGAAGCTGGATAAAAGTATCCGAAGATCGAGCAAAAGGGTACGCAAAGGTATGGGTATGGTATGGTATGGATATGTTAACGTATTTTTTTTATTTGTTTTGTCCCGTCCTGTTGAAATTATAAATATTTGTTATGCGTTGTACCTACCTGTGTTAATTGTATTTTTTTTTTGTTATTTTGTATGATGCACGTCATGTCCCTGCGACAAATAAATATTTTTTCTTTCTTTCTTTTCTTTCAAAGGGGTGATGAAAAACCATACGTCAGAAACATGTAAACACTTTGTCAGGATTTTTCTTCCCCCTACACCACACCCAAAATAAAACATGACCTTAACGAAAGCAAACGCTCAATTAACCTTCAAAACAAAGCCTTAAATAGAAATAAAAAATTATATTTCCCGTACGGACCCCACATGCGCTCCGTTTCGCCAGTCATGCCCAAATGAGTCGATCCTATTAACGATATAAATAGCCGAATATCATCGCAGCTTCGGAACACTTCGGTTCCTGGAAGAGACTTTGATTTGATTGGAGAATAACTGTTTTTCGAATTAGGAATAAGTTTTTTTTTTTGTTTAGGGAATAAGGCTAAGTTTGTGGTTGTTTTAGTAGTCATGACTATGATCTAGTGCATGGGTGGGTGCTCTTCATTAATCTAGCGTCTACGAGTAGTTAAATGGTGGGCCTGTAGATTCAACTTTCATTCTGTCAAGGACTCAAAGGACCAACTCCTTTGAGTCCTTGACATACAAAAGTTTACGGAAATGTTTTAAATTGATATAACATATTTTGAGCTTGAGTTTACCATTCACTCATAGGCAAGATAATTTCGCAAGAAATAACCAAAAACTTAAGATTTAATGAAGAGCTAAAACATTATAACAGGATTTACAAAATAACATACAGTCCGCGAGGTCTAAGCTGAGCTTTGCATTTGTGTGAGTGATTACCAAAAGTAGAGTCAGACAAAAAACTTTAAAAAATATTTTTTAATGTTTTAGGTAGTAGGTATATAACATAAGTGGGAGAGGTATAAAAGTTTAAAAATAAAATAAAACTAAAGAAGCAAAATTTTTATAAATGAAGGCCAGCTATGATAATTATGTATGACTGATGAGTACCTACATAATGTAAGTGTGACTGAGAAGTCAGAGATCAATAAATAAAATTCAAATATAAAAAAAAAACTATAACAATTATTCTTCTCCACCGGACATTGCATCTTCATCAATTTCATTATTATTCTCGTCATCATTTTCACTCTCGTCTGATGTGTCGTTTGTGTTAATAATAAATCGTTCCGTTATATCATCAAGAGCTGAGTCGTGACCACGAAACTTTGTTTCTTCTTTTATTGCGTGATCACACACATTTTTCCATACTTCGACACTGATAGTATCAACTTTTTCTTTCGCTAACCTCATTATTGTATCCATATTCATTGATACGTTTTTTTTCGCCACGTATCCTTTTATCATTGCCCATATATTTTCAATTGGGTTGAAATCCGGGTGGTAGGGTGGTAGACGAAGGACGCTGTGACCATGTTCTCTAAGTAAAGTGTCAATTTTATATTCAATAAATCTTTGTTTGTTTTGCAGTATCAATTGATAGAGTTGTGGTTTCAGCATCGATGTAGAGTGATCAATATTGCGAAACTTGAGCCAGTCAATCATATCTTGTTTACGACTATTTGAGTTGGGAGCGGGATTTTTTAACGAATTGTGGTAAGATGCATTGTCTACCACCACAACGCTATTGGGCTTTAAATTTGGAATTAATTGCGTTTGTAACCATTTCGTGTAGTTTTCTGCATTCATATTGTTATGGTAATCACCACTTTTTTGATTTGCTTTGAACATCAGCAGTGCATTTGGTATGAAACCGTCCTCTCCGCCGGCATGAACTATTATTAAACGATTTCCTTTAGAAATTGGTTTCTTCAAACCAGAAGTGCTGCCATCTGAATAAGATTTCGAAGAAATGTGAGTCGTGTCTATATATGTTTCGTCGGTATAAACGACTGGCCTGCCCTGAATGCGATATTCAGAAATTTTGATCAAAAAATTGATACGTAGATAACGTATCTCATGTTTTTCCATTAGAATTTTTCTATTATCTTCTGTCCTTTTCCATTTAAATCCTAAAAGAGACACTTCTTTACGCAATGACCAAATTGAACCTGGATAGTTTATTTCTGTCTTCAACTTTTCATGTATTCGTTTCATAGTTGGCACCTCTTTATCAGTAATGTGAAAGTTATGAATAGTTCTTCGCATTACCGCTTTATCAAAATCGTCAATGATAATTATATTTTTCCTGCATCTGGTCTTTTTCGGAGATTTAAATTTGCTTTCGTCTTCCAAAAGACGTTTGCCTTCCAATAAAACTCTTTTGACAGTAGACAGCGGGATTCCCGTCGATGTCGCTACCAATTGGGCTGATGTAGTGACACTTGACATGTCTTTGTCGTTTATGTCTTTAAAATAAGTATTTAAATTACACAATATTTCTTTTACTTGGCTATTTAACGGTTTTCTTATTATTCGTTTATTTGTGCTGGCAGCCATTTCCCTAGTATCTATATAATCGAACACAAAAACAAAATAATATTAAGAATTAAAATCGTCACGCTGCTGACAGTACAAGGGGTGAAGTGTGGAAAGTGCGCGGCGGAGATGCGTCGCGCGGGGGATGCACCGCGCCTCAGGCCGATTGTTTAAACCGGTTTAAACCAGGCAAAAGACGCGCCGCGCTTTAGGCCGACGTCACACCTACACTATCTATGTGCACTCACACAAATGCAAAGCTCAGCTTAGACCTCGCGGACTGTACCTACCTGTACTTTTCACCTTGTTTTACTTTTAACCTTGTTTTAGGTTTGTTCATGGTGTTTTCAATATTATAAAATGTTTTTCTATGACAACAGAAAAATAGACAAATAGAAAAATAGTCACGAGCAAGCCAGAGCACATCTAGCAATTCTACATCAAGAATTTATCAAAAATATCGGCGGCATTGTGTGGCGTATCAAAAATGCTTGCTCTAACGGTACCGTATCGATGTGGACCCCTTTGTTACTATAAATTGGATGTTGCGAAAATATCATAATAGCAGTGTGTCTGTTTATCATTTTATTGCTTTCATGGTGTGTGGTAGTGGAAGGTCAAAGCTGGTATATTTAATGCTAGATTACTGATCAAAGTTGCATCGGGTAGGTACAGTTTTTGAGCCACCTGATTGGTGCAATGAGATGGTGTCAGAGCTTAGTATTCCATTCTTAGACATTATTTTTCAGAACCGTTAAACTTGCTTGGGGAAAAAGTGTATGTTTGTTTTGACTGCCTCGTTGGTCTAGTGGTCGCAAGCGCGACTGCTGAGTATGAGGTCCTGGGTTCTATTCCCGGGTCGGACAAAGTGTTATTGGGTTTTTCTAACAGGAATATCTCAGTAGAAGCCACGGAGTCTAGATTTGTGCCCGGTTGATGGCAATAGACTCGCCCCTATATATGGGACTTACAACACAACTGGCGAAATGCGGGTGTACTTTGAGGTACACCTCTGCTTAACCCTTCGAGGATAACAGGCGTGATATTATGGGGCTGCGGGGCTGTTCGAAAGAGATACCGCGGTCCTGGAACACAAAGGGCACAAAGGGCACAGAAGGAACACTGCTGGACATAGGCCTCCCCCGAGTGTCGCCACATTGACCGGTCCCGATCGACCCGCATCCAGCGGATCCCCGCAACCTTCACCAGGTCATCCGTCCATGTTATATACATTACTTATTAACTATACAGACCTAAAGTAATACTGCAAATATCAACATGTATCAAAAGCAGACAAGAATTAAAGGGCGTCTAAAAAATGGTCCACATCACTGACAACTGTCGCTGGGAAAGTGCCCAGAAGGCTGGCAGCATTGAATTCTTTGGCCAAGAAATAGACGAGCCCTCTATGTAACGGTTTAGAATCAAGAACATTAAGCAACCATTTTAATAGATTTCTCTATGATTACTGTCCCTACCAGAGACACAGGGTGTCATTAAATTCAATACTACTCATGTATTGAACACAATAACACGTCGTCAATGCTATCTGTAATACTATACTTTAATGTATCATTCTTACTTCCCGCCGTATTACTGTGAGGGTTAACGGGAGCTTTCGACAGTTTCGAAGCGATAGTGAACAGAGGTCAATTGTTTTGTAATCTCCACATCATGGCGTGGTTAGATTTAATACCTAGGTATATGAAAGAGGTTTTATTTTCATGAGGTTTTACTGTTTATTGCTTTCAAAAATAAGTAAACTGATTTCCGTTATAAAAACCAGTGATTCTATACTATTAGTGAACTAACAGAAAAAGAAAGTGTTTTAGAAAAAATATGATGCGAAAGAAGCTTGGAAATTGCAAACTTTTTGTATATAAACACAGCAATAACTTCGACTAATAATAAATAGTTATAATTAAAATTAATTGTGCTCATCCGTAGTCATCATCTGCCTAGCCTTTTCCCAACTATATTGGGGTCGGCTTCCAGTCTTAACCGGATGCAGCTGAATACCAGTATTTTACAGACCTCCACAACCCAGTTATTACTGGGTAATACGATACCCCTTGGTAAGACTGGTTGTCAGACTTTTGGGCCACTGACTACCTAACGACTGTCAAAGATCTACAAATGACACCCGGGACCAACGGCTTAACGTGCTTTCCGAGGCACGGAGGAAACTCGGTATGTACCCATCCACAGACCAACCTAGGCAAGCACGGCTTAACCTAAAGATCGACCTGAGCGGCTGTTATTATTTAGCCACGAGCTCCTCCGTGCTCATCCGTAGTCATTTAAACAAAATTATACAAGTTTTCCCCATAGCGACACGCTCTAGCCGACAAACGCTCTCGAAAATCACAGCAACACCCGCTAACCCCCAACACTGAAGCTCACAACACGTGCTTAACGTAATCTATATAATTATACGAGAAACGGTAATCTATGTCTCAGATGATACTGCGCACGCGTCTAACAATACGGTGTCGATGTAATGTATAATCTGGGTAATAGATATGTCAGATTGTTTCGGACCTTCTTTTTTGTTGAGTGTTTTTTAGGTCTTTTTTGAAAAATGGTTTGAACGTTGATTTTTTCTCTTCTATACTTGTTATTTGGAATGTCAAAGACATAGGATATTTTAGAAAAAGGACATAGAACTGAAGTGGTACAGTCACCAGTTTAACTGTCCCTTATCCATATACTTACACCAGTTTTTTTGGGCGCAACTTTACAAAAAACTCAAAACAGTAATGGGATCCACAACGACTTTGAAAGTTTTCCAGCTAAAATGAACAAAATGTGTGAAGAAATTGCGTTCACCCATCACGCTATTATTTGTTTTAAACTAAACGTCAACGGTGTCAATGTACGTCAACAGACCACTTCATTTTAAATAATTCATTCATTCTAAATCGAAACTAAGAGTTTCTGCATAGGCCTGTACCAGCTGAATTTTCAATTGTTCCAAATTCAAAATTCCAAACTGGCAGCAATTAATAATTCTACAGCCCGTACACACTCCAAATTCAAAGTGTACATTATTTTGAGTAGCGAATTTACACGAAGCGACGCGAACTTGCACGAACGAAACTTCGGTAAATGCATTCGATTCGAATTTCGTAATACAATACCGTTTTTCGATTGGTCTCAAATTGGGTGCAATTAAAAAGTTTTCGATTGTGGCAGAGTTTGGTTTCGTGTTTATGGTTTCAGCCGTCTAGTGTGTGTTATGGTATGTCGTACACTTATCTTCATAACTTTCAGGGTTTGTGCTGAAAATTGAATTGATCGATACCCTTTCAAGGTGTCAAGAACTAATCGTTGCATAATAGGTCCACCAGAACCCAATAATAATACAGTAAGAGTCGAGAAGGTATTAGCTAGTCCTTATGGCCTGAATACAAAAATAGACATATTTTTCCTGCGGTAAATTAAACCCTCTGGGATTCGTATAATACTTTTATATTATTCTAATTCTGGAATACCAAGTAACAGCGTCTAACTACGTAACTTTATTTTCCACGCCAACCCTTTCTGACGTCACTCCGAAACGTCACTTATAAAAATTATGTCAACCTCATTTACGTTACCTCATTACGCCAGTCTGTATGACGCAATGTCCCACGTAAATGATATAATGACATAAAAAAAAACAAAGTTTATTTTTATCAATGCCTGAAAGACGGCTACCCTTTTCAAGCTCGATTCAGTGAACAGTCATTCATCCGTCTGGTTTCTGAAAGAATTTTGTTCTAACCATCAATTTATGTTAATATTTTGTTTGTGAAAAATTCAATTTATTTTCTCTATTAACTTGAAAATTGTTCATTAATTTAAGTGAAAGGTAAGTTGGTTAAATATCGTTTTCAGTCATTAAGACTGGAAAATAAATATCTTTACTATTAGGCTTCGGAGAAGTTTTGGAACCTTAGAGTTAAGAATCATTTATTATTGAAAATTGAAAGCAATTAATAAGTACGATTTTAGGAGAAAAATTTAGTATTTAATTTAGTATATACGATGACTGTAAGATGAATTTACTTTCGATATCCTCACACGGTCACACCTGAAATCTGATGATAATCTGCCTTAAATCTAAAAACAAGTAGGTCGGATTGGTTCTTCTTTTTTCAGATTAAAATCACTTTATTTAAAACCTAAACTCAATCTTTTAAATTTTCTGAAAAACCAAATTTTTCATACAAACATTTCTCCATTTTTCATCCAAGCCCGCTTGCACCACAATAGATTTCAAGGAACGCGTTTAACGTTAACTATATTTAAAACATCATTCTACTTAATTTTCAAATAATTGAAAGAAATAAAACGATAGTTTAAGTAGGTACGTTAAACACTTAACGAAGCGTTAACCATTCTCTCATTTCCACTCAAACATTTAATGTGTTAACCTACACATAAATATGGCCAATAAAATGAAGTGTTTACCCAACCCGACAAAATACACGCAAGCGCGAAAACAATTGACGATTCAAATATAGAACAAACAAAAAGAACGAACCGATTACGTAAACAAAATACACGAGTATGAATTACCTACGTTTGCGAGCAAAAAACTGCTGACAACTGACAGCCCGCCATTTTTGATTTCAATATGGCTGCCACTGCAACGCTCTATGCAGTCAGCGTTTTTGTGAACGTATTTGTTTAATCGGTTCAGGTTTATTTTGTTTTTATTTAGTGCAAATGCATGTAAAATTGGGAGTGAAAATGGAAAGTGCATTGCTAGAGAATGGTCGAAATTCTGAAAACAGAAAACCGGGATTTAAATACCCAAGTAAATACGAGACAAGAAAATCTCATGTCCAAGATATTCCGTGAAGGTCGATTTATGCACATAATTTTCTATCTGTCTTGTAGAAATTCAATCCATCGATTATGTGATATTTCAAACTTCAAACACTCGTATAAGTATAGAATCTTATCAAAGCCTTGGCTCTTGAAGATACCCTCATATACCAAAACAGTAAAAACAGATGTGGTTGATAAATCCAGTCGGGTATTCTAAGCTGTGCGATGATATTTTTGCCATATAATGCTCAATCTCAGGACATTCTCGTTATCAATTCTCATTAATGGTTTTACAGGAAAATACTGCTAGGTTTATTTAATGAACGCCTGCCAGTCCTCGTATATGTTCACGGAGGAGCCTTTTTAATGGGTTCCGGTAACAGGAATAAAGGAACACAGATAATGAAGAGCAAAAATTTCATAATGGTCACGTTCAACTACCGTCTCGGAGTGTATGGGTTCCTCTGTCTTGTCACAAACGACATGCCAGGCAATGGTGGCATGAAGGACCAGGTGCTGCGATGGGTACAAAAGAACATTGCCCGATTCGGACTGCGTCATTTGACTGCTGTGGCGTTCAGTCTGGTAAAAGGATACTCATAATTTTGTCAACTTTTTGAGCGTCATAACCCATAACCCATAGCAAAAGCACAGCTTAACTGTTGAGACACAAACGTTATCAAAACTATAGACCGAACTAACATTAAGATTTAAGTAAGGGACAGCGGAAAGTAGAATCACTTCGCAATTACAGACTGACAAATGTAAGGATATTAGGCACACATGTGCCACCAAGTTCCCGGGATCCCGGTCCCGGGGTTCCCACCCTAGGTCCCGGGCGGTGGAGGCACCCCACTATGTTAGAATGTAGTTTTGAATTGATTTAGTTTGGTGTTTAGAGCTTAGGTTTTATTTGAGTGAATTCGAAAAGATTGATACAACTGGTTTATCTCAAATTGTGTAGGCTTCTTGGGGCAGATGAAGAGGTTAATGATTACAGTAAAGAAAATTTAGGTACGACCTCAGACGATGCGACTTGCGTGTATTACGTCACCTTTTTCTTTCTTCCTTCCTCCTTCACTTGTTTTCTTCACGACGCGTCGCAAGTCGCATCGCGGTAAATCGTGGCATAGTCTCAGCAATTTCTTTCCGCAGTATCTGTCACAACGTGCGTGATGCGTGAGCGTTTAGTCCGTGGCACTTGTGTTGGTTAGGTGTGTGGAAAAAGGAAGTGGGACTAGACCAATTTATTGAAAGGAAAAATTATTAGTCGTCTGTTCCCTATAAAGGGTGTAAAAAGACCCTTAACGAAGCCGAAAGGTACTTGTTCTCCCCGTCATTGCGATCATTTTTTTGTTCTAGACCATACCTGGGAACCTTCTAGTTACGGAGATATTGGGGGTCAAAGTTCCAACTTTTTCACAAGTTTTTTTTCAAATACATGTTTCTAATGTAAGATTTTTACTTTAAACACCTTCACGACTCCCGTACTATTCAATCCATCCATCAGCACAATGTTTTGAGTGCGTTACATTGAGTTTTACCGTAAAACGTGATTTTTCACCCCAAAAAAAAAAGTCGTTTCCCAGCAATAATTTTTGCGTAAAGTTACTTAGTTTGAGGTACAGAATGCTTGGTTCACGGCTTCGTGAAGGGTCTGTTTACACCCCGTATGTATTCATAAAAAAACTCATGTCTTTTTCTTGTGGGGTATACAGAAACTACAAAAAACCACTTACTGCGATCCTTTAGCTTCGTCGCGAGTACTATGATGCACCTGAAATTTCTAAGAGTGTTACCACAGTAATCGATCGATTGTCGATCGAGGCCATCGATCGATGGTAGAATGGATAAGTCGACGTCGATCGACAGTTTCTACTACACCAATTGATTGATCGTCGTCATTTCTACCATCGATCGATTTGTGATTGGCGATCGATCGATTGGTGTTGGAACATCCTAAAGAACATCACGGACAGTGAAGTTGTTTAATTACGCTGTACTCTTCCAAACAATCATAAACAGAGTACTCCTCTTTCATTACCATAGAAAAACCATTCCGAAACTAAAATATTCAAAGAGGACATTATTAAGAATCTCTGAATCAATATGCAAATAACAACAGGAACTTTAGAAAGCACACATCCCTATATCATCATTAATCTGGCGAATGCTACGGAAACCATATCTGATTGAATCAGGCAGGTAACCAAGACCTGTGACCTGTGGTACAGTATAAAGGGCGAAGGATCAGGGTTCTGAAAAGATTGGTTTGGCGTTGATTCGCCGTTGCAGCGCTGGTAATAAGTGAGGAACTTTCGTGCGCCCACGCAACGCCTACGGTGTTGGCCTATCTATGACATGTGGTGAGACCATAGTGGTAGAAGGTGGCTGGGTTTGACTCTAGTGTGTTTAAATTGAAGCGATTTTATCAAAAGGTCGTGTATTTCAGATTTTACTCCTTCCTATATTCAAACTACTTTTGTAACGCGTTTTTTGTGCTACCAACAGACGTATCCAGTCCTGGAAAAGGCTTTAGCATAGAAGAAGATGGGAGGAGATGATGTCCCTGGAAATTTGAAGATTTGTGGAGTAATTTCATTGACAGCTTCTTGGTCTAATTTGAAGCGACTGTGATAATCGGGCGTGTAGTCGCGCACCTTGGCCTGCATACCAAACCTTTTTTTATGTTTTTTCAACAGAAGTTCCCGTTCTCGGAAAAAAGATAGGGTATATTAGAGCTTGTCTAATTCGAAAATGTTGAATAATTTCATTGAATGCCTTGTTGGTTATCGTTTCCAAGCAGTAGCTAGGCTTTTTGTTGCTCAACAGTAGTTGAGCATGAGGCCTTTGGTGTGATTCCCAGGCCGCACAGTGTTATTGGATTTCCTATTCGCAATTTCCTCAACAGCCTGGAGTCTTGTGTCCAGTTGATGTCAAAGGCTCGCTCCCTATTGCACAAGAATCAAACTCAACTGGTGAAATCTGAGTATTCTAGGCGTGACATCATATTTCTCTTCTTAGTCGAAACACTCTTGTCAGAGTGGTCGTAGTTGCGCAGACGAGGTACACGGAGAGATGTTCGGTGGCTCGTTGACTTCCCCGAGGACTGCTTTTTCAGCGATGTACTTCCATTTCTGCCGGTTGGAGACGTTGCGAGTACACTGGACCATGATACTCAGTAGCTTTCCTGATGAGGTCAGTCCAGCGAGTTGGTGTTCGGCCGCGTGATCTCTCGTGGCCCTGACCCACCAGTCTCACATCATATTTATGTTATGTTATTTCATCATCGAAACTAAACTTGCCCAATATAATCTTTCCACATAAGCCGCACTAAAACCTAGTCCTTACCTGAACCTAGGACCATATTTACGGCACAAAGGGCGTAGAATGATGTCCATACAACATGGTGCTACGTGTGAACATCTGGCACACTTCCGCCTTCATACTTGTCTCATTATGCAAGGCTTGACCGGACTGCCATAATACCTATTTAAGAGGTTTCATGTTTGTACTGCGCTCTGGGAGGTTATATGTGGAGCTTAGGATGGAGTATAAGGATCAACTTTTTGTTGATATGTATGCGAACTGTGGCTAAATGTCAGATGTTTTTGATTTCTTTTGACATTGATAGGATTGTTGGTAATGGATCATTCTGAAATGGTCTCCGATTAAAGCCATACGCTAAAATATCAATGTAAGTACTACTTTTGACTGGATGTACATACATTATCGAAACAACTGGGAGTCATGGGAGAGGCCTTTGCCCAGCAGTGGGATGACGCAGGCTAATAGTATCAGTATCAATACATACATTAATGTGGAGCTAAGCTAAGGCTAAGGAGCTCGTGGCTAAATAGTAACAGCCGCTCAGGTCGATCTTCAGGTTAAGCCGCGCTTGCCTAGGTTGGTCCGTGGATGGGTGACCACCCATTACATACCAAGTTTCCTCCGTGCCTCGGAAAGCACGTTAAGCCGTTGGCTGCCAATTGTAGATCTTTGACAGTCGTTACAGGTAGTCAGTGGCCCGTTACCCGAAAGTCTGACAAATAGTCTTACCAAGGGGTACCGTATTACCCTGTACTGACTGGGTTGTGGAGGTCAGATAGACGTAGTCAGTCACTCCATGTAAAATACTGGTATTCAGCGGCAACATAGTTGGGTAAAATTTTGGCAGATGATGATGACTTGTTCATCATCATTACCTTTCATTATCACTTCAACTTGATGACAAAAAACGTATTTCAATTACTACTGTGTAGCTTAGGGTCACTAAAAAGCTGCCCTAATTACTGAATTATGGGGATGGGTGGCATAAACACCTAATACTCATTATAGTAATAGTAGTTGTTATTTATTTAAATAACAAATAGTAAATTTTTTGACAATTCGAAAAAATTCATTGCCATTTTAACATTGTTAAGCAAACACATTTAACAAACATGAAGCAATGAACATGAAGTTGTAAATCTTTTGAAATGCAATAGATAAGATGTGTCTACACAATTGGGTGGGAAAAAGATCCCTTTTCGCCACCCAATTGTATAACAAAGACTCGAGTACGCAGATAGATTTGTGATAATTATGAACAGACAGGATTTCACTGTCTAACCTCTTATCATCATTCCTTTAGTCACAAGTGGCGAAAAGTAGCCTTTACCCCACCCCGGGCTCTTCCAAAAGTGGAACTTAGTACATGATCATTTCAAAATACGTCTATCCCAAATATTATCCTAAAATTGCTAAGATCCACACATGCTACCAAAACAATCGTCCTAACATAACTCGGCAATATCTTAGGAGGCCATTAAGTTTTCAATAACCGAGGAAGGGCCACATATTGCGGAATATTCGAGCTCTATTATAATTTTGATACGGGTAAGGGATCGCCAGTAGGAATTAACTTATCACACTGGTACCGCATCTGCATACCTTCAACATTTATATGGGGGACGGATTTGGGTGGGTGTATTTTTGTAAAGTAGAAAATTTTTGTTTGGCGGTCAAAACATAATTACTTTTTACTTGGAGTGTGATTTGTAATTAAACAATGTTAAGGTGTTTTTTGTTTTGTTTTGATGTAGCATTCATTTGTAGATAAATAAAGCTTTTCTTAATACCTGTACTTTGAATTTGTAAATCGCATTCAATTATCTACTTTCTTGACCATCGGGTTTTTAAAATCTAAAAACCTTACAGTAAATGATACTTTTTGGTACTAGTAAAGGAAGGCACGCCCCTAATTTCTATGCATGTCGCTCACTTAGAGTTATTAATTTCGATTCAGAATTACACATTGCTTATTCTCTTTTGCAAATCTCGCAATCGAAATAATGTTTGCCGTAAGAAACCCGATTCTAGGTTAAGTTCGCCGTTGTACATAAGCTATATTATTGTAATTTGAATGTATGTATATCTATTAGTTTTCTGTGCAATCAATGAAGAATGAAGAAGATCAATGTTGAATTTAAAGCAACTTTTCTCAAATGCACTAAAAGTAACATTAACATTGAACAAAAAAATCTGTGATCATTGAAAAAAAATCGACTCAATTCGGTCCAAATTTAAATTCGTGAAAATGTTTCTCCTAATAAAACCTACCTTTATAATTACAGATCAACAAAAGCCTGAGTACGTCCCTGCCACCACCCCGGTCTGGACACGGGGAGCTAAGACACATATCTCAGACAGGGCTGCAAGAAATGCCCACGCCCCAATATGTAGATTTGTACCTCTCCCAGGCGGTGGTCATTATTCTACTGCGATTTATAGTGTTGATACTTTACGGCACCCAATTATAGGATAATAGAAACTTTGCAAAAAATATGATTTGGAATTGCACGTTAAATAGTCACAATAAAAGAATGAAAGATAGAATGGTTGTTCAATTTTGTACTCTGGTGAAAATGATTTTTGTTTTTTGACTATCAAAAACTGCAAAACTCATTCTTTTTGGAAAATAATAAATATAAAATTGAATAAACATTATTATAATGTAGTCTAATTTGTGTCTAACTAAAATTATGCTAAGTCTATTAAAAAATAAAAGTATTTTTATCAATGATTATTTTAATACGTTGAGGAACTTAACACATTTCTTAATTATTTTTTAATATTTTTAAGAAACAACAAAAATCTAAAGACCAATATACAGATGGAACCACGAGTTTGATTCCTACCCGAAGACTAGCCACCATTATCAGAAAACAGAAATTTTGTGTGATGCCTTTTGCCTAGCAGTAGCATAATACAGACTTTATAATAAATATAAGGAAGAAATAAGAAACCCCATCCAATGTCATCCAATCATCAAGTATCAAAACCAAACTACCTCCGGCCGGCGGACGAATACCTCTACCCAATCAGCACGTAGAAGGGAATGTTTTGTCTGCTTCGACTCGGGTTATTACCAAGTGTGCCGTGTGACGATGCCTCGTGCCTCTGCCTCGTGCCTCGACGGCATATGCCTCGAATATCCCTCATTGCGGACGACATGTTTCGATTAAGACAACCCTCTTAGTTTAGGAGATAGGATAAAGGATGGTTAAATTATGTGTGTCAAGTTAATCCATAGAGATTAACTATTTAGGTAGTTGGGTTTGTTTTTAAATTAGGAGTAAATTCAGGCGTTTAAAGTTGGTGCTTTAACGTGCTGTATCGTCCCAGCGACACGAAGAAGAATGTGAAATTCACAAATATAAAGAACGAGAGACAAGTCTTTTGCTTACTGTAAAATTAAACCCAGATTGTCAATAAATAAAATCTATGGTTCCAACCAACTGACTTTTACCATTCAATAGTAGCTAATCTTCAGTCAATTTTTTTTTGTTGTTGTTTAATTACATACTAATTTTTCATTTATTTAGTAATCAAAATAATGTTGTACAAAATGCGCCTCTCTTAAACCAAAAACACAACCACGCTTCCACACTAATTATAAACCAACCAAGCAACAGATACACTCAAAATTCGACTCCCTAGCTCCCTGACTATCGTCTCAAGACATTGCAGGGTTGTCGGACACAGACGCCAATAATATAATAATATGAGCACTGCGATTGTCGTATGTGCGTCTGAGGGAATTATTAATGCCATTCTGCCCCCAACGGGCGAAGACCGAAGGCTTATTTAAATAGTTACGTAGACCGGACTTAAGGTAGTACCTTTGATTTAACTAAGGCATTGAAGTAGAAAATTGACTTAAGATTTCAGACGTGTTGGTGTTAAATTATTTGTTAGTTATGTTTACGCTGGAGATATTCTTGGGAAGATGTATGAGGACTGATTATGGAGTGTTGTATGATTTATTTAATTGTTATGAATGGGTATTATTTGAAGTTTTAATATACTATTTGATCTTTTGGGGTCGGCTCTTCTAATAATTATTTGGTACGATTATTATTTGTTTTTTTTAGTGTGTACATAAATTGTTAAATAAATAAATATTAAAATTTGGGTAACATAAGTCGGACCGCCCTCTGGCTAGGTGGAGCAACGATCTCAACAGGGTAGGTAGTAGTTGGATGAGTTACAGAAAATCAAGTGGAATGACGTATTATTGGAGAGGCAAATGTATGAACAGCAGTAGACTACTGAAAGTTGATGATGATGATGATAGTAATTTTGGTAAATTATATTCGAAATACGGGCTGTATTTCTGATTCCTATAGAAAGAAGGAAGAGCTAGGGAGTTCATTTTGAGTGTATATGTTGCTTGGTTATGAAGAGAGGCCTTTATCCATCAGTGGGGCAATATGGGCTAGCTATAATAATAGAAAGAAGAATCATAAGAATGTTAGGTAACAAACAATGTGTCGAAATGATCGTATTCAGGATGTTTTGTATTTTACACTAAACTGAAGTTATAGCTGCATTGTGTGGCCTACATTTAATTCATTACATTTTTGAATAACAAGTCACAGAAAATCAAGCATGACTACTTTGCTCCTACTCTCCTTTTATGAAAACCCTCTCAAAATTTTTCCCTTAAATTTTCCTTTATATTTTACATTCTAAAACATTTATAATTTGTATGCAACATTCGTCAGCCCTCAAGTCTTGTCGCGCGGTAGCCGGACAATGAAATATTTGCTCATTAGCTCGGCTGCTGATTAATTGGGCGTCTTAGTGTGAGGCGGGGGTGCAGTGATGGCGGGTGTAATGTTTTTGGACGAGTTGTAGGCAGTGGGTTCAAACCCAGGCATAGGCATTCCGTCCATCCACACCCACTATTAGATATAGGCCTCTCTTTTCTTGTGTCAGTCGTTACAGGTACTCAGTGGCCCGAAAGTCTGACAACCAGTCTTACCAAGGGGTATCGTATTACCCAGTACTAAAGTACTAGGTTGTGGAGGTCAGGTATAGGTGATAGGCAGTCGCTCCATGTAAAATACTGGTTTTCAGCTGCATCCGGTTAGACTGAAAGCCAACCCCAACATAGTTGTGAAATGGCTAGGCAGATGATGATGAGTTGTTCTTAGTTAAAATACAATTTCTGTTTTAAAACGAAAATTATGAATAGTATCCTGTTTTGTACAATAAAATAGGTGAAGGATGCAAAGGCTGCATGCACGATGATGGCTGGGCAAAATTCTCCACACGATGGTTGCCGGAAGACGAACCGTACCGCCGCGCGCCGGCGCGGGCGCCGAGGCGGCCGGCCCGAGACAATCTGGACGCATGCCGCAAGGACTGGTTTGAGGAGGCACGGAAAAAGAGCACATGGAAGGAATTGGGGAGGCCTTCCTTCCCAGCAGTGGGACAGTACAGGCCAATAAAAAAAAAACTAAATCTTCACTGGTGTCGCTATCATTGGAGCCCTAGAAGCAGCTTGTCGGCTCTTAACTTAGCCATTGTATTGTTTATACGGCAGATATAATGTGTTTTGTCGGTAGCTGTGATACGGAGCTAAGCCCAGTAAATGGATGCCCCAGGAATGTGGATAACTTAGTGCATAATCTTATACTTGAGACAACACGTTGCCAAGGAAACATGGACTAAGCTTTACAGAATTTTGTGCGGACGCAGTGGTGTGGCTATATCTGGGCTAGACTTATTTGGTATAACTGTGCTGTTAGTACGATAAGAGGGTGTTTTTTCAGTGATGGTTCAATGAGTGTATAAATAAGAATGATGAGATACTGATATTTTTTAAAGATTTTGAAAATTTACGAAGCAGCACAGCATTCGCTCTAATAAAACAAATTCGCTATAAATATTTGAGTTTATACAGGGTGTAAACAGACCCTTCACAAAGCCGTCAATCAAGCATTCTGTACATCAAACTAAGTAACTTTACGCAAAAATTATTGCTGGGAAACGACTTTTTTTTTTGGGGTGAAAAATCACGTTTTACGGTTAAACTCAATACACCGCACTCAAAACATTGTGCTGATGGATGGATTTAATAGTAAGGGGGTCATGAAGGTGTTTAAAGTAAAAATCTTACATTAGAAAGATGTCTTTTAAAAAAAACTTGTGAAAAAGTTGGAACTTTGACCCCTAATATCTCCGTAACTAGAAGGTTCCCAGGTATGGTCTAGAACAAAAAAATGATCGCAATGACGGGGAAAATAAGTACCTTTTGGCTTCGTTAAGGGTCTTTTTACACCCTTTATACTCGTAGATGATCTCTTTGTCATCTGCAGTGACACTGTCAGAAGGAGAAACAAAAATTGGAAAGGTTGTATCTAAGATAAAGACGGAATAAAATTAGTTTTATGTTTAAAACGATGCCTCGTTGGTCTAATGGTCGACAGTAAGCGATAGTAAGCGCGACTGCTGAGCATGAGGTCCTGGGTTAGATTCCCAGGTCGAGCAAAGTGTTATTGGGTATTTCTATTAGATAGTTCTCTGTAGCAGCCCCAGAGTCTTGATTTGTACCCGGGGATTTGATGGCAATAGGCTCGCCCCCTGTTACATAGGACTTAAAGGTACACCCCTGCCTAACCATTCGGGGATTACAGGCGTGACGATATTTAATGTTATGTTATTCAACACCATGACTCTCGTTGATGTTGCAGTTTTAAGAAGTTTTTGTGATCAATTTTTATGGTAGTTTTCCTTTCAGTCAGAAAAAAAAACTTCTTTATTTGCCGAATCAAAATAACAACATTGCACAGTTTTCAGTTTCTTAGAAATAAACAGTAGATGTACAAGACTTACAATTTTTCTACCACCGAAACCACCACCGATATTCTTAATGAGTCCACAATTAATTATTCTTCCATTAACTAATCAAAATGGCTATCCAATTGCCATTTCAAAACAAAAGGTAACTCATTAATAAACGTTTAACCCAAACACAAAACTGATAAACAAATATTTCCCTTCACAAATCCACACGTAATATGGCTAAGAAGAACCCTCATTGCATCTCTTTCATTTTAGTATACAATGAGAGAGAGAAAAGGTACCTTTATTGGCTCACATGAACATAATTGTCGAATACAGATGTCGCAAACCCGACCGAGATTAATTCTAACAAGGGACGCACTATAATTATACGGGTTATGTTGTGGTCCAAGTTAAGAGACATACCATGTGGTTGGCTAGAATTTTTTCGAAAGAAGCGGGCAGTATGATGTCACACGCACTAATGTTGGAAGTAAAATGCCAAAAGGACCATGCAATTACGTAAAACAGCTCCTTTTAGTGATAACTATTTACAGTTTACACTCACAGTTTTTACCAATGTTACCAAAGTGATAAAAAATTACTGCATGGAATATAAACAGGGTGGAATGTTTGTAAGTTTCTCATTATCCATAAAAAAGGGAGGACCGTCCGTCCAGACGGATGATGTCTAGTGGGAAACGGCTGGTCCGGCTGGTAAGTGTGCCAATAACTCTGATATTATGACGTAATACATCAGTGTACTTCGTATGTGGCGGTATAGACATCGCCCCAAAGGTCAGCCGTAAAAGCCTGCATTCTGGAGGAGGCAAAGCTTTGCAAATAGTTTCGTTGACTGGTGCGCCTTTTATCTAATATGCTATGACCTTTTTATACCATGATCCTTTATATCCTTTCTTAGCTGTTGCTTTATACGAGTGAATAGTTACACCGCTCCCTCTTCGCACTTGTGCCACAACAACAATCCGTGTATTACACACGTAGCCGCCGACGGCGACAGATCACGCGATCGGCAGTAATCCTCGCCGCGGCAGGCACACACGGCCACCTAATCTGGGGATGAATCCACAAATATTGGCGAGGTATTTGTGTTGTTGCCTAAATTACTGTTGTTGTTGAATTTATTTTATTTTGTACTGGTTTCAGATGATTTCGGGCATGCTGTCAACGTTGAGGATAGACAGAATTGACCAGACGTATGTACTGCACCATCCCATATCTTCTCGTGGGTGTCGTAAGAAGCCACTAAGGGTCTTACCAGAGAATGGGCAGCAGCGTTCTCTGTGCTTGTTTAACAACCGTACTGCGATCGCCAACCAGCCTGTCAAGCGTGGCAAACAACCCCCTTGGGTGAGGCCTATGTCCAGCATTGGACATCTTTCGGCTGAAATGATGATGATGATGATGAACGTGTAAGAAGCAGAAGGACGATGTAAGAATCGTAGCAGGTGGCGTTCTGTAGTTACTTCCTACTCCCATGAGAAAAATGCGTGAGTTTATGTATCTCAATAGAAAGCTAAATTATTTCAATGACTGAAAAACAAAGTTCTTTTACCATCACGATCTTTGTGTGTGTTATGCTTTTCCTACTCCTCCGCTATTCTTTTCTGATTCATTTCGTTGCGGGATCCAAGACAGTAAAATTGTTTCTCTGGGACTTCGTCGAGCTTCATTGTCTTGGAGCTTTTCTGGTGGTCGCCACTGTTGATTCTGGCTTTCAGAAGTTGGAGTAGTGTAGGCTTGTCCCAAGAAAAAAACATCTGTGTAAGTACTACCGCACTTACTGTCGGTCACTTTTCAACTTTATTACTCAGGGCCATAAAGGTGAAAATTGGTTGACCGTCTTTTAATGCGGTAGTACATCAGAGGTGAAAGAGCCCATAAGGCTTTATGCACATGGCAAAATAAAGTTATGTAGCCATTACCCCAGCAAGACAAGAAAAGACGAAGAAGAAGACAATGAACTAGAAAAAAACGCGATATCACGGTAAGTAATAATTCAATTATATCAAACAATATATAGAGCCAGGTGGAAAGCTCAATACTACAATTTACTCTTAAATACAAGTACACTTACACCTGTATCTATAGTCAAGTAAAATTACTTATGCAAAAAATGCAACAGACAAGAATTTAAACGAAGTAAGAACCGTCAAAGAAAGTAAATCTAAGAATTCTAACTTTTGTCAGTTTTACCTTCAAGCAATTACTAAACAACAGCATAAAAATCCTTTCTTAAATAATGACTTTAACTCAAGTAATCACCTAGACTTGTTCATAGATACGGTTATTAAACATTACATTTTACAAACTGCATCATCTGCCTAGCCTTTTCCTAACTATATTGGGGTCGGCTTCCAGTCTAACCGGATGCAGCTATTCCACATGGAGCGACTGCCTATCTGACCTCCACAACCCAGTTAGTACTGGGTAATACGATAGTCCTTGGTAAGACTCGTTGTCAGACTTTTTGGGCCACTGACTACCTAACGACTGTCAAAGATCTACAAATGACAGCCAGGACCAACAGCTTAACGTGCTTTCCAAGGCACGGAGGAAAATCGGTATGTAATGGATAGTCACCCATCCACAGACCAACCTAGGCAAGCACGGCTTAACTTAAAGATCGACCCGAGCGGCTGTTATTATTTAGCCACGAGCTCTTATTTTATAAACTGCAAAGGACATTAATTCAATTACTAAACAACTTATCTCCCCACACTACCTTTACGAGTACAACCAAAAGTCTCCCAAACCAAAGCGGTGTCCGTCCTTGTGATATGGAAATATATGATAATACACCACCATTCCACAACTATGTCCTGAAACTAGGGACCCATAAGTTTACGTGTTTATACAGAGGCAGATGTGGGCCTAAAATTAATATGTTTTGACTCTATTATCGTTAGAGATGTGATATTTGCATGATGGATTCGGGGTAATGTGTTGGGTTGGGTTGGGTCTGATTTGGTGAAGGTAGGTGATAATAGGGTATTTGACTGAAAAAATCTATTTCGTCCGTCAGTCAGATTATCAAAAAATATTGGACACTTATTTTTTCTTTTGTCATGTAAATGAAAAATGACCACGATACAGCGTGTTGAAATCTCGCGTGTCACAATTTCTGTTACTTTTTACTGTCCAGTGACGTCACAAGCCCCCTCTCTTGAACTTTGAGGCGCTGTATCGTCGTTTTTGGATTATGTGACAAAAGAAAAGAATATTTTTGTTTTTTTTCGATATTATCAAATAGCCTACTGGTGTATTTGACAATTTTTTAATTTAGTTGTAAAATATTTTGATTTAAAAGAGTGTCCATGGAGTTTCTTGCCCATTCTTCTCCATTGTGATCTACGCTTTGGAATGAGACACTAAAGTACGTTTATAAGTTATTATGCCTTGTGAGTTGACTGGGACTGTAGCTCCATCCTGTTATTTTGACCTTCAAATGTGCCTGTAACGTCGGGGGAAAACTTCAAAAGGCACCCAGACTTTCAAGGATAAGACCGTGAAGTGTGTGATTTTTACTTAACTTACCTGCCCTTGTAGTCATCATGAGCACATGGAAGGGCACCACTACCCGCACTAATTCCGGACGTGTTCGGTGGAGATGTGAGTTATACTACGCCTACGTTTCGCCAGTTATTTTTAATTCCCATGTAATAGAGGGAGAGCCTATTGTCAATAACTGGGTACAAATCCAGACTCTGTCGCTGCTACTGAAAAATTCCTAATGGAAAAATCCAATAACACTTTTCCCGACTTGGGAATCGAACCCAGGACCTCAAGTTCAGCAGAAGCGCTTGCGACAACTAGACCAACGAGACACTGAATTAATCCTATACATAGTTTCACATCTCAAAATATTTTTCATAGCACAAAACTAGAACCTACATTCCGCACTCGTACCAATAGAACTGCAAAAATAATACCCCCTGTAAATTACAACCGGCTGAACATTAAAGTCGACAGACACACATTTAAAACACATTAGTACGTCGCTATCATATATCAATAATATTGTGTCGCGGAAATTGAATCCGTCTAATATATTTGTACGTGGAGGTAAGAGGATAATGACTTTGGAGGCGGTATATTTTAGTTGTAGGTATTTTGGCGATTTGTTACTCAAGTAAAAACCCGGATACTTACACCCGTATCTATACACAAGTGAAAGTGATAACTTGAGTAAAAGTAAATATATAAGGTCTAACTTTTTAAACACGAAATATTTCAAGAGTAACTTCTATAGGTCGTAAAGTCACCATAGCAACGATAGAAGTTACTCTTGAAATATTTCGTGTTTAAAAAGTTAGACCCTATATATTATATACCTAGTTTAGTGATTACTTGAAATTAGAACTGTCAAAAGTTAGAATTCTTAGCTTTGATTTCTTTGACGGTTCTTACTTCGTTCAAATTCTTGTCTATTTCATTACTTAAGCTCACGTAATTACTTTTTACTTGACTTGGACAATGCATACAGGTTAGGATTAAAAATGCTAGCGAAACTCGACATAAGTGATAGGTATCTATAGATATGTGATGCTTATTTTTCATGAAGAAAATTGGGAAATATATCTTTTGATTAAGCCGTTCCTTTATTGGTATTATAAAAAAGAGTATTATTTTCCTTTCTCCGTTAGTAGAATATTTACGGGCGGTTAGTGCCGATGATGAATCTTTGAAACAATTGATTTTTTATTGAAATTTTTGAAAAATTTAAAAAATTTTGATGTTCAGAGTTAGCTGTTGTGGCACAAGTCCAACAGGAAAAAAAAATTCTCTGTATGAAACCATCCTGATTAGGTATCAATACTCTAAAAGATTAACCTAATGTCTGTTTTTTAATCCCTGAGACTAAATTGACAAGTGAAAATGTCAAAACTGACATAAATCCTATTGAAATCTATGTCAGTTTGCCATTTTTACTTGTTAATTTAGTCTCAGGGATTAAAAAACAGACTATACAATTCTATTTTAGAGCACGGTAAACGCCTCACACAGCTATTCCAAACATAAAAAAAAATATTATTATGGCGTATCACAATCTTCCTAGCTCCTAAATCTGGCGTCACACGTAACAAGTCCCCACATCTCACAGTATCGAGATTATTAATTCGGATATGAATCCGATAGCCGCCGGGATATAAGCATCGAGTTATCGTAATCGAGAATCGAGTCTCGATATATCGAGTAACTCGGTGTATGAGTTACTTTAGTGTTGCGACGGATTTTTTACTCGCCTCGGGTTTTTTTTATGATTAAAATGTGGGGTGAATACTTGGATCGTTTTTGTTTGTATTATATTTATTAAAGCTTTCTGCACATAATATATTTCTACCAGTCTACCTTAGGGTGATGCAGAGACAAAACAGTAGGTGCAATAGTACAGAAAATTTCCAAGAATAAAATATAATAATAAATACATATATACAAATATATAAACAAAATATTCAAAGTAAAGAGAGATAAAAATACTTAGATGAAGAAAAACAACAAACTAATTAATTGTATGGCATTTTGATTCTTATTTCTCTAAATCTATGATTTTTACCCGACTACGGGTAAGCAAAAAGGGAGTCTTATGATTTTTTTATGTTTGTGCTATTTGCAATCGTTATAGTCTATCAAAAGAGACACTTTGAAAAGGATGGGGTTTTTGATAAGTACATCTACTAGTAATGTTCCATCATTCCATCAATTCAAAGCCTGCAATGACACAGGCACTCCAAATATAATGAAAAAAAAAAGAAAGACATTCTAAAAAAACTTAAAAAAAAAAAAAAAAAAAAAAAAAAAGAAATTCTTCCTCAGACCACTTAAGACCTTAAGATGTCGAAGTCACATAACAGCGTAGAATCCCAAAGATCAATACACAAATGGAATACATACATACGAAACTAAAACCAATACGTCTGACAAACGTACAACTTTGCCGGACAAACTGCATGAGGACTTGTCAGCCGGGGCTGTTACCGAACTTGTAATCCGAGATCTTATTCTGATGAAGAGTGTTATTGTTACAATGTGACATAGAATATTCTAGAAGAATATCTTTTTTGCTTGGTTTGTGAGTAAAGAGAAAGATGTTGATCATGGTTAATGCATGCCACCTAGCTGTGATGAGAAACAGTAAAAAACTCATTGAATGTGAAATCTCCAGTTTTTTTGGCAATAGTTAAAAAGAAACCTCCCGTTGATAGGTAACTTACCCAATACCCAGCAATATTAAATTTTAAGATATTTCTAGCTAGATTTGCTAGTTAATACTTGTACATTTATATGGCCAACGGCTGAAGACAGTAGTAGTCACCGAGGCAGGCCTAAGAAACGCTGCCGCGACGATTTGGACTCGTTCCTGACTGATTGACCAGGGAAAGCAAAACACCGAGAGAGTTGGAAGGGAATTGGGCTTTGCCCAGCAGTGGGAAAGAATAGGCAAAACAAAAAAAATGAACACCAATGAATAAGATTTTATTTTATTAGCTTCCTAAAACTTAAAAAAAAATCTTTGCTTGAAAGAAAAACACTGGCTGGCAATTTAAAGAAGCATTAACAAATACAATAACAAGCCTTGTAAATAAGACTCTATGCACACAACTCATGGTCCACTGCGCATTACAGAATCAGCTGACGATCGGAGAACGTCGCAAATCTCACGTATTTGATCGCTCGTTGCCTGATATACTTGTATTGTTACATATGGATTGCATATCTCTATAGAGCTGTTAGATCACCCCAATGTGAGGGTCTGTTGTATTTTAGTGATAAACGTATTAATTTGTTTATCGATTATCGGGTCAGTATGGAAATGATTAAAATGTTTTATGCATCTATCCAAAACACGTTAAATTACGTTTTATGTTGTACCAAAGGAGTAAGAAAGCATTTGGAGCATAGGGCACCTAAATTCCAGTCTTATTCTTGTTCTTTATTGCACACAAAATAAATACCTACATACAAAAACAATATACATACAAATAACAAGAATTTAGCTTATGTAAAATGGCGAGCTTAACCCAGAATTGGGTTTTCTTAGAGCAAACCAAATTTCGATTGTGAAATTTGCATAAGAGGATATACCTATGTGCATTTATAGTACATTTTATTTCTTAAATTAATTAATTTTATAAACTAAACTAGTTAAATACAATATAATATACATAATACATACAATATATCGGTCGATCTATCTTCGGTCTTGTCGATGATTTTTTGTTTGTTAGTTGAGCTTTGACCTTCTGGTCTCTGTCAAATCAACAGGGTCATCACAGGCAGTGGCTTCGGACAGGTCCCGCAAGGTGCAAGTTCAAGAAGAGCAGTACAGGAAGTGGAACATTGTTTGTGTGGATCCCTTGAATTAAGGAGTGGTCCTGTTGCCTGTATCCAGATACAAATCAAAACTTCTGGCTACTAAAATTTTTTTAGTGAAAAAATCTTCAAATCTGCTCGTTTAGGGATCAAACAGATCCTAACGTCTGATGGTCAATCATACTAATTTCACCCACTAGAACAACATCATAACATAACATCACTCCTGTAATCCCCAAAGGGTGTATCTAATAGTACACCCATATTTTGCCAGTTATGTTTAAGTCCCTTGTAATAGGGGGCGAGCTTATTGCCATCAACCGGACACAAATCCAGACTCCGTGGCTGCTATTGAAAAAATCCTGATAGAAAAACCCAATAACCATTTCCCCGACCCGGGAATCGAACCAAGGACCTCAACACCAATGAGGCAGTCAGTCAGTATTGTGCTAATTCAATTCAAAACCAATTAATACAGCACAAACAGCTCTATAACCATACACCATCTCAAACACGCGATGTGTACAAATCAAATAGGCCGCGTCTTGGTAGCCAATCAACAATTTCAAGATGTTTGCTCACAGACCGTCTGTCTGTCTGTCTGAGCGTCTTCCAAGATGGCCGGGATTATATCCCCGGCATTGTATCAAGAGAAAACGTTAGGCATCTTGGAATATCCTTTGAATTTGGTTTGAAGATGTTTGTCGGACAATTGGTAGAGGTATTTTGATGTTTGCTTGAATGTGAGTGGATTATTTGGGACTAGAATGTTCATGAATGGCAATGCTGGAGGGATCGCCGTAGAAGGATATACACTTATCTTATTGGTGAGGTCAGGTCCGTAGTACTCGCGACCGGCGTGCGTGTATGACCAGCCAGTTGTATGAACGTGGACGAGGCAAAACGAGTATGTAAGTAAGCCTTGTAGCAGGTGGCGTTCAACTGTGCCTACCTCCATGGACAAAAGGGCTTGAGTTTATGTAAGCATGTAGAATGTTCATTGATCTTAAGACACACATTTTCAACATCATATCTGTAATACCTAAAGGTTTAAGCCCTTTGGGAATAACAGGTATCTTCATCATCATCTGCCTAGCCTTTTCTCAACTATGTTGGAGTTGGCTTCCAGTTTAACCGGAATGGACTGAATATCAGTATTTTTTACATAGAGTGACTGCCTGTCTGACCTCCACAACCCAGTTAGTATTGGGTAATACGATACTCCTTGGTAAGACTTGTTGTCAGACTCTCGGGCCACTGACTACAAAAAACGACAGTTAAGGATTTACAAATGTCAGCCAGGACCAACGGCTTATCGTACTTTCCGAAGAATAGAGAAAACTCGGTATTTGATGCGTGGTCACCCATCCACGTACCAACCTAGGCAAGCGCGGCTTAACCTGAAGTTCGACCCGAGCGGCTGTCATCACTTAGCCACGAGCTCCTAGGAATAACAGGTATAATATTAGGTTTTCTATAAGTAGGTTTTAAGTTACGCAATGGAACACCTTACCTTAATCAATTCACCTTTTTAAGTGACATACCTTATGCATACCAACCTAATGGTATAATGATATTCTTCCGTACAACAATTTTTGAGATAAAATCTCTGATACATTTGAATAATTCATCATATAAAGCATTACGTTCAAGACTTTAACGGATGCTAACAACTCGTATCGTAATTATTATAATCATCACTTTAATTTTATCGTAAGGGTAATGCCACATGCTATTATGTGATGCTATTATTTAATTTGACTTAATACATGAATACTTAGTTGTTTAGTGTAATAAGTGGATATTTGCTATATGTATATATCGCATCCTGTTACTTAGGACCCTGGCCAGGACGTACTATATGACATGCATAGTGTCAAACAGTTGTGGGCGCAGAATGGGATACGGGTAAACTAGAAAAATAGCTCCTTTAACTTGTAAACAGTTCATTATTACAGAGTCAGTTACTAACACTACCGTACTAACTAAATATTCTGATCTTAAAAGCAAACACAGAGCACTTCCTAAGCCAGTAGGTGTCGCGACCACGTCTCAACAATCACTGTCGCTCCCATCGACACCATACTCCCTAGGCTCTTTGCACAACGCCAAACAAAGGCGCTTGTGTTTAATTTTAAGTACATATTCATCGGGATCCGACATACACACGCGGTCCTGGATTCGATTCCTGGGTAGGGCAAAGTGTTATTGGAATATTCCATCAGGAATTTTTCAGTAGCTGCCTCCTCGGAGTCTAGATTTGTGCCTCCGGCTCAGGCTCGCCTCCTATTACAAGGGACTTTAACATAACTGGCGAAATGTGGGAACACTTGTTAGGTACACCTCTGCTTAACCCTTCGGGGATTACTGGCGTGATGTTATGTCTTGTTGATACCTCCACTTATTCCAAAGAAAAAACCTAAGAGACAGGCAGGCGGACATCTTAGTGATCCTAAAAGTAATAATACATTATTTTATCCTAAGACTCCATAAGGAAACGAAAATTCCTTTCAAATAAACTTCAACAAAACATATAAATTAAACATATTTATTCGCACCACAATATATGCAACAAAAAGATTAAGCTTTAAGTATGTTAGTATATTGCATTAATGCAATTTAATCTGCGCGCACGCATCACGAACTCGCGCCCACGCGTGTTCACTTCACACAAGAGAAAATGTTTGTTAACCAGTGGGATTTGGAAGCTATGCTATTTTTATAGCTATAAATATTAATATTCTAGCTGGTAGAATGAAGTTCTTGTGTTGCTGCGGGACTTTTCGAAAGAGATACCGTGGCCCTGGAACACAAAGGGCAATGAAGGAACATGGATGGGTTTTAGTCAGTAAGAGTCTGACACTCCCTCCCACTCCACCCGGAGCGGGAGAAGTCATTTGATGATTTACCATCCGTAAAAAAAAAAAATGTTCTTGTGTTACCAAATTCAGTGACATTAATAATTATCATTTATTTCAGGGGTTTCTCACACGAAAAGCTTCGGTCAAATTGTGGACCAGCGGCGTATACTGACAGTACACATACACCAGTATAATATCATCACCTGGCTATCCTTTTCCTAACTATGTTAGGGTCGTCTTCCAGTCTAACTAGATTCAGCATAATACAAGTATTTTACATGGAGCGACTGCCTATGCATGGTGATACGATACCCCTTGGTAAGACTGGCTGTCAGACTTTCGGGCCACTGTCAGTACCTATAACCGCTAGGCAGATGATGATGATAATGAATGTTTTTCCTTCACTCTGTTTCCTAATGAATTTCAATTGAAAGTAAGTACTACAGATAATTATCATAATGTGTATCTGTTACGGCTAAAAGCCGAAGTAAGGCTACACCTGGTTCAAGCCGGCTATACCTAGGTGCGGCTGATAGCAGTTTGTTAAACTTAGTTATATCCTTTTTATTACTAAGATACATCAACCAAATGGATTAGGTTAGATTAGAACTGTGACCCAACGCGCGGGAGCTGAGCGAGAGCAGCGAGCGGTGCCGCGGCAGCGGCCGGCGAGCGCTACATCCAAATTGGTTGCATCAATCCTCCAAATTTAAAGCCGCACCTAGGTATAGCCCGCTAGACCGTAACATATCAAAAACATACTTGAACCTTACAAATTAAACAAATACCTTGCCTGAAAAAAAAAACCATTGGTATCAGAACAAAGCACAAAGCTCTATCTTACCTCCATAGCGTTGCAGTACCACACAATCCCTACCAAAGTATGCACACGCTAATGTAATTTAAACAAATGGCCGCGACAGTGTGTGAGAAACCCGAGATAATCGCGGTGACGGTACGTTTAGTTTATAGCACTTGATTTGTTCCTATGTAACGTGGGGGAAACAATTGTGGTGTGTTCGATAATAAAAGCTTAGGAGAATCAGCTGGATTGGTGTTTGAACTGAGAGAATCCAAACTAATATTATAAAATGCGAAACTCTGTTTGTTTGCTACCTTTTCACGACTAAACAGCTGATCGGATAGTAATGAAATTTGGCGAGGAGATAGATTATATCCTGGGGAAGGATATAGGTAGCTATCTTTTTTTTTCCTCACTCATCAAAATGACCACGCGAACGAAGTCGCGGGCAACAGCTAGAGATACAATAATAATGATGACCGTCTCGTTGGTCTTGTGGTCACAATGGCGTCTGCTACGCATGAGGTGATTGGTTCGATTGCCGGATCGGGCAAATTGTTATGGGGTTTTTATATCAGGAATTTCTCAGTCACGGAGTCTGGATTTGTGCCTAGTGGAGGCAATAGGCTCGCCCCTTTTTACATGGGATTAAACATACTTGGCGAAATGTGGGTGTACCTACTGGTACACCTCTGCCTAACCCTTCGGGGATTACAGGCGTGATGTTAGAGGTAATAATAGTTTTCTTTTTATTTACACAATTTGTCCAGTTTTATGAGTCGCCTATACTGCCTGTATAGTTTTAAGAACATAAAATATTATAACAGGAACACGAATGTTGTAAATAATATTCCACTTAGTTATATTGCTTTGCGTTCCGTCTTTCTTGAGGTTTTAACCCCTAAAAAATATTAATGTAGCTTCAATAATATTGGAAAAGCCACATTTTAAATGGTGAATCATAGATCACTTGGCTCGACACAAACATTTAAAATAAGCTTTTGTTGTGTAAAAATATTTTAGTTTGGTGAATGTTTTTTTTTTTCTCAAAATAACAAATAAGTTTTCATTGCAATTTGCCGACTTCCTATCTAAATGATGGCCCTTATTAAATTCAGCAGCTAGTAGTGCTTTTCCAAAGCTTGCTTTACATAGCTTTCTGCATTAAGAGCCTGCTAGCTTCCTGGGAGGCAGCCCACGTTTGACGCTATGGCCTAATAAATAACAATTAAACGTGCTCAATTTCAGCACAGTGTAATTTGTACTTTCGCGACCCAGCACGCTGCACACGGGATACCAATATGCAGTTGTAATATGTATACGGCCTGTATACGGGTTTTTTAATGGGTCAGTGATCACTGCACATAGCTTTAAAAAAAAATATTCCCTCGTAGCTCTCCACTTCTTCCTATGTGTCCTGGGTCACAGATCAGTATGTTTTTTCCCGTTTGCTGTCAAGTTTCCCACGCAATGTATTCGAATTACGATGCTATGCTTTTCTTTATTTACTTCTGAACAAATTAATTCCATTTTTAAATATTTAAATCTAAAATATATATATTTTTAAAACATCTATATACATATAATAAGACAGTAAAAAAACTGTGTCTGTACATTGAAGATATTTAAAAAAAAAAAATTGAGGGGGGTTTAGAAACAGTAATAGAGCACGAATCCAAAAAAAAAATTCTGTCTGTTTGTCTGTTTGTCTGTTTATCTGTTTGTCTGTTTGTCTGTTTGTCTGTTTGTCTGTTTGTCTGTTTGTCTGTTTGTTTGTACACGCTAATCTTCGGAACTACTAGACGGATTTGAAAGATTTTTTTTTTGTTGTGTTTGTATTAAGTCTGGGCAACATATAGGCTATAATTTATCTTGGAAACTTGAACACCTGATGCAGAACCGCAATAGAATAGCTAAACTATAAGAGATACAAAAATGGTATCATAGCAAAAATTGTTCCACGTGATGAGCATTTTCTGCTGAGAGATTAAATTTGAAGATCTGGAACACCTGATGTGGAACTCCAAGAGTCCAGCTACACTATAACATATATAGGAATGACGTCTTAGCAAAAATTGTTCAATCTGATGACCACTCTCTGTTGATTTATAAAAATCGAAGATCTGGAACACCTGTTGTGGAACTCCAAGAGCCCAGCTACACCATAACACATATAGGAATGACGTCTTAGCAAACATTGTTCAATCTGATGAGCACTCTCTGTTGATTTATAAAATCGAAGATCTGGAACACCTGTTGTGGAACTCCAAGAGCCCAGCTACACCATAACACATATAGGAATGACGTCTTAGCAAAAAATGTTCAATCTGATGACCACTCTCTGTTGATTTATAAAAATCGAAGATCTGGAACACCTGTTGTGGAACTCCAAGAGCCCAGCTACACAATAACACATATAGGAATGACGTCTTAGCAAACATTGTTCAATCTGATGAGCACTCTCTGTTGATTTATAAAAATCGAAGTTCTTGAACACCAATTGTGGAACTCCAAGAGCCCAGCTACACCATAACACATATAGGAATGAAGTCTTAGCAAAAATTGTTCAATCTGATGAGCACTCTCTGTTGACTTATAAAAATCGAAGATTTGGAACACCTGTTGTGGAACTCCAAGAGCCCAGCTACACCATAACACATATAGGAATGAAGTCTTAGCAAAAATTGTTCAATCTGATGAGCACTCTCTGTTGATATAAAAATCGAAGATCTGGAACAACTGTTGTGGAACTCCAAGAGCCCAGCTACACCATAACACATATAGGAATGACGTCTTAGCAAAAGTTGTTCGGTCTGATGGGCTTTTCCTGTTGACTTATAAAAATCGAAGATCAGAAACATCTGATGTGGAAATCAAAGCTATCACTAATTTCACTGTATAATTATAAAATAACATAAGCTGGGAGTATCTCCACGCGGTGAAGGCGGTAACAGTTTAGGACTGATATTCGATGACGACGGTATATCACTGAAAATTTGACTCTACTGGACAAAACTCCTATTTATTTTTTTACTTTATCGAATAAATATGCCTTCGGGCTTATGTTATTTGAGTGTTTTAGACTTTTTCCACTTATCTTCGTGACGCGGTAGCCTACCGGTAGTAACGCAGGGGAGCAGTCACTTAGATTTTAATTGATCAGGTATCTTCACAATAAAACTATAACCATGCCTAGAAAGAGGTCAAATCTTTCCCAATGTTCCAAAGGAGCTAAAAGATTGAGGATCATAAGATCCCAAGAATCTACCGAAGAACGTCAGGAGAGACTTGATGCTGTTCGAGAACATCAGGCTGCAACTCGCTCCGTGGAAACCTCTTTCTCTCTTCTCTTCTCTTCCTCTTGGATAACGAAGCACGCCTGCGTTCTCAGCGTATTTACGCATCTACATCCAGGTCTCTAGAGAACTGTGAAGAACATGATGCGCGACTGACCGCTGATCGTGAACGTCATGCATTGTCTCGCGAATCGGAGACGTTCACGGATAGAGAATTACGCTTGAGTTCCAAGCGTATCTACGCATTGACTTCTAGGTCTCTAGAGACAAGTGGGGAACGTGATGCGCGACTGACCACTGATCGTGAACGTCACGCATTGTCTCGCGAGTCGGAGACGTTCACGGGTAGAGAATTACGCTTGAGTTCCAAGCGTATCTACGCATCGACTTCTGACTTACAAAAATGAAAGATCTGGAACGTCACGAATCGTCTCGCGCATCCCGTTGTTTTCCCGTCCCCGGGCTCTTAGAATTCGACATCAGACGTTTCAGATCTTCGATTTTGACGACCCCGTTGTCGCTGGCATAAGCAACAGGATCCGCGTACGACGTCGCGGGCAGAAGCTAGTTTAAAAATAAAAAGTGAAATAACAACACAGAGTTGTTAAAAATAAAAAGAGAAAAAGCTTTTGAAAGAGGAAGGCCGTGTCCAGAAGTAATGATTTCTGAATCAAGTCCTTGATCCAGCGTCCATGCGAGAGCCTCCTCAGATGTTGGCCTCTTGGCTTTTAATCGATAATATTATTAATGTTCTTGAAAATATTATGTGTACTTGTATCATGTCTTCCTCTTCAATTTCCTTAATACAGTCTAAACAGGAGTTCCGATTCGGCACGCTGTGGTTAGATTAGGCTGCACACACACGACACTTCGCTATTAAGTGGCGACCTGTCTGCAAACGTGTTTGTATCATGTTTGTAACATCGCGCACTCAAGTGTTTTGCAGCTGTCAGAGGAAATTTAAACATAAATAATTATGTAACTTTTTCTATTTTATTTTTAAGTCGTCTGATGAATTACGTTGCAATTCGTAAAATGCTCACAAGTGACAGTTTATAATATTATCTACGTTTGTGACCAAAGCGGTGACCAAGGAGTAGGGTGTCGTAACGTAGGGTTACTACACTATGGAGATCAGATAGGGAGTCGCTGTATGTAACATACTGGTATTCAGCTACATCCGGAAATATTAGGATTAGACTGAAAGTCGACCCCAACTGCACTTCAATTTTATTTTATTTGTATAGATAAGTCTACAAGGTGTAAACAGACCCTTCACGAAGCCTTCAGTCCATCAAACTAAGTAACTTTACGCAAAAAATATTGCTGGGAAACGACTTTTTTTTTGGGGTGAAAAATCACGTTTTACGGTAAAACTCAATGTAACGCACTCAAAACTTAGTGCTGATGGATGCTTTGAATAGTAAACGGGTCATTGAGTTAATTAAAGTAAAATTAAAACCTTGAAAAGTGGTATTTTTTTAAAAAAACTTGTGAAATTATTGGAACTTTGACCTCCAATATCTCCGTAACTAGAAGGTTCCCAGGTATGGTCTAGAACAAAAAAATGATCGCAATGATGGGAAAAACAAGTGGCTTTCGGCTTCGTTAAGGGTCTTTTTACATCCTTTATACAAATAAATAAAAAAGTACCTGTTTGTAATTTCAAAATAACGGCTTTTTACTTAATGCATATGAACGTTTACGTATACGTTACTTATAACTAAAAACACTAGCTGATGTTAAGTAAGGAGTAACTTAAGTTGTAAACAAAATCCGATTCAAATAGGGAAATCATATTTTTATAATAATTTCACGCGGACGATGTTCGCGGGCAAAAGCTAGTTAAAAAAAAAAACAAAATGTTTATTCAATTTCATGCTTTTATGTTTTGTGAGGTTGTGGGTTCAAATCCGGGCAAGTACCAATGTGACTTTTTCAATTCATATGTACTTTTCTAAGTTTATCTTGGACATCACAGACATCGGTGAAGGAAAACATCGTGAGGAAACCTGGACTTATAATTTATTAATATAAGTCTGAAATCGCCAACCCGTCTTGAGCAAGCGTGGTGATCAATGCTCGTGCCTTCTCTGTATGAGAAGAGGCCTTTGCCCAGCAGTGGGACAGTAACAGGCTGGTATTATTTATTCAAGAAATTTGTTGATACAATAGGTGGTTTTGTTTGGGGACTCCTTTTAAGCAATATTAGCCTGTGTTAGGAGACCCCGCTCTTCGAAAGCAAAATAATTACAACAGTAACAAATATGTGGGTAATTAAAATTATACTTAATTACTTATTTCTATTTTTATTAGTTAGTTGATAAAAAGATAGGCAAATGACGATGACATTGAGATCATGTTTCGAAAAAACTGTTTCTTAACGCTTTATAAACCTACGTAGAGTCATCTCAAAAAACTTCAATAAACTCATCGCCAAAACAAGTGTACGTACGAGTACTTAATATGCGCAAGCGCTCACATTAAAGAGCGAAGTCACGTGCAATGGCGCGTAACCGATTGTCTTATTAATGTTTCGTACAGTTAACGCCGCCCACCTATCACAGCGCGGCGTAATTGAGCCTCTGTTAATTAGCTCCTCTGAGGCTTCTAATAGTCTTTAATAGAGCTGACATAGTTGGAAACATGAGCATGGTGTATACCGTGCATCAAAGATTTTGTTTTGATAAAAGAAACTCTATGTTCTTTGCTTTTGCAGTCATTTTTTTTTTAATACAAAGTCACTGAACGTACTTTGATAATTCCTGAAGAAATACATCACAGATATTCTCTATTTGCAATAAACTAAGGTTGTATCAAACTCATCACATGAACTCGCCCACTAATCCTGCCTCTTTCTGTCAGAGAGAATAGGCCGTTTTTGGCTACATCTCCTCTGGTAACTTTCCCATCTCACCAACTAAACACAATACCTTCACAAAAGTACTATATTGATCTTCATACATTGAGTCTCGTTTCGTCAACTTTTGAGTATGCGTGACTTTTGTGTACGCATTCCCGTTTCTACTACGCTGCTGGCCAAGTGCGCGTTTGTGGACGTCACATTATATCTTCGAATCTTCGGTTTCCCCACGATGTTTTCCTTCACAGCGTCTCTCTCTTGGGTCTGGATGCCTCGATAGTCCCTTGGGTGATCTGCAAGAGCTGCAAGAGCTTTGTGCCAATCTGCATCAGAAATTACTGAGTGGTTACTACTTTTTCTGGACCAGACTTTTAAGAAAACGAAAGAGGAACAGGAGGAGGAGGAGTTCGTGGCAAAATAATAACAGCCGCTCGGGTCGATCTTCAGGTTAAGCCGCGTTTACCTAGGTTGGGCCGTAGATGGGTGAACACCCATTACATACCGAGTTGCGTCCGTGCCTCGCGAAGCACACTAAGGCCCCGGCTATCAATTCTAGATCTTTTTGACAGTTGTCACATGTAGTCAGTGGCCCGAAAGTCTGACACCAGTCTTTCTAAGGGGTTTCGTATTACCCAGTACTAACTGGGTTGTGGAGGTCAGATAGGCAATCGCTCCATGTATAATACTGATACTAAGCTGCATCCGATTAGACTGGAAGCTGAACCTAACATAGTAGGGAAAAGATGCTGACTTTTAAGAAAACGAAATACTACAGCAAACTATTGTAATCTCTCACATAAAACATAAACTATTAGTACCCGAAGAACGAAACACTCATACTTTACCACAACATAAATAAAGGTAGGGAAAAATAGATTATCCGCAAATGTGCATCCACAAGCAAGTCTTTTTGTGGGTTTCCTTCCAACTTTTTGTGCGGCGCGCGACGGCAGTAACCCTGCTTCCTGTGACAATAAAATGCGACTGTAACGAAGTTTTAATACTAAATGTGGGTAGACAGTAAGTGTAGAATATTATGTGGATATTGTTTGTCATTTATTCTGAAGAACAGAGGTGCAAATGTGTTCTTCAGAGTGATCATAATAAAGGATTTTTAAGTTTTTTTGACATAGTTTATTATTTATCTATTTATTTAACACTTTAAGTACAAAGTAGGTACAGAGCCGGACTTAATGCCATAAGCATTTTCTACCAGTCAACCTTTGGGTGATGCAAAGACAAGAAGGTAGGTGTACATCTGAAAATAATTTTAATGAATACTAAAGTAAACTACAAGGATATATATATAAAATACTATAAATATATATGAAATACTATTAATATATGTCGGATGGATCAGGATTTATTCCGTTAGGCTCGTACATCATGTGGGCAGACGATGGGTTTTGTGCTATGAAAACACACTGGGTGCACTGTTTCTAGCAAAACTAAGGGATTACTTAAGTAAGATTACAACTCAACACAATAACACGGGGCACAATGAATCAGCTTCAGTTCCAAGACACGATCAGACACTGACTGTTGCCTTCGCCTCGAGCTGGACATCAGGGCTCTGTAGAAGAACGCCGTGGTGTCACCACTACCCACAGGCGCGCCTTCCAACTCATTTTATGCCCGTACCAATGACCGGATCCGCAAATACAAAAATAAAGGGTGTAAAAAGACCCTTAACGAAGCGGAAAGGCACTTGTTCTCCCCATCATTGCGATCATTTTTATGTTCTGAACCATACCTGGGAACTTTCTAGTTACGGAGATATTGGAGGTCAAAGTTCCAATTTTTTCACAAGTGTTTTTTTTAAATACTTACCACTTTTAAAGGTTTGAATTTTACTTTAATTAACTCGATGACCCGTTTACTATTCAAAGCATCCATCAGCATTAAGTTTTGAGTGCGTTACATTGACTTTTACCTTAAAACGTGATTTTTCACCCCAAAAACAAAGTCGTTTCCTAGCAATAATTTTTGCGTAGAGTTACCTAGTTTGATGTACTGAATGCTTGGTTGACGGCTTCGTGAAGGGTCCGTTTACACCTTGTATATCAAACACAAAAAAGCAGAATTTGAATGTTTTGTTTACTGAAATGGATAACAAGATATTTAGCTTAACGATTATTTTGTCTCAGAGGTCAGCAAAACTCCCTATTCATAATCTACTTGATTTGTATGTCTCTGGTCACTTTATTGGCAAACAAGGTTGTGTAGCAGTATGATAATTCCACAATTCTTCATTCACTACATCCTCTACTCGTCTTTAATAATACCCTGCACTTATGAACCACAACTCCAGAACACAACTTGCCGAACACAAAACTAGTTTCGAAATAATTACTTTCAAAGCAAACCTTTTCGTAGCTACCCGGGTAAAGGCAGGCTAGCCACGGATCCATCCTCGCCAAGGAGACGTATAACAAATTTTCATTTTTTCGCAGTTTTGAGTTATGAATTTTTAATGAGATTGCCGGAGAGATTAAGAGTCAGAAAGTCATTTCCCGGTAAAGGAGAGGAGCATGAAAAAAAAGGATTGCTTCAGTCGTAGCGTTTGTTAGCATCGGGCCGTTAGAAAAGCGATTCTAGAGGCTTGTAGCGTTTCGTAAAGGGTTTAGTACAGGAATGAGGCGACTTATAAGAGTCTAAATGGCCCAATGTTTTTGTAAGTGGACCTTTACTGCTTTTTATTAACTTTTATTTAACTTAATCATTAACTCTATTTACCATGTTTATTGTTTGTGTTGAGTTTCCATTTTTTTTAATTATTTCTTCCTGATTTTTCTAAAATTTAACTTACCTTGTTAGGTAGTTGGCTAGTTAGTATGTGTTGGTCAAATCTTGCAACTGAATTTCAAACCAGCTCCTCTCAAACGATTGAGCTGAAATTTTGCACACACCTTTGACTTTGGTGACAATACATTGTTATGATAGACATGACCTTGATTCTGCAGCCAGGATCGCAGCCTCACGAGAGAACTCCACAACGGTTAATAGCACGGACATGAAACTTTGTATACGCGTTGATATATCAACCAAATTTTTTGCTTTTGCTAATATATGATTTTTTTAATAAAACCCTGTTATTTTTTTTTAAAAAAAAAAGCTTAGTTTTACTCTTTTACTGTTAGAAATAGGATAGACTTTAATAGAGCGTATAGATACAGCGTAGGTGTCTTATTAATTCAATTCTTTGTCATTTTCGCCAAATTGCTTTTCCAGGTCTTTTATCTTTTCCTGTTTTCCTGTAGTTCTTCGTAGTTTTTTTTTCAGTATATTTTAGGCCACCTTAAAAATATTATCCTCCTTGATTGACCCACCAACCCTCTTATTCTAAGGCCACAAGCAGAGCCCGTACCCGTCTTCTCGAGGGCAATCCAGAACGTTTCAGATTCGGTTGTGTGCCGCTTAACCAATTTTTTGTTTTTTTCTATTATATTTGTTTTTATTTTTTCGGGTTATTATTTTAGTGCGCATCTCGTTAGGTTTTGCTGTGAGGCTGAAGAGCGTTGTTATACTTTGTAGGGCCTTACTTGCGTGGAGCATGGTATTATTGCCATTGGTTTTTATACTCTGAAATTCTGGTGAAGGATGAGGATTCACTGTGGAGGAAAATAGAAATGGTGAACTTTATTATTCCTGTTACCAATTAAGTTTAACAAAACAGCAACGGCTGTAATTCCCAAAGGGTTAGGCAGAGGTGTACTTCTAAGTACCACACCTACATTTCGCCAGTTATGTTTAAGACCCATGTAATAGAGTCGAGCCAATTGCCATCAACCGGGCACAAATCTAGACTCCGTGGCTGATACGGAGAATTTTTTTATGGAAAAACTCAATAACGCCTTAACTTACTGAACTCCCTGGGAATCGAAAACAGGGCCTGATGCTCGGCAGTCGTACTAACCGCCACTAGGCCATCAAGGCAATTCAATTTTAATAATTAACTTTATTTATTTAGTCAATGTGTTTAATCTGCCTGTAAACTTGACAAAAGTGTGTGGTGGAATCTAATATGGGTTAATGACCTGAAATAAATGAATTTCATTTTTATTTAATTTTTAATAAACAAACATGATTGTGTCTAGACATGAAAATATTTGAATACGCATAAAACCTCACGTCCCAACCCTCATTAGCCAAAAAAACACAAATCTGAACAGAACACAACACAACACTACGCACCTAAATCCTAATTTAACAAACACGCAAATCCTACACATGGACGTGGTGACGGTCCCTGCTCTAATTTATAAACGGTTTATGCCTAATCTCTCGCCGTGGGGACCGCGACACGCGCGAGAGTGTAGGTATAATATAAATTAGTATACAGACAGTCCATGTCTGTGATGTAGATGCTAAAAAATAAAGGTAATTAATTTGAGTGGAAAATGGTATTAGGAAAAGATCATAGTGGTTAAAATTTTTTGAAGAAAAATATCGTGAGTTAAACTAAACTTAAGGCCAAGGTTAAGGCCTCGCCTCTCATGCATGAGGTTGTGGGTCCAAATCCGGACAAATACCAATGTGACTTTTTCAATTCATATGTACTTTCTAAGTTTATCTTGGACATCACAGACATCGGTGAAGGAAAACATCGTGAGGAAACCTGGACTTATAATTAATATAAGTTTGAAATCGCCAACCCGTCTTGAGCAAGCGTGGTGATCAATGCTCGTGCCTTCTCTGTATGAGAAGAGGCCTTTGCCCAGCAGTGGGACAGTAACAGGCTGGTATTAAACTAAACTTCTGATTCTGAAATCGGCCTTTATTGCTAGAGGTCCCAGAAAGAAGACCTGTGACCCAGCAGTTGGAATGACATAGACTGATTATATTAATATGATTTAAGTTAAAAGTAATAGGGAAAAGATTTTTCGAAGAAAATAAGGAGAGGCAACTTACTGGTCATACTCGCAACCGGCGTGCTTGTATGAACGTGGTCGAGGCAAAAGGAGTATGTAAGGATCGTAGAGCAGGTGGCGTTCTGTGGTTTCTGCTTACCCCCACGGGAATAAGGCGTGAGCTTATGTATGTATATGGAGAGGTTAACTGAATTTCAAGTTCTGAAATCACCAACGCAGTGATCAAGCTTGCTATATGTTTTTTTTTTTTTGCTAGCCTACGTTATGTCCCACTGCTGGGCAAAGGCCTCCCCTTTCTCTTTCCATACCTCTCTATCTTGTGCGATCTCCGGCCATATTAGCCCCGCAAACATGATCAGATCGTCGCGCCACCTTCGCCGCGGTCGACCTCGACGACGCTGTCCTTCCTCAGGCGTCCAGTGTGTGACGATCTTTGCCCATCTCTCCGGGTGCATCCGTGCCACGTGGCCTGCCCACTCCCACTTCAGCCTGGCTGTTTTCTCTGCAACATCAGCTACTTGAGTTATGGAGCGCAGGGTGGTGGTGCTATATGATATTAACTTTTTATTTTTAGCCTTTGAACTTGATTGGCTGGAATGTAGAGTAGCTATATACCTATTTACGTGATATATTATAATAGCTGCGATCGAGACATTTCTGGTAAAATAGAAGAAAGAAATATCCACTAAACCATCCCCACCATCCCAACCATCTATTTTATCTTCTAATATTTTCAGAATTCAGTGATTTATTCTCTCCCTCTCATAAAAAGAAATAAAGAATAAAATCCCACAATTTATAAACTAACTATTACAAGAAAAACGGTGACAAATATTTGTATAGATAGTGTATGAAAGCCTGAATGGATTATGAGTGTCATAAATGAAACTAAAACGAATGGCCAGGTTGGCGCTATCCGTCTTTCGTGGTGGGCATAATGTGGATCGCCAATCTAGTTTAATTTTGCCTTTTTTTAAAGAATTATTTTAGTCGATACATTAGAACCAAATACGTACTAAAAGAAAATCATAATATTATTCATCATTCAATTTCAGCTCGTTAAGAACAGCAATCGCGTTAGCGGTATGGTAATTGTGGATTTTTTTTAACCACGACAGCTCCAAATACATTTATTTGTAACCAATTTTTGCCCTTGGCTTCGTTTGCGTTGTGGTTCGAAATAATCCCAAACTCAGGGATAATCAAATGGAGCTTCCTATTAGTGAAAGAATCTTCGGAACCAATCGAAGTTCCGAAGATTACATCCAAACTTAGATATTTTATTTCTTTATAGTATTAGTATAAAGGGTGCAACAAGACCCTTAACGAAGCCGAAAGGCACTTGTTCTTCTGGGTACCTTCTAGTTACGGAGATATTGGGAGTCAAAGTTCCAACTTTTTTTTAAATACATGTTTTAATGTAAGATTTTTACTGTAAACACCTTCATGACCCCCTACTATTCATTCCATTCATCAGCACAATGCTTTGAGTGCTTTACATCGAGTCCTAGTGAACTTTTTTTTTTAATTGGATCATTATTTCCGAAGATTACCCACTACAAACATAACTTACAAAATTGCCTCTGTATGATATAAGTAAAACTTAGCTCACCTTATTTTTTCTTTGTTAAGTTAAGTTTTCTAAGAAGAAGAAGAGTTTTTATGCCGCCCATGGACCTCTGATATGAAAAAAAAAGTAATAGAGCGTATCCACACTATCCTACCAGCAACATATTCAAGGGTTCCCGCGTTCCTCACGCAAGGAGCCTTTTCATAATGTATCACTGAAAGCCCCATGTGTAGACTCCTTAATGAATCATCGCGAAATTGCATACAATTATAATGATAAACGCCTTAGACTCAGTCACGAATGGTTTTAGTGAAGGAAAATAAAAAACGAGGTTGGAGTTTGTAGTGCATATTATATGCGTTTTGGTAAAAGGGTTGTTCAGAATGAGTGTTATTTCTCTTTTAACTATTAAGAGTTGAGATGTAAAGAAAATAATGAATAAAAGGTAGTTCTCGTATATTTTATAATTGAAAGTTAACTTCTCACCAAATATCCTCAAAATGAAAAGTGCTTTTGAAACAATAACCCAAAAGAGAATCGGTAACATATCTGTCAGTTCGATCTAAAATTAAAAATAAGGATATAAATTACGAAGTACCTACAGTCGCCAGCATATCAAGTTACCCCAAATTGTCAAATTTCTCCAAATGATTTTAAACCATAAAATGTCGCAGGTTAAGTTCAAAATCGAATGAGAAAATTTGATAGTTTGTAGTAACTTGTTGCACTGGCGACTGTACTTACTTACTTGCAATTGAATTTTATTGGTACCTTATCGGAATATTAATGTAGATATATTCATGTTTTTTTTTTCAGACAATCACAAAGCTAGATCCATACAGACTATGAGAACACAGAAAGCCATACATGCCTACCTACACAAGTTTTACAGTGTAACACCCCCTTAGCCCAAAACCCCGTCGTGTCCCGTGTAACGTACGACCGTCGGATCACGTGACCGGGGGATCGTTACCGCAGACGTTTGAATTTCGAATGTTAATTTGAAATGCAAGGGTGTGACCGCGTGGAATACAATCCGGTGCTAGTCATAAGGTAGCATTGATTTCTGTTATTATTTGATGTAATATTTGTGAAGGAAAACATCGTGAGGAAACCGGCATGTCTTGGAACCAAAAATTAGTCGTTTTACTGATCCAAGACAGTTCAATTGTTTTGCCGGGACTCGTCAAGCTTTTCCCCGGCTTTTTCTAGAGATCCCTACTGTTGATTCTGACTTTCAGAAGTTGCAGTGGTAGAAAACAGAGTGGCAGGCTTGTCCTGATAAAAAACAACAATTCGAAGTCCATGTAACTTCCACCAACCTTCATTAGACGCGTGCGGTTGATAGAACATTCCCACTCATAGAGAGGAAGCCTGTATCTCAGAATTGTGAAAGTTTTATGCTGATTATGTTGTGATGGTATAATATTTAGTTAGGTGTTAACAACTAACCCGTGTCAGTACAAGTGATGTGTACGAGAGCAACTCATGCTGTAATAAATAATATAGTCAGTAATTTTGTAAACGACGAAGATGAGACTTAATCAATTGACAAAAATAAAGATAGCGACATCCATGACGCAAATCGCGACATTAGAGTTCTCCGCGAGTTAAGAAAATTTCAAAAACCCCGACTATATATTGCGTCGGGCAGTCTGGTAGCCCACCAGCCACAACACCCGTCTAGTCAGAGGATCCTCCCTTTTCAATGGAGTATGACGAGCTTTATCATCCAGTTCCTCATACCTCTAAACGCTTTTCTAAGCTTATTTCAATAAATAAGACTTCTCTCAATTTAGGTAAATTTATCAAAGTAAATACATCATCAAATTAACGATCACCTTCAACGAACTCCCAAAAACAAACATTTAAATTCAGAACAAACCCTATCATTACACATTTAAATAAAACACAATGAAAGCGCAGCCTTATTAACCCTCCGCAGACATGTGAAACGAGAACTCCACTTACCGGCCGTTAACAGAACTAACCCTTTCAATGCGGTGCCATCGTTATGAGGTACCTACATAAATTGGTGACTACCGCCATTCGCTAATGATCGGTATTGCATGAGCATTAGCGTATTAATATTCTATTTTTGAAATTATACGTTTGGAATGTTTTAATTTGCACTGCATTCAAATAAAGAGTTGTGCTTTTGTTGTAAAATGTTTTTGGAATGTCAGTGCCTGATTTGACATTTGAGTATAAAAAACAGAGAAAAAAAAAACTAGCTAAAAAATTTAAAGAATCATGATTAATTTATTTGCTTAAAAAACTTTTTTGCAAAAAATAAAACCGACTTCAAAACCAAAAAAAGTGAAAAATAACTTAAGCTTCGGAAGTCGGTGACAGCAAAACTAAATCAAAGAAACAAAAGTCACCGACTTCTTTTTTGGAAGTATATTCTTTCAAACAAACAACTTTCCAAATCGGTTCAGGCTTCTACGAGTAATCGGTGAACATACATAAAAAATAAGATTCCGACGAATTGATAACCTCTCCTCCTTTTTTGAAGTCGGTTAAAAATACAGTACAGTAGTAATACCAACGAATTAATGATGCCGTGACATCTAAAAGGCAAGAATGGACTACTTCAAATATAATGGGACAAGGACAGGAAGATTATGATGACAGGTATTATCAGTTGAAAAAAATGGTGGTATACGCACAAGAGGCTATAAGCCGCTCTGTTCAGCTCGCTTAGAATTCTGCCCAGGTGACTTGAACATGGTAAAGCCGCACGAACAGGCCTTGTTGGTCTAGTGGTCGCAAGCGCGACTGCTGAGCATGAGGTCCTGGGTTCGATTCCGAGGTCGGGCAAAGTGTAATTGGGTTTTTCGATCAGGAATTTCTCAGTAGCAGCCACGGAGTCTAGATTTGTGCCTGATTGATGGCAATAGGCTCGCCCCCTATTACATGGGACAAACACTGTCGAATCGACTGTACCGATACGATAAAATATTGTGTAGCACCCCTGAAGCGAGTTATTACTTATTTATTCGATAAGTGATTGTTACGAGTTTTTTCTTTGTTCTTGTTAACAAGGTGCATCACAGGTTGGTTTTCCCACACTAGTATGCTATTTTCTTCAATGTTGTTTAATACTGAATACTTAGTAAACGTCATTTATGTTTTAAACTTACTAAACCTGCGCTTGTTCGTGACTTTGTCTGCGTTATTACTTAATTTATCACCATGCCTGTTATATCCTGAAGGGTTTGACAAAAATGTACCATAGATAAACAAACATTTCGCAAGTTATGTTTTAAAAAGGTTGAAAACACGTAATGTAAGTGTAATCAGACAATAAGGTGGAACGACGGGTTTCGGATTTTTATGGAACTTTATTTTTCAGTTCTTAGAGAGGAAGAAAAAAAATTCGCCGCTCGCGATTATTTTCTGACATTTGCGAGTGAATTTTAAGTCACTACACTCAGGAATGTGGTTTTCTTGAAAATTTTGTGGTCCAGTTGTCTGTGAAAAAGCATCAGTTACTAATTTTGAAAGAAATCTTAGTCTTGAAATTCGATAATTAAGAAATAGTTTAAGAAAATAGGAAAATTTCCAAAAAAAATACTTGAAGAAAACAAATTGGCGACCATATTGGCGTTTAATTGACGCACACAGATCACACTATTACGCCGCAATATGAATTCGTCAAATTTCAAGTTTTTCATAATAAAAAAAAAAACCAAAAGAAATTTAAAAAAGAAACGTACCTATTTCTGACGTCATAGGTATTTTACAAAAATATTCTGTAAGCTGTCCAAGTTGATTCTAGAACGCAATCCACATTTTTCCACTTCATCGGTCACTGTTCTCTGTGTCATGTAATCTTACTCACGCAAGCTAGCTTAGCTATGACTTTATCAACATGAGGTGAAAAGCTTATAATTACGTAGTGACACTTTTCTTCTCTACAACAATATTGTATTGTATTTTTATAGTTTTTTTTTTTTTTCGGATGGTTAGTCATCAAATCCCGCTCTTGGCAGAGTCATCCCATCCATGTTCCTTCTATGCCCTTTGTGTTCCAGGGCCGCGGTATCTCTTTCGAACAGTCCTGCAGCCCCAGCAGGCATCGGCCCTTGTGGACCTCTTCCTGGTTGCTGACATCTCTTTGAGGCGCGCGTGGAATACGAACGCGCCGTTGACACGGCGGTTTTTTTATAGCTTTATGTGACTTTTATGCTGTTAAAATAAATAGTAGTAGCATAAGAAAAATCAGCATATAATTGTAATCCCACAGCTGGGACACACGTATCATCTGCAAAAGGTAGTTCTTGCAAAAAATGAGTAAAACATCATCTGCCTTGCCTTTTCCAAATTATGTTGGGGTTTCCAGTCTAACCCAATGCAGCTGAATACCAGAGTTTTATATGGAGCGACTTCTTATCTGCGACATGTTTAATTTTTTTGTTATCAGCCTGTGTTGTCCCACTCTTGGGCAAAGGCCTCGCCCCATTCCTTACACTTTTCTCGATGTGGCATCTCTTCTCGCCAATTAACTAGAAAGCCATCCAAGGCATCCCGCCATCTTTTTCATCTTATTCTTCTTCTTGTTTAATATTTATACTATCGAAATATATGAAAATAAATACACAATTCCCAAATAAAAAATCCATTTATTATTTTTGCAAGTAGGTGTGAGTGATACATTTTCTCTGTATAAGTAGGTCCTGTGCAATATCTAATTTAAATTTGGAATGTGGGTCAAACTGATGGCCTTACAGATGGTGCTGGTGCATCGATACCCGCTGTTTCAATTGTCGAACACGTTTCAAATTACGAACGCAGTATGAATCTGTTAAGCGGATCACACATTGGACGGTGGTGGGGATCGAAAGTTAGGTGGGTAACGCACTGTTGAGTATTTGATGTGTCTTTTTCAGGAGAGAATATATTTCTTATGTTGTTTTAGTAACATTTTACTCTATCGGTTGACAGAGGAGAATGGAAGAAAAAAATCTGTTGCGCCGACCCCAAGTAACATGGGACAAGGGCAGGAAGATGATGAGTAACATTTTACACTATATTTGATTTTAGATATTTTTAGTTAGAAATTGGTTATTTAACAATTAAATTTAGTCGAACTTGCAGCCTTCATGGTATGAACATTTCCGAAATGTAATGTGATATAAGTACGCAAAAAATCCATAAACGAGAGCTGAACTTAAAGTGCAGCCTTAGATTATGCAAGGTACAATTTTTTGCAAAAATTGCCATTAGATAATATTTCAAAATTGGCCTTGCTACTTCCCAGTCAATGTGTAAACTCCCTAACAGCCACGCCTTTGACCTATAGCTGGCCAGTCACACTCTAGAGGTCAATATTTCAAATATCGAACGAATGGATTCGTAGGAAAAATAATAATCGTTATGATGTTCTGTGAATGAATCAATCAGTCAAAACTAATAAATTCGGTTTATAATTTGTGTTTGATTTTCTGTTACATCGCTGGATATAGCTGTTAATGAAATAGCTGTAAATATTGTTTGTTTTAAACATATTTTTAGAACAATTAAAGGTTCAGGTGTGATTTTTACGCTCTACAGAATTTTCAGATTTATCAAGAGTATTGTGTTGGCATCTGTAGGTAGGTACTGTTCGAATTTGTGTTTTTTTTTTTTGAAAAACCTATGTACCTTTGCTTTAGTAACGTATGAGGAACCGTATTAGATTTAGAACACATACGTTTGTTTCAATTTTTCTTCTTGAATAAGTCTGGTATCCCAACTGAACTCCCTCAGTTTTTATAATAACACCTGTTAAAGTGTTTGTTAGAACCAATTTACAGATTTAATAAACATCTTTAATTTGTTTTTTAGCAATAAGTAAAGACTAATACAGTAGACGCTATACACATCATAGGGCTAGTTTAAAAAAAAAACTAATTACACAAGCAAGAAAAAAAAACAAATTGAAAAGATTCGAATTTCAGAATGTCTGTTCGTAATTCAAAAGCTTCACACATCGTGACACCAACACGTTCATTAATCGCGGCGCTCCAATTAACACCTCCGTGGTTGGGGGTTACTCGCGTTGATGACGTCACATTTAAACCACGTTAGTGTAACTTTATAGGCATTTAATTTGGTAGTATTTCCATTTTTGGTTAACCATCACTTACTTAATTATTGATTTCAATTTAAGTCATGAATTCCTGGCTTAGGTAATTCTCTACTTTAGTCATTTCAATAATCAATCAACTTCTACTAAAATCCACTGCATGGACATAAAATAACAAGAAATGGCTGTGTGAACTTCGTGTTAAGACCTTGATTTTAGTGTCTTCATTTGAGAAAATTATTTATGAAATTTTGTTAAAATGGTACTATACTTTCATTCACATCCCGATTTCCTGGGCAGATGTAATGTTACCGTAGCTTCAAATAATTGGTACCTACTAACTAAGCACGAGGTGCCGGGTTCCATTCCCAGGTCGGGCAAAGTGTTATTGGGTTTCTCCATCAGGAATTTCTCAGTAGCAGCCACGGAGTCTGGATTTGTGACCAGTTGATGGCAATAGGCTCCCCCCTATTATATGGGATTTAAACATAACTAGCAAAATGTGAGTGTACTATTAGGTACGCCTCTGTCTAAACCTTCGGGGATTACAGGCGTGATGTTATATAATGTTGACATACATTTTAATATTTTACATTAATATCTTTATTTTTTTATCTAATTAATTTTTAATCTTTCGAATTGAATTGACTTTAAGTTTTGACATAATATGACATTGATTATGATTTTTTTTTCCATGTTTTAATACAAATAATACAATCATATTGGTAGGTACTTAAATACGTTAGTAATATATTTTAATTTAATAGCAGGTACCCAAAAGGCAGGTCTGAAATCGCCAACCCATCTTGAGCAAGCGTGGTGATCAATGCTCGTGCCTTCTCTGTATGAGAAGAGGCCTTTGCCCAGCAGTGGGACAGTAATAGGCTGGTATTATTATTATTATTTTAGCAGGTACCCACTTGTATAATCGATTTATTTTTAATTTTTAATAATTTGTATGTCAGTTGGCAAAACATAGCGAACAACCTAATTTTTAAGATCTTGTTTGTAATTATTACCTATGTACATATACATTTAAGGTTACGAGTATGATATGATTCGAATTCTGCAACCTTACCGAGAATACCATCATCCAGCCACAAACGCAGCGAATGTCTTTCACATAGTTCGTGTGACAGATTCCGAGTTCATTAGGAATGTGTGTCCCACTGTAGGCTCTCCAGGTACCACGTAATTATGGGCTGAACAACTTCCAATTGATTTGCAGTTCCATTGACTTTTTAGTATGGAGAGGTCGATGGTTTATTTGAAGAGAAGCAGTGATGGGTTAGAAATGTTATGTTATCTAATGAAGGACTATTTCGTTGGTCTACTGGTGTGGTTCGAATCCCAGGTTGTAGATTTACCTTCTGGATTTTTTCAGGAGCTGCCCGGAGACTGAATTGAGGACAATAGACTCGCCCTTGTTACATGGCACTTAAACATTACTGACGAAATATGAATGTTGTCTGGTAACATACACCATACATCTCTACCTGATCAGGCAAAGTGTTATTGGGTTTTTTTATCAGGAATTTCTCAGTAGTAGCCACGGGATTTGGATTTATGCCCGGTTGATGGCAATAGGCTCGTCCCCTATTACAAGGGATTTAAACATAACTGGCAAAATGTGGGTGTACTATTAGGTACGCCTCTGCCTAAACCTTCGGGAATTAGAGGCGTGATGTTATGTAAAAACATATCCCCAATAAAAGATGATATCACTTCACAATTTCCGCAAACTTTAAAACAACCCTCTCAAGTTTTATACACGACGTGTAATATAAGTCATATCATTTTATGACCTTATAACTTTTCCCATGAACCCCATTATTTGCCATAGCTGTCGATCACTTAACTACCCCTACGTGTGTAACACCCCTAAGTTACGGGGTAAGAAAAGTTGGGAATTGGACCAATAATCCCCGGTTGTTGAAAGGCTGTTTAATATAATCTGTTGTCATAAATATCTCGTCATGTTTGTAAGATGATTGGTGGCTGTTTTTCTGTAAACCAATCAGATTTGGTTGCAGCACATTTTCTAATCTGAAAAAAAGAAGGCTTTTAAATGTTTACCATTATTTTTAGAATTATTAGGTACCTATCAGTTTTTTTTTTCATTTTAGCATCGGTTTCACGTATCTATTTCTGCATCATCATCATACTCCTGCACTTATCCCAATTAATTCGGGGTCGGCGCAGCATGTCGTCTTCTTCTTCCATACTTCTCTGTTACTCGTCATCTCATCAGACACCTCCTTTCTTGCCTTATCATCTTTCACACAGTCCTTTCATCGTTTCTTTCTTTCGTCTGCTCTTATACCCATCCACATTCATACTCAACACTTTCCTCATTTCATTTTCATGGATCAAGTATATTTGAGTGTTATACTAGTTTATTTTGAAAGCATGATTATAGCAACACTATGGGTATATCCAAAAAGCCAATCGATTTTAAGATTAAAAAATATTAAGGTAAGTACAAACTACTGCAATATGAATGCTTTGGACAGTACATCAATCTCTATGTAAAGCATAGGTCACAATAACACAACACACAAACTGCACTACAAATCCCACTCACCCAGCAAATCAATCATAATCCATCGGCAATCAAAATTATCGATTCCCGCCAACTCAGCCGCCCCAATAACCGTGTTCGGAATTGTACGCCACCTACATATCGCGCAGTTTCCAATGTATTTCCGACACAGTTTCCAAAATGGGCGCTTGTTTTATTTTTGTGGTTCTTTCACCTTTGGTTAGATCGATTGGGCTTAACAATACGTTACTTAAAGCAAAGGTGGGCATTACAACAAAGAAAAAACAATTTATATAGCAAACGACAAGCCTATCATCATCATCAAGATCTAGCCATTTCCCAACTATGTTGGGATCAGTTTCCAGTCTAACCGGGTGCAGCTGAACACCAGTATTTTACATGGAGCGACTGCCTATCTGACCTCTACAACCCGTTTAGTGCTGGGTAATACGATACCCCTTGGTAAGACTGGTTGTCAGACTTTCGGGCCACTGACTACCTGTAACGACTGTCAAAGATCTACAAATGACAGCCGGGACCAACGGCTTGACGTATTCTCTGAGGCACGGAGGAAACTCGGTATGTAACGGGTTGTCATCCATCCACAGACCAAACTAGGCAAGCTCAGCTTAACCTGAAGATAGACCCGAACGGCTGTTATTACTTAGCCACGAGCTTCTCAAAGACAACCGCAATCCCTTAATAAATCCAAGTTCCTTCTATCGAACATCTGGTATATTAAAGTAGTCCCTCAGTAAAACTTCATATCTTTACCGACTCCAATAAAAGAGCTGTAATCAAAAGCTATTAATAATTGTACATCAAATGATTCTGTGAGTTATTTTTTTTATTAAGCATTTTTTATAGACAATTGATTCAGACAACCCATAATAAAACAAATAAAATACTTTTTTCAATAACCCAATACCAGCAATCCAATACACTATTTTTAAATTAATAAAGTACAATAATCTCATTTAAGAATTTCTTAGAATCATCTCATCTTGAAGGCAATTCTAAGCTTTATTTATATTTCTCCTCCTTCCCGGACTGTCTCTTAAGATTTCCTTCAAATAAACTACATCCCACGATATACATTACACATTTTTCCTCGCCACAATTTTACGTGAATGTTAAGCATAAAGAATGTCTCAAGGAACTGAAAATTGCGCTCTCCGACAAGAAAATATCGCGTATAATAAAAGAGTAAAATAAAAAAGTTGGATACAAAACAAAAACAATTCAGTAAGTGCACCCATACACGGCATTGTCACACGTCAGACGGGTCATGCGATACTAGCGCACAAAACGGGCACAAAACATCTATTGTGTTGTGAATGGGGTGCTTTATACGGCACGCGGAAACAAATTTTTTTAAGAACGCGTTCTTTTTTTGTGTTTGAAATGTGTCGTGGGCGGTTTGTGGTTCTGCTTATTTTTCTTTTAGTTTCTAAATGGTGTTTGTTGCAAATGTGGCCTTTCTTTATGCTTGTTGGGTCGTTTACTGAACTTAAGGTATGGTTGTATGGCTGTTCTACAATATTTGATTTTGTTTTCTAGACTGATAAATAATGAATGTACTATAGCTTAATCAGTTAGTTTAACCTGGCGAAAATCGGACATATTCCTGATAAAAAAACTAGTCTGATTTGGCTCTGACTGAGCCTTCCAGGTACTGTGATATTTCATCAGTAAAATACGCATTCTGGAAAGAAAAATAAAGTACTACTACTACGCAACGATATAGTCACCCCATATTCAAAAACCGCAACAATTTTCTTTTTACACGCAGATTTCCCGGTGGTTTTACAGCTCTGCGCTTTTGCTACGGAACCCTTAATATACAGTGTGTTCTGGGCATCGTCGTGTGAATACTGTTAAGTGTATTGCTACCGTGTGTTTCTTTTTTTAATTTAAATAAATGCGTTCCGTTTTTGCTTTGTTTAAAAATATTGAAACATGGATTGTTGCGTTTTGTTTAGAGAAAATGTGTATGCAATCATTTCAGGGCTCAGGTATACGGCTGTAAAGGCTTTACAGTTTTTCATGAAGGTGAAAAAAGGCAATAATGAACTTTGAATAAAATAAAATAAAAAAATTGTATTCTCTATTTTCTTTTATTTCTTACATATTAAGTCTAGAAATTGAGGTTCAGCTAGTTGTCTATGAGCCTGATTATAATCAGACTCAGAAAAACATTTTCATTTTCCACAATCTTACTTATTTCGCTTTAAAAACAGATTCAATAAAAAGTCCTAAATACAAACAGCACCCAACTAATTGATAATGGGTAGGTACAAAGATGTACGCCAATATTAATTTCCTCGCGTTGTTCTGTTTACATTGCCGCTATTATAAAGCAGATCGTTCAATAAATCCCTACATAGCTGTCAGTGTAAAAATAATATTGCGTATCAGGTCTGTTTTGATGTGTCGGCTGAGTGGGTGTTGGCACGCGACTTTGGTGTATTCCTGTATCGTTAAAAGTATAAATCCTAATATTTTTCTAATAAAAAAAATTTGGAGACGTGTTGTTTCATTTCTAAAACTTTCAAAACCTGAATGAAATAATGCCCTTAAAAAGTTGCAAAAGTTTGTCAACCGAAATGACTGAAAATTGATGTTTATGAGAGAGAGCATACTTTTAAGTGTGATTTAAAACAAGCCTAGCGACATCAGATGAAACCTGGTTACAGTCACTTTAGATCAGGAAGGATAAGAGATATCTCATGATATACCAAATTAATGAAATTGTACTTACAATGGCTTGGCGCTTATGTTTTTCGGACTGAAGAACATCATTGCCTTGCAAATTAAGTTCGTTTATAACTCTTACTATTATGAATGCGAAAGTTAGAAAGAGCATCGATGGATGACTGGATTTTTGTTACTCTTTCACGCAAAAACGACTGAACGAATTTGGATTAAAATTGGCACACAGATAGTTCATAACCTGGATTAGAAGAATCTGCAAAATTTTATATATTTTTATACAAAACTCCTTTCTAACAGACTTTGGACCATTCACTCTCTATTATTTCAGGATCCCCAACAAAAATCTACCCAACCAGTAGCATACCACAAACAAGGACGCTCAAGGCGTGGCCATGGTGTCCATTACAGCTTAACTGATATCGACAGCTCAGCTTATGGTGCCCGCTCACGATTGTTTCATATATTGTTAAGCAAATGTTTTCTACAAGGAATAGAGGAAGTTACTTTGGGTATAATTGACAGGTTTATGGCATGGGTAAGGTGGGTGAAGAATGTTTGGTTGTGTTATGGTTTTAATAGCGTGGTTTTGATCTCTTTTTAAGTGAGACTATCTTATGCCCGCGGCTGCACCAGCGTGGAGTTCAGTAATGTCCCACGGGATCGTTCTACCGGGGTAAAAAGTATCCTATGTGTTAATCCAGGTTATAAACTATCTGTGTGCCAAATTTCAACCAAATCCGGTTTGTAGTTTTAGCGTGAAAGAGTAACAAACATCCATCCATCCATCCTCACAAACTTTCGCGTTTATAATATTAATATAGTAGGAAGTAGGATTTCAATCCCATTGTCATAATGAAATATTTTTGGGTTGGACTACATTTTGAATTTAACATACATAGTTGAAGAAGGGCCCGACAACCAAGTCTGACAACCAATCTTACCAAGGGGTATCGTATTACCCAGTACTGGGTTGTGGAGGTCAGATAGGCAGTCGCTCCATGTAAGATACTGGTATTCAGCTGCATCCGGTTAAGACTGGAAGCCGACCCCAATATAGTTGGGAAAAGGCTAGGCAGATGATTAGTTGAAGAAGGGCCCGACATCGGCAAAAAACGTTTGTGAGTTCACCTCCTACATCAGACGTGTACGTTTTCAGTTTAGCATCTGTTTTTTTTTCTAATATAAACACTATGGGCAGGTGGGAATTACCCATATTCCTCTATTATCAAAATATTATATGAGAAATCGAATATTTTTTAATAATGTTTCTGAAGAGTCTATTCCAAAATTGTTTGGATAGCAACTTCTTCTTCTTCTTTCTTCTTTATCGTGTGGTTTGTGCCTAACATGGTGTCAGAGTTTTTATGCCGCTCATGGGCCTCTGACATGGCTTTACTTGCCGGCGAGAAATATCTCACAGGCATGTTTGGTTTACTCTCGATGTTTTCCTTCACCGAAGCTAATGGTAATTATAGAATACGCACATGAATCCGAAAAATCAGAGGTGCGTGCCATGGATTCGAACCCATGACCTATGACTTGACAATCCGATGGCCACACCACTAGGATATCAGTGCTTGTATAGCAACTAATATCAACTGATTAGTGTATGCAACCTCACGTCCTCACCAACACTAAATGAGACAAAACATAGCACACATTTTTTAACTTAAATCGAAACACCCCGCTAACTGCGGAAAAGATAGACACTATGGGTGGTGGGATATGACCACATTCCTCTATCATCAAAATACATACGTATAGTATATAAGAAATCGAATATTTTTTTAATAACGTTTGTGAAGAGTCTATTCCAAAATTGTTTGTATAGCAACTAATATCAACTGATTAGAGTAAGCAACCTCACGTTCTCGTCATCTGCCTAGCCTTTTCCCAACTATGTTGGGGTCGGCTTCCAGTCTAACTAGATGCAGCTGAATACCAGTATTTTACAAGGAGCGACCGCCTATCTGACCTCCACAACCCAGTTAGTACTGGGTATTACGATACCCCTTGGTAAGACTGGTTGTCAGACTTTTTGGGCAACTGACAACCTGTAATGACTGTCAAAGATCTACGAATGACAGCCGGGATTAACGGCTTAACGTGCTTTCCGAGGCACGGAGGAAACTCAGTATGTAATGGGTGGTCACCCATCCACAGACCAACCTAGGCAAGCACGGCTTAACCTGAAGACCGACCCGAGCGGCTGTTATTATTTAGACACGAGCTCCTCCAAGCAACCTCACGTCCTCACCAACACTAAATGTGACAAAACATAACACACATTTTTTAACTTAAATCAAAACACCCCGGAAGCTGCGGAAGTATGCAGCACGAAACTGAGTAAAAAAAAAAGAAATATTCTGCGAAGGAAGCTGCCTTCTGAAGTATTTCATAAAGACAAGAGACTCGTCTCAAGTAGTGCAGGTCCGATTGTTTTCGAGCTCGAAATGGACAGGTAATAAAAATATAATTAGGTGGTGCTTTTACTTTGTGGTTTTATGTTTTAATTTAGGAGGTTAATGTGGTTAAGAGAGATTATAAATAAGATAATAAAATTAATAGAAACAAAATATTGGAAAGAGTTAAAATTCGGTCAAATTAGTACGGACAGACTGCGGACAGCGGACCCTAACTGATATTTCAGTAGATTATTTGTGATAGGACCAAACCTTCGGTAATTCCTAAAAAATACGACTACCTACTTATAAATAGACTACTAAATAATAAATCTTATCGTATCGCTTTACTTTTTTTTTTAGCATATTTGTGTGTCCCACTGCTGGGCAAAAGGCTCCCTTTTCTTCTTCAAAACCTCTCTATCATGGTATCGCTTTACTTAATTGTAATTAATAGCAGCATACTTTATTGAATCCCGTGTACTTACATAATATTCTCTCAAAATTTTGCTAACCATTTCGAAAATACAACACGAAATTCAAATTACATACCACTCAATGCACGATTAGGGTGAACTCGGCCAAAACGAACCACACAGCAAAAAGATATACAATAAACAATATAATACAATCTATGTTTTGCTACATTCGTATTTCACCGCGTCCTGTCTTAGCTCTTGCGACTTCATTTTACCTGAGACGGGATTTTTGCATGAGTAGCCTCCCAACCCCACTCTCCCTCTAGTGTTTTGATGCCATCGATAAAGTTGGACATTATTTATAAATATTTATTTCTTTTGTTTTTTTTTAGTTATGGTTACTTCGATTTGGTTCATAATATTGCTAGCTATAACAAAACCGTTTACTACAGCCTTTCCTATTAGGTATTTTAGGTTTTCAATCTGTAAAGTTAAAACTTTTTAGTTATTGCACAGTGTGACCATTCTTAGTTATTGTAGTGTCTATAGTATTAAGGATTTTTTTGAACAAAAATTATAATGTTTATCAATTCAAATTTGTTTATTCATGTAAGTTTGCATGCTTTAATTTTAAGCAAAACGTGTATGATCTCATATGCTATTATAACACCATATTTGCGTAAAACAAAGATGTTTTACACAAATAAATTATGTTATCTTACCTTACCACTTTAAGTGTGCAGTTCGGGGTGGCGCTGTTTGTCAAGAAAATATACATGGATATGTCAAACTTGGTACATTTATTTTAGTTCTGTGTTTTCCCGCCTGCTCAGATAAGTTGGTGGAAGTGTACAATTATTTTGGCGCTTGAATGACATTGAAAGAAATATTTGTGAAATAGTCTATGGAAATGATATTAAAAAAAAAACAAGATGATGGCATTTGTTTCAAATACGGCCACGCGCTAGAAAATCTATGTTAAATTTTATTACAGATGAAAATCTAGTAAATGTGCAGACAAGCTTCAACGATTACCATTAGTGATCGATTAGAATGATATTGATTACATCTGACAGTAAAATCAGGTGGAATATGATTTGTTGGCGATTGACATTATCGATCAATCAAATCGAACGACAACATTGTCAACAATTATCTTGATTGTTGTTATTTATTGGGAGGTTAATACGGCTTAAGAAATGATATAAAGAAGATTGGATAGGTATTTGAAGCCTTTGCCTAATAGTGGGACAAAAAAGACATCGTCTGTGAAGCTTAGCTATATTCTGAGGTTCTTAAAACCATTTATTACAGAGGTATTTTTTTTTCTTACTAACCTGCATCCACATTTTTTTATATAATCTAGAAAACGGGTCCACCGTTTTCTGGATTATAAAAAAAAATGTGGATTAAGTATGTCAATGTAGGAACATTGTCTGCGAAGCTTAGTTATAGTCTGTGATTCTTAAAACAAGTTATTATGTACGTATTTTTTTTTTACCAATCTGCATTGGACCCAGATTATTGCCCACTCTCTTTCTCTCAGAGATGAGGACTTTGTCCCAGCTGTGGGCTGACTGACTATGTATTTTTGCCGTTGAAAAAAAAACTGCATAATATTTCAAAACAATTTATCACGAACTCCAAACACAAAAATGATGTCAACCCCACCATAAAAAAAATATCGATAAAAAAATGACATTTATGAAAACATCGATACCATCTATCGACATAAAACACCGTACGCCCTCGTAAAACGTCTTCGGAGCACATTACTCGCTGAGATGCCGACCGCTGAAACCAAACCTATTTAACTTCACTTGAGTACGTACTGTACAGTAATCCTGGCTTTAGATTAACTCTACCTCGTATTTTTTAAGTACCTAAGAAAACAATAACAATATTTCGCTTTGACTTCTTGAATTTTAATGAGCTGTCTAGAGATTTATCTGGGATTTGAGGTGTGAGTACACATAATCACGTAACCATTACTTTATAAATAAAAAAGGTAGATATCGCACTAGTGTGCGCAAAGTGTTGCAGACAAATTCAGACAATTGTCGTAATTGAAGTAATTCACTTTTTCACTTTGACTTCTTGATTTTTAATGAGCTGTCAGGAGATTTATATTGGTTTTGAGGGGTTATTGTACATTCGCCACAAAGTAAATTCGTCACATTTTGTAAACTCCATACATTGAAAGTGTATTCGTCACATGCATAAAAAATATGTGTAAATTCGTCACAAGTCTGCATAGGTACATATTTTTTGCATAAAGTACTGGTAGAAAACAAAGTTATTGATTTTTAGCGCTCGAAATGAAAATGATTTCTAAAATCTTTCTTTTCTCTCCTGCGCTCCTGCACATGCTATCACGCGCTCGCTCGCTCGCTCGCTGTATCTATCTCTTTCTAGCCGTACCGGTCAATGCATCAGTCAGTCCAGTCATCCAGTGACTCACTTGACCTTGTCGATGCGCGTGTGGTGTTCTCAATGACTATAATAATATTATAGTTTTCTTTGGGTGTTCTGTTGCAAATATGATATGCTACAGCCAGTTTCTTCATCAACAACTAAAGTTAACAGTAAAAGTATTAACCTTTACTTGACAATTACTGATATTATAGCAAATGTGTTTCTTCATCCAAGAAAGAGCTAAACTAAAAGTCAATAGAGTTGCCACAATACAAACGTCGTAATTTCCCCAAAAACTCGTGGGGAGCTTTTTTGCACACGACAGCACCGCAATATCACTGTCAAGTCGTGCCAAAGTCAAATGTCAGTTCTTTAAAAATAGGTAAAATGAATAAGGATTTATTGTAACATTCGTAAAAACTCACGTTCACTCGTAAAAATACTCTCAAAAGATAGATCTCGATCAAACTAAGATAAAAGCCAATCACAGCATATGTTGTTAAGTTTGGGTTTGGCTGGAATAACATGACTTATAACCACACATATAGCGTGGGCAAATTCAGAACTAAAGCTGCTTTTTATTTTTTCAGTAGATTTCACAAATGTCTACCAACGGCGCTCTCCTGTCAACCTCTATGAAGCGCTAAAAGATCTTTATAGCACTCAGACAATGTCCTGTATTAACACATAGGATACTGTTTGTCCTGGCCAATTAAGTAGTTGCAGGGTAGGTTTTCATTATATCTTTTTATTATTTTTCTTATAGTTGTAATGTTGTAAGCAAATCAGCCACTTTCAATACATGTTTATTTATTTAGGATTAGGCGTGTCACGCAGGTCACGCTGTCCTTGACAACGCGGGCTTAAAAACGCACAAAAGCAGACAATATTAGCGTATATTTTAGCTGTAAGTAGAACTGTGATTTTTATGTGAATTTCTGTGATTATGAAAAATAAAGAAATAAAGTTTTAAGTACTCTTTATTGTTTGATTTTTCTGCTGTCTGTACGGAAATAAACAATATGGCGGATTTTTATTCATGAAAATAGAGTTGTGGCGAGTTTACACATACTTTTTTTCGTGGCGAATTTACTTTGTGGCGAATGTACAATAACCCGTTTTGAGGTGTGAGTTTAGCTAGCCTAACACATAATCACATAACCATTATCTTTGGGAAAAACCTGTGGTCCATAGATTTAAAAACTCGTATCTGTCAGATGCAGTAACAGTTATTTGCTATTTCAGGTGAAAAATCCCGAGTCTCAGGCAGCTACTGAGATTTTTTGTAAAATAGGCATAAACCCCTGGAACTTGCTGACCTGATGTTAGCCTGGAATATACCCCTCTTTATCGAAACCAATGATAGGCTTTTCATAGGTTCGCAGCCAATGATGTTTTAAATAAAAAGAGGTAGATATCAAATTGTTGCAGACAAATTCAGACAATTGTCATAATTTAATTTACTTCAAGCGCAATAGCTATCTTTTTATGTATCATATGTTCCGTATTATCTATCGTAGTCGTAATAAGCAGGTCGCGGCCTGATAAATCTTCATTATAAATCAATAACGTCTCTGCTTCGTTTTTAAAATAGATATGTACAGTTAAGGCCTCGTACACACTATACCACCACCTCATAAACCAGCTAACATCGTTACCAAAAATCCCTCGTCAATTTTGCATACGAAACGCATTTCCAGATATAATGAGTAAAAGGAAATTGTTAGCGGACCGCTTTATTTGCGTATTTTCGGCTGTCTACCCACCCCCCTTTTGTTTTTACGCGTGTGTGTTTTGGGAGTCATTAATTTTTTAAGCTTCAGAGGAAATGAGAGATTTACTCTTTTAAGGGTTGTTTGGTAAATTCGAAATTTTCTTAGGTGAGTGTTACTATTTTTGGAGGAATGCTAAGTACACCCGGTACTAGTAAATAGTAACACTCGCCTAAAAAAAATTCTATCTTTCTAAGAAAATTTCTATCATTATTATCTATAGTCAAGTTAAAAAAATTACTTGAGTTTAAGAAGAAAAACATTTTAATAGAAGTAAAACCCGTCAAAGAAAGCAAAGCTAAGAATTCTGACTTTTGACAGTTCTAACTGCAAGCAATTACTAAACTACAGAATAAAATTCGTATCATAAATAATGACTTTTACGCAAGTGATCACGGGTGTAAGTGTCTTAGCTAGGTGCTTAGGGCATTACTTCAATTTACGGGTGTGTGCGACAGTATTGGACTTGGTTGAAAGAAAATTAACATAGATTGTATTTATTTTAGTTATTAAATATTATACTTGTAAATTGTAAAAAAATCGTACCGAGTAAAAATGTTTTAGATGAGATTATATTTTAAAGCAACAACTTAATGCAACTTAGCTTCGAATTTATGATCTACTTCCAATATTGACTTTGCTGAAATAATTATTGTAACGAGGAAACAATATCCTTTTATCCAGGTAGCTACTACTGCATTCTTATAGCTAACACATTGCACTGTTATGAACTTGTGCTGTTGCACTCAGACACCACTCTGAATATGCTTTCCTTAAATTAATTGCAGAAAATAATACAGAAAGCAAGGTATTATTTCGGAAACCAAAAAAAATCCGCTTTACATATCAAAAAGCAATTAAATCATAAAAAAAACGCAGTATGTTTCATATTTATAGCTCAACTTGCAGTTTCCTGGGGAGACAGGGGGAAAGGGGCCCGCAATTAAAATTATAATTTTTGGCAAACTCTTCTACCCCTCAACGTGTATCTGTATCTTTGACTTGTCCCGCCGGCGATGTCGGTGATGGCACACTGGGAGTACTTTATTTTTGATAATTTTGACATCACATTTTTAAATGATGATATTTTAGATATTTACTTGCAAAATATGGCTATCAGAAATTAGAGTAAACCAAGGTGACTCAAAAATCATAATAAAAATTATAAAGAAAAACTAAACACCTATCTTATGAAGATAATTATTTACTTTTTCATATCACTGTTATAAAAAACACAATTACACTTGTGTTACTTAGAAAACAATAAAACACAATTAAGTCAACATAAAACCACAAACAATTCTTACTAAGCCCGCCTAACAAGGAAAAATAACATTCTTATTTTGAATATCCCAAATTAAAATAGCTCAGTGTATATTTAGACGGAACTTGACTTCCAAAAATACGTATCTTTTTAGATTTGGGCGCCCCAAACGTCATTGTGACGATCCGAGTGAGCCCTCCACGAATATTTAAATATTCATTTCTACTCTTTAATTATACTTTATGCATGTGAGCCGAGCTTTGTTTTTTTTTTATTTCTTTGTCTCAATTTAAAACGGATTGCGGAGTTTCGCTGACTTAAGTAGTCTGTATGTCCTCGACTAAGTAGACGCGATGAAATAAATCTAAATGCGGTTGAGGCTTGAATATATTTCCGGCTTATAAAAATCTATTTAAATGCCTGGTTTTATTTACATTTTGTTGCGGAAGTCTTTGTATTTTACTGTATTGCTAACTATGACCGTTAATCCAATTATTAGTTATCGTGATTTTAATAAATAAAATACCGTGCCTGAATGGCCTGCGTGGCTTGTTGTTGACGATATTGAAAGTGCCAGATCATAGTCAAGTTCTGGGACTTCTCAAGTTAAATTGCCATCAACAAGCTATGAAGAAGAATAAAATCCATAATATGTCCACTAAAGACTTAAATAAAATCTCAAACTAACATGTCTGATCAAGCTAACCATCTTTATCCCCCATTAACACTCGCTGCACCTCATTTCCACGCAAAACTTCGTTCACCTTCAGACGTGTGCAAATTAGATTGCGTTAAACGCCTTCGAAGCGAGGTGCATATAAGTAGTCGTAGTCACCCATCGGCTAACAATTTTACACGTAATCAATTTACACTGTTCCGCTTTGCCCCTACCTCCCCTAGACGCGCTTCACCGGCCGCAGTTTCTCGACGACAAACGTGGTTACACTGTGGGTTATTGCGGAAAAAATGTCTTAACATATTAAATTATGTCAGTTTTTGAGGATTTTTCAGAGCAATTTTCTATGTTTTAGATAACATCATTGTTAAATCCTGCTTAGTTTAAAATGCATCGGTTTGAATATTAAGAAAAGACTAGGCTGTCATCTTAATGCAATCGTTAAATATTATTTTTTTATCAAAGTGACAGCCCATGTCTTAGCTTATTCAAATTTAGAGACTTTTTCAGTGACAGAGCGTGTTAGTTTATTGCTTAAATCAATTGGAAAAAAGTTCTTGCTTTTCAAAACATATAACAATTTCACCAAAAATCCCATAATTATTTCCATTTTTTCCACTCCGTCAGTCCACAGTCCAGTCGGTCGCTATCAAACAAAGTTACGTTGAACCGTGATTACTTTTCCTGCAATGCACTGTTCGCACTCGCTACTGTTTATTGCTTTCGCTTGAATGCTATCCGCCTTCGGATTTTCTTGTGAACTGTTCCTCAATATTATTGAAGAAATAGGTGAGGAGGAATCGATATGACAATTATTTTTATACGATTTTATGGGTACACTAGCTTTTCCGATAGTCGCGCCAGTGTATAGAAGGTGGAAGAGACATCGAGGCTAAAACGGTTTCCACATATTCGGTACACCATTCTGAATCCCACATAGAAATTTTTCATCGGTAGGTAATTAAAAAAAAAACTGTTTTTCCGAACATTTTGTCCGTGTTTTGTAGGAAATAGCTCTTTTTTTAGAACGATGTACTCAATACGTGGTAGCCGTTTTAGCGTCAATGTCCATTCTACCTTGTATATAACGGGAACATACTACTGGGATAAAAATTATCCTTTCTCTGAAGCCAGATCATGGAATGTGTGCCAAATTTCATCCGAAATCCGTTCAGCCACTATCACGTATACAGATAGCAGACAGTGGGACAGAGTTAATTTTGCATTTTTGTATATCTTAGTAAAATTATGTACAATGTTACAGTAAGTAATCACTTGAATATTTGTGAAATTAGTATGATTAGGGCTGGCTTACTCTGTTATTATAAGACATACCTTTTCACATAACAAACAATTTTCATAAAAACACAAATTAAAGATAATTGCACAATAAATAAGTATCGGTAAGCTTATTAAAAATCTACATCATAAAGTTCTGTTGCAACATTTTCATAAACAAGTAAAACCAATCCACTTTAATAACCAGTTTTTAAATTAAAATTCATCAACCTACATCCAAATTCAATATACATTTTTATCTCAACGCCAACATCAAAGGCTGTAAAATCGTTAAATCTGTTGCCTACTTTAATAACCTGTTTATTCAGGCAACAATATTTCAGTCTATAAAAGCTTATAACGGCTCATAAAGGCTGATACACACGTAAACAAAAATCCATTATTATTCATCTACGGACTGACGTGGCGAAGTCAATGTCTATCTTATTTCTTTTATAATTATTCAACGTACCTCCTTGTGGGTGGCTTTGCCCCAACCTCCCCTAAGGGTGGTGCGATAGAGAGAACGTCTTCGGTTTTTGCGGCGTTTGTTTCAAGTTTTTTAGGGGGTAAACCCTTTCCTGAACATGACAGGAATTGGATCATTAAGCAGGCCTAGCTAAGCTTAATGCCAGCACCCTCGCGGTTTTCTTATACAATCTTATGAATAATATATTTTAAGTGTTATAGTTATATTTAAATGATGCGGTGCGAGGCGAATATTAAAATATTCTTAAGTCGTAAGATTTCGGCAACGGCGTTAAATAGAATTTTATCTCGCATAAAAAATTAAGCCGATTAGAATACAGAGCAAACAATACTATAAGATAAAATTTTCTAAGATTTTCTCACCAATTCGCCTACACCAATTCATTGAAAATATCACCCTAGAACATGAAATAATCAACAATGCTTTTCTCCGTAACATGACATAAATAAAAATACAAAACTTTTTCCAAGTACGATACTCCATTCAGGCAAACTCCTTGGACATTAAATGTGAGCGTATTCAAACCATCCACATTATGCGGAAAAATAGAAAACTTAGACGCGTCTAACTAATATTCATCAATAAATATCGAGAAACCAATTCTATGGACGCTCAAAAAAAAACTAAAACATCTGAACTCCATTCATAACTCGATATGAACCCGACCTAATCAATTCAAAAGGGGAAAATGGGGCAAAACGAACATACGCCGACTGCTTATGAAATTATATCGTGGAAAATCTACGGTTGGGAATGTCGAGAAATTATTCTTCTTTTTTCGATGCAAGCATTTCGTCTGAGACTTAAATGGGTTAGAAAATTGAATGAGAGTACCCGCAACCGAGTTACTTTTGAATAAGTGTGAGAGCGTATGCGGAGAGGGTCCACATCTGGTTTTTATTGAGACGTTTGCTGATTCTGTTTTGTTTTCGAATTCCTTATTGTTTGTTTGCGTATGTTTAAGTTGTTTGTGTATTCGAATCGGTGGGTACTTTCAAGTTGTAGAATGTCATTTGTTTTAAATTTTAAAACACCATCATCATCATCTGCCTAGCCTTTTCCCAACTTTATTGGGGTCGGCTTCCAGTCTAACCGGATGCAGCTGAATACCAGTATTTTACATGGAGCGACTGCCTGTCTGACCTCCATAACCCAGTTAGTACTGGGTAATATACCCCTTGGTAAGACTGGTTGTCAGACTTTTTGGGCCACTGACTACCTAGCGACTGTCAAAGATCTACAAATGACACCCGGGACCAACGGCTTAGCGTGCTTTCCGAGGCACGGAGGAAACTCGCAAGCACGTAAGCACGGCTTAATCTAAAGATCGACCCGAACGGCTGTTATTATTAATCCACGGGCTCCTCTGAACACCACTGAAGTAAAAAAAGTTATCCATGTAGGTTCGTAAAAGTCAGGACCATGCTTTCTAAATGTAGACTTAACTTCAAATTAGGCTACACGTGTTTCAGAGTATTTACTATTCCTGGCAACTGAAGTAAGTTTGACAGGTTTAATGTCACAATTTGTGAAAAGTTCAATCTCATTTGGATCGCCTACTACGATCAAGTTTTTGTTCTAAAACAGCTAACAACTTTAATACTAAGTATAAGTATAGACATAATACTTAAACAAGTAGCTAGTGACTACCTTAATCATAAACCCAACACGTCAAAGAGCGGAAAGAAAACCTCACATTTTCTATTTAAAGAAAAATCTCAAACGAAATAATGATGTGGTACAATATTCAATGCACATTGAGCTGTAATACTCTTATCGGGCGCGTCACTAACGACGTCTACATCAAAGATTTCCTACCACATGTGCGGGGACGACTAATGAAAGAGTCTGATCCGTCGATCCCGCGAAACGTAAAGATAGGAAAATTAAAATGTCTAGACTGAGGACTTGGACGTTTTGTTTTGTCAAGACGAACGGATTCACCGCGCAGTCGTATGTCGCTACTCACGATATTATTTATGAGATGTGAATTATTCAAATTGACTCTCACAAGTATTTCCTTAAAGAATAAATCTCAATCTTTACTATACATGTAGAAATGCTAACGTACTCTAAAGAGTCCAGAGATTTTTATTTTTTAAACTTCCCTCCGAGAAGGAACAGAGCAAAAAGCTAATTAAATAAATTAGTGGAGGCTAAAAACGCATGGTCTGAATAAAAGCCTTTAGCAAGTAAAAAGGCAACCATCCAAGACGTTCTCTTCATTAGCGACAAGAAAAGTGATGTCATTCCGTTGTGACACAGCAGCATGCGGAGGGAGGTCTGCTCCCCCCGGCGGTCGCTCTGCGACTGACTTCCACGCGGTTTCCCGTCCCCTCCCCCACTCATTCCAGGAGGGGGGGTGGACGGCTTTCTCTTTCATTTTTCCTTCGCTCCTCGGCTCATCCAGTTACATCGTTCTTATGTTTTATTTTTAATTAAAGCGTACGCAAGTCGGCGGCGTAGATCTTCCCCCCCAGATGGGGTGGTCGGCGGCGGGTACATACGCGGTGGGTGTTGATGATTTTTCAATGGGGAGAAAGAGTTCCCTCATTTTCTTAAGAGAAAATTGCGTTTTGTTTTCGAGTAGTCGAAGTCTGTAGTAATCGCTTTTGTTTTGTGGAAGTTCTTCGCCGTTTTCCGTGCATGTGAACGTAAATTGTGTACTTTAAAGTTTCGAGTGGAATTGGGGAGAGTCGTAGGGTAGTTGAGGTGTTATGCATGTTTTTTACTTCGGCGAAAGTTACTTTTTTTCTCGTAGTTCGAGCGTATAAACTTCTGTTAACTTTAAAAGTTCAAGAAGTAAGTGCTCGAAGCTTGAAAAAACGTTCGCTTTTAAAGTTCATCGCGGTCCGTTTCGAAGCACATTACGAGCAAGAAATACAAACAGGCTAAAAGAAAACCTTTCATTACGCGCAAAAATTACACTCACACACTAACAACACATTATCCCCATCTCAAAAGTTAATGTAATGAAAAACAAAAAGGGCCAAGAAAAGGGTGCGTTAAGTTCCACCGAAAAACGGGAATTTGTAAGAAGTCCACCCCACTCTCCCCCGGGGAGACACTGCCCCCTCGTGTGCGAAAATAAATTGCCAAGAATAATAATTATAATGAAAGCGAAAGAACGTATAAATTAGTGGGGACGCCTCGAGACTTAAAACTCTTTGGTTGTGTGCGTGTGTTTTGTATACAACCGTCTATGTGTGCAACATACAGGACCAAAATGAATTCTTAATTTATTTTTCCGCTAAATACGAGGACGAAATTTTATTGGGTCACGTCTTACGGCGAAAAGATTACGCTTTTTTCGTTGCTGGATATGTAAATCTCCGAATTATATTATCTTCGTAGGACGTGTTGTAACTGTATACATATTTAGGGGTTCAAAAGAATCTTCACTAGAGTTTTTGTCTGACCATCGAAAGTGAGCTTAGATTCATAAAAAACACAAAAACTTACAACCATTTATGTTTAACTCGAAACCCGTATTTATAGATTTCCTCAAACCTGAACGGTTTTCTACAATTTTGATACTGTAACAAAGCTTAAATTTAGCTTTCACGACTCCAGCCTATTAATAAATATATGACTAAAACGACCTACTTTCTTGACTTGAAACTTAAAAGTGGTGACATTTAAGACACAAATAAATAAATAAAGAAAGAAAAACTCCAACAAATATTTATAAAGACTAGTTCTAGATTATACTTCAAAGTACTCATAAACACATTTTAAATTAATAAACCCGTATTATTCGCATAGAACGCACAAAACAGTATTAAATGTGTCTGAAACGGTTGAGCAGTACGTGCCGGAACGTTTATGGTCGCGCCACTGTTCTGATTTAGCCCACTCTCCCCTCATTATGGCGACGATATTATGAACGACTAATGGACATTCCTCGACGTTTTTACGCTCTTGATTTTACACTGTTGATGGGGGAAAACGGATAATAATTTTAAATTGATTATGGGACGGGAGACTCGCTATTTTGCACTTTCCGTATTTTTCTTTTTCTTGACAGCGGTTAGGGTTACCCTTACTTAGAGGCTGTCAAACCCTTTCGTTCGTTTATTAGGTTGATAATAATTAGTCACGACTAAAAAACTTGTGACTTTTTTAACATAAAACATTTTTTTTTGTCTAAATATGAGTCATTTGCCTACTCAATAGATAAATAAAGAAAAAATAAAACAAACAACAACCAATAACACAGCACATAATTGATAAATAGTATACATAAAATACACATACATAAAAAACGCGAATACATATTTCTTGCACGATCGCCGGGATGCGAAAAAGGGGGAATGAAAAAAAAAACTAATTAAAAAAGCAATCAAGGTTTTCTTGACGGCGCTCACGTTCGCCCATATCGTCTTACCCCCCATTTCCTGGGGTGACTTTCCCCCTGCCTCCTCACTCGCCAACACACCCTTTAAGGGGAGGCAGGGGGCGAGTGGTACTAGATTTACGTAACACGTTTAAAGTGTGTTTTGATGAAGTAATCATCCCATTTCCAAGGACTGCGTTTAAGAATTTTGCGGCTTGGACTTACTGCGTCATTTTACCTTTTTTTCCTCTCAACTCTTTAATCCGGATTTCTTAACGAGCCGCCATAATAATTTCTGAGAGTAAGTCTTTGGATTGGTCCGTGGAAATTGTATTGGAACCTTTTTTCTGTGACATCGTTTTTTGGTTTTAAGAATGTCTAATGGCCTGTTTAAGTTTTTAAAGGGTTAACGCTTTTTGGCGTGTTGTCAAGCTAATGTTTTAAAAATGACTTATTCTATTATAAAATTAGTCCTTTGCCAAAAATATTTTGTGTGTGAGCTTCTAAATTAAACATGGAGTCATTATTTTCTACGCTTTACATTATTTTCCACTATTACAGTTTTTCCACTATGGTTAGTCAACTATTGCGTTCTTCGTTTTGAAAATATGAAACAAAAATAGTTCTCTTGCAATTTTTTTTTATTGTCTTATCAATCAGATATTTGGCAATAGTAGGGAGTAAATAGTTACTTACCGCTTATTCTTTCACAATACTTCTTATTAAATAAACTTCTTCAACTTTGTAGCCTAACTTTTCCCAACCTCCTCAGTAACAATGAAACAAGTAGTTCCAAAACGCCTTTATTACATTTTGTTCTAATGTAATGTAATCAAACGAAAAATTACAATTACATGTAATTTATTAACTGCATACCTGAGCTGATTTCCTTCATGTTTCACGAAATAAAAATACATTACATCGTAATAAAGTAATTGAAATTCTCCGTGTCCTTCAGAATCGTCTTGTCCTAGTTATAAGTGGGCAAGACATGATTTTTGTGGAAGCCAAACAAAATTCAGTTCTATTGTTGTGGGTCTGAGTCTTATTTCGCTTGTTGGGGGAGTCGGTTTATTAAAATACTGTGGCCGTACAGGTACAGAGGTAGAAATAAAAACGAGCCAAAGCAGTTACTTTTATGAGGGCGCGAATAAGATGTTTCGGACTCGGTCTAAGGAATGAGAGCGCGGGAGCGGCGCGTACTGAGCGGGGAAATCGTGAGCGGTTTTGAAACGTTCCGGAAAACTGCTGGAAAGTTTCATAACATAACATCAAGCCTGTAATCCCCGAAGGGAATCTAATAACACGCCCACATTTCGCCAGTTATATTTAAGCACCATGTAATAGGGGGCGAGCCTATTGCCACAGACCGGGCACAAATCCAGATTCCGTAGCTGCTACTGAGAAATTCCTTATGGAGAAACCCAATAACAATTTGCACGACTAGGGCTGAAGAAAATTTTGTATATTTTGATAGAGACAATAAGTATATATTTATAATTTGGATAGAGGCTAGCCTACATACTTTCGTATGTTTTCCATAAATACTAAGCCAGTAATTTATAGTAGCTATTTTTAACAACCTTTTTTTCAACATAATCAAATGATTAAAAATGCAATCGCAGCCAAAAATCTTTACCAAAAATCTATACTAATATTATGAAGCTAAAGAGTTCGTTTGGTTGAACGTGTTAATCTCAGGAACTACTGGTTCAAATTGTTTTAGTGCTGGATAGCCCATTTATCGAGGAAGGCTAAAGGCTATATAACACCACGCTAAGACCAATAGGAACGGAGTATCAATGAAAAATATTGCAAAAACGGGGAAATTTACACATTATACAGGGTGGAGGGGATACCGACACCAAAACGGTTACCACGTATTCAGTACATCATTCTGAGAACCACATAGAAATTTTTCATCGGTTATTTAAAAAAAAACAACTGTTTCCCACAAAAGTGCAATACGAACACGGTCAAAATGTACGGAACAGCTGATTTTTAAAAAAATTACCGATGAAAAATTTCTATGTCGGGGGACTCAGAATGATGTACTGAATACGTGGTAACCGTTTTCGCGTCGGTGTACCTTGCACCCTGTATTTTCACATATCAAAACAAACCGCCGAAACAGCGCTTTTCCCCAACCAGCTACACGTCAACCGTACGAAAATAATAAAATGCCGTTCCACAGTCGTAACAAGCGTCGTTGGAACAAAGCGGGTGCTCGCTCAAATAATTTGTATCAATTTGTAAAAATGCAGGCACCCACCTCTTAACAACCCCCTAACGAGGGGTGGCGCTGTGGCAGCGGTATCTCAGGACGTTATAATTACTGAGGACAGATCTCCACGTCATGCCTTCTTGGTTTCTTGAAAGACTGGACCCTGATTGTTGACAGGAATTGTGGAGATGAGACTTTTAGAAGGCTTGCTTGGTGATACCGACATCTCGGTAATAATAGTATGAGAAACTTTCGCTTTTTCTAAAAGAGGAGGAGCTCGTGGCCTAATAATAACAGTCGCTCGGGTCGATCGTTAGGTCGAAGGCCTAAGTTGGTCCATGGATGGGTGACCACCCATTAGATACCGAGTTTTCTTCCGTGCCTCGGAAAGCACGTTAAAGCGTTGGTCCCGGCTGTCATTTGTAGATTTTTGCCTCAGTCTGACAACCAGTCTTACCAAGGGGTACCGTGTTACCCAGTACTAACTGGGTTCTTGAGGTCAGATAGGCAGTCGCTCCATGTAAAATACAGGTATTCATATATCCGGTTAGACTGGAGGCCGACCCTAGCGACAAAAGGACAGGCAAATGATGGCCCATAATCTTTTTTGGAAGTGCGATGCATGTACACCTCCTGGACTCCAGACTCGTTGTAGCAAAAGGAATTCTGTTACTCTGTTGTTAGTAAAAGATCGTCGATCCAAAATTTTGACATCCGGGCAAAAATAAATTGGGGTAAGGGAAGGAGAAGGATGATGATTTAAGAGGACTAAAGATCATAGAATACCAATAATACTGCTGACAGAATCACTAAGAATCTCAGTATCAGAAAGACATAAACAAAAAGTTTTTTTTTTTTTTTTCAATTAAAAATTGTTTTTTTCTTAGCCAAAACAAGACAGCAAGTTGATGATTGGAGCCTCCTTTAACTAAAAAATCCCTGTATTAGGAGACTCCGCTCTTTCATAGCAAGAATTATAAAGCGTACTTCTCACTGTTTAACCAACATACACAAACCCTAACAAAAGCCAGCTCTAATCAAATTCCCCGACCCCAATACAAGAACATTAATTGTAATAAAATGTATCCAAACCACTTCCGAACTGATTACGTAAATTACCAAAAATTACAAGCACACACGCCACACAGTAATCATATAGCGATTGGAACGATAAATATACAGATGTTGAAGACGATAAAACTGTACACACACGATAATACGATACGATAATATGGAAATGAAGGCGGTGAATGTATGGAACGGTTTTACGTTACGAAATGAGAAAACGTTTGAACTTTGACTTGTTTAGGTCAAGCGGTAGCGAAGTCGTTAGTTATGAATAGCTTTGTTTTATATCGGTTGAAGGATTTTACCTGAAAAAGTCTTATTTTAGGTTTTTTGGGTCGCTTTGGAAGAAGTCTGAATATAATGAATACCTGATATGAAGACTTTTGGCAAACCATTTGATAATCCTAAGAAAATAAAATTTTGGAGAAACTATTTCAATAGAATAGGATGCAGGAAATTACTCACAATCATATGTGTTCACGATACTAATATCTTTCTAATATTATTTTAAATAATAAATTATGTTTATTTTGTAAATACATAGGTTTTTACAAACACTTTTACAAGGCGTTTTTTTAAATTAGTTGAGGCCGGTGTTTTGTACGTGACTACTCTGACAAGAAACAGCCGAAACAAACTCAGAGGTTAACATAATCTTGGTCAACTCACATGAGGACTATGCAGATGTACGGAGTAAACACGAAAATCTCGTTCACTAAAATTTTGCAAGTGCTGACAGTATTTTTATTTCTAAGGTGAATTTCGGCTGATAGCAAAATATTAATTATTATAAAGCTATCGTTAAAAATCGAGTACATAAATTAAATACATATAATAATAATACCAGCCTGTTACTGTCCCACTGCTGGGCAAAGGCCTCTTCTCATACAGAGAAGGCACGAGCATTGATCGCCACGCTTGCTCAAGACGGGTTGGCGATTTTAATTAAATACAGATAAACAAAAAACAAGAACTGAACCAACTCAACCAAATGAAATTGACTTCATTAACAGGACAATTCAAAGAACGTTAGATTTGATATCATAAACCATATCAGTGATCAACGACGCATTCCCATATCACATACAAACAAACATGATGATGATTACCTTATAATGATAATGAAATAACTCGCGAACCACGAATGAGAGATCTCAAAACAATAGGACAAAGATACCAGCATTTGAAGACCTTCCATTCCTCTGAGAATGTTAGTGAAAAGGGACAATGAAGGGAAGGATGAAACAGAATGAAGGGTCGGAACAAAATGGTTGATATCGATGTGAGACAGTTAAGTTGCTTTGTAATGTGAAGAGAAAAAGCTTTGACGAGGTATTATGAATTATTTGGAGAGGTCGATTTGTCACATATATTTGGTTGTTCAAAAAAGGACCACATTTGATAAGTGTTTAATTTAGGCATAATAAATGGAAAAAATGAGGAAGTCAGTGGCCCAAAAAGTCTGACAACCAATTTTACTAAGGGGTATCGTATTACCCAGTACTAACTGGGTTGTGGAGGTAGTCGCTCCATGTAAAATGCTGGTATTTAGTTGCATCCGGTTAGACTGGAAGCCGACCCCAACATAGTTGGGAAAAGGCTAGGCAGATGATGAAATGGAAAAATTTAATCAACCCACGTAGGCGCTTGGCTTCTAAATTATAACATCAGCACTGCTCTCGAACCGGTGTATGAAAACATCGTCAGAAGACATATCATATCCTAAAACTGAACATTAGAAGGCACGTGACATCCAGCAATCAGCACAGGATGGGCCCTCGTTTGTATTATGGCCTACTGGGTGTTAGTAGATACAAGAAGAAATCTGCTAAGCCTTTTTTTGCCCCTGGCTGGAGGCCTTACACTCAAGGCATCCACAGGATTGACCCGGTTAAGCATTATGTTATAGCCTAGGGGTAAACTGCGAGCAACCATATCCAAAAAAAAAAAATCTTTTCTTTATTGGAAATGGAACACAAGTTTGAATTTCAAGGTTACAATGTGCAAAAGTCTCTAGTAAAATGACTACGTACTTACACTAATTACTTCTTCTAAACAAAACATCAGTCAATTGCTTATGTGCTAGAAATGCCCATATTTATAACAACGCACATCTTGTATTCACATACAGGCCATTTTGTTTATTATACGTCATTATAGTATGTAATTACATCGCTTGTTAGTTCATTGTTAAAATTGAATTTGTTTTCTTTTTTATTACTCGTACGTTTAGTCTAATGGTCTATTAGTTGATGTTTATGGCCAGTTATGATGGTCGTTTTTTTCATGGCAACTTTTTTGAAGAATGGGTGTCACTCTTTAAAATTCTTCGGATTTTAAAGAATTAGTTGTTCTCTCGGAGATTTCAATTGGTCCGATTAACTTTTAGGTAGTGGTTCATTTTTATTATATCTACCTTTTCATCATCTTTATGTCGAAGTTGCAGAAGGACTCCCACCGGGATACCTGCTGCCATGCCCACCTGGAAGACCTTAAACCGATTGCCAAGCCAGGTAGGCCGCTGCAGATACAACCTGGTCCAGTGGGGGTATTATTATGAAGCCATGTATGACTGCGATGCCTCAAAGCAAACTATGGCTCACCTCCTATCCTGCACTTTGTGTGGTTCCACGTGTACTTTGAGGGACCACCAGCAACGCCGTCGAAGTGGCAGAGTTCTGGAAAAAACAAATTTAATTAAAAAAAGGGAAATCATCGACATGACGAAGAAGAAGATCATCTTTACCTTTTGTATAACTCAGAATTTCAGGTTATTGTTAGGTTTCTTACTTTGACAGTAAAAACAATATATTTCTCCAATACATTTTATAGTACACCATGCCTTTTTGGCAAGTCCAGTATCGCATGTTAGTCCTTTTGCAAATTAATCATCTTGAAAATTCCACAGCGTCCTATCACCAACATTACCTTCTATTTCATTCGCGAGAATACCTTTTATCTTTAACCTTGGCTCCTATACCTGCACGATAAATCCATTCACCGAAAAATTAAACCCCGCAGTTTGACTACCAATTCCTTAATCACAAACACGACTGATTAAATACAAAACTCTAAAAATCGCGAGTTCCCAGAATTGTAATGTAAAATGGTTAATCCGTAATGGCTGTAGTACGATTACAGCAAATTGGTCCGTGGGCACGGCCGTGTCACGTTCGAATATCAAGCAGGCTTTGGCAATACCACTTACTGGCCAATGCGTGATGTGCCTAGTATACTAGTTGAAGTACAGTGGCATAAGTAGTAAATTCAATCAATCAATCAATCATTTATTTTGTTAGACCTAGGTATTGTTATAGATAGTATAGTATCTAAAATATGTGCACTATGTTTTGCCAATATATGGCGTACAAAATGGGGGACAAAATTAACATTAACTTGATTTTCGTTTTTTTTTCAAGGCTTCTGAATCTTGATTTAGTCCTGCAAAATTTTATATTTATTTTTCAAATTACATAACACTCCATGTTTTCTTTGAAAAGTTAGGCATGCGGCATAGGGTACCTTACCTATAATTATTTTGCTAATTATGTTTTAAGTCCCACGAAATAAAGGTCTAGCCTATTTCTCATCAACTGGACATGGGCACAAATTCAGACTCTGAGTTGCTACTGAAATTGTGCTGGAAGATCACATTAAACTTTGCCCAACTTCGAACTCAAGTCGTCATCGTATTCAGTTGAAGTGCTTGCAACCATTAGAAAGACGAGGTATTTCTAATTATAAGATAAACTGGTAAACTACTAATTGAGGAGCTCTTGGCTAAATAATAACAGCCGCTCGGGTCGGTCTTTAGGTTAAGCCGTGTTTGCCTAGGTTGGTCTGTGGATGGGTGACAACCCATTACATACCGAGTTTCCCCCGTGCCTCGGGAAGCACGTTAAGCCGTTGGTCCCGGGTGTCATTTGTAGATCTTTGACAGTCGTTAGGTAGTCAGTGGCCTAAAAAGTCTGTCAACCACTCTTACCAAGTGGCATCGTATTACCCAGTAGGTACTAACTGGGTCGTGGAGGTCAGATAGGTAGTCGCTCCGTATAAAATACTGGTATTCAGCTGCATCCGGTTAGACTGGAAGCCGACCCCAATATAGTTGGGAAAAGGCTAGGCAGATGATGGTAAACTACGAATTCTTTCAGAATAACTGATTTCATACATATCCCATTTGCCCACTGCACGCCTCGTTGGATTGTTTCGCCCAATCTGTCGTATTACTTGTTTACTTGTTCTCCTAGTTTATATTCCACCAACGATTAGCATAATTCTTCAATAATTCGATGAACGATACTAAGCTTTATTGAACCTTGTCTAACCAAAAAGTAGTTTTCAATTCAATTCTATTTATTGCATTATCATCAATCTGAATTTATTCATACGAAACTCTGGAATGTTGTTGGTACCTGCTGTTTAAGTATTAAACATACTGGTAAATATTACTATAAATAGATTTCATATTATACTAGTAACCCCGACTGTCAAAGATCTACAAATGACATAAGTCCCCTTCTGTCATTTGTAGATCTTTGACAGTCGTTACAGTTAGTCAGAGGCCCGAAAGTCAAACAACCTGTCTTGCCAAGGGGTATCATATTACCCAGTACTAACTGAGTTGTGGAGGTCAGAAAGGCAGGCGCTCCATGTAAAATACTGGTACTCAGCTGCATCTGGTTAGACTGGAAGCCGACCCCAATATAGTTAGGAAAAGGCTAAGTAGATGATGATGATCCCCTACTTTTTAACTACACGGATGCAATTTAGGTACTGAAGTGGTAATATTTCAAAGTATCGAGATTTCTTTGCTATCATCATTATTGCCCTTATCCCAATTTATTTGGAGTCGGTGCAGCATGTCTTCGAGATTTCTCTGCTTTAACTAAGTATATTCTTCTACTTCATGTCGATGGGTAATGGCAGGCATAAAAAGTTATTTGGTTCACCCTATGTACACAGAATCGTGACCTTTGGAAGGAATGGAGGGAGGCCTTTGCCCAGCAGTGGGACAATATGGGCTAGCTATAATATATTATATTATTATGTACAGATTATCTAAATAAATAATTAACTACAAATAGTAAAAATGAACCAGCTACCAAAATATAAAAAAATACGTGTTTGATTCCCAAGATGCTAATCGGGTGAAAGATTTCCGTGGAAAAGTTAATAAAGATTAATGTGTATTTTCATTTGTAAAAAAAGAGAGCACCTAATCTTCCGATTTAAATTAAGAGATTACTCTGTATAAGGAAATATTTTGGGAATTAGTTCATGGTTGTTATAAGTTGTACTGCTCAATATCTGTCTCCAAATCACTTTTGCTAATATGAAACACTTCCGTACTCTTAAAGCATACTCATCACCATTCTCTTGCGCCTATTCCAATTGATTTAGGGCCGATCTTAAAACCTCTTTAATTCTCTTCTTCCACACTAAGCAGTCGTCATTTAAATTTAGATCCCTTTTCCAGCCGTATCATCTTTCACATCGTCCATCCACCGTTTCTTTTGTCTTCCATTACTTTTACAGCCATCTACTGTCATACCCCATACCATGTCATACCTATCTTTCCTCACGACAATTCCTCATCATTTGCCCAATTCTCCATACCATGACAGCTGATTACCACACGTTTCACTCAAAGCCTCTCAACATCATTTGGCTAGCTTTTCCCCAAATGTATTGGGTCGGCTTCTAGTCTTACCGTATACCCTGCATGCCAGTATTTTATATGAAGCGACTGCCTATCTAAAACAACCTAGATAGTACTCGGTAATATGAATTAATTAATTTCTCTCAAAGCCTCTATTCATCAATAAATTGCACTTCAACCATCCTACTAAAATATCCGCATCATATAAAATGCACATCGTTTCCCATACGCCGGACAAGTTCAAACACCTCTAAACATGTTTGTTTTGTACCCTTTTTGCCCATGAAGATGTTACTTCCACGTTGTTACCCCGTGTCAAAGGTTGATAAATATGCAATATCCACGGATAGATCCTAGATCGATCGAGCGTGTATTTTGAAACCACCAGAACCTGGTCTGTAACCCCTCTCTCATTTTACATTATACAGGGTGTACAAAGGGGAGAGTGGGTTTTTCGGACAGGTCAAGTTGTTTTGGACATGTTCGAAGCATTGTTAGAAAATTATAGATGGCGCCTCAGGAGATGGTCCGCTGTTTACATTCCGTTCCGATGTTGGCTCTGGTTGTTTAAGAGGTTACGGGTCGGCGTGTGATTATACGTCCGTCTTGTTTGTTTCTGATCAAATTGATTCTGTTTTGTAGCTCGTTATGTTTTTCGTTATTGGTTGGTTAATTAGTGGGTACTCATTTGAAGTATCTAGGACGTGGTTTGTTTTTTTTTTCTCCCAAAATAATTTTGCCTGAATCTGTGTTGTCAATTTTTAAAATGTGACATATTGGAAAGATTTTCTTTTATTTTTAGCTCATACACTTAATAATCGAGAGAGAGAATCTTTTTACCTAACTTAAATAATTATGTCAATGTTAGCTTAGTATTTGTTTTCAGTAATTTACATAATTACCCAAGTATTACGTCGCAGTACTACTGCTAAAGCACAGTTTGCCAAACGCAATACATTGTGGTAATCCACAATGACTTACTTAGAGCCTTATTCTGGATGTTTAATAATGTGACAAAGTAAAAAAATGCTTTTACTAAAGCTGGTGTGTTTTTAAATCTATTTTTCAGGCGCCTTTTTTGTGATTCTCTAGTCAATTTTATTTTGAGTAATAACCGATCTTGTGCTAATTTGAGTCTTCGTAAAATTTGTGTAGATTTACCAAATTCAAGGGACTCAATAATTTGAGCTGATATAGGCAGTGAACGCGTTTATGTTTTTTTTTTTTTTTTTGCAAATGCGGTGAAATACAAAAAATAATCAGATACACTAACTAAGATATTTTACTTTTGTGCACAAGTTTTTTTTTTGTTTGTCCTATCTGCTGAGGATTACCTAAGACTACTAGAGTTAACTTCGTGTGACGTCCCCACAAACAGAGCTCCTCTTTTTTTTAGACCAGTATTTAATTAATTCTTACCCATATGCGTCAAACAATAACATCCTAACCAAATCAAATCACACAATAGCCCCGATTACTAACCAGAATAATCCAACGCACATCGTAGGACCGTCGACCGAGAGATCTTGATACGCCCATCCCACTCGTGATTTAGAGCAATGCCCAAGAAATGGAGGTCTATTCGCACGACGTACCGTCGTGATGCGGGCGTTTGCAGAAATGTAAGCTTGAGAAAATTGTCCGTAATGATCGGACAGAGGATGTTGTTTTATATGACAATGATTTTGATTTGGTTAAGAGATACGACTAAGTATGGGGTTTGGATGTCTCGATTGTAGCTTTGAGCTGGGCTGGACAGTTTTGCATGTCTCTTGAATTGGAGTTTTAGGTCTGATGGTATTTTTACCGTTACAGGTCATTTTTGTTGTGTGTGCCAAATATGGCTGGTCTCCTCTTATTTTTTTTATCGTTTTAAACAAAGTTGGATTAGTCTGTCAGTCTTTTCAACAATTTTATAAAACTTTTCTTAAATCGACATAACATAACATCACGCCTGTAATCCCGGGTTTAAGGTTAGACAGAGGTGTACCTTATAATACACCGTCCCACATTTTGCCAATTATATTTAAGTGCCAGGTAATAGGGGGCGAGTCTATAGCCAACCACCAGGCACAAACTGCGTGGCTGTTACTGAGAAATTCCTGATGGAAAACCCAATAACACTTGCCCAACCTGGGAAACGAACCCAGGACCTTATGCTCAGCACCACGCGCTTACGACCACTAGACCAACGAGACAGTAATTTTTCTTTAATTCTAGAATCATAATTATAACATCGAGATACTATTTGGTTCGGACTAACTATTACGGACAGATTGCGGACCGGCTGTGGACTCCGGACACTGACCGATACTTCATCGTATAATGAGTCCGGTGTCCAAAGCTGCGTCCACCAATTACCCGCTGGCATGAGACATCAATTCCACGTCTAAGAATTTCTAACATTAAAACCCCAGTCGAAAGAAGTGACTATTAATTTTAAAATACCCTGTATCTAACGTTTAAAGTAGCAAACATAACAAATAGTCGTAGATAATCATAACAGCATTAATGTTAAAGTATGATTCGAGTAAACACCTAGGTATTAGTATTAAATAGCCCTCACGGTGTTTACTTAAATATTGTGAAATCAGTGCACCGTAGGTCTAACACGGAACCACTTACTAATCTTTTGACCGCCAGAGCATAAACGCACGCGCGTGCCCTCTACGCCAAACCACAATTTCATAGACCATTTTGTCACATATTTGTGTCGTTTGGCGTACAGGCGGTACAGGGCACGCGCTTGTTTGTCACGTATATGTGACTATGGCGGTCAAAAGATAAAATAATTCAGTGTCTTATTCAAAGTACGGTCACTAAAAAAGATAGGTGTTCAAGATCAACCTAGCCAGAATCAGAATCGGAACTTTGTTCCTATGAAGGTAGTGGACTGTGATAGGCTGAAAGATTAAAGCTACTATGAGCTTGGCTCTCTCTTCTCAGTTTGACACCAGTCTTACCAAGGTTTATCGTATATCGGGCTGAGGGACTGTTCGAAAGAGATACCGCGGCCCTGGAACACAAAGGGCAAAAAAGGAACATGTATGGGTTTTAGCCAGTAAAAGTCTGGCACTCCCTTCCACTCCGCCTTGAGCGGGAGGGATCATCTGATTTTTTTATCCAAAAAAAAAAGAGTTATCGTATTACCCGCTAACTGGCTTGCCGAGGTCAAAAAGACAGTAACATGAAGAAACAACGGTAAAAAGATAGTATTCAACTGAACTGTCAGAATGGAAGCTGACCCCAACATAATAGGGAAAAGGCTAGGTAAATGATGATGATGATGAATGATGAACTTGGTTGTCTTGTGTTATCATAACATTGTCATTTCAATAAAACTAACACGATGCCATTTTCTGTCAATCGTAGTATAAGGGCGAGCACATCGCGGTAACGATTCGGAACGCCACGATTCTGTGTGAATTAGAATAACAATAAACGAATTATCTGGCCAAGCTCACTTGGTGCAATTTAACATCCTAACGTCTTTAAAATGAGATTGTTATTCGTACATCGTAAAGACAACTATTGTGACTTTTTTATAAAAAATGTTGACGATAACATTCGTACACTATAAGCTATAAGCGTGATTCCTTATTTCGTTGAACTTAAACCTAACTGGCGAAATGTGGGCGCACTATCTAAATATTATCTATCTATAGTAGAGTTGTATCTTTACAACTCTGCCTAACCTTTCAAGAGTACAGGCTTGATGTCAAGCTTTGTTTTATTGAAGATAAAAAAAATAACTATGCAGTGAAAAGGCAGTAATTTTTAGTAGAATGTGTTTAAATCCACATAATTATTATTGTAACTAAAAGAGATATTTAGAAACTCGACTTTCCACTTTTTTCTATCTCATACCAGTAAACGTAAGAAGATGGATGGATTGTGTGAGGCATGATAAGAAAGAGAAAGGAGTAAATGATGCCGTGACGTCTGACAGGGGAGAACGGAAGAAGAAAACTGTTGCGCCGACCCCAAATAAAATGGGACAAGGGCAGGAAGATGATGATGATCAGTAAACGTAAGAACTGGATGGGAGTAGTTGTGGGTCAATTAAAATGGCGTGTAAATCCAGCAGTGGACTTTCGAGCGTTACAACTGGATCAGAGGATCGATTTAAATGGCGTAGTAGACAAGGCCAAAGGGCGATGGAGCGTAGCATATTGGGAATAAAGCTCAGCGACAGAATTCGCAATACCGTAATACGCTCCAAAACTGGAATCGCTGATGTAGGGAACAAGGCTTTTGGGTTGAAGTGGGACTGGGCGGGCCATGTCTATAGAATGCATGAGGACCGATGGGCCAGAGTCGTCACGCAGTGGGTGCCAGAAGACGGGCGTCGTCGCCGAGGGAGGCCTAGAAAACGCTGGCGTGACGACCTAGACGCGTATATGAGAGATTGGCCAGAGAAAACCGCACGGAGAGACGAATGGAAGGCTATAGGGGAGGCCTTTGCCCAGCAGTGGGATAATAGTAATAATAATAATATTAATAATACCAGCCTGTTACTGTCCCACTGCTGGGCAAAGGCCTCTTCTCATACAGAGAAGGCACGAGCATTGATCACCACGCTTGCTCAAGACGGGTTGGCGATTTCAGACTTATATTAATTATATGTCCAGGTTTCCTCACGATGTTTTCCTTCACCGATGTCTGTGATGTCCAAGATAAACTTAGAAAGTACATATGAATTGAAAAAGTCACATAAATAAAATAATAAAAAAAAAGCAGACAAGGCTATAAAATATGCTGATGGCGATGCCCATATTGGCACAGTTTTCCTTCATTTAACAACCAGTAACCAGCTAGTAACATCCTCCAACTATCTCACGTAACAAATACATGTAAAGCGGATGATCGGTAACGAGCGATTGGCACCTGAAGCGGGGAAGTGAAAGTCGTTAGCGAGGCCCACTCGAGGCCGGCCTGGCTATCACTCTTGGCCAAATTGACTCTGGATGTAGACTTGGTAAGGGATATAGAGAAGGCGAGGCCAACAAAGAAGGGTATGTGGTCCTAGTACCCTAACTTTCAAGAAATTAGGAAAATACTCAGGTTTTCATTTACAAAAACGTCTGCTTAGGTTCGAATCTACGGCCCGCAACTCATAAGTCGCGGCCGTTAGCACTGAACCATCACTGCACATTTATCTAATTAATATACTATGATTTAAATGAGTAGTCATGAAACTTTTCAAAGAGTCCCGAATGGTAAAGAATTAAATGCGAAGTAAAACTGAACGTGTATTTTAATTTACAAAAACTGGAGCTTTGTATCAGTACTACTTAAGGAAAAACATAAAATTAATAACATAACATCACGCCTGTAATCCCCGACGGGTTAGGCAGAGGTGTACCTAACCCTGTAATAGTACTCCCACATTTCTCCAGTTATGTTGAAGTCCGATGTAACAGGGGGCAAGCCTATTGCCATCAATCAGCACAAATCCAAACTCCGTGGCCCGTGGCTGCTACTGAGAAAACCTGATGGAAAACATAATAATACTTTGCCCAACCTGGGAATCGAACCCAGGACCTCATGCTCAACAGTCTCGCTTGCAACCACTAGAACACCGCATACATGAAAATCGTCAATGTAAAATCAGTGAAATTTGTCAATGTAAAATCAGTGAAATTCGTCAACGTAAAATCAGTGAAATTCGTCAATGTAAAATCTGTGCTTAAAGTCTTTTGCATACAAGCTTCTTCATTCTTCACTTATAATATCTTACTATGTGGTTAAAAGTCAAAACGTTAACCGATCACCCATCCACTAACCCAGTTACGCACATCTAAACCTTCCCAACTCTATCCACAACTTAAACAGTGTAAGTAAGAATCTCCAAACTGTAGTTAAGTGTACAAATTACTTAATTTAAGGTTAAGTTGGTGCCGATCAGTCAAGCGTCCTAAATGCCCTGTTCAAGTTTTAAGTACAAGGATCTTAAGCTGTATGCTAGCGTGTGTCCGGGGGAACTTCGACTGGCTTCTGTTTGTAACTTCAAGTTAGAAGTGACGTTCTCAAAAGACGGCAATGTGGGAAGGTATGGAGTTATTCGTTTGAAGTTGTCAGTATTTATTTGAATGGACTTCGTTTTCAGGCGTTTGGTGCTATTTTAAACAAAAAAGGTGGCTCAATAAACAGTAGTGGACCTGACTTACCTAGGCAGGCACTTTAATTTGTATATGTTTTTATGGCCATAGCTCTCAAAACGGAGAAGGAAAACATCGTAAAGAACCCGGCGTGCCCGATTGTTCCCAACGAGTCACACTGTAACATGTCACAGTGTGACGCGTTGGGAACAATCGGGCGTGTCCTAGAACCAAAAACTCGAAAATAATATCACGTATGATATCTATTAACCGGTACAGAGGCCCTAGCATGAGTGCGCGGTGTATACGTAACGTAAATACGTCGATTTTTTAATCGTAAATACAATTATCCGACCGCATTTTCAGGCAGCATTACAGATTGTTTGCAAGAAGCACAATCAGTATCATCCATAAATATGAATAACTTCTTAAAATTATGAAAATATTATATGTGAAACGAGTATTTTTAATTATTTTCAAATCGCCGTATTTACGTTGCGTTTATGCCGCACGTTCGTGCTAGGGCCCTTGCTCACTAAGGAGTGACTCATGGACAGAGAAGAGACCTTTATCTTAGCAGCGGTGACGTCACGGCCTTATTATGATCTGTGAAACTATAATAAGTTTATCCTGAATTAACCGAGCCGAGAAATAAAAATCACTTATAATAACTATTAGGAAGAAATTAGGTTGTACGTCGTAGCACATAGTATAATTAGTTCTATGGATAGGAGTGACAACTTCTAATTGCCTCTGGTCGGGTGTCACTCGTGATGGTAACATCGCTCTAAGGGCTGTAAGATTTATAATTTCTTACTTTGTGTACTTTTTACTCGCTATTTTTAACCTACTTCAAAAAAAGAAGAGAGGTTCTCAATTCGTTGGAATCTTTTTTTTTTCTAAACAATTACGTGTTAATTGAATTCGTTATGATTTGCGGTGGTTCACGTTAGATTCAGTGATTGATATTTTGTTCCTAAATTAAAATAAACGGTTAAATTCATTATTTTATGTGTCTCGTTGTCTTTTTTCAAACACCGCACCTTTACCTCGGTATAAATACTCCAACGCATTCAAATTGTGTGGGTAATCATAGCAGTAGTAAAAGTGGGTACTTAATTATGATAATGTTCAACGGTTATCACATTTGCAAATTGAATCATGGATTTCCATTCATTCACCCATTTCAAGCTATCGAACATCATTATACATAGACCCACGTCTTCCTATTCGCTTTCTAATATTTAAATTATCTTCAGTACGACCTACCGCTTACTTCGCTATGATAATGATATGATTCGCTTATATTTTCTCATAAGTCTATACATGAGATTTGTAAACACCAATATGAATGATATTATGTGTATCATATTGTTTGTTGTTTGTTTATTGTTTGAGCTTTTGATTACCTTGCTTAATTTTTTTTTAACTCTTAACACCGATAGGTCATCAAAAATAAATCATTTTTTATGACGTTTTTTATGGTGTTAAGATGATTGTTTTTTTCCCGAAAATTTTATTTCATATCTTTCAGATTGAATACTGATGTATGTGTCCTGTCAGTATATGCAGCTGGTGCAACAATTTGAGCGAAAGTTTATGTGTAAAAGATGCCTGAAATAAATGACATAATAATTATGTTCACACACAAAACAGTGATCAAACAAATTAAAACTATCAAATATCAAAAACTACGCACACCTAAAATCCACTGAAATCCCAAAATTTATATCATAAAGGTAATTAAGCTACCAACCCAACGATCCTAAACTCAAACATACCTCCACACTCCATAGGTACCAACATTAAGACAAACTGTACCGAATTAGCATATTATATAAATTAGCACCCAGCCTCGGTCAGATGGAATTTAATATCATCCCCATACACAGACGTTTGTAGTTACAATCGTATTCAACGGGCTTTGGTGGCCCGTGATGTTATACAGGGTGTTGTTAGAATGGAGACCTTATTTCATTTTGAGGTTTTTTGACAGGGGAAAATGGAAGAAGAAAACGTGTTGCACCTACCCCAAGTAAAATGGGACAAGGGCAGGAAGATGATGAAGATTTGAGGTTTTTTGATATTGAACTAAAATGGTTTTTTTACCAAAATTATGACTGAGAGTGTCTGTGAATTTGTATCAGAGAGTCCAGTTTTCTCTATTAATAAAATTGGTCCTATCTTTGTGGCTTTCATGGTAAGGAGCTGCCGGTGTACTTGTAGATAAAGCTAATATTATTTCCACCTTTTCACTGTATTCAAAGTAAGTTATTGAACCCTTTACACACTTTTCTTATCAAACTTAACTAACCTTCCCACTACTTAAAACAGCACACAATAATAAACAAACACCCAAACTAAACTAATCATATTATTACTGTATTAATTATAAGAAAATCTCAAACAACTTTTGGGAACACCCTGTGATGTTACACAGCCAAGAAATTGCTTGACGGTCAAAATATCTTAGTTATGACCACTCCTGTCCGGTGCAGGACTAACGTAAGCCAAGTTTTGCCCCCCCACGTCCCCTAAGGCATAGTTGGGTGCCTCCCCACCCCTTTGGTTATTAATAAATCTATCTGTATATTTCGAGTTAAAGACAGCGGTATTCAAATGGCAGCTTTTAGTTTTGGCCGACGTTATCGGTGACAATGATTTTGTTTTGTTAGGTTGGCAGAGTGGCAGCACTTGTGCCGTGTGGTTGGTAGTGTGTCTGTTGGTGGACGAAGTTGTGACGTAGATATTGATGGTGGTTAGATATTCTAGGTGTAAGTTTGGTGAGTCGATATTATTTGATGAGTATTTTAAACTAGCATGTAGTTGTTAAAGGATTAAGGTAAATAAGAAAATGAAAAACTAAACATTTACTCATTAATTTTATTTTTGTTGAAGAAAACAATATCCACGTCAGCTAAAACTTTGAAATTTTAAATTACATTTCCTTCCTAATTTTCAGATTAGTAGATAACTCATTGTAAAATTAATGTTAAAAATACTTCTCTTGTGTAATACCGATTCAGCTGTCTATTTTTAGCTTAATACAAGTATTCTCATCCACGGATGAGACGGAGGAATGTGGGAAGACAACCGACTGGGTGGACAGATGATCTCATTAAAGTGGCCGGAGCAAAATGACGCCATGACGCAAAACCGCCAAAAGTGGAGAGATTTGGAAGAAGCCTACCTACACTCAGCATTGGATGGCCAATAGAAGAAGAAGAAGAAGTACTTATCCCGAATATGTTACTTCCAACGTCTGACCAAACTTAGATCTTTGAAGCCCAACCAAACAGACCACGAAACTTGCAGCTAAATGTAAATTGAAATCAAAATTCATCACACACTTGTATAACTCAATCACACGGCTAAGATGCCCGGACGCCCGGATGGCGGACGCTCGGTCCGGACAGTCTACGCAGACACGGACAATAGCACTAAGGATTCGATTTAGGGTGTCCGGATTTTGAATTTTGATTGTGCAGCTATGTAGCTGGAAGCAGAATGGTTTTACAGTGGTTAGGAGTTAAACTTAGATGGAAAAGAAGGGATTTAGAAAATGTTGCATGTTTCATACATAAGGTAGGTATATTTTACGTTTTTGGTGGGGGACTAGCAGATAACTTACCTGATAATAAGCGATCACCTCTGTCGCCTATCTAGTAAACCAGTTGCATTGCTCTCTCTCTGAAACAAAGATGAAAAGCCTCTAGTGTGACATACGATCTTAAAATTCAAAACAAATAAACTTATACAGTGCCTTACGGGATATCTTCCGTGATTATTCATTATTTTGAGCTCCCGATATTTCGACTGTTGCAAGCGCCATGATCGCGGGTTGACAAGTGGGATCGATTGAATATCGGGAGCTCAAAATAATTAACAATCACGGCAAGTATGTATCCCATAAGATTGATATGCGTTGTACCTACCTATGTTTATTGTATTTTTTTTGTTATTTTGTATGATGCACGTCATGTCCCTGCGACAAATAAATATTTTTTCTTTTCTTTCTTCTTTATAAGTGATAGGTAAAGTAGTAAACCGTGAAAGCTTAAAACAGTGTTCAAAACAAATAATGTTTTTTTTTTTAAATATTATGTATAGATCAGAAAAATGTTTTGTAGCTCGCATGTTGTTATTTAAAGACATTGAAACAAAATTTATTTAATTGTCACTGAAAGATGCTCATATAAAACAAGATAAAAGAAGTAAGCTCAAATTAGCATACCTATTTATTGAAATTGCAATACTAAGGCGATCACCACACGTGCACATTGTGCAATTTAGAATTAAACTTGACGTAAGTACTGTTTCTTTTTGTTTTATTTTTCAAATACAACAACCAGATCCTGAAAAGCAAAGAAAGGTCATATTGAACCATTGACTTCACTTTAATTTCTGTTTTGTTTTGTTGACATTATTTTGTTTGTATTCATATTTTGAAGTTATGTAATAATTTTCACGCCGTAAGGTAGACTGTAGCCGATCTCATTAATTAATGTACAACATCTTATACCTATACCTACATTCAAAGCAAATAAAGTTCTGATTCTCATTCTGATTCCGATTCATTATTTTCAGGATTAAAAATCTAGAAAATCTCTGGGGAGCCAGCCTACTGTCTACTATCAATTATTTCCAAACATTCTAGTCAAATAGACTCAGACAGATTCGTCGATACATTGTAGTGAAATTACTCCGGCCCAGGTAGAAGTTATGTAAGATATCCGTTGCTAGGCAATCATCTTGTGAATTTAGAACATTCTATGGCCGGACACCCATAAGGTGGGGGCCTCTCGTAAATTCTGGACGTCTTCAAATTCAACTATGTCTAACTATTGGCTGTTTGGAGATGTAGAGATGCTGGAAAGAGTAGTGAGAGGAAGAAACTGTATGACTGTATTCTGAACAAGGTGTGAAAGGACCCTTCACGAAGCCGTCAACCAAGCATTCTGTACATCAAATTAAGTAACTCTACGTAAACATTTTTTTTGGGGTGAAAATTCACGTTTTACGGCGATAGTAAGAGGGTCATGGAGGTATTAAAAGTAACGTTGTAACATTAAAAACTTGTGTTTAAGAAATAAAAAAACTTGTGAAAAAGTTGCAACTTTGACCCCTAATATCTCCGTAACTAGAAGGTTTCCAGGTATGGTGTAGAACAATAAAAAATCGGAATGATAGGGATAACAAGTGCCTTTCAGCTTCGTAAAGGGTAATTTTAAACCCATACCCAATAATTCAGCATTCGCAAACAGTTTATAAATCATAAAATTTGCGGGGTTTTGAGTTTTTAGGTGCAAAATTTTCTTTACTTGCCTTTTCGTAGAAAAAAAAACATTTGCCGACAGCTAAAGGGTGACAAAAGTTGTCAATAACAAAAAGATTTAAACCCTAAGAGAAATATCAAAAGTTTTAGGTACACAGGAAAATACTCAAAAAAAAAAAAATAATCAAAGTTAAAAAAAATATATATTATTAAATCAGTTTTTAATAAAAACTTTGATATACAAATATGCTGAACGAAGGTACGGAAACATTTTTTTTAATTTACTGGATTTTTATCATTATATTTATTTTCTTTCCTGATCCTTGCAGCCTATGCTTAAAATTCAATGTGATTATTGACTGCCTTTTCCAGCGAAAAACAGTATCCCCGTACATCAACTAAGTCTTGCTTTTACACTGGCGGACCGCGTTATTATTGTGCCTCTGTCAACGGAATATGAAATGTATTGGAACCCGGGATGAGCTGGCAACTCCTTGACCAACACCCCCTACGCCCCCTTCACCCCTTGACCTCGGGTGGTGGTCAGTGGGGTTAGATAGTCGGGGAGTAAGGATAGTGGGGTAAGTGTGATAGTTAGTATTTTGGGATATAGTTTGATGGTAAAATTTCAGGTAAAGTTGCGTAATATTTTCAGTTCTTGAAAAAACTTATTCAAAGAAGATATTATATAAAGGATTTCTTTTAATCTAATTAAGTATAGTACTCAAGTCTGGGGTGTAAGCTAATGGAAAATCCTATGTTTTATTAGAAAAGGGAAACTTTCAATAAATCAAATGTAACTGTTCTTAGTGGAGTTTTTGAGTGTCAAGCGCGCTTAGGTTTATAAGCATAATATTATTTTAAACTTGTGTTATTTGGGTTAGCTGCATGCAAAAAAATAAAAAAAATAACCTACGTGTATAATAAAATACGATATTCTTACTCTAAACAAACACTGAATACAACAACCTTCCATTCATTCTCTTATGTCTACAAAAACCCTTTGGCTTTAATATTTTATAATTATCTAGGGCGATAAGGAGAAATCTGAATACATTAGAGCCTAGCACTTCGCCCGCTACTTCGTCCGCAAAAAATGTGATAGCTCGGCTAATATGTATACATGATACAATTATAACACTCACGAATAATGCATCTGTCTACCAGTGAAACAATTTTTAGAATTGGATCATTAGTTCCGGAGATAACCCCTTACATACAAACTTACAAACAAATTTTATCTCTTTATAATACGGGGTGTAAACAGACGCTTCACCAAGCCGTCAACCAAGCATTCTGTACATCAAACTAAGTAACTTTACGCAAAAATTTTTGCTGGGAAACGAAATTTTTTTTTGCGGTCAAAAGTCACATTTTACGGTAAAACTCAATATAATGCGCTCAAAACTTATTGCTGATGGATGCTTTGAATAGTAAACGGACGATGGAGGTAATTGGAGTAAAGTTAGAACCTTAAAAAGTAGTATTTATAAAAAAACTTGTGAAAAAATTGGAACTTTGACCCCCAATATCTCCGTAACTAGAAGGTTCCCAGGTATGGTCCAGAACAAAAAAATGATCACAATGACGAGGAGAACAAGTGCCTTTCGGCTTCGTTAAGGGTCTTTTATTAATTAGTATATCTATACTGTCGTGGGAAAAAGCAAATGGTTCAAAAAGCCTTTCCGGTTATCTTAAATGGACTTGTATCTTGTGTACTAGTACACCTTTACAGAATTACTGTCACAGTTGCAGGTGCCCCCTTATCAGCGGGGAGTGTGAGACGTCTTCAGCGGAGGTACCCCGAGGTGCGGGCACTAAGATTTAAGGAACATGGCCTCTTCACGTAGAGTTATGTACTGTTTAGACTGGCCTTAATGAGGGAGAAGTTCATTTTTATTTTATTCCACGCATTAGCGTGAAATCATAGAAATAGAGGCTTTTTGAGGTGGTTTCATGATTGCAAATTAAGAATTTGTAGAAGCTTATATAATATTAACACTGAACCATTAAAAATATATTATATAAATGCAGTTTTTAATTCTGAATCCATTGGCATCAACAAACAAACCGTGAGAATTGACGTTTCCCTAGCCTGTACCATTTTTTCAAAATTTGTAAATGCAGGTCCCTCAAAAAAATAAGACAGTTCCTAAAGTCCGTTTTATTTATTTATTTTATTTGGTTCTTCAACAATGAGTATACTATTACATCTAATATAGTAAAACATTACAAACTTAAGTCTAAGTTCTCCATTACTTAAAGAAGAGCACTACATGCACTATATTATGCGCCTAAATAGCTAATTAAACAATGAAAAAAGAAAGAATAAAAATACAAATTAAAAAAAAAACTTGTAACTGCAATGATTAAAGTACTACCCAGTTCACTGTCGGTCGACCACTTTCAACCTTATTACTTAGGGCTTAAGGGTGATAAGTGGCACTCCATCAGTGGACTCGGTATTACCTGCTCTCATTGCCCGTCAAAAATCCACAATACAAATTAGCCACTTCTGTCCCTTCTAAACCCAGTTACTGGACACTCAACTTACCCATTTCAAATTGGAAAACACTGCCCCACGACTTATCCTTGTACAGTCGTACCTCCACCTAGATCCTACTTGCTATTTGAGTTGCCGCCCGCTCTGTGTGCTTGTCGTGTGGTACGAGTTATAAGCGCACGCGTTTTTTACGGAGTGGGTGCGATGTTTGGCTATAGAAATTAATGACGTCATGGTTCATGGCAAATCGCTTTCTACCTGGTAACACCGAAAATGACCCCTTATTAAAAAATATTGAAGATAATTATCTTTTGAGAAAAACGAGAAAATGCGCTACGGCAACAAGGAAAGGCCAAGTTATAGGTAATTGAAAGACGCTTTAGTTTCAGAACCATTAAATTATACTTATTAAGGACAGGTACCATTTTCTGTAGATGTCATCCAAAATTACAAAACAATCACCCGTTTGTTTTTTTTTGAGTAATGGTCTTGCAGCTTTCTTCTCATAAGATATCCGGAGACAATTCACATTTGATTATAGTAGCTCCATTCTTTATTCTTTATTCTTTATTGCACACAAAAAAACAAAAAATATACATACAAATTGCAATAACATAGCTTATGTACAATGGCTCCATTTGAAATTGGAAAACGCGATTTGATTTCATAACAATGCAATCTCTCCTAAAATACAACTCACTGTCGCCAACATCCTATTACTCACACCAAACATTTAACTAGATTATCTTAACGTATTTATATGCGGTTGGAGCTAATTTTCGGACAATTACAGAGCGGGCCCTGTTTGCGCCATGCCTTATGTGGTCAGCGAGGTGATTTGTGTAAACTTTGCCACGATATTATGTGGTGTAAGATAAACAGGACATGCTTGTTCTTTGTATCTTAGATTTTGCTAATGTTTGCTCTGCGTTGCAAAATTGTGTTAATTTATGTAGTCGTTTAATGCTTGTTGGTAAGATTGGAGATTTGGGGGTACTTTTCTTTTTCATCGGCATGATATTTTCGCACCTATGCTTGATGAGCTCCATGGGCATGACATAGCAGCAGGCAGCAGCGCAGGCTCAGACGATGATGGCATGATGAGCTGGACTTCTTTTTACAAAGATAGGTCCTAGGTAGCTCTGGTTAAAAATCTACCCTCTTTTGGAGGCCTTTTCCCAGTAATGGCTACAATGATACGGGCTACAATTGTTCCTTAATCTTACTTTGCTTAAAAGTGAATTACGGCAAAGATAAAAATGCTAAAGAATTTAAATACCGCAGATACTAAGAAAGTCTTTAGACCTTTAGGTCTGTCGAGGTATTTCATTAATATTTATTTACATCACCGATTTGTTTGCCAGAGGATCTGAAAAAAATAGCAGCGATAGTGATAACAGAAATTTTGACCTTTCTGTCATCACTATCTACACTACTATTACAGCAACGTACCGAAAAACGTATAGTTTATCTAATTGAAAATAGTTGCAGAAGACAAAGGTTTGGAAATCGATTTACACATTGTTAGGCTTTCTGCTAATATTAATTATTTTAAGAAACTAGATGGACATAAATAGTGTTCTTATTGTGGGCAGTTTATTTATTAATTAAAAATACATTCTAAGCTTACAGTTATTTTTACTACAACGCTTAAAAGCATATTACAATGTCAAATAGCATCTTATAATCACAATAATTCAGAAAGCAAAATAAAAATTATATGTCAAGAGGGGTCATATAATATATGTCATAACACCATAAATAAAATAAATAATTCCTAATAATATATGTCAAAAATTAATACATGTAATGTCCTGTCCGGTTACACTGGAAGCCACCCGAAAAGACCATCTTTTTCAAAGACACCGTTTTTAAATTACTTCCAAATGAACTTGAAACAACACTACTAGGTAGCTAGGTACATACATACAGACCGAAGTCAATAAAACTTTCACTATCCCTGAAACTAATGGACGAACCCTTTCGCCTTGAGACAGTGAAAAATACACAGACGTTTGAAGTGAGCGTGGCTAATTTAAGGAGCCTACCTTATCTTGGTGTAACTTCGGCATCGGGTGTCATTTGTCTTCGTCAGTGTTGGCCGGTGATCATTTATGCCACAGCACACCCTACCCTTTCGGTGGAAACATAGGGCGGTTAATTGCGTGGAGCTGGACGTCTTGACCTAGTGAAGAAATCTTACAGAAACCTCTGTAAAATTTTCGCATTAAGTACCTACAAAATTACAAATTCGATCTTGACTTAATCATCAACATTATAAGGTTTAAAACCATTTTGGATAAATTGGACTGTTTGTGGTAACTGATGTGCTGACGACTGTACTACGAGGCTTAGCTACAGTAAGCAATAATGTTTCTTCATTTTTTTCTAGGATCATCTCTTCGTTTTCTTCTTCAACCTTTGGCCACCCAGTGCTGAGTGAGTGTAGGTCTCTTCAAAATCTCTCCACTTTTTCGTTTTGTGCCATGTCTATCCAGTTTCTTCCAGCCGCTTTAATGACATCGTCAGTCCACTTACTCGGTTGTCTTTCCACATTCTTCCGTCCAATCTTTGGTCTCCACTCCTTCACTTTACTCCCCCATCTTCCATCCAGTCTATGGCATAACATATGGCCCGCCCACTTCCACTTTCTTTTTGTTACCCCTTTGGCTATGTCCGTAAGTGTCGTCCCTCTCCGTATTTCGGTGTTTTTCATCCGGGTCATACATCTAGTCATACGCTACGTCTTTGATTCTGCCACTAAATCTTGGTGTTTTGAAGACAGTTTTCACTCCAGCTTCTTAACTCTTTTTTCTTCTTCTTTAGTTCATTCTTGCCAGATAACTTCTAATATATATATGGATCACAGTATTTCTTTCATAATAATCTAGCTTTCTGTTTTCATGGTTGTCTTCCTCAAAAGCTGTGCCAAATAACTTCCCGTGTATCCCAATCGTAGACATTCTTCAGTTCCACCCCTATTTTCATCAAGTTAAAGGCGTTTTTCCCACGACATGTGTGGTTAAGGGATGACTTAGTGCTTTCCTAAGGAAATTGCGGCCACTCGTTTGTGGATGTACAATGACAACGCGTTTTTACGAGTCAACGAGTAGGGGTAGATTTTCGTTTGTTTTTTTATGTCTCGCTCGACTCGCGTCGACGAGTTCTTGGAAATAATTAACGTGAGGAGTTGCTGTATAATAGGTGTTCTTTCAAAGTAGTCTAGGATAATCTGCTTTTTTTTAAATATACGCTAAAAATATACCAAGTCAAGTAGATATAACATGGTTATAACATCGTTTCAGCAATCACTTTATTTAACACTAGCGGCCCGTCCCGGCTTTGCACGGGTGGAAATTTATTTTTTAAACATTTTGGGATAAAATATAGCCTATGTTACTCAGGGATAATGTAGCTTTTTAATGGTGAAAAATTTTTTGAAGTCGGCACAGTAGTTTTTGAGTTTATTCATTACAAACATACACACACACAAAAATACAAATCTTTCCTCTTTATAATATTAGTGTAGATATCTTAAAACACTTTCTCGCAAAACGCAAGCTTTAGTATCAACATAAAAAAGTATCAGGGTTTAAAAAACCTGAAGTTATTTCAATGGATAATTATGGATCAATAAAAGCTCCCTATAAAAAAACATCCAAAACCTCTCTGGACCAATGAAAGACATCAGCAACTTCAATTTTTCTGTCACTCCTACCCACTCGACCACGTTCGCCATAAAATATTCAATACCCACCTAAACTGATTTCAAATCTTCACAGCTGACGTGATCATATTCCCCACCTCCGAAGATGACCGAAGATGTCCGAACCCTCCCGCCACCCCCTAATTAGTTTACCGTTATTATTTGCATACGTACCGTATTCCGAACGTTTGTTTTTCAAATTTGGAACAGCCTCGTGGACCCGAGCCTGGTCCGAACAATAAGTCGGCCAAGATGTTAGAAGCAGTTAATTTAGTTTGCTTTGATAAGGGTCAACCCCTTCAAGGAGGTACTCAGGTAGGCGGTCAGTACGATTTGGACAAATATTGAAACTATCGAGTTTGTATAAGTAGTGCTGAGGAAATTATTAATTATTGCTTACTGTGTTGAGATTTATGGATTATTGTGTACGGTCTTAAACTTTGGTGTAGATGTCTTCATGGAAAGGGTTATGTTCCTTTAGTTTTTAGAGTTTGTTCCAAAAATAAAAAATAACCACTTTTGATGTCCTGTGAGGTCAAAGGAATAGGTATACAATTTTCTGTTTTTGTTTTTTTTTCACTTTGTCAACATTAGTTTTCAGAAACGGTGCAGATGCAAGATGGCTACTAATCCGAAATGCAAAATAGAAATAACATTATTTTTATTAGAACTTTCCTACTCACCGCCACTGTTCTGGCGAATTGAACCATCAATTGACCCAAATAAAAATTGCAACCGCTAAAAAAAACACCCATTCCATCTCCCACCAACAATGCATAGTAAATCGCTGTAAATCTAAATAAAACAGGGGCCGGTATAATTATAAATTCCTCGTCACTTGGCAACGGTGGAACAATGAAGTTAATCCATCAGGCAGGACCTCGGGCGTGGGCAGAGATAAGAAGAGGGACGGTGCCCGCACCCCGACTGTCTTGGGCACCTACCCGAGGAGAGAGTAGGGAAATTACGGTAGATACGTCAAACTGTACTTGTAGAAAAGAGGTGGTAACAAAAGAGGTTTGTCTGTCACTGTCAAGCAATACACGTAGATGAATGTTGCACTTGTTCAATTTAGTATTTTACAATATTTTCTTACCTTTGTATAGATCTTTTTTACCGATTGTTTGTGAATGTGTGAACATTTTAGACTTTGCAGATTTCCAGCTGCTTGTTAACTTATTATCTCTTTTTACATCTTTTGTAGTAAACAACGACTTAATGTCGTGCCTACGCTGTCCCCCCATACTTAAGTACAAATGCTGTAATCATGATAATATTGTAATACCATATGATTTGAAAAGAGTAACCATGGAGTTTCTTGCCGGTTCTTCTCCATAAGAAACGACCAACCCGAACCGTGCACCTTTTTGTCGACGTTTTATAAGTGCCCATCTAGGCCTATGTGAAATAAAATATTTTGATTTTGAACGATTGCCATTTGGAGGACATGAATGGGACCCGACCGTGTAAGATCGACAGATTTTGAGAAGAACTTGTAAAATTTAAAAAAAAACACTTAAATAAAACACGATGAGATGTGGAAAAACACTAACAAATAACAAAATATCATCATTTTATTTTATTGAGAGAGATAGGTTTGTCTAACTAGAAAATACAGATAAAAATATGCGAAAAAAAAACGTCATTAACGCTCATGTAAGTTAAATCTCATTTCCTTAGTGTAAAGTATTTTAACTTGAAAGTTTTCCCTGTTTAGCCAGATTCAAAAAAAGAGAAGGTACTGCGTTCTTTATTCAAACGAAATGAAAACACGACCCGCACAAAGACCACTTCAACGTAGGCAGAAAACCTCGCCCCCTCAACCCCTCTGCGCCCCAACTCTCAAAACATTGACCAGTCCTTAAGGCCACCCTTCTCAGTCAGTGACGACCACCTGGGCCTGTCGTATGAATATTAATTCGACCATATCTTGACCCCTGTCCGACAGTAAGAAACCTTGACGTATGAATATCTCAAATAATAGATGAGGTAGCTAGCTGAAGTCGTTTTTGCTGGATGATTAAGTGGTTTGGCGCGCAATTTTGTTGTGTTTACTCATTTGTTTTTTTTTATAATTGGAATAGTCTTAAATTTTTTTCAGGCTCTAAAAACTTGCTGTTTGTCTTTGACAAAAGTAAATTCTGTGTCTAACAAATTTGGTTTTGTTAATACATCATCATCATCTGCCTAGCCTTTTCCCAACTATGTTGGGGTTGGTTTTCAGTCTAACCGGATGCATCTGAATGCCAGTATTTTACAGGGAGCGGCTGCCTGTCTGACCTCCTCCACCCAGTTAGTACTGTGTAATAGGCAAGAGTGGCTTGACCTGAAGATTCATACGAGCGGCTGTTATTATTTAGCCACTAGCTCCTCTCTAAAAAACTCTCAAAACTTAACCAAATGTAACGTGTAAAAGTGATTTTTAAAACGAACTTACTGAAAGAAATATGATTCATGATTTGATTTATTTATTTATGACTAGCTTTTCCCCACGGCTTCGCTTGCGTTAAAAAAGTTTCTATAATTCAATCATAATTCGAAAGACACGTAGCGCCATCTAATATCATAAGAACGTTATTGTTGTTTTCCTCGGGAACAGTACTTGTTTTCTGGATGAAAGGTACCCTATGTCCGTTTCTGTACACCTGACAACATATATGCGAAATTTCAGGATGTTCGGTTCAGTGATTTAGGCGTGAAAAGGTAACAAACAAACAACCTTACTTTCGCATTTATACTAGTAGTTAGAATTAGGATTTAAATATATTTATGATTTAAATTATAATATTTATACAGTATAATTATCCAAGTGTACATTTCTCTCTCACCAAAATAGGCCATTTTCTTAGAGTGAAGTTCTTGCTCACTACTTCATCGTAATCACCCCGTGAGCCAAATATTATCAGTAGCCACCATCGCGCCCCACACAAATATTGTTTCAATTGATTAGCCCTTGCCTCATTGTTAGGCATAGTGGACAACAGAAGATGTTCCGATGAGTTTTGGGCATAATAATTTTTAAGATTTATAAATAGGAATAAATTATGAAGAATACTTCCGTGTGTTTGCCGGCAAAAATATCGCAAGGGACAAATAGAAAACAGCAATCCGTTTGCCAAACGTTTCTTTTTAGGCATATTATGTTTGTCCTAAAACAATTGACAACTCATGTAGAGAAACGTTTTATTTATAGCTTCTATAATTACTTTATAACCTAACCTAACACCTTAAAAGTAGTTCTTTATTTTGAGCTCCCGATATATCGACGCTCGTTGACTCGATCGCGGGTTGACTCCGATCATGGCGCTTGCAACAGCGTCGAAATATCGGGAGCTCAAAATAATGAACAATCACGGAAGATATCCCGTAAGTGACAGTATGCGTTTAGTTCTTAGTATGTACTGCAGATGGTGTACCAAATAAATAAATAAATCAAAACATGAAAACAACGTCAGATAGAATAGACAAAATCAAAAACCACAAACTCAAACCCACATTTCAATATCCCCTCTATGGTCCTATCTTACACTCCTCCGCCAGTGAGCCTTAATCCTTATACTCCGATCCGTTTTCGGTCAAGTGAGCACTTCTAATTAGTGAAATATCTTAATTGGGAGATAGTTTCAAGTACCTTGTTTGATCTGACGTCCGTGTGAGAATATTCTCCTGTGTACATTTCTTTAGTAAAATTCTACGCAGCCCCATGCGTCTTTTGTTTATTGGTCAATGGACGATCCGTAGCTCAAATAGATGAAAAATATTTAAAAAATTCTTTTGATGTGTTGAACAACCGGTAGAAAAGATTAATTTCAGTGGTAATTTCTGTCCAGTAGATAAATAGTCCATTGTCTGTTTAGGGCTTTATAAGTTTGTTCCTACTTTAATCTCATTACTAGCGACCTGCTTGCTATGCTTCGTACAGTTTTTACGACATTCTCTACGATACGGACGATAACCACATCAAAATCTGTTTCTAGTTTACAAGCACAACGCAGTTACACCCACAGATCCTAGAGAATTTAGTTTTATGATGACTAGTGTGTATAGATGAAGTAAAGTTCTCGACTGCAATTGTTTGCATATTTGAACTAATCTAGGATATTATTACTGAGTGGGTTTTAGTTTAGTTTTCATCTCGATTTTACGTTTGTTCATGAGTTTTAGTTTATTTGAGTTAATACAACTCGCTCATGGCTAAATACTGAGAGCCACTCGGATCAATCTTCAGGTTAAGCTGCACTTGCCTAGGTTGGTCTGTGGATGGGTGACCACCCTTTACATACCGAGTTTCCTCCGTGCCTCGGAAAGCACGTTAAGCCGTTGGTCGCGGCTCTCATTTGTAGATCTTTGACAGTCGTTAGGTAGTCAGTGGCTCAAAAGTCTGACAATCAGTCTTACCAAGGGGTATCTAGTACTAATTGGGTTGTGCAGGTCAGATCAATCATCATCAGAATCGGCATTCGATTTTTTTTTTCCAATATTTTTTTTTATTTCACCCTTTTTTTTGTCGAAATATCCCACACAAATTCTTGTCATAAATAAATTTTACATAGTAATTAGACGTAATTTCATGTATAATATTATCAATTTTGGCAAAGGAGAAAAAATATGGATTAAAGGCTACAACGTGAACTACTTAAGCAAAGTGAAAAGACCATCGCACGGGCTTCTTCTCAAATGAAAAAAAAAAACAATTAAATCAGCCGAGTTATCACGGAGAAATCTATGTAGGTACTTACATACATAAAAAAAGGTTGACGAACAACGCACTTACTGGTGAAAACAGTGAAAATTATTAGTGAGTTTGACAGCACTTATTTCCTTCTAATTTCAGATTCCAACATGTAATAAGCTTTCATAAGAAAACCATTATTAAACTTCAATGTCGATACACACACGGATAAGAGGACCACCCATTTCCATTTCACATTCATTAACATAACTACCCTTAAATCCATACATTCTAGTCACACACCAACTACCAACCCACTTCAACAATAGCCATTTGAAATTCGAAATGTATGTCGCAATACCGTCTAGTTCCGGCCGAGTTTGAATATCCGTCCAAGTTGGACTTCCGGCGGAAGCGGCCGCACCCAACATGGCGGATGTCTTTATCTGAAGAATTAAGTTGTGATAGTTATTCAAATGGGTTGGTCAAGGAAAGGGTGGGTGATAAGGTGAGGCTGAGTAGCCACTGAATATATTGTAATGATTCTTGGAGTGTAAGGTGCTGGCAATGGGTCGTTTACGTTAGTACATTTCATTACGATTTTAGTACATTTTTTGTCACTGAAAATCAGTGGTTTTGCGAGTTACACTTGATAAGTCTGAGTTGGTTTCCCCATTTCTTTATAGGGGTAGTCGAAAAAGAAAATGTAGACTCTATGATTTTTTTACTGAATATGAAGTGATTCCGATATCTTGATCAATCATAATTATAGCACCTACCTATATAGCAAAATATTTATAGAAGTAGACGAAACACCGAGGATAATCAAATTAAATCTGGGTCATACTGCATTTTTATCTTAATAACACGTATAAATACATGCGACTCTCGGCTTTTTGCACATAAAAGTGTGCACATAAGGGTGTCAAACTTGTGCAGGTGCTAAAAAATAATTTAGGGATGATCTGTGCATAGTGTACCAGTAAAGCTTACGAAAAACTAAATCTGTATGCGCACTGTTGGTCATAGTCTTCCTGAAACTTTGTTTTTTATATTTATTTCTCAAATCAATGACGTAGAATTAAATAACAAAAAAATTAAGTCAAAAACCTTTGATCACAGTCCATATTCGAAACACATCCAACAACACATTAATATTAAACACCAAGTTAACACAATTACTAATATAAATCCAACAGATATTTCAACGTTACGCAAGGTGAACTAAGGGTTGTATGTAATTGTGAAGGGGTGAAGGGGTGGGATGGGGTGGTCAGTGTTTGTGATTTGTAAATGGGCTCAGACCTTAGCCCTTCCTACAGACGGGGATATATCACGTAGGCGGCGATAAGTTTGGTTAGGGATCTGTATAGAGATGTTTGTTTGTAGGAGTGACCAGTAGCTGTATACTAACTTAGCATAATCAGCCTATATATTCCCACTGCTGGGACACACGGCCTCCTGTCTATGAAAGGGAATGAGCTATAATCCACAACGAGGGCCCAGAGCTGGTTGGTAGATGTCACGTCTTCGAATGTGTGGTTCCAGGACATGTTGGTTTCCTCACGATGTCTTCCTTCACCGTTTTGAGAGCAGTGGTTATGAAATAAATTATATAAAGTAATGCTCATGCTTGGGTTCGAACCCACGGCTTACTGTTCGTAAATCGGGGCAGCCACCACTGGGCCACAGCGCTGCTCTTCTAACTATAGTCTTGGAAAGATCAGGTACTGATAGATAATACTGAAGATGCCAATCTCGTCGCTATATTTTTGGCCGATTTAATTTTGGTTTCCATCGACAAGCTAAGAAGAAAGTAGAAAGTGGGCAAAAACCTATGAGAGACCTGATCCTTGAGTTCTTGGTGCTATCTTACCAGGAAGCCGCAAGAATAGCCCAGTACCGACATATCTAGCACCATGCTAGATAAAGAAACCCACAAGATGGGTCACAATCCTCAGTATTGTGGAGAAGAGTACTTATATTGACAGTAACTTAGCTCTCATTCAAAGTGAAAAAAAAAATGAAGATGTACTAAACTATTGTTAAATCCTCCACTCAATTACTAATACATTATTAGGCGTTATTAGGCGTTATTTATTTAAATATTAAAGCAACGTCAAAAACTTCTAAGACTTTTACTTCAAACAACAGTTTCACCCATATTGAACACACTAAAACGATACCAATCACACCCCACCATACTCTATCAAATCAAAACGGATACCCCGGTACAATTGTCTGCGGAGATATCTTAAGGGCACAAAGGTTCCCGCAAATTGCCGAAGTAAGTGTAAGGTCCGAACTGAAATACATTATCTGGACTGGATGGGCCGAGATCGGTAGATTTATTGTCTCGGACTTCGCACTGTCCTATTTCCTTTGGATATAAACGATTGTTTTGTCCTTAATTTCACCCTGGACTGGATAGGCCTTGGAATTTGTGAAAATTGGAAATTGTTCCAATACCGATCTGAGATGGGTTCAAATTGATGACTTTTTAAAGTTTTGAACCCTGCTTAACCTAACATAACATCACGCCTGTAATCTCCGAAGGGTTAGGCAGAGGTGTACTCATTAGTACACCCACAATTTGCCAGTTATGTTTAAGTCCCATGTAATAGGGGGCGAGCCTATTGCCATTAACCGGGAACAAATCCAGACTCCGTGGCTGCTACTGATAAATTCCTGATGGAAAAATCCAATGACACTTTACCCGACCTGGGAATCGAACCCAGGACCTCATGCTCAGCAGTCGCGCTTGCGACCACTAGACCAACGAAGCAGTCAGTTGTTATTTTTTTAATTGCAAAAAATTTAAGTAGCTTTTTGATAGCCATCATTAGACTAATGTATGAGTAGCTACACCCTCAATGCGCTCCATACTTATCATTTCACTCACTTGACCTGTTTTTAGGATTCAGAACTAAAATAGGTACATTTGAATACAAAGGGTGCAACCATTAGACCGGAGTTACTCGACGACGCCCGTCGACTCAAAATTATGTCACCCCATACATCTTATAGGTATCTGAAAATCAAAATGACATAGATGGACCACCGTCTGAGAACTATTGAATAAAACCGACAGGCGATAGGTGACATGCAAGATTTTTTCATTCATTTTCTGCTTACAATATTAACACACTCATGTCCTCCACATTATGACAAAATATTGTTTAATATTTTGTTGATGAATAATGATTGTCACTTTGCCAGTATAAAGGGTGTAAAAAGACCCTTAACAAAGCCGAAAGGCATTTGCTCTCCACATCAATGCAATCATTTTTTTTGGTTCTAGACCATACCTGGGAACCTTCTAGTTACGGAGATATTGGGGGTCAAAGTTCCAACATTTTCACAAGTTTTTTTTTAAATACAATTTTTTAAGGTTATAATAAAATAAATACCTCCATGACCCGTTTACTATTCAATGCATCCATAAGCACAATGTTTTGAATACGTAACATTGTGTTTTACCGTAAAAGGTTATTTTTCACCCCAAAAAAAAAGTCGTTTCCCAACAATAATTTTTGTGTAGGGTTACTTAGTTTGATGTAGGTACAGAATGCTTGGTTAACGGTTTCGTGAAGGGTTTGTTTACACCCTGTATTAAATGGAAGACCCTGGATGCACACTAACGTAAATATGAAAAAAAAACAAAAATATTCCACTCCTATTTTTTTTCTATGTTTTTACACATTTGTAAAAAAAATGTGGCAGTTATATATCAAAATATGACATAAGGCAAACTGAAATGGACAAGATGACAGACACATTAGAACGACAATGTCCATACAGCGGGTGCTACAACTTATCCACAAACAAACTACACTTTATTAACCAAATATTCTAACCAAGTTAATAGCTAAAGCAAGTGTAAAGATCACACTTGCGCCGTTTCTCACAAAATGGCCGTTCGTGTCGGACGTTTAGCATTAAATATATGTTTTACCACCTTATAAAGATTGCGTCCGAGATCCATGCCCGGGGCATGCCGCACGAAGCACTTGTATCGCCTACGACAGTTCTTAGCGCTTTTGTAGGCAAGGAGCGTGGATTTTGTAGCAGCTTTTCATCCTAAAGCCTAATATTAAAAAAGCGAAAGTTTGTGAGGATGGATGGATGTTTGTTACTCTTTCACGCAAAAACTACTGACCGGATTTGAATGAAATTTGGCACACGGATAGTTTATAACCTGGATTAACACCTAGGATACTTTTTATCGTAGTAGTACGATCCCGTGGTACATTACCGAACACCACGCGGGCGAAGCTGCGGGCATAAGCTAGTAGAGTATTAATTCTCGGTTGTTATTGATTCATCTGTTTGACATTACGTCATCACTGTTTGCATGTTTCGTTTGTCTTGTTGGCTTCTTTATAAAAAACAGAAAAAAAACTAAATGTCTTTTCCCTGTATCTCTCTTTTATCCGTAAAATTTATTTGCACCTTTTCTAAAATTAACTTAAATTATTTTTCTTTCTTCTTTGCATAGTTCAAGGTCAGTGCTTAAACTTTCACCTCATTTTAACCTTTACTCATTTACTTAAAATTTAATCGATTTTAAAGCTGTTTGTTTTCGACTTCAATAGAACTGGAATAAATTTTTCGGTAGGTTTTATCAATCCAATACGCTATTGCCTTATGCATCACAGTTACATTGATCTATTGTCACTCAGATTCATTTCAACATTCAGGAACCAAGAATGTTTAGAGTTTTTATCTCTTAAGAAGAGGGCACGTGGCGGTCAAATAGGCAGTCATTCCATGTAAAATACTGGTATTCAGCTGCATCCGGCTAGACTCCAGATGATGAGGTAACGCATCATCTTTTTCAGCAGATGTTGATCTCTTAAGAAGGAAGAATATGTTTTCTTATGTTTTTACTGAAATCCCATTCTCCTAAATTTGCCGCCACATCTCCCGCGCTATAAGGCGTTGTACACACACGGGGTTAGCGTCGGTGTGCACCGTGCCTTCGGCCGCCATGTGTGTGCCGTGATGGTCTGGGCGCCGTGACTTGCGCGAGGAATGTTTATTGCCCCTGCCAGGGCTTGCAGGCGAGGGAATCTAAATTGACAACGTTGTTAATAAAGACATTGGATCGGTTTTGTCTAGCGGAAATGGAGTGAGGTAGTTGGATAATGGAGGTTTTTGTTTAAGAAAGTCAAACAATGTGTAAGAGTTGTTTTTGCAGATATCAGACTGAAAGGTTGTCATATTTATGACTACCTTTATTGACTGAAAACAAGTTGAAGATATAACGATAAATGATATAATGATAAACAGACAGATTTGTATGGATAGGGAGTTTGTTCTATCACGTCTTCTTCCCAGTTCAAACACTAGAAAGTAGTGAAGGGCGGTAGTTTTGGGGGGCATCCATAATAAGATCCCATTAAAATAGATGGACAAATTTTAACACAGCGTTCAGTATTTCTAAGCAAAGATATCCAAGCAAAAAAAAACACTGATTGAAGTGGTTTTATTTTGACCTAAAATAATAAATTGCCTGCACTCTAAAATAAAGACATCCATTATGGATAGGTACTTGCACTCGCGCCCCGCAGCGCGCGTTCTCGTAAGCAGGTACCCAGTCAGTTCTGTTAATGTCATTCTGTATTTAACCATAGTAACTTTCAGTTTACTAACAATTTTAGTGTATTTTCTTTAGCTGATTTTTTTTCTTGTAAGTATCTAATGCGTTTTTCTTATTATTTTTTTACCATTGTCCTTATTTTGGTGGTCTGAATGATTTCTAAAAGTTTGTCCATCTATTTTAATGGGACCTTATATAATTTTGACGTGTTGATTCATTAATATTGATTTTGATAATATACTGACTTTTTATTTGAAAGAAAAAGATGACACGATAAATGACTTTTCATTCATTTTTTTAAACAGGAGATAGAATCATATCTAAGGTTTCAACTAGTCACTACCAATGATTTTCAGACCAGAAAAAAAAACCCATCCTGAAAATATCCTCTCCTTAATTTTCCAGGTCCTTACAAAACAAGGATATACCCAGCCCTACTGTTCAGTTTAACACTTTAATGCCCGGTACACACAATCAGATATTTGTTTTAAATTATGGTAATAAAATGTCTGTGAAAGTCACGAGCGGTTGAGCGAATGCGCGTGCGCAGGCCGACGGGATGAGCGAATTGGATCTGGATCGGGATCGGGGATTAAGGGCATTAAACGTGATTCAAATTTGTTGTAGGTTAGGTCAAATAAATATTAGAGTATTGTTGAGTTTTTGGACTTGTAAATCTAGCATTTTTTAAACTTCTGCACCATTGGTTTAATGATAAATAATTTTAATTCAATTTAATAATTGCTAAAAACCAATGATTTATGTACTTAATTTTGTCAGATATTAAGATAATATTTTCTTAATAAGTATCTCCATTACATAATTTTTTACCCGACTGCCAAGGAAGGTATTTAAGATTTTTCTCATACTTAGTTTGTTTGCAAGGAACAATCTCTGAAAATATTGATACAATTACAAAAGTTCTATCACTGATAGATAACCTGATTGAATTGCTAAGAGGTATGTCCCATTAACGCGGATGACGTCACAGGCAGCATTACTGCACGAAGCAAACAAACAGTTGAGATTGGGATATTCTACAAAAAACTATAGGGATAGCCCACAACAAAGGGGTTGACAAAACAGTGCGGGTCAGACCAATAAACTAAATGTTGACAAAACGACAAGATGACCCGGTAACCAGAAACGTTACCAGGTTCTGCCCAGCTCTCCCTAATTCACAACTGATTTAAAAATCTGGTATTTTTTTTGAACATTCTCACCTAGCGGGCGCATGTCACCTTTTGGACTACTGTTTTCGTTCAAAATGACGGCTATACGTAGTCCAAAAAATTACAAGTAAAGTTATCCTTAAAGAGCTCAACGTTTTTCATCCAAATTCAACTGAAACTCAAAGCATTTATTTCAATTAGACCATTACAGGTACTAACAAAACAAAGAAAGCGAAGCTACAGACAGATCCTTTGGATGTACATAATTATATGGCAAACTACATACATAACATCACGCCTGTAATCCCCAAAGGATTATGCATAGGTCTTCCTAATAGTACACCGATATTTCGCCAGTTATGTTTTAAGTCCCATGTAATAGGAGGCGAGCCTATTGCAACCGGGCACAAATAATCTAGACTCCGTGGCTGCTACTGAGAAATCACTGATAAAAAAACTCAATAACACTTTGCCCGACCCGGGAATCGAACCAAGGACCTCATGCTCAGCAGTCGCGCTTGCGACCACTCGACCAACGAGGCAGTCAAACTACCAAACTACCCAAGTGATTAAAGGAAAAACCCACAAAACTTACATGGAAACTCTGACTCTGACAGCTAACTCACAACATGATCAACCTATCAGCAATAACACACAAATATCAGATATTAAGATGAGATACAGCGATGTCTGCTGTGTGCAGAATGACGCATACTTGGCTCAGCCAGAGCGGGAAATGCGCAGTGAGAGATAAGCCGATCCGAACGGACTTTGTGATGCCTAGTCTACTGTCCGCGCGTCTCCGCTCGGGGAACGAATTGTGTGGACTAGGCTTTACTTTTGATATGTTCTTACGTCATGATTTTATTGTTATTATTATTTTGATTTTTTGTTATATTTGTACCTACAGGATGTGATACTGTGAAACAATCACACTCGACAAATTTTGTTTAGAGAATTTTCCCGTTTTATTTGTTCAATTAAGAAAAAACTTGCAAAAAATCGAATTGGCTGATTGTATTTACTGTTGAGTTGAGATAAACTTATCTTGATTTTGACACAAGTCCTGATTAATTTTAATTTATTTCTGGGTCTGTACTGTGCCCATGTCTCCAGCATACAAATCATCATAATCACCATATCAGCCAAAATACGTACACTATTGTTCATAGTCTTCTATCTAGCGTGGCCACGTCGAGCTTTAAGTTTCTGCATAAACTGCCACAATTGGGTTTTCTTATTTCGACAGAGGACGATCACTAACTACCTACAAGTTCAACTCTATCAGATAATAAAGGTCATCGTCAGCTAATGACTGTGGCGCTGAAAATCGGGTTCTTATGTAGTTTTTCATTAGCTTATTTCTATTCAGTAAATCCATCGTCATTGTTATCACTGACAGCATGAGACTTTGTCCAGGACTAATTAATGAAAACCAAGTTGCACCTCATCCACCCAAATCAAACGTACACCTACAAGCGAATCAGAGCAACCCAGAGCCGCATTGTTGCACTGATTTAGAACGGCAGACATCTCCAAACTAAGTCGTCCCATTCTCACGTATTAATATATTCTATTCGATTCGATTCGACTCGATAATTCGCTAGACACCTACCGATGTATCGTTAGTGCGCGATTATCGAGTTTCCGTGCCTCGTTCAAAAGGTTTTGTTGTTTGAAGACGGACGAGTAGAAGTTTGTTTAGTATTTTGGATGAGTGGTGTTAAAGGATTGTATTTGTGTTTGTTTATTTGAAGGAATTAATTAGTATTTCGTTAGAAAACAATTCTATTCTGGTTATCTGTTATTCGTTTGGTGAATATTTGTAAGGCAAAAATCCCGAATAGAGATGGTCTTCAAATTTAACTTGAAAGATATTATGCAGTTACTGCTCTGTTTGGCGATTCAAAACACGGTTTTGGCACATTTGGACACACAAACTAACTTTCAAACAATGCATAGGTACCAAAAGACTACCTATCACCTAGAAAATTTTTAATAAAAGGTTATTATTACAAAAATAATCTATATCTATACTAATATTATAAAGCTGAAGAGTTTGTTTGTTTGGTTGAACGCGCTAATCTCAAGAACTACTGGTTCGAATTGAATAAATCTTTTAGAATTGTATTGCCCATTTATCGAGGAAGGTTATAGGCTATATAACATCACGCTACAACCAATAGGAGCGGAGCAGCAATGAAAAATGTTGCAAAAACGGGGAAAATTGTATTTTTAATAATTTTACGCGGACGAAGGTCGCGGAGCACAGCTAGTAATGTATAATGCGGAATGAGAATGAGCTAGAGGTTGATAAAGCTTTTGGAGATAAATCTATATTTTTCAAAATATTTGTTGAACTGTTAGTTAAAAGAAGAATGGCAAGAGCTTAAGTAATCTGGGGACCACACTTAGAGCTCGCGTACATTCGTTAAAATACTCCCAAAAGATAGGTCTCAGTCAAATTAAGATAAAAGGTAATCACAGCATATTTTTATAATATTGGATTTGGCTAGAATAACATAATTTATAAACCCACTTGTCGCGGGGGCAAAATCAGAACTAATACCGCCATCTTATTTTTTCAATACATTTTACAAAATATGTTTAGCAAGAGCGCTCTCCTGTCAACCTCAATGGAGCTTCAAAAGATCCATGTAACACTGTAGGATAGACAATTACGTCAGCTGTAATGTCATTCAAAAATATTTTCATTATTATACATCCAATATACCTTATACTTTATTACAAGTAAGAATTTAAGGACTGTCTAGGTATTTAGCCTGCGGAGCCCGCACTTGCACAACCCATCACATTGTCTTATGATTTTGGTCGGCTTATTCTTTGATGGCGCAATTACACTAATCAAAAACAAACAATGAAGCTGGACGAGTCTGCCCGAAGACGGACGTACTCGACGGCGTTCTTTTACACTTGGTCGTTTGACGAATTCCATGGGCAATCGAATTCGGGCTAAAGACCATGTGTGATCGCGCCATGGACTAGGGCAAAAATGAAACATTAATTACAAGTTGGATAAAACATTTATTTTAAGCAGCTTAACATTATAATCTTATAACAACTTCTTGAAATAACTGAGCGACCAGTGGCGCGGGTATGCCATCATCATCAGTATTACCATAATCACTATATGATGCTCCTCGCACATACTAGCAGCAACTGTACTGTTTATGTTTATGGCATTGTTTTAGCCTCTATCATATTTAAACACCTTCACTGTACGTTTTTTTTTGTTGTATAGTTCACCACGAAACAAATAAAACTGTTAAACTAATAAAATCCACAACAAAACCACACATCTAGATTTTAATTGATCAAGACAGAGAAGTGACAATATTTATGACATTTATGACATATTCTGTTTTCATAGATGACATAGCTTTGAATGTTGCCATTTAAGCTAAATTCTCCAAAAATACGTTACGTACGTACTTTACATTTTTAATATCAGCAGTCACTAATTAATCATTTATTTAGTAACATGATAATTTAGTATCATAAAACTTGTTGCGAATCAAATAAGAGGCTGACTTAGAAGCAAAGAAAACATGTGTTTCCAAAGATAGGAGGAGTCTTACTCAAAATGGCTTAGATTAGATGAGACAATACAGATAAAATATCGCAGCAATGTAAACGGCTTGTCTTATAATACTAGGTAGCAAACGTCTCATGGTACTCACTATTACTACCAGCAAAATCATTAATTAGTATTATTATAGAAATTCCATTTTCTGTTGAATATGGTAACTCCATTGCTTCCGTCACTATTTCTACGTTTCGATATTACAAATGATTGCGTTTAAATGTTCAGATTTAGTAAAATATTTGTTTCTTCCTTTTTTACTGTGTGCAGCTTAGTAAAAAAAAGATATTACATGGAAAGAAACTCCCCGTAATTGCTTCATATAATGTACATACTTTCATTGATGAACGCTTCTGAAATTAACTGAGCCCTAAAAAACCAATCTTCTTTTTGTTCAACCAACTCTGAATTTCAGAGTATTAAGTATGGTTCAACAAAAACAAAACCTATTTCTTTTTATCTAAAGAATGGAAATAAAATAGAAATAAGTTTAAGTTTGCTCAGAATCGAGACTAAAGTGAAGCTAAGTTAACCTCTCATTTAAATTCAAGTAAAACTTTGACCTTTTTCAAACACACCCAACTATCACATATAGACTGGTTAGCTCATTACCTACTTCGACAGAAAATCCTGGCTATGTTAACGATAATCGAGTTTAACGGTCTTAATTAACCTTGCGTTACATTAAACTGGCGTTACTTTAACCGACGATTGCAACCTCACACGCTCCTTAACTGCCCGTTTACTTAATTGATAATAGATTCCTAAGGTTATAGTTAACTATAGAATTTTAACGCTTTAGAAGTTTTAGTTAACTAACTAAGAGATTCCTAGTTTAAATGATAATTATCTTTAATTTAGTTTTGTGGACTAATGTTATAAATGCGAAAGTAAGTTTGTTTGTTACCTTTTTACGACTAAACCACTGAACCGATCATTCTGAAATTTTGTATATACGTTGTCAGGTGTACAGAAACTCACATAGTGTACCTTTCATCCCGAAAAAAAGTACTGTTCCCAAGGAAAACAACAATAACGTTCTTATGATAATAGATGGCGCCACGTGTCTTTCGAATCATGATTGAGTAATATTATTTTAGAAACTTTAGTAGTGCGAATTGATTGTCAAATCCTAAATTAACGCGAGTGAAGTCGCGGGCAAAAGCTAATTAGAAATAATTAGCAACAGATCTGCAAGAATTTTTTGGTGCTAGAACTACATTGACAGAAGGACGATGGAGGTGAATATTCGTGAAAAAGCTTTCAGAAACTGATGACGACTGAATAAAATAGCGCGTTTTTTTTCCGGATTGGAAATCATCAAATAACTCCTCCTACTCTTAGTGTCCGACTTTTACTGACTAAAACCCATCCATGTTCCTTTTTTGCCCTTTGTGTTCCAGGGCCGCGGTATCTCTTTCGAAGAGTCCCGCAGCAAATGGCGCGTTTAAGGAAGATTTGTGCTAGACCCTGATGGGTGTGAGTCGCTTCTGCATCTACTCGTTTTGTAGGGACCAAGACTCGGACCGGGCTCGGACGCCGTATGGTGTAGCGTGAACTAGGTACTTCATATGAGTTCGCGAAGTTTGAGATCCGTGTCTCGTATAAACCATTCTTTATTCGAGTGAGTATGACAGCTAAGTAGAAGCTACCAGTGGCGAAGGTTCCATATAACTCGATTCCTACCGGATTCCCTTTGAAAAATGGCGCAGTCAGTATTCTATAGACTGGAAGCTACGCTAGTTACCAGACGTGGTACCAAGCGAAGCTGTGTGTCTCTGGCCTTAGTTAAAGCTCCACACCCACATATACCCACAATCTTTGCCGATATCCTACGTCTCTTTCCAATACGCATGACGCACTTTAAAACAAAGTATAGTACCAAAATCAGTATCGCATACATTTGTCCCAGATACAGTCCTCATATAAATCAGTATCCCAACATACTATTTGTTGTATCGGCATTTCTTACGGCGACCATTTTGCATACGAAATACCACGGTAACTGTTCCCTCCACATTCACACGCACCAACCTTATTCAACGAAAATAAGGTAGAGTTTTGCCAGTTTTCGGTTTACGCAGCTACAAAAGAAAAGTTAGTTCGGTATATACAGCGTGTTTTATCTAAATCGGTCAGCCGTCGTGTGGGGGCTGTGGCTGTTATAAATCAATGCATGTATCGGTTGCTGACAATAATAACTATGGGGCATTTCGGTAAATGGCCGGTCAATGTTGTGGGTAATTCATTTGTTCGGGATAACTTTGGGTCACGTTGTGTGTAGCTCAAATAAATTCGCGATTTTTTAAACCGCACATTTTTTTAAACATGACGCTTAGAACTGACTTCGGACTCTGGTTGGCTGAAGCAAGGAAAATCTTCTCAGGTGGAGATTCATAGACGTTTCCGCCCTAGAGTGTAAATGTGATGCTGTTCCAAAAACAATGGGAATATCTTGTACTAATTGTACCAAGCACTGATGGACGCCGAGGGTGCCAAACTCTTAGCCGAATTCTGGGCTGATCTGTCTATCAAGTTATCGACACGCTAAGAAGAAGTAGACGGTAAGGGTTCCAAATCATGGCCACTTATGTGCGACATATTTGTTATTGGGCTACCGGCTTTTCAGATTCTCTCGTTACGTAATGTTTCTTCCATGTTAAGTACTAGTATTCAGCTGAATCCGGTTAGACAGGAAGTGGGCTCCAACATATTTGGGAAAAGGCTGGGCAGATGGTGATGATGCTGCCGTAGAAACAGAAACTGCCAGTCAGCTAGTTGTCTCATGTCTAAAGATGATGTGGATTCAAACAGACATTTAATTTTACCATCCATTCTCATTTTCGCACTACCCGCAACACATCACGACTTCACAATCTCAGCTATCATAAAGGGCCAGTATCCCATACCGTACCTTTGACCACGCCCACTCAATGACAATAATTAACACACACACACACACGCACACAAACACACACGCACTAAATATGTATGAGAGAACGGCACGCTTACTGGTACGCGCTCTCAAATACCAATCATGGCTGACCCTTCGATAGGTTTGAATTTAGAATTGATTATTTGTATTTGGAATTATTTTATTAACGTATCAAGGTGATTATGGTCACACCTTGTTTACTGGTCAGTCGATCTAGTTGGTAGCCAAGTCGCAAGTCGTGGTAGCTAAACGTGGAGTATTAATTGGGTTCGATCCCAGAGTTGGGCAAAATGGTCATCATCATCATCTGCCTAGCCTTTTCCCAACTATGTTGGGGTCGGCTTCCAGTCTAACCGGATGCAGCTGAATACCAGTATTTTACATGGAGCGACTGCCTATCTGACCTCCACAACCCAGTTAGTGCTGGGTAATACGATATCCTTTGGTAAGACTGGTTGTCAGACTTTTTGGGCCACTGACCACCTGTAGCGACTGTCAAAGATCTACATGACAGCCGGGACCAAACGGCTTTACGAGTTTTCCGAGGCACGGAGGAAACTCGGTATGTAATGGGCTTCGTTGTGGAGTCCGGCCCTTAATCATTCCTCCAGCTGCTACTGAAAATTTCCACAGAAACTCGCTCGCTCGTGGCTAAATAATAACAGCCGCTCGGGTCGATCTTTAGGTTAAGCCTTGCTTGCCTAGGTTGGTCTGTGGATGGGTGACCATCCATTACATACCGAGTTTCCTCCGTGCCTCGGAAAGCACGTTAAACCGTTCGTCCCGGGTGTCATTTGTAGATCTTTGACAGTCGTTAGGTAGTCAGTGGCCCAAAAAGTCTGACAACCTGTCTTACTAAGGGGTATCGTATTATCCAGAACTAACTGGGTTGTGGAGATCAAATAGGCAATCGCTCCATGTAAAATACTGGTATTCAGCTGCGTCCGGTTAGACTGGAAGCCGACCCTAATACAGTTGGGAAAAGGCTAAACAGATGATGGTCATCCAATCAAAAACCTCAATTCAATGCTCAGCCCAAAAAAAAAACTGTAAAACCCATAATTTCAACCAATTCAAAAATCCCGTCAGTTTCACAGCAATAAGGCAGATGTCTCATTAAGGGGTCACAGATCAGTTGCGGCGTGACGCTGGATTCGAACCCGCTACCGAGCTACGCAAGACCCGTTACCGAACAGAGGTTGTAAACTTTTATTTGGAGAAAAAAAAAATGTTCGCGATTGGTTTAGATGGGACGGAAATGGAGGTATCGAGTTTAAATAAATCACCTTAATTTTTTTAAATAAGGTTTGTACGTAGATACTTATAAAGAACTAGCAGTTACCCGCGACTTCATCCGCGTGGAAATTTTCACTTACATGTGAGAAAAATAGATAGCCTATGTCCTTCCTCAGCATATAATCTATCCTTGCCAAATTTCATTACGATCCGATCAGCCGTTTAGTCGTGAAAAGGTAACAAACAAACTAAAGTCAAAATCAAAGTTTTTTATTTACTAAACATAAGTTTAAAAAGGTGTAAATATAAAATTAAAAGATACTAGTACTATTAGAATAGAATTATGTATTGGCTCGAGCCGTTGTAGCCTATTTATAGTGGTTCTGGTGAGTTTTGGTTACCTAAGTCTGAAAACAGTTGAATTCCGCAAAAAAAAAGAAAAATAGCAATCAGAACAGGTTGGACAAAAATGCGGTTTCGATTCAAAATCGGACCTTTTTTGTTTTTTTTTTGCATTATGGCCAGACTAAAGTAGTAACTCGAGTCCTTATCGCCTATTTACTGTGGTTTTGGCGAGTTTTGGTTAAATTCCATAACAGATTAGTATAATAAATGTAGGCTTCCTGAAAAAAATATTAGCCATGCTGTTTCGGGATATTTCAATCACTGAAACTCTATCAGTAACTCTAGAAACGGGATATTTACCATGTTTACTGTTTGCGTTGAGTTCCCGATATTTCGACGCTGTTGCAAGCACCATGATCACGGATAAACGGATTTGTGTTTATCACAAATAAACACAAATTCGTTGGTAAATATCCTGTTTCTAGAGTTAATGATAATGTTAGTGACCATGACAGTTTAAAAACATATATCACTGAAACTCTTGTAAACCAAAATGTTCAGGAGGGCTTTTCTATCTTAGGTAAGTACCAAGACAGTGATGAAACTTTATTGTAGGTGTAAGGGATTTCAATAGTTGGGAACAGACATATTCGATGTGGGGTACCTACATTGACCTCTGACGTTTATAATAATGAAGACTATGTGTACAGGGTGTAAAAAGACCCTTAACAGAACCGAAAGGAACTTGTTCTCCCCGTCATTGTGATATTTTTTTTGTTCTGGACCATATCTGGGAACCTTCTAGTTACGAAGATATTGGAGGTCAAAGTTCAAATTTTTTCACAAGTTTTTTTAAACTACATTTTAAGGTTTTAATTTTACTTTCATTAACTCCATAAACCGTTTACTAATAATTTCGAGAGTTACTTAGTTTGATGTACAGAATGCTTGGATGACGGCTTCGTGAAGGGTCCGTTTACACCCTGAATACTTTTGACCAAATCTTTTTTTTTAAATAGGTTTATAGAACTTACAAAAAAATCAATAGACAAGTAAAGTTTCAATATTTCGAACCCCTGGAAAAGAACTGATCTTAAAAACGTAATTATACACACGGATGCGCATGATTCACGAAATATTTGAATACTGTATTACATACATTCGCTATGCTGAAACCGACTCAGCTGCCTCTTTCGCAACACCCAAAAATCAACCTAAAAGGATTATTTTCAAAGTCTACTTTCTCACAGCAAAATCTAAAACAACGGATCTTAAAATTCGAACACTGTTATGCTTAACGTATCTTTAATAAGAATCTTTGGTAAACAAAATTACACTTTGTTTACCTGACATAAAGCTGTTTATTCTTTGCGATAAATTCGAACGATAGTTGAAGAAGAGTGATGTGCAGACGCCGTGGGAACGATTCAGTTTGGGTAATGTTAGTGCTTGAACGAGAGCAAGAACTCGCGATCGGTCCGACGATAAGACTCTACAACATGCTATTTACTTATATTGGAACGTAATAAACACTATCGAAGATTTACGTACGTTTTTATGAGAACAATGCTCCGCTAGAACTGAATTTGCATGTTTTAGTCTAGAAAGGTTATTTTGCTAACAAAATCGGTGGTGAATATCAATATTCTGTGAATATTAGAAGTATACAAACTCATTTTTACTTGACAAGGAGCTTGCATGCCTATTCAAGTAAAAATAAATATTCAAGAAACAGCTTTCAAAGGCTTCTTCAAAAGCTTATTTAGAATATCCAAATTGATAAAATCCAAGTCTATTATTAGTAAGTAATTTCTTGATAAAGCCATTAATTGCCACTACCTCATTTCATTACCCTCTTCCTTCATAAAAGCAGGTGTATCTTCAGACTGACCCTGCGATCTCCAATCTCAGTAATCGTTAATCCTTTCGATAATCGATTTGCACGCACGCGACCTTACAACATTATGTTTACCGTTACAAAACCAACTCCCATTAAAAAACGAACCGTATAGCTTTAACATAAGGTCGTAGGATTGTTTCTATGATTCATTTGTTTTTGGAAATGCATGTGCGTTCGGACGGGACGACCACATCCTGTCTATTATCCGATTTTAAATCGAGAACTCGTTCGAGAATCGATACTTTTTGCTTGAGACGTGTCTTACTATACGCGTGTAACTTTTTTTTAAGTACTGGGATGAATGACTTAACTTGAGTGTTGTGACAAACGATTGAATTTGATTCGCTTCTTTTTTTAAATTCTATGTGTGGTTCTATGAAACCTAGAGTTTCTTGTTCCGTTTTAGGTAGGTAGGTAGGTTCTTAGTAAAACCACAGACAAAATAGATTCATTGGTACTTTTTTAAATTAATGTTCTACCTCGTATGTGCAACCTATCTTGGTGATTGCCCTCCTAATTTATTCTCTCGAATCTTAAAAAATCTTATACAAAACCATGTAGACCAAGCCTGTTTGTTTATGTGACAAACAATTATTATGACCGTAGGTGGTCACTTGCCCATGAATACATTCGACAGTCGAGATCCAAAATGTCGTAGCACTTTGAATTTATAGGTAAGTACGTCCCTTACGACATTTAAAATTTATATGTTTTTACAATGGCCTCCGATATTGAATTTGCATTATCTATATGTGTAAGTAATGTTGTGATCCTGTTTCATATCTCTTATTACTATACCTACTACTGTATTTACAGAGGCAACCATTATTTTCTAGTCCAGAGGCCACAGCACGAGCGCGCGGTGTAACGTAAATACGTCGATTTTTTAATCGAAAATACAAATTATCCTTTAGCATTTTAGCTAAATTGTTTGCAACAAGCACAGTCAGCATTATCCATAGTTATGAAACGAACGATGTCGACGACGACGACCTTATGACGTTGTGATGATATGAATTTACCCAGATTATGATTGTTGTAATAATTAATTGCAAATTTGACCATGATGACTTCACTTTAATTTCTGTTATATTTTGTTGACATTATTTTGTTTGCATTAATATTTCCATTTACGTTATCATTTGCCGCCGTAAGGTAGACTGTAGCCGATCTCATTAATTAATATACAACATCTTATACCTGTACCTACATTCAAGGCAAATAAATTTCTGATTCAAATTTTGAAAAAAATCTTAAAATTATGAAAATACCTATTGTCTGTAAAACGAGTATTTTTTATTTTAAAATCGACGTATTTACGTACTACCTCAGAACCAAAGCTGCTTGGTAGCAAGAATAACTATTTATTACTTCTCCGGACGAGCTTCTCCACAAAGAGTTCTATATCTGCTTATCTTTGTATCACACCTCCGGCATGTTTTGGTCTTCTAATCACCTGATCATACATATCAAAGTTTAATAAGACGTCAACACAATATGATAAGACTATTGTTCTTTAATCAGTGTTGTCATCACTGACTGGCTGTATAGATTTGTTAATTGGACATCTTTGATTGTGTTTAGTTTTTTTTTCTTTGTTTTGTTTTAATTCTTGTTTATGTTCGGTTCGATTTTTGGTTGTTAGCGTTTGAATTGTTTCGTGTTAAAAGTGATTAACGATATTTCCCTAAATTACCTAATTACCCCTTGATTGCCTCGTTGCTCTACGGGTCGCAAGCGCGACTGCTGAACAAGAGGCCCTAGGTTCGATTCCCGGGTTGGGCAAAGCCTTATTGGGGTTTTTCATCAGGAATTTCAGTGGCGGTCACGGAGTTTGGATCTGTGGCCGTTTAGTGGTAATGGGCTCGAACCATATTAACACAACTGGCGAAATGTTGGGGTGTACTATTAGGTACACCTCTGCCTAACCCTTCGGGGATTACAGGCGTGATGTTATATTATGTATTACCTACTTCCCGGATTGTTTGTTTGTTGCAATAGAGCAGGTCTATGTCATACACAGATCTCAGGAGTTTGCAAGTTGGACAATTTATCAACATAACTTACAATAAAAATGTTGTCAGATATCTCTACAAGTGATGTTAATTAAATGTAACAAAGCGTTTTTTAGATACCAGACACGTAATCCCTGTTAGGTACCTTTTTGTATGACTGGCCAACAAAAAATAATAAAACTGATGGTTCTTGAAACATTTTTTTTTTTTAAGTAATTTGGTACAAGCATAATTATATTGATAGATGTGATATCTAATGAAAGGTTTGACTGACAGACAATAACCACCGACTGCATAGATCACTCGACTTCGCCTGGCGCATGGTGCACAAACTTCAGAACACGCATCGTAACGCCATCTACCGGCGAGTAGCGGAAGTAACCGCTCCGTATTTCGGAGTAACTCAACAAAAATAAGCAAAATGGCAATTTCAACACAGGAAAAATAAATAAATTACCTTTTTATATTGTTCTACATAATTAAAAATAATAACAGCCTCTTGGGTCGATCTTTAGATTAAGCCGCGCATGCTTAGGTTGGTCTGTGGATAGTTGACCACCGAGATATGTAATGACATACCGAGTTTCCGCCGTGCCTCGGAAAGCACGTTAAGCCGTTGGTCCCAGGTGTCATTTGTAGATCTTTGACAGTCTTTACAGGTAGTCTGTGGCCTAAAAAGTCGGACAACCACTCTTACCAAGGGTATAGTATTACCCAGCACTAACTGGGTTGTGGAGGTAAGATAGGCAGTCGTTCCATGTAAAAATACTGTTATTTGGCTGCATCCGGTTGGAATAAAATCCAAACCCAACATAGTTGGGAAAAGGCTAGGCAGGTGATGATTGTTCTGCATCCAAACATTGGTTTTATCTGTGCCAGATTATTATCGTTTTAATAATTCCTAATTGGTACAACCAAGTCGATAAATCTGAAAGTGTTGATATTTATAGATTTTAGCTGACAAGAGTCAAGTTAAAAGCCCATAGTTTCGGTTTACTACTTTCATATATTATTCAAGTACACTCATATTTTATTGCTTTTAAATTAATTGAATAACTGACCACAGATTACTTAAGAATTAAGTATAGTATTACTGTGTCTTCCTCTATCATTGTGGTAATCATCATCTGCCTAGCCTTTTCCCAACTATATTGGGGTCGGCTTCCAGTCTAACCGGATGCAGTTGAATACCAGTATTTTACACGGAGCGACTGCCTATCTGACCTCCACAACCCAGTTAGTACTGGGTAATACGATACCCCTTGATAAGACTGGTTGTCAGACTTTTTGGGCCACTGACTACCTAACGACTGTCAAAGATCTACAAATGACACCTGGGACCAACGGCTTAACGTGCTTTCCGAGGCACGGAGGAAACTCTGTATACATGTAATGGGTGGTCACCCATCCACAGACCAACTTAAATAAGCACGGCTTTACCTAAAGATCGACCCGAGCGGCTGTTATTATTAAGCCACGAGCTCCTCATCATTGTGGTAACCATTTCATATTAATTAATTAATGGCTCATTACTTAAGGCCCTACATAATTTTAACGAATATCTTGTTAGTTTTATCACGCTACGTCAAAACAATTGCTCATCAACTACTTAACTCGTAGGTATTGGTTTTCCCTACGACCACATTCAATATTCCATTTGACACACTAACATAAATTCTGACTAGAATTGATCATTACTGGTGTTTTTTGGTCTGTAGTGGGATGATAATACAGCGTGGACGGGACACTGACGCATATACGGTTACCACGTATGCAGTATATAGTTTTTTTTTTTAAACTACCAATGAAAAAAAAAATGTGTAATGGGGTTCAGAATGGGCTTCGGGACTGTTCGAAAGAGATACCGCGGCCCTGGAACACAAAAGGCGAAGAAGGAACATGGATGGGTTTAGTCAGTACGAGTCTGACACTCGCTTCCACTCCGCCCAGAGTGCGGGGTCATTTGATGAATCCCATGCGAAAAAAAAAATGGTTTTCAAAATGATGAACTGCATACGTGATAACCGATTGTGCGCCGGTGTCCCTTCCACACTATGTATTTATCACCACCACTACCATTATTCAAGGTACCACTTACGTGACGGTAAGTGATAATCTCTATCTTTGGAAATCTGGGATACCAGAAGCAATGCAAATCCTCAATACTCAATGCTTTTATTGCATTCCACATGTAAGTATTCTTAGGTGGTAAACTTATAATTAGATCATATTATGGACCCAGTGTCGAGCACAGCAAAATAAGTGACGCTGAAGTAATTAAAAACACTAAACTTGTAACACCGTTAAAATCAGTACACAGAAATGCAATGTTATAGGAATCGAGGTTCTGCGTAAAGAGCTCCATGAAGTAGTATACGTTAACATGAGTTCTATAAACAACGAAAGTGAGGAATGATGAAGGGAACTAATGAATGATTTTGATCACCAAAAGAGGTTTAATTTTTCGTCATTTTTGCCAATGGGTTCTCCCATCGATCACAAGCCTCTTTACTGAAATAACCTCAACAAAACACAAGAAGAACGCAAACAACTCGATCTTCATTTATTTGTTCTCACCAAATTTTCCGAAACATATGACTGTCTAGAGTTGGCGGCACAGAAACAATTTTGTTTATCTGTTTTTGAGTGAATTGAGAGCACCCTATAGGTTGGTGTTTTCTTAGCATTAACGTGAGACGCCTCGGCGCATTTAAATCTTGGGCGACGTATGCTAGGGGTGTCGAGTTAGAAAATATGAGTTGGTATAAGGGAAAAATCTTTGTTTAAATGTGGTTTTTCAGAATGTAAAAAAAGGTAAAATATACTGAGGGAATTTAGGTATTTATAATTTTATACTTTCCTCTACAAGAAGAGGCATTTGCCCTGCAGTGGCACAGTAATGACAAGTATTATAAAATATATTATTTTACAACTAGTGGCGGTACTTTCATACAAGCCCAAAAGCTTGGTTTGTCCTTTTTACCAACTGCTCTTCATGATATTAGGGTTTCTGAATAGTCTGGTTACTCTAGGGACCTGCCTTAAGGTTTGCCCCTAGGCACGCCACTTGTTTACAAGGAGAAAAAACTGGAATAATTAAAAATATCAGGAATACCAATATTTTTCTGGTGCGTAGCCAAAGGCCTAATCCACTTATCCACTTGGTTTTCCTTCAATTAAAATTTTTAACTACTAATTATGTAACGACAGAGTATTACTAAGTGCGCATAGTCGTCATCGTCAGTGGAAAAGAGAGTAAATATCTTCTCACTAGCTGTTCCACGCGACCTTCGTCTGCGTAAAATTATTAAAAAATACAATTTTTCCCGTTTTTGCAACATTTTTCATTGCTGCTCCGCTCCTATTGGTCGTAGCTTGGTGTTATATAGCCTTCTTCGATAAATGGGCAATCCAACACTAAAATAATTTTTCAATTCGAACCAGCAGTGCCCGAGTTTACCGCGTTCAACCAAACAAACAAACTTTTCATCTTTATATATTAGTAAAATAGATATATCTAGATCATTGAGAAATTCTCTTGCAAAATTTTCACAAGAATACTCATAACCGTACGATCGCCATCCCTACCCCAATTCGCCACTTATTCCGCGTCGCCGGGCGCACAATACACGGTATGTTATAATTTTTGTCTACCCCCAAATATATGAACAAAAGGCCCTAATGAATGTATTGCAAAATTCGCGAAAACCATTATTAACGCATTGTTGCTGACTGCGACGGGGGATTGGGTTTTGTTTACTGAGCTTTCTTTTTTCAGCAAGTTTTTTGGGTAAGGTGTGATGGTAAGCATTGTATTTTTTCGGAGTACCTAGTGTAGTTGTTATTGTAGATCTTATAGGTATTTCTTTTTAGGGTTCCGTACCCGAAGGGTAACCAAGGGGAACCTATTACGAAGCCTTCGCTATCCGTCCGTCCGTCCGCCTGTCTGCGTCGTCAGCGGGCTGTATCTCGTGATCTGTAATAGGTAGAAAGTTGAAACTTACATAGAATGTGTATCTGTATGTGTATCTGTTGCAGCTATAACAACAAATAATAAAAAAAAATTAAAGGGGGCTCCCCTACTACGATGGATGGTACCCGCCGGTTTTTTTAATTATCACCGGTATGCTGATCAAGGGGTATCGCAGTACTAAGAAACTGGGTTGCAGAGGTCAGAAAGGCAGTCGCTCCATGTAAAATACTGGTATTCAGCTGCATCCGGTTAGACTGGAAGCCGACCCATAGCTATGCAATTAGTTGGGAGATCCTATGCACTACACAGTTCTTCGCGTATCTTTCAAACTAACTACGATATCCTGTGGAAATTAGTAATTTGGATTACTAGGTAATACCAGAAGAAGCAGAGTAAATTATCTGTATTAAACAGCGAGTTTTCTCTCATTGCCATTCCAAGATAATTCAAACCTTTCTTGAATACTCAAAACATAAGATAAAGAACACTCCAGTTTCTTGCAACTGTGGCTTGGGAAACAAAAGAAATTGTGTGTGAGTGTGTTATCATTAGCATCCTCCCCCCTCTAGTCCTCAGTCGCCCCCCCTCCCACTTGGGCCCGTCTCCTTTCTTTCCGCAAATTCTATACAAAAGTTTGAGTAAGAGTAATACTCACGTCTTGTTGTTTTGGCTGTCGGGTTACCATACTGATTTTGGCAATTTTGGGATATTTTTTTCGTTAATGTATGTGTAATTTTCATTTAAGAAGTAACGACTATGCTACAAAACACGGATCATGAAATGATTTTATGAATAGATTCATGCAGATCACATGGCTTTTGAATATAATTTTGGAGAAGACTTTTCCAAAATGAAAAATAAGAAATTGACGAAACAACAATAAAAATCTCGAAATAACTCGGTGACATGTTAAAACACATGGATAAGGGACGCACAGAACCACGGGGAAGTGTGTCAGAAAAAAGGGGAGGCCTATACCCAGCAGTGGGTGATTCCGGGCTGATATGATAATGATGTGATGTGGAAAAGCTTCGGTTAAACATTAAAGAAATAAATATCTTCTTTTAAATGACGTATCTAACTACTTACCTAATCATTATCCACTGCTAGGCGTTACCATAGTCCCCCTACCCCAAGTATGAAGCCAATTGTTCTCAAGATTGGTATAAGCCTCGCGTGTGATCTTAATTAATGAATACGAACGAATGACTAAGCTCATTCCGTTAATTTATTTATTAAGTCTCAAGCGTACTTTCGGGGAAGCATACAATGTGTTACTTAGAAGATGCTGAAATCATTTCCAATTGTTTCATAATGTGGTGTAAAGTGATTTTACTCCGAGATGTGTCAGAATACTCAGAATTAAGTGTGCGTACATTGATTTATAGACCGACCGCTTTAATGAGTCCTCGCGAAGGTATCAATTTAAATGGATTATTCTGAAGGTTGATCACGTATTGGTTTAATTAGTATCGTAATACTTACGTGAATTATGGTTATTTTAAAGTAAATAACTTGTGGGATATTGTTAGGACTTTGTGGACGCTTAATGTGCCTTTGATGGAGCAAGACGGAGGACTCATTTAAGCGGTCGGTCTATAGTAAAAGCTTTTTTTTTGTTTACAATTTGGGCGAGTACGATTGATTTCTGATAACTTAGAAAAGGTGTCGGGTACAGAAGTAAAACTTTTAAGAAACTGGTGTTAAGTGTATTAAAGTAAGCGGTAATAATTAGTTACAATCAAAGATGCTCAGTAGCAGCTGTTCGTTTGAAGATGTTTTTACGTTATAGAGCCTACAATTATTATATCTTCTAACTTCGATGGTATGACCCTAATGCCATGGAAGTTGGGTAGGCCTTTGGTATGGTATGCAATTTGTGTCGATACACTTGCGCCATCCCATCTTCGTAGCTTATTTTTATTAATATTTTTCTATGTGAAGTAATGTAACATAGTTATAAAAGAAATGTTAAAGCGAAGATAATGTTAATCTTCAAGATGAAGATCTTGAATATAAACTCAAGATGTTAAAAATTGATCAATGTTATGATGTAACCCTTTAGCCAGGACTAAAAACGTAGACTACCAGACCTTACAGTAACGGCGCAGACCTAGTGATAGACTCCTATCAGAGACAACGAGGACGGAAATGCCATAATGTTATTTAAAGGAAAAAACTTAGTAGAAATGCATAAAATTTGGAGAAGTTCGACAGACAATTCCTTATATCATCTTCATTATACAACTCACGAAAGGCAATTGAAACAAAATATAGAATAAAACAGCCATTAAAACGAAATTGCTCTATAAATATAGTAAATGAATGTTATCAGAATTTGCAAATTGGCAGAGAACGAGAGCCAGTGAAGCTCGTATGATAAAAGCTTCATTGAACATTAATGCTTTCTTGCTACATATGAATATTTCAAATGTACCCGATGTACCGATAATGTGAACGAATATTTGCTTTTTGTAGGGTTGGCAGATTAAGAGGACTTTATATATTTCACTGATATCTTACGGAATTCACAGGATTAGCACTAAATTGCATTGAAAATGTTTAAAGGTGTTTTTAATTGTAGGTATCCTTAAATATATTCTAATTGTGTTTTTAATTGTATTTTTGGTATCAAATATAAGTTGGAAGTATCCACCCGTGTGGTAGTAAAATCGCATTGGCGTTATAGCTGTTAAGGTGTTATTTATGGTATTTTAAATAAGTAAATATTTTTTTGACGGGTCGATCTACAGATTAAGCCGCGCTTGCCTGGGTAGGTCCGTGGATGGATGACCACCCATTATTTGCAGAATGTCGAGCCTCAGAAAGCACGTCAAGCCGTTGGTCCCGGCTGTCAATTGTAGATCTTTGGCAGTCGTTGCAGGTAGTCAGTGGCCTGGAAGTCTGACAACCACTCTTACCAAGGGGTATCGTATTACTCAGTACTAACGGAGTTGTGGAGATAGGCACTCGCTTCATGTAAAATACTGATATTCAGCTGCATTCGCTTAGACTGGAAGTCAACCCCTACATAGTTGGAAAAGGGCTAAGCAGATGATGATTTGTTTTGGAAAAGTGGATAAATAACTATTACAGTACCTATTAAATGCGCATTCAGACCATATTCAGTATATTCGTTTGGTTTTGAATGAAAGCGCTACAAAGTAAGAAAAAGACAGGCAGATATGTCTTACATGATCTTCTTAGCTATAGAGCAGCATTTATAGTAATAGTCCGCTGCAAATATCGACAATAAAACCGCCAGTATTTTAGGAATTGCTCAGTAGCAGCCATGGATTCTGGCTTTGTGCCTGGTCGATGGCAAAAGGCTCCCCCCCACTATTCCATGGGACTTAAACATAACTGGCAAAATGTGGATGTACTATTAATTAGGTACACCTCTGCCTAAGCCTTTTGGGATTACAGGCGTGATGTTATGTTATTTTGGAATAGGATCTCTGGATATTTTATGCATATCAAAAAACAGTTACTACTTAAATCAGCATCATCACTTGATTCACTCACAACATTTTATTCAATGAACCTTATAAGTTCCTGCCTCCAACGTCATTCTTCTCTGATCTCCGCCAATAAAGAAAAAACAAATAATTCAATTAATGATCAATTTTTCTTCCAACCCTCCGGCTAGCAGACTGCATGTCGCCTTTCGATAAGCGGTGCACACATTATACCGTCTTAGATCTCTGCTTCAGTTACCCCACAGAATATGACAGAAGACCAGTTCCATATATTGAGCGAAAATAGGCGCACGCCACTGGTCTTATGCCAATTTTAACGTTCCTTTATGCTGATTGGCCTAGCTCTGTTCTGTCTCCGGCTTGATCATCATCTGCCTAGCCTGTTCCCAACTATATTGGAGCCGGCTTCCAGTCTTACCGGATGCAGCTGAATACCAATATTCTACATGGAGCTACTGCCTATCCTAACCTCCACAACTCAGTTAGTACCGGGGAATATGATACTCCTTGGTAAAACTGGTTGTCAGACTTTTTGGGCCACTGACTACCTAACGACTGTCAAAGATTTACAAATGACAGCCGGGACCAACGGCTTAACGTGCTTTCCAAGGCACGGATGAAACTTAGTATGTAATGGGCGGTCACCCATCCACAGACCATCCTAGGCAAGCACGGCTTAACCTAAAGATCGACCCGAGCGGCTGTTATTATTTAGTGTCTCCTGCTTGATACGGAGGATAAAAAAGAAAGATATGTTGTTAATGCTATTCCGCGTTCATTCTTTTTTTACTAATAACTTTGCGGGATTCGAGACATTTGAATCGTTTTTCCGAGACTCGTCGAGCTTTATGACATGGGCGATTTTCGGGTAGGCGCCACTGTTGTCTGAATTTAAGTTCTTGGGAGTTGCAGCGGTTCAAAAATAGTGTAGCGGGTTTGTCCCAAAAAAGGGGCGTGCTTACGATATCGTACTATCGCAGAGCTTTTGCACACTGAAAGCGATCCATATGGATCTCTTTAGTAATGCCCTATGTGATTAAAAGCACGTCACCAACTTTTTCAGACCTACCATCAACTTCGGAACAGAAAACGGATCACAGCCGTGCAAAGACTATGTGAGAGTGCGTTTTAGCTTGTTGTATGCAGCCAACCTTCTGCATTATTCTGTGGTTCTACTTCAGTTCAACCGAACAGACTTACACTAAAGGTCAGAGTGGAATTAAATAGCGGTTCCGTACACTGAGAAAATAATTATCCTATCTTCGTCCTTATTAGGCAATGAATTTGAATTAGTAGTTTAGCTGGGTATGTTTTGTGTCAGTTTCTGTTGTAATTTTACAAATATATTTTTGTCTTTTTCAGTCATATTCTCGCTTCTCATGAAGACTTGGCTTTTATTATTTATTATAATGTGAACACATGAAAAGTTATCGTATTTCCAGTGTTTTTTTTTTGTGATTTCCTACAGACATAATTTAACAATCAACACTTACTTTAGACTTCTTTAACTTTAACCTAATTAGCAGACAAGTTCAATATTATTAAGCCCTTTCGTCGCGAAGCCAATATCAACCGTCGATGTAAAATAATTTACAGAACCCACCCTTTACGAGCATAAGTCTTTGAATAGTTTCCTAATTCCCCAGACAGCCAAAAACCACACATTCGCACTGCTTACCGACTCCCCTTTCACGTCGTTTCATACGACGTCATTTTTTACGTTTAATTTCCAATTCTTAAGGTAAGAACTGAAGATAAGAATTTATCAATTTCATTTATCAATTTAATTTTTAATAAATTTTGTCATAATTGTTTTTTCACTATTTCCAATGTTAATTTAATTTAATTGAATATTGGCGCTTAGTACTTACCAAACTTAGCTTATTTTCCGAATTTATTGTTTTGTGTATGTGGTGTTTAGCACTAAGTAATTGTTGCGCTGTAATTTAATTTTAAGAATGAATTATGTCGCCGTATCCAGTGTGAACAATTGTTGGTAGAGCTAATAGAATAAATAAATAAAAACTATTATATGGTTTTATATTTTACAACCAACCTTAAATAAGTGATTTTTTTTCATGGGAATATCAGTGAAGTTCAGTTTGAGGCTTGTAAAAGTGTGGACCATAATCTAACTCATATTATACTTAGGTAAAGCCGCTGGAAGGCCTTTTTTAAATAAAGTAGGGTACCAGCTCATGTACTGATATTCTTCAGTAGGTCCCTAGCGATGCACACAGACAAAAAATATTTAAAGACCAATCAATAGAGTAACTAGGTGACTATTAAATCCACCTTTTACAATTGCACTTCGTCGCCTGTTTGTCAATTTTATCCGCTAAAAAAACTTTAAGAAATCATTTTTGTGATATTTGGCTTGTCATATAGGTAAGCCAAATATCACAAAACCCAGAATTACTTAAAATGCAAAAGAAAGAAAAATAATAAATAGGATTCATTTCATGTATGATTACCGCTCGTAATCTAAACCATCAACAATCCTTACAATTATAAAATGCTAAAGTAAGTTTGTTTGTTTGTTACCTTTTCACGCCTAAACCACTGAACCGATCATCTTGAAATTTTGCAAATACGTTGTCAGGTGTAGGTACAGAAACGGACATAGGGTACCTTTTATCCCGAAAAAACTACTGTTTCCGAGGAAAACAACAATAACGTTCTATGATAACAGATGGCGCGACGTGGCTTTCGAAGCAGAGTACAACCCATATTGATTGTCAAACGCGAGCGAAGCCGCAGGCAAAAGCTAGTCAGTAAAATAAAGAGACCTAGTGAAAAATACTTTCCAATAACTCCGTAATACATCAGACAGGCGAAACCACACATCCGCACTGCTTACCAGTCGTCCCCCTTCCACATCATTTCATAAAATTACGTTTAATTTCTCATAGCGCATGTCTCAGTGAATTTTTATCAGCCGCCAGTGACTTTATTAGATTTCATTCAGTCTGGAGATTTTGAAGATTGTCTGCGATTCTGTGAATATTGATTTAAAGCGATTTTATACTTGTTTGTAGGTTAATATTGGGACTTGTGTTCTATTTTTATACGTCTGGTGATGAATGAGTTGATTTTTGGAGTAGGAATTCTTCAATCGAAGAATTTCAGTATTTTGTACTTTGTTAATAACTCTTCATTCTTCTTTTTCTTTGCGTGTCGATAGACTCAAATAATACCCGACCAGTATATTGCCACCTGCACCACAGTTCTGTCGTTAGCTTCGTTTAAATCCTGGAAGGTGCAGGTGGCTGTGCAGGATGGGCAAGAAAGGAGGTGGGGCATATCCTGCAGAGGGGCTCCAAACTGAAATTGTTTTAGGGACGGGTCACTGATACCCCATGATTACTTTTATTATTATTTCTACAGCGGTCAACCTGGGCCCGCAAACGCTTAAGAGATTTCCAGATTAGCCACTGCAGTTCCTGTCCAGGAGGAAGATGTTCTGCTGGATTGATGAAGTGAGGAGGGGTGGGATGTCTGATCCTCCACAATTCGCATCTTTCATCTGACGCACTGTGTCCTGAGGAAATCGTGTGTCTCACGAAGCTTTTAAGATATTAAAATACACTAAGTAATTTCGAGCGTGGACCTTGGCACAAGCAAAGAGAGGCCTACACCTAGCAGTGGGTGATGTCGGGCTGTGGATGATGATGATAATGAAGTAACCAAACGACAATCAACGACAGCCAAATAAATCAATTGTAGAAGAATCTTTTTAGATCACAGTAGTAGAATATACAACATTGCAAGACCACGCCACACATCCATTTAACTTTTCATTTAACACTACAATTTCCGAAATAATCCCTCATTCTTAACGCTCACGATCAAGCTAATAGCGCCATATGCCACAATTATGAACTCAAACAACAATCATAATGTCGCAAAGTACTGCAAAGTGCTAGACGTATACATGTCCTCACGATTTCCATTACATGCAAAATTACCTTCCAACCCTTAACCCTTATGTTCAGGCAATAAGGTTCGTTTTAGAAGAGGTTTGCAAGGATTGAGACGTGTATGCCAACCTCATTCGTACGAAATTGCTGTCGACAGTTGTGGTTTTCTGATGCGGGTGTATTCTGAATTGTTTTTTTTTGCCGTTTGTGTATGTGTTTATGCTTGATTTAGCTTCTTAGTTTAGTAGTTTCAAAAGCTCATCTACTGTACCTAAAATTAATATTATCGGCACATTCTAATATGTTGTTTGAATCTCCAAGAAAAGCATGCGATGCAAGAGAAGCATGCTCTGCTTTTTGCTTTGGAATGAAACTATTCATATTTCAAAAATACAACCGAAGTGGTGTAGTAATTTCCTTTGCTACTCTATCTATTATATCCTATTCATATAGCCGTTTAGGTCCCTCCTTTTGCTATTAGCCATCACTTGGTGCTCCGGCTGCTTCACCTCAGCTTCCCCTTTTCTCTTAGCTGTCTCTTTGTTTGTGCCAATTTCCACGTTCTTGTGCTCATCCAGGTTTTACCCGTGATGGCAACAATATCGTCCACCCATCTCACCGTCGAACAAACAACACTTCTCTTTCCAGTCCTTGGACGCCACTCGGTCATTCTCACTCCACCTGCCGTCACCGCGCCTTACTAGGTGTCCTGCCTAATTATTACGTTGGCCATGTTTACTTTATTATTCCCGACCAGAATAAAGACTGTCCTAGTTGATATCATACACTGCACAGACAAAGGTCACTCGATCACTCGTGACATGGCATGACCGGTAAACGTTCATTACGTTGTTTCCTTATAAGCTGCGTTCTTATGCAAACTATCGTTTTTAATATCATGTGTGGCGGTTTTGGTTGTATTTGGCTCGGGTTCTGTCGTCGTGGTGGTTCCTGGGGAGGTCTATGCCCAGCAGTGGTTTTAATCATCATCTTGTTTGATTACATTATCGTAACAATACTGATTAATAAAATCTGCAATACAATGGTTACTAAAGGGTTTCCTGAAATCGATACTGCTTTCCAAACGAATATCAATTTACTTTTCTTAGGGACCGTATCTTCTTTTAGGACAAAAATCAAACAATAAACCTAACTATATAATATTCACACCGTTACACAAATGAGTCGTCGTGTGCGATTGCAGTCTGTCTGTCGCGATTAACTGCGACAAAGATTGTAAACAGACATCCGAAGTCAGAGTAGGTAAGTAGGATTTTTAATGCACTAAGGTTTTACTGTGGGCGGAAGCCCCAAGTTGTATGATTAAGAAGAGGAACTAACTTCAAATTTTAATAAAATGGACGACAAATAGTATTGTGAAGAACAACATTATTTTTTCATTTCTATTCAGACATTTATGCTAATACAATATGTTTCGTGGAGTATTAACTACTTCGATGGTTATTAAAAGAATATCAGCACAAACTGGGTTGTGGAGGTCAGATAGGCAGTAGCTCCGTGTAAAATACTGGTATTCAGCTGCATCCTAGGCAGATGATGAGGATCAATCACTGTAAGATGTGAGCATCATTATGAAATTGACAACCATATTTGCAAAAAGACTGATTTCCTAGATTTTTAACGATATTATTATTCAAAATATGATTTTATTTTCCCTTCTCATTCTAAAATCTTCCTACATCCTACCTCCAGACACATAATTGTGCTCAGTTGACGTTTCTTTCTTCAAGTTTCCATCATGGTGACTTTATTTAAGTCATTAGTTGTGTGTTAATGTTCAGGGAGGGTTCTGTACATTGTGGTTGAATTTGCACGGCTCAGCGTTGTCTCTGGATTATAGAGGCGCTGTGTCATTACGAGGTTGTGGTGCAGACAGAGGTGTAGCTGTGATTGCAAAGTTGTTGAGTGTTTTGTTGAATATGGCCTTTTTTTGGGGGAAATAATCATGTTTTTTTTTTAAATTTATTTAGACAGATTTAGTATGGTTTAATTTTCTAGATATAAGTTTCACTCGCAAGTAGTCAGTGGTCCGAAAGTCTGACAACCAATCTTACCAAGGGGTATCGTAATACCCAGTACTAACAGGGTTGTGGAGGTCAGATAGGCAGTCGCTCCATGTAAAGTACTGGTATGCTGCTCCGGTTAGACTGGAAGTCGACGGGTGGCTTCCTATCTAAGTCTTCCAGAGGTCGGCTGCCGACCCCAACATAATTGGAAAAAGGCAAGGCAGATGATAAAGTTTCAACACACACATTAGGATTCCAACATTCATTTAGATTCATCGTTACGCATAAACTTCATATTTGAAAATGTATGCCTCTGTTGATCGTTGGATCTAAACTTTGTGTGATAGACTATTGCGTCTGACTTGACTAATCACTTTTCATGATATTACCTACCTATGACTCAAAAGATGTCAGCTTATAAGTTCTAAGTAACATGACCATTATAAACAAAAACAAGCTAAAAAACAATAGAATATTCTCACTACTTTAACCGCAATTTAGTTGGCAGTCATTTAGATCACAAAACAATGATATAAGGATACATTACACATACAAAATTGCTGTAATATTGTCTCATTTTGTGCTCAGACGAGGACAAACCGTTTTACAACTATTACAGGTAGAGGTATATGTATTTGATTATCTTGGACTGATGTGCTAAACAATTTTACTAAATGTTTTGTCGATTAGACATGATATTTTTTATTTGACGAGATGTTTATTTTTGGAGGGTAGAAAGAGACAGCATTGAAATCAAGAAGCTACACCTACTTTCCAAAGGAGAAGAAGAAATATTCTGAGTTGATATCGAACCTTCAATAATTTTAGAGGCACCAGAAGAAGAAGGAAAATGAACTAAACTGGCAACACCTAACTGACCATAGCCACATTGTTCATGTAGACGTCGTGTTACCCCCACTCTCTATGTGAGGTGCAGCATATTGCCATGTCTCAGAGGTCAAAATATCAGTTAATGGACCAACCAAATTTCGGTACTATATTTTATCTTTCTTTTATGGTGTGGTTAGTGCTGAACCTGGTATCAGAGTTTTTATGCCGCTCATGGGCCTCTGACTTGGCCTTTCAAGCCGTCCATTCATGTGCGTATCTCTCAGTCATGCTTGTTTCCTCACGATGTTTTCCTTCACCGAAGCAAGTGATAACTATACACACATGAATCCGAAAAATCGGAGGGTCGTGTCTTAGGTTCGAACTTGCCTATGTCTTGGCATTCTGATGGTCACACCACTAGGATATCACTGCTTCCTGTCCTTCTGCTGTTGTATTTGATAAAGCTGCTCCAAGGCAGTCTTCATCTTTTTTCTTGCCTCCATCTTTACGACACACATTCCAAACCACATACAATTCACAGTCACACGTACCAGCTGCAATCATTTTGTATTTTTGTCGAAAACAATCATCTAACGAGATAAATCTAACATTAGTGACGTTCACACCTATCTTCAGATCTCAATGCCACACATCAAAATCGCATTTGTTCATGTGAAACTTTAAAACAATGAATTTTTCGGACTTCATTATAATACGCTTACCGTTTCGTGTTAAGCTCGTCATATACTAAAGATGTGACGATTTCGAAATAAATGGATGGATTACAACCAAATGTGTGTGAGTGTGTGTGACGAACCTCCTTCCATTTCCACTGCATTCCATTTGTTAGAACCAGTATGTCCTAGGCCCTTTGGTATGGACCACCTGTAATGAGGAGGGATGAAACGCATGTGACTAAAAGAGTGATAGATATGAATGTTGATGGATGGAAAGAGAGAGGAAGGCCAAAGAAAAGATGGATGGATTGTGTGATGAATGACATAAAAAAGAGAGGTGTAAATGATGCCGTGGCGTCTGACAGGGGAGAATTGGAGAAGAAAACTTGTTCGTCTACTACGTCAACTCCAAGTAGAATGGGACAAGGGCAGGAAGATGATGATAATGATGATGTCATAAATCCAAAAATTTCGAAGGAGTGTGACTTCCACCAACCCGCATTGGATTTGCGTGGTGGATTATGGCCTACTCTTCGCACAAGGAGGAGGCCTTTGTCCCTACGAAATAAACATAGTTATACCTAATTTGCTTATTTCGTTAGTACGTGGTCCTGACATAGTTTTTCTTTGATATGGGATGAGGAATATGAAGCAGGCAGCTGAATAATAAGGGCATAGTGGGTAAAGAATTTTTATTTTTTAAGTTCTTCCCACACATATTTATATTAATTCTCCTGCTACCACTTTATAATCTATACATGCCAATAATTGATTTATATAGAAATCCCATGCCAATTTGAAATTTTGAAAGTAGTTCTTCTCTTAAGCCTTAATTGGATAAAGCGACATCTGTCGGTAGATAGTGAGACTGTTTGAAGCTTCAAACGACTGTTATCTAAAAACGGTTGAGAGCAACAACTCAATACACTAGCGAGATTCTTTAGTTCACGTTGAAGACGGCAGATGGCGGTAACAACTGTTTTGTCACCATGAACAAATCGTTTGCACAACAAAACAAAATAGGTTGCTAATTTTGCTTAATGGCTTCGTTAGTTTAGCGTTACCTACTACTGGCATAGTGCATGAGGCACGGGCATGAGGTACCGGGACTCATAATTATATATCGGACTAGCTTATGCCCGCGGCTTCGCCCGCGTGGAGTTCGGGAATTGCCCACGGGATCTTACTTCTGGGATAATAAGTAATCTATGTATGTATAGTAGATACATGGTTTTTATATACTTGCTTATAACTTGCAAATATTAGTTCATAGTAATATCAATTAGGTACTTTACATATTATTATGTGAAATATTGATACCTTGGTTTGAGATTGGACACCGGTGACGAAAATCAAATGATTAATTAGGAATCTATTAATAGACATAAAACTTTTACATAATATTTAATATCAATGTCGCGTATCACGAGCCAACGCGAAAATCGGTGGAATAATCCATATTTACAGACGTCTACCTCATCTCATAATTTTAACTGAAAAGTAATGTATACAAATTTTCAAGTCAATCCACTCAGAGAATAAAAAGTTTCACAGAATATTAAACACCCCATTTCACCCTCTTATGGGTGGAATTAAAAAAAACTGTTTCTTAGCGGATACTTACTCTTCACAAAGACCGCACCCTCCAAATTTTATGTCTCTAGAACCAGCGGATTGGGCTTTGCGTTGATATATCAGTCAGCCAATCACGACATTGAATTTTTAAATTGGGGGATGATTTTGGAAAAACTGTGATACACGTATCTCATAATTTTATCTGAATAGTATGTACACAAATTGTCAAGTCAATCGACTGCGAGAATAAAAAGTTTCATAGAAAATTCAACACCCCATTTCACCCTCTTAGGGGTGGAATTTCGAAAAACCCTTTCTTAGTGAATACTTACTACTATAAAGAATACACGCTCCAAATTTCATGTCTCTAGAACCAGCGGATTGGGCTTTGCGTTGATATATCAGTCAGCCAATCACGACATTGAATTTTTAAATTGGGGGATGATTTTGGAAAAACTGTGATACACGTATCTCATAATTTTATCTGAATAGTATGTACACAAATTGTCAAGTCAATCGACTGCGAGAATAAAAAGTTTCATAGAAAATTCAACACCCCATTTCACCCTCTTAGGGGTGGAATTTCGAATAACCCTTTCTTAGTGGATACCTACCCTTCACAAAGAATACACCCTCCAAATTTCATGTCTCTAAGACCAGCGGTTTGGGCTGTGCGTTGATATCTCAGTCAGTCAGTCAGTCAGGACTTTGAATTTTATATGTATAGATATGGTATACTGATACTTTTAGCCTGCGTCATCCCACTGCTGGGCAAAGGTCTCTCTCCATAACTTCCAGTTCTTTCGATCCAGGGCTAATGTGAACCACTGGTCGTTGGTTTTGTCCAGCTCGTCCCGACATCTCCTACGAGGTTCTACGTTCCGCGACGCCTTCTGGCTGTGGCAGGGCCTATTTTGGCCCACAGCTCGTCGGGCATAGCCTACGTGGCAAGACCAGTCCCACTTCAGTTCAGCGGCTTTTTGGGCAAAACGTCAGTAATTGTGTTTTGGAGCGCAGTGTGAGCGTACACGGTCGGTTAGTTTCATCAAGTATAATTGATGTTTTTTTTTCATAAGTTTCTCAGTAGAAACCCGAAGTATGGATGTGTACTCGTTTGATAGAAACTGTTTTCTGCGTCACTATCTGAAAGCTAACTAGACAACTAGGTACTACTGCGCTTACTGACGGTCGACCACTTTTCATCCTTGTTCTTCAGGGCACAAGGGTGAAAACTGGTTGACCGTCAGTGAGCGCGGTAGCACATAAAGAGCGGGTGAATTGAAAAACAAAACATTTCAATATTGAAATGAAGTTTCTGATAACACAATTATGATAAACATAGCATAGCAAGATAACAATAAAAATATTTACAAAGTAAACAAGATACAGAATCAAAACATCGTACAGACGAAACGAACAACAAAAAATAACTCAGTACATTTTCATTCACACTACGATACTGATAAAACCCGAATTGATATATGATATCCCAAATCAGTAAAAGCAACCTTGGTCACCAAAGTTCGTTATTTCAGTCCTATCAATCATCTTTCAGATAACAAAGCTTTCACGGTAATGGACTACCTTAAACCAATGTTATCTAGAGTATGGACTTTCCAGTCCCTATGAAAATGAATATTCAGTAATAATATTTACAGTTTGTTGGACATGTTTTTGGTGGTACTGTTAATTTTGGTGAAATTTGAAAGGAAGCTGAAGATATACAAGAAGAAGATTTGGCAGTAGAGAGAGAGTAAGATAATAAATAACATTTGAAGTGGTTTAATGTGATTATACAAATTATTAGATGTGAAATATTTGTTACAGTTAGTGTACTAAAATATTGAATAACGAGTTAAAGTCAATGAAGCTATTAAAACAATCAAAATGACAACTACTGAGGCGGATGTTGTTGCCACAACAATAGATTGGGAAAATGTAAGTTTTTTATTTATCCTTTTCAATATTATAGCGTCTCATGAATTTTAAATTATCGATTTGACTTTAAAGGACAACCTTAGATAATCGTTAGTTATAAACAACTCATAATACTATCATGCCCCAAAAGTCTTTTATTCACTGAATCCTACAACATTCCGCAATTCAGATCTAGTGGTTTTTAATAAATTGAACGAAATAAAAGCATAAAAACTAGATAAGATAAAACAATAAATCAATACAGTTAGATTAATTCCAGTTGAATCATGAATGAATATTTATCTATTTTTAGTTTGACACATCACAAGAGCCATTCCCAAACACGCTATGGCACGTAAAACCAGCCCAAGAAATTGCATTGAAAACTTCTGCAATGCTGATCATTGGCTTATCAGGGATCTTCCTGAATTCAATCATATTGATCGTCTTGATAAAGAACAAATGGCTCTGGTCTCCAAGTAACTGTTTGATCGGAAACTTGGCGTTGACTGACCTGCTGACGCTGATTTTGTGCCCCTGGTTCATGCTGATCAGGGATTTCTTCCAAGCGTATGTGTTGAAGAACTTTGGTTGCCGGTTTGAAGGATTTTTGCAAGGTATGTTTACTTGTGTTACCTGAGGGCCTAGAAAAAGTGATACCCTATTAGGGAAAAGTCAAAAATGGACGTATCTATCATAAATCACCAAAAATTTTATATCAATCCTTTTGAAAGTTGCTGTAGAAATACGAAACGCACTAATCTCTCGAGTAGATCCTCAAGTATTTCTAAGCGATGTATTTGTGTTACTTTAGGCATGGTGATATAAGTAATTTATAGATTTGTATGTCTTATTCTTTAGTGCTTGAAAATGAGAACCATACAAAATCGGCACACATTTAGAGCATTTACTCAGTGTGTACCATTTAAAACATCAAATTCTTAGATTGTATTATAATGTAGTATTTTAGCGTTAATTGGCTTTTTATACCTAGCTTTTTTGGACTCTTGAAAGAGGTTTCATAAATGTTTGTTGAGATAAAATAATATGCAAATCGTCAAACCTACTTTTGCGATAAACATGAAATGTCCATGCTGTTGTAAATTTTCAGCATCTTTCCTGCTATCAAGTGTTTGTGCGATCCTGCTAGTATCTTATGACCGTCTGGCGGCTGCAGCCCTTACAGCAGAAGCAAGGGTCACTATGAAAGCTGCTCCCATGTTGATCGTAGCCACGTGGATTTCTTCCTGTTTATTATCCCTGCCATGGACACTGAAGAGGGAGTATATCGTAAGTCATATGTTATTTTGACGATCCATATATTTTTCTTGATTTTATAATATTATTTGAGTTTTTCAACTGGAAATCTTGCATTCTTAAATTCTCTATGATGCAGTGCCAGATTTATGTGTAAATTCAGTGTCTATCTTTTATTTGCCTATTATCTGTTTCAGGTTCTTCTTCCTATTCTCCAATCCACCTTCCTTCCTTTTTCATTCTATTTAATTTCTCAAAAAGTATGAGATGCTGTTTAAGTCCTTAAATTGAAAGAAACTTTGTGACATATTGGTATTTTCTTTTCATAACAGGAACGACCGTGGATCGACTACTTGGAGTCTTTCTGCGTAGAAGATGTTCGAGTACTTGGCATTTACTGGCATTTCTTATTGATGCTGTTAGTATGGGTGCCTCTCGGTCTTATGCTTGTCACTGTAAGTTTATTACTTGGTACTTTTCTGAAAATGCATCACATATATACAGTCACTAGCACCAATAAGTGTACACTTTGCAATATTTTAAAGCATCAACGTTCTCCTGCCCTTATCCCAATTTATTTGGGGTCGGCGCAGCATGTCTTTTTCTTTCAGACTTCTCTATTACTCGTCATCTCAGCAGTCACCTCCTTTCTAGCCATACATCCTTCACACAGCCAAATTCAAATCAATTTATTGTTTTTCACTTAAAAGTTGTCAAGTAGGATCTATATTTAGGTGCTCGTGACTGTACACTTTTCAGAGTCTTATGTTTATTTAAGTAACATAGTTTATATCGAAAATGAACAATTTTGTACTACCAATTCTCTCATTCATTTTTTTTCTTTACGCTCTTTTCATTTTCACAGTACGGTACAATAATGTGGCGTCTGGAATGCAGTGTTCGGGAACTTTCTTCACGTGGAGGCGGTCAATCCATAGCCAGGGCCCGAAGCCGGGCATTACGGATTACTGCCTGTGTGTTGCTGACTGGGATTGCCTGTAGAGTGCCTTACACTGCTCTGATTTACTGGAGAAACCGCATGCGTTTGCAAATTAATGCAGTAAGTATATACAATTGGAAGGTAGTTTAATTCTAGCTCAACACTATTAAGAATCGTCTTATTTGAATTTCGATTCGATCAAGCTTATGAGCAGATTCGGAAATATTGTTATTATTGTAAGCCCAGTTTCTGTTTTCGTTGCAATTTCAGTCGAATCTTTCAAATAGGAGTCAAACTTGTCACACTTGCGCCATCTCCTTTTTGCGTACACAGTTGCTGGTTCCTGTTGCTCAGTATACAGTCTGTGACTACTTTCGCTCAATTCTGATTTTCAATGCGGCAAATGAGGCCTGCCCAGTTACGTTTTTATTTGTCGGTCTATGTCTGCGATTTGAAATAGTTATTTCGTTTTCATATCTACACCAAACATTTCAAAGCCGAAACGTTACAGAGCTTCACCGAGTCAAATATTTTACCTCATTATTATCTTCATGGTCTTTGTCTAACATTAAATCATTCTCTTTTTCCAGGTTGATGGTAGCTACGAAATAATGTGGTTTGCAGCCAACTACCTCATGTACTTGAACTGCGCTATCAATCCTCTTATCTACGGCTTCACTAATGCAAGATTCAGGAAAGCTATGGACAGGACCCCTGGCATCGCCTGCTTTAAGTTCGGGAGCTGGTGCTGCATGTGCACTATGGTTGGTCCATTTTATTACGTTATTCATTTGAAGTACACTTGTCGAGGTAGGCCCGTAAATGGATCAACATACAGAGACCCCTCCGCGGCTCTGAAAGCTCGTTATGCTTTTGATGTCGCTGTCATTTGTAGGTCTTAAACATCCTTTACGAGTAGTCAGATACAACTCCCATACCAAGAGATAACGTATTACCTAGTAACAGGGGTGCAGGAGTCAGGTAGGTAGTCGCTTCATGTAAAATACTGGTGTTCAGCTGCATTCAGTTAGGATGGAGTAGACCCCAACATAATTAGAACAGGACTAGGCAGATGATGATGATCTGGTAAGATTGACAGTAGTTGGAACAAGACTGGTTCTACTGGATCTGGTTACACTAATATCTTACCAACATAAAAAGCACAAGGCAGATTAGACAGGATGATGGTGATTCACACCTTTTATCTTGTTAAGTTTGCTCCGATGATAAGCTTTTATCAGACAATTGATTGAAACAACAGACAGCTTGTCGTATCAGGTTCAACATGGGTTAAACATCAAATTAAGAAGAATGAAGCTTACTCACCAATCGATATTTTAATCTTTTGTGATAACTGTGTTTAACATGTCTGGTTTCAGCTATCTAGATTTTATGTAAGATACCTATAGTTTATAATAGATAGTTTCGTTTTGTAATTGTCATGTTGAGAATTCAGTTTGGTACCCCATCGCTGGTGTTACCAACATAGCTTTAAGAGTAAGTATAGTAGCAAGCTGAAGTGGCAGTGAGCTGGTCATGTCTGTCGAAGGACCGGTAGCTGATGATGGAACTGACGAGTCCTGAATTACAGTGTGGAACGCACCCAAACTGGAACAATGACCCTAAAAATGTGGCTGAGACAGACTGGATGTGGAAGTGGACGGCAGGGCTTCAGGCGTAATTTGGGAAAGGCGTATGTCCAGCATGGGACGACCATAGGCGATTGGATCTGATGACGGTCCTTCGTTCACGATATCAAACGTTGTTGACTAATCATCTAAAATTTTGTCTGCAGTAACACGTGATAACAACAGTAATTTCAATTAGCTATGCAACTCCTGTTACTGTTATCAAAACTATTCATAATATTAAATTCTAAACAAAAAACAACCATAATTATGCAAAATACGCATTCAGATTTAGAGTTGCAGACACCATTCCGATTACACAATATTGCTACCTTTTCAGTTCAACAAAAAGCGAATCAAAATAGTGGACAAGAACACAGAAAAGGTCTTCGTGATAGGAAACTCTCCGAAGCCAAACAAGAGGCTTTCGAAGACTATAAAGAATATTCTACACATCAAGAAGGATTCTTTGGAGTTCAGCATCAAAGCAGATGAAGCTACTACCAAGCCCACTAAAATAACCCCTGTTAAAACTGAACAAGTTTGAGAGATGAGTAAAGGTGGAAGCACTAGCATAACCCGCGAAATTCATGCTGAACTTTTTCGTGAAAGAGTCATGCAATGGCGTTAAATGAACTTAGAGGCTTGTATTGATGATTTTAATGATTATAATTCTCTACTAGTTGTGTACTTGTTACGGTCGCAATCGACCAGAAAAAAGTCGAATCATATTTTGTTTAATATACCGCCTGACGTTGACCGGCAAATTGCAAAAAACTTAAGAAAAGTTATATTTCGCGGACTACCCTGGCGCTTCCACATTAAGGGTTCCGAACAGCATGTTTAGACTATGCCATTAATCTTTCAATAATATACAATTTTGACTATATGAGCACTTTCTAATGGTCGTTAGGTATGCTTCATCTCTTCATCTCTGTACCACCCAAAAAGGGACAATCTAGACACGTATTTTCAACCATAGCCAAATTAAATCATCTCCTCGTCATTCTTCTGCCCTTATACCAATTCATTATAATATGTAGGATTGGCGTAGCATGTCTTTTTCTTCCAAACTGTCTTCTCTATTAGTCGTTATCTCATGAGCTCCCTTTCTAGTCATAATTATCATCTTTTTTGTCAAGTAATAAAGCAATTACTGCTTCGACTATACTACGAGTATACTAGGTGGAAACTTGGAAAGGACACCGACGCACAAAAGGCTACCATCATTCTGAACCGGACCGCATATACATTTTTCATCGGTCATTTTTTTAAATTTGCTGTTTCCTACAAAAGTGCAGTACCTGTACGGTCAAAATGCATGGCACAGCTGGTGTTTTTTTAGTAACCGACGAGAAATTTCTATGTGCGAGGATTCAGAATGATGTGTCCCTTACACCCTGTATAATTTATTGTCAATTATTGCTTTGTTACTACTGATGGTATCATTCAATGTATTTGGGTAAGCATGTAAATAAATTCAAATTGCTTATTAGTCTTTAATCCAGTAACTGTATAAGTATTTTACAGTATTATTTTGAGTTCTCTGTATTATAGATATTAGTGTAGAGTACATATAATTACTATGATATATCTACTTAATTTTAAGTATACAGTTATACACCTATAAAATGTAATCGTAGTGTAATATTTCAATACAACAATACTACAATAATTTTGTGATTTTTGTATATTTGAAAAGAGATTCAAATATCTTAGAAATATTGTATTTAGTCGACATTTATTAAACTTTCAAAATTAAAAGACTTGCTTTCACAACATTAAAAACAAACAACAATGCTTATTCTGCATAGTAATCCCACTACTGGGACACAGGCTTCCTCTTTATGAGAGGGAACGGGCTGTAATCCACCACGCGTGCCCAGTGCGGGTTGGTAGATGTCACATATCTTCGAATATTTGATTCTAGGATATGCCCGATTCCTCGCCGTTTTGAGAGACAGTGGAGCCTGCTTGAGTTCGAAGCCACGACCTAAACGACTCGTAAGTAGAAGTCTTAACAACTGGGCCACGACTTCTTCAAAAATAACATATATCTGTCTTTTATGTCTCAAATGAAGGTTCTTCTGCGGTAGCGTCCAAGAGATAGGTGAGTTCGTTTATTTTAGCTTCCAATGTATCCTTCATGTGCGGTTCTATTCTTAGTATGTTGGTAGCCTCTTGAAGTAACACCAAGCTTTCCATTAGTTCATCCTGGAAATAAAAGAGTCAATTATTGCTTTAAAGAAAGTGGACCAAAATAATAACCCAGTGGTACCCTAGGGGCGACAAAAGAAATAAAGGGAAGACGACTTCAAACAAATGGCGGGCCCTAAGTGGCCCCGAACAGCTAGGGATCGAGCTGCATGGAAGTCCTTGGAGGAGGCCTTTGGCGAGAGACAAGCTGCTAACGAAAATTAAACCGATTACCGATATACTACAGAAACCATAATTAAGTGTAACAAATATTAATGTAAATAGTGAGTAGTATAACATGTAAGGATAAGATTGTAAAGAGTAACAGTAATAAAGGCTTATTTTATTTTATAGCTTTACAGGGTAATTTGCCACAAAACAAAAAATGAGTTTCTATTAAGTGTCCATAATCTCCGAAAAGCTTGAGTAAATACTGCTGGAAGTCGTTATAGAAATAGCATGAACGCCTTGAGAGCCCTGGAGAGCACGTTAAGCCGATGGTCCCGCTGTCAATTGTAGGTCTTTGACAGTTGTTTAGTAGTTAGTGGCCCGAAAGTCTGACATCCAGTCTTACCAAGGGGTATCGTATTACCCAATACTAACTAGGTTGTGGAGGTTAGATAGGCAGTCGCTCCATGTAAAATGCTGGTATTCAGCTGTATTTGGTTAGACTGGAAGCCTGACCCCAACATAGTTGGGAAATGGCTATAGGCAGATGCCTTGAAAGCGATTACCACTTGTCTAGGCTTCAGGACTTCTGAGTAATGCTGGGCTGGTCGTGGACGACGCATGGGGAGCTCTATGTCTATGTACAGCAGTGGATGTCATTCTGAATGAATCATTGTAATTGGCTTTTAATTATGACTAAAGCAGAAGAAGAAACTAAAGTTTACCGGAATTGTGGCAGGTTTCAATGTTCTATTGTTGTATTTATCAAAGAATCGCAAAAGAAAAGCGTCAGTAATTTTTTAACTTCCACAGAATCATCTAACACATTCTATGTGACAAATTGCAACAGATTTTTTTACAACACAATCATTTGAGACAATTGTGTCTCAGACACTTCAAACTAGTAATAACAATTCAAACATTTTAATAAACAACTAATTAATGTGTTGTTACTATCACAACACCCATTGCAGAACCCCAATCACACTTTTTTGAAGTGACAAAAATGTGCAACAAGATGGATGGTGTTAGAAACATGTTTTTTTTTTATAATAACATGTTTATCATCACGCTATTATAATATATAGGCCGTGTTGTCATGAGATGAGCATTTATTTAATCTGGCAATGATCCAAATTGTATAAAACGTAACGTAAGAAACAGAATGTTGAGCTATTATTATTATAGACTAGTTGTTGCCCGCGATCTTCGTTCGCGTAATTATTATTAAAAAAATATTAATTCCCTTTTTTAATCGGATTTTGTTATCATTTCAAGGTTTTAATTTTTTTGCACGGAACCCTAATTTTTTTTCTATAATAAAAGTAGCCTATGTTAGACCTTATAACATTAGCTATCTGCCAGTAAATGTCCCGTCAAAATCAATCAAGCCGTTTCGGAGATGAGCTCAACAAACAGAGAGACAAAAATTGAAAAAATTGTGTTTTTCTTATAAATGCTGTATATATTTTCATATATGCATTCAGTAAAAGCTGTTATTTTGATATTAGAAACAGACAGTTTAATTTTATTCATTGTATAAATAAAAATGTTACATAAGTATTAGAGAGAACTAAGTGTTCAATTAAAGATTGGAATGTCGCATTTAGTGGGTGATTACAATAAAACTAGGCACTGTAAATTTTATCTTAGTTATTTGGTTTGATAAAATTAAAACGTAATCCTGTTTGGCACCTCTTTGTGAACTCGAAATTGCTTCAGACTTTAATTTAGTTGAGAAAAGTTTTTATTTTTAATGACAATAATTAGAATACAATTACAGTAAGTACGCACGACGGCTAATCAAGCTAGACAAAACCAGATTTTTGTGGATCTCTCATTGTATAAGAAATCTCTACAAAGCGAGATCAAGTGATACTGGAAATGTAAAGCTTCATGCGCCGCCGTGTGTACTGTATAAGACGTCATCAATCATATAATAGCTACATAACATAATTATAATCCTCTAGAGGGTTACACATAATGTGTACCTACACCCATATTCGCCAATTATGTTAAAGTCTCAAGTAATATGAATTTGATCTTAATAGGGGATGATTCTAGAGGACCCAAATCCAGATTCCTGATGGAAAAATCTAATACCTAACGGTTTGCCGACCTGGGAATCAAACATAGGACCTCATGCTCAGCAGTTGCGCTTGCGACCACTAGACCAACGAGGCAACGAACTAGGGACGCTGTAGTATTTATAGAAATTGATATATATTTATAGTATTTTATATATTCTTGTAGTTTATCTTAGTATTAAAAATAAAATTATTTTCATAAGATTCACTGCTTGTCTCTGCATCACCCAAAGGTTGACTGGTAGAACATGCCTATGGCATTAAGTACGCCTCTGCACTTTGTGCTTGAAGTGTTAAATAAATAAATAATTTGCGTCGTGCACAAACCATCATCTGCCCAGCCTTTTCCCAACTATGTTAGGGTCGGTTTCCAGTCTAACCGGATGCAGCTGAATACCAGTATTTTACATTGGGCGACTGCCTATCTGACCGCCACAACCCAGTTAGTACTGGATAATACGATACCCCTTGATAAGACTGGTTGAAATACAATGGCACACCACTAGTATTTCTATGGTCGTGTACAGACCAGCATATACTCATTGATGATTACGGTTTTTAAAAACATTACTTTACGTAGTTATGGACGATAGCCGATAAAAAAATAAATGTATAGCGCAGATGCTTGTTCCATCCAACTATTTCTAAATGTAAATTATAAATGTCAACTGCGAGCGATGTAGAGTACTTGTCTAGTATCTTTTAGCTATTATTCTAGTCATAAACATCTGCCTAGCCTTTTTGCCAACTATATTGGTCCAGTCTAACCGGATGCAGCTGAATACCAGTTAAATGGAGCGACTGCCTATCTGAGGTCCGCAACCCAGTTAGTACTGGGTAATACGGTATCCCTTGGTAAGACTGGTTATCAGACTTTCCGGCCACTGACTACCTGTAACGACTGTCAAAGCTCTTCAAATGATTGCCGGGACCAACGATAGACCGACCTTGGTAAGCGTGGCTTAACCTGAAGATTGATCCGATCAGCTGTTATTATTTAGCCACGATATCCTTACTACATTACGAGTTAATAACAGCTTTTCAGTAATAAAACTTATACTGTCACTTACGGGATATCTTCCGTGATTGTTCATTATTTTGAGCTTCGATATTTCGACGCTGTTGAAAGCGCCATGATCGCAGGTGGACGCGGGTTGTGCGGGTATCAACCCGCGATCATGGCGCTTGTGTGGTAAGTGACAGTGTAAGTTTCGTTGTAAACCGTGAAAGCTTAAAACAGTGTTTTCAGTAATAGTTTTCAGAAGTATCAGGTATTTGTAAGTATTATCGCGACCTATTATTTTAGAATCCTTTCCTCGTAAATGCTCAATGCTTTTCCCAAATAATTTAAGTGTCGTGTCAAGAGCGATTTTCTTGTAGACTATCGCTGGTCCTTAAGACGTTTGTTGGATTAAGCAGCAGAAAGAAGGACTCTCATTTGGACTTCATATAAGTTGGTATTATACTTCATTAGGGTACACCTCTGCCCAAACCTTCGGAGATTACGGGCGTGATGTTATGATTGGACTGGTATTGATTATCTCTGATCCTCGGAATGAAAATATTGTAGAGGAAAAAAAGTATTGAAATACAAAGACTCCTAAGTCTTACCTGGGCACCAGCCTTTGTCAGCTTCCCGGTTTCATACTCTCTCTTAGTCTTCATTGTCATAGCAGCCTGCAGTTCTAGAAGTAAGGTCCCTCTGAACTTGGACCAGCCAGGTTCCAGTTTATCAGCAATCTCCAGCAATTCGTGGCAGAGGTCCACCTTCCTCCTGATGAGGGCGTTGGGCAGTTCTGCAAGGAAATAAGGGGCAGTTGAACTTCTGTAATGTGAATTTTTATGATTTGAAAAGTGGTGAATATAATACAAAAAGTGTACAAATATTTAACACTTGTGAGTTTCGAGAATGATTAATGATTATTTCCCTTACTCCACGTGATTGTGTGTCAAAAAATATATGGATCAAAATAAGAAAAACGTTTATTTGTACAACTACGCATGCCAAGGTATAATCAACCGTATTTCCTTGGTAAAAGTTTGACTGTGTAAGAGCCTTTATTTTGTAGCTTTCGAAGATTTAAATCGTTAGATGTGCACTCACTAAACTTAGGTCACGCGAAAGACCTATTCACGCTGAGAAGAGCTACCTCGCACATCTCGAATGGAACGATGGACACGATTTTCGGCATGAGTGAGTGAAACAATAGATACTATTTATACAAAATGTATCGAACAATTTTAATCTTTACTTCAAGTTCAACTATCTTTCTGACGCAAATACTATAGTCAGTGTCAAGGTAACCCATAAGTCGGATTGAATAAAAAACGGGTATCATTTAAGCTATCGCCAATTTAATTAGTTTTGTGTTTCTTAAATAATAGGGTTTGCCCTCAAAATAGTAGATTTGTCACCAAAATGTAGACACCAAACAATATAAAATCAATTCCACAATAAATAACCTAAAATCATGGAGATATAGGGTCTAGTACCAAATAAATGTTTTTGTATGTATTATAATAGGTTTGTAATCGATTTATTTGATGACAGATCTACCATTCTGAGCACAAAGCTATTATTTAAGGAATAAAACTATTATTATAAGAACGAAGTTATGTTCATCTAATGCACTACATTTTTATTGGTAATCCATCTCTTATTTTAAACATATGTATATTAACATTAATTTGATAATTCATACCTGGGAACACTTTTTGTTTATCTGAGAACGAAAATATTTCGTGACGATATAAATTTAGGTGACAAATATAAATTTTGGTGACAAGAAATATAGTTCCCATAAAAAACCATCCAAGTGCGAGTTGGACTCTCCTATGAAGGGTTCCGTACCATCGAAGTAGGGGAGCCCCTTTAATTTTCAATTTATTTTTATTATTTGCTGTCATAGCAGTAGCAGAAATACACATTCTGTGAAAATTTCAACTTTCTACCTATTACGGATCATGAGATACAGCCCGCTGACAGTCATACGGATGGTCTACGGACAGACAGACGGACAGTGGAGGCTTGGTATTAGGGTCCCGTTGGTTCCCCTTCATCATTTAATTAAACTAGGTACCAAATCCAAGTTCACGTGTTTAGATCGAAGCTAATGACTTCTTGAAATAGCATTCCTCATTTGTCAGCGTTCCAATATTTTTTTTTAAAGGAAAATTAGTTCAGTGATGGAATGTCGATAAAACAAGATATTTACTACACACTTACTACTTGGTCTTGCATACATAGATATATGTGTGTTTGCTTAGCGATGGGTCCTGACATCGAATCTCATTTAGTGCAAAAAGGCCCTTTTCCACCGCATTTAGTTGATTTTCACTCATACACACAATTTTCAACCAATTTTGCTTCTCTTTAATTCGTTTATCCATACTAATATTATAAAAACAAAAGTTTGTTTGTTTGTTACCTTTTCACGCCTAAACCACTGAACCGATTATCCTGAAATTTTGCATATACGTTGTCAGGTGTTCAGAAACGGACATAGGATACCTTTCATCCCGGAAAAAAGTACTGTTCTCGAAGAAAACAACAATAACGTTCTTATGATATTAGATGGCGCCACGTGTCTTTCGAATCAAGATTGAATTATATTATTACTAGCTGAGTACAACCCGAATTGATTGTCAAATTCTAAATTAACGGGAGCGAACCTGCGGGCAAAAGCTAGTTGTTTCTATAATTATAAATCATGCAGACAAAGGGACGTGGCGCCATCTAATATCATAAGAACGTTATTGTTGACAGCGGAGGCCTTAGTAATAGGGTCCCATTGGTTACCCTTCGGGTACGGAATTTAATCACCTACTCATTTAATTAAACTAGGTACCAAATCCAAGTTCACGTGTTTAGATCGAAGCTAATGACTTCTTGAAATAGCTTTCCTCATTTGTCAGCGTTCCAATAATTTTTTTTTAAAGGAAAATTAGTTCAGGTATGGAATGTCGATAAAACAAGATATTTACTACACACTTTACTACTTGGTCTTGCATACATAGATATTATTATGTGTATATGCTTAGCGATGGGTCCTGACATCGAATCTCATTTAGTGCAAAAAGGCCCTTTTCCACCGCATTTAGTTGATTTTCACTCATACACACAATTTTCAACCAATTTTGCTTCTCTTTAATTCGTTTATCCATACTAATATTATAAAAACAAAAGTTTGTTTGTTTGTTACCTTTTCACGCCTAAACCACTGAACCGATTATCCTGAAATTTTGCATATACGTTGTCAGGTGTTCAGAAACGGACATAGGATACCTTTCATCCCGGAAAAAAGTACTGTTCTCGAAGAAAACAACAATAACGCTCTTATGATAATAAATGGCGCCACGTGTCTTTCGAATCAGGATTGAACTATATTATTACTAGCAGAGTACATACAACCCGAATTTTTGTCAAATTCTAAATTAATGCGAGCGAAGCAGCGGGCAAAAGCTAGTTGTTTCAATAATTATAAATCCTTATATAGACAATAGGACATAAGTACGAGCCGTTTCAATACAGGACTGTTAGAAGGCAAAATTAATTATAGCCCAGGAAAAAAAAAATGTTAAAAGTGTAGCGTATCGATATTGAAAAACTGTGGGCGAGCGAACCATACAATGCGTAGGTTTCAGTTGCTATTAGTTTTCAAATCTTCGAAATGTTTACAAATTGATTTATGATGTGCTAAGAAGATTTTGTATCTGTGCAGTGTAAATCAATGGTTTTGATGGCACTTAGCTCTAATAGAGGTTAAAAACACATGTACTGTAAATATACGTCAATCACTAGATCTATTTTAACAACAACCAAATATATGTACCTGTTAAACTATATCCTTTATAGTTCCCATATATTTGTACCAATGCCAACTTGGCTTGCACTACTAAATGGTTGCTAGGATGTAACGTCTGGCTGTACTTCTCAATGAAATCTTCGAAGTCATTTGGATGTGTCTTGTTCAACCTCTGAAGATCTTGTTTCAACGCGTTGTTCCCCCACACCATCTGCTTGCTCAAAATATTATGATCACATTTCTCACACTTCCATGGCGCCTCTTCGTCTAATGGATTTGTTGAAACCAACATTGCTCCCCGATTATCAGCATTCTGGCCAAAAGCACCGTTACAAACAGAACAGTAAATATTTCCCAGATTGGTTCCAAATTCAGTCGGGTCCTTACATCTGTCGCATTCACAATCAAAGAATTTGTTCGTCTGAATATGCTTTCTCCTATCCAAAGTTCCCCACAAAGTTTGAGTATAGGTAGCAGTAATCAAGTCACCCTTGGATATCGGTACTGTTGCTATTACAGCCAAGTGGAAATCATCACCCATAAATATATGCCTCGTATTAGCTTTACAGCTATGGTCCATCATTGAAGCTGTCAAATAAATAGCCCGCAATCGCTTAGACCCATCTGGCGACCGTACATCGAAGGAGTTTGTGTCAAATATAGACGCGACCTTCAAAATAGTTTCTTCATCGAACGGCAACCCAAGCACTTGAACTATGAACGTCACCAAATTAGCCCTTAAAACTGTGTACAGAGGGGTGTTTATCCTATCTTCTAAATGAGACTCCAGATTCATTATGTTTTCATACTGGAGTGGGTTAGAGTGGTTCATCAACAATACTCTTAGTGGCGATATAACACAGTAGGCAGCTTGAACTTTGTTGGGGCCTTGGTATTTTATATCACATTTATATTTCCTATCTGTCATGGCTTTGCACTCCGGTTTGTGGATATCGGCACTTTCACACTCGGGGCCACACATCGGCCAGTTGCACTTCGAACATTTGTAATAGTCCCCAAATTCTCTCGGGTCCAAGTTTTTACCGCATGTCAAGCAGACGGTTGGGCACGTGATCCTTGGTCCTATCACAGCTGGTTTCTCTTTCAGGATCATTTCACCTTGTTGTATGTCTCTTGTGGCGACCATATGTCGTCCTAGCGTGTCTGAGTATTCGATTTTGAAGGCACAGCATTTGAATTTGTGGCCTTCTCTCCATCCCAGTTTCTGATGGGGTCTTGAGCAATAGTAGACGAGCTTGCAGCCCCCGCAGATTTGGTTTGCGGGTTGTTGGCAGACCTCACAGGCTGGCATTTTGCGAATTTTGTGGCACTAGATATTAGGCCGCAATGCACGCCCGCTCCGCTTGGTATCAAACACAATACTCGTTCTAAATAGACATGTATAATTAACAAGACAGTAAAGTCTCGGGAACAGTGCCAACACAATTGAGTATTAATGCTGTACCCTTTGTACAACATACGACTGACAATAATTATAATTTTAATGAATTCACGCTTTGCTTCAAAAACGTTAAAGAACCGGTTGACGTTAGGGGGAAATGAATATTGTTCTGAGCCAGAAAAGTTAATGACTGCACTCGTTTAATGCTTAAGATTTTATGAGTTTCTTCTATTTTGTTTTTGTAGACTGAAATGACCCAAACTTTGATTATCACGTAACTTCTTTTGTCTCATCCACTTTCGCGAATATGTTTCCTATAAGGTTCACAAGTAAAAAGCTATTCTATGTGTGTGTATGTACGTGTTTCTTCTATTTTGTTGTTGTTGACTGACATGACCCAAACTTTGATTATTACGTATCTTCTTTTGTCACATCCGCTTTCGCGAATATGCTTCCTATAAAGTTCACAAGTAAAAAGCTATCGATTGTAAACCCCACCCAGCACAGCAGCTGTTGTCAAAATGTTGTTCTGCCGTATGTCAGAAATGTTCGCTACACTACTGAGATTGACAGTTGAAGGTATTTTAGAAAAGTATGTTAAAGTATTTTAGGAAGCCCTGACACCTACTTTTCGTGACATGCAGATGCGGGTTTACTTGTACAATCAATATTTTTGTTGAACTCGGTTCTGTTTCCGTTCAGAAACGTTACATAATAAACAGAAGCAGCGATACCCTAATGGCAGCACGTGATATTCAGTAGTTCCTTCATAACCTCACGGTGAAATGTGCAAAGGCAATTGGGAATAAACGTCCCCAACCTCCATCAGATTTGAAATAATTGTCTTTCGAAGCGTCCCTGGCAGGTAAGATAGTTTTACTAAGGGGACATTCTTCATACATATAATTATGTATTGTTTACTTGGAATACCTGAATATTTCAACCTGATCTATGGTGATATTCTCCAACCCATCCCATCAATTTGGCAACTGAGAAAGACGACACATTCTTACATGTGAGGAATACCTGGAATATTCCTAGTCTAACCTAACTTATTAACTTAACCTAACCTTTAGTACTTAGACCTTTTTAGGCTGGTTCGATGTGGCGCAGGAGAATAGGACCTGGAAGGATATGGGGGAGGCCTTGGCCCAGCAGTGGGACATACAAGGTTATTGAAAAAAAAACCTTTAGTATCATTTTTTGTATATTACAAAAAAAATGACAAAAACAGTAAATTTTTTGCTGGCTTATTTTAATTACATTGAAATATTATCCTCTGACTGTTGGAAGGTGGGGATGGAGTCCATACTATTGGCAACATTACATTCGAACCGCCATCTGTGGACGACAGCCAAGAAACTGATATCAACGAAGGCAGTTTCATATTGCTGAGGTTCCTGCAGTGGGGGTACCTGAGGCTTCATAACGGCGAAGCGGAGCAGCTCTTGGGCTTTCGGATTTTGGATTGTTCTTGAAAAAATATTTTGATTGAAAAGAGTGTCCACGGAGTTTCTTGCCCATTCTTCACCATAGAGATCTACGCTTTGGAATGGGCAATCACAGTACTTTCACAAGTTATTATGCCTTGTGTCTAGGACTGTAGCTTCGCCTTCTTTGTTTTTCTTACATTCAAAAGTGCCTGTCATGGTCTAATTGACATAAATGCTTTGAGTTTGAGTTTCACTATTCTCACACTCGCTATCATTGATTGTTATTTTCTTGTACCTTACTTATTATTATAAATAAATAATGAACCAGTTGATTGTCTCGAATTTATTTAAAGTAAAATTAGTTTCTAACTTCACAATACAAAATCCCCCATAGTCCCCTATTTTTGTATACAGTGTAAGATTTCCAAAAACAAAATAACTTTAAAAGTAGGTAAGAAACTCTTTGTATAAAGAAGACTGTGCAAATAATAAAGTCCTGCATCAAGCGAACGTGTGTAACAGGTCTTAGAACTGTGTTGGATATGAAACAGCTGTTGATATGGTCTAGTGCAGAAAATTTGGCAAAGCAACGTCTTGGCTTCATAACATGCAGGCTATTCAACCGGTACGGTACTGTAAGTAATCTTTAGTAAAAATAGGTCTTTAAATTTGGGGCATGGTTAAGAGTTCAAAACTTTATATGAATGGATTCTGATTTTTTAAATATTATTATTACTCAATTTGCTTTGGAATCTTTTCTAGATTCATAGGCTAGTAGCGATTGTAATGATTTGGAAAAATACAGCCGTCAACCAAGCATTATGTACATGAAACTAAGTAACTATACGCAAAAATTATTGCTGGGAAACGACTTTTTTTCGGGGTGAAAAATCACGTTTTACGGTAGGTCTCATTCAAAACATTGTGCTGATGAATGAATTGAATAGTACGAGGGTCGTGGAGGTGTTTAAAATAGTAGTCAATAAATCTTACATTAAAAACATATATTAAAAAAAAAAGTGAAAAAGTTGGAACTTTGACCCCCAATATCTCCGTAACTAGAAGGTTCCCAGGTATGGTCTAGAACAAAAAATGATAGCAATGACAGGGAAAATAATTGCCTTTTGGCTTCGTTAAGGGTCTTTCCAAAAAAGAGGGAATTAAAAGTAAGTAGGTGAGTAGGTACTTGATAGTGTTTCGAACTGACAAAAGTTTGCTGGAGGTTAAATAGAAATATAACATCTAATTTCTGTATTTCTCCGAAGAGTTTTTATTCCCTTTTGTTATCAATACAATAAAGATATTGAAGCTTTAAAAAATAGCAATGAATGCTCATTCCTAAGTTTTTATACACCTCTCAAACAAAACTCCACGGAAAGCATTTTTCATAGGGAAACTGCCGAATGTTTTTTTTAGTCCATTCACATATCTGTGTGTTACGCAATGAAAACCTATACTCAGTCACACATAGAGCGAGCCTCAGTTGCTCGTGCGCAGTTGTTCCGTAGAAGAAAAAAGTGATTTTTTTCAGAAGTTGTGAGACGGTATTATCTAGTGGTATTTTAGTGCTCAATAATTTTAAAGGATAAAAATATGACTGAAAATATGTGAGTATATTTTTTTTTCAACTAAAATACCTGGAGAATATTTCCCTAAATGTGAAATTTTAAACATAAATATCACTTTTTAAAATGAAATCAATTATAAGGCTACACAAAAATACTATAATAATAGTCAAGATTATAATATAAGTGCCAAATTATATTATAGAAGCACCTAATTAAAGTATAACAGCGACTAGTTTTAAAAATACGACATTATTTTTAACTATTAAACAGACTGAACCTAAAAACATGATAATATAATCTGATCCATATATCTGTAATCATCAGATTCGTGTCTAGGTCTTCTCGATTTACTGCCAAAATGACGTCATGATCATAATAGGACTTGCACCGAAATAGAATCTGTAAGCAATTGTGTTTCCACAGATTGAGAACAATCGTCTACATGAAATAATAATATTGGTAATGATTTTAACCACTAAGCTATGAGTGGATCCAAAAATAAAAGAAGGAAATCTGTTAAGTTTCATTCTGAACTTTAATTATATAAATATAAATGACTAGCAGCCCGTCCCGGCTTATATATATTTATTTTCCTCTAAATCCCCCCTTCCCCATTTGTTTTTCTAGTAATAAATATAGCCTATATTACTCAGGGTGAATGTAGCTTTATAATGGTGAAAAATTTTTTGAAATCGGCACAGTAGTTTTTGAGTTTATTCATTACAAACATACACACACACAAAATTACAAATCTTTCCTCTTTATAATATTAGTAAGATAAACCTAAAGAAAAAAGATAAAGAAAAACCTAAAGAAAAAAAGATAAAAAAAAACCTAAAGAAACGAGGAATGGATTGTGTGAGGAATGATATGAAAGATAAAGCAGTAAATGATAGCGTGACGGTTGACAGAGGAGAATGGAAGAAAAAAACGTGTTGCGCCGACCCCAAGTAACATGGGACAAGGACAGGAAGATGATGATGAAATTATAAACCTTAGCATATTCTTTGCATTAAAGCTCTCTCAGACATGGCGTTCTTTCAGTAGACCAAAAGACCAATCCTTTAAACCCTCAATTTGGCTAAAGTTCTAACTGAAGTGATAGATCAGAAAGTTTCGCAGACCTGATCGCCGCGCCGATCGTATTCCCGAGTACCTATCGGATAGCACACATGTCGAAACTCGCAAACGATTCGAATGACATGGTGACCTAGATTTTGAACACAGACCAAGATACATACCTATCTGATCATTCTATGAAAGCAAAGAAACCTCTGAAGACTACTCTGAATCTTCTTATAGTAGTTTATCTGGGAGACACTAAAAACACTAAGACCAGATTTCATTAATGAAACTGAACGCGATTAGCAAATCTAAACGTCGTTCAAGAGCTGGCAGTGTGAATATTCCGTAGTAATGAGATACAGGCAGCTCTTAACCCTTTCGATGCCCAGCACCTAGCATATGGGTCCAACAATAATTCATTCGTGTGCCCACAACCCGTATCCGAGTCTTCGTTATAAAAAATGGTAATTTTAAAATACAAGTAATTTATAGCTAATTATAACGAAGACTCGGATACGGGTTGTGGGCACACGAATTAATTATTGTTGGACCCATATGCTGGGTGCTGGGCACCGAAAGGGTTAAGCGCCTTTTAGACATACTGATCACGTTCAGTTTCATTAGTGAAATCTGCTCTAAGAAAGCCCAAAAGAATGCAAAACATGTTTTCTACGAACCATCGTTTAACAGATGCCTCCTAAAATAGAATAGTGTAACCCATTTAAATGTTTAGCTCCGTGGAAAAGTGCAGCTTTTGCCAAATATAATTTATGTTTGGACAAACTGAATGTCTGAGATAATTTATTGCATCTATATGACTGTCGTGTTTTACGATTAAACGTTGCGTGCGCGTCTTGAAAATTTGTGTTTTTGGGTTAACTATTTTGTTAATATTAAATGTTGTTGTTTGCGAACGCTTAAAATCACTTGAGAACGGTTCTTTATTTTTTTTACTGGAATTGAAATATCGTTTCTGAGATTTTGAAAATGGTTACTAGAACTGAGTAAAGCAACGAGGATTCAAAATGTAACGTTATGTAATGTGATTGAAATTATCGTTTTATTTTGAATACATTTTTTATAGTAGATGACGAACTTTACGAAAAAATACTTCGTGAACATTTACAACCTATGTATATTTTGTGAATGCAGTTTTCCATGTTGATAGAAAACTACATGTGGAGACATAATCCATCCTGGGTTATGTCTCCTAACTTTGACCCCTCAAATTAATAAAAGAAAAGGTTTAGGTTAAATAAAAAATTAATTAAATTAAATTTATTTCTTTAGAATTTAATTAAATGTTATTAAATTCTCAACAAGCTTAGGGCCTGTTTATAATTTTTACAGACGCACTATTCCAATTTGTAGGCTGCTGTACCTACCTACATTCCTCATCAAATTTTTTCTGTAGCATAGTCGTTTTTTCAAAGTCAAATAAGTGCACATGTATTTGTTTCTATCAAATAAATACGACTGGCACTGTACTAGATCATTACTCTCTTAATTAGAACCTTGACATCGATGTAATTCATGTAACAGAGTGGACACTGCCAACTTGTCTCATCTGACGAATGTGTCGATTACTTGTGATTTATTTAGACCATTCTTGCAATTAGGTGCAATATATCTTGTATCTTCTTCTACTATGCTGTGCAATTTTATTATGTTTGATATTGTCTTGGTCATTGAACTGTGTGCTTGGTTTGCGTTCAAGATACTTACTTCTTTGGATTTTTTGTTGGATTTTGGTTATTTTTTTTAGGGTTCCGTACTTCAAAAGGAAAAAAACAGAACCCTTATAGGATCTCTTCGTTGTCTGTCTGTCTGTCCGTCTGTCTGTCAAGACCCTTTATCTCGTAAACGCGTAGAGGTATCGAGTTGAAATTAAAACTATATACTCAAATCTACAGTCCCTTGAAGCTGTGAAAAGAATCAAACTTCTAAGTTAACGTAAAGAAAAGATACGGCCGTTTATGCCGCAAAAAACGTATATTTTGACACTCTCGAGGGAATAAAAAAATATAATTAGGTTACCGTTGACCTAGAACTATGAAATTTGGCAAGAAGCAATGTCTTACAGCACATGTAAAGGAAAACATCTGAAAATCGAAAATACGTTGTTTAATAACAAAATATGTAGGTACCTACAAGTTTCGAATTCTCAGTGCGCGAGTCCAACTCGCACTTGGCCGGTTTTTTTCAATTAAGTTTCCATTTAGAACTTGTCACGAGAACCATTTGATTGTCCTTCCTTACTTTTAATTATAGGCAAAAGTTTTTTTTTTTTGTCAGGATGAGTTGTCCCACTCCCAGGCAAAGGCCGCCCCCAAAAGTTTCAAAAATTGATTGCTGAAAATAGCTAGGTGAATCTCAACCAGTTCTAGATCGATTTTGTTCTTGAAAGATAGTTTTAAATCACCTGATCAAAAGTTTATTTTGATTATTATTATAATATTGTTTATTTTGCAGAAACATGGGGCAAGAAAATGGTGCCACTGATTTGACGTACATTGTAAGTTTTCTATATTCTTTATATTATATAGAATACCCATCACATAATTCTAAGTATATTTTCTTCTTTAAAAATGAACTGAAATGAATTTGTGATAGAAAATATTAGTTAAAATCTTCAGCCAAAAAGTTGGCAACGTCGCAAATAGCTGTCAAATATTTAACTGTTTTTATTACTTTGGCTATATTACTGTATGGAAATAAGAAATATGGCTAACTAGTGAACTAGAATTAATAATGAATTATAATATTAATAATGAATTGCAACGTAGCCCACTTTCTGTATAAACGCTCTTAACGCCAAGTGAAAAAGACCCAATACCTACAATTTAGAAACACGACATCTACCGGGTCATCAGTTAACTAGTTACCTTACTCCTTTGCACATCTTAGTTCGCTGCCGCTGTGATTCCTAGTCGTTCAAATGTTAGACGTACTTCATAATGCATTGCTTTCACTGTTACTAGATGGCGGTATTCATCATTCATCTCATCACCATATTTTTCGAAAGAGACTGGATCCTGCGACGCAGGGTATCCTAGTGCAGGTTCCAGTGTCACATCTTAGTGTAACTGTTTTTTTTATCGTTCATTAATTTTTTTCTACACCTGATTATGGACCTTACCGTGGGGCTTTATAGACTTCGACGTTTTGTGACTTCCAAATTTGTGGTTGTTATCCGCAGAGAAGATTACCGTTAGTTCCCTTAAAAACGGCTTACTAGAATCATCCTTCATGAAGCCCACGGCAAAAGAGAAGCCGGTCTCTTTCAGCTAGGAATAAATTATATTGGTACGGAAATTTAAAATGTTTTCCTGTATGAATGTTTCTGAAACCAGACATACATGAAAGTATGTGACTCTCTAAGAAACTTGAGTACTCACTTTTTCATTGTGAAGATTTTGACGAAGACTGAAACCTGTACAGGAATAAAAAAAATTGTAATGTCCTGTGTTAGGTACCTGTGTATGAATAAATAATAATTATTATTTATTAGGTATTTCAGAACATTTAATAACACTGTACCTCTTTTTTATCGAATAATATAATTATGTATTTACAAAGTCGTTTCAAAATAAAATAAAAGAGATGGCTACTCTATTTAAAAATAATAATTTTGAAAAACAAAAGTTTTATTATTTTTACGAATAAACTCGTCAGTTGGTTTTTTTTTTCAATACCCTTTGTATGTCCCACTCCTGGGCAAAGACCTCCCCAGATCCTACCAGGTACTCTTCTCCTGCGCCACCTCGAACCAGCCTTCATGATGCGTGTCTAGTTCATCTATTAAATAAACGTATCCGAACAAACTACTTACAAAAATAAAAATATTAATTTCTACAATCCTTTTCCAGGCTCATACGTCAGAAGAGCTGGGTAGATACCTCGTGGCCTCCCGAGACCTTACTCCAGGAGATTTGGTCTTGAGTGAAAGACCTCTGGTCTTTGGACCCAAAGGTTTGCTAGACCCAGAAGCGATCATGCCCTGCGTTGGATGCTATAAACCGGTCCTAACAGAAGCTGGTGAGAGATGTGCTAGGTAAGTTTTTATTTTATTTTACCAGTAGGTAAGTGGTTCTTTGGTGCGTTTCATTGAGAGAAGTAGAAAGAGAGTAGAAAGGCTTCTGCCTACACTGTAGTATATAAGGTCCTATTAAAATAGATGGACAAACTTTTAGAAATCCCATTGTCCATTACATTCACCATTGTCCTTATTTTGGTAGTCTGAATGGTAAAAAAAAATAAGAAAAACCATTAGATACTTACAAGAAAAAATTTCAGCTAACGAAAATACGCAAAAAAAATTAGTTAACTGAAAGTTACTATGGTTAAATACAGAATTATATTAACAGAACTGACTGGACTACCTACAAGAACGCGTGTGGCAAGACGCGAGTGCAAGTACCTACTCATAATGGATGTGTTTATTTATTCTAGAGTGCCAGCAATTTATTATTTAAGGTCAAAATAAAATCACTTTAATCAGTGTTTTTTTTTGCTTCGATATCTTTGGTTAGACGTACTGAACGCTGTGTTAAAATTTGTCGATCTATTTTAATGGGATCTTATATACAATGTCGCCCATGCGCATGTGACCGCCCGTAATTTTCTGAATATTCATGAAGAAATGTCGAAAATAAACTTTAAAAGGGGGGGTCTATCTACAACATTTTTCATGTTATTCAATTTTTAATTTTTTAAGTATAGTTTGTAGATTTGCTTTCTATTTTTTAACACATCTCCGAAGTTTATGGGTCGATTTGGATTCTGTTTATTATTTATAAAAGCTTATGAGTTATTTTAACAGGTTAATTAACATTTTTACTAAAAATTATCGACGACGAAAAAAAAAACAGAATCGAAGTCATTTTTCCGGTGAAAAATTGTGTATTTATTTTAAAAAAAATAGTGTAAGTCCATAAATTAACCCGATAGGAAGACTTTTTTAATCATTATTTGTAATCTACTACATAACAGCTACAAATTCACAGAACATTATTGATACCTAACTGTAACTAAATCCAAGGTAAAACTCTTAAAACTCTGATGAGTCAAATTTAGTAAAAGAAAACGTGAAAGTCAATTGAATGTTGCTCTTAGCAGGGAGTACTAAAAGGTCAAACTAATACTGAGGATGATAATGGAATTAAAAACAAACAAGCAATAGCCAGATTTTTACTAAAAAATAAAAAATACAAGAATTTTTAATTAATTAGATTTTCGAAATGGCCCCCACCCTCCTGTAAACAAACCAAAGCCCTCATGGCAACACTTTTGATTGTACGACGTAATTCTTTACGGTTTTCTTTTATTTCCGCAGCAGCAGCAAAAATCCTAGCCGTTAATTGCTCGCGGCTTTCGAAGGGCACGGCATACACTTTTTGTTTCATGTAGCCCCATAGATAAAAATCTAAGGGTGTAAGATCGAGAGATCGCGGCAGCCAAGCAATGGCACCTCCTCTGCCAATCCGCCACGGATAATTTTGATTTAAATAATCACGAACTAGTGCGAAGTGTGCTGGAGCTCTATCTAATTGCAGATACATCCGCCTTCTTGTATCCAGCGGTACTTCCTCCAAAAGCAGCGGCAACGTATTGACTATAAAATCTAAAAACGCGTGTTGATCTAGTCTGTTTGGTAACACGAAAGGGCCAACAAGTTCATCGTCAATCATTCCAGCCCATAAATTTATGGAAAATTGAGTCTGGAAAGTTGTTTCCCTAATGACGTGTGGATTTTCAGTGACCCACACATGAAGATTGCGATGATTTGTTATACCCGCCCTTGTTTTTTCTTTAGAGATAGGTATCAACAATGTTCTGTGAATTTGTAGCTGTTATGTAGTAGATTTTGTAATTAACGGCTAGGATTTTTGCTGCTGCTGCGGAAATAAAAGAAAACCGTAAAGAATTACGTCGTACAATCAAAAGTGTTGCCATGAGGGCTTTGGTTTGTTTACAGGAGGGTGGGGGCCATTTCGAAAATCTAATTAATTAAAAATTCTTGTATTTTTTATTTTTTAGTAAAAATCTGGCTATTGCTTGTTTGTTTTTAATTCCATTATCATCCTCAGTATTAGTTTGACCTTTTAGTACTCACTGCTAAGAGCAACATTCAATTGACTTTCACGTTTTCTTTTACTAAATTTGACTCATCAGAGTTTTAAGAGTTTTACCTTGGATTTAGTTACAGTTAGGTATCAATAATGTTCTGTGAATTTGTAGCTGTTATGTAGTAGATTACAAATAATGATTAAAAAAGTCTTCCTATCGGGTTAATTTATGGACTTACACTATTTTTTTTTAAATAAATACACAATTTTTCACCGAAAAAATGACTTCGATTCTGTTTTTTTTTTCGTCGTCGATAATTTTTAGTAAAAATGTTAATTAACCTGTTAAAATAACTCATAAGCTTTTATAAATAATAAACAGAATCCAAATCGACCCATAAACTTCGGAGATGTGTTAAAAAATAAAAAGCAAATATACAAACTATACTTAAAAAATTAAAAATTGAATAACATGAAAAATGTTGTAGATAGACCCCCCCTTTTAAAGTTTATTTTCGACATTTCTTCATGAATATTCAGAAAATTACGGGCGGTCACATGCGCATGGGCGACATTGTATAATCAGTTCAAGGAAAATTTGATTTAAAGCTGTATTATTGGGCTCCGATTGTCACTACTTATTTTGGTCGGCACAAAAATAATACAATTGGTAGGGTAAAATTAGGCAAATAATTGTTTTCAATATCATTTTGGTAAGATCAGTAGTTTTCATGATCAAAAACCACCGATGAATATGATGCAAAAACTAACGTTCCATACATGGAATTATTGAATTAATAATTGTCAAACTGTTAAGTTAATGGTGTCTTAAAATACAAATAATTAGATCATTTATATTGCCCACAGATGCGGCTGGCCAGTCTGTTCAGGAAATTGTCCCGGGCTTAAGGATCCCAGGCATCACGCTGCGGAGTGCGAGATCCTCAGTCTGAGACCAGAGTGTGTGGTCAATGATATGGCTGACTACTACAGGTAATTTTAATAATATTACAGCCATCTTATCTTCAAGCTCACGTAGCGTGGCTATTTCTATTTCTACTCCACAAAGACAAAGTGGCCTTTTCTTTATTTTTGTTTTTTTTATATCGCACTGTAGTAAACTGGTTTTTTTATTCTTCCTTTTTTACGATGGTAATTCAGCAGACAAACTTATTACTAAAAAAAAAGCGTATTAAAATAAACTAATACCAAAACGACATAATTTTCAACAAAAACAATCAGCAATTGCCAGCAAATGAACGACTGGTGTTTGATATTTTCAGGCACGATGCTCTCCTCCCATTGAGATGTGTTCTGCTACAGAAGACAGATCCAGAAGGTTGGAAGAAACTGCTTGAGATGCAGTCGCACATGGAATGTCGAACACCTGGCACCGAGGCATACGAGTACGTAAATAACTGATTATGACAAGTAGAGCATTCTTCATAACAAACTTTTATGTCATTTTTGCTCATATTATCAAAATCTTCGAAGATCCTACCAGATCACAATCCCAATATGCCTTGTAATTCCTAGATATCTAAAAATACATCACAAAACAATTCAGAAAGTACAATAACATGTTTTTGAATGTTTTAAACATATAAAAAAATATTTTTATTGTTTCAGTGAGGCGGACGAATTTATCGTCCAGTACATCTTGAACAACTTCATCAGCAAACTGGAAGATAAAGAAAAGAAAGCTCACGAAGTCACTCCTGAATTACTACACAGAATTTGTGGAATCATTGACACCAACGCTTTAGAGATTCGTCTGCCAGAAGGAGCTGAACTGAATGCCTTGTATAATGATACTTGCAAAATGGAACACAGTTGTTTACCAAACACTAAGCATACTTTCACTCTAACCCCAAAAGATAGAAAAGATTTCTGTAAAATAACTTTAAAGGCTGTAGTCCCAATAGTAAAGGATGACCACATATCGACAATGTACAGTCACGCTTTATGGGGTACTCAAGCCAGAAGACAGCACCTAAAGGACACGAAATTCTTCTCATGTAAATGTACAAGGTGTAGTGACCCCACTGAACTTGGTACATATCTAAGTGCTATGAAATGCTTAGGTGATGGAATTAATCCTTGTGATGGAATTCATTTACCAGAGGATCCTTTAGATGATGATACCGATTGGTCTTGTAGCAAATGTCCAGCCAAAGTAAGCAATTCTCAAGTGAATATGGTTATTTCACAAATGGGAGAAGATGTGGAGAATCTTCTTATGGTGGGAGGAGGCTCTGTGACAGAATTGGAGAATCAGCTCAGCAGATTATCAATCTTTCTCCATCCTAATCATTACCATATGTATACAATAAAGCATTCTCTGGTACAATTGTATGGAAGACGGCAAGGTTATACGTCACGAGAAATTTTAGATAAGAAAATAAACATGTGTAGAGAACTCTTAGCGATAACGAAGATTCTAGATCCAGGAAATGCTAGGCTTAGCTTGTATAACAGTGTCTTACAGCACGAATTACATTCTGCTATAATTATGAAGTTCAGAAATCCCAAAAAAGGTGAAAATTTTAAGCCTTTGTTGATTGAAGCGAAACTGGCAATAGAAGATGCTTTAAACTGTCTAAAGGATGATACGGAAGAAGTCTCTGGAAAGAAGCTCCAATCGGTCATTGAAATCAGTAAACGAGAATTTGAGAAGTTTTGTAAGCAGAAGAAATTGGATGTTTGATATAATTTTATTAAATTGATATTTATTTATTTATACTTGTTCTTTTATATCTTTGTTCATTCCTTTTCGCCCAGGTCGGCTTTCAGTCGTACCGGATGCAGCCGAATACCAACATTTTACATGGAGCTATTGCCTCTCTAACCTCCATAACTCAATAAGTGGGTAATACGGTACCCCTTCCTAAGACTGTTTATCAGAATTTCGGGCCACTGACTACCTGTAACGACCGTCAAAGATCTACACATGACAGCCGGAACCAATGGCTTAACGTGCAAAAAATCGTTTGTCTGTGATCATCATTATAAAGGGTGTAAATAGACCCTTAACGAAGCCGAAAGGCACTTGTTCTCCCCGATATTGCAATCATTTTTTTGTTCTAGACCATACCTGGGAACCTTCTAGTTACGAAGTTATTGGGGGTCAAAGTTCCGACTTTTTCACAAGTTTTTTTTTAATAATAATAATCCGTACTATCCTATTAATCCGGCATAAAGCCGAGCTACATAAAAGTATAAAAAGAATAATAATAATAATAATCATTTATTTCGGACATAATTAAAAATCCATAATGAGTTAGTAACAGAAAAACTTACAACTATGTTAGTAACCTTAAAACAAAATAAATTAATCAAAAAAGTTTAATTCATAAATCTCCCCTCTGCACCGGGCCAGCAGGCATGCCTACGGGACCAGTGCGCCAGGAAAGGGCAGTCTGGTCTTTCAGCAATAACGCTTAGGATGCTGTTGGGACTCCCACGTATCCTACGCATCAAGGAGGCCGCCCTTTTGCGCATGATAGCCTCAAAATATCTATGCCTGCCTCAGCAAACATGCCCGACACAAATTTAAATACATTTTTAAATACATTTTTTTAAGGTTATAACTTTACTTTAAATACCTCCATGATCCGTTTACTATTCCTTGCATCCATAGGCACAATGTTTTGAATGCGTTACATTGAGTTTTACCGGAAAAGGTTATTTTTCACCCCAAAAAAAAAATTCGTTTCCCAGCAATAATTTTTGTGTAGGGTTACTTAGTTTGATGTACAGAATGCTTGGTTAACGGCTTCGTGAAGGGTCTGTTTACATCCTGTAGATATTTCAAGCTATCAAAAATAATCTTTAATTTAATGTAAGAAGAGATAAATAGCAAACTACGTGCAGGTTCGCCCCTGTGACTATTCGATTTATTGAGCATTGCACAATAGAAAGCTATACTCAGTCCTTCGAAGACAGAGTGACAGTTGCCCGTGCGCATTGGCTTTGAATTACAGTCAATAAAAAAGAAATAAACTTATTGCGTAGCGCGACAGAGTATCATGTTGTCTTAGCTATGTAGCTCATGTTGTATAGCAGTCTACTTAATACCTGCGATTTTGAAGTGCTGTTAATTTGAGTGTTACCATTTATAATATTTTTATTAATGAATGTAAGTAAGTTTTTTTTTAATTATTTTGACAGATCCAAGTTGTAAACAACGAAGGTAAAACGATGAAATAATTGAAGCTTAAGTAGAAAAACAAACAATTTAAACTTAAGAATTTTTTATTGTCTACGTGTTCAGCATTAGCTGCCAATCGGTCGTCAATCAATAAATGGGGCTAATTACCCACCAGAATAGAAACTAAGAGCTTTTGTATAGTTCATTGTAGCCACAGAATTCATTGTTGATCTTGTATGAGGTTTATACCAGTTATTCGTCTTCATTAAATTCACGATTGTCTTGGTGTTAAGGGTGTACCAACGCTTACATGGTGTAGGCGTTCTGTTAGGTAACCAAATCTTTCTGATTCACCATTTTCTTGTTACAAAATAATATTTCCTTAACAGTATATTTATGAGTTTGTTCTCCTTCCTCATCCCTCATCAGGTAAATATGGTTTAAAATCCGAAGGTTCAATAGTGTAACTGGGATCTACCTCACAACCTAAGTTTTCCATTCTGATCCTACGTATACAGTCGCCAGCGCATCAAGTTACAAGTGTCAAATCTTCTCATCCGATTTTGAGCTTAATCTTCAAGAAATTATGGTTTAAAATCATTTGAAGATATTTGACAGTTTGTGGTAATTTGATGTGCTGGCGCCTTACATAAATTATTAAATATTTCTTAAAAAATAAAAATAAAACATTAAAAAATAGCGGTCCACCGGTGTCGGGAGCTCGTCCAAGCTACTGGTGGTTAGGGCTCCAGAGACAGGAACCCTAACCACCGGTTATTTATTTAGATATTTATTTATGTGACGCTTAATACCTATTCGAGAAAACGAGCCCAAACAGTTTAGGTACGCAAGTGTTGTGGTGATCGCCGCTTTTCATGACAAAACCGCTTTCAAACATAAAATTGATACAAAATGCAATGTGGAAATCTCAACACCTCTCTCCAACGCTTATTTGATGCCGTTTGGACAATCAAAATAGATTTACGTGACAGTCGACGCCCCAACTGAATTAGTGACGCGTTAGTATCAACTGAACGAGCACAATAGAGCATTATTCAGATAGCTAAGGAGACACGTTGACTGATGCTGTACTGTCTGGCTGATTGCCAAGAACAACGGTTTATATGGAGTCTGATTGTATTTGGATTATGCAATTTGATTGGTTTAGAATTATGTCAAGTGAGCTTAGAGTGTGCGTTGTTCAACAAGAGTCTAGCTATAAACTCCTGATGCTGATTTTGTCTTGTTGAAGAACGTCTGTCCAGCTTAAGTATGACAAATGCGGAATAACTGATAAAACTACTTGAGAACTGGCTAAGAATAGTGATTTATTAATAAACTTAACTTACTCTTTACTTTAATGGAACTTTTACACCCATTATTATACCTACTGACAGGCATTCCAGTGTCACTGAGACACTTTCACTGTCACTTCTCTTTCTCTCTCAAACGATCTATTACCTAACCATCCATGTTAACTTCTGCTTTCTCGTTATATTTTACCGAATGTGTTCCATTTTTCAGAAACATGGATCAGTCAAATGGAAACAGAGAACTGGCTTATCATCTGGTAAGTTTTGTGACTGACAAAAATCATGACCCATCCGAAAACCTGCAAAAAGTTTCCGATTTAAAGGTTATAATAATCGAATTATCATTTATAGCCGAAACCACAACTTCCCCCCAATCACCCCCAATCGCAACAAATATATAATCACCCCCTCAATCGCAACAAATAAGACAGGAACGCCATCATTCGATTTGTCTGTATAGTGTTTAGCATCACACGACCGATTCGATTCAGTTACTCTAGCCGCTCACAGATGTCACTACGAAATGGTGTGTCATACAGTTACTAGATGGCGCTACTTGTTCAAAATCTTGATACTGCTTGAAATAAATGATGAGAATGAAAAAAAAGATTGCACGTATTCTAGTTTCATGATTGTTTAGCGGTTAAATTAAATCTGTGTGGTGAATAAAGACATAAGTAGAAAAAGAGCAATCTACCTATTATTTGCCAATGGGTAGTAATTAACTGAGTGAAAATAAATTCAAAAAAATACCTACTGAAATACTGAGAGGGCGAATACAGGGGGTATTCTTCAAAGCGCAACCATGATGACAAATAGAGATGGGTATGATGGATTCATTAACGATATAAAGTGTGTAAAAAGACCCTTAACGAAGCCGAAAGGCACTTGTTCTCCCCGTCATTGCGATATTGTTTTTGTTCTACACCATACCTGGGAACCTTCTAGTTTCGGAGATATTGGGGGTCAAAGTTCCAACTTTTTGACAAGTTTTTTTTAAATACATGTTTCTACTCTAAGATTTTTACTTTAATCACCTTCACGACCCCCGTACTATTCAATCCATCCATCAGCACAATGTTTTGAGTGCGTTATATTGAGTTTTACCGTAAAAAGTGATTTTTCACCCCAAAAAAAAAAGTCGTTTCCCAGCAATATTTTTTGCGTAAAGTTACTTAGTTTGATGTACTGAATGCTTGGTTGACGGCTTCGTGAAGGGTCTGTTTACACGCTGTATTTCATTATGGTTGCGGTTTGAGGAATAATTTTGTTGCGCTTAGTTGGTTGCGCTTAAAAATAGTTGCGCTTTGAGGGATTCCCCGAAAACAGATGTTTAAAACGGCAACTTGAAAATACAAATTTGAAGTACCTACTAGTTGTTCAATACGATCAGTGTGATAATTCAAGGACTCAGAAAAAAAACGAGAACAAGCTTATTAACCACTAGATTGTAGATAAGGCGTAGTCGACGACGGATTAGTCGCCAATAAAAAATTTATTATTCACCAGATACATTATAATTTCTCTTTGCCAATTGTGCTAACTAAAGCAATATAATTATTATTTTACGCAAACATGTCACCTAATTTCAGGCTCAAACATCGGATGACCTAGGCAGGCATCTCGTCGCCTCCCGAGACCTATATCCAGGAGATGTAGTCCTGACTGAAAGACCTCTGGTATTTGGACCCAAGGCTATGTTAGACCCTGAAGCGGCTATGCCTTGCGTCGGCTGTTACAAACCAGTCTTCACAGAAACTGGTGAAAGATGTGCAAAGTAAGTTTTTGATGAGTTCCTGTTTAAAAAAGATTTTTTGAGGACCTATACATGGTGCCCTTCCACATGTTGACTCTCCTGGGCAAAGGCCTCCCTCTATTCTTTCCAATTCTCGCGAACCCGTGCGTTCTCTTTCCAGTTCTGAAGGAACCTGTCCAGTTCGTCCTGCCATCTCCTTCGTGCTGCGACCCCACCTCACTGTGTCAGTTGATGATATGAGTTAAAACTTGTAAACCCAATTTAGTATTTAGAGTTTTTACCAACACTATAAAAACCCTTCTTCCAGAGAGGGTTTCTTTAATCAATCAAAAGTGCCTTGAGAACAAAATCGGCAATCTCTACCTAGGAATAAGTTATTATATTATTAACAGGTTTCACAATATTTGTGACCAAATCTACGAAACTGATTTGTGTTAACCATATTAACAATAAAATTGGATACATTAACATAACATCACGCTTGTAATTCCCGAAGGGTTAAGCAGAGATGTCCCTAATGGTAAATCCACATTATCCCAGTTATATTTAAGCCCCATGTAGCGGGCGAACCTATTGTCACCGACCGGGCACAAATCCAGACTCCGTGGCTGGAAAAACCCAATAACTCTTGGCCCGACCCGGGAATCGAACCCGGGACCTCATGCTCAGCAGTCGCGCTTGCGACCACTCGACTAACGAGGCAGTCAAATAACATTGGAGGATGAATTTTAATAATTTTATGACTTCTTCTCTCAGGTGCGGCTGGCCTGTCTGTTCAGGTAACTGTCCTGGTCTAAAGGATCCCAGGCATCATGCTGCGGAGTGCGAGATCCTCAGCCTGAGACCTGAATGTGTTCTGAAAGACATGGCTGATTATTACAGGTAATTTTACTTTAAAGGAGCAAGTATTGGTCGTAGCAGGTGGCATTCTGCAGTTTCTGCCGACTATATTCTAATCAATTACTCCTCATTGTTTATCTTTCTAAAAGTGGATTTTCATGTCTATAAAAAATTCGTAGTTTGTCGCTAAAATTAAAAATCCTCATCTGCCTAGCCTTTTCCCAACTATGTTTGGATCGGCTTCCAGTCTTGCAAGCGAATACCAGTATTTACATGGAGAGACTGCCTATCCGACCTCCACACAGTAAGTACTAGGTAATACGATATCCCTTGGTTAGACTGGTTGTCAGTCTTTTGGGTCACTGTATGACTGCCAAAAATCTTTAAATTACAGCCGGGACCAACGGCTTAACGACGCACGGAGGAAACTCGGTAAGTAGGTAATAGGGGTCACTCATCCACGGATCAACCTAGGCACGCGCGGCTTAACCTTAAGGTCGACCCGAACAACTGTTGTTATTTAGCCACAAACTTAATAAAAATGCCCAATAAATCCTAAATAAAGCTTGAAAGCAGGCAAATAAAACTTTTTTATTTATTTATAACCTAGCCTTTTGCTGACTGTGTTGGAGTGAGCTTTCCGTCTAACCGGATGTAGCTGAATACCAGTATTTTACATGAAGCGATTGTCATCAGTCTAATTTACTATCACTGTTAATTTTCAGACACGATGCTCTCATGCCTTTGAGGTGCGCACTGCTACAGAAGACAGATCCTGAAGGTTGGAAGCAGTTGCTGGACTTACAATCTCATATGGAATGTCGGACACCTGGCACTGATGCTTATGAGTACGTGAACATTAAATTAATATCTAGTTATTCAGACACAAAATGAAATCCTGAAACTGAAACTTGAAAAATTGAAAAAATTGTTTAATTTCACTAATGAACACGAACATTTTGTGAACATGTCGGATATGTCAGGATTTACTCCGTTATGCTCGTACATAATGTGGGCAGAAAATGGGTTTCGTGCAATGAAAATACATTCGGTGCGATACATTGTTTCTATTAAACTTAAGAATTACAATTTAACACAATAACACGGGGCACAATGAATCGGGTACAATTCCAAGACGTGTCAACTCCGCCATTAGACGCTGACTGTCGTTCTCGCCTCGAGCTGAACATCAGGGCTCTGTAGAAGCACGCTGTGTTGTCACCACTGCACACAAGCGCGTTTTCCAGTTCATTTTATGTTCATACTAACGACCGGATCCGACAAACATAATTCAATTCAATTCAATTCAATTTATTTATTTCAGACACAAAGATCCATAAGTTTGTTAGTAGGTACACTTAAAAATAATGTTAGTTATTAAAATAATCAAAAACCAATCACATTTCACAATACTGCACAATAATAATAATAATATCTTAGTATCTGGGCGACTTAGCTCTGCTCGAGTGAAAATAGATCAAATGCCCAAATATGACACCTAGTCAGATCGATTTTTTAACCCCGTAAACCCCCAGACAACTTTAATCGAAACTGTTAGAGCCGTTTTCGAGAACGTGAATACAAAAATTGCTCATTTTAGGATATCATTATTATTGGGTTTCGACAATATTTCAATAAAACTCACGTTAGATTTCTATAAACACGATATTTATTATGCAAGCACGAACGACATGACATTTGTATAACAAAGAGAATGCAACAGACAGCGCCGCAAGTGGCAGAAAACCAAAAAACTATGCATACGTTTATGAAGACACTCTTCAACAAAATGTTTACAGAGACAGCTATGTATATATCTTATACATTTATATTTATTCAAAAATTATCACTTTCAAGGCCAATTATTTGAGGCAGCACATCTTTATTACAAAATTAAACATACAATTTGGAAAGATGCACGTGATTATGTTAAAATTTTACATTGTATTGGATTGGCATCTCAACTCAATCTGATTTATTAAATCCAAACACAAATCACCATGGAGTAGCCAGAAAAGAATGGCTTCTTTTGAGTTGCGTCTTGCAGGACAGACCTGGTTAAAAATCTTAAGAAATTGACCTATTTTACTAACTACCATTTCAGCGAACACTTTACTTATTCAAAAGGAAGTTAAATCTTGACCTTTTTCTAAAAAGCGTTTTATTTTAAATCCCCTTCAAACGGATACTATTTAATCAGAGAGAAGGACGTGCTTTTAAAATAGAACTGTTCGAAAATAAATTGATAAAATGAGCCCGAAGCTATATTAGATCCCTTTTCTTTTTTTGGTGTTTTGTTATAAGAAGACAGATATTATTAAAAAAATATTATTTGCCCCGTTTTTGCAACATTTTTCATTAATGCTCCGCTCCTGGTATCTTAGCGCGATGTTATATAGCCAATAGCCTTTTTCGATAAATGGGTTATTCAACACTAAAATAATGTTTCAATTCGAAACCGAGAAAACCCCACCTCCTCCCCTTCGGTCCCCCTTTCGGTTCCTGAGATTATTTGATTATTAGTATAGATGAAATGATCTCAAATTCTGAGCGGAACCAGCTTTTCAGTCTTTTTACACCATTATAGTTTAATTTATTCCCGTACCGAAAACTAAACTTTTGTATTCTCTTCATTCATAAGCTACCTAAAGTTATCCTTTGTTTGACTTCAAAAATATCTAAGTGCCCACTATTACTTTACTCAGAATATAACAAACAAACGCTTATTAAAAACGTCAGTAAACAAAACATCAATTCGCAAACTTAATACAGAGCGCCAAAAACTTTGTAAGTAATTAAGTCTCGGATAGAATATTTCAATTTGAAATTAAGTCTTTTATAACATCGTAAAATTAATTCCCTTTTTGTAATTCCAGTGAAGCCAACGAATTCATCGTCGACTATCTAATTAATAACTTTATAAGCAAGATGGATGAAAAATTGAAAAATACGTACGAAATAACTTCGGAATTACTTCATAGGATCTGTGGAATTATCGACACGAATGCATTAGAAATTCGACTGCCACAGGGTACTGAACTCAGTGCTTTATACGCTGTCACTTGCAAAATGGAGCACAGCTGTATGCCAAACACAAAGCACACTTCTTTTGCGTTCTCGCCAAAAGACAGAAATGATTTGTATGAAATAACTATCAAAGCTGTAGTGCCTATACTGAAAAACAGCCACATAGCCACAATGTACAGTCATGCTCTATGGGGAACACAAGCCAGACGACAACACTTGAAAGATTCGAAATATTTCGCGTGTAAATGCCCAAGATGTAGTGACCCCACAGAACTTGGTACCTACCTGAGTGCGATGAAATGTTTGGGTGATGAAAATAACCCCTGCGATGGAATCCACCTACCAGACGATCCTTTGGATGACGAAACGGAATGGACTTGCAGCAAATGCTCAATTAAAGTACACAATGCTCAAGTCAACATGGTTATGACGCAAATGGGGGAAGATGTAGAAAACGTTCTCATGATGGATGGTTCTGTGATAGTATTAGAGAATCTTCTTTGTAGATTGTCAACGTTTTTGCATCCTAATCACTACTATATGTATTCTTTAAAGCATTCTTTAGTGCAGCTGTATGGGAGAGAGCGGGGATACACAACACTGGATGTTATTGACAAGAAAATTAAAATGTGTAAAGAACTTATAGCTATAACCAAGGCTTTAGATCCTGGAAATGCAAGGCTTAGTATGTACAATACTGTTTTGCAGAACGAATTGCATTCTGCATTAGTAATGAAGTCTAAACACAGAGACATTAAAAAGGTTGACGATATCAAATCTTTACTTACTGAAGCTAAACTTGCTATTGAAGATGCCTTAAAATCTCTGAACGATGACATGGAAGAAATGTCTGGAAAGAAACTGTTGTCTGTAATCGAAGATAATAAGAGGGAATTCGATAGGTTTTGTAAACAAAAGAAATTGTTGATTTGATTATTTTATTTATTTGAAACAGTTATTTTCGTAATTATGTTACAAAATAATATCACAGTATTTCTTTGATGTTAGTATTATTTTAGTTCTTTTTTTTATATTTACAATAAACTTTAAAAAGATCATGTTACTTCTTATTTTAACTATTAAGCTACTTAATTACGACCAGCCCTAGTCATTTACACAGCCACAAAAGTATTACAATAAATGTTATTTGACTTATATTAGATACTAAATCTTAAACTCATTATTATCCTGACGTTAGTTTCTCCTTCCGGATAAAACGGGTTCGGATTCGTCAGAAAAACAGAAAAATCACTAAACTATAGGATTATCAACTGGTTCACCATTGAATCTATCTCTGCCGATACTTTGGACTGATTTGTCATCCAGAAATTAATCATCAGCTAAAGCTGCATCATTTACATTACCAAAAGTATTCCGTTCATCATCATCACCCAAAAAAGCTGCTGAAACTTGGATACCAGCTCAATCCACTTCTTGCGCTATCACCGTTGACACTTTGGACTATCCAATCAGTGTACCTGGATACTCTGGTGTACACTCCAGGCATCTTAGGTCTTGCGCAGCCACTGCCCGTGGAAACTACTCCTACAACCATGACATGACGTCTGTCATCTCTGACCATCAGTGGACCACCGCTGTCAGCCTGTGGACAAATTCTTTTGTTAACTTGATTTTGGCATTTTTTCTCATGTTTTTCTGTACATAAGTATGGTGTTCCGTTCCCAGCTTGATGGCTACTACCTTAATGAGTGTATGCAGCAGAGCATTGCACCTATATACAGGGTGGAAGGGACATGAGAGCTGTTTTATTTTGAAATAACCGACAAAAAATTTGACACTTGAGGGTCTAGATTCATGTGCTGAATTCATGTCAACCGTTTGTGCGTCGACGTCCCTTCCACCATGTAGACAAGATCCCATTCATTCAGATAATCAAAAATACTGTCTAGTAGAGTGTGTATATGTTACGACTAAAAGCCGAAGTAGAAGCTAGAACCAGGTGTAACCCACACCTGGTTCTAGCAGGCTATACTTAGGTGCGGCCGGTAGCAGTTTTTTAAACGTAGGTGTATCCTTTTTATTGCTAGGTCACACCAACCAAATGCATTAGGTAAGGTTAGAACTGTGACAAACGCGTCTATTCATCCAAATTGGTTGCATCAAACCTCTAAATTTAAAGCCGCACCTAGGTATAGCCGGTTAGAACCAGGTATAACCTTACTTCGTCTTTTAGCCATAATATATACATATACTCTGATGGCTATTACTTTTGACCGTCCAGCAATGCTATTTTGTTCAGTTTTCTTTGAAACTCAGTCAAGTGACCGAAAACAATTACAATTCAGACTGAATTCATTTGATCTGAAATGAAACCCTCGACACCATGAATGTCTACATATTAACACTACAGTTTCAAAATCAGTTAAAATACGTGTGTCCTAACAAATTGACAAAAGAAATCTTTCGGAATATTGCTTTGCTGTTGTTAGTACAAGCGTTGTTGCAGTGTTATCTACAAGATACTATGATACTTACCCAGCAAGAATCACGCCCTCCAACTTCGTGGCCCGCACACATTTGAGTGGGTATGACCTTCACCTTACTGCCCTGAGACTTGTACCAGCTGTTGCACTCATCATTGGTTACTACTACCACTTCGGTCTTCTGTAGGACGTTGGGTCTTGCTCCTAGGAGAAGGTGGGGTTATTGATGGGTTCTTGGTTACAGTGCAGGACATTTTTAATAAAATAACTATTTACCACATTTCTGGTTTACTTACATAACCCAGTTTATCTTTAACAGAGTCATGTACGTCTGTTTCCAAAACGACATTTTGTAAGAAAAATAATTGGTAAAAGTCCTAATAGCTCACCTGAAATGGTCACCGACGGTTATAAATTAACATCTCACCCGTAATCGCCGAAGGGTTAGACAGAGGTGTACCCTAATAGTACACTCACATTTCGCCAATTAGTTCAAATCCCATGTAATAGGGGGCGAGCCTTTGCCATCAACCGTGTGCAAATCCAGACTCCGTGGCTGCTACTGAGAAATTTCTGATGGAAAAACCCAATAACACTTTGCCCGACATGGGAATCGAACCCAGGACCTTATGCTCAGCAGTCGCGCTTGCGACCACTAGACCAACGCTTATAAAAAATATACAGTAATAGCAAAGGCTTCGCAGATTCTTCCACTATCTCATAGACAAATCTGAAATGTGTCTTTTGCCCGTGAATAGATTGTGAAAGTTTCTGGACGAACTATCTCCTTCAAAGAATTTTACTACTACCTTACTTTATTTTATACTTTTCCCTTTTTGTGTCTTACCAAAGTGCGGATAATACCTCGTAACTTGATTGTGGAGGTCAATATATAGACAGTCGTTCCATATAAATCCTTGGTATTCAGCTGCATCCAGTTAGACAGGAAGCCAAACCCTATGTAAATGGGAAACTGCTAGGTAGAAGAAGTTTATTTTTCGTAGAGTTTCGGTTTACCTTTCTGTCTATCCTCATCTGTGAATCCCCATCCAGCAACAGTAGCTGACGTGCCACTGAAGTCTTGTGCTGGGGAGTTAGGCAGACAGGCTGGTTGCAGTCCAGTAGACCACCTCAGTTGCCGTGCTGTCTTGAGGAGCGCTACGTCATTTGATTTCCTATTGCATCTGGTGAGGACAGTCAATGAAGATAGGCTTATTATTGGAATTTTTTGTAAGTATACTAAGAAAAAGTACTCCAGGATATGCTGTTCTGGTAGTTGTATTGCAAAAGTAGTTATTCCAGACCACTATTGTATGGAGAAAGAATCAAAGACAGTTTGAAATGTACAAGTATGTGAAATGATATAAGTACTAAGATCATACATGCAAAGATAATCAGCATTTTTTCCCAAAAACTGTAAAATAAAATCAAAAGTGCATAGATCAAAATTTGCAGTTAAAGGCATTTTTAAAACAAAAAAGTTAAGCTAAAGTTACAGGCTTATCTACTTCCGATGTATCTACTATCGACCCTTATCTACTTAGAACTACATTCACTGCTTCATTAGAAGTCCATGTGTAACACGCACCAGTTGCGATTGCGACAAGGCACCTGACCTTTTTGAAGATGGGTGTCTATTGGAAAGTATCTTCCTTTCATAAGTTTAAAAATCAAGAACGCAAGAGCACTATTGGTACCGATGAACAAAGCGGTGATATTGTGGTGGGCATATTTTAATTTTGCTAGAAAGTTATGTTGTCTTGATAATTCCATTTTTTTTCATTTATCGACATTTACTTTTATTGATTATGTACGGAGGAGCTCGTGGGTAAATAATAACAGCCGCTCGGGTCGATCTTTAGGTTAAGCCGTGCTTGCCTAGGTTGGTCTGTGGATGGGTGACCACCCATTACATGCCGAGTTTCCTCCGTACCTCGGAAGGCACGTTAAGCCGTTGGTCTAGTCATTTGTAGATCTGTGACAGTCGTTACAAGTCAGTGGCCCGAAAATCTCACAACCAGTCTTACCAAGGGATATCGTATTACCTATTACTAACTGGGTTGTGGGGGTCAGACAGGCAGTCGCTCCACGTCAAATACAGGTATTCAGCTGCATCCGGTTAGTCTGGAAGCCGACCTCAACATAGTTGGGAAAGGCTAGGCAGATGATGATGATGAAATAGACTTATCGGGAGCAATGTAGACACATGTATAAACCTTCCTCTTGAATCACTCTATCTATTGCTGAAAACTGCATTAAAATCCGTTGCGTAGTTTAAAAGATCTAAGCGTACAAACAGCGGGAGCGACTTCGTTTTAAACCATGTAATAAATATGTACAAGTATCAAACAGAAAAATAATTACCTACAGGGCGTCAAAATTAATATTTTTTCCGCATCGCTATCAAAGGGAAAAGTGCGAAAAGTAAGCTTTCAGCTGGGTCTAATTATACTTACAAATTATTCTTATTGTCACAGTCACAATATAACCCACTCAATGAAAAGACAATTAAAATCTTTGACACTTTAAATTAGTCTAGACAAAGGCAGGTTTGACGTTAGCCTAGGCCAACTCAAGTGTACACGTACTTTGTAAAACTAAAGAAAACAATTTACTTAGTATCAATTCAAAAGATTATTTCAAGTGTAACAATAAATTAGCTAGAAGCACTTGACGCAAAAACAAAAAACAATTGAGTCATACAAAGTGGAATGTTCAAATGGGATCAAATTTTATTTTTTTACATAAAAGAACTTTTTGAACGAGACTTCACAATGCATTAAGACGTTTAACAAAGACATACCTTTCTTATTTATTCTAAACAGGCTTTTCAAAGTTCAGACCAGCGAACTTAAAGTTCAGGTATTATTTTTTATTATATTACTTGGAAATAAAACATAATTATAAAAAGTGAATTCCATCTTAAATTACCAATCCATGTTACAGAGAGTTAATAAAACAAAATGTGACTTGTTTCTTAACAATCAATTTAAAAGGTATAACGGTCCACTCGAGGGACTTGGCCTTTTAAAATTACTTGTTGTAAATTAATCTCTCCTAAAGACAAAAAGATCTGAGTCCCAGCGGTGGGATTGTTACAGGCTGATTAAGATTAGCTGACTCTCAAACGCAACTGCATGGAATGGTGATGATGGTGAAAACATTCAAATTTAAGGTGTCTCACAGGGTCAAGCCAAAGCCCGCTGTGGTTTACATTTTGAGTGAGGTGTTTTAAAGTTAGGTGAAAAATGGTATTAACCCAGTTCTCTCTACCACTTAGCATATTTATTCAAATAGCTTATATAGGCCCAAAAGGTACTTACTTGTATTCTGGATGAGGAATAATTCTGGAGACTGCTTCATTTTCATCTTTACTTGAAATGTCTGTATATCCGACGACCACAGACAGTTGCTTTGATTTGTAGATCTCATCGAACACACTGAAAATTTTTACCAATTGTGTTAATGAAGAGTTTTGGCAACAGTCTTTTTATACTGTATAACATCTTGTTCAAAGAAATTATTACGGAAAACTGGTTGGTTTTCATCAAACATAAGGAACATAAGGTTTTTGTGTTACTAACAGTAAATGGACTACGTCTCAAATAAATGTTTTATTCTATTCTATAAGAATTTGAAGATGGTACTATCAAAGCTTGAGGCATTCCATGCACATACGACATGAACGCACGACGTAATTGTAACCAAAATTCAAAGAAATTGAAAGAACTTGTTTCACCAGTATTAAGACTTAATTCATATCTCTGGGCTCACGGTTGCTGCCTACGGGAACTCGCAGGGAGCCGCACATTATACGAGCAGGGTTTCTTCTTCTATCTTTATTTTATTTTTACCTGCACACACAGCCGCCGGTCGCTCAGAACAGTGGCCCCGGTGCACCCTCTGCCTCCAGGCGCTTACTGGCCAGGGGAACTCCGCAAAGTGGCTGTCCACACCACCCGCTAGGTGGTCCTTCTTTCTTACCTGCACACACAGTGGCCAGCAGTCAGCAGCCACCGGTCGCTCAACACAGTGGCCCCACACTGGTGCGCCCCTTGCCTCCACACGCTCGCTGCCCAGGGGAACTCGGCAGGGAGACTGTCCACACCGCCCACTATGCGGGCACTGCGAGACCTGTCTATGCCGCATTCTATGTCCGCCACTGAAGTTGAAAGAAAAAATAATTGTTTTATTGGACTGACATAAAGGCTGTCGATGGCATATTATATCTTGGCAACTAGACTACGGCTGATTGACGTCGATGATTTCTTTTCAAAGTCGATCGTGAATTGTTTTACACAATTTGATAGCAGGCTGGTTATGACCGAAGGACGTTTTGATCTTACTTATGATGATTGAGTGAGTAAATTTCATAACATAATTATTAAGTAAACAAGTAAGTGAAATTTAATTATATGGTATGGTAATTAATTTTACCGCAGTAAACTTTATTCGGACAATTTTATTACTTACCTAACAACCGACAAATTCGCTTAATTGTATGAGTAGACGAGAACCATTTCTATCAAAGATTAATTAAAACAACTTCCTAATTTCTCGCAATTTAAATTAATGAAAAGCTTTTAAAGTACTTTTATAACTAAGTATGAAAAATTATTCAACACATTTAAATAAAAAACTTCACGATCAGATAAGTTGATTCATTGGTTTCCTTCACAATTTCATTTCTCAGGCTAAATATATCCAATTGTTTCGTAATAGGCTATATTTATATATATATTGTAAAAGGCTATATATAGATTGCAGGTCTGTGGGTCAGAGCCTCGGTCATGGCCATCTCGTGTTATGATTTATCTCAGTCAAGGCTGACTCGTAATAATAAAATGATATTTTGTGTAGGTTTCAGCGATGTAAGTGTATTAACCAAGATAAAGTATAAGATAGATAAAGTAATATTAACCAGGTGACATAATTTGCTTAACCCTATTTTTATTTTTTATCAAATAATACTTCTTATGATTTTTCTTTTGTTTTTTGTCATTTGTTTGTCAATATTTTTGTACAGTAACTGAAAATTTGTTGAAATACTTTTTAAAATTAAATAAATGATTAAAAATAATTATATGTATAACATTTATTATGCTTGCTTAGCTTTTTTGAAGTTTCTTGGAGATAAACATTTAGATTTGTTACTTTTTGAAAGATTCATGATAAATTAATTTACTTCCTTAGGTACCAAGCTAGGCTTAGCAATTTTACATTTTTAAAAGACACTTTTAAGATTATTTGTAATATTTCATTCAAATAAGGTTGTAAAATAGCATATGTGAGTATTATTCCCTATATTTTTGTTGGTAGTTGAATAATTCAAATTCCTCGATTTAATTTTGGGATTTCCAAAAAACATTCACACAAAAAAAATTAAATACTCACAATTAACAAAACACAATCCATAACTGACACAAAAAATAAAAAACACAAAAATCACACGACACATTTTGACAAAAACAAACAATTATCTGAAGATTGTTAGGTAACACAGTGGTATATATCCGACAAATATAGGTCTAGGACATCACTAAAAATAAACATATATCGATAACATGTATATGAACGTGTCAAAGTGCGTGCACTCACTACATCGTTTTCGATTAACATAAGGATATTTAAGTGCTCTATGATTTGTATTGGCCCTCCTTCGCGTGTTTGAAGGCCTGACCCCTATGTTGTGTAGTGATGCGCCCGATTTTGTTGTTATCGGTAATATTTTGTTTTTAGTGAGTCATGTGGACATTTACAGCACTTTTTTAATTTTTCACAAAAAATTAAACTTTTATCTTATATGAAAACTGTAATTTTAAGTTTCAATTACATGAAGTTCTGTCATAATACCTATTAACCATACATTTTTGTAAAAAAAAATAACTCTTTGTATTTTTTTTCCAAAATAACATGGGGAACCTATTTATTATTTCTTGTCGATACATATTTTATAGTCATTTGCAACTTTCAAAAATGTGATTTTCTCAACTGTACTAATGGCAATTTCATGTTACTACGAACATAGTATTTTTTTATTAATTATTTATTTATTTTCGAAAACTTTTACAACATAACAGACCAATCCATAATTATTATGAAATTGGTCATATCTCAGCTCAACCATATTCATTAAATCGATTAATACAAACAATTTCTAATCATCGTCATTTTCTAAAAAAACCTTCAAAAATTATAATCACGTCAAGCAAGCCACAAAAATGTGCAAAAATGATAAAATAAGTATTTCGATAACATACACCTGCCACCACGCACATCACTATTACAAATTCATTGTCAGGTTCGCCGCAACCTCGGTGGATAACGATAGAGTCGCGGAACCACATGTCATGTCGTTACGATAACGATAACCATAGCATTATCGAAATATTTCTATGCAATGTCATCTGTCGTATACATTGCGGTACGGTGACAACACATTTCAGAACATTAAAAAAAATAAAAACCCGTTATCTTTTTTTTAAATGAGGTTTCCTTAAATTATAAATATCTTCATTGGTGGTCTATTTTATCAGTAAGTTAGTTTCCTAAACGCAAACATATGTCATTAGCATAATTAATTATGATGCCAAATAAAAACTTAAAATTGAATAATTATGTTGCTAACTTTAATTCCTAGGGTTGTATTTATTGTACTCGATACAAATAATTCGATTCTCATTAAGAGTCATGAGAATTAAAGGTATCTAAAAATGAAAATGATTTTTTATTTTTACATAAGCGTGTCTTTAACTTTGCCACAACAATATTTCTTACCTTCAAGTTCCTTCAATCCAATATTAATTATTTGTTTCAGTTGTTCAAAATTTGACGTCAAACTGTCAGTTAAAACCATTGAATATGCAAATGAAGAACTAAAAACAATGAAATCAATGATAGAATGGATTTACAATTCCTTGTACGTTACGTGATTTGATTATTTAATGTTTTTTTTTATGTTATTTCCTTTTAGTATGTTAAATCATGTTAAATAACTAATGTATTGTTCTTGAATTGTTTGTTATTTAAGGTCACATATTTGTTTTATTTGTTACATCCTTATTTCCTCATTGTGTCATCCCAAAATAATCTTACTTAGAGCGGATAACTTTTGTTAATTATTTATGTTATTTTACGTTTTTTGTTTAGTAAGCAACAGCTTATTGTCGCGCCTACGCTGTCCCCTCATACTTAAGTACTAATGCTGTAACATGATAATTTGTAAAACCAAATCATTTTAAAAGTTTCTTAAAGTTTCTTTCCGGTTCTTCTCCATAGGAAACGACCAACCCGAACCATGCACTTTTTCTTGACGTTTTTTTAAGTGCTCATGTGAAATAAAATATTTTAATTTTGATTTTGGATTCGACCAAATTTTGGTTAGTCTTATTCTACGAATGAATTCACTTAGGACCCTAGAGTCGTAGTGACGTTGTAATCAGTCACAAAAAAATATACATTGTCACCCTACCATCTACCTACATGAAAATAAAATTAATAAATGTACACACTCGAGAAGGTTATACCTAGGTAATTGTTTATTTCAGACATTTTTAAATTTAAGTTTATTCTCAGACCAAGCATAGTATCATGTCACTTAATAAAAAAAATATAAATAAAAAAATATCATTTCTTAACAAAGTGTTGTCACTCTAAAATCATTAACATAGAACACTTGTCAATTACAGTTGGTCAAGTGCAAATACTAAGTGGAATGCATCTTGCCCCATATTCTATGATAAGTAGTGCATTTGATTTATTACTTCAGCTACTTGTAAAGTTCCATCACTCGATCGATATTATAATTTAAAGGACTGTTTCATCATTTCATGTGTACCTGATTGTCACTTATAGACATGGATTGTGATGAGGGGGAATGAGGAGCATGTGTTAAGAGGGCCTCATCAAAGTAATGTTTTTTTATTTCTAACCGTTGCCCCACACTTGGAATTTCTCCTGTATCGTGGACGCGTTTACAAACATTTAAACTCACATACATAAACAGCCAGACCCGGAACAACTATCTGTAGGCCATACAAATATTTGTTACGTGTGGGGATCCAACCTGCGACACGCTCGCAGCAGTCAATCGCCCAGTCATTGTGGCAACCGTGATGTAAATATCTGGATTACTAGTCTAATGCTCTGGAATGGGAACCCCATTAAAAAAACTTTCACCAGTCACAATAACGAATATAATCTACCTGTAGTAGGTATTATCGTTATCAGCTGCCGGTAAACTTCCACTATAGATCGTTGGCCTCCGCGAACCGTTGCGAAGGTTGCGGCGTGGGAGAGATAATACTACCTTATTCGTCATTTTTTGTTGTGATTTGGAAACAACAACAAAACGTCATATTAAGTAGAAACTTGTAATACAAATAAATACAGAATCAATGAAATTCTCGAACAGCTATTCTGACACAACATCTACTCTAGATTATCTAGATATACATACTTAGGGTTCGAAGTGATAATTATCGTATTATCTTAATAATGATACCTTGATAATTATCTTGATATTTATGTTGATAATTATACCTTGATAATAAATAAAAAAAATCATACGACGATAATTTATAAACTTCGCCTGAATCCGAATGCGATTTTCTTCTACGCGTACCTACGTAAAACGGTCACAAACATTGCGTTTAATTAATCAACAAACAGAATTAAAACTAAAGAAAAAAACAAGTAGTAATCATAAATATCACTCTTTAGATCATATTTTAGAAATGAAATTATATTATATTATATTTGTTAGTAAGAAATAAATAATATGGACAAGTTATGAATTAGTGTGATCCGATCCGATAACTATCCGATAATTATATCAAATAAAATAATTTTCTTGATAATTACGAACCCTGGGTATACCACAGTCTGTCAGTTTTTTTTTATAATTGAATGGATTTTACTTTTGCAATAAGTTAAGATACTTCCTCTTGAGACGAAGATATAAAAAAGGCTCCATCAAGACCGTAGCCTAGACCCTGAGTCTACATAAAATAAGTTTTTATTCAAGTTCCCACCATTCATTCAAATCACGACAAATTATCTATTCCACCAAAAAGGTTTTATCTTTTTGTCCTTCCGCTAAAAATAGTCTTGTCAAAGTCGGAACTGCATTTGCGGAAAAGATGGTCGTTTGTCATGTGGGTGATAACGCGGTGAGGCCGTTTGAAGGTAAGGTGTCTAGTTGGTAGTCTGGTCACACCCGCATGACGAAGACTTGAGTGTAGGTAGGTGGTGTGTATTATAACGCTAGTTTGGGTAGAGGAGCAGCAGTATTTATGGTTGCTTGAATGTTTCGTCTGAGCATTTGTTTAAGGAAGGTACATTTTGGGTCCAAACTAAAATCGCATTTTAGCTCTCGCAGCTCGTAGCTAAATAATAATAGCCTCTCGGGGTCGATCTTCAAGTTAAGCCGCGCTTGCCTAGGTTGGTCCGTGGATGGGTGACCACCCATTACATACCGAGTTTCCTCCGTGCCTCGGAAAGCACGTTAAACCGTTGGTACCGGCTGTCAATTGTAGATTTTTGATAGTCGTTAGGTAGTCCAAGGGGTAACGTATTAACCAGTACTAACTGGGTTGTGAAGGTCAGATGGGCACCATAAAATACTGGTATTCAGCTGCATCCGTTTAGACTGGAAGCCGACCCCAACATAATTGAGAAAAGGTTTGGCAGATGATGATGTTTGCGAACTACAAAATTTCCGTTTATGGTCTTACCTACGTCCAGCAGGAAAAATATTTTATGTAAGCATGTAGACACCTAAAGAAACCGTTAAAATACCACATCGGTTATTACCTACTTTCTGCGTTTGAAGCAGCAGCTTATTAGTGTAAGGCCTGAAAAAAAATTCAATACCGGTTTTGAGTCAAATTCAACTCAAATAATTATCCCGTGGTAAATTACAAAGCTCCTGACCTGTCGTCAATTAAGTATTATTAAATATATTCAGGTAGTTAATTTAACAGGCGATGAATTTATTATAATGAATGGTCACGCATCAATAACGCTATATAGTTCTTTATCAATTCACATTACTAAGTAACGGCCTATTCACAATTCGACGAATAACACTTGTTTCCTGATTGTGTTTTATCATTGTTTTTCATCACGGCTCAAACTCCTTTACGATAATTTAATGGTGTAACAGAAATCTACTCTTATTTTAACGTAGGTAGGCATGCGCGCGTGTTTCATACGGCTGTTGTGTTATTGTGATAACAGTGAATGAGTATAAAAAAATAAATGTTTCTTTGGGAAAGTTGTGTGTTATCATGAGCACAATCACATGTTTAAGTATCGGTCACTAATTACCAGTCACCTTATAAAGGGTGTAAAAAGACCCTTAGCGAAGCCGAAATGCACTTGTTCTCCTCGTCATTGTGATCATTTTTTTGTTCTGGACCATACCTGGGAGCCTTCTAGTTATGGAGATATTGGGGGTCAAAGTTCCAATTTTTTCACAAGTTTTTTTTTAAATACTACTTTTTAAGGTTCTAACTTTACTCCAATTACCTCCATGGTCCGTTTACTATTCAAAGCATCCATCAGCAATAAGTTTTGAGCGCATTATATTGAGTTTTACCGTAAAATGTGATTTTTGACCCCAAAAAAAAATTTCGTTTCCCAGCAAAAATTTTTGCGTAAAGTTACTTAGTTTGATGTACAGAATGCTTGGTTGACGGCTTGGTGAAGGGTCTGTTTACACCCCGTATGTAAAGATCATCATAGCAGGCGTTCCGTAGTTTTTTCAAACCTTATAATAATATGAAGTAGGCGTTTTTAGTCTATTTGGTGTTCTTTTTGACAGCCTCGTTGGTCTAGTGGTCACAATCATAACTGCTGAGCAGGGTTCGATTCCCGGGTCGTCAAGTCTGGATTTGTGTTGATGACAATAGGCTCACCCCCTATTACATGGGACTTAAACATAACTGGCGAAATTGGGTACACCTCTGCTAAAACCTCCGGGGATTAGAGGCGTGATGTTAATCTTAATTGTTATTTTAGTAGGTCTAATAATTTATACACAACATTAATTCCTTTTGATTTTCAAAACTTGAAAATAAAAAGGTTTCATCACCGCCTTCATAAAAATAAAAACATGAATGGCAGACTTCTGAGAACAATAAAACATAATAAATGACAAAACGATTATAAAGTTTCCATATTCAAAGAAACATAAAATCCATGTACTTGAAGTAAGGTTATTACTAAACAACGGAGTAAATAAATAACCTTATCAACCATTTTTAGTTCGCAAACTCATAAATTTTGCAAGCTATATCAGTGCCGTAATGCAGACAGAAATATTTAGGTTAATCCTCTGATCAAGGAAATTAAATAAACCTTGAAAATTTTGGCACTAAAATTAAACGTTTTATGAATTTTATGACTTTGCTTGTGTGTGCGATTGTGTGTTTGGTACAGTCATATCAACCGCTTGGTTGACTTTTAGTGTCTAAACACACTATGCCGAAGTTACGCGACCGACGTTCAGCACAATTACGCCTGCAATGCTATTTGAATTACTGACGACACACTATGCCGAAATTACGTCGCGTCATAGCGTACAGCCTTACTTCGGTCGGGCGTAAGTTCAGCGGCAACTTATTCTGTGAGCACACATTATACGCGACCGAAGTTCGGTTCGATTGCCGACGAAGATACGGGAGCGGGGAGCCGGGGGCCGCCCGCGCCCGGCGTGTCCTTTGTTTTGCGTCTGTCTGTCCAACTGTGTAGATAACACGACACGACGCGGACGCCACGACAGCGCTCGAGATACTGAATACAGACACAAAGTTGCGGAACTGAATTTCTGCCGCGTAAGTTCGTCAACCCGAAGCCGAATACGTCGGAACGTAAAATCAGCCGCCGAACTTCGGTCGCGTAACTTCGGCATAGTGTAAACACTAACACATTCCTGCGAATTCTAGATACGGAATTAAGGCGCTGTAGTCAAATAGTTACCATGGAAGTGAGGTTAATCATAAATTGATATTGATGACATTGATAGTACAGTCTCAAGTCTTAACTTGGGGCTTCTGTTTTATCCAGAGGCTAGCTTTTGCCCGCGGCTCCGCTCGTGATATGATTTGAAATTAGCCCACGGAAACTTTAAAATAATTATAATCTTTGACACTTCGGGATAAAGTTTTAAATACATTCCGAGATGTGTGTTTAATTAGTGAAAGTTTTGGGATCGGTTCAGTAGTTTCAAAGATTATATCCAAAGTTACAAACTTTATCTCTTTATTTAATATTAGTGTGGATGAAACTTATAAGAGCATTTCGTTAGTAATATTTCGAACCTTCAGTAGGAGCATTATTCGAGGAGCTCGGGGCTAAATAATAACAGCCGCTCGGGCCAGTCATTAGGTTAAGCCGTGCTTGCCTAGATTGGTCCGTGGATGGGTGACCGCCCATTACATACCGAGTTTCCTCCGTGCCTCGGAAAGCACGATAAACCGTTGGTACCGGCTGTCAATTGTAGATCTTTGACAGTCGTTACCGGTAGTAAGTGGCCTGAAAGTCTGACAACCAGTCTTACCAAAGGGTATCGTATTACCCAGAACAGACTGGGTTGTGGGGTTTGATAGGCAATCGCTCCTTGTAAAATACAGGTATTCAGCTGCATCCGGTTATACTAGAAGCCGTCCCTAACATAGTTGGGAAAAGTCTAGGCAGATGATGACACCAACATAATTCTACTTAAGTTTAAAGGACCTCGCGCACAACGCGACCACAACCACGACTTTTGGCAGCAGAAGCTTGGACTAAGAAGAATGTTTGGTAACACAACCGGTCGTCCGACCATCTTTGTTCAAAATGGCGGCCGGTCATGTGACAAGTTGTGGTTGTGGCCGCGCAATGCGAGAGGTCCCTAAGTCCTTTATTAAAGAAGGTTAGCCAATTAGACATTACCCAAATACTAGTCCAGACTCTCGCTCGTGACTAAATAATAACAGCCGCTCGGATTGATCTTTAGCCGTGCTTGCCTAGGTTGGTCTGTGGATGGGTGCCCATTACATACCGAGTTTCCTCCGTGTTTCGTCCCGGGTGCCATTTGTAGATCTTTGACAGTCGTTAGGTAGTCAGTCTTACCAAAGGGTATCGTTGGGAAAAAGCTAGGCAGATGAAATACCAATCAAGACTCCAGGCTGCTGCTGACAATTCCCTAATTGAAAAACCCAATAACACTTTATCCTTACTGAGGATCGAACCTCTGGACTCCTTCCCCAACTTCCTTGTTTCATAACATAATTATAAAGTTATTAACTCTGTCCGTTTATGTTCGGGCCAATAAATTAATATTTAATTAAATTAATGTTCTAGTTACTTAACGTTAAAATTACATGGTAACCCTCAAAACTTTTTGACAGCGGAAGTGATGTAGGGCGATTCATTGAATGGAAAATAATTTCCGGCCATCGCGTTACCTGAAAAGCTCTGCGGTCTCTGATATTATTATTTTTAACTAGCAACCCGCCCTTGCTTCGCACAGCGCTACCTATCGGGTGCTAAACTATATCTAATGTAGCCTATATTTTAAGTTAAGCATCTAGCAGTAGAGAGGTGAAAACTGCGTTCAAATTCATGCAGTAGTTTTTGAGTGATGCGCGTACAAACATACAGACAGGCATAGGCAAAAATTCCAAAAACTGTTGTTTTGGCTTCTGTTGCTCTAATAAATTCTTTTTAATACGTTTTGAATACTTGGTTATCGTTTGTGTGTTGGTTTGTCTTCCACCTGTATAAGCTACTCTTGTGTTTATGCTTCTGGGCCTGGAGATTTAGGCTGTGCTGTCTGTCAGTCATCATCTGCCTGGCCTTTTCCCAACTATATTGGGGTCGACTTCCAGTCTAAACGGATGCAGCTGAATACCAGTTTTCCACATGGAGCGACTGCCTATCTAACCTCCATAACCCAGTTAGTACTGGGTAATACGATACCCCTTGGTAAGACTGGTTGTCAGACTTTTTGGGCCACTGAATATCTAACGACTGTCAAAGATCTACAAATGACAGCCGGGACCAACGGCTTAACGTACTTTCCGAGGCACGGAGGAAACTCGGCATGTAATGGGTGGTGGATAGGGTTTAGTACGAGATCTCCAACTCGTAAAATAAACTGCATTACGGAGTAAAGATATTTGTGTTGAATAGTCGCATTGTTTGTTATTTCTTTACTTAATCTTGTTGACAAAGATGTATTTGAAATGTTAATTCGCTTCATGTCACGTCCAGCAGTAAGCCGAAGAGTTTAAAGGTCGTAGTGCACCAGTGGTCATAAATTGATAGCCCGTGACCTAGTGGATCTGTAATCCTTACTAATGCATCTTACTATAACGCTGATTTTCAGGGTTCCGTAGAAAAACAAGAAACCCTTTTAAGCCCAAGTCCGTGGTTAGTAAAATCAATTCTGTGCATGCAACTACGGAACCCTTTACCTTGCTTGGTCCGACAAGCACTAGGTGGTTATTTTTTTAATTTGGTACCATCGAGTACAGTGGTACATTGTGGTTCCTTCCTTAATACCAGCGTCGGGCACTAGTTGTCCGGCAGTTTGCTGAACTGGGCCTATTTGGCGCAGCCGTGAGACACACAATATTATCTACTTTTTTTGTTTTTTTTTTGTTGTTGTTTAGATTTTTTTTATTTTTTATTTCTTTTAATGCATAATATTGTGTTTTTGTGGCCAAATAAACATGTTTTCTTTCTTTCTGAATAAATATCTTTGTCATTAATCCTGTTACAACTGTAAATCTTTTTATTTGCAACGACGAAATTCTTACAACCGACATTCATGTTTATCAAAATATGAAAATCCACATTTATTTTCCTAATTCCGATATTATCTCACAAATATACATCCGCACAAAGTCAGGATGCACAGCTAGTTACATCACACCGCCGATGCGCCAAGGCGGTGCGCGCCGTGAATATTTTACGTAGAGCAGCTACTCTTACAGAATGTGTTACAATGTCAGGGCTAAGGCTTCACAATTGGGACAATGTCAGATGTGCATCGTGGTCGCGCTTTGTTTAGATTGGTGCATATTTATTGTGATATTATTGAGATGATTATCGTCGTCATTTTCCATTATTTTTTACGGAAAAAAATACTTAAATGACTAGTTCCTTAGCTTTCCTATAACGTGAATAATATTGCGTGTATGACCAGATGTTGATGTTTAAGATTTGACGTGTGAAAGTGCTTTCGGTATCATTTTTGCAGAATAAATAATTTCATTTCATTTAGATTGTGATACATCTTGTGCTGGCTTAGCGTTAGATTATTATCTCGTTCCTGGGACAATCTTAAAAAGACTACAATATCAACCATTTTGTTTGTTGACCTCTGTTTTCTCATACACTGATACCAATATTTTTCTGACTGCAATATTTTTAGCTTTAAGTTATCTTGCTGCGCCCTAACAGGGTCATACTCAATAGTTGTAAGCCTAGCGTGTAAAATTGGTCGTGTACATTGTGCATTAAATAAATAAATAAAATATCCAATCATTATGCTCTACTATATATAAATGGCTTAGGCAAAACCAATCAAGTTACTTTGTACTCCAATAATTCCGTGTGAAGTGTTGGATTTTGGAGAAAAAGTAAACGAAATAAAAGCAGCTTATTCGCACCTTTGTCTGAATAATGATAATGTAATCTGCCAAATTATATACTCTTCATAATGATTGTTAGATATTCGATAGCACTTTTTCAGTCATGTTCTTTTTTGTAATTTATTCATCACCACTGCTCTCAACGAAGAAGGAAAATATCCCGAGGAAGCCGGAAGAAGGAAAGAACCCTAGAACCAAAAAATTAAACACTTATTACATTGAGAGGAGGCAAATTCTAAACTTGGACCAGCGACAATGAAAATTTAAGTTATTTTAGTACTGAAACCACTTAATGTGAATGTTTAATGGAACATCACAAAAAAACTCAAAGAAAGACTCTATCTGATTATGGCTAGAAAGCCGATCGTAGATGAAAGGAGAACACAAAAAAATAAAATAAAATGTAACATTGGAGATCCTGCACTAGGCACACATGGTGGATTACATCCAACGGCCCTCCCTCACAGAGAAGCCAGTATCCCAGCAATGATACTTCGGAATATTTTATAATAATAGAATGAAATAAAATGTCTGCCTCGTTGGTCTAGTGGTCGCAAGCGCGATCGCTGAGTATGAGGTCTTAGTTCGATTCCCGGGTCAGGCAAACTGTTACTGGATTTTTCCATTTGGAATTTATCTGAAGCAGAAGAAGATTTGTGCCCGGTTGATGACAATAGGCTCACCCCTTACTACATGGGACTTAAAACGTAACTGGCGAAATGTTGGGTACATCTCTGCCTAACCCTTCGGGAATTAAATAATGAGGTTATGTTATAATAAAATCAAATCTGTCATGTAATAAGAAAATCACAGCAAGCGCCTGATTATCAATATGTAAGGAACTAGGATACACCCTTGGGAGAAACCAAAATAAAAAATAGACAATTCTGCAGTAGATGATGATTATTTGAATATGAATATTATATTCTACCTAGATGTGGGTCAAATACAAAGCTAAGTAGGTACATAGGTATCTATATCAACCTATAATGATAAGAATGAAGATGAGTAGTTACTGGCAACTACTTACAAATGTGTTACAATGTCAGTGATGAGGCTGCACAATCAGGACAATGTCAAATGTGCATCGAGACATGAGCTGATTAGATTTACATCCGATGCTATTGGTTCAATAACATATCAAAACATTATTTTTCGCAGGGACATGACGTGCATCATACAAAATGACAAAAAAATACAATAAACATACAACGCATAACAAATATTTATAAATTGAACAGGATGGGACAAAAAAAGAAAAAAATATGTAACATCTTGAACGTCGTGACTGCGACAAGCAGGTTACCACTCAGCATGATGCTGTGCTATGGTGAGCCCACAGCACAGCGCTGGTTTTCAGTCATCACCCGTGAAAAAACTTACGGAAGCCAAGACAGCATAAATATTTTTTACATGCATAAGAAAATAAAATAAACAGTACTCGGTAGTACTTGTAGTATACCCACATTATGCCAGCTATGTTCAGATTCATAAATCCAGACACAGAATTTCCGGATGGAAAACAGAGAAAGTGTGTTCGTAGACCAATAACTAATTATATGACGGATGCCATTCGATATAACCATGGCTAACATCTAGAAAGTCAAAGAGGAATGGAGAGGAGCATGATGAATCTAAGACTGCAAGACAAATGGAAAGCTACAAAAATAAGGAACACCACTAGCAGACATTAAAGTAAAGACCAGAGCACTAAAATGGAAATAGACAGGTCATATGATGAGAGCCAAGACGGAAAAATGGACCAGAAAAATCACAGAATGATACCCAAGAAATGGAATAAGACGTAGAGGAAGACAGGTGAAAAGGTGGGAGAATGATCTGCCAAAAGGCGAAGAACTGCTCTGGACAGGAATAAGTGGAGGGAAATATAGGAGGCTTATGTCGTGAGCTGATTAGTTTTAAGTTTTAAGTTAATGTTATTACTTGTTTAATATTAAAAAGGTCAGAGAAAAAAAAGGCTATTTTTAATTTTATTTATTTATTAACACATCTAGAAGAGACTCACTCATACAAAAGGGAAGAAGCTTACACTAAGCAATGGATACAACAAGGCTTCTCAATGCAATGATCAATAAAGCTGACCTAAAAAGCGAAAAAAACATCTCATTATAATAAAACTAAATTTTGTTAAAAACCAATTCCGTTGTAACCTATTTGAACAGTAAGTCAGAGGAAGTTCTAAATTGAATTCTTATGTAAAGGATACGGAAAGAACGTCATCGTTCGAGAATGAAAATCTGAATACAGGTGTGAAGCAATAGGATTAGCAAACCAAATGAGATTATTGCAATTTTATACTATAGAGCATAAGGACATAAGATATAAGCACAGGTGGATAGGCAACTGTTCTTTGTGTTGGAGCTCATTCTGAGAAGTATTACCACCATCTCTTTTTTCGATTTATGAGTGTCAGTTGACAGTCGTTAGGTAGTCAGTGGCCCAAATAGTCTGACAACCAGTCTTACCAAGGGGTATCGTATTACCCAGTATCACATTAGTTTTGGCTCTGAAATAGTACACCATTTGTCATCAACATAAAATATGTACGTAGTTAAAAACGAGTTCTATATTTACAAAAACACTGCAGCTCAATTTAATAAAATCATCGACGAACAAAATGATAAGTCAAAAGATTTTTTAACTTAAAAATAAATTATTGGAAAGGTTCCTGTGTTCTGATATTTCTCAGAGGACATTCTTGGTCCAAACTTATAATAAAGCAATATTCATTATACACCACTATTTTTTAATTAGTGCAAAAAATGGGGCTCTGTCTGTACCCGTTACTGATCATATTTCTGTTTTATTTTTCATTTTATTTTTTAATCATATTTTTGAATTTATTTTACTTTGTATTAGTTTTGAATCGTAAAGCATAAAGATGCGTTTTAGTTAACTACAATTAAGAATAATTATGATTAATGAATACTACTTTGAATAGCCTGTACAATATTTCCATAAATTGAGTGACATTTTGGGATATAAACAAACGCTAATAACTTTGCTGTTTATGAATATTATTTATTGAAACTTTACATATATAATAACAAGACCTTCTACAAGAAGCCCTTAAAGTATTTGTACTAATTAAAAATTAGTGGTGTATTTGAAAAACTATCGGTTGTAATATAACTCCTAAAATGGGAAGATATTTGAAGTGTGTACTATTTACTTAATCATAGCTCACTGTCAATATTGAAACCAATCGCATTACGTGTCAAAAATGACAACAACACATACATAATTATAGACCTAGTCACGTGTCGGGAGCCCTTCATCAACGAAGGCAAGGCCCGGAGTACTTTTCCTTGGTTTATTGTCAAAACCTATGTGGCATTACAAACATTTGTTACGGAACCATTGTAGTATGTCATAATATAAGGGCTTCAGGTGACTATTTTATTAAAAAACGAGCCAAGTGCAAGTCGTACTCACAAAGCACACGCACAAAGGGTTCCGTGGCACCGAACAATTTAATAAAAATATTTTTCATATGTTGTATTGTATGACATTCAAAAGCAAAACTAAATCTATTTTTCATAGTATATTAACGAAAACCAAACTTACCGCTGCAGTTTGATGAAAAATGGGACTTTTCATCTCAAAAACTAAACATCAAAATTTTATTCAAACCCGTTACAAAAAATTTTACGTTCTACAATCCTAATTTTTTTTCACATTTTACCACTTTGGAAGTGTCTATCTTTCAAATCATAGACTACGAGTAAAAATATTTTTCGGAACCTCAATGACATTTTTAAAGACCTATCTATAGACACCCCGTACGTATTACCTATTCGTGCTGGGGTGTGATAAAAACCATCCTATGGGATTAAATCAACGTAGAGGGTTGTATTGGTGATTTTAATTAATGTAACTCTGTAAAACCATATTTGTTATATATTTTCTCTTTATCAATATACAACCTGACACTGACCTGCAATTTGTAAAAAACGTACGAAAATTTTAATTTCGGGGGCTACTCTGGCGCCTCCCCCTTAAGTTTAAGCAGAGTAAATTACCAAATTGGAGATGGTTCAAAGAGCCTAGACTAATTTGAAATTCTATTAACGAAAATGATAACAGAATATTGGATTGTATGTTTCGGTAGTATATATTATAAAAGCGTTTATTTCAAATAGACCCGTGACAGGCACTTTTGCAAAGTCAAATCTGCCTAGCCTGCCTAGTCTAACCGGATGCAGTTGAATACTAGTATTTTACAAGTAGCGACTGCCTATCTGATCTCCACGACCCAGTTAGTACTGCGTAATACGATACCCCTTGGTAAGACTGTTTCTTAGACTTTCCGGCCTCTGACTACCTGTAAAGACTGTCAAAGATCTAAAAATGACAACCGGGACCAATGGCTTAAAGTACTTTCCGAGACACGGAGGAAACTCGGTATGTAATGGGTGGTCACCTATCCACAGACCAACCTAGGCAAGAGTCGCTTAACCTAAAGATCGGCTGTTATTATTTAGCCACAAGCTCCTCAAGAATTATGATGGCAAAATAATAAAATGATGTAGATAAGCCTTTAGCTAACAAAACTACGACAAAACGATCCAATTAAATTCACAAAACTTAACAAAAAGGAAACAGCGCATCACTTTTTGATTTTTGAACGGTTTTTCATTCGAAACAAGGCTAATATTTTTTTGTTGGAGAATACGAAATGCAACTGTTGTCGGAGAGCAGGTTGATATTATTCCGACGTTTTTCTCATGTTTGCTTGACAACAATGTCTTGTTATTTGAAATGTTAATTTTGCTTCATGTTTATGTCAGTTTCGACTGTTCCTAAAACGGTTGGAGATTCATCAATGTTATGCTTCTGCAAATCTGTTTCACCATCACCGAGATTTCCTTCATCCTTATTACCTTTCAAAACGGTTTCATTCTCTTCGATTTTTGTTTTTGTATTGTATCCTTATTTTGGTATTCCTATAGCTTCGATTCGATGAACTGATGTAAATTGTACTTTTTCTTCTGCAGCGTCTACTGGACAAAGAAATGTTATTGGCAGGTGAATCCTGTATTTTATATTAGGTACAGATTTCGGAATCGTTTTAAAGTAGCGGCACTGCGTTTGTGATATGCCGAACGTGTGTGTTCCTGTATTAAGGTGTGTTTCAGAGCCTGTACCTTCTGATAAGAATTCTTCTTGTATGCATTCATTTATAAAGCCTGTTAAATGAGTAAGTAAATCAACTGTCCTTGATTTTTTCAGTGAATTTTTGTTATGCTCATAATATGTACCTAATTATTATGTTTATATGATTATTTTTTCTACTGTAATGTAGACAATACAATTACTTAAGTTTTCAACTGTTGTTTGTTATTGATTGACTGATTGCATCGTTCTGCCTAGCCTTTTCCCAACTATATTGGGGTCGGCTTCCAGTCTAATCAGATGCAGCTGAATACCAGTATTTTACATAGAGCGACTGCCTGTCTGACCTCCACAACCCAGTACTGGGTAATACGATGGTAAGACCCTTGGTTTACAGTGATTGCATCGTTCATTCTTTGATGCTAACATTTTGCTGTTCAGAGTGGTATGTACTGGTAAAAATATCATCTAGTCAATAAGGTTAGTAGTGTAAGTGTGAGATGGTTTGTATTGGTAGAAATGATGGTGATGATGATAATTTGTTGCCGGAGGAGGTGTAAAACAGCCTTAAACAGTCATGTCAAAATTAATCGTGTCATGTCACCCTGCAATCTGAAATACAGTCGTACAGTATAATGCGTGTAAATGTATACGACATCTACATTTATAGATGCGATTGATGTCATAGAAGTACATACATAAGACGAATTTAGAAACGTAGGTACGATACCAGTTTTTGTTTCAGGAATCGGTGAACGGTTTGGGGTGTGAAATGGGTATTGTATGCGTATTAAAGATTCAACAAGTGTATTTATTTTTGGATGTTACCAACTAAAAAAGATTCCGACGAATTGATAACCTCTCCTCCTTTTTTGAAGTCGGTTAAAAAGAGTTCTTTGTGAAAGATTATATATCTTCACAAAGAGAGAACACCACACCTGTAATCCCCGAAGGGTTAAGAAGAGATGTACCCAATTATGGTACACCCACATTTTGCCGGTAATGTTTAAGTTCCATGTAATAGGAGGCGAGCCTATTGCCATCAACCGGGCACAAATCCAGACTCCGTGGCTGCTGCTGAGAAAATTCCTGATAGAAAACCTAATAACACTTTGCCCGACCCGGGAATCATACCTAGGACCTCATGCTCAGCAGTCGTGCTTGCGACGAGGCAGTCGAGTAGTCTACGAGTATAATTATATCTGCGTACGTTTGCCTCTAAGCAGCATTGCGTTCGATAAAATTGTAGGAGCTTTTGTTTTTCATCTTTGACTTAGATAACTTTGTCTTAGGTAATAGTGGCATGAAAGTGTCTAAAGTATTAACAGTAACTGGCAAAAATTCCTGCTTTTTATTATGCGTGAATCCACAGATAGGTCTAGCCCAACTTAGTCATAAGCAACTGTCAATTACAAAAAGTCCTTTACGAACTTTTTATTTGTCAAATGTATTCAAACACCATTGATTATATGCTATGTGCTATCTTGCGGAAAGTGCCTCAAAATATCCAGTTAAAGTGACTTTTGCGCTGCCAGAGGTGCCATCGACCACGACGTCGGGAAAGACAAAGAAGAAGATGAGGAACAAAAAAAAAGTTAGGTTCTGTACCTATCTTTTTACTGAGCAGTCTTTTTAGAAGTAGTGTTACACTACTTTAATTTGAAATATGTCATGGTGTTACTATACTTCTTTTGTAAATATGTTTTTCTTTTTGTGTATTGGCACCTTGTTTTTATATAGTTATAAAGTCGTGTAATTTGTATTATTTAATTGTGCTTCTGTGTGTTGTGCTATGTTTTTTGTGTGTGCATTAAATAAATGATTTATCTATCTTATCTACTACGTTTTACATAATATGTCTCTGTACCAACGTGACTTTTTCATTCATAATTTGTAAGAAGTAATATCAAATGTTTATTTTGGACATTGCAAACTTTGTAGGAAACATACTGTACAGATGCCAGCACATCAAACTAACTACAATCTGTCAAATTTCTTTTGATATATATAGTTCAAGGTTTATTGGGGATTTTACAGTTTCAGGTAGCTTAATGTGCTGGTCCTGTACATGCCAGTGACACAAAAAAAAAGAAGATTTGAACGTCAACATTAATAAAGACTCACTAATCATTCATTACGAACACAAAAAGACGAGAAAACGCAATCACAAGCATTCAATTTAAAACAATGAAGTCAAGGCGAACAATTTCACCCAAGGTTGGCACCCAATTAAATCCTCGAACTGGACTCTTAACGATAATGTTTTTGTCCTTAATTTGAAAACGTTCGTCAACTCATTATTCTGTAAGTACTTCAGTAATATGAAGTAATGGTTTGTTCAAAAATTATATTTAAGTTAAGTTACTGAAAAATGAGAGACTTCATTTCTGGCTTTTTCCTTTTTGAGGTAATTGGGTCATCAATGAAACGATCTCCTAATCTTTCTTTATTGTGTGGGTAGTGCCTAACCTGGTGTCAGAGTTTTTATGTCACCCATGGGCCTCTGACCTGGCTTTACATGGCATCAAGAAATATCTCTCGGGCATGCTGGTTCCGCACGATCTTTTTCTTTACCGAAGCAAGTGATAATTATACAATACGCACATGAATCCGAAAAATCCGAAGTAATAGGCCTTGAGTTGGAACCCGAGACCTATGCCTTGGCATTCCAACTGTCACATAGATGATCACAAGACAGGTCCCAGGATCTCCTAATAAAAAGACATAGTATCTATCTTTCAATCCGCACAAGCTAAGGGATTGTACCCCGCTCTGCAACTCTCAGAGAACGGGCGTATGCCCCAGTTGTAGAAGGTAGCAAACAGGTCGATAATGTAGCTCATTACTTCATTTATAGTTATTAATAATCTTCATTTTATGAGCCCAAAACAAATGAAGCAAAAAATATAGAACTGGACGAAGTGACGAGCGATGCTTGGTTGAAACCCATGTCCAGCAGTGGATGTCTTGTATGATGATTATGATGATAGTTCAATGATTGATGATTGTGATGGTAGTTGTAGTGTTCGTTGTTGTTAATTTGACAGTTACAGGTAGCCCGAAAGGTAGACAACCAGTCTTACCAAGGGGTATCGTATTACCCGTTATTAACTGGGTTGTGGAAGTCAGATAGGCAGTCGCTCCATGTAAAATACTGGTATTCAGCTGCATCCAATTATACTGGAAGCCGACCCCGACATAGTTAGGAAAAGGCAGGTAGATGATGATGTTAGTTTTTCAAAACCTGCAACAGTAAATCCATACGAATATTATAAATGCGAAAGTAAGTTTGTTTGTTTGTTTATTACTCTTTCACGCCTAAACCACTGAACTAATCATCTTAAACTATTGCATATATACGTCGTCAGGTGTACAGAAACAGACATAGGGTACCTCTCATCCCGAAAAAAAGTATTTTTCCCGAGGAAAACTAAAATAAAATTTATATGATGATAGATGGCGCTACGTGTCTTTCCAATCATGATTGAATTATATTATTACAAACAGAGTTTATTGCCGAATTTATTTTAAAGTTCTAAATCAATGCGAGCGAAGCCGCGGTCAATAACTAGTCAACTACAATTTCCTCGTACTTCTTATCAACTGAGTTATGAACTGTAAAACACCTTCACAAGAAACATCGATACCAATTTATAAAGTTCCATATCGACTCTCTGACAGATCTCGAGAATCCAACCACATACTTTTTTTAAAAACATCATAACTCAACAAAGTAGGCACAAGTTAATGCTTAATAAATTGTGTAAAACAACCGGGCGTTCCTTGTAAATGATAAATATTTACTTTATTGCATACCATTTGTTTTAAGAGATTTCTTTGAGTAATCACTTTTTAAACATAGAGTGCGTACTTCGAGCATTAACTTCAAAAACTAATATATGCGACACATTTATCAGTAATAGCTTGTAATGGGTGGCGTGCTTTAGGGGGTGACCACACACACATAGTCATGGGCCGGTCGGAATGAACTTTATTATGGCAGTGCATTAAAAGCGAAAAAGACGCCATCCTCCTTGAATCGGTGCAATTCGATACCAACATCATCATCATCATTTCAGCCGAAAGACGTCACTGCTGGACATAGGCCTCCCCAAAGTGCCAACACATTGACCGAGAATTCGACATCATGCCGTACTAAACAAGACAAATAATAAGTGTGTGCGTGATCGGCTGAAGCTGATTCCGCGTCAGTAAGAGAAGTCAGTTTCTCACGCTTGTTCACTGTGGAGGCCTTCTGAGTAAGACTTTTATGCTGTGTTCAATGATTATAACACAATATTAATCTTTTATCGGCTTCGTTGACGCTTTACCGATAGCGCCACTTTGCTTGGTAATAAATTTAGTTTAGGGAAGAACATTTACACTTCTTCTACACTCAGTGTGTCAGTGATATTGCGATAAACTAGTCGGTATAAGCAAATTACGCTCATCAAAACGGCATGATTGCAATGTTGAATCTTGCCTCGTATTTTACAAAATAAATTAAGAGAAAGACCAAATTTTTATTTGCTGGGTCTTATGCGTCAGAGACAATATTAACTATTCTAAATTCTTGAACTCCTATTCAACATCATTTTCAGTTCTTCTGTCAACGTGGATACAGCAATAGTTGGTTCGACCTGTTATTTGTTTCAATTGCAAGTTTCCGCAAACAGCTTTAAAAGTGTAACGTATTTGAAAGCTAGGTATTGCAATTTTTAAGTTCTTGGTTAGGCTTCCCACAGAGTAACAATTGTTATAAAAAGGTTTTTTTTTTCTATTGCTCAACTATTATACTATTGCTGTGCCCATTGGGGTAGACGTGTTCTTGAGTGGAGACCACAAATCGACCAGCGTAAGGTGGGACGCCCTCTGGTTCGTTGGAGCGACGATCTTCGCAGGGTGGTGGAGAATCAAGCTAAGTAGCGTAAGTTTGAAGACCTATGAAGAATGTTAAGATATTGAAGGCCTAGGTCCAGCGGTGGACTGCTGTAGGCTGATGATGATGATGATTATACAACTGGTCAAATGCTCTACTTAGATTTTTTCCAAGAGTACCTTAGTAGAGCATATTATTTGCGTACCCACACACAAGCCATATAGGAGCTAACTTGACTGCAGCTCAGCCGCTTCACAAGTAGGTCGTAAAATTTAATGACATTCCAACAAGCGGCTTTGGTCGCGAGAAACGCAATTTTTGCGATACCTCCGATCAACTCTTTATAAGTTAAGGGCTTGTTTCTTTAATGCGATTTTTAAAGTTACGATTATTTGTTTTGTGGGTTTTTTTGTAGTGTTGCTTGAGCTACATGATAGTTACCTATGATGCAGTTTATGTTATGGTAAAAAGATTGTGTAGATGGGACGTGGTAGCAGGGTTGCCTAAGGTTTACCTGATTTTCAGTTGTAATAGATTTATTATCAGGTATTTGTGCATGAGTAATGAATGAAAAAAAAGGATATTTTTTTTCGTCATGAAATGTTGAATGGGATACCGTAGGTATTTATTTATACTTGTTGCGGAAAAAAATAACCAAAGCATCTCTACAACCAGGAAGAAAAAGGGGGAAAAAAATAAACAAAAAGAATAATTCCAACATGCATATAAACTAAAAACTATATTCTATGTACATGAAATTCAGATTCAATCGAAATAGAAATAAAAAAGACGATCACAAAAAATATCAATTTTATTTTGTCGCAAATTCGAAACAATGGAACGGCGCTTTAACTAAATTGTCCCGTAATTATTTTAAACGGTTTAACTTAATATTTAAGGCGAACCAGTGGATGCATATTTTTATCGTTACACCAAGCGAATTATAAAATAATAGAGCTTTACTCAAAGGTGTAAGATTTAACGGCAATTTGTTAGTAGGTAATTAAGTAATGAGATTAAGGGAATATTATTTTAGGAATATCTTTTTTATATATTTTATTATTTCCTTTATTTGTTTCTATACATGTTAAATACATTTTTAAATATTCTTATAAAACAATATAAAAAAGAGTAGCAAATTAAAAAAAATATATATATGTTTTATTATTTTTACATAAATTATTATTTAATGGACTTTTTAGGAACTAAATATTGGATTTAAAATTTGATTGGCTACTTAACGATGTAAATATTGTTATTTTATTACTCCAGTTAATATTCCGTCATAGTTACGTATTTTTTTTATTAGACAGAAAATAATTAAAACAGAAAAAAGTGTGAATCAAGAAAAATCGCAAGCAGAGTCAGGCCAAAAACATAATCTTACAAAACAAGTCCGATACACATCTGTGTCGATTTTAATGCAAAAATAATCATGTATTTATGAAGACGTTTCCATAATTTTACCGATAATGTGTTATTATTGAGATTTTACTATAATTGGACGAATAAAAACTTTTTGGTTGCTTTTTCATATAAAGGTTGATTTTGCGTGTTGTAAGCAAAAGGAAGATGATGATGCGCACGTAGGTACATGTGAGAATAGTAAGAACAGTCCATATTACGTCCTTGGTATTCTGTCTTTAAAAATGCCTTTGCTTCGTAGTTGTGGGAGTTTTGTTTGTTGACCGTACCAGATTTTGTGTTTAATTTAGGTTTTATATTGTGCAGATTTAAGTTTTTATTTTATTTTTTATTTGTTTGTTGTGTGGCATGTGCCAAATAAATATGTTTTCTTTCTTTCTTTCTTATAAATTGATTTATGAAGGTATTAAAAAAAACATTATGAGTAAGTCCTTGTTATTGGTATCTAAGATTACATGTATGTATTATGTTACAATCAAAACTCTTAATCGGTCAAAACTACTTTTGACTGGTGTCAGTCAAAATCCTTCTTATGTTAAAATGCGTTTTCTCCATTTAAAATATTATGTTGATTCAGAACGTTGTAATTATCTAGTCCTAGAATTACTGCAACGTAATGTTTTGCAAAGGTCACGAAAAAAAAACCTAACAACCTAATAAGTTTAGAAGTAAATGTTAAAATGGTTTTCATCGGTCAAAAGTAGTTTTGACTGTGACATATACACCTACCACTGTTTGTCTTTACATCACCCAAAGGTTGATTGGTAGAAAATGCCGCCTCTGTATTTTGTGCTTGAAGTGTTAAATAAATGAATTATATATCTTAGGAAGTTTATTTAAAAACTGGCCTCTTTTTCTCACCATATCACAATAATTCCCAACACGTTCGATGCATTCATGCTCGACAATTAAACCCCAATATCTCCTAAGCATCACGACTTACAAAAACCTCCGCATTTTGTCTCAACAGACTACTCACGAAGGCTTTCTCCAGCCAATATGTAGTAACCTCATTGACCCTGTCGTTACAAATCTCCCTACTACCTATTTGGCCTAGCACGAATGCGCGGACTGCAAATCGGCCGGAATCCACCACGCGGGCCCAGAGCAGTTCGGTGGGTAAAGAGACTCGGAATAAATGACTTCTAACGCAAATACCAAAGATATAAAAATGTATTCCTATCGCACATAACATATTTATTTACTTTTAAGACATTATTCATATCTGTGGGTGATATCTTCTCATTGTGCTCGTCACAAAAAATTAAGCCAACATGCAGTACCTAAATAGTTCTACAAGTTTTGCAGGTGTGTGGCCACAGCTAGAACTAAAGCCACCCTCTTGTATTTTCAATTCAATTTCCATAGACAACCTGCTTGCTTGCACAAAATGCTTTCCAAAGACGACACTGTCAAATGTGTCAATGTCAATGACTATTACTGGGTTGGTTTTCGATTTTTAAAAAGTTTTAAGTTAAATCGTCGCGCGTTCGTGCTAAGACCTCAACTTATAGCACAATCTTCTCGGAACCTTCTACCTTCTACGGTGGTCTACACGGGAGGCTAATGTTATATGGACGTTTAACGGCTGATGGTAAGTAGAAAATTACTAGGCTCTTCCTAATAATGGCTGAGGGTATACTTGTATCGCTTCCCATACTTAAATTGATGGGGACATACACATACTTAGTTAGTACCTGTTTTTTTTTTTCACGAACTCTCAAAATATTTTAAAAGACTGATGTAAAACAGCATATTAACGTAACATCAAGCCTGTAATCCTCGAAGGGTTGGGCTGAAGTATCCACATTTCACCAGTTATGTTTAATTCCCATTTTATAGGCGAGTCTATTGCCGTCAACTGGGCGCAAATCCAGAATCCGTGGCTGCTACTGAGATATTCCTGATGAAAAAACCTAATAACACACTATAAATCAGCATATTATTGCATTCGATTGGTTATAGGCAATAGGATTGCCCCTATTTCATGGGGCTTAAACACCGACAAAATGTGGGTACACCACTGTCCAAATCATCGGAAATTACGACCGTGATTTATTTGTTATAATTACGTTTTTAAATCAGTAAAAAAAAAACTTGAAAATCATTGATTACATCGTATTCTCGAGAGTCGGTAAGATAAAAAAAAACTCCGTACCAAGTGCTTTCACACTAGAACCAAACAAATCGGTAATTAATATAAAAAGCAATTATCTCCAATCATTCTCTCTAAGACTAGCCAATTGAATGAAACATAAAACTATCCACTTAGCCAAGAATAGGTACCTGGTTTACACGCAAACTTAAGAACCTAATTTTACCATGCATTATTTCACCTTTGCAAACCCCTATTACAACCAACCATTTGGCATTGACCCCTAAAGCTTCAAGTGCGCCAAACATTCTAGTGCTGTACAAGGATCAATTTATACTTGTCGGTTCTTAAGTGGCGGCGTCTCTCAAAGCTACAAATTGAACGGCGCCTGCGCATCTGAAAAGGTAAAGGATCGCGCTAAACGTGTCAGCCGTTGATTATGTCAAATTATTTTCGCTAACTTTGACATTTGAAGTTTGTTGTATTTTGTTATATTGAAATTGGTGCCACTAATTTAGGTGCTAGCAATACATGGGTCAATGTACAAGATTGGCATTTTATTCATGTTTAATTATGATTGTTAATCAAATGTTGAGATGGCATTTTGGAATATTATAATGTTTGTGTCGTAATGATCATCATCGGCCTAGCCTTTTCCAAACTATATTGGGGTCGGCTTCCAGTCTAACCGGATGCAGCTGAATACCAAATTTTATTGTCGTGTTTACAAGGTAAGATAATGTTTACTGGAGACATCAAGTCTGCTTTGATCGAAGCTATGAATGTTATAATGTTAGCAAGAACAAGCTGTAGCCCGCGACCTAACCGACCGAATAAAAAATATTACTTCCCTTTTTAAATCGGATTTTGTTAACAATTTCAAGGGTTTTAATTTTTTTTGCACGAAACCCTAATTCTAATTTTTATTTCTAATCTAAAATAAAAGTAGCTTAAGTAAGACCTTAAAATATCAGCTAATTGCCAGTGAAAGTCCCGTCAAAATCGGTACAGCTGTTTCGGCGATAAGCCGGTACTAAAAGACAGACAAACATACAGACAGACTGACAGACAAAAACGTTTTTGTTATAAGTGCCGTATATATTTTCATAAGAATTCAGTAAAAAGCTATTATTTTGATATTACAAACAGACACTTCAATGTTATTTATTTGTATAGATGTATACATACATAGATAACCTGAACATAGTGACATTTGAGCTGTAATTGCCAGTTTAAATGGTGTAAACCAAACAACATTTAAAATGGCCGACACTTTTCTCTATGATTGGAACTCTATCTACAATGTCTCTGGTAAAACAGTTATCTTTTGCCACTTAACCTTTTAGTATCCAAAGAGGTTACAGCATCTACTGGTTCCTCATCTAAAAAACAATATTCTATTTTCTATCTACTCATTAAGTACAGGAAGTCAGTCAACGTGAAAACAACTAACTGGCAAGAAAACTCAGAAGCTGAGCAAGAAAATCCTTACTAATATTATAAATGCGAAAGCAAGTTTGTTTGTTTGTTTGTTTGTTACCTTTTATCGCCTAAACTTCTGAACCGATCATCCTGAAATTTTGCATATACATTGTCAGGTTTACAGAAACGGACATAGGGTACCTTTTATCCAAAAAAAGTACAGTTCCTGAGGAAAACAATAATAACGTTCTAATGATAATAGATGGCGCCTCGTGTCTTTCGAATCATAATTGAATTGTATTATAACAAGCAGAGTACAACCCGAATTGATTGTCACATTTTAAATTAACGCGAGCGAAGCCACGGGCAAAAGCTAGTATTTTTTATTATCCTGTGATTTACATCAGTACACCTTCAGCTAGAAGAGTCATCCCATGTATGGAAAAATAACCATGTAAACTAGACAAAACACATAAATATGATGTTTGATCTTTTTCACTGCAACAGTAACTAGATATATTTATCGATTTACTGTCAAAAAAGGCTCGAAACTACCCACAGACATAAATTACACAGATTTACTGGTAAAAACTGAAATAGATGTTTCCTTCGCTCATAATTTATTGTGGAACATATCAATCTTTATTTTATTGGCAACACCTTAGAGTTGACAGGACTAAGGCTGCGTTTGCGCCAGAGATGGGCTAGGATGCGTAGCGAGGGATGTGTGTGGAACTAACCAATGGTAAAGCTTCTTTTTCACATTTTGAGCTAAGCTAGCTATGTGATTGGTTAGTTTTATGCACATCTCTTGCTGCATGTCCTCGCTCTTCTCTGGTGGAAACGCACTCTAAGCCATGGACGACATTAACTTCTAGAAATTAATAAAAGCATATTTTTTGTTGTGAAATCCTCAGGTTGTAAGCCCGAATGCTGAACATGGATTCCTGGATCCGATAACCAGGTCGGGCAAAGAGTTATTGGGATTCTCAGTAGCCACCATGGAGTCTGAATTTTTGATTGAATGACTGCAATAGGCTCTCCACAATCTTTCGTTCATCAAAATTTTGCTTTAATTTATTATTTTGTATATAAAATATATGTTGTTCTTCTTCTTCTTCAATCGGTCCCTCATTACTGAGGATCGTGGTCACTGGACCCCTTTAAACGGACAATCTGCCTCCATCGACTCCGGTTTAAAGTTGCCATCACCACCTGCTGAAATTTGCTTGAGGACATAGCCTCTTTTACTTGGTCGGACCATCGTGTGGGCGATCGGCCTCGTGCTCTCTTGCCTTCGCTATTGCCAACAATGATCAGTTTTTCAAGGCTGCTCTCCTTCTATATGTGTTATAACTGTCTCTTTTATTTTTATAATTTTAGTTTCTGTAATTGGTTGTAAAAACATCGGATCTAAACACAACAGGCGAAATGTTTGCCTTACATTTCGGAAATCACAGGCGTGATGTTATATTATGTGAAATTCTTCATGTATAGATAGTTGGTTACGTACTCCTTATTGTTTATTGCTCATCGCCCTGAAACACCATGTACAGAAATTACACCAACAGAGCAAAAAATTACATCTTCATCTGCTGCGATTCATCCATTCTGCCCGCAATGGACATCGAACGAGCGGCGGTGGGTCCGTTGATTGCAACTTGGAGATAGGATCTTTTACATAAAAGTATGAATTCCAGAATACTATGTTCGTAACAACATAAAATTTTGATCAGAACAGTAGGAGAAAAACACTTTTAAAAGTTGTTAAGAGCTTATGTATTGGTGCTCGTGACTGTACTCCTGTAAGTATTGTAGTATTTTATCTAACAATTTAATCTAGATCTCTTCAAAGTTTAAACGAATTCTAGGCAAGGGTGCTTCATCATAGGCCGCATCATTGCGTCACATCAGGCGAGTTGTCGCCAAAAGCTAGAATATTTAGTGTAAACTAAACTCTAAAAGATTTCAACCGTGAGGGTTACCCTAATCGGGGCTGCGGGACTGTTCGGGGCTGCGGGACTGTTCGAAAGAGATACCGTGGCCCTGGAACACAAAGGGCAATGAAGGAACATGGATGGGTTTTAGTCAGTAAGAGTCTGACACTCCCTCCCACTCCACCCAGAGCGGGAGAAGTCATTTGATGATTTCCCATCCGAAAAAAAAAAGGGTTACCCTAATCGTACTTAAGCCGCGCTAAGTAAGAATACTGAGAGCAGTGAAGTCACATGTTTAGTCTATATGAAGTTTCCATGGCAGCGTACAACATTGTATGGTCGCTTTTATGCTTTGACGAGGTAGAGTGAATCCAATCAAATAAAGATCCATATCCGTAGCACGGAATGGAGTAATAAAAATATTAATAGTTCGTCTGTCATTATATCTATCGTACACATAAGGCCGCGAACATACCAGCATCTTGTCTAAACGTAATGTATAAACAAACACAAATCGAACCACACCGTAAATGCTAACTTATAAATTCTTACCACGATAATTTGTAGAAAGAAAAATGGTTATAGAATCTTGTGTTAAAAAGGAATACGGGTTAAAATTGAGTGATTTATGAAATGGGAGGAGGATAAATAACTTTGCCCGATTTGCAGAATGAGTCGATATCGAAATCTGCCTATTAACGCGAAGAGCTTAGGGCGTGGTCACATTGACGTGTTGATTACAAGTTTTGGTACCGAAAAACTTGGTCCCGATTATATCATGGTTAGCCCGAGGTACTTCAGTGCTAATGAAATAATTTCACATGTAATTTAAGACTGTTTAAGACGTCAAATTTTAAATTGGATGGCCGAGAAGGGATGCTTTAAAATAATAAATTAATCGTTTCTGTGAAGGCGTGTAAGTGACTACGGTTGAAGTAAATGAATTTTGAAGGAGGCGGCCTCTTTTGACTTTTTTTTGTGAGGTTAGTGTGAAAATTATTGATGGAGTGATACGGAGAGTGTTAACCAAAGATTAACATCGTAAGATATGCCCAGTGAGGGCATAAAAGTATTCATACAAAAAAGAGCATAATCGCTAAGTCCGAAATTCTGACAACCAGTCTTACCAAAGAGTATCGTATTGCCCAGTACAAATTTGGATTGGGAGGTCAGATAGGCAGTAGCTCTATGTAAGTTACTAGTATTGCAGTTAGCTGCATCCGGTTAGACTGGCAGCCGACCTCAACATAGTTGGGAAAAGGCTCGCCACATGATGAATAGTAACCTCACATATTCCGGATGGAGCAATAGCTACAAGAAAATGACTCAAAACATGACAACAGCAAAAAATGATAGTGACAGTGACATTTGAATAATGTCACAATCACATTTATGTTATCATTTAAAGAGTCCATCGCAAGATTAAAATCTTTAGTTAAATGATGTATGTTTTATTATTGCGCCTCATAAAGCGTGTTAAAGATTTTTATTAACACTTAAATACGTATAATTATACTAACAGCAAAACCATCCGTTTTATTGGTCTGGTGTATTAGTAGTTCTCTGTTAATGGCAATTGGCCTGCTAGTCTCCTATTACTTGATACTTAAAACATAATTGGTAACACAACATAGGTGTTAATAAAGGGTGTAAAAAGACCCTTAACGAAAACAAAAACCACATATTCTGCCCATCATTGGGATCATTTTTTTCTTCTAGACAATACAGTTAGTTATAAAGTTCCAATTTTTTCACAAGATCTTTTTTTTAAACCGCTTTTTAAGGTTTTAACTTTACTTTAATTAACTCCTTGACCCGTTTACTATTCAAAGCATCCATCAGCACTAAGTTTTGAGTGCGTAACATTGAGTTTTACCGTAAAACATGATTTTTCACCCCAAAAAAAAAAGTCTTTTCCCAGCAATAATTTTTGCGTAGAGTTACTTAGTTTGATGTACAGAATGCTTGGTTGACGGGTTAGTGAAGGGTCCGTTTACACCCTGTATATCGCTTTCAAGGATCCTTTGTAGGATTTATTTTATTCTTTTTTTTTCGGATGGGAGTGTCAGTCTTTTACTGACTAAAACCCATCCATGTTCCATCTTTGCCCTTTGTGTTCCAGGGCCGCGGAATCTCTTTCGAACAGTCCCGCAGCCCCAGCAGTCATCGGCCCTTGCGGATCCCTTCCTTGTTGCTGACATTTCTTAGAGGCGCATAAAGATTTAAAGAAAAGATTAAGATGAAATTTTTCATAGACAATTATAAAAAAAAACAGATGTTTCATACATTTTTACCGTGTAGGTATTGCACTTTTGTGGGAAACAACAGATTTTTGTTTCTAAATGATGTTCTGAATATTTTACGTGGTAACCGTTTATCCGTCGATGTGGATTCCACCCGGTATACTAAAATAAAAGGATAATAAATCACTGCCAAGCACTTTTATTTGTTAAATGTCTAGCAAACTGAAATCCGATGAACTTTGGCAGAGACAAACAACCACTTAAGATGACACTTTATTAATTTATAGTTCCCACGTGTCATATTAGGTAGAAGAATTTAATTTTAAGCGCTGGAGTTATTACTAGCTTGTGCCCTTGGCTTCGGGCGAATTACACCAATGCACGTAAGGCAAGTCCTAGCAGATTTAGAACTATACAGAGTGATTCTTTAAAGTGGGGACAACTTCGATAAAAGATACCGGGAAACTTTCTCAGGAAACTTTTCCTCTTTTTTATGAAAATAATTTTAGCACTCTTCATTTTTTGGTCAAGTGTGAGTTGTCCATAAAAATTAGTGAAAGTAACCTCATTCCTCATTTTTTAAGTTTCCTCATGTGACTGTTCCTAAATTACCCTAGGCTGACAAACTATTCGTTTTTCCTTATTCATGTAAGTATTAGTAGTAATGTCGGTTTCCCCCGAAAGACTTCCGGTATATCTTATGGATTTGGATTTCCCCATGTTAACGTAACATAAAATCACGCCTGATCCCCGAAAAATTTGGCAGAGGGGTAAGTACCTAATTACGCCTACACTTCGTATTTTCAGTTATGTAAAACGTTTGAATGAAACGTCGAATGCCTATCTACATGCCAGCCTATTGCCATCAATCGGGCACAAATCCAGACTCCGTGGCGACTGCTGAGATGTTACTGTTGGAAAAACTCAATAACACTATGCTTGCACTGGGAATCCAACCCAGGACTTCATGTTCAGTAGTCGTACTTGCGGCCACTTGACCAAGGAGGCAGTCAGCAACAAACAGAGTTACTTTTCAGTACAGTTCAGTAACCGCCCGGATTATTAATTTGGACCCTATTGAGTGCAAACTAATATAATACTAATATTTATAAATGCGAAGCGGAAATGCGAGCGAGATGTTTAAGAAAACAGTTAAATTTCAATCAGCCAACAGACAATCAAAGTTTGTACAAACGCCTGAATTCGGAATAACTGGTCAGGCATATATTCCGGGAATCGATACGTCTAAACGACTGTTCTATACTAGGGAGCGAGTAACAGTAAGGAAAATCATTATAACTAGTACAGGAAACAATGAATTATGAGTAACATATTATTATAGGAGAAGACTTCCGTTGATTGCTTTTATATTATCCAAGAAATCTTTTATACAGCGTGTATCAGTAATGTGTTTTCATATACAGCATGTATACGAAACACAAGGGTTTGGTCATATTTAAGGACTAGCTGTTCCCCGCGACCTTCGTCACGTGAAAATATTGAAAATAATTTTATTTCCCTTTTTTAATCGGATTTTGTTAACAATTTTAAGGGCTTTAATTTTTTTACCCGGAACCCTAATTATGTTTCTAAAATTGAAGTAGCCTTAGTTAAACTTTATAACATCCGCTATCTGCCAGTAAAAGTCTCGTCAAAATTGGTACAGCCGTTTTGGAGATTAGCCGGAACAAACAGACAGAAAGACAAAAAATTTAAAAAAAACGTTTCTTTGTTATCTAAAAGTGTATGTATATTTTCATATGTATTCAGTAAAAAGCTGTTATTTTGACACAGAGACACTTCAATTTTATTAATTTGTATAGATTTTATACAGGTAAAGTTTGTAAGTTCGGATTTTGGAGATAATCTCCGGTATTATTCATCCTATTTCAAAAAGTCTATAATAATATGATGGAACCTTCACTATAAACCAAGTGCAAAAGATATGTTTCTGTTTTTTGCATGATTACTACAATAACTTTTTAGTGCTTTAAACTTTTTAAAGTTGATTTAAAAAGGTAGAAGTAAAGTTTGTTTCCAATATGATCATCATCGGCCTAGCCTTTTCCCAACTATGTTAGAGTCGGCTTCCAGTCTAACCGGATGCAACTGAACACCAGTATTTTCTGACCTCCACAACCCAGTTAGTACTGGATAATACGATACCCCTTGGTAAGACGGGTTGTCAGACTTTTTGGGCTACTACCTGTAACGACTGTCAAAGATCTGTAAATGACAGCCGGGACCAACGGCTTTACGTGCTTTCCGAGGCACGGAGGAAACTCGGTATGTAATGGGTAGTCACCCATCCAAAGACCAACCTAGGCAAGCACGGCTGACCCGAGCGGCTGTTATTATTAAGCCACGAGCTTCCAATATCAATTATAATATTAATAAGAAGTCCAGCTATCCCCGCAATCCGAATCATTTCATTTAAACTCCAGTTAAAAGTTGCGTGTTAAATCAACATACATCAATTTAATCTTTTTCTCATATCTGAATGTCGATGCTCTGAAATTCCTGAACCATTTATAACCAAGTGTTGGTCTATTAATGTCCTGTGTGCATATATTTTATGAATATAGTGTATTCGTTAGTTTAGTCTAAGCGACAACGTGTACACAACTATTTGTCGGTTTTATGTGACTAAATATTGACATTTGAAAGTGTCAGATCAAAGGAGATTGGTGAAGTTTTTGAATTGTCTTTACATGTGACATGAAAACCAATTGATGTTATTGTTTCGAGAAAATTAAATGAGTATCTGTGGTTTGCTTTAAATCTGACAATGAGGTACTCTGTGGCAATATTGATTTAATTTTGAATGTTACTCTTCGGTTTTTCTATGGTTTTTAAATTTTTAGTAACTGCTGTCAGGTATAAATTCTACCATAACATAAAACTGAAAAGTTTTCAAAGCCAAATCAAAAGCTATTTCAGACATTATCCTGTCATGTTGCATTACGTTTACACTTTTTTTTCGTTGTACTTAATACTAACAAAACAAAACTCTTTTTCCCAAGCTTCTTTATTCGTAATAAATAAATCGAACGCAGCCAAAGCTTGTCTCCAAACAAGAAAACACAAATCAATTCACATCAAGATGCGAATCATAACTCTCCAAGACACACACACAAGCTTTCAAAAGCCAATTTGTATAAACGATTAGCGGGACGCAGACACGTGCGATCCGTATCCTTGATTTAGATCAAGTGACGGACTGTCCATTGTCACCGAACGGTTTTCTATATTTAAAATTGAACGCGCTCCGTGCATACTGAGCGCGCGCTCCATTTTTTTTTTCTTCTAGAGTTCGATAATTAAATGGCACATAAAGAGGACGATTGGAAAACTGATAACGCTAAGTAGTTAGGGCTGTAACTGCTCAAATGTTATTTATGTGTGGGTAATTAAGTGTAGTTAAGATGTGTCGTCTATTTTGTCTATTTGTTGGGAGGTGGAATTTCAATGATCTCTTGGAATGTATAGGATGTAGATTCAGCTGGATTTGTGTTGTAATTTGATTTGATTTTATGAAAAATTAAGACAATCGAATAATTTTATTTGTTTAATTTTGAAGGTGTTTATTTATAAAACTATTTATAATTTAAAAAAAAAACAAATTGTTCCGTTTAACACATCCACAAAAACTACAATTTTCTTATAGGTAATTAATCAGGAAATCTCTTAAGTTATTAAATCATATTATCTTGTATAAAACCACAAAATAACTAAACCAAACATAATTCAACAAAACAAACACTAAAAACCAAAACATCATAAACACATATCGACCATTAAATTAATAAACACATCTGCACCCGAATCGATACCGAAACCGCATCCAATACATTATTACTTTAATGAAATTGCTAATAAAATTAACATTTCGTTCGAAGCTCGCGCCAGGCTTGAGTTTGCAGTTTTTGTTTATTTGATAGCGATGCATCGCTAGCTTTGCGCTGCACACGCATTCGTTGCAGTCGCGATGCAACGCGTACGACATGAGCACCGAAAGCTCACTAGATAACAATCGGTCTCGGAATCGGAATCGGTATCGATATTGTGTGACCTCGCCTTAACGAACTCAATTAAATGTCACTGATATTTTTGTTTTTATGTTCGCTCTAGAATGTGATGTGTGTTCTATTTTTTTTGAAAATAAGAAAGTTTTATTGCCATTGTGTTTTTTTAGATTGTATTTTATAAGTGAAGGACGGAATAAAATAAAGTTTTATAAAAATGAAACATCGATAGAAATAAAGCCTAGAACAGGATATTGCGAAATAGAATTCATAGGTTTTTTTTTACGTAATAAAAATGCAACCTTCCACTTGCTAGGCGAAGTGCATAATTCATGGTTTTTGATTTTGGTTTTATATTCAATCCTATTTTTCACGATCGCATTGAATTTCAAATATGTCTTTATAAACGGTGAATGTTTTTATTTTTGTGGACTATTTCCCGTTGTGTGTCTTGGGAGGGTGTTGTGTTTGCTACTGTCCTATCTTTGAGCTGCATTACGAGAAACCCAGAAATGGGGTGAGTTGATATATTTTTTAATTATATTATTTTTTTCGATATGGATTTTTAAATCTTCAGATTATGAAATTGTGGATTTAATAATTGTTTAAACGACGAGTCCTTTTTGATTTTCAATTTGAAAACTTTTAAGGCGGGCCCCTTACAACTACAGGCGAAAACCATTATTTACGGAATCGAAATTATTTGAAAGTCTTTACGTTACTGAAACCTATTTTGTAGGTTTCTTAGTTTATGAATTTTTCTAACTTCTTTATTTTTCTTTATAAATATTGCAGTTAAAATGACCAGAAATGATGATGGCCTTTTTATTTTTATTTTTTTAATCTTAAAGTTTTTAATAATCTTTGTTGTCATCTATAAATATTTTATACGTACAATAAATTTGAGTGTAAACTGTAACCATAATTATGATAAACTATTGCAAGATTTCAGTAGCGTGCGTGTATAAAAAAAATCAGAAATTTTAAATTTAACTACGAGTCGGTTACTATGGCATGACCAGTACCTGGCGTCCATAAGCTCCTTTTATATTGTAATCTACATAATATTCAACAAATACATAATTATTATAGTAACGCGATTTCGCTCAAAAATCAAAACTTATGGGATATGGGGTACTTAAATAAATAATCTGTTACAAGCTTACAAGATTCTACTTGCCGATCGAGTCAATAAGACAACTGGGTAGGTCCAATACTAATCAAATGAATCAAGTATTAGTAATATTACTCGATTGACAGTTGTCCGATTTGACTAACGTGTTCATTAGATAAATTAAAAATAATGTGAAATCGAAAAACAAATATAAATACTTCTAAAAGACATTATTACCTTTCTTTTGAAGAAATCGGAAAAATACCTATCCGACAGTACCAGAGTCACAAAGAATTCAAAGAGGTGACTGGTAACTCATAATAGGTAAGTACCTACTAATAATTGCTAACACGGGTTCGAAAGAGGCCACGGAATGATTCAGGTAGTGACATAAGTACACAGAGTGGGACCTTACCTTTATTTAGAAGAAGTAGAATAACAAACAAGAAGAAAGAAAAAAAAAAGCCATCCAAAAGTACCAGGGTTACATAAAGTTTAAAGAGGTGGCTGTAAATCGTAGTACTAATAAAATTGCTAACTCGGGTGCGATATAAATACCATGGAATGTTTTAAGTAATTAATTAGTAAGTACCTGTAGTACATTAACTACCATCTATCGTATAAAGAAGGCAGGGTAAAAAGCGTGTTAAAAACATGAACCCGTCCGAAAGTACCAGGGTCACATGTAGTTCAAAGAGGTGACTATAACTCGTAGTAGGTACTGATAATTGCTAAGTCGAGTCCGGTATAAAGGCCACAGAATGCTTCAAGTAGTGACAAGTTACTACCTGTAGGACTTTGTTTACTGGTACTGTTACTGGTTTCTTACGACATGACTGTATAAATATTGTGGCACACAATACAGATAATGTCGCCAGGTATCAATATCTTAATAAGAGGAGTGAACATAATAAGTTTAAAACTGAAACTTGATCGACAAAAACCGCCCTTAGTGCATACGAAAATAAAGACGTTTTGCCTATGTGGTTCACTGTTCAAGTCCGGGGCCATACCCGTTCTACTTCCGGAGTTTTTCTTTTATATCGGCACGAGGAGCTCGTGGCTAAATAATAACAGCCGCTCGAGTCGATCTTTAGGTTAAGCCGTGCGTGCCTAGGTTGGTCTGTGGATGGGTAACCACCCATTACATACCGAGTTTCCTCCGTGCCTTGGAAAGCACGTTAAGCCGTTTGTCCCGGCTGTCATTTGTAGATCTTTGACGGTCGTTACAGGTAGTCAGTGGCCCAAAAAGTCTGACAACCAGTCTTACCAAGGGGCATCTATTACTTACTGGGTTGTGGAGGTCAGATACACAGTCGCTCCATATAAAATACTGGTATTCAGCTCTATATTCAGTTGGGAAAAGGCTAGGAAGATGATAAATGCAATTTCAGCGTTTCATTTCTCTAAAATTAAACCCATTTTTATAATAGTCTTTCGTAAACTTCTAAAAAAAAAACGCTTTTAAGAACTGCAGTATTTCAACAATAATATTTTGTGTGTACATTTATGTGTCAAAGATTATTCCATCTTTAGTTAACTTGTTGACAGCTGGTTGCTAGTTAGGTCATCGCCTAGATTATGTAACCAGTTTCGGTTCAGTAACACGGGAATAATTTAACGATAATCGGTAAGATCGAACATAATCATAAATTCCTTGAATGTACACAAACGTCAAATTAGTGATAAAATATTATGTTCCAAGTCTGTGTATCTATAACCTATTTAAACCAACTGAATTTTGTCAAATCGTAACTCCGATTAGGTGCAGCCACTGGTCTGTATTACCTAACAACTTTTCTTCTCTTCTAGTTTTAAGAGGGGTCGAGTAATTCCGTACACTGACTGTACACCATTCTAAGCTTTACTCCCGTAGAAATAGATGGAACGAAACACAAAATGACGGCTGATTGTAGAAAGACTTCTAAAGCCCGATGCCACAAGAAAAGAAAAGAAAGAGATCATGTCTGTTCTTCATAGAGTAGAGATAGACGTGGTGACTGTATGCGTGCTTTTGTCTATGGTTAAAGACCGAGTCAACAAAATGCTAACTCTACACCAAGAATTGCCCTTCATTAACTCATAATATGCTGGAATAGTTCAATAAAGTCTTAATTGATTTTAAAGATTGGCTCGAGTTTGTTTCCACCACCAAAAGTCCGTTCATCATCATCATCAGCCCATAGCAGTCCACTGCTGGACATAGGCCTCCTCAATTGCACGCCACTCAACTCGATTCTCAGCAACTCTCATCCAGTTGCTACCAGCCACCCTGCGAAGATCGTCACTCCACCAAGCCTGAGGGCGTCCCACCTTACGCTTGCTAATTCGCGGTCTCCACTCAAGAACACGTCTACCCCAACGGTCATCGGTTCTACGGCTAATATGACCGGCCCATTGCCACTTCAGCTTGTTGATTCTGTGAGCTATGTCCGTTAAAGAAGTCAAAAAGTGTAAAAGTCCGTTATTTCAAACTATTTAAATTCTTTGTTAACCATTTCCTACCCTTCTCGTTACATTTTCATAGACAAACCAGGTTTTAATAACAGATTCTATGTTCTATGAAACAAAAAACAAAATTGACAGTCGATTAAAGAAAGACCAATAAAAACACAAATCCCTCCGTCATTCGTGTTGAATCAACAATACTTCAAAAACAGGACGCGCTGGGTGTGCTAAAATCCTTTAATCACGCGTTTGTTTTAATCCAATACTCGGAAAATGTTGCAGAGACTTTAGAAAGGAATGTTTATGTCTTTAAGTCTGTGATCGTGATCACCCACGTTGATCTCAGATCTATCTACACAGGCTTTCAAGTCTATGGGGAGATTATACAAGGTAACCATCTAAAAGATAACTTTATCCTGATTTTTTTTTATGTAAATTGTAAAAACCGTTAGATTATAATCTATCTTGCGAGATTGTAAACTGACGAAAGATTGTGAACTGTAGCACCGCGTTAAACTGTAAGCAGTATGTTACGGTTCACAATCTTTCGACGGATTACAATCTCGCGAGATAGATTATAACGGTTTTTACAATTTTACGGTGACAGATATACTCTGGACCACGCCTTTACCTGATGGTAAAACATGAAAGGAGACAATGAGCCTGTCCAGAATATGCCTGTTGACTCTTGCTTTGTAAGTTGTTGGGTTATAAAAAGAAGGGAATACCATTCGCTGACGCTGATGTAGAAGATAATTTTCTGCGTCTATCCATCAATACTGGGTGGACACAGACGTGAAATCGGTTACCACGTATTCAGTATATCATTCTGAGCCCCACATAGAAATTATTCATCGGTTATAATACAAAAATCCGCTGTTCCATACATTTTGACCGTGTAGGTATTGCACTTCTGTAGGAAACAGCAGATTTTTTTAACTGAATACGAGGTAACCGTTTTCGCATCGGTGTCCCTTTCATCCCTTGGTATAGTATCTAGCATCGTGCACATGGCTTCTCTCAAGTATTGCACCACAACAGCTGGTACTCCGTCTTCCGCAACTAGTTTACTTCGTCTCCACCCAACTGCGGGGCATCCCACATTATACACTTGCTGTCTCTCCTCTCTAGGTCTCGTGTGCTCCTATAGCCACCAGTCCTTTGACAAACATGGCCAGCTCACTTCAGTTTGCTAACTCTGTTATCATTTACGTACCTGAACTGCTATTGTAGCTTGCTACGACAAAGATTTTATACACGGCTAGTTGAAGAGTCTTCCTCCTCCTCCTCCTCCTCAAGTCGTACTCCTCATTACTGAGCGTCGCGATCTTCGCTTGAAAACATCTTTTTCCTGATGATGTTTCTATCTTATATTTCTATTTTTTATCTCTGTCTGTCCTTGGCCAAGTGAAGCGCATCATGAAATTTCGTGTCAAGAGAAGAGCTTATCTGGTTGTACCATCGCAAAGGGCTACGACCTCTTGTTCGTTTACCATCAACCTTGCCGGTAACCAGCAGTTGTTTGAGGTGAAGAGTCTTCACGTATTAACAACTAATGTGTAATTTGCCTTTCGTATGCAAATCCAGCCATCTATGCCATCCAGCCCTGGTATCCAGTAATAGTAAGTACCGATAAGTTGCGTCAGGAACAACAAAAACAGCGATTTCCCTACTTGAAATCGACATACGTACCTTCCTACTTAATTCCACCTCGATATAGGTTACCCCATAAAGGGTGTAACTATCACCCCTCGTAACTGAGTATTGACAGCTACACGGTGTAAATATGACAGGACAAATTGGCTACCATCAGGGCTTCCCATCATCAGGTTACAAAGGGACAACGCTATTGATTGACTCCTTACGTAATGTTGATTGATAGGAGCTAAGGAGTTGGATGAAGACAGATTAGTAGGAGCAGTCATTGCAGTAGGTATTATTTTTAGTACTTAAGTGCTTTCGTGAATTTGCACTACCGTCAAAAGCAAAGTGATCTTTGTTGTGATAACAATAAGGTTTTTGTTCAATTGCTGTTGCTGCTGTTTGACGTACGTAATAAGTAAGGATAGTTTTGGGAAAAAACAAATGAAGTCATCGAAATATATGAAACAGGGCGTGAAAAATGAAAACGTCGAAAAACGTTATTAATAAAAATGGGTCTGTGAATAATGCTTCAGAAAATAATTTTATCCATACAAAACAGGAACCAAATTCATGTGCGTATTGTATAATTATCACTTGCTTCGGTGAAAGAAAACATCGTGAGGAAACCAGCATGCCTGAGAGATATTTCTTGATGGCATGTAGGTAAAGCCAAGTCAAAGACCCATGGGTGGCATAAAAATTCTGACAACAGGTTAGGCACTAACCAAACGGTAAAGAAGGAAGGGACGAAAATGTTGAAAAGAAAATCCGAAGAAATATTGCACCCAACATCACAATTCCAATACAGCCATGAATCCGATTCAGTACAAATAAATTGAACAAAATATCAACACTTGGGAACTACAATACCAACATTATTACGGAGCGAGTGAAACAATATTAAATGTTATTTATTTGCGGAGTATTCCAACTTGTAGCACGTTCGAGCCCCGTTTAGCTCAAATAACACGGGAATGAACTCAAAACAATGGCTATTATATTTGTAAAGCGGTTCAACTAAAATCTATGTTATATATTTTCGATTTGAAATGTCAATCTCATTTATATTGAGGACTTTTTGTTACGGGTGCGAATTATGGGTAGTTGAGTCATGTCATCTTGTTTGACGGTTTGTCGATTTTGAAACAAATTCGAAAGTCAAATAAAAGAAGACTTAAAATGGTAGAGGTGCAATAGTTTCTGGTCCATGATTCAGAAAGCAGCTATTTTATCATATATCTGGTAAAAAATTGGTCGCTTATACCCCAACTTTATCAGTACTGAAACTTGAAGTTCAGAGGCATCGGGGCCTGCTGTCACGTACGCATAAAGATTTGAATTAATTAAAGATTTGATTGAAGATTATGGCCCAATCTTTTACTTTTTTAAATCAAGGTATATTTAATTACTATAACAATTAAGTAATATACAGGGTTGTATGGACACGGGCGCGCATGTATTCAGTACATCATTCTGAATCCCCATAAAAAAACAGATGTTTCATACATTTTGACCGTGTAGGGAGTGCACTTTTGAATTGATATTTTTTGGTAACGGTTTTTGCGTATACAAGACTCCACAGACTAACTAAAAGACGAAGTTCCAACTGCAAATAGACGAAAACCCAACTGTAAGGCCATGACAGTCCAAACTCCTTCAAGTTGGATTTACAGTTAAGATGCCCAGACAAGGTGTCATTCTACCAGCGATATTTATGAAAAAGTCAAAACCACCTCCAACGTTACCCAGAAACTTACATCAATGTCACCATAGATATGCGAGAATGCGTAGCGAGGGATGTATGTGAAAGTAATCATTGATATAATTTTTCTTTTTTGGTTCGAGGTAAGCTAGCTTAGTGATTGTTTAGTTTTACGCACATCGATGCACATTGTCGCGTATCTCTGGGAGGCGCAGCCTTTAAGACATTGTTGAAAAGCTTTCTGAAAGATAGCCAAGCATCTACCCTCTGGTCAATCCAGTACAGCCTGCATTAACAACACACCTGCCTGCCTGAACAGGCGCGTGCATTGCAGATAGGCACCACATACCAGTGGCGAAGGTTCCATAAAACTCTATTCCTACCGGATTCCCTTTGAAAAATGGCACAGTCAGTATTCTACAGACAAATAATATAATCACCTTAAAGATTTGTACTCCGGCTTACCTCTTACAAGAATTGACCCTTCGCTACTGCTACATACTTGCCTAACTCATAAGATCCAATTAAACTACCTTTAACTATCGCCCCATAAATAAAATATATCAGTCATCAATCATCACACATCGTACTTATTGCTGCCATAGACACCACAGAGCACAGACAACATTAACAGCAACCTATTTTTATCCAAACACGTCATTATTAACTTGCACTTAGCACCATTTATTTTCATTGCAAACGAAAATAAAGAAACGAAAAAAAAACGCATGTTTCGAAGACATAAATCACTAACCGATCACAGAGAAGACACTCCCAAATGCAATGTGTATAATTCAATCGTGTCACGTCTCTGGACTGCGAGACAGTTATTCACTAAAATGTTTAAAGCAACTGTTTTGTGTGGCTGTACCATATTTTTTTTTCTTTTGTTCTTAATTTATTTATTTGGATCTCCAAAAAAAGATACACAGATACAGTATAGGTGACGGTTATACAAAGATTCTTTTAAGTGTGTTCCTTCAATTACAGGAGACCACAGCATGCAAGTAAAACTAGGTGTTAACACAGAAATTAGAAAAAAAAAACAAAATAAAAAAAGCATTTGATGACAAGAAATCATAAGTTATAAAATTTTGTAAGAACATTTTTACCTTTTGTTAGGGACGATCGATTCTCGAACATTTTCATTTGCGACGTCTAAGGCTCATTTGCACCGAAAATTACTAAATAACTTTCATTACGAATGTTAGCGTTGAATTCGAAATGTGTGTAATCCTGGTACATATTTTTAAGGATAGATCAACAGGGATAGACTCATTATTAAAGGGGTTACTTATTTATTAAATTTATGAAAAAATTATTAATATTATATATACATATGTATACAGGGTGTAAACGGACCCTTCACGAAGCCGTTAACCAAGCATTCTGTACATCAAACTAAGTAACTTCACGATAAAATTATTGCTGGGAAACGACTTTTTTTTTTGGGGTGAAAAATCACGTTTACATTAGGATTCAATGTAACGCATTCAAAACATGTATTTAAAAAAAAAGTTGGAACTTTGACCCCCAGTATCTCCGTTACTAAAAGGTTCCCAGGTATGGTCTAGAACAAAAAAAATATTGCAATGACGGGGAGAACACGTGCTTTTCGGCTTCGTTAAGGGTCTTTTTACACCCTTTATATTTTTTAATTTATTTATTAGGTATTTAATATTATAATAAATTAGTAATAATTCAGAGGGAAACTTGCTGATAGAAATGCAAAAGAAAATTACCGAAAATAAATTGTAATAAGTACCTACCTCCTGCCATAAAATATTTGGGTCACTAAAATATTTTCCCAAGCAAAAAATACTTTTGTCGTCACTAAAATAAAGGCTACTTTTCTATCCATCGACGTAACAAGAGAAACTTAATTGCTTCCTCATTCCCATGCCTGCCGGTCTTCGAGTCGACCTGGCCCGTAAATCTATCATCGCCCTATAACCCTGCCAAGTTTTCTAATTATTTTCTACGTCATTCTTAAGTTCTTTGTTCAAGCTTTTTTTGTACTTCGTGGACTGAGTTTTGTTTAGACGAGAACTCAAGAGTCAAACCTTGGGTGATTCGACATTTTTTTAACAATATCTAGGAGTAAAATTTGACTAAGAGGAGCATTCGAGATTGCCACTGCAAAATATTAATTTGAAGGAAGGAAAGATATTAGTTTCAAAAGTTTTCATACATCCCCGAAGGGTTAGGCAAAGGTGTACCTAATAGTTCACCCACATTTCACCAGTTACGTTTCAGTCTCATGTAAGGGGGGGTGAGCCTATTGCCACACAGGGCACAGATCCAGGCTCCGTGCATGCTACTGAGAAATTCCTGAAGGAAAAACACAATAAGACTTTGCGCGACCCGGGAATCGAATCCAAAACCTTATGCTCAGCAGTTGCGCTTGCGGCAACGAGAAAACTGTGTTTTGTTGTCTTATCCATTTCCCTAATTAATAATTTCTCAGTAAGTATCGTATCATTGTCTTACTTACCACGGGAAACAGGAAATAAAATGCAAACCAAATTCTTCGGCTTAAAAATCCATTGCATAATAAAATTCATTTTTTGTTTAATTCGTGGAAGCATTATCTGGTATATATGTTACGCGCAATTTGATAAGTCCGGGCACTATTCATAATGGCCGGTCTGTATTCATAATGCCCGACTCAATTGGGCAATGTGATTAAAACAGCATGATTATTCACTTTTCCCGGCAATTATGAATAATGCCCACCCTATCTTGGGCAAAGTAATAAAATAGGTGAACTTTTAGGATTTATCACGTTTCTACTAAATATCACTTAATTACAATACAGTCGACGAAGCCCCGCTGCGCGGGGCTCCTATTTCTGTCTGCAGGGTTTAAAAGAACCTAACTAACCGAACCTCGGGGTGCCCCTGACGTCGACCGTCTAGGGTTAGGGTTTCTGTCAGCATCTGTGTTTGTTTGGGGGGTTTATGCTTATAGAAAACAAAATTCATTTATTTTCTCTTTTTTTAGAAAAGTCCAGAGCAATTATGCTGAAAATTATGTCAAATAATACGTTATTAAATAAAAGTTTATCGGATAATTATTTTGCTAAGGGAAATATTTGGTAAACTTGATGTTGCAGAATGATGAAATGACAATGTTTTTGCCAATCGTTGCTTGTAAAGTAAAAAAAAATGAATTAATGTTTGGTGAACTGACAGGTCACCAGGGAATTATTCATACTGCCCGGTCCAAGTGATAAATTCAAGCTATCTCAAACACTGACTTATTACATGGACCACGGGCCGTCGGGTATTATTAATAATGGCCGGTCAAAGTGTTAATTAATCACTTAGCCCGACGTTTTCGGGCATTATTAATAATGGCCGGTCCTTATTAATAATGCCCAGTTAATCACGTTGCCCGTAACATATATACTTCGAGGGGTTTACTTACTATGTATGTGTATATCTATGTGTATATGTAAGTAGACTGAGACCGATCAATGTGGCGGCACTTGGGGGAGGCCTATGTCCAGCATATACCTTGGGGGACGTCTTTCGGCTGAAATGATGATGATGTAATTACAAATGAAAGTATGTCGGTGCGCACGCGCTTGATCGTGAACTGGCCATCGTAGTACGAAATATCAATAGAATTCGATGCCAGCCTATACTGGGGTTTTTACTAACTAAACTTACTGTAAAATACTTAATTTAAGTTGAGGGTATACTTACATAATTTCACTTCGCGCATGAATAACACTTTGTCGCAACACCAATTTATCTCGTCTGCTCGACGTCTGTATGTCTCTATAGGGATCCAGCAGAATATCAGCGTCAGGTGCATGCCTGACACATGCTGAGCTGGACTCCCATTTGGTGCAACCTTGAGACGCACACCGCACCTTGTGTACTCGTTATTTTATTTGAAGTATGTGTTAGTGTTACTATACTTCTTTCGTAAATATGTTTTTTTTTGTATATTGGCACAGGTACTAGCTTTTGCCCGCGACTACGTTCGCGTGGTAATTTTGAAGAGTATGAGTGAGGAAAAAAAAAGATAACCTGTGTCCTTCCCCAGGATATAGTCTATCTCCTCGCCAAATTTCATTACGATCCGATAAGCTGTTTAGTCGTGAAAAGGTAGCAAACAAACAGAGTTACTTTCGCATTTATAATATTAGTATGAATATAGTCGTGTAATTTGCATCATTTAATTGTGCTTCTGTGTGTTGTGCTATGTGTTTTGTGTGCACTAAATAAATGATTTATCTATCTATCTATCAGATTATTTTGTCGTCAAAGTCACCATCATAACGCCCCACATAAGATTGAGCAAAGCCCTAAGTTCACGAACACAGGAAACGCAAATCTTCGTAATCCTTTTCATCCTCAAAAACCGTTCCTCACAAGCGAACCAGCATGTAAAACCAATCGCATCTATAAATACAAACAGTCTGCCCGTCCGTCTGTCTGCCACTGTTTTGTATTTCTGTCTGAGTTTTGATGTATTTTACTTTATGCAGACGGAATCAGAAACGTCTCCTGTTTATAAATAAACTTCAAGGTTTGTAACAACTTAGTTCCTTCAGACTCTTTGTTTTTAGAAGTAGCTATTTTTGTAACGTTTTCTTGTATTAATATTGTGTCTACGTGTCTGGGTGTCAATGTCTTGAAGATGAAAGAAGTCGTGTAACGTTTTCGGCGAGTCATCGGTCAGAAATTGCTGCTGTCCCTTCGGTCGGTTACCCGGCGACTAGCGCGTGAGTCCTAGTCTAAATACAGCTGGTGATTAAACTTCTTTATCTCGGTGTATTCCTTGGGTTTACTATGTAGTTCCATGTGTATACAGGATTTAAGCTTAATAATTATTTGGATGAGGTTCATAATTATCAAACAGTGGCTAAAGTTTCTAAATATGAGTTTTATCGTAAATAGTACCCACTAAGTAGATATTTTTGGTAAAACTATTAAAAAATATATAAATCCTATTTTTTTATAATATTTATTATTTTTTGTGGAGTGTAAGCACACCACAAAATAATAAAATATAAACTTATACTGTCACTTACGGGATATCTTCCGGAGTCAATCCGCGAGCATGGCGCTTGCAACAGCCTCGAAATATCGGGAGCTCAAAATAATGAACAATCACGGAAGACATCCCGTAAGTGACAATAAAAGTTTATTTGTAAACCGTGAAAGCTTAAAACAGTCATAAAATATTCTCAAGTGGTCAGTTAGGTACTTTTATAAAGAAGCACACAGCTTAGGTATAGAAAGAAAAAATACTATCTAGTATACTACTCATTGATCTGATACTGTCCGTCAAATACGTATACTTTCCATTGGTACTCTTTTTTTTTTCGGTAAGCAATTTAATTGCGATTCTGTCCCTTGTGATAAGTCAACCCTGGGAAGCTTTCTTAGATTTGTAAAGTGAAGATAATCTTCGACGGGTATCCTGTGGGTTGTAGTAATCTGAAGGCTTTTAATGAAACGCGAAGTGCCATCTTTAAAGGCCGGAGACCCTAGCGCGAGCTCACGGAGTTAACGTAACGTAAATACGTTGATTTTTTAATCGAAAATGCAATTGTCCATAGCATTTTAGTTAAATTGTTTGCAACAATCGGCTTAATCCATATAAAGGGTAACAAGACCTTTAACGAAACTGAAAAGGACTTGTTCTCCGCATCATTGCGATCATTTTTTGTTCTAGACCATACCTGGGAACCTCCTAATTACGGAGATATTGGGGGTCAAATTTCCATTTTTTTTTTTTAAACCTGTTTTTAATGTAAGAAATTTACTTTAAATACCTGCACGACACATGTACTATCAATCCACCCATCAGCATTGAGTCTTACCGTAAAACGTGATTTTTGATCCCAAAAAAAAGTCGTTTTCCAGCAATAGTTTTTGCGTAAAGTTACTTAGTTTGATGTACAGAATGCTTGGTTGACGGCTTCATGAAGGGTCTGTTTATACCCTGTATAAAACTAATTTAAGTTATTATTCAATCAATGACAAAATTTAAATGATTTTACCAACGTTCTAAAATGCAGATCTATTACAGTTTTAATGAATTTCTGAACACTGTTTAAACATATAAGTAGTTAGTTCGGTGAATATTAATGTTTATGTCAGATTAAATACAGTGCTTAATTTCCAGATCAATAATTAGGTACTAGAACTAAATAACACCTATACAGGGTGGAAGGGACACCGACGCTGAAACGGTTACCACGTATTCAGTACAAACTCAAACTCAAACTCAAAGCATTTATTTCAAATAGACCCGTGACAGGCACTTTTGCATAGTCAAAAATAAGCTACCTACAGTCCCGCCACAGACATAATAACTGTGAATGGACTGTAGTTGCCCATTCGAAAATAGTAGATCTCATGGAGAAGAATGGGCAAGAAACTCCATGGACACTCTTTTCAAATCAAGTTATATATTACATAGTCCTGGGTATAATATTGTTGCTTACATAATTCTGAACCCCCCACGTAGAAATTTTTCGTCGGTAATTAAAAAAAAAACACTGTTTCATACATTTTTACTGTGTAGGTATTGCTTGCACTTTTGTAGGAAACTATGTGGGGGGGCTTTTGCGTCGATGTCCCTTCCACCCCGTATATTAAAAAAAAGAAAAATACATAGATACTTACTCTTTACTTAATATATCGTAATAGATAAATAATCCCATTTAGAGCTAACGAGTTTCTTCAATATAAATGTGAAACCCGCAACAGATAAAGGTTTCCAAAGAATTAGGTTCCAAAAGAGTTTAATATAAGGTCTAGATCACTCAAATGGCTTTTTTACATAGAAAATTTTCACCGGTAATTAAAACAAAAAATGTTAATAATATAACATGCTAACTGTTTTAGCGCCAGTTCCAGCTTGTATAGTTTAACAGACCATGTTTTAGTGTTTTGAAGAGCAAAGAGAATTTGTTTAGAAAATTTTTTTTTTGGACAGTCTTTTCATTGAATTTTTTTTTATTTGTCATTGAAATGTCTAGCCTAGCCTGTTGGAAATCACAAAATTAAATATTGACGCGGCTTCGTACCTATTCCAACAAAAAAAAATAACATACACCTAAGCTAGTACACGCATATTTCTCCAGTTATGTTTGAGTCATAGGTCCTACGGGGCGAGCCTATTGCCATTTACCGGACTCAAATCCAGACTCCGTGGAAGCTACTGAGAAATTCTTTTAGGAAGAACCCAATAACGCTTTGGACCTCATGCTCCGCAATAGCAGTTGCGACAACTAGACCAACGAGGTACTCAAAGAACTCTATATAAAATACCAGGAAGCCATCTTATTTAAATTGAAATTCCTATCTTCACTAAAAGAGTAGGAAATTGGTTCGTCGATAATTGTTCATTTTGATTTATGCTTTACCGTCAAACATAAAACATAAGAAGGAACCAAATGTTGCTGGCACATTTATTTCTCCATTTCGGCGAACGAAACAGCCCATACGTAATAGGTACTTCAATCTCCTTACTTGAGTGACCAGGTTTGAAGGTTTTGTGGGATTATTCTACTAACTAACTTACTTATTTTATTAATTTTCTCATAAAATATATACACTATTTATATATCGTCCGAAACACGGTGTATAGACCTAAAATAATAATAAAAATGTGCATATAATTATATCAAAAGCAGAAAAGAATTAAAGGGCGTCAAAAATTTCGTCCGCATTGCTATCACCGGGGAAAATGCCCAGAAGGCTGGCAACATTACTTACCACTTTGGATGGCAATGCTGATTCTTTGGCCGAGAAATAGGCCAGCCCTCTGGTCACGACAAGAGTCGTTATGAACTTACTTATTTAAATAAATAAAAAACGAAACGATTGATGGACTGCGTGAAAGATAATGTGGCCTAGAAAGGGGTAATGTAGATAACGAATACCTACAATAGAAAAATATGGGATTGAAGAAGAAGACGTGCCCAAAATAAGTCACGACGCCATATAATATTTAACTCAGCTAAAATTTCGCCATTGTTCTTTGGGAAGAGCAGGAGAACGATGATGACGAAGGATGAAAATAAATTAAAAATTTATGATTGTAAAGATGTTGTTGGTCAGTCGTGCACTGTATGAATTTACATATCAGTAACAAAAAGCATCAACATATTCTGGAACATTAACTGTATTAAATAAAAGAAAAAAAATAAGCGACAACATATAGAATGCACATATCTATACTAATATTATAAAGCTGCAGTGTTTGTTTGTTTGTTTGTTTGAACGCGCTAATCTCTGGAACTACTAGTCCGATTTGAATGATTCTTTGAGTGTTGGGTAGTCCATTTATCGAGGAAGGCTATAGGCTATATATCATCACGCTACGACCAATAGGAGCGTAGCAGCAATGAAAAATGTTGCAAAAACGGGGAAAATTGTATTTTTAATAACTTGACGCGGACGAAGGTCGCGGGGAACAGCTAGTCAATCTATAAATCTCATCCATCAATCACTCGTGAAAAATCAAAACGCAATGAGGATTATCCCGAAACAGACCCATAACCTTGCAACACTACAGAGTACCTACTTGTAAACCTCATCAGTGTTGGCCGTTTAAAATAAACATTATTGCCTATATTTCCTTCAGAACAAATACTTGTGAGTGTGGAAGTGACAGGCTCATTTCTGCTGACCATTATTGAAAAAAAATATTTACGACCACACGATTTATGTGACCGTTCGCAGGAGTAGTGGATTGTACTTCCAAGAGGTTAGCATGACTCATTATTGAGGAGTACCTAAGTGGACTGAGAACCAGAACAATTATGCTTGTATTTCCCAAATGGGGCAGATGGGTGATGCGTAGTATGTACAATTTTACAGTCGCAAGTACACTTTTCAATTTTGTCAAAATTCAAAAGTCTAACTCGAATTATTCGAAGAAATAAAGTCGTTAAGTGACGAGTGTAACCCCAACAAAGCCGAAGGGCACTTGTTCTTCCTGTCATTGCGTTTTTTTTTTTACTAGACTATACCTGGGAACCTTCTAGTTAAGTACGTTACATTGAGTGCTTCTCTGTAAACCGTGGTTTTTCACACCCGAAAAAAATTCGTTTTCCTGCAATCATTTTAGTGAAGTATTGCCTACTTGGTTTGATTTACATAGTGTTTGTTTGACGGCTTCATGAAGGGCCGTTTACACCCTGTATAACAGTTCATTCGCTCCTTTCTCGAAAATGTGGTATCAGTGTTTGTATAAGTAAAAGTGGTTGAGTAAGTTACCATGCACTCTTACAGCAGGCCGATATTTGACAACATGTCAGTTGTCATAATCAGCTTATGGACCTGGATATGAGTTCCCATGGCTAACCTGGAAGTCTTTAAAAAGACTCCGGAGCCAGGTTGGCCGCAGCAAGAAAAACCTCATCAGGTGGGCATTCATTGATGACTCTGCCCTGGAGTGTAAATGTGGTGCTGTTCCACAAACGATGGGGCACTTAATATTATGTCCTGTGTCCTGTTGTTGTTTGTCACTACAGGAACTGATGGACGCTACTGAAGGCGCCAAACTAGTGGCTCAGTTCTGGGCCGATATGGTATTGCCACCGACACGCTAAGATAAAGATTATGACGTTCTCATTTCTCAAGTCAACATCCCGGGGTGTTAGTGACTTTTGTGAAATGGAGAGATTTTTTTCTTATTAGGATGGGAAATCATCACAAGACCCCTCCCGCTCTGGGCGGAGTGGATGGGAGTGTCAGACTTGTACTGACTAAAACCAACCCATGTTCCTTCTATGGTCTTTGTATTCTAGGGCCGCGGTATCTCTTTCGAACAGTTTCCACTCAAATCGAGAACAAATTTCTAGTTCAGTATCAGTTTCTTTTTAATGGTTTATGGTATTTCTGCGTAGGTCTAGACACTATAGCCTTATAAGTCCATAATTATGAAAGGCAGTACTTTATAAAAATACTGGGCAAGTTTTCACGTACCCTCCATATCATTTAAGTGTGTGAACGTCCGACTTGGTAATAACATCGCAAAAACCACTTAGGTGGCCGATCTTTATGGGTATTTTATAGTTCTCATATATTTTCCCTTTTACGGATAATTACTTGAATATAAACAATTAGTGTAAGTTCAATTTAGTATTAATAGTATTTATTACTGTTTACGTGTAATAAAAATGCGATACGAGTTTTATGCACTTCTCAAGGTGTAAAAATACCTTAAATTATACCTCAAATAGCGTCCAAAATATACCTAAGGGCGCAGAAATAAAAAAAAATCGAATAAACTATTCGAAAAGATAGCCAAAAAAAACCTAACTACCCACAGCATTCATCACTTGAAAGTAACTTGGGGATTTATGTGAAAAACTAATCGGAAAATCGCAATGCGTGTTCTCTACCGCCTTATCGGAAATAAGTATTGTTCTTCCGAAAAAAAGTATTGTTCTTTTGATAGTAGATGGCGCCACTTGTCTTTCGAATCGTGATTGAATTATACTATCACAAGCAGAGTACAACCCGAATTGATTGTCAAATTCTTAATAAACGCGAGCGAAGCCGCGGGCAAAATCTAGTAAGCTATCAAACAAAGGCCCGATTACTCAGAGCATTAGTTTTCCCAATTTGGCTATGGAGTTGAAACGTGAACAATCCGAGCAAGCGAAAAACAGAGGATAGGCGCCAGTGGCGAAGATTTCGTACAACTCGATTCCTACCGGATTCCCTTTGCGAAATGGCACAGTCAGTATTCTATAGACAAATAATATAGTCACATTAAAGATATGTACTCCGGCTTACTTCTTATAAAAATTGACCCTTCGCTACTGATAGACACATTTGAAATGAGGTGCTGGAGGCGGATGCTCCGGATTCCATGGACAACCAAACGCATAAATGTGTCTATTCTTTCCCAAGTCAAAGATTTCGTTTGACAATAAATTGTTGTGATTTTATGTACCGTTGCGGCGCCGTTGATAGGAGTTTAATTTTCATTTAGACAAGTTAAGAATTTACGACGTTTTGTTTAAAACTTTTGCTTGTCATTGCGGTTATTAAATATAATCAAGTAAGTTTTACGAGTTATTGTGTTCTTGCTTTCGAAATGAAAAATAACGGTTTCTATGTAGAATGTATTTGAGAGGCATCGGGATTCATTCGGTAAACAAAATTGTCGATGGCTGCATCCATACTTTCTTAAACAAACCTACTCTCACCCATACTTTCATTCTTATCATCATCTGCCTAGCCTTTTCCCAACTGTATTGGGGTCGGCTTCCAGTCTAACCGGATGCAGCGGAATACCAATATTTTACATTCTATACATATTATAGAAGAAGAACTTACTAATTTTGTTGAATTGTAAACTCTCCACTCCAGAAAAATTAGCTTTTCGCAAAGGTTCATTTTTAGCCTTAAAAATATAATTATAAGAGTGTGGTGCTGGACACGGTGGCGCACACCGTGGAGGTCTGCCCCGCTTGGGCGGAGCTCCGCCGTGTCCTCGTAGCGGCGATCGGCGGCGGCGACCTCTCGCTCCCGGCCCTGGTTCAGGCCATGGTCCGGAGCGAGAGGGAATGGGAAGCCGTCACCTCCTTCTGCGAAGCAGTCATGCTAGCGAAGGAGGTGGCGGGACGTGAGAGGGAGAGAATCTCACGTCCCAGCCGCCGCGGGCGACGCACCGGGCGTCGGGGGCCACGTGGTGGCTCCCGGCCACCGTAGGCGCGGGCCTGTGGACGGTGAGTAATGGGTTAGCTCACCGTCCGTCCGTCTTATGACGACAGGCCGTGTCGACGGCGCGTTCGTGTTCCACGCGCGCCTCAAAGAGATGTCAGCAACCAGGAAGGGGCCCGCAAGGGCCGATGCCTGCCGGGGCTGCGGGACTGTTCGAAAGAGATACCGTGGCCCTGGAACACAAAGGGCAATGAAGGAACATGGATGGGTTTTAGTCAGTAAGAGTCTGACACTCCCTCCCACTCCACCCAGAGCGGGAGAAGTCATTTGATGATTTCCCATCCGTAAAAAAAAAAAAAAAGAGTGTGGTGCTACGGTACACTACAATTGAGTGCTTACTAATTCTGTGGCATCAGGCGGGAAAAGTTATAACTTTCAAAAAATCCAGAGCCTCAAGGGCGGGGGGGCACTGCCCCGCCGCTCCCCCCTGGCGACACCCATGGTCTCACGAGATCGTATCACCGGGATAAAGGAAAGAAAGAAAGTATCATAATAATATGTTATTCTAGATTATAAATTATATATAAATATAAATAATACCAGCCTGTTACTGTCCCACTGCTGGGCAAAGGCCTATTCTCATACAGAGAAGGCACGAGCATTGATCATCACGCTTGCTCGGGTTGGCGATTTCAGACTTATATTACTTATAAGTCCAGGTTTCCTCACGATGTTTTCCTTCACCGATGTCTGTGATTTCCAAGATAAACTTAGAAAGTACATATGAATTGAAAAAGTCACATTGGTACTTGCCCGGATTTGAACCCACAACCTCATGCATGAGAGGCGAGGCCTTAACCTCTGGGCCATCACAACATACCATTATAAATTAACTCTTGCCAAAACCATTCAGCAGTTTTTCTGTGAAAGGGTAACCAACATACATCCATCCATCCTCACAAACTTTCGCATTTATAACACTACTAGTAAGATTAGTATGCAGTTGTACTCGCGAGACCTCTGCATTGAACTTTTGTATGGTTCTACTTTCATTGACGTTTGTAGCGCCGATAATCGGAAATACCTTTTAAAATGTCAACAAAGTAACTATGTAAAGATTTATGGGCACAAGTTACCCGGCCGTTGGTTTTTCCCATACAAACAAAGCCCTTTGTGGTCGAGAGTGACCGTTCGGAGTTTCATAGGATTATTGAACTGACCCCGTGTTGATGTAAGCAAATTATGAAATAAACTAGTTTATGCCCGCGGTTTCGCCCGCGTGAAGTTAGGTTCTTGTCCCACAGGATCATGCTACCGGGATAAAAAGTATCGTAAGTGTTACTCCAGGTTCTATACTATATGTGTGCCTTTCAACGGAATCCGTTCAGCATTTTTTGCGTGATAGAGTAAAAACTTCCAACCTCGCAAACTTTCGCATTTATAATAGTAGAAGGATACTGTACGAATAAATACCTGTTGGCGAAAATAGTATGAGATATGGAATAAATGGTCAATCTCTACCGCTGTTATTATTTAGCCAAAAGCTCCTTAAATCACGAAGATGCCACCCATCTATACATACCTACAAATTGAAGTGTCTGTTTGTAATTGCAAAATAACAGCTTTTTATTGAATGCATGTGAAAGTATAAACTGTACTTATAACAAAGAAAAAATCTTTACATTTTTGTCTGTCTGTCTATCTGTTTGTTTCGGCTAATCTCCGGAACGGCTGGACCGATGTTGAAGAGACTTTTACTAGCAGACAGCTGATGTTATAAGAAGTAACTTGGCTTTACTTTTATTTTAGAAAAAAGATTAGGAATCCGTGCAAAAAATAAAACCCTTAAAATTGTGAACAAAATTCGATTCAAATACAGAAGTAATATTTTTATAATAATATCATGCGGACGAAGGTTGCGGGACAGAGCTAGTTCAATAATCCTTACTAATATCCTTTCCTTACTAATATTATAAATGCGAAAGTAAGTTTGTTTGTTTGTTACCTTTTCACGCCTAAACCACTGAACCGATCATCCTGATTTTTTTCAAGTCAGGCGTACAGAAACAGACATAGGATACCTTTTACCTTTCATCCTGAAAAAAGTACTGTTCCCGAGGAAAACAACAATAACGTTCTTATGATAATACGTGGCGCCACGTGTCTTTCGAATCATGATTGAATTATATTATCACAAGAAGAGTACAATCCAAATTAATTGTCAAATTCTTAATTAACGCGAGAGAAGCCGCGGGCAAAAGCTATTCATTAATAAGGACCAATAATAACAACAGAAAAAGTACAAAAGGAAAGAAGAAGACACTAGAAAGGGATTCAACAAGAAAAATAGCATAATCATCGAAGTGATATGGCGTAACATTTCTAAACAGGAACCGTCAGCTGTTTTTGTATGGACCTGTATGGACATACCAGTTGTGATATTGTATGTTATACTAATGAAGTTGAACGACATTTAGCTTTGTACCATTATGGACGTGGCCTTGGCTAATTGGAATTACTTGGTAGAGCTTACTCAATTTTATTTTTTTGAAAATTAACTACCTGTCTTATAATTTTAGGGGTAAGTTAACCAACTTTACCCCTTTAGCTTGGATGTAGGGGGTAAATGGGTAATCTATGTTAACAGACATATTGTTACCTTGTGAGTGTTCGTTTTTGTCTGTGCTTGTTATCCTATCTGTATCCTTTTATGTATCTGTTAGTGTATGAGTCTTGTTACTTGAATTAAACTAATTTTATTTATCTTTTTATTTATTTATGGAACTACTGATTCGATTCCAAAAATTCTTTCACTAATGGTCTTGCACAATATAGCCTATGACATTCGGGGATAATGTAGCTTATCCCCGAATGTCATAGGCTATATTGACGATATTCCTGTGGAATAATTTCCGACCATAAGACGAGCGAAGCCGCGGGAAAAAGTTAGTGCTCCATATAATGTGCCCCAACAGCGCCCTGGCCAACAAGTTTTTTTGTTTGCGTTGACTCTTTTATTTACTTTTACAAAGGTCAAATTTAATCAGCTAGGGAAACGCCACAGGTGTTATGGATATATGATTGTAGAAATGTAACTTGAAAAAAATAGTTTTTTTTTGCGTTCCATGTTTAAATGCTTAGTCAGATTTAAGAATTCAAAAAAACACCGGAACTATAAAAAACCTGAACATATTTTATTCGTTTTTTACATTTATTTACATGTAATTTAAACATTTTTAAATAATATAACATTTAACACACGTCCGTATGTTTTATACATGATACACAAAAACTATTCGGACCAAGGACTTAATAAAATGACATTGTAATCTTAAAATCATTTTTAGAGTAGCGACTCTGAAAGGGGTTTGAATTAAATGGCTGGCCTAACTTCCGCCATTTTAATTTTTTTTCAAAGTTGCGGCCATATTAAAACCTATTTCAATCGATAGCTGGCATCAATACAAACAAGTTTTGAATGAGACAAAATCTTCTAAAGTGACACGTTTTCGAGATATAAGTTATCAAAGTTATGCTGAAGATGCTAATCAGTGAATGGACTTTAATTTCTCGGAAACGTCACACTCTAGAACATTTTGCCTCAAACAGAACTTGTTTGTATTGATACCGACTATCGATTAATATAGGTGTTATGCGTGGCCGCAGCCCGCAACTTTGAAAAAAAATTGAAATGCCGGAATTTAGGCCGGCCAGACTTCAGAGAAAAATCTTCCAAGCCCTTTAATTTTATTTTCAATTATTTTTAACGTCGAAAAATACAAGGTATAAGGGATATAAAAAAAAACTATTTTTGTATAAAAAAAACTACTGTTTCATAGAAAAGTGCAAAACTTTAGGTATTTTATGAAACGGTAATGTATTAAAAAACGACGAATCTGCTTTTGGTATCTAGAATCATGGCTGTTCTGAATTTAAGGAAACAATTTGTGCATCGAACTCCCTTACTTTAAACACCCTGTCTATAACAAAACATTCAACACATACTTCCGTTTAAATTGTTATAATAATACCCCACTATAACCTCTTACACATCCGCACCTACCCACGTTTCAAAAACACGTGTCAAAAATAATTGCCAAGACCACTGACCTCGTTGCAACGAACCACACCGAATCGAACCGATTTAAATCGATCCCTGTTGTATAATCGGTACACTCATTGAATAATCGATTTATAACAAGTGACACGGGTATCTATTTTAGAAAACTTGTTTAGCTTTTCTACGTTTTTCCTTTGTTCAAAACAATTGTGCTTGGCATTTTGATTGATTCGGTTTCTGAAGAAATTATACTAATGTATCGTTGGGTTATTTTGTTTTCTTTTATGAATGATCTGGGACTGAAAAAACGTAGGGGGTACCAGCTAATTCAAATTTCCTAAAATTCTGTCCAGTTTCATACAACCAAAAAGACTTGGTTGGAGGTAATTTGATTTTGAGCTAGCATAGCTTAACAAAGCTTCTACTGCTTTTGTAACCACTAGTGTGCGGCTTACTGTACTGTTTTTAGGGTTCCTTTTCATACCAACGGGACCCTACTATTAAGCCTTTGCTGTCCGTCCGTAGATAAGCGGGCTGTAACTCATAATCCGTAATAGGTAGACAGTTGAAATTTTCACAGAATGTGTATTTCTGTTGCTGCTATAACACCAAAATAACAAATTAAAAATTAAAGGGGGCTCTCCTATTACGATGGTACAGAACCCTTCATGCGCGAGTCTGACTCGCACTTGGCCGGTTTTTTCTAGATCTGTGTCAAAAAATAGGAAAGAGAAATAATGTACTTAATTTGGTCCCAACAATGGTTTTCGCCTCGTGAACAACGCGTTGTTGCCGATCTCTATTTCAAGAAATTATGGGCATATTTAACCGTATTTAAATAACCAAGGCCATGCTTACTTATTTTCGTCCGGACCGGATGTTTTTTATTCTATAATGTATAATAATATAAAGTATAATAAAACAAAGTCGTTTTTGTTTCTCTCTTTTTGATGGCTTAGCTCTTAAACAACACAACGGATTTTGGATTCTTTCCGGCCTCGGAAAGTTCATTGAGCCTTTGGTCCCAGCTATCATTTGCAGATCTTTCCTTAGATTGGTCTGTGGATGGGAGACCACTCATTACATACCGAGTTTCCTCCGTGCCACAGAAAGCGCGTTAAGCCGTTGGTCCCGGGTGTCATTTGTAGGTCTTTGACAGTCGTTAGGTAGTCAGTGGCCCAAAAAGTATGACAACCAGTCTTACCAAGGGGTTTATACTGTCACTTACGTTATATTTCGACGCTGAGTATAAGTTTAGTTGTAAACCGTGAAAGCTTGAAACAGTGTTTACCAAGGGGTATCGTATTACCCAGTACTAACTGGGTACTGGAGGTCAGATGGCAGTCGCTCCATATAAAACACTGGTATTCAGCTGCATCCGGTTAGACTGGAAGCTGACTCCAATATAATTGGGCATCTGCCTAGCCTTTTTCCAACTATGTTGTGATCCACTTCTACTTTTCTTACCCTAGCAATATTAAAAATTCATTAGAAAACCATAAAGAGCGCTTCTCGCCATCAAACGTAAAAGTTTGGCGAGTTTAGAATTAAGCAACACCTCTGTACTATAATTTAATTAAATAAATAAAAAATAAACATAAAAAATAAACAAAAATATCAATCTGATACGTCACAATTATCATACATCCGTAGTTTGACCTATGAAAGCCCCTTTGCTGCATTACAAGACAATTTCAAAATGGCGAATCTCACACGACACCGCTCGTCCGCGCGGTTGTGCGAGGCGGCGAAGGTTATTTGTGCGGTGTTCCGCGCGGAGAGGCGGTGAACGCCGCTCGTCCGCGCGGTGAGGCGGTGTACGCGTGTTAGGCATCAATGGATTTCATACAAGCCAATGCGACGTGAGATCCGCTTCACCATCCGACCACGCGGATGAGCGGCGTCGCATAATAACTTCCTTACTACGGTAGCGCGGTAGTAAATCTTGTATCTTTTTTGTTCCAGAAAACTCAGCATCTTCACGATGAGGCTGGCAAGTCTGCTAGTCCTCCACGCAGCGGGGGCAGGCCTCGCGTCACCCACAGTCCTGGTCACCAGGCCCGTCTCCCAGGTTCCCGTGGAATGGTTGCCGATTGACAACCAAACGGTTTATAGGTTGGCGGAGGGTGAAAGCAGAAGGTGAGGATTTAAAGCTTAATGCAGTGATCACTATTTTTATGGCGGATTTATTTATTTTGAACCAATCCATCATTCTTTACGTATGGTTCTAAGTAGCTCATAAGCCCTTGCGACAACTTTCACACCAGTGTGTATTTTTTTTTTGTTAGCCTGTTTGAGTGTCCCACTGCTGGGCAAAGGCCTCCCCTTTCTCCTTCTAAACTAATTAATTAGTGTGTAACTATTAAAAATAAATTTTGATGAATATAAGCACTTACGATTTTTTTTTATGATTGGATTAAATACATAAACTCACGCTTTTTTCTCATGGGGGTAGGCAAAAACCACAGAACGCCACCTGCTACGATCCTTACAATCATACTCCTTTTGCCTCGTCCACGTTCATACATCTGGTCATACACGCACCCGGTTGCGAGTACTATCCCACAACAGGGCAAAGTTCTTACTTCACTCCATTCATTTCTCTTCTTTTGGTGTTGTACTTCTTTTCGCCTGTTCATGAGGAAGCTATCCGAGAAGTCTCGCTATCTTCTCCTCGGTCTGCCGCAACCTCGTCTGGATGAATATTTTTGATAAATGAATAATGACAATAAGATGAAGTTTCACACTAAGTACTTTATTGACTGTAATAACATTGCCAAATTAAAACAATCATCTGAAGTATTTTGTATTTTTGACGCCTTTTAATGCTTTTACCCATTTTGATACCTTGTGAATATTTTTATTATTATTTTAGGTCTATTTGTAAATAATGTACATAGTAATGAATATAAATAATGTCAAAATTATTAACCTATCTGCACAGACTACATTCAACGCTAAAGCCGACGCGGCAAGCAGGTGTTATCCAATCACAAAACACTTCATTAGTAGGTACTTACTATCAGTTTACGCAGTTATCTTTTAACATGAATTACTCTTAATGTGTATATTTATTCCCCATTTACATTCATTACAAGAAACCTACTAGGTATCAACAATTAGTGATACGTCATTTAGATAAAACCTTAGTACGTTAAACAACCAGTATTTAGCCTTTAAAACATACAAACTTAGAAGCTCATCAGTAAAGGTTTTTTACTTTCGTATTGTGTAGTGGCATTATCATCATCCGCCTAGCCTTTTCCCAACTATATTTGGTTCGGCTTCCAGTCTAACCGGATGCAGCTGAATACTAGTATTTTACATGGAGCGACTGCCTATCTGACCTCCACAACCCAGTTAGTACTGGGTAATACGATACCCCTTGGTAAGACTGGTTGTCAAACTTTTTGGGCCACTGACTACCTAACGACTGTCAAAGATCTACAAATGACACCCGGGACCGACGGCTTAACGTGCTTTCAAAGGCACGGAGGAAACTCGGAATGTAATGGGTGGTCACCCTTCCATAGACCAACCTAGGCAAGCACGGCTTAACCTAAAGATCGATCCGAGCGGCTGTTATTATTTAGCCACGAGCTCTTACTTTTGTATTATGTAGTGGCATTAAACAATATACAATATGACCAGTTATAAATATTATCTAGTGTAGCTTTTGTTTTTGATGTTGATTTCCATAAAATATTTATCCTAAGCCACAGTTTTTTAGATAAAAGAGATTGATAAAAATCTGTTCATCCTTACTATTAATTTTTTTTAAACTCCATTTTTATCATATAACGTCTTTGACCATTTAAAAGTCGGTAAAAATAGAATAAAGGATAAAAGTAGCCTTTAATCTATTTTAACCGACTTCTAAAAAAGGAGGTGGTTATGTATATTACGTTTAAAGTCGGTGATGATGGTGATGATGATAATACGTTGCAAATCACCAAAAACGTGATGTTCACTAGTATCGAATTAATTTAATATAAAAAAATCGTTGGTAATCAATGTTTTCGTAACGTAATCGTAACTTTCAATCTCCTATAATATTGTTCCAGCTTGGAGCTAAATACCACCTCAATATCCCAGACTGTGGTCTTCATCACCATCAGTCCATGTTCCAGAGACTTCCATTGGGCGTTGTACTACGGAAAGACTGGCAGTAATAATGGTAAGTCCTATTTACTTTGATATAAATGTTCATTGTCAATAGTTCCCAATAATATATAATAAAATCATTTCCGCTTCTGATTCTGTTCAAATATGTTACTTGCTACTGTGACAAAAATGATCTTGTTTTCTTATATTGAGGAAGGTAGTAGAGGGGGTGAATGTCGCAAAATTAATTGTAAAGGAGATGGGAAATCCTGGGCCCAGTAGTTAAGTAGTTGAAATGTGTATTAAAAAAACCGTTATAAAGGGTGTAAACAGACCCTTAACGAAGCCGAAAGGTACTTGTTCTCCCCGTCATTGCGATCATTTTTTTGTTCTAGACCATACCTGGGAACCTTCTAGTTACGGAGATATTGGGGGTCAAAGTTCCAACTTTTTCACAAGTTTTTTTTGAAGTGGTTTCTTATGTAAGACTTTTACTTTAAACACCTTCACGACCCCCGTACTATTCAATCCATCCATCAGCACAATGTTTTGAGTGCGTTACATTGAGTTTTACCGTAAAACGTAATTTTTCACCCCAAAAAAAAAAGTCGTTTCCCAGCAATAATTTTTGCGTAAAGTTACTTAGTTTGATGTACAGAATGCTTGGTTGACGGCTTCGTGAATGGTCAGTTTACACCCCGTATTTTTCTAAACGAAATCACAAAATACAGTATCTTGTTTCTACCTAGGAAGAGAGAAAAGTTAAATTAAGTTAGGAAACTAAATAATCGATTACGATCATGCAAAATTCTTAGTAATCGATAATGAATAAATCGGTAAAATAAGTATCACTCTTCGCGGAGCAGATCATGAGTTAATTTTCTACATGTGACACTTTGTATTGGCATTGAGTTGCCTTTGCCGGCTTTGGGCTTTTGTGAGGATTTTATCACAGTTTAGGATATTTAAATCTTTGCTTGATATTTTGCTTTCAATTCAAATAAAACTTTTTTTTTTGTCTTACAGGTCAACTTATTCTGCAAAAGGAGAGCGGTAGCGGAGAGATGAGCACATTCTCATTAAATATATCACAACATGATAAATATGTCATGGTCGTAAGTATAAATTGTTTTATTCTACTAAAAAAATCTTCGTTTAGTACTCTGCCGCAGTCAAAAAAATTCTCGGTATGTTTAAATATCAAAATTCAATAATAATATTGTAATCGTTAGAACAAATAATTATCACAATATTGCTGAAATCAAAACTTCTGACAATTCATTTCTGAAAGGTCCGAAATCCGAGCCATATTTTGTAAAGGACACTGACCATTTTTTGACAGCTGTCATCGACGAGAGGTGGCGCTGCCGTAGTCAGTGTCCGAGGAGAAGCCACGAGACAAGTGCGCATGCGACTAAGGGTGCGTTCACGGAGAAGGCTCGCAGCCAACTGGGAACCTAGGTAAGTCATTTAACATATCATCATCATTTCAGCCCAGAATCACTCTTGAAAATGTCATCATCATTTTGAAATCAATTATGAAGAGTATGAGGTCTTAGGTATTCCCAGGTTGGGTAAAATGTAATTGGGCGGTCCTTCAGGAATGTGTCAGTAGCAGCCTCTAATCTAGATTTATGGCCGGTTGATGATAATAGGGTCGACCTCTATCACATGTGACTTAATCATCCCCATCCAGTCTCCGTGGCTGTTACTGAGAAATGATGGAAAACCCAATAACACTTAGCCCGACCTGGGAATTGAACCCAGGACCTAATGCTCAGCAGTCGCGCTTGCGACCACTACACCAACGAGGCAGTCATCTGATAGTCTCTACAAAAATGCCTCCAAAGTCATGCGTCACGCTATCATTTACTCCTTTATCTTTCATATCATTTCTCAAACAATCCATCCATCGTTTCTTTGGTTTTCCTCTCCCTCTCCATCCATCAACGTTTATATTCATTACTCTTTTAGTCACACGCGATTCGTCCCTCCTCATCATATGTCCATACCAAGACAGTCGATTCCCTTTTAAAGTCGCGCCTCTAACTACCAAAATACAACGCTAATCCGAACCATCTTAATAAATTCATTAAATTCTCAGTTAACCAAGCCTTGTAACTTACCGATACCTCGTTACACAAGTCATGTGTTATCTAGTTTGCTATCTGTAACTCGTAATAAAGTAACTATGTGGCCGTTAAGTGAATTAAGTATTGGTTAATCTTTGACTGTGCCGTTTGTAACTGGTTAACTTTAGACGCGAGATAGAGGTTTCTGTTAAAATCGCGTTGTCGAGTATAGGTCCCGTCAAGTAAAAAGAACGCTGACCGCTCAAACAAACTTTTTAATTTTTTTTTATACCAGCCTTTTCCAAAGTACTAAGTAGCTAGTAAAGTACCTATTACGATTCTACAATGAAACAATTATACTTATATTATAAAACAATAGCTTAGTACTTTAGGACGCGAATGTATAACGTGCGCAAACACATCCCCTCCACTGTCACTCAGCGTTCTTTTTACGTGACGGGACCTATCTATACACCATTGTTTTTGGGACAAGCCCGCCACACTATTCAAAAACAACTGCAACTCCTGAAAGCCAGAATCAACAGAGGCGACCACCAGAAAAGCGATGAGACAATGAAGCTCGACGAAGTCCCAGAGAAACAATTTAATTATTGTCTTGGGTCCCGCAACGAAATTAAAAATAATATAGCTGATGAATGAGGATTCAATGATGGAACGCCATCATCAGCCGTTCTTGTTGGTAAATGCTTGACAATATCTACGGTAACATATACATGTCGTACAGGTTTTAATGACAAGGGTCTTTTTTACGCTTTCTAAAATATTTTAGGGACTGTTTATCGGGGCAAGCTCGCCACACTATTCAGAAACCACTGCAACTCTTGAAAGCCAGAATCAACAGTGGCGACCACCAGAAAAGCGCCGAGACAATTAAGCTCGAAGAAGTCCCAGAGAAACAATTAAACTGTCTTGGATCCCGCAACGAAATTAAAAATAATATAGCTGATGAATGAGGATTCAATGATGGAACGCCATCATCAGCCGATTCATCAAATGAGGATCAATTACGCATACTATATTCTTGTTGGTAAATGCTTAACATACACATATCGTACAGGTTTTAATGACAAGTGACTTTTGTATGCTTTCTAAAACATTTTAGGGAGTGTTTATTGGGACAAGCCACCACACTATTATTTCACTGCAACTCCTGAAAGCCACCACCAGAAAAGTACCGAGACAATGAAGCTCGACGAAGTCCCAGAAAAATAATTAAACTGTCTTGGATCCCGCAACGAAATTAATCAGAAAAGAATAGTGGAGGAGTAGTACATATTTTTTTTTTAAGTTGTCGTGCACCTATTATAAAAAGTTCAGCTTTGTCTATTGTATCTGTCAGTTCCATTCTTAAGACAGATTTCATCAACTGAACGAGATCTTATCTGCTTTTAATAGCTGTTGCTTTCTATAACAGCTCTTAAATCTTCTGATCGCTTTCAGTTGCATTGGTGAAATTGGCTCTTAAACACGTAAGTGAAATGCACAAATATTCGATAAGGAAGTCGAGCTTAATGCAATATTACGGGATTTATTATCATATTCATGGAAACTCATAAGTAAAAGATGTGCATTAAGGAGTACCAACACCTTTACCTGTACCTTTGAATATGTATGCACACTATTTTTAACCGACTTTCTTCAAAAAGGAGGACGTTCTTAATATGGTTGATTTTTTTTATGTTTGTTACCTCATAACTCCGACATTTCTAATACCATTTTCAAATTCTAATTCAACCGAAATACTTTTCTTTAATATAAAAGGATATACTTCCCGACTGGTACTGGAACCGATTTTGATGAAATTTCTATGGAATTTCATCAAAATCGGTTCAGTAATTTGGTTTTTTTCCTCACGTTTTATTTTGGTCACCTAGGTAAGTTCAGCATTTTGGCTTGGCGATGGACGTGTTAATACGTATTTTTCTTCTTGGGCCATGTTGCTGACATGATGATCTCTTAATAAATTCTTACAATGTAAAAATTAATTCATGACAAGACTTTGTGTGGTATACTACTACTAAAAAGGGTAAAATAAAAAGCATTCTACAAAAAAACACCAACTTCCAAAAAAAAAACACAAAAAATGTCCACTTTCGGAAGTCGGTGACTTTATTTGTTTCACTGACTTTTTTGCCACCGACCTCCGAAAGTAAAGTTATTTTAGTGTTTTTTTGGAAATTGTTTTTTCTTCGTAGAAAGTTTTTTCTTGTATACATAACTATTACCTAATTACTTTGAATTATTCTTTGTTTATATTAACTTGCAGACTATTGTACAAAATCTGGTTCTTCTAACCTAACAGACAGATGTGTTGCTGGGAAGTTTGTTCCGCCACTTCTTGTTCCCAGCTAGAACACCAGCACGCGTAGCATGACCACCGTCGAAACGAAATTTGTCGACGGAAGAATCGACAAAATGACAGAGGTCTTTGTTGATCTGTCATTTTGTCGATTCTTCCGTCGACAAAACCCGAAGCGGGGAAGTGGCGAAGCGCAGGCGTTTTGGGGGACTGTCTCTTCTAAACTTTGACCATCAAAAAGTGCTGACTATCAGCCTAATTTGGACAATGAGTTCTGATTTAGATTTTAATAATAAAATGGTCACTTCTAACACACGTCCAGCACGTCGTTCTGAGAAACATACCTCAGAATCAATAGAACATGCTCTTAAATCACATCGTCAGTTGACACTTAGAGAAATATCTCAATAAAAACATGTTGCGCCGGGGCACCGTTAGAAATAAAATGTCTATCATACATGTGTTCCTCACAAGAAACCAATGAATTTATAACACTATGACTTTAAGAGTTAAGGCAGTTTGTAACGGGTAATGAAAATTGTTTGATTAGTCTGACTTAGTTATAAGTCACCATTTTTTACAAATACTTACTATACAGAGTGTAAACGGATCCTTCACGAAGCCGTCAACCGAAGCATAAAGTACACCAAACTAAGCAACTTTACGCAAAAATTATTGCTGGGAAACGACTTTTTTTTTGGGGTGAAAAATCATGCTTTACGGTAAAACTCAATGTAACGTACTCAAAACTTGATGCAGATGGATGCTATGAATAGTGAACAGGTCATTGAGGTAATTAAAGTAAAGTTAAAACCTTAAAAAGTAGTATTTAATATTTGTAAAACCGCCAAGTCAAACGCTTTCATATCTTAACAATACATGAGAAAAGATCAAAAGGAATTGTAGTATTATTCATTATCTATAAGTATTTCTTCGCTATCTGATCACAGTTACAAACATTTCCTGATGTGTTTTTATGTTCCAAGTTTTCTTTTGCGACTCACGTAGCCTATAAATCATCGAAGCTGCTGAGCAACATTGTTTATTGGAATTCCATAGGTTTTAATTGTGTATCTATGGACCTGAGTTGTCAGCTATAGAAGATGCCAATGTCTTGTGTCCCGTTATTGTAGTCTGTGGTGACAGGGCTGTCAGAGTTCTCGAAATTGAGTTTTTTTTTTTTGTTTTTTTTTGATTGTATGTTCTCGTACTATGATGTTTTTGTAAAAGATAGTTGTCAATGCAAAGGCAATATATTGGAGCATTAGAATGAACAAAAACGCGAATACTGAGTGTCAGAGAAAACTGAACGCGTTTAGTTTAATGAATGAAATTTACCCTAAAGCAAAACTTGTAAAATATGAAACGGTTATTCGGCAGTTGGTTCAGTCAAGAAAATATTGTTGTTTAGTAAATTCATATCTACGTTTTGACATGACATAATATGCCTGATAAATTAAGAAAGTTGAATCACCACATTTATGCAACATAGTAGAAGAGTTTAAAGTTTATTGTTATTTTTATATTCTAGCCCATTTCCGTGACTGTACATAAACGCCTTAAGGTGCATACATACTGAAGATGTTTATTTTCGTAGAGCAACATTTGTCAGTGCAAGTGTCTTCTTAGGCAACAACGGATAACCAAAAGTTACTTAGTTCTGCCGTCAACACCTATGATAATTTCAGCATGATAGTTGGTACGAACGAGATGAGCAACAACCAACAAAATAGCAATAAGTATTCGCAAAAGTTACTTAAAGTTTTCATGTCGCAAATTGGTGCGCAGAAAAAAGTAACTTCTTTATGAATGCACCTTTAGGTAGCGGCTTGGGAAAAACTTTGCCAAGCAAAAGGCGCTTATTGACACACAAACTGTATCCCGATCCTCATTCTTGGACTCGTAAATCCGTTTATTTGTGAAGCTAATTTCACCTCCGGGTCTTGACTCATGCTGTCGCATTCCATTGATTTTACCTCATCTTTCTTTTGTCTTTGTAACTAACTGTTTCGTAACATAAGTAATTAAAATTAAATTTAAAATTAAAAAAACTCCCAACGAAAAAATAAATCATGAAAGATAAATACCCACTTTTATCCCCCATATCTAGTAAATGGCTGCAACGATTTTGATAAAACGTATCTAAGAACCATCGCCAAGAAACTAGCTTTCTAACTGCATCCAAATCGGTTCTCTCGTTTAAGAGCTACGGTGCCAGAGACAGACAGACACACACATTGCGGTCACATTTATAATACCCCTCTTTTTGCGTCGGGGGATAAAAAATTATTTTTCACATACTTGACAGACAGACAGCCGTGCCAAACTACTGATTTTCATGGATTTCAGTTTTGTCAAATTATTTCATGCTGTAATAATGTCATAATCTCGTTTTCCAATCCGATCAACTGAACGAATCAACCAGTTGATCAGAGTGGAACTCGATTCAGGCATATGTTCCTATCGAATCAACTAGTTGATTTGTTTACACCTGTCATACATTTTAATGCGGTCAAGGTTAAAATGCAATCCCTATACAGGGTGTAAACGGATCCTTCACGAAGCCGTCAACCAAGCATTTTGTACATCAAACTAAGTAACCCTACGCAAAGGTTTTTTTTTTGGGGTGAAAAATCACGTTTTACGGTAAAACCCAATGTAACGCAGTCAAAAAAAAAAGTTAGTGCTGATAGATGCTTTGAATAGTAAACGGGTCATGGAGGTAATTAAAGTAAAGGTGAAACCTTAAAAACATGTATTAAAAAAAAAAAACTTGTGTAAAAATTGGAACTTTGACCTCCAATATCTCCGTAACTAGAAGGTTCCCAGGTATGGTCTAGAACAAAAAAATGATCGCAATGACGGGGAGAACAAGTGCCTTTCGGCTTCGTTAAGGGTCTGTTTACACCCTTTATAAAACCAATTTGCTTCCAAGTACTGTACTAGTATTTTTTTTAAAACGATTTCTAGTATAATACTTAATCAATATGACAGCGAACAACATTTTAATTAAGATAGCGTACTGGTATGCAGAAAGTCTTGATTAAACATGCGAGCACATGCCGTGCTTTTTGCCGATTTAATTGTATGGATGCCACCGCGGTATTTAAGTGATAAGTTAACTATTTCTTTATGCGAGGTTAGTATTTTTAAAGCATTCGATATTTCATTTAGTGAAATGCTAAAATTTTGTTCGAAAGTTTTGAGGTAAAATAATTAATTAGGTAGGCTGTAGGTCAAAATAAAGGACTTGAAATATTGATTCACACTCAGTTAAATTAATAGGTTTTCTCCAATTTTTGTGTCACCATCATCATAACATCACGCCTGTAATCCCTGAAGGGTTACGTAGAGGTATGCCTAAATGTACACCCACATTTCGCCAGTTATGTTTTAAGTCCCATGTAGGGATATTGCCATCAACCGGTCACAAATCCAGACTCTGTGGCTACTACTGAGAAATTCCTAATGGAAAAACCCAATAACACTTTGCCCGAACCGGGAATCAAACCCACCACATGCTCAGCAGACGCGCTTACAATCACCAGACCAACGAGGCAGTCGAATCAGTTATATTTTAATGTATTTGTCATAAATTCTTTTTTGTGTTATCTCTATTTCTAACTGTATCTCTATCTGTATCTCTATTTCTAACTGTATATGCAAAACGAGGCGAAACATCACACCTGAATTCCTCGATGGATGAGAAAGAGAAAAACTCATAGTGCACTCACATTTTGCCAGTTATGTTTAAGACCTTTATTATAGGGAGCGAGCCTATTGCCATCAACCGGGCAAAAATCTAGAGTCCTGCTTTTATGAAATCCCTGATGGAAAAATCGATAACAATTTCCTCGATCTGGGAATTAAATCTAGGACCTTATCTTCAGCGGTAGCACTTACTACATAGCAAAACTTCTAAAGTCATTATTATTAACTCTAGAAACGGGATATTTACCATGTTTATTGTTTTGAGTTTATCCGTGATCATGGTGCTTGCAACAGCGCGAACTATTGGGAACTCAAAACAAAAAGCAAACATGGTAAATATCCAGTTTCTAGAGTTAATGATAATGTTAGTGACCATGACAGTTTCAAACTTCTAAAGTCATGACGCGAAATGGGAAAAACAATATCGACCGATTAACTCAAAAATCCAGTATGTTTAGAATCAACCTCGTCTAATGATCAAACAACTTTTTATATACTAAACACGTATAGGAGCTAGCCCATCCTACCATTAAAGCAATTCAATGGGATTTTTCAACGTTACAACGCGCCTCGTCAATTTAACTTCGATAATTGACTCCTTATAAAGCTTGTTAGGAAAGTTGCGTTTTCTAGTTCTGTCTTGATTATAAGTGCACAATGTCTACTTTTCTTGAAGTTTTCTTTGCGAAAAAGTTGGATGAGTGGTTTGAGGTAAAGAAAGAGGTCAAAAAAAGGTGTGTTTATCTTGGTCATCTTGATATGTTTACTTATAACTTCTAAAGCCTCAGTTGCACAGGTGACGTATCTAATAGGTATTCTTTTCTGACTAATTTCGTTGCAGGATCCGAGACAGTTAAATTTCTTCTCTAGGCCTTCATCTAGCTTCATTGTCTCGGCGCTTTTCTGGTAGACGCATTGTCAAGCATTTACCAACAAGAACATAGTATGTGTAATTGATCCTGATTTAATGAATCGACTGATGATGGCGTTCCATCATTGAATCCTCATTCATCAGCTATATCATCATCATCATATCAGCCCGGAATCACGCACTGCTGGGTATAGGCCTCACCTTTTTTCTGCCACACTTCCCGGTTCTGTGCGCCCTTTATCAGATGTTTCCCGCGACTTTAACGATATCGTCGACCCAACGAGCTTTAGGATGACCCTGGTTTCTTTGACATAATCTTGGCCACCACTCGGTCAAAACCTTGCTCCATCGGCCATCTCCGCGTCTAGGGAGATATCCTGCCCAAGTCCACTTGAGGAGCACCGCCCGGTCCCCAACTTCGTAGAGCGATCAGCCGTTGTCGTGATCAGCTACATATAAACGAGAAATATGTATGTAAAGCACTGGTTTTCTCATAAAAAATAACCTATCTTTTCCACTTCTGTTTCAGCCCCATCGATCCGCAAGCAACCACATACTGCGTAGTAGCATCCCACAGAAAGAACTACACATCACTCTGTGCAGCCCAGCACGACATCAAAACCAGCCGTTTGGAGAACAAATCCAATCGCCTGAATCAAGAAACGGATCGTTTGAAAATGAACGAACGGTTGGACAATGAAACCCGACTGGATATTTTGACAGAAGTCGATAACAAGATTAACGTGGATTCGGACAATTTTAACATATATGAAGGGAATTTCAATAACGTTTTCAGGAGGAAGAAATTTGGTAAGACCAAATACTGGTCTAGTTATTTCCTTTCATACCTAAAAGCGCGTTCATACGTAGCGACTAGCACGCCAATAATTTGTGTAATCAAGTTGTGTCGTCCACACCATGCCAAAAATTTTGCAAGATATATCGCGCATTCGATATACTATTTTGCGACTTGCACAAGTAAAGTAAAGTGGAGGTAATAGAAAACTGGTGACCCCAGCTGTAAATAAAACCATCGTGAGGAAACCAAGCAGGTCTTAAGGCGCGTCTATGCTAGGCGAGCCGAATACGAGCGGAGCACATGGGGAGCACCAAATTCCCTCCCTTGTCGGGAGCGCTCGGTCGAGGCTTCTAAGTCCGTCTACGCTAAGCGAGTTCGTGCTCCGAACGTGTTCGGCTCGCCTAAAGTAGACGCAGCTTTAGCATCTATCAATACGCACTGGGCCCGCGTGGCGGATTAGGCCCCACTCACGCCCTCAAAGAGTTGCCTTGGATCCCTGCAATCGGAACGTAAGATATAGCCGGATACAGCTTAACTTTATTTTAAACCGGTATTACATTATTTTCCAGGTCGTAGTACAAAGGTGACAGATGAAGATCCAGTTATTGCCTGTGTGGGAGGGAGAACGCACCATTTGATCGAGAACCTAGACCCAAGTACGGTGAGTAAACACAAGGTTCTTACTGATTCCTCAAATTAATTGATGAACGCTCGTGTAACCCTCTAGCCAAGTTTTGGAGTTCAGATAGACAGTTGCTCCTTGCCTTGCATATGCCTTGTATGGTCAAAGCCCCAGGCTAGGATAGAATACTTTTTATCACGGTTATACGCTCTCATGGGAATTCATGGGATAGTTTCCAAATTCGATGTATGCGAAGCCGCGAGCAAAGTTTTAAGTCTACGATTCAAGTTTCTGGCATTGCAACCATTTTTTTTTTATTTCCAGACTTATTTCGTTAGCGTCTTCGGCGTAGCTAAGGACCGTCGTTCAGGGTCCTTACTAGCTACGGGCAGTGTGCGTCCACGCACTTCCACCGCCAAGCGACTTCGGGAGAATATTCCTACTAAAGCGGATATACGGGGGAGGAGCGTATTTTATTTTAAGGTTGGTACATTACTGTTAGACTTTATCTGGTGGGTCGCGGTTGTTGAGCTTGATATACCTGAAAGAATATTTAAAAAATGATATAGTAGTGAGACTAATTAATAACAGCCGCTCGATCTTCAAGAATAAGCATGTTTGGCGTGGTCGATTCGTGGATGGGAAACTCTACTTATATACCGAATTTCCTCCGTATCTCGACTGTAATTCGTAGATCATCTTTGACAGTCAGTCCAACAAACAGTCTTACTTAATGAGTTTAGTGTTACCACTGTTTTGAGGAGGTCAGATCGAAAGGAAGCTGACATATGCAAGTACGTAGGTACCGTTCTAGTCACCTACAGATGTACCTATTCGGCCCTACCATTATTCCTAACAGTGTACCTAAAAATAGTATACTATATCTATCTGTATATCATGTTGCAGGCAACAGTGGGTGTAGGAGGCGGTCTCTGGCTAACTTTATCAACTTGCGGTGGCGCAGTCGACGTTGAAGTGCTCGTCAGAGGGAAGAGGCTTCACTTGGCTAGAAATATTGGTAAGTAATATAGAAATTTGGATTGACTATAGCTGTGCACAAGAAAGCTGTTGCTGAAGAGCATACGAGTACCCCATGACCGTTGTGGAGGCTGCATGTCAGCTGAAGTAGTCTGGCACCTAGATGGACCAGCGACCTCAAAAAGGAAAAAGAACTTGAAGAAAAAAACAATATTATGTAAATTCTTTAAAAAAGACGATTGTTCTTAGCGACTTGGTAGACTGAGCGATTGGCTGCTGCGCTGCGTGTTGAGGGTTCGATTCCCGCACGGAAATAATATTTGTATGGTCTACAGGTAGTTGTTCCGGGTCTGACTGTTTGAGAATGTGAGTGATGCTGGAGAAATTTCTAGTACTTATGGATTTGAGGTTGGATTCCAGTCTAACTGGATGCAGCAGAATACTGGCATTCTACATGAAGTGACTGCCTATTCGACGGCCGCAACTTATTATATTATTTTGTGATTATCAAAAATTGATTTTTCAGACCCTCACTCCAAATTCTTCGTGCCAGCACCAATTTCAACTCCTTCCATTCAAGAGACGAGTGACGAAGGATCAGTGCAGTTCGACTCCAGTTCGGAGGAAGCCAGAATGAGATACGTCATCAAAATCGTGCCCAGCAGATGGGATAGAGATGGGGCCGTTGGCATAGAAGTGAGTAGATTTATGGTAAATTTCTGAATGCGACCGCAGACCAGGTGCAGGGACCAGAGAGCAGCAGCGTAATAACAGCAATTGAGCATACCGCTGCAGTTCTAATTCGTTCGGTAAGTGGTTGCAAACGCGACTGCTGAGCATGAGGTCCTGCGTTCGATTCTCAGGTCGGGCATACTTGCTAACTAACTATCAAGGCAAGTTAAATAAAAGCTTAGAAAAATGTAAATATTTTTGATCTGTTAGTGACAGCCACTGACTGAACTGGTATACTATCTGCGGTCGACCCTCGGCCGCAACAATAGGCATCAATGTTCGACCAATTAAAACGATCGAAACCTATATTTTTCTCTTATTTATTTATTTGACTCGTAAAAACCTTAATCCAACAAAACCTACTATTTTAGTTGACAGCATCGACAACACGATGGGGTGTGAACACTCCAGAGCTGACTGAAGACGGTGCCTACGTCAGGGAGCTCCGACCAATAAGATCCTGCCGGTCTGTCGACGTAGCATTCTTGCCAGCCACTCATAATGCCACCGATGTCATCAGGTAAGAGATCGCTGATAGAAAGCTAAGTATTTGAATTCTTAAGTGCGGTTTTAACAAAAGCACGGGCCGATTTTCAAAAGTCAAGCCGCCCTTGCCTATGTCGAACCGCAAATGGGTGACTGTCCATTACATACCGAGTTTCCTCCATGCCTTGGTAAGCACGTTAAGCTGTAGGTCCCGGCTGTCATTCGTAGATGTTTGACAGTCGTTGCAGATCTATAGTCAGTGGCCCGAAAGTCTGCCAACCAGTCCCTTACCAAGGGATATCGCATAACCCAGTACTTAGTGGGTTGTGGAGGTCAGATAGGCAGTCGCTCTATGTAAAATACTGGTATTCAGCTGCATTCAATTAGACTGGAAACTGGCCTCAACATAGTTGGGAAAGGCTAGGTACTTAGGTCGCCTGAAAAAGTGTTTAAGAACTCCGAAAAGAGCGAACTGCAATAGTCCCTTATAATTGAGGTCCGACCCATTCACCAAGCATAACTGAGAGTTCTATAACATAACGCCACATCTGTGACCCTGTGTGAACCTATATTTTAGTCCCTTATATTAAGGGTAAAATCCCATAAAGATAAACCCAAAATCACTGCCCGACCTGAGAATGGAACCCAGACTTCTACCAACTCAAGCTCTAGTATTGTCAATCTTTTTTCAGATATTGTATCCTGGCACGTGAAACTATGAGTGGAGAATCATACAGTTGCTGGTCTGGGAGAAAAGCTGTCAAAGGCCAATGCGTTAACCATGCACAAAAGACGTAAGTGAATTCTACTTCTATGCACAACCACCGAAGTGCGTATTTTTTTATCAGATTGACACACTATGTGCCATATTAGACTTTGTTAAGATTGATAAAAAACGGCAGTAGTTATTTTTCTAATTTATTCGCCATTTTCCGAAGTTGGCCTAAGCTTTAGGCCGACAGCTACCCAAACTGTAGTCATCAATTTTTGCGTAATTGAGAACAGAACACGAAAATCATTCGAATTGATTCAAATTATGTTCCTGTAATTAATTATAATTGTCTAGAGTTCTGACGATCGTAATAATTTTAGTATACTTCGTTAATGATTTAGTTTTAAAGGACAGGGATTTGAAAACACTTTAGGAGACAGTGTTTTTTTTTAATATATACATTAAATGGGCTCTTGACCTCAATGTAGTCCTGAGGACAAAGATGAGGTCGACGGTGGAACGAGCTAACCCAAAAGAAGCCTATCAACTCGCGATTTAAATAGATTGGGGTAATATTAACTTGGGAACACCGACACATGCATGGAATTCCACTCCTTGGCTGTGCGAATAATAAACGATGTAGCAAAGTGCTTCGTGCTAGTGATGCAACAGATCTCTGTTTCTGTTTCCGCAAGTGCGGAAGTTCCGCACGCTTTTCAACATCCGTTTCTGCTTCTGTTTCCGCAACTTTTATAACGGAGATGTAAACGGAAGTTTACGACGGTTGAGAGTTGAAAGTTACACATGCGCGGCGCGAAGCGCGCGCGAGTCGCTGAGCGGGTGAGCGCGCGGATGAGGGGTCAGCCAGCGAGCCGCGCACGGCCGCACGGCACTTGTCACAACGCGTTTGTTTACATACATTTTCGTGAATGCAAGCGCGTAATATTTATCTTGTGTGGTGGAAATTAAATTCACACAAATACCGTAATCTTTTGCCATTAGTGCGCCAATATTTGTCGGTACCCCCCAGCAGCGTCGCCAATGAGCAATTATTTAGCGGAGCTGGTCTTACATACAAAGAACACCGAAACAGATTGTTAGGTGCAAAAGCGGCCAAATTACTTTTCATAAAATATAACTTACCACTACTAAATTTTGAATATTAAAATAATTTTAAGTTGCAATATTGTATTCTATTGTAGATTTCTAATATATCTATTTCTAATCTAGGCTTGGTGTGTATTTAATACTTAATAAATAATTATATTTGTAAATTTATTAATTTTTTTCATATTATTTACACTTCCGTTTCTGAATCCGTTTCCGTTTCCGTTTCTGCTAAAATTTACTTTTGACATCTGTTTCCGTTTCTGGTTCCGCTAAGACACTTCCGTTGCATCACTACTTCGTGCGAATAATGAATGTGGCTCCAAAATAGACGATTTCTCAGAAGTATTGACTGAAAAACGATTTTGTTTCAGATCCAGAGTTATAATGCAGAAAATCGGTGGACTAAAGGCTGGGAGGAAGTACGCTATTCAAGTGATTGCTTCGAATAAAGGCTACTCAGTGCCGTACAACACTCTGTATGTGGACACCAAGATTTCTTGCAAAGAGGATTAATGTGATGTCACTTTTTGTTACACAAGAGAGAATTTATGCCAGATAGAAGCTTCAGCTGGGCTTTTACCATGACCTTTCAAAATCAAATCAATTATTCAAATTAGGTTGAAGATGAGCACTTTATGAACCCCTTTTTTTTCGGATGGGAAATCATCAAATAACGCTTTGGGCAGAACGGAAGGGAGTGTCAGACTTGCACTGACACCCATGTTCCTTCTTTGCCGGTTCTGTTCCAGGGCCGCGGTATCTCTTTCGAACAGTCCCGCAGCCCACTTTAACGACAGTTTCCCAAAATCACTTTTGCAACATCCTAGTGTTTTGGTTGGGAATAAGTAGCTGCAGAAACTGGCCAGCTACACTTCTGCCTGTTAACACAAGGTACAATATCGCTTGGCACTTTGTACATGACACCCAACTTTTTGTAACTTTTAACACAAAGGCATGGTAGGAGGTCACTCCTCGTTTTGTTACTACCGTGGATGGATAAAAATTACTAGGGAATCAAATCAATGATGTTAGGGAAATATAAAATGTAAAAAAAATGCTGAATCTCTTGACATAGGTACTTCTTGCGTAACAAAAAAGGCCTTTGGTAACAGTATTAGTAGATTAAAAGAATACGAGTGTTTTATTATGGTTTTAAAATTAATATTTATATTCGCACTTGGTCTAAATGCTTTAGGAAAAAGCCAGAAAACCTTTGTCCAAGCTGGAAAGCACATTACATTATCACAACTTTGGAACCATGCGTTTTAAAAAAAAACTTAAAAAAGCTGCTATTCCATACATTTTGAACGCACCTTTTTTTGCAGTTTTTTACAGATGACAAATTTCTTTGTTATGTTATGTTGGGTTCGGTATGGTGTACTGAACACGTAGTGGTGACCGTTTCTGCGTCGATGTCGCTTCTACCCTGTATAAAACAGGGTCTGTACAGTACAGGCCTACATAATGTGTGGTATGGTACCCATTAAAGATGTCTATGGTGTGTGGCGGAATGCAAACAACTTATAAAAAAATCTGTAAATATTTATTAGTACCTAATTATAAGATATTACATAATAATTATTATAGTAGGTAGGCACTTATACTAGATCAATAATTAGGTAAGTCAAAAAGTTGTACTTTAAATGTAAGTACATTTATGTAATATCGTTCATTGTGGCATTTATATTTTATTTTAATTTTAATGTAAATTTATCTTGCCCACTATCTTAGCACCTGCTGTAACTTTGCGCTTGCTTTTACGGTGGATGCGCCAGAGTAGCCCGCAAATAAAAAAAATAAAAAAAAATCTTACTTATTTTGCAATTTTCCGGTAACTGTCAGGCTGCATGTTGAATAAAATATGATTCGCGACCGTAACACGTATATATTTACAGAGTTATAATCATTAAAACTATCAATACAACCCTCTAAGTTCATTCAATTCAATCACATTGAATGACTTTGTCCTGAAAAAGTCATTGAATAAACGTAAGAAAATTTGAATTTCGCGGGCTACCCGGGCACTTCCCCCTAAGAACAATGCTCCGGGCACGGGATTTTGACAGATACTGAAATATCTATAAATCTGATGGAACTGTAACTACTGTAAGACGGTTTTTTATCATCATCTTCCTGCCCTTGTCCCATTCTATCTGTGGTCGGCGCAACACGTTTACTTCTTCCATTCTCCCCTGTCAGACGTCACGGCATCATTCATTTACTCCTTTCTCTTTCATATCAATCTTCACACAATCCATCGATCTTTTCTTTGGCCTTCCTCTCCCTCTCCATCCATCAACATTCCTGTCCATCACTCTTTTAGTCACATGCGTTTCATCCCCCCTCATCACATGTCCATACCAAGACAAACGACTTCCTTTCAATTTTTCTGTAACAGCCACTTTTAAACTTCCTCTAATATACTCATTCCTTACTTTATCCATTCTTGTCACTCCACATTCAACGAGTTCTTCAGTGTGTCCTATGTAATGCAGCTGAAAGCATAAAATAAAGAATCTTCTTCATATTATGGCAACATTTTATAGACTATTTATTGTGTTACGATTAGGTTATATAAATATACGAAATCTATAAGTTCCTATTATTTTGTATGTAAATAGAGTTGATAAAATAATTATTGTCTGTAATCTATAAATTAAATAAAAACCAGTAATGACACAGAATTGTTTTCTTTATCATAACATAACATCACGCCTGTAATCCCCGAAGAGTTAGGCAGAGGTGTAGGTACCTAATAGTACACCCACATTTCGCCTGTTACCCATGTATAAATCCCATGTAATAAGGGCTGAACCATTGCCATCAACCGGGCACAAATCCAGACTCAGTGGCTGCTACTGAGAAATTCATAATAGAAAAACCCAATATCAGTCTTTGCCCGACCTGGGAATCGAACCCAGGACCTTATGCTCAGCAGTCGCGCTTGCGACCACTAGACCAACGAGGCAGTCAATTTTCTTTATCGTTACTCGTTACTTACCCTTTTCATTTGTACGGGGTTGCCCTATCTTAGTCGGTTACTGTAATCAACTTTAATTGTACCTAAATGTAAACTCCCAAAGAGCTTTAACACCAAGAAGAACAAACATACATTCATACATAGACTCACGTACCGACGCCAGCACATCAAGCTACCCGAAACTGTCAAATTTTCCCAAACAATCTTGAACCTAATACTTTAGCGATAAAGTTGAAAATCTATTAAAGAAATTTGACAGATTGCAGTAATTTGATGTGCTGGCGTGGCGTCTGTACATAGCGGCGATATTCAAAGCTTTGGAGTCCTTGTCAATGAGCCGCTTGGCAGCTCGGCAGCGTCGCTCGATAGCTTCCAAATGGTCCCAATCGGACACTGCCTTGAGAGACAAGTTCAAACGCTTTACCATGACCTTTCTGAGTGACTGGATTTTGGCCGCACTGGCACGTGGCACGTGCGATGACATGACTGCAGCGACACGTAACTCTCTACTACGGTGTTGTTGTCTACAACACACACAACAATAATTTATGTGTGTCATCTACATTTATTTTATGTCGGAAACGGAAACCTACAAAAAAACAGACTTCCAAAAAAAAAGGTACCTACTAAAACTTTCGGAAGTCGGTGACTTTGTTTCTTTAAGTTTTTTGCCACCAACTTCCGAAATTAAAGTTATTTTAAACTTATTAAATGTTTTTTTGAAAATCTTTTTTTTGCAATTTTTTTTTATTTTACTATCCTCTTTAGTCGTAGGTACCTATTACTTGTACCACACAGATTCTTGTCATGAATCAATTTTACATTGTAACTAGAAGTTATTAAGAACCATCATGTCAACATAGGCCAAGAAGAAAAAACACCAAACTAATGAACCGATTTTGATGGAATTTCTATGGGACCAATCAGAAAGTGTGTGCTTTCACGTAAAAAAATGATTTTCAATTTTATTCGGTACAATCATAAATGACGGAGTTATGAGGTAACAAATATAAAAAACCCTGAATTGAGAACCTCCTCCTATTTGTGAAGTCGGTACACGCTTACGATTACAAAAAGGCGTGAAAAGACAGGCAAATATTGAGCCAGTGGGCGCATTAGGGGTAGGCGAGATGGGGCGACGGCCCAGGGCGCCAAATTTGGGGGGCGCCGAGATCTGGGACTGACGCTAGAGGAAAGATGAAATTTTACGTACCTACACGTCGAAGTCGTTGCTGTCCAGCAAGCGCGGTAGCAGCTTGAGCGAATGTAATAATTAAACGCACTAAAAATCTGTCATAAAAGTGTCACTGTCAAACCAGTGTTCCCACCTTAGAGTATTTTCCCGTAAATTACGTAAGCACATAACTATTAAAGTTACTGTTTAAGGTAAATGTAAAACAGCATTAATTTGCATGTTGTGAACGTATTTTATCCACTAAAAATAAGAAACCTATAATGATTTGTGATACTGAGAAAAAGTTGACTTGTACAATGAAAAATTAAAAACTGAAGATTTTAAGTCTTCAACGATGAATGCCTGTTAAAACTGGTTAAAGATGTAGGCTATTATTTTATAAATAATCGAATTTTTTAAGTGTTTCATTGTTATCATCATGGGAAAATAGACAACAAATTATAATCTGGGGATTTTCACTGGTAGCTAGAGGAAATCCAAAATCAATAGTTGGCAACATTTGTCAATCAAAAAGGTTTTGATTTCAGCTCTTGTGTGCGTCAATAATATTTTTGCTGAAATTTATCGCTCAGGCTCACTAAGAAGAAAATAAAACTACTAGAAACGATAACCACAATGTCAGTGAAAGAAAAAGAGTTCTTTGGGCCGCTAACACTACACCAGAAGGAGCAAAATCCTTCAATATTCAAGAGCGATGAGTTGTTTGAAAGTGCTTGTGTTTTGTGCCAAGAAAACTTCACTTTACCGTCTGAAGAGAAGAAGATGCTAACTCATTTGTTTATGGAGCACCGTCTTGTCATAGCTGATGTGAACCAAATCGCAGATTTGAAGGAATACATGCGGTATTGGCGACTTAGGTTTAAAGGTTAGTTGTTTAATATACTAGACTTTGTGACAAAGGCATTTTAATATACTTACGATACGACTCTTCTTGCAATTACTAACTGTTTGCTGCCACTACAAGAGTAACCAAGCAATTATGTCAATTGGCTCAAAACCATCATTGAGGTATGGGATCGCAGTTTTTCTATGACATTTCTTCTCAAGGAACCTCTATGGTATCTTAAATCTTTTTGTAAACCTTCAAAGTGAATAGTTTTTTAAAATAACACAATAGGCAATCCTATCTGATACCCCCTGCCATGGCCAAAATCATTGAACAGTACTAAAACTGAACTAAGTGCATAATGCGGAAGAGACTGCTACGCGCGAATTGAAAAGAGAGAACACCTTCTTACCTAAATTATGTAGATTGGTGTCAACTGTAACTTCTTTTTAACATTATTTTAGTTGATTAGTTCTATTTATAGTCTGTATATAATGTACATAATAACCCAAATAGTTAAATAACAATAACAATTCACATTCAATCAAAATCAATTCATTACTGTAAGATGTTTGTTACTAAAACTAGGTAAGTTTATCGGGTATTCACAGACATAGCAACTTTTATTTTATTTTGTTCGACTTAGTAATAGATAAATTTCTGTGACTTTCTGGCAGATTGCAAGCTGTTACATCCAAGTTATTCTAGCCTTTTTCTTAAAATATCAAATTAAACTTCCTAATTTTTATTTTAGTTAAACCCACACCAACAATCTTAAATCTTATGGATTTTACTGACTGAGTTTTTATAATATCAATTACAGATCAGACCCTGGGATTCTTCTGCACCACAATGCTTCTTGACAGCAAACCAGATGGTACAAAGTCCAAAAATGAAGAATATTATTTACTCAGTGATGTTCTGCCGGAAGATAAAGAGCTCCGAACTAATCTGCAACAAACAAGACTAGAGAAACTGTTAGAAAGACACCAGTTTGAACGGGAAGATAAAAACTATGTGAGAGAATGTCTCTTCTGCCGGAACATATCAACAACTACCAGAGCAAACTACCTCAATCACTTATACGAAAAACATAACTTTCACATCGCTAAACCAGACAACTTAATATTCATAGACGAATTAATAAATATGATTGCAACTAAACTAGAGAAATTACAATGCATTTTTTGTAAAGGAAACTTCAAAGATCGGACAATACTTAAAGAGCATATGCGTAAAAAAGGACACAAGAGGATTAATCCGGAAAACAAAGAGTATGACAAATACTTTCTAGTTAATTATGTCGGTGATAAACAACCATACAAACAAAACTACAGACTAAATAAAAATCAACATACAAAGAAAACGTTGGAGTTTGAAAATGACTCCAACGTAGACAGCGATCCAGAATGGTCTGACTGGACGGAAGAGAACGGTCCGTTAATAACCTGCCTTGTATGTGAATATACAGAAAAAGACTATGAAAGAATTCTAGAACACATGGAACAACAACACGAGTTCTCATTCTTGAAGGCTACTGAAGGAATGGACTTCTACCGTAAAGTGAAAATTGTCAACTACATACGTCGTCAGATACACATGAAGCAGTGCTTTTCCTGTGAAACAAAGTTTCATGATTCAAAAAATCTAGAGAAGCATTTGAAAGAAACGAAGCACTGGGTTTTATGTAAAGAAAAGTGGGATCAACCAGAGTACTATTTTCCTACGTATGAAGATGATTTGTTTCTGTGTTTTATTCAAGATGACGATGAGAGTTGGTGGTCAAATGATGAGCAAGACGTTGAGAAACGGAACAGTATGTCCGATAGTATATCTAAGGAAATGGCTATGGCCGTTCTGGATGAATAAATGTGAATACTGATTATTGTTTGGCTTCCATTATATATACTGAAGACCTTTTAAAGGAACGGTGGACTGACTTTAAATGAAATCTAGTCCTGTGTTATAATTTTTTTAGTTTATGAGAATCATGCCCTGCCCTAACTGAAGTGAGCAAGCAGCATATGGGACACAAATACTGCATTGATTGTTTTGAGAAGGAAGTCACCCGACAAGTACCAGAAACACTTGCATTAGGTTAGTTGATACAATAGGCATGAACGGATATCATCCTGCATCATGCTTGCTCGCTTAAATGTGGCTGAGCTTAATAAATTTATATTATGTATCAGTAAATTCCTTTTGCATCTGTAAATTATTATGATGAAGCGACTGAAACAGTCATGATTATTTCCTTTGAAGGATACTCTCCATGAAATGTAAAATATATTTATAAAGTATACACGGCGGCACATCAAGCTGTACATCCCCAGTATAACATGGCCTCGCTTTGTATAAATTTCCCGTACAACGAGACATTCGTATAAACTGGTTTTGTATAGCTTGATTGGCCGTTGTGCGTACTAACACCTGTATCTATGGTCAAGTTGAGTTTAAGTAAGTAATTTACTTCTCCAAACATTTCTATGCACTAAACAAGAATTTAAACGAAGTTAGAACCATTAAACAAAACAAAGCTAAGAATTCTAACTTTTGACAGTACTAAATACAAGCAATTAGTAAACTTCATGATAAAAATCGTATCTTAAATAATGACTTGTAAATAATCACTTTGACTTGTTTATAGATACGGGTGTAAGTGTTCGATTCTTGGCCATATAATAATAATGCAATTTTTATTGTTAAGTTATTGTATATTCTAATAAGATTTTATAAAACTAAAACTCGATATGCCAGCTTTAACGGCCGGGTAGCGTAATAATAACAATATTACTAGAGCATAATAGCCAACCTCTTGGCACGCCAATGACCTGTCTACTGGCATGTGCATAGTATGGCATGTTTCTGTTAGCACTTAACGTTTCTGAAATTGTCTAAATTTTATTGAAAAATAAGATAACAGCGTTAGTTCTGACTATGACAACGCGCCCTAAGACCCATGCTGTAATTTAAGCTGCGTCTATGCTAGGCGAGCCGAACACGAGCAGGTCACAAGCCGAGCACAAATTCCCTTGGAGGGAGTGCTCGGTCGAGGCTTCTAAGTCAGTCTACTCTACGCAAGTTCTTGCTCCGAACGTGTTCGGCTCGCCTAACGTAGCCGCAGCTTTAGCCTTCAATTAATTGTTCAGCAACAGTTGCTCAACTTTGTGTGCTAAATCATACAGAGCCACCTTATGTAAGAAAGCCTGTCCATAAATGCAAATTTTGATTTGGTGCTATGCAGTTCAAAATTTGACATTCTTTCATTCATTTGTTTGTACTGTCGCCAGCACAGCAAGTTACTACAAACTGTCAAATTTTCTCATTCGATTTTGAACTTAACCATCCACATTTTATGGTTTAAAATCATTTGCAGAAATTGGACGGTTTCTGGTAACTTGATTTGCTGGCGACTAAACTTATAAAATATCAAAAAAGCATGTTACAGTCAAAATAGCAATATGATAATATAAGGTATTGATCCGTAATAATGCTGTCAATAACTGTCTTGTAGCATCCAAGAATCCAGTCTTGATTTGCGTCCAGCAGTGGCGAAGGTTTCATACAACTCGATTCCTACCGGCTTCCCTTTGAAAAATACACAGACAGTATTCTATTGACAAATAATATACCTAATCACATTAAAGATATGTACTCCGGCTTACCTCTTACAAAAATTGACTCTTTGCTACTGGCGTCCAGTCCATGTTGCAGCTGTCGAATGTTATGTTATTTGTGTGATTTCTAGTAGCATAACAAGTTGTAAATATTGTAAATAAATGAGGCCAACACAAATATCGATTTTGTATTATTCTGTGTTATAAAAAAACCTATTTACTGTCCGCGTTATGCACCAATTGTAGGTAGGTACATATATGAGCCCCAAAACTAGGTTACTTGGTACTTAGGTACTGAATAAACACCTTAAATTAATTAATTCATTGACCGATAACTCACTGCCTAATCCACTGGGCAGAAGGACTAAGGAAAGATTTATGAAAAATGCGGCCTCCTAAAGTGAATGAAAGTTTGTATGGTAGTTCGTTAATTGTGGTCGACGGGAAATCGCAACAGGTTCAGTCACAAGCACCTATATTTATACACTTTCCTAAATTTAAAGTCAATTTTCGCGAGAAATAACGATTATAACTTGGAGATGGGATCTGTTTCATAAAAATATAAGTTCCAGAATACTATGTTCGTAACAACATGAAATTCTAAACAAAAAAGTAGGAGTAAAACACTTTTAAAGGTTATTAAGTGTTAACATAGAAAGAAAGAAAGAAAACATATTTATTTGGCACACGGCCACAAGTGCACACAACAAACAAATAAAAAAAAAATAAGAAACTTGAATCTATACAATATAAAACGTAAATTAAACAGAAAAAAAGAGACAATATTGTGTGCCTCACGGCTGCGCCAAATAGGCCCAGTTCAGCAAACTGCCGAGCAGCTAGTGCCCGACGCTGGTTTTCAACTGGACCCGAACATATTGGTGCTCGTGACTTTATACGGTTGTCTACAATTGATAAATTATAGCCACACGTAATGCCACTGAAATAATTACGGTGACAGTTAAATTGCCCTGTTAACCCCTGTAGTGAAGATACAATTAAATGAGCCCGTACTAAGTGGACTCACCACAGAGATCAACGGGATCAGGTAAGTACTGCACTTACGATATTTCAGCGGTAGCCAGCCAAAACCTTTCAGCTACAAGAATTTGTGTGGTATACTTACTACAACTAAAAAACCCGACTTCTGAAAAATCACGCTCTAATTAAATTCGGGGTTAACAAGGTAAAATCGAATCCTCCTATTGTTGAAGTTGGTTAAAATGTAGCCTATGCTACCCGGACCATAATAACGAATGGATTGACACCTTATTCATTAAAATTGGATGAATAGTTTAGGCACCACGGAGGAACATACGCAATTACAAACATAGGTACATACATAGACTGCTAAAGTGCTAAAATCATAACCCTTCCTTTTGGCTTCGCCGTAGTCGGGTAAAAAGTCACGTCAGGGCTATAGCTTGAAACCACCTTTATCCAGCATGAATCAGAAAGGTGTGGTCATAATATTCAAATTGTTATCATAATAATAAACGGACCAATTTCAGGTGACTAGTAGCTACAGTCGAACGCTTTGAGCTGGTCTAGCATAGTATCTACCTAGATTTAATCGAAGAAGAGGCTCTGATGATGACATTTTTCCTTGACGCCTTCTGTCCTACCTACAAAAAATGAATCACAAAAATCACTGTAGGTAGGTAGGTACGACGTACCCAATGTACGTACGTAAACAATGAATGAAGTAGGTAGGCGTTATTGACGTCGGCAGGCAGGTAGGTACGGTCGTACCTCATTCATAACGCCTACTTCATCCATTGTTTTTTCAGTAATATTAACTCTAAGGATTATCTAAGTAATTTATCACAAAAAAAACGTTATCTTTAATAGGTAACCTTTGGCCTCGATCGCTTGAAAGTAATTAGATTATTCCCACTCCCACCTCATTCATTTCCGTATGCGAGATTTGAAAATAATTTTCGTTTTCGTTTGTAATTTCCATCATTATTGATTCTTATCGCATATTGCCAATTTGTTTTATGTTTTAGGTAATTTTGGTTCTTTCTTATTCGGGACACGCACATGCATAAGAAATAAAAAGATTAGTTGCCCACGAAGAAGTTTAACATAAATATTTATTCTGCATCGGAAGCCGGCCCTAGAAGACAGTCAGGAAAATATCTTGGTCTCCCAGCGGTGGGAAGCTATAAGCTGACTGTCGAGTTCCTGATTTTGTTCTTCGGAAACGTGGAACGCTAACTAACCGACTTCACGAGTGGTGTTCATGATAAAAAAGACTTTGTCTTTATTTATTCGTAGTTAAAATTTAAGTGGACCCAAAGAAAATTTATTTTTTCCGGTTCCCTTATAAATGATTTATTATGTCCTTTATTTATTTCTGTACAAATATAATTACATTTTTAAATATTCCTTAGAAAAAACAATATAAAAAACATTTAAAAATATAAAAAATTGTAGCCCACCGGTATCGGGAACAGGGTCCAAGCTACCGGCGGTCAGGGCTCCAGAGAGAGGAACCTCCTAACAATACGAGCCGTGTCCAGGAGTACCGCTTTCTGAATCAAGCCCTTGATCCAGCTGCCTAACGAGAGCCTCCTCAGATGTTGGTCGAAGCTCTTGGCAATTAAGCCATGGGCTGATACAACTATCGGCACAATGATCGCTGAGTCCACATCCCACAAGTCGACAACCTCGTGAGCCAAATCAAGGTACTTGATTTGCTTATCTTTCTCGGCTTTCACGAGGTTCTCATCATGTGGGACCGTTATGTCAACAATCATTGCGCGCCGCTCTGATCGATCCATCACCACTATATCAGGCTTATTGGCTACAATAGTCCTGTCAGTGATGATGGATCGATCCCAGTACAATGTGACACAGCCATTAGCGCCCTGCACACGTAAAGTTTGGACCGCGGGAAACAGCACGCGCCGTTCCATCCCTCGCTCCGAACTGTACGTGTAGATGTGCGGGTCTAACAATCCGATCTGGCACATCGACGCGAACGCATGTCTTACAGTTTTATGCGCGCATCACGTGTAAACGTAAATTACAAAAATGGCGGTTTGGAGCGTCGAAGCTATCACAGAGTTCATTCGTTTGTTCCGTGAACATCCACACGGATTTTCACGGAACAAACGAATGAACTCTGGAAGATAAAAAGTAAGGAGTATATTAACAGGAATATGAGAAATAAAGCATATGACGAGCTCGTTGATTTTTGCAAGTCAGTAGGTTTTGTTTCAGCTGATCGCGATTTCGTCAGCAAAAAAATACAGAACTCTGTCTGGATTATGTAAGTTTCGTCGGCAATCCAAACTGTGAATGCATTTTTAATCGTAATTAGCACAACAGTTTGATACGCAGTCCAAACTGTACAGATCTAACTGCGGTTTGGAACGCAGTCCAAGATGCGCGGTCCGAACTGTACGTGTGGGGGGCGCTATTAGCGCCCCCCACACGTACGACGAAACTTACATAATCTAGACAAACGTTCCGAACTGTGCGTGTAAATTGATTTTCAAGAGTTTGGACTGCAGTTTGGACTGGCGCGTAGAACGTTATAACTTTTAAAAGTTTTCTCGCAGTAGTAAGAAAAATGGACGATCGTTTGGTCATCGCGTTAGCGTTCTGTATTTTTTTGCTGACGAAATCGCGATCAGCTGAAACAAAACCTACTGACTTGCAAAAATCAACGAGCTCGTCATATGCTTTATTTCTCATACTCCTTACTTTTTATCTTCCAGAGTTCATTCGTTTGTTCCGTGAACATCCACACGGATTTTCACGGAACAAACGAATGAACTCTGTGATAGCTTTGACGCTCCAAACCGCCATTTTTGTAATTTACGTTTATACGTGATGCGCGCGTAAAACTGTAAGTCATGCGGTCGCGTCGATATGCCAGATCGAACTATCAGACCCGCACATCTACACGTACAGTTCGGAGCGAGGGATGGAACGGCGCGTGCTGTTTCCCGCGGTCCGAACTTTACGTGTGGGGGGCGCTATTTTCGAGAACTGGATCGGGCACATACTTATAGTACGGCACTTCCGATTCCACAAGGTTGTATTTCAGAGCAAGTTGCTGATGAATAATCCTGGCTACAAGGTTGTGTCTATGCAAGTACTCTCCGTTAGCCAGACGAGAACACCCGGAGATAATGTGACGGATTGATTCGCCTGGACGGTGGCATGCCCGACATATGTCAACCGTACCGTCCTTCACAATAAATCTCCGGTAGTTATTCGTCATCATAACTTCATCCATAATTGCACAGACAAAGCCTTCGGTTTCTCCAAAGATTTATTATTGTTTGCTTGTTTAATTTTTCTTGGCTGGAAAAATACAGCCCACATTACACAGTATTTAAAGTACAGTATTTAAAGTATTTTACCTACTTATTTTAGTACATACCTTAACCATTTATGTGTAGCTTACTTAACCTACGTAGGTACTTACGTACAGTCAGCTACATAAGTCAATTACCCGTTCATTGCGTTCCGAGCTACTTCTGGACTCTACAGTCTGACCAAAGGGACTTTCGCAAGCGTGCAGTTGACTAGCTGCCAAAGTCCGTCCGTCTTATGACGACAGGCCGTGACGTGTTCCACGCGCGCCTCTAAGGCCGACTATACATCGACTGGTCAAACAGTTAGCAAGTGATCAACATACATGGACCGCTATTGCATTCGTAGTCAACAGCGACTGCTTGACCGCACAATGAAATTTCACCGTGCGGTTCCATCTATGTGTTTACGTAGAAGACTGTAGTTTACTATGCAGTCGCAGCTTGAAGCAGTCCATCGTGACTGCTTCAAGCTGTCCGTGTATGGCCAACCTAATAGATGTCAGCAAACAGGCTGCGGGCCTGTTCGAAAGAGATACCGCGGACCTGAGGCTTAAAAGGCAAAGAAGGAACATGGATGGGTTTTAGTCAGTACAAGTCTGACACTCCCTTCCGCTCCGCCCAGAGCGGTAGGGGTCATTTAATGATTTCCCATCCGAAAAATAAAAGTAGATACCTAGGTTAACTATATACCTACTAGGTTATTTGGAATCGCCAAAAATCTGAAAGAGAATTAATAAAGGAAATAATAAAGATTAAATTTCCCACAAAGTACAATTACAATATAGAGGTGTTGCAAATATTGGAGTTACAAAGGTTTGTGGGAGTCAGGAATCCAAACTAGTGCTATGGACTTCTGGCCCCCCTCGCCTCGTGAATTACCAAATGCAACTTCTCAAATAGAAAAACACTTTTTATTTTAAGCACAAAATTCTGGAATCCACTCATTGAAAATTGCGGTCAGTCAACACATTTAGGTAGGTACCTACTTAGTTTTGCTGCCCCACATTCGGTGCAGGAAAACGCTATTTCCCATCTGTCTGTTGGTGTTAATTTCCTCATTTCAAAACTAATATTAACTCTTCAATGTTTCCCTTTTCCGTCTCTTTTTGCTCGTTTTATGACGAAAATGAAAATGTTACCAACGTACAATAATATATTTATTTAGGGTTATTTACTTACTTTGACAATAGGCTCGCCGCCTATTACATGGGACTTAAATATAACTGGCGAAATGTGGGTGCACTTGTTAGGTACACCTCTGCCTAACCGTTCGGGGATTACAAGCCGTGATGTTATGTGTGTACTTTGACAATTAAGGCGATGTAGGTACCTATCTATTTCGAAAGTTGTAAACCATTTTCTCTAGACAAAACGGTCAATAACTTACAATCCACTTAAAGCACTTAAAAATTCCCTGACTGTTATTTAACGCCGATTAAAAAGAAAGCTAAGGAAAAATAAATAAACATCTGCAAAACAATGGCTGAGTGGAGTCTCTTGTCAACGACAAAGGTTCTTGGCATAAAGACAACAAAAAAAAAAACAAAAGTGTTTTCCCTATTCTGGCATTCGATTTTCAAAGACGTTGCCAAATTGATTTTGTAGAACGTTCCGATTTTAAATCCGTTTTTGAGTTGATGTTACGGAATGAAAAACGTTTTTCATTACGCACAGGAACAAACTTTAGGAGCTTATTTTTATTCCATTAGTTACCTAGTTAGCTTGATACCTACGCGAATTCTCTTAGTACCTACTTGACTTCAATTTATAGTTCAAGATCTCGACACAGAAACTTCGGACTTGGAGTGAACTTTACTATAATTACGTTTAGTTAAGTTTAATTTCGACGCAGCAACCGATTGGCAGAATATTGCAAATGACAGGGACAAATGGAAGAAACTGGAGGATGCCTTCACCCGTGGAGGGGCCCATATTCCGAAGAACATACTGACTTAGATTATAAGAAAACTAAAACTATTAACATAGAAACAAAATATTATGTACATTTATAACGTTATTTTAGGGTAATGAGAAACTAATAGAGGCTTTTTTATTTTAATTTTATAAGTTTAATTACGTTAATGATTAATTATATTAATAAGTAGCTGTTGCCCACGACCTTCGTTCGCGTAAAATAATAAAAATAAAAACTTTCCTTTGTGGATCGGATTTGTTTACCAATTTTTGTTTTCACGGAACCCTATTTATTATTTTTAAATAAAATTTCCCTAAATTACTCCTTATAAAATCAGCTATCTGCCAACAAAAGTCCCGTCAAAATCGGTGTACCCTTTTCGGAGATTAGCCGGAACAAACAGACAGAATTTTTTTTTTAAAAAATGTTATAAATACCGTTTACTTTCATATGCATTCAGTAAAAAGCTGTTGACACTGCAACTTTATTTATTTGTATAGATTATGGTAGAATAAACAGCGACAAAAGTGAATTAAAATTGTTTCTTTTACACATCAGCATTACATTATAAGTATAATAAAACTAACTTAGGTAAAGTTATATAAATTAAATTCATCGTATATGAATTCAAGTGAAAAAATAAAATATTGTAACTCAGGTAAACATATTGCGGTCAAAACTGTTAATCGGTCAAAGCCACTTTTGCCAATAAATAATTGGTGTAATTGAAATAAATGCTTTGAGTCTGAGTTTAAATAAAAAATCAAATGACGAAAAAAAGAAAAGCAGATGAAAACCGATTTAATGTGACACAAAACTTATGACGTGAACATGAGTAAAATAGATTTAAAAATGCATTAATATTTGAAAAGGCGAGGATGATAAAACGTATTTTAAGCATCGGATTACGAGAGAAACTGTTAGAAAAAGCGACTTAAACGTTTTCGTGAAGTGCTGCAAATAGATAAGTAGGTACTAAAAGTTATCAATCAACTTGAAAAAGAAAGGTTTCTGATACACTCGTAACCTACCTATGTATCTTTGTAAAATATTTTTTCAATAAGTCATCATCTGCCTAGCCTTTTCCCTACTATATTGGGGTCGTCTTCCAGTCTAACCGGATGCAGCTGAATACCAGTATTTTTCATGGAGCGACTGCCTATCTGACCTCCACAACCCAGTTAGTACTGGGTAATATGAAACCCGTTGGTAAGACTGGTTGTCAGACTTTTTGGGCCACTGACTACCTAACGACTGTCAAAGATCTACAAATGACAGCCGGGACCAACGGCTTAACGTGCTTTCCGAGGCACGGAGGAAACTCGGTATGTAATGGGTGGTCACCCATCCACAGACCAACCTAGGTAAGCACGGCTTAGCCTAAAAATCGACCCGAGCGGCTGTTATTATTTAGCCACGAGCTCCTATTTTTTCAATAAGTGCGAGCTGGCTTTAGTTGGCTTTTTTCCATAACGCAGTCTAACTAAAGTAAAATTGGTAATTTCACTTGCTGGTATTAGACATTACAAACTGCCTCACTGGTCACAAGCGTGACTTCTAAGCATGAGATCCTGGTTTCGATACCAAGGTTGGGCAAAGTATTATTGAGGTTTTCATCAGAAATTTTAGACTATTTTCTCAGCAGCCACGGAGTCTGTATCTGTGCCCGGTTGATGGAAATAGGCTCGCCCCCTGTTACATTGGACTTAATCAGAACAGGCAAAATGAGGGTGCACCTCTGCCTAACCCTTCGGAGGCATTACAGGCGTGATGTTATGTTATGTAGGTAAACTGAAGAAATACTTCATCACTACATAGTATAAAGCAAAGTCGCTTTCCGCTGTCTGTCCCTATGTATGCTTAGATCTTTAAAACTACGCAACGGATTTTGATGCGGTTTTTTTTAATAGATAGAGTGATTCAAGAGGAAGGTTTATATGTATATTGCAGCCGTGCGAAGCTGGGGCGGGACGCTAGTAGAAAATAAACGAAGAATGAGCCGCGTTCAACAACTAGTTCATTATACAGTAGCTTTAAACCATTGTTTGTATAATTTTAGTATCAATTTTATTTCAAATCCGATTGTTACGCAAATAGAAAGTAGACCGTATCTTCTATTTGCGTAACAATGTCTTGCAAAAAAAATCTATAGTAAGTATTACCAATGCAGTATTTCATTATTATCATTTCCAATGTTATGCGTAGGCAATGGTATTTTCCAGATTACTGAGGTACCTACCTTTCGAGTTTGTTTTTGAAATTCTATTTTAAAATAAAGTATTGTTCAAAACAAATGATAAAAAAATAGAGTGGTAATATAAGTACGTACATTATGCTTCCTACAAAGTTTGTAATGTCCAAGATAAACATTAGAAATTACTTCTTACAATTATGTATGAAAAAGTCACATTTTCTTCTTAGCGTGTCGATGGCAATCTAAATTGTGTCGGCCCAGAACTGAGCTACTAGTTTGGCGCTTTCGGTAGCGTCCATCAGTTCCTGTAGTGAACAAACAACAGGGCACACAGGCAGGACACGATATTAAGTGCCCCATTGTTTGTGGAACAGCACCACATTTACACTCCAGGGCAGAGTCATAAATAAATCTCCACCTGAGCAGGTTTTCCTTGCTGCGGCCAACCTGGGTCATGAGTCTATTTAAAGACTTCCAGGTCAGCCATGGCAACTCAAGTCCAGGTGGGAGATTTTCAGCAGGTGGAATAAATGGATTTCGCAAGGATGCACGTACCTCGCCACAGCTTTAGTCTTTCAGAAGTCACATTAGTACAGAAACATATTATTAACGTAAAACAGCGTGTAACATTACTCCTAAAAAGACTGCTCAGTAAACTAATGATATCACATTTTCTTCTCGAAAAATAAATGATGGAGAAAAATAAAGAGAACGGTTTTATTATTTAATGTTCTATCGTTCAAGTTGAGCTTAAATAGATATTAAAATACTCAACTCATCGTCACGAAGTCAAAATTGTACAGACGCCAACACATCAAGCTATCCGAAACTTTCAATTCATTCATTCATTTATTTATTCATTAACAATTTACATTGTGTTGAACATTACAATGTTAAATAAAATTATCACATGCAGAAACAAATACATTTAAAAGCCTATTAAAATTGAAGTGAAATGTCTAGTACAAGAGTCAATTCATTTAAAATATGTAAACAAATAAATACAATGTCAAATTAATAGCAGGTATAATGTCAAATTCAATGTCAAAATATTAAAGAGAACATCTTCGTCACTTTTTTAGAAACAACCTTGAACCTAATGCTTTAGCGGTAAAGTTGAAAATCTATTAAAGAAAGACAGATTGTAGTAGCTAGATGTGCTGGCGTCTATACCTAATGTGTAAAGGCATTATCCCTCAAGTGTCGTACAAAAAAGCTATTTAAGTGATCTAGACCTTTTATTAAACTCTTTTGGAACCTAATTCCTTGGAAACCTTTTTCTGTTGCGGGTTTCACATTTATATTGAAGAAACTCGTTAGCTTTAAATGGGATTATTTATCTATTACGATATATTAAGTAAAGAGTAAGTACCTACGTATTTTTCTTTTTTTTAATATACGGGGTGGAAGGGACACCGACGCGAAAACGGTTACCACGTATTCAGTAAAGAAAAAGCAAATAAAAGCCTCCTTTTGTTTCATGTCAAATCGGACCGTAAAAAATCGGGTATTTAGTCTGAACGGCCCAAATTGAATGGCCCATGGGCCGTTCGACCGTAACGAAAAATTGTCTACGTTCGAAAGGACCGGTGTCAAAATAAGTTTAAAGGGACAGTCGCATACAATTAAAAGCTTTTTGTTGGTCCAGTAAGCGTCAGTATAGAATACGTCTCGTGCCTATAAAGTACCAGGCTGTCATAAATAAGTAGGAACTTCTAACATTAATTTTGCTTTAATTCAAGAAAACTACTCACGTCTTTAAAGTACCAGGCTGTTATAAATAAGTAGGAGCTTACCTCATCTGAAATCATACCTCATCTCTTACACTACTACTCTTCTTTATCCTCTTACCTCATCTCAACCCTCTCACATTTTTGTTCTCATAACCATTTAAATCTATTATTTCAACTTATAACTTTTGCACCCGAACCTACTTAAAGTAGTTTATGACATTGCATTTGTTTTCAAGTTTTATCACCGTTCCTTTGGGACATAGACATTTTTTCTTACGGCCGAACGGCCCGTGGGCCGTTCGATTTGGGCCGTTCAGACTAAACACCCAAAAAATCGAACTGCCGGACAGTAAAATTCCTTGTAGTGCTCATATGCCCTATGGGTAGGGGTCATTCAGTCCTATCCATTACATTGACCTATCTATTATTTTACAATGAGTGGGATACTAAACTAAATGGCTGACGTCACAAATACCGGTGTTTTAAATAAAAAAAACTCAAAAACTTCTAAGCAAGACCATTTACACAATTTATAGAATCAGTTTCGCTTCTAAAGAATTCGTGAAAGATAATATCACAATAGAGAAGCTGGTAGGTACTAAATAGACATTGTTAATGTCAGCCTCATTCTGTCACAATTGGCCGCAGTCCAAATTATTCTAGGCTTTCAAATATTTTAGTAAAAGAAGAGATAAGATCAACAAACGCTGATGTAACAATTAGAGATAGCTCTTTTGTAGATTAATTTACTGAGTACCTAAAAGTCGATGGAAGAAAAACGGAACAGTAAGTACTAAAAAACAAAATGATGTTCTAATGAGCTTTGTCTTTACTTTTTGCCAGCAATTTCGACTGTAGCAGGTAGGAAATTACCCCAAAGGAAGGCACCTAATATCAGAAAAAAGTACCTATACTTAAGTAAAAAACCGGCCAAGTGCGAGTCGGACTCGCGCGGCCCCTTTTTTTTAGGTGTTGTAGCGGCAACAGAAATACACATTCTGTGAAAATTTCAACTGTCTACCTGTTACGAATCATGAGATACAGCCCGCTGACAGACAGACGGACGTACAGCGGAGGCGTAGTAATAGGGTCCCGTTGGTTACCCTTCGAGTATGGAACCGCGGGCAATGCCAGTACTTACAACAACATTCATTAAGTTATTTACTTTCTAGCCCAGAGTATTTCTTCTAAAATATAAAGCAGTGTATATTAAAATTTATTTTTAATGGATTAGCTCGAAAATCGACTGTCATTTCTGAGAACTGGAAGATAGAACTGACCATGGACAACAGTATCTAGGTACCAACGAGCTTGTATCACAAACATAATGCCAATCCCACGAATTATTAATTAAATACTTCACGGTATTCATGGTAGTCCGTATAAGTACTGAACAAACGAAGCCACGTACTACAAGGACCCAGGAGGTGGTAACACAAACACTAAGTTCGAACATAGCCAAGTGTGTTGTACGAGGTTTGGGTACACATTGTGGTCCCCCGCACGTCTCGGATTTTGGCAAAACGGTCTTGGATTTCGACGAAAACATCTTGGATTTCGATGTAACTTGTATCGTTGAATGTGTACATATTTGTTTGCCCTTAGTAATAGTTGGCAAGGTGAACCGTTTTCACGGAATGTGTTAACTGACCTAGGTAATGAACAAACTGTTACCATGAATTCTGTACGTGTTCACGGGTTGCTGGTTGCTTCGCGCTTCACTTCGCGCTTCGCTTCGCTTCTTTTAGCTTATATGTAATTCTCTAGTGAATAATTCGACAAAGTTACTCCTTGTTCTATTTCTGCATAAACCAAAGCAAAACTTCGAGGCAGTTTTTTTAATTTACTATATTATTATTGTATTTATACGCCTTTCTAGGGAAAACATATTGAAACTTTATTTATTTTTTGTAATCGTTCCAACTGACTAATTAAACCACGGGATCGAACTACGACACGTTCGATAAAACGTACCTCTTGTCTTAACCCAGGTACGCGTGTGCCTTAATGTATCCAAATATATTCATCCGTTAAAGCGTAAAAAGGAATCATTCCCGCTATGTCGATTCACGAAAAAATAGACATCATCTTTTTGCCAACTATGTTGGGATCGGCTTCCAGTCTAACCAGATGCAGCTGAATACCAGTATTTTACATGGAGCGACTGCCTATCTGACCCAGAAATAAAAGAAAACGAAACAATAGACATCTGTATTAAAAAGTTCACGCTTGACCTCAGGTACATAACAGTCAGAGGGATGACCTACAGACCGACAGAATACCTAACTTTCGCATTTATACAAGTTAGTACCTATTAAGTATGAATGAATGGTGTTGTAGCAGAAACGAGAATAACAAAACTCAATCGTCGAAATATTACGAGAAATAAAAACGTGATACATTTTTTTATTTAATGATACAGTTCAACGGTTGTATGCGAAGCAACTTTTCATGCAAAACGGATCATTATCCTTTATCTCTCAAAACAATACGGGCTGGGTTTCCAGCGAATGTATCAGAGAATAATATAAATGATTATGCGGCACATTTGTAACAATTTTTGTTCATGTCGGGTCCAATTAGGGTCGACTGGCTTTTAAAGAAAATGTAGGTATTCTTTATTCGTAAATTTTGAGAATGCTTTTCGCTGTAGACCCGATAGAAATAACTGCTTTCTCGCCGATGCGATGCTTTCGTGGGCATCCTTTCGACGTCAATTCTGGAAAAAAAAATTTCGTGGTTTCGTGGATAAATTCATGACTCACTGACATTAGTGTAAGGGTGATTTTTTCATTTGTTGTCGTATATTGTACCAACTTTTGTTTTTCTTATGTAATGACTTAAATTATTTGTTGCTATGACATGAATTTTAATGTATTTTATGTACTTATTATGATTTTTGTTTTTTAATTTTTTTAAATAAATATAGAAATAATAGAAATCTAGAAAGTATGATATGTTTAAATATTTCAATGAGTTTTTATGTACTTAGATGATTTTTTATCCAGTTATGTTTTTTTTTGTTTATTTAACAATTTTTTATGTAACACATTAAAATAAACTCAATGTAAAATACTGGAATTCAGTTGCATCCGGTTAGACCGATCCCAACATAGTTGGCAAAAGGATGATGTCTATTTTTTCGTGAATCGACATAGCGGGAATGATTCCTTTTTACGCTTTAACGGATGAATATATTTGGATAAATGAAGGCACACGCGTACCTGGGTTAAGACAAGAGGTACGTTTTTATCGAACGTATGGTAGTACATTCCCGAGGTTTAATTTCCCAACTCCACGCTGTCGCAGCCACGGCCAAAAGCTAGTCATTTTTATGAACTGTAACGTTTGGAAACAAGCCCTGAAACCATGCTCTGATTTGTGGGGTAGAAGATAACAAGAAAAAAACAATTTGAAAGTCATAATCAAAATATTTTATTTCACGTTGGCCTAGATGGGCACTTATAAAACGTCGACAAAGTAATTAGTTACACTAATAATTACGAGGATAAAGGCTTCTATAGACCGACCGCTTTAATGAGTCTTCTTGCGAAGGTATCAATTTAAATGGAATATTCTGAAGGTTGATCACGTATTGGTTCAATTAGTATCGTAAATTCGTAATACCTACGTGGATTATGGTTATTTTAAAGCAAATAACCTTTGGGATATTGTTAGGACTTTGTGGACGCTTAATAATGCGCCTTTGATGGGGCAAGGTGGAGGACTCATTAAAGAGGTCGGTCTATAAAAAAAAGAGAAATACATTTAAAAAAAAAACATGAGAAATACGTTAAAAAAAAACATGAGAGAATACTTTCAGCTCTTTCTTTTCCGTCCTTTTCATCCATGACGTCAAAGTTCAAGGGCAATAAATAGTGAAGAATGAAATGTTTCGGAAACGAGCCAGAGATAAACAATGATGGTCCACAAGTTGTTTCTCTTTAGGCGCTACCATCATCAATCTTAGGCGCGAAATGGAATGCGCCAAGGAAAAATAATATTGCCAAAATGATATTTGTTGTTGGATCCGGTTTATGTTTTTGATATTTATTTCTTTTCTGATTAGTAAAAGAAAAGGAACGTTTACTTTGTACACTTAATATCAACGCTACTTATTCTTGAACTTAATTTTCTTGACGCGTGCTTTTCATTTTGGTCGGAACTAACGCCGCCATTTTATTTTTTCAATACAATTTCCATAGACAATTTTACAAATACAAACAGCGCTTTCCTGTCAACGTCATGTATGAACGATGTATCAATCATCTGCCTGCATAGCCTTTTCCCAACTATGTTGGGGCCGGCTGACTAACTGGATACAGCTGAACACCAGTATTTTACATGGACCGACTGCCTATCTAACCTCCACAACCCAGTTAGTACTGGATAATACGATACCCCTTGGTAAGACTTTCGGGCCACTCACTGCTTGAAATGACTGTCAAAAATCTACAAATAACAGCCGGGACCAACGGCTTATCGTGCTTTCCTAGGCACGGTGGAAACTCGGTATTTAATGGCTCCATGGACCAGCTTGGCAAGCGCGGCTTAACCTGAAGATCGAGCGCCTGTTATTATTTAGCCACGAGCTCCGGCTATTGTACATACATTGGCTAAATAATAGATTATTTAGCCGATGTGTGTACAAAAGCCGTCAATATTGTGACAACCGCTCAATGGCGGGACAAACGGACAATGCTCTCGCCAGCCTTCTAAGAAATAATTTAATCAATAAATAGGTTTATCATGACGTCAAATAAATAAAAAATGTAGTAGCACCCCAAAGGCATCTAAAAACAGCGTTTCGCCGAACAATATTAAAGTTGCACAAAGGTCTGAAACATTCACGAGGTCAGACACCAGTAATCACCACAGAGGTCCTATTCCCTTTCATCGCCTCGAAGTAGCTAATGATTTTACCAACTTGGCCAGTTTTTGCACCAGTCTAATCTATTTCAAAAGCAAATAAACCAATTTATCATCACAACAATACTTATTTACACCAGAGGAGCTCGTGGCTAAACAATAACAGCCGCTCGGGTCGATTTTTTGTTTTTTTTTTAAGCCGTGCTTGACTAGGTTGGTCTGTGGATGGGTGACCACCCATTACATACCGGGTTTCCTCCGTGCCTCAGAAAGCATGTTAAGCTGTTGGTCCCGGTTGTCATTTGTAGATCTTTGACAGTCGTTAGGTAGTCACTAGCCCAAAAATTCTGACAACCAGTCTTACCAAGGTGTATCGTATTACCCAGTAATAACTGGGTTGTGGAGGTCCGACAGCAGTCGCTCCATGTAAAATACTGATATTCAGCTGCATCCGGTTAGGCTGGAAGCCGACCCCAATTTAGTTGGGAAAAGGCTAGGCAGATGATGAACAATACTTATTTACTCCAATATTTGCTTGGAATGAAATAAACCGAGTGGATCTGACGAGTTTACCTAGCTTTCCAATTATTGCTGGGTTATCTATCGGTGTATTTTATTTGTTTAGGATCAGCCAGTAACTTCACAATGTAACCCGTGATATTATTACCAAAACCAAAGTTAAGATTAACACATTAAGGCAAGCTGACGTTTGTCAAAATTTTGTGGCCCCAAAACGCGCGTGATGTGAACAAGTTATTTTGATAGTAGATTAAAATGACTACACTAGGTACCTTTATATCTTCAAAAAAATGGTGAATGACAACATTATGTGGGCATGTCCTAAAAACGAAAATTCAAAAACAGTTATAGTGTACCATCGAAGGTCTATTTCTGGCCGACGCGACGCCGAAGTTAAGAAGAGCTCGAAAGCTAAGTAACACTAAAAAACTCGGTTCAAGATTGGCTGGAAGTGAATACCTACCTAACGTAATATTTCTATTTTTAACTTTCAAATTAAAAGTTTACGAACAACCTAATTGACTCTTGATTAAAATGACCTAGGTAGGGTAGAAACATCCGGCTTGTGTCAAAACTTTGGCCCATCTTTGCCAAAACCGAAGGTTTGGCCGAACCTGGTTTTTTTTCCGATGGTTGCCGAAGTTGAAGCTATGCCGAAGCAGAACCTTCGGCCGTACACTAGACATTTATGACATACAACAGCCCTAGCTGCATTGCTATTCACAAACAAATAATCGAAGCGAATCCAAATCGATCATGACTCTTTTTCGAGAAACTGATTTTTAACCGAATGACTGGCAAACTCTTTTTACATTTGTATAAAACTAAAACTTCTTTCTATCTTAAGCGCGAATTACACAGAAATGGCGTAAGGTGAAGGCGCGGCGCAGGCATGATGCCGCTTCAAAACATTTTCATACAAAATGTACATGTAAATTACACTCAAGCGGCGCGGCGCAGGCACGCCGTTTTTTCGTTTCCTTATACATTCCACGCCTCGAGAGCTCGTGGCTTAATAATAACAGCCGCTCGGGTCGATCTTTAGGTTAAGACGTGCTTGCCTAGGTTGGTCCGCGGATGGGTGACCACCCATTACATACCGAGGTGCCTCGGAAAGCATGTTAAGCCCTTGGTCCCGGCTGTCATTTGTAGATCTTTGACAGTCGTTAGGTAATCAGTAGCCCAAAAAGTCTGACAACCAGTCTTACCAAGGGGTATCGTATTACCCAGTACTAACTGGGTTGTGGAGGTCCGATAGGCAGTCGTTCCATGTAAAATACTGGTATTCAGCTGCATCCGGTTAGACTGGAAGCCGACCCCAACTTAGTTGGGAAAAGGCTAGGCAGATGATGATACATTCCACGCCTGCTCCGCACCTTACGCCTTATGCCATTTCTGTGTAATTCGCGCCTTACGGTTCCTTAGAAATAATTAGAAATAGAATTTAGAAATAATACAGGCTAAAAATCCTTATGTTCTTCATAGATCTACGATAGATAATTGAGATCCGCTGGCTCTAGGGCCACGTAGATAAACATAAACCAAAGTGCAATGAACGGACACGAAGGTCAATCAATATTCACTGGGTCCCTTTTATTACAAACGTGAGTGACAGAGTGAATTATTAATACAAAATGAAAATATTAAAACGTTATTTTAATTTATGTATGTAGGTACTACAAAATCGAGGGTAGCGTAATATGAAACTGTAGTGGGACAGGTAACGAAATGAATCGAATGGACGATGTATGGTGCACGAATAATGTTTATTGTCACAGTTATACGTTATACAGTCTAGATGTTTAAAAATCACAGAACATTGCAAAATCGTGACCGTATGCGACAGCGATGCGAGCCGGACTGGCGCGTGCGCGACGCCGCGGCGTGGAGCGGCGAGCGGTTTTGTACCTACTTACGCTGTTTTCCAAGAAAACACGGGCGCGTCCTTGCTATCCTACAAAACATATTAGTTTCATAAGATCATCGTTTTAAAAAATAATGTTTCTTGTGCAGTAATACAGGGTGTAAACGGACCCTTCACTAAGCCGTCAACCAAGTTTTCTGTACATCAACCTAAGTAACTCTACGCAAAAATTATTGCTGGGAAATGCCTTTTTTTTGGGGTACAAAATCACGTTTTAGATCAAAACTCAATGTTACGCACTCAAAACTTAGTGCTGATGGGTGCTTTGTAAAGTAAACGGGTCATGGAGTTAATAAAAGTAAAGGTAAAACCTTAAAAAGTGGTTTAAAAAAAAACTTGTGAAAAAATTGGAATTTCGACCTTCAATATCTCCAGAACCTATGGTTTCCCAGGTATTGTCTAGAAGAAAGAAATGATCCCAATGATGGGCAGAATATGTGGTTTTTGTTTTCGTTAAGGGTCTTTTTACACCCTTTAATACTGCTGCACTTGATTGCTCTTTGCTAGACTCCAAGGTGGAACTTGGGCACATCACGTGAGCCGCAAGCATAATGTCTGTTGGGCAAAGGTCTCGACACGATGGGTGCCTGAGCATGGACGGCGCCGGCGATGCAGGCCTAGAAAGAAGTGGCGAGAAGATCTAGACGCGCATCATGAAGGTTCGAGGTGGTGCTGGAGAAGAGAACCTGGAAGGATATGGCGGTGGCCTTAGGCCAGCAGTGGGACATACAAGGCTACTAAAAAAACGTTCTTATACGTGTATTCTACCAGGTGCCTTTGTATTCAACCTCATGCATTAAAATTTCCACGAGTAGAAAATACAGACAAACTCAACATTTTTGGAGTTTTTTATTCCTTGGAGCGAGAATCTGACTAAGTAGGTATTTTAAACGATTCCAGTTTCGTAAAAAAAAACACAAAATAAAGAATGTTTCTAATTAATCCGGAACTTGTAAAGTCTTATTATTTTTATAGATAAAAAGTATTAATTAAAAAAAATACTTTGCTCAGTTAATTAAAACTTTTCAAGGGTTAACTTGCAAAATATAGGTCAAGAGCTGCTCACCGTTATTTTTCTTTTCAGTTTTACATTTTCGTGCTGCCTGGACCCACTTGCTGAAGTGCCCGAACACCTGTTCTTTAGAGAATATTAAAGAAATCACTGAGGCCGTCGCCACAATTAACACGGACATCTACTAGGCCCAAGTAATTTGACAAGTCTTTGTACTATCCATTCAAAAAATCCAATGTTTATGAGAGAACCGTTAGTTACATTGCCTGGTTTCCATTGTTTGATTGCTGTCATTTGTTTTGGTTATTTCCATCGATCTCGCTCCGGTTCCACAATAACCCCTTGGCCACGAGCAATATGCCCTTGCGATTTGCGACAGCAACTGCGGAGACAACAAATTCAAGAAGTTGTTTAGACCACGAGTTTCTAGCGGAGTGACGACGGTAACTCTAGCGAAAAACAAATCAAAAAGCAAGCCATTTCGCAAGACGCAAGTCGCAACGCAAGCTGCTATAAAAATCATCCACATCGCTTTCGTTCAATAATTATATATGTCGGATCCGGTCGTTAGTATGGACATGAAATGAATCGGAAGTGCGCCGCCGGTGACATCACACATCCTACTTACAAGTCTGTCACCACAGCGTACTTCTACAGAGCCCTGATGTTCAGATCGAGGGAAGGCGGCATTCAATTTCTGATCGCGGTGGAGTTGAGACGTCTTGGAACTGTAGCCGATTCAATGTGCCCCGTGTTAAGTTCTAATCTCAAGTAATTCGTTAGTTTTGCTAGAAACAGTGTATCGCACCCAGTGTGTCTTCATAGCACGAAACCCATCGTCTGCCCACATGATGTACGAGCCTAACGAAATAAATCCTGACATATATATCTTTTTCTTGTTAAAGAGCGCGAGCAACGTTATTTTACTACACTACTAGGAACTTCTCCTGTATCGTAGGTGCGTTTACAAACATTTCAACTTACATACACAAACAGCCAGACCCGGACTATACGACCCGGAACCTACCTCAATTCTAAATTCGAATTGAAATGTGATCAGCTGCGCCCCAAAACGGCAGTAATGTGCACTTAGTTTTAAGGTCCATTGAACAAAGCTTGCTAAATCTTTACAAGATCAAAACAGACAATACCGGCACAACCTTTTGCGACAAACTGAGACAAAACCGCCTTCAATTATCCCTATTATGTTCTGTGACAAACAAGGATCCCTTTATTCATTAATACAGTCTTTGGAGACCCCAAAGACTTTGTACTAATTTTATAGCTGGTCCTTTAACCTTTCCTGCTTCCAAATGGACTGGCAAGGAAATGCTGCAATGAAAATTACGAATGACAGAAACAAGCCTAATTTTGGCAGATAACTACTTCTATTTATAATATTGCTATAAAGATAGTACGATGCATGTATCTGTGCTTTTGTACTCGCAGTATCTAATTATGAGCAAAGAAGAATGGCAAACCCTTATGTGATCTGGGGATCACACTTAGAGCCCGCGTACATTCGTCAAAATACTCCCAAAAGATAGGTCTACAAGTAATTAAATTTACTTACTAGGTACCTAAAAGATAAATTAGAATGTGTATCGAATGATTTTCAAGAAAGATTACTTAAAGTAGGTCTCAGAAAATAAGAAAAAAAAAGATATAAATATATATCTATATATATATCTATATATATATAAATAATAATAAAAAAAAAAAAAAATAGCCGCATGCATAACGACCGCTGGGCAAAGGTTTCAACACGATGGATGCCTGACGATGGACGACGCCGCCAAGGCCGGCCTAGAAAGAGGTGGCGAGATGACCTAGACGCGCATCACGAAGGCTGGTTCGAGGTGGCGCAGGAGAAGAGTACCTGGAAGGATATGGGGGAGGCCTTTGCCCAGCAGTGGGACATTAAAGGCTATTAAAAAAATAAAAAAAGGTCTCAGAAACGTCAAGACACTTAGATGTAAAAAATTACCTAGATAAAAAAAAAACACGTTCTTGACTATTAATACCTTCGCCTTGGCTTAGGCAGAAAATCGGGAATTTTCCTTTTTATTCCATACTTAAATTAAATTAAAGCATACGGCAAAATTAAGCTCACCCAATTGTATGTTGTTTTTCCACCTTTATCTAGTTATTTCTGAAACTAAAATTTAAATTTACTTTGCGTTGTCGCACTGCTACACACTACTTAACATTTTGGTCACATCTGGTCAGACTAAGAATGGAAAAAGGGTAGAAAGATAATGAGTAGCCGTATAATGAACTGTGAATTTTAAATTTCATCTGAAGCCCATCCTAATCTAGGTACCTATGCGTTTGGGTGTATTTTTGAGCCACAAGGTGTAAATGGACCAAACCCTTTAATCAAGTATTCAGTACATAAAACTAAGTGACTCTAAGCAAAAATTATTATTGCTGGAAAACAAGTTTTTTTTTAGATGAAAAATCAAGGTTTACGGTAGAACTCAATGTATGTAAAGCACTCAAAACAATGTGCTGATGAATGTATTACATTTGCATGCCATATTAAGGCAGAATGTACATGGATCCTATTATATAATTATCAACTTATTTTTATGTACCTAGATTCTTAGCAGATAAAGACCCATTCTATTATATTCTAATGCATTTAACAGTACAGGGGGCAGGTATTTAAACTAAAGTAAAAAAGAAAAAGTTGGAATTTTGTCCTCTATACCTCCGTAACTAGAAGTTTCCCAAGTCGGCAAGTTTTTTCGGCTTCGTTAAGGGTCGTGTTACACCCATTATTTATTTTCCAATACAGTAATCCCTGAAGGAATGACTTTGTCTACGAAATTTTATTACGATCAATATATTTATTATGGTCAATAAATTGCCTAAGCCAATTATGAAAAACAGCACTTATAACTTAATTGCTATTCAAAAACGTGGAAATAAATTAGTTGAGTTCGAAATACGATAAGCAACATATATTTTTTTGTTTTCAATAGCTTTGAATGTCCCACTGCTGGGCAAAAGCCTCCCCCATATCCTTCCAGGTACTCTTCTCTTTCTAATTACTATTAAGCGATGGGCACGCTTTTTTTTTTTGGATTGGAAGTCATTCTGGGCGGAGTGGTAGGGAGTGTCAGATTCGCACTGACAAAACCCATCCATGTTCCTTCTTTACCCTTTGTGTTCAGGGCCGCGGTATCTCTTTTGAACAGTCCCGCAGCCCAGTTACTGGTTACCTAACACGAGACGCCTCTCGAACCCTATTTTAAAATAATAAAACTTATATTATTTTTTCCTATGTACCTACCAAAGACATTTAAATATAACGAGCTACTTTTAAATCTCTTTGGTACCTACCTATCATTCTAACAGCCAAGAATAGAGCCCGAAGTTTTTTGCAAATAAAAATTATATAAGCGATAAGAACGCTGAATGTACAATTTCAAGCAGCAAACTCACAACAAATAAACAATTACAGGTACGGTACTGCAAGAAATCTCCATGGTAACCTTTTTAAAACAAAGCACTATTTGCAAAACAATTGCAGTTTTACAACTGACTATAATTACTGCTTCTAGCTCAACACGAATGTAATCCATTTTCGTCAGACTACATACGATTACCGTGTGATAAGGAACCCATTGTGTTTCTTTCGAATTCATTTTGATTTTGCAGAGATAACACATATCGCAACATCACGCAAGATATTCCCGAAGGGTTAGGCAGAGGTGTATCTAATAGTGCACCCACTCAAAACATTTATTTCAATTAGACCATAACAGGCACTTTTGAATGTCAGAAAAACCAAGAAGGCGAAGCTACAGTCACAGACACAAGGCATAATAACTTGTGAAAGTACTGTAGTTGCCCATTCCATAGCGTAGATTTCTATGGAGAAGAATGGGCAAGAAACTCCATGGATACTCTTTTCAATCAAAATATTTTTACAAGATCTTGGTTACATCACACCACAGTTCGCCAGTTACGTTTAAGTCCCATGTAATAGGGGGCGAGCCTATTGCCATCAACCGGGCACATATCCAGACTTCGTTGCTCAGAAATTCCTGGAGGAACAAGCCAAAAATGCTTTGCCCGGCCTGGAAATCAAACCCAGGGCCTCATGCTCAGCAGTCGCGCTTGCGACCTCTAGAACAATGAGCTAGTTGGGGTTTGTAGAGATTGTAAAGAAAAGGCGCGAGCGCGCGAATTTCATACGGCTGTTGTGTTATTAGGATAAAAGAGAACGAGTATAAAAAAAAGTTTCTTTGGGAAAGTTGTTTGTTATCATGAGTACGATCACGTGTTTAAGTATCGATCACCAATTACCAGTCACCCTATAAAGGTATATATATTTTATTCTATTTGTAGTCGTAACAAAATCCTGCTTTTTTTCATCGAAAGTAGGAAGCTGGCCTTAAGACGGCTACTGTAACTGGCATTCACCTTAAACTTTTCCTCCAAACAGAAAGTCTAATTATTCATAATGAGATTAATTATTGGAACCGTTACTCAAAACTTTACTCAAAACTTTATTTGGATACTGAAACTTGACTGAATGACTTAACGAAGACATCAAAACTTTCTTGTCAACATGACTGCAAATTAAAATGGAAGAAAGTTAGGAGAATCTTTAAGCTTCTGAACTCATAACATGACATAATATCATGTCTGTTTACCTATAGTACACTGACCTAGAGTACCTTGGCCGGGGCTGCGGGACTGTTCGAAAGAGATACCGCGGCCCTGGAAAATAAAGGGCAATGAAGGAACATGGATGGGTTTTAGTTAGTAAAAGTCTGACACTCCCTTCCACTCTGCCCAGAGCAAGGGGCCCCCCGGTCATTTTATGATTTCCCATCCGAAAAAAAAAAGTACCTTGTTCTCGTAGGCAAGCCGGCAGGAATCGGCTTCTTAGATGACTCCGGGCCTGCTACACCCATACTTCGCCAGTTATGTCTAAGTCCGATGGGGTGAGCCTATTACCATCAACAAGGCATATTCAAGGTGATCTCGACCATGCCTTTTTGCTTTCTCAAGATTACTTCACTTCTAAGCAGCAGTAGCGAAGGGTCAATTTTTGTAAGAGATAAGCCGGAGTACCTAATTATCTTTAATGTGATTTTATTATTTGTCTATGGAATACTCATTGTGCCCGTTTTCAAAGGGAAACCGGTAGGAATTCCTGCTGGGGCTGCGGGACTGATCGAAAGAGATACCGCGGCCCTGGAACACAAAGGGCAAAGAAGGAACATGGATGGGTTTTAGTCAGTAAAAGTCTGACACTCCCTCCCACTCCACCCAGAGTGGGAGGAGTTATTTGATGATTTCCCATCCTTCCGGTAGGAATCGAGTTATATGGAAACTTCGCCACTCATCAGGCATCGGTTCTTCTGCTAATAAGTAAGTTCTGAAAAACTCGCAGGCGTAAGTTAATTACGTAAACTAAACTCAACACCTCCATTTTATAAAACTCCGAAAGGCACGGTATCGTTTGTAACAAAAGTAAGAAACGAGATCTATTTTTTCGACTAAAAAAAAAATTGTGCTAAATTAAAGTGTTCGTTATTTCTCAGAAACGGTGTTCATTAGAAGTCCCCAATTTCAATTAATATAAGGAGTTAATGGAAGAGTTGAATTGTACTTATTAGTCTAGAAATGGAAGAATAATAACCTAGTTTTGTTGAACTGTTCTCTTGTTTTCATTCCATTTTCACTTTGCTTCGTAGTCAAACGCGTGTACTACGTAAACGATTTGTAATCACACAACCATCTGTTATACAAACATTTGCTTTAATTTTTGTATTTTATCCATTGTTTAATTAAATCTATTCGAATGCAGTGTTCGGGTTAAATCTGCTGCGTGCAAAAACCAATTTTTATTTTTTCGCTCATGCATCGGTCAGTTTTTCATTTCGCAACACTATTATGCATTGCTGCGTTGATCCTTTTTTTTCTTTTTCGATTTACTTGAATGCTTACAACTTAAACTTGACTCTGTCTGCCGTCTGTCCGTTTGTATGTCACAGCCATTTTCTAAAGTAAGAGGAAGAAAATTATAAAAAAAATAGTTTTGTAAAACGTGAAAAGAACTTTCAACGAAAGTTAATTTGGATAAAATTTGATATGTAGCTTTTGAACTATAGAACTTTTTGAGAAACTGCAGCAGTAACTTAGTTTTTCATTAAATTTACTATGAAAAACAAATTTAGTTTTTCTGTTAAGTGTAAATTGACCTGTGAATGAGCGTTAAAAATATTTTAATTGTATTGTTAGGTGCTACCCTTGTGCGGAACCCTTCAAGCCCGTTTTGTTTCGGTTAAGTCTAATATTGAAACCTAATTTAAAAACAACTTATTTAAAGCATACGATTCCAATTATGTTGTTACTGTTAGCCTGTGTCATCCCACTGCTGGGCAAAAGCCTCTCACGGCCACGATTTCAATTAAACAGAATTAAAATTTTACTACAAGAGACTCATTACACTTTAATTTTCTAACTATTCACTTAATCGAACTTGAATTAAGTACTCTACAAACCAACAATGAGCTTTATTTCATTAGCAATAGGTTGCCTTTTCGAATAGGTACTACTAGTTTTCATGACAAGACTATCTTGAGACAATCGGACTCCTATCTTGGAAACGTCAAGCGCAAACGCGAGCCGAATACGATTGTAATCAATTAATTGAGATGAATTAATTAGAAGAAGGTAGGTCTTACTTGAAAACGATTGGTTTTGACTATTATTTTGCTTAGCTGTCGTTTATGAACCGTACCTAATAAAGTCTTTAGACCTGGGGTTGGATTCCATATACATACAGGATGTAAACGGACCCTTCGCGAAGCCGTCAACCAAGCGTTATGTACATCAAACCAAGTCACCCTACGCAAAAATTATTGCTGGTAAACGACTTTTTTTTTTGGGGTGAAAAATCACGTTTTAGCGTATAACTCAATGTAACGCACTCAAAACTTGGTATTGATGGATGCTTTGAATAGTAAACGGGTCATGAAGGTAATTAAAGTAAAACTTTAAAAAGTGGTGTTTAAAAAAAAACTTGTGAAAAAATTGTAACTTTGACCTCCAATATCTCCGTAACTAGAAGGTTTCCAGGTATGGCCCAGAACAAAAAAATATTCCAATGACGGGGAGAACAAGTGCCTTTCGGCTTCGTTAAGAGTCTTTTTACACCCTTTATAACGTTGAAAATTTTATCAAGGTCCCAAAGAAATACTCACTTTCTCTAAAACTGGGTCTTATCCCACTACTATTAGGATCAGAATGCAATCAGTGTATTTTACACTCGTGCAAAAAAGAAAATTAAATCATAGTTTCCTAACAATTCATGTCAAAAAAAAACCTTTGGGTTCTATTATTTTATTTCTTCGTAAATAAATTGAAAAAACGTCGTTTGATACACGTAGGCATTTGTGAATTTCGCCTCGGCTGCAATGACAAAGTTTCCCCACTTGTATCAAAATGTACCATTATTGGCTGCGCAACCATGATGTTCCAATACATAACCTCTAAGGGTGCCTATCAACCCCTAAACCCTTCTACAGTGACTACAAAACGTTAAGACCGTAAAACCACTTCCGCTTCGTCGGCCAATGTTATTTCAATTTATCTTTTACTAATATTTTTCCAAGTGCCCCCTCAAGAAACTCTTCACATATTTATATTAAAAACATCCTTCCATGAAATGAAAAGTATATTGGTAAACATTTTGTTAAGGTAAGGTTCTTGCTTGGTATTTTGCCATTTCACAATCCCTTTGAGACCCAAGAGCCGTAATATCAACAACAACGGCTTGTGAAGCCAAAGGTTCTCGAGGAATCTAATCTGATTTAGATGGTACAGCAAACATACACAAACCAACAGTACTGCTTATAATAATATTTATGTACAGAAATAGAATTGAACTACAGGTATAACTCAGGTAACTATCCTAATAACAAATTAAAAGGGGAATGCCGATTTTGGGCCCAAGAATGCCCAAGAAATTTGTTTTATTAAATCTTATGTAAAGTTTACGTAATTAACTCATCTATTCACGACGCGATAGAAGTTGGAAACATATTTGAAAAAATAAAAAGCATTGAAACAATAATGAAATTCTATATCTGTGGCTGTACTGAATAAAATGGAATTACGTTTTTTTTTGCAAATAGAAAATCTCAGTTTCATTTAAATAGAATCTTAATAGCGAAAAATTAAAGATTTGTTGCAAAAAATAGCGTTACCACATATTTGTACTTTACATATTTGTCCTATTGTGTAAAGAAATTCCAATGTATTTTATGTATTAAATATACTTTTACAATCAACTTACAATACATAATAATTATAATAAATTCAATGATTTACATAATGCACCGATCGAAAAAAAAAACCTTATAATTTTGAAACAGTTTATTCAATAATTTTCTTTTATCAATAAATTATTTGTGGTGTATTCTAATATTAGCATTCATAAATCACTATGGCGACTTGGCATTCCGCTTTTTCATCAAAAAAATCCTACACATCGCTGTAGAGTGGTCATAAAAATGGCGATTGGCAATTCACTAAAGAGACTGGCGGCTTTGCTACGATGTATGGCAATGCTTAGCCTCTGGCAAGGGTCAATCCAGTCCTTGGGACACGGAAATTGATCATCATCTGACTAGCCTTTTCCCAACTATGTTGGTGTCGGCTTCCAGTCTAACCGGATGCAGCTGAATACCATTATTTTACATGGAGCGACTGCCCATCTGTCCTCCACAACCCAGTTAGTACTGGGTAATATGATACTCCTTGGTTAGACTGGTTGTCAGGCTTTTTGGGCCACTGACTACCTGCAACGACTGTCAAAGATCTACAAATGTCAGCCGGGACCAACACCTAAACGTAATTTCCGAGGCACTGCGAAAATTCGGTATGTAATGGGTGGTCACCCGTCCACAGACCAACCTTAACCGCTTAACCTAAAGATCGACCCGAGCGGCTGTTATTATTTAGCCACGAGCTACTAGCGGGTCACGGGAATTGATAACCGTTTATTAAATACTGTGACTTAAGTACGCACGACGACCAAACAAGCTATAGAAAACCAAATTAAGCTGATCTCTCATTGTACGGGAAGCTCATATAAAACGAGGTCAGGTTATACTGGATATGTATAGCCTGATGTGTCGTCGTGTGTACAACTCAGTCTGTTCCAGTTCTGGTCGAAGCTTATTTAACACTAAAGGAATCCTCGACAAGAAGAAGAAGAAGTGTATTAGGAGTACACCGAAGAAACAAAACGTGACTGCGGATCCACACAAACGATGTCCTACCTTCTGACCTGCTTCTTGTGAAGCTCCACCTGTACCTGGCCCTGCAGTCTCGACATTAGATAGCGACAAAAATCGGTTGTTAAGTGTAATCGATGTCAAATTTCTTTAATAGATTTTCAACCTTATGCTTTCGAAATAAAGTAGAAAATCTATTAAATTAATTTGACAACGATACGACTTAGCGACCGATTTTTGTCGCTATCTAATGTCGAGACTGCAGGGCCTGGAGGGACCTGTCCAACGCCATTGCTAAGGCTGTCAATTTATTTATTTATTTATCTCAATCAACTATGGATCACAGGTACAATTAAACAGAATTCAAAATAATAAAATTAAAATCACAATTAAAATTATAATTATTTTTAACAAAATAAAATCAAATTACAATCAAATTAAATTAAAATCATCATTACAATTAAAATCATAATTCAAATGTGACAGAGTTCTGGTTGAAGCTCATCTAGCTTTTATTCGAGAATCATCGACGCGACAAAAGAAAAAAACCTAGCTACCGGGATTTCTTTTAATATGAATAACTTATTCTTCCGTCCGTATAATTCTGCCCTATATGCCCTGTAATTAAATTTGGGAGCATGAATTTTAATATGTAGTAAGTTAATTAAGTACATAAGTGAACAGAACAGACATCGTTTCTGCAGTTGATAGTTTTAATGATATTATTTACATTTCCATTTCATTCCTTTATCCCTCACTCGTAATGGAAAAACACAATCAATTTTATTTTACGTTAATTTACCCAAACTAGGGGATCGAACCCAGGGTATCACGCTCAACAGATGAACCTATGGCCTCCTAGTTTAGCCAATGAAGCTGATTTTGTATGAATAAGTTTGGTACTAGTAAGATTTGAACGCAACTATTTTGCAAATATTGGACTAAAATAGCCGTCATCATCTGCCTAGCCTTTTCCCAACTATATTGGGGTCGGCTCCCAGTCTAACCGGATGCGGCTGAATACCAGTATTTATATCAAGCGACGGCCTATCTGACCTCCACAACCCAGTTAGTAATGGGTAATATGGTACTCCTTGGTAAGACTGGTTGTCAAACTTTTTGGGCCACTGACTACCTAACGACTGTCAAAGATCTACAAATGACACCCGGGACCAACGGCTTAACGTGCTTTCCGAGGCACGGAGGAAACTCGGTATGTAATGGGTGGTCACCCATCCACAGACCAACCTAAAGATCGTCCCGAGCGGCTGTTATTATTTAGCCACGAGCTCCTCCGACTAAAATACCCGTATGATTCAATAAACTGGGTATTCCTAAGATGAGGCTGTTGAGTAACACCCACTGGTGCCAAATGTGTAGGTCGAGAAGTAAATATTGTACAAGACTGTTAATTACATTACAGCCAAAGTTTATTTGGACTGATTAAGTAGAAACAGATGTTTGCGAATTGTATGCGAGACTATTGACTTGTACTGTGGGCCTATCATGACCTCTTAAAGCAGTATTGTTTTAACTTTACTTTGGTGTGAAAAAGAGATGGAGCTAGACGACTTGTATAGCGCCGTCTCTTTCTAACATTGAAGTGACATTCAAGTAATCTGCTCTAGGCTGATATCGAGTTGTGTACAAATGTGAAACCCAAAGATAAATATTATTCCATATTTGGATAAAGTTACCTCTTGGCCACGACTTAGGAAAACAACAAAAATGTTCTTATGATAATAGATGGCGCCACATGTCTTTCGAATCATGATTGAATTATATTATTACAAGCAGAGTACAACCCGAAATAATTGTCAAATTCTAAATAAACGCGAGCGAAGCCGCGGGCAAAAGCTAGTGTGTAATACCATGTATTGACGTATTTGTTAAGTTTTCTAGTTACCTAATTAATGATTACAATTTATTTTAGGCGTTTGCGTGAATATAAACTAGTAGACACCAAAAATGCATGTTTTAAACCTATTAAACACGAAGCATTTTGAAAGCGAATGTAATATACAGTGAATAATAGCAAAAATGTTTGGATAACCAATAATTAAATAAATTAACGCTACCGACCGGATGATGAATAACATTTTACAATTTGTTTAATTATAAATGAAAAGTCAATTGGATGTGGTAAACTATTTTGATAATTTACTGCATAAGGTTATAATTATATGGTGGTAAGGTGGATGCACTATTTTGGTTTCGTAATTTACGACCTTCCGGCCACGGCTTCCCCCGCACGAATTATTTTTATAACTAATAGCTTTATTTATTACAGCCTATGTAATATTCTGATGTGTGAGCTAACCCAGATCCTCGAGGAGACTCTTGGAACACCAAGATGCCTTGCGGATGTCCTGAGGAGACTGGGAAGTTTGATCTGCTTCTGGAGGAAGGTGGGCTGGTTGGAGTAACGGCCACCATGTCTCACGTACAATAGTCCACTTTAAGGACTAAGTGCGGAAACCAAATCCCTTAACATAGAGAACATAGATGTGAGAGCTATATTCCTTTGTTTTATCAACATCCGTTCGGTAGTTTCTGCGTTAATGAGTGACAAACATACATCCATACTAGTAAGATACACAGTCCTGTTAGCCCATACGTGATTACAGAAATGATACACGTATTATGTTAATATTCAATCTTGCTCCAACATGCTTTCACCCGAAACTTTGATACTTCAAACGATAAATGTTCTTCTCGTATTTGGAGACTTGAAATATTAACCTAGTTGATTTATACATTCATATATAGCTGTACTTGTGAGTCCCTTGAAGGGGATGCAGGATGGGTGGATTTACTGCCATCATATCCTCGTTTGCTCCCATAAACCCAAGAAACTTTGCGAATGAATCACACTTCCGTGTTCTGATATATTCACACGCTCATAAAGGAGAGTTAAATTGATTACCTAGCAGGAAATGTTTTCGGTACAACATGGAGAGTACCCACAGATACAAAGCCTGTCTCCCAGGATTCTTCTTCAACTTCTTTTTGGGATAAGAGGGCATGATAGGAGGTTCATTACAGGCTGATTGTTTTGTTTTATATTATTGTAAAAGTATTTGCCTGTCAAAATCAAAATCCAAACTAAAAGTAGGCCCACTAGGCTAAACATCAGCACTCTTTGAACGTTAATACACAAGACAGTCTCCCAAAACGGGCCCTTCTTAGTGTTTTAGCTGGGAAGAATAGGTTCCGTAACTAAAAAAACATGAAAGAATGAATAAATTAATTATTTCAAAGTTTGGAGGAAGACCAACTATTATTGCAATTGACATCTCGATAGCAGTTTCCCTCGTCAAATGCTTCTGACACATTTTTATCCACGCACCAGCCAGGAATATTCCATTGAAAAACGTGGATATTCTTATCACTACATTAAATGCATAGTGAGTATTTATAAACCACAATGATAAGCAAGTGAATTGGCGATCGTCAGTTGTTTTTGGCCTGACTGTCTGTAGGTGCGATCAAACCGACCGGACCGCACACCGGATTTTGACACGTAATTCCAGTAATTACATAACCTGTCAAAGTCCGTTGTCTAAATCGATTAGCTGATTGAGTTAGAAACTATAAACGAGTTGGTGAGCATAACAGCGAGTTTGTAGTTCGGATAGTTTTCTTGATGGGATATGAGCACTCGTGCACGGACGCGAGTGCATCTGTTTTGTGTTTTTCTAAAGTATGATCGGATATTTTACTTGGGTTAGTCTTTGTTGTATTTAGTCTATTTTATTTAGCAAAAATTAATCGTTAATTTTCTTTATACTGGCAACTGTCACTAAATGTTTGTTATAAAAGCAACGGTTGCCTTTAGTCGCCCTCTTACTACTATCTACACTGTGCTAGGAAGCAGGTACTATAACCTTCCCTGTGAGTATTTTAAAATTTGAATAATAAACGACTTTTTATTTAAATTCAAATTGCTGCCGTTTTCTTGACGCCCATTTCCTATAGGTTATGGGCCCAGGACTGCTTTAATATACTTGTACTGTGTGCTAATCAAATACATAAGTGTTTATTTGATTACTTGTAAAAACACTTGGCCATCATGGACAACTTGAAGACCAAGCGAAATATTAAACCTTTCGATGGTGAGAGGTACAGCGTGTGGAAGTTCCGAATTCGAGCCTTGCTAACCGAGATGGACGTTATCAAAATTATCGACGATGAACCCATAATACGGTTAGAGGCTTGGGACAAAGGTAACCGGATTGCGAAGAGTGTAATCGTCGAGTATTTGGCAGACTCTTTCCTTGGTTTTGCTAAGGAAGATCTCACTGCGAGAGAAATCTTGAAAAATTTGGACGCATTGTACGAAAGAAAAAGTCTGGCAACTCAATTGGCAATTCGTAAAAAGCTGTTGGGTTTGAAACTTCAAGGCGATATAACGTTAGCCAAGCACTTCACTACTTTTGACGATCTCATCACGGAGCTACTGGCGGCTGGTGCAAAGCTAGAAGAAACCGATAAAGTGTCTCACTTGCTTCTCACCTTGCCGAATTCATACGACGGCGTCATAACTGCGATTGAGACGTTATCCGAAGATAGTTTAACTTTGGCCTTTGTTAAAACAAGACTGTTGGATCAAGAGGTAAAATTGAAAAATGAGGGTAGCGACACAGTTGGCAAGATTCTTCACGTTGAAAATAAAACTCAAAACTTCAACCGAAGAAAGCACGAGTACACTAAGCCTAATAACCAGCAAAAGTTCAAGGCCACGAAGAAATCCTTCACAAAGTGTTACCATTGTGGACGCAAGGGCCATATCAAAACGAACTGCTACTACTTCAAGCGGATGCTTCAATCCAATCAACAAAAACCTGCAGACAGACCCCGCACAGTTCAAGCAGTGGAGCTTACTCAGGGTGCTTCAGGCTCCAGTGAGGTTTCCGGGTTCGCATTTATGTCCGGAAATTATGAAGGTTCCGCAGAAGAAAACCAAATAATCTTCCTGCTAGATTCCGGGGCATCAGACCACATCATTAACAGGGAAGACCTATTCTTTAAATATTCAAATTTAATTACACCGTTAAAAATTTCAGTCGCTAAACACGGTGAATTCATTACAGCTACCAAAAAAGGGACATTACAAGTGATCAGCAATACTGGCATTCATGGTACTCTGGAAGACGTGTTGTACTGCCGTGAGGTGCCGTACAACCTGCTGTCAGTAACCAAGATGCAGCGTGCCGGATTGACAATCACCTTCGACCAGCATGGAACCAATATCAGTAAGGACGGTAAAATACTGATGCAAGGTATGGCAGTTAATAATTTAATTATTGTAAAGAAGATTGGTTTTTTAGGGCCCAGTTAATTTCAGAAGCGTTCATCAATAAAAGTATGTACATTATATGAAGCAATTACGGGGCGTTTCTTTCCATGTAATATCTTTTTTTTACTAAGCTGCACAAAGTAAAAAAAGAAGAAACAAATATTTTACTAAATCTGAACATCTAAACGCAATCATTTGTAATATCGAAACGTAGAAATAGTGACGGAGTTACCATATTCAACAGAAAATGGAATTTCTATAATAATACTAATTAATGATTTTGCTGGTAGTAATAGTTAGTACCATGAGACGTTTGCTACCTAGTATTATAAGACAAGCCGTTTACATTGCTGCGATATTTTATCTGTTTTGTCTCATCTAATCTAAGCCATTTTGAGTAAGACTCCTCCTATCTTTGGAAACACATGCTTTCTTTGCTTCTAAGTCAGCCTCTTATTAGATTCGCAACAAGTTTTATGATACTAAATTATCATGTTACTAAATAAATGATTAATTAGTGACTGCTGATATTAAAAATGTAAAGTACGTACGTAACGTTTTTTTGGAGAATTTAGCTTAAATGGCAACATTCAAAGCTATGTCATCTATGAAAACAGAATATGTCATAAATGTCATAAATATTGTCACTTCTCTGTCTTGATCAATTAAAATCTAGATGTGTGGTTTTGTTGTGGATAGTTGTGCATTTTATTAGTTCAACAGTTTTATTTGTTTCGTGGTGAACTATACAACAAAAGAAACGTACAGTGAAGGTGTATAGATATGATAGAGGCTAAAACAATGCCATAAACATAAACAGTACAGTTGCTGCTAGTATGTGCGAGGAGCATCATATAATGATTATGGTAATGCCGATGATGATTGCATGCCCGCGCCGCCGGTCGCTCAGTTATTTGAAGAAGTTGTTATAAGATTATAATGATAAGCTGCTTAAAATAAATGTTTTATTCAACTTGTAATTAATGTTTCATTTTTGCCCTAGTCCATGGCGCAATTACACATGATCGTTTTCCGAATTCGATTGCCCATGGAATTCGTCAAACGACCAAGTGTAAAAAAACGCCGTCGAGTACGTCCGTCTTCGGGCAGACTCGTCCAGCTTCATTGTTTGTTTTTCGATTAGTGTAATTGCGCCATTAAAGAATAAGCCGACCAAAATCATAAGACAATGTGATGGGTTGTGCAAGTACGGGCTCCGCAGGCTAAATACCTAGATAGTCCTTAAATTCTACGTACTTGTAATAAAGTATAAGGTATATTGGATGTATAATAATGAAAATATTTTTGAATGACATTACGGCTGACGTAATTGTCTATCCTACATTATTACATGGATCTTTTGATGCTCCATTGAGGTTGACAGGAGAGCGCTCTTGCTAAACATTTGCAAAATGTATTGAAAAAATAAGATGGCGGCATTAGTTCTGATTTTGCCCACGCGACAAGTGGGTTTATAAATTATGTTATTCTAGCCAAATCCAATATTATAAAAATATGCTATGATTACCTTTTATCTTAATTCGACCGAGACCTATCTTTTGGGAGTATTTTTACGAATGTACGCGAGCTCCAAGTGTGGTCCCCAGATTGCTTATACTCTTGCCTTTCTTCTTTTAAGGTTAAAGCTAATCAACCTGTTTCTCAAACATGCAACAGTGATAGTACTAATTACGATTTGTGGCATCAACGGTTAGGCCATATTAGTAAACAAAAGTTTTTAAAACTGAAAAATAACTGTATGATTGATGATATAAGCTTAATTGAGGTGGTATCACCTAATGATAAATTATGCGAAGCTTGCATAAACGGGAAACAGGCACGATTACCATTTAACACTTCTAAAGATAAAAATTACATTAAACGACCTTTGTTTGTTGTGCATACTGATGTGTGTGGGCCAATCACTCCTTCAACAGTCGATAATAAGAACTATTTTGTTTTATTTGTCGATCAATTTACTCACTATTGTGTTGTGTACCTAATAACATATAAATCAGACGTGTTCTCTGTTTTTAAAGATTTTGTGGCAAAAAGTGAGGGTAAATTTAATTTAAAACTAGTTAATTTGTACTGTGACAATGGTCGGGAATATTTGTCTAATGAAATGAAAGATTACTGTGTTTCTAAAGGAATTTCATACCATTTTACTATTCCTAGAACACCACAGCAAAATGGGGTTTCGGAACGTATGGTTAGGACAATAACAGAAAAAGCCCGCGCTATGATAAGCGGTGCTAAATTGCCGAAGTGTTTTTGGGGTGATGCAGTCTTAACTGCAGTATATTTAATAAATATTACACCTACCCGCGCTTTAAAACAAACTCGAACTCCATTTGAAATGTGGCACGATAAAAAACCTGCAATTAAATATCTAAAGGTTTTTGGTTCTACCGCTTACGTGCATAATAAAACCAGTAAAACAAAATTCGATGAAAAATCGTGGAAAGGTATTCTTGTTGGATATGTACCGAATGGCTATAAAGTATGGAACTCGGAACGCGGAAAATATGAAATGGTTAGAGATATCATAGTAGATGAGGTTAATTTTCTACAATCAAGACCATCATTACAATTTAATGAAGGAAATGAAATCGAACATTTCCGTGACAAAACTGATGGTAGTTCTGACGTGGTGACAAAATCAGTGTCAATAAAACTTCAAAGCAGTGATAGTCCTAAATCTGATATTTCAAAAGCTGATGGTTCAAAATTAGATTGTTTAAAATCAGATGGATCAAAATCAGATAATTCAATATTAGACAATCCGAAATCAGATGGTTCAAAATCTGATGAATCAGGTTGCTGTAGTAAAAATCAAAAATTAAATGATTCCAACGCGCTAAAGCCAAATGTTAATGACAAAGCATGTCCCAGATCTTGTGATAAAAAAAAAAATATCGACGATTCTTGTGAGTTGAGAAGGAGTGTTAGGCTCAAAGGTCGTCCCCCTGTCTCATATCATGAAATTAATGACATTTTATTGTGTGCTGATTCAATTAGTAGCAAAGTACCTACTTCATTTAACGAAATTAAAAATCGGGATGATAGGACTTTATGGGAAGGTGCAATTAAGGATGAATTAGATTCACTTTTCGCTAATGATACCTGGACATTAGTACCTAAGCCTAGTAATAGGAATATAGTCGATTGTAAATGGATTTTTAATATTAAAAATGATGAGTTTGGCAATCCATTAAGATATAAGGCTCGTCTAGTTGCCAGAGGTTTTAGTCAAGAGTATTTATCTGATTACACTGATACTTTTGCGCCTGTTGCTCGTATTGCTAGTTTTAGATGTATGATTAGTTTTGCAAATCAACATAATTTATTAATCCACCATATGGATGTTAAAACCGCCTTTTTAAATGGCATTTTAAAAGAAGAAATTTACATGAAAGTGCCGGAGGGTGTAGTTAGTAAAGACGATTATGTTTGTAAATTAAATAAAGCTCTGTATGGACTAAAACAAGCTGCTAGGTGTTGGTTCGAATTATTTGATCAGTGTCTTAAAGAAAAAGGATTTGTAAATTCATCTGTTGATAGGTGTTTATATGTTTTGGATAAGGGCGATATTCATAAAAAATATTTACGTTTTGCTTTATGTCGATGATCTGGTTTTGATATGTTTTAACCGGCAATCAATCGACCGACTTAAAAGTTATTTAAAGAGCAAATTTAAAATGGTAGATTTAAATGAGATAAAATTGTTTCTAGGCATTAAAATTTCTCGAAATAATGACACAATAACTTTAGATCAAAGTTCTTATATAAAAACCATTTTAGATAAATTTGGCATGTCTGACTGTAATCCCATTAGTACTCCTTTAGATAATAAACCTAATTACAACGCTCTAAATGAAGATAGTGAATATAATGCACCTTGTCGCAATCTTATTGGGTGTTTAATGTACGTTATGTTGTGTACACGACCTGATTTAAGTGTTAGTATTAATATTTTGAGCAGATACACAAACAAAAATAACAAAGAGTTGTGGTTATGTCTCAAAAGAGTGCTTAGGTATTTGAAGGGTACTATTGAATTAAAATTATGTTACAAAAAGTGTGATGATTTTAATCATATATTATGTGGGTATGTAGATTCCGACTGGGGTGGTAATGATGTCAATGATAGCAAAAGTACCACAGGTTATTTATTTAAATTATTCAATAACTGTACAATAACTTGGAACACAAAGAGGCAAATGTCTGTTGCGGCTTCGTCGACCGAGGCTGAATACATGGCTTTATTTGAAGCCGTAAAAGAAGCTTTATGGTTAAAGTCTCTAGCAGCGAGTATTAAAATAAATATTGTCAATCCAATTGCCATTTTTGAAGACAATAATGGTTGTATTAGTATAGCAAATAATCCTGCTAGTCATAAAAGGTCAAAACATATTGACATCAAGTATCATTTCTCCAGGGAACAAGTTGAAAACAATATAATAAAATTGTTTTATATACCCACAGGTAAACAAATAGCGGATGTGCTAACGAAGCCGCTACCAGCTGTTGCATTTAAGCAGTTCAGAGATGAGATGGGTTTGCAGTGAATACATAGGTAACAACCTATACATAAATATTTTTCAAAGTTCATTTTATTTTTGTTAATTTACTTATTGTAAATTTAATTGATTTGATGAATTGTTTTATTATAAATTAATTAATTATGAATTGTGATGTTATAAATTAATTAATTATCAATTGTTGTTATAAATCATTAATATCAATTGTGATGTTATAAATTGATTAAGTATCAATTGTTGTTATAAATTAATTAATTATGAAATATAATATAAGAAATTAATTCATTTTGGTGAAATGGTCTGACTAGGTTTTTCTGGGTTTTCCTAGTCCTTGCAACAAATGTTGGGCCATAAATATTGTAATTCTCCCAGCAATCACTTGGAAGGTTTTATAGTAATCTGGTTATTTAGGTGAATATGATTGTAAATAAATTAGTTTGTATTTGGTTGATTGATGATTAATTTTTGAGGGGGAATGTTGTATTTAGTCTATTTTATTTAGCAAAAATTAATCGTTAATTTTCTTTATACTGGCAACTGTCACTAAATGTTTGTTATAAAAGCAACGGTTGCCTTTAGTCGCCCTCTTACTACTATCTACACTGTGCTAGGAAGCAGGTACTATAACCTTCCCTGTGAGTATTTTAAAATTTGAATAATAAACGACTTTTTATTTAAATTCAAATTGCTGCCGTTTTCTTGACGCCCATTTCCTATAGTCTTTGATATTTTATCCATATTAATTTTATTAATACAGTAGCTAAAACATTAATTATTCATAATTATTTTCCTGGTTATATCATTATGTCAGAACAAATAAAATAGAAGAAAGTGTTAAGAAAAGTTTGTTGAGATAAATTATTTCTGCGAAAACTTCTGAATTTTCGGGTTGATGAATTTATACGATGAAGAAACGAATGGCTGCTTGAATTAAATTTATTGTGTCTGCAGCGAAATTGGGAGCTATTTGAATAAACTCAAAAGTTAGAACTATTCTAGTATTTTTTTTTAAGGGCAATAAGTATAATACGGTATAATTTCAAATTCATCAATTCTTCCAATTGTCTCACACTAGTGAACTTATTTTATTCAAATAGTTTACTATAAACTGAAGGATTATAATGGGTGTAAAAGTACCCTTAACAAGCCGAAAGGCACTTGTTCTCCCTGTCATTGCGATTTTCTTTTGTTTTAGACCATACCTGCGAACCTTCTAGTTACGGAGATATTGGGGGTCAAAGTTTCAACTTTTTTTTTAATACAAGTTTTTAATGTTATAACTTTAATTTAAATACCTTCACGACTCCCGTACTATTCAATGTATTAGCACAATGTTTTGAGTGCGTTACATTGAGTCCTACTGTAAAACGTGATTTTTCGCCCAAAAAGTCGTTTCCCAGTACCAATTTTTGCATAGAGTTACTTAGTTTGGTGTACTGAATGCTTGGTTGACGGCTGCATGATGGGTGCGTTTACACCTTGTATAAAAGGCGCAATGGCATACATACAAACCCGTTTGTATTGTAATTAGATACTCGTTTACACATAAATACATTACTTATTTTAAACAACTTGACAACTTTAAAGTTCTTCAATTACAAAAAAAAAGAAAAGTTCAAAGAATAGAAGGAAAGAAAAAAAGAAGAAAGAAATAAAAAGAAGAAAGAAAGAAATATTTTTTTGTCGCAGTGACATGACGTTCTAAAAAAATATTATCAATAATCATACAACGCATAACAAATATTGCAAAATACAAAGTAAAAAGTGACAATAAAAGAGACAATTGCTAAGTTTAAAATAGTTGAACCTTATCCAACCCAGTATTACACCCAAATAAACCTTAAATCTTCCAATTAATCCAAACTTTTCTGAAAACAACTTCTGTCCATTAAATTGAAAATTAATCTTTTAATTCGAAACATTCTTCAAAAATATTTTGATGTAAAAATAAAAAGGATCACCCTTGGGTTCGAATCTTAAAGAAACTTTATCTTTTAAAGCTTAACAAGGGTAGTTTTAAGGGGTTGTTATCCTTTTCATCAATTACGGATTTCCTTTTTGTTTTTGAATCCTTGTAAAGGCGGAACGATATTATCTCAGTGATCAAATCAGCGCAACTGATGAGCATGAAGTATTGGGTTCGATTCCCGAGTCAGACAAAGTTTATTTAGTTTCTCTATCAGGAATTTCTGAGTAGTTCAGGTGTGTATTATTACTATTATAGACCGACCGGTTTAATGAGTCCTCGCTAAGGTATCAATTTAAATGGAATATTCTGAAGGTTGGTCACGTATTGGTTCAATTATACTTACGTGGATTATGGTTATTTTAAAGCAAATAACCTGTGGGATATTGTGAGGACTTTGTGGACGCTTAAGGTGCCTTTGATGGGGCAAGACTGAGGACTCATTAAAGAGGTCGGTCTATACATGGGACTTAAACATACGTGTTCCTAACCCTTCGAGTAATACAGGCGTGATGTTTAAATATTGTTAAAAAAATTATTGCTTGTGGGTGGATCTGAGAACTGCAGTAACAAATGCCTCACGTGTATTAAACGACGTTTCTCAATAAACTTTCGAAGAAATAAAATATTAGACCGAAACGGTCATATTTTTGTCATGAATTTTTTTTCCGCGCTTTGCTTTCGCCACGTTGAAGGGGAAGCAAAGTATGAAGCTGCTAAGCAGCCTAATATGAAAATTAGAATACTCAGATATTTTTGAATTTAGAACACAAATAAAAATTTCATTTGTTCATAAAAGTAAATATTGATTTTAAATAATCATGTTTATCTATGATATTCTATTTTAAACACAATTTAAACATTCAAAAAATATTTACGCCGTAAAGTCGCATATTATATTTTTGCCGAGATTAAAATAAAAATCACCGCCGACTATAGGCATTGAACCAATTTGGGCTTAGTATAAGTATAGTATAGCAACCCAGAGTCCACCAGGTCGACCAATAAGGGCGTCCCGCGGTCACGTGCCTCTGCGATATTCAGAATAAGATATCGCTATCTCTTTCCCGCGTGGCCGTTGCAAACGGGTGACCAATGCGCGCGGCGCGCGGCGTCGCTTGCCAGTCCGCTTTTTGCTTACGCGCAACGCGCTTGTGCGTGCATTTTCTAAACTTCCCGCGCAAGTCGGTCGTGACGCCAAGCGCCCATATTGTCCGCGAAAACTTAATTTCCGAATTTTCATGTACAGTGTGAAATAAACTATAATTATACATATTTACGATTATCAGACAATTGTTTAAGTTCCCTGAAACCTCCTCTCATATGTGGCGCTCCAACGTGTTTTTCGTGTGACAATAGTAGGTAGTGCATAGTGTCTACATAGTGAACGTTTTGCAGTGACGAACTAAAATGCCAGTGACAAGGAGTAGAGCGGCTAGTTTGACTCGGAGAGATGATGCTAACGACGCATTACCCGTCCTCTCGCGACCAAACACACCGCCAGCGGCGTCCGCCAGGCAAGATGGCGACGACGCGTTCTCTTCACCGCGCACCGATGCAAACGCTACGTTCTCTAGTGAAAACGTGGCGATGATTATCGCTTTTCTCCAACGCTCTCAAACAGAAGCATTCAGGGAGTTGCTCACCTCGGTGTCGCGGGCGAATGCTTCCACCCCGGAATCACTCGCGCTACTAGGGCACAACACCCTAGCCCGCTGCAAAGCAACATTCTCCGGCCGACCGAAGGAGTCGGTTGAAGCATTTATAGACGCTATAGAGGCATACAGCGACTGCGCTCAGGTTACGGACTCAAACATCCTACGCGGTTTAGCCTATTTATTTAAGGACGAAGCGGCCACTTGGTGGCAAGGCATAAAGTACTCTGTGTCGTCGTGGCTAGAAGCCAAAGATAACTTGATAAGTGCCTTTGGTGACCGCCGACCGCCTCATCGAATTTACATTGAAATATTTGCCACGCCGCAGGACAAAGAAAACACCGACATATTCGTGTCGCGCATTCGCGCCCTTTTGGCACGCTTGCCCAAGGGTGATGTAACAGAGTCGGCGCAGATAGATATGACGTACGGTCTCCTGCACAGTAGAATTAAGAAAAGATTACGCAGAGAAGAATGTCATAACTTCCATGATTTACTCCGCCGCGCACGGAATGTAGAAGACTCGTTCGACGAAAAAACCGTCATAACAAACACGTCGAGTGAGCGGCGAACACAACCGCCATCAACATCAACGCCGTCTACACAATCCGCCTCGCGTGATAACGTTGGCGCTCGTGATAACAGCCGCGCACCAGCGCGCGATAGCGCTCCCGCTCGTATGCACATCTACGGCGCGCCCGCCGGCGCCGCCGCGGCGCAGAGCCCGCCCGCTCCGCCCGCGCCTGTTCCAGCCGCGCCCCCCGCGCCTTTTCCACCGAAACAGGACTCCACAAGGAAGCAAAGGCCTACCTGCGCTTACTGCAGGAAGTTCGGCCACGCCAAGGAGCACTGCCGTAAGTTACAGGCGTTGCAGAGTCCAGGTGAGAGTGATAAACAACCTAGTGGTCAAAGTTTTTATTCGATTAAATCTCGCGCGTCTGACTCTTTTTACTCTATTGATAACTATAATAATAATATTGTGTGTGAAAGTGATAACAGTGTTTCGTGTCCCATACAAAGGGCCAATATTATCCCACAATCTTTATCTAATAATTTTCAAAAATGTCCTTGCAATATTTCTTGTAATAATGTAAAGTATAATGGTCAAAAATGTTCTCGCAATATTTCTTGTAATAATACAAAGGATGATGGGCAAAAATTTTCTCGAAATATTTTTTGTAAAAATGTAAAGGATGATGGGCAAAAATTTTCTCGCATTTTTTTTTGTAAAAATGTAAAGGATGATGTGCAAAATTGTTTTCCCAATGTTTTTTTTAATAATGTCAAATCTAATGCCCATTTATGTTTAACCGATGTATGTTTGTGTAACGATCGTTCGGGACCCTCTATTGGTCGCGATTTACGACCAATTTTTAATATTTCAATCTTAGGGTTTACCGGCACCGCGTTGATAGATACGGCCGCCAAACATTGCATTGCGGGTTATACGCTATATACTCTCCTTCTACGTCAAGGTCATCCCCTCAGCTCTTCAACACGAGATGTTAAGCTTGCCGACGGTGTAATCCGTACGATGGATGTACTTACTACCACGTTAGACGTGTGCTTAGAAACGGCAGTTATAACGATACCTTTTTTAATTTTTCCCGACGCGACAAATAACGAGACGTTGTTAGGTATCGATTTTATAACCGCCGCGGGAGTAGTTATAGATTTTCTCAAAGAAGTCTGGTATTTCAGTAACTTTGATACAGTAAAACATAACTTGTACTTCGAACCTATTTCGCGTGACGTGTCCTGCGCTTCCACAGATATACTTAGGGACGATGAAGGTACTCACCTTAAACCAGCTGAGCGACAAGCGCTCGCTGCCGTTCTCACCAGGCACGCACCCGTCTTTAAAGCAGGGGGAGGTTCAACACCGTACGCGGAACACCGCATTGATACAGGTGAGCATCCTCCTATTGCTGTTCCTCCTTACCGGCTAAACCCTTCGAAAAAGGAGCTGATGAAAGTTGAAATAGGTAAGATGTTACAAGATGACATTATAGAAGAATGTGAATCGGCTTGGTGTTCACCGGCGCTGATGGTGCCGAAGTCCAACGGTAGTATCCGCTTCTGCGTCGACTACAGGCGTTTGAATGCAGTCACCAAAGCTGACACATATCCGATGCCACGCATCGATGAGTTACTTCAGAGCACAAAACGGAACTGCTACATGAGTACGTTAGACCTTCGATCCTCATATTGGCAGGTAAGGGTTAGGGAAGCTGACAGAGACAAAACAGCTTTTGTCTGTCCTTTAGGTACTTACCGATTTAAGAGGATGCCTTTTGGTCTCCGCAACGCGCCAGCCACCTTCCAGCGTCTTATCGATCGTCTCCGATCCTGCTCTGCTTTACAAGATGTAACTTTATTAGCATATCTTGATGATCTGTTGGTTATATCTCAGGGATACCAACAGCATCTGCAAGACCTCGAGGCAGTTTTTAAACGTCTGACCGAGTTTAACCTCCATGTAAATAGGGAGAAGTGCGCTTTTGCTCGAGAAAGCGTTAAATACCTCGGTCACGTTATAACACAAAAAGGTGTTTCCACCGACCCAGGGAAGGTGAGTGCTGTCCTTGAGATGAAGGTACCAGGTAGTCTGAAGCACCTGAGAACCTTTTTACAAACCTGTTCATGGTTCAGAAAATTCATACCGAACTTCTCAAAAGTCGCTGAACCATTGACTCGCTTGACCAGGAAAAGTCAAGTCTGGTCTTGGGGCTCAGAGCAGACCCAAGCGTTTAATGAGCTGAAGAGTCTACTGACCACAGCTCCAATACTGGTGCAAGCCGATTTCAGTCGTCCCTTCATTCTGCGAACTGACGCAAGTAACTACGCCTTAGGCGCAGTTTTATTACAGGGCGACGGCAATCAGGAAAGGCCGATCGAATATGCCAGCCGACTCCTCAATGCAGCTGAACGCAACTACTCTACCACAGAGCGGGAAGCACTCGCAGTAGTGTGGGCGGTGGAGCGTTTTCGGCCTTACCTAGACGGTCAACCAGTCATAATTGGCAGTGATCATCAGCCTCTACGCTGGTTGCTATCACTTAAATCACCAGCAGGTAGATTAGTCCGTTGGGCTCTAAAGCTCCAATCTTTTGACATCCAATTCCAATATACCCCAGGGAAAGCTAATGTCGTTGCAGACACGCTGAGTAGACCGATTTGTTCTAGCGATACAAGCGACAGTTGCGGTGTCTGTACTGTTATCTGCGATCTACCCGCCAAGACACCTAGTCAGCTTCGCCTAGAACAGACTTCGGACCCTGAAGTGGATAAGATTGTTAAAGAGCTAGAAGGACCTGATGATGTTTCATCTAAGAGATGGTTAGAAAGGGGTTACCTCATGGATCAAGGAGTTCTGTACCGTTTCAATCCGGACTCCGATAGTGAATCCCCGCAATTAGTCATACCTGCCGGCCAAGTTGCAGCTATTTTGAAGGAGTTACACGACTCTCAAACAGCTGGTCATCCAGGCATCGATCGGACATATCAGAAGGTAGCACAGCTGTATTATTTCACAGGGATGCGGAGAATAATCACCGATTATGTCTTAGCCTGCATCCACTGCCAGCGGTATAAGGCTAACAACACCAAACCTCCAGGCCTACTCCAAACACCAGTCATGAGCCAGCGGAACGAGCTCTTGGCCATGGACTTGTTCGGCCCACTGCCGGAAGGAGACCAGGGGGAGCGGTGGATCTTTCTTATTGAAGACACTGCTACCCGATGGACGGAGCTGTTTGCTCTGAAGGAAGCAACAGCAGAGGCCTGTGCTCATGTCCTCATCGAAGAATATTTCATGCGGTTCGGTTTACCTCGCAGGATTATTTCAGACAACGGTGTTCAGTTTGTTTCCGCAGTGATGCGACAATGCATGTCAGTCCTAGACATCAAACAAAATTTTGTCCCGCTGTATCATCCACAAGCTAATCTTGCCGAGCGAAAAAACCGCGACCTTAAGGCAATGCTGGCCCATCTCGTGGCAGATGACCATACCTCTTGGCCAAAGAAGTTACCAGTGATCCGTTTTGCTCTCAATAGCGTGAAATGTCGCACAACGGGCAAGTCACCGGCTTATTTGACCTTTGGTAGAGAGATGCGGTCACCCACAGAGGTCGTTCACGACCTTCGTTACATCCAAAGAAAACTTTGTCCCACAAGTGACTCCTTACCTCGAGAACTTCCTGCATTCACTGTCAGCTGTTCGGGAACGCGTCGAGATCCAGCAGGACAAGACGAAGCAGTACGCCGACGCTTCGCGCCGACCATCTGACGCTTTCGAGGTAGGTGACTTAGTCATGCTGAAATCTCATTTGTTAAGCAAAGGGTCAAAAGACCTCACTTCCAAGTTCTACCCTCGTCGAGATGGCCCTTACCTTATAACAAAAAAGGTAAGCCCAACAACATACACCATCGCGAGCACAGAACAACCAAATGTTGATTTAGGGAAATATCATTCGGAAGACCTAACACGTTACCGTGGTAGCGACGATTCCTTACCAAAACCCGTTAATCCTAAAAGAAAACGCGGACGTCCAGCTAATGCTGATGTTGGTTGTATACCAGTCCCGGAGCGTGGGCGTTCTCCAGAACTGGAGGGGGAGTATATAGCAACCCAGAGTCCACCAGGTCGACCAATAAGGGCGTCCCGCGGTCACGTGCCTCTGCGATATTCAGAATAAGATATCGCTATCTCTTTCCCGCGTGGCCGTTGCAAACGGGTGACCAATGCGCGCGGCGCGCGGCGTCGCTTGCCAGTCCGCTTTTTGCTTACGCGCAACGCGCTTGTGCGTGCATTTTCTAAACTTCCCGCGCAAGTCGGTCGTGACGCCACGCGCCCATATTGTCCGCGAAAACTTAATTTCCGAATTTTCATGTACAGTGTGAAATAAACTATAATTATACATATTTACGATTATCAGACAATTGTTTAAGTTCCCTGAAACCTCCTCTCATAATAGTTATTTGTGGAAATTTTTATTTCCGCACACGTTGTGATAAATGAAAAAAATCCACGCGTGTGAAATACATTGCATGTTGAACCTAATCGTAGTGCGATAAGAACCCATTATCGAGGAAATGTATTGAAAATTAATAATTTAACTTTCATTTGGTAATTTCACAGTTTCCAAGAAAAGATTATGGGACGTAATATACAGGGTGTAAATGGACCCACGAGGCCGTCAACCAAGCATTATACATCAAACTAAGTAACCCTACGCAAAAAATATTGCTGGGAAACGACTTTTTTTTTGAGGTGAAAAATCATGTTTTATGGTAAAACTCAATATAACACAATCAAAACATTGCGCTGAGGGATGCATTGAATAGTACGGGGTCATGGAGGTATTTAAAGTAAAGTTATATCCTTAAAAACTAGTATTAAAAAAAAAAACTTGTGAAAAAGTTGGAACTCTGACCACCAATATCGTAACTAGAAGGTTCCCAGGTATGGTCCAGAAGAAAAAAATGATCGCAATGACGGGGAGAACAAATGCCTTTCGGCTTCATTAAGGTTCTATTTACACCCTTTATATTCACTTTATCAGCAATGGAACAAAGAAATGTCTCTTGAAAATTTCAGGGCGATAGATTCAGTGGGTTAGGCGGTAACTTACTTTTGCATTTATAAAATTAGTAAGTAAGTAAGAATAAAGATAGTAAGGATAAGGATAATGACAGTCCGAAATAACTACTCCAACTATTTTCCCAATTTGCTGACTGTACCTAAAATATCTAGTAAATATATATTCAGTAGTTTCATTAAATTTATTGTTGTTCGTGTTATGAATTGCTGTTGGAAACGATACTCTATCTCTGATTAATTATCCCCTAACGGGTCGAATGTCAGTTTGTTATGCAAAATATTTATTTTGTTATTTATTGCGGATAGGAGCTCGTGGTTAAATAATAACAGCCGCTCGGGTCGATCTTTAGGTTATACCGTGCTTGCCTAGATTGGTCCGTGGACGGGTGACCGCCCATTACGAACCGAGTTTCCTCCGTGCTTCGGAAAACACGTTAAGCCGGCTGACATTTGTAGATCTTTGACAGTCGTTAGGTAATCAGTGGCCCAAAAAGTCTGACAACCAGTCTTACCAAGGGGTATCGTATTACCCAGTACTAACTGGGTTGTGGAGGTCAGATAGGCAGTCGCTCCATGTAAAATACTGGTATTTGATCTTATGCATAAATCATACGCTAACAGCTTCATGTCATGTACTATGTTAGTAATGTATGTACATACATTACTAACTTTATCTATGGGCTGGATAACTAATTTTCAACAACGGCATCTGACAGCAGAATAACCTGTCAAAATGACAACGTCATATGAATTTAATACATAAATAAACAATACGGCTTACATGATATTACCAAATCATTCCATTTCTGTTGATCATTGGGAGAGTTGACAGATGGATTGACGTTTTAATTTGTTTTATCTATATATATAAAAGGAGAACTGACTGACTGACATATCAACGTACAGCCGAAACTACTGGGGCTAGGAATGTGAAATTTTATACACGGCTTCCTATTATAATGTAGGGGAGCACTAAGAAGGGGTTTTTGGAAATTTAACCTTTAAGGGGGTGAAAAGGGGGAATTTTGTTTGTATGGAAAATGTACGTAACCCACGCGGACGAAATCGCGGGCAAAGTGCTAGTCTATTATAAATGTAATCGGTTAAATGTAAGACGGTCTAGCTTTATATTTGAATCAGAAAAATGTAACAATTTAGAAAGGATAAAATATAGGTAGATAAGCAAAAATAAAACTAAAAATTGGGATCTGGTCTGAACAATCGATTGAGTAAGTAAAACTATGTTGGTCACTCTAGTAGCAAAGTTGAGCTTTATACTCAGTCTTTATTATTCCCCTTGATGGAACACAATCCTCAACTCTGTCTCCACTCTAGGAATAGGGTTTACCCACCTTACACCCAACGCTGGCTCGTTGGCACATGTTAGTCTTTGATTTTTTTTTGTTTTAGTTCCATTACTAATTTGGGTTCCGCTTAAATAGCTTACACCCTAAACCTTTTTCCAAACTTAGGAAGTTTTCTTCTGCCTACAAACTCGTAATACTAACAGGATGCCTGAAAACGAATCAACTAGTTTCGTTCTGATTTTATTTGCACCAAACTTTTTATATTTGTTGCGTGGTGTGCCAACACCTTAACAAACAAACACCAACTTTATTTACTGTTACAAAACTCAACTTCTTAGCAATTACGGTCTTATGACTGGACAATAAGGACCATAATTGGAAAGCGTTTGTTTTAACAAGTGAAATTAGAAAGTGGTTCTGTTAGTAGGTTTAACCATATAAGTTCTTAACCAATTAATAGTTGATATGAAATGCCAGCAAGAAGTATTACGTGGTAATTAAAATGTATGAAGTTAGGTGTGAGTCTAAGCGCTTTGCATTTTGCTTAACAAGTTCTTAGGTAACATATTATAAGATTACGACTTGGTCTGGCTTGTTATGTAGATAAAGTAAATGGAATCGTCATGAAACCTTTTCTGTCACATCCATACAAATCGGTACTTAATATAAATGCGAATAGGATTATCTTATTAAAAACTTTTCAAATGATAATTTTTGTACTCCTGTACCGGTTTCTTCAAATTAATTTGTTAGTATTTTTTTATGAAATTCCCCTATTTTTTTCCTATTTATCTATGTAGTGTACATAGTGGTAGCCCAAAATTAAAGAAATTCTTCTTTCGTCCAATTCCAGACAAAGTTACTTCCGCATTAATCTTACTAATATTATAAAGAGGAAAGATTTGTATTTTTGTGTGTGTGTGTATGTTTGTAATGAATAAACCCTAAAACTACTATGCCGATTTCAAAAATTTCTTCACCATTAGATAGAGTAACATAGGCTATATTTTATCCCAAAATGTTTAAAAAATAAATGTCCACCCGTGCAAAGCCGGGACGGGCCGCTTACAATATAAATGCGACATTCACATATTCGCAAGACACGGTGACATACTTCAAGGTATCCACACACATATTGTCACTATATCCCATAACATTTTCCTCTATGAAAGTAGATAATCGCTTACCTTCCCTCCATTTACCGAACACATCTCAATATTTACCGAACTGAATAAATCTATCGAATGCCTTCGGTTCTATTTATTTATCTCTTCCGGTTTCTGCTGTTATTATAGCTGTGAGTTTTGATAAAACGGATTTTAGTAAGTAGATAAATCAGAGAAAAGGAATAAACTCATCGAGTTTGGATTTTTTCAGAATGTGAATAAATCATAATTTATTTCTGTAAATTGGTTTTACAAAATACTTTTACATGTCGTTATGTTGTTTTAAAACTAGATGGGGCCGGTGTTTCGTACCTGACTACTCTGAGAAGAAACATCCGAAACAAACTCAGAGGTCACTGTCTCTTTTAAAGTCCAGACATTGATCAAGACATATGAGGACCATCCAGATTAATGTCTGAATAACTTTACGTTTATAGTGTTTGGTACAATAAAATACTATCAACTCCAAAACGGCAATTTGTTTAAAACCAAAAAAATCCTACAATAATTCTGGGAAATTTTGGAGATCTGGACTTCCTTGTCGCTATTGTTTGCGCTATAGACTGACCGCTTTAATGAGTCCTCACAAAGGTGACAATTTAAATGGAATATTCTGAGGGTTGATCATGTATTGGTTCTATTAGTATAGTAATATCTACGTGGATTATGGTTATTTTAAAGCAAATAACCCGTGGGATATTGTTAGGACTTTGTGGACGCTTAACATGTCTTTGATGGGGCAAGGCGGAGGACTCATTAAAGCGGTCGGTCTATAGCGCTGAGCATGTGGTCTTGAGTTTGATTCCCTGATTCTCAATAGCAGCTCGAAGCCTGAATTTGTGACTGGTTGATGGTAATAGGTCCAGTCTTCTTCTTCCAGAAATAGGAGTGCATTTTGTATGCATTTGCCTAATCGTCATCATCATCATCTGCCTGCCTTTTTCCAACTTTATTGGGGTTGGCTTCCAGTCTTACTTTTTTAAATTTATTTTTTTATAACAAAATGGGCCTGCTCTTGACCTCGATCACGCCTGTTGGAAAGCGGTAGATGAGGTCTATGATGGAACGAGCCACTACCAGCTGAACACCAGTATTTTACATGAAGCGACTGCCTATCTGGCCTACACAACCTGGATAGTATTGGGTATCCTTTAGCAAGACTTGTTGTCAGACTTTCGGACCACTGACTACTTGTAACGTCGTCTTGCAAGATTATTATGCTTTAAGTTTTTCACCCGTGTCTGAACATTATATTGCTTATTAATAACTTAAATTTATCAGTGTGCAATATAATGTAGACTTATACGGTCGGTTGTTCATTATTTTGAGCTCCCGACACGGCGCTTGCAACAGCAGCAAAATATCGGGAGTTTAAAATAATGAACAATCACGGAAGATATCCCGTAGGTGACAGTATAAGTTTAGTTGTAAATTGTTAAAGCTTAAAACAGTGTTTGAATATGATGAAGGTACATCATACCTGCCAAACAAATAAATTTAATTACAGTGCCCTAAAAATACCCTTTGACCCATCTGTTCAAAAGTACAATGACTTGTGATATTAATCCTCATAAAAAATACACATTTATACTAACATTGTGAAACTTCCCTTTGAAACCTTCCTACCTTCCTTTTACATAACCTTCCTTTAACATATTAAAGGTAAGATCCATTTACCTCTAAAGTTATTATTTTCATCTAAATTTATACAGCGTGTACCACAAAGGTGTGGTTATATTTAAGAGCGTTATACACACCATCCAATTCGAGTCATGCGCCAAATTCAAGATCATTACACATCTAGATTCTTAGAACCTCATTTGCCTTTCCCGACTATGTTGGAGTCGGCTTCCAATCTAACCGGATGCAGCTGAATACCAGTATTTTTCACGGAGAGACTGCCTATCTGGCCTCCACAACCCATGTAGTACTGGGTAATACGATACCCCTTGGTAAGACTGGTTGTCAGACTTTTCGGGCCACTGACTACCTGTAACGACTGTCAAAGATCTACAAATGACAGCCGGGACCAACGGTTTCACGAGCTTTCCGAGGCACGGAGGAAACTCGGTATGTAATGGATGGTCACCCATCCACAGACCAACCAAGGCAACCTAAAGATCGACCCGAGCGGCTGTTATTATTTAGCCAAGAGCTCTTAGATTCTTAGAATCTACTTAAGATTTATTTACATCTAGTCTTAGAAGTACGTCTTATCCTTCAGTTGATCTCAAGCAGATTGTACTTCGATGCAGGCAAGTTTTAATTCAAAACTCTTCAGAATCTTCTGAAGCGATTTCCATCGCTGACTGTACCGCGAAAGTTATCTCATTATCTTTACCCATCGTTCATTTTAAATTGCTTATTAACTTGAAAACTTTTTTCATTTAACTTTGCATCAAGGAATTTTTATTAATTTAATGCATTGTATTTGTTGTTGCCGTGATTTTGCCAAAAAGAAGATTCGAGAAGTACAAGACCAATTACCTACACTACCAGTACTACCACTATATTGCCCTACGCCTTTACAACAAAATCGGCCATGAAAAGGGGATTCAAAAACTTATACAACTTAATAACTTCCAATTCAAAAAAACTGTTATTGGCTGGCTAGAAAAATACGATTATGACAAATCAGAAACTTGGGATTTCTTCCGTGATTGTTCATTATTTTGAGCTTCCGATATTTCGAAGCTGTTTGTTGCAAGTGCCATGATTTAAAAATGGGTTTGTCTACCCTCTTTCTTGACAATCACGGAAGACATCCCACATAATTGACAGTATAAGTTTAGTTGTAAACCGTGCAAGCTTAAAACAGTCTTACAATTTCCCATCAAACTGGCTGAATCTACTATAACAGTATCCTATCATTCCGTAAATAATCTGTGAATCGGATTTTGATCAATTTCATTCAACGTGGTTCTTTTGTGAAATAAATTGAAATGTTCAACTGTAGCCAACATCCAGCTTTCAATGTTATAAAAACGGAAAAACGAAAAGTTGTATTGTTTCAATTTTCTTGTCTGGTTTTTATATGAAATGGGTGTTGTAGCTTTATTTATCCAGATTATTGTAATACCTTTTTAAACGTCAAAATAAAATAAAAATAAATTGTTTAGTTTTCATCTTAGCTTAACTACAGCTATGGCGGTGTGCGAGTATCTATAGACCGACCGCTTTAATGAGTCCTCGCGAAGGTATCTATTGCAATGGAATATTCTGAAAGTTGATCACCTATTGGTTCAATTAGTATCGTAATACCGTATCGGATTATGGTTATTTTAAAGCAAATAACCTATGAGATATTGTTAGGACTTTGTGGACGCTTAATGTGGCTTTGATGGGGCAAGGCGGAGGATTCATTAAAGCGGTCGGTCTATAGTGTAGTTGGTAAATTTGAGAGTTTTACAACAAAACTTGTTATGTTTTCATTGTAATATATTATCAACACAACACCATAATTTTATTACTATCACGCTTATGAAGTCATCATCACCATCTTCTTGCCCTTATCCCAATTCATTTGGGGTCGGTGCAGCATATCTTCTTCTTTCATACTTCTCTATTACTCGTCATCTCATCAGACACCTACTTTCTTGCCATATCATTCTTTACATAGTCCATCCATCGTTTCTTTGGTCTTGTGAAGTTTCAACAACTAATTTAATTTGACTTTGTACACCAACAGTCCTACATAGATATAGTACAAAATTAATAAATAAACAGATCCTATACGAAAAAGTAATTGCAATCTCCTCAAGAGTCAGAATAAGGTCAAATAGGTAGACTTTTCCAGACTTATGCAAATTAAATTCCTTGGTCGGTCTACCTGCATTATTATATTATACGGTAAGGTCAAGCCTATGTATTACGACCTCACCTATAGATGAAATTGCTTTACCGGTCCTATATTTGGAAATAATATAATATTGTCATGATAGCAAAGATTGGGACGGGTTGAAATTGTTCGCATCTGAACACACATTCAAATTATCTTGGTTTTTTTACGCTGGCTACATTTCAAGGTTTTTATTTTTTACTGGCAACGAGTTGTTGGTTTATGGAACACTCACTAGAAATGATGGTGGAATAACGTAAAGTGTAGATCATATTGAATAAAAAGTGATTCTTTCACAATATAATTTTTATTTATGTTTTCGCCACGAACAGAAATAAGGCACAGGTAATTTTAGTTTGAAATGTGTTATTTTGAGAAGACAACTCGGACATTTGACGATGAAACGAAAGAAAAAAAAACTGTTAGGTATGTAATAAGGATTAAACAACTGCACACTTGAACGAAAACTGCTTTTACTGCCACGAAACAAAGGTAGTTTTAGCCAGAGATGTGCGAGGATGCGTAGCGAAGAATGTGTTTGCTAAGAACCAATAGAATCCTTTCATTTACCTTGCCTCGCTCAGCGCAGCTCTAGTGGAAACGGCTCAGCGGAGCGAGGTTTTTGTACGTACAAAACAAGGCAAGGATCGCACACGCGAGGGATGTGTGCTAGGGTCGGACGCGAGCGAAAAAATAGGAGTCACTAGACGGTATGGTTATCGCTCGCATCAGAAACGAGCCCGCTACAGATCCTCGCACCGCTCATCTGCGCACTGTTTCACAGCATCGCTACGCTTCCCGCACAGCTCAGCGGTCTAGCAAATCTCTCGTGGAAATGCTCAAATCGTTCTATAGCCTCACTCCGCTTCGCCTCGCACATCTCTGGTGGAAACGCACCCTTAAGCTAAGTTTAGGTCTTCTTCTAGCATTGCCCGTAACATATATATAGTCTATCTCATTTTTCGAACATGACGACAGTTTTTTCAAAACTACGTAACGTTCAAAACACATTCATCATTTGTCACAATATTTCAATCAGCCAACACGGAACGAAACACTGCTGTCGCCCGAAACGAAAAACAACAATATTATAAAAACCAGTGTTACACTTTTGATTGACGGCCGTTTAGGTTTTTAATTTAACGTTGACAGTTTGGCTCCAAGTTTTTAATGTTACGTCGGATGATGGATAGCGGTTTTTTGAACTATCATGGTAGAGCAACAAAAATAATTTATTGGAAATGTTGTCCATGATCAGTGATTGGGGTTGGTCCCGGCTGTCACTTGTAGATTTTTGACAGTCGTTACGGGTAGTCAGAAACCAGGAAGTCTGACAAGTACCTCCTAAATTACTGGGTTTTGGAGATCGATTATTCAGCTGCATCCGGTAAGACTGGACGCCGACTCCAACTAAGTTAGGAAAAGGCTAAGCCGATGATGATAAGTGGGTCTGGGGAGCACCCTACACATGGAATAGAATAGAATACTAATTTAACAAATAGAGGTGGTGAAATTTAAATAAGCATCTCTATGATATACAATAGTCTTTTTACTTCATTTTTTTTTTGTATGTATGTAGGTATATAATTATGTATTTATTATTATATTTTATTTTTGGAAATTTTCTGTACTATATTGCACCTATTGTTTTGTCTCTGCATCACCCTAAGGTAGACTGGTAGAAAATGCCCAATAAGTCCGCCTTTGTACATTATGTGCATAAAGTTTTAATAAATAAATAAATAGTAGAAAGAATTAAAATAAACAAAACTATTAATCATAATCATAATCATAATCATTTTATTTTCAGGCAACTAAGGCCCATACATAAATTACACAAAATAATCTTATGAAATAATAAACTAATACATATTTAAAAAACCTTAAAACTAAGACTATACTCGTAACGTTGTCGGCGTCGTGTTTCGCTGCGTGGTGTCGCGTAACCGTCCTCGGAAACGTCGATATACGACACCGTTCGGCCAAAAGTCCTCTTTCAGGCAGGTCTGTAGATGTTGGGTTGGAACTCGAACCACGAATGACTTAAAGTTGATATTGTGGCGCGATTCCAACCTTTCAACCCTCAGAATCCAGTTGGTCTTCATCTTCAAATACTGCACGACTTCCTCAGTTGTCGTGGAGTGATGCAGACGCGAAAGGTACAGCTGCGTCGTAGGCACAGCAGGGCGCAGCAGCATGTTGGGTCCACTCGGTGCGGTGCCACACAGGTTACGAGAACAGGGCTTCTTCTTCTTCCTTTCTACTTTCGTGAAACCCTCCTCATCAACTTGGTTGGCTCTTGGCAAAGAGCTACGGACCGCAGTCAGGGCAAGTTGAGTACCCTTTATCAGTTTTTCCCCTTTTTTGGTTTGTCGCTTTGGCTGCGACGCATCTGACTTGCCGCTAGTGACAATAGCAGCGTAGGCACGTTTAGGGGTCGACGTACCTACGCGTGACGTTTCCGCAGCCGGTGTTGTGGCGCGGGCGACGGCGGCGGCGGGCGGCGATTGCTCAGCGTTATCGGCAGCTTGTGACGCACTAGTGTTCGCCGACTCAAAACTGCCGACGGATGCATTTGGCGCCCCTCGTCGTGTGCTCACCTTTGAGGCCTCAGGCGACCTAATTACCGAACCAATGTTGCGCAGTGATGCTATTTCGGCACGTAGTTCAGTATTAGTTTTTTCTGATACCTCCATTCTGGACTGCATCTTGGTCATCTCCGCTTTCAAGGAAGTGATGTCCTTTAACAGCCGCGTAACGTCGACGTGATCGAACGTGACGGGGGGCAGTTTACTGAGCTCCTTCGCCACGAAATCTGGTACATCGTCCGGGTCAGTCTTCTTCAACATATCGATGATATCTTGAATACTCTTCTCGGTTCCATCTCTGCGGCGAGACGGCATCTGGTCGAGCTTTCCAAGTGACTGGAACAGTAACAGTTTTCCGCTGCTGATCTCGTCCTCCTTATAATTAGACCGGCATATCTGCAAGATGCTCACCTCGTCCATGTAGTCGATAGCATGGACCAGGAATGCTAGCAATTCATTGACTATGAGTTGTTTGGAACTCATAGTGTTTACGGGCAGCGGCTATGGCCGCGCAACACGCGAATAAAATTCGTGCCGTGCACAGTGGAAACACGTCCGTGTTCGAGCGCGCATCGCACTGCACACTGCATTAATACTAACAGTGATTAACCATAAACGAACATTGATAAAATAAACTAAACTAGAATTATTTTCCGTATTCTAGGAAGAGATAGAGATATAAGATAGCAACAGGAATATACGGGGTGTAAATAGACCCTTCACCAAGCCGTCAACCAAGCATTCTGTACATCAAACTAAGTAACTTTACGCAAAAAATTTTGCTGAGAAACAAAATTTTTTTTTGGGGTCAAAAATCACATTTTACGGTAAAACTCAATATAATGCGCTCAAAAATTATTGCTGATGGATGCTTTGAATAGTAAACGGCCCATGGAGGTAATTGGAGTAAAGTTAGAACCTTAAAAAGTAGTATTTAAAAAAAAACTTGTGAAAAAATTGGAACTTTGACCCCCAATATCTCCGTAACTAGAAGGTTCCCAGGTATGGTCCAGAACAAAAAAATGATCACAATGACGAGGAGAACAAGTGCCTTTCAGCTTCGTTAAGGGTCTTTTTACACCCTTTATAGGTACCTAGACATCGATTTTTATTTCTGGGAAAAAATTGCTCGGGTCAGCCCGAATTTTACGAAAACACCGAGGATATCAGCAACCCAAAGTTTAATGTGTAGCACGAATACCCCATACTGAGGTGAAATCTTTGAAATATTTACGTCAGTTTCGGCAACATTCTGCAATGTTCACCAAAACATGGAAACCAGGTAAGTAGGTACAGTCACGATATGTATACACGTGGCAACTTTTAAAAGTCATTTTCTCCTAATGTTTTGATTGTAATTTTATCTAGTCTTCTTCTTAGCGAGTCGATGGCAAAAAGTTCAGATTTTATGTGTAGCCCAAAACTCAGCCACGCGAACCCCACTCACTGATGCAGTAAGCAGATTTTCGAGTGCGCAGGTGATAGGGCAAGCGGTGCAAGATGGAAGGTGGGCCATTGTCTTTTTTTCATTTTAGCTAGTTACGAACATACTGTTTTGGATTCCGTACAATTATGAAAGAGACCTTTTATCAAAGTTGCAATTGTTATTCCAAGAGAAAATCGTTTTCGAATATTGTTAAGTGTATACCTATTGGTGCTCGTGACTGTATACTTATATTCTAAAGTTTCCAGTACAAGCCACTAGTTTACTAACTCTATGAACTGCTATTTAGTTTAGTAAGCTTGCGTAATCAACCATGGCATAAGACTTGTTTGAACTTAGGTAACTAGTTACGTATTTACTGGCAGATAGCTGATGTTATGAGGTCTAACCTAACTAAGGCTACTTTAATTTTAAAAAATAATTAGGGATCCGTGCAAAAAAAATAAAACTCTTGAAATTGTTAACAAAATCTGATTTAAACGGCTATCTCCGAAACGGCTGCACCGATTTTGAGGTCTTATTTCTACTGTCTGTCTACTAAGGCTACTTTTATTTAAGAATAAGAATAAGGGTTCCGTGTATAAAAATTAAAACCGTTGAAATTGGTAACAAATTCGATTCAAAAAGGGAAGACATATTTTTTAATAATTACACGAAATCGAAGGTCAAAATCGAAGTCAAAATTATTTATTTGCGGTAAATGTGGTACAAAAGGTAGCAAAAATAACATATTATATAGTGCAATGACAAATTTCGCCATAAAAATAGCATGCAAATATTAATAAAAACAAACATTAAATTAGGTACAAAGTAACTAAATAAAGTAGAATATCACAAAGTTTAATTAACTAACACAAAACAAAATTTTGCTGTTAAAGACTACAAACGAATTGTTAACATATTAAAGTATTAATAACATACAACAAAGTGTTAGTATAATTAAATTGTTTAATTATATAACCACAAACAGCAAGTTATTACATAAACCTATACATATTATATTACTGCTAGATAAGCTCTTTCAAAGGAAATATTTAGCTTTCACGATTTTCAGCGTCATTTTGGATGAAATCCTCTTTCAAGTTTCTCTTTTAGCCACTATTTAGATATTGAAATTAAAATATTCTCATCTAGCTATTTAAATACTGTAGCTACTTGGCAAAGGATTCTCAAGTCACAGGGTTATTGGAAAATCGGATCTTTGCGAATATTCTAGGATTTTTGAAAAATACCGGATTATTGGAAACATACCGAGTTTCCTCCGTGCCTCGGAAAGCACGTTATGCCGTTTGTCAGTTGTAGATCTTTGACAGTCGTTACAGGTAGTCAGTGGCCCGAAAGTCTGACAACCAGTCTTACCAAGGGGTATCGTATTATCCAGTACTAACTGGGTTGTGAAGGTCAGATAGGCAGTCGCTCTATGTAAAATACTGGGATTCAGCCCCATCCGGTTAGACTGGAAGCCGACCCCAACATAGTTGGGAAAAGGTTAGGCTGATGATGATGATCCGATTACTGGAAACTAAGATGTATTTTTGTAGGTACTACAACGAACCAATATAAGGATTTTTGCAAAAAAACTTGTGTTAGGTCAACTGAAATTCAATTGAGTTTCTGTATCTGCTTTTTGATTACTTTAAATCGGCCATGTTCTGTCCAACTAAAATAAGGCTTTTGTTATGATTTTTTATGACTCTTAGATAAACCATTCAGCATTCAAGTTTTCGGTTGAAATGATCGAAGTTGAAAAATCATTTCATTTTTCATTTAATTTATTTCATAAACATTTCTTACATGGTATCTAAAATTCATTAAAAACTAACACAATATGGCTTATAAGGCACACAGTTTAAAAAAAAAAACACGTATACAATTAAAATTCGATACATTTACAAAGAAAACAACATGTAACTCAAAAATAAATCATTTCAATAAAAATAAATCATTTTAATTAAAAAAAACCCGGCCTAAAAAGTAAAAAATCTTGATTGTTGGCTCGTATTATTACAAAATTTTTCCTTAGTTTGCAAAAATACTAGAATTCTCGCAACGATTCCATTTCCGCAATTATCCCGCAACACAGAATCAAAATAATGTCTCCAACCGCTTTTCGCTTCCTTCATTTTGAAAGTAAAAAGTTAATTGGTTTGTCCCTTCCTGTCATGGGTTGATTGCGTTAATCGACCCCGAAAGTAATTAAGGGGTTGATAAAAAATGTGAAATGGAAATTTTTGTATCGTTATAATATCAATCTTGTCAATTTTGGCTAAAGAACTTTTTGAGAGTGACGGAAACATATTTTGGAGAAGTTTTATTAAATTTGCATAATCACCTTATAATGCTCACTGCTGAGAGTCAGGCTTTCTCTCTGTGAGAGGAAGTAACCATAATTCACCACGCGGGTCCAGTGCTGGTTGCTTGATGTAGTCACATAAATATTTTTGTTTCCTCACGATGTTTTGGTTGTGAAATTACACAATGTAAAAGCACCAGAGTTTGAACCTACGATCTGTAACTCATGTCGCAGCCGTCTCCAATGGGCCACCACTGCTCACATCAATAAGTAGGAATGAAGATCGATTACGAAAACCTAAAAAAAATATCCACCTACTATTCAAAAATCTAATTAAAGGTACATATTCAAGTAAAATTGAGATAAAAGTGCCTACACAACGAAAAAGAGCGTATGCTGGTTTTCTTACCTTCTACCACCTCTATCCAGCCTCTCTACCTATAAGCTCATTTTCGTCTAATATAGGGTGACTGGTAATTAGTGACTGATACTTATACACGTCATTATACTCATTATAACAAACAACTTTCCCAAAGAAACATTATTTTTGGGTATCATTTAAGCTATCGCCAATTTAATTAGTTTTTTGTTTCTTAAATAATAGGGTTTGCCCGCAAAATAGTAGACTTGTCACCAAAATGTAGGCACCAAACAATGTAAAATCAATTCCACAATAAATCACCTAAAATCATGGAGATTTAGGGTCTAGTACCGCCGCTAGTGTCGCCGTTTAGTCTCATTACTATCGTACCGTCCAATAATAGGTAGGCAGAGGTACGCGACTAACAGCTGATAAGTCACAGGCGCGTGCACGTGAATTTCATATGGCTCAACACTAACAGCCGTGTTATTGTGATAACTATGATGAGTGTAAAAAAATGTTTCTCTGGGAAAGTTGTTTGTCATCATGAGTACAATCACGTGTTTATGTATCGGTCACTAATTACCAGTCACCCTATACACCACAATTTTTTAATTAGTACAAATACTAGAAGGTCTTGTTATTATATAAATGTAAAGTTTCAATTAATAATATTCATAAACAGCAAAGTTATAGCGTTTGTTTATTTCCCAAAATATTACTCAATTTATGGAAATATTGTACATAGTAGTATTCATTAATCATATTCTTAATTGTAGTTAACTAAAACGCATCTTTATGCTTTACGATTCAAAACTAATACGAAGTAAACAAATTCAAAAAATGATTTAAAAAAAAAATGAAAAAAAAAACAGAAATTTGATCAGTAACGGGTACAGATAGAGCCCCATTTTTTTGTACTAATTAAAAATAGTGGTGTATAGAGGTAGTCGAACCTACTTAGTACCTAATTAAAGACCACACGTAATTATCATGACAGTGATACACGAAATAAACATACAACTGTTAATAATTCCGCAAGTCACAGTACCCACCCAAAATTAAAGTTCACTTGCATGACTTGTCTGTTCCTTAGCTATTACTCAAACACGACAATGCTTTCTCTAGGTACCTATATTATATATTCATCTTTGAGGATTAGGTCTATCGTCTACGAGTCTACTCAGAATGATCGTGTTACAAACACAAATGTGTAACCAAAGAAGAACTAGTAATTACTATAGACCGACCGCTTTAATGAGCCTTGCCCCATCAAAGGCACATTAAGCGTCCACATGGCTAGAGAGGCGCCACGGCGCCCTCACCTTCCGCCTGACGCAGGTCCTCACCGGACACGGTTGTTCCGGGAGGTTCCTGCACCGAATCGGGCGGGAGGAAACGCCCGGGTGCTATCATTGCGAGGATCGTCCGGAGGACACGGTGGCGCACACCGTGGAGGTCTGCCCCGCTTGGGCGGAGCTCCGCCGTGTCCTTGTAACGGCGATAGGCGGCGGCGACCTGTCGCGCCCGGCCCTGGTTCAGGCCATGGTCCGGAGCGAGAGGGAATGGGAAGCCGTCACCTCCTTCTGCGAAGCAGTCATGCTAGCGAAGGAGGTGGCGGGACGTGAGAGGGAGAGAATCTCACGTCCCAGCCGCCGCGGGCGACGCACCGGGCGTCGGGGGCCACGTGGTGGCTCCCGGCCACCGTAGGCGCGGGCCTGTGGACGGTGAGTAATGGGTTAGCTCACCGTCCGTCCGTCTTATGACGACAGGCCGTGTCGACGGCGCGTTCGTGTTCCACGCGCGCCTCAAAGAGATGTCAGCAACCAGGAAGGGGCCCGCAAGGGCCGATGCCTGCCGGGGCTGCGGGACTGTTCGAAAGAGATACCGTGGCCCTGGAACACAAAGGGCAATGAAGGAACATGGATGGGTTTTAGTCAGTAAGAGTCTGACACTCCCTCCCACTCCACCCAGAGCGGGAGAAGTCATTTGATGATTTCCCATCGGTAAAAAAAAAAAAAAAAAAAAAAAAGCGTCCACAGAGTCCTAACAATATCCCACAGGTTATTTGCGTTAAAATAACCATAATCCACGTAGGTATTACGATACTAATTGAACCAATACGTGACCAACCTTCAGAATATTTCATTTAAATTGATACTTTCGCGAGGACTCATTAAAGTGGTCGGTCTATAACTCATTATCTGCCTAGTCTTTTCCCAGCTATGTTTGGGTCAGATTCCAGTCTACTTGGATGCACTTGAATACCAGTATTTTACTACTATTAGAGTAGAGGAAGACCAAAGAAATGATGGACGGACTGTGTGAAGGATGATATGGCTAGAAATGGTGACTGCTAAGATGACGAGTAACAGAGAAGTATGGAAGAAGAAGAAGAATGCTGCGCTGACCCCAAATAAATTGGTATTAGGGCAGGAGAATGATGATGCTGGTGATTAGAGTTTTTAACTGGTTAACTCAACCTAAACTCAACGCATTTATTTCAAACTAGCGGCCCGTCCCGGCCACATTTATTTTTTAAATATTTAGGGATAAAATATAGCCTATGTTACTCAGGGATAATGTAGCTTTCTAATGGTGAAAAAAATTTTGAAATCGGCCCAGGAGTTTTTGAGTTTATTCATTACAAACATACACACACACAAAAATACAAACCTTTCCTCTTTATAATATTAGTAAGATAGACCCATGAAAGGCACTTTTGCATAGTTAAAAATAAGCCAGTCCAGCCACAGGCAAAATAACTGTGAATGGACTGTAGTTGCCCATACGAAAATAGTAGATCTCATGGAGAAGAATGGACACTCTTATCAAATCAAGTTAGATATTACATAGTCCTAGGTATTGTTGCTTCTATATGTGGGCACAATGTAAAGATAGAAAAAAAACACAGTTAAAACCTTCAAGATTGGGATAAGCCCTACTAACCATAATAGAAAGTCTACATGGTACTCATATTTACAAAAACTGAAATAATGCTTCTTTTATCGTTATCGTTACTTCTAAGTAGCGTCGTGGACAACGGTCCTAAGAACAGACTATATCATATTTATATCAGTCTGAAAAGATCTAAGTTGAAAAACATCATTTTTCATCGCGAATTACAACCGAATGATAAAGCAGTTTTTCTTGTCAAGGAAAATATTTCAGGAGACAAAAATATTTTGTTTCGTTACCGACAGAGATTAAAATTTAATCTTATGAATGGGTAGTTTTTTGTGGTTTTCTATTTTTGTCTGTAGACATTTTTTTGTCGTCGCAAAAAAGAGTTTCAAAGTTAATATTTTTATAGTAAGCTTGTTTTCTTTATGTTATGTATCAGAACTATATTTTAGTAACGATGACTTTTTAAACTTAGCGAAGTTCACAAGTTCCTGGAAGAATTTTTGAAAAAGTAATGAAGTATTTTGACTATGTCAACTACACCTGACCAGTCCTTCGCAAATGCGTTTAATAATACTAGTACTACATGATTACCGACACTCATTTTTTCGGTTGTCTTTCCAAATCAGCATCTTGAAAAGCATTTGGATAATACAGCAATTAAAAAATTGCCATCTCCATCTTAGATAAATTTTACTGAACAAAGATCCCTTAGATTCTAATTAAAGCTATAGGTACTAACTTTTGCTCGCGGCTTTACCCGCGTAGGATTCAATACGTACCACAACATTATTTTTTTGTCCATTCTTCTTCATAGAGATCTACACCTTGAAATGGGCAAAGAACTTTCACAAGTTATTATGCCTTGTGACTGAGACTGCAGCTTCGTGTTTTTTTATATTCAAAAGTGCCGGTAATGGTCTAATTGAAATAAATGCTTTGAGTTTGATTAAAAAGTATCCTTTGACCAAAAGTACCCAGGGTGACCATGGTGGACCATGCTGTCAGTGTGCAAAATTTTATCAAAATCCGCTCAAAGCAACAGATAGACAGCTATAATCAAAATGGATTATAGACATTAATTTGTCGGACTGCATTGCATTGGTACGGACTTCAAATGAATCGCAAGTACGCACTGGTGACATCAGGCGACCTACAAACAAGCCTACCCACACCACAGCGTGCTTCTACAGGACCCTGATGTTCAGCTCGAGGCGAGGGCGACAGTCAATGTCTGATTGCGGCAAAATTGAGACGTCTTGGAACTGTCCCCGATTCATTGTGCCCGGTGTTATTGTGTTAAGTCGTAATCTCAAGTAATTCGTTAGTTTTGCTAGAAACAGTGTAACGCACCCAATGTGTTTTCATAGCACAAACCCATAGTCTGCCCACATGATGTACGAGCCTTACAGAGTAAATCCTGTCATATCCGATAAATTTAATTTCTCACAAATCATCTCAAACCTGACGTTTAAATAGCATTAGCTCATCTTCTTAAGTGTTTAACACAGACACAACAATGCATTCAATCAACTAGATATACATGTAAATTTCGTTAACCTTGGTTTAAATATTTTACTTGAACAATTATTTAAGAGCTCATGAATTTATTATCTAAAGCCTGCCGCACTTTAGACACGTTTTCATACGAATTTCAGTTGTTTAAAAACGACAAACCGATGATCAAAGTATCTAAAGGGTGTAAAAAGACCCTTAACGAAGCCGAAAGGTACTTGTTCTCCCCGTCATTGCGATATTTTTTTTGTTTTAGACCATACCTGGGAACCTTCTAGTTACGGAGATATTGGGGGTCAAAGTTCCAACTTTTTCACAGGTTTTTTTTAAAATACAAGTTTCTAATGTAAGATTTTTACTTTAAATACCTTCACGACCCCCGTTCTATTCAATCCATCCATCAGCACAATATTTTGAGTGCGTTACATTGAGTTTTACCGTAAAACGTGATTTTTCACCCCAAAAAAAAAAGTCGTTTCCCAGCAATAATTTTTGCGTAAAGTTACTTAGTTTGATGTACAGAATGCTTGGTTCACGGCTTCGTTAAGGGTCTGTTTACACCCCGTATTTATTATGCCTACGTGCTGTCGAACAAAGATTTATGAACATAATACCTTTTAGTAGTAGCTATGTGCTATGCAGTGATAGTTTTTGCTCGACATAGGCCTCCCCCAAGTGTCACCACATTAACCGGTTCCGTTCGTCTCGCATCCAGCGGATCCCCGCAACCTTCACCAGGTCATCGGTCCACCTAGTGGGAGGCCTTCCAACCCAACGTTTTCCGGTTTGCGGTCGCCACTCCAGAACTTTTAGAACCCATCGGCCATCCGTTCTACCAGTTCCCTTGCGGATGTCTTCATTTCTGATTCGATCACGGAAAGAAACTCCGAGCAGAGCCCTCTCCAATGCTCCTATTCGTATGAATGAGCGGCTACCTTAAATGTTCTACCCGCTGGGTGCCACGGCAAAGGTATTATTTTCATGAAAATGTTATGAAAGCCTCAGTTTCTTTATTGACTGCACCATTTATCTTAAATTAAATTTTCTAATATTACTTATTGCAAATTGTGAACATTACTTCAGATAAATGATTTATGATAGATCATTAAGCTTAATCATCTATTCATTAATTCAGAATATTAAATTTTAAAAATTGTGATTTTCCATAACTTTTACATACAATCTAAGTGGGATAGATAGCAAATGAAAAGATATATTGGTGACTAGTAATTAGTGACCGATATTTAAACACGTGATTGTAGTCATGATATCAAACAACTTTCCCAAAGAAACATTTTTTTTATACACAGACTTTTATCACAATAACACAACAGCCAGCCGTATGAAATTTCCGTGTGATGAATGTGACCTATCAGCTGTTAGTCGTTTAAAAAACTGTTTCTTTGGGAAAGTTGTTTGTTACCATGAGTACAATCACGTGTTTAAGTATCTGTCACTAATTACCAGTCACCCTATATATATTTTTTAAATTGAATAAACTGCACTGACATTGTGGGTGTAAGGTATCCTCTCAATGTTTTCCTTCACTGAGATAATAACAACAATAACATTCATTCATTTTCAGGCAATTTTGGCCCATAGATATACATATACCTTACAGACTAACATACATAATGATAAAATACATATTGTGTTAGTAAATAGAACCTTAAAACTACGTTATTAACACTTCACTTGTGCACTATGTCACAGTGCGTTCATGTGGCACTTGCCCATGGAAGCGACGGAACACTACTCCTTGCGGCAAAAGTAAAAAAAAAGTATAATGTGTGGTGACCACAATGTTTTGCAATGGAACCCGTATCTTCATGCCTGAAAAACGCCTTAATTAAACTCTGAGCCATTCCTGAATGCAATTTGCAACGAGCACCATTTAAACGATTTTTTTTTGCGACGAAAACCGATTACTTCAAAGCGGTTTTTTCAGCCCGCATCTGCTTTGTATAAATCTGGATATTTGTATTTTGGATTTAAACTCTTTTAAAGGTACAATATTTTTTTTATTATTTACGTTAAACCCACCTGCCGCCTGCCGGCTCCACCTGTGGATTATTATTCGTATTATATTATATTGTAAATGTAACATTTGTAACTAATATTGTACCCAAGGGTACAATGTGGAAGACATAGGTACGGCTTAATTTTAAGCCGTTATTCCGGACGCTAACATCCTCCAAGGGTTGGCTACAAGTCATATGGTATGCTGTCATATGGTAATGAGCAGTGATGCTTGTTTGCTAATTTCCCACTAAACTGTAGCTTGTACCTTATTGAAATAAGGTTCAATTTTAAGATGAAAAACCGAAACAAGCATAAAATCCTACACCCTTGGAAAATGTCATTATCAAATTAGCGTTAAGTACACATCCTTTTTACTAACAAATTATTTGTGACACCTCGAACACGGCCGCGGGCGATGCGACTTTTTACGCATTTTGCGTCAAGTGACTCGCGCGAGCGTCATTTTTTTCCTACGGGTGACTACCAACACGTCACAGTGACTGCGTCCCGCTGACCAACTGAATGGCACAACTAGTTGTACAGTCAGGAACGCTAATGCAAGATCCTTCCCCACAGCACAACTATTTGTGTAGTCGTGGCCAAGCGGTTAGAATCATGATTTTATGCAGAACAAATGTATTTGACTCAGATATTATCTTTTCCCTGAGGCTTTTCTAGAATTGAGTACATACATATACCTGTTACCCCAGATATATAATACTGCTCATTCATAAGAGAAATATGTAGAAAGAAATACTGTCTAATTGAGACATTAAATTGGGCCAAGTTCAGGAGTTGGCTTATCAAAAATATGATTTTTCTATTCTAAGAAAATAAATGTTTGTTTCTTTCGTTCTTTTGTTACATTGTTATATGTGCCAAATCAAAAGGCTTCTTTTGCAGAAAATTCCTGGAAAAACCTTTTGAGACCTACTGTGTAAATTCTAGGTACACTGGTAGGTAGATTGTATTTGATTAGTGTTCAAACGTCAAGGGATTTCATTATAAGAAACAATGAAAAAAAAACTAATGAAGTACCTATTTATTAATCTGACTTGAAACTCTTTGTGAAAAAAAAAGAAGATGTATTTCTTCACAGCACTTAAACTTAAGTAAATGTTCTCTAATAAACTGTGGATTTAAAATAAAAGAAAAAAAAAGGTTAAAAAGTCTGTCATGAATGATGTAACCAAGATTTTGTAACAATTTTTTTAATTTAAAAGAGTGTCCATGAAGTTTCTTGCCCATTCTTCTCCATAGAGAACTACGCTTTGGAATGGGCAACTACGGTACTTTTACAAGTTATTATGCCTTGTGACTGTGACTGTAGGTTCGCTTTTTGTTCTGTCTTTTTGCATTCAAAGTGCCTGTAATGGTCTAATTGAAATAATGCTTTGAGTTTGAGTGCTATCAATATTACAAACTACATAGTTTCTGCCCCATCGACAAAAGTGTAGCTTTCTGTCATTGATAGATATTCTGAAATCTATCGAGGAGCTCGTGGCTAAATAATAACAGCCGCTTGGATCGATCTTTAGGTTAAGCCGTGCTTGCCTAGGTTGGTCTGTGGATGGGTGAACACTCATTACATACTGAGATTCCTCCGTGCCTCGAAAACCACGCTAAGCCATTGGTCCCGGCTGTCATTTGTAGATCTTTGACATAGTACTAACTAGGTTGTGGAGGTCAGATAGGCTGTCACTCCATGTAAAATACTGGAGATTAGCTGCATCCGGTTAGACTGGAAGCCGACCCTAACATAGTTGGGGAAAGGCTAGGCCTAGATGATGATAAAAAGTTTCCGAGATTACCTCCTACATCCAAACTTACTTTCATTACTTCCTTACAAGATAAATTCTTCAGTGTGATACTAAACACTCCGTTTCAGAGCCCTACGGATATATTCAACATCAAACACCGAGAAAGCTTTAAATATTGAGTTTTACACTCTCTCTGTATTGTATCTAGCTGAAACTTAGTTTACAACTTAAAGTGCTTGTAAACTCGAACGAGAATATAGAGTCCTATCAGTGGCGAAGGTTCCATACAACTCGATTCCTTCCGGATTCCCTTTGAAAAATGGCACAGTCAGTATTATATAGACAAATAATATAATGACATTAAAGAGATGTACCCTTACCTCTTACAAAAATTGACCCTTCGCTACTGAGTCCTATTATAAAACTGGTTCAGAAACTGTTTGATATATGTATATATAGACGGAGTAATTCTGCGAAAGTGACACTCTGCGAAAGCGACATTATGAGAAAGAGACATTTTACGACCAGTAGACATTTTGCGAAAGCGACGTTTTGCGACTTAGCCACGCCAGCACATCAAGCTACTGCAATCTGTCAAATTTCTTTAATAGATTTTCAACTTTATCGCTAAAGTATTAGGTTCAAGGTTGATTGGGAAAATTTGACAGATTCGACTTTTTTTTTAGGTGAAAAATCACGATTTACGGTAGAACTCAAAGTAACGCACTCAAAACATTGTGCTGAAGAAAGCACTGAATAGTACGGAGGTCATGAAGGTCTTTAGCTTTTAAGCCCAACTGTACCTAACGGTCTCAATGTTCGTACCGACCTCTTTATACGATTGTTTTTTTTGTTGTTTAACTAATATTTTAATAGGTACTGATAATTTTTATTTTATTTTATTTGAATTTGTAACTCTTGCTCATCTAAACTTTAATTGTTAGATTAGTTTTATATAACAATATTTGCATGCTGAATTTTAGCAAGCGGAATATTATGTAGAACCTAATTTACCTTTAACACCTCAATGTACCATATTTCACGCAAATTAAGATTATTATTATTTCCTTTATTTATTTTTATACATATTTTTTTACATTTTTAAATATTATTATTATTATTTAAAATAAAATTACAACATTATAAACTTGTCATCATTATCCTGGCCTTATCAAAATTCTATTTAAAAAAAAAATGTGAAAAAGTTGGAACTTTGAAGCCCCATATTTCCGTAACTACAAGGTTCCCAAGTATGGTCTAGACTCTAGAACAAAAAAATAATGGCAATGACGGGGAGAACAAGTGTCGACTTCGCTAAGGGTATTTTTACAATCATTATACCGGATGAAAATGATGAAATACTTTTTATGGAGCGATAAAATATTGTAACTTTTTTCTGCTTTAAAAACATGTTTGTCTGTTACATTATGTTTTTGTTCGAGTCTTTTGTTAGCTTCTGAAATATTTACATAATACGAGTATTGTTATTGTGGCAATGAAATTGACTTTTGTGCCAGGTTGTAAATATTTGGTACGCAAATATGTCTTTTGTTTGCCAAAAGCTGGAGTAAAATATAAGTTAATATTGAAAAAAAAAGATATTTTTACAGATAGGTATAAAAAGAGACAAAAGCCGAAAACACTGTTACTTTTGCACAAATTAAATTATTATTTGACATAACATATTATTTGACATTTTGTTAACATTGAAAATAGACGAAGTAAAATTTGAAGACTATTATGTCTTTAAATTTTCCTTCGTCTACTTTTTAATATACACAAAAATAAAGCAAAAAATCAAAAGACAGTATAATCGGCTTTTGTCGCTGAGTGCACCAACAGGACACGTACACGGAAAGTACCTACTTATTAAGACACCGTTTTCACCATTGTCCTTTCCCAATAAACGTGATGGATAAATAAAAAATAAAAAATAGAAAATCATTTTAAAAACAATTGACTTTTCACGTTGGCGCCGCCGGCTTGAAGGTGCTTTATTCCACCTTTTTAGCTTAAGGTGGAAGCGCCAGGGTAGCCGTTGAAAGAAGAAGGGGCACGGTTCATACAAAATTCACCCACGTCCTACAGCAAAGGGAAGTATCACAAAAAATAGTAAAAATGGGTATAAAAAGATGGCATACTTCCAAACTCCATCCTTACAGTCTATCATATAAAAAAATTGCTATGAAACGACCTAACATTCCATTTTAGTTGTTTTTACGTTCTCTTTAATTTTATTCTACTTCATCATCACCTGCCTAGCCTTTTCCCTACTACATTAGGGTCGGCTTCCAGTCTAACCGGATACAGCTGAATACCAGACATGGTGGTCAGACTTTAGGGCCACTGACTACTTATCGACTATCAAACTTTTTTTTTTATTCAATACAATTCAATACAATTTGCGAGCTCCTATTTATGCCGATGCCTGCCGGGGCTGCGGGACTGTTCGAAAGAGATACCGTGGCCCTGGAACACAAAGGGCAATGAAGGAACATGGATGGGTTTTAGTCAGTAAGAGTCTGACACTCCCTCCCACTCCACCCAGAGCGGGAGAAGTCATTTGATGATTTCCCATCGGTAAAAAAAAAAAACAAGGGATTATTTCTCTGAGACAAAAACTTAATCACAGCGTAAAAAAACATTTATTAATGTCCACTGCGATCCTCTTTTTAATTTTCGTGGTTTTTAATCCTTTTTGTAAACAAATCCCTTTTTTTTCTAGAGAAATTCAACACACAACTTATTTTGCGGTTCTAAAAATAAATTGCCGTCCAATTTTTTATACGGTAACGATTTTCGAGCTGCAAATATAAGATTGTAGAAGTTTAAACCCACGTGAAAGTTGTGACGTCATGTCTTTTGTCTTTGTCATACATTGTGACGTCACGGGATGTAGACCGGAAATTGTGTTGTAATGACCCCGAAAACTAAAGGTACAGGGGGAAAGAAATAAACGTAATGAAAATAAAATACATGGATGTTTCTATCTATCTTTAAAATTGATAGGTTAAATAATTGGGAAACCGCAAGAGAACCAAGGTTACCGACATAGCCCGAACAAAAAAAAAAAGTGCGTAGGGTATATTGCTCGCAGAACGGATGGCCGATGGGGCCGAAAAGTTCTGGAGTGGCGACCGCGAACCGGAAGACGTTGCGTTGGAAGGCCTCTCACTAGGTGGACCGATGACCTGGTGAAGGTTGCGGGGATCCGCTGGATGCGAGACGAACGGGACCGGTCAATATGGCGACACTTGGGGGAAACCTATGACCAGCAGTGGACGTCTTTCGGCTGAAATGATGATCATGATGAAAAAATTGTGAAATTGTAACATGAAAATTGTCTCATGGAAAATATTCCAGGATAATTGGTATTTCTGCCTTTTGCAAAGGGCTAGAATATAGGGATCTAAGAAACATATTCGCGATGATACGCTTTTATTCAAGATTTTTGCAAAAACAATTCTTCCAAATTATTTCGACACTTATAGATTTTTGAGAAAATATTTTGCAAGAGCGATGATTAGACTACTTCGTAATTTAAATGTGAACACAATTTTTTTTGTTGACATTTGTTAGAATTACAAACTATTTATATTTTTTTCTTGTTTTAGTTTGCTTTTCTGGGTTTCTACAAAAAAAGTATTATAACTTGTAATAAATTCCCTCAAAAATAAAATAAGCAGTACCTATGTACTCATATATTATAATGTTATTTTCCTGCGTTGTCTCTGGGTGTACATAAATAGTATAATAAATAAATAAATAAATAGAATCTGAAAATATTTGATAAAATACAATTTGACAAACTTCAAATCATCCGTTCGTTTCTGCCAGCCTGTATAACTTAAGCGCCAACTAATGGCTCATGCAATTAACGTCCTTCCAATTTCGGAATGAAATATGACATTGAAGTAAGTCAATGTCATCCTGTTTATTAATTCCATTGCAAGCATTTATGAAATTAATTGTCTATGGTTCTGACAGTTAAACTGCGGACTGTCTGCGGACATCAGACGTTTGGAGATAAATGATAATGACATTATGTAGTATTTATTCTGTAGGGTATGATATTTAGTATGGATCGTAGCAGTCTAGCATGTGTTTATAATTATTTTCATGTAAGTAGGATTTCTTAAAGCAGGAGGCATCAAGAAGTGGCAACAAATGGAGGACGCCTTTACCCAAAGAGGGGTCCTTAATTAATCCTAAGAAGTTTTAATATTTATTTTTATATGTTTTTTTTTATATTAAGGACAAATAATGGCTTTTTTATTTATTTATTTCAGTTTCTGTCAGTCCTGTCATATGTCCGCAGCGAATCCGCAACTTGTCCGTGCCAGTACGACTGCAGCTACAAAGCGCGTAAGTCAAAACATTTTTCTCTACCACAGACAAAACAGTTTGTTTTTCTATGATTTTTTCACGTCTACCTGAAAAGTATTTATTCATGAAATTCAACCGCCACTCCTTGCCAAAATAATGCGACAGCGTAACTCCAAAGCACAAACAATTTATAAAGGAAAGAAAATCATTTCGGTGAACTGAAAATAATTTCAATGCGGCGCCTTAAAAATGTTTGCTATCACTTAATATAGTGGGTGTGGAATATTTGTGTAACTTTTTGGCAACCCCTTGTTGTATTAGGGCTGCGTAGTTCGTTTGTTTTGACTCAAACTTTGAAGATAAAGGTCAACGCGCAAGTATAATAAAAATAAACAAAATATAAATAGCCTTTATTTCTCTATAATTTACAAATCTACGATGGAAACAGATGGAGGAGACCTATCTCCAGAGATGGATGACCGCTTAATAGGTTTAGTATATAATATACGGGGTGGAAGGGACACGAACGGGAAAACGGTTACCACGAATTCAGTAGGTACATCATTCTGAGCCCCCCTTCATAGACAATTTTCATCGGTTTTTTTTTGTTTAAATCAGCTGTTTCATAGATTTTGACCGTGTAGATATTTAATTGCACTTTTGTACGAAACAGCTGTTTTTTTTTCATAACCGATGAAATATTTCTATTTAGCGCTCAGAATGATGTACTGATTACGTGGTAATCGTTTTCGCGTCGGTGTCCCTTCCACCCCGTATATTATAATACTAAACATATTAAGCGGTCATCCATCTCTGGATGGAGGTCTCCTCCATCTGTTTCCATCTATATCTATCTTGGGCCGTTCTGCCCCACTCTATCCCTGCCAGTGCGACTATACCATCTCACCATCGTTGTAATGGTCTGTCGCGGCGTCTGTTTCCGCCTGTTGTCTGTGGTCCTCGCAATGTGGCTTGCCCAATTCTTCCACTTCAGTTTCTCTGTCAAATACAAAGCATCAATGACTGTGGTCTTTGCTCTTATGCCGCTAATGCGAACTTATAACCAACTTAAAATATTCCCACTGCTGAAACACAGGCCTCCTCTCCGTGTGAGTGAGTGGGCTATAATTCACTACGTTGGCCCAGTACGGTGTCTTCGAATTTTTGGTACTGGGACATGCCGGTTTCTTTACAATGTTTTCCTTCACCGTTTTGAGAGCAGTGATGATGAAATAAATTACAAGAAATAAAACGTCTGCTGGGGTTCGAACCCGTGCCTACAAATCGAGAGTTAGGACCTTACCACTTGACTAGGCCACTGATACATAGGACTGCAATGTCAGCAATACTTATCTGCAAACAAATCGAGTCAGTATTGCCGATTTGGTGCCGCATGTGGGTGGATTGCTTACGGCATGCTGATCGCCCGCTTTCGGCTGAGTGAAGGTGGCGACGATCTCTCGCCATCGAAGCTACAGCTCGCTTAACCGCTTATGCGGTTACGCGAAGCTCAGCGAAGCAATTAACGAGCTTACCGTCTACCCACTGTAAGCTCGGTGACAGCTGTTTACTAGCTGATCCCGAATCGAGGCACTGCCGTTACGTTGCTATGTAAGTGTGCAATGCAGTACAAAAAAAGAAATGTTGCCCCACACTTGGAATTTCTCCTGTATCGTGGGTGATTTAGACTCACATACACAAACAGCCAGACCCGGAGTAACTAGAAGGTAATACAAACATTGGTTCCGTGCGGGAATTGAACCCGCAACACGCAGCGCAGCAGCTATTCGATCAGAGACTGCGGCAACCGTGTCGTCAAGTATGGAGTTAGAACTTGTACAAAGCTACCACCAAAGCCGTCGATTTAGCAGAATTCTGGTCGAAGATAATTTTAACTTAAATAATTATGAGAGTCATCGATACGACGAAGAAGAAGAAGAAGTACTAAGATTCGTTATAAGTTCAAAAATCCCGAACAGCTTGGGTTCAGGCGATGTTGATAAATGTGCGTTCACCTTAAATCGTTTGTTGAGCTGCTAGATTTGTTCGTAATTAGTATGGCTTTCGTACTAATGAGTATAAATAGAGGAACTTGGGTTGAGGGTGCGTTTCTTATGTTTGCTACATTAAATACCTTTTCGACCACCATCATCATTTACAATTTAACTGTCTAGTTCCATAATTGGGCCGAGCTTTTAGTCTAAGTCCTAGGGTGCGGTCGATTGTGCTAGGTAGTCTATTATTTGAAGTATCACGAAGTCTCAAATCAACTTTTATTTGTTTATTGCACAACTATGCCTGGCTAATCTGAGAAGTACGCTCGCCGCCTACTACATGGGACTTCATGATAACTTGCGAAATATGGGCGTAATATTTGGTACATCTCTGCCTAGCTCTCCAAGGATTACAGGCGTGATGTTTAAGAATTAGTCCTTTTACGAATTGGCAATTTTAAGAATTAGGCATTTGTAGAATGCTAGGCATTTTAATAAGTAGGCATTATTCGACTAAGCCATGTTATATGCTCGAATCTTTATCACTTCAAGATCCTTTGGTCCACTGCTGTGCCATAAATATGTTCAACTTTGGCTAATTCATTCCCACTTCCTAACCTAATCAGCTTACAAAAGTCTTACCTGCTCCTCGTTGTGAGAGGAAGTGGGGCGTATTCCACCACACGGGCCCTGTGCGGGTTGGTGGATAATATGGAATGTTGAATCGATATTTCTGTAAATCTATACTAATATAGATATTACTAAAGATATAGATATTACTAACTATTTATTTCCTTTATTTATTTCTGTACAAATATAATTACATTTTTAAATATACCTTAGAAAAAACAATATAAAAAACATTTAAAAATATAAAAAATTGTAGCCCACCGGTATCGGGAACAGGGTCCAAGCTACCGGCGGTCAGGGCTCCAGAGAGAGGAACCTCCTAACAATACGAGCCGTGTCCAGGAGTACCGCTTTCTGAATCAAGCCCTTGATCCAGCTGCCTAACGAGAGCCTCCTCAGATGTTGGTCGAAGCTCTTGGCAATTAAGCCATGGGCTGATACAACTATCGGTACAATGATCGCTGAGTCCACATCCCACAAGTCGACAACCTCGTGAGCCAAATCAAGATACTTGATTTGCTTATCTTTCTCGGCTTTCACGAGGTTCTCATCATGTGGGACCGTTATGTCAACAATCATTGCGCGCCGCTCTGATCGATCCACCACCACTATATCAGGCTTATTGGCTACAATAGTCCTGTCAGTGATGATGGATCGATCCCAGTACAATGTGACACAGCCATTTTCGAGAACTGGGTCGGGCACATACTTATAGTACGGCACTTCCGATTCCACAAGGTTGTATTTCAGAGCAAGTTGCTGATGAATAATCCTGGCTACAAGGTTGTGTCTATGCAAGTACTCTCCGTTAGCCAGACGAGAACACCCGGAGATAATGTGACGGATTGATTCGCCTGGACGGTGGCATGCCCGACATATGTCAACCGTACCGTCCTTCACAATAAATCTCCGGTAGTTATTCGTCATCATAACTTCATCCATAATTGCACAGACAAAGCCTTCGGTTTCTCCAAAGAGATCCCCGGAACGTAGCCAGGCTACGGACGCTGATAGGTCTACATCGGGCCCATGCAGGGCCCGGAAAAAGCGTCCGTGAAGCTCCTTACTCTGCCATACTTCCCTGCGATCGTTAGTATCAAGTACTACTGGTTTGCGCCAGTTCTCTTTAGCCAAGGAGAGAGGGGTGAGGCCCTTGTCCACCGCGACTACATCTCGATGCATACCCACGTCGGTTTCTAGGAAATATTCCCTAAGACTGCATATCTCGCGATTGTGGAGAGTCTTAGCGTTTAAAAAGCCTCGACCCCCACACCTCCGCGGGATATACAGTCTCATAACCGAAGAACGCGGGTGATGCATTCGATATGCCGTCAACAGTGTACGGACCCTCCTATCCAGGGCGTCTAGTTCTGTTTGAGTCCATTTGAGTATGCCGAAAGAGTACATCAAAACCGGCATGACCCAACCGTTGAAGGCACGCACCTTATTTCCGCCTGATAAAAGACTATTAAATACTTTTTTCAGACGGCCAAAGAAGCGTTCCTTCAACGATTGCTTCATGTCAGCAACATTGATGCCCAGCGCTTCCGACATACCCAAATACTTATAAGTTTCGGTTGCTGAAAGAGATCTAAGATTTATGGAATCCGAGAGCTGGGTTCTCACAGATTCCACAATCTCCCCTCGCTTTACATGCATGACCGCACATTTGTCCACACCAAATTCCATCCTGATGGCGCTACTGAAAGTTTCAGTTACCTTCTTCTTCTTCTTACTAACTATTATTATTATAGATACTAATAAAGAAGAGGACTAGGTTTATGCCCGGTTGATGGCAATAGGCTCGCCCCCTATGGGATTTGAAAATAACTGGCGAAATGTGAGTGCACTATTAGGTAAACTTCTGCCTAACCATTCGGGGATTACGAAGCGTGATGTTATGTTATGATATTATAAAGTGGAACGTCTACAAGTTTAGAAGCAGGGGGTAATTCTCGGAACTACTGATACGATTCCGAAAATTCTTTCAATAATTGATGGAAGCTACATTTGTCCTCCAATGTCAGATTACATTTAAAACCCGTGGGAAAATTTCCGACCAGAGGTAATGGTAATGGTCTTTTTAAAGTTCAAATATGTGAGTCTAACAATACAACCCATGTTTCGAAAGGCATTTTGAAAAAAGAGCTATTCAGCTTTGTCTCATGTCCTTGAATTTTTGTTTCTAAAACATGACGGTTCCCTCACGATGTTTTCCTTCACCGTTTCCTAGCCCTTATCATATTAATCCCTTCTATCATACATATGTACATTGTACATTATCCACTAACACACATAATTACATCCACTTAAACCCTTCTGGAACTTTCCACTTCGGGCGGGTTGTACCAAAGGTAGTAACGTTCGTTTTAACCTTCGTTAACATTATTTGAACGACTTGTATTTGCCGGCGGCGTTTTCACCCGCGTGGTGGCCGTAAATTATCCCACGGGATTACCGGAAAGAAGTATCCTTCCTGTGTGACATGTGCGTCTGTAAAGTTCAGTTTTTAAGGCAAAACAAGGTAACAGTCAGACGGACAGAGTTACTTTGATATTCACAATATTATATCGGTATGGATGTTTCAAACACAAAGAAAACTCTCTTTTTACTATTGCTAACGACTCCGATTTATTCGACCATCGTCTTGCGATTTTTTTTGAGGACGCTTTCTTAAACGCTTATCTCTGTCGCGATTACATTACCATGATTGAATCGACCCTGACCTTTGTTTTGCGTGACAAATTGACGAGTCGTTAGCGCCATTTTTAACTCTCTGTTAAAAAAGATAATGCAAACGGCCTTTGCTGTTCCTTTCTCAGTCTCACTATATCGCTGGGGAGTAATTAATCAAGCCGCTTACACGCAATTAGTTCGCTTATATACCTACTTATGTTAATTTATGTACGACGATCATGTACATGGGCGATAGTAATGAAAGGTGTAGAGAAATATAAATCGGGATGTTAGGAAAATCGAAATGATGAATTGAGGAGCTCGTGGCTAAATAATAACAGCCACTCGGGTCAATCTTTAGGTTAAGCCGTGCTTGCCTAGGTTGGTCTGTGGATGGGTGACCACCCATTACATACCGAGTTTCCTCCGTGCCTCGGAAAGCACGTTAAGCCGTTGGTCGCGGCTGTCATTTGTAGATCTTTGACAGGTAGTCAGTGGCCCAGTGACTGTGGAGGTCAGATAGGCAGCCGCTCCATGTAAAATACTGGTATTCTGCTGCATCCGGTTAGACTGGAAGCCGACCCTGAAATAGTTGGGAAAAGGCTAGGCAGATGATGTCAGGCTAATTGAAAAATTTGTAACCTTGGTATGGTGGTCGCAAGCGCCACCGAGCATGAGTTTGGATTGAATTCTCAGGTCGGCAATGTTAGGTTTTTTTAATTTCCTAGAAGCAAACTGAAGTCTGGATTTATGCCCGGTTGATGGCAATAGGCGCGCTTGACTGGTATACACTCTAGCTAGAAATTCGTCAAATAAAAATAAATAAAAGAGATCAAACCTCAGATACAAATAAAATAGAATAAATCCTCCGATAAAACAAAAATCCCTCTAATCATGGGACCCAAAAACAAAGAGTAATCCTCATACACTTTACACCACATTATTTACTTTATTGAAGCTGAAAAAGAAATGATTTGCGTCAAAAGAAATGAATCACACGCGGATTACGTCGATGTATCAGAATGGAATCTTGGCGCACCCACAGAAAATAAATTGAAAATGTTTCTGAGAAATAAATAGTTTCAGTATTTGGTGCAAAGCTGCAGATGAGATAGAAATGAGGCCTTTTGCAATTTCAGATAGACTGAAGTTGTGGAAAATTTCTTTCTGTTCCTTCTTCTTTTCTGTATTTAGTGTGTACATAAATTGTTAAATAAATAAATAAAATTCGGTACGGCAAGAATTTTACATGGGGCTGCGGGACTGTTCGAAAGAGATACCGCGGCCCTGGAACACAAAGGGCAAAGAATGAACATGGATGGGTTTTAGTCAGTAAAAGTCTGACAATCCCTCCCACTCCACCTAGAGCGGGGGGGGAGGGGGGTGATTTGATGATTTCCCATCCAAAAAAAAAAAAAGACTTTTATATCACCATCTGCCAAGCCTTTTCCCAACTACATTGGGGTCGACTTCCAGTCCAACCGGATGCAGCGAATACCAGTATTTTACATGGAGCAACTGCCTATCTGACCTCTACAACCAGTTAGTACTGGGTAATACTAATACCCAGTCCCCTACTAGTAATAGCCTAACCTAATACTTAGTCCTCTTAGTAAGACAGGCTGTCTGTCTTTCGGGCCACTGACTACCTGTAAACACTGTCAAAGATTTAGAAATGACAGTCGGGACCAACGGCTTAACGTGCTTTCCGAAGCATGAAGGAAACTCTGAAAGTAACCCATCCACGAACCAAACTAGGCAAGCGCGGCTTACTCTGAAGATCGACCCGAGCGGCTATTATTATATAGCTATGAGCTCCTCGGCACGGCAGGAGTTTTCGACACGAACACAAAAAAAAACCTTTGCATAACATTGTCATCATCATAACTTCACACCTGTAATGCCTGTCCAAGCCCCATGTAGTAGAGGGCGAGCCCATTGCCATCAACCACGGCGGGTGTCCTGTTGGAAAAACTCTTACTTTGACCGACCTGGGTATACTATCTATAACCATACCTATGTTTAACAAGATAAATGATTGATTGATTGATTGGAAATCGAGCTCAAGTCCTCATGCTCAACAGTGGAACTTAGCGACAACTAGACCAACGGCAGTTAAAAAACTTTATAATCCCTTTAAAATTATTTTATCTGAAAAACTAAAAACTTTCAGTATTTTCATTTTAAAGTATTTTCTCTAACAACTAAACCGTTTTTAAAATAACATCGTATTTTTCACGGCTTGTTGCCTTAATGTTTTAATAAAATTAGTGCTGTTACACCGTAACACAATAAATAGTGAGGCAGTTAGGTCGCTTAGGGCCAAGACACACAGGTGGGTGCTTTGAAAGAAAGAAAGAAAGAAAAGGTATTTATTAGACTTGCATAGGACAAAACAATAAAACAAAATTAAATAAAAAGAGAACTACAACAAAATAACGTATTAAAGTAAATAACTTAAAAATAAACTTAAGAAATGGCGTCAAAAAACTCCTCCTCAACGCTGTCAACTGTTAATGTACCCAAGAGACTGGCGGCGTTGCCACGTTGTATGGCAACGCTAAGCCTTCTTACTTATTAAAGACATACAATAAACTAAATTGGTCCTGTACGAGGCCAAAAGGGGTGTACGTTCCCATATCATAAGCCTAGCTTCTTCCGAACTATGTTGGGGTCGGCTTCCAGTCTAACTGGAATCGGCTGAATACCAGTATTTTACATGGAGCGACTGCCTATCTGAACTCCACAACCCAGTTATTACTGGATATGGGTAATACGATACCCCGGGGTAAGACTGGTTGTCACCATAGGGCCACTGACTACCGTTTACGGCTTAACGTGCCTTCCCAGGCGGGCCACGGAGGAAACTCGGTATGTAATGGGTATCAACATGTACGATCCCTGGCGACATATTCACATAAAACATATAAGTTTTTAAACTGTCATGGTCACATACACATTATCATTAACTCTAGAAACGGGATGTTTACCATGTTTACTGTTTATTTTGAGTTTCCGATATTTCGGCGCTGTTGCAAGCACCATGATCACGGATAAACAAACAGTAAACATGGTAAATATCGTGTGGTTTCTAGTCTCATAAAACATGTTGCTATCTCTATTTCTCTCTCTTTCTCCTCTTAGCTGAAGTCTTTATCTGCTATACAACACATATTAATTTAATTAATGCTTCGCTTGTTGTGGCTTGGTGATATGATTATATCGTATCAGTTTCTCTATTAAAAGGATCATACTGATGTTAAACCGAGTTAAGCGCTCTGTGGCTGCACCCTTAGAAAACAGCACTTTTTGTCTCGTAAAAATGTTAAAAGGATTTTGTTACATCGAAATTTACGTTCAATTAATTTGGAGAAATTTATTTATTTACGTATTTAACGAGAAAATAAAACTACTGTGGACCTTTAGAAAGCTTTTGCGGTAGGTTCGGGGTCACATTTTGGCTAGAGGTTCTAGGGCCCCAAACTTCCTGAGCCCTGCTTCCTTTTTTAAAAAGGTTATATTTACGCACGGTGGTTTGATTTCATCATCTCTTGAAAAAAGGATGTCATAAGAGTGTCTGTGGTAGCAATGGCCAAAGCAAGATTTTTATCCGACATAGTTTTGGCTTTATACTTCTATAAAACTCACTGACTTTAAATAGAGCTGTTGACTTAAGGGGAAGCGCCCGGTTGCAAAAAACATAAGAACATTTGAATTTCGCGGGTTACCCTAGTGCACCTTAATAATATTAAGTAGATCTACAGGTCTGTGTGAGTACCACAGATTTTCAATAGAATAAGAAGCCACCTTATACTGGTTTTATTACCATTTAATTGCGGTTTACTTTATTGAATAGCCTGGAAATTATTGTTTAACTACATATTAACTTAACATCGCAAATTATGTGTGCTAGTACTACAGCTTAGCAGTGATCATCGAAATAGTAAATCATCTTATCAATGGCGGGAAGCGTCAATACTGTGCGCAGTTTCCAAACCAGTAGGTATCCGATAATAGATTATTGTCTCTGATTGGAGTCTGTGGTCTACACGTATTGTGTTCTGTGAATGACGTAGGTGTATTGACGTAGATGTGTTTAACCTCAAAGTTGTTATGCTGACATGCCTATTCATTGACAGGCATGTCATCCACACACCCAGCACATAATTTCCGTATTGAGACCAAACTGAGGTTGGTACGTTTGGGAAATCTCTGTCTTTCATTACGATTTTCTTTTTCGAATTCTTCGGTTTTGGCGAAGCTTACTAATAGGTTCCCATTAGCGATCTTTGGCTACGGGATCTTAAAAGACACCTCGTCAGGTGTGTGTCCACACTCATTCTTATTCTTATTCTTTATTGCACACAAAACAACAAAAAATATACATACAATTTGAATATAGCTTATGTATAATGGCGAGCTTAACCCAGAATTGGGTTTTCTTACAGCAAACCAAATTTCGATTGCGAAATTTGCATAAGAGGATATACCTACGTGCATTAACAGTACATTTTATTACTTAATTATTTTTTTATACATACAGTATAATTGTGTATATGTATTGTCATTGTGCCCAAACACTGAAAAAAAAAAAACTTGTCGGTAGGACTAGTTACCTACAATTTTCTTGCACAGATAAACTTTTCTCAATTGTTTGCGGTTCATCGCTGAGTATTTTACTACTTTGGCGAGTATTAGCATTGTATTTATTAAGTCAAAAATGTTTTATAGGTTAGGTTGTTAGGTTTATATGTGGGTGTCTAAAAACCTTTGTTCAGTTACAATAACTAAGTATGAACTGACTGTGGTTCAAGTTGTTTAAGACCTTAGTTTAAACTTAGGACTTGTTTATAGGTTTCCTGGTTTGTTTATAAGTCCTAACATTTAAGATTTTGTACTTCTGTAGTTTGGTGTTTATTCTCTGTTTATTAATTAAAAATGTATAGGTATAATGGCGGACATAAGTCCGCCTTTATTCAAGTAAAGCGCCTGAATGGGTTTGAACCCACGACTTACTGTTCGTAAGTCGGGGCTGCCACCACTTGGCCATCGCTGCTCTAAGGGCATATGTTCGCGGGCCTGTGAACGGTGAGTAATGGGCTAGCTCGCTGTCCGTCCGTCTTATGCCGGCAGGCCGTGTCGACGGCGGGTTCGTGTTCCACGCGAGCCTCCAAGAGATGTCAGCAAACCGGAAGGGCCGATGCCTGCCGGTTTTGCTGTTCGAAAGAGGTATCGCTGCCCTGGAACACAAAGGGCAAAGAAGGAACATGGATGGGTTTTGGTCTGGTAAAATTTTGACACTCTCTTCCACTCCACCCAGCGTCGTTTAATGATTTCCCATCCGAAAAAAAAGAGCTTATCTTGCGAATAAATAAGAAGAATTCTGCCATCCCGGGTGGAACGGTGCTGCCTTTCCTACCATCAATTGCAAACTTTAAAGATCACTGTAACAGATAGAATATCATAAGCAGATGAAACATCACAACAATTTATCATATTGTTAGTAAAAGCTTCCACATTATAAATCAGACAAGCTTAAAGTATGTGACCCACTTGCAAGCTGTGTACATTGTACAGTCACGAGCACTAATATGTATACACTTTGATAAATTTAAAAGCAATTTTCGCGAGAAATAACGATTGTAACTTGGAGATAGGTACATTTTCATAAACATATGAGTTCCAGAATACTATGTTCGTAACAACATGAAATTATAATCAGAACAGTAGGAGAAAAACCTTTTTATAAGTTGTTAAGTGTTTACATATTGGTGCTCGTGACTGTACATACGCCAGCATATCAAGCTCCTCCAATCTGTCAAATTTCTTTAATAGATTTTCAACTCTATCGCTAAAGCATTAAGTTCAAGGTTGATTGGGAAAATTTGACAGTTTCGGGTAGCTTGATGTGCTGGCGTCTGTACGTTGAGCGACGTCGTTGCGATAGACATTGATTAATTATAATGTATGCGGGTTCCGCTTCCCTTATTAGTGACGGTACTGCGCTTGAGTTTACATTAAAATCGGTGGAGCACAAGGCTTTGATGTTTTGGAATTGATTGAGATGATGTAAAGTTCTTGGGAAACAATGCGTGGTTGATTTACATGATGTAACGAGGGTTGGGTTATGGGTATCGTAATGCCTTTTGATTTAACCCTTAGGGGTCCGAATTAAAATGACTTATTGTAGTCTAGGTTTTGCCCGTGATTTTGTGCCGTGAATATCATGTATCAGGTTATCATCTGCCTAGCCTTTTCCTAACTATATTGGGGTTGGCTTCCAGTCTAACCGGATGCAGCTGACGACCTCCACAACCCAGTTAGTACTGGGTAATACGATACCCCTTGGTAAGACTGGTTGTTAGACTTTTTGGGCCACTGACTACTTGTTACCCAGTTAGTACTGGGTAATACGATACCCCTTGGTAAGATTGGTTGTTAGACTTTTTGGGCCACTGACTACTTGTAACGACTGTCAAAGATCTACAAATAACACCCGGGACCAACGGCTTAGCGTGCTTTCCGAGGCACGGAGGAAACTCGGTATGTAATAGGTGGTCACCCATCCTCAGACCAACCTAGGCAAGCACGGCTTAACCTAAAAATCGACCCGAGCGGCTGTTATTATTTAGCCACGAGCTCCTATTTTGTGCGTAAGATTATTACATCTTTAGTTGAGTTAACTTGTTGACAGCTGGTTGTTAGTTAGGTCATCGCCTAGATTATGTAACCAGTTTCGGTTCAGTAACACGGGAATAATTTAACGATAATCGGTAAGATCGAACATAATCATAAATTAGTTTCATATTTTCTTCGTGGCATAAATCTAAACAAAAATGTTCTCTATTATTCGCAACTTAGAAATCACTATACATATAATGTTATGTTATGATCAGAAGTATAAACGCCAAACAAATATTATGGAACCCTTTTCGCAGCAATGCAAATCGGCCGCGACACAGTCGCGATGATTTCGCTAGCTGTGTATCTTCAGCCACGTATATATCCACGATTATGTATCGTTAGTGTTCCCTCTATTCTCCTCTCTTTCATACCCCGGTGAAATAAGAAACAGTCGCGCATTGTCATACATACACTAGCGATGCTGTCGCACTTCTGCATCGCTTCTGTCGCGCGTAGCAAGTGCTACTAACGCGCGACAGCATCACCACAAAATGTCGCAAAATTATAAAATGTCGCGTTAACAAAGCTTACCCATGAAAGTTCATGAGACGAATACGAGTATCAAGATGTCAACAGCCCGAAGTTACAGGAAATTATCCTCATTTTCACAAGACCCCGTTGTTTTGGGATCACACGTGCTCACGGCTTATTTCTTATGAAATTTGATCTTCCTTAATTTATTCATTTGATTTCGGTTGGCTGATTCTCTTGGAGAGTCAGGACAGAAAACGAAAATTTTAGATTAGGCCCGTTTCCTGTTAATGGGCCTTATCTAAAAATCTGACTTTATTTAAGAATTTTGACCAAGTATAATTACGAATTCTGAAGCTTTCTTAGGAAAGCCATCTTGTTTTGTTGCCATAGTACACAGACAGAGCTTATTTTAGTGTGATTTATTAAATGTTTTAAATTGGTTTAATAGGTTCTAGTTTTGATAGAAAAACTCACTAAACTAAGCTAGACCATGGTAAATATTGAAGTGTAATATTTTTCGTTAAACGAACATTTTAGACAAACTATTTATTTTCTAGCCTGCTCTGTCCCACTTCTGGGCGAAGGCCTCCCCCACACTCAAAAAAAAAAAACAAAAAAAAAAACAATTTTTATAAAACAAAAAATAATTCATATCAAAAGCAAAAACATCCCATATAATTATAGCTACTACTTCTATACGTGTGAATTTTGGCTTTCGACGATAAGCAAGGGATGTGAATTGAGCGAAAAATTGGCATTCGGCTAATTCAAGCGAGCAATCACAATTTCAAGACACGTCTTGAGTACAACATGTTGGTAAAACAACATGAGGAAAATTAATACAACATGAGGTACATAAATGATCTTTCGAAGTAATTTTATTTTGGAAAAAGGTCAAAGGAAGACGATTCTCATAATAAAAACATTAGCATAGGTCGAGGTTTATAAAAGTTACTTTGCACGTACTTTTGCTTAAGCGATATTCTTGTGACTTTCAAATTAAAAGTTCCAAGATAGACGCGAAAACTTACATACATAATAAAGGGTGTAAAAAGACCCTTAACGAAAACGAAAACCATATATTCTGCCCATCATTGGGATCATTTTTTTGTTCTGGACCATACCTGGGAACCTTCTAGTTACGGAGATATTGGGGGTCAAAGTTCCAATTTTTTCACAAGTTTTTTTTTAAATACTAGTTTTTAAGGTTCTAACTTTACTCCAATTACCTCCATGGTCCGTTTACTATTCAAAGCATCCATCAGCAATAAGTTTTGAGCGCATTATATTGAGTTTTACCGTAAAATGTGATTTTTGACCCCAAAAAAAAATTTCGTTTCCCAGCAAATTTTTTTGCGTAAAGTTACTTAGTTTGATGTACAGAATGCTTGGTTGACGGCTTGGTGAAGGGTCTGTTTACACCCCGTATGTAAAGCCAGGAGTTTATTACATTATGTAAACTCACGCCTATGTCTTAAGGGGATAGGCGGAAACTACAGACCTCTCCTGCTTCGATCCATCGGAGTATGTAAATACTCCTTTTGCCTAGTCCACGTCATGCATGTCAAAGACAAAGCAAGTGCTAAGTAATGTTTCTATATCTCGGCCTAAAAGCAAAACCGAAGAACGAAGAACTTCGGAAGCAAATCCGTGCAATTCTTAAGGATCGGAAGTCGACCAGTTGAGTGTGGTGTAATGTGGAACATGTACTATGTTTATTGTGCATCACATATTATTATAACTGTTATTTTAGTTTACATCTTATACATATGTCTCTCTAGTTACTTATTATTTAAAGTAATCTGGAAAACGTAGTGGGTAGCATATTTATCATAGTTTAGTATGTAAGTCTTATTATAAACCTGTGATATGTTTCTGTTTGTTTTTCATAAATAAATTAATTAATTTTTGACTCCCAATATCTCCGTAACTAGAAGGTTCGTTCGTTCGTAAGGTATGGTCAACAACAAAATAATTATTGCAATGACGGGGAGAACAAGTAAGTACCTTTCTGCTTCGTTAAGGGTCTTGTTACACCATTATAAACCTGAATGAGTCTCAAATGAACTGGCCAGGTACATTGAGTTTACTGCGAAGTGAGTTCTTAAATCAAAATACAGCCATTTCGTACGAAACTTGAAATATCTCTCTCGAATTTTACGGTTCGTCGAAATTGCCCTAATTTCGGTTAAAATTACCGAATTTGCAGCTCGTTACTTAATATCTCGGTAAAATGGTACTTGGTGATTGCGAACTCATTTTATTTTTACGACGGAATGTGGCTTGGAGCGATGGGACTACTTCGTTATGACATGTCAGCCAGCTTATATATTTTGCTGAATCATACCGACGAGAAATTGATTGTTTATCGATATGTCGTCTTATTTTTAAGCAAAATGTCCCTTTTTAGGAATGCGGAAACGGATGGAGGAATGAGGAAAATGTCGTGGGATAAGTTTTGAGTATGAATGTGGATGTGGGTGGCTATAAGAGTAGAGGAAGACCAAAGAAACGATGGATGGACTGTGTGGAGGGTGATATGGCTAGAAAGGAGGTGACTGCTGAGATGACGAGTAATAGAGAAGTGTGGCAGAAGAAGACATGCTGGGCCGACCCCAAATGAATTGTGATATGGGCAGGAGAATGATACTCTTTTTCAGGGTTCCGACCTTAAGAGGAAAAACGATTTTCCCTTAATCTTTGCTGATATTAGATTTGATATTAGAATTGCTTGAAAATTAAAAAAAAATTCCATACTTCGCGAAATTAAATTAAATTTCACGAATTTGAAAAGGAAATATAAAGTCAGTACGTCATGAAACATGGTAATCATTATTATGTTACATGGATACATTAGCAAGTTGTTAAATATTATTTCAGATGAGATAGATATATTTCACTGCAGTCTGGTGAAATTCACAGGAGTAGCACTTAAGTCCATTGAAAATGTTTAGTGGTGTTTCTAATTATATGTCTCATAATTGTGTTTTTAATTGTATTTTTGTTATGTAATATAAATTGGGAGGTATCCTCCCATGAGGTAGTAACATCGCATTGTAGTTGTTAAGGTGTTATTTACGTAATTTAAATAAATAATTAATCGAATCAAAAAAAAATTAATTATAAATATAATAATTTATAATTAATTTTTTATTATTAATTAAATAAATAAAAAAATAAATAAAAAAAAATATTATTAATTATTATTATTAAAAATTATTTATTATTTTAATTTATTATTAATTTATCGTCATTTTAAAATCGAAGAGCTTCCTGGAGTCATCGATGCCATCAATAATGATCTTCAAAACATCAGTCTGTGGGCTAAAAGTTTTGGACTGTTAGTTAATCCAACAAAATCACAAGCTGTCATTATTGGTGGCAGATACTTTGTCAATTTATTGAGTCATCAGTCACTCCCGCCTGTTATGTACGATGGTATCGGTATACCCTACTCCAAGAAAGTCAAAGACTTGGGTGTATTCTTGGACTGTAACCTATCTTGGCAAGTTCACATTGCTGAAGTAAGCAGGAGGGTGTTTTGTTCGTATCGGTCTCTTAAGCGACTTCAGAAATTCCTGCCTTTTGAAACTAAAATTACTCTTGCTCAATCTCTTCTTCTTCCCCTTCTAGACTATGCTGATGTCTGTTTTCTTGATGCGACTGAGGAACTTTTTAATAAACTCGAACGTCTGCAGAATTTGTGTATCCGCTTCATTTTCGGGCTTCGTAAGTACGACCATGTGTCGGAATTTCGGAAGCAGCTGAAGTGGTTACCTATTCGGCAGCGTCGAGATTGTCACACTCTTTCTTTTCTCTTTTCTCTTCGGGAACGCTTTGACTACCTTGTTCCTAGAGGTAAACCTTGTCGCTCATCATCATCTCTTCTCCTTCGTTTCCCTGCTCACTCCTCAAGTCGGTATGATGGATCATTTACTGTTCGTGCTGTGCGCCTTTGGAATTCACTTCCACACTCCTTGCGGGATAGCCCTTCGTTAGAAGTGTTCAGGAAAGGAATAAAGGAACATTTCCTGTCGAAATGATCAATATGTAAGCAAATAGGATTCCATAGAAAGTAAATTATTAGTATTTATTATTGTGTTAGACATTGTATTGTATACATATTGTATGTATTACGTGTATTATACTGTATGTATGTAGTTTAGTTTATAAAATTAATTAATTTAAGTAATGATGAGATGTTATGTTAATGCACATAGGTATATTATGCAAATTTCGCTATCGAAATTTGGTTTGCTGTAAGAAAACCCAATTCTGGGTTAAGCTCGCCATTGTACATAAGCTATGTTATTGCAATTTGTATGTATATTTTTGTTGTTTTATGTGCAATAAAGAATAAGAATAAGAATAAATAAATAAATTAGCATAAACTATATTTCTCCTCTTATAATAAAATTGTATTCTATTATAAAATATATAATATTTATAGAAATAAGACCAGTACGTAAATTGAGAACGCTGTTATCGTTATCCTACGCTTCGTGTTTTGACTTCTAATATTTTGGTTGATAAAGTTGGAGCGCTAAGGTACTCCGCAAAATTCAAAATTTCTCACGTTTATTTGCAATTTGCAGGCCAGAGTCAGGTTGTATGTTGATTAAAATATGATTCGCGACTAAAACAATTGGCTTTACTGAGTTTTATCATAATAATAAATGACTTTTTCTTTTTCTTTTCTTCTTTTTGTTCCTTCTTACTTCCTCTCTCTGGAGCCCTGACCGCCGGTAGCTTGGACCCTGTTCCCGATACCGGTGGACTAAAATTTTTTATATTTTTAAATGTTTTTTATATTGTTTTTTCTAAGGAATATTTAAAAATGTAATTGTATTTGTATAGAAATAAATAAAGGAAATAATAATGACTTTTTCATAAAATAGTCATTCAATGGGATAAAATGAATTTAGAGGGTTGTATTGATAACATACATAACATCACGCCTATTATCCCCGACGGGTTAGGCAGAGGAGTATCTAATAGTACACCCACATTTCCCCAGTTGTGGTAGTCATGGTTAAGTCCCACGTAATAGGGGGCGAGCCTATTGCCATCAACCGGGCCCAAATCCAGACTCCGTGGCTGCTGCTGATTTCGCCCGACATGGGAATCGGACCAAGGACCATGAGGTCCTGGGTCCAATGGTCCGATGGTCCGGTGGTCCGATGGTCCGGTGGTCCCATGGTCCGGTAGTCCGATGGTCCGGTGGTCCGATGGTCCTGTGGTCCGATGGTCCGGTAGTCCGATGGTCCGGTGATCCGATGGTCCGGTGGTCCGATGGTCCGGTAGTCCGATGGTCGATCACTAGACCAATGAGGCAGCTTCAGACTTCTAATATTTTGGTTGATAAAAGGGAAAATATTGACTCAAACTCAATCAAGATCAGCAGGCTTGCCTTCGGTCAAAGAATTTCCGACCCTACGATGTAAATAACGAAATCTCCCAGAAAATCTTAATCGTGTTCACTTGCGATTACCAACTTTGTTCGACAATTTCCTTTTTCCTTCGAAGTTGGGCAATTTTTTGTTACAACTTTAGGTACCTGTATTACCTACCTATTACAACTTTCCGTTTTCGCGTAGGTATGTACTTTGATTTCGTATTTATTGAACATGATAAGAATGTGAGATTCTCTTATTTTTCTACTATTATATTAATGCGAAAGTTGTGAGGATGTATGGATGGATGTTTGTTACTCTTTCACGTAAAAACTACTGAACAGTTTTGGATGAAATTTGGCACACAGATTCATCCAAAACTGTATCTTGATTAACACATAGGATACTTTTTATCCCGGTAATTACCGAACTTAACGCCGGCTATGCCCCGGGAATAAGCTAAGTCATCAATAAAGTAAATCTAATTAGCAAACATTTAAATTGTTAGATTGCCACGTCAAATTACGCTTCTGTTTTGTTGAAATTTGAATAGTGTTGTCTCTCTCACTCACACGGGAAAACGTACGTGTTATGCTGGATGTGTGACCTCACTCTCTCGCTCGACTTCAGTAGGACCGGTGACCACAAATAAGACGATTTAAACCTTTCCTAAGCAGTATATTATAACCGTGTGGGATTAAATCCATATTTAGATATTATTTTATTTAGCTCATATAACATAGCATAACATCGCCCCTTTGATCCCCGAAAGGTTAGGCAGAGATGTACCTCATAGTACACCCACATTTCACCAGTTATGTTTAAGTCCTATGTAATAGGGAGCAAGCCTATTGCCGTCAACCGGCCCAGTTCTTGACTCCGTGGCCGTTGCTGTACAATTGCTGATGGAGAAACTCAATAAAACTTGGCCTGATCCGGGAATCGATCGCAGGACCTCATGCTCAGGCAGTCAATTTGGCTCACATAATAATATATTCACTTACCTACCTACTTTCTCATACTTTAACCGAGGTCAAGGCATATTTTGGGCCACTGGGCCAACAAAACAACTTATTTTGAAAAGACAAGAGACAGAACGCTCTCCTCCAATTTAATCACAAACTTTGCATAGCCTTCAATAAGTTTACAACCCTGTTTGTGCTCCTGGCTTTATTTCAGTTGTTCTTTAACTTCTGAATTGAACATTTGTGTTAATTAGGCGGGGCCAAACAACAGCCAAGCAATTAGTAAGTCAATACAAACAATGTTATTCCTAAATCCAATAGGTCAGGAACTTCGTAATCGCAACTGGCGTGGGTGTATGACCAGATTAACGTTGGCGAAGTAAAAAGTAGTATGTATGGATCCGGTCAATAAAGCTATAGACCGACCGCTTTAATGAGTCCTCCGCCTTGCCCCGTCAAAGGCACATTAAGCGTCCACAAAGTCCTACCAATAACCCACGGATTATTTGCTTTAAAATAACCATAATCCTCGTAAGTATTACGATACTAATTGAACCAATACGTGATCAACCTTCGGAATATTCCATTTAAATTGATACCTTCGCGAGGACTCATTAAAGCGGTCGGTCTATATACGAAACAGTTTATACGGATCTCTCATTGTACGGAAAATCTATACAAAACGAGGTCATGCTATACTGGAAATGTATAGCTTGATGTGTCTCCGTGTGTACCAGGTGGCGTTCGGTAATTTCTGCCTTTTCTCGAGATCAAAAGGAGTGAGCATGGATGTTCAGTCAATGCTCTGCATTACCTGTCACCACTTAAGAGAAGAAGAGAGATTAACTAGTACTATGAATATCAATTTATGAAAAATGTAATTTCAAGAGCTTGAGATACATCCAGGTTTGATTTAAGTGTTCGAAAAGACATCTATTTATGTGAAGTCATTTCTTCAAAGTCATGAAAATCCTTAAGCATCATCATCTTATCATCTGCCTTACCTTTTCTCAACTATGTTGGGGTTGGCTTCCAGTGTAACCGCATGCAGCTGAATACCAGTATTTTACACGAAGCGACTGCCTAACTGACCTCCACAACCCAATTAGTACTAGGTTATACGATACCCCTTAGTAACTTCGGGCCACTGACTACTTGTAACGACAGTAAAAGATTCACAATTGACAGCCGAGACCAACAGTTAAACGTGCTTTCCAAGGCACGGAGGAAGCTCGGTATGTAATGGGCAGTCATCCATCCACGGACTAACCGAGGCAAGCGTTGCTTAACCTGAAGATCCACCCCAAGCGGCTGTTGTTATTTAGCCACGCGCTCCTCTCATGAAAATTCTTAAGTATAATTAGACAAATCTTAAACTTCAATTGACACTAAGAATACTAGTGCAAGATTGTAATAATATTGAAAAACGTAAATAAACTTGTTCCTTGCAAAATCTATCAAAGTAGTAATACAATTTATGATCATTTTTAGCACGAGCCAACATCATTAGATTATGAAATTACCTCGTCGATATTTTTAGCAACATTTTAAACTTTAGCGGCAGATATCTTGTTACGGAAGGACCAATCTTATTATAGGGAGATTTTAATAGGATCTTAAATAAAATAGCGACCTAAATATATCATCATTCTCCTAGTTTTAACCCAATTCATTAGGGGTCAGTGGGCGGTGCTGCATGTCATCATCTATTACTCGTCATCTCAGCTGTCACCCCCTTTCTAGCCATAATCATCCTTCATACAGTCCTCCCATCATTTCTTTGGTGTTCCTCTCCTCTTAAAGACTTCCTCATTCATACTCAAAACTTTTCTTACCACATTGTCGTCATTCCTTCGAATCACTTGTCCATGCCTAGACAACCGATTAACTCAGCACTTTGCAGTCACCGCAGCCACCTGTAGACTAATTCTTTAAAAAAAAATTGCCCTAGGGTAACAATATTAATAGAACCACATTTTAAATTAAGAATTAGAGAGAGAGATCAAAGTAGCCTTCACAAGTAGATACCTACAACCAACCCAGTTATCGAATTTTAGAAGAACAAGACATGGTTAATCTATGTGATAGCACAATTGTTTGAGTTTTCGTCTGATACTTTTTAAAGGAAACATATAAGGTAGGTTTATAATAATTTTCTTACTTGCACTTTTTCGTTTTATGAAGCCGCCAATTCTATGGGACTGCCTTGTTGAACTAGTGTTCACAAGCGAGGCTGCTGACCATGAGAATCTGCAGCAGTGGGACAATATGGGCTAGCTATAATATAATAATTAATTTCAAGCTCTAGAAAGCTTCTACTTATTGGCTTATTATTTAAACAGCATAAACAAGTGGCAATTCTGAACACATTTTCAATCGCAATGTCTTTAATTTTGACAGTTCAACGACATTCATTGCGTTATTAACGGTGCATTTTTCAAAGACGGAATTTCTTTATTTTCTTTGGCAGAATGCTCAAGAGTTTTATTCATAAGAATATAATTTGACCCTTTGGTTTTAAATACTTACAAAATGACAAAAAACATCAGAACGTCATCATCATCAGACCATCTGAATTTAGTTCCCCATTCCAGCCAAGGAATACTTCTAACACTTAAGTAATTGCGAGCGAATGTTTCATTAACGTTAATCGTTGTCTGTGAGTGCGGGCTTTATTATTTTAAGTGAGCTGTGAATAAAGATCAGTACGAAAGAAACTGGAGGAGCTCGTGGCTAAATAATAACAGCTGATCCGGTCGATCTTCAAGGTTAAGCAATTTCCTCCATCCAGCAATTTTAAAAAATAGGCTCGCTCTCTATTACCTAGGATTTAAACATAACTGGCGTAATGTGGGCTCTGCGAAACCCTTCGGGGATCGCCTAGGTAGGTACTTAGCACGTCCTACACTTACTTTTCATTCACGACTTTCCTATCAGTCCTAAGGTTGTCTGGAGGCCATTCTTGTTAGTGATAAGCTCACTTAGAAACAGTCATTTGTCTGTCGAACTAACTAATGTATCTTCCTCCGTAACATAAGTAATTGTAGACGGCAGTCAGATATTATACGCCTACTTTCTCTCACAAGTGCAAATGACACACTGGACGAGTGGCACTCATCTAGGAATATATTCCCTTTCATTATTATTCTCCTGCGTTATCCCAATTCATTTAGGGTTGGCGCAGCGTGTCTTCTTCTTCCTTGCTTCTCTTTTCGTCAGCTCATCAGACACCTCCTTTCTTGCCATATCATCCTTTACACAGTCCATCCATCGTTTTTTTGGTCTTCTTCTACTCTTATACCCATCTAGATTGATACTCAAAACTTTCCTCACGACATTTTCCCACAAACATTTTTCATTCGTCCTACAAAAATGCTGAGTGGGACAGCCGAGTTTTTCTTTTAAATTCCCATCCGTCTTAGCGGGAAGGTGAAAGAAAACATTCTCACCCATGCGTATTTACTCGTACACATGCCCAATTTAATATATTTTCATTTAAATTTAACGAAATTCTTGATCCAGAAAAAAAAAATCGTGAGAACGGAACGAATTTGTTTTTGAAATTGGAAATATCAAAACACTTCCTAAAATTATAATATTTTTAATACTTACTAAAGTCCTGTCCATTTCAAGAAAATCTAATTTACGATTGCCAAATTGATTTAGGTCCTTTAAAGAACATTAATTTGGAAAGAGAAAAAATAACAGATTTAAAAAAAAAATCTTACCTTAAGGTAAGAATATTACACTATTAAATCAAAATTGATTCATATTTTTCACCCGAATTGAAAAACAAAAGTGACACATGTAAAGATTATGAGAATGAGTTATTAACTGAACGATTATTAATTGATTAATAATATTAACCCAAATATAAACATAAACATTAACTTCATTGAAAATTTAAATAGATGAAAGGAATTTGTGGTAGGTATTAAAGTATTCGAGCAATTCGTGGCCAAATAATAACAGCCGCTCGGAGTCGATCTTCGTGACCACCCATTATATACCGAGTTTCCTCCGTGCCTCGGAAAGCACGTTAAGCCGTTGGTCCCGGCTATCATTTGTAGATATTTGACAGTCGATACAGGTCAGTGGCCCGAAATTCTGACAACCAGTGTTTTACCAAGGGATATCATATTATTACCCAGTACTAACTCGGTTGTGGAGGTCAGGTTGGCAGTCGCTTCATGTTAAATACAGGTATTCAGCAGGCTGCATCCGGTTAGACTGGAAGCCGACCCCAACATAGTTGGGAAAAAGCTAGACAGGTGATGACGTAATGAACCCATCCACGGACCAATGTAAGCAAGCGCTGCCGAACCTTGAAGATCGACCCGTTCAGCTGTTATTATTTAGCCACGAGTTTTTCCAGTTTCTTCCGTAGGTAGGTACTGATCTTTATTCACAGCTCACTTAAAATAATAAAGCCCGCACTCACAGACGACGATTAACGTTAATGAAACATTCGCTCACAATTACTTCGGTGTTAGCAGTAAATATTCCTTGAAACAGGGAACTAAATTCAGATGTTCTGATGTTTTTTGTCATTTTGTAAGTATTTAAATCCAAAGGGCCAAATAATATTCTTATGAATAAAACTCTTGAGCATTCTGCCAAAGAAAATAAAGAAATCCATCTTTGAAAAATACACCGCTAGGCAACATAAATAACGCAATGAGTGTCGTTGAATTATCAAAATTAAAGGCATTGCGATTGAAAATGTGTTCCGAATTGCCACTTGTTTATGTTGTTTAAATAATAAGCCAATAAATAGAAGCTTTCTAGAGCTTGAAATTAATTATTATATTATAGCTATCCCATATTGGTCCACTGCTGGGCAAAGGCCTCCCTCCATTCCTTCAAAAGGTCACAATTCTGTGCTACTTATTTCCAATTCTCAAAGAAGACATCCAGTTCGTCCCGCCATCTCCTTTATAATCTGCCGCGACCCCGTGTAACTGTTTCAGGGCACCAATCCTGAGCTTTACAGGCCCACAGTTCGTTCGCCAAGCCACAGATATGTTCTGCCCAGTCCCATTTAAGTTGGGCAGCCTTTTGAGCCAAGTCAACGATTTGCGTTTTGGAGCGCAGTGTAGTGTTTCGTATTCGAATTAATTAAACTCTCAAAATGATTTATCCCAAGATTGTGTTTCATTAACGTTAATTAACGCCTCTGAATGCGGAAGTAAATATTTACTAAGTACACAGCGCTTTATAACAAACTATGTTCTGCCCCCGACTTCGTCCTCATCGGAGAAATATATCCCATGGCAATGTTTAATAGTGTAGCTTTACACCAGCGATTTTTAAATTGGGATGACATGTTTCGGCGATTACCACCGACATCCAAACTAAGCCTCTTTACAGGTTGTAAGGGACAGCCCTCCCCAGACTGATTGAGTGAATTCAGTATATCATACTAACATGACCGGTACAAGAAATTATTTCAGGAATGTTATGGGAATTCAATAAATTTGATTTGTTTTATTTCCTCATACGCATTTTTTTTGTTGTATCGTTACCGTGGCAAAACGCGCATAACGAACGACAAGCGCGACGACGAGTTCGATGAACTACGTAGCGCTAGGCAGGAAGTGAACAGCTCTTTTCACGCGTCGTCGTTCTTTAGAGTATTTCAACATCCATTGTTTGTGTTTTTTTTTATTTTAGCCGTAACATTTACATAAATTGAGTACTGCGTACAGAGAATGCAATTTTACATTGAAATAAAGGAATAGTAATTGAAAAAACGACAAAAAAAATGAAAATTTTCCTGATAAAAATTCCGGTGGGATATGATTTGAAATAAGGAGCTTAATGCACCCTGTCAGTTTGTGGAGGGCTGTCCCTTACACCCTGTATAATATTATTATAAGTCTGTGTTGTCCTACTGCAGGGCAAAAGCCTTCCATACCACTTTCCACTTGTCCCTTTCTTCAGTAATTAGAGCCCGAATAATAGATCCTTATAATATTAGTATTAAACATTCTTAGCCAAATCGTAAATAATCCAAAAATCTAAAGCAAACGAATACTTTCACAAGTAATCCTATAATACCTTGTAGACTCACTTCTAGGCGAAAAAACATAGCTTATCCTACTTTCCTAGACAACAGCTATCTCGAATCTCAAGCCATATTATCCATAGTCTTTTCACAATTATTTTTCCCCCGCCCTTGCATAACCGTCAAAATTACAATGATCTTAATACTCGTAGCAAAAGGTTGATTTTAGGTTGTTATTGCTGAAGAACTGGCAAGTCTATCAAAATTATAATGATCTTTATTTTACTCACGTAAGGTTGCTTTTGGACTATATCTGTTACAGGTAAAAGAACTAGAAAAGACTTTATTTCGGATCGCCTTCAAGAATTCACATTATGGATAGTAATCCTGCCATTTATTTAAGCACTAGTGGTTTTTTCGTAAAACTTCTTATCCTTTTTTTTTCGTGTGAAAATCGTCTCAATAACTTATATTCTATGCAATAATTTGAAACGTATCCTTTAGTATAGTACTATGTGGAAGAACTAGGTTATACACAGAGAAAGCGATTATTCTACCCCACATTAGGCCCACAAGACGTGTCCAAAATTATCGAAAATAATAAATAAAACATCTGTTTCAAAAGTGTGTTTTTGTATAGCAGATTTTGTTTGCGCCGCAATGTCGTTCACACCCGTATATCATTTTATATCGGTAACCACAAGACTGAAAACCAGGTAATTACAACACAACAAATATTAAAATCGCTAGCAATTTCTCGCTGTCAGATAAATGCATCCATAATTAATTCCCAATTGCGAGCCATCGCTTTTCCGGTAATATTTATTTTGCTACTTGAAACTATTATACAATTTCCATTCATATTTTTATCATCAATCATATTTTTATCGTTCCGAAAGATGTTCTCGCTACATTTCAGAACTTTCATTCAAATGTCACTCAATACCTAGAAAAGAGATTATTTTAGTTTTAAGGCTGTGATCACACTTGGGCTGCCAAGCAAATTTTTTGGTTGTTTCTTTTAATCTCAAATTGTGCTTATCAAATCAAATCACTTATTTTCATAGAATGCAGGTATTGTACAATCGAGTTGTAATACAAAATAATGAACAATCATGGAAGATATCCCGTAAGTGATAGTATAAGTTTAATTGTAAACCGTGAAAGCTTAGGTAAAACAAAGAACAAAGGCAGGTGACCAGGCAATCTGGGGACCACACTTAGAGCTCGCGTACATTCGTAAAAATACTCTCAAAAGATAGGTCTCTGTCAAATTAAGATAAAAGGTAATCACAGCATATTTTTATAATATTGGATTTGGCTAGAATTACATAATTATTTATAACCACACTTGTCGCGCGGGCAAAATCAGAACTAACGCTGCCATCTTATTTTTTCAATACATTTCACAATTGTTTACCAACAGCGCTCTCCTGTCAACCTCAATGGAGCATCAAAAGATCCATATAACACAGTATAAGAGGATAGACAACTACGTCAGCCGTAATGTTATTCAAAAATATTTTCATTATTATACAATCCAATATCTAGACTATATTGATTTAGCCTGTGGAGCCCGCACTTGCAGCTTACATTGTGAAAAAACAAACAAATGAAGCAGGACGAGTTTGAAGAAACTTATTCGACCGCGTTAATTTACACTTGGCCGTTTGACTTAATGCACTAGGCAATCGAATTCGGACGAACGACCACGTGTAATTGCACCATGGACTAGGCAAAAATGAAACATTAATTACAAACTTGAATAAAACATTTATTTTAAGCAGCACAACATTATTATCTTAGAAGAAATTCTTCAAATCAGTGAGAGGCTGGCGGCGCGGGCATGCCACAATCATCGGCATTACCATATTCACCATAAGATGCTCCTCACACATGCTAGCAGCAACTGTACTCAATGGCATTTTTGTGGCCCGTTTCATCTCAGCACGCCTTGATTGTACATTTATCGTGTTGTATACTTCACCACAAAACAAATAGGACTGGTACACAAATAAAATACACAACTATTCACAACAAAACCCCACATCAATATTTTTATTGATCAAGACAGAGAATTGACAATTGACAATTACGACATCTTCTGTTTTGATCATAGACGACATAGTTTTGAATGTTGCCATTTAAGCGTAATTCTCCATAAAAACGTTAAGTACGAACTTCACGTTTTAAATAACAGCAGTCACCAATTGATTTAATTTAGCAAGATGAGATCTAATAAGAGACTGGCTTAAAAGCAAAGAACTCATTTGTATTTCCAAAGATAGGAGGAGTTCAAAATGGCTTATATTTGATAGGACAAAACAGATAAGCTATCAAAGCAATGTAAATGGCTTGTCTTGTAATACTAGGTAGCAAACATCTCATGATACATCTATTACTCCATACTCTATTCACACAAATTCCATATTCTATTGAATATGGTAACTCCATTGCTTCCGTCAATGTTTCTACGTTTTGATACAGCAAATAATTGCGTTTAGATGATCGGATTTAGTAAAATATTTGTTTCTTCTTTTTTTACTTTATTCAGTTTCATAAAAAAAAAGATGTGATATGGAAAGAAAAGCCTCTTAATTGCTTCATTTAATGTACAAATTTTCATTGATGAACGCTTCTGAAATTAAGAGAGCCCAAAACAGCCGATCTTCTTTTATTTCTGTCTTTCCATCGTCGCCCATTCCGACGGCCAAAACCCATGAAAAGAGCCTTATAGGGCCTCATTTGTACCACGGTACGATTGAACTAGCTGAATACATTACAGGCTATAGAAAACACGATGCTCATTTGTCAGTTTTCAATGAAATACAAACACAAGCCCACCGATTTAATTAATGTTGTTTCAGAAGATAGGAATAATTGATTGTAATTTACGTTCATTCAGATGATATTTTGATTATTTCGGTGTACATTTTAGTTGCGTTTTGATATTGGTGTATCATGACTTGGAATTTATAAGGGGTCCTACTCTGGCGCTATATTTTATTAGAAAGAAGAAAAATATTATTCGCACACAACATGCTATGTTTAGTCAACCTTGTAATATTTTGCTTTATTTCCATAAAAAATAAAAGCCGCTAAGCTGAAGTGGGACTGGACTGGCCGCGTTTGCCGTATGCCCAATGAGCTGTGGGCCAAAATAGACACTTTCTGGAGCCCTGACAAAGCCTGAAGGCGTCACGGCAGGCTTCGTAGAAGATGCCACCCACATTAGCCTTGGATCGAAACAATAGGAAGTCATGGGGAGAGGCCTTTGCCCAGCAGTGGGATGACGCAAGCTAACAGTATCAGTATCACCATAAGGTTGAATGTCTGAGAGAAATATCCGTCAGCACTTTATACGTCTAAATTGGCGTTTCAAAGAATTTCTAGATTTTTGCCACCGCGTTCCGAATATTCAGAATTGATATTTAAAAACCTCCATGGCATCAATTTCGCATAGTGGATGAAAACAAAAAGCTTTGGAACACGTACGAACGGTAATTCCGAAACGATTAGTTCACTCGACCGTAAATTCAGTTTTGGAGGAAAAATTTGTACTTTTCTTATTACTCAACACGTCGTGTTGGTGATTTTTTTATCGTTTTGGAATATTGCTTCTGCTTTTCATTGTTTTGGTTTTTGATGTACTTATTGCTTTTGCTGCAGAAGCTCCATAATACGGGTGGAAGAGAAAATATGTACAAAATACTTACAAGTTTATACGGAACCCACGGTGCGCGAGTTCAACTCGCAAAATAGAAGAAACTTTGAAAGTAAAGCAATGTTTGAAAATCATTTCGAATAAAAAGGTACAATTTCGATCACACCTGTGCTTTTTTATGAAAAAATCAAATCCTGCCTACCTTTTGCGGCACATGGTCCTAATCCAACAATCCCAGGTGTTAGACCTAAAAAAAAATATGAAAAGTAGATTTTGTTACATTTTGGGTTTCTTTTACCTCATTCCGAACCCGTGGGGGGTTATATACATAGAAATTTTGTTAGAAATTTAAAAAAAAATCATTAATTTTGACTGTACAATTTGATTTGAGGTATTGCACTTTTGTAGGATAAATCTGTTTTTTTTTGTTAATTCCTATGAAGAATTTCTGAATGATATACTGAATAGGTTATCGTGTGTGCTTCGATGCACCCCCCCCCCCCATTCCACCCTGTATATGGATTAAGACATCCTTCATCTGATTTATGAATGAATATCTTCTTTAACTGAAGACTAACATAGTTTCCATTGATTTTTGTCTTAAAGAATTGGAGCTTACTCAAGCAAAATTTACTTAGAACTACTACTAGAAATAAAAATAATCACGTTAATAAGCGCAGAACTCAGTGGAAAATACCGACCGAATACATAACCTCGTCCTTTTTTACAAGACGGTTATAAAAAAATACAGACAGTACCTCTATATCAGCCTCATTTGAGCGCCAAAAGATTCTTCAAGATCTACAGGTTTGTGAAAACTATTTATTTTAACTCTATTTTCTCACTCACCTCGCAATGTATTATTTTGATAACATTAAACGAAGAAGAACGAAGAAAGGTCAGGCGCATAGTACTAGCAACCGGCGTGCGTGTATGACCAGATGTATGACCGTGGACGAGACGAAAGGAGTATGTTAGGATCGTAGCTGGTGGCGTTATGAGGTTTCTGCTTACCCCTACGAGAAAAAGGTGTGCAGAAAAAAAACAAGCATATTATTTTGTGACTATAATTATAACTTTGAGCTCCCACCAGCTTTAATGAAAGTATTTCGAGTTTATTTGTTTCTCTGGTAACTTCTAATCAACTATTATTCACTGGGGAAATTTGTGAATTTGCGAATGACGTTCTAAATTTTTGAAATGCTTTTTTTTTGGTGACGAGAAAAGTGGCTTTGAAATTGCAGTCAGAACAATGTCTCATTTATTTCAACTGTAGCGGAATATTATTTTGACAATATTGTGTTCAAACTAACCTACGTGCTGTATTATATCTGTGAGGTATTAAAATAACCCTCCTTAATATTAAATACAGGATGATTGGCAATTGAGTGCAATCCTTGAAATGGGTGATACTAGACCTAATTTGCAACAGTTTTGCCCCGATAACTGGTTTTGGAGAAATCGTTTTTTTAAGTTTTTTGCTTCTCCAATATAAACTGCTGATTGAGAGAAATCTACGGCGTTCAGGATGATAAACTGATACTTTTCTTATAGCTCATGAATGAACGAATCCTTCGAAAACCAAACTTGTCGTGCAAATTACAGGAACGACTTCCTTGTAAGCTTTTTAAAATGGTGCCACATTCTATGCAAAATACCCGATAGCATAATATCTTTGGCTGTTATGTACAAGGATCTTTTGGCGCACGGCCAAAGTCGGAACTAACATCGCCATCTTGTTATTCATTATATATATATTATTATTTCAGGAAACAATTACACTAATGTTAACCAACAGTCCCCCCCTTCCTCTAAAAGTCATTTGCACTCCAAAAAAACCTTGAGTAGTGAAAATATGAAAGATTCTATCCGTCTCTAGTCTGTCCTATGTTGGGATTTTTGACTGACAAAGTCCTCTATGTATAGAAAAATGTTGTACCTATCTGAAAAAGCCAAGATTTATTAGAGCGTGAAACTTCGCGAAGAAAGGATGTTCACAGAAAAGTTGGAGAGGTAGTTTAAGTGATGTATGTAGTTCACGGCTAAATAAGTCTTTTTCTTTATTTTTCTTGCTATTTTTGCAACATGTTTTTTTCTAAGAATTTATTTTAGTATCAAAAATAAAGGTGGTTCTTTTTTTAATTTGAAGTGGGCCTACGCTTGACCTGAATCTTGTCATGAGGACAGTGATGAGGTCGATTATGGAACTAGCTAACCCAAAGAAGATGGAACTAGCTAACCTAATTTTGTAATACCCTATTCAGAGGGTATTACAAAAAAAAAAAAAACCTAATTTTGTAATACCCTCTTCAGAGGGTATTACAAAAGGTACACTCTGTTCTTACCCTTTTTCATACTAGTAACTCACTTAGATGTGTAGTAGCAACCACAGAGGTTGGATTTGTGCCCGGTTGATAGCAATAGGCTCGCCCCCTATTACTGTTCGGTTCAAACTTTATGGCGGCTCGGAAGTTAGCTGCGAATGACGGTCTGCGCAGGTATAGCAGTTCAAAATTATGAGCGGTCGGAACATCTAACGTAAAGCTGCGTAGAACACAATTTTAGGTATCAGCGGGGTGCAGAGGACGCATCGTCTTGACTGTATAATGCGCAGACTGTCACTCGCAGCTAACTTCCGAGCCGCCATAAAGTTTGAACAGAACTATACATGGGATTTAAAACAAGACTGGCGAAATGTAGGTGTTTTACTAGGTACGGCTCTGCCTAACCCTTCGGAGCTTACAGGCGAGGTGTTATGTGTCATCTTACGTCTAATCTCTTCCTAAATCTATTTTGGGGTCGTCATCAGACTACAACTATTTTACATGGGCGACTGCCTATTTGATCTCCACCCACAATCATGATCAATACCCCTTGGTAAGACCTTCAGGCTTCTGACCGCCTGTGACGTCTGTCAAAGAATGACAGTCGAGACCAGGGCTCGGAACCGGTTTAAAAGAGCGATAAATTTCGATTAAATACCGGTAAATATATCGGTCCTTGTTTTTATGTAACCCAAATGATAAAGGTTACCGGTTACATAAGAACAAACGGTTTTGACACCCAAATTAACCGGTTACCGGACACGGAGGGTTCTAAGCATGTAAGATGATCATAGGCAAGATTTGCTTACCCTTGATGTTCACCCGTGCGTCTGTTATTACTCTTATCCTCCTCTCCTCTCCTACTTAGCCTAGAGGGTTCGTACCCTCCAGTAGATAAGTTACACGTGCACCTTGTAATTTTCTTTGTTTTACTTCAAAGGTATTCAAAGCTAGAGAGATAAAATTAAGAGTAATTTCTTGATTACATCCATTAAATCGTAGAAATCTGAAGCGTTTTGTCTTAAATGTATATATAATCTTATTTACTTTGTACTTTTACTCGTAAATTAACTATTTCTCTGTCTGGGTCAATGTTAATATTACATTAAGATTGAGAATTGTTTTCTTGAGATTTAAGGCAATATTAGATCTTTTTAAGCATATTTGCCAGTATTTATTTATTACATTTAGTTCAGCATAAGCCATCATCATCTGCCTAGCCTTTTCCCACTATGTATATTGGGATCGGCTTCCAGTCTAACCGGATGTAGCTGAATACCAGTACTTTACATGGAGCGACTGCCTATCTGACCTCAACAACTGCCAGTTAGTACTAGGTAATACGATACGCCTTGGTAAGACTGGTTGTCAGAATTTATGGGCCACTGACTACCTGTAACGACTATCAAAGATCTACAAATGACAGCCGGGGACAACGGTTTTACGTGCTTTCCGAGGCACGGAGGAAACTCGGTGTGTAATGGGTGGTCATCCATCCACAGACCAACCTAGGCAAGCACGGCTTAACCTAAAGATGGACCCGAACGTCTGTTATTATTTAGCCACGAGCTCCCGAGTTCAGCATAAGCCATTAATACTAAATTAAGTACTCCACTCGGTCTTCTCACAGAACCACAAACATTCTAACATGATCGTCTTCCATTCATCAGCAAACAAGTCCAATCCAGGGTTGGTCTCCACGAGAGCATTGAGCATCGTAAGCATACGCGGTATAGGGGAGGTGAATCGAGCTACAGTGCGACAAAATGGGACATTAAACACTATGCATGATTGTTAAGAATGTCTCGATCGTCAGCTTACTGCTGAGCGATTGGGTGAAGAATTTTGCTGTTTTTCAGTTTCTTAAAATCCTTGCTATTGATTGGTTCACCCTCTACATGGAACTTAAACATATCTAGTGAGATGTAGGTGCATCCGTTCAGGGCGTAATGTTATGATACAATTTAAAAACAAGTCATGCATGAAATATTCAGTTAGCTATGTTGGTAGTTCGATCATCGGCATTCTTCGGATGGCAGCGATGTGCAAAGATATTTCTTACTGGACCGTCCGGATTTTAACATTGTAAATTGTTGTTTCGCACATATTTTCAACTTAGTTTTAAGTTATTATTTTTAATACTTCGGCGTGCGTGTATGACTCGGCTGATGTATGAACGTGGAGTAGGCAAAAGAAGGATCGTAGCTTTAGGTATTTATACGGCGTGTAAACAGACCCTTCACGAATCCGTCAACCAAGCATTCTGTACATCAAACTAAGTAACTTTACGCAAAAATTATTGCTGGGAAATGACTTTTTTTTTGGGTTGAAAAATTACGTTTTACGGTAAAACTCAATGTAACGGACTCAAAACATTGTGCTGATGGATGGATTGAATAATAAAATAAAATACATTAGAAACATGTATTTAAAAAAAAACTTGTGAAAAAGTTGGAACTTTGACCCCCTATATCTCCGTAACTAGAAGGTTCCCAGGTATGGTCTAGAACAAAAAAATGATCGCAATAACGGGGAGAACAAGTACCCTTCGGCTTCGTTAAGGGTCTTTTTACACCCATTATTTACTCTCGCAAGCATTTAGTAAAAATATGTAAACCAAACTGCTATGGGATAACTGTTTTTCAATAAAAATCGTTTGAATTGACGCGTGTTTGTCTAACAGCCTCGGGACCGATGTATGTATTACAAGGATAGTTCTCAATCTCAATGGCAGTCTACCAACTACAAACTACGACAAACATAGCAGAACGGTAGAACTGAGCAATTTTTTAACAAAGAACCCTGTCATCATCATCATCATCAGTCTACAGCAGTCCACTGCAGGATATAGGCCTCCTCAATCGCAAGCCACTCAGCTCGATTCACAGCAACTCTCATCCAGTTGCTAACAGCCACCCTGCGAAGATCGTCGCTCTACCGAGCCTGAGGGTGTCCTTACGTTTGCCGATTTGCGGTCTCCACTCAAGAACTCGTCTACCCCAACGGTTATCAGTTCTACGGCTAATATGGCCGGCAGCTTACTTATTCTATGAGCTGAGCTATGTCGACAACTCTGGTTCGCTAACGGATCTCCTCGTTCAGGATGCGATCTCTCAGAGAGTCCTGTAATCGGTGCATTTCAATAAAAGGCATCGAATTTTCGAATGCTCAATTGGGTTAGTGCTCAGGGAGATTGAATTCGCGAAACGTTTGTGCAGACTTTGCACAAACGTTTTGTGAATTCAATCTACCTTTAGATTCTTCATTTCGTAAAGGGTTTGCCATAGAGTCTCAGTCCATCTATACCCAATAAATATTTGCAAGGGATACACCTGATAGACAATCTGGGTTTGAGTGCTATGTGAGATTTGTAGTCAGATCGAATAAGGTTCCACCACAATTTTGTTGATGAATGTTTGTTTTATATTGCACGAACAATGTTACAATCATTAAAAAAATGAAATAACTTAAAGTTACAAACTCAACAATACACTAAAAACGGCGTCAAAAAACTTCTCCTCGACGCTATCAACTGATAATGTCCCCATGTGTGTATAGCAAAGTTTAGCTTCTGGCCAAGGTAAAAGCCAGCCCTTGGGTTACGGGAAGTATCAACGAAGCGTTTTGTTTACGATCCCGTGATAAACTACAAGCACAGAATATACCCATTACCATGAAAGAGCAGGAAAAACGAAATTTTAGATTAATCAAATATGAGCCGCAAGGGTATGCCAGACGTAGAAAGGTACATTAAGTCAAATTCATCACTCGTGAGAGCTACTTGAAAAAGAAATTACTATTTTTCTAAATTTTTCAGCGTCGAGTTAACTGTTTATTTTCAACTAGACATAGTTTTAATGTACAAACTTGTTTTCGTACTTAATTAGCGAGAGAAACCTGCTTCTGAGTTATTAGAACATATTTTAAATATTAAACAATATTATAATACTACATCTTTTCATCACAACAAAGGAAGAATAAAAACAACAATAACATCATAATACCCTGCAATATTTCTGTTATTTTTAATTAAACTATGTTGCTAACACAGAACAGATACAATTCAGAAGGTTACCTCTAAATCACATAGGTATAGACACGCGGCAGCCAGGACGAATGCTCTCGCCACTGTCCTTAAAATACATTCCGTACATACACTTTGTACTGCATCGGGCAGTGTTATTGGGTGTATCCAATAGGAATTTCTCTGCTTTCTGGGCTGGCCACATCTTCCGTTTGCCCGCTGACCTGTGGGATAAAGTAACCACGATGTGGAGCTCTGACACAGTCAGAAAGCGCGGCAGATCTTGGAGGAGACGACAAGACGAGCTGGACAAAACCAACGCCCAGTGGGGCACATTAAATTTGTTCAAGATTGAAAGAAGTGGAAGTCATGTGGGGAAGCCTTTGCTCATCAGTGGGGAGGCACAAGCTGGTAGTAACACCAACCTACTTAAGGGATAACAGAATATGTTTTTTAAACTATGATGTTCGCGTCTACATAATTTTGTGTCCTTTTTACTCGTTGTACGGAGCTGACCTTCTGTCTGTACGTTTTTATTTTGTGTTGCTTACGTCCTTTTATATTTTTAATAACGTGGCAACATCTACGCCCCCTGTTGATACGGACATGGTTCTCAAGGTTTCACATATCTATAATATAAAAATGAATCGCAAAATGTGTTGGTAAGCGCATAACTCAACAACGCCTGGACCAATTTGGCCAATTTTTTTTTTTAAATGTTCGTTGGAGTTCAAGGATGGTTTTTACGGCGAGAAAAATTCGAATAATTGCTGGAAAAACCCTTAAAACAGCCAACCAAGGTAGGGTAGGTAGGGTAGGTAGGGTAGGTAGGGTAGGTAGGGTAGGTAGGGTAGGTAGGGTAGGTAGGGTAGGTAGGGTAGGTAGGGTAGGTAGGGTAGGTAGGGTAGGTAGGGTAGGTAAGTAGGTAGGTAGGGTAGGTAAGTAGGTAGGTAGGGTAGGTAGGGTAGGTAGGGTAGGTAGGATAGGTAGGTAGGATAGGAAAAAGGTGCATTGCAACGCATGCCGGGAACAGCTAGTCTAGGATGAAACTCATAACAATTTATAATAGAGAAACGGCGTTTTATTATATTAAGTACGAACATTGTGAACAAAATATTCCCTTTATTTTTCTCACCTAACCTAATTAACCCTGTACAAGGCTGTAAAGGGTTAATTAGATAAAGACTAAGGCCAGGACCAGGCCAAGCCTAGGACCAAGACCAGCCCAGCCAGCCAGCACAGCCAGCGCATAGTGTTGATTGATGGGGTTGGTTGGTTGGATTTTTGGTGTTAAAGATAGGTGAGAGAGAAAAGACCTTTATTATAAAAATAATTACCATCATAAAATAATGGGTGTAAAAGAACCCTTAACAAAGCCGAAAGGCACTTGTTCTCCCCGTCATTGCGGTATTTTTTTTGCTTCGGACCAGACTTGGGAACCTTATAGTTACGGAGATGTTGGGGGTCAAAGTTCCAACTTTTGCACAAGTTTGTAAAGTAATAACTTTATTTTAAATACCTCCACGACCCCCGTACTATTCAATGCATCCCCCAGCACAATGTGTTGAGTGCGTTACCTTGAGTATTATGATAATAATGAAACAGCAGTGGGGTGCGGTTGTGGAGCTGTTTCGCAAACTATGCTCCACCTCCTAACCTGCCCTCTTAGCCCAAAAGTATGCAGCCAAAATGACCTTTGCTCTGCCACCGACGACGCGGTGGAAGTGGCGATGTTTTGGGCTAACAAAATATAAAATTTGTCGTGCCAGCAATACCAAGAAAACGATTGAGTATTATCGTAAAACGTAATTTTTCACCCCAAAGAAAATTATGTCAAGGAACTTAAATTTATGATCTAGCAAAATGTGGGTGCATCCCTTCAAGGCGTAATGTTATGATACAATTTATAAATCAATCATGCATGAAATAGACAATTAGGTAGGCATGTGGTAATACGATCATCGGCAATCTTCGGATAGAGTTACTTAGTTTGATGTACAGAATACTTGATTGACGGCTTCGTGAAGGGTCCGTTTACACCTTGTATTTACTGATACTATAGGTGAACTTTATTTTGTTCTGTGATTTTTACTTCAACTCTAGGTTGGTTTGTGGATGAGTGGTCGCCCATTACGTACCGAGTTTCCTCCGTGCCTCGGAAAGCACGTTAAGCCGTTGGTCTCGGATGTCATTTGTAGATCTTTGACAGTCGTTACAGGTAGTCAGTGGCCCAAAAAGTCCGACAACCAGTCTTACCAAGGGGTATCGTATTACCCAGTACTAACTGGGTTGTAGAGGTCAGATAGGCAGTCGCTCCATGTAAAATACTGGTATCCAGCTGCATCCGGTTGGACTGGAAGCCGACCCCAACATAGTTGGGAAAAGGCTAGGCAGATGATTTTTACTTCAGCTTTAGCTTTTTTATGTTAGCAAAGGCCTCCAAAGCTAGGAAAATCAATTTTCTTTTGATAATATTCTATCGTATTCGACTGCGTCCAAACCAAAGCCATATGCAAGCAATCACGCGGCTGTCAGGTTCATTTCCTTCGACGAACCTGAATCGTCGCGATATCAGAGCCCGCCTTCTGATTTCTTTAACAAAGATCTTTAATTTATTCATAAACGCGTCGACAATCGTTGTCTTATACGACCAATCGCATTGGTTAGGATGTTGTGTTAGTATTTATAGGTTATAGTGCAGCTTACTTTTTTTTTGTCGCGTTAATGGCATTGTTCGTAGTTATGCCCAACTCGTCACCAAATTTTTTTTCATACAATGAGTGCCGATCAGGATGGTGCAGTAAACGTTTTCTGAAATTGTCTATTGTTTCTGAAATGGCGGTGTTAGTTCCAACCATGGCCTCCCGCCAAAAGAACCATGAAGCACTATAGTTGCTGACAATAAAGATCGCAATATTGGTCATTGCTCTTTCCATAATATCTCTTCGTACGAACCAAAACAAATGAACCATGTATCGTTTTTCATTAGAAAAAATGTTGAAGATCACGATAGATGACGATTCAAGACTTATTTGTAGATTTCAAAGTTACGAACGTTAATAATGTAGGTGGGTCAATGACCGCCATTGCGATCTTAACTGGCAGCAACTATATAACAGACTAGCTGTTCCCCGCGACCTTCGTCCACGTAAAATTATTAAAAATACAATTTTCCCTGTTTTTCCAACATTTTTCATTGCTGCTCTATAGCCTTCCTCGATAAATGGGCAATCCAACACTAAAAGATTTATTCAATTAAAACCAGTAGTGCCCCAGTTTACCGCGTTCAACCAAACAAACAAACTCTTCACCTTTATATATTAAGTATAGATATCATCGCTTATTTTCTCAACAAATCCTCATGAAAACATTGAGAAACAGTGAGCTTAAGCGTTAAAATTAAAAACTAGGAGCTGCTAATACCACGAGTCGTTAGTTTAAATTATATTTTAACTGAGAAAGTTAAGTTTTATAGCGGGCACGTTGTAAAACCGCGTATGAGTTACATGGATGTATGGAACGTGGAAAGTGCTGTTTTAGTACTTTTAGTGCTCTTTATTACAATAATAAAATACTTAAATGGTTCTCAATATGAATTTGTGGCTTTAGAATGAACTAACTTCGTCTATCAATCGTTTTCTTTAATTTTGCAATATTTTATACTGCTATGGTTAGGTTTATTTGCTCATGTTATTTTTTAGATTGCCTGATTTGTTTTAAATTTCAATGATTGTCAATACCTTTTAAGTCAAGGTGTATGTGTGGATATAAAGTAATTTGACTAATTGCATTTTATTTTGGTTATAAACTGTCATGATTTACTTAATATAAAATTGTCTTCACATGGGTTATGGGTATTGATTCAATCTCGAGGCTGTTTGTGAGATATTCTTTAAAAAAAAACAGTAAAGTGCGTGTCGGACTCGCGCATGAAGAGTTCCATATCATCGTAGTAGGCGAGCCCTCTTTAATTTTTAATTTATTTTTATTGTTTGTTGTTTTAGCTTTCCTATAGGTTTTTCTGTAATCTATAGTCAAAGAACATTTTATTTTATTTTTAATGGTTAATTTTCGCCTATTAAGAAAATAATTTATAACTTAAAAACTATTTATTTTAAAATTATAAAATAAAAAATATTTGAGTTGCCCTTTCATTTATTATAATGTTACACGATATAGTGTGCAAAACTTTTTTTTTTCATTTTCTTATTTACCACCTAAAGTGTCCCCCATGTTTAAAATAACATTACACGTCCGTCATTGGATCACCGACTTACATATGTGTACCAAACAATTCAGTCAAGTAGTTTCGGAGTAAATTGGCTATGACAGACAGACAGAAAGACACGCGAGTGATCCTATTAAGGTTCCGTTTTTTCCTTTTGAGGTACGGAACCCTAAAATGCCTAATTTTCTTTGCAAGACCCCGTAATGAAATCCAAGCCAGTAGCGGTTGCAAAAAGACAAGTTTAAAGTATTTAAAAAGTCTTGCATGTCTTCAGCGTCACCTCAAAAATTAAAACTACGTTCGCTAACTTAGCATAACTTTGGAACTTAAAGTAAGCTGCAAAGAGTTTTCATACTCACTTTCTCACGTCTACACTCGCTAAGTAGTGAACAAGTAACTTAATTTTTGAATTTTAAGTTATTTTGCTGGTGCTAAAAGCCTCATTAATAGTTATGAGATGAGTCTAAGAAAAGTCTGCAATGAATGGTGTGCGTGTATTTTTTTTTCTTTCTTTCGTATTTGCATGAAGTTTCGTTTGCGTGAAGTTTAGTTCAAGTTGGAGCTCGTGGCTAAATAATAACAGCCGCTCGGGTCAATCTTTAGGTTTAGCCGTGCTTGGCTAGGTTGGTATGTGGATGGGTGACCACAAATTACATATCGAGTTTCCTCCGTGCCTCGGAGAGCACGTTAAGCCGTTGGTCCCGGGTGTCATTTGTAGATCTTTGACAGTCGTTAGGTAGTCAGTGGCGTAAAAAGGCTGACAATGAGTCTTACCAAGGGGTGTCGTATTAACCAGTACTAACTGGGTTGTGGAGGTCAGATAGGCAGTCGCTCCATTTAAAATACTGGTATTCAGCTGCATCCGGTAAGATTGGAAGCCGACCCCAATATAGTTGAGAAAAGGCTAGGCAGATGATGATTTGCATGAAGTTTTCGACAATTTATTATCAAGACGTTATGGTAAAAATATTAGCCAAGCGGCATGGTTGTGACCGGGTATAACTGTCCAAGGACAACATAGCATTACTCCTGTAAACAGGTTATACGCAGGAGTAAGACGTACGTATAGTACAACCATTTCTCGAGTTATGCTTAAACAGCATCTAATCTGCTATCAACTTTTCGCAAGATGTATGAGTATTTTTTTTTTTAGTGTGGGATGTCATCAAATTCCCTCCCGCTCTGGGCGGAGCGGAAGGGAGTGTCAGACTTGTACTGACCCATCCGTGTTCCTTCTTTGCCCTGTGTGTTCCAGGGCCGTGGTATCTTTTTCGAATAGTCGCGCAGCCCCGGCAGGCATCGGCCCTTGCGGGCCCCTTCCTTGTTGCTGACATCTCTTTGAGGCGGGCGTGGAACACGAACGCGCCGTCGTTGATACGGCCCGCGAGGGGTATGAGTATTTAAACAAGCTACTCCTCTCGCAATCCAAGAACATATGTTCTATGTACTTCATAAATAGCTTTAAAACAAGTAGGAGTACTTTCCCGGACGAACTTCTTACAACGTACAGACGAGGGAACTCCTGCAATATTTCTAAGAACACGCTGACATTTTATAACACGTGTACGAGTAGTTTCTGTACGACACTAGAACTTTAGCTGCACTGATCTAAAACTAACTTCAGCCGTGTTCAACAGATGAACTTGCCGCGGAGTTGGAAACTAAACTTCGAAGTGCATTCTGAAGTTGAAAGCAAAAATGAATTGAAAAAAGAACGGTAAGCTGTGGCTTAAAGAGTTGTTGTTGTGGTTATTTAGAAGTTCTGGTGCAAGTGGTACAAGGATATTCTGGCGCGTGGCCCAAGTCAGAACTATTCGCTCCATATTGATCCGTGCCGCTGTTAGTATTAACATAACATATGTTTATTTAATTTGACAACATTGGCATGGGTAGGTACTTATCAAACACTGGCTGTTAAACTTTTAATTCGATCTTGTCTAATGATTGCTCATTAAATAACGCAGCGTTAATTATTAACAGAACTGTTCACTGCACTTACAGTTTGTGGTGCAATTTCCTGGTTGTGTATAGAGCCTCGCTATCACGAGCAGAGTTCGAGATAACTTAAGTCAAGATAAAAAACAAAATAGAAAGTGCAATTATATCGTTTAGTTTGTTTACCTATAGGGTACTGATTTAGTTACTGACCTGCATTTTTCAATGTCAAATACTAAGAATTCAAATATTTATGTATTTTGTGACAACCTCCTGAATTTTGACGAGGTTGCAAAACTGCACCTTGTATGTATGTACAGACGTCAGCATATCAAGCTACTACAATCTGTCAAATTTCTATAATAGATTTTCAACTTTATCGCATTAGGTTCAATGTTGATTGGCAAAATTCACAGTTTTGTTTAGCTTGATATGCTAGGCCGTACACATGGTGACACAATACATCAAGCTATTCATTTCCGGTACAACATGGCCTCGCTTTGCATAGATTTCCCGTACAATGAGAGATCCGCATAAACTGGTTTTGTATAGCTTGATCGATCGCCCTGCGTACCAAGCTTAGAATTTCATGGTTTTGTACCCCTCTGTCGAGTCAACTGAAATTCCAATCAAAGGATTCTAAATGTTTTAATTTTTTAGTTACGGTTTTATAAGACAATCAAACCACCCATTCTTCCCCTCTGATCAGTAAGTATTTCAGCTGAAAGAAAGTATCATTCCAGACTTTTCAAGAATAGCGGACAAAAAAAATATCTATAACAGAACAAGAAGAATAAGTAATAAAGTAAGGACACCCAATATTAGATATCAGTTTCATGAATAAGGAATAAAATTATAAAATTGACATTAATAAACAGCGTAGGAGTTGTAAACTGGCGAGTAAAATTACCACGTAGTGGGCGATCCTTACCAAACAGGATCTTTATACCCACGTTAAATGAAATTGTGTTTTTGTTGAACAAGTATTCCGTCTTAATGTATGCCCTGCTGCAGCACAGGTCTCCAGCCTGCAAGAGAGTGGGCCATAAACCCCATCGAGCCCCCAGTGTGAGTAGCTGTCTCTGAATTTCTAGTTCTACCCCCAACCGTTTTCCCCACGTTGTTTTCGTTCCCCTTTTTGAAAGCAGTGATGATGAAACTAACAGCGTCTGGCACAAACTTAGGCTTCGCCTTTGGCTTTGGCCACCTTCTACCAAAAAAACCAGCATCGGAAAGTTCCTAGCATGCGCCGAATTTGAACGAACCAGTACGAATGCGCGATATCGCGATTAAGGAGACGTCGCGGGGCAGGGGTCATATTTGCCTGCCGGGGCTGCGGGACTGTTCGAAAGAGATACCGCGGTCCTGGAACACAAAGGGCAAAGAAGGGACATGGATGGGTTTTAGTCAGTAAAAGTCTGACACTCCCTCCCACTCCGCCCAGAGCGGGGAGGGGGGTATTTGAAGATTACCCATCTAAAAAAAACAAAAAAAAGGGGTCACACTTCGAAGTGTTATTATTTTTGACCAGTTGCAAGATAATTTTAATCAACTCGTTAACCCGCTTGGGGACAAACACAAGACCAATACGTAAGTCGTGGCCGTCACCACAGGGCTACCACTATGCAGGAGACACTACTGCACTTAAAACCACTCAATAAGACCTTGAAGCTAATAATATGTGTAAGGGAAAATATACCACAGATATAAAGGAAGTTATTTGCATAAATATTAACCAAACGTAGCTTCATAAGTTGCAGGAAACATTTCCAGGATCGTCACGTTATCCCCACAAATCCTTGGAAGTGCCCCTGGCTGTACTAAAATATAAGTGTTATTAGCTGAAACAAGGACCCTGCTACGTATTCTCATGCCATAACCTTTAAGGCACCATTTACGACTCCTACATTTGGGAGCAGGATAGCCTATTATTTGCCGGAACTGCGGCCCTTTCAGGTTTTTGTAGATCAGAGTTGAGAGGGTCTCACCTATTGTCTTGACTGTTTCTGACACCCTCATAGTCAAAGTTATGATCATTCATTTAAAAACTGACGAAAATATATAGTTTTGGTACATTCAAGACAAAACTAGACCCATCTTCTTCTTTTTAGCGTGTCGATGGCAATCTAAATTGTGTCAGCCCAGAAATGAGCTACTAGTTTGGCGCGTTTGGTAGCGTACATCAGATCCTGTAGTGAACAAACCACTGACTACTAAACCCATATTATGATCATTTTCAGGACAGTTAAAACAATGTGGTCAAAGTGGCAGTAAAAGCAATATCACACAGTGTTAACCCTGCATCCTAACGAATGTTATCGATCACGTGTGTGTACTTCCATAATTTTTGTCACTCATTTTATCAATAGTCTTTACGTCTTCGTCTTTCATCTTTGATTGAAAAGAGTGTCCATGGAGTTTCTTGCCCATTCTTCTCCATAGAGATCTACGCCTTAGAATGGGCAACTACAGTACTTTCACAAGTTATTATGCCTTGTGTCTGTGACTGTAGCTTCGCTCTTTGTTTTTTTTCTGTGACTTTCAAAAGTGCCTGTAATGGTCTAATTAAAATAAATGCTTTGAATTTGAATTTCTTTTTGTCAAATACTGACCAGTTATAAGAATAGTGGCCCCTTGTGTCTATGTCATAGAAAACTGTATAATTTCTAGTGAGTATTTTTTTTCAAAAATAAGAGTTACACCATCGTGAGAAGTGGAAGGAATGGGAGAAGGCCTTTGCTCAGGAGTGGGACATTACGGGCTAACTAAAAAAAAAAAAGACATTTTCAAAGACCAAATGTAACACTGCCTCTTCAATACACTCTACATGCATGTTCGAACTAATAATGTGCAATTACGACCATCGAAGGAGGTAGTCTACAGCAATTTATTTTAAACTAACTTTATTACCTTGCTTCTCCCGTTTCTTAACGATACATCGTGATGCAGGCTTATTTTAATTCTTGTTTAAGTAGTTAGAACGGGCACATGTTTTGATACCCTCACATTTTATGTAGTTAGTGTAGAGGCATTTGATACCCTCGCTCATTTACATATTATCTTGCTAATTGTGTTAATGATGCATTCAGTGCATTCATTAGCTTTGTTTTCTATTTTATTTTTAGTGCCTTGAGTAACATTACTGGAAGATCAGGTGGCATTAATTTATAGGAGAGTACAGAAAAGCAATATAAGATTGGGTAGAATATGATTATGGGCATGCTTTGGGATGCAAGGTTGATATTCGGTTTATAATTTGAGAATTCGGAGTTGAGAAATTAGTCAAACTCTATACTAGTTTTTACTACTTATGTAGCGATTTCTTCAGAATATCCCGAAAAATTCACAAACGGAAGCCTCAAACTTGATCTCATGATTGCTCCCATCGCACCCTTAATAATATAAGATAGATAGATATAAAATATAATATTAGTGATAAAAGAGTCAGAGAAAACACGAACAAACACAAAATAAAGAAAAATTAAAAGTGAAGTAGAAAATTAAGCTTATGAAATATTTTTGTTATAAAACAACCCTGTCCTGCCTTATTTGAAATGCAAGAGCTCGCGCCAAAAGATTGCATTTTAAACCCTCGGTTTACCACAATAAAGTCAGTTTTGTTATTCAAATTGGCAACACTAGAATATTCAGATTTTTTACCGTATACAGTATATTTAGCTTAAGCGGTGTGGAAACAGCTTGTTTTTATTTTCAACTCTTTGTATTAAGGGAAAGTGCATTTTCAATTATTACTATATTTTTACAACAGAGTAATTTTTTATGAGTTATTTTTTCTAGGTATGGCATTATAAATACAGCTTGAGTGAGAACTTCCCAATTCTTCTTGCATAGTTGAGAAAATATATCAGGTATTTTTTAATGATAAAGGGTGGTACCACCTTAGGAGGTTCAGAAGGCAGAACTCCTGGACACAGCGCGCATAGTGGGGCGGTTCCTCTCTCTGGAGCCCTGACCACCGGCAGCCTGGACCTTGTTTCTGATGCCGAGGAGCCATCTCTTTTTTATATTTTTAAATGTTTTGTTTACTTTTTTTTTTTTAATGTAATAAATAAGGGAATGAATGAATAAAGGAAATAATAAGGGTGGTAAAAAAAGGCATAGCACAATCAACCTATTAGTGCTATGTACTAGGTTCCAATTCGTTCTGAATGTTCCGTGACAAAAGATGTCTGACGTGTTTGGGATTAGCGATCGCGATTTACTTTTGTATCTTTTGTTAGAAGAGGAAGAAAACGACAATGACTTGTTTTTATTATACAAGTCTAGAGAGAAAAACCGACAAGCCACAAGTCCAATGCTGAAATGCATCGTGCGTTTGCGTTTATCAGTTTTTCTTCCACGGAATCGGAAAAACTCATTTTTTGAGAAAAATTCAACGTGTTGTCGCTCCAACGTCGGTGGCACTACTGGATCTCCAGCCGGGAAACACATTGTCTGCCATCGTGCGACGTGTAGTCGGGCGACGTGTCGCTAGCTGCGCAAGGTATTTCATAGAAACACATAGAAACCAATGGATTCGGAGCGACACGTCGTCTGCTGCTGCTGTGTGCAGTCGGCTACAAACTCGTACCTTAAAACTGATCACGTAAAAAGTGGGAAAGGAAATCCTTTCCCACTTTATACGCCGATAAAGATGAAATAAACATTTGTTTCAGTATGCACTGCTCACCAATCATTTACCTTCAGTAACGAAGGGTCAATTTTTGTAAGAGGTAAGCCGGAGTACATATCTTGTGAGTTTATTATTTGTCTATAGAATACTGACTGTGCCATTTTTTAAAGGGAATCCGGTAGCTATCGAGTTGTATGGAACCTTCGCCACTGTTAACCTTCTTTCTAATCACAGTTTACCCAACATAAGCAACATCTCATTAGCGACAGGAAAACCGAACCAGTACGTACTTGCTTAACGAAGCGATGGAGGAAAATATCGCCCAGTCTCCGATTACGGTTAATGTAGGCTCTGACACGCCCGCTAAAGCTTATCGAGCGATACCCCATTTGTCAAAATCTTTCTTGTCGGTTAAACGCTGTGGGGTAACATAAATTGTAGGACATTGATCAAAAAAATGTTCGGCATGATGGGACTGTTCTATTTTGATAAAACAGAACAGTTTATCTGCCTTAGCAGTCTTCTGCTGGACATAGGGTCTTCAAACGCAAACCATTTATCGTGATCTTCGCGGCAACTTTCATCGAGCTACTCCCAGCCACTCTTAAAACCACCTCGTCACAATTGACTTTCAACCGATCTTCAACTGATGACAAAACTGGTACACACACGACTTTTGCAAATTTTGATTTACATTGGTCAAGTGTTTAGCGAAGTACACTGTCCACAGTAAAACGTCACTGTCTAGGCGCTCGCCACTCGCCACTGTACTTGTAGTTTCTACTGTCCTTGAATGATGTAAATCAGAGCATGCTACGAGGTAATGCACGACTTGCTTCGTCAAAGTCGCTTTTATAGCGTTTCAAGCTGTCTTCGGGCAAAATTAACTTTAACTATTTATGTATACTATTACGTATTCGACTCAGGATTATTATTATTGAGCGACGAAATCTAACGAGCCATGAAATGACTACTGAGCGGATATTCCTTCAGAATTGCCAATGAGAATCTAAAATGATAAATAATTTGTAGTAGGGTATAGAACACTTTCCGGCAGGTTATTTGAAGGAGACTATTTTACAACATGCCAGAACTTATACAGGTTGACTGGTAGTTAGTCACCGACACTTAAACATGTGATTGCACTCATGATAACAAACAACTTTCCCAAAGAAACATTTTTTTTTAATATTTATTCACTTTTATCACAATAACACAAAATGAAATGAAATTCGCGCGCGCGCGCCTTTGACCTGTCAGCTGTTAGCCGCATGACACCGTTCTGTCTCATTACTACCGTTTTGGGAAAACAGTTTTATAATAAAAATATATCATCATGAACATCCACACTCAGTCTGACTTTACCCACTGCTGGGAATAGGCCCCTTTTTTATTTGTGCCAGTCTACCACGGTCCGCTTCCAGTCTAACTGGATGGAACTGGATATCAGTATTTTAATAGAGCGACTGCCTATCTAACCTCCACAACCCAGTTAGTACTGGGTACTGGGTAATACGATACCCTTTGGTAAGACTGGTTGTCCGACTTTTGGGCCACTGACTACCTGTTACAACAGAGTAGGTACTAATTGCGGCCTGCCCCTGATATATATATTGTAATTTCATGTTGTTATGGTTATAATATTAATTGGCAAAGGTAGGCAAAGGTCTTACCTCAAAGATGCAATCGTTATTCCACGACAAAACTGCTTTGTTTCATACTATGGGAAGATAATTATGTAGATGGCGTTTATATTTATGCTCCATCATGATAAATTCACCGACCATTAAATCAAGTATCACTTTCCGGAACACAAAGACATCTTATATAAATGATGCTTCCGATCCCTAAAAATGTAAATAAGGAAGTGAAGCCACATCTCAAGATAAGGAGACGAAGAAAATTCAATTTATTTAAAAGTCGGGCGATCCGTCAATTTGATCCCGTACTAGAGATCCGCAGAGGAAACAGAATATTTTTTTCACGCTTTTTTCAAGCCGCAGTCAATATTTTTATACGGAACCAGAACCATGTGCCTTTTAATATATGATTACGTAAGACGCGGAAAAAGGTTCTAGCGCACATTTAATTTGTGTCAGAAAACCCGAATTATTTGAGACTTGGGATCAATCCCTTTGCTTATACAACCTTCATCATATTTAAGGTTGTAGCCATAGGGTTAATACAGATAATAATATCTTTGGGAAACAATTTTTTTATATTCGAAATTATATACGGATTATATATTATATATTACTATGGACCCACCGCTTTAATGAGTCCTCCGACTTGCCGATGACATTACATGACATTTATTGTTTTATTTGCATTTAAAACAATTTCGATATAAAGTTCGTCAATGACGCGGCTTACTAGTCTTTAGGTAAATTTAAAACAAAAAATTAGCATTTCAGTAACTTTCTTTTAACATTTTAATTTATACTATAAACCGACCGCTTTAATGAGTCCTCCGCCTTGCCCCATCAAAGGCACATTAAGCGTCCACAAAGTCCTAACAATATCACACAGGTTATTTGCTTTAAAATAACCGTAATACACGTAGGTATTACGATACTAATTAAACGAATACGTGATCAACCTTCAGAATATTCCATTTAAATTGATACCTTCGCGAGGACTCATTAAAGCGGTCGGTCTATAAATATCAAGTGTTTCTATATAAGCTATGGCATATTAAGCAGTTCATTTAGTTTTTTTATTATTATGTATTTTCTAGAAACCTTAAACCGGTGGTTTTTAAACTTGGAATAAAACTATACTAAACTTTTGTACCAAAACTAACTTGCAATATAATTATCGTTTTACATCACAATAGCTGCTCCCAGAAAAATAAATATTAATGTATTTATTTTTTAGTACGAATACTTTCACAGAATACATACGGGGTGTAAACAGACTCTTCACGAAGCCGTCAACCAAGCATTCTGTACATCAAACTAAGTAACTTTACGCAAAAATTATTGCTGGGAAACGACTTTTTTTTGGGGTGAAAAATCACGTGTTACGGTAAAACTCAATGTAACGCACTCAAAACATTGTGCTGATGGATGGATTGAATATCACGGGGGTCGTGAAGGTGTTTAAAGTAAAAATCTTACATTAGAAACATGTATTTAAAAAAAAACTTGTGAAAAAGTTGGAAGTTTGACCCCCAATATCTCCGTAACTAGAAGGTTCCCAGGTATGGTCTAGAACAAAAAAATTATCACAATGACGGGGAGAACAAGTACCTTTCGGCTTCGTTAAGGGTCTTTTTACACCCTTTATAAAAATATAAACCTGATGGTAGTTTTAAAACTTGGAATAAAACTATACTAAACTTTTGTACCAAAACTATCTCACAATATAATTATCGTTTTACATCACAATAGCTGCTCCCAAAAAAATAAATATTAATGTATTTATTTTTTAGTACGAATACTTTCACAGAATACATATAAACGTAGGACATCTTAAACTTAGTCATTTATATTCAGTCCTTCATTACTGAAAAAGGTTTAAAAATATCCTTAGGCACTGTAATTTACGAAATGGGAAGACAGAAATCGTGGAAGTGTGAATCTTTTGTGAATATTTTAGTGAAGATTTAGAACAAGAAAAGTACTTACTCTCCTTCTGGGGCAGTCGGGTAAAAACGGGCTATAGAATTTTTTAAAGAAATAAAAAATACAATTGTGTTAACGCATATGTATGGTACATAGTTGGAATAAAGCGCCTGTGAGAAACTTTGCAATATTACGAGTAATTACAAACTGGTCGCATATTTGTTTGATCCATATTTGTTTAAAATGGTATATATAACTAATTCTAAAGCTTTGAATAATTTTCAACGCGAAATCAATTTACAATCACCAAAACATTGTTTGTTTACATTCTACAACAAACAAATATGGCGGCGCGGGGCATATGACGTTCAACATTATATTGGCAGCTTTACTTCAAATCGTCGTAAATACACTGTACGGTTTTAGATTTAACAATAGAAAGGAAAAACACGCTTTAGAGTGACGTCTTTTTATTTTCGTAATCTTCTCAGCAAATCATTTAATTTGATATCCATAAAATGGGAATGCATAAAAAATAACTAGTCCGCTATCTTTGGGAGTCCGCCATTTTGGATTTATAATAACGTCACTTAGCTAACCATGCTTTGTCATCCAACCTAAACATGACTACGGCGGGGAAGTGGCTTTATCGCAAAAAGGGATTTGGATGGTGTGACTGTCTGTCACGTACTCCTAATTATTAAGCAAATATCTTAGCCATGATTCTTATTTCAAAATCATCACACGATATACGTCACGTGCAAAACATTAAACCTCTACTTTATTGCTTGACAAGTTCCCGTAACTAACGATGGAGCGTCCTTTATTCCTTTTGAATTGTAAAAACCATATTGCATCACTTGAAAACCCATAAATTCTTTACTGAATGGGAGACGCACTAGAGATAAAAGCTAGTTGACAGGCCATTCAACAAATTCTAAAGAAAATATAAAAGTAACTGACTTCTAAACGCATTTCTGAATACTGCAACATGTGTTTGCAATTTACTCAAATCTTGCGCGTTCGAAGGGCCCTTAAAACAATTGAGACATTTGGACAAAAAAAGGCCATAACACGAATTGAAGGATGACCCATGCGGGATGTGTTGAGAAAGACGGTTGGCAGGAGAAAGCTTGGAGGCAACTCGTGGCAGTTGGTTGGAAATCGCGAGAGAGTCCACACGAGAGGCGAGTCGAGCTAAGTCAGGAAGCCGGTCTTACACCGCTATAGGGTCCGGGCGATATAAGCTATTTTAATTAAGTTAGGAGACGTTGTGATAACCGAGAGCCTATGTCCAAGTGGGTTATCGTAAGAGTGCGATAATTATTGAATAAGTCAAATATAGTTGGGTTACAAGCCCTGATTAAACTAATCTAGTGTGTGTGTGTGTGTTTGTTGGTGAGCCACTGGGTGAGTCCTTTATTACAATAATTATCCTAGGCTGATGTTGTAATTGAAGTTCTTAAAACTACACAGACAGAAACGTGTTGCTGGGGAGTTTGTTGCGCCACTTCTTCTCCTCAGCTCCAACACTAGGAAGTGGTGAAGGGCGGGCGCTTTTGGGGCTGTCTATAGGGTTTCAATAGAGTGTATCTCCAACTCTATTGCAAAATGGTTCTTGAGTAATGATATTGACTCTATAATCTGTTAATTCTTGAATTATATATTCATTAGCTCTAACCAACAGTTCAGCCAATTTGCCTTTTGAGTTTTGATTCTCAACCCTATTATGACCAACCATATAGTGATTTTAGAATAATATGTTCTTTATCTCTGATAAATGATTCGGTCAGGCTGACACGAACACGAGCCTTGCAGATACGCTAGTTGTACAAAGAGAGCACATGATCCATGGGGTGGGATTGGAATGGTTTGATACCACAACTATTATATAACCAGTCTATGGACTGTTAGGGACCATGTCTACTAGTTAGCATGATGATTGACGTTCTGCCGCTGAAAAGCCGCTCTTGTCACGTTCACCAGTTCGAAAGAGCTGCTAGGGACAATGCTCACTAGGAGCATGATGTCGACGCTTTGCCGCTGAAAAGCCGCCTACGTCACTTATGGAGGTGTTGCTCTGAGTGCTCCAGGTGTAGATGTGAAGAATGGTGTGAGTCACGACTGACCAACTACCTATTACGCTAGCGTAAGGGTTATTAACAAGAACTATTGGTTGGCATATGATTATACATTGCATCTCCCAGTTTTGTTTTACCCTTCTGAAACCACTTTCAATATATTTCATAAACTATGAATTCCCTAATCTAATTTACTATATCTTTCAATCCTTTCCTTGTTCTAATTATGATACGAGGCATTGGACTTCTTCATGTTAAGGAATTCAGTTCTCTTAGTCGGCGGAAAAGCGACCAGTCACGGCCGAGCTTTACGGTGTCGTGCGGACGGCGGGGCGCGACACGCTACCGACAATAATAATATATTATATTATATACTAATATGATTTAGGAAAAACGAAAATTTTATCAGCCTAGGGTAATTTAGGAACAGTCACATGTGGTGCTGCGTGACCAGGATTCTCGTCATTAAATGCACTGATTCACTTCAGTGCAACGAGAAAGAACAATGTATGGGTTACTACAATAAAACACAACGTATTTTTATGGTTCTAGAAAATGTAAGAGACGGCTAGAGTTACAACGGTTAAAATAACATATTTTTAATTGATTGAGGTGTTTGAATTCTTCAACCACTGGCAGTGGGTTCAATTCCCGCATGATTTATCAGTGATATACTTGCACTCAATTGCCATGGATTTTGGGTTCGATTCTCGCCTGACGCGATAGTTGATAAGTATATGGATTCCTGTGTCACGGTATGTGGGTTCAACTCCCGCATGTTTCGTAGGTTTAAATGGTTTTGGTTCCGATTCTAGTAAAAGTGGGTTCGATTCCAGTATTCTATGTGTTGAGCTATACCTACTTTTAAGTGGGTAACAGTTCAAAAGGTTGTTGCTTTTATTCCAGTGTGACTTTAATGATGGGTTCGACTCCCTGTTGATGAAGGTTTAGTGTCCATTAGTACTCTTACAGATTTTGAAACATGTTTGCAAATGAATGATTTGTATTGGTACGAGTATGAGTGCGTGGATGAGTGAAAGTAGTTATAAGATACGCCCTCAACTGTGGGTAAACTTTATATTGTTACTACTTAGATACCAAGAAGCATGAAACTTACAAAAGGCAATCAATGCATTTAGAGTTTAATTAAACTATTATTATAGAAGGTTAACCTAAAACTTTCCGACTCTGTAACGTGTGTCATATAATTGGACAAATACTCGTGTGGACTTATTCCGAATTCCAGGATATTTTAAATCTTCGTTTGGCTGTCACTACGCTTTGTCTAAACCTTTCGGTTGTGAGTTGCGGTCGGGTCAAAGCTTCGCCAAATTCAGCTGACATCGGCTGACTTCAACGGCAGCCGTAGCGTGGCTCCAGTTACGAAGCTAAGTTCTACTTTTATTAAACGCTATAGTTACCCGTTGTCACGCGGTATGACTTCGTTTTCTTAACAATATAATTATATTGTTTTGAGCTACCTTATCAGTTCCAATATTGGAGTCTACCAGATAATATTCTTGCCAATATTTCAAGATCCAAGTCAGGAGATTACAACACTGTGTCCTAATAAGCCAATAATTGTTTAAATAATCTATGGTATCCACATTTGAAAGTTTATGTCAAAGACAAGATTTTTATTAGCTCAATGAAGGTGCACAAAATGTATTGTCATTTTAATTTTAGATAGGCTCCTATTCTTGCAAATGATCGTTATTTAAAATTACATAACATTCATTTTCTAATACAACCTTCCACCAACTCTACCTGGATTTCAGAACTGCTCTTTCCTCTTAGAATCTGAGGGGGGCGACTATTGGAATAAAGTCTAATATGTCTATGTGCGGACTATTTCAGCTACTCCTGAATACGACTACGAGCAGCTGACTCAGCGTTGAGGTACATTGGGGAAGGCCTCTGTCCAGCAGCAGCCGCGGTAGGCTGAGTTTAGAACGAGGGAGCACCGTAGGTAGCGTCGCTCGATAGCACAAATACTCTTATAAAGAGACTCTGGTATGTAAAACTAAATTATAAGCATGCACAGGTCTTCTGCAATTACCTGAAACGAGGTAAATGCCAAAAGTATCTTGAGGGAGAATAATTTCAAATACAAGGATGATGTATCGATTAAACGATACTTCTGCGAAACTAAGCAAAATTATAGCAGACGATGCATCTTAATAGATTGCTGTTCCAGTTGGAACAATTATAATAATCTGATTAGGCGAACATAACAGACGGGTGTACTTAATGTATTCTTTGGTACTGTCATGAAACGGCGCAGTTTATCCTATTGTGAAAGCTCATCCGCTGTACTGCGTCACGCGTCTGATTTTCAGAGGGGGGAATGTGACTGTCTGTCACGTACTCCTAATTATTAAGCAAATATCTTAGCCATGATTCTTATTTCAAAATCATCACACGATATACGTCACGTGCAAAACATTAAACCTCTACTTTATTGCTTGACAAGTTCCCGTAACTAACGATGGAGCGTCCTTTATTCCTTTTGAATTGTAAAAACCATATTGCATCACTTGAAAACCCATAAATTCTTTACTGAATGGGAGACGCACTAGAGATAAAAGCTAGTTGACAGGCCATTCAACAAATTCTAAAGAAAATATAAAAGTAACTGACTTCTAAACGCATTTCTGAATACTGCAACATGTGTTTGCAATTTACTCAAATCTTGCGCGTTCGAAGGGCCCTTAAAACAATTGAGACATTTGGACAAAAAAAGGCCATAACACGAATTGAAGGATGACCCATGCGGGATGTGTTGAGAAAGACGGTTGGCAGGAGAAAGCTTGGAGGCAACTCGTGGCAGTTGGTTGGAAATCGCGAGAGAGTCCACACGAGAGGCGAGTCGAGCTAAGTCAGGAAGCCGGTCTTACACCGCTATAGGGTCCGGGCGATATAAGCTATTTTAATTAAGTTAGGAGACGTTGTGATAACCGAGAGCCTATGTCCAAGTGGGTTATCGTAAGAGTGCGATAATTATTGAATAAGTCAAATATAGTTGGGTTACAAGCCCTGATTAAACTAATCTAGTGTGTGTGTGTGTGTTTGTTGGTGAGCCACTGGGTGAGTCCTTTATTACAATAATTATCCTAGGCTGATGTTGTAATTGAAGTTCTTAAAACTACACAGACAGAAACGTGTTGCTGGGGAGTTTGTTGCGCCACTTCTTCTCCTCAGCTCCAACACTAGGAAGTGGTGAAGGGCGGGCGCTTTTGGGGCTGTCTATAGGGTTTCAATAGAGTGTATCTCCAACTCTATTGCAAAATGGTTCTTGAGTAATGATATTGACTCTATAATCTGTTAATTCTTGAATTATATATTCATTAGCTCTAACCAACAGTTCAGCCAATTTGCCTTTTGAGTTTTGATTCTCAACCCTATTATGACCAACCATATAGTGATTTTAGAATAATATGTTCTTTATCTCTGATAAATGATTCGGTCAGGCTGACACGAACACGAGCCTTGCAGATACGCTAGTTGTACAAAGAGAGCACATGATCCATGGGGTGGGATTGGAATGGTTTGATACCACAACTATTATATAACCAGTCTATGGACTGTTAGGGACCATGTCTACTAGTTAGCATGATGATTGACGTTCTGCCGCTGAAAAGCCGCTCTTGTCACGTTCACCAGTTCGAAAGAGCTGCTAGGGACAATGCTCACTAGGAGCATGATGTCGACGCTTTGCCGCTGAAAAGCCGCCTACGTCACTTATGGAGGTGTTGCTCTGAGTGCTCCAGGTGTAGATGTGAAGAATGGTGTGAGTCACGACTGACCAACTACCTATTACGCTAGCGTAAGGGTTATTAACAAGAACTATTGGTTGGCATATGATTATACATTGCATCTCCCAGTTTTGTTTTACCCTTCTGAAACCACTTTCAATATATTTCATAAACTATGAATTCCCTAATCTAATTTACTATATCTTTCAATCCTTTCCTTGTTCTAATTATGATACGAGGCATTGGACTTCTTCATGTTAAGGAATTCAGTTCTCTTAGTCGGCGGAAAAGCGACCAGTCACGGCCGAGCTTTACGGTGTCGTGCGGACGGCGGGGCGCGACACGCTACCGACAATAATAATATATTATATTATATACTAATATGATTTAGGAAAAACGAAAATTTTATCAGCCTAGGGTAATTTAGGAACAGTCACAATGGCACAGAGATGGTTTATAACCGGGATTACCACCCATGATACATTGTAAGATCCCACGGGACCATTACCGAACTCCACGCGGCATAAGCTAGTATGCTAATAAGTACACAGACAGACAGGGGTTTCTATCTCCTACTTGTTTGTTACCTTTTCACGCCTAAACCACTAAACCGATCATCTTGAAATTTTGCATATACGTTGTCAGGTATACAGATATGGCCATAGGATAACTTTCATCCCGAAAAAAGTACTGTTCCCGAGGAAAACAACAATAACATTATTTTGATTATAGATGGAGCCACGTGTTTTTCGAATTATATTATTACAAGCAGAGTGTAACTCTAATGGATTGACAAATTCTAAATGAACGCGAGCGAAGCCGCGGTTAAAAGCTACCTAGTGGGTAATATAATGTTTTATGAACTTCCTACATTCAAATGTTTTATCAAAATTGAGGGTTATGTCAATATTGGTTCATCCTTTAGTAGAATTTAGACAAATGTTTGAGCTCTGCTTGCGGTATGAGTGATAATATAAAGTTCGGGATTTAGGAGGTTACCATACTTCGGCTAACCGACACGCGACGTGTTTCTGGCGCAAAACAAGATAGCTTTACTTACATTGTGGCATTCCGTATTTCTTCCATACGATACCCCTTCGTAAGACTGGTTGTCAGACTTTCGGGTCACTGACTACCAGTAGCGAAGGGTAATATTTTGTAAGAGGTAAGCCGGAGTACAGATCCTTACTGTTTAGAATATTATTTGTCTAAGAATACTTTTTTTTTTCTTTTTACGGATGGGCAATCATCAAATGAGTCCTCTGGGTGGAGTGGGAGGGAGTGTCAGACTCTTACTGACTAAAACCCATCCATGTTCCTTCATTGCCCTTTGTGTTCCAGGGCCACGGTATCTCTTTCGAACAGTCCCGCAGCCCCGGGTCTAAGAATACTGACTGTGCCATTTTTCAAAGGGAAACCGGTAGGAATCGGGTTGTATGAAACCTTCGCCACTGACTGACTACCTGTAACGACTGTCAAAGATCTACAAACGACAGCCGGGACCAACAGCTTAACGTGCTTTCCGAGGCACGGAGGAAACTCGGTATGTAATGGGCGGTCACCCATCAATGGATTATCCGTGGCAAGCGCGGCTTAACCATAAGATCTACCCGAGTGGCTGTTATTATTTAGCTACGAGCTCCTGTTAATGCTGTGGGCAAAGAAAGAAGTTAACCAGTTTGCTCAAGCTAACTGAAATTTTATCGAGTTATCTTCATAATTATGATAAGTCTTATTTTCTTCATCCGAAATATTCTGAAAGATTCTTTAAAAGTTAACACTTTTTGAGTTCGTTAAAAATTTCATCTAAAAATGTCTAGGATTTCCTGAATGCGGTCAACGAATTCAGGTTAAAATGAAGCGAGGAAATTGAGTTTTAACGACTGTCGACATGAACTTAATTAACATGAAGGTTTCGTGTTAATAACAGCATTATTTTGCGGTTGAAATATTAGTAACTTAGATAACATAACATCACGCCTGTAATCCTCGAAAGGAAAAGCGAATAGAAGGCACCTCTTTTTTTGGATGGGAAATCATCATATAACCCCCCCTCCCCCCCTGCTCTGGGTGGAGTGGGAGGGAGTGTCAGACTTTTACTGACTAAAACCCATCCATGTTCCTTCTTTGCCCTTTGTGTTCCAGGGCTGCGGTATCTCTTTCGAACAGCCCCGGCAGGCATTGGCCCTTGCGGGCTCCTTCCTTTTGCTGACATCTCTTAACCATCAAGGCACCTTCTCTCCAAATTCCAACTGTGTGGTACCAACAGTCTCGGAGTAGTGACATACAAGCGGACAGGACGAATCTACATTTAAGTTTTCCGTTTTTGCCATATGGCAACGGAATCCTAAAGACAAGCTTATACATGTTAAGTACATCCAAGCAGCTAATTTCCTCAAACGTACCACTCCCTTTGAAAACCACAAAACAACCCTCATAGTTTTGATTCCGACAAACAAGTTACTTTGTGGCTCAAACTGAAAGGATCTGCTAACAAGCCGACCGAATAATTGGGAGCTAGCTTTCGCCCGCGGCTTCGCCTGTTTGATGGTCGGAAATTGAACGACGGGAACGTACTACTGGTCTAATAAGTATCCTATTTCCTAATTATCTTCTTTTTAGCGTGTCGATGGCAATCTAATTAGTGTCAGCTCAGAACTGAGCAACTAGTTTGGCGCTTTCGATAGCGTCCATCAGTTCCTGTAGTGAACAAACAAAAGATATTAAGTACCCCATCGTTTGTAGAACAGTCCTAATTATTGTTATTTATTTTTTCCTGGTATTCAGCTGCATCCGGTTAGACTAGAAGCCGACCCCAACATAGTTGGGAAGAGGCTAGGCAGATAATGGATTCCCTAATTAAGATCATGCTCTTTCATCTTTTTGGTGTGGTTGGTGCCTAGCCTGTCAGAGCTTTTATGCATGAGCCTCTGACTTGGCTTCACATACCGTCGAGAAATATCTCTCAGGCATGCTGGTTGGGTTTCCTCAAGAAGTTTTCCTTCAACGAACCAAGTGATAATTATACAATACGCAAATGAATCCGAAAAACCAGAGGCGCGTGTCTAGGATTCGAACTTGAGACCTATGAATTGGCAGTCCGACGGTCACACCACTGATCTATCAATGCTCTTCCTGTGTACCACAATTTCATGGAAATCCTTTCAGCCGTGAAAATGTAACAGACAGGCAGACAGACACACAGACACTTGTTTTCGTATTTGTATATTACTACGGATGATTTACCAGCTCGACACGTGGTGAACTCTATTCCTTATCTGTATTTGAAGAGGGCTTTGCCCTGTAGTTAAGGCTGATATTGTTATGTTTTCTATTCATGACGATTGGTTCTATTGACCGGATGCCTTGGCACGAGTTTTGACGTTTTTCGTATCGTAAATACGTCGATTTTAAAATTATAAGTAATCGTTTCACAAACAATATTTTCATAATTTTAAGCATTTATTCATGTCTATGAAAGAAACTGAATTTGTTTGTTATATATTTACTACCGCACGCTCGTGCTAGGGACTCTGGTCGCAAAATATTTACATTGGTACACCAGCTAGAAAATTCTTAGGAGCCCTCATCATTCATCGCCTGAAAAAAGAAGAAAAAGATCTCCTGCTGTCATAACGGTAAATATCGTGAGGAAACTGGCATGACAAATTCAAAGTCATGTGGGATTTTTCATCTCTTACTGGGCCCGCGTCGACTGTCTACGGGAAAATCGTTTACAAGATCATGAAAAAAAGTAGATTTCTGTCTACCCTCTCTAAAATACTAGCGTGATGTTCTATTTTTGATGTATTTTACAGTATTCTGTGCCTTCTCTGCAGCACGCTCTAAGAGAAAAAATATCACATCCGTCTTTAAAAATCCTGGGTTTGATTCCCAGGTCAAGCAACCTGGAATTGGGCTTTTTCCAACTGAAACTTCTCAGTAGCACCCACGCGCCCAATGATAGCCCAATTGATTGCAATAGTCTCGCCCCCTATTACACATAACTGGGGTACATGTGGGCGTACTATTAGGTATACCTCTGCCTTCGGTGATTACAAGGCGTGATGTTGTGTAATCCTGAGTTCTCATTCAGTTTAATATTTTTAATCAACCGGTCCAGGTGAATGTTAAAAGCGATGCCCTATAAAACGACCATTGGGATGACCCATATCAGACAGACCACAAGTGACTAAAGGACTACCCAATTAACGTTGGAGCAGGTAATAAATAGGTAGCATTAATTAGGTCGTAGCTTAATGAAACGTGATTTTTCTTTCCTGGATGAGATTTTTTACATTTTAGTAGAGAACACAGCTTAGATACTTGGCAGTACCTGTGTTGGCTCGTAATCACGAGTTTATGAATTTGACTACAAGCAGCGTGTTTCATTACAACCTCCTTTCTTGGTTTTCGACTGCAACGATCAGAAAGCCGCTTACAGAATTTAAATTTGGAACTCCGAGACGAATGTAAAAAAAACATTCATGCGGCCTGTCAATTAAAAAATCAGTACAACTCTCATCTCTGAACTGAACACCACATACGTCCCGTAAAATTAAGGAACTACCTATTTCATTTGTGTGTGTTGTGACAAGCTAGATAGCTAACAGAACAAGCGGACAGGACGCAAGTAACTTGAAGGTAAGAATTTCCTTCCTCTAGGCGAGCCTTCTGATCGTTGCAGCCCCATCGATAAGTTTTCTTAGGCTGCCACCAAATGTGTGGAGGTATTGTTCCTCGCACTCAGCGTTTGTCATAAACGCCATCTTTGCTGGATACTCCTGTTATAAAGTTAAACAAGCAAGGACAACATTTCATGGATATTAATTCTTATTCTTTTCACATAAATTCCACAGAAATTATGACATTATTATGAACAAAGATGAGAAAAGAAGAAATATTTATTAGTCTGGCACAGGACTAAACAATAACACTCATCGTCTGCCTAGCTTTTTCCCAACTATGTTGGGGTCGGCTTCCAGTTTAACCGGATGCAGCTGAATACCAGTATTTTACATGGAGCGACTGCCTATCTGACCTCCACAGCCCAGTTATTACCGAGTAATACGATACCCCTTGGTAAAACTGGTTGTCAGGCACAAAAAATAACACTAAATTATATAAAAAGAAAACAAAAAATAAGTAAACTTAAAATAAAAGACATAAATTAAACTGAATGCCTAGAATTCATTAAGATTCTCGATCTTATTACTGCCTAATACTCTCGCCCTAGGTGAGCATGTAGTTATATCCTGTAAGATTGGTTGTGTTCTACATCACCTAAAGCAATGCCAAGGTTGATTCATCTCCAATATTACGAGTACATTACGAGAGTACATACTCGATCCATACCCCTAGATACCTACATTTATGTCCCCACACGACTGTACAACAAACACAATATAAAATATGACAATTGCGAAGTGTAAGAAGATTTGTCAGCAACAAAATTAAATTACAACATACGCGTCAAACGGAAATTGTCAGTTCAGAGGATCGATAAGTTACCTTCGTGAATTTCCTCTAACGTGACGAGGGAAGCGAGCGGTTTTGAAGCCACTCTAGAGGTGCGAGCGAATGAGTGACATTCCTTAATCAAGTTAGCGGTTTTTACTGCGAATAGGGTTATCATACAAGGACCCGGAAACGGATGGTGAAGGATCAAGCTGTCAACCAAGCATTCTGTACATCAAACTAAGTAACTTTACAAAAAACTATTGAGAAACGAATTTTTTTTAGGGTTTACGGTTCGACTAAATACAACGCACTCAAAACATTGTGCTGATAGATCGATTGAATAGTAAGGGGTGGGGAGGTGTTTAAAGTAAATAGCTTACATCAAAAACAATCATGTATTCAAAAGAACTTTGACCTCCAATATCTCCGTAACTAGAAGGTTTAAAAATGATCGCAATGACAGGCAGAAAAAGTGCCTTTCGGCTTCGTTAGGGGTATTTGTTACACCCTTTATATTATTAAATTCTTAAAAAGCTTTGAACTACCTTTTGAATAAAATCAATAAGAGCATTAGGTTTTAACCTACATAAGATTATGTAGGTAAAAATCGAATCTTTAGCAATGATATCCTACCGGTGTGATGTTATGTGCCAAGTCATAGGTCTCGAGTTCGAACCCAAGACACGCACCTCTAATTTTCCGAATTCATATATTGTTTAATTGTCACTTGGTTCGGTGAAGGAAAACATCGTGCGGAAATCAAACCAGCATGCCTCAAAGATATTTCTCGAAGGCATGTAAAGCCAAGTCAGAGGCAAATGGGCGGCATAAACACTCTGACAGCAGGTTAGGCACTAATCACACGAAAAGAAGAAGAAGAGAAGAAAGACCTATCTGTTTCAGTGTCCATTCTCTTATAGATTACTAGCGGCCCGTGTCGGCTTCGCACGGGTGGACATTTATTTTCCCCTAATTCCCCCTCCTCCTAATTTTTTCTAGCAATAAATATAGCTTATGTTACTCAGGGTGAATGTAGCTTTCTAATAGTGAAAAAAAAAATTTAATAGGCACAGTAGTTTTTGAGTTTATTCATTACAATTATACACATCCACACAAAAAAATACAAATCTTTCCTCTTTATAATATTAGTGTAGATTATACCTAGCCAAAGCATGTACTATGCCACTGCTGGTCAAATGCCTCCCTCTTATGGTCCCGATTCCGCGCATCTCCTTCCCGATTCCTAAAGAAGAAATGCAAAATACAGTCCAGGCAGCGTACAAAAATCCGGACAAATTCAAACGGATGGCAACCCTAACTTTGAAATGTGAACCACCCCACACCTCAACGAATTCCTGATGTAATAAACGCGACTCGATTTGACCCATTTTGAGGATCGGATATTCAGAATATGTTGTTATTTTACGCGTGAATAACTTGACCTGTTGCTGCGGTTCTTAGTAATTTATGAGGAAGAAGAAGAATTATTATACAGGGTGATTTTTTCAAGTGGGCGTGGGTGCCATATCTGAAACTATGAGGAATAGCGAAAGAGAGTTCGAGACTCTAAGGAGTCTCGAGCCCGATTTTGAAGATTCCCAGAATTTGATCCTTATTAGCGACACTATTGAATGGTGTAATAATGAATTTGTGTGTTTTATTTCAAAATCAATGGGTTTAATTCTTGTCTAGGCATATTATTTTTTCAAAAATCTAATGATGCAATTTTAGTTTTCATCAAAATCGGGCTCGAGACTCCTTTGAGTATTTTTCGCTTTTCCTCATAGTTTCGGATTTGGCCATCCACGCCCACTTCAAAAAATTAAACCTGTATACTATTACGAAGAAGAAACTTGGGTTTGACCCATTTCCCGAGTTGAGAATTGCAGTTGTGATCTTTTCAAACCGTACTTAAGATGATTTTAAATTCAAAATTTCTTAGGCAAGAATCCTAAGAAATTTGGAATTTCGTGATTGACGTTGATGAAATTACCTTCAATAACGCTAGATAGAGTTTGGCAAGTTCTCAACTTTAAATTCTTAATTCGGAAAAGGGTGAGCGACTAAGCCATCTTGGCCGGTAACATTAACTGGCAAACAAAAAGAAATCAACGACGTTGCTTACCGCACCCCATCTATGGCATTTGGCTCATTAATTACCACTTACAGCGGTACTCTACTATACTCTTATCCATATTATTAATAAGTTTATGAATTGATGAAATGACAAAAAAACTGTATGACGCAAATGGGCAACAAGCTTAGCAAAACTAGATCATAAAGGCCACTAAGTCAGCAAGAATAAACAAGATTTAAATCACTAGACTCCCCCTATTGCGTCAAAATATGATCACGTTTTTTTATAGTTATAATAAGTCTCGCTCACTCATACTTAAAAATCTGGACAGTGTGCTCACACATCTTGTATAATTCTTATGTTACTACTATGTATTATAAATGCGAAAGTAGGTGAAGAATGAGGATGGGTATGGATGTTTGTTACTCTTTCTCGCAAAAACTACTGAACGGTGCACACTGAAAATTTTTTTCATTTTGTTTCCCGATCTCCACGCGGGCTAAGCCGCGGGCGTAAGCTAGTCTTGCATAAATATGCGGTATAATTATACAAAAGGTGTGTACCGACCTCAACATAGTTGATGATGTGACAGCTCATTCTGCTCAGAGTGAAGGCTTGCGCGAACTAAGTAGGTCGGCACATCTAGTAATTTAAATCTTTGGAAATTAATTCATTTTTTAAACCAATTTAAGGTGTCAACATTATAATTAGCGCTGACAGGTAGAGCAAAGGTTAAAGTGATACGGACAGCTCATCGACCTGACGATAAAATTACAAAACACTTAAAAGCCCATTTATAATAGTGGTTTTATTAAAATTAAGGTATCGGAAACATTAAACGCGTTGGGTGGAGTTCCATTATACAATTTTCGGTGTATTTTATTATTGTGAAACGGTTATAAAGCGGTAATTGCTTAATAGGTTACAGAAACGGATTGTTATTATTTTAAAGCTTACATAACAGAACTTCCATTGGGAGTAGAAAGCGCTGACCACGTTAATTGTTTTTAGCATAATCATCATTTTCCTGCCCATATCCCAAAGTATTTGCGGTCTATGCAGCATGACTTCTTCTTCCATACTTCTTTGTTCTTTAATTTTATTTAACACTATTGTATGTTTTTTTTTAGCAAATAAATGTTTTTTTTTTTTTTTTTCTCTATTACTCGTCGTCTTAGAAGTCAGATTTAAGCATATACCATGGGCGTACCCAGCATTTTCTAAGGGGTGGGGCAGAAGTAAATAAACTAAGTAGTAGGAAATTAAAAATGCTTTTTATTTACTGACTGATACGTTTTATTGACTGCACTACACCATTTCAATAATAACCTGCGAGGGTTCTGGCTAAATCTAGCTAAAATTTCGTTTTCAAATGTATGTTGTGCTTCCAGAACCCTCTTTCAAAGCACACTCATCATACAGAGGCCGACAAGACGGTTTTCTGTCATTGTTGACCTTAACCAAGTTTTTATTTTGATGGGAAAAATGTTAAAGTACCCAAATGAATATTTAATTGTCATTATTTAAATTTTGCCTAAAAATTCTTAGCTTCGGGTCAGAGAGCAGGGTGGGGCAAGTGCCCCACCTGCCCCACCGTGCGTACGCCCATGGCATTTACATATTATTATAATATGAGGTTGATTTAAATTCGCTGACAAAACTCGGCAGACGTAAGAGGCGGTATCAAAAACCTCTGATATTGAAGTCATTTGGATTAAGAGTTGTGAAAATCAGTGCTTCTAGTTAAGATATCAATGGATAGCGTTCTTTTCGGCAGCTAATTTCATTTCACCGAACAGATATAGAACTTATCGGTTTCAGACAATTTAATCATAGGAAGGTATCTGCTACTGACTGCTACTGAGAAATCCCTGATAGAAAAACCCAATAACACTTTGAATGACCCGGGAATTCAAGTTAGGACCTCTTGCTCAGCCGTCGCGCTTGAGACCACAAAACAATGAGGCAGTCAACTTTTAGCATGAACAATGCTAGAAATTTATTTCCTTTATTCATTTCAATACCATATGTTTTATATTTTTAAATATTCCAATACAAAATAATATTTAAAAAAAACATTTTAAAATATAAAAATAGTAGCCCACCAGCGTCAGGAACAGGGTCAATATTTTTCATTGAAATCTCTCTACACTCTGCTAAAAAGGTATGCTGAATACCAAATAAATATGCGCGATAAATTCTTCAGAATAAAATTATATTGACTTATTTATGTAGTCTGCTATGTAATACACACTAAAAGGTATGAAGGTGCGTGACTAAAGCTGATATCAGACGCATCGCTCGAGTGAATGGTTCACTCGAGTAAAAGGCAATTTTTCTTTTATTTCGCGTCACGTTCACACGACTCCGATGGAATGAACGATAATCTACTCATTTCATTTCATTTTTGATCGTTCGGTTGGCAAGTGAAAGATGCCAATAGCCGAAATGTAACAACGTCGTAGCGGTTCACAAATGCATTAATTGTTCACTTCTGATTTGTTATAATTATACAGACGTTCACTTCGATGCCGAGTGAAAGACAAAAAGTGAAGCTTCTGATATGTGCTAAGAAAATGTTCGAATTATATTGAGGGAGCAGTCAATTGTGTGTAAATTTGATTTAGATTAAAGTAGGCTTGAAATCGTATATTCGCTCTTATGAGCAATGAATTTCTAATGAAATTTTTTATTTGGTTTTTTAAATGATGCCTAGTTTCTGTTGGCATAATTGACGTTGTGAAAATCAACTAGGTACACCATAAAATTACAACATACAATACATACACGGTTATAGGGGAATATACAGTTAGCAATAGGGTGGCGTTTAAACGATTTATTGCCTCTTTATAATTAATATTAATTTAGAAGTTGAGATTGAGATTAAAATGATGAGATGCAGTTAATAATAATGCAGCACAAAGAAACATCTATGTGTTTATGGACACATCTAAATATATTATCATTAAACAAAATAATTAAGAATATTAAAAAACATACACAAACACACAATAAAAGGACAACGTACATATAAAGGGTGTAAAAAGACCCTTAACGAAGCCGAAAGGCACTTGTTCTCCCCGTCAATGCGATCATTTTTTTGTTCTAGACTATACCTGGGAACCTTCTAGTTACGGAGATATTGGGGGTCAAAGTTCCAACTTTTTCACAAGTTTTTTTTTGTAAATACATGTTTTTAAAGTAAGTTTTTACTTTAAACACCTCCACTTCCCCCGTACTATTCAATCTATCCATTAGCACTAAGTTTTAAATGCGTAACATTGTGTTTTACCGTAAAACGTGATTTTTCACCCAAAAAAAAATGTCGTTTCCCAGCAATTTTTTTGCGAAAAGATAATTAGTTTGATGAACAGAATGCTTGGTTGACGGATTCGTGAAGCGTCTGTTTACACCCTGTATGAACCATCAAACAAAAGTTTCCGTATAATTCGCGCCTAAGAGCGCAAAATTGATCTAGCAGTTGGTCTATGGCAATAGTATAGTTTGAAGGCCGATACCGAAACAATGTTAATGTTTGAATATGCGCGCTAGCATTCATTTTCATACTGATTAAGAGCCCGACCAAACAACTAATAACCAAACAACTACTCTTACATTAAATCTTTCAGTGTTTTTTAAAACTTTTCAATCCAAAATCGATATGCAACAGATTTAAAAGAAAAACCTATATGCGTTTATTCGGTGTTTTCTTGTTTCATTTTATTTTGAAAATCGAATCATAACTGGTCGATGTAGATCATTATCAAAAACTTTTTCATGGATACTTGGAGTATTTTCATCTTGATTAAATGAAAAATTGGGAGAAAATTTTATATACGGTTCAACGCATATGAAAACATGTAGTTGTTCTCGTAATTACTATTATTTAAATGTACTGGGGCAGGCTGAAGCTAGGGGCTTAACAAACTTTATATTTGGTTTATTGATAAAGTTTTGATACCCTATAACTATGATTTTAAAATATTAGTCTAGGTCGGTGTTTTGGTAATTTACGTATTCAACGTTTAGCTCTACGATTAATAAACTGGTGGTTGGAATCTTTTTAACCTTTGTCTATAAAAATCTCGATTAATTGTCTTTAGGAAGTCTTGTTCAATGAATGTTCCCAAAACTAATGAATACGAAAAATTAGGCTAAGCTGTATTGTAACTGGCAGAATTAGGTCAGCGTTCAAAATAAAAAAATCATACTAATGTTATAAATGCGAAAGCAAGTTTGTTTATTTGTTACCTTTTCACGCCTAAACCCCTGAATCGATCATCCTGAAATTTTGCATATACGTTGGCAGGTGTACAAAAACGGACACACACCTTTCATCCCGAACAAAATTACTGTTCCCGAGGAAAACAACAATAACGTTGTTGTGATAATAGATGGCACCACGTGTCTTTCAAATCATGATTGGCAAATTCTAAATTCAAGCGAGCGAAGCCGCGGGCAAAAACTAGTATAGATATAAAAGATTATATTTTCAAATGCCGAGCGTTCTAAGGGTTAATCTTACGTCGTGACAGTACCCTCGTATGGGAACACCTACAAGTTACAGTAAAGGCTACGCTGCACCATCCTCTCGGGAAATAATAGAGAGAACTCCTCGAGAAACGAGACACAAAATATCATCGGAAAATGTGAGAAAAATTGTACGTTTACAACAAGATTTTATGACAAGCCTCCGTGGACCGTGAAATAGAAATTAATGTACTGTAAGTGAATACTTCGAATTATTTAGTTATTTTATTCACACTGAAGCAGATTGATGTCGACAGCATCATACTTAGTACACAAGTTTTATATATTTACTAGCTAATGTCCGCGGCTTCGCCTGCGTGGAGTTTGGTAATTTTCCCATGGGATCGCACTGTCGGGATCAAAAGTATCCTTTGTGTTAATCCAGGTTATAAACTATCTGTGTGCCAAATTTCATACAAATCCGGTCAAGTTTTTGCGTGAAAGAGTAATAAACATCCAGACATGCATACATCCAAACATCCTCATAAACTTTCGCATTTATAATAATAGTAGGATTTTCAGCCTCTTTCGTATTATTGAAGGTTGAAGGCCGAAAGCCTACCTTACTTCATTTCTTTCCTCTGTATTTTGAGCTTAGTGTACTTGCTTGTAGGTGTCAAGCTCGTCCCGCCATGTTCGGCGTTTTCCGGGATCCACATTGTGGTCAATTTGGCGCATTAGCTGTTCATATGTGACCGGCCGACTAACATAGTATACGACTTACATAGTATATGAAATAGAAATATCTACTTATATCTGTACAAAGATGTTTTGGTGTATGGCCAAATTCAATACTAACGCAGCAATCATGTTTTTTCTCTATTTCTACATTTCAAGAAATAGTTTCGCAGGTTTTGACCGACAGCGTTCAACCATTATCGTCATTCGAGTGCTAAAAGATCCTTGTGACACTTAAATTTCTTTGTCATGTGGGGCTTACAAAAATATGTGTTGAGCTTTTATCAAGTTAGGTAGTTTATTAGGTACTTATTACTGTATTATGCGTTTTATCGTTTGTCTATCAACATTGAACGCGTGTACAAAGTTTCGTGTCCGTGCTATTAACCGGTGAGGAAGCGATCCTGGCTCAAGACAGGAACTAGTCATATCTATCATAAAAAAATATTTTCACCAGAACCAAAGTTATGTATAAAGTTTCAGCTCAATCGGATACCAACAAGTGGTCGAAAAATGGTTTGCAAATTTTGAAGCGGACAACTTATATACATTGATACGAACAGTGCAAGTTAAATAAAAGCCCTTAAAAAAGATAGAGACTGACGAAGATTTAAGAGGTGATTCTAAGGGCAAAAATAATTGAATTTAATATTATTTATACCGCCTTTATTTTAGGTACCTACTGTGGGAGGTTACAACTTGCAAATACGAGGCGTATTCTCAACTTATACAATAATAATTTACAAAAGTAATCAACTACTTTTCAACAAGCCAAAACAGCCTGTCAGCCGGCCAAGCTTAATGTCTAAACTTTTCTTCTTTTAAAATCGAAATAATGTTTCTCTCGTCAATCACTTTGTAAAAAAAATAATTTTAATATTTGATGAGGTTGGTTGATAGACAAAACCTCTAGAAAACTGGGTATTTTTTATATGTTACGGCTAAAAACCGAAGTAAGGTTACACCTAGTTCTAGCCGGCTATACCTAGGTGCAGCCGGTTACAGTTTGTTATAATGCAACCAATTTAGATGTAGCACGTCGCAGTTCTAACCTAACCTAACCTAATCTATTTGGTCGGTGTGTCCTAGCGATAAAAAGGATAGTTACCTGCCGCACCTAGGTGTAGCCGGCTAGAACTAGATGTAACCTTACTAAGGCGGCTAGAACTAGATGTAACTTATATTATGTATATATTTTATACTAAATAGGCTTGCGTTTGGATGCAACTCACCTGATGTGAAGCGATGACGCAGCCTATGGTGGAGCGCTTGCCTAGGAGAAACAGATTCCCTCGAAATTTAAAGAGATCTAGATTATAATGATCGGGAAACAGAGAAGCCGTCAGTAAACTCCGTAGACTGACGTGTCACACAATAAATGTGGAAGCATAGCGCTTTGTTCTATCTATGCTCCAGAGATCCAGAAGTTGTATTCCAGAGATTTTGTGGCATTTTCAAAATCCTCAACCTTCAAAATACTCCTGCTTCCTCCTTCAGGTCCTTTTTCAAAATTATGTATTTTTTTATGTGTGAGAACCTGAAATCGACTCTGTGTTTCTTTTACGACCATTACTCTACTGTTGTAGCTATTGATTCTCCTGCAATTACTTTAAACATAAATAAAAAGGTGTTAGGTATCTGTTAGTAGTTTATATACATGTTAGTATAAAAAATTAAATTTAAAATTTAAAAACCCCAACGAAAAAATTAAAGATGAAAGATAAATACTCACTTTCATCCCCCATATCTAGTAAATGGCTGCACCGATTTTGATAAAATGTATCTAAGAACCATCCCCAAGAAACTAGCTTTCAAATAAAAACTGCATCCAAATCGGTTCACTCGTGTAAGAGCTACGGTGCCAGAGACAGACACACACACATTCGGTCAAACTTATAACTCCCTTCTTTTTGCGTCGGGGAAAAATATTCTACACTATTATTATTTGATCTATACTTTAACGCCTTAGCTGACTCAGTGATCTAAAGCTCTCACACGTAGGCAAAGAGAACAAAACAATGAAAATTTAATGACCATCACATGCCTCGATCGAAACAATCTCGATCAAAGCTCTTTCAGTGTAAATAAACACGATACTTGTAAACTTTGCACGTTCAAGTGTTATTTTTATTTTTTATAATCGTAGTACATAGTTAACAGATTTGTTATTTAGTTTTAGGGTACGGTAGTGATGATAAAATATAGACGCACATAACAAAGACATAATGTGAGGAAGCTCTCGTTAGGCAGCTAGATCAAGGGTTTGATTCAGAAAGCAGTACTTCTGGACACAGCGCGTTTCGTTAGGAGGTTCCTCTCTCGAAAGCCCTGACCATCGATGCTGGTGGGCTACTATTTTTTATTTTTTAAATGTTTTTTTTTTACATTATTTTGTTAAAAAAAATTAATACCATGTAAGTAAAATGAACAAAGCGAACCAAGTGCCTAAACAAATGGCAATCGCTTTCAAGGAATATTTTATTTTCTAAAACGACTTTCAACGGTTTTGTAAATCCAATACATTTTAGACGTATCGATCAACAATCAGCTGATAGAAACTAACGACCCAAAGGTTGACTGGTAGAGAATGCCTTGTGGCATTAAGTCCGCCTATGTACCACTCTTGTACATGAAGTTTAAATAAATAGAAAATTTCTTTGTCAAGGCTTTCAGTCTTGTCTTTGATCTCCCGTTTAGATACAACATCATTATTTTGTCCTAATTAAAATAGTGTCAACTAGTTTGGGTGGTATTGCCACTGTAACTGGCGGCCTCATAATATTATTATAAGGTACTTGAAGTAGTAAATTGTGCAAATTATTTATATCGAGGGTGGTGGTTTTTGCCAGGTCAAGAGCAAAATGTAAAACCTCAGGATCTATTTCATATTGGATCTATTCTCTGGTACACCAGATAAAAAAACTACAAAACAGTCTTTATTTGTCAAAATTTACGGACAGTTCACAGTAGTATCGCATTTTAATTAATAGCTTAGCTCTAGCTAAATTTACTTTTATAACTCAAAAATCGGATTTCTTCTGAATAAATTGTATGTGTCTACAGACTGATTCCTTCATATTCTCTCAAAAGCGCTTATTTCAAAAGAATAAAAACAAATTATAATTCAGCACATACAGCATTTACCCTCTTCGTATTGTTTAAGCTTGAAAAGTTTTATTTAATACTAGGTAGTTACTCCTTTTGTGTCTGAACAATCTCAATGCGAGTTGTACAATACTAAGGAGCTTAAGTGGAACGAGTATTTAGTAAAAGCTACCCGCCTCGGCTTCGCACGGGTAGCAGAGCATAATAAGGACTTTTTTTATTTACTTGTAAGAGATCACGACGTAGAACCGCTTATCACGTTTTCAGTACATCATTCTGAATCCCCCCCCCCTCATCGAAATTTTTGGTCGGTAATTAAAAAAAAATACTTTTCCCCTTTTTTACCCCACTGCGTCGAAGTCCAAAAGGAGGGTAAATCAAGTCTTCTAAAATGAACAATATTTTTCCTTCCGTGTGGCATAGCCGTGGCACGCACCGTATAAAAAAAAAAATTAAGTACTCTGCGAAATCTTTCAAGTTACTAAAATAAAAAGCTGGAAATAAAAAAAGTAGTTGAAAACACGAAAAAACCTGATGGAAAAAAAGTTGGTGAGAGGGAGAGAATCTCACGTCTCAGCCGCCGCGGGGGACGCCCCGGGCATCGGGGGCCACGTGGTCGCTCCGGGCCATCGTAGGCGCAGGCCTGTGGACGGCAAGTAATGGGTTAGCTCACCGTCCGTCCGTCTTATGACGATAGGCCGTGTCGATGGCGCATTCGTGTTCCACGCGCGTCTCAAAGAGATGTCAGCAACCAGGAAGGGGGCAAGGGCCGATGCCTGCCGGGGCTGCGGGACTGTTCGAAAGAGATACCGTGGCCCTGGAACACAAAGGGCAAAGAAGGAACACGGATGGGTTTTAGTCAGCAAAAGTCTGACACAAGAGCGGGAGGAGTTATTTATGAGAAGTTTTTCCCAATCCGTAAAAAAAAAGACGGGCCCATTCCATTATCATAATTTTATATTCAAATGGGCACCTGCTTACAACTTTTGTTTAATTTGAAATGTGCTTGTTGATGTTTTTCAGTTTTTCCATTCGGCTTTTTTAGTTTTTTTTGACCGTGTAACTATTGCACTTTTGTAGGAAACAGCAGATTCTTCGTGATGAGTTATGAAACACACTATGGTTGTATCTACACAACATACTAAACAAAACGTGTACGGAACCCTAACAGTAACAAACTCGTCTTGCTCTAAACTTCTGACAGCAACAGTTTATCTCGCAAATCTCTTTGATGCTCGACTCAACACTTAACTTTACAACTAGGCACGTGTAACTATCTCTTTATAACAATGTAACGTTTAAACAACGCTAGATTTTTATGAAAAATCTGAATAACAATCGTTTGGATGTGTTTAGATTTTCATAGAGCAGTAATCGTGAGTAGGAACAATTTTTTTTTTTAAAACGTTGCCCCATACTAGGAAATTCTCCTGTATCGTGGGTGCGTTTACAAACATTTAAACTCACATACACAAACAGCCAGACCCGGAACAATTTCCTGTAGGCCATACAAATATTTAATTTCATTTTGTTTGCAACAAAGACATTCAAATATAACTACGTATAGCTATAGACGGGACAAGACCAAGAAACTGACAATTCCAAAACTTGTTACAAATTAGTAACAAGTCGATCAGTCCAGTGAAATACGTCGCCTTGTCAGGTCGCATTCATATGACACAAAGACACTCAAATATTTCCGAGCTATAGACTGGTCATGACGAAGAAAATCGTAATCCAAAACTTCTTACTACTTAGTAACAATTTGTTCTGTCTAGTGTCATCTGTGTCATACGCCCGCTTGTCAGGTAGCATTCGTGTGTCAAAATCGAAAATATTCAGGATGAAAATTATCGTATGACAATATTCCCAATGTTCTCTCTATATGTGTTTTAAATCTCTTTGGTTTGCAATAAAGAAAAATCATTGAAAAAAACGATGGGGCACTTAATATCGTGTCCTGCGTGTCCTGTTGTTTGTTCACTACAGGAACTGATGGAGGCTATCGAAATCGCCTAACTAGTTGCTCAGTTCTGGGCTGGCACTATTTAGATTGCTATCGACACGCTAAGAAGATTGTTTTTTTATTGAATGTCTTGTATGTCAACCTAGGAGGTTGTCGGCTAATAACTGGGCAGAAACTTAAAAGAAGTAAAAAGTCGCCATGGACTTGTGATTTTGTTAATGGCCTCACTGGTTTAGTAATGGAGTCAGGCGTAAGTTCGCGGAAATCCGTGCCATGAAAATGTTTTGCAAATTCGTTTTTTTATTTCAATTTCAATGTTGCAATTAGGTACAACACAATTGAGATTGTTAATTTAATTAATTAATTTAATTAACAATTAGGTAGAACAAACCATTAACATCTTTATAGTTCTTTGCGTTTGAGTTTCATAAGGCTTCACATTACATACCTATTGTTTTATTCTTATACACTCCCAAAAACATAGCAGAACATTTTATACCTAAAGCTGCCCGTTTGTGCTTATTACAGTTTTACTTTTACGAGAATTCTCATTTAATTAAAACCTTCACAATCAAATAGTTTTAACATAGCAAGTCTGGCCCTTAGGCTCTACTTAGAAATGTGGGGTATCTGCTCGTATCTGTCTTTATTTAGCTTTCACAAATATTTGTCATTGGTGTTTGCTTGACCTAACGGACACATCAAATGATCTACCGCTTTAGCACACGCTAAAATGAACTATGTTCAATATTGTCGCAATGTCGCTTGCTATAATTGTTCTCCTTCAAATAAGTGATGAAATGAGACAAGATAGAAGTTAAAGCCGGACAAGTGCGTGTCGGACTCTCGCATGAAGAGTTCCGTACCATCGTAGTGGGAGAGCTCCCTTTAATTTTTAATTTATTATCATTATTTGATGAATATAAATTCTTTGTAAATTTCAACTGTCTGGCTATTACGGGTCATGAGATACAGCTCCCTGACAGACAGACGGACCAACGGACGGATAGACGGACAGTGGAGGCTTAGTAATAGGGTCGCGTTGGTTGGTTTTAGACTGAAGGACCAAAGTTTTAAAATGTGTGTTTAAAGAAGGGATGCAGAACATGAAATCATTTCAACTATAATTAATTTTTTTCTTTGCTAGGCTCTGACTGAATTTATATGTAAATACTAGTTTTCTGATAGTCAAAGAATTATTTTCAGCTGAAAAGTGTTATGATGACTGTCTTTTTTGTGATGTCACTTGGATATAAATGTGTCTTGGGACGTTTTTCGTATTTATTAAAAGTCAAATGTTATTTTCAAGATAAATCTTCAGGTAGTAACACAAATAAAACCATTAAGTAAAAAATTATATTAGCAGGTTATTCTACTCCGAAATCAAGAAAGACAAAAGAAATATTCAGCTTTGTTATTTTTTCAGAGATTTAGGACAATTTCTTATTGTTTTCCTTATCGTAAGGCAATCAGCCATTTTATTTTATGAGACAGCAACACCATAGCAGGCTTATCTAAGTTATAAATGTATATAGCCCGTACAGATAGTATTCAAGATTTATTTAGAGAATATTAATATTTTCTGACTGTTTAGGTATACAACTGAAGAATTACTCACACTCATTTATTCACTCGAGTACTCGTTGACTGCAGCTGAAAATTAGCTTCAGGTGGTACCTGGTATCTAGTGTTGCCAACTTACATTATGCTTATGACCTCTCCCGCTATGAGTGTTACACTACTGATCAGATATTTTTTTTTCCGATTGGATGTCATCAAGTGACCTCTCCCGCTCTGGGCAGAGTAGAAGGGAGTGTCAGACTTGTACTTACTAAAACCCATCCATGTTCCTTCTTTGCCCTTTGTGTTCCAAGGTCGCGGTATCTCTTTCGAACAGTCCCGCAGCTCCGGCAGGCATCGGACCTCTTCATGGTTACCGACATCTCTTTGAGGCGCGCGTGGAACACGAATGCGCCATCGACACGGCCTGTCGTCATAAGTCGGCCGGGCGGCGAGCTAGCCCATTACCCACCGTCCGCGCCTACGGTGGCCGAGAGCCACCACGTGGCCCCCGACGCAACATACATTATGCTGAGGCCCTTTTGGTATAAGTATTTTTATTGCATTTCTATTAAATTACGCCTATTATCTAGTTACTTCCCCGAAGCAACCCATCGGAGAATAAGTTAGGTGTTCCTATTAGTATATTTATATTATGTACACACATTTAATAGGTGCAAGCCTATTGTCATCAACTAGGCAAAAATTCAAACTCTGGGCTGCTACTGAGAAATTCCTTCGGATGGCTTTGACAGTAAACTTATGTTTTTCTATCTTTCTAATAAAAATTGTGGTCTGGTGGTAATAAGGCATTTTTTTCTTTTTATAATCGACACATCACTTGCATCACACATCGACACATTTACAATCACAGTACTAAGACTACTCTACTTAAAATAGGTATCCATTCTATCCTTCGATGAATTTGATAGCAAACATTACTTTGCTCTAAGAACACTTGAGCTGCTCTTCAGAAACTGATCAATGGCGTTCCGTTTCGGATCATGATACCAAGTTTGCTACTCGTAGTCGATGGTTTTTATCCGGCTCGAAGGACCACAAATTATGTTGAATAAAACTTCTACTGGACCTTTATGGAAAATAGGTACATAATTATTTACATTTATGACAATAGGCGAAATGTGGGTATTGTCAGGTAAACCTTTGCCTATCCTTTCAGGGATTACAGGCGTGATGTTATGTTATGTTTTTTTGCATTTATGGCATCTGAATGCACGTTTTACAACAGCATTAAAAATGCAAGAGATGTAAGTTATATAGTTAGTTACCATGCTAGTTATGTACTAGCACCTTTCAATAGCAGTTTTTTTACTTCGAAACGCCAAAAAAACATTGTAACAATATCGTGAGTCTTCAATGAAATTGATAGCAAACATCACTTTGCCTTAACAACACTTGTCCAGCACTTCACAAAGTGATCAATGGAGTTCCGTTTTGTATCGCGATCTTGAGCTTGCGACTCTTACAAAATAAATCACTATATTTCGTTTTGTAGTCGTTCCGTGACACTTCAACTTCGTTGGTACTTTATTGACTTTATAATGTTAAAGTAGGTATTAGAAATAGACACTAGTCCACGTTTCGTCTGACACTAACAACCGAATATATAAACAAGTCAAAGTGATCACTTGAGTCATCATCTGCCTAGCCTTTTCCCAACTATGTTGGGGTCGGCTTCCAGTCTAACCGGATGTAGCTGAATACCAGTATTTTACATGGAGCGACTGCCTATCGGACGTCCAGTTAGTACTGGGTAATACGATACCCCTTGGTAAGACTGTTTGTCAGACTTTTGGGCCACTGACTGTCAAAGATCTACAAATGACAGCCGTGACCAACGGCTTTACGTGCTTTCCGAGGCACGGAGGAAACTCGGTATGTAATGAGTGGTCACCCATCCACAGACCAACCTAGGCAAGCACGGCTTAACCTAAAGATCGACCCAAACGGCTGTTATTATTTAGCCACGAGCTCCTCCAAGTGATCACTTAAGTAAAAGTAATTATTTAAGATACGATTGTTAATTCTGTAGTTTAGTAATTGAAGTTTGAACTCTCGAAAGTTAGAAGTTCTTTCTTCGTTTAAATTCTCGTCGATTGCATAAAAATGTTTGCAAAAGTAATTACTTAAACTATAGTAATTACTTTAACTTGACTATAGATACGGGTGTTAATTGCGAGTTTAAATTCCAACAGTGAAATTATTATTCAGGCATTCATTTCGGTGTCATAATACAGAATGGACTTTTTATTTAGGCATGGAGAGCCAATCTAAAACTGTGAGGAATAGCGAAAAATACTCAAAGCAGTCTCAGGCCCGATTTTGAAGAAAACTAAAACCGCATCATTGGATTTAAAAAAATCAATATTCGTAGCCAAAAAAACAATTATGTGTGATTTTGGGAAAAATCACACACGTTATATCACATAATGACATGTTATATCATTCCATAGTGTTGCTTAATATGAATCAAATTCTAGAGAAATAATTAAAGAGAGAGAGAATAAGCCCACGAGGGTCGTGAGAGCTAGAAAAGTAGAGTAAACCTAGCACAGGTTTGAGAAAATGGTCTTGGCAAACATCGTCGCCTAACAGAATTAAGAACAAAAATCCATAAAAAACCAAAGATCCTAAGATAATCACTAAGATGATGATTTTAGGAAATCGTGTTCACCTTTTTTAAAAAACTCAAAGAAAATGTAACAAGCGCACATCATAATATTTCTAAAAGCTAAAAACAAAACACTAGCGTTTACCTGCCTCAACTACACAATCATGAGAATTTCTCTTTAAAATAATTCAGCAGAAGTTTCCTCACACGATAACATAATGAATCTGTTTCAATCAATTCCAAAGATACTTGCATTTATCATCAGTTTAAGCCTTACCTACATAAAAGCTTATTACGAATCCCCGTTGAGATCAAACGATATCATATTTTTCATAAACGATTCAGCAGATTGCCATTCTCGACGCACAAAGGAGGAAATTCATAACCTTTCCTTTTGATGCTGCGTAATCGGTTAAGAGGATGTGTTGTCATTTATTTTGATCATCTATCGTCGTGAATCGATTTTGACGTGCGTGTGTTTTAAAATAGGATCCATAAAGTTCTTTTTCGCTTAACCATTTTTTTTTGTGTACTTTTCATCATCAATCGTTATGATTTGATATTGATAAACCTGTCTATGTGCGTGTGGAAATAATATTTGTGCATTATAAATAGTGATCGGATATTCGGATGCATATTTACCTAAAGTACGTTTTTTCCCGGCCTAAAGTACGAAAGTATAGAAGCGGCTTCTTAAAATGCCAATTTTTCTCGGGATCGCGGTATTTTAGAAATAATACAGTGTGTATAAAATGTAGTACTCATAAGCATAATAAATATTTAAAATCTATTCAAAACCAGGCAAGCAATTTGTTGAAATTAACACGTAAAAGTACAAAATTATACGATTTAAATTTTTGTTGCTGAATATTCGTATAGGACAAAATGGTAAATATGACAATTCATTTGAACTAAAACACTTAAATTAAAAAAAGACTATGTATATTTAAATAAACCGGGACTTTTTCCGTACTGACGCGCGCTCTATACTTGTCAACACTTAAACTTTAGGCAAATATGCATCCGAATATCCGATCGCTGATTATAAAACATACAATTCAACTACATATTTATATTCATCATCTGTGTAACATTTTTTTTTTCAAATTTCATTTGGGTTGGCTTCCAGTCTTACCTGATGCAGTTGAATACCAGTATTTATAAACTAAAGTAACTAAACTAACAACAAACTAAAAAAGGACATAAAAAAACTCCGCCTCAATGTTGCCAGCTGGTACTTTTTTTTTTTTTTTTTTTTTTTTTTTATTTAAGGGGCTTGTTCATGCCGTGTCGACGGCGCGTTCGTGTTCCACGCGCGCCTCAAAGAGATGTCAGCAACCAAGAAGGGGCCCGCAAGGGCCGATGCCTGCCGGGGCTGCGGGACTGTTCGAAAGAGATACCGTGGCCCTGGAACACAAAGGGCAATGAAGGAACATGGATGGGTTTTAGTCAGTAAGAGTCTGACACTCCCTCCCACTCCACCCAGAGCGGGAGAAGTCATTTGATGATTTCCCATCCGTAAAAAAAAAAAAAAAAAAAAAAAAAAAAAAAAAAAAAAAAAAGGGGCTTGTTCATTTTGAAGATGTCGCCCCTGTAATACAAAATTAAATGACAAAATCCAACTTACTTAAAAAACAACTTATTTAAAAACACTAAACTATTACAACAACAAACATTATATTATTAACATTAAACTATTCTATTTTTAATGGCCATTTGAGCGACCCTGTACAGAAGTCTGGCCTCCTTCGACAAAGGGAAGGACAAAATGCTGTTACACCAGCCCACATCTGAGGGAATCAAATTAATTTTACATTTTAAAAGAATTCTAAGGGCTTCGTTCCGGACACACTCCATCAATATGTGGTAAACATCTTCTACCACATCGCACTCACTGCAGTTCGATGAAACAACCTTGCCCATCATAAAAGCGAACTTATTTAATGGAATGTGTCCCGAGCGAAGTCTGAAACTCGTTACTATGTCATACCTTCCCATATCGGATTTTTCAAACCATAACTTATCAGGTAGTGTTGGTTGTAAAGTCCTGTACCAAATACCTTTCGTTAATGACCTTCTGTCAAAATACTCTGACCATAACTCTGCACTGAACTTCTTAATATCAGTTATATGGTTGGTGTAATAAGACTCGCAAGCAAAGTTAATACCGTCTACTGAGGCTTCCTTTGCAAGTTTATCTGCTATTTCATTGCCTACGATGCCGATATGGGAAGGTATCCACTGCAAAATAACATTGCTATTTAATGAGTTAAGCTCATACAAACTTTTTAAAATATCATACGCCAGTGGAATGCCCCTCACCATAGCTGAACATCTATTCAAATGTTGTAATGCGCTTTTGGAGTCAGTTAGAATAACAAAATTACACCCATTCTCAATGGATCTTACATACGATAACGCTTCTGCAATGGCAATTAGCTCCGCATACATAATCGATATCTTTTTTCTTTCTTTTTTAATATAATCTTTTGTTTGTAAATCAATAAAAGCAACACCGGTCCCCTCACTGTCCTTGGAGGCATCTGTATATATTTTGTGAAAACCCGAATATTTATGTTGTAAAAACTTGACACATAAAAAAAGCAAATTGGGGTTAGAATATGACTTTTTAGATTTGTCTAAGGTTGAGATGCTACTGTTGATAAAACTGGATACGTTGAGATTACTAATCCAGGTATCTAAACTGAACATTTCAAGTTGTGTACTCGATTTTATTGGTAGTGATTGAAATTTATTGTGAATTAGTACTAAAAGCGGTTTTTTCTTCCTCCTCCAGTATGCATTTTGACAAAGAACGGCAAGATCATGAAGAATATTTATTAGTTTATCATTAAGTGATTTTGACTTTAACCAAAACTTACCGGCTAAATATACACGTCGAACAAATAAAGGTTGAAGCTGTAACTCTGACTCCATAACATGTATAGGAGTACTTTTAATAAAACTACCTATGATGCGCATGTATTGATTTTGAACTTTATCTAATTTTGAAGAATAACTCATAGAACTAGTGTCATATAAAAAACTTGCGTAGTCTAACCTACTTCTAACAATGGATATATATAATCTTCTTAAGTGACTAGGGTGAACCCCCCATCCAGATCCCGTCAATATTTTAAATATATTTAAAAATTTCATAGATTTTTCTCTAACTTCATTAATATTTTTTCCCCACCTCAAATAATGATCAATCCATACACCTAAATATTTTACACATTCTGCATTTTCTAGTCGTATTTCATTAATTTCTAAATTTATGTTTTGTCTCTTATAATTAGTTTTAAAAACACATACTTTGCTTTTATTTGGGGATATTTCTAATCCTAAATTCGATAATAGTTCATTTAGTATATTTAACGAATTTTGTAAAACCTGAATACCTAAATCCACAGACTGGCAAGTGTAATATAAAACCAAATCATCAGCATATTGCGAAATATAGACGTCCTTCTCGATAGTTTTACACACATCAAGTGTAGCCACATTAAACAATAAAGGAGATAAGGGATCTCCCTGTGCTAAGCCCCGGCTAGTAGTTCTAGATATATATCCGTCATTAGTTTGTATCTTAAGATTTCTCAATTTCAAAAAATTCCAGAGGTACTGACACATTTTTGACCCCACCTTTAAACGATGTAATATATTTAGTAAGGTTTTTATATCAATGTTATTATATGCATTATCTATATCAATAAAACAACCAATCGTAGTTAACCTTTCAGAAAAACCTTTTTGAATGCGAGAAACCAAACAACTTAAGCTATCCAAACAACCTCTGGATTTTCTAAAGCCCACCATATTATCCGACAACAGCTCGTGTCTCTCCAAAAACCACTCAAACCTGTTCTTCAAAATGGAATGAAAAACTTTGCAAAGGCAAGACATTAACGAGATTGGTCTCAGGGATGAAGTCTGATTAGGATCCCGTCCCGGTTTCGGGATAGCAATTATATTTATATCACGCCATTGCTTTGGAACAAAACCGGAATGTAAAAACTGATTGAATAAATACAGTAAAATACATAAACCATTATTGGGTAAGTTTTTAACCATAGAATATGAGATACCATCGCATCCAGGAGATGTATCCTTTGATTTAATACATTTAATCAACTCATGTATGGAGATTTCCTCTTCCAATTTCTTATTCGGGATTGAGAATACCGGCTGATCAGGAGAGACATAATCAGGCGTAAGACTAACAAGCAAGTTATTGGCTTTTATCTTGTCTACAACAGTTTTTGGTGACCTGTGACCTTTTACCCACTTCATCCTATGCCAAACTTCGGAAGCCGAAGTTGAGTGGTCTACGGATGAGCAATACTGTGTCCAGTCATCGTGTACAGCTGTCCGTATTAGTTTTTGCGCTAATCTTATTTTATCCTGCAGAATGCTTAAATTTGATGGTGTTGGGTTACGACGGAAATTTGCTAAAGCTAGCCTCCTAACTGCCACAGCTTTTGATAATTCAGCCTTCCAATAGGATTTCGGCTTAAATTTTGAATGAGGGTTTTGTGACATTTTTATTACAGGTATATGAATATCTGCCGCCATATTAACATAGTCAACGAATGCGTCATAAGCTCTTTGAACATCATCAGGGAGCGTTTCAAAACTCGAAAACATTTCGTCGAGGCATACCTTATAAGATTTCCAGTCTGCATTTCTTAAATTTCTTTTAATCACAAAGTTCTTATCTAACTGACACTCATTATACATCTGAATTACGAGATGGTCACTACCCAGCGTTTCATTTAACACAGACCAGTAAAAGTTTAACCCAATATCAGACGTCACCAAGGACAAATCAGGCGATGACTCCTGTAAAACACCGTTAACTACTCTCATTCTTGTGCTGTTACCATTATTTAATACCATATAATTACTATCTATCACCGCATCCAAAAGTTGCACCCCTCTATAATCTGTCTTATTTGACCAGTTGGTGTGGTGGGCGTTAAAGTCACCCATTATTATTGTTTTTCTGTTAAAACTAGAAAACAATCTAAGCCAATCCATCTGACTAGTCCGAACGGAAGGGGGACAATAAAGTGATATTAAATTTTCTACTAGAGGGTAATTAAGAATTTTAACGTGAATCATTTCAATTCCCGAAGCAAACATATTAGAGACTCCAAGTTGGGCTTTGATCGATCGATGAATAATAATCGCGACACCACCGTACGAGTCATCCCTATCTTGACGAAAAATATTATAGTTACTAATTTTAACTGGCTTATCAGGTGATAACCAGGTTTCTGAAATTGCAGCAATATGTATTTTGTTCTGTACTAATAACTGCGAAAAAGTTAACAATTTAGGCTTGAGGCTCTGGGCATTCCACTGTAAAAATTTAAATCTGATACAGTCTGTCCTATCCATTAAAAATATTCTTAATTAAACCTGTCAATGAAGAACCTGCAATACTATCCACTATTAAAAGTATAAACCACTCAATACACAATTTAAACACCTTTTTAAATTTCACGTTGATTGCGCAATTATTCATAAATATAACCTCTTGTAACCGCGAAAGCAGTTCATTAAATGTTGTCTTAGATTTCGATTCACCTTCTATGTTTTTATCTGTAGTTATGTTACAGTCGTCAATACCGGTTTCATTAAGCTGTGATGAGTCACACTGTTCCTCGTTAAGTTTGTACCACTCCGATGTATTACTTTGTGCTTTTTGCTTAGAAAACCTTATCTTACTGTGTGATGCCAATTTAGACTTACATACACTAGGAGGAGGTTGCTTTTGGTGCACATCTGCGGTAGTCTTAATTATCTCTGCGTACGAAGGAGTATTAACTACTGTAAACTCCGGTGTGTTATGGACTGGATTGTCAACTTCTCTCGGTTTTTCTGGAACATATTCTGGGGTGTTAGGTAAAACGTACATGGTTATGGCCTTTTTGTATGTACAGTTAAATTCTGCCATAATTTCCCGCAAGCGTTTTTCTTTCAAATATGTGGGGCATGACTTAGATAAGGCCATATGTTTACCTGAACAGTTAATACACTTATATTCTAAAGTCTCGCAGTTTTCATGATTAGCGCCGCACTTAGGGCATACTATCTTATTGTATGGACAAGCCTTAATTTTATGTCCTAGCTTCCAACACCGTGAGCACTGAGAAACTGGATAAACATATGGTTCAACCTTTAGCCTAAGACCATCTGTGGAAACGTATGACGGCAATGAATTACCCTTGAAACATAGTCTAACGACCTCGCTGGGTATCCATCCACCCTTGACCTGATCGCGTTTATTTAAACGCATCGCTGAAATGAGTTCAAAGTTTCCTGGGCAGGATACGTTATCCAGGATTTCTTCTTCTTTTAATTCTAATTCCACATACCTTATAATCCCGTATGAGTAACTAACTTCCATATCTTTATTAAATCTCCATCCTTTAGTAATTAATGCTTCACATGTAAACAGCTTATTTAAATTTAATTCATCTCCAAATTGTACTCGAATTCTGAACGGGCTCAAATATCTGACACGAATTATATTACTCATACCATGGGTTGTTAAAAGTTTCGCAAATGCAAATGACTTCGGAAGGTGATCCTTGCATGTAATAGTTACTTCCAGCGTATGTATATCTTCGTCAGAATTATACTGCTTAAATCTCTTTTCTTTTCGATTTTGTCCCACTACCTTCCACTCTTCATCAGATTCTTCTGCTTCTCGGTTTCTTTTAGTCGCCTTGTTGGTAATCTCCTCATCTCCGCACTCCTCTTGTAGTATTGCATCACTCATCTCGTCGGCCCCATTTATAGATTGCGTCTCATCATCAGATTTATGATAATCAACCATTTTCGCCATAACTCAGGTAGTTTATGCACTCCGCCCGCGCCCCACGTCCATTACCCGGCCGGGTCGGGCCGCCGGAGCGAGGGCCACAGCTCTAAACTATTATCACATGTAACACTATAATTAAATTAATATTAGATTTCACAATGAAAATATATTACGAATTAAAATAATAAATTTGTATTTTTTACAAATAAAATTTTCTATGGACGCGTTGTCATAGCAACCGAATCAACACGAATAACATCAGCTGGTACTTAATGTGTCCAAGAGACTAGCGGCTTAGCGCCTTAGCCTCTAGCCAAGGTAAAAGCCAACCCTTGGGTGACGGGAAGCGTCAGCTAAGAAATTGGAAGTCTGTGAGCACTCGGCCCCAGAGTTTGAACCCGAAACATCTCGAAACTATTTGTGTGAGTGTGTGTACGGAGCGAAATGAAATGCGACGGAACTTGAATATTTCTTCACTTGCAAAACGTATTACAAGTATTATAATGGTGTAGTTACTTAGGTTGCGAGCGCGTCTATAACTATTGGCGGTTCCGGGCAAACTGGAGTCGCCGAGCGCTGCGCGTACGACGAATACAAAATGCCGCTTGAGGTTCTGCAGCAGCAGCGGCAGCGCCAGCACAACACGATGAGTTTGGAAGATGTGATGGCACAAGAGTATCGTCACATGTTGCATCCCACACTAAAGGCCTTATTTATAGTATTGATGATTGCCTACATTTGGCGAGATATGTTTAGAAATCCCATGTCATGACCCCATAGGGGCGAGGCCATCCAATCTGGCTGAAATCCTGGCTTTGGGCTGCAAGTGATTCCTGGTTAAAAAAACGAATAACACTTTTTTGTTAATTATGCTTATTTTAAGGCTAATTGGTACCCTAAAATTTTGTAGGTGAACTTTAAACAGAGAACTTTGAACACTAAACTAGACAAGGATTTCGAAGAAATCACTGTGTTTATTAATTATCTTCTCGTTTTCATACAACTTTGTTTAAGGAAACTTCTCGAACTGTGCTGTGTCTATTTAGCAGTTTTTAATCAATAAGTATTCAAGAATACTTCTTTGAAATAATTAACATCTTTCTAATTAACCACTTATGACGATACTTAGAAGCCATATTTTCCAAAATATAATATTATGCCTAAACGATAATGACGTGGTCCTTTAAATATTAGCAAGGACGTGTACATTTTAAATGAAGTCCTTCAATTTAGGGCATAACTTATGAATGTACTGAAAATGTGGGTTTATGTAAACTACAAATTATTCACGTTTTGTCAAAATATATCTGATGCGGCTAAAAGCCGAAGTAAGCTACATCTAGTTCTAGCCAGCTATACCTAAAATAAATTTAAATTTGGAGGTTTGATGCAACCAATTTGGATGTAGCGCTCGCCGACTGCTGCCGCGGCACCGCTCGATGCACTCGCTCGGGTCGCGCGCGTCTGGTCACAGTTCTGACCTAACCTAACCTAATCCATTTGGTCGATGTGTCCTAGCCTAGAAAAGGATACACCTAAGTATAACCGGCCGCACCAAGGTATATCCGGCTAGAACTAGGTGTTAACTTACAACGGCTTTTAGCCGTCACTTTTATAAATATTTAAAATCGGTTTAAACTGATGGTAAATCTTTCTCAAAAAGTAGCCATATTAGTATGCTCATCACATTATTAGGTTCAGTCAAACCGGTACGGTCCATTGGTGGACGCGGATCCGGACACCAGACTCTGTCAGTGTCCTCCGGTGCTGACAGCCAGTCTGTAATCTGTCCATACTAAGCCATTACTAAGCTTTGCCATGCAACCCTATCATGAAGCATAAAAAGCTGAAAGAGTCTATAATAGAGAGCTTGATATTCTTATCAACATTCAAGACAGACTCTTTCAACGTTCAATGAGAGAGTTGATAAAATAGCATCGGAAAGAACGAATACCTCAATGTTTTCAAATAATTAGGAAAATAACTTTAGTTTCTTAGTTGGCCGGGGCAAAGACCATCACCACAGATGGGCGTTCATGGACGGCTCAGATCTTAAGTGTGTAGTCTCCACACAGACCATGGCCCACCTTCTATCATTCGTCGCATGCCCAGTCATCTGTGCACTTGATGGTCTTAAGACTGCCTCCGTGGGTGGAGTTTGCATAGCTGAATTTTGGGTCAAACTTATTTATCAATAAAATATTTCAACTTTTTTTCTTGAGGATTAGGGAAAGGGCCAAAAATCTATTACGGTTCTGTCTACGGATTTTAAACCAACAAAAATGGAAAAATCGGTTACAAACCAACTTCGAGGACAATCCTATGTTAAGGGGAAATACGACAAAAACAGCAATGAATAGGTATTATGCATTAGAAAATTCATAATTCATCAATACGTAACACGAAAAAGGTAAAAACAAACTGTTATCAATGCGACTTGTTTAAATAGTCAATAGTAACTTATTAATACTGATAGCGTACACTGATTAAATAGATATATCCATCCACTACTCTGTAGGTCAAATAATCTCTGTAAAATTTTCAATCATTTTCTCCAAAAGAATTACATAACTTCACCGGTCAAGATCATCTTCACGAATGACAAATTCCGTCCATCAAATGTCTAACTCTTTTAATTACTCTTCAAATTTCAAAGTTGACAGTTTACAAAAAAATCATAAGGCTTTCAAGGTCCCTAGCATACAGGCTTAAATGCAGGGAAACACTGCAGTATGTACAATCCATCTTAGTAGATAAAACTTTTATTTAATAACTAGCTTTTGCCGCGGCTTCGCTCGCGTTAATTTAGAATTTGACAATCAATTTGGGTTGTACTCTGCTTGTAATAATATAATTCAATCAGGATTCGAAAGACACGTGGCGCCAGTTATTATCATAAGAACGTTATTGTTGTTTTCCTCGGGAATAGTACTTTTTTCGGGTTGAAAGGTACCCTATGTCCGTTTCTGTACCTACACCTGACAGCGTATATGCAAAATTTCAGGTTGATCGGTCCAGTGATTTAGGCGTGATAAGGTATCACACAAACAAACAAACTTACTTTCGCATTTATAATATTAGTATGGATAATTGGGTCACAAGAAATATGACCCGGTTAATTGGAACTACTACCGGGTTCCGTGGATGAGTGACCACACTTTATCCGGCCCCTTTCATGCCTCGTAGAACATTCCTGTTTTGTAGTACATTTGGGTCAGTTTGAAACCTTATCAATAAGGTCTAATCTCGGAATATCGATAGCCACAGTAATTCGGTAGCGGAAAACGGATGGTATTCTGAAACACAAATAGGTATGCTGACGTGATATTCTATAATATTAAATCTATACTGATATGTACTAGCTGTGCCCCGCGACCTTCGTCCTCGTGAAATTAGCGGTGTGAAATATACTTTACGACCTATTCTCATACCTACCAAATACACATAAAAAATCATAAAAATCGGTCGAGCCGTTTCGGAGGAGTGCGACCACAAACACCGTGACACGAGGTTTTTATATATAAGATTGTTTGTAAATTTTTAAGTTCGTATGTTGAGGGTAATCTCCGGAACTAATGATCCAATTCTGAAAATTCTTTCACAGGCCGAAAGCTACATTATGCGTCGGTGCTGTAGGTTATAAATTATATTTATATGATGCATATTAGCCGAGCTATCACAATTTTTGCGAACGAAGTCGCGAGCAAAGTGCTAGTGAGTAATATTTTTATAAAGCCGAACTTAACTTAATTGGGAAAAGACTAGGCAGATGATGACTTCATTATTCTATAAATCAAATTGAAATTCCTAATATTATTTGAATGACCAAGTAATAATATTTGATGCCCTCAGTTCTGTTCATAATTTTAGCAATAAACGTTTGATAAGTTTATGATCATAATGTTATAAACTTGACAATTGCATGTGAATTGGCTTTTGGTCTTTATCTTTTCTTTTTACATGGTATAAAACAAAGTTTTTCTCGCTGTTTGTACGCTTAGATCTTTTAAACTACGCAACGGATTTGAATGCAGTTTTCAGCAATATATAGAGAGATTCAAGAGGAAGGTTTATATTTGTGTATATTGCACACGTGTGAAGCCAGGGCGGGTCGCTAGTTACTTATAATTAGGACCAAAATTCTGTAATGTATTATTTTTATTAATATAATAATGTTACCTACATTTGCCATATTAATATTGAGCAAAATAAATAAGTAGGAAAAATAATGTACGTATTTTTATTAGATAGGTACTTTGATATGTGAGGTAATATTTGAAAAAGCTTATTTGGAGATTTACGAAACACGGCCAATTATTTTGCTAGAAAAAAAACAAATAAAGAATTTGTAAAATGAAAACCTTTGACAGTTTGAAGTGGCTCTTAGCGATCTAACAATATGAAATGAAATATTTTTTTTTATCATAGCAACACATCATTATGTTCCCCAAATGGTAAGGCTGATCACGAAAATGTAAAACGTGTATAACATAACATCACGCCTGTAATCCCCGAAGGGTTCGGCAGAGGTGTATCTATAGAAGGTGTGTAGTACACCCACATTTCGCCAGAAACGGAGACAGGAGCGGGGACATGCGAAGGCTTGAGCAAGGAAACGTGGAATGAAATTAAAATGGCTGCGGACCGTTAAAGAGAAATAGTGTAGTGGGGGCAAGCGGATAGTGTTGCAAGTAAAGGAAAACTACCAAAAAAAAATTGACTTCCCTCTAAAAATACCTGCTTCTGCGAAACAGTCATGCTAGCGAAGGAGGTGGCGGGACGTGAGAGGGAGAGAATCTCACGTCCCAGCCGCTGCGGGGGCCACGTGGTGGCTCCCGGCCACCGTAGACGCGGGCCTGTGAACGGTGAGTAATGGTTTAGCTCACCGTCCGTCCATCTTATGACGACAGGCCGTGTCGACGGCGCGTTCGTGTTCCACGCGCGCCTCAAAGATATGTCAGCAACCAGGAAGGGACCCGCAAGGGCCGATGCCTGCCGGGGCTGCGGGATTATTCGAAAGAGATACCGCGGCCCTGGAACACAAAGGGCAAAGAAGGAACATGGATGGGTTTTAGTTAGTAAAAGTCTGACACTCCCTCCCACACCACCCAGAGCGGGAGGAGTTATTTGATTATTTCCCATCCGTAAAAAAAGGCATGGTACATGGAGGCGCTGCTACAATCCGTAAACAATAAATCGCTTCAAATGAAGCTGTTGACAAAATTATCATCGTGCTTCACTTGTAGGTTCGTTTGATTTTTAAGAAGTACACCCACTTTTCGCCAGCTATTATATTAGTCCCATGTTATAGAAGACGACAGCCGTGACGTTATGTTATCAGTGGTGAGTTGCAATTTATTTAGGTTGATGACCATGACATCGTTGAACGTATCTTACGCTCTCATACTAAAGACATTTAGAAGGGGTCTGACCGCGGGCCTGTGGATGGTGAGTTATGGGCTAGCTCACCGTCCGTCCGTCTTATGACGACAGGCCGTGTCAACGGCGCGTTCGTGTTACGCGAGCCTCAAAGAGATGTCAGCAAACCGGATGGGGTCCGCAAGGGCCGATGCCTGCCGGGGCTGCGGGACTGTTCGAAAGAGATACCGCGGCCCTGGAACACAAAGAAGGAACAGGGTTTTAGTCAGTACGAGTCTGACACTCCCTTCCAGTCCGCCCAGAGTGGGAGGGGTCATTTGATGATTTCGCACCCGAAAAAAAAAAAAGTCTGATCAGTTGTGTCGCTTCTATGCATTCTTAGTCTATGACAGAAACAAGGTTCGCATTAATTCAATTTCGATGCCTGAGTGTAGTTTATTTTAGCTGTAGCTATTCTTGGTGAGCACGTTTCGAGAGGACACGATCTATTTCAAACTATGATCAATTTATCTATTCTTGTAGCTTCTTCTTATTTATGGTGTGGTTAGTGCCTAACCTGGTTTCAGAGTTTTTATGCCACCCATGGGCCTCTGACTTAGCTTTACATGCCGTCAAGAAATATCTGTCAGGCATGCTGGTTTTGTCACAATGGTTTCCTTCGCCGAAGCAAGTGATAATTATCCAATACGCAAATTCTTGTAGCAAAAGCCAAGGAATAACTCTTTCGTCATGTCGATAATGCTCATATTTAGGTTACAAGGATCTTCGATCAGAACTCTGCCACATGACAGGGGCTCCATCCGAAGCCACTGCTAACGCCGACAGTGTTAAGTCTTAAAGCACAGCTGGCTCTCTTCGTAATCTCAAAAGGGCCAACGTTTGTGATAAGGCTCCGCAGTCACTCTATGCTTCATCAGAATACCCCCATCGGACTAAGTTGCACCATCAGTTTTCCATCTAGCTCAGTCTAAAAATTCTCCAGGTGGCGTATGGCAATGGATGGCACGCTGGGATTTACTCTGAAGGCGTCTGCATCTAAGAAAGTAGGTAAAGTAGATCCAAATATTATATGACTTCGCTTTTGACCGTAACTAAAGCGGTTGTCGCGTGACAATTGCGTTCATTTTGTTTGTCATATTAAAACGTGACAATTGCGTATTCGCGCGACTGGATATGTGGTCCGAATTCGTATTCACAAAAAGCACTGTAGGTTTCAAACCCAAAACTAGAAGTCGAATTTTCGACTCACTAGGATATTTGACAATACTTTTTCACACCTACCCTCAATTAAAATTAAAATTTAGCATTGCTAAACTAGCCACTGGGAGTCGTCAAAATAAAGGTAAATTATCAAACGGCTAGACATACCCTCTTGAGAGATCTATATTTATACCCGCATGCAAATATTCAGGAGAAACATTTTAGTAATCTAAATACTTAATGATTACACGGCCTCTTGTGTCGGGTAGAATTATTAACTATCTTTTAGTAAAGTTAATTGAACCAACTCGACGAAGTTAATGTAGTAATGGCTCGCTTTTTAGACAAGGGTTCACATTAAAACCTGAAAAATCACGCGTCAATTGGGTCAATTAACTGAAACTCAAAAAGTACTAGTTTTTGTATTCTTCTTCTTTTTTGTGGTGCTGTCAGAATTTTCGTACCACTCATGGCTGCTAACTTGGCTTTACATGCCGTCGAAAAAATACGATGTTTTCCTTCCCGAAGTAAGTGATAATAAATTATACAATACGCTCCTAAATCCGAAAAATCATAGGCACGTTTCTTGTGGCTTCAATCTCGAAACATATGAGTTGACACATCACTAGGCTATCATTGATGGAGTTTTGTGTTGAAGACTGTTCACTCAGCAGATAACCATGAAAATCACTTCATTTACAACTTGGTTCACATGGATCCCCATATGAATACTCTCGTTGGTATTTGATTTACTTCAGGGGAAAAATCTTTTGCGCGTCAGCGTCACCTTACTTTGCCCTAGAGGCACGCCAAACGCGCTCTCGGAAAGAGGTGTGCTCCTGATACTTTAAAGGGACATCCATAACTCATGACGTTTTTATGGTGCCTAGAATACTGTAGGACGTCACTACTTTGTTCTCCTAGCAACTTTTTAACGGGGGGAAGGAGAAAAAACGTATTCTTATTCTTTATAGCACACAAAATTAAAAGATATACATAAACTCACAATGTAGAGCTTATATACAACGGCGAGTTTAACCCATAATTGGGTTTACTTACAGCAAACCTTACTTTGATTTCGAGATTTGCAGAAGAGGATATATATCTACGTGCACAAACAGTACATTTAAAAACTTAAATTAATTTATTTTATAGACCAAACTAAACTAACACATACAATATTTATAATATACATAATGCATACAATACCTATGTAGATAAACATACATGTCATATTAAATACTATATACATACTATCCTAAACTGTATTATTAATATTATAACGGTATCGATATAATTTGGGCAAAACCTACCGACATTTGTTCAAAGGGCACAAATAATAATGCAACTATAAGCTTGGTCATGTTAAACTGTAGCTATTAATATTTTTACTGGGTGTGATTTTACTTTTTCTCATATTGTTTTATTTTATGTCTTATAGCATCGTATTGGATTTGGTCTGTAATGTTGCTATAATTAGTTGTAAATAAATAAATAAATATGTTGACAGGAAATGTTCTCTTATTCCTTTCTTGAACACATCTAACGAAGGGCTATCCCGCAAGGAGTCCCACAACGTAAATAAGGGGCAGAAAAATACGTCATCTCTTGTACCACGCACGCACTATTAGTTTTTGTTCCAAAGACCATTGACTCAGCAGTTGGCCAAGTTTATTAACGGGGAACAAAATCATCCTCCGCTCCGCTGTCAATATCTTTAGCCACCCATCCATTCTCGCGTTTATTCGCTTCTTAAGGCTGGGTCGCCATATATCAAAGAACACACTTGGGAACATTAATCGTCACCGCGGACACGACGTTGAGTTATCGCCTTACTTTCTACACTGTGTCGCCTTACAAGATAGAACAACTATATTTTATGTAGTACGTTAGATTGCGAATTAAAAATTTAGCTTGTTTTGGATGAGAATTAGGTCTTAATAAGCTGAAATTAATTAAAACTAAGTTAAAAATAGAAAGAGAAAAAAAAGGGCCAGAGGGTCGACCTTTTTTTTGGCAAAAGAATCAGCATTATTATATAACGTGGCAATGCTGCCAGCCTTCTGGGCACTTTTCCTATTGATAGCGTATGACGCCCTGTAAGGGTGTTACCACACCAATCTATCGATCGTCGATCGAAGCCATCAATCGATGGTACCATGGATAAGTCGACGTCGATCGACAGTTTCTACTACACCAAATGATCGATCGTCGGCATTTCTATCATGACCGATTGGTGATCGGCGATCGATCGATTGTGTGGTAACACCCCAATTCTTTTCCTATTTTGAATTTGATACTTGTACACTTTATTATTTTATTTTAGATCTATTCGTAATTTGTAAATAATGCACACAGGGAAGTGGGGTTTTGAGATTTCTTGTTCGACCAATTCATGCTGGTTTAGTCCGGTCGTCAATGATAGCTGCACGCGTAGCATGACCACCGTAGAAACGGGTTTTGTCGACACAAGAATCGACAAAATGACAGATAAACAAAAGAAACCTATAATTTTGTCGATTCTTCAGTCGACAAAACCCGTTTCTACGGTGGTCATGCTACTACTGTAGCAGCTTATTGGTCGAAAAAGATTTAAGTGGTATACAGTCAACATGAAAAGAAGTAGAAATGAGGACGTGGTACAGCATGAAGCCTCCTAAGATTCAGTCCCAAGGTTGAGCAAAGTGTTTTTGAATTTTTCTATTGGGAAATTCGCTACAGAAGTCTGTATACTTTTCCACGATATTGTAACTTTACAATACTTTAAGCTGTTTCTTAATAGACTGAACTTATAAAGTAAACAAATATAATAATTATGAACAGTATCCAAACAAAACTTTTCTATTCAGAAACATAATTAATTTAAGTTGAAGTTAATTATTGCTAAGCTAAGAGATTTATTGAAGCCAGGCTTTTCAATTGTAATTTATTGTTGGCAGTCTCCATTATTTGTGGAGTAATGAATATCTTTTTAGCTTTGATACCTACTGTCTTTTGTTTTGTTTTTGGCACTTTGCCGCGGAGTTTGGACCAAGAAAATAATATAATAATAATATTCTTTTTTTTATAAGCAAATCAAGTATCTTGACTTGGCTCGCGAGGTTGTCAACATGTGGGATGTGGACTCAGCGATCATTGTGCCGATAGTTGTATCAGCCCATGGCTTAATTGCCAAGAGCCTCAACCAATACCTGAGGAGGCTCTCGTTAGGCAGCTGGATCAAGGGCTTGATTCAGGAAGCGGTACTCCTGGACACTGCTCGTATTGTTAGGAGGTTCCTCTCTCTGGAGCCCTGATCTCCGGTAGCTTGGACCCTGTTCCCGATACCGGCGGGCTACAATTTTTATATATTTTTAAATGTTTTTTATATTATTTTGTATAGGAATATTTAAACATTTAAATTATATTTATAGTAAATAAATAAAGGAAATAATAATATTCTTTATACACTTGCAGTGTATGGGTTCATTATACTCAAAAATCATACAGCGCCCTCCGCGTCCAATAGAATAACGCATTCAGGATGCTGATGGGGTTGCCCCGATACTGTAGCGCATCAGGGATGTTTGCTGCAGCTCATGTGGACTGTTTCTACACGGTGCACATCCTTGGTCCTTAGGGTGCGGGGCAGCGCCAACAGCATCCTATCAATGATGGTTGTGAGTTTCTGCTGCAAGTTTTCGGCTGGGCCTGTCACGTTGCAGCAATGATGTCACAATCTGTTTTTGATTTTGTTTTTGTCTTTGTAAATGTATTACTAACATAGTTTGGAAGAACTTTGTTACTATCACTATGAGTCTTATTTGGCGACACTATGAGTTGTGTTAGACGTTTTACTCCGAGATTGTATGCACCAGAAAAGTTTATGGAGAGCAGGTGTCTTCTATGACCGCTACACAAAAGTGATGTAAAATTACGAATAAAAAATAGCGATGGCCCTCCATCTAAAAATAATATTGTGCCCCACACAATATAATTTCTGTGTCTATAGACAGTTCTCAAAAAAAAATATCGAGGTTCCGCAACTACGTTTTTTCTTAATCCATCAATGGTTGATTAGATATTCGTTTCTAAAGCCGAAAAAAAAATGTGTTTCTAATTTCTAGAGTAATAGGAAGAAAATTCTGAAAAAAATTAGGTTTGTAGAACGTAAAAAAACTTTCAACAAAAATTGGTTTTAATAAGATTTGATATTTAGCTTTTGAGCTATGGAACTTTTTCGTGAACCTGCAGCAGTAATTTTGTTTTTCGTTAACGTAATATGAAACACAAAATTAGTTTGAGAAAAAATTGACCATTAAAAATATAGTTATTATATTGTTCGCTGCTACAGAACCCTTTTTTTTCTAAAAATCAAAGTTTGTTTTGGCCTGTGTTAGCCTGTTTGAGTGTCCCACTGCTAGGCAAAGGCCTCCCCTTTCTCCTTCCAAACCGGTGTGTCCTGTGCGATATCTGGCCATGTTCGCCCCGCTAACGAGATCAGATCGTCACACCACCTTCGTTGCGGTCGTCATCCACTCTGCCGTCCGCAAGCTATAATGCCGTTATCTCGCATCTGGTCGATATTCGTTTTTTGATACCACAATAATCAAAAAAAGCGAAAGCTCCATACTATATCTATTTTTTGATACCAATAAGTCTCGCATACGAGTTAAAGTTAAGAAACAGCATCAATTTTTTATTTTTTCGCCCTCTTTTTATCCTTAACTCGAAATATGATTTTGTTGGATAACGGCATTATAGCTTGCGGACGGCAGCACTGGACGCCTGTCGGAGGAAATCGCCGTCGAGGTAAAATCAAAGTTGTAAATAATAAAATAAGATTACTAAGTTCATTCCCAACACTTATTTTTGTACAATGTTACTTAGTTTGATGTACAGAAATCTTTGATTTCAGCTTTGTGATGGTTCGTCTTATACCCTGTATAATCAGCATTTGGCCAATAACCACCCACCTGTAACCTTTGGCATTAGGCACCTACCTTTTATGAAACGTACACAAAACGTCAAGTGTCATTATTCGCACTGGAAAACCCCAATAACTTCAAGCAATTTGTTGAACGAAACTTATCAATATTATTTTGTTATCAACATCATACCGGGACATGCCTAATAGAAATAGTTTGTGAACTATCTGCCTTTATACCGCGGTGCCCCATTCAAACGTGCGTGCTGGCTTCGAACTAAATCAATGTTGGAGATATGAGTTAGTTACCTTGTATGTTATACGTACATGTGTGGATAGCAACAAAAGTTGCTTTACACAACAGAAAAGACGAGAGAAAGAAAAACTGGTTTAATTCTTTCATACAGATAAATACATAAAAAAAATAAACTTAAAAAGTATAAGGTCAAAGTGTGGCCTTCAGTTGTCTCCACGAACGAGAGAATCGCGGCGATATTGTCGTCGTGCCACGTATTTCTATACTCTTTCTAAGAGTAAGTCCGTACGAGCGAGAGAATTGCGATGATATTATCGTCGTGCTACGTATTTCTGTACACTCTCTAAGGGGCCGTCCGCACGAGCGAGAGAATTGCGGTGATATTATCGTCGTGCTACGTATTTCTGTACACTCTCTAAGGGGCCGTCCGCACGAGCGAGAGAATTGCGGTGATATTATCGTCGTGCTACGTATTTCTGTACACTCTCTAAGGGGCCGTCCGCACGAGTGAGAGAATTGCGGTGATATTATCGTCGTGCTACGTATTTCTGTACACTCTCTAAGGGGCCGTCCGCACGAGTGAGAGAATTGCGGTGATATTATCGTCGTGCTACGTATTTCTGTACACTCTCTAAGGGGCCGTCCGCACGAGCGAGAGAATTGCGGTGATATTATCGTCGTGCCACGTACTTCTGTACACTCTCTAAGGGCCCATACGCATGAGCGAGAGAATTGCCGTGATATTATCGTCGTGCCACGTATTTCTGTACACTCTCTAAGAGGCCGTCCGCACGAGCGAGAGAATCGGGGCGATATTATCGTCGTGCCACGTATTTCTATACACTCTCTAAGGGGCCGTCCGCACGAGCGAGAGAATCGCGGTGATATTATCGTCGTGCCACGTATTTCTATACACTCTCTAAGGGGCCGTCCGCACGAGCGAGAGAATCGCGGTGATATTATCGTCGTGCCACGTATTTCTGTACACTCTCCTCTAAGAGGCAGTCCGCACGAGCGAGAGAATCGCGGTGATATTATCGTCGTGCCACGTATTTCTGTACACTCTCTAAGGGGCCGTCCGCACGAGTGAGAGAATTGCGGTGATATTATCGTCGTGCTACGTATTTCTGTACACTCTCTAAGGGGCCGTCCGCACGAGTGAGAGAATTGCGGTGATATTATCGTCGTGCTACGTATTTCTGTACACTCTCTAAGGGGCTGTCCGCACGAGCGAGAGAATTGCGGTGATATTATCGTCGTGCCACGTACTTCTGTACACTCTCTAAGGGCCCATACGCATGAGCGAGAGAATTGCCGTGATATTATCGTCGTGCCACGTATTTCTGTACACTCTCTAAGAGGCCGTCCGCACGAGCGAGAGAATCGGGGTGATATTATCGTCGTGCCACGTATTTCTATACACTCTCTAAGGGGCCGTCCGCACGAGCGAGAGAATCGCGGTGATATTATCGTCGTGCCACGTATTTCTATACACTCTCTAAGGGGCCGTCCGCACGAGCGAGAGAATCGCGGTGATATTATCGTCGTGCCACGTATTTCTGTACACTCTCCTCTAAGAGGCAGTCCGCACGAGCGAGAGAATCGCGGTGATATTATCGTCGTGCCACGTATTTCTGTACACTCTCCTCTAAGAGGCAGTCCGCACGAGCGAGAGAATCGCGGTGATATTATCGTCGTGCCACGTATTTCTGTACACTCTCTAAGGGGCCGTCCGCACGAGCGAGAGAATTGCGGTGATATTATCGTCGTGCCACGTATTTCTGTACACTCTCTAAGGGGCCGGGCGCACGAGCGAGAGAATTGCGGTGATATTATCGTCGTGCCACGTATTTCTGTACACTCTCTAATGAGCCGTCTGCACGAGCGAGATAATCGCGGCAATGTCTCTCTCGCTCGTGGAGACGGCTCCTAAGAATAGTGATATCAAATAGTGACAGTTAACCCCCGTCAACACCATTTTTTTTGCTACAACATGAACTAGAAATAATGTTAATGTAGTTAACCAATATCCCGACGCCTGACCTAGTAGTTAGCCATATTTTATGAAAAGAAAACGAATGTTTTAACTGATTTTCGTTGCTGACTGTACACTATGTAGGAGGGTAGGGTAGTATGGAACAGGTAGTTCTAGCCCGCATGAAATTAACTAAGACTAAGCACGTAGGATATCGAAACAGATCTACATACTACAAATGTTGTAAGTTATGATTGATATAACTATTGTAAAGTAGAGCATTCGCATATTAAGTTGTTTGTACGGGGTATTCCTCAAAGCGCAACTAGTTTTAAGCGCAACCAACTAAGCGCAATTAAATTATTCCTCGAAGCGCAACCATTAGTTGCGCTCACAAATTCAATTAATAATGTTGTATGTTTATTACTCAAAGCGCAACCATGACGAAAAATAGAGACATTAAAAATAGTTGCGCTTTGGGGAATACCCCGTTTGTCCCAGCTGTACTTCGTAGATCTTTATCATGTCTTGATAGTCAGAATCGGAAAATCTGACAACCAGTCCTATCACGGGGTGTCGTGTAATCCTGTAGCTAGGCTGCAGAGGTCAGATAGGCGGTATCTTCATATAAAATACTGGTATTCAGCTGTATCCAGTTAGACTGGCAGCCGCCCCAAACATACAGTAGGAAAAGACTAGACAGGAGCTAAAGAAAGAAACTCTAAAATTAAAAAGTATTGCCGCTTTGATTCAATTGTTTAATTTTGGCTGATTTAAAAAAAAAACAAAATGTGACGCGACTATAGATGCAAAAGGGGTTTTAAACCATTTGGTTTTAAACCGTCTTTTTGGTTTAAAACGATTTAAAACCACAATTAGCGGTTTAATATGGTTTAAAATGTTTTTGTTTTGTTTTACTACCAAATAAATGTATTTTCTTCTTCTTCTTTTTTCTTTTTTCTTCTCTCTCCTCATACCCTACGTTACGATTTTGGTAGCAAATTGCAAAATAAAAATACGGCATTGCCGTTATATTTTAATAAACACGCATTTCATGATTGTTTTCAGTCTACCTAATCCTAAAAAGTAGTATAAGTATGATATATGACTTCACATAATTATATTAATAAAAATGCTAAATGATTTCAATTAGCCTTTTAAAATAATTTATAATCAATGTACGGCCCACGTGGTCGTGGTTTTAAACCGTTTTAAGCCAATTTAAAACCGGTTTTAAACCACGGATTTTGGTTTAAAACGGTTTATTTACAACTATAGACGCGACTCATTTTCAATAGCTTTTCACAATCAAATAAAAGTGCTCATCAGAGAATTACTAAGTCATTATCTAATTGAATTGTGTGCCGTTCCAAGATAATTTGATTAGTACTGAGAAAAGTAAAGTTTCTCAACATAATTTAATTCGCTTAGGTTTGCAAGAGTCGTAGGTGCTCATTAAAGTGTCAACAAGCAACAACTCATGGGAGTTCTCAGGGCATTGACTGATGATCTGATACTGAGGTCATGAGTTCAATTTGGTTTTTCTTTTTAAATATATTAATTGACATATAATATGTACAAAACGCCTGTAAATCCCGATGGGATAGGCAAAGATTTAACACTCTCTTATTTTATTATTTATAATTTATACGATTTTGATGATACAGTCACAATAATGATCGTACTTATAAAAAACACATTAAAATATCTAGTGTTCTGTGGTGCATGTTAGTTCATTTTGACGTAAGGGTGTTACCACAACAATCTATCGATCGATCGCCGATCACCAATCGATCGATGGTAGAAATGACGACGATCGATCAATTGGTGTAGTACAAACTGTCGATCGACGTCGACTTATCCATTCTACCATCAATCGATGCTCGATCGATTTGTGTGGTAACACCATAAAGGTATGGATTGCGCTTTTGTAGGAAACAACAGATTGTTTTTTGAATTACCGATAAAACTTTTCTATGTGAGGGGTTCAGAATGAAGTACCTACTGTAAACAAGTCTTGACAGATAGACACACAAACAACGAAGTGATCCTACAAGGGTTCCGTTTTTCGTTTTGAGGTACGGAACTCTTAGGAGCGTCGCTCACACGATTAACAGTCGAGGTGCAGTTGAGGCGCGGGCGGTTAAGAGGCACGCCGCAACAAAGTTTTCTTTACAAATGAATGGCAGTGCGCTCATATACAAGAGTTGCGGCGCGGGCGAGGTGAAGGCGGGGCGGAGGCGAGGTGAAGGCGGGGCGGAGGCGAGGTGCAGGCGCAGGAGGGGCGCTCAAGTGTGCCCAAGCCACGACTCCACCACCATTTTGTAGCTAAAATATTGCCGCCAAGCATAGCCGCCTGCGCCTCGATTCTACGCAGAGACCTATCTTCGCCCGTGGTGCGACGCCGCACCGCCGCTGACGCGACGTCGCCTCGACTTACCAGTGAGCGACGCGCCTTAAAAGGCAATGTCTATCAGAATATTACTATGATTCCGCACGCAAAATAGCGCAACTCCACATCAAAACGTGGAGTTGCGGACACCAGCCCGTTATACAATACAATATTACTATGATTACGGCGCATTAACGAGAAAATGGAAACGACATTGTTATCAAAGCTGTTTGGAAAACCTTCCTTGAAAGAAAAAAGTAGGTGAACGTAGGAAAAAGTCATAAAGACAGTGTTTTTGTTAGTTCACGAAACTTTTGTGTGTTCGTTCGTGAGAACTAATTTAACACCAATATAATATCATCACCTGCCTAGCCTTTTTCCAGCTATGTTGGGGTTGGCCTCCAGCCTAACCGGATGCAGGTTAATACCAGTTTTTTACATAGAGCAACTGCCAATAGGATCTCTACAATCCAGTAACTGGCTGACCTTTTAATAAAGAAAATCTGATATCTATGTTGCTAAGGAGATCTTCTTAGGTCTTGTGAAAATATTAGCCTGTTTTCGGCCTTAAGCCAACTATATTGGGGTCGGCTTCCAGTTTAACCTGATGCAGCTGAATACCAGTATTTTACATGGAGCGACTACCTACCTTACCTCCACAATCCAGTTAGTACTGGGTAATATAATACCCCTTGGTAAGACTGGTTGTCAGACTTTTTGGGCCACTGACTACCTAACGACTGTCAAAGATCTACAAATGACACCCGGGACTAACGGCTTAGCGTGCTTTCCGAGGCACTGAGGAAACTCGGTATGTAATGGGTGGTCACCCATCCACAGACCAGCCTAGGCAAGCACAGCTTAACCTAAAGATTGACCTGAGCGGCTGTTATTATTTAGCGACGAGCTCCTCCAATAAAGAAAATCTGATACTAACCTTAAAACTAAAAACATAAGCAAAATTTCGCGGAGTACTCTGGCGGGCGCTTTCTTTTTTTTTAATGTAGAATGTGTCAGGCACACAATTGTAGTAATACCCGACTTGGCAAAGCGCTCATGATATCAACGCGGCTTATGCTGTTTTCGCTGTTTTCAACATCGTGTGGAATGTTTTTGCAACGTCCTGTATATTGTATGTTTTTTGTTAGGTTTGAGAATATTATTAAATGGCCAATTTTCAGGGGAAATGGTTGTTTTGCAAGGAATAATAAGTAAACATAAGAAACTCACGCTTTTGTTCCCAAGAGGGTAGGCAGAAACTATAGAACCCTACCAGTTAAGATCCTTACATATTCCTTTTGCTTTATCAACGTTTATGCATCTGGTGGCCTACCATGACCTCTTGAAGCAGGAGTAATTCCAGTGTTGGAAAGAGATGGCGCTAGACGACCTGTATAGCTCTGTCTCTTTCCCACACTGGAATTACTACTGCTTTAAGGGCGACATAGAAACCCCCCTGGTCATTATACTCACGTCGGTTGCAAGTAGTAAACACCCAACAACAAAGATTTATTTACTGCATACTCGTTCTGAGAAATAAAACACCTCATTGTAGTAGTCAAAGGCTGGAACGACCAATAAAAACAGGAAGTTTCACTACAATAAATCTACGTTACAGTTGGAGATTTTAATTAATAATATTGTGTCCATCCAACGTTTCTTTTGTCTTCTTCTACTCTTATAGCCATCCATATCTCAAAACTTTCTCCACATGTGACATAAATGGCTAGGGGTACAATCTTCACATTTAAAAACTTCATGAAAATCAATTTTGAGTACGCAAAAAAATAGTCTAAAAATAGTCGCCAAGTTTAAAAAAATAATCGCATCATAATTCCGAAGTTTTAGCTGTGTGTTGGTGAGGATTGTGGGGTGAACGTCACCACACCATCCATACCGCAGTGCAAGCAAACGGCTGAGAGGATCGACTTGGTTTCGAGTATTTTTTGGAATTGAAACCAAGTCGATACTCCCAGCCCTCCCAGCTTACTTAAAATTGATTTTCATGAAGTTTTCAAAGGAGAGGATTGTGTGGTGAAGGACATATATTTCTCTCAAATCTATTCTACTGTGGAATATAATCATTTTCCAACTGATTTCACAGAAAACCGATGAGAAGTCCAGTTACGTTCCTGATTAAAGCAAATCATTGTACTACGAGTATTCTACGCCAGTCATTGGTTCAACATCATCTGCCTAGCCTTTTCCCAACTATATTGGGGTCGGCTTCCAGTCTTAACCGGATGCAGCTGAATACCAGTATTTTACATGGAGAGATCAGATAGATCTCCACAATCCAGTTAGTACTGGGTAATACGATACCCCTTAATAAGACTGGTTGTCAGACTTTTTGGGCCACTGACTACCTGTAACGACTGTCAAAGATCTACAAATGACACCCGGGACCAACGGCTTAAAGTGCTTTCCAAGGCACGGAGGAAACTCGGTATGTAACGGGTCACCCATCCACAGACCAACCTAGGCAAGCACGGCTTAACCTAAAGATCGACCCGAGCGGCTGTTTTTATTTAGCCACGAGCTCCTCAGTCATTGGTTCAACATCAATTTAATTACTTAACATGAACAACCAAATTACGTTAATTAGTCAGCCAGTACGAATCACGGATGTTGTGTCATTAGCATAAATGTTTTAATTGCGTCACGCGGTAATTAAATGGTACTTAACATTTATTAATTTATGGCGCTTATTAAATTTACTGTCTGCCTGTATATTTGTATTGGATAAGACAGAGCTCACACTAAATTTATTGTTATATGTTTTGTCTTTGTATTTATAAGTTTGTTAGTATATTCTTTTAAGAATACCATATATGGTATATATTTCAATAGTTCTGTTTTATGTTTTATGGATTCTTTTTTCTCTTCTTCTTTTACACACTATGTCTACATCTCTTTTTTTAGTATCTCCTTTCGCAGGTATGCTGGAAGAGATTTCTTTAAAAATAAGCATCACCTTTGTACTATTTTCTGTTCCTTTCTTGTTTTCTGTATTTAGTGTGTACATAAATTGTTAAATAAATAAATAAAATAAAATTAAAGCATTTCTAGCGTTTTTGTTTGTGACTTTATTTGTCAGTAGATTATTGACAACTGCTGGTCTATTGGTCGCAAGTGCGACTGCTGAGCATGAGGTCGTGGGTTTGATTTCCAGGTCGAGCAAAATGTTATTGGGGTTTTCCGGAATTTCTCAGTAGCAGACATGGAGTCTGGACTTGTGACAGGTTGATGGCAGTAGGCTCGCCCACTATTACTTGGAACTTAAACATAACTGGCGAAATGTGGATGTACTTTAAGGTACACCTCTGGCTAACCCTTGGGGATTACAGGCGAGATGTTGTTACTTTATTAGTGATAACTTAGTCTATGAGACTGCTTTGTTGCGAACGCACGTGCTGACATTGTTTTTATGACCGCAACGTCTAGAAATCGTCTTAAGACATTTCTGACCCAGGTTTGCGCATAGTCTTATAAATGATTTTATTTCCCTTAACTTTTTTAAGTTAATTTCCCACGAATGAAATAAAAGATAAACGTAGTTAATAGCCAATGGTTTGACATCTTCATATCCTTGTTACAAAGATAAGATGTTAACAACTTAAAAAAAACTACTCAAGTTAATTTTAATTGCTCTTATTGCTCACAAAATAATCAATGACAAAAGCTATCGCACGCCAATTAAATTTATTATTTATTTACTGTAATTTTGTTATTTACTAAGATTATACTAACACTTTATGGATCTATGATCTGAATTAAATAGCTCATGGGTAAATAATAACAGCCGCTCGAATCGATCTTTAGGTTAAGCCGTGCTTGCCTAGGTTGGTCTGTGGATGGGTGACCACCCATTACACACCGAGTTTCCTCCGTGCCTCGGAAAGCACCTTAAGCCGTTGGTCCCGGCTGTCATTTGTAGATATTTGACATTCGTTACAGGTAGTCAGTGGCCCAAAAAGTCTGACAACCAGTCTTACCAAAGACGTATCGTATTACCTAGCACTTACAATTAGGTTGTGGAGGTCAGATAGGCAGTCGCTCCATGTAAAATACTGGTATTAAGCTGCATCCGGTTAGACTGGAAGCCGACCCTAACATAGTTGAGAAAAGGCTAGGAAGATGATGATGATGGTCTGAATTAAATAAATAAAAAAAATTAAAAAGAACAAATGATTCAATTTGCATGTTTTAAAACTTCAAAAAATAGAAACGATTTGCACACGAACTAGGTACTAACCTCATGCTACGAAATGAAATATTCACTAGAATTTTTCATTTCACCAAATAGCACATTCTTCACGGAACAATTTGGCCAGAAACATAATGAAAGACTCTTGAGTTGCGACAACCATGGTTTATAAGGCTTTATTTAAATTATGCATACAATTTTTGGTAGGAATAAGGAGTTGTTTACTTCATTCATGTGAGTTATGGGGCCATTAAGGGTTTAAGGGCTGGGTGATGGGTAAGTATGGAAGTTTAATGAGAAGAGGTAAATTATACTTCACATCATGTGAAGACCGTTTCGTTGCTTTATTGTGTTCAAGTAGGCCGTACTTCATCATCAATAGCCTAGCCTTTTCCAACTATGTTGGAGTCGGCTTCCAATCTAACCAAAACCAGCTGAATATAAGAATTTTACTTGGAGAGATTCCCTATCCACAACCTAGTTAGTACTGAGTAATATGGTACCTCAAAGTAAGACTGTTTGTCAGACTCGGGCCACTAACTACCTGCAGCGACTGTTTAAGACAAAAATGACACAGACTATAAATGACAGCCGAAACCAATGTGCTTTCCGAGGTACGGAGGAAGCTTGGTATGTAATGGATGTTCACCCATCCACGGACCGACCTAAGCAACCGCGGCTTAACCTTGAAGATTTACCCGTGCGGCTGTTATTATTTAACCACGAGCTCCTCCTAAATGTATGAAACCAGTATATAAAAATAAAATCAGTATAATATATAACGGCTTCTTATTGTATCGAACCCTCAAAGTGTTACAATTGACTGTACGTCGGGAACATCTCGTGTAGTCAGTAAGGGTAGCTGTAAACTCTCGACGAGGTAATCCGAGCCAGGACGAGTATGAGAGTGTCATAGGAGCTCTCGTTTAGCCTCAGTGTTCCTCGCTTGGCTGTAAACTCTCGCATTTGCCGTGCTTCGGAGTATCTTAGCGAGAGTATACAGGGTATAAACGGACCCTTCACGAAGCCGTCAACCAAGGATTATGTACTTCAAACTAAGTAACTTTACGCAAAAATTATTGCTGGGAAATGAGTTTTTTTTTGGGGTGAAAAAACGCGTTTTACGGATGGACTCCACGTAACGCAAAATATTGTGCTGATGGATGGATTGAATAGTACGGGGGTCATGGAGGTGTTTCAAGTAAAATTTACAATAAAAACATGTATTTAAAAAAAACTTGTGAAAAAGTTGGAACTTTGACCCCCAATATCTTCGTAACTAGAAGGTTCCCAGGTATGATCTAGAACAAAAAAATGATCGCAATGACGGGGATAACAAGTGCCTTTCGGCTTCGTTAAGGGTCTATTTACACCCTTTATAGCCTCCTTAACAATCGTGCTCACTTTTGTAATTGTTTTTCGTGTAGCGGCTATCTCGCAAGAGATCATTCAGCTACAGTTTTGGTAAAAGTACACCTCTGAGTAGATGTAACTCAGAGGCGTTCGAAATTAGACCTTGAGCTCTCTACTCACAGCTTTAAATCGTTCTCAGAATTTATCAGTTTACTTTTCGCCATATTTTTACTCAATATTTACTATCTAAGTAACATAAGCTTAACTTGACGTCCTTTTTGAGGAGCGTGGGCGCTGGCGAGAGAGGATTTCAGCCTACGCATGGATAACATCTTCAGAACATTTTATACTTCGGACCGTAGAGTCACAAACACCAATATGTAAACACTTAACAACTTTTAAAAGTATTTTTCCTCCTATTGTTCTGATTAAAATTTCATGTTGTTACGAACATAGTATTCTGGAACTCATATCTTTATGACAAAGATTCTATTTCCAAGTTACAATCGTTATTTCTCGCGAAAATTGATTTTGAATTTAGGAAAGTGTGTACATAGATCCTGCTTGACGCATCGTTGAAAGACTGTATAAAAATTTGTAGGATTTAGGTGGGACAGTCATGCTCCAGAATTCTGAGCTAAGTTTATTAATATTCCTTTTCATTAGCCTGCCTTTACTCCATTAGCAAGATAGCTGTGGAAATGGAGCTAAGCTGCAAAACTAAGTGTCTACTTGTGAATGGTATCTCGCAGGTCAACCAGGGAAGTTGACCTGCGAGCACAGATATAGATAGACCTAGATAACTCAAGTATCACGATCTGTATGAAAGCCAAGCGTGCCATTTTTTGACTACCTCTTATGACGTCACAAGCACTATTTCTAAGCCGCAATGCAATACGAATGTTTTGTTTTTCTCAAATTTGTACAGATATACAGTTTTTACAATTTATATCAGTACAATTACCCATTCAACATGTTATACACCGATGCAGACTGAGCGCGAAAGTGGCCACTCACGATTTTTGTACGTAAGCTAGGCACGCGAAGCAGCACGCGAAGCAGTTGCTCTTGCGTTATCTAGGTCTATCTATATCTGTGCCTGCGAGATACCATTCACAAAAAAAAGGGTCCGCAGTAGTGTCTATAATTTTTCCGTACCGGTTCGACCGAATCTAAAAATGCGTGAGTGTGTAACATTATAGTAAGTAAGTAAGAACACAACCCACCCTACATCGACCCGCATTAAATTCGACGCGACACCAAATCAAACAACGTCCGATCCGATATCTATAAGACAAAGATCTATCTTGCAAGGACCTTCGATGGACCCTTAAGGTATGGTCAGCAAGAAAATTAAGATAAAATGTTATTCTTGTATAACAACTAAACAAACATGACCAGAGATCGCGTAGGATAGAGAGGTTTGCAAGGAGAAAGAAAAGCCTTTGTCCAGCAGTGGGACACGACGTAGACTAGCAAAAAAAAAACATCTAAATTGGCAGAATATTATGTGATTGGAAACGCTGTTCTGCAGCATTACATGTCAAGAGTTATTAGATATCAGTTATCTGGAAATCTCGGTCACATTCGAGTAGGACTCGTGTTTATCTCCATTTTATTTGGCTACCAATTATAATATGTACCGGTGCGTGACAGTTAGGCGGGTGGTTAAACAAACAGCAAAGTAGCCTACACTGTTTGTCTGCCCGCCCGTCTATATATAGAGTAGCTAGCGATTAGATATATTAATAATTCATTTATTTATTCAAGTAACAAGGACTTATTAATACACACATCATCACATATTGTGCATCATTACCAATCCCATTTGTTCCACCTGCCGAAAATCTCCCACCTGGACACGAGTTGCCATGGCTGACCTGGAAGTCTTTAAATAGACTCCGGACCCAGGTTGGCCGCAGCAAGGAAAACCTGCTCAGGTGGAGATTCATTGATGACTCTGCCCTGGAGTGTAAATGTGGTGCTGTTCCACAAACAATGGGGCACTTAATATCGTGTCCTGCGTGCCCTGTTGTTTGTTCACAACAGGAACTAATGGACGCTACCGAAAGCGCCAAACTAGTAGCTCAGTTCTGGGCCGACACAATTTAGATTGCCATCGACACGCTAAGAAGAAGAAGAATACACACAAAACTCAATACAGCACAAAAGATACATTAAACACACACAATACATTACACATGCCAATACAACTCACAAAACATATTATATTAAATTGACAGCCGATGACTGTAGGTGACGTGCAAGTCACTGCAGCGTCTGATTTGTGGACAGTCGAGCCTGTCGGCTATCATCATCAGGATGCTGTTGGAGCTGCCGCAACCCCTCAGGGACCCACCAGGGACGCGCTCCGCTTACGCATCGTTGCATAAAAGCAGCCGACGCTATCGACGGCGAACATGCCCGAGGCACTACAATGTCTCGGCAAAATTAATAATCATTATTAGATAGAATAATAAAATGCACACTTGAGAAAAAGGCGTAACTTTAGAAAGGCGTTCGGCGTTTTCACCCTTCGGTGACCTAATTAAGTACGTAGGTAGGTACTGTAGAGGTTTTAATCTTCACAGCTATTGTTCGTGTGACTGATGTCGAGTCAGCGCAGCGGTTTGATGTGTGAAAGAGATCATAATCTGTCTAAGGCTAATCGGATGCAGCTGACTATTTTACATGAAGCGACTGCTTATCTGACCTCCACAACCCAGTTAGTACTGGATAATACGACACCCCTTGGTAAGACTGGTTGTCAGACTTTCGGGCCACTGACTACCTGTGCGACTGTCAAAGACTTGCAACTGACAGCCGGGACTAACGGCTTAACAGGCTTTCCGAGGCACGGAGGAAACTCGGCTTAACCTAAAGATCGACCCGAGCGGCTGTTATTATTTAGCCGAGCAAGAGATTAACACTAGAAAAAACACTTTTATTAAATCAGCTTAGAGCCTGAAGATCTCAACAGAACGAAATAATAAATTATTATTTTTACTCGGTCATAGAGTATGGAGTTGTAAAAAACTAGTAAATAGAATACTGCTGACTGTACTATAGTTTCCTCTAGATTATTTATGGCTCACATTTCTCGTAGGTCTAAAAATAAGTGCGGTTTGTGCGAATGGGAAATGGTCTACAATTGCGGCTGAATATTGGTCTAGATAGGATCAGGCCTTTCGTGCTAGGCTGTAGTTTCGTTACGGGTAATATGTCTGGTATTAGGTTTATTTATGGTGTTACTGTGTTGTTTTGTTGCTAGTGTTGTTTATGGGTTTTCTAGGGTAACGTGAAGTTATAAAAATGGTTGTATATTTTCTTTCAAAATGTGAAGTAAGTTAAAAGCTATATTATTAACTCGCTCTTTTATTACCAAGGGTAATTAATAAAATGTGTGATTTTAACACCTGTTTTAATCTTTTTGAATTATGTGGTTTTATTATGCAGACTAGCAGCAGATGGTTATAGCAGTGATATCCTAGTGGTGTGACCGTCGGACTGCCAAGTGATAGGTCTCATGTTCGAACACAAGACACGCACCGCTGACCTTGGTGAAAACAGGATGCCTGACAGACCCAAGTTAGGCACTAACCACACAAAAAGGAAGAAGATCATGGAGACTTTCCACCTAAGGAAACGCAGTGTTAAGGCGCGAATTACACAGAAACGGCGTAAGGTGAAGGCGCGGCGCGAGCATGATGCCGCTTCAAAACGTTTTCATACAAAATGTACGTAGGTGACGTGTCGTAAATTAAAAAAAATATATAAATATATACAATGTCGCCCATGCGCATGTGACCGCCCGTAATTTTCTGAATATTCATGAAGAAATGACGAAAATAAACTTTAAAAGGGGGGGTCTATCTACAACATTTTTCATGTTATTCAATTTTTAATTTTTTAAGTATAGTTTTTAGATTTGCTTTCTATTTTTTGACACATCTCCGAAGTTTATGGGTCGATTTGGATTCTGTTTATTATTTCTAAAAGGTTATGAGTTATTTTAACAGGTTAATTAACATTTTTACTAAAAATTATCGACGACGAAAAAAAAAACGGTATCGAAGTCATTTTTTCGGTGAGAAATTGTATATTTATTTAAAAAAAACTAGTGTAACTCCATAAATTATCCCGATAGGACGACTTTTTTAATCATTATTTTTAATCTACTACATAACAACTACAAATTCACAGAACATTATTGATACCTAACTGTAACTAAATCCAAGGTAAAACTCTTAAAACTCTGATGAGTCAAATTTAGGAAAAGATAATGTGAAAGTCAATTGAATGTTGCTCTTAGCAGTGAGTACTAAAAGGTTAAACTAATAATGAGGATGATAATGGAATTAAAAACAAACAAGCAATAGCCAGATTTTTACTAAAAAAATAAAAAATACAAGAATTTTAATTAATTAGATTTTCGAATTTTTTAAATTAAGAAAACCCTCCTGTAAACAAACCAAAGCCCTCATGGCAACACTTTTGATTATACGACGTAATTCTTCACGGTTTTCTTTTATTTCCGCAGCAGCAGCAAAAATCCTAGCCGTTAATTGCTCGCGGCTTTCGAAGGGCACGGCATACACTTTTTGTTTCATGTAGTCCCAAAGATAAAAATCTAAGGGTGTAAGGTCGGGAGATCGCGGCGGCCAAGCAATGGCACCTCCTCTGCCAATCCGCCGCGGATAATTTTGATTTAAATAATCACGAACTAGTCGTGCGAAGTGTGCTGGAGCTCCATCTAATTGCAGATACATCCGCCTTCTTGTTTCCAGCGGTACTTCCTCCAAAAGCAAATGCAACGTATTGACTATAAAATCTAAAAACGCGTGTTGATCTAGTCTGTTTGTTAACACGAAAGGGCCAATAAGTTCACCGTTAATCATTCCAGCCCATACATTTATGGAAAATTGAGTCTGGAAAGTTGTTTCCTAATGACGTGTGGATTTTCAGTGGCCCACACATGAAGATTGCGATGATTTGTTATACCCGTCCTTTTTTTTTCTTTAGAGATAGGTATCAACAATGTTCTGTGAATTTGTAGCTGTTATGTAGTAGATTACAAATAATGATTAAAAAAGTCGTCCTATCGGGATAATTTATGGAGTTACACTAGTTTTTTTTAAATAAATACACAATTTTTCACCGAAAAAATGACTTTGATTCCGTATTTTTTTTCGTCGTCGATAATTTTTAGTAAAAATGTTAATTAACCTGTTAAAATAACTCATAACCTTTTAGAAATAATAAACAGAATCCAAATCGACCCATAAACTTCGGAGATGTGTCAAAAAATAGAAAGCAAATCTACAAACTATACTTAAAAAATTAAAAATTGAATAACATTAAAAATGTTGTAGATAGACCCCCCCTTTTAAAGTTTATTTTCGACATTTCTTCATGAATATTCAGAAAATTACGGGCGGTCACATGCGCATGGGCGACATTGTATAAATCACGCCGTTCTTTCGTTTCGCCTGCGCCGCGCTTTCACCTTACGCCGTTTCTGTATAATTCGCGCCTTACTCCTATAAAAAAACACAATGCATTCTGCATTACTGGAAGCACAGAGGTGTTGAACAGTTAATCTTTTTATTATTTAAAAAAAATCGATTACTCTTTCATTGTAGAAAACTCAAACTACATTTTTTTTTTCGCAAAAGGTTTTGTTGTTTTCTCTAATAGTCACCTATATGCTCCACTTCTGGCTGGCTTCCAGTAAGACTGTTAACAAACATACATTTGGAACATTTGCTTGCTCTGATAGCATTACCCCCAAAACCTAATGAACATTCGTGTTTGCGTATTCCAAGGCTACGGAAATGGTTCAGATTCCCGTCTAAATATTTTCCTAGATAATAATATATGAAGATTGGATTTGGGTTCTAAAGACTGCCGTAATATGGATATTCTTTTGAGGTTCCATTATAATTGTGGTAAGTAGCAAAGCTTTTTAATCTGTGAATCTATAGGGGGCTCAAGTTGACTGCTGCTAATCCAATCTGGCTAAATGAGGTATATTTGTCTCCTTAAACACAATGTCAATGTTGAGCTCCAACTTAAGATATCTGAATCTTCGGTGCTGTCCGTGCTGTACCTACCTGCACCTTGCAGGTATTAACATAACATAATTATGGTTAGGCAGAGGTGTAGCTAATGGTTCACCCACATTACGCCAGTTATGTTTAAGTCCCATGTAATAGGAGGCGAGCCTATTGCCATCAACCGTGCACGAATTTAGACTCTATGGCTGCTACTTAGAAATTCCTGAGGGAAATACCCAATAGCACTTTGACTGACCCGTGAATCGAGCCTAGGACATCATGCTTAAAAGTCGTGCCTGCGAGTTGCGACCACTCGACCAAGCCAGTTAAAGTCCCGTGGGTGGGGTCCAGCCGTTTCGGAGATTAGCCGGGACAAACAGGCAAACAGACAAAAGTAAAAAAAAAATGTTTTTTTTGTTATAAGTACCGTTTATAAAAAGCTGTTATTTTAAAATTACAAACAGACACGTCAATTTTATTTATTTGTATACCTAGATTAATTTAGATCTTGTGTAATGTAAGTAAAAACTGGCACTAAAGGAACAAAAACAAATACACCCTTTATTCTGAAGGAAAACAAAAATAATTTACGTTTGGTTTTATTTTACGCTTTGTAAAGGAAATTGTCTACAATTAGGACTGTATATTGTTCTAGCGTGTTCGATTAGATCTTGCCTTTCGTGTCAAAACGTCATTCTATTTGTTTTAGTACTGCTACAAAAGCCAATGACCTCTTTTGCTCATAGCAGACTGAATATTTTTCGCAATTGAAATAATTTGATTCTGGAAACTGCTTTTGAAATACAATACAAGGTCAAAATTAATTAGCAAATATTATTTTTTTTGTGTTTTCTTCCCACTTATAACTATAGCTTCTAGACTTCGTCTTTGACCAACATTCATGAGACCAAACTCAAAGTTTGAGTTCGAGCAATAGACCGCAGTATTCTAGGCGCTAACTGAGCATATTATTTGCAACATCACACTAGTTACAGTTATTTTAGCTTATGCCACTTGGCTAAAATGGGACCAGTCTGGTCACGTCTGCATGAGCTGGGGGCCAAAATAAATACCACGTGGTTGTATGACTCAGCCAGAAGGATCCGAATCTGACCTCGTAGATGATAGAGGAACGAGCTGGACAAAACCAACGACCGTGGTTCTTACGAACACAACAGAAATCATGGAGTTAGGCCTTTTCCCAGCAGTGGGATAATGCAGGCTAAGAGTAACGATAAAAATATGGTCAGATATACCCATTACATTTATTGCGTTTTGCTAGCTAATTGATTTTGACCTGGTATATTTCTTTACACCAGCAGGCCATCTGTGACGTCATCAACGTAGGAGTATTTTCTACCTTTACCAATAATATATCCAACAAACCTCTCTCCAATTCCATTTTATTACACATTAGGGCAAGATATTAATAATAATAAATACAGCTTTTATTACAAAATATCGGCGGTTCTCGTTACCATAAATCGTAAAATCGGAACACAGGTTCGTAAAAATCGATTAAGGGAATCGGTTGCCCAGTTTTATTGCCTTCTTTAATGGCAATCAGGGATCCGCAGCAGTGGTAGCAACGAGGTTTGAACCCAGAAAGACACTGTAGTATAATCAGCCAATAATTATTACAACTGCAGAGACACAGGCCCCCTGTCTGTGCCGTGTCGACGGCGCGTTTGTGTTCCACGCGCACCTCAAAGAGATGTCAGCAAACAGGAAGGGGTCCTCAAGAGCCGATGCCTGCCAGGGCTGCGGGACTGTTCGAAAGAGATACCGCGGCCCTGGAACACAAAGGACAAAGAAGGAACATGGATCGGTTTTAGTCAGTACAAGTCTGACACTCCCTTCCACTCCGCCTAGAGCGGGAGACCCCTCCCGCAATTGATGATTTCCCATCCGAAAAAAAAAATACAAAATTTACCCAGAATTATTAAAATGCATACCACCTTGAACTCAGGCCAGCCTGGTACTTTTTGGGGAACTTAATACCAGCCTGTTACTGTCCCACTGCTGGGCAAAGGCCTCTTCTCATACAGAGAAGGCACGAGCATTGATCACCACGCTTGCTTAATACGGGTTGGCGATTTCAGACTTATATTAACTATAAGTCCAGGTTTCCTCACGATATTTTCGTTCACCGATGTCTGTGATGTCCAAGATAAACTTAGAAAAGTACATATGAATTGAAAAAGTCACATTGGTACTTGCCTTAGATTTGGGGAACTTATGTGACATATTATATGCGTCACACACAAGACCGTGATCAGAGCTGTCGTACTGTATGTATCGAATGTCTATTAATTCCCACTGACGTCATTAAGGTTTGTATCATTCCATAATTTTTCTGATCTCAAGGCAGTGGGGCAGGGTAGTGTCCATGGAGTTTCTTGCCCATTCTTCTCCATAGAGATCTACGCCTTGGAATGGGCAACTACAGTACTTTCATAAGTTATTATGTCTTATGTCTGGGACTGTAGCTTCGCCTTCTTTGTTTTTCTGACATTCAAAAGTGCCTGTAATGGTCTTATTGAAATAAATGCTTTGAGTTTGAGTTTGAGTGGGCCAACAAAAAGACGGCTTTGACTTTTCCCGTTGGCGCCACCAGTGGGGCCATGGCAGTGGGGTCAACGAGAATACACCATTTGAAGTACAGTTTTTTAAATGCTAGTTTTAGTTAATTGTCATTTACCTTAGGTTATTTTATTGTCATTAGGTTAGATAAGAGATTTTTTTAATGTATAAAAGTTAATAGAGATGTAATTAAATTTCTTCTTGGTGCAATTACTTTTAGATATTAGAATTAAGTTACTATTTTCTGTAGTTAAAAAAACGCAATAATAATAGAGAAGAAAAGTAATTAAGCCAGGTTTCAACAACAAACGCAGTGTTCACTGGAAAAATATTCTTTGTAAAAGCTCTTTGTCTAGTTATTCAAGCAAGTGGCTGCACTAAAAAGAAACATGGTTTGATGTTTTGAAAAATTAGTTTTACGTACCCGATAAGGAAGTTAACGGTAGTAAAGATTCCCCTTTTACCGATTTGTTTGATTTTCTTTTACACGCTTCAAAATTTAGAAACATAACATCAGGCCTATAATCCGCGAAAGGTAAGGCAGAGGTGTACCTAAAATAGAACATCCATATTTGCCAGTTATTTTTTAAGTCCTGTGTAATAGGGGACGAGCCTATTGCCATCAACTAGGCACAAATAGAGATCGTGGCTGCTACTGAGTTTCTAAAGGAAAAACCCAATAACAATTTGCCCGACCCGGGAATCGAAACCACAACCTCATGTGTAGCAGTCGCTCTTGCTGGTCGCAAGCGCGACTGCTACACATCACTCGACCACCAAGGCAGTCGTTGTCGAGCCGTAGATTATAATACCTCTTTGCGCAATCGATTCCGGGCTTACTCCACTAAAAAAGGACATGTTGGTACACAAAGCGTCAGTAAGTACTAACCCCTCATAATATTAAAGTTTGAGGGGTTAGCACTTACTGACGCTGTGTGTACAAGCCATGTTTCGAATTCATAATTGGAACCGTCTCTAACATCAGGTTATAAATCTTATTGAATATTAAAGAGAAATATTCAATCTTGAAATGTAAGAACGTTTAATCGATTTGAAACGTCTGATTTAGACCATTGAACATAAAATATACGCGGACCGTTGACTTCTCAAAATTGTCAAAGTTAATACATGAAAGAGATCTTTTAAAATCAGTGCATTGCTCTCTCCATGTTTTGATTATAATGTCTGAAAATGAATTGTTAATAAATGTCCAATTTTGTTTAGTTCACTTAAAATCTCAGTCAAATGACTGCACACAATTCCAAAACAAATTCATTTCGGTTAAAAGTAAATCATTGTCAATCAGAGAGACTATCTATCTATTGTTTACGAAAACAATCTACCATAACTGCACCCCAATTGCGCAAAACACTTTCAATCACAATCCTAAGTTTTTTGAGTGAACATCTACACAAATAATTAAAATTGAAGTGTTTTAGTGTTTGTAATTTCAAAATAACAGCTTTTTACTTAATGAATATACTTATACGGACGGTATTTAAAATAAAAACAACTTTTAAAATATTTGTCTGTCCGTTTGTTTCAGCTAATGTCCGAAACGGCTGGACTGTTACTGCCAGATAGATAATATTATAATAGTTGGGAAAAAGCTAGGCAGATGATGTTGTGTGTGATATGATTTTGCGAAACAAAACTGTTTTATTACATACATTACAACAGACTAAACTGTTCTGAGGCGAAACCTTACATTAACTGTGTAAAAAAATTAAATTAAATAATATTATAAAGAGGTAAAATTTGTTTGTAAGTTTGTATGTAGGGGGTAATATCCAGAACTAATGATCCAATTCTAAAAAATATTCGTGGATTATATAAAGTATATTTTTATATCATGCATTTTAGCAGAGCTATCACAATTTGCGAAATTTCGTGAGGATGTGTATGGATGGATGGATGTTTGTTTATCTTTGACGCAAAAACTACAGACTGGATTTGAATGAAATTTGGCGCACAGTTAGTTTATAAACTGGATTATCACATAGAATACTTTTTATCGCGGTAGTACGCTTCCGGGGGGCATTACCTAACTCCACGCGGACGAAGTCGCGAGCGAAGTACTAGCACTCAATAAATGGTCTAAAAAATAACTAAGGCATCAAACATTCCTGACCTTTTACGACACATAATTGAGAAAATTTCACCTTTAACGAAACCTCCCACGAATGAGGAAACGTTTCTCTTAAAACTGAATAAATAAGAATTTTAGATTATACCTTATACCTACTCAAATGTCACGGGTTCAGCTTGTATGTATGTAAATAAACATTTTAGAACGATAAAATTGGACGGAGGCGCGTCCCTTCAGATTATCTTTTATGGACCTTTTATTCGTGTTAATGGTTTTTTTATAGTTTAGGAACCCGTTTTATTGTTTTTGTTTATATTTTTGGCGTAAATAGCCGTGTATGTGGCCCTAAGTAATAGTGTAGCTATAAAGTATATCCGCCTTTCTTCTCAAATCTGCACTATGGACAAGGTTTCAAATATTTGACTTATATCTTATGAAACGTAACCTCATAATATCATGCCTGTAATCCCCGAAGGGTACGGAAGAGGTGTACCTAAACGGACACCCTCATTTCGACAGTTATATGAAGTCCCAAGTAATATCGGGTGACCCTATTGCCATCAACCGGGCTCAATTCGAGACCTTGGCTGCTACTGAAAAATTCCTGATTAGAAAATTCAATGAAACTGCCCGACCTGGGAATCGAACCGAGCACCTCACATGCTCAGCAGTCGCAAGCGCGACCACTAGACCAACTAGTCAAAACTGATGAAAATCAACGTAAACATTAACTAGTAAGTTATGAAGCACACAATAACCTCTGTGATTAAATTAATTAACAACAGGTAATCGGATCTAATTTTGTTACTTCGATAATTTCGATAATTTTCGTATCAGGACGCGGTGACATACTTTAAAAAAAAAAAAGTGGCTAGAAATGGCGAGTTTGATTTTTTTGTACGTGAAGTACGAAATAGAATGGACAGTTGTGAAGAATTTTACTGTCAGCAATTTCGAGAAGTTCTGCAATATATCCTGAAGGAAATGTATCTTGTCGGCAAACAAGTATTCATCATTATCCACAGCCCGAACTCACCCACTGCTCGGTATAAAAGAGAAGCCTGTCTTTTCTTCTGCTAATCTTCACGGTCCTGAGCCAGCCTCATCCGTGTTTTTCCCCCGATGGCAACTATGTCGTCAGCCCGTCTTGCCGTCGGACAACCCACGCTTGTTTTGCCAGTTCTTGGACGCCATTCGGTGACAGCCTAAGTCCACTTGTCTCAAGTATTATTAGTTATAGAAAAGCTAGATTAAAAACAAATGCATAAATAATTAACTTCAATTGCAATTTTACTTACTTACTGACTTGAGTGTCGCGCTTACGACCACTAGACTAATGAGGACTAATAGATATTTTACTTGAAAAATATCCCTTGCAATGAAATACGACCATTTGTATTGAAAGAAACTTTGCAATAACTTTTACATAACAATGTTGATATTGAACTCGTGCCAACAAAGTTTGGTTCCTTTTGTGTTTTTTTTTCTGTAAGAAAACATGAAAATGATCATATTTCATGCGGCATTGTAGTTCTGTTGGCTATTCCACTGTTGCTAAGGAGATTTCTTAGGTCTTGTGAAAATACTAGCCTGTTTTCGGTTTAAGCAAACAATTCATCATCTGCTTAGCCTTTTTTCCAACTATATTGGGGTCGGCTTCTAGTCTAACTGGATACAGCTGAATACCAGTATTTTAGATGGAGCAACTGCCTGTCTGAACTGGACAACCCAGTTAGTACTGGGTAATACGATACCCCTTGGTAAGACTGGTTCTCAGACTTTTTGGGCCACTGACGACCTAACGACTGTCAAAGATCTACGAATGACACCCGGAACCAACGGCTTAACGTGCTTTCCGAGGCATGGAGGAAACTCGGTATGTAATCGGTGGTCACCCATCCACAGACTAACCTAGGCAAGCACGGCTTAACCTAAATATCGACACGAGCGGCTGTTATTATTTAGCCACGAGCTCCTCCCTCAAGCAAACAATTGTTTTGTTTTATATATTTATACGGGGTGTAAACAGACCCTTCACCAAGCCGTGAACCAAGCATTCTGTACATCAAACTAAGTAACTTTACGCAAAAAATGTTGCTGGGAAACGACTTTTTTTTTTGGGGTCAAAAATCACGTTTGACGGTAGAACTCAATATAAGGCACTCAGAACATTCTTCTGATGGATAGATTGAATATTACGAGGGACGTGGAGGTGTTTAAAGTAAAAATGTTACATTAAAAACATGTACTTAAAAAAAAACTTGTGAAAAAGTTGGAACTTTGACCCCCAATATCTCCGTAACTAGAAGGTTCCCAGGTATGGTCTAGAACAAAAAAATGATCGCATTGATGGGGAGAGCAAATGCCTTTCGGCTTCGTTAAGGGTCTTTTTACACCCTTTATAAAGTGGTAATGTAAAGTAGTATGACCCTCTGTGTCTTGGAAATCCCTTCAAGCCATTGGTCCTGGATATCATTTTTTTTTTATTTGGCCCTCTATACGATTTTGTCCTGTATGGTGGGTTCACATACACAAACAGCCGGAAAAACTACCTGTAGGCCATACAAATATTTGTTCCGTGTGGGGATCGAACCTGCGCCAACCGTGCCGGCCGTGTTTGACAACGGAAATTATAACACAAAAAATATTTATTCGGAAACTTTCCAACTTTTAGCTAAGAGTTGCTCTCATATGCTTTCATAACATTATAGGAAGCGGAAAAGTTTCGAAAAGAAAACTTAGCCTAAGAGCCAGGGAGCGGATATTTTATGCAATCCTTTTGGTTAATATTTCTCCGTTTCTACGCTCCTCAGCCTCGCTCCACTTCAATGGACGGGCTGCCTAAAGCTGAGTTTTTTAAAGACAGATTCTCCCCCAATTTGGTTTTTAATTAATAAATGAAGTTAAAATTTTCGAGTAAAACAAGTGTCAGACGCTACACTTTTTGTTCATGCTTGCCTTTCACTTGAAGTGAACACAAAATGAGCAAAAAATGAAATTTTAATTCATAACTGAAATCATACGCCTCACTTTTTCTTCATCATCATCATTTCAACCGAAAGACGTCCACTGCTGGACATAGGCCTCACCCAAGTGTCGCCACATTGACCGGTCAAATGCGTCTCGTATCCAGCGGATCCCCGCAACCTTCTCAGATCACCGGTCCATCTAGTTGGAGACTTTATCTTCATGTTTTTAATTTATTCGTAAATTCTTAAAGTCTAAATATCGAGTTAAGCGAAAAATAAATAAATTAGTGAACCGATGCAACAACTTTGGATTTCGGCGCATATTATTTTTTTATATCGGCAAAAGAAATACACATTCTGTGAAAATTACAACTGTCTAACTGTTACGGATCATGAGATACAGCCCACTGACAGACAGACGGACGGACGGACGGACGGACAGTGGAGGCTGAGTAAAGTTTCCTGAAAATTGATTTAAGTGAATAAATTCTTTTTCATTATGCTTTCATGTTGCAGTAAACTGCATACACGTAATTCTTTATCTGTGTAATATTATTATAATGGTGTTCTCTAACAGTTAAACATTGATTGAGTCGCTTAAGTGTTTTAAAGTTTATTTTTCAGAATAATGTTACCATCAAATTAATGCCAAATACTTAAACACTCGATTCTACATTGTATGCTATAAAAAAAAATGTAATCACTTAAATTTTATCACGATTTAGGCTGGTTTATTTCATAACTCTGTCTAATAAATAAATTAGGACACCACATTAAATTAAGAGCATTGTCTGTACTACAAATGACGACTCTGCAAATAACAAAAATCAAACATTTCATAAATACGTTCCAGCATAAACACAATAAATATTGAAATATATCAAACAAATATAGGCTTTAACCCAATACAATTTGGGCGATTATGCCAAATATTGACCTTTGCTGTATGCTGCCTCATGTAATCATTGTGGGTAGTTTTCCGGTAGTAACGGTGGGTGGCACAATATAAGGCAGCCATAGACGTACTTGTATTTCGTTTCGACTCAAAAAAATTGGCATTTTTTGAGTCAGCACAAAATGTTTTCTTGCAGACATGCTAACTAACATTATAGCTGTGAGAATGAGTATGCTTGTTTGGGCTTAATAAATTTCGATAAAATTAGGCATACGGATAGACTAGATAGTACGTATCCGTGGGATAATTTGTGACATCTATACGGGCCAAGCCACGGGAGAAAGCTAGGCTAAAAAAACGAGTCGGCACCGGTAGGTAGGTTATATCATTACAAATAAATTACATCTATAAATATACATTAAATTATTATTATAATCATTTATTTCAGCCTTGGTCCATATTTTGTTAGTAACAATGTACTTAAAAAACTTTTTTTTTTTTTTTTAAATTACATTTATAAATATACATTAAATTATTATTATAAACATTTATTTCAGCCTTGGTCCATATTTTGTTAGTAACAATGTACTTAAAAAACTTTTTTTTTTAATTTTTTTATTTATTGTATTAGGTCTACCAACAATTGTTCACACTGGATACAGTTACATAATTCATTGATAAATTTAATTACAGCGCAACAATTACTTATAGGTAAACATCACATGCACAAAACAATAAATACGGAAAATAGGCTAAGCTTAGTAAGTAGGTCCTAAGCGCCACTATTCAGTTAAATTAAATTTAAATTGGAAATATCGTTAGTATAGGCAAACAAAATTTAAATTACGACATGAAGCCGCATGAGATGTCAGCAACTAGGAAGGGGCCCGCAAGGGCCGATGCCTGCCGGGGCTGCAGGACTGTTCGAAAGAGATACCGCGGCCCTGGAACACAAAAGGCAAAGAAGGAACATGGATGGGTTTTAGTCAATAAAAATCTGACACGCCCTCCCACTCCATCCAGAGCGGGAGGAGTTATTTGATGATTTCCCATCCTTAAAAAAAAAGCCGCACCCACTTTTGCATTTTGGCATTGGTGGCTACATACTGGTATAACACAATTTGAGTTCATCGACACGTAAAAAAGAAGATGGCGTTAAAGTGTCGAGGCTAACATTTAACAAAGTTAACTCTACTAGGTTGAGGACGTTGAGCGCCAGATCGTATTTTTTGCAGGAAAATTCACAAGTGGGCAGTATACATAACCTTATGTGGGCGTAATAAACTCATGCAGTATTCGACAAAAGCGCCTGTGGCGGTAAATACCGACGACAAGAGAAAATACCTCATTATAAATCTGTACCTGTTTTATAAAAACACCCACTTGGTTGACAAAATTAGCTGTAACGGATAAAGAAAAAAAACCCGACCGAAAAAACTGAAAATATAAAACAAGCACATTTTAAATTAAAAGGAAGCAGCTGGGGCCCATTCTATTTTCAAATTTTATACTCAAATGGGCCCCGCCTGCTTCCAACTTTTGATTAATTTAAAATGGGGATAAAATTATTTAATCCTTTTAAATCTAATTGATCTATTGTAAATGAGCACTTTTAAAAATATATATATTTTTTATGTTTAATCTTTATATTAATTTTTGCGACCTAATAAAAGGATAAATTATAAATAAACTGCATTCAAGGTAACTTGATAATTATGTTTAAACATACTCAATTATTTTTTATTATAGCCTACACGTGTATTTCCCGCGTGTGAGATCTTTATTTTTTATTATAAACCTACGAATTTCCTCCTGACGGATATTTATCTACGCGGTCAAAATTCCAACTTTCATTCACATTTTTCTTTTACAAAACAATCGAAGTAACTAAATTATATTTTAACCTTTTCAGCGACCAGTCTCGATATAGCCGACAAATGAAAACGTGCCCAACGCGCCAAGAAAACGATATTTATTTTAACTTTGTAACTGGACTGGTGTTTACAGATAGTATGATTAGTCTAGTCGACAAGATGAAAATGGTACAAAATAGAGATACTGCTTTTAAAATTATGTGCGATAGCTCATTGGATGCGGAATGACGCCTAGAAAAATGTGCCAAAAGCGTGTTTTTTATTAACTTACTAATTTGTTGTAAACAAATTTTCACCTTTTTTATTTTTTTTTTAAACTTCTAAAATTAACAAAAACAGCCATAGAATTGTAACACGTGTTTTTCAAAAGTACAAAAAAAAAAAAAAATTCTATACTTTTTATATATGGTTGTTTTTCTTAATTTTAGAAGTTTTAAGCGAAGCGAAAATTTTTTACGACCATTATTTAAACATTTTTTTTTCACTTACAATTAAGACGGTAGTTCGAGAAAATTTCGTTAGAAAGTTTAAATATGAAATAGTGTCAAATGAAATAAAAGAATAATATGTGTTAAGAGTGACATTTTATTGCAAAAATATGGGATGAAAAGCAATGATGAATTGATTATCGATAAGATGTTGTTTATCATTAACTCTATAACGGGATATTTACCATGTTTACTGTTTGTGTTGAGTTCCCGATATTTTTTTAACAATAAACATGGTAAATATCCCGTTTCCAGAGTTAACCATGACAGTTTAAAAACTTATAAGGCGTTGTTTGTTTCAGATTTGCGCTGAATTTGTGGCTTGGCGTGGCTGGGTGCGTATGCTCTGGCGTTCCAAACCCTACGACCTCTGTGTAGTTGCATGTAGGTATCTAATAGTTATATCCGTAAGCACAATGTGTTGCGTACTTTCCATTGCGCAGTATCTAAACAGCAGTACCTGTACATATATTATGACTTTTTTTTCCAGTACTATTTTTGCTCAAAGCAAGTTGTCTGATTGTCAGAAGGCATAGATAAAGGTTATGCAATGGGTTTCTTACATCCTGAATAGCTACGATGGCTGTAAGGTGTTAATACCATTCAGACACTTTTGTTACCGGCTGCGAATAATTATCTTCAGGAAATTGCGAAAAAAATATCAGCTGCTGCCTACATTTTTACGAGTTATGCTGCCAATAATGTATGGAGCAGTTGTTTTTTTTTTTTCGCGATTTCATTGTCGGTATTGCCAACGTTTGGACACGATATCATGTATCTTTACTTATATTAAAAACTAGCGGCCCGTCCCGGCTTCGCACGGGTGGACATTTATTTTCCCCAAACCCCCCCTCCCTATTTTTTTCTAGTAATAAATATAGCCTATGTTACTCAGGGATAATGTAGCTTTCTAATGGGGAAAAAAAAATTAAATCGGCACGGTAGTTTTTGAGTTTATTCATTACAAACATGCACACACATAAAAATACAAATCTTTCCTCTTTATAATATTAGTGTAGATAGGTAAAGTTTGTAAGTTTCAATGTGAGAGATAATCTTTGTAACTCTTAATCCGATTCCGAAGATTCTTTCACTAAAGGGAAGCTACAGTCTCCTCGAGTAACGTATAAAAAAAAGCGCCCAAAGCGCGGGCAAATGCTAGTCGTCTACAAACTCCCTCTATCAATTATAAACGGCTCGCATTCATCCCACGCAAATAAGAATGCTATCAACACTGCGATTCAATCGCCGAAACAAAACAGAGCTCTGCTATAAACTTTATTGTTGTTTCACAGCTGTCGTACTGTCGCAGATCAGTCGAAGACTTTACGATGTTTTAACAGTCGGACCGTGAATAGGATTTAGTAGTACCTACATGTGTAGTAAAATTAAGGAGTAGTATACATGTAACTACGGCTGCGCCACGGTAATATTATAATACAGTAATGTAACTCGGCCGCATGATAGAAATAAATGCCTACAGCCGCGCGGTACGTAAACATGCGTTAGGGCTGCCCGTCTCCAGCATTTTAATTACATTTGCCTACTTTCTGTTTCTATTTAGTTTTGTGATTGTAAATATCCTTTTTATATAAATAAATGAAATACTTTGTCTATTGAATAGGAAGTGTTCAATAAAAATGCGTGTTGTTTTTTGATTGGTAGATTTAATTTAAAAAAACATGTTTTTGTTTGAAAAACAAATCGGGCTTATAAATTTGCGACCGAAAAATATTTGCGCCTCGACTGAGTCGTACGAAATGCTTTATTGTTAAATTTTAAAGTATAATAAATCCGCATTCTTATATAAAGCTTAATTAAAAATTGTTTTGGGAAACATGGACAAAGTGGAGAAAATGGAATATCTTTTACTTGGTTATAGATACCTGCAGCTACTTTACAATTTACATGTTTGGTTTTAAGTGAATTTCGGAATATTTCCTCCATTTTTTCTATATATTCCACAAAATCATCGTTGAGTACAATCAAAAAAGCGTTATTGACGAATTCATACAACCAAAAACAGCACAATATTTCCCTATTAACCCTTAAACGGGCATAACGATCCGGGAATCGCAAAATAATGCCAAATTGGCACAAGTATTATTGGTATAAAATATTTTTTTTATTTTTTTTTAATGTTTTTTGAATATTTAATGAGTGATTGATAAGTCTTTAAATAACCTTTGTACGACAATAGAATACCTACCAGGAACACTTTATTTAATTAATGAGCTGAAAAATATGGTGGGAAAACTATTCCCTTTGCCTTATTAAGGGTTAACTGATTTTTAGAGAAAAAATCGCGCGGTTATTGTTAAAAAAACAACACACCGTCCGTTAGACACTGCGGTACAGCCGTGACTGTCTGCGCCGCGAGCGCACCCCGAGATCGAGGCGCGTAGGTATAGCTCGCGTTTCGTCCGTTTGTATGAAGTTGGAGTACTGTATTATAATATTACCGTGGCTGCGCACAGGGTGAAACTTTTTTCAGTATTTTTTATAGCTGAAATTTTTTTGAAGATAACAATTTTTTTTTGTAAGTATTGAAAAGACATTACAGTCACGAGCAACAATAAATGTATATACTTTAATAAATTCAAAAGTAATTTTCACGAGAAATAACGATTGTAACTTGGAGCTAGGATCTTTGTCATAAAAATATGAGATCCAGAATACTATGTTCGTAACAACATAAAATTTTGATCAGAACAAAAGGAGAAAAACAAAAATGTTGTTAAGTTTTTACATATTGGTGCTCGTGACTGTACAAGGATTCGTATGTTTAAAACACAATTTCTCAATATTATCATTAACACTAAAAACGGGATATTTACCATGTTTACTGTTTGTTTTTGAGTTCCCGATATTTCGGCGCTGTTGCAAGCACCATGATCACGGATAAATTGAAGTTATTACGGGTGGATGTTTATGAGCAGACAAATCGGTCTACCCTCTTTCTTGTTCGTTTTTTGCAACCAGTACCGCTACCACTGTCACTCGCTACTCAATTACAACACAATTACAATGACAATGATGATGAAAATTACTTTAAACTCATATTTACATAATTTACAAACTATAAGCAAACTCAAAATAATAATTAAAATATGTACGTGTAAAATAGGAGAAGTCGTTTGTCCCGATTTTCATTTGTATATTTTTAACAGTAGTTACAGGTAGTCAGTGGCCTGGAAGTCTGACAACCAGTCTTACCAAGGCGTATCATATCACCCAGTACTGGGTTATGGAGGTCAGACAGGCAGTGTTTCATGTAAAACACTGTAAGTCAGCTGCATCCAGTTAGACTGGAAGCCGACTCCAAACAAACTCCAACATAGATGTGAAAAGGCTAAGCAGATGATCAGTTACTTACCCCTTGTAAACGTGAACACACAGTCATCATCATCATCATTAGCCTATAGCATTCCACTGCTGGACATAAGCCTCCTCAACGCACGCCACTCAACTCAATTCTCAGCAACTCTCATCCAGTTGCTACCAGCCACCCTGTGAAGATCGTCACTCCACCGAGCCTGAGTCCCACCTTACGTTTGCCGATTCGCGGTCTCCACTCAAGAACACGTCTACCCAACGGTCATCGATTCTACGGCTAATATGACCGGCCCATTACCACACACACAGTCATAGATAACTCCTATTGCCAGAACTGCGCAATTTCAGTGGCCCGTGTGAGCACACCCTTACGACAAACGATGGCAATTCAGCGACTGAATCCAGCTGAGTTTAGTTGTTAGCAATGAAACGTGCTGTAACTCTGATGGATAATTAAGATAAAGAATCTTAGTGCCGCACTCACAGATGTTCTATAACGTTAATGGAACATTAACCTTTTCTCTACCAACAATCAATTAGATTGATATCTTACTGAAAAAAGCTGGGAAAAAACGTGCTTTACACACAAAGACATTCAAATATTTACGAGTAATAGACGGGACAACACAAAGAAAATCGTAATCCAATACTTGTTACTACTTAGTAACAAATCGTTCTGTCTAGTGTCATACGCCCGCTTGTCAGGTAGCGTACTCGTGTCAAAAATGAAATTGTTCGGGATCAAAATTTTTGTTTAAATTTTCCCAATGTCCGCTCTATAAGTCTTTTGAATCTCTTTGTCTACACATTAGGTAAAAGTGGATTATTTTGTGTGTATTTGAGTAGCTGATTAAGTATCTACTTTAAAATAAATAAAGGCCGTTGTATGTACATAAAACCCCTATTTGTTTGGCCATAACTTACAAAGACTTTGACATACTAATGCAAGACGAAAGTTATTAACTACTGAAGTCTTTCCTGCACTAAAGGATGTGTTTCCGTTCGTGTAAAGTAAGTAAGTATGCCTCGCCGAGACTCTCCGAGGCTGGCCGAGTGTAAACAGTGTTTATAGGAGCGCTCGTGTAGCCTCGATGTTTCGAGCTTCGATGTCCAGACACTAGCACATCAAGCTACTACAATCTGTCAAATTTCTTTAATAGATTTTCAACTTTATCGCTGAAGCATTAGGTTCAAGGTTCATTGGGAAAATTTGACAGTTTCGGGTAGCTTGATGTGACTTGCGCACTATAGCCACTATAACATCTTATTCATCCTAAAATGTTCAGTTGTACTGCCTTTTTCAATAGCTTCTAGGGATCTGGAACAGTGGTGGTCACGGGTTAGAACCCAGACAAGCACTGTAGCATAAACAAGCTATAATGTTGCCACTGCTGGGGCATAGGCCCACGCTCTTTGAGAAGGAGTGGGCCCAGTGCAGTTTGATGGACATCACATGTCTTAAATTTTTCATGTCTTCGCTATGAATTGCCAGTTTTATAATGTTTTTAACTGTTTTGAGTGCAGTGGTGATGAAGGATGGCACGGTTGGCGCAGTGGCTGAGCGATTGGCTGCTGCGCTGCGAGTCGCGGGTGGATACCGTGCGTTCGTGCACGGAAACAAATATTTGTATGGTTACTGAGTCGCTACTGGTCTACAATAAAATACAGCTAAAACAGTATCTGCTGTAAAACTCAAGTCTAGCAAAAACAATCTCAAACACCGGAAAAAAAAAAAATTCCAACCAAATAATCTTTTCAAATCCGACAACAAAAAGAAACAACTTTAGCTTCATCGCTCATAGCGTACATTAACAGAGGCATGTCTTGAGGAAAAAATACAAAATGGAGAAGAACAAATAGTACTAAACATTTTTATTGCAGAGTTTGATCCATAGCCAAGCGCTGGGAAATGAATGTCGGAGTCAATGGACAAGAAAACAGTTTTTCGAATGTCTCTATTGTTTGGGAATGGATTGATTGTCTGTGGATTGGAGGAGGTTACTGTTTTATTAGATTATTTGCATTTTTTTGATTGGATTTATGTTATAGAATTGTTATCTAGATCTCCATTATTATTTTTATCGTTTATTCATTTATGTACATATTTTTAACATTTTTAAATATTTCTTTAAAAAAAACATCTAAAACATTTAAAAATATAAAAAAGGATTCCGCGGGTGTCGGGAGCAAGGTCCAAGCTACCGGTAGTTAGTCCAGAGGCAGAGACAGGAACCTCCTCACAATGCGAGCCGTATCGAGGAGTACTGCCTTCTGAATCAGGCCCTTGATTCAACCGCTTAAGGAGAGCCACGAGAGATATTCGTCAATTATTATCAGCCATTTGTGTCCCACTGCAGGACAAAGGCCTCCCTTGCCTCTTTCCACTTTTACCTATCCAGTGCTGTTACTCGCCAATCTTTGTGAAAAGAGTCGAGTTCATCCCGCCATCTCCTTCTGGGCCTGATCTGAATTGCAGTATTTAATGTGCATCTAATGGAGCTCGTGGCTAAATAATAACAGCCACTCGGGTGCTCGGGTTCAGGCGTTGATGGGTGACCACTCATTACATACCGAGTTTCCTTCGTGCTTCGGAAAGCACGTGACGCCGTTTTTCCTGGCTATCATTTGTAGATCTTGGCAGTCGTTACAGGTAGTCAGTGCCCCGAAAGTCTGACAAACCGGTCTTACCAAGGGTTATCGTATTATCCAGTAAGAACTAGGTTCTGGAGGTCAGATAGGCTCTCGATCCATTACTGGTATTCAGCTGCATGGACTCCAACATAGTTGGGAACGGCAGCTCATGATTTGCGTTTTAAATGTGATGAAATTGTGCATATGGGTAATTGGTTCATTTTCATTTCATTTCATTTCATCACATAATATCCTTCATCACTCATTCACTCACTTGAATTTTTTTTCTTTTTTTTTTCAGATTGAGTTTTTAACTGTCGTAGAAAAGGTTCGGTCATACCAATAAGGACAGGTAGCGGACAACGGGCATTGGCAAGACATTCTCATTAGACATAGCTGCCGGCGCCTTTTTGGAATGAAATCAAATTAACACTTTTTTTTCCTTTTCTCCAATTAACCCAGCAAAATGCTGGCTTAAAAGGATTTCATTATTAAGGTTTTAATATAACTGGCAGTAACTGATATAATGGATTGTAATAATTTATTTACAAGGAAAGAGGGTTAAAAAGGTAGGGAGCAATAAATACTCCAATATTTAGATCATATCAAGTACAAAACATCATCATCTGCCTAGCCTTTTCCCAACTATGTTAGGGTCGGCTTCCAGTCTAACCGGATGCAGCTGAATACCAGTATTTTTCATGGAGCGACTGCCTATCGGACCTCCACAACCCAGTTAGCACTGGGTAATACGATACCCCTTGGTAAGACTGGTTGTCAGACTTATTGGGCCACTGACGACCTAACGACTGTCAAAGATCTACAAATGACGGCCGGGACCAACAGCTTAACGTGCTTTCCGAGGCACGGAGGAAACTCGGTATGTAACGAATGGTCACTAATCCACAGACCGACCTAGGCAAGCACGGCTTAACCTAGATCGACCCGAGTGGCTGTTATTGTTTAGCCACGAGCTCCTCCTTTAAGTACAAAACATAAGGAAGATAAAGTAAATAGGAATAGCTAGAGTCACTATGAAATATTGAATTTTCTAACATTTCCGAACGTGCACATTATTGACAGGAGTTCGTTTAGAAATGTGTCGTATGCAGTTGACGCTTTATTGGCGCATGTCAAGGAAATACAACAATATTACGCATAGCTGAAACAATTTTATTTTAATTTTTACCCTATTTCAAGCAATTTTATCTCGTGGCTATATAATACAAATAAAACAACCGCATGGATCGAGCTTCAAAGTAAAGCCGCGCTTGCCTAGGTCAGTCTGTGGATGGGTGACAACTCATTACATACCGAGTTTCCTCCGTGCCTCGGAAAGCACGCTAAGTTGTTGGTCCCCGCTGTCATTTGTAGATCTTTGACGGTTGTTACAGATAGTCAATGGCCCGAAAGTCTGACAACAATTCCTATAAAGGGGTATCGTAATACCCAGTATTGGGTTGTCGGCAGTCGCTCCATGTATAATACTGGTATTCAGCTGGATCCAGTTAGACTAGAAGCCGACCTCAACATACTTGGATAACGGCTAGGCAGATGACGATGAAACAATTTTATTTTTATTGTTAAGTACACAACCTGAAATGCAACGCAGTCGGCACTATTCTCAGGCTTCCTTTCTGTGTAAGGGAGTAGATCATATTCCACCACATCACTTGCCTAGCCTTTTCCCAACTGTATTAGGGTCAGCTTCCACTCTAACCAGATGCAGCTGAATACCAGTACTTTACGTGGAGCGACTGCCTACCTGACCTCCACAACCCAGTTAGTGCTAGGTAATGCGATACCCCTTGGTAAGACTGGTTGTCAGACTTTCTGGGCCACTGACTACCTGTAACGATTATCAGAGATCTACAAATAACACCCGGGACCAACGGCTTAATGTGCTTTCCGAGGCACGGAGGAAACTCGGTATGTAATGGGTGGTCACCTATCCACAGACCAACCTAGGCAAGCGCGGCTTCATCTAAAGATCGATCCGAGCGGCCATAGACCATATTTCACCACACGAAACCTAAATTTCTGAATTCTAATGCTGCTTTCTTTCTAAATGCATATAGAAAACTTTGTTATGTTTTACTACCCATAAAATGCAGGCAGTCAACGAAACGACTTCCCCAGTCGATTTAGCATTTGTGGTAAAGATTTGCTTACGCGTCAGTTTTGGCACGACCTCAGAATGCAAGCAAAACGATTCATTTTGGTTTGGGTCATAAAGCTTTTGTATAATAATGTAAATAGGTACCTACCTAATGACTTCACTAACTGAAGGTTCATTTTCATCCGTGAATAATTTTTAGAGACTTGCTAAAAGTAGCATAATGATTAGGTCTCTATTTTCTCTGCCCGCGGATTCCCATGGACTTTGGTCATTATTCCACCAGAATTACAACTGGGATAAAAATATATCCTAAAAAGAAAAAAAAAGTAAAAGCAAAGTTAGTTTTTTTTTTAACAATAAGTACTAGAACAAAAATTCACATAGAAACGAAAATCCAGTGCAAATGTGTTTCCGTTGTAAGACCCGTGTGATCAAAAATTAATAGAGAAGATTGCACATACGATCAGCTCCCATAGGTAAACTAAACCTTCAATATCCCGATGTCCGATAAGAAGTAGTTTAAAGCTTCCAGTGTTTAAGCAAAGTCGTAGGAGAATATAGTCGTATATATTCAGAGACAACGATTGTGCGACAATACGTGTTATGAATCTGGGATCGATTTTGCTGAAGGCGGGGTTTGTGTAAGACACCGTGGTCAAGACTGGTACAGTTACTGTGACAGCCCCTAACTACTCAGTCAAAACGTGGCGACTAGTGGAAACCAGGTCGTCTAAATTCCGCCGCATCTGCAAGATCTAAACGGCGTTCAAGAGCTCTGCTGTCCGTGTTAATATTCAATAGAAATTATTGAACGCGTTATGTTGATCGCGTTCAGGCTCAGTGGTGAAATTTGCCCTTAAAGAAGAACGAAACTTGACGACTGTTCTAACCTATGGTTTAAAGACGGAAACTATAAGAAGTTTATCATTTCGACTGTAGAATGCCATGTAGCAGAGAGTTGTTGAACTACAGTGTGACACTACCTCAGTAAACGGCGAGTTCTTCTAACGCACTCTTTTGTTTTTTGCCTGTAGGCCACAAATTACACGCGTCTAGTGACGACAATGGACGGAGAAAAAAAGAAGTTGTTCAGAGCATGACTCACCGCGACGCGACTAGCAGAGCCACAAAAACAAGAAAATCATGCGCGTAACGCAAGTTGCAGCACTCGAAAACGTTTACGGGTTTCAATTATGCTTGGTCGTTGGCCCATAATTGGATGTTCGCGTGACTCGAATTCGCGCGCCCGATGCCTTGATGACAATGGTCATAGCATCCAGAGTTAACGATTTCAAGTAGTTTGAAACAAGTCACTGTGATAACTAGCAAAGCCTTGATCGAAATGAAAGGAAAATTGGTGTCAGGTATCCCAATTCGGATACCAGAAGCGATGATGCCGCACGAGCTTGCCCGAAGACGGGCTTGCTCGACTTCGTTCATTTACACTTGGTCGTTTGCCCGAATACCAAAAGCATTCGAATTCGAACAAACGACCAAGTTTAATTGCACCATAAGCCATATAGGCTTATACTCCTGATCCTCTTAGCTTTTGCTAAACAATGAGTTTTGTTATACTTTCCCAAAACAAACTAGTGGATTCGAGTCGAGTTCCGCGGAAAAAGCATTATACGCGTCGTTTCACTAAAAGACGTGTAATGCGTTGAGTCAGCGAGCGTATCTAAAAGATTTTTCCCTAAGGGATAGACAGCGTCAATATGCGAAAATATACCGTTGGAATGTTTGCATGCTTTTTATTTACTTTCGTGGCATTTTTTTTTCTATTTGGGACGATTGCAACATGGTGGAATCTGTGGTCGTAATTTTGAGCGTAGCACCGTTAGAGCGTTCATGCGTATTATTGAGTGCTACTGCATCGTGCTAGCCAATTAGGAGTTGTGGTGTTAGTAGCTTCAGTACTGTTTTTTCGATTTATTTTCTTTTTCGTTTTGGCTAGGTATCGCTGTTTTATTTCCGGTCCTGCTCGTCTCTCTATCTCCATCTGGATTTACTGCGATGTCTTTTGTCATATTGAAGGGACATATAACTTGAGCGTGAGTTTGGTCCGTTAGTAATCTGACAAGGAGAAGAGGAATAGGCATGAAAGATTTTTTGCAGCTGTACCTAATTGTGTTTTCCTCATATTCTACGGGAACTGTTTTACGAACCCTGATAAAAAAGTTATTTATATGCAAGGACTGCGCGTCAAAAATTGAATCCGGATTGAGTAACAATAATACTTTCACATCTATAGAAAGAAGAAAAAATATTTATTTGTCGCAGGGACATGACGTGCATACAAAATTTGAAAAAAAAACATACAACGCATAATAAACATTTAGAATACAACAAGACGGGACAAAAATGACAGCTTGCACGTCGTGACTGCGACAAACAGGTTACCACTCAGCATGATGCTGTGCTATGGGGTGCCCACAGCAAGGCGCTAGTTTTCAGTGGTCACGAGTGAAAAAACGTACGGAAGGCAATACATAATAAATATTTGATAAAATGAATAAGAAAACTAAAACTATACATATAAACTCGTGACACGATAAAATCTTTAATTCACAGAACACCCGTACGTCGGTGCGACGTGTGTCGAAAAATAATACTTATCGTGCGAAAAGTAATGTAATTTTTCATGTTTGTCTGTCTCACCACTAACCGCGTTGTTCTAAAAAACTATGCAACCGACTTTGATGTGGTAAAACTATCAAGTCGTAAAAACCATGCAAAGCAAGAGCGGGTTGCTAGTTTAAAATATGAGTGGGAAGCCAATGATGATATCAATAGAATACTGAGTAAACGTTGGGCATACAATCAGTTTTCCTCGTACGGAAACAATAGATAGAAAACGAGAGATTCCAATAACTTAACTTTCCGCTGTAACAGTAATTTCCCTCGTGGCGTGGTATTAATAGTTGGAAAGCCTATCTACGAGTATTTATTAATACGGGGATTATCGCATGATGGAGTGCTAGCAAATCTGTTACATGAACACATTCATAAATTATTATCATTATTGATGATCTTTTTTAGAGATAATTAAAAACAAAATGGATTGATTGTGGTGATATGGTTAGGAAGATTCTTAACCATATCACCAAAATCAATGCATTTTGTGTGATTCATGGGATTACGAGTAATAAAGGAGTATGGCAGAGGAAAACATGTTGCACCGACCCCAAATATTTCCAAGTTACATTTTAAGCGCATGCCACACAGAAAAGACGTAAGACGCGGACGGGGCGCAGACATATGTCTCTTCCGCGTCCCTTTCATACAAAATGTATAGAAGCGTCGTGACGCAAAACATATCGAAACGACAGGGCGCGGACACGACGCTTCTATACATTATGACATATGTCTGCGCCCCGTCCGCATCTTAAGTCTTTTCTGTGTGTATTGCGCTTTAGATTACTTTTTTTGGACCCCGAATATATTGGGTTGAGGGAAGACAAATGATTCATTTTGTTTGCCCTTATTCCAATACATTTGGGGTCGCGAACTTTTATTGTTTCTGTTTAGTTTAGTTTTTTTTTAATGTTGCTGGACAGGCTTTCGTGCCATTTTGTGTTCTTAGCGAAAACAAAACGCTACGATGTGGTGCAGGCAATTCGAAGACTTGCTCGAAGGGTTAGGCAGAGGTGTTCTACCACATGTGTGGGTGTACTCCCACATTTGGCCAGTCATGCTTAAGTCCTATGTAATAGGAGGCGAGCCATCAACCGGGCACAAATCCAGACTCCATGGCTGCTACTGAGAAATTCCTGATGGAAAAACCTAACAACACTTTGCCCGACCCGGGAATCAAACCCAGAACCTCATGTTCAGCAGACGTGTTTGCGATCACTCGACCAACGAGGCAGTTAAAAGCTTGAAAATAAACAGCTTCGTTTTTATCTTTAGTAGATATTTCGGGGTGTAAAGAGCAGGGTTAAAAGGTAAAGTTTCTCATTCCTATTGAAACAAGTAACATTTAATTAAAAGTATCAAAAGATTACAAATTGCACTATGTACCTATCTATACTAATATTATAAAGCTGCAGGGTTTGTTTGTTTGTTTGTTTGTTTGTTTGAACGCGCTAATCTCTGGAACTACTGGTCCGATTTGAATGATTCTTTCAGTGTTGGGTAGTCCATTTATCGAGGAAGGCTATAGGCTATACAACATCACGCTACGACTAAAAGGAGCGGAGCAGCAATGAAAAATGTTGCAAAAACGGGACGGGATTTTACGCGGACGAAGGTCGCGGGGAACAGCTAGTAAATATATATTTGTGATCTCCTTTTAATTTCCTTCATTTTGATACCTTCCTCGACAGGTTTAGTTGAAAAAAAAATTTAAACTAATTACAATTTAGCTCCAAAAATACGCCATTCAGTTTTTTTTTTAAACACCTATCTAAGGACACTTGCATTTTTTGAGACGACGTTAATCGTCGAAAGCCATCCAGCCATTTGGAACATACGAGGTAATAAAGAAATTTACAAAAAACAAACAAACATACAAGATACGCGCGAAAACATAACCCTTCCTTGACAGTCGGGTAAAAAGCGGTTCCTCCAACCAGACGGGTGTGGAGTCTGATGGGCTACTGTGATAGTTTTTAGGATGTTGTATACCTATACGCTTAACTCGTGGGTTTTAGCAGGGTTTTTTTTTTCTTTTTTTTTAGTTCATAATTTGCGTCATAGATGTCGCTAGCATTTTTTGTTGTCAATTTGTTTATTTTCGCTCCAGTTAAGAAAAGAAAAGAAGAAAAGCACACTTTAGTGAGCACAAAATCTCATGTAGTTACCAGGAATACAGAAATCATTGGAAGGCTTTACCCTATAATTATGAACAAGTCGACTGGTCCTGCTCCTGGTATTTTATTTCATTTCTCGAAACATTTATCGAGTGAATAACAGAGTTCTGTCGATTTCTTAGAAGTCTGTTGTACGTTGAATTAATTCTTAGTAGCGATCAAGTAATGTCAAACAGCGTCATTCAGCCCCTCTTGCTAAACTTCTAACTACCGAGAATGAGACCGTTAAATGCCCGATTAATGGCAATAAGCTCGCTATCTGGATATTGTATAGCGTATACCTCTGGCTAGCCCCTCGAGGATGATAGGCATGATGTTATGATAAGTAACGTTTATTTGGAATTTTACAAAATTGTACGAGCGAACGCGTATGAGCCGGACAAAGCCAGTGGTCCACATTACCCCGTAATGAAAAGAGGATGGTCCTGGAGAGAAGCTTTTCCCAACTGTGGGACGACGCTGGCTAACAGTCACAACTATTAAACCACGTAACAAACATAGTTCTATATTGTTTTTATAAAGAACAACCGCATTTCATCACATGAGTGAATAAATTCTAATTTCAGTCTAAGTTACAAAAAAATGGTAGAATTTTTCAAAGGAAATCCGGTAGGAATCGAGTTGTATGAAACCTTCGCCACTGGTAGGTACCCTGAATATGATATTAACAGATACTTAACTACAACATAAAACATAACGTCTCGTTGGGTAAAAGTGTGTTTACAGAATGTATCAGAAAAGTATGATATATTTAACGCGGAGTATAGACCATCAAACTGAAAAACTTTCTCTACTCCAATTTTCTTTAACTTTTCTCCAACATCTTAATCTAATCAGCTGTCTAATACAACAATTCAATACCTTCTCGATCCTAATGTATGGGACAACTGGTTATTTTTCCTTATTCAGTAGCTTCTTGTGACTTCGTTAGCTTAAAATTTCGCGCTTTAACATAAAAATAATTCTATATTATAAGCGTTTATCACACGACACGGCTCGTCCGGGCGGTCGAGCAGTGACGCTTGATCTCACGTCGCATTGGCTTGTATTAAATTCTTTGAATTCGTTACCACACGTACCGTACACCACCCGATCGTGCGGACGGGCGGTGTAATATTAAGAATCGCCTCAGTGAAAGATTTTTTGACTTAGGGATGGTTGATATTGGAAAAACCTCGAGGAAAATATCGATTTCCGAAAACATCGATATTTTCAAAAAGTCTTTCCGAAGCTGTCGATGTCGCTGTGCAGCTCATATTTTCATGCTTAATTACTTCAACTGTCATCGAAAACTCCTTGGCCTACAGTATACCTATCGATGTTCTAATATTATTGATCTGTTTCGATGTTTACGAAGACTTAACATCGATGTAAAAACATCGATGTTTATCTACCATCGACGAATATCGATCATCCCTAGTTTGACTGGAGGCCTTACACTCAAGGCACCCACAGGCTAGCCCGGTTAAACAGAAACCAGCCTCATAGGTTGACCACAGAGATGCCATTAAAAAAATAGATAAAAAGTTTTGGAAATAACACATAAAAACCTCTTTATAATATTAGTGTAGAACTGTAGATATCAATCAAACTCACTCCCCGAATTCTAGAATCCAATCATTCAACTGTAGATATCAATCGAGCTCACTCTCCGAATTCTAAAATCCAATCATTTAACTGTAGATATCACTCAAACTCACTCCCCGTATTCTAGAATACAATCATTCAACTGTAGATATCAATCGAGCTCACTCTCCGTATTCTAGAATCCAATCATTCAACTGTAGATATCAATCGAGCTCACTCCCCGTATTCTAGAATCCAACCATTCATCTCCTGCACCAATCGTACGTCTTTTGTTTTTGTTTACTAACGCCTGATGCTGACTACGCTACCCGCTTCACCCCTTTGACAAACATCTGGGTCAAGGTCGCGAACCCGAGTGTCTAAAAATGGCTGCCGGAAAACAAGAAAATTTATGCGCGTGATCTAGCAGCTCGATAAGATTATAAGATAGGTAGATTGGTTTACAAGGAAACTGTCAGAAAAAACCATGGTCGGTATAATGTAGTAGAGTTTGTTTAGTAAATATTTTTCTTTTTAAGTGTCGATTAATCATCAATATCTTGGGTACATGACAGACAACTCGCGGTTCACGATCTTTCTTAGATTTCATTACGACTAAATTCTTGCAAGTGGTAGACAGAACTCTGCTTAGCCATTCATGGATTACGGGCGTGATGTTATAAGTACGTAGACGTCCGAAGATCAGGTGGACTACCATGACGTCTTAATCCAAGAGTAATTCCAGTGCGGGAAAGAGATGGCGCTAGACGACCTGTCTGTCTCTTTCACACACTGGAATTACTCCTGCTTTGTGACGTCGTAACGTCGTAACTCCCCAAGTTCCCATTCATCAGTTTTACCTCTATGACAAGTTTATGAAATAGAGGGCAAGTCTGATACAAGCTGTTACTGTTGAAAATCTACAGAAAAAAACAACAACCAACAATATTTTTTCAGATTTAGGCATCCAACCCAGCATCCTACGCTCACCAGCCGCGTCTGCGATCTACAAACCTTTGTTTTTTGTGTCAATTAATCATCACAAGGACTTAGGCAGATGACATCTGCGGCGCATTTTTATATTAGACAAAATGGAGTAACATAAAATTAAATGGTGCGCAAAAAATCTATCATACAAAGTGGGGATATAAAAATATATTCGTGTCGCAGAATTTTTATACGTCGTGGAATTGATGGTACGTATAAAATAGTTTTCTGTGTTTCCCCTTACACCCTGTATACATCCTATCTGTACATACGCCTACTGATAAAATAAAATCGTAGAAGTGTTGTTTAGGTACTAGCTTCCGCCCACGACTTCATTCGTGTGAAGGTTTTTGTTTAATATGAAACACTAGATGTTATAGCTCTTGCTCGAGGCTTCGCTCACGTTATTGTCGGAAATTATTCCATGGCAACGTTATTTATAGCGTATGACACTCGAGGATTATTATGTAGCTTCCTATGAGTGAAAGAATTTTCGGAATCGGTACATTAGTTCCGAATGTTACCACCTACATCCAAACTTACAAAGATTCAAACTTTACCATTTTTTAATATTATTAGTAAAGAAAGAAAGAAGAAAGAAAGAAAACATATTTATTATTAGTATTAGTTATACAGGGTGTAAACGGACCCTTCACTAAACCGTCAACCAAGCATTCTGTACATGAAACTAAGTAATTTTACGCAAAAATTATTGCTGGGAAACGACTTTTTTTTTTTGAGGACAAAATTCATGTTTTACGGTAAGACTCAATGTTACGCACTCAAAACTTAGTGCTGATGGATGCTTTGAATAGTAAACGGGTCAAGGAGTTAATTAAAGTAAAGTTAAAACCTTAAAAGCGGTTTAAAAAAAAAACTTGTAAAAAAATTGGAACTTTGACCAATATCTCCGTAACTATAAGGTTCCCAGGTATTGTCTACAAGAAAAAAATGATCCCAATGATGGGCAGAATATGTGGTTTTCGTTTTCGTTAAGGGTCTTTTTACACCCTTTATAACCTATGGAACTCGGCAATAAAGTCTAGTCTCTTTCTATCAGTGAAATATTGATTAAAATCGGTTGAGTAGTTTCGAAGATTACCGTCTACACCCACACTTACAAAGCTTTCCGCTTTATAATGGTGGCACTACACTTGGCAGATCCGGGCAAATATTCGCCTTCTATCATTAAAACAAAGTGAACTATGTCGCAATAGGCACAAAACACATTTTGTTTTGATCCATTCACGCGAAAATTTTGACAAATACGCTAAGTGAAGTGCCAGCATAACATTAGTGTAGACAAAAATCTTAAGTTTTAATTGACATAAAAGTTTTACAACTTACCTAAGAGATTCCAATACATTTGCTCCAAGCACATTCATGGTTCATTTTCAACAAACAGACATCAATACTCCATAACTTACTTGTTACTCAATTCAGTGCACTAATAACTCTTTCAAATTACGGTTCCACCAACATTTTCCATTCATTGGATTTTGGTATTTAATAATTATACGTACCGGAAAACTTTACTTTGAATATGGTCCGGTTTTAATATTTTGTTGCTGAAATGAAAACAGCAAAACTCCATTGCATAAAAGAGTTTTTAAAACATTTTCAGAAATATGGAGTGTGCTTTCAAACCGCGGTACGAGTAGCTACGAAGCTGTCCGCTCGCTGAAGTATAGAACTCGCCGTGTAGTCGATTTCGAGCGACCGCGGGAGGCGGACCGACCGCGCGTCGCTGTTCAAAGTTCACTTGTAGAATACGGCATTCGAAATTCGTAAAGTGCTCCTCCTAACAACGTTGTTTCGTCTAGTTTTCTTATGTTAATCTGTCAGAATATTTGAAATTGGAGTGTTTGATTTTTTTTTTGTTGTTTAAAAGTGACTAAAAACTTTTTTTGAAAAAGTTTTGTGGTTTTTTCTTTTTCAATTTTCTTCAGTGTACAAAAGTTTTCTTTTCGTGAAGTACCTAATCAACTTTTCCCGATTTATAATAAACTTTTTTCTGTGATTAATTATTATTAGTCTACTATGTGTGTTAAGAATTAAATACAAACCATCAAATTTAAGTGTTTTGCGTTTTCAAAACTGTGTTTGTGTGAGTGAAAGTGATCAAAACTTTCAGCAACTCTTCAATAGTAAGTAATCAAAAAGTTTGGCTTTTCATAAATTCAAAAGAAACTTTTCCAATAGCGTAACTTTAAATTAACTATGAATTAATGAGTTTCCATGAATTAAACTGTTAAACATTTTAAGCTCGTAAATTGGTAAAAGCAAAAGCTGATTAACAATAATGGATTAACTGAAAGAACCTATAAAGGACCACCTAGTGGATCGGAGTTTGACAATTTTATTTATTTTTTATTTTATTTTATTATATTTTTGGTAAGGCAGCAATGCTGCTAGGTGGTTAAGATAAAAACGTGGTGGCAGGATTACTTCCGGAAAAAGTTAAATTATAAAAAAAAAAAAATATGCCAGTATTTAGTTACACACAACGTTCAGTCTAACCCAGCTACATTTTGAAGGTCCTCGACCATGATTCCTTCAAAAATATGGCTAGCCCTCTGCCATTTCAGCCAACATCAGTTCATTTCCGGATAATTTCGTTTCGGAAAATACACTTTCAAACAAATCCTCAAGAACTCGTTCAAAGAAACTTCGATCATATTTTGTATCGCTTTTAAATATTATTTAACAGTGCATATTGGAGTACGTAAACTGCCTAAAGAAATAAACTTACACTGTCACTTACGGAATATCTTCCGTGATTGTTCATTATTTTGAGCTCCCGATATTTCAACCCGCGATCATGGCGCTTGCAACAGCGTCGAAATATCGGGAGCTCAAAATAATGAACAATCACGGAAAATATCCTGTAAGTGACAGTATAAGTTTAGTAGTAAACCGTGAAAGCTTAAAACAGTGTTTGCCTAAAGAAATGTTTTAATTAAGCTAATTACGTGTGTACTTGTCAATAAATTGGCTCAATATGTTGTGGACATAAAGAAAAACTAACAATGTAAAAGATATTGGTTCTATCAAAGTTAATGACATATTTGTGGGACCAATTTGCGAGCTTTTCCTCATTAAATAACCACCTCATTTAATCACCTTAGAGGAATCGACGTTCCTAAGAACATTGCCCACATATAACATAAAGATAATTTTCCCTCCAACAATAACACAAGTTTAGTGTACGAGTTAAAGATAAATAAAAACTTACAAAAATAATGTCGAAAGGTGTTAAACAAAAGTGAACATATTTTTCATAAAGTGTTCAACTTGTGGTTTCAACAATATTTAAACGTTAATTCTTTGTTTAATGTGGTCGAGCAAAAACAAGCTTTGAAACTGAACCTTATAATATGATTTCATCTTTTAACATATAGTCTGTTTTTTAATCCCTGAGACTAAATTGACAAGTAAAAATGGCAAACTGACATAGATTTCAATAGGATTTATGTCAGTTTTGACATTTTCACTATTCAATTTAGTCTCAGGGATTAAAAAACAGACATTAGATGGGAAGTCTTTCACTTTGGTCATTGATAAATTCCGGTATTTTATTATGAACATGATTATATTGTAATACCAAATGATTTGAAAAGGGTAACCATGGAGTTTCTTGCCAGTTCTTCTCCATAGGAAACGACCAACCCGAACCGTGCACCTTTTTGTCCACGTTTTATAAGTTCCCAACTGGGTCTATGTGAAATAAAATATTTTGATTTTGATTTTGAACACAGATACGCTAATTTGCCTTTATATTTACACAACAATAATATTCTTCAAAACAAGTTGAACCCTGCATTTCTTATCTAACTACTCTGGGAAGAAACACTAAAATAAACGTAGATGATGTCAGTCTTTTTAAAAATTCAAACCCAGACCAGATGTATGGGGCTGCGGGACTGTTCGAAAGAGATACCGCGGTCCTGGAACGCAAAGGGCTAAGAAGGAACATGGATGGGTTTTAGTCAGTAAAAGTCTGAGACAGAGAAAGACAAAGAGAAACACCAGATGTATGGACGTAGACGAGGCGCAAGCAGTATGTTAGGATCGAAGCAGGCGGTCTGTGGTTTCTGCCCACCCCCAGTGGAAAAAGGTGAGAGGCTATGTATTTGTCTTGGTTCAAGTCATGTGAGGACCAAGCTGACCAAAAGATAAAACGGTTAGTCAACTAGGGTCGTATCGGGGTTTACTGACCCAGTTACGAAAGACGTAAGCTAGTCAGACACGGTCAGTCATGTTTGTCACTTAAGGAGTTTCCAAGTTATTGGATTTTCCACTATTAGTATTATAAGCCTGTTGTATAAGCTGCATCTGGTTAGACTGGAAGCTGACCCCAACATAGTTGGGAAAAGGATGGCAGATGATGATGGACTTTGGAAAAGGCTTTAAAACTTTGACTTCTTAAATCTGATGAAACATAACCTTATGACCATCGCCTGTAATCTCCGAAAAGTTAGGCAGAGGTGTATCTAATAGTACACTCACATTTCGCCAGTTATGTCTAAGTCCCATATAATAGGGGGCGAGCCTATTGCCATCTACCGGGCACAAATCTATACGGTGGCGGCGGGTGCTGAGAAATTCCTGATGGAAAAACCCAATAACACTTTGCCCGACCTGGGAATCAAATCCAGAACCTCATGCTCAGCAGTCGTGCCACAAGACCAACGAGGCGGTAAAAGGCCTCCCTTCCTTCTTTCTATTTTCCCCGTTATCCTGCTATTTGGGACCAATCCTTTAAGATAGGAGTCCAATTCCTCACGCCATATATTTCTAGGCGTAACGAGTCTGCGGTTTCTATTGCTAGGAACCTAATTTGTGGTTACTTTCGCCCAATTACGATGCGACATGCGGCAGATGTGACATACCCAGTCCCATTTCAATTTGGCGGCTGTCTTGTCAACGTCAGCAATTTGTAGTTCACTGTATGACACAAATCAATTGGACGGCTTTTTTGCATTGACTTAACGAACGCAACATCTTGCCTTGACGCGACTTGAAATGACGTCATCAAAGACATAGCTATATAACACTAATGACTTGGGAAAACCATATCTATACTAATTGAAAGAGTCAACAAAAATGCGACATTAATTGGTGTAATAAAGTTGAAGTGAATAGAAGTGGCCGCCGTAACTTTAAATATAGCTACTAACATAGCTACATGGATTACACGCTAAGCCACGCCGGGTCGCTTCGCGTCGTATTTTATTTACTTACCTCATACAAAAAAGCGTGGTGCGGTCATGCGACCTGCCTGTAGTGTGCAGTGTAGTGCTTCATACAAAATGTAAGATTTTTGCGATGTGGTGCGGTCCACTCTAATTTGCATCAGGCTCATAGTACTAGAAATAGGACTACTCTTTAATTTTTGTAGGGTCTCTTACCTTAAAAAGATAAAACGAAACCCGAAAAAGATCACTTCATTGTCCGTCTGTCTGTGTGTCTATATTCCTTTTCTTAGAAACGTACGGACGTAGGTGCTCTCTTGGTTCTGTAAAAAAATAACCATCTAAGTCAACGCAATCAAAACACATAGGTAAGGTTTTTTATGACATATTTTATGGCAATTATTTTGACCCCCTGTAAAACCTATGGAGTACTTCCCGTTGACCTAGATTATACAATTAGGCCAAACGCAAGGTCTTCTTACGGCACAGTTAAAGGAAAAAATCGAAAATTCAAAAAAAAAAAAAAAATCATTTATATCGTTAATTGTATATTGTACAAAATGATATATATCCCTCAATACTGTGCGTACAAAGATAGATTTACGGAATGTACGGGAGAACATATTTATTGTTTTTCAACTATAAATATAAGTTTGTTCTACGGATAAAATACAGGAGGTAAACGGACCTTTTACGAAGCCGTCGACCAAGCATTATGTACAGCAAACTAAGTAACTTTACGCTCAAATTATTGCTGGGAAACGACTTTTGTTTTAGGGGTGAAAAATCACGTTTTACGGAAGGACTCAATGTAACGCACTCAAAATATTGTGCGGATGAAAGCATTGAATAGTTCGGGGGTCAAAAAAAAACAATATGTCCGTAACTAGAAGGTTCCCAGGTATGGTCTAGAACAAAAAAAAATAAGGCAAGAATGGGGACAACAAGTGCCTTTTGGCTTCGTTAAGGGTCTTGTTACACGCTTTATTTAATCATTCTACCCGACTACGGAACCCTTCACTGTGCGTGTGCGTGTCTTACATGCACTGGGCCGGTTTTTTAATAGGCAGATATTTTCATCGAACCCTAAAAAATTATTGGCCAGTTTAATTTTGTTGTGATACTATAAGGAATCTTTGTCTAGCGTCTAATCGTTTGATGATGATGATGAATTTATTTAAAATATTAGAAAAACGAAAGTAACTTTCTCTCGGTATGTCTCATGGCTTAACCTCTGAACCACTTCTGATGAAATTTCTCAGGAAGGTAGCTTTACCTGAAGGAGGATATTAAGGGCACGTTATCTTTTCAAATTACAAGAAAATATCATACTTACACGCGCTTCTAGCCGCAGGCTGTATCTAAATATGTCGACAAGGAAATTATAAAAAATGGAATACAAACATTCGAAACAGACCAGACAATTTAAGGATCACTCTGTTTTATTAATTTATACGATTGTATAAAATAATCAGTTTGGAGAAATTTTATAATCATCATAATATTATAATCTGCCCTTATCTCAATTTATTCGGGGTCTGCGCAGCATGTTTTCTTCTTCCATACTTCTTTCTCTATTACTCTATTTGGAGAAATTTTAACAGCTTAATGCATATCTATGGCGACATCATAATCATCATCTTCCTGCCCGACGCGAACGGCGAACACGGGATCGATACAAAAATTTACAAAAAGTCAAAGCGACATTTTGTAAATTTTTGTAGAATAGGTAGGTATTAATTATATTTTACCCAGTGTAATGTTTGTTCATAAATCTAGTTTTTTTGTCACTACACCTAATGTAATTGTTTTTGAATGCATCAAACAATTTGAATCCTAAACTATGAAACGAAGCCTTTTTTGGTATTTTATTTTCTCCAAAAACGAATACAATCGCAGTTTTTTTACAAATAAACTGCATCTATCAAATGAAATTTCTCTAAACCTCGTTTTTTGCTGAGTATTCCATTTATTTTGAAACCGCAACCTTTTAACAAAATTACTTAAAGTGCATCTAAAAAAAACCACATTCTTCTTCCTATCAAAAATTACATCGCTTCGTAAAGCCAAGTATACACTAAACGGCACAGTGCAATCGGTGAGGATCTAACTTTCTATCAAACGCTTTTGTATAGTACAGAATAGCAATGTTTCGAATTTATCGGAATGAGGCTGTCGACTAAGTAGCATTGTTCGCATGTGGGAACCGTTAACAAACATAGTGGTTGGACCATTTGTATAGGACTCATTACTAACGCCCATTCATACGATTCAAATGCTCCCATCCCATGTTCGTTTTCCTGATGGCTTTTCCACTTTCCACGGCTTTAATTTGCACGCTAAAAGGAGTCTTTACAACACGACTCCTTTTAGCTTCCGTTTTTCTTAACTTTTCAATTACAAGGCTTGTATTTTGATCATGTATTTGAGTCGGTCTTACACGGATTACCTCTGTTCTAATTGAAAACAAAGCCATTAAATGTTAACATTTGTTTGTAATCTGTTCCTCGTCTTTTTCTTTTGGTGCCTGTCCAATGGCTGAAGGTTGACTTTTAACTCTGAATATTTGTCCATGTGCTTTGCACGGCGGAAGAACTCAGGAGCACTCCTGATTCCTCCGTCTATTCGCAAATAACAAATTTCTAATTTCAATGTATGACCGAATGTTCGCAACGAACTAGGGGTTCCAACTTTGTTACGAATATTCGGTCATTAAACGCGAACGTTCCTAACAACATTCTTCCACAGTGTGTACACGGCTTCAGATCCGTACTTACCAGTGATGGAATGACCATTACTTTTTAACTAAACAAACCAAGACATTTGCGTGTAGATTGATGCGTCGAAAACAGGTTTAAAATTGTGAGTGAATCGATTACTACGTTTCCTGTTAAGAGTGCTAAATGTAATGTAAACAAAGAAGTCAAGTATTTTTAGGCAAGGAATTTTCTTATTTCTGGTGTGTGGTAAATTGAAATATAAATTGAAGATTGAAAGCTCTTTGTGTACCTAGTTGAGTGCCTATTTCTGATTGCTGGAAAAGAATATCATTGAACCATGCGATTCGAGAATTGTTTTAGCACGATTTCATGCCAAATCTTTCCTACTTCTTCTGGTGGTAATCAATCATCGATTGTAATAGTTTTGATACCTACCAGTTTCCTTAATGTATGTAATTACTGATACTTTCTATCAGTTAACAAGTTTTTAATAATGTATAATAGTCGTCCTGACCGTTTTCGGTCACGGCGGCCAATCTTAGCGGAGATTAGCCATCGGCGCGGGAGATACTATAGTGCACAAGAAGTGTGGGCGCAGGTACAGGTGCACTCTCTGTTCCTTTACTCTCATAGTCCGTTGAAACGACCGGAGAGATCTCAGGTGCAGGACCAATGGCTTAACGTCCTTTCCGAGGCACGGAGGTATCATACCGCCGAAAGTTCTAGTAGAAAAAACTCAATACTGTACCGTGTGATAAAAGAGTAGTTCTTCGAAATTTGATTCTTCGACTGATTCATATGGCCAAAATTTTATTTCACTTTCAGCTCTGTAACACATGTTCATATGAAAATAGGTATACGATATAATTCTTATTCTTATTCTTATTCTTTATTGCACACAAAATAACGAAAAAATACACATACAAATTGCAATAATATAGCTTATGTACAATGGCGAGCTTAACCCAGAATTGGGTTTTCTTACAGCAAACCAAATTTTGATTGCGAAATTTGCGTAAGAGGATATACCTATGTGCATTAACAGAACATCTTATTACTTAAATTAATAAATTTTATAAACTAAACTACATACATACAGTATAATATACGTAATACATACAATATATATACAATACAATGCCTATGTTATGTAGAATCCTATTTACCTACATATTGATCATTTCGACAGGAAATGTTCCCTTATTCCTTTCCTGAACACTTCTAACGACGGGCTATCCCGCAAGGAGTGTGGAAGTGAATTCCAAAGGCGCACAGCACGAACAGTAAATGATCCATCATACCGACTTGAGGAGTGAGGAGGGAAACGAAGGAGAAGAGATGATGATGAGCGACAAGGTTTACCTCTTGGAACAAGGTACTCAAAGCGTTCCCGAAGATATGAAGGAGCTTTAGAATTGTGAAGAATGGAGAAGAGAAAAGAAAGAGTGTGACAATCTCGACGCTGCCGAATAGGTAACCACTTCAGCTGCTTCCGAAATTCCGACACATGGTCGTACTTACGAAGCCCGAAAATGAAGCGGATACACAAATTCTGCAGACGTTCGAGTTTATTAAGAAGTTCCTCAGTCGCATCAAGAAAACAGACATCAGCATAGTCTAGAAGAGGAAGAAGAAGAGATTGAGCAAGAGTAATTTTAGTTTCAAATGGAAGGAATTTCTGAAGTCGCTTAAGAGACCGATACGAACAAAACACCCTCCTGCTTACTTCAGCAATGTGAACATGCCAAGATAGGTTGCAGTCCAATAATACACCTAAGTCTTTGACTTTCTTGGAGTAGGGTATACCGATACCATCGTACATAACAGGCGGGAGTGACTGATGACTCAATAAATTGACAAAGTATCTGCCACCAATAATGAGAGATTGTGATTTTGTTGGATTAACTAACAGTCCAAAACTTTTAGCCCACTGACTGATGTTTTGAAGATCATTATTGATGGCATCGATGACTCCAGGAAGTTCTTCGATTTTAAAATGACGATAAATCTGCAGGTCGTCTGCATAGAGATGATAATGTGAAGTTAATATCATAGTGACAGCGTTAATGAAAATGGAGAAAAGAAGAGGAGAAAGGACGCCACCCTGAGGAACACCCGCAGAAAGATCGCACCAATCAGAGCAAGCCTCATCTAAGTGTACCGACTGCGAGCGACCCCGAAGATATGAATCAAACCAAGCAGTCACAGGAGGAGATATGTTTAGAGAGGAAAGTATACCTAAGAGGATGTCAAAATCAACTGAATTAAAAGCACTGCTAAAGTCCAATAGAACCAACACCGTAAGTTGTCGGTTTTCCATGGCCAATCGGATGTCATCAGTTATATAACATATATGTTATATGGTATACCTATTTTCTACCTATTATATTTATTACCTATTTAAATTTTGGCCATATGAATCAGTCGAAGAATCAAATTTCGAAGGACTACCCAAAACTTGTGCTTTTGGAAACTATAATTTAAGGAAATAGTTGTCCCTGCATACAGATCACCCCTGTGTTGCCTCTCGTATCGACACAAAATATTGGAGTACTACATAGTAGTTGGTCAGTAGGAAAATGTCAGCGGGGCCGTCTCCCAGGGGTATCCTGGACGTATATTTGAGTATTGCCACACTTGGAGGCTATATTTTAATGCAACCCTCGAGTGTGCTTTGCCAACTTTAGATATATAAAGTTGCCAATGTACATATTATATGCAGTGGACTTTTGAAGTAATAAAACTAAGAACTAACGTTTGACAACTTTACAAAAAGTGGCTAGTTTTATTTCTTTTCGTGTACTTTTGTGTAGAAACAAGTTCTTCTACCAGCTCTAAGACAGAAGAGAGCTCCTGGGAAGTTTGTCTAGCCATTTCTTGTCTCCAGCTAAAAGCACTAGGAAGTGACGACTGGCTGGCAATAATTTAGGAGACTGTAAATATAATTTGAACAAACGACAACCATAAGCAAAATTTGAATAAAAGACATATTATGCCTACGTTCTTTCTGTAAACGTGCTTAGGAGCGTTCATACAAAAAGTTGGCAACGCCGCAAATAGCTGTCAAATATTTAGCTGTTTTAATTAATTTGGCAATATTACTGAATGGAAATACTAGAATAGTAATAATGTTGTAACCGTTTTAGGTGTAAAAAGGCATTTGGAAAGTTTCCAAGTACTTTTACATCTAAAACTATATTCGGTGTTACGATATTAATTATTGCATTTCATAATCAATATTTAAGTTCACTAGTTAGCCATATTTCTTATTTCCATACAGTAATATTGCCAAATTAATCAAAACAGCGAAATATTTGACAGCTATTTGCGACGTTGCCCACTTTCTGCATAAACGCTCTGACATGATGACTAGTTGGACTGTCATAGTAGTCACAAACAAGCTCTGTTATTTATCTCGGTAAATATCGATACTGAATTATAATGAAGTACTCAAATACTCTATTGTACCTCAATATACAACCGTCAAATGCACAAAACAATCAACAAATCTAAACTAGTATCTCGATTCACTTCAAAGCACTAAAACGTATTTGATATCGAAACGTTATCCGATGAGATTGGAACGTCTTAACAGCTTACTATGATTGCTCAGATCATACATATACCCTTTTATCTCAGTAATCGATGATATCGGGTATTTATACTGATATCGAGAATCGAGTTTTGATATCGCATTGAGGTGTGAATTCGCGGAGAGGTGCAATCTCTTAGCACGGTAATAATATCTACAGTAGTGTAATATCTACAGTTAGTGTAGGTCGGAACGCGAGTCATACGTACAGGCCTCGAAAAAAAGCCTCGAATTTATATTTTTTATTAAATCTACTAATCAAAAGACACAACTTGTATTTTATTTTTATCACTTCCTATTTCATTCACAACTATTTTTTTTTTATTATTGTTTTATTTACTATCACAAAACTAGAAAGAAACTCAACTCAGTAGATGAAATTAAAATACTGTTGGCGCGTCAGCCCTATCAATTGCGAACGTACCGTCCGGCTGTAGGTAATTATTTCAAGGACAGGGCCGAGTCACAATACTGTACATATTTATACTGTGCTCTTAGTGTGTTTGCGGCCCTGGTACCCCAGAAGGTGGATAGTCGATCAAGATTGCGGAAATATACTGGATGCAGGACGTATATGACCCGATGGCCTCTAGTTATAGACAAATGTCAATCAATTTCCAAGCGTATCGTATTGTTACGATGATTTTCAACACGATTTATACATAACCTTATCTATACCTTATGTCAATTCAGCACGTTCATGACTTTTCAATCGTCGCGGTCGTTAAGCCCTCTAGTTGGAACTTTGTGGCGAGTGGGTAGAGTCCTATTTGTAGTAGTGGATGAGTTTTTGCTGAAATTATGATGAAAAATAATAACTTCTTAAATAATTGGTGTAAAATACTCTGAACAAAGCCGAGAGGTACTAAGACTTGTTCTCCCCGTCATTGCAATCATTTTTATGTTCTAGAGATATTGTGGGTCAAACTTGTAACTTTTTGACAAGATTTTTTTAATACAAGTTTTTAATGTTATAAATGCCTCCACGACTCCCGTACCATTCAATGCATCTACCAGCACAATATGTTGAGTACGTTACATTGATTCCGACCGTAAAACGTAGTTTTATACCCCAAAACAAGTCGTTTCCCAGCAATATTTTTTGAGTAGAGTAACTTAATTTGATGTACAGGATACTTGTTTGACGGCTTCGTGAAGGATCCGTTTACAGCTTTTATATCTAGTACAAAACGCTTTTATGGTCTGTCTGAGTTAACGCTTAGATTTTTTGAACTAGACAGCGGATTTTGATGCGGTATTCCCAGTTATCACATCAGACAATTGCACCCGTGCGAAGGAAGAAAGGTACACCATCAGGTCAGTAACACGTCGTTTGCTTTAAGATTGATTAATTTGCGACCACAATGAATATAATATAAAGAATTTATAAGCTACCTCGAGCTTTTGCCTTAAACGACAGTTTTAAAAACGTTATTCTAGAATATTAATTTATAAACAACAACTGATATGTTTTATGCATCCTAAAAGAGTGTTCACTGTTCTAGTTTTGTTGTAAGTATTTGTAAGCTTTCAAGCGTAACATAATCGCCGCTGCGTACAAAGACTTACAGCGGTTGTTACAAACATTTATTTAATCTGGTGACTTCAAGAAATACAAGTAAAATCAACTTTACTAGTTTACTTCGTAAGGATACCTCCACATTTGTTCGGCTCGGTATTTGTTAAAGAATAAACCGTCTTCGTATTCAGCTTTCATTTGTCACGAAAAAAAATGCAGAATCCATTCGGCATCTTTACCGATGCTGAATGATGTTCAGGTCATTTCGGTACAATTTAAGCTAAGCCTATTTCCCCAGCGTCATCATCATCATCATATCAACAACACCCTTTCTTCTTATTTTTTCTTTCTTCTACCACAGATCCTGTTCTGTGCGTCCCTCATCTAGGTGTTTCCCACGATGTTGACGATATCGCCGACTCAACGAGCTTTGGGACGGCCCTGGTTTCTTTGACCACACCTTAGCTACCATTCGGTCGAAGCCTTGCTTCATCGGTCATCTCCGCGTCTAGCCAGATGTCCTCCCCGACTCCAACGCACTTCCCGACTCCAACGCACTTATCTATATTTACATGTTTATTAAATTTGGCCGCCCATAATCAGCCTTTTGACCTGGGGCACAGGCCAACTCTTTGTGTGAGAGAGGGGATAATTAGGGTTCCCAGATCCATAAATAAGATTTCCAGAGAAATTTTCCGGAAATTTCAATGAAATTAATTATTATTGTGAACATACAAAACACAGAGTTCTGTTCAAACAGATGAATCTCAAGCATCCGTGTCAAATCCACAAATATAAAGTAATTATGAAGTTACTTCGAATGATTCCTTTGATTTGTCATCCATTTTGTTTATAAACTTGTTAATTTCGTATTTCGCGATAAAGTCGTGCGCCTCGCTGAAATTACAGAGTCGTTTGTGCTCTGATGTTCTTAAATACACATTTATTTTATTAGTATTTCGTTTGACATTTGAATGCCTTTTTGGTTCTTTTGTTTGTTTGGTAATTTATCTATCTCTTGTGATTTTTCGCATTTTTATGGATTACTTTTTTGTGGAGTTTTATTTTTGATTGTCTCAAATTGTATTTGCATTCAAAGGTTATTCGTAATGTCTTTGACCGTTCAACTATTTTTTTTTTGTTTGCCTTCATATTATAATTATTTACTAGTTAAATTGTTGGATTGTACTAAATGAATAAATGAACGCAATTCGTCGAAAATCAGTGTTTTACGCGCAACGAATATTTGATTATTTTCCAATAAAACAACGTGCACGCATTTTTTTATTGGAAAACAATTCGAACGTTGGTGTTTTCGCAATAATCTGATTTGTAAAAACCATACGGGGTGAATTTTTTAAGTGGGCGTGGAAGGCCAACTCCGAAACTATGAGGAATAACGAAAAATACTGAAAAGCTTCCAGCTCGATTTTGTTGAAAACTAAAACGATTTTTGAAAAATCAATATTCCTAGCTAGGAATCAAACCCGTTGATTTTAAATTCGCCCTGTATAACAATGAATTCGCTTTTGACTTATGTGCCACTTTAGTGAGGTTCAAAGTGAATTTTGCAGAATAACACTTACGCAGTAGGGAATTATTTATCAAAAGTGATTTACATTCATTTTTAGTTTTAGTTTGCCTTTCCTAGTGTTCTATTTCTGTCGTGAAGAGTATTTCAGATATTTGCCCCCCTCTAAAATCAACCTTATATGTATTATGGTGGCTCTACACTTGGCAGATCTGGACAAATATTCGCCTTCTATCATTAAAACAAAGTGAACTATATCGCAATAGTCATAAAAAACATTTTGTTTTGATCCAATATCGCGAAAATTTTGAAAAATACGCTAAGTGAATCTTTCTTGCACATTATTTTCTAATGCTGGCATTAGAAAATAATGTGCAAGAAAGATCTGGAGTAAGCTGACATCCAAAGCATGATCTATTTTACCTTCCCTGTAGGTATTATACTCGGGAGCAAAACAAGTTACAGGTGCGGAATCCCTTAGAGGTATCAATTAGGGATGGGATTTGCTGACGCCAAGGGGTAACTCGTCCCTGAAGGACAATCCCTTTTACTAATTTCGCACGTCTTAAGGGACCTGTCCCATTGTTGACGAGAAGCGAGCAGAGCTAAAAACCAGCCACAAATTGGTTAGTTCGTACCATCTTCGTCTGCCTAGAATAAGGTTTTTGCCTAAAATAATCTATTTAGTCCGTCAGTTAGATTATCAAAAAATATTGGACACGTATTTTTTCTTTTGTCATGTAAACGAAAAATGACCACGTTACAGCGCGTTGAAATCTCGTTTGACGTCACAATTTCTGTTACTTTCTACTGTCTAGTGACGTCACAAGCCCCCTCTCTTGAACTTTGACGCGCTGTACCATCGTCATTTTTTGATTATGTGACAAAAGAAAAAATATGTGTCTAACATTTTTTGGTGATCTAATTGACGGACAATTTTTTTTTTTCGATGTTTTCAAATAGCCGATTTTCTCTACTGTGTTGGGGTCGGCTTCCAGTCTAATCGGATGCAGCTGAATACCAGTATTTTACATGGAGTGACTGCATAACTGACCTCTACAACCCACTTAGTACTGGGTAATACAATACCAAGAAAATGTGAATGTAATTTTATATTTAGTATTTTGTGTGTACACAATAAATTAAATAAATAGATAAAAAATAAAAATAGGTAAAAAAACTTTTTAAGTTAAACGGTTTTATGTTAAACATACATTGCAATGTTTAAGATAAATGTACTAAAAACCAAAAAATAATAAAATAGATACAGTCGTGGGAATTATAAACATATGCATAGACTAGACTAAAATAAAACCGTGGGGCACGTCAATTGTCTACAATCGTTGATTAAAATGTTTGTTTTGTAATGTTACACCATAATTAGGCAGTTGTTCAACCGACAACGATGGACGTGTGATAAGTAGGGCTAGAATGTGGAAACAAGCTAGCAAGCTCGATTATAAGCGAGTTTTAGGGTTTCATAGTGGTGAGCGAGTAGTACTTTTATCATATGTTTTGTTGATTAAAGACAAACTACGAGCAGTGAAACGATTCCTCGCCAGCCAGCAGTGTGAATGTCCAACGATAAAGTAGTTGAAACATCTCTTTTATTTACATGGAGTGTATAACTATTGGAATTTCCATGAGCAAGAAAATAGTAAGTAATTTCCTCACCGTCTGCGGGCCAACTGCCTATTTTAACGACGAATTAAACGATTCTTCTATCGCACATTAAGTCGATAATTTGTAGACAATTGACGTGCCCCACGGTTTTATTTTAGTCTAGTCTATGCATATGTTTATAATTCCCACGACTGTATCTATTTTATTATTTTTTGGTTTTTAGTACATTTATCTTAAACATTGCAATGTATGTTTAACATAAAACCGTTTAACTTAAAAAGTTTTTTTACCTATTTTTATTTTCTAGTTTTTAGTTTTTATTTCGCATTCTCTTTAATTCATTTAGTGCTTCATTATTGCAAGGTTTCTTGCCCGTTAGTTTATTGCAGTCCAACTCCTCTATACGTAGTCCCTGCAAAGATCTTATTTTTTTTTTTTTTTTTTTTACGAATGGGAAATCATCAAATGACTTCTCCCGCTCTGGGTGGAGTGGGAGGGAGTGTCAGACTCTTACTGACTAAAACCCATCCATGTTCCTTCATTGCCCTTTGTGTTCCAGGGCCACGGTATCTCTTTCGAACAGTCCCGCAGCCCCGGCAGGCATCGTCCCTTGCGGGCCCCTTCCTGGTTGCTGACATCTCTTTGAGGCGCGCGTGGAACACGAACGCGCCGTCGACACGGCCTGTCGTCATAAGACGGACGGACGGTGAGCTAACCCATTACTCACCGTCCACAGGCCCGCGCCTACGGTGGCCGGGAGCCACCACGTGGCCCCCGACGCCCGGTGCGTCGCCCGCGGCGGCTGGGACGTGAGATTCTCTCCCTCTCACGTCCCGCCACCTCCTTCGCTAGCATGACTGCTTCACAGAAGGAGGTGACGGCTTCCCATTCCCTCTCGCTCCGGACCATGGCCTGAACCAGGGCCGGGCGCGAGAGGTCGCCGCCGCCTGTCGCCGTTACGAGGACACGGCGGAGCTCCGCCCAAGCGGGGCAGACCTCCACGGTGTGCGCCACCGTGTCCTCCGGACGATCCTCGCAATGATAGCACCCGGGCGTTTCCTCCCGCCCGATTCGGTGCAGAAACCTCCCGAAACAACAATCAACAAGATCTTACTTAACTTGTTGATTTGTGGGGTATACCCTTAACGCTTTGTCTATTGCAAACTCATCACTCGTGTCTTGAAGAAGTCTTCCCATTAAAATACTAAAATGTTATTTTTATTCTTACTTGTTGAGACCTTTCATTTGATACCCATGTTGATGGGATTGATAAAACCTAAGTTATCCGCCATTTTGTAGAGGCCGCCATCTTGGATTTTAATTTTATATAGTACATTGTATTATACTGGTTGAGCACTTTCATTTGATACCCATATTGATGGGATCGATAAAACCTACGTTATCCGCCATTTTGTAGCGGCCGCCATCTTGTATTTCAATTTTTTATAGTATATTATATTCTGCTTGTTGAGCCCTTTCATTTGATACCCATATTGATGGGATTGATAAAACCTACGTTATCCGCCATTTTGTAGCGGCCGCCATCTTGGATTTCAATTTTTTATAGTATATTGTATTCTGCTTGTTGAGCCCTTTCATTTGATACCCATATTGATGGGATTAATAAAACATAAATTATCTGCCATTTTGTAGCGGCGGCCATCTTGAATTTATAATGATAATGAATAAACATAATTATATTGTCACCAAAATCCAAAGTGTATACAAAATTTCAGATTAATCGGTTGACAGGAAGAGGGTGAAATTTGAATTACTAAATTTGACCCAAGAAAGAATAATAAATATAAAATAAAACAAACGGGGTGAGCTAAATAAAACCGTTTAAAAATGGCATAAGTGCTCCTTTGACAAATGTCAAGTTGACAGTAACCTTAATCCTAAAACCGTTGTAATGGCTTGTCCATTTTATGAATATAAAAATCATTTTTTATTTTTAAATAAAATTGTCAATCTGTCAGTGTCACATTTCTAATTCGGTCTGACATGTAAAGAAGATGGCTGAATGACTTTCTATCGTGTCAAAGGCAACCAAAAATAGCTCTTAACATAGGTTCTTGACATAGGTTTAAAGGACTCAACTGTACGTTTCTTGAGCTAGAAAATAGTCGATAGCAAGTCGCCTCCTTGTTGGAGATGGGACAGATGCCTTAAGTCACACGTACATACGATTTATCGGCCGAGATTTCTGAGAAAACCAATGATCTAAATTGCTTTGGGTAAGGTATAATATAGTAGTTTCAACAAAACTCACGTTATAGCGATACGTCCTACACACCTATATCTTTTGTTCAGTAATTATAAAAGACTATATTTTGCCTGCGGCTTTTCCCGCGTAAAATTTTGGTTATTTATTTTGAAGTTTTGTAACAAAATATAAATTTAATATAGTTTATAACAACATGCAAAACGGTCGAACAATGTGATTATTACCTACTATAAAAATGAGAAATTTAAAAAATAATAAAAAGATCGCTAGATATTAATTAAATTCTGTTCCTAACAGGTAAATCGCGGAAACGCCAAGAGGTATCATACTGAAAAAAAATAATTATAAAATATTTAGATCAAAAGTGCTATTCTAGTAAGATTATTTGGGTCCTCGGTCATTTTAATTTTGGAGGAAAAATAAAAACATGACAAGCTTGACTTAAACATGACTAGCGAAAAGTAGTCATACTATATCGGTTTCCTTTACGATAATACCTACATGTTTGATATAATGAACACATAATAAGATTTGACTTAACTTTTAAATATGTTAACAGAATTGGATCTTAAAAAATAAAAAGTTCGAATATCTGGAACTTTGCTGATTTTATTCAGCAGGCTATATTAAATTACTATGAGTACTACAATTTATTCATAAATAAAGTACCTATCTACTTGTGATCTCTAAACAATTATACCTACACAAAACAAGATTTCATTGGTGTAGACAGTACACACAATGTAACCAATTAATTGATTAATTGAATGATCCAACACGTGTCTAATCAATTAATTGGTTAATATGTTAAGCTCTGTAGATAATAATGCATCACTAACGAGGCTAGATTTTAGATTTAATACTGAATAGACGCTTCACACGCTAACTAGCTTAACCTGATGCTATTTTCGTCTAGTTGATCAGTTTGAGCACGCCTTTTGACCTTTGTGTTAATGAGGTTAGGGTTCCAAATACAGACTGACGCGGAATAGGGTGGGATACATCGTTTTGCAAAATGTATCAACACACAATGACGTAATATAAATAGACGCGTCATGCATGAACATCACGGCAGTCAAAAACAGTGTAAATACTATCGGTAGCTAGATAGCTACTTAGATGCACGAAGAAAGGGAAAGAAAATTAAATGTCATCTACGGAATTCCTGTTTTTAGAGAGAGATAAATATATTTCTTTAATTACGTTGTCATTCTGTGGTGCATGCTCATTGGCCGAGCGAAATAAAACAAACTACAATAATCTTGATACTTACTCATGAAATGATACTTTTTATGTTTCACAGTTGCAGTATAATTTTTACATTTCCTAAAAACACAGGATGGCATTTTTTTTTGTTATTTGAAGAAGTTATTCACACAAGTTATTTTAATGTCACGTACAGCCGCGGCACTGGTTAGTACGCGACTAAATGGAGGTCCGGTAATTACCTTGCATTCATGTTGCCACTACAGAGCGCGGGCAACGTATCTATAGTTTATATATCATTGATCACACACCACTTTATCTTTACAGCTAGATATTATTATAGAGGTAAGTCTCTTGTTACAAGTATCTCCATACTTAAAGAGCCCATGTAAAGGCCTGTTCATGACGATAAAATTATTACTAATACTGCGTTATCCCAATGCTGGGCTAAGACCACTCCCCATTTGTCTACACTAATAATCTTAAAGAGGTAGTTTGTAAATTTGTACGTAGGTGGTTATCTCCGCAACTAATGACCTAATTTTAAAAATTCTTTCTCTGGCAGAAAGCTACATTATTCGTGGGTGCTACAGGCTTTATTATTATATTTCCAACATGCATAATAGCCGAGCTACCGCAGTTTTTGCGGATGATGTCTCGGGCGAAGTGCTAGTACTCGTAGTTAATGTGACTGTTGTATATTTTCTACGAATCAGTGCATGCTGTAGGAAGGTTGAACCGCACTTTTTTTGTTTTGAAGTGAGATGCGCTACGGCTTGATATCACGCCTGTTAGCATAATTATTATGGAGTGATGATAAAGGAAAAAACGCGGGTTCATAGCATAAAATAATTTATGATGCTTTATTTTTACTCTGGTTTTCTTCTTTTTAGGGTTCCGTACCCGTGTAACCAAGGGGACCCTATTACTAAGCCTCCGCTGTCCGTCCGTTCGTCCGTCCATCTGTCTGTCTGTCAACAAGCTGTATCTCATTATCCGTAATAGGTACTGCTGCCGCTATAACAAAAAAAAAAAAAAAAAGGGGCTCCCCTACTACGATGGTACGGAACCCTTCCTGACTCACACTTGTGCGATCTTTTTATACAGGGTGGGTAAAAAATCGTGGACCAAACGAAACAGGGCGATAGTTGGGGTTATCAGGGTCATTTTTTGGTAATGTTTTTTTTTCAGTGAGGTTCTGAAATTACAGCCAGCACTTTCAAATGTTAAAAAGATTCGAAAATTGTTTTTTTCCAGTAAGGTAGAACAATTTACAAATACAAGGGAGCAGAAAATAGAGCTTTGTCACATACTCAGGTTTTTTCCACCAATCAGTTTTTCATTTACATTTTCCAGGAAAAAAAATTGGGTGCCATATTCTGGGAAAAATAATTCAGTGAAAAGAATCGATATTGGGAAACCTGTTAGGAACATTGGCCCGTCCTAATTCAGGTTTAACACGTGCAAGAAGAATGGTGTGTACGCACGACGGCCAATCAAGCTTTACAAAACCAGTTCATGCGGATCTCTCATTGTATAGGAAATCTATACAAAGCGAGGCCAAGTTATACTGGAAATGTACAGCTTCATGTGCCGCCGTGTGTACTAGAATAATATTTTTAAGTAATTAAAACTGCTGCCTTGTTCTAGTTGTCGCAAGCGCCAATACTGGGTATGAGGTCCCGGGTTCGATTACCTGGTCAGGCAAGGTGTTATTAGGAATTTCTCAGTAGTAGCCCGGAGTTTGGATTTGTGCCCGATCGATGGAAATAGGCTCGCCCCCTATAACATGGGACTTTAACAATACTGGCGAAATGTGGGTACTGTTTATAACCTCTGCCTAACCTTTTGGGGCCTTCAAATCGTGAGGTTATTTTAAGAGGCTACCCCTTCTCAATGACCTTGAGCGTTTAGTCTTTCCCACACCCCACCTACCCGTACTTCACCTGATAAGTATTACGTAAAAGTCATGAAACTTAGCCATCTACCGGCTCAAACTTGTACTAATAATAAAGTCCAGGAGCTTGCGTATATTTTGTGATTATACATAATTATTGGTAGATAATTCTTCTTCATGTCGTATCGAACGTTTAGGCTCCAAAATTATATTAATTTTGACCAGTAGGTACTCTGTACTTTAAGTAGGAAGTGAATGAAACAAAATGTATTTGGATATATCAATTATCTTTTATTTACTCATAAAAAAAAACTGTTGTTAGATTTAGTGCATAGCTGTAACATGGAGTGAAAGAGGCCTGAATCTACTATCAATAGTAGAATTACTGTATTACGACATCAATTATATACACTGGACAGCAAATAAACCGAGCCACCCGCTACCTAGGCACTCTAATTCGATTTTCTCAAAAACTAAAAAACCTACAATTATCAAAGTTGTACCTACAGAAAGTGCGTTTCATGGTGATTAAAATGAAAGGAAACTCATTGGGTTTAATCAATATTTCAGTGTTTATTAAGGATTTTACAAAGAAGAGTCGTTTTCCAGTCGTGACAATCGTTAGTAATGATAAAGTGAAAAAAAAATTAAAGCCAAAAACAAAGATAAAATCAAAAAAAAGTTTTTGATCAATATTCCGTATTCCCTCCCCTTGCTCGGATAACTGCCAGCATCCTTGTATTCATCGACCTTACGAGCCTGACGATAAAATCTTGAGGAATTGTATTCCACTCCTCTTCAATTGCGATTCGCAGCTCTGGAAGCCTTGTTGGAGCAGGTACCCGGGCTCGAACCCGACGTTTCAGCTCTTCCCATAAGTGTTCTATCGGATTCAAGTCCGGGCTTCGAGCTGGCCAGTCCATCGTACGAATGCTGACGTCGCGTAGATACTGGGTCACCACATGAGCAATATGAGGCCGTGCATTATCATGCATCAATTGCATATCCTGTCCGATATATCCTGCGTAAGGTACCACATGGTCTGCGAGGATTTCAGTAATGTAGCGATGAGAAGTCAGTCCATGTGTACGGCCCGTCGGTTCGATGAAAACTAACGCTGTATGTGCTGTTAACGAGATGCCGCCCCAGACCATTACAGATCCTCCTCCATAAGCAACAGTTTCCTCGATGCAACACTGAGAATAACGTTCTCCAGGGCGACGATATACTCTCTGACGTCGATCACTTCCATGTAGACTCACCCTGGTCTCATCAGTGAAGAGTACATTACTCCACTGCTCTAATGTCCAATCCCTATGCTCTCGAGCAAATTTAAGTCGTGCTCGACGGTGTGCTACCGTTAATGCTGGGCCTGTTGCAGCTCTTTTTGGGGTCAGGTTCCGTTCAGCAAGTCTCCTTCTGACGGTATCTGAACTAATGACCACTTGGCGTTCTTCACGCAGACTTTGTTGGACTTGAACTGCGTTGAGGTGACGATTTCGCAGAACAGTAAGGTGCATATAACGATCATCTGCTGCTGATGTAGCCCTAGGTCTGCCCGTACCTGGACGGCGATCGAATGCTCCAGTCTCTAGGTATCGTCTGTAAACTCGTTGCACCGAAGATCTGCTGATTCGAAGCCTTCGAGCGACTTCACGTTGCGAAATGCCTGCTTGAAGTAATGCTACAACTTGAGCTGCTTCCTGAGGTATTGTATCCATTATTAATCGAAAAAAGTAGCAAAAACACACGCGTCTGAGCAAACGATGGACAAAAACTAAAGAAATGATAAGAAATATCCGGCTAATTTCAAACTCTGGTGAAAACAGAGCAAATCGTTAGCATTGTGTTTGTTGCTTGATTACAATGTGAGTTGACGATACTTTCGAATTAATTTGTAGTCATTTTAATCACCATGAAACGCACTTTTTGTAGGTATAACTTTGATAGTTGTAAGTTTTATACTTTTTGAGAAAATCGAATCAGAGTTCCTAGTGTGACTGTTCCTAAATTACCCTAGGCTCATAAAATTTTCGTTTTTCCTAAATCATATTAATATAAGTGTTAATGTCGGTTCCTTCCGGAGAAGGAGATGCGTGCTCCTGCCTACCGCACGTCACTGTGAGGACCGTCCATTACATGTACCTCCCCACCGACTAAGGGGATGGGATGCTAGGTGAAGTTAGTATAGGGAATTCACAGTTAGGACATATACACAAATAATATAAAATATTATAAAAACTAAATCGATAAGAAAGTAAAAAGCTAATAAGACAAGGCGTCGCAAAGATATGTTGAAATGTTTGGTAAAGGAAACGTTACGCTTGCGCTTAAGAACATCTTTATTTATTTGTTCGTTACGTTAATTTATTTGATTCCAAAATACTAGATGCCATTTCACAACCGCAAACGATTCCATGTTACAACATGGAACCGTTTTACAACGTTTGCCTGGCGTACGTGTACTGTTAGACCTAAGTGCATAGTCCTACTGAGGACACTGCTACGAACTCTAACAGGTCACGTTCCCTAAGCTGTATATACATGTCTTTCCCAATCCTAAGGCAGTGGGTTGTGAGGCCAGCCGCCATTGAAGAAGACAGGTTTCCAGTATCTCTACTTATACGCGTACTCACGTTAATAACACCCTTACGACCGTCTATCCCAATTATTATAGCATAACACAATTTGCACAAGCGCACCGCAGATTTAGTCTGTAGCAGAACATATTGCGATTGTTATTGGTGAACGCCGAAGTGGGAATTCTCTCGTCACTTCACATTTCTTTACTCTGCCCCATGTCGTAGTTGCGTGTCTCGCTAAATAATGTCGATTCAGAAATAGGCCTACCAGTGGCCGGGGTTAGTTTTAACGAGACACAGTCCCTAGCGTTCCTTAGAACGGAGTTATCCATTTAGTTTGGTTTGAGATACTTAGTGAAGCCTACCCCACTCCCGAAATGTGCGCCAACAATCCACACGCAATGTTTCTGAGCTAGACCTTTATAGGAAGCTATATTCATCAGCAACGTTTGGTTGATTTGTGCTACAAGTACAGGTCGGCGTTATAGCCTGACTAATAATATAGTTTATTCTAACCAGAATGCGAATATGACGGTTCTGCCTTCCTTTTGTGATGAGTCAGATACAAGTCAACATTCGTCAATAGTCGGGTGTGTTGGTGTACAGTGTACATGTCGTATGCATGAAATGTGTGTACAGTATGCGAAGGCGTTCGCCGTCTCCCTATAACCAAACGCAGATGACGAATATATGCCAAGGTTCGGATAAGGAGGTGGATTCGTAACACATGAGATAATAATATATATTGTGATAATAAAGCGCTGCCGCTCCGTCATGCTGAAATAAATGATTATTATTAGCTCCTCTTCGTTACCCGCCAATCTGCTACTTAAGCTAGGAGTAATTATGAGGTGGAAACATAACACATGAGATAATAGTACACATTGTAATAATAAAGCGCTGCCGCTCCGTCATGCTGAAATAAATGATTATTATTAGCTCCTCTGCGTTACCCGCCAATCTGCTACTCAAGCTAGGAGTAATTACGAGGTGGAAACATAACACATGAGATAATAGTACACATTGTAATAATAAAGCGCTGCCGCTCCGTCATGCTGAAATAAATGATTATTATTAGCTCCTCTGCGTTACCCGCCAATCTGCTACTCAAGCTAGGAGTAATTATGAGGTGGAAACATAACACATGAGATAATAGTACACATTGTAATAATAAGGCGCTGCCGCTCCGTCATGCTGAAATGAATGATTATTAACATCTCCTATGCCCAGCCGCTAACTATCACCTATAAAAATACTATACAACAGCTTATCCTACGAGAATTATATTATAAAGGGTCCGCAACTATTTACATATTATTATTCCTACACATTAAAAGTTAATTAAAAGTAACGCTTACCACGTGTTCATTGTTCATTGGAGGATAAGTCTCCAACTAACTTACAGAGTATTGCACACATTACCAGTTTCGTCTCGCCACAGCCTCGCCTTCCGGGTCTCGTCGCTCACTTTAACTAGACTTATTACTACTACTTATATTTAACTTATAAAAACCTAATCGCTATCTTGCGACAGTCCTCTGGGACATGTCGATCTTGGTACCAAGATTACGCTAACCTCACGAGCCTAGCCTAGCCTATCACGTCCTCGCACTTTTAACCGCTTTAGACCGACCCCTCGACTTGGGTCGACCAAACTTCCCGTGTGGACTCTTCCGCGCCTTAAAACCAACTGCCCTGACTTAGCCCGACTCGTCTCCACGTGTCGACCCTTTCGCGATCTTCCACCAACTCCGCATGTTAGCTCTCAGCTTTCTTCGCCAACCTTCCTAAAACCCCACGCTGGGCTCCCATACTTTTTACAGAATTGGTTTATTGCCCCTTTTTTTGTGCAAACGTTTCAATTGTCTTAAGGGCCCTTCGAGCATCCAAAGTTCGAGCAAATTGCAAACACATGTCGTTCCGATATTCAGAAATGCGTTTAGAAATCAGATATTTCTTTATCTTCTCGTTGAATTATTACTTTTCGGCTGTCGGCCCATTAGCCTTGCTGCGTTTCTAAGTGATGCAGCATTGTCTCAAAATTCAAAGGAATAAAGGACGTTCCATCGTTAATTACGGGAACGTGTCAAGCAATAAAGTAAAGGTTTAATGTTTTGCACATGACCGATACCATGTGATGAATTTGAAATAAGAATATTTGCTTAATAATTAGGAGTACGTGGCAGACAGTCACACTAGGTAGCGGGTAGCTCGGTTTATTTGCTGACCAGTGTAGGTACAAGGCTTTCTCTTAAAATATTATTGCAGATTATAAAATAATTTTACCTTATAGATTTAAGATCTAGACAAAAAATGGAAGAAAAGTTACAACTTATTAAATAATTTAATTTGTAACAAAAAACAAAAATGGCTAATGAAAAATCTGATAGATAATTTATTTAAGATTATTATATAACATTCATTAGATCTTTATGGCAAAAAAAAATATTATATTAAACAAATTAAATGATTTATTAGATTTTTCGTTAGCCATTTTTTTTTTGTTTTTTTTTTTCAATTGATTTTTGTATGTAGTCCGGATCTCGTATTTACAAATTCCGTGGATGGCGAGGGTCAACCAACTCTGGAAGCTAGCAGTCCATGTAAAAAGTCGTCAACTTTTCTTTCATTTTTTGTTTCCAAGAATTATCATCTCTTTCGACAATTTCAATTCTCAAATATTCGTTTTCATTAGCCCAAACAGCAAACATACTTTTTTTTCGTTGCGTTATATGTAATTGGCCTTGGATTTGGTAGAACCAATTATGAGTTTTGTTGACTTCTATTTCGCCGTTTTTATTAGTTTTCCAAAAAGTAACTTTTATTCAATTGCTTCATTTAGTCCCATTTTATATGCCGTTATTGGGCACTTGAGTTCCACAACTGAGTCGTCACCACATAGCCCATCGAGTGTGGTAAAAGGAAGATTCCTGTCGATAAAATGGCCACATCGTTCGATTTCTTGATTTAGTTGAACGCTCAGTTGAATGGCCTTTCTTTCATTTTCTCGGCCATGTTTGATCGATGCCACGTGATCCAACATGGCCAAATTTCCTTTATACAAAAATTCTTTCACGGTATTTACGCAACTTGTATTTGGTCTTCGCTTAATAATTTTTCCGAAGTTTGAGGCGGTAAGTAGAGAGCGTCGAAGCTCGAGCCACTCACCACTGTCGCTTTGGAGTATTGTATGTTATTTCCATTTTATTCTTGATATTATTTTATATTATGCATTTCTTTCACGTATGTATAATAAAACAAGAAAAAAAATATTTTCGTACAATATTGTTTTATACATGCTATAAACTTCTCGAGATTATCATTAAATTATCACTATGTCGGTTGAAATTTGACAATACTGTAGTTTAATTGTAACGTGTGCAAAAATAATCAGTCGGCTGGATGCGGACAGGGGAGTTCTGTCAGCTGGACACTGAAAGAAATTGTGCATTACTCGAATAATCTGTATCTTTACTGATTGTTGTTTTCGTACTTTTGATAATTTTAACAATCACTTTGTTAAATTTCATCCGGCGTACTATAACTTTATTTTACGTGTTTCGTTTACAAGTTTATGCGAGCGGCTGACGCATAATCCTCCACCATGCAGATGACGATTTTTCTTAAGCTCAGTATGATGTAAACTATTTATGAAAGAAGTTTCAGCCGGCGTACTATGACTTCAAATCGTTTTTTTTACCACTTCCGGAACCACCCATATCCGCACCCACCACGGGTGCGTCAGCTGACGCTTGGTTCACTTATCAGTCATTCGAAGTCTATTGTAAACAAAGACATTCAAATATTTCCGAGCGATAGACAGGACAAGACGACGAAAAACGTAATCCAAAACTTGTTACTACTTAGTAACAAGTCGTTCTGTCTAATGTCACACGCCCGCTTGTCAGGTAGCATTCGTGTGTCAAAATCGAAAATATTCAGGATGAAAATTATTGTATGACAATATTCCCAATGTCCGCTCTATATGTGTCTAAATCTCTTTGATTGTAAAAGATGGCAACCGATCGGCGTAAAAACACTACCTAAAATGCAACTCTACCTCCCTGTCTATTAGGCATGATGACAATTGATAACGTATACTGGCACACGATAAAAAAAAGCTGATGAGGTGTCCTGTCACGAATGATTACACTGACACATAACCTAAAATACGTCCTTTCGCTTATTTTAATCAATTTATAACTAAAAATGTGTCGTGTCACTGTAATTTTCCGCACTAAAATAAAAAACAAAAAACTAAACTAGATAAGCAACATATTCCAGTGATAAAAGAGAACTTAAATAAATTTGCGCGTAAGAGCAGCGAGCGATCGAGAGCGACACAGGTTCACCGTACAAAGGCCTCTGGCCGTCTGCCCCCCGTCGCCCGCACAGAGACCCGCGAACCAGGAATTCTATTATTACGATTTTCTAATAAAATACTGCGCATAATAAAAAAACTCTTCTGTCGAATTATTAAGTATACGATTCTTAACTAATATAAAAATGTTTCACTACTGTAAGTAGTAAAATTAGGAGTGCTATACGATTTTTGTACGTGAAAAGGGGTCTAGGTAAATAATTATTTCTCTTTATTTAGAAAGTTGTATATATTTATCTTACAGTCACATTAATAAACTGAAATTGAGTTATAACATATATTTATTTGATATTTTTTACGTAACAATAAGGTATACTTTATAGAACATGAAAACGGCCGTATTTTTCTGAGATCCCCTTAAGTGGTCTTAGAGAGCAGTACTGACTACCTAAATAGTGATTCAAATATTTTAATTCGTTGATTACCTGTGATTTAGTCTTTTTTAAATTATTATTTTTAAACTTACACTTAGTATGACTTGACCATTGGTATTATCCAAAGACATTCAAATATAACTAGCTATAGACGGGACAAGACCAAGAAACTGACAATTCCAAAACCTGTTACAAATTAGTAACAAGTCGATCAGTCCAGTGCGATACGTCGCCTTGTCAGGTCGCATTCGTATGACACAAAGACATTTAAATATTTCCAAGCTACAGACGGGTCATGACAAAGAAAATCCTAATCCAAAACTTGTTACTAATTAGTAACAATTCGTTCTGTCTAGTGTCATCTATGTCATACGCCCGCTTGTCAGGTAGCATTCGTGTGTCAAAATCGAAAATATTCAGGATGAAAATTATTGTATGACAATATTCCCAATGTCCTCTCTATATGTGTGTTAAATCTCTTTGGTATTATCGATGGATAGACTCAACAATTTTAACCGAAAAACATTTATGGAGACCCATGATTGATTTGATGAAGACTGTACCGACCACCGTATCATGCAAGCGGTATCAGACTTATTATCCCATAACATAACATCACGCTAATAACCCTCGAAACTACCACATTTCGTCAGTTATGTTTAAGTTCCATGTAATAGAAGCGAGCCCATTGCCATCAACCGCGCCCATTTCCACACTCCGTGGCTACTGAGAAATTCCTGATGGAAAAACCCCAATAACACTTTGCCCATACCCGGGAATCGAACCCAGGACTTTATGCTCAGTAGTCGCGCTTGCGACCACTAGACCAATGAGGCTGTTCTTTTATTTTGAAAATTCGTCTTCTAATCGTGTCGATGGCAATCTAAATTAAATTGCCCATAAAACGAGTTCGGCTACACGCATAATATAACTGTGAACAGATTCCATCGTCCCTTTATAAGGTATAAAACTATGAAATTTATTAATGTAGCAGCTAGTACTTGTAATGACAGTATAAAAAAATCAATGAAAAAACAACTAATTGGCCGTGATTAAAGCCTCTTAATTACCCGCCACAAGCTTTTTATGTCTATTCGATGTCAAAGTCTTAATTAAGACTGGTTTTGTCTTTGTATAATTAGCCGACATAGTAAAAGATTTTGTGATAAAATAGATACTATATCCTTACTAATATTATAAATGCGAAAGCAAGTTTGTTTGTTTGTTACCTTTTCACGCCTAAACCATTGAACCGATCATCTTGAGCTTTTGCATATACGCTGTCAGGTGTACAGAAACGGACATAGGGTACCTTGCATCCCAAAAAAAAAGTACTGTTCCCGAGGAAAACCACAATAACGTTCTTATGATAATATATGGCGCCACGTGTCTTTCGAATCGTGATTGAATTAAATAATTACAAGCAGAGTACAACCAGAATTGATTGTCAAATTCTAAATTAACGCGAGCGAAGCCGCGGGCAAATGCTAGTAGATATTAAATCTATTTTTATCACAACATCTTTTTCTATAGAAAACTGGTAATGTAAACTCTCGGTATCACCGCAGGGTATGGGACCTTAAAGATATCAATATGGCTGGCTGCTGCGCTCCTTGTCACGGGTTCGATTCCCGCATGGAACAAATATTTGTATGGACTACAGGTAGTTGTTCCGGGTCTGGCTGTTTGTGTGTTTAAATGTTCATAGGAGAAATTCCTAGTGTAAAAAAAAAATCCAGCATCCCAATGCAGTAAGGTGTTTAATTTGTTTTATCAATCTAATCAATCCAAAAGTTTTGAAAGCACATTCATAATGCATTGCTGATTTTTTTGACACATACGTCAGCTTAAGAACGTAAATAACGCAATGAATGAGGTTGAATTGTCAAATTGATGCCATTGCCACTGCCATTGATATTGCCATTTTATGTGTGTTACGAAATTACCATACAGGAACAATTTTATTAACTTATTTTATTATAGAAAGTTCACCACTAATTAACAAGAAACAGTGCAAGATATAAAAAGTTTAAATTAGAGAAACTAAGAGAAAGAGTGAAAGTCGTACGTTACTATACTACATTTAAAGCTTATTTCGTTTGGTACCACATGAGTGTATTTTAAAAGTGGCTGCTAAGTAATTAGTCAGTTGCTCAAAATGGGCCGCTTTAGTAAAGTTGAAAGTTACCCAAAGGGCAATGGAGAGATATGGTTGAAGTTTCCCTGTCCGAAGAATTGCCAAACTTAAGATACAGTGGGTCGGGCATAATTGTCGATGCGTTGTGTATCATAGTTTGCGTAGTTAACGACATATCGATACCTTAAGGATCAAAGGGTGTAACCGCCATTTTGGCCAAAATGAGATTTTAATGCAGCCATACTTAGTTTTTCGTCTTCTTTCGATTGGTATATTTAAAATTTCGATATTCGCAAAAAAAAAGGTGGATAAAGCCGTCATTTTTAGATCGCTAAACATTGATTTTATGAAGTTTATTTTTTTAATTGTTACTTTTTATACAGGGTGTAAACAGACCCTTCACGAAGCCGTCAACCGAGCATTCTGTACATCAACTAAGTAATTTTACACAAAAAAATTTGCTGGGAAACGACTTTTTTTTTTGGGTGAAATATCACGTTTTACGGTAGGACTCAATGTAACGCACTCAGAACATTGTGCTGATGAATAAATTGAATAGTAGGGGGTCGTGGAGGTGTTTAAAGTAAAGATCTTACTTTTAAATCATGTATTTAAAAAAAAACATGTGAAAAAGTTGGAACTTTGACCCCCAATATCTCCGTAACTAGAAGGCATTGACGGGGAGAACAAGTGCCTTTCGGCTTCGTTAAGGGTCTTTTTACACCCTTTATTATTCTACGATGTTGTTTTGCTTTTGCTTTTTCAGTCTTTTATGGCTATAAGCACAAAAAAGTTATCTCGGAACACTGTTTTGTTTTTTTTTTGTTTTTTGGCTCTCCTGAAAAATCGTGTTTTGGTGGATACGCCCTTTGAGCCTAAAGGTATCGATAGAATGAGTCTTTTACCCACTGCATCTCTAATCTAAAATCCTAGGAACTGTATCTTAAATTCTAGGTAATATTATAAATGTAAATGTGAAAATGAGTTTGTTTTTTTTGTCACGTCTTCACGCCCGGCGCCCTAACGATTGAACGGATTATGTTAAAAAACCCATTCGAATAGAGCATGACCAAGACCATATTATTATGTTAGCATAGGATTCTGTTTTTCACATTTGGTCACGACCAAATGTGTTTCCGGCCTCCACGCAGGCAAATCCGCGGGCAAAAGTAGATAATAATTTGTTTATTGCAGAGTATTTACTCAAAAATGATTCGGAACCAAGATTTTAATTAAAACTCATACCGCGTGCTGTATTGAATGTGTTGGATTGCCTTTTTCGAATCATTCTAGTGTACAATCCGTATTTTATCGTCACTTTTTAAGTTAAAAAATGCTATAGTTAAATTCTGTTTTGACCAAGACTTCCTTTCATCAGATGCAGACACAAGGTGTAAACGGACCCTTCACGAAACCGTCATTATGCATCAAACTACAAACTTTACGCAAAAAATTATTGCTGGGAAACATTTTTTTTTTTTGAGATGCAAAGTCACGTTTTACGGTAAGACTCAATGTAACCCGCTCAAAACATTGTGCTGATGGATGAATTGAATAGTACGGGGGTTGTGGAGGTATTTAAAGTAAAAATGTTACATTAAAAACATTGTATTAAAAAAAAAAACTTGTGAAAGGGTTGGAACTTTGACCCCCAATATCTCCAGAACTATAAGGTTCCTAGGTATGGTCTAGAACAAAAAAATGATCGCAATGACGGGCAGAACAACTGCCTTTCGGCTTCGTTAAGGACCTTGTTACACCCTTTACACAGGGTGGAATTTTTCAACCTCACCTGGAGGGAAAGTACTCTAAATACTGGAGGTAGCAAATTTTATTCAAAGAAACATTGCTTTATTTTTAAAAAGAAACAAATCTGCTTTCAATGATTTTCGAAAATTCGTTTGCCAAACTCGGGAATTGAACCGACTCATCATCTGCCTAGCCTTTTCCCAACTATATTGGGGTCGGCTTCCAGTCTAACCGGATGCAGCTGTATATCAGTATTTTACATGGAGCGACTGCCTATCTGAGCTCCACAACCCATTTAGTACTGAGTAATACGATACTCCTTGGGAAGACTGGAGGCTGGAATTGAACCGACTAATAATCGAAAAAATAACATCTTATACTTTGATGACATCAATCGATAGGGAAAATCATATGGTTCAAATCTCTCTAAAAAACATGATAAATTATAATTATATGAAAGGAAAACCATGAAATCTAAACTTAAAAAAAGATAAAGCACTTCTATTCAAAGGTGCATACGATTACTTATGTTAGTACCTAATTAAAAATAAATTGAAGAAAGAAAATTGCGATTTTCACGTGTTTTTGTGCAAATAGCAAACTTCCCATCTAAATAGTTCTTCGTCATTTTAATAAATAAATGACATTAAAGGTAATAATTGTCAAACGGCGTGTTCGTGTTCCACGGGCGCCTCAAAGAGATGTCAGCAAAAAGGAAGGGGCCCGCAAGGGCCGATGCTTGCCGGGGCTGCGGGACTGTTCGAAAGAGATACCGCGGCCCTGGAACACAAAGGGCAAAGAAGGAACATGGATGGGTTTTACTCAGAGCGAGCCTGATACTCTTTTACACTCCGCCCAGAGCGGGAGAGGTGGAAGAGGGTGATTAGGTCAAAAAGGTAATTGTCAAATACGTTGTCGTTAAATAAACAGTGATATTTATAGCTCTTGGCCTGATTGGGAAACAAACTCTCCAGCTATCCATTTTCCAAACTAAGTTTTAGATTTATTTCTTTACAAATCTGGTTCCCGGGTGGGATCCCCATCGACGAGAATGAACTCCCGTGTAAACTTTCATATCTTATTTTACCCTTTTGAGGGTAACGGAAATCCTTATAACTCATGTTCAAAAGGAGCTCTTGCATAATTTCGTTATTCTTGGCCCATTTGTTCAGGCTACACGTTGTCTATCAGTGAGAGGATTTAAGATTTTTACTAAGTTGGCGGTACATCAGAAATAATGTTTTTTTAGAATAATATCGTTCATTGCGGTTGACTGAAATCCAATGACTTTAACTACCATTCCGCCTTTAAATGAGAAACACAATATATTGCAAATCCATTTATTTATACACCGCGACGTTTTAGTCATCTTACAAAGGTGGTCCACTCAATGTGCCCGACATAAAATAGTTCTAGGCGCGTTTTTTTTTACCTACCGTAATAGGTATAAAGAAAAATAAATAAACATTAGAAAAAATTATGAAACATCCGGTTAATGATGTTTACGTGTCAAACGGGAGAATATACCTTCCCAGCGCTCGAGTCCAGTAGATCATCGCTCACAACAGGGTGTTTTAACTACATCATGCGTCATAATATTGAATAATATTTTTATTTTAAATTATTAAAATATCATAAATACCTATTTTCTATGGCTCAGCCACTGCGCCAACCGTGCCGTTTAGTAAGATCAAGGATATTTTTCAATTTCTAAGAGAAGTCATCTGTCCAATTCAGCGATACATATAGCACTATTTGTCATGAATATCCGTTTTACATGGAAACTAGAGCAAAGTAATGGATACTGTCGGGCTTGCATCAGAAAAATAATTGGCAATCGGCATCCCAGTCCTGTGACACCAATCCTTCGGATTGTGATAGACTACACAATCAATCACAATCTAATGGATTTTGAAGGAAATTTTCCTCATATTATGTTTGAAATAATCGTCTGCACAACAATATTTGCGTCGTATATTGCGGATTTATGTAAAATTACCAAAATGAATAACATTTGGATTGTGAGTTTGTTTCAGTGCGATAACAGTTAGTCGTTAGCCCTTATGCGGAGGCTTTCCTGATGCATTTATTACACTGATCATTGCAATAGAATACGAGCTAACGACTACGAGTAGATTGAATTAATAAAATTAGCATAGGGTATCTGAATTCGGTACCCGAAACGATGAAGCCGGACGAGATTGTCCGAAGACGGGTACACTCGACTCCGTTCATTTACAATTGGTCGTTCGCCCGAAGGCAATCGAATTCGGTCGAACGACCCAGTATTTCCCAAAACGCAAACCCTGCTGTTTCCCAAAAAACGCTATCAAATACGTGTCGATCGCTATTTTTCCATGGCAACATTGTAGTAATTTCGGTTATCACAAGTGGGAAAATCTGGCGAATAAATCATTCTGACAGTTCTCGATTTATTGTATTTTGCTCTCCAGGTGGGATAGATTAGTGGGTAATGAATTTGTCTTTTGTGTAAATGTTTAAAGGCAAATCGGTCTGATAGGCAATCGCTCCATGTAAAACACTGGTACTCATCTGCATCCGGTTAGACTGAAAGCCGACTCTAACGTACTTGTAGACTAGGCAGATGATTATGATGATGTTTCAATGGAAAACCGGCTTTACAGTCCCTCATCATTTCATCTATTCCACTGCTGGACATAGGCCTCCCCCGAGTGTCGCCACATTGACCGATCCCGTGCGTCTCACATCCAGCGAATCCCCGCAACCTTTACCAGGTCATCGGTCCACCTAGTGGGAGGCCTTCCAACGCAACGTCTTCCGGATCGCGGTCGCCACTCCAGAACTTTTCGGCCCCATCGGCCATCCGTTCTGCCAGCAATGTGCCCTGCCCACGGCCACTTAAGTTTGGCAATTCTTTGGGCTGCGTCGGTTCTCTTGCGGATGTCTTCATTTATGATTCGATCAGGTTAAGAAACTCTGAGCTTTACAGTCCACTTCCTGTAAACTGTTTCATATTACAAGTTCTACGATTATCATAAGATGTTTTCATTAGTGGCTAAATAATTTACGTTTTAGAGGAAAGTCGTCCTTAAAGTCTGTCTGTTATTGAAAGTTATATGTTCATCCGAATACGTTTTGTCAGGTTATACATAGAATGATTATACTTTCTGATTAATTTGACTGCCTCGTTGGTCGAGTGGTCGCAAGCGCGACTGTTGCGCATGGGTTCGATTCCCGGGTCGGACAAAGTTTTATTAGGTTTTTCCATCAGGAATCTCTCAGTAGTAGCCACGGAGTTGTGCCCGGTTGATGGCAATAGATTCGCCCCCTATTACATGGGACTTTAAATGTGGGTGTACTAATAAGTGCCCAACTCTTCGGGGATTACAGGCGTGATGTTATTATTGTTAAGATCTTACCTCTGTTTATAACAAAGGTATTGCTTTTTCCTAGGTGTCGTAAACTCAATGACGTGAGGTTTTATCGCTGGATCAGGCAAAGTGATATACCGTGTTGCTCCCCGGAGTTTCTATTATCACCGATTTAATGGTTCCCAACCACGTGGAGGTTAAAATACAGGGCATTGTCCTATCACATAGCTGTCAACTACTCTGTACATCAAACTATGTTACGGGGAAACGAGCCCTATTTTTTTCGTGAGAAACCGCTGTTTGGGGTGGTGCCAATTTAAACTACACAAAAAATGGTATTCGGGCATACTGTACAAGGGTTTAAGTTTTTAAACTGTCATCATGGTCACTAACATTATCATTAACACTAGAAACAGGATATTTACCATTGTTTTGAGTACCCGATATTTCGGCGCTGTTGCAAGCACCACGCATAAACATGATTATCTATGGTTTATCCGTGATCATGGTGCTTGCAACAACGCCGAAATATAGGGAACTCCAAACAAACAGTAAACATGGTAAATATCACGTTTCTAGTATGAATGATAATGTAAAAGGGTTGTTTTTGAGTGACAAAAGGTTGGGACTAAACCTTCAATATCTCTGTGACCAAGGAGATCTCTGGTATGGTTGAGTTCAAAAAATTATCGCAATGGCGCGAAGGACAAGTGACTCTCGGTTTTATGAAGTATCTTTTGTGGCGATCTTGTTTCAGGGCAATCATAGCCAAAGATCGTACAAGATAGAACAGTTTGGAAGGGAAAAGGGACGGCTTTTGCCCAGCAGTGTCTACTATATAAAATAAAAAATTGTAAAAATATGAGTCTGCTCACATACCTACACCGCTACCTACCCAACAGCCATAACATTATATCGACATCATCTATGATAAATTTAAAACTTGATGTTACCACAGACACTAAAGTTTATGCCGACATAACCTAGCTCGTATATCTCAGATATCTAGAAACTTATCCACGTCAGGAACGACCTCCAGTAACGATACGAATAACAAGACATATCTCATGCCGTTGTCATACTTTTCCTGACAAGCTTCAAATTCTACGTCGCGTTAATTTATTCCTGGTTTCGGCGAACCCTAGGGAAATGGGAGGTTACCTGGCACAGACAACATGACATTTTATCAGCAATAACGATGGCGGAAAAGTAAAACACAAAAGTTTTTTGCATGAAAATAATCGACTCACAAAAAAAAGGCGGTGGCTTTTGCTAGTTTCATTGCCTTTTTTACACTTTTTAACCTTTTGTTTAGTTGTGGTATCTCACATAAATGTTTATCAAAGTATTCATTTTAAGGCACCTCGCGCACTACGCGGCAACGACCACGACCAGTGGCCGCAGACGCGACTTTTGGTCGGAACCAGGAAGAAAATTTGGTCGCACGAACGGGCGTCCGACCAGTTTTGTTCAAGATTGCGGCCGGCCATGCGACAAGTCGTGGTCGTGGCCGCGTAGTGCGCGAGGTGCCTAAACTGTAACTAGAAGATAAATGAAAAGATCATCAAAAAACATTAAAATGTGGAAAAAAAAAGTCGGTGCTTTTGCTTGTTTCATGACTTTTTTGCTCCTGTTTTAGTTGTGGTATCCCACCCAAATTTTTGTCAAAGTAAAGTATTAAATTGACATTGAAACTAGACGAAGAAGAAAAAGTATTCAAGAAGATAACTTATAAACTGCCCAAGCCATATTTATAATATTGGACCACCACGCAAGCTTCCTCTACCAAATGAAAAAAGAATCACGTAGATCAGACCAGTAATCACGGAGAAATCTATATACAAATATCCGGCCGAATTCACAACCACCTTCGTTTTTTAAGGTCTGTTAAAAATGTAAATAAGATAAATAGAATATCCAAATTTAATGTCAATCCAGTGTGTTAATTTACCTATTGATTGGTTACAGTGATCTATTTTTAGCTGTTGAAGTTAATTATGAAATTTCTGACTTCATTCTGACTTCTAAATTGTAAATCTTTCAATGTTCTTTTTTTTGTATCTTAATGTTAAGGCGCACACCCACCGCGGCGCATGGATAGGCTACGCACGTGTTTTAAGCTTCGCTTTGCAATAAAATGTATGTGATTGTGTCCACTGCAAATCACGGACACGCTATGTATCAAATAACGTCATTAGTACATGTGTGGCTTGCACGAATAAGGCGCTCACATAGCCTAACGCTGTCAACGCGGTACACGCTATACACGAATATTAATCCACGACTATGCCGCGGTGGGCCACGCACGCTACAGTTTTACATAGTTGTGGGTGTGTAGCGTGTGCTGCAGTGGAAACGTAGACCCACGTTGTCAAACAAATGAATCAGCGCAGCTAAAATGCGCCGCGTGCCCGTGCACAGCGTGTACCGCAGTGAGTTTGCGCCTTTTATCTGCCATTGCTTTACTAACCAATGTTTGTTGTTATTCTTCTTCAGGATTATTCTCAGCTTTTCCAATTAAATTTATGTCAACCCAATAGCCTTAAAGACAGTCTAGTCTAGTTGTCTAGTCCCTCTGATATTGAACCAATATTACCAACCTACATCACAGCTAAAGATAAACTCCGTTTAAAAATAATCGGCCTTTAGACACGGCATTGTCAATTTACAAAATTGCTCTGTAACTTTTATGAGTTTAAGTTTATGGTGTAATTTGGTGGAATAGGACCATTTCCTGATGTTATATCCGTGTTAGCTCTTAATACCTTAAAATGTAATAAATGACCTATAATGTAGTTTCATTTAGGTGATAAGTAACTCGGTGTTGTTATAAGTAATATGTGTAACCGTAGAAGCATGATTATATCAGTGGCCGAGAGGTTGACTGCTTCGCTACGCGGATGTCGTGGATTCGATCCCAACACGGTATCTTGAGCAAGGTTTACAGAAATTGAGGTAGGCCCTTGCCCACTATTGGGGCTAACCTTTTTGGTTAACAAAAAAAAAATGATTTATAGTAAGGTAAAATAGTTCGGGGACGTGTTGTTCTCTAAAACTATTCTTAAGCGTCTTGAGATCGCCCAACGTGCAGTTCTCAAAGTTAGCACCTTCAAACGTATTTTTTTCCCCACTGCTCAACTGTACAAGAACTGTGAAGTCCTGACCGTAAGACAATTGTATATATTAAATGTTACTCTCCTGCAACACGGTAAACAAAACTTTAATCCGTTAAATTTACAAACACGAAGAAAAGATAGGGTCTGTGCCAGAATAGATGTCACCAAAACTAGATTCAGCACAAGATTTACTAACTTCTTTGGACCTTACATCTACAATAAGATAAACAAAGTTATAAACATCTACCCCTTGAATAAAACACAATGTAAGAAAAAGGTAACTGAATACTTACAAAAACTTTCTTACGAAGATACTGAACTTCTACTGCATATACAAAGGTGATTGTCTGCTTCCCACAGATACACACCCTCTCACACTCACGCACACACATTATCATATTACACAAAGAGAGGACATACACACATTCACACTATTCAGAATTTATTTTATTTTAAGGATTTTATTATTTTGTATCACCGATTTTATTGTCATGATTTTGTTAATTTATTTCATAGGTTTTATTTTAGTGACTTTATTTAAATGTTAATTGTAATTATTTTATTCATTTATGTCAATGTTTGTAATTTAATGATTTTATTTAAATTATTTATTTATAATAATTTTATTATTCTTAGTAACTAGATTTTAATGTTTTTTTTTATGATTATAATTTTATAAAAATGTTGACATTTCTGCTTGATGGCTGCCATAAATTATTAATTATTTGAGGGGATTGGCGCTGATAACCGAAATACAGGCTTTTGCCTAGTTCGGCTACAGATGTTAAATTCTTTTGCATAATGATAAATATAGCCTGAAAAATATTTGTAAAATTCTGTGACATTTATTGAATAAACATATTATTATTATTATGTTCGGGAATGTGAGAATTGTTACCAGTCCAGATTAATAGTTTTATATTTAAAAAAAAAATACCTATATAATCTCTAGAACAATACCTAGTATATGCATGTGGTAGCACTATAGTCTGTTGTTATATTCTGTGAGAAGTTTTGAATTACAAATACAAGGCATTTTGTATTAGATTCGTATTGAAAGTTTGCTCAAGAATCAAACTGAAAGTTTCCGAGACACAGATCTGAAAAATTCGACTGCTAGGTACAATCGCATAGTATTTGAAGGGGGAGAAAATTACGTTTATAATGAAACTTACTATGACATAGGTATATTACACGAATTGGTATATACTTGGACTGTCTCGTTGGTCTAGTGGTCGCAAGCGCGACTGCTGAACATGCGGTCCTGGGTTCGATTTCCAGGTCGAGCAAAGTGTTATTGGATTTTTCCATCAGGAATTTCTTTGTAGCAGCCACGGAGTCTATATTTGCGCCCGGTTAATGGCAATAGGCTGGCCCCCGATTACATGGGACTTAAACATAACTGGCGAAATTTGGGTGTGTACTATTAGGTTTATCTCTGCCTAACCCTTCGGAGATTACAGGTGTGATTTTATGTTATGTTATAAAGGGTGTAAAAAGACCCTTAAAGAAGCCAAAAGGCACTTATTTTCCCCGTCAATGCGATCATCTTTTTGTTCTAGACCATACCTGGGAACCTTCTAGTTACTGAAATATTGGGGGTCAAAGTTCCAACTTTTTCATAAGTTTTTTTGAATAATGTTTTTAAAGTAAGATTTTTACTTAAAAAACTTCCACGACCCCCCTACTATTCAATTCATCCATCAGCACAATGTTCTGAGTGCGTTACATTGAGCCCTACCGTAAAACGTTTTTTTCAACCCAAAACAAAAAGTCGTTTGCCAGTAAATTTTTTTGCGTCAAGTTACTTAGTATGATGAACAGAATGCTTGGTTGATGGCTTCGTGAAGGGTCCATTTACACCCTGTATACTTAGGCAAGGAGCAGTGAAAACTTACGATGTTGAACTCGTATGTTTGAACAGGCACTTTAATGTAACTCACATCTTAGAATTACAAACAATGCAATAGGAGAAAATCACTTTTAAAAGTTTCTTAGTAAACATTATTTAGTGCTCGTGATAGTGTATTAAAACCATTGTATTTCTGCCAGCAAACAATACTAGTTTAGACACTTCAGGCTCTGCTTCAGGGGCTGAAATGACAACTTAAAAGCCGTTTCAACGTTATTTCCAAAGTTCACAGCAAACGGATGTTCTTTGATGTTGCAAGCGTCAAAAACACACTGGTAACAATTGGGTTGGCTGTGAATGGGCCATTATTTGCCATTCTGGTACACAAAGAAGGACCCTTATGTTCTACCTTATATTGTTTTGACACCGGATATCTGAAAATAGCTACGTGCATAACGTCAAAGAAAAGTTTTTTTTTGCAAAAAAACAAAGAAACGGAAATCTGTGGCGTTCTTAAAAAATCCTGTGCCTATTTCTTGGTTCCTGTAAGTTCAATATCAAAAAAAGCTAATGAATTAATAAGTACATATTTATTTTATTCAGTAGCAACATTGTCAGTAAAATATTTTTGTCGTGTGGCAATATTTTTTCTCGACCGTAAAATAAATGGCCTGCAGTGGATATGTTTCGTCGTCATTATTATTTCACTTATTCCGGTTTTTGATTAAAAAATGAGTTTTATTATTTACCTCTATATTAATCATGCAAGCTTTCAGCACCGATGAATTGAACTGATTTTTATTCAACTGATTTTCGTATCAATTTTCAAATAAAAATTTACATAAATCTTTTTTTTTTTTCTTGTGGTTAGTGCCTGACATGGTGTCAGAGTTCTTATGCCGCTCATGGGTCATTTACATCAATGAGAAAATAATAATGTTTCAGTCATGTTTGTTTTTAGATTTAATCTAAAAAACAAGCATGACTGAAACATTATTATTAGATTAAATCTAAAAACATATCAAATTAACAAGCTTAGTTATGTATCTAATTATACCAATCTATCATCCCCCTAAAATAATTAAACTCAGTTAATAATTTATTGTTTAACACCACTAATTACACACACAGTTTTATATTACCACACACATTTAGTGAAATATCCGAGCCGACCACAAAACGTGCGGTTTTCAATTTAGACAAACTAAAATTTTGTTTGTGGTCAATGAATAACATTGTTCATGGTTACTACAAACAATCAAAGGATTTTAAAATGCAGTACGTACATTTCAGAGATCAGAATAATTGTCTACACCAGGGCTGTCCAAACTACATACCTTCGCGGGCTAACTAAATTTACTACAAAAGCTGAAGGGCCGCAGAAACAAATATTTTCAGTTTTCAAGTAAAAAAATACAGGGTAAATAAATAAATGATACCAAATATTGATTATATGTTTTGACAAAGAATTCTATTATCCAAACTATTTATGTCCAAAACTATTTTCTGATTAATTTACAATTTAAAACATGCGTCGCGGGCCGCATGAAAACAAGCAGCGGCCCGCGACGCATGTTTTAAATTGAATGCGGCCCGCGGGCCGTTCTCTGGACAGCCCTGTTCTAGACTATACAGCGTGTAACTTTTTTTCTTCTTAATATTTAAATTACTAGTTGTTGCCCGCGACCTTAGTTCGTATGAAATTATTATAAAATATTACTTCACTATTTGAATCGTATTTTGTTAACAATTTCAAGGGTTTTAATTTTTTGCGCGGAACCCTAATCGTTTTTCTTAGATAAAAGTAGCCTTAGTTACTCTATATAACATCAGACATCTAGCAATTTTTTTTTGGTTCGACCTTAGTAATTTAATATATTTCTCAGTAACTTTTTTTCATCGATTTTCTGGTTTTGATGTTTATTTTAATTCCATTTAGTAAAAACACAACAAATATAGTTATCAACATCATGAAACTCTCTTCAAATAAGTATTAATACTTCAAATAAAATTAATTTCCAGTCAAGAAAATGTAATCTTCAGGTATTTTTAAAAGCAATAATTAACTTCTTGCGCCCGGTCCCAGTCATCGAATTTTATAATTTCTACGAAAACTTTTACCAAAATCGATGTAATTGTTTGTGAAATTTTTATCCATTAGAAACTTGGGAGCCAACCTTATTAATAACACATTTCTTACCTTGGCATTCAAAGAAAAGTTCGGAAAATTAATTTTATTTTTATCACTGAAAAGTTTACGGTGGATTTTCTCCTTGTTTAGAATAAAATTCTTTTGAAAATATAGTTTGATAAAACGACGGCTTAGCTTGGGGTCTTCGGTTCAATCCCCAAGTCGTGCAAAGTGTTATTGTTTTATTTATATTTATGTACCTAAAACCATAAAGCGAAATTCAATTAGGTATTATTGTCACATTTCAGAGCAGTATTATGTCAAAGTTATGTTCCGTCGAAATAGAGATCCGCCGAACAAGTACATTTCGAAGAAGGGCTCTGTCGAAGTAGTGTTTTTCGAAGGTGTGTATTGTCGAAGTATGTTATGTCGGACTAATGCTAGTCGAATATATGTTCTGTCGAAGCAATGAGTAGTTGAACTATTGTTTTTCGAAATTGGGACCGTTTCGAAATAATTAACTGTTGAAATTCAGGATGACAGTCTTTTTTTGTGGGTGATGTGTGTGTAGATGGCAACCTCGCCCCTGTTGCGTGGAAATTAAATACAAATAACTGGTAAAATGTGGGTGCGCTATAAACCTCCGCATGCCCCTTCGTAATACAGGCGAGATTTTATGTTATATAAAATTCATAACTAATAATCACAAAACGAATTGCAATGTAAATAAACTTAGACAATATGGGGCATAAATTGTTATATTTTAAGATTATTCGACTATATAAATCATAAGATTATTATAAACAGTCAAATGAATGATTTTAGGGGGATAAATTGGTTTATTTTAAGATTATTTTACTGAATAAATCATGGGATTATTATAAACAGTGAAATGAATGAACGAAATGAATGAATTCTGATCACGTATAAAATACTATAAATACGATATTCTTTGTGCGTCATCTCTTTTATTGTCTACCAACGAATGTTTATGTTTATTAAATAATATAAGTGAGATATTTGTAATGAACGAGTTATTATATACACCGTCTATTTTTGGCCCCAGGCTTTTCATTAATGTAAGGATTCGTAGTGATGGGGCGTATACGAATAAACATAAGATCAACCAACATCAAATGTTATTGACAAACGTATATTACTGAGGTACATTTTGTTAGAAATTTGATGATAACATAACAACACGCCTGTTATCCCCGAAGGGTTAGGCAGACGTCTATTTAATAGTACATGCGCATTTTTCAGTGACAGCCAAAGAGCCTGGATTTGTGCCCGGTTGATGGCAATAGGTACTCTTACATGGACCTTAAACATAACTGGCAAAATTTGATGATTTACGTTATTAATCTCAGAAAATACAAAATTTCTGTCTGTCTTTCAGTTTGTTCCGGGAAGTCGCCAGTGGTATTCGGTCGAGTCCGGACGTGTTTGCGCTGCTCGATGCGAATATTATATTCACGTGTCGCGGCTTAGCCGTTGTCCGGTTGACGTCGTTATGAGTTCACAACCGCTCATAGCCAACGAGGTCTTGGCATTTATCAAACATGCCATCGACTACATGGACGAAGTCAGCATATTGCAGATCTGCAAGTCCAGCTACAAGGAGGAGGAGATCAGCAGTGCCAAACTGCTGCTGTTCCAGTCGCTCGGCAAAGTCGAGCAGATGCAGTCCCGCCGGAGGGATGGTGGCCAGAAGTGTGTGCAGGACATCATCACGTTGATGAAGAGCACCGACCCGGACGACGTGCCCGCTTTTGTGGCTAAAGAGCTTCATAAGCTCCCCCCAGTCACGTTTGACCACGTCGACGTCACCAGGTTGCTGAAGGACATCACAACTCTCAAGGCAAGCCTGGCCGAGGTACAGTCCAAGTTGGAGGTGTCGAATAACACTATTGGTGAGCTGCGTGCCGAAGTGGAGTTGTTGCGCAACGCTGTCACGGTAAATAGGTCATCTGATGCCTCCAACGTGAGCACACGTCGCGGAGCGGGAAACGCTAGCGTCGGCAGTTTTGAGTCAGCGAGCTCCACTGCGTCACCCGCCGCTGACACTGCATGCGTTGCAACTTGCGCCGCCGTGCCGGTCGAGGTAGTGACTCGTGTGGGTACGTTGACCCCTAAACATACCTACGCTGCTATCGCTGACACGCACAAATCTGTGTCGCAGACCAAGAAGGGGAATAAGAAGAGCTGCTGTGAACCTGCCAACAGGGGTTCGAAACAGAATGGCCCAGCTACGGGCACGTGTGACAAGGAGGGTTTTGTGAAGGTGGAGAGGAAGAAGAGGAAGAAGCCCCCTAGTCGGAACCAGTGCGGGACCGCGCTGGCAGGACCCAATGTCTGCTGCATGCTGCGTCCGGCAATACCAACGACGCAGCTTTATGTGTCCCGGCTACATCACACCACGAACGTTGAGGAGATCGTGGAGTATGTCCGTGCGAAGACCAGCTGGACCTTGAGGGTTGAGAAGTTGGAGTCGCGCCACAACACGAATTTCAAGTCGTTTGTGGTACGAGTTCCGACTCATCATATTGAGACCTTCCTCAAGGAAGAGTTTTGGCCGAAGGGTGTCATGTATCGGCGTTTCCGCGGTAGGCTACGCGACACCACGCAGCGCAACACGACGCCGTCACTTCGTGTACAATAGTCTATATTTTCTGGTTTTTATAAATATGTATGTTAGTCTATAAGGTATACAATATGTTATGGGTCTTTGTTACCTGAAATAAATGATATATTATTATTATTTCCTTTATTTATTTTTACACATATTATTTACATTTTTAAATATTCTAATATAAAATAATATAAAAAACATTTAAAAATATAAAAAATAGTAGCCCATCAGCACTGGGAACAGGGTCCGAGCTGCCGGTGGTCAGGGCTCTTGAGAGAGGAACCTCCTAACAATACGCGCCGTGTCCAGGAGTACCGCTTTCTGAATCAAGCCCTTGATCCAGCTGCCAAGCGCGAGCCTCCTCAGATGTTGGTCGAGGCTCTTGGCAATTAAGCCATTGGCGGACACGACTATCGGCACAATGACTGCTGTATTCACGTCCCACATGTCGACAACCTCGCGAGCCAGATCTAGATATTTGAATTGTTTATCTTTCTCTGCTTTCACGAGGTTCTCGTCATGCGGGACCGTTATATCAACAATCATTGCACGACGCTCCAATCGATCTATCACCACAATGTCAGGCTTATTGGCAACAATAGTCCTGTCAGTGACGATAGGTCGATCCCAGTACAACGTGATATTACCATCATCGAGAACTGGGTCGGGCGCATACTTATAGTATGGCACTTCTGATTGCACAAGGTTGTACTTCAAAGCAAGTTGCTGGTGAATAATCCTGGCAACGAGGTTGTGTCTATGCAAGTATTCTCCGTTAGCCAGACGAGAACACCCAGAAATAATGTGTCGGATCGATTCTCCCGGACGGTGGCATGCCCGACATATGTCAACCGTGCCATCCTTCACAATGTATTTCCGGTAGTTATTCGTCATCATAACTTCGTCCATTATTGCACAGACAAAACCTTCGGTTTCTCCAAAGAGGTCACCGAAACGTAGCCAGGATACGGACGCTAAGAAGTCTACATCGGGCCCATGTAGGGCCCGGTAAAAGCGTCCGTGAAGCTCCTTGCCCTGCCATACCTCCTTGCGGTCATTAGTGACTAATACTTTAGGTTTGCGCCAGTTCTCGTTAGCCAGGGAGAGCGGGGTAAGGCCCTTATCTACTGAGATCACATCTCGGTGCATCCCCACGTCGGCTTCTAGGAAGTATTCCCTGAGACTGCATACCTCACGGTTGTGCAGGGTCTTAGCATTTAAGAAGCCACGACCCCCGCACTTCCGCGGGATATACAGTCTCATCACCGACGACCGTGGGTGATGCATCCGATTTGCGGTCAGTAGTGCACGGACCCTCCTATCCAGGGCATCAAGTTCTGTCTGAGTCCATTTGAGTATGCCGAAAGAATACATCAAAACCGGCATGACCCAACCGTTGAAGGAGCGTACCTTGTTTCCGCCTGATAAAAGACTGCCTAGCACCTTATTCAGGCGGCCAAAGAAGCGCTCCCTCAACGATTGTTTCATGTCGGCAGTATTGATACCTAATGCTTCCGACATACCCAAATATTTGTAGGTTTCTGTTGAGGTGAGGGATCTAAGGTGTATGGAATCCGAGAGTTGCGTTCCCACGGATTCCATAATCTCCCCTCGCTTCACATGCATGACTGCACATTTGTCCACACCAAATTCCATCCTGATGGCGCTACTGAAAGTTTCCGTTACCTTCAGTAGCTTCATCAGTTGCAAATTGTTGGGGGCAAAGAGTTTCAGATCATCCATGTAAAGAAGGTGAGATATGACCTGACCACCTCTCCTCAACCGATAGCCTAGACCTGAACCCTCCAGCAGTGTGCTGAGAGGGTTCAAGGCTAGACAAAACCATAACGGACTCAGACTATCACCCTGGAATATGCCACGCTCGATCCTTATCGGTTCGCTGTTCCTCTGGATCTGTCGACATCCTGGATAGCGAAGGACTGTTCTCCAGTGCCTCATACATGACATCAGGAAGGTACGCAGAGTTGCATCAACTTTATACAACTCCAGCACCCTCATGAGCCAGGTATGAGGCACCGAATCATAGGCCTTCTTATAATCTATCCAACATGTGGACAGATCCTTTCGAGAGCGGCGAACCTGTTGGCTAATGGCCATATCAATGAGGAGTAGCTCCTTAGTACCACGGGACCCGTTCCTACATCCATTCTGAGAGGCAGACATGATAGAATTGTTTTCAATGTGTTGGTTAATTTTAGCTCTCAAAATGGATGTAAGAACTTTATAGACCGTTGGTAGACAAGTGATTGGTCTATAATTTTTGGGTTCCGCAGTACTGCCTGATTTATGGAGCAGGTGGGTAATTCCTGTCGTTAAGAACTGGGGCAGCGACCCTGACTCTAAGGCTAATTGAAACTGGGACGCCAAGCAAGCGTGCGATCTTTGGAACCACTTGATCCAGAAGTTGTGCAGTCCGTCCGGCCCTGGAGATTTCCAGTTAGGCAACGGACGGACTGCACACGCTACGTCTTGGGGGCTGATGATGATTGCCCCCATTTCCTGTATAGGATCACACGCTTGTTCAACCTCCCGGGTCCAATCGCCCTCAGTGTGACTGACAGGCACCGACCAGATGCTGCGCCAGAACAAACACATGGCGTCATCACCCGGTAGACGCGTGTCAGTGACACCTTGGTCTGGTCGTTCCCAAGCCCTATATACCCACCTTTCATCGCTTTGGAATGTGCGATTCTGAGTATATCGCTCCACTCGCCGCTTGTACCGACGAATACGACTTGCCCATGCACAGATCTTCTGCTTCAGGAAGTCGATACGCTCTGTGACGCGGGCCAAGTAGTCTCGAAAAGTAATATCAATTCCCGAGAACGCCCGCCTCACAAACGCATCACTCTAGGTCGAGTATTGCCCTCCCTGAAGCAGATTAACTTGCCGATGAGTGCTCTAGCCTCACCGATACGTCGCTCAATCCTGCACTGCCAAGCTGGAACAGCTAATTTTGGTCGTGTAGCTCTGTCGTTGTTGGGAAATTTGACGTGAGCTACACGACATGCCGCTACAGCTCCACAGTACAATATTGAGTGGGTATCGGCGAGGTCTTTGCTACTGTCAAAGTAATTTGACAGCTGCGAATCTAGAGCACACATCAGCGCCTTGTTTTTCTTGTGCATAGGCAAACGAGGTAGAGGTGGTCTAAGTTCAGGCGGTGTGGAACGGTATTCCCGGAATGCACCCTCCAAAGCGCTCCTCAATTGTGCGTTGCACTGGGTACTCACGGATATAACTTCGCTATCATCCTCTTCACCACCGTGGTCGGATCGCGACGAAGTACTGGTAGCACTTTGCAACAGCCCCGCGATCATTGGTGAAGCAGGCGTAACTGGGTTACTCCGTGATTCGGAGCGTAGTCGATCAAGTACGGTGTCATCCAACATATGATTACGCTGGATGACCCGCACCTGATCCGACAGTCGTTGCGCCGACACGCTGACAGTTGGCTCAAGCACCTGGAACAGAGAGAGCATCCGACCACGGTACGCAGTCAAGTTACTTCCCCCCTCAGTAGCCCCATAATATGCGCGCATGACTTGTTCATTAATGGACTGAGTCCATCGCATGCGCGACACATTTCCACCAGCAGCGGGGACCCTGTTCGGGGCCTGTTGGCCTCGAGGTCCCAAGCCCGCTGGTGGCCGTCCTCTTCCTCTTCGTCGTTGCGGTGGTGGTGGCGTCGACGGCGGGGAGAAAAACTCGTCGCTCGAGCTCGACGCAACTGCAGCGACCGGTGACAAGGTGCTCACGGATGTGGCGCGTCCCGGCGGCTGCGAGGCGGAGCTGAGCGACGAGCCCGGAGATGGTGGGTGTGCCAGTTGTTTGGCCCGGAGTCTGGTCAGCATCTTAAGACGTTTTATGACATAGTTTTTCTATTTTCATCTTCGGTACATTCCTGTTGTTTTTCATATAATTTTGATTGTTTTTTTTTTTTTCTCATTATTTCGTTATATTGTTCAGTTTTCTTCGGGTAATGTGGTAAAATATTATATTAAATTGGTTTGATGAAAATTTTTTGTCACGTCAGTTTGACATATTTTTATTATTATTATTAATCTCCGAAATGGTTGGACCAATTTTGACTGTCAAATAGCAGATGTTATAAGCAGTAACTACTTTTATTTAAAAAAATGTTAACAAATCCGATTCTATAGGGAAGTAATATTTTCATAATAATATCACGCAGACGAAGACCGCTGGGAACAGCTAGTATCATAACAAGTCAACAAAAATAAGTATCTACACCGCATCCAATCTAACTTCGATTCGCGTTCTTAATGAAACTCCTCTTCTAACAAACTACACAACTTCTCACTTCTCGACTAATCAAAATTCTGAACGGAAAGCTCCTTGAGTAGCCGTGGGACCCAGCACTAACACCGACAAATTTCTTACGCCTGATAACTTAGGTCTTAGTGTGCGTCCTGAGTGATGGCGCATCGCGTATGCGGAATCCGCGGCGCATGATACAAACACAAGATAAGTTTGAAACTCCGGAGTGCGAGCGGGCGCGCACATGTCCGGTCCGTCACTAAGAACGCACACTCAGACGTATCATTATACAGCATAATTCAGAAAAGTATGGTCATATTTTATGGGTGCAGTACAGACCATCAAACTGAACAACTTTCTGTATGGGACCAACATCGTAATCGCGAAAAAAATATCAGATGTTCCATACAAAAGTATCAATACCAGTACCAGAGTATGAAGAACAGGTTGTAAAGTTATTCATCCCCCGTAAAAAGGGAGGATCATCCGACCAGACCGTTGTTGTGTTTGGTGGGCTTACTTTTAAGTCGCGGATAACTTTAACTGCGCGATTTAGAATTTTTGATGTTAGTTCTTTATTCGTGTCATAGATGGCGCTGTATTACTTTTTGTACTATGTTGCTGTAGTACTTTTTGTAGCGCCGCTACGATACAGCTCTTAAATAAGGCCACACCTTTCTCGTATACGCTGTACTAAACCAATCGTAACTTTTAGCAATGCCTAACTGGGCCTTCGAAAATATTCTAGAGACAGTTTTTCCCGTACCTAAACGAAATGGAATTTCCAAACTTCTTCTTTGTTATACTATAAAAACTATTCAGCTATATTGGATAGAGAAAAGAAAAAGGTACAATCGTGTTTGTTTTTGTCAAACTAATGGAATTATCGTGATAGAAATTTTGGCCAGTTGCAAAATGTTTGGGTGATCTGACAGAGAACCAGAGTTGTCGACATAGCTCACAGAATAAGTAAGCTAAAGTGGTAATGGGCCGGCCATATTAGCCATAGAACCGATGACCGTTGGGGTAGACGAGTTCTTGAGTGGAGCCCGCGAATTGGCAAACGTAAGGTGGGACGCCCTCAGGCTCGGTGGAGCGACGATCTTCGCAGGGTGGTTGGTGGCAACTGGATGAGAGTTGCTGAGAATCGAGTTGAGTGACGTGCGATTGAGGAGGCCTATGTCCATCAGTGGATCGCTATTATTTAAAATAATTGCTGGGAAACGACGTTTTTTTTGGGGTGAAAAATCACGAGGCATTTGAAGTAACGTTATAATATTAAAAACCGGTATTTAAAAAAAACTTGTGAAAAAGTCGGAACGTTGACCCCTAATATCTCCGTATCTAGAAGGTTCCCAGTTATGGTCTGGAAAAAAAAATGATCACAATGACAGGCAGAATAAGTACCTACCTACCTGTCGGCTTCGTTAAGGATCTTGTTACACCCTTTATATATAACTGGCAAAAAGTGGGTCTACTATCTATTGTGTTCTAGGTACACAGGTGTGATGTTATTTAATGTAAAACGAACTTGATTTAACTAAATAATTTTATAACGAAATTTAAACAGAACTATATGATTAATATAGTTTCTCATCTCAGATTCCCTTTTAAAAAGTTTGTAAGCTAAGTTTCATATTTTAGTTAAACATCAAAGGCGTATCTACAGCGAAATAAGTACATCTGTTTAAACAATTTCCCAGAACTATCTTTTGAATCTAAAATCAAGAGAATAAGAAAACCAGCGCTGTGCTGTGGGCTCCCCATAGTACAGCATCATGCTGAGTGGTAACCTGCTTGTCGCAGTCAGGACGTGCAAGATGTTAACGTATTTCTTTTTTTTGTCCCGTCCTGTTCAAATTATAAATATTTGTTATGCGTTGTACCTACCTAGGTTTATTGTATTTTTTTTTTTGTTATTTTGTATGATGCACGTCATGTCCCTGCGACAAATAAATATTTTTTCTTTCTTTCTTCTTCTTTCTAAATGATATATTTCTTGTAATATTAACAGTACAGCTTCAAAATTCACCCTGTCCCGGCGGCACACTCAACCACGTTCCGAGCGACGTTTCTGTTTTTTTTTACCCGACTGTCGCAGAAGGAGGGTAATGTTTTTTGCGCGGATGTATGTATGTAGTATGTCCGACTGTCCGTTCCATGACCTCGTAATTCCTAAACGGATGAACCAATTTGAATGAATTATACGTCGTTAGATTTGGCTTGGTGTCGCGAGTGTCACTTGCTACACCAAGGTGTCGCGAGTGTCACTAGCTAAATAAAAATAAAAATAAACAAATGGATTTTTGGCGCCATATTGTGGAGTACCTACGTTTTCTTTTTATTCAAACTCTTCGTGTGTTTTTTGCTTTCAGTCGAGTTTTTTAGTTTAAAAAGAAAATATCTCTTTGACGTTCAACTGTATAAAATCATGTTTTATGTAATTATTTAATAACATAAATGGCATGTCAAATAAAGTTTCTTTGATATTCAAATCCCGTATATCATCTCAGCTTATAAGAAAACGATCGATTTATCTATCCCTTCAACCCCATAAAACACAAAAAGGTTGCTGACCCATGTCTGAACGTTTTATTAAAAATTACGTATTCATTCATGTCTTGGTTGAACAATCCCTGGTATCTATAACAGATATGACAGCATTAGGTAGGTTCTACGGACCCTTATCAAACATAAATGCCATATTGTCTTGTTTTCCTTCACTTTTGGAATGTTGGCTTAACATTCCAAAAATGGAATGGCTCGACAGTGGAAACAAAATCAATATGAGAGGATGAAAGAATTAGGGGCCAACCTAATACTTTTGAAAATCCGTATACTGCCTGCTGCATAAAACGTGCAAGATACCCGATCTCTGAAAATCCCGATTTGTAAATCAACTATCAAATATCACGTTAACTGTCCAGGGGACTGACATACTGACATTCTGTCAGCGATAACGATGATAATTATTCAAACTCAAACTCAAAGCATTTATTTCAATTAGACCATAACAGGCACTTTTGAATGTCAGAAAAACAAAGATGGCGAAGCTACAGTCCCAGATACAAGGCATAATAACTTGTGAAAGTACTGTAGTTCCCCATTCCAAGGCGTAGATCTCTATGGAGAAGAATAAATTATTACGTCGAAAATGAACTTATACCATCAAAAAGTCATTATGGAAATATGAAATGCTTGACTGGTCACTTTGCCACACATACAGCATCAACTGAATACGCTGAACGTGCCCCAGGTGCAGTAGTAGTGACAACGCTTGAACAACGCAAATAATCTATACATATAATAAGACAGTAAAAAAACTGTGTCTGTACATTGAAGATATTTAAAAAAAAAAAATTGAGGGGGGTTTAGAAACAGTAATAGAGCACGAATCCAAAAAAAAAATTCTGTCTGTTTGTCTGTTTGTCTGTTTATCTGTTTGTCTGTTTGTCTGTTTGTCTGTTTGTCTGTTTGTTTGTACACGCTAATCTTCGGAACTACTAGACGGATTTGAAAGTTTTTTTTTTTGTTGTGTAGGTATTAAGTCTGGGCAACATATAGGCTATAATTTATCTTGGAAACTTGAACACCTGATGCAGAACCGCAATAGAATAGCTAAACTATAAGAGATACAAAAATGGTACCATAATAAAAATTGTTCCACGTGATGAGCATTTTCTGTTGAGAGAATAAATTTGAAGATCTGGAACACCTGATGTGGAACTCCAAGAGTCCAGCAACACTATAACATATATAGGAATGACGTCTTAGCAAAAATTGTTCAATCTGATGACCACTCTCTGTTGATTTATAAAAATCGAAGATCTGGAACACCTGTTGTGGAACTCCAAGAGCCCAGCTACACCATAACACATATAGGAATGACGTCTTAGCAAACATTGTTCAATCTGATGAGCACTCTCGGTTGACTTATAAAATCGAAGATCTGGAACACCTGTTGTGGAACTCCAAGAGCCCAGCTACACCATAACACATATAGGAATGACGTCTTAGCAAAAGTTGTTCGGTCTGATGGGCTTTTCCTGTTGACTTATAAAAATCGAAGATCAGAAACATCTGATGTGGAAATCAAAGCTTTCACTAATTTCACTGTATAAGTATAAAATAACATAAGCTGGGAGTATCTCCACGCGGTGAAGGCGGTAACAGTTTAGGACTGATATTCGATGACGACGGTATATCATTGAAAATTTGACTCTACTGGACAAAACTCCTATTTATTTTTTTACTTTATCGAATAAATATGCCTTCGGGCTTATGTTATTTGAGTGTTTTAGACTTTTTCCACTTATCTTCGTGACGCGGTAGCCTACCCGGTAACGCAGGGGAGCAGTCACTTAGATTTTAATTGATCAGGTATCTTCACAATAAAACTATAACCATGCCTAGAAAGAGGTAAAATCTTTCCCAATGTTCCAAAGGAGCTAAAAGATTGAGGATCATAAGAACCCAAGAATCTACCGAAGAACGTCAGGAGAGACTTGATGCTGTTCGAGAACATCAGGCTGCCACTCGCTCCGTGGAAACCTCTTCCTCTCTTCTCCTCTCTTCCTCTTGGATAACGAAGCACGCCTGCGTTCTCAGCGTATTTACGCATCTACATCCAGGTCTCTAGAGAACTGTGAAGAACATGATGCGCGACTGACCGCTGATCGTGAACGTCATGCATTGTCTCGCGAATCGGAGACGTTCACGGATAGAAAATTACGCTTGAGTTCCAAGCGTATCGACGCATCGACTTCTGACTTACAAAAATGAAAGATCTGGAACGTCTCGAATCGTCTCGCGCATCCCGTTGTTTTCCCGTCCCCGGGCTCTTAGAATTCGACATCAGACGTTTCAGATCTTCGATTTTGACGACCCCGTTGTCGCTGGCATAAGCAACAGGATCCGCGTACGAAGTCGCGGGCAGAAGCTAGTAAGTACATAAATATAATTTATGTATCGGTAGTCAATTTTCCGTTAAATTGTGATTTTAAACTGCTGTACCGTATACGTACTGAAAAGCAAAAAAATTTCGGAGCTGCGGGACTATTTAAAAGAGATACCGCGGCCCTGGAACACAAACAGCAAAGAAGAAACATGGATGGGTTTTAGTCAGTAAAAGTATTTGATGACTTCCCATCTAAAAAAAAAATATATGCTGTACCGTGTAAGGAAGAAAACCATGAATGAACATCACGTCTGTAATCCCCAAAGAGTTGGGCAGAAGTTACCTTTAGTACAACCATATTTCGTCAGTTGTGTTTAAATTATATATGCGGCAGTGCTCCTATTGCCACCAACCCGGCACAAAGTCAGACACAGAGCGTCTACTAAGAAAAATTCCTGATGGAAAACCCAATAACACTGCGTAACCTGGGAGTCGAGTATCTCTTGCTCACCACTAGCACTTGCCTCTGACGAAGCAACGAGAAGCGGTAAATGTATTGCATTACGCACCCAATTACATACATCTAAATGTTTCAACAATCTTTTTCGGAAAAGGCTCTAAAATCGTTTAAAACTAAACAGATACTCAAATGTTTACCTGAATGACTGAAATTTGTTGATTATAAACATTTCATGATCCAAAACAGACACGTCGTGTCCCGTGATGTTATAAAACAGCGAAAATATAATCAATCAACATCAAACGACGATATGAGATGGGCTTGTGCCTAAATCATCTAAATCAATCAAGATGAAGTCGCGGCGTAAGTTGCACTTGGCATGCGTACTTTTTGGAGTTATAAAGTACAGACAGCCGACCTACCTGTACAATAAACTGAGCTGGATCGCTAGCAGAAGAGAATGCGCAAGTAGGCAGTGCTCGCAGCAACTAACCACTCAATCGCACAAGACAGCTGCTTTCAGGGGAAGTTTTAGATATGCCGCATCCAAATGCTGGAACAATATTCCCCCGCCGATAAGGAATCTTATATGTCTTGGTACCTTCAGAGTTCGACTGCGGCACTTTCTCGTCGAATCGCAGAAAAAACTGGGTATGACTGTCTCAAACACGTCCATTATATAACTGGCTGTTATATTCTTCACGAGTCTACCTGTCTATCCACAGCGTAACTCGTGGTCACAAACCTGAGAACAAAACAAGGGGGTACTTAGTAATTGAATAATTTGTGGATCTTTTGTTGGCCAATAATTATAATACCTTCGCATGTTATTAAACTTTATTTATCTATTGTAAACATAATTTAGTATAGCCAAATCGTTTATTATTATTCGCACCTACGCTACTATAATATTTGTATTATATGATTATTCATTTAAACACTATACATAATACTTAATTTAAGTTGAGGGTATACTCACACAATTTCACTCCGCGCATTCAATGAACAACACTTTGTAACAACACCAATTTATATCGTCTGCTCGACGTCCGTATGTCACTACAGGGATTCAGCAGAATATCAGCGCCAGGTGCATGCCTGACACATGCTGAGCTGGACTCCCATTTGGTGCAACCTTGAGACGCACACCGCACCTTGTATAATGTTCGTTATTTGAATTGAAGTATGTCATGGTGTTACTATACTTTTTCCGTAAATATGTTTGTATTTTTGTATATTGGCGCCTTGTTTTTATATAGTTATGTTAATTTGTATTATTTTAATTTGTATTTAATTTGTATTATTTAATTGTGCTTCTGTGTGTTGTGCTATGTCTTTTGTGTGCACTAAATAAATGTTTTATCTATCTATCTATCTATCTATCTATCTAAATTATCACGTTAGTTACTGCCCATTTTCACAAACACTAGGTGGCTACTACATAAATCCTATTTCCTACTAATATCATAAATGCGAAAGTTTGACAGGATTATTCCGTTAGGCTCGTACATCATGCAGAAGATGGGTTTCGCTACTGAGAAATTCCTGATGGAAAAACCCAATAACACTTTGTCCAACCCGGGATTCGAACCCAGGACCTCATGCTCAGCAGTCATACTTGCGGCCACTAGACCAACGAGCGACGCTCTGTTATATTTAGGCATTAATTAAGATGACATTTAGCGTTAATTAACGAGCAGACCATTGCCGCGGTCAGTACTTCGATGGGTTGGGAAGCTGACCTTTCAAAAGCGGCATGATGAATAATGATTAAAAATAACCAGAAACCAAAATATTTTATAAAACTACATGTTTTATTAATTTATTTCTGAAAAGAAAACCGCTTGTTTTATAATAAAAAAAAAATTAAAAAAATACATAATTATATATAAAGGGTGTAAAAAGACCCTTAACGAAGCCGAAAGGTACTTGTTCTCCCCGCGTCATTGCGTTTTTTTTTTTTTTTAAATACATATTTTTAATGCAAGATTTTTACTTTAAACACCTTCACCCCCTGAACCCCGTACTATTCAATCCATCCATCAGCACAATGATTTAAGTGCGTTACATTGAATTTTACCGAAAAAATGATTTTTCATCCCAAAAAAAAAGTCGTTTCCCAGCAATAATTTTTGCGTAAAGTTACTTAGTTTGATGTACAGAATGCTTGGTTGACGGATTCGTGAAGGGTCTGTTTACACCCTGTATAATATGTCGGATCCTGATGAGTACGTATGTACTTAAATTAAACACAAGCGTCTTTATTTGGCGTTGTGGCTTAGGAACTGCTCTGTGTTTCCTTTTAAGTTCAGACTATTTAGTTAGTACAGTAGTGTTGGTAATTGACTCTGTAATAATGAACTGTGTACAAGTTAAAGGAGCTATCTCTCTAGTTTACCCGTATCCCATTCTACGCCCACAACTGTTTGACACTATGTATGTCAATTAGTATGTCCTAGCCCGGGCCCTATGTACCAGGATGCGACATATATATTTTATTAGGTACCTTCAATAATTGTACAAGAAACACTTATCTAAGTACTATGCAGCGTTACAACTAGGAAAAAAAGGTTTTCGATGAGCTCTGGCACCCAATGTAAGATTTAACTTATGTTTAGGATGCCAGCGTCCTCGCCTATGGTTTGAACATGTATAATAATTATATTTTGGGATGGCACGCTTCATAAAACTGTTACAAAATGAAATCGTACTCATATTGGACTTAGGTACAGTCACAGTCACACCACTACATGAATAACAATCGTCTTGACCGTTTTACGGTCACGGCGGCCAATCTCAGCGGAGATTAGCCATCGCATTGGCACGGGAGCTATTATAGTGCACAAGTGTGCAGTGTGCTGTTCCTTTACTCTCATAGTCCGATGGGGCGGCAATCCGACACGACTTGAGACATTTCAGGCGCAGGATCAACGACTTAACATGCTTTTCGAGGCTCGGGGGTATACCGCCAACTTCCAAACTCCTGGCTCTTCATCATCAGCCTACAACAGTCCACTGCTGGATATAGGCCTCTTCAATCGCACGCCACTTAACTCGACTCTCAGCTGCTATTGAGAATTTGTAATGCCACTTTTTACCCAAACCAGGAATCATAACCAGAAATGCTCAGTAGTCGCGCTTGCGTGTGTTTACTTATTAATGCTGGTGACTGTACCTGTAAGTTCTGAGAATTGTTTCAGAATTCGTAACGTCAAATATGAAATTTCACTTCTAGCTAACCTTTTGAATAAAACAATGTGTGTATGTGTACTCTGTCTCTCAATACATTCAATTATTTAAATCTTTCCTAGTTAGAGCTCAGACAAAACAAAACAGGATTTTTCTCTCATTTGGTAGATGCACCCACGGTACAGCACATGTTCCGAGAAACGTAATAACGAAATAAATGTTTGTTTGTATTTCGTATTTGTTGAATATGAATTTGGATGGCTATAAGAGGAGAGGAAGACCAAAGAAACGATGGATGGATTGTGTGAAGGATGATATGGCAAGAAAGGAGGTGACTGTTGAGATGACGAGTAATAGAGAAGTTTGGGAGAAGACGACATGCTGCGCCGACCGCAAATAAATTAGGATAAGGGCAGGGGAATGATGGTATTTGTATAGCCGTCAACAAAAACGGGTAGAAAAATGAACCGCAAGAAGGTTTGGACCAGAAATATCTGTTATTAAATTGAAATATTAAGTCACGAAATAGTTTACAATACCTAAACTCACGACTTTTCTCATGGGGTTGGAAAAAACTACAGAAAGCCACGTTCTACAAAAATATAACTTATGTATGTAAAAGTGAATCGTGTTATAATCAGCTTATAATGTTCCTATTGCTGGGACACAGGCCTCTTCTCTATTGTAGGATATGGGGTATAATCCACCACGCGGGCCGAGTGCAGGTTGGTAGATGTCACATGTCTTCGAATTTTGGTTCTAGGACATTCCGGTTTCTTCACGATGTTTTCCTTCACCGTTTTGAGAGCAGTGGTGATGAAATAAATTACACAAAGTAATGCGCTTGCCTAGGTTCGAACACAGGAGTCGTAAGTCGGGGCCGCCACCATTGGGCCACCGCTGCTCTCCAGTTTCATTCGTTCGACTGAATCGTGTTAGTTATTTTTAATAAGGTTTTTAAGAATGATGAACTCAGGAAATTGATCATGCTGCCCTCGATTTACTTTATGAACAAAATACAGGATGCAAAAACAACTAAAAAAACAGGCCAATCTGTATAAACAATAATATATTATGATATCGATCAAGATACGCAGATACTGTCCAACGCAGCTGATAGCAGTGGTTCCAAAATTAGATATTTTTTTATTACGAATAATAAATCATACTAGCATCCTATATTGGGCTATCGATCTTTGGTTAGGTTGAGCGCCCACCTAGAGCTGAAAATAGCTTCACGTGGTACCTACATCCATCATCAGCGTTCGTATTGTTTAAGAACATTGTTTATATTAGCTGTAAGTTTCCCGAATAGTATAAAATAAAATAAATAAATAAAATATTTAAAAACTAATTAATAACTAATAAACTAATTAATTATTTATTTATTTAAGTTATGAGATGTTCTGTTCATGCACATAGGTATATCCTCTTATGCAAATTTCGCAATCGAAATTTGGTTTGCTGTAAGAAAACCCAATTCTGGGTTAAGCTCGCCATTGTACATAAGCTATGTTATTGCAATTTGTATGCATATTTTTTGTTTTTTGTGTGCAATAAAGAATAAGAACTTTTTGAGGGACTCGTGGCTAAATTATAATAGCCGCACGGTCCGAATCAGCTACGCTTGCCGAGGTCAGACCGCGGATGGGTGATCATTCATTACATGCCGAGACTCCTCCGTGCTTCGGAAAGCAAGGTCCTGGCTGACATTTGTAGATCTTTGACAGTCGTTCCGGGTAGTCAGGGGCCCGAAGTCTGACAACCAGTTAAAACCAACGGGTATCATATTAACTGTTTGGAATGTTTGTGGAGGTCAGATATCTGAAGCTCTACCTAAAAACAGAAGTGTAGTTAAAGTTTGCACTTTTTTATGCCTATTCCATTCACGTGCGCGTCACGCGATATTTCGCTCCAAATGGAGCTACTGCCTAACTCTCGCAACCGTCATACTTTATTCGGATTGGTCTACGTCATAGTTTTGTATTTTTGTGCATATTGCTTACAGATTGAGATATTCATACAACTGCCCTTCCACTGTAATAAGTCAAAATGAATTTATTGTGTATTATCACAATGTGTGTAGCGTTTGTGACATATATTAATAAAGCAACAAACCTACATTATACGAATATTGTGAGCATTAACTTTGTATTACGAAATACGGGGTGGAACGGACACCGACGCGAAAACGGTTACCACGTATTCAGTACATAATTCTGAGCCCCCCACATAGAAATTTTTCATCGGTTATTAAAAAAAAATCAGTTGTTCCATCAATTTTGACCGTGTAGGTTGCACTTTTGTAGGAAACAGCTGATTTTATGTATACCACTTGGACACGTTTAATTCGTTGCATACACATACATCATAACCTCACGCGTGGGGGTAGCATACACAACAGAGCGCCACCTGCTACGTTCTTTACATATTCCTTTTGTTTCGTTTTTCTTTCTACTCACGCTACTGATTGAACCATAACGTTGAATTGTGATTGAAGAGTATTAACAAAAAAAGTATTAGCTTTGCCACAGTTGACCCAGACCTCTTATAACAGCAAATTGAAAACTAATAATATAACATTGAACTGTGATAGAAACTACCCACACAAAATCTCTCAGTCCAAATGACCCCAGACCAAAAAATGGGCCAAGCAAAAAAAAACTAGATATTCAATCTCGTCAGGTAGTAAAAACAACAAATAACAATGGTGTTACGGCAAAGCTTAGTGAAGTGGGGACTGCGGCTGCAGATGAAAAACGGGAAACTTTTAATTAACGACCCAGAGTGCCAAGTTGTTACAAGCTCTGAATAAAAGGGAGTGTAGACGAGCAACTTTTTGTTGCTTTTGGCTATCGTGCCAGAATTATGACAGCAGTTTTGGTGACAGATTCGACGTTTAAATGTTTTAATTATGTAGCCAATAAACTTTATGAAGCCCTGACACAACCAGAAGGCGTCGCGCCAAATCTCGTAGAAGATAGTGGGACGAGTTGGACAACCAACAACCAGTGTTCCACATTAGCCCTGCATCGAAACAACTGGAAGTCATGGTGATAGGCCTTTGCCCAGCAGTGCAATGACGCAGGGTAACAGTATCAGTATTAGCTAATAAACTGAGTACTGCTGTACGAACACTATTATGATAGTACAAAATGCTAAAATTTAATTTTTAGCTTGCTGTATAGCTAAAAATTTAGAAAAAACAATGAAAAAGTTTTGTCGAGAAACATTTCGCGAAGGTAAGTACGCAATATATTCAACTCATTCATTGCCTTGAGAAGACATTCATTTAGAAACTCGAAATTCGCTAGATAGTGTTACAGTATCTTCATCATCTTCTAGCCTTTTACAACTATGTAATAAACCTTCAGTTACTTCACATTCAGTTTTATAAGATGTAACTGATTCACGCCATTTAATTTATTTAACATAGAACGGCTGACTATCTGATGTTATTTAACCTACTAATAGTAATGGCGACGGTACCGATGGAACAAAATCAATCAGATTATGTCAAGAGGCGCGTTTTGTCAGTGCTGAAAACTCGCATTAGGCCTGCTGAACAGTCTGCTTGCCCTATACTAGCTTACTGAAATATGAACCCCTTATAGTGTCTAGGGGTCAGTGGAGTCCCACTACACATGGCATAAACAGCCTATTGATCTCACTGCTGGGACACAGGCCGCCTCTCTATGATAGAGAACTCAACTGCATGATAGGTAAAAATGCTAGCAACTAATTGTTGCCCGTCTGTATATTACCAAAGGGTGAACGATGCCAACACAAGTAACAAGTTATTATTTTTGGTTTACCAGTTTAGCTGTTCAGTTTTGGTACCTGAGTAACTAACTCAATCATCTACCTTTTATGAAATACGATTGATTGATACTTATACATCAGTGTTAGTTGAGATTTTCTGAATATTTGTTTTAGACAAAAAAGGTGTGTTTATGTAACTGGCAGAAAGTAAATTGGAATGGTGAGAAGTATGTCGTAAAGTTTTATTACAAGACAGGTGTTAATGTTTGTGTGAAAACTTGTAAACCTTTGTTGTGTGGTTTCTTCAACAGTACTACATAAGCTTCTTCTTTTAGTGTGTGGTTCGGTACATAGGGATTATGTCAAGAGCCACGTTTAGCGTTACCCAAAATGAGTGACAAAATTCCCTACATTTTTGCGCTTTAAATCTGATTCGAAACTATTTACATAAAGATAAGATATGATCGCAGTAATGTTGCATAGGTAAATCAGGTAATAGTAATAAAATAACCAAAAGGCTTTCAAAAGTACAAACGTGAAGAATGATTTCAATGTACATAAAGGGTGTAAAAAGACCCTTAACGAAGCCGAAAGGCACTTGTTCTCACCGTCATGGCGATATATTTTTTGTTGTAGACCATACCTGGGAACCTTCTAGTTAAGGATATATTGGGGGTCAAAGTTCCAATTTTATCATCAGTTTTTTTTTTAAATACCTACATGATTTTAATGTAATATTTTTACTTTAAACACCACGACCTCCATACCATTCAATCTATATATCAGTACAATATTTTGAGTACGTTACATTGAGTCCTACCGTAAAACGTGATATTTACCCCAAAAAAAAAGTTTTTTGTAAAGTTACTTAGTTTGCTGTACAGAATGCTTGGTTGACGGCTTCGTGAAGGGTCTGTTTACACCCTGTTTATGACAGGAAGATAATACAAGCCAGTAGCTAAAGCTGCAGAAACATATTAGAAGCCGATAGCTAAAGCTGTAGTAGGGAACAGCAACTAAATTGACGGAAACCAATCAGAACCAGTGAGATCAACATCGGCTCAGACAAAGACTACGTTTGACAATTAGGTTGTTTCAATTCCTTCGCCGATGGCGGATGACGTAATATAACGTTGTTACCGTTCGCCCGAGGTCGAGAGAGAATTCGTAATTTGCATGAGACTTGTTACCCAATACGAAATACTGTAACTTGAGGTTAACTTTGTTTTCTCAAATGAAGGATAAGGTTTCGATACAAAAATCTAGGTATTTTTAATACGGGATTTTACGTTAAAACCCGCATTACAAGGTCAAATGAAATTAACTAGCGAAACCCGCAGATGTGATGTCGATATCGATTTATCGTCGTCTGCCTAGCCTTTTCCCAACTAAATTGTGATCGGCTTAGTTGTCAGACTTTCGGACCACTGTCAAAGATTTACAAATGACAGGCGGGACCAACGGCTTTCCGAGGCACGGAGGAAAATCGGTATGTTAGGTGGTCACCCGTCCACAGACCAACCTAGGCAAGCGTGGCTATACGGCTATATGAAATAAATTAGACAAAGTAATGTGCCGGGCTGGGTTTAAACCTACAACTTACAATACGCAAGTCAGGGCCATTAGCACTTAGCCACCACTGCGCCCACACGCACGTAATAATAACATATCAAGTAACATAACACTTGGTTACAAACTACACACAACAATTACGTTTATTAAGGTAGTACCGACGACGGTTGTCAAGATACGCCGACTAGTATACCACTAAATTGATCAAACGGAGCTGAGATGAAGCCTGAACGCAATATCGTCAGGTAAATAGTTTCTCAGAACCAATATCTCACTGCTGCTCTTCGAAAATGTCGTTTTGTCTATAGACCGACCGCTTTAATGAGTCCTCGCGAAGGTATCAATTTAAATGGAATATTCTGAAGGTTGATCACGTATTGGTTCAATTAGTATCGTGGATTATGGTTATTTTAAAGCAAAGAACCTGTGGGATAATGTTAGGACGTTGTAGACGCTTAATGTGCCTTTGATGGGGCAAGGCTGAGGACTTATTAAAGCGGTCGGTCTATACAAATATTTATTTATGAATTTTTAAAATGTCATGGTCACTAACATTATCATTAACACTAGAAACGGGATATTTATTTATTTAATGCACAATGAACACGGAGCATGCATTATTTGGGCGTATTTTCTTACATACTAGAAAAATGTGGCAGAGGTGATACCTGCAAATAAAGCATCTAAATGCAAATAGTGCTCAGTAACCTCAATGGATAAAGAACGACAGTTTTTTCCAATTATAAAATACTTTTAATAGTAGAAGACTCAATCGTAGATACTACTGAGAAATTGGAACAGTACTGGACTAATCAAGTTTTCAGGCACATCATCATATGCCTTTCCCAACTATATTGGGGTCGGCTTCCAGTCTAACCGGATACTGCTGAATACCAGTATTCTAGATGGAGCGACTGCCTATCTGACCTCCACGACCCAGTTAGTACTGGATAATACCTACGATACCCCTTGGTATTCAAGTTTTCAGGCACGAAAATAATAATATCTCGTCGAAAATGTAATAAGCCATTAAAAAATTATTTCAACCGTTTTTTGCTTATTTCGATCATTTATAATGCATATTTTCATGCATAATAATAGAACATTCCTATTGAAACTGTCAGTAATACAAAACCCTTTAAAAAGATTACCACCTTGTTGTGTGTCCTCTTTTCTTTGTAATTGTTTACTTTGTCTCGTCAGTTTATAAAGTATGATTCATTATTCTTGAGTGATATAGCAGCTTCTTTCTAACTTCATTCTACTTTGTTTACGAGGTCGCTAGACCATTATGCCCACTTAAATACACCAATTCATTTGGCATTCAATGATGTTTTCAACAAGAAAGTTTTTCTAATCCAAAACCAGGCGTAGGTATAAAGGTTAATCAAATCAAAGAACTCTTTGTTTGCTTCTAGAACTACTTTGAAAGCAAGTTAAAGGACTGCCCACATTACTTCGGCTCGACGCCGACTCACAGTAATAGTACAAACACTTAAGCAAAAAAGGGTCAAACTCGGAATTGATGATGAATGAGAGATAATAAGTTGTAAACTCGTAAACACCTTCATTTTGGTATTCTAAAAGTTGTCTCAAAAGTCTCATAAAATCTCGTGTCTGCGTCGTAATTTATTCAAGGTCAAATGTCACGAAAATCATATTCGTTATGAATTTTTAAGAAATATGCAAAATGTTAATAAATATAATGTATTAACTAACAAATAATACAAATTATTTATTGTTAATGATATTTCAATGATTTAATAACTTTATACAAGGTATTATTCACTGAGATTCACGGTTGACCTTGCGTTACAGGGACTATGGCTGAGCGCTGCGGGCTCTCCGCCCTCTATCACAAAAACGGTCGGGCGTATGAAAAATTTTTACAAATTAAAACAGAATTTGTCGCAAATTTTATGCTCTACAATTTTTATACATGTTAACATCATTGGACCTATAGAAACCGAGATAATCGCGAAAAACTGATTTTTGTGTATGGAAATTTAAAAAAAGCCGGCTCCGGTCACGCTCAGAAATAGGCATAATAGGCATCAATAGGCACAAGCATTGAAATGTGAGCTTTTATAATGTGTTCTTTAAGGTAGAATTTTCAACATAAGAGAGACCACGCGTGGTCAACACATCGTACACTTCTTTCAAGTAAATATAGAAGATTCTACCATTGGGTACACCACATAAAACTCACATTTCCTTGCTTTACTGTGAGTCGAGTCAGACTAGAAGAGAGTCTGTGTAATGTACGCAGTCCTTAATGCGACCTCTCATTAACGAAGTACTCACAAAGTGGGTACTATACTTACAATAAGTACCCAGAATATTATTTTAGTTGACAGAGTCAAAGGCTTTTGTCAACAAGTAAACTGATTACTGAAAAACATAATGGCACAAAGTACTCATTACTAAGAAACATTTCTAGAAACCACAAATGTAGGATGTTTTATTTTTATTATAGCTGTTTAGAGATCTAGAAAAGGATATTTTTTGGCACGGGTGTACAATCGTTGACCCATCATCATCTGCCTAGCCTTTTCCCAACTATGTCGCAGTTCGGCTTCCAGACTAACCGGATGCAGCTGAATAATAGTATTTTACATGGACCGACTGCCTATCTTACCTCCACAACCCAGTTAGTACTGGGTAATACGATACCCCTGGTAAGACTGGTTGTCAGACTTTTTTTGGAACACTGACTACCTATATACAATCGTTGACTAAAAAGCTAAAAAACAATAGTAAATAAGTTCAAAGAAAAATAAAAATGAAAAAATAAGAACTGTACGGTGTAACTCTGGGTGTCGAAACTAGAACTAAACAAATGTTTGATTAAAAATAGTGTTTCACTGCCTCGTTAGTCTAGCCTGTCATTGCAAGCGCTGAGCATGATGTCCTACATTCAATTCCTGGGTTGGGCAAGGTGTGATTCCTTTTTTTCGCCAGGAATTTTTCATGATCAACCCAGAGTCAGGACTTGTGCCTGGTTGATGGCAATTCCTTCCGGGAATTATAGGCATGATATTTATGTATGTAGATTTTGTCAAAATTATGAAGGCGTGAAAACTTGGGTACACCACTGCCTAACCTACCGGGTATTACAGGTGTGATATTATTTATGAAGATCTTGTAAAAATATTTTAATTGAAAAGAGTGTCCATAGAGTTTCTTGCCCATTCTTCTCCATAGAGATCTACGCTTTGGAATGGGCAATACAGTACTTTCACAAATTATTATGCCTTGTGTCTGTGACTGTAGCTTCGCCTTCTTTGTTTTTCTGACATTCAAAAGTGCCTGTTATGGTCTAATTGAAATACATGCTTTGAGTTTGAGTTTTTGATGTTGTAGTTTTATATCTAAATTATTTATGACAGCTGAGAAACTATGGAACCCGATGTTTTACCGAATCTAAACAAGTTTTTATATTAATTTGCTCGTAACAAAGTAAAGTGTAATTTCTGTCTTGAAGACAACAGTAATTCGTAATTACACAATTACAGCAGTAACTGTAAGTAATAAAATTTATTACATTTCGTGCTTTAATTTGAAATTTCATTTGATGTCAGTCGTAAAGACAAGCGAATCGTTAAAAGATTGGGTGACAATGCTAAGTTTATTTCTAACAATGAAAATATTTTAGCATAATGGATCACAAAAGTATTTATAGTGTCACGTGCCCCCGGTCCTCCCCCCCTAAATCTGGCCACCGCAACACATAACATGGACATCTGCAATAGGTACAAGATAATATGTTTAATTTTATGTTCTAGTTTATTTAAATTTTTTGTGTACTCTTGTTCACAACTATGTGGGGTCAGCTTCCAGTCTAACCGGATGCAGCTGAATACCAGTATTTTACATGGAGCGACTGCCTATTTGACCTCCACAACCCAGTTAATACTGGGTAATACGATACCCCTTGGTAAGACTGCTTGTCAGACTTTCGGGCCACTGACTAATTGTAACGACTGTCAAAGATCTACGAATGACAGCCGGGACCAACAGCTTAACGTGCTTTTCGAGGCACGGAGGAAACCCGGTATGTAATGGGTGGTCACCCATCCATAGACCAACCTAGACAAGCACAGCTTAACCTAAAGATCGATCTGAGCTGCTGTTATTATTTAGCCACGAGCTCTTCCAACAACTAGACCAGCTCATTGATCGCAAATGCTACTGCTGAGCATGACGTACTAAATACAACATGACTCAAAATCAAAATCAATGAAAATGTTTTATTTCACAAAGGCCCAGATGGGCACTTATAGAACGTCGACAAAAAGGTGCACGGTTAGGGTTGGTCGTTTCCTATGGAGAAGAACCGGCAAGAAACTCCATGGTTACTCTTTTCAAATCATTTGGTGTTACAATATTATCATGGTTACAGCATTTGTACTTAAGTATGGGGGGACAGACTGAAGCCAAGCATGAAGTTCTTTCTGGGTTCGATTTCCAGGCCAGGCAAAGTATTATGGCGTTTTTCCATTAAGGGTACTGTTATGATTTCAGGTACCTACTTTCTAGTAACAAAATGTATCTTACCAAAACAGATCGCTCAAAACGGATGATTTCATCGCAATGTGAATTTTATAGTGATAGGCACTTTAGCCGCGGTTTGTCGGGTTCTGCGGTCTACAGAGCTTTTAAGAGGGGCATTAAAGGTAAAGTAATTAACATGGGCTTAATTAGAGGTATAATTTGCTGGATACGACTGGCGTGGTCGCATAGGTAGACCCTTTCAAATCGGGACAGACATCCTCTTAATAAAAATCCTAAATTCACTGATAGAGAGCGTGTAACCGCAACAGTTCCTTTTTGAAGAAGAACTCCTGAAAATTATATTGAGTTTTCCTTTCAATATATTTCCTCGCCAGTTATGTTTGAATCTCATATAAAAGCGAGCCTATTGGCATCAATCAACCACTGTTGGGAAAGTTCTGATGGAAAATTCCAATAACACTTTTGGCGACCTGAGTTGAAACCCAGAACCTCATGTACAGCAGTACTGCTAGTGAGAATTAGATGAACGAGGCAGTCACAGAGCTTGTCTCCATTCAATTGAGTTAAAAAACTTCACAAAATTCGGAACAAAAGTAAAAATGACTGTCATCACCACACTTGGTAAATGGATTGACTAGCAGACATTGAGATGATATAACATAACATCATGCCTGTAATCCCCGAAGGGATAGACGGAGGTTTACCTTATAGTACACCGAAATTTCACCAGTTATTTAAGTTCTATTTAATAGCGGGCGAGCCTATTGCCATCAACCTAAGACAAATCCAGACTCCGTGGCTGCTACTGAGAAATTCCTGATGGAAAAACCCAATAACTCTTTGCCCGACCTGGGAATCGAACCCAGGACCTCATGTTCTGATGATATAAGAAGACTAATTACTATTCTTCTTATTTATTTTTTTGTTTAAGACTCACAATGGGATGCTTATTTTGGCTTACAGATCGAAATGTTACCCCATAAGTAATATTACAAAAACTTCTATATTATTCAGATTTCAGATTTTCCGCCTCAACGTTTTCTAAACAACACTAAAAGACTACCAAAAATCTTTTAAGAAAAAAACAAGACCATACTTTTTAAGACATTGTTAGTATAACAAAAATATAAAGCTTTTACCAACATTAATACGAACAAAAATATCTAAGTAAAGTTTTACTCGGTATTGAAATGAAAATAAAAAATTTCAGAACAAAATATTCCGGGGCGGAACAAGCGGGCTCAATTACGTACACCCGAGTCCACCGACATTCTTTTCACCCTTATGCTATAAGTAATACGGTTGAAAAGAGGTCGTCAGTGAACTCGGGACTACCTACCCATTATTCCTGAGAGTAATTTCTCAGTTGTTGAGCATGTACCTAACCCGATGAGTACTTCTCTAACTTGAAACGATACTCAGGCGAACGGTTGCCTTAATACCTACTTAGTTTAGTACGAAATCTCGTTACTCTGGTACTTGCGTGGTGAATGAGCGCGTAATTCCATATTGAGTACGGGATACAGATTGTCCCTTTACGAACTACGCTTAGTATTAGTTGAAGGTCTTTAATAAAATATTGAGGTTTGGGAAAGTAAGTTCTGCCATATAACATAGATTTCAGCCGCTTTTCGGATTTAAGATATTGAAGACTTGAAAACTCTGAGTAAGTTCAATAATAATATCAGGTCTTAATATAAAATAATAGCTTTCGCCAAGTATTGACTTTCAGTCGAGTTTCTAGAAATATCCAAGTCTGGGTCCACTATAAAGGGTGTAAAAAGACCCTTAACGAAGCCGAAAGGCACTTGTTCTCCTCATCATTGTGATATTTTTTTTGTTCTGGACCATACCTGGGAACGTTCTAGTTACGGAGATATTGGGGGTCAAAGTTCCAACTTTTTCACAACTTTTTAAGGTTCTAACTTTACTCCAATTACCTCCATGGTCCGTTTACTATACAAAGCATCCATCAGCAATAAGTTTTGAGCGCATTATATTGAGTTTTACCGTAAAATGTGATTTTTGACCCCAAAAAAAATTTCGTTTCCCAGCAAAATTTTTTGCGTAAAGTTGCTTAGTTTGATGTACAGAATGCTTGGTTGACGGCTTGGTGAAGGGTCTGTTTACACCCCATATGTGCCTAACTAACTTACCTTACTCACTTCACTAACTTACTTTATTTATTTTTCCGATTTCACCATCTATTTGGATGTATTTATGTAATGTGCTTCGATGAGATGAAATATTCCGTCAGAACCTTCTCTTTAATGTGTGGAGAATCTGGTATTCAGTGTTGTTAACTAACTTACTAACATAAAAATAACTTTGGGCTAAAAGCCCCTTCGCCAATTCCCTAAATGACACGTTTATTTGCTAAAATATATTCATCATCTTCTTGCCCTTATCCCATGTTACTTGGGGTCGGCGCAACACGTTTTTTTCTTCCATTCTCCTCTGTCAACCGTCACGCTATCATTTACTACTTTTTCTTTCATATCATTCATCCATCACACAAAACACAATCCATCCATTAGCAAAAGTGTAAAGGGTGTAATAAGACCCTGAACAAAGCCGAAACGCACTTGTTTTCCCTGTCATTGCAACGAATTTTTTGTTCTAGACCATACCTGGGAACCCTCTAGTTACGGAGATATTGGGGGTCAAAGTTCCAACTTTTTCACAAGTTTAAAAAAAATACATGTTTTGAATGTAAGCATTTTACTTTAAACACCTCCACGACCCCCGTACAATTCAACCCATCCAACAGCACAATGTTTTGATTGCGTTACATTGAGTCCTACCCTAAAACGTGATTTTTCACCCCAAAAAAAAGTCGTTTCCCAGCAATAATTTTTGCGTAATGTTACTTAGTTTGATTTACATAATGCTTGACGGCTTCGTGAAGGGTCCGTTTACACCCTGTATATTCGTTAAACGTCGATCCGAACAAACTAATAAACATACATACGTCATCTTCGCATCAAAATGAATATTATGATAGGACTTAACGTATTAATACTAAGCTTTCTGAATGAAACAATATCTCTATACTCGATTCTATTAAAACCACTCAACACTCAGTGGCCACACATTATGCAAAACTATCCGGATTGATATCCGACCACTAACCAACACTCGAACATAATCAGTAAGTGGCTCTCTCCTATCTTATTTGAACAATTGAATAACTGAATAAATATTTACAACACACCCGCACTAAAATAGGTTTAATGCGATTACTCTTCCTGTCGTCAGGACCAAGCTGAATAGACCATTTTTTTGATATGGCAACCTTTTTTCACGAGAACTATCAATCTTGGGTTTAGGGCGTCGTTAATGATAAAAGCACAAACGATTTATTTTTTCACTTGAATGTACTTGAACAAATGAATTATTGTGGGTCATTTTTGAAGCTTTTTGTTTTTGTATTATCTGTGTAATTTCATCTTAATGGTGTAATTATGTAGCTAAGTAGGTCGTTACCCGGTTTCGGGTGTCCGCATGACTTCACCCGACACGTTGTTTAGAGGGCTCATTGTTCACCTGTCCCACCGTAGACGAGAAAGCGACTATAATAGCTACAGAATATTTGCTAACACTGTTTTAAGATTTCACGGTTTACAACTAAACTTATACCGTCACTTGCGGGATATTAAAAAAAAAATAGTTGTAAACCGTGGAAGCTTAAAACAGTTTTTAAGTTTTCACGGTTTCAACTCACAGTGGACTTAAACATAACTTTAATGTGGGTACCTCTGCCCAACCCTTCGGGGATCACAAGCGTGTTATTATGAGTTATGTATAAAAGATCTAGGCCCCGCGTTAATAAAAAGATACATTTACATTAATAGTTGATCAGTGACTGTTCACACTGCCATCGCCGCGAGAACTCAGTCAAGCCAACAAATCGCTTTTAGTCGCAAGGTCAACTCACTTCCCCCTAATCACCATTAGTTGTAAGGTGCCTTACACCTGGTGGAACATTAGTAGATGAAAGCTGAAAATCTTTTTTTTTTAATATTAAATGTGCTTACTCTTGACCTCAATCTAGACCTGAGGAGGACAGAGATGCGGTCGACGACGGAACGAGCTGACTTAAAAGAAAAAAAAAATGTGTAAATTTTCCGGATTAGATTCTAGTAGTCGAAACCACGAAGATGGGCGACTTTGTCCGAACACGGCCGGTCTCGACATCGTTTGTTAACACTTGGTTAACCCAAATTCGGGTCGGGTGATAGTCCAATTTATCCGGCACCGCAGTAACCAAATTCAACTCGAGTACGGCCTAGACAATTTACTTCGCTTCTGTGCCCGCTATCACTCAATTTTCTTGCCAATGCCATACTATTGTTATTCGAACGCCAAATACAGGGTGGGTAAAAAATCGTGGATCAAACGAAACAGGGCGATAGTTGGGGTTATTTGCAGTAAAAAATATCAATATGGCAGAGTCCTAACTTGATCTCCTTAAAAGATATGACTACTGAACTGTTTTTAAGAAAATAAAAAAAATACCTATTCTAAAACATAAAATGGTGTTCAGTTGTCTCTAGGAAATGTATCATCACTACAAAAGTGCTTTTATGACAGTGTGTACCATGATTTATGAGTATTGACACTTTTTTCAATATCTTTTAAGTCTCACGAAAAATTATTTGGAGCTTCAGAACCTTACTGTAAAAAAAATGTACTACCAAAAAATTACCCTGGGTTATCAGGGTAATTTTCAACTATCGCCCTGTTCCGTTTGATCCACAATTTTTTACACACCCTGTATAATTATGTAATTTAAAGATTAAAGCCCTACAAATACTAGCTAAATTATTTAACAAATTGGAGATTTTTGTAAAAAAAATTAAATGAATGTTTTTCTTGTTTCAGGTCAAAAGATTCCGGTCGGGAAATCGATATACTGTATTGATTGGCTGAGCTAAGTAAGTGAAAGCATAGTATCTATCTATCTTAGTATTCTTTGCAGGACGTCATAGTAGGGGTTAAAATGCAACAAATTGAGCCACCGAATGTTCTACCGAAGTTCAGTAGTTTTCGAGTTACCAGTAATCCTGTATTTTATTACGAGAAACCATTGATAACGAAGGATTTTAGATAGGGTCGAAAATTACCTCAAGTTGTTTTAGAAACCATTTATATTTATGTTTTAACCTTCAATGTATTAAAATTATATTTAAATGTGTATGTTGGCCCATCTCTCAAGTGTGTCCGTCATTTAGATTATCAAAAAATGTTGGACACGTATTTTTTCTTTTGTCATTTAAACGAAAAATGACCACGATACAGCGCGTTGAAATCTCGCATGACGTCACAATTTCTGTCACTTTTAACTGTCCAGTGACGTCACAAGCCCACTCTCTTAAACATTGATGCGCTGTATCGTCGTCATTTTTTGATTATTTGACAAAATAAAAAATATGCGTCCAACATTTTTTGGTTGTCTAACTGATTTTGAGATTTTTTCAGAGAAATACCCTATTCAGAACACTAACCTAAGTGATATACCACTGAGGTACTACTTATTGTAAATTTTTCCTTACGTTTCACACAATCATTTACAACCCATTTTTTAGTTAACCTTTAAAATATCTAGACTGTAACGTAATTACTTGTAAACAAATAGGTTTAAAGTATCTACATGTACTCGGGTAGAATTACACACCTTCAAAATGATCTCAGCACGAGAGCCGTTTAATGTAATTATTGAGCCCTTATCACATTGTCAGGTTGAGGCTCATTTAGACGAGAAACTTTGTCACCTACCGAGGCATATTATTCAGTATTATGATGCAAGACGTAGTTAAAACACCCTGTTGCGGTAGCTATGTTCTCCCGTTTGACACGTAAACATCACTAACAGGATGTTTTATAATTTTATTCTAATGTATTATTTATTTTTCTTTGTACCTGTTATGGTAACAAAAAAAAAATCGCGCATAGAGCTATTTCAGGTCGGGTACATTGTGTGGACCACCTTTGTTAGACGACTAAAAAGTCACGGTGTATACCGAATGTACTTCGTGCCTCGGAAAGCACGTTAAGCCATTGGTTTCGGGTCTCATTTGTAGATCTTTGACAGCCGTTAGGTTGTCAAGGGCCCAAAAAGTCTGACAACCAATCCTACCAAGGGGTATCGTATTACCCAGTACTAACTGGGTTGTGGAGGTCTGATAGGTAGTCGCTCCATGAAAAATACTGGTATTCAGCTGCATCCAGTTAGACTGGAAGCCGGCCCCAATATTGTAGGGAAAAGGCTAGGCAGATGATGGTGTTTTGAATTTCAAAGGACATGCATAATGCTGAAGGAAAGCTTGACAATCTCAGTATGTGTACTTCTCAGAAATCAATTGTAGCTGTTAAGACTCCAGTGACACTTGTCGCGACTTTTACTGAATTTGTATTAACGTAGCCAAAACGAAGCTTATACACCGTGACTTTTTAGTCGTCTTACAACGGCAGCCCACTTCATGTATCCAATGACTACTATACATTCATAAAAAAAATAGGTATTTATGAGATTTTAATAATATAAAAATAAAAATATTATTCAGTATTATGACGCATGACGTAGTTAAAACATGAGCGATGATCTACTGGACTCGAGCGCTGGGTAGGTATGTTCTCCCGTTTGACACGTAAACATCATTCAACAGAATATTTCATATTTTTTTCTAATGTTTTATTTATTTTTCTTTGTAAAAAAGTAGGTAAAAAAAAATTCGCGCGTAGAGCTATTTTATGTCGAGACGACTAAAAAGTCACGCGTATAAATGCCCATACTGATTTAGTTGCCTTAGCAACGACTTAATTTTCCGGATACCTTTTTATCGAAATTCTCGTGGTTTTTTGTATCAATATTTAGGTGAAATAGGTCACATTTTTGGGATTTTCACGTCACATTGTTTGACAGTCCTTTTAACGCAATCCTTACCTCAAAAAGACTAGATATTAAGGTTGGGTAATTTCTAGACCTTTTTGAAGACTTGTTACGAGGGTTTCTACAGCTTTGTGACTACTTTGAACTTTGGGTTTGTTTAGCCTTTGACAGTTGGTTATATTGTAAACCTAATTTTATTTTATGTTTGTGATTCAATTTATGTTAAATAGATTATACGTAGTGTTCAACAAAGTCTAGCCAGGTTATTTTTAGGCTTAGGTGCTGTCTGAAGTCATTTTCAAGTGCTCACCTTAATTAAACACAGTTTCAATGACTGCTAAATCTAACACAGAAAAAGTTAGTATTTTTTCAGAATTTTTGTTATACAATATGTTATAAAAAAGCCTGTCCGATCCTTGAGGGAATTATATATTAGGTATCGAGACGAGATTAGATTATATTTATGTAATCCTTTTTGGTATTTGATAACAAGTTAAAAAAGACCTGCTAAAAATTAAATAAAAGGAAACTTAATGTCAACTTAGAGGCGCAGGCGGTGACACTCGCTTTTCGGGTAGTGACGTCATAAACGAACTATAGACTATTTGACAACATCGAAAAAAACAAAAATATTTAGTGCGTCAATTAGATTACCAAAAAAAGTTGGACACGTATTTTTTCTTTTGTCACATAATCAACATATTACTTCGATACAAAGTTCAAGAGGGGGGCTTGTGACGTCACTGGACAGTAAACAGTAACCGAAACTGTGACGGCACGCGCGATTTCAACGCGCTGTATCGTGGTAATTTTTAGTTTACATGACAAAAGAAAAAATACGTGTCTAATATTTTTTGAGTCAAATACCCTATTGACGATCGAACAAATTAATGCCGAAGATGGCGTTGTCCCGTTTCAAATGTTTGTTAGATTTTAGGGAAATAGTGGTAATTTGAGCACAAAAATTATGAATTTTAAAATACATTAATTATGTTTACATATACATAAAATACGAAATATAAGATATTCATGCAAGAATATCTTATATTTCGTATTTTATTTGGTCATGTCATAGGTTTATTATACATATTTATACCAATATTACTTTCGGATCGGAGAGGGTTTTTTAACATATTGTATAGCTAGCGATCTGCCCCGACTTCGCACAGGTGCAATGTAGACTCATAAACATATAAACCTTCCTCTTGAATCACTCTATCTATTGCTGAAAATTGCATTAAAATCCGATGCGGAGTTTATAAGATCTAAGCGTACAGTCAGCGGGAGTGATTTTGTTTTATACTATGTAAAGAAGATTACTTTATGGACCAAGGATTAATTGGACATAATGCCCGGGCATTATTATAATGCCCCCATTTATCACTTGGTCTATAACAAATACAGTGTTGTCTATTCAAACTTGATTATTTTACTTTTGCATCATTTTTAGCAATAAAAGATCACTTAATTCAAACCTAACCGACTGACGAGGACCTAATCATGGCGTACTACCGCGCTTACTGATGGTCGACCGCTTTTCAATCTTATAACTGAGGGCACAAGGGTGAAAATTGGTCGACCGTCATTAAGCGCGGTAGTACGTGGCGGTAAACCCACTAAATCTATAAACTGAGTTTACTCCCTAATCCTGATTCAGATAAATATCAACCTACCTACTGCCTACCTCGAAATAGGTACAATGTTCTTTGACAAACTTATACTCAAAGTCTATTTACAACAAAACCTAAACCCACTCGATCACGACACGTGACACCAAAAGTAAATAAAGGTACATTAGGCACGACCTACCCAGAAACCACATTACAAATAGAATTGGCTAATTCAAGACACACAAAGAGACACGATTCCTCTTTATAAAGGTCCACGAGTTCCAGTTATTGGATAGGATAGTAAGGCAGTGGCACTAAGTAGATAGCCCACAGAAGGTTCAACTTATACTGTCACTTACGGGATATGTCGGGTAGACTGGTAGAAAATGCCTAAGGCATTAAGTACGCCTTTGTACATTATGTGCATAAAGTTTTAATAAATAAATAAATATCCTCCGTGATTATTCATTATTCTGAGCTCCCGATATTTCGAGGCTGTTGCAAGCGCCATGATCGCGGGATGACTGGAGAATGCGGGTGGATGGTAAATAAATTGTTAGGTGCAGACAAATCTGTCTACTATCTTAGGCGCGAATTACACAGAAACGGCGTAAGACGTAAGGTGCGGCGCAGGCGTGGAATTTATAAGGAAACGAACGAACGGGGTGCCTGCGCCGCGCCGCTTGAGTGTAATTCACGACACGTCACCTACGTACATTTTGTATGAAAACGTTTTGAAGCGGCATCATGCCTGCGCCTTCACCGTACGCCTTTTCTGTGTAATTCGCGCCTTACAGACACGGTAAAAGTTTATTTACAGGAGTTCAGTGACAGTATAAGTATAGTTATAAACAGTGAAAGCTTAAAACAGTGCTCACAGAAGGTTGGTTTTATATAGTGAGCGAAGTCGCACGTACATACGAAGCCGTCAACCAAGCACAGCAAATTAAGTAACACTGCGCAAAAAAAAAACTAATTTTTTGGTGTGAAAAATCACGGTTTACGGTAGCGCTCAATGTAACGCACTCAAAGCATTTTGCTGATGTATGCATTGAATAGTACAGGGGTCATTAGGGTTTCAAAAAAAAAAACTAATTTGTTGGTGTGAAAAATCACGGTTTACGGTAGCGCTCAATGTAACGCACTTAAAACATTGTGCTGATGGATGCATTGAATAGTACAGGGGTCATGGAGGTATTTAAAGTAAAGTTATAACACTACAAGTGTTATAACTTTACTTTAAAAACCCTTATAAAAAACCTGAAAAAGTTGGTAGTTTGACCGATATCTCCGTAACTAGAGAAAAAAGACTGCCGGTACCAACTACTTATCGGGCTTTCCGAGGTATGGAAATGTACGAATGTTAGGGTTGTAACTATTCGCGGAAGGATCTCGCCAAGCGATTCTCAACCTTAAAGAACGAGAAGCGGCCGTTACTATTTAGCAACGAGCTCTTCTTTCGAAGCCGAACTTCTGTAGGTTTACTTTCCTGTGTCAGTAGGGATAATAGAATTTATCAAAAGGGTGTCGATTACTTAGAGTATTTTCCTTCTTTATTCGATCAAGAAACTTTGGTTAGGTGGGGGAATGTTTGGTTTTTCCCTTGTCTGAATTGGAAAGTAATTCGATGTACCAATAACAGCATTAATTAATTGGAATTCCTTTTTGTTCTGCCTCGAAAATGAGGGTAAGTAATTAAGTCTTGTTGCTGTTCCCGTCCTACTTACCTAGGTGAACTGTTTACACTATAGGTACAGTCACGAGCACCAATATGTATACACTTTTTTAAATTTAAAAGCAATTTTCACGAGATATAACGGAAATAACTTGGAGATAGGGTCTTTTGGTCAGTGGATCGTCTAAGGGGTCATAAAAACATGAGTTCCAGAATACTATGTTCGTAACAACATGAAATTTTAATCAGAACAGTAGGCGAAAAACACTTTTAAAAGTTGTTAAGTGTATTGTTGTGTGTGTTGTATTGGTGCTCGTGAGTGTACATCATCATCAATATAGGGTGGAAGGGGGGACACCGATGCACAAACGATTACCACGTCAGTACAACATTCTGAACGGCATCACAAAAAAAAAAATTAATCAGATACTAAAAAAAAATCTGCTGTTTCCTACAAAAGTGTACCTACACGGTCAAAATATTATGTAACAGCAGATTTCTTTTTTTAAATTACGTGATGCCGTTCAGAATGATGAACTGAACACGAGGTAACCGTTTGTGCCTCGGTGTACCTTGACCCTGTATGTCAGTCCAAAAACGTCCATTCCTGGACATGGACCTGCCTCAAGCGTCGATACGAGGACGAAGCGAGTACAAGAAGCACAACTAATGTCCTTACTTTAGTTTTACATTCTCTTGAATGGAGGAAAAAATTCCCGAACTGAATACGCTATTTTTAACCGACTTCAAAAAAAGGAGGAGAGGCTCTCAATTCGTCGGAATGTTTTTTTTAATGCATGTTCACCGATTACTCGAAGACGCCTGAACCGATTTGGAAAATTCTTTTTTTGTTTGAAAGAATATACTCTCAAGTTGGTCCCATAGAAATATTGTCATGATCTGATCATGGACTTCGGAGATATGGAACGGAACTCTTCGATAATAGACAGCGAATCTGTCGTGATTGCTGCAATCGTTTGGATGTTTATTGTTTTTACTAGGTAAGGCTTATTAATAATCGAACTCCTAATTCGCTATAGTTACTACTCATAATAATATAATGCCTGTGTCTGTTAACTGTCGGTACAAAGTCTGTAAAATAATCCGATTACATTTATCTGAAACACTTCCAAAGCCGGTTGAAGGGTTATATTTTTGTAGTAACTACCCGCCGTAGCTTAAGTTATTATTTTACATTAATATTATAAGTATTTCTATAAGCTGAGGGCTGTTATAAGATTTAATGAAGCCTTCTAATACTACATTCAATAAATAATCCTGAACGCATATTTCCTTTGTGTTTTTCAATATTATAATAATACCAGCCTGTTACTGTCCCACTGCTGGGCAAAGGCCTCTTCTCATACAGAGAAGGCACGAGCATTGATCACCACGCTTGCTCAAGACGAGTTGGCGATTTCAGACTTATATTAATGTTAAGTCCAGGTTTCCTCACGGTGTTTTCCTTCACCGATGTCTGTGATGTCCAAGATAAACTTAGAAAATATTAAATTATTTAAAACTAGCCTCTGCCCGGGTGGAGCTCAGAAATATCCACCATGAACGTAAAATAATACTAGGATAAAAAGAAAATCGATGTCTTTCAGTTTACAGTCCTTTGTGCCTCAAAATAACGAAAATGTGTAAATGTCACAAACAGACACAGCGGTTCTCTTATTTAAATTATTAATATTTTAACACATATAACTAAGGGTATCAAGTCACACAACAATTTTATTTATTTATTTATTTAAACTTCATGTACAAAAGTGGTACATAGGCGGACTTAATGCCACAAGGCATTCTCTACCAGTCAACCTTGGGGTCAAATAGGACAGCATAGTGATAGAGTACAAAAAATAAATAAGAAAAATATCATTATGTTAACATAAATTGAAATACATAAATAGGTACATACTAATACATATATACATATTATATTATATTATATATATATTTTATGTCCTGGTGAAGGGTCACGGCCTGTGTCACGGTGCTCGAATAACCGAATAAATTCAGAAATGGAACAGAATTTGTATCAAATTACCTGCCAAGTAAATTAACGAGCACTTAATCGTAGATGGTGAAACGGGCCCTTCGTCTATAAAAAAGGGTAAATAAAAAGGTATCTTGGTACGCGATTAACTGACATGTGACAGCCGGTATCAGGACACGCGTCGTGTGTTCAATTCACAAGTGGACTTGTCGGCTACTAGAAAATTCTGGAACTTCTGAGAGTCTCCACATGAGTAATGACGGGGGCCGTTCGTAAGTATGGATAACTAGCTTATACCCACGGCTTCGTTCGCGCGAAGTTCGGTAATTGTCCCACGGGATTGTAGAACTAGGATAAAAAGAGTAAAGTAAAACAACGGCAACTCCACTTTTATAATATTTTAATTAAAGAATAAATAATAAATTAAAACAGAAAAAAGATTAGAAAAAGATTAAAAAATAGGAATTATAAATTGACATTCGTGTAAAATAAAAAAAGGAAATCTGTTAATCCGGACTATAAAATATATGTGTGCCAAACATCAAAATCCAGTCAATTGTTTTTGCGTGAAAGAGTAACAAACATCCATCCATCCATACATCCATCCATACATCCATCCATACATCCTCACAAACTGTCGCATTTACAATTGTAGTAAAATGTTAATAAACGACGACATATTATGTCAGTTTTCTTGATAATTATAATGGTCGTGAATTGAACAGGCTATCTAAACAAACAGCTCTCACATTTTATTTACCACTTAGATTCCAAAAGCCTTTTGAATTGTCATCTGATGATAATTAACATATTACGTTTACAGTAAACCTTATGTTAACCCTATTGAAATTCATTATATAAAATACTAGCTGTTGCCCGCAACCTTCTTCCGCGTGAAATTATTATAAAAATACAATGTTCTCCGTTTTTGCAACATTTCTCATAGATGCTCCGCTCCTATTGGCTGTAGCGTGATGTTAGATAGCCCATAGCCTTCCTCGATAAATGGGCTATCCAACACTGAAAGATTTTTTCAATTCGAACCAGTAGTACCTGAGATTAGCGCTTTCAAACAAACAAACTCTTCAACTTTATAATATTATATAATATATAGTATAGATATGTAACGTTATGAAAGCGATTTTAACGTGTAAACACCCATTGCACGAGACACTAACCCTGGTATCTATAGTTAACTTAAAGTAATTACTTGAGTTTAAGTAATTACCTTTGCAAACATTTTAATGCAAAAGACGTTCACGTTACTTAATATCTGCTAAATTTAATTAATCGTGGAAATTGAATGAAAATCTTATACTAAGGAGACGTTTTCAGTATTTCATCGATTTTTGATTGCAATGAAAAACCCAATTGAAGAGTATGATCCATTCAGGCAGTATTTATACTTATTTTTACGCTTATTTATCGTAGTTTATCCCCACAAAACGGCACGGAAGTAACAAACATCAAGGAGTCGAGTGCGCATCTTCGACGGAGACATCATGGCTTGTCTGCGTAGATAGAGTATTGATTAAAAACTTCGTCAGGGGTACAATCACGAGCACCAATATGTAAACACTCAACAACTTTTAAAAGTGTTTTTCTCCTACTGTTCTAATTAAAATTCCATGTTGTTAGGTACGAACAGTATTTTGGAACTCATATTTTTATGAAAAAGATCCAAACTCCAAGTTGCAATCGTTATTTCTCGCGAAGACTGCTTTTGAATTTAGTTAAGTGTATACATATTGTTGCTCGTGACTGTACAATCTAATTGCACTGGGACTACCTTTAAAAGGTAAATATGGTGTCTTTGAGTAGGTTGCTTAATTCTGAAGCCAAATAAAGGGATGATACAGAACATCCCCTAATTCAATTCGGTGACCGCTTCTGTGGTAAAGACCCGTTGGATTCATTCGGACGGTGATATTTTTAATCCTTTTATTAATTTGTAAGCTTCTGCAGCTGCTTCATGGCTAAATAACAGCCGCACGGGTCGACCTTCAAGATTAAGCCGTGCTTGCTGAGGTTGGTCCGTGGATGGGTGACCATCATTACATATCGAGTTTCCTTCGTGCTTCAGAAAGCACGTTGAGCCGTTGGTTCCGGCTGTTATTTGTAGATCTTTGATAGTCGTTACAGGTAGTCAGTGGCCCAAAAAGTCTGACAACAGGTCTTACCAAGGGGTATCGTATTACCTAGTACTATCTGGATTGTGGAAGTCAGATAGGCAGTCGCTCCATGTAAAATACTGGTGTTCAGCTGCATCCGGTTAGACTGGAAGCCGACCCTAACATAGTTGGGAAAAGGCTAGGCAGATGATGATGATAATAACGTCTTAAATCACCAAAATATAACGCAAAACGTTAATTATATTCCTCCCTCCTCCATCACCACACCACTGCCTAACCAAGCGGAAACCGGCGTGATGTTATGATATGGTATTAATTTTGTTTCATCCAGTATCTAAAACAAATAGCTTTCAGTTTCCGGTTTCCGGCGTTAATCAATTAATATTAAGCTGTCAAGACTTGTGAACTGTTTTGTTTATTTTACGATAAAACAATCAATCAATGAAGTACAGGTATAATGTATGATTTTTCTCTTTTGTGTGGTACTTAATACATTTTTCTGCTGCATTAGTCATTTTGACTGCCTTTTTAGTGTAGTGGTCGTTAGCGCTTCTGCTAATCATGAATTCCTGAGTTCAATTCCCAGGTAGGATATTTTTCAGTACTAGCCGCGGTGTCCGAATTTGTGTCCTTTTCATAGCAATAGGCTCGCCCCCTATTACATAGGACTTATACATAACTGGCGAAATGTGAGCGTCCTATTAAGTACACCTCTAGATTATCCTTTGGGAATAACAGGTGATGTCATAGTAGTGTTTTGATTTATACGTTACTAGCTTATGCCCGCGGCTTCGCCCGCGTGGATTTCGGGAAATACCCACGGTATCTTACTTCTGGGATAATAAGTAATATATGTGCTATACCAGACTATAATCTATCTCTGTGTCAAGTTTCACCCAGATCCTTTCAGCCGTTCTGACGTGATTGTTACTCACAAACATCCCCCATTTCACCCTCTTAGGGGTGAAATGGGGTGGAATTTTGTAATACTTACCTTTCCTTAGTGGATACCTACTCTTTACAAAGAATACACTCTCCAAATTTCATGTCTCTAGGACCAGCGGTTTGGGCTATGCGTTGATATATCAGTCAGTCTGTCAGTCAGTCAGGATTTTATGTGTATAGATTGTTTTATTTATTCCAGCACTGAAACGGCACACACAAACAGCATTTACACAAACTCCATTCATCCTATGTGAGGTGGACATCGAAGGGGCGGACGGGCGGGGCGGAGGGTCACGTTGGCTCACGCAATGTCAAGCTACTTCTCCATTGTTCCACATTAATTTGTGTACTCTATATAGCTAAGAAAATATATATTTTGTTAAATGAGTTTTCCAAAATAGCCGATACAGGAGCTTGTGGGTAAATTATAACAGGTTAAGCCGCGCTTGCCTAGGTTGTTTTGTGGATGGGTGACCACCAATTACATACTGATTTCCTGGGATAGATTTGACGACTAGTTTGGCACAACAACAGGACAGGCAAGACAAGATTAGTGCCCATTAATTGTGGAATAACACCTCGTTTGCACTGCAACTCTGAGTTATCTATGAATCTCTCCGCTGTTAGTGAAGTAAAGCTCAAACGAGCATTTTCTATTCATTTCCCAGAAGCTCTGATCAAAAGACCAAATTAATTTAAAACGAGTTGCATCTAAACCGCACAAACAACAGACAATCGCGTTCAAACTTCTGTAGTCAAAGATGAGTTCATTTTGTTAACAAGCTACTGTCCTATCACAGCTATGTTCCCCTAACTTGACATCACTGTGGACTTTATTTGTCGTTGTTATAAGGTTGCTATTAGGTGAGCTGTTTGAAGTAAAATAGCTGTGGAAGGTCTTTACACTGTTCTCGTTTGTACGACTGTTAATCTTTTGTTAGCTTCACAATGAGTTAACAAAGGATGCTTCTAATACGAATCTTTGTGAGGCATCCGGCTGCCAGCATCGATTGACCTTTTGTGTTCATGTGTACCTAGTACCCACGATGCACGTTCATGCCTTTTGTGATAAACTTAGAACAAGTAGGTACCAAATAGTGTACTCTTATCACTATTTTTAGTATATCCCCGAATCGTTAGGCAGAGGTGTACCTAGTAGTACACCCACATTTCGCCAAATATGTTTAAGTTTCATGTAATAGATGGCGAGCATATTGGTATCAACCGGGCACAAATCAAGACTCCGTGTCTACTACTGAGAAATTCCTGGGGGAAAAACCCAAAAACAATTTGCTCGACCAATATCAAAACATTAATGTGTAGACACGGATTTACTAAAATAAAAAGACAAACAATGGGGAAAACATTACAGTTGCCGCGTTGTGACGAAACTGTCAGCTTTTTCCGAATGTACTCGCGAACTCTAATTTTAAAAGAAGAACGATTGGTTGCTATCCTGATTTGGTGGTACAAGGTGGTGGTGGTGGTGGTATACTCTTAGCACTATTTTAGTAAATACAAGGTGTTTCATTGTTTAGTTATGAGAATATAAATGTAGAGCAGCTATTTCGTGTTTGATTCCCTTAGTAAAAGTTATTCATAATGATGAGCGAATGGTTGATAGCGTGTCGGTTTACAAGGAAGAATGGAAGACGAAAAAGTGTTGTGCCGGACCCCAAGTTTAATGGGCCAAGGGCAGGAATATGATGCTTTTGATAAAAATGATGAGGAACATGGGTAATTAAGAATGGCAATGCTTTTTGGGCAGTTTTCCTATTGACAGCGATGTAGACGAATTTTTTGACGCCCTGTAATTATTTTCCTATTTTGATACTTGTACATATTTTTGTTATTATTTTAGATCTACTTGTAGTTTGTAAATATAGTAATGAACCAATTTTCGTTGTAAAAAACATTGTGAGAAAAACTTTAATTTTCAGTTTTCGCCAAATATTTATTTATTTATACAGGGTGTAAACAGACCCTTCACGAAGCCGTCAACTAAGCATTCTGTACATCAAACTAAGTAACTCTACGCAAAAATTATTGCTGGGAAATGACTTTTTTTTGGTATGAAAAATCACGTTTCACTGTAAAACTCAATGTTACGCACTCAAAACTTAGTGCTGATGAATGCTTTGAATAGTTAATGGGTCATGGAGTAATTAAAGTAAAGTTAAAATCTTAAAAAGTGGTTTTTAAAAAAAAACTTGTGAAAAGAAAAAATTGGAACTTTGACCTTCAATATCTCCAGAACCAGTGGTTTCCCAGGTATTGTCTAGAAGAAAAAAATTATCCCAATGATGGGCAGAATATGTGGTTTTCGTTTTCGTTAAGGGTCTTTTTACACCCTTTATATTAAATGGGCCTGCTCTTAACCTCAATCTAGTCCTGAGGACAGTGATAAGGTCGACGATGGAACGAACTAACCCAAAATAAGCCTATTAACTCGCGATATAACATATTTAAAACGAAAACGAATACTAAAAGTAACAAACGTTTAACACACGAACATTATTATGTCAAAACTTGAGCCCAGTCAACTTTCTCTTTAAATCATTTCAAATTATAAGTAAACATTTCGTCGCTCTGTTTGTACCTACCTACTAATTACGTACCTACATAATTCAATTAAAACAATTAATTTCGAGACTTCCTTCCACTAATTGTAATCTTCTTTTAAAAAGTAATTATGATCCAGAAAGAGCTTCTTAAAAAATGATTAGGTAAAAAAGAAATTAAATAAATAGTATTACATTGTTTTTGCAGCGTTTCCCTAGGTCGATCCGTGAATGGGTGACCATCCATTACATGCCTAGTTTCCTCCGTGCTGTCATTTGTAGATCTTTGACGGTTACAAATAGTCAGTGGGCCGAAAGTTTGACAACCAGTCTTACCAAGGGCTACCGTACTACCCAGAAATTAACTGGGTTGTGGAGATCAGAAGGCAGTCGCTCCATGTAAAATCCTAGTATTCAGCTGCATCCGGTTAGCTTGAAAGCCGACCGCAACTTAATTGGGAAAAAGCTCGGCAGATGATGATTTTCTGCTAAGAAAAAAAATCTTATGAAATAACCAGTACCTTTGTGCTCTTCTATCTGAATGTAATGTCCTGGTAAGTATTTTGTGTATACATAAATAAATAAATAGACAGACATTTAGCTAATAACTTTCAGCCTTGAAGATTTATGTGTCGAGAGCCCTCTTGACATTAAATATAATAATTATATTCTTACTCGTGTTGTTTGTTCTTAAATGTAAACAATAATAAATGTTGATAATAGAAAAATCACTTCAAAACCCACAAACAAGGGTAATTATTATGATTTTTTCAATTGCAAAGTTTTTTGTGTTTTTACAAAAAGTTGATATTCGTAAGTGGAAATAACATCAATTTGAAACAAAGATTTGAATAGACAACTATAACTCACTGATTCTCTCCAATGCACTCGATTTGGTTTTGTAGGATGAAATTTACATAACTATCTCTATGGACACATTACCATCCAAAATAAAATAATGCTACGCCTCAGATAATTTATTAAACATAATTGTGTTTATTCCTGTCTATCAAGTCAATTTTGTAACGTCAGGGAAAATAAAAATTAAGGAAATAACTACCAACATAAATTGTCCGTATAATCTAATCAGAACTGTCATTCTTTGACAGATGTATGCATAAGCATATTATAATCAGCCTATAATGTTCCTACTTCTGGGACACAGGCCTACTCTCTATGAGAGGGAATGGGCTATAATCCACCACGCGGGCCCTGTGCGGGTTGGTAGATGTCAGATGTCTTCGAGTTTTTGGCTCTAGGACATGCCGGTTTCCTTACGATGTTTTCCTTCACCGTTTTAAGAGCTGTGGGGATGAAATAAATTACACAAAGTAACGCGCCAGCCTGGTTCAAACCCACGACATACTGCTCGTAAGTCGGGTGCCACCACCATTGGGCCACCGCTGCCCTCCAAATGAAATGACTGTTACTCTTCAAATTGATGTAAGGTGGCAATATGCTTAACAATGAATTCCTCCTACTTTACACAATTTGTTTGTGTTCATCAATTTCTATTTCAATTAGAAACGTTATTTGCTCCCGCTTTTGTTAAATTAATTCCTTTGTATTGAGTAAATAGGATCTGACGTGTGACATTGGGGTGTCCTCGTTTTTTTGTTGTTGTTTGGAACCACTTCAGTATTTTTTCCTGTTATCGAAGTGGGTATTTTTTCTATTGTTTTGTGTGACCAACAAATAAACGAAATGGGAAATTCAAATCAGTTTTACGAAGCGGTATCTTATTAGCCTATAATAATCTGGGTTGTGGAGGTCTGACAGGCACTCGCTCCCTGTAAATTACTAGTATTCAGCTGCATCTGGTTAGACTGGAAGCTAACCCCTGAAGTTGGGAAAAGTCTAGGCAGATGATGATGGGGAGGGTCCGATACAAGCTGATTGTGGATGGCGTGTCCATACTGTCCATAACTAGGTCCTAATCGAAGGTCCCAAGCGAAAGACGGGTGTTTTGTGGGACGTTCTCTTGTAATTTTTGACGTTCAAAAAGTGTTGATTATCAGCCGAATTTGAATAAATGACTTTAGGTGTTTTCGTTTTATTTTCTGACCTATAAGTAGGACATTTACATAATAAAATGACATTAACAGATTTTGACCCAGTGACGATGTGGGGTCGATTCCTAGGTCAGGCAAATTGTTACTGGGTTTATCCATCAGCAATTTCTCAGTAGCAGCCACAGGGTCTGGATTTGTGTCCGGTTGCTCGCCCCCCATTTCATGGGACGTAAACATAACTGGCAAAAAGTACACTTCTGCCTAAACCTTCGAGGATTACAGGCGCAATGTTATGATTCGACAATTTTTTTAACTACCTATTAATTTCACAGTTACCTTCTACAGTAAAACTTTACTAACTACCTTTGAATGCTTTTACCTTTGACCTGTACAAAAATATATTTGAACCCAAAAAGTTTTTGAAACCCACTCACTTTGAGACTGTAGCACCATACTCCAAACTGTTTAGTATTCTCTATGGCACGTGTAACAGACCGTATTTTAGGCTTCCTCTAGGAATTTCATAAACAATATTCACTGATTGTATGCTACAACCACTACTGTTGAATGTCAAATAAAAATGCAGCACGTGCTTGCTCAAAATAGATTTTCGCTCTAAATGTGTACCATTAATAAAGGGTTTAAAAATACCCTTAACGAAGCCGAAAGGCATTTGTTCTCCCCATCATTGCAACATTTTTTTGTTATGAACCATACCTGGAAACCTTCTAGTTACGGAGATATTGGAGGTCAAAGTTCAAATTTTTTCACAAGTTTTTTTAAATACCACTTTTAACTTTACGACTTTACTTTAATTAACTCCTTGACCCGTTTACTATTCAAAGCATCCATCAGCACTAAGTTTTGAGTGCGTTACATTGAGTTTTACCGTAAAACGTGATTTTTCACCCCAAAAAAAAAAGTCATTTCCCAGCAATATTTTTTGCGTAAAGTTACTTAGTTTGATGTACTGAATGCTTGGTTGACGGCTTCGTGAAGGATTTGTTTACACCTTGTATAGTATAATATGAAATCATCATCTGCCTAGCCTTTTCCCAACTATTTCAGGGTCGGCTTCCAGTCTAACCGGATACAGCTGCTGTAAATAACAATAACTAATATAATAAATTATACCTATATGCAAAAACCTAATATTTTTTATGTATATATTCATAAGTATACAACCAATTAAACACATAATAATGTATACTTAGCCCTCTTTCTCTCTCCCAATGTTGCTGTGCCCGGCAGGCTCCATATTGATCTTTTACCTTGTTACACCATCTATGTAATACATGTGGAATGCAATAAAGTCTTAAGTATTGAGTATGTGCTTGCTCGAAATAGGTTTTCGCTCTAGATATTATTATGAACCATTAATATAGTAACCACATTTGCAACATTCTCTGCTGTAATCTCAATTTTTATGGGGTCGGCAAAGCATGTATTCTTCTTCCATACTAGTATATTAGTCGTCCTTACCATAATCACTCCTGTTCTAGCCATGGTCATCTTTCCCATAGTCTATCCATTATTTATTTGATCTTCCCCTGTTCTTAGTCTTTATTGCTAGAATATTAAAACTCAAAAAGGCCTACCTAATTAAGTAAAACTCTTAGGCCCGTATAACAGAACATTACTCAATCAACTCGCTGCGTGTTGCGGGTTTGATTAGGTTCGATTAGTTAGGCTGTTTGTTTAAGTGAGTTTAAATGTTCGTAAACGCACCCACGATATAAATTCGTAGTGTGGGACAACGTTTTTTTTTAAAGAAAAGAAGATTCCTCACGGATTACTTAAAACTAGATTAAAGCCAAGTGATTGGTTGAAACAAGCTTTAAGTAATACTTGAGTCTTGAGTGATGATTAGTTACGTTTATAAACACGCTAATTTTTCCAAACTCTCCAGCATGTATTAGGAATTTTCTTTTAAATCCTTTACGATTGAAAGTGTGTTACGCATTTGGGGTGTCGTTTGAATCCAACACTGGGCACTCATTACATTTTTCTATCAGAGTTTGACTGACTTTAATGTATGAGTAAGACCGAATTTGGCCTGGTAGTCTCTCGGTAATATTAAGGGACGATATCTGAATAATATTGTATGTTATTACTAGGACGACATGACGAAGTGTTCATAATCTATGCCATGGCCCGGAGGCCTTCGATTTGCATAGACTATTAATTGAGCTTAAAACCTAGCCGCCTACGCGTATATTTCTGAGCGCATTGAATGTATAGTCTACTTTGATAATAATTAAAACATGGAGACATTTGTAATATGGCTTCGTCTATTGTCTCGTTTAAAGCCATTTGGATTGTCACACAGAGAAAATGATCCGTTTAAATGAACTGAAACCGAGCCTGATAGTTTTTTGTCAAATTATGATTTTTAGACATTTGGTTATGATTTTACTTATAAGAACTCAACTCATGACTTATTTTTCGTTGGAAATAAAGTATTTTTGACTAACTTGCAATGTTCTTATGTTTGTTTATGTGAAATCTTACAATCGAATATTAAAACAGTTATCCCCAACCGATTGAGCTGAAATTCTGCATGCACGTTTAGTTTGTCTGGCAATGCATGGTTATCTAAGTGACGTCATTCTAAATCCAATACGGCGGATTAGTTATTTTTATGCACCCCCATGATATGAGTATCAAATAAAAGGGCTTGCTTAACTTCTCAAATGCTCGAATATTTTTATAGTATTGCTGACAACCAAGTGCAATCATTCAAAACTATTCAGAAAAGAAAATTAAAAAATTACATTCCACCCTTATAAAAATGGAAGTGTTATAAAACGAAAGTTATACGACATGTTTGTTAATAAATCAAACTGAGGCACCCTAAGGATTAGGTCATGGCCTAACCAAAGCGAAGCTCAGATGAAAACTCGACCCTCACGTCCATTTTGTTCGGCGAACCTGAACGAGTGGTTGGGCTTTGACTGAACTAAGTTAAAAACTGAAGTTCACTTAACACCTGCAAACTAGACTCGAGAGTCTTTCTGAACCAGAAAATGTAACTTCATAATTCTACATAAACGGCTTTTATTAACGAGCTTTCTCTACATTCTCGAAAAAGTATTAAGGCCGAAACACACCGGATCCGTACACGTAGACGTGCACGTGCGCGTGCACGTACCATGACGTTGTAATATATGGAACTTTATAGAGACATGGCACACCGCTCACGTGACGTACACGTGTGGGTAGACTACATGCGCAGAGTTACGTGGTACATGTATGTGCACGTGCACTTGCACGTCTTCGTGTACGGATCCGGTGTGTTTTGTTTTATTTTTACCAAAAATGTTCAAGAAATGTACGGAAAGTTAGCATTACTTACTCCAAGTTATAAATGGTTTTTAATGTGACGGACTTTGTACTTTATGTTAAAAATATCTTCATCAGGTATTATCACGTAATCTGTTTTATAAAATGATATAGTTTAGTAATTATTTTAGCAGTAACTTTATGTTTAGGTTACGGCTAAAAGCCGAAGTAAGGTTACACCTAGTTCTAGCCGGCTATACCTAGGTGCGGCAGGTAACAGTTTGTTATACTTAGGTGTATCCTTTTTATTGCTAGGACACACCAACCAAATGGATTAGGTTAGGTTAGAACTGTGACCAAACGGACATTAAGATGTACGTTTGGTCACAGTTCTAAATACTACATCCTAATTGGTTGCATCAAACCTCCAAATTTAAATTGATTTTAGGTATAACAGGCTAGAACTAGGTGTAATCTTACTTCGGCTTTTAGCCGTAACATTTATAAATATTTAAATTCTGGTGGAAAAGATTGCATGTAGCGGAGATGAGAATGTTGAGGTGGATGTGTGGTGTGACAAGAAATGAAAAGGTAAGGAATGGAGAGGGAGAGAAAACCAAAGACCAAAGACACGATGGATGGATTGTGTGTGGAATGATAAAGGAGTAAACGATAGCGTGACAGTTGACAGAGGAGAATGGAAGAAAAAAACGTGTTGCGCCGACCCCAAGCAACATGGGACAAGGGCAAAATAAACTACCTAAAATTTGAAAGTAAAAAAGGTTTCCGTCGTTTATTTCTCAATGTCAAACTTAGTTTTTGCCTTGATAAAGTTTTTCTTAGAAACTCAACAAAGGTGTTTCGAAAGTTTTTTTTGTGTTGTATCTGGAAAAAGTTTTTTGGATTTGTTAAAACTTAGGACAGATGTATAAAAGTGGCTATTTTTATACCTACAAAAGTTTTATTACTATAAAAATGTACCAGAATATTTCAAGGTTATTTTAAGCTTGTTTCTTAACCTTACTGAACTCGATATCAATAATATTGTTCTTAGCTGTTAGTCTTTTTGTAATTCCTTTCTAACATTTTGGAACGCAAATTAAATGAAGCTTTACTAATATTATAAAGCTGAAGAGTTTGTCTGTTTGTTTGAACGCGCTAACCTCAAGAACTACTGATTCGAATTAAAAAATCTTTTATTGTTGGATAGCCCATTTATCGAGGAAGGCTATGGGCTATATAACATCACGCTACGACCAATAGGAGCGGAGTAAAAATAAAACAAGTCAGAAGCGGTGGGTGAAAACGCGGGGCACTATATACTAGCTAATATGATATAGTCCCAGAATTATAGTTCGTTTTTCCAATGCACGGCAAAGGTCTTGTATTTATCAATTCAGAGTTTTCCTTCAGCTGCATCCGGTTAGACTGGAAGCCGACCCCATCAAAGTTGAGAAAAGACTAGGCAGTTGACGATGATGAGTTTTCCCTTCACTGTTGTTAAAGTCACATTGGTTTTTGTTAATCCTCAAACCGCTAGAAAATCAAGTAATTAAACCTATACACTCCCACTTAAATTAAATTGACACTTAAATACAAATCATATCCAATATGTCGGAAATAAACAGCCTTTCACACGTCACACGTTGATAAATCGTACATCGCAATGCTATCGCGCATAACGTGGTAATGCCAATTACGTAAATGTATTACTGCAGTCCGATTCCTGGAGTCTTCAATTAATTAGCGCACTGAGGTTAATATTCCAACATTTCCAACGTAGCAAATACTCAACTAAACTTGATTGGATTAATCAGTTTGCGTTAACTGAGCTGGAACCTATTGTCCAACTAGCTATTGCTCGGGACCTTCGTTCGCGTGAAATTATAATAAAAATACAATTTATCCCGTTTTTTGCAACATTTTTCATTGATGCTCCGCTCCTTTTAGCCGTAGCGTGATGTTATATAGCCTATAGCCTTCCTCGATAAATGGGCTATCCAACACTAAAATATTTTTTCAATTTGAACCTCTCGTTTCTGAGATTAGCGCGTTCAGCCAAACAAAGACACTCTTCAGCTTTATATAATAATTTAATAATAATTTTAGAAATTTGACGCTAACCGCGAGAGGTTCTGCAACGGATGATAGTTGAAGGGTGTAAAAAGACCCTTAACGAAGCCGAAAGGCACTTGTTCTACCCGTCATTGCGATATTTTTTTTTTTCTAGGGCATATCTGGGAACCTTCTAGTTACAGAGATATTGGGGGTCAAAGTTCGAACTTTTTCACAAGTTTTTTTTTAAATACATGATTTTAATGTAAGATTTTTACTTTAAACACCTCCACGACCCCCTTACTATTCAATCCATCCATCAGCACAATGTTGTGAGTGCGTTACATTGAGTCCTACCGTAAACGTGGTACACACAGTAATCAACACAGGAAAATAACATTATAATAATTATACGATTTTTATGAGTGCATAGGTACTGCTTATTTCTTAAGAAATTTCTGCCAGCAGACCTGCAAAAGGAGAAATGAAAAAGAAATGTAGACAATAGTGTGTGAGAAAAGGAAGCGAATATTGTGTTTATGTGCCTTACCTAACTTAACCTAAAACATAGGTTATAATAGGTTCGGATAATATAAACCTTACCTACGCAAATAATATAAAAGAACGCCTATAAGGGACAATACCCACGAGCCATATTATTGGTTTAATTAGTCTTTGCCCAGCGGCCCTCTAGTTTTTTTCACGTACTCTATGGTCACTAATTGGACGCTCCGAGCTTCTGCTCGAAATGTCCTTGACCCCAAAAACAAAGCCCACTCCTGCATTAATAAAATAATTCAATCTTTTTGGTAGGCACGACTAATTAATTATGCAAAAATGTGTTCTGGGATTGGAGTAGTGGCAGTATGGGTAGGTTCGGACTTAATTTTGTAAAAATTATTTCATGATCACTAACCCACTACTTTCACAAAATGGCTAAGCAGATTGATTACTTTCAAAATACTCGTAGTAAAGGAAAATATGGTGAAGAAAACTTATACTGTCAATTACAGGATATCTTCCGTGATTGTTCAAAATTTTGAGCTCCCGATATCTTCCGTGAATCTTTCCGACACTGTTGCAAGCGCCATGATCGCAAGATGGCGCTTGCAACAGTGTCGGAAAGATTCACGGAAGATTTCCCGTAAGTGACAGTATAAGTTTAATTTTAGCCGTGAAAGCTTAAAACAGTGTTATAGTGAAGGAACCTACAGCCAAAAATTAGAAGACGTGACTTGGATTAGCATATTATTGTAGCCTAAGAAATCTTACCCGTACAATGCTATTGTATATGCCTTACTACCTATTTATCTTGTAAGAATAAGAGGACTAGTCTCCACGACACAGAATATCCTAGTATGAAGGCTAGTGATATTCAGCTTGCGTAATACTCTTTTCAACATTAAAGCTTTGTTATGTATTATTTATTTAACTACAAACCCGCACTGGCACCGCGTGGTGGATTATGGCCCACGTTCTCTCACAGAGAGGGTGAACTGTGTCTCAGTAGAGGAACGTAATACTCTAATTACAGATTGAGTGCCACCGGACATTCTTTGCGAAAAAAGTCGTCCAGGGAAAAACTATCTTCCGCCATAAATGATTATAATTATACGCAACTTTACAAACTTATCATAATCCTGACTGTAAAATCATTATGCCTCCGGAATTTTTTTTCATTAAAAAAGAGCTAAAATTTTCTAAGAAACATTCCCGGTAATTCTTATGGATTCGGATTACCCCTTGTTACTCGACTTGAAGGAATCACTCTGTATACGTAGGTATGGTATATGTGCATGTAAATAAAGTGACAGCTCATGAGATGCTTTGATGTTCAAACGTGTGAAAGCGGAAGAAAATTCGCGCGTAATTCTGCTGCTTCACTTGTTCTGAGTGGGCTATAATTATGGCTTTTTTTGCAGAATAAAAAAAAAAAAAGTTCACAAAAGGATAAGTGAAAAAAGTGAGTTCGCAAATGGTTCTATTGGATGTGACTAATTGCCGGTTTATGAATTAAGTAACTGAAGTTAAGTAAGTCTATGGATTTTGAATTTCGAGTCTACATTAAAGTGCGTCCACACCTATGCACGTGTACAAATAATGCGACTCGCGTACATCTTAGGAACATAGTATGGACATAGTTTGGACATGTACATGTGACGCGTCCATATAGCCATTCGAGATGTGTAGCGTGCTCTGCACGTTTGTAGCTGTGCACGCGCCTCATACGAAATGTCTTAATTAGAATTTAAGTATTTATTTAATCAAATACTCAAATCAGAAACTGTCTTGTATCTAAAACCTTCATTTTGCATAAAAAATAAAGTAAAGATAAACTTTATTAAATAACAGAAATATTAAATACTCGTTTTCATTTGCAAATTAAATAATTATACTGCAAGTACTTTCACTAAAGTCGTTCTCCAATAATTGCTATCTCACTTCATTAAATACAAAGAAACATGGATGGGTAGAAAATAACTTTATTAATTTCAAATTGCATATACGTTGCATAACGTGGTAATTAAAGGCTTCTGTCCCACAGTCGATAGAAGCGACTAAACTTACGACGATTTTCTCGCTCAAGAAACATACGTAGATTGCAGGTCCCGTGTAAGTATAAAAAGTGACGTTATAAATCGACTGCCTCGGTGGTCGCAAGCACGACTTCTGAGCATGAGGTCCTGGGTATGATTCTCGGGCCGGGCAAAGTGTTATTGGGTATTTCCATCAGGAATTTCTGAGTAGCAGCCATGGAGTTTGGATTTGCGACCAGTTGATGGCAATAGCCTCGCCCCCCATTCCATGGAACTAAAACATAACTGGCGAAACGTGGGTGTACTGGCCATATACAAAAAAAAAACGTAGATCGCTGACTGTTCACACCGCCCCGACGACGGTTAGAAACTCGTTTGGCGCAACGACAAGAGCTATCAAAGAGAGTACTCGCTCAGCGATGCTTTCTTGGCGGGCAAAACACTTGCTGACAGCCTCTTGCTTGGTATATACGCTTACCAGCTAGTTATCGCTCTTCACCGATTCGTTTTTAATTACCATCTCTGCTCGCTTCTCGCTAATCGCCAATGGTAAGACCGATGCCTTATGGCGGCACTTTTATTACATTAAGAGGGAAACGTTACCCATGAAAGAAATGTAATTAAACTGGCATGCAGAATGTAATCAAATACAATATGTCATGATAGCTTACATGCAAGCTAATGCATTCTTAATGGGAGGTATTTCTAAGGTTTTGTATGAAACTTACAAGATTAAAAACACGTGTGATTTATTGAGAGTTCCATTATACAAAATGCGGTTTTGCAAAGCAGTTTTGAATAATGTTTTTCACGTTCAATAACAGATACAAATCATAGATTTTGGTTATGCCTTTTTTTTCACATGGGAAATCAACAAATGACCCCTCCCGCTCTGGGCGGAGTGGAAGTACCTTGAGAGTTTGTTTTCAATCAGCCCGAGGGCTATAAATTCAGTGTTTATTTAAAGACAACCTATTTGACAATTACCTTTTTTTTCGGATGTGAAATCATCAAATGACCGCTCTCGGCGGAGTGCAAGGGAGTATCAGACTCGTACTGACTAAAACCCATGCATGTTCCTTCTTTGCCCTTTGTGTTTCAGGGCCGCGGTATGTCTTTCGAACAGTCCTGCAGTCCCAGCAGGCATCGGCCCTTGCAGACTTCTTCCTGTTTGCTGACAACTCTTTGAGTCGCGCGTGGAACACGAACGCGGCGTCGACACGGCCTGTCGTCATAAGACGGACGGACAGCGAGCTAGGCCATTTACTCACCGTCCATAGTCCCGCGCCTACGGTGGCCGGGAGCCACCACGTGGCGCCCGACGCCCGGGGCGTCTCCCGCGGCGGCTGGGACGTGAGGTACTTTCGCTAGCATGACTGCTTCGCAGAAGGAGGTGACGGCTTCCCATTCCCTGTCGCTCCGGACCATGGCTTGAACCAGGGCCAGACGCGAGAGGTCCCCGCCGCAAATCGCCGTTTCGAGGAACATTTACCTATATTAAAAATAGGCAGTTTTTCTCACGAAATTTGTCCTTCACCGGTGTAGGGATGTCCAAGATAAACTAACTCAATATTTTCCAAAGATTCGAGGTCAGTTTAAACAAAGCAGTCAGTAGTTTATAGAAAATCGAGCATCAGTAAATCGGACAAACTTTTATCGTCGCTACCATTATTTTAAATCACACTATACAGGGTGGGTAAAAACTCGTGGATCAAATGAAAATTTTTGGTTGTATTTTTTTTTTACAGTAAGGTTCTGAATTTACAAATAATCTTTCATGAGACTTAAAATATATTGAAAAAAGTGCCAATACCCAAAAATCATGGTACATACTGTCATAAAAGCACTTTTGTGGTGATGATACATTTCCTAGAAGCAACCCATTTTACTCTAATTGCCTATTTAGTAAAAATTTTAGTATTTTCTTAAAAAAAAACACTCAAGTAGTCATAACTTTTAAGGAGATCAAGATAGGACTCTGCCATAAAGATATTTTTTACTGCAAATAACCTCAACTACCGCCCTGTTTCGTTTGATCCACAATTTTTTACCCAACCTGTATTTACACGGTACATTAAAGTCAGTAAGAAGTAAAATTTATTCACAGCGAACTCGAGCCAAGCTTGCTATAATGTAAAATAGTTGATGTATGGAGTAATATTTTCCCATGAAAGGAATGCGTGGTACGATTTTTGCACATTACACTTTTACAGATTTTGTGGAATTTTGGTTGTATAATTTTTAGATTGTCTTTACCATTATTCAGAAGCCCCAAAGTCTGATGACTAGTCTTACTAAAGAGCATTGTAAATCCCATAAGTGTGTTGTGAAAGTCAGAGGCAGTCGCTCCATGTAAACTACTGGTGTTCAGCTGCATCCGGTTAGACTGGAAGCCGACTATAACATCGTTGAGGAAATCTAGGGTAGTGAATATAATACTATTGATGTGATTTTATTAAGATCTAACCTATCAAAATAACGTATCATCACACCTGTAATCCGAAAGGTAAGGCAGCGGTGTACCTATAATAGTACACCCACATTTCGCTAGTTATGTTTAAGTCCCATGTAATAGGAGGCGAGCCTTTTGCCATCAACCGGGCGCAGATCCCGACTCCGTGGCTGCTACAAAATATTGTAGTAAATAGCCTTCAGCCCTTCTGAAATCCATAAAATCGTCTTAAAAATATAATTATTCAAATTCGCGAAAATATATAAGTAAACCAAATCAAATTGTTATCGTATTATTATGGGACAACTTCAAAGTTTTGAAGCTGTACTTCTAGGTGCCTAACTTACTGAGAAAAAGCCGTAATAATCAAAGACCTTAAAAGAAGAAAAAAAATCGTGTCCTTTTCTACTCCAACGCCACTGTGAAATTGAATTGACGGAGTAATGAGTCCTGGAAGAGATTTAAAGTGTTTTGAAAGTACCTACTGCGTCCTTTCACGGCACTTTTTGTGATCACTGTGATTTACGGCGCTTTTAGAATTTTTATATCTGTGGGCTCATTCTTTTGTAGTTTTCATTATAATTCTGAATTCTTGACTTTCAATAAAATTGTTTAAGTGCTGTAGGCTTTTTAATAGTAAGAGGTGTTGAGTGTTGTCTATTGAGAATTAATTTTAATTGGTTCTAGCATTCGCCCGCGGCTTCTCTCGTGTTGGGGTCGTAAATCACCCCACCGGAACGTACTGCTGGAGTAAGCTGTACCTATCCTATGTCTAAACCTTGGTAGTGGTCTACTTTCAGACAGAGTTACATGCATTTATTATGTTAATAAGGAAGTAAGGATAGAGATGGAGTCTTCTTCTTCTTTGCGACTCAAATAATACCCGACCAGTACATAGCCACCTGCACAGCTCTTTCGTTGGCTTCGTTTCAATCCTGGAAGGTGCAGGTGGCTGTGCAGGATGGGCAGGAAAGAAGGTGGGGCATATCCTTCAGAGAGGCTTCACACTGGTTGCATGAAAGGAGCCTCCTCGAGTGGCGTTAAAATTATCGCACTGCGATTAGAAACGCCCGGTGCACCCTGGACAGATAGCACTCGGTAACGCAGAGTCTTGCTGACTAATCCTTTCATCACGATGACTCAAACTCAAACTCAAAAAAAATGAAGTTATTTAATTAGCACCTAAAAATTAAAATCAATTTGAAACAAAATACTATAAATAGAATATTTAATATCAACATACCATTAAATTACTAGTAGGTACAAACGTCACTATATATCAAACGAAATAAAGATGTGTGAAATTCTTTCACACGACCAAGTACAAAGGTTGTAAAAAGACCCTTAACGAAGCCGAAAGGCACTTTGTTCTCCCCGCCATTGCCATTTTTTTTTTGTTCTAGACCATACCTGGGAACCTTCTAGTTACGGAGATATTGGGGGTCAAAGTTCCAACTTTTTCACAAGTTTTTTTTTGATGACTTGTTATTATTGTAAGATTTTTACTTTAAACACCTCAATTACCCCCGTACTATTCGGTCCATCCATCAGCACAATGTTTTGAGTGCGTTACATTGAGTTCTACCGCAAAACATGATATCTCACCCCAAAAAAAAAGTCCTTTCCCAGAAATAATTTATGCGTAAAGTTACTTAGTTTAATGTACATAATGCGGCTTTGTGAATGGTCCGTTTACACCCTGTATGTGTATATAATATAAGTGTGTGTGTTATGTCTTGTCGTATCAATTGGTAAGTGTCTGCTAATGCCATAAACGTGTTTCTGCCAATTAACCATTGAATAGGATATCACAGAAATCCGATCGCATTCACTGTACACTTCACGACCAATCAAGCTTAACAAACCAGTTTATGCGGATCTCTCAATGTACGGGAAATCTATACAAAGCGAGGCCATGTTATACTGGAAAGTATAGTTTCACCGTGTGTGTAACACAGTTATAGCGTAACTATAGGGCACGCCATTGAAGCGTGTCGTTGTAAGCACCTCAGATATTGGTAATTGGTAATCTCATTTGGAACTTATCTCATGACGAATAAAGTGCATATTTAAGGAAAAAATTGTGAGTTCGCGAGAATTATTATGTGGCAGATACTGTCATGTAGTTTTTGTCTTTGATCATGTTCTGTGTGTCATAAGTTTTGATGAAAAGATTGTCTAGAAATCTGCCTTAGTTATGAAGCTAATGTGTGGAAGCGCTAGGATAATCCCCGAAAAATTTTTTTTTTCGTTTCTTGCAATTTGCAGGTCAGTACCAGGCTATATGTTGAACAAAATATTATTCACGACCGTAACAAAGGTTTTACAGAATTATAATCATTAAGATCATCAAGGCAAGCCTATAAGTCCATTTAATCCCATTCAACGACTATTTCATGAAAAATTCATTCAATTAATTACGAGGACTACCCTCAGTGAGGGCTACCGTGGCGCTTCCCCCTTATGCTGAATCTGCTAAAATAAAAAGAGATCGCATCGTGTGAGAGAGAAAAAATACACCGTGACTTTTTAGTCGTCTTACAACGGCAGCCCACTTCATGTATCCAATGACTACTAAGCATTCATAAAAAAAATAGGCATTTATGAGTTTAAAGTTTAATAATTTAAAAATAAAAATACTATTCAACATTATGACGCATGACGTAGTTAAAACACCCTGTTGTGAGCGATGATCTACTGGAATCTATATTGTATTACTGGAAGTATATTCTCCCGTTTGACACGTAAACATCATTAACAGGATGTTTCATAATTTTTTCTAATGTATTTTTTTTTGTACCTATTACGGTAGGTAAAAAAAAAATCGCGCCTAGAACTATTTTATGTCGGGCACATTGAGTGGACCACCTTTGTAAGACGACTAAAAAGTCACGGTGTATATCTACAAGATTTAACGAATTGTTCTAGTTGCCCTGCTGTTGCTGTACCTTTTAGCTAAGTCACAACAAAAAAAAATGGTGGATGATATCATTCATAGGTCAGCCATAGTTTCGAAACAACATCAATCGCTTGATTTATAAAGTGTAGAGCTGTACAGTCAGAAGCACCAACATGTAAACACTTATCTAAATTCCAAAGCGTTTTTGGAATAAAAATAAATTGCAACTTTGAGATAAGGCCTTTTTCATTATAATATGGGTTCCAAAATAATGATTATTTCCGCATTCGTACCAACATAACATTGCAATCGAAATAGTACGAGGAAATCAGTTGAAATTATAATTCTTAAAGTTTATGTTCATTAAAATGACAGCTGTCAGGATGTAAGTAATTAAGCCGATAATTTTATTAAAACTGTATTATTTACAGTTTAATTTAATTGCCCTAATTAATACCCATATTTACATAGCGTAAAATACTGACAGCATAAAATATGCATTTGTAGTAATTATTTATGACATAAATACTCGTAAGACAGATAATTATAGACATGAGTAGAGCTACTTTAATCAAGTTGAAGAAGAACTTCGAGGTGTCGCAAGAGAAGAGTACCTGGAAGGACATAGGGGAGGCCTTTGCCCAGCAGTGGGACATACCAGGCAAAAAAAAAAGTAACTTAAGACATCTTAGTGCTCGTGACTGTACGCACGTACTAGCAATAAAATAATCTAAACAATCCATTCCGGTATATTTGTTTATGCTGTTTATTTTGGTCGACAGAATCATACGCCCTTCGAATAAATAACGATAAAAAGATGATTTATTATGTTGTCATGTTGATATATTTATAGGCCAAATATGTTGATCGAACCGATAAAAATGTAATGAAACAAAAATTATCAGTCTTCCAAGTGAAGCGTTTGATATCGGCTTCAGAGGGCCCGATCCACTGCCAACCTTCCTGAGTTCATGAAATAAGATATAAAGAAGATAGGCCCTCACACCATCATCTGCCCAGCCTTTCCTAATTTTTTGACGTCGGGTTCCAGTCTAACCGAATGCAGTTGAACACCAGTATTTTATTTGGAGCGACTGCCTATCTGACCTCCACAACCCAGTTAGTACTGGACTTTAGACTTTTGGGCCACTCACTATCTGTAACCGCTGTCAAAGAGCTACTTATGACAGCCGGTACCAACGGCTTAACGTGCTTTCCGAGGAACGGAAGACTCGGTATGTACCCACAACCTCGTGCATGAGAGTGGAGGCCTTAATCCCTGAGCTATTAAGTAGTAAAATTGAAATTGAACCTTGAGGCATTGTCAGGTCGGAATTCGAAATTCTTTACAGCAGTATCGCATTGTCCAGTCCAATACATGGGCCATCTTCCTTTGAATATTGTCGGTATTTTCAACAAAAGGCCATACATTCCGCCATATTCAACTTGGCATTATTAATCTTCAGGACTGTAAATTACTCGTACAATGTGTTCCGGGTGACGTCATCATATTTAACACCATTATGCGGTCAATCAATCATTAATATTGTAAAACTTAGTTTTCCGTAGCACTTATGTACTCATACAATAATAGATAGGTACTCTTTATTATGTTCACCATACAAATAACAGGTAAAAAATTAGATACAGGGTGTAAACAGTCTCTTCACGAAGCCTTCAACCAAGCATTATGTACATCAAACTAAGTAACTTTACGCAAAAATTATTGCTGGGAAACGACTTTTTTTTTGGGGTGAAAAATCACATTTTACGGTAGAACTCAATGTAACGCACTCAAAACATTGTGCTGATGGATGGATTGAATAGTACGGGGGTCGTGGAGGCGTTCAAAATCTTACATTAAAAACATGTATTAAAAAAAAACTTGTGAAAAAGTTGGAACTTTGACCCCCTATATCTCCGTATCTAGAAGGTTCCCAGGTATGGTCTAGAACAAAAAAATGATCGCATTGACGGGGAGAACAAGTGCCTTTCGGCTTCGTTAAGGGTCTTTTTACACCCTTTATAAAAAGGTCATACAGCGCCCTTCGCGTCCAATACAATAATGCATTCAGGAAGCTGATGGGGTTGCCCCGATACTGCAGCGCATCAGGGATGTTTGCTGAAGCTCACGTGGACTGTTTCTACACGGTGATGCGGAAGCGGTGTGCTTCCTTGGTCCGTAGGGTGCGGGGCAGCGCTAACAGAATCCTATCTATGATAGCAAGCAGGCTTGATTGTGAGTTTGTGAACCACTGCTGCAAGGTTTCGGCTGGGCCTGTCACTTTGCAGCAGTGATGTCAACATCTGTTTCTGTTTTTGTCTTTGTGAGTGTATTACTAACATAGTTTTATAAGTACTTTGTTACTAACACTATGAGTCTTGCTGCTTGAATTAAATTATTAAAAGTAAATTATATTATGTATACATAGGGTAAAGTGGGCGGTACAAGTCCCGTCACGTAAAAAGAACGCTGAGCGACAGTGAAGGGGTTGTGCCTTCGCTCGGGTATAGTCGCATCCTGTAGTACTAAGCTAATTGTTTTATAATATTAGTGTAATTGTTTTATTGTAGAATCATAATAGATACTTTACTAGCTACTTAGTACTTAAGAATAGGCTGGTATTCAAAAAACAGATAACGTTTACTTGATCGGTGAGCGTTCTTTTTACGTTAAAGGGTTATTAGTATGGGTCCAATAATTTTTAATAAAGTTCCCGATATCATTAAAAATAGCACAATTCAAAATTTTAAAAAGAAACTGACATCACGATTGATTGCAAAATGCTATTATTCAGTAAATGACTTTTTAAATGACACTGACTTATGATTGAATAATTTAATGTATTGACTAATTTAATGTAATTCAATTAATATTGACATACCTAATGTTCTCATTCACTCAATTTATCCCATTTTTATTCCAATTGTATTAACTAGATTTTATTTTTTTATAATATGAATGTTCTATGTCGACTATTTCTGTTACTATTTACCATTATTTAATTTAATTTTCAATGTAGTTGTCAATTTCATGAATGTTTGCATGCCTAAGATAAGGTAGATTGTACAAGGCTCACCCATATTAGTGTTACATCTTATATTATGTACCTGCAATCTATGCAAATAAATTTTACTTAACTTTACGTGACGGGACCTATATTAAAACTGAAAAAAAAAACTAAATTGATATTTACCTTTTTTATATTTATTTATTGATTTATTTATTTCTTCTCCATCGTTTTTATCCGACCGTCCTACAACCATTTTGTTACAACCTGACTACAATTATTGTGTTAAGTTCTTTAAGTATCCATTTCGCGGTTGGCAGACAACAAATAACTTTGCAAACTTACTTTGAGGGACAAAGAGGACTAACGGACCAAAAAGTTTGCGTCCGCAGTCATAGTTGTGTCCATAAACAAAGGAGGGATTTCGGAGACTTACCAATTCTTCTGTGGAAAGGCTAACATTCCATTCATAGAGGTCTTTAACGGATTATGACCAGATAGTCACTATAGACCGACCGCTTTAATGAGTCCTCTGCCTTGATACAGGCACATTAAGCGTCTACAAAGTCGTAACAATATCCCACAGGTTATTTGCTCTAAAATAACCATAATCCACGTAGGTATTGCGATACTAATTGAACCAATATGTGATCAACCTTCAGAATATTCCATTTAAATTGAAATCTTCGCGAGGACTCATTAAAGCGGACGGTCTATAATTGGAGGCGAGCTTTGAATTCAACTCTCTCTCTTTCTGCAAAGTTAGGCTACGTTTAGATTCCATGAAAAAATATGCCTGTTATTTTAAATTGCAAGACAAAGTCTCCTTTCAAACAAATTGAAAGATCAGTTACTACATCCTATTCATATTTAATTATTTTCATTGTGGACTAATTGTGCCCGGCCATGCGTTGCAATGCCTTTTTTTACCCAACTGCGGCGATGCCCAAAAGGAGGCTTATGTGTTTGATATGTATGTATGTTTTTTCAGAAACCTTCCCTAGCGTATGTAGAGCAACTTTTGCAACAGCAACTTGCAAATTTTAATCAGAATTATTCAAAAGAAGCTCAACGTACGAGCTTTTAAAACATCACAGTTTAAAATTTAATCCAAATTTACCAAAAAAGATCAATAGATAGTTGACGTTGGGATTTAAAAAAGTACGCACCTAAGTAGGTATGTAGTAGAGACGTTAATAAAAAAAAAGACTTTCAACACTGAAAGGATTATCTACACATTGCTTTTTTTATGAAGTAGAAAATCTCTCGAGTCTCAGCTTCTAGCAAATAAAGCTTTAAATATCTGAGCAGGCTTCATTTTAAGCCATACAGCAACCTTACGTTGGCACCACTTCAGAAAATGTCATAAGCTTTCAAAATCTCCTCGAAATATGACGTCATATGTGGCAACCATAGTGCAGATTTAATATTCGTTCATGTAAAGTATAAAATTATTCAATACAAACCAACCGGAACAAAATCATGATGAAATGAAGTTATTCCTGTTAGTAATTAGTTTTTTAATTGCAAAATATTCTATCGGTATAGTCTTAAGTCGCCGATAACTGTAATAGCGCTATCATTAACAGGTTAACTTCAGTTTATGCGTGATCATGGTGCTTGCAACAGCGCCGAAATATCAGGAACTCAAAACAAATAGTAAACATGGTAAAAATCCCGTTTTGAGTGTTAATGATAGTGTTAGAGATCATGCCAGTTTATAAACTTGAATAGCGCGATTCAGAATGTTGATGTTGGTTCTTCATTTGTGGCATAGATGGCGCTGTACTACTTTTTATACTATAATGCAGTAGCGAAGGGTAAATTTTTGTAAGAGGTAAGCTGGAGTACATATCTTTAATTGATTATATTATTTGTCTATAGAATACTGACTGTGCCATTTTTCAAACGGAAGCCGGTAGGAAGCCGAGTTGTATGGAACCTTCGCCACTGCTATAATGCCATAGTACTTTTTCTAGTGCCGCTACAATTTAGTACGTTACACATCTAAGTAGATTATTATTTAGTTCGCGTTGTCTCTTCTATTGTAATTATTGTGGGCCTCTTTGTTACAGATTCATATTATAGCTACAATCCCAAACATATTATTATTATCTACTTTAACTTCCAACCATTCGCTCCGGCAAAGCTAAGTAACTTAAGTACTATTTAAATATCCGCTAAATGTTAAAACAAAAAGGGCAAGCGCCGCGACATTGAGTAAGTGAATTGAAATCTCAGATTAAACGGCCATAATCCCCGTTCCTTTTCATGCAGACACATTAGCCTTGGGCTAACATAAAAAGGTTGTCGCGTTCCGTTTCGCGTAACTTTACTTCTAAAAATAGATACTTTGGCTTGTAAAAACTTACGGTGGTGCTAATCAAATGGTAATGCAGTGGCGTAAGTTAATATGGTTAAAGTAAGTAAAGGTATGTAGTATTATAGTCGTCGGCGTAACTGTTTCACCTCTTTTGACGGTAATTATCAGTGAATTGAATACTTTATACAGGTCCGGGGTTCAATTCCCAGGCCGGCAAAGTGTTATTGGGTTTTTCCATCAGGAATCTCTCAGTAGCAGCCACGGAGATTTGTGCCCAGTTGATGGCAATAGGCTCGCCCCCATTACATGGGACTTAAAACATAACTGGCGAAATGTGGGTGTACTAATAGGTACATCTCTGCCTAACCCTTCGGGGATTACAGGCACGATGTTATATTATGTCGAAATATTATCTTGGTACTATAGTGACAATCTATTGACTTTACACATTATGAACAGCATGTTAAGTATTTTGATCGTACTTATTAGGTAAGCAAGTGACAAAAACTGTTAAAATTCCACTCTAAGAAGAAGTTATTATGATCGATAATTGAATAGATCAATAATGATGATGATGTCTTAGGGATTTTCCATGTGAAGTACTTTGCACATTAAACAGAGTCGGCGCCAGCTCCACTCCGACTCGACTCACAGTAACGCATTGAAATATGTGTTTTATAATGTGCTTATTACGAAGAACTTTCCATTTGTTGCCAGTTAATATGTTGAGATTATGAATTGTTGATTAATTAAATGTATGATATTTTAAAGTGTTGAGATTTGAATAAATGAGAATATGGTGTTGAGATTATGATTTTTGATCTTATTTACCAATCCCGAGTGTAAGACGGGAAAAAAAAAAGTTCCCGTGGTACTACTGGATCGATTGTTAATTCTACGGGTTTTTTTACCCGTGGTAGTACTGGTAGTACCACGGGCAACAAACGGAAATTTCAACACGTCCAAATATTTTTTCAAGTAAATTGAGCTATAAAATAAAAATAAAATAATATTGCAGTTTGACAGCTTTTGTGTGGAAATTATGACGAACTGTCATATTTATTCATCAGATAATAGATTTCTGACTGCCTCGTCGTTGTTCTAGTGGTCTCATGCTACTGCTAGGCATGAGGTCCTGGGTTGAATTCCTGGGTCGGGCTAAGTGTTAATGAGTTTTTCTACCAAGAATTTCTCAGAAGCAGAGTCTGTGTTTGTGTCCAGTTAATTGCAATAGGCTCGCCCCTTATTACATGGCATGGCCAAAAACTTACTTGGCGAAAGTGAGGGTAGGTACTTTTACTTTCAGGTATACCTCTGCCTAACCCTTCAAATATTACAGGCATGATGTTAGGTTAAATGGTATGCAAAATATTTAGTGATTTTGACGGCATGTCTTTGTTTCCGTGGAAGGCTTTTAGTGTCACACATGTCCTTTAGTGTGCATGTGTCGAGACTCTTGCGCCATCCCATCTTCCTAGCTCATCGCGCTGTGCTGCTGCCGCGGATGCGGGAAACCTCAAGCTGCTTAAATGTAACCTTATTGGTAACTATATTTTCGAGCCGTTTGGGGTTGAAACTCTGGGGGCTGGAGACTTTTTTAAGGAAATTTACAAAAGCCTTGGCCGGAGGCTAAAAGTTGACATACAATATGGCAACGCCGTCAGTCCTTTGGGGTCATTACCAGTTGACACCGTAGAGGACGAGTTATTTGACGCTTTTTTAATTTATTGTTAAGTTAGTTTCTCTAACTTATTTTAGTTTAAGTGCTATTAGGTGAAAAATCAGCCCTAAATTATTATTCTGTGAGATAATAATCCGCCTTTGTATTCTATCGATTAGAACTACTTCAGAATAATTTCCTGTAGCGGCGTCTGTATTAATTTTCTAAATGAGATTTAGCGGAACAAAGTGATGCTAAAATTGAAACAAATTGGTCCTTTGATTAACTTTCAATTACATCACTTTAGCTGTCTTAGTTCGTATCTATAGAGATAAAGTCTTTGAGTTCTAATATCTTAGCTAAACTAATATTGTTTAAGGAAAAGTTAAGATATTAGTTACTTTGTTTCTTTAGATATTTCAAATTAAAGTAATCACTCGCACTCACTCGGCGTAATTTAGGGCCGATTTTCACTAGTACTAGACAGACTGTTCGATTGTCAACTTAAATAGCTGAAGCAAGATTTGAAAATGTAACTGCGCCTTTTCTATTTAGGCATGTATTCAGGTTTTACCTAAAGTTCGTGAAAACGGGCAAAGATGAGATTTGTCACTAATATTAATAGTTTTGAATTTTCAATTAGTTTTTTTTAATGGATGAAATACACATACTAAACGCAAACAAAGTCTAACACCCGTATCTATAGTCAAGTTAAAGTGATTACCTGAGTTTAAGTAATTACTTAAGCAAAAAAAAATGCAATGGACAAGAATTTAAACGAAGTAAGAACCGTCAAAATAAGCAAACCTAAGAATTATAACTTTTGTTAGTTCTAACTTCAAGCAATAATTATGGTTCATATCTTAAATAATTACTGTTACTCAAGTTATAATTTTGAGTTATTTATAGATACCGTTGTTAGGCATCAGATCTACTTCCCAGAAAGTTGTAGTCCAAGGCTTTGCTTACTGAAACATAAAATTAACCGAACACTTAGGTAACATCCCTTCCCTTCACTTTGATTAGACCTTCAGCACATTTCCACAACGTTGCACATTGCTTGCTGAAGTAGAAATTATTATTCCAACCTCGCATTTAGAATCTTCCTACAAAACTGTGCTCTGAACAAGGCAACTCCTAATACTGATACTGTTAGCCTGCATTATCCCTGGGCAAAGGCCTCTCCCCATGACTTCCAGTTGGTTCGATCCCAAGCTAATGTGGACCACTGATCGCTGGTCTTGTTCAGCTCGTCCCGCCATCTTCTACGAGGTCTGCCGCAACGCCTTCTGGCCGTGTCAGGGCTCCAGAAAGTGGCTATTTTGGCCCACAGCTCATATGAATATAAAATATGGTTATACTATTTTAGTATAAAGTAGTAGTTCGTTGGTTGCAAGCACTATGCTGAGTTTGAGGAACCTGGGCGAACATAGGCTATAAGCGGCAGCTAGCAAAAGGCTGACTTACGGGACTTAAGCATATTACAAAGACATCTAAAACAATTTTTATCCCACTTCTGATATTAAAATTTTCAATTTCCTTAAAAAGTCATAATACCCATACTTTTATGTAAAATAATGTGTTCAATTTACTTAAGAGCACACATGAAAAGCTCCAGGCAAGATAAAAGGAGCTTAATTTGACGACATTGTTCTTATTCAAGAGAAAATAATCCTTACAAACGTTATTTGAAATAAACAGTCAGTATGTGTAGATGTGGAGAGCAATATTGCGAGTCTTATTGTTTTCTTACTTAATGAAAATACTCAGTCATTTGATGTTTGTTCTGAAGAGAAAGTGAAACAAAGTTTTATTACATCGTTTGAAATCCTCGTACACGTCTCGTTTTATGAATTCTACATTTATATACAGGGTGTAACAAGACCCTTAACGAAGCCGTCAACCAATCATTATGTACATCAAACTAAGTAACTTTACGCAAAAATTATTGCTAGGATACGACTTTTTTTTTGGAGTTGAGTAAGCCGAAAGGCACTTTCCTTCACATCCCCGTCAATGCGATATTTTTTTTTGTTCTAGACCATACCTGAGAACCTTCTAGTTACGGCGATATTGGGGGTCAAACTTCCAACTTTTTCACAAGTTTTTTTTTAAAACATGTTTTTAATGTAAGATTTTTACTTTAAATATCTCCACGATTCCCGTACTATTCAATCCATCCATCAGCACAATGTTCTGAGTGCGTTACATTGAGTCCTACGGTAAAGCGTGGTTTTTCAACCCAAAAAAAACAAGTTCCCAGCAATATTTTTTGCGTTAGTTACTTAGTTTGATGTACAGCATGCTTGGTTGACGGCTTCGTGAAAGGTCCGTTTACACCCTGTATGTGTGTAGTATTCCAAAAATAACATGTCGAGAGGAGATTGTGTGTGGGTACTTTCGTACTTAATTCTATTGTTGCGAATTAGAGCGTAGGATGCATTCAACCGTAAAATTAGCTGGTAATAGAAGTTCACAAAGCTCCTCTGAAATTGATTTTCATTTTCGACCCAACGGTTTTAGAAATCAAGTTCTCATCTACGGGGTGGTAGGGATACCGACGCGAAAACGGTTACCATGTATTCAGTTCATCATTCTGAGCGGGGGGGGCCCCCCGGGTCTAAACAAAAAGCAGCTGTTCTATACATTTTGACCGTGTTTTACACTTTTGTAAGAAACAGCAGAATTTTTTAAAATAATCGATGAATAATTTCTATGTGGGGGGGGGGGGGGGCTCAGAGTGATGTACTGAATACATGGTAACCGTTTTCGCGTCGGTGTCCCTTTCACTCCGTATAACCTTCCTTATAATATCATCCCAATACAATAATCCTATATGGACGTAAGAAGTACATTATGTTGGTAGAAAGGAAGATGTCCATCTTCCTTTTTTCTCGACGATTCTCGATTTTCACGAACCCTTGACAAAGGAATATAAGAGCTACTTGTAACTGTAGCGTGAATCCTTTGCTATAGACCCTATCGACACCTTAACGACATATTTCTATCGAATATATAACATGATCATTTATTCTGGTACCCTTTATACTCACAATAGGTATACAGGGTGGGTAAAAATCGTGGATCAATCGAAACAGGCGATAGTTGGGGTTATATTAGGGTCATTTATTTTTTCAGTCAGGTTCTGAAGTTACATATAAATTTTCGTGAGACTTAAAAGACATTTAATAAAGTGTCAATATTCATAAATCATGCTACACACAGACATAAACGCACTTTTGTAGTGATGATACATTTCCTAGAAGCAACTAAACACCACTAATTGCCTAATTAGTAAAAAAAATGGTATTTTCTTAAAAAACACTCAAGTGGTCAGAACTTTTTAGGAGATCTAGTTAGAACTCTGCCATAGAGATATTTTTTACTGCAAATTACCCCAACTATCGCCCTGTTTCCTTTGATCTATGATTTCTACCCACCCTGTATAAAGGGATATGTTCAACATCTGTCACACAATGCCACTCGTGGAGGTTATTTTTACGTCCGATGCTATTTAGGTAGTCAATATTGTCCCCGATCGATATAAAGCATATTCACCCTATACTATTCCCCACTGCTGAAACACAGGCCCACTCTCTATGAAAGGGAGTGGGAAGTTATCCACCACGCCGGCCCAGTGCGGTTTGATAGGAACCAACTCAAAGCATTAAACATAAAGCATTTCAAATAAAGCTGTGATAGGCACTTTTGCATAGTCAAAAATAAGCTACCTTAGGTCCACAAGTATAATAACTGTGAACGGACTGTAGTTGTCCATTCCAAAATAGTAGATCTCATGGAGAAGTATGAGCAAGAAACTCCATGGACACTCTTTTCAAATCAAGTTAGATATTACATAGTCCAGGGTACAATATTATTGCGTCCTCTACAATATTGTTTGCACAATTTAGAAAGAGAAAAATAAACAATGACATCTTAAAGAATAGGAAAGGAAAGAATAGGCCCTATTAACCATAATAGAATGTCTTCATGGTACTCGCATTTATAAAATAATGAAATAATGCTTCTAATTTGTATACAACAAGTCGTAAGTCTTGGGCCGACACCATTGGTCCACCACTGTTCACCACTGCTAAACGTAGGACTAGCTTATAACTCATCATCCACACCCTAATCTCACCCAATGCGGGGCATAGGTCTCTCTTTATTTTCCCCGCAATGGCATCAATGTCGACTGCCCATCTCGCTGCCGGACGGCTAGCACTTCTTCTTCCAGCTCTTTGACGCCACTAGATCAGTTTACTCCACCTATCATCACCGCGCGTTGCTAGGTGTCCTACCTAGCTACATTTGACTTTGTTACATAATTACCGAAATACCGGTGCAATATTCCACTGCTTATCCATTCGAGTAATGTGTGAATGAATGATGAATTTAATGTCAAACGAAATACTGTTTTAGATTATTGCGGTCAATTCCCACTTTATTTGGTGGTAGTAATTAGCCTAAATTACATAGTAATTAATTTATATATGACACATAATTAGCAAGCCCGAATGACCGCTGTTATTTTGTTATGGTTATTGTTGTTCTAAATTCCAAATACCTAATACGAACTGACAGCAACTCTTGTGCTAGTTTTTGAATGACCTAGCGGCCTGTCCCGGATTCGCATGGATGGACAATTATTTTGCCTTAATTCCTACCTACTACCCCCCTAATTTTTTCTAGTAATAAATATATGGGATAATGTAGCATTCTAATGGTGAAAGAATTTCTGAAATCGGTCCCGTAGTTTTTGAGTTTATTCGTTACAAACATACAAATCTTTCCTCTTTATAATAAACTAGCGGCCCGTCCCGGCTTCGCACGGGTATAACATGCACGACGCGACAGCGTTTATTTTTCTATTTCTATGACTTATTAAATTCGTTATATCTATTGATTGGAATAGCCGATCTGAACAAAACAAAAAGAAATCTACATGAATTGAAACAGTCTTGAAAACAATACGATTTATTTGGATTAGGATTTAAACAGAAGTATAAATAACATGGTCTAATTTTGGTCGGTATTTCTATCAACTTTTAAAATATAAAAAGTGGTTATTGTGACATAACGATAACAGTTGGACATATAGTCGAAGTTTTTTGTAGTTATTGATATGTTCTTTAATATTGTAGAACATACTTTTGTTCTATCATCAATAGTTTCCGCAGTGCATGCGACGTAAGGTGTTTTATGGCATTTTTTTTACACCTTGGGTTACGTTACTAAAGTTTTAGTAAGGATTCCTTATCTTTTCTAGCAATAAATATAGCCTATGTTACTCAGGGTGAATGTAGCTTTCTAATGATGAAAAAATTTTTGAAATCGGCACAGAAGTTTTTGAGTTTATTCATTACAAACATACACACACACACACACATACACACACAAAATACAAATCTTTCCTCTTTATAATATTAGTGTAGAAAACAAATACCCGTTGGTACTTGACAAAACGTTATTGGAAGCAGCGGATTCGTCTAACAGTAATTAATTATAGTCGGATAACACGGGTACCAAACAAAAACAAACGAATAAAATTGGATGATAAATGAATTTGGATTGCATGAAATTGGCAATGCTTTAAATTTTTCACGAATTCCAGAATGTATGATCGTAATTACACATTTATGTAGTTTCCGCCGTATGCTATTCAGGATATTTTTGATTAAATTGTAAAAAATCACACACAGTAGGTACTCGTAGGTAAAACATAGGATGAACGGGAGACGCATTTGTTATGAAAAAAAAATGTTTTGGTAAATATTTTCATGTCTATAAAGGTGAGTATAGACTACAACATTTTCTGGAGCATTTCTGTGTAATGTAACGTTCTTACGAATGGTACAATACAGGCAAAAGCTCAGTTTCCAAAGCATTTCCATGTAATGTAACGTTCCTGCGAATGCTCGGCGTTATGTTACGGGTAAATCTTCCCTCGGGTCTCCCTCCGCGTCACCCCGCAACCGCGCAACGCCCGCACTCGTGGCTCGAGGAAAGTTACACCAATACGCTCGACGAAATGTTACACCAATATGCTCGTTGGTTTGTAACAAAGAGGCTAGCGTGCTCGACGATTAGTTCGTAAAAGGATGATACACTAGAACATATCATAGAGCGGCTCGTTGTTCTGTTACAAGTAAATTTTGTAGTCTATACTCACCTTTAGATGACTGTAATGTTTGTAACTTCTAAAAACATCATCTGCCTAGCCTTTCCCCAACTATCTTGGGGACGGCTTCCAGTCTAACCGGATACGGTTGAATACCAGTATTTTACATGGAGCGACTGCCTATCTGACCTCCACAACCCAATTAGTACTGGGTAATATGATACCCCTTGGTAAGACTGGTTGTCAGACTTTCGGGCTACTGACTATCTGTAACGACTGACAAAGATCTACAAATGACAGCCGGGACCAACGGCTTAACGTGCTTTCTGAGGTACGCAGGAAACTCGATATGTAATGGGCGGACACCCATCCACGGACCAACCTAGGCAAGCGCGGCTTAACCTGAAGATTGACCCCGAGCGGCTGTTATTATTTAGCCACGAGCTAACTCTAAAAACAAAATTGTAAATCTAGAGTTCCATTTTGAATAAAAAGAGACAGCTTTAAAATCCTAGTAAGAAAGGATAATGTATGTACTACGAAGTTCACCGACGGTCGTCCACTTGTGAACCTTATTACTTAGAGCATAAGGGTGACAAGTGGCAGACCCTCAGTGAATTCAGTAGTACATTTGACAATGCTGGCCGCATTGTTATCTCGACGCACTCTAAAAGCACAAGTTCTAGGAGCTGATTTTCGTCCTCAATAGAAACTCCTTTTGAATGCAAATGGGCCAAAAAAACTTTATCGTATTAAAAGTCAGTAGGGACTGACTGGTCATCTCTTAGCTGCCATGGTTTATTTTAATTTTTGAACTGTTGATTATATCTTTTTACTCTGGACGCTCTTAACTTGCATGTCTTAATACATTGTTCTCACATAAATGTGTAGTCTCCACATGAATGATGTAACCAAGATTTTGTAACAGCATATTGATTGAAAGGAGCGTTCATGAAGTTTTTTCCCATTCTTCTCCTTAGAGATATACGCCCTGGAATGGGCAACTACAGTACTTTCATAAGTTATTATGCCTAGTGTCTGTGACTGTAGCTTCACATGCTTTGTTTTTCTGACATTCAAAAGTGCCTGTAATGGCCTAATTGAAATAAATGCTTTGAGTTTGAAAGTTTAGAAGCGAAAAGGATCACGTGAACAAATCCGTACTTTCAAATATCAGGATCCGCTCAATACTTTGAGTTACAAACTCACATTCAAAGTTTTGCATACATACATAACATCATGCCTAATCCCAGAAGGGTTTGATAGAGGTGTACCTAATAGTAGACACACATTTCGCTAGTTATGTTTAACTCCCATGTAATATTGGGCGTGCGGATTGCCATCAACTGGGCACGAATCCAGATCCGTGGCTGCTACTGAGAAATTCCTAACTTTGCAGACGCTGAAAGTACCTTTGATGGTGCAAGACGGAGGACTCATTAAAGCGGTCGGTCTACAGTAAGTTAACTGTATCAAATACTATTATAATATTGCTTTCGTCTATCTAAAAATAACGAAGAACATAAAAATACCACGTTTATAATTCTATTCTTACTGGTATTATGAACACACAATTATTTTGATCGACCGTACACCGCGTCCTAACCAGAGCAATCGTCCGCGTCGCGCGAATACAATCATTTATTCGGAAAACCGGGATGAGCTCTAGTTCGGCGCGATGACGCAGTCGGGTTCGCCGAACAAAATAAACGCGACGATCACGTGTTCGTGCGACGATAATAGCTTTGATTAGAACACTGTCGTTGACAACTTTCTAATGAATACACGACAGCTATTTAAATAAAGATCAAAACCATTTCCAGGAACCGACATAACTCGTAATGAACAGCCTCAAACTTCTATGTTGAATGTTTTTATGCCCGTTTGCGCTAAAGTTACTAGGCAACTCCCAATTTATTGCGAAATTAATTTCCTTGGAGATAGGCGCTTCCTATTGATATATAATCTTTTAGGATGACATCTACCTATGACTTATTATACACAAGTATTAGGTAAAGTGGGTACATCCCGTTTGGTAACTTTCCCGATTCGCCAACTAAACAAAAGACGTGCAAAACAAGTGAAAAAATGTCCTTTCGTAACTATTTTAATCTTAGGTAAGGCAAAGTGTAAGGCCCGGTTTCCACCAAAGCGGAGACGAGCGGAGCGGAGAGGAGATGTGCAAGATTCAACCAATCACAGAAGAGGCGAGAAACACGATGTAGATATAAATTAATGTGATTGGTCGGTGTCCGCACGTCTCCTCTCCGCTGCGCTCGTCTCCGCTTTGGTGGAGTCCGGGCCTTATTGAGTTTTTCATCAGGAATTCCTCCGTAGCAGCCACGGAGTCGGGATCTGTGCCCTGTTGATGGTAACAGGTTCGCCCCCTATTACATGGGACTTAAACATAACTGGCGAAATGTGGGTCTAATAATTGGTACAGCTCTGCCTAACCCTTCGAGGATTGCAGGTGTTATGTTATGTTATTGTACAATATAAGCATGTGTATTCTGAATTATGCACTGAATATAATCACAGATGTCGCGGTGCTTTATGTGTGTAATGTTATCTCTTCATCTCCTTATAATATTTATTGAAATTTCAAGACTTCAATACATTTGAATATATGAAAGTGAATTGCGGTTATTTCTATTTGAATGTGCAAATTTCCACTTAAAAATCAGTACTACAAGATGCATTTTTATTGGGATGTCTTCTGTGTTTCACTTTGACTCAGATAAAAGTATATACTTAAGACAGAAATTGAAAAGGTAAGGCACCTTTCGATATTTTTTTTGTCGTGCTATGAAGGAAATAATGTAGTAATACCTTTTTTAAATTAACCTCATTGTAACGCACTCAAAACATTGTGCTGCTGGGTGCATTCAATAATACAGGAGTCGTGGAGGTATTGAAAGTAAAGTTAAAACTTGTATTTAAAAAAAAACTTGGAACTTTGACCCCAATATCGACGTGACTAGAAGGTTCCCAGGTATGGTCTAGAAAAAAGTGCCTTTCGGCTTCGTAAACCCTTAGTAAAACGCTGGGAGCTATAAATATATATAATGTAAATAGTGTTTTATTTTTATATGCATAAACCAAATGCAATGTAATATTTATCTACACAATCTTAACATTTCAGAGAACCTTTTTTAATGGCAAAACTTTTCAGAGAATGATTACATGTCATGGTAAACACACGTCAAAGTCAGTTGAAATGATTTTGCCGCCGAAAACGACCGTTATTTTTTAGTTTTTTTTGTGGTGCTGAAAAAAAATTAGGTAAGCAAATTTGAGTTTTAGCTATGTAAACTAGACTATATTACGGTTGCGTGAAACGAAAATGAAAATGAAAATTATAAGTAACACTGGGAGTATAGTTCCTACCTTTCCAACTTTTTTACAAGAGAGAACAGACGACGGGATATATACTTCCCACCAAAAAAAGGGTACTTCCCCCCCACTAACCCCTCTTTTGTATGTATTTTTGAAATCTACGACCAAAAATTTCCCAGGAACGTATCTTACTTTTTTGTTAACTCCTCCACAGGCTCGCGTTTGAATAAGGGTTAAGGATATTTTTACACCCATTATGCACTATTATGATGATGATGCACTATTACAATATCCCCTACGTAGAATGGAAGGAAAAAACGTGTTGCACCAACCCCAAGTAACATGGGACAAGGGCAGGGAGATGATGATCTTATCTCCAACGTAGGTACCTAGATGATCTAGGATCAGATTGATAGCCATAACCAAAATGAAGGTAAGCTAAGGTTGACTGGTAGAGTATGCCTTGTGGCATTAAGTCCGCCTATGTACCACTTTTGTACATGAAGTTTAAATAAATAAATAAATAAAATTCGGGCGAGATTAAATTATGTACAATATGTTTTATTTTATCCATATTCACATACTTTTTTTCACGAGTAGTTCTGAGTACCTACTTTGTATTTTTTTGCCTTAAATAATATCTTTTGTTTCTGATATTATTAATATTATAGAGACGTAGTAAATACGACGAGATCTTTGTTCCACTCACTGATATGAAAAGATATAACAATCAGTGCTAAAATAGAACTCACAATAATATAATTTCATTTTGTTTCGTTCTCGTTATAAGAATAACATATTTTATTCATTGTTCGTATTTATTAAATGGGGGTATAATTTATTATTATATTATTTTAAACAAGCAACAATGTTTGTTTTTGTTATAAGTATCATTTTTATACTTTTATATGCGTTCAGTAAATACCTGTTATTTTGACATTACGAACAGACACTTCAAATTTATTTATTTGAACATATGTAAATGAGAAAGTGTTTCCTTATGTTTGTTTGTTACTATATAACTGCTTAACCATTTTTGATAAATTTTTGTTTAAAGATCGCATGCACCCTGAAGAAGGACATAGGCATGTTCTACTTAAAAAAAAAAACATTTTAAGGCTAAAACGCCAACAAAAAAATAATGCCTTTTACTATTTACCCATATTCCAACAAATTTCAAATAAACGAAACTAGGTATATAAAGGGTGTAAAAAGACCCTTAACGAGGCCGAAAGGCACTTGTTCTCCTCGTCATTGCGATAAATTTTTTTTGTTCTAGACCAAACCTTTTTTTTTTTTTTTTACGGATGGGAAATCATCAAATGACTTCTCCCGCTCTGGGTGGAGTGGGAGGGAGTGTCAGACTCTTACTGACTAAAACCCATCCATGTTTCTTCATTGCGCTTTGTGTTCCAGGGCCACGGTATCTCTTTCGAACAGTCCCGCAGCCCCGGCAGGCATCGGCCCTTGCGGGCCCCTTCCTGGTTGCTGACATCTCTTTGAGGCGCGCGTGGAACACGAACGCGCCGTCGACACGGCCTGTCGTCATAAGACGGACGGACGGTGAGCTAACCCATTACTCACCGTCCACAGGCCTGCGCCTACGGTGGCCGGGAGCCACCACGTGGCCCCCGACGCCCGGTGCGTCGCCCGCGGCGGCTGGGACGTGAGATTCTCTCCCTCTCACGTCCCGCCACCTCCTTTGCTAGCATGACTGCTTCGCAGAAGGAGGTGACGGCTTCCCATTCCCTCTCGCTCCGGACCATGGCCTGAACCAGGGCCGGGCGCGAGAGGTCGCCGCCGCCGATCGCCGCTACGAGGACTCGGCGGAGCTCCGCCCAAGCGGGGCAGACCTCCACGGTGTGCGCCATCGTGTCCTCCGGACGATCCTCGCAATGATAGCACCCGGGCGTTTCCTCCCGCCCGATTCGGTGCAGGAACCTCCCGTAACAACCGTGTCCGGTGAGGACCTGCGTCAGGCGGAAGGTGAGGGCGCCGTGGCGCCTCTCTAGCCACTCCTCAAAGAGGGGACTTATCGCCACTATTGTGGAGTGCCCTGCACTGGGTTGCGACAGTCGCTGTCTCCATGTCGCCATGAGATCGCGTCGGAGGTCTGTCCGCTGAGCGGTGATTTGCCGCGGCAGCGGAGTTTCCCCCCGACGTAGTGCCCCCGCGCGCCATTCATGCAGGCGCGCGAGGACTATCGCCTCCAGATCCCATGGCGGCAATCCGGCTAGGAGGCTCGCCGCCTCGCGGGAGATCGTGCGGTACCCCCGGATCAGCCTTACGGCTACGACCATACCTGGCATCTTCTCGTTACGGAGATATTGAGGGTCACAGTTCCAACTTGTTCACAAGTTTTTTTTGAAGTACATGTTTTTAATGTAAGATTTTTACTTAAAACACCTCCACGACCCCCGTACTATTCAATCCATCGATCAGCACAATGTTTTGAGTGCGTTACATTGGGTTCTACCGTAAAACGTGATTATTAACCCCCAAAAAAAGTCGTTTCCCAGCAATATTTTTTGCGTAAAGTTACTTAGTTTGATGGACATAATGCTTGGTTGACCGCGGACCCTTCACGAAGCCGTCAGGCTTCGTGAAGGGTCCGCTTATACCCTGTAGAGTCATATTACAGAAACAATGGCGATCGTATCAGTTAATCATCAATTAATATGAACGACAAATGGAGTAACTCGAATCAATTCCCATTCGAGTTCCCGTTTGTCGTTCGAAATGATCAAAGCGATACAATCATTGAACTGACAGCTGTCAATTAAAATCATGGACTATATTGTGTTCTAAGTAATTGAATACGTATTTGAAATGAGATCTGTAGGATCAAATGGTTTTTAAAGTTTTCCTTTTTACCTGACTGCAGCGAAACCCAAAAGGAGGATTATGTGTTAATTAAATAAAAGGTGCAAGCAGACGGGCCGCATTCCATTTTCATAATTTTATATTCAAATGGGCCCCACCTGCTTCCAACTTTTTTAAAATTTAAAATGTGCTTGTTTTATGCTTTTCAGTTTTTTCAGTCGGTTATTTTAGTTTTTTCAACTACTTTTTTTATTTCCAGCCTTTTTTTTCAGAACATCACGCCTGTAATCCCCGAAAGAGTAGGTGATTTTATGTTTAAGTGACCATGCAGTAACCATTTTACTTTTAGTTAAGAATATCAAGATAATGTTAAGTTACTTTGGTAAATCATTTTAAAAAGAATACAATGATAACTTCATAGGAAAAGAGCCAGGTTTTTTAAATGTTAAAGTTGTAGTGTTCTGGGGAAATTTTCGGTACAAACTAAATAAATTAGGGCAATGTCTGGTGCCAGATGGCGCACGAAAAGGGTACCTGGACAGAAATGGGTTTAGGCTTTTGCCCAACAGTGGGACATTAACGGCTACTAAAAATGGTACAACCCAGTTGGTACTGGGTAACACGATAGCCCGCAGTATGACTGGGTGTCAGACTTTTTGGGCCACTGACTACCTATAACGACTGTCAAAGATCTACAAATGACAGCCGGGACCAACTGCTTAACGTGCTTTCCGAAGCAAAGAGGAAATTCGGCATGTGATGGGTCCATCCACAGACCAACCTAGGCAAGCACGGCTTAACCCAAAGATCAACCCGAGCGGCTGTTATTATTTGTTTTTATTGAAAGTCACATATTTTAATAAAAACTGAATGAAAGTAGAACAGAAAGGGTTACTAACCCTTTCAGATCTTTATTTCCCCATTCTTGGAAACAAGGACGAATATAGCGTTTCATTATATCACTTGAGCAGATAACAACTATTTTATTCAGGAAATTGGGCATTCAATTGGTTTTGATATTTTTACCCTATTTTAGGGTAGCTTTTCAGAATATTCTATTTTGGTACGGAGGATACCGACAACATTACTATAAGAGGGGGTTAGAAATTTCATTATTTTTGGGTGGTGTGTGAGGTTTATTTTAGGATTAATAGTCCTCCTGCCGGTGTGTGTCCTGATATTTGTTCACTACAAGAACTGATGGACGCTACCGAAAGCGCCAAACTAGTTGCTCAGTTCTGGGCTGACACTATTTAGATTGCCATCGACACACTAAGAAGAAGAGAATAGTCCTCCTGGCCAAATTTTGAATAAATGAGTGCGCAAACGCAAGTGAAAGAAAGAAGAAAGAAAATACATTAATTTGACACATGCCACAAGTGCACACAATATAAAACAAAAATAAGAAAAGAGAAAAAAGAAACGTAAATATAAACAAAAATGTAACCCTGTATGCCTCACTGTGTAGTTTCTGTTTCTTTACTTCCATAGTCCCAAGGGACGACAATCCGATACGACCAGCGAGGAGACGGAAGACCGGAACAAACGTGGTGTCACATCACCATCTTCCAAGCTCCGGGCTGCTACCGGAAATTGCTAATGAAAACACGTATTTACACTGCTGGGATCTGGATACGATAGGTCTTATTGGCGATATTCAATTAAAAGTCAGGGGCGTTTTACCTGCAACTGGCGTGCGTGTATGACCCGAGGCCCTAGTACGAGCGCGCGGTATTAAACGTGACGTAAGTAAGTCGATTTTAAAATTAAAAATACTCGTTTCATATACAATATTTTCATATTTTTAAGACTTAATTCATATCTATGGATGATACTGATTGTGCTTGTTGCAAACAATTTCAAAATCGACGTATTTACCTTACTGTTCGGTACGTACACTTGCAGAGTTTTTGTTTAGGTTGAAGTGGTAAGACTTGGTAAGACTGGTTGTCAGACTTTTAGGGGCCACTGACTACCTAACGAACTGTCAAAGATCTACAAATGACACCCGGGACGAACGGCTTAACGTACTTTCCATGGCATGGAGGAAACTCGGTAAGTAATGGGTTGTCACCCATCCATAGGCCAAGCACGGCTTAACCTAAAGATCGACCCGAGCGGCTGTTATTATTTAGCCACGAGCTCCTGGCTTACTGTTGTTTTATAGCAACAAAATGACGCACGTCTGATGCAGGACACCGTGTCAGAAAAACTTGTTCAGTATAAGACTACAGTTACGTTTACACCGCGCGCTCGTGCCTGGCCTATGATGCATAAACGTGGACTAACTATGTATGGTGCTTTGTAGTTTCTGCTTACCCACTTGGGAATAACCCGTGAGTTTATGTGGGAACACCTTAACAAATCAAGCAGTTCTCAATCTTCCCTTTGACAAACACAAACAGTGCTATCTCTCATGTTTGTCAAACATTCGAAGGGAAAGTAAACACAGTTACCAGGAATTAAACGGAATACAACTCTCTGATGTTTACTGTTTATGACATGGGTAGACCCCTAAAATGTTTATGTAACGATCCCAGTAGACGCTTAATTACTTCGAAAGTACGAGAAAAACATACATTTAATTAATGTATGGAAGGGTTTTTAAACACCCTATTAGTATGTTATAAGTTTTTAAACTGTCATGGTAACTAACATTAACATTAACACTAAAATCGGGATATTTACCTTGTAAGGCGCGAATTACACAGAAACGGTGTGAGGCATAAGGTGCGGCGCAGGCGTGGAATTTATAAGGAAACGAAAGAACGGCGTGCCTGCGCCGCGCCGCTTGAGTGTAATTCACGACACGTCGCCTACGTACATTTTGTATGAAAACGTTTTGAAGCGGCATCTTGCCTGCGTCGCGCCTTCACCTTACGCCGTTTCTGCGTAATTCGCGCCTAAGAGGGTACCGATTTGTCTGCTCATAACATCCACTCGCAATAACTTCAGTTTACACGTGATCATGGTGCTTGCAACAGCGCCGAAATATCGAGAACTCAAAACAAACTTACAGTAAACATGGTAATTATCCCGTTTCTAGTATTAATGATAATATTAGTATGTAGTTTCGGTACTAAAGTCGTTTTCCAGCAATAATTTTAGTTTGGTGAACATAATGCTTGGTTGACGGCTTCGTGAAGGGGTCTTTTACAACCTGTATCAGGCTTTTATGTGTGGGTACACACATAAAACAAAATGTGTCTAGGTACATCTGTATACATACATCTCTGCCTAACCTTTTGGAGCTAAACGGCATCATGTTACGTCATAAAACGTTATTTAGTAAGATTTTAATCTACCTATAAGTAAATCCTACTCAAAAATATATTAACGAACAGTACATGAGTTGTTTAAATTAATTTTGAATACTTTTTACGTGCCACAAAATAAATCTTTGTCACGTCAAAAATAAACAAAATTAAAAAAAGAAACGTGACATTTAACTGCGCCCAAAATCGTTGGACATGATCAGAATAAAATTATAAATAATCTCACGCGATCACGCTTTTTTATAATCCACAACGTTTTCATTATGACTGAAAATCCAATAATAATGCGGAAGAAAATAGATTTGATTCGTCAAAGAATGCAAGTTCTAATATTTCTTTATCCACACTTTTTAATATTCACGGACTAGGAGCCTGTTGAAAGGAACCGCTCGGTGCTAAAGCTGTGGGTTCTAATTGAGAGATTCCACAAAGCCTATTGAGCTGTTTTCCCAGCCAGGTGTAAGAGGTTTAAGTAATAAGATTATTTTTGAAGATAGTTTAAATAAACCCTTTTTTATTTAAACTAGTCGGACTCGCCCAGTGGATCATCAAAATCATGGATTCTTTTTGATACCACCGACGCATAATACAGGGTGTAAATGGACCTTTCACTAAGCCGTCAGCCAAGCATTCCGTACATCAAACTAAGTAACCCTACGCAAAAATTATTGCTGGAAAACATTTTTTTTTGAGGTGCTAATTCACGTTTTACAGTCAAAATCAATGTAACGCACTCAAAATATTGTGCTGGTGGCTGTATTGAATTGCAAACGGGTCATGGAGGTATTTAAAGTAAAGTTATTACCTTAAAAACTAGTATTTAAAAAAAAAACTTGTAAAAAGTTGGAACTTTGACCTCAAATAACTCCGTAACTTGAAGGTATGGTCCAGAACAAAAAAATATCGCAATGACGAGAAGAATAAGTGCCTTTCAGCTTCATTAAGGGTATTTTTACACCCAATATACAGCATGTAAAACACATACCAACACCCAACCCCAACAGCTTCCCATGGGAGTAGGCAGATCCTTACATACTCCTTTTGCCTCGTCCACGTTCATATGTACATCTGGTCATACACCCACGCTGGTTGCGAGTACTACGCTCCTGACCTTTTTGAAGAACCACACCAATAAGGCCCTAGAAGGACATATACTAATGTCCATCTAGGGCGTCCCCTTCCGGCGTTGCCACTCACATCAGCCTTGTAAAAACCTTTTGTTAGTCGCCTTTCATTCATCATCTCCACATGAACAAACTATCTAAGCTGATCGGTACCATTTCAATACGCACCCTAATATAGCATCAGACATTCAAACATACGCAAAAAAGCCGTAATAATTGCGATTATCTTAGGCAAATACATTTTTTGAACGAAAAGAGAACCATTTCTTTTTATGTCACCGACTCTGTAATAAAATTAGTTTAGTCTTGTTAACGTTGCTGAACTGAATAGCACTTGTCACGAAACCCAATTCATTACTTATTTCAAGAGACGTAGCACTTAGGTACAGTCAAAAGCAACAATGTTCCTAAACACTTAGCAACTATAAAAAGTGATTTTCCCGCACATACTTGGTCAGAGTTCTTACATAAACATTGGTGTTCGTAGTACTTACGTTAACGAACAAAGCATAGAACATACTGATGACAATGAAGCATTTGACAGCGTAATTAAAGTGCTTTTACGTCCATATGACGCGAATTACGTGAATTTTGCGTCGAAATGACGTTACGCGTTGAAACACATGTCCGAAATATGCACGGAAAGCACGCGTTTGATTACATTCATGGGTTGTTTGGAAAATGACAGAATTACTAGTTTATTGGTTTTTAGTCTCATAACAGTACATAGTTATTGTTTAAGGGGATCTCAGAAAAATATGGCCGTTTTCATGTTCTATAAAGTATGCCTTATTGTTACGTAAAAAATATCAAATAAATATATGTTATAACTTGATTTCAGTTTATTAATGTGACTGTAAGATAAATATATACAACTTTCTAAATAAAGAGAAAGAATTATTTACCTAGACCCCTTTTCTCGTACAAAAATCGTATACCATTCCTAATTTTACTACTTACAGTAGTGAAACATTTTTATATTAGTTAAGAATCATGTACTTAATAATTCGACAGAAGAGTTTTTTTATTATGTGCATTATTTTATTAGAAAATCGTACCAATAGAATTCCTGGTTCGCGGGTCTGTGTGCGGGTGACGGGGGGCAGACGGCCAGAGGCCTTTGTACGGTGAACCTGTGTCGCTCTCGATCGCTCGCTGCTCTTACGCGCAAATTTATTTAAGTACACTTTTATCACTGGAATATGTTGCTTATCTAGTTTAGTTTTTTGTTTTTTATTATTTAGTGTTAGTGTGGAAAATTACAGTGACACGACACATTTTTAGTTATAATTATTGATTAAAATAAGCGAAAGGACGAATTTTAGGTTATATGTCAGTGTAATCATTCGTGACAGGACACCTCATCAGCTTTTTTTATCGTGTGCCAGTACGCGTTATCAATTGTCATCATCCCTAATAGTCCGGGAGGTAGCGTTGCATTTTAGGTAGTGTTTTTACGCCGATCGGTTGCCATCTTTTACAATAGACTTCGAATGACTGATAAGTGAACCAAGCGTCAGCTGACGCACCCGTGGTGGGTGCGGATGTGGATGGTTCCGGAAGTGGTAAAAAAAAACGATTTGAAGTCATAGTACGCCGGCTGAAACTTTTTTCATAAATAGTTTACATCATACTGAGCTTAAGAAAAATCGTCAGCTGTATGGTGGAGGGGGGATTATGCGTCAGCCGCTCGCATAAACTTGTAAACGCAACACGTAAAATAAAGTTATGGTACGCCGGATGAAATTTAACAAAGTGATTGTTAAAAATATCAAAAGTACGAAAACAACAATCAGTAAAGATACAGATTATTCGAGTAATGCACAATTTCTTTCAGGATCCAGCTGACAGAAGTCCCCTGTCCGCACCCAGCCGACTGATTATTTTTGCACACGTAACAATTAAACTACAGCATTGTCAAATTTCAACCGACATAATGATAATTTAATGATAATCTCGAGAAGTTTATAGCATGTATAAAACAATATTGTACGAAAATATTTTTTTTTCTTGTTTTATTTTACATACGTGAAAGAAATACATAATATAAAATAATATCGAGAATAAAATGGAAATAACATAAACTAATAATATAAGGGGAATATAAAAAAGAGATAGAAAGATAGAAATCGATAACTTTGCCGGAATTATTCGTAATCGATAGTATCGCTATCGTCATCATCCCCAGATGAATCGTCATCAGAACTCTCTTCTGTCAGATTCCTCTCTTCATCTGTTCCTTTTTTATCAGAAAATAATATTAATATTTCCTTTTTTGTCACAGAATATACAAAACGGTTGGATCTTCGACATATTTGCGTTCGTTCGTTCGACGAGTTCATCGGAAACTCACTGTGTACGACAAAGAGACGACCTTGAAATTTAAGGGGGACAGGCTTAAGTAGCCCGAAGGTCGTGTTATGGGCTGAAGCAGCTCCAGAAACTCTCTCGAAATATGTGTTTAAAAAGGAGACAGCGTAGTAGCAATACACAATATTTTAAATTTTTATCAGCTGACGGTCTTTCCACCGCTACCCACGCAGCTGACTAATGTTTTCGTACTTTTGATAATTTTAACAATCACTTTGTTAAATTTCATCCGGCGTATTATAACTTTATTTTACGTGTTTTGTTTACAAGTTTATGTGAGCGGCTGACGCATAATCCCCCCTCCACCATTCAGCTGAAGATTTTTTTTAAGCTCAGTATGATGTAAACTATTTATGAAAAAAGTTTCAGCCGCCATACTATGACTTCAAATCGTTTTTTTTTTTTCGTTTTCAGTGTTGTCGCGAATTATGTTGGGGTTAAAAGAATTATTTTTTCCAAAAAGAATTCTTATTCATTAGCCTTTAATGCAAAAAGACAATATCAAGGCTTTACAAATCGATAAATGGTGGTAAGAGCCCCACAGGAAAATTACAAAAATTCGAAGAGAAGAGAATTAAGAAAAACGTTTACAACAAAATTCAAAAAAGGTAAAAACCAAGAAAGCCAAGTTATTTCAAGCTTCAGGTTCAGGAAAAACAGATAAAGAGTATGGAGAAGGGTGCATCAAACCGGACATGGACGGGGAAACTTATAATAAAGTTAAAGAAGCTTTTTTAAATAATTTGAAGAAAACAGATGAAGAAATGGACAAAATACATTACTCCAAAGCGACAGTGGTGAGTGGCTCGAGCTTCGACGCTCTCTACTTACCGCCTCAAACTTCGGAAAAATTATAAAGCGAAGACCAAATACAAGTTGGGGCAATACCGTGAAAGAATTTTTGTATAAAGGAAATTTGGATCATGTGGCATCGATCAAACATGGCCGAGAAATGAAAGAAAGGCCATCATTCAACTGAACGCTCAACTAAATCAAGAAATCGAACGATGTGGCCTTTTTATCGACAGGAATCTTCCTTTTCTTGGTGCCACATCCGATGGGCTATGTGGTGACGACTCAGTTGTGGAAGTCAAGTGCCCAATAACGGCATATAAAATGGGACTAAATGAAGCAATTGAACAAAAAAAAGTTACTTTTTGGAAAACTAATGAAAACGGCGAAATAGAAGTCAACAAAACTCATAGTTGGTTCTACCAAATTCAAGGCCAATTGCATATAACGCAACGAAAAAAAATGTATGTTTGCTGTTTGGGCTAATGAAAACGAATGTTTGAGAGTTGAGATTGTCGAAAAAGATGATAGTTTTTGGAAACAAAAAATGGAAGAAAAGTTGACGACTTTTTACTTGGACTGCTTGCCTCCAGAGTTGGTTGACCCTCACCATCCACGGAATTTGCAAATACGAGATCAGTACTACGTACAAAAATCAATTGAAAAAAAAACAAAAAAAAATGGCTAACGAAAAATCTAATAAATAATTTAATTTGTTTAATATTATAAATTATTGTGCCATAAAGATCTAATAAATGTTATATGTATAATAATCTTAAATAAATGAATTAATTATCTATTAGATTTTTCATTTGCCATTTTTGTTTTTTGTTACAAATTAAATTATTTAATAAGTTGTGTAACTTTTCTTCCATTTTTTGTCTAGATCTTAAATCTATAAGGTAAAATTATTTTATAATCTGCAATAATATTTTAAGAGAAAGCCTTGATGTCGTAATATAGTAATTCTACTATTGTTAGTAGATTCAGGCCTCTTTCACTCCATGTACTTTGTCCTGCTAACTTTATTAAGTTTACAGACAGTTATGCACTAAATCTAACAACAGTTTTTTTATGAGTAAATAAAAGATAATTGATATATCCAAATACATTTTGTTTCATTCACACAATTACCTTCTTAAAGTACAGAGTACCTACTGGTCAAAATTAATATAATTTTGGAGCCTAAACGTTCGACACGACATGAAGAAGAATTATCTACCAATAATTATGTATGATCACAAAATGTACGCAAGCTCCTGGACTTTATTATTAGTAGAAGCTTGAGCCGGTAGATGGCTAAGTTTAATGACTTTTACGTAATACTTATCAGGTGAAGTACGGGTAGGTGGGGTGTGGGAAAGACTAAACGCTCAAGGTCATTGAGAAGGGGTAGCCTCTTAAGAGGTTTTTTGGACGAGTACAAAACGTATCTAAAGGGTGTAAAAAGACCCTTAACGAAGCCGAAAGGTACTTGTTCTCCTTGTCATTGCGATCATTTTTTTTGTTCTAGACCACACCTGGGAACCTTCTAGTTACGGAGATATTGGAGGTCAAAGTTCCAACTTTTTCACAAGTTTTTTTTTAAATACATGTTTCTATTGTAAGATTTTCCTTTAAACACCTTCACGACCCCCGTACTCCATCCATCAGCACAATGTTTTGAATGCGTTACATTGAGTTTTACCGTAAAACGTGATTTTTCACCCCAAAAAAAAAAGTCGTTTCCCAGCAAAAATTTTTGCGTAAAGTTACTTAGTTTGATGTACAGAATGCTTGGTTGACGGCTTCGTGAAGGGTCCGTTTACACCCTGTATAATGGATCAAAAACTTACCTAATGGTTTAAATCACAAATCGGTCACTATCATTTAGTGATTTTACGACTTAAAGTAATTTTGTCTTGTATGAGAAATGACAAAATTGGGCAAAGGTCTCCACGCAATATGCCTGAGGACAGACGTCGCCGCCGAGGCCGGCCCAGACAGAGGTGGTGAGATGACCTAGACGCGCACTGCGGTGGCTGGTACGAGGTGGGGCAAGAAACTATACCTAGAAAGATATGGGGGAGGCCTTTGCAAAACATTGATGATTATTAAAAAATATGAGAAATGACTAGAGAAAATTATTTTCTTCTGTAGTTATAACCAATGCTCCTACAAATTCAGACTTAGAATTACTCAAGCCAGTGCTCAAAAACACCCACCCACCACCACTTACCCAGTTTTTAGGCTGGGAAGAAGATGTGGCGCATCAAACTCCCCGGCAACACAATACATCTAGATAGATAGATAGATAAATAATTTATTCAGTGCACACAAAAGACACACCGAAGCACAATTAAATAATACAAATTACACGACTATATAACTATTTAAAAACAAGGTGCCAATATACAAAAAGAAAAACATATTAACGAAAGAAGTATAGTAACACCATGACATACTTCAAATCAAATAACGAGTATAACAGGTTGCGGTGTGCGTCTCAAAGTTGCACTAAATGGGAGTCCAGCTCAACTTGTGTCAGACATGCACCTGACGCTGATATTCTGCTGGATCCCTAAACGTCGAGCAGACGAGATAAATTGGTGTTGTGAAAAAGTGTTATTCGTGCGCGGACTGAAATTATGTAAGTACCTATACCCTCAACTTAAATTAAGAATTTACGTCTGTCTGTTACCAACTCAGTACGCACTACGAATGAATTAATAAACAGCAGTATCTTTACATCTAACTGGTTACAGACTTAATAACCAATTCGGTAATCGAAACACGAAATGTAGCCATTACAGGAAACCTTATTGTCTGTAAGAGAGAATTTCTAGTCGAAATAGAGCCTGAATTGTTTCTCTAGATAGTAATTGGCAAACGAGTCTATTACGCCAAGGCAGGCTAAGTATCGAGTTTCCTATGATATCGATCTTAGCGCTAATCAATGGAGTAAGAATAAACGGAGACACCTTATACTTTTGTGTACCGGTCTAAGTGCTGCGTCTGTGCAAATGATACACTTTCTGTGTTTTTATAAAAGTATTATATGATAGCCTTTGTGTTTAGTTGTAACTTGTATAAACTATATTACTGTAAAGTTTCATCAAAATCCGTTTAACAGTTTTTGCGTGAAAGAGTAACAAACCGCCATCCACACATACTACTAGAAAGGAGGTGACTGCTAAAATGACGAGTAATAGAGAAGTATGGAAGAAGACAACATGCTACACCGACTCCAAATTAATTGAGTTAAAGCCAAGAGAATGATGATATCTAATGATGTAGTGTCCTATTGCAGAGCAAAAGCCTCTCGACTCCTTTCCAATTCACTCAATTTAAGCTTATTTAAACTATTCGTTTTCTTACCGATACTTATTGAAGGAGTCTAGCGTAATCTGAATATTTATTCAATTTTTTGTTACCTAGTTACAATCTAGATTTCTGAAAAACTTAGCACTGACTTTAAGAACTGCTGTTTATTTAAATAAATGTAAAATTATACCTTGGAATTAATGTTGGCTTCCCTCCAAGGTTTGCGACTGCAAATTTACATTAAGTCAATCAGAGTAGCATTATGCTTCTTTGCTAGTTAAGCTAGCTTATAGTGGTCTTACGAATCTTAGCCAGAAGGAAGCCAGAAAGAAACCAGACAATTACTCAGCAATACAGTTTCATACGTACACTGTTAAGCTCTGGTCAATCCCACACGGAATGCTGGGCAAAATTCACTAACGGAGGTATTCAAACTGGCATAAAATAATCCAGTTACTTTTTAATTATTAAAACAATTGCGCATAATTATTATACACGTATTTGCTTTAGTGTGGCCAGAGCTTTAAGGTATTGCATTAAAGCAACCATCATTTATTTTTCCTTTTCTGTGCATTTCTTGCGTCATTTACCTGTTTATTTAAAATCTAAGTAAAATATTAAGCTGGTAGTTTGATATTCAAAAATGTTCTGTAAAGCCTAATTGAAATAAATTGTTGGGCTGTAACTTCTGACAGCTTGTTTAAAAATTGTCACCCGCTGTCGCTTATATCTTGAACCAAACTCACCCATTACGAGCGTTGATTATGGCCGGATAAGTGCAGACGTAATGTTTTACTTCCGGATGATTGCTTATCGCTATGACAACGGAAAAATGTGCCTGAAATTAATGCTTTTACGCTCTATTTGCTTGGAAAACTGGGTCATATCTTGGGCACAATCTAACCCATACTGGGTGTATACGAAACCGTCAACTAAGCGTTCTATACATCAAACTAAGTAACACTGCAGAAACGGTTTTTTTTTGGTGTGAAAAAATCACTTTTTTGACTAGGGCTCAAACATTGTGCTAATGAATAGTACCTACAAGGATCATGGAGGTATTTAAAGTATTAAACCGTCTGAAAAAGTTGGAACTTGGACCTATATCTGTAACTAGAGGATCCCAAGAGTGGTCCAGAACAAAAAAAAAATTCGCAAGGACGGGAAGAACACGTGGCCTTCGGCTTCGTAAGGCTCTTTTTACACCCGGAGACGGATAGATGGTTGCTGCTAGAGGAGCATGATGAACTCTTTTCATGCAAACCCATCATAACGTTACAAAAGTTCTTTTGTGCCTATTGTTATCACCTCTTTTATTTGAAGAGAAATGGAAATCATGTTTTTTCTACTCCTACGCTGTTATTTTTTGATTAATTTCATTGCGGAATCCAAGACAGTTGAAATGGGGGGGTATTCCTCAAAGCGCAACTATTTTTAAGCGCAACCATTAACCTATATATAATAGCCAAAGGGCAACCATGATGAAAAATAGAGATGGGTATGATGGATTCATTAACGATATTTGTCATTATGGTTGCGCTTTGAGGAATAAACATATAATATTTTTAATTTAAATTTGTGAGCGGAACTAATGGTTGCGCTTCAAAGAATAATTTAGTTGCGCTTAGTTGGTTGCGCTTTTAAGAATTCCTCGAAATTGGTTCTCCGGGTCTCATCAAGCTACGTCGCCACTGCTGATTTTGGCTTTCGGTAGTTGTAGTGGTTGGGGACAAGCGAAGCGGGCTAGTCCCGAAGTAAAACCGATCACATCACAGTGTGTTCGTACCGCATGAGTCGTGACAGAACAACGTATTTTCAGCACCAGTAATTTTATTAGTACTATCACGAGCACCAATATGTAAACACTTTACAACTTTTAAAAGTGATTTTTAACTGTTCTATTTAAAATTTCATGTTGTTACAAACATGGTATTGTGGAACTCATATTTTTATGAAAAAGATCTTATCTCCAAGTTACAATCGTTATATCTCGCGAAAATTGGTGCTCGTGACTGTACTACCGCCTCTAGTCGTTGCCGGCGCTGCGATTCCATACTCTGTGGATCGATCTGCTGTCGAACAGTTCTATTGTGTTTTTCATTAAGAAATTCCCAGTAGCTGGTCGGAGTCTGGTATTTTGTCCAGTTAATTACAAAAGCTCTTTGTCTGTAACAAATGAAATGTGGTTCTATCTACCTAGAACCTCGGGGACACTACCGTCATGATTAGTGATCGGATATTGGGATGCATATTTACCTAAAGTTTGAGTGTTGACTAGTACGGAGCGCAAGTCAGTACGGGAATAGTCGCGGTTTATTTAAATAAATAAGTAGTTATTTTTTCATTTTATTGTTATAATTCAAATAATTTATGCCCAGCTATATTTAAAATGTTTTCTTTTCGATATTTCAGCAGCAAAATTTGCATTCAAATAGTTGTAGTATTTAAAAAAATATATATTAAATTTCTTGTCTGGTTTTAAATAGATTATAAATATTAAATATGATTTTGAGTACTACTTGCTTACACTGAAGAATTATGAATTTCCGCGATCCCGGGATAAAAATTGGTATTTAAAGAATCCGTTTCCACACTTTTGTACACTTTCCCGTTAGAAAACGTACTTTAGGTAAATATGCATCCGAATATCCGATCCCTATCATGATACACTATGTTACTTTATTTCTGTAGGAAAGTTTGGAAATACTTGTACTTCATCACGCAAATATTTTATCATTTATATTCAAAAAACGTGCCGCCACCACTCACTTCAATTTACTATTTTTAATTGAAACGTTCACAGACATAAATATTATGTACAGTCACGAGCACCAATATGTATACACTTTCCTAAACTTAAAAGCAATTTTCGCGAGAAATAATGATTGCAACTTGGAGATAGGATCTTTTTCATAAAAATATGAGTTCCAAAATACTATGTTCATAACAACATGAAATTTTAATCAGAATAGAAGGCGAAAAACACTTTTAAAAGTTGTTAATTGTTTACATATTGCTGCTCGTGACTGTACACACTCAAACACAATGTTCTAGAATATCTAAATCTAATTATGTAGCCAGCACAAATATTTGAACTGTGCTGGGAACATGTACTGCTATATTGACTACACGTACTACCGACGACGTGTCTTTCTCATCCCTATTATACAGGGTGTTTGGCGCATGGACCGACACAATTTTTCCAGGGATTTGGGAGGTCGTTAGCTAGGTTCTACCCATACACCCTTTGTCCCAAATGTCACGGTTGGTTACATATGTTTTTTTTTCAAAAAATGAAAAAAATGCCTAAAATGTTTCCTTTAATTCGAAATAACTTTTTTGTTTTTGGGTGTAGTGGCACAAAACAAATTTTGTTGCATTCTCCAAAGTCTTTTAAATCTAAAAACATCTTTGTTTTATACAACTGGTTTCAAGAAAATTCCTTACAAGCTTCCAAAGTTAATTTTTTTATTTAATGAATGAAATTTTACAACTTCTAAATTAATTATAAAAAAAACTAAAAGCCATTTTGAACTTAGCTTTATTTTAAAAAGTTCTTTAGTTGATACCCTTTCTAACGGTATGCTACATGTCATAGAAATTATTCATTGTGTAGTCAAAATACTAGTTAGGAGAGTCAGGGTTAAGAAAAGACTTTTTAAAGTTATTTTGTTTTTATTAAACTAAAGTTATAAAAAAGGAGGCAAAACACCAGGAGAGGTGTAAAGTAATGGGGGAGGCCTTTGCCCAGCAGTGGGACAGAATAGGCTAGTTAAAAAAAAAAGTTATAAATCTTGTTCAAATTGACCTCCTCCATTTCGTATGCATGCACGACATCTGTTTCTTATTTCAACTGTCGTTGGACGTAGTCAAATTTCTTCTTTCATAGTTTAGAACACGCCGGTTATTCGTTCAATCAGAACTTCCCTAGTGGGTATAGAATATGGGCTGATGAGATTGCGTCCAATAACACCAGCCCAAACGCTTCAGTGTCAACGTTTGGGCTGGTGTTGAAGTGCCCACTAGGGAAGTTCTGATTGAACGAATAACCGGCGCGTTCCAAACTATGAAAGAAGAAATTCGACTACGTACAACGACAGTTGAAATAAGAAACAGATGTCGTGCATGCATACGAAATGGAGGAGGTCAATTTGAACAAGATTTATAACTTTTTTTTTTAACTAGCCTATTCTGTCCCACTGCTGGGCAACGGCCTCCCCCATTAATTTCCACCTCTCCCGGTGTTTTGCCTCCTTTTTTATAACTTTAGTTTAATAAAAACAAAATAACTTTAAAAAGTCTTTTCTTAACCCTGACTCTCCTAACTAGTATTTTGACTACATAATGAATAATTTCTATGACATGTAGCATACCGTTAGAAAGGGTATCAACTAAAGAACTTTTTAAAATAAAGCTAAGTTCAAAATGGCTTTTAGTTTTTTTTATAATTAATTTAGAAGTTGTAAAATTTCATTCATTAAATAAAAAAAATAACTTTGGAAGCTTGTAAGGAATTTTCTTGAAACCAGTTGTATAAAACAAAGATGTTTTTAGATTTAAAAGACTTTGGAGAATGCAACAAAATTTGTTTTGTGCCACTACACCCACAAACAAAAAAGTTATTTCGAATTAAAGGAAACATTTTAGGCATTTTTCTCATTTTTTGAAAAAAAAACATATGTAACCAACCGTGACATTTGGGACAAAGGGTGTATGGGTAGAACCTAGCTAATGACCTCCCAAATCCCTGGAAAAATTGTGTCGGTCCATGCGCCAAACACCCTGTATATACAAATAAATAAAATTGAAGTGTCTGTTTCTAATATCAAAATAACAGGTTTTGACTGAACACCTATGAAAGGATATACGGAACTTAAAACAAAAAAAAAACACGTTTTATGGTAGGACTTAATGTACTCAAAACATTGTGCTTATGGATGGATTGAATAGTACGGGGGTCGTGGAAGGTGCTTAAAGCAAAATCTTACATTAAAACATGTATTTTAAAAAAAACTTGTGTAAAAGTTGGAACTTTGACCCCCAATATCACTTTAACTAGAAGGTTCCCAGGAATGGTCTAGAACAAAAAAATGATCGCAATGATGGGGAAAACAAGTGCCTTTCAGCGTCGTTAAGAGTCTTGTTACACCCTTTATGATCACACTATGAAATTCTCAGAAGTAATAATAAGTATCTCTCTTTATCTTACCAATTAACCTTCAAAATAAATACTGCAGTGCATTGTATCCTTGCCTTACTAACTTTGAACAAATTAATTGTCAATAAAGATGGAGAGTCCTGTGGGACAATCTGTCTGTGTTTTACTATGTTATTGATTAATAGACAATTTGTTGCGTCCCTTGAGATCTAATCAACGTTTTCAATCGTGATACCAGATTTTTCCTTAAATTTAATTTTTCCTTAAATCCTCTTTATAAAATTGTGACGATTAATATGCAAATTCATCTGCTACATCGGCTATCGGTCCTTCACAAAAAGTGGACGGTCTACTGCCACTTCAGCTCAAAACCAAGCCTGCAAGCCTACAAATTATGTCTAACTCCAGTTCTTTTCTACACCGTGACTTTTTAGTCGTTTTACAACGGGAGCCCACTTCATGTTTCCAATTACTATTAAGCATTCATAAAAAAAAAGTATTTATGACATTTTAATAATTTAAAAATAAAAATATTATTCAATATTATGACGCATGACGTAGTTAAAACACCCTGTTTTGAGCGATGATCTACTGGACTCGAGCGCTGGGTAGGTATATTCTCCCGTTTGACACGTAAACATCATTAACAGGATGTTTCATATTTTTTTCTAATGTTTTTTTTTTTATTTTTCTCTGTACCTATTACGGTAGGTAAAAAAAAAAAACTCGCCTAGAACTATTTTATGTCGAGCACATTGAGTGGACCACCTTTGTAAGACGACTAAAAAGTCACAGTGTATATCACATTAGTATTATAATATAATTTGGCATCTTATTCTTAAAACAAACTCCAAGCAAATTTCTCTTTAGCGTGCTATACGTCAACGTATGCACATGAAATCAGTGCAAATGGAATCATGTGTCAATAGAGTTAAACATAATCCCATATTAAATACTTATTCAATTACATTTCAATTAAGCTAGCATTATTAAATTAGTATTTATTAATTTATTTAATTGGATCTCCAACAAAAGATACACAGATACAATATAGGTCACAGTTATACAAAGGTTCTTTTAAGTGTGATCCTTCAATTACAGGAGACTACAGCATGCACATAAAACTAGAAGTTAACACAGAAATTAGAAAAAAAAACAAAATAAAAACCAAAATAATAAAAAGCATTTGATGACAAAAAAATATCATAAGTACTAAAATTGTTTCACATAAAAATTATAATTATTATTCTACATTAATTGCAGTGGTATTTTTTTTTTGTATTTAGAAATTGGGAGGGTTATGTCCATGTCAGATTGCTTTGACAATTCATTGTACTGCCTACAGAGTCTTGGGATAGCACACAACTATCTGACATATTCGAAATTGGAAAGTCAAAATGTCGTGAAACACAATGAGCGTGATGATGGATTTCCAACTTTCTGCGCTGAGAGAAACGTTCACAATCCGGCAGCACGCTCAATGTCGAGATTACGGCATTTCAAATTCCCATCGTCGTCGATATGCAGACATTGTTGAAACTTTGAGGAAACTAATTCAATTAGTTTCTAAGTTTGTTACACTAAGATTCAATTATAGTGGATTTAGCCAACGATTCCTGGTACCCGCGTAATAGGAATTGCAGGCTTTGAAATCCTGCGTTGTTGGTTAAGTCAAAGAAAACTTGGAAATGATTCGTCGCATTCTTTTGAATTGTTGCGTTTATTACAACCAAAAAAAAACATTAATTGTTTGCTGCAGGGCAAATAAAAAAAAAGCGCAAATCTTTATTATCAGTGGGATAATAAAAAAATAAAGAAGATAAAGAAAAAAAAAATTTTTTTGCTGCCATCATCTTCCTACCGTTGTGTCAATTTATTTGATGTCGACGCTGCATATTTTCTTTTTCTATACTTCTCTATTGGCCATATATCATCTTCTTGAGAAGGAATATTTTTATAATCATTTGACGCGGACAAAGATCGCGGGCTTCAGCTAATCTTCAATATGTCACTAGTTCAATATGTCGCTAGTACAAAATTTCACTAGTTCAATATGTCACTAGATCAAAATGTCACTAGTTCAACATGTCACTAGTTCAAAATGTCACTAGTTCAAAATGACACTAGTTCAACATGTCAACCTGTATAAACGGATTTATTACTAGCTCAAAGCAAAGAAGCACATTAATAATACCTCCATCCTAAACGACTGGCTGAGAACAATGGAAAATGATACCCTCCCTTTGTTATGGGTGTTTTTAAAAGGTTTTATTGTTATTGTTCATGCATCTGGTCATAACCAGATGTATGGACAATGTGAAATGTGGGCAAGGCGAAAATAGTATGTTAGAATTGTGGCAGATGGCATTTTTGGTTTCTGCCTACCCCCGTGGAAAAAAGCTTGAGTTTATGTATGTATGTCTGTATGTAAATGACTAAATAACCCTCACCGTGTTTAAAGTTAAGGCGATAGTCTTGACGAGCAGAACTCCGAAATTCACCGCAAAAACAAAAACACATCGTGTGAGCGGGGACCTCCCCCGTCGACACCTAGTCGTACTTCAATTATTTGAGATGATGCTAAAGCTGCTCTACCTACATATTAACGGACTTAAAAAAAGGAGGTTATCAATTCAACGCTTATATTTATTATTGTTTCTAGGAACCATCAAATAAAGACTAATAAAATAAGTTTTTAGATTTTTTCGGTATTTTGAAATTCATGATCACATTTTTTCGAACATTTTTTTTTTTGGCTTTCGATAATGGAACATGACGCCTAGCCACTGCAAAATTGTTACTATAACTAATAAGGAGTTATTTTTTTAAGATCTTGGACATTTGCGCGAACGGACCTATCCGTGAATAGTCATTTGTGCGATACTGATACTTACGCGACAGGCACTTGCGCAACTAACGAAAATGACGTTAAAATGGAAATTCAAAATGAGATCAAAATGAAAATACAAGATGGCGCCGAGGAAAATTGTCGGTTTTTCTTTCAGGGTGTTTTGGTGTATTGAAATTCAGGCAATAAAATAGTGAAATTTACTATCATTAATTTGCACTACTTTTTGACTTCACTACTTTTTTCTCATTTTGACGTCATTTTTGTTATCAGCAACCCCGAAAACAACGAAAATGACACCCATGACGAAAAAACCGAATATTTTCGTCGGCGCCATGTTAAATTCTCATTTTGACGTCATTTTCGTTATCAGCAACCCCGAAAACCACGAAAATGACACCCATGACGAAAAAACCGAATATTTTCGTCGGCGCCATGTTGAATTCTCATTTTGACGTCATTTTTGTTATCAGCGACCCCGAAAACTACGAAAATGACACCCATGACGAAAAAACCGAATATTTTTGTCGACGCCATCTTGAATTTTCATTTTGTAGTCATTTTCGTTATCAGCGACCCCGAAAATGACACCCATGATGAAAAAACCGAATATTGGTGAATGCGCATGTGTAAAAAAAATTGAAATCAAGATGAAAACGTAACCCTTCTATTCTTTGCAGTCGGTTAAAATAATTAAGTAGAGCAGCCTGCATGACATAACATGAGCGCAACAGCATGATTGTGCGAGTGAGAAGTCCAGAAAACAATTGACGATATTCCGACGTCCGTCTACCTCGACCGCTCGGCGGTCACTAAGGAAATATGGCAAACGTTTTTGTATATAATATGGGTGTTTTGGTTTACTAATAATTTTCAGTTTACGTTAATTTTAGTGATTTTTTTTATTTTGTCGTGTCATTCAACAGTGGCCCTACCATAAAATCGAATAATAACACAAATCCAATGTCAGAAACTACGAATTTTTTGAGAGCAAAAACCGAGAAATTTGACGATATTAGCGACATCAAATTAAGAAAATAAAAGATTTTTTACAAAAAGTAACGAACTGAATTTGAAGACAAGGATGTAAAGATATTTATTGGTTCGATAGATTTTGCGATTAAGCCTATGTTGCCTCGGAAAGAGTGCGGAAACTGTCCTCGGACTCGCATTGGGCGCGAGAGACCTCTTTTCAACGCCAGATTTACGCAACAAGAGCGAGTTTAATGAACTTTAAAAAAATACGTAGTTATTAAGCATATAACCAATATTATGGTGCACTAAAAATAATTTCAATTCCTTTAGGACTTTAGTCAAAAAAACATTGTAAACCTACGCGAATATTTCGACGGGCTGTCAATGTTCCCAGACTGGAGCCTTAATAATCTCGTAGAATACAATTGGTTTAACTCCGCCGGTGCTACGAGGCGTAGCGTCGCTCGTAGCAAAGAAAGGTTTACCTCTCTTTGCTACGAACAGCGCTACGCCGTAACCCATACGGCGCTACGAACTTTGGCACTTATATTTTTACTTTTTGTAATAAATTTAAATCAGTGCCGTGATAGTGTCTGAATATCTAATAAACACGGTTTTTATGGGCTTAGGGACACCATAAGTATCACTAAATGAGATAGTAAGTCTTATTTAGTGGGCATTTTATTGGTAAACACGAGCAATAAATTCTTTTATACGCTCGGAAACATAGCCTATCAATCTATAGTGAATTCCAATATAAACAGCCGGTAATCCTAGATCTTATCTTTGTCGCAAAGAGGTCAGTAAGCAAGTAATAAACTTTTGTGTAACTGTCAGTGCTATCACAACTCATAAACCACAGAACAGATTACGTTGCGGTTTGCGTTTAAGAGGTAACAGGGCCTACAAGGCCGAGGTAGGTATTTGAAGAAACTATTGCCGTCGCGCTGCGTCAAGCCTGGCCTCGTGGAGTGCGATAGGGATAGCAGATTATATCACAGAAAAATTGACGAGATTGACGTTTTGTATTCCCCTTTTTTCTCGTTTAAAATTAAACCAATTCAATTATTTTTTTATTAAAATAAAAAAGAGTATGTCAAAGTTCCTTTAAATTTTTGTCATGATAAAAACTTTTTGAATTATTCTGGTAGTCCTGTAATCACGGCAGTAAAAATGGGTCATTTTTGGAGGGTCATAATAATATTTTCCTGGCTTATTAGTTGCTGAAAAAAGGGAAATGACAGGGACGTGTCTACAGTATACCTCGTTTAAAAAAAAAATATATATAAAATAGAAAAAAGGGGAATACATTTGTATGGAGAATCGCAGCCCCTATTCCCTCTTAATCAATATAGCTGGATGATGTTGTTTAGGTAATGCTATACATTTCATCGGATGAGTGCGTTCGATGAGGCAGTATTTGTTGAACAACAAATCTCGAAGCAATTACCTACTTCACAGGCTTTCATTTGGTTCGTGCTGATCGGCAAACTCCGTTTGGCATAACATAAAAAAAATGGGTGAGTGGGTGGTGGGTGGTGTTGGTGGTGGTGTGTGGATGGAATGGGTATAATAGGTGTAATAGTACTCTTAACGAAGCCGAAAGGCACTTGCTTTCTTTCTTTCATTGCGATATTTTTTTTTGTTTCTCGACCATACCTGGGAAGGGTACCTTCTAGTTACGGAGATATTGGGGGTCAAAGTTCCAAATTTTTAATATTCATCACCACAATGTGTGAGTGCGATACATTGAGTCCTATCGTGAAACGTGATTTTTCACCCCGCAAAAAAAAAATCGTTTCCCAATAATTTTTGCGTAGAGTTACTTAGTTTGATGTACAGAACGCTTGGTTGACGGCTTCGTGAAGGGTCCGTTTACACCCTGTATGAGGGTCGGCGTGGCACAATTCGAGGTATGCCGAGCAACTTTTTCCCGAACATAAATCTACATTTAGCACGCTTTTAGCTGTAGCTACTACAAATAAAAGTCTAACATGTCTGTTAGAGCTCTATATACACTAGGATATATGTGTATCCAGTTAATAAAGTATATGTTTGCCAAACTGTAAGAGTAACAAAAATCCATCCATCCATCCTCACAAATTTTCGCATTTATGATAGTAGTAAGATAAGATTCAAGAGATATGGTTATTAAATATAATTTGAATTAAAATAATTAAAAATGAATGAGGAAAAAAATTTTTAGGTTTAAATATTTCGTTAGAAGCAATGAGATTTAAGTAGTAGTTAGTTTAAACATAACATCACGCCTGTAGCCCACGAATTGTTAAAGCATTGGCAAAGCTATACCTAATAGTACACCCACATTTTGCCAGTTATGTTGGAGTCCCATGTAATAGGGGGCAAGCCTATTACCAACCACCGGGCACAAATTCAAACTCCTCAACTAATGAGAAATTCCTGATGGAAAAACACAATAACACTTTGCTCGACCCGGGAATCGAACCCAGTACCTCATACTTAGCAATCGCACTTGCTACTACTAGTCCAACGAGGCAATCTTAGTTTTAATTTCTTAGTCTTACTTTTAAGGTTTTTTTTGTACTAGCGTTAGTAAATATATACTTTTCATTATTAATTTACCAACAGCGCCCTCCAGAAAATTTTATGAAAACTCGATAATATCAATGCAGCACTCTTTTTACTCATGCGCCGTATAATAATCATAATTCACACGAAATAAACTTTGCGCTTTGGTATAAAATGTTATACGAGCCAAATAATTATGATACTTTACGACGTCCTTACGTTTAGACAATAAAGCGAGCCGTTACTTTGAGAGTCTATAAGCAGTTATTGCTAATAAAATCTAAGAAGATGAGTAAATGGGGTAAGGCAAAATTTTTCTTTTGTGATTTTAGGCCGAAGTTAATCTCTATACTACTTATTTGTTTGGTACACCAACAGCAGTACACTCACGAGCACCAATATGTAAACACTTAACAACTTTTAAAAATGTTTTTCTCCTACTGTTCTGATTAAAATTTCATATTGGTAAGAACATAGTATTCTGGAACTCATATTTTTATGAAAACGATCCTATCTCCAAGTTACAATCGTTATTTCTCCCGAAAATTGCTTTTAAATTTAGGAAAGTGTAAACATATTGGTGCTCGTGACTGTACATACTAAGAATTAATTTGAAACAATAAAAATAACATAAAAGTGCTGGTATGTATGCCTATTATAGATATACTCGTACGCAGCAGACCTAATAATAAAGTCAATTTATATATTTTTTAAAGACAATTTGAATAGAATATAAAATTTACTTAAAACTAAATGAGATAAAAAAATATATATTTCTACTTGATGGAATATGTGGTAGTTTTGTTTTCACGAATCTATTAAGAAATTAATGATCGAAAAATAATCGTCATTACCTATAACCTGTAACGTACAACCCTAGAAAACTCCAGTATCTAATCGATCGGGCCAGCTGATTAAATTTTGGCGACTAAGTTGTTTGTCCCATGGAGAAAGTGGCTCAGTGTGATGGACTGTCTATACTACATCCTTTAAAAATATAATGGGTGTCAAAGTACCCTTACCGGAGCCGAAAGGCACTTGCTCTAGACCATTCCTGGGAACCTTTTAGTTACGGAGATATTGGGGGTCAAAGTTCTCACTGTTCACAAGTTTTTTATAAATACAAGTTTATCATGTTATAACTTAATTTTAAATACCTCCACGACCCCCAAATTATTCAATCCATCCATCAGCACAATTTTTTGTCACATCCTACCGTATAACGTGATTTTTACCCCAAAAAAAAAGTAATAATTTTTGTGTAAAGTTACTTAGTTTGATGTACAGAATGCTTGTTTTACGGCTTCGTTTACACCTTTTATGATCAGATTTTTCAGATGCACGCTGAATAACTTTATTGGTGACGTGTGCACATGGAATGAAAGAAAAATGAACAATCGCTCTAGTGAGCAGTTCACTCGAGTGAAACATCTGATATCGCCCGTTACTGCACGTATACATGCAATCTTTTTGGATGTCAGCCAATTTCATTGTACCGCAACTTAAGTCTATGTTGCGGTTCTGTAATGCGGCTTAACGTACCTTAATCCATTTTATTGTTCCCGTTGCATAATATTTGTAACAGAAAATTTGCTCTTTTATATAAAATTGTGACTTTTTTTTAATAAAATAGATCGGTCTTTCGCGTTGGTAAGGGGTCATCATCTGCCTAGCCTTTCCCAACTATGTTAGGGTCGGCTTCCAGTCTAACCGGATGCAGCTGAATACCAGGATTTTACATGGAGCGACTGCCTATCTGACCTCCACAACCCAGTTAGTACTAGGTAATACGATGCCCCTTGGTAAGACTGGTTGTCAGACTTTTTGGGCCACTGCCTACCTATAACGACTGTCAAAGATTTACAAATGACAGCGTCGCGTTGGTAATGGGTAAGGTTTAGTAATGATTCTTGCTGCTATTCCTTTGTTTTTTGGCCTCTTCTTATAGTCATTAGGAAGATAAATATTGCCTATTTATTTATTAATAAACTACCTGTTGCCCGCGACCCTCATCCACGTGAAATTTTTTTATATTATAAAACTTACTATTTTCCCCGTTTTTGCAACATTTTTCATTGATTTTTTTGCTCCTATTGGCCGTAGCTTGATGTTATATAGCCTTCTTAGATAAATGGGCTATCGAACACTAAAAGATTTTTTCAAGTAGTTCCTAAGATTAGCGCGTTCAATCAAACAAACTCTTCAGCTTTATAATATTAGTATAGATTTATTACTTCAAGCAAAGAATACAGAGACAGGCTTATTGCCATACGCATATTCTACCAGTCAACCGATACCAATTTATGTAGGTACATTCGTATGATGTCAAGATGGTTGGATATTTGTCCGTATTTATGCAAAATGGAACCACACGACAAATTCCGTTTTTTAATTTTTTTTAAGAATACTATTTAAAAGTGTTTGAAATTTCTTATACAGGTTTACAAAAGGAAAACAGGTTTACAAAAAGCAGAACAGAACCAACAGCAACAACAAACGTTACGTATAATGCAAAACCGAACCACAGTATAACGGGACTTGATTGTTCAAACAAATAAACGATATTACTACCATGTCATTTTATACAAAACTGATGCACACTTACTTGGTACCATTATACTTTACACATATTTCTATTATTAACAATTATTTTTAATACACCAAATGGAACCAAGTTTCTGTGGTATCGTTATGCGTAAAGTAAATTCATAATTTAATTACTAATATTTTGTTGCCAAAATTGAACCACAAGCATTCGGTTCTATCATGTATAAATAAATATTGTAAAACAGTAGATCCTACTAGTATGTGATTTCGAAGTTTCAAAGTAAAACATCAAACATCTGTCAAAATAGATGACATTAAACGAAGCAGTTCGGATGTGTGACGACCGTTTTTTCTCCGCGAAAAAAGTTTTATTGTTTTTGTTAATTTCTTTTAAAATTAAGTGTGAAAATGTTGAGTAGAGGCAAGCAATTGGTAATTAGAGCATTGGAGACGAACACCGAAGATGATAGTCAAGTAGTTTTGTTGGGAGCCTGCTGTTTTGCCGAAAAGATTTTGACCAAATTTCATTACCCAAACAAATTTTACCAACTTTTTTTTATACCATTGCAATATTTCGAATGATTTTAGTACGCATATTTTTATTTGGTCAAATTTTTACTTGGCAAAATATTACCAAGTATAATGTCATTATGGCATTTGGTCTTTACTCAAATGGTTTATTAGAGCAAACAATCTTCAGACAACAAACGTTTGGTGAAATGATTTGTTAAGACAAAAAATATTAAGGCAAAAAAAGGGTAGGTTAGGTTAGGTTAAAACTGTGACCCCCTACGCAGAAACGACTTTCATTAATAGAAAAAAGATTGTTTTTAGTAGGTTACCCGGAACTGAACTATTTAGATTAGGATAATTACTTATTTTAAAAAAAATGGTTAGGTTAGGTTAAAACTGTGACCGACTACATTATATAGAAAAAAAAATATGGAAAAAAACGCTACTAACTAAAAAAAAAAAAAGTTAATATTCATATTATTATAACCTGTTTAGAATTTGTCTTATTTGATTTTGCGTAAAAACTGTTATTCCAACTGAAATATTTGACTAAATAAAAAATGTTAAAAGTACTTGTTGGTAAACAAGTTATAGTTTAAACGTTCACTTCCCAAACATTAGGTTTGCGTTACAATTTTTTGTGAATAGATTTTTTGCTAAGTAATAATTTGGCAAATGAAATTACGCGAAAAATTTTTTGGGTAGTGAAAATTTGTCAAATGCCTTTCGGTCAAACAAGGGAGACCCAGTTTTGTTTAATGCATTTATATATATTTTTTGTGAATTAAAGCTTTATTACGATAATATAAATACATAGTTTCATTTATATCAGTTAATCCCTGGGTTGTGGTTCTTTTATGTATATAAGAAAACCTATCAATTAGTAAATGTTAAAAGGAACCACATGCACATTTACTTAATTATCTAGAAAGTTTAAGAGTATTCAGAGCAAATTTATTTACACATACATAGATAAGTAATTTATCTATAAATTTAAATAAAATAAATAGTAATTACACTTCATCTAACAGAGCTGCACATGTTTTTGTAAATTCTTTCATATCTCAAAAGTGAGTGTTTGCTGGGTGGTTCCTTTTTGCATAAATACGGACATTTTATCCTTTTCTTCCTAGATGATTGATGTGAGCTTCTTATGTATATTAAAATCTCTGTATTATGGCAAACTAGCTATTCTTTTATATATTTTCTCGACATAATGGAAACAAATCCGTACCAATATTATCAATGTGTAAGTAACTCTGTCACTCTGTCGGTCTGTCTGTTCGTTTATTTATTTATTTAAAATAGGTACGCCAACAGTACATACATTTTACATTTAAAAATAAAAGTATACAGGTTAGGGTTCTTATGTAGGTACTAATTATAGTTGTACACAACATACTGTCAAGAAAATACAGCTATAAAATCGTAAAGTTATAAAAAAAAATGTAACATAAAATAGAAAACATGACAACTTTGACTTAGACTAAAGAAGAGATGAAAAAAAAATATTACACTAGTAACAATAGTAGTTTATACAAAATAACAAAATATGCAAATAAAATCTACCTTATAGCATACAGATACATATGACCTGTGATGGATAGGATACTTTTCGTCCTAGTAGTACGTACGGTCGTATGTGATTGCTTCGTCTGGTAGTAGCGCGACTACTGAGCATGAGGACCTGGGTTCGATTTCCAGGTCGGGCAAATTGTTATTAGGTTTTTCCATCAGGAATTTATCAGTAGCTGCTAGGGAGTCTGGAATTGTTGATGGTAATAGGCTCGCCTTCTTTTACATGGGACTTAAACATTACAGACAAAATATGGGTGTACTATCGGGTACATCTAAGCCTAACCGTGTTACGTGTTTAGTACGTTCCCAAGGCATAATTTCAAACTTTAGAGACGAAGCCGCGGGCTAAATCTTGTATTATAATAAAAGTTAATACCATAATCCAGATAAAACAAAGTATAAATATATCGTCATCCCTCCATGATATCGGTCTCGTCACATTGTTTCTTCATATACATACATATACGTACGAAGCGGACTTTCATTGTTTAAAGCTTAAACTGTAATCCTCGATTAAATATAGCCGCTTTTCAAATGGAAATTATTTTACATTTGACAATTTTGGTCAGGAATTGTATTTAGGTGGACCATGAATAATAGTAAGTACCTATAAAGGGTGTAAAAAGACCCTTAACGAAGCCGAAAGGCACTTGTTCTCCCCATCATTACATTTTTTTTTTTGTTCTAGTCCATACCTGGGAACCTTCTAGTTACGGAGATATCGGAGGTCAAAGAAGAATGGCAAGAGCTTAAGCAATCTGGGGACCACACTTAGAGCTCGCGTACATTCGTAAAAAGACTCCCAAAAGATAGGTCTCGGTCAAATTAAGATAAAAGGTAATCATAGCATATTTTTATAATCTTGGATTTGGCTAGAATAACATAATTTATAAACCCACTTGTCGCGTGGGCAAAATCAGAACTAATACCACCATCTTAGTTTTCAATACATTTTACAAATGTTTAGAAAGAGCGCTCTCCTGTCAACCTCAATGGAGCTTCCAAAGATCCATGTAACACTGTAGGATAGACAATTACGTCAGCCGCAAAGACATTCAAATATAACTTTTAAGTCTCTTTGGTCAGCCGTAATGTCATTCAAAAATATTTTCATTATTATATATCCAATATACCTTATACTTCATTACAAGTATGTAGAATTTAAGGACTGTCTAGGTATTTAGCCTGCGGAGCCCGCACTTGCATAACCCATCACATTGTCTTATGATTTTGGTCGGCTTATTCTTTAATGGCGCAATTACACTAATCGAAAAACAAACAATGAAGCTGGACGAGTCTGCCCGAAGACGGACGTACTCGACGGCGTTTTTTTACACTTGGTCGTTTGACGAATTCCATGGACAATCGAATTCGGGCGAAGGACCATGTGTAACTAATTGCGCCATGGACTAGGGCAAAAATGAAACATTAATTACAAGTTGGATAAAACATTTATTTTAAGCAGCTAAACATTATAATCTTATAACAACTTCTTCAAATAACTGAGCGACCGGCGGCGCGGGCATGCCATCATCATCGGCATTACCATAATCATTATATGATGCTCCTCGCACATACTAGCAGCAACTGTACTGTTTATGTTTATGGCATTGTTTTAGCCTCTATCATATCTATACACCTTCACTGTACGTTTCTTTTGATGTATAGTTCACCACGAAACAAAAAAAAACTGTTAAACTAATAAAATGCAAACTATCCACAACAAAACCACACATCTAGATTTTAATTGATCAAGACAGAGAAGTGACAATATTTATGACATTTATGACATATTCTGTTTTCATAGATGACATAGCTTTGAATGTTGCCATTTAAGCTAAATTCTCCAAAAAAACGTTACGTACGTACTTTACATTTTTAATATCAGCAGTCACTAATTAATCATTTATTTAGTAACATGATAATTTAGTATCATAAAACTTGTTGCGAATCTAATAAGAGGCTGACTTAGAAGCAAAGAAAGCATGTGTTTCCAAAGATAGGAGGAGTCTTACTCAAAATGGCTTAGATTAGATGAGACAAAACAGATGAAATATCCCAGCAATGTAAACGGCTTGTCTTATAATACTAGTTAGCAAACGTCTCATGGTACTCACTATTACTACCAGCAAAATCATTAATTAGTATTATTATAGAAATTCCATTTTCTGTTGAATATGGTAACTCCGTTGCTTCCATCACTATTTCTACGTTTCGATATTACAAATGATTGCGTTTAGATGTTCAGATTTAGTAAAATATTTGTTTCTTCTTTTTTTACTTTGTGCAGCTTAGTAAAAAAAAGATATTACATGGAAAGAAACGCCCCGTAATTGCTTCATATAATGTACATACTTTCACTGATGAACGCTTCTGAAATTAACTGAGCCCTAAAAAACCAATGTTCTTTCCAATTTTTTCATATTTTTTTTTTAAATACCACTTTTAAAGGTTTTAACTTTACTTTTGTTAACTCCATGACCCGTTTACTATTCAAAGCATCCATCAGCGATAAATTTTGAGTGCGTTATATTGAGTTTTACCGAAACTAGAAACACGTAAAACGTGATTTTTCACCCCAAAAAAAAAGTCGTTTCCCAGCAATAATTTTTACATAGAGTTACTTAATTTGATGTACAGAATGCTTGGTTGACGTCTTCGTGAAGGGTCTGTTTACACCTTGTATACATAATATACAACGACGACAATAGGACACTTAGGCGCCAAGGTACTTCTCCGCATCGCTGTCATCTGGAAACGTGCCGACTGACAGCATTGCCACGCTGAATGGCAATGCTAATTCTTTGGCCAAAAAAAGAGCCAGCCCTCTGGTCACGTGAAGTGTCGACCAGTCGGCGAGAGATTTCCTGGAAAAGGAGACGCGCACTCGGGCCCTATGACCCGAGCGTTTCGACCCCAAACGGCTCAAAACTGTAGTCTTCTTAGTAGAGTCGATGATTTCTCCTTTTAAAAAAATTAAATTTGTTTTATTCAGAAGTCTGCCACCTCGACGGCGTTGGTGGTGGCCTCGGACAGGTCCCTCAAAGTGCACGTGGAACCACACATAGTGGCATAGTGCAGGATAGAAGGTGAGCCATAGTTTGCTTTGAGTCACAGCAGTCACACGTGGCTTCATCGGAATACCCCCACCGGACCAGGTTGTATCTGCAGCGGCCCACCTGGCTTCGAAACTGTAGTTATATGGTTACAGTATTTGCGCCGGTTGAGGATCTCAGCAGCCACAGCCACACCAAAGGCCTACCCGCCTCATGAATAATGATGTATGAGGTCCATGTTAATGTACGCCTAGTCTAATAGCTGAGGTGGGTGTACCTACATGTTTGTTTTTTATTTAAGTACTTCTTCCTCATAAGTGATTTGAAAAACGTCGTTTGATATCCGTGATTCATTACACTTTTGGCTCCATTACCTACGCGCGGTTCCTGTTTTTTTTAATAAGATATAGAGTCGGGAGTTTTTATTTATGTTCCTGAATACATGGGACTTAACACGTAACTGAAAAAATATTGTGACTTCTCCGGAACAACAAAATCAAAACAACACCACATTCCCTAAGTAATCCCCTAGTATTGTACATATATCATCATCATTCTCTTGCCCTTGTCCCAATTCATTTGGGGTCGCCGCAGCATGTCTTCTTCTTCCATACTTTTCTAATACTCGTCATGTCATCAGACAACTTCTTTCTTGCCATATCATTCTTTACACAGTCCATCCATCGTTTCTTTGATCTTCCTCCACTCATATATCCATCCACATTCATACTCAAAACTTTACTTTAAACGTACACAATACCAGTTGAAACATGCTGGTGATTCTCCTCATCCTCATATAGGATCTTCCAATCACCAAACGACACCTTAGAGAGATCATATCTCTTTGTATCCGAAACCAAACGTCAACTACCCCTTTGAGGAAAATCCCAAACAACATAAACATTTCTTGAACGGGAAATAGTTTTTTCGGGTCCCATAATATACGGTCCTCAATATGGGACGTAACAACCAAACTAAGTCTTTAGGGGTCCCTCCTGATCGCTTTATTGTGACTTCGAGGTCAGTTGAGACTCGTACCCACAATTATCATAAACTAGTGTATTAAATTGCTTTAGATGCTTCCGATTTTATACTCTGAAGGCTTGTAAACATTAGACAGGTGAGATTAAGCAGGTCCATTTAGATTTACCTTTTAGAATTTCCCGGGATTCTACTTCTGGGTTTGTGTCTGCCGTACCTGGTGCAGTATGGATGCCCTACACGCGTAGCATAACCACCGTAGAAACGGGTTTGAAAATGACAGATTGTGAAAAGAAATCTGTCATTTTGTCGACACAATCTGTCATTTTGTCGATTCTTCCACTACTTTTCTCTTCGGGGATTACAGGCGTGATGTTATATAGCATTTCACCTTTTCGCTTAAACAGGAAAATGTAATAATACCGTGTGTAATTCTCTCATTCGACATTGTTAAAGCTTTTTCCTTATAAATAAATATAACCGAATAATGGAACTGATAAAATGGAACCGTGGAAACTTCCATAATAATAATTATGGAAGTTTCCATAATAATAATTATGGAAGTTTCCACGATTCCGATTATTATTTTGTTTTGTCTAAAGTAAACGTTGCACGATGATAAAACCGTTGGTCTCTAAACATAATATTAAAATTAATTCAATTATTTTTAGAAACAAAACCAAAGTAACTGTTTTACTTCATACTCGTTTTACCACTATAGGACTACACGAACACGTGTTTATAAAGGTTAATAAAGGGTTTTGTAGTAACTAAAATATAGACATGTTATGTTAATTCCTTATGTATGGTATTAATAAGGACTAAGCACTCGACGATTTTTTAAAACGCGCGTTCCATTTAACGCGCGACTTTTTCTGTATTGTTACCTTGATTCGATGTATTTGAATATTCGCGTCGACGTGCGGTGCTTAAAAAACGTCGTATCATGTATAGGCCCTAATAGTTAATTGACCTATTATTTAGTTACCACTCTTCCATACAAAAAAAAATCATATCAAGATATCATGCCAAAATATATGGGCAACATTTCAAAAGCAACAACGAATATGACTTCTACAATTTCTCCACACAGCGTGTCTCGAAAAGGAAGTCATTTCGACTGCGACTGGGTTGGCGCTGGTGTTAATTTAGGAGCACCCTATGCATAATGTATGGCGCGAAACCGTCCCTATGTGTCAAATGAGGTGGCGATATTAAACGATAAACCCAAGTTATGAGAGAGAGCGGTAAAAGTGTGGGGTTTTTCTTTATTACTCGTAATGTGGTTTGCGTGGGCCTAGTATTTCTATTAAGCCGTGCCATCATCATCTGTCTAGCCTTTTTCTAACTATATTGGTGTTGGGTTCTGTTGGAGGTCAGATAGGCAGTCGCTACATGTAAAATACTGGTATTCAGCTGCATCCGGTTAGACTGGAAGCCGGCCCCAACAGTCAAGGAAAGGCTAGGCAGATGATGACTATTGGTGTTGGGTTCTGTAGCAGTTGAATTCTTCCAAATTTGTTTTGTTATCAAAATAACAACAAATATGGAAGAAAAGTTCAAGAGTGTGAAAAAAAAAAAAAAAAATATTACTATACTGGAATAAAAACTGCGTCCATTTGTCGAATTAATAGTATCCTGTTACTGTCCATTTCTCACATAAAAAAGCAATTACAGTGATGCGCGAAGGAAGGAAACGACCGTGATTGGTCAGATTCCGGTGACTTGTCACATGGTGTAGTTCCGATTGGCAGTGAACGTGCAAATATCCAACGAAAAAAATGCGTACAAACATAAATGCTCTCACGATTTTGTCCGTGGGGTAGACAAAATGAGGTGGTGTTCTGTCATTTCTGCCACGGTCACATCACAACTACTTGGTCCACGTTCAAACCCTCACGCCGGTTGCAAGTACTACGCACCTGACCTTTCTTCTTCTCTTAAATACTTTCTTTTGACCCAGCAGGAGGAGGAGATCCTATTCTATCATCATCATCTTCCTGCCCTTGTCCCATGTTACTTGGGGTCGGCGCAACACGTTTTTTTCTTCCATTCTCCTCTGTCAACCGTCACGCTATCATTTACTCCATTATCTTTCATATCATTCCTCACAAAATTCATCCATCAGGAGATCCTATTCTATAACAAAATCTATTTTGTTTTTTTGGCAACAAGTTTATATTTAAATTTTATCAGGTTTTAAGGGAAAAAAAAGAAACGTTTGGTTGTTTAGGAATAATTTATGCAATATTAGGAGTAGGTTTATTAGGAGCTCACCATATTAACTGTAGAAATAGATATTGATACAATAATTATTGCTGTACGAAATGGATGATTAGCTACTTTCATGGTACCATGACCAATCAAGTATCGTATGTTTCTTATTTATTTTTTGTACTCTATCACAATGCTGTCCTATTTGACCCTAAGGTTGACTGGTAGAGAATGCCTTGTGGCATTAAGTCCGCCTATGTAGGTACCACTTTTGTACATGAATTTTAATTAAATAAATAAAGTCAGTGTAGGTCCTTCTAGGACGAATTTTGTGAGTACAAACTTGGAAACTCAAATGAAATGTAGTGGAAGATATTGCTATTATCTTCCAGAAAAATTCAGTTCACGAAAATGAAAAAGGAAATGAAATTTCTTGTAGACTACTTGGAGTGGCCTCAAATCAAACAAACTTCTATATCTCGACCATTTTATTGTGGAACAAGTTTCTACATTCACATTGAAGTGCCCTCGTTTGAGGTCAATTCGTGCTTTTGAAATTGTCCGCGGCAACCTATGTCAAATATATTGAGTAAAAATGTTCCTCAAAATGTTGGATGTAGTTCGAATTATTTTCAGAAAATGTATCTAAAAATCAGGTGTGATTGTGAATTTATTTTAATAACTTTATTCTTGATTTACGTTAAACTAAAAAGCTTCCCACATAATTTTCACTAACGAGTTTTCTAAGGGTGGCGTCCCGGTAGGTAACAAAATTGTTTTTTCAAGTATTTTCCGTAGTTCTATCTATTTTCAGGGTTCTCTGTCGGCAAAAACGGAAGCCTTATAGGATCACTTTGTTGTCCATCTGTCAGTCTGTCAAAACCCTTTTTCTCATCAACCCGTGGAGGTATCAAGCTGAAACTAATATTAAATACTCAAGTTTGCTACCCTTTGGAGAAGTGAAAAAATCAAGCTTGTTGATTTACAAGCTTGATTTTTCGAGATCCGATCCAAATATATTGATGTTTTATGTCGCATATTTTTTATTTCAAAAGGGAATCAAAACCTTTAAGATACTTCCCGTTGACCTAGAATCATGATATTTAGCAAGAAGCAATTTCTTACAGCACTTGTAAAGGAAAACCCGTAAATAAGTAAATTAATAAAATAAAATAAAAATACAATAAAACAATCTTTAATTCGGATAAGCGACATCCATGTGGTTTAGTAAACAAAAAGATACCTTATACCTATGTTAGTAAACTAATTTATAACTAATCTATTTAGAAACTAGGCTGTTGTTCAAAATGCATCTTTGAACAACATCACCTAACAAAGGAGAATCGTACCTCCCCGCTATGGTCTTCAGGATGGAGTTGGAGCTGTCCCGCACTTTGCAGAGCAAAGAGGCAGATTTCTGCAGGACGATAGCGTGGAAGCCATCGACGTGTGTATCTGCAAACATACGTGATGCACTGCAGAAGCGGGGCAGCCCCATCAACATCCTGAACCCGTTATTATATTATTAACAAATACCTACAAATACGGAACCCTCGATGCGCGAGTCGAACTCGCACTTGGACGGTTTTTTTATGAAATAACTATCTTACATAAAGAAATCGGTTTAGTTTTTATAAACGTGTTTTATTTTTCTTTTTTGAACAAACCTTGATGTAACGAGAATCCCCGAATTAAAACAACTAGGTTCCAACATCAAAAATCTTGAAAGAAAATTGGTAGTGCCAATCAAAAAAAAACATCGCTCTTTTATTCCAATTTCAGCACGGAGTAGACATAACAATGTATTGAGTTACTCAAGAAAAATATTTTTATTGTAATTACAAACCATAATTTGGGTACAAGCGATACTTGGGCCAGTTGCTATCGCTTTCCTTAAGACGGTAAAAACAAATGTTGGATATAACAAAAACGCTAATTTCAATCTGCTACCGGACGGTTTCGCAATAAGAAATGGGGGGATGGTGTTGAATATAAAACAGTTAACTTTTTTACAGATCCTTAGAGAATAGGAACAGCGCATTTGACCAAAGTAGAAAATCTAGACCGTAAGCATAGGTATATGTTTAATGCACATAGGTATGTCCTCTTAAGCAAATTTCGCAATAGAAATTTGATTTGCTGTAAGAAAACCCAATTCTGGGTTTAGCTCGCTATTGTACATAAGCTATATTATTGCAATTTGAATGTATATTTATTTGATTTTGTGTGCAATAAAGAATAATAATGTAAGAATAAAAATAAGAACAGCATCGTGAGACCGATATATCTTACAACCAAAAATTCTAAGACATGTGACATTTACCAACCAGTACTGGGCCTGCGTGGTGGACAACAGCCTTGTATCCCAGCAGTGGGAACAAATATATATTATACCATATTATAATCCTCAATTTTTTCAGCAGGAATGATGAAAAAAATCTGGTATTACGCAAGATAAAGTTAGACTAGAAACCGATCCGAACATTTTTAAGGCTGCGTAAACCGATTATTCTTCCATATAAACGGAGAAAGCTAATAACTTTACTGTTTGGGGTTAAATATAAAAAAATAAGCATTATATCGATTTGTCTCGTCATTATTTAGTATGATTGCCCATCAGAACAGTAAAATAAAAATTGTTTTGGAATTTATGTACCTGGAAAGTTCCATATTTTGACACAAATTATAACATACATTCAACAACATTTCATAACCTAATGTTTATTTGGGCGTAAATAAACATTAGGTTATGAAAATTCCAAAATTATTTACTAATACGCATCGTTTGTTTATCAATAAATTTCAATAACTTTATTAAAAATATATTCACTAGTTTCTTTTTGTAATAACCTTATACCCGAAGGACTTATATACATTTTGACCGCGTAGGCAACAGGCGATTTAAAAAAAAATGCCGTTGAAAATTTTCTATGTGGCCAATTCGGGGTGATGTTCTGAATGAGAGGTATTCGTTTGTGCGTCGATGTTCCACCCTGTATACATTCCTACAAAATTCCATTACATTCAAACAAACCCTTTTTTTTCTTTTTTTTTAAGAGTGGGATATCATCAAATAACTCCTCCTGCTCTGGGTGGAGAGGGAGGGAGTGTCAGACTTTTACTGACTAAAACCCATCCATGTTCCTTCTTTGCCCTTTGTGTTCCAGGGCCGCGGTATCTCTTTCGAACAGTCCCGCAGCCCCGGTAGGCATCGGCCCTTGCGGGCCCCTTCCTGGTTGCTGACATCTCTTTGAGGCGCGCGTGGAACACGAACGCGCCGTCGACACGGCCTGTCGTCATAAGACGGAAGGAGCTAACCCAATACTAACCGTCCACAGGCCCGCGCCTATGGTGGCCGGGAGCCACCAAGTGGCTCCCGACGCCCGGGGTGAACCGTTATCTCAGTAAATCCGAAATTAAATCGAGAAACGATGAGTTTCGTTTCCTCTACTAAACCAAAAACAGCATCATAAGCGTCTAATGTAGAAGATAATCTGTTGAATAGCAAAACTTTAATAAAGTAACCCCTGACCGCTATAAAATTTTATCGTCGAGGTTCTGTTAAACGGCAATTTCGTTTCGAGATTTCCGATCAGGTTTGAAGTGTTGAAGTTTAGTACTTTGAAAAGGGTAGGTTGGTATGTAGTTTGGGAATATTGGAAGTGGATTTTATCTTTATATTTTAAAGTATTTCTGTCTTCTTCTTCTCAAACCGATAATTCAGATTTTGTTTCAACCGTGACAGCTTTGTCGTTTGCCTCATTCAAGTTCTAGAAGGTGCAATTAGTTATGCATGTGGCACTTGCCCGTGGAAGCAACGGAACACCAATCCCTGCGGCCAAAAGTCCTCTTCTAAGACGAGGTGGAGATAGCACGTTGGTATTCGCACCAAGTCGACGTTGCGGCGTGACTCAAGCAGTTGCATACAGTCAGGATGGCAATATTGGCGCTTCTTGCCGTTTTCAATTTCATAGACTTACCAGTACATAGAAACCAGTGATATCGCTGTGATTTTTCAAAGTCAATTGGTGAATTTGCCGCTGTAGTTTTGAGTTGGTCGCCTTTGGAGTTTTAATGCCTTCAATAACCGGATGTATCCTCTTTTATCTTCTTAATTTTGTTTCTAACATACTCTTTCCTGACCGTGTGTTTGTTAACCTTTTTCTATTATTATTTTTCTGGACCGCCCCGTTTGTCTTTTGCCGTTTGTCACGAGGTCTTGGGTTCGATTCCCGGGTCGGACAAATTGTTATTGGGTTTTTCCATCAGGAATTTCTCAGTAGCAGCTACAGAGTCGAGGTTTGTGCACGGTTGATGGCAATAGGCCCGCCCGGGACTTAAAACATAACTGGTGAAATGTAGGGGTGTGCTATTAGGTACACCTCTACCTAACCCTTCGTGGATTATAGGCGTGATGTTATGTTGTGTTTTTTTCTGTTCATTAACTTTCGTAGTTTAAAGAAACTTGATGCCTCTGTTACAATGAACAGTCTCTAGGTACTCAATGAACATAAAGTTAACAACAAGAATCACTAAATTCGACTTTAAATTGGTCCAAAGTACTAATTGGCTATCTACAATTGTACTCGTTAGTCCTAAATAGCTTGTAACGCTTTAGAGAAAGATTTAAGTTAGCATTAACTTAACGAAACTTTTGATTACTTTATTTAATTAACTTAGTTTAGTGATAACTTATCGTGAGATTTGTTATCAAAAAGTTACGGCAAAATTCGTCGACCGGGTTTCTATAGTCATTTGTGTCAAACTCATTTTCTTAACATTTATCGCTGACCTATGAAATTCCAGTAATTTCAGTTAATTGCCAGTCTGTGGAATTCAACATCAGAATCAAAATATTTTATTTCACATAGGCCTAGATGGGCACTTATTTTTTCATCGGTAATAAAAAAATACAGCTGTTCTCTACATTTGACCGTGTAAGTACCTAAGTACTGTAGTAACGGAGGTTTTTTTAAATAACCGACGAAAAATGTCTGTTTTCATCACTGAGAGGTTCAGAATGATGTGCTGAATACATGGTAACCGTGTTAACGTCGGCGTCCCTTCCACCCTGTATATGATATAGACTAAAAAAGAAGTTTCTTAGGTATCATAGTAAATATATTACTGAAATCGAGTTTACGTTAACAAAAAGGTGCACGACTCGGGTTGGTCGTTACCTATGGAGAAGAACCGGCAAGAAACTCCATGGTTACTCTTTTCAAATCATTTGGTATTACAATATTATCATGGTTATAGCATTTGTACTTAAGTATGGGGGGACAGCATAGGCCCGACAATAAGTCGTTGTTTACTACAAAAGATGTAAAACAAGATAAAAAGTTAACACTGCCAGCTTCTCTGTTCCCTATTATAACCTGGATCTATTCAAAGTTCAAGTGAAACGGTTACATCTAGGTACAGCTCCACCCTGGGCCGCATCATCGCTTCACGTCATGCGAGTTGCGGCCAAACGCTAGGCTATTGATTTAAAAAAAAAAAAGTTATGTCTTGCTTTGTTTTTCAACGACATCTTGAATGAATTTGTTTGAAAGAAGGGTTCCGTGTTACCCAGGAATTGTAAGGAAGGTAAGTACCTAGTCGCTCTATGTAAAATACTGGTATTCAGCTGCATCAGGTCAGACTGAAAGATGATATCAACATAGAGGGGGAAAAACAGGCAAAGTGCGAGTCCGACTCGCGCATGAAGGGTTCCGTACCATCGTAGTACGGGAGCCACCTGCTTTTCCCCGATTTTGTATTTATTTTTAACTCGACACAAACAGTAAACATGGCAAATATCCCGTTTCTAGAGTTAATACTAATTTTATTTTTATTGTTGTTATGACAGCAACAGAAGTCCACATTCGACAGACATTTCTTCTGATAACTTCCCTATCTATCTCCAATCTCTTACAAAAGTTAAATAACTTACGAAACTATATCCAAAGAAAACACTTCAATAATTAGATGAACTATTGGCTCGTGCGATCGGTCAAAGTCGCCAGTTAATTACGTGTCGCCCCCTAGCGATCGAGTGATGTAACCAGAGATCGACGGTGAAACAAAAACAATGAAATATAGCTGTTTTATATTATAAAATCCAAGTACTGTTTGTTTAATTTTCTTATTTTACGTAATCAAATATTTATGCTGTCTTGACCTCCGTACGTTTCCACTGAAAACCAGCGCTCTGCTGTGGGCTCCCCATAGCACAGCAGTTTGAACTGAAAAAAAAAAATGACAGCGTGACGATTGACAGGGGAGAATGGAAGAAGAAAACGTATTGTGCCCACCCCAAATGACATGGGACAAGGGTAGGAACATGATGATGATGTCTGATCTTTTAATTTTCGAGCCTAACTTGATAGTTTTATGAAAGATTTCAGTCGTTTTTTTTTCTAAGTGAAAAACCCTAAATAACACTACCTAGCCTATTACTAATCCCAGCATTTATTGTCGAAAAAAAAAGAAAATTTCGCTTCTTCCAAACCCTTCAAATCAAAACGTGACAGCTCTTTCACATTACGTCACGTTGTCACTTCCATATTGCTGTCGAGTCCTCATAGAAATTACTCAGTCGTATCCTATCGTGTCAGGCCCTGCTAGACATTGATCAAAGACAAAAGAATGTGACAGTCACTTGTCATTTTTACAATATCGCGCGGTATTTTCCCTTTTGAGAAACTGTTTAGGTGAGTATAGACTACAACATTTTCTGGAGCATTTCTGTGTAATGTAACGTTCTTACGAATGGTACAATACAGGCAAAAGCTCAGGTTCCAAAGCATTTCCATGTAATGTAACGTTCCTGCAAATGCTCGGCGTTATGTTACGGATAAATGCTCACAGCGAGTGTGTATTTACCAACATTTCGTTGTACCTTGCGTTCATTCTTCGTTCGTTCGTGGCTCGACGAAATGTTACACCAATACGCTCGTTGTTTTGTAACGAAGAGGCGAGCGTGCTCGACGTTTAGTTCGTAAAAGGATGATACACTAGAACATATCATAGAGCGGCTCGTTGTTCTGTTACAAGTAAATGTTGTAGTCTATACTCACCTTTTGATTCTCGTAGACTACGGAATAATATAGATTGTCAAGAACTCATGACAGATAAACCTCATTTTACAAATAGATCTAAAATAATAATAAAAAATTAAGTCTAAAGTAAGTACTGATGTAATGTTAATTAGTGACCGATACTTAAACACGTGATTGTGCGCATAATGACAAACAACTTTCCCAAAGAAACATTTTTTTTATTTGCACGGTACGCTAGTAATGAGACAGAAAGACGTCACGCGGCAAACAGCTGATAGGTCAAACGCGCGCGCGCGAGTTTCATACGGCTGTTGTGTTATTGTGATAAAAGTGACTGAGTATAAAAAAAAACTTTGGGATAGTTAATTGTTTGTTATCATGAGTACAATCACGTGTTTAAGTATCGGTCACTAATTACCAGTCACCCTATATATTATGTACAACAACGACAATAGGACACTAAAGCGTCAAAGTACTCCTCCGTATCGCTGTCTTCCGGGAACGTGCCCAGAAGACTGGCAGCATTGCCACGTTGAATTGCAATGCTAATTTTTTGGCTAAAGAAAAAGCCAGTCCTCTGGTCACGCGAAGTGTCGACCAGTCGGCAAGAGTCCTTTAAAAACGGTGAAGGAAAACATCGTGAGGAAACCGTCAAGTGCTTGGACCAATTTTAAAGATATGTAACACTAACCCGCACTGGGCTCGCGGATTAAATTACAGCCCACTCCCTCAGCTAGAGAGGAGTACTGTGCCCCAGCAGTGGGAATAGTATATCCTCATTACGACTACAGTCAAATTTCTAACAATAGCGTTGTAAAAATTGTTTCATAATATTTACTTGAAAAACAAGAAACGCTTAGAAATTCCAAAACATTGAGCTCATTCATTTTATTTAGGAAGTACGATGCTTATAATGAATTTCCTAAATTGTACTGAAAGATAAATAAAAAAACCGGCGACGTGCGAGTCGCACTCACACTCACATAGGGTTCCGTAGCACCAAACAATATAATAAAAAAAATTTGAAGGCTCATTCATATGTTATATTGTATTACATTCAACAGAAAATCTAAATTTGTTTTTCTTAGTATATATTTTTTGCAGAATTTTCCTCCACTTACTTTAGAAATTAGAGGAGGGGGGCCCACAATTTACCACTTTGGCAGTGTCCATCTTTCAAACGATTGACTTTGAGAAAAAGTGGTTTTCGGAACCTCAACGTCATTTTTTTAAAGACCTATCTATAGACACCCCCCACGTATAGATTAGATGTTTCTTTTTTTTTAGTTTCAGTTCCATGTATGTATGTGGAGCCCCCCCTCCCCTTAATTTTTGTACAAAAATTGTAAAGCGATTTACAGAATACATCTACCTAGCAAGTTTCAACTGTGTAGTTCTAATAGTTTCGAAATAAAGTGACTGTGACAGACAGACAGACATGACGGATTTATAAGGGTTCTGTTTTTACCATTCAGCTACGGAACCCTAAAAACCAGCAAATAATTGCTCTCAAACAATTTTGTCGAACAAGATTTTTTTCAGTTATGTTAAATTGGACCAATTAATTATAAGGATAAAAAATCCTTACCTACCCAATAAAATATCTTGTATCATGTTTTATTTTCGATATTATTAAGCTTCATAAGTCTTAAATCAAGTACTTCTTTGATAATTATCTGAAATTCGCATTAACAGCCTCATTAATTTAGAAGGGGTTATGAAAATTCTTAACCCAATATTTCTCCTTAATGAGATAACATTCTTAAATTAACAGCCTTACATTCTTAAATTGAAATTAATTAAAGAATATGAAGTCTTGCACAATGTGTGTCTGGCACATTTTTTTTTTACATTTTAAATTAGCTTAACAACTCACAAACATCTATTAACATCAAAGCTCCATTTTCTTGTCAAATTGAGTTAAACTTCTTACAGGTTGGATTTTTAGCCCTATTTATGTGACAAAAATAGATCTCCCAAATGAGTTTAAAACTGAAACTTACAAACAGGTTTAGACGAAACCTCAAAAAATCACGTTAAAAAACAGACAAATTAGTTTACGTCGAAACTTTTTGTCTCTTTTCTTGTTTGGCTTGTTTTTTTTGTAAAAAGATAAGTACATAAAAGATAATAAATGATGAGTCGATAAGCTTTTCATATTTTTAGACAGAACTGGGCAAAATTGGCACTAGACTGAGAAAATGGTAGGTACAAAAGAGAAAGAGACTTATCGTGTACAGTGTATGTCACTCAGATCCAGATCCAGCCCATCCCTTTGCTGACCTCCCCCAGCGACGCCCTAAGCCGAGGCTCGTACCCCACAGGGGGTGCCCTTAGCGCGCTGTCGCTTAGTATTTTTTTTTGCCCCCGCTTGGGGGCCTAACTCTCAAGGCACCCACAGGATAGTCCGGTTAAGCAGAAGCCAGCCACATAGGTTGACTTTCGAGACGCCATTAAAAAAAGTTAAAAAAAAAATGGTGTACAGTGCAGCAGTGTGGCGAGAAGGTTCATAAATTTTCCTCAGTCAATCAACAACGCTAATGATTCAAACATAGCTTTAAAAATATTTAAGCATTTATGAAATCAATTCGTGACGCAATTGGCTTTTATAAGTCAGCTCAGAGACTACCTGGGTTACCCTTCTATTATATTACGAAATTATGAATATTGCTTCTAATTCTGAGATAATCTCAATTTCTGGCCCACTTCAAAGATTTCAATCTACTGAATACCGGAAGGGTTTAAATTTTAATTGATCGCTCTAATTGATATTTGGTTACGCGGTTTCTATGTTCACAGAGATCCGGCCTTATTAGTTTAGGTATTATAAAATATAACTTACATATGGCCGATGGGGAACAAAACGGAGTTACGTGAATATCAGATTGAAAGACAGAGTCAAAAGTTCACTGATAAGGAAAAAAACAAAGGCAAGAGATCTGGTCAAACAGGTCCTGACTAAAATGGAAATGGTCAGGCCATATTCAGAGAGTTACGTATGAAAGATGGTCACAAATTATTACAAATGTTCCAACGAGCAAAAAAAGAAGGAAGGGTAGACCATTTAAAAGATGGAGTGACGACATCGTACAAACAGCTGGAAACTTATGGCCCAGACTGGGTAAAGACAGAGTCAGCTGGAACAGTTTGAAAGAAGTTATCACATCAAAAGGTGGCCCTTACACCTAACAATACTAATCTTATCTTATGTCACTACCATTACTAACAAATAAATAAGTACACAACACATTAGATATTACATACAAACTAAATGTAAAGGATAAATAAAGCGAAATAAATGGCCGATGGGGCCAAAAGACTCATGCGATGTCCTTATACTGGCTTGGTACGGTTTTTGGTTAAATGTAGACAGATCGTTAGGTAAAAAAGACCATGGAAGCAACACCTAAAAGCCTTATGTAAATCGAATGACAAATGAGCTCCGGGGAAAGAGGCTTAACTGCCCACATGCAAAAGTCCAAATCCTATATATTAGATCTTCAGGTAAGCTATCCACAGGTGTTACTACAAATCAGTATTTACCTATAAATCAGCTTTTCGTACTATAAGTTGCACATGTGTGGTAAAAGCCGCTTTTCTATTTATTATTCGTACTAGTATAAATGAATGAATAAACGAATGAGTGAACTTAAGTCGGTCCTTACGTAGGTAAAGCCCAACTTACGCTCAGTTAAGTACATAAGCCTTTCCCAAGTTGTGCCTGTTCTACTTCCAATGGTTTCTTCGGAATAGTAAGGTGTCGTTCTTACAGTATAAAAATAAAGATAGATTTTTTTTAACGCGTTCCCATACCATTTACAAGAAACTGTAACTCGAAAACTATCAAGAATCGCCGAACATGCTTGGGGTATATTCGGATACCCCTGGGTATGAGGAATCTGACGTCACTATTTGGACCACCTAGTATACATACAGGGTGACTGGTAATTAATGACCGATACTTAAACACGTGATTGTACTCATACTCAATAACAAACAACTTTCCCAAAGAAACATTCTTTTTTGCACGGTACTATAGTAAAGAGACAGAACGGCGTCACGCGGCTAACAGCTGATAGGTGACAGACGCGCGCGCGCGATTTTATAATAGGAATAAGCTCCGCACAGAATTATTTTACCTTTAATTAAAATAGTTCTGTTCCGCCATACAAGAGAGATAATTACATCAAATTCAAATGATCGTGGGGGATGGCAAAGTTTTAATGAAAGAGTTGAAACAGCCCTTATAGCCACGTGCGTCCTGTTCGTTAGCGCACGTGTAGGAAATAAGTTAAATTAATTCTGGTTTACATACACCTGGGTCACACTGTCAGATACGAAAATTTGAGCGACAACATTGGTTTTGACTTATACACAGGGTATTTTCGATTGTTTTTTTTAAATTGTTTTCAAAGATTTCTGGGGTATGAATTTGATAAAAATTAAAAAAAAAACCTGCCATGTGCGAGTTGGACTCGCGCAACGAGGGTTCCGTATAAAGTTGTATGTATTTTGTTATTAAACTACATATTTACGGTTTCCAGATTTTTTCCTTTACATGATAAGAAATTGCTTTTTGCCAAATTTCATGATTCTAGGTTAACGGGAAGTACCCTATAGGTTTTGATTCCCTAGTGAAATCGCAAAATGTGCGACATACACGGTGATATATTTTGATCGCGTTGACTTACAAGTTTGATTCTTTCATTACTCCAAGGGTTAGACTTGAGTATTTGATATTAATTTCAGCTTGATACCTCTACGTGTTCTTGAGAAAAAGTGTCTTGACAGACAGATAGACAACAAAGTGATCTTATAAGGGTTCCGTTTTTGCCGACTGAGGTACGGAACCTTTAAAAGCAACCGTAATAAAGTAGACAGTAAATCTAAAATTGCTTATAGATACCGATAGATACCTACTCATTAAAAAAGGCTCTTTTTAAACAATCTAATATCTAAGAAATTTACACTCTTGTTTACCAGCAGTAATCATTAAAGCACTTAAATGTAGGTCGGGTTACTCTAACCAACAGGGATGCAAGAACCAAGGAGGCAAAATAAGTGAACCGTGGTGGCAAGACTAGCAAGCACCACTCGCCAAATTGTATAATACCTTCTTAGGTCATTATTACTTTCTTTATTCATTTTAACACATAATGTTTCAAACATTCCTGTTTTTTTTTAATATTTAAAAATATAAAAATATGGTAGCCCACCAGCATCGGGAACAGGGTCCGAGCTACTGGTGGACAGGGGTTTTGAGAGAGGAACCTCCTAACTATACGCGCCGTGTCCAGAAGTACTGCTTTCTATATTAAGCCCTTGATCCAGCTGCCAAGCGAGAGCCTCCTCAGATGTTGGTCGAGGCAACTAAGCCATTGGCCGACACGAATATCGGCACAATGACTGCTGTACTCATTAGCTGCTGTGCTTACAACATTAATTCCTTTATTTATTTTTACACATATTTTTAAAAATTTTAAATATTCTATACAAAATACTATAAAAAAAACATTTAAAAATACAAAAAATAGTAGGCCACCAGCACTGGGAACAGGGTCCGAGCCGCCGGTGGTCAGGGCTCTTGAGAGAGGAACCTCCTAACAATAAGCGCCGTGTCCAGGAGTACGGCTTTCTGAATCAAGCTCTTGATCCAGCTGCTTGATTCAACATTAATTTATTATTATAATAAAGTGAAATGATATTTATTCCAGTAGTTACAGTACAGCCATGTAGTTGGTGATGCAAACATTATTACTTCCACATTGAAAATCCACAATGTTTGTTTCAAAACCGCGAACATTATTCACATACGGGTCACGGCCGAAAATATGCATAATAATGCATACTAAAGCGGCTCAACGGTTAAGGCACGGACTGAAGAGTGCAAGGTCGAGAGGTTTAAAACCACTAGAAGACGTAGCACTAGCTCTGTTGAAAACCATAAACTTGGTATAGATAAAGCAAACCATTTTTTTTTCAATGGAGATGTAACTGTGAAACTAATGGCGCTAGTATAGCTGGTTCCCAGCATCCTCATTGGTTGAAAATCTGTCAATGTCATGTTATATTTCAAAATAGATTTACTTTATTGGTTCGATTGAGAGCTGGAAAAAACTAAAACTTTACATAATTAATTCTAAGTTCTAATCTTAGTTCTTACTCCTGTTAGATAGATGTATGAATGGATGGATGGATTATCATTAACTCTAGAAACGGGATATTTACCATGTTTACTGTTTGTTTATATCGGGAACTCAAAACAAACAGTAAACATAGTAAATATCCCGTTTAGTTAATGATAATATTAGTGACCATGTTAGTTTAAAAACTTGGATGGGTGGATGTTTGTGACTCTTCTACGCAAAAACTACTGAACGGATTTGGATGTTTGACACACGAATAGTTTAACCTGGATTAAACTCTTGAAATTTTTAACATAATCCGATTAGCGAAGTAATATTTTAAATTAATTTCACGCGGAAAAAGGACGCTGGCAAACACCAACTACCTCTATAAAGGGTGTAAAAAGACCCTTAACAAAGCCGAAAAGCACTTGTTCTCCCCGTCATTGCATTATTTTTTTTGTTCTAGACCATACCTGGGAACCTTCTAGTTACGGAGATATTGGGGGTCAAAGTTCCAACTTTATCACAAGTTTTTTTTTTTAAATACATGTTTTTAATATAAGAACTTTCTTTAAACACCTCCACCACCCGCGTACTATTCAATCCATCCATCAGCACAATGTTTTGAACGTGATTTTTCACCCCAAAAAAAAAGTCGTTTCCCAGCAATACTTTTTGCGTGAAGTTACTTAGTTTGATGTACAGAATGCTTGGTTAACGGCTTCATGAAGGGTCCGTTTACACCCTGTATAAATAACAATGAATCTAGTTCATTAAATTAAATTAAATCAGTTTACTGAATAAGTACTATTAATAGAATAGAATTCAAACCTTCCAAATATAGAGAGCTCTCCGCTTAATAATTACATCCCGCTAATCGAATTAGAAATTGCTAGAAACATGCCAATTCAGGTATCCCACATGATTGGATATGACATACTGACTAAACTGGGTGGCTTATGTCACCGCATAAACCACAAAATACGGGGAATAATAATTTAGGTAATTCGAATTGTCGAATGATCAAATTATGTCGGACTGTGTTGAATCAGAAGTAGATTGGATCATGATTATCACCGAATAATTTGACAAAATATTTCAAGCAATGAAATTGTTAGTTTTTTTTTTTCAGTTATACTGCATGAAAAACAGGTTGTTCTTTTTTGAGTTTTTGCAAATTACTTCAATATAACAATATCACGCCTATAATCCCCGAAAGGTTAGGCCGAGGTAGTACACCCACATTTCGCCAGCTATGTTAAAGTCCCATGTAATAGAGGGCGAGCTTATTGCCATCAACCGGGCACAGATCCAAACTCCGTGGCTGCTAGCGAGAAATTCCTGATGAAAAATACTTTGCCCGACTCGGGAATCGAACCCAGGAACTCATGCTCAGCAGGCACGGTTGCGACCACTAGAGACAGTCAAATATTTAGTAGTAAATATTTATTATTTGAAATATCATTCTATTTTTGACAACAAATATTGAAATACACTATTTAACGTTCAAACATTGCTGCAAACAAATGTATCATATTTTGATTTAGAAATAGAACGATGGATTTAAATACCGTTCGTTTAGCGTTAATGCACCGATTTGTGGTGCAAGCGGGCCTCAATGTCAGTGACCAAGCGACGTCTCTCTCTCGTCTCGTATCTTAGGGACCTCGCGCACTACGCGGCCACGACCACGACTTGTCGCATGACCGGCCGCAATCTTGAACAAAACTGGTCGGACGCACGCTCGTGCGACCAAATTTTCTTCCTGGTTCCGACCAAAAGTCGCGTCTGCGGCCACTGGTCGTGGTCGTGGCCGTCTAGTGCGCGAGGTGCCTTAAACTTCATAATAACTAACGTTTATACAATTGCACAGTAAATGTTCATAAACTAAGATCAGCTAAACTTAACTTTCACCTTTCATAAAGTATCTGAAACTTTGATCTTTTGCATATCCTAACTTAACTTTAACAAGAACTTTGTTTAGAATTAATACTCGGTTCTTTAACTTCTCAATTAAAAGAGGAATTGTACAAAGTTGTAATAGTTTTAAGACAGTTTCTAATTTGTTTGATCTAAGTTGTGCGCGCGGCTGGTCGCAGTCTTGGGTTCACTATTCAGACTGAGTTATTAAAAGTTAGTCATCTAATAATAAGTTTGCAATTCTATCATAACTAATACAGGCTGTTTGGAAGACGGACCTACATAATGTACTCGAATAAACGATACACGATGTACAGAATATGTTATGGAAAATAATAAAACTGTAATTATGGCTACACTATTGAATTAGGAAATACTTGTAATGATAGTAATGATGAGTTAATAAATAAATAAAAGAATAATTTACTTAGGCATAGGGGGAATAATATACTAGTTTTCACCCATTGAACCCATTTCTTAGGTGTCACGGTAATTGAGATTTTATTTTCTTATTGATTACAAAAATTGTTTCGGTCGTTCTACCAAACACCCTGTATAATTAATCTGAAATTGAGTTTCTTTTTTTGTCACGCCTTCAAGGCTGAATGGATTTCGATGAAATATGACACACAGGTAGACCATGACCTGAAGTAGAAAGAAAAACTACTCTCCCGTTCTTAGGTCAAAATAATTATCTTCTTACACACAGACTATCCCTCGTTTTTTTTTGGTCTTTGCCTGTTCTTCTAGCCATCCACACTCACACTTACGGGTGGCAGTATATCTACCAATTTTAATGATCACTTATGTCACCCTATACCGATCACCGGTCACCGATGCACCGGTTGACGTCATCGCGTCAAGGCCGGCTGCCGCGGTCGGTGAAACCCAGCGCTATGCCACTGTCTCGCACGGTATCATCGCATTGACAGTATTAAAAGTTTTAATAGCGTTTTAATTAAAAACTCAATTATAAAAAAAAAACAACTATAAAAGTTAGTCCTTGAGGAAAACAAAATGAACCCTATCTCAGCATGGTGCTACGACATGATGATGAGCGCTGACCGTTTTTTTTGTATATGTGACGCATATGTTCCCCCTATTTGGCACGGCTAAATAATAACAGCCTCTTGGATCAATCTTCAGGTTAAGCCACGCTTGCCTGGGTTGGTCTGTTGATGGATGGGACCACCCATTGCATACCGAGTTTCCTCAGTGCCTCGGAAAGCTTGTTAAGCTGTTGGCCCCGACTGTCATTTGTAGATCTTTGACAGTCGTTACAGGTTAGTGGCCCGAAAGTCTGACAACCAGTCTTACCAAGAGGATATTACCCAGTACTAACTGGGTTGTGGAGGTCTTTTATTTTTTTCAGCTGTATCTGGTTAGACTGGAAGCCGACCCCAACTTAGATGTGAAAAAGCTAGACAGATGACGATATTCATCTGAATGCTTCATTCGTCTAATCACCTTCTTTTCTTTTCGACATTACATCCATTACGTAACAATGTTTGGGCCCAGTAAGTAGCCACAAAAAGTAGCTACACTAAACCAATCCGCCGATTTTTCTAGTGATAGCAAGCGCTAGAACATGAGCTGCTGGAATCTCGCTAAGCCGTTGGTCCCGGGTGTCATTTGTAGATCTGTGGCAGCCGTTACAGTGGCCCGAAAGTCTGACAACTAGTCTTACCAAGGGGTATCGTATTTGGGTTGTGGAGGTGTAGGCAGCCTAGGTAGGCAGCCACTCCTTGTAAAAAACTGATATTTAGCTGCATCCTCAAAGGCTAGGCAGATGATGATGCTACACATTTTTAGCGCAAATAAATATTTCTTTATCCTCGACCTATTTACTTTCAAAAAGCGTTAAATCTGAAGTAGCTGCAACTTGTTAACTACCACAGGGTTGGAAAAAACTTTCGTTATTAAGACTGTAGAGGTTTTAAAGTCGAGAGTCGTGCTTGGAAACTATTAAAGTAATAGAGCTGAGACGGACCTACAGCGAAGTATGATCAAAACTGTAGGACCTTGTTAAATTACTGGAAAAACTGGCTGGCAAGTCGTACACACAAAACCAGTTTATGCGGATCTCTCGTTGTATGGGAAATTTATACAAAGCGAGGCCATTTCATACTGGAAATGTACAGCATGATGTACCGCCGAGTGTACTTGCGCTTCTGCGACCAGACGAGTGTTGTTTGGTGGGCTACTGCCCAATGGTTAATGTCGGGTTTTTCTGTAAACGGTCTAAATGGACCCTTAACGAAGCCGAAAGGTGCTTGTTCTCCCCGCCATTGCAGTCTTCGTTTTGTTCTGGACCATACCTGATAACCTCAACTTTTTTCACATTTTTTTTGTTAATAGTAGTTTTTATGTTATAACTCTATGTACTTTAAATACCTCCATGACCCGTTTACAATGCATCCATCAGCGCAATGATTTGATGGCTTTACATTGAGATTTACCGTAAAACGTGATTTTTCACCCCAAAAAAAGTCGTTTCCCAACAATAACTTTTGTTCAGTTTTGATGTACAGAATGCTTGGTTGAAAGCTTCGTGAAGGGTCGTTCGTGAAAGGTCGTTTACACCTTGTATAGTCTTAACTCGCGGATAACTTTAATATAGTGATTAAGTATTTTGAAGTTACTTTTCAATTCCGTCATAGATGGCGCTATTTTACATTTTATACTTTCATATTTATGCCACTATACGCTTTAAGGGTTCTGTACGATGAAAACTGTCTCAGTTTTCATAATTGTTATTATTTGTCATAACTGAAGTCCTAATACTTCTACCTACGTTCCTGTCCGATATAAAATATTAACTGATTACCTAAACTAGACCTACTATACTGTTAACAATTGATATAATCTATGCTCTATCATTTAAAAAACTGAATTTGTGAGAATCAGGTCCCAATTACCTGGCTGCATTCCTCACATTCAAAGAGTCGGCGACTTCTTAAAATTGAACAAGCCCCTTAAAATAAGAAGAAAAAACAAAGAGTATCCATGAGCCATACCATACGAAACGAAAGGTAAAACTTTTTAATTTTTTAGGCTTCCGACTGAAACAAACAAACGCACTAAATGTCAAACAAACCCATGACCCTTTGACATTTCTAGTTTCGGGAAAAATTCCCGAACATCCATCGGATATATTGTTTCCTTCCACGCAATATCATGAATACATCAAAACAGGCTTCCTTTGTGATTTCGTTTATGCGACTTTCTTTGTTCGGTGGCAGAAAAATTCAACGAAAGGTAAAATTTTATGCGACGAAAAGTAAATGGAAACTGCATTTTTCTACTGTTGAAGCCAAAGACATTCAAATATTTACGAGCGATAGACGGGACAAAACGAAAAAATCGTAATCCAATACTTGTCACTACTTAGTAACAAATCGATCTGTCTAGTCATTAGACAGAACGATTTTAAAATGTTCAGGATCAAAATTATTGTATGAAACTATTGCCAATGTCCGCTCTATAAGTCTTTTTAATCTCTTTGGTTGAAGCTGTGATAACTTTAACTCGTGATTTTTGTCATTCCTCAAGGATCGGATATTAGAGGCACTATTCCGTATTTTAACGTACGGGTTCGTTCGACTGAACTTTACATCAGTCAAAAATACACACATTTTTGCCAAGTTTTGACATTGAATGTCACTGATATGACAGTGACACATTCGATTGTATAAAAAAAAATTTGTCTTTCTGGTATTCTTCACCCCGAATAAAACCTCAAAATGGAACCTTTAAACTCACGTATGACATTTCCATTTAAGTTTTAATTTCCAGCAATGACCTTCACCAATAATGAGCTGAATTTCAGAGCAGCACGATTCAAAATCGTGTTGGTTCAAAATGGCGGGCTCTTGGCAGGCGGGCGAGGTGCCAAACATTGCACAATGACCGACACTTGGTGAAGTGTCGCCGCTTGCACGATTGCAATCTTTAGAACGTAGAATTTTGTCGAAAAGTGTCGTTAAGTTCGAATAGGAAATGTAGAAGAGAAAATTCGGAATTTAGGTAACTCCAAATTTTTCGGTGTTTTTTCTTAGTTTTGCTTTGAAATACCGACTTTATCTAGTTTTGAAACATAATTTATTCTGACGTGTACACGTGTGTTTTTAGGGTTCCATTCATCATTCTGAAAAAAAACAGGGTTTGTAAAAAGTAAAAAGAACTTTCAACGACTTCAATACTATGGGACTTTTTCGTGAAATTGCAGCAGTAACTTTGTTTTTATTAAAATACTATGAAAAACAAATTTAGCGTTGTTAGGTGTAAATTAACATATAAATGAGCATTAAAAACTTTGTTATTATATTGTTCAGTGCTACGGAACCCTTTGAGTGTGCGTCCGATTCGCACTGGGCCGGTTTTTTAACCCTTTATTTACCGACATAAATAATGATACGATTTTATTTAATGTACTTTGCTACTGTTGATTTTGTCCTTAAATATTGTCTGCACGGATCTTTTCAGGATATGTCGTAATACGTACTCTCCCCAAGATTCTGACATTTTAGTAAGGACGTGAGAACAAATGCTTACTTATTATGACGTAGTTACTTTATTTCCTTGCTGCACTTTTACTTGAAATGTATACCGTAATGGTATGTCTCATCATGTCTTGCAAGAATATATTATTAAAACGAATATACTCCGAAGTAAATCTACTCTGTCAAAGTTTCACTATTCAAACCGATGAAATCGAACAGCGACCGCAAAATTGTAAGTGTTCAATAAAATATAAAGTCATTTTATGTCGGGGTGGCATAAATAGCGTAGGTAGTTTATTCCAGAACTAGCTGTGCCCCGCGACCTTCGTCAGCTTGGAATTATTATAAAAATATTACTTTCCGGACATGGTTAACAATTTCAAGGTTTTTTTTTGCACGGAACCCTAATTATTTTTCTAAACTACGGTTTTAGACATTTATTTTCTCAAAAGATTTACAATCACTTAAAGAGAAAATACAATATTATAACTTATAACTTAAAAATAACCTGCTAATTGCAAAAAAAAACATGAGAAATTAATATTGCGGGTTACCCCGCCCGGCGCTTTCTCCTTAATGGATTTCTTTAATAATGGTATTCAACCAATGTGGTTCTGTAAAGGCTGAAGCTTGAAATGATAGACGATTTTAGCACTATAGTTGCTGCCAGTTAAGATGGCAATGGCGGTCATTGACCCACCTACATTTATTAAAGTTCTTAACTTTGAAATCCACAAATAAGCCTGTTCATGTCTTGAATCGTCATCTATCGTGATCTTCAACATCTTTTCTAATGAAAAACGATACATGGTTCATTTGTTTTGGTTCGTACGAAGAGATATTATAGAAAGAGGAATGACCGCTATTGCCATCTTAACTGGCAGCAACTATAGCCAGTGTGTACCTTTATAAGCATCCAATACTCTGGCCACATTGAAGAGATATCCGCGCGGGATTGCGCGCGTCAAATTGAGTCAGTGAGTGGGAAGTCAGGTGACAATTCATGCCCGTTTGAACATCTCCACACAAGTTAGTTGGCAAGACAGCGTCGGATTATGTTGGATAGTGTACAGGTTACATCTGGAGTTATTGACTATACGGACCTTGTAGAAACTAGAACGAATTTCCGTGCGTTCAAGCGTTTTTGCCATACCTATTAGGTATTGGAATTAAATACAGGGTGTAAACGGACCCTTCCCGAAGACATCAACCAAGCATTCTGTACATCAAACTAAGTAACCCTACGCAAATTTATTGCTGGGAAATGACTTTTTTTTGGGGTGAAATATCACGTTTTACGGTAAAACTCAATGAAACGCACTCGAAACGTTGTGCTGATAAAATAATTGAATAGTAAACGGGTCATGGAGGCATTTAAAGTAAAATTATAAGCTTAAAAACTAATTTTTACAAAAAAACTTGTAAAAAAGTTGGCACTTTGACCTCCAATATCTCTGTAAGTAGATGGTTCCCAGGTATGGTCCAGAATAAAAAAAAATCGCAATGACGGGAAGAACAAGGGCTTCTTTAAGGGAATCAAATATAACAACTCACAACTTAGGACCCATTAATGATAATATTTATCCGTGACGCTAGGCAACTGGGTTTCTCCCAGTTGTAAACGTCCCTTTGTGCCTATTGGCCTTGTTTTGCTCTGTCTCCTGCTGAATTTAATTTAATTGTTTCTCTGGGACTTCGTCGAGCTTCATTGTCTCGGCGCTTTTCTGGTGGACGCCACTGTTGATTCTGGCTTTCAGGAGTTGCAGTGGTTTGGGAATAGTGTGGCGAGCTTGTCTTAATTTTAAAAAAAGGCAGAGGCGAGTGAACGACCCCCATCCCGGATGGAATTCACTTCAGTTTAACCAGAGCTTTAAGTTGACCTGTCATAAAAGTGACACGTACTAAATCTGGATCTGGAAGTACCCAATATCATATTATTAAGGTACCCCGTTTATGTTAATATTATAGCCAATATAGAACCCATCTAATGGCCGCTTTGCTTGTAAAAGTGATGTAACCAACATTTTTGGAGGCCATGTTGAACTTCTATCATGAATTCGGTCATGCACAAAAATATACTTCAGTTTCTAGTTAGGTTAGGTTAGCTGTTTCGACGTCTAAGGCACAGCGTCTGAACCTGGTTTTGATGTTAATTAAAAAAATGAATTACTTGAAGTTAATTAAAAACGCTGCAATTATGATTTAAGTCGTTTTTATATTCGTGTAAAATGTTATTTATGGTAGCATAAGTTCTTAGGATTATTCTTAGCATTACGTACTAATTAGACAGGCCAATTTTTTGTTCTACTAAAAACCCCATTCAAGAGCTATCAGTCCCCCACCTGGACATTAGTTGCCATGGCTGACCTGGAAGTCTTTAAATAGACTCCGGACCCTGGTTGGCCGCAGCAAGGAAAACCTGCTCAGGTGGAGATTCATTAATGACTCTGCCCTGGAGTGTAAATGTGGTGCTGTTCCACAAACGTATCGTGCCCTGCGAGACCTGTTGTTTGTTCATTACAGAAACTGATGGACGCCACTGAAGCCAAAACCAAAATCGTGGCTCAGTTCTGGTCCGACACAATATAGATTGCCATCGACACGTTAAGAAGAGGAAGAGCTATCAGAGACATAATTGCTTTGGAATATTGACTCTGACAGCTATTGAAAACCGTTTAGATGTGCTGACCGCGTCCAGTTTCTGGTGTCATTCACTCTTAATTACTATAAATCTACAATCTACCGATAACCAAGGTGTGGTTTTGTCTAGATATTCTCTACTATTTTGAGTGTACTGGACGTTTTTCTTTTGAAACTTTCATTTAAGGTGGAAGCGCAGGGTGGCCCGCCAAATTCAATTTTTCTTGCGTTTTTTGCAATTTGCAGGTAGATTCATTTCCCCATTGAATTACTTTTTCATGAAATAGTTATTGAATGGGGAATTGATTTCATGAACTTTGAGGGCTGTATTAATGATTTTAATGATTACAATTCTGTAACTACATACGTGTTACTTGCGCGACTCATTTTTCATCAACTTACAACCTGACCTGACAATTTGAATTTCGCGGGTCACCCTGGCGCTATTCCACCTTCACACATTAAGTGAAAAAAATAGCACCATTTTTGTTCTGGTTGAATTCCGCACGTGGCGTAGAAATAAAACCGAAACACAACTGTGAACAACTCCTAAACCCTTTCAAAAAGTTTTCACTCGTTCGGCCACAAAACGAGATTTCCATTACCTACATTCCAAACGAATTTTTATGTCTCTCTCTAAAATGTTGGTTAATATTTGTGATGTTTTTTTTTGACATCACATCTGTTTTCTCCGAAAGGTACAGGCTGAAGGTTTTTTATGTCAGTAGTCATTGGTACATTTGCTTACTTTGTGGATATTGTCTATCTGGATACTGAGAAACTGCCTTAAATGCCACTCTCAGGGCCGTTATTTAAAAGTAATTAATCATTAACTTATAAAAAAAAACTTTTTTTCATTTTTCTTTATTACTTATTCAACTTTAAAAGTAAAAACTAATATTACAAATAATTTTTATCTAACATATTTAAAAGGGTTACATGGCATCAAAAAATTCGTCCACATCGCTGTTAACAGAAAAAGTGCCCAGAAGGCTGGCAGCATTGCCACGTTGGATGCAATGCTGATTCTTTGGCCAAAAATAGGCCCGCCTTCTAAAACTATTATTAAAAAATTATTCGACTTAAAATTGATGAGCTCATATCTTAATGCATGTAAAAAAAAATGGTGTTTTCTATCTGTGATTTAATCCGCAAAAAGTTTGAGTAAAAGTTTTACTAAAAAATATTAAAGAATCCGGTTCTAAGGCTCACTTGCACTACAAATCTGATTTGTATTTCATCAAAATGCTATGAAAGCACAAAATATTTACTGCATGTAATGATTTGTGGTGTAAACGGGTCTAAGTCTTGGCACATGTGTATTCACAAGTACGTGTATAAGGTGACAAAGGTTCCCCTTGCACTCACAAAGCAGAACTACCAACGTCGCGAAAGAACTTTGAAAAGAAACTGTTTCATACAAACTATCTTTGCCTTAAGCTTTCCAAGGCTTTAATGGCGCGAATCTTTCTAAAGAATTCTCTAGAAAACGAAACTTTTCATTTTCTTGTTAATTTACTCTGAAAGATAAGTCTGAGAATGTGTTACCCCGACCTGTAGTGTTAATCTTTTAATTCTAATTTCGTAGAAGACTTATTTTGGGGCGAACTTCACTAAATCTTCTTCGACACTAAGAAGATTTAGTAGTTTAGTAGATGTAGTAGAAGGTTTAGTAGATGACAAAAAAAAATCAAATGAGTTTATCTTTTTAAGGTTTATTGTTAGTTTACTTTATTTGATTGTTTTTAATTGTAATAATATACATAGTTAGTTTTAAACAAATGAAAGCTGATTTACCAAATAAAAATAATGTTACTATCTCCGTGATAAAGTGTGAACCCTACATTTACTGTGACGGTTCCAATATTTTACATACATACGTATAAAATATGTTCGATAACAAACCTTGCGCAAACAAGAGAATCCCTAGACGCATGAATCAGGCTGAACTAAAGTAGTAAGCTCCTGGACCCTCCGGGATTCCTCACTCTCGCAGAGTATTGTCTATAGGGTTGGTACAGTCACGAACACCGACATCCATTAGCAACGTTTAAAAGATATTTTCTAAAACAGTATCGATTAACAAAAACAGAACAGTATCGAGGCCTATTCTCAAAGTTTCAATCGTTTTTCCACGAAAAAATTGCTTTCGGATTTAGGCAAGTGTGTGGTGCTCGTCTGTGCATAAAAAAAAACAAAGTCCACTACGAAAAAAGTTTGGGTTTGTGTGAATTTGAATTCAGAACGTTCCACAGAGGGGTATTTTGACAATCTACGCGGCCAAAATTATTTTATGTTCTTATTCTTTTCTAAATGATATAACTTAGTAGAAAAAATACTTTTGTTGATTTATCAAGAGGTTTTATTACTAAATATTCACTATTGTTATTATTAATTCATTTATTTCAGATAATTATAATCCATACAACGCAAAATACATAAAATTAAATAATAATACACAAAAAATATATATTTACTGTAATAATATTTTTAAGAAGTAAATTTAAAAAAAGAATTATTATCGTATATATGTATTCTTCCTCGCTCTCTGAAGAATCAACATTGGGTTCCCCAGGCATGAGAAGCGAGATAGTTTATTGTAAAAAACACTTCATATTTCTTCTTTTTAAGCTTCTCATGCAACTTATAAGAGGGTCTGATGTCAAAAGCAACCGATTCAAAATATCTCTGTTGCAGTTTTCTCTTGAAAATTTTCGGGTAAAATCCTGGCGATATAATCTAAAATGTTTATTACACGCTTCTGCGGCCTCTTCTGATAGCTGCCCAATAGGTAACAGCGCGTTTTTCATTATCACTGCACCATGAATTAAATTTTGTGCATTGTTGGAGTAATTTGGTGCCAAGGGTATAAATCGACATATAATCGGGCAGTATCCAAAGCATATTTGAGTGTGTATTTTTTCAAATCAATTATATGGCCGCTCGAAATAGTTTCTAGTATGACCTTAAACCAGTATCATAACTATCATCATAATAATTACTTATAACTACATACTTATTACTTGGCTTTGGTCATAATTTATGCTTGTTATGACAGATGCCAAATTTGGGTCATCAAAAAACCTCCTACTTGTGTTACCATCATTGGTATTCCCAAAATTTTCCTTTGGTATGTCCACCAGTAATCCAGTTTCTTCGCAAATCTTTTCTGAATTTCGAGTTTTTTTTCGTCTTCCAATTTTTTTTCGTTTTCTTTTCAGGCGTCGAGTTTTCTTCCAAGTTAGGCAAATCATAGCTCTACACACGATCAAACAAGTATTTACGGGTCACTACTCTTACTCCAGAGGTACTCCAGAGGTACCTCGTGAACCTAAAACAAAGAGACATTTTTTTTAGAATTATAAGAATTATAGTAATTTTTTTGTACATTACTCAAAATAAGTTCAAATTATCAGAACATAACGTATCCGCGCTTATCCACGGCAGTTTCTTTTATTTTTTACTACTCAAAGCTTCAAACTTTCATTTGTATAAGGAATTATTACAGGATCTAACTTGATAGTATAACAAATAGACGACGAAATAAAATATTTACAATGAAAAATCGACCTAACGTGTGGGTGCTTTCAAATTATTATATCTTACCTTTGTAATGATGAAAATAACAAAAAACTTAATAAGATACAGCATAATTACCTGCTACATCAGGATCCATCACAAACACTTCTTAAGTTTATGCAATATATTTTATATTTAACTTCAAAGTTAAGGTTTTTGCACGAGCGCCGAGAACAGACACAAACAACAAGTTGAACGATCTAATTCCGACTAAATGTATGACGCGACTAGTGCAGGTAGGGGAAAGGGGAGGGCGGGTTATTATTCCCAGGACTGTCCCCCAGCTCAGGAAGTCGTCCTATTCAATATTATCTAGAGTTTGTAAATTCTACTTTTGGCCGCGTAGATTAGCAAAATACCCGTATGTGCGTTCCTTGTAAAACGTTGCCGTTACTTGCCTAAAGAAATATTATTCAATATTTGAATGGAACGTTCATTTTCATGTGTGCCAGCACCAGTTATTAAAAATATTAGCAGGTGATAGCAGATTCTTTTATTACAAAAAAAAATGTTTTGGGATGTGTATTATTGTTGCCGGGCACAGTTCTTTGATTGATATATTAATTCTAATGTCTATAAATCAGTAAATACCTTTTTCACGATCATAAAACATTTTTTGCTCAACATAAAATCTAGAATTGACCCTTTAAACTGGCCTGCGGGACTGTTCGAAAGAGATACCGCGGCCCTGGAACACAAAGGGCAAAGAAGGAACATGGATGGGTTTTAGTCAGTAAAAGTCTGACACTCCCTCCCACTCCACCCAGAGCGGGGGAGGGGGTTATTTCATGATTTCCCATCCAAAAAAAAAGACTCGTAACTTTTTCATAAAACTTGGAGCAAAACCTTGCAACATACATTTTATTACATATTTGGAAATAACTAGGTATCTAGTTGGTTCATTAAAAAACTAGCCTTGTTTGAAAAATCAGTGTATTTTTGTACCCCATTAGATACACTACCACAGAGGCAACTATACGGGGTGTAAACAGACCCTTCACGAAGCCGTCAACCAAGCATTCTGTACATCAAACTAAGTAACTTTACGCAAAAATTATTGCTGGGAAACGACTTTTTTTTTGGGGGTGAAAAATCACGTTTTACGGTAAAACTCAATGTAACGCACTCAAAACATTGTGCTGATGGATGGATTGAATAGTACGGGGATCGTGAAGGTATTTAAAGTAAAAATCTTCCATTAAAAACATGTATTTAAAAAAAAAAATGTGAAAAAGTTGGAACTTTGACCCCCAATATCTTCGTAACTAGAAGGTTCCCAGGTATGGTCTGAAACAAAAAAATGATCGTAATGACGGGGACAACAAGTACCTTTCGGCTTCGTTAAGGGTCTTTTTACACCCTTTATGGAAATAACTAGGTATCTAGTTGGTTCATTAAAAAACAAGCCTTATTTGAAACATCAGTGTATTTTTTGTACCCCATTAGATACACTACCACAGAGGCACCTATATGTAACTTATATCTACATATCCCATTCCTAAAACCTTCTATTCAAACATTTATGTAAAGCTGGATATTCTCGAACACCACCAAGCGATGCCGTAAAATCTTTATACAGGGTGGGTAAAAAATCATGGATCAAACGAAACAGAGTGATAGTCGGGGTTATTTGCAGTAAAAAATATTTCTGTGGCAGAGTCCTAACTTGATCGCCTTAAAAGTTATGACATCTTGAGAGTTTTTAGGAAAATACCAAAATTTTTACTAAATAGGCAATTAGTGGTGTTTAGTTGCTTCTAGGAAATGTATCATCACTACAAAAGTGTGTACCAGGATTTATGAGTATTGAGATTATTCAATATCTTTTAAGCCTTGCGAAAAATTATTTTCAACTTCAGAACCTCACTGAAAAAAAAATTACTACAAAAAATGACCCTGATAACCCCAACTATCGCCCTATTTAGTTTAATCCACGGTTTTTTACCCAACCTGTATTTCTACGAATCGAATCGGAATCTATTTTTAAAAGTATCCGACAGAATATCGATTTTATTTTAATTGTTTTCATTTGGCTGCCAAATCGCGATTAAGGCTAGATAATTGCATAAACAGAATAATCAGGCTATAATGTGCCCACTCCTGGGACACAGGCCTCGTCTCTATGAGAGGGAGTGGGCTGTAGCCTATTATAATCCACTACGCGGCCCGCAGGTCTAATACGGGATGGTAGATGTCACGTGCCTTTAGATTTGAGATTCTAGGACATGCTGGTCTCCTCTTGATGTATTTTCTTTTCAACATTTTTGACAGCAGTGCTAATGAAATCATTTACATAAAGTGAAGAGCCTACCTATCCCCGGGCATCGGGGGCCACGTAGGCGCGGGCCTGTGTACTGTGAGTAATGGGCTAGTAGGTACGCCGTCCGGCCATCTTATGACGACAGGCCGTGTCGATGGCGCGTTCGTGTTCCACGCGCGCCTCAATGAGATGTCAGCAACAAGGAAGGGGTCCGCAAGGGCCGATGCCTGCCGGGGCTGCGGGACTGTTTGAAAGAGATACCGCGGCCCTGGAACACAAAGGGCAAAGAAGGAACATGGATAGGTTTTAGTCAGTACAAGTCTGACACTCTCTTCCGCTCCGCCCAGAGCAGGAAGGGTCATTTGATGATTTCCCAACCTAAAAAAAAGCCTACCTATACGTTACTTGGGGTGATTACTGTTTGGTCAATCAATTATTTTAAACTAGTTTGTGTTTGATGATTAGACAGACAATTTAGTTCTGTCTCTAGTATGTCATCGCACCAGAGTGATGCTAGTGATATTACAGATTTCCTTAGAGTGATGGACATAATCATCATTTTCCTGCCCCTGTCCCATGCTACTTGGAGTCCGCGCAACACGTTTTCTTCCTCTATTCTCCTCAATCGTCACGCTATTACATATTTACTCCTTTTTTCATATCATTCATAATCATAATCATTTTATTTTCAGGCAACTAAGGCCCATACATAAATTACACAAAATAATCTTATGAAATAATAAACTAATACATATTTAAAAAACCTTAAAACTAAAACTATACACGTAACGCTGTCGGCGTCGTGTTTCGCTACGTGGTGTCGCGTACCCGTCCTCGGAAACGTCGATATACGACACCTTTCGGCCAAAAGTCCTCTTTCAGGCAGGTCTGTAGATCCACCCCATCCATCCATCGTTTCCTTGGTCTTCCACTCCCTCTCCATTCATCCATCAGTGATAGACATAATATTTCTGAATAAAATAAAGCGGTTTCCCTTAGTTTCAAAACTTCATCGAACTTTTGCTTTATAAACGCTATGTTTAGGAAATTCAAATAAATTATGAAATGTTTGGATTCGTACAAAACGGATATAATATTCGTTCAAAATAATTTCGGCCTAAGTTATATTAGGAACCTGTTTTTTAGTCGAAAACACTTTGATTAACTGTTTTCAATCATCCTATTTTAATATACAGGCTGTAAACGGACCCTTCACGAAGCTGTCAACCAAGCATTCTGTACATCAAACTAAGTAACTCTACGCAAAAATTATTGCTGGGAAACGAATTTTTTTTGGGGTCAAAAATCACGTTTTACGGTAAAACTCAATGTAACGCACTCAAAACTTAGTTCTGATAGATGCTTTGAATAGTGAACGGATCATGGAGTTAATTAAAGTAAAGTTAAAATCTTTAAAAGTGGTACCTATTTAAAAAAAAACTTGTGAAATAATTAGAACTTTGACCTCAAATATCTCCATAACTATAAGGTTCCCAGGTATGGTCTAGAACAACAAAATGATCGCATTGATGGGGAGAACAAGTGCTTTTCGGCTTCTTTAAGGGTCTTTTTACACCCTTTATTAGTAGTAGTAGTAATATTAGTATTTACATGTTGCTTTTTACCAACATTTTAAAAGCAAAATCAATGTTAAGGTTCTTTCTTTACTGTTCTTTTTAACCCTGAAAATTTAACAAGACAGGGCTTTTAGTAATGTCAAAGAAGTTTACGCTACACATAAAAAAATACTTCGAAAAAACCTTTAACCCTTCACTCATTAAGTGATTGACATTGAAGGGACGTCGAATGTCGAATTATTAATGGCGAAGGGCTCGTTAAATATTCAGGCGGCATTGGCCAAAAGGCTTTTCCACAGATAATATAATACTAGGGGCTTTACTTTCGGATTTTTGACACGTGGGAAAGTAAGTCACTAGAAGGTTTTAAAAAATCTCTCTCAACGAATGTCAAAAATATCCTATTGTTTTTTTGTTAACCACATTATCACCATTTGGCTAACCTAACCAACTAAGTTGGGGTCGGCTTCTAGTCTAACCGGATGCAGCTTAATATCAGTTTTTACATGGAGCGACTGCCTATCCACAACCCAGTTAGTACTGGGTAATACGATATTCCTTGGTAAGACTGGTTGTCAGACTTTTTGGGCCACTGACTATCTGTAACGACTGTCAAAGATCTAAAAATGACAGCCGGGACCAACGGCTTAACGTGCTTTCCGAGGCACGGAGGAAACTCGGTATGTAATGGGTGGTCACCCATCCACAGACCAACCTAGGCAAGCACGGCTTTACCTAAAGATCGACCCGAGCGGCTGTTATAATTTAGCCACGAGCTCCTCTAATATTATTCCAAGTGTATTTGTATTTTAAAATGACTAGCTTAAAATAAAATTTAGGTACTTTATAAAGCAAAAGTTACGATAACACAGAAAATTAAGTATATAATAAGTCATACACCCACCCATACACCTAATAAGTTACAGCATCAGCGAGGAGGAAACATTTTAGCTTTGATGTCAAGTATATTTTTAAAACACAATTTTCTCCAGTACCCGAAACAAATTACCTACACTTAAAAAAGTATTAAATCTGACAGGAAAACATCAACTTTCGTGTAATTGAGTTATAAAGGAGAATCTTTTCCTTGTTCATATTTAAACACACAACGCCACTTGAAAATTTCTGAATCTTCTTGAGTACCTACCTATAAAATTAAGTAGGTACCTATTTGCGAGTTTACGAGGTGAAAATGCTAGCACTTATTTATTTATCACTAGCTTCTGCCCGCGACTTCGTACGCGGATCCTGTTGCTTATGCCAGCGACAACGAGGTCGTCAAAATCGAAGATCTGAAACGTCTGATGTCGAATCCTAAGAGCCCGGGGACGGGAAAACAACGGGATGCGCGAGACGATTCGAGACGTTTCATATCTTTCATTTTTGTAAGTCAGAAGTCGATGCGCGGATACGCTTGGAACTCAAGCGTAATTCTCTATCCGTGAACGTCTCCGACTCGCAAGACAATGCGTGACGTTCACGATCAGCGGTCAGTCGTGCATCACGTCCCCCACTTGTCTCTAGAGACCTAGAAGTCGATGCGTAGATACGCTTGGAACTCAAGCGTAATTCTCTATCCGTGAACGTCTCCGATTCGCGAGACAATGCATGACGTTCACGATCAGCGGTCAGTCGCGCATCATATTCTTCACAGTTCTCTAGAGACCTGGATGTAGATGCGTAAATACGCTGAGAACGCAGGCGTGCTTCGTTATCCAAGAGGAAGAGAAGAGAAGAGAGGAAGAGATTTCCACGGAGCGAGTTGCAGCCTGATGTTCTCGAACAGCATCAAGTCTCTCCTGACGTTCTTCGGTAGATTCTTGGGATCTTATGATCCTCAATCTTTTAGCTCCTTTGGAACATTAGGAAAGATTTGACCTCTTTCTAGGCATGGTTATAGTTTTATTGTGAAGATACCTGATCAATTAAAATCTAAGTGACTGCTCCCCTGCGTTACCGGGTAGGCTACCGTGTCACGAAGATAAGTGGAAAAAGTCTAAAACACTCAAATAGCATAAGCCCGAAGGCATATTTATTCGATAAAATAAAAAAATAAATCGGAGTTTTGTCCAGTAGAGTCAAATTTTCAATGATATACCGTCTCGGAATATCAGTCCTAAACTGTTACCGCCTTCACCGCGTGGAGGTACTCCCAGCTTATGTTATTTTATAATTATACAGTGAATATTACAGTGATTAGTGATAGCTTTGATTTCCACATCAGATGTTTCTGATCTTCGATATTTATAAGTCAACAGGAAATGCCCATCAGACCGAACAACTTTTGCTAAGACGTCATTCCTATATGTGTTATGGTGTAGCTGGGCTCTTGGAGTTCCACAACAGGTGTTCCAAATCTTCGATTTTATAAGTCAACAGAGAGTGCTCATCAGATTCAACAATGTTTGCTAAGACGTCATTCCTATATGTGTTATGGTGTAGCTGGGCTCTTGGAGTTCCACAACAGGTGTTCCAGATCTTCGATTTTATAAGTCAACAGAGAGTGGTCATCAGATTAAACAATTTTTGCTAAGACGTCATTCCTATATGTGTAATGGTGTAGCTGGACTCTTGGAGTTCCACATCAGGTGTTCCAGATCTTCAAATTTATTCTCTCAGCAGAAAATGCTTATCACGTGGAGCAATTTTTGCTATGGTACCATTTTTGTATCTCTTATAGTTTAGCTATTCTATTGCGGTTCTGCATCAGGTGTTCAAGTTTCCAAGATAAATTATAGCCTATATGTTGCCCAGACTTAATACCTATACCACAAAAAAAAAATCTTTCAAATCTGTCTAGTAGTTCCGAAGATTAGCGTGTACAAACAAACAGACAAACAGACAAACAGACAAACAGACAAACAGACAAACAGATAAACAGACAAACAGACAGAATTTTTTTTTTGGATTCGTGTTCTATTACTGTTTCTAAACCCCCCTCAATTTTTATTTTTTTAATATATTCAATGTACAGACAAAGTTTTTTTACTGTCTTATTATATGTATAGATAAACACTGCATTACCGGAAATTCCTAATGCAATAGCGTGGTCCTTAATTAAACTATCTTATAATAACATAACATAATTATGAAAACTCAAAACTCAAAGCATTTATTTCAATTAGACCATTACAGGCACTTTTGAATGTCACAAAAAAACAAAGAAAGTGATGCTACAGTCACAGACACAAGGCATAATAACTTGTGAAAGTGCTGTAGTTGCCCATTCCAAGGCGTAGATCTCTATGGAGATCATTCTTGTGGAGACTATACAATGTCGCCCATGCGCATGTGACCGCCCGTAATTTTCTGAATATTCATGAAGAAATATCGAAAATAAACTTTAAAAGGGGGGGTCTATCTACAACATTTTTCATGTTATTCAATTTTAAATTTTTTAAGTATAGTTTGTAGATTTGCTTTCTATTTTTTGACACATCTCCGAAGTTTATGGGTCGATTTGGATTCTGTTTATTATTTCTAAAAGCTTATGAGTTAGTTTAATAGGTTAATTAACGTTTTTACTAAAAATTATCGACGACGAAAAAAAAAACGGAATCGAAGTCATTTTTTCGGTGAAAAATTGTGTATTTATTTTAAAAAAACTAGTGTAAGTCCATAAATTATCCAGATAGGACGACTTTTTTAATCATTATTTGTAATCTACTACATAACAGCTACAAATTCACAGAACATTATTGATACCTAACTGTAACTAAATCCAAGGTAAAACTCTTAAAATTCTGACGAGTCAAATTTTGGAAAAGATAATGTGAAAGTCAATTGAATGTTGCTCTTAGCAGTGAGTACTAAAAGGTTAAACTAATAATGAGGATGATAATGGAATTAAAAACAAAAAAGCAATAGCCAGATTTTTACTAAAAAAATAAAAATATAAGAATTTTAATTAATTAGATTTTCGAAATGGCCCCCACCCTCCTGTAAACAAACCAAAGCCCTCATGGCAATACTTTTGATTGTACGACGTAATTCTTCACGGTTTTCTTTTATTTCCGCAGCAGCAGCAAAAATCCTAGCCGTTAATTGCTCGCGGCTTTCGAAGGGCACGGCATACACTTTTTGTTTTATGTAGCCCCAAAGATAAAAATCTAAGGGTGTAAGGTCGGGAGATCGCGGCGGCCAAGCAATGGCAGCTCTTCTGCCAATCCGCCACGGATAATTTTGATTTAAATAATCACGAACTAGTCGTGCGAAGTTTGCTGGAGCTCCATCTAATTACAGATACATCCGCCTTCTTGTTTCCAGCGGTACTTCCTCCAAAAGCAACGGCAACGTATTGACTATAAAATCTAAAAACGCGTGTTGATCTAGTCTGTTTGGTAACACGAAAGGGCCAATAAGTTCACCGTCAATCATTCCAGCCCATACATTTATGGAAAATTGAGTCTGGAAAGTTGTTTCCCTAATGACGTGTGGATTTTCAGTGGCCCACACATGAAGATTGCGATGATTTGTTATACCCGCCCTTGTTTTTTTTTTAGAGATAGGTATCAACAATGTTCTGTGAATTTGTAGCTGTTATGTAGTAGATTACAAATAAAGATTAAAAAAGTCGTCCTATCGGGATAATTTATGGACTTACACTAGTTTTTTTTAAATAAATACACAATTTTTCACCGAAAAAATGACTTCGATTCCGTTTTTTTTTTCGTCGTCGATATTTTTTAGTAAAAATGTTAATTAACCTGTTAAAATAACTCATAAGCTTTTAGAAATAATAAACAGAATCCAAATCGACCCATAAACTTCGGAGATGTGTCAAAAAATAGAAAGCAAATCTACAAACTATACTTAAAAAGTTAAAAATTTAATAACATGAAAAATGTTATAGATAGACCCCCCCTTTTAAAGTTTATTTTCGACAATTCTTCATGAATATTCAGAAAATTACGGGCGGTCACATGCGCATGGGCGACATTGTACATAATATATTAATGTGAGAACGATGTTAAATAAGTGCAAGCTAAGAGCGCCTAGAGTAAAAAGATATTATCAACAGTTCATATTACAATATTGTTTTGTGAATTCATTCAGAGAGCAGGTAATAGTTGTTATTTCGTTTATTCATTTTTCTTAATTACATCTTTAAATATTTTTCATTAAAAAAAAACTTAAAAAATATAAAAAAATAGTAGTCCGCCGGTGTCGAGAGTAGGGTCCAAGCTACCGCTGGTTAAGGCTCCAAAGACAGGAACCACCTTAAATGCGAGCCGTATCGATCCTTGATCCAACCGCCTAAGGAAAGCTTCGAAAGATGGTCATCGCGGCTCTTGGCCGTAAGGCCATTGGCCGTTACGACAATCGGCACAATGATAGCCGAGCTCACATTCCAGATGTCGACAACCTAGTGTGCCAAGTCGAGATATTTTATTTGTTTCTCTTTCTAAGCTTTCACGAGGTCCTCGTCATGCGGGATGGTAACATCGACTATCATTACGCAGCGCGCTGACCGATATTATCATTATTAGTTGTTGTGGCTTAGTGGTTGAACTTTTTTTATAAATGGAAGTCATCTGTCGATCGTCAGTTGTCAATTGTTGCGACTGAAACAAAGAGTCCCCATTCGACTGTACAGAATCGTGCAAACCGTTTTCGCGTCGGTGTCCCCCGTATAATAATGCGATTTAAGTTCCTGACAGTAAACACACTTAAGTAATTAATGATCACTACCGACAGAGGACTGCCCTGTAATTACAGTAACGTGAAACTAAGTACGACCGTCCGCTCTAACCTTCTTGAATTGCAATAATTAATGTTACGTTAATTACCCCATTAGAGCGATGGTGGCCTAATTTTCATTATATTATTATAGCATTTATTTCGGGCAACGCCCATAGTGTTAATATTAATTGTCTTAATTACTAGAGTTGGAGACTAGACTTTTGGTATCTTCCAACCCGGGTTTGTACAGCCCACTCCACCCATATCGAGAGGAGGCCTGTGTCCCAGCAGTCATGGTCATAGTCATAGTCATGGTCATTTATTCATTAACAAATAATTTGTATCTGAATTTAAACACAAAAATTAGACAATTACAGTATACTAAAATAAATTACATTTAAATCTAAAAAATAACAATGTCAAAATAATAAATTTACATTTCATCAATACAATACAATATGGTCAACACCAGTGGCGATATTATATGTAGATTATACTAATTACCCGATTTTCTTGTTAATTTTAAATGCTTTTCGTTTTTTTTACTCATTTATTTCCATAAATAGTCATTTTCATAGTCATTTGATTTGAAATACTTCGTCCTGATGTTCTTGTTCAGGTTATAACATACCAAATTTACCTATTCTATAGCTATGTCTATAGATTTTATAAATGTATTTGATACAAAAAAGTCTGTACCATCATTTCAAGACCAAATCACCAATCTAAATCGAAAACTGAATTGCTGACACATTCGAATAAATGACGATTCGAGAACTGGCCATCATTGTCCTACGTCATTCGATACAAATCGATGGCAAATCACTCGATTCCCAAATGAATTGAACTTTTATGATGTCGTTTCGATGTTGATCTTCTATTGTTGGGGTAGATTACTCCCCCGTCCCCTCCCGCTTCGCAAACGGCGCCAACTTTTGTGATAATGACGGCTGCAAATAGTGATAAGTGACTTTTTGTAGGAGGAATGATTTTGATGTTTAAATATTAATATTGAGCGAATGATTTCTTTAATAATGTCTCGTTCTTTTAAAATAATATGAAACATTTTTGGTGTCGGAACAGCTTATACAGGACTTATATTTTATGTGTTACCGGAAATGTAAGAAACCTAGGAATTGTACACAATTCCTAAGAAATATATCTGTGTGGCCTCAGAATGATGTACTGAATACTTGGTAACCGTTTTCGCGTCGGTGTACCTTCCACCCTGTATAATCTACCTTACAATAAAGTAAAAAAACGTTGCCCCACACTAGGAATTTCTCCTGTATCGTGGGTGCGTTTTACACATTTAAACTCACATACACAAACAGCCAGACCCGGAACAACTACCTGTAAGGCATACAAATATTTGTTCCGAGCGGGAACAACTTTGTTTGTTTTTCCTGCCTCTCAACGTTTCTCTCACCGAGTTTTCCTGTACTCTTAATAGATTATTAAGAAACAGTATCCACTTAAAAGTAAATATAAATAAAAATCTACAAAAAGAAAAAATAACAGCTATCATGGCACGTGCAAATTAAAACGGCACTTCATGAATATTTTGTCACGTTTCAAAGAGTCGTTGAGAGCTGGAAGTAAAGTAAAGTTACACCAATGAACGATGAAGTCTTTGTGTGGGTGATATTTACCTTCTATACAACGACTGAGTAGGCAGTTACGACAGAACACGTGCTTTTTGAGATAAAAATTACTCCTACGCAAGTTAAAATGTTAAGGACCTTTTAGACATAAGTATCAAGAACTATAAGGTGCTTATACTAGCTCCTGCCCGTAACTACGCCCGCGGGAATTTTCTTGTTTTAAAATAAAATATGTCAATGGCACTCGGCAATAGGACAGTTTTTTTTAAGAAGAATATTTAAAATTGGAAGATGAGTTACGGATATTAGTATCGATTTATAATATAAGTAAAGAAGTGTGATAACATCTACCAACGCCACATACGAACTAAGCATCGTACCTCACGTAATGCAAATCTTACATCACACAAATTGAGTTATCTGATGTCAACAACTGTTGGGCAGCGGTCGGAAGTCCCGCCTTTGTAATAGAAGATGGAAAACCTGTGGAGGAGAACGTGGAGATCAGTAATCGTCCCATAGTATGTTACTATCAGGATAAAAAGAATCTAATGTGTTAATTCAGGTTTTACACCCAAATCTGCTCAGTAGTTTTTGTGTGATATTGTTTTTGGGTGTTACCAAGAATATCCATCCTCACTAACTCGCTCATTGATAATAGTAAGATAAGATAGTAAAATAAGATTATAAACATTAGGCTTCTGAACATCTACAATGCCTGTGGCATCACCTGCACTCCTTGAAAAAATTGTGAAAACATATACATTTAGGTAATTAATTTAAATTAAAAAAGGTGGATGGTTTACACTGGATGCGCTGAAGGTGGATGTCTATGGTCCGACTAGGGAGAGGCCTATGTTCAGAGTACGCTGCGATAGGCTCCATGGACTGAGGCAATTACACAAAGGCATCCTTCTAAACCTTGACGGAGCGGTTGGCGCAGTGGCTGAGCGATTGACTGCTGCGCTGCGTGTCGCGGGTTCGATTCCCACATGGAACAAATATTTGTATGGCCTACAGGTAGTTGTTCCGGGTCTGGCCGTTTGTGTATGTGAGTTTAAATGTTTTTAAACGCACCCATGATACAGGAGAAATTCCTAGAACACTCAGAACACTATAACTCTATTTCTACTATGATTTAGTTATGGTGTTTGTACCTCTTTTCGGTTATGTATCTACCATATTATTATTTTTTAAATATATCAGAACATTTTCCCGGAGATTGTGGAACTGGCCATAAAAAAAAATGATAAAGCTAATAATTTGACGATTCGGGCCTTACGTCACGCACGATATCACGCTCGTCACGAAACGTAGCTACCATTGAAATTGTATTCCTGTGTTAAATGAAGTGAAGGATATTATTCATGAAATTTTTGCAATCGAAAATGTTTTTCTATATGTTTGCTGCATATTAAATTTAAATTCTTATGCATGATAGAATTTCCAATCGGCAACAATTCAAAAATTCCATGCTAACCTTCATTACATAATATTATCTCTTTGAGCAAGAATTTTCTTAAAAACCTTCCTTTATTTGAGATATTATATGTACAGGGTGGGTAAAAAATCGTGGATCGAACGAAACAGGGCGATAGTTAGGGTTATCAGGGTCATTTCTCGGTAGTATTTTTTTTTCAGTGAGGTTCTGAAGTTACAAATAATTTAACTTTTAAGGAGATAAAGTTAGGAAACTGCCACAGAGATATTTTTACTGCAAATAACCCCAACTATCGCTGTGTTTCGTTTGATCTACGATTTTTTACCCACCCTGTATAAGGAACTTTTACTCAAAATCATGTTCAATCAACCAGTGGTTTGGGGCGTCGTCTCCAAAGAATGATAGAGTTTTATTTAGTGAATAGCAGTAGAGTAGCAATAGTAATAGATCTTTTTTTTTGTTGTTATTGCGTGATAAAAATGAAGCGTGTACTTTTCCAACGAGGTAAAATTTCATGAAGTTTCATGTCATGTAAATGTATCATTGTACTTTGGGGAACAAATGGCTTCTAAGAGACAGGTTTCTTGGCTAGTTTAGAATGCAGACGTTAGTCTCTATACTGTCTCTGATGTAATCACGTTTTATTTTTTGGGTTTTTGTGTACAATTAATCACTTTATCTAGAAACGGGATATTTGTTTGATATGTATACTGTTTGTTACAGTAAACATGGTAAATATCCCGATTCTAGAGTTAATGATAATGTTACTGACCATGACAGTATAAAAACTTAATTTTATCAATTTATTTATTTATGTAAAATTAATCGAAGTCGAGGAGCTCGTGGCTAAATAATAACAGCCGCTCAGGTCGACCTTTAGGTTAAGCCGTGCTTGCCTAGATTGGTCTGTGGATGGGTGACCACCCATTACATACCGAGTTTCCTCCGTGCCTCGGAAAGCACGTTAACCCGTTGGTCCCGGATGTCATTTATAGATCTTTGACAGTCGTTAGGTAGTCAGTGGCCCAAAAAGGCTGACAACCAGTCTTACCAAGGGGTATCATATTACCCAGTACTAACTGGGTTGTGGAGGTCAGATAGGCAGTCACTCCATGTAAAATACTGGTATTCAGCTGCATCCGGTTAGACTGGAAGCCGACCCCAATATAGTTGGGAAAGGGCTAGGCAGATGATATAAAATTAATCGAAGTACATTTTTCTAAAGCCTATTTTCGCTTGTTCCAGATAATATGCACGATGGAAGATTACAACGAGACTTACGACGATATGCTGATGAATCACTCGGAGAGCTACCAGCCGTACTACGAGAGACCGGAGACATACATAGTACCGCTCATCTTCGCCCTGATCTTTGTTATAGGGGTGGTTGGGAATGGCACGCTGGTCGCCGTGTTTGTGAGACACAAAGCTATGAGGAATGTGCCTAATACGTAAGTTCACTTGCTTCTTTTAATTAAAGAGATATGATATGGAAAGAAAAGCCCCTTAATTGCTTCATATAATGTACATATTTTCATTGATGAACGCTTCTGAAATTAAGAGACCCCAGTACAGCCGATCTTCTTTCTACAGCGTATACCGGTGTGGCGTGTAAAAAGTATGTGTCTGTCAGCAAGGGAACGCCAATTCTCACAAAACTTTTTTTGGTGCCAATCGATCTTGTCTCCTAAAATGATCAAAAAACTAAAAAAATAGAAAAAAATATGTATCTGTCGCAAGGACATTACATGCATACAAAATGAAAAAAAAAAGCAATGCATAACAAATATTTATAAATACAACACAGCCAAGACAGCATAAATATTTTTGGAATACATACAAGGCATAGCTACCGTTGTATCAGCCGTATCTAGGATACGGGGCCCCCGAGTAACAAGAGGTCAAGAGGGCCCCGACGACGACGTGTAGGGAAAAAAAATCACAAAATCTTCCAATAACCTGAAATTATTATTGATAAGAGGCCCGTTATGATTAAAGTAAAGTAAAGTAAAGTAAAATTTATTTGCATAAATAATTAATATTTAACTTATCGCAGTCTAAAAGGCTTCAAAATTTTGAGCTCGCTTCGCTCGCTCTTAAATGAAGACTAAAATAAACAGTACTTGGATTATGATCTATAAAACAAACATAAGAAATAAATATGGGATATAATTATATGGGATCAACTGAGATCAACCAGAATATTAGAAATCGCAAAAAACTTTTCTTATACATTTGGCCTTTATCGCCATGGGCGATGTGTTAAGAGACGCGATTTGGAGCAAGCGTGCGCGCACACGTGCGCTGTTCCCGCCTGTCGCTTCGCAAGTCACATTTTGGTGACTCATGGCCGAGGCATGCTCTTCTTCTTCTTGAACTTCTTTCATTTGGTTCCCCCGCTGTCGCTGTCGTAAATATAGAAAAAAAAACGCCATATCAAAATAAAAATGGGACTTCCAACTTAAATTTGCATTTCTCATCATGTTTCACTAAAACGTTGATGGCATCGAAAAAGATTATGATAAAAGCAATTTAATAAGACCCGACGGCAATTCATAAAAACGATTGGACGCTCATTAATAACGTAAATTATTCGTGAAAACTAAAAGTCCGCAATTAGGTGCTGAACTATGCAGACGTTTCAATAAGGCTTTACTAGCTGAAAATTACGGTCTAACTAGGAATGAGCTGACGGCCTTGCACAAATATCGATAATGCAGAGGTTTACCTTTTATAGAACTTTTTTTACGTAACTAGCTAATGCACGCGGCTTGCTCCGCGTGAAGGCTAGAAATTGGCGAGAAAGTACTACAGCACGCGTAGCATGACTGCCGTAGAAACGGGTTTTGTCGACGGAAGGATCGACACAATAACAAAAGAAATCTGTAATTTTGTCGATTCTTCCGTAGACAAAACCCGTTTCTCCCGGGGCATGAGTTAGTTACGTAAAAAAAGTTATATAAAAGGTACCTAACCCGTTTCTACGGTAGGCATGCTACGCATGCTGGGACAAAAATGGCCTATCGTCTAACCTGGATCTCGGTAACGGTTTCATTGAAATGTTTTTAGTCCCTTTCGCTAAGGCATTAAAAATGAACGGACAGAGTTACTTTCGTTTTTTTAGAATGGATAGATTCTTCTGTGAAAATAAACTGAGTACAATGTGGAAAACTCATTTTCTTTATGACAGTTTATTTAAGGCCGTTTATGAGGGAACCATCGCCAACGTACGATGACCTCAAAATTATAAACCAAGTAGTGTATTTTACTGCCTGGTTCCTATGGCGCGTGCACACAATCAGAACTTTGTCTTATTTTTCCAATACAATTTCACAAAGGTTTACCTTCCCCCAGCCTCCCTGACCATAGCAATGAAGTGCCATAAGAATAATCCTAGAATTTACTTACCGCGGGATCCATCATCTTCCTGCCCTTGTCCCACTCTATTTGGAGTCGGCGCAACACGTTTTCTTCTTCCATTCTCCCCTGTCAGAAGTTACGGCATCATTTACTCCTTTTCTTTCATATCAGTCTTCACACAATCCACTAGGTACTTACCGAGAGATCCCAATAATACAAAAACAAATAAAATCGTTTAACTGTCATGTTTTGAGTGATTAGTCTGTTGTGGCATCAAAACGTTAGCTAGGTCGATCTTTCATCCGTTAGGTCTTAGAGCAGTTTCAGGCTGGCGTGATTTACAGCGCGTATAAGCTCGAATCGGCTTATGCGCGTACACACGCTCAGTCCAAACCGGTTGGTTCTGTCAGTAGCAATATCTCACGATTATATGAGCTTATAAGCGCATCAACGCTCTGCGCGTGTGCCAAAAGGAAAATACTCTTATCTGAAACCGCCCTTAGTGGGCCAGCTCATTGTAAAGGTCAAACTGCAGCTCAGCGTGAAATGAGACACTTGACATTAATAGAACTCGCATGCGATTCACTTGACCTTTGTTCCTTGCGAAACTGATAAAACACTGGAATGAAGATTTATGGTACAACATGATAGAAGATTTTTATGGTAGGAAAAAACTCATGACTGCCTCGTTTGTCTTGTGGTCTGGTCGCAAGCGTGACTGCTGAGCATGAGGTCCTGGGTCACGATAAATGTTATTGGGTTTTTCCACCGGGAATTTCTCAGAAGCAGTTCTGAATTCGTGCCTAAATACAACTGGCGACGTAATAATAAACCATTTTTTTATTGATTTAGCACATGAGTTTGTCGACATGTGGGACTTGGACTGTGTAATCATTATACTGATAGTCGTTACGGTTAATGGACTAATAGCAAAGAGCCTCGTCCAACACCTTAGGAGGCTCTCATAGCGCGGCTGGGTCAAAGGCTTGATTCAGAAAGCAGTACTCCTGGACACGGCACGCATAGTGAGGCGGTTCCTCTTTCTGGAGCCCTGACCACCGGCAGCCTGGACCTTGTTCCTGATGCCGATGGGCCATCTATTTATTTTATTTTTATTTTTTTGTTTACTTTTGTTTTTAAACTATTTTAAAATTTATAAAATAAGAGAAATTATGAACAAAGGAATAAGTAACCATAATTTTTTTTTATAGAACTTGAATTTATTTGCGATTACCTTTTGAACGGACCACGTTCAAGTTTCCCACAAATAAGTTTGTTAGGTCTAGATCTGCTCTTTGCCACATCTATCAAAGGGCACTTCTACTCCTAAAAAACTTCTTAGTAGAACCACTGTAGTATTTACTTTTGTCTACAATTTCGAATTGTATGTTCGAGTTTGATAAGACTTACCAACTTAGCCAAATGTAGCTGTCGGTGAAACTATAAGCACCTTAGGCATTTAAACTTTGTTTCTAAGCTTGGCAATAACTCAGTAAATCCTTTTGTCGACTCCAGTTAAGTATAGGTGATGAAGTTATTATTTATACTTAAGAAACTACTTTCCATCATACCAATGATCTATAATATGGCCAACTAGCTGTTGCCCGCGACCTTTATTTATAAAAAATATTACCTCCCCTTTTTTAAGCGGATTTTGTTACACGGAACCCTAAATTATTATTTTTTTAATAAAAAGTAGCCAAAGTTAGACCTTATAAAATCAGCTATCTGCCAGTAAAAGTCCCGTCAAAATCGGTCCAGCCGGAGATTAGCCGGAACAAACAGACAGACAGACAAAAATTGAAAAAACTGTGTTTTTGTTATAAGTGCCGTATATATTTTCATATGCATTCAGTAAAAAGCTATTATTTTGACATTACAAACAGACAGTTCAATTTTATTTATTTGAATAGATTGATATATACAAAAGAATTGGGTATAAATATCAGATCACTTTTTGATAAATAAAAGTGATAGCCCCGGATCGCTTTGATTAAAAATACGTACGAGGCTGAGTGTAACTGGGCTTTTATAATAAAAAAACATACAAATGTCTTCACATTCAAAGATTTAAATCATTAGATTCGCCCTAACACGTCAATAAATGGTACGTGGTTACGTTTCTGATTCATTGATCAAATTTGTATATTGAATTTTATTCCATGCTTCATGCGGAATGTGTGTGGTCGCTATTTTCGGTGTGAGTACTTTTTCACACGAGGTACCGCCGTAAGTACGGTGAGGGCCGATCTTATGTTTTAAAGTTGTCATCCCATTTTAAAGCATTGACTTCTTCTGGTGAATCGAGCGTTACATACACAAATCTCATGTACACAAAGAGTCAGACCCAAAACAAATATATATTAGCAATACAAATAGTTGTTTCGTTTGAGAATTGACCCGTGATGCCAATCTTCAATCGTAGAGCATACAAGATATTCATATTTGTCTTTGACCAAAGATTGACTGAATATTTTCGGTGGTAAATCCGAGGTATTCCATCCTGCACACCTAAGATCACCTAAGATGTGGGCACCAGAGTATTTCACATCGTCCACCTTCAGTTGCAGTAGGAGTTGACAGACATTATTATTAACGTATTTTAAGTTTGCATAAGTCAATAATGTACCATATTTTATGCAAATAAAGAATCTTGAATCTTGAAAAAACATTGAAAAACTTGTTTATTAACCACACAATATTATTGATTTGAAGTGCAAGAGTGTTAAAAATTTTTTTTTATTGAATACCGACCAAAAAGTGCTAGGCTTGCATAACTTCAAGGTGGAATTTATTCTCACAGTTCTGTCTCTGTAGTCTGTACACACAAGGTCAAAGACTGATTGTCAAGATCCTCTTATTCATTGATACGAAAAAAACAAACTACCCATCACATTTCTTTCAGGTATATCCTCTCCCTCGCGCTTGCTGATCTCCTGGTAATCATCACATGCGTCCCATTCACATCCATTGTTTACACGGTGGAGTCGTGGCCATGGGGCGCCACGGTGTGTCGGATTTCCGAAGCCGCTAAAGACGTCAGTATTGGTGTGTCGGTGTTCACACTGACGGCGCTGTCAGCTGATCGGTACTTCGCGATTGTGGATCCGTTGAGGAAGCTGCATGCAACAGGTTAGTGAACCTATTATTTGTGTTTTTGATCAGGGACTGTACAACCACTATGAGGGAAAGGGTTGGAGCTAGCCGTTCTCTATAGCTCCGTCTCTTTTCCACACTGAAGTAACATTTCTTACAGTAGTACTGCTTTGAGGTGATGGTAGTGCCCCCTAAGGCATTTTTTAAATGTATTATTCTTTTTATAACCTCTATTATTCTTTCTTTAAGGGTTGTTTGGGACGACATATTTACTGCTACTGACAGATCGGGTCGAAAGAAAAATCCCCAACCATTATTCGTTTTATTATTAAATGAAATCGGATTTCTCTTTTGATAGTTAATACGGTAATTCCGTGTAAAGTGAAATTTTCGGGCTAGTATGATGTAATGAGTCGTTTTATACACCCACAAGTTATAATCCTTTATTCACTGAACCGTTCAGGTCTTCGACCTCGCTATGAGGTTAAACTAAACTAACATTACTCAGGAGTTCAGGAATATGAATAAAATAATTCTAACATAAAAGCAAAAGGGGCTTGTTCCCTCGACCACTAAGCTTATAATGTGTGGTTAAAATACTGTTTTACAAGCTTTAAAAACCTCATAAATGAGGAAACTTTATGAGTGAACCTTTAAAACTACGTTTTACGTACACTTCTGAAAACAATTAAATATTATGGAAGTGTTTCGCGGCGTCAAATACTTGTGTTTGGAAATGTCGAGCATTTTTACTGCAAAAGTTTGCTGCCTCGTCGGGCTGGCAGTGGTCGAAAAGCAATACTACCTACCAGTGGCGAAGGTTCCATACAACTCGATTCCTACCGGCTTCCCTTTGAAAACTGGCACAGTCTGTATTTTATAGACAAATAATAAAATCACAATAAAGATGCGTATTCCGGCTTACCTCTTACAAAAATTGACCCTTCGCTACTGCTACCTACTTACTGAGCATGAAGTCTTGGGTTTGAGTAAGGAGTTTCATCCTTTCGCATGCACTGGACACTTCATCAACACACACACACACGTACCCCCCTCAACCCCCTCTCACCGTACCGTCACAACACTCACAACACACTGCACTTCATTTTCCAGTGATTGTGGTTTCTAACTAACTAGTGTATTGATGAAATTGCTTTTGGTTCGCTTTCCCATCAGGAATTTCTCAGAAGTAGCCCGATGTGCGTATTTATGCCCAGTTGATGACCAAAGCTCGCCCATTTCCATGGTCCTTAAAAATAACTAGCGAAATGTTGGAACTAACCATAGGTACACCTTGATGTTATGTTTAACTTTATTACAAGCAAATTATGTCTGAGGGTATCTAATAGACGATGTTCTAGAGCAATGTTCCGCAAAGTGTGTGCCGCGGCACACTGGTGTACCGTGGTCATTAGTTGGTGTACCTCTGAAGGACAAGGAAAATTTAATAGAAAAACTGAAGAGAAATACTTACTTAAATTTTGATTATTATTATGTAAAAATTGATTTTTCATTTATGGTGTACAAAATTCATTCACCAAAAAGTTTGCGGAACACTGTTCTAGAGGGTGAGCACCTAAACAGCTTGCTCCTGTCTGGTAGTGACAAGGAACATACTTGAGTAATCACGAATCAGTCGATAGAGCCGTCGGCTTAGCTTTCAATTGTTTCGTATGTCATGGACAGATTTCTAGTAGGGACGATTCACCAAAGACAGTACATAGAACCCTAGTCCCTAAGGCTGTGTTACGCACTTCAGTGAGTCTTCGGCAGAGGTGTGTGTCAAACAAATAGATAGGATCCTTCAACAAGACATGAGATCAAACGGGCAATAAAAAGTTAGTATAAATCATAGTATCAATACTCCCAACTCCATGTGTTAGCCATTGACTCGAAAAGAAGAAGAATAAAGTGTACAATTGTACATAATCGTAGCTCTAACAAATACTTATTTTTTATTTTATTTTAAAACACACACTTATTTATTTATTTTAATACCAATAGTTAAGTTCATCGACTTGTTAGGACAAGTTTATAAGTACTGAATGACCACTTTAAATGGGCAGTTTGAACTGCACACTTAAGCACCTTGCACTTTGAGGTGGAGCTGCTTGTCAAGAAAAAATGCATCGATATGTCAAAATTGGTACATTTATTTTAGTTCTGTGTTTTCTATATGATAAGTTGGTTGAAGTGTAGGAACTTCATTTTGACACATACTTATTTAAATATCGTTACCAACCTAACCACGGCCACGAACTTCACGATCAAGCGCACGTGTTTTGCGACAGCCGCTGAAAGAAAACAATTGAAAAGCTGTTTAATTCATATCAAAGGGATGGTACTCGTAGCATGCCAGAATCACATTCTTTGGACGTGATTTGCAGAGTAATGGAAACAGAAACAGGCGACGCGCGCGCGTCATTCTTGACTCAAAGTCTTATCACCCAAGGTCGTGTACAAGACCTAAAGCCCACTCTACTGTGAAAAATGGTTACTTATTGCTCCAGAACTTCAGATTGAACATCTATAGCGAGTAGGTTCTCAATAAGGAAGCCGGGTGTGAGTGCTTTCCAATAGACATGATTGATTGAGCAAGTTACAAATTTTGATTGATATGTTTTATTTCGTTCCTTATCGAAATGAGCCAGGAATTCTCAGAATAATAGTTTATTTCGTAAGGGCAGGATAAAGTGTTTCTACGATCGGCGATTTATTATATTTTTGTATTAAGAGAAGGGTTTTTACAGATGTTCTTACTATAAATGCTTCGCAATTTCTTCGTACTTTTGCAACCAACATCACAACTTGTCATCACAATTTTCGCCAGTCATGTTAAGTCCAATGTAATTGGAGGCGACCCTATTGCCATCCGGGCACAACAAAACACCGCGACTACTACTGAGAAATTGTTGATTGTTAAACCAATAATACTATGCCCGACCTGGATTTCGAACCCAGGAACTCATGATAAGAAGTCGCACTTATGACTACTAGCCCGTTGAGGCAGACCCGAGCTGCTTTTATGTAAAATAAGACGCTGACAATAAATTAAAACAAATTTAATTATACAAGGTGCAGTTTAGCATTCCCGTCAAAATTCAGGAGGTTGTCACAAAAGACATAAATAATCAATTTAAATTACGGTACCTGGCCAATAATTAATAAAGCTGCTTTTTTAAATTGTTTAAATTTGGTATCATGAACTGCACGACACTCAGCATGATTTTCGGCAACACTCATCCAGTTGCTACCAGCCACCCTTCGAAGATGGTCGCTCCACCTAGCCTAGCGGCGTCCTACCTTACGAGTGCTGATTCGCGGTCTCCACTAAAGAACAAATCTACCCCAACGATCATCGGTTATACGGCTAATATGCCGAACCCATTGCTTCGTCAGCTTACTTATTCTGTGTGCTATGTCGACAACTTTAGTTGTCTGTCGGATCACCTCGTTCCCGATTCAATCGATATAGCTCGTACGGTAAGGTACTAAGTATGCTTGTCGGGTCCATATTGGCTCACCTAAAGTTGTTTTCCCGAAATTGTTCTTTCTAACGATTTGTAATCCGAATGATCACTCTTCCTAAAATTTTTCATCCTAAAGTTTTCATTCATACTATTTGTAGTGCTACCGGCGATGTTCATAACACTCATGTTTCCGAAAATTGTAATTAATAATATCATTAATGTAAATATATTTCAACTCCTACTGTTTTTTATCATAACGCTTTTATCCCTAAACATAAGTACAGGTCAGAGTGTCGTCTTGGGGGCACTATGAAAAAAAAACTTAGAAAAATTTCGCAACCAATTTCGAAGTAACGCTCGCCGGCCGCTGCCGCGGCACCGCTCGCTCCGCTCGCTCGGCTCGCGCGTAGTTGGTCACAGTTCTAACCTAACCTAACCTATGGATGAACCGTTTGTCGTAAAAACGATGTGGCCCTTCCACATCGTTTTTACGACAAACGGTTAGTCGAAGACAAAAAACACCAAGAAACTTTTATTCTTACATTTAGGTGTTTTATACGATAGAATCGAGAAAATAAACGGTTTGCAAAAATAACACTTTTTTGGTTAAATTTTTCTAAGTCTAAACAAAGAAATCTTAACAAAAAATATATGACTTTGAATAATAGTGTAAAAGATGGTTATGTTGAGAAAATATAGGAAAACAAATAAAAGTATAACAGATGTTTATTGCTACTGACATTATGAAGTTGAATGCTTCGGAATTATAAAATTAGAGACAGAGTAGTTAGGAATTGTGATTGTTAGGATGAAAATTTTTCGGAAGAACATTTTCGGATTTCCAATTATCGGAGTTGAAAATTTAGGTGAACTTTGGCGCACCCATGCTTGTCACATCATTTTGAACCTTGAATTTGTGTACTGTAAGTTCCAAATGTCTCTCACAAAGATCAAATAGTACATCTAAAGCCTGTAGGTAAGTATTTGCAGTATGTCTGAATAGTTTCAGGGTCCTATCAATCCTTTCGGTTCGCTAGTAATTGCTATTAAACCGCAAAAGGAAGGAACCCTACCATCCGCCTACATAATTAATATAATTTCCACGCAAACCGATGAAAAGGGAACTCCTACTATAATTTATGAGGCTGAAATCGGATCTTCGTATCCCGGGAGAGAACAGATTTTATTAAGGACAGCTGTCTAGGGTGGCCGGGTGCACTGGACCTGAAATAAATCCATGGTCCGTTCTTATCTTATAGACTCTTTAGTTTTCATGATAATATCACGTTTTAAATTATTTAACTTAACTTTACTTTACTTTACTTTACTTTACCGGAAAATTCAGGAATTTCCCAGTAGCAGTATCCCGATTCTCGATTGGTGGAACATGAAAGTTAAACATGTTTGGCAAAATGTGTGTGCACTGTAGGAGGCTACACCTCTGCTACACTAGTAGGGAATAGCAGGCGGGGTCTTATGTTATTTTCCGATCGGCTGACTTTACCGCTATGTTCAGCCATTCTGGTTCAAGTCTTCCTAATTGTTTTGTGAATTGAATAAGAATGACAAGGCCTTAACGCTGCTAGCTCTACTTTTATAAGACAATTTTTAATTTTTCGTACTGTGATCATCATCATCATATCAGCCTATAGCAGTCCACTGCTGGACATAGCCTCCTCGTCCTCAACGCACGCCACTCAACTCGATTCTCAGCAACTCCACCGAGCCTGAAGGCGTTCACCGTACTATGTTAAGGCCCCGTATTGTTTGCCCTCGAGTGTATAAATTATTAAGAATGTTAAATGTTACCCTTTTGACCACCATAGTCACGCGTACACGTGACAAGCAAGCGCGTGCCCTGTATGCCAAACAACACAGATATGTGACAAAATAGTACGTAAAATTGTGGCTAGGCGTGAAGGGCACGCGCGTGCCTTTATGCTCTAGCGGTCAAAAGGATAAAAGCTGGCAGTTGCAGCTTCTATTAGTTAATAGACTGTATTGATTTTTTCCACAGACAATTTCTATATTTTACTAACTTCTTTGGACCTTACATCTACAATAAGATAAACATAGCTATAAATATCTACCCCTTAAATAAAACACAACGTAAGAAAAAGGTAACTGAATACTTACAACTTTCTTACGAAGATACTGAACTTCTACTACATATACCAAGGTGATTGTCTGCTTCCCACTGATACACACCCTCTCACACTCACGCACACATTATAAAGGGTGTAAAAAGACCCTTAACGAAGCCGAAAGGCATTTGCTCTCCCCGTCAATGCAATCATTTTTTTGTTCTAGACCATACCTGGGAACCTTCTAGTTACGAAGATATTGGGGGTCAAAGTTCCAACTTTTTCACAAGTTTTTTTTTTAAATACATGTTTTTAATGTAAGATTTTTAACTTTAAACAACTCCACGACTCCCGTACTATTCAATCCTTCCATCAGCACAATGTTCTGAGTGCGTTATATTAAGTCCTACCGTCAAACGTGATTTTTGACCCCAAAAAAAAAAGTAGTTTCCCAGCAAACATTTTTGCGTAAAGTTACTTAGTTTGATGTACAGAATGCTTGGTTGACGCGCACATTTATCATATTACACAAAGAGAGGACATACACACATACACACTATTCAGAATTTATTTTATTTTATTTTAAGAATTTTATTATTTTGTATCACCGATTTTACTGCCATGATTTTGTTAATTTATTTCATAGGTTTTATTTTAGTGATTTTATTTAATAATATATTTAATAATGCACAGCGCCCTCCTGACGATCCTATTCAAGCGCCAAAAGAACATGTTACGCTATAGCTTCGAACGTGGATTTATCGTTGGATATAAAATGAAACTGGCCTAAATTCTTTAGCCTTGAGTTTACAAAATACCTATAATAAATATTATAGTTTAAAAAACTTAAAAAACAAGCTTTCTCGTATTCATCTCAGCAAACCCTTTCATTTATACCCATATCATGGGAATGCATAAAAATACTATTCCGCCATCTTTGGGAGTCCGCCATATTGGAGTTAGAATGACGTCACTAAATTAACCATGCATTGTCATCCAACCCAAACATGCAAAATTTCAGCTCAATCGGAAACCGGGAAGTAGGTCAAAACTTCTAAGATTTTTTTACATAGTTAAGATAAAGCTAATATAAAAGGGTTTGTCTACACCGATCACGTTATCAGATAAACGTGTTAAAAAAAAAGAAACAATCCCTAACCAAAGTTGGAGACTGCCTCATTCAAAATTCAAGTCAACGAAACACTCCAAAATTGTTTTTGCGGCAAGAAAAATAAATGGCTCAGCTTTGTCTAAAGAGGTCTAACCAACATTATTCATTTTCGCAGGAACTTTACAAAAACATCTGTGTAGGTTGTTTGTTAGAATGAACGTTTCCTTATTCGTTTGTAAAAATAAAACTTGTTTGTCACTGTTATCTTTCGTTTCTGTTTTCTTCTTTTTTTTTTAATGCCTGCTATTTCAAAAATAGACATGATCATTTGAGCGACTTGCATTGTAAAAAATTAGGTGTTCGTGGCTAAGTAGAAACGATCACGATCAACCACGATGGGTGGGGATGGTATAATAAAACAATCACATAAAGGGTGTAAAAAGACACTTAACTAATCCGAAAGTCTCTTGTTCTCCCCATCATTGCAATATATTTTTTGTTCGGGACCATACCTGAGAACCTTCTAGTTACGGATATATTGGAGGTCAAAGTTCAAAATTTTCACAAGTTTTTTTTTTAAACCCTTCTTTTTAAGGTTTCAACTTTACTTTAATTACCTCCATGATCCGTTTACTATTCAAAGCTTCCATCAGCACCAGGTTTTGCGTGCGTTACGTTGAGTTTTACCGTAAAACGTGATTTTTTACCCCAAAAAAAATGAACATAATGCTTGATTGGCGACTTTGTGAAGGGTCCGTTTACACCCTGTATATTTTGAGGGGGGGGGGGGCTATAAAAGTGCCTGAAAAGCCTCACGTGGTTAAAGGATGGCCCCTTAGGAATGTAAAGTCAAAGCGTGATTTTTGAGTCTCCCCTACCGCGTGGTATAAGCCGAGAGAAAGATAACGTGATTTGCTGACCAGAACGCCGGGATAGCGAAAGGCGGTTAGCTAAAAGGATTAAATAACGCTATTGTGAGTGGAAATACCGGTAGGGGGCGTTAAGGGCATCCCTGATGTGAGTTACGACACGACCTGCGTCAAGCGACAACCGTGAGTGTCACTTGTGTCCATTGCGTGAGTACAGTTGTGGTTACTCATGGCATGTCTGAACAATTTCCTACTGGAAGTCGCTTGAGTGTGTAGCTCGCATTAGGGTAGGTTAGGACCAAAGGACAGTAGGTGCAGCACGACCGTGCGAAGGACAGCGAAAATATTCGTTTCGCACAAAATATTTTCTTAGTTTTAAACACACTTTATACACACTAGTACCATGTCGGATATGATAGGATTTATTCCGTAAGGCTCGTACTTCATGTGGGCAGACGATGGGTTTCGTGCTATGAAAAATACACTGGGTGCAATTCATTGTTTCTAGCAAAACTAACGGACATTGAATGTCGTCCTCGCCTCGAGCTGTAAACATCAGGGCTCTGTAGAAGCTTGCTGTGGTGTCGGTAGACTGGTAAGCTGATCGGGTGATGTCACCACTGGCGCGCTTGCGATTCATTTTATGTTCGTACCAATGACTGGATCCGACATATCTCTGTGTGATACTTATTTTGCTTGTCGCAAACAAACTTTTTCAAAATTGGCCATACAACGTGGCTTGTGCTTCTCAAGCCAAAAATCCTCTACAGCTACACATTTCCGTAAGCAGAATTCTCAGAATTTCCATAGAATCTCTACATTTGCTACTTTGTTTGTTTATCAAATTTAACAGAACAAAGCAGTCCATTTCAATAGAACGGACGTGAATAGCAATAGCTTGTGGAAAAACCGCTTGTAAAGAGATCAAAGAAATAAAATTGAAGTGTCTGTGTAATTTCAAAATAACATATTTTAACTGAATGCATGTAAAAGTGAATACAGTAATTATAACAAAAAAAAAAACAGTTTCTAGTTAATAACTGTCTGTCTGCTTGTTCCGGCTAATCTCCGAAGTGGCTGGACAGTCATCTATGAATCTCCACCTTAAAAGGTTTTCCTTGCTTCGGCCAACCTGTGTCCCGAGTCCATTTAAAGATTTTCAGGTCAGCCATGGCAACTCGTGTCCAGGTGGGAGATTTTGTGTTGGCTAGTTTACTATAACATTAATTGGGTCCCCAAGATACGGCCCTACCCAGTTTAGGGCTCTACGGCTGCTTCTAATTAAACTGTTCTCTGAACTTTGATTTTTATTTCTGTGAATCCTATGTCTCTTACCTTGTACACACAAGTGTGTGTGTGTGTTACTCAGCATTCTTTATTATTAGTTTAATTGATATACCGGCACAACTTGAATGTCTCTGTTCAAGTTTTATTTCCCTTTATTTCGATTTGAAGCCAAATAAAAACACAAAGAAATTTGGGTGTACTATTTAATTAGGTACACCACTGCCTAACCTTTCAAAAACCACAGGCGTGATGTGCTTATGTTACATTTCAACAGTCCCAAAACGCAAACAGCAGATTCGTGAAATAGATACAATCTCACACATTAAAATAATCCACAGGTCATCAAATAAATCTTACAAGCGTATAGAACGGTGTTTGGCATCAAATCACAAGGCATTTCATCGGGCACGCTTCCAATCTCGGGCTAAACATAATGGTACCACACAATGACGGATATTGGCCTTACAACATAGTCAGTTGATGTATTGCCTGCTGTATTGATTTATTGTTTGTGTACAAATGGAGCAATGAATGGTGTGGTTAGAACAATATTGTGTATTTTAACCGTATAGCTAATATGCGTTTCAGGAAATTAAGCGTTATGCAAGGCTTCTTGGCTGCGGGACTGTTCGAAAGAGATACCGCGGCCCTGGAACACGAAGGGCAAAGAAGGAACATGGATGGGTTTTAGTCAGTAAAAGTCTGACACTCCCTTCCACTCCGCCCAGAGCGGAGGGGGTTATTTGATGATTACAAATCAGAAAAAAAAGGCTGTTTTACCTCTATCTGGCACTGCATTGCCGATATAAACTGTTCTTATAAAATAGTGCAATATTTGACGCACAGCAATGTCTTTCTCCGCCCATTTTTACGTGTCACTTTGACGACACAAAGCAACACGACAGTGTGCAATAACTAAGTTCGCGTTCTGAGTGCACGGCAGCAGCCGAAACTGAAGGCAGTCGCTGCTCAAAAGTAACTTGCTACAAAATAAAATCACCAGCGCGTAGCCAGAATGTCACAACACAAGTATTTCAAAGGCGGCATGTACGTTATTCGTTTGAGTTTATTATCTTGAACACAATGCGAGTGCGGAGCTTCATATCTTCTCTCCTTTCCGTTGTGCCCTAACTGCACCCTCCAGGAGTTGAATGAGGCAAACGATAGAGATGTTCAGGTCGCTATAAAGGGTGTAAAAAGACCCTTAACGAAGCCGAAAGGCACTTGTTCTCCCCATCATTGCGATCATTTTTTTGTTCTAGACTATACCTGGGAATCTTCTAGTTACGGAGATATTGGGGGTCAAAGTTCCAATTTTTTCACAAGATTTTTTTTAAATACATGATTTTAATGTAAGATTTTTACTTTAAACACCTCCACGACCCCCGTACTATTCAATCAATCCATCAGCACAATGTTTTGAGTACGTTACATTGAGTCCTACCGTAAAGCGTGATTTTTCACCCCAAAAAAAAGTAATTTCCCAGCAATAATTTTTGCGTAAAGTTACTTAGTTTGATGTATAGAATGCTTGGTTGACGGCTTCGTGAAGGGTTTGTTTACACCCTGTATACTGTTAGCTGGTCGGAAAAAATCTGAGTCATCCATCGAACAAGAACGTTATTAGTTTGTGATTGGTTGGCGAGAACAAAGTTCCAACATGTAGACATGCCGACAGGTACTTTTGACGTAGCCTGATCAGCTGATGTACCATTCAATAATGGCCTGGCAGAGATCGCGGATATAGAAGCATCTGGAATTTTAATAATATAGAAAATGATGGAAAATGCTATAAGTATTTCTGCTAAAATAATTGAATAAATAATGATAATACTATGAATGGTTCAAAGATTCATTTATGATCGTTTCGTCGAAAACCTTCATTGATAATAATATCATTTCAATTTATTATTTCAAAGAAATATGATCGGAGTAACAATCATTTAAATGAAAGATAGATAATTTAATATAGATTTGATTCTTCTTAGACATCAAAATATCAGATTCAAACTTATTTAAAAATAGGTCTCCATTGTTAATTTTCAAAGGTAGGCTGGTTGTTGGCAAAAGTAATTTAATTATATCCAGCTATTAGCAAAACAAAAAAAAAATCAGACGTATTGATAACCTCCTCTTTTTGGAAGTCGGTTAAAAATAATCACTTAATAGTTTGAATTGAAAGTCTTTTTTTGAATATAATATTTCCCTCCACCAAAATACACATCTGGTAGTTTTAGTAATATAACTTTAAAAACTTTCTTTACATATTTTATTCTATGAGCAATTTATGGACCTTGCTTAAAAAATTTAATAATGTACGATTATTTTCGTACCTTTTCAACTTTTAATATAAAAATTCTAAATTCTAAAAGTCACATTTTATTAAAATTGTGACGTTATCTCAAGATATTTTCCTGTTGACGCGTTTCAGGACAGAGCCGAGTAGGGGTTGAAGCACTGAAATTCTTGAAATAGATCCCTATTTCTATCGCCAAGCAGTTTAATATTGTAAAGGACTTAAGTATTTGCTATCTGAAACGTACTGTACAATATGTAGCTTACAATTAATATTATTACTTCATGTGGAGTTTACCTTTAAGTCATTGTTGCGATGTGTAGAGTTTAAGCGCATTTGTTTGTAGATTAGTGTAAGTACAATTATTGGTAGACCTAATAAATAAAAATACTCCTTTACACGAGTATGAGTTCCTATGGTATAGGATAAGCACTGTAAAGGTAGATTAAAAACGGTGATCACAAAATGTATGTATGATGTACTGAATAGTACATCATACATACATTTTTCCCCTCCTTCCCTTCCACACTACTAAGCCGCACTACTGGTAGTGTCGCGGGTATTTTTTTTCCCTTCTGCACTACTGGTTCAGTGGTATCGTACGTATTTGTAAAATACAAATATATGCGTTCTCTATTACACTACCTAATTATTATTTTTTCCACCGGTATCGGGAACAGCGTTCAAGCTACCGGCAGTCAGGGTTCCAGAGAGAGGAACCTCCTAACAATACGCGCTGTGTCCAGGAGTACCGCTTTCTGAATCAAGTCCTTGATCCAGCTGCCTAACGAGAGCCTCCTCAGGTATTGGTCGAGGCTGCCATTGACTGAAACGACTATCGGCACAATGATCCCTGAGCTCAAATCCCACATGACGACAACCTCGCGACTTCGGGAGCCAAGTCAAGATACCTGATTTGCTTATCTTTCTCGGCTTTCACGTAATACCTGAAAGAGATAGAGATACTCGAAAATGCTGATCTGTGCGTGTACATTTGATTTCACCCTAAAATTTAATATATTTACAGTTTTAATGAAAATTTCTGCCGTAATATACTAAAACAGACACAAAATCTGGTACGCGTTGGTTCAACAGTGTTGCGTTAAAACGAAAGCTGGCTGGCAGCCATGCTCTTCAGTCGTAAATAGCTCAACTGGAACAGAAGCTGTCTATTGTGCCGACTAGTACGCAATACAATAGCTCATACTTCACTCGCAGTCTTGGATTAATACGTTTTGCGGTTGAATTTATTAAGATATTTCAATCTGGAGGTCAAAATCGACCGATCGTCGATCCCATCAGAGTTTGGAAAAGGCTAGCCAGATAATGATGAAGACATTTAAATCTCTTAGTACGGTTTTCTGGTAATCCATACTTACTTTTGCTAACCGTTCTGCCAACGTTAAAAGAGACAGATCTAGGGTATAATGAGCCTCACGGGAAGCACCGTTTTTATTGAGGCTCAAGCACAAAAAATATAGATATAAGGATATACCTATGCTTTATACTATCTACTTTTAATACTAATTAACATTGTCTTTGTCTCTTTATGTTTTTAATAAAATATCTACTAAGTATAGCTGTATTGAACTAACGCAAAGGGGGTCCTCAAGTCGACGCTAATAATAATTGATGAATACAAAAGATTTAGGAGAACTATGATGAAAGAGCAGCACACCAAACCTCTCCACGACTACTCTAGAGGGCCATTGAATGCTGTCGTTGTGGCCTCATCCATCGTCATCCATCATCATCTTCCTACCCTTGTCCCATGTTACTTGGGGTAGTATGGTAGGCGCGGTTTTTTTCTTCCATTCTCCTCTGTCAACCGGCACGCTATCATGTACTCCTTTTTCTTCCATATCATTCCTCACACAATCCATCCATCGTTTCTTTGGTCTTTCTCTCCCTCTCCGTCATACATTCATTTTTTCAATTAAAAAAGTTTTGCTCTTGATCTAGATAATATTATCGACCTTAAAACTCCGATAAAATCGCAAGATCAGCTTGACTCAGAAGTAAACAAATTTATTATTAATATTCAACAATGTGCGTGGAGTAATACACCTCAGCTAAAACGCAAATATAAGGGATTTATCCATCCTAAAGAAATTGTGGATTTACTATCAGAGAAAAGAAAACAAAGGAAGTTGTGGCAGCAAACAAGGTTCCCGAGTCATAAAACAACACTAAATAACCTAACTAAACGACTAAAGAGAAAAATTCTACAATTTGAGGATGAATCTCTGAATACCAACCTTCTTCAGCTTACCAATGACAAATCAACGGATTACTCACTTTGGAAAGCAACGAGAAATCTAAAAAGGCAGATTATACAAATACCGCCCATCAGAGATAGCAACGGAAAATGGGCAATAAGCAATGACCAAAAGGCGTTCCGATTTGCTCAACATTTAGAAGAAACCTTTCAACCCAACGAAAGCTCTGTAGAAATACATGAGAGTGTAAATTTATCACAAAACCAAAGAATCAAGCTTGTGACTCCTAAGGAAGTAATGAGAGAAATTCAAAACAACATTAGCTCAAAAAAGTCTCCCGGTTACGACCTCATCACAGGGGAAATTCTAAAACGCCTCCCACGCAAAGCCATAGTAAAGCTGACCAAACTAATAAATGCTTCATTTATCTTAAAATATGTACCTGAGCCATGGAAGGTTGCTGAAGTCATTATGATTGCGAAGCCTGGGAAACCTCCCCACGAAGCATCATCATACAGACCCATTTCTCTGTTACCCGTACTATCAAAGTTATTTGAAAAACTGTTATTAAAACGGATAAAACCAGTAATAGAAGATAAAAACCTAGTTCCAGATCACCAGTTTGGCTTCAGAGAAAAACACTCAACGTTAGACCAGGTACATAGAATAACTAATGTTATTGAAAAAACGCTAGAAAATAAAGAAGTCTGTGCTACCGTGTTCTTAGACGTCGCGCAAGCTTTTGACAAAGTTTGGCATGAGGGTCTCATATTTAAGCTCAGACGCATGCTACCAGAATTTGTAGATATCCTAGAGTCGTATTTAACTAAAAGAATGTTTAGAATACGCCAAGAGGACGCATATTCCGAGCTAAAAACCATAAAAGCTGGGGTGCCTCAAGGAAGTGTGCTTGGCCCAATTTTGTACTTGTTATACACTTGTGACATCCCAGAGCTGGAAAACAGCACCATAGCGACCTTTGCAGATGATACTGCTATTATGGCCACCGGATCAAGCCACAGAGAAGCAGTAGAGAAAGTTCAACTAGCTGTGAACAAAGTTTACGACTGGACACAAAAGTGGAAGATCAATCTGAATGAGTCAAAATCAGTTCACATTAACTTCACAAACAAACACAGTGACTACCACCCACTCTACATAAATGGTATGCAAATACCTTATGCTAATACAGCCAAATACCTTGGCATAACTCTCGACGCCAAGCTGCGTTGGAAAGCCCATATCAAAAAGAAAAAACAGGAACTCGATATTCGTTATAAACGTTTGTATTGGTTACTGGGAAGGAAATCCTGTTTATCAATACATAATAAGTTGATAATATACAAGCATATTCTGATGCCAATTTGGACGTATGGTATCCAACTTTGGGGCTGTACTAAGCCAACCAACGTCAAAATAATTCAACAGTTCCAAAATAAAGTACTCAGGGCTGCTGTAAATGCACCCTGGTACATAAGAAACGATGACCTCCACCGTGACCTCGACATGGAATTCGTCACCACCATCACACAAAAATTTGCTGAAGCCCACGAACACAGACTCCATCGACACGTGAATGTTGAGGCAATCCAGCTGTTAGACAACACAGGCATAGTGCGTAGACTAAAGAGAACTAAACCATTTGAATTAGTGTAGTGTAAGTGAATCAATAATAGTAACAATGTTGTGCTATTTATATAACACATGAACAAAGTGTTTTATCAATTTTACCAGACTCTAAGGAAGTGTTACGAACGTGTGTAAAAGTGCATACCTAATTATGGACACTATTCTTAGCATTAACATAATTTATAACGTAGCATAATAAGTTAGATTTAAATTGTTTATTAGTCTTCTTAGGCTAGATTGCAATTAACTAGTAAGAACTTGGTTCTTACTAATAAGGGAAAAAATTAAAAAATCCCCGCGTTGCTAGGCCCAAGAATTTTCAACAGATGAGGTGAACTTAAAGTTCGAACTGATCAAGTTTGGTACCTAAGAGTACCGATTGTTTCATATCCAACGCATGAAAACTCGACACAATAATCTTATCCATACAAGTAAATAAAATTGAAGTGTCTGTTTGTACTGAAAGCATAAGAAAGTATATACAGTACGTATAATAAAAAACGTTTTTAAATTTTTTGTCAGTCTGTTTGTTCCGGCTAATCTCCGAAACAGCTGGACCGATTTTGTCAGGACTGGCAATAGCTGATGTTATAAGGAGTAATTTAGGCTTTTATTTTAGATTAGCTTTTTGTTTCATGTAGGCCCGCGGCTTCGCCCGCGTGGCCTACATGTTTTTTTTTTTTTTTTTAACCAAACATAAGCGCTCTCACTTCCTCTCATCGAATAATGATACGAACTCAAAATATCCCAAATAAAGAAATAAGGGCGAAGTTCTCCGTAAAACTAAACTAATCTCTGGGATGAGAGTAACTGTATGGTTTTAACAGAACACAAAGCGTGTGTGAAAAGCTCTAATTAAGAAACAACCAGAAGTTGATAATAAATAATTAATATTGTTTACAACGAAATACTTTAACTATCGCAGAATTTTTTTGTAAACATTTTTTTTTTGTTTTTCCTTCAGGTGCTAAAATCACTGGCTCCGGGAGCTTAATCTAGAGCAGGCCACGTATAACTGGCCGTGTGAAAAGCAGTTCTCCCTTAAGTCTACCCCTGCAAAATTATAAATAACTTTACGCGCACAGCAGACAGTTTTCTAATAAAAACGGATATATCAGCACTATGCTGTCCTGGGAAGCAATAAAAATAGCCCGGGGAATATTACTAGCCGACCGAGTAAAAGATTTAGCCGCAAGGAATCCTTGCAACAGGTTGGTTCCGGGATAATCTGTGAGAAATACTCTGCAAAGAGTAAATTACACGAGTTGCCTGCAATGTTCCCACAACTGGGACACAGGCCTCCACTCCGTGAGAGGTAGTGGGCAAAGCGCAAGTTAGTAGATGTCACATGTTCTACAATGTTTGATTCTAGGACACGTTGGTTTCCTCTTGAATGATTTTTTCTTTCGGTGTTTCGGTAGTAGCCTGGCGCGTCACTTTGTGCAAATGTTTGCAAACAGCAAACGATACAACATAGGTACAGACACTGTTTATGATATTGCCAAGCGGTTGGTCGACTCTGCACGTGACCAGAGGGATGGCCTTTTTTGGCCAAAGATTCAGCATTGCCATCCAACGTGGCAATGTTGCCAGCCTTCTGGTCACTTTTCCTGTTTGTCATCGATTCAGATGATTTTTTTGACGTAATCCTGTAACTCTTTCCCCCGTTTGATACTTGTACATTATATGTTCACTGTTATTTTAAGACTATTTTATAGTTTGTAAATAATGTACGTACGTACATTTGCAAAGTAAATAAAAAACAGTATTTTAAATCATATTCGTTACAGAACCCGAAGAGTAGGTCCCAAAATCAGTTACTTTTATTTTTCTGAGACCCTGACGTAGTTATGTCTTAGATTTTTTTGCTTGAAAGGGCTACGGTTCTCTATATTGTTTATGACCAGCCTCAGGCAAGATCAAATGAAATATTGGGATCTCTCGAATAAAATGTTCAGAAAATAATATCGGTAGAATTGTGCCCTACTATTTATTCGGTTTGGGTCAGTTTCACAGACTGATATCTACATTTCCAAATTACTCAATAGCTAATTAGGCGGAGCTCGTGGCTAAATAACAACAGCCGCTTGGGTCAATCTTCAGGTTAAGCAGCGCTTGCCTAGGTTGGTCTTTGGATAGGTGAACACCCATTATACATATACCGAATTTTCTAAGTGCATCGGAAAGCCGTTGATCCCGGCTGCCGTTTATAGATCTTTGAAAGTCGTCACAGGTAGTCAGTGGCCCGAAAGTCTGACAACCAGTTTTACCAAGGGGTACACGATACCCCTTACCCAGTACTAACTGGGTTATGGAGGCAGTCGCCTCATGTGTAAAATACTGGTATTCAGCTAAATCCGGTAATACTGGAAACCAACATACATCCAACATAGTTAGAAAAAGGCTAGGCAGACGATGATAATGGTTTATAATTAATGTAGGTACCTATTAAGTGTTTAATTAATATACATGTACGTACATTGTACAGTATGTATGTTTTTCCGACCCTAAAATAATAGGTATGCTACATAATTATATATGAAAGTATGTCTGTTACCTTTAACACATTTACGGCTGAAAGAATTTCGACGTTTATCACACAGTTTGACCTTAAGTTGTTCGGCATTCAGGGGGCCTAAAATGACCACTTTAGCAGAATCATAACACAACCCCCTGAAAGTAATCTTTGAAAGGTATTAGTGAGACCTTTAGGGTGGATTAATATTTTATATTATGTGGAAAGTGTGTGTGTTGCGTATGAATGGGGTGGCTACAAGAGTAGTAGAAGACCAAAGAAACGATAGATGGATTGTGTGAAGGATGATTTGGCAAGAAAGGAGGTGTCTGATAACATGACGAGTAATAGAGAAGTATGGAAAAAGATGACATGCTGCACCGACCCCAAATAAATTGAGATAAGAGCAGGAAAATGATGATGATTGGAATATTAATTTGAAAAAGGGAAAATCTACTCTTCATCAGAAAACTTGTAACGATTGGGTTACTCAATACCCCGAAAACCCCAAAAAAAAAATTATCCAGCCAAAATTGTGGGTGGGTGAGACAATTTTGGCTTACCTTAATCTACTCACTTCTATTTTTATAGTAATTCAGACTCAACCTTTCGATAGGAGTCACATAATATCCTATAAGCCTCGAAGAGTTAGGCACAATTATATATACATAGGTACACTTTGCGGCACGGAATCTTCAATAAGCGCTTATCTTGCGATAGAAAAGGCTTTTACACCCGTACATATTAGCCAAGGTGAAGCAACTATTTATGCAAACATTTTATGCAATAAACAAGAATTTAAAAGAAGTAAGAACCATCAAAGAAAGCAAAACTTAGAATTCTAACTTTGACAGTTCTAGCTTCAAGCAATTACTAAACTATAGATTTAAAATCGTATCTTAAACTCAAACTCAAAGTATTTATTTCAAATAGACCCGTGACAAGCACTTTTGCGTAGTCAAAAATAAGCTACCTACAGTCCAGGCTCAGGCATAATAACTGTTGGACTGTAGTTGCCCATTCGAAAATAGTAGATCTCATGGAGAAGAATGGGCAAGAAACTCCATGGTCAATTTCTTCAAATCAAGTTATATATATATTACATAGTCCAATGGGTACAATATTGTTGTTTCTATATGTGAGCACAATGTAAATAATAACTTTTACTCAAGTAATCACTTTGACTTGTGTATAGATACGGGTGTTAGTGTTTCTGAAGCACTAATGATTCTGGGGTTAGGCTTCCCGTTGGATATTTTCCGACATACACGCGGGCGAAGTCGCGTGTAGAAGCTAGTATTTTATAACTATGTATATGTACTGAAAAGATTAAACTGGGATGGTGAAAACAGTGCAAGAATTTTAACGCATTATATTTTATTGCGTGTTTCGAAACCTCAAATTAATACAAACGAAACCCATTTCGGATTACTTTTTGTGTGTCTGTCAGTTGAGACCCTCTTCAGAGGAACGAGTAGATGTATAAATATTAAGTTGAAATTACAAAGTTGTTAACTCCGAAGGGGTAGGCAGGATTTAAGTATACGTATCCATACTACACCCAAATTCCGCCAGTTGTGTTTTAAGTCTCGTCTTATTAACATATTGCAATCAAGCAGGCACATATTCAGACTCCGACCTGCTACTGAGAAATTCCTGATTTAAACATTTTGTCTGATTTGGGAATGAACATACAGGGTGTAAACAGACCCTTCACGAAGCCGTTAACCAAGCATTCTGTACATCAAACTAAGTAACCCTACACAAAAATTATTGCTGGGAAACGACTTTTTTTTTTGGGGTGAAAAATAACCCTTTACGGTAAAACTCAAAGTAACGCATTGAAAACATTGTGCTTATGGATGCTTTGAATAGTAAACGGATCATGGAGATATTTAAAGTAAAGTTATAACCTTAAAAATTTGTATTTAAAAAAAACTTGTGAAAAAGTTGGAACTTTGACCCCCTATAACTCCGTAACTAGAAGGTTCCCAGGTATGGTCTAGAACAAAAAAAATATCACAATAGTGGGGAGAACAAGTGCCTTTCGGCTTCGTTAAGGGTCTATTTACACCCTATATTAAATACAAAATAATTTAATTACTTGTTACTTCTAAATAGGTACATGTAATAGGTATAGGTAGGTAGGTGGTTGTATTTGTATGTATGTCGGGTTGTCAGGATTTATTCCGCTAGGTTCGTACATCATGTGGGCAGAAGATAGGGTTCTGGCAATGAAAACAGTCTGGGTGCGATACACTGTTTCTATTAAACTAACAAATTACTTGAAATTACTATTTAACACAATAACACGGAGCACAATCAAAAGTGCATGCAGTCAATATAAATAAGAAACACGATACAATTTCCTTGACTTGAACGTGTTAAAAGAAGAACAATATTTAAAAAAAAAAACAACTTTATCATGACCTAGCGATGTGCAATTAAAAATAAATTCTTGGCGGAGGTGCTGCCATCTGGCTTCACGTGGAGTAAGCTTGGCAACTGCGAGAGCGTCATTTTAACGGCCCATTCGCGCGGCTCGCGTCCGTTATTGTTGCTACACCATTAATTTCACGTTCCTCTGTGGTTTGTGTCGTACACCACATTGTGTGAGCAATTTTACACGAGTTTGGATACAGTTACGTTATTTTATAGAATCTGATAACATAAAATCGTATTTACCCATGTGAATATTCAGATTTACATAAAATAATACTGATTGTTGAGTATGGCCAGTAACGATTGTTGTTATTTCAATGAGTTGTAAAACGCCTTCCTAAATTTTCGAAATATCACTATAGCTTATGGAAAAAAAATTTGCAAAAAAATGATGTGGCCCTTTTAGACCTGGTAAAGTTTAGAAAAAGCTTTATCAAGCTTAGCACCATCTCTGATGCATAATATTTGACAGTCCTTAAATCGGAAAATTTACATCATTTGGCGTCACATCGACGTCTGGACTCTGGATTTCATCAAGATCCAGCAAAGTCTCATCTATCTATCTCTAGACTGACTGACTGACTGACTGACTGACTGAGATATCAACGCACAGCCCAAACCGCTGGTTCTACAGACATGAAATTTGGAGTGTGTATTCTTTGTGAAGGGTAGGTATCCACTAAGAAAGGGTTTTTCGAAATTCCACCCCTAAGAGGGTGAAATGGGGTGTTGAATTTTCTATGAAACTTTTTATTCTCGCAGTCTAATGACTTGACAATTTGTGTACATACTATTCAGATAAAATTATGAGATACGTGTATCACAGTTTTTCCAAAATCATCCCCCAATTTAAAAATTCAATGTCGTGATTGGCTGACTGATATATCAACGCAAAGCCCAATCCGCTGGTTCTAGAGACATGAAATTTGGAGCGTGTATTCTTTGTAAAGAGTAAATATTCACTAAGAAAGGGTTTTTCGAAATTCCACCCCTAAAAGGGTGAAATGGGGTGTTGAATTTTCTATGAAATTTTCTATTCTCGCAGTCGATTGACTTGAAAATTTGTGTACATACTCTTCAGATAAAATTATGAGATACATGTATCACAGTTTTTCCAAAATCATCCCCCAATTTAAGAATTCACTGTCGACTGGCTGACTGACACATCAACGCACAGCCCAATCGGCTGGTTCTAGAGACATAAAATTTGGAGGGTGCGTTCTTTGTGAAGAGTAAGTATCCGCTAAGAAACAGTTTTTTTTAATTCCACCCCTAAGAGGGTGAAATGGGGTGTTTAATATTCTGTGAAACTTTTTATTCTCTGAGTCGATTGACTTGAAAATTTGTATACATACTTTTCAATTAAAATTATGAGATACGTGTATCACAGTTTTTTCAAAAATCAAAATCATCCCCCAACAGAGTCAAATAGGGCTTCGAAGCTCACGTAGACCGGCGCATGGCGCGCAGTGTTGCGCGGGGCGTGCGGGGCGCCGGAGTATTTACCTATTAAGTAAGTAGGTAGGATTTTTCTGAGGTAGACGTCTGTAAATATGGTTTATTCCACCGAATTTCGCGTTGGCTCGTGATACGCGACATTGATATTAAATATTATGTAAAAGTTTTATGCCTATAAATAGATTCCTAATTAATCATTTGATTTTCGTCACCGGTGTCCAATCTCAAACCAAGGTATCAATATTCACATAACAATATGTAAAGTACCTAATTGATATTACTATGAACTAATATTTGCAAGTTATAAGCAACTATATAAAAACCATGTATCTACTATACATACATAGATTACTTATTATCCCAGAAGTAAGAACCCGTGGGCAATTCCCGAACTCCACGCGGGCGAAGCCGCGGGCATAAGCTAGTCTTTTAATAAGTCGGTAAGATAAGCGGTGCAATAATATCAAGTGTATATGTTTTCGGAAATGTATGAAACCTAGAAATTGTACACAATTCCCAGGAAAATACACAATTCCGAGCCTACTTAGGAAAGTGTAAAATAATATTTCGAAGATTCTTTAATACTCACATTTCCTGTGAAATGTATGTATTTCCAAGGAATTTTATGCAATTCTCTTAGTTCTTAGTTCACTCGCTTAGCTCGCTCTCAAGACCCCGCCATACCCTTCGAACCTAACCTGACTCGGAGTGCCCCAGGTCCCGAGCTCGCTTCGCTCGCTTTTGCATCCTAAGTTTTCCTTGCCACAATACCTTTTTTATTTTGGTGTGGTGTGTAGTGTATTAGGGTAACAAAAAATAGGAGTACAATAGACGTTCTGGACTGTGTGTAATCGCCCCTCGCAACGCTATTCCCACTGTACTTAAGAACGTAATACATCAAGAACGTAGTATATTTCCGATCCCTATTTAGGAAATGTATAGATTTTCTAGGAAAAGTGCATATTACAAAAGATATCATAAATTTCCAATCTATTTTAGGAATTATGTTCATTTCTTAGGAATTGTATACAATGACGGATTACATACTTTTCCGTTAACATATAGAATAAGACCAATGAATGATTTGACTCATCAAATCATTTCAGCATTTTGATCTTTAAAAACCTAGTGCATAAAATGCTCTATTTTCATCTAGCTATTTCAATGGCTACCGAAATGAAAAGAAACGATCCACTCAGTATGAAATTATGTCTAGATAAAGAACGAATATTATCGCAGACAAATTATTTTCAAAGCGAAAGAATTCGCAAAAAAAAAAGCGCAATGAGTTTCAAAACTACGTTATGCAGTTTAAAAATGATACACATTTTTGCATTTTTATTGAAAGTCTTCAGCAATGTGGCTCATATAATAAAAATACCCACCTCCTGAGTATTTTTAAAATACTGTTATTTTTGCATTACTATGCCACCTGATGATTAACACATATTTCTATAAAATTAAAGATTCGCGCGAAACTTAAACACATAGGAGTGTTTAAGTTTCGCGCGAATCTCAGTCGAGTCGAGTCATGGCATCGAAAAGCATAGAGAGAATTTCAGAAGATGGTGACTAAAAGTAAAATCGATTTTCAAAACTAAGTAAGTTTTATTTCTCGGTTTCTTTTTTAAATTAATTGTACTAAGTACCATCTTGACAAGTGGCAACACTCTAGAAACATTGAGTAAGCAAGCACCTATTTACAGAGTTTTTTAAAGGAGTTTAATCAGATTCGGTATTTTAATGAAAATTCGCCTTGTAAACTGAAGTGATAATTTCTCCACTGGAATCCAATTTCCGGATTACTTTTCAAAGTTAACAGGATTCTCCCAAATAAGCTTTGTAGATTTAAATATTAGAAATTAAAGTGTTTGTAGGCTTTCCTATCAAAATATCCGACTCTTCTCGGCGTTAATCCTGCAATGTTTGAAGACTTTCAACCAGTGGATCTTGACTGATATCTATAATATTTGTGGATACTAAATGGTCTTCAACTGGCCACATGGCCAGCTGGCGAGCGAGCGAGCGGGCCGAACCAGGCATAGTTTCACATCTTTTCATACTTTGGTTCACACCGCGAACTACCGAAAGAGCCGAACGAAGTATGAAAAGAACCTCGCCCGCTAGCTAGCGAGCGAACAAAAAACTTCAGACGTCTGCGATGTTTTTTCTGCAAAATATCGGTGATAACGTGTTTTTCACCGTTTCAATGGTTCAACCGGCCATGCGGTTTTAACCTTACAGCTCCTAAAATATAAACCTAGGATTTTTTTTTATATTCTTACGAATTTTTTACAAATTCAATCTATTATTAACCTAAATTTTAGGTCTCTGCAACGCTTAATTTTAAAGTTCTCTGTGGCTGCGCGGTTCTTCGCGATTCAAATTTCGTGGCCACGTTCAAACCCTTATAACTTTTTAACCATAACTTTGACTTTATGGTTTTGGGAATCAACTTCCATTAAAATTTTTTATAAAATCTTAGCATAGTTTTTTTTAATATTGCCGGTGCCGTTCCATCGAAACGCACACTCGCGGGATGTCCCCAAGCTTGATGAATAATGTGACTCCACGATTCGAAAACTTTGCCACCAACATTTTAAAATTATTTACAGTTTGATATTATTTTAGTCATCGGAGCAGATAGACTAGGTTAGAAACTTATCTTTGGTAACTTGATTTTGTAATACCTGTATGTTTATAATAACAAAATACCGAATAATCAATATAAAAATATAAGATATATAACTCGGCAAATACGAGATACATGGAACACTTGTACAAGTTTTATTTTCAACTACCTACTTTATCCAAAAGTAGAACTTTTGTTTCAAAGCAGGGCAAAGCCTTGTGGCAAACACACCCACCAAGCCTGACCTGAAATTCATAGCTCTAATTACGTTTTATTACACTGTCATTGTCAGGAATACCTTAATTGACAGGAGATATACAGTTTAGGCGTAGATTATGTAGGTTAAAGTTGTGTCTCCACTTTTTTCCGTACCTACTATTTTTTTTTTGTGATCAATTTTTTTTTTGTGCTCTTTTAATGTCATGCGTCATTTTAAGCGTAAATAAATGTTTTTTTCTTTTTTTTTCTTAATTTGAGTGAGAGATTTAATGATCAGCGCATAATTTTAGCTTAGACGGTCTTGTGGTGACATCTATTAACAATGCATGACATCTGACTTCTTACATCGCGCAAACAAAGTCTATCACGACAATATACATAACCTCCTCCTTTTTTGGAAGACGGTTAAAAGTAAAGATTTATATACACACTCTGTATGAGAGCCACCGGACATGAGCGCTCCAATCACAGTACATATTTGATCGGAGGATCCTTAATTGACAATAGAGGATTACAAACTTTCTACCCTGTGTCTCAAACCTCTATAATCCATAGATCCCAGATCAGGTCACGAGCGATGAAATGTAAACACTTAGCAAAATTCAAAAGCGATTTTCTCGTAAAATAAAGGTTTCTACTTTGAGATAAGGCTTATTTCGTAATAGCATGGCTTCCAAAATACTATGTTCGTAAAAATATAAAAAGTTTATCAAAACATTAGGAGAAAGAAATGTTTACAAGTGTTGTCGCAGTCACGACGTGCAAGATGTTAACGTATTTTTTTCTTTTTTTTTGTCCCATCCTGTTGAAATTATAAATATTTGTTATGCATTGTACCTACCTATGTTTATTGTATTTTTTTTGTTATTTTGTATGATGCACGTCATGTCCCTGCGACAAATAAATATTTTTTCTTTCTTTCTAACATGTCATTGCTCGTCACTGTACCTACCTACAAAATTGTTGGCGTACATTTGCCTAAAAGGCAGAATATTTCGTGATCTACATTCAAAAAGATAATCGTTTTGTCGACACGCCTTGGACCTAAATTACAGGCCACAAAAACAGACTCAGTAATTTTACCAACAATCATCGCTTTTAATTCATAAACGACTCTGTTTTTATGAGTTCCGGAAGAAATATAATGTTAACTAGGGTTTTGCACGAACTGTTCATATTTTCGTGGAAATTTAACCCACAAACTCTTGAAATACAGCTCATAATTGCTTGAACGGAAGGTTTGATGCTATCACGAAATTTTAAGTGAATGTAATATTAAACTATACTGCAACTGGGTATTATAGAAAGGGTAGGTCAGTTACCTACATACTCGTTGATTGAAATATGTCGATAATGTTATAAGATTAATCAGATATGATTCAAGAATCAGAGAACTCCATGGAAATCCAATCATCCAAACAAAAACACTTTGTTTATTGTGTTATCTATCTATACTATAGTAATATGTCGGATCCGGTCGTTAGTACGGACATAAAATGAGTCGGTAAACACGCCAGTTGGCATTGGTGACATGACGTGACCTATTTACCAGTCTACCCACACCACAGCGTGTTTCTACAGAGCCCTGATGTTCAGCTCGAGGCGAGGGCGACAGTCAATGTGCGGCGGAGTTGAGACGTGTCTTGGAACTGTACCCGATTCATTGTGCCCCGTGTTATTGTGTTAAGTTGTAATCTCAAGTAATTCGTTAGTTTTGCTAGAAACAGTGTATCGCACCCAGTGTGTTTTCATAGCACGAAACCCATCGTCTACCCAAATGATGTAAGAGCCTAACGGAATAAATCCTGATATATCCGACAAATATATAATAAATAAAGATGAAGAGTGTCTTTGTGTTGGAATTCGCTAACCTCTGGAACTACCAGCCGGATTTGATTTTTTTATTGCATTTTGATAGCCCTATAATTTAACACGCTAAGACTCTTAGGAGCGGATTGAAAAGAAAAAAAGTCTGAAATGGAGTCGAAAAGCCGCGGGACACGGCAGCTTTATACCGACCGCTTTAATGAGTCCTCGCGAAGGTATCAATTTAAATGGAATATTCTGAAGGTTGATCACGTATTGGTTCAATTAGTATCGTAATACCGACGTGGATTATGGTTATTTTAAAGCAAATAACCTGTGGGAGATTGTTAGAACTTTATGAACGCCTAATGTTTGCTTTTGATGGGGCAAGGCGGAGGATTCATTAAAGCGGTCGGTCTATAGTAGTAGTAAGAGTACACACAAGCGAAACTGTGTACAGCTGATTACTCCTATGCCGCTCAAACATGTAACCATATGTTCACACTAATAATATAAAACTATTGGAGCAGCAGAATAGGTACAATGTCGACCACGTAATTGCTTTACTACCCTAAGGCACTTTCCCGGTTTGCCGGTGAGATATCAGCGCGGTATAGTATGCCCTGTATACCGACTATACACCGTGACTTTTTGGTCACGGTGTATAGTCGGTATACTGCACTGCTTTTATTTGCGGATATGCGGACCTGACGTTATGTTTTCGGCATAAATTATCGTCTTTGAGAACATGTCGTCTTCGAGGTTGATCTCTTTAAACACCGAACGGGCACTATGTCTACCGAAACCCACTCCCGCGCATATCACGTTAATCAGGAAACGCTTATTGAAATATAGGCGTTCGGTGAGCTTTCGGTACTGGATATCCTAAACATGCTGACCGCTGACGTAGGTACCGACAAATCAAAAAAGGGCCTAAGGTTGAATATCACTTGCACGTCATAAAACGACAAGGTCTATTTGTCTACGAGACAGTGAGGAAGTTTCAACCTTAGTGAAGTTTTAATTTACCAGAATTGTTGTCGGAAGTGGTGAAGCAGTTGCGAGGGCGGCTATACTAAAAAGCTGATGTCAAACTTTTTCAATTTGTCCCCTTTATTGTGCACTACAGTCTAGATGGTTTTGGGAACTGCCACGGTTCTAGTGAAGTGAAAATAAATAAAGTTTCTGACAAGCTTCTGTACAAATTAAATATGTAGAGTACTTGTTCATTGTTTTCTTTACATTTTATGGAAACACTTGCTTTTGCCGGCTTCCGGCTTCGCTCGCGTTAATTTAGAATTAGACAATCAATTCGGGTTGTTTCTATAATATTATAATTAAATCATGATTCGAAATCCACGTGGTGCCATCTATTATGATAAGAACGTTATTGTTGTTTTCCTCGGGAACAGTACTTTTTTCGGGATGAAAGGTACCCTATGTCTGTTTCTGTGCACCTGACAACGTCTAAGCAAAATTTCAGGATGATCTGTTCAGTGGTTTAGGCGTGAAAAGGTAACAAACAAACAAGCTTACTTTCGCATTTATAATATTATAGTTAGGATACTACTACTATAACACTATATAATTATGTATGGAGCACTGTCTGACTTCCACGACCCAGTAACCTCTAGCACACACACACTTCGGTAAGATTGTTTATCAGACGGGCTTTCGTGTACTAGACCCGGGCAGCGGGAGCTTCCGAAGGTATTTAAATTTAATTACAAAATTTTAAGTAGTTAATCAAAGTAATAGATGTTAAATCCCAAGCTTTCACTTTTCTCCGAAATCTTATAAATTGGATTTTATTGAATTCCAAATAAGGGACATTCGAACACGCTAATAAAAATTAAAAATAATTTCCCCCAAGTGATTCTATTTACTTTAATAATTATTTAAAAAATGTATAGAACTGAAAAAAAAAATCAAATTAATTTAGTAATAACTCTAAAAATAACTACCGTCATTATAAAGTACTTACAAACTTCCCCTATTTAATACATTTTGGGGTGAAATTTTCACCTTAGACTCCCATTTGTGATTTATGGAACTCTTTTGCAGAAAGTTCACGTTTTTAGCTATACAAAAAGTGGTTTAGGCAGTGCGATGTCTGTTAGTGACTTAAAGATTTTTAATATGTAGATAGGATTTGTTCAATAAAAAATATTGTAGTGTTTAAACAGACCCTTCACGAAGCCGTCAACCAAGCATTCTGTACATTAAACTAAGTAACTTTACGCAAAAAATATTGCTGGTAAACGACTTTTTTTCGGGAGAAAGATCACGTTTTACGGTAGGACTCAATGTACCGTACTCAAAACATTGTGCTGATGGACGGATTGAATAGTACGGGGGTCGCGAAGGTGTTTGAAGTAATATTCTAACTAAATAAAAACTTGTGAAAAAGTTGGAACTTTGACCCCAATTTCTCCGTAACTAGAAGATTCCCAGGTCTAGAACAAAAAACTATCGCAATGACGGGGAGAACAAGTACCTTTCGGCTTCGTTAAGGATCTTTTTACACCCTTTATAGTGTAGTGTTTATATTGGCAATTTTAACCGCATGAAAAAACTTCAAAACAAAATTCATACAAATTCAAAATTGAAACACAACATCCGGTCACTTTTAGAATCAAAACGTGTATTTTATGAAGAGCACTTTTGGCTTTTGTTTGTTCCATAGTACCAATATTAATTCTAAAACGTTTTCATTTTAACTCAGCTTTTAGGCACTTTACCAATTCAACTGTATCCACTCTTCGTGGCACATGTTTGTTTTATCTGTAGGAGTATTTTAGTCCAATATTTAGCTACTTTTTTATTGTACCATCGGATATATTATGTACTTGCTTTTGCCCGCGGCCTCCATCACGTTAATTTAGAATCGGACAATCAATTCGGGTTGTACTCTGCTTGTAATAACATAATTCAATCATGATTCGAAGGACATGTGGCGCCATCTGATCCCATAAGAACGTTATTGTTGTTTTCCTCGGGAACAGTACTTTTTTTCAAGATGAAAAGTACCCTATGTCCGTTTTTGTAAACCTGACAACGTATATGCAAAATTTCAGGTTGGCTCAGTGGTTTAGACATGAAAAGGTACCTAACAGACAAAGTAGGATAGTTAGGATGACCAGACTAAGATTACACACACCGTCGTGCTAAAGGCCTTTCTGTCACATAATGGCTGTACTACTTTTGAACCGTTATAGCTTACCAATTTCTATAAAATCTTACAACATAGGCAGATGGAAACGCAGCCACGGCTAGTTCAAATCATAAACTTGGTAGTACCGCAAACCACTCTATACTTCAGTATCATATTTTCAGATAAAACGTCGGTGTCCAGTCCGGGTCATAAATGCGAATGTAAAACATAAGATCACAAAAAGTGTTCAGAAGTTCCATCTCCAACAAAAAAATACTGTTTGAAAAAAAGAAAAAAATAATTTGGAAACTTCTCTGTTAACACAAAGTAAAATAAATATCTGGGTTCAAACCGGAGACGAGTTGGGACGACATACAATTCGTATTACGCCAATATCAAAGTTCTGTCAATAATCATTTGTGTAAACGCACCATTAGTTTGATAGCAGCACGCGTAGCATGATCACCGTAGAAACGGGTTTTGTCGACGGAAGAATCGACAAAATGACAGATTTCTTTTGGTGATCTGTCATTTTATCGAGGTTTTGTCGACGGAAGAATCGACAAAATGACAGATTTCATTTGGTGATCTGTCATTTTGTCGATTCTTCCGTCAACAAAACCCGCTTCTACGGTGGTCATGCTATGCGTGCTGCACTGACTGTTTTGTTTGCGTCTGAACTAATACAAATCTAAAGTTGTTTTTCATGTTAACTTTTATGAACGAAGCAGTGGTTGTTCTGCATCTATTTTATTGCTGCCATCACTAAAAGGCTCCATTATCTCGATGCATCAGACACGAATGCTTGTAAAATATAGACATTATACATTCTCGAGTGAATACTGAAGTCGTTTCTTCAGAGTTAAAAAATAAAAGGAACTATATCTATAGAATTAGTGAGAGGAAAATATTTTAAAATAATGCTCATGGGAAAATTCCGTGTGTGGAGTGGATTTTCCAAATAATTATTTAAAGGAACAATAACAATATTTTGTATGCAGTCTCAAAATCTGTTTACTTTACTATAAATTATCTAGCTTTTGCCCGCGGCTTCGCGTTAGAATTTGACAAACAATTCGGGTTGTACCCTGCTCGTAATAATATAATTCAATCATGATTCGAAAGACACGTTGCGCCATCCTTTATCATAAGAACGTTGTTGTTGTTTTTATTCCTTGGGAACAGTACTTTTTTTCGAGACGAAAGGCACCCTATGTCCGTTTCTGTACAACTGACAACGTATAAGCAAAATTTCAGGATGATCGGTTCAGTGGTTTAGGCGTGAAAAGGTAACAAGCAAACAGACAAACTTACTTTCGCATTTATAATATTAAGTTAGGATCTCATAGCTGTATTCTCAGGCCCTATTGCTATCGCTAATCGCCAGCGATGTAACAGGTCGGACGGTAAAACCTTGGTTGAAGCCTAATACACGCCGACCGACCTCGCGGCGCACCGCCTATAGAATTATTTCAAGGCCTCCGCCCGGTCGCATGGACAAGCAGTATTGTGTGATAATCGCCTTAAGACCTGCGCAGACTAGGGACAGTCCTCGGCGTGTGCTTAATGCGATATAGTCTAGCCTAGTTCTAAGCGACCTATTTTGACGGACAAAAAAGTACTCCGAAGACTGTCCCTCATCCATCTGCGCTGGCTTTTATTAGTCTGCAAAGCTCCGTACAGTTCTACATTGTGACAACACAGTAACCTTAACAATAAAATGTTTTAGAGTGCCGAGTCAGCTCGTACTAAAAATTCAGCAAAGCGAAATAACGCACACCTAATATAATTTTATTCACGTTACCCTGGCTCACAACCACGGAACTACAAAGTTACATTGACTAAAACCAGTAACAATAACATGGTTTTCACAGTAACTAACATTTTATTAGCTTCTTTTAACATGCTATTAAAAGTGATTTAAACAAGGCTATGAGCCGTAATAAAAATATAAATATATCTGCGGTTGGTAACTACGACGGACTGAGGAAGAAGTAAATAAATAACGGATCGTCTTACTTACACTAAAATGTTTTATGTGGTTGTGGTTGTTTCTTCTTGGTTTAAACTAAAATGTGCCTACTGTGTACGTCCCTTAGGTTGTTTGTTTGCAGGTAACTGAAATCGTTAGCTCTCTATTTTACTTGGGATCGCCCCAACCACGTTATATTTCTCCTTTTCCTCTGTCACGCTATCATTCGCTCCTTTATCTTCCACTATCATTTCTTGCACATTCAATACATCTTTGATTGGTGTTCCTCTCCCTCTCTAATAATATTTACGTTGATCACTCTATTACACAATATGTTTTTGATTCCTCCTCCCTTTGGAAGAGGTACCTATGTACTATCTACTTTTAGGTCTGGAGCAAGCACTATTCTCATTTCTGCAACAAAGCAACATTGCTGTGTACCAGTTTCAAGAGTAATTCAAGGAATCTTTTGAACTCAACATTTAGATACACATCCACCGAATTCTTAAACAATACGGTAACTTTAAGCACGAGTTTAGAGAACCAGCCGAGATTCTCTGAATGCATTTCTGCTGCAATCCAGTACAATATAGACCTTAAAAAATGCCAAAGAGACTTCAAATATCTGCAATTCATGAGTGTGTATGGCCTTTGACTGTAGTAAAAACATAAATATGTGTCAATGTGTGTGTTACACCGGAAACAAAAAGTGAAGTGAACAATGGAAGCTCACGTACAGTAGACCATACGTCGCACATCAGTGGTATCAATGTTATTCAATGTTAACTTAAAACCTTTAAAATATGCAGTATACAGTATATACTCAGGAGAGCAATATTAATAATTTTATTTAACAAAATAATAAAGTTTTGAGTATGAATGTAGATGGGGATAAGAGTAGAGGAACCAAGAAAAAATGGATGGACTGTGTGAAGGATGATATGGCAAGAAAGAAGGTGTCTGATGAGATGACAAATAATAGAGAAGTATGGAAGAAGAAGACATGCTGTGCCGACCCCAAAATTGGCATAGGGGCAGGAGAATCATGATCTAACAAAATAATAAATGACGAAACAGAAATGTTTTTTTGTTTTTGGTTTTTCAGCATACTCGTATAATTGTGAAAAAGAAAAAAGATGCTTGTATACCAAATAACTTGGTCTACTCTGCAGATACAAAAAAAAGTCAGCCGCAGGACTTTCCTGAATTGCAAAATCTATACCAAATAGGTACACTAATTGTTTTTGTGCTGAGAACTTATAAAGCATTGCAAAACAACTGAATCTCATTATTAATTTTCTCAGAATGCAGAGATTTTCTCAAAGGAGCGTTTATGAGTTTTTCTTGGTACAGTTCAATGTTTTAGCAAGGGGCTAATAACGGTGTTTCAAATGTATTTCACAGAGAAAATAATTATTTATTCTTGGACATTTAATTTTTATGAAACGACAAATATTTTCGGTTTTAAATGATTGCTAATATTGTGCAATAACTTTTTCGCGCAATAACACCAAAAGTATAACTTTCAGTATTTTTGACTACTGTCAAAACGTCTGCGTCGAACATTAGTATTAATTCAGTACCTACCTAGGCACCTGGGTACCCACCATGGTTACAGAGCCAAGATAAACGCTGGCAAGTACTGAACCCCATCCGCATTTCAGTCACGTAACGTTACTGGGCCGGGCAGAAGGTAAACGCGCAAGGTAGAGCACCGGCAGGATGGACAGACGCCATCAAGAAGGCTGCTGGAGGCAGCCTGTACCGAGCGGTTCACACTGCAGGAGACCGCATGGCCTGGAAACGTGTCATATGTGGTCGAGATCTTCAGCAGTCAGGGAATGACGGAGAAGAGAACGTTACTGGATTGTGGACGTTGGTACTTATACTATCTCTGACTTCCCGATCAAGAAATACCGGTGTGATGATGTGTTTCACAAATCTTTGAGGTGCTCATTTTTCAACGCTTTATTAATAAAGTTTCGCTGTATATTTAAATTACATCTTTCTTACTTATAATAATTTATGAACGCGAAAGTTTGTGAGTGCAGTTAGATGGATGGTCGAGTGATTGTTACTCTTTCACACAAAAACTACTGAACCGATGTTAATGAAACTTTACAGTAATATAGGTTGAACATTAGAATAACAATTAAGCTTATAATTTCATAAAGACATTGTGAAAAAAATCAATTTACTCGGGCAAAGCCGCGGGCGGAATAAACCTATAAGGGACACAAAGTTAATCCATTTGAAATCTAGTGGGTAGTTTCAATAAGTCAAACTGTCACTTTGCACACGAGATATTGGAGCCACGTAGGCTTTTAGGTTGCAGATATTCGCCACAATGATTGGCACTCGATTATCTACACTTCATCCGCACAGATAGAGTTATGCTTTCAAATCTGTTTTTGACAATAAATTATTGTTTGGTATCGAATCTATATTTTCTATTGGCTGTTCGATTGGGTCGTACAGAGGTGTGGTACTTCTGACCGTATTGATTTCAATAACCCTTTAAAGTGTAATTGAGTTTTTTTTAAATTGATATAGGTATCTAAAATGCGTAACAAGACCCTTAACTAAGCCGAAAGTCACTTGTTCTCCCCGTCATTGCGATAATTTTTTTGTTGTAGACCATACCTGGGAACCTTCTAGTGGGAGTTTTTGGGGGTCAAAGTTCCAATTTTTTCACAAGTTTTTATTTAAGTATAAAATCTACATGTTTTTAATGTAAAAACTTTACTTTAAACACCTCCACGACACTCGTACTATTCAATCCATCCATCAGCACAATGTTTTGAATGTGTTACATTGAGTCCTACGGTAAAACGTGATTTTTCACCCCAAAAAAAAAATCGTTTCCCATTTTTGTGTAAAGATACTTAGTTTGATGTACATCATGCTTGACGGCTTCGTGAAGGGTCCGTTTACATCCTGTATACAGAAAATATCCAGTAACAGCATTTGGTCGTAAGTCTAGATTTGTGTCTGCTACAAAATTGCCGTAAAATTAAAAGTAGTTTTTTTTTAAAACGTTGCTCCACACTAGGAATTTCGCCTGTATCGAGGGTGCGTTTACAAACATTTAAAAGTCACACACACAAACAGCCAGACCCGGAACAACTATCTGTAGATCATACAAATATTTGTTCCGGGCGGGGATCGAACCCGCGACACGCAGCGCAGCAGCCAATCGTTCAGCCACTGTGCCAACCGTGCCGTCAAGTTCCTACTAAATACTTTTAATTTTGTCAACTTAACAATATTCGTGCCGTTATGTACGACTAACTGTTCCCCGCGACATTCGTCCGCGTAAAATTATTAAAAATACAATTTTCCCCGTTGTGTCAATGTTGGACGCGGTAAACTCGGGCACTGCTGATTCGAATTGAATAAATCTTTTAGTGTTGGATTGCCCATTTATCGAGGAAGGCTATAGGTTATATAACATCACGCTATGACCAATAGAAGCGGAGCATCAAAAAATTAAAAATGTTGCAAAAACGTGGAAAATTTTATTTTTATAATATAATTTCATGCGGACGAAAGTCGCGGGTTACCGCTAGTTAGTCATAGGAGTCTGAATAATGTTGATGCACTTCATACGTTGTATTTCTAGATGGACATAAAATATAAATGAACGTTTAGTACCGCGGCATAAAAGTGCAGTAACATCTAAATAAGACATCGCGATAAAATTCAATTGGTACTCGTAAAAAGCAATGACGACACAAATGTTTCTTACACTAACGTATAGGTAATTAAAATGTATATTGAAGTGTCTTTCATTGTTCATGGCGAAGCAAGAAAAACGAATATACAAGGTGAAAAAGGGATCCTTCACGAAGCCGTCAACCAAGCAGGCAGGAGACCTTTTTTTTGGGGTGAAAAATCACGTTTTACGGTAAAACTCAATGTTACGCACTCAAAACTTAGTGCTGATGGATGCTTTGAATAGTAAACGGGTCATGGAATTAATTAGAGTAAATTCAAAACCTTAAAAAGTGGTTCTAAAAAAAAACTTGTGAAAAAATTGGAACTTTGACCTCCAATATCTCCGTAACTAGAAGGTTCCCAGGTATGGTCCAGAACAAAAAAAATATCGCAATGAAGGAGAGAAGGAGTGCCTTTTGACTTCGTTAAGGGTCTTTTTACACCCTTTATAGCCAACAGATATGACGCGCCTACCATGCCTTCAGCATCTAAAGACGCCAGAAATAATAATATTCTGTAGAAATTTACTATAACGTATGAATATAAATGTTGACTGATAGAGAGGGAGAGGAAGGCCAAGTAAACCGATGGATGGATTGTGTGAGGAATGACATTATGAAAGAAAAAGGTAAAGTAAATGATAGCGTGACGGTTGACAGAGGAGAATGGAAGAAAAAAACGTGTTGCGCTGACCCCAAGTAACATGGGATAAGGACAGGAAGATGATGATGAGGAACTGTAACGTATGTTTAACAAGAATAACTTAAAAATTAATTTAAAAATTTGAAAAACATATTTTATGAATGAATTTAAAAAAAAAAAGTTGTTTCCAGATACTTCTAACTACTAATTTTTAAATAAAAGATCTGTAACATCTCATTGGTGAAAACAAATCTACCCCGAGATAAAAACAACGAATCTTTCTCCTAAATATTTTTTAACTTAAAATAGTTTTAGCCGCCGAATATGGCCAGTACCACAACCTATACCTACTTGTACTTGACGTTTGTGCGTCGATGTCCCTTCCATCGTGTATTATTTATTGTATTAATAGGTTATTACACGACTGCCCAAAATTTTTCATATTTATTTTTATCCCACGCAATTAGCGCTTAGCGCAAGTTTGGCCTGTCACAGGGAATATCAGAATAACGTCACAAATGTAACGGGCCGTCAGTTTGTATAAGCAAGCAGTGACATGCTCTGACCCGCTTGTTTTCTATGATAAGTTTTGACAATACCGTCTCAGACAGCCGCCGAGACGTCTCACTGTCTCGTTCGTCTAGTGGTCGCAAGAGCTATTGTTCTAGGTTCCTAAGTTCGATTCTCAGGTCAAGCAACGTGTAAGTAAGTTTTTCCATCAGGATTTTTTTCAACAATTACATAGTCCTTGCCCACCAAAGAAAATTTGAAAGTATGCCCTGTTGATGGTAATAGGCTTTTCCCGTATAACAAGGGCCTTGAAACTAATTCTTGCACTCCAAAACAAGCAAGTTGCAAGTTAGATAGTTGGTCCCGTAATTTATCACGCGACCACCATAACTTGCAACAGTAGTGGTTCATAATACGCATGAGGAGGTAAAAATAGTTATCATAAAGTTTACACACATTTTGTTTGGACCATGTGATTTCATCATCATCACCATCATTTCAGCTGAAAGACGTCAACTGCTGGACATAGGCCTCCCCCAACTGCCACGACATTGACCGGTCCTGTGCGTCTCGCAACCAGCGGATCCCCGCAACCTTCACCAGGTCATCGAATCATCAGATGTGATTTAATTTAATTTAAAAACTGCATCCTTTGCGAAAAAACATCAGCTGCACCCAACATTTCACTAATTCGAATTTTGGAAAAAAATCGCGTTTTAGTGCAATGACCAATTCAGAGATATTCAATTATTTCAATTAGATACACCGAGTTTTAAGTAAACTAATGAACTAGTAAATCTCGTAACCGATCCAAACAATAAAGTAGATACTGTCGCGAAACCCAGCCGTTGTTAGTTTAATGTTAGTTAGTTTCCAAATCAAATAATATTCGTAATGAAGGTATTGATAGTACTTTACTGATATTTGTTTTGGTATAGTTCTGAATTACTTACCTAATGGGTGTAAAAAAGGCCCTTCACGATACCGAGAGGCACTTGTTCTCCCCGTCATTGAGATATTTTTTTTGTTCTGGACCATACTTGGGAACCTTCTAGTTACGGAGATACTGAAGGTCAAAATTCCAACTATTTCACAAGATAAAAAAAAAAAAATATGTTATAAGTTATTATAACTTTACTTTAAATAGGACCTACACTTACACAAGTTGTGACAACTGGGCGAAGCAGAGGCGGGCGCTAGTTTTATTAAAAGCCGCTAAAACACCAAGATAATTAAATAAATTATGTATTTAAAAGCAGTATTTCTACAGGAACTGATTACTAATACAGGCAAATATGGACTGACTTAATGGTAACCACCAAATTTTCCTACAGGTAACACCTGTAATTTCTGCAAATAAATGATTCTTGATTGGCTACCAAAATGTACTACGAACTCAATGTACCACGCACCATACATAACTCTTTATAACATCACAATTTCCCTTTCCCCGGTCCAGATGTTCGAAACAGACGTAACAACGAACACAGATCAATAAGCATGTTCTTTTTGATCGGGTATTATAAGAACAGAACTGTCCATAAACACAGACCAGTCTGTTTTCCTTGGCGTTGGATCAAAACTCTGCGAATCGTTGTTGAATGTTTGTACTAATACGGCAATCTATTTTTGTGTTATGGCAATACCTTGTTTTTGGTAGAAAGTGAGGTGACTAGGTTGTTCACCTCTTGTTTTTGAATGTAGCGTTTTGGTTTTCTTTTTTTTCGGATTGAGGAGGGGTCATTTGATGATTTCATCAAATGACCCCTCCCGCTCTGGGCGGAGTGGAAGGGAGTGTCAGACTCGTACTGACTAAAACCCATCCATATTCCTTTTTTGCCCTTTGTGTTTCAGGGCCGCGGTATCTCTTTCGAACAGTCCCGCAGCCAAAACGTTTTGGTTTGTATACACTTAAGTTAGTCGGATAATCTAAACTTCCTAGCTAATATTTGCCACACCTTGACGGCCGAACGGATTTTGATGAAGGATAGGTAAGTTAAGATATCCACGCGAGCTAGTACTTTATATTACATGATGATGATGATGTTGGCAGCTAAACTTACACTGTCACTTACAGGATGTCTTCTGTGATTATCCAGTATTCTGAGCTCCCGATATTTCGAGGCTGTTGCAAGCGCCATGATTGCGGGATGACTATAGAATGCGGGTGGATGGTAAATAAATTGAAAGGAAATCGAAAATTGATTGGAATTAATCGAGAGGAAGGCTTCAAGTTGTCAAGTACGTGGGACACAGTTTTAAATATACTCAAAAGTAACAACCAGCATCGTAATAAGGACTCCACAAAACCTAGTGATACTGTGAGTGTGCATTGCCATGACTTTGTATCGAGTTCCAGTAGTGATCAAAAGACTAACAAAGAGGGTAGACAGATTTGTCTGCACCTAACGATTTATTTACCATCCACCCACATTCTCCAGTCATCCCGCGACCATGGCGCTTGCAACAGCGTCGAAATATCGGGAGCTCAAAATAATGGATAATCACGAAAGATATCCCGTAAGTGACAGCGGAAGTTTAGTTATAATACGTGAAAGCTTCTAGCTAGATTGCCAAGAACTTTGGTGTACGAGCACTTCATAGGGTGCAGCATGTTCTCCCTACCATTGCAGTCCTTGGGAACCCTCTAGTTACGGAGATATTGGGGGTCAAAGGTCGAACATTTTCACAGGGTTTTTTTTTTAAATACAAGTTTTTAATTTTATAACTTTACTTGAAATACCTCCTCGACCCCCGTACTATTCAATGCTTTCATCAGCACAATGTTTTGTGTGCGTTACATTGAGTCCTACTGTAAGTAGGATGTAAGTAGGGAGTAAGTAAAGGCGTTTCCCATGAATTACTTAGTTTGATGTACAGAAAGCCATGAAGGGTCCGTTTACACCTTGTATATGTAAATACTAACCCCTAGCGGCCTAGCCGCTGTCCAACTGCAGGACAAAGGCCTCTTCAAACACTGGAACAATGAGCATTGATCTGCTTGCTCACTGGTACGTCAGCGGTCACACTTTGACCTAGAGCTAGCCTAGTAAATTAGAGAGTTTCAATGGAATAAGAGGTCAGCCTAAACTGCTGACTAGTATATTGAGTACCTAATCCATATAGCAGCCTAAAATAACCTGGAATCCCAACGGAACCTTTCCTCACATTATTAGAGTAACCAACGGGACCCTATAACTAAGTCTCCGCTGTCCGTCCGTCTGTCTATCAGCTGGCTGTATCTCATGCATGATCCTTAATAGGTAGATAGTTGAAATCACAGAATCTGTATTTCTGTTGCCGCTATAACAACATATAATAAAAATAAATTTAAAATTAAAGGGGGCAGTACTGAGATGGTACGGAACCCTTCATGCGCGAGTCCGACTCGCATTTAGCCGGTTTTTTCCTATGATTAACTACGTATACCTGAAAATGTTTGTCTAGCCATACATAGACAATTACCATTATTCTATAATAATAATAATAGCCTTTATTAACAATCTTACAATCTAGTTACACATATTATTTACTACTTTATAAGAAAATATTCTTCAGACATCGGTTTCCGAAGATTGTTTTGCCTTAGCATAGGCCTCCCCCATACTCTTCCACGTTTCCCGGTCTCGGGTTTCCCTCTTCCACATTGACCCCGCTGTCGCTTTGAGGTCGTCGTCCCACCTTCTTATCAGGCGTCCTCTCTTCCTTTTGCCTTCTCTCGGGTACCATTCAGCCACTAATTTGGCCCACTTCTCCTTTTTGTCTCTTATTAGGTGACCTGCCCATTTCCATTTCAGCCTTTTTATTTTGCGTGATACGTCCGCTATTTTTGTGATCCCTCTAATGTTAACACACATTAGAGGGACCATTATTCTATACTAAATGCTAAATCAATCGAACCAAGGAACTGTTACACACACGCGCAGCTTATCAAGGCAACGAGACGATTTTAAATTCATAAATTATGTAAAAAATTTCACTTCACTGCTTTCACTTATTTAAATTATCATTCTAAATACTTCAGAAACGGAGAATATGCTTTAAATGAAACGAAAAATTCATTTTGAATTTAAGCTCGGCGAAATATTCCATTTAACCAAATTAATGGCTAAGTTAACTTTATAGAGTGCGGACTCTAAAAAGAACCTTAATAACTAGAAGGCAACGGACCAAAGTTAATAACACTTCACAGTTATCCATTTGAAGTAGGTAAGCGAGTCAGACTCGCACTTGACCGCTCTATCTTTTTAATTGAAAACCAACAGCACTTGATAAAATCCTATTCCCTTATTCTAAATTCGAAATCCGCGCCGAATAGAAAGCGAATACCGAGTTCCGACTCGCTACCGAATATCGATTTCAACTCCGAGTGCATTGAATCTATTCTAAGTAATCGAGTTGTTCAGTTTTATGAGCGCCCACATATTTGCGCAGTGCTCTGTTTATTGTGTCTGTCCGAGGTCAAGTTTTAATGGATGTATTTATAAAGGGAATGCGCGGCCAGATTTAATTGAACTGTTTATAGTTATAAAATATCGTATCGATTTTAATTGTCCAGTTAGCAGTTATAGAAGCTGTTTCGGAAAATTTGCAATTCGTAAACCGTCAATTGTGTGAGTGATTTCCCTAAATACAACGTGCCTGGTTGTCTATTATGTAGCTCAAATGGTTTTTATTTCCTGACCAGAAAATGGACCCGTTCTGAATACCACATAGAACGTAATTTAAGTTTATAATATACTAGCTTTTGCCCGCAGCTTCGCTTGCGCCCTAATCACTTAGCGGTGTGAAATATACTTTACGACCTATTCTCACAACTACTAAATAAACATAAAAAATTTCATAAAATCGGTCGAGCCGTTTCGGAGGAGTGCGACCACAAACACCGTGACACGAGATTTTTATAAATAAGATTTGCAATTTTACTTATTGTCACTTTTTTTTTTAAACTTCGGAAAGGATTTTGTTTGCGTTTGAACCATCAAAACTGAACATAATTAAAAAATACCTCGTGGCAACTACGTAAGCGCGTTAAAATACTCGTTAAAAAGAAAATTAAAAATTTAAACAACAAAATATCACTGTTGTGTATAAGAGCTATTTAATGAAGAAATATCTCATGCTTGTTGATTTGCTCGCATTAAATTTCGGTTGGAATAAGGCTCAATTTATATTGCCACGGAAAGAAATAGAAGCAAATCTTTGTAACGATATCTTGCAAAGCATAATAAACTTTATATCAATTATTGTGATACATTACACAATTGATATAAGTAACGTTTATCATGCTTTGCAAGATTTAACGAATTAGATAAAGCTGATAACTGCAGGAATTCCCAAGAATTTGCTAGTCTGTACGTTACATTAACATAAAGTTCATTGAATGCATTGTAAAATATCGTTATAAAACGTCGCTTACATTCCGTTACGCGGCAATGTAAATTGAACCTTACGCCTCATTTTAGAGGCAAAGCGAAGCGCAGCCAAATCGGAGGAGGTATGGAACAGATTTTTTTGTGTAATTCTACTTTTTTTAGATAAAATACAGACTCTCACTCTCATTCACTCTCTTCACTAGCTTGTGATAAGTCTTTAAGACGAGTTAAGATGACGAAAGACTGGTAAACCTAGCTGTGTTGAACTTATAGACGTGTGGATAAGGAGCAAACGATACCGTGACGGCTGATAAGAGAGAATGGAAGAAAAAAAATTATTAACCGACCCCAAGTAATACAAGAGCAGAAATATGCTGATGAACTTACAAACGTAATTGCAATTGAAATGTTAGGATGGATGGATATTTAAAAATGGGCACAAAACGCGAATTCAATTTAGTTCAGTCACTTAAAATTATTGCTTCGTACCTCTTAAAGTACGTTAAGCCGTTTATCCCGGCTGTTTCTTGTAGATCTGAGACAGACGTTATAGGTAGTGGCCCGAAAGTCAGTCAACCCGTCAAAGGTATCGTATTACCCAGTAGGCCAGTACTAACTGGGTTGTGGAGGCCAGACTTGCAATTGATTCAAATAAAAAAAAACTGTTATTCAGCTGCATCTGGTTAGACTGGAAGCCGATCCAAGGCTTGACAGATGATGATGGTCAATCAAAAGCGTGACTCCTGCATAGATTCCCAATTGAATAAAAATGTAATTGGGTTTCTTCGTTAGGACAACAGACGATACGATACCCCTTGATAAAACTGGTTCTCCTTTTTGCCGACGCTTCGCCGATCCTATAAAGGGTGTAAAAAGACCCTTAACGAAAACGAAAACCACATATTTTGCCCATCATTGGGATCATTTTTTTCTTCTAGACTATACCTGGGAAACCACAGGTTCTGGAGATATTGAAGGTCAAAGTTCCAATTTTTTCACAAGTTTTTTTTTTAAAAACACTTTTTAAGGTTTTAACTTTACTTTAATTAACTCCATGGCCCGTTTACTTTTCAAAGCATCCATCAGCACTAAGTTGTGAGTGCGTAACATTGAGTTTTAACGTAAAACGTGATTTTTCACCCCAAAAAAAAAAGTCGTGTCCCAGCAATAATTTTTGCGTAGAGTTACTTTGTTTGATGTACAGAATGCTTGGTTGACGTCTTCGTGAAGGGTCCGTTTACACCCTGTATATTACCTACACAGTCGACAGTGCATTCAATGATGCAACAATATTATGGTGGCACTACACTTGGCAGATCTGGGCAAATATTCGCCTTCTATCGTTAAAACAAAGTGAACTATACCGCAATAGTCATAAAAAACATTTTGTTTTGATCCCATATTGCGAAAATTTTGACAAATTTGCCAAGTGTATCATAATTTAGGTATCAACGTAACAAACAAGTCGTTTCGTAAACACAAACATGCAATTTCAGCCACTTGTGAAACATCGGGGACGAGCGAAATTTCCTAAACTCATAAATCCCGAAACGAGATTATGGAACAAGTGTATGTGGTGCCAAGAAAATAACGACGGAGTTGGTCTTCCTCGGATTTACTATTGACTAGAAACTGCCGGTGGCGCCATCTAATTTTAAAATAATGACAAATCGCGGGAAACACCTGGATAAGGGACGCACAGAACGCGTACGTCAACGCGAGTCAAACACCATTTAAAATTACGTATTTATCTTTACTTTAAAAATACTGTTGGCATTTACTAACTCCATTTTCAACATAAATAGCCAACAAATACGGTTCATTGCTAGTATGATTTGTTTCTAATTTACTCACAATCTAAATAACAAAACTCGTCAATACTCACTTAAATATTTTTTTAACCGTAGACTAAAAACTCCTTGATGAGCCACAAGTAGCTAATTAAAGCTTCCAGGTTTCTGACGTCATCTAGTCGTCTTGATATCAGATCAAAGTTTTATCAGCCCCTCTGAGATGTCTCCAAGAAATTAGTTTCTGTCGAGATTAGGTCAGGCTGCCATGTTCAAAGAAATTTATCCTCGTCTCGGTTACCTAAGAAAAGTGAAAACTCGACACCGACTCTATTTACTGACTGCAGACCGACCTCTTTAATGAGTCCTCCGCCTTGCCCCATCAAAGGCACATTAATTAAGCGTCCACAAAGTCCTAACAATATCCCACAGGTTATTTGCTTTAAAATAACCAGAATCCACGTCGGTATTACGATACTAATGGAACCAATACGTGATCAACCTTCAGAATATTCCATTGAAATTGATTACTTCGCGAGGACTCATTAAAGCGGTCGGTCTATAGCTGTTGCTCGCGACCTTCGTCTGCGTGAAATGATTATCAAAATATTACTAACTATTCGAATCGGATTTTGTTAACAATTTCAAAGGTTTGAATTGTTTTCACGAAACCTTAGTCATTTTTCTAAAAAAAAGTAATCTAAGTTAATAACACGAGCATGCAGCAAGCATAACATGTGCAGTGAGTACCGTATAAAGGGTGAAAACTTTCAACGGGGTAGTTGAAGTGCAAACGTGCACGGGCACGCGGCGCATTTTAGCTGCGTGGATACATTTGTTTGACAACGTGGGTCTACGTTTCCACTGCAGTACACGCTACACACTAACGATGTACAATTGTAGCGTGCGTGGCCCACCGCGGCATACTCGCGTGTTAATATTCGTGTATAGCGTGTACCGCATACACAACGTGCATGGCGTTGACAGCGTTGAGCTGTGTGAGCGCCTTATTCGAGCAAGCCACGCATGTACTAATGACGTCATTTGACGCATAGCCTGTCCGTAGTTTTCAGTGGACACAATCACATACAAAGCAAAGCGAAGCTTATCCATGCGCCACGGTGGGTTTGCGCCTTAAGGGGCTACCGTTGCAGCTACACGAAAATAGTCTTAGGAGACTATCCATAATTTTTCGTGAAATATTGATCTTTCCTAGGACCTTCGAGTGAGTTATTGATCAGAAACAGGATCGATTACGAGTACCTAGGAATTAAACCCAGGACCCCATGTTCAGCAATCACGCTTACGACCAAAAGACCAATGAGCCAGTCTGACTAAAGACAAAACTAAATGAAAATTAGTGATTAAACTCGGAGCCTGAAAACAATAAATTAACTGGTCTCGGAAGTGCATTACTATTTCTGAAATCAATTTCCGGGAAACTGAAATATTTCTATCATTGAAAATACGTATACTTACTCTTCCATGATATCCCAATTAATTATTTACATAGTACAGGAATGAAAAAAATACATTCCTTCATGCTGAAAATATCAATGAAGCTACTATAATTTACGTTTTACGATATTCATTCAAGATTGAGCACAGCACATTCTTAACGCATGTCTATTCTCACAAAAATAACCATTCTTCTCCTTCACTTACAAACAGAGAATTTTCAACAATCTCCAAGACATCTTGTTTAGACACGTAATTCGGACTTTCAAACATTTCAAGCAGTTTTATCTTACTGCTATCAACATTAGAAATCGAGTTTCCTTCCGTTCACGTTCACTTAGATTTGCTTTTTATTGTATGTTTGGATTTTACATAGGTATTTTTTCAATGCCGATGGGACTCATTTTCGGCCTAGCCTTTTCTAAACTATGTTGGGGTCGGCTTCCAGTCTAACCGAGTGCAGCTGGATACCAGTATTTTACGTGGAGCGACTGCCTATCTGACCTCCATAACACAGTTAGTACTGGGTAATACGTTACCCTTCCGAAGACTGGTTGTTTGACTTTCGGGCCACTGACTACCAGTAACTGTCAAAGATATATCTACAATTGACAGCCGGGACCAACGGTTTAACGTGCTTTCCGAGGCACGGAGGAAACTCGATATGTATTTTTTTAAATTTGCGAGATACCCTGACGCTTCCACCTTATGGAAAGAGGTTTTTGCTGGTATGGTCTGGTGTGGTGTGGTTTTGTGGTTTCGAGTGATTATTACCTCCAATTACAAGAGGTTTGATGATTTATGTATGTGAAACCTGGGGCTTACTAAACATCCCTTAGGGACGATCATTGGTGCCTACATCTAAATGTTTTATCCCTTCTCATGAAATATTCAGTTAGTTTCTGGTAATGCGTACGACATATTCAAAACGGGTAACCTAGTGGTATGGAATAACATTGGATATACTCCTGAAATTCCTTGATATGTGCTGAAATCTTCAGTAAAGACTCATTTATACTGGGGCTGTTTGACAGAAGCGTGCTGAAGATCCTTCCTAGCAACATAGGTAACTTATTATAACGATTAAAGAGACAATTGACGCCAGTTTATGTAAAAAAACAGATCAGTAGTTTTTGACAAAGATTAAGATTTACATTTGGGTACTCGGGATTACATCACACAAGTAAAGTTTTCTGCGAGATTAGAACGTAATTATAATTTACTAGCTTATGCCCGCGTGAAGTTCGGTAACTCTCCCACGGGATCATACTACTGGGATAAAAAGTATCCTACATGTTAATCCAGTCACAACACTCGTGGTGCCGGAGGATATCCCCTTTTCAATAGAGTAGTTTTTAGTAAAATAGTAACTTTATACTCTGTTTCTCATAACTCTATACCTAGTTAAAACATTCGTTTTCCTTCCTTCCTAAATTCTCCGCCTCACGGCTCTCGTTCCTAGGGGTCCGTGCCCGAAGAGTAACCAACGGGACCCTATTACTAAGCCTCCGCTTTTCGTTCGCCCGTCCGTTTGTCTGTCAGCGGGCTGTATCTCATGCGCGGGTCCAACTCACTCGCACTTGGCCGGTTTTTTTTAAACACTTTGTTATTGCAAGCTTTTGTCATCATTTTTAATAAAGGTTTTTCTCGCTCTTATAATTCGAGATTTATTTTAATTATAATCCGAGAAACAAAGTGTAAACACAGCCTAACACTCCGCCATACATACATATTCAACGAACGTTGTACTGGAGTTATAAGTCGGGCTTATTATTCTATGCTTACGTCATACAACTACGCTTCAAGAATTAATTAGGAAGACTTACAGAGCTTCCGATCACGTGATTTAATATGCATGTCGATATGACTTAGTTTCCATTCATTGTTATTTTACCTCCAATTTAACAATATAATAAACATTATAGTCATTGATATAAGGTTTATGTCAGAAGTAAATTTACTGAAACAGCTGTCAGTGTTCGGAATAATTCTGACACTGACAGCACTGGCTGTTCTTTTTTTCTTTTTAATTTCGTTCTAATACAGTTGGAGGAGCTTGTAAGCAACAACAGTCGCAAAGGTCGATTTCCAATTTTAAGCTGGGCTTGCCGAGGTTGGTCTGTGGATGGGTGGTCACCCATCCATCTGTCATAGCGAGTTTTCTCCATGCCTCGGAAAGCACGTTTTAACGTTGTATCCGGCTGTCATTTGAAGATCTTTGAGAGTCATTTCTTGCGAGAAAGTCAAGTCAGTCAAAGATCTTCAAAAAATACACTTTTTCTGAAACAGTTTTCTTCACTGAGATATCTAACAGCTTTTACAAAGGGCTTTGTGGCAGCATATAAATGACGTCACAGTGACACAGGAAAAACGCTTTTCAATTCGGTTGGACCCCTGTCAAACGCAGTATAATCATTTTCAATTGTAGTTTTGTATTTATATTAGGACCTAGCTATATTGCTGTTTGATCAGCAACCAAAGCCTTAAGGTAATCTTTTATTGTTACGCTGTAATTGAAAATACTCGTCTCAAATTTGTTTTTTTTTTAATCATTCATTATGGGTGACTCGTACTTAGGTCACGACACATTGTGTATGCTTTCCTATCGACATGACGAATGAGTTCCCATACATTTTGCTCTTTTTGTACTTACCTCTGTACGACTCAGAGTTGGTGAGTTGACGATACCCACAGACATCACGATCCCAAGTTTATTGTAAAATTACACAAGTTATGTTGGATGCAAAATCGCGGTTTACTCACTAAGGTAGCTGTTGTTCAACTAACGTTTAGTATCAGAAATAATTATAAAATTAATTACGGAAAGTAGATCGCGGCGTAAGGAAATTACTTGCCTGTACATGAACCGTGCAATCTCCTTGAATTTGACGAGGATGCAAAATGAGAGCCTGTATAGTTGCAAATAACCCAATAACAACACGTTTCCCCATTAGAAAGCCTAAATCAAAGCATAATTCTTCATGGGAACTATGGGTAAATAAACCAAGAAAAATGCCAGTTAATATTTCCTAATACCTGCCTCCTAAAAGAAATAAATCTCCTTGATTTACGACCTCTGCTATTTACTGGCAACTGTTTGCTACGTCTGGTTTATGGCAACACTAAACAATGACAACAATAACGCCAATCGTTAATTGTGACAGGGCACTGTTTTATTGAGCTTTTGTTGGTAGTAAGGGGCTGGGAAACTTACACTTTTATTCGCGACTGTTTTACGTTTTGTACAGTAACATAATTTCACGCCCTCATATGAAATTTCAACATAATTTCATAATTTAATTTTAAAATTATTCCACTTTTTGTCCTTAGGGGTAAGCATAGAGGTAGTAGGGTGCAAATTCGATAATCTACTTTTTTTTTTTCTAACAAAGTTATAAAAAAAAAGTAGATAATAATTGTAGTCCATCCGATGAATGATTTACACAAATCAGTTTATTTTTCATTTGTTGACGCTAAATCTACTTTTTTTATTGTTTATATTTATAATATACTTACGTTTTTAAACGCAAGTCATTATAAAAATCGAATTAATAAAAGTTAGTAGGAACAAACTTACAAACCTAAAAGATACATTATTAGCTATTATAAATTAAAAAATAATAGAAATATTATTGTATGGATCATGTTATCTGAATTAAATGAATTTTATTATTATAAACAAAAATAATTTGAGACATAAGTATCAAAATTTAAGTTCAGGTCAAAATGGGGTGGGGTGGTGTTTCACCATTTTTTCGGCGTAACTAATTTGTATATTCATGCCAAATTACAGGTTTCTAGTCTAGTACAGTTCTAGTCAAAGAGATTTTCAGACGGCACGGTTGGCGCAGTGACTGAGCGATTAGCCGCGGCGCTGCTTGACGCGCTTTTGAATCAAACTCTCAAACTCAAACTCAAAGCATTTATTTCAAATAGACCCATGACAGGCACTTTTGCATAGTCAAAAATAAGCTACCTACAGTCCCGCCACAGGCATAATAACTGTGAATGGACTGTAGTTGCCCATTCGAAAATAGTAGATCTCATGGAGAAGAATGGGCAAGAAACTCCATGGACACTCTTTTCAAATCAAGTTATATATTACATAGTCCTGGGTACAATATTGTTGCTTCTATATGTGAGCACAGTGTAGAGATAGGAAAATAAAACAAAGCTACAGTTAAAACCATAAAGATTAGGATAAGCCCTACTAACCATAATAGAAAGTCTACATGGTACTCACACTTACAAAAACTCAAATAATGCTTCTAATTTATATAAAACAATAGTTATCAAAGTAACTAAGTTTCCAAACGAGAAAAAAAAAATAAAAGAAATAATGAAAGAACTAAAGGGGGAGCATCTCTTCCAAACATTAAAATCTTAGTATGTGAGCCCAAGTGGCAGTGGAGCAGGACCAGCATTGAGCCAAGCATTTTTATCTACGATATACTCTTCTAACTTATAATATGCTCGCTTACATAGTGTTTGTTTTATGCATTTTTTAAATTTCTTCTCATTAAGTTGTCACCGTAATGTAATCCCGCACGAAACAAAAATTTGTATGACTACAGGTAGTTGTTCCGGGTCTGAATGTTTGAGTATGTCAGTTTAAATGTTTGTAAACGCACCCACGGCAAAGCAAACGGCGGGGCAAAGTTTTTTAGGAAAAAAAACTGAAATGTTGACCTTTCAAAACTGTAGTGGGTACTGGGCGGATGGTAATTCTTGTGACATTTGAACTAACGCGTTTAAGCTTTGGCATAAAAAATCTGTCACATTCAATTTCGCCAACAATACAGTAACGTTTATGTTGTCTACTTACACATAAATGTACTGCCAATCACAATGGCTTTCATTTTGAAAGCTCCACAACTTTTATATCATAGATCTCTTCGCAAAAGCACGGAGTTCAGCAACTTTCTTACATCACGCAATTGGCTGTCAAAAGAAAGTTTTTTTTTTAATATTCCTGATTAAAACAAAACTGTGCTGCTGTAAATATAACGTAAATACGTCAATTTTTGAATGTAGAATACAATTATCGTATAGCATTTTTTTTTTTTGTAATAAACACAATTTGTATCATCCACAGATGTGAAAAAATTCTTAAAATTATGAAAATATTAAAGAAAAGAGTACTTTTAACACACACCATGATGTAAAAGTGAAATTTTTAACAAAATTAACTATTTTTAGCACAGAATTTTATATCAGAAACATAAATGTAACATCCATTGTACTTGTACTATAAACATTAAGATTAATGTCATGCGTAATCCCATTGCACGTTGACGCAAACATACGTCATGTATGAAAACACAACCCTCCCATGTGGGCGTTGTCGGGCAAAAACGTAGCATTTTGAGGAAAAGGGAAACGCCTAACGTATTCTAAAAACGTATGCAACGCTGACGTAGGGCCCGACTACCGCAGAGCCGCCTGTCGACCATTTGTTTTAAATATTGTATACATATTATTCATGATGGAATCCTGGAATACAGATTTGGCTGGTTTCTCATACGGAGTCATTATTGCAGTCTAAGTATAAGTCAAAACTTGACGATTATTTTTGTACAACAAAATGTTATACTTGATAATCTTAGTTATATTATGCAGGTAGATCTTAAAAAAAATGGTAAACAGGTCACCGAGCTTTAGTAGGCGATAGTTTACCACACTAACAATCTTATCTTACTATGGGACATACAATATGACCCATACAAAAAACAGCTACTAAAACAAACCGTCTGGTTAAAGAACTTTAGACTAATTTTCATTATTCGAGAGGGCTATGTGGGATGCGAGAGATTTCTTGCTTGCGTTAACGCATGCCATAGGGCCCTTATTCGGGGAACTGTTGTCATTAGCCGACGCTATGCATACACATGCGGGCCCTCGCAGTCAGAGTCTACGCATACTTCATTCCGATCGATGAATTCCACTAGTCGTAACCCTGCATGCGGGGGAGTCCCCGCATGCTGCATATCGACCAATGAAAATGGGCCATTAGGTATCATTAAAACCTGTACCTGTTACTGTTATCCCATCCCACTGCTGGGCAAAAGCCTCTCCACATGATTTCCACATTTTTCGATCTAGGGCTAATATGGACCACTGGTCGTTGGTTTTGTCCAGCTCGACCCACCATCTCCTGCAAGGTCTACTGCGTCGCCTTCTGGCTGTGACAGGGTTCCCCATTGTGGTTATTTTGGCCCACAGCTTGTCGGGCATACGTCATACGCGGCCAGCCCAGTCCGACTTCAGCTTAGCGGCTTTTTGAGCAACGTTAGTCATTTTTGTTTTGTGGCGCATTTTTGTTTTTGTATATGGTCGGTTCCTAATGATATTTTTTTCTTCTGTTCAGGAGGGAGTAGACGTGCTACCCGGCTGACGGTGGCGACTGCCATCGGCATTTGGATATTGGCAGCCTTGTTCGCCACGCCTGCGTATGTCGGGTCATACGTGCGAGCATTCGTTGTCAACCCCACTACACAGGTAACATGCCCTTACTGCCCCATCTCAAAATTCCACCCTGTATATACACCCACATTTCACCAGTTATGATTAAGTCCGATGTAACAGGGGGGGGGAAACTAAACCCGTCAACCGGGCACAAATCAAAACTCCGTGGCTTAATGGAAAAACCCAATAACACATAGCCCGCCCATGGAATGGTTCCCAGCAACTCATGTACAGCAGTAGCGCTTGCGACACTAGACCAACGAGGCAGTCAGCTTACCTATTGAGCATTCAACGAGATGGGGGGGGGGGCGAAAAAGGATCCGTTGGCACCCTTTTAGTACGGAACCGAAATAGTAGCAAAACTTACTAATCGCTCTAACGGGACTCTAGTCACCTAGTTTGTAAGCTTTACAGCTTTCCAGCAATTGCTACCCGCAGTCTGAAAGCTGAACAAACTCAAACTCAAACTCAAAGCATTTATTTCAAATAGTGACAGGCACTTTTGCATAGTCAAGAACCAACAAACATGTTTGCCGTAGTCAACACTTTCTTTCAACTTGTTCGAAACACAGTAATAGTCGAATGTTCAACTGCTGAGACAAGACTCAACTTTGGCCTCATCCCAACTTTCTGTTATTTTAGCGAATCAAGCTACTTCGCAGATTAAGCGCTTGGTTTGGTTTAGTAGCTACAGCCCGTGAACTCAGAACTAACCTGTTCCTACTTACTTATAGTTTTACATCACGCTCTTATGGTTTCTGATGAAAGTTTTTTACTTACGTAGTTACGGAACTTGCAACAAATATATCTCTCGACCTTTTTTCTCTTCGACATCATGTCAAATCATCATCTTTCTGCCCTTGGTCCTGGTCGGCGAGAAGAATACATAATATAAAATTAAATAACTTTTTTATTTACTGCATAGTATCGGAAGGAAGGTCCCCACCTTCCTAAGACCCCCGTTGCACTGCACAACGTTACCCATAAGTGCCGCTTCCTCATAGAAGACAAAGATGAAATCCCTACATTGACTTACTTAGGTAATGTAGAAACTTAGTTAAACCTCTTCGGTTATTTTAGAAGTAACTGGCGCATAATAAAGGAAAACAAATATAAGCACTCATTTGAAATTAGAATAAGAAAAATTTGGAGAGAGCTAGGCACAGACTACTACATAATAGAGCTAGGCGTCCGTCCAAGCGTAAAAAATATAATTATATTTTAATAATTATCTAAATCCAATGCTAAGTGCATTTTGCCTTTTATTTATTTTCGAACACACAAATACACACCCAACATGGTTACATCCTTATCAATGGTACCTATCTCATATAATAAGCCACTACCCTACTAACAATATTATAAATGCAAAATTTTGTGAGGATGGATGGATGTTTGTAACTCTTTCATGCAAAAACTACTGAACGGATTTGGATGAAATTTAGCATACAGATAGTTTATAATCTGGATTAACACGTAGGATACTTTTTATCACGGCAATATGATCCTGTAGGACAAAAATCGAACTCCACGCGGAAGAAGCTGCGGGCATAAGCCAACATTAATTTATACTCTGCCAATCAACCAGTGTTAACGATGAGAGTTAGAGTAATATGCCAACATTTCTATAGAGGTATAGTAAATTATAAATCGTCGGATTTAAATAGTTTTGTGAAACCAGCCAATCCTAGTGAAGGGTAAGTTTGGGCTCCAAATTGGGTTAGAACTCGTGTTACAACACCACGAATAATTGGAAAACTAAATAATACTATGTTTTTATTGGTTTATAGTAATTGGAACTTGTTAGTCCTTTAATATGAGGCTCGTTGGCAAAAAGGTTTGGTCCAGTATTCATCTGCGCGGAGAAATTAAAAATTTAAGTTTAAAATTATGTTCACACTTTTTGTCATTAGAATGGACCTTCATAGACAGGCAGTCAAAACAAAATGGTGTAATCCTTACTAATATTATAAATGCGAAAGTAAGTTTGTTTGTTACGTTTTCACGCCTAAACCACTGAACCGATCATCTTGATATTTTGCATATACGCTGTCAGGTGTACAGAAACGGACATAGAGTAAATTCTGTTCCCGAGGAAAACAACAATAACGTTCTTATGATAATACAGGGTGTAAACAGACCCTTCACGAAGCCGTTAACCAAGCATTCCGTACAACAAACCAAGTCATTCGACACAAAAATTTTTGCTGGGAAATGATTTTTTTTTTTGGGTGAAAAATAACCTTTTACTGTAAAACTCAATCTAACGCATTCAAAACATTGTGCTGATGGATGGATTGAATAGTACGGGGGTCGTGAAGGTGTTTAAAGTCAAATCTTACATTAGAAACATGTATTTTAAAATAAACTTGTGAATAAGTTGGAACTTTGACCCCCAATATCTCCGTAACTAGAAGGTTCCCAGGTATGGTCTAGAACAAAAAACTGATCGCAATGACGGGGAGAACAAGTACCTTTCAGCTTCGTTAAGGGTCTTTTTACACCCTTTATATGGCGCCACGTGTCTTTACAATCAGAGTGCAATAGTAATTCGAGTGAATTGATTGTCAAATTCTAAATTAACGCGAGCGAAGCCGCGGGCAAAAGCTACTGGTATATAAATATACTTTTTTGTATAAATTACCCGTGTGTTTTCCAATATAAAAGCAAAGTAGGTAAACAATTTTTGATTTTTCTTACTCAAAGGTATATAAAAAGCGTGTTCTAAGAGACCCAAAAAGATAAGATTGTATTACAATAATGTGTTTTTGATCCTTTTCATTCACGTACTTATAGTGCATCGAAATAGCACATTTATATTTTAACGGTGGGACCAAAATATAATACATAATATTAACATAACGGCTCTATTGGATTCCGTAAATGAAACTCGTTATTTTCTAAGAAAAGATAACTGAAATAAATTTTCACATTTATATTATTTATTCATTATTATTTATGAATTTATATATTTTTTTTTTTTTATTTATACGGGGTGTAAACAGACCCTTCACGATGCCGTCAACCAAGCATTCTGTACATCAAACTAAGTAACTTTACGCAAAAATTATTGCTGGGAAACGACTTTTTTTTTTGGAGCGAAAAATTACGTTTTACGGTAAAACTCAATGTAACGGACTCAAAAGATTGTGCTGATGGATGGATTGAATAATACGGGGTTCGTGAAGGTGTTTAAAGTAAAAAAAATACATTAGAAACATGTATTTAAAAAAAAACTTGTGAAAAAGTTGAAACTTTGACCCCCAATATCTCCGTAACTAGAAGATTCCCAGGTATGGTCTAGAACAAAAAAATTGATCGCAATAACGGGGAGAACAAGTGCCTTTCGGCTTCGTTAAGGGTCTTTTTACATCCTTTATATGAAATCGAAAACAATGTTGTCTCGTAAATGTCTATGGAGTTCGCCTCATTGGTCTAGTGGTCGCAAGCGTGACTGCTGAGCATGAGGTCCTGGGTTCGTTTTCCCGGTCGAGCAAACTGGTATTGGGTTTTTCTATAAGGAATTTCTCAGTAACGGAGTCTAGATTTGTGCACGGTTGATGGCAATAGGCTCGCCCTCTATTACATGGGACTTAAGCATGACTAGCGAAATGTGGGTGTACTATTAGGTACACCTCTGCCTAACCCTTCAGGGATTACAGGCGTGATGTTATGTTATGTAAAAAAAAACGAAAAACGATGGATGGACTTTTTGAAAGATGTTTTCACCAACACTAAGTGACATCTAACGAATGCCTAAAGTCCATTTTCACCAACACTAAGCGACACCTAACTGAATGCCTACTGGCCGGTTTCACCAACACTAAGTGACACCTAACTGAATACCTAATACCCATTTTCACCAACACTAAGCGACACTTAACTGAATGCCTACTACCCGTTTTCACCAACACTAAGCGACACCTAAATGAATGCCTAATGTCCATTTTCACCAACACTAAGCGACACCTAACTGAATGCCTAATGTCCATTTTCACCATCACTAAGCGACACTTATCTGAATGCCTACTGCCCGTTTTTACCAACACTAAGCGACACCTAACTGAATGTCTAATGTCCATTTTCGCCAACACTAAGTGACATCTAACTGAATGCCTACTGCCCGTTTTCACCAACACGAAGCGACACTTAACTGAATGCCTACTGCCCGCTTTCACCAACACTAAGTGACACCTAACTAAACGCCAAATCGCCATTTTCTCACATTAACCTTTCGTGTGCCGGAACGTAGATCTACGCGAGACACAAGGACTTTTTAATTGTGTCTATAAACTCGGCATACGCACTCGTATGCCGAGTGTATTTAATGAATCTATTTTTTTATTTTTTTTAAACTGGGCCTATAGGACCCAATATAAAGGGTGTAAAAAGACCCTTAACGAAGCCGAAAGGCACTTATTCTCCCCGTCATGGCGATCATTTTTTTGTTCTAGACCATACCTGGGAACCTTCTAGTTACGGAGATATTGGGGGTCAAAGTTCCAACATTTTGACAAGTTTTTTTTTAAATACAAGGTTTTGATGTTGTAACTTTACTTTAAACACCTCCACGATCCCCGTACTATTCAATCCATTCATCAGCACAATGTGTTGAGTGCGTTACATTGAGTTTAACTGGAATACATGACTTTTCACCCCAACAAAAAAAAATCGTTTCCCAGCAAAATTTTTTGTGTAGGGTTACTTGGTTTGATGTACAGAATGCTTGGTTAACGGCTTCGTGAAGGTTCTGTTTACACCCCGTATAAGCCTATAATTGTTTCTTTATAACTGTGAAGTAGCCAGTTAATTATTACTTGGAATAACATGTGTTACTTGTCGTGATATTTAAATAGGCTCAAATATACTTTATGAATGTGGTTTCTAAGTTATGGTTTATTCAACTGTATTCCCATTCACATCTATTAATATTTTTTCACTATCGATTCAGTGGTTTAGGCGTGAAAAGGTAACAAACAAACAAACTTACTTTCGCATTTCTAATATTAGTAACGTATTTTTTCATTCCTTTTCCAGTTCCTAGTATGTTATCCATATCCAGTGGAGTGGGGCGAAGGATACCCTCGAGGCATCGTGCTGATGAGGTTCCTGGTCTACTACTCCTTGCCTCTGGCAGTCATAGCTCTGTTCTACATCCTGATGGCACGGCATCTGGTCCTAAGCACGCAGAATGTGCCAGGAGAAATGCAGGGGACGCAGAGACAGGTAACAACACATTCCATGATTAACAGTTTAAAAAATTGTCATAGGCGCGAATTACGCAGAAACGGTGTAAGGCGTAAGGTGCGGCGCAGGCGTGGGGTTTATAAGGAAACGAAAGAACGACGGCGACGACACAGTCCAATTGCTGCTGTTACTGAATGTATGACGTCGACGTACAACAACGAAGGGCTTATGAGGTGTACCAAATACGGGCAAAGCATATAAAAAAACCAAAACCAAACCCATTTGGTCGGGGTGCCAAAGAGCGCGAGCCGAACAAGCGCAGCAATCGTTGCCAATGAGCACGACATCCATGTTAGTTGCATCAGATGGCTTACCGAAGTAAGTACTAAGTAAGTGTGCGAATGACTGTGTGGCAAATCTTGAAGCTTGCGATTTGAAAATATACTTATATGTAGTACGGCTGCTGCCGCGGCACAAATCGCTGCGCTCGCTCGGCTCGCGCTCTTTTAGTAACCTGACCTGACCCTGCTTATTTGTTGGGGGTGCCCAATCTTAGTTGGTCCAACCATTTGTAGTCCCTTACAGTAATTTGCTCACTCCAGCAATCACTTATAGAGTGCCTGGGCAAAATATGACACATTATATTTCATACTTTTCCTGAACGTTATAAGCACTCTATAAAATGCCTGGAAATTTTTAAATTCTATACAAAATACCGGAGAATACACACCTACAGATTGCTGATAAAATATCTTTATTACTTCATTTTAATTCAGTATTTATTCTGTAATATTTTTTCCAGATGCGAGCAAGAAGAAAGGTTGCAGTTACGGTGTTGGCGTTCGTTTTAGTATTCGCTGCGTGCTTCCTGCCCTCCCACGTCTTTATGATGTGGTTTTATTACTGGTAAGCTCCAAGTGCTTTTATTTTATTTTTATTTGTATTCAAACCGACAGCAAACAGTTACTTTACAAATACTTACAAATAGTTCAAATTAAAATCTTTGTTATAATACAGGGTGTAAACGGACCCTTCACGAAGCCGTCAACCAAGCATTATGTACATCAAACTAAGTAACCCTACGCAAAAATTATTGCTAGGAAACGACTTTTTTTGTGGTGAAAAATTACGTTTTACCGTAAAACTCAATATATCGCACTGAAAATTTAGTGCTGATGCATGCTTTGAATAGTAAACGGGTCATGGAGTTAATTAAAGTAAAGTTAAAACCTTAAAAAATAGTATTCAAAAAAAACTTGTGAAAAAATTGGAACTTTGACCTTCATTATCTCTGTAACTATAAGGTTCCCAGGTATGGACCAGGGGAGAACAAGTGCCTTTCGGCTTCGTTAAGGGTCTTTTTACACCCTTTATAACCTACAACGCTGTCCACAGGTAGACATGTCACACATCCTGTATCGTGGGTGCATTTACAAACATTTATACTCGCATAATTATACGAACAGTCAGACCCGAAACAATTGCCTGTGGGATATACAAATATTTGTTTCGTTTGGAGATTGAACCCGCGACAGTGCCGTCCACGCCATGAAATGCATTATGTAGTTCAATAGGATACTGTGTCCTTCCAGGCTGCGATTGAAACGAGAGTCGTCTAACACACGTCCTTATTCTACGACGACACAAAGGTTTTCCAAGTAGTCACGTATACGTAACGTAGGTGCTCGTATGCTCACGTGTATAGTTCGAAAGTTATACGATTACGTGATCTATTGCGTGTGACGTGACGGTAGGCTGACGTTATAAGTCTCCAGAGATACTTTTGACAATAAGGTCAAAAGTATATTTTTCACTTCAGTGTAAGAAAAAAATGGAGCTGTACAGGACGTCTAGTTTCATCTCTTTCACACTGAAGTATTATTAAAACAATAATGCTATAAGAGGTTATCGCACCTGTAGGTACTTTTCTAAACGGGAATAACCCTTTATTCACCAAATTTTAATTTTCTTTCCTACTTCTGTATTACCGATGACGGACTCAAAAAGTCTCATTAGGTATTTTAAGTCTTGAGGCAAATTATTCGTATCTTCATTGCGATTACTATGAAATAGTGAACATCGAAGGAATCGTTAGGTTTTTTTTTTAATTAGCAAGCATACCTGGCTACCCTGGAGGTTCTCCCTTAAGAATAACACACAAATCAGTCTCATTTTTGACGGCAAAACAAGTTACATACCCTGTCCACCGTCCTATTCTAGGCACACCTTTTCACAGTATGTTGCGTGCGTTGTTCAGCCATCTACAACTGCATTTTTTGCGAGGACAACATGGTCCTAATCGGTATAATATTACCCAGTAACTGAGTTTTGGAGGTCAGATAGGCAGTCTCTCCATGTAAAGTAATCTGCAGATGATGCTAAAGCATAACCAGCCAATAATGTTCCCACTGCTGGGACGCAGGCCTCCTCTCTATGAGAGGGAATGAGCTATAATCCACCACGCGGGCCCAGTGCGGGTTGGAAGATGTCACATGTCTTCGAATTTTTTGTTCTAGGACATGCCGTTTACCTCACGTTTTCCTTCACCGTTTTGAGAGCAGTGGTGATGAAATAGATTATACAAAGTAATGCGCCTGCCTGGGTTTGAACCCACGACTTACTACTCGTAAGAGCCAGTCCACACGGCGCGTTGCGTTGCGTTGCGTCGTCGGATCGCAAATATTTTGACGCATAGCCGGCCACTCAGGCGCTGCGTCGTCGCAGCGTTACTACGACGCGATCCGTCGGCGCAGCGGCGACGCACAGTTGCGGCAAGCATTTTGTAAAAACATCGCAGTCAGTCTATCAACGCACAACAACTGAGCGCTGCCGCTCCGAAGTCGCAATGAGTACACCCCCTCCCGCTTCGTCTCGGCGGCTGCTGTCCGTTATATGTGCGTTGCGACGACGCAGCGCACCGTGTGTACACTTTGGTTATTTGTATGTAAAACAACGCAACGGCAGCGCTGCGTCGACGCAACGCTGACGCAACGCGCCGTGTGGACTGGCTCTAAGTCGGGTCCGCCAACAATGGTCCACCGCTGCTCTCGCAACCCATATGCAACAAAACACAGATTTCTCATTTCCTCTTATTTCCTCAGCCCAACGGCGCAAGAGGATTACAATGGCTGGTGGCACGCCCTGCGGATCATCGGCTTCTGCCTGTCGTTCCTCAACAGCTGCGTGAATCCTATAGCGCTGTACTGCACTAGCGGCATTTTCAGGAAACACTTTAATAGGTAAACAATAAACAAAAACACCCAACACAGTCCCAGTATCGGTTTGGGTGCATGTCATGCACATTTTCGCGTTTCCTACATTTGCGTATTTTTGCTGGCGGTAGAGTGGTGCTGGATCCTGCAACCAAGCCTGGATCTTTTTCCCGGAATCAACTCTAAATATTTATTTAATATATAATAATACCAGCCTGTTACTGTCCCACTGCTGGGCAAAGGCCTCTTCTCATACAGAGAAGGCACGAGCATTGATCACCACGCTTGCTCAAGACGGGTTGGCGATTTCAGACTTATATTAATTATAAGGTTTCCTCACGATGTTTTCCTTCACCGATGTTTGTGATGTCCAAGATAAACTTTAGAAAGTACATATGAATTGAAAAAGTCACATTGGTACTTGCCCGGATTTGAACCCACAACCTCATGCATGAGAGGCGAGGCCTTAACCTCTGGGCCATCACAACCAACTAAATAGTTGGTATAACTTAATTTCATGGATTCAGGATTCACATAAGGAATCAGGTGTTACTTTGCTTTAAAATAAATCCTAAGCTTTTATAGGAGAATAAGATTTTCAGGAGCTAAATATTATTGTACGTTAAACCCCCTGCATAAGCTTAGTCTTTTAAATAATGTCTTCACATTTTTGATCTTGCTTCCAGATACCTGTTATGTCGCAGCAGTTCAACGCACGGTCCACGAGGATCGCTCTCCTTGTCTACGTCGAGAAGATTGCACTCTAGCAGGAAAACCAACATCAGCATGGTGCCTAGAACGTAAGTCTTCATGTCATTGGGAAGCAAACTAATAGGCGGTCCATCTGTGACATAATTCGATTACCTTTTTTTTAAACTTTATCCCTAAGTGTGAATTTCTCCTTTTTCGTGGGTGCGTTCATAAACATTTAAACTCACACACACAGACAACCAGACCCGGAGCAACTACCTTCAGGTCATACAAATATTTGTTCCGTGTGGGGATCGAACTCTCAACACGCAGCGCGCAGCCAATCGCTCAGCCACTGCGCCAACCGTGCTGTCCATTAAAAAGAATCAGAACTGAAGTCAAATTTTCTCAGGAGTCTTAGCTATGCATGAAATGCAAGATACAAAGTTTTAAATATTTTTCAGATGAGTAAAAAAATCCATTTACAGCGATAAGACCACCCATTGCGTCACTTTATGTAAATTGTCTACTTTTTGTATAGCGCACCGAAGAATAAAGAGTATTTTATCTATTTACAGAACCAGTGTGGGGCGCGAGAGCAGCATCAGGCTGCTCAACAACGGTTCCTCAAAGCTCTGAGGCAGGAGTCGTGGCCTCAGGTCCACGGCTAACAACAACCAAGAGCGGTCCAAAGAGAACTATAGCAAATCGTTTGTCTACAAAACTGACTGTTTAGCGCCTTTTCCAAAGTGTTGTGAGAACGAAAATGGAGTGAAACTTCTAGAAACTAGTTTTGATGGCAAGGATGCTAGCAGCACTGAAAGCTTCTTCCTACCTGTAGATAATTTTCGCTCCTGTTAACCTAATTTGTAAAGGTTTTTAGATTTAAGGAATATAGTGGAAAGAGACAAGCAAAATCTGTTAACTTGGCTGTAGAATTGGAGTCTGGGCGTCAGTCGTACCAATGCTTGTGACCTAGCCCAGCAGACTTGGAGTTTATGGTTCGCTGAATGTGACACATGTTGGTATTAAAAGTTGGTAAGGACGAACGCACGCTCATCATACAAATCTTTCTAAAAGACGATTTAGTTTTATACAGGGTGTGTTTCAGTCACTTTCATCATTCTAGGTGGTCAGTCTGCCCGTCATATTAAACAAATTTCCCAAAAAACACATATCCGATTCTTGAAAAAAAAACAAGTTCCTATAAAACAGTAGACAGTCTTTTTAAGCTTTCACAGTTTATAACTAAACTAACACTGTCACTTACGGGATATCTTCCGTGATTTGCAGTGAACCTCTGTTGCAAGCGCCATTATCGCGGGATGCCGGAACGGATCCAGTAAGTGACGGTGTAAGTTCAGTAGACGGTCTGTTTCGATGCATCTATGAAAAGCATAATATTTTTTTCTATGAATCAGTTAAAAGTTTCTTTGGAAAAGTTGTTTCGTATGACGGGTAGTCTCACCTCTTCGTTGGTTGCAGTTGACTAAATCGCCAACCTGTATTATATTCTGCTTATATTGGGACTTAATTATCTCTTTGGGCGACTAACTAAACTATGCATATTTAGTACGGTTGTCCAGACGCCAGCACATCAAGCTACCCGAAACTGTTTAATTTTCCCAATCAACCTTGAACTTAATGCTTCAGCGATAAAGCTGAAAATCTATTAAAGAAATTTGATAGATTGTAGTAGCTGGATGTACTGGCGCTTGTACACTGTTTTATAGACAAAAGTTTCATAGAATTTCGTTTAATATAAAATTTATCTCATATTATAATTTCAAGAATAATCATTACGTAGAATACTTACTTCGAATAATTTTAAATCATTGATTTTTTTACAAATATTTTTTTTGTTTCGATATTCATATCATAGAATAACATTTCAAATATTCTTAAGTCTCATATTGTTTAGGTAATATAAAACTTATTCCCAAGAAAAACATTTTCTAAATGTTTAAATTCATACCGTTGACAAAATGCATACCGTCCTATAAAATTACAACACCGCGTTCACAAAAACAATGCGGGTAATCTTGTGTGACTTCATATGCACGTCCGTACTGTGTTTATTTTGCGGTTCATAATTGTCCAGAGTGCCCTAATTTTATTACTGCGACCAATTTCGATGTCACAATTGTAACCTAACCTAACCTAACTTTTTTGGTCGGAGTGGGTATTTTAATTTTCAACGTTCAAATATGTACCCATATTTATTTATAAATTTATGGATAGCATAACGTCTTTTACATTTTCGTTGAAAAAAAATACCAGGGAAAAACACACCGTACAAAAATTATTCGTAAAAAAAAAATTCTACTGTTTGATAAGTTTGTTAAATAAAAAATGTGTGTGCAATTCAATGAATTGTGTTTCTGTGAAATATTCTTTCATTCAAGTAAATAGTCGTTAAAACAATAATATTCGAAATAAAATACAAGGACCAAAATATTATATGAATCATTTTCTGCGAAACGAAACTCTATGAAATTTCTGTCTACGAGAAAAGGGAACACCTTTTAGTACACATGCATATTTTTCCTGAAAACGAATGATCAGGGTAGGAAAATAAAAACTAATCTTCGATTTATTTTAAGTTAATTAAGATTTAATTTATTTTTCTCATACATTGTTTCAAAGTTACTACTAGTATGTCTTATGTTAATAATTTATTTGTAAATACATAAAGTACATGATTACTAGATATACAAACTAGCATTTCAACCAGTCTTAAAACTATGCAAGCTTTAAGTTTTTAACCCCATCACAGTATACAATGTTTATTAAAATTATTTATTTTAAAATACATCACATCGTAAATAAATAAAAATAATTACACGTATCTTAAATGGTATTTATGCATACGGTACAAGCTTTAAGTTTTTAACCCCATCACAGTATACAATGTTTATTAAAATTATTTATTTTAAAATACATCACATCGTAAATAAATAAAAATAATTACACGTATCTTAAATGTTATTTATGCATACGGTACACTGTCATTTATTGTTAACAATAGCCAGACTTAAACTAAGTAAAATGATATCAGATTAATACTAACCAATTGATACTGAATTGAAATACCTAATAAAAATAACAATACGCATTTATTTATAAATGTGTCTTAAAGACCATGGGCAGTTTTCTACGAAATCTGGGCGTATGACCAACAGAAATGAATTTTATCTCAAGTAGTAACTTATAATTAGATCTTCACAGAAAACAGAAAAAGAGCCACTTGAAGTAAAGGGTGTAAATTGACCCTTAACGAAGCCGAAAGGCACTTGTTCTCCCCGCTAATCTGATCATTTTATTGTTCTAGACCATTCCTGGGAACCTTCTAGTTACGGAGTTATTGGGGGTCAAAGTTCCAACTTTTTCACACGTTTTTTTTTTTAATACATTTTTTAAGGTTATAACTTTACTTTAAATACCTCCATGATCCGTTTACTATTCAATGCATCCATAAGCACATTGTTTTGAATGCGTTACATTGAGTTTTACCCTAAAAGGTTATTTTTCACCCCAAAAAAAAAAAGTCGTTTCCCAGCAATAATTTTTGCGTAGGGTTACTTAGATTGATGTACAGAATGCTTGGTTAACGGCTTCGTGAAGGGTCTGTTTACACCCTGTATGTTGCCTTTTCCAGTATTAATTTTTCCAAAGATTTGACCTAACATTCAAACTAAAATAAACCTAGTTGAACAAGGAGTTTTGTTACACAAACTTATTAGACCTTAGTAGAGTATACGGCTTCGCCAGCCTAGCTAGGGTTAATTACTGTTTGCTAAGTTTTAGTATAAATGTTAACAATATGATCGAATTTTAAAAACAAATGACTGTTGAAGTCTGACAACCAGTCTTACCAAGGGGTATCGTATTACCCAGTAATAACTGGGTTGTGGAGGTCCGACAGGCAGTCGCTCCATGTAAAATACTGGTATTCAGCTGCATCCGGTTAGGCTGGAAGCCGACCCCAATATAGTTGGGAAAAGGCTAGGCAGATGATGATGACTGTTGAAGTCAAATCTTCGACAAAATAAGTAATTGCAACTTTTTAAATTGGCCGTAGCTCTGGTCTGCGGCGATTTCAGTACAGTATGAATTGGAGAACTCAGTATGAGCTAAGATATATTTCAATTTCTGTTGGTCTTACGCCCATTTTGAGTAAGACCCTTTATGAGTAAAATTAAAAATGTATGGTTGAGCAGACGTTATTCATTACTTGACTTTAAACAACGTTTATGTAAAAGAAGCTATGTTTTACTCGCGAAGATAAAAACATAAATTACTTTGTTTTTTAACCATAAATTGCCAATATAAAATGATTATGGCATTATTACCCTGTGAAGGTTCTAAGGCAACTTGAGAGCTTATGCTGCCGCGCGCACCATGGGAAAAAACGGCAAACACGCAGATTATTATATGTATTATTCTACAACTGACTTGCACTTTGCAAGAAAGGCTAGGTACCTACTCATATTATTGTAAGTTTTATTTACCATACAAAACTGTCAAAATGAAAACTTACAGGACACAACTTGTAAACTTACAGCTATTTGAACAAAGAGCATCCTGTTTGTGAAAATCTTTTGAACTATTTCATTTTAGCTCGTTTCATAATTTATTTGTTTCATGTCGTTTCAGTCAACCATTGACTGCAGGATAGCGAAACAAAAGCAAATTAGATTTTCATGAACATCAACTATATTTTTTTCTAGTCACTACTTGCCACTCTTTTATACTAATGTTTGTACATAACATCTAGATATGTAATTAAAAGGTTTAAAATAAATTATAGTTTTTAAAATGAGTTGTTTGATTTTATTTCACTTCTCCACGAGCATGATGTATAGTTGCTGCCAGTTAAGATGGCAATGGCGGTCATTGACCCACCTACATTTATTAAAGTTCTTAACTTTGAAATCCACAAATAAGCCAGTTCATGTCTTGAATCGTCATCTATCGTGATCTTCGACATCTTTTCTAATGAAAAACGATACATGGTTCATTTGTTTTGGTTCGTACGAAGAGATATTATGGAAAGAGCAATGACCGCTATTGCCATCTTAACTGGCAGCAACTATAGTGCAATGTATCGAATAAATTGGGGGTGATGGTTTTGTAAAAGAGTATTTTTTCCTGTTGACTAATGCACTACCCTAGCCAGCCCTTGTATCTATATTTCTAACCACTCTCAAGTTATTTTAGTATAGAGTACACCAAGTTATGGATACGGTTTTCTGTTTACTTAATTTCCTTGAGAAGTTAAAGTTTTCACACAGTCAGACTTTCTGTTTGACTGTGTGAAAACAAGAAAAACTGCGAAAGAAAGAAAGAAACAATGAACAGAAAAGAAGAAAAAAGACTGCAAAATTTAAAGCATTTTCTATTTATTTCTGTTATAAATTACCGATCGCCACGTCTTCGCACGGGAGCAGTTTTATTTATTAAAACTTCATGTACAAGAGTAGTACATGGTTATTATAATTGTAGTGAAGAATCCTCAATCGACGGAGTATTTAAAAATATCTTGTTCAGCTTTTGAAAAATATTTGCAAGATTCTGTCAAGTATGGAGCTTTAATTGGCCGTTTCCACCACTTTTGTACAAGACCGTGTACTTTTAAGAAAATTGCATCGCCTTTTACTCTGAAAAGAGCGTCATTTTGCCTTGGTATACTACCGACAAAGTATTTATCTATCTCTTCCTTTAAAATCTTTTCTACTTTGTCCTCTGTAGTCTGATTCGTATAAAAAATACTTTACTTAAAAAGTCTTCAACCAATTTTTTGTCATATTCATCATGAATTAATGAAAGTTGAGGGAAGCAGTTCACATCCATGTCAAATCTGCACCTGCTTAGATCAATTCCTATAAAAACGTCGCTTTTTAATTTTTTTAACAGTTTCAAGTTATCCTCGGATAAGGTCTCAACATCTAAATTAAATTTTAAAGTTTTAGTCACGTCATCGAATACTAGCAGGTTACCAACTAAACCACCCAGTCTATAGGATTCCAAATCCGTACTTTGTAAAATTTCATTTGGTCCAACCATATTGTCGTCCACTCTCATTACAATATTTTCTGAGACATTAGCATTCGCAAAAATTAGTTTAAATCTTGAACAAATGTACTCAAGTTTATTTCCCTTTTTTGGCTCGCTTCCACCAAAACTAAAATTAAGATTGCCAAAAACTACTGGTACTTTAAAAATCATTGACATTAAGGTGCTCTCTACTTGGTCCAGATGCTCCAGGGATATAATTTTGTTTATGTGTTATACTTCTTTACAAATCATAGCTTTAAAAGCTAATAACTAACTGTCATTGCTTGAAAAAATTATTCTCGAAATTTTGCGTTACGGAAATTATTTTGCGAATCACCCTCTTTAATTTCAACCTCCAGAATGTGTCGTGCAAGAAAAACATGATATGTTTTTATTAAATCATCCATCATCATGTTACTGTAATTGTCTTTGAAAATAAACTTTGATAATCGTTTCGCTAAAAGCATTGCACGTGATTGGGCTACAGTTTGCACTAGAAGTTCTAAATCTTGATCATCATAATCAAACTGAAATTCGTGATCTACTTTAGTTTGATTTTGATGATCAAGATCGCTCTCGTCTTTACTTGTCGCTATAAGAAGTTGAACTTCAGTTTTTTCCAAAATTTCTCATGGGCAGAGGTATAAATAATAAATTCACAGTCCATGTTTTTAAACTCACCCCTAAACATATCATCGTTATTTTCAGGTTCGAACATTTTCCTAATTTTCATACAACTCCTCAACTACTTATATAGACTGAAGTCCCCGTTTAATTTTATAATTTCTTCGACCGTAAATTTGTCTTTTGCGGGATTATCTCTGTGCTTAGCTTGCACGAATATAATTCTTGGTTTATTACCTTTATTTGAACAGAACCTAAACACAATATCATCAAAAGCACCCATGCAGTCAACGTTCGTTGCAATTAAGAATGTTTTAATTTCATAAACGTACAAGCTCTGTACAAAATCAGGCTCAACAGCTTAGTTTCATACAATTGTCCACTAAGTCCCGATGTTCCAGTCCGTTTTTGATAGCAAAATATTTCTTTTTCTTCTGCTGTTTTTAACTCTTTATTAAGTTGCTGTTGGTTTGACTTATTTTGGACAGATTTCCTACTTTTCACTGCACCCCCATTGTTAACTTCGGAAAATTGGGTTGGATTTTCAGTTTCACATGCAACAGGTTGGAGGTATTTCGGATCTTCTCTTACTTTTGAGCTCATAGGATCCCTTTTACTTGTTAAATTAGTATGAAGTTTCTGCTGGCTAGATCGTTGCGGTTTACTATTCTCAAATTCCTCCAATGCGTTTACAATGTTTTCTATTTTGTCAGCTGGTTTATCTGATAAACGAGCAATGTCTAAAGCCGTTTGATTATCACTGTTTTTATTGTTAGCGAGAGCTCCTCGTTCCAATAGAAATCTGACAACTTCCGGTTCTCCTTTCATCACTGCGACATGCAACGATGTATTGTTTTTATTGTTTGCATCTATTGCATCTATGTTAGCCCCTCGGTCTAAATATTTTTTTAATTTTCTCAATTTTATAATCTGGGGTTTTGTGTTTACGAATACTACAAAATAGTAAACAGTAGTTTAGTAGCCTTTCTTCAAAATCCAAATCATTTTTAGTATTATTTTCCATTTTAAAATTTTATCTGAAGTTTCTGAAATAATAATGAACGAACATTTGAATATAGATAATATCTACTAGCTTATGCCCGCGGCTTCGCTCGCGTGGAGTTCTTGAATTGCCCACAGGATCGTACTTCTGGGATAATAAGTAATCTATGTATGTTTAGTTAGTACATACTTGCTTATAACTTGCAAATATTAGTTCATAGTAATATCAATTAAATTACATAAAGGGTGTAAAAATACCCTTAACGAAGCTGAAAGGCAGCTGAAAGTTGTTCTCCCTATCATTGCATTTTTTTGTACTCTGAACCATACCTGGGAACCTTCTAGTTACGGAGATATTGGAGGTCAAAGTTCAATTTTTTTCACAAGTTTTTTTTTTAATACCACTTTTAAAAGTTTTAATTTTACTTTAATTAACTCGACGACCCGTTTACTATTTAAAGCATCCATCAGCACTAAGTTTTGAGTGCGTTACATTGAGTTTTACCGTAAAACGTGATTTTTCACCCCAAAAAAAAGTCGCCAAATTTCACGTTTCTAGGACCAGCGGTTTGGGTTGTGCGTTGATATATCAGTCAGCCAGTCAGGACATTGAATTTTATATTGGGGGATGATTTTCGAAAAACTGTGATACACCTAACACATAATTTTAACTGAAGGCTATGTACACAAATTTTCAAGTCAATCGACCGTGAGAATAAAAAGTTTCACAGAAAATTAAACCCCCCATTTCACCCTCTTAGGGGTAGAATTTCGTAAAAACCCCTTCTTAGCGGATACCTACTCTTTACAAAGAATACACCCTCCAAATTTCATGTTTCTAGGACCAGCGGTTTGGGCTGTGCGTTGATATATAAGTCAGTCAGTCAGGACTTTGAATTTTATATGTATAGATAAACGTAACGTTTAACTTTATTTATATTTTACTAGCAATGCAATTTTTTGTACCTAGTACTACCTCCTTGTATTTTTTACTACTCGGCCCACCTGCCTACTACCTACCTACCACCTACCTACGACCTACCTACCACCTACCTACCACCTACCTAGAAAAAGATTAAAACAATACTACTTTAAGACGTCATGGTAACCCATGTGGTGTTCGGGGGTCAAAATAGCCCCCATAACGTAACACACTGCGTAATCCCCTCGGTGTCTAATGTACTATTTCCGAATAGCTTTGTTATGAAAAACGACAAAATTTTAAATACGTTCTCTCATGTCTTCTTCTTTTCTATAATGCCTCAAGCCTCTTCTTATTCCCCAACGGGGTAGGTAGTGGTCTTCCTGCCCTTTTGAGGAATTAGTAACACCCACATTTTAAAACAGATATTCATAAGATTTTGTAGGTATCTGTTCTTTACCAAAGTTTTGTTATGTTTTAAGGCTTAATAGCTCTTTGTTTATTTTTTTTATCAATGAAATAATTTAATGTCAACTTTTCTTTTGAATTTCCATCATACACTTTATCGAGAAGACTTTTAAGGTTTTCACTGTATCTTTCAGTGTATTCAAAGTAATGCATTGGTGTTAGTCCTGAATCATCAACCGTCATGCAAACTTCTACAAATTGCCGTCTGTCCAAAAGATTTTCAAGTTTGTCGAAAAACGAAAAATGTTGTGTTGCCGCTGCTCTATGAGCTGCCAGCTTGTTCTCCGAATCTCTTGCACAAAAGATGGTCAACAATTGTTCCCTATTTAATTTTCTTAAAATTTTATCAAAATATTTACTATCTAAATCGCCTTGCAACCACGACTTTATGAATACATGAATTATTTTCTTTGAATCCATTGTGTTCGACTGTTCCTGCTCAATTTTCTGACAAAACAAAGCGACAAGCGCGGAAGGAGTTAAATCTGACATAAGAACCTTTAATAAATCTACATTCCAACAAAGACAATATCGAACTCCAGTCGCGAGCACCAATGGATTAAAATTTGGAAGATCTGAGCAATTAAATAAGTCAATTAATCTGTTAGCGTCAACATCTTTAATCAGCTTAATTAAAAGGATAATAAATTTCTTTGCACTTCTCTCGACGGCAGTGCATACAATGCAACTTTCATTGGAACTCTTGGTGACCACATGAATAAATTCCTTTATATTTTTCTGCTTCAGCACGGTTTTCAGGCATTTCAATAAAAATACAGCAGTGTATTCCAAAGACTCGTCAATAGCCATAAATAGCACCTTAGAAATTGTTTTATGCTGCAGAAGCCAAATCTCAAACATTTCGTTTAAATCTTCGTCATATACTTCATTAAACATGTTTGGTTGGTTTTCTAGTTTGGCATTAAAAAACCTTCGAGGGCCCCCTTCTTCACATTGAAGAAACGTGTTAATTAAATACATCCACGGAGTAGTTCTACAGTGGGATGATTTTAATCTATCGCAAAGAAACTCAGTAGCAAAATATTCAGCGAATGTGTAATGAACAAACTTAGGTTCGTTATTGATTATTTGTTGTATAATGCCCGTTTTCTCCTCTCCTGCTTTAATCCTTTCGATAAAAACGCGTATTTCGTAAATATCATGAGCGTCAAATAACTCCATTTCATTCGATTTATCAAATATCAAATAAGCGGCAATTATTTTGTGAACATAAAAAAATGCTGTGCGTTCGTTATCTATTAATTTCCTCATATCTGGGTCATTGATACACAAAAGGGGTTTTTTTTCACCAAAACGGATCTTGAAGAACTTTATATCTACAAATCGCACATAAATTTTATTCAAATTGATTTCATTCATAGTATTTTGTTCTCCTGAATTTGATGTTGAACTTTCTGAAACGGGAAGAAAATTGTGAAATGAATATTGAAAAACTTCTGATACTATATACAAATGTAATGGTATACTAATAAACTTATATGTCGTGTCACGTAATGTATGTGAAATACTCCACAAAAACACTTTAATCAAATCATTCATTTTCGGTTTATTCAAAGGATAATAGTCTAGTTTATTTGGCCCTAATTTTCTAGACCAAATTTTCTCTAAAAACTCCAACTGATTGTCATAAGACAAGGGTTGTATTGTAAAAGAGAAAGTTTCTAAAGTATTTTCCAACTGATGAAGAACGTTGTACACACGACTAGTTATCCACAAATGCACGACTTTCGACTTTTTAAGGATATTTACTAATTGCATAAACTCATTCGCGAAATCAGGACAAATTTCATCAAAACCATCGAATAGTAAGACAACCCGATTGTTATTAAAACAATGAATAAATAACTCTATTTCGAATAAATTTGTTCCTGTTAAGTTCAATTCCATATCGTTTGTGTTTAAGCTTATTTCACCTTCTATAACTGAAACTTGATTAATTAAAATCCCAATATCAGCCTTACTCTCTTTAAATGCTTCAAATCCAATAACCCTAAACAAAAAATTCACAGTTTCTTTGAGATCAATGTTAACTTTATTTTCTTTTATTTTTCTGAATTCATTGGTGTATTCCAGCAAATTGATTTTTGTAATCCACAGCGCTGGTTTGTCATGTTTGGTATTAATTGCTAAATGAGTAAGAAAGGAAGATTTGCCCATGCCCGGTTCACCACTTATTATAACTACTTTTTCACACACATCTTTCAAAGTTACGGGTTGTAATGTATATGCATCGTGTGCACCCCTGTGAATGTGTTTCAATATATTTTGTAATTTGCCTCGTGATTTTTTCCAAATTAAACATTCGTCACCGCTAAACCAATGCACATTACAATTATCATACATATGAATAAATTCTGCAAATTCTTCGTCCTTTTCACTTATCAAAATGATATCCCTCGTATCAGGCATAAAGTCATCTTCCAATTCGCTATATGTCAAAACCCTTAACTTATCGGTCGCTCGAACATGAGGATCTAATGTAATATAACGGCACACTTGTTCATTTATATAAAAATCTAATAATTCATCATAAGATGGGTTATTTAAAAAATTGCCAACTGCAGTTTTGTCATTGTTTATAATCATGTACAAAACTTTTGAATTAATAAGATGATACGATTCATCTTCAAATAAGATGCCAAGTGGTACTTTTTCTCCCTGGAACACAATGAACCTCTCTTCTAACAACATCGTACGGATTGTACCTGCTAGATCTTTAAAACCAATTTGACTGTCAACTCTTTCAACAATATCCACAGATGCTAGTCCACTAATCTGCTTAACCAAATCCTGGTTAGAGATAATGATTATTTTTCCATCAAAATGTTTTATCAACAAATGGATTTCTGCAATAAAAACTTTACTTTTGCAAACAACAATGAGAGTTTTAATTTTGGATTTTTTAATCTCTGTCTTTACATCAACAAAATAATTTCCCAATCCAACATAGTCCAGCTCGATAAAGGTATAATCTTTATAATTCCGTTCTTTAAAATATTGGATCAATTTGATACTAGAAAGCGCATTCTCTTCAGTAATTATGCTCAATATTTTTGCTTCACCGATTAAAAAATCATCTAGATGTAGTAATTCGAGTGCAGCTTCTTTGAATTTTAATGTAGGCAACGCGTTCTTTATTTTTTCAGTATACGTAAAATTAAGAACGCTCAACAATGGGCTATTTAGAATATCTTGTTCAGCTTCGAAGTAATATTCACAAGATTCTGTCAAGTATGGAGCATTAGTTGGCTGTTTCCACCAGTTTTGAACACGATCGTGTACTTTTAAGAAAATTGCATCGCCTTTTACTCTAAAGAGAGCGTCCTTTTGCTTTGGTATACTACCGACAAAGTGTTTATCTATCTCTTCCTTTAAAATATTTTCTACTTCATCTTCCGTTGCTTGATTCGTGTAAAATATAAGTTTACATAAAAACTCTTTGATAATTTTTTTGTCATATTCTTCATGCACTAAAGAAAGTCGGGGGAAGCTATTTACGTTAATGTCAAATCTGCACTTGCTTAAATCAATTCCTATAAAAACGTCACTTTTTAATCTATCCAAGAGTTTCAAGTTGTCCTCGGATAAGGATTGATCAGAATTAAATTTTAAAGCCTGAGTTACGTTATCGAATACTAGTAAGTTGCCAACTAAATCTCCTAGTCTATCGGATTCTAAATCTGTGCTTTGTAAAATTTCATTTGTGCCAACCGTACCTTCATCCAATTTCATCACAATATTTTCGGAGACATAAGCGTGGTCAAAAAGAAGTTTAAATTTTGAACACAAGCACCTAAGTTTCTTCTCATTTTTTTGCTCGCTCCCGCCAAAACAAAAATGAAGATTTCCAAAATTTACTGGTACTTTAAAAGTCAAAGACATTAAGAGGGTCTCTACTTCTGCAAGTTTTTCAACGGATATAATTTTCTTTATAAGTAACACTTCTTTACAAATGGTGGCTTTAAATGCCAATAAAAAATTGTTATTACTATTAAAAAATGATTCTTGAAATTTAGCATAATGGAAATTATTTTGCCAGTCACCGTCTTGAAGTTGAATTGATAGAATGTGTTGCGCGATAAAAACATGAAATGTTTTTATCATTTCATCCTTCATCATATCATTGTGATTATCATTGAAAAGAAATTTTGAAAGTCTCTTTGCTAAAAGCACTGCGCGTGATTTGGCCACAGTTTGCGTTAAGAGTTCTAAGTCTTGGTCATCATAATCAAACTGAAATACTTTGCCTTTGTTTGTGTTTATAAAACATTTGCCTTCAGTTTGCTCCATGGCTTTCATTTTAGAAAATTTCTCAATGGCAGGGGTATAAACAATAAATTCACAGTCCATAGTTTTAAACTCTCCCCTAAACATATCATCGCTATTTTCAGGGTTAAACATCTGACTTATTTGTATATAACTCTCTAAATACTTATGCACACTAAAGTCACCGTTTAATTTCATAATTTCCTCGACAGTTAATTTGTCTTTTGCGGGATTATCTCTATGTTTTGCTTGCACAAACATTATTTTAGCTTTATTAGTTTTGTTTGAATAGAACTTAAAGACGATGTCATCAAAAGCTCCCATGTTTTCGACGTTCGTTGCTAATGAGAATGGTTTGACCATGTGTACATATAAAGCTCTAAACAAAATCAGACTCAACAGTTTAGTTTCGTACAATTGTCCACTAAGTCCCGACGTTCCGGTTCTTTTTTGATAATGCAAAATGTTATTCATTTTTGTTTTTTTTAATTGTTTACCAAGTTGCTGCTGTTTTGACTTACTCTGTACTTGTTTCTCATTATTTATTGTACTATTATACTTAACAACGTTAGGTCGGGATTCATTATCAATATCATGTGTAACAGAACTGCCAAGATTTTTCGGAACCCCTGGTATTTTTGTGGTCTTCGTTGTTGAAGTAGTATCCTTGTCCCGTTGACTGCAAGGTTGTTTTATTTTTAGGTTATTAAATGCTTCCAATATAGTTTTAGTACTTTTTATTTTGCAAGTAGGTAAACGAGCAATATCTAAGGCCGTTTGATTATCGCCGTTTTTTATGTTAGCGAGAGCTCCTCGTTCCAATAGAAAGCAGACAACTTCCGGTTCCTCTTTCATCACAGCGACATGCAACGGTGTATTGTTTTTGTAGTTAGCATCGGTAGCATTTATGTCAGCCCCTCGATCTAAATATTTTTTAATCTTCATAATTTTATCTTCGACGGTTTTGTTTTTACGAATACTACTGAACAATAAACTATTGTTGAGTAGCTTGTCCTCGAGTTCCAAATCATTGTTTTTATTTTGCATTTCTATTTAGTCAAACAAATGAACTGAAGCTTCTGAAACAATAACAAAGAAAGTTTTCATATACAACAAATATCCATGTGCGTGTGGTGTGAGGGCCACTTTGTTAAAACTCTTTGAAAATGTGCTTAGGATTTAGTGAACATTCCAACAAAGTGGCCCTCACACCACACGCACATAAATATCCATGGGGCAGTACAGGCACCTTAACAGTTGTAGCGATAGGAAAACGGTCTAAGGAGATTATCCACAACTTTTTCAATCAGTTAAGTTTTTTTGACACTAGCATAACAAACAGAATTTTGTATGGCTGTAAAGCTCGGAACTCAGTCCGGACTGGGACTTTTATAAAGGGCGATTTTACATTAGCTTATCAGAGCTAAATACAAAAGTATTTAGCTTAAGTATAGGTATTATAACAAAGTGGTCAAAGGAACCACGATCTTAATTTCTGAAGTGAATGTGTAAGAGGCACTTGCCCAGCAGTGGGACATATAACTGGAGGAAATAAACGATTCTAATTAAATAATATTCATATATTTGCGTTTCACAATGTAGCTGTTATAAAAGGCTTAAATCTAAGGACAATATGGACACTGTTAGGGCACACAATATACGCAGAATCTATGTATTTCATAAAAAATTAACAATTCAATTATTGAGAAGTCTTATTACTAAGTATTACCTATGTACAATTATATATTTAGTATATAACATATTAGCAACATTAATAGTGTCGTATTTCAGTGGACACAAATGCAAAAAGGTGTCATTTCGACCCGAATGACAAACTGTGCTCCGAAAATTTTCATATCGGAGGTACAAACTAGGTTTATAACACCACGTCAGCGCATGAATTATCCGAAAGGCTAAGCCTAAGCAAAGGTGTCATAGTAGGTACCTATGTCCTGGACCAAGTGATTCATGCACTGACGGTTAACCACTTTTCAACCTTATCACAGAGAGCATAAGGGTTAAAAGTGATCGACCGTCCATCGTCAATGAGCGCGGTAGTACTTTTGGAGTTAATGATAACCAAAGTGGGGATGAGATTATGTTGTAATGTACACTTAATATATTTATTTAATCATTTCGCACCCAAAAAGATACAAATGAGTTAAGGCTTTATATTCTAGTCAAAGGTAGAAGAAAGATTAAAGTAAAATTTATTCTTGACCTTACACGGCAAGTGCTTTACTTGAGAAGAAAATACATCACTTACTTCACACTTGAATCGCTTGATCCGTAACGGGTACAGTCATAATAACATTTCAAACCTAGATCACTAGTCTTGTAAAATTTATAAGGTCAGTTGGTCACCAAGGTTCTCTTAACACTGCAGACTTCATTGCTCTAATTTGAGTAAAAATACAAGCTTTTAATGTTTTTCATTAATAAAAGAAATAATTGTTAATTTTTCATTAGTATTGCCCTCGTAGACTTTGTCAAGAAGATTTTTTAGGTTTTCGCAATCTTTTTTAAAATACTGAATCGGTGTCAGCCCTGATTTGTCTCGAGTCATACAAATTTCTTTAAATTTACTTCTATCTAAAAGTGAATCTAATTTGTCGAAAAACGTGTAAGATTGTTCGCATGCTGCTCTATGGGCTGCTAGCTTCTTATCGGTATCTCTCGCTGAAAAAATGGTTATGAGTTCCTCTTTATTTAGTTTTTCCAAAGCTTTATCAAAGCATTTAAAGTTTGCGGTGCCTAGAGAACACGATATTATATGTATTAACTTCTTCGACTTAATCCTATTAAACCATTTAAAATCAAACTGGATACAAAACAATTCCAAAATTGCAAGAGAAGGTAAATCTGACAAAAGAATATCTAACAACACTAGATTAGGTTGCAGACCTTTAACAGCTCCATATGCAACAGTCACTGAATTATATTTTGGAAGATCAGAACAATTATACAAATCAATTAATCTTTCAACGTCAATATCTTTAATAAGGTTAATTATAAAGGTAACAACATTCTTTGCACTTCTCTCGGTAGCGATGCATAGAATACAACTCTCATTATAATTCTTACTAACGATATCTATAAAATCTCCAAGATTATTCTTATTAAGCACAGTTTTTAAAGATTTAAGTAAAAACATTGCACTATTTTCCAAATATTCATCAATTGCCATGAATATCAACTTCGCCAATTTAAGATGCTGCGTTAGCAAGTTTTCAAACAATTCGTTTACAGGAGCACTGTGTATTTCATTCAACATGAGTGGGTGGTTTCCTAATTTAGCATTGAAAAACCTTCGAGGGCCCCGGGGTTCTTCAGATGGAAGAAACGTGTCAATGAAATACGTCCACAAAGAAGTTTCACTTTGGAATGATTTTAATCTATCGCATAGAAACTCGGTAGCAAAATATTCAGCAAATGTGTAATGAACAAACTTAGGTTCGTTCTCATAAATTTGTTCTATAATACCTGTTTTCTCCTCTCCTACTTTTATCCTTTCAACAAAATCGCGTATTTCACTAATATCGTGATTAGTAAATAACTCAACTTCAGCCGTTTTTCCAAATATAACATAAGCAGCAATAATTTTATGACTATTATAAAATGATGTACGCTCATTATCTATCAATTTTCTTATGTCAGGATCATTGATACATAAAAGAGGTTTTTTTTCCCCAAAACGTATTCTGAAAAATTTTACATCTACAAATCGCTCATAAAGTTGATTCAAATTTACCAAATTCATAGTATTCTGTGAACTTATAAAATGTTCCATACTTTCTGCGTGAAGAGGAAAGTTGTGAAATGAATCTTGAAATATCTCCGATATCATATACAAATGTAATGGCATGCTGATAAACTTATTATTTGTGTCGCATAACACGGCTGAAAGAACCGTCAAAAATCCTTTAGCCGCATTTTGCAAGCCCCACTTTGTATTAAATGGAAAGTAGCTTAACATAGTGTTGGTGCCTTTGCTCAACCAAATTTTCTCTAGAAACTCCAACTGATTGTCATAAGACAGGGGTAGTATTGTGAAAGACAAAGTTTCCATAGTATTTTCCAACTGATGAAGAACATTGTATAGACGACTAGTTATCCACAAATGCACAACTTTTGACTTTTTAAGTATATTTACTAATTGCAAAAACTCATTCGCGTAATCAGGACAAATTTCATCAAAACCATCGAATAACAAGACCACCCGATTGTTATTATAACAATGAATAAATAACTCTATTTCAAATAAGTTGCAACCTGTTAAATTCAATTCCACCGCATTTTTGTCAAAACGAATGTCGTCACCTATGATAGAAACTTGATCTATAATGATCTCAAAATTAGCTTTTCTCTTTTTATAAGCTTCGAATCCGATTACTCTAAACAAATATTGAACAGCTTCTTTTAAGTCAATATTAATATTGTTTTGTTTCATTCTTCTTAATTCCTTGCTATTCTCTAGCAAATTAATTTTGGAAATCCACAGCGTCGGGTACTTATGTTTTGTATTAATTGCTAAATGAGTAAGTAAAGAAGATTTGCCCATGCCCGGTTCAGCACTTACTATAACCACTTTTTCTTTTAAATCTTTCAAAGTCTTGGGCTGAATTGTATATGAATCGTGCGAACTTCTGCGGATATGTTTCAATATATTCAGTAAACAGCCTCGAGATTTTTGCCAGACAAGACATTTGTCATCGCTAAAGCGAAACCAATGCAAATTACAGTTCATATGCTTATTTGAAAATTCTACAAACTCTGCTAGCTCATCAGTAATTAAAACGATATCCCTCGTATCAGGCGTAAAATTATCTCCCATTTCGTAAAATTTTAAAACATTTAACTCATCGATTGCTCGAACATTAGGATCTAACGTGACATATCGACAAACTAGTTCATTTATATAAAATTCCAAAATTTCATCATAAGCTGGATTATTAAAAATATTGCCAATAGTTATTTTTTCATTGTTTATAATCATGTACAATACTTTCGAATTTATAAGATGATACGATTCATCTTCAAATAAAATGCCAAGTGGTACTTCTTTTCCCTGAAACACAATATATCTCTCTTCTAGTAACATGGTTCGCATTGTATCTGCTAGATCTATAAAACCAGTTTGACTGTCAACTCTTTCAACAATGTCCCCAGACGCTATTCCATTGATCTGGTTAACCAAATCCCGGTTAGAAATTATAATAATTTTCCCAGCAAAATGACTAATCAGCAAATGGATTTCTGCAATGAAATATATACTTTTACAAACAACAATGAGTGTGTTAATTTTAGATTTTGGATTTTGTATCTCTGTCTTTACATCAACAAAGTAATTTCCAATTCCAACATAATCCAAATCAATAAAGGTATAATCGTTTAAATTTCGTTCTTTGAAATATTGCATTAATTTGATACTAGATAGTGCATTCTCTTCAGTAATTATGCTGAATATTTTTGCTTTCCCGTCTAAAAAATCATCTAGATGTAGTAATTTGAGTGCAGAATCTTTGAATTTTAATGCAGGCAACGAATTCTTAATTGTTTCGTTATAATTGAAGTTAAGAATGCTCAATAATGGACTATTTAGAATATCTTGTTCAGCTTTGAAAAAATATTTGCAAGATTCTGTCAAGTATGGAGCATTAATTGGCTGTTTCCACCACTTTTGTACAAGATCGTGTACTTTTAAGAAAATTGCATCGCCTTTTACTCTGAAAAGAGCGTCATTTTGCCTTGGTATACTACCGACAAAGTATTTATCTATCTCTTCCTTTAAAATCTTTTCTACTTTGTCCTCTGTAGCCTGATTCGTATAAAAAAATACTTGACTTAAAAAGTCTTTAATCAATTTTTTGTCATATTCATCATGAATTAATGAAAGTCGGGGGAAGCGATTCACGTTTATGTCAAATCTGCACCTGCTTAAATCAATTCCTATAAAAACGTCGCTTTTTAATTTTTCTAACAGTTTCAAGTTATCTTCGGATAAGGTCTCAACATCAAAATTAAATTTTAAGGTTTTAGTCACGTCGTCGAATACTAGCAGATTACCAACTAAACCACCCAGTCTATAGGATTCTAAATCCGTACTTTGTAAAATTTCATTTGGCCCAACCATATTGTCGTCCACTTTCATTATAATATTTGCTGATACATTAGCATTCGCATAAATTTGTTTAAATTTTGAACAAACGTACTCAAGTTTCTTTCCCTTTTTTGTCTCGCTTCCACCAAAACTAAAATTAAGGTTGCCAAAAACTACTGGTACTTTAAAAATCAATGACATTAAGGTGCTCTCTACTTGGTCCAGATTTTCCGGTTTCTTTATGAGCAATACTTCTTTACAAATCGTAGCTTTAAATGCTAATAACAAACTGTCATTGCTTGAAAAAAATGATTCTCGAAATTTTGCGTTACGGAAATTAATTTGCGAATCACCGTCTTTAATTTCAACTTCCAGAATATGTCGTGCAAGAAAAACATGATATGTTTTTATTAAATCATCCATCATCATGTTACTGTAACTGTTACTGTCTTTGAAAATAAACTTTGATAATCGTTTTGCTAAAAGCACAGCACGTGATTTGGCTACAGTTTGCACTAAAAGTTCTACATCTTGATCATCATAATTAAACTGAAATACGTGATCTACTTTGGTTTGATTAAGATGATCAAGATTGTTCTCGTCTTTACTTGTCGCTATAAGAAGTTGAACTTCAGTTTTTTCCACAGATTTCTTTTTAGAAAATTTCTCATGGGCAGAGGTATAAATAATAAATTCACAGTCCATATTTTTAAACTCACCTCTGAACATATCATCGTTATTTTCAGGTACAAACATTTGACTTATTTTTATATAACTCTCCAAGTACTTATGTAGACTGAAGTCCCCGTTTAATTTCATAATTTCTTCAACCGTAAATTTATCTTTTGCTGGATTATCTCTGTGTTTAGCTTGCACGAATATAATTCTTGGTTTATTTTCTTTATTTGAACAAAACCTAAACACAATATCATCAAAAGCACCCATGCAGTCAACGTTCGTTGCAATTAAGAATGTTTTAATTTCATAAACATACAAAGCTCTGTACAAAATCAGGCTCAACAGCTTAGTTTCATACAATTGTCCACTAAGTCCCGATGTTCCAGTCCGTTTTTGATAGCAAAATATTTTCTTTTCAGCTGCTGTTTTTAGCTGTTTATTAAGTTGCTGCTGGTTTGAATTATTTTGTACAGCTTTTCTACTTTTCACTGCACCCCCATTGTTTACTTTGGAAGATTGGGTTAGATTTTCAGTATCACATGCAACAGGTTGGGGGTATTTCGGATCTTCTCTTACCTTTGTGCTCTTAACATCACTCTGGCTTGTTAAATTAGGATCAAGTTTCTGCTGGCTAGGTTGTTTCAGTTGTGCCTTCAATACATTAACAAGATTTTCTGTTTTGTCAGCAGATTTATCTGATAAATGAGCCATGTCTAAAGCCGTTTGATTATCACTGTTTTTATTGTTAGTGAGAGCTCCTCGTTCCAATAAAAATCTGACAACTTCCGGTTCTCCTTTCATCACTGCGACATGCAACGGTGTATTGTTTTTGTTGTTTGCATCTATTGCATTTATGTCAGCCCCTCGATCTAAATATTTTTTAATCTTCTCAATTTTTTTATCTGAGGGTTTGTTTTTGCGAATACTACTAAACAGCAAACTGTTGTTAAGTAGCTTGTCTTCAACTTCTGAATCATTGTAGTTGTTTTGCATTCCAATATTCTTATATATTCAATTGAAGTGTCTGAAACAATATTGCAAATGAAGAACGATTCATAAAAATACACTTACGTAGATTTTATTCGATAACATCTAAGTTAGTTAGCTAGTTATTTTATTTGTAACTAGCAGTGCCCCTTGAGCTTCGTCCGCGTTAAATTGCTACATGTTTAAAAATATTACTTCCCTTTCTGAATCGGATTTTATTAACAATTTCAAGGTTTTTATTTTTTGCACGGAACCCTTACGACTCACTCAGGTTACTCATACCATCAGCTATCTGCCAGTAAAAGTCCCGTCAAAATCGATCCAGCCATTTCTGAGATTAGCCGGAACAAACAGACAGGCATACAGGCCAACAGACAGAGGCAGAAACAAAAACTAAGAAAAATTGTTATAAGTCCCGTTTATACTCGTACTTTCATAATATGCTGTTATTTAGAAATTACAAACTTTGATTTATTTGTACATAATATGCATAGCATAGTATCTATCTACCCACCAGAAGCACTCATAATAAAATGATTTACCTAAAATATGTTTAACATACACAGAAACTGTCAATACTTATTTATGTAATCTAGGCTGCTGCATTGTCGTTATTAAACACTGACCCATTCACATTAACTGTTGAAAAACTAATTCTCTTTTTTTTCTCATTCTTTTTTTCTCTTATTCTTTCTTCTCTTTCATTTGTTTCTTTTCCCTTAATTTTGTAATACGATCAAGGAATGCATAAGGACCATTATTGTTTCTTTAATTACGGAATCGGAGCATTTATGACAGGCAGCCTGCAAGGGGCACTGCATATGTAAGTATATGTAATATTAAACTCACATTAATATGTTGTTCAGCAAGAACACTCCTTTGTTCAAACACATAATTTTATTAAACACTTATTAATTTTAAAGGAAACTTTATAATAACACTAGTGAGTATTATACATCGGCAAGTTGCGAATGTAGCTACTGCCTGTGTATCAATAGATAACACAGCGATAAGAAAATCAATACGTTATTTGAGTTATTAATCTCTATTATCGACAGTCTTTGAATTTAGTCGTACACAAATGGAGGTCTCATTTGTGTTAGAATTAAAATAATCCAGCGAATATGTTTAGTATGTCTTTAATTTATTGCTAATTTGATTATTTTTCCTTTATTTATTTCCTGTTTAGTGTATTAGTAATGATTTTGACATGATTGATAGTGATTATGACATTATTGTTTATGATTTTGACATTTTTATTATTAATCATTTTGACATTATTACCAAAAAAATTTCCAAATATAAGATGTGTATGTATTACCAACAAAATTGATTTTATGATCTGATGAAAATAAATGATTTGATTTTTGATATATTATGTACAATGTACATACAGGCACAACGTTTCCTTTCTAATTTAACTGAAAGAGATAATAATTAAGTTGTATCCTGTTTTTACAGAAAAAAATGTCTATTAAGTGTTGGAAGTGATAACAGTGTAAAAATGTAGTGTTTAAAGATAGGTATTAACTAATGTGTTAACTGATGTCTGTTTTCTGTGCCTAATTTAAACTAAGTCAATTTATCCAACAAAGAACGGATGGAAATCACCCGGCGACCGTATCCTACCCTACGTCATACATAATAAGTGGATAGTATCATCCTCGTAAGGCCCAACGACCTAATTTAATGACAAAAAAATGTTGACACTCCGGCCCAACACACTTTTTAAAATCATTAAATTACGGCCCAGCGACCTAAAATTATGACATGATTTTCAAACGTATTTTTTGGTTTAAATAAAAAAAAGACTGACCAAAAAAAAGGACAAATAATTTCAAAATGTTTTTTGCATGAAATAGTTAACTTTAGGTATAAGAAATACCCCTTAAAAGAATTTAGCCAAAAGCATTACATTTTAACACTTTTTAACTAAATCAAAGTTTTGGGCCGCAACTACTTGCACCTATTTTTAGTACATTGGTTCGTAATGTATATCAACCTATTTTTAGTAAATTGGTTCGTAATGTATATCAACCTAAATTTAGCTTGGGCCTTACGAGGCTAAATCAGTAAGTAAGCACACAATTTGTATAAAGCGCACTTTTCTTTGTGAAAAGTAGCGAATTATGCCATACCTAACAATACAATCGGTTTCAGTGTACCCGATAGAAGTCGCTATCTACATGTATTGTGACTTGTGCCGTGGTGTGCGACAAGCCTTAAGATGTAGGGCGGCGATTGCGGCGGTAAGACCCGTGATGAAAGACTGGCTGGAGAGACGGCAAGGGGCACGGGACCCTCACTTTCCGGAAATTACTAGTGCCGTATTATTACGGGCGCCTCGTGTACGTCGCGTACGGTGACGGGGCCTGCATAGTCATGGGGGCCCATACCCGGCTGGGTATGAGGAACTGCACAATTACTCCAGCACCCTTGCCAAAGGTAGTTAAAGAACATCGTGTAGTTTTAGTCACTACAACCTAAAGTCTTGGCAGTGGTTCTCGATGGATTTATAATAATGTCATGTGCAGATTGGAAATGATCCACTACCAGAATAAAAATCTTAAATCAAGTCATGGTCTATCCTTATGCTAAATGATGTCAAAATTCATTCAGCTGTTAAGACATGAACTGGTAAAATGAAGGCAGACAGTGTTGGCGACCTTCCTCATATTCATTTGTTAGCAAATAGCTGCAAACATACACCTTGACTTTTTATTCGTCTTACAACGGCAGCCCACTTCATGTATCCAATGACTACTAAAAATTCATTAAAAAAATGGTATTTATGAGATTTTAATAATTTAAAAATAAAAATATTAATCATTATTTATGACGCAAACGAAGTTAAAACTTCCTGTTGCGAGCGATGATCTTCTGGACTCGAGCGCTGGGTAGGTATGTTCTCCCGTTTGACACGTAAACATCATTAACAGGATGTTTCATAATTTTATTCTAATGTATTATTTATTTTTCTTACATAGATGTAAGATTTTTTTTTTACTTAAAAAAACCGCGCCTATTGCTATTTTATGTCGAGACCATTGAGTGGACCACCTTTATAAGACGACTAAAAACTCATGGTGTATAGTAAGTAGTAACAGTTATTTTTTTTAATGGGACAAGCTCGCCACACTATTCCCAAACCACTGTAACTCCTGAAAGCCAGAATCAACAGTGGCGACCATCAGAAAAGCGCCGAGACAATGAAGCTCGACGAAGTCCCAGAGAAACAATCTAACTGTCTTGGATCCCGCAACGAAATTAATCAGAAAAGTATAGCGGAGGAGTACGAAAACCATAATTTCCACGTCCCTCCATATCAGCAGGAGACAGGACGAAACAAGGCCAATAGGCACAAAGGGACTTTTACAATTGGGATAAGCCCAGTTGCCTAGCACCATGGATAAATATTATGATTAATTTGTCCTAAGTTGTGAGCTGTTATATTTGATTCCAATAATAGGTATGGCAAAAACGCTTGAACGCACGGAAATTCGTTTAAGTTTCTACAAGGACCGTATAGTAAATAACTCCAGATGTGACCTGTACACTATCCAACACAATATTGCGTTAATTCTACCAAAGACAGCACTCCCATAAAATATGACGTGCAGATTGTTTATATTAGCAGTCAGATGTAGAACATTGACAAAAAGGCGACGCAAAAGCTTGAAGGAAAATCTACATGCTAATGTCCGAATACCGGATTTTAATATATTTTTGAAATTCAAATTATACGTGTTTAACTCATTTTTTTGTTACTCATTTCGTGTGTGAGAAATTGAGTAACACACTGATCCACCTCCAGCCATATCCTGGCCAGCCGTTCACGAATGGATGGAAAGAACTGGTGGAGGTGTCGGCCCTTGATGGAATTATCCCACCTACATTGCCATTCAGACAAAAGTTCCTCCCAGATGTAAGTCTGCGGATTGAATAATCTAGAAATTTTAGCACGGTCACGTTGGGTTAAAAAGACTGCGTTTGCTTAGGTGCAAGACATGATTCGTCAGCCACATTAACCTTTTCACCGCCACGGGGGTCCATATTGGCTCACCTAAAGTTCTTTTCCCGAAATTGTTCTTCCTAACGATTTGTAATCCGAATGATCACTCTTCCTAAAATTTTTCATCCTAAAGTTTTCATTCATACTATTTGTAGTGCTACCGGCGATGTTCATAACACACATGTTTCCGAAAATTTTAATTAATAATATCATTAATGTAAATATATTTAAACTCCTGCTGTTTTTTATCATAACGCTTTTATCCCTAAACATAAGTACAGGTCAGAGTGTCGTCTCGGGGGCACTATGAAAAAAAAACTTAGAAAAATTTCGCAACCAATTTCGAAGTAGCGTAGTTGGTCACAGTTCTAACCTAACCTAACCTATGGATCCCTTCCACATCGTTTTTACGACAAACGGTTAGTCGGAGACAAAAAACACCAAGAAACTTTTATTCTTGCATTTAGGTGTTTTATACGATAGAATCGAGAAAATAAACGGTTTGCAAAAATAACACTTTTTTGGCTAAATTTTTCTAAGTTTAAACAAAGAAATTTAAACAAAAAATATATGACTTTGAATAATAGTGTCAAAGATGGTTATGTTGAGAAAATATAGGAAAAGAAATAAAAGTATAACAGATGTTTATTGCTACTGACATTATGAAGTTGAATGCTTCGGAATTATAAAATTAGAGACAGAGTAGTTAGGAATTGTGATTGTTAGGATGAAAAATGTTAGGAAGAAAATTTTCGGATTTCCAATTATCGGAGTTGAAAATTTAGGTGAACTTTGGCGCACCCCCGCCACGGACTTCAATAGAACATCCAGATTTTCGTGCCACTAGCGCCACGACTTCATTAGAAGCTCTTCATTTTAGTTAATAGCTTTGTTTCGTTTTACTATTTATTAAGGTACTGTCTAATACCCTGTTTTTTTAATTCCCTAAAAAAGAACCCCTTATTTGTCTTAAAATCGGCAAAAACAAAAACTACGAGCATTTTTAATGTCCCACGAACGATAAGGACTTGATATAAAGTCGGCCAGTGATGTGACGCGAAAGTTATCACTGTTCGATTTCGCCCTTTGAAATATTTAAAAATAATTACTATCAAAAACAATTTGAGGTCAGTAAAATATGAACTCAGTTAACTACTTTATAATAACAAAGGAAAAATAAACGAATTTGGACCTGCAGATGGGTGCCGATCCGGAATTAAATAGTTGTTGTTATTGTTTAGCAATCCTTGTCGATAATATTCCCAACACTACAAAATAGTTGGTTGCCAGTGCCCCGAGCGCCACGGACTAATATAGAAGTCGTTCTGTGACGTCAAAAGCGTACGGCTTATCAAGGTCACTCTGGCGTAGTGCAGCACAACTCTAATCGGGTAACCGCTCACGCACCGCTCAAAACAAAGTACCTATGTACTCTTTGCTTCTTTAATACTTATTCTATTTCACTAATAAGTAAACAGTGAAATGAATGAAGAACTGGACACAAATAAACTCTTAAAAATTTTACATGGTGTCGAATCGGACTCGGAATATTTTTTGAAGGACATTGACAAAGAAGATAATTCTGAGGTATGTCCAGATAGATAATATGTAGTAATAATTATTCATAAAAAAATAATAATTCAATAAGTAAAATGTTCGGTGAGCCAGAAACTAAGCGTCGCTTGGAAGATACAAGTTTTATCCTGTGGCCCAGGAGTGAGAATTTAACAAAATTGAGATCGAGACTTTATCATAAATCGAGGAGAAAGAAAGACCATAACCGACATCCCTAATCTGACTTGAATTAAACAGGCTCTGAGCGCCAAGGACTTGAAATGAAGTCAACGAATGATGTGATGAAACAAATAGAGATGTACCACATTTCTTATAACTCTCGTTGAGTTATGCATTTGCTTCTTTGATACTTATAAGTTATACTGGTTTTTCTTAGTAAGGATACTGTGAAATAAAAGAAATATGGAAATATTCAATCAGTTTTTATTTTTATTCGTTAAATTATAAATAAAAGTTAACACGTTTTAAATCTCATTCATCGATATGACGATACCCTCATCACTACAGTTTACTCTATATTTCGTTATACGTTTGTAGCTTGGCGTTAGGCGAGGCATCGCGGTCTGTGTACGTAGGCGGTGAAAAGGTTAACGTGTCCAAATCATCCTCAAAATCAGGAAAATAACTATGACAACTTATTAAATAAAACTTGACTTTCCTGTTTATGTCGCGTGACAAACTGACTCACGGAATCTAGGTTATAAATAAAAAATATATAATAGGTGTGGTGGCGTTTATGAAAGCTCAGTTACTGCCTTCCTACTTACATTATTATGGCTTTATAAAATTAAGGCTTAAGGTGGAAGAGCCATGGTAGCCAGTAAGGTAAGTAGTTTTTCATGAAATGGTCATTCAATGGGATTATGATTATAACTCAGTAAAGCCATGTTTGTTACGGCCGCGAATCATATTTTAATCAACATACAACCCGATACTGAAAAATTGAAAAAAACGTAAGAAAAATTGAATTTCGCTGGATAATTTGGCGCTTTTCCCTTAAATAAAGACTAACACTGTATGTTGGAAATCAGTGTTACCAAGAGGTGTCATGTTTTCAAGTAGGTAACTCGATGTGGAGTCATTTCTTGCAAAATACTGGTATTTGGTTAGACTGGAAGCCAACCCCAATATAGTTCGGAAAAATATTAGGCAGATGACGGCTGACTACAGCGCGGCTTAACCTGAAGATGGACTTTGGATTGCCATGCATTGGGACTTTGGTGCTTTTTTACAAACGATGGGGCACTTAATATCGTGTCCTCCTGTTGTTTGTTCACTACAGGAACTGATGGACGCTACCGAAAGTGCCAAACTAGTTGCTCAGTTCTGGGCTGACACTATTTAGATTGCCATCGACACGCTAAGAAGAAGATGAACTGAAGATCAATCCCAGCCGCTGTTCATATAGCCACGAGCATTATATAAAAGTACTAGCGGCCCGTCCTGGCTTTGCAAGGGTGGACATTTATTTACTAAACATTTTGGGATAAAATTTAGCCTACGTTACTCAGGGATAATGTAGCTCTCTAATGGTGAAAAATATTTTGAAATCGGCACTGTAGTTTTTGAGTTTATTCATTACAAACATACACACACACACACACAAAAATACAAATCCTGCCTCTTTATAATATTAGTAAGATTAGTTACAATTCCTGCCACTTATGAAAGCCTATCTTCCTGTTAAAATGATATTGTTTGATAACATCAAAATTCATTTAAATTAAATATCAACTAAAACTAGCCCTTCTTATCAGTTTCAATAACGGTGACCGGAACACAACTGGAATACGAGTTTTGACTGGATCAGGAACACGAGGTTCCAATGTTTTTTGTAGTTTTCTTCTCGACGCAGCCAGATTTAGCTGATTGCAATAAAATATCAACAGAATAGATTAAATTCTATTTCTGTAGGTATTTGACGTAGGTACCTAACAACTGTGCCTTTTGACGGCCTAATTGAAATAAATGGTTAGACTATTTGGCCTACAATTGCTACGATGCGCCGGGTTTTAGGGCCAACAATTAAATTAAATATGTTATGATGATTGCCTATCTTCTTTACATATTTAATTCAATTGAAAAGGATGTCGGCAGCGCCATATTAGGTACGTTTATTTAGTGCTCTATCCTCAGTTTGGCAAGACTAGTATCTACTTAATAGGTACATGACTATAAAGGATGAACTAGAGTAGAAAATACCCATTCTAAACTCAAAACAAAGGTTAAAAAATTTGGCCTGCAGATTTAGAGATTTTCCTAACACATTAGTCTCTCTTAAAAAAATGAGGATATTCCGTCGATTAATTCGACGATTTTTCGATGACTAAGTAGCTGTGTTTCAAAATCTTAAACAAAATATCTATTAATAAGTATTACACATATACCTTGGCGGGCGAGTTCCTCTTTACAAGCTTAATAAATGAGTTATCTTTAATATTACTGCTTACCTACTTTTATATTAGGTAGATATTTAGTATAATTCAAATTCATTTATTGTTTGTATATTAAATAGGTTATTACACATGTTAGGATGATTTCTTGAGGATGTTTTATTTCTAATCATTTAAGAGAACAAGTACTTGATAAGTAAACAAAATAGGTACTGACCTTTTGTCCTCGAAAAATCAAAAATTGCTTCTTTTGTTTATTGCAATTTGTGGCGGCAACGTCACGTCAACAGCAAACAATCACAACTTCACGTATTTAAGATTCAAAAACAAAGTCATTATGACTCTGCTGGACACAAGGAACTTTATACTAACTGGAATGAGTACGAACCAAGGAACTTATATACTAACTGGAATGATTACGTGCAACGCAAAGCCGTTCCGAGTGAGAGAACTTCGAGAATGGATGTTATCTCTTTCTAATAGGGTGTCCATTATTTGTACTTACATTTGGGACAGTTATTCTGTTATAACTTATTAGCACCCCGCTTGCAAAAAACCGTTGGATTGTGTTCTTGTCTAATAATTGCCAGTAATCAAAAAATAAACAAATATTTTTTATTTATTTTTATTTAGCAATCGGAAATCACGTTGATAGCTAAACTAGCACATAAATCGTAACTGGAATTATTTGATATTTAAATACCAAATATTAAAATAATAATTTCTTGCGAAATTGAATTCTTTGGTAGTTACTTACATTTATATAGGGTCTAACTTTTTAAACACGAAATATTTCAAGAGTAACTTCTACAAGTCGTAAAGTCGCCATAGCAACGAAAAAAAATTTTTTCTGAATGTTTTTATTTTTACGAAATTATTATAGTTCTAAATATTCTTGCGACATTTTGCATAAAACCTTTACAAACTTTAAACTTACTTACTTACTTTTACTTTTTTAAACTTTTTTTAACTTTTTAAACCTTTAGACAGTATTTATTTTGTGGGTCAAGTAATTTTTTTTTTTTTTTTTAATAAAAATACATTTAGATAAAAAAAAATTTTCGTTGCTATGGTGACTTTACGACCTATAGAAGTTACTCTTGAAATATTTCGTGTTTAAAAAGTTAGACCTTATATGAATGCCAAAATTCATGAAAGATTTAAAAAAAAAATGGCCGGAACAGTTTCGCGTTGCAGTCGTATTTTTGCTTTCTCAAGTGCTTTCTATTGTATTTAAGTGAAATCTTCCATTATAAATATGGTGAAATTGTGTTGTTTGAAGGGGTGTAATAGTGTGAGGGGTTGATGGATATGCAATTTCTTTTTTCAGGTACGTTCATTTAACTTTGTTTACAAATTACGACTAGGGTGACAATGTTTTACATTTGTAAACGGGGATTATGAAAATATTGTAAAGAATACGCCTTTTCTATTATCCATATCGGTATTTATAATCTTGTGCACATGCGTATAAAATACAAAACATTGTTATTTATAATACAGTAGCAAAACTTAATCATTTACTCAATTTAATATTAGCAAAAGTAACTTCTTGAAAATAAACATTTGAATTCTATCTTTACATTTTTAAACCCTTCCATTTTGGCGGCAACTGTCGATTCAACTGATTTTTTTTTATTCGGCACAAAAGTCTCGAGTCAAATCCAAAAAGTCTGAATAAACTCCTTGGTCAAGTAAAATACTATTAATTTATTTGAAAAAATCACAGTAATTCTTATTAATATTTGGAAATCTAACATAACATCAAGCTTGTAAATCCGAAGGACTAGCCAGAGGTGTACGTCGCGTAATACACTCTCATTTCGCGAGTTATGGAAATCATGGCAATATAAATCACTTTTAAGCATTACAAATTAGTTAAGTTCTTTTTTTTTCATAAATGAGAAAAATCACTGTTCGGAGATCACACTTGTTGCGCGCAGTAGTTTGCTGTAACATTAATAATACTGTTCTGTTTTCATGCAAACTCCGCAACAATGAGAATCTTCAGCAACGGTGGCTTAAAGATGTCCCTTTAAAGAAAAAGTATTCAACCTATTGCTAGTTTGCAACCGTCATCCATCATCAGCATCTTCGCGCTTACATTTAAGATTACCGACTCATACAAAAAACCAACAATTACATAAAACCATAATATTATGTTTAATAACGTATAGTGTGATTAATAAATTTATCAAATACTATTAAGTTGTTTGAATATGCTACATGCTCATGCTTAATCTATGTGAGCATTGCAGCCCTGTACGCTTTAAAATCTCTATTTACAAATGAAGGATATAACCTAACATTTAGACCACCGTGAACGAAAATAAGTGTACGTATTCTTCACATCATCAACCTATCCCACTACAGAGTTTTTTTTTAACTGTGGCACCCTTGGAAACCTAAAATTTATGGAGATACGTTACCGCTGGTACATGCCGGCAGCAGTCAGATGAGGGTTTTTTTTAGTATTATTATACCTAAAAATAAAGTAGATTTTTTTTACAAATGGCTCTGCCTTAAATGAACAGTATGCGTAGGTTTCGGCATCGCCCATGCAAAGCGGGGAGCGGGGTGCTAATAAGTTATAATAATATAACTGTCCCAAATGTAAGTACAAATAATGGACACCCTATTAGAAAGAGATAACATCTACTCTCGAAGTTCTCTCACTCGGAACGGCTTTGCGTTGCACGTAATCATTCCAGTTAGTATATAAGTTCCTTGGCTGGACAGGATAGTTGATATAACCCGGTTCATTAGAGAAAGGAATCTTAAATGGCAGCGCTTATCATGTTCTCCCGCTCGCACACTAGTGCCGTCTATACTCATTCTCGCGCGTAGCGTAGCCAGAAAAAAAATAGTCTTGATTTGCTTCCACGCTGTCTTGAACACTTGACGCGCTCAGTTATCCTTATTACGAATATCTTGTTATAGTTTTCTGTTATTTTTCCGTTGTTACCTGTTTGTTATTGTTGTTAAAGTAGGCACTGTTTCCGATAAAAACAATAAAAATTCTTTAATGATGGCAACCCCGGTACAATGATGGCGCCACGGTGTCTTTAAAGTTTTCAAGTTTCACCCGGGCGAAGCCGTTGGCAGAAGCTATTTTGAAATTAATGTGACCCAGTCTTGTTTTTATTATTTTTAATTTGAAAAAAAACTTTAACTTGAAATTTTATATGCTGACTGTACTATCTATTAACGCAAGTACATGCCGCCATTTAAGATTCCTTTCTTTAATGTACCGGTTTTATACATGATAGATCCATCCGAACTGAGGAGTTACCAGCAAATACAATTTTATTCAAATACAATGTTTATAAAAAAAAAAACTGTCACAGGCATTCGAACAGCCATTTTAAATTAAACATAAGTCTTTCCTAAAAAATCGTAACAATCAATCGGCAGTACCTGCTGGTATACTGTATTAGTGAGGCAACTCTGCTCTTTTCTAGCACATGCTGTCACTGTCAAGTGTTAATCAATGCTGTCAATGACTCAAAGCTGTCATATCCCTGAACTGTCATCTCGCATCTCGCATGCTTGTCGAAGTGATCGCGTTTATTCCTGATTATTCAATATTGAATTGAATTATTGCCTTGAAATACAGCCGGTAACCTTAGGGTATAGTCATCATTAGTCTGAATTTCTATCTAAATATACTAATCAAGGCTAACCGTCGCTGATAAATAAAAATGAACAATGGTGAATGTTATGAAGGGTGTTCTCGTCGAGTGGTATGTAAACAAATCAAATGTTTCTTTCTATACGTTAAATTTTATTTTAATAAACATATACGTGCCAAGATACTTCATTTGGAATGATGTACCTAACCGAATCATAAGTATAGAGGTTATGCTCTTAGATACTCCTCCCACTACGTTTCTATGTAATCCAAGTCTGCTGGAATGTTGAAACTTTGGTCTATCACATCGTTTTCCGTCTGAAAGGTATTTTTTATGTAAGACTTCAGTATATAAATGTTTTCGGTCCATCTATTGACTGCTGTTTTTAAGTCCTGAAATAATGTTGTTTTTTTAATTGTATTTGAGTTAACAATCTTCTAATTGGTTTGGCTGAGTTTGTTAATATTTATCCTAGAGGAATAACAATAAAAATATAGAAAACAGCCAATTCAAGGACTGTGTAAGCTTAGACAGAAATAAAAACGTTTGCAAAAAAAAACTGAACAAACAAATTAAACTGGTTTTTAAAAGAAGTTTCTTTGAGATTCTCTATTCGGCTGACTGTAGAACTGTGTGAAGGATAATATGGCTAGAAAGGAGGTGGTTGATGAGATGACAAGTAACAGAGAAGTTTGGAAAAAGAGGGAACCCCAAATAAATTGTTGAGAGGGTGATAAGAGAAGATGATCTTTTACTCTTTACTCAATTAGCAAAATACTATCTCAGTATTTATTTAATTTTTTTAGTCTATTAAAAACAAAATAATTTAGGGTAAGTCATTGGATCTGATTAGCAAATATGTTGGCAGTCAACGCAATAACCACAATGCTGGTGCTTCGATGGTGCACCTAAAACTTAAACATAGATAGGTACCCGAGTCTCTGTCTTCAATTGTGCTATGTACTCAGGATCCGAGTCCCTGTATCTCTGCAGTTCCTTCTTCAGTTTTTCTTCTTGTTTCTCAAAACTTTCTAACATTGACAGTACTTGAGTTCTTTCCTCACATTTTTCTCTTCCAATCTATCAATAAAAAGTACCACAAGATATTTGAATTTTGTTCACCTAATAAAAATTCTGTGATTTTAAAAGCATCCTTAGCATAATCAGTCTTCCTGTTCCATGCTCACTGCTGGGACACACCTCCTCACCATGAGAGGGAGTGGGCTATCACAGCCTCTGCATTGGAGCAACCTTCTGTTGCTTAATCACATTATATTCAATGTTAATAAAAAATATCAGTTGTAAAGTATTTTATATGAAGTAAATTTTTTGATGCCTTATAATTATATTTTGTGACTACTATTTATAATAAGTACTTAATTAAGTACAAACAGATTCAGTTGCAATTGAATCTTCAGTTTTTTTCAATTTCTTCGAGCATTCCTCTACTTCACTTTTTAACTCACGCAGTTTTCTTTTCTTTGCATTATTTGCTTTGCTGTAATATACGAGTAATGTTACCTTAAAATGCAATAATCATTAAAATCAAAATGTTACTAATAAGGGACTTGAAACATAACTGGCAAAATGTGGGTGTACTATTAGATACACCTCTGCCTAACCCTTTGGGGATTAAAGGCATGATGTTATTTTATGCATCTGTAAGTTATAGCACTAATACCTAAATTGGTGAATACAGAGTAAACAGTGTCAAGTAATCTTACTAATATTATAAAGAGGAAAGATTTGTATTTTTGTGTGGGTGTGTGTATGTTTGTAATGAATAAATTCAAAAACTACTGTGCCGATTTCAAAAATTTTTTCACCATTAGAAGGCTACATTATCCCTGAGTAACATAGGCTATATTTTATCCCAAAATGTTTAAAAAATAAATGTCCACCCGTGCCAACCCGGGACGGGCCGTTAGTGTTATATAAAACTATATGTATCAAATTACCTAGGAAATGACCAAAAGTATATAGAAGTTCCAATTTTCTCCGAGTCCACAAGATGATCATCCACTAGGTTCTGAACTACCTCTTTGACTGATTGCATTGTGATACCCTTCTCTTTTGGTGCTATCTTTTCTAATTCCTAGTTTGAGAATGTTTAATATGTGATTAGTTTTACAAATAAAAGTTTCAAGTCAAGATAGGTTTTTGCTAAGGCAAGACAACCATAGCCATAGATCATGAATGCTCATCATTTGTGACTGCTAGGCATGATTAAGATTGAAATCGCAATGATGGATGCAGGCTTGTGAAACAGAACAATTGTTATACAAAATGACATAATCACCTTCAACTGAAAGAAATCTTTACTGTTATGGAATATCTCCAACATCCTTATCTTCTTTTCTTCAGCACTTAAACCTCGTTTCTTTGACATTTTTATTACAGTGACCCGGCTATGAAACAATTCCTTCTTCACCTTGATGAGACGCTAGCTCTTGGCAGGAAGTTTATTCTTCAAGACCTGGATGAGACACATCTGTTTATATCTGCAGATATAGTGGAGACACTGCAAGCTCGTGTAGATGATTTGATGGACCAACTTAGTATACCAGTACACGACAAAGGAATGTAAAATGGCTTCAGGTTTAAGAGGTAACAGGGATACGGAGAGAAGAAAAATTCTCGATGATGCTGCGAGGAAGCGCAGAGCTAGAAAAGCAGTTGAGGCACTCGAGCAAGACAATTTCCATGAAGACCCACATGCTGACCTGGTTATGTCGAAGAAGGTGCCGAAGTTTGCAGATTCCAATGAAAAGCCAACAAGAAAGAAAAAGACCAAGAGTGCAGAATATTATAAGATGCGATTTCGGAAGACTTTCGCGCAGTTAGTTGAGGAAGATGCGAGTTTTAGACCTGACCCGCCGAATTATCTATCTGCGCAAGTTCCACCTTCTAAGTAAGTTCTAAATAGGATCAATTTAATTTAGCAGTTAGTTAACAACTTGCTGATTAACTTTTTTTTCTAGTCGATGGTATCTAGTTTTTAGATCAGCTGGGTCCAGTACGTGACCACGTTAATAGCAGCATCAGTGGCATACATTTGATCCCGGAGCAAGTGGGTGGCATCGGCACTGCACTCCCATTTTGTGTGGAACAAGTTGATAATCCACCATTTTGCCAAGTAGTTTTTGACATGTTTGATCTGACTAACTGATTCTCTGACTACCTATTCAATATTGATTGAAATTTTCAGCCAGTGATTAAACATCTAAAACTGGAATCTGACTTCAGTTTTGTACTTAAACTTAAACAAATACTGCCATAGGGACTATTTTTGTTGCCATTGTAAAGTAAGGATCAATATAGGTAGGTACCTACATAAACAATAAACATACTTACAAAGTAAAGATAGATAAAATTCGAAAAATATTTTCGGGTAAGTACTAATAGAGCAGAAAATAAGACTTACACTATGAGAAGTGACCTTAGCCAGACATGCGAGACATAACAGGCAAAAAAAGACTAATAACTTTAATAGTAAAACTATATTTTATTAGTTGTTACAAAACTAAGATTTTTTTTTAATTGAGCTAATAGCAAGTTAAAACAAAAATAATTCTATAAATATATAATATACTTACTAGGATTACAATCAGATTAATTTAGTAGGTAACTACATTATTTACTACACTTACTACTTGTTGAAACTAAGATGTTTATGGAATAAATCGCTCTAATATTTTTTTTTTGTGTTTTACAGATTTCCCGATCGACATTTCTGTGCAGTTTGTGGTTTTCCATCGAACTACACTTGCATACCTTGTGGAGCACGTTACTGTTGCGTCCGCTGCTTGGGAACACACTTAGACACGAGATGCCTCAAATGGACTGCTTAATTCAACATAATTATAGTATTAAGTTTCAGAATTAAAAATTTCTGCTTTTATCAAACTTTTTCAATTTCCACTCAGTCTCAAATTGGTTTCCCGCTAAAACACTAGATTGTCAAGTGACAAATGAAAATCAAAATGTTGTTCGAAGTTTAAAATGTTAACCTTATAGAACTGTTTTACTTTAAGCGAAAAAAGAGGAAAACTTGTCATAGTAATTAACTAAACATGTGTAGAATTTGTTTTATTGACAAGAAAAACATTGTGTAAGAAGGAGAATGTAAAGCAAATTTTTTATCCTGTCATAGTTAAATTATTAAAACTTGGCTTTAGCGCCATCTATGAGGGAATAGTGGTAGTACTGACAAGTTGGTACAGAGTCACAAGAAGTGTTGCTACTCGCCACAAGATGGCAGTGCACGACAAGATTCTTTGTAAAAGTAATAAAGATGGTGGTTCCAAAACATATTTCCAAGGAATGGGAATATATCATGCTATACGGGTGACTAAGACTGCGTTGTGCGGAGCGGAAAGGAGACCTGCAAGATTCACCAGAGAGACGAAAAGTGATTAAAATAAATAATCGAAAACCCGACTGCAAAAAAGATAATTTAAAAGAATGCACTAAAAAGAGAATAGAAAACAACATCAAAATAAACTCAACTTCGGTTTAACAGACTACATAATTATATTATAAGCTGAAAGCCTAGGTTATATATCCGCATTCAGTTTAGTATAAAGCGGAACCTATTCGGTTTATAATTTGCAATTGGGTCCCGTCTGCTACTAACTACTGGTAAGATACGCGCGAAAAGCATGACCCTTCCTTGTCAGTCGGGTAAAAAACCAATGATAAAAAAGTTTTTTTTCTTGTAAAATACTTTTACACGTCAAAATTAACTTATGTTTTTAAAACGAAATGGGCTCGGGCGTTTCCTTTCCAACTACTCTGAGATGAAACATCCGAAACCAGCTCAGAGGTCACAGTCTCTTTTCAAGTCCACGCGTAAGCAAGGATTCTTGGTCTGCGAGAACCATGTAAATTAGTGACTGACGTGGTCTTTGGACGAAAGAACCACATAGATTTTAGTGGACCAGTATCATTGCAAGCATTTGTCGGTAATCGTGTAGCTCAACTCAAAACTTAAGGAGCTCATCAATCAGATTGGTCGGTCTCGGTCCCCACACGTCTCCGCACCGCTCCGCTCATCTCCTCTTTGGAGAAAACTAAACTTAACAGAGAGCCAAAAGTACCTACAACGTTAAGACTGTAATCTTACTGTAAGATGGATGTTTGTTAAACTACTGAACAGATTTGGATGAAAGTTAGCCCACAGACAAGTAGTTTATAACCTGGATTAACGCGTAATAACGGATCCTTTTTATCCTGATTCGCGGGCGAAGCTACAGCCATAAATTAGTCCGGAATAAAAACGGTTTGCATCATCATCATGCATGCGAAAGACGTTCTTACTAGTTAGGTATGGTCTTGATTTGTACAATGGTCACCCACCTATTGACTGACCGCAGCAAACGCAGCTTAACCTGGCAGACTGCTAACAACAGTGCAGTTGTTAGCTATTTCGACAAGAGACCGTTGCCATTGCCGTATTGATATTTGTATTATTACAATAGCATGTGAAAAAGGAAGTAGGGTGGTATTGGAGCATCTGTCTGTTGTACAACAACGCTATTATCATTCAAGGGGGGGAGGGGAGGGGGCAGATAACGGAACACGTGCCACAAAGTCTACATGGAGGGGACTGGGGAACCATGCCTACAGCAACTCTCATTATAAAAATAATGTAAAAGTACCTTTAACGAAGCCGAAAGGCACTTGTTCTCTCTGTCATTGCGATATTTTTTTTGTTCTAGATCATACCTAGGAACCTTCTAGTTACGGAGATATTGGGGGTCAAAGTTGTAACTTTTTCACAAGTTTTTTTTAAATATTATAACTTTAGGTAAAGAACTTTAAATACCTCTACGACTCTCGTACTATTCAATGCATCCATCAGCACAATGTTTTGAGTGCGTTACATTGAGTCCTACCGTAAAAAGTGATTTATCACCTCACAAAAAAAGTGCTGTTTTACATCCGTAACCTCTCTAATCCAGGTCCAGTTGAAAACCAGCGTCAGGCACTAGTTGCCCGGCATTTTGCTGAACTGGGCCTATTTGGCGCAGCCGTGAGGCACAGTGTTAATTTTTTTTTTTTTTTTTGTTTAGTTTTAAGTTTTTTTTTTTTGTCTTGTATTATTTTTGTTTTATATTGTGTGCACTTGTGGCATGTGCCAAATAAATGTATTTTCTTTCTTCTTTCTTTCTTTTCTTCTTACCTAGTTTCGCAGCAATCATTTTTGCGTAGAGTTACTTAGTTCGATGTACAGAATACTTGGTTGACAGCTTCGTGAAGGGTCCGTTTACACCTTGTATGCAAGGCTTTGTGCAAATCAACAGCTACCTTATTGCAACGACAATAAAATTCACTGTCATCCTGACAGAACTTGTCAATGGAAGCAACTCAACACCAATCTTATAGTATTAGCAGTAAAGATCATTGTGATTTGACGGTGAAGACAAGTGAGAGGTAAACATATTGTGAAAGGACATTAGTGGTTTCTCTAGCTACTAAAATCACCCTTTACCTTCAAATACCTACCTACTAATCACCTTGTTATAACATGAAGGTGATATTGTTATTTTAGGATTACTGTAGTATGGCTGAGGAGTTCGTGGCTAAATAATTACAGCCGCACAGGTCGATCTTCAAGTTCAAGGTCAAGTCGCGCTTGCCAAGATCGGTCAGTGGATGGGTGACCATCCATTACATTCCTCTGTGCCTCGGAAAGCACGTTAAGCCGTTGATCTTGTCCGTCGTTTGTTGATATTTGACAGTCGTTATAGGTAGTCAGTGACCCGATAACAACGAATCTAACCAGGGGGTATCGTAGTACCCAGTGCTAACTAGGTTGTGGGGGTCGGATAGGCAGTTGCTCCATGTAAATTGCTATTCAGCTGCATCCGGTTAGACTGGAAGCCGACCCCAACATAGTTGGGAAAAGGCTTTGCAGATGATGACTGTGGGTACCCTACATATTCTTCTTACTTTTTAATTTTTTATGCCTTTTGATAGGTACCAAAGACGAGTAAGGTAAGTATGCTTGTCGACAAAAAAGAACTATCGTTTCGAACTTCTGTAACTTTTACTATTAAGTATTCTGTGCTTCTGTATCAATATAATATTCTGTCTTCAAAGGATTAATGTACCTATTTGGGTACGTTTTCATAACCTAGGTACTGCCTAACCTACATTTTTTCCTAAATAAAAACGCGTAGTTGGAGTTTCAATTTTCAGCGTTTCGTCTTAGATGGACTACAATTAAATTGTTTTCAATTGATTTTATCAGTCATTCATGTACAGTCGACAGCACATCAAGTTACGACAAACTGTCAACTCCAAATGATTTTAAACCACAAAAGTCTCAATGTTATTAATTTTTTTTTTTTTTATGCAATCACATTTGCTAATTAATCTAAGTTTTTTTGTAATTTTCTAACTTTGTGTTGTGTCTGGGTCACCAAGATACAGGCTGTGCCTTGTTTGGGACCCGCTTTTTAACCTGTCAGTAATCTGTTGTGTAAGTTAAAAAATGAATTAAATGAATTTGAAAATAAAATCGAATGAGAAAATTTGACAATTTGTGGTAACTTGATGCGCAGGCGACTGTACTTGGTTGGTTGATCTTTCTGATATTACTACCCTTTGACAGGTCGATTTTCTATCTTCAGTTATTTGTCAAAAGTGTGCGATGTTCGCTCAAACGTTTTTTACGTCCGGTAGGGTCCTATTCTTTGCTCTACTGTGGTTCTTATAAAGGTAAATGAAACATAATAAATTATTTAATTGTGTACTTCACTTCTTTTATTTTTCTGCTTTATCTCTAATTATATAATTTCAAATATTTTTTAATGCACCATAGGAAACTGTATAGATTTTTGTTACCTTTCAATTTATTAAAATTCCAAAAAATTAAATATCTTGTTCAAAATTCAGAGCATTTTATTTCCGAGTAGATAAGAAAAAGATCCTTATTCGGTAATTTTATATAAAATGAAAGGTTCAAATTAAACAATGCCAAATAGTGTAATAAGCAGTGATCGGAGTAGGTAGATTGATTTTTGGTACTTGTATCATAAATGCACACAGAAAGAATAACATGGATAAGCCATTTTTCCGGAAAGTAATTCCGGTATTTCCGGATTCAATCAAATATTGTTAATGTTGGTAGTGATAATTATTACTACTCAATTCAAAATTTAAAGGAAGGTATCAAAACTAAATTAATTCATTATTTATCTGTGGAATAATAAAAACAAACACACCAATAATCCACCAATTCCGGAGGAATGTCCATAGTAATATATACATTTCGGATCAATGACCCCAGTTCAATCTACCTACTCCGATCACTGGTAATAAGGTCTGCAATTTAAAAAAAAATCAGTTTTAGGTTACAATTTTCACGTCAGACTTACCAAATGTGATGTTTTTATCTTATAATTACTTTATTTACAATAATTATTGTATCACAATACAGGATTCGTTCAAGGCATTTCAACTTCCCCACAAAAAAGAAACATAAGAAAGGCTGAACTCAATGAAAAATCAATTTAAACTCATATCTACTATTTAGTAACAACATATCCGTTGATGCCTTGACTAATTTTAAACCAGAAAAAAAAAACAGAACAACTACGACCGCTACTTAGTACCTATTTACATTTTAAAACTACTATTTACAAAATGCAACATTTTTCTTAAACTAAATAAAAATTATACAGTTCTCACTTAAATTACTGACTCGATTGTAATAAATATATCGTATTAAAGCCATAAATACATAGATTTTAAACAATTTTTTATATTTTTTTCGCCTTATTTAATACTGGACTGAGGAATGGTAAACATTATGAAACGCATTTAATTTTCCAAAAACTTGTTTTGAAAATAGAATTGTTCTTAAACTGTTTTTTTTTTCTAATTTACTGGTTACTGGGCACGTGACAATATTGTTCCACATTGCCAGCCCTGTCTTTATTTTTAGTTTAGGTAATTAGTAATAGTTATTAGTAGGAATCGTTAAAACCCGAGATCTGCCTAAGATGAACGGAGGTGAAATAGGAACTTGGTCATTTGTATTGGGCCGATTTTCTGAAAGAGATGAAAAGTCGAATAGCGTTTTACGACTTCAATGAAATCTTAATTAGAGAATCGACTGCTGATTAAATTCAAGAAAAATCTACAAGATAGATAGGTTTATCTAGATATTAATGCTTTCCAACAGTGTTGTATAAAGGGTGTAAACAGACCCTTAACGAAGCCGAAAGGCACTTGTTCTCCCCATCATTGCGATCATTTTTTTGGTTTGAACCATACCTGGGAACCTTCTAGTTACGTAGATATTGGAGGTCAAAGTTCCAATTTTTCCATTTTTTTTTAAACCGCTTTCAAAGGTTTAATTAACTCCATGACCCGTTTACTATTCAAAGCATCCATCAGCACTAAGTTTTGTGTACGTTACATTGAGTTTTACCGTAAAACGTGATTTTTCACCCCAAAAAAAAAGTCGTTTCCCCGCAATAATTTTTGCGTTGAGTTACTTAGTGCTTGGTTGACGGCTTCGTGAAGGGTCTCTTTACACCTTGTATATTTATCAAACATAATACGCCAGGCAGTTTGAGATTCATATTATTGAATGTTTTTAGATCTAAGCTTTGCTATGTACCTAGAAAATTTTAACTATATAAAAACGATCTTGACTTTAATAACTTGCGTCCTTAGTCTGTATTACTTATCTCTTATACCTTAGGAATTTGACAGACAGTGTCTTTTAAAAACATTCCAATAGAAATGCATAGTTATTGTTTTCATTTACCAATATTATTGTCGTTTTTGTACTAACTTAGCGCAAAGAGAATAGGCTTCGCAGGACGGTTTTAATTGAAACGCGGCAACCATAATCGGTCTCTGATATTTACTTCTAATTTTAAAAACTAAACTTCTATGATTCTGGTTCTCTTTGCTGTTCCTTTATTTGACAATATGAATACTACCAAAGGTATTAAAGATGTATCTAAGTACTTAGGTAGGTAAGTACTAATTTTAAGTGAAGACCACCACATTAGGTCGTACACACGGCGACACATCAAGCTATACATTTCCAGTATAACATGGCCTCGCTTTATATAGATCTCCCGTACAATGAGAGATCCGCATAAACTAGTTTTGTATAGCTTGATTGGTCGTCTTGCGCACCATGTTGAGTGAACGATCCAGAAACCGATTACGATTTAACAAAAAGTTAATTCGATCACTTCAGTCCCAAACGTTTCACGCGTCATCCTTCTTCTTTCTCAACTTCCCCTCGGTGTGTATCGTATGCGTCACTTGATCCACTGCCGTCGACAGGTCAGCTTCGGGGTCTATTGCTGCCGACAACGCCGCAATGTACGCGCACGCTATCCGTAGAACCGATAACTTGGACAGTTTCTGGTTGTGGCTGTACGCAGGAACTGACCGCCGCAGCGTGTCGAAGGCGGCGCTTATCGTGTGCACTCTGGTCCTTTCCCTCGCGTTCGCTTCTATTCTCCTCTCTCTGGTCATGTTCTTGTAGTTCCTCTGTTCCCTAGGCTTCGATTTGTCTTGGTAAGGCTCTACGACTCCAGGGTGTGGAGGGACCCTCGGCGGTCCAGGCGGCGGTGGTGGTGGGGGACTAGGTGGCGGTGGCGGCTCCAGCGGCCTCCGCCTTTGCCTCAAAGGGTTAGTCTCAGTATTCTTGACCAAAGATAGGGGTTCTCTCTGTGGTTCCTCGGTAAAAGACCACGGCCTGAAAGGGCTGGCTGATGTGTCGCTTTCGGGGCTGTTCAGGTCTTCTGTGGAGTTGAGCCGGATGCGTTTCTTGGGTGGTTGTGACCGGGTGGGCGTGCGCGGTCGCTTGCCCCGCGAGTCGGTCTCCACGAGCCGCACTCCGGAGTCATCTGAGTGCGCCGGGCCCGAGCACGAGTCGTCGTCGTCGCCGCCCGACACGAAGCCAGCATCTCGCTCTAATATGCGATCTGAAACAAATAGAAATAACTGTTAGCATTTTATGGTAGTCGATTTTCCAACGAAATTTTTGGGAATTGAAAACTGGCATTTAAGGAGATACAAAGTTTTCAATTAAATTGTAGACGTCAACCAAAATAATTTAAGGAAACCTTTGAGGGCGTTCAAATGAGTAATGCTCAGTAGCCAAATATAACACTCTTAGTCTTCTATTCATAATTTGCGGCAAATACGGCCATTGGTTAATTCTAAAGCGTTATTTTAGAACTTATCCTATTAGTGCAAGTTATGATCGCGGCGGGAGCTGCGCGGGCGCACAAACGGCGCCGACGCTCGTTATAGAGCTACGATGTGACTTGGGCCTCAAGCAGCGTGGAGCTATGAGGTGAGAATATGTGCTGACACCTTTGTGGTTCACATCGATGTATCGTTGTTTTAAAAATAAAAAGTCAGACCACAGCTGATTCAACTTTCATATAATATTATCATGTAGATGAAGAATATAGGTAATATAGTAAATATACTCTTTCTTCCTATATAATTTGGTTAAAGTAAGCATTTCTTTATCACAGCATCACGAAATTATACGTAAGATTTTTTTTGTTAATTCTTTCAGTCAGTTTCCCAGTTTGTGGAATGCTTCTAGGTTCTACACAAAATCCAACTTAGATTGACTTAAAAATGTTTAAAAAAATCCAGGAAATTGAGGAGGTATCTTCTAATTCGCTAATCTTACAGCCCCACCCTATATTATACGGAGAGGGTTCACGACTCGCCGAGTCGTCACTTGCCCATCGAACTTGGACCGTGGTCGACTTTGATTATTAATATAATATAGTATTAATTAGACCTCAGATGCGCTGTTATTCAACGTTTACTTTAAAAAACGTTACTTTTTGTATAATTATATGAAGAGGGTACTTGGCATCATAGACATAACTACAGTCATAGATAATCCTCTTGATACGGTTCTAATTTACTTTGAGATGCGAAAAAAGAAAAATACCTATCTAACTACTTGTTCTAAAAAATCAAATTCTTTTACTAGTAGATAATTAATTACCTATGTCGAATTAGTACGTTAGCACACTATACTTTCGCATTTGGTAATACTAGCCAACCCTCACAAGCTTCGCCAAGTGACGGGATTTTCAAACAAATTTCGTCCCCATTTCACCCGGTTAGGGGTTGAATTTTCCAAAATCCTTTCTTAGCGGATGCCTACGTCATAATAGCTACTTGTATCTATATGCCATTTTACCCCGATTGGCCGGTGATTTCAGCTGTGCTTTGATAGTCACTCAGAACAATCGATTTTATACGTAGGTATCGATTATTGCAACTCATAATAATCGATGTTTACTTTAATAGTGTGTATTTCATTTAGACACCTGACGGCTGCTCGTATAGAATTACAGAATCTACGACCAGAAATAGAATTTTATTGTTCTGTTAGCGATCGGTTTTCATTGGAAATACCCAAACCAAATCACTGAATTTTTAATCTTTACCAAAGATATAAATGTGGATATCGACTTTTTTCTAATAAAATCGCTTGTGGATAGGACAAGGTTGTGTGCGTCGAGCCAGTCGCTTGGCGCCGGCGCCTGCGCACGTGACGTCATCAAGTGACAACGCTGCACATGAGAGCACAAGTCTCGGATAAATTACAAGATAGATGTTGGGGTCCTGCAAAATACATCTTGAAATGCAAAAAAAGAACAACCGCTTATTTTATTTTAAAGGATCCCTTGTAGTTTCGCAAAACTTATCTTGTAACGGGCATTTTCTTCTGGTTTCTTTTATACCATTATTATCTAGTGCAGACTCTTACATTCACTACGTAGTTTACATGACTATTTTAATCTACATATCGTAGAACTCTCTCGATGATTGTTCAACCAGTAGTCGAGTTGCCAACAAGCAATTTGAAATTGGAAATTTTCAGAGAAAATGTTTTGGGAGGACATGTTCACGGGCTTTCGTTCTTACGCAAAAATCTTTACATCTTTTCAAATACCACTGAGAATAATCTCATGTGTGTCTAAGAATATTGTGTTGGTATGCATGTATTTATTAACTACATACATAAAACAGGTTTGAGTCCATATGGGCAGGCGCGGAGCGATTGTTATTTTATCATATTATTTTACATGGTCCGCATTCCAAACTTAAATATTCGTATTTATCCATTCGAACGATTAACTTTTTTTATTGATCACGGTTTTTCCAAATATAATAAGTTATTAGCTGGCGAAATTAGAAAAATAATAACAACACAATATGTTTTTTGTCATAGCAATTATTTTATGTGATCGTTTATTAGACTGTAGCCGTAGGTACCCAAAATAAGTATATTAAATAAGTGAAATTCAGAAATTTTGGAGACGATTCGTCCATTGTGATAAATACTAAGTACTTTCTAAATTAACACTTTTTTTAACCCTAACTTAGAATTAGAAGCAATTTGATCAATCAGGTTCCTAAAGTTCAAAATTAACTGTCACTATGAAAGACCTTCCGTTTAAAACTTTGGCTTTAAAAAAAGCGAAAAAGGTTAATTAGATTAACAAACTGACATCCTTAAATCTGATAGGTACACCTACCGCTAATTTATTATAGCTATAAAATAAGGAAATACATATACTAAATTAGTAACGCGACCATTTTAAAATTTACTGAAGTTTATTAATGGCGCCAATCGTATCTGTCAAATGCTTGTCACGTCACAGATATACTTTTTAGGAAATACAATAGTAATGACATCCGTAACCCTTACATGCCGAGGCGCTAGTGAAGCGAACACTTACTAATACGTATAATCGTACATTCTTAATGGTCGCGCTACCGGAATTAGTTTATTGCTCATAATCGGGTGGTCGCGGCGCCGGAGAGGCGTTCCAACTTAACAAAATATTTTACCATTCAATTCAAGAAAATCACGCCAATCTAAACTCTATCGTTACGCGTTACAGCTGCCACAACCGTAATCGATTGTAAACAAACGTTCTAACTCGACTAAGTCGCGCTCACGAAGCTTCTCACACTACAGGTGTTTTGATACAGATAAAAAAGATTGGATAGAACTTAGACAGCACCGCCTACGTTTGATCGAGGTTTTAATCGTTATAGAGAATTTCTTTGTGTCTCTCTAATGAAAAATGTATGGTTAGGTGGGCCGAAGAATATTTAAGAGAAGTCGAAATTTTCGTGATTGGAATCCATTTTGGTTGAAAGTTCGTTTGCAGATTAAGCTTTGTTAGCAACTATACCTAAACATTTTCTATTTTATTTCTTTAGCCGGATGTAAGTTTAATACGTAACCCGTGTTCAGAGAAATGCTTGAACAAACGATAAAAATTCAAATTCATTGTGATTAATAGCTCGCATGTAAATTTTCGGGACGCCGACAATATATCATTGAGGTTCAACAATAAAATAAGGTTTTGGGCCGTAAGGGTCCGAGACTCCGAGCAGCTCATTACGTCCCTCCACGGCGCGGTGTTAAAACAAAGAGTTGTGGCGCCCTCAGAGCGGCCGCGCCGCGCCGAGGACCTCTTGCCTTTGAATGGGTGTCGATCTCATCAGATAAACCTCCACCATGCGTTTAGATACCGATCTGGCGCCAAATTTCACAGAAACCGAACGCGTCCGGGGAAAAAGTGTTTGTTTTTCGAACACGGCCAGACTTTTTTATTACATTTGAGTGCAACATTAGGTGCACGTCTTGACAGCCTGGAATAAAGATTTAAAAATGTTTCTCTAATGAGATGGGCGTCAGAGATCTTGATTATGTGAAGAGTACAATTGTAAGTTGTAACATAATTTAAAGAACTTGAGAAAAAAGGTACAGCGTAATGCACTCAAAACGATAAAATCAGACCACAAAATAGAGATGTGCCTATGTATTTGTCGGTGTAGTAATCACGGGATTTCGTTTACGTGACTATACCAGACGAAATGAGAAATTGATGAGCGGTCACTTGATAAAAAAAATCAGACTAATTTGTCGTGTCCGCACTGGCATTCGCACGGTGCTCTAAGCTTAATGTATGAGAAGTCGTGATGTACGACTTTCACCGAACAAACATTACGAATGGCGCCGCGCCGTGGGCACGCCTAGCGCCTGTGCAATACTGTGCTACGATTAATCCATTAAATTTCTAAACTATTTATTTTTAATAAATTACCCAATGATTTGAGAGATGTAATTTTTAGCCGCGAATGACATAGGTTTACGTAACTGTCATAGCTTTATTATTACCTATTTTTAGCCGGAAATAGTGAAAAGTGCATAGAATGATCTACTTTTATTAAAAGGCAAATTAACTGGAAATTATCAAAGAAAAACCAGTTTTCGTCACCGAAGAAATGAGCAGTTTCTGAATTTCAATCAAATAGGTGGTCAAGGAGGTGTTCTAGCCCCGGGATCGGATCCCGCAATCCCGGCGGGATCGTTACATTAGTCACGTATGCGACGCGCCTCGACGGCGGCGCTTGGCGCCATTCAGTCGCCGTTACCTATGAAGTACTATTAAATACCGCTTCTTTAACCATGAGGAGCTAATTACAATACATTAAGTATTACCTATGCTATATTAAATACATTCGCAATCGGTCCTAACTTCTGGGAATGTGTCAAATATCAATGGTCTCAGGTGACGGAGTTCCCGCGGACACCGTGAATTTTATAGTGGAGGGGTTTAGCCTACTTAGACACAATCATATCATTAGGTGCACTATCTAAACATTGGTAAGCAGCATGAAAGGAATTTATTTCATTTCAAGTCGTTGTAAAATAAATCGTTACTACACTCCTGAAAATTAATCGATTAAAGTAATCGTTTAGTCGATTATTTTATTTTATCCAAAATCCGAAATTATTATTAATAATAAATACATGATGTATTTTTTAAGGAAAATAACTTATTTATAACTGAATTAATAACTATTTACAGAATTATTGACATTGCTAAAAAAGCCGCGAAGTCGAAGTGAGACTAGAGAGACCGTGTAGAAAATGGAGGGACGAGCTGGACAAAACTAAAGACCAGTGGTCCACATTGGTCCTCGAAAGAACTAGTCATGGACCTTTGCCCAGCAGTGGGATGTCGCAGGCTAACAGTACCAGTATCAGCAATAACTATAAGTCAGTCTACTGGCATGGCCGCCGATTGGGATTCGATTACATATTCACACGGGGGGTTGCGCTTCGAAGAAATTTCGTGCAATCGATCCGGATACCTACCTGAAATGCGTCTTTCATTTGACTTGAGTGCTACTACTCCTATTTAGCGAAATGATAATGTTTTAACTGTTTGTTACAAATGCATTATGAAGTAGGTACAGGTGGGAACCGACGTTGTTATGATTTTTAACCGATTTCTTAAAAAAAAGGTGGAGGTTATGTATTCAGCCGTCATCTTTTTTTTACATAATATGTTTATTGTTCTAGCGACCCATAAAAATACAATTAATTTATTTCAGGTCATTGACCCATATTAGTTACAATCAAATACTTTTGTCACTTTTACAGGCAGATTAACTATTTTGGTTAAATTAATAAAGTTAATTAAATGACGTAAAAATATGAGAAATAAATAAATGTCAGATCAATTGCCTTAACTTTAATTAAATACTTTAAACGTTGGTTTGGTCTTGGTGCTTGCAATATCTAAGTACTGTCGAAACACCGAACTCTTTATTAGCAGACAAAAATACATTACTTACATAATAAAAATACTTAATAATAATTTTTATAACGGAACAGCCGGTACAACTGAAAACATTTTTTTCCGATACCAAACGTACGTATTACAGCATTTATGTTATAACGTCGGCAAGCGCCCCTCGTGTTGAAAAATAGTGGGACCATTGTTACCAACTGTTCAAACATTGCAACTGTAGTGTCCGCTGGAGTCAAAATACCCATTGTTTTATTCAATGTAGACACAACACTGTGTCTGTGGCACCTGGTATCCACGTGCCTACAAAAAAGTATCATGAACTTTTTACGAGGTAGGAAATCTAGTTGTTACTGCAGTAGATTTAAAATTTAAAAAAAAATCTTTTAGTAACACGTTGTATAGATGCAGCGTCAAGTACTTGGACAATCTTATATATTTTTTTCTAATAAAATGTTACATAATTTATGCATAATTAATTAGGTCTAATTAATTACCTACTTACTTTAGAGTTTTTTCTGAGAAACTTGCCATGACGCGAGCGTTTCTAGCATAATACTATTGTAAGTGGTATAATATGTCATGAAGAAAATTAATCATGTTGTTGCAGTTGTTGTTGATGTTCCTACGCCTTTATTATTAGGCCCGCATTGCTGCTGTGGATTAATCTCTTTTTTTAGTGTTTAAAGCACACTACCAAAGGCCCAAACAAAAATCAAGTACATAGGCAAGGCTCGCTTCGTCACTGAAAATCGCTTGCATTTAAATACTGTCTGGCTTTCGTATAATTTAAATCGTTATTTATTTAAAATATATTGATATTTTTTTAAATAAGTAAATCTGAAACGATGCGTCGAAGGCAGCAATAAAAAAATATTTCAATTTCAAAGTAACTTGGCAACATTTTTTTTTGTCATTTTCTATACGATGTTTAATGGATAAAACCACCTGGTTGGTATTAGAAAAATTGCATCGCCGTGACATTTTGGCAGAAGTCATTTGTTTCTCAACTCCGATGGCCTGGATTTGAATAAAACCTAGACTTGCGCATAGAATTTTGTCTAAAAAAGTGCCACATTATACTTTGGAGGGGACCAAACGTGGTACAGTTAGAGTGAAAAATATGCACCGAGGTCATTTTTCAAACTTCACAAACAACTTTTTACGGCAGCGATATAAAATTTTAAGTTACACGTTTTTGATAAATTACTTATTTTTATCAGGAAATGTTTTATGATCGGAACAGATGTATGTATTAGGTATTTTCGGGGGTGATTGTACTAACCTATTTATGCGGGCTGCGGGGTTAATGCGATGTTAATACACTCAGCGGCACGGAATGTGGCCCAAACTTAAACAAACCGATAACAGGCGATTTTGATATCGCGTAGAAGAATTTCAAGTGGCAGTTTGTCAGGACGTTTGTTTTTGTTAATTTAAGAGGGTAAGCACTTAAATTTGTTAATTTGTTTCATTTCTGTGACACTTAACGTTAGTTCGTTACTGGAACGCACAAGACACGGGTGAGTTAAAACTCGATATTCAAATGATCGTGCATTTTAATCTTTATTGTTTTATTTTTTAATTAATCTGTAGTAATTTATGCTTCCAGAATTGGAACATAATGCCTCTAACTTCAGCTCAAGTTGCTCAAGCTGTGTTGCTTCGGAGTCAGGGGCGAACACAGCGAGAGATCGTTGAAACTTTAAATGTACCGCGTACAACTCTCAGGTACGCCTTAACAAGGTACGACCAGACCGGCCTTTACACGAGGAGACCTGGAAGTGGCGGTATTAGGTGTACATCAGCGCGAGATGACCGATTTATCGCTCTCGCAATTTTGAGAAATCGGTTCCTTACTGCGGTTAAAATACGGTAGCGGCTACAAACGGCAAGAGGGGTCAACGTTAGTGAGCGGACAATAAGAAGGAGAATGGAGGAACGGGATCTGCGTGCTCGAAGACCAGCGCGAGGTCCAGAACTGCTCCGGCACCATCGTGTAGCTCGACTTCGGTTCGCTCGCGAACACGCAAATTGGACACACGAGCAGTGGAGTAAAGTTCTGTGGACTGACGAATGCAGAGTGGCCCTAAGAGCTCCAGATGGCCGCGAACGTGTGTGGAGAAGGCATGGGGAGAGGTTTCTGCCAATAACTACCAGGCAAACCGTCAGTTTCCATGGTGGATCAGTTATGGTTTGAGGAGGGATCTGTTCAGACGCACGCACAGAGTTGGCAGTAGTTGCAGGTCGTCTAACGGCAGTGCGCTACATTGAAGAGATCCTTCAAGAACACGTTCTACCATTCATGGGATTCATCGGTAGCGAAGATTTCATCTTAATGCAAGATAATGCCCGACCTCACACTGCACGTTGCGTGGATGATTACCTGTCGGAGGTGAGAATTAACAAATTGGAGTGGCCGGCACGAAGCCTAGACATGAATCCCATAGAACATGTCTGGGATATGCTTAAAAGACGCATCCGATCCAGTCCCAACCCTCCAGAGACTATCAGTCAATTAAAAACCGCTTTGGTGGCCGCCTGGGAAGAAATACCCCATGTGGACATTAAAAACATAATCCACAGCATGCCTGACCGCATGCAGGCGGTCATCAGGGCCAGAGGTGGAAATACCCGCTATTAATTTTAAGTACCATAGCTTTATTTTGTAAATTTAATTGTAAAACATTTTTTTTAAACTTAGAGCTTTATGTCTTTTTTGTAATTTTGTAAATTTTTAATAAAGTTAACTCACTTTTGTTAATTAATCATTCGCATTTAAGATTCAAATAAACATTTAAATAATACAACAAAAAATAACCCTGTTTTGCGTTTCATTTTTGATAATAAACCATATAGCGCGCTTGGGCCACATTCCGTGCCGCTGAGTGTATTACAAATGTGATGATTTTAAAAAACTGTCATTAATCTGCCTACTACTTGTTTTGCTTTCAGCATCATACTTAGCATGTTATGTGCATAAACTTATGTGAAGTTGTGGTGCAGATGTTTTTTGTGATCCTATTTTTTAAAAAAGGAAACAGATCGTGGAAAATTTAAGAACACCTTTACCGGACATTGTGGCAACATCGTTTTTTCACTCCTTGTTTCTGTTTGAACTTTCATTATTTTTAGCACGAACTTCTTGTCGGTACCTTCATACAAGGTCTTGTGTTGCTTAAACTCATGAAAATGATCAACTTTTACTATGGTACCCTGAAATCGGACATTACTGGCTATGGCATATACGTTCATATAACTTAACGGACAGTATGATGATGAGAACAATTGTTTGTTTTCATATCTCAGAGTTGGTCTCAGAGTACTTAAGAGTTGCTTATTTTAATCAGTAGGTACTAGTATGTCCATGTTTAACTTAACACCCTGTATACGCATTTAATTTTAGCATGCATTTATCCATATGAATGCTTTTGGTACAGCGATCTATGAATGATTTACTAGTTTATCTAGCTTAGCCTATATTGTAAGTCATGTTTTAGGATTCATATTCAAATACAAAAGTCTTGTCGTCATGCTAAAACTAGAAGGTATGCATAATCAATGATTTCCTTATGGACATTTTAATTTAATAACGACAGCGCGGCGCCGCGGGGACATATTTATTTATGAAATTAAAAACAAATTACAAGAAATGATTACATTTCACTGCAATTCATTGATCTTATAGAAATCAGTAAGCGTACGTTTTACATGGGTAATTAAATAAATTTTCGCACTGCTTTACTTTGAAATTATAAATTACATGCCGAATAAATAACCTCCACCTTCTAGAAGTCGGTTAAAAATTAAACAGAAATTGTATACTTTTACGTAACATCACGCCTGTTATCTCTGTTATGTAAACAATAGTACGCCCAATTTCCTGATAGAAAAACCCAATAACACTTTGCCCAATCCGGGAATCAAACCCAGGATCTTATAATGCACAGCATTGCACTTGCGACCACTCGAAATACGATTTTTAATTGCCGGTAGTAGAAGAATCTTGAAAGTACTTACGCTTAATTTTCAAGACATAACTTATTTATTTTATTCAGTGACATTAGTCAACGTTGGAGTGGCGTCAAATGTGCATATTCGACACAAACTGTTCCGCAAGAGGTGACCTCGTACAGGCGCCTGACTGACGATAAATAAATCACGTATAAAACGACAATTTCGCAGATGACCAACAACATTCTTCTAGGAGTCCAGATGCTCTTAAGTTTATCTATCTGGATAAATCTTCAATGTTCACTTCTACAGGGTTAAGTTTATTTTACAGTCTTTATGTCAATTTGCATTAGGGTCTACTAAAATTATAGTAATCCGTAGCTTGATGGGGGCCGAGGCTTTACTGGTGAAGGACGTGAGGATCTGCAACCGGGCACAAATCCAGACGCCCTGGCTGCTACTGATTAATTTCTGATGGAAGAACCCAATATCACTTTGCCCGACCAGGACGATCCAGGACCTCTCAAGCAATGAAGTCGAGGCTCTGTATAGGTCCATCACTTTCCCACACGAAGTGACATTGATATTGGTAGAGGTACTGGCCCTAGAAAGTGGAATATCCCACTTTACACCGAACACCAAATAAAAAACAAAGCACTATCTGTATATCGCATTACGTCATACTCAGCAGTAGGTGTAATCGGTTTGCATAATGAAAGGCGCCATCTCCCGGATTCGTCGCTTAGAAACAAGTTACTGCTAAGCGCCGTCTAAATTAGGCAGCCATTTATCTTAAAGTAATCTCGAATTCAGTCGGTTCTCGTTAGCGAATTAATGTAAATGTTCCGATTGGCGCTTGTGGAATGTGGTGACGCGCGGTCCTTGGATAAACATAATGTATAAACAAAAACACCAGCATAGTTCAAGTTTCTTTTCCTATGAGTAGGTACGTTTTATTGAGCCGTTGTAATTGTTATATTCTTCCGAATTATATCACTTCAAAGGAATTAGAAACTACTGACAACTTGACAACTTACTGCTAACATACTATCTGTTGAAAACAACAGACCCAGCGATGCATATATGAAAAAGTATCAATGAGATCTGACAATCCTTAAAGGTTATGTCAGCCAGCACCTCAAATGCGTAGACCGGGAGCATTCGCCCGTAATGTAGGTAACAATAGCAGTTCTGTACAAAATCGAATCTTGGAATGTTACATCGAGCACCTCTATACATTTAATTACTTAATAATCCATTGCTCCTTATACTTAAAAACATTTTTTTTCGACAATTAATATAACGCAATGAATACTGTTGAATTGCCAAAATGAAATGTGTGTGAAAAGGCCTCGTCACTGTCAGTACGTTACGCACCGGCTGCAGATTTCCATCGTCATCTACAAAATGTTGATTTTTGTATGTGTGGTCAAGGTTTAAATATTTATTATTAATTATATGTTTAAACATTCTCGTGTAAGATAGTGATGATGTCATTTGAAAAAATATTCCAAGTAATTGATGAAGATTCGAGTTTGATTCCGCGTGTAGCTAATACCCTAAGATATAGAGAAATAGGGTTCCTAGAAAAATTAGCATAAAATGGGTACGTATAAGTAAAGATAACTATGAATCCTATTTGCTCTTTATTACAAAAATTGATGCTGTACTATAATTATTCACTTAATTAACTTAATTGAGGTATTCTCTCTATCTCGTAAAGTTAGACTGTATAGCTCGGGGCTTTTAAACTTGATCAAAAGTTAATCGAAAATACTTCGAAGCTATTTTACTTCACTCAGTTAATTCCCAAGTAATTATAAAGCAGATAGGCGTGAAGCTGCGTAAGAGTGGCTTTTAGCGCCGCCCGAGAGCAATAACTAAACGTAACGAACCATCCGCCAATAGGAGAGACTCGTGCGCAACCAATTGAACTAACAGAATTATGGACCCACGAGAAATGTTTGTTTCGAAATTTAAAAAAGTTTTCGCCATCCATTTTTTTTTAAATTATGTCTCGTATTTTTTTAGTATCATCTTTTTTTATCGTTCTAGTCCATGTGATTCGTTTTCGCATCCAATAAAATATATAATTTTAACAATAAATGAAACGGAATAACTGTTGCAAAAAATCTAACAAATCCTTATCAAACAATTTTACACAACGCCATAAAAAAGTCGTATCCTGCGGAAACGTCGATATGAAAGCGCTAAAGAAATCTATACGATTTATAGATCGTGGTTGCGCCCACGCATGCTTCGAGCGTGTTTTACGAGTTTCATTTGTGCAAAGGCCTTTAAACGTTCAGCCTTGTGGCGCCTGAAGGAACATTACTAACTTAATTTAAATTTTAGGTCTGGTTTGCACATGCGACTAAAGCCATGGTTTAAAAATAAATGTTAACGTTATTTTCAGTCTTGCTATTTCTAAAATTATAGATACGTAATATTTTTAAGTCTTCTTTCTAAACGGCAATTTTTTGTCACATTTTTTTAATATCCGCAACACAAGGGAAGTGTGGCCGAGCCTTGTTTTTGTCTCTTTGCCCACCCGTTCGCTTCCTCTCTTTGTCCTCTACGAAGAATTTTTGGCTTCCCCACGTCAGCCCTTTAATATTAATGTATTTTATATGCAAAAATATGACCACTTATAAATATAACCACAAACTACATAAAGAAACATCTGGAAAAAATATTTTTATAACAATTGAAGTTGAACATCGTATAAAGGATATATTTTGACATTTTACCACTAGCCGGCACTCCGGTAATAGCTGAATATAAAACATTTGGCTTCCAGAGAACAGATGTGAAAAAGTGTTCCACGTTTGAAAAGACTTTATAAAACAATAGGGAATATGCATGTAATTTTTTTTTCACTTAAGTCAATAAAATACAGTACTATCAACCCAAGAAAATAATTAAAACTTAAGTTCAACTACTGCTTGTCGCTCAAAAAATAAATTAAACTCCTACAATTTTCTACGACAGTTCAAACGTCCGTGACTGTCGCGGCCATTCATGTCATGTTATGTGACGTCACTTACCTCTATCTGCCATGTTTACATCTAAGTTTTTACCCTTAATATATAAATTTTATTAATTGTATATGCTTTATTCAATCAAACATTGCAATAACAATATTATAATAAAATCTTAGAGAAACTTTAAGTACTTTTCAAATAAAAGTGTTTCTTTGACACATGGTATTTGACGTCACTACCGGCGATATCGAGGGGCGATGCGTTTTGAGTTTGCGTTCCGTTTCACCAAAAACACGCTACATAAAATATTAAATTGTAAAATAAGTGTTGTATTAGAAAGTTAAACAAGTGTACCACAATGTTTTTATGGGCCAATACAAGGCATTTTTAAGAAATAAAAACAGTTTTGTATTTCTTGCATATTCTCTATTGTACGTCCATGTGTGTACCAAGTTGACAGATGGGGTCGGACTGACAATAAAAGTTTGCAAGGCTGCAAGGTCAACATTGCAGATGTTCCGTTTCGTAAGAAAATTACTGTCTTTTGTACGGATAATTGTTTAAAAGGTTATGGAATGCCAGATTTCGTTGCCAAAAAAAAACTCTATATGAGTGAATCTCTTGTCTTGTAAAGAACTGAAGCATTCTAAACAACATTTGATCACTTGCTAGTTGTGCTGTTATTCACTCATTTAGGATTCCTCGCCAAGACGCTAAGAATTCCTAATATCACGGCTTTGGGAATTCCAAATGTCGTCATACTGCCTCAGCATCGTTCGCGTGGTGACAAAAAATAAAAGATAAGTCTACGATGACACTCGCTTGCGTGGACTTACCTACGTATGGTTAATTACACACGCTTTATTATACAATACGACGTAAGTATACTTGATTATTATCAAATGTATACAGGTTTTTCCAATTACAGGGTGAATTGTGCAATGATTTTGGAACATAATTTTAGGAGACGTTTGGAAGAAGTTTAGGCCCAGCTGTGGGACACATTGTAGTCTTAACTTTAGTGTACAATAAAAAATATCCTATCCATCTATCATTTTATAGATGATGTTCGCTTCGAGTCAATTGTCCTGTCAAAGTAACCGGGATCAACAGCAGGGACCGCTTTTCTCACACTTGTCGACTGTCTGTACTTAGCGCTCTTTCATCTTAATTATCACCAGATTTGATAGCCTATCACAGAATTTCATGTTCAAACAGGATATTTCATTCATGTTTAAGTTGTGAGTGTTGATCGACTCAAGGAAATCAAACATATTTTTAATTCTTCACGTTCCATCTTAATTGTGTAATGATGTAACTATTGTTATACTTATATTCTTTACGTCACAATATTTGTTTTAGTTAATTCATCATTGTTTGTTCAAGATAAATGTATTGTAAGCTATTGTGAATGTGGTATACCTGTTTACTGATAAATCATTTATTGTATTTATTTAAAGTAGGTATTGCAGTTGTTGAAGCGCGATTGAATCCTAAAACAAATGCTTCACGGATAATTGACATATTAAAACATGATTTCCATGTGAAAAACGAAAAAACCATCGCACCGAAATTGTTTAATCCGGTACGGCGCAAACCAATAAACAATTGGTTTCACTTTTTAAGTACCTACGCTGAGGTACAAACTCAGTGCGTTACGTTTCCGAGGCCTTATCTACAGCACTAGCTGTTGCCCAAACAAACTGCAAGGCATCCGGTGTGGAAAAGCACGTGCTCCTTACCACGTGAATAAACCCCGTTTCAAAATATTGCTAGTCGTAAAAATTCTAGTGGGCTGTAACAAAAAAAACAACCAAAACTGTCAGCAAAAATTAACTGTAACAAAAACTGTGAGCTGGAACTACGGCCGGCCTTTTACCAAAGTATTTATTTTTCCTAAATTTTCGCTTGACAGAAAACAATCGCCATATCAGCTAAGGCTGCCTAAACTTCAGCTTGTATGGGCATTTTTTTCTGCCAATATTTACCACATTAACTTTTGAAGCACAAACTCTATGGTGACGTGTGTATATGGATGATATACTGAAGTAATCTAGTTTCTAAGACTGGGTGTTTAAAAATAGAAACAAGCCATGATAATTATGAATGAAGGAAACGGTTGGTCACTAGCTAATGTGCGCAGGAGCGTGGGACCAGTTCAGGTGCTTACAGTAATATTATAACTTGGCCAGTTTAGACACGAAGAAGATTACATTCAGAAAAAAAAATTGAACCAGGAGGATACACTATGAACAATTGCATGCCAAAATATTTACTATATAAGTATTTATTTAATTTATACTTATGACCGAGACGAGACGGGGAGGTCTTTGCCCAGCAGTGCAGGCTATTAAAAAAAATACTTATGACCTTATAAAGGATAAGTGGAACCACCTAATGTATTTTCGTTATTCCACCAAACAAAATAAAGTAATCTTATCTTAAAATCGTGATAAACAAAATAACGTACTTAAAGTACTCAAAACACGTGGCAACCGTACTAACACAGTATTGAGCAGATAGGAGGTGTTATTATCATCGCATAATATCGATGATATCGTTGAAACAGATAAAGTGCTCTTGTCAGTTGATGCAATTGGCAGGATCGTTTGCTAAACTGGTAATATTTAGCAATAGGTCCTTAGATGAGATCAAGAAGGCGTTAAAAAATCCTAACTAATATTATAAATGCGAAAGTAAGTTTGTTTTTTACCTTTTGACGCCTAAACCAATCATCTTGAAATTTTGCAATACATTGTCAGGTGTACAGAAACGGTTATAGGGTACCTTTCATCCCGAAAAAAAGTACTGCTCCCGAGGAAAACAATAATAAAGATTTGTGATAATAGATGGCGCGACGTGTATTTTTAATCGTGATTGAATTATATTATTACAAGCAGAGTACAACCCGAATTGATTGTCAAAGCTGCGGGTAAAAGCTAGTGATTAAGTTCTAATGTTCTGTTTCTTAGCCAATTGTTAACTTACATCTGTCCTTATTCTTAAAAGGAGACAGTACTTAGTAATCAGATAATAATTGCGTGTATCGCTACAACCGACATCCTACAGTCCGATTCAAAAGTCAGGTATCGATTTCTTAGACAATCTAACTGGATAATTGTAATCGATACAGCGTTCAATTAGCCGTAAGATAGGACAATACAGAGATAACATTGTGAACACCTGGAAATATTCATATCATAAAATATTATCTGCGAGCCGAAGTTACTTGTGAAATCGGTTTTTGCAACTTTTGATGACTTTTGCTTTAGCTAACAATTGTGTATTACTTACGTGAGTGTTGTTAAATCTATTAATGTCGTTACAAACAAAAAGATCTGAGAATTCAGAACTCATTATAGGTAATACAAATGTTCGTTCTACTATGAATTTGTTGTTATTTATTATTTTTTGGTAGCAATGCTACGAGTACTAACTAATAAAATCTTGAATGGAGGATTGAAAGACATTTGATTTACTATATGACATTTATTTATTTCTCATATTTTTACGTCATTTAATTAACTTTATTTATTTAGTCAAAGTAGTTAATCTGCCTTTAAAATTGACAAAAGTGTTTGATTGTATCTCATATAAACCAATGACCTGAAATAAATGAATTTTATTTTTTTATTACTTATATCTATCTAGTTAAAATTTGATGATGATTCACGTTAAATATTTCTCAAAATTTCACAAAAACACCCATTGAAAAACTTCAAGTAACTTTTTCTTTTCTTTCCTCCCGCTAAACCACTAAACTCCTAACAAAAACTGAAACCCTAGTACACCAATAAATAATCAACACAATGATCATCCGTATCATTTGAACGGTTTCACCAATAACAGTAGCAATGTAAACTGGTCACCCTTTACTAAACTAATCGATAGAGATACATATGTCACGCAGACAGCTACATCTGGTAATGGGGTGCCACATCTGGTCTCCAAACGGTGTGACGTAATTTGTCATGTGGCGACAAACGGTCCCTTTAATGCTCGATTGTACTTTTTTTATTTATATGACGTCAGTTTTTAGTAATTGAGTGAGTGAGTGTTACATTTTGAAATTCGTTTAGTGAATAATTTGGGTTATTGTTTTGCTTCGTTGGTCTAGTGGTTGAAGCGCAATGTTGAGCTTGAGGCCCTGCGTTCGATTCACAGGTCGAGCAATGTGTTATTGAGTTAGTCAGGAATTTCTCACCAGCTGCCATGGATTTGAGCCCGGTTGATGGCAATAGGCTCGCTCCCTTTTACATGGGACTTAAAACGTAACTGATGTGAATATGGGTGTACTATAGGTACACTACCCTAAGTCTTCAGATTACAGGCGTGATGTTTATTGTTTTATAATGTGATTATAGTGACGTTTTAGGTAAAGTTGTACAACTTTTGCTAAATTGATTAACTGTATCATAATTTCATGACTCATGAAGAATTTTCTTATTTTATCTTGTTTCAATGTTAAGCAATACTATCATCAATGTCATGCTGCGTAAGCAATGTTCAACTTTGAATTGGAAATACAGAATATTAAATATTTATGTATGATATTATAACAAAGTCAAATGTGATCATTTAAAATACTGGCATATTCCATCTAACATGCATTTTACTCAAAAAAATGTTATCTCAAATACTTATACTTAACGCAAATGTTAAACTATGCACTATTAACAGTAATAAGAATAACACTTGTCGTAACAGGGTTGGGATTTGGGCGATTCTTAAAAAAACAGTCTATTCAAACCTCCCGACCCCCGTATAGCAACATGTGTACAACCATACAAACGCATTGAAGACATCCATATTTCTCTTACGACCCCTATGTCTCTACTATAAGAGTTATATTCGCAGAACCCGACGGCAAGATGTTCATTGTAATGTTATTCACTTGTTAGGGTTTTCACCCTTAACATGTGCATGTTTTTTGTGTCACTGAACCGTTTGTTTTGCGTTGGAATATATTCCATAATTAGTATTGATAGATTTTATGATGAGAACTTCGGTTTCTGGTTATAAGAATTAATTGTTATTGTGTGCACATCTATTGTTCTTTTCTAATTCTAATATTATAAAGCTGAAGAGTGTGTTTGGTTGAACGCTCTAATCTTAGGAACTACTGGTTCGAATTGAAAAATTATTTTAGTGTTGGATAGCCCATTTATCGAGGAAGGCTATACATAGTCTATGTAACATTATGCTACGAAAACGGTATTTTTAAATAATTTAACGCGGCCGGAGGTCGCGGCCAACAGCTAGTAAGATATATTTCTAATACCATTTCTGCACTTCCCTGGGAGCAAATGCTTTATGGTATGATGGGAACCCATGTAAAAACGCCACAAACAAGTTTTTTACACCAGTGCTTATCTAGAGCCTTAAAGTTACTGCCAAATTGCTGATCGTATATTGAATGGGCCTAATATGTTAGTGAGCCTTTTATAACTAGCTTCATGACAGGTCTACCCATAGGACCAGAATCCTTGTCCTACAGATTTAACTACTAGATCACCAAAACTAAAATTTGCAATATCTAAGACCAATATAAGTTTACTCACTAGAACAGTACCTAACACCAAGAATTCAACTATCATCATAGAGCCTTTACCCAACTGTGTTGGAATCGGCTTCCTATCTGACCTCCACAACCCAGTTAGTAATGGGTAATACGATACCCCTCGGTAAGATGTTGTCAGACATTCGGGGCCACTGACAACCTGTAACGACTATCAAAGATCTACAAATGATAGCCGAGACCAACGGCTTAATGTGCTTTCCGAGGCTCGGAGGAAACTCAGTATGTAATGGGCGGTCACCCATCCAAGGACCAACCTAGGCAAGCGCGGCTTAAGCTTAGGATCAACCCAAATGGCGGTTATTATTTAGCCACGAGCTCCTCTTTGACCAAGAATTCAACTAATTGCAACAAATAAGATAGAGATTCCGGAACACGAAAAAAATTGTTTAGAGTCGAAAAATTAAAATCTAGCAATGACCAGATGATCCTCTATATGAAGATTCTTGAGCAAAAGACTAAAAGAGTTGAAAGAGAAGCTAAGAACTAAAAGAGCTTAAAATCAAGGTAAAATCAAATCAAGATTTTAATTCTGCAGCCTCCAGTACTTGAATAAGGCTAGCGACTCCAGGTCCAGGTCGCAGCATACTGATCAGACAAAATCTTAGTCATCGATTCGAGATGAAGACGAAGATCTATATTTTTAAAACAATGCAACTTCGCTAAACAAAACTATCATAATTGGACCAAATAAACAAAACCGCGTTACTTATATTACAAATGTTACAAATATGGTGATCTTATGACGATTGAAGCGGGGACTAATATGTAATTAATATACTTCCGGAATGTTCCATTTTTGAAAATTTCAAAACTGGCTGATTATGTCATAGGTACTATACAGGGTGGAACGGTTACCAAGTATTTGGTACATCATATCGAACCCCCCAAATAGACATTTATCATCGGTTTTTTTTTTTAATCAGCTGTTTCATACACTTTGATCGTGTTGGTTATGCACTTTTGTAGGAAACGGCCGATTTTTGTTTAATTAATTTGAAATTTTAGCTGTTACGTTTGGGCAAAAACAGTCTTCATTCGTGCTGATCACGATGACATGATGTTTTGACAAAACTTCAATTCAACAAAGTTCAACTGACCATCAATAAATAAAAACAATTGAAAGCCAAATTGTAGAGCTGCATTTAAAACGTTAAAATGAAGGAAGTTTTGGGTCTATAATTGAATATTAACGATAACTTTAATTCAATATCCCACGGAGAAAATTAAATGTAGTCATCTCATTAAGTTGTCACTTAAGTACAAAATAATAACACCCTGTGCAGCAGCATCAACTGCAAGGACACTTATGTAACCAGTGCGTGACCTTAATTTAAAAAAATATCGATACTTTTTTTAAATAAATAATAATATGTCAATGTCAATCTTAGTCCAAAAGAGACAAACCTTTAACTGCAGCCTGCGTCGCATCTCCCGTGGTCGTGAAACTCGACATCTCTATATCCTTACGTCAAATCCAATTCAAAACTTCAGTAAAACAATCCTTTGCGTCAGTTGAGAACACTTGAAGGCAACTCTTATTGGCACTTTATAATATTATAAGACACAGTTTTTGTTTCAAGCAACAAAAAAACGAAAGCACTATATTGTCATTTTTGTTACGAACGCGCACGTTCGGAAGTGTTTGAATGCGACGGTGCGCACATCCCTCCCGTCTGACTGGTTGCGCTCGACTGGCGAACGAAGCGTGGTATAAAGTTGGCCGGAGTCAGCCGGGGTAAAAAAGCACGGCGCCAGCCCAGTCTCGCCCTTAGAGATGCGCTCCGCGTGATATGTGAAGCATTTTATCGTACGGCAAAACATTTTTTAAAGAACCTCGTTGGTAATTTTAAGGGTTCCTCAAATCTGTAGTTTTGATTTGATTGAATTTACTGTGCATTCCCCACTGGTGAAATATTTATACTATACGTGTGATAATCTCTATTTCCTACTCTCTCGCTTCTCTAATTTGAAATCTTTTATTACATAGTGTCAATCTCTCTTATTAATTTTTCGTTTCATTTAATTTTATTATTCAAACTTTTATCAGCTAATATTTCGATATAGAGTTCTGTTCCTGTTTGTTAATGCTCTGCCCTCCGAAATGAATTTGACAGCATTTTAGTACTGGTATATTCTGGATTAGCTTCACCGATTCCACGTATAGTTGTTTCGTCAAATGAAATTTACTGAAAATTCGTGAAATGGAAAAGTCCAAAACTTATCCTTGATGCTAAAATAATAATAGAGAGCAAAAATGAATTAAATAATTATCGATACATCGGTACGCACTGTTGCGCCAGCCGGTCGCATTCCCTGGCCGTCGGCGGCGACTTGTCGTGAAGATCGCCACACAACACCGCACTATACGGCCGTGTATCTCAACATTTGTACAAACTTACAGGCTATTTCCACATGCACATGTGAACATCCGTGACTCACGCACGCATACGCATTATACCATCATTTACGTACACTTATTCGCACCGTGCACAGACGCCGCATTTTGAAGACACCCATCAAAATTCGTATTGGATAATCGATATTACAATCGTGGTCTATTACTGGCCGTTTTATTCGCAGCCAGCTGTCGCATGCTAAATAGCCCGACACAGCATAAAACATAATATTTATCATCGGCGCAGTCTTGCCAGATGAAGATATTATGCAAGTCATCACGGTGTAATGATGCCCGGTAAGATAACATAGGAAATTATGCTCGATCACTCTGATGTAACTTTTTGTACTATCATTATAACGTCCAGACATAAAACTCCTGGATAGCCATCTCCTCCGAAATGTTAGTAATATATCAAAATGTCTTCTCGTAAGGAAGTATGTACGCGTGGTTTGGTCTTGTTGTGAATCTTTCGGCTGCAGTTTGCACTCGGCCGCGGTGGCGGCGTCCTCTTTATCATTTCTTAACGCGTCCAGATTTGGCGATGTCGATACAAAATCCTGTTCCGTCGGCTTTTTGCTCGAACGTTTCCTCGATTTCTGGGAACGAGTCGCAAAACAACCAAGTTTTGCCTCCAGCCGTTTATACAGGTTTTGTCGTGAATTTTTATGGGCTCAAACAGGGGTTACCACATTAATTCAAGTCATAAGGAATCGAAAATAATTGTCTCTACATTGCCGACGGAGTCCACCGTCATCAAATTTTGCTCTCATTTTGTTCCACGTCACAATTGCCGAATGCATCATTAAAACATTCTGTGTAATGTCACTCTAAATTTTCATTTGTGAATTTGCCGTCTTTGTTGTTTTAAGTATAATCACGTTTCCCGAAAGCGCGAGCTAATTAACAATACGTGTCATTCCTAAAACTTTGGCTCATATTGTTTGTATTATAATTTGAGTAGCGGCCCCGATGCAGCGGCGTGGAGGTGTGAAGGGATAACTCCCGAACAAACATAATGCAGCTAAGATAGTAAATATGGGTCCAGTATAGCGCTGGACTGTGTAGGTGTTAGCGGTCAGGTAAACCTTTTGACACCTAGCCATGACCGTCAGGGAACGGCGTGAATCTCGTCGCGTTTTATTTAACGTCTTAATTTTTTTGGGCGTTTGATGAGGTCTTTGAAAAACTTGGACCTGCCGAGTGTGATGTTGAATGAAATGTTGTTTGCCGTGAGTTCGCGCCTTCCACAATAAAAAAACAGGCAGGCCGTACAATTTCTGAGTATCAATATTATCTACTGAGTAATAAACCTGGAGTATTCGACAAAAAACGCGTTCGTACGTTTCAGAAAAAGTAAAAAAAACTAAGTGGTCTCACTCAATGACCTGTCAATCAACGTGTCTGAGTTTAATTGACTTGCCCTTACTTCGGTCGCGGATCGTTGTTAAATAAGATTTACCGGTGAAATGACTCGAGTACTAGCGCCCACCTGGCGTACAAGTGGCGCCAAATATAACTGACCTCTATGCCGCTTGTACTACTTGTGTTGAACCTTCTGTTTGCTCAAGTGACAATTAGTCATGGTGCTCACGGGTATTTGGACTCCATAAAAGGTAAATATGCCACACATCCGTAATGCACCGAAGACTGAAGTGTTCCGTACATTACATTATGGCCGTCATTGCATAAGAACTAAATTAATGTAACACTAAACACAAAACACTTCCTTAAAAAAATTGCTTTCTTTTAGTCGTTGCTCGGAATTCAAAATCGAGGAACGGATTCAATATCAATTCCGACTTTAATGTAAAAAGAACATTATTATTAAAGTAGTAGAGCGAGAATTCGAATGTCGAGGAAATCACAGCTGATGCCACAAAAGTTAAAAGAGATTAAACTTTGTGAGAACTGTGCTAAGGTCTCTTTTGGGTCGGTGGATATGGTAATATGGCTGACAGGATTGTAGGCGCCGCGTTTGCCGCCGTGGCGCCGGCTGGCCGCCGACACCTCGTGTATTATGAACTAGCCTCGTGACCCGGCGTCGATCAAGTGGTATTTGACTTAACAAACCAACCGATACCAGTAACTCATTTCTAAGCAAATTGCTTGCGAAGAACTGTTTAATTCATTGATTAAAAATGTAAGTTACATTTGTATGACGTTATCGATGAGCTAGAAATAAATGTAAAAAATTTAGTTTTGTAACCAATACTGATTTAAAAAAATCTGTGATCGAATTAAATGCAACAATGTATTTAATCAACAACACGTACAAACATAAACATGTATGAGGGCTGGCAGATCTCGGAGCCGGCACTTGTCTCACGTCCACACGTTCTACATAGCTGCGGTGAAACAAAAACAAGCAACGGAAAGGGACAGACATATCCTCAACGCTCACGCGGAGAGAAACATCGATAATTTATGCGAACATCCCTACGAAACAGGAATGCAAAGTCCTCTGTACTACGTTTGATAATCAACCTTATTTTGTTTGTTCTTAAACTTACTTTTCTTTGGCAATAGTACGAATAAATGCTGTGGTTGAAACAGGTGTTCGCAGCAATGGGTGTCGGAGACGGAAATTCTTTGGATTCAGCTTTATTTTCTTCAGTATAAGGTTCAGTTTGGCCATTTTTGTGGTATGTATGAGTTCTTTTCGAGATTTCCAAGTCCTTCATTGCTCCCAGATGTGCATTCTGTGTGCGCAAAGGCGTATCAGTGGCTCGGAGGCTGCGTAATGGGGACGCGACGACGCCAATTAACGGGTCTTTACAAAAAATCTTTGTATTGCTGTATTTTAGAGCTAAACGTTCTGCCGTATTTGCTCATTGGCCAATTAGGAAGAACGTAACAGAACTTCATTTAAGTAACAGATGATTAATTTTTGAGTCATTTTAGGAGTACAAAGGAAGCTTCAGTTTTTAGTAATTGCTTGCTGGAAAGTTGGTATTGCTCATCATTATTTATCCGGGATGAAACAAATTAAATTATCTAAACTCCAGGACCGGAAACTAAAAACTTATGGAAGCTTTTACTACAGTCTGTTGACTGTGCAAATCAATCCCAGATTTATTATTTAGATTTCCCTATTTATTAATCTTCTTCCAAGACAGTAACTTAGGCAAGTTATAGTAATTAGTCATAATGTGAGTTAAGTTTTAATACATTTTTAATACTTATCTGTTATAAGAATGCGTCGTTGGTCCAGTGGTCGCAATCGTGACTGCTGAGCATGAGGTCCCGGGTTCGATCTCCGGGTCGGGCAAATTGTTATTTGGTTTTTCCGTCAGGAATTTCTCTGTAGCAGCCACGGAATCTGGATTTGTGCACGGTTGATGGCAATAGGCTCGCCCCCTATTACATGGGACGTAAATATAACTGGCGAAATGTGGGTGTAGGTACTATTAGGTACACCTCTGCCCAGCCCTTCGGGGATTAAAGGAGTGATGTTATTTTATGTAAGATGTAATATTTCTGTACCTATTAGGAACCCCCAACTACAACTTTAAACAGCAAACTCCAAATAACCTTCACAATAACTTTGCTAAAAAAGCTTATAAATAATTCTTATCCAATTAAAATCTGAACAAAACAAAATACTGTAAAAACACGGATTTCACACAAAGGCCGGTCCGCAGCGCCGGCGCACATCGCCCTGTCAAATAAGACAAGTGTACAGTCAGCGACGGTGACAGGTAGCCCTTTGTTCTCATACAATGCACAATCACACACAGAACGTTTTTGTAACCCACCTGATTACACCCCTGTCGGAATTAGGGCAACCTGTTTTTATTTCGTTCATTCTTGTGGTTCGACCTTTTTGCACACTGTTGTGCTTTTGGTTTATATACAGTGTAAACTCGATTTAACACCACTCGATTTAACGATAAACTCCCTAAAACGTCGATAGTACTTGACCCTGGTTGGTTTACCTTGTTGTTTATACAATGATACACTCTATACAGGGTGTAAACGGACTCTTCACGAAGCCGTCAACCAAGCATTATGTACACCAAACTAAGTAACTCTACGCAAAAATTATTGCTGGGAATCGACTTTTTTTTTGGGGTGAAAAATCACGTTTTATAGTAAAACTCAATGTTACGCACTCACAACTTAGTGCTGGCTGATGGATGTTTTGAATAGTAAACGGGTCATTGGCATTAATTAAAGGAAAGTTAAAAACTTAAAAAGTGGTTAATTTAAAAAAATTGTGAAAAAATTGGTACTTTGACCTCCAATATCTCCTAACTAGAAGGTTCCCAGGTATGGTCCAGAACAAAAGAAATATCGCAATGACGGGGAGAACAAGTGCTTTTCGGCTTCGTTAAGGGTCTTTTTACTCCCTTCATAGGGTGACTGGTAATTAGTGACCGATGCTTAAACACGTGATTGTACTCATGTTAACAAACAACTTTCCCAAAGAATATATTTTTTTATACTCTTTCACTTTTATCACAATAACACAACATCAGTATGAAACTCGCGCGCGCGCCTTTGACCTATCAGCTGTTAGCCGCGTGACGTCGTTCTGTCTCATTACTAAACGTATCGTGCAACAGTGGGTAGGCAGAGCACCCTACCGCGGTTTGCAAGCTCGCTTCGCAAGTTTTATTGAGATAAAAGTGAATGAGTATAAAAAAAATGTTTCTTTGGGAAAGTTGTTTGTTATCATGAGTACAATCACGTGTTTAAGTATCGGTCAGTAATTACCAGTCGCCCTATATAGCAAATAACGGCAATACGCCAATAAACAGATCTTTCTAACTTGCCGAAATTAATAAAAACTGCAGCTGTGTACGTTCTTTTGTTAATTATTTTGTTGCTTTATTGTCTAGCCCATATTTACCTCGACTATCGGCATCATACGTACCGGTACCGAATACTCTACGAAATTCGTAAAATAAAATAAAATAATGGTGTAGCAAAAAACGTCAGACGCAGATTACAGACTATACGCAATAAGCGTTGTTATTTGTGTCGATATTAATGTTTGTTGTTTGTAAATTTTATTAGTGAATCATATTAAAATAAAATTGATTTTTCTTCTCTCCTTTTAACGACAACTCTCAATAACGCCATAAAATGCGCAGTGCTTTCAGTGTTGCTATATAGAGTTTACACTGTAGTTCAACATTTGTATTAAATTGTCCTGTATAAAGGTTAATTTTGCATTTAAATCTGTTTTATTTAGAGCTAAACTCTCCAATTACTAAATTACTTTTTACTTTGCCTAGGTTTAAATTTGATTTTGTTTAGTTACCTACTAACTACTAAACCATGGAATAGATGATAGAGCAGTTGCTTTACATTTTGGTAATTTGTAAGTAGTTTAGTAAATAGAGTTAGAAAGAAAGAAAGAAAAAGTATTAATTAGAAACACACAGGACTAAACAAAAAAAAAGTTGAATTAACAATAAAACAAAATTATATGACGTTGAAACTCATTTTATGATGTTAGCGCTGATACTAGACACTGAGCCGAACAATTTCAATCGTAACTATTTGTATGATAACCCTTTGAATAACCTGCGGGGTAATTATTACCATTCATTCGCATTCGCAACATTAATTGCGTTTTCAACTAGTGGCTTGCCTAGGGGCCAACAATACGGCAGGCCCATAAGGCAACCACGGTTCAGAAACCCTAACATCATGAAGAGTAGTAGGTTATAAGGGCAAGCCAAGCTTTTAGGCTTGTATGAAAGTACCGCCACTGTTATCAACATTATCGACGAATTTTTCCAAACATATGAAATGAATGCAATTACGAATTTCTTCAAAATCCGTCGGAATGCGCTAGAAAAGTATGTTACACCATTGAGGCGCTGTTCATGTAAATCTTAATTTAAAAAAAGTATGAATTCATACTAATTAAGCTACAAAAACTTATTTTTAGTGCTCCTAACACGTAATGACTTAAACACAATCATCAAATTAATTTAAGTAATTGGTTTCCAATTTACTGTCGCCAAATCAAAATGGATACAAGAACTAATATTCTAAGCTGTAACCTAAATCCCGGCGGCACCTGAGAACGCACCTGCGCTTGCGGCGAATCCTTTCGTTTTTTTGTGCACCCACCTGCGAGCAATGCGGCCCTGTGCTATTGTGCAATGGAGGACGGAGAAAGGGATGGAGAAGGCTTGAACTTCTGGGTTATCGAAAGGTGCAGCGTGGATAGGGCTCAAAGTCAAAGTCAAAATCGAACCATTTATCAATTAGCCCAAAACCCATTTACGCCCAAGACTAAAGTAGCCGCAAGAAAATGAAATAAGTTGTATTATTTGGTGGAGAATTGCGAGTTCCTTTGAAAATAAAGCATAACATAAAAGATGCCGTGCTGAAATGCGGATACTGAGCACATTCGCATGAAAATATTTGATATAATATATGACGCACTAATAACCTCGACAATAACGTAGATAAACTAAACTTGTCAAGCTAATAAAAAAAGTTGAGGGTAGATTTGAAGGTGTGCCCAATCGGACGGTGTAAATGGGTTTGAACGACAAACTTTGCACGGAAATAAAATTTATTTTAATTGCCCATTAGCAGAAGGTTCGTATGGAAGAATGCGAGAGTAACTCCATCGTTACACTTTTAAAATGTTTTACAAAATGGATCAATGATCAATGATGATGAAGTGGATGATGGCGGGAGTCTGCTGCATGCAAAAAGCGCAGAACCGATCGATGAGACGTCGCACGACGGTTTGGAAAGGCCTTTGTCTACCCTCGGAAAGACGTCCACACTCTACAGCACGCGTTGCATGACCACCGTAGCAACGGGTTATGTCGACGGAAGAATCGACAAAGTGACAGATTTATTTTATTGATCTATCATTTTGTCGATTCTTCCGTCGACCCGAAACCCTTTTCTGCGGTGGTACTACTACGCGAGCTGTTGACGTCTTTTCGAGCGGCGCGTTAATTTGGTTCTGCGTTTCCAGACGCCCGGCGCGGCGCATCCTGAACAGATAACACTCATTTTCGCAGAGTCTAGCTGACTAATCCTATCACCACGATGTCTGACGTCAAGCTCGATGATGACGTTTAGGGCGAAACATAAATACTACCTACCCAATTTTCGTAACTAATATTTTATGTATCGTTGCCCTCTCTGTTCATTTTCTTGTTCTACACCGTCTCGTCCTCCTAGTGTGTGAAGGACGATATTTTAATTTTTTACATAAAAGGTGTGATTCCAAAGCCGATTAACTAAGCTTTTTTAACGTCCAAATTGGGCCCACAGGTAATCATATACTTATGTATCAATTAAATAATTGTTGCGGGTATTTTTATGGGCCTGTTGATAAAACGTTTGGAATTTATTCTTAAAGATGATTATATAAATTATTTGTAACTAGTGACCAGCCTCTGTTTCGCATGGGTGCAATGGCGATGTGTATTTTTTTAGATAAATCAGAATATATACTTTAAATAATGGTTAAAATTAAATTGCAATAATTGTGTAGTTCAAAAGATCTAAAAGGACACAGACCAACTGTAATTTATACTATTACTAGCAACCTGCCCGGCTGCGGCACCCCTGCTTCGCACGGCGCCACCTAGCGGGTCCAAAACTATCCTATATTTCAAGCTGGAACCATCTACACATTCGCAAAACATCATTGAAATCGGTTGGGTGGTTTCGGAGATTAGCATGTACGAACATAGTGACACGTGATTTTTAATTATGTTGAGAAAGTACCTGTAGATGTGGTAATAATCGTTTTAACTGGTAATCGGATTATGAAGAAGATAAAAGAAAGATTTAATTATCTGTTCTTTTTTTGCTGCCGGAAAATCCCATTACTAGCTACAATCTGAGATCCAAAATATGTTTAGATTAAGGAAATTACTAAAAATATATATGACTAACGGCCCGTCCCGGCTTCGCACGGGTGGACATTTATTTTCCCCTAATTCCCCCCTCCCCCCGTATTCTTTTCTAATAAATATAGCCTATGTTACTCCGGGTGAATGTAGCTTTCTATTGGTGAATTTTTTTTTTGAAATCGCCGCAGTTCTTTTTGAGTTCATTCATTACAAACATACACACACAAAAATACAAATCTTTCCTCTTTATAATATTAGTGTAGATAAACATTTATATTTTTAGTATTTTCCTTTAATGAAGTTGTTAAAGTAAAGTCGACCGGTATGTCATCCTACCCGAATCTCGGCCAAGGGGACTAGCCAACGACGCACGACGCGGGACATATTATACAGGGTGTAAACGAACCCTTCACGAAGCCATCAACCAAGCATTCTGTACGTACATCAAACTTAGTAAGCGCAAAAATTATTGCTGGATATCGACCTGTTTTTTGGTAAGAAAATCACAGCTTACGGCAGCAATTGAATAATACAGAACTTCTTGAATAGTACAGGGGTCATAAAGATACTGCGGACGTGTAAGGCCATGAAAATAAGCTGATGCCGATAATGTTCCCCCTTGCTGGGAAACAAGCCTCATTTCTACGAGTGGAAGTGGGCTATACAACGCGGGCCCAGTGTCGAGAAGATAAAATACCAAAAAAGATTTTTTTAAGAACACCTGTTCAAACTTCTGAACGCTGATGTCAATCACGCTGACCACATCAAAGCAACGTTTGCGGAAACCCACTACTCCTGTGAGGTCCGGTGTAAAAACTGGCCACTTCATAAGACTAATGACGTCATCAATTTCTCGGCGGCCCCCGACACATGCGCGCGCGCCGCGACACATGTCATCGGCGAATGGAATAACGACTCGCATTTCCGGTGCGAAAATGGTGCTACCGGCGACTTAGTATGGATTCATAATGCTTGAGGCGGTTAGTACAACATGTTGGGGGGGACTGTACCTAAATACAGATAAACGAATACTCTTGTTTGTTTCTTTTTCCTTTTATTTACCATGTAACAAAACAATTGAAATCATATTCTGGACCGAGATTAGAAAAAGAGCGCTGTGGACACCTAAAAACATCTCAGAATGGTTTCTTAAAAACAAAACTTTTTCTGTCCTTTTTTCTTAATGTTTCTTGACATGACTGACAATAGCTTTCAAGGCGTTTCGTATTTCTAAACTGACGGCACGGTTGGGACAGTGGCTGAGCGATCGGCTGTTGTGCTGCGTATCGCAGGTTCGATTTCCGCACGGAACATAAACGAAGCAATATTTGTATGGCCCACAGGTCGTTGTTCCGGGTCTGGCTGTTTGTGTATCTGAAATTAAATGTTGTGAAAAGGCACATACGATACAGGAGAAATTCATATTGTAACTATGCCCAAGTTTAAAAAAAAACTTTCAATGTCTTATGTCAATCCGATACATTTTTGTAATTTCCATCATCATTATAGCTGATATTATGAATATCAGTTTTTCTAATCCTTCTGGAGTAGACTAATGACTATGTACATGCTTTTTCCCATGGTAGGCAGTAGTTACAGAACACCATCTATTACAAACCTTAAGAACTCTTTTCGTTTTGTCCACATTTATACATCTGGTCACACACGCATGCCGGCCGGTTGCGAGTATGACCGTTGTCGTATCCATACAAAATCAACGCTTAGCAACCAAAAGTCAACCGAGATCATTCGACTGAAGTGTAACACGTCATTCTGCGTACGCGCAGCAAAAACGTTAGGTTCCGACGATTTGACAGCCAATGAGCCGGATGCCTGTTTAATTAGTACCAAATTGGTACCACGTTTAACTTTATTGGTATAGGTGGTACCACTGTGTTTAGCAGCCTTTTTTCTTGTTGTTCATAATTTCCGGCGTCATAATGACTGTTTAATTTGTTTATGAGTTTTCGATTTATTCAATTCAATTCAATTCAATTCAATTTATTTATTTCAGACACAAAGATCCATAATTTTGTTAGTAGGTACACTTAAAAATAATGTTAGTTATTAAAATAATCAAAAACAAATCACACCACACAATACTGCACAAAATAATCCATCTCAATCTAATCTAGATTTTTTTTTTAAATAAATTAATGCAATACTATCCATGTCAAATAAAATGATGAAGATGAATGTTGATTTGTCATTATTGCAAAATCAGGAATAATAATTAAAAATAGTAATAATATTGTAGGAACATAAATAAAATTATACGAAAATTACTATTAGGTCCTTTGAAGAAAGCCTGTAAAGCTCGAATCAAAACGTTTAAAACCTAAGGATTAAGTTTAACATTGTAAATATTGATATTTTAATAGGAGGGGCATTATCATCATCATTTCAGCCTAAAGATGTCCACTTCTGGTAGGCCTCCCCCAAGTGTCGCCACATTGACCGGTCCCGTGTGTCTCGCATCCAGCGGATCCCCGCAACCTTCACCAGGTCATCGGTCCACCTAGTGGGAGGCTTTCTAACGCAACGCAATAAGATTTCAGAGACTGGAAGAAAATGGTCGGCTCTCATAAATCAAAACGTCTAATGGTTTTGGTTTTAATAGCTATTTGAGAAACTTGAAAAAAGTTCAACCAAAATTTTTTTTCGTGTCTACGACTACCATCTTGCAAACCGAATATAACAGTATCTGAATTAAAAACTTACACCTATTTTCGTGATCCTGAAATTACATACATATCTACATCAATTTGAATTGAATCAACTCAGCTTATCGCAGTCCACAACTGGACATTTGGCCTCTCCCAAACTACATCACAACCAACCCTCTCCGCTTCGCAACTAATCTGTCCCAGCCACTTTTTTTAAGGTCGGTCCATCTGGCTGTGGGTGGTCCCTGACCGCCCTTGCTGATATGCTGTCTCCACTTCAGGACTGGTCCGCTCCATCAGCAGTCGATCCTTCGACAGGAACTATGAAAGAAATGCAAAAAAAATCTCAAAATACGCGACAAGTGTCTTGTCTTGACTTCCCCTCACAAACGTTTAACATGCTTTTTGTCACATCTGTGACATACGGCCATAAACTGTCTCCCCTTGTCCCTTCATACCGGAACATGACACCTACATTCACAGATAATATACCCTTAGTTTAAGACTAATACCTCTAATAAGATAGAAACAAGTCCCCAAAGACACGGTACCGTTTTTTTTTTGTTTTCCTTCTAAAGGCGGCCGGCCTTTATGGATAAGACCCGGGAGTGTGGGATTTTCACCTCACTAAAACCACCCCGGTGGTCACAATCCGCACATGTAAGGAGTCACCGTTTCAGTACCTAGATATAAAGGGGTGTTCAAACACCCTTAACGAAGCCGAGTGGCACTTCTTCTTCCCGTCATTGTGATCATTCTTGGTCCTGGGAAGACCTTCTAGTTACGGCGATATTGAAGGCCAAAGATAAAAAAAAAAGTTTTAAACATTATAACTTTCTTTAAAATACCTCCAGAAACCCTGTACTATTCTATGCATCGATCAGCACAAGTGCGAAGTTTGAGTGCGTTATATTGAGCGCTACCGTAAACCGTGATTTTTTAACATTAAAAAAAATTATTTCCTGTCAATCACTTTTACGCAGTGTTACTTACCTGCTCGTAGTTTGATGTACAGAATGCTTGGTTGACGGCTCCGTAAAGGGTCCGTTTACACCCTGTATGTATACAGTTTTTCAACTAGGCGCAAATGGTCGGGGTCGGCTCACACACACTTGCAAAATAGGAACTTGTTTTCAGGAGTTCTTAATCTAAGCATACTTTTTCTTTCTTTTTTTTCAGGTGGGAAATCATCAAATTAATGACCCCTCCCGCTGTGGGCGGAGCCGAAGGGAGTGTCAGACTTGTACTGACTAAAACCCACCCATGTTCCTTCTTAGCCCTTTATGTTCCAGGGCTGCGGTATCTCTTTCGAACAGTCCTGCAGCCCCGGCAGGCATTGGCCCTTGCGGACATCTCTTTGAGGCGGCGTGAATCTAAGCATGCTTCAGGTAACAGATTACTGGTGAGTAAGTCGTGGCTTTCGCATCGTGTTTGTTGTAGAACAAGTGGTTGCGTTATAAACGCCTAATGTAGTAGTGCAACATAACAAAAAGTTAATTAAGTAAAAGTTAGTTTTTTTCTTAAAAACCCGCATTGTTTTCACTAAAAGTTCTAGGTAGTTGTTTTTTTATTGTTACAAACAAGCCACACTATTCCCAAAGTACTGCTACTCCTGATCCTGAAAGCCAGAATCAACAGTGAAGCTAGTTGGTTTACTGATATCGTTGTACTGTGTGTCATTATGATTTGATTGGATTTATTTAGTAGTACACGCGACAAATAGTTCACTGTCCCGGTGCCCCTCTGTTCATTAATGAGCTTAGTTAAAACACGGCTTTCAGAAACTGTTTATTTACTTATATATTTATCTAATTATTGTATCAGTTTCTGCTAAACCCCTTGGAAAAAAGGGCGAGCTTATTTTTTTATTTTATTTTTATTTACTTAAACATAGTCTTAATAGAGGTTCGTTTGTTTTGTACCATTAAACCAGAGATGGTTTGTATTGGTAGTGGTACTCACATTCGCTAAAACAACACTGCTTAATCACCTTACCACTAAACAAATATAACTAAAAATGTAGGGACATGAAAAATATTTTGCACTTAACAATTTTAGCCGTAAGTAAACATCTATCAGTATTAGATCATGTTGTATTGAATGAAATATGTTCGCCCAACCTGTCAAAAGATGGTCAAGTTCCTGATTCGTTGACAACAATGGTATTTGAATAGTACTATCTCATCCATACAACGTACTGAAAATCGTAGCCATCATGACAGTTTTTCGCGTGACTTATTTTCGGTTAGAGTTTGATCAGATAAATATCAATATTTCATCCTTCAGAAGTTGTATTTTAAAATAATTTCATAGTTTATGCTACTGTGTACTTTTTTTTCTCGATCGCAAACAAGATTATCTCTCTCAAATCTCCTTATCTTGTCTTAAAGACATGTTAAAGTCCAGTTTAATTTAAGTTTTTGCTAATTGATTAATGTTAATTGGTGATCAAGTGAAACATGGACATCTGAATGAACTAATTGTTTTTGGTTTGGTCTGAAGTAGGCCTAGTCTAGTCTACTTTTGGAGGATGCACCTTGTGGGTAGGCACGGCAGGCCGCACGGTGATGGTAACAAAGCCAGTACAAGCTGGTCTCTTATTCTATCTTCTTCTTCGTGTCGCTGGCAAGCCAGTATTTCGTCACAATGAACACGAAAACAACAGCTTCACTACATACCACACCACACCATGTTACTTCTTAATAATACATATTACAGGGTGTAACAAGACCCTTAACGAAGCCGTCAACCAAGCATTCTGTAAATCAAACTAAGTAACTTTACGCAAAAAGTATTGCTGGGAACGACTTTTTTTTTGGGGCGAATAATCACGTTTTACGGTAGGACTCAACGTAACGCACTGAAAACACTGTGATGATGGATGGATTGAACAGTACGGGGGGGTCGTGGAGGTGTTTAAAGTAAAAATCTTACATTAAAAACATGTATTTTTAAAAAACTTGTGAAAAAGTTGGAACTTTGACCCCCAATATCTCCGTAACTAGAAGGTTCCCAGGTATGGTGTAGAACAAAAAAAATATTGGAATGACGGGCAAAATAAATGCCTTTCGGTTTCGTTAAGGGTCTTGTTACACCCTTTATAAATGCGAAAGTTTGTGAGCATGGATGGATGGATGTTTGTTACTCTTTCACGCAAAAACTACTGAATGGATTTGGATGAATTTGGCACACAGATAGTTTATAACCTGTTTTTATCCCGGTAGCACAATCCGGTGGGAAAAATTACCGAACTCCACGCGGGCGAAGCCGCGTGCTTCAGGTAGTAAACTAAATACACCACACCACAACAATACCAATAGGAAATTAGTGTTATTCTTACAAATGATAATCTAATCTAACTAAGCACAATAATCAACTTATAAGTACAAACAAATAAAACGTGTACTCACATTGTATACTTACCCCTAATGTCACATTACACTATGTTTTATAATAACTCACAGTTAGTATGAGTATACGGCAATGTTAAGGAAGCGCGGAGTCTCCTAATACAGGCACTGTTTGCTTAAATAGAGGCTCCAAACAGTCTTAATGTAATAATTATGCTAATTGTGACAATAAACTATTTTGTATTAATTGTTGTCCGAGAACGAATTCTATTGAAACTGCGTACCTACCTACTTTTGTGATCAACTGCACTTGTGATATAAAAAAACAGATTTTGGTCAGTAATTAGAAGATATCGTACTTATTATCATAATTAATCAATCTAATAGTCTGGATCTCCAGCCGTTATGAGACTTTGATCACTTCTGAATTAGATGGGTACTCTAGTTATCAGTTGCACATCGGACTTTAAACCTAGACTGACACAAAGGTATGAGAGATAAAGACCATGCTTGCTTTTTTTTGGGATGGGATATCATCAAATGACCCCTCCCGCTCTGGGCGGAGTGGAAGGGAGTGTCAGACTTGTACTGACTAAAACCCATCCATGTTCCTTCTTTGCCCTTCGTGTTCCAGGGCCGCGGTATCTCTTTCGAAAATCCCCGCAGCCCCGGCAGGCATCGGCCCTTGCGGACCTCCTGGTTGCTGACATCTCTTTAAAGCGCGCGTGGAACACGAACGCGCCGATTGCAGATTATCTGCCGACCGATCTTCAAAACTAGCCTAGTCAGTAAGTGGGGACCTCATGGCTAATTAAGTAACGGTTACCGAGGTCGGTCCGTGGATGAATGACCATTCATTACACACCAAGACCACCCCTCTATGCCTATGACAGCACTTTTAACACTTGATCAGTTAGCAGAAATGGAGTAAAAAGACCGAAAATCTGACTACCAGACAAGATATATCGTGTCACACAGACTCTGGGTTATAGAGGTCAGATAGATAGTCGCTCCTAGTAAAAAAAATGTTTCTAGCTTCATCCGGATAGAATGGAAGCCGACCCCAATATAGTTGCACACGCGCCAAAAGATCCATGCAGCACTTGATCATGATTTTTGATTATGAAAATAAGCCCTATTTTGTAGCGATGTTTGACACTTTGTACTTTTATTAGTACTTATTTATAAAGTTATTCTTAACTTGAGCTGCTCCTCTCGTAGTTTCTCCATCTCGATAGATTTACGTAAATATCTTGGAACACAGGGGCAATATTTTATAGCCCTTCAAATAAAACTTGACACACGGTAAAGTCTTGAATTTATTTACGCGTGTTAAAGCGTTTATTTTAAAATAAATAAATATAGATGCGCCATCACTCATTGTCGTGTAAACTGTAGCAGTTGTTTCGGAAGTCCGACATCCTGATGTACTCAGGGGTTGCCAACATTTTGTACAAGTCTAACTTCCTGCCTGTCAATTAATTAATTAATGTTATTACTCAATTGGCGAATTTAAATTGATAATATGACATCTCCGTATTCCTAACTTAAATGATAAATGTAATTAATTTTATTTCTGAAGTCATAATGATAAATGTAATGTATGTAAGGTGTTATTTGTTTATAATTATTTAAATTCCAATTCCCACGTTTTTTAAAATAATAATTATAATATCATGTACTAGTTTTGCACACCTGTTAGGGTAGAAAATGGTTTTGAGCTCTATTTTATTGTTATATGTTTCATACTTATGAGTACCCATATTCAAGCAAATAAATGATTTTATTTGCCTTCTGGAGGGTGTCGGTATCTGCATTAAGAATTTGAGGTCGAGAACCTTTCAAAATCTAGAAATATGGTACTTAAGGTGAATCCTTCGAAATTCAAAACGTAGAGTTTGACTCTTAATCAACTTCTATTTATCAAATCAGAAAACCAGTAATTAATTCTCGTACATACAGTAAGAAAAAGCAAGGGAAAAATATGTATGTACCGAAGTAAGTATAGCAAAAATTAGTACGAGTACCTTCATAAGCATTTTACAAAAACTGTCAACAAAAAATCGTGCACAACTTTATTAATAACATAACAAATTACGTGTTTATTAGCATGTAATTAAATTAATTACGCCTCTTTAGCATGAACGACCATAAATTATAAATGTTGACGACATCTGTCTATGCCTCAATGGTGCAGGACGGAAGCGACATGCAGGATCCAAATTTGTTCGTGTTGATGTTAAGCCTGTAGTCACTCCTCGGGTGCACTTCACGTGGTGTTACCTTGGAAAATAAATTATCGATTAATGTATACTAATATTAATGAGGAGCTCGTGGCTAAATAATAACAGCCGCTCGGGTCGAACCTTTAGGTTAAGCTGTGCTTGCTTAAGTTGGTCTGTGGATGTTTGACCAACTATGACGTACCGAGTTTCCTCCGTGCCTCGGAAAGCAAGTTAAGCCGTTGGTCACGGGTGTCATTTGTAGATCTTTGACAGTCGTTCGGTAGTCAGTGGCCCAAAAAGTCTGACAACTAGTCTTATCAAGGGGTATTGTGTTACCCAGTAGGTACTAACTGGGTTGTGGAGGTCTGATAGGCAGTCGCTCCATATAAAATACTGGTATTTAGCTGCATCCGGTTAGACTGGAAGCCGACCCCAATATAGTTGGGAAAAGGCTAGGCAGGTGATGATGATAACTAATATTATAAAGAGAAGAATTTGTGGATGTAGGAGGTAATCACCAAAACTAAATACTCATCCAATTTCTTATTAAGATATTGGATGAGTAGATCTCAACAAGAACGACTCTTCCTACTCTTACTACCTTCTGTTTCAGATTGATAGGTACCTTTTTTTGTATACAAATAATTATGGAACGAAGTTATAATTGCCTGTTTTATATTAAGGGTGTAACAAGACCCTTAACGAAGCCGAAAGGCACTTGTTCTCCCCGTCACGTCAATGCGTTCATTTTTTTGTTGTGGACCATACCTGGGAACATTCTAGTTACGGAGATATTGGAGGTCAAAGTTCCAACTTTTTCACAAGTTTTTAATGTTGTAACTTTACTTTAAATACCTCCACGACCCTCGTACTATTCAATGCATCAGCACAATGTTTTCAGTGCGTTACATTGAGTCTTACCATAAAAAGTGATTTTCCACCCCAAAAAAATTTAAAAGATTCCCAGCAATAATTTTTGCGTAAAGTTACTTAGTTTGATGTACAGAATGCTTGGTTGACGGCTTCGTGAAGGGTCCGTTTACACCTTGTATTTGTTGAATATTGCCAGTTCTAAATATTCCACTTTATAATTAAGTGTACGACTTCGACTAATACATATTTATATCAAAAAAAAAAACTAATATAGAACCTAGAACAGGGAAATGCTTGACTAGTTAACCAACCGGCTGATCGATAGTTTTTGTCGGGATTCGTATGTCTAACGACTTGTTCTAATGAATCGCTTCCGATCCCGGCCCTGTTCTCAACTTTACTGTCATAAAACCTAACTCATTAATGCTCTTAATTATTAATTATAAATATCAGCGCAACATGGGAATTTATATAGAGTAAGTTAGTATAAAATAAGCACAGATATTTTGCTTTATAAAGGAAAAGATAAAAAACAAAGACAAACAAACCACTAGAAAGGACCTCAAATTATGATTAAACCAATGACATTGATCGTGATTCGCAGTTCAGCATAACTAAACCACGTTCTTAAGCTGTCATCATCACTGCCTCGTTGGCCGTGGCTGCAAGCGCGACTGCTGAGCATGAGGTCCTGGTTTCGATTTCCAGGTCGGGCAAAGTGTTATTGAGTTTTCCCATCAGGAACTCCTCTGTAGCAGCCACTTAGTCTGGATTTGTATCCGGTTGATGGCAATAGGCTCGCCCCCTATTACATGGGACTAAAACGTAACTGACGAAAAGTGAGTGAACTATTAGGTACATTTTTGCATAAACCTTCGGGAATTTTACGGGGACAGTCAGTAAACTACTTAATAACTTAATACTTTTGAGGAATCATCGACACGGCGAAGAAAAAGTTTCTGTGGACAAAGAGTAGCGTCGCGTGACAAGGCTCGCTACACCGACCGGCGCGCGCGCAAGTGTCTGCCCGCGCATGCGCCACTTACAAACTATAATTATCGCGGGCAATCTGTTCCAACAGGATATCCTCGGCCATCTGGCCGATATGTCTATTTGGATATCGATCCGTTGTTTATTTATAGATGCTTATTGTCTTGGGCGGTTTACGGTTTTGGCTTTTTTTGGTGGTGTAAGGATACTTCCTCTACACTGTAAGTAGTTACTATAGGATATTGCTAGTTAGAACTCATCTAAAACAGACACCTTTATGGTACCAGTAATATTAATAGGAAGGGCTTGATTTTTTCAGCGGTACAGTTGATAGTTAAAAAGGGTAATACAGGGTGTAAACGGACCCTTCACGAAGCCGTCAACCAAGCATTATGTACATCAAACTAAGTCACCCTATGCAAAAAATATTGCTGGGAAACGACTTTTTTTTTGGGGTGAAAAATCACGTTTTACGGTAAAACTCAAAACTTGGTGCTGATGGATGCTTTGAATAATAAACGGGTCATGGAGGTAATTAAAGTAAAGTTAAAACCTTAAAAAGTAGTATTTAAAAAAACTTGTGAAAAAAATTGGAACTTTGACCTCAAATATCTACGTAACTAGGAGGTTCCCAGGTATGGTCCAGAACAAAAAAAAGATCGCAATGACAGGGAGAACACGTGCCTTTCGGCTTCATTAAGGGTCTTTTTACACCCTTTATAAACTCTTTGGAGGCTGTGTCATTGTCGATGGTTTTAGAAATCTGGTTATAAAGATTGTCGTAAATAACTCATTGTGGTTTCTACCCCATAAATACAAAAGGATTGTAAACGCCGAATCTAATTGGCTTATTAGGCCTTAATAGCAACAATATACCTATATAGCTTACTACTTAGCCGATTGCAATCGTACGAAAATATTATGGTTCTTATCATAAAAATTCTTTATCACAATGGATTCACCGGAAACTATACTGATAATAAATTAACAGGTGTTTTCGGTACTTGCAAGTGCAAAGTCTAAAGATCAATTTTAGCTGAAGATAAAATTGATAATATTGAATCCGAAGCAAAGTCCATTCTTTTCCTGAAAGGACTTTGAAACAAAAATTAGTGCTCTTTGAACCAAGGTTAAAGATCAAGTAAAAATAATGTACATAAAGTACATACGCCCGGTCTTCTTTTTTTCGTGTGGTTAGTGCCTAACCTGGTGTCAGAGTTTTTATGCCGCCCATGGGCCGCTGACTTGGTTTTACATACCGTCGAGAAATATATCTCATTCATACGCCAAGTAATTAAAAGTTACTGTCTTATTATAAAGGTAGTAAGAAACATTGCAAAAAAAGGAAAAATATATAATTTTCTTATTATAATAGTTACAAGGATCAATGCAGTGAAGTAAGTCCATACTTAGATTTAAGAGATGATGATCAGATTTTTATATTAATTCTGACAAACAACGTACTGATTAAAATGACTGGTATAATAATTTAGAATTAATGTAATAATTTCTAGAACATTATAATTTAGCACCAGAGTTCCTTCAACTTCTTGCCGGTTATTCTGCATAGGAAACAATCAACTCGAACCGTGCGCCTAACTATTGACGTATCATGAGAGCCCAATGCCCATGTTGGTTTATGTGGAAGAAAATATTTTGATTCTGATTTTAATTGGACACAAAGCCGAGTAACCACAAATTTCCGAATAGCAAGTCCAACAACACTTCCAACAATGGTTTGGATTTAGGCAGTGCCCAAATTCCCAGGCGGCTCACCTTCCTCTTACTAGTCTTACTAATATTATAAATGCGAAAGTTTGTAAGGATTCATTTATGTGGATATTTGTTACTCTTTCACGCAAAAACTACTGAACGGATATGGAAGAAATTTGGCTCACAGATACCTAGATTAACACATAGGTTAATTTTTGTCCCGGAAGTACGAACCCATGGGACAATAATTACCGAACTCCACTTGGGCGAAGCCGCGGCTAGTGAAATAATAAAGTAAGATTACCTAGTTTTGAAGCAATGCCATTTGCATTATGCATCACATATATTGCAAAGCTACTATTGGCTCCATAGTCTGCACAACGTATAATAAGCCAATTAGGACTTAGAATAAACAAACACGCAGTCAGCTGTTTCAAAACAAAGAACTGATTAAAACCGGTTCTCATTATCAGGATCAAATGAATATTGATAATGTTATAAAGTTTATTTCTATTAATCACATTGATAACAGCGATAGCGCTGACTTAGTATTAATTAGCAATAGATTGGACTGTGGATTTGGAAAAACAGGTATCACAGTTAAAAATAAAGGGTGTAAAAAGACCCTTAACGAAGCCGAAAGGTACTTGTTCTCCCCGTCATTGCGATCATTTTTTTGTTCTAGACCATACCTGGGAAAATTCTAGTTACGGAGATATTGGGGGTCAAAGTTCCAACTTTTTCACAAGTTTTTTTTTAAATACATGTTTCTAATGTAATTTTTTTACTTTAAACACCTTCACGACCCCCGTACTATTCAATCCATCCACCAGCACAATGTTATGAGCAGTGATCGGAGTAGGTAGATTGATTTTTGGTACTTGTATCATAAATGCACACAGAAAGAATAACATGGATAAGCCATTTTTCCGGAAAGTAATTCCGGTATTTCCGGATTCAATTAAATATTGTTAATGTTGGTAGTGATATTATTACTACTCAATTCAAAATTTAAAGGAAGGTATCAAAACTAAATTAATTAATTATTTATCTGTTGAATAATAAAAACAATCACACCAATAATCCACCAATTCCGGAGGAATGTCCATAGTAATATATACGTTTCGGATCAATGACCCCAGTTCAATCTACCTACTCCGATCACTGGTTATGAGTGTGTTACATTGAGTTTTACCGTAAAATGTGATTTCTCACCCTAAAAAAAAACTCGTTTCCCAGCAATATTTTTTGCGTAAAGTTACTTAGTTTGATGTACAGAATGCTTGGTTGACGGCTTCGTGAAGGGTCTGTTTACACCCTGTATACTTGCACACTATGTACTAGAAATCGCAATGAAATCACTAATTAAAGTCCAATTTTATACATTTTTACGAAGCTATGATTTTGATTCTCTCCCTTTCGAACGAGTATTGATTCCCTTTACCACTCAACTTCAACAGTGGCCAGACCCCCTCCTCCACACGACATAATAAGTTCTTAACACAATAGATGGCGCCACGTGGGTGTCACGTGACCGCCACGCGTCAGTCTCGACCCGACTGCCGGTGGGGTAGCATCTATTATGACCCACACGCGCATACGCACTTTAAAAACGGAAGGGTGCGCATTTCGTTCGCTTGGGTAGTTTGTTTTCAATGTATTAGGGGCTTTAGGAACTTAATAGTGCATTGAAATATTTTTCAGATCATTAAATTAATTAGGTTTTTTTTTTAACAAAAACAATGTATTATGTGACATTATTTCAGTATGTTTGTATGTACAAATATAAAATGTCTGATTGTAGTGATGGAATCTCCACGCCTACCAAAAAAAAATCCAACCTACAGGACTGACTTCACTAAGTCAGTATTTAATACCCTGTTTCACGAAGAAAAATCATATTATTGGCTTGGTTAAACACCTCCCGTACAAGCTCTGTTTCATTATTTAATTATCTGGTAATAAGAAGAGGTCTAAGTGACGACCAACAGAAAATAAGTTTTAGGGTAGCATAGAGAAAGAATAGAATGCAAAATCTTTTTTCGCAGTAGTAGTAGACTCGAGTAGAAAAAGATCGACAGACGAAGAAGAACTACATATAAACTGTCAAAGATCTACAATCAATTTAACACCTACATTTACGAGAGGAAATCTCTCGGATGGATACGATAAGTCTGTGTTTTGATGGCCACCGGCACAAGCCAAGATAAATAGCAGGTGACGCACGAGTCGCATCATGACCAGATGTGTTCAAACTGCAATGTACTCGTAGATACGCCTTGATACATTGACTATTTGCTGATTTCAATTTATGATCAGGCAATGACGGTTTATCTTTAATTATAAGATTTGTGGGCTGTTCGATACAATTTTTCATGGGTATTTATCATTGTTTATTCGTCGGTCCCATTTATAGCGTCAACTGTCTGTCTTACCGAGTTCTTATTTAGTTTTGTGTGCATCCTTCTCCATAGAAATCTACGCTTTGGTATGGGCAACTACAGTGCTTTCACAGTTATTATTCCTTGTGGCTGGAACTGTAGCTTCATCTTATGGTTTTTAACTGAAACCTACTTTGACAATTCGAAAGTATCTGTAAATGCCTTTATTGAAATAACTGTGTTGATTTTATTTTAGAATTGCTATAGGTTCTTGACTTTAATTTCTAATATGTTTATAACATATTAGAAATTACCTCCTTTCCTTTCTCTAGCATGATCTGCTACCTTCTCTGGATACATTAAGTTCAAAGTTGAATTTTACGATAACCCAATTCTACCTTCTCACATAAAATGGTAAACCGTTCACAGTACAGATATGAGATATTCTTCTGTTGGAATGAAAATCTTCACATTGCTTACCTTTTTCCTACTCTTGACTTTTGTTTCTGTCACCGATGCTCCGTACATTCATGATCTTTAAAAGAGCTTTTTTTTTGACATGGCGTCTCGCGGTTCAACTCGATAAGGTTGCAATACTGCTCAACCGGTCTATTCTGTGGTGATCTCAATTCAATTTAAGGCCCCAGCCAGGACTCTTCCAAGGAGTAGGCGTATGTGGTTTCATCATCATCATCCACAGCCTGAACTAACCCACTGCTGGGTATAGGCCTCTTATTTTTTGCCAATATCCACGTTCCTGTGCCAGCCTCATCCAGGGTTTTCCCCCGACTTTCTTGGACGCCATTCGGTGACAGCCTTAGTCCACCTGTCATCACTACGCCTTGCTAGGTGTCCTGCCCAACTCCTTTTGAGTTCCGTAACACGATTTCATGTATGTGGTTTGTTATCAACTAATTATGATTCCATTGTTGATCTATATAAATAATGATCTACTTTAATCTGTTTCCTTTCAACTATCTTCACACTATTCTACCTGTTTACCTTACCATTATATCAACCATTAGCGGTAATTATAACACATGGCATCTAAGTTTTCAACACATGCCATAGTCATCACAATCGTAGCCTGCACAATACAGGTGCGTACGGAGTCCGATAGTGTTTACAATCGGCACGGACAATCGTCCGCATATGGCGCTGAATGCGATGATATCACTTGGCTAACAAACGTGTTTGTTTCTTGTTTAGAACGCGGGCCAACGGACTGCTGGCTTGGGACATGGTGGAGAGCGGAGCGGGTAGACTCCTGCACTAAGAGTAAATTAACTTCAGAGTGATAGTTTCATGCAAAACTTTGTTCAAAGTTGAAGCAATAACAAGGCACGGAATATCGTTCGCAGACACGCACACAAGTCCACGACTAATACGTACGCACGAGGCGTACGTAGCCTTATAAGGCTAACTAGAAATGGCTTGACTTTACGTGCGACCGCTGAGGTTCTAAACCTATTAATTCTATAGCCCTGCATGGTTCTTTCGTCGCCTGCGCATAGTCGGAACGAACGCCGCCATCTTGTTTTGTCAAAACGATTTCTCAAATGATTACCAACAGCGCCCTAATGACAATGTTGTTCAACCGCCAAAGCATCGACACTGCACTGCAGTTCTTTAGAAGTTTTTTTAGCTCGGACAGCTTCGATCTAACAGCAACCACAATAAAGATCACTGTACAGACGCCAGCACATCAAGCTACTACAATCTGTCAAATTTCTTTAAAAAGCCAAAGCATTAGCTGCAAGGTTGATTGGGAAAATTTGACAGTTTCGGGAAACTTGATGTGCTGGCGACTGTACTTTTGACAGTGATGATAGAGCCAGAGGAAATAACTGTGTCACAAAATTCCTGACATTCACATAATTTCAGCTCTAAGTAATCTTTCCCACAGAAGTCTACTTTGGCATACGACCACGGCTTGAACTTAAATCGCTATCCGCTGCTTATCCGCACCATGACCGCAGCCTGCCGCAGCAATGTGCGAATATGAATTCAAAATCTTTGGATGTTGCTAGAAATAATATATTGATTAAGTACACTTCACACGAGATTGTTTGCATTTTCCAAACACGATGTCTGTTTGTGATCCGCAAAACAATTATTCGTCATGAACTTATGTTTGTTCTACGATAAAATGTACTTATGTATTGTTAACTTGCTCATCCAATTTCTATTAAATTCACACTTTAAGTATGGATGTGCGATATGGACTTAACCTGTTATATATCTATCATAAGCTCTAACCAAATTAGTTGAGGTATTTTTATACTTTTGTGACCGCATCTTAATATACAAATATAAATTGTCGGTACGAGTGTGTTCGTAATTCTTTTCCACTTACCTAAACGGTTTGACCTATTTGAATGGTTTTTTTTATGCTTATGGGGTCACCGGGTTAGTACTTTCTAGTTGGACTCTGTAAGTAGCACTGTTGTCGATATCCAGAAAAAGGCAGGACAGCGTCCGTCGGGTCAGTTAGTCTTTTTAAAGAAAATACCGAAATGTACTACGACATGAATGTCACAATTTTCAAGGGTGTGTGCAGTAGTTTCAGTAGAGCTTGAATAAGGCCTGGACTGTACGAAAATGGAGACGGGGATTCAACCTATCATAAGACGAGAGACACGATCGCAAGAGACGCGGTCCCAGTGCAGGCTAGTAGATGTCACATGTCTTCGAATTTTGGTTCACAGGACATGCCAGTTTCCTTCACCGTTTTGAGAGCAGTGGTGATGAAATAAATTACCCAAAGTAATCTGCTTGCCTGGGTTTAAACCCACAACAACTTACTGCTCCTAAGTCGGAGCCGTCACCACTGGGAAAACGCTGCTCAGGGTGTTAATGAAAATTATGAAACCTAAGGGAGGGTTTATTTACATAACTGTCGTGTCGTCTCGAAATAAATGCTGAAATTGTGTAAACGATCATTTAATTTTTGCGGTTGCTTGTTTTTCATTCATCGCAAAATAAACTCCTATAACTTAGGCAGGACAAGTGGTTGTATTTCTTAAATTGCACAATGTTTCATAAGGTGAGTTCTAGCTTGTTTCAAGTTTAATTTGTTGAAATCATGCTTTACCTACAAAAAAAACTGCTTAATAAATTAAGTCAATCGACACGAAAGACAATATAGTATAATAGCTTGTTGCTATTCTATGAAAAGTTTCCATTCTCCAATCATGTAACAGGTCTACTGTGCTCTTTGTTCACTAATGTCTAGACTCGTCGCGTGCAATCGCTACATAACTCACAATAAAAAAGACGAAATTGATACGGACACCGCAGATATTCGTAGACAACTGGCCAAAACACATAAAATGTAATTAAGGGGAGGAAATTCCGTAACGAAAAGTCAAGGTGTTGTAATATCGTGGCTTAAGGATCATCAGCTGCGAACGAAACGCATCAGGTGCTCAAATTCGTGAGGAAAGGTGTTCGGAAGGAGCAAAATATATTTTTTAATGTAACAAAGGAATTCAACAGTGATCGCTTTCGATCTAATTGCCGGAAACAGACGGCGATATTTAATTATACCATTAAATAGGTCAGACCATTATCTTTGCATTAACCAAACGTAGGTCTAACTCGCGAATGCACCTTCCCGCGTAAATGTCAAATGTCATTGCAGTGTTACTAACCGTTTTAAAAAGAAATTAAATGCCCATTAAATTACATTGAAATTCATGGACAACACGTACAGTCGACCGCACATCACCCGCAACATTAGCACTACCTGCCCAAACAGCCCTTACTGCTACGACTTATAGCACTGTCAATTTCATATTGTTACCACTAATATGCAGTTGACTGTAAGTACTTGAACGGCTTTTAAGTTTAATATTTAACAAAGCAATAATTTTCGAATTTATACGCTATTATTTGAGGTGTTCGGAAATTGCCAAAATATTTTCGATGGGACAATTGCGAGACTGTTGCTAACGTCAAGTGCGTGAACGCACTCTCGCCCAGCTGTCTCGCAATAAAGCCACGTGCGCGACGAAAAAATAAAAAGAATGAGGGGGGACAAGATGGCTGCGGCTCTCGTGCACTTGACATTTCCAATTAATTTGCGCGGGACATCTGTGTCGTTAGCAGCTGAACGCCATCGGCTATTTGGATATAATGCGGATTACGTAGTACGCATAACGACGACTGCCCCTGACACACAGGGGTCGCTCTTATTTTAGGGTTGCGAAACTTTCGGAAAGGATTGTCCCTTTTCTAACTGTATTTGCGTCAGCGATTACAAGACCGTTTATTTTTAAACAACCGTGGAGCAAAATGCTTTGTTCCCAAGTTCATTAAGAAAGAAAGGTTTGCGTCACAGAGAAACTTTGATTGACGTCATGAATTGCTTCAGAGAGGTAATATTTCAATGTTTTGAATAATGTTACAAAATGTATTGTATTTCTTGATACGTAGTTTGGGAGGGTGTAACTTACAGACGTCATCGTCTCGTAATGTTAACAAAAGACATTGTTGAATGGCTTCTTTTGTTTTCCAGAGATTACGAAGGCTGGGCCGATGTTTCACCAACCCTAGCGGGGAGGGAAGTGTCATCCGACGCCGCAGACACGACACGTGACAAGTATGAGGTTTTTGCACATTATCAATTTGTGTTGGAGCAATTACTTACATTCTGACTCACAGTTTAAAGGTGCTCCTGGTGATAATTGGGTGAGCAGTGAGCACAGTTATTTGAATTATATGCTGATCCTTGAATAAAAAGGCTAGTCTTAATCCACATTAGAGGTATTCAACAGCATCTGGTTAGACTTAGTGTTCCGGAAAATACTTCGGTGAAATGCTTCTTTCCGAATGCAAACGAATTGTAGGTCCATCAGCAGTTTATAGTTTCTACGTAGTAAGTAGGTAGGTCCTGAAGATGTTCCATACCATATAAAAAAAAAGTTTAATAGTCACCAGGTCGTTAGGCTTGAAATCATGACACGAAAGCCGCGTATCATATTATAAATAATATAAAGGGTGTAAAAGTACCCGTAACGAAGCTGAAAGGCACTTGTTCTCCCCGTCATTGCGATATTTTTTTTGTTCTAGACAATACCTGGGAACCTTCTAGTTACGGAGATACTGGAAGTCAAAGTTCCGTTTTTTTCACAAGTTTTTTTTTTTAATATAAGTTTTTAATGTTATAACTTTAAAAGAAAAATACTGAATAGTACGGGGGTCGTGGAGGTATTTACCTCCACGACCCCCGTACTATTCAATGTATACACCAGCACAATGTTTTAAGCGCGTTACATTGAGGTCTACCGTAAAACTAGAATTTTCACCACAAAAAAAGTAGTTTCCCAGCAATAATTTTTGCGTAAAGTTACTTCGTTTGATGTACAGAATACTTGGTTGACGGCTTCGTGAAGGGTCCATTTACACCCTGTAATTAACCATCTGAAGATTTTTCTATGACACTAAACAACATCATGCATTTACGACATTTTTTATAGATCATATCAATCTCCCGCTTCTCTTTCGCAGTGGTTTCCCATAATGAATTGAACCACCCTCGGCTCCCCTGGGTGTCATGTGAGGAGACTAAGGGATTACGCTCAGGGGGTGGGCAGTAGCGTCCACCTGTGATCCAATAACATATTGCGACCGCAGACACGCGTGCCTAATTGTGATTATTGTGAAATGCTCCAGATGATTTTTATGTTGAAAAATTTTAGGGGACTCGCTAGAAGACCTTTTTTTGTAGAAGACATCGTATCGACTAAATAAGTATTTTTCCAACTTTGTCGACTACATCAAGGCTAGTGCTACATCGTTGGTCTAGTGGTCGCAAGGACGACTGCTGAGCATAAGGTTCTGGGTTCGATTTTCGGTTCGGCCAAAGTTTTATTAGGTTTTTTCATCAGGAATTTCTCAGTAGCAGCCAAGGAGTCTGGATTTGCGCCCGGTTGATGACAATAGCTCGCCCTCTATTACATGGGACTTAAACATAACTGGCGAAATGTGAGTGTACTATTAGATACACCTCTGCCTAACCCTTCGGGGATTACAGTTGTCATGTTATGATGTTTATCAAAGCTTCAGCGCCTATTACAGGAATGGATAAAAAACTTGTTTGAATTTTCTTTTGTTCAAGAAGTTATTTAATAAAAACAAAACAACAATATTAGAAAACACGACGTTTTTTTTATACTGGTTGAAAGAGATACCGCGGCCCTGGAACACAAAGGGTAAAGAAGGAACATGGATGGGTTTTAGTCAGTAAAAGTCTGACACTCCCTTCCACTCCACCCATAGCGGGAGGAGTTATTTGATGATTTCCCATAGGTAAAAAAAAAAAAACGTGGGGAACTACGTATTTAGATGGTACTATAAAATTAACTTAAGTCATTACAAAAGTTTATTGACATTAAATGACTTCACTATCTTGTGTATAGCAAAAAATAAAGACAAATAGAAGCTAAATTAGGAGACGAATTACCAACAATTCAATACAGTTTGTTTACTATCCGTGTATGGACATCACAAATACGCAAAACTGCTAATTATAGCGATTTTGTCCAAAAATATCGGATTCCAGATATTCTCGGAACTTACTTGTCGCACTTACGTAAGCTTTGCGCAGTATTGGTGTTGCCAATTAACAAAATTATGATGTTCGTACTCCTGCAATGAGGTGAGGTTTGATTGACCCTCTTTTGAACAGTTATTTCTGAGTTCGTGTTGGCTTTACACGGTTTCCTTTGCCTATGAGTCAAATAGTGATGATTTTGAGCATTTGCTAAGTACAGAATTCAATAATTAAGATTTACCTGATATTTATGAGATCCGTTAATAAGAACATCATTCGATCACATCATTATACGGTCAAATCTAATTAAATTCTAAATATACTTAGGCTGAGCCTCTGTCTCACTCTCTCATTGGTTGGGGGCATATGGATAGACCATGAGGTTAGGACATAGGATACTTTTTATCCCGGTAGGACGCTCCTATGGGATAATTTCCGACCTCTATGCGAGGGAAGCCTCAGGCTAACACTAGAAATTTATAAAAAATGTCTATTCACCTTTTATTCAAATTAAAATATTTAGTTTTCTACTGGATAAGTGGCGATAGGTACTTGTAGGTATAATCTTAAATCCTGTCCAGATTTGTACAGTGATAGATCAATACTATTAGTCGAGGAGTCTTGCCACTGGCTATTTGAATCAATCAATTTGTAGTTAAGCCAATATCAGACGCTTCACTCGAGTGACTGTACATTTTTTGTTCATATCATTTTATGTTCATACGTCACTGACAAACTAGTACGAAAGTTCATCTAATTTTTGATAATTCGATAGACAGCTGAAAGTTGACTAATGCTGAAATCCGACATCGTTGAATTAGTCCAATTATGGATTCATTTTCCACATTTTATACTCAGACGTTTAGCTTCGAGTGAAGTATGCCGAAAATGAACAAGAAATGAATCGTCTGATATCGGCTTAAGTAAGTACTTTGCAACTGACATGGTAATTATTTTTAAAGCCATTTACTTTTAATTGTATTGTCATTATTTACGATTTTAATGAGTTTGCTGACAAGCTGTTAAGTGTTGTCGAAAGATTTGCAATGCTAGTGAAGTAATTAATGAATGATGAAGATGATTAATCTCTTCTTTGCACTTACCTCTTAACTTAGATATTTGTTGAGGTTAAAGTCCTTGTTTTTGAATATTTTATTTATGGAAGGATATGGGGGAGGCCTTTGCCCAGCAGTGGGGCAAACAAGGCTATTGAAAAAAAAATGATGACCGTTGTTATGGATGTCAATAGCCAACTCCTATTTATAGTGTGGAGACCTGTGCCAAAGGGAACATCAACATCTGCCTAGCCCTTTCCCAACTATGTTGGGATCGGCTTCCAGTCTAACCGGATGCAGCTGTCGCAGCTGAATACCAGAATTTTACATGGAGCGACTGCCTCCACAACCCAGTTAGTACTGGGTAATACGATACCCCTTGGTAAGACTGTTTGTCAGACTAATGCTAAAGGGAAAATAATCCCAAAATCCAGGATCTTTTACTACAATATATAGCTACTCAAAAACTAAACAGCTTTAAAATATCACTGCACCATTGTATACTACTGTATACTGTATTAGTAGAAACATACGGTACCTAATTCAGTCAGAAACATCAATCATTAGACATGCAAAGCATTTACACAGTTTCTATGTATACTTCAGGTAAGAGATCACTGGTGAGTAAGTCGGGGCTGTCGCATCAAGACAAGCAATTTCATTTTATGTGTGTAGTAAGAACCATGAACATAACAAAAAGTTTAATAGACAACACTAACGCCCGTATCTCATCATCTCCCTAGCCTTTCCTCAACTATATTGGGGTCGGCTTCCAGTCTAACCAGATGCAGCTGAATACCAGTATTTTACATGGAGCGACTTCTTATCTGACCTCCACAACCCAGTTAGTACTAGATAATACGATAGCCCTTGGTAACACTGGTTGTCAGACTTTTTGGGTCACTGACTACCTAAAGACTGTCAAAGATCTACAATTGAAACCCGGGACCATCAGCTTAACGTGCTTTCCGAGGCGGAAACTCGGTATCTAATGGGTGGTCACCGATCCACAGACCAACCTTGGCAATCACGGCTTAACCTAAAGATCGACCCGAGCGGCTGTTATTATTTAGCCACGAGCTCCTCTAACACCCGTGTCTGATGTCACAAAAAGGTTGTTTAACTGATTACCTCCATACTGTGACTCTACGTACAAGTCTTCCAACATAAACGCTACTATTGTTCCAAGTTTGCCCGGCTGTTTAGCGCACGCGCAGCCAAGCCGACCGACTTTTATAGCGGAAGCTGTGCATCTAATTAATCATTTCCTGTGTTGATCCCCTGTGTTTGTGTCCGACATTGTTTTGAGATGGATGTCGGTTAAAACTTGATGTGCAATGGACGTTTTTCATTCATCAGACGTTTGTTTTGTTTGTCGTAACCAGCGGTTCACACGGCGCTCTGTCCTGTACGACATTTTTCGGTACAAAGTGGATTTCAACGTGAATTTCCCGATGTTCATACAAGTAATAACATCACGCCTAGAATGCCTGAAGGGTTAGGCAGAGGTGTACCTAATAGTACACCCACATTTCGCCAGTTATATTTAAGTCCCATGTAATGGCGGGGCGAGTCTATTACCATCAACCGGGCACAAATCCAGACTCCGTGGCTGCTACTGAGAAATTCCTGATGGAAAAACATAATAACAATTTGCCCGAACCGGGAACCGAACCCAGGACCTCAAGCTCAGCAGTCGCAATTGCGATCACTAGACCAACGAGGCAGTCAGTCGAGGCAGCATAAAAATATCGTACAGCCGAAAGTCTGACAACTAGTCTCCTAAGGGAATCGTGCCAATAACTGTTTACTATTTTTTGGCCTCAGTACCGATTCTAAATCTCAAATACTGCACGAAAACTTTTAACCTTCTGAAAATAAGAAAACAAGAGCTAGTAAAGTTGAAAATCATATATCTAGTAAAGTTCGTTGAAAATCATATATCTAGTAAAGTTCGTTGAAAATCATATATCTAGTAAAGTTCGTTGAAAATCATATATCTAGTAAAGTTCGTTGAAAATCATGTATCTACTAAAGTTCGTTGAAAAAGTCTTTTGATTTGTCGCTCTTCCTGATTCAACAAATGAACAAACTAAACAAAATGTTTGAAACTACATTAAAAAAACCCGGTAAAACATTGTATTGACGCACCCATATTAGTCAAACTACTTGGCAATTGATTGAGCAATCAAAACAACAACAATTTTATTAAGACACTCGCATTATTTCCTGTATTTTAAATGCAAATAAATACATAACGAACAAAACTACTTAACAAAGTTCAAATAAACGTGAAAAGGCCGAAATGTTTTTTTTTAAATTAATAAAAAAAAACAAAAGTAAAAATTATGTAATTTCAATTTGTATAAAAAGTATGCCTTTTCCTATAGTGGTTTCCTTATTTCCTGGACAGTTTTCATTTTCGTAAACAAGAATCCGATATAAAAGTAGAAAATAAAGTATTTCATATACACATTTTGGTATAATATTTTTTTTAGGTGACTTTAAATGTATAAATAAACATACATATTTTTAATATATTTCTGTGTTTTTCAATCAGCATCATACCTATGCGACCTCCCCAAAATCTTTCAAGGCCGCAGCCCGCGAAATTGAAATTTTCCATTTTTTGCATGTCAGTGTCGGGTTCCATTAACCAAAATATAATTTGCCACCGCAAAAGATAGTTGCTTACAGAATTATAATCATCGAAGAATCATCAATAAAACTCTCTCCCTCCTAGGCATGGCGCTTCCCCTAGCATTCTGAGAACTTCATTCACTCTTGAAATATAATGAACTAAGTAACCACAATGAATGACGAACAAAAAATAAGCAAGAAATTATTTTATTTCTGCAGCCAAAATAAAAATCAGTCGCATCATAACGCCAATTCTTCATAAGTCTCAAAAAAACATAAATGAAAAAGTGTATAATCGTACGAAGCGCAGGTAGCGCGCACGTTTTGAAAACAATAGCACTGCGCGATGCGCCTGCGACGCCCGGCGCCTACCTGGCCTGTCGGCTAGGGCTGTCCGGCAGGGGATCCCCGATTTGTGCTAATTTAGGTTTTTCGATTGCACCTTTAGGTAAATTAAAAAATGATTGAATTGAAAAATTTCCTAATTATTAGTGCTTCACTAAACATATTGGTAGATCCGATTAGATTTATCAAGACACCTATTTGGGCAGCAAAACAAAATTTTGGATGTCTTGATACTTTGAACTACCCAGTTTTCATGGACATTTGATTATATTATCTACAGAATGGTAGTTTTGAACACAAGGATTACACAGATCGATTGATCTGAGACTAACAAAAGCTTTCACAATCAAACAACGCCCCTATTTACTTATTTAACTAATGAAGCGTAAATTGCGCAAAAAATAATAAAAATAACGAGACCGTTATTGAATGTATATTATCATGTAATCCATATGCAACAAAATTGAACAAAAAAACGTAGATCTACAACAAAAGTTTTCACGCATAATCGCTTTAAGAATTTTAAAAGTATCATATTCGCGCTTTTCAATACTGATCATAAGTGCATTAAGGCCCTTACAATTCGGCACGGCTAGCGGCTCAAGTTTTTTTGCATAACACATAATCCTATTGTGCAGTTCGGTCATACAATGATCTGATGTTTGTTTAGGTGTGACAACCCTATGCCTTGCACACTGACCGCCTCGAGTTTGGAAGTGGAAAAGCAGTTTTGATACTTGAAAATGTGATGATAATTTTTGTGTAATGCAAATATTTTATCGCATTCTGATATTGATACTTTTGGCCTGTGCCTTCCCACGGCTGGGTAAAGGCCCCATGACTTCCACTTGTTCGCATAATTATTTAAAATGCCTTTCGTTTAGACAGTACGTGGAAACGTCAGGAAACAGTAGCAAATAGCAATAGCCGTGTCATGCCGTGTTTGTAAAGGGCTTTAAAAAAAATTGACGCCCTATATTTTTTTCCTCTTTTATACTATACCGCTACATATTTTTATAATTTACGTATTTACATTTGTATAAAGTTATTATCGTTTGTAAATTATTAATTTATAAATGTTGCACGTTAAGTCAAAAAAACCTAATTTAAATTAAGCAAAAGGCAAGAAGAGCTTTTTATAATTTACTAGCTGCCCCCGACTTCGTGTTGTGTAACTTTCCACCACTGAAAGTTACCACTGTTTTAAGCTTTCACGGTCAAGAAACCACTGTTTTAAGCTTTCACGGTTTAACACTAAACTTATACAATCACTTACGGAATATCTTCCGTAAGTTTTCATTATCTTTGAGCTTCCGATATTTCGACGCTGTTGCAAGCGCCATGATCTTGACTTGCAACAGCGTCGAAATTTCGAGAGCTAAAAATTTTTTACAATCACGGAAGATATCCCGTAAATGACAGTATAAGTTCACTGAACGAATATTTTAAATTGGATGAGTAGTTTCAGAGCATACCTCCAACATGCAATTTTACAAACTGTACCTCTTTATATCATTAAGTACAGATTCACAACGATTCCTTAACCTTCAAAATCACCAAAAAATTCTTCTTTTCTAATAAGTAAAGTACCAAATTCGTTGAATCGTAGTAGACGTCTGCTGATCTCCTGCGCAAGACTGGCGCGCGGCTCTTTGTTGACTTACCATCGATTTTCGACTTCACACGAGGCGAACCATTGACACGTATTGTCGTGTACCTTTAAAAAAAAAGATTTTTTTCTACTGTATGAATTCGTCTCTTATGATTTTTTATAGAAGTAATGTCTGTTTTTTAATCTCGGAGACTAAATTGACAAGTGAAAATGTCAAAACTGACTTAAATTCTATTGAAATATATGTCAGTTTGCCATTTTTACTTGTCAATTTAGTCTCAGGGATTCAAAAACAGACATTAGGAAACATAGGTTGTTGTTAGGCAGATCCTAACCTTAGCAAGCCGGCTTTGACTCTAGTAGATGTAATACCAGACACTCTGGAGTTTTTGGTTTGTTTCTTAATTTCTAAAACTACGATTAAAAAAAAAACATAATCCCATAGTCAACTAGCTTATCAACCTGAATAAAAACCTGAAATCTCTAGGTACCTTTTTATGAAAATAATACAGTTGGGATTATCTATCTTATACCTATAAAATCAACATTTTTAAATGCACAAAGTGCAGACACACAATAATTTCCAATTTATTTTTTCAATGGCAACTTTACAGATCATTAACAATATTATTGCCAGGACCACCGACGGGTTAAATCGAATGGCCCAGAGAGTAGAGGCTGAATGGTGCTTATTTGTGCTCACCAAATTGTAAAAAAAAATACAATAGTATGTAATCTTATGCCGGCCACACACGTTCCAGTATACTTGCGCAAGTCCAGACTTGCACAAATACACGAATTTCGGAGGTGACCACAGACGGCTCAAGCATGCTTGCACAAGTATCATTTCAATGATATTTGTACAAGTGTGCGTACATGCAGCGAGCTACTTATGCTATGGATATATATTACATATTATATTTATAAATTACGTTTGGTTCGAATTTTCGGTATTGCTTAATTGTTTTATTATAAGCAGCATTTTTTTTGTCCCTGTGGTGATAGTCTTTACTTTTTATTTGCCAAAGACTTGGCTCATTTCTTTACATATTTATTAATTCTTCTATAATATCGCGAACTCCTTGCGTCTCGGTAGTCTCGTTCATTTTGGCGCGAAAATGACGTGCGTACATGTAGGTGGCTAAAACAATACTGAAACTTGCGCGAAATGCTCCCACACACGTTCAAGTAAACTTGCACAAACGCAAGTTTGCACAAGTCGGGAATTGAAATTTTGAACTTTTTAAAGAACTTGTGCAAGTCGGAAATTTGCGCAATTATCTTCCAACACACGTTCCAGTATACTTGCGCAAGTCTGGACTTGCGCAAGTATACTGGAACGTGTGTGGCCGGCATTACTAACGGTTTACTAGTAACGCGTATTAGTTTCGCATCATTTGAATTGGGTGGGGCCCGAAATTGACAGGTAGAAAAAAGGAATAGGTCACCTTGATGGTAATGTAAGATGAAACCAATAAAAGTAGTGTATCATTCGTCGTGTCACCCTTACTTGAAGTGTTTTTTGTGGTGCTTACAACAATGACAATCGCTATTTTTATAAATACGAAATACATTTGTAATTTATATTGTTTTTAAATAATCCAGAATTTTGTTTTTAAATTATCAATACCACGCATCTCTGTAAAAGAATAAATCCCTTTGTTAAAATAATTCAAGTAAATAATACTGAATTGTTTTGGATGGCACAAAATCAAAAAAAATAACATCACAAAATAATAAAACATTTTCAACTTGGCAACATTGCACCGTACGACCATTACTAATTGTCCTGTGGTAGGTCCGAACGAATCCTTAGCGCCATAATAAATACAACAGCATTTTATTTCGTAAACACTTTTATTTCTTGAGTGCCTCTCGCATAGCGCCGTCAGGTAAGCTCAAGCGCCATCATAAAATCTTTTTTTTTTCACAAACATTCCGCACCTGCAAAAAGAAAAAAAAACGGAAAAAAGAGTTTCGAGACCTGTGAATGCTCATGTTTTGACAGCGGCACCCTTTATGCACTTTGCGAGCAGTACAAGGTGAATTACCGCGAAACGGCACCTTTGCTAATTGCTTTTTGGTTAGTGATATTTATTTTTTTGTGTGTGACCTACTTTTGTATGGATGGTTGGTGTATAGACCGACGCTAAAACTATTACCACGTATTCAGTACCTACATGATTCTGAACCATAGAAACTTTTCCTCGGCATTTTTTTTTTAAATCAGCTATTGCAGTTATGTAGAAAACGGCTGTTCTTTTTTTAATAACCAACGAAACATTTATTTGTTCAGAATCATGTACTGAGTTAACGATTACGCTTATCGTAATTACAATCGAACGCGACCTAAAATGAGAGACGACCGAGAGGGCTGTAACCTTTAATAGGGGCCTTTCAATTAATGGTAAAAGATGTCATCATAAAATTACGGACTCCTAATCACACACTTACTACAAAAATCGCAAAACTAATCAGTTTTATTCAAAATTTAACAGGTTTTACAACATAATATGAAATAACAGGTTTTCACGCCTGTAATCGCCGAAGAGTTAGGCAGATGTGTGATGTGTAGGTACCTCTACCTCTACATCCACATTTCCCCAGTTTTGTTTAAGTTCTTTGTAGTGGCGACTCGGCGAACCAATTCCCATCAACCGGCTCAGAGTATTGGGAAATTCTTGATGGAAAAACCCAAATAACACTTTACCAGTTTTTCAAAACTGAAATAATCTTAAAAGTCCACATTAATGATAGATCTAATCCAACAAAGAAAGCGTCGAAACAACTTCCCATACACATCAAAAGATTGCATACTTTTATTTCTTTTCTAACGCGTTCGGAATTTCACAAAAACCGTGGTCTGCACTATGTTCAACAATAGGTTGCTGGGCTGCAATCAGCCAAATTATACCGTCGTATATCACGACCGATATGAATATAGATTGAACACTTTCACTGAGGATTATGATGCGATAATCTTTTCTGTATCTATTTCTTTACTGTTTCATATTATAAAGAGGTAAATTTTGGATTTAAGGTGTAATCTTTAGAACTACTGATCCCATTTCGTAAATTCTTTTACTCATCGGAAGCTGTATACAAGATGCAAACGGACCCTTCACGAAGCCGTCAACCAAGCATTCTGTACATCGAACTAAGTAACCCTACGCAAAAATTATTGCTGGGAAACGGCTTTTTTTTGGGGTGAATAATCACGTTTTACGGTAAAACTCAATGTATCGCACTCAAAACTTAGTGCTGATGGATGCATTGAATAGTACGGGGAAAAGTCCAGATGCAATCGCAGAATAACTACCTCCTGGCCACAGCCGTCCCAGAATCTTCAGAAAATACAACGAATTGGATTGATTCAATATTCTTCCCAGCCAACAAACTGAAAAATTGCCCAGCAACTGCAGAATAGACAATCTAAATTACATAGCAGCCTACTGAATTATGCACGACCATCCATTTTTCAAAAAGGAACGCATTCTGATCAACGCCCCGGGCCAGTCGTGCTCAACGCAATGCTCAACTTTGGGAACGAATGACTAATTTCTACTACATTCACTTTATTCGTGAGAATGGAATCCGTAAGTGACACCAGACAGTCCTGCTTCAAATTCTGAACGATTATCCCAAAAATTCAAATGGTGTGGCCAGTATTTTAAGACCCGTCGAAAATAATCCATGTCTTCCTCTATCGTCTCAGATACTGAGAAGTAAAGGAGGTGAGGTAGCTCTTAATAATCGGTCAGTGTCAAGGAATCTGGTAATCGGTAGCATTTGGCGGCACGCGAAGATCCTTGGGACTGTAATATTCGTTTTTCGATATGATTGGAGGTCGGCTGCCGGTCAGTAGTCGACGTGCCTACCGTTCGTTGACCTTGCTACCTTCATGGGAATTCATCTACAGCGTATGAGTTACTTAATTAACGAGCTTGAATCGTTCCGCCGGATAATTGTTTCAACCCAAAGTTTTTATTGCCTATCTTCGTTATATGATTTGTATCGTATTCGTATTATTCCATCTAAGCGATGATCTATGTTAAATTACTAGAATCATCGTTATTCAATCAATCATTGCTGTTAGCAAAGATTCCGTGGCCTTAAAACCTTTTATAAAATTGTCTTCGATGGACTAACACATCTCGACTAATCGATTCAGTCCATCTAATTCATTTGTGTTGTATTCATGAATATATTATTACAAATGAAATCATTCCTTTTGTCAAACTTAATCAATTCAATAGCTTAATCGAAGATGAATGAAAACTTAATTAACTTAGGGAAAATTTAATTAATTTAATTCATGTAGTAGATTTGTAGAGTCAATCAAAATAATAATAGATATTATTTTTCTTTTGTATTCTTTTTTATTGGCTTCTGTTGGGCAAAAATGGCCGATGGGCATTATTGCGCACAAAAGGAAGGTAATCAAAATAAATTATTTGTTGGGATTTCGACGATTATTGTAGATTTCAATGATATTTTAGAAAGTGCTAATCCAACTAAAGTAATTTCTTTACACTTTGGCCTTTGGGCCTTTTGGCTCACAAGCTGAGGGCAAATGTTTAAGTTACAACACAACATGACCTCTCTCTCTCTTTCTCTCTGAATTTGTTTCGGACTTTTCTTCTCAGAATAAGTCAGGGACGAAACACCGGCTAGATCTAGTTTTAAAACATTAACTTATTGTGACAACCAATTTACAGAAAAGAAATATAATTTAAATATCGACTTACATAGTTAACGGCTTCGTGAGGGTCCGTTTACACCCTGCCCGTACCAGTATGATCAAACAGTCGAAATGGTGTTTCACCGGGACACACGGCTCTACGTGTCAAGTCAACCCACTTGTTGCATTGGATCCCGGCGTCCTAAATGCCGTGACTACAGGTTCCTTCATTACCATATATTTTGTCTTCAGGCGTCGCCACCTGTTATTCGGGGACCAAACCAATCTCAATAATTGAGCCACTTGACAGATTAATAGGATTTGAAATGATCTACCTCCGTTCGTTGGTAGATTACATTTTTTAATGGAAGGGTTTTGGATGGCAGTTCATATGCTTCTGAAAGTGAAAGTCAGGCTGACGAAATAATAGAGCCTAATTCAATAGGAAATGCCTCAGGTATAATACATATTTATAATAAGTAAAGAACCATATGCAGGTACACGACAAACGACACCAATTTGCTGTGTTAAAGCCATTTCATAATTAATTGAATTATAAATGGATGAGAATTATTCTGAACTGAAAATGTGGATAACTTAAGTAGGTACTCAAATGGGTAAATAATTAATTTTCCTGACATTACAATGCCAAGCTAATGAACTAGGGAGGTACTTATCTAATACTAGCCCGCGACTTCGTCCGCAAAAATTGTGATTGCTCGGCTAATATGCATGATATAAATATAATTTATAGCCTATAGCACCCACGAATGATGTAGCTTTCAGCCAGTGAAAGAATTTTTAGAATCGGATCATTAGTTCCGATGATTACCCCCTACATACAAACTTATAAACAAATTTTACCTCTTTATAATATTAAGTATAAGTGCATATACTTGCAGTATGTATAGATTTTAATGTCGTCAAAAGTCAGTCTTTCCTTTCAGGTTTTTGCATTATTTTCTACAATTGTAAGCAGGAGCTAACACATTTATAACATTGTTCAATTATGTATTATCATTTAAGCCTGTATAATAGCCACACTATTATACCCATGGAACTTTTCAATTATCTCATTTTAAACACTTTTTCTTGAAGTCTGCAATCTTCCATTACCTCACCAAAGAGAACACATACAAACTTTCTTCTATTCTCTTAATCACCACAATGTGTTTGGTGTCCCTCAGGGAGAGCCAGACTCGATCACTCAAGTTAACTCAGCGTCCAAATTAAATTGATCGTGTCGAGAAAATGGCTTTGTACTGATTCTCATTACCATTATCGTATATCATCAAGTGTCATCTGTTTTACAGTAATACATGTCTTGTTGGCAAAGAGAAAATGTCGTGACAAACGATCTCGGGTGTGGTGGATATAATTCTGATCACTACAGTTATTAGTTTATGCCAAAACGAATGCGAGTTTTAATGTAACAAAAACTTTTTCTACAATAATTATGAATTTATAAAACTTAAATCCAGGATGGGTCAGGACAGATGGGCCAGAATTGTCACACAGTGGGTGCCTGAAGACGGTTGTCGTCACCGAAGCAGGCTCAAGAAACGCTGGTGTGACGATTTGTAATCTTTCCTGACTGATTGGCCAGAGGAGGCAAAACACCGGAAGAGTTGGAAAGGAATGGGGGAGGCCTTTGCCCAGTAGTGGTACAGAATAGGCTGCTAAAATAAAAATAAAATACTTAATTGCCCGCGTGCTCTGCGCCCCCGAACGAGGTGCAGGAAAAAAGAAAGCTAATAAAATAATACATTAAAAGTGACTGTCTGTTTGTTACCTTTACAAGCCCAGACGCGGACAGCTCAATTACAATATTTAGCACCAATATAGGTTGACCATGAAACGGGTTAGGTTAGGTTAAATAGGACACGTTTACTTTTTATCCCGGGTAAAGAGTACCCTTGGGATAGGTCCGATTTCGAGGCTTGTAAAGCTGCGATCCGATGATAATCTGTCTGATAAATTATATTCTGAATTTGTCTGCCTGGAGTTACGAATTGCCGAGGGTTCACTAGATGTCTTCAGAACTCTGTGCGAATATCTTAGCCACCACTCCGTCAAATCACAGCTGCTTAGCCTTTTCTTGACTACGTTGGCGTCGGCTTCCAGTCTATCCGGATGCAGCTGACTCCGCAAATCTGTAACTAGGTAACACGATACCCAATGGTAATCCAGGTGGTCAGACTTCGTCAAATCTTATCTTGAAATTCCCAACTAGTAAAATCACTTCAGGTTTCGTGCAAATAGTTCCATTACTTTGTCTTCGTTCAGATGCGCACGCGGCGGCGGCTGCGCGAGCGGCGGCGGCGGCGGTGGGAACCCCCCTAGGCGTCCAACTCACCACGCGAGCATTCCAACAGCGCCTGGACGCTGCCAGATTTTATGACTTAATTTGAATCAAGAGGGTATGACATGATTTTCCAACATCATTAATCCTAGAAAGATTTTATTACTAACCATTAAGGCCACGCCTATAATGCCCTAAAGGCTAGGCGAAGATGTACCGTCTGTAGTACACCCACATTTCGCCAGCGTAATCTACTAAAAGATTGATTTTAAAAATAATGTAAGGAAGTCACAAGTTTTAAGAATAGGCATGGTCAAGGACCACGAAGTTATATGTATAGGAACTCAAGTATCTCTGTAACTTGGGCTGCGGGACTGTTCGAAAGAGATACCGCGGCCCTGGAACACAAAGGGCAAAGAAGGATGTTCCTTCTTTGATGGGTTTTAGTCAGTAAAAGTCTGACACTCCCTCCCACTCCACCCAGAGCGGGAGGAGGTATTTGATGATTTCGCATCCGTAAAAAAAAAAAGTATCTCTGTAACTTCGGGGCATAACAGTACTTTTAAAAACCTTCAGTTACTACAACTAGGCTAATTATTTAATAAATCTTCCTTTTCCGAGTTATTAAACATTTAATTACACTAACAAACCCTGCCTGGGGTGTAAAGTGACCAAAATGTCGTAATTACACATCACTAGCCCAGTAATAAGCAAGTGAACACCGGTAGCGGAAACACAAATCACTTTATATCGATAAAGTATCGATTCTTTATCGATATTAAATCGTTTGGTCGTTATCGATTGATGACGACGTGGTGCGTAACTCGGTGCGAGGGGCGTGGCTAGAGAATCTTGTCTATGACCGATGGTTTCAAACTTGGAACTTGTAAATTACGTTCTTTTGTTTTGTTTTTATAATGATGTAATGATCTAAGCTAGTAGGTAGATAGGTGTGTAGATACTTCGTTTTTTTTGCATCTTTAAAATACATCACTTCAAATGATTATCCTGTATTTGATCTTTTGGGCCGATGAAGATCAGATTATTATTTTTAATTGGTGTCCTAAAACACCGGTATTCAGCTGCATATGGTTAGACTGGATGCCGACCCCAACATAGTTGGGAAAGGGCTAGGCAGATGATGATGGTCTCCATAATAAAAGGTTTTTAAGAAACTTTACCAAAACAATAATTATATTTTACCTACCTACGCAAAGATTAATTCTCAAACAATAACAAAAACTTTTCCAATAGCACTATAATTGCGACCTTTCCATACCATCTCTGCCCTTTCTTACCCACGTGCGCACACGCATGTAATACGTGACGATTCGGTACTAAAATTAAGAAAAAAACTAACTACACAGTTCATAATGTACCTCGTTTGTCGCCATAGGGGTTTTCTCACGAACGAGAAACGTACTGTACCCTTCACTACCAAACAAAAAGAAAATTATGGTACACCTTCACTCTGTGACAAATACATTGCTTGCTTGAAACCAACTTGTACTGAAAAACAATGAAGAAAGCCAGCGATGGATGTGTTAATAAATGAAGTAGCGATGTAACCACTGACAGGTCACTAGCACCAAATGATTACAGGTTACGTTGGACAATATTTTAGCTATTACGATATTGATTTCTCCCAAAGTTAATTTACAACGTGACTGTACCCTAAGGGTATGTTTAGAGTTTGAAAGCGTACTATTAAGCACAAAAGGTGCAAATGAAAAGTTAACGGTTCAACGTCGCCAATTAGAAATTGACCATATTCAGACCGGAACGTTTTTAAGTAGCTTGTACTATAACTGAAAAATGTTGTAATATTATTGTTCAAAATGAAAAAAGAAAAACGAACATCGGACCAGTAATCGCAGAAAAATCGGTGTACACACATGAAAAAAAAAGATACTGGTGGTGGTACGCACGACGGCTAATCAAGCTATATAAAACCAGTTTATGCGGATCTCTCATTGTATAGAAAATCTATACACAGCGAGGCCAAGTTATACTGGAAATGGTCAGCTTCATGTGCCGCCATGTGTACATAACCTCCTCCTTTTTCAGAAGACAGTTAAAAAAGTAACCTAATCATCATATTCCAACCTGATTATATGCCTTTGTCACTTTGTATTCGGGGTCGGTCTTCGATCTTCTAACATTAATTTCTATCAACCGTCAGATCAGCATTCACTTCCTCCTTATCCATATTATCCTTTCATTTCATACAACCTATCTATCTTCTCTCTGGTATGCGATCGAATCTATGAAAGGTATCCATGATCAAACTTTACACTTTTGTGTCACATGGTCCTCATTCTTCCCGAAGCGAATGCTGGTTTTCTTCTTCAGTCTTATTTAAACTATCGTAATAGCACTGTACCAACAACAGTTTCTTCGAGTTTTGGTGTCTCTTAAAAAAATTAAAGTGACCCAACAACTCTAAATAAGTCCTTCAAGGCCCTACAAGGCTTGTCATTCCTGTCTACTTGCGGATGTTCCTCATGTAGGTCCTCAATCCTCAACTGGGAGGAACGTCCCCATAGGACATAGGACTTTAACATACTGGCGAAAGGGTTTACTATAGGTTACCCCTTCTCTTACCTTTCGGGGTGGTGATGCTGCTAAGGTGATGTTATCGTCGTCTGCCTAGTGTTTTCCCAACTTTGTTGGGGTCGGCTTCCAATCTAACCGGATGCAGCTGAATACCAGTATTTTACATGGAGCTACCGCCTATCTCGGTATCTCCACAATCGAGTTAGTGGGTAATACGATTCTCCTTGATAAGATTGGTTGTTAGACTTTCGGGCCACTGACTACCCGTAACGACTGTCAAAGAGCTACAAATGATAGCCAGGGCCAGCGGCTTAAGGATAGCTTTTTCATGAAATAGTAATTCGATGGGATTAAATGTACTAAGGTTATATTGATGATTTTTATGATAAAATTCTGTAAATAAGTAAGTGTTACAGTCGCGAATCATATTTTGTTCAACATAGCCTGACAATGACCTGCAAATTGCAAAAAACGGAAGAAAATTTGAACATCACGGGCTACCCTGGCGCTTCCACCTTAACGTGGTCCAAAGACCGACCTAGGCAAGTGTACCTTAACATAACAAACCGTACGGCTGTCATTATTCGAGCAAAAGTCCACAGCTAATGTTTAAGTAAGTATTTATACCTATAGGTGCACTACAACTGGCCAGTAGAACTCGAACGGTAGATCACCAACCGTTACAGGTCAAAGCGTTGCACGCGATGTTTTTGTGAGCAATTAGCGAATATAGAAGCGTGGTCGATGGTCGAGGAGAAAAGAAAGGTTTCGGAGCACGGCCACCGCCGCGGGATAGTTCAGCGGCGCAAGATGTGAGCAGACAGCGATTCGGAACAAGTAAAAAGTCACTAATGGGCAGCTTAGAGTGAAACCACATTTGCACGACAGATCGGCGTTTTCGAGTATTTCTATCTCATTTTAGCTCGTAAAGGCGTCATTGGTGAAGTGAGAAGTCCGATCGCGAGCATCCGTATTCACCCGCATCGGAAGCACTTTAACATGCGTCTTTACTTAAAGTTTTGCACGGGTGGACATTTATGTTGTAAACATTTTGGGATAAAATATATCCTATGTTACTCAGGGATAATGTAGCTTTCTAATGGTGAAAAATTTTATGAAATCGGCACAGTAGTTTTTGAGACACACAAAAATACAAATCTGTCCTCTTTATAATATTCGTAAGATACCACTGACATCAGTAAAGGAAAACTGTGTGAGTAAACCTGGGGCTCGTGGCCAAATAATACCAGCCACACGGATGTTCGGTATGGGTAGTCAGAAGCCCGAAAGTCTGACAACCAGTCTTACCAAGGGGTTTCATATTAACCAGTAACTGGGTTGTGGAGATCAGATAGGTAGTCGCTCCGTGTGAAATACTGGTGTACAGTTGCTCCTGATATATGTATTTCCATAAAAGTATGGCATTTCAGTGATATATAAGAACAGGTAAAGCCGACCATACTCGACTGGATTAATGTTAAAATGAAAACGTCATTTCAAGTCATATCGCTTTTCACTTAGACCTAAATCTAAGCGATTCTGTCGGTACGAACAGCAAAAAAATGCAAATTGTCATAAGCCACGGGCGATTCACGAGCAGACATTCCCACAGTGGGCCGACATGCCGGTACCGTCAGCAACGTGGACAATATCGCAGGATTAGTTGGTTCATGACAGTTGGTAATCCCAAGGTTTTCTCTGGTCTTGTGGTTATTTATACATATAAAATTCAAAGTCCTGACTGACTGACTGACTGACTGACTGAGATATCAACGCACAGCCCAAACCGCTGGTCCTAGAGACATGAAATTTGGAGGGTGTATTCTTTGTGAAAGGTAGGTATCCACTAAGAAAGGGTTTTTCGAAATTCCACCCCTAAGAGGGTGAAATGGGGTGTTGAATTTTCTATGAAACTTTTTATTCTCGCAGTCGATTGACTTGAAAATTTGTGTACATACTTTTCAAATAAAATTATGAGATACGTGTATCACAGTTTTTCCAAAATCATCCCCCAATTTAAAAATTTAATGTCTTGATTGGCTGACTGATATATCAACGCACAGCCCAATCCGCTGGTTTTAGAAACATGAAATTTGACGCGTGTATTCTTTGTAAAGAGTAGGTATTCACTAAAAAAGGGTTTTTCGAAATTCCACCCCTAAGAGGGTGAAATGGGGTGTTGAATTTTCTATGAATTTTTTTATTCTCGCAGTCGATTGACTTGACAATTTGTGTACATACTCTTCAAATAAAATTATGAGATACATGTATCACAGTTTTTCCAAAATCATCCCCCAATTTAAGAATTCAATGTCGACTGGCTGACTGATACATCAACGCACAGCCCAATCGGCTGGTTCTAGAGACATAAAATTTGGAGGGTGCGGTCTTTGTGAAGAGGAAGTATCCACTAAGAAACAGTTTTTTTTAATTCCACCCCTAAGAGGGTGAAATGGGGTGTTCAATATTCTGTGAAACTTTTTATTCTCTGAGTCGATTGACTTGAAAATTTGTATACATAACTTTTCAGTTAAAATTATGAGATACGTGTATCACAGTTTTTTCAAAAATCAAAATCATCCCCCAACAGAGTCAAATATGGCTTCGAAGCTCACGTAGACCGGCGCATGGCGCGCACTGTTGCGCGGGGCGTGCGGGGCGCGGGAGTATTTACCTATTAAGTAAGTAGGTAGGATTTTTCTGAGGTAGACGTCTGTAAATATGGTTTATTCCACCGATTTTCGCGTTGGCTCGTGATACGCTAGATTGATATTAAATATTATGTAAAAGTTTTATGTCTATAAATAGATTCCTAATTAATCATTTGATTTTCGTCACCGGTGTCCAATCTCAAACCAAGGTATCAATATTTCACATAACAATATGTAAAGTACCTAATTGATATTACTATGAACTAATATTTGCAAGTTATAAGCAACTATATAAAAACCATGTATCTACTATACATACATAGATTACTTATTATCCCAGAAGTAAGATCCCGTGGGCAATTCCCGAACTCCACGCGGGCGAAGCCGCGGGCATAAGCTAGTTACTTATAAAGCGTATTTACTTTCTAAACCTGCATCACATGGAGGTGTTTTTTTCTAATAATTGGAATTCCTTTGATACATTGTAAACCACATCCGATTAGGTAGGTAAATAAATGAATCGCCAGAAACTCATAAGAGAAACTTTTTGTGTTACGGCAAAAAACTAACATTAATACATTCGTAATCATACGTCACTGAAATGTGTTTAAGTATTGATACCACTGTTACCTTGTTTACCACTGGAACGAAAATCAAGACAATTTATTATCAAATTGTCAAACGCGGCCTCAACAGTCAACCAAAGTTTTATCATCAAACTCTTGACAAGAAGTTAATTTTATTTAAAAACATCAGCACAACAGACACCCGCTACGATTACCGACTTGCCAGACGTCTGCAACTATAACTTGATTGATTGACCAGCCAACGAAAAAACAAACGTTATTTTTCATGACAACTTGTAAATAAACGTTATTTCTGCTGTCTGTACGTGAGCCGTGACCGAAACCAGCGCTCCACATAGGGTTTATCCGACAACAACAAATCTGTATCTGATGAAGTGTAGACATCTGTCGGCTGCCACGGGAACTATTCTCGTTGGGAAACGTATCATTGTTCGAAAGATGTTAAGGTGCTGAATAGATAAGTGACTACAGGTGATGATGCGAATGCGGTGCTTCTGACCAAACCACGTCCCGTAATATGTTGATTGGTCCGAAGTGCCCATACACCTGTACATCGGAACTAAAAAACCCAATAGTGCCGCGTGGGGCACCTTCTGGGCCCTCTCACCGTATAATTATGTACATGTGCTGGATTGTATGTAACGGGGTTGCTTGACCAGCCTGCCCGAATTTTAGGAGCCTTTTGTTGTAGACTTGGCAATGTTGCCTAGCGGCAGAAACAGGTGGTGTGCAGCAGAGTGTTTTACGGGCCGGTACGGAGCAGTGTCTATTTTCACAATAAAATTATTCGTTCGGGTTTTACAAAAAATCTGTTGTCCTACAAGTAGCATCGATAGCTCCTGTCGATTATGATACAGGATTATTTCTAATATTTACTATCTAACACTGTAAGGACCTTTATTGTTTACTAGCGGCCCGTCCCGGCTTTGCACGGGTGGACATTTATTTTTTAAACATTTTGGGATAAAATATAGCCTATGTTACTCAGGGGTAATGTAGCTTTGTAATGGTGAAAAACATTTTGAAATCGGCACAGTATTTTTTGAGATTATTCATTACAAACATACACACACACACACAAAAATACAAATCTTTCCTCTTTATAATATTAGTAAGATTAATATTGTATTACTAGCTGTACCTTCGTCCACGTGAAATTAGCGGTGTGAATTATACTTTACGACCTAAAAAATTTCATAAAAATCGGTCGATCCGTTTCGGAGGAGTGCGACCATAAACACCGTGACATGAGATTTTTAGATATAAGATTTTACTTAGGAGGTGATTTGTGATTTTATCCAATAAAAATTTATTTATTTACTGAAAAATGTGAAGCCTGGTAGTCGTGGCAGTAAGTCCGTTTGAACCCAAGCACAAAGTACAATTATCATGACCTTCTTAATGACGAATCTAAACAGAAACCGCAATTGCAGTCACATCATAAACAATATCGTTTAAAAACCGATTTTTCACAAAAAAAAAAAAAACAAAATGACTTTTACATCACTAATCTTTTCTAAATTAGCATTTCTCGTGCTTTCTCACAATGCATGGGTTATAGCCATAAAAGTGATGTTTTTAACCGAACGCCCGGTTAAGACCTTTTGAACTTTCGTCCGGTCATTAGTACGGTAAAACCCATTATTTTCTGGTGAAATTGACACGGATATTTATGGCAACTGTATGTCAAAATGTTGCTTTTATTGTCTACTGTCTTGTTTTTGGCAAGATTTTTTTGTGGCTAAGTGGTATGGCTATTTAGCTTGGCTCATTGTACTTCCCATTTTTTGCTGCCACGATTACATGACTTCTCTCGTAGTTACTGAAGATGTGAGTTCGTGGTCCACCTATGTCTGCCTCTGCACTCCGTGTAACCTTATGTGTCTGATACAAGCTTCAACCCGCAACTTCACCCGCGTGAAGATTCTTGTTTTTTGGACTCGAATACTGTAGCTTTCTATTAATGAAAGAATTTTTGGAATCAGATCAGTAGTTTCGGAGGTTACCCCTACATACAAACTTTGCCTCTTTGTGATAACTTATAATGTCCGCCACTCTGTAAAGCATATTTTCGCACAATTCAATTCATAACTAACAGATTAGACTTTTTACCACATTAGTATGGGAAACGTTCCATGTTTATGATCGGAAATTCACACCATTATAACAAATGCGTTAAAACCATATATTAAATCCTTATCCTTACTAATATTATAAATGCGAAAGTAAGTTTGTTACCTATTCACGCCTAAACCACTGAACAGATCATCCTGAAATGTTGAATTATACGTTATCAGGTGTACAGAAACGGACATAGGGTACCTTTCATCCCGAAAAAAACAACAATAACGTTCTTATGATAATAGATGGCGCCACGTGTCTTTCGAATCATGATTGAATTATATTATATTAACGCGAGCGAAGCCGCGGGCACAAGCTAGTTCATAATGAATAGTTTATCAAGTAAAGCTATTACTTTCTCAGGGTGATAGCACTTGTGTGGGAAATTGAAAATTATTTATTTTCTAAGTATAAACATTTGCTGCACATTACTGCGGATTGAATGGTGTTTACGACAGGCTAAGTTAAATAAATTAATTATTGTTTAATAGCGTTTGTCGTCGGTTTCATTCGTAATATTATGTCTCAACTTTCCGGGGAAACCCTGGGAAACGATAAACCACTTCTGTGTGACAATACTTTTAGAAGTTCAGTTTTGTAGAGTTTTACATTTGGTTGTGGGTCTTGCCCTTTCTTCTCCATAGAGATCTCCCATATAGAACCGGCCTTTAGTTTCAGGTTTCTGACTAACTAACCGATTCTTCACAATTCAAAAGTAAAATTGTTAAATTGAAATGAAGCCAAAAGGACTTATTCTCCTCGTCATTCCGATATTTTTTTTTGTTCTAGACCATTCTAGTTACGGAGATATTGTGGGTCAAAGTTCCGACTTTTTCACAAGTTTTTTTTTTTATTATAAGTTAGTTCAATGTAATGTTCCCATTACTACTATTCAACACATCCATCGGCACAATGTTTTGAGAGCGCCACATTGAGTCCTACCGTTAAACGTGATTTTTCACCCCAAAAAAAAGTTGTTTCCCAGCAATAATTTTTGCATAAAGTTACTTAGTTTGATGTACATAATCCTTGGTCGACGGCTTCGTGAAGGGTCCGTTTATACCCTGTATATTATGGATGCAACGTATCGCATCGTAGTTTCGTAGGGCAGTCATCAAGCCATTAGCATTAATTACAATGTTTGTATGATCGTCGCCGCTTCCTGCTTCAAGTCATCAACGTCCCAGTTACATTGAAGGGAGTCATCAGATTTTATGAGCATGTATTTGGAATATTTGTCACCTAGGTTTCTGTATTAGGAACGTGGTGAGTCAGACAAACAGACAATTAAAATGTTTGACCGTAAGACAAGTCAGGGTCTAACGGTCAAACATTTTAATTCACACCTAGTGATTGGTGATCCTTTCCGACATGCTTATCTTTTATGCTAATGAGTCATTTTTAAAACAAAGAAGATCAATTTTATTGAAATTTTAGCTTTTAAGACTATGGTAACCTTCACTGCCTCAATTAAGGTAGAATTTGAATTAAACTACTGTCCTTAGGTTACAACTGGTAAGGTTTGTTACTTGAAGGACACAACATTTTTGGACTTTTTAATGTTTCTTTAGTTAAATGGAATGCAACCCTTATAATTTCTTAATCCCTGTCTGTCTGTGCGGTTTATTTATTTTGCTGCAGTATTAATTAAGTATTGACTGCCTCGTTAGTCCAGTGGTGGCAAGCACTGAGCATGAGGTCCTGGGTTCGATACCCAGGTCAGGCAAAGTGTTATTGGGTTTTTCCAACAGCACTTTCTCAGTAGCAGTCACGGAGTCTGGATTCTTGCCCGGTTACATGAGATTTACACATAACTGGCGTAATGTGGGTGCACTATTGGGTACTCCTCTACATATAATCAATTGAATAGAATGACAATAGTTGTTGTAAACATTCTAGTTTCAAATAAACTACTATGAATCATGAATACACGAAGTAAGCTGGATCTGAAAAAAAAACTTTTGAAAACATCTCGGTGCACTCTCACATGCACTGGTCCGTATCTTTCACTTGCTACTTCCTTATAATGGAGGCGGATGTCAAAATTACTAGAACACGTCTTCGTTAAGGACTCAATCATGAACGAGAGCTCACTTATACTTCAATTGTGAGGAAGATACTGTTTACAGTTCTTTTTTTTTAATTTCGGACCTTTGGACACACACATTTATCTGACGTGTGTAGCAAGCTTCCATAGTGATCCAAACAAAATTGACAAAACTGGTACTGTCACTTACGGGATATCTTCCGCGATATCTTCCGTTTTTTATTCTCAAAATAATAAACAATCGCGGAAGATATCCCGTAAGTGACAGTATAAGTTTAGTTGTAAACCGTGAAAGCTAAAAACAGTGTTTGAAAATTTGACGAAACCTACGAATTGACGATTGAATAAAACTTAATTAGTCACGGCAAAAACGTGTGTGTACGAGTGGATTTAGTGACGATAAGTACTCAACAGATGTAAAAACCAAAGAGTTCCAATTGTAATCAACTGGTCATGCTCTTAAAAAGAGGTAGTTGAACCTCTTCAGCAGGTGTTTGAGAAAGAAATACATAGTTTCATAGACTCTCTCCTTTTTCTGATGCCGGTAGATAAAAAATGCAGAACGTCACCTGGTGACCTAACATGACGTCGTGTGGGAAAGATTTGGCGCTAGACGACCTGTACTTATAGCTCTGTCTCTTTCCCACACTGGAATTACTCCTGCTTTAAGACATCATAGTAACCCCCTGCTCCGATCCTTACGTACTCCTTTTGCTTGAAAGAAGCAAAAAGAAAGAAAGAAAGAAAAAATATTTATTTGTCGCAGGGACATGACGTGCATCATACAAAATAACAAAGAAATACAAAAGGTAGGTACAACGCATAACAAATATTAAGTAATACCCGACGAATTCTTGGCGTCAAAAATAACTGCCGAACCCGACTGAAAAGGTGGAGATATTTGAAATTACAGAGTTTACGTACCTTTTATCTTTAGTAGTACGCATCAGCAAATCCTCAAGTCCACATTGAGCTATTCACTTTCCATCAGGTGGCCCATCGTCCTGTTTGCTAACCAAAAAGCTTAAAGGTCCTCGACCGTGGCGCAAGCGCTACACAGCCAATGGATGACTGGCACACAATACAAAACACGGCTTCCCACACTACTTGTACCTCTGTACACCATGACCCCTGTCCCTTCACCTACAGTCCTTCTATTGACAGTTCCCTAACCAAATTGGTCAAACAGTTGAGCCAACATTATAAAGCAAACATTGTATGAAACGAATGGGCTACATCGACACCTATTTTGTTTGGTCGGGTAAATAATAAATATTGGGTGACTTGACCTCTCGAAATTTTCCCAGGATTTCTGTGTGGAGTTGAACTTTTTGTAATTTATTCTTTAAGGTGTCAGTTTAAGGTTGGTTTTTGCGTGGTGCGAATGGTTTGAACTTTAACTGTATCGCTTTTGTGGGACGCCGATGAAGCGTAGGTAGTCCTGTTACTATTTGAAATGGTTTCTATCTTTCATCAGTTAAGATCTTTGATACCAAAAGTAATGCGGGCATTTTAGTCTTTTTTATACAGTAAATCGTTAATCAACTCTAAATAATAAGTTCTACGTAAGTTGGCACCTAATAGTTAAAAAGTGAGGGGTTCTGCTTACCACTAAAGTTTAACAAGCGTTAAAATATAAGTGGGGTCCTCAAAACACGGGTCACGCATTGCGTGCCGCTATAATACGCCATCGTTGACACAATAAAGCAAGAGATACTGATACTTGCGTAGGTGCATGCTACACGATTCAAACGTTTTGATACTTGTGATTTTTCGTGGCATTTTGAAGTACAGAGAGCTACGAAGATACAAAGCCACCCGTATTGGTGTTTTTACTTTGTGCTACATAGAACTTTCTATCAACCAAAATTGGTCGGAGGTTATTTTTTCAAACTCTTTTGTGTTACTACAAAAAAAAACTAAAGTAATAATGAATGACTGAAACTGGTTTTATCATTTAAAAACTTTGTCTTTACCGCTTTGTACCTTCATTTTTATCGCAATAAAATCGTAACAACGATGAATACAGCAAATGAAAACCAAAAATCGTCAAAACACTCTCTCAGGCACCATTAAGTTTCATCTTGAATTTCTCGTATTGTGATTTGTGATTGTGACACAGTATTGTGCTGAGCGATGACCATTTTGCGTGAATATAACGCATATTTTCCCCATATTTTTTGTGCTTAATTTTTTCGTTATGCGTCATGTTAAGAACAAATAAATGTATTTTCTTTCTTTAGATGCAAGCAAGTATCAAGATGGATGCATGGAAACACTCATAGACAGTGGGAAATGGATCCTATTTGAGAATAGGTTGTATACTGCTACATTTTTAAGTGACGAGTCTTTTATGGGACCCGCTCATTAGACAAGTGGTATAAGTACGTTTCCCAAAATATGACTAGCACGGATTATTTTTAACCGAGTTGAAAAACAGGAGGTTGTGTAAAGGGCGAGATTTTTTTTTCGTTAAAAAGTGTTTTAAAGGCAAGCTTTTGTGTGAAATATGACTAGTTTTCTTACCATTGACTTTCTGGAGGGATACTGTTTAACTGATGATTTCAAATACACATTTGAAACGTTTATAAACAGGTGTTTAATCCAATTGAAAATGAAAGTAGAAACATTACACTAAAATTGCTCACAAAAAATTAAAAAATTTCGAAACAAAAACTCAAAATTCATCATTTAATACATATGCCACGTGCACTGCCTGCCGTCCCCAGTGTCAAGACAAACAGTAGTACACACGAGTGGGTGTTCCCTCGCTCGTGAGAACACCGTCGCCGCCCGGTGGGAACAGACCTTTACCTCCAACCTGTCAACAGGAAACGGCTTTTTACCGTGATTTCCTTTAACATGGAGGCTGTGGAGATGAGGAAATTGATCATCAGAATTTCCGAAGAGAAAGCTTGAGATTTAGATCTGTTTAGCACATTTAAAACAAACGATGTAATTCCAATTGCATTTCCGCTAATGAGAATTTTATGTAACACTAACTTATGCCGTGTCAAGTTCGGTAACTGTCCCACGGGATCATACTATCGAGATATAAAGTATCCTATATGTTAATCCAAGTTATAAACTATATATGTGCCAAATTTCATTCAAATCCGTTCAATAGTTTTCCCGTGAAAGAGTAACAAACATCCATCCATCCTCACAAACTTTCGCAAGTAGTAAGATAATATCACGCCTGTAATCCCCAACAAGTTAGGCAGAGGTGTACCTAATAGGACACCCACATTTCACCTGTTATGTTCAATTCTCAATAGGGGTGAGCCCATTGCCATCACCCGGGCGCAAACCCTGGCTCCATGCAGATTACTGAAAATCCTGATGTAAAAACCAAAAAACAGTTTGCCAGATTTTGGAATTGGCAGTCGAATATAGGAATAGTAATGGGGAAAACAAAAACTCATTAATACTGAGAAATTGAGGACAGCTCTTGCTTTTTCGTAATCACTACATATTATAAAACAAAGTCCTCCGCCGCGTCTGTCTGTCTGTCTGTTCGCGATAAACTCAAAAACGAATGAACGGAGTTTCATACGGTTTTCTCCAATATTTAATAGGTATCATGTGTCAAGGTTTTGTGTAAATTGGTTGAAATATGACGATAATTGTTGGAAGTGTCGGAAAAAGTAAAGCTGCCTGGGAGCTTTCATCGAAAACGCTGCCTCGACAGAAAAAACATGAAGGCATAATATGCTCTACTACCCGTACGAAGCCGCGGCAGGTCGCTAGTTCTCAATAAAAAAAAACTCTCCACCATGCGCCGGACCTCAAAATCAACACAAAAACAGGACCAATCACAAACATTTAACAAATCACCACGAAACTTCGCCAGTAACAAGACCATGTTATAAGAAGTGCACTAAACACATAATAACACGGCCTGGCCTGGGACCGAACCTGCGCCCTCTAATTAGAAAGGTCGAAGCGCCCGCGCAGACCAGCGAGGGATTGATTCTACCGCAGACCGCTGTCATTCCATATTTATTGCCCATCTGAAGGTTTTTTTGGAAGTAAATCTTACTATGGAATGGGGTGATGCTTGTGGCGTGGTTAACCTTATCGATGCATTATTTTTTACTCCAACAGCTTAAAATATCATCAGCATTAAATGGTAAATGATGTTTATTTTGCAAATAGGGAGGAGCTCGTAGCTATAATAACAGCCGCTCGGATCGATCTTTAGGTTAAGCCGTGGTTGCCTAGGTTGTTCTGTGGATGGGTGACACATACAGAGTTTCCTCCGTGCCTCGGAAAGCTCGTTAAGCCTTTGGTCCTGGCTGTCATTGGTAGATCTTTGACAGTCGTTACAGGTAGTCAGTGGCCCTAAAAGTCTGACAACCAGTCTTACCAAGGAGTATCGTATTACCCAGTACTAACTGGGTTGTGGAGGTCAGATTGGCAGTCGCTCCATGTAAATACTGTTATGCAGCTTGTGCTAACTTGATGTACTAGCGACTGTCTTTAACTCCTTCTCCATTTTCCTCTTTGATCTCTAAAACTGAAATATATATAAGACATTCAATTTAATCCTCACTATTATCATTGCAGAATAAAAATTACCATCGTATCCACAGCCTCCTTTGGCCCCACCCTGCGCCGGCGCCGCTACTTTGACGTTATGATTTAATGCGCACCGCTGATCTTATGTTTTTATAATTTTAAGATCACGCACTGACACACCTGTTGACTATTACCTATATATTCGCTTTTAAAGGTCTGAGGATTCAATTGGCTTGACATATTTATTTAAATTAATTTGTAAAGCAACAATATTTTGTTATTGAGTCTACGGTCACCATTAATTCAGTTTGCTGCTGGTCTTAGGTCTATTTTAGTTTAGATTTTACTATACCTAGGTACTTTTATATGTCTATTTTTAATTTATTATGAATATTTTATTGCCAAGTTGCAAAAAAAAAATGATATCGGTGTACAATTTTGAAGAGGGTAGTTTGACAGTTAGGCTTAACCCTCATTAAAACTAGCACATTTTTGTTCAGGCTCTTAATCAAGTTTAGTATCCTCCTTTTTTAAATAGACAACCAGTTTAACCATTTAATACATCAACCGTCTAAATGGCTTAAAACAAATGCCGTTTAATTCACAAAAAAGAAAAGGAAATTATCGCATTTACAATCGATGCGAAAAAGAAATTCACTTTTATACCCTTCGAGAATAGTTCCACATTGCGTTTGATTAACATTTTAATAAACTGTCCATTATTTATACATAATTTAAACAAAGGCACAAAGAGGCGCGCGCGCATCTGCCACGAGTACTAACGAAGATCGCCGATGTTTGCCGATTGTCTGTCATGTTTTATTGCATTCATTTAATAGTTCGGCTCATAAATCCTTGTGAATAGTAATGCGTTATTTTTCTTAAATACATGTTAGGTATGTATTTATTTTTACCTTTCTAAGAATAGTTCTCTCCGTTTTATGTTGGTTGTCATAAGAGCAGATGAGGTGCATTGGTAATATGACTTCAACAAATGGTACTTGTAAAATTGACCCTTAACCGATTGGAAGGTCTGCACAAGGTGCATGCTCATGCACACATTTCACTGATGATAAATTTCAAGTTAGTGAAAGGAAGAATGGTGCCTCCATTCATCGGAAAAGACTCCAGCTTCGTACGATGGTGAATTTTCCAAAAAAAAAACGTTTCCTCGCTCTAGGAATGTCTCCAGTATCGTGGGTGCGTTTTACAAACATTTTAACACACATACACAAACATCCAGACCCGGAACAACTACCTGTAGGCCATACAAATATTTGTTCCGTGCGGGAATCGAACCCGCGACACACAGCGCAGCAGTCAATCGCTCAGCCACTGCACCAACCGCGCCGTCGCTTTATAACATTTTTTTTTTGTTTGGCTTTATAACATTGTAGAAAGGAGTAAATAGTGATGCAATACCCTGCAAACCCTCGACGAAAACTGATTTTAGTCTTTAAATTATCCTCAATTCGATTCAAAATTCAAGTTCAACATTGAGGTATTACGTCGATGATCAAATTAAACTCAGAAAACGTCTCTACATCAATTTGTCTACTATCCCAAAACTTCGAACTAGAACATCAGGCAATACAGGACTCAACAGAGTTAGCAGAACGGTACAACTAAAAGCCGAAAATACTTTGTGAAAACTAATTTTGTTTTGAATAATTTATTTCTAATATGTCCACCCCTGCCGTTACTTCTGTCACATGTCACCTTTAGCGCGTGCCTAGCTAGTGTAGGTCCAACAAGACATATGGTGTAACTGTTCTAGTAATTATAATGACCATCGATACTTTTTGCTTGCATTCTCCCCTTCATTCTGTATCAGGCAGAAAGGGACAGAAGATCCATTTCGGGAGAGAAGGCATTTCTTTGGTTAATAGGAATACTGAATCTTTCGTTCCTTGCAGTATTATAACTACTGCGTTCAGCATTCTAGCTTACAAACATAGTAATCGTGATTTAGTTTCAAGAGACGTTTAGTTGTGGGCATCCTATGATAGTTTATTATATCCCAGGAAATATAAGTAGTCATCACCACCTTCTCAGCCTTTTGTCCACTTTGTGGGGCCACAGATAAATTTTTCAGTGCTATTTTTCTTTAAATGAGCTGTTCCATACGTTTTGACCGTTTAAGTACCTAGTAGGAAATATTTTTTTTTTAATTACCCACGAACATTTTTCAATAGATGGAACAAAAGAAAAAAGGAATGATGATTACGTGTTAACGGTATGTGTGTCGATGTCCCCTTCCACCCCCTACAATTTTAATAACAATTACGTAAAAATGGAAATGCATTGATAAACTTGGTGCAGTGCTATAGTATGGACCTTCTGTTCATACTCCTCACTCCACAAGCACCTATGACTGGTGCCTCGTGCCACGTGCGGTGGACAGGTGACCATGTATCTACAAAACCGCGCATCTTTATTAAGATAACGGTGCGTTAGTATGCAGATGGAGAAATCCTGTCAAATGTAACGTGTACTTACAAATTATTCTTTTTTTTGTTTTAGTTTTTTTTATCTCTTATTAGACTGCGATAGTGTTCTATTAGTATTGATGTTTACCTAAAACGAGAATTCCTTGCTATTTGTACACATCTTTTAAGTGAAATCAAACATTGAAACATTTATAGCGTAACTTTACGCATGTAATGTCCGAAGTGTTAGGCAGAGGTGTAGAGGTGTGTCTATTGGTTCAACCACATTTCGATGTGATAGAGGGCGAGCCTATTGCCATCAACCACAAATCCAGACTCTCGTAGCTGCTACTGAGTAATTCCTGATAGAAATTCCCATGACAGTTTGCCTGACCCGGGAATCGTACCCAGGACCTCATGCTCCATGCGCCATGAATTCAGCACACGGATCTATGAAATATTTCGTCAATTCTTTAAAAAAAATACTATTCCTCACATTTTGACCGTGTTTGAGGTATTGCACTTTAGTATCAACAGAGGTTTTCATTGGGGGTCTAGAAACGCGCTAAAATAATGGGAAGATGACTAGATTATCTTACAATTAGGCCAAATTAAAATCAGACTGTCTGAAAACGTTGCTTAATACTGTTTATATATAAACTCTCTCTCGAACTTTTCTATCAATGTCAGTTCACCAGCGCAAAAAAAAAACATTACTGAATTTTATATAAAAGAACAGTACTGCTTACCTCAATAAATTAAATAGGGCTGTACGAAAACGAGCTATTCTATCGTGAAAACAATGACAACTGACTGCCAACGATTTGGCCGAAAAGTGCGAACGCTTTTCCGTTAAAAATGCAAAATTATGAGTACCTACAACTTACACTACTTACAGGCAATTAACGTTAACATGCCTTCAAATTACTGCGATATAATTAATAATTGAGGTGTATAATGAATTAATAATTATTGAAAAAAAAAACAAAACGCACATGCCGTGCAACCGTCTCCGCCGAATGTTAGGAAGGGGGCAAATGCACATGCGATTTCATTGGCGGGATAAGTCCTAGGATACGATTGATGATATCAAAAAATTAAAATAAACTCAAAAAACTCTCTCTCACTCTATCTCTCTCTCTCTCTCTCTCTTAATCTTGATCATATGGTTATGGATCAAGGTCTGAAATAAAGTTTTTTTTATTTTTTTATTAGTCCTAGGATACGGTTAATGATATGATGTAGAGAAGTTTTTGTTCGATATTTTTGTGAATGACATATTGGTGGTTACACAAATAAAAACTTGATTAATTCCTAGTAAATGAAATAACACTCCACCACTCAAAACACACGTCTCATCTAAGTTTCGGTTCGAAACGTCACCTATTTAATAACCCTTTTTTTAAAGTCTACATATAATATTGTAATAACACAATATGCACCGAAGCAAGAATCTTCAGAACTAAAGATCCAGCCAAAACATTCAAAAAAATCCGAATAGAGCCCTCACAAATATTTATAAATAACGACGGCATATACTCGTAAATATTCATATCCTCAGACAAATCGGCCGACATTTTTATCCCTTGTGTATTCTATCCACTGACACAGCACCTGTTTACACGATCAGGTGTTCGAAACACCCTCACAATAAAAAACGCCAGCATTAACGACAAACAGATCATCCATTGACTGTTATGTTTGAATATAAAACGTGTGCGATGAACCAAAGCGGCAATGTACAGCGAGGCATCATAACTTTTCCCAAGTCCACATGAGTGGCTGTCGCTCCCATTCATTGATATTTTGACACGGCTGCCATTCTCGTTCGTTACAAATTACTTTTTAGGGTCCCTAAACAATTTGTAACGATAAAACCTTCGTCAAATCTTGTTTGTTAGAATCTGTATTTTACATGATGTTTTTTTTTATGTGTTTATTGTTTGCCTGATGCCTACCTAGCTTTGATTTCCATGCTTACACGAAATCAGTTTTTTACGTCTCAGTTTTTTGGTGTTTTAGGTATTCCCCACATTCGATCGCATAAGTGAGATCCTGCACTGCACGGCCCATATTACAGCCATAGAAACACCGCATGCAATTTCCTCTAAGAAACAATAAGTTTCACCTGTGTTCATTGCCAAGAAATCATTTATCAGCTGACGACCATAAACGCAGCCTAGAACAAAACACCGAAGCTGAGTGTTGAATAAAATATAATAATAAACAAAATCGAAATATAAAAATGCGCCACATTCACTCTGCCATATCGAGCATCATTTATTACGACCACTGTCCGCCTCAATTTGAGAAGACATCGCGCCAAAAATGGCCTGATTGGCAAAAAGATCCAACGCGTACGTGAATTAATGACATATTGGCAGAAAATTATCATTGTTCGCCTATTTGTCATATGTCAGGCGTGAAGTGCCAACCCTTGAGCACTAAATATGGTTATCCAGTTCGTTTGTGAGGAATTTGTAGGGTTTAGGCCGTTTGTGCACTGCAAGGAATTTTACCAGCAGACCGATTTTTTACGGTGGCATGAAAAAAACGGACGATTGGCTTGTGCACTTGTCCGTCTTTACTCGGATAGGTGCTGCTCAGTTTAGGGTAGCTCTCTTTGAAACTACCCGCCACGCACGCTAGGTACGATGAGTTTCTTGGAACGTCAGCGTCGGTAGTTACTTGCTTTATTATTCTACGTGCGAAGACGTAGAAGACAAAAAGAATTTTGGGTGAAAGGTACCTGACAGGGTCATTTTACATAAACCACAATAAATTGAGGCAGGACGAAAGAATTAATTTTAACCTTACCTTACACTTACAGCTCCTTATGTTTTTTTTTTAAAACAGCCCGGATGGAGAAAAGTAAAATATCGGACGGTAAAATTACGTATGCACAAATTAGTAATATACATTATGGCGTGACATATCGGACCGTAAAAAATCGAATTGCCGGGACAGTAAAATTCCTTGTAGTGCACAAACGCCCTTACGCTCAAAATAGGTAGGTTTGATGAAGTCCTTACGAATATCTGAGAGATGTTTATAAAGACATATGAGAGTAATAAAAGTCAAGATGGAGGTAATCATGCCTTTAGTTTTGACAGTCTAGTTTAACGACATACCTGCTGGTAAATTCTTCACCGAACTGTCACTTTACCTAAATGACCTCGAGAAACTTACTGGAACATTTAATTACGAGGAAACAAAGATCTGAATCAAGAATATTTCTTCTCCCTATCTATTTCTATCAGCAGATCTCACTTGTCGTGAAAAATGAAAAATACATCAAGATAAGCTTTTCAATTATTTACAGACATACACATTTCCGGTGACTTTTAAGTAAAATGGCGATAAGCAGACAAACTGTCTTTTTAATTTGACGTAGTGTACAGCTGCAATGTACACTGCAGACTTTAAAAGACTCATTTTCGTGTTTTGTAGCAAATAAACATTTCAAATAAATGTCTCCGTATTTTGTTTTTATTTTTCAGTAAGAAAAGTTTGTGATGGGTTAAAATTAATTAGTGTTAATTAATGGGTTAATTTTGGAATTTTCCAAATAGACACTCAAAGACAACCAGATTCGTATAATGCTGGCAGTTCACTTGGCGTATTTGTCAAAAAATTTGCGATATTGGATCAAAACAAAATGTTTTTTTATGCTTATTGCGATGTAGTTCACTTTGTTTTAATGATAGAAGGCAAATATTTGTCCAGATCTGCCAAGTATAAAATAAATTTGAATAATAATTGTGGCCTACTGTCATAATTTTTTAGCATTGAGTTTTCTCTCATAATTTTCCTCTATTTGGTAGAATGCTTATAAAGACACGTCCTTATTTTTTAATTATAGACTGAAACCGCCTCTATTTGCATAAAACCGGAATTTCTTCCGAACAAAACTTTTCACAGCTATTTAATCGGACGAACAATCCGCTTACGAACTAGCAGCCACTCGCCCGACAGCTATTTAAAAAATGCCATGCCATTGTGCAGTGTCCGATCCATTAACGAGCTATGCTAGGACCGCCATTGATTCTAGGATAGAATAACTTTCTTTATAACCTATATATCTAAACGGGTCTAGTGTAAGTGTGTCAGTTGGTGCAGCTGGCGCAAGGTGCGCGCGCGCGGCATGTGCGGCCAACTGCCAAATCGATGCGCGACACACGCTAGGAATAGGGCCGCTACAGAGCTGCAGGACATTCGAAATCATGTCTTTTAAGAAAAAATTAAAGAAATGGTTGAAGGAGGAGCTCGTGGCTAAATAATAACACCCGCTAGGGTCGATCTTCAGGTTTAGCCGCGCTTGCCTAGGTTGGTCCGTGGATGGGTGACCACCTATTACATACAGAGTTTCCTCCGTGCCTCGGAAAGCACGTTAAGCCGGCTGTCATTTGTAGATCTTCGGCATTCGTTACAGGTAGTCAGTGCCCCGAAAGTCTGTCAACCACTTTGTACCATGGGGTTCCGTATTAACTGGGTTGTGGAGATCAGATAGGCAGCCGCTCCATGTAAAATACTGGTATTCAGCTGCATCCGGTTAGACTGGAAGCCCTACGATTGAACGAGATCAGCTCATTTAATCGGCGTTCAAGAGCTGTCAGTGTCATTATTCTATAGCAATTAAGTCTGGTCTTGTCCTGAACCGAAAATCCGACAGTAGTGACGCCCAGCTATGCCAAGCAATCTTAAATACTTGGAGGTGGTATAAGGAAGCTGCTGACTGAAGAGGACGGTTCAGATGTCTGTTACTGTCTAGTCTATTTCGTGTTTGCACAACCATGGCACCTAAAACCTAAAAGTTAGACCAGATAAATCTAAAAGCTAGATTTTAATACCTATAAAAAGTAGCCCTAGAACGGTGAAACTATTAAACTAACAATAAATCTAACAAACTCGGATACCTACATAAGAAAGCCGAAAAATTGGGAAAGTGGTCAGTGTGGCAACCCTAACAAGAGCACGCACTGTCTCTATGTCGCGTTAAATTAGCCGCAATGTGCGATTGCAAGGTCGGCAGATACAGATCTGGTGAAATAGGGCTTAAAAGAGCCCACTGCCCAGCCATAGCCTAGCACTTTTTTATTTCACATGATTTATTATAAATTCGACGCTGGCATTCTCGTTAAGATGCAAAAATGTTACGGTTTTTTTTAAATAAATTCTTTTTTTTAATTTCGACGCTACTTCTTTGCTTTTTTTATTTTTAAAGGAGCTGGTATTCTCGAAGGTTTACTAAGAACTTTTATATTGTGTAAAATGTTATCTCGATATCAGATAATTATTACAAAATTGTAATGATGTATAAAATACGTTTTTTACGCTGTTTTTGTTATTTAATTAGCTGGTAGCTGGACTAGTAATGATAGTAAATAGAGCTGTAATGAAGCAATGGAGCAGCTATAACTATGCGCCTCCTATTTATTTTGTTTATGATCACTCTAAGCAAAAATAAATGCTTCTTTATCGTAGGTCCTACCTATAGAAAAAAAAAAATAGGTGATAGCTACATGCATGTAGTTTAGTAGATGCTTCCTTCAACGGTTCTTGATTTCGGAAAAAAATATAAATCTTCCGTTATATCTCCTACTAATCGTTAGGTACACTCGTTAGCATTTTACGAATAGATCGCAATCATTTTGACATTTAAAATAATGTTCGTTCGTCATTCATTTATTTTGATGTCATAACAATCTGTCTACACTTTATTCAGTCAGAAAATTATTGTGAATTGATTACCTTTTTAAAAACTGCATAATCAAAGCAATTTTAATGTGGTTACAGTTTATCCCTTCATAGTATTATTGTCATCGTGTCGATAGTAACAAAGGGTCTAGTTGCGTGTTCTAACTAGAGCCCGGTCTACTTCCCCTTCTAATAAGTCGTTAAACATACTTTAGTTGTATTTTATTAATTCTAACATCATTAGATGGCGTGTAGATAATTCAACTTACACAAGAAATTAGAACGAAACTGCAATATTTGTAACATTTGCACTGACATTTGACCACATTTGAAGAATTCACCGGACAATAATTAGCGACCTGGAAGTACCATTTACACGATACACATCATGACAAAAAGGCTGACCTATTAATGCCCGTTATTATTGTAATGGGACCTTAGACAAATGTACGCGATCAAGGTGTGACGCAACTGTCGTTCAGTTACAGGTGGCCCCGTCAGGTGTAACCCACCCCTAAACGAACGCAAATATACCATTGCACCTCGGGAAAAATGTTCACCGCAACGCCAGCACTCGCAGACTTAAACACAACAGCAAATACACATTTGTAATGTTGCCTTTGTTAAAGAAAGCACCTTTTAAGAACATTTGCCACATATTAAGGTCACGTGACAATAAATTTGTAATTAAAATTAAAAGTAATGATTGCATTTAATTTACGACGGCGATGTACCGCACGCCTCTCGCGCAGTCGCACGGTATCGATCACTGTCACTCAAAATGTGTTAATACGGCCCGCCAAGTGGTAATCATATGATAAATTGATAGTTTTTTACGAACAGCAGAACGTCCTTCGCGATGTTTCCGTTAATTCGTCACCTGCAAAACTAAAAAAGATAAACAATAGCCACTGGACATTTGGAACGCGTTTAAAGCAGAATAATCGTAAATAACGTCGAATTAAGTCAGTGGGTAAGTAATGTAATTCTTGTGTGCCTATATGTGTTTTATCGCATACGTAACTCTAGATAAAATATATATGGATGCGGTATATTTGTTTCAAACTACATTGTATTTTATTCGCGCAGTCAACTTTTTATTGCTCACTCTATTTATGGGAGTGTCACTAAAATACTGAGAGGGAGCTTCGAAAGTATGTGAACAATATAACCACCCTACACCTTTGCTGTATCGGCACTTAAAAAAACATCTGTTCCTTAATGAAATAAATTCAGGAAATGTCTGCACAAGCCTTTAAAATTACTCCACAATCGTCGAAGACTGTATATCAATATTCATTCTGTCTTTTTTTTAATTACCCACCACAAAGGCCGCATGCTCTTCTGCCGGGTGGCGCGATGGCGGGCTCTCTCGATAATGGCGGCTAGGCTGTAAGGCCAGATTGGCCAGGTGTCAAAGGCGAGTGTTCCACGAAAAAGGTAAAAAACGTCAAAAAGATCATTTGGCTAAAAAATCTGTGCAGGTGCTTGTCCGAACGTGGTCAGGCGAAAAGACAGCTGATCGTAAAAACCGAATTAAGGGAAGCATTAGTGATCGATTTTTTTATTGATACAAAGATGGAAGGATAAGTTGCAGATTGCATGGGCGCATGCCAAATTAATTTAAGGTCTTCCGAAGGTAATGTAGACCTTTTTTAAGGTGTTTATTACATGCTACGGTTCAGAATAAATGAACAAAGGTTATGGCAATTTTGTAACCAATCACCCTACATGACGTGATGTGTATTGTGTATTTTTTTTTTGTAGTCCTTCAAAATACTAAAGAACTTTGATAATTTCAGTAACTTAAATAAAAATAAAAGCAAAACATTAAGAATAAGTATTTTGTAAAAGAAGAATCTCTTGATCTATTACTTAAAAGGTGCACAGAGGAAAATAAAGAAATCGAAGTTAAAGATGTTGGAACGCGAAAGCCACATTTTCAATTCGCAAGAAATTATTATGTTGAACTTGAACCTTGTTGAACACAGTAACTGTTATTAATGAGTATATCCTCTTGTACAAGCTTAGTTAGATGTCCAGTTTATTTTTTTTATAAAAGTAACTAATATGTATAAAATGCAACGTTGAAAAAAGTAGAGAATAAAAATTTCTTACAACATCATCATTCAAAATTGAGAAATTGCGCGCCATTTTAGAAAAATGCTGTGGGTATGGCCTACTGTGGCCAGCCAACAGCATATTTACTGCCATTTGTCAAGACTAAAATAAAACTTGGTACTTACAAAAGAGAAATGTGGAATTTAACGTTTATATTCAACAATAATTATTGATACCAATTTAATAACATAAAATATTGCATTCATTACCGAACAAATTACGACACTTATCGCAGTATTTTGAATATTCAAATTCCACGATAATCATGGCGGCGATGTATGAATGAGTAACTTTTTACTTTTTTTTACGTGTAAAAGATATCGGCTAGTATCGCGATACAGCATACAGCTGCCCGCTTCCGCCATTTTTTGTGACCTTGTGCCATTCGCTCCATTTATAAAAAAGTCATTCTTTTTCATTTTGGCTGCGTGTGGGTTCCGTAAACTTGAATTGTAGGGTTTAACATCATGTTCATTTTCACCAGAAGTCAAACTATGTTTGTCAGTGGAGAGCACCTTTTAGTCTGTGAGCGGAGGTTGTCTGGCCTGCTAATATCCAGCAGTCGCCACTCGGAATTAATGTTATTAAAATGATAACATAAAGATTTAATTTTAGTTTTATTATTCAACAAAAATTCCCAATCGTGATTATAATTGATTTAATCAGCTTAAAATTATAACGGACCCCTATAAATTGATAAACTTAAAAGGTGCGTTCGATTTCAATTTTGGAATGCGTGTAAAGCCAGCTATTTGTCATTCATTCGTTCCTTTGGCGCAAAATAAATTATAAAATGTCGATGAATATTCCACAGTATTAAAGTATAGCATGTACGGGAGATAAATTAATTTGTAATCATTGGCATTTAGAAAAATAAGCTGTTGTTAATCAAGGATTTTTAAATGTCAACTAATCTATTTTTCTCGAACTTTTTTTAAAGTCTGTACAAAACATTTTTGTAAAAGTTAGTGCTGTCCGGTCCCGTGGAGTCGTAAAAATGGAAAGTAAAAAGAATAACATATTTTTATATTCATGAGGGCTTAGAAAGCACCAGCTGTCAGCGACAACCAGGTGGATCCTACCTATTGACTGTTTCAGCATTTCACCATTGCGGGAAAAAAAAATAAAGTTCTGCTTTTTGGCCTTCTAGGTTCTAACCTCATTTGCATGAAGAGCTTAAGTTGAAAGTGCCTTAAGCCTAGTCTATGCATCAACAGTAGTAGGTCCTCTGTAGTAATTAAATAACATAATTATATGCTACCTCACACTCGAAAATACACATCTATCTTACTTACAAGTTTATACCAATACATTACTGAGTACTTATAGCGCTCTTACAAAATGGGATGCCCATAAGCGTGGCATGCCCAGTATTCTGTACCCACTGCGTAGTACAGCTCAATAAATAAAATAATTAATCAGAGAAGACAAATACAGTAGGTATCTGCGTCTTTACATAACGTCAATTGTTGCAAATAAATCACGCGGCTATTTAAGAGTGCGTTAGGCTAGTTGCACACCACACGACGCATGTCACAAGTGCATTCTGTCGGCAGAAGCGCGCGGCGCCGCCGTGGCGCCTTTTAGCATTACTGTAGTCACGACTGTAGGAAATGGCGCTTGAACTTTCGTGGAAGTTCTAGTTTGTCTATCACAGTCTCCTTAAGTTCTCAGAAGACTGGTTTTGCTCGTAAACATGAGGCTACATCAATGACAGTGGTAACATGATAAATTGGCCGACCCCATCAAAATTGCTTCATGACAAATTATTGAAATACTACTACTTTAAATTCAACATACTAAGAAAGTATATCGATAGGTCCTAATCTTTTAATGTCTTTATAATTCTAGTGGTGAAAGTAGGAACATCATAACTTCTGAAACTCAAAAGCACTAGCTGTATTTAAAGACAGTGGGCATTACTCGTGAAGCGCAGTGTCCGGCGCGTGCTAATCGGTGACGAATCTGTGAAATTGGCTCGTCGCGGCCGCCCGCGCCGCTCCATCTCGCTAGATACACCTCCGAAGCTCGGTGTGGCGCAAGCCTTACGCTACAAGCGTAAGAAATTGGGCTTAAGATCTAGAATCGTAGAAATCGTAAGAATTGACCACAGAAATGAATCCTGTTCATTGTTTTATTTAAGTTTTAGTTTTTATAAATATAAAAACTATCTGCACGACTTAATGTGTAAACCTTATTTGTATGCCTTGTACGGCAGCACATAGCAAGATACCTATAACTTTTCTTACCATGTACTTACTTTTACCTATGTGTCACAAATAAACATAAGTATTTGAATTTTGAATTTGTTTGCCGCCAGGTTTTCTCATATATTGGTTGACGTCCATTGGTTGTTGTTCTAATAACCCGCGTCTGTTCGGTGGATAAAAAGTTCATAGTCTTTTGGAGGTATGATGAACAGGGAGTAAAGTTCTTTATCCCCCATAGAAAAGAGAGGATCCGCCGACCAGACGGGTGTTATGTCTGGTGGGCTACTGCCCTGCAATTGTTGTCGGGTTCTTCTATATACTCTTAAGTTGCGGATAACTTTACTTGCGCCATGTAGGATTTAGGTGTATTTCGATGTTTATTTCATCGTCTGTGTCAATGTCGAGGTGATTTGTTCTATTTTGCTGTAGTACTTTTTGTAGTGCCGCTACAGTCTGCTTAACGCATAGATAGATAACAAGTTTGCCTCAAGTTTCCTATGTGTCTTTCAAATTAAGTCCACGAGAGAGTTTGAAAGGTCTGTGTCAAAATCAAAGTTTTCGTCATTCTTTTGATATGACAAAGTGAAAAAGTCTCTCTTTCATACAAGGTAAAACTTTGCCCTGTCTATTATCACGGGTTACCAGTAGGTAGATCTACGTCTATCAATCATCTAGTGTCGTCCTGATTGTTTTTGGCGCAGTCCTACTAAAATTAATCAATTCAAATTACTCGGCACTAAAAAAATACCGCTTTTACCGATACTCAAAATTAGGTTTCCCAAAACACCCGCCCTTCGCCACTTCCTAGTGTTTAAACCGGTGAGAAGAAGTGAATATATATTTGCGTCCGCTGTCGCTTTTGCCGTGGGCTTCCAACAGCTTCCGTATCTCACGTCTGTATTAGATACACGTTTTATTGCTTTAGCAACTATTCAGATAAAAGGTTTATCTTAGCTACCAACTAAGGAATTAGTAATCAACAATTCAAGAAACGCCTTCTTCAATCTAGGTAACATCCATTTAAAACAAGACAAACCCAGGTTTTCAGTTAATTGGTTTTGAACACAATTAAAATATCAGCAAGATTTTATTTCGATTTGTCTAATTTATTCGAATAATTTGAGGGTAGGCGTTTTAAGGGATTGTTTTATGTAATTTAGTATTCAAAAAGTGCTGAATCGCAACCCAATTTATATAAATGACTTTGATTTTCTTTCAAAATCCTATTTAACATATTTCTTACGCTTATTGTGTCCAAGACTATTTAGGTACAATGGAAAAATTACTACAATTTAACTTATCTGTATATATTTTTATTTTGTATGCAACATAGCCCGTTGCGACACAACCGCTCCCCGCTCATGACTTACACACCCGTCGTGCACCGCGTCTTGCACATTAGACGCGCGTATTATTGCCGCACAACCGTCGTCGGGCGCCGGACGTTGTCGATAGCTACAACCCTAACACTACTACTGCACAGGTTTATCGATACCCACACCTTGCACCAATTCAATAAACAGCTAGGGAAATTAATTGTTGGGCTAGCTAACTTTTGACACGGTTTTGATATCTTAAACAGCACGGTTTTTTTTCGGCGCTAGAATGTCTTTACCAGGAGAGCGCTGTTTGTAAACATTAGTATAAAACGTTATTATGTGAATTTGTTTTTTTTTTATATAAGCCTATATTGTCTATGATATTTTTCCGCTGCAGGGCAACGGCCTCCCTTCCCTCCTTCCACTTTTCGCGATCTAGTGCGTTTAGACCTCGATGATTTTGTTGGCCGAAGATAATTTTCTGTGGTTGACCCTGATAGTCAGCTTTTAGTTTTCAAGGTATCTTTATCTCCTCAGGTGGTAGTGTTCAGTGACAGCATCAGTCTGGAGTTTACCATTCACCTGCCAAGGCATCATCGCGTATATTGCAATACTTTGATAAAAGTCTGTTTTATTTTACAAGTTACAATTTTATGAATATTTATAAAAACTGCCCACCTTACTGAGGTATCTTCCAAGGTCGCCGCTGGAGAGTTAATTACAACTAATTACCTTAATTACTACTCAAACAAACATCGACTTATACTTTTTACAGACGTAGCCAAAACATTGTCACGTAAAGCTCATAAAAATACCTCTTTGGTATTCTTAATTTGTTGATGACCAAATAAAACACAACGACAGTAATAAAACGAGTGGAATCTAAAATGCTCCCTTTTTCTGAACCTGCAATAGAAATTAAACATACGGTAGTAATGTACAATAAATTCTCAGGCTGCCTTCAAAAGTTTTTTCCTCAAATTCATAATAATTTACTGGAACATCTGTGTCAATTTGTGTTGACACGAATTTGTGTCTGCCAAGAAGCTAACAATAAAAAAATAAAACTAACGACTTACAGCAGGCTGCACATGTGGGTTCCCTTTGCCTCAAAAATTGACAAAGAAAAAATAAACATCTCTATCCCGGAATTCCAGATTCAATATCTGTGGTATAAAGTCGAAATTTGAAAATGACGTTTCTGATTATTTGTACTAAATAGTTAACTGTAAATTTTTACTCAAATATTTTGTGTCATTAGTAAAACTATGTTTTTCTTTTAGTTAAAATGATTGAGTATTATTTGAAACCCTAAAGTCAGAGTGTTAAAGTTTATGCTCCAGCTGTCAAACAGAAAAATATAAGTTGGCAGAACTATTCGCGACCTTTCCCCTTATGACTATTTGTCTACAATTTTATTTGGTGAAACGTCAACATTTCTATTTCTTTGGAAACTATTCACATGACGTGTTAACTATAAATAATTACTTTTGGGAAGTATAATTGAGGAGCAGATGTGCAAACCTTAAATCAGGGTGTTAATATTCATTAATTTTCCTGTGCCATAATTATCGTGAATTGTGTAGATGAACTTTTGGTCTATTTGGCAGCGTAGCATTTTGTCAATAAGCATTAGCACGTTTTTACATGATTCCGTTGTTTGACATTTATTAACTAAAGTACTTATTTATAGGTTAACATTTTAACAACTAAGTATTATAATATGTAATTAATTTTTCCTTATAATTCATTGAAGATTTTTTTTTAAATCATAAAAAGGGAACTAACTCCCGTATGCTTTCCTCAAGATTACATCTAAAACTAAATTAAAAAAAAACCCATAAGTAGATAACGCGTAGAAAAACGAAAGTACCAGGCGTTCATGAACGGTAACAAGTTCTAACACCTGATACGGCACAGGTGCTATTGTTTAGGGCCAGGGGTCGCGAAAGCACGCGCCACACCGCACCAACCACCTTGCGGAGACGCGACAGGTGATCGCGGGAATTATTCGGAAAACGGAAATTGCGTTTGTTGTCATCATGGCATAAGGTTGTGACTTCACTGTCAGTAAGATTATCGATTTGTAGATTGATTTTATGATGATTTAGAAAGCATCTACTTAACATTTTTTTAATCATTTGTGGGTGGCTTTGTTGGGTTGTCAAATTATCCGTTCCGTTAGTTCCAGACGCCATAAAAAAACTAAATGTCACACATTTCAAAAAACGAATGAAATCATTTCTAATCGATAAATGTTATTACACTATTAACGAATATTTTAATGACGAATTAATTTAGAACTATTATTATTTAAAATTGCAAATTTGTACGCCTCTTGGCATAACATAGCGCCCTTTTTACTAACCTAAGACCTGTATTTACTGTGTACCTATGTTAACAAATAAATAAATGATTGAAGATTGATTGATTGGTTATCTTTTTAGTGCTTCCAGCACTCATTTACGGATTAGAAATAGCAATTAATTACTATTTTCAATTTATTTTTGACAAACATTAGACAGCCAAAGAACAACCAATTTGTCAGCCAATTTGTCTCCTGAAAACAATAATTAGTTCCGTACTGCCAGTTTTACTTACTGCCAAACATAAATCTGCATAGAAACCACAAGAAGTATAGGAAATACCCTTTAGCGTTTCCTCAAGCCATCGCCGACAGTTTGGCGCCAAGAACGGTCGATAGAACCTCAACCCTCGCATAACACTACCAAATTAAAACACCCTCATCTTCAGTACCATTCACCGAATCTAGTTGCCTCTTAAAACTGGTCGGGTTATATTGAAAGCAATTCGAAGAAAGGAAGGAGTTGACTGTCCACATTTTGGGACTCGGCATGGAAAAGCATTTCCAATTTTATCGTATTGTATTGTTAGGTTGATGCCAGATGTTCATTTGTTTACTTTATTTTGCAAGTTTTTCTTTTAGTTTTCCTTGTCAGAAAATAAGATTTTATTTGCTCCTTTATGTTCAGTTTATGAATATTTTTTGTTTAGTTTCTTCATTCATTCTGAAGGTTTGGTAACTTACCTAGCATTCAAAAGGGAAAGGGCTTTCAAATGTCATTGGTAAGGTAACTCATAACATCTATCAGAACTGCCTCGACCCAATAACCAAAAATAGAAGCCTTGACCTAAAACTGATATTCATTTGCCAAAACTATAGAGGACAGTACCGCGATCCATCTTTTAACTTGACAGCGCAAGTTTGAAGTTGACCCAATAACATCTCAAATTCTAGGTTGTCGATGCTCAGCTGTTTGACTCCCTATTTTAAATAAGGAACACCGAAAAGAGTATAGAGTTTGTGGAGTATGTCAGTGTCAATGATGTGACCATAATAATAGAGGATTATTGTTTTTAAGTTTCTGAAAAAAAAAGTGCTATCGTCATTTCAAGACAAAGTGTAAGAACTTAAACGTCTCGAAAATTAATTACAATGAAACAAGGTTTTAGAAATCAACGACATGGTTTGTCCTGCTACATCTAATTCAGGCTTGGCGGCCATATTATGACAATGAGGCAGTGCACGACCGTAGTCAAAAAGTCTACCCATATACAACAAATAGTCTTCAGCATTAATTACGAACCAATATTTTATAGTATAGGCTGTTGTAATTAATGCTGAAGACCTTTACATTGTTCTAGATATTTATTACCTCCAGAACCGTGTTAGTAGGCAAGAACCTAAATTTTATCGACTTAAAGCTATCTTAGCCTTAATAAATATCGTCCTCTACACCAGCTAGCACCTTTAAAACTACTAGCACAATTACACAAAATGCATCTGTGCATACTATCCCTTTCTATTGCACGCCAAAAACAAAAAGGATCGTAAAATAACGATTACGGTAGAACCTTTTCTAAAAATTACTCTTTATATTAGGCTTCGCGTACACTGTAAAAGGCAAAAAGCGTAAGCGATCCAAACACCTTTACTTATTTGTAGGCTATTAACAAAGAATGGAACTCTATTCAATCTTCATAGTTTGTCTTTTACACCGTCCATAAGCGTTAATTCTGCTAACTAGCAAACTATTTATCCCTTATAAATAAGAAGCTAACATTTACCATCTAGTGGGTGAGATAAAGAGCAGTTACATGGAGTTTACGATGGGACAATGGCATGTTTCGTATATGTTAGTACAAATATTATGCCGCCTGTTGTCAGCCTGCCAGCTCCATAGTCTGTACATCTGCTATCACAATACCACACATGTCAGGATACTTGCAAGTTGTCGAACGCAATAATAATTCTAACAGCGCGGTCCCGTGTAACACGTCCGTATAGTTTTATTAAAACGACTCTCTGAAAATATTGTAAATGTATCTTCGAATTATGGCCGCCCATCTCAAGTAGCCGCTACTACGTAGTTGCAGTTCGTGTATTGTAGCAATTAAATGATGTTTACAGCTAAAACAATAAGTCTTTTACAAGTATGGAACATTTTTTCATTCAAAGCTAAATAAAACTACATGAATTTATAATTGTTCGAAATCCTTACATGGATGGTTGGCTATGAATAGTAAGTGCCTGATATTTTGAAGTTGCTTAAGTACCTATATTGTTGTTCAGTTTTATCACCATCAACGATAACTTCAATATCTACAAACCTACCTTATTAGGTACTAGCGGCCCGTCCCGGCTTCGCACGGGTGGACATGATTTTTTAATATTTATTTAGCCTATGTTCCTCAGGGTGAATGTAGCTTTCTAATGGTGAAAAAAATTTTGAAATCGGCCCAGTAGTTTTTGAGTTTATTCATTACAAACATACACACACACAAAAATACAAATCTTTCCTCTTTATAATATTAGTAAGATTAAGTGATAGAATAAAAATTATAGAACCTACCTAAATCTAATGCTAGACTTTACGGCAGCTTTGACATTTGCCTGATTTTCTATATTTAAAAGGATCTTTTTTTTTTAAATAAAAACAGTACACAGAGAAGCCAGTACCTAAGTACAGAAAAAAAGAAAGATAAAAAAGTAAAATTTCGGGACTTTCTTTTAGAAATGCCTGTTTTATTAAGATTGATTTAAATTTTGAAATGGTAACCCTAGCTGGCTGCATCTGATCAGACTGAGAGCTAGCCCCAACATGCTAACTTTTTCTAACCGACTTCATGGCAGTGTAGGTAATACCCAGTAATACCTGTTGGAAACTGTTTCACTCGCATCTTTGGGGAAGTCGGTGCTAATAATGCATACATAAAAGAAGATGCATGATGTGTCGCAATAATCCGGCTAAGCAGAAGCCAGCCTCATAGGTTGACATGCGAGAAGCCATTAAAAATAAATATAACATCTTTACAGACTGTGACATAACACAGCTAGTGCCATCTATTAGTTCTAACAGAAGACGGTTGTGCCATCAAAGCTACTCGACACTAGATGGCGCTTTGATCAAGATTACGTAATAATTATTTGTTGTGTTACACAATGATTACTGTCAGTGACAGTCAGTCACTCTCAGCTAGTATTCAACTCATAGTATTTTTGTGATATATTTGCATAAATTAAAACAGTTGCTAGTAATAAGATGTCGCTACACAGAGTTTTTATTGCTAATAAAAGTTTTCCAGTCGACGGTTTGAAATTATTAAAAAACAAGTGAGTAACTAATGGTATGAGTAATGTAAACAACACCACTATTTTCCGGTAATCAAAATCTTACTAGTCAACACTAGATGGCGCTTTCAGTACAGTCAAGGCAAGGTCACAAACTGGCTGTCATTCATCATCACTCGTAGCTGATACAAGTTTAGCGTGTGTTATGTTTATCTTTTATATAATTTATGACGTAACAACATAATAATATGTCGTAATTTATTTTATCTGGTATCGATAATACAACAAGATAATTTACTATAAAGAGCTAATTTCTAAAACAAAGCCTCATTGTAGTATAATAACAAACCTGACGACATACTGATAATCTACACATCTATCTGACGCATAAGTTGGCGAATTAAAGTGATCATTATATTATTTAATTTGTTGTGTTGAATTATCCAAAAGATGTCGCTGGAAAGGGTTCTTGTTATTCACAGTAGTTTCCCAGCCGTTGGTTTAGAGTTACTAAAAGACAAGTGAGTAAATAAAAATGTATTATAATATTCCTCTATTTTTATAGAAACAAGTTCCCAGTTCGAGAATCTGTATATTTTTAGTTGTTAACTGGCACTCAGGCTTCTCTATGAGATTGGGCTTCTGGCATGATTGCATGAATCGTAATGCACTTTTCAATAAACTTTTTCGAAAACGGGTTCTTTTCGCACTACTAAGTTTACCACCTATAATAAAATGTAGGTACTATTGCAGGCACGGTGGGGTTTGGACACTGGATTTCACTTTCCTTCTAGATTCTAGGAGATGCTTGTTTCCTCACGATATTTTCTTAGGCACCGAATATTAATAATACCTAACTATACTTTGCAGGGTCGAAGCCACAGTGTTATTGCACCTGGACCATGAGCCACAGAGTTTACCAGACATTAAGGATAGCATCGGTGGTTATGATGCCATTATATGGAACACGAAACACAAACTCACTGGAGAAATATTGGACTTGGCAGGTGCGTTCTAATTTCAAAGAATACACGGGCATATACACGACATAAAAGGTTTTGCCATGGATTACGTGTATGTTTACAAACCACCAGTGACAAATACCTACCCGTTTTTTTTTTAAATCAGCTGTTCCTACCACTTTGACTGTTTTTTGTATGGAACAGCAGATTTTTTTAAATGTTATATCTAAGGCAAAAAAAAATCCTGCCAATAGGTATAATTGGGCACTTATTATTTTCTACAACAAGAACATGATTTTCTTGCATGACAAATTCGTTAACTAGGTACGAATTCGAACTTATCACTCGTGAAAATCAAGTTGAGCTATACCTACTTAACGGGTCGATTCCAGACTCACAGAAATTCCGTCTAATGCAAAAATTTCTTTGTTCCTAGGTCCTCAACTAAAAGCGGTAACGACAATGTCATCCGGCACCGACCACATCGACATTCCTGAGGTGAAGAAGCGTGGTATACTCCTGGGCAACACACCCCAAGTGCTGGACGATGCCGTCGCAGACATCACTTTGGGGCTTTTGATCGCAGCTGCAAGGAGGTTCAAGGAAGGAGTACGAGAATTGGAAGCGTGAGTCTAAAATGTCTAATTTTTTTGCTCCTCCATCCGGACTTGTCATTTGGGCACTTTCTCACTTAAGGCATTTTTTTGTAAGTAATAAAATTAAAAATTTATCCTCTGCCGAAAATAAAAAGCAAAATGTCCGGATGTTCTTTGCAACTGCACGGATTATGTATCCTACTCTGATCTCGCGGTGATTTTCACCTTTGTCTTTACTTCACTGCTGAAGATCGCGACCACATACGACATTCTCATTCTTTCAATGCGGTCCTTTGAAATGTTGACCGCTCGGTTCATGGTGCCTCTAACACCACCAGGATCACGATGGACCACCTTGCCAGAGCTCTGTCTTGACCACGTTTACTTTCTATTCGGCCCAGTATCATGAGCTTTTCCGGACCATGGGTAAACGAAATAATTATGATATGTTAAAAAAACTCGACTGAAACTTCGCTTTTCAGTTTTTTCGGTCGGTTCAGTCTCTTGGCTTATTAATTACAGATAGCCGCTAGGTGGATGTGGAGGTCTTCCAATAAGCGACTCATTACTTCTCATGACCTGTTCATATTCTGATATTGGAGATGAAATTATCAGCAGAGTTTGAGTTTCAGAGATCAGAGAAAAAGTCTGTTTTTTACCATCCACGAAATAGATGATATTATTTGGGTAGATACTAGAGCCAATTTGGCGGCCTCATACAATAAATTTGTCCTTGCTTTCAATCAACTGATTAGACTGTTTCCAACTACGGAAACGTACTTCAATGTTCATTACCTGCAAGTCATTTCTATTTTCACGCCAATTTATTACTATGCAGTGACATGAATATGTGCAAAAGATGTTAAACATCATTTGTTCTGTAGTACCATAATATGTTTAAACATAATTGGCCTTCATTACGTACAGACAAACGTCTTTGAGCAACTTCTTCTTTTCCTTATAATACAATGTCGCCCATGCGCATGTGACCGCCCGTAATTTTCTGAATATTCATGAAGAAATGTCGAAAATAAACTTTAAAAGGGGGGGTCTATCTACAACATTTTACATGTTATTCAATTTTTAATTTTTTAAGTATAGTTTGTAGATTTGCTTTCTATTTTTTAACACATCTCTGAAGTTTATGGGTCGATTTGGATTCTGTTTATTATTTCTAAAAGCTTATGAGTTATTTTAACAGGTTAATTAACATTTTTACTAAAAATTATCGACGACGAAAAAAAAAACGGAATCGAAGTCATTTTTTCGGTGAAAAATTGTGTATTTATTTTAAAAAAACTAGTGTAAGTCCATAAATTATCCCGATAGGACGACTTTTTTAATCATTATTTGTAATCTACTACATAACAGCTACAAATTCACAGAACATTGTTGATACCTATCTCTAAAGAAAAAACAAGGGCGGGTATAACAAATCATCGCAATCTTCATGTGTGGGCCACTGAAAATCCACACGTCATTAGGGAAACAACTTTCCAGACTCAATTTTCCATAAATGTATGGGCTGGAATGATTGACAGTGAACTTATTGGCCCTTTCGTGTTACCAAACACACTAGATCAACACGCGTTTTTAGATTTTATAGTCAATACGTTGCCGTTGCTTTTGGAGGAAGTACCGCTGGAAACAAGAAGGCGGATGTATCTGCAATTAGATAGAGCTCCAGCACACTTCGCACGACTAGTTCGTGATTATTTAAATCAAAATTATCCGTGGCGGATTGGCAGAGGAGGTGCCATTGCTTGGCCGCCGCGATCTCCCGACCTTACACCCTTAGATTTTTATCTTTGGGGCTACATGAAACAAAAAGTGTATGCCGTGCCCTTCGAAAGCCGCGAGAAATTAACGGCTAGGATTTTTGCTGCTGCTGCGGAAATAAAAGAAAACCGTGAAGAATTACGTTGTACAATCAAAAGTGTTGCCATGAGGGCTTTGGTTTGTTTACAGGAGGGTGGGGGGCCATTTCGAAAATCTAATTAATTAAAATTCTTCTATTTTTTTATTTTTTTAGTAAAAATCTGGCTATTGCTTGTATGTTTTTAATTCCATTATCATCCTCATTATTAGTTTGACCTTTTAGTACTCACTGCTAAGAGCAACATTCAATTGACTTTCACATTATCTTTTCCTAAATTTGACTCATCAAAGTTTTAAGAGTTTTACCTTGGATTTAGTTACAGTTAGGTATCAATAATGTTCTGTGAATTTGTAGCTGTTATGTAGTAGATTACAAATAATGATTAAAAAAGTCGTCCTATCGGGATAATTTATGGACTTACACTAGTTTTTTTTAAATAAACACACAATTTTTCACCGAAAAAATGACTTCGATTCCGTTTTTTTTTTCGTCGTCGATAATTTTTAGTGAAAATGTTAATTAACCTGTTAAAATAACTCATAAGCTTTTAGAAATAATAAACAGAATCCAAATCGACTCATAAACTTCGGAGATGTGTCAAAAAATAGAAAGCAAATCTACAAACTATACTTAAAAAATTAAAAATTGAATAACATGAAAAATGTTGTAGATAGACCCCCCCTTTTAAAGTTTATTTGCGACATTTCTTCATGAATATTCTGAAAATTACGGGCGGTCACATGCGCATGGGCGACATTGTATTTGCTCTTGTCGATGCAGCACCTTCTAGCTTATTAAAATGACCGTTAAAAGAAAAATCTACAGTTTTCGCTGAGATTTCACATGGATATACATAAACTCACTCCTTTGTGCCAAGGGGGTGGCAGGAACTACTGAACGCTACCTGCTACGATCCTTCGTATACTTACACTTTTTGCTTCATCCACGTTAATCAGCTATACTGATAATGTTAGCCTGCGTCATCCCACTGATGGTCAAAAGCCTCTCCCTATTACTTCCAGGGCTAAGGTGGACCACTGGTCGAAAAAAATAAAACATCTCGTTATTTCAGAGGCGAGTGGAAGTATGGCGTCCAATGGATGGTAGGCCAGGACATCGCTGGCAGCACTGTCGGCATCGTCGGCTTCGGCGGAATTGGGCAGGCCGTGCTCCGAAGACTGAGGGGATTTGATGTCGCCCGGTTCTTGTACAGCGGACGATCAGACAAACCTGAAGGTGGGTATGGAATAGATTAAAATGACTGTCGGCAAAAGAGATATATTCTTCTTCTTTGGAATCGATGGTATGTCTTATCTAATTATTTTTACGCATTAAGTGGCCACGTTAGAGAAATGTGTATAACTAGCTATGATAAGTTGATAACGTCGTTGGCCAAAAAATATTATCATTACCCACTCATTTTATATTAAATACAAAAAAGATGACAACGATGAGAAGCATAATTATGTGTTTCTAGTTTGTGTTGTGCAGATAAGATACAGTCAGACTTATCATACTGTGTGAACAGTAACGCCCGACCCGATACATAAGATCTTAGATCATCATGGGGTCGAACTAAAAATGAATGACCAAACGATTTGACAGATGTCCCTACGCCCGATGTGTTTTCAAAACTCTCGAATCTGAAAATAATAAGGGGTACACTATGGCACAGTTCGCAGTTTTGAGCTACTTTCGGATGGGCCCGTATCTTCTTAACGGACTTAGATAGTACGTCTCCCGATATCAACCATTACGAGAATGATAACGATTGATAGAACCAATATGATGTCATAAAATAATCACGTTGATTTTAGAGCAGTGTCCAAAATTAGCTGGCGAATACCTTGACTATGTTCTAACTAAACAGAGAATTGTGATGAAGTTGGTCAGTCCTGGCTTCGATCACCACGTTCACCAACATAATTTTGGGCTTCTCCGGTAATAAATTCTCTATAGGTACCCTATGTCAAAGGCAAAAGTCAAAGGCTATTCTTTTCTGATTAATTTCGTTGCGGGATCCAAGACAGACATTTTTTTTCTCCGGGACTCCGTTGAGCTTCATTATCTCGGCGCTTTTCTGATGGTCGCCACTGGTCAGGTTCGGAATAATCCGTTGATTCTGGCTTTCAGAAGTAGCAGTAGTTTGTAAACGGTGTGGTGGGCTTGTCGCAAAAAAAAAATGCTTAAATTGCGAAATTAAAAATGTTGGCCCTATTCGTTTATGCGTACCTCATTGGAAACCTACAGGCGTGTGTGTTCTGCAATCCGTATCTACCCAGTGTTGAGTGTAGGGCTACTCCATTGTAAACCACTTTATCCCGTCATGGGCGGCTGGGCCCACGCATTTCGAATCCAATTTTTGCGTGTCAGTCTGACTAGGTCGTCGGCCCTCGTCTGACTATCATTAAATGTAACAACATTTAAATGAAATAGTCCTTATCTTCCTTTACAGCAAAGACACTAGGAGCAGAACGAGTGCCAATTGATCAGCTGCTCAAAGAGAGTGACTTCGTGATCCTCGCGTGTCCTCTAACAAAAGAAACCAAACATCTGATCAACGCTGACTCTCTCAAGACTATGAAGAACACAGCTGTAGTAATAAATATTGCTAGGGGAGGTAAGAAAATAAGCAGATAATTATCAAGAAGGTCATTGTCGAACACCATCTCGAATAGGGGGCTCGTGGCTAAATAATAACAGCCACATGGGTCGATATTTAAGGCTGCAAGTTGGTCCGTGGTGAGAAGACCATCCATTGCATACCCAGACCCCTTCGTGCCTAGGAAGGTAAGGCACGATGGTCCCGGTTGTCATTTTTAGATCTGTGACAGTCGTTGTTGTTGTTATTCGCTCCATGTAAAATACTAGTAATCAATTGCATCTGGTTAGACTGAATCCTAATTTAGTTGGGAAAAGGTTAGATAGATAATTTCCTAGTTTTACTGACCCGATCGAATTTTGAACCAATTCCTCAGCAATCGCACTTCTATATGAATTTATGGCTTATGTATGGTTTTTCAGAGATTATAGACCAAGACGCCCTGTACACCGCACTGGTGGAGAAGCAGATCTTCGCGGCAGGACTGGACGTGGTCACTCCGGAACCCTTGAGTAAAGACCATCCGCTCGTTTCGCTGCCCAACTGCTGTAAGTTTTCAGATGGAAAGGGGAAGTCTACCGTAAAGAGTAAAGTAGGACCTTAGACGGTTTAAAATCAGGTTCTTCTGACTAAACAGAAACGTGTCGCTGGGGTGTTTGTTCCGCCACTTGTTCTCCCCAGCCAAAACACTTGGAAGTTGTGGAAGAATATTACCATGTAATTTTTGACGTCCCAAATTGAGGGCCTAATTGAATTTTATTCGAGAATTATATACTTACCAAGGTTCCTAATACTTTTCAAATTCAAAGGGCAGGTTCATTCCTCAATTTCTTTATGAAAATTTTACGAGCACACTTCAATTCTAAATGTAAATTGAATTTCCTCGACTTCTCCCGTATTGCATTAACAACGGAAAAGTTCATACTATAATACTTATCTATACAACATAATAATAAAATTGTAACAGGCCGATGTCTGTACATTGAAGATTTTGAAAAAATAAATAAATGGGTCTTTATTAGAACAACAGAAGCCAAAACAACAGTTTTTAGAATTTTTGTCTGTCTGTCTTTCTGTCTGTATGTTTGTACGCGCATCACGCAAAAACTACTGCAAGGATTTGAACGCAGTTTTCACCGCTGTACTGCGAGATGCTTAACTTAAAATATAGGCTACATTAGATATCGTTTTGGACCCGATAGGCGCTGTGCGAAGCAAGGGCGGGTCGCTAGTGGTAAATAAATTAGTTAGTCAGCAAGGAGGTAACAGTGTTGCTGACTCCAGACTTAGCTAAGTACACTTCAACCAACTTATTTGTGCAAGCGGGAAAACACAGGACTAAAATAAATGTACCAAGTTTGACACATCGCATCGATGCAAGTTTTCTTGACAAGCAGGCCCACCTTGAACTGCATACTTAAAGTTGTCATTCTATAAAGTAATATCAGTTATTTTAACACTGACAGCTGCAAACCCATAGATATAAAGTTTCTTTCAACAATGTCGAAAATAAATCCTGTTCCTTTTTCAGATATAGTTCCTCATTTGGGCAGTGCAACAATCAACACAAGACTCAAGATGGCGACAATTTCAGCTCAGAATATATTGTTGGCTCTAGAAGGCAAGCCCATGCTGTTTCCCTGTTGATATGCTGAAGATTATACCTACCTACGCATAGGTAGAAAAAAACCTACATTTATCCACTGACAGGCTTGTCGAATTATGAAAATTTTTGGGTGCTTTGGCATCGCATTTATCCTACTTATAACGTTGAATAATTGTTTAAGGTTGAATAATATCCCAATAAAATCGTATTATATTTTTCTAGTTTTTTTTTCTTTCGGTTTGAGCAGTAAATAGTGGCCTAGTGGGTTCAAACCCAGGCAGGCGCACAATTCGTTTCTTGATAACTGATCTAAAAACAGTGGACGAATTCGTTTTTTTCTCCACTGCTTCAAAAATAATGGAGGAAAGTCATAAGGAAGAGACATGTCCAAGAACCTCGAAGACAAGAGTTGAGCACGCCTGAACAGTGTACACTGGGTCCGACTTCGGGGTAGGTCTTTCATTTTCGTTAAACGTAATCATAACACCACGCATATATACCGCATAGGGTTAGGCAGAGATTTGGTATACCCATATTTTTCCAGATATGCCAATTCCCATTTTTTTTTAAAGTTTGTCATTATTCGTTATGCATGAATTTTGCTAACTGCACTTGCCTATCAATTGGAGGCGTATCTTATCAACAAAGTGCTGTGCTTCATAACACCTTTGATAACAGATACCTGTGGAGGAACACGTGTGTGCACCAGAGAAATGGTTAGATAGGTCTAATAAACCAAGGCTAATGGATAATCGTCATAATCGAAGAGCAAATATTACACGCTTCGCCTGCGATGCGCGACTAACGTGAGCATTCCCTACAAAAAAAATGTACAGTTAGTAATCAAAGGTTCTAATGAATGTTACCTTTTTTCTAAGTTTTGTCAAACATATGGTGGTAATCTGTGGTATTGCCACCAATGCACCAATATTTTGAAGTTGTCATCTGCAGATATTAATTTAGATATCTTGCAAAATATCCTATGCTATGCTAGTTAGTTCAACTCAAGATTTCCTAATGGGTATGCAGTAAGAACAACAGAAAAATCCGAGTAACAACTTGTTATGCGGACAATATTCTTCCGAAAATGTTACAAAAGCATGCCTATGAAAGTAGGTACGTACATATTACGAATTAAAATACATACTATAATTAAATATAAGTAAATAAAATATAGTTACATATGTTCCGCTGAGTTTATCAGACGCATGTAACTTTAACAAAACATAAACACAGAGCACAGCTAATCAAAACTAGTGACCATATTCCCGCCAATCGTAGACAAACCGCTCCATTTTTTTTCTGGAGCCAAGACCTTGAATGTATACAGCCGGTCACACAACCTCTCCGGCCCGCTTCATAGCAATACGTATTTATCTTTTGATTTCGAGATACGATATCTTTGAAACCGTTATATAAACAATGATTGTACATTATGTAGCTGTGGTGCTGTTAGTTGGAGTCGCGTTACCGGCAAGTTGCGCTGCGCATAGCACAATGACGAAAAATCTTAAGGTTTTAGTGTCTTCCAATGATTTTCCAGCCAGTGGACTGAAAGTTTTAGAAGAACAGTGAGTACTTAGTATTTATATTTTAACATTCACGTTGATAACATAAAGTAATCTCAAGAATTAATTAATATTGGTTATTAACATGAAAATAATCAGCAAAACATTACTGAACGCGTCAATATCAAGTAGTTTATCATCTTTGAAACGGAACAATGGACCATAACTTCACATTCAGTATATTATAAAATACATATGTTAGTAATAAAACAGTTTACTGAAGCCAGTTAAATGCTTCCCTGCTTGCAATGGTCGCTCAAAAATAGCTTGCGCTAGCTGGCAATGGTAATGACCTATTAATGAGTTTTGGGCAAGGCCATTTCAAGTTATTCACTCACGTCTACATAAATAAGGCTAGCAATTAATATAATTGGTTCATATACCTACTTACTAGACCATAATGTTCGATTTATCCTTGTGTAGTTAAAGAACACATGGAACACATTAATTCAATTTTAAAAGGAAACATTAAAAGGAAATTAAATAAGAAAAACAATTATTTAAGTTAGTATAAGTTGGTTATAAATAAATCTACACTAATATTATAAAGAGGAAAGATTTGTATTTTTGTGTGTGGTGTGTATGTTTGTAATGAATAAATTCAAAAACTACAATGCCGATTTCAAAAATTTTTTCACCATTCGAAAGCTACATTCACGCTGAGTGACATAGGCTAAATTTATTACTAGAAAAAAAATACGGGGGGAGGGGGGAATTAAAGGAAAATAAATGTCCACCCGTGCGAAGCCGGGACGCCCCCGCTAGTAAATAAATAAAATTATTATCTGATGCAAACTCATGATGCACTCATCAACATTGTTCAGATTTTCTAAGACTTAGGCTATAACATAAGTGTTAAAGGAAATAACAAGATAGGTACCTACCTACTATAATTAAATACAATTTTTTTAATCATATTATAAGTAGTAAGCCTATATACCTAGGTATTCCTTTGCATATATAAGTAGGTGCGCAGTCCAAATTCCTGCATTCAAGGCACTACTAAGCAAACTAAGTAGGTAGGTACCTAATCATTATTTATTTCCAATGCAAAATAAAACGATTTGCGATAATCGATAACCTTTCAGTTTTGACACAGAAATACCACTGATTTCAGGGGCCAAAGTTCATAACCAATGGGATAAATAACAAGTCCATACTAATATTATAAAAAAAATGCGAAAATAACTCTGAATGTGTGTGTTGCCTTTTCACGTCTTAATGGCTGAACGGATTTGGATGAAACTGGCATTCGAATACATACGTGCTTGGGGATTAGGATATAAGATACTTTTTATCCCGGTAATATCTACGTTCTGTGTGTTAATGTCTGAACTCCATGCGTGCGAATTCGCGGGCTTCAGCTAACGAGAAATAAAGCAAGCATTAATAGTGGCCTGATGTTGAAGTTCAATCATCACCACCACTCCTCCTTCTTACCCAAATCTTAAATTATTTTTCTGCTCGGGCCCAATAGGTGCCCACGTCAATCAAAGTCACAGTTGCGTTTATGAGTTCCTCAATGGACATTAGGTGTGCACCTCCCTCTGCCATTAAACTAATACAGTTATCAGTTTCACAGTCCTCCAAACGAAATACCTGAACTTCGGCGAGGAAGGCCGGACTCTAGCTAAAGAGGACCTCTTGAAGCTCATCCCAGGATGTTCAGCTCTTGTGTGGAGCTCCAACCTTCCTATCACCAAGGAACTGCTGGATAAGGCTGGTAATTAGACATTCGCCTATTTTAAAAGTTTTCTAGACGGACGCGTGAAACGTTCTTCACCTTAGAGTGACGAAGGCAATCATAATTGAGACAGCCCAGAATTTGGCTACGAGTTTGGCACCTTCAGTATCGTTCTGGAGTTTAAATATGGTGCTGATCCACCAAAGACGGTACACTTAATAATTATGGTGTCCTGTTTCTGCACGGTACTGGACTGATGGACACTACTGTACAGAAGGCATCAAACTCGTATTAACATCCTGACTGGTGGATCGTAACTCTGACTTCCACTTTTCAGGCATATGTACCCAGTTTCATTTTTTAACAATATTATTTCCATATCTTTTTCGAGCTGTCAATAGAACCACCAACCTGCTATCTCTCAAAGTCGGCGAATTTTATTTGTAACCGCGGTTATCTGACTGTGACTTTGGATGCATATTTCAAGATTTTATTCTCATCTCCGATAAGCGCAGATGATTGAATCTTTGATGTTTTCTAATCTACGAGAGACCAAGAATTGTATGGCAAGCGTTACCGACAATGATCCGACTCGTTACTTACGAAACATAATAGGTTGGGGGTAGTTTTATTTGAATTTTACAAGGAAATCGAATCTGCAAGAGTCTAAATAAATGATCGGGTTAAAAAAGGTAGGCTTGCCCCCTATAACATACAAGAAACCTTTAGTATAACCCAACTTCTTCGGGGAATACAGGCGTTCTATTGTCATGTTCCAGGTCCCCAACTAAAGCTGGTGGCGACAGTCTCAGCTGGCTACAACCACTGCAACGTGGACGAACTGAAAGCAAGAGGCATCAAGCTTTCCAACACGCCTGCTGTGTTGGCGTCAGCTGTGGCGGAAATCGCCGTGGCTCTCATGCTGGGAGCTGCCAGGCGGTTCACTGAAAATCTGGAGCAGGTTCACAAGTAATATAGCAAACCTCATGACAGCACCTGGTGACTAGAAAGAAGATAGTAGAGTTAGCAACTATAAACGAGATGTTTCACAGAGTTATCAAGGGCCGCGTCGGCGGCGGTGTGTTAACAGTCAGCAAGCAACTATTGATAATAATGTATCTCTTTTGTACGTTTCTTGAGCGAGATAATAGACGATACTTGTTCGTTTTCTCGTCGCCGCGGCGGTGTGAAGAAATAAGGGAACCGCATATAAAACTACAATCGTGGAAAATAGGAACCTAGTCTAGCAGTGTACTAAAGCGCAATTTCGGAGTTGCGAGCAAGGTGATAACACCATTTTGCTGAATGTTCAGCCTTAGATTATGCTGTTACCTAATAGTAATCTCAAAGTTGATTGAATCGCGATAGCATCTGTTATAACTAACGATAACAATAGAGACGCTCGTGTGAATCTTAGAGATTGGTGAATTTTCTTACTACCTGCTACAGATTATCGAAAGATAGGAATGATCCTGAGATCGATCCCAGCGTAAGACTACGTTTGCATCAGAGATGTGCGATGGTGCGTAGCTGGGGAAGTATGAATATCGATTCTTTTTCACAGCTTGAGTTCTAGCTATCAAGCTATGTGATTATTTAGTTTTAAGCACATAACTCGCTGCACATCTTTGCACATTTCCGGTGGAAAGCTGCCTTCGCTTTCGCAGGATTCGCCGCAATTTCACCAGTTTTGTATAGGAATTATGTTTCAATTCCAATTCCATCATTAATCTTCTTGCGTAACATCTAATCACTGTTGCAATTACAGGGGCGTATGGGAGATCGGTTTCGACAAGGTGCTCGGCCAGGATATTCGCGGCAGTACTGTGGGCATCGTTGGCTTAGGAGGGATCGGACAGGCAGTGGTCAAGCGGCTAGCAGGCTTCGAAGTCGAGAAGTTCGTGTATTCCGGACATAGGGAGAAACCTGAAGGTATAGAACACAATGGACCTCTCTGTATTCTGATAAATAAATAAATAGTAATAATAATAGCAAAGATTTCCATATTATGGGTACCTACATAAAGGCATGATTGAATGAAATTTTAAGGACTCTTAATTTGAGAAAACAAATTAGAAAAGAAATGACGATACGTAGGTATACCTACCTACCTACTACTCGCGACGATAGGCAATATTGCCTCTTATCATCTTTAACTACGCACTACAAACTAAAACGTACAAAATCTCATTAACCACTCGTATGCCGAATATCCAGACACAATTAAAAAGTCATTGTGTCTCGCGTAGATCTACGTTCCGGCACACGAAAGGTTAAAGAAATAATAAAATTCTATAAAAGAAGAAATCAAATAATTTATTAATTTATTGTTGAGAATTCAAAGGTTAAGTAACTGGTCATTGTTAGAAACCCACTAAATAACGTTTGAATACACAAAAAAATCTAGATTTTCTAAAAACTAAAAAACTAATCCCTGTCCTCTTCAGCCAAAGATTTAGGAGCCGAATTTGTGACCCAAGACCAGCTGTTGGCCCAAAGCGACTTCATAGTGTTGGCTGTGCCGCTGACCAACGAAACCAAACACTTGATCAACAAGGATACCCTCGGCAAGATGAAGAGCAACGCTATCGTCATCAATGTTGGACGTGGAGGTGAGTAAACACCCTGTTCGCGTCGCGGCAGATCTCGTAGAAGATAGCGGGACGAGTTGGATAAAAACCAACGACCAGTGGTCCACACTGGCCCTGGATCGAAAATACTGGAAGTCTAGGGGAGAGGCTTTAGCCCAGCAGTGTGATGAAGCAGGTTAACAGAAACAGTAGTAACAGAAAATTACCAGTTTACCTTTTTCTTGTGTCGATGACGCAATTTTCATCCAACCAGTATACACGGCGATTCATCAAGCTATACAATTCCAGTATAAGATGGCCTCGCTTTGTATTTGCATAAACTGGTTTTGTATAGCCTGATTGGTCGTCGTGAGTATGTAGCAATGTGGAAAGTTGTCTTTTACCTCATTCCAGTTCTCATTTAAATGCCAGTAGTTATGCAGGACTGGTAGAAGTCGCAAGATATACCATCTTGCGTCTTCTATCAGTGTAGCTGTATTGGCCTAAGTGGCACAGGACGGGAAGGATCGCCTGCAGAATGGATGGATAGCAGACGGGGCCCCAAAAGTTCTGGATTGATGACTTCGTACCAGAAGGCAAAACGTGGGCGATGACTTATGAAGTCATGACAAAGATGGAGATCTATGTCCAGCGGCTGAAGTCTTTATTCTGAATACGCTCACGGACTCAATCCTTTTTCATCACTAAAAACTACAAAACGTCACGTGCTACGATCATTACACACACTTAATTAGTAGATTTTACAGATTTTCTCCCTGCATCTAGGTAGCTTAATGACTTGTCTATTAAATCTTCCACAGACCTGGTCGACCAAGAAGCCTTGTACGATGCTCTGAAGAACAAGCAGATCTACGCAGCCGGCCTCGATGTCACCACACCGGAGCCTTTACCCAAGGACCACAAACTGCTCACGTTGCCCAACTTATGTTAGTATCGGAAAATCAATAGCAGGCTTGTTGATATTTGTTTCATGTTGTTGTAAAACTATTTTTACCCGACTGCGGCAAAGACAAAAAGGAAGGTAAAAGTGGTTAAGTAAAAGCGCACTTTTGAATAAGCTTAAATGCTAACAGTGCAATTATAATAATATTCGTTTAGTTTTTTTTTGTAAGTAATACTTTAAAAACATACCTTTACTAAAAAAACTTTTCTCAAACACAAGAAAGAAGAACCGGATGTACCTTAAGTTACGAAAAGTTTGTACGACCAGAACACAGCCAATCGAAGACAATAATAATATGATGTTTTTCATAGTCTTATGAACAGAAGCTCTAATATGCTCTCTCAAATTTAGCACAGTTCATTTCAAGTCTTCAATTATACGGAAACAATTTTTACATCATTTTTCGTGCACCTTTTTTTATCTAATAGCTGACTAATACCCGATTTCGCTTTGAACAGTCGTTCTCCCGCACATCGGAAGCGCCACGGTGCGCACACGCAGCGACATGGCCGTGCTCGCCGCCAACAACGTGGTCAACGCACTCACCGGCAAGGCACTCGTCACTCCCGTCAACCTGTGATCATAATACACTTGGAACTTTTGGCGCACGGCCATAATCGGCCACCCTCGCGCGGCCATCTTGTTTTTTGTCAGCCAAACAATGTTATGCAAACGTCAAAAATCCTTACAACACTATTACTTCAACATAATTTAAAAGCTTAGAGAGATTGTGTGCTTCTCAGGCAATAGCATAGTGTAATACAAAAAATAAACATTTTATAAAGCAAAGAATATTACTTATCTTAATCAAGAATGTTCCGTTAATTTCGAATATAATAAAAGTCTGATAACTGTAATAAAAGTCTCACAGTGGTTAAATTGTAATACCTAGACTACAGTGGCTATAGTTGCCAATACAAAATACACGGACTATACCACAGACAGTTGAATTGACTTCTGTTTTCTTTAGTATTACCAGCCTTTCATAGGCTAAACGCATTGTTTTATGTATCAAAAAGTGTAAATAAAATGTGCATAGAAATACAAATTTGGCTTTTATTTCTACTTATTTTTAATACTAATTATAATAATATAAAAATTAATATTAAGGTATACAGGGTGAATTTTCCAAGTGGGCGTGGATGGCCAAATCCGAAACTATGAGGAATAGCGAAAAATACTCAAAGGAGTGTCGAGCCCGATTTTGATGAAAACTAAAACTGCTTCATTGTATTTTTATAAAGCAAACTCAAGGAAAATGTTAAATTTTATGTTTTTTCATAATTCATTATTAAAGTCCTTCATTGATGACACCCGCAATGCAGTCATTTTCACAACATTTTGTTCAAATTTCAATTTTTTATTAAATCTTTGCAGGTAAAGGCCGCAGAAGAAAAAAATTATTGTAAACAATTGAAATTAGGATTGGCAAACAACAGCACTGGATACGGATAAGTGGAAAAAGGCAAGGGAGGCCGTTGCCCTAAAGTGGGTCACAAATGGCTGATAATAAATAATTGAAATTAGTACTTAGTGAGTTGGCGCCAGTAGTGATTTTGTTCGACGTTTCGTTGACTACTAATAACAGTTTGCATAATATTACTTAAAACATAACTCTTTCCATTAGTTTGCCATATGTCATTACTTCCCAGAATTTGACCCTTAATAGCCACGCTATCGAATGGTGTAATAATACAGTGTGTGTTTTTTTTTTAAATCCAATGATGTAGTTTTAATTTTCATCAAAATCGGGCTCAAGGGTCCTTTAAGTAATTTTAGCTATTCCTCATAGTTTCGGATTTGGCCATCCACACCCACTTGAAAAATTCACCCTGTATACAAATTACTTAAGTAATACTATAAATTTTTTTTTCATAACCTGGGTTTATTTATAAAAAGTAAATAAATGAATTTTAATAAAAATACAGTCTATGAAAATTAAATAAATGTCTCTTTTGATAAAAGTGAATAAATATATTTAGAATTGTGGCTTTTATAATGATAATTATGTTTCTTAGAGGTGTATTTTTACTTTTTACCTTTCATTAACAAATAAACATTTTTTTGTATTTAAATCCAAAAATCTTCAAATTATATAACAAATTTTAATGACTCTTATTAGATAAAGATAAAGAAAACTTAAATAATCTTCCCCATGATTACAAAACATGGTTTAATTTCTGAAAAAGTAATCAACATTTTTTTTTCATTGTTTCTTGTTATGAGACAGTCAACCAATCACATATGAGATTTGGCAGATTATTATTCAGCTTTAGAAAGAAAGAAGACCCTTAAACCACTACAATTGTTAAACCGTGTTTTATAATAAAGAGGATTAAATCAAAGTTCAAACTGACTTAACTTATGGTGCATCAGCCACCACAGCTGATAAATCCTTTAGGAACGGCTCTATTTGGCTTTCCAAAGACAATATGTGGCCAGTATTGCAGTTGTCGCTACCTATAAATGTGACTACTAAAGGTAGTTTGTTCATTTGTATTACCTGTAATAGAAAAAACATAAATAGTTGGTTTACAGAAGAAAAAAAGGAAACAGGTCAAAATTGGTTAATCTATACTAATATTATAAATGCGAAAGTAACTCTTTTTGTTAGTTCGTTTCCTACCTTATCACAACTAAACAGCTGATCAGCTCGCAATGAAATTTGGCAAGGAGTTAGATTATATCCTGGGGAAGGACATAGGCTATCTTTTTTTTGTTCACTCATACTCATCAAAATTAACACGCGAATGAAGTCGCGGGCAACAGCTAGTTTATAATTAAATACAAAGTCTAACTGCAACAGACTCCGTTGTTTCGGTAGACTTATTACTTGATTTCAGTGGAGGAATTGACGGAATGTGGGTGTACTATTTAGTTAGACACACTTATGCCTAGCCCTCCGGTGATTACAAGCGGGATGTTCAATACAATGAGAAAAGTCAGTCTGTGGAATTCATTGTCCGCTTCTCTGATCCCTGATCATCATAATCTGGATCTATTCAAAGTTCGAAATAATCGTTTTCTTCTAGGCCAGCGTGCTCCACCCTAGGAGGCATCATAGCTTCACAAAAGCATCTTATTCTATTAAATAGTTGCGATTACCAATAACATTAAACTTTTAATTATATTTAAAATATAGTTAAGAATTTGTTGTTTTATTATTGTAGAAGATGCACTTTGAATTTGAAATGATGTTCTGATGTCTAGTTTGCCAGTAGTGCTGTAGTAATAAGCCTAAAGGTCGTTGTATAGACCCCTACGGGTAAATAAACATTATATCTATATTGAGAAGTCATTGCGTAGGCACTTACCTGATAACTAGAGTACATAGATATTATTGTTTTGTTCCTGCCTAGACCGAGTTTGCTTGCTTGATCCGTAGCCATACCGAATGTGGATATGAAGTTAGGCCTGAGAGCTAACTGTGGAGCCCTCTCCGTGACTGCCCTAACTAAAGGCACGCCATCACGATCAGTTATTAGGATACAGTGGAGCCCGTTCACTCTAAAAACAATGACATACATTGTTTCAGTCATATTTTATCATTTTTCATGAAACTTTGAATAGAATACTTACTTCTCCAGTAGGTGGTTAAGATATTTCCTTAGGTCGTCGACCATTTTATTGGATTAATTTAATTATTAATTATCTGATTGTACCAAAACAACCCGAATTATAGACTCATTGAATAGTGACAGACAACACTGACAGCTGACATCTGTCATGATTTTTGGCAGCAAAACAAAACATTTCCTGACTTGTTTTTCCAATTCAATGGACATGGCATATTAGCCGATATCTTTACTTGCTATTTAATAAAAATAGAAAACATTTTATCTTACTCGTATGATGTACTCATATGATGTTTACTCGTTTACTCTTTGCAAAATTAAGCATGTTTTGAATTTGATGCAGTCCTCCCTTGGAATTATTAGATACATACACCTAACACAATAACTTTAAAAGAATGAGTGTTTCTTCCCTGATGTTACTCTTGAAACTCTGGTAGACGATGAAATAATAAAGGAATGGGAATTAAATATGTCACTTACTTACTATTACAGAAAACAAGTGTTTCACATCGGTAACAGATGTCACTACTGTTGGTTGTAGACCGCGGGTCTTCGGCTAAAGCCTGTAACATTTTATTTGTTTTAAATAGACAATTCCTGCACTTACAGTTTGCACCAAAGTGTACAGCAAGCCAACAGCACAACTAACCTAAACTACTACTACTAACTAAACTACTACTACAAAACAATTGCATGCAATAATTATTAAGCTTAGCTTTACTGCTACTCGTAAACATTTCTAGATCCGGCTCCTGAGCAATCAGGGCGCAGATTCATCGCTTGGGTTGTGGACACATATCGAGCAGTTTGGGTACGCACAGAGGGAGCCGCGAACTGGCTTCGCGAGGCACAAGCCCGCAACCACCGCAGCCTGTCCGGAGCAAAGAATGAACAACGAGCTAAAGTATTCACGGTGTCAATTTTATTATTTAGTAGTAAATAGTAGTGCATCAACAACGCACTTACGTCTAAGTTCAAACTGTTGATGTCCACCATTCCCGCAGCAAACAGAGACGGATACAAATAGGGGTAGTATCTATATATTTTTAATATATGTACCGAGAATGATGCGATAGTTATTTGGCTATTTAGTACTTATTAGTTCCATTGTTTAGCAATAAATATGGCTAGCAATCAAATGGCAGCCAGCAGCCAGCCATAGAGTAATAAGCTACGGAGGCAACAAGGAGCGAATTCTGCCTCTTTTTGCGGGAGGTGAGTTAAACGCATACAGCACACTACGGGAATTTTACAAACATACACAGAGACATGCATCCTATAGTTACAAACGCACACGAAGGAAAAACAAACATGCAATAAAGAAACACACACACATTGACAAATTAACGTGTATCTATACAATTATTATTGTTTTATGTTAACAAACAAAGAGTGCTAGTGATATGACACAACCAATGAGTGGTATTCCATTCGTCATCCATGAGTAAAATAATTGCTTTATTTTGTTTTTTTTTTTGTACTTATGCTTGACTAATTTCACAAATAAATTAAGCCAAAAAAATACACAAGTCTAAATAAATAAGAGACCAACGGAACTGCATAGGTTAGAAATAACGGCAACGTTTCCAATAACGATTGTGTTTATTTTTTAAAACACTATATAATTTTATTTTTTCATATTTACAACATGCCCCATAACTGGGTCTGACTTTTCTTTTATGAATGACGCTACAAGTGGCTTATACTCAACGGTATTAATAAAATAATGGTTTTAAAAACATCTGATCGTTTTTTATACCAACGACCATTTTTGGAGAGCACTCATTTGCGTCATAAAACGATACCCAATGGCGTCTGTCAGCGAATTAACTAGTTTTGTATAACGTCTTTGTTCAAATGGCCTATGTACTTTGGCAGAAGGGTAAGTCCAGCTATGTCCACTTTAGAGCTTATTCCTCTATGGAGCCACCAGACAGAAAATATCAAAATACTTTCATTATCATTTGTCTATGGCCAAAATGGCAGAATCGGATTGACAAGTCGTGCAATTTTCGTAATTTATTTTTGGGTGCAATAATTATTGCCTTTGTACTTCTTAGGTGTTTTCCGTCTCACTGTAAAAGGCATAAAACATATATGTTGTATTGTGTTAAAATAATTGTGCTTACCATCATCTCACCCGTATGTTGCAATTTCACGAAATATCAAGCTTTGGTATGATAACAAAAGATATAAAAATTCAGCCTTGTCTCGGTATGTGTTCTTTTTCGTCATGTGTGTGCCGTCGGGATTAACATAGCATGAATGGTCACTGACGCGAAGACTCGGGTATGTATACGTAACTGTCCAGAATCGTGATTTTCGGGATTGTGACGTCACAAAATAGACAAGACGTTATTTACAGTGCAAATTAGGTAATAAAATGTTTTATTGTTTTCACCGGTGAGTGGCAAAAGATTTGTGGCGCTTCCGTAAGGAGAGAATTCGCGGCGAAGCGGTGGGCTTGCGCTAGGATGGGCGGCGATGTCTGCCCCCTCTGAGAGCGCTGCGAGCCCTGCACCGTGCGCATGCACCAATATATCGCTTATGCAATTGTTTCATGAGCTCAAACAGAAGTTTCCCGTAGTACCTGATCATGTTGTGTCAAACACGATCGAACTGTACTGTCACGATAAACAAGCCTGCGAGAAGCACCTCCACAGTGAAGTCAAGGCCTCCCTAACGCACGCTTACCATGCCTCCTCGTCGGCAGCCGCGCGCCAGCTCAATGAACTCAGGCTCAACCTGCCCATCAAGTGCCGCAACCAGCCCATAGTGAAGCATGAAGCTGACAAGTCCACAGCACTCAAATCTGTCACTTGCGATGAGCCACAGAAGGCAATACTGAGCTCTGTTACTGATGCACCTGAACAACCAATCAAATTGAACACTGATGCCAATCAAAATATTGTTGACACTAAAGATGAAGAAATGATAAGAAGAAACAACAATGTGTCACCAGTCACTGTAATAAACATTGATAACTGCTTTGCAAAGTACAGTGCTGAGTCTCCCAGCGACTTGGAATTAACTAATGAGAACTTGAGGGAAGAAAAAGTTGAATCATCACAAGAGGATAAAGTAGTTTCTCCACAACAAGAACAAAAGGAACTTGAACAACCAGAGAGTACTAACTACAGGATTTCAAAGAGTCATAAAATTCAAAATAACTTACCAGAAAGATTAGAAAAGGGGAAAGAAAAGAAAAAAACTATTAAAAAGGAGGAGCCACAACCAGAACCCAAACCAGTGAGCCCTCAAGAAAAGCCAAAACGGCCAAACACATTAGATTTCATTAAACCAAATCCAGATATTGCATTTAAACAGACATTAAAGGAACCAGAGGCTGATACTTGTAGGACTGTGTCACCAGCACCATCTGTGTTGAAAGAGCCTATAAAAGAGTCCAAAACAAATACACCTTTCCAGCCAGGAAGGGGTTACCCCTTGAATTTGTCAGTTAATGTCAATTGTCATATGGACTTGAGCCGTGCTTATTGTGATCCTTGGTTAGAAGATTATGATAGTCCTAGAGCTATTACGTCTGTGAATTTAACTGTTTGTACCCCAACTTCGAATATGGCTAGTCCTGTAAGAGATACAAGGGACGAGGACGGGGGTTTTGAGGGCCATGTGACGGTGACGGTGAGCCCCAGCACGGCGCGGCCGCCCGGCGTGAGGCGTAAAGCGCCACCCCCGCCCCCGCAGTCTTCCCGCATCGAGTCGCCTAGACCCAGCAGAACCGCTCCGGAACCTCCTGGATCAATTACCATTGGTGAGTTCTAAATACTTTTTTTTTTATTATAGCATAATTCGTTTGAGGAATGCTGTTAGGAAAGTTTGAATGTGAATGAGCTATAAGAATAGGGGCGGAACGAAAAAACAATCAATGGACTATGTAAAAGTGAAATACATGACAACCCATAGAGAAGTAAGGTAGAAGAAGACATGGTGTGTCAACTGTCCCAAATTGCATTTAATTCAGATTATTATTAGTAGATTTATTTATTTGAGAAAACATACAATATTACAGAAAAATCCAATCTATTGCACAGTTAACACTTTCGCTGCCCAGCACCCAGCATATGAGTCCAAAGTCCATATTACGCGGGGTGTTGGGCAGCGAAAGTGTTAAAGGAAACATGTTTACAATACAGAATGATAAAAACAGTATAAATTAATAATTTAAAAATAACAAACAATATTTTCTCTTTTGTGCATCCTCTCACAGAAACTCGAACAGTTCTGGTTTTATCCAGTTTTTATTTACAGCCAAATATTAACAATATATGAATCACAAAAGAAATAGATAACTGCACTAAGCTGTAATACATGAGTCAATAATAATCTAATTATAGGAGATAATTTAATACCTTTTTTGATAGATAATACCATAAAAGTATTAATTTTTCCTTCATCAATGAGTCCTAACTACCTAACTACCATAAATGCTATTATAAGTAAAAATAACTAAGTACATATAAAGCAAATTGTAGTCATTTGAGGAAAAAAGTGTAAAAGTATTACTGTTCTGTGGTGACCTGCTCAAGACAAGTTGCTAATTACAAATTCAAACCATGAACCGCTAGCCCGCTACTCTTGGGGATTTTTTGTATCTGCTTTGTTTTGACTAAGGCATACATATAGAAACAAAACAATACAGTAATACATCAGGTGCATGTATTGTCACCTCTTTCCACTGCACCTTTTCAATGTAAGGTCTTCCTAAAGTACGCGTCACAGCTGAGTATATCCTCCATATTGAAAACAAAATAATTTAGAGCAGGTGAATGGAGTTCTAATTGTAGCAACAATAGAAAATCTTTTTATTATGAAATAAACACGCTGTTTATCCATTATTTTGACACGAAAGCTCTAAAAACATTATTTACTTGCGACAGTTTGCACTAGTACAAAAAGCGTAGGTGCATAATTTATATGCTCTTATTGTGCACGCAATTCGTCGGCAGGTGAAAAGTTTTCAAGTTTGTTTGGACAGTATCATAGATAACTCCGGTTTTTTTTTTTATTCTACGTTAGAAATCTGTGTATTTTCGTAATGGAACGAATTCTCGGCGTGTCATGAATTGCGAATTGTACAAATCATGCATTTAGAATGTGGAATATATACGTCATACTACTTTCAATAGTCATCGGATGGATTAAACTTGCTTTTTTTACCAGTTTGGAGGCCTAGGTTTTCGCTAAAGCCTACAGTCTAAACGACAATTCGTCATTGGCTGGCTAGACCTGATACAAGTTGTATGGTTTTCAATGATTAGATAGTCTGTATAAGCAATCATCCAACACCACTCCCAATCTTTACCATATACATTCTAGATCGTGCCTTAATCGAGCGTCAGAAAGAAAGGCTGGAGCGCCTTGCCATGGCGTTAGCACAGGAGAAGGGCCGTCTTACTCAGCTGACAATGGAAACGCGGATCCTATCAGGGCCGGCACCCACCGTGTCGGCGACGCAGCGGTTACGCGACGAGGTGGAGCGACTGCGGAACCAGTGCGGCACGCTTGCGAAACGACTGGAGATGTCTGGACATGGTATGAATCAATATCTTATTGTTGACTGCTTCCGTATTCTCCTAAAAGAAGGGCTTACATCATAACATTAACGGCTTTCTCATTTTCTTCTGCAAAATATTGATTAGTAGAGAAGTTTTAATTGGGGATCCCGCCATGTATTGTCTTCAAGATTTTACTAGATAGGATGCACCACGTGCACAGGCTACAATCGTAATTTTGCGAAATTGTATTTTTTCAATAAAATCAAACCACAACATAAAATATATTTGACAAATAAAGCAGGCAGGGAAAATGAACATAGTAAACTATCGCTTTACCGATAACGGTTGTTTGTTATGCAATAGGGGGCGAGCCTATCGCAATTTATCCGCCGCAATTCTGTGAAGTCTTATCATGGAAGATATTTTTAAAACCTTATTTAACTTTTTCATCTCGATCGAATAGAACCTGAGAGTGGGACCTTTCCTTACTTTCTTTGTCTTTCGCAGCTGGACGCCACGACTACATTCCCATAGGCATCACGTAAGCTAAGACGGTTGGTGGATTGGTTGGTGGCTGGTGGTTCGTAACTAGGCTTGGGTATTGGGCTAACTGAACGATTATCTTGCCTACTTTCAGCTAATACTCAAAGCTCCACGGGCGAGTAGCGAAATGAATCGGGATGGGAGACTGAAGCCGCAATTAACACCAAATAAGGGCTAACGATCTCACATCTTTACCCTTAACAAATTCCAGAGCCGGACGACGCCGGGAATTTCTACAGCAACATCTACACGGGGCAGCGACCCTCGTCCTCCTGGCAGTGCCACATGTGCACGTTCAGGAACCACCCGCTCCTCGACAAGTGCGAGGAGTGCGACATGCCGCGGATATTCGTAGGTACGTCCCCCCCTAGGACACACGACTCGGGCTTCGGCTCTTTCCGGGACAGAACCCGACGAGGCGCCGCCCCCGGCTCGGGCTCACTCGACGACCTCCCCCACTCACTAACACAGACTCAATCAGCCTAGTGCTAGTCCTCTCCGCCGTAATGGCGACTGCGCAGGACGCTACCTAGTTCCTCATTATGCCTTATTCAGTGCCTATAGTGTTAAAACAGTGCTTGAGTGTATCAGTGTTTAAAACTTTATAAACTCGTGTGCGTTTGAAGTGTCCAGACTTGAGGCTAATATGACAGTGTTGTGCTTAAGACTCACCCGGCATGTTACTGTTGGAATGCAAACTTTATTATTAACATTGAAAGTACCAACGATGTGATGAACTATGCCCCTCTGTTGGTAATTTCGCATCTCGATTTATATTTTTTCTTTCATTTTTAAAGAATCATATTTTTCTTATTTTTCGTTATTCATTTATGCGTAGAGCAGAAACTGCAGTGATCGGCAGCAGTGTAAATTATGGACATTTTTGTATGTTTTCTGTTCTAAGTATAAGTGAGCAAATATGATCCTCGCATGTGTGTTCGTCTATTTTTTATATGTGACTGGATTAATATACGACTTATTCTCGTGTAAAATACTGAGAAATCTTTTAAACAAATGTGGACGGTTATCCAACAGCTACACACGTGAACCTACTTGATAGACTGTGATTAATTCTAGTTCGCGGTATTAGTGGATACGATTCAACAAAGCTACTTGCAATAATAAACAGATCGCATGCTTGCACACACATAATAAACAATAGTGACTTCGAGAAAGTGACTCACTATCAGTTTTCGATACTTCTTTCATGTGATTTCTGCCTGCGTTATGATGATTTTTCCATACGCAGGTCATTCGTCAACCCCACCGTTATTAACCTCGTCGCGCATCGTCCTATACTTAAGGTCTATTGTCATTGTAACCAGATAATAGACAACATTTCCTCTTTGGCACCAAAAGACCTTAAAAATTACCCCTTTTCTCCGCCTCCCAAAAGCTGCACCTTTTCTCACATAACCAGACAAACAACGGATTACCTAATTGTCTACATTGTTATCATACTGAATGGAATCAACCGATGTAACACATAGTAACATATACGTAACTTATCTTTCCGAAACTTGTGTAAAAGATATCGCTAGTTTAGATAAAGTACCGGAAATCTCTGAATATTTCTCGATCACAAGTACACATTGACTTTACTTTGTCGGCGCCTTTATTTCGGTGCATTAAGGGTGGTTTTCGTAGTTCCAAGCTTCTGCCGTTCAATCGTACGTGCTTTCCGTATGTATGTGGAATTGTTTCCTAACGTAGCCACGACTTCTTTCTCTCCACCTTGTGACTCATTCAACGTTGAATTACGTATATAATATGTCGTTATCCTTCGCCAGTTGGATAACCACCGTATGGCAATAGTTATGAATCGTGTTGACGCAACGTTAGCTATTTGGTCGTGTATTATCTACTTTTGTTTAACAAATTCAAGTTTATTCCCAGGCCAATTGCTTTGTTTTAAAGTTTTTTTTAGATGAGCAGTCGAATAAAGTATTATGATTTGCTCTTCAATAAGAATAGATAAGTTTAACTATATAATTATTAACCTTTTTGATAGATTAGACTTGTGTTCAGGCATAATACAGGGTGTAAACGGACCCTTCACGAAGCCGTCAACCAAGCATTATGTTCATCAAATTAAGTAACTTTACGCAAAAATTATTGCTGGGAAAAAACTTTTATTTTTGGGTGAAAAATCACGTTTTACGGTAGGACTCAATGTAACGCACTCAAAACATTGTGCTGATGGATGGATTGAGAAGTACGGGGGTCGTGGAGGTGTTTAAAGTAAAAATCTTTCATTCAAAATGTGTATTTAAAAAAAAGTTGTGAAAAAGTTGGAACTTTGATCCCCAATATCTGCGTAACTAGAAGGTTCCCAGGTATAGTCTAGTACAATAAAATGATCGCAATGACGGGGAGAACAAGTGCCTTTCGGTTTCGTTAAGGGTCTTGTTACACCCTTTATATCCTAAATCTAAGAATCGTATCTAACAGGAAGAAGTGACTTCTCAGGTCAAATACTGATTGTACCTCGTGTGTACTGTTTGATAACCGTCTCTATAGAGATTTTGTAAAAATATGTTTATCTAGCGTTTAGGTACAAAGAAATTATTAGATTTTATTAGATGAGATGTATTTATTGTTTTACTTAATTAAATTTTATTAGGCAGACTAAACATCACTTGTTGACTGGTCAAACGGTGGGACATCACAGGATCTCGTTAAAAGACTATTTTATTGCGCCTTGCCAAAAATGTATCATAAAAATTATTTATTGCCTTTGAGAAAAAACATTCGCCGTTTTCTTCGATTTTGCTCAAATTATCTTGCTCAGTATTCATCATAACGAATTCACTACTAAAATAGGTATTCAAGGCAGAATGGCCGAAAGCCAGAATGTAACGTGGTTAACATGAGCCAATGTGCACAGGCCCTTATAAATATTCAAGCAATAATATAGTGGACTAATGGTTAATATTAATAAATCAGACAGGTATATTTGTTGTGTATATTCGAATTTAACTGTGATAGGCGTAGGGTCTTTCCATTATTGAATAAAATAACAGTAAGTATTTGACTTCACTATGCATAGGCTTAGATGATGATTCAAGTCACTTTTGCACCTAAGTCAGGTTTATAGTGCAATCACGAATTTTTAGTATAAATAATATTCGTTTACATTTAAAATGATCAAGACTTGTTATACTACTTTTACTTACCATTTCATGTTTTATTGAATGCAAATTTTAATTATGTTAATGATCAACTTTCTAATTATTCATTTGAGCGTTTCCAATTATTGTGATAAATTATCGGCCTTATTAATTGTAATAAAAAAAGATCGAGGTAAAACTTTATAGAAAAAAAGTATATTTAATAAAATGTTTGCGCTGCACTAGTTTTAAACTTAGATATTTGAAATATATATTGTGACTTGAATTTTAGGCGTACTTTGTTATTATATAGGTGTAATTCAATTGTGATCCATTTTTTATTGTATATGAGAGAATAAATAAGATGTTTATTATCAAATGTTGATTTTTCTTTGTGATGCTAGATAATCCTATTAAATACTTTCACCTTTACGTGTACTTTGCCTACAAACTAAATTGTCTAGATGCTAAAAGATTACAGATAATTTTTTCTAGAATATGCAAAACGATATGGCCTTACGCGCACTTATGAATATTTAAGAGGCAAAGAACACGTAATATAAACCTGTTTCTTTTTTATTTGAAGATATTAATACAAAAAAACTAAAAGGTAAGTTGTGTTTTCGCTCTAAATAATATTTTAACAAGAATGTCGTGCAGTGGAATGTGGTGTTTTACTTCTTTTTTAATTAAGATTTAAAGATTAATCTGTTTTTTTTTCTTAATTTGTATTATATTTTTAATTGTTTTCCATGCAGTTCGGGCACCTGATGGAATTACTGTGCGCCTAATGCCAGGTCGGCGGAGTAAGTATGTTCAAATTATTTAAAATCAAAGAATACCTAGAAAAGATTCTTGCATTTTTCAAATTCAAGACTTATTCTATTTTCTAATTTTTACAACTACGATGCTATATAATATACGTTTTTGCTTCCAGAAATAACACGCTCGTGGGTCTTATGAGAAGCGGTCGAGGTGCGCGTGGTCGTACGTTTCGAGGCTTGATCGCGTTGGACTTCTTCAAAACAAACATTCTTCCACACTGCTCATCTTCCACCATCGTGCAATACACTTCTACAGATACGTAATAACTTACGTTCAACGTTATAGATCTGTAGGGGTCTATTTTCTTAATTTTAATGGAGTTTAACGCGATCGACCCTTAAGTGCAGTAGTACAAACCCTGTCTGTGATATTCGCATTTGGTAATTAGAAAGTCTGATTTTTACTGTTATAGTTTTAAAAAAGTAATTTTATTTTTTGATTTAACACATTCCAAAGACCCAGTTATTCGATCACATTGTTTTGTTCTTTCCTGTTCTCATTGAGTGCTCTGTTGTACCAAATGCGGATAACTCGAAAGTTATTTACATTTTAAACACTGCTGCACTTAAGGTGGATAGGGAAGTATTAACTTTATATTTATAATTATTAAAATGGTGAAAAAAAAAAATGTGTCGTTCTGAGAAACAAGTATCAAGATTAATTGAATGCAGTCTATGTAACGTTGCTAAAACTATTTGTTTTAGTAATGTGATTTAGTTTTGTATAGCAACATACAAAACTAGTTATTTATATATTCTAGAAGAACTTGCTTTCATTAAAGTGGTACAGATAAAATTATATGTTGAATTAGAAATGGTAAATCAATGTCCTGTGATTTGAATAAAGTATAATATTGTTATTGCCACTAGAACTTTTACATCGCATTTATACCGCAAATGTGATTTCTATTAGCAAAATTATTAAATGAGAAAGAAATTGAAAAACTTTGTAATCAGAAAAATACCTTGCTTTGGTAATTTGAAGATAATTATGTAGCTTTCCACTTTCAATTTAAATGTCGGTTTTGATTAAAAGGAATACTTCCGACACCAAGTAGCAATAAACATTTCCGTAGCAAAAATAAAATGAAGTACTGTCATAGATTTATGATTGCTGTACTCAATAATAAGAGAATTACAACTGAAAGTAATCTATGCATAGCTAGGCACATTATTGAACATGTTGTATTAATAAATATCAAAATTGACGGTAATTATCAATTTGTCTGGATGTTAGCCTTTAACAGTAGCATTTTTAAAATTGAAGTCCTAATTTGTAAACATTTAAATGTATTGCTCAAACAGTAAGCTGTGTAGGCCTAGAAGACATAGCGCAGAACAAAGGATTTTCTGATGACATTGAATAATTAACTTTATAATCAACTAGCGACCCGCCCCGGCTTCGCACGGGTGGACATTAATTTTTAAGCTTTTGTGGAGTGTTTGTGGCACTTCTTGTCTGGTACCACTATGCTGTTCGTCCGATGCTCATTTTTCTCTGTAGGCCTCATCCGTTCGCAAGTCTTTACAATTTTAAATTCGTAATATCTTTTGAATGGATTGTCCGATTGGAATAAATTAAAAAGTAATTTATAGCTATTGAAACAATCTTGCTCAATAAATAGTTTATTTGGATAAGGATTAGTATTTGACGATAATATGATCAATAAGCATAGGCTAATAATTTTAATTACTTTTATTCTATGGAAAAGTGGTTATAATGGCTAAAATATAAATGTTTGGTTTATACTATCGCGGACTTTTTTGTAGGCATTATTGAGTTCTACAACTTTTCTATAGAAGTCAACCATACATCTCTAACCATTTAGGCAGCGTTCGCGAGAATCGTTAACGTACGGCAGTTTTTTCGACGCCTTACTCCACAATTTTCACTACCACGAAAAATCCTATCTATTTTCCGGGATAAAATATAGCCTATACGGATTCGGAAGAATCCCTCTAAGTAATGGTAAAAGAAATTTTGAAATCGGTCCAGTAGTTTTTGAGCCTATTCAATACAAACATACAAAAATACAAAAATACAAAGGTTTCCTCTTTATAATATTAGTATAGATAAGTTACGGTAAACAAGGATGCTGCCGAGTCAGCTCGAAGAGCCGTTTGGTGTCTGATTAGATGATTGTCAGACTTTGTACTGTATTACATAATAAAGTATAATACAGGGTCTAATGGACAGCTCTCCGCAGACTGATGGGGTGAATAATTCAGTATATCATACTAAAATGACTGGTACAAGAAATTATTTCATAAACTTTATGGGACTCCAATATATTGAATTTGTTTTATTTTCTCATTAGCAATGTATATAATAATTACCGCGGCAAAACGCACGTAGCGAACGGCAAGCGCGACGACAAGTTCGATGAACACTGTAGCTAGGCAGGGAGTGAACAGCTAATTTCACGCGTCGTTCGTTAGAGTATTTCAATATCCATTGTTGGTATTTTGATTTTAGCCGTATTATTTACATAAATGGAGTGCTGCGTATAGATAATGTAATTGTACATTGAAAAAAAGGAAAAGTAACTGAAAAAAACTATTAAAAAATGAAAAAAATCCGGTGGAATATGATTCAAAATAAGGAGCTGAATGCAAGTCTCAATTTGCGGAGGGCTGTCCCTCTTACACCCTGTAACTTTATGTATGATCCAATGTAATCAGAAAATCTTTTCAACTGCGATATAATTACACAACATAATCAGCTCCCGGTCACAGAGACCTGCGTCCCACCAGTGGGAACGTGGTATATTGCTATATAAAAAGTTTTCCAGAATTTAAGGTGTGTACGGTAAAGAATAAAGATGACTGTCTGCTCGCTTTTATACATATTTTCGCTTGTAACACGAGAACAAACGAAATAGGTGATAAATTTTAAGTTGATGCGGTTTCTGGTTTGTCGAATAAGGCTTGACTGAATTCTGGAGAATAAGTATGTCATTTTGAACGCTGTTTTGAGTTTAAACGATACTATACTGAATACTTCCAACGCTGTCTTGGGTAGTCTGGCAACTGTCCCACCGTCAACGAGGAAGCGACTAGCTCTTCTCCCGCTCAAAAAATTATAAAAATTATAATTTTTTGAGCGTTTAAATTATCAGAGATTAGCCGGTTCAAAGAGAGAAAAAAAATATTACAAGTACCGTATATACTTTTATAATGCATTCAGTAAAAAGCTGTTATATTTAAATTACAAACAGACACTTAAATTTTATTTATTTGTATGGGTTTATGTACACAAGAGAGAACATAAGGAAACATCATAACACAACGTAGAGTACAAAGGCACAGCTTATTTCAAAATAATTTTCTGGCAGCAGGCTTGCGAAGGGAAAAACGTTGGTTTTTAGTTACTAGCTGTACTAGCTTCTCGCTAATCGCCGGCAGTGGGGCAGGTGCCTCAGCCGACTTTCAACATGGCAGACTTGTGAATTCCTTTTTGTATAACCTATTCATCGTAAAGTAAATTGCTTCTTTTAATAAAATAACTTTATGCAGCGTTGAAGTGGGTAAACTTAATTTGTTTTTAAACTTAAAAGATTATTAGCGACATTGAATAATGAACCATATTTCCATTAGCTTGCGCAAGCACAATTTTTATGTCTACGTCGACGTCCGTGCAACTTTTCACTTTATGACAGTGAAAATAATGTTCAATATCATCAGAAAATCCTCTAAACTGCACGGAGCTTAACTGATTATGATTTTAGTTGTATCTGCTGTGGTTTTAGGGGAGTATGTGCCTACAATACGGTTGACTGTAAACTATTCAGTTCTTTGACAGTTATTTAACCTCCGAAGGCTGCATCCAAACATCGACCTTAATGCTTACAAAATAAAGATCACTATGATTTGACAATGACCCAAAGTCAGAGGTGAAACAATGACAGTGAAAGGACTGTACTTGATGCCTACAAAAAACTAAAAGCAACCAAATTAGCTAAAAACTTAGTTACGCATTTTCAAGAGAACATGAAATTATCAATTTAATGACACAAGATAAGCTTTTTGTACCTAACAAATCCTCGCGGATATTATTTCGAACTGATTCATGAAATAAGTTATACTTTAATTGCTGGACATAATTAGAAAATACTTAAAGATAGATTAGTCATTAGAAGGGAAAAATAAAAAAATATCTTGAAACATCACCAAAGTTGGTCTTTTTGATGTTTAACCGACTGCAGCGGAACCCAAAAAGAGGGTAACGTTTTTTTTAATATGAAAAGCAATAAACTTCTAATTATTGAATTAATGAAACAATCACTGTGATTTCTAGTCGAAACTCCGAACTTTTCATTATATTATGTATGTATTAAGCAATAAGCATTTCTTTCTGTATAAAAATAAACTTGTGCTCATTTTAATGTACATAATTATATGTATGAGTATGTATGACAATGCTATCTTATTTCTTTTCTGTTGTAAGTTATATTAGAACCATGTACCTATGTGCAAGTATGTCGTCATTAAAAACAGATAGGTGGACTTGATACCTATACTACCTTTTTAGGGAGTGACTAAATAATAGTCGGTCTATGGATGCAAAGCACATTAAGCCGTTGGTCCCGGCTATCATTCGAAGAGCTTTGACAGCCGTTACAGGTAGTCAGTAGCCCGAAAGTCTGACAGCCAGACTTACCAAGGGTATCGTATTACCCCGTATTAACTGGATCGGCCTCAATATAGTTGGGAAAAGGCAGGCAAATGATGATGACCACGCTTATCGACGCACAAGCGGCTTCAGCCGATGAGGAAGAGCTTTATTTCCATCCAATGAAAGCGAAAAAGACGTCATTGGCCTTGTTTCGACTCGGACGACGCGTCGTTGAGCCCTTCTTCCAGTCTAACCGGAAGCAGCTGAAAATCAGTATTTTACATGGAGCGATTGCCTGTCTGACCTCCTCAACCCAGTTAGTACTGGGTAATAAATACGATACCCCTGAATAACACTGGTTGTCTGACTTTCGGGCCACTGAATACTTACCTGTAACGACTGTCAAAGATCTGCATAATAACAGCCGGGCCCAACGGCTTGGGACCCGAGACGTCGCGATACTGTGCCTAACAAACTCAAGCCGACCTGCGTAGTCATCTGTGGTACTCTTTTAAGCCCCTTATACCATTTAAATCAAGAAGGGAAAAGGACTTCTAAGGCAAAAGTGTATTAAAGTAGGTACCCATAATAATGAATACGTCTAACGACTTTAACACTTATTAAAGTTCTTCCTGGCCGAACAGCTGAATTCCTGGTATTTTGATTTCTTAAGTTCTAATGAGATTATAATACTTGTTATTCAGTCTTATTTATAACATAAGTTTAAAAAAAAAAAATCGAGCTGTTCTAAGCAAGCTCCTCCCCCCACGCCTTAGTCCTCTGACAACTTTTCTGTAATCCCACAGCTTCGAGTGTTGCTTTGCAAGCTGCAGTAACATCTAGGAACTCATCCTGTTAACTGTGAAACTAATGGCGCTGGTGTAGCTAGTTCCAAACATCGTCATTGGTTGAAAATTTGTTGATGTCATTTTATACTTCAAAATAGCTTGACCTCATTGGTCAGATTGAGCCCTAGCTAAGCACACGCCATCTACAATGAGCTTTGACCAACCTTCCCTTTTGGCAAAGGAAACAGGCAGTGGTTCACTTCCTTATCATACAGCTTTTTTGCTCAGAAGGTGTACTGTTTATGACCATAACTATTAAATGAAAATAGTACTTATAACTCGCACATTTTTGGTTTTGTAATTTCATTTTAAATTGGTAGAATGATGTATTTCTAATTTTTAAAACCTTTGATAAAAATCTGCACAGAATTTTGCCTTTGCTCACACACATAAAAGTACTTGCACATGAGGTTCCACTGTTAAAATAAAACGTATTTAGCGCTTTTATAGTATATTTACTTAATGTAAAATATCTATGATATATAATTAATATTTTTATTTAATCGGCACATTTATCAAAATAAACTTGTTATTGAAATTTGTTTACTTTATTTGTTTTACTTTTACAAATACATAGGCACATGAGTTTGAAAGAACCCAATCTATCACAATTTTGGGCTTGAATTTAATGGAGGACGATCTCGGAGGCGAATTTCGTCATATTGACCGGGATTACCAAATCTTGGTCCATATGGTGAAATTTGCCTAATAGATGTGGGCACCTATAACTGTTTCCGAATCTTTTGGTATGTTTAATCTTTAAATTTCACAAAACAGTAATTGCACAAATGTGCTGCCTGCCAAAGTTATTTCCTCTAGATCCTTGTAACAGCACTGTAAACCATGTTTAATTTCCTCAGTAACATCTACATTTAATCTTGATGCCGAACATCGTTGCATTTCTAGTCCATAATGTATAATATTTATAAATTAGATATAAAACTATTTTACATTCTACAGCTACTAACTATGCAACAGTATCAATGCATTATTTCAATTTATTACTTCTATGCATAATTTTAATGTGAACACTTGGTTGCTAATACAAGTCTGGCTGTCAAGATTATAGCAAAACAACTTCAAACAAGACCCCTGATATCAATAATACCTATGGATAATAGTCCCCTTTGTCCTTGTGGCAGGAAAAAACAGAAAAAGATGTGATTTTGGATAGCCAGGCAGACTAATTTTACTCTAGTGCTACAGATAGCAAAGAATTGAGTAACAGCTAGTTTCTAAAGGACAGTAAAAAGCAATTGTTAATCTTGATAGGGCTGAATTTAAAGTTGTCTTGCTATAGTTATAACAATTGTTGCAGGGTATCATACAGGCACCAATGAGAGAATCATTTCAATGCTTCCGGGGTGTTGCAATCTAATGTGCTCCAACTAAAACTTATTTTCAGTACCATTCCATTTTTCATTTCAGATTATGGTAATATGTCCCTAAAATTAAATGCAGTCTATCAAGGGGCCTCAACAGTAGTCTTGGGGCTGCAATCTAGCCAGTACACAGTTCTATTATTAGCTATTTACAATAACTTTGCATTTAAATTGCATCTTTCAACTAAAGTGGTTATTAAATAGCAGTACCGCGCTCCAAATTCTGCTTGATCTCAGCCGTGTGTTCTCCATAGAACCTCTCAAGTTTCTTGTTGAACTTAGCATTCCTTTCATTGATGTAATCAATGTCTGCATCGTCATTGTGTGTACGTCTTCTCGAGTAACGGGCTCTCTTGGCAATCTGCCCTTCCAAGTCATCCACCATCTTGTCAACGGCTTCCCTACGGTCCTCATGCATCCCGTGAATAATAACATTAGGACCACCATAGAAGGCATCACCATATTTTTGTTTCTGTTTTTCATATTGCTCTATGTCAGTAGTTGGCATGTTTTTAACCAATCTATTGTACTGTCTGATGGTAGCTTGTTCATATGTAGAAAAGCCTTCGTCGGGATTCTTTTTCTTCTTTTTACGTTCTAGTCGTTCAGCCTCCGTTGCGGATATGTTTAGGAGTTTGACTCTGTCGTAATCTTTACCTGATTTTTCTGCCTCCTCACGCTTAGCTTGGTCATCGAGCAACCATTCTGCCTGTCGTCGTTTTGCCTCGTAATTCGGTGGTAGTTTATTCCTCGCCTCTTCCGCAACCACTTCTTGATGATTGTGTGTCCTTGCTTCGTTTCTGGCTGAGTGAAGAGTTCGCAGCCTCTTCATGCGTTCAGCTTGTTTGTCAGCAAACGACATCTCTTTAGGTGCTGATGTTGACGCTTCTGCCGTGGCACTCATTGTTGTTGTTTTAAAAGGAACACTTGTTTAGAAAAATAAAGATTGAAAACGCTTTATTCACCCAAAATAGTGCGTGTTGCCAAAATTCTCTGTCGTATTTATGTCAAATTCATGACGACATTCGACAAGCATAGACAAAGAACAAAGAAATGCCATGCATTACTGTCAATGTCAAATCGTGAAGTGTTGTGCTCTGCAAATTTAAAAATAGGTTATTAGTTTAGGCGATTATTAAATTGACTTCATCAGAAAGTAAAACATTTTTTGTGCATGTGCATGACATTAGTTTGGCAGAAATAATGGTAACTTTTAGCGGTTGAATAACATTGAGCTAAATACATCATGCTCTCACAAGAAAAACAAATCACAGAGAATCCTGTACTCGATTACTCGTACTTAACTTACTTACTATAATAAATGTGTCAAACTGTCCACTACCATCTCTTTAAAACCACGAATTCTATTTTTAGTCGATTATGCTATTTTTATTGTATTGCCATTTATTTAGTGGAGTTAACATTAATTTTATTCATGTTTTGATTGAAATGTATTTTAGCATAGTTAGTTACTACCTCTTACTACCTATGTAAATATTGGATTTTTTAATTGCATTGAATTTTTAATATTCACTAACTTTAGAAATTAAAACGTTAATTTACTATTAATTTCTAAAGTTAACTTCGTTCAGTTTGACGTTGTGCGTCTAATAGGCATGAAGTTAGAAACACAACAAACAACTTCGATGAACCAATTAAACTGAAGTGAGGCAGTCTGTCGGTGTTTTGGAACAGTGACGGTTGTGTGATAGTGTGTTGAAAAGTATATTTCTCTGGATAATTGTAGTGTTTCTGAGTTCACGATGTCGGATGAAATTGCGGAGAATGGAACAGCGAACGGAGACGTGCCAGAGATCGAGCTGATCATTAAGGTAGCTATAGTTTTTACACGTGTTATGCACAAGATTAGCTGCTTACATCGGTCAACACGGCACGCTTACTGTACTGTATAATAGTTGGCCTTCGGAGATATAAGAAGATTGTGAAGAGGTGGCAAACGTGATAAACGCAGTTCAATGCGGCAAAGCTCGTACTTTCGACAGTTAGCCGAACAAGCCGTGTATATGCAGAACATGCACTGTAAATCGCATGATATTGTCGTGCTGCGTCGTATGCATGAAAGTATATTATTACTGCTCTTATAATGCGCGTTATTTAGGTCACTAGCAACTGTTTTGTTGGTCTCGTTGTGTTTGGCGCGTATTTTTATCGTCCATGGTAATTTCATCTTGTAGTAATGTTAGGTACACACTTAGGTACATCGGTTGCATGTTTGAGTGCAGCGGACGTCATCAGCTGTACCTAGTTGGCGCTAGTTATATAATTTAGGTATAAACCGGCTGCAATATGATAATTCCTGTAAATGCCCTACCATTTGAAAGTAGAGAAGAAAGTTGAGAACTTTGGTTATGATGTCATAGTTTGGCAAAGGACAAAATTTATTAGTTCTACTGTTTAGTCATACATGTAATAGAATCGTGCTTGTCCTGTTCAAACAATTAGTAATAAATGAGTCACAACCTTACTTAAGTACATGGTGTTTAATATTCAAATACTATTATAAAGACCATGGCTGTAAAAAATCTAGATAATTCTTAACATTACTCATAATGCTAAGACGGTTTGCATACTCTGTCTACTTAACAAAGTAAATAAAAAGCAGAGTAAAATAATACACAAAAAAGAAACTCAAATAAAACATCAGCGTAACAGAAAAACTAATTCCTTAATGGTCTGAAGGTAGAAATTATCATAACAAATACCTAGGTCTGTATTTTCTTAAAATACCTCTTGAAGTAAGTTAAAAACTCATTAAGTCTAAACACATTTTACTGCATAAAAAGATAATAAAAAATGTCATTTTTATTATCATTCAATAATTAAATGTTCATATCAGTAGATTAGCTAAGGAGAATATCATTATCAGGGTTTCTCAACAACTGGACTATCAAATAACTGCGGATATCAAATGCCAATGTAATTCTGTAACTAGATGCTTATCAATGCTAATGATATCATATTTATTATTGAATTTTTTGCATTTGAGTTTCATTAGAAGTACTAGCTTATGCTTGCGGCTTCGCCCGCGTTTTATTGGTCCACAGGATCAGACTACAGGGATAAAAAGGAGCCTATGTGTTGTTAATTCAGATTATAAACTATCTGTGTGTTAAATTTTATCCAAATCCATTCAGTAGTTTTTACGCGAAAGATTAACAAATATCCATATCCAATAATAGTAGTAAAACTTTTAAAAATGTATAAAATGTGCAGCCTGTCTAAATAACATTGTCTGCGGCATCAAGTAGGTAACAGAAATCCCAACCAAAAATATCATTAATATAAATCCCACCTGTAATTCTTGAAGGGTTATGCAGAGTTGCCTTTTGCCATCAACCATAAACGAATCATACAATAAAAAATACCATACTTTCCAAGGCAAAGCACGTAAATATTTCATGATCAAGTGTAAAACAAACGGAATAACAAAATAAGTACTGCCACCCCGTAGATAAAGCTATCATTTATAATGGTGTTTATTGCTTGTACTAGTTACTATCAACAATTTCTTACAAAAGCAGACTACAAAGACTGAGAGAGTGTTTATCTGCTCTTAACTATGGGAATGGAAGAAAAAAAAAACATGAAATTGATCTGTCTGTTTATTGTCTATGACTCTTTGTAAGAGTCTAATGAGGGAAATAGGTTGTATTATAGAGTATTCATACCATAGATAGACATAGGTTAATTATTATTGCTTAGTATTGTAATAGGATGAATTAGGGAGGGATGGAATATTCAATGACTGCTCATTTGATAATTATGTGTGCAATTTCAGCTATGTTTATAGCTAGCCTCCTGTAAACATTAATTACTTAGCTATACCGATACGCAACAAGATAATGCAACAATGCATTATAGGAATTGACTTACTGCAATACTATATTATACAAGATTACACTTACTCCTTATTGCTGTTCTATCAATACAATGTAATAACAGCAAACTGAATGTATAAAACTTATACATTTACTATTTGGGATACATTACATAGTAATGTGTTTGAAATGCTGCCAATATGTGCAAAAAGTATATAAACAAATGTTTGCTTCAGTAATGTATTTATAGGAACTATGTCACTAAGTCAATGTCGTGGTGAGGCCTTCTGTGTTGAGATATTAAATTAACTATTTTACTGTATAATAAATATATGTTGTATAAATAATCATGGTTATTAATATTTGCGTCACCTACTTCATGGTGCCAGAGATTTGCTAATATATCTAGGTTTCTAGGTACTTATCAAAATTGGTTATATAAAGTCTTGAAGTTTTCCATCTTTTATTACGTTCTTGCGTAAAAAGTTATACCCGATTAATAACGCGAATATGCAACTAAACTGTTATGATATTGGATTTTAGCCAAAAATTCTTGGAAAACGCGAAAGGATCATGACCATCAACGGTACTGGTTTTTCTCATGCATCAAGATAAAAATTATATTACAATTATTTTCTTTATTTTTGAACTCATTCTGCAATTGGAATGCCAATTTTGTATAGGGGTTTATTTTGTAAACTTAATAAGTTATGAAATTGTTTTGATAAAATGAATTACCTACTGCCGGCTATTCTTACGTTAAAGTGTTGCCATAATCAAAATAAGTAAATATATTGACAACTCTAATCGATTTTTTTTGCATACGATTACAAATTAATATAAATGTAAAGTCATTGGAAAGGTAAATCGCGGGGTTTTTATAAATAATAAAGCGAGATAATACTACTGTGGTGTGAAATAATTAGTATTTCACACACACAGTAGTCTTATTATTTTGCTTTCAAAACTTTTTAAAGCAATTTCACTTTGTTGGCTAACGATACATAATATATGAATGATTGCATAGATTTTTTTTTAATTATCTTGCTTCGGTTTGATATAAATCAAACCTTTTTAATAAATTAATGATTATAGAACTAAATCAGTCATTTGAAATAATTATGTGTCGAGTGTATTTATTCGAGTAATCGATTTTCATTTAAAATCTAAAGTGGCAACATTGGTGTTGGTGTCTCAAATTGAATTGTCATTGTCAAAAAGTCCAATGTCAATTGCGCGTGGTGCATACTGCATGCTAAGTTTGTTCATTGCGATTTAAGTATTACAGTTTTTTTGTGTTGATCGAGTCCTACTCTCCACAGTAATTGTGATATTCATTGTAACTATTTGTTTATTTCTTGTTTTCAATCACTATCGCTAACTTTAATGTGAAATTGTGAATCTTACGCCAGGACGTTTTTACGCCAGGAAGTTTTCACTTTGTTTGAAGTTTGTGTGTGATTCGTATTTTGTTGTACTGTACTGTAACAGTACTACTTAGCGACTACTGAAAATGTCGACCACTTCGCGTGAGGTACCGACAACAAGAACAATCGACCGGCGAAACCAGTGTATCAACTGTTTTTTTGCAATCCTAAGAAACCAACGCAGGTATTCTTTGGAACAAGCTACTACTCAGATGATCAATGTGTTACAGTCATGGATAACTCCTACTCAGGTAAGCACATTCTATTGACGTTTTCATACCTATCAGTCTATTTCTTGATTTCTCAGACAGTTTAAACCTACCCAGTCATTCTCTCGTTTTTATATTTTAAGTTTTGCTTTTTATAAATCACATATTAAAAACTATAGACAAATGATAGCATAAAATCAATGTCACAATTCTGAAATTGGAAGCACTCCATGCTGTAAGCATAAAATATAATTATGATGTGCGGCCCATTCAGTTAGACTTGAAGTCGGTGATTGTGACATTCCTTTGCTCATTCTATTATACTATATTCTAATGACCTTTTTTTATATTTCATTTCAAATATATTTTTTTGGTTGCAGCTGTCTCCAGGAAGTATAATTTGTTCCGAGTGTTTTGGACTGCTTCAAAATCGAGTTAACACAATGAGCGAAGGAAGTGCTATGCCTTTGCCTGCTCTTGGACATAGAAGAATCTGCTTTCCTTGTGCAAATTCTATCTTACGAGCACCAAAAACATACCCTGTGCGACATGATCGACAAGAAAGAAACATTTTAATGAGACTGGTTCCACTGCACTTGGTAAATATTTATTAGTATCTTATTGAAAATATGGAGTGTCTAATACAGAATCTGTCTACTTGGGCTAACAGAAAAAATATTTAAGCACCTTATTTTTTTTAGGTTTCCAGAATGGAACGTGTATGTGCTGCATGTTGGAGATCAGCTATGAGAGAAGTACAGAGGCAACAGCAGCATGATTCAAATCGTCCTACTGTAGCACATGCTGTGTCAAGTGATGATTTCAATATTCCTGAGCCACCTCCTCTTCCATCTTCAAGACCAATAGCTGACCTTAAGCGGTTTGCTCTAGGTACATATCAATTAAAACAGGCCAGATCTTACTTCGGGGAACATGTTCGTCAGTCTGGAATATATTCAGTGGAAGTGAATACTGAAATTGATGAGGATATTCCTCTGATTTTAGGCCTAAATAATTATTTGTTAAGAGGTAGGATTAAATCCAGGCATGTGAACAGTCGTACATATTACACGTATTTATTAATAAGCAGAGACGATGCTGTAGCAAATACATTACAAGCCATAGTAGGTTATTGTTGCAACTGCCTTGTTGGTAAGCGAACTGTTGGCTGCTGTGCTCACATAATGACAGTAGTGTGGTTTTTGAGTTGGGCTCGATACAATGATATCACTGCTCCAGCATCTTATTTAGATGATTTTTTTAATGAAAATGATGAATGAAGTCATTCGCTGTTCCTATATGAATAGGTACCTACCTACTTACTGTAAGGGTTAGATATACTATGATTGATTATATACCTACCTACATGTTTAAAGTGCTACCAGTGTCACTGGATCAAATTAAAGATCTCTTTGAATTCTATTGTTTTTTTTTTTACAGCTCTCTTTTTTTTGTATTTGTAACTGTTTTAACAGGAAATATAAAGGCAAGGTACTGATTTATTTAAGTCTCTATCCCATCAGATATGCTAATTAATCTGCTCTCCAAACTACGACCTTAATTACCTCTCGATACACGACGGATATTTCTATTTTGAGGTTAAGTTACGTTTTCTAAAAAAACTTGGAAATGCGGGTTTTGATTCCAAAATGGCAATTGTAGATGGTTATTTGGTTAATTTATAAACCATCTAAAACAACTTTGGAATTGACGCAACTCTGTACCGTGGTCCATATTGTCGTGGTCATGATCCTTTCCCAGAAGTCCAAACTTGCAATATTTCCTCCTGTTGCTTTTCTTAATAGCTATCTAGGTATACACATTTCAAGTTCAAATGTCAATAGGGCTGCCCCATAAGTGCACTTCAGGTTATGAAGTGGGTCTAGTAAGTGGTTAAAGGTACATTTTAATGTAACAATATTCAGGTGTTTTCAATGCATAATTGCTTTAAGTCATGTTTTTATTACCATCTAATACCGAAAGCAAAAACCTAATTGACCACTCATGTAATATCCCTCATTAGGTAGTTCATAAATGCTTTTCCTAAAGGGGCTCGTCATTTGATGAGATCAGCTCAATTAGTGCTACCCTATACCGGTGCGACGATTAGCCCGACCCACTCCGGCTGCATTCGAGTGCACCTGCACTTGAGAATACTTTTTATAAGTAGGGAAACAAAGTATATGTATGACTAGCTGATGCCCGCTACTTCGTTCGCAAAATTGACCAAGTTTCATACAAAGTTTCAACCCCCGTTTTAACCCCTTAGGGGATCAATTTCCAAAAATCCCTTCTTAGTGCACACTTACGTCATTTGAACGTTTGTGAAAATTTCATGCTTCCAGACCGGTTCAGCGGTTTCAGCTGTGCTTTGATCGATCAGTCAATGAATCGGTCAGCCAGTCAGTTTCTTACTTTAAATATATATTTATAGATATAAGAATAGGACAAAAAGTCGTCAGTTGATGACCTACTTGCAGTGTATTTTTGAATTTTACAATGTTTTATAACTTTACAAAAAGAAACTGCCTACTAAAAAGATCACAGTAAAGTAGTTCAGCTGACGAGTGCAAACTCGCAACGCATCCACCACGGTTCGTGTTCACTGATCGTAAAACACCTTGTTTTGGTCGTTCATCAACTGCGTTCGGATGCATTGGCTTGAATTATATAACTTTAATTGGCATCGCACAGATTATGAACGAGCAGAACGAATATCCACTAGAAGTAGGAAGTCAGCGGCCCGCGAAAACGATAGTTGCAGTTTGGCCTAAAAAATTGGTTACCAAATCGAGTGTTGTTTTTCTGATTGAGTTTAACATTTTTTTTTTCTCCTTGCTGGATTAGAAGAGATTTTATACTCAAAACATATTCAACCTCTTTTTGAACCCTCGAAGAAGGAGGCAAATGCTCCTGCTAAACCTAAAAGAATAAAGTATTTGGCTTTATCAATTGCTGATCATGTTAAAAACCAGTTATGTTTTGAAACACGATCAAGTAATTATACAGTATTTCTAGAAGTTTCGAAGTACCAGCATTGAATGCATCTCCTAGTGCGGCGGGCATTCCACGCGAGAGAGCGCATGCGCGCCTTCGAAACAGAAACCTGCGCGGCTGCGCGGGCGCCATCCAGGGGAAAGTGACACTGCGCACGCGACTGCTCGTGCGTCCGGGGGACCGAGTGACATGAACGATTAGCATGCTCACCCAGCATTCGTGACGGTGATAGAAATATATCATTTTCGCTCGTCAGTATGGCTAACAACGTTGTGCATCTTGGAGAAATAATGTCTTCCATATTTGGTTCACGTTCGAGTCATGGAAGACCCGATTGAAGAAGAAGTCGGGATTCATTATTAGACCGCTTTAAGAAAGGCTGAACCACGGCAACCGACATCTGCGAGAAGTTGAAAGAATGAAGGGCGAAGGGAGGCTTTTGCCAAATAGTGAAAGGGCATAGGCCATGGGCTGAAAAACATTAATATCGAGTCGGGAGAAGTCAAAACAAAGTCTCCCTCATCAAACAGGAGATTAAAAACGAATCTACCGTTTTAATCTCCTGTTTTTTTGTGGGGAAATCGTCGTGCTCTCGATTTTTTTTTAGATCTCTAAAGAGCGCAGCAAAATGCATTCTCTAAAATTCTTCGAGAGTCATCGTTTGGCATTTCGAAGATTGGATAACGCAGGCTGTGAACTTTGATGTAGCCGATTTAGTTAGAAGAATCTGTTGAACGCATGACAATAGAACCCTGCGAGAATTACCCAACATGCTCAGAACTGTTTGGATGTTCTGCAGCAAATGGTACTCCATAGATTTTTAATATCTGTCCGATAAAAACTATCGAAATCTCTGGTGAATGTAAAAATGACGATCGGAGACCCCATTAATATTCAAAAGAAAATAAATAACATTCGCTATGCAGAGAGCAGCTACAGTTACAGTTGAATTATTTATTCAAGCGCGAACGGTTTTTTTCTAAACTTCGATGGAAAAAGGTGAAACTAGTGTAGGATCACGTTTGATAGATGTAACGTTCAATTAGATTCTTGAAATATATTCATTTTATTGCCACGCAGTGATCTGAACGCGTTCATTAATCACGCCAAATGATCACTAGCTTTTGTCGGTGTATTTTATCGTGGTTATTAAAATATTAACATAAAAAAATGCCTTTGGGTGTGAGAAGGCGAAGACCTAATCAATATGATTGATACGATGATAATGAAGTAAACTCTATCGATACTAACCCAAATTATACAATGTGTTACATAAGTTTTGTTAGTCAATATGCATTCGCAAGGTGCTTCAATGACAGTGTGGTAATAACTTTACGAATACTCAATATTTATCGTGTACTTAGCAACAATCGATCACAAAGTGAACAGTGTGAACACAAAAAGTGGCGCAAATATAGCCTTTGTCACGACTCGTCCGCCTACGCTTCAGGCAGTTTTTGCGATGCGCTCGAATTTGAGCCAAAATATACTTTCAAAATGTTAAGAAACGGTTTATTATCGATCGGCGAATATTCGCCGATGGAGCGTATCCTTGACATTGGACTCGAAACTGGCTGTTCGGATGACTGGCTCGCAACTGGATGCACAGCCGGACTCGTAATACATAACTTGTACAATTATGCAGTGATGCACGCAGTTGTTCGAAATAATGACGTTAAATAATAACTGACCCTGCACTCGTTAAGTTAATACCATATTGAGATAAATTGGATTTCGAGTGACGGAATTGTTTCCAAGAATGACTTCATTTTAATGACACCTGTTGACTCTTGTATGTCCTAACATGTGCCAACTCCTTACGTGGATTTGTAAATGAATAAGGTGGCGTTGAAGTGTGCCAATCATAGCGTCTTCTTTGTTTGTTTATTGTATACAGCATGTACACTAAAAAAACACGACAATGAAGCAGTGCCTTCAGAAAATCACAAAAAGAATCGAACATGCATTTAGGGAGTCGCTAAAACAGTTTTCTCGTACCGCTACCGCTATGTTGTATCCAAAAAGTTCAATGCCCCAGCTAGTGGGGGCAGACCGCAGACAAGGCCTTCTCCCTGTCTACCCCCCTAAAACTCGGAAGGGTGGCTTAACCTAATCTATCCTCTATATCTATGTACCTCCACGTTGGGCGCCAAAAGAAAATCATCGATAAACAACGGGTCCTGTTTCTTTACTTTGTCATGAAGAGTCAATATTATGTGTGCACTCCAACCGTTTGCTTATCCACGTCCTGTACTTGTAGGACACTCCTACACGCCATGCGTTTGCGCAATCGAGTGGGTATGCGCAGTCTCCGAGAGGCATTTACGTTTTAGCATCCATCTACGTAACATTTTTAACAGGTTTACTGTCGAAGACATCTGTATGCATTGCTATTGGTTTCCTTCCACTCTAATTTACCAAACCGTGTATCTGTGCGATGTGTCATATGAAAATACCGTTATGTCTGTTTACCGCTGAGAAAAAACTTGATTCTTTCAAAAAATGTAACTGTTATTTTATGATAATCTGCGTGTCGGGACACATACGAATGCGCTTTGCATGTTAATTGTTCGAAAGTTATTTTCTATCGAACTGTACCTAGTTTTGTATCAAAACGGTAATTTTAAATGCAATTTACGTATGAATCATTGCATTATTTCATCTTCTATTGCTCCTTTATATGAGCCAATGTGCCTCAATGGATGTTCAAATTAATTTAATGTCGATATGATTAGTTTCTCTTCATTTAATAATGCATTATGGCAGGCCATTTAATGCGCATTAATTTCTCTCTAATTAGTAATTAGTGTCTCGATTTAGGCGACATCATATCGTTATTAAGTCCAATTATGAAATTGCATTGTTGGAGAATTATTTGCCGATCGCGTTGGTACATCTCGGTAAATTGTCGCCGTTATACTTAGCAGTAAAATAATGTAGTGATACTCTCATGTTAGTAAAGCAACCAAAGGATAGTCGCATAGGACAGTACAACTTTTTAGAAATCAAGAATTCCATCTAAATAAAAACTAATCTTCTTCTTCTTCGTATCGCTGGCACGACATATTTTATATTTTGTTAGCCTAAAACATCGCTACTTACACCGTGTCGTCGGTGGCAGCGCAAAGGTCACATCGCCTGCATGTTTTTGGGCTAAGAGGGCAGGATAGGAGATGGAGCATAGTTTGCGAGACAGCTCCACAACCACACCCCGCTGCTGTTTCATTGAAATAACCCCACTTAACGAGGTTGGAGTTACATCTTCCTACATGAGTCCGGAGACGGTTCAAAGACTTCCAGGTGGACCACGGAAGGTTAGCCCCTGCAGGACTAAACTAATTGATAAGAATGTGAGTAAAAGTAACTCAAAGATGAAAACGAGAATAATTTCTTATTTAAAAAATCGTTCTCTTAAATCAGAAGGAATAGGTAGCCTAATGCATGGTATCTTTTGAAGAACATCATCATCTGCCTAGCCTTTTCCCAACTATGTTGGGGTCGGCTTCAGTCCAGTCTACCCGGATGCAGCTGAATACCAGTATTTTACATGGAGCGACTGCCTATCTGACCTCCATAACCCAATCCTTTTTGGGCCACTGACTGCCTGACTATTTTTTGAAGAACAAAGTTGATTTTTCGCTTTGATCAAGATTTAAATAAAAAAAATATCTGTGAAGAATGCATGGGTAGATGTGCACCTTTCAAGGTAGTGATGGCAATGATAGATCCTATGAGAAAATTACAGAAGGCTTAGCAAAGCACAATGATTGCAGCAATTTAGCAGTTTCTTTATTAGACGCTAATCTATGCATTGTGTTCTAAAGGTTGAACTATCAACGTTTAAGTATATAAAATTGTCTAATTTTGTTCCATCTTCTTATATTGCAGCTATTACGACATCTGTGTGTTGGTAGTATCCTTTTTTTTCAGCAAAATTTCCTAATAATAAAAATATTGACACCATAAATTATGGATAAGTAATTCCTTGTTTTCGAAATTTAAAGGAAATAGGATGATTCCAATTAGCACTTATATTGAAAACTAATATTAATAAACCAATATTTGGCCACAATTTAGAGGAACTAGGCAAAACCGAAACAGTAAAACCTTTATCAATTATAAATTACACGTTTTTCCTCATAAACTCATAACAGTCACCGTTTTCCCAAAGTTCTTATTATTACATGACATGTATCGTGTAATATCGTAATGTTTTACCTTCCTGAAACGCATAATTATTAATAAATTACGTCATTGGAAAGGGATCTAATTTGTGTAACGATAGACACAACTAGTAACAGACGTCCTGAAAGTTATTTACTCAGAATCGAGCAATGAATAAATTACTTCAACTTCAGAGAATACTTTAAATAACTTGCTTTTGTATACTTAACTCAAAATAGTTTGAAAAATAAGTAATCAGCTTTTAAATTGAATTCTAATAAATGTCTGTCTTGTGCTCATTCTTTTACACCTTGCATATTTTGACTTTGAGTGTCACGTCTAACTTGTCAATTACGTAAAAAAACATTCTTCAGCAATGGAATATCGGCATTCAGCCGTCACTCCGCCAGTCGCAAGCGCAACACTGATCCGTAGCTAAAAATGCCAGACAGTATTACCAAATACTAATAAATTATGTATTAACATTAAAACACAGCTGTTTCACAAATTTTGTAACAGTATCTAATTGTATTTTTTTCGTATTGTGTAAATTATACTCGTTGTCTATTTCGCTAATTCGTAAATAATAATGTTTGTATTGAGTAATTGAGCGCAACTTTTTTCTCAAAATGATGTTGAACATTTTGTATTTATTTCCCATTGTCGGTTTTACAGTAAACCAAATCTCAAGATTTGTCGTACTCTTTTTGTAATGAGTTTCTTTATCGATAACAAATTGAAATAAACTGTTAACAAGAAAAGTGAGAGGGATGCTCATCCGATTACAATACACGTGAATGTCGAATCGATGTTCACGGTCATTGATGAATCGAATCGTGTCGGATCGGGGGCGGTTGCGTTGTCGGCTCTATTCTATGTTTCGAAATTTAAAATTAGCATAGAACGCAGCGGTTCTAGACTAGAGAGGTTCTGCGTTTGGCCTTGTAATAATACGAACCATATTAAAAGGTAAATAAAGTAAATAAAGACATGAAATGCCATAGGAATATTACCTCAACCTTTTTTGGATGCTTTTATAAATTGATAACAAAATCCACCTGTTACTTTGTCTTGAATTATTCCATAAGTTGCCGTATTAAGTTTTTCCAATACGAAAAGCGTGACATAATTACATTAAAAACCTTAAAAGGTTAAGCACTTTAATACAATTATCGCGGCGGTTAAACATTGACGCTATTTATCTTAGATCGTTTGTAGAAAATAATTGGAATCCGCAAACATTAGTTATTGCAATTGCACTCCGACTTGTAACCAGCTGCGATGCAATTACGTACTGTGTGGTCAACGTTTTTACAATGAACTGTCATCGGGACTATTTATGCCAATGGTAATTGGCTGACAAACAATTCCGCCTCAAAATTAAAATCACATTATTTCAATTACGAAATATCAACACGTCTATTTTTTTTTGTCTTTGCGGACGGACCAATAAAGAATGTCCGTGGACAGATAATTGAATCAATGGATCATATCGATAGATACAATACAACACTATCATTATTTGCCAGAAATTATAAACATTATACAGCCACTTGCATTTATTTATATTAAAAATAGATTAAAGTAAATAATACCGTAAATATCGTTTTTTTTTTAGTAAAAATTGTCGAGAACTTTTTATAGCTACCCACTACAATAAAAAACTATAAATCTCCAGGACATGATAGTAAACTCATGTCGGGCAGGAATTTGCCACCTTTGTCCTGGCAACATTACTTCATTGTTGCCATGTCCTATTAATAAAAACATAGTACCAACTAAGTGATCGCTCAAGAATGCCTTAGGTCTTCGACACACTTAATTACCTTCAATTTAATGCTGTTCAATTAAGTTCGTTTTTAATTAATATACGAAACTTACTACTACTTCTGGAAGTTCTGACTTCTGAACGTTTCGTTTGATCTTTAATCTTGTTATTAATGGATTTTATTGATAATTTTGCTCTATACTTAATTGAATGTTAATGCGCTTTTAATCGTGTCATCGTTTTCATCTGCTTCGGAAATAACATTGCGGCAGACCTTCATTTGCCTTGATCACTGGACTTAACATAAATCGTAATCTTAAAATCGACAAGTGTATTCCACTTAAGTTTTCTTAGTACTGGGCCATTCTCGTCGGCTTTTTGCTCTATGGTTTTTTCTATGACAGGTGTGGCCAGTTAAGGGGATCGGCTCGTGTGCTGCAAAGAGGGTGGGGTCCGCGCACGCGCGCCTTTTTACTGACGTTCTTTTATTAAATGTTTTCTTTTTAATAATTTTTATTGCTAATTCTTAGACCATGTAAGTAAATTTCGTTCAACCATATAAGTTACACCTTGCAACACAATTACGACAGCTTGTGAAGCGAATAAGCAGTGTAATGGATATAGTTCGTATCAATTTTTTTAACACTTTCCAGGATTGGATTACTTTACCACTAAAACTCAACTTGAAGGCTATAATAAAAAAAAATTATATAAAGCAGATGCTAAAATTATAGTCGAACGCAATAATAAAATACAAGTTTTATAAATGTATTTGCCTCACCATGGACTTCTAGCTTGCTAATAAACGAGTAAGATAACTGAGTATTCTTACCGCTATAAGTATAATTATAAAATAAAAGTAGTAATCTTATAATAGTGTGAGATAAAAGGATAAACAATTAACCCACCTGCCCAGATAGTATTAGCCAAGTGAGGAAATAAATTATATCCGTGCCATATTTGGCAGTATTCACTTAGCCTTGAAGGGCGATATTTTACACCAACATAACGTAATAAAGTTCCGTTTACTTTAGAAAACAACTTGATATCTTACTAAGAACATGACTATCTACATTATGTAGTGTATAATTACACATATACTGTATAACAGCGAGGGTGGTGCCACATATGGCATGCCCGGCGGATACGCAGCTGTCAACCGTTACGACTAACCGTTGGACATTCAAATTTGACGTAACGATTCTATTCTGTGGCCATAATAAAAAATAAAAAAAACTTTTATTAATGAAAGACTATAAGTTGCAGAAAAAGTGCTTCATTTAGACTCGGTATCTCATTTTAAAATTGGAAGGTGAGAACACACACAAACATTTTTTTTTTAATTTCGAAGGTATCTTAAATACTGGTGTACAGTATGTTCTACTAAAGTAGAGCTTGACAGGTTCTCATTATTAAATTGTCAACTCAGAAACTGACAATAAAACTTTGTTACGAGAGTTTACTGCCTTTTCATACCCAGCCATAGATTACAGGTTAATTCAATACTTATCGATAAAAAATATATAACCATAGACTTTTTGATGCAAATAGAAATCATTGATTGAATGAATGAGTAATTAATTCTAATTAAATTAAATTAGTATCTAAAGACTAACTGTTTCCGACGTGTGCAAAGGCTGGCACTTGCCATATACATGTGAATGAATTATTATTATTCAAACATCATTTTAGCCAATGTTTAATGCAGTGTTTACCTCCTGTTGCATAATGAATACTTCCTTTGCCTCGTATTCACCTTGCATGATTAAGGACTTATTGACTTTAAAAAATGAATTTGAATGAACAGTTTTTTTTAATGTTTGCAACCCTGGATATCGAGATGCACGTTAACTGTAATGGAATGCTACTCACAGATTACAGCTGTTTCACTTTCGTGCAGATTTATAATAATTAAGCAATTATCTTTATCAACTCATTATATGGAATATCTAGCATTATTAATTGGCGTTTAGGTCTTGGCTACACCCGTGGCTTGAATTTTTTGCGTGACGCTACGTTTTAATAAGACAGGGGTACATAGCGTGATAGTTGTGCCACGCCCCCTACAGCCAGGCACACTGCGGTGGTTTTACACGACCAAGAATAAGTCGAAAACGTAATTGAATTGCAGATTGTACTCGTAAAGGCGATTTTTATATCGCAATTGAATGATTTGTCAAAATGTATTTATTTTACGAGCAACAACAGCTTTAAGACTTAATTAAATGTAAGAAAGAGACATTTATTTAAAAGAGCTAATAGATATCCAGGCACGTGATCAGAGGACCTTGATGCAGTTTTAGAAGAAACATCCGAAATAAATCGCGATCTTAAACATAGCTTGTTGTTCTTTGCTAAATCGGAGAATTCTCGACAACAGCAATCAACACAAACAATGCAATTGGTAATGTTAAATAGATCTAATTATAGAATGCTGCAAATTCTACACCGTAGACGGGGGCAGCTGGAACAATGTGGAATAAATCAAAATGAACACATCATCATCTGCCTAGCCTTTTCCCAACTATATTGGGGTTGGCTTCCAGTCTAACCGGATGCAGCTGAATACCAGTATTTTACATGGAGCGACTGCCTGTCTGACCTCCACAACCCAGTTAGTACTAGGTAATACGATACCCCTTGGTAAGACTGGTTGTCAGACTTTTTGGGCCACGGACTACCTAACGACTGAATGAATCAAAATGCACACGTTGAATCTTAATAATAAAAATACACAAAGATTCACCGAATGCACCAAGAAACAGCAAGCAGAAGGATACAAAAGGATCTGTATTTAAGATGTTAATATAACAAGTATAGTCATTTGGATCCAAGAACCAGAAAAGACGACCATGGTAGTTTATTCGTCAGAAGACAGAGTAAAAGTATTAGTTGAACTCAACGATTTATAACTGGTTATTTAAATTTCTTCAAGGTCGGAATTGTTACACATTTGGGGACTACGTAACTGAACGACGTGGTTGATGGGCTGGCTTATCGAAATGTAGTAATAAATGATGAAATAAAATGTTATTTTTTTCTGTCAGTAGGTTGTTCAAACACTCGTCCAAATGTCTTTTTCTAAACTGGCTTTGAGAAGAAACACCGAAACATACTCAGATAATCCAGGCTATACAGTAGTTATGCGAAGCCAAACTATCACTAGTTCGCCTTGTTGACACAACCAACATCGGTGCTCGCACAAGGGACGTTATGCTTAGATCATCGGCATTCATCGGTCGCGCGATGAGTAAATATTGCCTTCGAGCTACTCGGCTCGGCATACTAATATTGTTATTGATAACAAACTACTGCGTATTTACTTGTGTTCAGTAATTTCAATTGCCAATGTCTTGTTTACTATTCTTCACCTGACAAATTTCGATGAAAATCATCATCCATCTTCCTGCCCTTGTCCCGTGTTACTTGGGGTCGGTGCCACACTTTTTTTCTTCCATTCTCCTCTGTGAACCGTCACGCTATCATTTACTCCTTTGTCTTTCATATCATTCCTCACACAATCCATCCATCGTTTCTTTGGTCTTCCTTTCCATACATCAACATTTATATTCATCACTCACTTAGTAACATGCGATTTGATAAAAATCATCACATAAGAATATCCGAATTTAAACATACTTTTTCGGCCTTAACATGGCTTTTATTATTTTAGGTCTGCAAGATTATTACTTGCATCATGCATACTTTACCATTTCTCTACGTTGACTTTCAAAATGAGCAGCTGAGACATTCTGAGGCGTACTTATTCCAAAAACGAAAAATGATAACACTAGTTTTTGTCCGGCAACCATCATTGCTATAGTTACTGACATTGAAGACGGACAAATTGAAAAAAGTTTTAAGGAAGCCATTGAATTATTTGCAGGTGCGACCTCCCCAAAGCAAACGGTTGGAGTTGGAAAAGTTTCCATTGTCTTTAAGAATAATTTGAGATTAGATATGAATTCAACGTGTGCGATGCCACTAGCAGGCCCCTTGCTTCTTCTTCAATCTTGATCTTTAACCCAACGCGTAACTAGATGTTGCCTCTAATGGATATATTTATGAGAATTTGTACCTAGAGGTTTCACAATTATATTTTCCTTACTCCTCATGTTCGAATAAATCATGGTGATTTATTTGTTTCGTGGTAGGTATTTCAATTAAACTTTATAAGTATTTGTTTCCTTATTATATTTATGTCGTTGTTGACTTTCTATGTTAAATTTAACGGAGAATTATTTGGTGTTTAATATTGGTATATTTGGATGATCTTCTGTTGTAATAAAGGCGTTGGGTTTGTATTCTATTTTTGGCATCCAAAAGTAAAACCTATTGTTTTTGTGTACTTAAAAAAAAACTACCGGGTATGAAAAAACATGGGAAATATACAGATTCTATAAGAACACAACTGAGCTTACAGCTTATGTCGAAGAGGACATTCGGATAGCCCCGGAGAGGTCGGCGGGAGGTCGAATGACTCACTGCAAAACCGGATCTGTACCGGCAAACCTATAGCTACGATCCTCAGCTAAAACAACTACCATCATGTTTTGTAATACGTGTAATAATATGGATGTGCGTACCGAACTACGAACTAATAACACATTTTTGTGGTAACATTAACATCGTCGCTAGAATTGGTTCTGTGGTTTTCTTGATTTAGTGGTGCCTAATGTGTTATTTATAGATTGGGTCATTTGGCACACAAATTAATGGCCATGAAAATGACGTGGTCCTTCGAAACGAGAAGCTCTGAACGGTCGAAGAGACGTTTAAAACGGTTGAAATCCATGGCAGGCTTAGTTTGATTGAAAATAGTGTCCATGGAGTTTCTTGCCCATTCTTCTCCATAGAGATCTACGCTTTGGAATGGGCAACTACAGAACTTTCATAAGTTATTTTGCCTTGTGTCTGGGACTGTAGCTTCGCCTTCATTGTTTTTCTGACATTCAAAAGTGCCTGTAATGGTCTTATTGAAATAAATGCTTTGAGTTTAAGTTTGAGTATGCAGCTCTGGAGAGAAGATCAAGGATTTTTACTGAAATTCTTGCAAAAAAAATTATTCATCCGTGAAATCCTGGAATTGTAATTGTTTCTAGTGGTATGGTAGACATGCCGGCCATGACAATATTCTTGTACACGTTTTCTCCGCCAACTTTGAAACTAATCAATGATAATGAAAAGCTGCTTACAAAAGTTATTGCAAATAAACTTGACAGTATTCATAGCTGTTTCCATTAGAAATGTTTCGAAAGCTGTTTTTGATCGTTTTGAACGAAGTTTACGATTTTTTTCCAATACTTTCTAAGTAATTATTCTCATGTTGAATTGTTTTACTCCATTGTTATTCCTTTATTTATTTTTGTACATATTAATTACATTTTTAAACATAAAAAATAGTAACCCACCGAAACAAACTGTGGTTGTAAAAATCTTTTAGTGGCACTGAAAGTCTCGTAGCAACGATTTTCTTGTCGCTCTTTACGAGAAAAACAAAGATAACCTATGGATTATGAATCATTGCCAATATTGTATTTACTCTTATCATCTATTGTAGCATCATCATAGGTAACATGACTATTATTGGCACAATTTCTTGGCAATTCCAATCCAACCCTTTCACTGCAGTCTGGCTAAACTTACTCCAATATCAGTAGTCCTACAACCGGGACCACTTCGACACATCGCATGGCTTGTTCTCTCACCTGTATGGTCGATGCCTCCGTTATCTACTCACTCGTAAGTACTTCTATTTGTCACATATTTAATACTTTCACGTACCTTTTACCTTGAAAAACTAATGCTAGCTTCATAGCTTGATAAGTGTTCCAACTAATTTTGTGGTAGGTAGTACAAAATATGTCATCATTGCAACTATGCCTTTTTCGGAACGGGCCGATAACATTGATAACGGTACGACTAGATTAAAATATCTCAGGTGTCAGGTACCACTTTTATATTTGTATACAAAATGTAGAACGAAAGTCCAATCGCCTAGACTCGCTCAGACTTTAAAAGCCATTTCGTTTAACCGTTCTTCATTCTAACGTGGCTCGTGAAAGCGTTTTGTTTCGACAAACGGGTTTTCAGCAATCATATTCAAATTAGTAGTCTTATAGCTTTTTAAAACGGGTCTAGAATATTTTATTGAAATTAAAATGACAAAATGTTTTCTGATTGACCGAGTAGCCTCCTCACATGTTTGTAGATCAAATAGCTTTTTTTATTGAACTTTAGGTGATAGTTACACATCTGCGTGTCCCTTTGGGGATTAAAATATAGGTGCGGCGAATATGTCAGCAAGATATTTCTACGTGATAGTGTATCTTAATACGTACATGAAGTACACAGGCACTTGTAGATAACGTGAAGTATTTCATTTCTTGTATATTGTCGATTGGGTGTTATAATAAAATTACAAAAATTTCTCTAAGCGCCGTATTTGAGTGTTATTTAATCTATAATTTTAATAAGACCAAATACCGAACTAGTGCAATCATTTCTAGAATTAGTCATGCCACAAATAGCTGATACGTGATAGGCATTGCAGTGATAGCATCTTGCCAATTTTAATAATAAGAATGACCACCGTATTTCTGAACGTATCGTGACTGGCGATGCCCCATTTGACTCAATTGATAAAAAATCAATAAAAAAAGAGGAACATTCGTGTCTGTAGACCACCGTAAACAAACACCTACGTTTACAGTTCGCACTAACACTTGCGATCCGAATTTTAACACTTGCAGCGTCGCGTGTTAACTGAATATAAATCAACACAACAGTGTCGCCTCGCGCCTCCTCCATAAAACATCGGTCCCCATTTGTGTGACCGTTCACAGGGTTAATGGTACAAACACCAAACACTTTTTCCCACTTACGCACACCACTGCTGGTGGCAGTGCAATGCTTGTAAAAACTGAAGGATATATTAGCCACTTCACTATTTTTTGTAGGCTCTTCACTACTTTTTTCGCATGTAAACGCTCACGGCTTTTAACATGTTTTTGTTAAATATAATAAATGGTTGGAATAATGGCTGACAATGTTGGTAGTGTTTACAGGTGCATTGTCTTTTGTCTCCCTTTTATTGCTTGTGCAAAAAGTCGTGTTCTTTGAGTTGATGTTAACACAACTAGCAACACTTAAGATGGAGGTTATTTGCAAGTTTTGCAGCCATGCATGATGCAACGCTCACAATGGGTATTAATTACAGCCATGCTAATAATTATGGTCTTTTAAGATGTGCGATAGAATGAATTAACCGTCACCAGCTTGTTACTTAAATAGGTGTGTCGTGGATTTCTGCACACCTTGCGTATGCGCTGGAAGATAATGGATAATGTTTAATGCCAACTTGGTGTCTTGTTTGTTTTAACTTCTCCTATTTTTATTACTATATCCGCTAGTAGATAATTTTGTAGTTGATTTAAATTATCAAATAGATAAAAAAGCGGCGATTTTAATAATAAACGTTTATAATTTTTTTATTAACTTAATTTTATTATCAATCGACCTCTTTGGATAAGGTTTATCTATACATATAAAATTCAAAGTCCTGACTGACTGACTGACTGAGATATCAACGCACAGCCCAAACCGCTGGTCCTAGAGACATGAAATTTGGAGGGTGTATTCTTTGTGAAAGTTAGGTATCCACTAAGAAAGGGTTTTTCGAAATTCCACCCCTAAGAGGGTGAAATGGGGTGTTGAATTTTCTATGAAACTTTTTATTCTCGCAGTCGATTGACTTGAAAATTTGTGTACATACTTTTCTGATAAAATTATGAGATACGTGTATCACAGTTTTTCCAAAATCATCCCCCAATTTAAAAATTTAATGTCTTGATTGGCTGACTGATATATCAACGCACAGCCCAATCCGCTGGTTCTAGAGACATGAAATTTGGAGCGTGTTTTCTTTGTAAAGAGTAGGTATTCACTAAGAAAGGGTTTTTCGAAATTCCACCCCTAAGAGGGTGAAATGGGGTGTTGAATTTTCTATGAAACTTTTTATTCTCGCAGTCGATTGACTTGAAAATTTGTGTACATACTCTTCAGATAAAATTATGAGATACGTGTATGACAGTTTTTCCAAAATCACCCCCCAATTTAAAATTCAATGTCCTGACTGGCCGACTGATATATCAACGCACGGCCCGAACCGATGGTCCTAGAGACATGAAATTTTGACGGTGTACTCTTTGTAAAGAGTAAGTATCCACTAAGAAAGGGTTTTTCGAAATTCCACCCCTAAGAGGGTGAAATGGGGTGTTGAATTTTCTGTGAAACTTTATTTTTTCCGGGTCGATTGACTCGAAAATTGGTGTACGCACGCTTCAATTAAAATTATGAGACGTGTGTATCAGTTTTTCCAAAATCATCCCCCAACAGAGTCAAATAGGGCTTCGAAGCTTATGTAGACGGGCGCATGGCGTGCAGTGTCACGCGGACCGTGCGGGGCGCGGGAGTATTTAGGCTATTAGTAAGTAGGTAGGATTTTTCTGAGGTAGACGTGCCTGTAAATATGGTTTATTCTACCGATTTTCGCGTTGCCTCGTGATACGCGGCATTGGTATTAAATATTATGTAATAGTATTATGTATTTAAATAGATTCCTGATTAATCATTTGATTATTGTCACCGGTGTCCAATCTCAAACCAAGGTATCGCAATATTTCACATACAAATGTAATTTAATTGATATTACTATGAGCTAATATTTGCAAGATATAAGCAAGTACATGTAAATCTATGTTTGTACTAAGTATACATACATAGATTACTTATTATCCCAGAAGTAAGATCCCGTGGGCAATTCCCGAACTCCACGCGGGCGAAGCCGCGGGCATAAGCTAGTCATATATAAATCTGAATCGGCATGCCTTAAATCTCGAGATTGAAGCAACTGAATTAAACAAAAGTTTCTAGAAAATCATTTTCAGAGTCCGCTGCATTGTTATCATGTATTTGTGTTGCCTTAACGACGTCTGATGGGAAATGTAGTGATATTTTCAAAACCACAGCATTACGTTGGCCAACAACTGCGGTTTCCATTGCAATGGTTCTCACTATCGTAGTTTTTGTACTGTTACTTTTGATCGAATCGTATAATATTTCGTTAGCTCTTTGTTGATTGGAAACTAGTTTAGTCTTTAGTGATTGAAAATAGCTACCAATTTTTTTTCTATTTGGTGAAATAATTCTGATACATCACCACATCTGCTATTTGATAGACCGATCGTTAAAAATAACTGTAGGCCTCAAATATCGGCTCATTAAATACAGGTCAGTTGCGTCAAACAGCCTGTTAAGTCGTTAGTTTGTACCCAAACAGGTTATTCATGAGCTATCTTTTAATGTTTCCCAATATATCACATTTATAATACTGTCCTAATTTAATCGCTTGTGTTATTTTGATAGTCGTTATTGTCATTAATGGTACCGTTTATGAATTAAAAATATTTGTTTGCAGTTTTCATAATTAAATAACTAGCGAAAATATATAAAGATCTAACATCGATAATTAAAAATGTGAACGCCCTCAGGCGCAAGGGAGCAATCAAGATAACTGCGTAGGTAGTTGATTTTGGAATGTTATTAATATGTAGATGAAAACCAATAATAAAATCAAGTCAATACCTATATTAAAATTGTAATACATTGACAGACAATAAGTCATACATAATGCAATCTCAAATAATAAGGATAAGATATAAAATAATCAAAACAGTGATCAATTTAATAATAGTTGACGAAGGAAAGTCCCCGACATTGCTTTGAATGAGGCTTACGATACTGTTCGACTGATATTTTATGATTTTCTTCCATATTTCACTTTTATTATTTTTTATTAGGTCTTACCCCGCCGTTCATCTGACAAAGACACCTCTGTAAACCATGATTTGTACATTTCGGTAGCGTAAAGTCTGACAATGACGTTCGATAGCTGGTATGCTTCAGGGAAACATTATGGGACCAACTTTGAACATGAATAAAGGTATAAGTAGATTTATTCCGAGACTAGTGTATATCTAACCAGCTGAGAACTTGGGTGTATAAATCCGTGGCATCTTTATCTCACCCACTTACATCTCCAATTACTTTCGGTCAGTGACCCCCGCCTCTAATTGCATGGAATAAGCTAAATTGGTTTGTGACTGCCTTCTCACTAGCCTTAGTGACTGTCCAGCTACTAAACACTCTTTGTTTTACACGGAAAACGCTCGTTATAGTGATGTTCTATGAAATTATTGCAAAAACCGCTTTCAAAGCAACGTGGGTGCTTAAATGTCAATCATATTATTATAGTTGTTGGTGACTTTTTTATTATTCTATGTGCACTTCGCTGTAATTGGTTTTGTAAGTGGAATGTTCTTTCTTCCCTTGCTCTTTCGTTCAACTTGAATGTTTCTTGTGAACTTAATATTGGTAAAGCCATCATTGAAATTTAGATCCTGTAGAACTCATTATTGTTTGGCCTTCCACAGCATCTAGTTAGCTTATTACTTGTCTCTAGCAAATTGATCTAAAGGAAAATCATAAAATTCCCTCTAATAAAACCAGATTTGAAGGTTCCACCACTCTTGCAGTAACTGTAACCGCTCTGCGTTATGTCACCAGACTTAGCTAAGCGACTGGTGTAGAAAATATTGCCAATTACTTGGAAAAGGATTATGTCATATTTTGTAGCAACTTTAGGTATTTTGAATCAAATTAAATCGGCAACTAAAGTAACGATTGCAGGACTTCAGCTTAAATAAGATAATAAAGATATAGGGTAGGCTTCAGTACAGAATTTTCCCTGATGCATATCAGTAAAATATAGGTAAAAATGTATAGACTTGTCATGTGATGGGTTAATCAGTAAGTGAATAATTTTAAATCCAAAACATAGGCTTCCTTGTGCGAGCACGGGCAAATAGAAGTGCCTTCTAGGCTTTCGATCTTTCTCTCAATAAGCAATTTTGTTAAATACCGAAAATATTGAAGGAGGCGACTACAGGATTGTTTCGTGAATGTATAGCACTAGCAGTGTTGTAGAAACCATTATAGCTTACCTAACCTGGTTGCAACTTATGGTTAGGCTAACCATAAGTTCACGATTTATTAGATGATATGATATTTCTCAATCTTCATGAGAAAATGGTTTAAGGTCAAAATCATTAGTAGTCTAAGCAGGTCGCTAGCCTTATACGCCAGTGACTCATATTCCTCTACGTGTGCTATTAAAGCAGTTGACACACGTTTTCCCACATTCGCGTATCAGTATGGTAACATTTATGCATTTCTAGAGAGAGAAAAAACATAAAAGTACATCATGACCTACAGTGGTTGTGCAATCGCTTTATGTAATCAAGTTGTAAATGTTCACACAATGCTGACAACTGCGTCTCTTTCGCACACTAACGCTAATGCAGTGGTACTACCTTATCGGTGGATAAGGCTTCTGGAACTTTCAAGGTCCTTATCGTGATCAGCTGGTTATCTGCACATACGCGACTGCAGGGAACAGCTGTCCTTTGTTTTAGTTGTAAAAATGTATTTCTAATAGAATTGTTACAGAGGGTCGGTTTATCTGCTGTGCCAGTGCACTAACTCACGTTCGTTATCTGTGGTTAAGCCTTTGTTTTAGAAGGTGAAACTCATTTCTGAAACAAATGCTATGAAAATAACGATGTTAGATGTTACTGCTTTTTTGTCAAATTAAATATGGTTCAGAATTGTTTGCAGCGTAACTAGCTTCATATTTAGGTTTCTACGAGGATGTGTTTATGTTGGGTTCGGTACCAAATAGTGAGAAACTTGAATTCAGAGTACCAACCGTAGATCTTCTTGAAAATAATTATGTTGTGTCCAAAAACCTCACTTTTAGTGCACACATTACCTTTCATTTGAATATCTTAACAATATCCGTAGAGTCGTTTTGCGTATTACTTAACATCTCATGTACTCTTTATCATCATTGTCGCAAAGGCCATCGCAATTATCACCGAACATCCAAGTGGTAAACTTACAGACATGACTAATAGAAGTCGTGTGTGAACAAGCTAACCGGTGACGTCACTGCAGTCAGATATCGCTAAAAATATGCGTTTTTTTTCCTGTCCACCACAGTTGCCCTCAGGTTCCATTGATAATGTAAATATATTAGGCTGTTTCTATTTGCATGCGGGTAATGTAGATTGGAACATTGTAAATGTAGCATTTCTTAGCAATCAGTTATTTAACACAATCATCATGATTCTCCTGCCCTTATTCCAATTTATTTGGGTTCGGCGCAGCATGACTTCTTCTTCCATACATCTTACATTTCTCGACATCCCAGCCGTCATTAGTACTGTCTTTACATCGTCAAAATTTTCAATCAGGCCATCAACAGACTAATACGAAATACACAACTTAAAGCAATAATCTGACTAGTTTGAGCTTAAAACCAAATTAACATTCCGAGACTGTAAATATTCTGCTGTGCATAACTTCGTACCCCATGTGTGGTGCGGTCGGCAAAGATGACGTCACCTGTGACCTGATGCGTCTCAGCGGAGGTCAACTTGAAGCACAGATACGCAAGAACGCCTGCCACTTAATACCAGACTCATAAGCTCACCATGTTTGCAGACTGCTTGATAAAAAGCCATAGAGTTTATTCTAACCCCAGTTTTTTTTGCACACCTATTAGAAGCACATTGATGGTATTAATTACTTCGCAAATAAACTTTTCTTTAACCTGTAATTCATACCAGCAAGATGTTCTTGTACTAATTATACGCGCAAATTATATTGTAGAACAACATTTACAGCCATTATGCCGTCTCTGTTCGAAAACAACATGTCACTTTCACGAAGTTTATACAACTCGATGTGCCCTTAACGAACAAAAAGTAATGGACATCAGTTTAATCCACCGTAAACTTATTAATTGAAGAAACATTTAAATGTATAAGAGTCAAGTTAACTTCATTGGATTCTTTGAGAACGTGTCACTCGGGCAGGTGATCACTTACACCGTTCTACCTTCACTGCCATAGACGAAGAAAACATCTGTTGCAAATTATTCTCATTTCATTTTCTCGTTAATTACAGTTTTTAAACGCCACACATCTTACTTAGTTTCAAACGAAATGAGACACGAAATATCGCAATAAACTTTCTTGCGATCATGACGATCTTACGGGCATCTCGGCAGATGAAAATTGTTTTGTGCTCGCTCACTTTGGTAATTTAGTAGACTCGGCGGCTACAATGGGGGAAAGTGTTGTCAATTGGGCAACTGTACGGTTCATCGCGTCGTTGTAATAGCTAGCTACAGACTGGGGAAAGTTAGTTAGACGTTAGATACGCCTGAATCATCGCTGAGCCCCGCGGACTCTTATTCGGAGCTTTTATTGCCACGCCTAACCGTTTTAATTGCAATTATAACCAATGTTCTACGTTTGTTACAGGTAATTGTCAAGATTTATATCTCAGCTATTAACCGTCAAAGCCAATGAGATATGAAGGTAAAAGAAATGAAGTCACATCTGGAAAGTGGTTTTATATCAGGTAAAGTCGAAATTGTCATAATAATGCTAGAATTTTCTGCATCATAGTCTTAAGAATTACAATTATCTGCTATAATTGCAGAGGAAGCCAGCTGATGAGTTAACCTTTGTCGCTGAGCGCCCCTGCTTCCCTTAAGTGGCACAAAAGGACAAATGAATTCACACAATTTACTGGGCTGTGTCCTGTCCTGTATTTATCCTTTACGCCTTCAAGGACGAAGTGTTCTTTTTTTCCTTTCCAAAAATTCTCATAATATAATTATGAATAAAATAAGTTTCTGGATATACATTGGCCTACATTCCCGGGCATTACATTTTGACTAACGAAAAATATCAAAACCGTTAAGACCCAGTTTCCATCCAGGAAATCCAGGATGATATTTCTGAACTGGTTACTACTATTACAGCTAGCCTGTTTCATCTCACTGCTGGGCAAAGGCCTCTCCCCATGACTTCCAAATCCTTCGATCCAGGGTCAAAGTGGACCACTGTTCGTTGGTTTTGTCCAGTTCGTCCCGCCATCTCCTGCGACGTCTTCGCGTCGCCTTCTGGCTGTGTCAGGGCTTCACACGGTGGTTATTTTGGCCGACAGCTCGTCGGGTATGCGGCAGACATGGCCAGCCCAGTCCCACTTTAGCTCAGCAGCTTTTTGACCACCATCAGTAATTTGTGTTTTGGAGCGCAGTGTGGTGCTGCGCACATGGTCGGTTAGTTTGAAACCTAGGATACTGCGGTCCATTGCACGTTGGCAAACCTTGAGCTTGGACTTTTGAATGTTTGTCAAAGACCATGTCTGGGATCCATAGGTCAAAATGGGAAAAATGCACTCAGTTCTGAACTGGAAGTCAAGGATATTACTCTTTTACCTCCAGTAATGCTTCGCATCTTGCTGTACCGACGGATCCCATTTACCGGGCTCTATAATCTCTCAAAACACCACTTTTAGTACGACAACGATCTTCAAGCGACATTATTTTTAATGAAAAGCCATTTTAACATAGAGTAGAGATCTGTTGAGCACGTGATGCGGCGTAAGCGCACATAATAACAATCGTAATTGTTGCAATTATTGTACAAGTGTTGTGCCAGAACGATGAGAATATAATGTTATTCTTGGAACAGGTGGAAATTTCTATTACCCTAGGTGTGGATACCTAATGACCATATTTGGAGATAAGAACAGTAATCTGTTCTTGTACAGCATATGAAGATGATAGTATTTTATCTTCATACCTTGTACAAAAATAATGAGTAGAACTTTCGCCAGAATGTTACCAACTCTAAAGCTGGCAACATTCCTTACTTTAAATCCAGAAGGCCTAAACATGATGAGAAACTAGATACTACTCACCAGAACAAAGGCAAGTTGGAAATCAAATTTGGCCTCACCAGTCAAGAACAGTCTTCATTGTGAAATATCAAACTAGAGCTGCAATATTTTATGATGTTTATACGATACGCAATAAATGTCAACTGTCACTGCGTGCGATGTCAAAAGTGCTGCAACGATATCGTGTATCTTATTGTGCGATGATCTTTAATGTTCTTAATAAATGCCCTCTGTAATACACGCAATTATGTTGACTATATCAATGTTTTCGTCTCAGCTGCCTCCATTTATTCTGGAACCACCTGTTTTAGCGACCCTGATAACACGATAGTTGTCGCTCATCCATCTGGTTTTAAATAGACGATTTTAGGATTTAATCAGATCTTTAGTACACGCAATTACTACCTGTTTTCACGCTAGTAGTCGTCCATCCATGATTTTAAATAGATGATTTCAGGATTTAATCAGAAAACTAGGCAACAACATCTGCGTGGACTAAATTGCCTTATTTAAGGGTCGAATGGCCAGGCTACTGTTATTTTCTATAAAAAAAGAAGCTAGCTATATTATAAACTGGACACGCAAGGGAAATACTAGATATTGAACGCACAAATGATGATATAAAAATAACGAATACAGTCCATTGTTTATAGATTGGAAACTGTTACTAGGCAAACAAAGCCCTGTCTGGTTAGAAAACGACAATAAACTGTGTTTTAATGAAATTCTGAAACCAACTAGTGCTTGACGATGATAATTGGCAATAATTATGCAGTATTCCATCTATGGAAAGCCATCTTTATGGCCACAGACGAGTGCTCCGAGCCGGTAGACCTTTAGATCGATTTTAGTTCTAGTTTTAGTGTCTATGTTCACTTTACCTGTTATTATAATGGCGTTTACGTTAGTTGCTGCTGGCACCTGTCCCGACTGTACCTACTATGTTATTATTTTACATTAGGCCTATTGAAAACAGTTATTTATTATCCTTGGTTTTTAAAACTTTTATTGTTTTCATTGAGATTGTTGATGTTAGATTAGATCCCCCTTATTTATAAAACTTTATACTTCTACTTACGATTCGTACTGTCTCGTTATTTTATACGTTTTTATTATTTACGGGTTCTTCGAGCTATCACTTAATTAAGTTACAGAATATAATTCCTTTATCGACCATGAACTGGTTGAACATGTTCAAAGCCTTCCTATGCTCTCGTCCCGAAGTTGATTAGTTTTGCAAATGTTAGTCGTGAGTTTCTAGTTCGGGGCATGCTAAACAGTCGTGCGGTAAGAAGTTGTCCTTTGCATGTTTCACAACGTCCTCTCTCCGAACAGCTGACGAGCCGAGGCTAGGTTACGCGGGTCGTGAGCCGTAACACTGCCCTTTCTAACTCTTAGCCAACTGTTGCAGAAGAGAAATATACACATTATCTGCTCAAATTGAAGAATAAGCGACGCTTTGATCCATTCGTTTCGGTGCATTCAACAAAATCACTTTTTAAAGTTCAATCGTTTTGCAATTTGAAGCATGATGTGCTGTTGCGCCTGTTGCTCTTTAGGCAGCAAATATGGAATAGGAATTGTTCGATATTATACAAGTAATCAGGCATGTTGCAATATTATGGATGTTTAAAGGAGTTTAATAATTTCGTCTACTCTATCTGAAACTACAGGCTATTTGTGCACTCTTGGCACATACACTCCAATTCAATGCGTCGTCACTAACCAAACATTACAAGCGCATGGTTTATGAACCTTACTACCTATAACTTATAACTTTATATTGTGATGGGCTTGACAAGGCCATGATGTCATTGTAATAGCTAACGAATGAATACTTGTAAAACTCTGAGATCACCACAATTTAATACATACAAGCGGGAAACTTCATCGCGTAAACATTTCAAAGGCCATCTGTTGGAGGTTTGGTCATGAATCTATGACTCGTTATGAGGCAAAAAATGAACTTTATGGTAACGACAATACCGTACGCTCCTTTAATTTAAACTTATCATCAATGTTGACGCCAAGGTCTAAAAAACCATTTTCTTTTTAAACATCTTCATTTGTCCAGAGCAAGTCCTTAATTAGATACAGATTAGTACTGGTTAACATCTTAGTTGTGTTCAATAGACTTGCGCAAAAGATCCGGGATAAAGCTATTGAGAATTCCTGCTTTATACCGACTGCACAGAGATTCCTTCGCCTTTAAAGTAATGAAGCTCTGACTGCACGTCCGAAGCGATTGCTAACAAAGCTATAGATAGACTAACTAAGAGCTTTGAAAGAAGCAAATCCAGTTTTGCCCTGTAGCTGTAAACTGTAGAAAGTTCTCGTACTGGTTGTTTACTGTTTATACATAGTTTTAAAACGAAATATTATCAGTAAGTTTTGCTAATACCGCAATAAACCAGCTTTTATGCCTCTTGGAGCTAAGAGTTACCAGTTGATGATGATGATGAATTGATGATGCCATCTAGCCGATTTCGGCCACAACGACTGCATTCGATGGCTTACTAGGGAGGTTATCGAGAGCTTTGGTGTGCTGCTCTATCATGTGCTCTCAAGTGGCTCGCATACCCAACTTTGACCGAAAAACTCCGAGCACGAAGCGGACATGTCAGAACATCATTGACGAAATTGTAGGGTATAGCTGCAGGTGGCCTAGTTTTAAGGTTATCACGCTTTCAGTTTAGCTGTGACCTTATTCTCTCTTCGAAGGCGTTGACCTGCGGATGCACACGACGTCTCCACTCGGGCCGATTTTGTGCCTGCTTTTCCCACACTAAGGGGGCAATTTCGCCAGTTACCGACAGATAAAAGCCAAACTATCTGTAACTTTATCTTCCAGCTCTTTGGACGTTGCTCCTTAACCTTCAGAATCTTTATTGCATACCGTTAGACCAAAGAAGTGGTACGCGCCGCACGATCAGAATTTAAAACACCTATTTCATTCCTTATTCAACTTGAGTCATTCTTAATTAGATTGTTGTCCGTTGCAAGGGAATTACTGTTAGTGTACGTGTTCCAAATCGAACGCGTTGTAAACAGTGTTTTTATCGCGAACGTGCAGATATGAGCCTTGACGAGGATCGGTTAGATTGTGGACTGTGGCGTGCATATGCATTGTGATTGTGACTGTGTAAGTTACGCCGGATGGCGACGTATTGTGCAAGTCGCCGCACCCTCGTGTTTCCGGAGCCATATACTTTTTGTTGACCCCGTTCTGTACCGTTGTGTCCATGGCGTCTGGACTACATTTTGTAACAAACTGGCTTGCTTTTCAACTTAATTCACTTAGCTCCCCCTTCTTTGGCTCATCTCCAGAGTCCAGATGCCTTCTTCCGATTCAGGAACATCCATCACCATCAAAATAATGGCTACCCTCCACAACAGCCAAAGGAATCCTGGTGTCTATTTTAGGTATCTCTAACTTTAGTGAGAGTAATGCACAATCGTAAATAATTCGACGTGATTAAATGACACGGAAGTTTGCCCGCAGCTGACAGGAGCAATGCTGATCGCTTTGGAAATTTCACTTTAACGAAGCTATACAACAAATCGGCACGCGATCCAGATTTTTTATTTTGACAGACTAGATTATATTAACTCACAAGATTGGAGTTTAGTTTCGCTGTCGATTCACCATTCACTTTTTTAATGTAGTAGGTAGGTCCATGATTTTCTAAGGGAATCTAGTTCTATGTAAGGCAAGACGAGAGTAATTAGAGAGGTAGGTACACTTTCACGAGGCTGACCAAGGCCGGATCGTGGTCAGGTGCTGGTTGCATTTCACTGTCGCAGGTCACTGCACTTCCCTTGAAGCTGCGTTAGTGGTTCAGACTGCTCTAGACGACTGGTTTAGCTTATCCCAGTCAATGATGAAACGAATATATTTTTTTAGAAAATACATTCAAACATCGTCATTACATAAAATATCATCGTAATGCTGTCGACACGCTATGACAAAATCCTTGTTAGCTCGCCGACTATCAATCGCTCGAATACAACATGAAGGCGGAACGCAGCAGCTAACTGTTGCAATTGACAAATTGATGGCCGCTGGATGCGCCGGCGCACGGGCCCGTGACGGATTATCAAGTTTTTTTCGCCGCCATCTTGGCAAAAATGGCGCGTCTTACAGTGTGCGGGAGATGTATGAGCCGCTTTCGATTTCACGAAACTGAAAGTGCCTTATATGTTCGGGTGATGTCGTTGACTCTGATGTTTGTTTGTCACGCCTGGTTGGTTACATATCGTACGCCAGTACAATACTTATCCTATCGTGTTTAACTAGAATGTTGTAATTTGGCGTTGTAATTTAATTTGTTTTCAGCCTGTCTTCGCTGTATGACGCGTCGTGCATCGTTGACCACTGTTACTACGTGTCGTTCTAATAAGTTTTTGCTGCTGTGCGAGTAGCTTCGTCTGAGAGATTCATTGAGATGTTTGTAGACAAGGCTCCGTTTAGTTTCGTATATTTTTAATTAATGTAAATTTTATGAATGTGAGCATTAATCGCTCAAAGATTATGGAATAAAATATCTCGGAGAGGCCAAAAATATTTGAAAAAAATTATTCGAATTTGGAACCGTACCGTTATGTTGTCTGGTTTACCAAGTCAGACATGTAATGTGCCATTAACTTTCTTTCTTAAAACTCATTTGAATATTGTTCTAATGTTGTACCAAATTGTTGTATTATTCAAAATAGCGATACATTTGATTGCAGTCGAGCGCGTTTCGTCTTCCGCCATATTATCTCACACATCGCCACTGGAAAGTTGCTCTTATTTTATATATTTTATTGTTGAAATATGTGTGTTAGATACAGTCCGTTGAGCGTTAACTGACTATTTAACGCTATTATACTTACACTTTTTTCTTCGAATGCAATTGTTTGTTTATGTGGTTCTGTAAGTTAATGTATATCTACTTACTTTCATATAATAGCAAATCAGTTTCTTGTTCATCAATCACATCTATTGCGAACCCAAACGGGACTATTGTATTTCAAGTTTTCTCATAGTTACCAAAATACGGTACCAATTTGGACTTATTTATTTTATTTTTCTAATGACTCATTGTATTCGACTAACACGAATCTTATTTAGTCTACCCTTTATTATTTGATGAAAACACGTTAAACCTTTGCTCCCCGCTGTCATTCATAGATTTGACAGTTGTTACGTGATAGTTAAAAGCCTGAAATTCAGACAAACCAGTCTTGCTTAGGTATCATTTTGCCCGATAACTGGGTTGTGGAGGTCAGATAGGCAGTCGCTCCATGTAAAATACTGCAGCAACTGGGCCATGTACGAGTTGGTGCACATAGTTCTACAATGGTGTGGATGGTGTTATGCACCAGCGCACCGGCTCCGTGACGTACGCGCGTTACGCACCATTGCTTCACCAAGTTTCTATTCCACCAGCTAATGACACCACCATCGACTGTGTCCATGACACATTGAAAGTATTCGTTTCGTTTCATTGATATTATTGGTTACTAGCCTATTCGGTAGAATTCTAAAGTAGAATATATATTTTGATCTGGTATACAGTTGTGCTGTTTGAAATACTAGGCCGATTAATACTTACACTAAGCTTAATGCGAATTTCCATCGTTAAAGCACTCATTAGGAAGTCCGAACCAGACCAAATTTTTTTTTTTTTACAAAATCGAAAGATTCGTTCTTATATTATCGGTGGGAAGTTTTGCTAAAAAGACCATTGACAATATCCTTGTCATATAATTTGAAATAAAAAAAAATGAAACTTTCTTCAGTACGATCTCCTTCAAAGCCATTGACGTTGGTCGCCCTACCTGCGAGCTGCGTAACGGTGCTTCGCAGTCTGTCTAAACGTTTGTCATTATCTTGTCACTCCAGCAGTTTGTCTTATAGCACGATATATGAACAACCCTATTATTTACATGTTTCTGTCGTAAAATGTGAAATATAGCCTCGACCACTTGACCGTGACAGCCGTAACTGGACGCACGTAGAAAATTATTGTCATCTCTCTCTAACGATAGAAAATGAGATTTACTGTGGTATTGTTTCAAAGGAAAGTAGTGAAGAATAACGCAGTTATACTTGGCTGTTAATAACGAATACATTATGTGAAGGTACTTACGTTATGTGGAACTAACAAAATGTAGTTTCATCGCGATGTTGTTAAATATTTACTGCGCATAGGAAATGACTGCGACAGAATCCATTTAAGTATTAGTACCTATATTGTATTTAATCATAGTGAAGATATTGCGTATATTTTTTCTTTGCGATGCTTTCTAAGAAATCAGTATACCTTTAGGCTCTCTAAATAACGACAACTTATGACTTCGACTACCGACACATAAAGAAGCACAATTATTAACCGTTCCTCCAAGAAACAAACTCCTCAGTGTTTAGCATAGAAAGTCGGCATAAATAACGTTACTCAACGTGTAAAGCCCTTTGACCTCAAATCGTCCCGATGAGTCATGAAACTTGCAAGTTGCAACTTTCGAATAACGCTTTGTAGGCAAGTAAGGCACATATGTATGAAAAAATAACAAAGAAGGCATTTGCATAGAAAGCTTGCTTAGAAAAGGAACAAAAATTAGCTAGGGAGTTAAATATGGTAGAAAAGATAAACATTTGTGTATGACTTGATATATCTCAAACTATAGAGACAGTCTCCGGAAATGATTGATTCGCTCAGGTTGAAAGATCCAGGACTGACACCAGGGAGATCAGATCACCTAATGGTGATCTGATCTTCCTGGTGTCAGTGTGGAGCCTCTCTGCAGGATATGCCCCACCTCCCTTCTTGCCTATCCTGCACAGCCACCTGCAACTTCCAAGGTTTACACGAAGCAAACGACAGAGCTGCGCAGGTGACAATATGCTTGTCGGGTATTATTTCAGTCTATCGACACGCAAACAAGAAGAGGAAGATAACGTCAGCCTCGTCAATGTTCTCAACACTAAAGACTCAAACGTGAATATGGTCATTTAATTTGCCTGACCACATAACTACAGTCCAGTAATTGACTGATTTAATGTTCCCAGAGTATTGGTTTTGTAATGACTATTGTCAATTAGAAGACTACCTTACCTTTCATAGTCTCTCGTTTGGTTTACACCACATCTCGAGCAAAAGAAGGCACGTCAAGAGGTAGTGCAGTAAGTTTAAAATAGGAATCGTTATTACTATAAGCCCAAGAGATCACGAGACAGATTAAAATATCAATGATTAACTGTCAGCACTCACAATGCACTTGCGTCCTTGTTGAAACGGAGAGTAGTATAAACAAATGTACAATGTAACAAGATGTGGGCGTTTCGCTGACTATACAGCTCATGAATATTCATCACGAAGGATTCTATCTCAAACGTGATATTGAGAAACAATACGTCCACGTAAACTACTGGCTCGGAGAGGTAATTAATGAGCATGGCAACTGTGAAACTAATGGCGCTAGCATCGCTAGTTCCAAGCATCCTCATTGGTTGAAATTCTGGTAATGTAATTTTATATTTCAAAATAGCTTGTCCTCATTGGTCAGATTGGGACTTAGCTATGGTCAAGCCATCTACAATGAGTTTTGAGAGGCTTTTCCCATTGCCTTGACACTACAAAATGTTTTATGGTGAAAACCGTTGTTCTTATAAGCCATTTTACTCCACGCGTTCTCAGCTAGAGATAGAAATAACTGTTCGAAAATGTTACATCAGTCGCATACCATGTCATTTCTGTACATGGTCCCGAGACATACTAACGCCATTTTTGTACAGGAATTCGTGTTTCTCAATAAAAGTAAAGAGCGTGACAGGTACCAGTATTTAGTAGAATTCACATTAATAAAAGAAACTGTCAATGCAATTCGTGGAGAAATCAACTGCAGAGATAAACTGTGTGAAAGAGTCCCAATTTCGTGTCACGTGCATCTTTGATTGGCTAAAAGATGACGAATCGGAAAAACCTACCAGATCGATTGAACATGAAAAGTACTAACGGCTGTTATGTAGATAGAGTTTGGTCACAGCACTCACAGCTCTTTATGGAAACTGTTCTATATCTTTGGGGTTTGTTCTTTTATTTGTTTAGGCAGTCCTGCTTCCATCTTCCAAGACCGTGGAGCTTGGCACAAGCAAAGAGAGGCCTATACCCAGCAATGGCTGAAGTCGGGCTGTGGATGACGAGTCCTGCTTCCTACTGTGGTTGTCCGGATTCTTCTTTTCCCACTTGCTTTTGAATTTCGAATTGGATCTATCATTTTATTCTCCAAACATCTAGCCATGGCATCGCTACGGTGTCTTGTCTGCGCAAAACTATAAACATTTTGTAATAGTCGGTTGTAAATATCAGTAACGTAACGTTCCACGCCGAACTGAACGAGGTCGTAAAAGTACTAAAATATGCGTCGGTAAAGCGTTAAATGTGTGTCAACCTTTAACGCCTAATCTGTTTTAGGCAATCGAGTCAACAGTTTGAGTCATTTTGTGTAAAGAGGGATTACAAGTTTTACAGTAGAACATTCTTACAGCGATGAATCAGTTACTTGAACATGGCTGGAATGAATAGCCTCAAGAGGTACTTTTCATCCATTGTTGCGTAAAAGACTACTCTTCTTTTTTGCTTGCTTTGCTGGCAATACTTTTTTTGCTTTTATACTTTTGCTGGATCAGCCGTTGGTCCCGGCTGTCATTTGTAGATCTTTGACAGTCTTTACAGGTAGTCAGTGGCCCAAAAAGTCTGACGAGTACTAACTGGGAGGTCAGATAGGCAGTCGGCGCAGTCGCTCCATGTAAAATACTGGTATTCAGATGCAGCCGGTTAGACTGGAAGCCGACCCCAACATATTTGGGCAAAGGCTAGGCAGATGATGATGATGACTTTTGCTGGACAACTTATTTCTGCTGCAGCACATAGCTTTCCAAATTCACTGGCTTACCCGAGGGTGTTTGCATTTAAAGTCAAAGTTAGAGAAGCTAAAACCGATATTTTCCATTTTGTATTGTTGGTATAACAAATCTTTAAACGTAAAGTGATATTTTATAGTCACGATCTAATTCTAACGCTACTCGAACACTTTGGAGCTAAACATCCCAAGTCACGTTTGTTTGTTAATTTTACAATGAAGTAGTTATAGTGAGCTAGTAGGATTAGCAAGCTTTGTTTGAAAAACTGGGTAAGCAGGACGGGTAGGATGAAGGCCGAAGGCCAAGAATTATAGTACCTAATCACACGAGTAGACGTAAACCTAGCAGGGGTAGAAAATAGGTGAAAATAGAAGAATCTAGAAAAATAGCGGCTTACAGCCACAAATGTTGCAGTTGCATGTTTTTGATCAAAATAGGGGCGAAGATCATTTTGGCCCCGTTGCAAAAAAGGTGTTAGGGTTCCATCTGCCATGACTCATGTGCCATGTGTCTGCTAAGAATAGATCATATTGAATGACGACAGGAGTCACGATGGCATATTATGTTCACTCGCCTTCATAAAATATTAAAATGCTCTAAAATTCTAGTGTTTTAAACAGTTATTAGTTGGACAGATATTACAGTTATTATAACGGTGTCCGTTCCAAGCAATTCACTTGCATAATAGTTGCATTAGTTCTTATTTCACAACAAACAAACGCAACTTACTCATTACTAATTAGCAAGTCTAATTAAATAACTAAAGTCGGCCACTAAATAGCGAACTCTAAAGAAATGTAACATTCCTCTACATTATGTAAAGTTTAAAATTTTATTCGTTCAAAAACTGTTAAGTAACCACTGACCCAAAACTGTTCATTAACATTTTATCACATAAACAATTGTAAACTTTTGAGGCGTAGTATTTCCGTAGTTTCATCTGAACATCTAAAATTCTATCTCACGTCATTAATGGGCAAGGCAGTGTATTTCTTTCTGTACTAAATAAATTCCTGAACATATTCTCATGTCAAATCTAAATATTTGGTACAGACGCCAGCACATCAAGCTTCCCGAAATTGTCAAATTTTCTCAATCAACCTTGAACCTAATGCTTTAGCGATAATGTTGAAAATCTATTAAAGAAACTGGGCAGTTTTTTATAGCTTGATGTTCTGCCGTCTGTACCTATGTCAAGGGCCAAACCAACTAACTAATTTCTGCTGGCGTAATGGTTGCTGGGTTCAAGTTTGAAAGGAATGCCGTTCGGGTGATTACAAGCACATTGGACATTATTATGCTTTTGGCCATCAAAATCATTTCATGAAACAGCAACATCGCTTAAGTTTTCTCTTTGTTATTAAATAACACCCTGTAGCTGCAGTGCAGGCCACCTTTTAGTTTAGACTATCACGAAAGGCATCTGATGACCCTGCCATTCTTCTCTGAATGTTTAACACATGCTATCATTAATTGTTATGAAAATAACAAGCAAGTGGAGATAGTTCAACACAACAAGCGTATGGCTGCATGTATTGTACTATCTGCTGGAGTTGTATGAATGTGCGTCATGCATATAGTTGTAAATAAACCGTTTTAAACCAAAATCCGTGGTTTAAAACCGGTTAAAACGGTTTAAAACCACGACCACGTGGGCCGTACATTGATTATAAATTATCTTAAAAGGCTAATTGAAATCATTTAGCATTTTTATTAATATATGTGAAGTCATATATCATACTTATACTACTTTTTAGGATTAGACAGACTGAAAATAATCATGAAATGCGTGTTTATTAAAATATAACGGCAATGCCGTATTTTTATTTTGCAATTTGCTACCAAAGTCGTAACGTAGGGTATGAGGAGAGAGAAGAAAAAAGAAGACGAAGAAAATACATTTATTTGGCACATGCCACAAGTGCACACAATAAAAACAAAACAAAAACATTTTAAACCATTATTAAACCGCTAATTGTGGTTTTAAATCGTTTTAAACCAAAAAGACGGTTTAAAACCAAATGGTTTAAAACGTTTAAAACCCGTTTTGCATCTATAGTCATGCATGGTCGTCTCTTTATTACCGTTGGCCGCAGACTAAGATAGAAAGTAAAGAATAGGGATGTGTCTTGCGTCTTTCGCAACATAAATAAATCTGGGAGGTTCTTATCATGGTCACAGGAGCTTGCGAGAGTTGCGGGCTGCTAAAGGACCGTTCGTTATGGCGATCCTTGGTCTTATTTTTAAATAAAAGTATTAAAGGTCTGTCCGCTAGAATGATGAAGTTTGAGAAATTTCTGCGAATGAATTCATAAGATCTGCGGGAAGTTTGTTTATCAACCCGTGTTTTGGACAACATAAGAGTTTTGCAAGATTTTTGACCGATCTGATTATATTTTTTGCGGAACGACGGTTTGGCTGGAGATCGCTCAGGATAGTGAAGTGTGGAAGGAGAAAGGGAGGGCCTTGCCCAGTAGTTGGACGCTTGATAGCCTAACAGCAAACAAAAATGACAAGCAGTTCAAAATTATAAAGACCTTGATTACTAAAATCTTATTTCAGAGATTAACGACGCATTTATTCTTTGTGTTACAGGCATCGACGATTGACGGCCGACGGAAGGGCGCGTGCCTCTTCTGCCAGGAGTACTTTATGGACCTGTACCTGTTAGCTGAGCTCAAGACCATCAGCTTAAAGGTACGTTCTGTTTACTTTTATTGTAATAACGACCGGTCAGAAGCTTCAATTATTCGTATATTTTAAAGTCCCTGATTTATACTGTTTATATGCCTTATGTATATTCGCTGGTTTCACAAACCCTTTAAAGCGTTTTCCTTTCGAAAATTATCAGTAGCAGGCTTAAGTGTTTAAATGTGTGGCTTTTATAAGGTAATAAGGGTCTGCCACTTTTGCCGAAATTTGGGTATAGTACACCTCTGCCTCGAGGAAAACAGCAATGTTGTAATGATGACCATTTGGAACAACATATTCTCTAATTATATTCTACTAGCTTTCCCCGCGACCTTCGTCCTCGTAAAATTATTAAAAATACAATTTCCCCGTTTTTGCAACATTTTTCATTGCTGCTCCTCTCCTATTAGTTGTAGCGTGATTTTATATAGCCTATAGCCTTCCTCGATAAATGGGCAATCCAACACTAAAAGATTTATTCAATTCGAACCAGTAGTTCCTGAGATTAGCGCGTTCAACCAAACAAACTCTTCAGCTTTATAATATTAGTATAGATGCGTTTTTCTAAAAGCTTTACATGATCTTGATACGATGAAAATAAAGAGTTTTCTATCAATCTACTTGCAGATGACTTCTGAGTTTTCAATCTTATTACCAACAAGACTCTTAATATTTATGCACTCTTGTTTCTCCCTTTTCAGGTGACAACAGTAGACATGCAGAAGCCGCCACCGGACTTCCGCACCAACTTCGAAGCCACGCACCCGCCCATACTGATCGACAACGGACTCGCTATTCTGGAGAACGAGAAGATCGAGCGGCACATCATGAAGTCTGTACCGGGAGGACACAACTTATTTGTACAGGTAAATTTGTTCATCTTAAATTCATTCGTCAGAAGCCCGACAGTCTGACAACCAGTCTTAACGGAGTTGTGGAGGTAAAAGATGAAGTCGCTCCAAGTTTGACTTGAGTGTTCCACGCGCGCCTCAAAGAGATGTCAGCAACCAGGAAGGGGTCCGCAAGGGCCTATGCCTGCCGGGGCTGCGGGACTGTTCGAAAGAGGCCGCGGTATGCCCTGGAATACAAAGGGCAAAGAAAGAACATGGATGGGTTTTTGTCAGTACGAGTCTGACACTCCCTTCCACTCCGCCCAGAGAATGGGTCATTTGATGATTTCCTATGGGAAAAAAAATAAAAAAGCCGTCCCCAGCGATAGCGATAGGTGCGAAAATGCTAGGTATCTTGGCTATATTATCATATTTTGTATTTATTGCCAGTCATAATAACCTCTTCCTTTTTAGAAGTCGGTTATTAATTCATTCTTTAATCTTAAACACTGGCCAACCCACGGCATAGTCACACCTGGCAAAAAACCATAAACAAGGATTTTATTTACGCCAATACTTTTTAGTGTCAAAAGCATTGCGGTAGTAAACGCCGTTAATATGACCACAACCTGTTTCCAACAGGTTTTATAATAAAACTCACCCGAAAAGCGATTCTTGTGATAATCAGGTGTCAATCTTTAAAACGGTGTATTTCGATAAAATCTCAATTAATTTTACACTCAATTTTCATGTATGAGTCGTTTTAATTGGTTCCGGGTAAATAGTTAGTACTTATTAATGTTTTATACCGCAGCCGTTGCATGTTTTGAGTATTAACCAATGTTTTAAAAGTAGAGAAAGGGCAAAGAAAGAATGGGTAGATTGTTTGTTTGAAAGATCAATATATTATGGCAAGAAACTAGGTGACTACTGAGATAAAGGCTAATAGAGACCATGGAAGAAGTCATCATGCTTGTTTTAGCGGTCGAAGCCAAATGATTTGGGCTAAGGACAGGAAGACGATGATTCATCATCATCTGCCTAGCCTTTTCCCTACTATGTTGGGCTTCCAGTCTAACCGGCCGCAGCTGCATACCAATATTTACATGGAGCGACTGCCTATCTAACCTCCACAACCCAGTTAGTACTGAATAATACGATACCATTGACTTCCAGTAACAACTGTCAAAGATCTAAAAATTTCAGCCGGGACTATCGGCTTAACGTGCTTTTCGATGCTCGGAGGAAACTCGGTACTAATGGGTGGTCACCCATCCACGGACCAACATAGGCAATCGCGCCTTAACCTGAAGATCGACCCAAGGGGCTGTTACTATTTAGCCACTGCTCCTGATGATGACTGCCGGTCACAAACGCTTTTTCCCAAAAATTAGATATACAAAATGAGGCCTTATTTCTATCTGACATTAATATAATTTTGCAGGACAAGGAAGTGGCATCACTGATCGAGAACCTATACTCGAAGCTAAAGTTGGTGCTGGTGCGCAAGGACGACCAGAAGTCAGCAGCGCTGCGCTCACATCTTAGCCGCATCGATGGACTACTCGAACGCAGGGGGACTAGGTAAAACTAACCTTATTTCATGAGACTTACATTTCAAATTAGCCTCTCAAATGTGTCCACATAGTACGAAGGGCTCAGTCTTCATACTAATAACTATCTAATTTCTTGTGTAATAAGTATCAAAGTTGACTAAGCAACTCTGTCAGATCAAGAAGACGCAACCCATACAGCGTCCCTCACTCGGACGCACAAGACACGAAAGCTACCATTTATTTTCATTCTATAAAAAAAAGCTTGGATGCAGAATTCAGCACCGCCTTCTGCACGCTAAAATATCCACATACAGAAAGTGACAACCCAAACACGACCCTAAAACCACTTCATTAAGTAACACTTCTGTTCTTCTATTACAGATTCTTAACAGGCGACACGATGTGCTGCTTCGACTGCGAGCTGATGCCGCGGCTGCAACACATCCGCGTCGCTGGCAAGTACTTCGTCGACTTCGAGATACCGGTATGTATTGTATCTTACAGCTTGTTACAAACTACTTTCGACCTTATAACCTTAATACTAGTCATATTGTCAATAACTAAGGGACAGAGCTAATATACATTTTTAATAAATATTTCCAGACGAGTTTCCGCGCCCTCTGGCGTTACATGTACCACATGTACCAGCTGGACGCGTTCACACAGAGCTGCCCCGCCGACCAGGACATCATCAACCACTACAAACTGCAGCAGGTAATAACGAGTCAAGCGAATCTCGCCTCTATGGCGAAGGTAACTGTGACACTAATGGCGATGACGTAGCTAGACTTCATGGTTCTTTTCGCGCGAATTATGACACGCGGTATTAGCTCTGCTAGCGCCAGTAGTTTGACAGTCACCTTCCCCATTGATACAACATTTGGGGGCTACCCTTCTCTGCCATCCTGTCTCTACGGGGTACGTCAAAAGATTTCATTCAGATGTCGAACATTTTGTACACAAAAACTAAAGTGCTGGAAACTAAAAATACTGTTTTCTTAATGAAAATGACATCCTGAGCATTTTTACCATTACTGCGAAAGTGATTGGTATTGGCAAAGAATGTACAGGGTGATTTTTTCTCTATAACAATTCAGTGTTTTTGGTACAGGCCTGACTTTCAATTGGGTACAAAATTATTGATGTCAATTTTATCCAATTTAAAATCTAATATTAGATTCCTAAAATATAACAGGCTTTACGTCTAGATATATGTGTATTTTTACAATGTTACCGTGCAAACACGGTTCCATCTATCTATGTAATTGGGTTCTTCTATACTCTCTATCTATCGTGTTACTGTCGCCTTCAGTTATCGGCGAAAGGCATGGTGCAGAACCAGACCCCAACACTGCAACGGAAAGAGATACCAACAGCGGATGTGGTACGTGCGCGGGCCGTGACGTCACTGACATAGCATCTACATCGCATTGTTTGTTATCCCTGAATCATTCGAAAAAAAAAACCATACAGTCCTTTCATAGTTACATTACCTCTGATTTGTCATCACTGTCAAAATCACCGTGATCTTTGTTATTTGAGCAATAAGGTTGCTTTTAGGTTTCTGTCGCTGACAAGTTTGTAGAAATCACAGTAATCTTTATGCTCGTTACAAGGTTGCTGTAATCCGAGGTAAAATAATTGTGAATGGAATGTACTCGCATCTTTATGTCAGACGCACGCCATGTAAAATTCGCAAACGCTAAACTCTTCTCTAATTATCGTATTGATCGATACTCGAATTTCACTTTTCAATCAAATCTAATTGGGACCCATGGAAATCGACTAATCATTTGTCCACAAATAGCACCGTTAGTCGATTTTTGCCATAACAATTCATCGCTATGAGAGCCTTAATTTTTTTCTCGGTTGCATTTGATAATATTTTGTTTTTCCTACTTTCAAGTTTTTAATAATTAAAAAATATATATCAAAAGTGTCCAATTTGGAGTTGTAACGGAGCCTCCTAAAACGCATTAAGTTAAAAAAAAATCCTTGCTGGAATTTAGCTGCACCTGGATAGATTGGAATCCCACAGTAACAAGATTAACCCATCTGCCTTCAAAGCAAGAAGTGAACAGGCAACTTCTGGGCACGCTCGTTCTATCACAGACCTCATCCATCGCATTCCATCAGGCGTGATCGAGGTCAAGAGCACGCCCATTTTGAAAGGAATCGAAAGAATTCCAATAAGGGTTCTGTTTTTCATTGGGACATATGAATCTCAATAAAAATAACTAAAAAGAAAAACATATTTTCTGCCTCCACCTTCGTTCAAGTTCCTCTTCCACGTAAGACTCTGCACCCATTAAATGACCTCCGTTACAACTGCCTTTAAATTTTTATTCTTACTTGAAAATAGCGAAAATGATGCCAGGTACCCGATTTTGTAAATATAGTAATCAAATTGGGCTCAACTTACATACTTCATGGTGTTTGTTACCCCCGATTTTTGAAAGTATCAGCCATTCAATCCAGTTTGCTGCAGACTCATGCATAACAACGGATCGCGCGAATGCCAAAGCGAACCGTGTTTACAAATTCGTCGAATAGCGAGATGAGCACAAGTGCGATTTTGTAAACATTATATTTTCTATCAGTACAGTCAATCACAATAGAGTATATGAGTTTTAATTTTTTTGCAGTAAAAAGTGGCGTTTCAAAAATCGGTGGTTTGTGTAGCATTGTGTTTCTTGCTGTGAGGGTGTGGACGGTTGTGGTATTTGTTTGTTGTTTTCCTAATCAGATAACTTTATTTTAATATTTTTTAATTGCCTTACGTAACAAAGCGGTATTAGTAGGTATAATAAGTTTTTTCTTAAAATGCTGAACTGTTATAAAAAAAAACTCTGGAGACTCAATTTTTTTGCTAAATAATTTAAGACAGTTTTATTTACAAGCAAACATTTCATACTTTGCAAGCTGGGTTATCTTATAATTTATTATTCTTCATCAATTTTGTTTCCTGCTGCATACTAATTCAATACTGGTGCTATAAGTACGTCGGCAATATATTTATAAAACAATTGAACGGAGTAAACATGGCCTCTTTACATTACAGGCGCTGAAAATGAAGAAACACGAAGAACTCGAGACGCCGACGTTCACGACATCAATTCCGATCGACGTGAGCGAGAACAGTATTGCCGAGTAAGCGCACTCGCCGCGCACATGCCTTGGTACAATAGTAGGCCTTCTAAATTATACCACCATCGCCCGACCGCAACATGTATATCGTTGCATTCCAATAATGTTGCCAATATTCAACACCGCACGATTAGGTGACCACACAGTAAAATACTGTCCAAAACTTAACTTGTTCTGTAATAAAATTTCAAATTTTTGGGTCTATTCTAATATATTGTGATAGTGTGGACTAATGCTAGTTTGGCCTCTCCGCTTGTTTGGACAGTTATTCGTGAGTAAGCTATGCTTATGTGCGACGGAGTGCCAAGCTTTTGTTGATCAGTATTATACTGATCCTTTCTATAGTTCTGTTCAAACTTTATGGCGGCTCGGAAGTTAGCTGCGAATGATGGTCTGCGCAGGTATATCTGTTCAAACTCTATGTCGGCTCAGAACATCTAACGCAAAGCTGCGCAGAACACAATTTTAGGTATCAGCGGTGCGCATAGGTCGCATTGTCTTGACTGTATAATGTGCAGACCGTCACTCGTAGCTAACTTCCGAGCCGCCATTAAGTTTTGAACAGAACTATACAAGATCCCGACTTGCCTAAACCACGCCATTACGATAGCGCTTCGTGTCTTCTTTACATTTTGTAACTTTTTAGGACAGAAAGAGATTAATGCCATGAAAGGTGCTGGAAAACAAATAAAATGAGGAAATTATATTTTTGTATTAAATTCATTCTTGAATGTTGCTCTATCTGTAGATTTAAAATCTATGAGATTGTATGTTTGGTTTGGTGCAATCGAAATTTAAATTTTATGGATACATGTTGAGAAAAGCTTAGGATATTGTGGACTATTTATTATATATTTGGACATCAATTTGAAACAAATAACATGTTCACTTTGTGACATCTTCGGCAGATCAGTGTATTTTATTTTTATTGTTCGCAAATTGTTAGACGTTATTGTGGCCATTAGTATTTTGCATAAAATAACTTGGAGTGGTCTTAAAAACATGTTTAATGTGCATTTTATTTTTATTGATGTTAGTGTATTTGGCAGAGGAGATGAACAAATTAAAATGTGGAGTTTTAAACCATGTTTCATCAATCTTTACAAATTGCAGTGTACCTTTGTCTGTATATGAAAAATAATAATTTTACAAGTTTTTTTTTAATAGTTTTAGTATAGTTTCAGTGTTCAAACACAACGAATAAAAGCCCAGGATGTGTTGTTGTATTATATTCACGATAGTTGTAAGGTTGCTTCACAGTATTCTATTTCTTTGATCATTTTGGACCCTTATAGATTAATTTTTAGATTTAAAAAGATCATTTTCACAGCCATTTTGATTTTAATGCCTCTGCCTTTTTGTTACTATGAGAATCTTGTTCAACTGATGATTACAAGCTATCATCTTGTGAGCGCTCTTGCCTGCTTTACGTTACCTTGTGGAAAAGGTATATTTTGTTTCATAAGAATGTACTTAGTTTTTGTTTACATTTTCAGTTCCTTTGTGTCTCATGATTATGTTTTAATTATTTTTATGATCCTTCTGTAGAATGTTAGAAGTGAGGCTTTAAGTTGGACCACCTATTTAAATAATAGACTTTTGGCTTCTCAGTTTTGAGGGATAATTGTATTCTTTAAGTTTCGAACCCATAGATCACTTTTTAAAGTTTTTTTTTGAAAATTTTGCGAATTAAATACATATGCTGAAATTCAGAATCTTATATCATTTACTTTTTATTGCAACTTACTTAACTATCTACTAAGTTGATTTTGAGTGACAATTTCAAAGGTCCTAAATAAATATTGGTTTCAGGGTAATCTGAACCATGTATTACATTGAGTTTGCGGTTCCAGAACTTTAAAATGGTATAAGATTCTGAACTCAAGTATAAACATAGTACACACACTCACTAGCGACAAGGGCGAGAGACCAACATGTCGATTGGACAATGTATAAAATAATAATTACTAGATTATAATGTAAATGTTAAGGAATAAACCTGGATAATAATATTTTTTTTTGTTTTCTTTTATTTTTTTTTCTCTTCATCTGAGTTCCCTATATTTTTTCTTCACTCTGTTCATTTCTGTAGTCTTAGTGGCCATTCGGTTATGCTCAAATATTGCCAAAATACAATAATAATCATGCTTCTGTGCCTTGCTTTTAGAATAGTGTTGATTACAACTGGCTATATATTGTGTAAGTAATGTGATAATAGTAGCTTTTATACAATAAACATTTCTAATAAAAGACTCTTTATAAAAAAATAAAATCCATTTTATTTAATGTGACAACTGAGAACTTTAAATTTAAATAACAATTAGCAACATGAACTAAAAATTTATCAAAATCATTTGTTTTTTACTTATCCAATACTATCTTCTTCCTCATCCATTCATTTTTATAAACATCTTTGGTCAACACGGAACTTAAAAATGAATGCGTAATGAAGGCAGATATGCCCCAAATCTTATATTCTTCAACTACAAAGACGGGCAGAATGAAACCATTACTAAATTGGGTATAATACTGATTCTTGGAATCACATAACATCTCAATAGGAACAGAAAATACTTCTGAAATTTCAGAAGCATTAATGCTTAAGTCTTCTGGCATTAAATCTGGTATGGCGCCGATGACAGGAGTAACCAGTATGTTGTTGTTGCGGCCCGGAAGTGGTGGCCCAGCACCCCACACATCAATTCTTTCGGGCCGTAATCCGATTTCCTGATATGTCTCCCTCAAGGCAGTCTGCAGAGGAGACTCATCTGTGATAATGGCTCCACCCGGAAAGGAAACTTCTCCACTGTTATTTTTAACCTTCGTGCAGCGAACTGTGTACAACAACGAGGGTTTTTCTAAGACCTGACAAAGTGGCACTAGCACGGATGCTCTTTCCTTTGGGATCTTGCCGTACCTTGGCGTGGTTAATCGTTTGAAGTTTGTCATACATCGCTCACGGGAAGCTTGAGAAAAGATATTATGTATCCCGTATGATAATTTGGAGGAACTCATGTTTTTAGATAAGATACGTACGTATCCAATCTCTCTCTTACTCTTTTCTTCTCTTCTCGTCACTCTTCGTTTGCGCCTATTTCTATGTTCGAGTGAACCAGAATTTTTAATTTTTCATGTTTTTTTTGTTCAGTATTGTTTAGTACCTATTTTGAAAAAAAAAAAACACTATAATTTTGTACTCATTCCAAAATCTGAAATTAATTTTAATTAGGATTTTTTGGGGTATTTTTTTTGTTTTGTAATTTGTCACATAACTTATAAGTTCAAAACACAATATGGCAATGATATGACAGTTTACGGGCAGTTATAAATTAACAACAGAAGTGTTTCAAATCAATCATCCTGCAATGGTTTATGATTAAAACCTCAGTAGTCGTTGATCATACCGCCCTCTGGACGAACTCTGTCAAGAAAACAATTCGTTTTTAGATGCTAGCTTTACTCGCTAATAGCCGGCGGGACAGGTGCATTTCTGCTGCTCCCTATTATTCAACTGCGTTTAATAGTAAGAGAATTTGAAGTTCGCGTTCAACCTTAGCCCGACACCCGTAGACATCCGTACTAGTTCGTACTAACATTATAAATGCGAAAGTAAGTTTGTAACCTTTTCACGCCTAAACCACTGCAGGAATCATCCTGCAATTTAGCATATACGTTGTCAGGTGTACAGAAACGGACATAGGGTACCTTTCATCCCGAAAAAAAAGTATTGTTCCCGAGGAAAACAACAATAACGTTCATATGATAATAGATGGCACCACGTGTCTTTTCAATAATGATTGAATTATATTTTTACAAGCAGAGTACACACGGCGGCACATGAAGCTGTAGATTTCCAGTATAAATTGGCCTCGCTTTGTATGGATTTCCTATACAATGAGAGATCCGTATAAAATGGTTTTGTATAGCTTGATCGGCCGATTTTTGATCCATCAGTGTAGATCCTTTAGCTGTTTTGGACCTGAGTAGTCACACATCTTCGCTGTGAGCTCTATTTTTTAGTGTTTTTGGAAGTAGTGGGTCTTCAGGGTTCTGACGGTGGGTGATGCCATCATGGGCTGCTGTTTGATTGCATCCTCTTTTGTGCATATATTATGTTTGATTCTGGAATCTTTACTTAGGGTGCCGTATACTTCGAGCCTGAAAGTTGCTAGGGCCGCCTCCTCTCTTACGACGAGATGTAGGGGTGGTAACCCCAGCATCACCTGTGATGCGGCAGTGGCTGGTGTTCTCATGCTGCCGGTAATTGCTACGCAGGCAAATCTTTCTAGCTTCTCGAGATCCTTCCGTGCTCAGGTTGGCTCTTGGCCACCAAACTAAAGAGCCGTATGTTTTGGATGACTGGGTTTAGCCATCATCAGGTGATTTTGAGGCTTAGGCCCCAATTCCTGCGTCGCAGCCGTCGTTGTGACAAGCGGCGCAGAGGACGCAGCCATGGTCGTGTCAGCTGGCGCTTGAACCTCAGCCAGTGCTGTTGGCGCTAAAGCAGCCGGTCGCGCGGAATGCGCGGCACTAGTTGGCATATTGGTGCCCAGCCCTCCTTGGATTACGGTGAGGGCTGACCGACGAGTAGGCATGGGAGTTTATGCCGGGACCCATCTGGGGAATATTTTTTTCTTTCTGCGACATTGTGGGGTTTGTGGGTTTTTTTGGGGATGAAGTTAGTTCCTGTCGTTTAGGCTAGTCAACAACAAGTTCAAAAACTTGTTAATTCTTGATGAAGTCCTAAAAATATGAGCGATGGCTCATTCGAATCGGGATGACGTCAAGAAAAATGTATCGAAACCTATGTATTAACGCCTTAAAAATTGCAATTGTTATTAAGAAATTAACGGGACCGTTCGAAATAGATACCGCGGCCCTGGAACACAAAGGGCAAAGAAGGAACATGGATGGGTTTTAGTCAGTAAAAATCTGACACTCCCTTCCACTCCGCCCAGAGCGGGTCATTTGATGATTTCCCATCCGAAAAAAAAACTCACTATCTCGTATGAGTCAAAAAAAACTATCACTATCTCGTATGAGTCAAAAAAAACTATCACTATCTCGTATGAGTCTATATCTCGTAACACAATACTTGAAACGGAAGAACAGATTGCTCATCTCAACGTTTTAAGGGAAGAAGTAATTTATTTAGCGTAATAACGATAAATAAAAACAAAACAAGAAAAAACGACCGAAATTTTGATAAAAAAAACCGTATGAAAATGAACTTTATCTCAAAGTCATAGAGTTCGTATTACTTTAATTAATCCAAAGGGGGAGAAAACTTCAGAGCGAGAAAGCGACGAGAGTGGATTGTGTCCTTGTCTAATAATTGCCAGTAATCAAAAAATAAACAAATACTTTTGCTTTTTTTTTATATAGCAATCGGAAATCACGTTAATAGCTAAACTAGCACATAAATCGTAACTGGAATTATTTGATATTTAAATACCAAATATTAAAATAATAATTTCTTGCGAAATTGAATTCTTTAGTAGTTACTTACATTTTATGAATGCCAAAATTCAGGAAAGATTAAAAAAAAAAAAAAATGGCCGAAACGATTTCGCGTTTCAGTCGTGTTTTTGCTTGCTCAGGTGCTTTTTATTGTATTTAAGTGAAATCTTCCACTATAAATATGGTGAAATCGTGTTGTTTGAAGGCGAGTAATAGTGTGAGGGGTTGATGGATATGCAATTTCTTTTTTCAGGTACGTTCGTTTAACTTTGTTTACAAATTACGACTAGGGTGACAATGTTTTACATTTGTAAACGGGGATTATGAAAATATTGTAAAGAATACGCCTTTTCTATTATCCATATCGGTATTTAATATTCGTCGTGTAATACACTCTCATTTCGCGAGTTATGGAAATCATGGCAATATAAATGACTTTTAAGCATTACAAAATAGTTAAGTTAATTTTTTTTTTCATAAATGAGAAAAATCACTGTTCGGAGAGCACACTTGTTGCGCGCAGTAGTTTGCTGTAACATATTAATAATACTGTTCTGTTTCCATGCAGACTCCGCAACAATGAGAATCTTCAGCAACGGTGACTTGATGATGTCCCTTTAAAGAAAACGTATTCAACCTATTTATCAAATACTATGAAGTTGTTTGAATATGCTACATGCTCATGCTTAATCTATGTGAGCATTGCAGCCATAACCTAACATTTAGACCACCTTGAACGAAAATAAGTGTACGTATTCTTCACAACATCAACCTATCCCACTACAGAGTTTTTTTTAACTGTGGCACCCTTGGAAAACTAAAATTTTTGGAGATACGTTACCGCTGGTACATGCCGGCAGCAGTCAGATGAGGTTTTTTAGTATTATTATACCTGAAAATAAAGGAGTTTTTTTTTTACAAATGGCTCTGCCTTAGATGAACAGTATGCGTAGGTTTCGGCATCGCCCATGCAAAGCGGGGAGCGGGGTGCTAGTAAGTTAGAACAGAATAACTGTCCCAAATTTATGTACAAAAATATGGATACCCTATTAGAAAGAGATGACATCCACTCTCGAAGCTCTCTCACTCGGATCGGCTTTGCGTTGCACGTAATCATTCCAGTTAGTATGTAAGTTCCTTGCTACAGACATTTAATTTTATATTGTGGTGTTGCCAGTACAGCGAACCATTAAACTCCTTTTTTATTTTAGAAAGAAATTTTAATTTGAGTAATTGAGATTGAGGTAATAATAACTTTCTATTTTAATCAAATGACCGAAAAAATATTAAGTGACTGTATATAAGCTAAATTAAAAAATTCTATTTAGAGTAAAGGAAACGCGTTTATTCCACTTCGAAATTTTATTTTATTTGACATGGTAACATTATGGTAAAATCAGCATGTTAGACAAAGACGGCAAGAAATGTAAGTATCGCTATCCTTATTACGTTTCCTAGCCCCCGCCTGGTCCAAGGTCAACCGTGAACCGTACACAGGTTCCGGTCCATGTTCCCAACTACCCGCTGACTGGCATGCGCATGTTCCACAGCTGATTAATTTGTCAAATTTGACAGTTAACTTTAACTGTCATATGTCAGTCACTTTCCAAAATCGTATCAAATCGGATAGAAAATTATCAAATTGTAAAAACAAGCAGTGTTCAAGGATTTCATCATTTGTTGGACTTTACACTTAGTATTTATAGCAAAATTTGTGAATGAAGGCCGTTCATAAACTTTCCAAAGTAATCATGTGTCTCAACCCTGGAGCTCTTCTATCCAGTGAGGCTCGAGAAAAGTGTATCGCGAACTTAAGTGAACTGCCATCGTTTAATGTAAGAGGTGGAAAAACGAAACACAGCGCCTCTGTTTTAGTACCTATTTGTGTGGATAAAGGAGAAGTATGTATTTTATACACCCTGAGGTCGACCAAATTGAGCTCCCACAGCGGTCAGGTGGCATTTCCTGGCGGCAAAATTGATAAGAATGAAACCGTGTATGATGCAGCCCTTCGAGAAACAGAAGAAGAGATTGGCGTTCCGGCCAAAGATGTCGAAATCTGGGCCAAAATGAGTCAGGTCCAGGGTCGAAATGCAGAAATGTTGATCACACCTGTTGTTGGACAGATAAAGAACTTTGACATTGAGAAGTTGGTACCAAGTGAAGATGAAGTAGCTGACATATTCACTATTCCTATGAAAGTGTTCTGTGATCCGGAGAACCATGGCTGCTTGAAGTACAACAATGTATGCATACCTGTGTTCAATGGTGGCAAGCACACAGTGTGGGGTATCACAGGAATGATTACACATCTTTTCTTACAATCCTTTTTACCTCCTTATCTTTATTGTCCTGACTTTTTAAGAAAAGAATATAAAATAAATGAACTAATGCCTGCCAAATTGTAGAAATTTAATTTTCTTAATAGGCTATGTACAGGAAATAATTTGATAAGGGTTTTCATACGGTGATTGCAACATTAATATGCAAGTTGGCTAGTCAAAGTGTCCCTATCTGTAAGTTTAGGTACAGTTAACAGCATGTCCATGCTACCAATTTGATATGCCTTCATGTGGTAGCAGTGTTGCTGTTTTTCTAGTTCAAGGGTTAACCATAGACACATGATTTATTTATTTATACATCTGATAAGAAAAAAGTACAAGAAATGTAAACAGGGTGGAAATTTTCAACGGGGCAGTAAGGTGAACTACGTAAACTACTAAACTGTTGCAGCTACATGAAAATGGTGTTAGGAGACTATCCAATAGTTTTTATGAAATTTGATCAGTCATTCTGATAAGAAACGGGATTGATTGGCATTAAAAAAATGTTTTGTGAAAAATGGCCATTTTATTTATTTATTTAAACTTCATGTACAAAAGTGGTACATAGGCGGACTTAATGCATGCATTTTCTTGCTAACTGTACATTTTTTAAATAATCTGTGAATGGGAATCAAAATTTCACGAAAAATTATGGATGGTCTCCTAAGACCATTTACTTGTAGCTGCAACGGTTGTTGTTTTTTTTTTTTAAATGTATTGTAATTTTTTTTAAATAATGAATTTCTTAATTTAATAATTTATTAAAATTTTTAAATTAAAATAAACTTTAGTTGACGTAACTAAAGTGAAGTTAAGTCTGCTTTAAGACACAGTTCAAAAGCTCTGTACAACAAAGTATTTTTGCTCAGCCTAGTTAAAATTAACACTTTCACTGCCTTTAAGTAATTTGTAATATTAGATAATATTACTTTTACGGTGATATAGATTGTACAAACTAAATTGGGTTTAGTGTATAACATGTCACGGACAGCTATTCTGGGCTATAGACTTGTCACATAACAGGGGGTCTACTCTCTAAAACCCCCTTATCCACGACATCGTCCATCAACGAAGATACGGCCCGTCCGAACGTAGCTTGAAACAACGAAATGAACCTTACTCCCTATTATTTTCGGATTCATGAGTTTTGAGAACACATGAATGTAGGGACAACTCCAATTTTGTTGTCATTCATTTTTATTTCTGGTGCTTAGAGAGTAGACCTCCTGACTTGAGACGGTGCCAGAGATATGTAGTTAAGCAGTGCAGTACACAAGAGAGTTAAGTCATTCATTTGCTGTCACCCCTCCGGCACTGCGCACCTACCTCAGGCACCGTGTCAGTAAGCAGTAAGTCGTTCCTAATAAGGCCCCCAATCAATTAACAGTGAAAGTGTTAACTACATCATACCAGGCTTTCCACAGTTACTTCAAAAGATTATGTATAAATATGCCCACATAAAAAAAAAACATCTACAGGTGGCCAGATATACTGATGGCCATCCATGTGATACGATTCCGTTGTAATAACGTATAATGATAAGGTACCTATCTCTGCGGTGATATGATAATTTATAGATAACTTCTAATAAAAAGTACACACAGTGTATTTACACATAATATGTCAGACATATTCATAGTTATGTAATAAAAAATATGAACAACATTTTGGGAGTTTCATTCATAGTTTTTTTGTCTATTACATTTTGTAGTGTAGGTATTTGTTACCTTGGACTCCTGCCAGTGCATGTCGTGCTAGTTAATTAGTATTCATTTTCGAGAATAAATAGCAGGCAGATGTAATTCAGGAATCAATAAAGGTGATAAGGTAAGGTTTAGTTCGATGAAAAGTGTACCTAATATCCTTGGATTACATGTAATAATTCAGCTGCTTTGGTCTACTCCTAAGTGTGGCTTCAGCTATCATGAAGTTCCAGGTTCGATCACCAGGTCAAGCATTGAGGGTTCTATCATGGTGTTTTCTAGCAGGACAGGATCTAAAGGTCACTGTTTGCAAAAACTCAAGGTTTGCATGCAAGGTTTTAACTCAAGGTGAAATAGGCGAAAGTTCCCTAATAACAAAATATAGGGGCATGAAGAACAGGGTGTAAAGTTCTTCATCCCCCATAAAAAAGGGAGGATTCTTCGACCAGACGGGTGTTGTGTCTGGTGGGCTACTGCCTAACAGTTGTTGATGGCTTTTTCTATATAATGTTCTAAAGTCGCTGATAATTTTAATAGCGCAATACAGATAATGATGTTAGATCTTCATTTGTGACATAGATGGCGCTGTAGTACTTTTTGTACTATGTTGCTGTAGTACTTTTTGTCATGCCGCTGCAATAACACCACACCTGAATTCCTAAAAGGGCAAGCAGACATGAGAGTATAGTATGTGGGCTGCGGGACCGTTCGAAAGAGATACCGCGGCCCGGGAACACAAAGGGCAAAGAAGGAACATGGATGGGTTTTAGTCAGTACGAGTCTGACACTCCCTTCCACTCCGCCCAGAGGGGTGATGATTTCCGATTAGAAAAAAAAAAGTGGATATTGTATGTGCCCACCTATCCATACATATACACCATACTTAGGCAGTTTGGTCCTTCATATAAGTACAAACCTATTGCCATGCCATACCAGGAGAGGACCGACCTTAGCATACCATGAATTACCATGCTTATTAGTCGTGCTTGCGACTCATGTGTCATATCATGCTCAGTAGCATGAAGAGACAACTTTTATTTGTAGACAGTAAAAAGAGTTGCCTATCTATGAGTTTTATGAAGAAGTTAATTGAATAAGAATACACATCAGTGGTGAAATGTGGGTGTACTATTAGGTAGACCTCTGCCTACACTTCGAGTAGTACAGGTGTGATGTAATGTTATGTTACACATCATTCGCATGCGCTTACTTTGCGAAACGTATTCATCAGGCGCAGATAGGTAGATAGTAACAGCAGGAGAGTATCGGAAGTATTAGGACGAAGGATTGCATTTAATTATAGTACCACATTCAAAGCCATAATAAACATCATTGGCAGTTATATTCATTTTTTAAATCCCTATAATAATAATTTTGGGTCAGGTATTGAATAGTTCGGTTTCGTGCATAATTTTCCTAAGTAAATGGTTGATTTGAATCCTTTTAACCAACCCCGTCAGTTGGGTCTATCTATCTACGCCTAACGCCTAGGGCAAAGAGTATAATAATAATAAGGGAGGCCTAGGGCATTGATCTGTCAGTGCTATGATAATATGGTAATGATTGGAATCCTCCCATTGATGTTAGTAGTAATAAGTAATTATGATATGATTACGCATGGGAGTCGCAGATAAAAACTCAGCCACATAAGCCAATCTTACCAAGGGGTGTCGCGTTACTCAGTAGCATTCTGGTTGTGGAGGTGTAGGGTAATGACTGTCACTCCATTTGTAATACAAGCTGGTATTCTGCTACATCCGCTCAGAATGGGAGGTGACCACAACTGAGTTGGGAAAATACTAGGCAGGCGATGATTTAAGTGTTTAAACAGGCTCGCGATAGATTGATAATTACATAACTCGAGAAAAAAAACCTTGAGTCATATTTTTAATCCATTTAATTTACACACGTATTGACTATGGCCATAGAAACCTAAGTCGAGAGAGACTTCCCAAGTCTTCCCAAATCAGAACACGGTATTCTGTCTATCATGGTGAGATTGTTTTCCTTTAGATATCGTGTCCGACATTTGTAATAGCAAGCATTCGTGTATTTTTTCTTGTCTGTGCCACAGACCGGGTTATATTGGACAGTGCATTCGCAGTCCATTTCGGTCCAGCCTGGGTATTGAGCCTGCACTAATGTGGCTAGAAAAGTTGATAGCAGAAGTAAAAAGAAAACTGAAACAATAACGTGAGAAATGCATTTTAAATTGAGTGGAATAGTACCTACATTTTGATATACGTGGGGAAACTTTGTTATTGCATTTGGCGGAATTCACACCCGAGCCGCAGGCGAGGTTGTTAAGGAGCCGAGAACTGCAGTACGTGTGTACTGTAGTAACGTGTATCAAACGACGTTTTTCAACACACTTTCGAAGAAATAATAAAATTATAAGTAAGTAAAACGAAAAGTATTTTGGTCTTGAATTATTAGGAAACTATCTAACATATGATTTAATTTGCTTTTCTACCGCGCTTTGCTTTCGCCGGGTTGAAGGAAAAGCAAAGGTATGAAGCCGCTAAACAGCCTAATATGAAAACTAGAAAATCCTAATATTTTTGAATTTAGAACACAAATAAATATTAATTTGTTCATGAAAGTAAATATTTGTTTTATATTTATATAAACGCAATTTAAATACTCAAAAAATATTTACGCCATAAAAACGCATAGGTATCTCTTTGTCGAGATTATACCGGCTTTAGTCATTGAACCCCTTTGGAGTATTATTATTTTAGTTATCTGTGGAAATTTTATTTCCGCACGAGTGTGGAAAAATATTAAAAATCCACGCGTGTGCAATACATTGAATGTTGAACTGTAATGCGATAAGAACCAGTTTTCGAGAAAGTGTATTGAAAAACCTTATTTGAAGCTCAAGGGTATGATCAGCAATAGGTAGGTTATACCTTCAAGGTGTGTTACATATATTAGGTGATATAGGTAAGTACGTATTGTACAGACGCCAGGACGTAGGTAAGTGCTTGCATGATTGTACTATATCTACAGTGTTTCCAAATTCGTGTAACTCTTGTAAACCAAGTAAGTTTATATACATCTGGAACATATTTAGATTGAATTTCACACTCGTGCTGGTGCGAGTGCTTTCGGTGCTTTGCGTTGCATTAGGTACCTCCAACATGTTTCCAACACTTGTGCATTTTTGTAAACATAATATTATTAAAGTTTTATTTACCTATACAGTTTCTATATAAAAGCATCGTGTTGAGTAAGGTTGGTATAATTATACAATTAAATCGATTTTCCTCTAAGGTAAAATTATTAACGCTCAAGATAGATTGATAATTGGCTGAAATGATGATGATGAGATTGATGATTAGGTACATAACTTGAGGAAAAAAACATCTTAAGTCATATTTATAAAGCCATTTAATTTACATATGTATTGACTATTGTTGACATATTTAAGACCATCGGTTCCCCAATTCAGAGCAGGGTATTTTGTCTATCATGGTGAGTTTGTATTCCCTAAGATATCGTATCCGACATTTATAATAGCAAATATTCGTGTATCTTCTTCTGTCCGTGCCACAGACCGGGTCATATTGGACGGTGCATACGCAATCCTTTTCGGCCCAGCCTGAATTTTTAGCGTGTACTAATGTGACTAGAAAAGTTGATAGCAGAAGAAAAAAGAAAACTGAAACAATAACGTGAGAAATACATTTTAATTTGAGTAGATAATCTTTATTTGATGCTCAATGTAAGGGTAGGATCAGCAGTAAGTAGGTTAAATTTACCCTCAAAGTGTGTACATAAATAAACCAATAATCTTTATTACACAAGAAAGTGGTTACCAAATTGTGCGAAGTCCCTGAGTCCTGTGCTAGGTGATAGACCAGGGGGGTTGCTATCACATCTTAAAGCAGAAGTAATTCCAGTGTGGGAAAGAGACAGAGCTATACAGGTCGTCTAGCGCCATCTTTTTCCCTCACTGGAATTACTCCTGCTATAAGACGTCATGGTAGGCCACCAGGGGGGTTACTATGACGTCTTAAAGCAGGAGTAATTCCAGTGTGGGAAAGAGACGGAGCTATACAGGTCTAGCGGCATCTCTTAACCACACTGGAATTACTCCTGATTTTAAGACATTATAGTTACCCCCCTGTGTTATAAGAGCCAGCCCTCTTGAATCTTATGCAATAAGATTAACATAAATAAACACACTGGTAACACCAAAAAATAAATAAATTAAAAGCGGTTAAAAGAAGCCTGTATTGAGTGTCAGAGTGTATGTTTGTGTCTGTGTGCGTGTATGCGTATTCGTGTGTGTGTCTGTGTGTGTGCGTGTGAGTGTAAACCTTATTTGATGCTCAATGTGCGGCAAGGATCAGCAGGTAGATTAAATATACCTTCAAGGTGTGTTAAAAAAGTAATAAAGCGCTTTTCCTCTCTCTATTTATTTAAAAATGTGCTGTGCCCGACAGGGTCCATAATTTTTTCTATTTTTTTTTATTTACCACCTGTAAATGTACATTATAGATATAGCAGTAAACGATTTGAGATTTAAATATTATTAGGTGATATAGGTAAGTAGGTATTGTACCTAAGTAGGTACTAGGTAAGTGCTTGCATAATCGTATTACCTACTTATATCTACAGAGTGTTTCCAAATTCGTGTATTTTTTTTAAACCAAGTGACTTAATAGAAATCTTAAACTTATTTTAGATTGAATTTCATTCTCGTGCTGGTGCGAGTGCTTTCGGTGCTTTGTACGCACACCGACCAATCAAGCTATACAAAATCAGTTTATGCGGATCTGTCATGTACTGGAAATGAATAGCGAGGTCATGTTATACTGGAAATGTATAGCTTAATGTGTCGCCGTTTGTACTGCATTAGGTACAACATGTAAACATAATATTATAACATAATTTATTTATAAAGTAGTAAGTATAGGTTTAAAAGCTTCGTGTTGTGTAGGTAAGGTAGATATATCCACTTTTATCGATTTTCCTCTTAGTTAATAGGTAGGTAACTAGAGCTAGGTAACATAATTGACTGCTTAATCATAATTTCCCATATTGATCAACGACAACGGCTCAGCGTTTTCCATTTATCACCAACTTAATTTCGATTGTAAGCTATCTGGCAACCTACAAAATTAATTATACCTGGCAACATTGTTTGAAATTAAAAAAAAACACGAGTGTCTTCAGTAAAAAAATATATTAAAAAAGAGGTAATGTCTAAAGAGGTTTTCGTGCAGCCTAATTGCATCGTGATCCAGTATGTAACAACTTCATGGTTCCTCCATTGTGCACGACGAAGTCGCGCTGGCATTCGTATTCACACGGGCTATTGAAGCTGGTCTTTTTGTTGGACACCAAGGCACACAAGGGCTGGTATATCTTTGGGCAGGGACACGATGGGCCCCGTGGTATGCTCATTGTTGATGTCATCATCAAAGCCACGAAAAATACTGCGGATGAAAAGTTTTCATTTTGGCCAAGTTTTTTCAAATGGAGAAGACATAATGGCATGATATTTATGATTCATAAAAATTCAAGTTTTTTATTTAGGTACCTAACGGTTTTTTAAAACAAGTAGTAGTAGTTTTAGTAAGTCAATAGGTATTATAACAGGAATCGCGGAATTTTCAGCGAACTGTTTAAATTACAGCAGCGTGGGAAAATAGCTGCATAACTAACTGAAACTCGAAATACCTACTTAAAATGATCAAGGAGTCGGTCTGGATAGTAAGAAAGTTGAAACTGCTGTTTCAAAAGTAGATTTCTGTGGGGATGAACGGGCAAGAAACTTCATGAACTAGGGACTTATTAATAATCAATACCTTTGAAAACGGTGTGTAACTTTGCTTTAAAAATAATTATAATAGCGGAAACATATAAATTCAAACAAAAACCCCACACTATTTCGCAATTTAATTACTTAGATAATTAAATAAAGTTTATACCTATGCAAAGTGAAAAACAATAAAAACTCTTTTTTAAATCGATTAAAAACCAGGTGCACCATAAACAAGACTATAAACCCTGTGCGAATGAATGATTAAACGGTCCTTACCAACTTTATAATCCATTCTCGATTGATTACTTATTAACTGCACGTGTAACTGTTGCACTTGTAGACTAGCACTCTATCACTCGCAGGGCACCGTTGTATTTATATACCTTCGTATTAGGTACTTATTGTTAACGAACCAGTATTATCGCTCCGTTTCCTTTTGATTATCCGTCAAGTGCAATAAAACAGGTGACAACTTAATCGTTAACTGCGGGAGCGGTATAGTCCTACACTCCTTTGTAACAATACTTGAATAAAACCTCATTGGACACAAGCCCGTTTGTTATACTACTTACTATTCGTGATTTTTATTCTGCTCAGGTCGCCGTCATAATCGCGGTTCTTTTATTACGAATATCCTTGGGTAAATTCTTATTGTCATTGTCTGGTTTTTTTGCCTTACGTAGGATTTAATGAGTAGGACTTGTCGTCTTTGGGATTCCTTGCTAGGAATCCCTGGCTTTTGCGTAAGTATAAGTCAAGGATTATAGATTAACATAATGAGTCTCATGAGGGTTGTTTTAAAGATGACCAGAGCGTTCATTCAACTCGTATGAAGCTAGCTAAAGACACACCTATGCTCACTACTACTCAGAGCACTGTTTTTCCAACACCAACATTTTCTAAACTGAGACAGTGAACATGGTTTCTATCTACCCCCGTGGGAAAAAGGCGTGAGTGTATGTGTATGTGTTTGTACACGTACATGGCAACAGAACTCAGCCTTACAGCTCCTAAAAAGAAAATAATCACCGATGATGGAACTTCGGATTAACTCCTCAAGTGACAGGGAACCATTATGGCTCGTCCAAATATTCTAAGTTTTCCTAGTACACGCGTATATTTGACGCAATGATTGCGTAGGCGATGCGGGCTCGCGATTATACGGCATACCACGCAGAGCAACGCTTCCCTAGTATTGCGACAGTAGAGAAAAACCTATAATTCAGTATCTTTTGCGTAGCTGCCGGTGGGTGGATATCAGCACTTCAAGAAACAGGACAGTTCTTTGATGACAATCACCATAACATAGCATCACGCCTGTAATCCCCGAAGGGAACAACGTTGAACCTAAACGTACACCAACATTTCGCCAGTTATGTTTAAGTCCCATGTAGGCAGCGAGCCCATTGCCAGCAGACTCTGGTTGCTACTGAGAAACTCCTGATAGAAAAACCCAACAACACTTTGTCCGACCTGGGACTCGGACCCATCGTGACCTCATGCTGCAGCGGTCGCGCTTGCGACCACTAGACCAACGACGCAGTCAGTCGAATGAGATCTTTTTCTCTTTTATTGCAAGGACATAAAGCTTTTTCTAACGGGCTCAAACTGATTCCGCGTCAGTATGTGTGGTGACTCCCTCCCTGTCTTCATCTTCCATCGGTACATAGGTCATCTCAGTACTCACCTCTTTTCTAGTTTCACTAGCAATATTATCTTACACATATCCACCCATTTGATGGCGAAACTGCTGAGTTCAACCCGTACCAACATAGTTCAAACTATATTAAATTATGAAGTTTTGTTTGGCTTGCCAATCGGAGCATAATACAACTAGTGATGAGCGAGAAAGGTAAGTGCTTAAATGTCTCTATAAGTATATTCACACAATATACGAAATGGAGAAATGTAGGTGGGATATTTTTAAATGCACATCTGTATAATTTTTCAGCACACTAGGTAACTCCACTAATTAACTGAATGCATACCAGAAAAATGAATGATGCGCAAAAAAAAACAATTGATTAACTAAAAGTGTCCTACAAAAAAAATCTAAAAAATCACACAAAACGAGATGACCTTTTTTATCGAATTCACACCAAAAATGTGGTTCGTACAGCGGATGTATGATTTATAAAACAAAAATACGAATTGTTTATCAAATATAATAACTTGCACTCTAAATTGTATAATCTTACTACGGAATTTATAAAACTAATAGGATAAACGGCAACGATTTTGAGTTAGTTTTACGTATTTATTTTGAAATTTCATGAAATTAAAATATTCTCTTAAAAAGTCAATATGTTGTGCTACAAAAGTAAGTGACAGAAACGAATCGTTGCAAAACCGACTCCACGTAGTCTTGTCTGCCCTACCCCTAGAGTGTAATTTAAGCTCGCGTAGGCGCGGAGGGGCGAGGCGGCCTGCGAGCTGAAGAGCAGGTGGTTTTAACGGTGGTGTACATAAAACCCATCTGCGAAGATAAGCTCGCGTGGGTCCGTCGGAGCCCCGCAGCGCCGGAGCCGTGACAGAAACCAAACGTGTTTTGTGTACTTAATTTGGGGTAAAAAAATGGGTTTTTTTTCTCTTTCGACGTGACGATGATACAAGTTAAATCAGCTTCTACCAGAGTACCAGAACTCTGCCACCTCAACAACGTTAGAAGAGGCTTCGGACAAATCCCTCAAGGTACAGGGTGGAGTTGCAAAAGGAGCAGAAAAGGAGGTGGAGCATCGTTTGTGCTGTGGCTCTGCATTGAGACTTTATTTTACAGAAACTCCCTCATCGGAGTAAGCTATTGCAGTAAAACACAAACGTTGTATATTCTGGTTAAATGGTAGGCTGCAAAACCAGGAGACATTTTATAAAATACACACATTCGGTTATCCCCTGCGTCAATTTCTATAAGTCAGGGTATGTCCCGAATTTTTGGAGCCGTATTATTATGTTATTGATTTCGTAACGTAAAGCCGTTGGTCCCAGCTGTCATTTGTAGATCTTTGACAGTCGTTACATGTAGTCAGTGGCCCAAAACCAGTCTTACCAAGGGGTATCGTATTACCCAGTACTAACTGGGTTGTGGAGGTCAGATAGGCAGTCGCTCCATGTAAAATAATGGTATTCAGCTGCATCCGGTTAGACTGGAAGCCAACCCCAATATAGTTGGGAAAAGGCTGGGCAGATGATGATGATTTCCTGATTTTTCTTGGACATTTGTAATTTGATAATGTAGACAATTCTTGATTTAGTACTTTTTTGACATAATTAAATTAGAATCACTCTTTTTGTCACATTTGCATGCCGAATTTTGTAGACGGAATATGAAGAACTATTGTGTATGTGTTATAAATCTGTGAATAGACCATCACAGGCAAATAAATAAATCTGAATCTGATAAGCCAAAGAAAAGTATAGGAAGGTAATTCAAATTATCTTTGTTTTCCTGTTAACTCACAGTTGACCTTCAAAAATTGTCTACTGGAAATCAGGAGTGCTTCTAGTAGGTTGCTTGCACATTCTTCAGCTCTCTCTGCATTTACACTTTACAGTTTAAGACGGACACCAGCGGGCTTGGGACCTCGAGGCCAACAGGCCCTGAGCAGGGTCCCCGCTGCCGGTGGAAATGTTTCGCGCATGCGATGGACTCAGTCCATTAATGAGAACGTCATGCGCGTATATTATGGGGCGACTGAGGGGGGAAGCAACTTGACTGCATACCGTGGTCGGATGCTGTCTCTGTTTCAGGTGCTTGAGCCAGGTGTCAGCGTGTCGGCGCAACGACTGTCGGATCAGGTGCGGTTCATCCAGCGTAACCATTATGTTGGATGACACTGTACTTGATCGACTACGCTTCGATTCACGGAGTAACCTAGTTACGCTTGCTTCGCCAATGATCGCGGTGCAGCTGCAAAATGTATCCAGTGCTCCACTGCGATCCGACCACGATGAAGAAGAGGATGATGACGAAGTTATATCCGTGAGTACCCAGTGCAACGCACAATTGAGGAGTGCTTTGGAGGGTGCGTTCCGGCAGTACCGTTCCACCCCGCCTGAACTTAGACCACCTCTACCTATGCACAAGAAAAACAAGGCACTGGTGTGTGCTCTAGATTCGCAGCTGTCAACCTGCTTTGACAATAGCAAAGACCTCGCCGTTTTTTATATTGTTTTATATGTATTAGAATATTTAAAAATATATTGAATATGTTTAAAGATAAATAAATAAAAGAAATAATAATGATTATCTGACATTCAATCGCAACAGTAATTATAATGCAGTTATTATATTAGTGTGCAGTACACACGGTACACACAGTATGCACGGGACTACAGTCCTTTCACTATTATATTACCTCTTCTTCTTTGTATCAAAACTCAGCCTCGTTAGCTCCGCTCTCTGATGCAGTCAAATAGATCATCAAGGTGACAGGGTATGCGGTGCAAGATGGAAGGTAGCGAAGGCGGTAGGCCATTGTCTGTGAGGAGAGGAGACGCCGCATACGCGCTTGAGATCTGAGCTGCCCATGAACCCCCATCTGTAGAGATTGTCTTTGCTCCGGCCTTGGGTCCGAAGTCTGTTTCGAGATTTCCAAGTCGGCCACGACAACGCATGCCCAGGTGGAAGGCTCTCTTATGGTTCGGTGAAGTTAAATATCAGATTTTACCTATGATTTTGCATTACTACCAAAAGCGCAGTGATTTTTGAATGCGTTACAATAAGGTTACTTTTGCCCTTTTTGGTTACTGCCAGTGATAAACAGCTATCAAAATCACAAAGATGTTAATTCTCGAATACCATTTCAAAGAGGTTGTGGTTGGTTTGCTAGTGTTAGAGGTATAATAACTGTAGTAGGACTGTACCTATATATGATGATGTACGTAAGTCAGTAATTGTTGCCATCGAGGCGCACAATCAAGATGCCTCCCATAGATATATGCATCCTTAATTTGTGATCATTCAAGTTCAAGTTGTATGTTAAGTGAAGGCTTAGGTACAAAGTTATAACCTTGTCCTGTGTGTTTATATTTTATACAATGGATGGTACCCGTAGTACGATAATAAAGTGATATTGACGTATTTTTGATTTGTAGGGACCCGAACTGTGTCTTCGTCTGTTTATTAAATTGATTTATATAGAACACTGGCCAAGGTTTTACTGATTAACCTTTTGATCGCCAGAGCATAAACGCACGCGCGTGCCCTCCACGCCAAGGCACAATTTCACCTACCATATTGTCACATATTTGTGACGTTTGGCGTACAGGGCACGCGCTTGCTTGTCACGTATATGTGACAAAGGCGTTCAAAAGGTGAAATGGTACCTAGATTAATTTTATAGCTCAACTTAGTTGTTATTTCGGTCTTGAGACATCAAGAAACCGCTGAGTGGATATGCTTTTATTGTGCCTAGTCTGAGACGGTTAAACAAAGGTTTTTTTTTGTTATCAGGAAATCCTCATGGTTGGAGGATGGAGACTCCGACGTAGCTCTCCTTTTTGCTCATACACACTCATTCTGGTGGAGAACACATCGAATAAAACTCCACTGTTCCTACTACTTACTACCATCTAGAAACTTCCATATTCAATTCCAATGATGGGTCCTGCGAGATTATTTTTAATGATTACAGAACATAAATACGGTAGGTAACTAGTGCGTAATAAAATGCAGCTAAGTAGATGGCATTTTTCAAAGTAATTTGCATCCGGTTCAGATATGAAATCATTGTGGTTTAATCTAAACTATTCAACGAACATAAATGGATTAAAAAAATCTGTTAGCCTAATCGTCATGAAGAAACGTGACGGTCAAAGGGGTGCAATCGGGTGCAGTCTTCTTCTTCTTTGCGTGTTGATAGACTCAAATTAGACCCGACCAGTATATAGCCACCTGCACAGCTCTGTCGTTGGCTTCGTTTAAATCCTGGAAGGTTCAGGTGGCTATGCAGGATGGGCAATAAAGGAGGTGGGGTAAACGGTTAAGTGATTTCCATCCCCGTAAACGGTTAAGTGATTTCCAGATTGGCCACTGCAATTCCTGTCCAGGAGGAAGATGTTCTGCTGGATTGATGAAGTGAGGAGGGTGCAGTGCAGTACCTAACAAAATAGATTACCTACCTACCCTTTTTTCCCTAACCTCAATGGATGTCCTCCGAAGTGGGGTGGGCGGAGGGGTCTGTCAGACTCCTACTGACTAAAACCACACGGTGTTCCTCCTCGTCACTTCAGGATGGGGTGCGGGTGCACTGTTGCATTGTCCACAATCATCCAGAACTCAGCAGTGTCGGTTTGCTTGCGATATATACAGTCTCAGGTATAACCAGTTGCGATAGTTATACGGTCTTCTTCTTCTTAATTAAGCTGTCAGTCCCCTTTGCTGAATAGCCTATTTTTGTGGCATGAGGTATACTTACCTAAGTTGATAAAAGAAATTTTTGTTTTCAAATATTTTCTGTGCGTATGCAGGCATTCGTCGCAAGAGCAGGTAAAGCAAGGAAATAACCTGTGATTACAATAGAGTCTAGCTCCAAATTTTGCGAATGATTAATGAATTGAATTGGTGAGCAATAAATATCCCAAGAAGAACGTATTGTTGTGGTAATTGAAGACAGCTAAATAAGTAAGTAATGGGGAAAAAGCTACGCACACAGTAACTGAACGGCCGATAACGTATGACATCATTTATGTTCATGAATTACTGGGTCAGGGAACTTAAATAAACAATAAACTTAATTCCACAAATAAATAAACGTTTTTATATTGTATCGTATTCTTGGAAGAATCGAGCGTAAATAAATATTGCAGGTTTTCAGTAAATATTTACGTGTTCAAATATTTGCAGAATTAACAACGAGTATTACTGGTTTCCACACAATTGTGCAGCGTATTGTTTTCCTTATCGCCATTATGTAGGTACTCCTCGTATCTTAAGATTACTTCTGAACTGATGAAATTGTTATTGTAGGCCTCTATTGAATCAACAATTCTCACTAATCATCTCCTGCTTATAGGATGTTGACGGCCATGTTTTTTTTCCTCAAAATTTTCGTGATAATACCTAACAGGTGATTTTATTTTTACCTACGTATTTACTTAGCTTTAAGTTAAATGGTGTTTTCCCCGAAGGATTTGGAAGGGGTGCGTATGCCTCATAATTATAGTCGAACTTATGCACTATAACCTTATTTCGCAAGTTATTGTTAACTCGTTTGTGATGGGGAACAGCTTCAACCGTGCGGGGGATGGTTTCAGAGCAAGAGAAGCGGTAACGACTCTATGTCGTAGGCTGTGGGTTCGAATTCGAACCCAGCCGCACATTACTTTTATAATTTATTAGCTGTACCGCCGCATGCGTTACAATGCCACGTAAATATAAAGGGTGTAAAAAGACCCTTAACGTCGCGCTAATATTCACAAGACGTTGTGTGTAGTGGTTTTTCTGGTGAAAAGCCAAGTCAGGCAAATTCATTACCTACATAAGAAAGATCATCCTGAGTTATTCGTCAAACCACATCAAGCCCTTATTTGGTATTGGCACTGAAAAGTAAATAATAAGTTAGTAGAATGTTTGCACTACTTTTAAATTGAAAGTGCAATGCAAGGAAACCAGCAGGCTACATTACTCACAATCGCAATGCCATTCATTTAGATAATTCATCATTATTCATTACCTGTGGTATTTACGTTGTCAAACGTAATTAAGTATGAAGCAAGAAAAATGAAATAGAAAAGAAAGAAAGAAGAATAAAGAATTAGAATAAGAAAAGAAGAATAGATAGTATTGAGAATTTCCGGTTAGACTGGAAGCCGACCCCAACATATTTGGAAACAGATGATAATGATGAAATTGTTATTCATTTGTCATAGCTGTTGTTTCTCCTATCTATAAATAAATAAATAATAATTAATGATGATGAATGTATTAAGAATTTCCCCTCAAAATCCTTCGGATTGTGATAGAAAGCGGATTCGGTTCTTACCTACGCAATTGTGTTGCTGGCGTTGGTTATGAACTTTCAGACCTCATTATGGGTCGATAGCATCAACCTGTATCTCTGTAATGTTTTCTGTACTATCTTGTTTACCTGCCTCATGAGACATCGTAACATAATCAGGATACAGAAAGTCTTTGTAAACAAAACAGAATCTACTCTATTCCTTGCAGTGGTCAATGATATTTACTCGGGCGATAGGACCTACCTATTAATAGAAGAAAGAAAGAAAGAAAACATATTTATTTGGCACATGCCACAAGTGCACACAACAAACAAATAAGTATAAAATAAAAAACTTAAATCTACACAAAATAAAACGTAAAGAAAACAGAAAAAAAAATAGACAAAATTGTGTGCCTCACGGCTGCGCCAAATAGGCCCAGTTCAGCAAACTGCCGAGCAGCTAGTGCCCGACGCTGGTTTTCAACTGGACCCGAGATGGTGATGTGACGGACATAAAACATTATAAACTATCTAATTGACACTTACTTAGTAGGTGTAGTTTTATTGTGTGTTTGTATAACAAAATACTAAGTTTTATTTCTATTGAAACATAATATATCTACATATTGACAAAGGTGTGACCATCGAGTTAAGTAAATACACAATACATTTAACACATGCCTTATTTGCTCTTGTAATATTAGGTTTAGTTATAAGTAATACATTTTCCTGTCAGCTTGAAGTTCTTACATCACGAACCACGATCCACGGGCCCGTAAAGCTCAGGATTGGTGCCCTGAAACAGTGACACGGGGTCGCGGCAGACCAGGAAGGAGATGGCAGGACGAACTGGATGTCTTCCTTAAGAATTGGAAAGGAGTAGCACAGAATCGTGACCTTTGGAAGCAATGGAGGGAGGCCTTTGCCCAGCAGAGGGACAATATGGGCTAGCTATAATCTATACATATAAAATTCAAAGTCCTGACTGACTGACTGAGATATCAACGCACAGCCCAAACCGCTGGTCCTAGAGACATGAAATTTGGAGGGTGTATTCTTTGTGAAAGGTAGGTATCCACTAAGAAAGGGTTTTTCGAAATTCCACCCCTAAGAGGGTGAAATGGGGTGTTGAATTTTCTATGAAACATTTTATTCTCGCAGTCGATTGACTTGACAATTTGTGTACATACTATTCTGATAAAATTATGAGATACGTGTATCACAGTTTTTCCAAAATCATCCCCCAATTTAAAAATTCAATGTCTTGATTGGCTGACTGATATATCAACGCAAAGCCCAATCCGCTGCTTCTAGAGACATGAAATTTGGAGAGTGTATTCTTTGTGAAGGGTAGGTATCCACTAAGAAAGGGTTTTTCGAAATTCCACCCCTAAGAGGGTGAAATGGGGTGTTGAATTTTCTATGAAACATTTTACTCTCGCAGTCGATTGACTTGACAATTTGTGTACATACTATTCAGATAAAATTATGAGATACGTGTATCACAGTTTTTCCAAAATGATCCCCCAATTTAAAAATTCAATGTCGTGATTGGCCGACTGATATATCAACGCAAAGCCCAATCCGCTGGTTCTAGAGACATGAAATTTGGAGCGTGTATTCTTTGTAAAGAGTAGATATTTACTAAGAAAGGGTTTTTCGAAATTCCACCCCTAAGAGGGTGAAATGGGGTGTTGAATTTTCTATGAAACATTTTATTCTCGCAGTCGATTGACTTGACAATTTGTATACATTACTTTTCAGTTAAAATTATGAGATACGTGTATCACAGTTTTTTCAAAAATCAAAATCATCCCCCAACAGAGTCAAATATGGCTTCGAAGCTCACGTAGCGGGCGCATGGCGCGCACTGTTGCGCGGGGCGTGCGGGGCGCGGGAGTATTTACCTATTAAGTAAGTAGGTAGGATTTTTCTGAGGTAGACGTCTGTAAATATGATTTATTCCACCGATTTTCGCGTTGGCTCGTGATACGCGACATTGATATTAAATATTCTGTAAAAGTTTTATGTCTATAAATAGATTCCTAATTAATCATTTGATTTTCGTCACCGGTGTCCAATCTCAAACCAAGGTATCAATATTTCACATAACAATATGTAAAGTACCTAATTGATATTACTATGAACTAATATTTGCAAGTTATAAGCAACTATATAAAAACCATGTATCTACTATACATACATAGATTACTTATTATCCCAGAAGTAAGATCCCGTGGGCAATTCCCGAACTTCACGCGGGCGAAGCCGCGGGCATAAGCTAGTAATAAAATAAACCACGATCCAAGGAATTGGACAAAAACGGAAACCAGCTGAAAATTCCGAATCTAATCTGAATGCACCCGAACTCAACGGGACAGATGGGATAAAAAATCTTGTAGTCCATCTCTCCCGTTGGTTAGTTTAGTTTTGGTGTAGGTATAACTATCTGATGTGTTCTGAAAAAATTATCAGAATAGATGACTCAGTTCAGTTCTGGTTTATTCAGAACAGAATATACCTACATTACTGTCCAAATGTTTGGACGCAGCTAAGTAAAATCAAATAAAATGAAAAAATGCCATCTTCGTTTATTTCCATTGATATAAAATTAAACAAAAACTAATCTAAGCAAAATAAAAAAAACAACATACAAGATGATGATGCAATGAAATTTTATCTTCATCGAAGTGTCCACCTTTTTCTTTAATTATCTTCTCGCATATTCTAGGCATTATTAATTAATTTCTTAAAATATTTTGTGGCTTTGGATGACCGAGCTTGGGCAAAAGCTACTCTTCCCATTCGCATGGGAGTACTCGGCGTCCGCTAAATTTCCAGTACCTATTAAAGTTCAGAACAATCTGCTGCTACTACTGATGTGCGTGCGCGCCTACTGGCTGTGGGTGAGTCGGGTCTTTGGCTTCAAGCACTGCCGTCGTCGTTCTCCTCATCGCTGTCACTGTGGTGAAGCTGTCAACAACCTCGGTCACCACGGCCTGTCATGCAGCCGAAGTGCACTTCGGCTGCATGACAGGCCATGGTGACCTGCAGGCCTCGAACATAAACGACATCATCCGACGAGCTCTTGTCGCCGTCGGCGTTTCAGCCGTTTTAGAACCCGACGGCTTGGCACGCGACGATGGCAAAAGATCGGACGCCATGTATTTGTTTCCTTGGGAGATGGGTAGGTCTTTAGTGTGGGACGCAACATGCGTCGATACTCTTGCGCCATCACATCTTCCAAGTTCATCGTGCTGTGCTGGCGTTGCCGCTGCGGCTGCCGAGAACCTCAAGCGACTACTTTGTGGAAACTACATATATTTTTGAGCCATTTGGGGTTGAAACTCTGGGGGCGCGGATCTTTGCCCTGCAGTAGCACAAAATGTAGGCTGATCGAAAATTTTACATCATATTTTTTTTTGCCATGTTAGGCAAAGGCCTTCCCCAACTATTTTCTCTTTTCTTGCGTCACTACGACCCCTCGATGTTTCGAGGTGGCACACGAAATTATTCAAATTATGACCAACTTTTTATTTTCTCTCTGAAATCTTTGTATGATCATCATCGTCATACCTTACCAATTAATTTACAAGAGTTGATAACACAAACAGCCCATAATAGGTCTAGTAGTTTCCTTCTCCTCATCCCATTAATTTACGCCCATAGGCCATGCGTTTTATCATAACTAATTAGGTACGATTTTTCTTCATTATCTTTTAATTAAATTCATAATTATTACACAGCTTTCTAATATTAGTTGCTGGTATTTTTTAATTGCAACTATTTCTTTTTACTGGCAATATTGTGGAGATAAAGAGTTTTGTGTGTTTGTTCGTTAATGATAATGCAAAGAGTATCAATGAGGGTTTAAAAAAAAAAAGTATGAACAGAATCCTTGCTGTTTAGCAATTTATCCATTTTCATACAACAAAATGACAGAAGTTGACAGCGGCATGATTAAAACATCCTCCTCCAACTGACTATCTTGAGCCTGCAGAAAAGCACCCAGAGGGTCACCAACTCCACTTGGAACTCTCTAAGCCGACTATGAGGCCAGTTGGGTCGCTGCAGATAAAACTTAGTCCGATGGGAGTATTCCAATGAAATAAAGTGTGTCTGCTGAGCCAAATCACAAATTAATGAAGTTCCAACTCCTCTTCTGCAAATCTACCTGTACTTTGAAGGACCTGTCTGGGAAGTCACTACTAACGTTGTCGATATGGCAGATTTATGGTCGAAGCTAATATTACTTGAGCAACTTTCCTAAACGCCTTCGTAGTGCGTTTAGGAAAGTTGCAAGGCTAAATAGGTACCAGGTAGCAATATTATTTAAAAAAAGGGATCTAACCACCACTTGAATTGTCACTTCTCTCATGTGTTTTACTTAAACAAATAGCTAAGCTGGAGTCAAAGCCCTGTTCCTGTTGTTTCGGAACGGGGATTTTCAAAACAAATTCGAAGTAAACCAACTAATTTACAAAATAATAATACAACAAACCGTCAACAAACATTATCAAAATAATTGGCCGGCAAAACTCTAAGAAACTGAAGTTAAACATAACTCGAATGACGCTAAACTTATTTCCGAAAATAACTGAGTAAGTAAATAGTGCGCCTTCCTCAAAGCGTTCACAAGTTGTTGTTTGGGCCGCCACGTTGTCTATGTCAACACAATTAGCATGAGCCGGCCGGTAATAGTACTTCACTGACGCACCTCGCACTGGGGATTTACAAACGAAAAGAACCTTGTTTCTTCGCGTCTCGGGAAACACTATATTCATATAAAAACGCCTGTCTTCAGCACAGACCATCATTACATCCGACGCTTACATCGAGCTCAGTAATCCCGACTACATTTTCTTTTTTGGTGCCGATAACCTCTGCCACAGCTTTTGTGATTAAGAGCTGTATTTAATTTTGTGAATATTCAAAACTGTTTTAGACGTCACTGAAAAATATGGATTTCAAATTCGGTAAGCATATCTAATTAATATTTGCAATTTTAAATCTGTTTTATTTTTCACGCCGAAAAATTGCGGGCAAAGGTGAATGCACCAGTTTTTCGGTTGAATTTTAAGTATTTATCTTTGATGGGTTACACTTGTCTAAACACGGTATTTAAAGGATAATAACAACGCATAATCTTTTCTGAAATCTACCTAAGTGCCTGCAGTTGTCTTCTCTTTGCATAAGACACTTTCTATATTGACCATATGCACACCGTATTATTGCAGTCGGTACTTGACCGTACCTACACATGGCCCTCAGCCAAACTTTCCCCTTATGAAATGACACATTATACACACGGCATGCACAAGTACAGCTTTAGTCTTGATGTAACTTTAAACGGTGTTTATACTGTTCCCAGTGCTGGGAGTATGAAATGTGCCAGCACGCTAGCCCAATACGAGCTAGTGGATGTCAACGAGTGCCCACTGCCCATTGTTAATAACAAAGACATTCAAATATTTACGAGCGATAGACCGGACAACACGAATTAAATCGGACCCTAACTTGTCAGCTAGCATTCGTGTGTCAAAATCGAAAATGTTCGAGATCACAATTTTTGTATAACAGTATTCTAAATATATCTCTTTTAAATCTATTTGGTTAGTTACATTGTTTTCGTTGCTAATAAGGTTCGCTATTAAGGTTTGCTCTTCAATTGTGTTCGAAGGTCTTCAGACGTACCTAGGTGTCAGGAAGTCGTGACTATTGGGAATTAACGCTTCATAATTATTCAAATTATCACCATTGTTGTTATTTTCCGTCTATCTGCTGGTGTATTATGACATTCTGTTCTCAGCTAGCCGGATTACCAATGAATATTATAAATCCGGTTCATCTGCATAACATCCCAAACATTAGTATGATAACAAGATTACGTAGATACCTAACTTTATTTGTTTTTTATTCGAGTTTATCAATATTATAATGTCAAGGTGAAGTATTTGTAGTTGCTATGCGTGCAAGTTTATCTCGATAGGTCATGAATGAGATGTCACAATATGTGCTGTGATTCTATCTAATACAGTACTCCGTGGGTCACTGTTCAAAGTCTTCCAACAACGCCACGGCCTTCTGGAAAAAGAAATCTCTCTACGCCTTCAACAAAGAAAGTAATCAAAACTTTGATCTAACCATGTCTGTTTGTCTCAGGAGTACTGCTGGTCTTCAGCGCCTACATCTGCAGTTCGCAGGCGTTACCGCCATGCACGTGCACAAGGAACTTCCTGCCGGTATGCGGCTCTGACGGACAGACCTACAACAACCAGTGCCTGATGGACTGCGTCAACCACAGTTCTAACCAGAACATCTACGTTGTCAAGCCGGGGCAGTGCGAAGACACGCCCAACCCCGGAGAGTGCGTATGTACCTTCAACTACCTCCCGGTGTGCGGCAACGATGGCACAACGTACCCTAACGAGTGCAACCTCGAGTGCAAGAGACAACGTACCGCGGGCCTAGAGAAGCTCCATGCAGGACCCTGCGTAGAGCCGACCACTGAGGGAGTGGTCTGTTCCTGCACAAGGGAGAAGAAGCCTGTCTGTGGAAGCGACGGTAACACCTACAGCAACGACTGCCTGCTCAACTGCGCCACTGCTAAGAACCACAGGCTGAGCATCGCTCACTACGGCCCTTGTGAAGATAAAGTGAAGGTCGTCGAAGGCATTCAGTTCTTCTAAGTCATTTCAATACTTTAGTTGCTAAGTTAAGTACTGCCATTTGCATTTGAGTTGTAATTTGTGTTTTTTTTTTAATAGAAAACAAATATGATTAATGTTTTAAATTCCGGTGAGACTTCTCATCTTGGGAATATCGCGATCACTAATATTATTTAAGTTTTTCTATGAACTGTTATTGATCTGATGCATTTTGTTTACTTTCTTTAAAATTATTTTACATTTTTTGTCGTCTTTAATGAATTTGTTTATTGCTATTTATTAAATCGACTGTCTAATCAAGACAAACTTTTTTTTTGCCTCTGCCCGTTTGAAGAGAGAATGACGACGTATATTCTGATTGTTAAGGGACAAAACACAGAGGTCCACGATATCATGAAAATTAAAGGAAATATTATCATGCAGACATATTCGCAGCATACTCTTAAAGAGAAATCAAAACACAAAACATTTAATAGCTTAATTTAGTTATTAAACTCTAACACCGAACGCACTTATCCTAAAATTATTGCATGACAATTATTACCTGATAAGCATTAGCGTATAAATTTTTCTAGTTAAGACAGACTGTTTATAGTGCCAGTCTGATAGTGCTCATCGTTGGACAAGATGATCTATACTTTTTGTAAGTAAAATCAGAGTTATGAAACGTCTTCAACTTATTTTAATGTGGTAAAACACCTGTATTTAAAACAATATAAGAGATAACCATTTCTAAAGAAACGGTTCTATGCAAAATCAATATTTAAACAGTATTGAGTGTTGATAATAATTTGATACATTGATGAATAACATAATTAAAAGTTAGTCAAGCTTAGTAGCAGTAGCTAATTACAAATTAAAGAGTTGCTATAATTGGTTTGTTTTTACTCCTACTCAAGTCTTACCGTCGTTTGTCGCTTGAAAATACTTAAAGCACTTCTTTACTATAAGGGGCCTAGTGTTCACCCTTGAGGGACACGTTTTATACATATAACAATATGATGTCCAGTATGAAGGATTTTACTAATATCTGCTCACTAGTCCTATGGTTCGCAGCAAAAATAAGCAACAGCAACAGCTTGGATAAAATACTAGCAAAAGACCAAGTAGGTATCTACAACACAAACAACGAACTCGAATGCTTTGGTTCGCCTTTTAACGGTTTTTTTCCCATCCAAGTGAAATTATAATTATAATAACGTCCTGTAGCGTTAAATGATTTTGTATTTATTATATCAGGCGTATTATTGCTCATGGGCACGCACGTGTTTACTATTTTGGCGGAAGATTACGATGAACTGATTGAGGAAAGTGGAGAAGATGAACCAGAAACAGGCCATGAGGAGGAAGAACAAGAGGAGGTAGAACAAGAGGAGGAGGAGGAGGAGGAGGAGGCGGAGGAGGCGGCGGCGGAAGCGGAAGCGGAATCAGAGGCGGAGGCGGAGACGAAGGCGGCGGCAGAGGAGGAGGCGGAGGAGAAAGAGGAGGAGGAGGAGGAGGAGGAAGAAGAAGAAGAAGAAGAAGGCGAGAAATTAGAATGTGATTGTCCCGCCCTCCGCCGCCCAGTGTGTGGTAACGATGGCAACTCGTATCTAAACAAATGTATTTATAAGTGCGCAGCAGACCGGAATCCTGAATTAAGGATCGCGTTCTTGGGCTCTTGCGGCGATAACTTATGGTTCCTACATCCAAACGTCTATGAACCAAAACGTATGTGACGTCGTTATAATTAACTTTAGTACAGTCGGCCTCACCCCGCACGTCATGCGTCAGTGGTAACCAAAGAGATTTAAAATACATATAGAGCGGACATTGGGAATTTTGTCATACAATAATTTTTATTCTGAATATTTTCGATTTTGACACGCATGCTACCTGACAAGCGGGCGTATGACAGTAGACAGACCAACTTGTTACTAAGTAGTAATAAGTTTTAGATTACGATTTTACTCGTCTTGTCCTGTCTATCGCTCGGAAATATTTGAATGTCTTTGGTGGTAACCAAACCAGTATAAGCTAGCTATTAATTTTATTGAAACTACGTACTACGCTAGGCCAGCTCTAAGTTAAACTGTTACCACCCGACGTCATTAGGCATAATTGACACAATTTGGTACATTGGACATGGAACATGGACAGTTGTAATTTATTTATTTATTTAGATTACATTTTCTGAATAGCGATGAAAGCAGTATAACTAAAACAATATGTTATGTACTTGTGTATCTAATACCGAATATGTACCTAATATGTTTGACTATTTTTTGCGACGCGAATTCGAAAGCAAAAATAACAAAAAAAATAATCACATCACATTTTCTGATCTTACAATGAAAATTACTTTTATCTTGAACTCAAGGATAAAGGAGGACAACTTAGACTAGTATACAAGGTGGACCCTTCACGAAGCCGTCAACCAAGCATTCTGTACATCAAACTAAGTAACCCTACACAATAATTATTGCTTGGAAACGACTTTTTTGGGGTGAAAGCTCACGGTTTACGGTAGGACTGATATGCTGTGCTGATGGATGCATTGAATAGTACATGCGTTATTAAAGTAAAGTTATAACATTATAAACTTGTTTTTTTTTAAAGTACCTTCAGTATCTCCGTAACTACAAGGTTCACATAACCAGAACAAAAAAAAGCTGAGCATGCTGTCCTGGGTTCGATTCCCGGGTCGGGCAAAGTTTTATTGGGTTTTTCTATCAGGAATTTCTCAGTAGCAGCCACGGACTCTGGATTTGTGCCAGGGTAATGCCAATTGGCTCGCCTTCTGTTCTGATGGGGTTGAATCGAGGATGAAAGTTTGTATGGCAGGTGTGATGAGTCCCTACCGGGGCTGTGGGACTGTTCGAAAGAGATACCGCGGCCCTGGAACAAAAAGGGCAAAGAAGGAACATGGATGGGTTTTAGTCAGTAAAAGTCTGACACTCCCTCCCACTCCACCCAGAGCGGGAGGAGTTATTTGATGATATCCCTACCCAAAAATAAAAGCAAACCAGCAAGCCTGAGAGATATTTCGCATGTAAAGCCAAGTCAGAGGCCCATGGAAAAACTCTGACACCAGGTTAGGCACTTACCACAAGATAAAGAAAGAAAGAAGCAGAATATCGTGAAGAATACTTTGAGTATGAAATGAACTTAGAGGGTTGTATTGATGATTTTAATTATTATAATTCTGTAACTACATACGTGTTAGTTGCGCGACTTAAACTCAAACTCAAAGCATTTATTTCAAATAGACCCGGGACAGGCACTTTTGCATAGTCAAAAATAAGCTACCTACAGTCCCGCCACAGGCATAATAACTGTGAATGGACTGTAGTTGCCCATTCGAAAATAGTAGATCTCATGGAGAAGAATGGGCAAGAAACTCCATGGACACTCTTTTCAAATCAAGTTATATATATTACATAGTCTTGGGTACAATATTGTTGCTTCTATATGAGAGCACAATGTAGAGATAGACAAATAAAACAAAACCACAGTTAAACCATAAAGATTAGGATAAGCCCAACTAACCATAATATAAAGTCTACATGGTACCTACTCACACTTACAAAAACTTAAAACTCATTCACTCATTTTTCATCAACATACAACCTGACACTGCTGCAAATTGCAAAAAACGTAACAAAATTTGAATTTCGCGGGCTACCCTGGCTATTGCACCTTAAATAAAACAGCAAATTGATACGAAAACATTTATAAATATCACAATACCTGGTCATAGATCTAGGTTAGCGAGCAGTTCATCATCTTCATCGTCATCTAAGAATGACTTATCAATATCATCACCGATGCTACTCGATGAATGTTTGCGTTCATCATTATGATCACCTGACGTATCCGCTTTGATCGAATCTTTCCTTATATTAGTGCCTGGGATGTAATCGTTCTTATTCTTCGGTATTGTACATGGTGTTAACGTTAAGTACTGGGAAATGTTGTTTTTACTTTCCTAAAAAAAAGAGGTTGTTTAAGATATTGAATTTGAAATTGTATGATTTAAAAGTTGTCAAGGGGTCGTCCTTCATAGGACAAAGAGGGGGTAGGGGGTCAGAAAAAATCACGATTTACCACGATGGGGGATGGGGATAGAGTGACAATCGACGTTTGTGTGTGACGTTTAAATTGTTTTTACCAATATCGGATTGAATTTAATTGTGTGACCACGTAAAAACCCGAGCAAAAAAAATTGTGTCCAAAAAGTCCAGATAAAACGACACGTGCTGGGAGGGGTGATGTGGGCGGTCTAAAACCTCACAATGTGTCACCTAGAGGGAGAGAGGGGTTTAAAAGTGCCCTAAAACATTTCAATTGATTAAAGGATGGCCCCAAAGAAACCAAACAAAGTCAAAATAAATTCACTAGCAAAACTCTGCATACGTGAACAGCGGGGCCTAAAATGCCGCTTTAGCAGAATCATAATAGGATAATAATATTAATTACATTACAATTTGTAAAATGGTCACTGCCATTTTAGGCCCCCAGTAGCGATATCTAACGCGAGAAAATGAAAAACAAAAAGATTTGATGATTTCTTTCTGGGTCAACGATCACAGTTACTGTAGTTACTTGAGTTATGATTTGAGAAAATAAAATTCGTTCTTTTTTGTCACATAGCTGTTGAAATGTAAGTGTGCTATTGGGCACACCTCCGTTAAACGGAGGTGTGTGCCTTCGGTTATTACAGGCGTGATGTTATAATATGTTAGATTTTTGTTTCATCGTGTTTAAATTTTGATAAGTACTCATCACGTTTACAGATTTCGCTATCTAATTTATTTGACCCGTAAAAAATTTAGTTAAACATTTACCTGGTGTTTTATTGTCGTGTCTTCAAATGTATCTCTACTTAATCCCACATTGTTGAGCACCTGAAACAAAAGTTCGTCAATCAAGGGTCCAGAAGCAAAAGCAGTTTTAAGTAGTCGGTCCTGGTCTTAATAGGTCCGTCCTATGACAATTCATGAATACGACCTAGTCCCATGAACTGTTTGTATGATAGTGAATTATTTGACTGACACAACTTGAGACATCAGGCCGGCACTGTTTGCTTAGAAAAACCTCATCCTTCTGTCAAATTCGATACATTTCAATCGTAGTTACAAATGACACCGCGTCTCAAGTAATGTCGGTCGGGCGTTTCGTACGTTAAGCTTCCCCTGCAGCATGGGCCACATGTAGTCGTCGGCCGTGCGCTGCGCCAGCAGGTAGCGCACGCACACGCCGCCCGTCTGCCCGATGCGGTGCGCGCGGGACTCCGCCTGCGTCAGGATCTACCACACAGATGTTATACCACGTCAGTACTCGTGTAGAGGACCACTCGTCCACGACTGTGTGACGCGACTCACCCCGGGGTTCCAGTGAAGCTCAGCGAACAGCACGAGGTTGGCGGCAGTGAGCGTGATGCCGGAGTTGGCGGCCGTGATGGACAACACTGCGCAGCGGCAGGAAGCTGTATTCTGGAATTTGTCTACCAGCTCCTGTGGATTCGAGGCTTTATTTATTATGACGGGGACCCCGCATTAGGAACCCGCGCATTTAGCTACGTCAGCAGCTACGACTTCAAACATTTTTATGACAGGCACCAATGATTGACAACCGTGTAAATTACTATTTCTTTTCAATAAGATGATTCACTCAGAAACCAATTAGTAGTTGCATTGTCATAAACTTGATATTTGCAATAATATAAACTGGAAACAAAATACATTTCGCTTTAGGTGAAAATAAGATTGATATTAGTATATTAGATGACTAAACTGATGTAGGTATCTGTGAATTTTCGTTTTTTTTAGCCTGAAGTGTGCACGGGCAAAGCCCTCCCTCATTCCACTCCTCTCGGTGTTGTTATAGACGGTGTGAAGTTTCTCTAACGAATTAAAAAAAGGTCCTGTAGTCACTAATGAGTCCTTACCGCTCTAGTATTAGCGGGAGTAGATCCAACGATGGATATGTAGTGCACCTCCGCTTCGTCCAGTGTGAGACAGATCGCGTCGATGACTGAGCGGTGGTGCGCGAATACGAGGAACTTGCGCGTTGTCTCGCTCTCGACTAGCTGGCGGATGTACTTACTGCAGAAATAGAGACGTATTGTGTAGGGGATAAGGTTGAGAAGGAGTTTTCTCACTCTCGACCAGCTGGTGGATGTACTTACTACGGATATAAAGACTTAGTAAATAGTGGATAAGGATCACAATCGATTGCATAAAGATTGAACGAATAATTAGTTAGGTACTTGCTGTAATACAAAGCACACGTATACGCCCAGAACTATTGTAGGGTTCCGATTTTGGTTACTTTTAGATAGTTTCCTAGATAGTTTGATTTACGATGCTTTTATGACAGTACTACTTTTTGTTTAATTTTCGAATCAATAAATATATGGGATAAGGCTGACAGTCGAACAAAAAAGATAATTTGAAACTCAGTCTAATTTTGGCCGGTATCTTGCACATACTGACCATATCGCCGGTATCTTGACCCTTGCGGACTCGCTGAAGTACGTGATGAGCGCGGCGTGCTTGTCGGACGACTTGCAGCTCTTGTAGGCCTCCGCCATGTCCGACAGGCCTTTGTCGGTGTCCTGGCTGTGGTTCAGTAGCGTTTGGTCTAGGAGTACTGTCTCTCTGTTAACGGTTTGAAAATATAAGAAAAGGCCCGGTTTTCACCAAACCGCAGATGAGCAGAGCGGAGAGATGTGCGGGGATCGATTATTCGGATTGGTTGAAATCAACATCGCGTCCCCCATCCCTACAAGTACATCGCTTTGGTAGAAACCGGACCTAAGTATGGGAATCGAACTAAGCAACAATCTTAATAAGAAACACCATACGTTAGGACAGTCGAAACAGTCAATGGCTAGGGTCAATTTGTAGTTATTCTTTCATCCCCTTTCAGTAGGAGCGTTACTAGCCGTGGTTGCGACGTCAGCTCGTAGCTGAATAATAACAGCCGCTCGGATCGATCTTTAAGTTAAGCCGTGCTTGCCTAGGTTGGTCTGTGGATGGGTGACCACTCATTACATACCGAGTTTCCTCCGTGCCTCGGAAAGCACGTTAAGCTGTAAGTCTGACAACCAGTCTTACCAAGGGGTATCGTATTACCTAGTACTAACAGGGTTGTGGAGGTCAGATAGGCAGTCGCTCCATGTAAAATACTGGTTTATAGCTACATCCGGTTAGACTGGAAGCCGACCCTAACGTAGTTAGTTGGGAAAAGACTACGCAGATGACGTCTTACCTGCCAGTCGTTTAAGAATCTTTCTCAGTTGCCATCTGAGGCCAGCTAAAGCATTTTGAAACATATTCATACAAATTAAATCTGGAGAAATAGTAGAAAATCTTACCTGGTCTTTTCCTCCAGCTTCGTGAGCACCTGCTCCTTGGTCCTCCTGATGAGGAACCGCTTCTGCAGTATGATCTGTAGCTCAGGCAAGTTTGATTGGCCTGTCATGTCCCACCCGAAGTTAGTCTGTTTGCCGTCACAGTATCTCTTACCTGGAAATAACATTATTTGTTTTTATTTGATCAAATGAGAATGGAAGAGCAAAACGTGTTGCGCTTACCCCGAATAATATGGGACAAGGGTAGATGATGAAGAGAGATGGCGATGTTTTTATGGGTTTGACGCAGAATTGTGCACTTCGCAAAATGTGCACTTGACGCAAAATGTCCACTTCTCAAAATAGCACTTCTCAAAATGAGCAGGTTTTGCCTAACATTTTGAAACCAACTATCAACTATTTGATAGTCTCACTCAATACATGCTCACTTTGAGTAGTGCTTATTTTGAGAAGTGCTCATCTTGATATGTGCTCATTTTTAGAAGTGCTATTTTGAGAAGTGCACATTTTGCGTCAAGTGCACGTTTTGCGAAGTGCACAATCTGCGTCAAACCCGTTTTTATCATTGTCAACAGTCTGATAAAAGCATCTTCAGCCTCTAACATTACTGCAGTTGGGACGGCTTCGTCGGTGGTAGCGCAGAGGTCACCCCGGATCTATGTTTTGGGGTCAGTGGGCAGGATAGAAGGTGGACCATAGTTTGCGACATAGATCCACCCACACCCACACCCCACAGCGCTGCGACCAACGAAGCCGTGGAGGTGACGAAGTTTTGGGCTAATGAAACCTGTGACCCACCACGCGGCCAGTGCAGCCATGGAGTTTCTTGCCGGTTCTTCTCCATAGGAAACGACCAACCCGAACCGTGCACCTTTTTGTCGTAGTTTTATAAGTGCCCATCTAGGCCTATGTGAAATAAAATATTTTGATTTTATTTGGTTGGTCCATTTTGCATGTCGTCGAATTTTCTTTGTACAACTCTAGTCACAAATAAATAAATAAAATAAAAATAAACTCTAGTCTGCACAGTGTGTGCCAGTCAGTAGTCTCACTGTCACGTGGTACTTACCATACTCAGTATAAGATGAGAAGAGGCCGGGCTCGATCAATGTCAGCTGAGTGTACAACTCGGCTGGTCTGCTCAAGGCAGGGGTGCCGCTCAGTAGGATCGCGCGCTGACATTGTCGTGTGATGCTGCCGAGGGCTATTGTGCACTGTGCTTTGTGAGACTTAAGGTAATGAGATTCATCCTGAAATATAGCGAGCTTATATTATAAACGTCTCATTGGTCTAGTGGGCACAAGCGCGACTGCTGCGAATGAGGTCTTGGGTTCGATTCCCAGGTCGGGCAAAATTTTATTGGGGTTTCAGTAATATTTGTCTGTATTTGTGCCTGTTTGACAACAGGCTTGCGCCTAATTACAAGGATATAGATTATTATTAGATATATATTATACTTAAACATAACCGGCGAAACATGGGTGTACTATTAAGTACACCTCTGGGGATTACAGGCCTGGTTTTATGTTATGTGTAATAACGGATTTGAATAAAATTTGCTACTTTTTGGACTTTCAAATAATAATCAATAAAATATCAGAAGAGTAGGTGAACTTAGGTACTTACTATAATAACGACTCCGAACTTTTTACTCTTCAGTAGATCCGTGTACATACTGGTAATCTTGTAACTTACTATCACGACCTCAGTCTGAAAGAATACGTCATATCCGTTAAAATATACAAATTCAAAATGGCAGCATACTATAAATATAACATTACCTACCTAGAGATTTTTTCTGTGATTAGGTAACAAACGACTCACGCGATAATGGCGTTTTTGCAATGTGGATAACAAATGAAACAATGCAAATTCTTAATGAAAGTGTTATCAAGTTATTTATACCACAGACCTGCTTATCAGCAACGAACTGCGTATCCTTCCCACTGGTAAGCGTCGCTATGTTCATCATCGGTACTGAGGGCAACAGCTCTTGTATCTTGTTATGCCACGTGTCCCTGCAAGTTAAAGTTTTTTTTTTAATCTTGAACAGATTTATATAGGGCATAGTAGGGTCTACCCTTTATAGCAGAACTTTTTATGTCATAATATTATTTTGCATAACAGCGGATAGCATAAACTTCATTTTGCATAAAATCGTTTGGCAGACACTCATTTATCATACATTCAAAACTCATAATTTTGTAAGTCACAATCGTCTTTAGGCATAAATTTCATATCGATAAGAATTAAAAAGTAGAACCATCACATCGCAGAAAGTTCACAGTCAGAATCGTCTTTTGGCATACATTTCATATCGATAGTCATTAAAAGGCAGAAAATCAATCAATCAAACCATCAATAATGATAAAACAGTTGATTGTGAACATATGTGGTTTTTATTTCCTTGTACAAACATGCTAACATGCATACACCATGCAAGCATGCAGCATGCAACCAAGCGTGCAGCATGCAAGCGACAGCCACAGCCGCGGCGGCAGTGTTAAAACCGCCGCGCCTACGCGAGTTTAAATTACACTCTAAGGGTAGGGCAGACAAGACTACGTGGAGTGGGTTTTGCAGCGATTCGTTTGTCACTAACTTTTGTTCGTAAGGTTAAAATGAAAATTAAATTCTACTAAACAATCGTCGCTCTAAATAAACGTGATGCTAAACGAAATTATGCGGAATTTTAACTCTGCCAAAGGTATTATGCCAAATAAAATTCTGCCATCTTAAAAGTATGCCATTGTAAATTCGGACATATTGACATTCGGCGAAACAATAATTATATTATACAGGGTGTAAACAGACCCTTCACGAAGCCGTTAACCAAGCATTCTGTACATCAAAGTAAGTAACCCGACACAAAAATTATTGCTGGGAAACGACTTTTTTTTTTGAGGTGAAAAATAACCTTTTACGGTAAAACTCAATGTAACGCATTCAAAACATTGTGATTATGGATGCATTGAATAGTAAACGGGTCATGGAGGTATTTAAAGTAAAGTTAGAATCTTAAAAAATTGTGTTTAAAAAAAAACTTGTGAAAAAGTTGGAACTTTGACCCCCAATATCTCCGTAACTAGAAGGTTCCCAGGTATGGTGTAGAACAAAAAAATCATCGCAGTAGCGGGGAGAACAAGTGCCTTTTGGCTTCGTTAAGGGTCTATTTACACCCTTTATAATTTTTATGCCTTAAAAATAATCTTTTGAAGATTAAATTGAAATTTCGGAGCATCAAGATTCTGCTAGATAGAGGGAACCCGCCATAGTATCGCTCTGTGAAAAAGGATTCAAGGGCCTTGATCAGAGGGATATTGAACTTTGATATAAGTGGCGCTGGGCCATCATAAGAGTGTTAATGGAGAGTGATATGGGCGATGCTGGCCTATGATATGTTTGGTACTGGGCTATGCTATAAGTGGTGTTGGGTCATGGTTTGGACTATTCAGACACAGACAAAAAAACTCTTGTTTAAATAACCATCTCAAGCTAGTCACCTCATCGAGGATGTGGTGACTATGAGCAGCGGCCAGTTGTGGCGGTAGTAGCTGGCGATGGCGAGCGCCTGGAACGTCTTGCCCAGCCCCATGTCATCAGCTATCATGCAGCGACCCCGTCGAGATATACCGAATCTGAAAAATGTTATTGGTTTTACAGTTTTTACTGTTTTGACTCACAACAATTTTGATGGCAATGGTAATTATTATAAAATTAAACAAAAACAGTTATAACAGGAAAATTATTATTATATTTATAATTTAGCTATAAAACAGTTTGTGGTGTGTATTTGTCTCTGTGTATTATTTAATAACTAACGTTATTTTTAAGTGTACCTACTAACAAAATTATGGATTGTTGTGTCTGAATTGAATTAATGCGTTTAATGAAAAATGAGGAAAAAGTTATGAAGGCTTATGTAGGGAGTTATGAAGGGTTAACCTACACTTTTTCATTTGAACACTTGTTTTTTTCTGTTTGGCCATTTAGTTTTAACTTTAATACATGTAAAACTCGAATAAAATAATAAAAACAGTAAAGAAATCATTAAAAATCAATAAAATATCAATAAAAATCATGAAAAATATATATATGCATGTCATAAAAAAAATATTTGATTACTTACGCCCTGGGGTATCTAAAAATACTCCATGTATGTTCTGCGATTCTTTATAGTTTTCGAGTTATAGATTCTTGAAAATGGTATGGGCAACGCTTTAAGTAAATTCTATCTTTATTTTAACAAGGTTTTTTCACATTCTTTAGTGTTAACTAGAGGCATTTTTTAATCTCATTAGCAACAAAAAGACCTGTATCTGATCATATCAATATCATAGTGATTTGATTCCATTACAATAAGGTTCCTTTTAAGGGTCAGTACCCCTAAAGGAACCTTATTGTAATGGAATCAGAGGAAAAATAATTATGAAAAGACTGTATTTTATGACGTTTACCTGACTCCATCTTCCTGGAATGGCATGAGCTTATGTCTTAAGGTGACCTCGATGGGGGTCAAGTCAACACTGCTAGGGTCTGTGGCATTCTCCCGCAGCACCTACACATCAACATGGAGTCAAGGTGGTGATGGCAACAAATACAATATTAACAATGTAGATACATTTATAATATACAAAGTTAATAAACATAAACAAATGGAACTAGAGGTTTAAGAACTTTGGGACAGCAAATGAAAATGACTCATAGAAAAATCACTTTAACTACTTTATCCTCTTACGCAAATTTCGCAATCGAAATTTGGTTTGCTGTAAGAAAACCCAATTCTGGGTTAAGCTCGCCATTGCACATAAGCTATGTTATTGCAACTTGTATGTATATTTTTTTTGTGGTTTTGTGTGCAATAAAGAATAAGAATAAAAGTTCTAAATTGATTGTGGTATTTACTTTTAAAAATATTATGTGAAAGAATTGTGTTTGTTTACCCTCAGAACATATGGTGGGATGGGTCCTAGCACTATGTGAGGTGCCAAAGGTGCCACTTTAGACATCAGCTGCTGATAATCATTGATTAGGAAGTTCCATAGCTTTGATTTTGAATCTAAAAAAAATGCAGGATTTTTTATTGATTTTTGTTTTAAAGCCCAAGGTCATTGCACATGCATTTAAGTTATCATGAAATGATATCTTATCAAAATATAAGAACTCCGTAACTAATCTTTTTTTTTTTTTTTATTAGCCTTGAATGTCCCACTGCTGGGCAAAGGCCTACCCCATATCCTTCCAGGTACTCTTCTCCTGCGCCACCTCGAACCAGCCTTCGTGATGCGCGTCTAGGTCATCTCGCCACTAATCTTATTATCTGCTAATGATTAAATGAATATGTTTCAAGTAAATTAAAATAGCTTACCATAACTCTTAGAAGGCAAGCTCTTGAATATATTGATGAGGGGTGAACAAAACTCTGAGGGGTTCACTTCAAACCTGTCCTCGGAGATCAAGTACACTGTGCCACTGACCACTTTGCCAACGGGTACATTATTCTCTTCACTTCTCCTACTTCCTTGAGATTTAGCGTACGGGTGACTTCTATTAGAGTTATTGCTAAAAGATTTATATCCACCATTTGATGATGAAGGCAGCGGGCTTCCAATTTGACCAGGGTTTGATTTAGTTGGAGTATTTTGGTTCGAGTTACTGTTCGACAGTAAGTTTTGTCGTTTCTGTAGCGCAGCCAGGCGCTTTCTCTCAATTTCTTCTTTCGAACACGACATTTTTGAAGATTAACTTAGTTCTAGCATCTGGGAGGTACTTTGTATTATCGGTGGGTACTTCATTAAAAATAATGTTTTTATTTACGAACTTAGCCTACTGCTACTGGCTACAAAGCAAAACACACACACTGCTGTTGGTTGGACCGTCAAACTCACACACAAACTGTCAGTGTCAAAGTCAATGTTTTTGAAAGTTAGCTTCTCTATGCATGACAATAAAAAATACGTATCAAAAGGGATAAATAATATACAGAGAGGCCAAACATTCGTTTTTGTACAAACAGTTCAACACCTCGATGTACCGATAGTCGATTTGGCACCGTTGGAGAGACTGAGATGCTGATACTTTGCCCAAAAAATGGACCAAGCAATCCTCTGGTCACGAAAAGAACCGACCAATAGAGGTTTGCACCGGAGCAGTGAGTACCGGAGAATAACCGGTGATTTACCATTAAAATTACTCGATTGAAATAATCGGTAATTAACCGATTGATCTCCGGTGATCGTAGCATCTTATTTTTTGTTTATATAATAAATTTACACAAATAAAAGACACACATTTAAAGCCTTTAGCCTTTAAATACCTACCTGTGCTTTACTTCTGTAAGGTCACAGAGAGTATTTTCAGCGACAGGACAAACACTAAAATATCGTAGAAGAAACAAGTACGCTATGACGCTGTTGACATGTTGTGTTTCTTAAATCAAAATCAGCATTATTTTGTTGTTTTTAATGAACTTTTTTTTAAATAAATGATTATATAAAGTATATCAATTGATTATTCTTATTTCTTCATCTTTAATGTATAAATTAAAAAAAGAAACAAAATTTCTTTATTCTCCGGTGATCTCCGGTTTTTCACCGGAGATTGCCCAATCACCGGTGAATTCAATCGGTTGTTGAAATCTCGCACCGGTGCAAACCTCTACCGACCAACAACTAGTCGATGTCCTGAAAGACTAGGTAGGCGTTCGGACCCCATGGCCCTAGTGTTTTTGAAAGTTTGTTTTATACTTGGAACTATTATGTGCTAATTTATAGTCCCAAGTTTCATACAAGTTCAAGATGTTTGCTTTGCAGTTTTCAAACAAGATGCTTTATTCGTTCAAAGTGTAGGTACCTATGACTTTTATCTAATGGTTTTTTAAAAGTGGCAGTTAACAGCTACCTACTTAAAATCAAAGCTGATAAAATTTCAGGAATGCTATTTAATTTAGCGAATTCCGACTGGAACTGGAACGCTATTTATTTGGACTTTGACATTTTACTTTAGACAAGACAAGACAACTGTTGATTATAAAATTATTCCGAAGTGTTCGACTGAAAACGAGTTTCCTAAGGTTACCTTTCCTTTCTCCTCCGAACGAACAAACGAAACGAAAATGTCGGAAAACAGCAGCCCTGTAAAATATTTTTTAAGTGGTGGTTTTGGAGGTGTGTGCACTGTTTTAGCGGGTCACCCTATGGACACGATAAAAGTAAGATTACAGACTATGCCCGTGCCCCAACCGGGAGAGATTGCCTTGTACGGTGGCACATATGATTGCTTTAAGAAGACCATACAGAAGGAAGGCTTCAGAGGCCTATACAAGGGTATGTCAGCACCGCTCACTGGAGTGGCCCCTATCTTCGCTATAAGTTTCTTTGGCTTCGGACTTGGAAAGAAACTGATTAAACAAGATGACGATCAAGTTCTATCGAAACCAGAGTTGTTTGCAGCGGGTGCTTTCTCTGGTATTTTCACTACATCTATAATGGCACCAGGGGAACGCATCAAATGTCTTCTTCAGATTCAACAAGGTGGTAATATGCCACAGAAATACTCAGGCATGGTTGACTGCGCCAGGCAGCTGTATGCAGAGGGTGGAATGAGGAGCATATATAAGGGCAGTGTGGCCACAATTCTGAGGGATGTGCCCGCCAGTGGTATGTACTTCATGACTTATGAATGGGTCAAAGAAGTGCTGGTCCCTCAGGATGCCAGTGCTAAATTGAAGATGATGGCAACTATAGTGGCTGGTGGTTGCGCTGGAATAGCTAACTGGCTGGTAGGCATGCCGGCCGATGTGTTGAAGAGCAGACTGCAAACAGCTCCTGAAGGAACGTACCCTAATGGCATGAGGGATGTATTCAAACAGCTGATGGAGAGAGAAGGTCCAACCGCCCTCTACAAGGGTGTGGCACCTGTCATGATCAGGGCCTTCCCGGCCAATGCAGCCTGTTTTGTAGGGTTTGAACTAGCTATCAATTTCCTCAACTGGGTGGCCCCTAATCTTTGATAACAATCTACAATGATGTATGATTATAAAGAAAAGTATATTGTATTATAATTAGTTGTAAGCAAAAGTAGTTGAACTTTTAAATCTATATGATTTGACAAACAAATATATTATTTTTATGATAATCACATAAGTTCTCGAGTTTGTGCTAAATAGTTTGATTAATGACATAGATTGTATAGTTATTTGTATGCAACTGTGCACAAAGCAAATACCAATAAACCTCATCAATAAAATGTATTGACTATAGAAGTATTACTGGTTGTTATAGGGAAACTGAACATCTGTGCTGATGTTATGTGCAGTGCCTTTCAAACTAAATAAATGAAATATATTTTTGCATCAATTATTATTTTTATTATATAACCAAAATACTATAATATATACTGTTATCAGATGTCTTTTGATTATTTTGTAACTATTTGACATCACTTTTTATCATTACAAGTATTAGTGTAAGTGGTATTGTAACATGAGATAATACATTGTTGATCCTCCTATGATGTTATAGTTATCTAAAGAGATAAACAAATATGATTCTATGATAGATTTATCTATCATAATTTTAATTAGGAAGAATGACTAAAAATGACGATGGCAGTTCATTATGTAGATTTAGAAATAACATTTTAAGTATATTTTATATTTTGTTGTGTTAGTCGTAAGGAAATAAAACAGCATGTTTCAGTAAAACTCTCGCCTAAATTTTATTTCAAATGATTTGTCACTGCGGTGGTCTCTTGCCAACTTCAGTCTATTTTTATGTTTTACATTGTCTTGGGATTTGTCAACAGGTTTTTGTTTGGCATGTCCAAGGCCCTTTCTGTCTCTCTTCTGTACAGTTTTGATGGGGTATAGTTTACCAGACCCGTCCCTTCCTAGGCCAGACTGCCTGTCCCATCCACCTTTTAGCATCAACTGATACCCCTTGTTTGACGCTGGTAACACATAGCTTGCAGGTATTTTCTTTCCTCTGCTTGCACTGATATTGTGTAATGTTGAAGATAAATGCTCTTCTCTGTCAGGAAATGTTCTATTACAAATGTCACATGTAAACTCTTCTTTTGATTTAACTTTAGTTGTTGCTTGCTTTCGCGGTTTTGGAGTTTCTTTTTGTATGTATCTATTTAATATTTCAGCTAATATATAATTTTTGTTCTTGATCACCAAGCTTCGTGCAGAGTTACCAGCTTTATCTCTAACGGATATGTCAATACCCCGTTTTAGTAGCAGTTTTACAGCATCAGTTGAGTCTGCCTGGCAAGCAATCATAAGTAAACTCCATCCATAGTCGTCAACAACATGTATCTTGTCAGGATATCTATCTAAAACACATTTAAGAGTGTCAACATCATTGTTCTGCACTGTAAGAAATAAATCATTGTTTGTCAGAGGTTCCTGTTTTTGTTTCACAACCCTTATTTTATTCTCTAACACATGGGGCGTCTTCGTGCTGCTTGATGCTTTTGCGTGTTTTACTTCTTCAAGATATAGTCTTCGTGCTTCCTCACCACTAAGTGTGCCACTGTTTTGTACTACTTGAACTTCCTGCTCAGGAGAACTAGCTTTTACAAAATTACTGTAGCGTTTGTTCGACATTTTGCCATGTATCATATATTATCATATCAAAGTCATAAGTACAAAAACCAGGGATTGTAAAAGTAATATCACAAGTTTAGGACATTCCTAATAGTTCGTAATACCGTAATACGTATTTTATTTACAAGATAATTATGTTTTTCAAAGACCACTACTGTGGTGTTTAGTTCACTTGAATTATTGAAAGACAATGACATTGACAGCAAAAGTGGGATAGTCGTATAACACTTTGCGTGGATGTAAACAGTGCAGAAATATGTAAATGCTCAAAATACTTAGTAATTTGTGATGGAACGCAGTTTCATAAAATGACTTTTACATGGATTGCCAGTTTAGTTTCTTTTTTTAAATAAGTTTTAATTAAAAATTCATTATACAATTAAAAATAATTAAATAAACTAAATTAACTATAAAAAAACTCCTCCTCAACGCTGTCAGCTGGTAATATGGCCATGAGACTGTTGAGACTGATCGTTGTATGGCAACACTTAGCCTCTAGCCAAGGTAAAAACCAGCCCTTGGGCCACAGGAAGCATCCACTCCGCGCTTAGAAATTTCTTTAAAAAGGTCGACATCACTCGGCTCGAAAATGTAGTTTTCCCAAAGGTTACGCCATCGGAGAACCTCAAGTCTTGTCTTCTCCCAAAGAGTAGAATACTTATATCAGTTCTCCGCAGCCACAGCAGTAGGTACCACTAGCTGCAGTACGATGGGCTTGGAAGATGTGATGTGATAGCGCAAGAGTATCGACACATGTTAAGTCCCACACTAAAAGCCTATCCATCTTCCAAAGAAACAAATACGTGCCGTCCGTTCTTTGCCATCGTCGCGTGCAAGCCATTGGGTTCTAAGACAGCTGGTACGCCGACGGTACAAGACATGTTTTTTCACTTAAACATTAAAAGCCCAAGGGCACGAACTACAAAAAAAAAATGCAATATTAAACGTTTGAATTCTTAGAGGGCAGGCATAAGTGCACATTCCCACATTTGCTTATTCTTAAGTCCCGCATACCTACTAGGGGCATACGCATCGTGTCGTGTAAATAACACAGGGAGATCAAACCGCAGTCGCATTTTTGACCACTATCTAAATCTAAGAAATTCTATACTAAACTACAGGCAGGGGGAATGATAGGATCTCCCTTATTATTATTATACTCTTTGGATAGGATTCATAATCTTCGGGAAATTGTATTCAGCCCATCCACGTCTGTCGATCGAAGTTGTCACTACTTGTCGCCACTAATTCTGATGTATTGTTATATTAACGAAACCTCTATTATAAACATAAGAACTCAATAAAATAAAAATATACATGAACAGTTGCTTAAGTCCCGAAGTCAGCCAAAATTGATAGTTAAAGTGATGACGTCACCGGCTGAGATATCCTGGGCGCACTGTTTCTAGAAGGCACTGCTAAGAATGTGGCCCTTATTACAATTACAAAGCTGTGACAGATCAGAGTTCTAGACACTACCGACAGATTATTTCGTCAGTCTGCAATAATTAATGCGGATTCTTCAACAATTGTTCTTCGTATTCGTTCATCTTATTAGTACCTACTCTTTGTTTTGGTCCTCCTTAGTCCATCTTCTAGTCCTAGTCGGTCTAGAATTTAGACCGATTCTAGTCACCGGTCATCACTGATAGCTTCGTTCTCTAGGCAGAGGTTCTTGGTAGTTTTCTAGTCTTGAGTCCTCGAGTTCTCCACGTTTGGTGCAGCCAACCGCAAGTCGACCTTGATCATGAGCGTAATAAGGAGTTACAATAGCTGTAATAGATTATGAGCAGGGCCTGATTAACCCTTAGGCTAATTAGGCTGCAGCCTAGGGCGCGAGGATCGGGGGGGCGCGCTGAAATCGTGTCTTCGCATGCACTAATCTAGTCCATCATTGCATCTACCCTATATATTTCAACTAGACCGAGACAAAACACAAACTAAATGAGCTTGAGAGTCCCTGATTTTAACAATAAATTTTCAAATTTTAAAAAGCGCGCGTCAATCAATCACAGTCAGTGTTTGATTCACGCGCGCTTTTTAAAATATGAATATTGTTACTCGAATCGGTAGGTCGAGCGAGTGGGTGAGCTGGCATTTAAAAACCCGGCAAATTATTTATAATACAGTAAACACAAAGTTTGGTTTCTTATGGAAACTGCATGAACTAGATGGCAGTGAATTTATTAGAAGCAAAGCAAAGGAGTTAAAACAACTAGGTATATGCCACTGATTTAGAAGAAACCTTTGCAGAAGAACGCGTCCATTTGGCGCAGTTTTTAAAATCTGACACCGAGGCCGAGCATTCTATTTCTACCAGAACCCCAAAGGGTTTGTTGCAGTTAATAAAAAGTTTTAATATTTCATGCATATTCCCGAATGTGGAGATAATATTAAGAATTTTTTTGACAATGAGTGTTACCAACTGCAGCGGCGAAAGGTCTTTTTCAGCACTTAAAAGAGTAAAAAATTACTTGCGCTCCACACTCCGCCAGCAAAAACTTGCAGCGCTCTCGCTAATGTACACAGAAAGTGATTTTTTACAAACTATTAAATTTGAAAAAAATTTGGAAAGATTTGCAAACGCTAAAGCACGAAAAAGGACTTTTGTATAATCTAATAATAATTACTATAATTTTCAAATAAATCATTAATTAGTTGCAAACATGTTTCACTTGTATGATGCCTGTCCTCTTTTTTAACAAAAAATACTCAAGTCGAAGCAACTGCACAGACTAGATGACCACGCTCATGGTCAATGGCAATGGCAACTAAGTTGTCTATAGAAACTAAGCCAATACAAGTCATCGTGCCAAACAGGACATGGATTTGGTTTTCTACTTGGTAGCCTGCAGTCACTTGTCATGATTTTGGTCTTATAATGCGTGAGGTACTTTGCCTTTATGTACGGTTTTTTTTTGTTTGGGATCGTAAAATCATCAAATGAGTCCTCCCGCCCTGGGTGGGGCGGAAGGGACTGTCAGACTTTTACTGACTAAAATCCACCCGTGTTCCTTCGGATGCCCTTTACGTTCTGGGGCCACGGTATCCTGTTTAGACAATCCCGCGACCCCAGTAGGCTGCCTTTATGTACGGTCAGCATAAAAAAAAAATGGTTTGCCACCCTAAGGTTGAATGTCATGCAGATTAAAGGACAACTTCATTTCGCTTGCAAATCGATCTGAAAACTTTTGTAGGTATTATGAACCATGTTAAAATTTTCACACTACTACTCTACTCACTACTTTTTAGGCCGTCCGTAAACACACCTGGCGAGGGCGCGTCCTCATAATTAGCCTAGGGCGGTCAGAACTCCTGATCAGTCGCTGATTATGAGGCTAGCTAATACTTGATTTGATACCACTGTACTGCAGTCTACTGTACCTTCTTGAACCCCATCCCATGTCTGTTGTACAACAGTTCGAATGAACTATGCTGGTCATAAATACAGTTTGAAAACTAGATAGTAGAGTTTAGAAGCAAATATGTCGCGGACTACCTCTTTGGTCTAGTGATCGCACGCACGACTGCTGGGCATGAGGTCCTGGGTTCGATTTCCAGCTCGGGCAGTGTTATTAGGTTTTGTCCTGTGTTATTGGGTCCTTTTCTTTTAATATTCAGTGTTTTGGAATGTCTCAGTAGCAGTTACGAAGTCTGGATTTGTGTCCGGTTGATGGCAATAGGCTCGCTATAACATGGGATGATAGAACTTGAACATAACTGGCGAAATGTGCATTAGGTACACCTCTGCCTAAGCCTTCGGGGATTACAGGCGTGATGTTATTTTAAAGTTATATCAAGAGAGAAGAGATATCAGATACAGAGGACTGCAGGCTGTCTCTCATAGCGAGTACATTTTATTCAGAAAGGGGTTGATGATGATGATGCTGGTGAGATCTCAGCATCGTGAGGATGTCTTTCAACATACAAATATGAACCTCGACACAGCTGTAGAGAACGTGATACTCATTAGTCATTACTTACTGCAGTTATAATTACCCGTTGATTGGTCGTAGATATAAAAAGTCGGTTTAATTTAGATACGCTGTAATGCAACCCACGACCTTGCAATGATGAGGCCACTGTGCCGTAAGCTGGGCCCGTAGTGTCCCTGCCAAACAGCTAGCGGGTTGTCCACGGCGTGGCGTAGATATTTAGGGTGTCGCCTGGTGACGTGGTCGTCTTGTAATATTGTTTTATTTCGTTGGTTTATTCGGAGCGGAGAGGCGCGGGCGGCGGCCGTCAGTTGAGTCGCGACCGCCGCCGCGCTACTATAAGCTTGCTATAACCAACCCCGGACAACGACACTCGAAACTACTAAACACTCTAAACAGTTCATCAATCAAAATGGCGTACTCCTGGGATAACAGAGTTGCGTTTGTTGTGCGATATCTCTACGGTGAGTTTTTGTAAAGTTTAACTGCTTGAATTCATTTGTGGATAGATAGATTTTCCGGACGCGGCTGGAAACTCCGGCTGTCATGCATATATTTGTTGTTATGTATTTTTTTGTGGTGATTAGAAAATATTGTAAAGATATTGCTTTTGAACCTACATAACTAATGCCCAGCAGTATGGCAATAGGTTGGGTTGATTTCCGTTTTCTCATTCCTTGTCCTTCCTTTTAACAAGGAGTTCCCCTCTTTCAACAATTCAGTCTATTAATTCAAATGTCACAATTACTTCTAAACAAACAATTATTTAAAAATTGTTAAATAGATACCTACTGAAGTGGGTACTTTTAACGACTTTTATGTGCGCCTTATTTTACAAACTACCAAACAATCGCTTAATTGTTTTGTATCGTTGGACTTGACCCAGCTAGTTGTCTTTATTTTTAAAAATCATTAATCTTTTCCCTGTCGAGATGATATTATACGAAGATACAACTTTACGTGGTAGTTACTAAATAACAGTTTTTGGAAACTGATTCATATGAATGAACAGTCTAGATACGCTGATGAATCAACAAGACAGATAGCAATTTGCAGAACCATTACTTTCTGTAATGATGCTTGGATTACCTTTGCTCTGTTTAAATAAACACGGAATTACGAATGTTACTGAACTGATGTTAAGGAAAACGTTTTCGTAGTTTTATGAACGAGAAATTCACTCAGAAGATTCATTCCTATATGAACACACTTGCTTATTGACCCGGCTTTACTTATGAACACTTTAACAGCAATTTAATTTATTTTGCAATGGTAGATTGAGATGTGGAGTTGTAGAAGGCTCACTACCAGCTTCGCAACTTAAATTTAGTTGCACACAACAATACGACAACGGTAAGAGTGGCTCGTTGGTCGCAAGCGCTACGGCTGAGCACGAGGTTCGATTCCCGGGTCGGTAAAGTGGGATTGGGTCTTTTCCATCAGGAATTTGTGCCCAGGCTTCAATTAGTTATGATAAGCACTAGCAGCAGAGGCGACCCTTACATATCTAAAAAATGACGCCCCAAGATTAGGAAAAGGTAGATTGTAGGTCCCTACATTTCGCCAGCTCTGGGCTACTACTGTAAAATGAGTAGTCGTAACACCGACAAGAACGTGGATCTTCGTACAAGCAAAGAGAGGCTTATACCCAGCAGTGGGTGAAGTCGGGCTGTGGATGACGATGATGATAAAACCGACTAATCCTGTCCAACTAGAGAACGAAATACCAACGCGACAGTTTTTTTTTGTATTTCGAATTGCCATAATATTTGGGCCATCATCAGCATTCTCTCTGCCCTTATTTAGACCAATATAAATTACCAATTTATAAATTTCTTAAAAAGGCTTATAATATCTGGAGATTTCACGCTGGGGTAGACTACCTTCTTATCAGGTAGATATATAATCTTTCGCATCATCTATCTAGACGGCATAGCAATTTCCCAACCATGTTGAGGTCAGCTTTCAGCCTAACCGGATGCAGCTGAACCGACAGAACAGCATTAGAGCAAAGTTAACATCTGCAAAGATCAAACATGACAGTGACCTGCGCAAAATTCGTGGAGCAATGGTAGGTAGTCGGTCATCAATCTATTAACAACGGAACGCACCCACGAGATCGTGTGTCGAGCCTGCCAAATTTCACAATTACTATTTTACTATACCTCAGGACATTATAAACTAGTATTTGTAGGACAGCTACAGTGCTCAATGAGCAATCTCTGACGCCCACTCCCCAATACCGATAGGTAATCAATTATCAGTTGTTGAGACATCATTGCATTCTAAAATGCGGACTAGGGAGCTATTCATTAGACGAGAATCTCGGTAAGTGCTGTCTAATGAGCTGTAAATAGATTCCGCTTTTAATTAGCCTATGTTCTTGTTATTTCACAGCATTCGATAAAAACAAAACATTGTAGGTATAAACCGTGATGTGGCATTGATTTTTATTAGCTTTTGTTTTTGTCAACCGGTAGCACGGATTAATTTACAGTTCGATTCTAATTTCGAATACCTACTGAAAGGGATGGCCCTCAAGCTTCACATCTTCAATTAGTTCTCAGCCACTTTGTTGTGTCTGTTGCCCAAATAATTTCCCAGCTGGTTCAAACTATAGACAGCTACGTATGAGTTCTACATTTCTACACGTGCTTTCGAAGTTCCCAGATGTCTTCATCGACTATTTTAACACTGAATCTATTCTTATGATTGGCAAATTCTGTTATTGATGTACACAAACTTCCACTATACGTTGAAGAACACCCGCGCACTCAATCATCGACATCAATTATATTAAGATTGCTGTTTGAAAAATCACTAACGATTGTGAAATGAAGGATCCCTGGGTTTTGGCATGAGTAGCAAATTAAATTAATAGTTGCCTATTGTTTACATGCTGTGGCAGCCAATTGGGCAGCCGCGGCTCATTTGCTAACTCGTTGCGACACTGACTGGGGATCGGCATGTTCTGATACTATGTTAATGAACCTCGCACTTGTCCTCTGCGCAGGTGGCGTGTGTTGACATGATAGCTAAATCTTCTTGAAGTGCTATTAGACTGATAGCATATTGACCATTATGTTTTATTTGGTAACAGCTCAGAGGTCAGTCACTGGCGTACCGTCTACAATTCCCAAAGACTGTATCGACAGAATCACATGGTGTCCTATAAATCACAGAAAGTCACGCACCTTTCTAATCGTTGTTAAACCTGTCTCCAGATATCGACAACAATGGTTACCTGGACGCGCACGACTTCCACTGCCTGGCGCTGCGCACGTGCGTGCTCGAGGGCAAGGGCGACTGCAGCGCCGCGCGCCTCTCCAAGTACCAGCACATCATGCTCAGCCTCTGGGAGGAGATCGCGCAGCTCGCGGACTTCGACAAGGTCCCTGACTATGTCGGTTACCCACACAAGTACACTACGCGATGTCGGCAACGCTTAGGTGGACGCAATAATGCTATATCTTTGTAGATCGTAGTCTGTAGATGCTGGAAAAACTTCTGCATCCCGGTGATGGTCCGCTTTTGTGTAGTCTCGTGAATGTTTGCTTGAAAAGCCTTACAATAGTTCTTGCGATTTCTTAATCAAGGTGGAAGCGAATTGATATCCAGGATAAAAGTTAAACATGTGAAAATTTTACCTATTTTACAATTTTCAGATTACCAACTGAAGTTTACAAGTTGCCATGTAGAAAAAGTCTTTCAACTTTTTCTGCTTACCCTCCGTGGTATAAAAAATATTCAGTTTCCGAACTGGTGTTCGACATCGACACAACACTCACACATTTAAAACTTGTTTCACACTACAAGAAGATTTTGGATATTATAGTATAGTTACGTATCTTTCACTTTTGACGAATATTACCTTCCTTTCACGACCTTGCTATACAGGGTGTAAACGGACCCTTCACGAAGCCTTCAACCAAGCATTATGTACAGACGCCAGCACATCAAGCTACCCGAAACTGTCAAATCTTCCAAATCAACCTTTAACCTAATGCTTTGGTGATAAAGTTGAAATTCTATTGAAAAAAATTGACAGATTTTAGTAGGTTGATGTGCTGGCGTCTGTACATCAAACTAAGTAACTCTACGCAAAAATGATTGCTGGGAAAGAGGTTTTTATTTAGGTAAAAAATCACGTTTTACGGTAGGACTCAAAACATTGTTGTGTTATGCTGATGGATGCATTGAATAGTACGGGGGTCGTGGAGGTATTTTAAGGAAAGCTATACTTAACATTACAAACTTTTTTTTTTTTGTTAGCCTGTACTGTCTCACTCCTGGGCAAAGGCCTCCCCCGTTCCCTCCACTTTTCTCAGTGTTGCGCCTAAAAAAAACCAAAAACTTGATTAAAAACTTGTACAGTATTTAAAAAAACACTTGTGGCAAAGTTGGAACTTTGACCCCCAATATCTTCGTAACTAGAAGGTTCCCAGGTATGGTCTAGAACATGACGAACAATGACGGGGAGAACAAGTACCCTTCGGCTTCGTTAAGCGTACTTTTACACCCTTTACATATTAGATGTTGTTTTCGTAGTTGCTCTAATTTAATTTTAATACAATCTAAAACCTTAATCACACGCATTATAAGTAGAATATTAATTAATCTAATTTTCACTTTACACACACGCACAGCCACGCACACGCTTCCCGCTTTTATTTAATGGTAACACCGTATAGCATGTTCTCAATGACAAGGACGCTTTTGCAGGACGGTACAATAACGGTCGACGAATTCAAACAGGCCGTGCAGAACAGCTGTGTTGGCCGGAGATATGAGGAGTTTCCTCAGGCCATGAAAGCTTTCATAGAGACTAACTTCAGGATGATAGATATAAACCAGGATGGAGTCATAGGGATAGAAGAGTACAGATACGACTGTGTGCAGCGGATGGTGTTGGAGGAGATTAAAGTGATAGACGACGCTTTCAACTCCCTACTCAATGTAAGTATCTCAAAATTAAAACATATGTACTTTTAGTCTAGATGGTTGCTGGCATCCAGATAAATTTTAAAACACTGCTGAGACGCCCGCGCCTCCTTGATATGCTAAAGTAATGCACCGCTCGCAAAGTCAGTGCTCTGCAATACTCTACCATATTTCCCATCTTTTTTTTCGTAAAGGGCCAGATAATACAGGGAACTGACTGTACATACAGTGTTGTTCTTATTCCTGAAATAATTTTCATTGTGGTAGTTTCTTAGAAAGGACGTGATTCTAAATATCATCTGTCAACCCACATTCTTGTCAAGTGAACCTTTCCTTAAAAATGTGACATTAAAATTTACGTTTCCCAGTTGTCGGACAGCTGGTTCTATTTTAATTACTATTCAGTAATTTCGTTTTAACTGACAATCTTTCTAAGATTTATTTAACTGCCACATAAACGTATCGTAAATTATTTAGAATCTGCAATCATTTGCGCCAATCAATCGTTAAAAGCGGCCAACCAGCACAGAAATTAATCGAGCATTGATCATAAATCTTGACTTGGGATATTAAATCTTTTGTTCTGTCATAATTATGTCCAATAAAACTTAGTTTTCCCGTTTCTTTGGCAAGACAATAGCTCTTCTTAAAATAATTTACTTCCCCAGGAATGTTCCCATCGCCCTTAATAACCGAACGGATAAAATATAGTATGTAGCTGTAAACAAGACGTATGCCAATCACGTTCAAAATATAGATCGTATACTAATATACGCCGGTCTAGAAATACTTATTACCTAGCCATGTGCGTTGGCAACCGATTCTGATGTAAATTGATGGCATTGACATGGCTGAGATGAATCCTCATTGCAATGGCTGAGGGGCTTAATAATGAGCTTTTAACAGTCTCTCACATATCTTAATTATACTCCTATTGCACCTATCCATTACTGGTGCAGGCACGCAGCCAAACCAGAATATATTGGGATTTTTCGCAAGATTGGTTCGAAGATTTTAAGAACTAGCTAGATGCAGATAGATGTATCTGGATCTACATGCAATATAAGCAGTGTTTAGCTCTCAGTTGCTGGTCATTAATTCGCGAATAAATCAAATAACATCTTTGAAGTCCTACAGCGTGTGAAATTTTGTAATGATTTGTGGTGTGCTTACAAATAACACGTCTACGATAACTCGCAGTTATGAGAAAATTATGAATGGAATATTTAAGAGTAATGCGTAAACGTTGTCAATATTTTACGAAACACAAACCTTGCTTTATTTTATATATTTTAAAGTACGACTTTTTTCCTTCCCAAGTCTAGGAACTGAACGATAAAAATATCGTAAAACATATTTTGTAGCATAACCACAACAACAGTCAACTAAACGTCTCGTGCGATATCTTTAGAGACTTAAATATAGCGAATACGCTTCAGAAATAACTACATAGGTAATATGCGTTATAAAAAGCGATAACCAGAAATAAAATTATGCAACAAGACGAATAAAACAATAAAGAGCTTTCTTCCTGGCGCCTAGCCAATGGTTGCGTACGGTCGCGTAGGACATCTTAAAATCTCCTAGTTAACACTTCTTGCACGCATCAAGTCCAATTACTGCCGGGACCACTAGTAAATTGGCAGGCGGACGTTAGTTTATGCTCCCGCGCCTACAGGTGTCTCATAGAAGGAGATTTACCGTGGCGTATGACGTAAGGTATCAACGATTTGACGAGGAGAAACGAACTCAGTAGTGTGTGTTATTTTTGAAGAATATAGTTATATAGCATCTTCTTCGTACTAAATATGCTGGTAGAGCTAACGTTAAATACTTAGTACCTAAGGGTAATTGTGAAAGGTTTACTAGAACAAGAAATATCTACCTGTGGTTGTTAGACAAAGTTAAATCTAAAAAACTTAAAGAACTGCCGTTTAACTACTTACCATTTACAGCGTGTTCACATTTTGGACTTGTGCAAGAGCAGTTTATAGTTGCAGTAAAAGTCATAGCCAAGTTCTAGGCCGACTCCATTTAGTTGGCCATAGATACACATAAGAAAAATTGCTGAAAATAAAATATTCTTCCAGGACGACGACAGAAGGAAAGGTGGGCTGACACTGTCGAGATACCAAGAACTCTTCGCTCAGTTCCTGGGAGACGTTAGCGACAATTGCCAAGCGGTACATCTATTTGGACCATTAGAACTATAATCATGGCCTTACTTAGTTTAGTTAAGGCTTATAGTTATGACTGAGACACCTACCAAACACCACCACAACATTGATGAAATTCTACCAAATAGGTAGGTTTTTATTTCAAACAACATTTTAGACTTGGGAAATCATATACTACATTTTTGTAATATTTATTTTACCAATTAAAGTAATATCTACATTACTGTCTTTCATAGTGCCAAAATTATATTTAATGTTTTTGAACACATTTCAGACGAAAACTTGTTTACAAAATTTCATTTATATTTTCAACGCAGTGCGGAAAACGCGCCAAAAATACACAAACGCTGCGTCGATACTGTTTAAAAATAAACCATAATAATGCTAGTCTAAAATCTGTGATGCGTTCTGAATTACGTAAACTTTCACAACTATATTTCACTTGCGTGATTTGAAAACATCTGTTTATTAATTTCTTGTCGTGATTTATTACATTTTAGTCTTTACAATGCTAGAGATTTGTTTAGATATTTTTATATTCCCGTCCTATACGTTACCTAAATATTAATTTTTGATCATTGTTGTATTTCGTTTTACGTGAATTTTATTTAAGGTGTTTATTGTGAGGTTTTTTTAAGATTTTTGGAATGTTAATTTCCCCTTTGTCTTTTTTTATTTATTGTATGGTATCATTATAATTATATTTAAGTAAAACGAACGAGAAACCATCGGGGTTTCATGCGAATATAATTTAATACTATTAATAAGCAACGGCAGTTAGTTTAATGAAGTTTGTGGGGAATGTGCGGGATATGTTGTGCTCAAACATACAAAATGAATCTAGTCACCACAGTGTTAAAACGTATCCTTAATTTAATTGTACATATTTTTTGTTTACATACCGAAATAAATTGTTACGATCTAAATTATTGTTTGATATACTTACACCCCTTTTATTTTTTTAATAAAGTGTCCAGCCCAGTCAGATCAAAAATAAAGTTTTCCTGGAGGTGATATTAATATTTGCTATTACTACCGGAGTTTAAAAAACACAGCCTGTATAATGGTGTAAATGTAGTTATGTTCCAAAGTCACACCTACTAATGAATGAGATAAGAAAGATGGTAAAATTTAAAATCACTTAAATATTTGAAAGAAAAAGAAAGAAAACATATTTATTTAGCACATGCCACAGATGCACACAACAAACAAATAAAAATAACATAAAAAACAAACTTAAAACTACACAATATAAAACATAAATTAAACAGAAAAAAAAAAGATACAATATTGTGTGCCTCACGGCTGCGCCAAATAGGCCCAGTTCAGCAAACTGCCGAGCAGCTAGTGCCCGACGCTGGTTTTCAACTGGACCCGAGATGGTGATGTGACGGACATAAAACAGTTTTGTTTCTAATTAGGTATGTGTAGGTATGTATGAATAGGTACTTAAATAGAAAAAACTTGTGTATAGTGTTAACAAATAAAAATACGTAGGTACTTATTAATATAAAAAAAAATGAGAAAGGTGCAAGACAAAACAAAAAACCCAAGGTGCATAAATAAATGAATGAACGGACGCATAGAAACATAAACCTGTTTCGCACGTTCCCAACTTGTAAACGCTTTATATCACGAATCCGTGCACTTCGTCGTTCAATACGCTGCAAGCAACCGAGCGCGCTGTACTAATAATATAATTTGTAAGAAGTGAACGGAAAAACTTGCAGATACGATGGCAATTGTGCGGGTAAATAAGGCAAAATATTACATTTCTGACGGAAAATGGAGCCAAATTTTCTCTTTTATTAAAAATTCTATTACACAGATTTTACATACATTGAATGTCTCGTGAAACATAGATTTTAGATAATACGTACAAATTACACTATTAAAAACTTTAAATAGACATCAACTATTTTATTTAGCTCTATATACATTCACATTTTTATACCTACATTGGTAAGTACAATTTACAAAAGGTCGATCGAAAATAAAGACACAAAGGGTATCAGGTAAGGGGTGGTAAGGGGGTAAATTTGAAATTGCTAGAAGACCATTTTGCGTAATTTTTTTACTACAAAATCTAGCGAAAAGATCACACACATATGGTCGAAAATGTATTATTTATGCTTTGATTATCTATAAGACAGAATAGTTTAAAAAAAATCGAAGAAAGCATCTCATGAATATAATAAAAAAAAAACAATAAAAGTTTGTTGAGAAAGGTATTTACAAAAATGTTCGAAAAATAGATTTCACAGAGGTATACATAGTTGATAACAGTTATACTTAGAAGTATTAAGATTTATAAGTTTTGTACACAAATAGTATAGAGTCTAAACTATGAGTTAGGCTGTTTACAGCAGTCAGCTAAAAATAAAGAAGATTCACACGAGGGGTATTGGTACCTTCCAAGTTCCAACTGATATCTTCATGTTAATTTAGTACAAAAAGCTAATTTTTATTCAAGTTACGCTTTCGATCCGCCTTTTTATACAACAATATTATTATGCCATTTAATAACTATGATATTTTATTTTAATCAAGTTATTAATTCGAATTGTTACGGTTTTCAAGGGCAAGAACTGTACATTTCAAGAAATCTGTTTTACCATTCAATTTTTTATATATAATTTATTTGAATTTTAGGTAACATCAATGATGCTTTCGAAGCCAATCGCAATGCTATAATTTCAAAAGCAACTCTTACTGTCTTGACAGATGCAGCAATTTCTTATTTTTAATTTAACATTATTCAAAGTAGAAAATCATTACTGTACAAAATTCATATTGTCCTGAAATATTTCCAATTTTACATTCGCATTATAGTTTTTCAATTTTAAATTTCCAATAAAGCATAGTTCATGTTTCATTTTATATCCATGTTTCATTTTCAGATGAACTTTTTCCTTTCTAGTACAAATATCAATATTCACAATTTAGCCTAAGCTTTAGCGTCAAATTGACTCTCGAAGGCACAGCCCACAGAAAGCTTTGCTAACCTTACACTACCAGTCCAGACATGATTAGATATGACCATTCTACAATAACAGGCTTTTATACAAGCATTTTTTAGTCCCAATAAGATATTTCAACAACGAATTGACTTTTTCTCTAAGTGTTAATTACCCAATTCTCCCCATTTTGCAGCCACCAAATCTACAGCTAATTTTCCAACCAATAAAGTATACATTTCTAAACATTGAAAGCCTTTAATATTTTTTTAAACTAACCTTTGGATAGGTACTCGAGTTCTATATTATATCTAAGGGACACTAGCTACTTCAGATTACAACTAGATTGATTATAAACATCTGACTTTGTCACAATATCCTAGGAATCAGTTTTTCTACGACTTTCTACTGTAACGCGACCATCAGCATGCGTGGTTAGATATCAAGAACCGTTTACACATTACAGTGCAAGCGAATGTGCAAATACATAATTAAAACATGCAAAACACTTTATTAATTCTAATTTTAGCTAATTCATCGCTTGCACTACAGTGTAAACAGGTCTTTATAAGAAGTGTATATTATTATGGTGCATAGATAACCCAGAATATATTAATATTCCCATATACATATATTATTTTAACCTAAAACTTAACCGTATCAGTTACTATGAGAAACATAAATGTAATATCATTCGAAAAGCGATGCACTCAAAATGTCAAACTTTGGTCGATATTCGGAGGTACCTCTTCCTTTAATTTATCTATTCAAAACTATCGATGTTTATATACAAATATACATATTTATACATATACTCGTACATATTAATACTTTAAACATCACTGCCCTGCTTTTGAACGCATGTTAACTTTTGTAAAAGATAATTATGTAGTGATTCGTACAATATAAGTAACATACCGCGCTTTTAGCTATCAATAAGTGAAGTGAATTATTTATTTGCCTAATTCACCTCTCCAGTCTCCATCTTATTTCCCTACAAAATTATCTTTTACGAATTATGTTTTATGCGTCTGCGCTGCAAACCCAAGTTCCGTGTTTGGTGTGCGGGGTCAATAGTTATCATAAATGTTGCGAAAAAAAAATACTCCCTTTCCTAAATACAAACAAATATTTAACTTTTTATTTTCTTTACTTTATTCTATAGTTGTATTTTTCAATTATTAATATGGATAGTTGCATTTTATATTATTTCATTTTTTTGATACTATGATTCCTTTAGAATATAATTTATAAAAATTACAAAGCTCCCAAATTATTTTATAGATCCCTTTATGATTTAGTACAAACTAAATACTTAGACTTAAGATTCTTATTTCTAATGTACCTACATATCACAAGCGAATAGCTATCTTGACGGGTACATATTCCTTCAAACACGCAAGATTTTGTCCACAATATAAAAATTATTAACCTTAAGATTTACACCATAAGGTTGAAAATGGTTATTAGTGATCCGTCAAAACATTTCCAGTCATTTTACATTCCTAACTTACACTATAATTTCGCTACATAGTTCACAGTTCGAGTCCATTGTCTTTCACTATAACAAGCTTAAGATTTATACAATAAAGCTGGACGCCATCTATATTATTCTCAGATCGATGTAACTAAATGGTGTGTGACTCACCGTATTGTATAAATCTTAGTTGACGTATGAGGTTCACATCTCATCGGTGAGGCCGTTGACGGTGCCGCTGCCGGAGGCGCGCGGTTCGCTCGGGGTCTCCTCTAGACTGCCGTAGGTGGGACCGCGCCGCGACTGCACTCGCCAACGTCCCCGACGACGGGTTATGCCTGACGGAACATCAAATTGTCATGACATCCGAGTGGACCAACAGTCCCCTACCGACACAGCTTAGCGACAACATCCTAAACCTCAATGTATCTTCAACAGCTCGACTGAAATTATATTCATGCCAAAGTTTTGAAAACACAGCAACATCTAGAAATGTGACATGAAACACTGCCAATTTATCATGCGGTACATTTAATTTCATTAGACGTGGAAAACAAGCATGGACGAATAGGTGGAGTGATTTCAGAGATTAGATAGGTATATACAACATTTTTAAACTGATGGTTAAGAGTGTAAAATGTCAGTAGATAGTCACGCATGCTTGCTTTACATATTTTGATAAAACTGAATGAATTGGGCTTTCTGTGAAAGCGCACCGGTACTCGGTATTATGCGAACACAGGTGAATGACCAAATGCTCTAAGAATGAAACGTGGATGGGTTCAAGAGCCTTTCAGAGACGGAAAAACAACTTGTGATATGCTGTATATATAATTATGATTGTGAATTTGTCTGTAATATTACAAACAATGTGAAAACCCACCAATAAATGACTCAGTAGATCATTGAGATTAAATATCGATTAAAAACACATGATACCCATATGATTCTGGATTTTCCATATTGATAACGATATCACTACCCAGAATAATCGGTACAATTATGTGATATCTAACACGGATGATACATGTTATCAACTGAGCGATATCAATTAAGTAGATATCGGTATGCAAGTGACTTCCTACTGGTTCAAATGATAAAATAACAGTCAACAGGGCAACACGCACCTGTGCTCTAAAATCTGTGAGAAATAATAATTTATTTTTTTGTGCACAATTTTTTTTAAAGTATTCTTTGAAAAATGTTCAATAAGGCGTTTTAACACGTTAACTGTCTGTGTAAAAGATGCAAAAGTTAATCTTTTTATTGCACAAAACTAGACAATTAATATGTTAAAAATAGTTCTTGAAAATTGAACATTTTTAGCAATATGTGACCATTTTGTGCACTTCAGTCAGTTTTAAACTTGAACAAACTAAGTGATAGTGCTTTTTGTAATAAAAAGTAAATCTTACGTTGTTTGGGGTCGGGCTGAGAAGCTCCTTAGGCATAAGGAAAAAGTTATCAATTAAATTTTGTTATCAGTTGTACATTGGACCTTTACTTCCTAATTCAACCTAGTGATGCTATTTGCTTACATAATGCTTCTAGTATGCTGAATGTGGTGAGCGTCAATACTGAATGATGATGCAGGATTTGTTAGACCATGCTTAAGTGCAAAACGTACTTGATACATTCAACTCTTCAGCAATTACCGTGTGATAGCGCTATATTAGTTTATTTTATGTATCAGAAATGTTAACTTCTTGCCAATTTGCACTTAAAATGAGCTACATGTTTCATGAGCCAACCTATACATGCATAAATTGAATGCATACCTGGCAACACTGAGCTGTGCACTCATACCATGCATAGGTGCTTTACAACTAAAAAATAAAACAAAAACAAATAATTAAAAAAGCATAATTTATTTTTATTATCACAAAATCTGCCTGACAATATGGTGCCTTTAAATACAGAACTATTTCCCTCTAAATTAATAAGTACTAACATTAAGTAGGAGATTCCCATCGTTTGTGATAATTTCATAAACAATTTAATTCAGCATTTGGCATTCACTAAGGAATATATTTGTTTAAATTATAACATTTTATGTTTAGTAGGAACGTAGAGGGCTTAAAGTAATCGAAATCTCTGAAAGATCACAAATTAATAATACAGATTGTACAAAACAAACAAGTCATTGAACTAAAATAAATATCATTTGTTCTTAATTCCATGTCGTTTTACAGTTGTACCTGTAAAGACAGATGCTCCTTGCATTTAAAGCTTTCTATTATTGAAGGAGCGAGTTGCCCAACACCAAGCGGCAGTTTCATACCATTAGTACTTTATTCTTTACCCTTTGTTAGTCAGAATTTAAGAGAAAAAAATAAATAAAAGACAATACAATGTGCTTTACACAAAGCCTAAGTTGTAATGTGGAGAAATTGACCATAAATATGAATGAGACTGATCTCTCCGATGCACTGCCTTCGAATAAAGTCTACAACAGAATGAGTTCCTATGTGATCTTAAATATGAAGTGTATAACATGTATCTTATAAAAACGTTAATCAGAGCACTGGTGTTTTATTCTATAAACATTAATACTGTTAACGACTACACAACACAAAACGTCCACAGATGTCTTGGCAAACCTACACACCGTGAGACTGTCGCTGTCAGCACGTCTGTGGTCTCTACTTGTAGAGTCTAGCCTATGCACACAGAGTATAATTTATTTATTCATCCCTCCCACAAGCTTTCTTAGGAAAAACGTCAATTTCTCACACAAACAATATAAACAAAGATACAAGCTGATTGTCCTAACTTACTCTACCATATAAAGCGTGCAAATAAAATATTTGTTTGTTGATTTTTCAAAATAAATGGAATTCTTTAGCGCCCATTTTATTTTGTATAGATCTTGCGCTAATATCTAATTGCTGCTAATAAGTACAGGCGTAACTAGGATTCAAGAGAAATCGATTATACTTAAACATTTTATAACTGTTTTAAAGAATATTCTCCACAATTATTTCTATATTGCACGATTCAATCCATAATATATTCAAACCATTTTAGTGTTTGATTTATTTTATTTACTGTGCTACCAAGAAGCTCCCTCTTATTTTATAAGAGCTCTGATACCTGTCTAGTTACGCCATTAGTCAATAATTAAAGAAATAAATATTAATTCTATTTATAGTTATTTGCTACCTCACTGCCTTGTTGGCTTAAGTACTGTATATAAGTACGGGATTATCTATGCCTGGTTTTATTTTCGAAGACTGAAATGTAAATCCTAAGAATTCTTGATTAAATTATCTATTTATTAACTACGACGTGTTTAGCGTCTCGTTGTAAATATAAGTACTTTAGCGGTGTGCAAACAAAACAAAGGCAGTGACACAAAATCATAGATATACATCAATAAATAAAAATTAATAAAAAATAAAAATTTAAATTCGAATTCAATAGGAATGATCGCTACCGAAACACATCTAGGAATACAACGATCCATACATGCAAATTACAATAAAAAAAATATTAAATATTCGTGATTCTTTTACACAAAAAGGGTGTCCCAAAACCATTTTGGTTAGAAACCTACCCCTTGCCACGACATTTTCGATTTGAACACTTGTGAGTGAATAGTCCACTACCTCTTAATATTCTGATCTTGCTTAATGTAATAAGTAGGAGGTAGTAAGAACTGCTCGTCAATTAAATAGGTCAAAGTGTATCAAATCGCAAACGCCGCCGTATACAATAAATGCTTTCAACAATATTAATGGGAAGAAAACCATATTCCCGCGCCGACATTTTTGTGACTCGTAAACTGACCAAAATTTAGTCACGACCAAATCTTTGGCGAGAGTAAACAAAAAAAATTGGGTCGAATTTTTGTAATAGTAACATCTAATTCAATTATAATCTCTAATCAATATACTTTTAAGGTTTTGGTCAGTCCCGAGTCACAAAAACGCTCCATAGTGGTAAGGGTATCAGCAGCACTATAATACTATAGGACCTTATCCTGTGCTACTTGAATGTTTGATGAGTCTACCGGACGCATCACAGTCGCAGCACCTTCCCACTTTACAATACACCGATGCGTTAGTACGGGAACTTGTAACGAGAATGAACGGAATCAATCAATGGCAATCATATTTTTTATTTATGTGAAGGCATGGCGAACGATAGCGGATTACAAGGTAACGTTAGGCATTTAAACTGAAAATAATATTTAATTTGAAATACCCGCTTGTCTATTGCCATCAAAGACAATATAGTTTATGAAGACAATATGTTTTTTGTTGTCTACGAACGGGTATTTCAATTAACGGTCTATTCAAAACGCTAATGTAAAATGAGGTCTAGTTACTGAATTTAAAATTAAACTATGATCTAAAATGGTCCATCACGATCGCTATGCCACTATTCTAGGTCAGTGGGTAGTAAGTCCTTTGCACTAGTACGTACGTGTTCATTCTCGCTATATTCAAGTTCACGCGGGAAGCGTTTCAAAGTTATACTGGGTGTATGCGTGTCCCTTCGCATCTCTTACTCTTGTGAGCGACGTCTCGGCGACCGCCACGTCCTTGCCGCGCAGCAGCTGGTTGGCCAGCTTCTGCTTGTTCACGGGCGAACCTGTAACGAGGACTCGAGTCACCTGCCTGACGAACAAGACGCTTCATGCGTGTTACACTCTAACTTATGTATGTAGCAACCTTTTTGGTTAATGTGCGATGAGGTGCGATGGTGAAATGAAATACAAAAGCAAATTGTGTGTATTCGAATTGTGGATTATTGGAGATTTGATTGACTGTCACAGTGATTAGTTCCTTCTCTTATTGTAGTAATCTTACAGCAAAAAATATAAATGATAGGATATCATATATTATTATTCAGATGAAAACTGATAAGCGTGCTGAACAAAATTAGCCGTTGACTATTTCTTAAGTCCATAATCTTCACAAATACAACACCTGTATCTTTGTATTGCACATATCACCACATACAGAGAGTTTCTGTAAACGTTCCTCGCGCAAGCGTCTAATGAAATCACCTCCACGGTTGTGTTAGTAAGGCACTACCCAACGTTAATGAGTTAGAAAAGGCGAAATAAACAAAAAAATATTCACGTAATGTCACTTTTCAGAGCTATAGAATATTATGGCAAAACATCTATCTGCTGAAAAGGTCCAATATACAAGCGAAAGTTTGAAATAAAAATGTGCAGAAACTATAATGTAATAAAAATAAATAAAAAAACGAAGACACTGCATGCAAGACCGTAACGTAACTTATAAAATATAAATAATAGTAATGACGAACACAAATTGTGTGCGGGTGCGAAAACACAAATGTAGTGACGAGGCTTAAAATGTGACATTAGCTCATAGACTAAAAAAAGTCCCAGATGTATGAACGTGGATGAAGTAAGAAGATTATGTCAGGATCATGACTGATGGCGTTCTGTAGATTCTGCCTACCCCCATGAGAAAAAGGTGTGATTGTTAAGAGCGTTTATACAGAAAGTGGGCAACGTCGCAAATAGCTGTCAAATATTTCGCTGTTATTATTAATTTGGCAATATTATTGAATGGAAATAAGAAATATGGCTAACTAGTGAAGTAAAATATTGATTATGAAATGCAATAATTAATATCGTAACACCGAGTATTTAGTTTTATGTGAAAAAAAGTAGTTGGAAAATTTCCAAATGCCTTCTTTACACCTGAAAGGGTTACAACATCAAATTCAGTGTTTTAAATGCAATTCATTATTAATATTCTAGTTCACTATATTTCTTATTTCCATACAGTAATATTGCCAAATTTATTAAAACAGGTAAATATTTGACAGCTATTTGCGACGTTGCCAACTTTTTGAATGAACTCTCGAATAGATAATTTATTTAGCTGAGACTAACGACTATCTTAAAGAAGCTGTTAGGCAGTTCAGTTTTGTCAAGGGATTGATGCAAACGCGCAAGCTATAGAGCCCTGACTCCTGGTTGGAACATGATTTGATACCGGCTACTACAATGGGGGCTATCGCATATGAATTCGCCGCTAGAGGCGCTGGTGTAGCGCGAGGTCTCCGAAATGTCAGATGTCATAAGATCGATGTTCGCGCGTTGCGTGCCGTTTTATCACGTATTTTTACTAACATTCACGATTGTGGTCTAGATTGATCCATTCCTGATTAATTATGACTTGGAAATTTTAAGTAGCAACTTAAGATCTTATTTGTTAGTCTTTGGAGGTAAAATGATTTTTAAATGTTTCATGCTTGATAATTTTAGGGAGAATATTCTAAATAGTTATGTATCTGAAGTTTACACTATGTTGTTATGCGTAATAAAATAAACTTATTGGTAGTTTAAAGTGTAAAATAGAATTATTGTCAGGACCTCACTCGACAGTGGCACCATCTGGTGAGCTCAAAAACGATAGCCATCATTAAAAGTGGGTGATTTTTGTGGTTGGAAGGTGAATGGTTAAAAAAAAACCTCATTATGTTTCTTAGCGATTTAGCTATCAACTACCTTTAACCTTAATAATATTATGAATGTGAAAGTCAGTTGGTTTGTCACGCCTTAACGGCAAAAAGCGCTTCGATTACATTTGGCACAGGGATAAATCACACCTGGGTTATAAGGTGTGCAAGTCTAGTACAATCATGAGCATAATTAGCACATACTAAGCCTCGTCACAGGCACTACGTTACAGAACACTTACCGATATAGCTGAGCATGACCGGCAAGAAGATCAGGCCGTGAGCTGCGCCCAACACTACGATGCCCAGGTACATGCGGAAGTAGAACACCTGCAATCGTGTGAACGTTGTAGTGGTTGTTATAATAGGGAGTACATATTCATCATTTACCATGGATGAGTTATTATACATTTATGCTGAGACGAAACGTAATTATATATGATATGATTAAGTTTCGACGTTATTTATTCATGTTTTTAATCAGGCAGGAATGAGAGCTGAAATAAATATGTTGGTATAAAAAGTAAAGGTATAGGTACCTGGAAGATCTGACTCTTGGCGGTCCCCAGCACGATGATGCCGCCGAACTTGGTGAGCGTGATGCCGGACAGCACGGAGGAGCCCATGCGCGTCAGCGCCTCCGCCGCGCGCACCACGCGCGACCCGCCGCCCGACACGCTGAACGCGTGCACCACGTGCGAGCAGAACTCCACCGCGATACCCACCGCCATCACCTACGGGCACAGCAAATGTCACAACACGGCTCGACCACTAACTCTTTGCTTATGCCGATTTTAACCCGAACATAAAGGCGCCTTCTATGGAGCACAACTAGCTAAGTCGGCCGATGAGCCCCTTTAAAAGCTGGCACGTGATCGATCACATTTGATCCGCCGGCGTGGTTTGACATGAAAGCTGACGCTGCACGGAGGCGAGTCCCCGCTGACCCCGAATGGAACCGGGGTCAACAATTGAACGTGCTTCCTGAGGCACCAAGATGTGTTGATATGTAATATAATGTATGATCCAATGGTCCATCCGCCTACCAACAGACCGACTTCGGTGAGTCTAGGCAGTAAATTGATATATTACTAAGCCACAAGCCCCCGCCACATTTACAAGATGGAAATCAAGCAGATAACCCATCTGATAGTAAGTAATTTCTGCCTTAAACAAACCCGAGGCGGTGCAGCTACGGTACCAGAAACAGACAAGCAAAGAGTGAATGAAACTCCCCCAATGCTCATTGTCTCAGTAGGACAATATTTTGTCTTACCTATATAAAAGTAAAATGTTACGTACCAAGTTAACAAGAGACACAGCATTGAGACTGATGCCCCACCAATACATCACTCCGCCGAGATTCACCACGATCATCGTGATCGTAATCACCACCACCTACAAACAAAAATATCATTGTTTCAAAAGACCTGCTATCAAACTCTCATGTATCTGTGAGTCGGTAATTTCTAAACATTAAACTTTTTTTTTAAATTATCTTTAAAAAACGACGAATAAGAGACGTGCAGAAATCAACCAATCACATTAGTTGAAATCTACATAGCGTCTTCTTATCTCTCCAATGATTGGTCGAATATTGCACGAATCCGCAACGCTCCACTCGTTTCCGCTATTATGGCAACCCGGCCTAAGTTAACTAACTTTTAAATAACTGTATAATACTCACCAAAGCCGAAAACAGATCGAAGCCCATCAGCAAGAAGGTCACAATGAAGATCGACAGTACCGATATGCCCATAGACTTCAGCGTATCAGGCCACATCGTCAGATACTGCTCGTAGAACACATAGAACACCGAGTACGGGAACACATTGATAGTCGTCGTATTCTTCCCCTGCTCTCTCAAGTTCCTGTTCAAAGTCTCTGTGAGATTCGCTGCCACGCTTCTAGCGCCTTTTAGAGCGGAGTAGTAATCATGGCTGGTCTTCAAGACGGTGTGATATCCTTGGTAGTAGGTAGCACCGACTTGCGCCTGAGTTCGGTTCAGCATGTGGTAGTTGACAGCTTGGCCGTAGGCTGCGTGGCCTCCCTTGATGCATCCGTTAGGGTCGGGGATGTCTTGCAAGAAGAACGGCACGTACTTCCTGAAGTCGTACTCGTCGGGGCGCTGCTCGTTGCCCGTGAGAGGGATCTGGCAAGCCTTGCACGGTGCGCCTTCTGTGGAGTGGATTGTCGGGTGAGATTTTTGTAGTGTGTGGATAAATGTGATAAAGATAAGACCTGTAATTCGTTGCCACAATGCTAGTTCGCTATTAAGGTTTTCTTAAAACACATTTCAGGTAATAGTCCAATTACGGATCAAAGTCCTGAGTGAAATGAAACAGGTATAATTTCATGGACATTAATCATTACGTATTGTATTGTATAACGGGCTGGTTTCCGCAACTCCACGTCAAAGCGCGTATTTTGCGTGCAAAAATTATCATTGCGTAATTTGATAAATCATTCATGGTAGATTTCAGTTTTTCAGCAAGTTGCAACAAGACGGAGACTATAGATAGTCTAAACTATAGGCAAGTTTGCAAACTCAAACTCAACTCTTTTCTTCGATTTTCAACATTTACGGTGTTATAATTTGATAAACAACATACAGGTTAAAAATAAATAAGGTAGCGAAACTTTATAGGCGTGTTTTAGAAAACTAAACAAAAATACCAAACTCATAACCTAAAACGGTCGTTGACCTCGTAATAAGCTGTAAGTATAGATTTTGAGGTAAGTTTTATTTCCATTAGAAATATCGATACCCATTTCATCAATTAAGTTTCGCCAAATTAATTTAACCTCGATTTTGAAACACTATGATCGTTAACAATACTTACTGCTGCTAGGACAGAAGCTGGAGTTGGACGGGAAGTACTTGCAGCAGTCGCGAGGCAAGGAGGCCCAGTCGAAGAAGTCGTCCAGCCACGAGTTGGGCGGCTGCGCTATGTACGTCTCGTTGGGAGTCTTGTACGCTGTAAAAGAGAGTACATCATGTTAATATACTGAACTTCGCAGAGTGCAATCTGCAATTGGAAGCCTATATCCAGCAGTGTACTGCTGTAGGCTGATGATGATGAATTCTGTAGGTATAGGAAAACTGCAACCGTCGAACATGAGATTCTTGGTTCAATTCCCAGGTGTTATCAGTAATTCCTCAACCCGAGCTTAACTTATGCTACATTTGTGACATTTCACCGGATTTGTTGAAATTGTGACAGTGTGGTGTAACACACAAGTGAAGCTGCACGCAATGGTTATAAAGCTAATATGGTCAGAATAAATCTTATTGTTTCTGTAAATGCTTTTTTTGTGCATAAGTCGTGTGTGTGAATATCAATGAATATCTTACCGGCATACAACTGCATAGAAACACTATCAGGTCGACAAAACCTTGTTCCGCATATCATATTCTGTGTTTCCAAGTCCGAGTAATTCAATCCTTCCGTGACGACGAAGTACACTGGCGGGCCGATGTTGAGGTAACGGTTCAAGTACTGGAAGTATTTCAGCTGGAAGCTGTCCTGGGGCATCGAGAGTTCCTGGTCGAGGCCGATTTCTATGTGAGGTGCCACCTGGAAGGAAACGTTTATTTAGATATGTGGTAGTTAGTATCCCCATATATTAGGATCCCCTAGTAATTTATTTACTTCAGTACAGGAGAACCAAGAGCTAATATAGCAGGAAGCAGTCGCTTGTGCGCAATTCCTTTTATAAATACAAAATAAAATCTGTTGATAGTCCAAATTTATTTGGGTGGGCGTAGCATGTCTTCTTCTTCCATACTACTTTGATTAGTCATCCCAGTAGTCAACGCCTTTCTACCCTATTATCTTTTTAAGAATATAATACGGCAGCTTAGTGGAAAACATAATGTCCAACGTATACTCACGGCGACGGAGGAGCAGAGCCAGGCGAAGAACACGATCATGACGGACGCGCGCACCTCGCGCTTCATGAGGAAGGGCACGTAGAGCTGCCGGAACACGTTGTACAGCGCGCCCTCGCCGCTCTCCGCGCCGCTCTCCGCCTTGCTGCCTTGCACGCAGCAGAACACGTCGAACCTGGAGACCAAGTTTTTTGTACTCATTACTGAATTACATTATATTAGATAGCAGGTGTTCTGTGGTTCCTGCCAACCCCTATGGGAAAAAGGCGTGAATTTAAGTACCAGGTGGAAGGGTCGGTGTCCCTTCCACCTTTCACCTGTTTTTTTCAGAAGAGTTAGGCACAGTAGTACCTACACCCACGTTTCGCCAGTTATGATCAGGTCTCACAGAAAAGGGGGCGAGTCTTTTGTTGATAATTGATATTGGATGGCAAAACAAACTCTGAGCCACCTGATGTTGTGTACTCATGGAAGTTGGTGTAATAAAAGACAAACAATCTCAACTCAAAACATGTATAAACTAATCACATAATGTCAATCAGAATCAGTAGCAACTAGAACAATCAAAATCCAACATCATCTAACCGTTTTGGCCCCATTCTTCAAGTAATCCAGGGCACTGATTAGAATATGTACCACTGAAAATATAACGGAAACTAAATTACGTCTGAGCATTACGGTTTCATTTTACTTTATCGCACTATCTAAAAAATAGTCTTACCTGTTAGCATTTTGTCTGTGAGTATCAATAGCCAGTAGAGCCACAAAGCAGGTGACTTGAAGCAAGAAGTCCACGAGTAAGGCGGCGCCCGCGTACAGCGCGAAGGCGCGCACGGCCGGCATGTCGGACAGCGCGCCCAGGAAGAAGCACACTGACTCCGACGCTGATGTCAGGAACATTGATGGACCGACTTGGCCCAGGCTGTAGGAGAAATAAGATTTAAGATTATTAAAATTTATCATTTAGAGAATTACTATACAGAAAACCATACAATATTAAAGCCACTGTCTCAGCCTTAAAGCACACTGAATGGTTCGACAGTCTGTTCGCAATAACTAAGCCTTTTGAAAAAATCTCGTCAGACAACAAACCAATGGCGTAGATCTTTTATCTTTATCTTATCTTTTTATGAAAAAGGGAGATTGGAGCACCGAATGGAGGGGTTTTTTAAGTTAGTGTATCTTTTAGAGCCATAATGACTTAGATATATTACAGGAATAACCATGTTACACCAAATTTTCCATCTCTTGTGCGTGTGTATTCAAAATAATTAGAAAAAAGTTTAAAACTCACGTCCTCCCAATATGTTCAGCAACAGACTCATTAGGCCTCCTGCCCTCCCTCTGGTTGGTCTGCACCAGGATGAAGATATTGTCGACGCCCACCGCCAGCACCAGAAAGGGGATCACCTCGATGATAATGAGCGTGGCCGGTACGCCCGCGAACCCGAATATGCCCACTGAGCATACCACTGACGCGAGGACGATGAATACACCTGGGGGAAGAAATGGGTTGTTGAAACATGTATGTAACGAAGGTAAAAAAAACCGGTCTTTTTGTAAGTACACACGTGTCCTGGGGGCAGGCCTGATGGGACCGACCGGGACGTATGTGTAGCACGCCTGATATTAACCTTTGGTATGCCTGGAACGTAGATCTGCATATTAAACTCAAGTTATCTAAAAAAAAAAAACGCGTGATGTCGTTTTGTCGTGGATTCGCATTCCGACAGTATAATCGAATTGCGTGGATCCACGTTCCTGGCATACCAAAGGTTAATATAAGTATAAATACCAATAGAAAAGACAACAAGCAAAACCTCATTTTGCTGTATTGCTATGTGGCTAATTAGCAAACATGAATAAAATGTATTTTTAGACAGTTGCTCTTTAATTCCTATGATTTAACTGTCTATCATTAATTAACCAAAAAGAAAGTAATAAAATTCAAGAAAGAAGTAGAGAAGAAAGTCATAAACAAAACTCACCTCCAAGTCCCAAAGTAACTTTACTATCAATCAACAGTCTTGAGAACCCAGTAAACCTTCCGAGAGAGATAGCAATATACGCAAACATGATGAAGTAAGACACCAATATGGTCGAGATGTCGGATTGCGACTCCCGGTCGAGTTCGTCTTCGATCGAACGTTCCGAAGTGTATGCGATGTCCATGTACGGCGGCATTTGTGTCTTAGTGTAGTTCTCCATGAAGTGGATGAACTCTTTCTCCCATTCTAATGCCGGTTTTAACTGGAAATAAAAGGAGATTGTGGTAATTGACAGAGATAATTATTTGTATGGAGCATAAAGGCTTTCTCCAAACAGGCGCGATACTACTTCGAGACACGACTTAGTACATTTATATGAAGTTGTTTGCGACTATACACGGGTTGTGTGTAGCTATTCGCCTGTCTAAATAAAGCGGTTTGCGAGATACGTAGAAGAAGCCAAGTCATGCCGCCCCCATGCACTCTTTAAGTTGCGCAACTACGCGCGTAATAAGCGCGATTTGGTACATTCGAGGCACCTTAATGCGTCCAGTGTTATGAGCTTAGTCGTGAATGAAACGTCTTAACACACAAGATTCTCGTAACCCGACATGTAGCGCATTAAATCGCGGCTATTTGGAGGAGCCTTCTTCTAACGCAATGGGTGATTTTGGCGATGGTACTGCAGGACCAAAACCCAAGATAAGAGAAGAAAAAAAAAGCGTTCAAATGAGAAATGACCTCGAACAAAAATTTTGTAAAATAAATTAGGGTGAATTTCACCAATGACAATGAAAACGATCGGCACATTTAACTTAAACTGCCTTCAAGAGCTGTCAGTGTTATCATTACTATGCAATATTGACACTGACAGCTCTTGAACGCAGTTTAAAAGTGACGATCGCAATGTTTCATTGGTGAAATCCGCTCTTAGTTGGGGCTGAGATTGGAAACCCGTTGATTTTACGAATTAATACCACGTCGTATTAATGCACCAATCGATAAAGTCGCTGACGGAGCTCCGTGTCAGCGACTCCTGCAACAGTGTTACCGAGATTAATCAAAGGAAATGGAAATTGGTCACAATTTTCTTTAAGACTACGTAGACGTTTGTTCTGTGAGAAATCCATCGCAATTATCTCTGGCGTCCTTTCAAAAAGCTGAATAGACCACTTATACTGTAAGTAACAATTCGAAACATGCATATTTTATTTTCATATTTTCGGGTTGGTCCGAGAGTAGAAGTTGTCTATATTACTCCCCCTTGAAGGTAAGTCTAACTACATACACCATTTTACCAGTAATATTAGTTTAATTACAGTAGTTTCACAGTTATTATGCCTTTTGACTGGGACTGTATATTTATCCTTTTTTTTTTGTCTAAAGGCCGACGAGTCTTATTAACGGGCAGGTTCTGTATCAGCGTGTTTTATTACGATGTGTTACCTGTTCCTTATCGTGCTTATTGTTGACCAGGAGGGTGATGATGAGTGCCGTGGCCTCGTGGAAGCGCGAGCGCTTGCCGAGAGCCTCGCCGGGCGCCAGGAACCCTCCCAGCGCGACGGCAGGCAGCACCGGCCCGCGGTACGAGCCCAGGCAGTCCGGTAAGAACGGGTTGCTATATGCACAACAAAACACCAATCAAATTGTGAATGGTCATGATTACGGGGAGATTTTTTCAACGAATCAAAGGTACTGCGCTGTACATATACTACGGCGTAATACAATTTTGGGGTCAAAAATCCAGTACTTACGATTAAAAACAAATGCCGTGTGATCCAAAAAATCCCAAAGAAAATACAGTTTACTACAGATTAGCGCTGTTTCAATGTTAGCTCTTGAAATGAAAATTCACCTAAACATGTTAACATGTTAAAATTCTGAGTTAAGCTCTCCATTGTACATAAGCTATGTTATTGCAATTTGTATGTATATTTTTTTGTGGTTTTGTGTGCAATAAAGAATAAGAATAAAAATCTTTTGACGGTTGAGAAAATTTTTGCTTTCAGGCTGCATTAACACCGACAGTAGTTTAACATGACTAAATATCAGCGAGATTATTTTAAACGCTCGTAAATAAGCAATTTACACCACACAATATTACTAAAATAGATAATTACGCAAGTCTTACCCAGAGCACTTCAGTATAGTATCAAGATATTCGTTATCCTCTTCCAGAGCCTCAAAGTTGTCGATATCGTTCTGCCACCAGCCCCACACAGACTGCACCACGCAGTCGTAAGGGTTAATGGGCCCGCTGAACGATGACGTCAGGGGAGCGAAGCAAATGTCCTGGATACCTGTCTTGTTGCCCAGAGCTGTGGAATAAAATTGCATATTATAAATCATATTTATTACTGTAAGTTGCTTTTTGAAGAAAGAACCACAGTTTTGAGGGGACCCTGTACATTGGTTTTCTTATTCATTATTGGTTTATACTGGTGGTTAATTTGAGTTTTCTTTCGATACATAAATAAATCACACGACGCAGGATGCTAACGACGTCTTAGGACCTTTTTTACTCAACATTCTCCTGCCCTTTATCCCAATTTATTTGAGGTCGGCGCAGCCTGTTCTTCCATACTCCTCTATTACTCGCCATCTCCTATCTAGCCATATCATCCTTCACACAGTCCATCTATCGTTTCTTTGGTCTTCCTCTACTCTTATAGCCATCTAAATTCATACACAACATTTTCCTCATTCTTCCGCATACATGTCCATACCACGATAACCGATCACCACACAAGTTTTCAGTCACCGGCGCCACTTTCAGACTTTTTTACCATCACTCAAAAATGAACTAAACCATTCCCGCTGAAATAGATATTAAAGTATGTGGTAACAGTATCTAAATGGTTGTTCAATGAAAAGAACACCTTTATACCGTTCAAAAATCAACTGAAACTACATACAGCTAAAGTACATAATTAAATTCGAGTAACGGACACTAGATTTTGTTTTCAATGTTTCTTACCCATGATTCTGTTCTGTAAGTCCAGCACGTCCTTGAGGAAGGTCGCGTTGAAGACAGGCCCAAAGCTGATGTCTCCGTTCGGAGTGGTGTACTCGATCTTAGGCAGGCCTTTGGACGTGATGATCAACATCTCGGTTCTGGGGACAAATGTGACATTGTATATCTGAAGTGTGGCAGTGAAGCTGTACTTTATTATAAAATTCTTATTAAACTGAAGACTTTATGGTACTTTCTACCGATAAAGCGGAGAAATTATAACCAATTAGCTTATGACCGCGGTTTCGCCCGCGTGGAGTTCGGTAACTGTCCCACGGGATCGTACTACCGATATTAAAAGTATTATATGTGTTAATCCAGGTTATAAACTATATGTGTGGGGATTCGGATTAAATTTGTCATCCAAATCCGTTCAGTAGTTTTTGCATGAAAGAGTAACAAACATCCATCCTCACACACGTTTATAATCCTCTAGTTTGCCTTTGTGGATTGACGTCCGCAGCGACTAACTAGAGAAAGATACTTTTAAGACAGTTAAGGCTGTTGTTAAGCATTAAAACGTTTAAACCTGAGTCATTGATCGTAAAAGAGCAAAATGTAACACAAAACCGTTGCTCACCTGTAGAAGGGTTCAAAGTGCGAGTCGAAATATTCGCGCTCGACTCTCGAGCGTGAGGTGGGAGACGCCCACAGCTCCACCGGGTTCGTCGTCACGATCATGTAGCTGATGCCGTGCCCCAGACCCACCACTACGCACAGACCTGGGGGAACACAAATAAAGAACAATTTCAGTATTGCCTTAAGTCGAGTTTGGCTTAAATATGTTCCCGTCTCTGTCTCGCAATTGTAATTTGACAGTTGTGCGACAGTGACAGGAATAAAGCTTAGCCAAAGTAAGTGCTTATAAAATGTTTGGGTGATCTTTTGGAACGTTGCCATAATCGGAACTATCGCAGCAGTTTTTTTTTCAAGTACCCGCCGTCAACGTTATTTCGTCGGACACCTGTCTCACCGCCGGGCAATTAGTGAGAAGCAAGTAGATTTGGCAAATATAAAAGAGTTGATTGTTTACAAAATTCTCGATGACGGTGTGGACACTCAGTGATCAACTATTACTTAAATCTTATCTTTATCCATTACTTTACTTTGTATCTATCGCTCGTTTCTTGAGCGAGAAAATAGTGGTTAGCTAGTAGCTTCCTGATTGGCGGTGAGAAAGGTACGAAAGTCTGTAGCTCTATAAGCCAAGCACTTACCAACAAACAGCACAATCCAAGGTCTCGAGGCCATGAGCGTGCCCCACCACTGGAAGAAGTCCTCCATCCTGGTCTCAGTCTCCGCTCCAAGCTTCTCGAAGAACGACGCGTCGCCCACGCCGCCGTCCGGCTGGTCCGCCCAGCCCGCGGGCGGAGGGTTCGTGGTCATCTCTTGGTTGTTTTCCGATGCTACACCTGTTTAGTAAAGTATATTAGTTCTTGGATTTGGGATTGCGGAACGATATTGCTCGGAAAAAGTGGCTTTTTATAAAAAGAAAAATAAACTATTTATTTCCACAAGCATTCGTAAAATTATTACATAAAAAATACCCTTTTATTGAGGCAAGATTACGTGCGCTATCCATTCACATTTATGTTACTCGCCCACAGGTCTTTGTCTGATATTGGACCCACACGATATAAAAACGTAGCTACTGAGGTAGCTACTTTATCTAAACGGGCTCTTCGGGTTTTACAAGCGAGGTTTTATTTAAAAAATTAAGTGATTGTGTGTGTGTGAACAAATCAGCACCTAACCAATAGGTCAGAATATATTAAACAGTCAAACTTTATGAATTTACTTTGTTAGCCACTTTTTTAGAGTAATACCTAACCGCAGTACAAGCTTAACAAAAAAGTCCATGCATTGGTCTATATTTGTATTCTTATTCTTATTTCTATTTTTATCATTAATTAAAATAATAAGTCCCAAAAGGCTTTTGACTATTTTACATGCCAAAAACACACACATCACTCCCAAAAACAATTAACTATTGTTGGAATTAGGTTGTCATATCCCCTATTAGTAAAATATGCATAGACTTTTCTTAAACATTTAAATACAAGACATCACTTAATTGGGTAGTTGCACCATTAACCAAAAGTTTAAATAAAAAAGTTTCGATTAATTGTATCCAATTAACTGTAAAATTAGATTTTTATTTCCTTTGAAATTAATAAATATTCGGTCATTGAGTTTGTAAATTAGTGACTTTGAAGGTTGCTATGCAGAAAAATATCTATGGTGGTTCCACAGGGTTTTGACATCTCAAAAAGGGCAATTGATTAGTTGTGCAACTACCGTATTTCTCAACACATACAAATACATACTTTTACCTACAGACAAAATACAATTTAAGACAAATACAAAATACGACCAAGTTTATGTATTAAAAGACATTACGTACGAGTACATACAAAGATGAATTACATAGAAGTGTATGTGGTTAAATAGAGACAGAAATACAAATAAAGCATGTGTTATATAAGCTGAATACTTTCAATAACGTTTATCAATAAAATAAAGAAGGCGACAAAAACTATTACCTACCTAATTTAAAAAGATTAAAAAAATACACATACAGACTAAGAAAAATAAAAGCATTTTTGTAAGAAGTTTTAATGGGGATTACCAATCTTCTGAATTTTAGAAGTTTTTGATAAAAATTAGAATATAGACCTAAACCAATACAATCATGTTCAAATTGTGTTGCATACAATGTATGTTATAAAAAGTATTTTTTTCAGTAATTTGTGTAGTAGACACGTCTTCCTAATGATTTGAAAAAATTTGATGGTTTTCATTTTAATAATTTTGAAAAAGGGTTAGTTTTACAATTTTCCCGATCGGCGAGTTCAAAGCACCCCTTTGTATAATCAGGCGAAGGAGAAGCAACGTGACAGCCGTCAACTTATGTGCAAGAAAACATTTCAAACTACTAGCATTCACCTTTAAAATACACACTACTACATGATGGGCACTAAACAAGTCGCCCCATGACATTAATACCCATCTTTAACACGCTGGTTGCATTTAGTGATAAAATATGCATTTTATGATTGTGCCACTCGCGAAATTGATTACCACACAAGTAACAAAAATCCTATATTTCAGTCCATATTGCATTGCCATGCTTGATTGATGTGCATAAATGGGAAACGATAGTGTAATGTGACTGTTATGTCCACAGACTTAAGGTTTAAATTATAACGTGCTATCGTGATATGCAACTATACTACTACACTATACTGCAACTTTACTAAAACAATTAAAGGTAGCATGCCACAAATTAAATGTATTTTTTTTTTTACATAGCCATTTAAAATTACAGCCAATCGCACGTGTATAGTAACATTATTTGTAGTTCAAGTGTCTATCGGTTATACTTGAAGCCATCCCCAACATAACTGGGAAAAGACTAGGAAGTGTTACTTCTACTGTCGTGCGGTTGACCGTAGCTTTGTACGGTATGAGCATGTGAACAAACACAGAAGCTGCGTGTAGTTCGTGCGGCGTATGGCAGGTACGTACTGGAGCGGTGCGAGTGCAGCGGACTGGTCTCGGGCCCGCCGCGCCGCCGCGCCTCCCCGCCGCGCGCCCACCCTTCTGTCCCAACACCACCCAACGTTACGTCACCTCACAACCCCGACTACCTTACTCACTACTACATACTAACTAGGGGCTTATGTCACCAATGGAATTCGGCTAAGGATGCCATCGCGACAGACGTTGTTCTAGCGTAGGCGTACGTAGAACGTATACGCTGCGTAACAGCGACGAGCGGTGTATTTACGCAGCATCTACGCGCCGCTAGTACCTACGCTAGACAATGTTTAGTGCGAAGACACAAACCGATGCACCGTTGGATTAAAGGAGATCATTCGACATTGATAGACTTTAACGACTTCATAATGTAATCAGTTAGCAAATGGATGTTCTGGTGCCGCTTACCGCGTATTATGAAGAAGTTACAATGTTGTTCACTAGTAGTTTAATTTCACCATGTGTGATATTGGGTGTACTGGCGAATGTTATGAATCTGACTTTTACATGGGGAGGTAACTTAGATGAAGATTGAGTCACTCATAATATTGTCTCGTCAATAAGGTAGTATAGGGTAACTTCAAACTTTTACCTAACTTCAAGAGGCTTAGGGTGTTACCACACCAATCGATCAATCGTCGATCGATGCCAGCGATCGATGGTACAAGGGATGAGTCGACGTCGATCGATAGTTTCTCTCTTTCGACTAATAAATTCTACCATCGATCGACGATAGATCGATTGGTGTGGTAACATCCTAAAACACATTTCATTATTTAGTCATGATACCATTTCCATACCATTATGTATATTGTTATTTATACCAGAGATACGAACTTAAAAAAATATTAATATTTTAAACATCCGAGGCCAATTTCCACCATTTTTTGGATAAAATATTCACGTCTTTATTAGGACATAGTTTCACTAATAGTTTATTTAAGGAGTATTTAAAACTAATCATAGGTCTAGTAGATATTGGCCTCAGATGAATAAAAACTAAATATACCCTACACTTTGATTATAAACTACACACTTTGATTTATAATCTATACACTAGCGTTGTTATCCACAACCCTCTCCATTAGCATTTTAAATTAACTTTATAGTAATTAGAAGAGCATTCCGAAGAGATTATGAATAATATTCTATTTTAAGTTATGCTCCAACACCTTATCAATTGTTATAATAGGATCAAATATAATTTATGTATGAGAAACGAATAAATAACCTTAATAAGTATACCATAAAGTACATAATGTATTGAAAATACAACACTCGTGGAGGGATTTATCGTGTATAATTTATGAAATATGACTGTGTGGATGACTTGTAGCGGTATAATAATGTATTGATATTATAAGTTTCTTATATGTTTTCTTCTGTTTTACGGTTTCCTTCCAACTCATTTATTGGATACTAGCTGTTGCCCGCGACCTTCGTTCGCAAAAATATTACTTCCCTTTTTGAATCGGATTTTGTTACCATTTCAAGGGTTTTAATTTTGTTGCACAGAACCCTATTATTTTTCTAAAATAAAAGTAACCTATGTTAGACTTATAACATCAGCAAACTGCCAGTAAAAATCCCGTCAAAATCGATCCAGCCGTTTCGGAGATTAGACGGAACAAACAGACAGACGGACAAAAATTTAAAAAAAAAAGTGTTTTTGTTATAAGTGCCGTACACATTTTCATATGCATTCAGTAAAAAGCTTTTTTTTAATATTACAAACAGACACTTCAATTTTGTTTTATGTTTATTCTTAACTTATGGTAAAAGGCATTCAAATGTTTTGAAGTCTGAATACTTCTAACATTTGAACGGATCATCAATTCACACACTAGCGTTTTCTTGTCCATATCTCTGCGATTTGAGGCTGCAGCGAGCTCACAGATTCATATACATATAAATAAACCTAATGTGTAAGGCAGCGTTTCCACCAAATCTGAAAGGACGAGAGCGGTGTGGAGACGTGCCAGATTCGACCAATCGCGGGAGAGACGAGAGAAGCTATGTGGATTTCAACCAGTTTGATTGGTCGATCCCCACACGACTCCTCTTCGCCCCTCTCTTCTTCGCTTTGGTGGAAACCGGTCCTCAGGGTTCTAAGTTCAACTACCTTTTACTTCATTCGTAATTAAATACTAACCGACAACATTCTCCTGAGGGGTACAGCAGAACACTCCGCTAAGGAACAGCGTAGTGAAGATGATGAACACAATCGCCATGATGACAGCGTACCCGTCGGCGCCCATGATGGTGAAGGGCGCCAGCGCGGGCGGCGGCGGCGGCGGCGCGGGACACGACTCGCTGCAGTCCAGGCACGAGCAGCCGGGCTGGCCCTGGGGACACCGATATCATTACTTACGATCCCAACAACATTAATTTTTCCTAGCTAATATTAATAGAAAGAAATAATCTGGCCAAATGGGATATCATCGACCCGTCCCAAATTCAATGTCAGTGTGGAGCCCCTCTGCAGGATATGCCCCACCTCCTTTGCCCATCCTGCACAGCACCTTCAAAGATTTAAATGAAGCCAACGACAGAGCTGTGCAGGTGGCAATGTACTGGTCGGGTATTATTTGAGTCTATCGACACGCAAAGAAGAAGAAGATAGCAGTCCGTCCGTTAATAGCGGCCACGCTGGAACTGAGACTAGCCATCGGAGGCACCAGCCATCAGACACGGGAGATATTATACTGCCTGCATTTTTTACCATCAACTTCTACGGGTACTACTGAGAAATTCCTGATGAAAAACCCAATAATAATTTTCTTGACCCCGGAGGCTGAATTTAGACCAACGAAACAGTATTTATTATTAGTATTATTTTATCATCACCTAAGTAAATATTATTTATTGATAGCCTTTGTCTGCTTCCGTACACGCTACTGTTAATTACATAACAATATCATAACATAGACTACGATCTCATCTCATTACGATTACGATTGTTTGAAGATGATTTTGAAAACAATCTTGGATTCGTATTTGATATTAGCAACGCCACATCAAAAGGCATGATCATACTGATTTACGATCATCTAATAGCCTACCGACTGCGATATAATATCTAATCGATTCGATAAGAATCATTCTTATAAAGGTCAACAGGGTGATCAGATGTCAACTGATAAAGCTATGGCGTCTGCAAATAGCCGGGAGCGTAGCTAGAAACTGTATACTTGAAACAGTTGTTTTTTATACTAAATAGGCTTGCATTTGGCCGCAACTCGTCTGATATGTTGGTCCATCAGGGCTGATTCATTACAAAGATGCGAACAGTACTCCATGCACGATCGAAGTTGAGCTTGGTATAATGTAAGCAGCTGATCCGGCGCGGCGGAGTTGTAGCTTGTTTCAGTCAATCTGTTTTACCAAGATCCTAATGGAATCTCCCTCCATTCACGGAGCTGCCTTGGGCAACATCATCATCTGCTTAGACTTTCCAACTATGTTGGGGTCGGCTTCCAGTCTAACCGGATGCAGATGAATACCAGTATTTTACATGGAGCGACTGCCTATCTGACCTCCACAACCCAGTTAGTACTGGGTAATACGATACCCCTTGGTAAGACTGGTTGTCAGACTACCTAACGACTGTCAAAGATCTACATATGACACCCGGGTCCAACGGCTGCCTTGGGTAACCTAAGTCTTAAACAAAAAATTACTCACGGGAGGTCCTTCACTGCAGGGCCTCGTCGCAGGATCGTACGGCGTCAGCCCATGTTCAGGCACCGGGTCACTGACATAGTTAATCTGGAAGGGCGCGAAGTTGGCCACGTCCCCCATGAACTTGAACCAGCGCTCCGGCGTGCAGTACTCCGCTCCATACTCGCCGCACATCAGGTCTAGAGCCAGCTGGTTGGTAGATGGCGCTTGCACCTGTTTGTAAACACAAGAATGTATTATTAGGAATATAAGAGGGGAGTCTGAAAGTAGCACCGGTGACTAAGTTGTGATGTAATCGGTTGTCATGGTATGGGCGTGTAATGCAGAGGAATGAGGAAAATGCCGCGACTTATGTTTTGAGTATAAATGTGGATCGCGACAAGTGTAGGGGAAGTACCAAAGAAACAATGCCATGGTTTAATGACTACTAGAGAATTATGGAAGAAGAGATGCTGCGCCGACCCCAAATAAATTGGTATAACGCAGGAGAATGAAGAATGATATAAACACAGAGTTAGTTGAACTGATGGCGGAGTGGAAGATATATCTCAAGGTTGTTGAGTGGTAAATAGTGTGACGCACATGTGGCGAGGTGAGAGTCGTTACGATTGCAAAAAATATAAATAGACCAAACGAAAAAACATACAAAACGGAAATGTTGGACTAGGTTCATTTGGACTTGTCCGGTAGATGACCGCAGGCTGGGCCATAAAACCATCAAAAAATAATTGACATCAAGTACTTGAACGCAATGACGTTGAAATGTCCGAACAGTTTTGTTGAAACTCGGACTTACGAAAAGAAATTCAATTGATATTTAAGATGGTACTTTAAGAGACATAATAATAGAACGATGGCACGTTTGTATCGCTTGTTTTCACAAGTGAGACTTTATTTATTTTACCATTTCTTAGATAAAGACTTGAATACACACAGATAAAACTAAGAGTATACGAAAATAACAGACATCATCATTACTTTCACGTATTTCAAGAACTGGAAGATAAATACAAAAATAGTTACAGACTTGCGACTTAGGTTGATGACTTAGATATAAAAATACTCTCAAATATTTCCCTTACATATTCAACAAAGAACATTAGCACGTTGACTTTTAATTGGTCTCACAAAATATTTGGTGTGTGCGATAAGGAAAGGTCAAGAAATTAATATAATAAAGCTAGAAATCAATTGAGCATTTTGAAATTAATTTAGACTTTGATACTTATATGACTGTAGGTACATCGTAAGCAAAGTAGAATAAAATAAATTATTGTATCTATGGATTAGACAGTAGGTAAATTCTTCATATCAATACATAACCTGTGCCAATCCGGCCTACATTTACTCGGAAATCATTCATACGGTGTCGACCCATTCATAAAGTTATCATAATATTATTCACAGTCAACACCAAGTAATCGATATTCCACGTATCAATTCACCATCACCTAAAGCCATGTATTCATTCATGGTAACGATTACGATACAGTGCTGTAGAATAAAAAGTGTGCATCGACAAACATCGGGAGCAATTGTTTTGCAATTTAAAAACGATTGACAAAGTAATTTGGTCCCAAATGTCACCCTCAATTTCAAACTTTATTACAAAGAAATAAATGTCAATGTCATTTCCTCTTTATCCTGTACTACTAAAATTTTACACTGGCGAAACGCTCACTTAAAATCATGTTGAAAAGTCTGTTACACAACTTGTTTGACGTTTCATATATTATGTATTCATTAGGTACTTTACCTGTAAGCAGGAGTTGAAGGTAGCATACATATACCTCGAGCTGAGGTCATATGTCACCTCGGTGACCCTTTCGTGTGTGGCTGGAATTAAACAAACGACAGGTTACAATATTTTCTTCACATTTTGGTCTTCCATACTAATTTTAAAAGAAGTCTCTGACTGTTGGCCTGTTATGTTAGTAAGTCCGTTCAGAACTTATTTGAAGGAGATTCATTTTTGGTTTTGGCTATTCATATCAGTACACTGTGGCTAAGCTAGATTACTAGCTTAGCTACTACGTAAGTAGCAACGGTTGCGTTGCTTGTATGCAAAAGTTAAAAGATAAAACTCGCCATTGAACGGAGCAGTCTTGGTGGGATACAAGAACTCGCTCTGATTGGGCGAGCACGTCATCCCGCAGATGTGCTGGAGAAAGTTCTCGAAGCACGAGGGACATCTCTGCAAGAAGTTCTCGGCGGGAACAATCTTCGAGGCCAACCCGTCCAGCTGCTGGTCACTGCAGCATGAGAAGCCGCCTTCAGCTATGGCGGGACAGTACTTCTTGAGTACCGTCTGGAAACAAATAGAAAACATAATGGTTAGTAAACGGTAGGACAGTCATGTGTTAGGTGACAAGTTTGATGTGCAGAATGTAGTCAGATCATCAGCGTCATGTTATTTAGTAGTAAAGAAAGATACAACTATCTGAGGATAAATGATCACTGCTTCCTATGGAATGGACATCTGCAATATCAATAGCACTACAGAATCAAACCAATCTTAGTATTTTCTGAAATGTCACTTGTATTTGTAATGACCGAAGCACTTAAAATGGAACATAGCAACGCTGTTTGACGGCAGAATAATTAGCTTTGGTGGGACATCTTCGGACGAGCTCCTCCACTAAGAGCTCTGCTACTAGGCAAATGTACAGACGCCAGTCTGTACTACTGCGCTCACTACCGGTCGATCACTTTTCAACTTTATAACACAAGGCATAAGGATGAAAGAGGGGTGACCGGTGAACTCGGTGTCGGTAGTATTATGCCAGGATTCTGCCGAGCGTGGCAATCTATAATAAGTCCGCCTGGAACTAAGCTTCCAGAATAATAATGAGGCTGAATAAACATATTTTTCATCATCAAAGAAATGTAGGTAGGCTATTTTCAGCTAGTTCTCCGACTCGTTATGGGCACAAAAGTTCAACAGGTAGAACTTTGAACTCGAAAAATTTGATCGTCAGTCAATGCCCCAGACGTCGGACGTTTCGTTCAAATGGCTATTTAAGGTGAAAAGTAATTAAACTTGCTCGAAGAACCTACAGAGCCCAGACGCCTATGGGTATAGGTTTATCTTTGGTTTAGGCGTAATCCGTACCAAAATATCTGGAAGGTATCAAAAAAGAAGGATAATTTTTTTTTTTTTTAATTTTCGACACAAGGTAAACCGCTAAGAACTATTGTTCTGTTTATTTAAATTAGTATTCTCTGTTAACAACAATGATTTTTAACTTTTGGTATTTAGTTATTATTTAAAATTAAAACTCAATTCATCAAAACAAGAGGAACAATCCTTTTACCTACTTAAATTCCACCCGTATTTTCCGAAAAATAGGTCTCTGCTTGCCTCTTCAGGAAATACAGGCGTAAAAATGGTAGTTATACCTCGATTTTATCCAGTTATGTTTTAAGTCCCATATATTGAACCTATTTCTAATATTTTTCCTTAAGATAATAATGGAAAATGGCTAAAAACTTTTTTGCAAAAAATAAAATCGACTTCAAAAACACAAAAAAGACTTTTGTTTGTTTGATTTCGTTTTTTTGTCACCGACTTCTGAAGCTAAAGATATTTTTCACTTTTTTGTATTTTTGAAGTCGGTTTAATTTTTTGCAAAAAAAGTTTTTTATATCAAAGTAGTCTCACTGCTCCGGCACTAATAAAAACCAAGGCATGATTATTGGAATGCTGAGATTACTGGATTGTAAACAAAAAGTCAAGATAAGGAAATAAGTATTTGTGTATTACAAATAACTTGTGATAGCAGCGGAAGGTAGGTATATCTTTGAGCGAGAATGTCTGAACAGACAGTGGTAAGTTCGTGCTGTTGCTTAACTTTTAGTTTACACTGACGCAGGCGGAGGGTGTCGGATTTGTGGACACGCGGGACACATTGAGAACCTCTCCTCCTTTTTTGAAGTCGGTTAACAAAATTTAACAATGAAATATTACCGTTTCAAAATTACTATGCTTAAGTGTGTCATATTAGTGACGTATAAATAAAATTAGTTACAGTTTGATTACACTTACTAAAACAAAACAAGAAGGTATTTAGTAGCTATTTAGTAAATCAATTTATACGCTACAAATGACCGTAATAGGAAGCCACGAGCCATTAATTTCCGGTATTAAAAAAAATAAAGATAAAAATCAAAAAACAAAAGCAACTCGCGTCATACATAAATACATCAGCGAATCGATTCTGGACTCGTTATCAGCATACGTGATCAAAGAGCTCTCATTGTTTGTTTAGTGGCATCAATCTAAACAAACTACTCCAGCTACTAATTAACCGTGACTCTAAGGTTATCAGCAGGTCTGGAAGCTTTCAACATAGGATGAATCACTATATTGTTGAGAATAAAGCTGTTTTGTTCGAAGAAATTCGCTGTACCGAGTGTTACGATAAGATGACCCAGTTTGACATCAAGATTTATTTTTTATCGTTCGGAATTTATAGTGTTTTTAATCACCTGTTATGAAATCCACGCTTCATTGTAAGTCACCAAGTAAGGAGTTTGAAAGTACGATCAATAATATATCCATCAGAGCCTTCAATTAACCGTATTAAAAGGCATTTACACAAACTCGTAATCTCCATTGGACAGTAACAGTATTTCGTATCATATGAATGCCATAATAAATAACAAAACGCATTGTACTAAAAACAAATAATATTATCAATACCGTCATGTCGTCAGCTCGCTGAAGACATCGTTGACCAAATATAGGTATGTATACCAAAAACAAGGTACATATACTATTTGTACATTTCTATGAGACAGGCACGTTTCACCAACACGAGGCGATTCGTGACGTAACTATTCGGGAGGCTATTCGCAAGCCTGCTGCCGTTAATTAGAACACGGTTTCGACGGCTTTGACCGTTGCCAACACGTAATCCTCTTCGTTTCATGTTTCATCCAAACAGTACGCTTGGAAAACTTCAGTGAGATTGTAGTCCGATTTAGAGTTACGTGTGGAAAGTGAGAAAAACAGTTCAAAAACTTGTTTATAAAATGATTAAATTTAAAAAACCAGCAACGAAAAGATGAAAGATAAATATCCACTTTCATCCCCCATATCTAGTAAAGGGCTGCACAGATTTTGATAAAACATGTTTAATTTTAATATACACATCTACGCTTTCATTTGTTACTCCACTTGGGTATATTGGAAAATATTCGATTTTTTCATACCCACTTTCGTCCCCCCTACCTAGTAAATGCCTGCACCGATGTTGATAAAATCTAAGAACCATCGCCAAGAAACTAGCTTTCAAATTTAAAAAAATGCATCCAAATCGCTTCACTCGTTTAAGAGCTACGGTGCCAGAGATAGACACACACACATTGCGGTCAAACTTATAACACCCCTCTTTTTGCGTCGGGGGTTAATAAAAAGGCTACGTTGCGTTGGGCACACTTGAAGTAAATCCGAGTAAAACCTTAGTAAGCAATCGTAGACGTCTCCCAATATTATGACCAAATAAAAGAAGATTTTTGAAGGCTTCTCTTTCAGCAGTCCCCACATTAATTCCACTTGAAGAAACAAAGGCGATCAAACACTTTTATTTCCAATTCGCTGACGACCTTTTCCCAACATTTTGTGACAAGGAACTTTCTCATTGTTTTATCGTCAAAATATGCCTGCGGGGTCGTCGACCCGCTCCAATAAATATTATGACTAGACACACCTGCGCCGCAAATGTATTGCTACAATGCCCCACAAAAGAAGTTCCAAAAAAACGTGGGTACAATAACTTTTAGAAATGTTTCATGATTTGATAGTAACCAAATGCTTTGGAGGACGTTGGCATCGCGTCGTTCTTTCTAACGGATGATAGCAATGGACTCTAATTAATACAAAACTGGATCACTCTAAAATAAAATACATGTGTTCATTGTCTCGCCCATCATGGTTTTTAAATTCTAGTGTGATGTTTTATCTGATAATCATCATTTGCTTTTCAGCTTCTAGTATAACAGCTGCAGCTGAATACCAGTATTTAACGTGGGACGACTGTCTATCTGACCATCCATCCACCATCATCATCTCATCATCATCTTCCTGCCCTTGTCCCATGTTGCTTGGGGTCGGCGCAACACGTTTTTTCTTCCATTCTATCTGACCACCACAACTCAGTTAATGAGTAACAGGATACCCCTCGTTAAGGATGGTCACATTTACTGGGTTCTGACTTAGCCACAACAAGACTTCTATCTGATACCCAAGTCAAAATTATTATCACAATTTCAGCTCGGAAAAGTTGTAAAATCATTTCCTATACTGACTGACAGGTTACAAAGAGCTCTTGTAAGACTATCAGTCTATAAGTACTACTAATTAATATGTGAGTCAGTGTCCATTTGATCGTTCGGAGAATCAATAGCAGATAAGGTATTATTAGCTGAATGGTACATATTAAATTAACTAAATCAAACTCAAACTCAAAGCATTTATTTCAATTAGACCATTACAGGCACTTTTGAATGTCAGAAAAACAATGAAGGCGAAGCTACAGTCCCAGACATAAGACATAATAACTTATGAAAGTACTGTAGTTGCCCATTCCAAGGCGTAGATCTCTATGGAGAAGAATGGGCAAGAAACTCCATGGACACTCTTTTCAATCAAACATTTTTACAAGATCTTGGTTACATCATTCATGTTGAGATAATACATATATGTGAGAACGATGTAGACAGACGTGCACATTAAGAGCGTCCAGAGTAAAAATATATTTATAAGTAGAGATTGAGCTTGTCACATTTCTAAGAATGTCTTAATTGAATGAGGACTGTCTAGTATGGTACGATGATATAAAATGAAACGTCACATCACCTGACATAGTTTTGGCACTTTGCGAAATATGATAACAGAAACGATTGTATTAATTTGTATCGCGATACGACATTATAATGATTGATTATGCATTTTTTTTGATTTGATTTAATTTTGGCATTTTTGCAAAATGTGATAACAGAAACGATTGTAGTTATTTATACCTTGATACGACATTATAATGATTGATTATGCATTTTTCTGAATTGATTTATTTAAATGCCAATTTAAATAATTGGCAATTAAATAAATCAAATTATATTTAAAAAAATACGTAGATAAGAAATCGAATACCTTATTAAATAAACAAAATTTAATACTAACATTAATCAAATTAATTTAAATTAAAAGCGACACGGATATGACGACGCCTAAGCCTATTTCTGAATGCACATACTATGTATAAATTATGTATCTGCCAGTTCGTCTGGCTTTACAAAGAGTACCTCAACAAATTATCTAAATATTCTCTCCGTAAACATGGAAAAGCGATAAGAAATTATTAAATGAGAAATGTAACCGAGAATGATCATATTTCTATCGTGAGCGTCAGTCTAAACTAGTAGTTCATTATTATGCTCAGAATCTCAAATGTCAAATAAACTAGAACGGTATCAACAGAGTATCTTGTTTGGAATGGACGTGACGGCATGTGTAGCATCACGCATAAGAGGATAAACCCAGCCAGATAACATTAAACCTAAATAAATATAATAGCTATGACATTATCACACATTGGCCACTTCGACCGCGCTTCCGGTGTTTCAAACATAAAACTATAATTAAAATAAATATACGGATAATTAATAAAAGTACAGATGTATATTTATTTGTAAGTACCACATTTGAAAAAAAAGAGAAACATAATCATCTGCATAGTCTTTTCCCAAATATGTTGGGGTCGGCTTCCAGTCCAACAGGATGCAGCTGAATACCAGTATTTTACATGGAGCGACTGCCTGTCGGACCTCCACAACCCAGTTAGTACTGGGTAATACGATGCCCCTTGGTCAGACTTTTTTTTGGGCCACTGACTACCTAACGACAGACAAAGATTTACAATGACACCCGGGACCAACGGCTTAACGTGTTTGCCGAGGCTCGGAGGAAACTCGGTATGTAATGGGTGGTCACCCATCCACAGACCAACCTAGGCAAGCACGGCTTAACCTAAAGATCGACCCGAGCAGCTGTTATTATTTAGCCACGAACTCCACTAGCGAGAAACAGCTAGACTTTAATTTAAACATGGAAATTTGGGAACACCAAGTTATTGGTGATCCAGAGGGTCTTAATTCCCACCTTGCTTGACTTTCATCGAACTAGCAAACTAACGCAACCCTCTAACAACTGGAGTCTATATTACAACATTATAATAATATAGCTCCTTACATAATGATTGTATGTGTGTAGCAAGCTATGATGTTGATGGCAACTGTCGACACTCAACGACAACGGGTTCGAGATTTCATAACAAAATGGACGTTCTAGAAAAGTTTTTAATAATTTAAATAGTGTTTTTAAAAATAAATAATTACTAAATGTAGTTTCGTTTTCCCAGTTATGTAGTTAGTTTTTTGCGTATCAGCTTTATTTAAGCACTAAAGTGATAATTTGAGAGCCATTTTATTACCAGAAAAAAAAAAAAAAACTAATTGACTCAAAGTTCATATTTCGAAAAAAAAAAATGGTTTTTAACATTTTGACCTTGCCTCCCTAGTTACTAGTATTTACATACTAATTCATCTAACCAGTTCTTAATTACGTGTACTCTCAGCATGTTCTCTGGGAAATATTTCGTTTTGAGCTGTTTTTCTGCGACTTACGTATGAAAACATTAGTGAACTCGTTAATTTGGGCCTTGGTGTAGCCTTCACCTACAAGCTACTAGTAAAATGAAACAGAAAATGGTTTTCCCATGATCTTGAGCTACTTAACCCAAACCACTTTAAATTCAAGTGTTCCCCGACAAGGACTACAATATAATATCACACTATATTCTTATCAAAACGATTATTTTGAAGGTTACACCACCTGGCAAGAAAGGGTAATAAAATAATAACCGGAAAATTCTTTCTCTATATAATTCGGACTGCCTCGTTGGTCAAGTGGTCGCAAGCGCGACTGCTGAGCATGAGTTCCTGGGTTCGATTTCCGGGTCGGGCAAAGTGATATTGGGTTTGTCCATCGGAAATTTTTCAGTAGCAGCTACGGAGTCAAGATTTGTGGCAATAGGCTCGCCACCTATTACATGGGGCTTAAACATAACTGGCGAAATGTGGATTTACTATTAGGTACACCTCTGCCTAACCTTCGGGGATGTCAGGCGTGATATTATATTATGTACATAAAATAACAATTCAGCAAATCATACATTTATAACTAACACCTCTATCTATGGTTTTGGCGCTCGAATGCAATTGTTGGCAAACTTTTCGGTGGAAATTGTATAGAAAAAACAAAATGGCGTCGTTGGTTCCGAGTATGTATGGCAACACGCCAAACGAACTAACTATGCAGGACTATCACACGTGGTGATTGTAAAACTATGTTATCTAGACTACTAACAATATAAGGGGAATACGAAATCCTGATAGAGACAACACCTGCGTGCATATCTTATCAATATAACAACTGTTTTGAATGAGTAATTAATGTTTTTATTAGTATTTTAATGATAAAATCATGCTAGCTAAACACATTTTTATTTAGGTCGTAAAGGAAGTTAGCGATAATTTAGAAATTACGGGTTTTCCACTTTGTTTAAAAGGAAGACTGAAAAATGTACAATTATATTATTTACCTAAAGTAGAATAAAAAAAACCCAAAACCAATCTGCATACTAAATAAATGCTTTATCACTTTATATAAGGTTTAATGGAAAAGTTATCAGTTAAAATCTAATCGGATTATAAAATTCAAATGCGGATGTCAATTCGACCGGGCGTTATAAATTAGATATATCGAAGTGAGGAAACATGGAACTTGTCTCATTTTATAAATAATTCGAGGAAACAAATGCTACCGCAATTCAACTATATTACCTTGTAGTTTATTTCCCTAATGACAATTATTATGCTTTGTGACAAAAAGTCGCAGCTTCACTCGTTCGTAATGCTGACCACAAACGCCACACAACGATATCTTTCCTTTAAATAGGTTCAAAGTAACATCCATGTGCGTCAGCGCAGAACTATAACTAACTTCTCATTGGCTGCCGCAAACAGCTGATGTCATAACAATAAGTAGAGCCGCATAGTTCTTTTGACGCGTGGTCATAGTCGGAACTAACGACGCCATCTTGTATTTTTCAATTCAATTTCGCTAATGTTTACTAACAGCGCCTTCCTAACAAGCGCCAAAAAAAAACATGCTGACCTATACTTTACTGTTCGTTGCTTAATTTATTTATAAAATGCTCTTATGAGTAGTAAATAATGAAGTGATGTATGTGGTTAGCGTTGGTCCCATCTTTGCTACGCTTTTGTGCTATGCGGAATGCGCAGGAATGTCAGCGCATGCGATTACGCTATATGTATTAAGCTTAAGGCTGACTACTGACCACATTTATTTTATAATATAGTAGTATAGTATTGACGAGGAAAATTATTAATATTAAGTCAAAATTATCCGAGAGTATTTTTAACTTTCCTCTTTTGATATTTCAATCGACTGCCTAGGCCTACTGCCTAGCCTTTAAAAATACAAGATGATGTAACCACGTAAATAAAAAACCTCAAAACTAGCTCGAGGTCCTCTTAATTTCCTAATAATTACTTAAACCATATCGATATTCGATTCTAAAATCTCAACTACTAATAATAGAATACCCAAAGGATATCTTGTGGTCAGCCATTGAAAAATGCATTAAAAAAAAATTGGGACTTTTAAAGTCATTAAAATTCGTTTCGAGGTCTTCTTAATTTCCTAATAATTACTTAAACCACATCGATATTCGATTCTAAAATCTCAACTACTAACGAATATCCAAAGGATATCTTGTGGTCTGCCATTGAAAAATGCATTTAAAGAAAATTGGGACTTTTGAAGTCATTAAAATTCATTTCGGACAAGTTTCCATGGAAGCCCCAAGGCCGTATCGACCAAGGCCCGGCGGTGTTTCAAACTAACCTAGACACCACACTCAGGGTCACGAGACTCGTAGCTTAGAAGCTCTAATTTTTTTAACTACCTCTAAAAGCTATCACGCGATAAAAGCTCGCCCTAGAATCTTTATCAGGCTTTGTTGTCTGGGGATTAACGATGCACGATAAACAAATAAATTCAATATTGTCATAATATCTCTTAGTAACAATGGATACCACGCAACACAACAGCACAAGACCTGTTATTTATCTATTCAGTCCACGTCCCTTAGTAAAGCCTCCTTGCCACTCTTCCTTTATTGTATCGATCGTCTTTTGTAATGGAGCTCTCTTACAACTTTTTAGAACTCACTAGAGCCTAGAGGGGTAAACATTTGTTTATGTACTAGCTGTTGCCCGCGAACTACGTACGCGTGAAATTATTAATAAAAATATTAACACCCTTTTTTAATCGAATTTTGTTACCTAGCAATTTCAAGGGTTTTAATTTTTTTTCCACAGAACTAATTATTTTTCTAAAACAAAGTAGCCTTTGTTAGACCAACATCAGCTATCTGCCAGTCAAAATCGGACCAGCCGTTTCGGAGACTAGCCGGAACAAACAGACAGACAAAAGAGAAAAAAATGTCGTTTTGTTATAATATTAAGTGCTGTATATATTTTCATATGCAATCATTAAAAAGCTGCTATTTTAATAAAACAAACATACACTTCAGTTGTATTTATTTGTATAGATTTTCTGTTGTAGTTACGTTATTGATCGGATACTACATGATTATCATACTTAGACCAGTCCCATAGGAGTCTGTAATACTCCACCAAGCCAGTGATTGCGGTATCGATTTCATATTACGCCGTGGCCGCTTGCCGCCGCTCATGCATAATAAACCAATACCACTTCATATTATACGTTTTAGTATATTAATGTCATCCAGCTGATTAACTTTCACCGCTCGTGTACCTAAGCGTTGGTTAGTTTTCCTTTCATGATCGAAGTGAACGATAGTCAAAGAGTCGCGTGTTCTACGTATTTATATCTAATCTATGGATGTCAAGTACACTATTTCGAAAGTCCTTAAAATTCTTGTTGTTATTGCTTTTGGGTAAGGTAGATGACCTAGCAAGGTTATCATTTAAAAGCTGATGATATTGTAATTTTTATGTGTAAATGCAAATTTAGATAATGCATAAAATGATTAGGTAAATTAAATCATATTATCGTGTATTTCCTTATGTTTGTCTTGTATTAATAGCAGTAATTAAATTAAATACAGCTACTATGCATTTTTTCATGCTTCCTGAACAGACAACATTTACGTTTGTTGTTAATGTTGTTTGTAAAATGAAAGAACAAGAACATTTATAAAACAATCAATTCAAAAAAATATAATTTATTTATAATGTTACGGTAGGTAGATAGGTAAATAATAAAGTAAAAAATGTAAATAGCCCATTACGCATACAGCCGAAATAATGCCTCACAAACCGCTATCAAACGAAATCGAATAATTTTACGATATCGCAAAAATGATCGCTTCACTTCCTGTCAATCTATCAATTAGGTATGTATACTATATCCTGACAAAAAAAACCATTAAAATAGCAGTAAATGTAATATCATAATAATTACAACCTGGGCGAGCAATGATTATAATTCTGTTAGTTAATCAGTCATGCTTATAATCTCACCCTCATCACTATAGGAACAGTTATTTTTGCAAGGCTTTAACTTGGGAGTTATGAAGACCTTCAAATACCAAGTAACAAACAAAAATGTGACCATAAAAAAGCCAAGAACAAGAATTCCTTGAAAACACAGGAAAAGTTTTTCAACGTGTTGCGAAACTGCCTTGGTGAATAGCCGTGTAATCCAACTATTTGCGTACCGAGACCAAACATTGTGTTATACGGATGTACCCTAACCAAACTACCTTAAATCTTCGAAAACCAGCGACTTGATATTTTGAACGAAAAGCGACAAATACGGAAAGAGAGCCCTAAGCCCTCCTTACACCTACACCTTATAACTCTACCGGTCAACTCTACTGCTACCGATTTCGGACCCGGTAACTGCTAATGTTACCGGGTCCGAAATTGGTAGCAGTAGGAAGAGAGCCCTAAGCCCTCCTTACACCTACACCTTATAACTCTACCGGTCAACTCTACTGCTACCGATTTCGGACCCGGTAACTGCTAATGTTACCGGGTCCGAAATCGGTAAGGAGGACTTTACACCGTGACTTTTTAGTCGTCTTAGAAAGGTGGTCCACTCAATGTGCCTGACATAAAATAGTTCTAGGCGCGATTTTTTTTTTTTACCTACCGTAATAGGTACAAAGAAAAATAAATAAACATTAAAAAAAATTATGAAACATCCTGTTAATGATGTTTACGTGTCAAACGGGAGAATATACCTACCCAGCGCTCGAGTCCAGTAGATCATCGCTCACAACAGGGTGTTTTAACAACGTCATGCGTCATAATGTTGAATAATATTTTTATTTTTAAATTATTAAAATCTCATAAATACCAATTTTTTTTTATGAATGCTTATTAGTCATTGGATACATGAAGTGGGCTCCCGTTGTAAGACGACTAAAAAGTCACGGTGTATAACCAAACTACTCTAGCGGATAGTACTACCTGTTAGATCGGTTGTCATCAACATAATTGATTACACTAAAGAAGCAGTGATAGCCTAGTGGTGTGACCGTTGGAAGCAGTGATAGCCTAGTGGTGTGACCGTTGGACTGCCAAGTCATAGGTCTCGAGTTCAAACCCAAGGCACGCACCTCTGATTTTTCGGATTCATGTGCGTATAGTATAATTATCACTTGCTTTTCGGTGAAGGAAAACATTGTGAGGAAACCAGCATGCCTGAGAGATATTTCTTGACGGCATGTTAAGCCAAGTCAGAGGCCCATGGGCGGCATAAAAACTCTGACACCAGGTTACGAACTAACCACACGATAAAGAAGAAAGAAAGAAAGAAAGACACTAAAGAAAAATCGCTATCATCTAAAAGCACGACTATCTACCAAGCGGCAGTTCTTGGTTCAAGTTCAATAGCGTAAACCATTAAGGTCCGCAGACCGCCGACACCTTTAGAAAAAATAAAAAAATGGGTCCAGTAGAATTGGGCACACTGCTCCAGATACTTCTGACATAAAACATTGCAGCCCTCTGCGGAATACAAATTGTTAGTGAAGAACGATCGATACGACCAACCGAGATAAGGTTGTCTGAAGGTCGAATATCAGTTTCAGCTCAGAGCGACCGGAGGAGGACACTAAGAGGTTTTATAGGTGGAATGGAATAAAAGCATACGAACACTTTCTGACCAAATGGCAAGGGTTAGCGCGAAATGAACGTTGAGCACCGATAAATAATAAAGGCGTGTTATGAGAAGAACATTCTCAGACGCAATGAACCTTATTTCGCGTTGGTTATTGTGAGTAACGAAAAACAATTGACATTATGGGCATACAATCGTGTGAAATGGCACGAAGATGAATTGGCTTTATAAAGCGCGGTTGATTTGATGTTTTATGTGACGCTATCTTCAGTTTGGTATGTCCTTACTCAGAAATGTTAAGTAAACTTGTCTACATCAGAATTGACTTTGATATTGGAATAGTCCTCGAGTGAGTACTATTCCAATATCTAAGTGAGTTTTGGTTTGAAGATCTGCGAAGCTCTGGAACTATTTCGAGGCACAAGCGTTTCAATTATCTACTTCAATCGTATATAGCGCTGATCATTTGCCGCCAATTAACTCCCATTAGTGTCGTGTTACCACCAAGCAAGTTACATGATATCCATGTTGTGTTGTGATCCAAGATAATTTGACCACATTAAGAACGTTGCACTGTCAGAAATTCGACAGCCGAGAAAGTGAAAACTTTCTACACAACGTTGACTCGTCTTTTTTTTTACAACGAACTACGAAGATATTGCTAATGCGTCATCATGCTGGTTAAACAGAACACTATGCTATAATTTATGACGGCTCAGGAAGTACATTAAAAATGCCGTACAAATATGTACTCCGTCTTAAATTCGTAATGATATTCGGAAGTGTTAGTTGATATTTGATTCGTGGTTAACACTAGGAAGCTAACCGCATCACGAAGCACTAAATGATAATTATCATTATCAAGTCTCTCATAATTAGATTCTATTGTTCTTCCGGATCCAAGAATCTTATAGGACTTTCGTATCTACATAGACGAAGACAGTTACTGTACAAATCTACATAGTCAATTTCAACGAAAAAAATTCTTTCTGGCAGCCAGCCCAGACATCGGCGTGTGAATTCAAGACACCACTCAGTAGATAGCTCCAAGCATATTTTCTTCCACATTTGTTTGTATTGCATCTAGCGTGACTGAGCGAGCCAATCATAACACGGTGTTTGTCTGTGTGAACCATAGACGTGAAACGCTAACAAAAACATCAGTTGGTTTGTTCGTACGCATGTTTTGATGCGATAGTGAAGTCATGCGCCAAGTTGGCATCATTTCGAAATTAGCGTAGACAGCGACACCTCGCTCCATGTTGTACAACTCGTTTTATGAGTTTCAGCACATTTCCGTGTTTTTGTTGTCTATGGTTGTGACGAATTGTGACGTCAATTCGCCACTAATGATTTAATCTTTTATTATGATCATATCTCTTTGGATCGGCACAAGTAAAGCAGTAACGGACTGCCCAATATAACCGTGGAGGATGAAAACTCTTTTCTATATTTAACTAATAATAACAAAAGATTACAAAAAAATAAAATTTTTGTTTGCCTTCACTATTTTTGCTTATTTTGATTACTTATAACTTAAGAGTATCAGCTCTAGTTTTTTAGTTATTAGGGTTTGTGTAGGGTATACTTGTGCTTGTTGCGTATTACAAGTTGAGTGTAAATATGAAACTAAGGCAGGGGAATTCTTTGCCCAGCAGTAGGATATTACAGGCTAGATAAATTAGATAAGTTTTACATAGATATTAATTGGAAATAGTAATCAATTTTTTTAAACTTTTCTTGATGCCTCCATTTGATGTAAAACATAAATTCGCGTTTTTTTTATGATTTTAGTCTTTTTATTTTTGTACCAGTATTTTCAATGATTTATAAGAATACGTCTAAGCGATTTCCATCATTTTTTTCATTGATCTCATAATAATATTTTACTCCACCATACATATTATTCTATTTCATAGAAATTTCAAACAGTAATTTTAAAAAACCTGAAAACTGTTTTTTTTTTAGTTATTCCTGGGTATAAGGCCGACCTAAAACTACTCTCATTTCAAGAGCAACAAAATTACTGTTGTCCAGTGAAATCATTAACTAGCTATCTTCGAAGCAGCGCATTCATGCTTTTGAATAAAACATTATTTCTTTAAATGTCTCGTCATTGATGCGGTGTCAAACTGCAGTCTTAAATCACAACTTCTGTCAATTCAAGGATGACTCGGCAATAATATTCAAAATGCAAATTATACAAAAAAATACATGCCATGTCCTCAAATCCAACCTTCAATTTAAAATTTACACGTTTTTACAAAATTTAAAGTTGTCATTTGATTTCCTGCGATCAGTCTTTTTAGTATATATTGCATTTAATTGACAGGTACATCCCGTTTAAGATTCTTATCTATTTAAAATGTTAAATAACTCAATCACGTGATAATTAATAACCTGTTCCTTTGTGTGATTAAAATCCCACAGAAAAGAAACGCATTCATTATCTATTTTGGGTGTCTTTGTCCTTCAGTCAAAATATTATGCTGTGACGTAGACATCATCAGTTCCGAGTACAATACTGTTGATAAGCATTCGGTATTCATTCGGTGACGTCACTGTTACCTGGACTGAGTCAGTGCTTAATTCAGAAAACTCATATCGACATGCTATTGACATTAAATATATTTTTAAACAATGCGTAATCTTTATAACTGGAAAGGCCCATCGGGCCATAGAAATGTTTACTTGCGATAAGGGATTTCGCGGAGCTTGCGTCACCCGAGGCATTAAACACATACGTGGGAAAGTAATGTGGTACTGCGACTGCATTCCTTAGGAACTTCACATGTTGTAGCCTTCCTATGTCTGGACTTTGTAATCCAACGCAAAAGACATTTTCTTTAGTCGATCCTTTACTTTACTTAACGATATGATAATATCAGAATGCAATTAATAAATTATTCTTAATCGCATTTTAAGGAAGGATAATAAAATAAGTTCATGACCAAAGTTCAAACTATAAGAAATGAACTCGTCAAAACGAATTCAAATTATTCAAACAACTTCTCAATGATAACCAGACAAAATCTAGTTTTGGTTCATTTTTATGTACATAAGAACAATGGAAATATTATGTGTTCATGTATTTCTTGGGTTAGCAATACTTCCTCATTTAAATGGGAATCGTGAGGACGATTTAAATAACAGCTATGAGAAGCGTCAAAAACTTGAAAGTTTCCTTAGAAGACCACTAACCAGTTTACAATTTCAGATTGACTTTCACTGGTCTGATAGCAGCGATCGGTCGATACAATTAAGTGTATATATCATGTATACACTTATGGATTCAATAAAACTTATACAACAATCAATAAGAATGATCCAAAGTCGCTGCATACCTATTGCCTCAGCAAGCGATTAAATCTTAAGCAAAGAATGAAATAAAACCTAGCCTTTTTATGATTTGTTACCTAGTGGAGCCAGTTTTAAAATAAAACTTGCCAAGTCACGATGACATAGTAACGTGCTTAAGAAAACAAGAAGATTAAAGGTATAATTAAAATGTTAAAGCTGTTCCAAGTCAAAAGAACCGCTAAGTCCTAAGATGAAACATGAAACATTAATTTAGTTATCAAGAAACCGCATTTATGTGCAATACTAATAAATAATAATTAGGATAAAATAATATCATAGAGCTGAGATTTAAGTTGTTGACCGGCCGCAAAAATAAGTTTGTTTCTACCTAATTCGTAGTATTAAAAAAAATCACGAAAAACAATGTTATTCCTGCGATTATGATAGGAAAACAAAAAAACAATAGAATTTAGGATTTTTGTTAAGAATAACAAACTAATGAGAGTTAATTAAAAAAAGATGTTAATCTTAGTTACCATTTATTTCGAAAAAAAATACCAATCTAAAAAGCGATAGCATAATGAACAGGAAATAAACAACAGTCACTGAGTACATAAAAACCCAAAAATGATTATACGATATAAATGTCAAGTTAGGTTCAGCCAACATGATATTTATATCTATAATCATTTTTATTAAATTAGCGTCAAAGGTTTAACCGAATTTTGCGCAATTAATTATTAGTTCGTTTATTCATTTTTCTTATATACTTTTTAATTACATTTAAGAAAAAAAAACATTAAAAAATATAAAAAAATAATTAAAATTATTAATAAAACTATGGGAACATTGTGAAACTGTCATTCATTAGTAAAAATGTAAATTAACTAAAAAAACCTCACAGGTGCGTCACTTGTATGAGTTTCAAGTCAAACAGATTTAAATAATAATTTGGTAACTATTAGCAGGCAGATGACATTTTGCCATCACTGATGGCACCTGCTAAAGGGAGATGTTGATGTTTCGATCATTGGTCTCGTTGCGATTCATCGTCATCTGCCTAGCCTTTTTCCAACTATGTTAGGGTCGGCTTCCAGTCTAACCGGATGCAGCTGAATACCAGTATTTTACATGGAGCAACTGCCTATCTGACCTCCACAACACAGTTAGTACTAGGTAATACGATACCCCTTGGTAAGACTGGTTGTCAGACTTTTTGGGCCCTGACTACCTGTAACGACTGTCAAAGATCTACAAATGACAGCCGGGACCAACGGCTTAACGGGCTTTCCGAGGCACCCAACCACAGACCAACCTAGGCAAGCACGACTTAACCTAAAGATCGATACGAGCGGCTGTTATTATTTAGCTGCGATTAATTTCATAAAAAGATAAAGTAGACACTATGATCCTGTCGGTCCAATCTAGGCTTAATAAATGACATTATGACAACTTGACATTTTTACATTTGTGACCAATACCGTTTGTTATTACGGTCCTACCACACACTTCAACTACAAAACACCATAAATTCTAGAACAGCTAACCTCAAATCCAAATATTCATGATTGCTAGACGATAATAAACTTTCCCGAATCAAAACAAGCGGGCAAGGGAGCAGTTACGAATGTAAACCTAGCTGGATCTCGGCACGTGGCTCACATCGGGCGCAAAATTAATTGATAGCAACAATGTAGAGCCAATTGTTTCCATACGTACTACTAGATATTAAGCAGAGGGTCCAAGGTGAACTTTAGCTTTGATAAATGGATAGCAACCAGCCTGTCCAGCACTCATTTATATCTGGACACAAACACAATTATTTGAAGGCTACGTACGCAAAGTTAAGACGCAGGAACTGATAGCATGCCTGCGCCATACTACTGCTCTGATTCACGCAGTTAGCTGCATCTAATTGGTATTTACAACCCGCAAGGATATTGTTATCACACACAGTGCCAATGGTTACTGTTTGTGCTGTGAGTCAATGTTTACAATATGTCATATTATTAATATCAAGTTTTATGTTAATGAGTATTTCCAGTAGCAGCTGTAACTGCGTACGTTTAGTGATAGTCAATAAATAAATAACTTCTATAATATGAGAGATGTGTTTAATTGTGTCCTAAATTGAAAAGAGGATTTGTGCCCGGTTTATGTCGAGAGGGTCGCCCCCTATTTCAGTGGGGGATACTGACAAATGTGGGACTACTGTAGGTACACCTCTGCCAAACCCTTCGGGGATAACAGGCTCACTTATATGTTCTGAAAAGCGAAGAGAACGCAACTGTTCCAGTGTACATAGATGTATGGCACTCGAAACAAACACCATTGTCCCCTGCAAGCGTCAATCGATGCAGCTTTCATTTAACCTGAGCGTTGCTATTGTTAGACACGGGTCAAGTTCCGCCTGAAAACTAGGACTAGTATGACGTCACCATTGCATGCACATGCTAAATATAGCACCGAGAACACAGTAACCTCACCCGGTGACCCAGATAAGTGTCGCTCACAACGCCCTTGGGGGTGCAAAAACTGTTTGATATCCGGAAAATTAAACTGCAAAATTCACATCCTGAGCTAAAACTGTTCGAATTGGAATTATGTTCCTACATCAAACAAAGTTTCAGGAGAGAGAGCTGCCAAGTGTGTCACAAAAGTAGTTTTTTTTTTTTTAATTGCTGTTTCAAAACTTTCGAATAAAGCCTAAAGGCTCTTGAAAACGACTGGCTTTTAGAAATACAGCAATAAAGTAAATAAAGTTAACTGAAATAAACTTATTTATTTATTTTAATTATAAATGAGTCCATTAAGACAGAGACAATGACGAGTGGTGAAAAACAAATTGTCGATTGTTCTGCTAAAATAAACGGTTTGTTCGGTTTAACTTCAGCATCAAAACGTGCGACTCATAACCAGTTTTCATTTTAGTGTTAAAGAATACCTGATTTCAAAGTAAACTACAGGCAAAGCGTAAAAAACGCTTGAAATCAGAAGTTGAAGAACTGAAGACCCATAATATACGTATTAGTCAAAGATTGTGATGTCAATATTCCAATATTAGAGAAAATAAATCCAAAGAAGCCGCGATGCTAGTTTGTGCTGCAAAGAACACACGACGAGGCAATTGTACTAGCTTATCTGCCTGTTCTAGCCAATCAGTAGATGAGGATTAGCAGCCAAGCAGCTTCGCTCATTATGCCCTGTACAGGCTTTACGTAAGTGCTCTACTTACACATATTCATTGCAACTGGAAGCAAATTTTCTTGGCACGTTTCCGATTTGAAGCATACTTATTTGTAGTTACATTTTGGACTGCAGACATTGTCACTTAGGCGTCTTAGTAGATTAATCCTTATTCAGTAACGATAACTCAGCAGATCCTTCTATCAATGAGTTTGTGTATTCTAAAGACGCTGATGATGTTGACAGATGTAAGTAAAACAGTAAGTAGTGCAGTTGTGTGTTTTAGTAATTTCTAGTACTCACCATTGCAGTACTCTGGATTGGCTTTGCAGTTCCATTGTACGCGCAGTTTGTTGGTTTTGATGCGTCGGAGGCACACACGCCATACCAAATGCAGTGGCCTTCTGCCGACGCTGTAGGTATCTGCAACAAAAATATTAAATACTTTAAAATCTAGCTAATTAATATTTAGACGGAGTTTTTGCTAGTATTTCAACGACAACGTGATCAGGGAACTGGTTTCTATATTTTTAGATTGTATAACATGAACATTTACGTGTTGGTTGCGAACTCTTTATTTAGGCAACGTTTAATGTATGCTACAGCGTTGCTTTTAAGATTTTAAAATTGCGCAAGATTTTCGTTCTCAGATCAAGTCAATACGTTTTGAGACTAAATATTCTCAGACTCTTTCTTATTGAAAAACGGATAGCTTATGATGTGGAAATCTGATGTTTAGAAATCTGACACTGGCATTGGTTTATCAAGGAAAACCGATGTAAGGAAACCCTTACGTAGCGCCAACTACTTCTGAGCCAACATTCAGCTCAATGACTAAAGTTGAACTCGGGTGAGACGCGAATGACGCACGTAAGAGACGTCTCGGTAATACGTGCTTGTAATTATTTTGTCTTTGGAGAGGCGTATCAAGCTACCGCTGAATACAGTCTTATGAAGGTTGTATTCAATAACCAGGGACTTTGTGCAAATCTTTTCAAAAATCACGTATTTGACCGGCAACAAATACAGCATAATCTGGATACATACATTATGTAGGGTTAGACTAGCTATGTATGTATGCCAACAAAAATCGCGTGCTTCGCAAATTGAATGAACGGTAACATATCGAACTAATCAATTATTCACCGTAATGTAGGAAAACACGCGAACTTTGCTTACTACACAATATATTGCAAAACACGTGTAAAATAATGACTTACGAAATTATTTTCTATTGTTTCATTATTTGCTAACTTATTAGAGAAGCAAACATAATATATCATGAATCACGCGTTGGTCATCCGACTTTTGTTATTAAAACAATAATTCTAAATGGCTTCCAGGATGGACAAAGATCATCAAAACTACAAACGGGTAATTGATGTAGTAGACGTGATAAGAGTAAAGCGATAAGCTAACATGTGATTAGATCACAGATCACTACGTCTATCATTATCTCATTAATATTTAGATTGGAAATGAAAATCCTATTACAGAACATCGTCCAGATATTACTTAAAAGTACATTTCACCAAATAAGTAGTATTACGTCATTGCTATGTTTAGCTATCCAATCTATATTATTGTAATAGCCTTTATTGTTCAGGTTGTCATTCATGATGATGTTATGATTACATCCAGACGAAGACACGAACCCAATGGACTAGAAAACAATGACAGTTTCTATCATCTAGAATGCTAGATGAACGCAATAACAAGTTAGATGGTCAACAAGAAGTAAGTTCGCCCTGGCATGGTGGTGCTGCCAACCGTGCACTCGCTAAGGAATGTAGCTATGAAACACGACGCTATAAATAAACTTGTAAATAATGTTCTGGAACCGCGTCATGCATTCACGATAAACAAACATAAGTAGATAATAACTCTACACTTTGAAGTGAGAAGCAGAAGGAAATTGTTAAATGTCTACTTGATTTTACTTCGTTTTCTGTCGATACTTGATTATAAAGATGCTTCAGATGGATCAGACTATTTGCAACAGCGAAATAGTATCACCCAGAATCTTTACACTAAGCGTATTTATTGTGGTTTCTATCAAACCAGCATTTATACAATAAACAATTTGTAAGAAAATAAAAGAACACCATCACTAAATGAGATAACAACAGAATAACCAAATTGGAAGGACTCTAAAAGTCCAGCAGATTGGGGAGAATATGACGTCCGTAGACTCAAAGACGCAAACTTCGATAAATTGAACATCAATATATTTGTAATTCAATCGAATAGAACGGATGTCGACGATGAAGTTAGAATATCATTCAAAGGACAGCCATGTGGGGCATGGGAATAGTAAAGAGCGGGCCCGTTACAAATTACAATGATATTGACAACTATTAATGTTACTGAATGAGGGCTGAGCTGTTTACTGAATCCAGATCAGACTAAATTATACAGTAGTGGAATGAAAACAAACATAGTTCGAGTTTAAGACCTAGATAAAGGTTCTATAAGGTGTTTATAGGTGTTGATGTTGCCCTAGTCCAAGTAAAGGCCAAATCCCTACAGTTCGATGCTTTGTAAGACGCTGTTGTCAAATTTCAATTAGATGGTTGAGTCGAGGTTGAAGGAAATAACAACGGACCACCAAATTAATCGAGTGTGGCTGAGATTAAATAAGTTTTAAGGATCCGTGAACGTTTAAAATGTATGTACTGAAATATTGGCCAAACATGTTCAAAGTTTTCGACTAGGTAAAAAAAAAACTCGTTTTGACTTTATTGAAACAGTTTCTGATTACTTAAACATACAGATCTAAAACGGTCGGTCGATAATCGATTTCCTCTTTGAAATTTTGGGTCGCCACCATACATATAACATTGGACTTCGGAATTCAAAATCAGTATTAAATATTTAACACATAGGTGACTTTTAAAATTGATAAACAAATTCTGACCCAAAATCATGTTTTTTTTCCTCTGCCAACTGAATATAACGGTTGAATAAAAAATCTTGAAAAACATTGAATAATTCACGTGCGTATCATGAAAGATACGAACAATAACAATTTCAAATAGGCAAAATCTTTATTTATTGCATTATAATTAAATCACGAAACCAAATTCAAGATTAATATTGAATAAACAACAACATTATAGATTCCATCCAATCTGCAGATCATGGGCTCATCGCAAAAGACTGGTGTAATAATTCAGGCAGAGGATGTTGGAGATCAAATCAATCAAACTGAATAATATTCAATGAACAAGAAACAGTTTAAGGTGCTAAAATAGCCGCTTTAGGAGAATCATAATAGGATAATAATACGAATTACGTTAAAATTCTTAAAATGGTCACAGACGCAGTTAATATAATGAATTGTCACTTTGTGACCATTTTACGAATTGTAACGTAATTCATAATCTATACTAATATTATAAAGCTGCAGGGTTTGTTTGTTTGTTTGTTTGAACGCGCTAATCTCTGGAACTACTGGTCCGATTTGAATGATTCTTTCAGTGTTGGGTAGTCCATTTATCGAGGAAGGCTATAGGCTATATATCATCACGCTACGACCAATAGGAGCGTAGCAGCAATGAAAAATGTTGCAAAAACGGGGAAAATTGTATTTTTAATAACTTGACGCGGACGAAGGTCGCGGGGAACAGCTAGTTATTATATAATTCTGCAAAACCGGCCATTTTAGGGCCCCTGGCCTCACAAGAATTTCTGTCTGCAAAATCTTCCCGCCGAATATAAAAGGAATCTGTGCCATAATTGGAAACGAAAAAAGAGGATCACGTAAACGTCGGCTTCGCGAGTCTGGCGAAGTTTTGCTTCTTCAGCAAAACAATCAAGTAGCTATTCATGTAGGAATACAAACAACCTCAGGTTCTTTGACCGTTAAGTTGTTGCCCTCAACTCAGTTCACTGTCAAATTCAGCCCTTTCAAGTTATTGAAAGATTCAGGCCTTTACTTAAAACCTTTTACACAGGAAGGTTCAAAGGCCTCAGCTCTGTAATTTTTGTTCTGTATTTACGTTACCCCCACAATAATGTTTCTTTGAATGTGCTCAGATAACTACATTATGTTTACACAAAGGAGCTAAGTATTACCTTCGCATTCGTTAATCATTTACATTGAAACGTCTACTTCAGGACTATTTAGAATATCTTTTATCAATCACGCGATATTCAGAAACCTGTAAAGGCTTCCCAAACTTTGCTTTACAGATATGACCTGAACTTGTAAATTGAGAGTTCGCTATAAACTAAACGAGAACAGAGCATGATTTAATGAAGTTAACATCTGCGCTAAATGTTTTCAAGGCAAAACCAGGAAACGGAGCAAATACTCTGCTATAAATGGCAAATACCAGTCAAGAAATTATACGATTAATTAGTAAGACTAGCGCAGAGTATTCTTACTTTACAGAAAATAATATTCAAGCCGCTTTTGGTAGGATGAGATTAAATTTTTCCTAAGCGAGACCTACTTTCAGCCTTTTGATAAGCTACGAGCGGGCGCTGCCGCTGGATCCAGCCTTGGTGAAGCCTGTACAATGTATAGGACATGTCTCTCGGAGGCCTATCGATCCTTACCGACTGCGGCTTGAGTCATTGACTCATTAAATTCTCGCCTTCATAATGGCTTCTAGGCGGTCGATACCTATTACTTAATTAAGAATATAACTAACGTAACTAATATAAATACCTGCCAATAATCCTGTTTTGGTAGTTTGTACAGGCAGGACTGTTTTTATGTATAAACAAGCGAATAGAATGCTTGTCCTTCACATGCATAGGTTAACCACTATTATAATCTGGACTTTTGAACCGAAACATAACGGAACGTTGAAATAAATCAGTGTTAATACTGTGAACTGAGAGCGATTTGATCATACGCCGAGAGTGAGTCAACTTCCGTGACAACATGCAGTAGGCTGTAGGATTATCATGAGCTGACTCAGTTGTTATGGGCGGCTTTTGACTTCCGAAATATTATACAGAAATTGATTGAACTGGTTGTAAATCTATTATTTCAAATTCACCTACGCAAACATTTCGGAGCCTCATTTGTTAATTTTTAAACAACTTGACAATTTGTCTGGATTCCTGCGTTTCGTGTGTCACCGTATCGTTGTGTGCTTTGATCAATATTTTTAATTCTTCCCCCAAACATGGCTCTACAGCAAAAATACAACTTTACCTCGTCCACATAATTATTGCCTGAACTGTAGGAAGGACTGACACTGCCCCCTTGTCTTTGGTTAAGCAGGCTAAATAAAACTTAATCCCTTATGTAATAAGGGTTGTTTTGCTTTCATTTGCGTCTGTTATTGACTCCCGTAGTTATTAAACTTGAATCAGGACTTTCCGGTTTTGCAAGTGAGTCATTGCGATATCATGACATGACTTACGTACCTACTAAGGGGCTTACAATTGTGTACATTGTCTCGTTAGTGATAAAGGATTTTATTTTCCCGTTAAAGAGACGGAGGTCCAGTTGGGTTGTCCCATCTGGATTAAATATTTTTTTTTAACAAGGCAATAATTCAAACCCATATTAAGAAGTCTGAATTTAAAACTATTCAGTTATGAATCGCGGAAAACCAGAAATTCTAATTAACCCGAAAAGTAACTTAACAATATTTCCTTGTGATTTTTTCGAAGCTAAAATTTGTTGTTTAGACAAAGGGAGTAAAAGTGAGTTTCAGGGTTTCGGATTTAAAATGGGACGAGGACTGCAAAAAGTTGACTACAAGAGTTGTGCTAGGGAGATTGTTCCAACACCTCTTCATACCCAGCTAAAACTAAGTAGTGGCGAAGGGCGGGCGTTTTGGGGGACCGTCTCTTGTAAACTTTGACGTTCAAAAAGTGTTGATTATCAGCCGAATTTGAATAAATGACTTGAGATTTTATAACAAAAAATTCATCATTGCAATTTTTTTCTTAATTTGCAGTAAGGTCGATCTACGACCTTTAGTTAGATGTCACCTATGTTCGCAACCAGTGTCCGTTAAGTTGCGCCGATTACCAATATAAATATTTAACAACTTTAATTCCTGTTTTGTTTTGTTTTGACATAGTTCTCACATCTAACACATAACTAGTAAAATATTATCATTTTTGAACAGCGTTCGTGTTCGATTCAATTTCGTTTTCGGTATTGGCAGTTTTATCATGGACTATATTCGTTTCCTTCTTATAAAAAACTGCGTTCGGACGCTACATGCCGGTGACAAATTGCGATGTCATCAGATAGCAAAGGAAACAACCGCTTTTATCTACGTCCCTGCCACAAATTCATTCCTATAGCCCTGAATGTAATCTGACGAAGACATACGCTGTACAAGCCGGCTAAGAAAAAAAAACAACATAATCACATTCGCTATGACCTCCAAAGCGAGCCAAGGTTCTCCAGAGTATCCCGAATTATGCATGATATACTCCGACCGAATTAAAAGAAACTTGGACGTCCAATGGCGTCAGAGCCGACGTATGCAACACAGAATAAGTCGCCAAAACATTGCTCCTGGAACCATGAGTTATGATGACTTTATCGCAAGGATGTTTATACCATACCTACACCCAACACCCAGCCAGCACGGGGTACTAAGTACATTTGATACGAATGAATTAATGTTTATTGCGAAGTTTTAATGAAACGCTAATCATTAGTAGTTTTCTTGAGCGTGGAAAATTTCAAGTTGCGTACAATACAAGGCGCTCTTAGTTTGATATAATGTGCCGCTAATTCAGTCTTATGACTACTTACTACTACTAACTTGTTGCAAAAGGCTCTAATGCCTTTTCCAGAACATTCGGAATGTAAACTGTTTATTAATTGTTCTAAAACGAGTAATCTAAGAACCCGACTAATTAAAAGCTCCAAAATACAAAATCATCATTCTCTTGCCCTTATCCCAATTCATTTGGGGTCGGCGCAGCATGACTTCTGCTTCCATACTTCTCTATTACTCCAAATTACAAAATGTTGACCCAATTTTTACAGCGTTCCAAACTTCAGACCTTTTCGCAGTTTCCTTAACATTTTAGTTTTTCCAACTTGAAAGGATTCAGCAATTAAGAGCATTAGTTTCTCGCGGACGGTCGCCTTGGGTGAGTGGTAATAAGGAAAACGAAGCTGGTTATTATGTGCCTCACGCACGCGTGACGAAGACTCGAAGTACGCCGATGAACCTTGGCGCGTTTGCAGTCGCAACCATGTCCGTTCCTGCATCGGGCACGCATGGAAACGACACCATCGTTTATGGGAAGACCTTCTAAAAGGGCTACTATGAATTTAATTAGAATCGCGGTTAGAAATATTGAGTTTTTCTTCGGCTTGAACTTTAGTATGCCGTCATGCCTTTTTCATCTTGGCAGATGATTTTCGATGACTATACTCTAAGAGTAGGGGAAGATTAAAAGAGTGACCGGTTAGAAAGGGGGTGACTACTGCCATGATGGCTATAAGACGTATGGAAAAAAACATGCTACGCTGATCCGTGAGCCGTGAGCTTGGGCGTGGGTAGGGTTGATGTCTATTTTGGCTAAGGCAAGACAAGAACCCCGCCGGCTTTCAAGTTTCCGGATTCTTGGTATCATAATCATCTATTGGTGGCTCGGTAATTAACATAATTCTGACGCAATTTTGTAATAGTTCAAACATCCGATATTTTGATGGGTTTGAACTTTGACGTCATATTAGATTCCATTGGCAACTTCTAATAATAGCGGTTTTATTGATAACCTTGTCGAAACTAGTTTTGATATGGTTTTCTTTAAGAATGTAGAGCTAATGATGAGTCTTATGATTGGTCGTGACCAACTTGAATCCTAAGACATATATTTACGGTTTGAACGTGCATATGAATGCAGATGTTAGCAACAGCCTCGTATGACAGTTAACATGCTCTAACGAGAAACTGCTCCTAGCCTTGTTCTAGAAAATACCATGGAGTTGTCCTTACAATTGATGGTAGGAAGTTATGGAGTAAATTGGATTTGAGAAGGATTTTTAGTTTATTGGCATATTGTCCTTCCGTAGGTTTAGCTGAGGTCAAGGTTGTGCGTGTCGTGTTATTCAAATCTGTTTATTTGCAAGCAAGTAAGTATTCCGTGTGGTCGTTAATCATTGCCTTGCGGACTGAAAAACACCCGGTACTAATAAGTAAGTGCCGGCTTACAAAAACAAAGAATGTTACCTGCGTCGTAAATTTAAATATAGCGAGTTTTGGCTTAGCTGCTTAGCTAGTCTACGTCGAAATACATTTTCCAATAACATATTTCGAATTATCAAATATACTTCCTTCTTACATGTTTCGGTCATTTTGACGTCAATAGGGAGATTTCAATGGGAGCACGCCGGGAACGGAAATGTGTAATTTACTCGCATGTAGATGCTCAATATTTAATAATAATATAAGCATTTACAGCAGGCGTGTAAATAATACTTCATATAAATTGCAGTTTTCCAGGTTTTCGAAAAACTCTGTGAAAAATTTCAAGAAATGTATGATGCCCAAACAGCCTATGTATACCTACCACAAGACCAAAAATGGTGTGCCTCAAAACTCAAACATACGCAGTTAACATTATTATCAACTAAAGCAATGTTTATTATTTGAGTAAGTATGTAATTATGAAGATAAAACAATGAACTTGAGTCCAATATTCTTGTAACTGCTCAGAGACCACTCTTTGAACAAGTTCTGAACTAAGTACTCAAATGGTTAAAATAGCTCAGTAGTTGACCAATAACAGTTAATAAAACTCTTTCTACAGCTTTATAGACAATGCAGACCCCTTTAGTAAGCTTAATTCTGTATCAATTGAAGTGTACAAGCGGTTATTGGTATAAATTAATCTTAATTGTTCCTGATTGACATATATCAGCTAGAGTCACGTCAAATTGTGACCACTCAACATATTTAATGGCCCATTTTCAGTTCTTTCTAGAATGAGTACTGTGTGATGCTATGGTAATTATTCTCAGGTCAGTATAATAATTACTCGCTGAATTATAGATGTATAACAGGTAGTCTGGTTTCATTTACCTTGTACTTTGTTATCACAGCAATAACAATTTGCTCATAGGTAAATACAGATACTAGTTTGGGATTTCCCTTAAGGCACCATATTTGTCCAAATGCAAAGGAAAAGCTCTTGAAAACAGGGTTAGAGAAACAGCATTAAACTTCTGCAATTGTGAAATTAAACAAAACCCCAGCAAGTTTTTCATGGCATAAGTGGTTTTGAAGATTTATCTTCATTAATTATATCTGTATCTCATATTTACTAGCTAATGTGGCTCATAGTACAAGTACCTATTGAAATATTGATAAGAAACAAGATTAAAGTAAACAACAGAATAGCATTCTGTGTGAGATTATACAGATTCATAAAAACAACAACTTTCAAGTAATACAATATAAACTAATTTTGATAGACCAAGGGTCAAATTTAAAAAAATTAAGTGTAAAATTGTTTGTAAAAACCTATTTGGATTGTAAACATCATTTATCATAATAATATGAAGATTTTAAATGGGAGAAACCTGAAGCAAGGTATATTTAAACAGTATTTTTATAAAGTTACTGAATATTATTGGCTTTGACATTGTGTGTTTAACTTCCTCCTTGTGATTATGATCACCTGATGCTCGCTTAATGTAAAACAATGGAAAATATAAACTTATCAGTCAACCCGACTTATGCACGAGTTGCTTATCAAAATATGTTATCAAACTTTCTGTTTATTATGGATCTTATTTATATACCTTTGTATAATATTTCTGTTGGATAGTAAAATACAATTCTAATTAGCATAATGAAATAACAAGTCTTCAGACAAAAATGTTGTAACATTTTAATGAGCATTCAGTTAAAAGTCAAAGACTGTTTGGCCTTACCTATACATTTTGCAACAGTTGTAGCCCCCAATTGCAATTTAGATAATTTACCTGTGCAAGTTTTTTGCTGGGTTAAAAGAACTATAATACTGACTATCGGTTCCTAGGTAGATACTCAGATTTAGTGTTTAGAATTTTTATAAATGCAAGATTTTTAACTTGATATTGATTTATCCCACATGACTGAACTCATTTATTACTAACACTAGATTCTATGGGTTTTTCTTAAATTGGTAAAATAGGTACCTACACATTGATACCAAGATTGATAATATATACTCAAAACTGTAAGACAACAAAAACGTAGTGTTGACAAGTAGTACAATAGGAAAATGAAGTCACGCGAGTGAAATTCTGAGTCAGTACGTTCTAAAATCCATACTTATGTAGGATACGTTCAAACGGTATAACTCCCCTGAGATAGCAAAGAAATACGTAGAAAACCACTACTATTACATTACTAGGCTTATTAGCGCGGAACAATGAAAATGTAACATCTAGCACTTACGTATTGCGCTAGTTGTAGTAGAAGTAGACAATCCAAGAAGATATGTAGAAATCGACGCGAAATCCCTCCAGCACCTGCCATTTTTCCACACTTTATTTCACGAATCAATGTAGAAGACACAATTATTCGTCATATCATAATTTCACGAACAAAAGATACGCCTTTGAATAGTGATTACACGAATTTTGTTTTACGGCGCACTTTACTTCCACGACATTCGGCGAATAATAAATGAATGACAGCTCCTTCGTCTGCGGACTGCGTTCCACAACCGATAAAAAATATAAAACAAAATGGCCGATCGACGTCACTACGAGTACTACCAATTTCTACCGCTAGAGGGAAGCATTACACTCCACCATTATATTTTCTTGTCTGTAATCATAAAAGTTGTAATAAAAAGATAACGTACATACGGGTAGGAACAACGTTATAATTTTAATACTTATGTACTTTATAATTAGGAGCTATACACAAGGACATAAGTAAGTTGATACCACCCTAAAGTGTGCGGAGGGGACTATCAAACTCTCACTATCTAAAACACATGCTGTTCTTCAGCATGAGTGTCAGACTCCGCCAGCCAGATATTGGCCCGCATGCCTTCCATATTATTATGGAATCCGTTACCCTCTACGGCACAGTTCTTCGAGACGTTCAACGGCTTGTGGCCGCAGTCCAAACCCTAAGGCGGCCGGACATCATTTCGCGCCCAGTGTGTCAGCAGATAAGGAGGGACACAGTATTATCCTACTCCCTTTTTACCATCTCTGCCTCGCCTCGCGGTGTTTGAAGACCATAAATTACAAAGGATGTTGTTGCGTTCCAGTCGCAAAGCATCTGATTTTCTAGAATCTGTTGCATATACGTCACTAATTTCAATTGTCAACTTGACGGATGTCATTTTCTGGTTCTGGAATCTTGTTTGTGTACATTTCATTCAGAAAAACCAATAAAAACTATTATTTTACACATAACAAGTAAATCATGGTGTAATGATATGATATTGTACGAGTTACGTAGTTCGACTGTTTGTGTTATGTTAATTGGGAATTGAATGCATTCCAAATAATGGATCGAAAGAAAAGACAAAGGGGAATATATGTAACAGTTAAACAGAAAAAGAAACTGATCGAGTTAATGACAAAGCATCCCGAGTTAATATCAGGCAGAGTGACTCAGGACTTCAACTACAGGGACTCTCAACAACTGTGGCACACCATCACAAATGAATGCAACTCTATACCCGGCGCGAAGAAATCTTGGAGGCAATGGAAAAAAGTACAATTTTTTATTTTCTCTTAAATTCTAAATATGATTGGATGATTGTTCATTATTTAGTTCTGTGGCTAATAAAATCTCCATCCATTCTATAAAATGTTAATTTGTTCATTTTAGACGTGGCATGATTTACGGTCGAAGACAAAGAAAAAACAGGCAGAATCAAATGGTCAGCTACCCAATTTAGCGTCAATGCTCACTCCAGCCGAGCAGGAAGCCTTGGGTCTGAAAAATGTATCATCAACAACAAATCAAAGTACAGAGTTCATACCACTTGAAGACCATAATGATCAAGACAGTTTTGATAATACGGTAGAGTCTAATGCCTCATACAGTGACTCCGAATCTGTACCTGAAGAAAAAGTTTTCACAGACCCTCCAGAAGTTATAATAAACCATGACAATAAGACAAAACAGAAGTCCAAGCACAAAAACAGTGATTGTGCTTTCAATTGTGATATGTTGGCAGTACAGGAACAACGAAAGATTCAAATCAAAGAGGACTATTTAAACTTTAAAAAGGATTATTTGAGACAGAAATTAAAATTGTTAAAAGAACAGACTGAGGCTCTGAAAAGTATTGCTAAAGAACTTTGTGTGAACAAGTAATAGTGAGAGGGATGCTGATATCTTTGTTTGAATTGGAGTAGATTGATAGACATCATGGAGACTGCTGCAGGGGGCAGTGTGATTGCTTTCTGTACAGAATTTGGCTGCATAATACAGATGATGAAGAATGGTCTTTGAAAGTATTGAAGAGATGCTGATGATTCATTGTGATACTTAATTGCTTAGATACTAGTCAAAGAATGAAAAAAATTAACTGTTCTTGAATGTGGTTGGAGTGTAACCTAAGATGACCTACTCCAAGGCTTTGAAATTCAAGCAGAAACTTATTTTAAAGATATTTTTAACACAATATTTATTCAAAATCTTATGTTTCTAATGTCTTTTTTTTTAAATATAAACAGGAATAAATTAAAGAAAAAAATAATAAATTAAAAATATTGTTATGAAGTATCATTTAATGTTTTCATTATTTTAATTATGGGAACAACCATGTATTATAGTAATGAATTTAAGTAAAATGACTAGGTTGCTGAATGCTCAGTCTCTATAAAAGGCTGTTTGTTATCTTGCCATATGAAAATAGAAAATATAAGTAGTTCATAGGATCAGAACAATAAATGAAGAACACAATAAAATAAGGCCTTTTTTATTATACACCTCACGAGAAGAGTTCGTCTCCGGCTGGCCGCCACAACGCGATTTTCACTGGGCCGGTACTAGCTCCTGCAAGACGACTGCCCAGACGCTGCTACTGCTAGAGGACGCAAAATATTGTTATGTCGGTTGCTTTACGAGAGCATTCTAGATTACGTGCGAGTCTCGAATGTTCTCATAAAGACCTGTCTAGAATCTTCTACCATAGAAAGAACTGTCTAGAAGATTCGAGAAATTTGTGGAACTTTCTCGAAGGACAATGTTCTACTATGGAGCTATCTAGCTGTCTGTTCACTAAGAGGAAGCCCTTGGAGTGGTCTCATTTACAGAGCGTTATAATATATAATACTAGGTCCCATTGCTTAGCAAAACATTTTTTCTTTAATACCTACCAACGGAGTTTTAATTTATGGGCAAGTTTAGCTGTAAAATGTCACCTAAGGCAGCTAGTACACGCTAAAGAAATGTCACCGCCTTGTCTGCTGCAAATAGGACCAATTCATCAAGTATGTACGTACACGAACAGAATTTTGTCGGATCTAGGCACGAAAATTTATCTTTCTTAAAATTACTAGGCGCGTCGGGTCTAGCGAAGACAAGATTTTTAGCTAGCTTTTAGGAGAAGAAGTACCCTAAATAACAGATGTAACTCAAACTCCGCGCCAAAATGGACAACAACAGTTGTGCCAATCTAACCACAAAAAAAAATTGAATGAACCATAAACAAATCATCCATTCCCGAACGATACTTTTTCGACTGAATATTTACAAGTGTCATTGACAGAAGCCGAAATAACATTATAATTTTAAATTGTTAAATAATTAAGTATTACTTTGGTTTTTCGAATTATTCTGTTGTTGAAAGCGGCCAACTGCGTCCGTCATGTATCTACGAATTAATAGACATTTTAGTTTTGTGATATTTATTGCTATTGGTAAGTTTTGTTATTTTCCTTTGATTTATGCTATAACGCAAGAACCCAGTTATAACAGTTTTGCAGTCCGGTTATGCATAAAGATTTTAATAATAGGTTCGTAACACTATCCTCCTTCATAATCAATCGACATTATTGTTCACTGTATTACTGTACTCACTTTTGCAAAATATTTCAAAACAACAACAAAAAACTTATTTTCTTTCTTCTTACTATTAAGAGTCAAGAGATAAACTCTAATCGTTGTTTTCTTATTGCTATACTACGATTGGTTGGGTAAAAAGAGCTGCAGGATATTGATCATAATGCCTCAGTGAAAGAAGAAACCCTTATCTAATGTTACATCTGCCTAAAATTGTAATTGAGGCCCTGTCATCAACAAAGCAATGTTAACATATTTTATTACATATTTTCTTACTTAGACCTGTAAGACTATGATTAGATTTTTGGTTGAATATTGCCCATCAAGTCGTTAAGGAAGTCACAGTTAACAGCAGCAATACACCTTTATTACTGCTGTTACCTGCAACTTCATTTTTTTGGAAATTTTGGTATTTGTACTAGCTTATGCCTGCGACCCGGGATAAAGCAGAGTCTATGTGCTATTCTGGACTAATCTATCTCTGTGCCAAATTCCATCCAATCTGTTCAGCCATTCTGGCATTATTGAGTAACAAGAGAATTTGGATGGATGGATGATCCATCCAAATTTTCTTATTTATAATACATAGTGTACACGGTGTAAGTGTTTCTTACACGCTGTGTAATATAAATAAGATAATAAATTATTATTACTAGTACATTGAACTTCCAACTAACAAATAATTTAGATTTTTTTCAAGTTCAATACCTTTTGAATATTCAATTACTGTGCTAATTTATTTGAATTGCTTGGTATCATTATAATTTGAGTGACAAAATGAAACTTGTGTTCGAAGGTCTGTCTTTGTCCTCAAAATACTGTTGTGATGGGATATGGGAACTATAAAACCAGTTCAGTTATTTGAAAACAAAAATGTTCTGACCTCATATTTTTTTCTCTTTTCAGGGTTAGCTACACTTACCACACAATTTGACATTCAGGAAGAAACTGAAACTGAGATTAAAGAAAACATTGATGTAAATGATGTTCCCAATGTAGATGAATCAGAATCACTGCTATCCAATGTTGTGTCCGATGTCAATAAAACTCTCACCAATCTGTACAACACTGTCACCCTAGCCAATGTTACAGCCGAGAACACAACAAATACAGCAAATGAAACAAGAAAAATAATAAAGTGTAAAGAAATTGTTTATGACACAAATGAGGAAGTGGAGCCAACAGTGGAAATAGTCAATGCCTCACAGTTGATCAAACTGCTTCATGTCAATCCAGAAATAACAACCAGAGACACGGAAGCCGACTGCCTACTTGTCTTCTTTTATGCCAGAGCTTGCCCTTTCAGTGCTAAGGCTGCACCACATTTTAATGCCCTTGCAAGAGCATTTCCTAACGTGAAGATGGTAGCTTTGGATGCTTTGAAATATGGTGGAACGAATACTGTTTATGGAATAGTGGGTGTACCAACACTAAAAGTATTCCATAATGGCAGGCCATATGGAAAATTCAATGGCACAGATTATAACATCCAGTCTTTCAGTAAATTTCTCCATGCTGTTACAGGAAAGCAAGCACAAAGTCTCTTGGTTACATCTAAGGACTTCCAAGGCCCAGTCTCAAGTGTTGTTGAGACTGAAACTGATTATTTTCTAGTCTTATCATGGTTGTTTATTATTGTCTGTTCTATTGATTACTTCATGCAGTCCAAATGTTGCACAATGATTGTGGAAATGGTCCAAAATAACTGGAGAGAATCAGAGGCTCAACATGAACATAATGATTAGTTTGATTTAGTTTTTCAGCAGACTTATCGGCATTATGTTTAAAGTGTGTTTGTTATAATTTCTTTGTTTAGTGTATATGTACCCTGGTCGTATTGTATAGCTGGTCTTCTTGTTGTGTTGATTTTAATCTAATTGTTGATTTAATCACAGTGTCTCTGGTTGAGTGGTGGAGTATGCTTGTAATTGTGTTGTCTGGAGATTGTATATACTTTTTAAAATGTTTATCATGTTTGTTTTTGTTGCACCTGTTGATACTGTACTCTAACGATGTAAATATCTTATCAATGCTTGTATTTTTTACTTTATTGGGATCGTCTGATTTCAAAGAGAACAATTTTAACTATCACATCATGTGTTATGATTATAACCGTAATGCTGTTCTGGTCCGCCAGATTACTGTAATGCCTACTGGATTCCTTCCTCATGAAAATGGCTGACGATAAGTTAACTATTTACTATCAAAATTGTAGGGGGCTCCGCACTACACTGCATGTTCTATATATGAATATTCTACCAAATTGTTATGACATCATTATACTCACCGAGACATGGCTCATTTCCGAAATAATTGATTCCGAATTCATTGATGATCGGTACACAGTGTACTGATGTGACCGGGATTGGGAGGCAAATAGGAAAAAGGATGGCGGTGGAACCCTTGTTACAGTTTTAAAGGAACTCCGATCCAATATAAAAGCATTGAGCACATAATACTACGCTGGCCTAGCGCGATGACAGGAAATATGATATTATATGTTCAGCATAATATATCCCATCCAAAACACCCGAATATATTTATGTTGCCTACTTACAGTCCCTGCCAACCTTGTTGGAGGACAGGCGCGTTCAAAACTTTTACGTACTTGGAGATTATAATCTTCCTGACATTGAATGGATCGCTGGTGACAACACCACGGCTGCCACGCAACAAATGTGTGTTGGTAGTTCCCCTGTCTGCAGGCACTTACGTATTCTTATGTTTGTGCTCAATAGCAACCAGTACAATAATATTAACAACTCGAGCGAAAAGATTTTAGATTTGGTGATGAGTAACAACGACTGTTCTGTGTTTACCAATTGACTTACTGTTAAAACCAGATCTCTGTCACCCACCATTGTATATTTTAGTGTCTTGTAAATTGCACAGAAGTGCAATGACGGGTAAGGCGGCTAAAAACCATAATTATTCTAAGGCGAATTATGAACTCAGGATGATGAACTTCACGAACAGTCTGCAGAAGACGAACTGAATACGTTCTATGAAATTGTAGACCTAATTGTCTCTAAAGACGATTAGGTCTACCAAATTTCCATTGTGGTTTTCCCCATCTTATACGGGGTGTAAACAGACCCTTCATGAAGCCGTCAACCAAGCATTCTGTACATCAAACTAAGTAACTTTACGCAAAAATTATGGCTGGGAAACGACTTTTTTTTTTTTGGGGTGAAAAATCACGTTTTACGGTAAAACTCAATGTAACGCACTCAAAACATTGTGCTGATGGATGGATTGAATAGTACGGGGATCGTGAAGGTATTTAAAGTAAAAATCTTACATTAAAAACATGAATTTAAAAAAAAACTTGTGAAAAAGTTGGAACTTTGACCCCCAATATCTCCGGAACTAGAAGGTTCCCAGGTATGGTCTAAAACAAAAAAATGATCGTAATGACGGGGAGAACAAGTACCTTTCGGCTTCGTTAAGGGTCTTTTTACACCCTTTATTTAAAAGTATATGCATGGAATTTCCCACCCAAAAAAAAAAAGCTTGGAATATATGGATGACCTATCAAAACATATCTGACTATGAACAGCTTTCACTTTATAGGTCCAGATTCCATGCTGACTGCAAGAACTGTACTTGAAATCAGTAGAAGAGATAGTAGGTATATGAGTGAACACCAAATATTGCTGGAGTTGTGTGTCTAATCGGAAATCTAAACCTCCAATCCCTTCAACCTTGCACTATAAACACCTATCATCAATCGATCCTGAGGAGATTTGAAATCACTTTGCAAACTTCTTCCATTCCGTGTACGAACCTTACACTCTATCAAATATTCAAACCCAGGACAATGAATATGCTGAGAATTGTTCTCTTGTTAGTTTATTAGTCTTGAGGTTAGTACTGACTAAGTACCTACTCAGTGCCCTCAAATGTTTAGAGTGCACTAAAGGATCAGGACCAGACGGTATTCCACCAATTTTGCTTAATAGGGCAGCTCAGGCGTTATGTTCACCATTGCGTATTATTTATAATAACCGTTTGTGTCAGGGAACTTTCCCAGAAATCTGGAAGCGGGCAAATATTACTCCTGTTCATAAAAGTGGTTCAATACAGGCGGTTGAAAATTATCGGCCCATTTCCATACTGTAGGCCTTGTCAAAGCTTTTTGAAAGGCTCGTTCACAGTCAGCAGTATCCGAGTGTCCATGGAAAAATACTACAACAACAGCACGGGTTCACTGACAGTTTGTTTAATAATATGGATTCTCGTGTGCAGTAGACCCTGTACACACTGACTTTCGAAAAGCCTTTGATAGGGTCGATAATGAATTGCTTTTGAAGAAACTAGCATTCAAAGGAATCCGCGGGATCTGTTACGATGGTTTGTTTCCTATGTATCAAATAGAACACAAAAAGTAGTGGTCAATGAGTTCCACTCCACCGCCTTAACCGCAACGATAGGGGTGCCTCAGGGTTCAAGTCTCGGACCTTTTTTATTTATAATTTTTATTAATGATATCGATACGTGTTTCCATAACTCTTAAGTTCCTACTTTACGCGGACGATCTTAAAAATTATTAGACCCGTTAGATCAATACTAGAGTGTCAGTTTCTCCAGCAAGATCTTAATCGCTTAGAAAAACAAACTCCTACTCAGTATTCCCAAATGTTGCTGTATCAGCTTTACTAAAAATAAAAACCACCCTATGCACTACAAAGTGAAATCCTAGACAGAGTCAACATAATTCTAGATCTGGGAATACTGCTCGATAACAAACTGCACCTGGACACGTATGTTGATAAAACCATAAGTCAGGCTTATAGGATGTTTGGATTTGTGATGAGATCAGCAGCGGAATTTATCTTCCCGAGCACATATTTACATTTGTTTCGGTCATTAATCCGGTCTCAACTAGAATATTATGCTGTGCTGGTGTGGAGTCCCTATAAAATATAATGACTGTATTGAGCGTATACAACGTAAGTTTTCGAAAACCATGCATTACAGTTGTATTAGAAGTCGTATTTATCACCCGTATAGCGACTTGCTGAAAAAAATATAACATGACCTCTTTGAAGTCTAGACGTACTTTTCTACATACTATATTTCTATACAGTGTCTGTGTAACAACTTATATGATCGTGTGTACGTCTGTAACAAGTTGTGCTTTGTTATCCCTAGAACGATTCAGGGACGTGAGGTGCGCACACGACCTGTTTTCGCCATCACTCCTAGTCGCACGAATGCAGGCTTGCGGGCACCTCTAGGTCGGCGTTGTCTCACGGGCAATTTCAACAAGTTCTTCTCTAACTTTGATGTATTTGCTGTCTGTTGGATCATTTAGAAAAATATCACTTGACACAATCCAGAATCTATTTGAATAATATATTGTGTCTTTAGTGTTCCTTAGTGGCTGTAATTTATGTGTATCTCATGCAGTTGTCTACTTTATCCGACTTTTACTTCATCAACATTGTCTTTGCCTGTGTATTTGTTGAGAACGTTTTCGGTTGTACATTTTTATAAGCCTATATTCAATTTTTTTTGTAATATGTGTAATTGTTGGTTCTTCCGAATAAATAGAATAAAATAAAATATGTATTAAATGATTAGGTGAGAAATCATTAAAATGCTTTCATTTATAATTATTCTTTGAATTTTTCTTACCATCCCCATACTTAACAAACTCACGATCGCCATATTTCCAATAAAAATACAAAAACAATGCGTCGAAATTGACCTGTTAACTTTTAATCCATAGCTTCTCGTCATAGAGGACGGTAGTAGTGCTTGTTGGTGTGTTGCTCATGCATGATATACTTTTTCTAGCTTTGGTCAATCTGTCAGCCATACTGCCTTCAGTGGAATCTTTGGTAAACTTTGTTTTTCGTATTTCTAAACGATTCCAAAAATGTCAACTTGACATTGACGTGCCTATTAGCAATAGGGATGTGCAGTGATGGTATTGTAAATTGATCGATCTTTAGGAAATGTTTTGATTACACTGATAAACAGTGATTTTGTTGCTCTTGATATGAGAGCGGTTTTAGGTTGGACTTGTACCCAGGAATAACGAACAATTTACAGTTTTTGTAAATTAGCTCTAATTTTTATTTACCTATTACGTTTAGAATTTCAATAAAATAGAACAATAATTATGTGTTGAGGAACAAAATATTAAATCTAAAAATCATTGAATACTGTTATATGTACGAATTTATGTTTCACATAAATAAATTGAGAGCAACAAGAACAGTAAAAAAAAAAAAGATAATATTTTTATAAAACTTATCTAATTCGTCTAGCCTGTATTATCCCACTGCTGGGTAAAGTATTCCTCTGCCTTATTTTCATATTTACACCCACCATGTAATTCCCAACGAGCTTAAGTAAACTCTACAAACCCTAATAACCAAAAAATTAGGTACACCGTACACTAATATCAAAAATATCGAAGGCAACACAAAAATAATTCTTTTTGTAAACCTGTGTTATTCATTTTAAGGTGAAAGCGCCAGGCGCAATATTAAAATTTTCTTGCGTTACATTCAATCCCATTGAATGACTTTTTCAACAAAATTGTCATTCAATAGGATTAATTAAATGAACTCAAGAGGGTCGTATTCATGATTTTAATGATTCATCATCATCATCATCAGCACTGCTGCTGCTGGACATAGGCCTCCTCAATCGCACGCCACTCAACTCGATTCTCACTCGAAATTTTAATGATTATAATTCTGTTAATACATACGTAGGTATTACGGGCGCGAAACATATTTTGTTCAACATACAGTCTGACACGGACCGGCAAATTGCAAAAAACGTAAGAAAAATTGGATTCCGTAGTCCGTAGGCTACCCTGGCTCTTCCACTTTAAGTTTAATTTCTGATTCTGAGCATCAATCCATTGTTATCGATTATAGTGGTGATTGGTATTAATCAGATCAAATGTCATACAAATTGACAAACTTCGATATTAATCACTCATTTTATTTCGAAATCAGACCAATATGTAAAAAGACTTTTTTATTTCGAAATATAAAAGTAACATAATTCACATTCTTTACGAATTTCGATATCGAATTTGAATATCAACATGAACAACATTATGTGTCGTCACCGACCATGTGATAGAAACAGATATTATTATTTATTAATTTACTATCGCTTTTATGAAAAAAAAAAACGTATTCCTACATATGGAATTCAACAGCAACTTTACGTAATAACAGCAACTTGATAATATGAGCGTTGTATCATCATTTATAAGTTCAACTAAAGGCAAGGTTATACTTGCTACGGTGGCTGCGCTTCACATGACAATATACTTTGCGAAACCTTCGCTTTTCAAGGGCGAAAGTTCGTCGAAAAAAAGTGAATCGACTCCGCCTAGATACCTACCTGAGAAGTGAATAAACGGCCTTGTCTCGCCAGCGAACAAGGAAGCCCGGAAACCGGCTGGAAAACACCGTATTGATTGATGATTTATAAAAGAGTAGCGTTGTTTGCGCCGTCTTTAGTTCGCGGTGTACTTGTAAGTGTGGGGAAGATGAGCTCCGGAAGATACCAGGTGTTTGTGACGCGCAGTGATATGCCGCAGGGCGGCATAGATCTGCTGAAAAAAGAGTAAGTGTTTTATGATTCAATAATACCCACATTCTTTGATTCTTCACATATTCTTTCATTTTTTTTCTTTTTTCATATGCTAGGCTTTTGTGATTCTAACTTTTCCGTCTGAACTAGCACATACTCTAATGGTTTTTGACCTTATGTCCTCAGCATAATAGTGTTATCAACATTGCTCGATCTGTTATCACTCAAAAGGGTCATATGAATATTGAACAGTACTGTATTTTATTTTGTTTTGGGGTATCTTAAAATTTATTTAGATCTAGTAAGAACATTGTTTTAATAGATTAGATACAAAATTTAAAAAAAGTTGTTTGTCTTAGGATCACTAATATTCTCAGGCTTGTAGTTTTCCTAGTTATAATATGTGCAATATAGGTACTTGAGTTTTTTTTATAGTTTTCCTAACTTTGTGGTCTTTGGAATTTCCTATAAGCTCCTATAATAAAACTTACATAAGAATATCAAATATCATGTTGTCATCTTTTTATGTCTTTTCAATAACAACTACCGTCTACAACTAACATAACTAAAACATAGTCCAAGAATTCTTAAAACTATTACTTTTTTTTTTTGTAATTTTGATGGTAGTTTTGAAAACATATATTAAATTAGGAATGAAGATTCGAGAAGAGAATTCATTTAGAATAATTATAAAGGTATACCTAATGCAAGTAAACCTAGTTTTCAAACAAATAGGACAATTATTCCCCTTTTTTTGATTACAGATGTGATGTCAAAATATCAAGTTATCCTTCAGTAATGCCAAGGGAGGAGCTTCTTAAACAAGTTGCAGGGACAAACGCCATCTACTGTTCTCTGACTGATAAGATTGATAAGGAGTTGCTGGACGCTGCTGGGCCGGGCTTGAAGGTGGTGGGCACCATATCTGTGGGGCATGACCACATTGACGTGCCTGAGTGCAAGAAGAGAGGCATCAAGATTGGATACACTCCTGATGTACTTACTGATGCTACGGCTGAACTTACTGTGAGTACTATTATTAGTATACTGGTCTTGTATGAGACAGACTCTTCTAATACATCAAGTTTCTATAATATAACCTATATGAAGATTTCTTAAAATCTTTCATTTTTAATAAATTTAATATAAATGTATTGCCCCACATTTCAGCTGGCCCTCCTTTTGTCTACATCCCGACGTCTCCCCGAGGCGCAGCATGAAGCGCGCACCGGTGGCTGGAAGTCCTGGGCGCCAACCTGGATGACTGGCCCCGGCCTGGCGAACTCCACTGTCGGCATCGTCGGCTTTGGCCGCATCGGACAAGCCGTCGCACGACGCGTCAAGGCTTTCAACACCAAACAAATCCTCTACTACAACCGCAGTGAAAGACCTGAGGCCAAAGAAACAGGTGCTATCAAAGTTACCTTCGACGAAATACTCACTCAAAGCGACTTCATCATATGCTGTGCCGCGCTAGTACCTGAAACTAAAGAGATATTCAATAAAGCAGCATTTGAAAAAATGAAAAAGACGGCCATATTTGTGAATACTAGCCGCGGCGGTACGGTCGACCAGGACGCGTTGATCGAAGCCTTGAAAAATAACACTATATGGGCAGCTGGGCTTGATGTGACTACGCCCGAACCGTTGCCTTTAGATAACCCACTACTGAAGCTGCCTAACTGCGTGGTTCTGCCTCATATTGGCAGTGCAGCGATAGAGACAAGGAACATAATGAGTGAACTCACTGCTAACAATATATTGGCAGCACTCAAAGGGTGCGTCTTACCTGCAGAATTGTAATGAAATTAACAAATTCTTGTTCTAAAGACTCACTCATCTAATATTTTGTATTTTTATGTATCGAGTTTAAATTAAATATAATGTTTTATTGTTATTTTGGTTTGTATCTGTTTACTGCAAAATTGTGTCAAACTTTGATTTTGTTAGTTTGGTGATATAGACGATAGATGGCGCTAGACTGCTTGAATAATCTAGTTTCGAAGGAGTCGATGTTTTTGTGAGGTAGCTACTAAAATCTCTAGATACGGTAGTTCCCTAAGTTCCCTTGCAACTTACAAGTTAACTACAATCTAGTTATTTGACATCTTAATATCGAATTCCGTGCAAAACTTACTTTTCTCATTAAAGTTGTTTACAACAACGACGCGGATGATCGATTGTTCATCAATTTCGTTAGTTTTAATTAACTCATTGATTGGAATTTCAAGAAAGAAAAATTGCAGGGAATGATTTTTTAGGCCTTACCATACCTCACTACTTAGAACTATTTATAAAACAAAAATTGTCCTGAAAGAGCAGAGTATACGCTGGAGTTTGCGACATCAATCGGTTTTACCCAGGCCACACCCGTGCTGGATGACAAAGACGTTCCAAGATTAAATGTAGCCTAAGTCCTTCAGGTGTCAGGGTTGTCTTTTTTTATTTCATAACAATCGGTTCAGTTGTTTAGGCGTGAAAAGGCACAGTTAAATTCACATTTAATTATAATATTACAACTCTGTGTTCCAACCATAATACAAATATTATGTTGCTCGGTACACTCCAAAATTGGTACCTACAAGAATGGTTCCTACAAGAAAGGCGCAATAACAGAACTGTTCAGGTTGCTGCGCAATAACAGAATTGATCAAATAGGGGCTTTAATGGGGTCTGTCACGTACGAATCACGTCGATTATTGAGCAATGAATTTTTGAAGATGCTTAAAGTTAACATGGTTGCTAAAAAAAGAAGAGGTGGTGTTACCGTTTCTAGTTATTGTGATCTGGCCCTGCAGTCTCGACATTAGATAACGACTAAAATCGGTCGTTAAGTGTAATCGACGTCAAATTTCTTTTATAGATTTTCAACCTTATCCTTTCGAAATAAAGTAGAAAATCCATTAAAGGAATTTGACAACGATATGACTTAGCGACCGATTTTTGTCGCTATCTAATGTCGAGACTGCAGGGCCTGGAGAGCATTGCTTTTTTTTAGGATCGGTAGACGTGTAATAGGCAACTTGAGTTCCAAAACTAAAGGAGTTACTTCCTCCAACCGGATGGTCTGACATCAAAGTAACAGCACGCTTAGGTTACCTGGATTTATGTACCCAACCAGGATTAATATAACCTTATTAACAATTTAACTTGAGAATGTTCATAGACTAACTGGTCAGGTAGCCTAAAAACATTCTCGTGCATTTATATCTCGGCAAAACTCGCAACAGGTGAATTAAGCGAAATCATCACACAAAGTGGGGCGAAAACGCGCGTCAACGCAGTGCTCTTGCGCCGTAAACAACACAGGGCATAGTGAAATTTTTTGTTTTACTTGGTAGACTAGTCTCCGTCCATTGTCTGAGTGGACAGTAGCAGGCTGGATTGTGGTCAGTGGTCAGTCGGTGCGCCGCCGTGCCCGCGTCCGGTCGCGCACGAGGGCTGCTGCCTCTCGATTGTTTTCTATCGAAATCAGTCTCGGAACGTGTTGTGTATGCGTTTGGATGCAGTGGACTGAGGTGAGTTACGGATGGAGATTTTCTGTTTTTGCATAAATCCACGGGACTGTGTGGTTATGACTTGTTGGGCCTATAATTGAAGAGCAAGTTCTCTGATATACTTCAAAATTTCGCCGGTGTTACATGAATAATTTGGCGAAATGCACTTTTAGTCCTTATCAATATTTTGTTATCGCATTGCCTGCCTGTTACTGTAATCACCGAATCTAACGTAACGTTTTGGTGTTTGACTGCAATGTTAGCGATAACTAGTGAATTTCTGCAGATCTTTATCTGTATCGAGCAAAGTTTTAGACATTCTTTACTTGTTATGCTTCAGTGCAGATTCAATGGCTAATGTAAGACAATTAAGCGGATTCATTCCATAAGTTCCTGTCGACACCAAATATTTGTGAAAGCATTACTTCAAGAGTTCGGAGAGTTAACTACGAAAGGTAAAGATTATACAGCTGCATCGGGTTAGACTGGAAGCCGATCCCAAATTACTTGGGACGACACAATTTAGATTGCCATCGACAGGCTAAGAAGAAGAAAGGCAGGTAGATGATGATTATGACAAAGGTACGTTACATAACGTTAAGTTAAAGCAGGGTCCAGGATAAGAACTGAACTTAATAGCATTTTCATGAACGGAATAAAATTGATGTAAAACAGGAACTTGTCTAAAGGTCTCTAAAATTTTTCAAAGTTTTGCGCCTACTTGACTTGTCTAGGTGAAGTTTTGCATTCGGAGTCCGTACTCCAGAAGTCTGCTTTGCCCCTTACGAAAACAAAGGGAAGATGGATTTCAGCAAGAAGGTCTTAATAGTCGTTGAAATTCGTTCAGAAATTAGGTACCTAAATCTTTTAGACCGGTCAAAACTTCAACACATTGCCATAGCAATCATACCATATACCTACATAGGGCCATAGGGGCATGCAGCTCGCTCGAGCCGTTGGTAATATTAAAATTGCTTCTATGAACTGCATGACCGGTAAGTATCCAGGAACCATCACTAGCTGGAGTCGACTACCGAATTCGATTGGAAATGCAAAGGAGTCTCATTGCAGTTGGTTCTACTGCATGGTCAAATTCTTCGCTGCTGTTTGCGGAAGCCTCCAGTCGTTCGGTTTTAACCACGACCAGTTCTTAAAAAGTTCCTATCTTCAGTCAGTCACCCCTGCAGATACCGTAACTTTCTCTGGAGATCAGATACAGGTGGTGGTTGCTACTTACTGCTGCAGTTAAGGAACTGTCTACCGCCAATATTGACGGTATGAGGTCAAGGTTGAAGTGACCAACCAAGACCCAACAGTTTCTTGAACTTTGCAGCAGCAGAGCGACAAGGTTGGTCCCTACGGCATTCTAGATGTTATAATAATGCGCCCTTAGACTTGTGGACTCTGCTGTTTAAGGAAGGCATCCAATAATTTAAAGATCCTTTAAGCAGCTGAAAAAGCAACGTCTGCATATAAATATAATAAAACGGTGTTACATATTTAAAATTAATTTGACAAACTAAATCTTAATTAAGGACCTAACTAATTAGCGAATTTAACTACCTAATTATCGACTTTCGTGAGTTCTAAAACGTGATTCACTTTCCGAGACTGCTTGCAGTCGTCGCGGGAATGCAAACGGAATTCATTAAAAGTGTGATCAGACTTTCATCTTGTTAGAGAGGAATCTTAACGTAATAATAATAAAGTAACGCACAAAAATCATACGGCCGGAGCTCGGAAGCACTGAATAGTTTGATGAAAAAACTGCCGCAATGACTTTCTACCGAGCAATTAGAAGATTCGCACACGAAAGTGCAGTGGAAGTATTTAGCTACGACAGTATGCGCCCGCGCCGGGAAATGCACGATTTATGTTCGCGTCAACGCGTACTCTCTTAAATTTTTGATGCGATGTTGTTAAAATTGTTTTAAGATGTTGCGATGGAGGTTGAAATAATGAAATTATGAACATGCTTATTAGTGAATTAGCTTTTTTTTTTAAATATGTAATCTTCTTTTACATAATCTTTATCAACATACTGGCACATGGCGTCATGAAAATATTGAACGCCATAAAAGTAAAAAAAAAAGTAATTGATTTATTTTTTAACTAGCTAATATTTTATGGCTTTCGCTGTAGTTTTTCGGTCGTAACGGCCATTATGCAACCAAATTTTGTTTTTTTTTATCGTTAAAAATCAAAAAAGGGTAATTGTATTTTACATCTTACCTCAACCTATACAATGCTACACGGATCTTGTGACACCTGAATGACTTTGACACGGGGTCGTTAATGGTTAAGTTAGTTTTGGTTTTGGCCACGCGTCAAAAGATCTATGGTGAATTACTGGGACAGTTCCTTCTCTGAAAATAGGGAAAGCACAAACATGCCTTTGCTTGGGTAGAGTGACACAAAATGATTGTTGATTGTTTGTGAGAGACAAAGTGATTTTAAAACTCTAAATAAAACTCAATCTAAGTACCTAGTAGGTATTTGACTTGGAAAACAGGCTGAAAGTGTAATTCCTAGAATTAACATTACTGACAGTTCATTATCTACTGAAGATTAGTGATCTCGTTGGAAATGTCTAAAAAAATTGAATCTGCGCATGCAGTCTATTGTGAAGCAACATGACGTAGATTTCTAGTTTTGCGTTTTCTAATTTGACTGAAATGTCTGCTTATAAATTCTAATTAACTCGTAATAATGTAGGTATTCATTTTGAATTTTGATGCGTGGACTGTTAATCCCAAACTTATGCCTCATTACGTATTCAAATGCATAATTACATTTTGATTTATCCATTCGTGTTGGTTCTGTCATTAATTAGGTAATTTGTAGTACCTATAGTTTTGCACTTGTGTGGTCTTAGATATTGTTCGGATATATTTCATAATCATGCGCACTGTTCTAAATATTATCCAAGAGCCCAAATGTCCATATCTGTGAAGGAAAAAACAATTCCAGAAATTCAAGGCGATAAAGTGAAAAAAATGTTTAAATACAGGGTGTAAACAGTCCCTTCACGAAGCCGTCATCCAAGCATTCTGTACATCAAACTAAGTAACTTTACGAAAAAATTATTGCTGGGAAACGACTTTTTTTTTTGGGTTGAAAAATCACATTTTACGGTAAAACTCAATGTAACGCACTCAAAACATTGTGCTGGTGGATGGATTGAATAGTGCGGGGGTCGTGAAGGTGTTTAAAGTAAAAATCTTACATTAGAAACATGTATTGACCCCCAATATCTCCGTAACTAGAAGGTTCCCAGGTATGGTCTAGAACAAAAAAATGATCGCAATGACGGGGAGAACAAGTGCCTTTCGGCTTCGTTAAGGGTCTTTTTACACCCTTTATAAGTTTGAACCTCATTGGTCATTCAAAGAATAGATCACCATGACGGTGACAAAGGAGGTCCATTGTGATGACGAATTTTTTCAAAATCATTCTTATTTCAGAGGTATGAGGAACAGGGAGAGAACCCGTCTGTTCGGAGGACAGACAGGTGATGGGCCTGATGGGCTATTACCCGACGGTTGATGTCAGGTCGTATATTTATCATTATCTCGTGGATAAAAACTTTGATAGTAGGTAACCAACCGAACCGTGTACCTTTTCTCGACGTTCAATTATAAGTGCTCATGTAAGCTTATGTGAAATAAAATATTTTGATTTTTATAGCTCGATGCAGATTTGTAATTTTTTAGTTCTTAATTTGCGGCATAGATGTCGCTAGCGTGTTTTGTCAACTTGATTATGTTCGCTACATGATAAAATAATTATGGATTTCGAACCTCCATTGTGCATTGGCTCGAAATGGAAATTCTTCTAGGAGAAAAGAAGTAAACAGACAGAAAATTAGACAGATAGTTAGGCCTATTTTTTTTACAGGTTTAGTAAATCCCGTCTAATTCATTTAAATCTCCATCGATCTGCATAAACCAACTAGCCAGGGTATACGTGGGTGGGAGTGAGTTGAATCTCAATTAGGTAACTCAGATATTAACAACAAATCATTCTGGCGACACATTATGCAGTCCGTGACGACAATTTATGGAATAAATTAAGCCTTTTCCAATGTAATCAACATTGTTCATATAAAACGTACCATTATAAATGTAGACACACAGACACACAAACAGATATAGTGCTGCATGGTTGGTTAATAGTCGGAAATAACGCCGCCATATTGTTTTTCCCAAAAACAATTTTAAAACTTTACCAACAGCTCCGTCTGTCATTCAGGCGCCAAAATAACCATGCAGCATTAGGTATGAGTTACCTATAGCTGCGTAAGGAAAACGAATGAAATTCTGCTTTTGTTCATGAGTTTGAACGTGGTTTGGTTAGTGGACGTTTTATTTAATAAAAACATAGTTTTGGATGGCGCATATTAGATTAATTGGGAAAACATAGTTTTATTATCTAAAGACCTAATCAGTCGTTTCCAGTTTAATAGCCTTTACCGGCAGCGATGGGGCTGCGATGTAGGGAGAACCAGGGCCATACCAGGGCTTACCTAAATACGGATGCACCAGACATCAACACACAAATTGATAGCATAAAGCACATAGTTCTATGACAAGAAAATATAAAATTTTCATTTCATACATTTTTTTTAGGTAATAAGTACTAAATAGGTTTGCGTTTGGCCACAACTCGCCTGATGTGAAGCGATGATGCGGTTTAGGGTGGGCACTAGAAGAAACTGATTCACTCGAATTTGAAGATATCATGAAAACAGAGAAGCTGGCAGTAAATTCCACAGACTGGCGGTTCGCACAATAAATGTCCAAGCAGAGCGCTTTGTTCGGACATTCTTAACGTATTTGGAAATGATTTATCTTCCTGAGATTTAAAACTTATACATATATCCATGACGAAAGATAAAATTAAGATAACATAGACTGCTTAAAACCCGTGTCACGTGTTTTTACTTCGGCAATATGGTGAACACAAAGAGTTCAGAATCTTGTCAAACAGGTCCTGCGAATATGGGCGTGTCACAGCGACTTGCGACTTTGAAACTATGGCCATTGTGCAAGCTCGGTCTAACTTTAGTTTACAAGCTTATGTCCACGGCTTCGCCAGTGTGGTTGTTGGCAATTATCCCACGGGATCGGAATGGTCATCATCATCCTAATTTATTTGGGGTCAGCGCAACATGTTTTCTACTTCCATTTACTCAATTCTTTATTGCATTCCATATGTATTACCTCATAGACGGTGTAGCAAGGTAAAAGATCAATATGCCCCTGTCGGGCACAGCAACAATAGGAGAGAGGAAGAGGGCTAAGTAGCAATTCAATAATATTATACTTCTCTCTTAGTCCCTTCATGTCTCTTAGTCTTGTCTCCCGAGTCACCCCCTTTCTAGCCATATCATCTTGGCACAATCCATCTATCGGTTCTTTGGTCTTCCTCTACTTTATATAGCCACTGGATACTTCCGAGATCCAAAGTACCCTATGTCCTTAATAGGTTTATCCCTGTGCCTTTCAATCGAAATCCGTTAAGGGGTGAAAAGGTGACAGACCGACAGACAATTAACAGGATTACTTTCATATTTATAATATTAGAATGGATGTAGTAGTTCCTATATGGCTCAGTCAAGTAGTTTGCCAACAAGTTGAGCGAACTCTTGGTTTCGTTCAGATTTAAAATGTGGGTGTGGCGAAACGTGGGATACGTGCAACTTTTAAAGCACGCAAAGGCACTCCCCTTATTAGATTCGTTATGGCTTATGATTATTTTTTGACTTAAACTGACCGTGAACACAGATTCTAGGCAGCTAAGTACAGAATTCCTATTGTTAGAACCCAATAGCACTGCCTGATTTTGGGATCGTTAAAACCCAGGTGGCCCTATGCCCAGTAGAACGAATCTTTGCCTTGCGACCACAAGACCAATGAGACACTCAACTTGATTTGAAAAAAGAATAATGACCAAATGTCACTGTCGAATAGTGGATTTCGTTTTTTCACCTGTCGTGTTAGTGTCGAGACATGACATCGAAACCGTCAAAACATCGATATCTCCAGCCATCGATAATTACGTTAACATGACTAACAACGAATTTGCATACTCGCTATAATAAAATTTAAAGCGAGTTTTGTGTTGACTGTCGTCTCAACGAAAGTGGTTTTATTTATGTAGGTTACGTAATATGATGTGGAGTTTTATAATTAATTATAATTTTAAGTAATTAAGTATGTTTGTAAAGTTATTAGATTTTTTTTCCTTTATAAACATGTTAATTATGTGTAGTGAATGGGATTATCTAGATTGGGTCTTTCTTTTTTATTAATAGGTGGGTAATCTATGTTAACTGGATTGATTTCGATTGATAACTGAGTGGAAAACATAGAAGATTCAAGAGCCTTAATAAATTTCAGACTTTGATTCAGTTTTTAGATACGGAGATATATTGTACGAATTTTCATGAAACATGATGATGAAGTGAGAATCATTCTCTAACCAGCCAGCAACAGCTGGACGTGCCTTTTAACAACCAGCCCAAGTTTGAAATAAGGAAAACAGAAGATTATTTTGTTTCTTCAAGTAACAGACAAATAGCAAAGGTTTTTACAACAACACGAAAACTGGTTTTCAAATCCAAAAGGTCATCTAACCACCAGACAACCGCCAACCGCCAGTAGGTAACCGAAAGCGAAAACCGTAAAACCTAGACAAAATATTGGTCAAACAATGGGCATCACTATCGAACAGTGATGTAGAGCTGTGGAGTAGTTCCCACGTACTGATTACCTGTTCCGTACGAGCGACGCTGAGTGATAACGGTGTCCGCAACGGACAAGCCTACATACACACGCTCGCGGAATAATCTGCGTAACTATTGTATCGAGCGTTGGCAAGGAATTTACCATATTTGGCTCATTGTGAACTACACACCCAAAGAACCACAGCACAGCAGATCACCTGATCAACAAAGTTCAGGGCCTGCCCCCCAAGCACTGTTAGTCATAAATGTCATGTTTTGCAAAGTGAAACGGAACAAAATGCTGTGGGGCATTTAGTAGAAAAGGGAGTGAATGATAGCGTGACGGTTGACAGGGGTGAATGGAATGGAAGATCTTTCTACCGATCCTAATTAAAATGGGATAACGGCAGGAAAAATGAAAATGATGCATTTAGTTACTAGATCTAGAACGGTAGGTCAATATAAGCCTTAATTCCGAAATTACTTCGAGAATTCAAGAACCCTTCGCTATTTCGGTTGTCAAATGAAACACAATACAAATCAGTTTATCATGTCTCTATTGTAGATTCGAGAAAACATAAACACAACAATATTTTAAACAAATTCTCCATTATAAGATCGCAATATCGTCTTCAGAAAAGCATCTGTCGTCTTTTGTCTTCAGGGCTTCTGCTGGCAGATGATGAACCTCTCGGCTTCATTCTGGATCAACTTGAAGATCGTGGTGACGGCTTCCTCGTTCTTGCACGACATGGGGGCAACGCCCGAGCGCTTCCCGCCGCCCCAGCTGGAGGTGAACGTCAACTGTGCTTCGGCGAAGAGGCAAAGGCAAGCCACGAAGAAAATGACGAAGTAGATCTTGTTCATTTGAGTCATCTTGGAGTATTTCTTGGTAGTACTGATTGCAGGCTGAAGAAAGGTGGATATGTGATATCTTTGCAAGAATTCTCGGGCTTTTTATAGTCAAAACCCGTAATAATGTCGGGAGAAAGAAGCCGTAGCAATTTTTAATTTGTATGTAATTTACGATAGCCAATGACGACTGTTGATTAATTGGACATTTTCAATTGAACTGAAACCCAGCCTGATTAATCATGAAACCTGATGACAATCTGACAATAGTGTTCCATTTTGTTGTTTTTGATTGCTTATCTTTGATAATGCATGTAATGTAAAATCAAATTTGACTCCAAAAGAGTGTAAAGGAGTAACTCAGTAGAGTTATGACGAGTTCCCCACTTATGAGCCATGTTTTATGGAAGTACCTAACGTACTTACTGCGTGTGTCGGCGCATCCACCCGTGTTTCCACACATAGAAGGTCTGTACCAAGGCCAGCTCCGTCGCTTGTCGGATGAGCGCTTTTTGTTTTTGACAATTTGAATGTTGCAAACTATAGGTACTCGTATGTAAACTGGAAATGAGGTGCGTATAGTAAAAGGTTCTTTACAAGAAGTAGATTTTTGGTTGTTTTTATCTTTCTTTTAAGTTTTGTACTTTCACTAAAACCCACTTAACTCTCCTAAAGCGTGAAATTGCGTTATCTACCTAAAATTAGCATGTATTGGCAAATTTAGATTTCGAAAATAATGTGAGGACCTTGGCAGGCCTTATAAATTACTTTTTTCCTTTATTCATTTCTATACATAAGATTTACATTTTTAAATATTCCTTTACAAAATAAATTAAAAAAAAACATTAAAAAATATAAAAATAGTAGCCCACCGGTATCGGGAACAGGGTCCAAGCTACCGGCAGTCAGGGCTCCAGAGAGAGGAACCTCCTAACGATACGAGCCGTGTCCAGGAGTACCGCTTTCTGAATCAAGCCTTGATCCAGCTGCCTAATGAGAGCCTCGTCAGGTATTGGTCGAGGCTCTTGGCAATTAAGCCATGGGCTGATACGACTATCGGCACAATGATCGCTGAGTCCACATCTCACATGTCGACAACCTCGCGAGCCAAGTCAAGATACTTGAAAAATATAAATAAATAAAAAAAAACTAAATAAATTACAAAAAAAAAAAATACTTATTGCTATAATTTCTAGTGTAGTTTCTGTTAGCCACGTCTTCATTTTAATTTATGAAACACTACATTGGAGTTTTTGTGAGGTTCTGCGCATTCCAGGGGGCAAAGCGATAGCAGGTGCTATCAAGGTCAAAGTTAAAGATTTTGGACTTAAATGAGCGGCTCCTTACACAGCTGTGTTGACCTTTGCTCCATTGAAATATTTATTTATTTTGGCTTATGTATTTACACGCTATACGTGCTATAGGACCCTGACATCTGATAAATCTAATAATCTGAAAATATAGTCGTTTCTCCGGCTTTGTTTATGATATTACTAGCTACACATTGATGATAAGATATGGGAATCACAAGTTATCTTTGAATTATCTTAAGTTCATGATCAGTGATGAAAAATATACAGTGATAGTGTAAGGTTTGCCATTTATCTCGAGAGAGTTTGTTCTTGAAAGTTATTGTTTACATATATGTACATACTTATTTACATACTTTCTTTATTGTGAATTTTTTGGTGATGGATCTTCAATTAAGAATTCGATGCGACGATCAACGTTTGGGTCTATCCATACATAAATTCATTCTTTTCAACGGAAACTTTCTTTGATATATCTAGCACTGTTAAGGGGGAAGCACCAGGGTAGGTTTAGCAATCTGCAGGTCAATATCAGGTTGAAATGACTTTTTCATGTAACAATCATTCAATTCAATGGTATTATATGAACTTGAGGATTGTCATCATCTGCCTAGCCTTTTCCCAACTAAATTAGGGTCAGCTTCCAGTCTAACGGATGCAACTGAATATCAGCATGGAGCGAATGCCTATCTGACTTCCACAACCCAGTTAGTACTGGGTAATACTATACCCCTTGGTAAGACTGGTTGTCAGACTTTTTGGGCCACGACTGTCTAAGATCTACAAATGACAGCCGGGACCACTGGCTTAACGTGATTTCCGAAGCACGGAGGAAACTCGGTATGTAATGGATGGTCACCCATCCACAGACCAACCTAGGCAAGCACGGCTCAACCTAAAGATCGACCCGAGTGGCTGTTATTATTTAGCCATGAACTTGACGGTTGTATTGATTGCTATTGGTTACCCTGGCGCTTCCACCTTAAAGGCTAGCCGTCCAATCAATGGTAGTTTTAGATTTGTTGTTTTTATTTGTTCAAAATTGGTTCCTCTCTTAGGTTTCTTCTTATCTTCTACGTTTACCTGTATTGCATACTTCTTAATGATACTCTAATTAGGTTTTACAGTTTCTACTTCTACATAATTCTTGGTATAGAGTATAGACAGACATACCTACAGAAAAATTGTCAGTTTACTATGAAAAAACACAATCTAAAATAAAATAAAAAAATCATCTAAAATAAAAGATCGTTTAATGTCTGATACAGACAGGACCACAGATTGATCAAAACACCTGTGTATGTAATTATTGTCGGTGATCTCACACGTGCGCCTGCGTCTGTGTGAATGTCGGATTTTCGACCAAAACGATGATGTAACTGGTTCCGCAGTCATCTGCATGCTAGCGGTCAGGGTTACCGAATATCACAGATTAAATAACGTAATGTTGTTCCAACAATTTTCTACCCAGCTACAACACTAGGAGTTGGCGAAGGGGGTCTTGGGGGACTGTCTTATGTAATATCATAATTTTGGAGTCCATAAAGTGGTTATTCTCAGCCCATCATCTTCCTGTCCTTGTCCCATGTTACATGGGGTTGGCCGCCAACCCCATGTAACATGGAAGAAACAAACGTGTTGCGCCAACCGTTGGCGCAACACGTTTGTTTCTTCCATTCATCTCTATCAACCGGCACGCTATCATTTACTCCTTTTTCTTTCATATAATTCCTCACACAACCCATCCATCGTTGCCTTCTTCTTCCTCTCCATCCTTCAAAATTTATATTCATCACTGTTTTAGTCACATGAGATTCGTCCCTCCTCATCACATGCCCGTACCATGGTATGGGCATGCGATGAGGAGGGACGAATCTCTTCAGTCGATTCCCTTCAGCCAAATTTTTAATAAAATGTCTTTTGATTTAATAATGTAAATAATAAGAGCCTCGACGACCATCTTTCGAGGCTAAAAATATAAAGAATGTGTATTTAAATGAATAAATGACATCAAAATAATTATGTCATCTATATCTGTTTTTCCGCTGGTAGCAATAATTGGGAACTATTTAGAACCTGAATTATTATATTGTATTTTATTTTATTGAACGACGCTGATGAAGGGAGAGGGTAGACAATTACAATTACACGTGTTAGAGGTAACTATATCATTATGTAAAATAGGGTAAGGGAATTATACGAGGTGTAAACAGACCCTTCACGAAGCCGTCAACCAAGCATTCTGTACATCAAACTAAGTAACTTTACGCAAAAATTATTGCTGGGAAACGACTTTTTTTTTTGGGGTGAAAAATTACGTTTTACGGTAAAACTCAATGTAACGCACTCAAAACATTATGCTGATGGATGGATTGAATAGTACGGGGGTCGTGAAGGTGATTAAAGTAAAAAGCTTACATTAGAAACATGTATTTGAAAAAAAACTTGTGAAAAAGTTGGAACTTTGACCCCCAATATCTCCGTAACTAGAAGGTTCCCAGGTAAGGTCTAGAACAAAAAAATGATCGCAATGACGGGGAGAATAAGTACCTTTCGGCTTCGTTAAGGGTCTTTTTACACCCTTTATTGTATTTTATTTTATTGAACGACGTTGATGAAGGGAGAGGGTAGACAATTACAATTACACATGTTAGAGGTAACTATATCATTATGTAAAATAGGGTAAGGGAATTATAGAACACTGTTTTAAGCTTTCACGGTTTAGAACTAAACTTATACTGTCACTTACGGGATATCTTTCGTGATTGACGTTGAAGTTTTGGGAATATAGAAGTTTCTAACTTATAGGCTACGATTTAACTGAATACGAAATAATTACTATAACTTACAAAGCAAAGCACATAATTGTCAGCCCTGCTGCGCCCGCGCACTCAGCCGTGCATCCAGTAATTGGACCGGCCGCCATGATGTTATAAAATGTATATTATACATATTGTTTTTTTTTTTTAAATATTGCGTGCGTTTCCGTAAACCCACACATTCTATTGACATTTATTTTAAATTAGCTTCGCTTCGATGCACCGGCTGGAGTTCCACGGGGTGGTACTACCGAGATATATAGTATCCTATGTGTTAATTCAGGTTATAAACTATCTGTGTGCCAAATTTCGTCCAAATCCGTTCAGTAGTATTTGCGTGAAAGAGTAACAAAAGCTATACATACATCCATTCTCGCAAAATTTTCGCATTTATATCATACTAAGATACTACGGCTCTACTGAATTGCACCTAAACATTTTTCAAATACAGGGTTTTAACTGCTCGGTAACATACTCCTGGGATAAAAACCGATCTATGTGACTAAGGCCCAGGCATAGAGAATAAAATGAAATGTCTTTATACTGGTCCTGTAGCACTTATAGCGTGTAAATACAGTCATAAGGACTAAATAAATAAATGTTTAAATTAAGCAAAATGTCAACACAGCTGTCTAGGGAGCCGCTCGTTTAAGTCCAAAATCTTCAGACTTTGACCTTGATAGCACTTGCTATCGCTTTGCCCTCTGGAATGTGCAGAACCTCACAAAAACTCCAATGTAGTGTTTCATAAATTGAAATGAAGACGTGACTAACAGTAACTGCACGAGAAATTATAGCAATAAGTAATTTATAAGGCCTGTCAAGGTCTTCACATTATTTTCGAAATCTGAATTAATAGTATCACGACTTCGGCAGTTAAAATCCAAATGTCACTAGAATATTCATAAACTACAAAATAATCTTATGTTTTCAATTAGTTTCTTCTCTGATTCCCGTTTGCACCAACACTAAGTAAAAGCAGTGCCTAAATAATATTGCGCTGTTCGAATAACAGTTCTCGACGCTGAGTATTTTTATTTAAGCATTCGTTTAAGTGCCGCCTTCTGTTGGTGAGACCATGCATAGATACTGATTGTCCTCATATCTATGGAGTCTTCCGCTCGTATCGCCATGCACCATAGTGTAGAGTAATGCAACTATTGTATGGAAATGAGCATGGAGTTTTCAATGCTTTGAATTTATATCATAATGGACAGTATAAATATAAATAATTCAGGATTGCTTGTCAGGACTTTGAATTGGAAGCAAGAAAGATGGGATACGCTTCGAGGTCAAGAGCAGGCACATTTTGTAACAATAAAAAGAAAACTAAGATAGTTCTCATATCATTAGTTTTTTCGAAGCTTTAGTCTCTCTCGCATAAATTACTCTTAATATATTTCATGACTAATTAAAAAAAATATGTTATACAATGTCACGTCGTTTATGTCTTTTGAGTGAAAATTATCATAAAATATGATTTATCATTATTAATCCTTTTAGCTTAAATCACTTTTTACTAAAATATAAGAAAAAACCCTCTTGCGCATGCATACTATTTGCTTTAACACTTTTAGTCACTTACAATAACAATAACATTATCAGAATCTGATTAATCTTTCTATTGTTTGGGGACAAACAATCGGATTCCTATTCAGAAAACAAATATGTCTACGAACAAAAATGATCCTGTCTGTATTTGGCGGATAACGAAAAAATATCCGGTATTTGCCACATTACGCAAAATTTATATATTTATTTCAGTATGGGAGATGAAAATGTAATGAAAACGACAAGAATAGACATGGTATTACTGAAACTTCAGTTGAACTCAAAACTACAGTTATTGCTAGGCCTCACTATTTTGAATTTGTTATTCACAAAAGAAATGGGAAATGTAGGATAACCTTGTGAGAGCTTGACATTAAAATGGTTCCTTAATTGAAAGGTCACATGGACCCAGGCGTGCGATGCGTACGCTTCATCACAATTCGCAAACGTTCATAGGTATCATCCTTTTTTTCATAAGTTGTATCACCTATGTAATCATGTACGTACAGTCACGAGCACCAATATGTAAACACTTAACATCTTTTAAAAGTGTTTTTCTCATACTGTTCTGATTAAAATTTCATGTTATTACGAGAATACATAGTATTTTGGAACTCACATTTTTATGAAAAAGATCCTATCTCCAAGTTACGATCATTATTTCTCGCGAAAATTGCTTTTTTTAGAGTCAAAACTCTTAATCGGTAAAATCCTCGTTTGACTGGTGTCAGTTAAAATCCTTATTATGTTAAAATGCGTTTTTTCCATTTAAAATATGATGTTTCTTAGAAGTCTTCTAGTTGTTGATGTTTTTTAGAATTATTGCATGTACATCATGTTTTGCAAAAGGTCACAAAAAAAACCTAATAAGTTTCTAAGTAAATGTTAGTTATTGTTAAAATAGTTTTCACCGGTCAAAAGTAGTTTTGACTGATTTACAGCGGACAAAAGTAGTTTTGACTGATTAACAGTTTTGACTATGACATATGTATACATATTTATGCTCGTGACTGTACCTACCTATCCACACGCACATATCGAAACACATCATTATTCAAATTGCACATCACTATAAAATCACGCAGAGCTTTGACATCCTAACCTTATCATTAGTCCCGTAGACACTTAAATCTGCAAGATTGATGGGGCATTCAATTAATAAAACATGGTGACATTGATCGGTGTCCCGTGGTCCCTGTACAACGTTATGTCAATTGGACGATCATGTGATTCCGTTCGCGTAAGGTCAGTTCAATAAGTTTGTAGACGGTTGCCAATTGATGCTTTCATTACTATTGTGTTTGTGGAGACTGGTCATAGAGCCAACTGGTAGTTTCGGTGTCTTCGTTTCTCTTTGTGTAACGCCAGTCAGCAAGGTTCCAGCTTAATACGACTGGATCCAAAGCCGTCGTGTACAAACTGGACACCATCCTTGGCGATAGCTAAGGTTTTTCTTTTAGCAATTATGTATATTAAATTATTAAGTCAATGAGGACTGGTGGTAGGTACCGTATTATCTAACCAGTTCTAACTGGGTTGTGGAGGTCAGATAGGCAGTCGCTCCATGTAGAATACTGGTATGCAGCTGCATCCGCTTAGACTGGAAGCCGACCCCAATACAGTTGGGAAAAGGCTAAGCAGATGATGATGATGATGAGGACTGGTGGTAGGTATTCTTCGTATTCCGGAAATATGTCTAGTCTAAAAAGGGTTAGGTTATCAAGTTGTGGTCCTATATGCAATGATAAATATTTAGTTTTATTGCTCTTAGACCCGTCATCTGCCTAGCCATTTCCCTCCAAAACCGAGTTAGTACTGGGTAATACGATAAACCTTGGTAAGACTGGTTGTCAGAGTTTCGGGCCACTGACTACCTGTAATTCTCAAAGATCTACAAATGACAGCCGGGACCAACGGGTTAACGTGCTTTCCGAGGCACGGAGGAAACTCGGTATGTAATGGGCGGTCACCCATCAACGGAGCAACCTAGGCAAGCACGCTTAACCTAAAGATCGAGCCGAGTGGCTTTTCTTATTTAGCCACGATGCACTCTTAGACCCAAGTTGTCCAATTTAAAATTGACAGTTACCATCAGCCTGCTCTATAAATAGTCTGATTAAAATCCACAAATAGGATGACGAGAGACTCGGGAGTGCTTTCTTAATGAACACAAACACGCCTGCTTTTCGTATCCAAGTATCAAACAAACTCAATGGAGCATCAAAGAGACCTGTCGTAGCTCGGTGACGCGTGACAATCTAGCCTAGTATCGCATTACATTCACTAGATTACAATCTAATTACCTAGGCAGATACTTTACCTACATTATTTTACTTCATTATGTATGCTAGGTACGTGTGTCAGAAATAGACATAATGTAATATCACGCCTGTAGTCTTCAAGGGGTCCGACAGTACACCGTACACCCACATTTCGCCAGTAACTGGGAGCAAGTCAACAGGGCAAAAATCTTGACTCTCGACTGTTCCTCGGCAATTTCCTTCTAGGATATTAATTAACAGTTGCCCGACCTGGGAATCGAACCCAGAATCTCATGCAGTTATGCTCATCTGTAGCGCTTGCAACCACTAAACCAACGAGGCACTCCGGAAATAAAATAATTAGTTAACCGCGCTCAAATGACACAATATTCTGAACGCGCATTTAAAAAGTTAAATAAGAATAGGTACTTAATAGAGGTGTAATCATAAAATCTTAATTGCAGTATTTAAGTTGAATTTAAAAAAAAAATATTCGCACGTCACGTAACTTGGCCTTTATTAATAAAGGTGTACCAGTAAAATGTTGTTAATGAATTGCAGTAATTAGTGTTGCCCCGCTTCAAATGTATAATGATGTAACCGCTTTCGCTGACTAACAATACAAGTCTTCCTACGGTTACGATGCAGTTTTTTACTTTAAATCTGTTATTTACTGCACAGACTGCATTCTGTCACTACAATTAAACTTGTTCAAATTCAATGGATTTTTATAAATAGGTGGAGTGAAAATGCGTGTCGTTGTTTGAACATGCAAGAAAGCTGGGGCTATAAACGTTGCTGTTGCAAAGATAAAATATTAACCCCCCATTTTAATTCGAGCGATTGTTAAATGGGTTTGAATTTAATGGCCGGCTTAACTTCCTCCATTTTTTTTTTCAAAGTTGCGGCTGTTCATTACACCTAAGTATATTAATATGCGTTATATTATTATGCGTGGCCGCAAAGCAACAAAAAAAATATGTCGGAAGTTAGGCCAGCCAGGCTTCATACAAAAATCTTGCAAGCCCTTTGATTGATTTTATTTCCCCCAAAATACAAACAGTTATTGAGTTAGCATAAAACGTGACGACTATTATTGATGTAATAAATCGATGTGCTTTTGATATGGAGTGGGAACCAAACAAGTCATGTCACCCCCAATCTTTATGATGCATTTACCCTTATTTTGTCGTTACTATGCAACTAGTGCGGGTAAATAAACAACCCGCATACTATGGTGCCACCCTATTGATTAGATCATGAGGGCCCCATAAAGAGCAGACAAACAACGTCGTTCGTTGTTCATGGGTAGATGAATTAGTAGGTGTGTTGACTTACATCTCCTTTATCACAATACGTGATAGTGTTGCCGTTATTGTTTTTGTGGAAGACTTACTCCGGTACCCCATAGACTACTTATACAGGGTGGCACCGACAATACGACAATAAATTAAAATGCGTACCTATACCTCATGACGTTCCCAGTCTGCATACAAAAATTCAATTGAGTATATCCAGTAGTTTAGTCACAGGAGATGTAGATTAATAAGGCTAGCACCGACACGGTAACGACCCCCGCATCGGTATTAACACCAAAGACATGTTGCCAGTTCGCTACTTACTTCAAAAACCTTTGCTAAATTCGTTCCTTAAATTTTATTTCCAGATGTGAATTAGTGCAAATTATACCTTAGGTTTGTAAATCAATATTAGAAATAGTGTTGTATTGCGTTAACAGTTATATGCTATTTAGTATGTTTAAAAAATATTCCTATGAACTAGTATTACGAGTGTTTTCATTTATTGTCGTATTGTCGTAGCCACCTAGTATATATATCAGTATTTCATATTTCACATTTGTTATGAGCGCAGCCCTAGCATGGAGCTCTGTGAAAGCGTCTGGGTACCCTACTGTACTGCCCATAACCCGTCAGCCTCCAAAGAAGTAAGATCTGGTCAAGTTCGTTTCATCTGGCCATTTCAGTCGCTACATTACCTCTTTCGTTGACCTTTCCATCAGTCAAGATTGAGCTCAGGTGCAGGCCTATTTACCACCATAAAAGCATCATATTTGCTCGGTTTTGCAGTTTACCAGAGAATTTACTTGTTTATCGCACTTATTATAGAATGGTACGAGCAGACATCGACCTCCATCGATCATCTGATGTTCACCGCGCCGTGTGCCGTGACGGAGCGCTATGATGACTGCTGACCCACATATGCGGCATGTCGACATGCTGATGGTTTGCTAGGTGACAATTATGTTGTAAACGGCTTTTATGTGATGGTGCTGTGTGTTATTTCGGGCAAAACAGTGGTTATTAAAACGGTTTATAAGTATTGTATTGCAAGAGGATCTTAGTTCTCAAGTGTGTTCTCAGTAAGCGTTCAAAACTGTAAGTTAATTTTAATGGGATTTACTTCTACTAGACCACTATTTTCATCTATCTATGATTAAAATGTGATCCAGAAAGAAAAGATTTTTGGACTACCTACTCGATGACAAATATGGCGCTTTCTGAGTGTGGTTTCTTCTCTCTTTTCGAAACGAGATGTACTCATGTAGTAAAAATATTACCCAGACACCATTTTTGGATGTAGGAGGTATGCGCTTGTTTTAATTTCGTCCCACGTAAAATCTCTTCAAGAACACTCTCTATTTTCGTTAGATATAATTATAATTAATGCACTTACAAGTACTGGTAATGAAGAATGCACTCACTTATAAGGAATGACGTGCATTTCCTATCATTCTCCTCTCCGATGAGTGGCGACATTATCGTATTGACAGACGAGTATCAAGTATCGACAGTGAAAGTGTAGAGTATTAGAAAGTTATGTAAGTCGTAATTTCCCATTCATGATCTTTTGTGAACACATTACGTGCACGGGTTTGTGGTAAAGCACGTACTTATGTGGTATTTTTGTATGAACTCCGAAATATTTTAGTAATTGTGAATTCGTGACTGTTGTTTGGACAAAAATGACGACGAAAAAAAAATGTATGTTCTCGATAAGGAAACGACATTTATGGTTCTTTCTAAAAGAGGTACCTAATACAGGGCATAAGGGACCGCCCTCCACAAACTAACAGGGTGCACAACTCCTTATTTTGAATCATATCCCACCGAAATTTTTCTACGGATTTTTTTATTTTTTTTCAATACTGTTCCTTTATTTCAATGTAAAATTACATTCCCTGTACGCAGCTACCCATTTATGTAAATAATGGATGGAATGAATGGATGTTGAAATACTCTAACGAACGATGCGTGAAATCAGCTCTTCACTTCCTGCATAGCTACAGAGATCATCGAACTAGTCGTCGCGCTTGCCGTTCGCTACGTGCGTTTTGCCTCGATAACGATACATTGCGTATGAGGAAATAAAACAAATCAAATTTATTAGATTCCCATAACATTCCTAAAATAATGTCTTGTACCGGTCATCTTAGTATGATATACTGAATTCACCCCATCAGTTTGTGGAGGAGATTTGTCAAAGTATAATTATTCCTATTTGACAGAGGATAGTAACTGTACCCTTGCCTTGTTATGGATTGTCGCAATGTGGTTTATATTCGTAAGTAGTTAAAAATACCTTTGTTTTACGTGTCACCTAACCTCATGTTATTATTCTCATTCATTGTCAATCTGTAGTTTTTTAAAAACAATACCAGTAGAATAAGAATGTTTTAACAGCGAAATAACTACGCCTTTGTATAAAATGCAGTAACTAGAGTGTTTTAAGTTTCGTGCAACCATAACACAGGTCATTTCTCACGGGGGCTTGGCATCCGGGTCCAATAGCCTTAGACCTTTGGTACACTTAGGTAGTTTCTATTGAGAAATATGTAGTTAAGCAACACAACAAACTCTCTTGGATCCCACAAAGTAATAAGTCAGAAAAAAATAGAGGACGAGTGAAAAAACGTATTTTTCACTTCAGAGTTAAGAGTAAGATAGATCGTTAAATTGTTTCTCCGGGACTTCTCGAGCTTCGTTGCCTCGGCGCAATGTTATTTATGGTTTTCAGGGGTTGCAGTCTTTGTAAATAGTGTGACTGGCTTGTCCCAAAATAAAAAAAAAAAATCTCTGCAGGACTAAAGGCCGAAACACCCCGGATCCGTATACGTAGACGTGCATGCAAGCCATGGCATGGCACACCGCTCACGGGACGTACAGTCGTACACGTGTGCGTAGGCTACACTACACGTCTCTATAAAGTTCCATTTATTACAACGTCATGGTACGTGCACGTCTACGTGTACGTGCACGTCTTCGGCCTTAAGTAGATACTAGATTTTAAATTGTTCGTTACTTTCACGCAATTTTTGGTCAAATCGGTAGCTTTACTCTTAATACAGACTTCTGGAGTGTTATTTTACATGTTCTGTTACGTAGTCCCTAAACAATTTCATGAGACAGTTTCCAATATTATTCGCCAATCAAGTAAACATTTCATCACATTACTTTTCTTAGTATTTCGTGGCTTTGCGTCATGCACAGCTATAGTTTTCGACGCACGCCATTTAATCCGCGTACAGTTACGATCACAGTTATTACGCAGAAATACTTTTTGTATCGCAATACCGGTCAATAGTGCGCACAATGGTGCATGATTGTGTGTTGTGCTGTTAGGGTACGAGGGTGTGCTTGGTTATCGTATTGCAAGTTTGCGATACAATTCGATTCGCGATAGGCTGCGGAAGTGTGTGCACAACACTACGATCAGATTCTGCAAATATTTGCATACAGTATGACCATTTTAAGTTTGCAGTTCAAAGTGGCGCTGCTTGTCAAGAAAAATTGCATCGATATATCAAACTTGGTACTTTGATTTTAGTCTTTCCACTTGCTTGGTTGAAGTGTAAGTTTGCCTTTGTGTGTGACTGACTTGTCAGAGACAAAGAAGGGACTTAAGTAATGCATCCAGTCTTTTCACAGATAACCAAAGCTTTGGAGGATTCCCCTGTAGCCTGTGGAACATTTTTTTTTACAAACCTGGTTATCCAACTTAATAAGCTAGGGTAAAATAACTGTGAAAAGAGTCTAGTATTTTATTATTCTGACTTCACCAAGAGGACAGGTTAATGAGGTTTTACTCTCGCCAACCTCTTTCGTTTTAGGGGGAGAACCATATCAATCATGTTATCATGATTGTGTCAGTTCATATTATTTTAAAATATTTGATTAACTGACTGATTACCAAGCATACTGATAAATTGACCCACTTACTAGAACACAGTACTAAAAATAGATACTCATTCATATATTTTATCGTAAGCATTTGCCAAAATGTTTGTAACCCAAGTAAAAAGGAAATTCCTGACTTCTACATCATTATTTCGGTATTTTCAGCTTCAGTGTCGTTATTTTTCGTGTTATTAAATTTTATAGCGAGAAGCGTATTTTAGTGCAGTTCTGTGATTCTGTCCCCATAAAAAGAAATGGGACGTTATGCTAAAAAACCCATTTCGCTATGAAATAAAAGATTTGTTCGCTGAATAACGCTTAAGAGTTAATGTGCGTACCGTACTCGTATGCGTTTTACAATGCAGCGGCTTTCCTGCTGTAGGCCTTTTAACTTCTTTGGCTATATGTGTTGCTTATTTAAAGGTATTTTATAACGTGTTCTACAGTCTACCACATCCTTCGAAAAATCATTTGTAAATAAATCGGACACACGCTGGGTACTTTTGCAGTGATTTTTTGCTAATACATAACTGATTTTTTTTCCCGCTGATCTGCTTTCTTAGTTACCTACCTACAAGTACGCCTTGCTATATTGTCAATTCTCCGGTTTCTTTCTAGTTTTACAGATTCATTGTAATCTGATTTTTTTGCAATTTTTTGGTTTTTAACCAGTGCAATAGAATGAATAATAACGCGCAATTCAGCAGCAACGCCCGCTACAATAGCTGTATTGCGTTGCGCCATACATTCTCTCGTTTCCGAGCCCCGAGCGCAGGCAGTCGGTCGAGAGCGCGCAGCCGTAGCGTGCGTTGCGCATCGAACGTTCTTTATTCAAAAACTGCGCCAATTTGAAAGTTGAATCAAAAAAGTTTTTAATTTAATTGTGCATAATCTGTTCAGTGACCACGTGACGTTATATAGGATTTGAAAAAGGAATTTTTAGTTTTCTTTTATTGTGTAAGTATTTTTTTTTATGCTTTGTTATATTTCTTTGTAAAAATGCTTTGTGAGATTAGGTAGTAGCGGTCGCGTATAGTATTGAGGAAATGTAAACTAAATGGAACTATATGCTCTCAACACGACATTTCAATGTTCTGCTCTAATTTATTAATTATTTTATAAAATGTGTGTCTCTCAGGGTTTGAACTTTGGCGCTATACGGTAGACAAACGTAGAGTCAACTCTACGAAAAATAATAATTAATAATGTATTCTCGAAGTTTGAAATTATTATAATATTCCTTAAATTAATTTAAACATTGGCACTGAAGCTATATTTGAACAATAACTTAACAAACGACTCCTTGACAATAATTATTTTTATTGTTGTCTCAAATGTTTCTAAATGTCAAGAAACAAAATTTTAAACCAGTCAAGGTTAGTACAAATATTTTATGAAATAAAAAGATGAGGAATCTTCTAATTGGACATGCAACGTTTTCATTTCTTATTAATTGCATTGTTTTTGTTATACTTACATATTTGAAGGTATCTTCCCGTTTTAAACATAGTATTTCAATGAGCTTTGCATTTTTCGTATTAAATGATGAATAATTGCACTAACAAAACTGGATGCGATCGGCACTCTAAACTGCGTTTAATTCCAGTGTCAATATTCTAGGAATTATGTCGCTGGCAGCTCTTGAACTAGGTTTAAACATGTGATGATCGCGATCAGTTTCCTTGGTGTAATTGGCCCTACGTTTGACAGCGAGACCATAACATAAACACCTTGTATAAAACTCGTTGGTCTGATTTATGAATTTGACACAATAATGATCATTAAGAAAAGTACATATCCGGTACAAACAGATACTTAGTAAATTAAAAATATTATAAGTAGTTACGTACAGAAACGCGCATTTACTTTATCTTAATTAATTTAATGTCATGATGCTTGCATTTATGCAGCTGAAGTAATTAAATTTAATCTATTACGGAAGCAGCTGTAAGTAGTAGAATGTCTTACAAAAACATATATTTTTGTTCAACTGTCGCAATTAAAAAGAATACCGCGGTTACTATCTTTTACATTTTATTTATTTGTGGTTTAGTAAGAATTCAAGAAGCTGTCTCGTGTTGAAAAATAAATATTTTAGAGTGTACCACTGTGTCATTTTTACAAACTTCAAAGAAAGGTTTAAAAAAAACGTTTAGACCCATGCACTCAGGTATGGTCAGTTGCAAGTTACAGCAGTACTTACTTTGTTTTAAATGTCAGTCAGGGAACATAATCGTTTTGTATGTTATGATAACATAACGACTGTTTTCCGCAAAGGGTTAGGCAGAGGTGACCTGAATGGTGTTATGATAATATTTAAAGTTATGGGTACATCGTTGTGTGGGCTCATTGGTTCACTCGCCCTGACTCACCGGGTAGCGTTCATCACAAGGTTCGTGGGACGTAGTACTCTACTCTAACGTACTGATGTGTCATATGCCGTACAATGAAGGTTTTATTTGTCCTATAGATACTAGTAGAAGTTTACTTTATAAATGATCACTACATAAAGGAGCATGCGATAATTGTTTTTTCATATCTAGTGAAGACCAGCCGAGTTATGGAAAATACAGGCGACTTTTTAGTTTTGAAAGCGTTTTTAGAACACTCTGTATACGCCTTTTTGGTAGCCTGTTCCCTCCTTCTGGGCAAAGGTCTCCTTCTTCCTATTTTAAATTAAAAAAAAAACATAGCAGAACTTAAGTGGACAAATTAAAACCATTTTGTATATAGCTTAGCGTGTATTCGATAACACTTAGTAAATACGATGATGACATGTCAAAGAACTTGACTAACAAGATATATTTTTTCAATTTATTGGCTTAGGAGCGGCTGTTTCCGGTCTATGAAGATTACGAGCAAAAAAATGTGTTTCTATAAACATTACATCACTAATCAAATAATGTAATCGGTTGACGGAGATACGTTGGATGTTTAGAGTAGTGCTTTTGACGATTCATTCTTGCTGCTATGCTTTCACTTTAAATAGGCAATAGGCACCTTTAAATCTGCCTCTTTCGTCACTGTCGAAAGTCAGTTCACACTTTTTCAATTATTATTATTAAACGTTTATTTCAGATTACAAAATTATCCATAGCACTACATACAAAATTAAGGAAAAAAAAACACAGTACAATTACAATAACATCATAACAAATTACACAATCATTAATCATTATCAAATTCTTAATCTATATAATCGAATCACAAAATAAATAACAAGACATTCACGTAACAAAAAAAAAAAAACAATCAATCAATTTTGTCATAATTGTTTTTGCAATATTTCCAATTTTAATTTAATTAAACTGAATATTGGCGCTTAGTATTTAGTAAGCTTAGCCTATTTTCCGTATTTATTGTTTTGTGCATGTGGTGTTTACCTCTAAGTAATTTAATTTATGATTGAATTATGTCGCTGTATCCAGTGTGTACAATTGAGTAGACCTAATATAATAAAAAATAAAAAAAAAACAGTTTGTGTTTGTTTTTTTTTTATTTTTGTCGTCGTCATCATCATCTCTGTAATGCTTCCCCTAGACACCAACAAACTCCTGCGCTAGTTTTCCGACATCTAACGTCCCATCATTATGTTCATCCAACTCTCTATCTCCCTATTGTTCTTCATCTCTTTTAATACCTTAAAACATTAAATACAATGGTATTTTCCTAATATTTGTTCAAAGTTAAACGTTTTAACGTTCATCAAAAATCGTTTCGATATTTAAATTAGACGGAGTATCAGTACTTTTTGCACGTCAACAAATACAAATGATACTCCTCGATAACACCCACCCTCCACCATATCTATGGTTTTACCTGGGAAGAAGTGGCCCAACTCCAAAACTCCCAGCAAGTCGATTTAAAATAACTTGATTGTATACAATAGCAATAGTATGTAGTACAGTATTATAATTACTGAGTTAGCAATAATTATATTAGGTGCACTGGCATTTGAAACAAGTCCATTTTAGTAACAGCAGTAGATATTGCGTTAGTGGTCTTAGACTCTGCCTAATAAGGCATGTTTGCACATACTTTGGAACGGAATTTGGTGCATTACCTTATAAAATGATCTGTTTCTAAGTTAGATCTATTTGCTGAGACTAACTCTTGTTTTTCCAAGCTTGTTTTGAGGTTCTACCAAGATTTTCTCTTGATTTCTCCGATCTTCATGTGAAAAGTGGACGCCATAAAATAATTGTAGATCGCAAATGTGGCGTTCTATAGTCCAAACCCCATGAGAGGGTCATGATTTTTAAATTTATATTAGTACAGGTTCTACGAACACTTACCGATTTTAATCTTGTAATATAGTGTGTACTTTACTTATGGGCTTGGCACAATAGCGACATAATTAATGACATGGGATGGTAACTTTATCTTCAATAAACATTGGATTATCTTTTCAGCAATCATAATTATAGTCATTACTTGTTAATGATAGCTTTCAGCGAACCTATTTGGTAATCATTCTTAGACAAACATTCACTATATCTGTTACGGTTAAAAGCCGAAGTAAGGTTACACCTGGTTCTAGCCGGCTATACCTAGGTGCGGCTTTGGAGGTTTGATGCAACCAATTTTGATGTAGCGCTCGGCGGCCGCTGTCGCAGCACCGCTCGCTACGCTCGCTCGGCTCGCGTGCGTTTGGTCACACCTAACCTAATCTAATCCATTTCGTTGGTGTGTCCTAGCAATAAAAAAGGATATACCTAAGTTTAACAAACTGTTAGCGGCCGCACCTACTACCTAGGTATAGCCGGCTAGAACCAGGTGTAACCTTACTTCGGCCTTTAGCCGTAACATATCCACTAAGTAAGTATATTATTATATTTCCTTTTTAAAGTGAGTAGGTAACTACGTTCCAAAAAAGCATTGATGTTTGCCTTCAAGTGATTCGCTATTAATTACTAGTTATTAGTAAACAACTAGAGCGACATTTTATTTTACATAAGGCGATCATGTAAGTAATTATGTATGTATGTAGATCAAGCGATAGCTACAAACTGTTGTTTACTGCTGATTTGACAAGAAGTCTTAGTAATCAGCTCTTGGTTTTCAGTCGCGAGGAAAAAATTGCAATGTTTATAAACAAAATGTGATTTCCGAAAAATAATAATTAATCCTTGTCAATGTACATAAGACTCGATTAGATAAAGCATTTGGACGTCAAAATGTGTAAGGATTGATAAGATAGAGAAAGATTATGTTGTGTAGTTAGCAGTTTTCTTGAGGTACCTACAGACAAGCAGACATTTGCATTTTTAGGTTTTCCTGTTTTCTTATTTGGCCAGTGTTTCTGTTATTTGGAAACCTATTCTGTACCAATTTTTAGAATAGACCAGGCCCATTTTATTTAACCATTCTTTAGCAAAATGCTTGTCTTGATTTTGTCTACAGCTACCCATTCCTGCAACAAAGAAGTACAGCACTATAGATGTAAGAATCATAATAAGTTGCATTCAGTAGTTTCTGCCTAGCTCCCATGGGGAATAGCCGTGAGTTTATGTACGTATGCATGTTATACAATAATATACTTCAGCCATAGCTTGCTGAATTACAGATAACACACGATAAAAGAAATAAAAATATCGCATTATGCCTCGATCTTGCTCAGGGTTTTAGTCATTTATTTTCGACAAGGTGAATCATTTAGACAACGTATCTTAATTCATATTGATATGGCGATGAATAATCCTTTTTATTGTAGGTTTTAAGATAATTAGGGAAATACCTAATCAATATGAAAAGGAAACTTCTAATGTGGGGCAGTTACTAGCACGTGTAGAGCTTACAGTAACTATTTAGGTAAAATGTGTTTACTATGTTAATCACCTGCAAAACCGAAAATGACTATTATGGTGTAACATATAAAATAAGGAATTAGTACCTAAATATCACGTTGCAAGATATTTTGAAACATGATTTTTAGCTACTAATTTCTTTCATTCATCCTCACTAACTTCTTAGTATGCGGTATGCCTTTCTTTATTCAAAAAAGTATCATGTTGTTTCCTGTACATAACGCACACACTTTCAAACTTCTCAGATCGTATCGAACGTTACATTATGGTCATACATCATAGACATGACCTTATCGAGAATACCAGTCTATTAAAAAAAAAAGTACTGGCCAGTCAGGAAATATACAATTTTGAACCTTATTTCTTCGGAATACAACTATTATGCGAAGCAGTAGTTGTTGTTAATTCTTACGTTTTGCAAAGAAGGTAGTTCCGTGATAGGAACGAGCCGCCATTTGTATGGTAATCTAATAGAAATATTTCGGTATTTGTGTCGCTGTGTTTGCTCAGCCTCGAGGTTATCTTCAAGGCACGTTAATTCCGAGTTATAGTGACAACATGACGTACCAAAGTAATGCCTTTGATGTATCTACCGTATTTTACCGGTAACTCGTTTTATTATCAGCGAAAAGTTGGCATTTAATACTGCGAAACCTTCGGATAGCAGATGGCGTGTCACACCTGTGCTTACCTACTCGATGTTAAGGTATTTGATTACCTACATATTATGTTAAATACCTGAATTATGTATTTGATATACATCAGTTTTATTGATTGAGTAATTAAGCGAAACGATATAATCAGTAACGCTTTTTCATTCAAATTAGCGTCAATATCTGTAACAGTGATTTAATGAAACAAAAAAAGGTTGAAAACCATTTTCTTGTCTATTCTCTGCTTACATAATTGAAATATCGAGTACATGATGAATAGTTCGCGTGACCTTGAATGGCAGTCTTTAATTTGTGTGCTGGGAAAAAGTGAAAATATTGTCTATGACATTGACAAATTCTGTAGCGGTTTCCACGCTTAATCTTGGAATGGCGCGCGAAGAAGCAAGATCATTGCTCTTTTACGGCAAGTAAAAGCTAGGAACAGTTACTCAGGTTGTTGCAAATCTACGAGCATTTATCACTGGTGCGTTGTTTCAGACATTCCAACATAAATGACATAACGTTTTATACAGGGGTCTACAGACAGCTCTTCATCTATACAATAAATAAAATTGAAGTGACTGTTTGTAATAAACAGCTTTTTACTGAATATAATAATATAATATAATCATGAACTGAATTCATGGTAACAGTGCACGACGATGACCCTTGCACAAAAATAAAATAAAGCCTTATCAATTTAATAAGATATAATCAACGTGTATAAAGCCAGATTGGTATTAAGTTCATTACTGATCACAATAAAGAAAACAAAGCAAGGTTATTCGAAAAACTCAACTCAATTTTATTTAGATCTTGACAAATGATGCGAAGAGCAATCCGATATTACAACACACATCAAAAGTATGAAGATTATATCGAATTATTGATCTCACGACTGATCGTAACTTCGTAATTGGGTTAATATGGACAGACCTTTAACGTTACAAACATACAATACATGTCCATACATGACACAGATGCTATATGACTCATAAAATGATGATATCTACCAGTCAGAGTGGAAACGTTGCTCTGATGTTCATGGGAACATTAATCTCGACGTACTCGTATAATCAACACTTCAACACTCAGAGTAATAAATTGTAATTTTGTTGTATTTCGTCATTATCATCATTTCTGGAAAACAAAGTTGAATTCGTCTCAATTGTCAGTAGGTACTAGGTATGTATAAAGGGTGTAATAAGACCCTTAATGAAGCCGAAAGGCACTTTTTCTCCCCCACATTGCGATAATTTTTTTGCTCTAGAGTCTAGACCATACCTGGGAACCTTCTAGTTACGGAGATATTGGGGGTCAAAATTCCAACTTGTTCACAAGTTTTTTTTTAAATACATGTTTTTAATGTAAGATTTTTACTGTAAACACCTCCACGACCCCCGCACTATTCAATTCATCCATCAGCACAATGTTTTGAGTGCGTTATATTGAGTCCTACCGTAAAACGTGATATTTCAGCATAAAAAAAAAAATGTTTTCCAGCAATCATTTTTGCGTAGGGTTACTTAGTTAAATGTACATAATGCTTGGTTGACGGCTTCGAGAAGGGTCGTTTACGTCCTGTATTTTGGACACACTTTCAACTGGTTTTATTTTTGGGAGAGTTCGAGATTTGTTTTGAAAACTTTATACTTACTTACATAGATCATCAACATCATCTTTTTGCTCATGACCCATGTTCGGGTTCCCGGAGTTCCCTATCAACCGACCTCCGATTATTAATTCCAATATTTTCTTTGGTCTTCCTCTCCCTCTCGATCTATCATATTTCTTTACACCAATATCTCGAAGTGATGGTTATTTATTTAGGTGTCCTTTAACTTCAGGCATTGTGTGCAAATATGTATGAGTTTAATGCCCACCCACAAAAAGTGGGTACCAACATAAACGAACATGGCTTCTCATTCAAAAATTCCTCCACGTCGTGTCTACCGGAAACACGTCCAAATTCTGGCAGCTTTTATGAATATTTTCTGTCTTGGTTCATGAGCGCTTTTCAAGGAATGGTCTCTACATGATAAACATTCATAAGTCGTGAAGAATCATGGAAGGTGATTCTTTTCAAGTGACAGAGAACATTCATAGCCAATAAACGAAACGAGTAACAATTACCTAACTGATATTGTACCAACACATGCCTCAGCAGTAATCATGAAACAAAGAGTTCCTTCTTAGTTTTCCATTGATGTCTAACCTCTTTGGAATCTATGCTGCTCAGCCTTGAACCCAAAACGGTGGAATGTTGACGAAAACGAAAGTCAACGGAACGCGCTAAGTAGGCCCAGCGCCTGTCGCGACCTCTATGGTTCACTGCTTCCATGGCTTTGTTTTATTTCTGACATTACTGGCCGAAAATACACGGAAAATTTCTTAATACGGAGTTATTTAAAAAAAGAATACTGGAGACCAATAAGGAAGACAGAACTAACGTAGATTGCAGCGTTTTTAGATTTTTTGAAGGCCTTGAAAGCCCCTTTTTAAAGACTTCAAAACTTGACATAAGCTTGCTTGGCAATGACATTAGGCACATATCTACATGAAAATATCGTGAGAAAACCAGATAGCAAGCACATGAAGCATATAGTGTGCAAGCGTAGTGCTTTTCTTCTCTTATCTTAATAAGAAAAGGTTGTGATTGCTGCCTTTCAGCGGGACAGTTACTGGCTGAAATATTACAAAATACAATACATGCATGAACGAGGTAGTACTACTACTTATTTCTGTAACAATATTCACGCTTCTGATTTTTTTTAATGACATATCATTGGCCACTTTTAAAAGGTTTTTTTCATTTATGACACATACACCCATAGAGTAGGTACTGGCTTACCAGTATTTTATTTCTTTTGTCATCATCGCTTCGTTTGCCGCCAATTTTAAATCAATAACAGTATGTTCAGCAAAGGTTTACGGTAAACAGTGACTGTTTCAAAACGAACTAAAGTAAAAACAATCCTTGGTTCTGTGAAAACTTTGTCACTTTAATGTTTTTAGGTCGGATTGCAACTAATGCTCATATATAATGTTTATTTATTTAAACTTCATGTACAAGTGGTATACAGGCGGACTTAATGCCACAAGGCATTCTTTACCAGTCAACATTTGGTTAAATAGGACAACATTGTGATAGGGTACAAAATAATATCTAAAAAAATAAATTAAATTGATTACGATTAAACCTCCAAAATTCATAAGGCTTTAAAAAGGGTTAATAGTGTGAATCAACAAGCTATAGCTAATAAATACTTTAAGATTAACTAACTTTTGACGACACAGAAATAAATAAGATAAACGAAAAACAAATAAGGAATATTAAAGGATAGGTATAGTACATACTCGTTACACACACAAGACAGACAAGACCAGCTTATAGTTCCTAAACGTTACGAAAGATTCACACCTAATTGAAAACTTGGCCACCTCTACAGCACTACTCAATCATTCGGCACATGCACTGTGTCGACAGCCCGCATTTGAACAACAACGAAACAGTATACAAAACACGTATTTCCGTATTTACAACAATGCTGGTTAAGTAGTTATGATACTCGTAAAACTGACAACTTGGCCACGCTTTCTCACGAGGTTATGCAATGGCGACGGTTTTTGGCGGCTGTGGCTCTTGGACTACGGGAAGTGTGCACTGTGCATACAAATTAGAACATAGTGTGGTTCGATTGCGTCAGGTTACAGGTATTGACAGGTTTGGTTAGGGTCAAGGAAGGTTACAAAAAAGAAAGAAGTTTTTACAAAAAAATACAGTGAAGCGAAAATGCATTGTGAGGAGGTTCCTCAATTATCTGCTTATAATTTTGGTGAACTCAATGTTTAGATTTTTTATCGCATTAAATGGCAACGGAAGCAGTTTTTATTAATACTTAAGAAAACGGTCAAACACATCACGATATAATATAATATTATTGTCGTCAAATCAAATATAATAATTTGCATTTTGCGTAATGTGTTAAAATACGGGTTAATTTTACGACACATCACATTAAATAAAACATTCGACTGGATCATTTTGTCTGATGCTCACGTCAAATAAAACGAAATTAATTTGCAAAATAAATCAATTTTATCTAAAAAGTTATATAATTTAATAGCCACTTATTTTTTACGATCATTCTGGCTATTTTTAACGATAAACAAAACTAAACTTAATTAAAATATGTTTCTACGCTTATCTCGGACTAAAAAACATAACTTTAGCAGATTGTAATGCACCACAGTATACCTAGGTACATGTATTTATGGAAATTGCAATTCATTACATCGTAGAATCGTACGATAAAATACCAAAAAAGAAAATTGGAAATCAGGGAACACGTGTGGTGCAAGCGGTCCAGAGGCCCCAGAAAGTAGGCAGGTATGACCGTATTCTCCGATTAAGTATTCAATCGATGCAGACAACCAATTGCATTTCAATTTCAATGTAAAATTAAGTGATGCCGCAAGTGTAATTAATATGTTTGCGAAAACTCATTGAAAAATGAGCTATTGCTTTTCCTAAATACTGTTTGTCAACCTGTCAATCACCGAATTAGGTAAACGTCTACACGTTACATCTTCATTTGATGACCAAAAGACATGACTGGTTGCCTACCTTTAATCGTTAATTAATATAATTTAGTACCTAGCTAGGTACTAGTTTTATAAACAGGTAGCTACCTTTTTGTTCATACTAATGCAAGTTAATAAGTCATGCCAATGTTATCTCATAATGTGAAGCCAACGTGAAGCAGCGTAACCAAATGGAACTCCGTTTGAATTTAGAATGACTTATTTACTTTTTAAAGTAAACCTTACATTTACTTATATTCAGCCTGCTGCTAGTTGTTACGCGATCGGAAGTAAATTGAGGTGTGAATAATCGATTTAAGTGGTCATGTGCAAAACTGATTACACTGGCCATACGTGACATTTGTTCAAATTGATCAGCATTATGTAAAAAAAAAATAGAAGAGGCGCAGTGTCATTTCCATATGTCAGTTTATAGGGGACGATGTCACTACTTTTCCTTATATGGGGACGGATGGGAACAAGTCAATCTTTTAAAACCTGATTAGTATGTATAAAAATACAATTTTATTTTTAAAGTACTCTTTTGTATTTTTAATCGAGTTCAAAAAGAAGGAGGTTATCAATTCGGAAGTTTATATATTTTTTTATATATGTTCGGGCATAACTCCGTCATAATTATAAAGACAAATTAGCAAAATTCTTTTTTTTTTCGACTACGAAACGTAACGTAACGTAAGTCGTTCTTTTAAGTCTTTTACCATGAAATGTATTGTTAACAATGTACTTAAAATTAATACATAGCAAATATTTGTGTAGGATATATAAACGGTGACAAAAAAACAAAATAAAAAAAACAAAAGTCACCGACTTCTGAAGCTAAAGTTATTTTTCACTTTTTTGTGTTTCGAAGTCGGTTTTATTTTTTTACAAAAAAGTTTTTTTTTTGGTTTCACGCCGACATATTTTGTTACAGAAGTCTGTATGTAGGCTTGAATACTTTGTAATTTGGTTATCAAATGACAACCGTTAGTGCCCTGAATCATTGTTAATTTAGAATGAGTCAGTTCCTGTTACACTTAACTGTAGGTACATGTGTTTAATAGTGCCAATTTGACACTATCATATTCTAAGAGGGTTAAATTATAGCATATCTGCGGAATGGCGTTCCCATTTTTTAAAAGTTTATTTCAACATTCTCTGCGTTACATTTAACGACAGTTGTGGTATATATCAGGAGAATGACTAACAAAATCATGTGTAATGTAGGAACTGTAATAAAAGCAGTCCACGATAAATCCTCAAGCTAATTGGAGTGACAACGTAGTTAATCCCAGGAATCGGTCATATTTCAGTTAATTTAGTAGAACTACGGTCCGTAGTGGATATTTAGCTACATGATTCAGAGATTTAGAAACGTTAATTCGTGGGAGCTGACAAAACATATCGACAAAGCGAATTAGCTCAACGCGGTCTCAAGTCGCCCCTACCGCACCGAAACTAGAACGAGCGAATGACGTGATTTCGGTTTTATAACATGGACATAAGGCTCTTACAGACCAGCTCAAGCCGATTCCACGTCTGTAATGTGGTCAGTGGTCACTCACACCCCTAATAAGAATCACACATTCATATACCTAACCCAAGCGGCGCAAACTAGCGAAAATTGAGCGATCGCGGTAGTGGTAGTGCGACAAGCAACGAAACAAAAATAGACAAAATAATCAGCAGATAAACAACTACCTATCTTCTAAGTATTTATCCATTCCTTAGAAACTGAGACACACTATTTATTGAGCTCTTATATAATATCAAACTGTAGACGTGAGATAAAGCCCATACGACGCATACATGAGACAATGCTGGTAAAATCCCTGACATTGTCATCGCTTTAAGTGAAATTGTTCGCTATAAGTGCTTCGCAAATAGCTATCGTGGATTAGACAGCGTTTACCGACTTTCCCTGCAAGTTAGCGAGTCTTTCTCTTAAATGACTTGAGTAAATCGTCTTCTAAGGATTGAGGATCTCTCTTTCTTAAGTGGGAATTGGTAGTCGCGAATTAAGCATTGGGTGTCAAAAATGTCGTGAGGAAAGTTTTGAGTATGAATGTTTGCCTAAGGCATTAAGTCCGCCTTTGTACATTATGTGCATAAAGTTTAATAAATAAATAAATAAATGTGGATGGGTATAAGAGTAGAGGAAGACCAGCGAAACGATGGATGGATTGGATTGTGTGAAGGATGATATGGCACGAAAGGAGGTGTCTGATGAGATGACGAGTAATAGAGTAGTATGGAGACATCCTGTGAGGGGTAAGGAAGGGGTAAGGGGAAGAGAATGATAATGATGTCATAAACATTTGACCCGGAGTCATGACATTTAGAATAAGTGTAAACCATAACTAAAATGTGAATAATAAATAACAATAACAACTGATAAGTTTAATGTTATTGTGTTGCAGTTATTTTCTTAAAAAAATATTGGTATTTTTTTATGCATGAATATTAAAATCACGTGTGCTTCTTCACGTGTTGATAAGCTCATACGTCATATCGAATCGAGATGGACATTTTTGAGATAAACTTTCAACATTTCTATATTTGAATGGGAAATTGATAACTATTATTTGTTACAGGTATTGATGTCTGTCTAACTACGTTTTGGTCTAGCCCCGTGGATATAAAAGGTAAGAAATATCACTAACTTGCTAACTTTCTGACTCATCCTTTTCTGATTAGTTGACCCAAAATGACAAGTCAAATGTCATGTTAAATTCAGCACAATCAAAGTGGGGATATCCCCTTATCTCCATCGCTCAATCCGACCCATTTCCTTCGGGATTGAGGGTATTACCGCCCGACTATCAAACATTCAGGATACCACTCTATCTCAATTAAAAAAAAAAAACCCACAACCGTCCATCCGGCAGATAAACAGCTCCACTCTACTTCCGATGAGCACAGTCATCACGAATTCACGATGATCATGGGAATCTATAAATAGTTGTGTTTTGAACGACACCGGCGCAAGCGCATGTTTCATTTCTGCTCTAGTTCCGAAACACAATGTTATCACGCATGCGCGGCGGTGTCGTCAAAGGATGCGTACGCGCACCGATTATGGTTATTGAACTCGGTATTTATGTGTTTACTGCTCTCTCCTGTCATTCTGTTTGCTTTTTGTATATTTGCTCACGGAAAATGGGAAATTATGATATGGATTCATTCTCTTTTCCTATTTTGTTTCAACATTTTTGTAATTTTCAGACAGTGTCTGTAAGAGAGAGACAGACACACTCAATTATCAGAATTATTACTTAGCAAGCTAACAATTAATTAAAAACACACAAATTTGAAGAGATTTTATTACAATAATAATAAAATCTACCAACCTACACTGGGCCCGCGTGCTGGATTTACAGCTCAGTCCCTCTCATAGGGAGGCGGCCTGTGTCCCAGATGTGGGAAGATTATAGGCTGCTTAAATTACATAGCTATCTAATATTATGTAGGTTTATTTTATAAGCCCGTGTTAAGTAATACATTCAAACAGAAAAATAGGTCGACTCTCAGAAAACGTACAACCAAAAACACCAAGTTACCAGGCGTGACTCATCATAACCGTTTTAAAAAACGAAAATAATAAATAACGGTACATTCAGAAGAAAAACAATCTATTCCTCTGTGGGTAAAAGAAGAAAAGTTCAACGCCTACTCTCGATGTTTTTCGCAGAACTTGAGAGCACGTCACTGAAAAAAGAAAAACAAAAACAGGAACGGATTATGCGTCATTGTTATGTGATGTTTTTTGTTTAGCCTGTGACTGACCGATTATTTTTCACGTTTAACATCACGCCTGTAATCCTCGACGGGTTAGGTAAATGGGTACCTAATAGTACACCCAGATTTCGACAGTTATGTTTAAATCCCAAGTAATAGCGAGCCTATTGCCACCAACCGGGCACAACACAACAAATCCATACTCCATGGCTGCTACCGAGAAATTTAAATATCTATGGAACTGTAACATAAGATTTCCGTACAGAAAATCCTAGGTGAAACCGTAAAAACACATCAATACTCATCTGCCTAGGCTTTTCCCAACTATGTTGGGGTCGCCTTTTTTAATCTAACAGGATGTAGCTCTAATACTGGTATTCACCAGGATTTTACATTCAGCGACTGCCTATCTGACTTCCACAACCCAGTTAGTATAGAGCAATACGATACCCCTTGGCAAGACTTGTCAGACTATTGGGTCATTGCCTACTTGTAACGACTGTCAAAGATCTACTATTGACAGCCGGGACCAACGGCTTAACGTGCTTTCCGAGGCATGGAGAAAACTGGTATGTAATGGGTGGTCGCCCATCCACCCATCACCCATCACACATCTAGGCAAGCTTAATCCGAAGATCGACCATAATGAATGTGTCATACATAGTACTAATCTAATAGAAATACGATACTGTATCAATCGGATAAGCGCTTTACGCTAACAGCTATCGAAAACACATTACTTTCTACGATTAGTAGCAGATTAGGTACATTACATACAAACATAACGCTTATGTAGGTCATAGACTAAACATAATATATTTAACTTGTTGTCTGTAGCCAAATAAACAATATACATTTATAATCTTTGGTCATAGAGATTGTAGTAAATAAAAACATATAACATTGATCGTGCAAAGATTATCGTTACTATTTTACGATTTTCCTTATTACTTTAGATATGTGTGTGTGTGTGTGGTTTCATTTTCATGATTTAGACTTGCAGGTTCACAACAGTCGCCAAATAAAAGCAATAATAACCTTACCTAACATCTAACTAAAAATGTTCTACACTTGTTTATGTTAAAACATGTCATATGGTTATATGCTTGTGGCAATGTCACCCAAAATTGATTAAATCGTTTATTATAAATAACAATAAAAATTACTATGTACAATATTGCGATGTTTTATGTATATTATCGTCATAAGTAACACATCTTCATCATCATCTGCCTAGCCTTTTTATTTTTTTTAGTCGGCTCCTAGTCTCACGTCTTAACATAGAAAACCTCATAAATTTTCTGTTTAATTCATCAAGAAACATTTACCCACCCGCCTTCATTATTTTCTTCGATGGAAACTATATTCATAGGCACTATTAATCACAGAATATAATCACATGTAGGCACTTTAGTTGTATAATCTTATTCGTTGTCTGATTACAGAAAGTTATTAATTTTAAAATCAACAACAGATAATTAATTGAATCATTATTGTTATGAAGAAAACATTCATTTTTATTTCATCCGTTTCCTAAATGTATGAACGTTTCCTATTTTTTCTTGTTATAATACAATAATATTCGTTAACTTTGACTGCTCCTTCGGTTTCGTGGCCGCAAGAATGACTTTCAGGTCGGGCAAAGTGTTATTGGGTTTTAAGTTTTTGGGGTCCTGCGCCTGATCTCCCTCTGTTTACACTTTAATATCTCCCGCGTTGATGGCTAGCAGTAGCGTGCATAGGGGCCAACAATACGGCAAGCCGACTGTCCAGAAACCCTGACATCATGAAGAGTAGTAGGTTATAAGGGCAGGCTAAGCTTGTAGGCTGGTAGTACCTCCACTAATGGCTAGTCTAAGTTGAGATTGGCTTCCATGACTGAAAACGATCAGAAGGACCCATAGATTTTTTTTTGTTACCCTGTTTGAATATCCCACTGATGGGCAAAGGCCTCCCCTTTGCCCTTCCGAACAACTCTGTCCTATTCAATATCTGGCCATGTTCGCCCCATACATAATAACATAATTATAGGGTATTTACTCCTATCACTATTTCAGAGGGACCCTATTCTAAAATAGTTGTCAGGGTCGGTCATTGTGCAGATATTGATTATTTTGTGCGCTTTGTGTTGACTACATACATAATCCCGTTACAGAGCATTTGCAAGGTTTTACAGTTCAGACAGGTAATACTTTTACATCATCTTACCCATTAATCGTGAAGAAACCGTCGAAATAAATCGGCATGAACTAAAACGTGTTGAGGTGTGTTTCCATTGCGGCGGATCGTAGGTCATCATGCATTACCGTCTACGTTCTAATGATCGTTAACAGGTTAAACAAAGTTACAATTAGGATGGTAACACTAAATGAAACCACATTTGGAACAGATATTATGGGTTATGACCTGTTTACGCAGAAAAGATGACTGGACGGGACTGTGTGAGGAATGATATGAAAGAGAAAGGAGTAAATGATGCCGTGACGTCTGACAGGGGAGAATGGAAGAAGAAGACGTGTTGCTCCGACCCCAAGTAATATGGGACAAGGGCAGGAAGATGATGATGACCTGTTTACGAAGTACAAATTGTAAGGCCGCGTACAATTTTAATTAATGGTTCAACTGGATTTTTATTTTTGTAATTATTCGAATAGTTTAATTTCAATGAAGGATTTCAACTAATTCACTGATAATTGCGACTAATTCTGCATATTGCTGTAGTTCTAGAAGTTTTAATAAAAACTAGGACCAACAAAAAAAAAAACTTAGCACATTCAAAGAAAGTGAATATAAGGAAAAATCTCATGTAACAGCAGTAATTACATTAACGTGACGTGTAATCAGTAGCTCGTAATTAGTGCCAAATTATCATCTCTTACGATAGCCCCAGCCAGCGGGCGAATACTTTTAATTGGTAGAAAATGAAAGTGAGCACCTACTGTTGAGATGTTTAATTGTCAAGTTTATATAGCAGCAATAAAAATGTGCGTTTAAAGACCTCTTGTCGACTTATTTTAGTTTCAAATTGAAATACAGCCGCGTGAAAAAGTGAATTTAGAAAATGAAGCTGAATTATTGCGTAAGTTAGGAAGCGCTTTACTCTGCTACGACTAGGGTTACCATCCATCTAGATTCGGCTGGAAATGTCCGATTTTTTGGCCCACCATCGGGATGCTTCAACTTAGGTGATTTTTAGAAAATCAAAAAAGATAAATGGCTACCGAAAAAAGGAGAATTAAAAAGTAAGATTTCGAGACTTTTTGTCAGGACATTTTTAATTGGTTACGACGCTACTTTCCAAGCGATTTGAGACGCACTAACTAATTAATTACATTTATTAAAAATCTGATATCAGCTATCACATTTCAAGATGTCCTCGCCCCTGACAGATACACATACAAACAAACACAATAGCGTATTGTGTTTCACTACAATACATATCTATTTATTTTTACACGCGGTTACTCCGGTTACATCATAATATACATAATGGAATGTAGTATATGTTCTATACAGGTTTAATAAAAAAATACATCATAAAAAAAGATGTTACGCTACCAAACATTGGATCAACTGAGTAGTGAAATGTTTAAAGCGTTTTCAATAATTCTTTCAAGGAGAAAGCGTATAGTTTAGACAGGGTATTGCTTAGTAATGCTAAACTGTAATTGTCACCTAGCTTTCTTCACAGTAAACTGAAGTAAAATCTGTGATTCTGTCCGAATTAAACGTATCTGCTTGAACGAATTCTTGTCTGACCGACTGTACTTTTTGGGGCAAGTCGAATTAGCATCTTTAGTACCGTCTTGAGATGAATTTGTATAAAGGTATAAAAAATCTGCTGTTCCATACATTTTGATCGCGTGGGTATTGCACTATTGTATGAAATAGCTGATGTTTTTCTTAATAACTTAATAATAGGTACTAAATTCATGGTTACAGATTGCTGCACTTCGATGTCCCTTATACCCTGTATAACTGTGTGTATATCGTGCAATCAATACACCACAAACTTAGATTATCGTGTGAAATAACAATTGCATGTTTGGTAATGGCAGTAAACTCTCCAACATGTAAATGTTAAAATACGTTTCGACCCAAATTCTGTTATCTAAATCGGTTCGCTTTTAAAGTCGCGTCAAAATCACAAAAATGCATTATGTTTTATCTTAATTTAACAAAAATTTAGTGGCTTATCGCTTAGGTACCAGTAGCATGCTAATAGGTTAACAAAACAGTAATTTCCAAAATAGGGGACAGAGCGCTTAAAATTGTAGAGTTTCCGCAAAACGCTGTAAGTGCCAACTTTCACCATTTTTTCAAGGACAAAAGAGTATTGTTTGCAGTTGTCTTTAGTGTACCGGTGGCAATTGACAACGCTTCTAGTTTTCACAACACCACATTGTTTTACTCACGTACTGTTGGCTTATTGGCTAATCAATTAGTTTAGCCATGAATCTGGTTCCGTTCTGTCTGTCTTTGCGACGACAGATATCAAGTTCCGTCCTATATTCGTAATTAATTGCGTGTTGTTTGTGCAATGGCGTTTCCGTCAATTATTTCTGTGTGGTCAAACGATGGAACAGAGGCCATGAATGTGTTGTATGAATACTTTAATGAAGAGTTATGTTGAGGACACAACCTTTTTGGTTCAACGTTTCGTTTTGATAGATTAATGTGGAAATGAATTTACGTTCATGAATTCTCAAAAATCTGGAAAATACTCTAGAATGCACAGAGAAGATTTTATGAACACATTTAAAAAAAAATTAGGTGGTAACTAAAGCTCTCGTCCCACAAATTCCTGATCCCAAGCTGCCATAACTTAATAAACACACGCAATAAATCTTAATAAATTACACTGTACTGGCAGCAACATGGCCGCATATGGTCGCAGACGTCATTACGCGTAAATTGGCGAACGCTGGAACATTAACATTCTAGAGCATGCGCCAATCTAGAAACTGAACATCGCTCCTAAGAGGTTAGAAACTTTGTTGGTTAAGGTGACGTTTGTTTTATGCGAACATTTCTGGTGAACCGAATGGTTTGACCTGTTTGTACGAAAGCCAGTCCATCGCAGTCACTGAAAAAAATAAACTTTTTCTAATGGTCTTGAACTTATGATTATATTTAATCTGGGAAAGTGTTTTTTTATTGCAGAGTCATTGGCTAATATGGACAAACTTGACACGTCATTTAGAAATATACGAGTACATAAGTTTAATCATTATATTTCATAGATTAAACAAATAGAGCAATAAAATAGCTATGATTGTGAAAACCCACTAAAAAACATGATTCACTCATCAACAAAATGCGGAAGTCACTGCTGCATGATAAAATATAGAAGGCCCGATTACGATGACTTGTTTAGATTTTTTTAGGAAATTTCTGACAGTCATTGTAGTTTTATTAAATACAACATCTATATTATACGCTTCTCGCGCGACCTCTTTAGCTAGGTACTTTTCGTCTTAGATCGTAGGCCGCTCGCGTAAATGAAACACAGCCTTAACATTTTCACTCGCTAACCGATAGCGGCGTCGATTTCGCTTCTTCTCGGGAACAGGAACACCTCTAGAAAATCTAGACCTTTAATAAAAACTCAACGGGAATGTGTGAAACCGTCGAAAGTCGGCTCAACTTCGTGAAAGGAGGAAACGCATCGCTTGCAATGCGTTTATTTTTCGTTTTGTAATTCTAAAATGTAGTCTTTTTGCGTTATTTATAATTGTGCTGTATGTGTTTACGGTTTACCATTTCAATTGCATAAAAAATTATAAGTGGAAGTGCGGAGTCTCCTAATACAAGCAATTCCTTGCTAAAAGGTGAACTCCAATAAAATGTATCGAAATGCCCATTGTAATTGAAATAAACAATTTTTTTTAATTTTATTTTTTTAGACATGGACACCGCTCGGTATATCTACCTAAATAGGTGTAGTTAACTTTACCTGAGCTTAGAATTTTACCTTATTTCTCGTTAACGAAGTCTATTCTGTAAATCGAGAATTCAAAAGCCATTTCGCAGCGTAGGAAATGATTATTTGGTTTAATAATTTCTGTTCCAAATCTAAAATTACAAACAGTGACCACAAAATAATCGCGTGAGACTAATCTTGAATGATAACGTAGTAGTTATTCATTTTACAATTCGACTCAAATACCTATTACAAAACTTAAATTCATAACGGCACATTCACTGACTATTCGTAACAAAAAAAAATCTGTGAAAAAAAAAACTATTCAATACTTTTGTTTGGTAACATCTAGATTAATTTTGACCGGGTTAAAATTCACTTAAAAAGATGCTGAATAAAAAGATAATTTTACAAGTTCTGTTGTTCCAAGTTGGTCGTGTTAGGTAATACGGTATGTAAGGTTTCAACTCACTGATTATGTATATTAAATCTGTTTTACTAAGCACTGGATATAGTAGAAAAACTCCTCAGTACTTTGCTACGTTATGGTTATGATTTCTCAAAGGCTAAATCATAGGGCAATCTATAAATACATTGATATAAGCAGGCACTGCAGGTACTGTTGGCAAAAAAACCCCATATTATTATCTCACTGTAATAGAATTGGCAGGAAAAACAATCCGAGTGTAAACCTTTTTTTTTCTTATTGATTAGTTTTGTTGAATGCATTGGATTATGAGATGGTATAAATAAGTTTCGCTTATAAAATGATGACGTTTTGTATAGTAAGTCGGTCGCGCAGACCCACCGTCATAGTCTGCGCTATATTTTCAGTAGGCATCCTAAAAAAAAGTTCGTATCGTTTTGCCCCATGCCGCGTTGTTACTGATGACTATCTCTGCAAGTCCTACTGACCTACTAGAGGGAACATAAACTCCAGTTATAAAATTGTTAGAAATAAGAGCACATGTCAAAGATTCAGTTTTATTTTCGCACGAACGCTAGGGGGCGTCGACCTCACTTTAATTTTACGTTTTCAACACTCACAAACTGTAATTTGCGTAATTAAAGCATAATTTCGTTGCGAAAATTAATTGTATGGAAGTATAATAAATTAATTAGATTTTTTTATTTATTGTTTTGCGTTTTTCTGTACTAAGTTTGGTATGAAGACATGAAAGTATGTGAAGTTGTGATTCATTTATTTTTCTTTTACGTTTGATGATCGAAGTTTGAAAGAAAAAGGATTAAAGAATTGAGTTTTAAGTTAAGAGCTAGGCTGGCAGACAGGGGATAATGAAAAGAAAAAAAAAGTGTTGTATCGATAAGCCCAAACACAATCAATCAACAAGAACACAAAACACTAAAGTTTACAAAGTTGCCATCACCAAAACCCATGCCAGTTACGAATAACACTATAGTCTGTTTTTTAATCTCGGAGACTAAATTGACAAGTGAAAATGTCAAAACTGACTTAAATGCTATTGAGATCTATGTCAGTTTGCCATTTGTACATGTCAAATTGGTCTCCGAGATTAAAAAACAGACTTTAATCGATCCCAAGTAACATACAGCCAGGACAGAAAACGATGATGTTTTTAACTGGATTTCAAAAAGGAGAAGTTTCTCAATTCGACTGAATATTTTTTTCCTTCCTTAAACATTTTCGCCCATTGCGTAATATCTACAATAAAACGTTTTAGCACGTTTAGTTTACGACTGATCAATTTAATGTCTATTTGTTGATTGGTGGATTGAACTGGACAAGGACTTTCTGTGCACGAATGTGTCCTATACCTACGTACATAGCTACTTAAAATACAGCTTTGAAATCGTAAGACCTCGACGAAGTTAGATCGTAGCATTGGATGAAAATATTTTTAAAACTTTAATGGCATCTTAATGGATTAAGGGATAACATTTCGAAAGCTGAAACGTCCTGAAAAACAGTCGAATATTTTGCAAAGTCCACTTATTTTTCATTTACACGAAAACTCATGTTGAATGTTCTTCTTTTTTTGAATGTCGAATGCATTCACATAATGGTTGAGCTGATTACACTGACCTTTTGAACTTAGTTTAGTAAACTGGAGCTGTAAACACACTATATTATTTTTTCACGGTCGCTAAACATTAAGGTTTCTATGTACGTGTATTGCGGCATTATTTAACGGCAATAGTATAATAATATTTCTATTTACAAACATTTTAATCTAGAATAATCCGTTATTACCTATTGCATTTTTATCTGAAATTGCACTGCTTTTTTAGCTAGCAATTGGAACTACTGGAGAGTATTCGGCTCTACTTCATAAGATATTTCTGGAGGTTTAAAAATCCCATACCTTTATCCGTGCTAAAGAAGGATCTAGTTTCTTCTTTAGATAGATAGATACTCTTTAGATACATAGATAAAATAAGGATACGGATATTTCCAGTACCTATGTAATATGTATGTATTACGTTCAGACAAGGAAATATTTCAAAAGCTCCAACTACTTCACTCATGCTTATTCATCTTTTTACAAAGCTATACTTATACGTCTCACAAGGGACTAGGTTCATCGACTCGGCGACATACCGTCAACCACACATCTTGAGCAACAGTATGATTATGACAGCGACTTTATTTCGTAGCAGTAAGGGCTATTTTAACAGTTCAAGCGAAGTGAGTGACATTATGTCGGCCGCGCCTGTGTTTTTTTTTGCGCACACGTGTTCGCTTGTTCTGCCTGCCATGCCCAATTGCCCACGCGGCGATAAGATTTTAAGTTTCTTATAATAAAGAATAAAATCAAGAAAAATGTTTGAACTGTTGTAAGATTGTAATGTTTAAGTGGAACTCTAACATCATTCGCTATTCAAAATATGGTTTGTATATTTTACGAATGTGTAAGTCTTATATTTTAGTGATAATTTATTCACCATAAAGTTCTCATTTTAAAGTTAAGGTAAATAGATTATTGTGGCCCAGTATGCCACATTGATTGCGGCTTCAGTAGCGTTCTTTACATCCTCAAAATGTGCAGGAATACGAAAGCTTTTGACACTCCTACAGGTGGTCAGCACTACCATTTATCTGTTCTGTGAGCACTACACTAGTACTAGATGTAGGAAGGATTAGACCTGATCGTAGTAAAATTATTTCCTTAATTATAATGAACTGTAGTCTAGCACGAAAGCAATTTATTTGCCTGCTTATCAAGAATGTAATAGTTTCGTGTCTGTATGTACCTACAGTCTACACGCATTATAGCGATACTTTAACATAATTATGGACATGGTGTATGGGGAAAGTGATTAAATAAAAGTCGAGATAGAAATCTCAGCGAACTCCATGACACGGCAAGGTAACCTCTAATTTGTCTGTGCAACCCACTTTCGAGCTCGCTTTGTTTCCCGCGGAAAGCCATCTGACGTGTGTCACTTTGACAGCTCATTGTTTTAAAAGCGTTGCAAAAACTCGCGCCATTGACAAGAATTTGAATTATTCCTCTGCGAGTTTACAACTTTTCACTGTTCTAGATTTTTACATGAATACTTTTGTACTTTTTTGTTTTTGTGCTGTATATTATGGTCAAGGTGTTCTGCATTCCAAGGTTGTCTGTAGTAAATACATTCGATAGTAATTGATATATATAAATAAAGGTAGGTAACACTTAAACAGTCACAGTTTACTACTATGTAGCTGCAGGAATCCAAGAAAATAAACCTTTTTTCCTATCATTTGATACAATTTCAGCCAGTTCTATATTCCGCACGTAGAAGACTTGTGCAACCTGAATAGTTAGTAGCAGCCTAGCAAGCTTGCAGCGTGGCTTGCGCAACGAATGGGCATAATCAAACACAAATAAATCAAAGCTGATGGTTGTGACAGAGATATGATTGCTGTTATTATCCGCAAGAACCTTAACACTGTAATTTGTTGACAGAAGAATTAGCTTAAAAGTTTTTAAGTGCTTTCGTCTTCAGTAATTACTGTGTCCAAGGTTTGAATAGAATTTCGAAATAAAAAAAAAGAAACAATGCTCAGGTTGATTTGAGATGTAAATGAATGAAAAGTCTGAAATTATGAATTTTACGGTTTATTTATTTTATTCACATATATATACAACATACCTACGTTTAATATTTTCAGCTCAATCATTTCTCAATCTTGGGATTCATTATCTTCCGTTCTAAGACCTCGAGCACAAATGACTAATGATTTAAAATGTACCTACTGATTTTCATTTAAAAAAAAAAGCAGTTTACTTTCCTTTAGTCTGAAAGTATGTTTCAATGTTATGAGTTCATGAAGTTTTCCGAATGCATCTCACCAGTACAAAGAAGTAGCGGTCTCTGGTACCTGACATCAATATTTGTGAACTGGGTTAGCAATTTGGTTGGTGATGTTGACCCGTCATCGCTTAATGGTTCTTGGTCATTAAGTTTTCTGTCCAAAGAAAAGTGATTTTACTGTTGCTTTAGATTTCCTTAATGGGTGATTTGTTGTAGGTAGTTTTTCCGCAATATGAACTATTTCATCATGAGGATCGAGATCATGAAGAAAGCCGGATGTGCAAAAAAGTCAGGGAATTCTAGGTACTTTTAAATCTTCCTTATCATCACCTACTCATTGTACTTTTTTATTTTCTGAAAGATATTCCCTGGGAAAATGTCAAAAGTCCAGACAGGGTTTAAAATCGGGACTAACAATTTTTTTTTTTTTTAAAGAAAGGCTTAATAGCTTAATTGCTTCTCCAAATTTACTAATAATTAATTAATAGTAGTATTAATTTTTAGTAAATTTTATTTAAATCGTACAATAACTTGCTGGACGAATAGAAATGACAAAATATTACATTATAAAATCGTAGTTATGTATTATGATTTTAATTGATGCTGTTTTAATGTTTAAATAACTATTTTTTTTTAAATTGTATTTTCCGTTACATTTTTCTGCCTTGTTTTTTAAAACGTAGAATAGTTATAAAATTCACTGCACATCATACTAAAGTTAGTTTCAATTTGAATTTCCGCTTTGACAAGTTCGAGTGTCAAACGGTCAAGGTGGGATGGGATTTTCCACGACTATTGGAATGTTTTTTTATAGATAAGTAATATAATCAAAAATTAAAAAAAACTTTAGTTTAATATAATTTTAATTTCCTAATTAGATACTCACCTAATTTAAATAATCGTTAAATCATTAGGTTTTGATTATTAATTTTTTATATGTATATCAAAGATTTAGTTCGGGTTAGCGTAAGTACTTCTATAAACAACAGCAGCCGAATATTTAATTGAAAATCGGTACTTTCGTTTGCAGTTAAAATAGCGAACAGGTAGGTACTACTGTGCCAGGCCGCCAGGAATCCAGGATACAAAATATTATAATCGTGCAAATATTGATATCAATTGAAAATTGGGCGTGTCGTAGTTAGGTCACGTTAAGTCCGTTGCATAAGTGCGTGCATCTGCTTGACATTTGAATCGACCCCGAGTCCGAATACAAACTGTCACGTGTTTTTTGGAAATAATTATAGTTTTTAATCATTTTATTGATTTTAGCATGCCGATCAGGTGCAAATCGTCTTATCCTCAGACCCCTGAAAATCGAGACATCTCGCGCAAATCGGGACGCCTGGCAACACTAGGTATGAGTGACAGGCTGACGGAGACGTCCTTTATAAAGCCAAACGTTTTCTGAAACTCTATGTACCATATTAATAGCGTCAAAGAGCATAATATAGTGCACATTGCAAGCCTCATTGCACAGTGCGCTAATGTGAAGCTCACAGAGTGAACTTTGCGCTACCCTTGACCTCGCACGGGTCCACGCCTTCTGCCTACTCTGCGCCGGCGCATACTTTCTTCTTCATTGAGCAAGCTTATGCACTTATTGAAGGTGAACATGACGTAATTATATGCAGACAAGGTAAATACAGGTTTTTTTCAAATATATTTTTAAATTACTGTATGATATAATCGATAAAAAATTGTATTCAACCAGTTTAAAGTCAGGGTGAATTCTTTGCCTATTATGTATACAGGGAATAGCTGCACAAGGATATTTTGGCGCGCGGCCAAAGTCGAAATTAACATTGTCGTCTTGTGAATAGGATACGATGTGAAGCGCAGACATCTTGTTTTTTCAAGGACTTCAATTTCAAAAATTCAAAGTGACTAATATCTTTATCGTATCCATGCAAAATCCTATGATAAATCGTGTTGTGTAGCCGCCAGGTATCTCAAAGCTCTTATAGCTGCGGCCGTGACAAATCAGAAGTGATCGTAAACTCAATTAGGTTTCCGTTGATCTTATCTAATGCCTTCCGCGTGTAGGTACCTATAAATGGTGTAAAAAGACCCTTAACGAAAACGAAAACCACATATTCTGCCCATCATTGGGATCATTTTTTTCTTCTAGACAATACCTGGGAACCTTCTAGTTACAGAGATATTGGAGGTCAAAGTTCCAATTTTTTCACAAGTTTTTTTTTTAAAACCGCTTTTTAAGGTTTTAACTTTACTTTAATTAAGTCCTTGAGCCGTTTACTATTCAAAGCATCCCTCAGCACTAAGTTTTGAGTGCGAAACATTGAGTTTTACCGTAAAACATGATTTTTCACCCCAAAAAAAAAGTCGTTTCCCAGCAATAATTTTTGCGTAGAGTTACTTAGTTTGGTGTACAGAATGCTTGGTTGACGGGTTAGTGAAGGGTCCGTTTACACCCTGTATGTAGAACATGAATAGAACCACAGTTTAACTAAGTAACTATTCACTGTGGTACCTATTTATGACATCCATCCATACAGTAAAGTACACCTGAGAAATGACAAAAAGTCATGCAAAAACCTAACAATGCGTTTTACCCAACACTTGAGAGATTTCGCTTAAATATTATAGCAATATTAGAATTTCAAGAGTCAGTGCGGAGCCCTTAGTGAAAACTAGCATTGGGTCGTTAAAAGAACTCCTTATGTTCTAAAATCTAGTTGCTTTTAGTGGCAATAAGTTCCAGTCACACACTCCCCCATCCCTCAACAGCCTCAGCACGGTTGCTCTGCCAAAACTCTCCGTTGAAACACTGTAACTAGTTACACTGTGATAACACTAGCATGTTCTAAGGCAAGACTTGTTGCAATGTCTTTATGAATATTGAGTCTAACGCTAGAGCTGTCGTGCCCAGGTGTCTTAACTCCGCCATGTTGACGTGTTTCGAATTGAAGATTGAGATTTGCATTGGCAGGTTACTGGTCCAACGTTCTACAATGAGCAAATACTTCGACTTCAACGATTTGCATTATACAAGTTTCAACTTGATTTGTGGTTTTAGTCCACCTGTCTGTATGCCAGTGCCAACTGTTGGAGGCGATAGTTATTAGTGTCCCGATGAGGGTTTAGTACAACCAGTAGGTATAGACAAAATTGTGGACTCGGCTTAGGAAGTTAGGACACCGGACACTGACAAGTACTGAAATATAGTCAGTGCAGTGTCGGTGTCCGCAATTAATTTCACCGGTGTAACCGAACCTTGACTCAGGATTGTGGTTTTCTACCCATTATTTGTATTTGGGGTTGATTCTCCAAAGACTAACAGTGTAGAATAAATTTCAGGCAGATCAGCACCCAAAAGATTCTTGCAGGTTAAGTCAAAAGCTACAGTAGGATGGAGGTAGTACACATCTTACTCTATAATAGATATATAGATATCTTTTGGCGAGTTGCCAAAATCGGAATTAATGCTGCCATCCTATTCAGTCCTTTTCACAAAATAATTACACTTATGTTTACCAAAGGCAATTCGAGCGCCAAACCCATGTAGCGTAGGAAGTATAGTAGGTAGGTATGTATTGTATTATCCTTAACAATACATAAGTTAGCCAGCAAGCTCAAAGCTCTGGCATTTGCGTCACCTTCACTTTTGAACTATAGCGTAGTTGTATCCATCACGAGTGTTTCGCAACCGCCGCCGTCGTCACGACGGTCCTTTGTCAGTAAGTTACTGGCTTAGCAAGAGGCACTACATAAGCGTTATGTTACTTTGCATGAATATTGATGTTAATTGTAAGTACATGTGCACTTGTGCAGTTTGCTCGCTTTTTCCCTGTAGGTGGAAACGCCAGAACAGCCCGCGAATTTTTTTTTTTCAGCGAGTCATTCATTAATCAACATACAACCTGACACTCACCGGCAATTGCAAAAAACGTAAGAAAATTTGAATTTCGGGGGCTACCCTGACGTTTTTTTGTTAGTGTTGAGTTCTTGAGTAACAATCATTGTTTATTTGCTCTGTTCTTATTGTTAGGTGCTTTACTATTATCTTGTGACAATCACATATTAAAACTCTTTGGTCTTCTTTTCCAAGAAATTATGAAAATATTTTGTTGTCATGCCGATATTGACATCTACCAGAAATACTGTAGCGATTTAGCGAACTCAGGAACAAATGATCTGTTAAAGATCTTTGGCTATAGTACTAAGAATTGAATAGACCATGTTTGATCGAGTCCAGTAACCCTTCTGCACCTGTCTAGTGCAAGCTCTCCTGCGCGAACGCATGCATAATGTATGTCGCGCGTGGATCGCGATTGATATGCGGCGCGGACGCACGTCGCACGACCGTCTCTGCAATATTCACTATTTGTTCCCGATGCCGAGAACGATACAAAAGCACCGCGCTCACGTTTGGTAACGGCTGTTGTTTGAATTTTGAATTAGGAACATGGAATTTGGCAGTTGTGCAAAAAAAATTACAGTCTAAGAAAATGTAGCTGGGATAGACTAGACGCAGAAACCGAAAGACCGGGTGTTTTTTATGGCGCAGCTTGGAAGAGGCAGCCGATTGCGATGGGTTCAGTAGATTGATAGCAGTTCGAAGCTGGTGGACCTTTCCACTTGAATGCTACGGAGTTGTATCCTCAACTACTGTAATCCATGAGTTGCTAGTAACTTTATATGGTTTTCATCAGAGGAATATCAGTCAGAGCTGCTGGTGGCCCTTTAAATTATGAATAAGTTTTTTTTTGCATCATAAAGGCTTAAGGCTTACAAAAAGTTTGAGGTTGGTATGAGTTCGTGACTGGCCTACAGGGTAAAAACCACGCTTCAATCCAGTACTTGACATTTTAAATCAACTCATTTTTAAAGATCACAATGATTATGAAGTTGATTTTGGACCACGTTTTGCGTGGAATAATTCAAGGTCGCAAGTCCTTAAATTGGTATAATAAAACGCTGTCTGATGTCTCTCCGTCTGTCTGTTTATGTGCTTACTTAATGTAGCTAGACACCTACTATCTGATTTACGTGATATTGTTTACCACGTAGTAATAATTTGCTTCAGCAAGATTTTATGAAGGACTACATACGCTTACACATCTTACCCTCTTTTAAATTGTTTGATCACAAGATATAATTCTTTTTTCGTAATCAGATTTCAACAACCCCCCCGGCCCCATTATCTTATGTCAGCAAAGGTATTAAACGCTGTCGAGAAATAAAAGTACAAGATCTTGGGCTCTGCAGCGATTACTATGCGCATACGCAAACAGTGAATGATAAGATTCCATGTTGATAATACTTCTGACTGTTGTTCAAACACGTGAAGGAGAATTTAAGAAACGATGGAATTTTCCAAACATTCTAACGTTGGTTTTATTTGTGTGGTAATCCCCGGTTTTGAAATAGGTTTTCCATTGGTTTTCGTGGGCATATCTAATAGACAGATTATTTTGATCCATATCAAATTGTAGACGAAGTACCTAAATACACTCTAATTCTGAAACAAAGGTAGTATAATTAATCCAAATAAAGCACATTCGGGATACAAATAAATTTTGTAGTACACGAATATTGTACTTAAAAAATCTTATATTCAACCACACAACGCTCAGCCAAAACCGCTGGGACTAGAAGCACGAAACTTTGTGCTAGTTATCCTTTTGAAACGAAACTGCTCACTGAGGAAGGATTTTTGAAAATTCATCCCCTAAAGTAATTAAATAATAATCAATAATATGTAAAGAAAGTGAATAAAGGTCATAATCAATAATCTTTATTACACAAGAAAGTGGTTACACAATTTTGTTAAGTCTTTGACTCCTGTGCTAGGACCTGTGTTACAGGAGCCAGTGTCCCAAGAAGACATATGACAGGACAGAACGTTATGAAAAAAAAAAAAAAAACTATAGATGGATGGGAGTTCGAAATTTTTGCCCCTAGGATACAGCCGACAACAGTTAAGAAACAGTTTATAAAGGGAATCATCGACACGACGAAGAAGAAGTTGAGAAACAAAGGAACTAAGTAAATTGCAATCAGTGGTAAATTGCCAATACAACTGTTCCGGTGGAGAAGATACAAATTAACAGGAAGCTGGTAGTTTGGAATATTTGGGAGATCTTTATCATAATCTACTAACAGTACTATGTTATGTATACTAAACGTTGTTGCAAAACTAACCATTTGCAATTGCTTAAAAAACCTACTTACATAAACGTGTGTGAATAGACCACCCCTGAAGTGGCCACACCCATCACATTGTTGAGTGTAGGTGTGGCTGTGACGTAAATAATCACCTTCTTACTTACATTTTTTTTTGTATTAAGTATAAAGGGTGTAAAAAGACCCTTAACGAAGCCGAAAGGTACTTGTTCTCCCCGTCATTGCGATCATTTTTTTGTTCTAGACCATACCTGGGAACCTTCTAGTTTCGGAGATATTGGGGGTCAAAGTTCCAACTTTTTCACAAGTTTTTTTTTTTAAATACATGTTTCTAATGTAAGATTTTTACTTTAAACACCTTCACGACCCTCGTACTATTCAATCCATCCATCAGCACAATGTTTTGAGTGCGTTACATTGAGTTCTACCGTAAAACGTGATTTTTCACCCAAAAAAAAAAGTCGTTTCCCAGCAATAATTTTTGCGTAAAGTTACTTAGTTTGATGTACAGAATGCTTGGTTGACGGCTTGGTGAAGGGTCTGTTTACACCCCGTATAGTGCCTATTTATGAAAATGTCCATGGAGTGTCTTGGCTAAGAATAGAGATCGACATTTTGGACCGGACAACTACACAGGGTGTAACAGAATTAGCGCCATACTTCTTAGGGGCTGATTTAGACATAAGACTACGGTCCCTAAGGAACACACGGGTCGAAAAAAAAAATCAATACAAAATATAGCATCGGCAGACGCTAATAGCGTCAGCCAATGTATTAAAATATATTCTTTTTTTTGTACAGTCACGAGCACCAATATGTAAACACTTAACAACTTTTAAAAGTGTTTTTCTCCTACTATTCTGATTAAAATTTCATGTTGTTATGAACATAGTATTCTGGAACTCATATTTTTATGATATAGATCCTATCTCCAAGTTACAATCGTTATTTTTCGCGAAAATTGCTTTTAAATTTAGGAAAGTGTAGACATATTGGTGCTCGTGACTGTACAAAAAAAAAAATATATTTTAATACATTGGCTGACGCAATTATTTTTATTAGATAAAAAATATACAAAACCTGTAAATGATTTTGAAATAAATGTTTTGAAACTTATTATTACAAACGAACGAATTTATTTCAGATTAATAGATTTTATTTTCAGACATTATATTGTTTAAGCAGGTTGAGCATTAGTCTTTGAAACATTACGAGGTTACAGATTATATTATTGAGTCGTTAAGGAAAGATCATACGAACATTGCCGATATTTCAGAACAAATAAAAAAAAAAAAACTTATTTAAAAACGGATTAAGGATGCACACAATATGCTGTTTTTAAATAAGAAAGGGAACCACAAACTACATAATTATACAAATAGCACAATTCTTAATTATTATTTATGTTAATGCTTGTAGTCAACAATACGAGCAATTACACAATACCATTTAAACACAACACAATGAGTATTATATTACAAAATGTCAAGCAAACCGATCATCAGTCATTGCAAGTCAATAATATATACTTGGAGACACAGATGACGCCATCTTTACGAAGCTTTACAAGCAGATACATAAATACTTATAAAGTATCTCTATCTATGTATATTCATATCATTATTATCGGCCAAGCCTTTTCTTAACTATGTTAGGGCTTCTAGCTTAATCAGATGAAGCCGAATTCCAGTATTCTATAGGGGCCTACCTATCTGACCTCCACAACTCAGCTACTGGTTAATTCGATATCTTTTGGTTTTTACTGGGGGTTAGACTTTCAGGCTTCGGACTGGGTTACCCTTTAATCGACTCCTAAGGCTGGATTGTAATAATTACTTAGCCACAAGTATCATCACCTGTGGGATATCTTAGTAGCAGCTTTAGGATTTAAGCTCGAGGCTTTTACTTTCGGCAAAAAAAAATTTGCTTGCCCTCTATTTTGTCTTAAACTTAACTGGCGAAAAGTGGGCCTATGCCTCCTTCGGAAAATAAAAACATGATGTTATGTTATCTGCCAATTAGCTGACGGGTTTCCTCATTCCATTAGCACATGTATTCGATCCCTTTGTCTGCTAATCTATTTACTTCAACAAGTTTACATTTGCACTTATTATTGTAAGGTCAACGAGTTCTATAGTCTATGCCATGCGGAACTGTCAAGCCGCCATGACAGTTATTGCAGGTCATCACGTCCATTGATCGGTCGGCACTTATATGGGAAATGTCACTAATTAGGTGTAGTTTGCTTTCACTTACGATTGCTGGTCGTTAAGGATCTAGAAATGGCTTGAGGGGTTCGGTACTGAGAATTCGTAGTTTCATTTTACTTATTGAATTTAACTATTTCTTGAATAGATCTAAAGAGGCCCATGTGCCCTGTAGTAACATTAGTGTAGACTTGACAAGGTCGAGTTAATTTTTAAACCATACAAGCTTTTCTCATACAAGCAGCGTTATAAGTGTTATGTTGTTGAAGCTCGTGGCTAAATAATAACAGCCGCTCGGATCGATCTTTAAGTTAAGTCGTCCTTGCCTAGGTTGGTCTGTGGACGGGTGACCACCCATTACATACCGAATTTCCTCCGTGCCTCGGTATGCACACTAAGCTGTTAGTCCCGGCTGTCATTTGTAGATCTTTGACAGTCGTTACAGGTAGTCAGTGGCCCAAAAAGTTTGACAACCAGTCTTACCTAGTACTAACTGGGTTGTGGAGGTTAGATAGGCAGTCACTTCATATAAAATACTGGTATTCAGCCGCATCCGGTCAGACTGGAACCTGACCCAAACATAGTTGGGAAAAAGGCTAGGCAGATGATGTTGTTTATTGGTGTAACATAATAAATTCAAGTTAGAGACTTATTGACCACTGGCTTCATACTTTGATTTGATGAGACGGCAATATTTTGACGATCAACATTAATGTTATGATAACCAAGAGAAAGCTGTTGTCATCGTTATGATTGCAATCATCGTCATCACTAACACTTTCTTTCATCCAGTCATCATTATTGATTCCTTTTGCCGCCAAGTTCATGTGTTTGATTGCCAAATTGAGCAAATGTGACTTTGGACGGCAATTATGCTGCCTACACACTGGATAATTTATTTTTCTTTCCGTTGAACTCTAAGATAAGGCATTAGACCTACCCACTAGAATAGTTATTCAACCCAAAGAGCTTTTATCTGGTTGTTATTCTTAGTGGAATAAAATAGTCTAAGTTACTATCAATATCTGTATTGGCTGTCTACGTTTATTTCTTTTACCGCATTCAGGGTCACAAATATCACGATGTGATTGCTTTGATTGTCCGCAGGGTTGTTACTTGTTACTACAGCTTATTTTCTTTGCCAAGTTTTAGCTGAAACGTTTTAAGACCATCGTAAGATATTTTTTAGATCTATATTAGAACTTGATGGTCTGCAGGACTATCAACTTCACCTACATTAATAGAATGCCTAGGTTTTTCAACTTCTTTGTATTGTCTGACGGCTATCAACCACGCCCTACGCTTTATGACTGCCTACAAGTTTTTCATCTTCATTATTTGGTCTTTATGGCTGGATCCTATATTCATTTCTGTTGTCACTACACAAAGCGATACTCGATTGAATGCCTTAACATTATTGCGCTGTTGGAATGTCCACTCTCAGCGATGAGCCGATCGTTTGAAAATCCGATACACAAGCTCTACTTACAGGGTTATCATGACTACAACATCTGTTTGTGTTGTCCTCAGGGCCGGCACCATGTTGCAGCAGATCCTGCGCGACATGTGGGTGGACCCCGAGATCCTGGCCGAGCTCGACGAGACGCAGAAACAGACGCTCTTCTGTAAGATGAGGGAGGAACAGGTAAGAAAGAAACATATGAATATGGTTAACAGTAAAACAAAGTAAAGTGAGTCTGATAAAGTGAATCTGATGACCAGACTTCGGAATACGTAGAATTTATTTGGTATTATTCAGTTACGCGTGGTTAATACCTCCCTCTGATTTAACAGCGTTTTTTCGGAACTTAAAAATCATTCCGGGATTTTGCAGGAAAGTTTTATCAACTTGTTACTTGCTTCCTTAAAGTTTAGGCAAATAAACTGTCCGAACTCTGCTGATGACGACAAATGGCATGTCACCTCTGATGCCAATACAAAATGATTCATGAGCTTTTAAATATCAGGCAGGTGAAGTAGGATTTTCTAAGATGAGAAGTAAAGGTATCGAAGAAGACCATCTTTTCCGCGATTCAAGAATCCAAAAGTACCTTATTTTCTAGCTAGTTAAAAGCGTGATTCATTAATGAAGATCTCCCTTCTAGGAAGTTCATACCAAATGAAGCATATCACTCACACGCATATCGGGTGCCTTACCTTTTCAAGAACTGCAAGGTTTACTTATCAGAATTCCCCATCTACATCTACGTTCCTGTGTTATCAAAACAGTTTCTACTTAGAACTCACTTAGTACCTAGTATGTGCCTATATCTTATCTCTATAAATACGCGTGCAGTCATTCGACACGCCTTCGCTTCCATTAGTTTACGAGCTTCGGCGACGCCATGACACGGTGGGACAACGAATGCCAATTGATATTCCTGAAAACGTTACGTCAGTTCAATTATAAAGGGTGTAAAAAGACCCTTAACGAAGCCGAAAGGCACTTGTTCTCCTCGTCATTGTGATCATTTTTTTGTTCTGGACCATACCTGGGAACCTTCTAGTTACGGAGATATTGGGGGTCAAAGTTCCAATTTTTTCACAAGTTTTTTTTAAAATACTACTTTTTAAGGTTCTAACTTTACTCCAATTACCTCCATGGTCCGTTTACTATTCAAAGCATACATCAGCAATAAGTTTTGAGCGCATTATATTGAGTTTTACCGTAAAATGTGATTTTTGACCCCAAAAAAAAATTTCGTTTCCCAGCAAAAATTTTTGCGTAAAGTTACTTAGTTTGATGTACAGAATGCTTGATTGACGGCTTGGTGAAGGGTCTGTTTACACCCCGTATTATTGAAGTAGTCAATGGAACAGTATGGATTTTATTCTGGAATATTCTTATAAAGTTATTTTTTAACATCACACCCGTTTTCAATGAAGGACTAATTAAGGTGTGTGCGTCAGTCTGAGTAATATCAATTAGACTCAGCGTAGCCCCTTGAAATGTTCCTATAATAAGATATAGTAAAGAATAGAACTCAAGGCTTCACAATTAGATATGCAATTATGGCGTTAAGTCTTGTAGGATATCGTGAATTGCCTCCGTCATGTCTGGAAATAAGTTCCGTGTTCAAATGTAAACCACGGATTAAGTCGTGTCTGTAGGTACCCTTATTTCTTTATGAGAAACAAACTATTATTGTTGAGAAGTTTCTTGCCGGTTCTTCTCCATAGGAAACGACCAACCCGAACCGTGCAACTTTTCTCGACGTTTTATAAGTGCCCATGCCTAGGCTCTTTATTTTAATTTTGAAAGAGATAGTCACGTAGCTGCGTAGGTTTTGGAAGTAAGTATAAAGAATGCTTCGGGTACTTTGAAATTGCCAGAGAAAGATGGAAATCACCTTGTTGAGTCAGTAAAAGTGTGACAGAAACTTTGGGACTGACCTCCTACAGTTTCTGTCACACTCGTACTGATTGTTTTGCACGAGAATTTCGACATGAAATATTAAGTTGGCAGATGACTGAGCCCAGTGCGGGCTTAGACACGCTGATATTATATCGGTGGTAATGACGACGATGGGAAAGCCAAAAATATATTGGATTGACAAAATCTACCAAAAAGCAAATGCCAATAATGTTGAAAGTCGTTTGGAAGTAAGAGACGATAGCCATTTCATAGGCCCTCAGGGTTTCGCTACTAGTGCGTCAATTTGATTAGCAAGTTCCGTGTTTATTTGAGCCCAAAACCGACTAGTCATCACGGATATAGGCAATTAGACTATTATTAGGAGCCGTGGCATAAATAGAGCGATTTGTTTTTTGTTGCAGTACTTGTAAGCCTATTAAAATGATTGGGATTTGTTAGGTACATTAGGCAGGGAGGCCATTTGAATAAATGTTTTATTAATAGAATTTGACTAACGAATGAATAGTTAGTTTTTGTTCCGGTAGATGGTGACTGAGTGTCTAGCTTTACGATTAACTTGTGTCAGACAACTGTTTGTTAGGTTTCCAAATTCAAAATCGAAAAGTTCTTTTCTTCATCTTCACTTTCGGCCTCTTATTCTTGTGCCTCGTTGGTCTTGACACACTTTTTTCGAACATCATGTTCCTGCCATACCATTCTACTTGAGATCGGCGCAACACTTTTTCTTCTACCATTCTCGTTTTTAATTTCATCTTTTCTTACACATCAAAATATTACCTTAGACTACTTTACGTTCTAATCCCAGATTTTATTACAAACAATATCCTGGCTAATGAATGTGGGCCCAAAGGTGACAGCGGAGGTCAACTCCGCGTAACCTTGATGCAGCATTCCAACAACAACCTGACCACGACAGGGTTTGTTAGGCTAGTCTTTAGGTACCTACTAAAGCTAGTTACTCTGTTCTAATATTTGTAGAATTTAAGAGGAATAATAAAGAGCCAGCTTCTCTTTAACAAAAATAAACCGCGTGTCGGAAAATGCAAGTCTAATAGGTATCAATCCGGGCTAGGGCCGTAATCGCATTTGTATTTCATAATAGATTTACAAAAAAAAACATTGACAACTTTAAAAACAAACTATGTATACATGATAGACAGATAGAGGAACAATTGTTTGTTTAGATAACAACAATTTTTCTCCCAAGAATGTCAATCGTTTGTTGTAGAGATTTCGCAATGAAAACAACTGCGTGTAATTACACAATACTGCAATCGGTTTGAATTCTTCTTACAAAGGCTTTGTTTACATTTTTTGCAAACATTTTGGCGCTTTACACCTAAATATTATCATCTAATTTGAATGCCTTTTCAAATGCGTATTATCAATATCATTGTGGTTAAAACAAATGCCACGAATGTATAAGTTCTGTACGTTTTGATATAAAGGGTATAAAAGACCCTTACCGAAGCCGAAATGCGCTGTTCTCCCCATCATTGCGATCATTTTTTTGTTCTGAACCATACCTGGGAACCTTCTAGTTACGGAGATATTGGAGGTCAAAGTTCCAATTTTTTACAAGTTTTTTTAAATACCACTTTTAATTTAAAGGTTTTAATTTCACTTTAATTAACTCCATGACCCGTTTACTATTCAAAGCATCCATCAGCACTAAGTTTTAAGTGCCTTTTTTTTAATTTTTTTTTTTTACTGATGGATAATCATCAAATGACTTCTCCCGCTCTGGGTGGAGTGGGAGGGAGTGTCAGACTCTTACTGACTAAAACCCATCCATGTTCCTTCATTGCCCTTTGTGTTCCAGGGCCACGGTATCTCTTTCGAACAGTCCCGCAGCCCCAAGTTTTAAGTGCCTTACATTGAGTTTTACCGAAAAACGTGATTTTTCACCCCAAAAAAAAAGTCGTTTCCCAGCAATATTTTTTGCGTAGTTTGATGTACTGAATGCTTGGTTGAAGGCTTCGTGAAGGGTCTGTTTACACCTTATATTAACTATAGGTGGAACTCTGAAATCATTATTAAAATTTCAGTTTGCATAGTATCGCGTCGACAAGTCCATTTTTTTTCACATGCAAATTAGATATTCTACAAAAGGATTACATCATTAAGTAAATAAGCTAACTCTTACTTCCTGCAAAAAAAACCTCCCACGAGTGTAATAGGTAAGTTTTTAATTAAATAAGTGATCTAGTATTACTAACTACTCAACACTTTTTTATGACATGCATAGAAGTGTGTGGTTGGACGCATCACTACGACAATAGTTCGGATTGTTTATAGAGTACTTATACCTACTTTTCTGTAAAGAGTATAAGTATGTTGAATGGGTTTTTTCGTTATTATTATAGGTAATTAGATCGGATTTAGAATAAGTCGCCATACTTTAAGCAAGTCACTGAGGTTAGCTCCGTAGATTAAAGTGATAATATAATCCATTTAAGATTTAGATTACCATAGAGGTCGACGGAAAACCAAATGAATAGTGTTTACCGCAACGTCAGGTATATCGAGGAGGGGTTTCCCAGTACCTTACTACTAACTTAGAGAAAAGGCGACACGTCCTGTAGTTTTTAATTAAAATTTAATTATCAGAACATTATGCTGCAAACATAATTATTCTCTTATATTCTTATTTATATATTCTCCGTAAATTGAGAGGTCTGGCTCTTGTGATATAGGAACTCCTAGTACAAGAGCCAGGGCTACACTGATGTTTGTGAGTAATCACGTGTCAATAACATTTAGTTTTTATTTATTTTATTTATAATGTCTCTAAAAAAAGAAAAAGTAGGTGGTGGTGTAAAAGCATAAACTCCTTAAATGTAATCAAACAAAATAAAATTGTTACAGTCTTTGCATTGCTGTTGCCTGTCAGCTATAGTTAGAAAGCCATCGTCAGATGCTTAAGGATAAAATTAAACAACTGCAAATACATACTTAAAAAAGAACTTATCGACATCCTTGCTATTAGCCTGTTTCACAATACAAGCTCCTAACATAACTTAGCTCTTGTTCGGTGTTCAGTCCGGCTTTCAATTGGGCACAAGGTCGTTTTTTGTTCAGCTCCTATGCTGAATGGACTGCCGATTCGTGACGCCATAGATTGCATCTAACAATAATATCTACTGCCTAATGTTACTGTTACAAGTTGTGATTGTTTTGCTAGTTCAGTTACGCTAACCGCAATGAATTAATCCATTTATGTAGATTAGTAATGCGGATCTAACATTCGGATTTGATTAAGTGCAAGATTATTTTTGTTTTTCATTCTATTTTTTTTTAATGTATTCTAAAATATATATAATAGTACAAGATAGCTCACTAGAGTGAAATATGATTATCCATGTACTGACACCTGGTACCTGTGTACCTGGTAACCGTTTTAGCAACGGTGTTCGTTCCACCCTGAATATGATCTTTCACACACTTTATTCATAAAGCGTGATTTGTAGTTCCATGGATTTTCAAAACGGCTCCTCGTAAGAAGTTTTTCACCACACGAAATACGTCGATAGTGAAGAAGAACTAATTAGTTAAAACTCCAATGTAATCCATTTTCTCTATCAATGATTCTTAACAAATATTCTTGGCATTCCAGGTTCGCCGCTGGCAGCTCTGGGACGAGAAGGTGGGCAAAGAGGACGAGCGGCCCAAGTTCCAGAAGAACGGCAAGAAACAGGTGCAGTTCCTCACGGGGGAGGATGGAGAACCATGGGTGAGGAACATATGAATTACTTTAATGCTGAAGAAGGAACGTATGTGAACGGATATGTGAAGGAGGGTTCATCTAGAAAAGGATACTACTTACAAAATCCCGATGAAAAACACCAAAAACTCAGACCTGGGAATCGAGCTCAGAACCTCATGGTTAGCAGTAGCTACCTGATGTCTGAGATCAGTACACCCGGAAATATTTCGAGATCCGTCAAACCTTCGTATCGAAATACATAAAAATATAAAGATTTGACGGCTTCTTGAGAGTCTTGACATATTCCAGCAACTAAGTTTAGTTCAAAGACTTTCGTAAAATATTATTGTCACAGAACTCAGCATTAGCTATACAATGATGTTTTTAATTGCCAATATGCCTTACATCCGCGTTATTCGATAGCTTATTGGAAGACCTTCAAACAAATCATTTGGCCAACATTTGAAGGCTGCTTCCATTGTTTGACCAAACATTCGACCTTTGCAGACAATACCCGCCTTACTATCGTTTTGGCGATTATCGTCATTGATATTGTTTTGTCAAATTTATTATGATTTTGACCTAAAATGGAAATGTTTTGTCTTGCTAATATAGCTTTGGTTCATACTTTAGTATCGTTGCTTAACTGGGACACTACTGCAATTTTTGTTTAAATATCGCGTGGGGTATCAAAACGTTAGCAAATCGTATTATTGGATTTAAGTTAGTAGATTTTTTGTTTTTTGTGATTATCAGGGTTTTCGGAATTTTTAAAGCGATGTATGTCCTTTCTTTCATTAACAAAATGTACTAAAACATTTAGTTAAACCCTTAAATACCAAATTGCTACTTTCTTCTGACACTTTTGCAAAGTCGTAGGATAATCAGCCTGTAATTTCCCCCCTGCTGGGAAAGGCCACCTCCCTATGAGGCTATGAGAGGGAGTGGGGTAGGCCGTAATCCACTCACGCGGACCCAGTGCGGGTTGATGGATGTCTTCTTCGTTGGTGAATTCTCCATTTACTTGTGGTCGCCCAAGTCTTCCAAGCCTTCCTTGTCTTCTACCAATGTTTTTTCACCGTGTTCCTCTGGTGTTCCAGGTATGGGTGATGGGTGAACACCCGGAAGACAAGTCGATCGAGAGCATCCTGGCGGAGGAGGCACGGGAGAAGGCCATTGCGCAGGCGCGGCAGGAGGTGCAGCAGCTGAGGAAGTCTGTCGAGAAGGAGCTCACGCAGCTCATCGAATACAAGCCGCTCGATGATTTAGAACAGGTGAGAATACTTCTTTTATGATCCTTAATCCAATTTATAAGAAAAGTTTCACTTGAGTGGTTATGGCCTTTTATTTCCGTGATATCCTTGAGTGGGGACTTAAGAGCCCCAAATACTCACGTCAGCATTTTTGATATCTAAGTTGAGGTTGTCTGCGGCGTGCCACCGCCGTGCTCTTTGACCAGCAGTCTCTAAGCACTTGGGATTACGTCAAAAACATTTCTACCTCAAAAGGAAGACCGATTCCCTCCTGACTATTTAATTCTGAAAGTACCGACAAGTGACGTAACACGAGCTAGATATTATCTACCCAAGTTTACTATCTACTAAACCTACTATAACCATTCATTCCAGAAATTCGACCTATCCCCGAAAACGATAGACCCGTTAGAAGACACACTAGAGATCTACTGCACGGTAGACGAGCTTCGACAAAGGATTGAGGCTCTGGAGCCCGACGTCAAGCTGGAGGGCGACGAGCTGGGAGACAAGCCAGACTTCAACGACTCCCTCAAACTGGACCTCAACAAGAACACGCTGCACTTTAACTTTATCGAAGGCAAGAGAGACGTACTACAGGTCAGTTGAAGGCGTAGTTAGTAGCACTGTTGTCATATTAAGTCTAGTTATTTGTAGGGTGTGGTTCTTTTGTTCGTGTGAGAAAAGCTTTCTGCATCTTCTGCTGCTCCAAACGTGCATGTTCTGGGTGGAACCACTGGTGGTGGCACCCCCTCCCTCCTCCCACCTCCTTCCTCTTGCAATTTGATAAGATCTAGTTTTGCGTTAGCCTTAACTTTAAGTACTGGAAACAGTCTATTGGATCTCCCTTCTTTAGTGCATAATGTTGTGTGATTTTTAAAAACACCAGTCCTGTCCCGTAGACATCCATTAGAGCGGTTGCATATGCGGAAAGTAGTTATTTCACGAATAAAATGGATGCACACAATTAGATATTTAAAAGTGCCTTGAAAGTGCCTTGAAATTATTATACGCTAAAAGTTTAGTCTCTTCTTGTTTAACTTCGAATACTTCACTTATACTTGTTTACTTAGCTTTTTGCAATTCTTTTCTTGGCTCTATTTGTTAGGTAGATGTAGGTTTTATATAACAGTTCTAGCCTAGCGTGGGAAAAAGAACAATTGTAAATTGAATGTAAACATGCTTATAATGTGCAAATTATATTTGTAATAAGTTTTCTCTTGTAAGAATAACTTATGTGTATATTATACTGAATGAATAATGAATAAAATGATTAATTATAGATTTTTGTAAAAGTACTGTCGTTTTAATGCACTATCCCTGACGATATCGAACATAATCATAACACATGATATCATAACCGTTTTCATTTCACACTAACAAGTTAGAATCATGATTTCCAGAATTATTATCATGATGAAAAACTGTTAAAAATTCATTTCTTCCGCTCATTCGTTCCATAAGTTTTTTTTGCCGCGAAAGAAGAAGCACTATTTTTTTAACTTCATTGCCCGCATTTCACTTCTACTATTACAAGCTTTACTTCACTTCTAATGCCGATATCAGACGTTTCACTTGAGTGAACCATTCGTCGGGTGAATTCATTTTTGTTCGTATTTTTCACTTTTGGTTCATTTTGTGTTCCGTCGTTTCACTTGCGAGTGAAAAGCGCTGATTTCGGTTTATGCTTCAGAACTTCAAAATCCTAAACGATCACAGTAAACTCTTGTTGGTCCTTACGAGTGTCTCCAAAGACGCCCCTATGTGTTCAGGACATGGGCGTGGGCGCAGGCGGTGATGGGGTCAGTGTACTGGTCGCGGCCTGGGAGAGACGTGTGGCCGCTGCGAGGGCCGGCGACATACTGCGGGGACTGAGGGCCAAGCGCGCGCGGGCCATGAGACTCGCTCATCATGCCGCGCAGTCGCACGACGCCACCTGGCGGGACCAGGGTGTGTAGTTACTTGATTACATAGAATAATCTTTTATCATCATATCATAAGCTTTTAATGATGTCTTAACCACAGCTAGGACACAGGTTTCAAGAGAGGGTTTTCCATAATCCACAACGCGGGCCCAGTGCCGGTTTATGGGTATCATATGCCTTCGAGTTTTTGGATTTAGGACATATCGGTTTATTCACTGTTGATGTTTTCCTTTACTAATGCCATTATATATCTTGACGAATTCCCGAAACCTTCATCATGTCACGCCACAAAGCAGGCCGATGACCTTAAATGCGTGATGAACAGAGCCAGCCGATGAGGCGATGCTTGGGGGAGGCATATAGCCAGTAGTGGACGTCTTCCGGCTTAATTATAATGATACATCATAGAGAACAGCAGTAGAAAGAAGGCTTCTATACGATGTCTAGATTTCTTTCTCACAAAATTGTAATAATTTTGATGTACCATTTCAGAGCGTAAAGCAAAAGAAGCGGAGGCAAGCATGCGAGAGATCGCGCGCGCGGCGAGAGAAGCACATCGGCGAAGTGCTAACCTTCCTGCACCACCAGACACGACAGAAGGTGAATACAGTGCTCTAGACAGCAGTCGAATACAAAATGACCTTAGCCACTCAACAGTCCGATTGAAATTAGTAATATACCTTCGGCAGTCCGGGGTCCATGAGCGAGTAAAATTATGGACACTTTCAAGATAAAAAAGATTCGCTTATAGCTCCTTGTCGGTAACCTTCCTTAAAAAAACAATGTAAACGGCAAGGGACTTTCAGTCTTCTGACTACTCAAAGACATTCAAATATTACGACTATTGCGACCAAATTAATTGATGTTTTGTTGTAGCGGGCAAGCCACCTAACAGGGAAGCAGTGGTGGAGTGGTTTCGGACGAACGAGCTGAAACGAGGGGTCGGACTCGATGAGAACAACAAGCCTGTCGACTGGTTCCACGGTAAGAATACTTTTGCTCATATACTCGTATGTAGAAAATTGTTTTTTGGCTTCGAACCAAGATAGTGGATGAGTCTGCTCTTTACATTTTCGGGGTCCTTAATTTAGTTTTACTTTGTTGCTCAGGTCTGATCAGTCGGTCAGAAGCCGAGGCGGCCCTCTCCGGCTGCGCAGCCGGCAGCTTCCTGGTGCGAGTGTCCGAGCGAGTGTGGGGCTACGCGGTCACATACCGCGACCCGACGCGCTGCAAGCACTACCTGGTGGAGGCGGCGCGCGCCTACCGCCTGCTGCCCACCGGACACGTCGCGCACGACACGCTCGGTATGTAGTCACATTACTGCTGGGAGTGTGACGTCACGCGACCCGACGCGCTGCAAGCACTACCTGGTGGAGGCGGCGCGCGCCTACCGCCTGCTGCCCACCGGACACGTCGCGCACGACACGCTCGGTATGTAGTCACATTACTGCTGGGAGTGTGACGTCACGCGACCCGACGCGCTGCAAGCACTACCTGGTGGAGGCGGCGCGCGCCTACCGCCTGCTGCCCACCGGACACGTCGCGCACGACACGCTCGGTATGTAGTCACATTACTGCTGGGAGTGTGACGTCACGCGACCCGACGCGCTGCAAGCACTACCTGGTGGAGGCGGCGCGCGCCTACCGCCTGCTGCCCACCGGACACGTCGCGCACGACACGCTCGGTATGTAGTCACATTACTGCTGGGAGTGTGACGTCACGCGACCCGACGCGCTGCAAGCACTACCTGGTGGAGGCGGCGCGCGCCTACCGCCTGCTGCCCACCGGACACGTCGCGCACGACACGCTCGGTATGTAGTCACATTACTGCTGGGAGTGTGACGTCACGCGACCCGACGCGCTGCAAGCACTACCTGGTGGAGGCGGCGCGCGCCTACCGCCTGCTGCCCACCGGACACGTCGCGCACGACACGCTCGGTATGTAGTCACATTACTGCTGGGAGTGTGACGTCACGCGACCCGACGCGCTGCAAGCACTACCTGGTGGAGGCGGCGCGCGCCTACCGCCTGCTGCCCACCGGACACGTCGCGCACGACACGCTCGGTATGTAGTCACATTACTGCTGGGAGTGTGACGTCACGCGACCCGACGCGCTGCAAGCACTACCTGGTGGAGGCGGCGCGCGCCTACCGCCTGCTGCCCACCGGACACGTCGCGCACGACACGCTCGGTATGTAGTCACATTACTGCTGGGAGTGTGACGTCACGCGACCCGACGCGCTGCAAGCACTACCTGGTGGAGGCGGCGCGCGCCTACCGCCTGCTGCCCACCGGACACGTCGCGCACGACACGCTCGGTATGTAGTCACATTACTGCTGGGAGTGTGACGTCACGCGACCCGACGCGCTGCAAGCACTACCTGGTGGAGGCGGCGCGCGCCTACCGCCTGCTGCCCACCGGACACGTCGCGCACGACACGCTCGGTATGTAGTCACATTACTGCTGGGAGTGTGACGTCACGCGACCCGACGCGCTGCAAACACTACCTGCTGTATCTGTACTAGTGGCGGTACTTTAGGCCTAAAAGCTTGACTTGCCCTTATAAACTACTACCCTTCATGACGTTAGGGTTTCTGAACAGAGTGCTTGCCTTATGGGCTTGCCGTATTTTTGGCCCCTAGGCCATTGATCTTTACCCATACAAAAAAAGACACATTTTACGTTGCTGTCCTGGTACCACAGTTCATTTCTCGCTAGTGAGTTCAAAAACGTGCTGCGTGGCAGCAGTCTGCCTTCCATTCCACTACAAGCCGTCTACCATCCAGAGAAAGAGAAAAAAATATTGATTGACATTTTATTTGCAGCTGATCTCATAAGCTACCACAAGACGGTGCCTATCACGGAAAGCGGTGGCGAGCTCCTTGTCACCGCGTGTCCGCCTCTACAGACGCCCGACATCTTGTGCGCGCCGCCATCTTGAATACACTCGTGACGTCACATGCGCCCGCGCAACCGATGCGATCGTTCTTGTACTCACTTAGCTCATAAGTTGGAATTTTCCTTGCATTGTTGCCGTTTTAATAGAAAAAGAGATGAATTGTGGGCTTGAGGAATTGAATTAGTTTTAAAGGAGCTAAGTGCCTTTTGCAAAATTATACATCAGGAATATCAGAGTCAGTGTCTCGTTCTAGAAAAGATTTTCTGTTAACTGACTTTGCATTCGAAGGACAAAACAGTAATTTTGATTGTACATTTTCTTGTAAATATAGTGTGAAAAAGTTTTGTCCTATACCTAACCTACATTATTTACGGCAACAACGTAAAGTGATTATGATCCAAATCCTGCTCTAAGAATTCAGGCTGTCGTAGTTAATTCAATCTAACATAATATTATTATGTTCTTTGTTTGCCACAGCCCGAGTACTCAAAGCATAATTTACATAAACGTCTGTAAATATCAAGGCGCATAAGCAATACAGTTATCACATTGTATAAACATTCCAAAAGTAAGTAATCAGTTAAAGCATATTGTTCTACTGACCAACCTACACTGTGACGATTTGAGCAAAAAAATGAAATCTTAAAGCGAAATCGGACGCTTCACTTTCTGTGATTATCTCTCATTCGATATCTGCACACAAAATGAATAAAAAGTGAACATGGAATGAAACAAAAATGAACATTCACTCTAGTGAATCGTCTGATATCGTTATAACGGATTCCAAAAAAGCCTAAATACATTGTGTTATTTTAGAGAAACACAACATTGGTGCTAATTACTCGTATATTAATTAAGTTGATCTCGATAGTTCGAAAACTCTAATATTTAAAACATATGCATTTCGTTAGCAGTAACTAATTAATGAACAAAATTGTAAGTTAGTTGTCGTGTAGGCTAATGTGATATTTACCAGTCCTTCAAACATATAGCGCTTCAGTATTACTGCTTGGGAACGAGAATATATTTTAGCTTATGTAACCAGACTTTACACAACCTGTAAGTTTTGGCATTATTACTTGCAAGGTTTGGCCAGGCCGCGGACTTCAAGACTGGAGGTAGATGAAGAATTATTCATGTGTAATTCTATTGAAGTTTTCAAGTGTTGACCTGGTATATTGGACTATTCAAGGGTTGATCTTTTAATATTGAAATATTCAAGTATTCGTCTAATACAATATTCTATTCAAGTATTGGATTATTCAAGTATTCTTACATAAGCTAATATATTTTCGTGTAATGTAAGTCCGAATTCTGATAAATTAAGCCAAAGTTAACTTCAAACAGAATCGGAGCCTTCATGATAAGCTGTTATTATTTTATAGCAATTTGTATGCCATTTGTATCGTTCATAGGTGACGTACGTCTATGATATTATTGTACTATAGTCATTAACTGCCAACTAGAATAATATTATAATTATGAAAATTAATGAGCGCCGTTTTATTCTACTGTAATATTATTATGAACCCTCCGAAGTGGGTGCACTTACCTGCTTCTATCGACTCGACCCCAGAAAGATATTAAACAGATCACAAAATATTGCTTATATTCCGTCAAAATAATTCCAGTAGATGCAGTCGCCTGAACGAAGCCACGGCCAGTACCTACTCTGTAAATTTAACAAGTTTAATTATGGACTCCTTGTCCAGTTACGAGCACGTCCACAAGGTGAAGTTTCTCCACCACTTACCTTCACACACAACCCAAAATTGTTTTCCAATAAGCACAGGACGATTGTCGCCACTAACGAGGCTTAAGAGGATTCCGCGTAGGAGGCAAAAAGAGAACCGCCGTATGCGGGCCGCCTTTCCACGCTTCTTTTTGTATTTTATAGTTAATTCATGAAACTGTTGCATATCAGGGGGTATTAAAACACAAGTTTATAAATAGAGCCGAGGGCGAGTTAAGGTCAGTTCAGATAGAAAAATCCTCGCGCAATTTACCTACTGGCTATATTGAAAATAGGACCGTATTTGTATTAATTAAAGTAGAAAATTGTATGAATATCGATGCTAACGTCAAGCGTCGCCTCGCACACGCCCGCGACTCGATCGCACACCCAGTGGCAATACGGTCCTATTTTCAATGCAGCCAGTAATTTGCACGCGCATTTTTAGTTCTGTCTGTACTGATCCTAATACGATCACATACACGAGTGTATTACATATATTAGAACTTATGTGTAGTTTTATACACTACATAGTTAAAGTCATTCAATAAAAACACCCCGCTTTACACGCGCGTACGCGCCACAGCAACCAATCGGCTGTTGCGCTACTGCACAACCATTCTCGCCGGTAATATGTATAGTAAATTAGTAACAGCTGTTGGGCATGTCTATATGCACAATTACTTATTTTGGACTAGATTAATGCAGATTTTTTTTTATTTTAGTTGTAAGAATTGCATTTCGATCAAATAGTATTTTTAATAGCACTATTATAAGAGTAGGTAGCTTGAATTTTACAAAATGTTAATAAAGCTAAGTACGCAAAGAAAACCAAAAAGATTTTTATAAATTGTTTATTGCGTGTAATAAAATGTAACACTATACATATTTACAAACAACGTTCCCTGTCACCGCTCCTCTATGCGGCAAAACTCGTCAAAATAACAAAATTCTATTCTCTAAAAATCCCTTTGGCATGTCTGTTTGACAAAACGATCCGTTTCAACGATGTTCAGACATTATAATAATTTATAAATTAAGTAACAGAATGCATAAACTAATCTAACAACTATACCGGTTCGTTTTCTAAGCGAAAATGAAAATGAAATCTATAAACCAATCGAGTTCAAAATTGCAGCTTATCTATTTAACAATGTAAAATTCAGTGCATCTCTTGTATTTATCCCATATAAGACGTTTCACACGAGTGAACGGTTCACTCGAATTAATGTTCATTTTGTTCATTCCACGTACACTTTTGATTTATTTTGTGTTCAGACGTTTCAATTCGAGTGAAAGACCAAAATGAACAAAAGTGAACTCATTTATAAATCGGTTTGGTTGTAAGTACGAATACAAACCAAGAGTCTACAAAGAATGGATTTATCATAATTTCGAAATCAATTGAATATTGATATAGAAAAACTGGGAAATTAGAAAGATGGTACAAATTTAAAATAATTAAATTAAAATGCCATGTCACTATTGATTTGTTCGGTACGTAACGTGGATGCACGATAACAGCAGTCTTAGTTCGCGATGGTGCCGACGGTTCCTGGTTACCGGTGGTTGAGCCACCAGTAGCTGTGGTACGGTCACATGTACGGCAGGTTGGTCGGCGTTCGGTTCGAGAGCTCCATACCGCTACGCTGTTGACGGGAACAAGTTATTTATACAATCAGCAATTTTGGAAGAAGTAATAAACAATATTGTAAGGAGCCATTTGAACAAGCAGTAATGATGTAGGAAGATAGAAAGTAATATGAGAAACGAGATTTATTATTGTAATGGTAAGAGTCGGGCAGATGTAAAATGTTGCCATCATAATTACAATTTGCTTTATAGTTTAAAGGAACCAGGTACAGGGATAGAATCCCTGATACGTTCGACACGTGCCCAACTGATGGCTCAGTTCTGGGCCGACACAATTTAGATTGCCATCGACACGCTAAGAAGAAGAATTACCGTTCGGATAAGTTTGCTTACGCATTGTGGCAATCAGAGGTAGAATAATGTGAAATGACTAAGTATAAGTTAAGCTTCGCTTCATGTAAAATACTGGTATTCAGCATCCGGTTAGACTGGAAGCCGACCCTAACATAGTTGGGAAAAGGCTAGGCAGATAATGATGACTGTAGGTATAAGTTCACAATACTCACAATGCCGTCCCAGTTGTCGTAAGCCTTGGAGCTGTGTAGCACCTGAATGCTGGGTTTCTTTACCTTCTTCACTGGGCTGTTTCCTGCTGAAAAATATTCCTTAACAACTTCTTTATCTACAAATACAATATAAGTAATTAAACAAGTCAGATGATTAAATCTCTAATCCACTTTATACTACAAATTTCAAACTAGCGAATTTTCGGCGCGTTTAAGCTCGTTTTTAGAAGTGTGTGTAGGCTCGCATTCGCGCGCTTTTGCCACACGCGCAACTCGTACGAGCGTAGCCGCGCGTATGAGCACGAGCCGCCAGAGTAGAGTTCCCGTGGGCCCACTCAGTCCGCTAGCCGCCGGAATAAGCGCGTTTAAGCGCGTTCGATTTTTTTGAACCTTAAAATGTGGCCCAGAACGCGCAGAAAAATACGCTAGTCTAAACCCTCTAAGTAAGCGTGGCGATTAATGCTCAACCCTTGTCTGATTGAGATGACTTCAGTAATAGGTTAATATTAATATTTTTATTTCAAAACCTAAACGTATTTTTGACATTAAAAAGCTACATAATTATTCAGATTCAACATTGGAATTGCAAATTCCCTAATTGAAAAATTGACATTATACCAGATCTGGGAATAGATTCTCGGATTCTACGCTGAGCATTTTAGGACGAGTGACCTAACCATTTTTGAGGCAGATTATTTGAGCCGTAAGAAAAACTTTATTTGGAACTCTTCGATTATGTGCAGAAATAACGTCCAACGTGTTTCCTCCAGATGTAGGACCTCAAAAGACGGCGAAAATAAACGCGAATACACTAGCAACTTGGGTTTAAAATCTGTATCATTACTACACTGTCTCATCAGGAGCAGTTGGTGCGCCTACCTCTGTTGTAACCATTCCTGTTCTGCTGCTTACCCGGCACGTACGGCAGCGACAGTTCCGGTGTGGTCTTCTTGTTGCCTTTCTTGGCGGCCACGCGACCTCGCAGCAGCTCCTCGTCCATCACCAACTTATTGTTTACCCTGCAGGATGCCAGAAGAGGTTGAAGATAATAACTGCAGTTTAACTGGTCTATGACATGGATGATATTCTTATTTTATTCAAAAAAATTTTTATTCAACATTTTTAGTCGCCATCTTTATTATCTTATTTAAATTAGATGAGGTCGAAGTTTCTTATCTGACTACTGTGAGAAGAAACGCCAAAACAAACTGAGTTAACCTAAATACCTACAAAAAGAATAGGCATTCCATATCTATTTAATTGTTTATTTCGTGATACAGTGCACCGCATTTTTTGTCACATATTTGTGTCGTTGGTTTACAGGGCACGCGCTTACTTGTCTCGTATATGTGACAATGGCTTTCAAAAGGTTAAAAATAATTATTTATTTGGTACACCAACAGCAGTCCATTACAAACAAAATTAAGGAAAACATTGAGAAGAAATGTAAAAGTACTGGTTTGTGTGCATTATAGGATACGCAAGCATTCAACATAGAGACGTAACATCATCACCATTTTCCTGCCCTTATCCCAATTTATTTGGGGTCGGCGCAGCATATCTTCTTCTTCCATACTTCTCTATTACTATTACACAGAGACAATAAAAATAGATAATTCAATGGTTATCCATTGAATTATGGTAAACTTTTTTAAAGTCCAGCATTATCTTAGTCAGATTTTGTGAGGAGTGTTCTTTCCTCTAAAGCCCATCTCAGGCATTTTAGTCTATGGTGGCCTAAATAAGAAATAACGACATAGATTTAAAGGCCCGACGACAGGACTTACTTTTTAATATACGGCGTCCTTGGATACGTAGTCACTGGAACAGGGAACGACTGAAAAATACCGTATGATAATTACTTTAAAACATCGATTATATTTTTTTTTGCGAGTCATACATGCGGCACATGAAGCTGTAAATTTCCAGTATAACTTGGCCTCGCTTTGTATAGATTTCTTATACAATAAGAGATCCGCATAAACTGGTTTTGTACAGCTTGATTGGCCGTCGTGCGTTCACTGCTTGTCATAATACTAGATTTTTCTTTTGTATAAGGGTTAAATCACATTTACACGCACAGGTCGTCTTCTCGCTCCACCAAATGGCGCTTCCACGTGACAGAATGAGATAGAGATACTGGAAAACGCTGATCTGTGCCTATAAATGCGATTTGAGATTTGATGCTTTAGTTAGATGATGTCTCATTTCTAATTTTACCTGAAAGGTTTCGTTGATGGCTTTCGCGAGAGACCGCGGCAGCGCGGGCCGGGACGCCGGCGGTAGTGACGTCGGCACACTCGGAGGTGGCCCATGCTGCAAGTATGTTTACATTAGACGAAGGGGATGGCGGGGTCTTGTGAGCGAGCGAATGGCTTTCAGTCATTTTTGTCGTGTAATAAACTTGGTTATTCTTAGATCAATAGAGGCCTGTCTCTGCAGTGCAAACATTATAAGGCTTACTATATGTCATTTATTTTCGCTTTTGGGAAGATATCGCTTCGTCTCATGTCGCATGAGACTGTTGGAAAGAGAAAGAGTTATTATTGGTTACCTCTGTGGTGTCTGCGGGCTGCGACTTCTTGTCCATTGGACTCGTCGCCATTTGTGCGTCAGGATCTAAGAAAGACATGTATTTGTAAAAGACATTGTTTTTTAACGCAATAGATGAATGAATGGGTTATGGCCAAGAGGATTGGGTTCGTTTAATTTTTTTTATAAAAACCAATATTTTTGGTCTAGTAATCGCAAGCGTGACTGTTGAGCATGATGTCTTGGGTTCGATTCCCATATTGCATTATGTTTCTCCATCAGGAATTTCTCAGTCAAATTCACGGAGCCTGGACTTGTGCCAGGTTGATGGTAATAGGTTCGATCCTATACATGGGACTTTAAACATAACTGGCAAGTACAATTCTACCTAACCCTTGTAATGATGTGTAGCAGGTTTAATGACAGATTTGTTTCATGTACGTGTTGTGCTATTTATATAACACATGAACAAAGTGTTTTATCAATTTTACCAGACTCTAAGGAAGTGTTACGAACGTGTGTAAAAGTGCATACCTAATTATGGACACTATTCTTAGCATTAACATAATTTATAACGTAGCATAATAAGTTAGATTTAAATTGATTATTAGTCTTCTTAGGCTAGATTGCAATTAACTAGTAAGAACTTGGTTCTTACTAATAAGGAAAAAAAAAAAAAAAAAAAAAATACTACGTGTAGGAAAATCGAGGGACAAAACCTGAAAGACACGTCTACATCGTTTTTGGGCCGAAACTTTACAATGTAAGAGTTATTACAGACTTACTGGGTAGTGTATAATTGTAGTCGATGAGGGACTCGCCCGCCGTGCTGTCTGTCCGCGATCTGGACGTGTCCTGTGCAAGTCAAAGGAGTTTTTAACTTTCGCCAATTTATTTTATTTTCAAAATAGCACCCATACATATAACCTATATTAATCAATAGCTGGTAATAAAATAAACAAGTATTGTACGAGATAAAATCTTCTAAAGGACCACGTTTCCGAGATATAATGCTTGCAAAGGCCAAACTACTCAAGCCCATTAATGAATTATGGCGACAGGTTGACTGACACCCATCAGCAGGGCTATTGGCTAACTTTTGTAGGAGCATTCGCGATGGATGCAAGTTTCCCTCGTGTCTCAACACCTCATTTTAGATTCTAACAATGTTTCTGATCAGATGTCATCAAATTGGTTTCGGTCATGATTTCATGACAGAGACATTCATAGAGAGAAATGTGGGCATTATTACCCAGTAGAGCTGTTTAAAAAAAAATATATGAGGTAATTTTTTTTAACTATAAATTACAGGTTCCTTACACTTAAACAAAGCACACAATTACACCTTTAGGGTCTATCTTAGTATGCCATGACCTGAGATTTGATCAACGCGCTATTACAGTTAAGTTATAATCGACTTGATGTAATGTTCTTTCAGCTTACGCTTTAAATTTTTACTATTCATTGAGTCTCTGATGTCTACAGGTATTTGGTTTAGTAAATTGGATATTGTGAAAGAAGCGGTACTTATGCCTGCCATAGAAGTTATTTTTGCGTGGCACTTGAAATGATTTTGATTTGGCTTGTCGTGTATTCACGTCATATTTAACTGGAATTTGGATATCACTGTTTTCAAAATGTTCCATGATTACCGATATAATATTGAGCGTCCATTGCTGCCGCGGCTTGCCTGCCACCCGCGCCGTACTGCCTGGCTGCAACTGCGGGGACTGAAGATTTAGGTTATTATACAGTAAGCTTCAGCATTGCAATATAAAAGCAATGAAGACATTATTGGTAAAGGTGTACCTGAATCTCCTTGCCCAATTTCTTTCTCAATTCCGCGTTGAAATTCTCCGCAAAATTATCTGTGCTAAAATATCTGAAATTGTAAAAAATATATTATGAAACCAGTGCCAGTAGGGTAATGTACGCACAAAGTATTCCGTTAAGTACAAGAAGTCATAATTAGCGATCCATTTGTAACAACTGTGGCTTATGAAGTGTAGGCTCAACCCGGACCTACAGACACTGAATTGTGTAATTTAATTTGTTATCTCTGAAGGATGACTTTATTCAAAGCGTTTGACATCCACACTGGAGCCATTTCGGTGTATCTAGTGCCCTGTTTTGTTCAGTCTTGGCACTTACTCGCTGTGTCATCAAAACATCATCGAAAGGAGTCAGATTAGTGGGACCAGTTTAGGCGACGTGGAGTACCATAACCAACCCACACTTACGCTAGAGACATTAGGATGGGTTTAGAATAAAATCCCCAAATTATCAGCTTACAGAGAAACAACTTTAAGAGCTGTACGTCCAGTCGCAAACCTCACAGCTCACGCTACGTTTATTACTATAGCAGTTCAAATTTTATGGCGGCTCGTACTGTACTGACGAAGCGTCCTCTGCGACCCGTTGATACCTAAAATGGTGTTTTGCGCAGCTTTACGTTATATGCTTCGAACCGCCATAAAGTGTGAACGGTTATAACTGCGCAGACCGTCACCCGCAGGTAACTCGTAATTTATACTTGTGTCTAAGCAGCGCCTGCGCCGCCGGCCTGGCGCGCGGCTCTGTGCGCAGGCACGCGGCCAGCAGGTCGCGTGCCGCGCCTGCGCCCGGCAGCACCGCGCGCGGGCCCCCCACCGCGCTCGGCAGCGCCGCACTGCCCGCCAGCCGGGACACCACCTGCTGGTGGCGCGGGGCCAGCTTGCCTGGGGAGGAAGAGATTGATGGACTAAGGATCTACAACATTTATAAAAGAAGAATGTGGTCGAACCTCATATCTGCCAAAAATAGGAGAGAAAAGAGGTCTAAAAAATATACCTCCCAACATTAGTAATCTGTTTAATGCCTGCAGCAGGTCTTAAGGTTAATAAACCGGAATAAATGCAAACAAATACACGGAATAAATATCATACCAAGTCCTACAACAAACTACTTTCATACTGACCTACAATCTTAATGATGAGTGCCAGCTGATCGATGTCGGAGTCTCCGGGAAACAGCGGATCGCCCGTCAGCATCTCCGCGAACAGACAGCCGATCGCCCAAATGTCCACCTCGGGACCGTACCTAAATGTGACCAAAAACCTTTACTAAGTACATAATTTTGTACCTAAAGGTAAGAATATGGTGAGCAGAGAACCTTATAGGCGTTGGAAGAATTGAGAACTAGAACTCAAAAACAAGGCTGTGCCTGCGTTGGAGAGCGGCACGTTCTCCTGGCTTCATGTCGCGGTGAATTGAACCAGCAAGTGGTGCAGAGGGATCTGTTCTAGTTACCTGTGTTCAGCTACAAGGAGTTCTGGTGCGCGATACCACCTGGTGGCGACGTACTCGGTGTAGGGCTCGCCCGGAGCCGCGAGCGCCCGCGCGAACCCAAGGTCGCACAGCTTCACGATGCCCGCGTTGGAAACCAGCACGTTCTCTGGCTTCACGTCGCGGTGAATTATCTGAAGTGAAATTTATATAATTTGTATTTCTTTTCAACTTGTGTCTCTCACCTGCAGGCGAAGGCTTCCCTTTTTCATTACTATTCCTCTCTATTTTGAGCTAATTCACAAAAAAGAGTCCAAAACTTTTGGGAGATTTACTTTACCACCACATATTTAGAGAAAGAACGAAACACAGAAGGTTTATCTAGAAAGTGCTGGCAGTAGTTGGTTTTATCTAGACCAAAAGTAATCAGCTCAGTATTTGTTGAAAAGTGTTAGGCGAAGAAAGGGCATTATTATGATGCCTGCACGCCAGCTGCAGTTTTGATGCCGATTTTGTCCTTGACAGTTAGTGCCTCAATACAGCCGACTCAAAGCGCAGTGCGCTTGCATTAGTAGCATCCAAAAATTAATCAAAAACGCCTATAGAGATACTCACAGAATTCTGATGACAGTAGTCAATGCCTTTGAGGAGCTGGTACAGGTGCTTCTTAGCGGTGGCCTCGCCCAGGCCGCCGGGGGTAGCTTCCAACTCGTCCAGCAGTGTATGGTCCAGGTACTCGAACACTAAGTAGAAGCGCCGCTTGCGACGGAACACCTCGATCATGTTTACTAAGTGGTCGTGACGCAGTTTCTGCAAGTTATGTGAAACTCGTCAGTATTTCGCAGTTGCGAAGACAAGATGACGATATTATTGGTTTAGCGGCAATTTTAATCAACACGGGACGGTGATAAGATGGGGTGTAGTTCTAATGAAAAAAATTAAAGCAAAATTTAGCACTTATACTGTCACTTACGGGATATCTTCCTTGATTATCCATTATTCTGAGCTCCCGATATTTCGATGCAAGCGCCATGATCGCGGGATGACACCCGCGATTATGGCGCTTGCAACAGCGTAACGGATAATCACGAAATATATCCCGTAAGTGACAGCATAAGTTTAGTTATAAACCGTGAAAGCTTAAAACAGGGTTTAAGCAGTTAAGACTAAACTTCCTCTTAAATACTGCAGCGATCCGTAAATTAGACTAAGTAAAAGTATTCAGATATTGACCAAGTAACATACATAAAGAAAGGAAGGTATGAGGAACTGGGTGTTAATTTCCTCATCCTTCATAGGAAAGGGTCGGAGCATCCTCTGACCAGACGGGTGATGTCTTTGGTGGGCTACAGCCCGATGGTTATCAGGCTGCAGTACAGATCATTATCTCGCGGATAACTCTAATTGCGCAGTATCAAATTTGCGTGACGTCAGTCGCAACGTGTAGTTCGTCATTGTGGCTTTGTAGGTATCGCCACTAAAACGCTGGGCTTATGTCTGGTGATGATATACTAGGAGCATTAATGGAAACCTATGAAATGATCTGTAAAGGCTACATTTCCACAAGGTGAGTCGACCAAAAGTGGAGCGCAAGCGGCCGTGAATCCTAGCAGCAGGAGGTGGTTGGTCGGGGCTCCTAAGTCCTTCTATGCTACACGAATTCGTGTTCCACTCGGGTTCGCTTCACCCAGCTAAGACGAAGCTTTTAAGAGTTAATCAACGTCTTTTACCTTGAGCATGCGTATCTCCCTGAGAGCCATCTTTCTGACGGCGGCATCTTCCTCAGTTTCTAGGAACTTCTTGATAGCGACGAGCTGGCCCGTGTCGCGTCGTCGGCACTTAAGCACAACACCGTACGAGCCCTCGCCGACCTGGACGAACCATAATATTAGTTGTCTAAAGTAGCTTATCATCACCCTTCTACTATCGTAACTTATTCGGAGCAGTCGGTTCTATAAATTTTATTCTTCCATACATAATTCTATCAACCATCATCTTCAGAAACTGAGTTAGTTTTGTTTCAATTTTTTTTTTCTCAACTTTCTTTCATCTACATGTTTTCTTTCAGTAATTTATCTAGCCAGCTATTTTAAATACTTTTCCTGTAAAAGTCCTAGATAAAAAAGTACCTAGTTAAGACGCCCGTTTCTATGTAATTTTATTGACAAACTGTGCCTCATTATATAAAATGAGTAGGTGATGAGCCTACATAAACTTCGCTGAACATCAACGAAAGCATTTATTTCTATTTTTAAACTAATGTCTTATTCCCGAAATAGCAACGCCAATGTTTCATATAAGCAAATTAATCTAGTTGTAAGTATTAGAGGCAGTTACAAATAGCGGGGTATTCTTAACTTGGGCCTGACACCGGCTGTTACTGACGTAATGGTTCGAATCACTTCTTTACCCACAAATATTTACCGGCTCTTTTAAGTAACTTTCAAATCCAATAAGTAAACAAATTGCTGGACTTCTTTTGTTTCGTTTTCCAAAAAAAGTTTTAAAATACATCAATTAAATGGCTTTGATACCATCGAATTAGAATGTAACATATACACAGCGGACAAAGCTATGTGTTAGTGTATAGTTCTTTTGCAAGAAGCTGAACTCCTGAAGAGTCTGTCCTTATTTTGCTCACTCATCGTCATCTGCCCAACTATGTTCGCATATCTGACCTCCACAACCCAGTCAGTACTGGGTAATACCTGTGGTAAGACTGGTTGTCGGACTTTCGGGTCACTGATTACCCGTAACCACTGCCAAAGATCTGCAAATGACAGCCGCGACAAACGGCTTTCCGAGCTACAGAGGAAACTGTATGTAATTGGTGGTCACCCATCCACGGACCAACCTAGGCCAGCGTGGTTTAGCCTGAAGATCGACCCGAGCGTATGTTATTATTTAGCAACGAGCTCCTTCTCTACTATCTATCTTATTTATTTACTCATCACAAGCATGCATGCCTAGCCAAGTTCAATGCATGTCATTAACTCGATCCTAGGCTACCCTCATCCAGCGACTACCAGCGACCTAGCGAAGATCATCACATAGTTGTGATGTAAACGAGCATCACCACTGCTCTCAAAACGGTGAAGGAAAACATCGTGCGGAAACGGGCATCACATTCTCGAACCAAGAATTCGTACACATGTGACATCTACCAACCAGCGCTGACCCCGCATGATGGATTACAGCCCACTCCTTCTCATAAAGAGGAGCCCTGCGTCTCAGAAGGAGTTTGTAGGCTTGTTATGTTATGTTAGTATATTGGTGATGTAGACTTACCACCGCCAGCTGCTCGTACTTGTCCATGCCGCGGCTGCTAGGGGTCGACGGCGACAACGTGGAACAACGATCCATTCTGACCAACATCCTCGAGGGCAGGCATGTTAACAATTACAAACTAAACACCTGGAACAAACGTTATTCTACGTTAGAGCATAAAACACTAAATTAACAGACGAAGAGAGTCTTTATCACCAATAAACATGCTAAAGCATATTATGCTTATTCACATCGGGATAAGAGCGAAACTTCTCCTCGTCTTTTGAGAATTTCTCCACTCCCGACCTTCAAACCGCAAATTAATTTTATTGTATGTACATATTTATTAAACAGGGAGCTATAATAACAAAATGCCTTTTCCACTGCAAAACTCAAGGCATTGTGAATTATTTCAAGTCTCATTCTGAGAAATAATAAGAGAGAAGTTCAATGAAAATATTTATAAAGAAACAATATTATCAAAGTCTTGTCCTTAATCATAATAAATAACGTTCTATTATTCAGAGTATGCAACCATCAAAGAGACAATTCAACGAAATCTCAACTATTAAACCAATTTCCGTAAAGAAACTTCAAATTGTAGGGCAGGGTCGTCAATAATTCACTATGGTGGGCTATAAAACGTTGTTCGACGGAAATTCTAGCTAATAAGTAATAATTGCGGTACATAGAAGACAGTATTAGAAAATAACAGGGCTGTCATGTTCGATCGAGACTGTCATTGCTAAGAAATTAAAGCAAGATTTGGTACACGTTAGAAGCGGAAGCGGTTTGGTACAACGCTTGTGCAGTTTTCAATAATTAAACACAAAGGGTGAAATTGAAATGACTGAAAAATTGAATGGGTTTAGCCAAAGAATAACCCTAAAATCGTTAAAATGGATTATTTCTTGGTACAACGATTTTTCTTTTAACTAAATGTATTTTGTTATTGATCAGTACATACATGTATCTATAGTAGATACATGTGATCAGTCACACGCCCACATGTCTCCGTAGATCTTCAAACATACGACTTACTGAAAGTGTTACTGGTTTTAAATCAAAATACCCTTCACCTAAACAGTTAATTTACCTTTGACAACTCTATGCTTCCACGAACGATACGCATTTAAAGCCGTCGGGCTAAGAAAAAGAAGCACAGTATTATAAATCGCTATAAGCTTATGAATTATTTCGTCACACACTGGTGGAAAACATTCACACGGGTAAATCACTGTAATCTGGACTTTCCATATAATGTTATATAATGGATGCATATTGCATATCTAATAAGAATGTTATATGACGTGTCAGTTTGAGTCGCTGAATAAAGAAAAGTTAAGTGAAATTTGTTTTTGATTTGTAGACAATGTATTAGGTTTACGGTGACCTTACATAACATAATTATGTGAGGTTATCGTAAGTTGTGTAAAACTGTGGGCGTCATATCATTACTTGAATGTCAGGTCAGTTACATTACAAATATTAGATAATTATAATATTTTTGGATGATTTATTAACAAACAGGCGGAATACCCGATGTCCACCGCCACCTAAGGATCTACCAAACGGCATCGCGAATGTGTCAAACCATAGAAACTCAGCTGAAATGTCTCATGGGCTTTGTATTGTATTGTATAACGGGCTGGTTTCCGCAACTCCACGTCAAAGCGCGTATTTTGCGTGCGGTTACGGTTATGTTACGTCTCATGGGCTTACTATTACATCGACGTCCTTAAACTGAAACTCCGCCAAGGTGCTTGACAGCAGAAATAGGTACCTATGATAGCAATACTACTCTAGACAAGTAACTTCACAATGGACTCTACTACTTGCGGAATTAGAAACATATTCGCAAACCGTAGGAGTATCCCGTCACTCATCAATAGTATGAAGATCCATTACACAAGATACCCTAACCGCGGCAATTTGTCGATCGACAGACAGGTAGCCCACCAATCAGATTAGCTAAAACCGTCGCGTGTACCTACACCCTATCCTTTACCAATTACAACGACATTTTAATTAGTTAAAATAAAACGATACCCCGTCACGCCAGCGAGGGTCAGGGTCACCAGTAATTACTGAAACACTGACAATAATGATGATAGATTTGTAAGGCTAAATAAAATTATAGTCTGTCGCCCAACATCGTAATTTGAGTAAACATTTTGTCAGTAAACGGTTCACAAATAAAGTTGAGGTCGTTGTTTGCTGTCGGTATTGGATCAGGGATATTTATAGAAGTGATGAATGAGTTTTGCTACAATGTAGACACTGGAATTACTGCTGAAGCTCGTCTTATGCAATACGCTTGGGTGTACATTGTAGCATACTGTAACACTGGCGAGTTATACCTGAGAATTCCGAAACAGCGGGTCAATTATGAAAGCAGAGAGTATGAGGCAGTGCTCATAAAGTAGCGTAGGTAAGCCAAAAAACAATGGGCAAACTTATCGGTCGAATCAAGCTGTTGATAACACCTGAGGCTATCAAGGGTTTACAATCTCAGTACAAGTAAGAAGGTAACCAACCGTACTCCTTTATCAAAACTCCATCTCATGTGACTCCACCTAGCATGTCAAACTCGCTACTCAAACACAAAACACCACAACGAATCCAAGTGAATTGGAACAGCACAAACACAGTTAAAGTACCCATATTTGGTCGTGTCGTACGCCTAATGGTAACTTTCAGACAAATGCTGCTTTCACATAGCCAGTTAAGCTAAACTTTAAAAAATAAGCGATATTATTAGTTAGTTCCACATCATCACTCGCTGCACATTCTCGCACATCGTGGGTGAGAAACGAAGCCTAAGTAACCCAAGTTTCCTGCGTACCGAAACCGCTCATCAAACACAAAAGCCCACCACTAATTCAAGTGACATTGGAACAGCCTACAAGCAGTTAGAGTCCCATGTGTGGTAGTTTCGTGCGCTTAATGGCACGGTCCCAATGTCACCGGTGTCCCTCATTTATTGTGTATCAGCGTGGCCCTGTGGCTCTGGTGACACGGCATTTACAAGTTCAGTGTGCATAATTAATTAGTTTTTCAAAACAAATGACGATAGTTTTAAGGGTAGGTTCTGAAATGGTAGAAAAAGTTTGATTATTGAATCAAACTTTTTCTACCATTTCAGAACCTACCCAACCAACAACCAACTGCCAACCAATGTTGGCAGTTTATGATGCATAGCATCTAGGGAAGTGTCAAAGTTATCGTTGCTTCAGCCTGCGGAGGGGACTCCCATCCTATGACTACATGACAATTTTTTAGCTCTGGTCAAACTGAAACATTAACATTGGATTCGCTTCAGATTGACCTTTGCCATGATAATTTTGACGCGTCCATAAACGGACCCAGATCGTTCAGTTTATGAAAATTCAAGCAATATAGAATTCGCGAATGTGAACACATTTCTTTTAAGCAGTTGTGTCAAATAGACAGTCCCTAAAGACAGGTATGTCGAAAACCATTAAGAAAGGTTTTATTGAGCTGACATGGTACATCATTATGAATAGCCTGACCAAAAAAAATAGTTAGTCTTTGCCCGCGTGGTGGTCGGAAATTATCCCTCAGGAACGTACTACCGAAATAAAAAAAACTATCCTACCCAAGTCATGTGTCTAGCTGTGTGAAAATAATCACAATGACTGGGATTATTGCGCATTTTATTTGTATTACCATAGACTTGATATACCAATCATTGTGGTCCTTAGGGTAGGCCATGGTATAATAGACGACGTAGATGTTTAAATGATAATAATGATGACGCACGCTTAATGCAGACCCAATGTCAACTACGTCGATAACTTATCTAACGTAGTCTGAGGTAAAATTCCGTAAAATAGCCGTAATTTAAGTTGAAGCATCGTAATTCATGTCCACTAATGTTATAAATGCCACAGTAAATATGTCTGGATCCTCTGGACTACCTGTCTGTTACCAAAAGGGTGTAAAAAGACCCTTAACGAAGCCGAAAGGCACTTGTTCTCCCCGTCATTGCGATCATTTTTTTTGTTCTATACCATACCTGGGAACCTTCTAGTTACGGAGATATGAGGGGTCAAACTTCCAACTTTTACACAAGTTTTTTTTTTTAAATAGGTACTTGAAGGTAATGCCATTTTTTTACTTTAAACACCCCCACGACCCTCGTATTATTCAATCCATCCATCAGCACATTGTGTTGAGTACGTTACATTGAGTCCTACCGTAAAACGTGATTTTTGCGTAAAGTTAATTAGTTTGATGTACAGAATGCTTGGTTGACGGCTTCGCGAAGGGTCTGTTTACATCCGTAAAAAAAGGGTCTGTTTACACCTTGTATTTACGCCTTAACGGCTGATTATATTTCCATGAAATTTTGCATACAGGTTAGGAGATGAAATACTTTTTATCTCGGTATTACGGACGCATGGGATTATTTTCCACCCTCTGCGGGCTGATCGCTCGTTAATTATTATATTGTAAGTATTCTGTTATTGATTGAAGTTTTTAGAACTTTAATTTATTATTTACACATATTAATATTAACGGCCTTTTAGCTTGACCGTGAGAATAAATGGACACTAGGCCATCCGATAAAGTTTTCTATCAATAACACTTTGTTATTCTTTTTGAGTATTTTGTATAATACTTACAGGTTTTATTAGACGAAATAAACAACATATAGGTATGACTCATTGCTCATACTCAATTACTTTGACCAATATTTTTCTACTTCTCACAAATAAGCACACAATTACCATCATCATCTGCCTAGCCTTTTTCCAACTATATTGGGGTCGGCTTCCAGTCTAACCGGATGTAGCTGAATACTAATACTAGATTTTACATGGAGCGACTGCCTGTCTGACCTCCACAACCCAGTTAGTACTGGGTAATACGATACCCCTTGGTAAGACTGGTTGTCAGACTTTTTGGGCCACTGACTACCTAACGACTGTCAAAGATCTACAAATAACACCCGGGACCAACGGCTTAACGTGCTTTCCGAGGCACGGAGGAAACTCGGTATGTAATGGGTGCCATGGGTGGTCAGGGTCACCCATCCACAGACTAACCTAGGCAAGCACGGCTTAACCTAAAGATCGACCCGAGCGACTGTTATTATTTAGCCACGAGCTCCAAAGCACACTATTACCAAGCATATAATTATAATTCTATAAATATTTTTCGTTTAACTGTGTGTTTGCAGATTATCCGCACATACATATACATACATAAACTCACGCCTTTTTCCCATTGGGGTATGTAGAAACCACATAACGTCGCCTGCTACGATCCTTACACTCTTTTTGCCTCTTCCACGTTCAATACATCTGGTCATACACGCACGCCGGTTGCAACCCTTCCGTTAGGATGAATTAAAGAAACACAATGTTATTGAACCCAAAAAATTACAAAATTCTTCAGTAATAAAAGGATTTCAATATCTACCAAAACAGTTTTATTGCAAACTGGGAACTTTGACCTAAGTTACTGTTTTATATCGTGACTTCTAAATGAAGCTATAAACTTTACATTTGCATTGTACAACATGAAATTATACAAACAGATCAAGATTTATTTTTGTTATAATCACTTCTGCATAATTTACTTCAGTTTAAAGTGAACAAAGGAAATTAATTATTAAGCAAATTGACCGGCAACCTAAATATTCTGTATATCCAAAACACAACTGTCATTCTTTGACATGAGTACATAAGTATAATAAATAAATATAATAAATAAAATACTAAATACTAAATATAATAAATAAATAAATAAATAAATAAATAAGAGGAAGTCTGAATGTGGCGCCGCTGACTGAAAAGCTGTGTGGTAATCGGTAGGCTTAGTATGAGCATGTGATGCGGAGGAATGAGGAAAATGCAGTGAGGAAAATTTTGAGTATGAATGTGGATGGATATAAGAGTAGAGGAAGACCAAAGAAACGATGGATGGCCTGTGTGAAGGACGATATCGCAAGAAAGGAGGCTGTGATGATATGAGGAGTAATAGAGAAGTGTGGAAGAAGAAGAAGATATGCTGCACCGACCCCAAATAAATTGGGATAAAGGCAGATGAATGATGAACTGCACTTCTTTGACAGTTGTATGAAAAGGCTATATGTTTCTTGTGTAGTTTGAGTGACTTTGACAGGAAGGCACTGTCGGTTTCTGTATCATCTGTACAAATTATTATTAATTAATTATTATATTATAATTATCATATTATTATTATTTTTTTAAAGATGGTAGCTTTATTTCCGCTTAAAGCCATGTGCCGAAACAACCATGAACTTTGACGTAGGCTGTCAATTTGCATAGCAATTATTTTTTCGGACTGTACCTATTTAGGGTAGTTCTTCGAAATTTGATTCTTCGACTGATTCATATATAGGGCCAAAATTTTATTTCACTTTCAGCTCTGTAACACATGTTCATATGAAAATAGGTATACGATATAACATATATGTTATATGGTATACCTATTTTCTACCTATTATATTTATTACCTATTTAAATTTTGGCCATATGAATCAGTCGAAGAATCAAATTTCGAAGAACTACCCTTTAAGAAAGACTCTTTAAAATATGGACGTAGATTTTATCACTCTTATCTTAATTTATGCAAAATCCATGGTTTTACCTGTTTTGTGGTTTTAACTGAAGGTATTCAATAATAAATCCGCGATTCGTGACCAAGAAATGGCGAAGTTTGCTCAACAAACGAAGTCATTACTTATTGATTTGTAATTTGTACCATCGCAAACAGAATGCGACATTATGGACGGTGTGCAAAAAATATCGTTTTAAAGCTAACTATGCCATGAGGTGAATTGAAACTCGTTGGTGTAGCGGTCGCAAGCCCTACTGCTGAGTAAGAAGTCCTAGGTTTAAGTCCCGAGTCGGGCAAAGTGTTATTGGGTTTATCCATCAGGAATATCTCAGTAGCTAATCGGATTCAGGATTTGGGCTTGGTAGAAGGCAAAGGCCAATTATTTTGAAAAAAAAATCGCCCCCATTTTACTGGAGATTTAAACATAACTGGCGAAATGTGGGTGTCCTGTAAGGAACCTAGCCTACACCTATGCTTATGCTACGACGATGGGCTATTTTAAAACTTATATTTTAAAAACACATTATTTTAAAACCATTGAAAAAAAACATTCCGTTTTTGTCCGTAATAATCCAGAAAAAAAACCGCCAAAACACTCAACTATTTCTTCCACAACAAACATGATATGACAAAGCGTAGTTCAAGTTGCATAGTTGCGACAAAACAAGCATGTTATTGATTAGTAATTCGTTACATCGGGCTCAAATCGCGGGCCGCACGCGACCGCCATTTTTGTACGGGCCCCGAAGTGCTACCCTGTCTTAGAAACTTTTTTCATTTATATGAAGGTCGAGAAATTGCACTGCCTAGATCTGTGGCTAGATTTGAGATAACAATCGTAATGGATAAAGTTTTTCTCGCTTTGGGAAATTGCATCTCGATTGGAGTTTTGGACTTGGAATTGGGTTGGCGAAAATGTATACAGGTCAAAGCATCATTAGGTAATGTATTTTTTATCACACTTACTACATTTCCCTAATTTGTTTTGTGCCAATTTACCACCAAAGTCTCGGTATCTAAGAGCCTGTTCAAGTGAATCTTCTATGAAAAAATTAAAAAATATTTTGACGTCACATTAACTGAAAATAACTGATTATTGTCTACTTGTAACCACCTAACTAGCGGTTCTACAGCAGATTTACTGAGCAAAGACTCGATCGTAATCAACCGAAATAACCAGGCCGTTCATTCATACTTTCGAATCACATCTTCCTGACTTCACCATCGTAGCTTTTCTTTGTTTACAATCCTACGCCAAAAAAAACAAAATTCCTCAGCAAATTCTTCAACCCTTACCCCCCTCGGATCAGTTCGTTCAATAGCTGTAATTATCCATCTCCATTCATAATTCACGATCAAGGCACGCACTGTCATGGCGTCCTCATTTTTGCGTTTCCCCCTTTTTTTTTTGTTTAACTAAATAGCTTAATAAGCTGTGCAGTGAGGCTAAAGCTAATACCTTTGCGGGTTGGTTTAGTCACGGCATGTCACGTAATAATGTGGCCCGTACTTTTGTACAAAAAGACGGGGATATGCTCTAAGAATTATACACGTTATACCTACTCATATTTTAAGGAACTGACGAAATTGAGGGAATGATTTCCCTGTTGGTGAAGTTCTTCAGAAAGTTCAGGTGCATAGTGCTCGCAACCGCGTGTGTGTGTTTAATTTAATAAGTGGACCATGCAAAAGGATTATGTCGTGTTTCATATTATCGTAACAGATGGCGTTCTGTGGTATCTGCCAACCCCATCATATGCCTAGCCTTTTCCCAACTATGTTGGGGTCGGCTTCCAGTCTAACCGGATGCAGTTGAATACCAGTATTTTACATGGAGCCTATCTGACCTCCGCAACCCCGTTAGTACTAGGTAATACGATACCCCTTGGTAAGACTGATTGTCAGACTTTTTGGGCCACTGACTACCTGTAACGACTGTCAATTATCTACAAATGATAGCCGGGACCAACGGCTTAACGTGCTTTCCGAGGCACGGAGAAAACTCGGTATTTAATGGGTGGTCACCCATCCACGGACCAACCCAGGCTAGCGCGGCTTAACCTTATGATCGACCCGAGCGACAGGGTTAACTAAAAGCTATCTTATATAGGGCATCACGAAAATGTCCATGGGTCTAACCCAAAAGAGATAGTGAGTAATTTCTATCAACAAAAATGGCTGTTTAAGAAAGCTATTTATCTTATCCCTAGATTAATATCAAAATTCTGATACGTATAGATTACGACGACCTTCAAGATTGTTCATACAAACTTCAATATCTAATTATAAACCCATGAACTGAGTAGGTATGCTATAAAATGTATGAAGTAATGTGAACAATGCTAGCTGTTTCAGCCGTCCATTTTACACGCGTCAAAATTAGTACTTAAGGTGCTAGTTAACATGTCATGAATGGCTGCCCTGCGGCTGTTAAGTAACCTACCTTACAAATTATAGGTAATTAAACTAAGTTATATTACACCGATTTAGAAAAGTATTAATGTTGATGTAGCTTGAAATTGCTGTTAAAATTTCGTTATTATTTCCTTTAATTATGTATATACATCATACATTTTTACATATTCCTTAAAATAAAAACACTATAAAAACAATTAAAAAAATAAAAATTGTTGCCCACCGGTATCGGGAACGTGGTCCAAGCTAGTCAGGTCAGGGCTCCAGAAAGAGGAACCTCCTAACAATACGAGCCGTGTCCAGTAGTACCGCTTTCTGAATCAAGCCCTTGATCCAGCTGCCTAATGAGAGCGTCCTTAGGTATAAATGTCGTTTATTGTTAAGAAAACTATTAATGTGAAGGGTCTGTAAATGTAAAATGATCATTTGGACTAGTTTATGAAGGGACATTTCTCGTATCGGCGCAAACATTATTATTTTTTGGGTGTTGCCGCGACTCGCCTGATGTAAAGCTATGATGCGTCCTAGGGTGCACGCTTGCCTAGAAGAAACCGATTCACTCGAACTTTCAAGAAATCCAAATCATAAGATCACGCCTGCTGTACCGGATGAGTTAGGCAGACGGGACTTATCTATTACGTTTAAGTCCCATGTAATACCTCCTGTTGTTGTAAAATAGCCAATCAGCAAATTGATACCTACAGCTATCCAAGTAGAGCCGAAAGTACTTTTAAATAACTTGGTATCACTACACGTTGATGCTATAAATAATACCATTTACACTAAAAGACTTAACCTGGCCTATTTTTCCAAGACTGTCAAACAATTCATTCAAACTCATGCCGCGACAGACATGACCATGGCTGACACAACAATACCAACGCTTCGTCACCTCACGACCCTGAATTCAGTAATAATCACAAACATCCCTGTATTACAGTACACTAAGTTATTTTCTAACTATTATGTACGTAAGTGTGGAGTGTGAAAGAGCTTATAAAAACGGCCTTGGTAGGAACAAACACATTTGGGCCGAAAGATGTGACGTTGTGATAACATGGCTGTCTCGGCCGTCAGTACCGTCTACTGTCTGCTGAACTTGGGGATTTTTTACTGAGGGTATGGAGTATGTGACAGTGTGGTGATACTTGCATGAAGATACAAATCCCGGTTTTTTAGGACTAAAAAACGTCACTAGTTTAGGATCCAGGTTTTTTAGAACTAAAAAACGTCACTTGTTTATGAAGTGTTATTTCAAGGACTGCAATATCTTTCTAGTCTTGTCCCTCGTTTGCTTCTAGATAGGACAGGGTTCCACCAGAGACCTTAGGGTTCCAACTAAGCGAAGAAGACCCTTTGCACAAACATCCCACAAGCTCCTAGGTATTGCTTTGAAGAGAGATGGCCAAATCAGATGTTGGTGGAAACCAGAAGACCTAGACAGAATGTCGTTGCATCAGCCATAAGTCACAACGATGATCTAGAAGTATCTATAGAGAAGTGAAAAATGTATTGAATTGACATGAGTTACTAGCTAAATTAAAAGCGTATGTCAATTCTGTCGAAATTCAATGTAGAAATGCTTAAAGTTTTTAAAGCGATTTGTAGTATTTTGGCTGCTACGTTAAAGTATGCGTAATAACAGATCATAAGAAGTGGTGAACTTTTTCAATTCTACCCTACAAATAGACCCTAAAAATACCGTGATTCGTCGAGCATGTTTGAATTATTAGATACCGTCGATACGTGACCTTTACAGCTATCAATATTACTGACTTATGAAACATGTGCACGCTAAAAAAGTTATCGTTCAATACTGAATGTCATGGAAAGGCGACGACACCCTTAGGCGCGAATTATACAGAAACGGCGTAAGGTGAAGGCGCGGCGCAAGCGCAGCGCAAGCATGATGCCGCTTCAAAACGTTCTCATACAAAATGTACGTAGGCGACCTCTCGTGAATTACACCCAAGCGGCGCGGCGCAGGCGTTCTTTTGTTTCGTTATAAATTCCACGCCTGTGCGCCTGCGCCGCGCCTTCACCTTACGCCGTTTATGTATAACTCGTGCCTTACGGTGCTACACACACATCTTCAGCCACAAAATATACATCCAATTAACTTCGAACCACGGTATCCTTGGTCAATTGAATGGCAAGTAAAAATTAAAACTTATAACGAAAATTATATTTAAAGGAAACATTCATGCTTACTATACGGCATAGGGAAATGTTTTGTACCGTAGCCTTAAAACATGAGCACCTAACGAACTTGCGTTATTAATGATCAAATCGAGACATTATCACCTAGTGAATCAAATAATAAACTACAGCTAGGAAAAAATCTCTAATGCCATGCCATGTCAACCGTCTGCTTTCACAACGTTTATGTTTATTCCCTTCAAAACAGTAACAATAAAAGTCGACTTCAGTCATTTGCAAATTACAAAACCATAAAAAAGACGATCCACAAACCAATAATTAGAAAACATTAAAAAGCAAAAACAAAGCCGTAAAAGTTGGTAAAACTTACCCCATTTTGTTATAAAACAGGTCCAAAACGTTTAAATCCATGATAAACAACGATAACTTTTAAATAATAAAACTGAAATAACCAATTAAAATGTAAGTATTTTTCTTTCACGTATTTTCTCGTAGCGGTTACGGCGTAGCGTTGCTACGGGCGGGCGCCTACGGTCGCGCGGAGGCCTACACTGACGGATGGGGTCGCATCGCCTTGCTACGCGGCGGTGCGTCAAACCCCTACAGGAAATATGTCTACTGTCATATTTTTTTATGAAATATTGGACTTATGAATTTGTTTTATTGCGTTGGGGAGTTAAAATAAGTTTTGTGGGGATTCAAGGTTAGGGTTGTTTGATTAGCTTTGAAAATGATAGCGTAAAGACCTTTAATATTAAAATAGCTAAATAACACATGTGAGAATGACTGTATTTATCAACATACATTTTCTTTAACAAACCAAATAAATTACCCAAAAACTATATCGAGAGAGTTGTACAACCCTTAATTAGCAATAAAATTGCGGGCAATATCATTTCGGAGTCGATATCTAGTCAGGCGAGGCACGAGGCACCCACCGACCCGCGGTCCCACCGCTGGCTGTCGCGGGCTCGTAAATCACGGCGCGCACGACAACACGACAAACGCAATCTGCAGCCATCCGAGCGCTATACGGGAAGTGGGAGGGTGAGGTCGCATTGATAGCGAGCGTTTTTGCTTATTTTGTGTTAAGTGTTTTTAAAATAGTTATTCATTACTTTTCTGCGCCTTTCTCTTTACTTGTTGTTGCGATCTTCTTCGCCTTTTCAAGGAACATTCATATTTTATAGTGGACTAGCGGTACGTCCCGGCTTCGCGCGGGTGCCTGTGTTACTCAGGCATAATGTAGCATACTAATGGTGAAAGAATTTTTGAAATCGGTAGTTTTTGAGTTTATTCATTACAAACATACTAATCTTTCCTCTTTATAATATTACTGTAGATTGAATGTTTCCATAACAGTTTAGATTGTTTATTACACGTTGTTGGCTTATTATTTTCATTTTACTCATTCTTTTAGATATCGTAAAATTCTGCAGTGATTTTAAAGTATCAGGGGAGGCAAGACTGATATTAATTAACTTTTAATCCAAAATGCAATTGCACAGCGACATTGGCTAAAATGTTACAAAAACATCGCAATCCGCCCGCAAAAGAACCGCACCGCACCCACAGAGCCAAGTCATATCTTCACCAATAATAATACAATAAAGCCAATGTTTTTGCAACGAGCCCGCAATGTGACGGACCAATAATATTCCGCAAAGCACTTCATCGTGGAAGAACTACTAAAAAAGAAAACTTGCCGTGCAAGTCAACTTGTTCGAAATAAGTAATCTTGGATGGAGTTAGGCAAATAGGTCATTGGTCCCGCTGTGTGGCATGAGCAACTAACTTCAGTTCCTTTTGGTACAATTTTCACGATAAAAAGTATTACATTTTTAATGCCGTTAAACTAGCTTAAATTGCAACTTATGACGGGCAGGCTACAATGTCTCCTATAACAATGCTCTTTGAATTTTGAATATTTTGCATATCTATTATTTGAAAATCGAACTCATTTTTGGCTAACTGGTGCCAGCTACCAACGAGGTTTTTGTTCTAATATTCCTCCTATTCTTTCCTCAATGCCCGAAGACATGCAGGATGGTCAAGTGACCTCTGCGCTGCCATCAACGACGCGAAGGCGTGAAGTGACGAAGTTTTAAGTTATGTCAAATATGTAATGTCGGACCAGCGACATGAAAAATAAGAAGTAGAGGACAGAGGCAATCGGTAACCACTCTTCAAACTCAAGATATGTTATCAGCTTCTCAGCCAGTTACTTCACTGACCTAAGTCAATTACAAAATACTGTTGTATAAGTTTTTTAATAACTTTGTCGACCCACTAGAAGTGGGACAAAATGATATGAATAGTTAAAAGACAGGCCGTGTATCTCGCATACCTTAGTGTGTGACCCACATACATACACTTTTTCATGATAATTATGTAATAATTACGGCCACTGTCTATTTAAATATTCATTCTATTAATGACAGGGTGTGTTGACACTTTTACAAGAATAACCTATTCTTGTAAAAGGTGTAATAACTAACATTACGAATTCAGAAGAAGGATATTTATTTGATGTAACTGTTCTTACTTGGCTACTTATTTATTTATCGACTTACATACTTACTTACATACTTACTTACTTACTTATGTAGCTGTCCCACCACAGTCGAGGAGCAACAAGCTGTCAACTACTTTCTCTCTGAAGAAACGTACAATAAAGGAAGGTCCAGGTCAGGAATAGACATCATCATCTTCCTGCCCTTGTCGCATGTTAATTGGGGTCGGCGCAACACGTTTTTTTTCTTCCATTCTCCACTGTCAACCGTCACGCTATCATTTGCTCCTTTTTAGGGTTCCGTAGCCGAATGCCAAAAACGGAAACCTTATAAATTCGTCATGTCTGTCTGTCCGTCCGTATGTCACAGCCACTTTATTCCGAAACTATTAGGACTACACAGTTGAAATTGGTAGGTAGATGTATTCTGTGCACCAATTTACGATTTTTATACAAAAATAAAAAAGGTAAAAGATTATGTACATGGAACTGCAACTAAAAAAAAATATGACATTGAGGTTCCTAAAACCATTTTTTCTCAAAGTCAATCCTTTGAAAGATACGACACTTCCAAAATCGTAAAATGTGTGTCCTCTAATTTCTAAAGTAAGATGAGGAAAATTCTGAAAAAATGTAGGATTGTAGAACGTAAAAAAACTTTCATCGAAAATTGGTTTGAATAAGATTTGATGTTTAGTTTTTGAGATATGGGACTTTTTCATCAAATTGCAGCAGTAACTTTGATTTTCATTAACATACATACTATGAAAAACAAATTTAGTTTTGCTGTTGAATGTAATACAAAACAACATATGAATGAGCGCTACGGAACCTTGTTTGCGTGTGAGTACGACTCGCACTTGGCCGGTTTTCTTTCGTATCACTCCTCACACAATGAACAGACTATGCATAACATTAATAGTGGATCGCTGATTATTTTCACTACCAGCCAAAACTCTCCCTATTTAAATCAACAAAAATCCTTCCAATCACCGTTCATAAAACTACAGTGTAACTAACTACACCCCTTATTCGACAACCAAATCTAACAAGGAAAACAGCATAACCCAAGAGCATTGCACTTTTTCACCAACCGTCATGCAAGCTGGCGGTTATTGCTAAAAAGCTACGCATAACTGGCAATTACATCGTCTTGCTAAGAACCACGGACCACGTGACCGGGGACGATGACCCCTCGCGTGTGGCGGTCAAGGGGGTGACCAGAAATGGTAGACGTCTGGAAGTATGGACCTGGTATTTGTACGTTGGTGAAATTACTTCGAAGGGGAAGCGGAAAATGTAGGAAATCTGTGTGTTTTGTTGTGAATAGGGAAAGGTATTTCGAAGCGCTAAAAGTTAGGCGCCAGTATGTCAGGCACATTGGTGGAGTGCTAGACTAAATGTCAAAGTCAAAGTTTTTTTTTTTTAATAAAGCTGTAAAAGGTGTTTTAAATAAATAAGCACAGAGATCTCTTTGTTTTACCGTAAAAAGGTGTTCTAAATTAACTCTGACAGCATTCCTCACACATTAATTATTGTAAACGTATAGTTTTAGGCCTTTGCCCAGCAGTGGGACAATAGCGGCTAAGAAAAAAAAATAGTTTTAGGCCTGTTTCGGGTTTTTTGCGCCCCTTGACCTTACCAAAATTTATTACAAAACTCTTCACAAAATTGTCATTTCTGCATTCTCTGTAGTCATAAGGACCTCTTAAGCCCAAGTATTTTACAAGTGGGCGTTAAAATAACATAACAAATGGCGCCAAGTCAGGAGCGTGGTGTTAAATATTACGTGAACTCCTGAACTATGATTAAGGGGCGGGATAAGATCGAGCACGGTTTGAAGTGCAACGGCCGAAGCACGTGGCTTTACTTGGAAAAATAATAAATACATGGAACCACGTGGAATTATTTCTGCAGTAATTACATACAAATAATGCCTTCTGTTCCTGGGGCTTTAACCATTGTATTGTTTAATCTCACTCCTCTACGTGGGTATTTTTTGACAGAAATAATATGATGCGCACTCTTGCTGTTGTTTAATACTATTACAAATGTGAAGGTTTGAGAGGATGGATGGATGGATGGATGTCTGTTACTCTTTCAAGCAAAAACTACTGAATTGATTTGGATGAAATTTGTCACACAGATAGTTTATAACCTGGATTAACATAGGACACCCTTTTTATTCCGGTAGTACGATCCCGTGAGACAGTTACCGAACTCGTTTTTTTATTTAAAAAAAGTCATAGGGATTCTAGTTGATAAACAAGCATGGTGATCATCATAACTTTCGCCGTATGAGAAAAATAATTAACGGATAATCAACGTACTGGGATATAAATCTATGTCATGCATGAACTCCTGCCACACAAATTTAATCGAAATATGAAAAGGTAGCAGACAGAAAAAGCGACCTCCGTATTTATATTATTCATCTTAGCTTTTATTTAAGCGTCCTTCTATCTACTTATCCATCGTTTAGATGCGGAATGATAATATTCCTAACACGGATCTCCGTTTCTCAGCCAACAAAGTTCCAAGAAGTTATAGTAACAACTATCGTGAGGCGCGAAAATTGTAATTACAATAACAAATTCTTGACTCTCTCGAGAATAAATCGAGTGCTTAAGCTAATGAGGTCACGAACAGTTCCTCTGAGGGAAAGCGGCGAGATCACACACTTGATTAACATCAATATTGATGCATAAGGAGAAGAGGAACACGTGTTCGGATTTTTTTAACAATAAAGACGTGAAAACTAAGATGAAATGGAGAACAAGAAGATGTAAGTAAAATAGCACGCGTTACGGTAAATGCCTATTGGGTTGAGACCATTGCGAAGTTTCCTGATTTGAAAAAGGAATGAGGAGAGGAGAGGCCTTTGCCTAGGAGTGGGACAGAATAGGCTAACAAAAAAAATGCGAGTAAGTACAATTTTTTAAACTTTGCAGTTCTTCTGTACCGCGGGTGTGTTTACAAAACATTTAAACTGACATATTCATACAGCCAGACCCCGAACAACTATCTGAACGCGATACAAATATTTGTTCCGTGCGGAGATCGAACCCGCGACACGCAGCGCAGCAGCGAATCGCTCAGCCACTGCGTCAACCGTGCCGTCAAAACACACACATTGTATACTCGTACATGCATAATTAGCCGATAGCTTTCCCAATGCTGGGACACGAGGTCTTTTCTTGAAAGGAGGCGAGTCATCAATTGTATCTACATAGGCAGTACGTGGGCCCAAAGCAAAGCGGATTGGTAGATCAAGACACATGTCTTTGATTTTTAGGTTTTAAGACATACGGTTGGCATGAGGCAAAATGTCCTCGTTTGCACATGACAAAGATGCAACTTAAAAGCCTAAAGCTGACCTCCATTTTAGGAGCAATCACAAGGGCAATCATACAACAGTCACAAAAGACGTGACAAAAGTCTTAAAAACTTAATAAACTGAACACTATTTAGGAAAAGACCATGCGAAGACAGCTGGCATCACAACGCGGTAAGTAGGTAGATAGGCATATTATGCAAAATGAAAGTAAGCGGGCACAGTGTGACCCATTTAGTGCAACAAACAACGAACCGGACCTATGGGCCTACATCAGGCAACGCGGAGTCCTAGATAAAACTCTGGGCACATTTCCATAACAAATAGCGAGGATGTTAACCGTCGAGTGAACTCGTAAAACTAAGTTTATGTGAATTGATGTCGGTTTTGGTAAACCGCTGAATGCGGTTGTATCGAATACCTGCTACTTTGGTTGTGGTATCTACTACTTATCACGTTTATTCTTTTCTGACTACGGCGAAGCAAAAAGGAGGGTTGTGATTTTGCCGGTACCTATGTTTGTATGTGGATATGTATGTTCTTCTGTTCGATCATAACTTCTAAACTACTTATCTACATTATCTTTAATTGACTTCTATTTAAAAATATACTTTACTTCAATTGACAGCAGGTACTTTCCATCACAAATCAAATCGCAAATAAACAAACAAAAGAGAAAAGAAAAAGACATTTCCGGATCCTATACATTAAAGAGCTGAAAACCGAAGTTTTCACAACAAAATTAGAATACAAAGATATTCGGGTCACGTGATCGTAAATATTGTGTCGTCGAGTGTACCGCAACGTCTGCGCTTCGAGTACAGCGAGTACAGTCGCCGACAGATGCCGTGACTTCGTTTTGCTGCAGGAATAGACAATCATTATTGAAGATATTTTTTTGTTATTTCAGTAAGAATTTTTCAAAGTTTTTAAAGTTGGATTGTTTGGAAATGCAATGTTTTTTTGGTAAGATATTGCAAGTAAAATATAATTTACCTAGGCACGACGAGGAAAAAGTATATGTAAGGATCGTAAAAGGTGATTTTCTGTAGTTTCTGTCTATCCCAATGCGAAAAAGGCGTGAGCTTATTGTAAGACCCTATTATCATTTTCCTTGCTGTTTTCCATTTAAAGCTCAATGTACTGTATTGTCACCTGGCATACGAGTTACAATTAAAGCAAGAGCGAATATGTCTCTAAAAGCATTAAGAGGCTTATATCATTCATATGCTCAACTGATGTTATAAATTACAAATAGAAATTAAAAAAACCTTTTATCTTTCAGCTCACGCGAACCAGTGAACAGATTTTCGTCAAAGATTAGCGAAACTTTCAACTACCGACGCCTGTGGCCCATTTATTTGGTCTGCTAAGTATCTATGTCTCTCAAGAACTTAATTATGGCACTATGCCATAACAGTAATGGAAGCCATGCCAGTAAGTCATACCGTGCAGTAGTCTGGAATTATATTAGAGCTATAGTAATGTGCTATGGGCAATTATACTTAGTCCTTTCACAGCGATTGGACGGTAGCTTCATCTTTTTATTTTTGACAATTCAAAAGTAAGCTTGTAATTAGATAATTTGCAAGAAATGCTGAAAATGAAATGATAATTTGAAAATGGGACAGAATTTGTATGAAATTATCTGCCAAGTACGTTAACGGGAACTTAATTTTAGGTGGTCAAACAAGCCCCAACAGTCATAAAACGATTAAGGTCCGATTTACATTGGTCAAGGACAGTGGCGAGTAGCTACTACAAGTACAGTGGAGATTGTGGCGAATGGCGAAACCTTAGACAGTGACTGTTTACTTGCTAGTGGCTACTGTCCGATCGGCTTACACCACTGTACCTACTTATTTATTTCGTTAAACACTTGACTAATGTAAATCGGGCTTAAGTCGAAGTTAGCCCAACATAGTTGGGAAAAGGCTAGGCCTAGTTTTTTCCCAACTATGTTGGGGTCGGCTTCCAGTCTGTCCGGATGAAGCTGAATACCAGTAGGTATTTTACATGGAGCGACTGCAAGTCTGACCTCCACAACCCAGTTAGTACTGGGTAATACGATACCCATTGGTAGACTACCTAGTTGTCAGACTTTCGGGCCACTGACTACCTAACGACTGTCTAAGATCTACAACTGACAGCCGAGACCAACGGCTTAATAAAATGCAAGTTTTTAATATATAACTAAATTAATTAATTCATACTTAACGTACAAGTACAAGCTAGATGAACAATCAGCATTGTTAAGCAGAAACCCAATCCCGCGCAGTACGTCTAAACACGCTGCTTGAATGCGCTGACTCAACAAAATCTTTATCAGTTCTCGGTAGAGAAACTGAACTGTTTTCAACGTCGTGGTCTGATGCTGACTTCTGTGAAACTAGCGCAGGATTCTGCTGGACATGCAGTTAGCGATAACTAGATATTTATTTATGAATGTACTGGTTATAGACCGGACCTAAGTGATTTAAGGCCACAAAATATGAATTAGAAAAAAAACTGCTTTTTCATACATTTTTGACCGTAAGTATATGTTGTAAAAGCATGTTTTTTGTGAAAAAATGGTAAGCTGAATTCATGTTCACAGTTGGCGCGTCTTTGTATCTTAGAAACTATAAAAAGGCATATTTGGGAATTATCCCACGGGATTAGAAAAAAGCCCTGTGTGGCAAATTACATCGAAATCCATACAGCCCTTAAAGCGTAAAAATGTAACAGACAGTTCCTTTACCATTTATAATATCAGCATGTATAGCTAGATTTTGGATTGCAAGTGATATTTCTTTGGTTTTTTAAATTAAAAATGGCGGTTAAACTATCATGCACTATGAGTTGATTTAATTGTAGTAGTATTTGTGTGCAAATTATCCTGTTTTAGGACCTTTAGACTTTTCAGAGACTAACTTGATCCTGTAACAGTCCACTGAACTTAAAAATGCTAAGAAGCATTCGCTAAAAACGTCGTAGCTTCAAAGAACCGTCACTTTTTTCACGAATAATTCGCATAGAGTACTTAAATCCTCGTTCAATAACAAATCAAACCGCTGCACGCTGGAAACTTCGATATTTGAATTTAGACTCGAATGTCAAAAACTCCCTGTCACCGGTAAAACACGGCATTGTTCCCCAAAGTAACTCATCACCCGATTATATCCGAAGTTTCTCGAAGTTCCCCGAAGCAGTCGCTCCCTGTATATTCACCTACTTCGGCACGACTTGCTACAAACTGCTTCGGCAGTAATTTAGTTCAATTATTTTGATAATCCACGATAACATCGGAGTAAGGTAGCAATGTGTTTGGGATTATTGGAGACACGTTTCAAAGTTTTAAAAGTATACAACGAGAGGCGATACCAAGTTAAATGCGTCCGGCGCATCCTAGGTTGGAAGTTATCCCCCCGCCGTAATCCTAACTGACTGATCAATTATTTGGCACTCCATGTGTGTGTGTGTGCGTGTGACTTGAGCTGATATAAGAGTAGATGAAAAAATACCCTAGTTCTTTCGCTGAAATCGCATTTCAAATAATACACTGCAGAGTCATATTCTTTGTTTAGTCAGCATTTTTATCATAATACAAGGTCATATACTTAGGGACCAGTTGCCCGACCACTCATCACATTTCAACAAAAACATGACATCGCGAAAAGTAAAGTTGTTGTCGACAAAAAGTATCAACAGTATGGTCACCCTACCGGCGACTCCTGCAACCTAAATCTAGATTACACACTATTTCACACTTTTTCAGTTGCTTCGTTACGCGTCGTTACACACAAGCACTAGCCTCCATTTTGTAATGAACTTTTAATGACACGGCCGAGTCTGAACTCATATAAATCATGCTTTATGAAATATGGTGTTGACTATTTTATTTATGTTTTAGCTTTCGCGAAGTTGCCTATGTACAGACGCCAGCGCATCAAGCTACTACAATCTGTCAAATTTCTTTAATAGATTTTCAACTTTATCGCTAAAGCATTAGGTTCAAGGTTAATTGGGAAAATTTGACAGTTCCGGGTAGTTCGATGTGCTGGAGTCTGTACTATAGTCTCTACCTACTTTAAAAACTTGCGCTAGTCAGGTTATAGGTAGGTACGTAATATGTTTTGTGATTTGTGTCTAAAATCTTGTAGAATTTCGAAAGTTTCTTGAGACATGAAGTTAGCATTTTCTGTTACTTATTCATATTATGAGTTATTGCAGTATGTATTGTATTTCTATCGATAGATATACATTACTAGAAGTGTTTTTACTTTATTCAAATAAATTCCAATCAAAAAAAGTCAAATAAAGGGTTTATTTGACTTTTTTTATTGTTCCCACTTGTACCACCGAACTGTACCACCGGTGGTACTAGTGTGAAATCTCGTTCTCAATAGTACCACCACCTAGTTAGTGGTACTAATGGGACTGTTTGGTCCCAATAGTAGGTACTACCTATGCAAATTGTGTAGGTAACCTTATTTGTTTACCGACTGTAAACTTATGGGACGAAATAAACAGCGTAAAACATAAGCAAATCCGCACATTAAATCTAGTTCAGCAGGAAAGCTTGGCACAAAAACCTTTTGCATAGGCATTACATTGACCGAGTTAGAGCCCATGACACACGTAACGCTTAGTAAAGTAATCAAAACACGCAAAAACAACAGTGTGGCATCACAACCCGCTGACCGGGTGACCCCCTGATACCCCCACAACCCTTCCACCCCCTCTGAGCCAGCTGTGGGGACACCTCGCGTCTGTCTGCACATAGCATAAATTTTGACTTGAATTCCGCTAAGAGTTAGACCAAAGTATGTACCCAAATAGATTTAAGATTATGACCAAACAGATGATACAGGCTGTCAGAAGAAATGTCATAGAAAAAATGTGCTTCTATGTCCGAGTGGGGTTCCCTACTTGAATAACACTTGCTCGAAAACGTTTACTCGCATAGTATTTGAAATCGATAAATTATGAGCGCGACAGTACACTACCTCGATGCATCAAAGTCTCCAATCATCGGCAGCGCGAAGGCTTATTATGTGACCACATGACGCTGGCAAAATAGTCGATATGGTTCAGTAGCCATAAATAAAGAAAATGACCCAGTGAGGCTATACGTATGTATACTAAAATGACATAATTACCAAGTTTATCCGTTACACTAATTGTACCGAGAGCAACCAGTTGGCTGGTGCAAGTACATAACGATGTTTGTTCGAGTCAACCGTAGGTTTATTTTATTTTATTTATTTAATCACTAGCGGCCCGTCCCGGCTTTGCACGGGTGGACATTTATTTTTTAAACATTTTGGAATCAAATATAGCCTACGTTACTCAGGGATAATGTAGCTTTCAAATGGTAAAAAAAAATTTGAAATCGGCACAGTAGTTTTTGAGTTTATTTATTACAAACATACACACACACAAAAATACAAATCTTTCCTCTTTATAATATTAGTAAGATATAGTCTTAATACAGGTTCGTTTGTTATGTACCACTAAACCAGAGATGGTTTGTATTGGTACTCACACTCGTTAAAACAACACTGCTTAATCACTACTAAACAAATATACTTAAGTAAAAATTTAGGTACATCAAAAATAATTTGCACGTAACTATTTTAGCCGTAAACATGTATCAGTAAGTTCGTGAGTCAAATGTAATGTTTTGAATCTTAGCTGCTTGCTATTGGGCCGCTCATTAGAAGGCCGGCTTTTTATAATGTTTTTTGGTTACTAACTCTACCAAGTATACGTAGACTCACCCACACTTTTATAGTGTGTTAAAGTCCCATGGTAATACCCCGGTGCGTCCATTCTGATGCCCCAGCATATTCATAAGCATAATCGCGCGGCTCTCTTCATTAGCCGCATTCAGACCGACCGAGCACTGCTCGCGCGGCAGCCTCGATGTAGTGGCTCGCGAGCCTGAGCCTGGGCTACATCGATTCGCGCAAGCAGGCCGAACCATTAGAAGTCCCCAAGCATCCGAAATGGACAGTCGTGTAATTTCGGCTGCAGCTCTGTCTGTTTAAATGGTTCTTTCGAGTCCCACAAAATCTTGTTTTCACCATATAATTGTATGAGGCGAATAGACAGCTTTTGAGAGTTCATGATAAAACCTACAACAAGCGCTCGCGAGCCAAACCAGACCGTCCACACCGAACGCACAGAGCACACTGAGGCACCGTTTACCGACAGCCGAGTGCCGACGGCACGACCGTGAGGCACGCTCGGCCGAGGCAACGTGCGCCCGAGGCAGCCCGAGCCACGTCCACACCGACCGAGCAATTGGCTCGCGAGGCTGCCGCGCGAGCCGTGCTCGGTCAGTCTGGACGCGGCTAATAGCTAGATGTTTACGGCACGGTACTTAATATTGGTTGATGCTGTCATCATCCACCTCATAGAAGCCACGGGTATTCGGTCAGGATTATACATTTTCAAGGGATGCACAAATTATACATAGCACTCGACAGGAAGTCGTTACGTCAAATGCAAAAATCAAAAAACTTACCTGAAGAAAAAATCTGCTTTCAAAGGGACTATTTTTCGAGAATGTAATTTCGCTGTTATTAAGTATTAATTTTTACAACACGGTTTTTTCAGCAGAAATAAATCAATCTTAAAACAAACAGAAACACGGAGTGTCAAATAACTACTGTCAATTTTGGAAGATTTTTATTTGGTTTGTCAAAAAATTTATTTTTTCTTTAGACGTTGTTGGAATTTTTATATTCAGTCAGCAGTGTAATTGTTTTAAGAATGTCAATGTAGGTAACCTCCTTCGAAATTTTATATGACTATACTGACGGACACAAAAAACGTTTCAGTGTAATACTTATAAAATATATTTTGAATTAAGGAATGAGTACCTAACATACGTAACATAACATCACGCCTGTAATCCCCGAAGGGTTAGGCAGAGGCGTACCTAACAGTAAGTACATCCACATTTCGTCATCAAACGGACACAAATCCAGACTCCGTGGCTGCTACTGAGAAATTCCTGAGGGAAAAACCCAATAACACTTTGCCCAACCTGGGAATCAGGACCGCTCAGCAGTTGCGCTTGTGACTACTAGATTTACGAGGCATCTACCTAACCTATCTACTAATTTTAATTTGGGCATTATAACTAAAGTTTTTTCTACCTCATCGGTTCCAATCAATAAACATAATAAGTATACGTTTGATCAAAACCATGAAGTATTTATTTTATAAATATTTTCAAGAATTTATTTACTTTTATAATTTTTAATCCATATGCGGTAAACGGCTTTATCATTTCATTTTTCCTGACACGCAACCGCCACGTCAGTCAACATAATACCTCCAAAACCTAAGGTTTATTACCCTACATGCTTTACTAGTTTTTTTCCCATCAATGGTAGCCTTAATCCAGCACCATAATTGCGAAACGCGTTTTTTTTATGTACGGAGGATCTTTGGTGTATGACGTAAATCGCAACTAATCGCCAATTCTGGCTTTTTCATTCTGCCTATCTAACCTCATTCGTGATTTGGGTCAATCAGTGGCCCAACAGTTTGACAACCAGTCTTACCAAGGGGTATCGTATTGCCTAGTACTAACTAGTTTGTGGTGGTCTGATAGGCAGTCGCTCCATGTAAAATACTGGTATTCAGCTGCATCCGGTTAGACTGGAATCCGACCCTAATTTAGTTGGGAAAAAGCTAGGCAGATGATGAGGTTCAAGACTTAAACCTATTTTACAATAATTGTACCTTAAATTGGACTTAATTAAGTGGTAAGATACAAAACATGTGCAACTGGGCTTAAACTAGGGATTCCTTAAACTTAAACAGCAATTGCTTTCGTCACCACCGTGTTCGAGCAGCCATAATACAAAAACAAAATGAAGACTTATGACAAAAAAGTAAAATTACGACTTTTTAATTTCACGCCTGCATTTGGTATCTTTACACCTGCACTACACGTTTTCAGCCTACAGTCAGTGTCCTGTATTGCTTGACCCCTCGAAAGTATGTCCTCGTCCTTCTTCTTTGTAAGAGAGGTTAGGGAATGCACGGCAAAAGGGATATGCGGAAATCTATAAAAAGCGAGGCTATGTTATACTGGAAATGTATAGCTTGAAATGTGGCTGTGTGTACGAATGCCTCTAGACTTTTGCAGTAGGTATAGGTAATCCGTACCTAGGGGTCGACAATACAGCAAGCCCATAAGGCAAGCAGACTGTTTAAAAACCCTAACTTCATAAAGAGTAGTAGGTACAACGGCAAGCCAAGCTTGTAGGCTTGTATGGAAGTACTGGCGGTACTTCCATACAAGCCTAGGTCTGCCTAGGTCCATCTATACTTTTCATGTATTAGCCTGTTCTGTCCCACTGCTGGCCAAAGGCCTCTATACTATACCTAAATATTATTACTGCTATCAATGCATATCAAATAAATTAAATATTTAATTGAAAACAACTGAATACTGTATGAACGCCTTTAGTGAATGCGTTCCAGTAAAAACAGTCTCCTTGGGGGAACTACCTTCATGATTGACATAAAATAAAAGTGGAGGACAGAATGTTAAGTAGGGACTTTAAGTGTTAATGTAAATAAAAAATTAACCTTTGGCGTCGCCCCAACCCAACTCGATTGAATTAATTATTAAGTACGGCGAACACAAAAATTTGATACTGTGGCCAATTTACCTCCTAGCTCCAATGAAATATTTTCTAAAATCAGATAACGTACCCGCATCTTTTCAGTACGTAAAAGTAAGCCTTGTCTTTAGTCTTGATCAGTGCCCGGTTAGGTATTGACACTAGTGTATCGGCACTAATATAGACTCCAGGGTTATACATATAGGGCAAAGCAGAGAATATTGAGTCTCAACCCAAATTGTCTTGAAAATATATGGATGTAATACAGTTGCGAGCACCAATATGTAAACACTTAACAACAACTTTTAAAAGTGTTTTTCTCCTACTATTCTGATTACAATTTCATGTTGTCACGAACATAGTATTCTGGAACTCATATTTTTATGAAAAAGAACCTATATCCAGGTTACAATCGTTATTTCTCGCGAAAATTGCTTTTAAATTTATGAAAGTGTATACATATTTGAGCTCGTGACTGTACGTTACGCCTCTGCCTACCCATTCATTCATGAAATAAAGGCGTAACGTTATTACATTATAGGTTATTGTTTAACTACATCAGTTATAGATTGATGACTTCAATGTCTCCAAAACTGTTTCCCGTTGCCCAATAGTAACAAAAACTTTCTTCATCCGAGCCCAACATGTGTTGCTGCCCTTCATTTGTTTTTGGAGAAGCCATTGTTTTTTTTAATTTGTGCAACATCTGTTCCGCACTGACCATTTTTATACACAATGCTTGATGTAACAGAACTCGGTTAGCTTTCTCATTTTTATGAGTTTTTGTAAACGTAATTTTTATGTTTTTTTTTACTACACGTGGCATTACCCACGTGTACGTTACTGCCGTTATAAAAAGTATACCTACTATGACCGAAACCAAGACAGAAGAAGGCAGAATGAGCCTACCTGTGTGCCTTCCAAACAAATTCGTCCAGCGGTCAATCAATGAAAAGGTAGCGAACTTTTTGTTTAAATATGGAAGTACAGATTTAATAAACTGAAGTTAGTTTTAGTGCCCAGTTTAGTAAAATGGTTATACACTGGCCTAACAGGCTGGACCTTTGAAAATACATAATATCTCCAACATGATTGTAAAGCCGAACATGTTTGAAAAATTGCAGGAATACATGACGCGTGTCATGTCAAATGACACTGCAAAAATACACAATGCCCCACATGTTTTAAAATCCGGGTCTACTACAGGTGCAATGGGTGTTCTTAAACTTGAAAAGCGATTGTTATTATGAGTGCGTTATGCAAATAAAGTGCTACAAGGGTCTTTTGGCACATGAATGAGACTTTTGGTTCACTGACTACCTGTAACTACTGTCAAAGATCTAAAAATGACAGCCAGGACCAACGGCTTAACGTGCTTTCCAAGGCACGGAGGAAACTCGGTGTGTGGGTGATCACCCATCCACAGACCAACCTAGGCAAGCACGGCTTAACCTAAAGATCGATTCGACCGGCTGTTATTATTTAGCCACGAGCGTCTTGGATCAATAAATATTGTTTATTATTGAGTGTTTATTTATTGCTAAGACAGCACAAAAAATCATTAAATAAGTATTAATAATCTAGTCAATATGTAGAAGGCACCAAAAAGACCAATAAAAACTCAAAAACACACAAACAATGATACTCGTATAAAATTGTAGCTTTATTAACAGTTCATACAAACGCTTGGGTATCGTAATGAACTCAATTGGACTGCATGACGCTCCTTAATTGACTACAATAGACCATCCAATATACTGACAATTTGAAATGTCACACCAATGTGTCATGGCGGACAAGCATTGGCGTGTGTTTGACATACATTGATGCATTACTACCGATAGAGTTTACGACTTGTTTAACGAAGAAGCAATGGAAGATATAGTTGCGCCAATGTTGGCCGAGATTCGAAGAAGGCATGATGATGAAGGGACTTTTCCGTTTGATAGAGTAATACGGAATCTTCAATAGATATTGATACTGAAGTTGACCTCTTTATTTGTGATTTAAATGCAAGATTCCATACCTATGTCAGAATGTTTATTTAAGAGAGAGGTTTGCAAAATCAAATTGCAATAAGACACGTACTTACAGCAGAAAAAACTGCGTAAATCTTGAAATCTAACCTCTGAAAAGATTTGATTAAAGCGTTCTATACAAAAAAACAATTACACGCTTTCAAAGATACACAAACACGATACAATAAAACTTTTGTTAAACTTGCGCAAGAGTGGACGCCGCCGATCACTGGGCTATTAGCCAATAGCAATGCAATGAAAAGTTGCATTTTTAGATTGAGATTGCGGAAAACTGTTACAAGTAGCTGTATACATACGAGTTTATTCTGTGTTAGACGTAAGATTGGCATATGACCAGCAGTGGACTGCTGTTGGCTGATGAAGATGATAAATTATGTGGTGCAAGGCATAGACGCTGAAGACTTGTAAGTAATAACTTGGGGCGGCTGCTGCAGGTGCTGAAAACATAAAAAGGTTTTTCAATCACATCTCAATTCACAACGCCGTAGAAAGTTAACACTTGCTATGTAACGCCATATACTTGCAATAAAATGTCATAAGTAAACAAAACTTATGGAGAACTCTTGAGAATATTCCAAAACACTTGAGGGAGAAGCTTGACATATTCAAGTGTGAAATTATAAATTATTATGAAAGGTGTTTTTTATGGCAGGGTCTGAGTTACTACAAACAGCATTGTGAATATGTTATATGGAAAACTTATCATTATACAGGGTGTAAACAGACCCTTCACGAAGGCGTCAACCAAGCATTATTTACATAGAACTAAGTCACCCTACGCAAAAATTATTCCTGGGAAACGACTTTTTTTTTTGGGGTGAAAAATCATATTTTACGGTAGGACTCAGTGAAACGCATTCAAAACATTGTGCTGTTGGATGGATTGAATTGTGCGGGGGTCGTGGAGGTGTTTAAAGTAAAGTTCTTACATTAAAAACATGTATTTTAAAAAAAAAAACTTGTGAAAAAGTTGGAATTTTGACCCCTAATATCTCCGCAACTAGAAGGTTCCCAGGTATGATCTAGAACAAACAAATGATCGCAATGACAAGGAGAACAAGTGCCTTTCGGCTTCGTTAAGGGTCTATTTACACCCTTTATAAAACAGGCAATAGACGGCACGATAGGCGCAGTGGTGCGCTGTTGCAGGTTCGGTCCCCGCACGGAACAAATATTTGTATGACCTGCAGGCAGTTGTTCCAGGTCTGACAGTTTGTGTATGTGAGTTTGAATGTTTGTAAATGCACCCACGATACAGGAGAAATTCCCAGAAAGGGGTAAGGTTTTAAAAGAAAAAGTGATCTATTCTGAACTGCGCTGAAAATCAAACTGCGCTTGAAAAGGAACAAGGGAATAAATTTAGAATTCGCGTAGTGAAAAAGTAACACTAATAATGTTAAGCTCAAAGGACCACTAGTCGGTAATTCGAGCTTCGTTATCTTTTATCATCATCTGCCTAACCTTTTCCTAGTCTAACCAGATGCAGCTGAACTGAATAACAGTATTTTACATGGAGCGACTGCCTATTTGACTTCCGCAACCCAGTTAGTACAGGGTAATACGATACCCCTTGGTAAGACTGGTTGTCAGACTTTCGATTTTCGACTTTCTACAAAGATCTACAATTGATCGCCGGGACCAGCAGCTTAACGTGCTTTCCGAAGCACGGAGGAAACTCTTCATGTAATGGGTGGTCACCTAACCACGGATCGACCCAGGCAAGCGCAGCTTAACCTGCAGATCGACCCGAACGCCTGTTACTACTTAGCCACGAGCTTGTCTTTTGAGATTTGTTACAAGTGTCATTAATTTAGTTTCCTGTCTTCAGTGGTTCTTAGTTTGAGGACCACTAAAGACAGGCTCCTTTAGTGTGCATTCATAAATTGTCAGTTATACAGTAGTTATTGATGAAAACGTTTACATGTTTTTAAAACAAAGTGAACTATATTGCAATAGGCATAAAAAACATGTTGTTTTGTTCCAATATCGCGAAAATTTTGACAAATAAGGCAAGGAAAAAAAAAATACAAAGAAGCATTAAAAAACTTGCTCTGCCTGAAATTATTTTGTGTAACTGAAGTATGTATGGGCTTGTACCACTGCCCTTAATGCAAGTTATTTCATAACTTAGTAAGGGTGCTGGTTGCAACACCTACCTGTTTTGTTAAATATAAATGGTTACTATTTAATGTTAACATTGATTAAATATTATTTTAATTTATTAACATTGATTGAACATATTTCATTAAATGTAAATTATGCATCTATACAAATAAATAAAATTGAAATGTCTCTTGTAATATCAAAATAACAGCTTTTTACTGAATGCACTTATACAATAACACATTTTTTTCAGTTTTCTGTCTGTGTTTGTTCCGGCTAATCTCCGAAACGGCTGGACCGATTTTGAAGCGACTTTTACTGGCAGATAGCTGAATGTTATAAGGTCTTACACAGGTTACTTTTATTTTAGAAAAATAATTAGGGTTCCCTGCAAAAAAAATAAAACCCTTGAAATTGGTAACAAAATTCGATTAAAAAAGGGAAGCAATATTTTTTATAATAATTTCACGCGAACGAAAGCCGCGGGCAACAACTAGTATTATATACAATCGGCCGCAACAAAATCTTTACCAAAGGAACGTTTAAACGGAACAGACTCTCCACTCCTCGTACGTCATACTTTAAAATACATTACAATTCCGTATCCTTAGCGACTGATGGTTCGACCCACTTATATTGAGAGGGAAACAAGGCGGGAGGTCGGAGGGCTCTCTACACTCACTGCTGACTGAAAAACTACTTAGCGTTATGTTTATTTTACAGTAGCTTTTGCCCGCAGCTTCGCTCGCGTTCATTTAGAATTTAACAATCAATTCGGGTAATACTCTGCTTGTAATAATATCATTCAATCATGATTCGAAAGACACGTGGCGCCTTCTATTTTCATAAGAACGTTATTGTTGTTTTTCTCGGGAACAGTACTTGTTTTCTGTGTGAAAGGTACCTTATGTCTGTTTCTGTACACCTGACAACGTATAGGTAAAATTTCAGGATGATCGGTTCAGTGTTTTAGGCGTGAAAAGGTAACAAACAAACAAACAAACTTACTTTCGCATTTATAATATTAGTAAGGATTGTATTTGTACCCGAAGGATATTTTGATTTCTTTCAGAAGTAAATATTATGTAATTTTATTCACATACTGTATGTTAGTAAATGTCTGATGAGGTGAAGAGTAATAGAGAAGTATGGAAGAAGAAGACATGCTGTTCCGATCCCAAATGAATTGGGATAAGGGCAGGAGAATGATGATGATGACGACTTATGTTAGTAAATTGCTTCATTTATTATATTTTCTCTTCCAGTCGTGTGGCGCCGACCCCAAATAATATGGAACCAGAGTACGAAGATGATGATTTTCTCTTCAAGTCTTTCTATTTTTGAGCAGTCTTATTGTTATTTGTTTCATATTAAACGTTAAATATATAAAAAAGGTACTTTACCTATTTATTTTATTTGTTTAACGTTTAGTACGTAGAACTGAGATTAAACTGCTCATAACACTTGAATTGATTTTCCGTTGACCGTTAGAAGGTATAATAATTCGAATAATGCTGAGAAAGACTTCCGTGAACCATTCAAGTACCTCTACTGAGATACTAAACGTTTACTATTACCATATTTTGTATTCTACATTAAAGTCTGTTTTTTAATCTCAGAGACTAAATTGACAAGTACAAATGGCAAACTGACATAGATTTCAATAGCATTTAAGTCAGTTTTGACATTTTCACTTGTCAATTAAGTCTCCGAGATTAAAAAACAGAGTATAGTCTAAGTGTTGCCGCACACGGGCCACACGCGACAGCCACAAACGCCGCCACGAGAAGCTAGAAGCGGCTACAAAGGTAGCTGAAGCGCGCGACAGCCACTTGTGGCCGATGGTCGACACTTGCGGTCGGTGGCTGCTTCTTTTTTTAACCTATGCATCCAGTATCATAGTATACAGAGGGGTGGAGAATCGCGCGAGTGGCGTGTGGCGGCGTTTTGTGTCGGCGTAAGACCGGTGCGGGCCACAAGAAGCAAGCAGCGACGATTTGTAGCTTGTGGCCGCCACCGGCGCCAACCGTGTGCGGCGAGTCCATATAAAATGTATGAAAATTACAGGAAATATGCCAGTGGCGGCGTTTTGTGGTTGTGGCCCGTGGCCCGTGTGCGGGAGCCCTAAGTGTTGCCGCACACGGGCCACACGCGACAGCCACAAACGCCGCCACGAGAAGCTAGAAGCGGCTACAAAGGTAGCTGAAGCGCGCGACAGCCACTTGTGGCCGATGGTCGACACTTGCGGTCGGTGGCTGCTTCTTTTTTTAACCGATGCATCCAGTATCATAGTATACAGAGGGGTGGAGAATCGCGCGAGTGGCGTGTGGCGGCGTTTTGTGTCGGCGTAAGACCGGTGCGGGCCACAAGAAGCAAGCAGCGACGATTTGTAGCTTGTGGCCGCCACCGGCGCCAACCGTGTGCGGCGAGTCCATATAAAATGTATGAAAATTACAGGAAATATGCCAGTGGCGGCGTTTTGTGGTTGTGGCCCGTGGCCCGTGTGCGGGAGCCCTAAGAATACTATTCGATTTTATTAATCAAATCAATATTATAATCAGCCTTTATGTTCTCGCTGCTGTGACAAAGGCCTCCTTTCTCTAATATCGCCGAAAGATATCTGGTATCATTCGTACATTGTATTAGCTGAAAGATTATTACCGGCACCAAGTTACATAGCGATATCTGGTATCGTTAGTGGTGTTGTGGTACGGAGTGAACCAAAATATTGCTCTCCTGGCTGCCCGGCGCGGTCGGGTGCGCCCACATGCTCGACACTAGTGATGTCACCAAGCTGTCGATATCGGCGCCCAGACTTTTGTTAAGACGTACAGAAGAAATTTGAATTTTCAGGTTTTGTTATACGGGGTGTAAACAGACCCTTCACGAAGCCGTGAACCAAGCATTCTGTACATCAAACTAAGTAACTTTACGCAAAAATTATTGCTGGGAAACGACTTTTTTTTTTGGGGTGAAAAATCACGTTTTACGGTAAAACTGAATGTAACGCACTCAAAATATTGTGCTGTTGGATGGATTGAATAGTACGGGGGTCGTGAAGGTAATTAAAGTAAAAATCTTACATTAGAAACATGTATTTTAAAAAAAACTTGTGAAAAAGTTGGAACTTTGACCCCCAATATCTCCGTAACTAGAAGGTTCCCAGGTATGGTCTAGAACAAAAAAATGATCGCAATGACAAGGAGAACAAGTACCTTTCGGCTTCGTTAAGGGTCTTTTTACACCCTTTATTGTTAATTGCTAGCAATACTTACATTTAAAAATGTACTTACTAAATAAAAAACTGAGCAGCAATTAGATTTTTTGTACAGTTCTCGGACTCATCAAACTACTATCGAATGACATTGTTTGTCTAGAATTTTAGCCACCTGAAAATTTTCTTTATTAGAGTTTTATTAAATTTTGCTGATGAAACGTTACCTATCTATTCATCAACTTAAAAATAATTTTATCTAACTTTCTTTCATGTTGCTTAGTGTGTAACAAGACCCTTAACGAAGCCGAAAGGAATTTGTTCTCACCCTTATTGCGATATTTTTTTGTTCTAGACTATTCCTGGGAACTTTCTAGTTACGGAGATATTGGGGGCACGTTTTTTTTAAATAAGTACGTGTTTTTAATGTTAGATTTTACTTAATACACCTTCACGACCCGCGTACTATTCAATCCATCCAACACCATTTTGAGTGCGTTACATTGAGTCCTACCGTATAACGTGATTTTTCACCCCAAAAAAAAGTCGTTATCCAGCAATAATTTTTGCGCCAAAATACTTAGTTTGATGTACATAATCCTTGGCTTCGAGAAGGGTACCCTGTATAAGTACAAAATCTTAATGCTTTCAGAGTTTTATCCTCACTTTTTCTTGTTTCATCAAAAATCCTAAAGCTCCACAAAACTTTCGCTCTCATTTCAATTGCAATCGATATCTCCACACATATCTAACTCCCAGACGTCCCTAATTGCCACATCTCCCGTCTTAAGGAGCGGCGGCGACCGCTAGTCACAACGTAGCCGGCGCCCGCGCATCCCGTGGCACCCAGCGCGATCCAAAAATACCCGCCGACCGGGCCGCGACGCGATGGCCTGATGTACCAAACAAAGAGTACCAAAGTTCCACTAAAACCCAGTTTTTTGATTCCCGTAGTGCTGTGATAGTGTTATGGTGCGATGTCGCCTACTGCCATCGGTGCTGACCTGCCTCAGTGGTGCGGCAAGACCGAGGGCTGTCCCCAAGCTCTGCTTGGATGGCTCTACTTGACTCACGACCAGAATGATCAGGTATTAACAGTTTTTTTTAGCAAATTTTGTAGGTATTAGGTAATGAACAGAACCTCCTTGTTGAACGCTGAAAAAAGTATAGTAAACCATCTTGATTCGTTCAAAAATAGAATCATTACTTATTTAAAAATTTTCGTTTCCTATATTCCATACTTTTGCTCTTACGAGAACGTCCGAACTTCTAAGAAAAGAGATATATACAAAGTCTAGGCTAATATTTGTGTATTCAACAATCTATGCTGATGTATTAGCAATTTCTCCCTGATCCATATAGCGTGTGACGTCACACAGTAACAAAATAAATCTAACAGTTTCATAGTAAGTATGCGTCAACAGTTGATTACTGCAAATAGTTTCATCATGTTACGATACGACCAATTGCGCCTACTTGAAGGGTTTTTTAGGTTGAATTCATCTAATAAGGACTGAATTGTAAATTACTGGTCCTTATGCTGCCAATACATAGATAGTCACGCTGTCGCTGAAACAGGAGTTTCAACCATTAATGCTCCGTATAGATACTGATTTGTTTGACATGAAACTTACCTACTTAGACTTAAAGTATCTTTTAGAACTCCTTCTTGTAATGAAAATTGATTTAAATTAGAATAGAATCAGAACAAAACATTATATCGATACCAAAAATTCAAGGAGTTATCGGTACAAACCTATCGGTACTTCCCAAACTCAAGTGAATCTATCCGCAATACCAAAGTTCAATAGTGTAGTGACCAAAGCATGGACGGTGGCGCGATCAAAATAGTTCCATACAGTATAAACAGCTAGTAAATCGCGCCTAAATCCGGCAACAACGGTCATTGACATAAAAAATTTAATAACGCGATATTTACGCATATTCCGTGCGGTCGGGGCAATTAACTTGCATTGTTCATTTACTGCATGTAGCATGTGTTTAAATGCTTGTGGCTTTAGTATCAGCCGCACGGGTCCATCTTCAAGGTTAAGCAACCCTTGCCGAGGTTGGAACATGGATGGGTGACCATGCATTACATACCGAGACCACTCCGTTGTTCCCGGCTGTCATTTGCAGCTCTTTGACAGCTGTTACGGATACTTACAAACCCGAATGTCTGATATGAATTGACATCCAGTCTTACCAAGGGGTTACTTGGTTGTGGAGGTCAGAGAGGCAGTCACACCATGTATCATTCTGACAATCAGCTGCAACTGGTTAGATTGGGTAGATGATAATGAGTGTGAATGTGTGACATCATGGTTATAAAAATTAAATAAGTAGATCTATGTATATTCTCTAAATACGAGAGACTTGCTTATGTATGTAGAATTGTGCGATGTTATTATTCCCACCTTCCTTATTTCTCCATCCTTACGTTTAACTACTCCTTAATATTCCTGGAAATCTAGAAATGAGAACTGATTTCCGTTGTTCTACTTTGGCTTCGTTTTTAGTAAAAGTTTGTAAATTACTAAGCAGGTAGGCTGGTATTTGAATCAAATTGTTTTTTTGCTGAGCTACACCTGCAAACATTTGATACTGTAGAACATGATAACTCAAGATGTAGATTGTTGAACATAATTATTATAGCAGGTGACATTTGGGGAGGCCTATGCCCATCAGTGGACGTCTTTCGGCTGAAATGATGATGATACAGGGTGGAAAGGATATCGACGCTAAAACGGTTACGGTTACGGGACGTTAACGGTTACGTATTCTGAATTAATCCCCCTCCCCCCGCACATAGAAATAAAAACAAATTACATTACATTTTGACCGTGTAGGTATTATAGTTTTGTAGGAAACAACCGGTCTTTTTTTAATAACTAACGAAAAATTCTACAATGTTGTGATGGCCCAGAGGTTAAGGCCTCGCCTCTCATGCAGGGTTCAAATCCGGGCAAGTACCAATGCGACTTTTTCAACTCATATGTACTTTCTAAGTTTATCTTGGACATCACAGATATCGGTGAAGGAAAACATCGTGAGGAAACCTGGACTTATAATTAATATAAGTCTGAAATCGCCAACCCGTCTTGAGCAAGCGTGGATCAATGCTCGTGCATTCTCTGTATGAGAAGAGGCCTTTGCCCAGCAGTGGGACAGTAACAGGCTGGTATTATTATTATAACGAAAAATTCCCAAGTGGGAGGATTATGTACTGAATACGTAGTAGTAATCGTCTTAGCGGCGGTGTCTCTTCCACCCTTCATAAATAAGGGTTAAATGTTCTGTGTTTCAAGCCTATTATTATTATTATACATTATTATATCAGCCTATGATGTCCCACTGCTGGGCAAACGCCTTACTCCACTCACTTCACTTTTCGCGGTTGTCCGCGGCGTCCTGCATAAAGCGGTCCAACTCATCTCGCCAGCTTCATTTTCAAACCTATAACTAACGAAATTATGTAAAAAGAGAAATCAACAGGTTGAAAGGACGTAAGAAATGGGTCAGTCTACATATTGCAGCATTGAAAAACCAGTGAAATCTTTGATAAAATAAATGCTATCGCGATTACTAATACATACTCTACAAGTTTACGTTTCGTTTGCTCAACTTTTATATCTTGCGAGAGAAAATAAACAGCTGCGCATCGGTTGCAGTTTGGAGCAATGTTTTTTGAAGAGTCTTTTCTGAACAATGTTTCTAGGAATCCAAATGTAAACGAAATCAGCTGTTTTCTACACAACTTTAAGATAAGTTTACAGGAACGTTAGGCCGAGCTCTTATTCGAGTGAAACGCCATAGTACGCTAAGCCAGGTGAAAGTGTTAACACCGATAATGCAAGATACAGACGAGAACATATCTAAGCCAAAGTGCTAAGTAACGTTTATAGATCTCACTTACAGCCTCTTCATTGATTTCCTTCGATAGTGATAGAAGTGGTACAGTGATACTATCAGACAATGTATCTGGATATATTGTCTGATAGTATCACTATTGACGATACATTTCGTCTTCCGGTCCTTGTTTCTTAACTCCAGTTCACCTTCCTGCCCCACCTATTTGTTTTGAGGCTGGTATATTAGAATTGAGTACTGATTATCACAGTTAAAAAACAAAGTCATTAGGAGGTCGAGGGTCCTGATACATAAACCTATGCTTACCTATGACACAAACATAAGCTCTTGGAAAAAAAATGTAACTTGAGGTTGCTATCAACGTCGCGTTCATTATAAGTGTAATACATACGCGATATTCACCCTAGATTTTAAGTTTAATTGTTACATTACTCCAAAAATGTATTAGTGAATAAGTCGTTGGAGTGCCATAATTAAATAAAAAAATAAGTGAACATTTCGACGGCTACAATATTGTCAAGAAGAAAAGTTTTTCAGTACCGACGTCATCTCCGCCCTGAAACATCTCAAAATCTGCTTTTACCTTAATTTACCTCACAAATCAAGCTTCATAATGTCCACTAAACTGTCCCCAGTGACAATCTACAAAACAGTGTCCCGATGAACAGAAAAGCGCGCGTCCAAAAGTGTTTAGCTGACAAACGCGTGATGGAAACCAGACAGGTAGCTGTGGTCTAATAATAGAGTTTATGGTGAGCCGGTACTATGCACCCTACCTTAATTGTGTTCGAGAATGCGCGTAAATGTGCTCTGGTATGTTGAGAACCGATTGACTTATTGTTTTCTGGGCTTTTTGTTCGGAAATCTATGTTTGATTTATTTTCGTTGTGTATTGAATGTCTGCCTCCTGCCTGATAAGGAGGAAAGTGGAAATTATGACTTCTGTTACTCCTACGTTGTTTTTTTCTGATTAATTTCGTTGCGGGATCTTTTTCCGAGACTCGTCAAGTTTTGATTCTGGCACATGAACACTATATAGGGTCTAACTTTTTAAACACGAAATATTTCAAGAGCAACTTCTTCTAGTCGTAAAGTCGCCAAAGCAACGAAAAAAAAAATTTTTCAGAATGTTTTTATTTTTACGAAATTATTATAGTTCTAAATATTCTTGCGACATTTTACATAAAACCTTTACAAACTTTAAACTTACTTACTTACTTTTACTTTTTTAAACTTTTTTTTACTTTTTAAACCTTTAGCCAGTTGTGGGTCAAGTAATTTTAATTAATTTATTTTTTATAAAAAAACATTTAGATAAAAAAATTTTTTTTGTTGCTATGGTGACTTTACGACCTATAGAAGTTACTCTTGAAATATTTCGTGTTTAAAAAGTTAGACCTTATATATTCTTGAACTGAGCACTTTTGTTTATTACACTTAAATACTTTATTTGTTTATTTATGGATATTATAGACTTATAAATTAGGTTTAGACATTTATATTGAATAAAACAATGTGCGATGTAAGCGTGCTGCTTAGATACATGAACGAGAGATAGATGACGTAAGAGTGAGACAACAATAAAATTTAGTAGTAAGAATATAAAAATAAAAATAAAAAAACTTCCACTTAAAAGTCTGAGAATGTGCGACTTATAAGTGTTAACAATCAAACCTCCAAGAGAGGTATCAAGATGATCAAAGCGACCCACAGGATGTCATCGTAAAAGCAACTGGACACTTGAAAGAGTCACCGACCATCTCAGCAACCGTTCCGTGAGTAACATGAAACAAATGACGCTGTTAGGAAGAACAGCTTTTAGATGAGGCCGCAATACAGATAAGCAAAGTTTTAAATAGTTATTACTAGCTTTTACCCGCGACTTCGCTCCTGTCTGACCTACAGAACTCGTACATAACCTGAAAGAAAAATAAGCATATCTCTGTGTAAAAAAACATAATAACGTAAAGTTTAATATAATATGTAACACTAGCTTGTGCCCGCGGCTTCACCCGCCTAGAGCTCGATAATTGTCCTACGGGATCGTACTACCGAGATAAAAAGTATTTTATGTATTAATCCAGGTTATAAACTATACAGGGTGTAAACAGACCCTTCACGAAGCCGTCAACGAAGCATTCTATACATCAAACTAAGTCACCCTACGCAAAAATTATTACTGGGAAATGACTTTTTTTTTGGGGTGAAAAATCACGTTTTACGGTAAAATTCAATGTAGCGCACTCAAAACTTGGTGCTGATGGATGCTTTGAATAGTAAACGGGTCATGGAGGTAACTAAAGTAAAGTTAAAACCTTAAAAAGTGGTATTTAAAAAAAACTTGTGAAAAAATCGGAACTTTGACCTCCAATATCTCCGTAACTAGAAGGTTCCCAAGTATGGTCCAGAACAAAAAAATGATCGCAATAATGGGGAGAACAAATGCCTTTCGGCTTCGTTAAGGGTCTTTTTACACCCTTTATGTGTGCAAAATTTCATCCAAATCCGTTCAGGAGTTTTTGCAGGAAAGAGTAACAAACATCCATCCTCACAAACTTTCGCATTTATAATTTTATATATGTATACATATTATGTAGTAGGATAAGGTACAATAAGGAAATTGTAGATAGAGATAATGTTTTTTTAGACGGTAAATAGATGGTATTTATTTTGCTCGCACGTGTAAATTCTTACACGTGGACTAATCTACTGCGGAAAGCATGTGCGACTGCCTATCTGACCTCCACAACCCAGTTAGTACTGGGTAATACGATAAGACTCGATAAGACCAGGTAAGACTGGTTGTCAGTCTTCCTTCTAAGTGTCTACCCATGATGTTAGCCAAAGGTCTGCGTATGTCAGCCGACATCTTGCTTTAGATTGTAGCCAAGGCACATCACATCTGCCTAACCCAATCCCAACTACAAAGAACGAAGCTTATTTACATCCGTTAACACTCAACATTAGGTCCAGTTAAAAACCGAAGAAACTAATTGTCTGATATTTTGCTGAACTGGGTTTTTTTGGTTCAGCCCTGGTGCACACAATATCATGTTTTTTTATGCTTATGCCAACTATAGTAGGGTTGGTTTCAGCACTTTCCATAGATTTTATTTGGCATCTAATTTGGCACTCAAAACAGAACAGTCTCCAAAAATGACTCCACCCACCGCTTCGTCGGTATTTATAGATGACCATATTATTAAACAAACGTGCGGTATTATATCTGTCTTCATATTAGCGGTATATGCTGAGAGAAATGCCCGCTTTCAGCATGATTTTGGCCGCAATTTGTGGATGTTAACTGTTTAACATAAACATAGAACGTAGAGAAACGAAGATTTCTGAGAAGCCAGCTTTATATGTCAACGTTATGGTCTTACTTTTGTGGAAATAAAAGCGTTTGACGCGCAAATTACAAAACAATGGTATTAATTTCATCGGCCTCTGGCTTTGAATAATAACAGCAGAGCGTGGTTGATCGACAAAAGAAAAATGACGTCGTAATTTACCCAAATTGAACGATAACATAGCGTTCTCCAACTAGAAATTTCGCGTGAAGGTTTTACTAGAAGAAAGAAACCTTGCAAGCATATTGGATAAATACGACAAGGAGATCAAAGGAAATGTTGAAAGTGATGCAAAAGCTCGGTCAATCATACAGTGTGTTACTTTATTTATTTATTTATTTATTTGTCTCAATCAACTATGGATCACAGGTACAATTAAACAGAATTCAAAATAATAAAATTAAAATCACAATTAAAATTATTAACAAAATAAAACCAAATTACAATCAAATTAAATTAAAATCATCATTACAATTAAAATCATAATTCAAATTAAAACACAGCTTTCGAGAGAAAATCTGTGTTCTTTAAGGTTTTCTTAAGTAAAAAGCTAATCGCAAGGAAATGATCTAGCGGTCAAAGCCTACAGGACCATTTCCTACAATTTGATAACCTAATCATTAAATTGGAAACAGCCGGAACTACAATGGAAGATAGCGACAAATTAACACATTTATTCCTAACACTACCTGACGAATACAGCACAGTGATAACAACATTAGAACCATGAGTATCAAAAAAGGGCCAACTGACGATTTTGTGAAATCTAGACTTCTAGATTCAGAGCTAAAATTGAAAGAAAAGAACAGTGAAGTTGTAGAGAGCAGTTTTTATTCTTGCTTTAAATGCGGAACAGATGGACACATGGCATATAATATAATCTTTATTTTCAGACAACATGGCCCATTTAGTGTTAGTACATAAAATTGCTTAAAACTATGTTAGTAAACACGATTATAACCACAATATTAAACATTATTATCTTTGGTAAGTTTATCAAGCCCCATGCATGACATGTAGCTTGGCAACCTACCAATGGTCGGCCCATCCAGCCTTTCCGCAAGTAGCTTCAGAATGCCATTGTGCTTCCCCCCATTCTGCGTATGATTGAGGAAACTTTCTTCCGCATTATCGCAAAATAATCATCCGTATGAGCATCCGTGAACATATCTGATGCACTGCAGTAAGGTGGAAGCCGCAACAACACCCTGAAGGTATTGTTATATTGGATGCGTAAGGTATTGTCCGAGTTTTGGGTATGATGAGCCCACAGGATGTGGTGTAAAATGTTTGGCAGTATCATTTGAAACGTGTAATTTTTACTGGTAGGTACTGAACAACTGCCAACGCCCTACGCTCCCTATCCATATCCGAGTCGTCTTTTAAGTCCTCAGTAACAATATGACCCAAATATTTGAATTGGGTAACTCTCTTTAAAACTAAAGCATTAAGTTTTATGGAAGGAACATATGTGGGACTCTGATTCCCACCTCTAAACACTAATAGTTCACTTTTCTTTGGATTGTATTTCAGTCCATGCTTCACAGCGTACATTTCAGACATAGAAAGTAAATTTCTTAAACCACATATTGAGGGACTCAGCAGCACCATGTCATCTGCATAACTTAAGTTATTTATATTTCTGCCATCTATGTGACAGCCAACATGTGTGCTGCTGAGCTCCACAAGAAGATCATTGATATACATATTAAAAAGCATCGGTGAAGTGAGACCCCCCTGCCTGACACCGCACTCGAGTTAATAAGGGTTTGACAGCGTATTCGAACACTTTACATAATTTCTTTGTTTCTCATACTATAAGGCTAATATGGACACCTATAACGCAGGAACGCCTGACTCCCGAAGCTCTCCCCACAACACTTTAAACGAAACCATATCGAATGCTTTTGTAAGGTCCAGGAAACAAGCATACACGGGTGTTTTCCTACCCGTACAGTACTTAACCGTGTGCTTTAATACAAAAATTACGCTCTCAGTTGATAATACGAAAACCGAACTGTGAGTCCTGTAGCTTTGTGTACTCACAGAGGCGACGGTCAAGCACACTGTCAAATATTCTAGCTATCACCGTTGCCAGTGAGATAGGCCTATAGTTTCCCTTGTCTGCTATGTCTCCCGTCCTGTTCTTAACAAAAGGTACCACAACTGTGTCCAGTATCACGTATCCTGTATCATGTTGATGATATTATTCTAATTGGAACTGAAGAACATATACACCGTGACTTTTTAGTCGTCTTACAAAGGTGGTCCACTCAATGTGCCCGACATAAAATAGTTCTAGGCACGATTTTTTTTTTTTACCTTCCTTAATAGGTACAAAGAAAAATAAATAAACATTAGAAAAAATTATGAAAAATCCTGTTAATGATTTTTACGTGTCAAATGGGAGAATATACCGCCGTTCAACGCCATGTCGGACATTGCTGGGCGACCCCAGCAATGTCCGACATGGCGTTGAACGTGTTAATAATCTATAATATAAAAATGAATCGCAAAATGTGTTGGTAAGCGCATAACTCAACAACGCCTGGACCAATTTGGCCAATTTTTTTTTTTAAATGTTCGTTGGAGTTCAAGGATGGTTTTTACGGCGAGAAAAATTCGAATAATTGCCAAAAAAAAAAAATCCTTAAAACAGCCAACCAAGGTACAGCCAATGTAGGGTAGGTAGGGTAGGTAGGATAGGTAGGGTAGGTAGGTAGGGTAGGTAGGATAGGTAGGGTAGGTAGGATAGGTAGGGTAGGTAGGTAGGGTAGGTAGGTAGGGTAGGTAGGTAGGGTAGGTAGGTAGGGTAGGTAGGGTAGGTAGGATAGGTAGGGTAGGTAGGATAGGTAGGGTAGGTAGGTAGGGTAGGTAGGGTAGGTAGGGTAGGTAGGTTAGGTAGGGTAGGTAAGTAGGTAGGTAGGTAGGTAAGTAGGTAGGTAGGTAGAGAAGGGTAGGTAAGTAGGTAGGTAGGGTAGGTAGGGTAGGTAGGATAGGTAGGTAGGATAGGAAAAAGGTGCATTGCAACGCATGCCGGGAACAGCTAGTTTAAAAATAAAAATATTATTCAATGTTATGTATGACGCATGACGTAGTTAAAACACCCTGTTGTGAGCGATAATCTACTGGACTCAACCGCTGGGTTGGTATATTAAGGCAGACGAGTCAAAACAAAGCCAAGAAAGAAAACCTGCGGGCCACACTAGTTTACTAATAAACAAGAACATGTGTCAAAAACCAAACAGTTTTATCGGCTCTATAAATACAAATGGAAAACCCCAAATCAAGATAACTTAATCCACTTAAATAAGAACATCATAGTTATTGTTATAACATTAGTTTTTGGCTTATGAAAGTCAAACAAGTTTTACTATCAGACGAATATTCTTGTGTGTTGGCACGTCTTTTATTTGCTCTAATTATTAAGACAATGTTTCCGTCTAACAGGTAGGTACTTGTTAACTCAATCGTCAGAAGGAATCCGCAATCTTGTCGCAATTTCCTAGGTAGGTTGGTAAATACAAAGCATGAAAACACCGCATTCCTAAATACTCTCTGGATTTGACAATGTTCAGTGTTTCTGACGTTCCTATAAACTGACGAACAAATTGAAGGAACTGTGTTGGGGTCACTAACGGCCGACCTCGTAGAAGATGGCGGGGCGAGCTGGACAACATGAACGACCAGTGGTCCACATTGACCTTGGATCAGAAGAATGGAAGTCATGAGAGAGGCTTTTGCCCAGTAGTGGCGTGATGCAGGCTAACAGTAACAAATAAAGAGTCGCTGACACGATAATATTTCAAATTTCGTTGACCGAAAAAACTTCGTCATTTGCACGGCGTCGTCGTCGGTAGCAGCGCAGAGGTTACTTTGACGGCATCTTTTGGGTTTGGGGCACAGAGGGTAGTTAGTATAGAAGGTGAAGCATGTTACAGCGATACACGCTAGGATATAGTTCCACATCCACACCCTGCTGCCGTTACAACGAGGTAACCCAGCTTGGATTTACATCTTTGCAAATCAAGAGTGAATAAGCATCGCAAGTTTCTGGGTACAGTTGTGCCTTATCTACAGCGTTCATCCGGACTGGATCGAGGTCAAGAACGAACCCACTAACTAATAAATAAAGCCATCAGTTTACTACACATAATTTCACCATTCTAGTACCTATATAAAGAAAGTTTTATTATTGAAAGATTGGTATAATAATATGATTATAAGATTGGTGCTATGACCCGATGAAACGGTTAGATTTATGTAATACCTAGACAAGTTTTCAGCACTACACAGAATTATTCAAGCAGTTAATTCACTATGCTATTGGTTCAGATCAGATTTTCGATTCCATACGCCTTTCTAGACTCCAGTAACTACGACAAAATTATCAATATTGACGCAGACTTTTTCGTCCATCTTGGTCGAGTTACCAAATAAACAGTTCGGTACACCGTCTGGATTTGGAATTCAAAGAAGACGCTCTTATATCAAAGTCCCCTTCTGTCTAACAAATCAATAATGAACGTTCAAAAACACGCATTAGCATTTAGCCCATTTGTGTCCGCGCGTGATTCAGAGCGTCAACGCACGTTCGAAATTGGAACGAGTGCGCGGGCTCAATAATTCGTTGAACAGATGCGCGAGCGCGCCCCCGTCGACCAATCGCGGCGCTCGGGTCATTACTTACTGCAATTTCATTTGTCTAATCGTTCCCGCATATTGGTCGTGATTAAGGACGTCTAGGAATGTCGTACTCAATGGCGTACTGTAATGACTTGATGGTTAGTTCAGATTTTATTAATTAATGGCATGATCATAAAACTTCATAATTATGTTAGTTTCTCATTGCAAAAAATGAGTATTTTTTTGTGAAAACCGATGGTTATCTTGATGGTTTAATGCATGAAATATGTCATTAGTCTTATCATTAGTTTCTCTTTCAATACTTTCAGGTAGGAAGCAATTGATTAAACTCTTCATTTTGGTCTACATTCAGCTGGTTCGTTTTTGGCTATAAGAACTAAAACATCGGTCGAGGCGAGGGACAGTAGCAAAATATCTACCGTTTTGCATTAGTTGTTATAAATATCACACTCTTTTCTGTAAGTTTTGGACCCAAACTGTTTATTAGGCTTGAGAGAGACCTATCTTATGCTTGGTCAATCTTTCTCGATCTGTCTTACTGCTGCAGATAGCACCATGCTGATTATTAACATTAAAATGGTAGATACGAAAAAGCTTAACTATGAATCTGTTAAAAAAATAAAAACACCGGCGGCCTAGGTATTAGGACACTCAAAGATATTTTTATAATAATTTTGAAGTTTTGTCTGCTAGAAAATTAAACCAATAAAATGTTGTGTCAATTTCCAGTGGGTGCCAGGTTCCGTCTGGGGCCCGCTGCCGACCGCGGCATCAGGGCCGGCGGCGCCTCCGGCTGATGACAACAGTTCCCTGGCTGAGCAGCTAGCAGCCTTGTCGCTGAGGAGACCACCACGACCACCCCCGCCGGCGTACATGTGCCATCTGTGCTTCAAGAAGGGACATTATATTGGAGACTGTCCGCAGGTAAGACAACTCAAGACATTCATATTATTAAAACGAAAAAGATGGAGAAACCGTCCCTTCATAAGGCATCATAACTGTGAAGAAACAGCATTTGAAAGATTTACAGAAAACAGCACCGTCTCAATTGTATTATACACATCGCTTCATAGGTTTGAAACACTCGTCAACAACGTATATACAGTAAGTATAATCCTTAAACCCACTACAGAAATCGTTCTAGTTAAACCATGGCATTTCAAAAAGATACAATACACGATATTTTTGTCAAAATAAACACAAAAAAGTTTGGCACATAGGTACACATTTTTTAATATGCTTGTCGAATTGGGAACCTCCTCCTTTTGTTTCGTCAGTTAAAAAATAACAATCTTGAAGTTCATAATCTGTACAAAAATCTTTTCAATTAATTACCTAATTTATCCGTCTTATCTATATTGCCGAATACGAGCAGGAACAGAGTATCGTCTGATGTCTCTTGGCGAATTGCCAAATCATTCACACGATTTATTTTTAAGTCTTTACTTCTATACAGAAATTATTAGGCGTTCATTTTATTAAAACGTGTGAACAGCGTTATTTATTGGAGGAAAACCTTTTGGAGATAAAATTGATGAATGAACAACATACAGTTCCAATTGTAGATTAATAACATAACATCGCGTCTGGACCCCGAGAAGTTAGGCAGAGCCTTACCTAATAGTAATAGTACACCCACATTTCGCCAGTTATGTTTAGGTCCCATGTAATGTAATAGGGGGCGATCCTGTTGCCATCAATCGGGCACAAATTCAGACTGCTGTTTCTGTCGCTGCTACTAATAATTCCTGGTGAGCAAACCAAAAAAAAGCTTTCTAAACACTATAGAAATCTTTTATAAACATAAATCACGGACTCCCAAATACATATAAAGGGTGTAAAAAGACCCTTAACGAAGCCGAAACGCACTTGTTCTCCCCGTCATTGCAATCATTGTTTTATTCTAGACCATACCTGGGGAACCTTCTAGTTACGGAGATATTGGAGGTCAAAGTTCCAGTTTTTTCAAAAGTTTTTTTTTAAATACTACTTCTTAAGGTTTTAACTTTACTTTAATTACCTCCATGACCCGTTTACTATTCAAAGCATCTATCAGCACCAAGTTTTGAGTACGTTACATTGAGTTTCACCGTAAAACGTAATTTTTCACCCCAAAAAAAAGAGTCGTTTCCCAGCAATAATTTTTGCGTAGGGTGACTTAGTTTGATGTACAGTCACGGACTTTAATGGTTGAGCCACTTGCAAACTTTTCAATTTTGCAGTTTTATAAATTCACGAGATTACACGATTAAACACGAACTCAAACCGCTCGGAAACAAGATGACAAATTACTAATAATCGGAAATAGTCTTATCCATAGAGGTTGCATTATGACTAATAAGTTGTCAATGATAAATCCATACAATTTTGCATACGACCTGACCTCCTTTGAATTAGAGCTCATTAAATACTCGTTATTTCTGAAAACCTATCCGAAGACAGTGACAGTTGAAATGTCGATGTCAGTGACGATAATTTTCGAATTTTAGTAAATCGTAGCCGTAGTTATTTACGCGATGCCGGTTGCTGTTTCTGAAGAAATTTTCCACAGAATTGTAACAATGCATCTGCAGGGTCTGAGCATTCGTGCGCGTGTGCGGGGATGAGCTCCGAAGGTGTAGGAGAACTGGTTCAACTACCGCCTCTTACAAATGCCGTGAACTATATCAGCATTTTGAAAGATAATACGCTTCCCTGTGTAAGGATTGCGTATCCACAGCACGAAATGGCAAATATTAATTTTATTCTCTATAATTGTGTCATACATTGAACAAGGATTGTGTTGATATACATTCAGACATAATGATAATTCCATGGCCAGCTAAATCCCCGGACCTGAATCCCACAGAAAACCGCTAGGGTTTAATGGTGCATCACCGTAATGAACGAAGAAAAGAAGATCTGGCTCAATATTGCCTAAAAGTATGGGAAAACTTGCGAGGGACATGCAATTACGATTTCTAGATGTAATAGACCGCCAAGGAGCACATATTATACTCGATACGTCAGTCCAACAATATTGATTGATAAACGAAATAAAACTATTTTTCAAAGGTTGACTATTTTTTTAGCTTAGCACATTTTATTTACTCTTAGGGGATTACAAGCATGATATTATGTTATTTTATGTTACAAACAAGTTATCTATTTTATATGCTAAATTTTACTTTATTATTTAGATACCTTGTTGGCAACATACCATATTAATTCAACGTTAAAATCCCTATTAATGTTTTGTCAAACGTGCGTTTCTATTCACCCCGTCTTACGGCTATATTATACATATATGTATGCAACAGTAATCATAATTGTAATGAACGTCATCTTGGTCGCTACGAATAAAATCATGGGTTCAAGTTTTTCCGATGTCGAAATTATCAATCATAATAATTTCTCCGTACGTCAACGTAACTATGGCTACGCTAAAACAATTGTCGCTAGGTTACGGTTGCTAGACCTGTAATTGGTGGACTTTGAGTAGTCACTATGTACTATGTACGAATATAACCGACTAAACCCGATTTGCATTACACGGCTAAAATACGAATACTGGCAAGTGGCTTAACAATTAAAGTCCGTGACTGTACATAATGCTTGGTTGACGGTTTCGTGAAGGGTCTGTTTACATCCTGTATAACACGCAAATAAAGTACATCTTGTTTTTAAATCGGTAAAAGTAATACAATACATGTCTGCGTTACCCTACAGTTACAGAACTTATTAATGTCAAAATAATTGAAACTGAGTGGAGTCGCTATCACATATTTATTTTATCACATTTAAGCGTATTCTTTGATCCCAGAAATCAGTACCTACAATGTTCTTATGAAAACAATGGCAGTATTCATCGGCCCCTGATTCTAGGAACGCTCTCGTTCGGCAGTAACTCACGCCGAACTCGTGCTCGTGTTCAAAACACGAGTGTTGTTCTCTCTATCGGTTTTATATTACAGTGCAAGCACTGTGGAGCTTTGAACTGAGGAATGGGCGATAAACACAGTTCGCACTCAGATTAGTTTAAAGAGTTCTAGTTTTTGGAAAATATGCTGATTTAGGTAAAGCTTTTTATAGGAAACTGGGCTGAATTATTGGGCTAGGCTAGACTTCAATCGTTGCAAGAGCTACCTCTGAACATGAGGCCCTTGGTTCGATTCCCTGGTTTGGCAACATACCTATTATTGGTTTTCCCATCACATTGGAATTTCTGAGTAGCGGCCCAGAGTATGGAGACTTTACCGCCCGGTTGATGGCTATAGGCTCGCCCCCTAAGGCACTGACTGGCGAAATATAAGTGTAGCTACTGAATCACACGTCAGCCACACTAGTCGGGTATAACAGGCGTGATATTATGTAATGGACTTGTCGTGTTTCGTGCTTGTCTGTGAAGTCACGTGATTCTTATAAACTTGGCAATCGATTTTGATGCCGTTATCACGAATTTGTTCTGGAAGGTTAATGAAGATAATAGAACAGAAAAAAAAACTAAGACAGTGAAATGAAGATGGCAGTGGTAGTAGATGCTAGTTTGTTGCATGTCCCTCATTCCAAGTCCGCGTACAATCAGAATTTGTTTATAATCCGTGTGAGCAGAAGTTTTTCACATTTTCAATACTTGTTTCTCGGCTTAATAATTTTTTGGTGAAAAGCTTTTTAGGGTTTAGAATAAAACCATCAAATTATCAGTAAGTAGACGAACTTGCACTCGCTTCCCCGGATAAGTGAGGACTAATCGAGACAGAACGAGACGCAACCTTGAAGCTCACGCTACTACGTTTATTGGTATATCACATCTCTACCTTTAAGGAAAAGAAAGGGTTTTAGGGTTCCATACGTCAAAATGAAAAAAAGGAACCCTTATAGGATCACTTTTTTGTCCGTCTGTCTGGCAAGGGATCTCGAGAACGCGTTGAGGTATCTAGTTAAAATTGTTGAGCTGTACGGAACCCTCGGTGGGCGAGTCCGACTCGCTCTTGTCCGGTTTTTTTATTGCTTTTAATGCATTTGCGGACTATGAAAGATGTAAAAAACCCTTTACGAAGCCGAAAGGCGCTTGTTCTTCCTATCATTGCGATATTTTTTTGTTCCGGACCATACATGAGAAGTATGAGAACCTTCTAGGTTTTTGTTACTTTAATTAAAAACCTCCATGTCCCTTGGGCTCTTCAGTGCATCCATCAGCACTATGTTGAGTGCGTTCCATTTAGCGATACCGTATAACGATTTTCGATGATTTGATGATTTTGCACACGAAAAAAAAAGTCGTTTCCCAGCAAACATTTATGCGCAGTGTTACATAATTTGATATAGGTACAGAATGGTTCTTTGATGGTATAAAATACATATCAACATTGAGTGAGACTGCTACATCAGGAAACAAAATGTGGTTTACTGCCTATCAGTTCTTAGAAATTGATAACTATAACTATGTGAGAGTTCTTTGTAGCCATGTATATACATACATAAATAGATAGACCTATATGTTTAATTGTAATCATTTTAATCTACTTGAGCTTTTGCGACCCGGTGACCTCTCGGTTTAGATGTAGTAGGTATTTAATTTCGGAGCGTTCATTTAGAATATTTAAGTTTTTAACATCACGCCTGTAATCCCCAAGAGGAAGGCAGGCAGAGGTGGTAACTACAACTATACCTATTTTGAGTGTACAATGTGTGTTTATTAAATGGTACTGAATGCACTACTTACTTATTTAGTTCATGTCTCATCAATTTTATTGGGTTAATTAATTTATTTACACACACGAATGCCTGTAATGCCCTAAGCACCTTACCTTAAGCAGAGGTGTACAACACTGCAGTAGCGAAGGGTCAATTTTTGTAAGAGGTAAGCCGGAGTACATATCTTTAATGTGATCATATTATTTGTCTATTATGTCTTAAGAATAATGACTGTGCCATTTTTCAAAGGGGATCCGGTAGGAATCGAGTTGTATGGAACCTTCACCACTGCTACACTGAACACTCACTGAAGGTCGACCACTTCTCACCCTTATGTCCTGAGTAATGAGATTGAAAAGTGGTGGACAGTGTCAGTGAGCACGTACTACACATACAGACAGAATTTTTCCCAATCAACCTTGAATCTAATGCTTTAGCGATAAAGTTGAACATCTATTAAAGTTTGACAGATTGCAGCAGTTTGATGTGCTGACGTCTTTTGAATATCAGCCTATCCCAATCCACTGCCGGACCTCAAGCTGCGCTACAACACCCTATCTTCAGTCTTCCCCAACCAGTCTGACACCTTCTTAAAGTCGTTGGTTCTTCTAGTTGGGGGCGTCCAACGCTGCTTCTCCACTCCATGTCGACCATGAAGTCTTTAAGCAGTATTGTTATAATCTTATTCCAGAGTGGGACAGAGATGGAGCTAGGCGTCCTGTATAGCGCCGCGTCTTTCCCACTCTTGAATAAGAACTCGAGACTCGATTCCTACGCAAAATACGCGATTATACGTCAAGTAGACATGCCCCTGTATACAACAATACTTACTCCATAAATGTCTTGTTCCAGGCTCGTCCTAAGGGTGAAGGCCTAACTCCATACCAGGGCAAGAAGAGGTGCTTCGGCGAGTACAAGTGCCCCAAATGCAAGCGCAAGTGGATGAGTGGCAACTCGTGGGCGAACAACGGCCAGGAGTGCATCAAGTGCCGCATCAATGTCTTTCCACATAAACAAGTAAGTTTCAGTATAATCATGAATGTTCCCACTGGGGACACAGGCCTCGATCCTCTCTGTGAGGGGGAGGGGGCTATAATCCACCACGTGGGTCCAGTTCGGGTTGGTAGATGTCACATGTCTTCGAATTGGATCAGGGACGTCACGATGTTTCCCTCCAACGGTTTGAGAACAAACACTGTTTTAAGCTTTCACGGTTTACAACTAAACTTATACTGTCACTTACGGGATATCTTCCGTGATTATTCATCATTTTGAGCTCCCGATAATTCGACATTGTTGCAAGCGCCATGATCGCGGGCGCAACAGCGTCGAAATATCGGGAGCTCAAAATAATGAGCAATCACGGAAGATATCCCGTAAGTGACAGTATAAGTTTGGTTTGAGAACAGTGTTGTCGAAATTAATTCAAAACAAAGTAATGCGCCTGTCTGGGTCACAACTAGCAAGTCGGAGCCATAACCCCTGAGCCAGGACTGCTCTCTAATTTTTTTTATTGAGTTATAGAACCGCCTCTTGGTGAGGGGTCTTGGGGTCGATTCTCCGGTCGAGCAAAGTGGAATTGGGTTTTTATTTTTTGGATTTGGGGTTTAGGGACAGTCACCAGCGCATCAAGTTACTACAAACTGTCAAATTTTCTCATTCGATTTTGAATTAAACCATCAACATTTTATGGTTTAAAATCATTTGGAGTTTGACAGTTTGTGGTAACTGATGTGCTGGAGTCTGTAACAAACCTACTATAGGACTGCAGCTAAACCGTCGGAGATTACCCTGGCGTAAAGTTATTAGATTTTTTTAAGGACGACTTATGCCACTGAATGGAAACTTCCAATTTGCCTGCTGTTTAGCAAGTGGTGCTCATCATTTTCAATGAATAATTTCAGAGGCCGTTGGAGAAGCCAGACGGATTGGATGTGAGTGACCAGTCCAAGATCCACCCGCAGCATCTGTGCCAGAAATGTCGCTCTCTCGGGTACTACTGCCGCAGGGAATACTGAGTACACTGAGTGCACCGTTTCTTGAAACTGGTGGTGCTAGTTTTTTTTTCGTTTCCTACATGAATCATAGATGGCGCTGTTTAATGTTTTCTGAAACTAAAATGATGATGGTTCGAACTTACATCTTGAGATGCCTTACCTCTTAAAACATATTATATTATTTTAATATGACTTTAGTTTGAGAAGAAGATGGAGCTAGATGCTCCATATAGCTGCATCTCTTCCGCCGAGCGCTGCAAGCAGGAATCATCCTTACAGTGGTCAAGATGTAAGTTTGGCTCATATAGTACACTCACGAACACTAATAAATGTAGTAACTTTTTAAAGTTTCGCCTATTGTATTGAGTTTAATTTTATGTTTTTACATGAAAATAAGAAACAGGTCTTATCTTAAAGATATTCGGAATTCCTGAAGAAAATCGCTCCTGAATGTTACTAAGTGTATACATATTAGTGTTCATGACTGTTCTTTCGTACAACTTTTAAGCACTCGAAGTGCACCTCAATCTTTTCGCCACTCTCTCTTTACACTTCGTACAATTTGTTTATGATACTTAAACTTAATTTCAGTTATTTTAAAGTTAAATCTACCTACTTATTTTAGACGTAAGATGTTACTTAAGTACTTACTTTTAAAGATAATGAAATGTATATTTCGAAGGTTTTATTCAAAAGATTTTTATATTACGTTTTATGAAATTAGTTGTAAGGGGTTACAGATTCAATTATTTTATTATGTTTTAGTGCACTAAAAATCGACGTATAGGGGCAAACTATATTTCACAAATTACAGTCTTTCATAAATTTTACAGGCTCCGCTCCAATCAATTGCTAACTTTGTACTTATCTGGCTGATTTTATCATGTTAAGAGAGGACAGGGGCTGCGATCTTCCATTCAAATGTATTCCCCATCTTTGTTCTTGAGAAATCATTTCTGTTTTCATAAAACAAGGACTGTAAACACGTCTCTGCCATTTCCTTTTATTCAGCAACTCATAAGTAAAAAAAGACCTTCCAAAAATGACAAAAATACCTCATTTTTACGGCCGTGATTAGAGGACTAAGAGACAAATTCGAAAAGTTTTTAACATAAAAATTAACATAAATTGATAGGAACCCAGACATACTCTTTCTTAAAATTTTAATGCCAAAAATAATTGAATGGGCTCAGTTTTCGAGGAGAAAAAGGGGGATTCCGAAACGATCTCGTCAACATTTTTGTGTTACAATCTGCTGTCCCTATCGCACTCTACGGGGGCAGGCTTGACGCAGCGCGACGGCCATGGTTTCTTCAAATACCTACCTCACAGGCCCTGTTCCCTCTTAAGTTATTATCAATACCAAATCAGAAATCTGTGGAATTTTGACAGATAATTTGACCTTGTACACGCGGCGACATTTCAAGGTATAATTTCCAATATAAAGTGACCTCGCTTTGTATGATTTCCCGTACATTGAGAGATCCGCTTATACTGGTTTTGTATAGCTTGATTGGTCGTTATGCGTACTACAATCGCTAACTATGCGCTGTGTGATGAGTTTGATTTCCCTAGTGGGTTGGATTTGTGCTCTTAATTCATTAAATAACATCTGTAGCCCATTTTAGGGTAGTTTTTATACTCCAAATGGCATTACAGTGACTTACAGATTTATATATGTATATTTAGACATTAAAATGTGCCTTATTATAGATATATTACCTATAATACGCCATTATGAGATTATGCCAAGTTTTAATAAATGTTTGAAGTATTTTGTCATGTTAACAATGTTTTTGCAATGTATATTATGGTCATAACTAACTCTAGATGTTATTGATTTTATGTTCAGATGGAAATGAGAAAACATATTATTATATCTATGCATTTTTTTATCATTACGCCCCGTCCACGACCTCAGGTGATGCAACATGTATCGAGCGACTCGTTCGTGTGACACTTGTTTCTTTTGCGTGAATTTCTAACGTCATCGCGGTGATTCGATGCTTGCTCTTAGCAATGTCTTTCATTTGTTTTCACCGCCGTCGCTGTCGGAGCACGCTTGATCGTGTAGCTCGTGGCCGAGCGGACATACAATTATCTATTTGACGTGTACCTATTCCTAAATTGCTATTTAATTTTAGATATTATATAAGAAAAACTAATATGAGATAGCTATATCAAGGAAATTGTTAGAGTGACTCAAAATAAACTTTGTATTTCAGATTAAGTTAATATTCATCTATGTTTATTAAATCTTTTGCGTAAATGTTGATGAATACATACCATTTTTAATAAATTTTATACTGATTAGAATCTCTGACGACATGTTACCTATTTACCTACCAATGTGTTTATGGCGAAATGCCAAATTAATTATAAGAAACTTTACTAAAACATAATCCCAAAGAACAAAGTGAATTCTATACGTGCCAAAAATACTAGTTTTTAAGAGTTAATTATCTACTTAAATTAGAACGTGCCATAGTTTGTAGTGTGATGATTTTAAAGTAGATCTTCCAAAAATATCAATTTAAAAAAAAATTGTAGCTTTTGCTGCTGTTTTCTAATCAACAGTCATACAATACATATTGTTGAAATTTTGAGACTTTGAGTCTTTTTCAGACTTGTTTGTCTCTTTTTTTAAATAAAATGTTTAATAAATTCAGAAAAGTTGAATTATTGCTAGCATTATTGGGTATGTGCTATGCTGTTAGAATTAAGTAAATGACATTCAACAACACGTGACGTATAGTCGCGGAATGAAAAGGTTAAGTAGGTTTAGAATACTATTCCGAGCAAAGTAATAAAATTATGTTTTAATTATTCGTTTTCGGACCAATTTTATGGAAGCAAATGATGGATTTAAAACGTGACCATATCCACTATGAGACTCGGGGGGTTTAGCCAAAGTGACATCAGCGTTTGACATAATGACAAGCTACCGAAATGTCATGTAGTTATTTTAAACGTCAAACCATTGGTTGACAGTTGTTAAAATGTCACTTTGACTATGCCCCCAGGAATTTATTGGAAAATGGCATAACTTTTTTGTTCTGTCGTTGTACGGCAATGAATGACATTGTGCATTGACATTCCGTTTTTTGTCATTTACGTATTCTTGTTTAGAAGTCATCAAACATTGTACTAACCAAATAAATAATAAGGTAACGTCGCTGAATCAAAGGTGCTTATAAATAAGTAAATCATTAATTTGTGAGTTTTTCTTTTCAGATGTAATATAAATTGAAGGCATGACATGTGTACAGTCAGTCTTAATTCATAATTAATTGTTAAACTTTAATAAATAATTTAATTGCAACGGTCATTCTTTGACAGTTGTATGAAATGGCTAAATTGTATCTAAAATCCCTGATGATATCTTATTCAGCTAATATTTATTATAGCACTGTTGAAAAATATCGTCTTCTATAGTTACTACTTAATAATTCAAAGAATTTGTTGCCATAAATTTTTCTTTAAGTGTAGGAAGTAATCGTCATTGTATATCTAACTAATTTTTTTTTTTGTTAATCAAATGTTTGATTGTTAGATATTATTCTCCAAATTTGCAAAAGATTATATCCCTACTGAATGTAGCGAAGAATCTACTTATTTACTGTTTTACCTAATATTTGTATTGTGAAATAATGATTACCTTCAATGTTATTATACCTTTTAAGTTGTAGGTTTTCGCTGAAATTTTCGTTAGTTTTAAAGTATTATTTTAAATGTATTACTTAAATATTATTGATGAACATATTTTGTAATCTGTTACTTAAATAGATTTATTGTATGCCAACATTTTTAAATTTTTTAATAAATTTTATAAAAAATAATGCTTTTTAACTTACCTTCTCATGCACATTTTCCGAATATAAAATTAGTCAACTTAATGATGGCATATTAAGAAAAAACACTTTCAGGCATTAAATAAGCTCTTTAATTACTTACAAAGACATCTTAAAAATAATAACTTGAACATAAATTCACTGCACAATCCTTTTAACCGAAAGTAAAATGTTTTCAATGGAGGAAACCTGGCAACACACGGATTCTGTGGGGCCTGTCAAAGCTGTTGTACTCGGGTCGTTTGAAATCGTCGCCAACATCCTGGTAATCATCAGCGTCTCTCTTCACAAAGTGATGATGGTGATTATCTTTATGACCTTGGTGTCCTTCTGCAGGCTTGTTTTCTTCATGATGTTTGTTTTTTTTGGCCTCGATAAGGCACACGAAACAGACTACTAAAGCAAGAACTGTCAGTTTACCGATTGCCGCCATCTTGTTGTGTAACGTTCTGATTTCAAATTGATTATGACAGGAGCGAATATTTTGCAACTGTTTTATATTCGCGTGTATTGTGTTTTGTACATTAACGTATTAGTGTTAACAAACTATTGTACTACGTAGTTATTCGTCCATTAGCAAGCCTTGTAAGGAACTTTTGGTAAGGTTTGCTGTTTAGCAGTACAGTTCTAATAAAATAATCTTGTTTTTTATTGTCCTTGACATTGTAGTTTGTTAGTCACATTGTAGTGATTAGTTTATCGTTGCATTTTCATATTTATTACGGCTAAAGATTGGTATGAAAATAAAATTAAGGTTAGCCAGCTCAACTTAAGTGTAGCCGCAAGCCCTTGGTTTGAGTTTTATTTTAGTTTATTGAGTTTTCGATCATATTATCATTTAATTAAATATGTCATAAACTGAAGTAATATTATCAGCCTATAACGTTCCCACTGGTGGTACGTAGGCCTCCTCCTGCGAAAGGCAGTGACATGGGATCCACCACCTCGGCTCAGTACAGGATACTAGATGTCACATGACTTCGCATTTTGTTTCTAGGACGGTTTTTTCATGATCCCTGCTTTACCGTTTTGAGAGCAGTGTTGTTGTTTAGTGTGTTAGAGTAGACCAATGATGCAATTTACAATGTAATAACGTAAACAGCTGATAAAGGTTGGCTGGAAGAACTTAATGTGCCAACAGATTTGCTCAATTTGTAAAAATCGACACGTGTGTAAACCAAAAATCGAGATAAGGTGCAAACAAAACAAATGATGAATGATTTGATTGAATCATGATTTTGTGTCGATCGTTATTCTTAGTATCAATTGTTATCTTTAATGTTATCTTTATCCTTAGTATCGTTCGTTATCCTTAGTATCGATCGTTAATCCTTAGTATCGGTATTCAAAAACCGAGTGAATCTGTATCTTAAGCATAATCAGCCTATCGATCCCACAGCTGGGACAAAAGCCTCCTTCGTGAGAGCTCACTCTGTGGGCCGACATCCACACGCGCGAGCGCAGTGAAGGTTTTTGGATGAGTCATGTTTCTTCTAGTACACCGGTTACCTCAAATCTGCAGGCATCTTTATCATTTTAAATTTTATCCTTATAGATAAATTAATATAGTTACCATTTAATGATAAACCGCTAACCAAATTCAGTGTGCGTCAATACAATTCAAACACGACATTAAATAAATAAATATTAAATTTTCAACGCGAACACGATTCAAACGGCAAATATTAACATGAAGCTAAGTGAGTATTGAGTTTTCTATTTAAAGTACAAAAACTCCAAAATGCAAGGGAATTCTGCAAATAATTTAAAAGATCTGCAAATTGCAAATGCAAAGCAAATTATTGAAAATAACTGAGCATGACATTACGCTTGTAATTCCTGAAAGGTAAGACTGAGGTATTACCCATTGATAATATAAGAAAGAAGCCGTGCTTATATTTCTAGAAGTCTTAGGTTCGGTTCCCAGATCGGGCAGTGTTGTTGGGTTTTTCCATGTCATCAGGGATTTCTCAGTAGCAGCCACGAAGTCTGTATTTGTGCCCGGTTTGACCTATCCTTTCATCGTCATTTCTGATAGAATGTCGTTTTGCCTATGTTCTTTGGTCTTTATGTCGGTTATTGAAGTTTTCCTTGGTCTTGAACTTTTTCATGTTCTTAGATTAAGAATGACAAAATCCTTAGGTCCAACTTATTCCACGAGTCCAACTTACGAGAAATTGACCATAAGTAAAGTTTTCCTATAATGACTCCTTATCAAAGCTACCCCCTGGTCACGAACTGCAGTGGCCAATATGGAAATCTTTGAACCGACTCCCCGGCTCATGTTGGCCAATCCAATCTGGCTAAATCGGGTATTATCGACCCATCTCGAACACAATGTGATTGTGGAGTCCCAACGCAGGGTATGCCACACCTTCTTTCCTGCCTATCGTGCACAACTAACTGCACGCTCCAGGTTTTGAATGAGGCATATGATAGAGCTGTTCAGGGCTACATACTATATATCTGCCTTTTCCTAACTATATTGGGGTCGGCTTCCAGTCTAACTGGATGCAGCTGAATACTAGTATTTTACATGGAGCGACTATGTGACCTCTACAACCCAGTTAGTATGGGTAATACGATATCCCTTGGTAAGACTGGTTGACAGATTTTTTGGGCCACTGACTACCTAACGACTGTCAAAGATCTACAAATGACATCCGGGACCAACGGTTTAACGTGCTTTCCGAGGCACGGAGGAAACTCGGTATGTAATGGGTGGTCACCCATCCACAGACCAACCTAGGCAAGCACGGTTTAACCTAAAGATCGACCCGAGCGGCTGTTATTATTAAGCCGAGGTCCTCTGGGATTGCTACATACTATTGGGGCAAAAACTGAGTCAGCAATTCGAGAAGAAGACGAAGAACACGTACTGATGAAGAAAGAAGCCACTTAAATGTACAAATAAACATTCTCTCCACAGTGACTCCATTCTTCATCCTCCTGTCCGTGGCATCAGTAGTTCTTTGGCAAGGCTTGAGCGCTGCTGACCATGCTACCTACCCGCCTGCCAGGGTCGATTGACCCCCGTGTGTGGATCAGATGGCAACACCTACTGGAACGAAGAGTGTGCCAAGTGCTTTAACCCTCAACTTATCACTCGTAAGGGATTCTGCCCAAGAGTTGACTTGGATTTAGAAGGATAAATAAAAAATTGAAAAATATAGCGTGTATTATTTGGATGAACAATCAATAACATGCTCATTAACCATATTATTCTTCCAGCGAGGTGATAGAGATGAAGGAAAACATCTTTAGGAAACCGACATATCTATTATAATAATAATAATGAGGCTGTACATCCCGCGGAAGTGCGGGGGTCGAGGCTTTTTAAACGCGAAGACCCTCCACAACCGCGAGGTGTGCAGTCTCAGAGAATATTTTTTAAAAGCTGAGGTGGGTATGCACCGAGATGTGGTCGCAGTGGACAAGGGACTCACCCCGCTGTCCATGGCTAAAGAGAACTGCACACTTGTAGTACTTACTACCGATGACCGCAAGGAAGTATGGCAAGGCAAGGAGCTTCACGGACGCTTTTACCGGGCTCTTCATGGCCCTGATGTAGATTTTCTAGCGTCCGTGTCCTGGCTACGTTTCGGCGACCTCTTTGGGGAAACTGAAGGTTTTGTCATTGCGATTATGGACGAAGTTATGTTGACGAACAACTACCGGAGATATATTATGAAGGACGGGACGGTTGATGTGTGTCGGGCATGTCACCGTCCGGGTGAGTCCATCAGACATATTATTTCCGGTTGTTCTCGTCTGGCTAACGGCGAGTACTTGCACAGGCACAACCAAGTAGCCAGGATTATTCACCAGCAACTTGCCTTGAAATATAAACTTGTGGAATCTGAGGTACCGTACTACAAGTATGTGCCCGACCCAGTTCTCGAGAAAGACCATGTCACGCTGTACTGGGATCGGTCTATTATTACTGACAGGACTATTGTCGCCAATAAGCCTGACATAGTGGTGATAGACCGATCAGCGCGCCGCGTAATGATAGTCGATGTTACCATCCCGCATGACGAGAACCTCGTGAAAGCTGAGAAAGAGAAACAAATAAAATATCTCGACTTGGCACACGAGGTTGTCGACATGTGGAATGTGAACTCGGCTGTCATTGTGCCGATTGTCGTGACGGCCAATGGCCTTATGGCCAAGAGCCTCGACGACCATCTTTCGAAGCTCTCGTTAGGCGGTTGGATCAAGGGCCTGATTCAGAAGGCAGTACTCCTCGATACGGCTCGCATTGTGAGGAGGTTCCTGTCTTTGGAGCCCTAACCACCGGTAGCTTGGACCCTGCTCCCGACACCGGCGGACCACTATTTTTTATATTTGTAATGTTTTTTTAAATGGCTGTTTTAGAAATATTTAAAAATGTCAAAAATGTGTAAATAAAATGAATAAAGAAATAATAATAATAAAACTTTATTTCGGAAACTTGCTCCATATTTTGTTAGTGATACAACTTACGTAACTATGTTAGTAATTACTTTAAAATAAAAACAAACAAATTAAAACCTACAATACAATTTAATTCATGTATCTTCCTGCAGTATCAGACCCGCTGCTGTGCATACGGGTCCAATACTCCAGGAAAACGCCGTCCAGCCTGTCCCCGATCACCTTCAGGATGCCGTTGGCACTCCCACGAATCCTGCGTAACAATGATGCCGTTCTTTTCCTCATAATTGCTGAAAAACTATCTGTAGTAGATTCAGCAAACATGGCTGACGCGCTACAGAACCTTGGAAGCCCCAACAGCACCCGGAAGGCGTTGTTGTACTGAACCCGAAGAGCGTTGTAGGCCCTCTGCGTATGCTTGACCCACAGGCTGCATGTGTAAAAAGACTGACAATAAGCCTTGAAAAGGGTGATCTTGACAGGTCTCGTACATCTTGCAAACCTACGGGCCAACATATTGCATCGGACTGACAACGCTCTCCGTTCCCGTTCTATGTCCTGGTCATCATTAAGATCCTCGACTAGTTTGTGTCCAAGGTATTTAAAACTGAGCACTCTGTTTAGAGCAACACCATATAGGTACACCGGCGGCACTGCCCTGTGACCCTTTGCAGCAACCCCAAACACCATGAACACACTCTCTCATCACTCATTATTACTCTTATTATGTTCATCCATCAAATCGCACTGGGCCGACGTGGTGGATTACGCCGACCCACTCCCTTTCACGGGGAGGGGTTCTCAACTTTGCTCCTTCGCCACGAAATCTGGCTCGTCGTCCAGGTCCGTCTTCTTCGATGATATCTTAAGACTCTTCTCGGTTCCATCTCTGCGGCAAGAGGTTATCTGGTCTTGTTTTCCAAGTGACTGGACCAATTACTGTTTGCGCTGCGATCTCGTCCTCCTTGTAATTTGACATATCTGCAGGATGCTCGTCCATGTAGTCAGTAGCATGGACCAGGAATTCCAGCAATTCATTGCCTAGGTATGAGTTGTTTGGAACTCATAGTGTTTGCGGGCAGCAAATTCGTGCCGTGTACAGAGGAAAAACGTCCGTGTTCCAGCGCGCATCGCACTGAAAAAGTAAAAAAATATATACTCTTTACCTACCCATAGAATCAAAATATGCGGAGGCTGAGGATGTTGCGGTGGCTGCTGCGGTGGATGCTACTGCCCTTGCATCACGATCTACACCTGCTGTACGAAGATTTGATAGATGCACAGAGTAGCGCTGTTCCACGCAGACAAGCCATGGTGTCTCCGACGAAGATAGCGCACTCGACTCCTTCGATGTTTGTCATTTCTTTGCCTTTTGGTGGAAATAAACAACTATCCCGTCTCTTGTCTGGTCTACCTCTCTCAGCTCTGTAACCGCTGAAAGTTTGGACCAGCAGTTCCCGGTCCCAGGGGGCTATTATTTCTGAACATTTTGAAATCAAATAACTTTAATCATATTAGATAATTATGATAATTTAGCTACATAATTCAGTTTTAACTTAAACCACGTAGTAATATTAAGGTTAAACTTTGTCATAAAATCGTATCAAAATTAATCTCCACGACAAATACAACCTCATTATTATCTTAATACTTACGCTCTGTTATATCATTGTCTAGGTAAATAAATTAGGTAGTTATTGTAATTTCGCGGTTTCGTCTGTGAAAATATTTTTTGTATGATGGCCTACATTTTGTACCTACTGCAAGTTCGCAAACATTAGCATAGGTGGGTACATACTAGTCTGTAAATTCTTTGTTAATTACTTAGGGCCTAGATAACTAACAATCGCCTTTAAAAGCCTTCGTCGTGTTCGCATAAAAATCAATCCAGTGCATTTTTATAAGCTTTTATTTAACTTGCCTGGTTATTATTTAGTTATTAGTATTAGTCAAATCTTGCAAATTAATTTCAAACCAGTTTCCCCCAACCGATTGAGCTAAAATTTTGCACACAACTTTGGTTCTGGTGACAATACCTTTTAATGATAGACATGGCTTGATCCTGCGGCCAGGATCGTCTCCTCACGAAAGAACTCCTCAATGGTTAACAGCACAGTCGCGAAACGTACCCGATCACAACTAGAGCACTAAAGTTGGACTGCAGACTTAAAGGTATAGGTATAGGAAGGCTTATCTTTCTTTATGTATTTGGCATTTTTCTTGAATTGTGTCGAGTCGCTCGTCTTCGAATTATTTGGAGCGCCAAGATGTCCTATGTGAAACGATCCTATCCCAAGGTCCCAACCTACTAGTTTATTCAAGGGTCGCCATTTTTTTAATCGAAAAGGAAGACTATATACAACGTGTAACAGAAAGGGTATAGACATACATTTGGGTCGAGTAGGTATTGAAATTTTGTATGGGACAGCTGATAATATTTTCGCATTTACGATATTGGACCCATGGAGGAAGTTGTTCAGTTTGATGGTCTGCAGCATATCCTTTCATATGACCATACCCTTTCTGTTACACATTGTATAAATACTATGATTGACTCAATGGAAGATGGTCTAAAGTCGAATTCTGTTATAGCTGTTAAACATCTGAAAAAATATTTATTCGGTTAAAAAAACAGCATGGTATCAAAGCACGCGGGTTTAATTCTACTCCATTAAAATCCAAGATGGCGGCCACGAAGCAATTATTGGTCATGGGCATAATTTCTGTGGGTATCACAGACACACAGACGAACAGAAATATTTGTCTTAATTGATACGAGACGAAACTGTAGCCAATCATGCCAATGTAAGCATAGCGTATCATTCATTGCTGTGCACCATCACGTCTCACTCTCAATGTGAAATTAAAATACAAATATGCCTTGACTGGCAATAATTTAAATGTTAAAAAACATTATTTGACACTTTGGCCTAAGTGAGTAATGTTCCTAAGAGTTATGTAGTAATCAGGACGCGGGGTTACACTATTAAACAATTTCTATCCAGTGTCGTTTTTTTTTTCTATGACACTTCAGTAGTTTGCAGTTTTTTTTAAATCGTTCTTTATTTGTATTTAATTTAAACATGGCGGACAAAAAGTGCAAAGACGACGTTCGTGAAATATCGAAGTTAATGGAAACTTTCGGCAGATATCAGATAATTCAGTACATTTTAATATGTTTGCCGGCAGTGTCAGTCACTATGGTTAGTATTAACTATATTTTTGTTGCTGGGGATATTAACTACAGGTGAGTTAACGATATTTTTTTAATTACACAGCTTCTTAGTACTTATAATTTAAAATTGTTGTACATATTTCCTAACCTAATTGAATATGGGCCAACTGTGGGAAATTTGAAACTGTCTAGGTACTCTACCTTTGCCCAGCAGTAAGATAGTAAAGGCAAATAAAAATTTACAATTACCTAGTAGCACCTTAACCCCCACATATAAATATTTATATATTTTAATATTTATTTATTTTATTTTTCGTTAGTTTAAAAAAAAGCAGCTGTTTCCCTGCTGCGATGAAAAATTTCCATGTGTCGTAACCGTGCGTCGGTGTCCCTTCTACCCTGCATAATTTAGGGACGGCGTAACATGTCTTCTGCTACCAATGTTTCTATCAAAAACTCGAAATTCATTCGTATCAATAACTGATGAGAACTTTTCTCAGATGTCGAATCAACGAATGCGAAGGCCAGGACTCGGCCGGTTTCTACCCCAGCTGGTGGCCGAACTCAACCATAGACAGATGCTCAACTCCAGTGCTCAGACAAGATGCTGAGCCCTTCTGCACAAACACCAGCTTCACTGATAAGCTGGAGACATGTACCGACTGGATCTACGAGACAAACAACACCGTTATCGCTGCGGTAACATCTTATTTTATCACTTTATTTGTTTGACTTGGAAATAGGAAAATGAAAATCGTAAACCGTCAGCTGATTGTTGGTAAATACGTTGTTATATACTTCGGTGTTTGTTAGTCATTAGATCTAGATTTGTGTGTATATCTAGTAGGTATATCTGAGCTCACAACACAACATAACGTAGGGAGAGGTGTAACGAAGCCGAAAAGCACTTGTTCTCCCCGTCACTGCCATCATTTTTTGTTCTAGAGTTCTAGACTATACTGACTATACCTGGGAACCTTCTAGTTACGGAGATATTGAAGGTCAATTAGGTTCCAACTTTTTAATGTTATAACTGTACCATAAATACCTAAACGCCCTGGGTACTATTAAATGAATCCATCAGAACAATCTTTTAAGTGCGTTACATTGAGTTCAACCGTAAAACGTGATTTTTCACACATGACCGTAAATATTGTACTTGTCTATTCCCCAGGGTAGGCCTCAACCTGACCTTTTTGGTAACTTATTCTTTTGACATATTTCAGTTGGACCTGGCCTGCCAGCCGTGGAGGACAAACCTGATCGGCACCATCCACAGCACGGGCATGCTTGTGTCCATGGTAGTGTCAGGATGGATGTCAGACAGGTGATCATGTTTGGGTTTAACCGATTTTTTGAAGATTTGTAGCACTGTAGAAACGGCTACCGATTATGAAGAAAAAATGGCAAACATAACCTTCTCGAACTGTCATTTTAAGGGCTGCAGTTGTATCATTAGTTCTTCGGAATCGGAATATACAAATTACTATTTTCTACAAGGGTAGGCTTACAAACCGATTTAGGATATCGAGTGCCTTTGATAACGCTTTTATATTTACAATGCACACGAGCTTGTTGTGTTCAATACAGTAAATATAATCATCATGATAGCGTTTCCGACAAAACCTTACTTAAGCATAACAAACGGAATGTTCCAGGTTCGGTCGCAAGCCAACGTTTATATTCTGCGTGGTCGGTGGCACCATCGGAAACCTCAAGACGCTGGCCACCACCTACTACGTGTACGTCATCATCGAGTTCTTTGAGGCAGTTGTCACTGGCGGCTCCTATGCTGCCGCTATGGTCATATGTGAGTACATCGTCCTAGCTACTACGCGTACGTCATCATCGAGTTCTTGGAGGTAGTTGTCACTGGCGGACCCTAAGCTGCCACTATGGTCATATGTGCATAAAAATTTCATCATTTAAGTCGGAGAAGAAAGAGCCTAAAAAATTATTCCTCGCGAGGTGAGTATAGACTACAACATTTACTTGTAACAGAACAACGAGCCGCTCTATGATATGTTCTAGTGTATCATCCTTTTAAGGTGAGTATAGACTACAACATTTACTTGTAACAGAACAACGAGCCGCTCTATGATATGTTCTAGTGTATCATCCTTTTACGTACTAAACGTCGAGCACGCTCGCCTCTTTGTTACAAACCACCGAGCGTATTGGTGTAACATTTCGTCGAGCCACGAGTGCGGGCGATGCGCGGTTGCGGGGTGACGCGGAGGGAGACCCGAGGGAGGATTTACCCGTAACATAACGCCGAGCATTCGCAGGAACGTTACATTACATGGAAATGCTTTGGAAACTGAGCTTTTGCCTGTATTGTACCATTCGTAAGAACGTTACATTACGCAGAAATGCTCCAGAAAATGTTGTAGTCTATACTCACCTTTACGAACTAAACGTCGAGCACGCTCGCCTCTTTGTTACAAACCAACGAGCGTATTGGTGTAACATTTCGTCGAGCCACGAGTGCGGGCGATGCGGGTTGCGGGGTGACGCGGAGGGAGAGGGACGAAAGACGCACGCGGTACGTAACTTACGTACGCAACTTGTAGGTCCAACATTTCAAAAAAGAATGAACGCAAGGTACAACGAAATGTTGGTAAATGCACACTCGCTGTGAGCATTTACCCGTAACATAACGCCGAGCATTCGCAGGAACGTTACATTACATGGAAATGCTTTGGAAACTGAGCTTTTGCCTGTATTGTACCATTCGTAGGAACGTTACATTACACAGAAATGCTCCAGAAAATGTTGTAGTCTATACTCACCTTTATGTACCAAATCAGTGCGAATGTGCATTTGAAGAAGAAAGAAGATAGAGTGCTATGTTTATTAAATGGTGTAGTGTGAAAAAAGAAGAAAGCTTTACAGAAGTCCTGATGCCCAATCTCCTTAAATAAACATAATGGACAAAAAAAACATAAGTTCTTGGTGACCTGTAATAAAATAAACCTACCTGCTTTAACGCATGTTCTCATAATATATACGTATGTATAGAAGAAACCCTGGAAAGAAAAATGAGGTCACAATAGTGCTCGGTTCCTTACAAAAGTTAAGCAAAAGACAAACTGCCGAAACCCGGGATTGAACCGGGGACCTTTAGATCTTCAGTCTAACGCTCTCCCAACTGAGCTATTTCGGCTTATGCAGAAAGGTACAAAATTATAAAGCATAATGTTTCTAAGTTATAATAATATTTGTGTAATACCCTCGGTATCGGAACAATTATGCATAAAACAAAATTCCGTTTACAAGAATTTGCTTCAGCCCATGAATGTCTCTGCCATTTTACATATTTATCTACTTCATCCATATCTGTTTCACCGGACATACTACTCAACGGATTTTGATACCTACCTATATTAAAATTTAATGCAATTCAGAAATCTCGATGTTTTGTCCAGTCAAGGGACGAGTCGCGCTAGTAACCATTATTCCAAAACATATTGCTATTCAAATTAACTAGGTTAACTTATCATGATTGTTTTCAATTCCTTCCAGTATTAGAGATAGCCAGCACGAAACACAGACTATTAGCAGGGGTCCTGTTCGCATACGCTATCTACATCGGCGAGTGCTTGTTCGCCTGCATCGCCATGTTCGTGCCGTACTGGAGGACGCTTGTCTACATCATTAATGGACCTCTCATCGTCAGCATTACCTACATCTTCCTCATCTACGAGAGCCCCAGGTGGCAGATCGTTAATGGGAAACATGACAAAGCCAAAGAATCAATGAAACGAATCGCAAAAATGAATAACATTAAAATTAATCATGAAGAACTAGACGCAATGACAGAAGTTGAACTTAAAGATAAGTTTGATATTGCTGAGCATCAGAGTAAGGAAAGTTACGGATATATATTTACGTCTAAAGCTATTATGAAGAGACTGTTGGTGGTAGCGATGTGCCGGTTCACATCTAGTTTCGTGTACTACGGCTTGATGATGAACGCAGTGTGGCTACCTGGTGATAAGTACGTGAACTTCTTGCTGTCCACTGTGATGTCGTTTCCGGGAGAGATGCTGTCTTTGTACCTGATGAACAAGTATGGCAGGAAGTTTCCGCTGATGGGCGGGTTTCTCTTGTGTGGCGTGGTATGCATTATATCTGCAATAGTACCGGATCGTAAGTAGAGGTTTTAATAAATTAACGGCTTCTCTTTATAAACAGACAAAAATAATGCAAATTCACCCATTCAAAAAACATCTCGTAGCTCGTTCATTAATCAAATTCGACTTGAATGCCTGTGTATCTATCTACCCAATCTCTTAGCGTAGATCATAGTTTCAACTGCCAACTAAATTCTTTCCAGAATACCAATGGGCAAAGATCACGCTGTTCCTCTTGGGCAAGGTGATCATCGCCGCGTGTTTCACGGGGGGCATCACCTACACCATGGAGCTGTTCCCCACGAGTGTGCGCGGCACGTTACTGGGGCTAGGCTCCTTCGCGTCCAGGGCAGGCGGCATGTTAGCACCACTCTCACCAATTCTGGTAAACACCACACTTTGTTCTTCTTCTTCGTCGTGTCTATGATTCCCTTAGATGAACTTAGAGCTTTCGATCAGAACTGTGCCTCTTCAACTGCGTTATCGGTGGCTTCGGAATTACGGCTAGATTTCTCAAGCTTCAGTTATTAACTATACTTAAAAAAAACTTCATTGACTTGTCCTTGTTAAACAAATTCAACACTGATCTAAAAGACTGGGCCATATTAAAAAAAAAAAACAACAAGACTCTAGAACGATGTTAAATTACTCCATTAATGAATTATATTTCAGTAAAGGTAAGAATGTCATTTAAATTGCAGACCATCCCTTTGAAAACCAACGTAACATTCGTTTCTAGTTAAATTTCTTACCTATTTTCCAGAACACCGTGTCTACCGCCTTGCCATCCACATTGTTCGGTTGCTCAGCCATCATCGCTGGCATACTACTCTCCATCACTTCTGAGACGAAAGGCATGCCCCTCTTTGACACCATCAAGCAAGTAGAAGAAAGCGACAAAGCAGGCAGAGTTAGGAAAGCGGAGGAAAAAGAGAAAAGAGAGAAACCAGTTGAATGCTCTATGGAAACCGTTGTGAGCAGCATATGACGTTTTTTGTTAATTTAGTTTTTGGTAGTTTAATGATAAAGCATTTAAATTAAACTTAGGTATAAAATAAGTACTGTTTTATTTAATAATTCCATGTAGCGTGTATTCGAATAATTGAAAAACAAAGGCGTTGATGCTACCAAGTCGTATGCGACTGATAAATCAAAAACTCGTTGTAATTTTATCTGTGACTTGGCATTCTTTTCTAAAATAACGCTGATCTTTATTTTGATTTCAAGGTAAATGATGTTTCTATTAGGGTTCTGCCCCTGACAAGATTGTCTCTAAATCACTATAATCTATATTTTTATTTAGATGAGGTGCTTATTGGGTTATTGCTGTCCGAGGTAACCTAACTGTGGAAGGCTCTTAGATAGCGCACTTCACAACGATACATTGCGTATGAGGAAATAAAACAAATCAAATTTATTGGATTCCCATAACATTCCTGAAGTAATTTCTTGTACCAGTCATCTCAGTATGATATACTGAATTCACCCCATTAGTTTGTGGAGGGCTGTCCCTTACACCCTGTATAGGACTTCCTTTATTAAAAACATCAGAAAAAGTAGCTAGTAGGTCTCGTAGGTCTCGTAGTCTAGATATAGAAACCAAATTTTTTGTTTAGGCATTTATTTCTTAAAACTAATTTAAATAACATAACATCAAGCTGTAATCCCCGAAGGGTTTAGGCAGAGGTTTACCTAAAAGAACACCCGCATTTCGCCAGTTATGTTTAAGTCCCATGTAATAAGTGGCGAGCCTATTGCCATCAACCGGACACAAATTCAGGCTCCGTGGCTGCTACTGAGAAATTCCTGATGGAAAAACCCAATAACACTTTGCCCGACCCGGGCATCGAACCCAGGACCTCATGCTCAGCAGTCGTGCTTGCGACCACTGGACCAACGAGCAGTGAAATAATACATAAACATTAAACGTAGAACATGCATGACAAATGATTGTATAAAAGAGAGATTTTAGTTAATCAGATGTTTCTGCAAGTAATGTAATCTTCAACAGATATTTGTGGCAAGTTCATAAAACTAAACTTAAAAGTCAGTCTTTTTGGAAGTTTCATAGTAAGCCTGGATCTTAGGAATGGAGTACACGTTGTCAACGACTTGCTGGAAGGCTGGGTACTTCTTCTCTAGGTCGGGCATCCGCAGCATCATTTTAAGGTAGTCGAACATACCAGCTATGACAAAGTCTCCCCATGTCAACTGTAAACAGAACAAATAGAATATAGATAGAGTGTTTCTTAATTGTGACCAGTTGTGACTTGTGTAACCTGACAATATACTACCAGTTCATAGCACCTGCGTTTTACTACACCCGAAAACTCTAACTCCCACGCACACATTCGCGGGTGGCTCGCACTCAACTAACTGAACTGACCAGTGACCACCGTCAGATCTTTCTAGAATCAATGCGCGGGCGCCCTCTTACGGGCGGTCGGATAACCACTCTGGGTTGCCATAGAAATATTACACTTTGCCGCAGGCTATAAATATTAAAAATGTTAAGAATTTATATTTATGTCTGACGCTCTATCACACATTCTCATGTTTATTTATTTATTTACTAGCTTATGCCCGTGGCTTCGCCCGCGTGGAGTTCGCTTGTCCCAAGGGATCGTACTGCCGGGATAAAAAGTATCCTCACATAGGATATTTTTTTCTATCCATTTTTTAATCCAGTTTATAAACTAAACGTTTTTGCGTGAAAGAGTAACAAACATCCATTAATCCATCCATCCTCACAAACTTTCGCATTTATAATATTAGTACGAAGTAAGATTTGGTACACTAACAGCAGTACATCTTTTTTTTATTTTTAGTTTCCTGTACTATCCCACTGCTGGGCAAAGGCTTTCCCAAAATTCCTTCCATGTGCCCTTTTCTCGTGCCACCTCGAACTAGCCCTCGCGGTAGGCGTCCAGATAGTCTCGCCATCTCTTTCTACATACTAAGAATTAATATGAAACAATTATAATAACATAGAAGTGCATATTACAGAGTTTGGTCATTTGTCATTTCTGAATTTCTAAAGTCAGTAAGTATGTAAATTCCTGCTTGGAACTCTAATTCTTCTTGGTGTTTGTCGATGAGTAAAAGGCCATGTTCAAGCCACGCGTTTTGGTTTTCGAGCAGTATTAAGAGCGTTCATCCAAAAAGTTGGCAACGTCGCAAATAGCTGCCAAATATTTACCTGTTTTAATTAATTTGGCAATATTACTGAATGAGAATAAGAGAGCGTTACTCCAGAGCGTCCCACCTTCTACCACTCTGAAAGGCTTCGGCCGGCACTTAGCGCTGGTGCAATTCCGCGCCGATTATATGTATAGTAGTAGAAAATATTTCATAGTAAAATTCATTTTCTAGGTCTAAAAAACATCAATAATACCTCAAATTACATCCTAAATTAATACGTTAAATTACTCGAAAAGTGGCTAAAAATGACACTTTTGAGAATACTTTTCTTGTATGCAAACTTGCAATAATTGTGTTTCTTTCAGCCATGCGCTAGATTATAAAATCCTGAATAATTTGATGTCAATAACTTTACGAATTAAACAGATTATCGTTTAATTGTCAGTCGGAAATCATCAATTTTGACTCCAACGTGTTTCTAACGGATAAAGGCTCTTAAGTAAGATGTTGTATTTAGTTTCTTATTGATTGTCTCGTACCTTTCCGAGAGCGAGATGACCATTGTTCTTTACTAAAACTTTGTTGATCCTCTCCAGGTATTCCGGGAACACGTTCTTGACATAGTTGGCGTATCTGGCTTCCTTAATAGCTGGATCCTTCTCGTATCGTACCTCTCCAGCCTCTGAAAAAACATGGAATAAAAGTTAGTTTCGACAAAAATTTAAGTAGGTAATTATTTAGGTACCTATACAGCTGTAGGGGAGTACTGAACCAGGCGATGGTAATAACACCATCTTACGAGTTTTAGTTCGTCTAAATTATTTCATCACAACTACTCTAAAAACAAGAATTTGCACAGTAAGGAAACTGCATTTTTCTGGAACCAAAAATTCGAAGACATGTGAAATCTGCTAACCCGCACTCGGTCCGAGTGGTGGTCCGTCCCGCTGACAAAGAGGAGACCTGTGTCTCAGTAAGAACGTTATATGCTTATTATGTTAAAAAGCCTGTTACCTAGCTACGTGTTTGTCAAACAATAACGACGCTAAAGTCTTCAATTCCTGAATGAGAGAAGGTAAAAACTTACTCCCGCGGAAGTCGTTAAATAGGTCGACGTTCTGGTCGATCTCCAAGGCATCCTCAGGAGTGTCTCCGACCAGCCCATACTTCCGGCCGAGGAACCGGGAGATGGACATGGCCTGTGCGTACTGCTTACCGTCGATCTCGAGGATGGGTAACTGTCCATATAAGGTCTCTGAAAATTAAATCACTTCACTCGTCAATGTCTTCGACTCATTTCGATTTTTTGTACAAAGTGGGCTCTCTAAATGATACTTTTTTCTGTAATCATCATCATCATCACAAGACCTGAAACACGACATAGGCCTCCACCACACGTCGTTACATCATCCAGCCCTATGTTTGGTTGGAGTAGCCTTAGGGGCGCTATGAAGCGAGAACTTAGAAAAAATTTCGGACAGTTTTTTTTCGGAAATTTTCTATTTTTTTGCAGTATTGGGTTGACCTAGACCTAGACCATAGACACCATTTAGGTTTTGAGACGCATAGTCCTCCGACGCACCTTTTCCGAATTATGGGAAAACATTTTTTTTTTTTTTTGTTTTCTTTGCTAGTGCCCCCTCGCTGTTGTCGATTTCCTGTAATTTCCTACACAGGTAACCTTTTACAGTACGGTACGGTACCTTCCTAGGCGTATACTTCAATTCCTACAAATCCGTCCCTCTTAGGTTCTTTTCCTAATTCCTTCAAAACGAGGAAAACTACAAAAATACGAGTTTCGCTCTTCCAATCTGAAACTGCCAAAACGTAATCACTAATTCCCACTTCATATCTGTAAATCGATCGTTACCTCGAACATCACCACACATTTTTGTAATTAAGTCTTGTAGCAACAATAAGGTACCTATCTAATCTGGATAATCTCTCATTTAGAAACACAAAACTCATATTTATATAGAAACACGGAAATTCACACGTCGTATATCTTTCCGTGATAATTATCTACATTCTCATCATTTAATATTTGTTCGGATTTGCTGTTTTGGGGGGATAATTATAACCGAAAAATAACGTCAATCTGGATGACTATAACTAATATTCCGAATATTAGAATGTTGCGCAGTATCATGAGTACATTCATAGCATCGTCCTAATCCTAAGTCTCGGGCAATGTGACTCAATGTGACTCCAAACGCCACTTGTATTATAATATTACCGTGCCACTCTCATCCGTCTGCCGACAAGCGCGCGATTATTATACTCTTTGCGCGCGCGTCTCCTATTTCCTTCCCGTGCGTACCATAGAGCCTAGGCGACTACGCAAGTGTAACGAGGTCCCTATGGCATGCTCCTAACAATTTTTTCCATTTGTATCTCGGCAATCGCTGTCATAAGACCATGTAATGCTTGATTGTATAATGTATAGCTCCTTGCCAAAATGTGACATGACTAGTAGGTTGGTGATTGGCATGTTGGACCTTAGACGAAGATGATATTAAAATTAGGTACTTACTTGGCTTGAATGCTGGCCATTCTTCATAAGAAAGGCGGCGGTCTTCAAACTCCTGGCCACCATACGCTAACAGTAGGCGGCATACCTCGCCCAGAGACCTTTCGTCATAGAAGGTGAACACGTATTTCGACATGATTCTGGAAAGATAGTATTTCATATAATAATTATGCGAAACTCTGAACCACTTAGTACCACAAAGCAGCGGTAATTACCCAAGCAAAAACATCTAAATAATTATCTACATGTAAATGCCACTCTCATGTAAGAGACTGGAAATATATATCGCACTTGAAATGTCAAACAACAAGAAGAACAAGATCATACAAAATTGGGAGTGGTTCTCATTCAATAACTACCTATTTCAATGATTGATTTTAATGATTATAATTCTGCAACTACATACGTGTTACGGATGCGATTCATATTTTCATCAATAGATGACTGACCTGCAAATTGAAATAAACGTAAGCAAATTGGAATTTCGCGGGCTACCCTGGTGCTTCCACCTTAACGCAAGTGCTTAAAAAAATCTGTTCTCATCCCAGCAGATGGTCTTTCTTTTCCCGACCCTCCTGAGGTCGGGAAAAGAAAGACTGCCTTTAGACATTCGGACATTCACTCCCTCCCCATTACAGCTCGAGAGGTAATCACAGCCGTTTATTTCTTCCGGAGATGATTCGCAAGCGGCTTCGACGGCCTAAGTCTTCAGCAATACAAATTATTTGTATTGAACATAATTATAAATATTACTAGCCACAAGAATGTCTGAGGTCAACTGGTTTTTACTTTTATATTTGTTTTTAATTAGTAAAAACCTGTTAGTTTGAAATTACAAACAGACACTTCAATTTTATGTATTTGTATAGAAGATTGGTCTTTCAAATTACTTCTGTTCATCTTTTGGTTCCATTTTACATAAGATTAATTATAATCCTAGCTCATTATATTTCAATGTTTTTAGCCTCTAATACAACATTTTGATTTATACATAGGTGGTCCCCTTTAAGCTGATGTACTTATATTTGAAAATTTGCCGACTCCAAAGAAATTGGGATAACGGCCTCCTGCCCTTTTTTTACGGTTGGGAAATCATCAAATAACTCCTCCCGCTCTGGGTGGAGTGGGAGTGTCAGAATTTTACTGACTAAAACCCAGCCTCCTGCCCTATAATGATGATGATGGTCCTTAAAGCTGAAGTAAATTCGAAAGTTTTTGATCTTTAGGTTTTAAACTTAAAAAATCCGTTAATAGTGTCGACGGCAGTGTGGCAGGATCTCTCAGCCAAATTGAGTAGTTAAAAAGGGCTAAGTTAGTGCCATTATTTTTCGAGAAAAGAAGCGACGACGCCGGGGTTAAGGTTGGCAGAATTGCATTGCTGTCAGTGTCAACGAGCTGTCACTTTATTTTGACAGTTCCTGAAGCCGCCAGTGAAAATATAACTTTCAAAACTTTTGCTGTGGTATTATGTTTGTTTAAGTGTATTTAGCAAAGTTCCGAGTGAGGTTTAATGGCCGAAAATATACATCTAAAACAGTGTCAGGTACAATGTAATGCTAACTAGGCTTAACGTCATTCGACATCTAAGTATAGCGTCCGCCGCTTTAGACCTTCTGAAAGCACGCAAGGACTAACTGGTCCCTGCTTTTATGCAATACGAAACTATACAGTTTGATCTAGGTATATTAGTCTTCGATGACGAAGATGCTTATGTCCTAGCTAATTAAATATTAATGAAACAATTAAGGAATAGCAAATAAAATAAAATTGCTGTGAAGCGATATGAAAATAAAACCAGATTCATTTGTAATAACAACAATGTACTGTTAAATATCTCAACAATGCAAAAGGAGCAGTACCTAGCTGCTATATGGTCCTTTGTTTCCCAAGTTAATCATAGTTGTCTGGAATCAAAAATTTGGGCGAACCAGTTGATAACTGGGATTGTCTCTTGATTTGTATATTTTATAGAAAACTGAAATCATAAACAAATCAAGCATTTCAACTTGATTGTCATCCAGGAAAAATTCCAACAATTTCAGAGTTCCTCACATTTTAGAAAAGCATGCAAGATTCTTTCTAAAATAATTAAAACTAATCTAAACAAAAAACACTAATTCTGTAACATGGGCTACCAAATGTTTCAATCCAATCCGATGAAATGTGTTAATCTTGTAAAAAGGAAGATCTTGCAATTTTTTAATATTAAATTCCTTATTAAGTCTTATGTTTATAATTATGATATTCAGTAGGACAATTATTTAAATTATCATTCAGGATCTATAACTCCTTGCCCTTGCAACTATGTATGTTCAATAAAAACAATTTGTATCAATCATTATAATAACTGGCCACTAGGGTGTTTGAGGCTTGATGAGATCCAGCCTGTCCCTTTGCTGCCGTTCCCCAGCGATTCCTTAAGCCGAGGGTCATATTCCACAGGGGGTGCCCTTAGTGCGTATTTTTTGGCCCTGGCTTACTTTGGCCTTACACTCCAGGCACCCTTAAGATAGTCCGGGTAAGCAGAAACCAGCCTCATAGGTTGACATGCTAGATGCCAATAAAAATAAAAAAGGGTGTTTGTGGTCAACTGGTTTATACTTTTAAATTTTTCATTGTTCTTTTGGTTTCATTGTACAAGAATATAATATTATTATGCTCCCAGCCAATTTCAATAATTTAGTTTTTATCGTCTAATACAGCATTTTTATTTTTATACTGACAGCTGTTTAAGGAAACTTCAAAATGTTTAGTTGACACTTCCACTTTCATCAAGGCCAGACCCAGAGGCTAAGAGTTGCCACACAACGTGACAACGCTGCCATTTTTTGGGCACATTATCAGTTGACAGTTTTGAGGAGGAGTTGTGTTATTTGACAGCATTTTTACTTTATTTTTAGGTTAGTTTCGTTTGGTTATTTTTTACTAGGTATGTTAATGTCATGGTTAGTTAAATGAGACAAATAAATACAATACATTACTAACTTGATATTTTTAGTCTGTTATTTAAAGTCGATTCATTAAAATATTCTATGTAAGTGAAAATAAATAAGTTTTGTGCCTTCTATTAATAGAACATCACACAGACACACCCAAAAAAAACTCAGAACGAGGTAGGTAGGTGTTTATCCTAACATACCTAGCACATGTTAATGTTTGATTGATTTTTTTTAAACAGCTTTTCAAAGCAAAAAAAGGATTTATAATAGAATCGGCCGGTACTTACGCGTTACGAATTTTTGGGGCTTCCACAATAATACGTACCGTCGAGTGCGAGAACACGCAAATACTGACGATTTTCTGGTTGCCGGCCGGTAGAAATACTTTAGTCGAAGCTGTCAAAACAAACCGTATCGCGAATTGCGATAAGAATTCAACTACCTATCGATAAATTGATATTATCTATCGTCATGTCATCATGGTATACGGAAACCTACCACAGGTATACGTACCGAATACATGTCGTAATAGAAGAGATTATAGAAGGAAAAGAAGATGCTACGAAGAATACTGAGAAAAATCGGCCAAGTGCGAGTTGGACTCGCGCATGAAGGGTACCGTACCATCGTAGTAGGGAAGCCTTTTAATTTTTTATTTGTTGTTATAGCGGCAACATTCTGTGAAAATCTCAACTGTATCTATTACGGATCATTAGATACTGCCCGCTGATAGACAAACAGGCAGACGGACGGACAGCGGAGGCTTAGTAATAGGGTCCCGTTGGATACCCTTCAGGTACGGAACCCTATTAACGTATCTATATAAGAACATCATAACCATTCTCCTGTTCTTCTGTGTGATAAACAAAACCAACCTACTACTACCTACCCACTTGATCGATATTGCACTGTACCTATTGTGTAATTTTAACACTTTGATTTAGATACCTAAAGTTAAAATAAACCTACTAAAGTTACCACCACATCACTCCAAAAGTAGTTACACCTATATTGTGTGACATCATAACAAAACAAACTTGCGTCCCGCAAGCCTCAGTGAAATGCGGTTGGCTACAGCCCACTACAGGGGTCTAGGGCGACATGGTGAATTTCACATTATATCGATAGTCCTAAGACCAGCCGGATTCCTCGCGATGTTTTACCAGTTTTAGAACAGTGGTGATGTGATGAACTTAAGAGTGGCGCAAGGCAGTGTTCTCGGTCGACTTTTGTTCCATGAAAATACCAACTACTGTCTTGGTGGTTACCTAGGTTCACCCGGGTTAACTGTTAACGTAACAATGTTACGGCTAAAAGCCGAAGTACGGTTAGGTACACCTAGTTCTAGCCGGCTACACCTAGGAGCGGCCGGTAGCAGTTGGTTAAATTTCGGTGTATCCATTTCATTGCTAGGGCACACCGAACAAATGGGTTAGGTTAAGTTAGAATTGTGACCAAACACGAATCCGAGTTGTTTGCATCAAATCGTCAGTAAAAAGAAGGCTAGATCTCCAAAAAAAATATTTTTGTGATAATTCGGACTTTACCCAAAAAGCTTGAGTAATACTAAGTTAACCCGGATAAAGCCAAGTTTACTTCTTCTTTTGCTTCTAGCATTATCCGTAACATAACAACACAGTTTCAATTGAGATCAGAAAATACAATTTGTGTATCATTCTTAAAACGATTTAATTTCTTAAATTAATATAAAGGGTGTAAAAAGACCCTTAACAAAGCCGAAGGGTACTTGTTCTCCCCGTTATTGCGATCATTTTTTTGTTCTAGACCATACCTGGGAACCTTCTAGTTACGGAGATATTGGGGGTTTGGGTTGGTAAGTTTTTTTTTATATACTACTTTTTAAGGTTCTAACTTTACTCCAATTACCTCCATGGTCCGTTTACTATTCAAAGCATCCATCAGCAATAAGTTTTGAGCGCATTATATTGAGTTTTACCGTAAAATGTGATTTTTGACCCCCAAAAAAAATTTCGTTTCCCAGCAAAAATTTTTGCGTAAAGTTACTTAGTTTGATGTACAGAATGCTTGGTTGACGGCTTGGTGAAGGGTCTGTTTACACCCCGTAGGTACAAGCATGGTACACGGCAATTAAATCTTTAATACAAACATAAATAAGATACTAGATAAAGTTTATAGGTAGCAGATACTGCTAGTTATTCGGGTTTTTCCAAAGCTCTAAATTTATTCATCAGTGTGTGGGGCGGCATCCGCGTAGGCCTTGACTTGAGGATAGGAGTACACGTTGTCAATGATCTGCTGGAAGGCTGGGTACTTCTTCTCAAGATCAGGTATCCTCACAAGATTTTTCAGGTAGTCGAAAATACCCGTTAGTATAAAATCGGCCCATGTCAGCTGTAAACAGAATAATTAGTAATAAGTTATTTGATTGGATATTGAAGATGTATACGCTCTTTTGTTATCAGACTTAGACGCCCAGTGGTAACCACCGCCACTACGAGTTTATAGGTCACGGAGTCGAACCCAAGCAAGAACTTTACTATGTGTAAATTATGTCATCACCGCTGCTTTCAAAACGGTGAACGAAAATATCGTGGGGAAACTGGCATGTTCTAGAAGCAAAAAATAAATAAACATGTGACATCTACCCGCACTGGGCCCGCGTGGAGCAGTCCACTGTTCCACAGAGAAGAGGATTGTGTCTCAGCAGTACGGACATTACAGGCTGATTAAGTGTTAAGTACAGATACAGACGCCAGCACGTCAAGCTACTACAATCTCTCAAATTTCTTTAATAGATTCTCAACTTTAGTGCTAAATAAAGCATTAAGTTCAAGGTTGAATGGGAAAATTTGACAGTATCGGGTGCTGGCGTCTGCACGTTTCTTACAAACATGAGTGGTACCCCGCTACTTTTCTTTCCTAGCTCTGGATAATCTATTATTCATAATCTAAGTACTTTCTTCCTATCTTTTACCGTGCTTTAACTCTTTAATGATTGTGATCCAAATTGCAGTGGGTAAAACAAATAAGTGTCTCTAGTACCTTTCCAAGGGCAAGGTGACCATTGTTCTTAACGGCGACAGCGTTAAGTCTCTCCAGATAGTCAGGGAACACGTTCTTGGCATAGTCAGCAAATCTTTTTTCCCTTACTTCTTCATTAGGCTCGAAACGCCAGTTCGTCTCTTCAGCCTCTGAAATGAATAAAGTAGGTATTACGTTAGGGCGTATACGTCAAATCACGCGATTTTCTCGTAGGGGCAGACATAATCTACAGAACGCTGCTGCTACGTAATCTTTTACGTCTACATTTTGGTAATACTCACACGTCGCAGCTTTAAAGATGTTATTAGTAGATGGTTTTGGATAACACATTTATGGATCTCGCACATATCGCTGTTACGTCCCCCTTGGGGGTAATTAACTTCCACATACACACACATTTTTTGATAAACACAGATTCAGAAGGTTTGTTGTCAAAAATAATGTACTGAAGTGTTTCCACTTAATGAGAAGAAGGATGAAAGGTAAGAAACTTAACTTACTCGTACGAAGATCGACAAGTAAGTCGACGATCTGGTCGATCTCCAGGGCATCCTCAGGAGTGTCTCCAACCAGCCCGTACTTGCGGCCGAGGAACCGGGAGATGGCCTTACTCTGCCAGTACTGCTTGCCATCGATCTCTAACGTTGGCACACGTCCGGATTGGATCTCTGGAAATGAAATATTCACTCATTTACATCATCCTAATATATTGACTTGGTGTATTGTCGTTCTTGATTTGGGCTTTCATATTTGGATGAGAGACCTTTGCCCAGCAGAGGGGCAAAACTGTTGAGTCGTACCCGCATTCAGCCCCGGCTGACTCCCCACACAGAGAAAAAGCTTGTGTTTTGTCCCAGCAGTGGGGACATTATAGCTTAATTATTTTATGTAGGTATAGGACTATGTATCGGTGGTTTTATTACATGAGTTGGTATTCTATCTTCATAAAGTAATTTAATTCTCGTCTAAGTCATGATAATTTTTCCGGAAGATGTACCTACCTAGAGATGTAAAACTGTAAGCTACAGAACCAGCTTTCGAGTCCTTTAATCTATAGAATCTAAGATAATGATGAAAGTACAAGAGTAGCTACTCACTTGGCTTGATTGCCGGCCATTCTTCATCAGAAAAGCGGATGTCTTCAAACTCCTGGCCACCATACGCTAACAGTAGACGGCTTGATTCACCCAAAGCCTTTGAATCGAAGTAGTAGAACCGATATTTTGACATGACTCTGGAAAGGTGGGAAAAATAAAATGAATACTGGACAATACACCGTATATCAGGAAGGCGTGGTCACTGAACAACTTTTTCCATGGGAGCAACTTGTAATCGCAAAAAAATAATCAGCTGCACCATGCCATATCAATATTTACTCGACCTAAATGTACGAGACAAGTGATTACCTAGTTCGATTGTCTGTACCATATGACCACACCTTTCTTATATGTATAAGTATAAGCTCTTATGTTGGTAAATAATGGGAGAGTAAAATGTGGACTACCAAGATTCATATAGCATAAGGCAGATCCATATATAGAAAAACAAAATTAATAGAATCAGCTGTTACTTACTTACGATTTATTTTTTCGAGCTCCCACAGTAGAAATTGTTTAGATATGCAGACGTGCGAGGTCACAAATACACTGACAACATGTCGGTCGCCGGCCGGTAGAAATACTTACTAAAGTGTCAAAACAAACCGCGTGCACATAGGTAGTGATAAGATTGAAGATTTAACCGATAAATAGATAATCTTCTTAATTTCATTCAGTATCAGACCGCACACAACAAGCATGTGGGTTTTCATTAAACATTTCATAATATTTTATTATAAGGATGATAAAAACTGATTACCTACTTACAAATAAAGAAAAGAAGAAGCAAAACTAAACTAAAAAGACAGAGAAAGAATAACACGAAACAAAAAATTAGGAAACGTTAACAAATGTAGAGAGACATAGAAATAAAAACAATATAGAAATAGCTTAACCTAAATAAAATATGTCTTAGACTCTCTCTGTTCGCAAGAGTCCAACTTTCTCAGGAGTCCAACTTTCTCAGGAGTCCAACTTTCTAAGGAGTCCAACTTTCTCAGGAGTCCAACTTTTATAACATCCATACAAGTTTTCTCACGAGTCCAACTTTTATTTTTTATGTGTGCTTTTATTAGCAATATTCCAACAGGTAAACTTGGACAGAAACTAATTGTCAGTTTTTAAAGATTGTGAAGTCTCGCGTCTTGGATACATGCAATTGGCAACTAGTGGTTATATAGTGGAATATTTTATTTTAATGCCATTTACACTAGCTAAAATCTTCTGCTTCTTTTAATTCTTCTTAATTAAGTATTAGAGATACTTACTTTTTTTTTTTGAGAAAAGAAACTGAAACTGAATCTCGATTAGGTATGTACTGTCTATAAAAAAATGGTTTGTCATCGCAAGATGGCCTTGATGATAAGTGCACTCTACCTACCGCTCGAACAGCATTGCACCATATTATGTAATCTTTGCAAAAACCTATAGTTATATAACCTGAAAATAACTTTGGACAAATTCTAGAAACACCCGTAGGGCACACGGATTTATGAAAATCCGTGGGTGTGGGTAGGCCACATGAAGGTTCCTACCCTGTCAGTGGTGTGTGGGTTCCAGAGTTCATATTCATCCCGTCATTTTATTTCTGTTTTCTACTAGACTTTGGTCATACCTGAGTTTAGTCCCCATTGAATGACTAGCAGTTGCCCGCGACTTTCGTCCGCGTGAAAGTGTTTTCTCCGCTCCTATTGGTCGTAGCATGATGCTATATAGCCTATAGCGTTCCTCGATAAATGGGCTATTCAACACTAAAATATTTTTTCAATTCGAACCAGTAGTTCCTGAGATTAGCGCGTTCAACCAAACAAACTCTACAGCTTTATAATATTAATAATAATAAAATATAAATAAATATAAAATATACAAAATAATAATAATAGTACAGATATTGTGCAGGGCCGCAGCTAGAGTTGAATTTAAGGTAGGGCAGCGGCGGCGGTCGAAGGTGGGGCAGGAAGTGAACATATTGATCAGTGGGCCGTCTTGAGTCTGATCTAGTCAATCGATTTTCGTCGTACTTGACTTGTGTACGAGGTAGTATCTAAACGTCTGCGTCGGGCGGGGGTTATCAGGGTAGCTATTCACAACCATTAGATTCGATTTCATATCCAATCGAACGATCGTATAATCGAAAATGCTATGAAAATTCGTTCAGGGGCAGTAATATCAACAAAGAATATATTACAATACTGAGAAATACTTGGCTATCTTGACTTGACTTCAATAATTGAGTTCCATCATCGAACAACTGATGTTTTTTTTTTCACTTGTTCGACCACCGAACATCGAACTAGTGTGAATTATAACTTGATTGTTAAGTAATAGGTTCCTTTTTAGTCAGGATAGTAGGCTAACACTAAACTTTTTTTTTATCGATGTTAAACATCAACAAAAGTACAATAACAATATGTAGAGTTGGGATTTACTATACTCTACCCTACTCTGTATTAGTCTACTCTATTCTATTTAACAATGCTAATGATCAAACAATCAGGTAATTATTCTGTATATTTATTGTAGATATTACTGCCCCTGAACGAATTTTCATAGCATTTTTATATGTAAGGTTGGAGTTTGTAAGTCTTGTATGCCATCTTTTTATACCCAATTTTATCTTTCTTTTGGAATACTTCTCTTTGCTGTAGGACGTGGGTGAATTTTAATCCTTCTCCTTTGGATACAAGTGGGTAAACTTTGTTATTGCAGCTGAGGCGCAATGTACACCCGACCCACAGGCGAGGGTGTTATGGAGTCGAAAACTACAGTAACAAACACCACATGTAGGTATCAAACGACGTTTTTCAATACACTTTCGAAGAAGAAAAAAAGAGTATTTTTGTCAAGAATTAATAGGAAACTGATTTAATTTCCTTTTTTCCGCGCTTTTCTTTCACAGGTTGAAAGAGAAGTAAGGGTACCTACGAAGCTTCTAAACAGCCCAATATGAAAAATAGAAGGAGTGTAAAATGCATGTGAAGGTCTGAGATGTTTGTGTTGGACTTAGGGCTATATTATATTCATTATTTGTGTAAAATTATCGCAAGTTGTAGCAAAAGGTTGCACAGCTTTTGTTCAGCATGCATTTAAAAGATACGCATTTCCAAATGGAGTTTATTTATTTATTTCAAATAGGTACGCCTTTTTTTTTTTTTTTTTTTTACCGATGGGAAATCATCAAATGACTTCTCCCGCTCTGGGTGGAGTGGGAGGGAGTGTCAGACTCTTACTGACTAAAGCCCATCCATGTTCCTTCATTGCCCTTTGTGTTCCAGGGCCACGGTATCTCTTTCGAACAGTCCCGCAGCCCCGGCAGGCATCGGCCCTTGCGGGCCCCTTCTTGGTTGCTGACATCTCTTTGAGGCGCGCGTGGAACACGAACGCGCCGTCGACACGGCCTGTCGTCATAAGACGGACGGACGGTGAGCTAACCCATTACTCACCGTCCACAGGCCCGCGCCTACGGTGGCCGGGAGCCACCACGTGGCCCCCGACGCCCGGTGCGTCGCCCGAATAGGTACGCCTCAAGTGTTCATACATTTTCCATTTAACAATAGCAGTATCAGGTTACAGGTTCTAGGTTTCTTAAAATCAGATAGTTTTAAACATAATTTTATTTTTATTTCTTAAAATATAATCGTGAACAATTTCTTTTAGTAGGTACTTAAAAACATCAAATATAAATATATGAAGCATTCACGTTTTTTGTATAAAACTTAATCTTTAGTTTTGAGATTCACTGTAGGCCTTAACCTTAGGACTGGAGTACACATTGTCGATAACTTTCTGGAAGGCTGGGTACTTCAACTCTAGGTCGGGCATCTGCAGAACCTTCTTCAAGTAATCGAAAGTACCGGCTAAGACGAAATCGCCCCATGTCAACTGTAACACATTATTAAGCATGAATAACATTACACCTATAATCCCTAAGTTTAATCAATAAAGCCTTAAATATAGCATGAGTTAACTCAGGAAAACCAAAAAAAAACTTATTAGCTTGAAAATTAAGATTGGATTGAAATAGTAGAATGCTTACTGTAAAGTAATTTCTAGATAAGTACTTGATGCTTAAATGATTTCTCTCCAAATAGAATGCCAGTTACAACAGAAATAATGCTACGTTATGCTTTCGCAATATGGTGGAAATTGTGTTCAAATCAAATGACATTTTTTTTTTTTTTTTTTGTCCTGAGTATGCTTGCGTTTGGCCTCAACTCGCCTGATGTGAGGCTAATAATCAGGACGTTTGAACGTCGAAATTTACAAAAGTCACAGTGCTAGTTTAGAGTTTATTGTGTAGTACCTTTCCAAGGGCGATGTGACCGTTGTTCTTGTTGACAATAGTGCTGAGTTTGTCCAAGTAATCTGGGAATACGTTCTTGGCAGCGTCAGCATATAGAGATTCCTTTTTTGCCTCGTTAGGCTCACGTAGTAACTGAGAAGCCTCTGTGAAAATTAGAAAAAGTATTATAGCGGTGTTAGTCAAAATATGCAAGGGATAGTTTCGGATAACGCATCGTATTGATGTTAGACACTTACTAATTTTTCTTCTTCTCAAAACGATTGTTCAATATTTGTCCGAGAGCTCGGTCATTTGCCTCAAAGTTTGAAGGAAGTGATTGATCATGAAGATTCTGTCGACATGGACATTCTGAGTCGATTCTTTCGACAACTTCGACTTGAAGTTGAATTATTCTACTTTATGTTTGTTTTCAAGGAAAAGGTGCGGTTTCATAGCTATCCACTGATAAGCTGCGCATGTGTAGTTACTTAGCTTTGTTTAGTATGAAAATGCAGGCGGGATCATCCATGCTACGTATGCGTACTGTACTCGTCTAGTAATTGAATCGCGCAGTTAACACGGCTAACCTCTTGAGCACAGCTAAAACGCAGCAGTTAAATTCCACCTTAAAACTTACTTGAACGGAGGTCGATGAGGTAGTCCACGATCTGGTCGATCTCCAGGCCATCCTCAGGAGTGTCTCCGACCAGCCCGTACTTGCGGCCGAGGAACCGGGAGATGGCCAGGCTCTGTGCGAACTGCTTGCCGTCAATCTCTAAGACTGGCAACTGTCCAAAAATGGTCTCTGTAAATTAAAACATAAAAACTGTGATAGAAGATAATATAGTAGGAACATAATATGCACAAAGCACAAAATCCCTTTCATCTTCGCAAAGTTCCGCTAGAGAGCTCAATGGAGGAAGGGCTGAGAATCTTGAGAAAGAACCTTAGTGTTTCAGCAATAGAATTCAGTCTTCACAATCGTCTGCAACCCGTCTCATGTTTCTAGAACAACTTTCAAGGGGTTTGCGCTTATAAAATGTAATTTTGTCTAGATGCCCTCTACTGCCTGGAATCTTAAATCGTGATGATGATGATGTTTCCTCAATGAAACAACAGCGGGGTGTGGTTGTGGAGCTGTGTCGCAAATTATGCTCCACCTCCTATCCTGCCCTCTTAGCCCAAAAACATGCAGCCGAAGTGACCTTTGCACTGTCACCGACGACGCGGTGGAAGTGGCGATGTTCTGGGCTAACAATACAGGGTGTAAACGGACCCTTCACGAAGCCGTCAACCAAGCATTCTGTACATCAAACTAAGTCACTCTACGCAAAAATTATTGCTGGGAAACGACTTTTTTTTGGGGTGAAGAATCACGTTTTTTGTTAAAACTCAATGTTACGCACTCAAAACTTAGTGCTGATGGATGCTTTGAAAAGTAAACGGGTCATGGAGTTAATTAAAGTAAAGTTAAAACCTTAAAAAAAGGTTTTTTTTTTTAAACTTGTGAAAAAATTGGAACTTTGACCTTCAATATCTCCAGAACCTGTGGTTTCCCAGGTATTGTCTAGAAGAAAAAAATTATCCCAATGATGAGCAGAACATGTGGTTTTCGTTTTCGTTAAGGGTCTTTTTACACTCTTTATATTAAATTTGTCGTGCCAGCGCTACGAAGAAAAAGGTAAGATGATGATTACTTTACAAAGAGAACTCACTTGGCTTGAATAATGGCCATTCTTCATAGGTAAAGCGACGGTCATCGAACTCCTGGCCACCATATGCCAACAGCAAGCGGCATGGTTCGCCCACACCCTTTGAGTCGAAGTAGTAGAACACAACTTTTGACATGATACTAGAGATAAGACAGAAAAAAAAATCGAAGAGTTATTTATTTATTTATTTTAGTACATGGAGGACTTACAGCTAATAAAAAAAGGAAACCATAGTCACCAGAAAGCCAATTACAAATCCTCACGTATAGAAGTATAATAAAAAATTAAAAAACAACTACCTGTGTACCGCTACTGTACATGAAGTGTAAATTACACCACCGTATAACCTTTACGTACTTACCAATTTATTTCAGGGACTTCAAGAAGGGTTAATAAGAGTGTATAACACAAATACTGACGAGTTGCCGGTCGCCGACAAGTAAAAATACTAAATTTTCAAAACAAGTCACGTTTGGATAAGAAATCAGGAAAAGATAAGTTTGATAACGTTATTTGTAGTTATCTTCATGGTGTACATAATATACCATCGATAATAATATTGATAGTTACACTGGGTGGAAGGGATATCGTTGTTATGTTTTTTTTGTAATTCTGACTCGCTGTTGCCCTCATGGGGCGGGGCACCTTCGTCCGCATGAAATTATTATTAAAAAATATATTACTATCTATTTCCTATCTGAATCGGATTTTGTTAACAATTTCAAGGGTTTTTTTTTCACGGAACCCTAAGCCTAAGTTAGGTACTCCTTATAACATTGGCTATCTGCCAGTAAAAGTCCCGTCAAAATCAGCCCAGCGGTTTCGGAGAGTAGCCGGAACCAACAGACAAAAATTTAAAAAAATATGTTTTTTTGCAATAAAAAACTTTTATTTTGAAACTACAAACAGACACTTCTATTAATTTGTGTAGGTAGATGACAATAAAGGTTTTCGCTTAGGTTTCGGTTAGGCGCTTATTTTGTGGACCACATTGGACGAAAAAGTGGAAGAGCATGTGCCATATGGAAATTTAATGTTCTTCAAATTTGTCATCCAAAACTTAGGACAGTCTTCCTAGTGTGCTCCCAAACAAATTGTAAAGTTCAGTTCCATTAATTTCGGACTACTTTCATAAAAGTTCATTATCTAATCGCTGAACTAAGACACAGAAGTCATACCAATGAGTCACAAGCAGTTACTCACAACACATATAGATAAGCTTTTCTGCTAGTCATCGTACAATGACCTACTAGCACGGCTAGCACTCCAATATTGCACAATATTATGTAACAGTAAATATTTATACATACATTACTGGCCGCGGCTTCCCGCTCGTTATGAATTAATTAATTAATTTCTATGTCGGACACAAAAAAGCCACGGTGTTTGTATCCTAATATTAAGGTTCAAAAGTCATCATCAGGAATCTCGGTATGTAATGGGTGGTCACACCATCCACAGACCAACCTAGGCAAGCACGGCTTAACCTAAAGATCGACCCGAGCGGCTGTTATTATTTAGCCACGAACTCTACTTAGAACTTATTCCAAAGTCAAATTATTAAAAAAAAAAAAAAGTAAAAGGTGGTGTTGTAAATAAATTATGTGGGTGTGGCAAACTAAAAATAAGGCTCATCCATCCAAAACCATTTTACTTTACTGTTGTAAATTACTCAATTGTGTCTAGAAATCTAATCCATAGAAATATTTTTTTCTTGGTTATCAAAAATCAATAGAATATTTTAAGCTTTCACGGTTTATAGCTAAACTCACACTGTCACTTAATATTTTTCTTTTTCTTTTTATTGTTTCATAATTCTTATTCTTTATTGCACACAAAACAACAAAAATATATTCTTACTCTTATTCTTTATTTCACACAAAACAACAAAAATATACATACAAATTGCAATAACATAGCTTATGTACAATGGCGAGCTTAACCCAGAATTGGGTTTTCTTACAGTAAACCAAATTTCGATAGCAAAATTTGCATAAGAGGATATACCTATGTGCATTAACATAACATCTCATTACTTAAATTAATTAATTTTATAAACTAAACTACATACGTATAGTATAATACACGTAATACATACAATATATATACAATACAATGCCTATAGAATCCTATTTGCTTACATATTGATCATTTCGACAGGAAATGTTCCTTTATTCCTTTCCTGAACACTTCTAACGAAGGGCTATCCCGCAAGGAGTGTGGAAGTGAATTCCAAAGGCGGACAGCACGAACAGTAAATGATCCATCATACCGACTTGAGGAGTGAGCAGGGAAACGAAGGAGAAGAGATGATGATGAGCGACAAGGTTTACCTCTAGGAACAAGGTACTCAAAGCGTTCCCGAAGATATGAAGGAGCTTTAGAATTGTGAAGAATGGAAAAGAGAAAAGAAAGAGTGTGACAATCTCGACGCTGCCGAATAGGTAACCACTTCAGCTGCTTCCAAAATTCCGACACGTGGTCGTACTTACGAAGCCCGAAAATGAAGCGGATACACAAATTCTGCAGACGTTCGAGTTTATTAAAAAGTTCCTCAGTCGCATCAAGAAAACAGACATCAGCATAGTCTAGAAGGGGAAGAAGAAGAGATTGAGCAAGAGTAATTTTAGTTTCAAAAGGCAGGAATTTCTGAAGTCGCTTAAGAGACCGATACGAACAAAACACCCTCCTACTTACTTCAGCAATGTGAACATGCCAAGATAGGTTACAGTCCAAGAATACACCCAAGTCTTTGAATTTCTTGGAGTAGGGTATACCGATGTCATCGTACATAACAGGCGGGAGTGACTGATGACTCAATAAATTGACAAAGTATCTGCCACCAATAATGAGAGGTTGTGATTTTGTTGGATTAACTAACAGTCCAAAACTTATAACAGTGTTACAATAAGATGTGACACTGGATCCTGCACTAGGATACCTTGTGTCGCAGGATCCAGTCTCTTTCGACAAATATGGTTGACTGTGAAAAGATATCAAATGCAACGGTTCCCATCATAAAATATAACTAAAACTAAAAGCTAACTCAGGGTGTGTATGTCACGATGAGTGTTGGTTTGTATGTCACGATGAGTGTTGGTTTGTATGTGTTGGTGACTTCTTGTCTTCTTCTTGGATATCTTCTACGCTGTTGCATCTCGCGATCATGGCGCTTGCAACAGCGTCTAAATATCGGGAGCTCGGGAGTCCTATTTTAAAATCGCAGACTTATCGCCAACATCAGCGATGCCTGTCTTGGAGCGTATTGTAGTGTTGCGTATTCGATCGGTGATTTTGATGTTCAAAATCTACGCTCCATCGCTCTTTGGCAAACCTTGAGTTTGGACTTTTGAGCCTCCGTCAAAGACCAAGTCTGGGCGCCATAGGTTAGGATAGACAGGATACACATGTCGACGAGCTTACGCTTAAGTGAGATAGGAAGGTCGCCTTCGCAAAACATTTTTAGAAACACAAAATCAGGTTACTGCAACGAGGTTATACAACTTTTGCTTACCATAAATACGAAACCATAGAAAACATGCAATTTCTTAAAAGTTCACAAAATAAAATAATATCGCAATTTTTATTTTTTTTTTATTTTTGAAGTCTTAAAACTAATTTATTCTTACAATCTAGAATGTCAATTTATGTCAAATTATAGTTTAAAGCAGGTGAATATTATTAGTAATTTAGTTCTTGGATTCACTATACGCCTTGACCTGAGGAACTGAGTACACGTTGTCAACGACTTTCTGGAAAGCAGGGTACTTCTTCGCGAATTCCGGCTCGCGTAGCATCTTCTGCAGGGCTTCGAACACACCAGCTAGGACGAAGTCACCCCATGTCAACTGGAAGCATAATTAATTTTATTATTAATAACAATACACGAATTTGCAAAATAAACGGGAGAATATTAATAATGAATTGCAATTAAAAAACTGAATTTGATTTTGTAACCGTTTTAGGTGTAAAAAAAGGCACTTGGAAAGTTTCCAAATACTTTTTTTACATCTAAAACTAAGTATTCGGTGTTACGATATTAATTATTGCATTTCATAATGAATATTTTAGTTCACTAGTTAGCCATATTACTCATTTTCATAAGTAATATTGCCAAATTAATCAAAACAGCGAAATATTTGACAGCTATTTGCGACGTTGCCCACTTTCTGTATAAACTCCCTTAATGTATCTCAGAGATTTTTGCAAAAAAAAAGTATTGGAAGGCGCGAGACATAAGTATAGAAATGTTTGTCTGTTGGTTCGTTTGCGGGCGCATCGTGTAAAAATTCACGCGGATTCAAAATCGATTTCATCGCTTAAAATTTAGTTAGAAACCAAAAATAAGCATAGCCATGTTCACCTTGCCGAGCGCCAGATAACCGTTGTTCTTTTCTATAATAGCGCTGAGCTTCTCCAAGTAGTCTGGGAACACGTTCTTGGAATAGTTTACGAATTTGGTCTCCTTTACAACCTCATCCTTCTCGTATGATATATCTGCCATCTCTGGAAGAAAAGGGGTTTCAGTTTAAAAAAAAAACTTTTTAACCATTATGGTTTATTTGAAACTATAAACCATAATGGTTAAAAAGTTTTAAGTAAATACTTATAGAAATTCTTGTATCACCCCTCACACCATGTAAATGTATTTGTTTGTGAAAAAATAATGGATTCAATTAATCATTTTCTGCATGGTGTGAAAGAAAGAAAAGCAAAAGTAAAACTCACTCGCACGGAAATCGTTGAGTAGATCGACATTCTGGTCGATCTCCAGGGCAGCTTCAGGAGTGTCTCCAACCAGCCCGAACTTACGGCCGAGGTACCGGGCAATGGCTATGCTCTGTGCGTACTGCTTGCCATCGACTTCCAACATTGGCAGCTGTCCAAATGGGGTCTCTGAAAATTAAAACGCATCACTCGTAAATATCTTTATTATTTCTTTAATCCCGTTTTTGGAAGCCATTAATTTTTGGTAAAAGTAGTTGCAGTCGAATCAAGAAGATACTCACTTAGCTTTAATGCCGGCCAATCCTCTTTTGCAATGCGGCGGTCGTCGAACTTCTGACCACCATACGCCAACAGAAGACGGCTCGACTCACCCAGGCCTTTTACATCGAAGTAGTAAAACACGTAATTCGTCATGATTCTGAAAAAGTAAAATGTGGAAATAAGTAAATAGTAAAAAAAGTTAAAAATGTTCTTTAAGGACTAAGTGCGGAAACCAAATCCCTTAATAGATAGATAGAATAGTTAAAAAAGTGTTTAACTGAAATTACACCCACACCTTAGGGGCAATTAGGATAGTGTGGAAGAGTTAAAAAAATTGGACTGATAATTATTAGCTACCAAAAAGCCGTTGAAAGTCATTATAGCAAATATAATATGACGCTGTGAAAACGATGACCAAAATATTCAAGTAACTTACGATTTGTTTCAGGTTGTCACAAGCAAGTACAGGTGGAATGCGCGATCACACAATACTAACGGTTTGCCGGTGGCCCCCGGTAGAAATACTAAAGTAGTCGGCCAAACAAAATCACGCCATGATAAGTAATCATGAGTGTGCAAATATAAGTTCCTCGGTATCTATCTGTTTGTGATATTTAGTATGTAACCACGTCAAATGTGCATGGTGCTTGTGAGTGTCATAATGTTGATCATGTCATGATGATTTGGCATTTATATTGTACAATAACGCCAGGGGGGCAGAGATAGAGAAAACGTAGGGGGGCTAAAGTTTCCCCACTTCTATCCAAATGTAGTATTTTGATATAAGTGGGGAAACTTTGTTATTGCATTCGAGGCGGAATTCACACACGAGCCGCAGGCGAGGTTTTTGTGAAGCCGAGGAATGCAGTAACAAATGTCCACGTGAATCAAACGACGTTTTTCAATACACTTTGGAAGAAATAAAATAATAGAACGTGAAGTATTTTTGTCATGAGTAATTTAGGAAACTGATTTAATTTGCGTTTCTTACCGCGCTTTGCTTTCGCCAGGTGAGAAAGAAGCAAAGGTATTATATTTTTTTATTTTTTTAAATTCAGAACCCAAATAAATGTTAATTTGTTTGTAAAAGTAAATATTTTTTTAAATAATCATTAATGTTTCTTTATGATATTCTATTTATAAACACAATTTAAGTATTCAAAAACATTTACGCCGTCAAAACGCATATTTCTTTGCCGAGATTAAAAAAAAAACAATAACCACCGACCATGGACTTCGTATACAAACAGGACTGTGAGTTCTCCGAAATTCGTAACACACAAAAATGAAACTTATTGGTCACGTCGTAGGTTTACTTTTGTTAGGCTGTCATAACCGAGGCAAGAGAGATAGCGATAAGGGAGCCCTTTGTCCCTTTCACTCAATTGCCAACAGATAAAAATATTAAAGATGGTAGTAAATATTGCACCGACAGTCATTTCACACTACAAGTAAAATAAGCAACGTATAATTTTTTTAGCTTTGAGATAAGTTTTAAGTATTTTCTTTTATAGGTTTACAATCTGTACATAATACTAATTTATGTATTTGAAGTAAAATTAAATATTAGTATTATTATTTGGAAGCTTTTATAATTATATTTATTATGAGAACACTGAAATCTGTTATCAATGGTGTTGTGGCGGCATTTTTGACATCAATAGTTGTTGTGAGAAAATTATAAGATTTAACTACGATTATTTTTTATTTTTACTGTGAAAATGGTTAAAAGTTGTATCACGTCATGTAAAAGTGAATCATATGGTGGTTGTGGCATATCATTTCACAGGTAAGGAATATTATAGATTGTGTTTACTAACAATGATTAGTGTGACCATACCTTATACATTTTGCAGACTCTTTAATGCTTTCGTCTATTTTTTATTAAAACTTAATCATTACAGGTTCAACATCAAATTATAGGTTTTTCTACCTGTGTCTGATATTATTATCGGATGCAGGTATAAAAACCTATTATTTTACCCCAGAGTTAAATGTCCACGGCTATTCCATAAGTTACAAATCTCGTTTTCATAGCTTAAATATTTAAATGCTGTTTGTTAGTAAGTAGGTACAGCCTATTATTAGCCTATTCTGTCCCACTGCTGGCCAAAGGCCTCCCCCATTCCTTTCCAACTCTCCCGGTGTTTTGCCTCCTCTGGCCAATCAGTCAGGAACGAATCCAAATCGTCACGCCAGCGTTTCTTGGGCCTGCCTCGGTGACGACGACCGTCTTCAGACACCCACTGTGTGACGATTCTGGCCCCTCTGTCCTGACACATCTTGGAAATGTGACCCGCCCTGTCCCATTTAAAAATCGCAGACTTATCGCCAACATCAGCGATGCCTGTCTTGGAGCGTATTGTAGTGTTGCGTATTCGATCGGTGATTTTGATGTTCAAAATCCTACACTCCATCGCTCTTTGGCAAACCTTGAGTTTGGACTTCTGAGCCTCCGTCAAAGACCAAGTCTGGGAGCCCTAGGTTGGGATAGGCAGGATACACATGTCGACTAGCTTACGCTTAAGTGAGATAGGAAGGTCGCCTTCGAAAAACATTTTTAGAAACACAAAATTATGTTCCTGCAACGAGGTTATACAACTTTTGCTTACCATAAATACAAAACCATAGAAAACATGCAATTTCTTAAAAGTTCACAAAATAAAATAATATCGCAATTTTAATTATTTTTTTTATTTTTGAAGTAAAAAGTCTTAGAACTAATTTATTCTTACAATCTAGAATGTTAATTTATGTCAAATTATAGTTTAAAGCAGGTGAATATTATTAGTAATTTACTTCTTGGATTCACTGTACGCCTTGACCTGAGGAACTGAGTACACGTTGTCAAGGACTTTCTGGAAAGCAGGGTACTTCTTCGCGAGTTCTGGCTCGCGTAGCATCATCTGCAGGACTTCGAACACACCAGCTAAGGCAAAGTCACCCCATGTCAACTGGAAGCAGAATTAATTTTATTATTAATAACAATACACTAATTTGAAAAAAAAATCGGAAGAATATTAATAATGAATTGCATTTAAAAAACTGAATTTGATGTTGTAACTGTTTTAGGCGTAAAAAAGGCATTTGGAAAGTTTTCAAATATTTATTTTAGTTCACTAGTTAGCCATTTTTCTCGTTGCCAAATTAATCAAAACAGCGAAATATTTGACAGCTATTTGCGACGTTGCCCACTTTCTGTATTAACTTAAAACTTGGACGGCTAAAAGAAATTACTGTTCAAACGGCATCAGAATTTCGCGAAATATATTTGTTCAATCTTGAGCGAGCACCATATCTACATCTTCCGAGTACATTTCTTCTTCTATACATTTAATAAAATCGTAGACTTTCCATGTCTGTATCTCAGAGATTTTTGTAACAAAAAAAGTATTGGAAGACGCGAGAAATAAGTAATTGTAATTTTTGTCTGTTGTTTCGTTTGTGGGCGCATCGCGTAAAAGCCATTTATCGGATTCAAAATTGATTTCATCGCTTAAAATTTAGTTAGAAACCAAAAATAAGCAAAGCCATGTTCACCTTGCCGAGCGCCAGATAACCGTTGTTCTTTTCTATAATAGCGCTGAGCTTCTCCAAGTAGTCTGGGAACACGTTCTTGGAATAGTTTACGAATTTGGCCTCCTTTACAACCTCATCCTTCTCGTAAGCTATCTCTGCCATCTCTGAAAAAAATGGGTTTCATTTAATTTCAAATAAACCATAATGGTTAAAAAGTTTTAAGTAAATACTTATAAAAATTCTTTTATCACCCCTCACACCGTGTAAATGTAAGTGTTCGTGAAAAAATTATGGATTCAATTAATCATGTTCTGCATGGTGTGAAAGAAAGAAAAACAAAGCTGAAAAAGTAAAACTCACTCGCACGCAAATCGTTGAGTAGGTCGACGTTCTGGTCGATCTCCAGGGCATCCTCAGGAGTGTCTCCGACCAGCCCGAACTTACGGCCGAGGTACCGGGAGATGGCTATGCTCTGTGCGTACTGCTTGCCATCAATTTCCAACATTGGCAGCTGACCCAAAGGGGTCTCTAAAAATTAAAACGCATCAATCGTTAACATGTTTATTATTTTTATAATCCCGTTTTTGGAAGCCATTAATTTTTGGTATAAGTAGTTGCCGTCGAATCAAGAAGATACTCACTTGGCTTTAATGCCGGCCAATCCTCTCTTGCAATGCGGCGGTCGTCGAACTTCTGACCACCATACGCCAACAGTAGACGGCACGACTCACCCAGGCCTTTTAGATCGAAGTAGTAAAACACGTAGTTCGTCATGATTCTGAAAAAGTAAAAGTTGGAAATCAAATAAATAATATAATAAAATAAAATATATAAATAATAGTGGTAAAAAAAATAAAAATGTGTTTAACTGAAATTATATAGGACAGACCACACCTGAGGGGCCTACATAAAGTGACATTCTATTGGCAATTACGGTAGTGTGGGAGAGTTAAAAAAATGGACTAATATTAGCTACCGAAAAGCCGTTGAAAGTCGTTGAAGCAAATATAATATGACGCTGTGAAAACGATGGCCAAATTTTCAAGTAACTTACGATTTGTTTCGGGTTGCCACAAGCAAGTACAGGTGGAATGCGTGATCACACAATACTAACGGTTTTGTCGGTGGCCTCCGGTAGAAATACTAAAGTAGTCGGCCAAACAAAATCACGATAAAAAATCATGAGTGTGCAGATAAGTTCCTCGGTCTACCTGTTTGTGATATTTAGTATGTATTCACGTCAAATGTGCATGGTCATCATGTTGATCATGTCATGATGACTTGGCATTTTTATTGTACAATAACACCAGGGAGGCAAAAACAAAATAGAGAAAACGTAGGGGGGCTTTAGTACATTTTGATATAAGTGGGGAAACTTTGTTATTGCATTGGAGGCGGAATTCACACACGAGCCGCAGGTGAGGTTTTTATGAAGCCGAGAACTGCAGTAACAAATGCCCACGTGTATCAAACGACGTTTTTCAATACACTTTCGAAGAAATAAAATAATATAACGTAAAGTATTTTTGTCATGAGTAATTTAGGAAACTGATTTAATTTGCGTTTTTTACCGCGCTTTGCTTTCGCCAAGTGAGAAACAAGCAAAGGTATTATAAAAAAAAAAAAAAATTTTAATTCAGAACACAAATAAATTTTAATTTGTTCTTAAAAGTATTTTTTTTTTGAATAATCATTAAGGTTTCTTGTTGATATTCTATTTATAAACACAATTTAAGTATTCAAAAAAATTTTACGCTGTAAAAACGCAATCCGGCACGGACAGATCAGGTTTGAAGGGGAAGACGAGGGCTAAAGGAAGCCTCCGTCATCCCCTTCGTGTTATATTCCTATTTTTATTTGACCCAGGCTTTTGACTTGGCTTGCAGGCTCATAGATGGAGCAAAAGCCCTATATGTCTTGTACGAGATTGAATTGGCGCTTTTTAGTGATTATTATATTATATATTCTAAAATTTTATAAGTTTTGTCACGATTTTTATGGCATAATTATGTCTATGCGTATCCCCTCGACAACATATACTTGTTCTGTTTATAATAGATACGAGACTATACGAATATGTATAATGCGTTTCAAATGAGAATAGGACTGACCTCGCGCCAAGTTGTGACGTCATAGCTGTAAAACGAAGAAGCTCGGTAGGGACAATAAAAAAGATATGTCTGGTAAATAGTTATATTTAATACAAAAAAATGTGGCGGATGGCTTTGGAGGATTCTTTCTAAAAAAGCGTTTGATTCAACACTTCCACGCTTTAAATAAACGATAATAATTTGAAGATAATATTAACAAGGTAATAACGATAAAAAATATTATTAACAAATTTTATGTCCGACCCGGGCCCCTGGTCGACGGTCAGAACTCACAAGGTGTCCGACGCGGTCCACTAGGCTAAACTTGGTTTTTAGTCTAGCTGGCGTTCAACGTGTTAAATCCTAGTTTAAGGTAGTTGACTATAGTCAAACAGGTTCTCTAGCAACAAAATCAGTTTTTGGATTCACTATACGCCTTGATCTTGGGAATGGAGTACACGTTGTCGACGACTTTCTGGAAAGCTGGGTACTTCGTATCGATGTCAGGTATGCTTATTGATTTCAGGTAGTGTAACACACCAGCTAAGACGAAGTCGCCCCATGTCAACTGGAAGCAGAATTCATAATATAATTAGCTTATCTATTAGTTTTTGTTATGGTCGTAAATTATCAAACGGGAATGTTTTAAATATAGGTTACGAGAGTCGAGGATAATGTAGCTTCTCATCAGTGAAAGAGTTTTTCAAATCGGATGAGCAGTTTCAGAGCTTGCCTTCTAAATACAAAACAAAAACTTTACCTCTTTAAAATACTAGTATAGGTGTCTCTTAAATATGCTCCTAACAGAAATCACTAAATATAAAAAAAACCTCATTGTGTGTCCGTAACATGCGAAGAAGTTTTCAATACACTTTCTCGAAAACTGGTTCGTAGCGTACTACGATTAGCTTCAACATGCAATGTCTCACGTTAACATTTATTTCTAATCTAAATTAAAAATATTTGAATTTTCTATTTTTCCTATTAGGCTGTTTAACGGCATCATACATTTGCTTCTTCAACCTGGCGAAAAGAAAGCGCGGAAAAAAGCAAATGAAATCATAGCTTCTTAATAATTCCTGACAAAATACTTTCCGTTCTAATATTTTATTTCTTCGAAAGTGTATTGAAAGACGTCGTTTGATACACGTGGGGATTTGTTACTGCAGTTCTCGGCTTCATAACATGTATGAATTCCGCCTCGGATGCAATAACAAAGTTTCCCCACTTATACACCGTGACTTTTTAGTCGTCTTACAAAGGAGCCGCGTTTTTTTTTTTACCTACCGTAATAGGTACAAAGAAAAATAAATAAACATTAGACAAAATTATGAAACATCCTGTTAATGATGTTTACGTGTCAAACAGGAGAATATACCTACCCAGCGCTCGAGTCAAGTAGATCATCGCTCACAACAGGGTGTTCAACTACGTCGTGCGTCATAACATTGAATAATATTTTTATTTTTAAACTAGCGGCTCGTCCCGGCTTCGCACGGGTGCACATTTGTTTTCCCCTAATTTCCCCCCCCCCCATTTGTTTTTCTATGAATGGATTGTCCGATTGGAATAAAATAAAAAGTAATTTATAGCTATTGAAACAATCTTGCTCAATAAATAGTTTATTTGGTTAAGGATTTGACGATAATATGATCAATAAACATAGGCTAATAATTTAAATTACTTTTATTCTATGGAAAAGTGGTTATAATGGCTAAAATATAAATGTTTGGTTTATACTATCGCGGACTTTTTTGTAGGCATTATTGAGTTCTACAAATTTTCTATAGAAGTCAACCATACATCTCTAACCATTTAGGCAGCGTTCGCGAGAATCGTTAACGTACGGCAGTTTTTTCGACGCCTTACTCCACAATTTTCACTACCACGAAAAACCCTATCTATTTTCCGGGATAAAATATAGCCTATACGGATTCGGAAAAATCCCTCTAAGTAATGGTAAAAGAAATTTTGAAATCGGTCCAGTAGTTTTTGAGCCTATTCAATACAAACATACAAAAATACAAAGGTTTCCTCTTTATAATATTAGTTTTAAATTATTAAAATCTCATAAATACCTATTTTTTATTAAGAATGCTTAGTAGTCATTGGATTCATGAAGTGGGCTGCCGTTATAGGACGACTAAAAAGTCACGGTGTATATCAAAATGTACTATTTGTTTACCTTGCCAAGCGCGAGGTAACCGTTGTTCTTCTCTATAACAGCGCTGAGCCTCTCCAGGTAGTCTGGGAACACGTTCTGGACATAGTTAGCGTATTTGGCTTTCTTTACAGCCTCGTCCTTCTCATATGCTACCTCTGCAGCCTCTGGAATAAAATGGACATTGTTAGTTTCGAATATAATCGGAAAAGGTTAAAGAATTGAACAGATTCTTCTAGCACCTATTTCTGCTTGTAAGTGTATGTCAAAAATCAATGGACTCAAGTGATGCATTTTTTTATGATGTGAAGGTAAAACTTACTAGCCCGAAAGTCGTTGATTAGGTCGACGACCTGGTCGATCTCCAGGGCATCCTCAGGAGTGTCTCCGACCAGCCCGTACTTGCGGCCGAGGTACCGGGAGATGGCTAAGCTCTGTGCGTACTGCTTGCCGTCGATCTCTAAGATTGGTACCTTTCCGTATAACATCTCTGAAAATTAAACCATATCACAAGAGAACAACTTTATTATAGGTAACCTTTCTTATTTTGGTTAAACCCATCTAAATGATGATGATGATAATCATGGTGTAAACCTTCACGAAGCCGTCAACCAAGCATTATGCACATCAAACTAAGTAACTACGCTAAAAATTATTACTGGGAAACGACTTTTTTTTTGGGTGAATAATCACGTTTTACGGTGGGATTGAATGTAACGCATTCAAAACATTGTGCTGATGAATGGATTGAATAGTACGGGGATCGTGGAGGTGTTTAAAGTAAAGTTCTTATATTACAAAAATGTATTTTAAAACAAACTTGTGAAAAGTTGGAACTTTGACTCCCAATATCTCCGTAACAAAGTTCCCACTTCCCAGTATGATCCGAAACGGTAGAACAAAAAAACGATCGCAATGTCGGGGAAAACAAGTGCCTTTCGGCTTCGTTAAGGGTCTTGTTACACCCTTTATAATTAGAGTACTCACTAGGCTTATAAGCAGGCCATTCCTCAGGCTGAATGCGGTGGTCGTCGAACTCCTGGCCACCATACGCCAGCAGTAGCCGGCATGGCTCACCTAGACCCTTCCCATCGAAGTAGTAAAACACAAAACTCGTCATGATTCTGGAGAAGTTTAAGAAAAAATATATCAATTAAACAATCTGGCGGTCGATATAAGTTGTGAAAGAAAAACAAAAAAATATTTTTATTATTGGATTGGAATATCGAATGGTAGGCAGAGGCACGTTATCTAAACAAAATTGTTTTTCTTCCTTTGGTTTCTGTAGACTTAACCAGTACTTACGATTTTTGCAAAGGCAAAGCCAAGTTAGGGGCAAGTATAGGCTGAATGCGTGATCGCACAAATACTGATGGGTTGCCGGGCGCCCGCTTCTCAGTAGAAATAATAAAGTAGGCGGCCAAAATCCAATACTAATCACATAATGATAAGAAATCCTGAGTGTACAGATAATAATAACAGGTAATCCTATCTTTTTGCCATCTACGTTGAGCAGGGCTACCAGCCGTCCAGGTTCCCCCGGATTTATCCTAGTTTGGAGGGCGTCGGGCCACAATGCGGAACCTATGGAAAGTGTCCACTTGTTACGTCTGGAGAATCCAGGCCAACCGAAACAGGTTACAATGCGTGAGGCGCACGCGGGCTCCAGGAGTCCCAGGACCAAGGAGCGTAAAAGTTGTTGTATTTTTTTCTGGAGTGTCCAGGAAAAAAACTTTATTTATTTATTTAAACTTCATGTACAAAAGTGGTACAAAGGCGGACTTAATGCCACAAGGCATTCTCTACCAGTCAACCTTGGGGTCAAATAGGACAGCATAGTGATAGAGTACAAAAAAATAAATAAGAAAAATACCAGTTTGTTAACATAAATAGAAATACATAAATAGGCACATACTAATACAATATATGTATTAGTGTAATTTCATCCAAATTATTTAAAATAATTGTCTGGCGTCGTCAACCGAAGTGACGGCAGCCCTAATTATGAACCACGCCACACCTGTATAGTATAGTCATGATATACTGATTAGGTATGTATTTAATATCGGCAACTAAATCAAGGCGGCAGAGATAAAGAGAATGTAGGGGGGCTAAATACTTAGTGATATTTTCAAAAGAAAAATACAAGTAATTTTGTTCGCAGGTTTTAAAGTCTCCGGGCACATGATCGCTGAAGGAAGGTGGAATACCAATGTAGTGCTGTTCTTCAAACGATGGGACAATTTAAATTACTGGTACCTATTCAGACTCTTCAGTTTCTTCTAGACGCTGGCTGCAACATTGTTGGGAAAAGGTTTGACAGGTGATGATGATGAGTACTATAACTCATTCGCGTCATCACGAGAAAATAACCAGGTGTTCAGGTGCTTGCCATCGTACGATGACCTTGTATGATAAACATGATTGCACAGTAACGGCTTTGTTCCATAATATATGATAATATTTTTTCCAACACGTTAACGGTAGTGTGTTCGATGTTATACAAGGTTTTTAATTAACCAGCCACTTAGGTACATCTAAACAATACTTTATTTATTTACAACTAGCGGCCCGTCCCGGCTTCACACGGGTGCACATTTATTTTCCCCTAATTCTCCCCTCCCACATTTTAGCCGAGTGCAATTAGACAAAAAATACTCAAAAGGTGGAACGAAGTTTATAGTGGTCGGATTTTCATGGAATTTTTTTTATTGAGTTTCTAGAGGTGAAGAGAAGAAAGTTAAAAAAAAATTAAAAATTCGCGAGCGTCTAAATTTTTTTTTTAACTTTCTTCTCCACAACTCTAGGAACTCAATAAAAAAAAACCCATGAAAATCCGACCACTATAAACTTCGTTCCACCTTATAGTCTAATTGCACTCGACTATTTGTTTTTCTAGTAATAAATATAGCCTATGTTACTCAGGGTGAATGTAGCTTTCTAATAGTGAAAAAATTTTTTAAATCGGCACAGTCGTTTTTGAATTTATTCATTACAAACATACACACACAAAATTACAAATCTTTCCTCTTTATAATATTAGTGTAGATAAGGGACTACGACCGCTGGTCGTGTTTAGTTCCTTGATATACGAGTTTTTTTTTTCAAAGGCTTTCTAAGTCTCGCTAGCTAATTAAAATTGACCTTGTGTAGGACAATACTTAGAAACAATGTTATATTTTTAAAAAAACTAAAGAAACGCTTTTTAAATATTTATTAATAAGATTTAACTGTTATTTACATGAAACTATCATACATAAATTATTTTAAGGCATATGAAACAATAACAAAAATAGTATCATCTATGTTTAGTCAATCATACATAATTGTGTATTTTGCGTAGTTAGCGAATTCCATGACAGAAAAACTTAAATATTTTTTATGCAATTTAATTAACGCCAAAAAGACTTGCAAACATACAACAATTATTCATCAAACGTAAAACATCCAACGTAAAACAACTTCACACGGTGTGAAATCTGTCAATGCAGGGGACTCTTGAATCATGCATTAAATGTTATGCAAAATATTTAGTTCCGAAAAAAGATCCAGACTGCATCACGGGACATCCTCAGGAGGATGATCCTCCTCCTGACGATGCCCCGTGGAGAGGCGAAACACGTGTTGACCATAGGTTTAGTTGCATGTAGCATTCTAATTCTTGTAATACCTGCATGTGCATATTGTGCATATTAGATTATTGGATTTATTTACGGAATTAATACTAACTATTTTGCATAACTTTTTATCCCTTTCAACCAGCATAATATTAGAAAATCAGAATGGAAATTCCCTTTCAGGTGCAGCATCAGAGAAGGCCTTGACTTTAGGAATAGAGTACACGTCGTCGTAGACTTTCTGGAAGGCTGGGTATTTTTTCTCGAGGTCAGGCATGTTCAGCAGTTTCTTTAGGTACTCAAACAGACCCGCAAATACAAAATCTGCCCATGTCAACTGGAAACAAAATGTATGATATTTAATTACATTAATATTAATAACAAGAAAATCGATTGCTCATGAGTGATTAATCTTCTTCCATGGTTCTTGATCCCAAGTTCTACAAATTTTATGATCTGGTTTTTAACCTTCGTAACGTTTTAACGGAAGTTCTGGAGTAGCAACCGGAAACGTACTGGAAAGCGCATCGTTGGTAGGACTCCCACAAGGTCAACCGATGACCTGGTCTGCCCTGGAGACGGAAAGGACTGATCGAAATAACACTGACGATCGCATACGTATACGTATTTCAACTGATATGATGATGATCCCTATACACCGTGACTTTTTAGTCGTCTTACAAAGGTGGTCCACTCAATGTGCCCGACATAAAATAGCTCTAGACGCGGTTATTTTTTTTACCTATCATAATAGGTACAAAGAAAAATAAATAAAACATTAGAAAAAATTATGAAACATCCTGTTAATGATGTTTACGTGTCAAACGGGAGAACATACCTACCCAGCGCTCGAATCCAGTAGATCATCGCTAACAACAGGGTGTTTTAACTACGTCATGCGTCATAATACTGAATAATATGTTTGTTTTTAAAATACCTTTTTTTTTTGAGTGTTTAGTAGACATTGGTTACATAAAGTGGGCTGCCGTTGTAAGACGACTAAAAAGTCACGGTGTATATTATATTTTTTAAAAATTCTTTAAAAAAACATACTAAGGAAAAAAACCTTTTATAATATTAAAATATAATAGCAGCCCACCGGTATCAGGAATAGGGTCCAAGCTACCGGCGGTCAGGGCTCAACCTCCTAACAATACGAGCGAACGGAGACAGCTTTCTGAATCAAGCCCTTGATCGAAGTGCCTAACTAGAGCCTACTCAGGTATTGATCGAGGCTCTTCGCAATTAAGCCGTGGGTTGATACGACTATCGGCACAATGATCGCTGACTCCACCTTATAAACCATTTAATCCAGAACTTGTGCAGTCCATCCGGCCCTGGAGATTGTCAGTTAGGCAACGGACGGACTGCACGAGCTACGCCTTGGAGGGCTGATAGTGATTGCCCCCATTTCTGGTACTGGATCGCACGCTCGCTCGACCACCCGAATCCATTCACCCTCGGTATGGCTGACAGGCACCGACCAGATGCTGCTCCAGAACGAACATGGCATGTCATAATATTAGATTATTATTTTTATTAACTTTTTAACTTTGTGCTCTTAGCTTTGTATCTGAGTTAAGAAGTTCAAGGTTTTTCTGAACTGATTAGTCGCTGAAGACATTAGTTTGATACCACAATCCAAATTCATTGATTCAGGAAAGTTTGAAGATGAACTTAATTTTACTCTAAAGGGTGTAAAAAGACCCTTAACGAAGCCGAAAGGCACTTGTTCTCCTCGTCATTGTGATAATTTTTTTGTTCTGGACCATACCTGGGAACCTTCTAGAACTTACGGAGATATTGGGGGTCAAAGTTCCAATTTTTTCACAAGTTTTTTTTTAAATACTGCTTTTTAAGTTTCTAACTTTACTCCAATTACCTCCATGGTCCGTTTATTATTCAAAGCATCCGTCAGCAATAAGTTTTGAGCGCATTAGATTGAGTTTTAACGTAAAATGTGAATTTTGACCCCAAAAAAAAATTTGGTTTCCCAGCAAAAATTTTTGCGTAAAGTTACTTAGTTTGATGTACAGAATGCTTGGTTGACGGCTTGGTGAAGGGTCTGTTTACACCCCGTATATTATCTATGTATAATTGTCTATTACCTTTCCAATAGCGAGATGACCGTTGTTCTTGACGATGATAGCGTTAAGCTTCTCCAGGAAGTCTGGGAATACGGTTGTATTATAGAGAGCATATTTTCTTTCCTTCACAGCCTCATCAGCTTCGTAATGCACCTCAGCAGCCTCTGCAAAGATAAACAAAGTAAAATGTAAGAGGTTTAATTAAAAAAATAAGATAACACGTCGCCTCGGGACTGGAAAAGTTTGTATTAAAAAATACGGATTCAGTTTAAGTAAAATTATGCTCTGGTGTTCAGCTCCATCCCAGTTACACTAGAAACCGAACCCAGTATAGTTGGGGTAAGGCTATGCATATGATAATGGTGATGTTCTATAATTAAACTCACAATCAACAAAACAGTGACAGTCGTTTTGTATTTGGATCTAGATTTACTTAAGAATCGGTCAAAAATTTAGGTCTGAATCGGTGTTTTCCAATCTCTCTCTATGTATTTTGAGAAGGCATAACTTACTCAAGCGTAGGTCATTGATTAGATCGACGTTCTGGTCGATCTCCAGGGCATCCTCAGGAGTGTCTCCGACCAGCCCGTACTTGCGGCCGAGGTACCGGGAGATAGCGAGGCTCTGTGCGTACTGCTTACTATCGATCTCTATCATTGGCATGACTCCGAATAAGGTATCTGAAAGTAAAGTCAGAACACTTTGTTAACATCTTCCTTACACCGGGTCCCCAATACACTATAGGTACTTACAGGGTATGGTGGATAAGGGACCTAAACTTACTGCCACTGACTGCTAAGCTTGGAGTCTTGGCTTCAATTGGCATTGTCCAAAAAATTAACCTGTATTAAGGGTGTAAAAAGACCCTTAACGAAGTCGAAAGGCACTTGTTCTCCCCGTCATTGCAATCATTTTTTTGTTCTGGACCATACCTGGGAACCTTCTAGTTACGGAGATATTGGAGGACAAAGTTCCAATTTTTTCACAAGTTTTTTTTTAAATACTACTTCTTAAGTTTTATCCTTACTTGAATTACCCCGATGACCCGTTAACTATTCAAAGCATCCATCAGCACCAAGTTTTGAGTGCGTTACATTGAGTTTTACACGTGTAAAACGTGATTTTTCACCCCAAAAAAAAAGTCGTTTCCCAGTAATAATGTTTGCGTAGGGTGACTTAGTTTGATCTACATAATGCTTGGTTGACGGCTTCGTGAAGGGTCCGTTTACACCCTGTATATTTTTTTTATTATTTGATTATTTTTTAAATTCAATGGCTAGTTTAATTTACTTATATTTAATTTGAAATTTGGCTGATGACGTCATCACTGGAAAAGATTCCTTTGCTCATTCAACGGTTTATTACGTGAATGACACAGTGACACTCTAAACACATGAAGCTAGGCGTTCAGACACGCGGGAACGGTGCGATTGCCATACCCATAACTGAACGCAGGCACAAGCGTATTGAACGAAATTCTTTCTTGAGATAACGTCATTGAAACTCAAGTAAAGGTTTATCACATTTCTTCAAAAATATAAATGAATGTAGATTATTTTTTCATTTTAACGAGACATAAATGATCAGAGACCTCTTTCCTCGAAATGGTTTTTGCATAATTAGCACAATATTTGAAAACTGGACAATCCCCATTCAGGAAAAAATGGGGAGGAAAAAGTACAGTTTTCAGCCAAAAAAGTGTGAGATGCAAGAGTGAGCGAAGTGAGCTCGGGACTTGCGGCATCCAGACGTTAGGTTAGGTTAGGTTAATTTAAACCCTGCAGACAGAAATAGGTGCCCCGCGTAGCGGAGCTACGTCGACTTTTTCATAGTGCCCCGTTTCGTATCCACTGACCATACTGCCTAGGGGTCTACAAAAATTACTTAGTGAAACTAATCTAATAATGCTAATCTATTGACAGTTTTACCTAATTTTGTTAACGTGTGGATAATGTAGTGGGATGCAACGGGTATTGTTAATACTACATATAAACATAATTATTATATTATAGCTGTTTGTTGCCCCATAATAATTAAATTAAAAACATCACGATTCTTATCAATATCGTTATCCACTTTCGTGTGTGGTCATCAAATCACTTTTCTTATCTTCGCTTATCAATATCTTTTTTACTGTTTGTTATTTTGTCATACGACCTGTAAAAGCCTTGGAGATATCTAGCGCTTTAAAGGCTTGGCAAAATTCAAGTCATTCATTACCTATGTAGGTACTTAGTACCTACTTATTTAGAGTACCTACAACATGAGATCTCAAATTAATTTTGCTCCCGAATATGTGTAGCATTGCTGGTTGAAAAAATATGAAACAAATTCAGTTCTGTTGTTATCCAGGCCTCGCTCGTAAATATTTGAATATCTTTGATCAGGCCAAAATTCGCCAAAGACAGTCTCAAATTTTTATTTTTCGCCCTAAAATATTTGGTGACATACCTATATTTAGCGAAATTGGTGACGCTTACACCTGAGAGCTTCTGACTCTCTTTGATCCACCGGACCTTGATGACTAAACACAACAGAAACATGGTAAACCTTTAGTTCCTTTAGTAGATGATCAAGCTTATGTGGAAAGCAGTTTCAACCGACTGCAAAATGAAGTAAGCCGTTGCATACACACTTTGACAACATGGGAGATTAAAGATACGCTGTCACTTAGTGTGAATGCTGTGCTCCCGGCCGGACCATGGTTCACTTGCTAGAATACCCTAAGTGTCCCTACAAATGCACATAGAGGACTTAAACGCGACTTACCATCCACCAAGTCTTACCATCGATAGGAAGGAAGAAGTTCCCTCTACCCTGGACCTCCTCTCTGACACTCTCTGTGAGAGTGATAGATGACGATAATACGACAAGAGTACTTACTTGGCTTAAATGCTGGCCAGTCTTTATAAGCAATACGACGGTCTTCAAACTCCTGGCCACCATACGCCAACAGTATACGGCTGGACTCTCCCAGCGCCTTCCCGTTGAAGTAGTAGAACACAACTTGCGGCATGATTCTGGAAAATAGAAGAAGATAAATATAGAGTGGAAGAGACACCGATGCACTTTCACCCTGTATAACAAGCAATGGGTGTGAAAAGACCCTTCACGGAGCTAAAAGGCACTTCAACTCTCCCTCTCATTGCGTTTTTTTTTGTTAGTTAAAGGTCAAAGATCTAACTGTTTCACACGTTTTTGACCTCTGTACTATTCAATGCAACCATATCAGCACAATGTTTTGAATGTGTTACATTAAGTCCGTAAACCGCGATTTTTCACTCCAAAAAAAAAAGTAATTTCACAGCAATATTTTTTGCGTTGAGTTAAGTACTTAGTTTGATGCATCTACAGAATGCTTGGTTGATGGCTTCGTGAAGGGCCCGTTTACACCTTGTATGAGATAGAAGTTTTACAATGTAATGGCCTAAAAACCACTACCTGCTAAATCAAGCTGAAAAAACAAGTTTTCTAATATTATGAACGACATGAATATTGAAAAATTAATTTGGTTGTAACTTTGCTGAACGTTGGTGTTTTTAAAGAGTAATCAAATAGATATTTATTGAACCATATTCAATGCACTCAGAGATCTAAATTACGCTTTCGATTCGCAGCAGTCTATCAATAAATTATGAATTTTAATCGGGATGGTAGTTATAGGAAAATTATATAAACTATAGTTCGTTCAACTAATTTAACATATAACTAGGAACAGGAAACGAACTAATTATACGTTTAGGTACCTACAATAGGTCCAGTAAAAATCCAGACCGTTGCAATGATTTTAAATCGAGCTGTTATGTAAAAGATAAAAATAGTATAGCTGATGTATGATAAATAAATAAAGTATCCAATTCATGAGAAGCAAAAAACTGACAAACATGAAGTAACTTGTGTTCCAAATGTTTATTATAAAAAGTGATTGTATTTTAGGTATTAAAATTGTTAATTTGTATATTTTAATTCTTATATTGTTAAATTGTGTATGTAATGGATAGTAGTTTTTTTTAGTTACCATAACCTAACTCACTATAAGACCTACTGTATCACCCAAAATCGCACTTATAAATACTTTGAGTTTGAACTTTTCTCACTGAACAAAGTAGAAACTATTGACCCAAGTACAGTACTAAAGTCAATTTTCCGTTTAAAAAAAAACTTATAAACTTTTCACGAATTTCGTCAATAGGATACTTACGATGTCTTGGTCAGAAGTGTTGCCTGTTACGTGATCACACAAACACTGAAACCTGTTATCGGCCGGTACCGATACTTAAGACGAGAACGCGTCAAAAACGATAAAAAAGTGAGTTGATAAAAAAAACAGTTTGTCATCGCAATCTTCATTCTTCGCACCCAGTAACTAACACTACACCAAATTGAACAAACACATACATGAGATGTTATGAATGATTCAGTTAAATACATGACGTATTTATGAAGTAATGACACAATTTTTCGTCAACTCATTTCACACGAGTCACTCACTGACAAACAACTCACACTTAGCTTTAGGTCAAAGGTTGTTTTTGCATAAAAGTTCCTTATTTAACGAAGGCGAGCATTCATCTTCTGCCTAGCCTTTTCCCAACTATATTGGGGTCGGCTTCCAGTTTAACCGGATGCAGCTGAATACCAGTATTTTACATGGAGCGACTGCCTATCTGACCTCCACAACCCAGTTAGTACTGGGTAATACGATACCCCTTGGTAAGACTGGTTGTCAGACTTTTGGGCCACTGACTACCTAATGAAGGCGAGCATAACAGAAAGGATTTTTGAAAATTCATTGCCTTAAAAGGAACGAAACATTCGCCACTGTAGCGATGAAAAATCCCATTGGTCATCTTGTTTAATAATTATTTGAATGCCTGATAAACGGCCGTTTTAACTGTGTTACGAGTAGCTAACTAAATCTATCAAGGCCGTACAGCCAAAACACATTCTTAGTATTGTTTGTATAGATAATTGATTGATTCGAAGTCACACAAGGTGCGGAGCGATCCCCGGTAATCTGCTAAGTGCCACTGATCATTGTCACCGTTGATTTTAGTCGCTTCAAGTTTCAAACCACTTGACATTACTCAACATAAATGTATTTCGGGACATAGACAAGCGGTTGGTCGACTCTTCTCGTGACCAGAGACATGACATATGGCTGGCCTATTTTTTGGTCAAAGAATCAGCATTGCCATCCTACTTGGGAATGCTGCCAGCTTTCTGGGCACTATTCCTTTTGCTCCAGCCAGATTTGCTCTATCAAATTGATATCTAATTATATGGGTGAAAGTGTCGATTTCGACTCGTGTATACTTAACCAGATGTTGTACATGTAGGCACTCATTGTATAATCTTTCTGCGTGTCGTGTTCGGTATGTTTGACCCTATAAAACGCAAGTCATGTTGAGTTCCCCAGATATAAAGAGCCACATGTTAGAAGACTAAATAATCGACCCATAATACACAAGACATAATAAAGGCGCCGCCGCTCAACAGCAGCCCAAGGCTGAACTAATTTAGTCGTGATCGTCCTCTACGACCACTCCTAAAAAATAAATAATAAATACACGTACTGTTTACAATAGCTATCCACTCAATATTTACAAGAAGTAGTAAATAATAAACATTTTGAATAATCAATTAATTTGGTATCCATGCCACACTGTCCTTCCATTCGTGGCTAAAAAATAATACTTTTGCAATACGGTGAAACAAAGAAAACTAACTATAAACTACTAGTAAATCGTTGTAGGCTCAAGCATTACAACAATCAGGAAAAAAAAAAAAAGATCGAAAATATAAACTTATTTTCTTTGAAATATTCTTAAAATATAATTTACATCATAATTTAGAAATACAATCTTATATTGTAATCTACATTGAATTTCATAATTGTTATCACCATTTAGACTTGGAATTCCCTCTCCGGAGCAGCATCAGCATAGGCCTTGACCTTAGGAATAGAGTACACTTCGTCAATGACTTTCTGGAAGGCTGGGTACTTCTTCTCCAGATCAGGCATCCGCAGCATCTTCTTCAGGTAGTCGAACACACCTGCTAAGACGAAGTCACCCCATGTCAACTGTAAACAAAATTATTGTTAAGATGGTGCCGGACCTCAAAAGAAGAAGCGGGACACTTGGGAAAGGCCCATGACGAACAGTGGACTGCGAAAGGCTGTAATCATTGGTACAAGTCAGCAAAATAAATTGACAAAGGCCGTGGGGCATTTCTCGATAAACGGATGGCAGATAGATATGAAAAATAATGGAGCAACGATCGCGTGCCTGACCGCGAAGCGTGGAAAGGTAAGTGAACCGACAACATAGTATAGACCACGAGAATAAGATGGCGAAGCTCGAGTCCTTCAGTGTGGGTCTTTCGGCTGAATAGGAGTAAAAGAGTAAAGTAAAACAATCTAAATCTTGAGTTTTCTGTCGGCTCTCCTTAATAGGGGATACGACCACCGCACTCGGTACACGTGAAATAAAATATCTTGAAAAATTTATCGCCCAGGATTATCTACTGCTCTTTCAAGATGACTGTTCCGTACCTTTCCAACAGCGAGATGACCGTTGTTTTTAACCAAAACAGAGTTGAGTCTCTCCAAGTAATCCGGGAACACGTTCTTGCTATACTCAGCATATTTGGTTTCTTTGACAATTTCATCTGTCGCGTAAGATACCTCACGGCCCTCTGTAAAAATAAATATTTATGTATTATGCAAAGCATCAAACGCGGATCATAAATTCGAAAAACATATCACATCAAGGTATCACCCATTTGAAATTGTCTAAATAAGCGTGATTTAGAAAAGAATAATTTAAATTAATTGTTGATGACTTTTAGCCTGGAAGTCTGACAACCAGACTTCGTACTAACCAGTAACTGGGTTGTGGTGTTCAGATAGGCATTCTCATCATGTTAGATAATGGCATCCAGCAAAATCTTATTAGAATGGAAGCCAAGGATAAGACTACGTATATTGACTTTTAGCTTGTCGTAAAACTTTTTAAACATATACGGCTTGACGAAACAATACATACTGGCAATCAGGTCATTGAGTAAGTCAACATTCTGATCGATCTCCAGGGCATCCTCAGGAGTGTCTCCGACCAGCCCGTACTTGCGGCCGAGGTACCGGGAGATGGCCAGGCTCTGTGCGTACTGCTTGCCGTCGATCTCTATCATTGGCAACGTACCATATAATGTATCTGAAAGTTAAATCATCCCACTAAGCAATATCTTCCTCAGATAGGATCTCCTTAAAGAAGCTTGCTGTATGCATAAAAAACTTAGTAATCATAATAAAAGATTTCATTGAAGAGATGTAATCCTTGTTGTAACTCTGGTCCAAAGCTTGCCCAAAGGCTGGAAAGTCAGTCAAATCTTAATAGATTTTATCCGTAAAATTTTGATAAGCCACTTTATGGAGATCTAAAGTGACTTCGTAACTACAAAGTGAGTTCTCTTGTACCTGAGACTTTCAATCTGGCCACCCGTTGAACGTTGTATAATAGAGAGTACTCACTTGGCTTGAATGTCGGCCAGTCTTTAAAAGCAATGCGACGGTCTTCAAATTCCTGACCACCATACGCCAACAGCGTACGACAAGACTCGCCAAGAGCTTTTGAATTGAAGTAGTAGTACACAACGTTTGGCATGGCTCTGGAAAAGTTACAGTTAACAATATTAAAGTTTAGTCGCCGCAACACAGCTGTCCACGGGCCCACGGCAAAGCTACGCACGGATGGTTTGATTCGCTTCGAATGACAAGGTTGGTGGGATCGTACACTGCGATCCACGACATGTGTGCGTAGTTGTGGACGGTCTTTATCAGCCTCGATCCCAGAAGACTGGTATTCCAGTATAGAGCACTGCTGAGATACGGGATCGTATCTCAGCAGTACTGGAACACCGGCCTGCTATCTTTGAGGAAATACAAGTACAGTTTCAGTAAACAACATCTAATAAATTGCACCGGTACCTACGTTTTTTTTTGGCTCTGTTGGGTTTCTACAAGAGTGTCACCGAATGCGTGATTGTTAAAACACTGAAGCCCTATCTAAAACCGCTCGGTAGAAACTCTGCTAATGTAACGATAAGATAAGTCTTTATTTGTCTTAAACATGGTGTAAAGTTGTTACAATTAGGTATTAATTAAAGTCAATACAATAAGAATTATTAATTATCAGTTTAGTTTATTAAAGTTATTTTTATTAGGTTTATTTTTTAAGTATTAGTTTAATGAGTAGTAACAGCAGCGATGTGGTGTGTAATAGTATTAGTCAACCTTCAACTTCGCTGATCACCCTGGAGAGATGCCCGCTTTGTACCCAGGCACGATTTTTTAAAGGTAAGCGGGGTCTGAATGTGCATATTGGTAAGGTACATAAACCTCCCAATGCACCCACTTCAAACCCTGTTTCCAATCTTGCACCTTCAACATCGGCTACATCCACTTTCGATCCAATCTGGCAAACCCTTTCCAAATTCAAAAACTCTGTTCCTGTTTTAAAGCGAGTTCCCCGCGGTGCTAGGCCCCTAGTTGCACAAAACCTAGCTGGTTGCGTGCGCCTTGCCGTCCGAGAGAACTCGCTAAGTGCTTGGGAACAGTTGCTTACCTTCCCTTACCGAATACTTCATGTACAAAAGAATTTGGCCACAAAAAAGACTTTAACAGCTCAAATTAAAGATAATTGTAATATTTCGGCTCAAAATTTTTATTCCAAATTAACATCACAGAGATATACCTCTTCGAGAAGTGTATCCCATCTAGTAGAATCAAAGTTAGGGGAAGGTGACATTAGCGGTGCAGCCAGGATTCTCTTCAGTAGCGATGTGGTGGCACCGTGTTCTCCAGAAACACTCGCAGCTCTGGAGACCAAGCACCCCGCCCCCATGGATGGCCTTTCTTTTCCCGACCCTCCTGATCCAGATATTCATTGCCTCACTATTACAGGTCGAGAGGTGGTCACTGCCGTTTGCTCCTTCCGGAGCGGCTCCGCAGGCGGCCTCGACGGCCTAAGTCCTCAGTACCTAAAGGACCTAATCTGTTCAGGCGCCGGGGAGGCCGGTGAGCTGCTCTTGAAGGAGTTGACGGCGCTGACTAACCTTATGCTCTCCGGTAAGGTGAATGAGGCCGTCATTGACGTCTTGTACGGGGCCAATTTATGTGCCCTGCGCAAGAGGGATGGCGGCATTCGTCCTATTGCAGTGGGTACTACTTACCGTCGTATGGCAGCCAAGATTTGCTGTAAATTTTATGGTGAGGCTGTTTCGAAAAAATTTCAGCCCCTGCAGCTAGGTTACGGCTCCAAAGGGGGCTGTGAGGCTGCCGTACACGCTTTCTCGACCTATCTAAATTTTAACAAAGGTGAGGTCATCCTGAAGGTTGATATTAAGAATGCCTTCAATTCAGTTAATAGGGACACCTTGTTAACAGAAATTAAAAAAGAATTACCCCAAATTTATAGTTTTCTTTGGCAGTGTTACAGACACCCATCCAAATTACTGTATCGGGACAACCTTCTGGAATCTGCTGTTGGCTGTCAACAAGGTGACCCCCTCGGGCCAGTGATATTCAGTTTAGCTATTCACCCGATTGTTCGACAGCTAAATTCTAAATTTAACGTTTGGTATCTTGATGATGGAACCTTGGGTGGCGAAGTAGATACTGTTTTAAATGATTTAATTTCATTAAAAAATCAATTTCATTCCATTGGCCTTGACCTAAACTTTGCAAAATGCGAACTGTATTTAGCGGACTGCACCAACAGACAACTGACTATTCCTAAATTTAACGCAATAGCCCCTAACATCAAAATTATTGAAAAAAGTTCTCTTCGTCTCCTTGGGTCTCCAGTCTTCGAGAATTCCTTTCCCGATTTTATCGAGGAAAAAATTCAAAATTTCAATGATACTTCGGAAAGGTTGCTCCAAATTAATATGCATTCGGCCATCACCATTATCCGTTACTGCTGTTTCGGCCCAAAATTAACATATTTCCTACGAGCTTCCCCTTTATGGAAGCACACTCATCTTTTGGACAAAATGGATCAAATTATCAGAAATACTATATCATCTATTTTGAATGTGGCGTGTCCAAGCTCGGTCGTCCAACGACCGAGCTTGGACACAAGCTTCTCTTCCCATTCGTATGGGAGGACTCGGCGTCCGCAAAATTTCTAGTATTAGTCTACCGGCTTTTATATCCTCGGTCCACGGCACTGAGAAATTAATCAGGAATATCCTGGCTTCCACACTGATTGATTTTGACGTGCCGTGCTTCTCCGAGGCTATCAATGCCTGGAAACTCGCTTGCCCGAATTCTGAAGAACCCGACCATCCATTTTCCCAGAGACGGTGGGACGAGCCGCTCTGCAGAATAGTTCAGAACAATTTACTGAACACGTCTGTCACTACTGCAGAGCGTGCGCGTCTGCTGGCTGTGGGTGAGTGGGAGTCGGGTCTTTGGCTTCAAGCACTACCGTCGTCGAGCATAGGCACATTACTCGACGACACTACTTTCCGCCTCGCTGCTTCTCTACGCCTAGGCGCTCCATGTTGTTCTCCTCATAGCTGTCACTGTGGTGAAGTTGTCAACAACCTTGGACACCACGGCCTGTCATGCAGTCGAAGTGCAGGCCGTTTTGCACGGCACGCGAACTTAAACGACATCATCCGACGAGCTCTTGTCACCGTCGGCGTTCCAGCTTTATTAGAACCTAATGGTTTGGTACGCGACGATGGCAAGAGACCGGACGGCATGTCTTTGTTTCCATGGAAGATGGGTAAGCCCTTAGTGTGGGACGCAACATGTGTCGATACACTTGCGCCATCCCATCTTCCTAGCTCGTCGTGCTGTGCTGGGGCTGCCGCTGCGGCTGCAGAGAACCTCAAGCGGCGTAAATATAGTAACCTTATTGGTAACTATATTTTCGAGCCGTTTGGGGTTGAAACTCTAGGACCGTGGGGTCCGAGTGCTCACAGCCTTTTTAAGGAAATATCAAATCGCTTAGTTGACACTTCCCGTGACCCAAGGGCTGGCTTTTACTTTGGCCAAAGGCTTAGCGTTGCCATACAACGTGGCAACGCCGCCAGTCTCTTGGGTACATTACCAGTTGACAGCGTTGAGGAGGAGTTTTTTGACGCCATTTTTTAAGTTAGTTAGTTAGTTAGTTACTTTAGTTTATTTTAATTTATTAAAGTATTACCCCGAATATTAAATTGGGATCAATAATGTAATCATCTATTAAAAAAAAAAAAAAAAATATATAGTGAAAACTGGAAAAAAAAAAAATACAATAAGATAAAAGTTTTATTTAAAAAAAACAGAAATTTATAATATATTGTTAAGAAAATCTTCAATGTCATAAAACATAAATGTTCTTTCAGCCATTTCAATAATCTGTTTTTAAATGAATTAATATTAAATAACAATTTTATTTCTTTTGGATACTAAACTTTTCGCATAAGTACTTGGCTAATTTAGCAGTATCCTGCAATACAAGTCTTCATGGATCTCTATTTCGAGAGTTCAATTGATAGGCTTTTTTGAATTAATCCCTTTATTCATTAACTTTCTTATTTATTACATTTTTAAATATTTTAAAAAACAAAAGTACTTAAACAAAACATTTAAAAATATAAAAATTGTAGCCCACCGGCATCGGGAACAGGGTCCAGGCTGCCGGTACATTTTCAATTTCTAGTGCAGACAGAAATGACATGGATAATCGACCCGTGTGAAACTGAAAGTCTTATGTCATTCAATAATCTCCTTTAGTATTGTGTAATGTATTGTTTGGCCCACTATCAGTACTTTAAGAACACACTTGTCATGTTGATATCTCTGCATAAAGAGAGCCATTCATCATTTTATCACTAGGTACACTTACTTAACTACAATGAACAACACCTATTATGTTGAAAACACGTTTTTACGAAAATTATTTTGAAATTATCTGAATGATTTGATATATTATTATAGATCTCAATTGTTGATTCAGCTGAGAAGCATTGTATCGTGATTCATAAAGCTTAATCCAAAAAGGTTATATTTATTTCACAGTACATATACAGCCATAGTTTTTTTTACCCTAAACTTAGTGTTGTCAAACTGGGCTCTGAACAAAAATAGGTAAAAAACAAGTAACTAAAAATTAAAACCATTTAATTTAACACTCTTAAAAAATATAGTTACAAGATGATAATTATCACTAACATGATGACAATAAATATTATTCATGAAAAAAACACAACACAGGTCACAACGTGTTTTAAAACCAACTTAATCTTAAAAATCCCTTGGACAAACATAATTTAATACTTGGTTACGGGTGCTTTCGCAACGTATGCCTTGATTTGAGGGACAGCATACACGTTGTCAATAACTCGCTGGAAGGCAGGGTACTTCTTCTCGAGGTCAGGAATCCGCGTGATCATCTTCAGGTAAAGAATTGTACCCGTTAGGACAAAATCTGCCCATGTCAACTGTAAACAGAAGATTTTAAATTTTAATATCAAGAACATTGGGAGTGAGCTGATATGTTAAGAGCTGATCCGATGACTTGTATGGGATCAGAATTTTGGGTTTCAAAAAGGATGAATGAAAGAGAATTGCATGCCTCAGTTGAATTGCAATTTTAATGATGTGTAAGTAAGAATAATTTGTCTTTAGATTGACAGATAGTATTCAGCTGCATCCAGTCAGGCTGGAAACCGACATCGTTGAGAAAGGGCTAGGCAGATGATGACGATCTTACAAACAAGGCCACGTGTGATGGTAGCAAATTGTTTTAATTTTGAACATTCAGTACCTTTCCAAGAGCGAGGTGACCGTTGTTCTCGTTGATGATAGTGCTAAGCTGCTCCAGGTAGTCCGGGAACACGTTCTTGAGGGCATGAGCATATTTCCTCTCCTTCACAGCTTCGTCGGTTTCGTAGTATATATCTGAAGCCTCTGTGAATATAAACGAAGGATCATGTCAGTGTGGAGATTTTTTTTAAACAAGCCAAACATACAATGGGAAACAATATTTAATTTTGGATGATTACAAAAAAGATTTAGGAACTTATATTCTCAGGATAGACGCGTTTGAAGAATGACGAAGTGAGCCAACCTCAGTGAAATGGGATGAGGTTAGGTAAAGACAGTGCCGGATTTAGGGCAGGGCAACAGGGGCATTTGCCCCGGGCCTCCACAAGGAAGGGGCCTCCACAACTTGGTTAAGAAAAAATTACATCCTTTGTGTCCATGAATCCATCAAAGAGTGTTCAAACACCCCCCGAAATCTCGGACATTTATAGAGAAACCAACCTATCCCAGGCGGAATAGTACAATTTTCGAGCTCGGTTCGCTTGCTAATACATCCTAATCATATGCTTACTCAATTCAATAATATATTAGTTGACACATTTACTCCTTTTCTCATTTCTGAATGAATGGACAAAAAAGAGAACCTAATTTATTCGAAGAGGGTTGTGCGGTTATTATGTTACACCTTGTTTATATATTTTTTTTCGTCTTCCCAAAAAAAAATTCAGTGCCTCCACTTCTAGGTTGCCCCAGGGCCTCCACACCTATAAATCCGGCCCTGGGTAAAGAGAGGGAGGACTCGCAATAACAAAGACTGGTTATATTTTATGGATGTATGAAGAGTGACAATCCGAACTCGCTCTTGCTGGATTGACTGAGGAAGGCGAAATATAAGAGGGGACTGGAAGAATACAAGGTGTAAACAGACCCTTCACGAAGCCGTCAACCAAGCATTCAGTACATCAAACTAAGTAACTCTACGCAAAACTTATTGCTGGGAAACGACTTTTTTTTTGGGATGAAAAATCACGTTTTACGGAAAAACTCAACGTAACGCACCCAAAACTTAGTGCTGATGAATGCTTTGAATAGTAAACGGGTCATGGAGTTAATTAAAGTTAAATTAAAAGTTGTATTAAACAAACTTGTGAAAAAATTTGAAGATTGACCTCCAATATCTCCGTAACTAGAAGGTTCCCAGATATGGTTCAGAACAAAAAAATGATCGCAATGATGGGGAGAACAAGTCCCTTTCGGCTTCGTTAAGGGTCTTTTTACACCCTTTATAAGGCAGACGTTGATGATATGACCTTTGTTGTTACAAATGTATTAAGAGAAGATGAATCTTACTTAGCCGGAATTCGTTGAACAAGTCGATGTTCTGGTCGATCTCCAGGGCTTCCTCGAGGGTGTCTCCTGCCAGGCCGACCCTGCGGGCGAGGTACCGTGCGATGGCCAGGCTCTGTGCGTACCGCTTGCCGTCCATTTCCAGCATTGGCATGTATCCGAACTTGGTCTCTGAAAGTCAAAATATATCACATGATTAAAGAAAGTAATAAGTCTTGTGGATTGTGTGAAACTGTCTTGTTGCCCTTGTCATCGTAACCGCACCTGTTGAGAATGAGGACCTGATGGATTCGGTCAAAAGGTCCCAATTCGGACAAAATTTTCTTGGGTCTTAATCATTTGGAGTTTTTTTGTAGCATCCAAAGGTCGAGTTTGTTTTCGGTTCATTGCAAAAGCTTCGACCCTATTACGTGAATAAATGTATCATTCCCTCTAGGCTCCATGTCGATTCTCGCTATGTCAACACGTGAAAAAATTACATATGTTTTAAAAAGTTTACGCTTGACCCAAAGGTTGGAAAAGTACACTTAAAAAAGTACACAAAACTTTGACACAACGTTCTGTAGTTTCTGCTAAACCCATGGAAAAAAGGCTTAAGTTTATGTGTACGGTACCGTATGTTACATGTATAGGGGTTTTAACCCGTAGTATAGAGTTAATCAGCCTATAATAACGGATCACGCACAAAGAAAAATTTTTGTACATAAAAATATGCAAAAAAAGTGACGGTTTCATTTTGGTTAATCAGTAATATTTAAATGGTTAACCCATACATAACAAGGGTTAACCCGTATAATGACTAACCAAACATGTGGCTAATAGGTCCCACCGGTTAACATTCTAATCCGATTAATCGGTCCCTGAGATTCTGGGAAAAAACACGTGATGTTGATTTTGTTGTGTGACTATGTTATCTATAAAACTATTTTGATTTATGATTAAATTGCTACAATACTATCTATCATTCAATCTGTGCCTTGAGTATTTATTTACCGTATGTAATCTTCGATGAAATATAAATAATATACTGGATCGAAATAGATACGCATGTAATTAGCTAATGTTGGTATCTTATCGGATCTTATCTATGTAATAAAAACGAAACTACGTAAATTCAGGCAAAATCATTCATCCTTATTTGATATGTAAAGAATTTATCGATCATTGTTTTTGTTTGCATCTAAACATACATGTATACTTGATATGTGTTTACATGGTAACAGTCCAACCAAATGTTCTGATTTTGTATTTGCTGTTAATCTACTAGCTTACCGAGGACTACAGTCTAAGAATTCTACTCCTCTGTAGACCACTTTTCGAGAGCGGTCACGGCGCCCTCATCCTTCCTAACATTGCGGCAACGACCGACTAGCCGAGAGCACGTATTGACAGTATTTTTTTATTCATATCTTATAGAATATAACTAAACTATTCGATATAAAAAAACTTTTACATTGTTAAAAAAAATGCTGCAGATTTTTTCAAAGTTTATGTATACTTATACTTTCCAGTATACTTCCCATTGTCGAATTAAGGGTGAAAAGTCCATTCAAACCAAAACACTCACGGAATTTGTGGACTTATTGGTTTCTTTAAGAGCGTTCATCCAAAAAGTTGGCAATATTATTATACAGTAATATTGTCAAATTAATCAAAACAGCGAAATATTTGACAGTCATTTGTGACGTTGCCCACTTTCTGTATAAATGCTCTTAAGATGTTTTCCTTCGCCGTTTGGAGAACAATGATTATGAAAAACATTGCACAAAGTAAAATGCCTATCACTGACATCGAAGAAGGAACAATTTTGGAGAAAACGTATAGAAATATTAGTCTGAAATGGCTAACCCATCCTGAGCAAGCGTGGTGATCAACGATCGTGCATTTCTGTTTGAGTAGAGGCCTTCATCCAGCAGTGAGCAAAAACGCTGTCCGAGTTGAGAAACAAATACTTTGAAGATATAATATAAGATTTTGCACAAAAGAAATCCCGAAAGAAACCAGTGCCGTAATGGTAACCAATACAAACCAACAGCACACTTATCTAATTAATAATATTTGTATTAGATTTGTACCAACTTGAAGTACTTGGAACTTGTAAGCTTGAAGATACTTAGATGCTGTTACTAAACTAGGTACTTACTTGACTTAAAATCCGCCCACTCGGTATAGAAGTCAACGCGGTAGTCCTCGAATTCTATGCCTCCATACACCATGAGAAGACGGGACTGCTCGCCCAAAGCCTTCGACTTGAAGTAGTAGAAAGTGGGTTTTGACTTCGACATGATTCTGGAAATGTTATATTCTGTATAAATATGTGAAAGTATGTGCCACTGGATAGGTAGTACAAAAGGGGGGACCATTATAATTCCCCCTCTATTTGTACATTGATAATTATCATTTGTTGAGCAGGTGATTTTGAGGGCCAGTCAAGGTTATTTCCTGACTGATAATAATTTGGAAGAGTACACTGTAAAACACCCAATAGTCTTCAGTGTTTGTATATTAGTAATTCGACAACAAGCTGTGTTATTTCAACGCTTTTTCTGGAGAAAGGTGGAAATTAAAAGGTGTTATTTATTAATATCAATAAGTACAAAATTATGTCACAGTTCATTCATCCGTTTGCAGGTGAGATGTTCCACAGTTTAAAAAAAAGAGTAGAGGTAATTCTAACGGCTGCAGTTGATGACCAAAATAAGGATAAAATATAGGTAATACTCCTTACACCTCCTTTTTATAAAATAAATAAAGAAAATCTTAATTGACTAGGTACATTTGAAAGCGCCAAATAGTCAATAGAGTTTGTTTTTAATAGGTGCGTTTCTTTACCATTTTTGTGTGTACATAAACAATGAATAACTCTAAAACAAAAACCAACTTACGATTTGTTTTTTTTTTCTAAAAAGAGGCTTCTACAGGTGTTTTCAACTCCGTGACCACACAAACACTGACGGAATGCCGCTCGCCGGCCGGTACAAATACTAAAAAGGTCGGGACTGGCCAAAAGCAACAAATTCCGATAAAAAGCAAGTCATTAATTGATAAAAAATCGGCGCGTCATCACAATCGACATGATTCATTACATAGTTACCGCAGACGTAAGTTCTATTGAATATTATAATTGTCACGAATGATTCCTTTAAAAATGTCTGAAGGTATTACTGAATAGGCACTAATATGGACCGTGATCAGCAAAAAGGTGTAAGATGGAATAATTATGTCGAGTTGTGCTTGCGCGTAATGGAAAATGGAACCTCCGGTAACAGTCACAAATTTAAAAAAGCAGCTGTTCCATACATTCTTATCACGAGTATTGCAGATATTTTTTATGAAACAGCTGTTTTTTTTTAAAGTGAAACAGAGATGTCACGTAGTACCTAGCTGCTCCAGTCAAGCGAATGCCTACAAACCGCCCTCTCCTCTCTCTTATTATGTACCTACTAAAATGAATGAAGTACTCTCAGCCATTTTAGAGGTCAGCTGTTTTTCTTGCTTATGTTTAACCAGTATATTAAATACTAGAAAAACTTGTGAACAGACTATGTAAACGAGTTTTAAATCAGACAGAAACCCACAAGAGAACATTACACATACTGCCTTTATTTTATATTTGCAGTAACATAATAACATCTCGCCTGTAATCCCCGAAGGCTTGTGTGGAGGTATCTAATACCTACACCAACATTTCGCCAATCCCACTGTAATAGGGCGAGCCTATTGCCGTCAACCGAGCACAAATCGAGGCTGTTACTGAAAAAATCTTGAAGGAAAAACACCAGTTATTGCTGTGGTTATTTACCCATATAATGGTCCTAGGTATATTTAGTGACGCCAATAGTCATTAACTTCAGAGAAAATAGTGTTATTTGAGGCGCGGTAGGCGTGCCGGCACTATTTTTGGCCTAATTAGAAGAGTGCTTGGGCAGCGTAGGTAGTATCACATTCGAGAGCGGCAATCACCATCCACTATTCCACTAAGTGGAAAAGTAAGGGTATATTATAAAGTAAATAACAAAAATAATACCCATGTGTTAGGAGGCGCTCGTGGCTAAATAATAACAGCCTAGCCTAGGTTGGTCTGTGGATGGGTGACCACCCATTACATACCGAGTTTCCTCCGTGCCTCGGAAAGCACGTGAAGCCGTTGGTCCCGGGTGTCATTTGTAGATCATTGACAGTCGTTAGGTAGTCAATGGCCCAAAAAAGTCTGACAACCAGTCTTACCAAGGGGTATCGTATTACCCAGTACTAACTGGGTTGTGGTCAGATAGGCAGTCGCTCCATGTAAAATACTGGTATTCAGCTGCATCCGGTTAGACTGGAAGCCGACCCCAATGTATTTGGGAAAAGGCTAGGCAGATGATGATGTTACACTTATAATAGAAAAGGCTAGGCAGATGATGATGTTACACTTATAATAAAATGGTTCTTATTTTTGGCCCATGGCAGAATTTTATTATACCTGCCGCACGGGTGGATCTCAAGATTTAGCAACGGTTGGCGAGGTCAGTCTATGGACCATCCATTACATACAGACTCCTCCGTGACTCGGAGCTACGGGGTTCTAGGTTTCAGGAAGGCGCTCCATGCTAAATGTCCTGTTGTCAGCTGCACCTGGGTAGATTGGAAGACGACCCCAACATGGTTGAGAAAAGGCTAGGCAGACAGATGATGATGATGTACTTCATACAGTATTTATCACATGTTCAATAGCCGTAAATCATCATCATTATCCACGACCCAGTCCATTGCTGGGCTGGAGACTTGTGGGTACTAGGCCAATTTCCACAAGTTGGATTTTGAACGTTCAGCGCTAAAGCGAACGTTCAAAATCCAAAACCGTGCCGTTATTTAGGCATTTGTTATTTATGAGTCGCCTAGTTTAGTGTGAGGTTGTAAAAGATCAATGTCATGGTCTCAATCCCCCTCTCCCTCGCACCGCGCATGCGCAGCCCTACACTTCCGCTTATAGTCCAACATCGTAGTATCGTACTATTGCTAAGTACTACCTATTGCCTAGCTAGCTATTCTAATAACATTTAATTAAAAGTCATGTTGACTTCCCTGTACAACTAGCTAATCATGTTAGTAGTCAAATTGTTTGATTTGATAAGAATCTAACAATTGCCGCATGATTTCCTTAAACCAGAACTAGCAATGACGATTGATTGACTAGAATGGAAAAAAATCTAGATTCTAATAATGTATCTAAAAAGACCCTTAACGAAGCCGAAAGAGCGGCACCTTGTTCACCCCGTCATAGCGATATTTTTTTTTCTGGACCATACCTGGGGACCTCCTGTCAAACTTTATCACAAGTTTTTAATGTTATAACTTTGCTTTAAAACCTCCATGGCCCCTGTGACTTTTCACTCCAAAGTCGTTTGCCATTAATAACAGAATGCTTGGTTGATGGCTTCCTGAAGAGTCCGCTTACACCCTGTATATCTAATAGTCGGATGATCAAGCCGCATTGACACGATCAGAGTATCCTCGGACCGAGTGGACTCGGATACCTACTCGGACGAAACGACGAAGCTGCTTGCTATGATACCCTACTGCAACTTCAGTTTTGCAGATCAAGCATTTGAATAGATTTATGAATCAGACTCTTCTCAAATTGTAGTGCTTTGTAACATTTAGTGTATGGATGTAATGTAAAAGTAAGAAATATTGTCTATGGTCTCTTCCTCATGGCACGTCTAACGTAATGGATGCCGGTTCCAATAAAATAAGCGTTCTTATTTCAAGAACCCTGCCCCAAAGGTAACACGGTAGCTTGTTACCTAATAAATAAAACATTCCAACTTCTCCTGCCATTGGAGTCCAAACAAGAACAAGTCACAATTGCTTCCAAAGCCTTTTGTATTTCTGCTGACGTCTTATCTTACACTTCTTACTTAATATTATAAATGCGAAAGTTTGTGATGATGAACGGATAGATGGATGTTTGTTACTCTTTGAAGCAAAAACTACTGAACGGATTTAGATGAAATTTAGTTCACAGATAGTTTATAACCTAGATTAACACATAGGATACTTTTTATACCGGTAGTATGATCCCGTGGAACAATTATCGAACGACACGCGGGCGACGCCACGGGCATAAGCTAGTATGTCATAATTAAACTTTTCCGTAGCAGGCCATGTCTCGTGCATTTTTTATATTTAATTATTCGTTATTGCTGATAGGATGTCCCACTATCCCATGTTATTTGGGATCGCCACCAAACGTTTTCATCTTTCATTGTCCCCCTGTCAACCGTTGCACATGTACATTAACTCCTTTTAACAAGCTTTTTTTTTAAATGGATGACAATGCCAGCAATTTGGTAAGTGATGTCATTCTAAATCTAATATGGCGAACTATCACAAATGTTGTACTAGTTATTTTTTATGCACTCCCATGCTGGGTCTCAATGATAAGGGTTTGCTGAGAAAAATGCCTAATACTAATATTAATACATTTTACAATTAATACTAAACTAAAATAATATTGCAATACTAATATTATTTTCTTCATTTTAGAGCATTTAAATAAAAGCTGGTTTAAAAAAAAAATTAAGTATTTGTTTATTTTTTCATTCATATCATTTCACAATCCAAATATCTTCTTTGTTCATCATCCTCCACAATTAAACTAATTCTGCCTGGAATCCATCAGGTTCTATAAACTAGTAAAGAAGTGCGTTTGCACCTAGTGTTGCCAGATTCCTTTCCCTAAGCGGGTAGCCCAAGTTGTCACTTTTTCACCGAGCCAGCATAGCGTGTTACTCACTGTTACTTACCAGACGTATAACATAACTATATCTATATCTTCGTTCAACAATATCGTACGATTTCATACAGTAACAGTCCTACAAATAAAGTAGGAATTTGTGCTGTTTTTCTTGTCTTACCACCGTACCTAACACACGAATAGCATATCTACACACACGGGGAACATGCTGCAACTAAACATGCTAGATATTTACTAGCAAACAAGCATGCTTGAAGAGCAGCGGTGGCCCAGTAGAGCAGCGGTGGCCCAGTAGAGCAGCGGTGGTCCGGTAGAGCAGCGGTGGCCCAGTAGAGCAGCGGTGGCCCTGTGGTGGCGGTCCCGACTTACGAACAGTAAGTCTTGGGTTCGAACCCAGGCAGGCAGCATTACTTTTTGTAATTTATTTCATCACCACTGCTCGCAAAAACGGTGAAGGAAAACACCGTGAGATCACGGACATGTCCTAGAACCAAAATTCGAAGTCATGTGACATCTACCAACCCGCACTGGGCCCGCGTGGTGGATTATAGCACTAAGCATGCTTTTTAATAGGTCGTGTATTCCAGCCTTTAAAATATGTTATATTCATCATCACTCTCATAGTCACATGCGTGTCCGCATACCAATTTTATGACCAAAACAAATGATTACCTTTCAACTTTTCTGTTACTGGCAAAAAATGAAACCATCATCATTCGTGACATAACATAATTCTGTTAATTTGTATACTACAGATCGCTAGATAGTCAGTTTTGTATTCAAATGACATGTCATTTTTCATTGAAGTAGACAGGTGCTTATCAGGAATGAATTCCTCGATGAGATTTGCATTTTAATGTGTAAAGTTGACGCGAGTGGTCGTGATTTCGTGAACCCTAATGCTAATAATGAAGTCTTATATTAATGCTATACCATTCTGCTCTCGTAACTTTAATTACTAATAAATTGAAGTTACTGTGTTTTCAATTACAAGGGCTGCATGAGATCGGATTGTGGGATCGGATCGGATCGAAATAAGCCTTTTGCCTTCGAATCTAGAAAAGAAATCATAAATTAAAGTGAATCGTTAAATGTCTGCTCCCAGCCAGCACCGATGAAAATACAACTGAAATCCGACTGTTGACAGGCGATTCTGACGTTCACAGTACAGCGCCTTTCAATAAAAGTGAATAATTTTCGTTGGCCCGTGTAATGTTGCTATTTTATGACGACATCGCTGCAAAGAGCCACTACCGCAAGGAACATCTGAGTGAGTTGAATGGCGATTGAGAAGAGTACTTGTTATAGAATCAGGCGTTACTTTGACATAAATGTTATGCAAAATATTTCTTTTTAATGCCGCAAATGACCCAGGCTTGGATGCAGGATGTTCGAAAAATAAGCGTGCAGGATTAACCTAAACTATAAATAAGTTTTTTTTAAAAAGCTGTAGGTTTTGCGCTAGTAGGAACTGAGCTATTTGGTCAAGTTACTGTTAAAAGCGTATAAACAGAAAATGGGCAACGTTGCAAATACCTGTCAAATATTTCCGCTGTTTTGATTAATTTGGCAATATTACGAGTACTGCATGGAAATAAGAAATATGGCTAAATGGTGAACTAAGATATTGATTATCAAGTGCAATAATTAATATCTTAACACCGAATATTTAGTTTTAGATTTAAAAAAGTATTTAGAAACTTTCCAAATGCCTCTTTTACACCTAAAACGGTTACAACATCAAATTAAGTGTTTTAATTGTAATTCTTTATGGCAAATTAATCAAAACACCTTTCAATTTGGAGGGACAAACTTATATAATCGTTATCTTTAAAACGATATATGTTTCGAGCAGCCAAAATCAATAATATTAAGGTAGAATGAAGGTATTATGAAAAAAAATACTTTATTTGCTAAATCAAAATAACAACCTCACACTCACAGTTCAGTAAGTTACAAATAAGTAGTAAATGTAGTTACATTTTTTTTATGTGTCATTTTTGTTTGTTATGTGTCGGTTCCTACTTATTATGATTGTAAACTCAGAACTACTACGTACTAGTATAGGCTGTATTACGGTGGAACAATTTTCCTCGTTCTCTGTGATTGTACTTATGGTAGCATACTTGTGACAAAATAATCTTTTAATAGAATAAAGAGTTTTAGGACATAAAAGCAAAGCAAAATACAATAAAACTTAAATTAGGAGTAGGCAAACATACAAATAGTAAACTTGCTTTTTGTTAAGTTGTAGGTAGATGTAAAAGTTGACATAATTATAACACTAAGTAGGTAGAACATTCCAGCGTGTAGTACCAGGTTGGTCCATCTTAAGATCTTTGTTAAAATATTATGTATATGATGAGGTACCTAAAATTATAGCAAAGGTAGGAAATAGTAGATTAATGGTATTATTTTTTTTAATATGTTTGGCAGACATTGGAGACTTGGTCCCTTCATTTTGACGATCACAAGGTGCAGGTGGTTTTACAGGATGTGCAGGACAATAGATAGGCCATATCCTGCAAAGAGGCTCCACACTGACATTCCGATTTACATTGAACCATGTGTGAAAACACGTGTAATTATAGTTGCCATTACATTTCCGCTCTTAACTGTCAGACTGCTTCTTGCTAACTTCCACGTCCTCCCGAAATCCCGTCCTCCTTGGCTCGCCACAAAAGTATAACTTGTTATTTAGGTCCCAAGGGTGTAAAAAAACGAATAAATGAAAAAGAACATTTTTTTACTTGTAACACAATTCTTACATCTAAAGTTTCAGGATAATATCATTCATTACAAGATGATGAGAACATATTCAACGATAAAAATTCTAATTTTCTGCAGTTGCGTTATTAAATGTGCCAAAACGACTTACAAAAATAAAACATTCATTATAAAATATAATTTAAATATATGCTTTTTTCTGCCATGTTGTTTTTAGTGCTTTTGGTGTAAAAACTACCTAAGATAACACATTGCACGACTGCATCTATCCTTATAGTAAAGTAGAATTTAAAATTCGGTTGCAGGGGCGGCGTCGGCGTAAGCCTTGACCTTAGGAATGGTGTAAACGTTGTCAACGACCTTCTGGAAGGCTGGGTACTTCTTCTCCAGATCAGGCATCCGCAGCATCTTCTTCAGGTAGTCGAACATACCAGCCAGGACGAAGTCGCCCCACGACAACTGGAAACAGAATAAGTTGTATAATAATAACATGTATCCATTATGTTTAAAAAAAAAACATTTTGAAAACGTTCATGACTGGTCCTGTCAAATCACAAGATAGTAAGTAGGTCCATAATAATCTTGGTGGGACTCGTAAATTATTATATTTTCCACCATCGCCTAACTTCAGCCACTGCTGGGCATATGCCTCTCTATCCTTGCGCCAATTTCCACACCCAGGATCTACCTGTATGGGGCAGCAATGTCTCTCGCAGTCCTGATTGACTGACACCCGAGATAATTTGTTGCAAAATGGATAGGGGAAGCTGTCATTTTCTAGATTGTAGACGGGTAACGTGATAAAAAAAACTGCTGTTCCATACAAAAGACTTTGAAGTTCTGTTTCATACAAAAGTGCTATACCAACATGTTCTAACTGCTTTTTATAACCGACGAAGAGTTTCAATTCTGGTGGGTCTAGATTCATGTACTGAACCACTGTACAATGAATCTAAAATATTAAGCCAGGAGGGGAGTCTGTAAGGGCCTATGCCTGCCGGGGCTGCGGGACCATTCGAAAGAGATACCGCGGCCCTGGAACACAAAAAGCTGGGCAAAGAAGGAACATGGATGGGTTTTAGTCAGTAAAAGTCTGACACTCCCTCCCACTCCACCCAGAGCGGGAGGAGTTATTTGATGATTTCCCACCCGTAAAAAAAAAGGTACTTCTATATATGTATAGCTTTGCAAGTACCTTTCCGATGGCGAGGTGACCGTTGTTCTTTTCGATGATAGCGCTGAGCCTCTGCAGTAAGTCTGGGAACACGTTCTTGACATAGTCTTCATATTTCTTCTCTTTTACAGCCTCATCAGGTTCGTAATCAACGGCAGCGGCCTCTGTTAACATAAGTAAAGCATTTTAATATACGCATTCAGATAAAGGGTACATCTGATGTGAAAAATGGGATCAGTCTTCAGTGCTATTGGGCTTTTTAAAGCTATTGCAGTCGGATCACGACAGCGCAAGAACTCAAACATTTGAAATCTTCGAAGCATAAGTTGTAAATGTTATTAAAATAAGGTAGAGAATCAGCCCCTATGAATGTCCATTATTACGAAAGATATTCCTACAAAACCCTTATCCTTCAGCACTTCCTGCTCTTTTAGGACCTAAGGACAAGAAGTGTCCGAATAAACTCCGCAGCAACACATCTAACTTCGCATACGTGAAGACTAAGTATAAAACATATTTTCAAACTTTGTTTCATATGCTCGATATAAGGCCATATTCTAAAGTAGACCAACGGTTGCAAGATTTCAAAAGTTCTTCAATTTCGTTAATTGTGTGAGAAAAAACTTACTAGCACGCAGGTCGTTGAGTAGGTCGACGTTCTGGTCGATCTCCAAGGCATCCTCAGGAGATTCTCCGACCAGCCCGTACTTGCGGCCGAGGTAGCGAGCAATGGCGTAGCTCTGAGCGTACTGCTTGCCATCGATCTCCAGGATTGGCATCTGGCCGAACAAGGTTTCTGAAAATAACAGACGTAGATTTAGTTAACTTCTTCTTATGATCTGCCTACATATGTACTTCGTCCTACTGTTGCTTCCTAAGGCGCGAATTATACAGAAACGGCGTAAGGTGAAGGCGCGGCGCAGGCGAAACGAAAGAACGGCGTGCCTGCCGCGCCGCTTGAGTGTAATTCACGACACGTCGCCTACGTACATTTAGTATAAAAACGTTTTGAAGCGGCATCATGCCTGCGCCGCGCCTTCACCTTATGCCGTTTCTGTATAATTCGCGTCTAAGGTCCTAGTGACAGTCTGTCAGCGATAACTGAGGGACAAGGTAAAAATATATGGTGGAGTCCAGACTGTGCTTTGTTAAAAGCAAAAGGCTAGACTCGCCGTATCGAAGTACTAAACGCCCAGCCAAATCTCTTGCTTCGGGAAAACATTCGTCGAGGAACTAAATTACTTTCCAACGAAGTATGGTCTTTGAAAGAAAGAAATTCCTTGTATTTTGAGAGAATCGTTAAAGCAATTTTTGCTTCACCCGTCATAATTCAATAGCCGACGAAGCCAACATTAAACACAGGTACTTAGGTGAAAATCGAGCGTCCTTGGTGTGAATAAAAGAAACCGATACTTTAATAGTCATTAAGTAGGTGTTAGTCATTTTTCCATGAAACCTTCGACGTTCCAAGTCCAACTACTTAAACATTAAAGAACGATATTGATTCACCCGACAATAGACGACCTTGTAACTATATAATTCATTCAAAATAAAATATTCAATACTTGGAGACTCGTTTTTTTTCTTTTTTTTTTCTTTATTTAACCTATACCTACTGTTCCACGACTGGGCAAATTTTTCTTTATTGATTAATAATTTTATTTGTGTTAATATCTAGGTTTATGTCTTTTTTTAACTGTCGTTACAGGTAGTCAGTGGCCCAAAAAGTCTGACAACCTGTCCTACCAAGACCAAGGGGTATCGTATTATTTGTACTAACTGGGTTGTGGAAATCAGATAGGCAGTCGCTCCATGTAAAATACTGCCGGATTTATACCAGTATGCATCCGGTTAGACTGGAAGCTGACCCTAACATACCTAGTTGGGAAAAGGCTAGGCAGATGATGATGATCTAGGTATATGTTGGTGTTTTCTTTAAGACTAGGTATTCTGAGAAGAAACCAAGACAATAAAACAAATACTTTCATAATTTTATGGAAAAAACACCGAAACTAACTCAGAGGTCACACAGGTATATGTATTTTCACAGGTCCAGACATATTTTATTTCAACTCTGTTTTCCTACTTAATTAGTGAACATCTTCCTCCTGGACAGGAACTGCAGTGGCCAATCTGGAAATAACTTAACCGTTTGCGGGCCCAGGGTGCCCGCTGTAGAAATAATCTGGCCAAATGGGGTATCATCGACCCGTCCCAAACACAATGTCAGTGTGGAGCCCCTCTGCAGGATATGCCCCACCTCCTTTCTTACCCATCCTGCACAGCCACCTGCACCTTCCAAGATTTAAACGAAGCAAACGACAGAGCTGTGCAGGTGGCAATATACTTGGTCGGGTATAATTTGAATCTATCGACACGCAAAGAACAAGAAGTGACCCTGTGTAAACAGCTGACTACAGATGCGCTATTTTATCAACCACCACATGTATTTGTATGATTATCTAATCAGTCATACACATTCGACCATACACGACTATTCTATCAATAGTACAAACATATGAACCGAATAACATACAAAAACTGCGACCAAGGTCATCGTCAGCCGAAACGAGAAACATTATCAAACTGTTTGTGTAAGTATGCACATGGTGGCATAAGCGGGCGGGCAGCGGAAGCGTTTTTATACCCAACATTCAGGATTTATTTTTTAATGTTGGAATATCACTGACTTACAAGACACGTTCACACCTTTTATCATTATCATTCACCATCCTTTATCCTAATTTACTTGGTATCGGCATAGAATAATGTCTTCTTCACATGATTTATGTTCTTTGTTGTTCTTAATTTTCACACTATAGTCCTTTCAATTTATTTTACCACCCTTGCATCGCTATCAAAATCACAGTGGACTTTATCCCCGTAATAAGGTAGTTTAGTTATTAGGTTGCTATCACTGACAAGTGTATCAAAGCTTTTGTGAAAATAAGGTTGCTGTGAATCTGCCCTTGTTAGAGGTAAAATAAGTGTGAAACGACTGTAATAGAGCAGCTATCACTTGAAATTTGACAGTTTTTCTAAACAAAAACATGTTCAGACTTTCAAAACCCGAGCCAACTAGTATAATTTTTGAGCCAACTTGAAAGTATTTGCAAGACTAAAATCGCTTCCGCTTGACAATGTGTCCTAGACTTTAGTAGCCGACCTTGACGCGAATGACTGGAAGTACTCGCGAAATATCTAGGTACCCACTATTGTAACACGACACAATTGGTTCCAGCCAGGCGATTGCAATTGCATGACTGACTACCTACATTGGTGCCATTGTATTATATTGAATCTAACTACTATCAGCGCTGTTATGCTGTTACAGGATGACTGAACCAATTTGCCATTCATTCTATCTAGCCGTATAACCTAAACTGCGGTCTAAACGATTTTGTAAAGAACGATGAAGTTTGATTATATAATTCCATAGATAAAATGGTTTTGCTCTTGGCTAAATAATAACAGCGGCTCAGGTCGATGTTCAGGTTAAGCCGTGCTTGCGGCTGGTGATGATGTTAAATAAAATTATTTTGATAGTAACTTCGGAAAACTCTATAACTCGATTGCGTATCTGAGCCATAAATAAAGACAACTTTGTTCTTTGTTCAGATAAAAAACTCCCCGAAAGGAAATGCATGATAGCCTGCTGTCGGGTAGGTACCATCTTTACTGGCTACTGTATAGTTTGAACGCGTTCATAATCGGGCTAAGCCATAGCAAAAAGGTATATTATTTTTAGGCATAATATTTTCCTAGGTCTAATGTCAATATCACAGTACTTACAAGTAGGTACAACAGCACGTTGCACTCTAGTTTATAAAACTGTAGATAACACTTCTGTTAATAACTTCGGTAGAAAACTAGGTATGATACTACTACTACTATTAGAAAAGCATAGTAAAACTGATAACACTTGTTTCACTATGCTTTTCTAATACCAGGCCCTGCAGTCTGGACAAATGTAACGACAAAAATCGGTCGTTAAGTGTAATCGATGTCGAATTTCTTTAATAGATTTTCAACCTTATGCTCTCGAAATAAAGTAGAAAATCTATTAAAGGAATTTGACAACGTAACGACTTAGCGACCGGTTTTTGTCGCTATCTAATGTCGAGACTGCAGGGCCAGCACGCGTACCATGACCACTGTAGAAACGGGTTTTGTCGACGGAAGAATCGACAAAATGACAGATCAACTATCATTTCGGTGGAATGTGATGTTTAGGTCATAATGACAGCTAGCCAATATGAACCAAAGTTGAAGTCACGACCTAAAACGACTGAAAATAATCTGGATTTAACTTTTACAACGACTAGAAATTGTTGATCTTGGCTTTGCGGATGATGTTAGTTTATAACTAAACTAGCGTCCCGCCCCGGCTTCGCACGGCTGCAATATACATATAAACCTTCCTCTTGAATCACTCTATCTATTAAAAAAAACCGCATCAAAATCCGTTGCGTAGTTTTAAAGATCTAAGCATACATAGGGACAGACAGACAGACAGCGGGAAGCGACTTTGCTTTATACTTATGTAGTGATGTAGTGATGTAGTGATATTGAAACGTAATAAACTATATGGGAGGCAGCTGAAGTCATAAACCCTTAATAATATTATACATATTATAGAAGTAAAGTTTGGCTGTAGTAGTAATCTCCGAAACTGCTCATCAGATTCCAAAAGACAGACTGTTTACTTATTATCCTGTTAAAATAAAACAGTTGAATTCGACGCGTTCGAAACCGCGAGCACAGCCAGTACTTTATCCCCCCTAGGAATTCGTTATCAACACATCTGCTGATCTGCACGTGACATGTTCAAAAACAAAAACTAGGTATTTCCACACGAGTGCCTAGCAACAAAGCCAGTCATCTCTTTATAACCTAACTAGCTGTTTCCCGCGACCTGCGTCCGCGTGAAATTATAATAATATTTCACCCCAAAAAAAAAGTCGTTCCCCAGCAAAAATTTTTGCGTAAAGTTACTTAGTTTGATGTACAGAATGCTTGGTTGACGGCTTCGTGAAGGGTCCGTTTACACCCTGTATAGCCTATAGAGCCTTTCTCGATAAATGGACTATCCAACACTAAAATAATTTTTCAATTCGAACCAGCATTTCCTGAGATTAGCGCGTTCAAACAAACAAACTCTTCAGCTTTATAATATTAATAAGTATAGATAAGCCACCAAACGATGTAGGTGCGACGTACTTATCTTATCTTGGGTAACAACTGAATTAAGACACATATTATGACATATGTACCATGATATCTTATCACACACGTGTAAAAAAACAAGAAATAAAAGTAGGTATACTTAATAAAATGTATCTTCGTTTTATCTAAGTATTGTTCAGATTGTTTCACAATGGGGGTCAAAAATACACCCGTCATCATTATTTTTGTAAACATACATAAACTCACGCCGTTTCCCCATGGGGGTTGGCAGACACCACAGAACGCCACCTGCTACGACCCTTACATACTCCATTCGCCTCGTTCACACATCTGGTCATTAGTTTGGTATCTGCTCCTAATCTTATACAGGGTGTAAACATACCCTTCACGAAGCCGTCAACCAAGCATTCTGTACATCCAACTAAGTAACATTACGCAAAAAAAATTGCTGGGAAACGACTTTTTTTTTGGGGTGAAAAAATCACGTTTTATGGCAGGACTCAATGTAACGCATTCAGAACATAATGCTGATGGAAGGATTGAATAGTACGGGGGTCGTGGAGGTGTTTAAAGTAAAAATCTTACTTTACTTTCGACTTTTTCACAAGTCTTTTTTTTTAATAGAAAAAGTCGGAACTTTGACCCCCAATATCTCCGTAACTAGAAGGTTGGTCTAGCTAGAACAAAAAAAATATCACATTGACGGTGAGAATAAATGCCTTTCGGCCTCGTTAAGGGTATTTTTACACCCTTTATATAAAATCTCGTGTCACGGTGTTTATGGTCGCACTCCTCCGAAACGGCTCGACCGATTTTTATGTATATTTCGTAGATATGAGAATAGGTCGTAAAGTATATTTCACACCGCTAGGTTGTCAAATTCTAAATTAACGCGAGCGAAGCCGCGGGCAAAAGCTAGTATCTAAATACGAAAGAGGTTTTGAACTTTCTCACAGACAAAATAATAAAACAAAATTAGATACAACGAGAACAACAAAAAAATATAAAATAAACTTATTTAAGACATTTCATAAACTAAATTGGTCCTGTACGAGGCCAAAATCCTGTATCTCCACCAAATAATAGATAAAAAATTAAATTAAACTATCTATAACTCGAGTAAATAAAGACAGAGGGTAATTAATTAAGGAAGTGAAGTGATATACTAATAAACGTAGCGTGAGCTTTAAGGTTGCGTATCGTTCCGTCTCGACTAGTCCTCACTTATGCGGCAGCGAGTGCATGTACAATTAAAGTAGTTCTACTTACTGATAATTTGGTGGTTTTATTCTAAACCCTAACTAGTATTTCGATTGAACACCACAACTTAATCTAATCAAGCGCTATCATCAGTAAAAGTGTTCATAATCTTCATGTAAAAGGCCTTTCTATCCAACTGAACTGATACCGGCAATGAACAAGTATTACTCATACTTGAGAAAAAAGATAGCTTTGACAAACAACATTGACCCCTATCTGCTTAGTAACAAGCACTCTGTTTGATAACTTGAAGCAAGCATTGTTCTTGTCTTTCTAGGATGTTGATACACAGTTCCCGTTGTACAATAGCTGCTTGTTTTGTGACCTACCCGCTTTCTTTATATCAACACTTAGACATGATTCATGTCTTCGACTGTAGACCGACCGCTTTAATCAGTCCTCGCGAAGGTATCAATTTAAATGGAATATTCTGTAGGTTGATCATGTATTGGTTCAATTAGTATCGTAATACCTACGTAGATTATGGTTGTTTTAAAAAAAATACCTTGTGGGATATTGTTAAGACTTTGTGGACGCTTAATGTGCCTTTGATGGGGCAAGGCGGAGGACTCGTTAAAGCGGTAGGTCTATAGTTTAGAGGGTCTGTACTTGTTTGGAAAATAACTTTTAACGGATATTGTTTTGAAGGTTTAAATGATTTAATTTGACGTACTTGCCTAAGGCGCGAATAGTCTTCTCGTCTGACCCCAACAGAGCTGGCTACAATACAGAACAGGGGGCTTCCTATGACGACTTAAAGCAGGAGTCATTCCAGTGTAGGAGACAGAGCTATACAGGTCGTGTAGCGCCATCTCTTTCCCACGTCAGACGTCATGGTAGGCCACCAGCTCCTGTTTGTAATAAGGTCTTCTATACTACGTTTCCTTCCCCTTCGGTCTACTAGACTTGTATACTTCCGAAGGAATATTTTAGCGCTCTTTTTAATACAAGCGCTGTAGTTAATCAAGTTTATCACCCTACGCAAAAATGAAAACCCTTGAGAATCCGAAATCTTTCGACCAAAATAAATCTCCTAAATTACATCTAATCTACCCATATAAAGGGTGTAAAGACCCTTAACGAAGCCGAAAGGTACTTGTTCTCCCAGTCATTACGATCATTTTTTGTTCAAGGCCATACCTGGGAACCTTCTAGTAACAGAGATATTGGGGGTCAAAATTCCTCCCGTCCCCTCCTGCCTCCTTCCTTCCTGTTTTTATTAAAATCCATGTTCCTAATATAAGATTTTTACTTTAAATACCTCCACGACCCCGTCCGTCATCCATCAGCACAATGTTTTGAGTGCGTTACATTGAGTCCTACCGTTAAATGTGATTTTTAACCCCAAAAAAAAAATTGTTTCCCAGCAATAATTTTTGCGTAAAGTTACTTAGTTTGATGTACAGAATACTTGGTTGACGGCTTTGTGAAGGGTCTGTTTACATCCTGTATACTCAGAACCAAAACCAGCCGTATCCGACACCGACACGATTGTTTTTCTCTAAAGATTTAAGAACTGCCTCATCGTGTAGTGGTCGCAAGCGCTTCTGCTGAGCATGAGGTCCTGGGTTCGATTCCCAGGTCGGGCAAAATGTTATTGGGTATTTCCATCAGGAATTTACCAGCAGATAGGATTTTTCCCCGGAACATTATAATAGACTTAAAAACTTAACTGGTACACCTCTGCCGACCCCTACGGGAATTACCGGCGTGATCTTATGTTATGACTTATGAAGGCCACCCCACTGCTTCTCAGGGCGCTACCTACCGGGTCCAAAACTATCCTATCTTTCAAGCCGGACCCAACAAACACATTCGCAAAATTTCTTTGAATTCGGTAGGGTTGCTTCGGAGATTAGCGTCTACGTACATAGTGACTACGTGATCTATATGTTAATAATATGTACTAAGAAAGATAGTTTAGGGATGGTATGTATTTTGTATCGTACATTTTCTACTATACATATCGCGTTTGCGACCAAAAGACATAAGTAACTCAAAAATTTAGATTTTTCGATGTTTTTTGTATTTGCATATAAAATTAACGAAAGTACAATGAGTATTAAATGAAGTTACGAAATACGTTAAAATAAACCTTTAATTTTATGATAAAAGGTTTCTACGGAAAAAATACTGGCAATTAATATTAAAAAAACGCTGACCGGTATTTCTTATTTTTCGAGTTATTTTATTTTTGTCGCAAACAAGCGATATACCGAGGTATGTACTAAAAATGAGTGCCGTATACGAGTAGGCACGACGGCCAATCAAGCTATACAAAACCAGTTTATGCGGATCTCATTGTATAAGAAATTTATACAAAGCGAGGCCAAGTTATACTGGAAATGTACAGCTTCATGTGCCGCCGTGTGTACAATAGTCACCTTCTTTATCAGCATGGAAATCCGTAGAAACATATAGGTACGTCCAGAGGCGTATCTTGGGTGGGGCAAGTGGGGCACGTGCCCCGGGCGCCTTTCAAAGGGGGGCGCAAAAATCGCCAATTATTAAATTTTAAAATCAAAATACTACGGTTTCATATTAGACTCGACTCCTGATCTGGCACATCGTGAGCATATGTCAGAAGTAGTGACATACATAGGTAGAAGTTGATTTTGAATCTGTCTGCATTTAGAGAGTCCTTTCTAGGTTTCATCCAGATAATTCAAAAGGAACCTGGAAGTTTAGTTGTCGAAATACAAATACAATATATAAATATTTACATTTAGTTATCATTCATTGACTCGAATTTGCCCTGGCGGTTGAGAGAATGTCATGCTCACTCAAATATCTCGCTGATGGTGGCGGGTGTGTCGGATCATTTAGTTCCCTTCAAAATGGTTGAGTTGAATGGTGCTGATCCATGCGTCATGTTCGTGAACGGGCGCTGTCAGTTGGGACTGGTCGTCTCTTAGCTGCCACGGTTTATTTTAACTACTTTGTTTTTAAATTGTTGATCTAATCTTTTACTCTGGACGGTCTTAATGTGCACGTCTGTCTACATCGTTCTCACATATATGTATTATCTCAACATGAATGATGTAACCAAGATCTTGTAAAATGTTTGATTGAAAAGAGTGTCTATGGAGTTTCTTGCCCATTCTTCTCCATAGAGATCTACGCCTTGGAATGGGCAACTACAGTACTTTCATAAGTTATTATGTCTTATGTCTGGGACTGTAGCTTCGCCTTCTTTGTTTTTCTGACATTCAAAAGTGCCAGTAATGGTCTAATTGAAATAAATGCTTTGAGTTTGAGTTTGAGTTTGAATATATATAACAGCTGAGAAAAGACGACATGGATCTACAGGACTGTCGTTCAAAATTTTAATTTTAAATTGTGAACGAAGGCTGGGCACCGAACTGTAGTTCGCCAAAGAATAAACGAAAAGAGTAATCTGGTAATATTTGTGAATTGCGATAATCCTTCACTCAATTTAGTCGGTGTACATGCAGCCAAGCCAGACACAGTAATGGTCGCTTTTTCGAAACTATTGAAATTCTTTGCTCATTCCACTCTATGCTGGGGAATTTAAAAAAAATTGCGTGCCTATGGTTGTAAAATCAGCGGCCTAAAGTAGATGGAGTGCAAGGGTTGAAGCAGTAAAGCCAATCCACAAATATCTTGAAGATATGCTGAACCTTCTCCAAAATATGACAGACAATAGCGATAGCGAAACAAAAAGTGAGACCAGACTTCTTCATAATCGCATGTTATCCTAGGATTTTATGACGTCGTCAGGGTTCTGGAACTATGTATTCGCGTCCATTGACCCTATCCAAAAGCGACACAAGAAGCCAAGTATGAATTTCCATAATGCTGCCTTGGACACCCTCCGAGACAATTTTTCAAATGAAAGGAAGAGATTAGTTAATGAGGCATTAAAAAGACGTGTATTCAATTTTGTCAGGAATGGGATGTAGCCACGAAAAGGGGTCGAAGGCGAAAAAATTTTTGGCTGGAAAGAGTGCATCGGACGCAGGGTTGTCCGCTAAAGAACAAATGCAACAAGTAATGAAGGGATCACTGGATCGCATTGTGTGAAATGAGTGAAAAGTTTACTCGTTTGCATGAAACTGACGCCAGATTTGCATTTCTTGTTGATGTTAGAACACTGTGTTACGACACTGATGACTGCGACGGTTTAAAAATAAATGTAAAGAATTTTGAGATTTCTATAGTGGCGATGTTAACGGAGGACAGTGATATTGGATGTTCGAATGCTAATATTGACAGGAAAAAACATTAACCTGAAGAAATCTAAAGAACTACTTGAACTTATTGTGCGGTAAGGGGAGTATTTCTGCTTACAACAGTATCCATCGCAACTTGCGACCCCCTACATTGGGTCAAGAAAGGTTATGTGACCTAGCTTTGCTCAATGTAGAGCGAGAAGAGTACTAATTTCGAAAACATCCTCGATATGTTTGCGACGCGGAAGGCCAAGAAGGTGCAGTTGTAAACGCAATTGTAAAGATTTTACGACTTTCGTTATAAAAAAGAAAATAAATGTTTTCTATTTTGTATGTAAGATTAATGATGGTTTTTATTTAGGTATTAGTTTTATGTTAAGATAATCTACGAAGGGGCGCAACTATGGTGCGTGCCCTAGGCGCCATTTTCGGTTGGTACGCCTCTGGGTACGTCCCCCCTATCTCAAGTGTAAGATAGGGCGGCCCCGTTCCTTAATTAAACATACAATCATAACATCTAATACAGCCAATGAAATACAGTCACTGAATTACCGAACTATTGTCATTTCGTAAAACTGCTTTTGAATTTTGAAGGGACACCGTCGCTAAAGCGCTTACCACGTATTCAGTACACCATTCTGCGCCCCCCCCCCCCCCCCCCACATAGAAAATATTCGTCGGTTATAAAAAAAAACAGCTATTTCCTACAAAACTGCAATACCTACACGGTCAAAATGTGAACAAGAACAACAAATGGAACAGCTGTTTTTTTTTATTTACCGACGAAAATTGTCTATCGGCCCCCCTTCAGGCTGATGTAGGTACCTACTGAATACGTGGTCCCTTCCACCCGTATACTCAAAGCTCTCTTGGGTGCCAAACTTGCTTGTGATGTGTAGGTGTTACCGGAAGATAACAAGATCCGTTTATACATTTCCTAACCTAACCTAAAGTTTATAAATTTCCTAGGAAATTTTAGGAAATTTATAAATTTATGATCTTGTTATCTTCCAGTGACACATGTATGTCTGGAGTACTATGAGATAGCGTATGACTATCGTATCGTGATGAAGTTTTACTTAAAATAATGTCATCAAGTCTTTAAATGACTTAAAATACTTGGCTGGCTTGGCTGTGTTATTTATTTATTTAAACTTCATGTACAAAAGTGGTACATAGGCGGACTTAATGCCACAAGGCATTCTCTACCAGTCAACCTTTGGGTCAAATAGGACAGCATTGTGATGGAGTACAAAAAAATAAATAAGAAAAATACCATTTTGTTAACATAAATTGTTATGTTAAAGTAAAACAAATAAATAAATACTCACTAGGCTTGAATTCAGGCCAGTCCTCTGGCGAAATGCGGCGGTCGTCGAACTCCTGGCCGCCATACGCCAGCAGCAGACGGGCAGACTCACCCAGAGCCTTCACGGGGAAGTAGTAGAATACAACCTTCGGCATGTTTCTGGAATTTTTTAAAGTTTTAAGTGGAAATATTGCGATGTTACATACAGGTAGTGTGGCCAACCGCACTCTGAGTATTCATCTGCCTAGCCTTTTCCCAACTATATTGGGGTCGGCTTCCAGTCTAACCGGATACAGCTGAATACCAGTATTTTACATGGAGCGACTGCTACTCTAAGAGTATAGGTACTCTATTTCGCATAAGGTGTAATCTATAATCTACAAAAGTAATAGGAAATACTATAAAATTCTCTATTTATATTGACCCTGACTTAAAATTGAATTTAATAAGTGTCTGCCTGTCTTTAGCGTAAGACTTTAAAGACAACCATTTATGTTTTGTAAAAACAACCTTTTTTTTCTTTTCAAGGATTGTGAAAAATTTTTGCACTTATAGGGATCATACCAGTGCTGGCTTTAATATTGTTGTGATATCTATCTTTACTTACCACACGAGTGCAATAAAAAATAAGTTAGTTTGTACAGAAACTATAACCAATGAATGATAAATGACAAATTAAAATTCTATTGCATGCGAAAGTACGCACATTAACATAACCAAACTAGTACCGGTATTATCAATGACACAACTTTGACAACTGCGCTGCTCTGCCCAATTAGGTATTCAAAACTGGTTCCCTCGAACAATCGTCTGTCCATCGTTTCCCACCATTTTAATTTACTTAATTAGGTTGCTACCTAACCTAACAACAGCTATTGAGAGAGAATTAGACAGATTATCACAAAAAATGACAAATTAGTTACCTCGAAGGCAAGTTGTAGGTAAAGTAGGTATTATTAAAACCATAATTATTATGGTACCTACGTATTAGGAAAATCGACAAAAGTAGTACCTGCCATGAAACTAAATAATTAGTTAGAAACCGATAGCATGGGCATCCTTGTGTTCACTATTGATTCGTTCGAATCATGTTTTTACATCCAAAATAATGTTGAATACGAAAGCTATAAATAAATACGCTCCTCGTACTACCATACGTTCATGGCTTAAGGAAAACGACAGCTAATCGTCAATTTTCCCCCAAAAACATTGGATTATAGAATGAAAAGATGTGAAATAGTTTGCGGAGAATGTTTTAACAGACTTATTCGTCTTAAATTGGAGATTACTCACGATTTATTTTAGATGCTAGCAGTGGAGTCTGGTCGGCGTGGCGTCGGCGCGGATACTGACGCGTAGCCGGGTGCCGGCCGGCAGAAAGTAGTCAGCGCCATAGCCGCCATACAAAACAAACCACGACCTACGATGCGAACAAAATTATAATTGGAATTAACTTTAGCGTATACAAAATAAACCTTAAAACACCTAACAATAGGGTATACTTCGTATTAGCAAAACAACGCAAATGTTTGATCAAATGCACCAAGACAAGTCATGTGCTGCCAACATCAAGTTTTAAGCTTTAAACTAACCTCTGTTGGGTCGCATTCGATAAGACTTGCAATAAAAAAGAATAATTATGCCTAATTACCCCCTAATTGTGTCGTTTGAAGATAGTATCGTCCCGATCAAGGTTATTTTGCGTCATCCCGAACTAGTTATACCCAGATTGTACAAAAACAAGCGAAAAATAATGGAAAAAATATACCTAGTTAAGTAGGTAGGTACAGACGCCAGCACAAGCTAGTACAAATCAAATTGCTTTAATAGATTTTCAACTTTATAGGTAACTAAAGCGTTAAATTCAAAGTTGATTGGGAAAATTTAAAGAGAGTCTCGGGTAGCTTCATGTGCACCTTTTAGTCTGTACCTACTGATAGGGAAACTACGAAAGAAAAGGGATTGAATGAAAGCGTGACGGTTGACAGTTGACAATGGAAGAAGAAAACGTGTTGCGCCGACCCCAAGTTAGTAGTATCATAAAACAAGAGCAGGAAGGTGGGACTCATCAACTCATTGAATAATGTTAAGTTGCCATCCACCGGGCACAAATACAGACGTGGCTGTTACTGAGAAATCGTGATGGAAAACCCCAATCACACTGCCCGAGCGGTCCTCATTCCCTTAATGAATCAGTCATTGCGGCACCCAGATTCGAAAACTTTTTGATGTGGCGGTGACTTTGCCCGACATGGGAATCAAACCCAGGACGTCATGCTCAAACAGTGGCGCTTGCAACCACTAGACCAACTAGGACTAGGAGAATGAGCCTGTCTGGCTAGCTTATATCTCGGAAACGTGACGCTTTAGAAGATTTTGTCTCATACAAAACTTGTTTATATTGATACCAGCTATTTATATCTTCATACAAAAATCTTCCAACCGATTTCTGATCGAAAACCTAATAACAGTTTGCCCGACCTGGATATCGACCCAAGTCTATTGGTTGGTTGCGCAACCCATTGACCAACAATGCCGAAATCTTCCAAAGCGCTAGTATTTCTGAAATCAACATGAATTACCTACACTAGCACAGAAATAACATCAATTGGACAAAAGTTATAAATTGACTTTAGCTCAGCTGCTCTAGGTACTTTAAATAATACATTAGGTACATTTACATAAAATATTTATTACAAATGATCTCTCCCGTCGTCAAAAATGTTCCTTTTTGTTATGCGCCTCCGTGGTTTCATGGAAATGCAAAGTTCTTCACACATACGATAGGGAGTACTCACGGACTTCTCTGCAGGGACTTAGCCGTACTGTAACCTAATTTGCAGGTGTTATTATACAATATTGAACACTATTCTTTAAACAATAGAAGTCATTCTCGTTGAATATTAGTCATAAACAATACCACAAAATAAAATAGGAGATCCCTGCATCCCTGTCCGAATCATAGGTGCGACAAAAATATGAAATGGTTCGGATATCAAGACATTATCATTTATTGTGAAATTTAGCCAAAACGTTTACTCACAAGGACGTCGCCAGCAGTTGAGCTAGGGCGGGGCGGAGAGATGAGAAAAAAAAACGATTTTTAAGGGTTAAATTCACTATTGCCAGATGTAGCTAAAAATCTTCTAAGAATCTAAGGCCTTGTCCACATCACGTCACGACGTCGTTAACGTGAAACAGTGCAGTGTCGCGGTGTGGCACATTGACGTGACGTGGACAAGGCCTAAAATGCAAAAGCCACCTTAAAAAAACATTAGCACATCGGATTGCTTAGATTTTCTATACATATGAAGCAGAAGTTACTAATTTTGTCGAGTTATTTGAATAGTCTAGGAACGAAAAGAAAATGTAAACTCTCCACTCCAGAATAGTTTGCTATTCATAAGTCCTTTTATTCAGAAATAGTTGTTACTTAATTGACATAGGGAGACAATTTTAAGAATAAAGACTTAAGGCTCCAAGAGCCAGCGAAGCAAGCTCGAAAATTTTGGCACCGTACCCTGGACAGGTTAGAATGGTTTCGACCATACATACAGGAGTTACTTGGTCAACATACAGACCAAGTCAAGAATCAAGAGGAAGTAGGCTGCAAGAGCGAGCGAAGCGAGCTCGAAAATTTTTTACACACTACCTTGGACAGGTTACAATTGTTTCGACCCTTCATACAGGAGTTACTTGGGTGACTTATAGACAAAGATAAGATTCAAGAGAGAGTAGGCCGCAAAAGCGAGCCAATCGAGCACGAAGATTTTTTTTTTAGTTTACATCATGCATTGAATTAATACATGTAATTTGAGATCAAAATATCTAAATGCTCCATTTTTTACAAATACATAAGTATGACATAATTGCCTAATAAGGCCTCGGGGCAAAGGGCTCCTAATTTATTTCAGCCTATCAGATCATGCGTAAATCCAACAGGAGTGCCATTCCAGAGACAAAAAAGGAGTCTCTGTGATGAAAGTTTTTTCCCAGGGTGCAAAATATGTAAAGCAGTAAGATTACTCAGAGGCTCATTTTAGTCTTAAAAATATAATTGTAAGTGTGGTTCTACTGTACGCTACAATTTATTACGTAGGAACTAATTCTGTGGCATCAGGCGGGAAAAGTTATAACTTTAAAAAATCCTGTGCCCCCCTGGTGACGCCCATGTTTACTCATTTTCATTCATAATGATATTGGGGAACTTGAACTGCGCAACCTGCATAAGACATTCTACAAATGAGAAATGAGCTTTAACATATTCCATGGAGCAAGGTACATCACTCAACGCCGACAAGATGTTACATGTTTCTTTATAAACTGTTTTAATATTTTGAGGGAAATCTTTCATGGCACTAGAGTAATATTTTGAAAATTTCTTAAACGCTTTGTCTTGTGTTTCATTTAGGGGCACATTAAGAACGATATTGTCAGCACGATCAGCACAGATGACACAATCCTTGCAGACTGTTCTATAATGAATTAACAAATTTTTAGCTCGCATTAAAGTTTCTGTTGGGACGACTTCCAACCAATGGCCTCTGAAAAAGAAAAAAGATAAGATAGATATACATGTGCCTTTCTGAGCTACAGTTACAAAGTCACTGTTGTGGATGAGGTATTTTATAATAAGTAAAAATATAGGTCATATAGGTATTCTCTCTAGACCAAAAGAAGTGCAAATCAAAGATTCACTGACTCACAGCACATGAGTAGATAAACGGAACAGAGTGTAAGCTTCTTAAGAACGAGCAAAATTGTTACCTATTTTGGTAGGGTTGTCACAATAGGGTAAGACAAAACAAACAAAACATTTGTTAAATAGTTTTATTATTCAGTATGATAGAATCAAATCAAATCAAATAATTTAATTCAACTAGGCCAATTACAGGCAGTTTTGAATTGGCAAAAGACATAAAATAAAATTAGTACAAAAATAGTTATGGTGCTACAGTCCCAGTCACAAGACATAATAACTGTGAAAGTACCGTAGATACCCATTCCAATGCGTAGATCTCTATGGAGAAGAATGGGCTAGAAACTCCATGGACACTCTTTTTTAACGGACTTCCAAAAGGAGGAGGTTATCAATTCGGATGTTTATTATATTTTAAATTTGTTCGGGCGTAACTCCGTCGCTTACCAACCGATTTGAAAAATTCCTTTTTTGTTGGAAAGGGTATACTTTTAAGAAAATTATGTATTTGACAATAATTCGGGTTGAATATTTAAACTAAAAAGGATAAAAAAAAACTTTAAAAAAAATGTAACTGACTTCAAAAACAACCACAAAACAAGTTTAAAATAACCTACAAAATAAATGTTCTTTCGAAAGTCGGTGGCAAAACGTCAATGAAATAAAAAACAAAGTCACGGTACTTACTTGAATAAGTAATAGGTAATCAAATATTTACTCACCTATTGTACTCCTTGGGATAGTTAAAGTATGATATATCTTTATTTTTTCTAGTATTATTCATACACACAGTACAATAAACAACCATTATTACGTTTTACATAAAAATATTCAAGACTTGCAACTAACAAAACAAACAACGTGCGTTGCACTAACCCTGAGATTGTCAACTGGCTGTGCAAGCGTAAACCGGTTTTTTCCAGTCTCGCCGCGTACGCGACAAGCGGCCAGTGGTCACGCACACATGCCCCGCGTGCTTGTAGTAGTGCAATCGAATCGCGCGATTGTTCGAAGCTTACACTCTGTTCCGTTTATCTACTCATGTGCTCACAGGCAATAACTGTTGAAAAAAAAAGATTTACTCACATATAAGAAATGGTTAATTCAGCTCCCTTTTTCACTGGCTCTAAGGTGACCAGCGCTGCGCTGTTGCGAAGACCCACCACATAACAATTCGGTAGACAGGAATTGGCCAGGTTCCCAATGAATGGGAAATATCCTTTATTTGTGTCGTTGTTCAACTTTGTTCGACCTTCAGTGCATATTTTGGTGTGATGCTTCAGTTGTACCGGAGTACAAAACAGCGACAGGTGCATCATCACCCTGGACACTGCCTGTATGGCTGCACTCTTGTCATCAGGAGATTTTGGCAGAAATGATGTATGTGTATCCAAATAATGAATGATTTGAGCTATATAAATACATCGTTTAAACAATGCCCCATAAATAAAATGTGTGTCATAATGAGAATTCAGTAAAGAAAACTTTTCTGAACCAAAAATCTCAGCAAAAGTACTGTTTTTCATTCGATCAACACCTAAATCATTAGATGCTGTGATGAACTCATCCCAAGAGCTACACAGTTGACGAATTTTGAGAGTAGCTTTGACGGCTGGCTGAATTTCATCCACTATGATTTCTAAGATTTCACACTCATAATTATGCCCCTCCTGCATGGCTTTATCTTTGCATGTTTTGTCACAAAACATGACGTTACATCCTTCACAAGGAATTAAATTAAAGTCCATCTTGAGACAGTAGTGGCATGAAGTGACCTGATTCATAATGTGAGTTGTTGCTGTAAATGCTGTCTCTACTGCTACAACAGTACCAACAGGTATATCTCTGGTAGCAACCACTTTTGGTTGTCCCGACTCCATGATGACTTCCACATCTGACGTGGCACATGGTATGTCTGGGTTGCGAGATCCTTTGAGTTTAAAGAATTCGTCAACAAAGGGAGTGGATCTGAAACATGATTATTAAATTAATGTAAATAACAATACTTTCTGACAAATCACAAATAGTATAAGTTTAGTTGTAAACCGTGAAAGCTTAAAACAGTGTTTAACTTAATCATACTATAATTATGTATGTAAACAAACGTATTTAAAGAACTTTTAAAGAATTTGAATAATTATTTTACAGATTGCAATGAGAGTAGTTTGTATGAAAACCCAGTATTTCACTAAATTGACAACAAGTTGTGCTAATTTGATTTGATAGGAGCATTCTTATTACAGTGTGTACAGAAGTTCCCAAAGTAGATGACAGAGGGGAATAGACCGACTTATACTCACAACTGCTTGCGTACTAGCTGTTCTATCCACGTATACTGAGAGGCTACATCCCTCATCTCCTGCAGTTTGTTGACCAAGCTGTCGGGGCAGCTGAGGGCGAGGCAGGTCTCAATATCCTTGACACAAGCCGGAAACTGCTTTGTTTTCAGCAATAGCTCTGCTCTGCTATAGTAAGTCAATCTCATGGGTTCAGAATTTGGTGGAGCCCGCATTAAAGCCAAGTTGTAGCTCACCAACGCCATCTGATAGTCACCTTCGCAAAACGCTTTTTTACCTTCTATTCCAAGCTGAAGAGCTTCCGAAGAGGACTTTTCTTTTTTTTTAAATTTCAATAAATTATTATTTTGTTTAAGTATTCTTGTCGCCAGTACTACACAGTCAGCTAGGTCCTTATTGCGCAGTGCTTTGTAGACATCGTCGAAAATATTTCGCTCATATTGCTCATGTGATGGTAGATGTAGCATTTTGATCAGTTACTTGTAATTGCTGCACAACTGAAAACTTCTGGAGGACTTCAAAGTTTCACACCCTTTTATTCAATGTACTCTGTCGCTCACACTCAGAGGTTGTACGACGAACCGTAGTTAAATTATTGATTCCAGCAAGCACATAAACTCGGAAAATTCAAAATTCAAATTAACGTTCGACAAATTCCCCACAACTTAAATTTTAATGTTACCCTCATCTAAATTCCAAATTGCCAACTGCCACCTGCCAGACAATTACTTGCCAGACGGTAAAACCTTATTTTAATAAATGGGAGAGTTGGGTTTAGTATTGAGTCGCCTGAATTTGAGGGTTCTGTCACTTTAGGGGCGTCAAGGGGGTTTATCTGAAGCGCCCCCATGCGTTTTTAGCTGCAGGAGCAGGGTCGAAGTATTTAAAAATATTTTCTAAGCATTTTAAGAAAGTCCCAAATCTAAACAGGGTGTAAACAGACCCTTCACGAGGCCGTCAACCAAGCATTCTGTACATCAAACTACCAAACTAACTTTACGCAAAAATTATTGCTGGGAAACGACTTTTTTTTTTGGGGTAAAAAATCACTTTTTACTCAATGTGACGTACTCAAAACATTGTGCTGATGGATGGATTGAATAATACGAGGGTCGTGGAAGTGTCTAAAAATTTTACATTAAGATCAGGTATTTAAAAAAAAACTTGTGAAAAAGTTGGAACTTTGACCCCCAATATCTCCGTAACTAGAACGTTCCCAGGTATGGTCTAGATTTCTAGAACAAAAAAATTATCGCAATGACGGGGAGAACAAGTGCCTTTCGGCTTCGTTAAGGGTCTTTTTACACCCTTTAGAATATAACAATATAATTTATGGCGGTATATCTAGGTCCGTCAATTCATTAATGCCCGTACTGAGGAATCTGCAAAACATGAATTTATCTGAAGAAATACTTAATATATATATAATAAATACGACTTTAATATATTTTACTTAGATTCCTCTATGAATTAGTTAAAATGAAATAATGACACAAAAGTTAATTGTTAAAAAGTAAATGAAAGTCGAATTTTACTAAAACGTCTGAACTGAGAGCCACCGAGTGATTCGCATAAAGGTGAGTATAGACTACAACATTTTCTGGAGCATTTCTGTGTAATGTAACGTTCTTACGAATGGTACAATACAGGCAAAAGCTCAGTTTCCAAAGCATTTCCATGTAATGTAACGTTCCTGCGAATGCTCGGCGTTATGTTACGGGTAAATGCTCACAGCGAATGTGCATTTACCAACATTTCGTTGTACCTTTGAACAACTAAACGACCGCGCGGACCGCGTGCGTCTTTCGTCCCTCTCCCTCCGCGTCACCCCGCAACCGCGCATCGCCCGCACTCGTGGCTCGACGAAATGTTACACCAATACGCTCGTTGGTTTGTAACAAAGAGGCGAGCGTGCTCGACGTTTAGTTCGTAAAAGGATGATACACTAGAACATAAAATAGAGCGGCTCGTTGTTCTGTTACAAGTAAATGTTGTAGTCTATACTCACTTTAAAGGAAGACGATATGTTACATTTTAGATAAAAATATTAAACAAACTTATTCTAATTTGCGTTAATCTATGAGGTTAATAAAGCCGAAAATATTGGGGTCTTATGTATTTATATCTTTAGTCTTATTTCGTTTCTCAAGGATTTAAAAAATGGGCCCTGCTGATGCACATAGAAAAGACATACGACGTCGGACGTTTTGTAAAGTAAATTCTGCTACTTGACCATAAATGGCGGTATTCTCAAGAGTCGTAATTATAAACTTCAGATCAAAGAGTATAATAACTTCAGATCTTTAGAAATAAGGATGATATTCGCGTCATAGGTCAGTATTTACGGCAAAGAGTATAATAATAATAAGGAAGAGAGCCCTCTTGTGCCATTTCGAAGCATGCAGTTTTGAAACACCATCTGGATTTCATGACGGGAACTAAGTCTCTATAGATAGCTAAAGGTAGATAGGTATGTATGTATGTATGTACGTATATGTGTTTGTATGTATAGATATGGTCTTCTTCTTAGCGTGTCGATGGCAAAAAGTTCAAATGTTGCGTTTAGCCCAAAACTCAGCCACGCGAACCCCACTCACTGATGCAGTAAGCAGATCATCAAGTGCGCAGATGATAGGGCATGCGGTGCAAGATGGAAGGTGGGCCATTGTCTGTGGGGAGACGCCGCATACGCACTTGAGGTCTGAGCCGTCCATGAACCCCCATCTGTAGAGATTGTCTTTGGTCCGGCCGACTTGGGTTCGAAGTCTATTTACTTGTCTGTTTTGTTGTTACTTAGATCATTCAAACTTTTCTTGGTTTTTTGCAAATCTGTGTTGTGTGATCTGTGTTTACGTCGTATGTTGATCATAATGCGATTTGCGAATATAATGATGATATGTTCTATTATTGATATTTTAGTGATCGTGATTCAGTAAATAAACGAGTCATTTAATTCGCGATTTGCATTTTGATCAATTTACGATGTAAAAACAGCTTCTATTTGCGAAAAACAAGAAAGAATTTCACCGGCTACATTTATATTTGAATAGTTACACAGTAACGATTCGAACTATTCGATATATTGTGTTTTAGTAATTCATTGCAATTTTGGTCCCACGAAACACAAGCAAGCGCAAGCGCAGGTTGCGGCGACCATGATGTGATGCTGTCAGATTATGTTATACAATAAGGATTTCCGTGATAAGGTTGCCATAATTGACAATACTGGACATCTCTATGAAATATAAAAATGTGATAATTTTGATGAAAAACGTAACAATTATTATCAAGAAAAATACTATACTTAAATTAAATTAGAGAACTTAATTATTTGATTTTCTTATTTGAATTAAAGTTGGGATTACAGAGACAACTATCGATAATTATGAAACTAAGTAAAGTTCTCTCTCTCTCTCTCTGTAAGAAAAAGTAGATGGCGACTGTTTCTTTACTGAAGTTGGGTTTGTTCTGTCTCCCCCCTGATTTACGGCTACTCGATCAAGGAAGTGACTCATTATCAACATCGATAGATACCCCCAAATAAGTTGGGATAAGGGCAGGAGAATGATGTGACAGATACCCGATTTCTGGTTGAATTCCGAAAAAAGGTCGTAGCAATATGAAAAACAATTATAACGAATAATACAAGTAAATACACAGCAATTCTTACAACAATGTATTATTACTTACTTAAATCTGACATAAATTAATTTATGAAACAAACCAAACCCAAACAAATTAATTCTTACCTATTTAAAGTTTACGAACTTTTTATTTTAAAAACAAAAAAAAGATGGGTGTATTGTGTGAGGAATGATATGAAGGACTAGCACTTAGACCGCGACTTCGTCCGCTAAAATTGTGATAGCTCGGCTAATATGCATGATACAAATATAATTTATAGCCTGTAGCACCCACCAATAATGCAGCTTTCTGCCATTGGAAGAAGTTTTAGAATATGATTATTAGTTCCGGAGATTACCTGCCCCCTTACACACAAACTTACAAACAAATTTTATCTCTTTATAATAATAAAGGGTTTTCCTATAAATGTTATTTTGATATTCAAAGAAAAATACAATTTTTTAATATAAATGATCGGATGTTTATTTCATTATAAAGAGAAAGGTGTGCCGTTAATAGTGGAAAATAACATCAGAAATATGACCACCACGACCACGCTTACAGGACCATATCCTTTTCATGAAATTTTCCATAACCAAATTGCAAAGATGTTATTTTCCACTATTAACGGCATACCTTCCTCTTTATAATGAAATAAACATGCTATCATTTATATAAAAAAATGGCATTTTTCTTTGAATATCAAAATAACACCTCTTATTGGAAAACCCTGTAGGATAGAAAAAGGAGCAAATGATAGCGTAACGATTGACATGAGGGAATGGAAGAAAAAAACGTGTTGCGCCGACCCCAAATAACATGGGACAAGGAGGGCAGGAAAATGATGATTTATTGTCCTTGAAATAAAACGTATTAAATTTTCTTTTATCGATATCTGTCGATGAAATCTGCACCCGACGGTCCGCCCTAACTGCATCACTAATTGAATAGCGTACAACTTCAGAGAACGAAATTTATAGATCAACAATCGATCCAGAACAATCTTTATTTCATGAGAAAAGTTGATTTTAACTTGACATTCTATTGAATTATTAGTAAATTAATATGAACGAAGTTTTTATTGTAAAACAAATAAAATCGTACTTTCTGTTTGATGATTTTTTCTCCTACTGACGTTTTTGCACCACAAAATGGAACAAATAGAACAATTTTTAGAATAATAAAAAATTGTTTTAATTTTTTATTATTCTAAAAATTGTTCTATTTGTCCTTGAAATTGGTAACAAAATCCGATTAAAAAGATAAAATCACTTGGACAAAAGTTTTAAATTGAGTTTAGCTCTGTTGCTCTAGGTACCTACTGTAAAATAATACATTACATTTATTTAATATATTTATTAAACTCAAAATCACTTACAGACAGAAATAAGATAATATGCATGGCTAAATTAAGTAATTAGATGGAGGAACGGTCAACGGCACCTCAGTAAAAATAATAGGTAAAAATAAAATACAATGTAGTTTTTCTTACTGGAATAGTAAACTCAACCGCACATTGTGGTAATCCAGTTAGTTAAATGCGATTCACCGAGCAGTTCGCAGCACTGCAGTGGTATACCTCTTCCACTACGAAAACCGCCGCTGTACTTACATAAAACTCTACCGACATTGCCGATTTGATCGGTTTAACCGACTAGACGGCTGATTAATCGGCCTTTTTCACAACCGTCTAGTCGGCCAAAATCACAGCCCATCTCTAATTTTATCAGCAATTTCTGGAGACTATATTTTTTATTTCGGGCTGTCCGACTAGATTCGCACTCGAACGAACCTCTTAATGAGAATATCATATCACTAAACATTACTAGTACACAGGTTCAAAATAGATTGCTAGCGAAATCCTGCAGCCGTGTTGGCTGTAGATATCTAAACACGATCAAACCGAGAGATCAAACGAGAAATACCTACACAAAACGTGTAGGTGTAGGTAACACCTACACGTTTTGTGTAGGTATTTCTGTTACGTCTACTTTGACTTGGAGGTTTAATTTAGGGGACTCCAGATGATCCCTCAAAAAAAATTAAAAATATGTACCGACTTAAAATTTACGCTTCGACTTTCACTCGTTAATGAAACACTCGATAATATTTAATACAAATGGTAAAAAAGTTAGACTAACATAAAGAAGTTTAATAAAGCAAGCACAGTCAAGCTGTGCGTTAATAATCCAAATCCAACGTAGAAATTTTACGATGACACATTCACATGATTCACATAGGACATGACAGAAACCGAGATAGCGATTGTCGTCGCTCAGTGCGATGACAGTGTAGTACGATACATATTATACAGCGTATACTCGTATTAAAGGATATGATTCACACCAACAAACTAAATAACTTTATCCATGCGACAAAATCGGCTTTCACAAATACATTTAGGTAGTGTAGGTTTGAAGTCCTGTATGGCACAGCTGATATTTTTTTCGCGATTACGATGATGGTCGCATGGAGAAAGTTATTTAGTGTATGCTTTAAGCAAGGTGTAAACGGACCCTTCACGAAGCCGACATCAAACTAGGTAAAAAAAAAAAAAAAAAATAGTGCTGGAAAACGACTTTTTTGGGGATAAAAATCACGTTTTACGCTAGGATTCAATGTAACGCAATCAAAACATTATGCTGTTGGATGCAGACTAGACTAGTACGGAGGTCGTGGAGGTATTTAAAGTAAAGTTAGGTATAACATTAAAAACTTGTAGGTAGGTACTTAACTACATATTAAAATACTTGTGAGGAAGGTGGAACTTTGACCCCCAATATCTCTGGAACAAAAAAATGATCACAATGACGGGGAGAACAAGTGACTTTCGGCTTCATTAAGGGTACTTTTATACCCGTTATACTAGTCAAGCTCCTAATTTCTTTATCACTTTTCACTGTAACTCTCAGCTTATCTAAACTTTACAAAGGTTGAACAATCTATTTTAGCTGTTGCTGAGAATAGGAGAAAAGTAACGAAGGCAGACTTAATGCCTTAGACGGCATTAAAGTCTGCTTTCGCACCTTATATGTGTGCGAGAAGTTTTATTAAATATATTGGTCTTGAAATTAAAAGTGAATCTGACATATGAATGACATTTCAACTTATAGTGGCAAAGCAATTTAAGATCCCGACTTAACGTACAAACTACAAACACATAGAACAGATGTACGCATGCATTTTTAGTTAGAATCAATAATTTTATTATAATGCTGCCTCCAAAGCCAAAGGAAAGAACTAGGTACTTCTTTCCTAGAGACAGCATTTAGCCATAACTTTTACTCATATTCATTCATAATGGTATTGGGGAACATGAAATGCACAATATGTATAAGACATTGTACAAATGAGACATGAGCTTTAACATATTCCTTGGAGCAAGGTGCATCACTCAACGCCAACAAGATGTTACATGTTTCTTTATAATTTGTTTTAATATTTTGAGGGAAATCTCCCATGGCCCTAGAGTGGTATTTTGAAAATTTCTTAAACGCTTTCTCTTGTGTATCATTTAGGGGCACATTAAGAAAGATATTGTCAGCACGACCACCGCAGATGATACAATCCTTGCAGACTGTTCTATAATGAATGAAGAATTTTTTAGCTCGCATAAAATTTTCCATTGGGACAACTTCCATCCAATGGCCTCTGAAAAAGAAAAAAGATAATATAGGTGTCTTTCTGAGCTACAGTTGCAAAGTCACTGTTGTGGATGAGGTATTTATGATATTTATAGTGTAATTGATAAAGGTAACAAAATAATAAGTAAAAATATAGGTCCAATAGGTATTCTCTATGTGCATCTGGATTGAGGGCCCATTTTTAAAATCTTTGAGAAACGAAATAAGACTTATAGGGGAATTAGTTAAAAATAGTAAAAACTTAAAGCAAAGGGCCACAAATTTCTTAAACGTGAATTAAAACTCTTATGATCAAATAACTTGGGCCCTCAATCCAGACGCTTGCGCCTAAATCTCAAAAAGTACTATTTAGCCTGGGCAATGAATGATTGTGGTTGGAAAAGTTGAAAGCAGAAAATCTGACTTATGAACTTTGTTTGGACTAGTTAGAAGATAAACATATTAAAAGTCCTGACCCCTCCGAGGTGAGCCCGGGGGATGGGGGGGCAAAGAAGGTCCTGTTTTTTGGTTTTTTGCTTATATCTCCAAAACGATGCATCGTATTAAATTTTGTTGTACTACATAATAAAACATCATAAAATTCTCTTCAACGTTGCTTTTCAAATTTTTTATCTATCTCTTATAGTTGAATTGGTATGAGCTCCGAAAAACGAACAATTTTTAAAAATTTGTCCGATTCTCTGTCCCGTTCGTTGTTTTCGGTTTGCATCTCGAAAACGGTGTGTCGCACGAATACTTGTTGTACTACACAATGAAATCTGATAAAATACTCTACAAATTTGCTACATTTTTTTAATTTATTTATTTTCGTTTTTTTTTTTTTTTTGGAGATAGATATAAAGTGTGACAAACAAAGTTGTAGAGAATTTTATGAGGTTTTATTATGTAGTACAACAAAATTTTATACGACGCATCGTTTTCGAGATATAAGCAAAAAACCAAAAAACGGGATCTTCTTTGCCCCCCATCCCTCGGGCTCACCGGGGGGGGTTCGGAGGGGTCAGGACTTTTAATATGTTTATCTTCTAACTAGTCCAAACAAAGTTCATAAGTCAGATTTTCTGCTTTCGACTTTTCCAACCACATACCCCTTTTGAGCACTCATTTACCAGACTAATTCCTGAGTTAATCATTTTTATTTAAGAATTTCTTAAACATAAAATGTTTAAGAAATTCTTTGAGGCAAAGGCACAAAAAACAGCCAGTATTACTAATAAAGTAAATTAATATTTTTGTGTTTTTGTTGCAGATAAATGGTTGTTATTTATTGTCAAAATTAATTAAATTAAAGAATTAAATGTTTATTTATTATATTTTATCTCCCAAAGTTAATTTTATTCATAAAATGTGGACCACTTTTCTGACATAAAAACTCTTTGCAAAGATGAAAAAAGTACCGTTCCTTTTAGACGGAGCATCTTGATAAACCGTGCCTTTTACATAATGAGATACAATACGATATTGAAATTGGTGAAATAAGAGACCCTTTACGAGCAAATGTGTTATAAAATTATATTACAGTCGTATTTGTGAATTTCTTCAGATAAATTCATGTTTTGCAGATTCCTCAGTTCAGACATTACTGAATTGAGGGCCCTAATTATACTGCCATAAATTTGTACTGTCATATTCTACAGATTTGGGAAAAATGTTTGAGAAATTCTTAAATAAAAATGATAAACTCAGATATAGTACTTTTTGAGATTTAGGCTATGCCACTTTACGCAAGCGTCTGGATTGAGGGCCCAAGTTATTTGATCATAACAGTTTTAATTCACGTTTAAGAAATTTATGACCTTTTGCTTTAAGTTTTTACTATTTTTAATTAATTTCCCTATAAGTCTTATTTCGTTTCTCAAAGATTTAACAAATGGGCCCTCAATCCAGATGCACCTATCTAGACCAAAAGAAGTGCAAATTAAAGAGTCACTGACTCACAGGCAATAACTGTTGTAAAAAAATATATACTCACATATAAGAAATGGTTAATTCAGCTCCCTTTTTCACTGGTGCTATGGTGACCAGCGCTGCGCTGTTCCGAAGACCCACCACGTAACAATTCGGTAGACAGGAATTGGCCAGGTTCCCAATGAGCGGGAAATATCCTTTATTTGGGTGGTTGTGCAACGTCATTCGACCTTCAGTGCATATTGCGGTGTGTTGCTGCAGTTGTACCGGAGTACAAAACAGCGACAGGTGCATCATCACCCTGGAAACTGCCCGTATGGCTGCACTCTTGTCATCAGGAGATTTTGGCAGAAACAATGTACGTGTATCCAAATAATGAATGATATTAGCTAAATACATACAGCGGTTAAACAATGCCCCATATATGAAATGTGTGTCATAATGAGAATTCAGTAAAGAAAACTTTTCTGAACCAAAAATCTCGGCAAAAGTACTGTTTTTCATTCGATCAACACCTAAATCATTAGATGCTGTGATGAACTCATCCCAAGAGCTACACAGTTGACGAATTTTGAGAGTAGCTTTGACGGCTGGCTTAATTTCATCCATTATGACTCCTAAGATTTTACACTCAAAATTATGCCCCTCCTGCATGGCTTTATCTTTGCATGTTTTGTCACAAAACATGACGTTACATCCTTCACAAGGAATTAAATTAAAGTCCATCTTGAGACAGTAGTGGCATGAAGTGACTTGATTCATAATGTGAGTAGTTGTTGTAAATGCTGTCTCTACTGCTACAACAGTACCAACAGGTATATCTCTGGTAGCAACCACTTTTGGTTGTCCCGACTCCATGATGACTTCCACATCTGAAGTAGCACATGGTATGTCTGGGTTGCGAGGTCCTTTGAGTTTAAAGAATTCTTCAACAAAGGGAGTGGATCTGAAACATGATTATCAAATTAATGTAAATAACAATACTTTCTGACAAATTGCAAATAGTTTATTTATTTAAACTTCATGTACAAAAGTGGTACATAGGCGGACTTAATGCCACAAGGCATTCTCTACCAGTCAACCTTAGGGTCAAATAGGAAAGCATAGTGATAGAATACAAAAAAATAAATAAGAAAAATACAATAGTTCATGATTATAATTTATTTGTTTAGATTATGCTTAAAATATGGATTCTTTTTAGTTTCTTTCTTTGTCTGCCCTTATCCCAATTAATTTGTAGTCAGTACATTTCCATTTTCTTCCATAAATACATCACTTTTAGCCATCATCCCACTGTTCACATCTTTAATACCTTTCTTTTACAGCAAACCAATTTAACACCTACAAGATTTTGGAATCCCACAATCTTATTGGTGTTGAATTGTTTTGCCTATTGTCTGCTTAACATGTAGAAAGACATGACCATCTCAAAACTACAGCTTAGCAACTATAAATAGCAAGCAATGAAGACGGCCCAACTCATTGCTCAGATATTTTTTTACTCAGATCTTGTTGGTTTAAAAGAATACCAGTCTAGACAAAGTTTTATTCTACCTAGGAGTAGTATTTTTTATTTAAGAAAAACTTGTTTAGGTACACTACTGAACAATGAATGCATGTACTCACAGACAAACATTCCATTCATATTACTGTGCTCCAAAAAGTAAGTAATGGTGAAATATTATTGAAAAAAGTAACTTAATCATGCTATAATAGTGTATGTAAACAAACATATTTTAATGAATTTGAATCATTAGTTTGATTTGCTAGCTCACAGACTGCAATGAGAGTTGTTTGTATCAAAACCCAGTATTTCACCAAATTGATAAAAAATTGTGCTAATTTGGTATTAATATGAGCATTTCAGTTTGTTCAATTATTTTTCTGACTTACTTATTACATTAAAAAATATTTTTATCAACAAAAATGATAGAAAAAACTTTAAAAATATAAAAAATTGTAGCAGCGGTCAGGGCTCCAGAGAGAGGAACCTCCTAACAATACGAGCTGTGTCCAGGAGTACCGCTTTCTGAATCAAGCCCTTGATCCAGCTGCCTAACGAGAGCCTCCTCAGGTATTGGTCGAGGCTCTTGGCAATTAAGCCATTGGCAGATACGACTATCAGCACAATGATTGCTGAGTATAGGAGCATTATTATTAGTGTGCTCAAAAGTTTCCAAAGTAGAAAACAGCGGAGAATAGACTGAGTTATACTTACAACTGCTTGCGTGCCAGCGGTTCTATCCATGTATACTGAGAGGCTTCAGCCCTCATCTCCCGCAGTTTGTTGACCAAGCTGTCGGGGCAGCTGAGGGCGAGGCAGGTCTCAATATCCTTGACACAAGCTGGAAACTGATTAGTTTTCAGCAATAGCTCTGCTCTGCTATAGTAAGCCAATCTCATGGGTTCAGAATTTGGTGGAGCCCGCATTAAAGCCAAGTTGTATTTCACCAACGCCATCTGATAGTCACCTTCGCAAAACGCTTTTTTACCTTCTATCCCAAGCTGAAGAGCTTCCGAAGAGGACTTTTCTATTTTTTCAAATTTCATGAAATTGTTATTTTGTTTAATTGCTTTTGTCGCCAGTACTACACAGTCAGCTAGGTCTTTATTGCGCAGTGCTTTGTAGACGCCATCTAAAGGAGTTCGCTCATATTGTTTATAGAATGATGGTACATGAAGCATTTTGTACAGTTACTTGTAATTACAGCACTTCACCAAATGAAAACTTCTGAAGCACTTCACAGGTTCACACTCAGAGATTGTACGACGAACTGTAGTACGATTATTGATTCAAGCAAGGACATATTCTCAGAAAAAACTCAAATTAACGATCAACAAATTCCCCAGAATTACTATTTCAATGTTACCATGTATTATATAGTGGTCTGTGGTTACCATTAATCACAGATAATACACTGAATACCATTAGCTGAAAAGCCAAATTGCCAACTGCGGAACTGCCACATAATGAGTTACTTGCCAGACTGTAAAACTGCGTGCCTTATTTTATAATTAAAAAACCGGCCAGGTGCCAGTCAAACTCCCGCATGAAGGGTACCATCGCATCGTAGTACCCCTACTACGATGATAGCCCCTAATAATTTTTATTATTTGTTGTTATAGCCGCAACAGAAGTACACATTCTGTGAAAATTTCAACTGTCTAACTATTACGGATCGTGAGATACAGCCGCGGACAGACAGACGGACTGACAGCGGAGGCGTGTCCGTTGGTTATGCCGGCCACACACGTTCCAGTATACTTGCGCAAGTCCAGACTTGCGCAAGTATACTGGAACGTGTGTTGGAAGATAATTGCGCAAATTTCCGACTTGCACAAGTTCTTGAAAAAGTTCAAAATTTCAATTCCCAACTTGTGCAAACTTGCGCTTGTGCAAGTTTACTTGAACGTGTGTGGGAGCATTTCGCGCAAGTTTCAGTATTGTTTTATGCCGGCCACACACGTTCCAGTATACTTGCGCAAGTCCAGACTTGCACAAATACACGTATTTCGAAGGTGACCACAGACGGCTCAAGCATGCTTGCACAAGTATCATTTCAATGATATTTGTACAAGTGTGCGTACATGCAGCGAGCTACTTATGCTATGGATATATTACATATTATATTTATAAATTACGTTTGGTTCGAATTTTCGGTATTGCTCAATTGTTTTATTATAAGCAGCATTTTTTTTTGTCCCTGTGGTGATAGTCTTTACTTTTTATTTGCCAAAGACTTGGCTCATTTCTGTACATATTTATTAATTCTTCTATAATATCGCGAACTCCTTGCCTCTCGGTAGTCTCGTTCATTTTGGCGCGAAAATGACGTGCGTACATGTAGGTGGCTAAAACAATACTGAAACTTGCGCGAAATGCTCCCACACACGTTCAAGTAAACTTGCACAAACGCAAGTTTGCACAAGTTGGGAATTGAAATTTTGAACTTTTTCAAGAACTTGTGCAAGTCGGAAATTTGCGCAATTATCTTCCAACACACTTTCCAGTATACTTGCGCAAGTCTGGACTTGCGCAAGTATACTGGAACGTGTGTGGCCGGCATTAGCCACCTACATGTACGCACGTCATTTTCGCGCCAAAATGAACGAGACTACCGAGAGGCAAGGAGTTCGCGATATTATAGAAGAATTAATAAAATATGTACAGAAATGAGCCAAGTCTTTGGCAAATAAAAAGTAAAGACTATCACCAAAGGGACAAAAAAAAATGCTGCTTATAATAAAACAATTGAGCAATACCGAAAATTCGAACCAAACGTAATTTATAAATATAATATGTAATATATATCCATAGCATAAGTAGCTCGCTGCATGTACGCACACTTGTACAAATATCATTGAAATGATACTTGTGCAAGCATGCTTGAGCCGTCTGTGGTCACCTCCGAAATTCGTGTATTTGTGCAAGTCTGGACTTGCGCAAGTATACTGTAACGTGTGTTGGAAGATAATTGTGCAAATTTCGACTTGCACAAGTTCTTGAAAAAGTTCAAAATTTCAATTCCCAACTTGTGCAAACTTGCGTTTGCGCAAGTTTACATGAACGAGCATTTCGCGCTGGTTTCAGTACGTATTGTTTTAGCCACCTACATGTACGCACGTCATCTTATGTACGAAAAAAGAAACGAGACTACCGAGAGGCATGGAGTTCGCGATATTATAGAAGAATTCATAAATATATACAGAAATGAGCCAAGTCTTTGGTAAATAAAAAGTAAAGACTACCACCACAGGGACAAAAAAAATGCTGCTTATAATAAATTAATTGAGCAATACCGAAAATTCGGACCAAACGTAAATTATAAATATAGTATGTATAAATATAATATGTAATATATATCCATAGCATAAGTAGCTCGCTGCATGTACGCACACTTGTACAAATATTACTGAAATGATGTTTGTGCAACCATGCTTGAGCCGTTTGTGGTAACCTCCGAAATACGTGTATTTGTGCAACTTGTCTGGACTTGCGCAAGTATACTGTAACGTGTGTGGCCGGCTTAAATGTCGGTACAGAAAAATAAACTTTATGACCTATGACTAAAATTTTGTATCTATTTTTTTATTTGAAAGCTGAATTCGATTTATAAAATTACGTTCCTATTATCTTCTTTCTTACTTCATTGATCTATAGTAGTCTATGATTCAAATGACATCATTACCACAGATAATACACTATATACTACATTTTCAATTTATGCTGTGCACTTTCACTGTCCTGTCACTGACTTTCAGTTGAAAAATAATATTATTGAAGTAGAAGTAGACTTTATAGCAATTTATCGTCTTGTCTTCCGTGTACACAACAACACAACCACATAGAAACTCCAACATTTTAAGTGTTTCCTTGGAACATCCTTGGGAGTGTATGAGCTATATAATAGCTAAACCGGTAAAAGTGTAAAACCAGTACAAAACAAAAATATGAGTCAAAGACGCGGCAACAGGTCTATTAATGCAGAGCCAGATATTTCTGAGCTCGAAGAATCCATCAAGAAGTGCGTTCACTATATCCTATGTAGAGAAGGCAGCAAAATACCAATAAAACGCGGTGAAATTATAAAATATCTTAACGGAACTTGTGAAACTCCTACAAGTCAAGTGGCTAAAGTGTTATCTGAAGCCAATAAAGTTTTAAAAAGGGTAAGTATTTTTTGTTCTGTTGAAACAGTTGTTTTCCTTCAACTCTTAGTTGGTTCTTTACCCAGCCTACATCAGATTTTTCAATCCATTACTTATTATTAAAATACAAATACTAATTTAAAATAAAAATGTAAACAATTTATGTTTTTTCTTTATTTGCATGAAATACGGTACACTAATAAAGTTATTGTTTTTTATGATAAAGAACTTCTTCATATTTCTTTCATGCAAAGTTGTGTTTTTGAGCTTCTATTAGCACACATTGAAACATAAGAGATATGACTCATCATTATAATGGTGAACACAGAAAAGACTTCATCATCATTTTCCTACCCTTGTACCACTCTATTTGGGATCAGTGGAACACGTTTTCTTTGTCCATTCTCCCCTGTCAGTCGTCACGGCATCATTTGCTCCTTTTATCTTTCATATTATTCCTCACAAAAAGGATCATGACCACGACAATATGGACCACGGTACAGATTTGCGTCAATTCCAAAGTTGTTTTAGATGGTTTATAAATTAACCAAATAACCATCTACAATTGCCATTTTGGAATCAAAACCCGCATTTCCAAGTTTTTTTAGAAAACGTAACTTAACCTCAAAATAGAAATATCCGTCGTGTATAGAGAGGTAAGTAAGGTCGTAGTTTGGAGAGCAGATTAATTAGCATATCTGATGGGATAGAGACTTAAATAAATCAGTACCTTGCCTTTATATTTCCTGTTAAAACAGTTACAAATACAAAAAAAAAGAGAGCTGTAAAAAAAAAAACAATAGAATTCAAAGAGATCTTTAATTTGATCCAGTGACACTGGTAGCACTTTAAATATGTAGGTAGGTATATAATCAATCATAGTATATCTAACCCTTACAGTAAGTAGGTAGGTACCTATTCATATAGGAACAGCGAATGACTTCATTCATCATTTTCATTAAAAAAATCATCTAAATAAGATGCTGGAGCAGTGATATCATTGTATCGAGCCCAACTCAAAAACCACACCACTGTCATTATGTGAGCACAGCAGCCAACAGTTCGCTTACCAACAAGGCAGTTGCAACAATAACCTACTATGGCTTGCAATGTATTTGCTACAGCATCGTCTCTGCTTATTAATAAATACGTGTAATATGTACGACTGTTCACATGCCTGGATTTAATCCTACCTCTTAACAAATAATTATTTAGGCCTAAAATCAGAGGAATATCCTCATCAATTTCAGTATTCACTTCCACTGAATATATTCCAGACTGACGAACATGTTCCCCGAAGTAAGATCTGGCCTGTTTTAATTGATATGTACCTAGAGCAAACCGCTTAAGGTCAGTAATTGTGAGTCGTGGGAATCTATCCAAATGAGGATGATTGCCATCAATTGTTTGGAAGCTAGCTCTCCTTCTGTTAAGATTTTCTTGCTCTACATATGTTGCCAGATAGTTTACTAGAAAAAGTCTACTTTTAGCTATTGTAACATATTCCAAAGCCTCCGGTGGGTCATCTATGGCAACATGAAACTTATTTAATAAGGCACAACAAATCCTAAAATCATCACTGAGGTGCATAGCAGCTCTATTATTGAATACATGACGGAATAGTCTATAGTCTCTTTTTATCCTACCATTGACTACTTCTACAACCCAGCGACACATGGTTACTAGACGAGACCGATTTGCCTGCTGGGTTGTTAATTGGTGTTCATTTTCGAGGAGAGACTCTGGCATGTGGGTGACAAAACCGTGTTCTTGGAGTTCATTTATAACATCTCGAAATCCTCTATCAAGAAGAAAAATATCACCTCTTCTAAAAAATGAACTTATACAAGATCCCTCATTATTTAAGTTTAAACTTGTGATTGTAGCATCATTAAGAGTGGCTTTGTATGGACCAAGACATTCCACAATGTGGCCATCGCAACACACAATCAAAAATGGTTTAACTAGGTTGTCTAGTTTTTGCAAACTGTAGGTTTGTTTCTGAAACAAATAATTTGAACTACTTTGCACAAAAATATAGGTAGCATCACATATAACTATTGCAGGTTTAACATCTGTTGGCAAATCAGGATTACTAAACAGTCCTTCTGGTATAATCTTATTTCGAGAAGCAACATCTTGTACAGTAAGATGATTAAATCCTAAGTGCAAGGGGACAAAATCACTCATTAAACAATTTCTTGCTTTTGACATCCACCGTTCTAAAGTGGTTCGAGGTTTATTAAAAAGAGTAGCCAACCTTTCATTACTGTCACCAGTTCTTACCTTAACTAAATATATGCACAAGGCTATAGAAGCATTTGGTACCTGTTCTGCTAGATTTGGGATACTGTTAAGTAAATCATAAAACTGGTCAGCATTGAATCCAAGCCAATAATGACATAAATATGGAGGCATCATCCTAATATTAGAAAAATCAAATCTGTTATTAGCTGCTCGCTGCATCATAGTCATAATATTATCAAATTGACTACCAGTAAAATCCCTCAATTGGGAGGTTAATTCATTCCAAGAACCGTGATCCAAGTGGTAACGACAAACACGTGCACCAGATGGTACATAGAATTTATAATGATACAATAATAAATCTTTTATAGCACATGGTACAAGTAGACGTTCATTTTCAAAACAATTAACGAATATGCAGTGGCCAGATGTGTTTGCAGCACGTCTATATAAAGATGATGTGATTTTTGGTGCCGCTAATTGAACTGCTATTGGTCTTGAAGATGGAAGTGGAGGTGGCTCAGGAATATTGAAATCATCACTTGACACAGCATGTGCTACAGTAGGACGATTTGAATCATGCTGCTGTTGCCTCTGTACTTCTCTCATAGCTGATCTCCAACATGCAGCACATACACGTTCCATTCTGGAAACCTAAAAAAAATGAGGTGCTTAAATATTTTTTCTGTTAGCCCAAGTAGACAGATTCTGTATTAGACACTCCATATTTTCAATAAGATACTAATAAATATTTACCAAGTGCAGTGGAACCAGTCTCATTAAAATGTTTCTTTCTTGTCGATCATGTCGCACAGGGTATGTTCTTGGTGCTCGTAAGATAGAATTTCCACAAGGAAAGCAGATTCTTCTATGTCCAAGAGCAGGCAAAGGCATAGCACTTCCTTCGCTCATTGTGTTAACTCGATTTTGAAGCAGTCCAAAACACTCGGAACAAATTATACTTCCTGGAGACAGCTACAATCAAAAAAATATATTTGAAAAGAAATATAAAAAAAGGTCATTAGAATATAGTATAATAGAATGAGCAAAGGAATGTCACAATCACCGCCTTCAAGTCTAACTGAATGGGCCGCACATCATAATTATATTTTGTGCTTAAAGCATGGAGTGCTTCCAACGTCAGAATTGTGACATTGATTTTATGCTTTCATTTGTCTATGTTTTTAATATGTGATTTATAAAAAGCAAAAATTAAAATATAAAATCGAGAGAATGACTGGGTAGGTTTAAACTGTCTGAGAAATCAAGAAATAGACTGATAGGTATGAAAACGTCAAAAGAATGTGCTTACCTGAGTAGGAGTTATCCATGACTGTAACACATTGATCATCTGAGTAGTAGCTTGTTCCAAAGAATACCTGCGTTGGTTTCTTAGGATTGCAAAAGAACAGTTGATACACCGGTTTCGCCGGCCGATTGTTCTTGTTGTCGGTACCTCACGCGAAGTGGTCGACATTTTCAGTAGTCGCTAAGTAGTACAGTACAGTACAACAAAATACGAATCACACACAAACTTCAAACAAAGTGAAAACTTCCTGGCGTAAAACGTCCTGGCGTAAGATTCACAATTTCACATTAAAGTTAGCGATAGTGATTGAAAACAAGAAATAAACAAATAGTTACAATGAATATCACAATTACTGTGGAGAGTAGGACTCGATCAACACAAAACAACTGTAATACTTAAATCGCAATGAACAAACTTAGCATGCAGTATGCACCACGCGCAATTGACATTGGACTTTTTGACAATGACAATTCGATTTGAGACACCAACACCAATGTTGCCACTTTAGATTTTAAATGAAAATCGATTACTCGAATAAATACACTCGACACATAATTATTTCAAATGACTGATTTAGTTCTATAATCATTAATTTATTAAAAAGGTTCGATTTATATCAAACCGAAGCAAGATAATTAAAAAAAATCTATGCAATCATTCATATATTATGTATCGTTAGCCAACAAAGTGAAATTGCTTTAAAAAGTTTTGAAAGCAAAATAATAAGACTACTGTGAGACTGTGTGTGTGAAATACTAATTATTTCACACCACAGTAGTATCATCTCGCTTTATTATGTATAAAAACCCCGCGATTTACCTTTCCAATGACTTTACATTTATATTAATTTGTAATCGTATGCAAAAAAAATCGATTAGAGTTGTCAATATATTTACTTATTTTGATTTTGGCAACACTTTAACGTAAGAATAGCCGGCAGTAGGTAATTCATTTTATCAAAACAATTTCATAACTTATTAAGTTTACAAAATAAACCCCTATACAAAATTGACATTCTAATTGCAGAATGACTTCAAAAATAAAGAAAATAATTGTAATATAATTTTTATCTTGATGCATGAGAAAAACCAGTACCGTTGATGGTCATGATCCTTTAGGACAGACTTTTTGCTCATAATAAAGCGAACTTTATCTTACATTTATTTAATACTAGCTGTTCCCCGCGACTTTCGTCCGCTTAGAATTATTAAAAATACAATTTTCCTCGTTTTTGCCACAATTTCATTACTGCTCCGCTCCTATTGGTTGTAGCGTGATGTTATACATATAGCCTATAGCGTTCCTCGCTAAATGCGCTATCCAACAGTAAAAGAATTTTTCAATTCAAACCAGTGGTTCCCGAGTTTAGCACGTTCAACCAAACAAACAAACTCTTCACCTTTATATATTAGTATAGATATTTATATCTTTAACATACTTATTCATTAGAACTGTTTGTGTTCTCAATTGTATTGTTCAATTGAAATTTTAATGTGGTTGTGTATTTTCTTAGCTTTACTTACCTAACAATAATTCAAGATTTGATTTGGAGCATTACCTTACAAATAGATGCTCCCAATGAGGGAGGAAGCATTCATCAGAAATGTAATAATCCAAGAGTTAATTATCTACAAAAACAAGTAATTTTTATAAACTACATTATTACAGGTTGCGCACAGTTGTGTTCCATTCTCCTCACCTCATCCTGTGATGCTAGAATCTGAACGAAATCGGGTTCTTTGTCCATGTTTACATCTTTTTGGGGCTCACTGTAACACCTTCATTTGTGATATGCAAATAAATGAATATGAATAACTTTTGCTATAACTTTACAGGTGTACGGCTACAAATTAGTTGAGGTTGATTCCAGAAGTGGCAAGCAATACATTGTAGTGCTGACGGAGGGATGTGAATCACTGCCTTCAGCCGTCACTGATGTACATCACCGGAAAATATTAGTTGCTGCACTCACACACATCTTCATGAGTGGTGCAGCAGTTAAAGAAGGTTTGTCAAAATAAATAGAATACTAATATTTGTACAAACGCAGTCCTAGAGACTATTACCATAAAAAACCTTGGCCTTTTTGAACTATGTTGTGGATATAGCTGAATCCATTATTTTAACATGAGTAACTGACAATTGGCCCACCACAACCCAATACACAGGGTAACACAATCCCTCTTGGTAAGCCTGACACCTGAGTCCTTAAGACTACCCATAGCAATTTGTTGAGACCAATACATAACAACTTTCCTAGGCATGGAGGGGGTCACGTTAACCCATCCACGGAACAACCTCAGCAAGCACAGCATAACTTCACAAAATTTTAAACATTGTAATCATACATTGAGGCAGCACCAGTAATACATTACTATAGTACTTTTACTTGTTTATCTCGCTTAATCTCGTGGTAGGTAACAATCATGAGACAAAACAAAACTTTTTGATTAAAACAAAATAAATGTATGAATGTGGATAAGGAAAAAGTAGTTTGTAATATTGTGTATTCTATAGTTTCTGCTTACCCCCAAGCGGACATTAGCCCGTTATACAATACAATACAATTACCCCCAAGGGAAAAAGGCGTGAGTTTATGTATGTGTGTATAAGAAAACGTTATTTCATTTCTTTTTCAGAGGAAATGTGGAAGTTCCTCATGGAAGCAGGGCTGTTGGAAGAGAATGATAATGCAGGAAGAAAACTATTAACTACCACATTTACTAGACAAATGTACTTGCAATACTACAAGGTAGCACGCTCACTCATTATCTCCAAGTACTTTTAGATATTCAATATTATAATTCCATAAAAATGTAGCACCAATATGTATACACTTTCCTAAATTTAAAAACAATTTTCGCGAAAAAATAACGATTGTAACTTACAGATACTATCTTTTTCATAAAAATATGAGTTCCAGAATAGTATGTTTGTAACAACATGAAATTTTAATCAGAACAGTAGGAGAAAATCACTTTTTAAAGTTGTTAAGTGTATAATATTGGTGCTTGTGACTGTACAGATGGAAAAAGACTTGATCACCCGTCATTGCGTTAGTTTTTTGTACTGGGATACCTGGGAACTTTCTGGTTATGAAGATATTGACAGTCAAAAGTTCCAACTTTTCCACGTTTTTTGAAGTGAAACTTCTTTACGCACGCTTGACTTGGGGAGTAATTTGGCGAACGCGTGACGTAAGCGTTACGAAAAGTGTGATCGGGCGAGGCGAACGGGAATTGAGTGGGGGATATAAGCAAGAGACAGCAGTACGTGCACACATTTTCTTTCTCTTTTCCTCTCATATCCAAATACGTTCCGTATATCTAAGCAATTTTCAAAAGTTTCACTTCAGTCGTGTGGTCATAAGCACCCTCTTTTTTTTTACAAATACAAGTTTCTAAATGTTATTCTTTAACTTTAAATTCCGCCATGACCCCTGTACTGTTGCATGGATCCAAAGCAATGTTTTGTGCGCGTTACATCTCGCGCTATCGTAAAAAGCGATTTTGCACACATTAAAAATAAAAGTTGTTCCCCAGCAATAATGTTTGCTCAGTGTTTTGCTAGGTTTGATGTACAGAATGCTAGGTGATGGATACTTTTACACACTGTATACTAAAACTTGTAACTATTACAATAGATAGGTGTATTAACGCCTAGAAAGAGGTGCTGAGATGATCTAGACGCTCATCACGAAGCCTGGTTCGAGGTGGCGCAGGAGAAGAGTACCTGGAAGGATATGGGGATGGCCTTTGTCCAGCAGTGGGACAAGCAAACGTTATTGAAAAAGAAAGTGTATTAACTATCTATGTATGCATTTTCCAGGATGGTGAGGGTGACCTAGCAAGGAACGTGTTCCAATGGGGCCAGCGGGCTTTTGAAGAGGTGCCCAAGAATTTTCTTCTGGGAAAAATGGCTGAGGTATTCTATTCTATATATTTGTTTCTTTATATTCAATTTGTTATTCTGTAAGCACTTGTCCCACTACAGAAATGTTGATTTAATGAAGTCATGTTAAGATTATTAAGTTTGATCCTATGAGGCTGTAACTAAGAGAGCCGGGCTGCACGTCGAAACTTTGTGAGGATGGATGGATTGTTGGATGTTTGTTTGTTACTCTTTCACGCAAAAACTACTGACCGGATTTGGATGAAATTTGGCACACAGATAGTTTATAACCTGGATTAACACATAGGATACTTTTTATCCCGGTAGTACGATCCCATGAGACATTACCGAACTCCAAGCGGGCGAAACTGCGGGTATAAGGTAGTGTATTATAATATCATTGCTCTTCCTGCCCTTGTCCCATGTTATTTGGGGTCGGCGCAACACGTTTTTTTCTTCCGTTCTCCCCTGTTAATCGTCACGCTATCGTTTACTCCTTTTTCCTTCATATTATTCCTCACACAATCCATCCATGTTTTCTTTGGTGTTCCTCTCCGTCTCCATCCATCAACATTTATATTCGCAAGTCTTTTAGTCACATGCGATTCGTCCCTCCTCATCACCTTGATGATTCCCTTTCAACTTTTCTGTAACTGGCGCAATTTTCAAACTTCCTCTAATATACTCATTCCTTATTTTATCCATTCTTGTAACACCACACATCCACCTCAACATTATCATCTCCGCTACATGCAATCTTTTTTCATCCATCTTCTTCAAAGCCCAGCATTCCGAAACATACAGTACGATAGGTCTAATCACGAACTTGTATATTTTCCCCTATAACTTGAGGGACATGCGTGGGTTGCAAGTATAATATAGCAACTATAGTATAATACTAGCTGGGTTTCACCCGCGGTGAAAAAGTTAGCACACGTACAGACAGCACACCAAGCTACTACAATCTGGCCTTTAATAAATTTCCAACTTTATCGTTATAGCATTAAGTTCAAGTTTGATTGGGAAAATTTCACAATTTCGGGCAGCTCCATGTGCTGCGTATGTACTCGAACTGAAACTTGGAAAAAAACAAAACCTTGAATTTATGCTGACCTAGTACTTTTGGTCGCCAAAAAGATGATTTTAGTCAAAATTCTGAAAAAAAAGATTTGAGTTATTTGATCATCCCACGAGTACATCGCATTTTTCCAAGATCAAATGTGCCGGGAGCCTATGTGTTAATCCAGCACATAAGCTATCTTGATACCAAATTTCATCCAAATCAGTTAAGCCGTTTGAGCGTGAAGGAGGGACAAACATACACACATACTCACATACACACACACACACTCATACAAACTTTCGCCTTTATAATATTAGTGTGATGATACATTTATTATCTAATTACAGGCGTTCGGGAAAAACCCTGACCATTGGTATGAACAGCACAAAGAAGCGAATGAGCAGTTACAGGAAGAAGATAGTTAAGGAAGAAGAGAATCAATCAGTATTTTAACTGACTTCTAAAAATGGAGGAGGTTATGAAGTCGGCCGTTATCTTTTTTTATTACTGGGCTGATTTATGTGATTTTTTTCATATGGTCTACCATATTTATATTCACTTTGCTTGAGGAGTTTATGAGTTCGTTTAATACGTGTTTCTTCTTTGCCTATATTGATGAAACATTCATTTATACTCGGCAAGAATAAAAGTTAAAAATAATATAAAAAACTTTATTGCAAAAAATAAATAACCGACCGTGAAAAATAACTATACTTTCGGAAGTCGGTGCCGAAAAAGTCAATGAAACAAACAATCACCGACTTCCAGAAAAATGTTATTCTAGTACAGTGCTCCAATGTTATTTTCGCGCGTGGCCTTAATCGGAACTAACGCCGCCGCCGCATGTTTTATCAGAACAATTTCACCAATGTCTGCCAACAGCGGTTTCGTGGCAATGTCAACCGCCAAAAGAACCCTATGCAGTGATGCAGCATTAGAATAACATGGTTAATTGGTATATACGGCCCTCATTAGATTTCAAGGAAAAAACTGCTACGTAGGTTTTATTGGCTGAGCTTACGCTCTGCAATGCCGAAGTTTTTAATTGCATTTAACTATTACAGTAATGTAGTACCTTCTCCATTGTCTGCGTTACAGTAATGTTTCACTGATAAGGCTGCTAGTCCACGAGTGACGCGGACGGTCTCTTTATTTTAAAACGGTTAAACCTGAGGGTTTTAACTATTTATATTCGTCGGGATGTCAACCTAATTCTTGAAAAAGCGACAATGTGATTACCTGTTATATCTAACTATAAGTGATGTAAAATAAATAGTTGTTTTATTAGATCCTTTTTTTTATTCTTGCCTAATGGATAACATAAGCCCCTAAGACATCATCATTCTCTTGCCCTTATCCCAATTCATTTGGGCTCGGCGCAGCATGTCCTCTTCTTCCGTACTTCTCTATTACTCGTCATCTCATCAGACACCTCCTTTCTTGCCATATTATCCTTTACACAGTCCATCCATACTTTCTTTGTTCTTCCTCTACCCTTCTATCCATCCACATTCATGCTCAAAACTTTCCACACGACATTTTCCTCATCCCTCTGCATCACAGGCCCATACCACGACAACCCATTACCACACAACTTTTCAGTCACCCCGGCGCCACTTTCAGATTTCCTCTTATGTACTTACTTATTTCTTATTTTATACATTTGCGTAACACCACACATCCCCCGTAGCATTCTCATCTCAGCCACATGCAAATGCCTTTTGTTCATCGCTTTAGTGGCCCAAATTCTGATTCGTACAAGACAGCAGGTCTAACCATTGTTTTATAAATCATCCCCTTAAGTTTAAGGGGATTGCGGGAATCGCAGATACTTCCCGTGACCTGCCGCCATTTCATCCATCCCATGTTAATTTTGTGTCGCCATCGCTTTGCACGATTGAACCGAGATACCGAAAGTCGGAGCTGACAGGAAGAAACGCGACATCTTGCGCTATGACTCCAGGACTGGAGAGGCCGCCGAAATCGCAGAACATGTATTCGGTTTTAGTTCTGCTGATTTTCAAGCCAACATTCTCCAGCTTCTGTTGCTATTTTTCCAATCTGCTCTGGATCCCAGGTCCATCTTCACCGACAAGAACAATGTCGTCGGCAAATAGCATGCACCAGAGTGCCCCTTCCTATATGTCCGACGTCAAAGCCTCCATAAACAACAGGATGAGGTACGGCTCAAAACCGACCCTTGATGCAAGCCTACAGCTACACTGAACTCGTCGGTGTTGCCAGCAGCTGACCGAACGTAGGTACAAGATTCACTGTACATAGCACGAATTAACTCTACCTACATCCCAGGCATACCTTTCTCTTTCAAGGCCACCATACCACATCCACATCCACACCATAACACATCCCGAGGAACTCTACCTATCATACGCTTTCTCTAGATCAATGAACACCATTTGCAAGTTCTTGTGTGCGAAAGTGGCGTCCATTGTTCCTCGACCTGACATAAACCCGAACTGATTTTGGGTAATCTCCATCTCCTATCAACTTTTCTCTATTACTTTCTCCCATACTTTGATACTTTGTGACATGAGCATTATCCCTCCATGACAGTTGTTGCAGTTCTGCACATCACTTTTATTCTTGAAGCACTAGCGAGCTTTTGCACCGTTCTTGTGGGATCACTTCTTCACATAACATCTTATTGAAGAATAAAGTCAGCCACATACATCCATTTTTTTTTAAACGCTTCCATACTTCTGGTATTTCATCAGCGCCCATGGCCTTTCACTTCATCCATGCTAATTTCCCTCACCAAATCCTTAGTTACTCGCACCTCTTTAAGTGCACTGTTTCATTCATTAGCTTTTCAAAATAAACCTTCCATCTCCCTTTTATTTTATCAACTTTAGACCAAACTTACCAGCGCCATCTATCATACACTTTATATGATTTATAACTCTCGTTCCCCTTTCTCATGCTTTTGTAATCCGGTAGAGCTCCTTTTGGCCTCTAGGACTGTCTAGTGAGTCATATTACTTCTCCTGCTCCTTAGCTCTGGAAACAGCTACCGCCTTTTCTCTTCCATTCTTTATAAATCTTCTTTTTTTCTTCTTTCAAACTGTCGTTGCCGTTTGCTACACCTTGCCATTCTCTAAGTAAGGTATTTATATTTACTGAGCTAATTTTCAGTGTGAATATTAAATTTGGTACTAAGGAAGCGTTTATTTAGCCCTGAATTCCGGAGTGCGATGCTGACGGGGGCCCGCAGTCAAACCTCAAAAAATCCACCACCCATCCGCGCGTTTTTGGCGCTGCTCATGCGGGCCGTGTCCGGATTCTTCTGTTATTGCAAAATAACTGCACAATTCAGAGATAGATTAACTGAATAGATCGGTGTACGTGTATTAATTATTCAGTTAAGATGTCGCAGTGTCTGTTAGAAGCTATAGCCGTAGACCATTTTCGTTTGCCTAAAAGGCTTGTATTTAGATGAATAAAAAAATTTGGTTTGGCAGCTGACAATTTGTCACCTTGACCTGTCAGTTGGTTGCCATTGTTGTCAAATCCAGCTGGATAGAACTGAGCGGTGCACACGTTTCGAACTAGAATCTCGGGTTTTTAATTAAAACTGTCCACTTTTAATAGTGTAACTAAAAGTGTGCTGACTGTGTGTGTTTAAAGGTGAAAAGTTGTGAAAATGGTGCAATCTTCAGCAGCTGTAGCACCGCCGAAGGAGCGCTATGTACCGAACGCGCTTAAATTCGCTTTTGGCGGCCTTGCTGGGTACCAATCTTGCATTTATTTTAAGACTACATATCAGTTATATAGGATCAATGTCATGGACATTACCGTAAAAATGTGTATTATGATTATTTACACTTAAACTCATAGGCGCTCGCATCTTAAAGCATAGGAAAGCTGTTTATTAGTTTTTAAAATCTTGTCCCCGTTAACAATCGTGTGCTAAAAATTTACTACTCTAACGAATTTAATTGTTATTTATGATAGGTAAATAATTGAGTTCATATTGATTGCTTTATCACAATGTTGATTATGTAATAGTTAATCATAATTTTCAGAGTTCACTTATCTTATTCTGTAATTTAAAACAACAATACATAATTTATTTAATGTAATTGGAAATGAACTTTGCATAAGACAATAAAAATGTTCCACATGTACATGTAAACTGGGATGGCAATAAAATTTTAATAATGCAATTTATTAAAGGCATTCCCTCCATCCAAATACAACTACTTTGCCACCTTCCGACCTAGCTTTAACCCTCATAAACTTTACTAACATTACCTATCTTTTAACACACACTAAGTCAAGATTCATATATTTTTACCCATCATGTATTTTCAATGTACTTATAGATAATTTAAAAGGTTGACTACAACAATAAATAAAAAATTGCCCACAAGCAATGGCACCTGGCATGACTTCTTTGTATTTTAATGAATACAGTAGTTAAATATAATATATTAAACTGTGATGGTCACTAATATTTACCATGTTTAGTATCCCATTACATGGTAAATATTCTGTTTCTAGTGTTAATGATAAGGATAACAGTAGTTAAATATTATGAATAATACTTATATCATTATTCCCTTGCCTTTATCCCAATTAATTTGGGGTTGATGCTGCATGTGTTCATTCATACTTCATTATTGTCTCTCTGCATTCACCTCCTTATATTTACTTACATAAATAAGCTGATCCCAACATAGTTGGGAAAAGGCTTGGCACATGATGACTACAAAATTTTACTTGTACATACTGATACTGAAAACAAATGAAAACCGTAAATCAACTTGAGTCCATCACTTAGAGTAAGTGACCTTCTACAATGACAAGCATGAAATGCATATGGTAGTGACAAATTAGGAATCATTTTTAACCTTTTAGGAAATTGTTTCTGCTCTTGTGTAGCTTGTGACCGTAGAAGCAAGTTAAAGAGCAGAAGTTTTATGAACCAAAATTCTTCTTTTCAGTATGGCCGCAACATGTGTTGTTCAGCCTCTTGATTTAATCAAGACTCGGATGCAACTCAGTGGGGGCAGTAGGACCTCATTTGCTGTTGCTGGGGAGATTGTGGCACGAGAGGGGTTCTTCTCTTTATACACAGGTCTCTCAGCAGGCTTGTTACGACAAGCCACTTACACAACCACACGTCTAGGAGTTTACAGTTACCTGTTTGATGTTTACAAAGAGTGAGTATTGCATTCCATTGTCATTACTATAATTGATATTGAATGCCATACTAATCTACGTTAATTAATATTGTATAAGGTTATGATTGTTATGAAGAATAGAATAGAAGCTGCACAATAGATGCACAGACATAAAAATTAAATATTAAAAAAATACTTTTTTGCAAAAAATAAAACTGAGTTCAAAAGACTTGTGTTTTTGAAGTCGGTTTTTTTATTTTTTATTTTTCCATTTATAGTTGTAATATCCTACACAAATATTTGCTATGCATTTATTATATATTGTTAACAACACATTTCATGGTAATAGGCCTATCCCCAATAAAATGGAACTTAACATACCGATTTGTCGAAATGTGGGTGTACTATACACATCTGCATAACCCTTTCGAGTGTACAGGCGTGATGTTATGTTGTGTGATTGAGTGCGATAGCAGCAATCGCGGTTGATTTGCTGTAATTTTTTGAAGAGTTCCGTTGTCTGTCTACGAAACTCATCATCAGATCTATATGAAATTTAAATGGGACCATTTCGGAATAAACCCCTTTCGAACAAAAAATAATTTTGCAAATCCGTCAAATATATGACGCAGTTATGGCCGAACATAAAAAAAAAAAAAAATAGAAACATCTGAATTGATAACCTCCTCCTTTTCGAAGTCAGTTAAAAAGTTTTTCGCTGACTGTTCACACTGCCTGCGAGAAGTCTCTCCACTAGTTTCGCTGAGAGACTCGCTTATATACGCACGCCTACCGTATACTCGCGCAGTCGCTCAAAGCCCAGCGACAAAACTATTCGAACAACTCTTTCGCTGCTCGCCAACTTTCTAGTTGCTAGCTCTATTCGCTTTTCGCTAATATGGACAGGTACCTCTGCCTCAGAATAAATAGGTACATACAATGTATAGTGTTAGTTTATTTAATTTAAATAACACAAGTGATTTTAATCGACTGACCTATTGATCTGTTCTCTTCGCAGTGTATGGAGCGTTGTGATAATTTATGTCTAGTATTGCGTATTGCCTACTTATGAAATTGTTACTAAACTAGTTATGGTAATTATAGTACCTATTTTACGGACGATGAGACTTTTAAAGGGAGGCAGGAAGCATTCAGTTACTGCTAACAGGCTGAAACCCTAGTCGGTAGAAATTGGTTAGCTTTAATAGCCGATTCATTCATGTGTTGGCTAATTCTGCGGTCTAAGTCTAACTTTACTAGACAAGTATGTAATTAAGTAACTACTAATTGGGTTTTAGAAAAGAAAATCAGAAGTGTGTAACTTCTGATTTTCTTTTCTAAAACCCAATTAAGATAGGTATCAAAATATTTTTCGAGCGTTCAAGAGCGTTCGTTCAAGCGCGTTCAAGTGTGCCTAATGCCCGAGGAGCTCGTTAAGCCGTGTTTGCCAAGGTCGGTCTGCAGATGGGTGATTATCCATTACATACCAAGTTTCCTCCGTCTTCGGAAAGCACGTTAAATGTTAGTCCCGGTCGATCTTTGACAGTCGTTACAGGTATTCAGTGGCCCGACAGTCTGACAACCGGTCTTGCCAAGGGTTATCCTATTAACCACCCAGTAGGCCAGTACTAACTGGGTTGTGGAGGTCAGATAGGCAGTCGTTCCATGTACAATACTAGTATTCAGCTGCATTCGGTTAGACTGGCAGCCGACCCCAAAGTTGGGAAAAAGTCTAGGCAGTCAAGTTTTTCACTGTGTACGTTAAGCAACCGGCCCACGGCATTGCTGTCATAGGTACTAAATGCATCCTTCAAGTCATGCAAATAGTGTTCCCGAATGGGTGTTAACACTCTTAATTTTCTATGTTTATTTATACTATGTATATTATGCAAGAGTTCGTGTGCCTTTGTCAGTTATCGCTTGATTGATTTAGCGTTCACAGACGCTTTCGAAACCCCCAGGTCGTGAATTTGATAAGACTTGTTGCAATACTTATGTAAACAAAGTTTTGTCGACCTCTCTTGTATCTAATTGCCGTATGCTCTATGTATGACTTACTGAATTAACGATCAGCTGATAAATAAGTAACACCAAAGAAGTGAGCACACTTAGGGCAAAATATCAATGCATTAAATGCGAAAAAGACGTCATTCATCTCGTTTCGGTTCGCACACCGCGAATTGAATCTCGACACCGCGCACACGAACTTAATGCGACAAATATAAAAACGTGATCGCCCATCTATGTCTGAAATGACAGTCCACACTTAGACCTCAGAATGTCTACTGTCATTCAGTTCTTGAAACGCCTTACCAAGCGTCGGCCCCCCGATGCGAACCATCGCGTATTAGTAAGATTCGCCGACCACGGCATAGGTACCCTAATCACTACGGAGTTTTCGACGACCCTATCAACCTCCATCAGGAAAGCAGTATAGCAACCAGTACTTTAATGAAACTCAGATACAACCGCCGATATTCCGAACTCACCTCGAGGTCCGTCGCGGCGTCCCTGTTCATTTGCGGCGCTAAGTGTGGTCGCTCAAGTAGAATATTGAGAAAAACAGCTGCAAATTCTTATTGGGAAATGCTATACGATTTATATAACTCACTCTTAAACATTTAACAATCTTATTCGTATGTTTTCAATGTCCATAATGGTTTATGGTAAAAATGACGCAATATTTTTGCGCAATGCGGGGTGGGTCCTAATAGTCATTTAGTTAAGTCGCGAGCCAGTTTTTGATTTGCACGTAAGTACGTACGCACGACGGCCTTTCAAGCTATACAAAACCAGTTTACGCGGATCTCTCATTGTATAGAAAATCTATAAAAAAGCGAGGCCAAGTTATAATAGAAATGTACAGCTTCTGAAGCACGTTTCCGAGATATTAGACATCAAAGTTACAATATTCGCTATCAGCTCTACATTGTAAGTGTTTATGTACAATTCACGTATAATCTTAGACCGTCTGTTAAGAATGATGCAACCAAAATGTCACCGTCACTCAAGACGAATATTAGCCACGTGCATTTACGTCAGCTTCGGAATTCCGCACCACCTGTTTGCGATTCCTAAAAAAAAGCTTGGATGAAGAATATGGTCTATTTTCTCATCCATCGCATACTCGCGTGACAATTTGTGGAAACCTGCATTTACTACGAAAATAAAGCGTTTGAAGTCTATGAAAATGAGATTTAGATATGTATACTAATGTTTCCACTTTTGCCGTCGTATAAATGATTATTTCTTTGATTCATAAATTCGTAATAGGCGACGAAGGTTTTACACGGATTGTTAAAATACGTATAAAACAATTTACCACGAAGTCAAAGTTACACATTTTCGAAATTCACTAATATTTTATTTTTCAACAGCCATGAACGAACAACTTAGAATATCGAAAATATATCAAAGTATGATCCGGAGAGAAATAGTAACTTGCAAACCGATTATAGACCGGCAATGAATTACATACAACCGTTGATACATAATATAACAGTATTAGTAGGAATAGGCCCGTTTTCAGTAAGACTAAGTGACACCTAACCGACCGCTTAAATAAAAACAAACTGTTGAATTTTGAGCACTGAAAGTGCTAAATACAACAGCGCATTAATTGAGGTTTAGCCTACTCGTAGTGAAAGCGGGTAGTAGTTTTCTAAATAGAGAACGTAATATTTTATATGAGTACTTTTGGCACATAGTTTCCATAGACAACAAGACAAGTAGATTAGTATGTATCTATAAATAAATTAAACCGGGAATAAAATCGAGTACTAGGCTGTTGGCTACTGGCTACAGCTGGTCTGCATTAAAATGCCTCCATGATTGGCGGCAGTTAAACTTTTGGACGCCATTGTCTCACATACGTGTAAAATGTAAGTGTGTAAAATGGTAGGTGAAATGGCTTGGCGTAGAGGGCGCGCCCGTGCGTTTATACTGTGGCGGTCAAAAGGTTAAACGAACGCTCGATATACTGGGCAGTCAGCCGCATGGAGCCTCCACACAATTTGCCGAGGCAACTTTGGTGTGTTGGCTCCATAATTACCATACCGGTGACTGGAAAATTATTTGTCCTACAGCGTCAACATTTTTTCGGATGTCCGCTTAGTTCAAAATGACCTTTGAATAGTATCGTCTCGCTCTCTCTTAAAGAAAATCGCATCTGCCGTTCCATGCGTGACGGCCGTGAACACTATTCTCTTTTCGAACGACCCAAGTACGGTGAGGACACATCTGACGATTCAAATCTTTGCGAGGACGACCTATTCTAGCTAGTAACTCCCGAACGTCAGTTTAGTTATAAAAACTTGTGACATTGACAGACGAAACGCTGGCGCAGCTCCGGGTTTCGGCACCAAAACCTTGCTGGGTGTGGCAGCGGGCTCTATCGGAGCGTTCGTGGGGACGCCTGCGGAGGTGGCGCTGATCCGAATGACAGCTGACGGCAGACTGCCCATGGAACAGAGGAGGAACTACAAGAATGTCGCCGACGCACTTATCAGGTAATTGTGAAGATTAATGCTGAAGTTTGACAACCAGTCTAACCAAGGGGTATCGAATTACCCTGGCACTGGATTGTGGAGGTCAGATAGGCAGTAGCTCCATGTAAAATACTGGTATTCAGCTGCATCCGCCTAGACTGGAAGCCGACCCTAACACAGTTGGGAAAAGGCTAGGCAGATGATGTGAAGATAGTGTCTATGTGTTTAGCTGTAGGAGTAGGGGAAGACCAAAGAAGCGATGGATGGACTATGTGAAGGATGACATAATCTTGGTCAGGTATAAAGACAACCATGGAGATAAAAGTCTGAGATGGCCTTTTGTGAAAAGAACCGCACAGATTTGATTTTTCATGGATCTTCTTGCGCATGTCCCTTAGATAATTTAACAATTGTTTATTACCGCCTTCCTGTCAATGTCATTTAAGCGCCAAAAGAACCATGCAGCACAACATTTGGTTATAACTACAAGTCTATGGTCTCAACCCGTTTATGGCGTGTCCCCACAGGATAGTAAGAGAGGAAGGCGTTCTGAAGCTATGGCGCGGCGCGATGCCGACTGTGGGACGAGCCATGGTGGTCAACGCAGCTCAACTCAGCACGTACTCGCAGGTAACTAGCACCTACAGCTAGTGGCGTAGCAGTGGGGGGGGGGGGGCAATGGCCCCGGGCGGTGCAGATGCAGGGGCGGCAAGCTGGGTGCAGTAAGGTGGCCCTTATTGTGGTCATAGTCATCAGATCAATATTCCCGCGTATATTCTAGTCTGCCGACTCGTATTTTTTAAACACGAGTACTATATACTTCTAGCCTGCTGCCCATCTTTTTTGTATATCTGTTTTATGGTAAAGAGAAAAGCTAAAATTGTCTGACTCGCTTCGCTCATTTTACAACTAAATTCTCTTGCTTATTCCAAAACTTTAATGCTAAACCAGCCCGTTATACAATACAATAATGCTAAAGTCGAAAAGGTAAATCCGAAATACCTATCCGAGGCGGGGTGCTACAATTTGCAAAGCTCGGCTCACTCGCTCTTGCATCCTAATTACTTTGTCATCTGAAGGTTTTGTGCATACAGGGAGTAAACAGACCCTTCACGAAGCCGTCAACCAATCATTCTGTACACCAAACTAAGTAACTTTACGCAAAAATTATTGCTGGGAAACTACTTTTTTTTGGGGTGAAAAATAACCTTTTACGGTAAAACTCAATGAAACTCATTCAAAACATTGTGCTTACGGATGCATTGAATAGTAAACGGGTCATGGAGGTATTTAAAGTAAAGTTATAACCTTAAAAATTTGTATTTAAAAAAAAAGTTGGAACTTTGACCCCCAATAACTCCGTAACCAGAAGGTTCCCAGGTATGGTCTAGAACAGGGTTTCTCAAACTTCTGGCTCCACGTACCCCCATTCGAGTTTCCAGATGACAGCGAACCCCCAACCCACCCCCCCCCAACAAGTAAAGAATAACATTGTACACAGAATAAAATAAAGTTTATTAATTGAATAAAAGGCAAAAAATACAAGTTAAAAACAAATATCTTATTAATATTAATGCGATGGATGGGCTTGTTTCTTGTCACAAATTGAGTAAATTTTTGGAATAATATTGGACAATTTAAGCCTTAATTCTGACTCAGCATCAAGTCGCCTTCATGCACGCCAGCCGCCATTACGTAAATTTTGTCGCGAACCCCTACCGTCGCATGGCGAACCCCACTTTGAGTAACCCTGGTCTAGAACAAAAAAAATGATCGCAATAGCGGGGAGAACAAGTGCCTTTCGGCTTCGTTAAGGGTCTATTTACACCCTTTATGTCGGCCGTGGGCGGCAAGGCGAGGTCACAGCTATAATAAAGCGTCAAAATCTTGCAGGCACGCGAAATGTTCGTCGGCTATGTTCCGGACGGCATCCTGCTTCACTTCTGCGCGTCCATGGTGTCTGGTCTGATCACCACTATAGCTTCCATGCCAGTTGATATCATCAAAACAAGGTAATATACTATAGGTTTTATTATCAACTATTTCATTTTTGTACGAATCTTGTGTGCCATATTTACGACCCTCTTTATATGGGACGTAACTGGTGATATGTGAGTGTAGCTACTGAGGCCCACCTCTGCCTTACCCTTCGGCAATTAAAGGCGCAATGTTATGTTCTTTTAACGGCAGCGTATTTCACGTAAACATGAAATAACGTTTTGATGGTACGTATTATGTTTTCTATTCAGCCACGAATGCCTATCCGATTTTAAATTGGGTCAATGTCATATAAATGTGACATTAGGAATAATTATAACCCTTTCGCCACCGATGCTATTTGTGACAGTACAATTTGACGTAAATATATTTTGATTTTAGATACCTACTACTATTCGTAAAATGATATAAAGTGATATTTCTCACACTCACAGCTCTAATGAATTAAATGAAGAGTATTGAAAATTAGAAAACTAAAAAAAGCGTGTTTTCTTGAACAATTGTTAAAAAACATATTTAATTTAATTATAATTATGAATTATACACTACACATAAATTAAAATATTTGACGAACTTTCTCACAATTCAAAATTTGTCTTTTAAGAAAGTTAAAAGACAAATTTTGTATTTTCGATCTATTGGCCACAAGCTCGATTGCTCAGCGTGTGGGTTTTAGGTGTGCTCCCCAGAGAGAGGTAATGCCTTACTGTAATATGGCAACAGGCTCGTCCACTGTTACATCTTCTTCTTTCTTTTTCGTTTCTTTTTAGTCAGGTTACTAACCACCATAGGAATCTAACATAGCTGACGAAATGCGGTCGTGACCTTATCTTTTAATCATTTCCAGGATACAGAACGCGGCTAAAGGCCAGGGTCAAGTGGCAGTGGTGACATCTCTTCTCAAGAACGAAGGTGTATTATCTCTATGGAAAGGCTTCCTGCCCTACTACGCTCGTCTTGGACCCCACACTGTGCTCACTTTCATATTCCTCGAACAAATGAACGCAGCTTACTTCAGGATGTCCTAAGTTAGTAGTAGAAGGTATAAGAGAAATGAAACGCTGAGGTAAGCACGCTGTATTCGTTTTATGATGATTTGCATGACACATCTAGAAATAGAACGTCACATGATCTGTGACATCGTTTGCAAATTGAACAATCGATCATAATTTTTTGACTTTTGAAGAGACCGTGATCTTTGAATTTGTTTTTATGTCGAGATAATCATTCGTCTTTTAAATAGTTTTTCTGTTTCACTTTTAAAGCGAGGTCCATATATTTATTGTTTGGAAAAGCCATAGTTGTAAAATACCAAGGTTTTTTTGTTCTGAAATTGTGACTTAAGCTTGTATTGCGTTATACAAAAAATTATGAAATGAATGCTAAATAGTTACTGTCCATTGTTTGTGTATTTTGTTTGCGTCTGATTATTACTCTGATAAAATATATATTGCTTCACTTGGTGACAACGTACGTTGTTAGATTACATTTTTATTAGCTTTAAAGATAATGAGGGTAAAACTATCGTAAATGATACCGTAACACCAAAATTACCCACATTGTGTTTATTTAAGGCAAGCATAATCAGCTTACAACGTTCCCACTACATAGAATTTTTTAAATTTCGATTTTTTTTTGAAAATGTATGGAACAGCTGTTTTGGGTTGGGTTTAGAATCGCGTCCTCTGAATTCGAGGATTCTGTCACTGTGGGGGGGTCAAGGGGGTTTATCTGAAGCGCCCCCATGCGATTTTAGCTGCCGGAAATATTTAAAATTATTTTCTCAAAATATTGGTAAATCACTAACTAAACGTGAAACGGGACGAATATTTAACTAAAGTCTAACGTTTTTGACGTTACATCTGTCAAGATCATCTCAAAATGCGTAAAATATATGATTTTGAATGAAATATCGAAAAGATCCTTTTTTAAAAATCGTGCAAGCTATAAATTATGTTTATAAATTCAAGTAATTATAAAAGTCAATATTTTCGTGTTTCATTGAGTGCAAGAGCGAGCGAAGCGAGCCGGGACCTGGGGCACCCCGACTCGGACAGGTTAGGTTAGAAGGGGATGGCGGGGTCGAGTGAGCGAGCGAAGCGAGCGAATAGACCCCGCCATTCCCTTCGAGGTTATTTTTTTTGTAAACCATTCAGAAGTAGGAGCCCCGCGAAGCGGGGCTCCGTCGACCTGGCTTCCCTCGACTGCGCCACGTTGACTGGCAATAACTAACTCAACTCTCCCCCCTATAAATCAGGTTTATAATGTCAAAAACATTAAGCATTGAGATTTTAAAAAATTTATAAAAAAAAAACTATGCGCCTCCGGCAGGGGGGGGAAGTGGGGGGTGACTCAACAACTCCCCCCCCTTCCCCTCCCACCTCCCACACCTACCAATTCGGAGGACGCGATTCTAAACCTTACCCGCTGTTTTTTTTTAAATTGTCTATGAAAATTTTCTATGGGATTCGGAATGATGTACTGATTAGGTTGTATTGGTTTGTGCGTCGATGTCACGTCCAACCTGTATAATATAGCATTTGCAAGCACAAGCAGGCAATGTTTACCTATTAGCTTTAATCAGTATGTAAATATTTGCAGCCGATATCTGATATCACTAATATTACGCAATGGACACATTTAAGTGCTTACCTAAGTGTTTCGATGTAACACCATGTTATATTTATTGTAAAAAAAAATGGATTCCATATCAATACTCGATTGGACTTTTCAAATGAACTATTAGTTTTTTTTTTTTATTATGATCACTCGATTAAGTTAAAGTCTTATTTGAAATAAGGGAAAGTGAGAATGTAGATCGGGATTTTTTGAAAACGTTATTTATTAGTGTACACAATTTTACATTATTTCGCGTCCTTATGCTTAGCTACGTTGATAAATATTGTGTACCAGCCGGCTGGTCACTGTGAGTACACAATTAGCTTATGTGCTAATAAATTTATATTGATTAGATCCTCCTTGCGTAACGCTTTACGAACTCTGACGCCATATTGTTTATGGTACATACGTGCGTCATTTTATGTGAGAATTTAACCGAAGAGTAGTTATACAACCGTGACGAAATGTTTTAAACACTGATCTATTTTGGTAAAAGATGCTGTTAATTCTTCCTTCACCCTTTTGAACGCCATTTTCACATATACGTGATAACCGCGTGCCCTGTACGCCAAACGAGACAAATCTATACTAATATTATAAAGCTGAAGTGTTTGTTTGGTTGAACGCGCTAATCTCAGGAACTACTGGTCCGAATTTAAAAATTCTTTAAGAGTTGGATATCCCATTTATCGAGGCACATACGCTACTACCAATAGGAGCGGAAAAAATTACTTCCCGCGGACGAAGGTCGCGGACAACAGCTAGTATCAAATATGTGACAAAATGGAAGGTGAAATTGTGGTTTGGCGTGGAGGGCACGCGCGTGCGTTTATGCTCTGGCGGTCAAAAGGTTAAAGCTCTCAATAGATTAGGTGGTGTGGAACAAGCTCAAAAAAACATCTTAAAAATAAATTATTTATTTATATTTTTATCGAAAAACTCAATACATCACTGCCTTTTTGGTATTTCATATACTTAGTCGCATAAATTTTTATCTTGTTTTCTAAACTTTGTATTTTTAAACGCACTGGAATAATAATGTTCTCCTTTTAACTGAGGTACTGAATAGTACAGGACCTACTTAAAAATGAAATTTCGTCGAATAGGTATAGGTATCATAAGACAATAAACAAAACCTATATAAATAAGTATGTACGGATCTATTAAAAGTGGTCGTTAAACTCTGTGTATAAAAAAAAAATATGCAAAAAACCTTCCTCCATTTTTATGTTCGCTATCTAATCTTTGTTCTTATAATAACACGCTTATTTGGTAATCTATGTGCAATCCTCACTCCACATTATCTCTGTATCCCATAAACTGAGACTTGATCGAATTTTTCCGGCGATTAATGTCAGATATCTGATAGTTGAAATATTCTGACCAAAGTCAACCCGCGGTAGGGTTATGAAATGCTTTGTTTTTTTTTTACTCTAGGAATGTTCTCTTTGTACTACCTGTATTAAATGGATTGAATGTTTTTGATTAGTAATCCATGATCAGTTTTGTCTGCCTTGTGTACGCACGATTGCCAATCAAGCTATACAAAACCAGTTTATGCAGATTTCTCATCGTATAGAAAATCTATACAAAGCGAGGCTAAGTTATACTGGAAAAGTACAGCTTCATGTGCCGCCGTGTGCACAACTGTACACCGAGCGATTGGTCAATCATTGTGACCAATTTGATAGAGTTTCGTATACGAACAAAAAAAGGGTAAATAGTTCCGCTGTAGCGCTTATTGTTTGTTACCTGCATTCAGCTGCCATAGAGTTTCTTGCTGAAAACTTGGCCACGAGATGGCGCTGAGTATTTTGTCTTGTAGCCGATTAGTCGATTTATATTCAAGATTACTCACTCAGCAGGGTCTTGTGGCGAAGCTTCCAGCTACTACACTTCGCTTTTTATATTTTTAATTTGTATAGACTAGCCAATTTATTAACTATACAAACTGTCACATTTGACAGTGACAGTAAACCAGAGTCGAATGAATTCCACGTGAACATTAAAGGGTTAATGTATTTATTTAAAAGTGCATATTATTTTGTACTTTAAATTCATTTTGTTAAAGTTACTTTTACATTTCAATCGTTAATTATAAGTACACATATTTTTTATGCTTTTTTTAGGTTTGGGATATTTTTTAATGCTCTGTTTGTTTTGACCACAGTGCAGTGTTTAATGTTCAAAGAAAATGATTTTGATATAGTACTTGTACACAAATTATTTACTATTATAAAAGTTATGTTCACATAAAAATCTTTATTTTATATAATTTTTAAAGAAAATTTATATTTCAAAAGTATGTACCAAGAAATGAGATAAAGTTTTGTATTGTTTTTGGATTGATTGGCTCTATAGTAATGAATGTTTTACTTAGCCTTGCTCTTTATTAAATGTAGATATATTATTTATTTGAATGTTTATTTGTTCTCTATTGGCACATAACTCGATGAAGCAGGCTTTTTTAATAGTTATCATTTTAATTCTTGTTTTAAGAATAGACATTGTGAATAACAGAGTCTAATATTTATAGAAGATTATTCGAATAATTTCCGAGTATGTTATTATATATTAGTATCATGATGATATTACATAATTCTGTGCTTAAAGTAGCTGCATAGTTTTAAAACAGTACAATGTGATAAGATGTTATTGTAATACATATATTATATATTTTTATATAAGCTCTTTATGATTTGTGACTAACGAGAGAGGCAATATTGTTATAGATTAATAACGAACATTTTTTTGAATTTTCCTGTTTTATTTGTATATTTGAGAATTGAATACCTGGTTTAAATATTATGCAAAAAGAGTATGTTAGGATCGTAACAGGACGTACTGCAGTTCCTGCCATGACAAAAAGGCGTTAATGATTAGACTTTATTTAAAGAAATCATCACCAATCATCATCATTTCAGCAGAAACACGTCCATTGCTGGACATAGGCCTCCCCCAAGTGTCGCCACATTGACCGGTCCCGTGCGACTCGCATCCAGCGGATCCCCGCAACCTTCACCAGGTTATCGGTCCACCTAGTGGGAGGCCTTCTAACGCAACGTCTTCCGGATCGCGGTTTAAAAAAATAGTTTGAATAGAATATCTTTCTCAGTGAAGATGCTGCTAAACCGAGCGGACCGGACTGCGGACGGGAGATATTTCGGAGCGCTATCTGTTAAACTCGGGTGTCCTTAGTCCGGTCGAGAGTCCAGCTCGGTCGACCCTCGCAAGTCTTGAATGTCTTGATGAAACCCATCGAAGACATATATTCCGTGATATTGCTTTTTCTTTTGCCAAGCCGTGATCTGCATTAAGTTGAACTGATAGAAGGCTATCTTCGCTGTCAAATCTCGTTTTTAGCAATGGACATATTTGATTAAAACCTCGACCTCTTCTATATCAGCTATAAAAGTCCACCATGATATAATATTCTGTCAACCCGTTAGTCAAACGTTTGATGTCACCGTATGGCAACAGAAATTCTTAGTGGTAAAAATATAAAAATAATGTGCGATGTGCTGGTGATGACTGTGATAAAACGGACAAAATAGATTATTTAGTTACTTAAATATGGCTGAAGAACACAGTAAAGCTACTGCACTACCAAGCCAAATACCAGGCCACCAGCAAGTGATACTAGGGGGGCTTGCTCGGTAAAAATGTTTCTTTATCTCTTATGGGCGACATTAGCAATTAGGTTAATTTCCAATAGTCCATTGCTTTGAGATAAATCTCGCCAAAGCGATTTAGGTTGGGTACCTATAGTTGTACCTACGAATGTACGCGTATCGCGCGAGCCCCGATTCATGGTAGTAGTAGTAGAAACCGTGGGGTTTTAGTCGTTAGGAATCTGACTTAGCTCTCCGTTCTCCCTAGAAGAAAGGTATCTGCAAAAAAAAATAAGTTCCCTGCATAAAAATCGCAATATCTGAATACTCTAGTTCCAACGTTTTGGTTGGGGACCGATAACAGTAATAACCGTGGCTAGTCTGTGGGTTGATGATCATCAAAGTTCAACTGGCGACGGTTTCGTTGCCTTAATTCAATCAACGAACAATTAACTACACCACTAATCTGAAAGGTAGAGGTTTTTAGGAGCCACCTCGATTCGATTGACGATGCATATTAGAGCTGCTTTTAAGTTTCAGTATTATATCAACGACGCTGCTAATACCGCTCGATGTTTTCCAAATGCGATTACGGTACCCTGATACGTGGACTGTCAAAATGTTCCGGATTATGGTCAACTGTAAGGGATGCCCGTGGCCCTACGAGATCCTCTCCGCTAGGATGCTGCAGAGGAGGACTTACGACTCCCTGAGATGGGGCATCTACTTCTGCCGCTATGCTGCTCACAAAAAGTACGTCATGTTATTGTGAGATTAATCTTTGTGTTCATAGAACCTTTTTAGTTATATATCCAGTAGAATAACTAATTCAGAGCGAAAGTCACTAAAGAAACTAAACGTCATCAACATATCTAAACCGCGTTCAAGAGTACCTAGTCAGTAGTCATTGTCTCATTTGAGACACCGACAAGCTCTTAAACGCCGTTTTAGATGTTCAAATTTCGTTCGGGTTCATCAGTAAAATCCGCTCTAAAGGTGAACGCGGACCTGGCCGCACCGCACGCGCCGCAGTCGCCGCAGTCATCGCATTTGTTAATGGCCTCGCACATCTGTCCGCGCCGCAGTCGCCGCAGTCATCGCTTTTGTTAACAATTGCGCTCGCACATCCGTGCCGCCCGCATCGGACGCTGCGCCCGCGCCGCGCCGGGCGCAGCGTCCGATGCGGGCGGGCCGGCGTTGGTGACGTCATCAGCTGCGGCTTGGGGAGTTTGGCCGCTTCAGGTACTGTGGCGACTGCGGCGCGGGTGGGTGTGCGAGGTTGCATAGAATTTCATATAAAGAATTCGAATGCGGCGACTGCGGCGCGTGCGGTGCGGCCAGGTCTGCGTTCACCTTAAGTGGTCATTTACGGAGACGCGTCGCGTCGGGCGGCGCGTTGTGCGGCGCGGCCCGCTTTCAATTCAAACATATGGCGATGTATGAGAGCGTTTACGGAGAAGCGTTTTTATGCGCGTTTGCTTGAAATGCAGCGTTGCCCGCAGATGACCCGCATGATTTTTTGTGAAAAAGTTGGAACTTTTATTTTTTAAACTAGAAGGTTCCTAGGTATGCTCCAGAACAAAAAAAAATATCGCAATGGCGGGGAGAACAAGTGCCTTTCGGCTTTGTGTAGGGTGTTTTGACACCCGTTATGTATAATAGGGAAAAACTGGTGAAAGATGGTGTAGCCAATGTATTCATAACTTTGTTTTTTTACAAGGGCTTGTTCATTGAAAGGGTTGGACCCTTTGTACCAGGACACCTTCTTGCTGACAGGCCGGGCCATCGTCTTACAAGCTTTAGCGACGGGCACCGATGCGGAGGTCAGTCATTGAATTATTTGTGTCTTGAACATTTTTTCTATTTAAAGGCTCACCGGAGCCTGAGGATCTGTAATGTCACAATCCAAGATTCGACTTTGAGCATTATTTACGTTACATATAGATGCTGATACCAGGTTAGGCACTACATGATAAAGAAAGAATATAGACGCTCACGATCAGGGAGCATTCCCCTGTAATGTAACAGTCCAAGATTCGATTTTGTACAGGTGAGGAGAGGTACAACAAGTGATTGTTACTAATTGTATTGGGGTTCCCTACTTGAAATCGAATGACATGAGATCGAATAACACTTGCTCGAAAAAGTTAACTGGATAGTACTTGAAATCCATAAATTGTGAGCGCGACAGTTCACTACCTCGTCGGTGCATCAAAATCTCGAATAACTATAAGCTCGAATCATCTTGGAACATCGAGGTATCTAGAAACATCATTTCTCGACTGACCATCTAATCGCCAAGACGCGACGTAAAATTAATTATCGCATCTTGTTTTACATCAATTTTTAATTGTACATAGGTACTATTTTTTATATCCGGATCAGGCGCATGACCATGAGACTCATTTCTGTAGGTTCTTAAATAAAAATCCTTAAAATTATTCTGTAAATCGATTAGATGGTCGGTCATATTTCAAGTTAATAAACTCAACACAAAAAAAAATGCTGTTAAACACTACAAACAAATTGTTAACATAATAAAGTATTTTTAACATACCTACAAATAATTTTTAGCATAATAAATATACAAACACAACATCATATAATGTAGGTAATTCACAATACAATTAATTGACAATACACATTCTTTTTATTAGGTAAGATAAACCAATTGTTCACTATAATATGTTTCCTATTCTGAATCAGGTTCTAGATTTCCTGCAAGAGAGAAAAAGGGTTCACGAGAAGAAATTAATATCGGACTACCTGCTTGCATTCAATGCCCGTGTCAGCGACTTAGTCGGCTCCATCGTGCACGCTAGCCTGACGCAGGACTGGCCTATGGAAGCCTTGAAAGCAGCGTAATACATCTGTTTAATAATTATTGACTTAGAATAATTAGACTCAGAGTGATAGTATCATTCGAAATTCCGTTCAAAGTTGAAGCAACAACATAATCAACGTGTGCATAAGTGACGCGAAATTTCGTTCGCCGACATGGATACAAGCCCTCAAGTAATAATACGTGCGACTGCTTCACTTTGCGTGCCACTGCTGCGGCTCTAAGCCTTCTAATATATGATATTAATATGTATAGCAGAATCAGTATACTCCCTTATGACAGCTGAGACACAGGCCCACGCGGGCCCAGAACGGATTGATGGGTGTCACTTGTCTTCGAATGTTTGGTTGTTTGAAGTCTTCCTTCACTATTAGAATACTCAGCGCTCTCGTTATAACACGTATCTGGGACCCTAATAATTGTCCCGTTGGACTTGTGGTCGCAAGCTCGACTGCTGCGCGTGGTCCTGGGTTCGGATTCCTGGGACGGCAAAAAGGTTATATTGGGTTTTTCTATCAGGAATTTCTTAGTAGTAGCCGGGAGTTTGGAAGTTGGTGGTATGATACCCCCGTGCCACGGAAAACACGTGAAGCCGTTGAACCTTGCGCCTAATCTCACTCTGCTCGTGTCTGATTGCCGTCCCATCGGACTATGAGATTAACGGAACAGAGAGAGCAAGTTTGCTTGCGCACACACTTATGCACTATAATATCTTCCGCGCTGATGGCTAAACTCCGCTGAGATTGGCCGCCGTGGCCGGAAACGGTCAGGAGGACTATATAGGACTTTTATACCACTAATTTTCGAAAGTGTCAGTGGTCCCTCGATTGTGATTTTCGTCGTTATTTTGCCCTTTATCCAAATTTATTTGGGGACAGGATGTCTTCTTTTAGAAAAGTCTTTATTTATTAGTAGCCTGCATTTCCCGCTGCAGGGCAAAGCCTGCCTATTCTCCATCGACTAGTTTCTAATTAGGACTATAGGAGTAGTCTTTATAGAAGCCCTTGACAATCGTTATACAACCTCTTCAGCTCTTGCTAACTGTTTGAGGAAGGTTATAAACTAAATCTCCTTCTAGCTTTTCTTGACAGAAGTCAAGATTAAATTGTCAGTATGATCTAGAAAATCGCAAAATCGCAAAGTATTTGTATAACTTTATTTTAAGCGTATTATTACACATAATTATACTTTTAGTGAACGTAAGATATGAACGTCCCTTAAAAGGATAATTATTTACCATGACTCTCGAGCATGGGGAGCAGCGTCAGGAGCAGCGTCAGGACCTACAGACAGTACCTCGCTATGCTAAAGTAGGACTTGGAGCTTTTTCTGGGTATGTTAGAGTAAAGTCCATATGATCCTAAGGTATATGATAATAGTCTCCACAAGTAGTGACACCTATGTGTGTGCACGTTCGGCATCCAGGGCACTCAGCAGATCAGCCGATATCTTCCTGACTGGCAAATGCCACGTCGTGAATTTATTATACGAGAGATGACTTGCATCCAGCGTTGTTGATTAAAGGCCTATTACTCTTTTTAACGCGATTTTTTAACTTACCTTCGTCTTTAAGAGTCCCCGCAGACTGCAGACTTTCTATCGGCCGATAGTTTAGTCGGACTCATAATCAGTATGAACATGTATGCTAGCCGTGACGCTAGTGCGCATATTACAACGTTTTGGTATCGGTCGATTAATCAGTGGAGACAAATCATGGGCTACACTATTGCCTTCCAACTAAAACTATCGGCCAACTACAGATCCAGGCGCGGTCCCGCAAGGGGGGGTCACGCAAGACCGTTGTCATGTTTTGGTTGGGACAGGTTCCCCGAATATTATATCAACCATCTCTTGATTTACCTATACAAAACGATCTTGAGCGCCTACAGATTAATTTCCGGGGGGGGGGGCTGCATCTTCAGTTTCCCAAAAAGAGCTTGTTTGCTTGAGGTTTTCGTTTGTCGGTGTCGATTCATGCAAGGCATAATTTTGTCGATTTATATGGTAGAGCCTATCAATTGAGTAAAGTTAGGATTCAAGAGCGAGCGCAGCGAGCTCGTACAATTTATTACCCAGTTTGAATTTGATAGGTTTTCAGAAATTGTGTCCGTTTATAAAGAAAAACTGAAAAGAATAATAGAAGCTTGTCAGAATAGCAAGCAAAGCGAGTTCTAAAATTTTAGCATCACATCGGGTAGGTTAGAAACTTAGAACATTCATACAGGTGCTATGAAGGTACTTAGATGCAAGAGCAAGCGAAGCGAGCTCGAAATTTTTGCACCCTTCCTTGGATAAATTAAGTTCTTTTTGTTCATTCATATAGGAATGAACGGAACTTCTGGAGAATTGAAAAAGTACAGGATGTAATAGCGAGTGCAAAATTTTAGCACCACTCCTTTTGTTAATTTATACAGAAATGAGAACTTTTGCAGAATTGAAAAAGTACAGGATGGATTGGCGAGCGAAGCGAGCGAGAACATTTTAACATTCCGCCTCGGATAGATTGTTTTCTTTAAAGTTGTCGGAGATTTCGGGGGGTTTAACCCACACCCTCCCCACCGCCTACGGTCCTGCCCTGAGATAGTTAGATTTTCAAGTTTTATGAACGCAAGAGCAAGCCAAGCGAGCAGGGCCTTTATTTATTTTATTTAAATCAATGAGTTCAGAAACATGATCTCGGTCGACCTAGGCCCAGCGCAGGGCGGGGTGGTCGTGACGCCCGGCCATGACCTCCTCCTGGATCCGCTCTTGGTACTAATATAATGCAAGAGCGAGAGAAGAGAGCTTCAAGATTCTAAATTAAAGCAGCGCGCCTCTGCCCCGTGTTAGGTTCTTTTTGTTCATACAGAGATGAATTCGAAAATTTTTGCATTCTGCCTCGGAAAAGTTATTTTTTCTTGTTGATGTTAATAATTTATATCCGAAAAAAGCTATTTTAAGAAGGTTTGTCAAATTGCCGTGTATGATTTTGGCGTGGTGGTCGTGACCCCTGTGACTTAGGACCGCGGCGGCGTAGTGTTCCGCGCGCGCCCCTATTGGACGTCGCGGGGGGAGTCTTACACCTCACTCTCCCCGCGGACTTGAGGAGGCCCGCAGACACGGCTGGCGCTAACCGGGGTTCGTGGAAGGCACAGTAGTTCCCGTGATCCCCGGTGCAAGTGTGGGAAGTTTTCATTCTCTCGAACAGTAAGGGCGGGGCTTCACCAAAGCAGAGACGAGCGGAGTGGTGCGGTCAATTATAGGACAGTCAAGAGACGCGATGAGGATTTGTCTTCTTTTTCTGCTTTGGTGGAGCCCAGTGCAGGGTTCGAACAACCACAACAGACGGGAGATACCATATTACGTGAATTTCATACGATGCGACAGGTCGATCCCCACACGTCTCCTCTCTGCTCCGCTCGTCTTCGCTCGCCCAAATGCGTAAGCGAGTGGGATGATAAGTGCTGTAATTTTGAATTCACCTCTTTAATGGCACTGTGGTCGTACCTACATTTTTTTTTTCAAATATCTAAACTAGACACCTAGATAATGCCTGATGCATTTTGTGTGCGAAAATGTTAAACAATAAATATACACTATCTACCTTCTCCCTAATTACCTTGCAGCATAATAGCATCAGCGCTATTACACCCGCTCGACGTGTTCAAAGTGCGTCTCCAGCTGTACCCGGAGGCATGGGGCCTGAGCCTGCTACGCAACATGCTGCGATGCGAGGGCATCAAGGCCCCATACACCGGCCTCGGCGCAAGCATCCTGCGACAAACGACCTACACCACCACCAGATTAGGCACATATTCCTGGCTCTATGATAATCATAAGAGGTAAGCATTAGGGACAGAATTTTGTAGTGATAGAACTGGCGAAAAGCAGTTGATGGAAGTTGAAAATGGACTATAGTTGTGTTTTAGCCTGACAATAGCGGTCATTGACTCGCCTACATTTAAAATTCTTAACTTTAAAAGCCAAAATTAAACCTGTTCAAGTCTTGAATCGTCATCTATCGTGATCTTCAACATTTTTATTAATGACAAACGATAAGTACACGGTTAATTGTTTTGGTTCGTAGAGATATTAGGGAAAGGGCAATGAACGCTATTGACAAGCTAAAACACATCTATAACATTGACAACAGGAAGACATCTTGTAATATGCGGCATGCTTCATTCAACAGAGCACACTGCTCTCTTTTTTTTTTTTTTAACAGGTCTCATAACAGTGCTCCTGGTTTCTACGATAAGCTATCAATCGGCGTGTGTTCGGGGGTGCTGGGTGCCTTCGTGGGCTGTCCCTCGGAGATCGTCCTCGTTCGGATGATGGCGGACGGGCCCGTGGACCCCTACAGGCGATACAAGAACATTATGGATGCCGTTACCAAGTAAGACGTAATGCCTTAAACTTAACACAATGTCTTTTTCGCTTTTTAATTAGGTTAGATCAGGTAGAGTTGTACAGTCACGAGCACCAATATGTATACACTTTCCTAAATTTAACAGCAGCTAGCCTTGGGCGCTATGGAGCGAGGACTTAGAAAAAATGTCGAACTTTTTTTTCGGAAATTCATAATTTTATTGCAGTAACGGGTTGACCTATACCATAGAAACCATTTAGGTTCTGAGACGCATAGTCCTCCGATGCACCGTTTCCGAATTATGGGAAAACTAAGTCCCAAATATATTTTTTCAATCCTCCATTAAGACGACCCATTGAAAAAAAAAAGAAGCCTTATTTGAATAAACCACTTTTGATTTTTTTATTAACATTTTTTACCACCTTCACTGTCCGGAAAGTAGACACAATAGTTTAACAATCGCAGTGACCCATAATTATGATTCATGGGACAGGGAAACGGTACGTTTGGTGCAGTGGCTGAGCGATTGGCTGCTGCGCTGCGTCTCGCGCGTTCGTTTCCCGCACGGAAGAAATATTCATATAACCTACAGGTTCCGGGGCTGGTTGTTTGTGTATATCGGTTTAAATGTTTGTAAAACTCACTCACGATACTGGAGAAATTCCTAGTGTTGGGTAACTTAAAAAAAAAAGATTAATAGATAATAAAGTTTTTTTTTTAAATATTATATTTGTTTTGTCTAAGGATATGGCGGACAGAAGGATTCTGCACACTGTGGCGCGGTGGCTTGCTCACCATATCTAAATCAGTTGTCATTAGCGCGTCTCAAATAGGAACCTATTCCCAGGTCAGTCAGTAAAATGTAACTTTACCTAACTTCAGAGAGCCACATCTGCTATGTTCAATGATGGATTGGTCATTATGACAATCAGCGGAAAATCATGACGCCCGTCATAAGAAGATTACTCAAAAAAGGAACAATATGATGTCTCAGTGATCGGTCGATTTTATTAGCAATCTTGGGGCCCACGTCACGACCGAAGGAGAACGAGTGGAGGCCGATGTTGAAATCTATCAACCAACTCTGGACTGGAGTCGGTCACTCATCATCAGCCTGTTTGCGTCCTGATAAACAAAGCATTTCTGATCACACGCCACTTGACAGGTTTCTAAAAAAATAAGCTGGATAAATATATTCCTTTGCAGGCACGAAATTATTTAGTAGAGAGAAAGAGAGCGCGCGGTTTTGCCCTACACCTTTATACATCACTGTTCTCAAGTTTCATCACCGCTCTGGTCACATTACCTCTGGATACCTTCAAAACAAGGTAAAATGGGCTTTATTTTCTTACTTATAATATTTATTATTGGTTCAAAAAATCTCTTTAGAAATGCAGATAGAAGATTGAAAGATCTGTCCCGTAGTTTCTCTCTTCTTGTACCAGTAAGAGTAACTAACCATCCACTTTTTCTTCATTGACTACCATTCTGTCTGGAAGACCTTACCTTCAAAGCGTAGGTATTTCTACATGACGGTGCACACTGAAAGTTGGTAACGTCGTATACATTTGTCAAGTATTGCTCTGTTTTCAGCAATTTACTAATGTTACTGAACGAAATTCTGATTGCAATAATCAATACCGTGACACTGAATGTTTAGTTAAAGGGTGTAAAAAAGCAACCGGAAACCAACCAAAAGCCTTTTTTACCCCTGAAATTATAATAAATAAAGTGGTTTCATTGCAATAAATTCAAAACTGTAGTGCAACGCAGCATAAGCGGAAATCGCCACCACCAAATGTGTTCAGTCTATAGATGCAAAACGGGTTTTAAACGTTTTAAACCATTTGGTTTTAAACCGTCTTTTTGGTTTAAAACGATTTAAAACCACAATTAGCGGTTTAATAATGGTTTAAAACGTTTTTGTTTTGTTTTTATTGTGTGCACTTGTGGCATGTGCCAAATAAATGTATTTTCTTCTTCTTCTTTTTTCTTCTCTCTCCTCATACCCTACGTTACGATTTTGGTAGCAAATTGCAAAATAAAAATACGGCATTGCCGTAATATTTTAATAAACACGCATTTCATGATTGTTTTCAGTCTGTCTAATCCTAAAAAGTAGTATATGTATGATATATGACTTCACATATATTAATAAAAATGCTAAATGATTTCAATTAGCCTTTTAAAATAATTTATAATCAATGTACGGCCCACGTGGTCGCGGTTTTAAACCGTTTTAAACCACGGATTTTGGTTTAAAACGGTTTATTTACAACTATAGTTCAGTCATATATTATATGACGTCAAGCTAAACCGTGCATCCATGCAGAGTTTTCCGCAAGATAAGGATGTAAACAGCCCGATATCTACCGTCGCGGTCGGGCAGTAGCCCACCAGACTCCCGTCTAGTCGGAGGGTCCTCCCTTTTCAAGTCAGAATGGGGATCTTAACACCCTGTTCCTCATTAGTTAATTTCTGTTGTAGATATCAAGTCGTAAGTAATGGAACTCATCGGGACGTGTATCAGAAGTTTCGGCAGGACTCCGGCGTGTTGGGGCTCTGGCGAGGTTTCACCCCTTACTACCTGAGGCTCGCCGTACACACATTTATCACGTTTTATTTATTAGAAACGATGTACGAGGCACACCGGAAAAAGTCTAAAAAAAAACCCGAATGAATAGTGACAGGGATCAGGGAACATTGTCAAATATTTATAAAATACCGTTTGATAATCATTTAGGTGGTCGTTTTATACGTTTGTGACGTACTTTAAATTTGTACCGTGTCCTAGTCTGTTTTGTAAAACAAGATGAACAAAATGATTTACAATTGAATCTTATACGCCTTGAGCTGATGATGAATGCATGCTTATAGGCTTATGTGGGGTCACAACTACTTGCGGTGAGGCGGCGGCCTATACAAAATTCTTAAGCAGCTAGACTTTGTCGATAAGGTTCAAATCAAATACAAATCAGCACATTTTGTTCATTTTGTACCATTTTTATTGTTATTGCATTTATAATTTTATTTGTCAAGTATAATGTTTGCTGGATATGTAAAACATTTATACGAAGTGTACCTAAGTTTCGCTACTAAAAAAATGAAATATCACAACTTGTTATGATTGTTTTATTTCGGCGTAACTCATTAGATTATTTTATTTTTGTACTGCAATTCGGCTATCTCGATAGTATTAGATACCTACCAACTTCAGAAACATTTAAAACTAAAGGAAGCACTGGGCAAAGCCGTGGTGTTAAACAATCACTAAGTACAATTTGGCAAATCAAACAAACTATAAGCCTTAATGACAATAGTCAATGTGCGTTGTCAATCAAAAAACAATTCATACTGAACTTTTTTTTTTCTAGGCAAGTTATTTATTCAAGCGTACTTACGTATTGGATTAAATACATGAAACTCATAGATACGTAAAAGACTAGCATCAGGGTAATAAATATCGACGTGGGCCCGTTGTCGGCTAATACCGCACTTGTGGGACTTCAATTAGCTACTATTGACATAGTTCGCGGAGTCATAGCGCGACCGCCCTCTACTCCACACAGGGCTTATGTCCGTAGCCTTTTTACAACATTAACACAACTAATTTACATAAAATTATTACAAAAACAGTTCAAATCGAACGAGTTACTCATTTTAGATTGACGAAAATTTAAAATAAGTAACTCGTGCTTTCTCGAAAAGTGATTCTATTGAAGTGAGTGCGTAATGAAGATTTCTGAAGAAACCTACTAACACAGTCCTTGATGAAACATAAATTAGAGAAGCTAAGATTGTGCATACTAAAGAAATCAGCGAAGATGTTCAACTTGTACCAGCATATGAAAGCGAATAATGAAGGCAAGGAGCAGAAGGAGCCGGAGACGACTGGCCACGACCGGTTCTACCAGGAGAGGCCGAGGAGCAGCTATAGGAAGAAGAAGCGCCGGGGCGCTTGCAGGAGGGCGCAGTCTGCGGCCGAACTGAATCCGGAGTCCATCGCTGCGGCTAACAAAAGAAATGCATTCAGGATACGATCAGTTTCCACTGACAGAGAAGAAAGTGAAGGTGAGTTTATATAGATGACATGATGATTTATAATTCTGATGATAATCTTTATGAATAATGCTGTTTATGAGATGAATTAAGAACTGTTGTACTACCCTGTTCTACGGATAGTACAGCAGTTTGTATTACTTTTTGGATTATAAAAGATAAAGTATGTCCACTCAGTTCCATGCCAATGTTGCTAGCTGTTCTATCTTTTAAACTTTCTTCTTATTTTTTCTTCTTTTCTGAGTGCGGTTGTCTTTTTACTGCAACGGCTTGTAGTTTATACATTTCCTTTCGTTCTCGCTACCGCAAGAGGCTGGGAGGCAAGACGATGGCGAAGGATCATCGTTCGCTTGTAGTTCAAGTATACTGCTTTTATTTTCTTCTTAGAATATGTCACCACCATTTTCATTGTCATCCACCTCTTCTTATCCTCATTTATCTTGGGCCGTCTTTCTTAGATCCCTTACGAGGCTTTATATATTTATTTGTAGTTCTATGGATAGTAGACGTGGAACATACAATGAACTCTCCGTCTGTCGACCTTTCTTTACATTTGAGAAGGGTAAAACGTCACATTAACGTCAACGTGAAGTTATTGTTTAACAACTTGACTACCAACAGTATTATATATGATTCTCTGTGCTACCAACAGCACGTTTAAACAAGTCACAATCACAACGGTCATTCTTTGACAGTAGTATAAAAGTGCTAAATACAAAGAAAGTGACGCAGGTTGTCAATTTAGTAAACAAATAATTTCCTTGACGGTTCAAAGATTTTAAAATTCACGAAAATATTTTAGAAGAGAATTCGGAGCGAGCCCCGCTCGTTGCGCAGAAGATAGACTCTCTGGCGAAGCTGCTGTTCAACAAGTCACTCATCGGCACCAGCTCGGGGAAGTCTTCGCCTTTAGAACCTCCTGCTTCTCCCAGGTGAAGATATAACATCGGTTTACATTATACCAGTAGCCAGTAGACTAGAATGCTCTGGATCCATTGAGAGGTCCTGTCTAATAACTGGATTGGCACTCTACTTTTGAATCTAGCGCAAAAAAGAATGTGGAGACACCCAATCCTATGCCATTCCAGGGCTGGCAGATATGTACGTCATGCAGTGAAGAGGTGTCTTGGTTTCTTGAGGTAAGGGTTGAAGACTGGAATAATATAGGTAGATAATCGGCATTCCAGTCCAGGGATGGATCCGGTCACTGGACTGGATGCTACTGAAATAATGTGAACTGGGCATCCAAAAACATCAACCCTGTTTTCCCTTAAACGTTAGGCAGAGGTGTACCTTACCATGTTTAAAAATTCATCTTGCAAGTGTAACGTTTACTGGCATATCTGTATCCGTGCTGCATCGTGATAGTACCAATACAGAAACGTGGAAACGTGGGCGGAGCATCGCGACTGTATCGCAGCCATCGTGCGTTTGCACCGCTTCCGCAAAAAGTGGGTGAGGGTCTGAAACATAGGCAAAATTTGTAATGAGGATGAACAATTTATTTTTCATCTTTGCAACAATCGTCTTGATAGATGGGGGTTTCCCTTTTTGTAAAACAAAATAATAAAAAAGATGTTGATCAGCTGATTGTAAACTTAGATTTTGTGTTTGCACTCCGTAATCTTTTAATAATTTAGATTTTGTTTTACCGTAGAGCCGGCGACCGTTCTATGGAGAGCTCAGCTGCGTTGGCTATTTGCACAGAATACCTGTCACAGTCACCGAGGTACGTACGTTAACAAAAACACCGCCCAGACAATGTAGAAAATTTAAATTCATTGTCCTTTACAACCTCCGTCGGTACCTATATCGATCACTGTACTCGATACTTTATAGTCCTCCTGCCCGCGTAGCAGGACCACCGTACAAACGGGTGTCTTTGACGGAAGAATCGACAAAATGACAGATTTCTTTGCACAATCTGTCATTATGTCGATCCCTTCGTCAAAGAAACCCGTTTCTACGGTGGTCATGCTACGCGTGCTGATCGTCATATATCTGGGAACAGTTTATAATGGATGTCATTTGTTTTTCGTCCCGATAAGATCTCATAATCATCTGCTATGTTCCAGAAAAGATTAAACATTTTTGTCTTTTTTCTTAAAGGCCAGTGACATTACTGCAGATTGATAATAATTTCATGTGCATTGTGTGTACTACGTGAATATTTACATTTTGTTTCATGGGCTAGAAATCTGATAGGTTTATTGTTCCCAATAGTTCTTTCCGAACTTCTTGATCTATACTGTAATACTAAAGAAATAAATTGCGTAAATGGTTGACAGAAAATTGTTTTTACAGTTTACAAGAATTTCTGCAACACAAAATTTAATTTTAAGATATAAAGGGTGTAAAAAGACCCTTGACGAAGCCGAAAGGTACTTATTCTCCCCGTCACGGCGATAATTTTTTTGTTCTAGACCATACCTGGGAACCTTCTAGTTACGGAGATATTGGGGGTCAAAGTTCCAACTTTTTCACAAGTATTTTTTAAAATACAAGGTTTTAATGTTGTAACTTTACTTTAAACACCTCCGCGACCCCCGTACTATTCAATCCATCCATCAGCACAATTTTTTGAGTGCGTTACTTTGAGTTTTAACGTAAAACGTGAATTTCACCCCAAAAAAAAAAAATCTTTCCCAGCAAAATTTTTTGTGTAAGGTTACTTAGTTTTATGTACAGAATGCTTGGTTGACGGCTTCGTGAAGGGTCTGTTTACACCCTGTATGTATAGTTTTATGTGCAATATGTGTCAAGGTTTTTTTTTAGTATTATTTACAAATATAAGTAAGCTAACTTAAAGTACAAATAATATTATATTATTGTATTTTAAGTTAGCTCATGGAAATATTTGTTATATTTCACTTAAAGACACATTATATGTAAAATTATATTTGCATGCCCTAAAAAGGCAATAGTACATTGTTACCCTAGGGGTGAAAGTAACTTATTTAGTCCCGAGACGAGGTTTGGCACCCGAGCGTAGCGAGGGCGCCAATAGTTCGAGGGACTAAATAAGTTTTTAACCCGAGGTAAACACTGTGCTTTTCATTACGAATAGGTACAAGGAAAGTAAAAATAAAAACATGAATTACCTAAAGAATGTTGAATTTTAATTTACATAAATCAACAACTTTGGTGAGATATTTATTTAAAGTTTATGGTAAAATTAGAACAATTAGTTAAAGCTAGTGAAAGGTTTTGTCCGGCTATGTTGATATTTGATATTTTCTGGGAAACTTGAGTTTCTACTGTATCCTGGGATTATTGGGTGAATGTTTGTAATGGCTGTATAGAAAGTTGGAACATGGTTCAATAGAAATGTGAAAACAGAACTAGTTTTTTTTTTTATAATTTGGCAGCTGTCAGTTGAAGACGATTCTCCCTAGGGCTGAAAGTATTACTTTCAACCCGCTCCTCAGACAACTTCAGACCTACTTTCAGAGTATGAGTAATGAAAAATATGGTTTGTGCCTGAACCATCAAGTTTTTTTTTTTATTCTTGTTCTTAAAACCATTACAGATACGATTTGCTGTCCGCTCTGGGCCCGATCGGCTGCCGACTCAACAAACATTGGTTCGCAATACACGACAACTCGATAAAGACCGACAGACTTCTGACATTGGTATGTTACAGTTGATATGATGTAAACTATTCTGTAAAATGGCTTTTACACGTTCAAAAAAAGAAAATAATTTAGAAACTGGTACTTACTCGGAGAAGGATCACCGAAATCATCTCAGAGGTAACAGTCTGCCACGGGTGTCGGGGGCCACGTGGTGGCTACCGGCCACCGTAGGCGCGGGCCTGTGGACGGTGAGTAATGGGTTAGCTCACCGTCCGTCCGTCTTATGACGACAGGTCGTGTCGACGGCGCGTTCGTGTTCCACGCGCGCCTCAAAAGAGATGTCAGCAACCAGGAAGGGGCCCGCAAGGGCCGATGCCTGCCGGGGCTGCGGGACTGTTCGAAAGAGATACCGCGGCCCTGGAACACAAAGGGCAAAGTAGGAACATGGGTGGGTTTTAGTCAGTAAAAGTCTGACACTCCACCCAGAGCGGGAGGAGTTATCCGATGAATTAACATCCCAGACAAAAAAAAAAAGGTAACAGTCTGTCTAAAAGCCAAGACGTAATCTTGGTCAAGGCACATGAGGCCATCATCATCTTCTGCCCTTGTCCCATGTTACTCAGGGTCGGCGCAACACGTTTTTTTCTTCCATTCTCCTATGTCAACCGTAACCAAAGCAAAGCAATTCATGTCTGAGAAATTCTGTTGTCGTTTCTCTTTTTTAAATCCTTACATGACTGAATCTTTACATATCTGAAGGAAAAATAAGTTAAAAACTGGCGATCTCAGCTATGTTCCAGTTATCCATACAATCTACAATAGTCCTTGTATTTCAGATGCCGCTGACATCCAAATGCCCTATCGAGCAAGGCGAACGCTCAAAGACTCTGATTATGGAGCTGTTTCGGGCTCTTCACCATCCATACATTTATCCCGTCTTAGATCTAGAGCTATGCAATGGTCATGCTCTTACCGTCTTACCGTTTAACGCTAGGGGGAGTTTAAAGGATCTAATTTATAAGGTAATACAATATTATCAGAATTTTGTGCTTGTGACCAGATGTGTAAACGTGGACGTAGCAGCAGGAGTGTGTAAGGATCGTAGCGGGTGGCATTCTGTAGAATCTGCACAACCCCATCCAAAAAACCGTGAGATTATGTACAAATGTATGCATAATCTTGTCGTTGATTTCGTCGTCGTTTTTTATCGCAGCTATCCCATTAATATACAAGACAATATACCAACTTTCACTAGTTATAAACACAGGATTTTTCAATCAAACTCATTTAGTAAAATTATGGAAGGTTAAATGTCAAAACAGTTACAATATTAATACATTACAGAGTACATGGAACGAAGAGTACGCACGTAAGTACGGATCGACGGGCACCGGTCTACCAGCGTGGCAAGTCGCGAGGTTCGGTCGACAAATGTTAGAAGGACTGCTTTTCCTAAAGGAGAAAGGGTTTCCACCTTTCCGTCACTTGCATTCAGGCAACGTAGTCGTACAGAATGGCGTCGCGCGGTGAGTACAAATTCGCCCAGTTGTGCGCCAACAGACTAATGGCGCCCAAATGGGACCTATACTAGGGGAATTAGACAGTAAATTCAAGTGGTAATTTGAAAGAGTAGCTGCAATACCTGGCTAATTACTATTTTTGACTACCCGTTGCATTTTTTGTCTACAATTGACCACGGAAACTTAGACAAAGTGACATTCTGTTAGCATCAAAAATGCATGGGAATGACATATTATGTTACCGAAAAGCGTATGTCAATTCTTTTGAGAGTGTTTGTAGAAATACGAAAAGCTTTGCCTTCTGCTTACACGGTTCCACTTTCAAAAATATGAGTGGGAATAACACATTACAAATAAAAAGTCAAACAAACTATTAATGTTACTAAAAAGTGCTACATATAGGATATGCGGTTTGGAGAACACATTGATCGGTGCGCAGCCGCGGTGTCCGATAGCTCTGGCCGCCCAGTTAGAGCACGTGGAAGCCTTGTCTCTGGGACACCTCATGTTCGAGATGTGTGCCGGCGCCGAGATCGACCTGTCATTATTGCCTGATTTGCTGCCAAATTATCCTAACGTGAGTAAATGGTGACTTTGAAAGTATAACCATAGACATGCCCTCATCGCACTTTAGTCGCGCGAGAAAGTATCTGCTCTGAGATGAGCGAAGTCGCACATACTCACATCCCACATGAAACGATAGCTATCTAAAGGGTGTAACAAGACCCTTAACGAAGCCGAAAGGTACCTGTTCTCCCCGTCAATGCGATCATTTTTTTGTTCTGGACCATACCTGGGAACCTTCTAGTTACGAAGACAAGGGGTCAACCAAAAGTTTTCCAACTTTTTCATAAGTTTTGCAACTTTTTCACAAGTTTTCTTTCTAATACATGTTGATTGACGGTTTCGTGAAGGGTCCGTTTACACCCTGTATTTGCAGTATGAGTGGCGATCCAATACTATTCAAATCCAGACATATTTTTTGCCGCGATATGGCGAATTTATGATTTAAACCTATGTAAAGAACTACATAAAAATCTCTGCACAATATTGTGTCGTGACACGAGTAGACGAATCAAACGAATCTGTTCAGGACTAAGTCACATCACAGCTAATTTGATTGGCTAAGGTCGACTCTCAACAATAATATAAAGCCATATTCGATATCTTCCTGTCCTCATTCCAAGTTTTTAGGGATCAGTGCGGACTGCGGCATGTCTTCTTCTTCTTCTATACATTTATATCAGTCATGTCAGTGTCCAACCTCTTTCCAACCGTAGTACCTCACAACATTTTCCATCCATAAAAAACAAGTAATAATTCTGTAAACTCAATTCTCAATTCTTTATTGCATACCATAATGTATGTAGTTGGTATGGATATAAATATATTAGTCACAATTATGGACCCTGTCGGGCATAGCACAGGTAAAGTAGGAGAGACGAGGAAGAACACTGGCTGTTTATTGTGATATGTATACTCTGTGAATATATCTGTAACTGTGCCCTGTTGATGGCAACAACTTCGTCCCCTATAAATAGGATTTTAAACATAATTGGCAAAATGTAGGTAAGAGTCATTTCCACCTTTCCTCGTGAGATAGCTGCATAATGACGAAGTTATGTTCCGTAATCGCAGGTAGTGGAGATCATTGAGCAGATCTTTGGTCCTCGCACTCCAAGCCTTCATGAGTTGCTGCTGTGCGAGCTCTTCCGGAAGATTGACCTTCGCGAGATGAAAGGATCTTGTCTCCCGGTAATCATTTACCTTATAAATTAAATTGTATGTATCTTAAATGAGTGATAATTTAAATGTTACCTTAGGTAGCGAGATATATGCTAGACTTTCACGCAGTTCATTCTACAACGTTGAACGTTGTATTGCTAAGGCGCGATTCTAATTTCAAAACCGCACGCGAGAACCCCTCGGCATCCACTAACGACATCTATCGGTGTAACGCGCGCCGCAACCTAATGTTAGATATAAAGACGTAATCGATCGAGCATCGGCCATCCTTGTACGTTGTTGTTTTAAGTAGTGAGTTATTGACCGACGAAGGTTTGGTTTCTGTTTCGGCCACAGTTCCGTATTGGCCGGTTTCGGCTGAAAATCCTGTTTCGCCCCGACACAAATTTGAAGTTATAAAAAAGAACTCTATGTTAGTTGTGAGTTTATGTGTGCCAATTGATTTAAGTCTTATAGAAAACTTTGTTTCACTCTTAAACCATTCGTACATGTGGTAGAACTTCAGCCAACGGCTGTCGCGCTCGTGCCTGTCGCTGCTGGGCGAGGTGGCGCGGCGCACGCCGGGCTCGCCGCGCACGCGCACGCCGCCGCGCCGCTCTGTGCCCGCTTCCCCCGCCTCGCCCGCCACGCCCACGCACAGGAGGTAAACTATACCATACCGTATCAATAAGCCTATCGGCTCACCAGATGGCGCCACTATCGTAAGGTCCTGTCCGTACTTTCACTTTATTCATTAAAGTAACAATTACATCAAAAAAGTTTATTAATGTAGACTTCAGTTCACAATGTTATACCTAAAATTAACAAGCATGAAACACATAAAAATCATTCGTCCTCCATGTACTACAAAATACGAGTAGATTCCAAGTTGCTACTTAAAAGTCATAATTAACCAGGAATGGCTCAATCTAGACAACAATCGCGAATATTAGTAAAAACTAGTGAACACTAACATATGATATTTCTGAAGACCTCACTAACGCCTCTAGGTACGAATTAAAGTATGATAGACACCATCTCACATTGATGATGATGATGATGCCTTCTAGTCGATTTCGGCCACAGCAAATATACGATATCTCACATTATGAATTCAAAGAAAGTAAATATATAAGGTCCTATTAAAATAGATAGATAAATTTTAACACAGCGTTCAGTACGTCTAACCAAAGATATCCAAGCAAAAAAAAAACTGATTAAAGTGATTTTATTTTGACCTTAACGAGATTTTACCTATTCCTTTAACCGACTTTCTTTTTTTTTCTTTTCTTTTTTATTATCAAAAAAAATTAAAACAAACAATATTGTCCTATTTGACCCAAAGGTTGACTGGTAGAGAATGCCCTGTGGCATTAAATCCGCCTATGTTCCACTTTTGTACATGAAGTTTAAATAAATAAATATTACAAAAGGTTTGAATTATAAAGTTACTTCCCATCTATTTCAAGGAAAACACGTAGATTAGCCCACTCAAAAACCGCTTAAAACAACAGTGAACTGCAGGATAACGTATCCTGCAGTATCACTTCCTTGGTTTGATGTCAACTGAACTCGATCAAGTCTAAATCAGTGAAAAAACCAAAAGAAAGTATATTATTTATACACACGGCTGATGGCACAACACGTGCCATCATCTTCTATGGCGTTAGGCACGCCAGTAGTGTCATGAAATAATTGTTCACCGCCACAGCAAAAAGTTTTCGAATCTGGGTGCCGCAATGAATCGGTTAAGGGATTGAGGACCTCTCGGGCAAAGTGTTATTGGGTTTGTCCATCAAGAATTTCTCAGTAGCAGCCACGGACGGAATCTGGATTTGCGCTCGGTTGATGGCAATAGGCTCGCCTCCTATTACGTGGGTCTTTAGAATGCGGAACGTGGACGTGTCGAGAGAGCTCAGTCATTCGCCCGTTGACGAGCATCAACACCCTCCCGCATTGGCCAGCTACCTCAGGGACCGACTCAGTCCTGCAGTTATCCTTTCACGTGCCATTCTGTCCCACAAACGTAAATAAAGTAAATGTATTAATAGTCTAAGATCCCGATATAGAACGACCTTCACCGAGATGCTTATTTAATGAAACGTATTTTATATTTAATTTAATATGTCAATAAATATAATCCATATGGGTTGCCTAGCAAATTTCAGTCCAGAGTATGTTTAATTAATAATTAAAAAAAAATATTTTTTTAAACATTTCACCGGTATGATTATTAGATAAATTTTATACCAATCGAAAGTATGAAGCCCATAGAATATGCAAACGTTAGGTTGCCTATTCTTTTCCGGTCACAACTATCGGGTTGCCAGGTATAAACAGGCAAATCTGTACTAGCATTTTGCAACGGTCTGTTTATTGAATGAAATTTAAATGAAATTAAAGATTATTTTATTCTGAACACGGTGGTATAGGGTTGCCTGCGAAAAATCAGTCCAGAATTGCGGTTGTCGAATTTTAAAAAGTAAAATATTGCTCCGAGTGAATGTGTGCGACTGAGAGGTCCCAACCGACCATCCCATGCGATAGAAGAGGAAACAGCATAGCAGCTGTTTAAAGTCCGCCCACTTAAAGAAAGAGAGTGCGCATGCTATTTGGGCTTGGAAAAGAAAAGGATAGCGATAGACTCGTATATACTATGCATCATTTTGGAGTAGAGTGTCGCTATAAATACAATTGAAAAAACGTGCTACTATTTATTGTTGGAAAAAATGGCAAAAAAAGTGTTTTTTGTGTGGATCGGATGATGAAATAATTGATTTTAATGATGAAACTTTAAAAAACTGTGTATTAAAGTTAGCTTTTCGTAAAAAAAAAACACTTTAAATACAATTTTGTTGAGCTACCCAGTGCGTCTCTTCAATTTGTAGGTTATCATACCACGTGCTACAAAAAAGTGACCGTTTTGAATAAAAAATATAACGAAGAATTTCTTAATTTTAGTTAGTCTTAGTTGTTAGTTTAGTTTTCCGACGTTTGGCTCCCAAACTGGAACGGGCCGGGGCTGCCTTGAAGCGGCTCTTGCCCAACCTGAGGGGTCCAAACGCCTCCTGCCGTAGGCTCTACGCGAGGGTCGTGCCGCCCACTACCTGAACGCGCCCCAAAAGGTCGTAGCCGTAAGGCTAATCCGGGGGTACCGCACGATATCCCGCGAGGCGGCGAGCCTCCTAGCCGGATTGCCGCCATGGGATCTGGAGGCGATAGTCCTCGCGCGCCTGCATGAATGGCGCGCGGAGGCGCGGCTACGTCGGGGGGAAACTCCGCTGCCGCGGCAAATCACCGCTCAGCGGACAGACCTCCGACGCGATCTCATGGCGACATGGAGACAGCGACTGTCGCAACCTAGTGCAGGGCACGCCACAATAGTGGCGATAAGTCCCCTCTTTGAGGAGTGGCTAGAGAGGCGCCACGGCGCCCTCACCTTCCGCCTGACGCAGGTCTTCACCGGACACGGTTGTTTCGGGAGGTTCCTGCACCGAATCGGGCGGGAGGAAACGCCCGGGTGCTATCATTGCGAGGATCGTCCGGAGGACACGGTGGCGCACACCGTGGAGGTCTGCCCCGCTTGGGCGGAGCTCCGCCGTGTCCTCGTAGCGGCGATCGGCGGCGGCGACCTCTCGCGCCCGGCCCTGTTTCAGGCCATGGTCCGGAGCGAGAGGGAATGGGAAGCCGTCACCTCCTTCTGCGAAGCAGTCATGCTAGCGAAGGAGGTGGCGGGACGTGAGAGGGAGAGAATCTCACGTTCCAGCCGCCGCGGGCGACGCACCGGGCGTCGGGGGCCACGTGGTGGCTCCCGGCCACCATAGGCGCGGGCCTGTGGACGGTGAGTAATGGGTTAGCTCACCGTCCGTCCGTCTTATGACGTCAGGCCATGTCAACGGCGCGTTCGTGTTCCACGCGCGCCTCAAAGAGATGTCAGCAATCAGGAAGGGGCCCGCAAGGGCCGATGCCTGCCGGGGCTGCGGGACTGTTCGAAAGAGATACCGTGGCCCTGGAACACAAAGGGCAATGAAGGAACATGGATGGGTTTTAGTCAGTAAGAGTCTGACACTCCCTCCCACTCCACCCAGAGCGGGAGAAGTCATTTGATGATTTCCCATCCGTAAAAAAAAAGAAAGCCCAAATAGCATGCGCACTCTCTTTCTCTAAGTGGGCGGACTTTAAACAGCTGCTATGCTGTTTCCTCTTCTATCGCATGGGATGGTCGGTTGGGACCTCTCAGTCGCACACATTCACTCGGAGCAATATTTTACTTTTTAAAATTCGACAACCGCAATTCTGGACTGATTTTTCGCAGGCAACCCTATACCACCGTGTTCAGAATAAAATAATCTTTAATTTCATTTAAATTTCATTCAATAAACACACCGTTGCAAAATGCTAGTACAGATTTACCTGTTTATACCTGGCAACCCGATAGTTGTGACCGGAAAAGAATAGGCAACCTAACGTTTGCATATTCTATGGGCTTCATACTTTCGATTGGTATAAAATTTATCTAATAATCATACCGGTGAAATGTTTAAAAAAATATATTTTTTTAATTATTAATTAAACATACTCTGGACTGAAATTTGCTAGGCAACCCATATGGATTATATTTATTGACATATTAAATTAAATATAAAATACGTTTCATTCAATAAGCATCTCGGTGAAGGTCGTTCTATATCGGGATCTTATACTATAAGGTATTTGTTTCAGGAGGCATTTCCCAACAGACCAAGACTTCACCGAAGAGTGGCAGTGGTGATGAACTCAACTGGCAGAACTGATTCAATTCAATAAATCGTACCTACGTACATAACAATTTGTATTTAATTTTATCCACTAAGCTACCCCACGGGACTGGCTGCAAAAGCTTCGACCAGGAAGAATGTTTGGTCGACTCCGACCAGTTTTGTTCATGATGTCGGCCGGGGGCCGGTCATGCGACAATTCGTGGTCGTGGCCGCGTGAGCGAGGTCCCTTATTACTGCGTTTAGAAAGGCCTCTGTCAAGCATTGGATTGATATAGGCTGATGATGATTTTTTTTTTTAGTTTTAGTTTCATGTATGGGGAGCGCCTTGAATCTTTATTTTTTTTAATTTTTGTATTAAAATCGTAAAGCGGTTCACAGAATACCAAGTTACAACTGTGTTTTCCTATAAGTTTCGGTATAAAGTGGCTGTGACTTACGAACGAACAGACAGACTTAACGAATTTACGATTGGTTCCGTTTTTGCCATTCGGCTACGGAACCCTAAAAAGTATACCTACATATATGCGCATTCATAGTCATTTTACTTCTGACAGTAGCTACCCAACAGCAACTTGTAATATCGAGAAATAAAGAGCACAGAGCAATTAAAAAAAATACCGGATATTGACAGTGAAGTGAATTCAGAGGTAAAGTAAGTTCTATACTCGTATTATATGTCAGTCAAAACTTTCAGGGCGTCCGCTAAAACTAGCGCGAGTGCACGGAGCGGGGCCTGCTCTCAAATTTCCCTTAGGCTTCGCGCAAACGGGCCACTTTCCACAGGTATCGACACGAAAACCCGTTACACGCGCTGGCGCCTTTTAGCGCCTTTCATCTACAGTGTGTTCCTCTGTGGCCGGACCACAGTTTAGTACTCAGATGCTATAGTTCGAAATAATACCTACCTAAAGTCTACTTTCATCGGAATATATCGCGTGTGATCCCAGTCCCCAAAGGGGGAGTAGGCACCGACGTGAGTGGATACCGGCCGGTGGCGGTGCTGTCTGCGTTCGCCAAGGTATTTGAATCGGTGTTGCATAAAAGTATTTATAAAGAAGTGAGTTCACAACTTTCAGACGCTCAACACGGCTTTCGACCGGGTCACAGTACGGGGGGCAACTTGCTGTCATTTGTTAACTACCTGTCGCCCGTCATTGACGCTGGGGGACAGGTGGATGTTGCGTATTTTGACTTCCGGAAAGCGTTTGACACCGTGGATAACGATGTGCTTTTGTGCAAACTCTCCGCGATGGGATTCACACCGCAATTACTTAAGTTTTTCGCGAGCTACCTTGGCGAGCGCCGACAGTACGTCGAGTACGCGGGACGTGAATCTAGTCCTTATTACACGTATTCCGGGGTGAGTCAAGGCAGTAATATTGGGCCATTAGAATTTATTTTATTTGTTAACGACCTGCCTACAGTCGTGAAAGAGGCGAAGTGTCTACTGTTTGCAGATGACTTGAAGTTGTACCTAAATGTTGAAGAGACTGCTGATTGTAATCGGCTCCAGTCGGATATCAACAATGTGGTACAATGGAGCAAGTCTAACAAGCTGCTTTTTAACGTGGATAAGTGTTGCATAATGAGCTATACCCGCGCGCGTGCTCCTCTGGAACATCAATACGACATGGATAGGGTAGTCATACCGCGTGTCAGGCAGGTACGAGATCTGGGCGTGCAGATGGTCTCTGAGCTGACGTTTCGCAAACACATAGTGGAGGTGTGCGGTAGGGCTTTCAAAAATCTTGGTTTCATCTTAAGACAGTGTAAGGATTTTACTGATACGGCTGCTGTTAAGGTTTTATATAATGCACTTGTGAGAAGTCACCTGGAAACAAGTGCATTCATTTGGAATCCACATGAAGCCAAATACAGCCTCATGTTGGAAAAAATGCAGAATAAATTCTGTAGATTTCTCTACCTTAAGCAGTATGGAGTTTATCCCTTATATCCCCTGATGTACCCAAGGCTGTTCATCCTGGGCATGGTTGGGTACACCAGACTGGCAGTAAGAAGGGACGTGGCATTAGTCAAGTACGTGGCAAGCGTACTGCTAGGGTTGCTGCACCACCCCGAAGTGCTGGCTGCGTTGCGGCTGCGCGCGCCGGATGGGTGCGTGGGAGCGCGTCGCCGGCCCGTACTGTTAGACGTGCCAGCGGCTAGAACTAACCTGCTCAAGTTTACCCCTATGTCGCGAGCCGCACGTATTATTAATATCATAACGGTATCGGAAGATATATTTGGGCAAAACCTGCCGACATTTGTTCAAAAGGCACAAATGAAAATTGAAAAAGGTATGCAACTATAAGCTTGGTCATGTTTAACTATAACTATTAATATTTTTACTGGGTGTGATTTTACTTTTTTTTTTTTTGTATTGTTTTATTTTATGTCTTATAGCATCGTATTGGACTTGATCTGTAATGTTGCTATAATTAGTTGTAAATAAATAAATAAATAATAATAAATAAATATATATATTTTTAGTACCTCAAGAGATATCTTTTTAATTAACAATTTATGTGGTCCGGCCGCCAGCCAATGCTCTCTGGCCGCGCCACCTCAAATTAAATAAAGTATAATGAACTATTAATAAATCAATATCCCGAAAAAAACTACCTAAAGAGTACCTTGCATACGACAAATATGGTCCAATAAACCCCTTTAGTTAAGGAGTTATTGGTCGTAGGGTGTGGTTCGGCTGGAAGGTATACTCTGCAGCAAGTCAATTTTGCAATATTTAATATTAACTATCCATAAATCAATTTATATAGTAGTACCTTCTCTCTCAAGAAACTATTCATTTTGATTCATTAATCTTTAAAGTATGTGGCGCGGCTAGGGAGGATTACTTTCAGCAAATATAACGAAATATGCTTTATTTCTTTATGCCAACGAAAACTGCATAATAAGTACTTTATAAAAAGACCTGGACTTCATCTATAAACTTTTATTTTTATTACCAACAATGATTTTGAAAAAGCACCAGCCGGACCACACCCTACGACCAATAAGTCCTTAACTAAAGGGGTTTATTGGACCATATTTGTTTTTTACCTGACTGCGGGGAACCCCAAAAGGAGAGGGTTATGTCTTTGACCTATATGCATCATATATGTATTATGTATGTGTATTTATGTCCGTGTCTTTGTTCCCTCGTTACTCCTAAAGGCTAAACTGACGAAACGATTTCGATAAAGAAGTCGGTTGATTATACGTTGTTAGATTCGTCTTGGTGGCGCAGGGCGCTGTGCCACTGGCTACAATAAAATTATATAAAAGGAACGTGGTGGAAATTGGACGCCATATTGGATGTGCGTGTGAACTGAGGGACCACACTGATATGTCGCAAAATAGAAATCGTAGGAGTTAGTAGTAGTCTTAAAACAATTGTAAAACAAATCTGCCGCTTACCGCTTAAATCAAACAGTGAACTGCAGGATAACGTATCCTGCAGTATCACTTCCTTGGTTTAATGTCAACTGAACTCGATTAAGTCTAAATCAGTGAAAAAACTAAAGAAAGTATATTTTTTTAAACACACGGCTGATGGCACAACACGCGTGCCATCATCTTCTATGGCGTTAGGCACGCCAGTAGTGTCATGAAATAATTGTTCACCGCCACAGCAAAAAGTTTTCGAATCTGGGTGCCGCAATGAATCGGTTAAGGGAATGAGGACAGCTCGGGCAAAGTGTTATTGGGTTTTTCCGTCAGGAATTTCTCAGTGGCAGCCACGGACGGAGTCTAGATTTGCGCTCGGTTGATGGCAATAGGCTCGCCTCCTATTACATGGGTCTTTAGGATGCGGGAGAGGACTGGTGACGTGGTCGTGTCGCGAGAGCTCAGTTATTCGCCCGCTGAGGAGCATCAACACCCTCCCGCATCGCCCAGCTACCTCAGGGACCGTCTCAGTCCTGCAGTTATCCTTTCACGTACCATTCTGTCCCACAAACGTAAAGTAAATAAAGTAAATGTATTAAGGTATTTGTTTCAGGAGGCATTTCCCAACAGACCAAGACTTCACCGAAGAGTGGCAGTGGTGATGAACTCAACTGGCAGAACTGATTCAATTCAATAAATCGTACCTACGTACATAACAATTTGTATTTAATTTTATCCACTAAGCTACCCCACGGGACTGGCTGCAGAAGCTTCGACCAGGAAGAATGTTTGGTCTCCGACCAGTTTTGTTCATGACAGCGGCCGGTCATGCGACAATTCGTGGTCGTGGTGGAGCGAGGTCCTTTATTACTGCGTTTAGAGAGGCCTCTGTCAAGCATTGTACTGCTGTAGGCTGATGATGATGATGAATAAAAAAGTAACTAACTAGTCTTCTTACTTTTCAGTGCAAAATCACAGTATACAAACAACCTATTTTAAAAATTCTTTCACCATTAGAATGCTACATTATCCCTGAGTAACATAGGCTATAAGTTATATTTATATCATGCAAATTAGTCGAGTTATAACAATTTTTGCGGATGAAGTCGCGGGCGAAGTGCTAGTGCATATTAGTACCAAATAAGGTAGGTTATCCGTGTTAGTGAAAAATGGGTCTTAGGAACCCGAGATTTTTATCTGACTGCGGGGAAGCCCAAAAGGAGGGTTATGTCTTTGATCTGTATGCATCATGTATGTATGTGTGTTTGTATTTATGTCCGTGTCTTTGTTCCCTCGTTACTCCTAAAGGCTAAACGGACGAAACGATTTTGATAAAGAAGTCGGTTGATTATACGTTGTTAGATTCGTCTTGGTGGCGCAGGGCGCTGTGCCACTGGCTACAATAAAATTATATAAAAGGAACATGGTGGATTTTGGACGCCATATTGGGGGATTCAGATTTTTTTTTTCCAACCGCATCGTACGGAATATTAAAATGAAGGGTTTAAAACTGTGAGTATAATAATATATTTGACTTATGTTTAATAGTAATTACAAAATGACAAATCGTTTAAAAAATAAAATAATAAATTAAGTTGAATTGTTCGCGAAATGTTTCACATAAATTAGGTACTAAACTAAAAATGTGGAAATAAAAAAAAAGCTATAAAAAAACTAAAAACTAGACTGCGGTGCAAAACTGAAAAAAGTATCACAGTCGGGTTTTTAGTTAATTTGACTTTTGTTTTAAAAAAAACGTTACCCAACCAACACTAGGAATTTCTCCTGTATCGTGGGTGCGTTTACAAACATTTAAACTAGGAAACAGCCAGACCCGGAACAACTACGTGTACGCTTTACAAATATTTATTCCGTGCGGGAATCGAACCCGCGACACGCAGCGCAGCCGCCATTTGCTCAACCACTGCGTCAACCGTGCCGTCATTTGTTTACTTTACTTAAGCGGGCCATAGACGATAGGTTATGCATGACAGTTTTCAATGTGCATGGAGTTCCATAGAGGATACATACGTAACTGAAAGCTTGCCGGTTCCCTCATTTGCAAGCATGCTATTACCGGCAACACACGACAATGTGCTTCAGTGGGTATTTTACTTGTTATAAAAATTAAAAGAACTGAGAGCTGTGCATACAAACTGCAACACAGGCATAAAATCTATTTCAATATTCTCTAAATTGCATGTACCTACAGACCAGGATAACTCTACAGTTTTCTCTTACACACGTCCATGCATGCCTGCACATCGTCTATGGCCGGCTTTATAAAGCTCTGGTCAAATTGAGGTGAATCCCGCGTCAGATACAGTAAAAGACGCTCGCGCCAATTGTGACTAACTTGAATGAGGCGTTCAAACCGCCGTCTGACATCGTCCTCATTAAAACAATCAACTCCAGCGCGGGACGTGCCTCGCTTTCAACAGTAATTTACATTAATTCAAATTAAATATGCCACAAAACTAAAAACAATATATTGTTTGTTTGGGTAGGGTATAGCGCAAAAGCACATTAAATGGCCTAATAAAAGAACAAAATAAACGTACCTGTCACTAAGTGATATAAAATTGCGGCTTGACAAAGTGGAAATATGAAAAAATGTTCAGTGACAGCAGTGGCGTAGCGTGGGGGGTGCCGGGGGGGCCATGGCCCCGGGCGGCACATTTCAGGGGGCGGCAGAGAGCAAGAACCAGGCCGCGGCAAGCGGAACCAGGTAGTAGCGTCAGGTCATAATTATCAGATCAGGTAATTACTGAAGTCATCGGGACTACGTTGCAAAAACAAGGACAACCAAGAAGTGGAGCATTTTCCTTAATATATGCCGCTGGCCCGGGGCGGCTTTTCATACAAGCTTCACGTCCATTCCGGTCTGCCGCCCCGTATTTTCTAGATACAAGCACTTAATTCTTCTAGCCTGCAGCCTCCCTTTTTATATCTGTATTTATGGTAAAAAGGAAATCGAACCTATCTGGGATACTAAAATTTTCTAGCTCGCTTCGCTCGCTCTTACAGCTAAGTTTTCTTAATCGTTCCATATCTTCAATACATATTTTGTAGAAAAAGTATGTTAAATTCCATTTGTTTGAATTGTGAAAAGAAAATCTGTTACCTATCAGATGCTAAAATTTTCGAGCTCGCTTCGCTCGCTCTTGCATCCTACTTACTCTCAAATCTAAAGCTTTAATGCATAATTCGATAAAAAAGCTTATGTATCTATATGAATAGTTAAAATAAAATGTAATTTATCAGATGTGCTAAAAAATGTTGAGCTCGCTGTTTTTGTTAATTTCCCGAACGGCAAACCTTATACACTAGGTATTAGCTATATTAGCAATTGAACATGACAAACCTACATACATACGAACAAATGATCATCATCATCATCATTCTCTTGCCCTTCTTATCCCAATTCATTAGGGATAAGCGCAGAATGTCTTCCTCTTCCATACCTCTCTAACTCTTTATTACTCGTCATCTCATCAGAAACATCCTTTCTTGAATGAAATTGTGTATAAAAAAGGTTTTACTTTGAAAAATAAACCTTAGATTTTTTTTTAAATAATTAAAAAAAATGCTTTGTGTTTTGACTCTTTCCTACGTTTCTTGACTTTAATTATGAAATGAGAGGGGGCGGCCAAAATTACATTCGGCCCCGGGCGGCAAAATCCCACGCTACGCCACTGAGTGACAGAAACAACTAACAAATACTGACAAGTTTCACAAGAAGGTGTTATTCTATAAAATAAACGTGCCCGACAATGTCTAACGTAAGTAAGTAAGCATAAATAGCATCCATTGACAAGGAAGGAAGCTTGAACGTGCTACCCAGACCAACGCGGTGACTCATAAGTTCCTATGTACTTATCTCGCTTACGAAAGGTCAGAAGTTAGGTTTGTGTCCTATGGAGAAGAACCGTTTTGTAACTCCATAGTTACCACTATGTTAAAAAGATTTGAGTTTTACAATGTTGTCAAATTACAGTAAATATACTTAAGCCTAACAACTTTCAAGTTTGAGCTATCTGACATAAGACATGGTCTGAATTGCGCGTAATAATGGAAAAACCGGCAGCAATTCAATTATCTTCGGAAGTTCCGTGACTGGTCTCAATTCAAGTCCATCGATCAAAGAAATATTTAAGTCAGTGCTAACGAATAATCTATGAAAAGTACATTTTTTTTATTTCATCGACAGCTCCGATGTCTCGTGGCCAGACCACCAGGTCTTGGCGAAGGAGCTATATTACTGACAAGTAATCCGATGGATATCCTTGAAATGTGTTTTTTTGTCACGGGAACATCCTAATTGCAATTGGTTTCGCCATCCGAGGCTAACGCTAAGGCTTGAAATAGTGTTACAACCGACACGCGACGTCGGTTGGTAGGGCTACACCACGCACGTCGTCTATACGGGGTGAAGTCCCACATCGACGCACAAACGGCTACCACGTATTCAGTACCTACATCATTCCGAACCCATGGACATGTTTCATCGGTAATTTAAAAAAAAATCTGCTTCCATATATTTTACCGTGTAAGAATTGGTTTGTGAATAGGTTTGCAGGGAACAGTATTTTTTTTTAAATTATCGACGAAAAGTTGCTATGTGGGTGTATGATCTACTGAACACTTGGTTGTTTGTGCGTCGACGTCCCTTCCTCCAAGTATATCTTAAACTTGTTGCCATGCGTGACAACAAGTTTAAGATATCATGCGACCCCATCATGACTCCCAATAATACGGTAGATGTCATCCTGACGTGTTCTCGACTCAAAAATTTTTCGCTCCACCGGGGTTTGCACGACATCCGTCGATGTGGTGGATTTTGTCCTTGAGTTTCTGATCAAGCACGCGCATCCCAACCAGTTCACTAAAATCTATGTAATAATTTAATAGGTAGAACTATTTCAAGCCTTACGCCGAGATGAATAGACGCTAGCACCTCAACACGTGCTTTCAATTTGATGGTATGCAAGAGGCAATAAACTCGCGTCGCGCGTCATATAAACGGACTTTACTCCTAAATTATTATATAGGTAATTATATTTAGGGACTTTTTTCGCCAAATTATTTTGGGCTCACACAATTTAAATCGACACGCTAAGAAGAAGACTGCCGACTCCACAAAATGGAGACATGAACATCACTAAGACAATCTAAATCCTCAATACCTAACGTTTATGAATCTCGGTCATAATGACTTAAGTCAATGGTCTCGGTACATAGTGAATGTGTGGATATTATTCGTCAGAGTTTAGTTCCGCGATATTTTGTGAAACTGATTTTCTTTTTGTTTAAGTTTCCAATACATTACGGCGGTACTTCTTTAAAATATGTAATTACAATATCGAATAGGTATCGATATCGTTAGCCATGAGGTGACGAGACTAGCACGTTAGGTACTTTACTCAACACTCACTATTGCAGAATTTTATTATCTGTGCTTTTGCGGAGACCAGTCAGCGAAGACAAACTAGACTTTATTTATTTTCATTTTTTAACACTTTCATCAGCTTACATTACATTTTTAGCTAATTTTATCAGGCCTGTCCCCATCTGCAGCGAGGTGTGAGACAGGGAGACGTCATGTCTCCGATGACAAATGGATGAAGATGTCTTCAAGGTTCTAGACTGGAGAGGGTTTGGCATCAACGTCAATGGTGAATACATTTCTCACCTTCGGTTTGCCAACGATATAGTGGTCATGGCCGAGACCATGGAGGACCTCAGTACAATGCTCGATGACCTCAGTAGAGCTTCCGAAAGAGTGGGTCTTAAAATGAACATGGACAAAACAAAAGTCATGTTGAATGCCCATGTAACACCTGGGACAAACGGTCCAGTTAGGTAGGTCTAACTTCGAGAAAGAACGTCAATCGTTGAATCTAACTCGGCTGGCCAGCGTTCGGAAAGTTTCGTGGTATCTTCTCGTCCAACTTACCGTGGTGTCCCAAGACGAAAGTCTATGACCAGTGTGTGTTGCCAGGGGTTCCTTACGGAACCGAAACGTGGGTGCTCACAATTTGCCTCGTCAGAAGGCAAAGGGCAATGGAGAGGGCTATGCTCGGAGTTTCCTTGCGTAATCGAATCAGAAATTAGGACATCCGCAAGAGAACCAAGTTTACCGACGTAGCCCGAGGAATGGCCAAACTTAAGTGGCAGTGGGCAGGGGACATTGCTCGCAGAACTGATGGCCGATGGGGTCGAAAAGTTCTGGGCTGGCGACCGCGAACCGGAAGACGTTGCGTTGGAAGGCCTCCCACTATGTGGACCGATGACCTGGTGAAGGTTGCGGGGATTCACTGGATGCGAGTCGCACGGGACCGGTCAATGTGGCGACAGTTGGGGGAGGCCTGTGCCCAGCAGTGGACGTCTTTCAGCTGAAATGATGATGATGATGATGATGATTTACCAAGCTTTGTGTGCTTTTACAGATTTTAATACGTAAGTAGTTAAATTTGGCCAGTTGCTCTATAGTACACTTTGTTGAGTTGTTCCAGGAATATAAATATAAGGATGGTCATGGGCCCGAGTTTCCCGTAAGTCGGGATAAGACCGCTCCACAACGTGAGCACACCTTCGTTCTTGATGATATGTTTCAGTATTGCTACTTGGCCCGCTCCCGTTTCGGAATTTTGTACTCTGAAACAGCAAGTTAATTATAGTAGCAAGATGTAAAGAAATGGTGAGTCTTCAAGTCACGTCTTTGTTTTATAAGGGGAAGATACCTTCAAGTAAATATTTTTTATATGTTGCTGCGATCTAGTCGCGGCATCAACGGCGAGGTGAAACATAACACCTCGCCTTTGATCAGGCATACTAAATTTAAGAGTCCGGGAGTGTATAATCGACCGTTCGTGACAAACCATGGTTTATTCGGAATTAAGATGTCGCTACTCCAGTAGTCAATTATTTTTAGTCCATCACTTTTTTTTTAAACGTTGCCCAACACAAGGAATTTCTCCTTTATCGTGGGTGCGTGCGTTTACAAACGTTTAAACTCACATACACAAACAGCCAGACCAGTAATAACTAACTGTAGGTCATACAAATATTTGTGTGGGGACCGAACCCGCGACGCGCAGCGCAGCAGCCACTGCACCAACCGTGTCGTCAAATTGATTTAGCATATTATCTGGACGTTGGTATTTTAAAGTAGGGCATTGTGGGACAATGTCTGGTAGCTATACGGCCCTGCACCCAGAATGCGCTAATGAGCATATCGTACCTTGTCTTGACGATGTCCATAGGCAGCGAGGCAACTGTGGTGATCATGCCGGCAATCATGGCGGATAACGAATGCAGCGGTAAGCCATCCCCCATGTACGGCAACAGCTTTTCTCGGGCCTAGAAATGAATTAACGAACAGTTATTTAAATTTCATTTAATTTACGTAATATTCAATCAATATCAGCCTATACAAGGTGTAAACAGACCCTTCACGAAGCCGTCAACCAAGCATTCAGTAGATCAAACTTAGTAACTCTACGCAAAAATTATTGCTGGGAAACGACTTTTTTTTTTGGGGTGAAAAATCACGTTTTACGGTAAAACTCAATGTGACGCACTCAGAACTTAGTGCTGATGGATGCTTTGACCTCCAATATCTCCGTAACTAGAAGGTTCCCAGGTATGGTTTAGAACATAAAAATGATCGCAATGACGGGGAGAACAAGTGGCTTTCGGCTTCGTTAAGGGTCTTTTTACACCCTTTAGAATAGAGTTCTCACAGCCGGGACACAAGCCTTTCTCCGTGAGAGCAGACCGTAATCCTAATCCCCCACGCGGCCGCGCGGCCCAGTGCGGGTTGGTAGACTTGGCACACTTTTGAACTTTTAGCTGTAGGGCGTGCAGGTTTCTCCACCATGTTTCCTATCAGTGAGAGCAGTAACCCGTATAACTACGGCCGTGAAAGAATGTCCAGTCAGATTTACGAAGTCGGAGCGCAGATCTTCTACCTTCTGCAAGAATCTTAAGCTTCTATCATAAAACATAGGAAACTGATGTGTGATAATCTGACATGGCTTCCCTCAACCCCCACTGATCAGTCTGCTTGTTGGATTCTGGCCCAGCAACCCACAAAGAGAGGCCTAGCGTTCCCGGCGGTGGGAACATTCTCGACTGGTTATGCGCTATACGCTATCACAAAGGACTAACCTGGGCATAGGAGCCTAGTTGTGCGCCGTTGACGACCATGGCTCTCGTGACAGTAGCGCTTGCTCCCCTCCACAATGTCGTTAGGCCTTCTTCGCGTGTTATTCTAAAGTTGAAAAGAACAGGAGATTGGTTAATAGACAGATAACGGTCGGTCAAGATATTATTCGTTCTTGTTTACCATAAAACTCTTAAGGAATCATCGTACTTCGTTCCAAATTGCCGATCGTCGAAGTATAAAAGGTTAAAAAACAAACTCCTCTCAATTCTCAAACATGAACGATGTAACCAATATTTTGCAAAAATATTTTGATTTGAAAGAGTGTCCATGGATTTTCTTGCCCATTCTTCTCCATAGATATCAAGCTTTGGAATGGGCAACTATAGTACTTAAAAAATGATGCTCTTTACATCAGCTTCAAGAAAATATAAAGGTCTCGTTCACCGACGCTACTTGGACCGCTTCCGCCTGATCTCCTTTGACGTGCAGTTAATAATTTTGATGTAAAAAATATTTAATTGATGTAAATAAATTGACGGGTGATAAGTTTTTTGATGTGCATTTAAAAATAAGTCTTTTCAATAGAAGCTACTGTGCTATTGAAAATAGCAAAAGCAGATAACGTTCAGTGTGCGCTACAACTTCAAACATTTTATAGCGCAAACTGAACGTTATCTGCGAGTGTTAAGATTGTTTTTTCAAAAACACAAGTTTGGAAACTTTATCGCGAACGTACCTTGATAAAGCGTTGAACACATTTTTGTAGTTCCTCTTCTTCTCGGGTGGTAACCTGCCGTCTGCTGTCATTCGAATGAGAGCCACCTCGGCCGGGGTTCCGATCCACGCGCCAAAGGCACCGGCACACATGCCCATCGCAATCTTCGAAGGAAACGTGGGGACACCGTATTTACTGGGAAAAAGAAAACGCGGCTGTAGATAAATAATAAGTCCGCATTGAGTTACGCATGAATCATCTACGTTTTCTGTAATGCACAGCTCTACAAGACGGTACGTACCGACAGGTATTTTCAGATTAATAGACAACTGATCACTAAAAATAACACATTATGCTTGGGACTACTGCCTTTAATATGCAAATATGCTCCGAAAAGTTCACTAACAATAGCTCTAGTTCATAAGATACTTAGAGACAATTTATAAAAACACAATGAAACAGAATTATCAACATGAATTCCGGCATCGGCATTCAGTACGTTGTACACCAATACACCACACGCTAACTCACTTAACAAATGCTATTGGACGAGAATGAGCAATTATTGTGGAACGCCCCCTGGCTACATGGATTGACGACTTTAAAAAGGTGGTTGTGTCAGACCGGATGCAGAAGTCGGAGGACAGGATGTCATGGAGCAGCTCGGGACTGACCTTCTCACATCAGTGGACTGCGATAAGAATTGAATTGATTAATTGATTGAACACTTACGCTTTATACATATCGAGAAATCCGTTGAAGGCTCCCAACCTGCCAGTGCCGTATGTAGCCTGCCGGAAGAGGGCAGCTGATAACCCCGTGTAGAACCCCAGGAAGCCTTCGTTCTTTACAATACCCTTGGCTACAGAAACAAACGACGCTTCTTTTGCGGCAGGACCCAGCAGCTGCATTCGAGTCTTCAACAAATCCGCTGGCTGGACTACACAAATTGCCATCATCCTGTTTCATAAATTAAAAATATATTTTTTGGTATACTTTTTTTTGTCTGCGAAATAGAACACCTCTAATTTCTGCGAATTGTTGTTTCTGAGAGGTTAGCACATAGGAAAATGTGGAAGGCTATGGGGAGACCTTTGCCCAGCTACTATTTGGACAATCCAAGTAAAAGGATATATACCTATACTAGCTTACGCCCGTAGCTTCGTCCGCGTAGTTCGGGAATTGCCCACGGGATCTTACTTCTGGGATAATAAGATTAATTATTAAATTAGTATTCTATACCAGACTATAATCTATCTCTGTGCCAAGTTTCATCTAGATCTGTTCAGCCGTTCTGGCATGATCTTATTAATGGGTGCGTTCTGCAGAAAATAGCGCTCGAGAGCTTTCGCAAGCAAAATGGCGACCACTAAATATGTACTCTTAAAGTTGGCAACACCGCACATGTACCGTACATTTTCATTCTTAAACGGCTATTTTCACGAAACTTCTGTGTAATACTTAAGTTTATTAGACAGAAATGGACATTTTTTATTAATGTTTTTATTTTATGCGTAGCGATTTTTTACCCATGCATGAACTTTACTAAAATTCATTGTTTTTTTTTACATTTTGTAGAATTTATTAAGTAGAGTAAACTATACAACTATGCAGGTGAATTTTTGAAATAGGCGTGGATGGCCAAATCTGAAACTATGAGGAATAGCGAAAAATACTTAAAGAGGAGAGACTCCTTTGAGTATTTTTCGCTATTCCTCATAGTTCTGAGCTCGATTTTAATGAAAACTAAAATTGCATCATTTTAATTAAGCCGTTGGTCCCAGCTGTCAATTGTAGATCTTTTAAAGTCTTTACAGGCAGTCATGACCTAAAGTCCTACCAAAGGGTATCGCACGGTATTACCCAGGACTAACAGGTTGTGGAGGTCAGATAGGCAGTCGCTCCATGTAAAACACTGGTATTCAGATGCATCCAGTTAGACTGGAAGCCGACTCCAACGTAGTTGGGAAAAGGCTAGGTAGATGATGAGTACCATCCCGTGGGGCAATTACCGTACTCCACGTGGGCGATGACGCGGGCATAAGCTAGTAATTACATAATGAACTGATGGTGACTAAAGGGTGTAAAAAGACCCTTAACGAAGCCGAAAGGCACTTGTTCTACTCGTCATTGTGATCATTTTTTTGTTCTGGACCATACCTGGGAACCTTCTAGTTACGGAGATATTGGGGGTCAAAGTTCCAATTTTTTCACAAGTTTTTTTTTAAATACTACTTTTTAAGGTTCTAACTTTACTCCAATTACCTCCATGGCCCGTTTACTATTCAAAGCATCCATCAGCAATAAGTTTTGAGCGCATTATATTGAGTTTTACCGTAAAATGTGATTTTTGACCCCAAAAAAAAATTTCGTTTCCCAGCAAAAATTTTTGCGTAAAGTTACTTAGTTTGATGTACAGAATGCTTGGTTGACGGCTTGGTGAAGGGTCTGTTTACACCCCGTATAATTTACGTAGGTTTCTGTCGTTTTGTGTCCTCACGGATCACCGCACAACGTAATTTAAGGCCAGCTTCCTGGACATGTTCCCACCTCATATACTTTGTTCAAACCTTACCCACTAGTGCCTCCTATGATGAAGTTCATGTATTTGGGAATCGAAGGTTTTTTCTTATGGGATTTTTTTTCTGCCATTATTTTTTTATATAATAAAATTTATAAATACATAAGGATTTTGTGTTGTTTTATAGTAAAAAATGATTAACTTGAATAATTTAAAACATAACAAGAAAATTGTGGACTACATGTATGGTTTTGATTGATTGCTAATTTGAACAAATGAAGTTGTCTTATTTGACAATAGCTATCTTCGGCCAGCCTGTGACATTGTTAGCTGAGAGGTTTCATTCAAGATTTATCCTAAATCGGTGATAGGTAGGTACCACAGACATAGATCTTAGACCTGGATAACGCAAGTACCACGACTGTATGAAAACCAAGTGATGTGAGGTTCTGTACACCTCGCACCTACACTGTGACTTTAGTAGTTTATGGATGCCATATAACATGTTCTCTCTCTTTTATTTCACTCCAATTCTTTAGCTTATTAAAACCAATATTACGATGTGGTTTGTCGTTTACTTTATAACAATTTAATAAGCTAAAAGAGGTGTAGAATGAAGATACAAATCCTTTACTTTGCAAAAATTTAAAACCAGCTCTACTCTCGCGAAATATTTGCGACCCGAGAGATTTGACGTTGATCCCAATACTCTAGGAGTAGATCTGAAATGAATCCACTGGAAATATAACTTCAACAGCTTTCTAACCGAAGAGGTCCCCGATGAAACCCCGGAATACCTCAAGCTAAAACTGATCGTTAACAATCTTTCCGCGTCATTTTTTTCCTACATGCGAGATTGTCAAACATACGTAATTCTAGCGCGCCACAATCTATCAACTAGAAGACAAAATAACGGTGAGTCCATATCCGATTACGTGAGGGAACTGAGGTTGTTGGCATGGGACTGCAACTTCCAAGCCGTTACGGCCAAGCAACATGAAGTAGAAGCGATTCGAGGGGCTTTCATTGCCGAAATTTATTCTAAAATACGTGAACGCTTACTAAAGAAAATAAAGCTGACACTCGACGCTCAATCGCTAGAATCTGCAGAGAAAGATTCCCAAGTTATCGGTTATAATAGCCTAGTTCCAACACCCACCTTAACGCGGTAGTTGAACCAAGTACTATAAACTATAGGTCCAGAACAGTTGACGGCACCTCGGCGACCCTTTCGATCGGAACCACCGCCGCCTAAACAATGTTTCTTTTGCGGTGGTAATGTTCACGAACGAACCAAGTTCCCGGCCTTTAAAGGTGTATGTCAACTATGTAACAAGAAAGGTCATTTTGGCTAAAGTATGTCGGTCCAACAGTGCCAGTTCCAGAAGCAACGACACTTACTCTGCCAACGCCATCAAAGCTGCCTCATATCTCAATGCACCCGTTCCGGACGCCTTCTCTGCGGCCTCTCCCTCGGGGCTGAGCAAGTCCACTATACAAATAACGGCCAATGATATGCAAGCTGACGAACTAATAGACACCGGGAGCCCGGTTAGTTTCATCGACAGAAACATCGCGAGCATGATGAAACTAAATCTACGTTACTTTTTAATTATGACCATAAAAGATTGTTTCACGCTGGACCCGAGTTATTGTTGGCGTCTATACGATATACGTACTGGCCCAGTCGAGGTCGCAATTTAGCTAGGATGTTCTGTAAACAATGTGTTCGTTGTTGCCGATTTAGAGGTGAAACCGTATGAGATTTACCACAGCAGCGACTTCTAGCAGGTTTTCCTTTTGAACACATAGCTTTGGCACATTTGGCTTGGACTATGCAGGTCCTATTCAGTCAGCTATTCGTCAAGGTCGTAGCTGTAAATTAGTAAAAGTTTGTATAGCTATTTTCGTTTGTTTTTCTACAAAATCAATTCATCTTGAATTAGTCGGTGATTTAAAAATGCGTTAAATTAACATGGCGTTAAATTAAAGAGGTTCATCTCACCTCACGTAGAGGAAAGCTGAAAAATATCTACTCGGATAATGGCACCTCATTTGTTCGTGGACCTAATGACCTTTCTAGGTTTCTTAAGGCGAGTTGCGATTCGCTGTCTGAGGAGATGGTTAAGGAAGGAATTAACTTTCACTTTATTCCTGCATATTCTCCTCATTTCGCTGGCCTTGCGGAGGCTGGTGTTACACATCACTTAGTCTGAGTGCTGGGCCTTTGTAACCTTACCTACGAAGAGCCATACACCATGATGGTCCAAGTTGAAGCCATTTTGAACACCAGACCACTGAAGCCGTTATCATCGAACCCCGAGGATCTGACGCCGCTCACACCTGGACACTTTTTAAGGACGTCCTATGCCATTGTTGCCGTCACTTGCGTGTCGAGACCAGTCCATCAATTCTCTGACTCGATTTGAGCGTATTGAGCGTCTCCGACAACATTTTTGGAGCAGATGGAGTAAAGAATATATATCGGAGCTCCAACTTCGCATGAAATGGCGGGCAGGTAAGGGTTCCTTGAAGCTGAATTCTTAGGCCTGTTAAAAGAAGACAACCTCCCCCCCACTCAAGTGAAAATGGGTCGGATAGACGGCGTCTTCAGAGTTGCAGACGTCAAGACTTCTAGTGGTCTCTTACGCACATCATTCAGCAAGATTTGTCCGTTGCCTATATATCCGGAGTCTGAAGATTCTTAGTGGTTGGAAGACGGGCTTTCAACGCCCGGAGGTATGTTCCCGCAAGCGCCTACTGAAATTCGCATACCGTTTAATGTTGCGGCTACGTAGATTAGCTAATCGTTTTATTTTAAACGTTTGTCGACTGCCTACCTACATCTGTGATATTGTCACAATAAACTTGCACGTTCACATCAAGCAACGTATTTTTTCATTAATCCCCTAATTATACCTGGATCAATTCCGCACACCTGCGTACAATATTGTTGCTTCTATATGTGAGCAAATATCTACATAAGCGAATGAAATCTTATTATAATTAAATGTTAAGCAAAATATGTAGTTTTAATTCCGCGAAAAAAAAATTCCAAACATTTTTATGGCGGACTTAAAACTACATATTTTGCATAACATTTCATGTCATTGAATTTGCCAAGTAATTTAACGCCTGAGGCCTAAAACTGCGTTAAGCGGGCACCCGCGCGGTTTCATACAAAAGTGCTCCGTCGCGGGGACCTGCGCGGGCGTCACGTTGTCACGGGGAGGCGCGCCCCGCACCCACGCAACGGGGCCCGCCTCCGTGCGACGGAACACGTCGCGGGGGCACGCGCGTTGCCCGCCAGCGGTAACACGCACGGGCTTGTTCAGTCAATAACGCTAGGTAATACGGGTCGCATGCACGCTCGGAGAAAATCAAGGACAATGTCTGTCGATACAGAAAGGGTAATTGTGGAAGTGCAATGTCACCCTGCCATATGGGACCAGGCGAATGAACCGCGACAGGTCCCCGCGACGGGGACCGGCGCGTTCCCACGGAGGCACCGCGCGTGACCACGCGCGTAGACTTGGAAGTTGTTTGATTAATAAATTAATTTGTCAAATATTAAAAATCGGGCAAAGCAGTTTGCGCGGGTCGTTATCATTAGTAGGCAATTATAATACTTCAGGGACAGAGGAAAAATTACGATAAAAAAAATGGTAAAATTAAAAACAGAGAAGGATTGAAATCTTTATTCATGTTACTATAAATACAGCATTTTCTACAAATAATAGGTACTATAATTTGAACACTAAACCACAATGGAACGACGATTAAAGAGAAATATATGAACAATCTTTAATATTGAAGGCCTATCAAAGCTCATAGTACCTATCCCTAACTGTATCGACTTCCTGTATTTTTCATTACAGGAAGTCGAAACAATTAGAGATCCGGAAGTACTGTTTGATAAAAAAATAACTTGTGCCCCATATCTATACTAATATTATAAAGCTGCAGGGTTTGTTTGTTTGTTTGTTTGTTTGTTTGTTTGTTTGTTTGTTTGAACGCGCTAATCTCTGGAACTACTGGTCCGATTTGAATGATTATTTCAGTGTTGGGTAGTCCATTTATCGAGGAAGGCTATAGGTTATATATCATCACGCTACGACCAATAGGAGCGTAGCAGCAATGAAAAATGTTGCAAAAACGGGGAAAATTGTATTTTTAATAACTTGACGCGGACGAAGGTCGCGGGGAACAGCTAGTGAAAATATATTATTAAGAAAGCATCCAACATGTTCGGCCAGGGCAGGCCAGGCCAGGCCTTTGTCTTTCGGCTGAATGATGATGATGATGATGATCCAAAATGTTTGTGCTGAGGGTATCAAACAGGCTAGCACTAAAATAATGCGTCCCGGGGATATACACCACGACAGCAATGGAAAATTTAGTTAAATAATTATTGAGCAATAATCTCACAGCCAATCTCGCTGCTGAATATTACGGGTAATTTTAAGATTATTTTTATTTGAACTGAATGAGGTTATTTTATTAATTTAATTGCTTATCAATCTGTTATATTTATGTATTAATTTCTTATGAAATTGCTGCTATTATACACTTTTTTAAACTTTCGCGGTTTATAACTATACTTATAGTCACTTATGGGATATCTTCCGTGAGTTTTAACTATTGTGAGCTCCCAATAGTTGAAAATCACGGAAGATATTCCGTAAGTGACTGCGTAAGTTTTGCTGCAATTATTGTTAAATAGCTTATGTAAATAAATAATTTTAATTTATTTACAGGGTGTACCTGAATAAGCGCAATATCTCTTAGGTGGTGGTTAGCCGGGTTCACATCGAACGATCCAGCGCGATAAGATCGCGCGCGGCAAGAGCGCGGTCGATGTGGACGTGCTGCGCGATCCTATCCAACCAGCCAATTTTAATTCACAGAATCATCGGTCGGCACAATTTGAGCCGACCGATGATAATATTCGTTTTGCCGCCCGGCTGTGCCGAATCATGCCGAACCCGAACAATTGTGAAGCACGTCTTTTCATCGTCTATCTTCGAGCGCTCGATGATGCGATCTAATATAGCGCTGTTGCAACCATGAAAATACTCGCCCTACCATCATTACAAAATTATAGATTAGCATTTTGATGCAAATTCAAATGAACTTTTGAAAGACAGATAACGATCTGCGACCGGAGTAGGTATAAACCTGAAAAAGCGAAAACTTCATACCAAACCGCAGCGAGACAAAAGTTAGAGGCATTTCTTCTGATTGTGTTATTCTATAGGCGTGATGTTCGCGCTAACTCGGAAACACGAGAACTTCGGAAGCCAATAACTTTTCTGGTTTAACTGTACCATCCTTTCACAGCTAAAAACCTCCTCCTACCTCTGACAATTGCAATATCCAATAGCAAACTTATTTTAACGAGAATCAAGATTTATTTGATATTGATAGTGATGCAACCCATACAATTACAATTACTAACCTTATGGCTACAAAAATAAAGATCAAAATTTAGATATCCGAAAATCCGCGATAAAATAGCTGTGAAAGCTCTGTATATTGCTGCATGGTTCTTTCGGCGACTAAACGATACCTTCAGACAGGAGAAATTGCCTATGGAAACTAAAAGATGGTGTCGTTAGTACAGACGAGCGCCACGCTCTAAAATAACCGCGCAGCAGCAGCATTCAGCAGACTTGTGTTGGTTGACGTCAAGTAGTCGTCGCGCTACCATAGTGTGGATATGATTTTATCGAAAATTCGAAACTAAAAACGTTCGGAAATTTGTAGATCTAAAGATTGTCTGATGCGATTTATTACCATACCAACACCATTTGACAGAGCCCCCAAAATAAAGTGCTAAAAATATTGTCTTGGAAGTGGGACCCAAAAACACTACTTAATTTAGCACAGACGGCTATCTTTTAAATAAAACATAACATCCGTAACAATAATATTCACAAATACGGCAGAAACCTTTGCCGAAATAATAAATGAAATGCCCATGGACCTAGCTACGCCGATATTTGTTACAATTTAGTAGGTTATAATCGTCGGGGCAGGTTTGGCCCGCGATGGCTGAGAGTGGGCCATTATGTAATCAGCCGTAAGCCACCTCTTCCACGATGGTCTCCCACGAGTCTGAAGACTCGGTGTCCCACGTGGCCTCGTCGTCGTCTTGCTCATCGTCTTCGTCATAATAAGCCAACTGGAAATAAAACCTGTTGTTATAAAGGGTCATACAAAAGCGCGTCGGATTGACGGTATCATCAAAGTCGTGGGAATCACCTGAATTACGGACGCATAACACCGGGAACTAGGTGTGGCAGAAAAAGGGGCCCAGCATATAGCTTGTGATCGGGCTGAAATGATGATGTTACAATTTTCGGGACAGAAAGTAAAGTTGTAGTATCAGAGATGTTTGTGCAGGAGCAGAGTGGCGTTGCTAAGGGCCAACAATACGGCAAGCCCATAAGGCAACCACTGTTCAGAAACCCTAACATCATGAAGAGTAGTAGGTTCTAAGGGCAAGCCAGGCTTTTAGGCTTGTATCGAAGTACCGCTATAGAGCTCGGGCACGGCATTCAAAGGGACATGCATTGCATACAACACCCTAAGATTACATTAGATGATCTCCCATCATTTTAGTTCAGTGGTGATCTTGATCGTGAATTATCAACCCTGTAGAAGTAATGCCCCGTTGATAGTCTAATGGTCGCCTCAAGAATTTGGAGACAAAGCTGGTGTGTGGAATGTGTACCCAAAAGTTTCATAACACCACAAAACTTCTATCTTTAGAAGAAAATCGTATTTGAATTTTACGTTTGTATAAAGAGTGTAAAAAGACCCTAACGAAGCCGAAACTTGTTCTCCCCGTCATTGCGATCATTTTTTTGTTCTAGAGTCTAGACCATACCTGACTTTTTCAGAAGTTTTTTTTAAATACATGTTTTTAATGTAAGATTTTAAAATACCTCCACGACCCCCGTACTATTCAATCCAACTATCAGCACAATATTTTGAGTGCGTTACATTGAGTCCTACCGTAAAACGTGATTTTTCACCCCAAAAACAAAAGTCGTTTCCCAGCAATAATTTTTGCGTAAAGTTACTTAGTTTGATGTACAGAATGCTCGGTTGACGGCTTCGTGAAGGGTCTGTTTACACCTTGTATGCTCGTGAATTCCTGACATGATTAAATGTCATTATCGATGGATAATTCTAGATAATACAGACGAAAAATTACAACTTTTGAGGTCTAATCACGAAATGAATCCGGTAAAAGTCTGTCACGAATTCACGATACACCGCGTATGTAGACATGCGTTACAACGTTTCCATACAAAGGATTGATACATGTTAATACGCTTAGTCCCTAGTAGTTACAAAATACCAGTGACTGCAGTCGGTAATCGAATTAACTGGCAAAGACTTAATGCGTGCAAGGGTAAACAGATTATCTCGTCGGTGCAAACTAGCCGGGCAGATAGATATCCGATTTGTGTAATGAAAGGGATTCCTGCGTTAATGTAGGTAGGTAATTCCATAGAAATATCAGTCTATAGCTTTTATGCCCAATTTTACTAGTAAACTTACCTACATGCTTTCCTAAATAATTCTTAAATAGCAACCAAACCCTGGAAAACCTGACCTAACCTGAAAAAATCGACAAAATGACAGATTGTGTCGACAAAATGACAGATTGTGTCGACAAAATGACAGATTTCTTTTCACAATCTGTCATTTTGTCGATTCTTCCTTCAAAGAAACCCGTTTCTACTGTGGTCATGCTACGCGTGCTGGTCGGACAAAATCTGATCCATCAATACAAGAAGAAGTGAACTGTTCTGATTTTCCACACACGGCTCAGCGCCAAGTTAAAATTCCAAACAGTGCAATTATATTAAGACATTAGTTATATTGTTTTTGTTTGTCAAATCGGGCAAAATAATTAGTAGAGAAGATAGTACTCTTCTCTTCTAGTAGTCTTACCTAAAACGTAAGGAAAACCTTTTCGGTGTTATTACTAAAGAAGACCAACCGGCACTCGACAAGCATGTACCTATGACCAGAATTAGTATGGAGTATGTAAGGATCAATACATTCTTTAGTATCTGCCTACCCCCATGGGAAAAGGCGTGAGTTTATGTAAGTACTCAAAGATCGAAAACGCTCATCAAACGAAAAAGCTGGCTACAAAGCATTGCATTGCACTTTTAAGGCAGCCACGACGCCAACGTAGCGAATTTCATTTTGCAGTCGTTTTTGTAATGTGGCTCTACCACATTGGCGGGATTTATGGAACTGTTCGAGTGAGGGAAAGAGATGGAGCTGTCCTGTTAGCTCCGTCTCTTTACCGTACCGAAATGATTCGCTGAATGCAAATATCACATCGTGACTGTTTTGAAAATGCTGGTTTTTTGCTCAATGATCATTTTCGGTCCTTGAGCCTTAAAATTATAATATGTATGTAATTACGTCATTCTCTCACTGCCTCGTTGACTGAACATGAAGTTCTGGGTTCGATTCCCGAGCGTGTTTTTAGGATTTTCCATCAGAAATATCTGTACCAGCTAGGGAATTTGGATTTGTGCCCGATTATGGCAAAAGACTCACCCTCTATAACATGGGACTTAAACATAACTGGCGAAGAGTGTGCACTATTAGGTACACCTTTGCCTAACACTTCGGGGATTACAGGCGTGATGATTATGCTATATTACCTCATTCTCATGCAACCTGTGTACCGTATGCACCCTGATCTGGAACATCCACGCCCTGCCGAGGATGGCCACGGTGCCGCTGAGCAGCAGGGGCATGCTGAACCGGCACTTCCACGCCAAGCCCATCAGGAATATGAAGAGACTCTTGCGACCCGCCATTACTGCGGGTGCATTATACCTGCAGAACGAGATAGGTACTTATGATTTATTTAATTTCAATCATTTTGGACAACGAAACAGAAAGCACATTGTAAATAGTAGCAACGTCAACATAGACGAAGTGTATAAATACGATATATGTTTTTAAACTGTCATGGTCACTAACATTATCATTAACACTAGAAACGGGATATTTACCATGTTTAATGTATGTTTTGAGTTCCCGATATTTCGGCGCTGTTGCAAGCACCTTGATCACGGATAAACAGTTTATCCGTGATCATGGTGATAAAACATAGACCATATATATAGGTGGTAGCATCTTTAAATACGTATTTAAAGATGCTACCTCAAAAATCATTTAAAAAAACTTGACCATTTTATGGAATCACTCCTAAAAAAAAAGTACCATCCCTCCTCCTATTTTAGAAGTCGGTTAACAATCCATGTCATGTTCAACCAGAAAATGTATGGGCATTGGGCTTCGATAATTGCCATGTTTCCAAGTAAGCATGTAATGCCCGTATGGATTGAGGAGCTTCCCTAATTTTTGAAAGGATTCTCATACCTCCTCATATTATGGCAAAGCAGGTGATTTTTAGGACAAATTCTGTAATTTTTAATACCTAACTTAGGTATATCAACAGTTACATACAGGGTGTAAACAGACCCTATACGAAGCCGTTAACCAAGCATTCTGTACATCAAACTAAGTAACCTTACACAAAAATTATTGCTGGGAAACGACTTTATTTTTGTGGTGAAAAATAACCCCTTTTTCGGTAAAACTCGATGAAATACATTCAAAACATTGTGCTTATGGATGTATTGAATAGTTAACGGGTTATGGAGTTATTTAAAGTAAAGTTATAACATAAAAAAATTGTATTAAAAAAAAAAACTTGTGAAAATGTTGGAACTTTGACCTCCAATAATTCCGTAACTAGAAAGTTATATAGTAGTAAGTCATGGTCTAGAACAAAAAAATGATCGCAATAGCGGGGAGAACAAGTGCCTTTCGGCTTCGTTAAGGGTCTATTTACACCCTTTATATCAATGTAAAAGTGGCTGAGGGTGTTAACGCTCAGAGGCCAAGCCTGTAACTTTTGCTCTGCTGCGTTTTGTAATAGTGCAATATGAGTGTACGTCTCTGACTCTGACTCCTTGCCCGGTTATCGACTACGGTCGCAGAACGTCATCTACCTTTAAAAAGTTTATTAGGAATTGCAAAGAGTTGCTAATCTACAAGAGGGGCTCGTGGCTAAAATAAATTAATAACAACAGACGCAAACGTTTCAATCGAAAGTTTACCTACCCTTGCCTAGGTCGGTCCGTGGATGGGTGAAGACCATTTATTACTTGTCGAGCCTCTACCGTGCCTCGGAAAGCGCGTTAAGCCGTTGATCTTGGCTGTCATTTGGAGATCTTTGACAGTCATAACTTAACTTTTAACTTTAATCCCTGAATCTCCGGTGCACCTAATAATACAGCCACATTTATTAAGTTATGTTTTAATTCCGAGATAATAGGGGGTGAGCCTATTGCAAGAATAGCAACCAACCGGGCACAAAGCCAGACCACGTGCGTGGCTGCTACTTTGCCTGTCCTAGGAATCGAACGTAGGACCTCATGCTCAGCAATCGCGCTTGCAGGTAGTCAGTTCCCCGTAAGTCTGACACCCAGTCTTACCAGGCATCGCATTACCTGGTCAGTAACTGTACTGGATGGTGGAGCTCAGACAGGCATAACTGCATTCGGTTTCTAATCTATAATTTTGTAATGATAAAATACAAAAAAATAGGCTAGTATTTTTATGGTTGTTTGATAGTTCCTTGAAGAGCTGTACTTTCGAGAACACAGATTAGACTCTTTTTTGCCTAGACTGAATTTGTGAGGTTGTTTTGGTTTGAACGCCCCTATTACATGCTCCCCTGCCCAACCCTTTGGGGAACATAAGCGTGATATTGTTAATTACGTGATATTTTGTACTTTGATTCGACGTAAGCACATCAAATTACACAATACCAATTACAAACATGACTCCAAGTGGTAGGTACCTATGTAGTAGTATCAATTATCAACTTGTTTTAAGTTTAATTTGAAATGATAAATAATATGTAACAAATTGATAATGCTGAAATGATCTTTGATGTCATGTAACTTGTTGTCAAGTGGTAAAGCACGAGGTGGACTATATACCACAATCAGACCATCTATGCTGTTGCCACCCCATGAGAAATCATCAAATAGCTCCTCCCGCTCTGGGTGGAGTGGGAGAGAGTGTCAGACTTTTAATGACTAAAAGCCCATCCATGTTCCTTCTTTGCCCTTTATGTTCCAGGGCCGCGGTATCTCTTTCGAATAGTCCCGCAGCCCCGGATGCTTTAAGTTCGATTTTTGGTCTTACTACCAATATTCATGTAGTCACTCATTTACTTTTGATTGAGTTTCTTAGCTAATGACACCGTAATACAAAGCCTAACCTAACCCAACCAAAGAGTTTCCTTATGGCAACTTACGAAACAAGTGTCGAATGTGTAGGGTCAAAAGTTAAAATGATAATTGATAAGTAGTTATATCTAGAAAGAAATATGAATGTAACTCATATTAATTATCATGAAATAATAAAAAGATAAGGTGAGGGTAACAAAAACAAGTTTTATTTCAAGCGTTTATTGTTAATATGAATTGCATTCATAGGCTACGAGATACATGTAACTTTATGGAATGTTAGGAACGAACTATGTTACTTGACTACGAGTGTTTCCTGTCACACCATCATGGTACATACGACACGAGGCTCATATTTCTAAAACAACACAACAACGCCATTTAATATATGAAATGTGTCTAGTACTATGATAGTTATATTTAGCGCTTCTGACAAAATATTTCCAATGGATTTTTAAGTAAATTCTTAATATACTTATAATAATAAAGTACATCAACCCACCCAACATTTATATTCGAAAGTAACAAAAAAGACATCTAGAATATCAAATTTTGTGCGAGTTTCAGACCTCTAGAATTCTCCAATAACCTAATTAATAAACTAGAACAAAAAAGAAAAAAAATTACCATTACTGAACATTTTGTCAGAAACCATTAATAATAACAAACTATCCATTAATAAAGGTTTTTAGAACAATTTTTGAACAAGTTTTACATTTGATTATGATTTATAAAAGCCTGGTTATTGTTACTCACAGCAAGACTTGCACACACACAAAACATGACAAGTGCTAAGTGCTATGGGGTTCAACGGCTAGACACACATAATATGTTCTAAATACATCTATACAGAGTGAAACAGCCTTAGTTAGTAACACAGATTGATATGAAATAAATAATCTAGATTACATTAGACATCACATGAATACTTGGAAGCTAATAATTTATAATCACATTGATAGTTGGCAAATATGCAAGTAAGAAAGCTACTCCTAGATAGTCAAAGACATCTACTCATCATCGAAATAGTCAACATGGCCGCCCGGACTGAACTTGCCCTCTTGCAGAACTTTCAAACATTTCTTAGCCGTAATTTCAGGCTTAAGCAGTGCCCCCTGTGATCTGAACGACGTGAATACATCTCTCAAATTGGTGTTCACTGTCTCAGCCAAGACATAATCAATCATGGATGTTTCAACCGGCCCGGGAGAGTAATTCAGCACTCTGATGTCCTTCTTCTCATCAGCCAGCACTTTGAAATACATCTCCCTTGCAGCCTTACCACTGCAGTAGCTGGCCATACCACTCATGGGCTTGATGGCACACAGAGATGTCACATTCACAATTACAACTCTGTCTTCGACCTCCTCAAAAACCTTAAGGAACTGAGTATTCAGTTTGATTACATTAAACACATTCAGATCATAGTACTGTCTCATTTCCTCCAAATTCTCCATGCGCCCTGTCTCCACAGACAAGTTGCCGAGAGAACCAACATTGTGGAAAATCATACAGTTAGCAAAGTCAGTAATTTTATATCCTTGTAAGGAATTGTAAATCACGTCTTTCATGTCTGGTGCAGAAGCAGAGGCAAGGTCCATAGACTCATACACAATTTTAATATTATCAGACTTACAGAGCTCTGCTGTCTTGGCCAGCTGATCTTTATTACGCGCCAGTAGTAACATCAGAGATTTAGGACCGAGGTGCTTTGCAAGTTCAACTGCAATAGCCCTGCCAATGCCCTGAGAAGCCCCTGTCAGTACACAGTAGGTCGCTCCTGACAAGTCAATATTGGAAGCTGATGCGGACGCCATGATTACTTACAATGGTCTTTTATTATTTGAGAAGTTATTCCTGCAACAGTTTTTCGTTCTCGGTATCTCCAATAACAGGGTCTAGGTCGCAGCCCTCTCGCATCAACCGGTCAATACAATCAGCTCTATATGCTGCGAGGTCTTCCACAACCTTGTTCTTAGATTTGATCGCCTTGAGTTTGCGCTCTGGAAAAGAGAATAATACATTTTTAAAATATGTTTAATAGACACTAAATTTTATTTTTTTTGAAACTGTTTAATTAAATTACCACAACACTAATGAAGTTATATGGCGGTAAAAAGATAACTAAATTCATTAAATCCGTACTAAGGGCAAAACGTGTCTTTCTAAGCGTGCACGCGACCTTCGAACAGTAACGGACGTAGCGGTACGAGTGCGCCTCGTGGAGTGAATGTGGCCAGAGGTCTGTGACACTCAATATATTTCGAAACGACCGCTGTCAGCACTGCCCCACATTAAATCATATTGTGTAACAAAATAGCTGACTGACAACTGTAACCAATCACAACTCGTTAAAATGCGATTAGAACTTGAACTTTATTATCAATTATTACCTAAAATAGCAAGATACTGTTCAGAATCCGATAGCTTCTCGGACACGGAAGTTGGTTGAAAATTATCTTCGAACTCCGATACAACCTCAGACTTGATAACTTCACTGCCCCAAGGATCCATCAAACTCTGCAAATAATACGCAAAAAATGCAGTTACTACAATAATATTTACTTATACTGTAGAGATTTTATAGTAATTTCACAACATGAAGTGTAAGCCAAATACATCACAGTTTGCCAACGTAACTTACCCAAACGTAGGCTGAACGCCTAGTAATTAATTAAGATGGTGGAAAAGATTTTGTACAAAAAATAATAGGTGCAAACAGTAAAGAATACGTTCCGAGAAGCCTGCCTGACAATCAAATCAATGACACAGTGTTGCCAACTCCATATCAGGTTTTCGGGCTAAACAGTATTTCAAAAAGGGCTAGATTTGTCAATTTTTTTTAAAAAAGGGCTAAATTGCCATTTTACTAAGAAATAAACAGTTTTGTGTAGGTGATTGTTTTTGTTACTAAAATATCACTATTAAAATACTGAATTCTGGGTACATTGTTTAATGAAATGACAAATATTTTCACACTTTCCGTTACGTGTCTATGGTTTTGACAGACGATGGTTTTGTGCTAGAAAATTAGCTAGGGGCTAAATCATTATTCTTGGGGCTAAGTAAGCAAAAAAAGGGCTAGATCTAGCCCCGAAGGGGCTAAATTGGCAACACTGCAATGACATGACATTTTAAACTGCGTTTCAAAACTCAAGATAACAATTTTATGCATTCAATATTCAGGCAACTAACATTAATTAACAACATTTTTCCATTACTGATACTTTAAATCCAGAAAATAAGTTTAAATTACTTTAAGTTCTAAATTTTTATAGAAATGTAGCATTAAATACTGTAGAATTTGGCAAAACCTCAAAATACATGACCAATACATTAGTCATCTTCTAGAATATTAATGCCTGTATATCTTATAAATTGTATCTGGAACGCGGCTTAAATTGAGCCCAGAGACAACATTTTTTTTTTCTTTTACTGCTGCCAAACTATACTGCCAGTACAAAAATTGTTTATGATTGAAAATATTTTCTTACTTTTTTTATTAAACCAAAGTATTATATTCAACCCAATAAAAATAAACTAAAAATGCTCTAAACGAACTCAAACTGAAAAAATGTCTACTTCAAAAACGAGGACATGCAACACTATGCTGCTACATGCATTTACAAGACTTTGACAAAGTGGCAACACCGAAACAAAGAAAATGGCGGGAATAACATGAAAGAACCAAAAATGTGAAAATCATGGAAATTGTAATAGACGGTCTATTACAATTTTCCATGATTTTCATCTTTACCTGGTGACTGGAAACATACACTTGAATTATTAAAACCGAATCAAAGGCAATGGCAGGTAAGTTAATTTATATCTTCATCAATGGTGAAATGGAAATTGCATGCATGGATTATTGTGGTAAGAATTATTGTTAGAATTCACTACCTATATTCACAGTAATTTCCACTCGTACGTAAGTCCTAGCTTTTCAGCTATGGACTGTGGCTATGGATGAACGGATAACGTCTGCGGTGCGGCAACTACATTTATGTACTTCCATAGATAGATCTACGATATTATGGTCCCCGTTCCACCACATAACCACAAACAGCTACAGTGCTCATAGAACTCACAAGTAACGACCTCGTGCTTTCGAATTTACGACCACTAGCCATTACAGACTAGACAATCATGACTAGTATGACAACTATCAATTTTAGTAAGACAAGCAGCTGTAAGACATTTTTATTACATGTTAGGTAATTGTTTTAGAAATTATCTTGAAGTTGGGAATACCTACTGAAGTCTAGTTTTAAATAGTATGTACACATGCGTAAATAATATAAACTTGAAAAGATATCGTTCATAAATATGGTCGAACACAAACTAATCTTAACTCCGTTATGATAAAGTTCAAGTTTGATTACCAACTGTATAATTTATGACACAACATGTGGATGTTAACTTGGAATTGGACTTTATTTCGTTTGGGTATGGTTGAGTTTCGAATGGGTGATATTTGTAGCGATAAAAGCAGTTTTCACGGAGCTCCGTGAGCGAGCGGAGTAGACGCAGCTGCCCCGCCCTCCCCGCACCCCGCGCCGCCGCTCTCCGCGCGCCTCGCACGCCCCGCGCGTGTCGCGGCGCCAAAGATTAGGCACAAATATAGACTGACTGTCGTGTTTTACTTTTTTACCTTTCTTGCGGCTCATTCTTGTAGGAAATTTGTTACTTGACAGGCAGTCAAAAAATGTATTTTGAAACTTGTTATTACATACACTTTTAAGTGTGTACAGAACTAAACTTTAAATCACAAAAAATAACTCAATTATACAACAGTTAACATAATTAACGTGCACCCTCATAAGGGGTTATAAACAACTTTTACTATGGGACCAAACCTGAAATCGCGAAAAAAAATCAGCTGTTCCATACATTTTGACGAATTATGCGAACATAAATGTATTATTTATTTTTATTTATTTATTTGTTTAGATAGATATTTGCCGCATTTACAGTTTACACCAAAGCGCGCAGCAAGCCAACAGCACAAAATACTTACTAATTAAACTTAACTACTTCTACTAAACAATTTTATGCAATAATAAATTAAGCATAACTTTACTGCTACTCGTAAAGATATCTAGATCCGGCTCCTGAGCAATCAGAGCGTTAAGTAGATTCATCTCCTGGGTTGTGGGCGCATATCGAGCAGTTTGGGTACGCACAGAGGGAGCGGCGAACAGGCCTCGCGAGGCACAGACCCGCGACCGCCGCAGCCGGTCCGGAGCAAACAACGGGCTAAAGTAGTCACGTCGTCAATTTTATTATTTAGTAGTCAATAGTAGTGCATCAACAACGCACACTTAGGGCCTAGCGGTTTGCGAACGGTTGTGGGGTGGGGCGGACGCGCAGCGAAAGCGTCGCGAACACGCCGCGGCTGCACAGCGAGGATGTCGCGGATACGTGGTAAATACGTAACGTTTTTGTCGCGTGTTTGTAGTGAGTTAACGACGTATAATACACTCAATAACAAAATGGATTCCGACGAGGAAACACTGCTGTTGGCACTCTCTTGTTGCGCGACCACAACGAATTCGCTGCGCATGCGCAGTGTGTTCGTTTCGCGCCAGTAACCTATTCGTTCCGCGCCCGCTCCGCTTTGAGGACGCTCGCAATCCGCTAGTATGATAAGGCCCTTTCGTCTAAGCCCACCATTCCCGCGACAAACATACACAATACAAATAGGGGTAGTATCTATATATTTTTTAAACAGGTACCGAACAAATTTCCGTTGGACCCTTATAAATTCCACGCCTGCGCCGCACCGTCACCTTACGCCGTTTGTGTCTAATTCGCGCTTAAGGAAGGGGAATTATGGATGGTGAATAGTTTTTTTGACAGTTTGCTTTAATTATGAGCCATGATAGGGATACACAGGTATTCTGAGAAAATTCATAAAAAGATACAGCCATTAAACAGACGGGACCCAAAATGAAGTATGGTCAATTGAATTTATTCTTCATTTCTCGATTTGGATATCGAATTTTCAAATCGTTAGTGGATAACAAGAAGCTGTTGAACGGTTATACCTAGCTGACTGTCTGTCTGCCATAGTCTTTGCAGCGGGCGGTCCGCGGCTCGCGCCGCCATTCTGGATATTTTGACGGGAAGGTCGGTCACGTGACTCGGCGGCGGGCGCGGGCGCGGGTCGCGGGGCGCCGGCTAGACTCTCCAGTAGCCGAGCCATCCGTCTGCTGCTTTGACTGCGGCCGGTCGCCGGAATCCACGCCCCAGTCTCACGCGTCCGCATCTATTACGTACCACTTTGTTCCGATGCTACACGGATTTTTTGTATGCAGTCGACTGACATTGTACGGATTTAGCATTTAAAGTGCGTCTTGTACCAAATTTTTGTGAAAAAGTGCATCTGTTTTGTGACAAACTGAGGTTATTTGCGTATTTTTTGCACGGGTGTGCGTGCGGCGACGGGGCGGAGAAGCCGGCGGCTAGCGGCGAGTGCTCGGCCGGGCCGTCGCGACGGCACACTCGGCTCGGCAGACATGTTTCGGTCGCGGCCGGAGCGCGTCGTGCGTGCAGGCGCGTAGGCTCGCTCGTGACATGCGCCTGCCGAGCCGCAACGACAGTGGAGGTGATCGAACATGGATGTAGTGACGCCGCACATCACCTCCGTGCTGAAGACATACCAGGCCAGCGCGCCGCGCAGCCTGCAGGGCCCGGGCGCCGGGCGCGCCGAGCCGCGCGGCGACGCGCCGCCACCGCCGCCGCCGCCTACCGCGCCGCCGATCCTGCTCGCGCCCGACCCCGTGCTGGGCGAGCGGGGCGAGACGTTGCTGGAGGGCGAGCCCATCTCGTGCTTCAGCGTGGGCGGCGAGCGGCGGCTGTGTCTGCCGCAGATCCTGACCTCAGTGCTGACGGACTTCACGCTCGAACAGATCAACCGCGTGTGCGACGAGCTGCAGATCTACTGCTCGCGCTGTACGCCGGAGCAGTTGCACGAGCTGAAGTCGACGGGCGTACTGCCCGGCGTGGCTCCGTCGTGCGGGCTCATCACGCAGACGGATGCGGAGCGGCTGTGCGCGGCACTGCTGCACGCGCCAGCCGCGTCGCGCCCGCACAAGCTGCCGGGCTTCCGGGTGTACCACGAGTGCTTCGGGGGCGCGCGGGGGGTGTGCGCTGTGGAGCTGAACCTAGTGCAGTGTGTGGAGTGCCGCGCGCTATACTCACCGCGCCGCTTCGTTTGCCACTCGCACGAGGCGGAGCACCGCACGTGCCACTGGGGCTTCGACTCGTCGCGCTGGCGGCGCTTCCTGCTGGTGGCGGACGAGGAGGCGGAGCGCGAAAAGTGCGGCGCACTTCTGGACGACCTGGCGGCGCGGGACGCCGCTGCGCTGCCGCCCGCTACCGCCGCCAGCGCCGCCGCCGCACAAGCGCCGCTCAAGCAGAGCCTGCCCCTGAAAAGGAAACAGGTACGCTCATGTTCACGTCCTAGACGAAACATCACGATAACAGTATTTCTTATTGCTCCGAAATCGGCTAATTCCTAGTCCGACTTTCACCGGCTGCACCCTTGGTTACGCCAAATCGGCCAAATAGCCATCTTAGAGGTGTTGACCTCAAACAGTGCGTGTTTACTACCTACCACTATTTACTAGTAAACAATGGTTACATTATGACCAACGTTACAGAGTAGGCCATTGATTGGTTATGTCTGATATGAAAGTCATCCTATCTGGGTCTTTTGCCGTGAGCTCGCTTTAATTTACATAAACCAATTCTAGTTGGAATCTTATAACAGAAATCGTTCAGAGAATGATCGCAGATCTATGGTTCTGAACAGACATAGGAGAGCTTGAGGGAGCATAGACTATAGAATGGGGTGTGGAAAACCTTGATCAACAATCATTTAATCTGCAACCCAATAGGGTATTCTTATTCATCAAAAAACCAATGCAAATTTAAAAGGTGTACCACCTGGTACTCTCATCACAAAGACAAATTCAATGCAATTCTGAATACCTGTGTAGGTAGTTATACCTCTATTCATTTAAAAACAGAACCCGACAAAGGCTCCGCGTCATTCAGATCGAAAGCGCTATTAATTTAGCTGCACTGCACCGTCCATTTAGATGACGGCACTTCCGCATCCATTGTGCTTATACTTGCTGATTATCATCACAGATACACACCGGCCCTGTATTACGAGATAAACAGTGTTATCAGACCGGCTAGTGTCACACACATGAGCACTCAATACCTACTCATTGTTAGCGAAATGACGTACGTATGTATGTAACCGCAAAATAATTATGCAATGTGAATTGATAATGTGGCAGATGTAGTTTATACAAAGTGTGGTTTCGTTTCGTTGGAATTTACGATGATTTTGTACACAATAGGTACTACTTCATTTGGCTTTCCCCTACCATGTTGGCGTCGGCAATTTGGGAAAAGGCTAGGCAGATAGTGTTGATGTTGTGTACAAAATTATCGTGGTGTTTACAAAATGCTGCACTACTAGGTTTTTAAAAAGAAGAACAATGTTTGACTGTTTATTATTAGACGAACAGATTGTTAAAAATCAGCACTTTTACAGATTTTTTCTTACAAGAATCCAATGGCGATGCAATGAGAAACGCCACCGCCGATAGTAAAACACACAAACATGCAAATCCCGAGATTCAATAGAAATGATTCGTATCCAGCAGATGTTGCAACGACTGTTTATCCACAAACGATTGTTTATATTTTATTTGTTTGTATTTTTGAGTCTGCGAAACTGTTATTTGTTTAGTCTACTAGCTACAATCGTTATGAAAGGTCGCTGCGCCTGCGACGACTTGCACCACAAGCTTTGTTCACCGATGTCAGGCAAAAACGACACTTATTGCATAATAATTCTTAAATTAATTAGGTACTTAATTTTGATAAAAAATGCTGTGCCAATATAGTAAAGTTTGCGGATCTTATTAATAAAATAACGCCCAACTCGTGTAAGTACTCAAAATACAATATTTGTGTAATTAACTTCTGTTCAGACCTTCAGATAGGTACACGTGTTTCTGCGTAGGTACGTAAGTAATAAATTAATAATGAATGAACAGTTTTCATGTATGGCAGCACTGAACATGTTCCACGTGATTACCCTAAACAAAGCGATGACCAATCAATGCCTAGGTACTCGGAGCAGACGTTTCCTAACATGGTAGAAGCTATTAAATTATCATTGTCTAGCTTTTTCCTTCCCGATGCACAGACGTGACCTAGTTTCTATCTATAGAGCATTAAAATACAACGGATGGACTACAATCCAGACGGAACACGAGACGACCTTTGCCCAATTTTGCGATAAAACTTAATGTTAACTAACCATGATAGAGACGTTTTCGCATTCAGCCGACGCACCGCCATTTTATGTTTTGTCTGAATAATTTGATTTAATAATATTATCGCGGGATTTGCAAAAACAACTTTATCAGCTGTCAGATAAAAATATGAATGTATGAGACACTATAAAACTGGTTTATAGTACTGTTTACTATTCTCATTAATAGCTAGACTACTCAGTTTTTGTAAACTGCGCAACAATTGGATAATGAGACACGCAACTTACCTAAGTGCTGGACAGGGTGCAGGGACTGCTTAGGTATACATGCTAACCGTTTTTTGACCGTATTAGTGCAGTCAAGAGATTAAATTCAAAGTTTCATTCATATTTGCACCCTAGCAAAATGTACTTCAATGACTTACAAACTATTTTGACGGTATCTCGTACTCGTAAACTCTCATCCGATCTTTGCTTGACAATCATTGAGACAGTCCTTACTGGTAGTCAGAACTTCAGAAACCTGTAAGTCTGACAACCAGTCTTGCCAAGGGTTACCGTGTGACCCCGTAACTGAGGAGGTCATAGGTATGTAAAGAGATGATGACTCAGGAAGGCAAGCAGGTCATATTCACAATTATTATAAGCTAAATAAAACCAGACAAGTGAACGAACCTCCACAAGTATAATTTGTAGAAGTTAATGACAAGTGGCACTGACAGGCGTCACAGATAAAATTCGCATTGTTAGGCCTTAATTAACTAATTTGTTAACAAGTCGGGTGTTCTTGGTTGGATATTACGACATTGAAGCCGGATATTTTCGTTTTAGATTCTTGGGAAAAAAAAGTTATGGGTTTTATAAAACATGGTTGATAAGTTTAGTTAGGTAGTGCGTATTAAATGCCATTTAAAAGGTCCTCTCAGCTCCTCATTTAACTAGGCTAACTAACTGACTTATCTTTCGCTAAGTCCCTATTTCTATCTGCCGCACAGCATCAGCTCCAGGAAGTGGCAAGACATCTGAACCAGTTGTACGAAGTCTCATGTTACGTAAATTGCTCAATTTAAAGATGGCTATCAGCTCATCTGTCCGACAGTAAACCTGTTCTAGTTGATTCACTACTTACAGTACATACTTGCCCATGTCTCAAGTATATGGAAAATAAGATATCTAAATTGCATTCATTGGTCTAAATCTAAAACAAAATAGTTCTGTAGTTTATTCTTCGGACAAATCTTTTGGTAGGCTATCCAGAAAGATGACAGAACCAGATGGAACTAGCCAGAACCTATGAAGGTCTCCCAGTTGTTTCTGTGTCCGTGCGCCCCTGACAAAAAGTCCAGATAAAACCAGCCCACCTGTGCCATGTTGCCCAAAACCGAATTTACCCCTGAATGGTCAGGGCTTTTTCAAGAAAACTAAACCTTATCATTTTATCAAACAATAAACAAAGACTAATTAAATTCCAAACGAAACTCGATAAAATTCAGGATAATTATCGTTCATGTCTGCGCTGTTTATCAGTAATGGCTACCCGATACAGATTTCTTAAAGCCTATAATTTCCTCGATCCAAACCCGACACACCATTGATATTACAGTAGCAAATTACGAGTGGATCGCTTCCATCAACGATACAAAAACGGGTTACTGTTATCTTAAGTGGCTGTAACTGCGCTGCACGTAGTGGGGCAGACATGGCGGAGTTACCATTACACTAAATACATACATAATGGAGCCCTTAGGGTTAGGCATGTGGAGTAAACCCGGGGTAAACGGTCGGTTAAATGCGTCAAACAAAACCATTGAAGAATCAGCACCTGTGAAGACTAGCCGAACAAAAATCAACAGAATTTTAGAACAAGAGCCATTTCCTTTGAGGATTGTACTTTCATGCATGCATACATACCAAATTAATAAATAGTTTTAAAACGGATTCCATCACCACACCACGGTCCGGCACCACAATCGGCCCCCCCTGGTCGAAAACAACCCTTGGGATCAACAATACATTATCAAGCAAGAGCAGTGCTAAACAATGGCGGGCTCGTTTTACACACCGTCTGCGTTCCACTCAGGCGCAGGGTGTAAAATTTACGCGAGCGTGTCATGCGCAGCTCGTAAACGACGCATGAGCGCATTATCTTTCAAGTAGTATTAGTCAGTGTGCTGCCTGGTGGCGTTTTCGCTGGCAGTTTAGACGTTCTGGACAAAGGAACTACAAAAAAGGGTGTGCTTGGACTATTCTATTTTACTAACTGTTTTTACACCTGTATTACGTAATATTATCTGTTGTGGGGCCCAAAATTGGTCCAACTTTCTCTAATCCACGTGAGATGCGATCTAGGCGAGGTTGTAATTTGTGATTTGGTCCCAGTAAATCACATCTAAAGTAAGGTTGGCTCAACGTACGCTCACCGGCTTACATACAGAACTATTCAAATGCTCCAACATTACATTGAGGAGAACACATCCCGGGCCATTATTCTTCGGTCCCACATACCTTTCATTGTACCCGAGACGGGTGTGGCCGCAATCAGCGCTAAACTTCACTTCTTACCATTTGTAATAATTTAGGCAAATTGTGGTGTGGTTCCGCCGCCTCACGCACTTCGAAATAAAAATACAAAAGATCTACGTAATAAAATGTACGAGAAGAATCTTTCTCGAGTTAAAGTAAAGGATAAAAAGGCTTCTAGAACTCAGATATTGTTGTTTATATAGCCTATAAACTAGTTTGCTTCACTCGGCTAAATATAACTTGAAATTTTTGGGAAAAGCTTTGGCTGGTTCGGCGTTCATCAATAAATGACAAGTGAAAGTTCTCTACAGAAAGAGAAAAGTTTTGACAATGGTCTGAAAAACAATATTGTCTTGAACTCAGGTAGCTATGTCTAAAACCTGATTTCTATTTCCAAGTAAACAACTAGATTCGTACGCGTGTATGGTGGTTCTACTAAAGTGCTAGAAACGGAAGATACAAGTATTCATCAGAAGGGTAACTTCTCATAACGTTTGATAGAAAACCTGAAGGCAAATCGCTTGTATTATGGAAACGGTAACGGTGTCGAACCAGATTGCAGGGTTGGATACTCTTTGTCTTGTCGTTGGTAGCTTAGGAACGTTCGGGAGAGGTGTGCACCTTCTGGTCCTATCTTCGTATGTTGTGTCGTAGTTGCTAGTTTGTTACAAAGTATTCTGAATGTCATGCGAAGTGAACGGAGCCGCGCCTGCCGCGAGCGCCAATCGTAGGCCGCAGCCGCTTCGCCTCACCTTCCACGATTACTTGGTCAATGTTCTGCGATCTGCATTCTGTAATTAGCGAGTTGGATGAACGGTTCTTCAACAAGCTTCCATCTTCATTAGAATTCACTAAAGTATTCCGTTTTCATCACGACTGAACATGCGATATTTGGAAATTGTTTCACTGTTAACGTAAAAGGTCGCAATAAATTAAGGTACATAACAAACGGAGGCTTTTTCTCGAGAATTCATTGTTCTATAGGAGCAATAAAGGAATTATTTAGACGTCCGAAAGTACGTTCGGAGTTCCAGTTTAACGTCTAATTGTGTAAGGCAGTAAGGTTGAGAGTATCCCGAATTTCCGAGCGGGTGATTTATAAAAAAAGTTTCTACGGCGACGGGGAGTAACATTGTCGCCTAATCTTCAAATACCCTCGCAATTGTTGGGATCTTTGTCCGTGGGCTTAGCGCCTACGCCCGATATTTCCCTTATTTCCTGAAAAGCGCGCGTGTAAGTAATCGACGCAACCCTCCCATTGCCTCCCAGGAATTGACGAACCCTGGGACGGGTACTACGGGTACGGGTAGTAAACTGTCTTGAACTCAATTTCAAGTCTTCAAGCTGAAAACTTCTTACGTATAAATTGTAAATTGATCCTTATTAAGTTTCAGGGTTTGAACCTTGAGTGCTACGGACCAAGTGAGTTGTATTCCCTGAGGCGTTTGGCTTGCGCGCTGTACGATATTTCTGTTCTATTCTAAGTTAACATTGATGAAGTTACACTATTCATTATCCAACCACAGAAAACAGAATGTTACAATTCCAATCCAAATAGGTCGTGCCCTCAAATCTTGAACTCACAAAAGGTCACTTGATCTCTACAAATTGCCAACTGGAGCTTAAAAGTTCTCTGAACCCGTGTAAGTCTTCAATTATTATCACCGAGAGTAATGAATAGGTACTAGGGTACCATGCGCGTCGTGCATATTACAATGTAGCCCTATGTAGAGTCCTTTCATTCATTTTACCTTTGACAGCGGTAGTCCAACAGCACCCTTATCGGCACGAAAATAAAGATCAGTATAATTTTAACAGCAAGGGCGGAGGAAAAGGCCTGTATTGTGCAAGCCCTCAGAAGCTAGGGTGCTGTAGGCACCGCAGGGGACCAGTAAGTACAGCCAGCAAAATAAACTACCTATTCATTCAGCGTATTTATTACTCACGGACACGCCACCTCACTAATGTGAATATTAAATGACATTGAACTGTACAGCTGATTCTATTCTCGATTCTTTATGAACTTATTTATCTACGTAATCAACGTTAATGTTAGATGTAAGTCTTCTTGTGGTATAGGGAGCCAATTCATTTTAAAATTCACGTTTGGTATTGAATAACACATATATATATAACACCGTCACATATTTGTGGTCGAACTCTAGTGACTACATTGTGGTTTACTCCTTTGATAGTAACCAACCATACCACGTACGAGGCCGTAAATAGTTCGGTTTACCTACATTTTATTATCTCAATAACACAATAGTATTTTACTCAACGTAATGGACGAAGTGGTTTCCCACACGGCCGAGGTCAAAAGCGCAAATATATCTAAAGTTAAAAATAGTCTGTATTTAGTATGCCAACCCTACCCCTACACTTCAAAGCATGCAAATTGAATGCGAAACATATGAACGCGGTACATTTACTTTGCATAACCCGACCGGTTTGAGAATCCACCCTCCGCACACTATTCTGCGAGGTATACAGTGATCTATATAACTTAGTCGGATAACGCGCTATACGTAATTATCACGGCCGAGTAGAAATGCTAGAACTCCTAATGCTAGGCGCTTTAAATAGATGGCTCCGTGATTTAGCCGGTTAGCGCGCCTAGCAACAGCCGCCGTGTGATTTGTAGATATATACGTATGCTTGTTTATAGACGTGCGAGGGCGACAAGCAGACCGGAGTGGTTTCAGTTTTTATTTACCGCGGCAAAAGTGTTCGGAAAAAATATTGCCAACATTATCCCTGGTGTAATAATTACTGTCATTTCGAAACCGATAAACTGTGGAAGTTGGAACTTCGCCGTCAAAAAATTTCAAAGCGCGAGCAAAGGTGCCAAAACGTGCTCTTGTTGTTAATTCCGGCTTCTGTTTTTCTAGTTACGATGGATTGGCTGTTTGTTTAAGGGGAAGCACGCAAATGCCCTTAGATTGAAGCACTAGGTAAACAAAGTTACAAGAGAAAGGGTCAACAGTCAACACGTTAGGTAAACAGAGGATCGGCCTGCAAACGTCGCTGGTGCCGTAGTGCATCGTTAGATACCCCCTCTAGGGAATACTTTTAATTAAGACTGGCGTTTACAAGTGCAGACTTCGCTCTGAGATACATAAGTTGCAGGAAATACCATATTTATTACATACTATACGGTTTTGCCAATGTGGCGAACTGGTGACACTTGGGGGAGACCTATGTCCAGTTGTGGACGTCTTTCGGCTGAAATGATGATGATGATGATACGGTTTCTGAGCTAAGAATTTGAAGTTTATTCCTTCGCAGGGCCGAAATTCAAAGTTGTGTGCTAAATAAAAATTTCACAAGTTCTTTACATCTGACTTTTTCTTTTAATTACGTTTAACCCTCAACCCCTTGTATCAAACTCTACTCAAAATCAAAAAATTAGAAATTTTAAAACGAACACGTTTCGTTTATGGCATCGTGCAACGAGGTGCCAAATTGACTAATGAAACACATATTCACTGTCGTAAATACTTCTAATATCGTTGTATTCGACATTTTAAAGACGCTAAAATAAAATGCAAAATTAATTTAAGTCTAGTACATAGCTACCTATTTTAAGGTCTTGGACCCTGCATTTGCTTATTCTGTGGGTTAAAAAAAAAAGCAAGCTGTCAAAATTGATTCGCATCCTTTTGTAAAGAGGTGCGATGCTTCACCGGAGGTCATTGCACCTTGTTCCAGCTAGTGCTTAGCAGTTAAACACTGAAAACCTGATTTTCGGTTCGGCACGTGTCACCGATACAATAGGTTTCTATTAGCGGGAAATTACTTTGACAGCAAAGAAAGAAATGCAACTTTATTTTTGTGTACTGATTGCTATGTTTTTACCTTTATTTTTTATCAAAAGATGTCGGAAACTGTCGTTTTAAGTGATTGTGGAGCTAATAAGGCACAGTTTGCACTACCTGTGCGAATTATTTATTTAGCAAGCCGAAAACTCGTTTTAGAATAAAAATGTCAAACGTTAAAGTTCTGAAGAAAATTCTGTCAAATACATGAGGAAATACGAACAGGCGGTTTTATTAGTTTTGTTTTTTTTTTCAGTAAAAACTGTGCCGTAGTTATGTGGAATCTATCTACTTTAGTTTTTGTATAATTAGCTTCCATTTAAGTAAAAAGTACATAACTAACTAATGCTTGCTGACCTGTTGCTAGACTAAATTAAGACATTATTCATAAATTATATTTTTATGTATTATTTTATTTTTATGCCAAAAAGCACTCACCATTACGAACTTTTATGACTTGCCTTCTTTTTAATGTTAGCCTGTAGGTACTTAAATTAATACAATTTTCTGACTATGTTCTCCAGTTGTCAGATTTAAAAGAACGCATATTAACTATAATATTCTTTATTTATTTTGACACTTCTTATTTATTTTATTAATTTACATAATCGCACTGTGATATTCGAATGTATGAAATTAGTTACACATCGTGGCATTTTCTTAAAACAAGTAAATAAAATAAAATACTTATATAAATGTAAGTTTTTACTAAAAATTAAAAAAGCCGCGACACGGCTCGCTGGTTTTACAAAATATCCGCCTTTGTAGAGTTTTGTCATAGATAGAGACCAGCTGTTTATAATAACTAATTAGATTCGTAATTATCACAGTATTATGTACGGTGGTATTAACATAAACTACGTATTTATGTTAATTTGGATGCGTCGGAATCTTATAAAGGTACAATTGTGGAAATAATGAGGCGTTAGCGCAACAGTCGCTGGGTGATGTTTCATTTAGATCATTTTGTATGTCCGTGTGTCTGAGATATTTCTCGAGAACGAGGCTAATCTTTCTCCAGCCACATTAAACAGACAAATTAAGTAATGGCGTCCGTTTATATTCTAATTTTATAGTTTTTTCTTTCTTTATTGTTGCTTAGGTACTGGCGATGATTAAATGTGTAACAACTACCAACGAAATCATTTAGGTGTAGGTCATACTATTATTGCTGTAGCACATAGTAAAACTAATATATATAAAATCTGGCTAATCGTTGCGTCTTAATTCATTTTCCCGGGGAGAAGAATAATTTCGTGGCAAAATGGCTTCATCTACAAACAAAGAAACATTATTAATCTTTAATCTAATACGCAATCACATCTGCGGTTCTCGACACACAATTTAGAACGGCCATTTTTTTTCATAGCATTTTGTTTTAAAATGTCTTTTATGTATAAAGTAATCAGGTAATTGTGCTCCAAGAGCATCAGTTTAAATGGAAGGTTTAGTTGAAACCTGCGATTGTCATTAGAGCAGACGCAGATTTTAGTACAATTTGTGTTGAAACAATAGATTAACTAGTTCACATAAGTGATAAGTAGCGATGTCTAAATATGGTTGAATTATTATTCGCTGATAGATACTGCAATGGTGCACAAATGGTTAAAACTAGCCAATCTTTCAATTAATCCTGGATCGAAGGAATTGGAAGTCATAGGAAAAACCCTTTGGCCAGCTGTGGGTTGTAAGCTAACAGTAACAATTCTCAGGTTCAAATATTTTAAGGTTTAGCATAAAAATATCCGAATAAACTTCAAACCTTCGCGTCGTAAACTTAACACGTCCAGCCATCCATCGTGCGAAGACTTACATATTTGTAATCGTCTCGCTTTTATAGTTCCCAGTAATTCATACACGAAACTGTACTCTTGTCGGTAATATGTTTAAGAGAATGATTAATTAATAAACCTTAATAATTGGACACAGACGCTAATTAAGATCGTTGGTAGGTACCGGAGGTTATTATCCGTGCACTCCTGCTTTGATAAAAATATGTTCTTAATTAATCTTACATATCGCATTGGATCTGAATTTACAAGTGTGGTGGATGAGCAGTGTCAGGTGTTGAACATTGAATATGTTACTGGCCTATGTCCGGCTAAACTAATTTTTCCTAGGCTAAACTAGGGTTCAACTCAAAAGAATGATCATAGAGCGCCCCGTCTAAACGGGGTTAGGTTAGAACTGTGACCAACCACGCGCGAGCCGAGCGAGCGGTTCCGCGGTAGCGGCCGGTGAGCGCCACATCCAAGTTGGGCGCATTATAATTGCTTTGTTTGGGTTAGTGTATCCTGACACGATAAACCAGTAAACCGGTTTGGCCTATCACAAACTAGTTTGGCCTGAAATCGGGTTTGGCCGGTAACAAATATACTGGCTGCACAGACAAGATGCAGATGGCTGAGAAAACGAATACCGTGTTGTGGTGCAGCTTGGTACAGGGCTGTGGACTGCGAAAGACGAAGTTTATTGAAAAGACACGCTTTGCTGTAATCCACAAAGCAAAGACTATGTTATGTTATGTAAGGACAAACATTTTAATTTTATTAGTGTTTTGTAGTGGAAGCGAACTAATTCTTTTTTGATACAGTCTGTAGTATAAAATAAGCCCCTTTTTCAGTTCTGCATATTTCATCAATATTCAGACCGTTCTTCATCATTGAAACCGTCGGCTAATGGTTCAGGCACACGTGAAAAATAACAATTTTAATGGGAAAATCGTGTTCATTCAGTGAATCGAAGTTAAAATAACCTTTTGAGCGCCCCTGTTGCCGCCCAACTGGGGCTGCTTTCAGCGCGAGACAAAGGAATGCACGCTTTTGTTTATTTTCCAGTCCATTGAGCTTTTTTTGATGAAAGTGATAGGTGAAGTCTGAAAAAGAGCATCACAAAACTGCATTGTATTTCGTTTTCTACAATTTTTTATCCACAACGAACTTTTTACTTGGTTTTCAATTAATTTTTCGAAGCACCTTTCTTTTTTGGTGCCAGAAGCCTTGTCTTTGATGTTAACCTATTTCAAGGAAAAGAGTTTATTGTTCTGCACTTCATAAACAAAAATAATAACTGAAGCCTCATAATATCACTCACGCGTCAGTCAGTCTGTCACAGTCGTTTATAATAAGCAGGGAAGCCACGTTTATATTAATTGTCAACCCTTCTTACAATTTAGACGTGTTTCTGAAGCATTAACATCCATTACTTTCAACTTTCCCAAGTTTTTTTCGAGTACCCACATTTTTCTTTGAATATCCGGAATGAAGGAGTTTTCCCTTTTGTTATTCCAGTACTTAGAATACAAATGGGTTGATTATTACCACGTCTATAGTTACGTTTCAATTCGCTGACATCAATATCTGGACGAACGGGCTATATTTTCCCAAAATGTCTGCCATTTGCACGAATTTCAAAGGGAAAACTGCCTGAAACATTCGTAATGCGAATACATATTTTAACAGGTGATTTCTTCGTAAAATATTTATTGATGTAACTTATCTTAGTATTTCATGAGGGCTCATTCGTCGACTATCAGATGATTTTGCTGTGATGGGTGGACAACTGGACACTCTACTTCTTTTTAACGTTGATATCTGTATCCCGTGTATGTGTGTGTGTATTTCTGTATCTGTGTGTATGTTGATGTGTTTAATATCTGTATTCCGTATGTACAAATATTTATATCCTATTTGAAATATTCTCTAAAAAAAATTTCAATGAATGGCAAACCTTACCAGTCTTCAGCCTTATGTGTATTGCTTAGTGACGTGAAACCTTTTAGCACAAAATGTCTGTCCCAAGTGAGCACAGCACTACTCCTTATAAGTCCAACAATGCTATTGCGAAGTACCGACAGCTTTGGTCTAATGAGTTACCAAGAACGTTCAACAAATAGCTAGCGAAATCTTTGTCTTGGAACAAATGGAAGGGATAAATGACGAAAGCTTTGAGATAACGTTGAAAGTGTTAAATGGGTCCGTCGATGGCGACGATGCTCCTTCAAGCACTGCTCATTCTATCAAAGATATTGAGCGTGAATTTATGCGGAGGCAGTGATAGTAGCGAGTTGTTTGAACCCTTCGTGTTCATGCTCAATGGGCAGCATTCTAATGATGATAATAATATGCAAGTAGATGACAGCGTCGCGTAATGGAGCCTGTACCAAGAGGATAATGCGCTGCGCCCGTTACAGGATTTAGGAAGGATATATCGTTTGTTTACTGGAACGATGGACTTAAACAAGCCTCTGTAGATAAGTCCGATTCGGTATTTGGAAGGATTCATCATAAGCACATTTCAGATAAATAATACAACAAAGGAAAACGTACGGCGTCCAAGGAGATCCTTATCCCACTTGAATACAAGTAATCCTATAAACCACAAAGGAATTCACCCATACAATTCAAACAGACAAACCGCTGGAACACAATAAATAAACAGACGTAATTCACATAAAGCGTGCCGGTGATATAACGACATAACTCATCGAAAAACCTACTCTAATACATCATGGGGCTATTTTATGGTAGTTTCACACAACCGTATCGGGCTATCCCATCGCAGGTGAAAGCATTTATACACGGTGTGTGTCGGGAGCAGTATGACATTTTTCATTTCCATGCCACCGCGCCGAGCTAAAATTATTATTCCCGGGTCGCCCCCCCTCCCCCCACTGGCCCGGTTTCTCTAAATGGGAGTGGGGTGGGAGGCTCAGGATACGAGTGACGAGCGAATAGGCTCACCCTACATCACCGTCATATTTACTACCGATCCTGAACTGAGGTTAATAAGCTGTAACATACAAAGTTTCTACCGTCCGTTGTAGCATTCACCTCAAGAGCCATCAGGTTTCCATTATGTCGAGACTACTATGTAGCTTGTCTTATTTTTACATTTAAATTGTGAATTTTCTGCAGCTCGTGTTAAATATTCATGACACTCGCTACTAAATTGGTGTGAGACGGCAAGAACAAGGGAAAACAAAAAGAAAAAAACATGAAGCGAACGCAAAAATGGCGGCAAAAACTGAAGTGTCCCAGACGCTAGGTGAACGACATTAAGACCAGTGCTTGAAAAGAGAATGCTAAAGTAGCTGGTAGTTACACAGAACTTTGAAGACAAAGTTAAAAGGTTCGAGACGATGATCTCTCGTGGCTTGTGGACACACTGAGAAAATGACTCTCACATCGGAGCCTACGAGCTGCGAGATGAAACGCTCTATTTGGGTCAACTAGACTAGGGCACGGCTGTTTTTTTCACATGTTTCTCTCACACCGTTGTTGACGAGATTCTGTTAACAGCCGTGAAAAAAACCTGCTAATTATGGTTGTTTTTTACTATACAGCGTCTCTTTACTTTGGCTATGAGTAACGTATTATAATGTTACTTTAAATTGTTATGCTGCTGATAGACTGTTGTTAATTGAATGTTCCAGACTAAGATGCTATGAAACAGACACTTTCGAAGTACTAATTGTCTTTTAGTACCGGACAGTTAATGGTGAACAGATTAGATTCCCCACGTGTGAACTTGTATGAAGCATGAATATCCAAGAATCTCCCTCCCATTAATATCTTCTCAGAACACACATAAAAGATATTTACAATACCCGAACCAAACACAAAGCTCCCGATGATTATTTGTGTTTGAAAGCTAAATGGCTGATTGACTCCGAAATTAATGATCAGCATTTAAATCCTAAAACAAACTGTTACGCAATACGAAAACGTTGAAGGCAAGTGTAGTTTGACAACTGCCTAATTATAAAAATTGGCGCGGTGACAAACAGCTCCCCCACTCGCATACGTAAATAAACTAACGGAAAACCAGTGGGCAGTGTAAAATGACCAATATTGTGTGTTTGCAACACTCTTGAGGCACTGAACAACCACTCAGTGCCATTAATCTTTCAAAACTGATGATTACACTCGCGGAAAAGCAGTTTCACAGGAATAGAAGCCGAAAAATCTACTAATGAGGTTAATTACCTCGGCAATCTTTATTTTATGAACCCTTGGGAAACACCCCAGTTTGAGGAAATATATCTGACGTGTTCGAATGTTATACTAGAAAGTACAATTCTGCCATTATACTATCTGATTTCTTGAAGTAGAAATGTGCGTGTGTGATGTGATGTGTATAATTATGATGAACTTCTTCCGTTAATGGATACCGACGATAAAGAATTACGTGAATTACCTCAATTTGCAGCTAAATCCTGCTAGCATTATTGAATTATTGTCTATATGTGATGATGAGATCATAGTAAGAAAAATCTGCGATCTAAAACCACTTTGGTAATTTAATGTACCTACTCGGTAATTATCTGCCATCACGATTGGCTAAGTTCATAAGCGCAGCCCCGTCACGTGTCGGCTGTGGTGCCAAGCTGCCAGCTCGTCAAGCTATGCTAATTCCATACTTCCCGTCATGTCTTCCGCGACGTTCACGCTCGATACCTACTTAGTTACATATTACGCTTTTTATCGTGTCGTGATTGCATCCAGTTTTCCTACGCATGAGGGGTTCCGTGCAAGTTCGTTCGTGACCTGGTGTGAGTGACGTCACGTCTACCGCGGCCGCCGCCACCGCCAGTCGTTGCGCCGTCTGCGCCCGCGCACGCCCCCGCCCCGCGCGTCCCGCTGTCTGACGGAGAACGGCTGACCAGTGACCTTGTCGCTCCGTCTCGCTCGCACCAATTAGTCATCGCCGGCGCGAGCGAGACGCGAACACACCAACCGGTATTGGAACAAAGTTGTTTGTGCAAGAAAGGTTTCTTCTCTTATTTATTTAAATGTTTTCAAATTCGCTTTGTAATGTAATAATGTGGTTGAGACGTTTGTTGTTGTGGCAGGGGTAATGACCTTGAATGTTAGTTCTTTTAGCAATGCGCAAAATGTAGGTCGTTAAATACACACATACGCACGTTACGCAGTCTCTCATCTACATAATAAACAAACTACTAGTGGAAAAGTCGAATTGGTCTAAATTCGAATACGATCATTCAAACTAACAGACATTGAATACGAATAACGTTATCGCGGATTGTGTCTTGACTGTTTGAAATAACAGAGTATTGTTATCGGAGCGAAAGTTCTGCGCTTGCGCACCCACCTTGAGTAGTTGAATGAGGAGCTCCCCGGCTCCGCACTGGATATTAGTGGTTGCTCCTGATTCATAATGTCATGTCACTGTGTCTAACGACCTGTATGACTAACGATACTTCTGAAACTTTTCTCAAGTGTCCTGCCAAATGCTCGTCTCGTAACGAGAATGACGTGTTACATTCGTACGTTGTCATGATTTTCAAATATGAATAAGATTTGTTTAGATTTATTAAAAATAAATTCAAAATACATATTGATAGTATTTGATGTGACTAAAGAGTTCATAAAAACTCTTTGGTCAAATCTTTGACTAGTGACATGAGTCAAATGTCAGGTTGATTTGACAGTTCCCGCCAAGAAATTTATTCTACTCTGGGAGCCGAACAAAAAAGTCTTTCTTAGGAAGTAATCTTTGTTAATTACATATTGGGTAGTGTATTAAGCTTGCGAATGATATTAATACCAAGTTTTTTATTCTGTATGTATGTGCAGAAGTTATTGGTACAGTTGTTGGTACTGGAAAAGGCGTAAGTATTCATTTCTACATAAACTATTTTCGTACCTAATACCTACTGATAATAAAAGCGCTTTCTAAAAACCTAGAGCTATATTTACCCGACTAAGCCAAAGCTAAAAGGAAGAGTTATGATTTATTTAGATATTTGATTATATTACGACCAGACGATGAACAAGAGATGGCTAAAATCATCTCAGTCATACAAAAAAAAGGTTCAACCAATTTCATTTGAGCATTAATCATTGCGGGTGTTGACTTACACGCGCTCTTCCAAAATGGAAGACTCATTACAGTGTCGTTTTGCAGAATGGCCTTACATTTTAATTTCCATATTGTTTCTCCCTGTGGGGATAATTAAAGCCCCCTCATTTAAATAACTCATTACCTGTCACCACTTCGCTTTTCACATTTCATTGACGTAAATATCAATTTTCTCCATTAACTCGGCTAAAAGGCTTTTTATTATATGTATGTGAGGAAATTCAAGTATCTTATATAAATTGTAGATAATATGGGTTTAGGTTCATTGTCCGAGGGGCGTACCTCTTTCCCGTCAGCTGTTAAGAGGGCGACGACCTCAGGGAGGGAGCGACGAAACCTTCTCCTACCTATTAAACTTTTACGTAAACTGTGATGGATTTGTATGGGATGGGAGGATGGGAGTATTCAGGATGTATGTTGTTTTGCTTTATTTATGTTATCATTGTATTTTATATTGCCCTGAAGAACAGTCAGTTTGTTTGAACCAACCCAGCAGCATTATACAGGGTAACTTTTTTGTACAAAAAGTTTTAACATAAACATAACATCAAGAGTATAATCTCCGAAAGTTTAGGCAGAAGTGTGCCTGATAGTACACCCTCACTTCGCCAGGTATGATTAAGCCCCATTTAATAGCCTATAATACATTATTAATCAGGTTATTGTCGTTCAAATCATCAATGTATGTAATCCGATCCTATTGAGATCCCACAAGTAGATGTGATAAAATCTCTGCTCTGCAATATTTTTCAGTCGTATCTTGTTAAAGGTCATTCACCTTCTCTGCTGAAATACTACTTCACACTATCAGCTAAAAGGGTACAATCGAATAAGGATAAAGAAGGGGAAAAAGAGGTTATAATGTAACATAAATAAATCAACATAAAAAAGTACAAGAAGTAGATGAAATCTGGTAATGTTATTGTTTGGCTATCAATAAGTATCTTATATCTTTTTCAATGTAAACTCTGCAGCCACGGAGTTTGGATATGTGCCCTGTTGATGGCAAAAGGCTCACTCCCTATTATACTTAGGACTTAAACATAACTGACGAAATATGGGTAAACTATTAGCCTCTGCCTAACCCTTCGGGGATTACAAGCGTAATGTTATATAATTATTTCGATATTAATCTAAATATATAAAAGCGAAAGGTCACTCACTCACTCATCACGAAATATCGAAAACCGCTTGACGTATTAAGATGAAATTTGGCAGGGAGGTAGTTTTTAGTTCGTAGACGTCCGCTAAGAACGAATTTTGCGACAGGGCCGGATTAAGGAGGTCTAAGGGCTCTCGAAAGTTTGTATGAAAGGCCTTAATTTTCTGTGCTATAAACTTGAAATTTGCAGGAAGGTAGTTATCGCGGACGAAGTCGCGGGCAACAGCTAGTAGTTTATATTATCATCTTTTTAAATGTAAACTTAAAAACAAACGTTAAAAACCCATGTATAAGTTCAACAATGATTATTTCGTGAACAAGAAAGAGGTCCAACAAAGTACTTAATGTTGCACCAATTGTCGTGGAAGTGCGTCCAGCGTCGAGCATCGGGTATTGTGAACTGGAGCCATTACAGAATAATTCCAGCCACATAGCGATTGAACTGCATTCACAACTCACTTCTTACAATGCACGGCTCTCGGGCAAAAAGTACCGAACTTACTGAATGCATTTTACATTTAAAACATGGGAAAATGGCCTCTTGTTTGTAAAAAAAGGACTAAAAATAAAGACTTTGCGATTGTGTTTAAATTAAACTAGCATAACACGCCTGTTGCCCTTGCCCCAGAGGTGTACAATAACTTGTAAAATATGGTTGTACATTTAAATGCCTTACCTCTTGTACAATGTCATGTAATAAATAGCAGGCGAGTCAATCAACCGGGCAAAAATCCAGACTCAGAATGACTGACTGTAAATTGATATGTGTCTGGCTGAGGCCAATCGAGCGTAGTTTTTTGAGCTGTGAGTCGCGTAAAATGAGTCGCGGAATTTACGCTGCATTCGGTAATTCGGTTTCATACTAAAGTCCTGTTTGTACCACACGTAGCGTAAATTCCGCGACTCATATTACGCGACTCACAGCTCAAAAAATTACGCTCGTTTGGCGTCAGCCTTACTGTTCAATTTCTTTTACGGATGCATTAGTAGTATAGCCAGATATGTATCTCTGACCATTCATGTGTTATTCTGTAATCTCTTATTCTCGTGCTACGTGCTACGTTATACCTACCGATACAGTCACGAGCACCAATATGTCCCCTTAGGACCCTTCCAATATGTCAGTATACACTTTCCTAAATTTAAAAGCATATTTCGTTCGAAATAACGATAGTAACTTGAAGATAAGGATTTTTTTTGCATAAAAATATGAGTTCCAGAACAAAAACGAGTAGGAGAAAAACACTTTTAAAAGTTGTTAAGTGTTTACATATTGGTGCTCATGACTGTACCACTAAAATAAAAATTCATCATTGAACAAATTAATGAAGTCATCAAGTGCATAATAAAATACAATAAAGAGACAAAAGTTCAGTGCTCCGCGACGCATACAATGTGACGAACAAAAATAAAAATAATTAAAGCAACTTTATTTGTATGACCTTGCTAAACGCAGGGTCTTGCAAAACGTCGGGTAGAGCCAACTGTTTTCGGTTGTTGCATTTTTAAGGTTAAATAGAATAGCAGATTTAAATTATCTACGTTTTTAATTAGCGGCAATATTACAAGAAGTGATGCATTAATGCTTGTTTCCTATTGAATAAATTCGGGGGTCTAGTAGAACTGTTGCAGCAAAGGTAATTCAAGGACAGACTGATACTGATACTGTTAGCCTGTGTCATCTCACCGCTGGACAAAGGCCTCTCTCCATAACTTCCAAATTCTTCGACCCAGAGCCAATGTGGACCACTGGTCATTAGTTTTGTCCAGCTCGTCCCGCCATGTCCTGCGAGGCCTACCGCGTCGCCTTCTGGCTGTGTTCAGAGCTCCACATCGTGGTTATTTGGGCCCAACTCGTCGGGCATGCAGACATGGCCAGCCCAGTCCCACTTTAGCTTAGCGGCTTTTTGTGCAACGTCATAAATACATTTATCCAATCTGCCTCATCAAGTTGTGAGTAGAATAATCCTCAAATCCTGCAAGTTTTCGGGGTTTTTTTCCAATCACAAAACCTACTTTTTTCTCACAAGGAATTATTTTACAAAAAAAGTCCCGGATAATCATTATTAACTTGTACCTCAAAATATATCTGCTGGTCAATTCAGCTCAACCGGTGCAACGAACCTTGCATTGTTTGATGTTATTTTTAACTCCACGTTGTCAGGCCGCAACTTGATATACACCGTATTTTGAAAGCCTCCATTTATTTTATTTTTCCTTATATTTTACATCGAAACTCGTCTTAGACATCGTATAATGTCCCATCTTGCACAAAAACTTGCTTGACTTCTCTTTGAAATGGTCTAGGTATCTGGCCACTTCTAGATTTTTAGATTTCACTTTCGATTATAATATTCTAGAGCGTTTACTTAAGTAGAACCTGTTCTTTTCTAAAAAATAAATATAATTTTTTATCACACAAGTGACGTAATTGTTCCCTATTTCCCTCTAGAGCTAGACCTGTTTGGCAGTCTACTTTTATCAAACTTGAAAGTTATTACGTCAAAGGAGGTTAAATCTTCTTCTAATATGTATTTGCAATAATACCCCTTGTAGTGTTCTAAATCACCATTGTAAAATTAACACCAATTTAGCTTCAAAACGTCATCTATTTTGACATCGTTAACTTAAAATGCGAAACGTGGTTTTGGATCTCTTGAATTTGCACAAACTGACCTCGTGTGCCGCTCGCACCCAATTAGTTTGTGTACTGACTGTTTAAAATAAAGTAAAATCGAAAAACAAAGCTCTAGAATACAAATAATTATAATTAAATTATAACAGAACTCATGAAAGGCACGTGTTAAACTCATCAGTTCATCACCCGCTCAATGTCGCTTGCAGGTTGACTCATTTTGGTATGAGTCTGACGATCACCTCTTTAAAGTCTGCACCTAATGCATTTTACAAATGTGCCTTGCATAAAGCTTCATGAGCCTTACTATTTATGAGTAAACTCGACTCCTCATATGGAAATACGCGCGACAGTACTTCCAAAAGTTTCAAACACACTGAATGTGTATGTCGTGAAATATTTATGCAAACGGCCAACCGAATAATTTTGTCCTTACTTGGTAAGTAATGTCTCAAATGGCGGTAACGGCCTCATAAGGCTATAAGAATTGCGTCTAACGTGCAAATCGTGTGGCGGATACATTTTGGGCCGTAGTTTAAATATTGCAACATACACGGCACAGATCATGGCGGCCTGACTTGATTTTGAAGTGTAACGAGGAAAATCTGGTTCCATTCCAAGTCCAAATGCGTGATTCTGTTTGTACCTACTTTCGGCTTGTTTCTAGAATCGTCACTGAATTGTGTTCCACATTCATGCCTTCTTGTATTTTTCGTGTCTCCACAGAGGGATTCAGAATCCTCCACTTTTATATGATACCTATATCATAGCCCACATTTATGATAATGGAACAAGTGAAGTGAGACATTGTTATGACTAATCAAGTGTTTTTAAACGGTTTTTTCTAGTATGGACTGTTATGTGCAGTTAACATTTTCCACGTGTAACCGATAAAACCCGAAGTGCCGATCGTCGAACGAAGTATCTGTCAGAATCGTTTGTCGAAGTACCTTTCTAAGTGCCCTGTTTACATCGTCTAGCGTAAGTCGTACCACTAGTCACACGTTAACTGCCGAAGCGAATGGCGCTCTCAAAAGATGAATTCATGTCAATAAATCGCGTACATCGCTGGGTCTCCGCTGATGTTATTTAGATATGGCGAAGGAAATGGCGCAATGTATGTGATCTTAAAACATGATGGTAGCTAAATTGGTAACGGACGCAAGACCGCTCGCTGTGAGAGTCCGTGTCTAAAGGTGTATCCAAATATTTTTTACTGTTTATTTGCGACTATTTTGGTACACGTATATTTTCCTGTTAGGTATAGAATACACACTTCTATGTAGGTTCCTATTAATCACGTCTTTTTAACACGCGAACGTCAACTTCAATTTTAGGAAATTTGGACATTGGACAATGCTAAACTGTTGTGCAAGAAAGATCATTGTGTTTCTAAATATGTCGTATTATATTTTATGCTATTGTTGGCAAAAAATAAGTATACTTAACCTCCTCTCGATTTCATGAATCCAAAACAATCGATTAAAAAAATAACATGGACAATAGCTCTATTAGTTTTGCACTCTAATTATACAAACATTTATTACGCAGTTTTTCGCTATAAATAAAAAACTTTTATAGCAATTTTACTAGAACCAAGTAAATAATGCAATGTAATTTTTTTACTGTTGCCACGTTTTGAGATTTATGGTGATTTCGCATGTGAAAATGCCAATCTGTACCAGTATTTCACCTACAGCATGAAAAGGGAATCATTCTTTCATGATCTGCTAAGTTAGTCTAAAGAGCAGGGCTGGTTGACAGCCCAAACTCAATAGAGGAAGTTCGACTAAGAGTGGAATGCGAAAATGTTAAGCTCACTGGATCACCATTAATAAAGCATGCAGCGCTGGCTGTCAAATAAATAAAATCAAATATCTCAAGAAGGCCTCGTTTCTAGGGTATAATGTATAGGATTTACTAGAAACATTTTCTTGCAATTTTCCGTGTTGCAAAATAATGATGCTTGGCACTGGCACGTCTGAAGCTGTTTAAATCTATACGTCTTATATTCCTCTCCTCTATACTACCTCTATGCTCACAGTCGATGCTCATTATTTTGAAGTACTTCCATCCCCCGAGCGGGTTCTAAATTTCAAACATTCAAGTACGCTGCGTTAATTGCTGCAGCCATTCTGAACCCCTATGTGCTTAGGGTGCGTTCGCAAACCTTATGTACCTATGTCTCCCCTGCTGCGACCCTCATGCATATCATGTAAAAGGTCCAAAGAAAAAAGTCAGCTCAGAACTCCAGTTACAGTTTTTTTCAAACCGAACAACAACGAAAGAAATAAAAAATTTACGTCTGTGGTCATCTTCCCTTTTTAACTGAAATAATTCGGGTGGTGGTACTGGTAACCAGTGAATTTTTAAATACACACTTGAGTAAAGGCTTGCTTGGAATATCTTCATTGATGCAATACGAAGAAGTAGCTGTCATAGATGACTTCTTACTACCCTACAGGTTTATATGACTAAAGAAAATCTGGTTTAAAGTTTTACATGAGCTAAAATGTATGAAAATTGTAAATATTCTCGAAAAATGTGAACAGCTAGATGGATGAATAAAGCGGTTTCAAGGCAGCTACGGACGTCACCAAACTGCCTACAATGCTCTCTAAACACAGATACTTACAAAATATTTCATTATAATTCCGGATACCATCGTACACGACAAACATTTGCATCACTTCAAAGGCTACAAAATGTTTAAAGAATTAAGAATCCTTGTTCTTCTGAATAAAATATGAATAGTTTCAAATGTTTGCGTTGTGACACAAAGATTAGCAATTATTTTTTGCGTCTTATTTTAAGAATGATTTTATCAATGAGTAGGCACGTATGATATCAATAAGATTTCATTCATGTTTATGAATAAGTCATTCTTCTCAAAGGTGATCTCTAAAACGAAATGTCAACTTCAGCGAAATTATATAGCAGCAACAGCCGCAGCTCTACAAAGTATCCAGGAAAGCAAAAATAAATAGAAAAGTCTCGTCTACACAATTTCCCGGCTCTTTACGGAAACTAGAGTGCTTTCAATCTACATAACGCTGTGCATGAAAGTTTTAAGTTACTCATCTTTTGTTCAACCTCCCCTAGTTGCTTTACATACCCCTGATGCTCTGACGCCTCTTTCTATGTATTTCGAGGTTTTCATCGCAGTACTCACAAGATTTAAAGGAAAATGGATGACATTTTATGATGTATCCTAGCCCTATACAAACAGCAAAAGTTCTTTCAACTGCTGTTAAAATTACGCAATATGAAATATCAAAATGTGTCTTACACAATTTTTTTGAAGTCTTTCGACTGAAATCGTTATAAATCAAATTGATCATAGGATGAAAAGATTGGTCGCCGAGGTTAACCCCACGGCTATAATTTCTTCATAACGAAGCCAATGATATTTGTGTATTCCCGCCAAAAATACGCGGCCATTACTTCAGAGACGCGTTTGACAGAACTGGACCGAGCTGAGTTTTGTTTTTGGCAGCAGCGCAACGTCCCAGAGCTTACGTCCCAATTTTTTTTTCTTGAATTTAAATTCTCTTACAAATTGAAAACAAATATGAGGTTCAACAATAAATCGTTTAGGCGTCACTGAATGTTTCTACTAATTTTTGAAGTGGTATGTGATGTGTTAGCAATTAATTTTAATTTAGTTAATTTTACAAATTCTCCAAGAAAAAAAACTTACCGATAGTCTGTCTTGATACCAAAAACCATTCGTTATTGTAGCAATTCCGCCGGAATGATGAACATTCTGCTTTTGCTAACTTTCCTGAAACTATCATAATTTTTGTTTTCTTTTATTTTCAGGTAAATATTCGAGAAAATCCCCACCTTCACATCTTCTTTCGTATTGATAAGTCGTCCTACCAAACGTGAACCCCAGCCGCGCATTACAATAGGTAAGAAATTAAAACCGAAGTAGGAAGCATACCAGCAGAAAATTCTCAGAATAAGAAATTTCGAAGGTACTGGAAGGTTAACGTAAGCCTAGCATTTTATCCGCACAGCTCCAGATGTTAATCCGACACGGCGGCGGCGTGATCTCGGCCATCCAGCCAACGTGATTGGTCCGGGTGACTGAATTACGAAACTCCCAGAGTATAATTGCTGAATTATTGTGACTCCTTTACAAATGCTACTAAACGTAGTCTCATTTTTACCTTTGGATACGTACTTAGTAGAAGAAACTATGTAATTTGTTGAGAGTTCTTGACAAGGGCCAAAGTAATCCCGCTCTTCTAACCTTTGCCCAGTTTACATCCACCGCTAGACTAGAAACTAGATAGAGCACTAATATCAAATGATATACCGAAGCAATATTGTTATGATGTCCACAAAAAATACAAAATTATGAGGCAGTTATACTGTATTATTATTTATTACAGTACCTAATTGTACGGATATTTTGTTTGTTCCCAATAGTAACAGTAATTTGGTATGAGATAATGCTCTGAGCTCTGTAACTCCTAAAGCATAGACTAGACAGTTACTACGCTACTACGATGTTGGCGTATTTTCTCTTATTCATGAAATTATCCAAGCCATACGTTGTAGTAGCGTAAGCTTCGGCGAAAACACTTGAGGTTCTTGTGATCTTAGCTCAAATTACCGAATACATTGCATTATTCCAGACTTTATGTAAGGATTTCTAGAAATACATCTCGGTTTTTGTATGAATAACGCTGTAGTTCCTAGGAATGCTATTAATTTAACTTGTTGAATGAAATTGTTGGTGGCATTCAGTGTCAAGTTGTACGGTTCAGAACTTGAGATATTTTTAGTTTATTTGTTGTTGACGTTTTCTTTGATGACAAGGCGTTCCCTTTTATTTTTATTACTAGTCCATATGATGGTCAATAACCATCTCCAAAGCTGTAAGGGAAAAGCCAGTGAGTGAGAGCTGCTTGTGAAAATCTACATATTACTCGAAACGTCAATAAAGCTTATCAGATAAATATCATTGGCTGAGCAGAACATGCCAGTTTCCCTGTCACTCGCGAATTAGATTCCTATCTTCGAATTTCCATATCGATTTTAATATCGAATTACGTTCCCTACCGTGAGCTCAGTAGATTACAGTCTACGTATCAAACTCATTTCTAATGGGCACTATATACACATAGTATCGTATTGTTTTCGTCTAAAAACGTATCATTATCCGACATCAAATCAAGCATATGGTTAATGCGTCTAATGTCGTAACGCCTACGGTCTATGGGGAAGCAAAAAGTTGTATAATGCATGTTCCGTGTCGGACATAGGCGGCGGCGCGTCGCCGTCTTGCGTCACGTCGTGAAATCAATGATGGGCGCAGACCCAGTTGTAAAGTTGACCTTGGTCCGCGCTTGCCGACCGCCGACTGCCTTGCTACCACGAAGGTCTACTGCTGACGAATTGGGTGGCATTCCGTTTTTGAATTTTGAATGTTTTGTTTATTTTACAATTACAGTCTGCCGTGTGTGGACGTCTGTCGTACGTTCAGCTTGATGATTTACCTTTATTAACGTTTACTTATTTAACGTGTCTTTTGTTTAGGCAGTAGTATTAAAAGTCACGTGTCGAAAAGTGTGAATAGTAGTAAATGTAGCTCCTCCTATGTAGCAGAATTAATTGTGAAGGTAAGGGACAGAAGGAAGGGAAGGCTAGATCGTGCGACATTCACGTCTCTGCGAGCATGATCGATAAGTTCTGCCTACGAAATGTTATTTTGCGAAACTCTATTTAGCATATTGGTATTATTTAGTTTCATGTCACTCGGGCGTATTTCATGTTATAGCTGTCATTACTCGAGAAGGTCGTAGTTTCTGATCGTAGGGTCTAGAATTTTAGTACCTGCCCTGCCTGCTGTTTGTAAAACTAGGTGACTTCTTCGTTTTTATAACCTAGAAGTCTAAACGACGCAGTAACCTGTATCTAATCTTAATCCTTACACACAGAGACGTACGTTTTAAACCTTTGCTTTAAATTTAGGTCATGATTACCTACTGTTATTGATAGCCCAGTAGGCGTTTACGATTGTAATAAGATCGAATTTCTGTTTATTGAAAAAGAAGCCAAACGTGTTTGGCAAGTATTTGCATTGAACTAAGGGCATTAACATGTGGAAATGACCATTAAGAGCGAACAGAACAGATACATCGGTACGCATGAAGTCATAAAAAGAAATGAAATCCAAAACGGACGCGCGGCGACCTCGCATCGACTCGTAAACACCAAAAAAAGTGTAAATCGAAAACAATAAACGTGTCTGCGACGGCAACGTCCGCGTTGGCGTTGTGTCGGACTACGGCGCGGTGAGTCTGCTGCCACGAGGGCCGGCGGCTGCGACCAGACCGGCGAGATCGTCTCGAGTGTCGAGTGTCGAGCTCAAACGTCGCGCGCGCCACAATAAACCCGGGCGGTAAATGCGTGACCGTGGGCGGTCAACGCATTAATATGTGCGCGCGGTCACGGGGTCGGCGCACCAGGTTTCAGAACGCACGCCGCGCCGAAGAGCGTTTGAATTTCAAAATGGCGACGCGCGATGGCGGCACGTACCGCGGATTTTATGCGTCTACTATAATTTTGTGTAATTTATATTCGATACGCCGGCGGCTGCTAGATAGCGTTTCTATTGAAGTGTAGACGCGATCGCGCTGTGTCCGGGTACCCGGGCTGAATATTGATCGCGAGGCGGCAGGATGCGTTCGCAAGCTGGCTACTGCATAACATGCATCGCTGATTGACTCTGTTTATTTTCAAACAATGTGCATACGTGTGAAGACAATGTTTGAAAATAAACAGACGTGAGAGATACTTTTGAATATCAATTGTACACTCAACATTCTGAATATTTAGCCAGACATGTTTATGTAGTGTTCAAGTTCCATACTGATCTGGGAAACTAAAATATTCGGTGAGTGACAGCCGGGTACCTATACCTACTGCGAAGCATGGGTCAATAACATGAACTCTAGAGGTACTACAAAAAACAAATCCTTTTTGGAGACATCAATCGTTACCAAAAACTATCTTCCTTGGTTTCAAAATATTCAATCCGTATAACGGCCATTAGTCGAAGCTTTCCCAAGCCCAAGACACTAAATTGCTGTTATTTATTTTATTTTATTCTCCTTCAAATCATTTGCAGTCGAGATTTAGAGCCACGTTCAATTCTTTCTTGTCACTCTTCTGTAATATAACGTTGCGTAGCCAGTGTGCCTCAACCTTTACAATATAATACGAGTACCTTACTACAACTTAATTATACATACTTTTAGGGCGAATTTCACACAAACAATTTTACTTAGTTTAGTTTCATTGGTTTTTACAGAACCAATGAAACTAAACGGGATTAGCACATCTAAACCACGTTCATGAGCTGTCAGTGTCATAATGACTATGGAATTTTGACAGTTGACTGACACTGCCGGCTTCTGAACGCCGTGCGCCGTCAAATCGCATTCAGTTTCATAGGTGAAATTGCCTCTCAGACGCACTTACACTGTTATGACGTGAATCTATGATATCTAGAGTAGTTACCTAAGTAGTACCTATCCACAAGTGTTGCTAATCTTGTCAGACAGATAGTTAAACTTGTTGACCTTCCTGTTATCTGTGTATTTTTGTACATTTTTGCAAGATAGCTTTGTCCTTCCCAGGTACGATAAGGTTATCATTTATTTCCTTTGTGATTATCATTATCAGCTTGGAAGGTCCACTGTTGGGAATAGGCTATAGAATATACGGGGTCAAAGGGAAATTGGGCAAACCTCTATGCTTGGCAGAAGATGTTCAAAAAAAGTATGGACATACGTAAGTGCCCGTACTTTTAACCTTTTGTTGACAACACCACTTTTGTACAAACTACAAAGTTTATACACATAGACTATTCCAGATTTATCAAAAATCCACGAAATTCTTAATTAATTAAGGGAAAATTTATTAATTTTTTCCTTTTTTTAAATCTTTACAAATCAATTACATGTTTTAATATTCCATAGAAAAAACAATATAAAGAACATTTAAAAATATAAAAAATTGTAGCCCACCTGTATCGGGAACAAGGTCCAAGCTGCCGGCCGGTCAGGGCTTCAGAGAGAGGAACTAATGTTATTGTTATTAGTATAATTAAGCTAGGAGATGCAGTTTAGGACTTGACGCAAATCCCCAAAAGTGCTGAACCGATTTCATGAATGTTATCTAAAACAAAGGTGAGCTGAACCGTCACCTATGTCAACTATTTACTAACGTCAAAGAAATCGTATCCTTACGAAGTGGAGGCGAGCTGTAGTTTTTAATTAAGTCGAGCTATTAATTGCCCATGAGAAGAGCCCATTGCCCAGAAACCCCAACATAGTTGGGAAAAGGCACAACTTTTATTAAAAGCAAGCGCTTTATATTACAGAACCACAGTTAATTAACTTATACCATTAAAGAAATTAAATTTTCTAGATTCCTCGAAGCAACGCAATAGCTTCCTCCCTGTGAAGTTTATTCCAAGAATTATCTAATTAATGTTTAATCCATTATAACCAATATTGAATTTGTGAACAGACGCAAAGAAAATCGTTCTGGAAACTTCTGAAACCACGAATTTCATTACTGAGGGTTTTAGGAATCGATATTAATTGAATAACGTTTATGTTTGTATCTTCTCGCCCTAAATACGGTAGTTTCATCTTCATCATCATCTGCTTAGCCTTCTCCCAACTTTGTTTAGCATAGGCTTCCAGTCTTACCGGATGCAAATGATTATCAGTATTTTAGCGACTGCTTATCTGACCTCATCAACCTAGTAACTGGAAAGACTTGTTGTTAGACTTTCGGGCTTCTGGCTACCCGTAATAACTGGCAAAGACCTATAAATGTCAGTCAGAACCAACTCCTTGAAGTGCTTTTCGGAGGGTTCTCACTTCTTAGAATGTTCGGAGGGTTCTCACTTCTAAGAATGTATAACAAACGGATGGTCATACAGGGGTCGACCTCGGCAAGACCTGCTCAGATACAGCAGTGTCTCAAGATGAAGGTCAGTGATGCCAAAATAATATGTCTGGACGGATAGATAACCATAAGCCGTCATGATTATCATCACATTTGTCAAGTTGTCAAATAATACAACGTAGATAAGACTGACACTGTTCGCTTCTGTTTCCTTTAGATAAAGAACTATTGAAGTACCTGAATCTACGTAAATACCAGTTCCAAATCCGCTTATACAGTAATTTATTGATGAGGCAGCAAATAAATAAATATTGACTATGAAACTTAAAAGGGATTATTGGTCTCTCATATATCTATGTATAGGTAATTGAGGTCAAGAACAGCTTAGGTCATCATAAGGTGGTTTGGCAGAAACGAAAATCATATAGGCTTAAGCATGCTCCCTCTTCTTACTTTTTTGTGATTGGTCGTTTGTGGCAGTAGACCATAGTTGAGGTATCTCCTCTCTTGTGTCGATAGAAGCTATACTAGGATAATATCTCATGCTCTCAGGAAAGAGATAACCTAATCAGCAAGACGGGCAGCAAGCACATGCCAGAAATCGTCCTTGAAAAACTGGATGCGGTACGACTACAAGCGTCGATTTGAGAATATTTGAAAGGATTCTAGAACTTCCTCAAAATAGTATTTATTGCAAAACATTTATTAACATAAACACGTAATGATAACGTAAAATAAAAACTTTAAATGCACGTCTAATTATCAGTAACACTAAAAGTATTTATATACCGTTCTATTTACTGTATCGTGGTGAGATATCGTGCTCATTATACATACCTAATGTATAATTACTTATATACCTTGTTTACACCACATATTGCGCTATTAATTGGTTTAATTAATTAGCCAGAAGATTAATTGAAATGTGACTTCAAGTAATATCAAAATTGTTGGTGATCTATTTATAGTCCTAGTTCTAAAATCTTCGAAACCTCAATATCGGTGTAATTGAATACTGAGTATTAATAAATCCTGTTGTCGTGTAGATTTATTATCTTCTAAGTTTCCTAAATGCATCTTACACGCAATTACCCGACATACGTATTGTAGAAGCCCTACTATTGAAATGTTTTGTCTCCGCGTTGAAACTGGAATTAGGATTGGATACAGAATGCAGCACCGTGCATATTTTAAAATAAGCATATTTTGAAATAAGATTACAAAATATTGATTATTCAAATTAGGCTGAAAATATGCATTTTGTACACGTCTAAATGACTTAAACCCCCAAAACGTGCTCTCTTCGCCACAACCTAGTGTTACTCCAGGCAGTGGCGGAGGGTGGGTGTGTTTTGGGCGCTGTCTTAATTTTTTTTACAATCTAATGTACTTTCATGCAAAACGCTGGGAAGGCGAAATGACGGAAGCGGGACCAGAAAACTCCAGGAACACAACTCTCTCTTTTGTTAGTCAGTAGTTCTTCTGCTCCTCTATGCGTTGTGGTAGTATACGCATGCGCAGAGTTCAATAGCCTGCGCGCGCGCCGACCTACGACCCGCCTATCGCGCCCCAATAACACCCCGATACCGAAGATGTAGTGTACTCGTGCTGGGCTCTGTGCTCCATTATTATTATGAATTGATACGAATGTATTGAATTCATTAGATATGGGTAAAGTGCTTTCTTGTTTGTCCATTAGGTTTTTCTCAGTATCAGCCCCGAAGACTGAATATGTCCCTAGTTGATGGCAATAGGTTCGCCCACTTTATAGGGACAAACATGTTTGGTGAAATGTGGGTGCTGTTAGTTTGAAACGGAGTTCTTTTTGCAAACATCCTAGTCTAACTAACCCCTGTGATTGGGTCCTTCAAAAACCCATGGCACCAATAGATTGTTGCGAAAATGTTTTCACCAAAACACTTTTGTAATCCGTTCTCCTCTTCGTAGCTCGTTGGTCAGACCACTTTCAGGATAAATCCGTACGGCACGGCACCGCGCCTGTTCTTATTGCCATCTATTCGCAGTAGCCTTAATTCCACTTGACATTTCTGCAGGCCGGTCTAACCGCCGCCGGTTATTTTAGACATTTGCACTTTCTTCGTTTACTGTTCAGTGTTCTGAGCTCTTACATGTGTCGGGAGACGTTTAATGGACGTGTACTACATTTTATTGTTTATTTTGTTGTTTTAATTGGGTTTTTTGTTTAGATTCAGCGTATTGAACTGTAGTCTGCTTTTAGACTAAATTTATCTCATCTACTGCTTATTATTATTAAAAGCTTGTGATGTCTCGCCGTAGAGCAAACGCCTCCTTACGTTTTTTTCCTTTTTAGAGATGCTAAGGACTAGTTCATACTTAAGGAGTCCAGCTCATCACGTCTGTCTCATCTCGTCGCCTGCTATTCAGAGGGCATTGCCTAACCTTTTCCCAACTATGTTGGGGTCGGTTTCCAGTCCTACCTGCTGAATACCAATATTTTACATGGAGTGACGGGGTTCTGGCTTTGACCCATTGGTCGTTAAATAAGATCAAATGTAGGTTTTTTCGAGTATGTTGTTTTGTACAATTACCTTAGCAAACCGCAAATATTTCCATGCCAACTTTGTGCGGCGTTGTCTTCGCCACAAATACCACCACCGTCGTTTGTCACAATGCTTCATTTTGTCTGAGAATGTATTTCTGGACCTCTCCCACGTCTACTAAGTCAAAGAACCTTAGGTCTTGTTAGGGTTTTAAGTGCGTCTTGAAATAGTAGTCTGGAAATCGGAGCTAGTAGACTAGGTTTTTATTTTCACTAGCTTACACTTTTTTTTTCTTTTTTCGTGTGTTTAGTACCTAACCTGATGTCCGAGGTTTTATGTTGTCCATGGGCCTCTGACTTAGCTTTACATGCCGTCGAAAAATATCTCTCAGGCATGCTGGTTTCCTCACGATGTTTTCCTTCACCGAAGCAAGTGATAATTATACAATACGCACATGAATCCGAAAAATCAGAGGTGCGTGTCTTGGGTTCGAACTCGAGAGCTATAGCTTGTCAGTCCAACGGTCACACCACTAGGCTACCAGTACAGCTAACACCCTGAAAAGGATTAATAATATTTAACTCAGAAGTTATCAAGCTTTTGCAGCATCAAGTAAGTTGATTTTGTCGCTCTACTATGACAAAGTAATTTACTCCACAAGATTGAATATTGAAGATAATAATTGATAATAATTATGAAGCTCTTAACAGCTGAAGCAAATCTTTATACCCACAACCAATATTTCCACCCAAACAAGAATCCCAAATCGGCAGCACCAACGAAAATAAACGAAGATTACCGAACCGTGAAATCGTACCGCCGCGCGCGCCGTAAGCCGAATTCAAATGATGTGTTGCTTCTTGAGTCGTAAGCCGTAGTTGACTGTTAAAGACTGCAATAATGCACAAATATTGACAGCTTCATAGCCCATAGCAGCACCTCTTACTGCTGTTATGAAACTGGGAATGTGCGAAGAGAACTCGCGTTTATGTTATGACTGCAATGAAATATTTGTTTGTAATACAATCAATAAATATTGTATGCCTATAGGAACGTTATTTTATCGGCCAGACAAACGCCTGGTGTGTATCAAACTTCATATTGATTTCTACATACTTAAACTAGCAGCAGATGGTGTTTATGTCTGTTGATTAAAAATCGCATTCAAATAACCTTTGTATTTATCTTTTGCCAATCTTTTGGTTAAAAATAATAATCATACAGCCCCCTGCTCTTATCCCAATTTATTTGGGGTTGGCGCTGCATGTTTTCTTCTTCCATATTTCTCTATTAGTCGTTATCTCATGGGTCACCCCCTTGCTAGCCATATCATCTGTCACCGTCCCTCCATCATTTCTTTGGTCTTCCCCTCCTCTGATAGCCATCCACATTCATACTCAAAACTTTCCTCTCGTCGTTTTCGTTCCTTATACAAATTCAGGAACTCAATTACGTCATAAGTATTCCTGTTTAAGTTAATCCTGATTAGATGCTGGAGTATTTCTCCTCCCTGTATCTAAGCTACACTTTTACACGACGCCAGTACGCCACTAAATCAAGACTACTCAGTTTGCATAATGTGTCGCTACTCACTAATTTAATTTGTCGGAGTGTTTCAAGTTTTCATGTGAACTTTCAACTTACATTCACGGGTTCATAGAGTTCAAAATACCACTCAAAATATGTTTTGATAATAGTTGATATGTATTTTAAAAGACTTTTACTTCAAAGTATATTTATTTGCGCTTCGTTGACAAGTTGTTGGTTCGGTAAAGAATGGTATCAATCAACTATAACGTAACAAGTTAAAGTTGGATTATATAAAAATGGAAAGCAATTTATACCTATGTAGTTATTTAAAACGTGTACTCAGTAAGAAGGATTCATTTAAATTATCTTGAAAAGTACACATCATCAGACGGCTGAACTCTATTTGGTTGTGCTTCCGTTTGGCATTGCCCCCCTTCTCTTTCGCATTTGCATTATTCTGTCAGGAAAAAAAGGGCGGGCCATTCAACTTTTTCAAAAGGCCGTTTAATTAGGGTTCACGATAAAGCGTGTACAAGTTTTATAATTGTGTGACATAACGCGTCAGTGTGTGCGGGCCCGCGGGGTCGCTACCCGCTGCATTGGCAAGCGTCCAGCTGCTCACACTACTATTATTACAAATGCACGCATTCACCACACTATCTATGCACGCAATATAACCCTTAGCCCAACGACATAAGGACTGGCCCTCGCCACATTATCACCAACTTCCAAGTTGCCGCACAAAAGGTAATGGATGAACGGCAGGTGATTTGAAATAAAACCATTTGTTATATTCGCGATGGCGATTATTTCGTTTTGTTTCGCAAGCATACTATTTTAGATCAAAGTGTGATGTTCTGTTGGAGGACGATTATGGTGAAATATGAAATGTCAAGCGGACTGTCCGTGTTCAGTGTTCGTCCGCATAAATAACTTGATGATTTCATGCACCTTGTATTGTAAGCTTCGCAGATAATTATATGGAGTCATAAAGTTAAATCGCTCCTTGCATCGCATCGGGTTGAGATCTGAAGTAATTGGTCAATGGTGTATGAAAAGCGACGGTTGTTTACTAATAAATAAAGCCACACACTAACACGTGGTTTCGTAATTTACTTATAAAACGGGTTCAGACTACAACAAGTAAAGAGCGCCAAAACAAACCGTCAACAATGTAAGTAGATGAATTAAGCTTGGTTAAAAATAAACTTTATAGCGTATTAAAAGTGCCCTATATAACAAGTACTACACCTGTATATCAATTACAGAAAAAAAACCTCATTATGTAGTTAATAGGCACATAAAAGGAGAATAATAAATTAATAGTTATACAATATGGCGCGAAGGTGTTTGTTTTTTTTTAATGTTAGTGTTGGCACACGCGGGCAACGACATGACTCATTCTGCCACCTGAATTATCTTCAGCTTTAATGGGAACGTTCCTATTTTACGATTTACGTTGATAGTCCATGACTAATTATTTAGTGATGAATGTTTCGACTGGCAACTTTTATAGTGCTACAGATGAATGATGTTATTCTTCGAGTCGTTTCCCGTAATGATAATGATCCCATGACGGACAAAGAAACAATTCGGTGAGTTAAATGAGATTTTGATTGTCGGTAAATAAATTCACAAGCGTATTGTTAATGTATGAGTGTACTTTCGAATATTTCAGTGTAATGAAGTGTTGAAGATTGTAGAACTTGACTCGTTTTCTCTATAATTTTGTCAACGCTATGATTTCGCACATACAATATAACTGAGAAGATTATCACCCAAAATGTAATTCAATAAAAGCCAATTTGCGAAGGCTATTGACCCCGTTGTCCTTCATGACACATCTGTATAGAATTAGACAAATTTAAGCAGATAAAACAGCGATGTATCAAATTTTGTGATCAACAAAAACCCACAAAGCTCCGATTAGATAAGATAGACAATATTTATCAGATTCTCGTTCAAGTCAAAGACCTCGTACGCATAAAACCACGTAAGTACAAAATACGGGGTTTATCTGACGCATGCGGACAGATTTAGGCCAATGATAGGTTTGGGGTTCTTTCTTACACGAACCAACTGTATAGCTACCTAAATATTTGTGACACTGAAAACAAATCATGGATTTTAGTTTCGCAAAATACATGAAGTCAACACGATCGTAGACTGCGAAGCAAGAGCGCGCTACGCCGTTTTGGCGTAGCGATAAAGCGTAGCAAGACGCGCGCTACGCGTTTTGGGCCGTTGGAAAGTGAAGTATCATAAGTTCTTTTTTTGTTTTATTATTTTATCTAAATGAAAAATATAATTTAATATAACAACAATAATCACTTTTACACGTAAACAAAACAGTACTTACATCCTTTAGTTTCCGTAGTGTTTAGCGATGATAAGTAAGCCCTCAAAATGTGCTTTCCGAGCTTATTGATGTAGACCGATAGTGTCAGTACAGTCACTCATTTGACTTGCGGTTTACAATCTAGATAAATGATGAGCTGTACTTTAATTCTAGCCTCTAGGACAAGATACGATATGCAAGTCAGTGACAATCAATACATTTATAACATTTTAACAGGCCGCTGTCTGTACATTGAAGATATTGAAAAAAAAAATACATATGGGGGGTCTTTATTAGAGCAACAGACGCCGAAACAAAAGTTTTTAGATGTTTTGTCTGCCTGTATGTCTGTAAAAATTACTGCATGGATTTGAACGCAGTTTTCACCGCTCTACTGCTAGATGCTTAACTTAAAATATAGGCTACATTAGAAATAGTTTTGGACGCGATAGGTGGCGCTGTGCGAAGCAAGGGCGGGACGCTAGTCATTCCATAAAACAAAAGATTATCCAAAGCTTAATCCACCAGTCGTAATGTAACGCAAATTCCTGTGCGAAAATAAAAGAAACTATAAAAAAATATGTCATCGCTGAGGAATGGCGGGTATTTGGCTCGGGCGCGAAATGCGCAGATCGGTTCGTTACCCGAGTACCAGAGGCGTACCCGACGCCAGCAAGTGCCGGCACGCGACTGCTAACAACACGACAGTTCCTGGAATAACTAGTATAGTGGCTTCCAAATTCAAAACTATGCACCCGAATACCAACAGGCAACAACTAGTGATGTTCAATAGTGCTTATAGATCTTTTCGCGCCTGAATCAAATTTTCAGGAGGGCGCTGTAAATAAACATTTGTGAAATTGTCTGTGCAGATTGTATTAAAAATAAAGATGTCGAGTGACGTTGGTTTTTAATATGGCCACGCATCCAAATAATCAAGTACAAATATGAAATGAAAGTTTTGGGAATTTAAATGTCATAATTAAATTGGGTAGCAGACAAAAGCTGTAGAAAACTATAGTTTTCTCATTGCAGTTCCCAAAAAAGTTATACTGTATTGCATATACTAAACCCAAGTAGCCCCAAATATTTTATTGATAGGAATGCATAGAGAAAAAATAATTCCCAGATAGAGGACTATGTAGGAATGGGAATCAGAAGAATCTTCTCAAATCATCAAAGTTACTCCTATGTTGATTCTGCTCTGATTGTTACATTCTTACTTTCTGAATGCCTTTGAATAAATCAACTTATCACTTTACGTGGGTATCGAAGGAGGCTACCAAGGATTGTTCATTTCTTTGCCAATAACCTCACGAATATTTCTAGCATAGTTCATGCTATCGCCAATCAAGCAACCGCGACTATTATGGCAATTCTCCATGTGCCCAGTGCGGCAGATCAGCAATGGTAAACAATTATAATCACTCATCGCCTGTGTGAATTGAAACTCATTCTGCACATAGGTTTAATGTTGGCAAGCATTAATGTTGTTGACAATGTTGACGAATGACATGAATTCGAAACCTCATACACAAAATATGTAAAGAATCTTTGAAACACGGTCTCTACATAATATTGATCTATGGCGCGTGTTCTTAATTGGAACTAAAGCCAACATCTTGTTTTTTTTTTTAAACAATTTCCACAGATAATTTTACAAATGTTTACCTCCTGTCAATGTCATACAACCGTCAAAACAACCAAACCAAGCAGCACTAAACAATTATTATGAAAGAAAGACTCGTAGTTCTAGAATAATCCTTTTCTGTCTCGGCAAATTCTGGAGATATCTGGAAGCTCCTTTTCCCGCTCAAAGATTTTTAGTGTCAGATTGGCAGTGGTGCCAACATTCCGGTGCGCGCCGGCCACGCGACAAACCCTGATTCATTAGCAAAATGAAAGTGCTCTTGCCAAATATTTGTATATAGTAAACAATATGCTCATTTAACTTACTCTTGATCTCATCCTATCGAACTACATTACCGTGAGTTGGTGGTTAGGAATCCGAGCAATGTGGAAGAGGCGCCAATTTTATCATTTATCAGCTGTTAGATATTGTAAAATATATTATGGGACAGGAATAGTTTTCCTTATTGCGTTTTGATGACTATTTTATGAGAGTTCTATGAAGAATTTATTTATCAATTAGGTTTACTGCTTATTCCTAGAGCTTAAGGTTGTGATTGAATTATTGGGACATATTTTTACTTCAAATCATGTGAGTTAACATTTTCAGAAACAAAGTAATTGTGTCACGAGTTTAACTAGGTACCTATTTAACTAGACAGCCGAGATCAGGTAGTCTGTGTTCAAATAATAATTGCCCAATTTATGGTTATGCAGAAAATATCCAATTTCACAGTTAGTTTCATCTGAAATTCAGAATAATAGGCACACGAATGTATGACGAGGTACAATTTTCACTATTTATACGTAGAGCAATAATTGTAGAGCGCGTCTAATTAATAATACCGCTCAAAACAAATTCCAAGCAAAAGTTATTACTGTTATTACTTTTCCAACAATTGGCTATGAACGTGTTTTTTTTTCTTATGTTGCCAACCTGTCATTTTGACGTTTGAAAGGCGTCACTCACAAAAGGTTTGCGTAGATGCGCGCGTTCCGTTTACGCGGGTAATTTCTATTAATGTCCTCCTATTTTTTTGGCGAGGCCCTGGAAATTGTGGCAATTAGCGTTGTGCCCTACGTCATTAACGGCGTGTAGGTGTTGCCGAACCCTTATTTATTTCAAATATTTATATGAATATTTTTATGGGAACTTCACATGACAACCTGGAAATAATGTGATTTGGGTTTTTGTTTTCCATATAAAAAACGTAGGTCGCAGTGACATTTATTAGCAATTGCCTATTATATAATATTAGTAATTTCGAAGTTATTTACGATTTTTAGAGAAATAGAAGATAGGGTGGCTCATTCGTACCCAAGTTCGTGTCCTGAAATGATTAGAAACAGATACTGAATCCAACTGAACTCACAATAGATTGCCTTGTCGTGATCACTGTAAGAATTTCAAACGTCAAACAACAGTGATTTCCAACCATTTTCATGATTAGCATTTGTCTGTCGATCGTAGCAGACCTCTTCCAAGAAAGGATTTATAGTCGGTGCAGTGAACTATTCACGATCACGACTCGCTGGCGTTACAATACATGTATAGCTTGTACATGTACCTACAACGTGTACATACATTAAGTTTATTATGCCTGACTGGTTGGCTGCTTTAATTAGTGCAGGACTTCTTGAGAACGGTAGCTAGGTAGCTAAGTCGATGGGTTCAACGATATCTGTGTATCTAATTGATTGCTTTAACAAGAACTATTGTTTCCTCTTTGAGGACAATCAGTCGTATGTATATTCATTGTCCAAGCAGCATTATTTATTTAGACCTAACCGAAGGACTTTAAATCATATAAGAGAGGTAAAAGTAGATGTTTTATAAACACAGAGGTATGCTTTTATGAATGGTTTGAAACGTGCGCATCCCGTATCATAACCTTTCATATTTGTTTTCCTTTTGGAAGCGTGTAACTATTATCTAGAACATAAACAAGTAGGTATAAAATCAATTATAAAACACGTTACCTAACATACTTATTGTTCGTCTAGACAGTGTGTCCCCGGCTATCCGCAACACGTGTCGCGCTGGTCACACAATAATGTTGTGCAACTGTCACGTTGTCGCAGCACTAACGGTGACATTAGGATGCCTCACGCTGTCACATTGACAGCTGTCAAACGCTTTTTGATTACAGAGTAGTTTTACAGATAAAAATACATACTTCCCTTCCAATAGCAATAGTTTCTAATTGCTATGCTCGGTATTAATCCACTTCACAGGGTAGTGACGGTTAATCCTCAGTTAAAGCTGCTAGGGTTAATAAACACTTCACTTAAATTCCCCTTTAATAGTAATAGAAAATTATTATGCTAATTTCTTTTCATTAAGTTTTTCCTTAATTTAGTCTTAATGAAACGGCTCTTTAATTCTAATTGTAAAAGTCACCTTTATTAGGGAGTGAACACACTTCACTGAGCCGCTCAGATCCAGCTTATAGCCGTACAATAAACGCGAATTAGTCCGACACGGTGTTGATTCTCGTCGTCCGAACGTAAACGAGGCGAATAACATCTATTCGTTTTCTCCCCATCGACAAGTGTAACCGCTCCCTTACCCGTCATTCATCTCCGCTCGTGTAAGAACTAAAAACATATTCCAACCTGTTTGTGTAATAAAATGGAAGTGTTTTGCCAGTGAAACAATGCAGTAATTATGATAATAAACAAACGAGTCTAGGCACTAGGCTAGACGCAGCACAAGGTTATGGCTTTATCACTTTATGAGTCGGTAGCGTGCACTTGTGCCTGCGTCGTCGATAAGGAAAATCTTTTGACTGGCTTCGTTTTATTGTTTACCTGCGAACTTAGTAAAGAAAACCACTTTTGCTCACCGGACTGTCGTGAGAAAAGAAAAAGAACCCTATTGACTGCAAAAACTGATTATTAAAATCATGAAAAACTTCTTTTTTTTGTGTCTACTTTTAGACCAATACAATACATATAGTAGCATTGAAAGACGAAGTTAAAAGAAATTCCGAGCAAAATATAATAAAACAGTTTTAGTTCCACAAGTGACGATTTTAGTCATCTAGCCAATCACCTTACAATGCATTGCCGGGTGTCAGGTCGTAGATTCACACAGGAAATGGCTTCCACGTGTAGGAGACAATTATGTCATTCTGTGTCATTCGCTATAACACCTAAACCATAGAGTGTCGAGTTCATTGACGTGCACACACAGCCTATAGAAGTATAGAGTAGCATTGTCTCTGTTGTGTTTTGAACGCTCCTCCCGTATCATAATAGAATATTTAAATTGCATTCGAAATTCAAACGAGCTCGACGTATTGTTGTGGAAAGATATGATAGGAAATCTACACGTATACTGTGTTGCCGTTACGAAAAAAAAATCATATGAATAGACAATCATAATAATAATAATGGGTAGTGATGTACGGTTGTTGCGATTGGTAAAGATAATTGGTTTTAATGGGGGCAAAACTTGGTCATACATAATGTCAGTGTGTTGTTCAAAATTTCACAAATAGGTTGACATTTTTGTGTGTAAACTCTTGTCATTCAGGCGCCAAAAGAACCATTCAGCACTCAGCACTGCAATGCTTTGTTGTTTCAGATGAAAATTAAAGTCAAGTTTGAAATTCAGTCATGAAAATTGTCAATGTCAGCATTCCCATCACTAAAATCAATGACAACTATTGTGAATTTCGCGACTTTCGGGAAATGTTTCACTACTACCTATCAAAATTAAATTTCAATCTGCCCTGAAGAATTTCATTACGAAATTCTGTCGAAACATTTCGTGAATGCCTAAACTAAAACTATGCTGTAATTTATCGGCTGATAGCGATGGGAAATGTATCCATCCAAATTCAAACCTAGTATCCGAAACAAGAACAAGCAATTTTTTTTATGGAAAATCGGATTTAGTAGGTTCTCAACTCTCAACTAGGAAAAAGTGAAAAACCTATGCTTGTGCGTAGGTTTTTCGTAAGAAATCTACAATGTTCCCACTGATAGGACACAGGCCTTCTATTTGTAAGAGGGACCACAAGTATGTATAAATTATTGTGCACAGAATATATTCTCAGAAGGTTTTATGTTAAAATAGGGATGGTTTCTGACTAAAAATTCCGGAATTGGCAACAATGTATCTAATCCAGTCCATTACTATGCGTCCGTTCGCACTGACGACGCCGGATCCCTCGACTACAGTCGATAATAATGGGTGTCCATGGGGAAAATCATAGATATTTCTTGTTCATTGACTTCTGTTCGCATTCTCAGATTCCATTTTATATTTCTCTTCAAGGCTGTATGAAGGTGGCGCCTTGTTGACGCAAAATAAAACATTTCACAAATTTTTTGGATGACATTCTCGAACACATTACAGTTTTAATTCATGAATTCATTTCGCACGTTTTGGCATCCGAGTTATTGAAATAAATATTGTTAACACGCTTGTAAATTTTTTATCTGACTCAATATAAATTCTTTGCAAGAGAAATGTATGGTGGCGCGAACAATAACTTTGATTGAAATATTGGCCATGAATAACACAAAACCAGCATATCTTGTAAATTTTTTTAAACTTGGAATGAAGTTTTTAAAATACGGGGTGTAAACAGACCCTTCACCAAGCCGTCAACCTAGCATTCTGTACATCAAACTAAGTAACTTTACGCAAAAATTTTTGCTGGGAAATGAAATTTTTTTTTGGGGTCAAATATCACATTTTACGGTAAAACTCAATATGATGCGCTCAAAACTTATTGCTGATGGATGCTTTGAATAGTAAACGGCCCATGGAGGTAATTGGAGTAAAATTAGAACCTTAAAAAGTAGTATTTAAAAAAAAAACTTGTGAAAAAATTGGAACTTTGACCCCCAATATCTCCGTAACTAGAAGGTTCCCAGGTATGGTCCAAAACAAAAAAAATATCACAATGACGAGTAGAACAAGTGCCTTTCGGCTTCGTTAAGGGTCTTTTTACACCCTTTATATTATTCATCTTCTATCTATACATATAAAATTCAAAGTCCTGACTGACTGACTGACTGATATATCAACGCACAGCCCAAAACGCTGGTCCTAGAGACATGAAATTTGGAGGGTGTATTTTTTGTGAAGAGTAGGTATCCGCTAAGAAAGGGTTTTTGAAATTCCACCCCTAAGAGGGTGAAATGGGGTGTTGAATTTTCTGTGAAACTTCATATTTTCTGGGACGATTGACTCGAAAATTGGTATACACACTCTTCAATTAAAATTATATGACATAACTGTATCAGTTTTTCCAAAATCATCCCCAACAGTGTCAAATAGGGCTTCGAAGCTCACGTAGAGGGGCGCATGGCGCGCAGTGTTGCGCGGGGCATGCGGGGCGCGGGAGTATTTCCCAATTAGTAAGTAGGTAGAATTTTTTGAGGTAGACGTGTCTGTAAATATGGTTTATTCCACCGATTTTCACGTTCGTGATACGCGAAATTGATATTAAATATTATGTCAAAGTATTATGTCTATAAATAGATTCCTAATGAATCTTTTGATTGTTGTCACCGGAGTCCAATCTCAAACCGAGGTATCAATATTTTACTTATGTAATTTAATTGATATTACTATGAACTAATATTTGCAAGTTATAAGCAAGAACATGTAAATCTATGTATGTACTATACAGACATAGATTACTTATTATCCCAGAAGTAAGATCCCTTGGCCAATTCCCAAACTCCACGCGGGCGAAGCCGCGGGCATAAGCTAGTAAAGTATAAGTTTTGAACTTTAAAACATTCTTTAAATTCCATACAAAGTAAGCAACCGTATTTTTGCAGAAGCCATATAACCAGTAAATGCATTTTTAAGTACGGATGCAGACTTATAATTTATTCGAAATAAAATTGCCCTGTACGAGAATAATAGCTAGCAGATTATAAGTTCAAACAACAATACATCAAAAGAAAGAGATAAAACGGCGACATTTTTGAGGAATGTTTGTTCCCAAAATCTGTGGTTACGGTTAATGTGAGAAAAACATCCGGCAGTCATATTGACACGGTGGAGTTTCTAGTACTCTTTCTGCCTGTCGCATGTGATATGTATTGGCAACTGACCAGAAGATTATTTATCACCAACTCTTCAACGGAAGTTGGGAAACGAAATATTTACTAATTGGTAACGCGAATTCTTCAAAGTGATGGGTTCTGAGATCATCGAAGGTAGCAGGAAAAATATCCCATGATGATAATTGTCATCGGACAGAAATTTCAAATATTTTGTTTTTCTGTTTTTTTTTTGTCACGGAGATGATTCGAAGTTTAAAATTAAACAGTCTATGGAATGGTCTATGGTATTTCCAGTGATGAACTCCTTACATACAATAATATTGACGCAAAATACTGTTGGTAACAGAATAATTAGTATTATTTATTATTCTGTCCCACGAAAATTCTAATAATAAACTGTTGCTAGGTTGCCACGTTCGGCCGTTCACCTGACAATATACAAGTGATTCTAGGAAAACGCTCCCTTTTTCCTTTAGCAAAGATCCAGAGAAAATAAATCGATGAAAATCTCGTTTCTACGCAGAACAAATAAGTAACTGTAATAATAACATGTTTCTTTTTATCTATTTTTTTTCTCTTTTCTTGTGTTCCTAGACGATAACCTACGATTAAATAAATCATTTTTTATTTTCCCGCCTTCGGAAGTTATAATACGTATCATGTATGTAGTATACTCTACACCAAAGACTGAACTGAACGCGGTCAGCATGTAATGCATTGTTGTGGAAAATTGACGCTAACATCTCTTGATCGCGATTATCTAAACCGCGATCAATTTAATATGTGAAATTAGCCCTTGTAGGTACTGTTACGAATTTAACCATGGTTAGTTAAATAAAACACACATTTTGTTATGAAATTACATTTCGTTGTAAACATAAAGTCTGACCTTGTATCGTTTCAAGTTCACGCATGTGTAACACACGATCTGACATAATTGAAATTGTTTCACTTCAAGAATGACGACCCATTATATAATTGAAATATTTTCACATCGGTCTAGCTACACAAGGTGTAAACAGACCCTTCACGAAGCCGTCAACAAGCATTCTGTACATCGAACTAAGTAACTCTATGCAAAAATTATTGCTGGGAATCGACTTTTTTTTGGGGTGAAAAATCACGTTTTACGGTAAAACTCAATGTAACGCACTCAAAACTTAGTGGCTGATGGATGCTTTGAATAGTAAACGGATCATCGAGTTAATTAAAGTAAAGTTAAAACCTCTAAAAGTGGTATTTAAAAAAAACTTGTGAAGAAATTGGAACTTTGACCCCCAATACCTCCGTAACTAGAAGGTTCCCAGGTATGGTTCAGAACAAAAAAATGATCTCAATTACGGGGAGAACAAATGCCTTTCGGCATCGTTAAGGGTCTTTTTACACCCTTTATAGTAATTAGTTATTTATTCTTTTGATTTGCTCCCGCTTCTCCTATGTGTGTTGTCAAATTTCAAAATTTAAGCCTAATAAGACTCCCATCTTTTTATTTGTTGTCCGTTGTTATTGGAATTCGGAGAAATATAATTAAGATCTGCGTACGGCGAAAAATGATTAGCATAATTTATGCAGCATCTAACCAAGGCCAACGATGACTAATAAAAATACAAGTTTAAAACTAAAATTAAGTGAGTACTTAGTTACATACGTAGGTACTCTTGACTTTTGTTGGGAAAACTAGTGAGTATATGGCTAGATCCGCCACATATGTATAACGTTACTAATAGTAAATCCCACGAACTCGTTCGCTACAGGCAGCAATATGGTTCCGGTAACACAAGGTATATCTACGGTAAAACAACAATAATGTGTTCACAAATTACTAAAGAGAGTTACTTCTGTCGCCATACAAAATACTTATTTCTGGAATTCGTATTATGAACAGCACTATTTTTTTTTCTTGAGTTATAGATGTGTATTAAAGTTTTTAATTATTATTATTTTAAGTGTTCTCGAATCAAAATTCATAAATTGGCATAACAAAGACAAGCACTAATTTACAACTACATTTCTCATTCATGACATAACAATGTAACTGCTGCTGCTACTTACAATGCGTTTGTTTTACATGCTTCTTCGCCTGCCTTCAATGGACTGTTTCTAATTAAAATCATTAAATGGACCGCTTGTATACAAAAGAATTTAACAACCTCGCATTTTTATAGAAGGCAGCCTTCATATTTTATTGCTGGTAATAATTTGATAAAGTTGCATTGTCAAACGTCGGTCACACTGTCATTTACTCGTCCTTTTCAAATTAGGAACACATCCGTCAAAATGGCGCCATCGCTACGACAACGTATGAAACAGCCTGAACATCAAAACAAGACGATTAACATTCTCCGGAGTCGTATGCAAAATACGGCACTATAAAAATTTTACGCGACATGACAGTCTCTGTTTACGGTGATAATTAAACTGACACGTGGAAGTTTCAACTTCCATGTTTGTTTTCGTTCTCTCACCAATCGCAGCGCTTCTAGTTATTATTGCTAATTCCTGATTGGCTGACTCACCGGCTTCTGTGATAGAAATAAACGTATTCAATTAGGTGACTGTCATCTTCCGTTCGTGAATTATTTCGGTTGAAAGGCGCCAAAAGGTGTGAGATGATATTTCATATTGGAAAACACATTCGTTATGATCTAGTATTTATACTATTCATGTACTAAACACGTGCTATGACTGTTTATGCTCTTTCTTATATTTCTCAGAAAAATGCCAATCTGATTTGAACCTGAGCTACTACAATCATATTAATTGTCTGTGAATTAATTACTTTTAAATAATTGTTTTTATTATAAAATCCTGGACGTTTCTTGAATTACTCCTGGCGATCTGTTGTAAGCCAACAACATCTTAAGTCTTTGCTTAAATATAGGACGAATTTAACACCAAATTAATCTGAAGCATCTGAAACCCTCAGCGAACAGGGCAACGCACTGACATTTACCGAAACAAATTGCGTTGACATTTACGATTTTACGGATCCTAACACATCAGTGTCGTGTAAAAAGTTCAATTACACGAGTAAGTGAAACCCTAATAACGATCTTTCCGAGAAGTGTCGTGATGATGCCCCCGGTCGCGAGAGTTGGTAATCGGTTCCTGGGAACGATTGGGCCCTCGGCCCTCTTCATGTTGCCAGCGCCAACTGTATACGTACAGTGTACACTTGGCAATGATAGGACGTCGCAATTTGTATGGATTCATTTCGAGGAGCGTCGTGTGTGTGACGGGGAACGTTTTACCCTGATTAGGGCGTTGGCAGCGGCCTTTTAATTTGAGTACAGTCATGTCATGACAGTGAGACTTTGTTAAATATAGTACGAAATTGGCAGTACACTTGCAAAACAAAACCGCATAGTTATGACTATTTTCCATAACGAACTTTATTATGTCGACTATTCTTTTACAGATGGCCATTAAAACGTGCGTACTCGCGTGCCGAGGTTAATAAACGATTAAAAATATCTGTGCCATTATTCCTAGAAGGAAGTATATCAATCTATTTTTATACATTTTGCATCGTTCTGCCACTTGACGTATTCTATTTTAGTAAGAGCACCACTTATGTCTTTTCCAAGGTCTTTCCTGTTAATGAGGAAGTACAGACGCCAGCACATCAAGCTACTATAATCTGTCAAATTTCTTTAATAGATTTTTAACTTTATCGCTAAAGCATTAGGTTCAAGGTTGATTGGGAAAAATTTACAGTTTCGGGTACATTATTTAGAGATTCGAGTATCCTTCTTGGGTCATTCCGGTAGCGCGCGATCATTTATAATCTGTAATCCATTAGATTGATCGATATCAGTTCCCAGCACGAGTGACATTTATAAAAAATGTGCATTATGGCCATGTGAAAGTCTTGACATTTGCGTTCGAGCATTAGTTTTTAATCGTGTCACATTTACACTACGTCGCGATTAATTGTACTGGAAGAAGTAATCCGTTCTTGATAACCAGTACACTCATAGACAATTTATCTGATACTTTTACAGACGTAGGTTGCTTTCTTCGCTTTAAGCGAGGCACTGGCACTTGGCAGTAAATTCCGATGATTCCGGACTACATTTTCTCATCTCCCTGTAATAGGAAACAGGAAGTTTGCAATAAATTCGCCAAGGAAAGTGGCTGATAAAATCAATCGGTGCTGATATAATTTATTTTTCCGAGAATTTGTTCATGCTCAATCACCAATTTACTCTATTTAATAGCAAACCTTAAAATTAAGAGTAATTTGAGAGTTCAATCGGATTCTGCGAAACTTTTTGACTGGAGAAAAGACAAAAGAAATTGGAATGGTAACGGGATAATTTAATTTTTTAAGATTGAATGGTTGTACCAAATTGAATTGGGGTGGGCCTGTATTAAATTGGAAAAAGCAGAAAGTTGGCTAGTATTTAAAAATTAGCATATCAAATTAACATTTTGGTTTGTTAATGTTCTTGATGAGTTCGGCAGTATTAACGAATTCTTAGTCAAAGTGTGTTTATGTTTGACTTGGTAAAATACTGGTCAGATCGAGTCATCGAGTAGCTCTCACGGCAATTGTCCACGGCCGCTAAATCACCATTAGTTCACTGATGCAGATAACAAACGAAGGGTGACCATAACCGTAAACCAGTTTCTCACAGACTAATTCAAAATTCACAGTAAAATGCAATCGCCATTACGTTCTTAACTTTTTATGCCCGCACAATTCGTGACGGTAATGCACTGATGAATTAAGTATTTAAAATTGGAACGTCGAACGCGATGTTTTGAATCTAGTTCTTTTTTTTTAAATCGTTAACCTTGATTCTGCCTTGATCAATAATGAGTTCGGATTTCAAGAATTCTTTGTTGTACGGAATTTGCGCGTGTTCTGTGAGTAAACTGTACGAATTTAACAATAATTGTATAATTTGTATAGGCTGTGTGTGGCGAATGGAAATCGGTTTTGAATACATTAATTATTATAGTGATGTCTAGTCATGAACACTTTTCGAATAATAATGGCACTTAATTTTGCTAATGGCAATGTCATAATGTTTTGATGATATCTTTGTATTGTATTCTAACAGCCAATTAAAGAAGACCCCCCCCCACATTAAAAAAATAATTTCCTGGTCCATAATTATCTATTTATCGGGTATTTTATTGCCAGGTACGAGGGACTCAGGCTTTGACAGACTCAATGTTGACAAATAAATGTATTTAAAAGTAAGTCTAGTATCGTAAAGGACACGGTGTCCCGGTTTCCGTCAACACGGCGCAGAGCTTGTTTTCAACTAAAATGTCACGTAAGCGGGCCCGTTCCTATACATAATTCATACAACAAGGCTGAAACTCATTGATTGCCCGCCGGACTACACTCCACTAGTACTACAACCTCTACATTCACGCCCTATCTGAGTATAAACCAAATTCAACCTTCCACTAAACAGGCAGGACTCAAAATTGAATGAGGAGGGTTATTATTCGGGTGGTATTCGAAATTGAATCTTGAGACCGGGGTGTATGCTTGGATTTGGGTTAGCAAGTGTTTGGTAGACTGCTGGTTGACCTTGGTCGGTCGAGGGGTGTTCCAAGGTGGCGTCTAGCCCCTCCACCCCTGGGTGCGATGCGTCGGCGGCTTGCGTAATAGATATTTTTACATATTCAGCCAGAAATTTTGCTGAGTCGTCATGGCAACACTGCCTTATAGATAGAAGAATATTGGCAGGTCGTAAAACATGCGAAAAAAATGTGCTAACATATTTTCGTCATTTCATTGTCTGGGTGTTAGTTTTGTAGAAAGTCTGAATAACACTTATTATAGCAGTGAAATTCTCATCATCTGCCTAGCCTTCTCCTAACTATGTTAGATCTTTGGATCGGCTTCCAGTCTAACCGGGTGCAGATGAATACCAGTATTTTACAAAGAGATTCGCGACAAAGTAACAAAATCCAATTTATTTATGTTTCAAATAAAGCAGCTTTTCTCGATAAATATCTAATTAAATTCCTATTTCTATCCCCTTTATCTAAAATGATGTAAATCTTGTGTCTCCTACACAAAGAAACAACTGACGCAAAGAGATAATTATACAGAAATTGATAACAATTTCCTAGAAATCTTAATTAATATAAACCCCTGATCAAGAGATCACTGATCACACTGTATTGCTGGAACAAAGACCAAACACGCACCGATTTGATGACTATCATGACATTACATTGATATTGATGATAACTACTTAAAAAATAATCTTTTTATATTAGCTTGTGATCACGGATTCGTCCGGGTGGAAATCGGAAATGCATGGGGACGCGCTACCGGGGTCATCATCATCTGCCTAGCCTTTTCACAACTATGTTGGGGTCGGCTTCCAATCTAACCGGATGCAGCTGAATACCAGTATTTAACATGGAGCGACAGCCTATCTGACCTCCACAACCGAGTTAGTACTGGGCAATACGATACCCCTTGGTAAGACTGGTTGTCAGACTTTTTGGGCCACTGACTACCTGTAACGACTGTCAAAGATCTACAATTGACATCCGGGACCAACGCCTTTACGTGCTTTCCGAGGCACGGAGGAAACTCGCTATGTAATGGGCGGTCACCCATCCACAGAACAACCTAGGCAAGCACGGCTTAACCTAAAGATCGACCCGAGCGGCTGTTATTTGCCACGAGCTTTTCACCGGACGCGCTACCGGGGTAAACAGTAGGTAACTAGATAGAACAAGGCCCCACAGCCCCCAAGGTACCCTATGTCCTAATCCAGGTCATGTTCTACCTGTGTACCAGTTTTTATGAAAATCCGTTCAGACGAAGGTATCAGACAGAGTTACTTTAGCATTTATAATATTAATATGGATTGTCATGATATTGTACGTATAAAATTGATAATATCTAAAACATAATTGTTTTATATTCGCAAATCGGATAAGTCGTATGGCAACAGCCATCCAAAATGGTGGCTAGATAACGGTAGACAAAGGCTTTATTATTACTGAAGTCTGTATTATATTATATCGTCTATTCACCTTGTCAAGTTAGACGGCATGGTAACTGAAAAGTTATTGGTATCGTCCTGTAACTGTGCGTAATTCAGACGGCGAATAAACTGTGAAAATTCACGTGTGAGAATTCACGGTGAATTAACTGGACGCCATCAACACAATATCTAAACCGAGTTCAAGAGCTCTCAGTGTCATAATTAGTTTGAACACTGGCCGTTCTTAAAAGCCTTTAGCCCTTTTTAAGGTAGAGGCAATATACTGTCATCAAATTTTCCACATTTTTCGGCGATTTAAATAAAAAAAAAACAAGAAAAAAATTAAGTAGGTAAGTACTTACTTATTTAATTATATTTTTAGAAATTATTATTATTTTTTATTTTTTTAATCTTAAAAATCATATAAAAATATCCTTATTAACATAAATAAATTTCGTTTTACTATTACTTCCGGTATTCTCTGCCTTATAAAGGGTTAGATGATTGTGCTGTTCGCTTTTACGTTTAATGGTGAAATACGCAATGGGACTGATGTTCAGTATCAGAAAAGAGCATGCAAAAATCCGGTATTCACTTGTATGGTTGTTCATATATTCAGGACCACAGGAAATTCTGTGATGACATTATATCAGTAATTCAGTATAGAGAGTTTTTGCCACGGATACCTTCCTAAATCTTATTTACACCATCGTAATTAGCCATCCATCTTAGTTACAGAAATTATCCAAATCTTTGCATATCAAATCGATGTTCGCTTATTGAGAGGTCAGATTGCAGTCACCATCATTGATTAATTAACAGGCTTACCCCCCCCCCCCCCCCCCGAAAGATAAGAAAAAGCTTGTCTCTACTAACAATGACAATTAAAACGTGCTTCATATTTATCAAAAGCCAGACATTTCCATAATATTTGCTGGAATCCAATGACAGGCGAAGGTCTTAGATAGCGGAAAGATACTTTAAAGAGATAAATTGTCTAGATAAACACATTACGATATAAGATACTATTAATCATACGGCATTAGCATAAAACTCGTTGAGTTATGCGCCTTTGCCTAGGGCTATCATCATTAAAAGTATATTTCGGAATTTTTTGTTTATGGTTTTAAAATTTTATCATTTCACCGTTGTTTTACATAATAATTCCGATGTAGGGAGAACAGTAAAAATATAAATTAACAGAACTATTGAAATTTTATATTGGACTATATCGAAAGACTTTACGTTGCGAGTCTTGGGGTCATGGGGCAGAATAATTCTAGCACGATTTTTGATTGATTTTAGACAAAAGCATTAAAGCAGCTACCTTTTTACAGTGTTCTCTAGAACCTGTGATAATAATCGAATTCGAGTGATGATTATTATGAAATTCGCATGAATTAAATATATTTTATTGCTTGTTACGTGGATATAACTTTTTAAGTCAATTCCATAATGATTTATTCGCGGAAACGGCCAACTCTGACTTTTGGGGAAAGAAATCATTTTATCTTGCGGTCTTTCTCTCTACATTCGCAGACGATTTATTTAAAGGAAACGACCTCATAAATAATTTCAAAAGTGACGTGTATTGACGATTCTTTCAATAATCAATGGATGTTCCTATTTTGTCTAATGGCTTTTATGCAAGCTCTCTCAAGAATAAAGCTCATGCTAAAATGAGTAATGTATCTCCATTATTCATTTAACCAAGTGTTACAAGTTACATCGTTAGATACTGTATTAATTAACCAGTTTATTGTGAAATCACAGTACCTAATTGTTATGTTCGTAACCATATATTCCACTGCATTAATTCATCTAGGCCTTCAGGCCTCCTCGCTTTTGTGTCATGCTTCCTTGGTCTGTGCAAGTTCCAAGTCTTCCCGCGTTCTTCTGTTGGTCATCCACTGATCTGTCTGTTGGCCTGCCAACGTTCCTTCTAACATCTCACGGCAACCTGCCGTTCGGGCTCTGGTGCTCCACCTCAATCACCACGTCGAACCAGGTGTCCCACTCACCTTCATTTCAGAGCTTTTAGTGAGGTTCCACATAGCATGTATTAGTACAACTTCAATTCGTGCCCGCTCGGTGCTTCTCTTCCCGCATCAAGTCTGACCTTCAGAGGATTTTGCAAAAATAAACATCATTTACAAAAACAGCAGTTCTATAAATAACTAATGTCAGCATTATCTTGGATAATATTTAAACGTCTTTAATAGCCCAACGTAATACAATAAAAGTAAGCAAGCTCATTCAAGATCGCAGTGTAAACAGACTGGCGTATGGCGCTCCTAATTACAATCGAATTATGTCAAGTTAAGTCAAATTATTCTCAATTTCCATTGGCAAAAATGATGAAGATACAAACTTTCATTCACCATTTGACTCCTTACGGTGGTGTTTTTTCAATACTTAATTCTTCCTTAGGTCGTTAGGGCTCACATTCGTTGTAACTCTAGTGCAAAATTGTATCCTTCCAGATGTAAATATTTCATTTAGACATTGACATCATGCAAGATTGCCAAACGGTCGTTGAACGGTCGGTTCAACTTTATCGCTAAAGCATTAGGTTCTAGGTTGATTGGGAAAATTTGACAGTTCCGGGTAGCTCGATGCGCTGACGACTGTACAGTGCCTATGTGTATCTAACCAAGCAGTAGAAAAACCACTTCCTAGTTCAATGGGTCTTCCCAAAAAATGGTACACATTGACACATTGTCCCTCATGAGAATATTTATCCATCTTTTCATAACCAGTTTAAGAAGCGAAGCCAGCTCGACCTTGCCGCCTAGCTAGTCTCACTGAGGCACGAGGCAGTCTATTCTCGTACGAAAACTCTTGCTAACACTCGCAAAGAATCCCGAACTGATTACACAATGAATAACACGCGGGTTTCAGATATTTTCCAACGTTTTCCATGAAGTTGATTCATAGTTTCAATGTTCGGGGGCGGTGTCTTGAGTTGTGCGTCTTGTCTAAACAATTGGTCGTCCATTGACGGCTAACGTGGCTTAGGGTTGCCACAATTGGATGTAGAAGAAAATTAGTTTTTAATTTTCTTATTGGTAATCTAATTTTGTGATTAGCTTTTCATGCAGTCTTTTTACCAGGACAGCTTTTAGAAAGTCTTCATTAACAGCGTATACCACAGATCGAGGACCTAATTAACAGTGTCAGTCAGAATAGGTACTGAAATAAGCTTTGGCAGGTTCTAAACTTATTTACCTAAACAAAATTTAATTATGCTTAGGTCTGGTACTTACTCGCAAAAGTCAGGTGTATATGACCAGACGAAGCAAAAGGAGTATGTAAGAATCGAAGAGGCGTTCTGCAGTTTCTGAGGACCCCCGTGGGAAAAATGCGAGAATTTATGAAGTATATGTAAGATTGAATTATTACGATAAAGCACTGTCTAGAGGCCGCTGAGAGCCCTACACATCAACACATATTACACTTATTGATTTATGATGAAAAACAAAGCGAGGTTATCAGCAGATAATAAATGAAATTGCGCATGTTATTCAAAAACATATTAGCCAACATCCTTATGTTCTAAAACTCACAAACAACATGAGTACCTATCTAGGAACACTACTTACTACGTCTATCATGGCAAACTAGATAAGATACTAAATTAACAAGTAGGTTGGAACTTGTTTACTACCTTTTCTGTTTGCAATAGTTATACATAACAGGCTCGAAGGCATCTAAGAAGCCGATTCCTGCCGGTTTATCTTCGGGAACAAAGCACATATTTTATCTTTATTTTATATTATTTTATTTTTATCTATTTTTAAGGACACTGCTGAAATAATGAATTCAGCTTAAAGATAAAAAGGCCCAGTAATTATTTATGTATTAATTACTAACGTAAATCTGGAAAATTTGTTATTTAATGCATTCTCGTGTATCGAGTGCACCCTTGATTAATCAACGATAATCTGGATTCTGTAAAACAAATCACATAATTAACTTTTTTTTTAAATAAGCTAAAACAATTCAGTTTTCAGTGTCGATCATTAGGTATTATGGAAGTTGCTAAAGTCAACATTCATAATATTATTACAGATTTTTTTTTTTCTTTTAACGTCAGTAAACTTTGTTGAGTCTACCGCCCTCATGGAGTTAATCAATAACCGCTTGTTTACAGTTTGATTACTACCAGTGATTAGCTAAGCACACAAACAAGTGCATGTGCACTCAGCGATCAATATTTCTATGTTTAACTTTATAATTACTTGTATAATATAAACAGAAATAACTTTTTTCTTTTTATTGTAGTCTAGAAATTATCGATATAATTTTGTCGTTTTTCTTTCGGCCATTGGACCTCATTCGTTTAAATAATGGGCTAAAAAAACAAAAAAAAACGAGGTATTTTGAAATTCAAAGGGATTTGGACCTCATTTGTCTTAGCAATGGGCTGGAAATAATAGAAAATAACGTGGATATTTTGAAATTCAAAAACTCGTTCGATCCCAATGTTTTATTCAACGTTCACGTTTGATTTAATCTAGCGGGATTGGCTGTCAGAAAAACGTACATCTTTTGACGTTTGACATTCATTGACAAGAGGCGATGTTGGTAAACATTTTGTGAAATTGTTTTGAAAAATCAAGATGGCGGCTTCAGTTCCAATTTTGCCCGCATCAAAAGATTCTTGTACAGATCAAATTCCCAATCAACCTTGAATCTAACGATTAACCGATAAAGTTCAAAATCTTTTAAAGAAACTTTGACATATCGTAGTAGCTTCATGTGCTAGCCTCTGAAGGTACCTCTTTATATTGTGAGTGTGCGCGGGGCAACCCTGGAAAGCAGACCGTTTCATTAGTTCATTGCCCATTTTCACCGACATGTAAACTTTAAACACTGAATCGGTCTGAATTACATAGAAAAACGTACGAGTTATGTATCAGCTGCTATCTCATGCAAAACATATAACGGAGGTAGATAGAGGCGTAGCAACGGGGAGGCAAATGAGTTATCGGGTTTCGGGAATTCGGGATGGCCGTTTGCACTGGCTGGCAAGCTTCTTTTTTGCTCTCTTTGTAAATGTGGGTCGGATTTTAGGCATAGTTCTTTTATAGCCGTAATAAAAAACTATTAAACAACGCTAAGAATAGACTTTTTGTAGCCTTTGGTCTGTTCCACCAAGAGCTCGTTTGAGGTTGCCCTATTATTAAATTGACGTGACTTAAAAGAAAATGATGTTTTATACTAAAATTGTGTAATATTACTATGCCATAGTTTACTGGCAAGCTTTTGCATGGCAACATAACATTAATCTATGTAATAGATGCCAAAGTTACTGTGACCTTCTACTTGACGAGTCCGCGTAGTTTTTCGCTACATCAGCCGTTTACTGACAGAATAAGTTACGTACTTATTTTGACGATAAACTAAAACGTGAGGCATTGGGGTTGTTAGAGGAAAAACGTATTAATAGCACGCAACGTAGGCCGTATGTAGGCACGTGCCGACAGAAAAACAGTTGCTAAATTGCAAGTAGGCCGAAATATGTTAGTTGGACCGCGCCCACGCGCCCAACTTACTCTGAGCCTAGAAAGCCCATTGACCTACCTACTTTGGGCCCTTCCGAGTGAGTGACGAGCCGGGCCGGGGGCGCCGAGGGAGCTCCACGTACACCAGCTATCTTAGCACACGTTCCGCAGATGAGTCTCGACGGAAACCCCGCCGTTCTCTCATTACGTACATTGTTTTGGAGCCAGTGTTTTGAACGCGCCCGACGCCATTTTGACGCAGCCGTTACATAGTAATGTGCTGTTTATGATCCTCGCTGTAAGGTCTAAAATCGATCCCGTCTTCAAATAAACAATACAAAGTTGTAGATTGAATGATGAGTATGTTGATAACGTATCGACATGTTATTTTTCCACATTTTTCGTGTTGTTATTCGTACAAGGAATTCGATAACGAACTATCAACAGAATAGAGGCATAGTTTTGGCGGCGCATCGCTTTGATTACGAAATGTAGGAAGCATTCGTGGACGTCTGAGCTATAAAAAAATACGAAAGTAGGAAAGGCAGCGAGTTGTTGCTGAATTTTTTCTAATTATGTTCCGAGACAAAATGTTTAACAGCCTAACATTTACGCATTTGTTGGTGGGGTGCGAGTGTTTGGTGCGTCAGGGCTGGGCGAGGTTGGCGTCTGGGGGTCGTCTGCGGCCTGGCCACGACCTACATCCGCGCCTCACCCCCAGCGCGGGGGGCGCACGGGGGCGGCGATGACGCGCGCCGTCTGCCTCCCCCCCGCACCCTGCACCCCGCGCCCCTCGCACCTGCGTTATGTAAGACGAATGTGTTTTGCTGATAGCGATGTGGTTAGCTGTGCTCATTCGAACGAGATGACGTGCTTTGCTCTAGCGCCCATGAGATTACATGGGTTTTAAACCGCTTCAGGGGATATTGAGTAAATATTCTCCTTAGACAATGTATCTGGCTGGATTCGGAACTCAACTACGCCCTCAATGCTGTTTCTTTGTTTATGCCTACTAGCAACCGAGCAGAACAATATTGAAAACATTGGAAGCCCTTGCTACCAATGCTAAGTAGCAATAGGAGTAGGACTCAACTAAACATACCATTCACAAGCACCTATAAACTAAAGTTATATTTCCTTTCAACAATACCAACTTCCGGACACTGGCATAAAGATAATAGAATAAGATAATTAGAAAGAATCTGCTCGTAGATTGACGTCGCGAATTTGTTATGAGAGCTGTTCTCATCGCTCCTTGCTCCTCGGTATTCAGATAAGCCATTGACGTCAGTAACGTGACCCTTTGACATTAATGTATTTACGTACTAACTGTCGCAGACAGGAATACTTCCAGCGAGATTCGCGATGAGTTCTATTTGTGATTTGCGCCATATCTACAGCTATTGAATAGTCTTGGAAATTATACGAGGCGGCGGCGCTTTGAGAGTGTTTGGATTACCTATCTCTTTCACTTTAGATTTATCTTGAAAAGGATTGTTTGAAGGTGTACTGCCTTCGTTATAATAATGTTTTCTGTACTTATATACTTGTTGTGTATACTATCCAAGAAATGTTTCATCATGAAAAACTTAAATATGTAGATCAGGAAAACTTACTGACGAGCGATGCTCTTTGAAAATTTGTAAACAACTACTTATGATTGTTTCTCTCAATTTCAGGTGTTGGAGACAGTGGTGTGTAAGCCGGAGCCACCGGAATCGCCTCCGAAGAAAGTGCGCAGCGAGGACTACACGACGTACGCGCTCCTACTAGACCCGTATGCGCTGCACTACCGTGCGCTGTCCGCCTTCCGGCCATGGGACAAGCGCGAGCCGGCGCTGCAACACCCCGAGCGCGTGGTGCGCGTGGCCGACTGCACCTCCTTCGAGCGGGACTACCAGCCCAACGTAGCGCTCAAGCCGCTCACGCCGCCCGTCGACGACGTCACGTCCTCCACGTCGCCGCCGCCGCACTGCGACTCTGAGCTCGCGGCGCGTTTGCTGGATGCCGAGGCGCGCCTGGCCGAACGCGCGCGCTTGCTGGACGAGCGCGAGGCAGAGCTGGTGCAGCGGGAGGCGCGCCTGGACCTGCGGGAGGCGGAGCTGGCGCGGCGCGAGCTGGAGCTGGGCGACAGTCCCTCCCCGCCACCCGCGCACGAGGAGCCCGAGCCGCCGCCATGTTGACCTACGCGCGTCATCACCAGGTTGCGCTAACAGTGATCGCGATGAACGCTCAGTGACATCGCGGGTCCAGTGTCCACGGTACACACAGTACAAAGCCACGAGGTGCTGAACCGATCATAATGTACGTCCCGTACGCAGCACCGTGTAAATATTTTTTTCTCTACTTGGATATTGTTGATCTTTGGAACCGAGTCGATCGAGACCTCTTTCTATTTATACTGTTTTGAATAATTTTATGTGGCGCCACCGATTTCGGTGTTGCCACACTGTGCAGATTCGATGAGAGAATCGTTTTTACCACAGATTATACAGTAGCACGATGCAGATAAAAAATAGTTGTACATAATCATATCAAGTACAGTTTTATGAAATTAGTTTTTTGTACAATATACAGTTTTTCTTGTAGTCTCTTCAACGTGTGCCATTCTGAGGTACGTCTGTTACCTTTTCATATAACCTCAACTCTGTGCTTTTCCAATACCTTATTAACAAAATACTCACATATAATATAGTAAAATAGTTATTAAACTACAACCATAAGCATAATTTATACAGGGTTATTTTTAAGATTTATTTGCAATATCTGTGTACATACAATAAGCAATAATAACGGCGTTTTAAGTTTACTTCTACTTGTGTACAGTACATAAACTTATTATAAACTTCATATTCCGGAATAGTAAGAAGTAGATACGATCTGTGGGCGGTGTTACACTATAAATCACTTCATAATCATGTTATTACTTATAAAGCTCATTCTACACGCGATATAATAGAACCATTACGTAAATCATTAAACATTTTTGATGGTGTAATATCGACCTGCCTCCTACGACATTTGCTCGACGTCTACTTAACGTAGAGACTTTCGTTTTTGAATAAATAACTCTGTATAAAACCTCAGCCATACCAAATAGTAATAATATTTCAATCACATACATGCATCATACCTCTTATATGTTAAAGGTTGTATGAAAACCATGTGGGGATAAGTTTATATTCGTTTACAGACACAAGCCAATCGTAGTAGGAATGAGGCACATTCGTAATGTTAATAAATAATTAACTCGTATATATTTTGTTGTGTCAGGTCTACGGAACACTTTTGTTCTAATTCATCTGTCCCACTAAGAGGAGCGGTGTACAATGGATAATGCAAATAATTATAATTTTCAAGTCGGGCGTCTGTGGTCCAAAGTAGTCGTCTTCCAGCTTCAATAATGCGATTTAATCACACTGTTTGCACTCCTAACAGGACTAACAGTACAGCTGAATGATGTACTTTAATAACTTTTCTTTCAATAACTTAACGTAGTGTTGTATTACACTTTACGGCTAGTGGGACAGTTGCATGTTGTATTTCATAAGTTGTAGCTACTCGAGTAGAGTCCAGGCCAACAAAATTATCTATATAAGGGTGTTTCCCGCAGTCTACCTCATTGTACATAAAAATTTATTGGTCTAAAGTAAGAAAAACTATGTAAGACACTGATTTTCATTTAGATTCTACAAATTGTTTTTATCGAGCAATAATTTTAAAAATGGCGAATTAATCACTGCCTGATTCTTATCAATGTGTTAGGTTTTGTATTTACGAGAGAAAAAAAATGATTGGTTGTCAACAAGTGGTCTTTGGTGGTGTTCCGGAGCGGTGTTGTACATTACATGGGCATTGTTGTAACTCCATGGTGTGACTATCTACAACAACACCGGGAGGGGCACGCCGTCAATTAAATTCCTAATTGATTCGGTCGATACTAAAAATAATAATTATCGTAATTTTATCTTTGTCATCACAAGCTTTGATAATATCTTTAGTTTTCTTCTAAGACTTACGTCTTTTCGTAGCATTTTAATTTATTGAAAACTTGTGATTTTTTTACGTCGTAAACAAAAGTTTCACGAGTAACTGTTTTTAAAATATTTTTAAAAACTTTGAATTATTAAGTAATGTAGGTATTGTCAATAACCGAGATGCGGCTGACGGACTTTTATGTTTAATGTAATTTATATACGTTTTGTAATAAATTTGAGCCACGCGTTTTAGCCTTTGCCAGTAACAGTGCATTTTAATTTAGTGCATATTTTTTGTGACTGAGCAATTATTATTTATGTATTAAACTTGTGACTATGGGCACTAATGTCGGATGATGAACATCCGAACTTGTGTGATTTTAAGCTATGACCTCATGGGCGCCTCGAGTTATTTCTTTTATATCTGGTACGAACATTAAAATTATCTGGCGGTTTTTAACTTCTTTGATTAACATCGGATTAACATATAAATTACCAATATCACCGTTGGTTAGAAACCAATGAAATTAATGAAAACAGTTTTGAGTAAGTATAAAATACTTTTGAAAAAAAAAAGAGAATTAACATTGCCGACTCTATTCTTTAAAATATTTTTCTGAATTCTTTAAATAATACGTACCTTTTGTATGCATACGATCATTGTCATAATGTTCATACCAGATTTGAGGCAACTATTTTAAAAATAAACCCCAATTACTTACTTAGTATTTTCTATTAGCTAGCGAACTGGAGAAATGTGTAAAAAGATAATGGCTTTCACGACATTCATTGGCAGCATATTACTATAAAAAATATCGTGAAAGACCGACTTCAATCAATCCAACTTGAATATTATTTATTTACCCGACTGCGTCGGAGTAGGAGAGTAATATTTTTCCAATCGCTAGCTAATTATTGCCGGGGTCGATTCAAATAAAAAAAAACAACAAATAAAATGAGTTGTGAAATATGATTTCACTAAGTGACTTTGGCTAAGCTCAAATTGTAGAAATGAAATCGAAACGATTTTCCTTTTGATGATATTTTTTTCCTTCGAAGAGTGCTATGTTACGTAGATAGTTTTATAGAATAAGATTTCAGTTTTAGCATAGGTTATATCTCTAGTCAGAGACACTTTGAAAAAAATAAATTACCATTTACTTATTAATATATATTATTCAATATAGGTACCGTAAGCGAGTGTAATAAGAATAACTTATTGTTTTAAACATTAAATAGTGTACATTAGAAATGGACTGCGTGTCATTATATTGTATGATAAGGTACCTCATATATATTGTGAAACTTTTCTGTCAGTACTGTTGTTGGATAATTTTGGTGCTACAATGTTTTGGCTTGGCTAACTTAGTGATTAATTGTATATATTTTAGTATTTATTGGCGAATATTTTGGTTCAACTAATATTTTGGTTTTTAAATTACTTATTATTTTCTAAAAGACTACTTATTTTTTCAATGAAAATCTATTTTGTGTTTGCGGAAAGAAAAAGATGAAAAAAATTAAATGTGGCTAAGCCATTTTTAACCTTAAAATAACGCTTTAATTATTAGCGTAGGTAATATTCTATTGTATCGATGGAAAAGTTTCAAAGTAAGCTCTCACTGTCTTATTTATCGCAAAATTTTATATGAGGATGGTGCTAAAGGAGTAATCGTGGCTATATAATATATATTCTATTTCTAAAGACACACTCAGTAGGTTGTATTCTTTTTCATTTCGAAAGAGATTGTTTTTATTTTGTTAGTATGTCTCAAAAGACAGTGGGAGTGATGATAATGTAAATATTTGTTTTACTGTACGGTACGAAGCTATGTATGGATGCCAGGCTGTTGTAAACTATAAAATACTTGAATATGTCGCTCAAACTATGTCTCCTTTTCTGTGGCAGCTTTGGCTTATCGGCAGAGGAATGAGACAAAGTTTCTCGCGTAATTGGTGATTTGCCAGGGTATTCACGTACTCTGTGATCTCATGTATGATTGTTATACATCAGTTTTATAAATACGTTATTGTGAAAGTCGCAAAATCTAAGTATCAAAAATATATATTGCTTTTTTGCATAGTAATTTGTTTCAATAGATGGCGCTGGTTCGATTTGCTTCCACCCTTCGGAATTTTATAGCTGGTCTCCTTCTAATTTGAACAATTTACTGCCATTCCTAGTTGAAGAGAAGATGTCTTGACGGATAAATTAAAAATAAGATTTAAAACATTAATTCATAATAATAAAGTACTGAATGCTGTTTTGTTTTGTGCCAATATTTGTTGTAAAGTGCACGTTGGTATGCTCCTAGGAATGTCAGTAAACTATGTAAACATTGGAAGCCACGTTAGATCTCTTTAATTTCTATAATTATTATATTTTTCTTAGTATTCCGGTTCTTGATGAAACTGTAATTACCTGTAATAAATCTTCACTTTAATTACCCGTGGAGACTTTATAATCACCTATTTCTTCCTTGAGAGTTAACCAAGTAAATGATATTGGCGCCATTTTTTTACGAGATTACATCATAAACCAATGTCCTGATACGCAATGGTTAGTAACGGACTTTTTACATAAAAATATATGAGATTATAATCTCATATTTGTCGAAATAAAGTTACAAACGATATAACTCCTGAAACATTTTTGTCTTGCCCATTTTACTCTGTATTTTTTTTTATATTGGTGAAGCTGGTGAAATGTAGTATTTTTTTAGTAATCACTATTATTTACAGGGATACGAAGTAGATATATTGTTTGTAACAGATTTATAATTATTTGCGACTGTATTATTATAAGGCGACATGTCATAGGCGTGAATTATACAGAAACGGCGTAAGGTGAAGGCGCGGCGCAGGCATGATGCCGCCTCAAAACGTTTTCTTACAAAATGTACGAAGGCGATGTGTCGTGAATTACGCTCAAGTGGCGCGGCGCAGGCACGCCGTTTTCTTTCGTTTCTTTATCCGTTCCACGCCTGTGCTATGCCTCCGCCGAGCCTTCACCTTATGCCGTTTCTGTATAATTCACGCTTTAGAGAAACGGCCTGATTATGAATTGTGTGTGTTTATATCAGAAAATTTATAAGTTGCTGCTTGAAACCTCTAATCCAACTAAACATTCCTGTAAGTATGTTTTTTGGATTATGCAAAAACATTTTTCTTGATACTGAACAGTGGAAAAATCATTGTATATTGTAAAGTACCTGATAGATTAGAGTTATAAGATTATGATAAATAAATAAAGTTCTGTTATGCACACACATGTTCGTAACATGTGGTTTCGTAAGTGTGTTTTTACTTGAAAATAAAAAAGCTTATAAGTACCTACCTTGTGGAGCAATAAAATGAAATGATTTCCAATATAAATGTTTCATTTCACATTATTTTATTTTGAAATACCGTTATTTTATTAGACCAGAAAACAGCTTGGCACTTGCCTAGAAAGCCAGCCTATAAATCAATGGATCATCCAATAAGGGTTGCGCCACATCCATCAGCACGGCATCGTATTTTGCCATGCTCCTATCCTCTGTCGCGTACTATAGCACTCTCGCTCTAGCAAATGACGATTATGAGCAACGGAAAAGGAGAGAAGCACGGAAAATAAGACCCCGTGCTGATATATGAGGTTCAACCCTAACACCCATCTTGCGTCGGGCGTTAAGTGTACTAGCGCCACCTAGTGACGGCAACAAACAACTACCGTAAGTTAAATAGCGCCATCTTTTGTAAAGGTTAGTGAACACAAGGAACTTATATACTAACTGGAATGAGTACGAACAAAATTTTGATAAAAAAAACCGTTTGAAAATGAACTTTATCTCAAAGTCATAGAGTTCGTATTACTTTAATTAATCCAAAGGGGGAAGAAAACTTCAGAGCGAGAAAGCGACGAGAGTGGATTGTGTCCTTGTCTAATAATTGCCAGTAATCAAAAAATAAATAAATATTTATTCTTTTTTTTTTATATAGCAATCGGAAATCACGTTGATAGCTAAACTAGCACATAAATCGTAACTGGAATTATTTGATATTTAAATAACAAATATTAAAATAATAATTTCTTGCGAAATTGAATTCTTTAGTAGTTACTTTCATTTTATGAATGCCAAAATACATGAAAGATTTAAAAAAAAAAAAAAGAAAATGGCCGAGACGGTTTCGCGTTGCAGTCGTATTTTTGCTTTCTCAGGTGCTTTTTATTGTATTTAAGTGAAATCTTCCACTATAAATATCGTGAAATTTTGTTGTTTGAAGGGGTTTAATAGTGTGAGGGGTTGATGGATCTACAATTTCCTTTTTTCAGGTACGTTCGTTTAACTTTGTTTACAAATTACGACTAGGTTGACAATGTTTTACATTTTTTAACGGGGATTATGAAAATATTGTAAAGACGCCGCCTTTTCTATTATCCATATCGGTATTTATAATCTTGTGCACATGCGTATAAAATACAAAACATTGTTATTTATAATGCAGTAGCAAAACTTAATCATTTACTCAATTTAATATTAGCAAAAGTAACTTCTTGAAAATAAACATTTGAATTCTATCTTTATGTTTAATAACGTATAGTGTGATTAATAAATTTATCAAATACTATAAAGTTGTTTGAATATGCTACATGCTCATGCTTAATCTATGTGAGCATTGCAGCCCTGTACGCTTTAAAATCTCTATTTACAAATGAAGGATATAACCTATTTAGACCACCGTGAACGAAAATAAGTGTACGTATTCTTCACATCATCAACCTATCCCACTACAGAGTTTTTTTTACCTGTGGCACCCTTGGAAAATTAAAATTTATGTATATACGTTACCGCTGGTACATGCCGGCAGCAGTCAGATTAGGTTTTTTAGTATTATTATACCTAAAAATAAAGTAGATTTTTTTTACAAATGGCTCTGCCTTAGATGAACAGTATGCGTAGGTTTCGGCATCCCCCATGCAAAGCGGGGAGCGGGGTGCGAGTAAGTTAGAACAGAATAACTGTCCCAAATTTAAGTACAAAAACATGGATACCCTATTAGACAGAGATGACATCCACTCTCGAAGTTCTCTCACTCGGAACGGCTTTGCGTTGCACGTAATCATTCCAGTTAGTATATAAGTTCCTTGAGTGAACATTAACAATTCTTTATTCCGAAAGACCATAGATGGCGTTTGTGAAGCAGGCTTATTATAAGTCGCAGTAAAATAATAATTGAGATAAGATTATGTATTACAAAAGAATTTATCACTTTAGCCTTTTATTATCATGCATAGTGTACTTGTGGCAACAATTCTTATATTTAAAACTTTCCTTTACTTTAATAAGTGCCATGTCATGTTGGTTCGCTTGGATACAAAATTCTGTATTGTATTGTAGAGTACCTACTTCGTGTAACTACATAATATAACGATAATCCGTTGACCTCGAATAAATAAATTTTAAGTGAACTGAAATCTTTATAGCGAGCTGTTTTTATGTTAAATTATATTCTATTGTTACTAACTCGTTCTGTTGTTGATGGCAGTAGGTCAACCTATTACATGGGAGTTCTACATAACTGCAGAAACGTTAATGAAATACACCTCTGCCTATCCATTCGGGGATTATAGGCGTAATGTTAATGTTACTAAACAGAGTGCGAAATAAAAAGATATAACTTTTATACAAAAATCTGATTTAATAACAATAATAGTGCCATTTATCATTTAAATATCATTTGGAATGATCAGATAACCATAAATACAACATAACACGTTACTCTTATATGCACGTAGTTGAATATCTATTGCACAACATGTGACTTGATGTGAACGACATTTTGCGTCTCCCCCAACATCTCGCCGAGTATAAAGTTTGTGTGTGACCATTTAGTATAAAAATACCCCTACCTCAAGTCCGTAACCACATTAATACAAACTAATACCAGTTTACAACCGGTTTGAGTTTACAGTTTGGAGCGAATCGCGTCGATTCTGCCGGCGGCTTGTCTTTGCAGATCCGTCAATTTCATGGCTAGACCCATGTTGCCTTGGATCTTAATCTTGCCTTGGAAGAAAGCTTTCTGTGGGTTCAGTTTTCCGGAAATGAGGTCGACGACATCGTCGTCGCTGACGGTGAAGGTGACGTCGGGTTTCTCTGAGCCGTTGTACGACACTTTGCCTTTGCCTTCCTTGGCGTTGATGACCCAGTAGCCTTCAGCACCGTTGGGGCCGTTCTTCACTTTGAATCCGTAGATACCTCGTACCTTTTCGATGAGGTTGTCGCTGTCATTTTCCATGGCATCTTCGAGAATCTTCATGTATTTGAAGACTTTGAAGTCCTCGGGGTTCCCGGCGGCGGCGACCGCTCTGGGGGTGACGTCAGCGAATCCCTTCTTGTACATGGTGACGACGACTGCTCCACCGAGTCCAAGGTTGTGTTGCAGACCGATCTTGGCGCGCGGCACCTGAAGATATTCACATTTAATATTAATGACCAGCGACACACGTCTGTTAACAATGATGGGAGCACAAACACTAGTAATAAAGTTTAACTAATTCATTAACTTTATTATTGGAGGTCTTGAGTTCGTTTTCGATGTTAAAGGTTGGGAAATAGCGAATAGTAATCGCGGTTTCTAAATCTGGATACCAGAAAGCATATTCCGTCTGTTTATTGATCGGAGCAAAGGTTATTCTTGTTCATAAATAAAAAAAATCTCATTATGTATGCGTGAACAAAAAGTTTAGTGAATAATGTTAGTGTTTGTTGAATCTATAATTTATTGACAAAACACTTTTTGCACTTATTTATCAAACCAAACCGTCTGGCATTGGAAACAAATCAAACACTACTGAGACTGGACCTCTCTGAACAAATATACAGTTTGGAGAATAACATTCAAGAATTCTTGATTTTTAATAGACAGAGGCTTCAATTCAGACTAACATTTTAAAATTATCTATTCACATTTTGAATAAGTAAAGCAGAAAGCTACATCATCATCTGCCTAGCCTTTTCCTAACTGTGTTGGGGTCGGCTTCCAGAATAAGCGGATAAGTATTCTATTCTATAAGTAAAGCTACAATAAACTAAAAATTTGGCAATAATCATAACAATAGCGGAATAACAGAATTCAAGAACACAACTTTAAAACAAGACAAGACACAAACATAATGAGACATACAAACTAACAGGACACCAGAGAATCGTCAATCATACAACAAAATGCACATACACACGAGACAATACGATGCACATTACGTTTCTCACACATTGATGGTAATTGGCACTTGTCATAAATTATTGTAGCATTATTGAGGCCATCAGTACATGCATAAGTTCAAAATGAAAACAAATAAGATGGGCATATAATTATGCACCTAAGAAATCTGCGACCTCCATTGCTACTCGATATCTCTTCAAATATTTGCTACTACAAACCAAAGTTTGAATACGAGGCAAAATCTTTTAGAATATATATATTTCTATGTACTAGTTTTTTCTTCTTCTATATACTTGAAGCATTTTGCCACGGTTTTAAATATTTGAGAAAAAAATATTTAAACAAAGAGCAATTAGTCCAATAATCTTGTCGGCCTCATTCATTTGTATAACGTGATTACATTTTTGATATTTCTTTCGTTCAAGTTGAAATATTAAAAGTATAAAATCGCGGAGTCATTGTCTGGGCTTAAAGGTTACATAAAATATGCATCAACCAACTGCGTTTGCGCATTAATCACTTAGATACGTTAAACAAAGCGTATGAATGAGTCTTTTGTAATACTTCTACATATTATATTGAGTTCCTACAAGTTGAATTTTGATTTATTGGCTATGGGCATAGTATGGGTAAGCAGAGGTTCTAGAATTACTCGGCACAGAAAGAGCATTTTGGGGGAAATGTGGCAAGTATGTTCCATTTTCGGCGTACCTATTAGTCATGACCGGATTATAATGCAACTGCGCATTTGCATATTATGGTGGTTTTTTTGTGAAAAACACTTTATTTAGTAAAGTTTAAAACCAATGAAAGAAAGAAGTATGAAAAGGCTGGAAGACATTTTGAATAAAATTGGTGCGGAACTACGCGATAAAAAGAGCCAAAGGTGAAGGGATATCACTGAAGTCTTATGTAAACAAGGAATAAATAAATGTGTCTTTGAAACAACAGACTACAACACACACAAACTAAAATATGGAGTATTAAGTGTGCCAGATTGCCAACTAAATTAATCACATTCTCAATCGGCCCAATCGGTATTTGCTGCCTCAAATACTTAAACAATCTGACAAGAATGATCCACTTCAGTAGGGTATGTGTAGGCTATTGCTGAACAAAATTATGCGTAGAACAAGAACTTCTGATTGGATCTGTCGGGTATTTGATTAGTTAACATTAACACAGGGCTGCAGCCTTGCCCAGGCATATAAGAAAGAAAATAATTTGGATGTTGTTTGTACTTTTCTTAATTGAGTCTATTATTAACTTGACAATTTTTTTTAACCTGTATTGTTGGGAAAATGTCTCCCCAAATCGTTCTTGTTTATTACTTTTTTTTTAGTTTTGCCATTACTGGGGACCCTGGAGTCCCAGATCTTTGACAGGCGTATGAGGGGGCAGAGACCCATTAGGCGTCTGTTGTGTTACATCTTCCATACCAGGATATGGCCTTGCTTCTATTTTTCTTCTCCATTTTCTTGATCTTGTTTATACCAGGACAAAATTTTAGCCACATGAATGATGTGTTAAAATTTTTGCCGCGATACAAAATAAGCAAGTTACAGTTAATTTGCGGTTTACATTCATCAACGGCAACGTTGGGTCAAGGAAACCGCGTTCTACTATGTGTGAAGCAACACGAAGTTAACATCATAAGCTTAGATGGCGAAAATACTTCACAACATAGGTCTGTACAATGTTCGTATTTTGACCGGCGTATGCGCTACTTAGAATTTCCATCATAAAGTGATAACTTGGTACAGGTTAACGTCCGGTAGAGGGCTGGCGATGACGTTGAATAGCAGGAATTCGGTAGATTTCCAACCAAGGTAATTTATTCTCGAGTTCGTAATTACGTTACGTTTTTTTTTTCTTTTGATGTGCCTCAGAAGTTCTCAGTTCATAATTTAAGCGTTGAGAATTAACAACGAAGATGACGAAGATTTATCCAGCCAAACATAATTAAAGAAGTTATCTTCTATAAACAACTGCAGAAAATAGACTTAAAACAACACATTCAGAGGTCAGAGTCCATTATACTGACTAAACCACGTATAATTTTATCCTATTATCTATTTTAATAGCCACACAATAATCAAGTGGCCGCCATGTTGAAAGCGGATAAGACAATGAACAAAATACAAGCGCTTGAGGATAACTAGCTGAAATGTTGTAAAACCACGGTAGAAATTTGAAGGTTGTACGGGACAGAGCGTGCTATCAGATTTTTTACTTTAGGTGCTGAGCTGAACGTTACAAATCCAATCCAATTGCCAATACCCCTTCGAGCATTTCACAATTTTCACAGAAAGTATTTTAAACCTAAATTGGTGAAGAATACAAGTAAATGCTAGTCCAATGGCAATTCAAACTTCAAACCCTGCGGATTCTTGTTAATTTAAATGCAAGACTGGGAGGAAAGGTGATTGGGAGTTAGCCTTTGATGCAGAACTTTACCCCTGAGCAGCAATGATAAAACCTCGTTGAACCTTTCAGGTTTACGACTGAATTACATGAGCAATATTAACTGGGATATGCCCCTCCTCCTTTCTTGCCAATCCTGCACCTTCCAGGATTTAAACGAAGCCAACAACAGAGATGTGCAGATGGCAATATACTGGTCCGGTATTATTTGAGTCTATTGACACGCAAAGAAGAAGAATAACTGGGAAGTCACTTATAAATTATGAACAATGTGATAGTCATATTAAGTACCATAAATCGTAAAGGAACAAACGTGCTAATGCATTTGTATTGGTTTAAAATATATCACATAAGGTGTGCTATTGCAAAAGATAAAGAACATCTTTGTTGCAATCGAGAAGCAACTCGTAGGTAAGTATTTAATTCGGTAGACTCAGATAAACATCTAATGAGCTCCGTTCATATTAAATTAAATAACGTATTATATACTTCAAACTTGTTGAGAGGTTTGTTGCAAATGAAATGCTGTAACAAACTTGTGTTTATTAAATCAACCATTTCCTTTTGGAATGATACCAGTGTCGGACTGTGGCAAAACAAAACTACGTATGAAGCAACCGCATAGCGTTTCCGTAAAGGCAGGGCTACACTAAGGCTTAATGTCGTTAAATATCGTGTTAAGGAACACCTATTTATCAACGCAGAGCCTAAACTACTGTAGCTATAAGCATCATTTTTTTTAAATTAGGTTTTTTTTATAATGAAGCCGTCACTAAGAATTTTTATAAATTCCGCACGTCTCTCAAAATCGATATTTAGTATCCAATAACGTTTTAACAAATGACGTACGATACGTCGATTGTTAGACCACATGAAGACAAGAATGAGGTAGAAGGAACCAATTAGATGGTTTTGTACTTAACCTACAAGTTTAGTATCAAATATACAACGGCCATGGAGAAACCGATGACGCTCACAAAACCAGTTCTAAGTTACTGGCAAAAAAATTTGTTTATGACACAGTTCGTAAGACACAAAATATAAAGTAATAAATAAAATAGTCAACTAACCAACGAACTGCTGAAGAAGCTATCACAAAACTGAAAGAATTTCAGTTAAAAAGCAATCAAAACCAACTTTATCTTCAAGGAAAAGCGGATTAGGAATATTTTTTGTAATTATCATAATTAATTATTTGATTAAATAGTCTGAGCTGAGTTACAGGTAAACAAACATAGTTTCTAAATACCGATTGATGTTTCAAATCAAAAATAGGTGCAGAAAAAAAATTAATATTATGTATGTTACGTATTTATGTAGGTACTTAACCAGTTTTATTTTTTCAATTGGACCTTTACAGGCACTTTAGAATTGTAAAAAAAAGTTGAAGCTACAGTCCCAGTCACAAGGCATAATAAGTTGTGGAAGCACTGTAGTTGACCATAGACTTATAATACCTACCTGTAAATATTTTGAAAAGAGGCTGTGATACTGTGTGAAAAAAGATTCTGGTTAAAGAACTGGGACTACCACTGCAGTGTATCATGTATGGAAGAAGTCGTGCCAACTCCACGTGAATGGGGATAAAGACAGGCAGGAGTATGAGGAAGACGAGAGAAAGTCTAGCTTGAAAGCTAGTGGAAAACCGCTATGCACAACCTACTTATAGCGACGCCTCGGTTTCGAAATCGCATTATTGTTTTATCCGCAATCTTAATCCTTTTTCTTGTGCACAGAAGTATCTACAAACTGAACTGAGCGCTGAGCTATTTTGCTAACTATACATCCCTATGTATTCCTCAGAAGGAGTAGTACTGGAGGCGAACTGAGGATTTTCGAGGTTGATAATAGTCTGTGAATGAGGCTCTCTTGAGCACAAAAATCGGCAGTTTTGCTTATGTCATGGCAAGATGAGCTGCAGGTCGACTTTGAGCTGAGGGGCTGTTTCGACTCGAGGGAACCTCAAGTGAAGGAGAAGTAAAAGACAGATACAAGGCAAGTTAACCAGGGACTAGTAGAGAAATCGTATTATCATGCCAAACAAGATTGCATGCTGACAAACAGTAACCGCTCTGACATCAAGAAAGATAGCGAGCGCTATCCTTTGTCAACTTAGTTACTGGTCAAGATAAGGTTCCTTAAGGTACATTAGGTACATCATTATAAAACCATACCTCATAAATATATTTCATATCATAAATAATTTAGCGATATGATAAGGGGGGGATCAGTTGGTATTTCGAGATATTGTTAATGTAATAGCGATAATATGATGTTTTTAAGTTGAGAATGATATTGATGATACATAAGATCTTATATAAGTTGGACAGGTATACGGTCGTATTTTATGACAAAAGTTGTCAAAAGACGCAAAAGAAGATATTTTACATATACACGTAACATTTATCAAAACAAGATAAAATGCTGGAAATATAAGCCAATAGGTACCTACTCATCATACCTACCTACTATACAAACAAGAACATACAATATTGTGACCAGAGCGACAGAGCAATGACCATATGAAAACATGATAAGCATTCAAGAGGAATAATATTGAGATAGCAATTACGCCTATAACTTGAAGTTTGTTAATAAATAAAATGTTGTAGTGTACATTATAATCAAGACTCGATTTTTCCAGTGAAACATCAATAAATTAGTATATCATCATCATCATATATCAGCCTGGAATCATTCACTGCTGGGTGTAGGCCTCCCCTTTCATGCCACACTTCTCGGTTCTGTGCATCCGTCATCCAGGTGTACAAAATGTACTTAAAAAGAGGGGGAAGGAAAAATGGGATACAAAAAAATTCAAATGAACAGGGATAGTGCCCGAAAACTGGCAACATTCTCACAATTAATATTAATAATGATTATCATCATGCACAATCATCATCCGTCTAGCCTTTTTTCCCAACTATATTTGGGAAGATTGGTTGTCAGACTTTTTGGGCCACTCACTACGTAACGACTGTCTAAGATCTACAAATAACAGCCGGGACTAACAGCTTAACGTGCTTTCCGAGGCACGGAGGTAACTTAGTATGTAATGGGTGGTCATTGATCCACAGACCAACCTAGGCAAGCACGGCTTAACCTAAAGCCACGAGCTCCTCACCATCATCATCATGCACAATATGAAACCATAATTTCATGGAAGTAAGGGTCAAGGCAATAACACGGGGACAAATATCACAGACATGATCAAAAACATACAAGACAGACATTCGACCTATGCACCAAAACCATTAAATTTACCAACATATACAAGAAAATACTGCAAAAACACAATTGTTACTCATCCATGTTCTCCTAAGTAAGATACAAGTGAAAGTAAATACTAATATAATAATAATTATGTGTAATGCATTAAATATTTTAGATGAAACTGTCTAATTATATGTGTTGTGTGTTGCATAAGTTTAGAAAGTATTGACACAGATTTTAGTGAACATAAAACAACAAGTTGTGATCTTCTTTCCCTGCAGTGACACCTATCTTTTAATGGTACTCATTAAAACAATATTGCTTGTTTTTTTAGACCCTTATTTTTGTACTACAGTTAAAACACACTCAATGTTTATTGTTCAAATTCCACCAATAGGACCTTTTTGTTACTTATGGTCACTCAAAATCAACTTTGAATACATGAAGCTAAAGTAGATAACTAGTTGAGTAAGTGGCGATGCAAGCGATGGAATGTGAATTACATAAGGTTTGAAGTCTAAAAAAATTTGTTGAACCTAAGTCCAAACTATGAGGTAAGCTAGCTAAGTTTAGGATTAACTAAGCATTAAATAATTGATAACTTATCGATAGGTTGACATGCAAAAATGCTTGACTTTGATACAGAAACTTATCACAGATAGCATCATGGAATATCAGGTCAAAAGTCCAACACTTAAATATTCAAAAATTTTAGTGCCATATGTTGGCACTAAAATTAAAAGTCATTAAAGAATGATTTAATTTTACCTGATTGAAATTTTATTGTAATATTTATGGTGTAAAGTAAAATTCGGAATACCTGTTGTGTAATGCAACATACCACATGTAGGGTCATTTCACCTGATGGAACAGTTACCCCCAAGCAAAGAGAACCTATTGTTTAACCAACCTGTCTGTCTCCGGCCTCGCCTCGCAGTTGCCAGACCAGTTCAGCACACTGAGCCAGCCCGGTCGCTCCCAGAGGATGGCCCTTAGCTATCAAACCTCCACTTGGGTTCACAACTACTCGGCCACCATATGTGTTGTCACCAGCATCAATAAACTTGCCAGCCTCACCCTCCCCGCATAACTGTAGACCTTCATATGTGATCATCTCGTTGGCAGCGAAACAGTCATGCAGTTCCACTACATCAACCTGTTTCGGTGACACACCAGTGCTTTGATACAAACGCTGAGCAGCTAAAGCAGTCATGTCAAAACCAGCGACTTTCATCAAACTGTTCTCCTCAAATACTGCTGGGGTGTCTGTGGCCATTTCCATGCCAATAATCTCAACGGCCTTCGCTTGCAGACCATAACGGATAACGGCTTCCTCTGACATAAGGACAGCAGCACCGGCTCCATCACTTGTAGGGCAGCACTCCAGCTTAGTCAAGGGACCATAGATCCTTCTAGAAGCTAATACTTCCTCTACTGTGTACTCTCTCTTACCCTGAGCTCGTGGATTCTTGACTCCGTGCCTGTGATTCTTTGCTGCGATCTTGGCAAGGTGAACCTCTGTTGTGCCATACTTCTTCATGTGCTCGTTAGCAGCATTACCAAAGTACTGAGCCGTCATTGGAGCACCTGTTAGTTCAGCCATGTCAGCCATTTTGATAGTGTGTCTGTCCAGGGGGTTGGTTCTGTCGTTGAACACGGAGGAGGCGAGTGCACCGGGCGCCATTTTCTCGAAGCCTACAGCTAACATGACATCTGAGATCCCACCTTCGATAAGTTTTTTGGCAAGGTAGAGTGCGTTGGAGCCCGTCGAGCAGTTGTTGTTGACGTTGAAGATGGGGATGCCGGTCATGCCAACCTGGTACAGTACGCGCTGGCCGCAGGTGGAGTCGCCGAACACGTAGCCGCACACGGCCTGCTGGATGTCCGTGTACTTGACGCGGGCGTCGTCCAGCGCAGCCAGCACCGCCTCCTTGCCCAGCTCCGGGTAGTCGGGGCCAGTGCCCGGCTTGATGAATTTCGTCATACCGACGCCAACAACGAACACTTTTCTAGGCATTTTGGAAAGTTTATAATTACCTCTTGACAAAGACGACAGCTGACTCGGACTGCTACGTTCACAGTGAAATAGGGTTTCGATATTATGTCGATAACTAACCAAAAGGAATGACGTATCTACAGATAATACTAATAATCCTAAATATTATCACAACACCAACCGAGGGGGCGATCGGGCGACAAAGTCCAACTCTCTGTACAAACAACGCAACCAAACGAAAACGAAACAAGTCTTGAGCGGCTCCTACTTTGATCACGTGACCGATGACGATGCGATGATGACAATTTGAAATGACATGACAGAACATTGACATTGACAGTGACACTACCATTTTTGACAGCAAAACATTAACCCTTGTACACACTTATTGGCTTAGACATCTGTGTATTTGGAAATAATAGTAATATGCCGAATTATGGTAGTTATAGTGGTTTGTGTAAAAGTAAATGTTTAATAAAGTAGGTATTGGGTGGTTTTATTACTAAAAAGTCACGGTGTATAATGTTACGTGGTACGTTGATTTATTATCGTGAAAAATCTATATTTATAATCAATTTTAGTAACGTAAAAATGCTTGGAAACATGCTGGTCCTGCTCATAGTATAATTTAGAGCTTTTTTAAACAAGTTCAAACTTGTTGCAAATTTAATGATTATGATTGATTGTTACCTATTCTTTAATTATAAACATTGTAATAACGCTACTCACACAGTAGTTAAAATGTATGAAAAAGTAGTCTAGGATGCAATATTTATAAATGACCACCATGTTTACTAACGTATTCAAAATGTATCTGTTACTTACTGCTCAATTTTAAATACTTGGTATTTATTTGGTACCTACATCATGTTCACATAATTATTATAGTTTTATAATTAATTAATTTATTTGAGAAAACAGGTACAGACGCCAGCACATCAAGCTATCCGAAACTGTCAAATTTTCCCAATCAACCTTGATCCTAATGCTTCAGCGATAAAGTTAAAAATCTAAAGAAATTTGACAGATTATTGTAGCTTGATTTGCAGGCATCGATACCTACCAGTAAAACAGACAAATCCAAGCTAGTGCACATTTAAAAAAAACATATTTACAATAAATCATGACAAAAATATTAAATAAAATACTTGAAAAATAACTAGAAAAAGTGATCTTTCGTGCATTCTCTCCTAGGACAAGCACAAGCAAAAGTCATCTTTCGTTCAACCTCTCACAGAAAATCGATCATCCAGGACATACTCGCACGTCTACCCATCTCGAGGCAAATAAATCACACTTCGGTCTCGATATCAGTCGTAGCCAGAGTATTCTAATCTCTAGAATAATCTAGAATGCTCTGTCTACGATGTCATTGATGTGTGTTAGTATAATTATCTAGAATATTTTTAAACATTTTACAAGAGTACCTAACGAAGGAGTTTCCTTCCTCACCCTTACCTATATGAAACTACCCCTTACAAATGGCCAATAGAATCAATTCTATTTCGTTTGTTATAAAGTTTGAATGGCTTTACTTACATTGTCGAGTGGACGCATATTTTATCGGTATATATTATTAAGGCGCAATGTATTTAGTATTTTCAAAATTAAGGGTGAACAGTCGAACGTATATGTTCGGGTTTACCCTCAGGATTACTAGGTTTACCGAAGGAGAAACGGAACTCCTTTTAATTTTACTGGACGAGATTTTTGAAGTAATTTTAAAAATAGATCGATACTTTTCATCTTTGAAAAACAAAACACTTTTTGTCATTATTAGCATTCGTAACATACAAAATTCAAGTTAGTTGAAAATTCAAGTATACCGATTTATTTATTAAATTTTAAAGTGTACAAAGGGGAAGATTGTTTACCATAATGGCTTTGGATAAGCAGCAAATTTTAAACGAGTTAGGACATGTTGTTAATCAACTGCAGAGCGCTGATTGGTAAGTTACCAATAATCCTACCTAGCTTAGACTCTCTTCATTTGCATAATATTTTATTTTGGAAACAATGATTGGAATCACTGTCCTTTTCTAGCGGCTGTATGGGGAAGATGTTCTCAAATTCCAATCAACCAAACCAAAGTGGCTTTCAAAATGCACCTATGATGAGCCCGGCGCACGATGGATACATGCGAGGCTGTTGCCATGGCCATGGCCACGGCTGTGGACACGGGTATAACGCACCAGGTGCGGGGGAACCATTCTCTGGCAACCGAAATTGCATGGGAGGTGGTTTCTGTAATCCACCCAAACTCTACGCTGATACCTACAACTATTTGAATAGTAATCTAATGCAGCCAGTTGTTAAGGAAGTGTATGACGACCTTAAATCAATATCGCCAGCTAATACAATGATGAACAATCCAATGGGGGCTCAGATGGGCTTGTCGCCGGGTAATCCCAATGCTCCTGGTGCTATGGGAGGTCAAATGGGAAATGTGGCTCAGAGTCCAATGCCCGGAGGAGCTATGGGAGGTCAAATGGGAAATATGGCTCAGAATCAAGTGCCCGGAGGAGCTATGGGAGGTCAAATGGGAAATATGGCTCAGAATCAAATGCCTGGAGGAGCTATGGGAGGTCAAATGGGAAATATGGGTCAAAATCAAATGCCTGGAGGAGCTATGGCAAATCAAAATGCTATGCCGAATCAACATCGTGGACCGAATGTTCGCTTTGGTAATTCCAACATGGGTAACCCAAATAGCCAACAGCAAATGGGGCAAATAGCCCAACCCACACCTATGTCAGGAATGGGACCTAATATAGTAAATATGATGATGACCGATTCTGCTGCTCGAAGAGCTAATAATCCAAATCAAGGCGGTACACAAGGAGGTTTGATAGGTAATAATGCTCCGCAATCACCTGGAATGGGACAATATAATGATGGCATGCCTGGTAACAATCCAGGACAGTATAATAATATTAATCCAGGTGCTCCAATGCAGAACCCGAATATGCAACACATGTCTCAACAAAACATGTACGCTGGAGCGAACACGAATATGAAAGGAAATGCAATGAACGGTCAAATTGGTCAAATGAATCCAGGCTCCCAGCAAGTGCAAGCTATGAATCCAGTCCAATCGCAGATGAACGCTCAGAATCCTGGCTATGGCCAACACGGTGCAGGTATGGCTAAATTTAACGAAATGTTCCCTGGTGTGATGCAAGGTGGGGACTTAGGATTTGACCCAATGGCTATAGCTATTCAGATGAATCCAGCAAACCAACAAAAGGCCGCTATGGATACGATGCAGAAAATGATGATGAGCAATGGTAAAGGACTCGATGCTAGCTCGCCATTATTGCAGCCTGTTATAAATGCTACAAACGCAGCTATGGCGAATATTACTCAGCCGCATACGAATCATGCTCCTAGTCAACAAAATGCGGATACTCCAGCAGCCAACGCCGCGGCGGTGCCTGTTCAAAATAACCAAGTGCCACCACAGCAAGTGTACACTGCTGTAACTGGTGCTCCAACGCTGAATCAGCAGCAAGTGCCTCAACAACAAATACCCACTCAACAGCAACAGTACCAACGACAATATCAAAAACAACAACAAATTATTAATCCTGTTACTGGACTTCCAACAGTGTATGAAGGTTCAGAGAACCCTAATGCCAGGCAGGACGGTTCACCACAGACTGGATCAGCGCCCACTGCTACACAACCAATGATTAAGGAGCCTATATTTCCCGCGGATACTTCAAGGAATATATTGACATCTAATCATTTCAACAAATTCAAACACCAAAGCTACAACACTTTAGGTCAACCAATAGACATGATGCCGGCAGGTATCTATCGTATTCCGGAGCCAAGCCTACCGCAGACTCTTTCTCCTCAGGCGATTCCAAGGGTTGATCCGGGTAGATTTAGTAATGTCAAGGCGACTGTCAGCAAAACTTCTCTAATGGGAAATAAGCCTATTGGTAGAACTCCTAGTAGAGGCCAGTTGCAACAAATCTATAATCAATATAAAGGTTCCCAATCGTACACGCAGCAGAATATTAGACCCCCCGATAATGGAGCTTCATATTCGGAAGGTCATCTTAATGTTACTCATGGCAGTGCGGCTCCCCAAGCTCCGGTTGAGAGAATTGGCGGCGACACCTCTGCTAACAACGCTATGAATAACCTCTCTTATGCAGCAGGGCAGAAGCCAGGTCATGGAGATGTCCCTGCTACTAATACTGAGAAGGTAATATTTTAAATATCTGTATTACCTAAAACGTATTTATGAAAAAAAGAAAACGAAATTTCTTTAGTACTTATGCGAGTTTAAGGTATTTTCATAAACCTTTCGGAGTTCATTCTCTAAATGATGGTAAAGACCGCATTATGTGAACTTTATATTGTTTTCAGGCACCTGTACATAATTCTAAAGTCCGAAACGGTTTACAAGACATGAAGTATACTGCGTATACCACAACAGCAGCTTGGTCTTTCCATGGAGACACTCCTGCACCGCAACCTCGAGCGTATCGTTTCCAATATAAAGTGTAAATTTTCTTTCGGCGGATAAGAAAAGCATGCACTCGTACGACAAGTTTTTAAAGAGATTAAAATCTCTCCAAAAAATTTGTTATTTCAACATGATTCGTATGTATTTCTATAGTGATATTAGTGATTATTAAGTACACTGTTTATTGTTGTGCAATTGTTATGGTGGTCAGTAAAGTAAATTAAGTGATTGGTAAATTGTTAATGCAATGTAATTCGTTCAAAATAAGTAAAGGAAAATGAAGTTGAATCCTGTGTGAATATTTCAATTTCTGCTTTTAGTTTCTGCCTTCCCAAGGGACCTCGCGCACTATGTGGCCACGTCCACGGTCGCATAACCCCGCTATCTTAAACAAAACTGGGTCGGACGCCCGGTCGTGAGATAAAACTTTCTTCCTGGTCGAAGCTTTTGCGGCCAAAAGTCGTGGACGACCACGACTTTTGGCCGCAAAAGCTTAGCGGCGCGTAGCGTTAAGTCCCTAACCATAGATCTGATCTGAGTAATGTGAGCATGAATGTGAATCGTGAATCTCATGAGCACTTCTGCACTAACTTTATTAAGATGGAAGACTGCTTAAGCAACACTTCTTAGCTTGTCAATGGCAATCTAAATTGTGTCGACCCAGAACCGAGCAACAGCTAAATACACTCAGAGGCACAGAATGTGGCCCAAGCGCGATATTTTATGTGGTTTATTATCGAAATGAAACGCAAAACCGGATTTTTTTTGTTGTAAAACATAAATGTTTATTTTAATCTTAAAAAATGCCGATGGTTACTTTAAAAAAAAGAAGTTAACTTTATGTCTGAAAAGATTCCTCGTCAAACCGTATCTGATCCACTATGGAAACTGACGGTTTGCCTGGTAGTGATTGGTAGAAACCTCTTCCCGTGCCTTCTCCACACACGTTCGCTGCTAATGCTGAGAAGGTAATATTTTAAATATCTGTATTACATACCTAATCTGTAGTTCTTAGTGCTCATTTACGGAGACGCGGCGCGTCGGGCGGTGCGTTGCGCGTTTTTTCCGTTTACCACACGTTATCACACGCCCAAACACAAACATATGGCAATGTACGATGGCGTGCACCGCCGCGGCGAACGCCGCGGGCGCCGCGGCGGTGTGATCTGCAATATGTTCGTATTTGCGCGTTTGCGCGTGTGACGCCGCGTGCACCGCCGCGTTCACCGCCGCGTTCGACGTGGCGGTGTCATCTGCGGGAAACGCTGCATTTCAAGCAAACGCTTGTAAAAACGCTTCTCCGTAAACGCTCTCATACATCGCCATATGTTTGAATTGCGGCGCGTTGTGCTGCGCGGCCCGCTTTCAATTCGCGACGCCCCGCGCAACGTGCCGCCCGACGTGCCGCGTCTCCGTAAATGGGCACTTAAGGTCACTCTGCATTCGTCAGTCAACAGAAATTTATTCTACTGGTCGTGAGTTCAATTTGCGTGTTCGCGAGCGAACCGAAGTAAAGCTACGCGATGGTGCTGGAGCAGTTCGGGACCTCGAGCTAGTCTAAGAGCACGTAGATCCCGTTCCTCCATTCTCCTTATTGGCTGATCACTTACGTTGACCCTTCTTGCCGTTTGTAGCCGCTGCCCTCTACCGCATTAACACCCTCAGCGCCAGACCCTAAGTGTCCGTTTTTAAAAAAAAAACTTTTTTTTTTTTTGTTCGGACGTGTTTAAAACTACGTAATAATCATATTTTGTTTTTCACCCCCCACTTTTTCCCTTGTTTTTCCTGGATTTTCATCCGTGTGACATTTGGATACACGTGGCCTGTGAAATAGTTCATTTGAAATTCTTACCTCCCAGGCCATGTGTATCCGAAAAGAAACACAGGTAAAAATCACGTAAACGTATTTTTGAATCGTAGCTTTGAAATGGCGTGACAAGCGAGATGTGCTTATACTTTCCACAAAGCAATCTGGTCTAAAAACGGTCACCAAAAGAAACAGAAGGGGTGAAAGTATAAGAAAACCTGCATGTATTGAAGATTATAATCTAGGCAAATCATCAATAGATGTGAGTGACCAGATGGGTCAGCTTTACGTAGATGCACCAAATGGTATCGGAAACTGATGTTTGAAATTATATGGGGCACCAGCTTGGTGACCGCCCATTTCTTATATAACCAATATACCCATAAAAAGAAACTAACAATCACAGAGTTTCTTGAACAAGTTATAACAGGTATGCTTGAAAGATCCAGTCACACATCAATGACTGCTACACCTAGCTCGGTCAGTGCTAAACATTACCTGGTCCCGAACATAAAAGATGGAGTGAAAAAGAAAGGTCGTTGCTCTGAATGATAGCAACCTAAAATTAAAAAGTCTATAAAATTGTTGAAAAATAACCGATCCCCAGACCATTTATATCTGAAAAATGCGACAGGCCAGGGCTTTAATTTTTGCGTAATAAATGTATAGAAAACGTGTTCCTAAAGGATACACAGTGCGTTTACTAAGTAGAAAGATGTGTATACTTTTGAATACACAGTGTTCCAGACACTGTGTGACAAAAAGATACACATGGCGCCTAAGGTGTTAAGGAACCAATTTCTAAAAAAGCGATAACTCTGTCATCTCGCGCATGAGTACAACTAATACCGCCACTTTCTGGCCTCCTTGTGTATAGGTCGATCTGATCGTACTTTGTTAATTAAAGGCGTACCCTGAGTTGTACGCTGTACATTTAACATTCTGTCCCTGCGTTCGCCCCTGACTCCGAAGCAACACAGCTAGAGCAACTTGAGCTGAAGTTAGGGAGGGGCTTTGTGCTAATTCTAGAAGCATAAATGACTACAGATTAATTAAAAAATAAAACAATAAAAAAGATTACATGTACAACTATTTTATATCGAACTAGCTTTTACTGCGGCTTCGGCAATTCGGGTTGTACGTACTCTGCTTGTAATAATATAATTCAATTATGATTCGAAAGACACATGGCGCCTTTTATTATCATAATAACGTTACTGTTGTTTTCCTCGGGAACAGTACTTTTTTCGGGAAAGGTACCTTATGTCATTCATTCATCAGGGGTTTAGGCGTGAAAAGGTAACAAACAAACAAACTTACATTCGCATTTATTATATTAGTTAGAATGTGTCACAAAAATTAAACAGATGAACTTTTACTTGTGCTTACCCTCTTAAATTAAACAAAAAAACAAATGTCCCGACAAACTGCCACTGCCGTCAATTCTTATACGCGATACCAAAATCGCATGTTATCTATCGGTTTGTTTATGTTTGGGCCACATTCCGTACCGCTGAGTGTAGTACCTATTGAAGAAACACGACAGTGGCGTTGGTTTCCATTATACGCACGAGCCAAAAGATCCATGTAAAACTATAGTTTCTGGTCTACCCATCTATCTAAAGGTGGAGTTGTGAGCAATTTCTAACAAACCATTACAATACACGAATTGCATTTTCTTTGCAATCAGCACCACCAATCACAACACAACAACAAAACGCTTGCGAAAAATCAATACACACGCACTCTATACTCTATATCTTTGTATATAATCTGTGTCCTAAAAAAATAAAGTAGTACCTTAGTCTGTTGCTGTTTTCTGGTGTGTTGAAATTGGCGAGACTCCGCGAACGCGTTTTAAAAGATTTCGACGTGAATAATCCTGCTAAGATTTAATTTAAACCAGTGCACTTAAAACATTTTTGGTGACAGTGATTCGACTCAGTTGTTTATTTTACCAGTGAATCCAGACCTGTGAGTGCAGATTAGTAAAACCATGTCTCTGTTCGGATCTTTGATGGGCGACGTGGAGGACGATCCGTTTTTCGGGTAAGTTTATTGATAATCCATCATATTTCAGTAGCAGTAGTAGTAATATTTTGTTAAAATCTCAATGTTATATTTTCTAGTATAAACTTACTGACAAAGCTTTGTGATACAGATTTCTGTTCGGATTCGACCACAACATTGACTGATTTCTTTTGATTTTTGACATGGTGTTTTGTCATCATTATCTTCCTACCCTTGTCCCACATTATTTGGGTTCCATTCACTCCTATCAACCGTCACGTTAACATTTACTCCTTTTTCACGTCATCCCTTGCACAATCCCTCCATCTTTTCTTGACATGGTGTTTGATACGAAGTTTAATATTGTAGGTCTCACATGAATCACATGAGGCACATGCGTCACATGAACAACATGATGAACTCGTTGTTCTCGGACCCGTTTGGCATGCTGGGGGGCGACGGGCCGCTGGCCATCATGGGCCCGCGCCACGGCAATGCGATGATGCCTTTCATGCCTCAGATGCCTAATCTGAATAGACTCTTCGGTGGTGAGTACCCTCGTTATGAACTTATTTTGACACTGGTTTACAGAAACCTATCACTCATTTGTAAAAGAAGTGCAGCGAATGAAGAAGTTAATATAATTAGGATTAACTAAATTCAAATCAGACAGTTATTGTCAGCAGAGGTTTCTCTTTCTACTTTTTCACATTAAATTTTACCGCTGGGTGAAATGAAACTGGACTGCACAATAAAAGGCATGGTAAAATGCTTTTTGATTATAACTTCCCAGAAAATAACAGGACTGTTTTCAGTCACAGTGGTATCCTTGTCCATGGTGTTTTAATTATCAGTTGATTTGCAGTCTAACCACATCCCAGTGATAATTAATCTAAATATTGACAGTTTTAGGTTTCAATTCAGAATCTTGGTCATAAACAATTAAACTGTATGTTTAGTTGTGTCTATGGAACAATAACTTGAAACTGGAATGGCGACACTAACTTGCACATTTTTATGAATTTACACTACCTAATCATTGTCTGCTAAGCCTTTTCCCAATTACATTAGGGTCGGCTTCCAGGCTAACGATGCAGCTGAATATCAGTCTGTCCTATCAGACCCCTACAACCTAGTTGTACTGGGTAATACAAGACTCCTTGGTAAGACTGGTTGTCAGACTTTGAATTTCCATTTACATTGACTACTAAATGTAACAAAACAGACTTGATGCTATATTGGCAAACAGGCTACAATAACTATGCTGCAACAGTTGTTTATCAAATGGACAAATTACATTTTCATAATTTGTAAACTGTCACAGATACCATTATACAGTCCCTGTGGTTTAATTGTAGTTTATAAAATATGGGTATTCTATGTAAATCATTGTTTCACAGCAGATATGGATGGCAGCAACATGCATCACATTCCGGGCAGCTCGTACAGCAGCAGCACAGTTGTCATGTCCAGTGGACCGGGCGGCAAGCCACAGGTTTGTTGATATTAATCCTTACAAATTGTTGAGACAAGGATGACATATAACACTAAAATTTCGTCTTGTTTATAGTTAAATATTAAATTATCGAAATACTTATTAAAAACATTTCATCTTTTGATAAAAGGTTGCTATGTTATTAAAAATTTTGGCAATCATATTGAAAATATTTTTAGTGTAACTAAAAAACCACTGTATATATTTTTTGAGTTGTATCACACAAGCGAATGTTGTATGAATTGACGATAGTAAAATGTAAGTACTCAAAACAACGGTAAATAAAATCGTTGAAACCCTGGAACTCCTATGAGGAGACGGCGGATTGTAGGCAATCGCTTGACAGGTCACTCAGAATGTACTTGTACTCAAACATGAAGAATGGATGGAATGGAAAGAGGCCTTTGCACAGGGAGGAACAGAATAAAACTGGTTTTAAACAACAAAATGATCATTGTATCCTAAAACCTGTTTTTATTATTCTGGTTTGAATAAAGGGTTTAATTATAGTTTTACAGAAATGTGAGATTTTTTTACATTTGGTCAGAAGCTCCAAAAATAATAAAAATCAAAGGAGGCCTTTCATTAACTCCATTTTGGATTTAGCAACGACTTTTGGCCGCTATCTTGAACAAAACTGGTTGGACAACCAGTAGTGTCACCAATCTTTTTTCTTTTCCTGGACAGAGCTTCTGCGGCCAAAAGTGGAGTCCTTTAGCGGTGTAACTAAACTGTATTCTGTACCAACACTATTGACATAATGTTCTTTATTTGCAAGCTTTACTAAATCTCTTTAAAATTGTAAGTAATGGTAAGTTCTATTTTCAAGCTGAGCACACACAAGCCTTCATACATTCGTTTAGTAAATAAATTGATATGGAGAATGTCTTGAAGGACCTCTTAAAAGGAAAGGCACACATGACAGTGCCCAAGCAACTTTGACGCTAACTTAAAACTAAAATCGAAAGAAAATATTACCTTTATCGCCTGGCTTAACTAAATATTCCTTTCTCAGGTATACAGCTCAACCAGCAGCACAAAGATTGGGCCGCATGGCATCAAGGAAACTTGCAAGACAATGCAAGACTCGCGCACGGGCACTAAGAAGATGGCTATAGGTGAGATACCTCCTGTTTTTGTCTTGTATTTAGTGGTATTAGGGATTGACCAGAAGTCAGCTAAGACGACATCGAGGCGGCTTTTAGACAGCTTAAGAATGGAAAAGCCCCTGGTGAGGATGGGATAACGACTGAACTTCTGTAAGCGGGAGGAAGTCCTGTATTAAGAGAGCTTCGGGAGCTCTTCAACTACGTCCTGTTCTATTGGAGAGCTCCAGAAGCGTGGAGAAGGAGCATATTCGTTCTTTTCTTTAAAATGGGGAACAAGACCCTATTATAAAATTACAGACTCATTTTGCTCCTTAGCCACGTGTATAAGTTGTTGTCAAGAGTTGTCACGAATCGTCTAGCGCGAAGATCCAACGACTTCCAGTAATTGGAGCAGACTGGGTATCCAGGAGGATTATACAGAAGTCCGAAGAGTATAATCGGCCGCTGTGACTTGCATTTGGGGACTATGAGAAGGCTCGATGGACCGACGATCTTCGCAGGGTGGCTGGTAGCAACTGGATGAGAGTTGCCGGGAATCGAGTCGAGTGGCGTGCGATTGAACAGGCCTATGTCCAACATTGCGACTGCTGTAAGCTGACTGCTGTCGCTTCGACGCGAAATCTGCTTAATCCGATCAAAAACAGCATTATGTCTATGCTGTTGACGTGAAAAAGACGTCCTTACCCTCGTGTCGGTTCGTAAGATGCGACTCGACACTGCGTCGGACAAAAAGCTCTTTCTGATCGGCTGAAGCCGATTGCGACTTTACTTTTTTTGTCCGGTGACGTCAATTGCTTATTAAATGATCAATTAACGATGCGGAAAAGAGTAATTGCTACTTGTGGGTTAAGTTTTTATAAAGAGGAAAACCTACTGTTCTCTCATGTATGTTAAAAATTATGGTAGCGTTCCGCCTCCTTTTCCGAATTTGGACGTTTTAAACGGATGGTTAGCCTTTTGAAGCCAGAGCATAAACGCACGCGCGTGCCCGCCAAACCACAATTTCCCCTACCATTTTGTCACATATTTGTGTCGTTTGGCGTACAGGGCACGCGCCTGCTTGTCACGTATATGAGACAGTGGCATTTAAAAGTTTAATAAAGAAAGAAACAGAAAGGGTTCATCCTTTTAACAAGTGGGACGGATAAACTTTGTTGAAATTAAACGTCAATAAATTATCTATACATATAAAATTCAAAGTCCTGACTGACTGACTGACTGAGATATCAACGCACAGCCCAAACCGCTGGTCCTAGAGACATGAAATTTGGAGGGTGTATTCTTTGTGAAGGGTAGGTATCCACTAAGAAAGGGTTTTTCGAAATTCCACCCCTAAGAGGGTGAAATGGGGTGTTGAATTTTCTATGAAACTTTTTATTCTCGCAGTCGATTGACTTGAAAATTTGTGTACATACTTTTCAGATAAAATTATGAGATACGTGTATCACAGTTTTTCCAAAATCATCCCCCAATTTAAAAATTTAATGTCTTGATTGGCTGACTGATATATCAACGCACAGCCCAATCCGCTGGTTCTAGAGACATGAAATTTGGAGCGTGTATTCTTTGTGAAGAGTAGGTATTCACTAAGAAAGGGTTTTTCGAAATTCCACCCCTAAAAGGGTGAAATGGGGTGTTGAATTTTCTATGAAATTTTTTATTCTCGCAGTCGATTGACTTGACAATTTGTGTAATACTCTTCAGATAAAATTATGAGATACATGTATCACAGTTTTTCCAAAATCATCCCCCAATTTAAGAATTCACTGTCGACTGGCTGACTGATACATCGGCTGGTTCTAGAGACATAAAATTTAGAGGGTGCGTTTTTTGTGAAGAGTAAGTATCCGCTAAGAAACAGTTTTTTTTTAATTCCACCCCTAAGAGGTTGAAATGGGGTGTTTAATATTCTGTGAAACTTTTTATTCTCTGAGTCGATTGACTTGAAAATTTGTGTACATACTTTTCAATTAAAATTATGAGATACGTGTATCACAGTTTTTTCAAAAATCAAAATCATACCCCAACAGAGTCAAATAGGGCTTCGAAGCTCACGTAGACCGGCGCATGGCGCGCAGCGTTGCGCGGGGCGTGCTGGGCGCGGGAGTATTTACCTATTAAGTAAGTAGGTAGGATTTTTCTGAGGTAGACGTCTGTAAATATGGTTTATTCCACCGATTTTCGCGTTGGCTCGTGATACGCGACATTGATATTAAATATTATGTAAAAGTTTTATGTCTATAAATAGATTCCTAATTATTAATCATTTGATTTTCGTCACCGGTGTCCAATCTCAAACCAAGGTATCAATATTCACATAACAATATGTAATGTACCTAATTGATATTACTATGAACTAATATTTGCAAGTTATAAGCAACTATATAAAAACCATGTATCTACTATACATACATAGATTACTTATTATCCCAGAAGTAAGATCCCGTGGGCAATTCCCGAACTCCACGCGGGCGAAGCCGCGGGCATAAGCTAGTCTAATATATACGAATATGAATATTAACTATACTATTGGCGTGTGGTCATAGTCGGAAGTTACACCTCGTATTGCAATATAATTTCCTTATGGTGGCACTACACTTGGCAGATCTGGGCAAATATTCGCCTTCTATCATTAAAACAAAGTGAACTTTATCTTAATAGTCATAAAGAACCGTTTGTTTCGATTCAATATCGCAAAAAGTTTTGACAAATACGCCATGTGAAGTTTTATGATATATCCAGCATTAGATAATTTGACAAATGTTTAATCAGCGCTATCCAGACATTCTCAAGAGCCAAAGGAACTATACAGCACTAACAGATACTGATTTATTTTAAAAGTAAATCGGGACATCGTTTGAATTTCGAAGTGATGTCTGAAGCAGTGTTGCTTCGGTAAAGGAACCAAACTAGCATGCCTGAAATATTTCTCAACTGCATGTAAAGTCAAGTCAGAGGCCCATGGGTGGCATAAAACTCTGACACCAGATTAGGCACTGACCACACAAAAAATAAAAAAGAAGTAACCCTAAAAAGCTTTTTGTGACACCATAGATATTAGGCTAGGCTAGAAACTGGCTGGAAAATTTCTTAGACCAAATCCTAACTTCCTAACTAATATTATAACCGCGAAAGTTTGTTTGTTACCTTTTCACGCCTAAACTACTGAACCGATCATCCTGAAATTTTGCATATACGTTGTCAGGTGTACAGAAACGGATATAGGATACATTTCATCCCGAAAAAAAGTATTGTTCCCGAGGAAAACAACAATACTGTTCTTATGATAATAGATGGCGCCACGTGTCTTTCGAATCACGATTATTACAAGCAGAGTACAACCCGAATTGATTGTCAAATTTTAAATTAACGCGAGCGAAGCCGCGGGCAAAAGCTAGTTAGGTATAAATTAACAGTAGGTATGTCCTTCACGATGCAAAGGAAAAAACGTGGTTAGTTTTGTGGTTTCATTATGACGTCGTATTGAGAAATTATGAATAATAAATTACAATTTTAAATCGCATTTTCCTAATTCGAAGAAATTTTCAGTAGGTATTTCTTGTATTTGGTACATAAGTAATTAAGTAAGTACTTAACAACTGTAATATTTAAATATGCCGTACCTAAGTAGGCAGTTAAAATTTAATGCGCGCTACTAAAAAGTAAGCTAATATAAATTAACTCGATGAAAGAATACCATAGACAAAACAAACGAGCCAAACAATTAAAAATAATTTGTCACCTGAAATAAATACCTACTGTTCAAGATATTTCAGCTCAGCATTATTCTAAAATTGAACACTATGTTGCTAATCACTCCGACATTAGTCCGGACTAGCTAATTTTCGAATGTTAGTCATAGTCACCCACGCTTCAGAACTGTGAAATAAATTTATCTACCGTCCAGTTCTATTCTCAAAATACTGTTGATGGATGGCCTAGTCGCTAGTTCAATAATCTTGATAATTTTGTCATTATTTAGAGTACTTTTGTACATAAATGAAATCACGCCTTTTTTCTGGAGAGGCAGAAATTACAGAACGCCTCTCTTTTTTTCGTTTTGGAAATCATCAAATGACCCCTCCCGCTAAGGCGGAGTGGAAGGTAGTGTCAGACTCGTACTGACTAAAACCCATCCATGTTCCTTCTTTGCCCTTTGTGTTCCAGAGCCGCGGTATCTCTTTCGAACAGTCAGTTCCGACCCTGACGTACTCTTTTTGCTTCGTCCACGTTCTTATATCTGGCTGGGAGCTAAAATGCCCGCTTCAGCAGAATCATAACAGGGTAATAATATGAATTACATACATTACAAAATTACAATTCGCAAAATGGTCACAAAGTGACAATTCATAATATAAACTGCGTCTGTGAACATTTTGAGAATTTTGACGCGTTTGATTATATGCCCCTTGATCATACACGCACACCAGTTATAATACTGCCCATCTGACCTTTCTTAGAGACTATGGTGTTATTCGGGCTCCATCAGCATGAATAATGATTCTAAAAACTTTTTCCTTTATCAACATTCTTTTCATTCATTCATTCATTCTTCATATTCCTCATCATCAACGAAGAAGTAGGCTAAACAAATAGGTTACCAGTCGCCCGCCTGACCATTTGTATCGATTCATATTCGCTTGATATGCATTGGGTATGAATATTTCATTTACACTGCTGCGGCCTAAGTAGTCTTTTGATTCTAATTGCTCTAGGGCCAATATTGAGTGAAATTGTAGTTATTCCACTAAAACCTGACTTACATACTAATATTCGAAAGTAACTACATATGTCTGTCTGTTACTTTATGGTGTGTACGGATTTGAATTAAATTGATAGACAAAAAACCAATACTTGGGTTAGGTAATAAATGAAACTTTTTGTCCCGATATTAAGTGCCCGGGGGATCATTTTTGACCTTCACGTGGGCGAAACTGCGAGCTAAAGTTAGTTAAAAATAAAGCTAGGAACCGGAACAGTTGAATACAGCATAGAGTCAGGCGTGCATTTTGGCGCGCAAAGTATCTTCCTCGCGCCAAATGTTTTCACCTGTAGGCCGTAACACTCTACAAAAATTTGAAGAAGGCTCACGTCACACAAAATCATCATCTGCTTGCCTTTTCCCAACTAAGTTGGGATCGGCTTCCAGTATAACCGGATGCAGCTGAATACCAGTATTTTACATGGAGCGACTGCCTATCTAACCTCCACAATCCAGTACTGGGTAATATGATACTACTTAGTAAGTCTGGTTGTCAGACTCTCAGGCTACTGACTACCTGTAAAGACTGTCAAAGATCTAGATTTGACAGCCGGGACAAACGGTTTAACCGTTTTCCGTTTGTTTTCCGACGCACGGGCCCACTTCACATAAAATCCTACTAATATTATAAATGCGAAATTTTTTGAAGATGTATGGATGTCTGGATGTTTGTTACTCTTTCACGCAAAAACTACTGACCGGATTTGGATGAAGTTTGGCACACATATAGTTTATAACCTGGATGAACACATAGGATACTTTTTATCCCGGTAGTACGATACCGTGGATCACCGAACTCCACGCGGGCGAAGCTGCGGGCATAAGCTAGTATCAAATAAAACTAGCTAGACTAAGCTTATGTAAAGTAGAACAGTTTGGAAGACCAGTGCTGCTTTAATAGGCTTGTATTTTGTGAACCAGTTGCGGAAGAGAAGATTTTGGGGTTTCATCGTCGTTTAACTGTCGATCGTAACGTAGTCGCTTTTATCGTCCGCTGGCACTATGCCATGTAATTAAGGTCATCCTTTGGAAAATCTAGGAAGTTCAACGGTTCCTTAAATTGCCCTAGTTCACTCGTAGAGGAAGGCGTCTCCGCTAGGCCCAGATTGCCTGCGGCGAAAGCTTTCCTCCGCTATTTCCTGACATTCCAACCGAAAGACGTCTTCTGATCTTCTAAGCTTTGCCTGAACAACCGGTTTGGTTCTGTATATTCTTGCGACCTTCATCAGAGGGCCTGGACAAAGTGTCATTCTATCAGCTACAAAGATAATGGAAAAGTAAAAAAAATAAGGATTGATATGTGCTAAGGGAAAGCTCAGTATGTCAATTCTGGTGAAAACCCTGAACGCAATTGGCACTTGTTTTGGGCCCTCTCCCCCCAGATCATCGGGCCACAATTTTGTTTATTGACTGGATTTTCTGCTACCAACTAGTGTTCACCTGTATTCTTCCAGCTGCACCTCCGCACAACCGTCTGAAGTCATTCTTCTCTCTATTAATAAACGTAGATGACGCAATCCGTTTTTTTCTTCTGTTTATTATGTAAACTAATCTGTGTATGTGTATACTTTGATCGCGACTAAAATAAGCGTGGGCGGATTTTTTTACGTATGTGTCTGGGGAATTTTGCGTGTCTAGCTTGAATGAATGGAAATATTAAGGATTTTTGAGGGATGCGGGATAGATAAGACCAAATCAAAAGTTATTAAAAAAAAAAATGGAGCCAGAATCCGCAGTTTTTGAACGTTACAGTACCCCAACACCCGCCCTTCACCACTTCTTAGTGTTCCAGCTGGGGTGGAGAAGTGGCCGAACAAGCTCCCCAGCCCCACATCTGTCTGACTCGTGATGTGTGTTAGGGTCTATGTACACATCGTTGGTTTGTAAACGCGCTGTTATGTTATACTGGAACTTGCGAGCGTTGACTGCAGCATTTACCTATGAATAATTAACAGCGCAAATCGAACAGCATGATTATGTATTTGCACCACAGAAAATTCTGTTTGAGAGTAGTCGAGGTTACTATGGGATTATTTGCAAATGTTTTCGGCGTATATGCCCGGCATTAAGCGTATTTTATACGGATGCTTTGAATGGAATCTTCGGCCACTAATCACTCCGTATAGTGTAAACGTTCGTACAAACAAACGTTTAAAATTTTTACATGGTTTTGTATGAGTAAGTTCGTTGTCGAATCGTCGATTGGTGTTCATTCAACTTTTATGGTCGTACGAACTTAAATAATGGTTTATTCATTTGCAATGACTATTGTAGTATTGATGCTTGATGTTTTTTTTATGGGTCTCTTGTGTACAATCAATCATGAATCATCCGAGTAAAAAATCATTATGTTCGTACCAGTAGCGAAGGGTATTTTTTTTTAAGAGGTAAGCCGGAGTACATATCTTTAATGTGATTTTATTATTTTTCTTTGGAATACTGATTGTGCCAGTTTCCAAAGGGAAGCCGGTAGGAATCGAGTTGTATGAAACCTTCGCCACTGGTTCGTACTCGCTAAGCTCGGAAAACACCCGACCGATTTTCAAAATCGGTCGGTTTCAGCTCGAAAGATAGGATAGTTTTGGACCCGCAGAAGGCGACGTGCGAAGCAGCGGCGGGTTGATAGTAATACTGGATTTGAACTTTTTCATGCCTTAATATTACATTATATATCAACCTTGGAGATAACATAAAAATATAATCAGCCCATGACATTCCCTCTGCTGGTAACGGCACTCCTCTCTTTTGAGACAGTGGGTCATACATAATACACTACGCTGGCCCTAGGTAGATGTCAAATTAATGATTAATTTGGTTGTGGGACATGGCCGGTTTGTCACGATTTTAGAGATAATCTTCCCCGTGATATTTATACTAAGAAAACGTTTTACATCGTCTTTTCAGTAAGAGTAATTAACATTTTGATCCGCATTTAAACCCGTCTCACAGAAAATGTCCGAATAGACAGATGCTTCGTGTAATTATGTAGAGAGTGACACTTGACTGACGACCAGTCAACTATTTCAGTGGTTTTTAATACGATACACGTGGAACTTTTCTTGTTACGTCTTGTACGATGAACTGTCAGCATTAGTATTATTCTGACTTGTTATTTTGGCGCGCCCCGGCAAGGAATTGCCATTGAAATATCAATTTTCTTCCCCTTGGGGGAAAATTGGTTTATTTCGGCTCTGTGCCTATGGCCTGACATCTGAGATATGTCTTAAATCTGCCGCAGATATTTAGAAATTATTAAGCTTACTGTCACGTAGTTGACTTACTCCATCCACGTCTTGAATTCGTCAGGCCTTCGTTTTCTTTCGGTTCGATGGTAATAGTTTGGAAAAGGCTAGGAAGATGATGTGTTAGAAATAAAGTATTTAGTTACAGCACCACGCTGAGATGGGGCCTTTTGGCCTCGTACAGGACCAATTTCATTTGTTTTATTTTTTTCTTATTTACATTTTTTATAAATTTGTTTTATATCGTTTATTAATTTTTCTTACTTACTAATTACATTTTTAAATATTTGTATCAACAAAAATTATATATTAAATATAAAAAATAGTAGCCCACCGGTATCGAGAACAGGGTCCAAGCTACCGGCGGTGGTCAGGGCTCCAGAGGGAGGAACCTCCTAACAATACGAGCCGTCCAGGAGTACCGCTTTCTGAATCAAGCCCTTGATCCAGCTGCCTAACGAGAGCCTCCTCAGGAATTGGTCGAGGCTCTTGGCAATTAAGGCATGGGCTGATACGACTATCGGCACAATCGCTGAGTCCACATCTCACATGTTGACAACCTCGCGAGCCAAGTTTATTTTATTTTTTGTTAATTTAACTATTTTTTTTTTTGTTTTGTCCTGTGTGAGTCTAAAAATACTTTTTCGTTCTTGCTGTAACTGGAACTAATACATGTATGTAAGAAAGGTATGTGTGTGTGTATGAAGGCCCGTTGTCAAGAGGCTTGCCACCCTAAGCACCCCAGCCACGTGCGACTCCTTAGTCGCAAGTTTATACACGTTGTCCAAACACAAGGGAAAACTTTTCTGTGTCGCAACAGGTAAAAAGTCCGTCTTTGGTACGGCTGCTCTTTGTTCATTTCGCTTGTGAAATGTTTTCTGAAAATTTTGTGAATATATTTTTCCTTGAGGGGAAACTTTTGTTTCTAAAGGTAAAAAAATGTGCGAAACGTGATTGTGGTCATGTAAGTAATAAGTATTTCTTTTTGCAATCTAAACTAATAAACAAAATTGAAGGGTCTGTTTGTATTTTCAATATAACAGCTTTTTACTGAATGCATGTGAAAGTATATATGGTACTTATAAACAAAAAACACAGTTTTTTAAAGGGGAATGCCCACCGTTCATAGACACTTCGGCCACGGGTGCCCACATATAAAAGCATATGGAAATGATAATATGCAATAAAAAGAATGAACTGTTTAAAGAATTGGTTTAAAAAAAAGTCCGGATTTTTAAGATATAAAGGTTTTTATTTTCACATAAAGGGTGTAAAAAGACCCTTAACGAAGCCGAAAGGCACTTGTTCTCCCCGTCATTGCGATCATTTTTTTGTTGTAGACAATACCTGGGAACCTTCTAGTTACGGAGATATAGGGGGTCAAAGTTCCAACTTTTTCACAAGTTTTTTTTTAAATAGATGATTTTAATGTAAGATTTTTACTTTAAACACCTCCACGACCCCCGTACTATTCAATCCATCCATCAGCACAATGTTTTGAGTACGTTACATTGAGTCCTACCGTAAAACGTGATTTTTCACCCCAAAAAAAAAAAGTAGTTTCCCAGCAATAATTTTTGCGTAAAGTTACTTAGTTTGATGTACAGAATGCTTGGTTAACGGCTTCGTGAAGGGTCTGTTTACACCCGGTATACAGTTTTTAACAATACGGTATTTTATGATCTTATACATCATTTGTATCATACACATTCAATAAAAAATCAAGGAATTGAGCAGGAGGCAAGTTATTAGTCTGATGCCATGCCCAACCCAAATACCATATTACCGTCATAACATGGGCACTGCATCCTACCGTTCGGCGGCCGACAATACAATTGCAACAATACATTTTGATTGCACTTCTACCAGAATTATTGCCACTAATTAAAATATATATAAAATATACTTTACGACTGATGTGTCGACTTGCGATTCTAGCCCTAAGTAAAGAGCAGCTAGGACTTAAGTTAATTCCTTCCATAATGCTGCTCCTGTGGTCATTACATACTTCTATCTGGTAGCAACAATTAAATCTAATGTGCTCACCATAATAGGAGCGAGCTTGCTTAAATTGGTATGTGCCACAAGCAATTAATATTAAGTCGCTATAAGTTAAAATAGGAAATTCCCTAATGTTTTCCGAGTCTACATTTATATTTCTAAAGTCTGCCCTTGCTCTATTTAGATCGCGTTCCATGACATACTCAGATAAATTGTTATTTGTTTCCATATTTTGAATAACTATTACTAGTATTTGAGCCGCATCATCCCTATCCCTTATTTTTGTGTGGAATTTATTAATTAGAGCAGCAGCCACAGCAAAGTCTATCATCAAATGTGTAGAAGCCCTGTTATCCTAGCCCTATATGATGGTGCATATTATCTTTCAACAATGTAGCAAAATCTTTAATGTGTGCTGCACTAAATGTTTTAATAGGATTATAAATATTGATGCTAAAAGTAAATCCCAAGAGTTGCTATTTAAATGGTAGTTACAGATTCTACATTCTGCCGGTACATAATAATTATACTCGCAAAAAAGACGTACCCTCAATGCTGATGGAACAGTGAGTCGATTGGAATCATTACAACTAGGAAAAAAACATTGATTTTGTGTTAGTGGTGCTCTTACATAATTAGGTAGCAGTATACTGTCTGGTGTATTTAAGCTTTGTTCTGGATGCAATACATTGCTCACATCAGATTGCAACGAGGACAGACTAGATGGTTCCCGTTCTGCAGTTGAACGCGATACTGCTCTATCAGTCCTTCGCCAGCAATTATGATACACACGAGATGACGAAGGCAACTGAAACAATATTAAAAACAAAAAATGAAGGCCAGGTGAACAAAATAAAAATAAAATAGATTTGTTTAGTTTAAATTCAAATATAAATAAAATGCTTATAAGTAAAACAATATTGCACAAAGGCACACGCAATGTATTAATTAATAATTAAGGACTGAAGGTCTATCAGTAGTCCAAAAACAATGAAAAATCAACTGTCTCATTTCTCGGTAGTTGATAAGTTAAAAATGCAAGCAACCTCGCAACTAAGTACCTGGTGTTGGCCAGCTTATCTTATCAGCATGGTATAAATAAGCTAGTATGTATGTCAAATATAGCTTGTGCAGATGTGAAAAAAAAAAAACTTCTTGGGTTGATATACAAACTGAGTAAAAATATGCAACACTATCAGACATCAGCACCACACTTCATAAATAAAAAACTGTTGCGCACTTACCTCACATGGTGCAATCTGGTGATGGGCAATCTCATTCCTTATGAGTTCCCCACATGGAGAATCGGACCCGAACAATGTGTGTGATCTTATTCTCAAAAGTGACTTGCCACAGCTGATGCATACATGTCCAAAACCAACAGTTGGTGCATTTTGCTGTTCACTAGTTGGATGTCGTATTTGATTCCAAGCTGCAATCCAACACGAGTGGCACACTACACTGTCACTCGAAACTTGAACCTATAATAGAAGCCATAATTATTATATTGATATTATTTTTTGTCAACTTAGTTATAAAGCATTACCCAGATAAAAACATGACACATAGTGACATGGATCAATTAGAATTACCTGCTGTGGTCGAATCCATTGTTGTACAAGATTTCGAACTTCTGCAATTTCCAACAAATGTCTTCGTATTTTCGTGACATTTAAACCACAATTGACACAGCGTAAATGTCCTCTTGAATGAGTTACTGGGGGCTGAGAAGAACTCTAGCCGGTGTGAAAGCTGGGGTCATCGTAATCAGTGGATATCGAGTCCAAGTTAGTGCAGGGGTTGTCGTAAGAAGCGGGAGCGGGATCCATATTCAGGCCGTGGTCAGTAGGGTGAGAAGAATTGTCGGAGTCCATTTAGAAAGCTTAGTCGTTGCTAATTACAAATCCGCAAGAAAACAAATAAAATAACACAAAAGCAAACGAATTCGACTTGTTGTTATTTAATTGTCATTACCGGTACTTGTGATTTCGCATGACAGTTGTCAGATTCGATGTTGCCACTTAACAGACATAAAATCGAAAAATCGATTTCGATTTTTTATTTGGATTTTAATTTCATAAAAAAAAGCCTTTGTGGTGCTCTAAGTTCTGCACGCCTTGTAAAATATATTTTCTTTTAGTTATTTAAATTGTATTTTAGAGGTTTTTATCTGTTCTTCTAGAACAGTTAAATTGCGCGTTTTTGTTAAGCTCTAAAGAGTTCATGGTAAATCAACTAGCAATTCACTTGTTTCATTATCATAATTGTGTTTATAAATAGAATATCTAGACTTAATATTATAAAGCTGAAGAGTTTGTTTGGTTGAACGCGCTAATCTCAGGAACTTCTGGTTCGAAATGAATAAAACTTTCAGTGTTAGATTGCCCATTTATCGAGGAAGGCTATAGGCTAAATAACAGGCTACGACAAATAGGAGTGGAGCAGCAATGAAAAATGTTGCAAAAACGGGGAAAATTGTATTTTTAATAATTTCACGCGGACGAAGGTCGCGGGGAACAGCTAGTCATAGATAAACATGATCATTTAAACTAATATTTACTTTTACAGACAAATAAACAATTATTTGTGTTCAAAATTCAAAAAACATCATAATAATTATCGAAAAATAATATTAGCATTCATTAAAATAATGACGCCATAAAAAAATCGATCGACGAAAAGAGAATCGATTGTTTTTTAACGCGATTAGTAATTGGCAACACTTTTAATTTTTTCCACAAATTACGGATTTACCTAATTTCCTTTTTCATTTCGTTACTTTTTATTTGTGCAAAAATGTTGCAATCTTTTTTGGATAAATGAATCCCGCGATTAATAACCATAAAAAAAGATGTTTTTTTCTAACAAAAGCAAATTGTTGGGCGTTTCATGGCCAAAATTGGGCATTTCCCTTTCTGACTGTTTGATCCGGCTAACCTCTGAAACGGCTGCACCGATTTTGACGATGCTTTTACTAGCAGATAGCTGATTTACAAAGAGTATCTTATTTGACTTTTATTTTAGAAAAAGGATTAGAGTTCGTAGTAGTAGATCCGGTTAGATCCGATAGAGTAGTTCGTAGTAAATCCGATTCAAATAGGGGTGTATTTTTGTAATAATTTCATGCGAACGACAGTCGCGGGCAATAAGCTAGTTAACTAATATTCATACACATACAAGAAGATGAAACACATGGGTCACACAAGAAAATAGCATACCAATTACCATTGTATATTACCAACTTGTATCCATGCAAAAGAAGTTTCGACTTACGTGATTGGCTCTTGCCTATAAATATTGTTTTTTTAAATTGTTTTCTCAGATGGTCTATGGCTTTTTCATATTAATATTTTTTCGATATTTTTCCGTGTACGTGCAATAGACGGGCCAGTGCGAACAATATCTTATTCTGCTTGCAAGAGCCAAATTGGCCACTGCTGGCAGTGTAGCATGTCAAAATCCCCAATTTGATCAATTTGCTTCAAGGCGTCACAGAGACATGAGATAATATTTTATTCCTATGGCATTTCTTCTGACAGGCTCTCTATAGTATTTCAAAACTCTTTGCCGAGTCTACTATTGTCTATTCACTTTTTAATAAAACCTTTTCTTTTTCCAGGCCACCACATCGGCGAGAGGGCTCACTTGATCGAGCGCGAACAGAACTACTACACAGGAGATCGCGAAGAACGTCAGGAGTTCATTAATTTGGAAGAGGAGGAGGCCGAGGACTTCGACAGGTGATTGTGCACTTTATGTCTCCATTGATAAGTTTCAGTTTGATCAAAGAAAGGACATTACTTACGGGTGATGCTAAACAAAGATCAATGTTCATTGGGGCTATCCACCGAAGTTCCCAGGGCTCCTCACCAAGAAAGGCGGTGATTTTCTTCCATTGTGTGATTCATTATTTTTCTATTTTACATCTCATGTTGAGGAACGTTCCAAGTTTAGTATGAAGAAATAAACTATAGTAAACTGATATTTATGAAACAAATACTTACACAACAAGCAACAATTTGAATGCGTTTTCATACCAATGGCTGTTCCAAGGCCCTCAACCTATTGGTTATCATCAGTTGTATAAATAAGCAGTATTCTGCGGGATGGGCCAAACCGAAGGGAAAAGATTTTCAAAGATGGGGAACAAGGTGTCAGGGGGTCAAGTTTTCCATAGAAAAGGGAGGATCCTCCAACCAGACGGATGTTGTGTCTGGTGGGCTACTGCCCGACGCGACGGTTGCTGGCTTTTTGTGTATATGTTACGGCTCAAGCCGAAGAAAGGTTACACCTTGTTCTAGCCGGCTATACCTAGGTGCGGCCGGTAACTATCCTTTTTATTGCTAGGACACATCGAGCAAATGGATTAGGTTAGGTTAAGTTAGAACTGTGACCAAATGCGCGCGAGCCGAGCACTACATCCAAATTGGTTGCATTATAACAAACTGTTACCGGCCGCACCTAGGTATAGCCGGCTAGAACTAGGTGTAACTTTACTTCGGCTTATAGCCGTAACAAACATGCTAATCTCGCCTATAACTCCGCTTGCGCGATGAAATAATTAAGTTCCCACGATGCGTCATAAATGTCGCTACATTTACCTTACTGACTATACCTTGCTTACTATTACAGGGAGTTCCAATACAAGTCGACCACCAACCGCGGCGGGCGGCCCGCCATCCAGGCCGGGCGGCGCGAGCCGCAGCGCCTCGCCCTGCCCGCCCCACCCGCCCCCGCTATAACTGTGCCCAAGTGAGTACAACCTTATTGTAAAGCTATAGGGTTGAGTATTGATCGGTAGTACAGTATCATGCTTCAGTTGATTGTAAAGGATTATTTGTCGATTTTTATTTTTGTAAAATGTGATTCATTCGTACTAGCCATAAAATTACCAAATGCACTTGAACCGTTTAGAATATACCCTGGGCCATTGGTAAAAGAAACAAGCCAAGTGATATCTACTTCCAAGTAAGATACAAAAATATAAGTTGCAATGTTCAATCATTGCCAATAAGAATGAGTATTCATAACATGTAACCAATGACTGCAACTTTACAATTCATGAATGGAATTGCTGACACAGACCGTACATCTAGAAACTCGAAATCTAATTATGACGAAACATCGGGCATAATTTAATTGCGTGGTATGTATAATTGTGCCTTTATTTCTTAAGCTCTTTTTGAGCGGTTCAAGCTGATTCCACGTCCATTAGTTTGGTCACTTCGATAGCCTTTTGTGTAATCTGTTTCATATAAATAAAAAATAGGAAAATTAGGCAGATGTCAGGTACAAGAGGTATTTCCATAAGTAGTGTTAATTATAAGCACATTATATAGTTACATGTAGTTCACAGCTATATCCATGTAGTAGAGCATGTATGTGTGCTTATTTCTTTGGTTTACTTTGGCTTATTTTTCTTTATTTGTATTTATTTTTCATTATTATTTTTATTTGTAAAGAGGCGGTTATATTGACGACACGTAAATATGCCACAATTCATAAAATGCACAGCATTGCAAAATAAAATTGACTTAAAGACATGTTTTAGAAATGTAGATTTTTGACACTGTCATTTGCAGGCACAAATAGTAACACAATATTCCTATCTGGAAATTCATAAACAAAATAGTTACTGTATTTTGCACTTCAAACTTCCATAATGTAAATACATAATTATCATCTTTATAATATGATCGTGTTTTTCTGAAGTTTTAATGGAAGCAAGAAAGAAAGTAATAAAAAAAATATCTTCCCCTCTTAAACGTAATGCAGTGGCAATATGTCAAAATAACAAAAAAAAAAAATCGGATGCCAATTAACATAATAATTAAATCCTCCTTGAATAGAAACTCTTACTTTTACTTTAAAAAAAGTACGAGTATCAATGTACCCGCCTCTTTGGGTAGTTAGCACGCATGGTATCTATTGCAGTACAAGTAGTGAGGGCTCTGGGCGACGTCACAGCGGCTCACAGCGGCCTTCCTCCCGTCGACCAATCAGATCAACCGCCAGTCCTCTCACGTTATCCTCCAGGTAAATTTTTATCAAACTCTTTTGGCATTTACGAAGAAAGACTAACTTGATATTAAAATTTTCAGGAATGTTTTGGAAAGTTCGGCTTTTGTGTATGAAACAATTGTGTTTATGTTCAAAGGTATAGAGCTCTAAGTCGCTCGTAAGGCCAGTGACTCGATACTCCATTACTGAGAGTAATGATCGTTAGGTTGCTAATATGGCAATTGTCAGCTCCTTAAAATCTTGGATAAAGTAGCAACTGAAACTAAACCTTAGTTGTGAAAACACAGGTGCACATTTAACAGATTAAATTAGTGGGTGATTTTGAGTTACGGTCCAATTACAAAGGCGAAAGCAAAATGCTGTTGCAAAGCTGCTCAATGACTGGATTGCGTAACTCTATATGAAATATCTTCGGTAGATACCGATATTGCCGTCTGTTGCTGTTTTCATGATGTAGAAAACAGTCCTGCAACTGCCGTCTCTCACTGCGGTTTTGCCACTACAGTTTGTGGTTACATTCGGCTTTGGAACTTTACCTTTATATAATGCAGGTTTATAAGTTCATAGTAATATAATAAAACATTTCTGGGGAATAAATTACAGCCTACTACTTGATTTTTCCAAAAAATGGTTTTCAAAAACTTATTCCAAATTTTTCCGAACAGTTCCAGATTGTCGAGGAGGCGTTACTACTATTAAACTCGTAAAACGTATTAAATATAATTATATTTGTGGCTATTATTATTATTGCTATATACGTTTGCTATTATGGTTAATTTTTATGTAATTATTTGCTATCTATGGTTTCCAATTTTAAGCATGTGATAATATTTTTTAAATATTATTAGTCTTCAATATTCTTGCATGAAAACTGCTTGGATTCTTGTTTGAATATTATAACTTTATTGTTAAATTTTAAGAAACAGAATGAATGAAGAAATATGTAAATATTTGTGAAGTAGAAATATTTTTAATTTGTTTACGTGATAATTGTTTTACAATCTACATGCATGATTTTTTGGATATGGTTTTCGAAATATTTGAGTTCAGAATTCCTGTAAATATTAGCTAAGAATTTGCAACAAAGTTTAACTAAAATGGAAAAAAATCTGTAAATATGTAACATTAAAATAAACCTTTGCAAGAAATTAATTTGCTTGCATTCTTGCAAGTAACTCACATTTTCTTGTAAGAACAGAAGTGTGTCAGTTAGTTACCAAAAAGCCCATAATTGTGTCAGATAAATGACACTATAAGAATTACTGGCATGACGTCATGTTATGTTATATCGTAATAAAGTATATTATGTAAATTTAAATATGTGAAACCTTAAACCTTGCTATAAAATATAGATTTCCCAAAAGCGTTTTTGCACGGAGAAAAGTACTTTTTTACTCAGTTTATTTCAAAATCATTTCATGCCACATCGAAAAACAATATTTTACCGTTTTTTATCTTAATAATCTCTGAAAATCTACAATCGAATTACTACCGTTTATCGAGTAACTTTCGTTTGTTACGCCTCAGCTCAAAATTAACCATGCAAATCTTTAAAAAAATATCACAAAAACAAAGAAAACTCACAAGTGACAAAAATGTTGTTTTCCATGTGATTTATAAAATCTTATAAATCTTAATGACGTATAAAAACAAAAGTCATCTATTCAAATTAGGTTGAGAAATAGCACATTTTTGAACGCCCACATAAATCTTTCACATCGTCCGTCACCTACTATCGAATTTCAAATAACGGGTTCGCCGTATGTTCGCAGCCCGTCGGTGCGCGAGGTGTACGGCAGCTCGCACCCGCAGCGCGCGCACAGACACAAGCTGCACAAGGCGCACGCCGCGCACGGCTCGCCGCAGCCCGCGCACGCCGCGTACGTCCCGCAGCCCGCGCACTCGCCGCACGCCGCGCACGCGCCGCTCGCGCCGCACGCCGCGCCGCAGCCCGCGCACACGGCACACCGACACTCGCCCGCTGACAACTAAACTGACCCACAGATGGCGGTAGCGGCGACTGGGATGCATACGGTTACACATTCTCTTCATTTTTCTCAACATTGAATTCATCAATTGAAATAAAAATTTGAACCATGCTTCCGTGGAAATAATGTAGCAAGGGTATTTTAGCGTGTTGTTGAAGGTTCAACTTTCGACGATGAACTGAACGTTGCAAACTCAGCGACACGCTCGATGAACCTTTTGACATTTAAAATTATCAACGTAGCATAATTTATACAGGGTGACTGATCATAAGTGCCCGATACTTAAAGACGTGATTATACTCATGATAACAAACAACTTTCCCAAAGAAACATTTTTTTGTATACCTTCTCGTTCACTTTTGTCCCAATAATACAAAAGCCGTATGAAATTCTTGCTCGCGCGTTTGTGACCTATCAGCTGTTGGCCGCGTGACGCCGTTCTTGTGAAGTTTCGTGAAGAGGTTTCTTTGGGAAAGTTGTTTGTTAGCATAAGTACAATCACGTATTTATGTATCTGTCACCCTATATTCATTTCAGACAAAGGGAGAAGTCTGTCAGTTTGGTTTCTGTACTAGCTATTTATAGCATCAGTGATTTCATCTTTATAGATGACCAGTGTCACCTTATATCTTGACGTTGGCAAAATCATAGAACAAGAAATGATGAAGCCATGTAACGGTACAAATGGATCTGAATTTTCTTGGGGTTGTATTTTACCCAAATTTAACACATTTTCTTGTTTTGAAAGAGAGAGACATCAATAATTTGACTTTTAATTGGTGTTGGAAAGAATCAGAACCATAGTAATAAATCTGTATTGTTTCTGCGTTTGATAGACAACTTTTGATAAACTTTTTGTTTGAATTCTGAAGATTCCTGTTAACGTTATATTTTATTAGTTTCTTCAAATTGACTTTATCTTTGTTGAGCGACAAGTTTAGTTCTTTTTGACGCAATGTATTGTCGCATTTTGTAAATCTTTTTTTTCGAATCAGAAAGATTTTGTACCTTTTAAGTAGTATAATATTATGATTGAGTTTTCGCTATGTTTAGTTTTATGTAGAACGAAATAAAGAACACCTATTAAGGTAATTTTGCACGGGATATGCAGACTATTCTCTACATATCAATTTATTTTTCATTCTCTCTGTAGAATTATTTCTTAGTGCTTTGATTAGTCTCTTTTGTGATTATTTTTTAGACATTAATCGACTTAAAGTTTTTTGGTTTTTCCTAATTTAAAATGTGTAACCTGTAACTGGCGAGTAAATAAAACTGAACGGGAATTTCCGCGTATTTATTGCCAAAATGTGTTTAGCGGTATTTTCGAGGTCTCGAAGGTGTCTTGCCAAATCTAGAATATTCTCTTACTAAAAGATGATTGCTTAAAGATGCCTAAGTAAATCTATTGATTTGTTTCTCCGTTCATTTTATTTGTTGGCAAGCCGCTGCCGCAACAAAAGGACTCGTGATACGTCGCCTTGTATTGAACTTTATTTTCGTCTAATGAATTGGGACGTAGAAATTAGTGAAATGTATTAAATTGTAGGACATAATATTTCATGTTGATGATGCCCGCGCCACTCGGTGTTAAACCTCTTTTGATTGGACTCTGCACATGTTTGCCACGATGAAATGGCGGAAATTCTGAAAATGGCGCCCGAATCAAATATGGCGGATATGAATTTCGTTTTCTTAATGAACTACCCGACTTAGTGGGCATGTGTACGCTCTTGGAACATGGCATTAGGATAATTTGTTTGATTTCCACGATGATTCCTTGTTCTAGCATTAAATAATTGAATAATAACACATTATCATCGTGGTTATGTGTGCTTTGTCCAACATTCCATACGCTGTACCCGCCCACCTGACAATCGTTCAATGTATTAGAAATAGTCTAAAAAACAAGATAAAAGTACCCTGTCACACTCAGTGGCGTTACTAGGCATCTGACTATATGCCCCAAGTTTTTGACACCACTCATCACACCAGATTTTTATTGTGAACTATCTCAGTTATGATGAATACAATGTTTTCTAGCGACGCCACTGCTCACACAAGATTTATATAATAAGTAGATTAATCTTCGTATAATATCGGTTTTTCTTACATCACCAAAATTTTGATTATAAAAAAAATTACTTCAGTGTCAAGACTCTTTGAAAAACTGGCATTGCGTCAAGTTCCTTAGTTATTCTTTTAGGAACACATAATGCACTCTTTTTTTAAGAATAGCTTTCCTTGAAAAGTTCTGATATCGTGAATAAGATAATGTTTAATTATAAACTCATTAGTATTCGTAAGTACTTATAAGTTTTCCGGAAAATTTGTTAAGTGTAAAATAGTTGTAGAAATGGACTGATAAATATGTACGAAGTGTCCATTTATTTATTTGTCGATTTCAATATAACTTTTCATTATTTAAATACAATATCAACAGTTTCCATAGATCTTAGAAGTCTGTTCAAACAGATCAAATATTGATTTCTTTTGATAGGCATTAGTTCACAAAATATTATAAGATAGACTTTAGACTAAGGTCCATCTGCCATTGGGACGTGTTGAAAACCTTGTTGTATGCAGCTAACAGAAGGAACGAAGTTCCATAGACAAGTAGATTGTCATGTGTCAAATGTGACAGGTCTTAATGGCTCATGGCTGTATTTTACCTCCGTTTCCCACTTTTTTTGTTTGTTTTTTATCATAAACTGTTCTGCACAAAGTTTGAACGGTGCTGGACGCTTTCAAATCGCTCATTCCTTCAAATAAAGTAATTATTTTTATTTATTTCTTTTGTTTTATTTTTCTCCTGTTTTTGAGTTGATGTTTAGACTTAATAAACTATTTTTAGACATATTATTGATGTTAGTTGTAAAGAACCAATTTATCACTTGTGTGAGATAATAAAGTAGTGAATTCTCTTATGTAAGGGTTTCATTTCATGCAATCTTACTGTGTAACATATTTTCATAATTATATATTAAGTAATTGTATGTTCATGTATATCGAAATATAATGTTTTAAGAGTATTCTTAGCTAATCTCAGAAACCATCGAGTTCTGAAGCCTTTCGAATAAAATATTGACAACTGGTTTAAAGTTGTCTAACTTAAGAATTCCTCAGTTGCCTAGGTCTCGCATGTGTACCATTTACAGTCACGAGTACCAATATGTAAACACTTAACAACGTTAAAAAGTGTTCGTCTCCTACTGTTCCGATTAAAATTTCATGTTGTTACGAACATAGTATTTTGGAACTCATCTATATATATAAAAGGAGAACTGACTGACTGACATATCAACGTACAGCCGAAACTACTGGGGCTAGGAATGTGAAATTTTATACACGGCTTCCTATTATAATGTAGGGGAGCACTAAGAAGGGGTTTTTGGAAATTTAACCTTTAAGGGGGTGAAAAGGGGGAATTTTGTTTGTATGGAAAATCTTATGAATTTTTTAGAGGAAAGTACGTAACCCACGCGAACGAAGTCGCGGGCAAAGTGCTAGTAATTTTATGAAAAAGATCCTATCTCCCAAGTTACAATCGTTATTTCTCGTGAAAAATGCTTTCAAATTCAGGAAAGTGTATACATATTGGTGCTCGTGACTGTACAGACCTTTTCGCATATATTTTTACCCCTGACTTGTATCACTGCTTAAATAAAAAAAACGGCTAAGCGCGAGTCGGACTCGCGCATGAAAGGTCCCGTACCATCGTAGTAGGGAAGCACCCTTTAATTTTTAATTTATTTTTATTTTTGTTGTTATAGCGACAACAGAAATACACTCTGTGAAAATTTCAACTGTCTACCTAAAACGGATCATGAGATACAGCCCGCTGTCAGACAGACGGACGGACAGCAGCGGAGGCTTAGTAATAGGGTCCCGATGGTTACTTCCTTTGGGTACGGAACCCTAAAAAGTGGTATTGATTCTCGCTACAATAAGGTTGCTGGTGGGTTGCTGTTTGTAACAAATGCCAGACGTAAAATATCCTGGAAAAATGTAGCCACATTCATTGAGACTGGAAAATACGTATGATAGGTCCGCAAAAAATACAAGTTATATAAAATAATAAAGAGTTTATTAAGAAAGTTAAGCAATTAAATGAAAAACCAATATTCAATAACCCAATTCCAAATTAAACGTTATTAATTTAAACGCAATCTTAGCAACTACGACAAAGTAAAAAAAGAAACCTTTACCCCAATAAGATAATATTCAAAAACGAATAATATACAAAATTAGAATTACAAAATTATTAAGATTCTTTTAAAGTTGTATCGGCTTTGCTGCCATCTTTACTGGCGTCCGCCATCTTGTTGTGGACGCCATTTCGCTGTCAGAGACACATGCGGCAGATATCCTCGTTGATCTTCAACATTTGGTCGATGAAGGCCTGGTTGGCCATCACTTGGGCAAGCTGGCAGATGATGGTCTGCAGCTCACCTTGTTTGTAATTCATCTTGGTGTTGCAGAGCTGGATTTCTTCTGATATAGCGTCAGGAATCTGTGGCAAAGAAGAGCGATGTTATTTTCAAAACTAATGTGCTGTTACATGTTATGTTTTCCGGATTACGATTTTATCTGACTATACAAGTAGGTCTGCTTTAAATATAGCGTTATTACTGCAAGGCCATTTAAAATAATTCACTATGATTACCGTACCAAAGACAACCTCTAATCAACTATTTAACTATGCTAATAACTAATAGGCTTGTGGCTACATTTGAAATTCAAGACGAATACTAGAAATGAAAGGTTCCAGTCGGTATGTAAGTGCTGTATAATGGGCCTTGATTATAGGCCCGACGAGGGAAAGGCCGCAGTTGCTAAAGGCCATCACACACGGGGACGGCACAGCAAGTCATTTTATCGTTACCCAACGTAAATTCATACGTAACTGGTCGTAACAAGATATAGATTCCAATCTTCAATGCTGGGATATCCCCTTTAATGCCATCAGGTAGATATCTAAACATTGAAATTTAAATTAACAGTCCGTATCCGTATGCATCAATTATTCATACAGATACGTAGCAAGGCAACAACCCATTAATTTTAAATACATGTCTTTTACATTTTAAATAAACGGACCCTTCACGAAGCCGTCTGACCCATCACCAAGATTTCTGTTATCAAACTAAGTACTTAACTCTACACAAAAATTATTGCTGGGGAACGACTTTTTTTTGGTGTGAAATGTGTGTAATGGAGGAATAAGAACATTCGCCAGGAGAAAGAATATCATCCTCCTACCTCTTCCATATTAAAGAATACGAAGTTATAGTGGTCTAGCATCTGGCCTGGTTGCTAAAATACCGACTTATCTTAATTTATAGGCATTTTAGGTATTCTGGCTCCTCACGTGCCCGCGAAACGAAATATTCAATATTTTTACACGCTCGGTACACGTAACGCACGTGTACCGAGCGTGTGCCGTGTACACGTGCGTTCTTTCAGAACATCCTCAAACGTCCCACAATGTAGTCAAAGGTTAAATTTAAATCGTTAGCTTTGTTTACACGAATTTAGCTCCCATTGTTTCTGCAATGTTCTACAGCTGAGAATCTCAGGTAGCTCAAGTGATCGCTTGCGACCGGAAAGCTATTACTTAGAGTCGCTTCGTAACCTTCACGGTCGGTCACAGCGGCTCTGTTTAAGATTCGATAACAGATGATTATTTGAACAGAATAAAAACATTATCTAGTGCACTGATCTATGAGCCTAATTGTTTAAGTACGAGTTCGGAGCGTGTGATATTAGCTTGTATTTATATTTTTTGAGTTTTGGGCTAAACATAACATTTGAACTTTTTGCCATCGCCATTTAAATGTGTTAACTGCCAGTCTACCAAAATATTAAAAAAAATGAAGTCTATTCTAAAAGTTACCTTCGGAAGGCGGGACTGGGCCTAATTTTTATCTTATCTCATCCTATAGCCCGCTTAGCTCAAGATCTTAACTAGGTATCTGCGGAAGACGTCTCCTGATAAACTTAACTTGAAATAAGACGAAGCTTCTTGGTCTAGAGTTCATGCCACTACTTCCATAGTTCTTTTTTAGAATAGCGACAATGTAGGCGAGACCATCCACTGCTGCCCACGGCCACAATACGCATAAAACAAATGGCGGCAAACCTCTCCATACCCTAACCACTAACTCTCCATTCTGCAGAGTAGTGGCGGGTCGAGTTAGTATCTACTAGCTCCAATCGATGGGTACTCACGTTATTAGGATCAGCGAAGGTGCTAAACTTGTACTTGGTCTTCCGCTTGTCCGGCCCGTTGTTGAGGAAGAGCGTGAACTGCGAGTCTTTGATGGTGGCCCCGACCGGGAAGTACAGGCCGGCTATCAAGTGACCCTTCTGATCGCGGGAGAGGAGACTCCTGAAATAAGGAACGGGGTAATTAGTTATAATTGTAAATGTGTCTTAGAAGAATTAGCCAATAAAAATCATAATTATAAAGTACCCATAGAATCTAAGTTCTTTTTATGTGGAGAATATTAATTAACTTTCGAGGATTTTTTTTTGCCTTAGAAACCTGGACACCACACTTTTAGATAAAACTAGGAAGTCCTTAAAAGGAAAACTCGCATCTGGAAAATTTTAAATGTAGCCACAAACGGCACGGGAAATAGGACCACTTAAGTAGGTAGTCGATATTGGAATGTAGCCAATAAAGCAAAGAACTACCAGAGTCGTTACAAGATTGAACAGACAGACAATGTCAATGATCTTGAATCTAGGATGATTAATGACAATGATAACGTGGACAATTAGTTTCTGATTTGTTCTGGTTTATGTTCTGGCATCTGATAAATATGTAAGCAAATGTGGACTGCTGGTCAATGCGCATGTAACTCAGGAGTCAGTAGTAATCGGCCATAAAAAATTGGCCTCCTCTGCATTTTAAAGCTATATGGCTAGAAAAGGTGACTTCTGAGAGGACGACTAAAAGAGAAGTAGGGAAGACGGAGACATGCTGCACTGAATAAATTGAAATAAATTAGGATATACCTAGATGATAAATGGAACGGATGATGATGCTTCCAAAATAGTTAAGGAAAGAACGTACAGTAGGAAAAACGATTTACAGAATATGAAATACTTAATGCAATCTATTATCAATTATCACCTAAAGTTGTAGACGAGGTTCCTCCTCTCGGTGACGTTGACCCCGTCCAGGTAGGGCCTGGCTGCGAAGACTAGCGACGTCTGGCACTTGACGGCCTCGCCGCGGGTCTCACGCTCGTGCCACTCGATGTAGCCCGCGTTCAGCACGTTGAACGAGTAGCTGTACTCCTTGCGGCAGTGCGGCTCATCTGATTGTACGAACCAACCTGGAGAGAACGACAAGTTTAGAAGTTGATATATTAATAATATAATGATATTTGCCATGTTCCTTTGGATTCATGATTTCTAGAAGCAGTTTTTATAAAGTGTTGGTGTAACTCACCGGTGTGCGGATAATTCCGGTCTTGCATGACGGTGACGATCCTAGGCACGTGGTAGCCGGGGTCGGCCAGCATGACGCCAGGCCGGCCGTCCACGCGGATCTGTATGCCCACCATGACGTGCTCCTTCTCCGCGGACAGCACGGCGGCCGGCCCGTCGCCGCACGTCACGTACTCGCGTACGTCCACCACTGCCTCCTCGCACGACAGTAGCGCCGTGGCGCGGTTGATGCCGGGGAAGTCCCGCTCCAGGCCGCGCCAGCGCCGCACCAGCTCGAGTCCGAGCCCCACGCACGTGTGCTTGCGCGCGCGGATGGGCGGCGAGTACCGGTCGTACACCTGGCCGAGAGGGTCACCTTCGCGCTCCCACGCCTCGAACAGCGAGATGAAGTTGCTGACGGAGTCGTAGTTGTCAGTGAGCAGCAGGCGGCGCAGCACGGCTTCGGCGCGCGTGGCGAGCTCCTCGTGGCGCGCGATGGACAGTGCGAGCGGGCGCCGCGCCGGGCCCCAGTGCGCGCGCGGCAGCGGCGGTTTGGTCAGGTCCCGACCCGGCCGGGTCACGTCTTCTGTCCGGTGCCCCGGCCCGCCCGCCGGCCCGCCGGCGTCGGCCGAGGGCTCCGCCCCCGAGCTGAGTCAACTCGGCCACTCGGCGCCCCACCGGCCCACGCCGGGTCCAGCCGGCTCGGCCTCCGCCCCCCGCTCATACAGGCCTTCATCCCGGCCTCGATCCGTAGCGACCTCGACGCTCTTGACGAGCGCCTCACGCTGCTTCTCTAACAACACTGATGATGGTCTTTCACGCTCTGGAATAGAATTAATGAGAGATTAGAATTATTTCAATTAGATATATTACAACAAATCAGTTATAAATACGAACCATACAGTTTTTAGCTATGTTAAGACAAGATGCGTGTACATGTTCCGATATTGTAAATGCTGGCATTGATTGAAATAAACAATATTTGGCGTCTGTTTCATGATCACGGTTTACGATCGATGCTTCAAAGATGAATCTCTAAAATATTTCATGATAATGAATGCATCGACGCTTTTAACTCTCTGCGTAATCCTACAATTTGTTGCGGCTTCTAGTTACGAGTAAAAATAGTCTCATCTTCATGTCAGTGTGTTATCGTAGTAAGAAGAACCGTGTTATCAATCATTGTCAAGTATGAACATGATCTCGTTTGATAAGTGATACGATATCATTTCGCGTAAGGCTTCTCAGATATATTACTAATTGAGTTATCACTTGTTTACAGAAGGCCTACTTAACTTAGATTTACTTAACTTGAATATACCCAACAGTGGGTGATTTCGGACTGATACGATGATTCAGGAATATTAATTTAGCTTTGAAGTTTCTTCAGATATAATATAATAATGGTCCAGATAAAATACTTGGTTGTCAATAAGGTCGTTTTTCTGAATTCAACAAACGCCGTGATGTTTGAAATAACCGGCGAAGCATGTGCAATTTAATCGTCACACGTGTGATACGGATAACACGAGTCGAACTAATCGGTTTAATTCTAAACAGAAACTATCGGGGTGTGAGCGCTAAGCCACGGTTAGCACACGTGTAACGTATGTTTAGGGTAGCATAATGAAACCTTACAGAAGGCACAATGTGAAGGAAACCAGGATCGAAAGACAGACTACGGCAAACGGCTCGCTTATATTGAAAATAGAAAACAATAACGTATTTTTTCATATTTTCTCATCTAGTGTAACAAACAACAGTCAGTATTTAAGCCAAGTCGGTGGTCCATGGGCTGCATAAAACTCTGACACCAGGTTAGGCACTCACCAAACGAAAAAAAAAAAAGTAGTTACACAAAGGACCAAGTCATCTCCCCAGCTCTTCGTTTCGAGTTTCGTATGATTTGTAGTACGTACTAGTTAGTTTCGTAATTAACAAAGTCATTTTAATCACGTCAGCATTGTCTATAGGTCTCATTATCATTCGATTTAGGAAAAGAGGACAAACCACAATCAAATCTGTATCTTGTTCTTGACCTGGTTAACTATTCTTTTAACTGAGATAAGCTAATGATGCCACCTATTACGTATAATTAGTAATTACGCATAGTTGTTATTGATGACAACTCGCTGGCACTAATGTTTTGTTTTTGTCGATACGTCATTGTATCGAGAAGATGAGATGCTTCAAATAAGATCAAAACATTCGTTGGCTCTTGCCAGTCATTCCCTACGCATCATTGTAGAAAACGAATTAACTTTCAATGATAATATAACCTATGGACTCTATTCGAAATAAAAGTTGTATTAATAATCTCATTTTTATTAGCACCCATCATAACGCTAATCTTTGTACCACAACCAAATATGGCAGATTTTCACACTTTTTTAGTAATATTGTAAGCTGTCTTCAATCTCAAAGATGTTTGTCGTTCGTTTTAAGGAAAACAAACAAACATTATCATAGAAGTTCAGCTAATCTATTCGCTGATGTGATGCTGTCAATATTTACAAGTGGATCTCTGAAACATCTGATAAGCTACAAAAGATAATGATAGCTCTTTGTTCGGTAGAGGTTAAAGTTCAGACATCCATGATTTTTAGACTTCAAACACTCGAGTCGAACTCTTCATCTAGGTACCGAAAACCAGTACGGTACCTAGCAGCATTAACGTTAACATTGAAGTTCTAAATATACCACAATTGTGACGTTGTAACCATGCGCTCGGGCCGACCGTGGTGCAAGAACAAAGTGGTCTGTTCCAACCCGCTCCGGCCATGAACTGGCATTGCCATGCCAATCGGAAATGCTCGGAATTTTTCGGGAATAACGAAAATATTTAACACATCGTTCATGTATTGTCCCAGTTTGAGTTCACAATGTTTTCTGTCATTAACTTTGTTACTCATAAATGAATCACCGGTTCGGGAGTTTCTGACGTTGTTGGGTTTTTATACGAGTCTTTGTCACATAACTATCCATTGTCGTACATTTTCTTCGAAATATAACAAACAAACAATACAAGTAAGTCAAGTTCTAAACAAAAACTTTTCTTGAGAAAATTCAAATTGTTTTATTAGGTCAATGCAAAGTTGAACCTCGAAGTAAAGTTCATTCCCCTGGTTTGAAAGGTTAAATGTTTTTATGTATTACACAATGGGATCAACAGCGCTTTCATACATAGTCTATCTTAATGTCAACGTAAATCGTCTGGAGATCAAAAGGTTACGAACTCCAGACCTTTTTATTCCGATAATTTGGAAAAAATGGCACGCGTCAATCTTAATGTTTATACTGGCATAAAAAGATAAAGGTGGCTTTGAAATGTGGGTGAAAGTGACTGATTGATGTTAGGGACAGCCCAAAGATTTCTCGAAATTTAGTATATTACAATTCCATATTCAGTCAAACAATTTTCTTCTTTTAAAATGGCTTCTGCCAGGAAATATGCCATGGTAGCGCGGCTATCGTATACCAGACCAACACTAAATCTAATAAATAGAGTTCATTATCTTCTACTTTATTTCCCACTACTCCATTTTCCCGCCAGAATAGCCAATTATTATAATAAATGAACCCGCAGCGCCAGTACAAAATACATTCTACATTCTCCTTTATTGGGTCAACTAGCTAACGTCAACGGCCAATAGCCCCCGGCCCTTCGGCCAATGATGGCCAATCTGTGGGTAATAAGGGGGGCCTATACGATGAAAACTATATGTAGGTATACCTCATGCCACGTAATTGTATGGCTTCTTAGGACTACTTTCGCGCACTTGTGTGTTCAGCGTTGACATAAGGTGATAATGTTATTTGATGGTTCATTAAGAGGCACTACTCTATACTTTTTGTTGTGTCTGACTATTTTTCCTCTACACGGCATATACAAGGTGTAAACGGACCCTTCACGAAGCCAGCAAACAAACATTCTATACATGAAACTAAGTAACTCTACGCAAAAAATATTGCTGGGAAACGACTTTTTTTTGGGGTAAAACATCACGGTTAATGATAGGACTCAATTTAACTCACTCAAAACATTGTGCTAATGTATGCATTGAATAGAACAGAAGGTATTTACAGTTAAGTTATAACATTAAGAACTGCTGTTTAAAAAAAACTTGTGGAAAAGTTGGGACTTTGACCAGGTTGTAGGGAGTAGGTATGGTCCAGGACAAAAAAAAATCGCAATGACGCGGAGAACAAGTGCCTTTCGGCTTCGTTAAGGGTCTTTTTACAGATTATCGTATAGTTGAGGATTTTCAATACTATATTATTTCGATGCGATGGGTACACTAATCAATTGATCATATAAAATCAAAGATGTGTTATAGTCAGCGAAAAGTGTCTTGCCATTTATTTTTCCAAAAAGTAACCAATTAATGGACAACAGCAATTTAAAATGAAGTAATTAATGGGTCATGGAGACAATGAACTAAATGGTACTAATTGCTGAAGTAACATTGAACATAAACGATCGATAGGGGTACCTTTAACTACGGCTACTACCCTTGGTATGTCACAGGTCACAGGTCAGGGCTCTGATAAAGTATTAACTAAATGAAAAGTTTGTAATTATGATAGCTGACTGAATGGCGTCGTGTTGTGGTTATACACTAGAGGTGAAACACTACTTAGATTTCGACGAAAACTATTTTGAATAATGAATATTTTGTAACACTTAATGGGAAGGAGAAAAATTCAAAAACAACATAACGCCTGTGATCTCCGAAGGGTTAGGCAGAGGTGTACCGTAGTAAGCCCACATTTCACACGTCATGTTTAGGGTCGTCATGTGTATTAGGGGTTGAGCCTTTCCAGCTGCTACTGAGAAGTCCCTGAATAAAAACTCAATAACATTTCGCCCGACCTGGGAATCGAACCCAAGACGTCATGCTCAGTTGTAGCTCTTGCGACCATTACACCAACTACAAGACCAAGAAGGTGTGTAGTCAATCCGGCTAAAGGAAATAGCACACACATATCCACTCAGAAAGTGATCGCCCTCGTGTGTTTCGTTGTACCGAGGCGAGGCGATTACGATACTATTCGATTCGTGCGTCGCAGTAGGGAGTTTCATACAAAGAATACTGTAATAATGGCTCGAGTTGTTACAGTGGCGATCCCTTTCCGAGCTGATATGTGTGCTGTGAACTTAAGGCTACACGTGCATTTAAAAACTCTTCACGAGGAACAAATATTTCTAAGTCAGCGTGGGTGTTTTGTTTTGTTGCAATGAATCAAACTATAAAAATGTTGAATCACTGAAAACTTTCAGTTACTCACGAGTGTTTCAGTGTAAACAAAGCCATGGGCAGTTAGATTGTTTACTTTTTACTTCGCAGTATTTGCCGACTTGTAGACATGCAGATTCTTTGTAACGTGATTCATTCATAGATAATTACGACTAAAGAACTAGTTGTTATTGAAACTACTTACTATGCTAGGCGAATGAGAGTTTTTTTTTCTTTTTTATTTCATTGTGTAAACCTGAAGCATTTGACAGGTTAAAGAAAAAAGGTTGTAGCCAAGGCCTAGCCACTTAAGGGCGCGCAAGGCTCAAATATAGAGTTGTGGATATTCTGTTCTAGCAATAGAGTAAATTAGGTATTTCAAATCGATAGATCGTTTTCAAAATAGCTCATTGCATCTGTTACATTCAATAATCTCAAACATAAAAGCATCATGAAATAAATCATGATTTTATGATCCATTTAATGTTAAATCCAGGTGTTTTGCAAACTACCCTCCAATTTATGACGTCAGCTTTAAATGTAGTCATGGGCAATTCCATTAGATGTTATCTTTTTTATTATTTTATCTTATCTTAATACTGTGTTCAATAAAAAGAGATAGTCAATTAATACGCCTTCAATTTGCTAAGCTAATAATATCTTTATCTTCCCCTAAATCAATTTATTGTTCATCATTATATTGGTATAGATATCAACAGGAATTAAAAAACGAGATAAAATTTCGTCATTTCTGCAAATCTCACGTGTCAAGACACTTGTATTAATTTGGTTACTATAAGAGGGAGTTAAGGGCTGATTGTTCGATAGCAAGGCGCGGTGATGGCAGGTGGAGTAAAGCTGTGACCAAGTGGCGTCCAAGGAATGGAAAGAGTAGTGTTGAGATGGGCAGACGACATTGTTGCCATTGCGGGAATAAGGTGGATGAGAGTGGCACAAGAGCGTGGAGCTTGGCACAAGCGAAGCGAGGCCTGTACGTACCTAGCAGTGGGTGAAGTCGGGCTCTGGATGATGATGATGATGATGTTCGATAGCTGATACTTTCATATGAAGAATAAAATGATAATAGACATATTTTTTGAACAAAAAGCTGCCAAAACCGCCATATTCTCGCCATGCTTCAGATAAATGTTAACTGATGATAGAAAAATCGGCTCTCAATCTGTCTTTTAAACTCAGAGGATCAGTCCCCGTATTCACTAACGCATCGATTCAATTTCGATTCGTATCGTATGTCTATCTCGCTCACGTACGTAATGCCAACAAAAGATAGACATATGAACTCTCGAATCGAAATCGAATCGAAGTGTTTGTGAATAAAGGCGCTGATCGGAATAACAGTGGTAAAAATAAAAGACTGGCCGTTAATTTATCGGTGGGTACGCTTTGGGGATCCGGCTGGAACACGGATAACAACATTAAAAAACTAAGTTACGAATTTCTGAATAAATTGATGCAGGTAGATATTTTTCTGTCCCCCTTTAAAAGTTTACATACTGTTCCATTAAATGAAGCGACCTCCTGGGAAAATTGCTCGCAATATGTCAATGTATCGGTGTTACCTTCACATAAATGATATAGATCACGCAATAACTCGTGAAGGGACGCAACGTTTGCTTAATAGCGAAAAGGAAAGGATGGGCCTTGAGCAAGTAGGTTAACATACCATAGAGGGAAGTACAGACTCGTTGTGATCTTGACAAAAAAAGTGACGACCTTAATTGTCTTTTATTTTAAGAAATAAATTTAATTAAATCAAGTCCGTCCAAAGGTTGTAGTTTATGAGACTGTCAACTATTCTTATTTTGTACTAGCTGTTGCTCGAATTATTAGAAAAAATAAAACTTCCCTTTTTTAATCGGAAATCGTTACCAATTTGAAGGGTTTTTTTTCACGGATCCCTTGTTCTAAAATAAAATGGAAATCTTGTTTTAAAATAAAAGTAGCCTTAGTTACTCCTTATAACATCAGCTATCTGCCAGTAAAAGTCTCGCCATCGTCGTCTGTTTGTCCCGCCAGATTAGCCGGATCAAACAGACAGACAGACAAAAATTGAAATTGAAAAAAATGTGTTTTTGTTCTAAGTGCCGAATATATTTTCATATGCATTCAGTAAAAAGCTGTTACTTTGATATTACAAACAGACACTTCAATTTTATTTGTTTATATAGAATCATAGATTTTGTACGATGAAGAATATTGTCTACATTAAGTAGATAGAAGACCGGGGCTGCGGGACTGTTCGAAAGAGATACCGTGGCCCTGGAACACAAAGGGCAATGAAGGAACATGGATGGGTTTTAGTCAGTAAGAGTCTGACACTCCCTCCCACTCCACCCAGAGCGGGAGAAGTCATTTGATGATTTCCCATCCGTAAAAAAAAAAAAAAAAAAAAAAAAAAAAAAAAAAAAAAAAAAAAAGTAGATAGAAGACTCTTCAATGTAAATCTCCCACACGAGTACCCACAAAATGTTGTTTTCTACTGTCCAAATACATCAGCAGACGTACTAATGAGATTGAAATCAAACTGCTATTTACTTATTTGATTATTCCTAATTAGCCCAACTACAACAAACAGTTCGTCTATTTACTATCCTCGCTATGTAACCTCATTTACAAAGGCATTTAGGAAGCGATAGGAGTTCGGACGAGGTCGTACGAGTTCGCAACCGGCTGCAGTGCGCTAGATTTTGCCGCACGTGATCGCAGTTGCGGCCTTCCTAAATCACGTTACGGTAATGTGCGTAAGTACAAGACTATGGACCCTGAGGGGAGTGGGTGTTTTGTACAACACTATGAATACAGCTCGAAACGTGCAAGCACAGTTCAGCATGAGGAAAATGTATTTACGAAGTTTAAGGCGGGAATTACACAGAAACGGCGTAAGGTGAAGGTACGGCGCAGGCATAAAAGGAAAAAAAGATAATATTTTAAAAGTTTCTTCTTCATATTAACATATTAAGCGCTTTCTTTCAACTCATGCTGGTATTCAATTGCATCGAGATTCTGTTCCAGTTTTCGTATCTGACTGAAAGCGAAAACTGTAGAAATACTTATAGTTTAAAAAAAATTGGGCCTTGCATTTGAAAAGAACAATTCCTTATATGTAAGCATTATATCGTTATTGCAATTACAATCTAAAGCCAAGCAGAACGAGGAAGAGAATGGTTCTGTTGTGTATGCAACTTGTAATGGTCGTATACAGAAAAATAACTAGGAATCTGGAAAACCCTCGGTTGATTTTGCATGCAACAGTTTACTGCAATATTGTTTAACATTAAATGCCTGTCATAAGCCGCTCCTACAAGGACACGTCGTGCGGGTGATGTTCAAGGAAAATTCAACCAAGCTCTGATTACGGATTCAATTAAAATAGACGTTTTCCGAAACGACGCAATTACGCGGCTTTTATCCGATTTCAGAACGAAATAAGTATCTAATAGGGAAAACGTTGGGGAAAACCTTTGATTTTTATTTTTATATCAGTGGCTTTTGTTATCTATCCTTATAAAGAGTAAACATTAATTTTCTTTTATCTATATTGAAAATCTTTGAAATTGATTTTTGATATTCTGAATATTTTTAATAGGCTCGTCCCCTACAACGTGGTAATAATAACAAAATTGGCGAAACGTGGGTGTAGCATACATCTGCCTACCGCTTTGAGTATACAAGCGACATGTTTGATATAATAGAGTGGGTTATCAGAATATTGAAGTCCAATTCCCAAGGGTTGAGAGAAGGTGGCTAATGGTATATTACCAACGAATGCGTAGGCGTGTGACCTTTCAGACAACGGCGCGTCGTCGCTGCGTCATCCGGGGGCGTTTATCGTGAACAATAACTGACTGCTCATTACTGCTGACATAAAAACTATTTTATTACGCGTTCCAGAGAACTGCTCAACGTGTGCAACAAAACTGTTGCTTTGAACTTTGAAGTCTCTTTTATTGAGATGTCTGGAAGGTATTTCGGCAGGAATGTCCTGGATTGATTTGAACGCTGAATCTGCTTCAATTTAATAGAGAAACAATTTCTTGACTCCTATCAAACGCCTAAACTGCCTCGTTGGTCTCAAGTCTTACTTCTGAGCTTCTGACTCTTCCCAGGTGTTATTAGATTTTTTAATCAGGAATTTTCAGTAGGACCCCGGAGTCGGAATGTTTGCTTGGATAGTGGCAATTTAAACGTAACTTGCGACATGTGGGTGTCCTAAAGGTAACCGTTAGCGGCTCTGGAAAAGGTAAAATGGGGCCTTGGTTTAAGACAATTTAAGCTGGATATTATGAAAGAGAGAAGAAAATCTAATCTTTATCCGAAAACGGAACCCTTGGGATTGCTTAGTTCTTAGTTCTTCAGTAGAACGCCCTAACAACAAACAGCCCGTTATGTTTTGCGTGCAGAGACAACGTAAAGTAAACTGGGTCGAGTTTCTCTGCAAATTGCATCCAAACACCTACATGTGGGCCTTTGTTGACTGCTTGTTACAAGCGGATTTTATTCCTCAAAGTGTTATCGCAGGAGTAAAGTAAAACGTTTTTGGATTTAAGGTTCTGTTTACTTCATATTTTAGGAAATAATAGAAAACTGTTCCGATTATCTATGGTAGAGCTAGTTCCCAATTGTGATAGACTGTATTAAAAAAACAACGTCCTGTTGTTTTTTTCTAAATAAACATGTTTTCTACCTCTCTTTGTTTACTTATGCTCATTAAAGTTAGACGTAAGTCTCACCTGATCTTAAGGTTTACAAAACAGCTGTTGTAAGATTTTTATGCGAAATAGTGAGTAACAGAATGCAAATACAGAAAGTAACAAATACTTTGAATGGCTGGCTAAACCAGTCTCACATATAGCTAAGGAATATTAACTTAATAAATTATTTGGTGCGATCGCTACCTGGTTTTTTTTTTTTTTTTTGCGATTAATCTTTTAAAACAAACGCAGTCACGTTCAGGCTTCGATAAATAATTTCAAAAAGATTTCAACAAAAAAGTCAAATAATAAAGAAACTCTGTTCCCGGTGAGCTACTATTTTTTATATTTTTAAATGTTTTTTTTTATATGACTTTGTATGGGAATATTTAAAAATGTAAATAGTATGTTAGAGAAGTGAATAAAAAAAAAAAAAAAATGATCATTTTTCTAAAAGGAAAAATAGTAATTGAAACAATGAGGCAGATTGACGTATGTTCGAGATTCGTCACGTTTGTGGAGGGAAAGTAATACACGTAATATAATGACACGTAGGACAATAGGACTCACATTAAAGTCATTACATGTGTCCATTGTTTAAGGACAAACTGAAAACCTAATCAATAATAAAATTCATAGTTACGGTTTTTTATTTTGAAACATTACCAGCTGATGAAATAAAATCGATTAGAGCATTGGTTAATTAAATAAATAATAAATAAATTTAAATCATTTTAAAATTGTTTAAAAAATTAAATTAATTAATAATTTTTAAATTGTCAATGGTAAAAAATCTAAAAATGTACACAGTTATGCAAGAAAAATATTTTTAATTAACAATTCCAGCCAGTCTTCGAAAACAATATGTTTGCAGAGAATTCCTGGAATAGCCAGTATTTATAAAGAATATGTTACTTATTCGCGGAATTTCCGACACGACACATCACTAACGAAAAACAATACCAATAAAATCGTTAAAACAGTAATCACTTTCATCGCTCCACCGTTAATAACTAGTAAACAGCTTCTTTTGTTTTAGCCACATCATTACGCATTTCGATTTGAAAAAAGAACACCATACGGTGCTTTGTTTACGTTTGTAATACAGCCTATCAACTGACATTTACACAGATATACAACATGTACACGCTCTTTGTCCTAAAATGGTGCTTCAATCACTGAATTTTTGACTTAAAACGCTTAAATCAATGTACAAAGGAGTATTTCATTAATTAGACTTACCCATACAACGGCTAGAAGCCAAATAAAAAAACGAAAACAGTTCGCAGCCTCAAGGCGCGCTCTATCCAACCGCGTGTCCCCGACAAACACCACAGACAGACTGATCGTTGAGCACCGCCGTGCCCTCGTTAATATATTTGCGTTAACAGGTGTAGTGTTGGGTAAAGCTGATATTATAACGTTTATTTTTTTAAAGGCGTTATTTTTCAGTCGTTATTTGAAGTTGGTAACTCTAACAATGGTACATCAGATGCTAATGATGACTTTCAGTACTTAACTAATTCGTTTCCAGGAGAAAATTTGACGTTACTACATTACCATTGGCATAATGATCAATGCTAAATTATTTCATTTCGCAGCTAGAAAGCCTCGTTCAATCAAGTGGACTCAAATTCAAGATGTCACTTCGAAGCTGAAGGAGCAAAAATTGAGACTTTAAAATTAATTAACGCCCATTCCACCAAATGACATCATCATCATCCTGCCCTTGTCCCATGTTACTTGGAAGGTCGGCGCAACACGTTTTTTTCTTCCATATGCTTCTTTTTCGTCCATATATTACCTCACACAATTCATCCATCGTTTCCTTGGTCTGCCTCAATTTCACCAAAAGACAATTGAAGTAAATCAATGAGGAATTGGTGATGTCCCAAAATATTTTAAAAATTTACCTAAATGTTATGACATCAACGTTTCGTTTTAGCAGACAAAACCCTTATGGGTCGATAATCAATAACGGTTATTCAACATAACGTTTTTAAATGTCAGCTACTGTCCACAACAATACATCTGTCGGCGTCATGACAACGGCGCATGCGCGCCGCGCCCCGCCTCCATCTTGCCAGCTGACTCGGCGGCGTCGACCACGCGTCGCCGCTGTGAACTGCAGCATGCCATTAAACTGATATAGCTGAACATGCTTCTTTAGGCGCGTGATTCTAACTGGAACTAATGCCACAAACTTGGTTTTTAACATAATTTCCATGGTTAATTTTGCAAATGCAAGAAAGATTGGCAATTAGTCTTACCAAGGGTATTATCCAGTTACTGGGTTGTGATGTTAGGATAGAATTGGATGCCAACATAGTTGAGAAAAGGCTAGGCAGATGATGATGATGAATTTCACAAAGTTTACCAACAGCGCCAGAAGGACCAAGTAGCTGTTGATGCCCTAACAACAACATACATAATTGTTTTCTAATAAGATAAATTAACATTAATGGGTTTGTTTAGCAGATGGCTGATTGGTATCGGCCCTCTTTGTATCGCCTCGTGGTTTCGTTATCACGTGTGAACTCAACGTGACTGTCTTTTGTTTCGACTAATGGCGCAGTTACTTTATTAGAGGTTTTTTTCTTGATGCAACGTAATTTTTCTTCATTACAACAATAACAGTGAAGAAATAAAGGCTTTGTTTATTGACTGCTGTAATGAATCAGTCTGTAGAGGAGCTCGTGGCTAAACAATAACAGCCGCTCGGGTCGATCTTTAGGATAAACCGTGCTTGCCTAGGTTGGTCTGTGGATGGGTGACCACCCATTACATACCGGGTTTCCTCCGTGCCTCGGAAAGCACGTTAAGCTGTTGGTCCCGGTTGTCATTTGTAGATCTTTGACAGTCGTTAGGTAGTCAGTAGCCCAAAAAGTCTGACAACCAGTCTTACCAAGGGGTATCGTATTACCCAGTAATAACTGGGTTGTGGAGGTCCGACAGGCAGTCGCTCCGTGTAAAATACTGGTATTCAGCTGCATCCGGTTAGGCTGGAAGCCGACCCCAATATAGTTGGGAAAAGGCTAGGCAGATGATGAATGAATCAGTCTGTATAAAGTCCCTGTTATGCTTTTCCTCGTTGCACGAGCACGAATCTGACAACACATTACTGAATAGGTAAATTGTAGTCTTTTTGACATTGATATATCTTTTCAGTAAGAAGACGTAATATATTAGAATATTCGACAACTTCTTTAATTTCGTGATATCCCGAAATCCCTGACAACCTCATTTCTCCACAACATACGCTAAGCAAGAACCAAGAGCGATTTTCGAAAACGACTGCAACTTTAAGACCTATTTCATAATTGTATAGATTTCAAAACACTGTTCGTAATAACCTCAAATAACAATCAAACAAAACAAAAGGAGAAAATCACTTTTAGAGTTACTACGAGTAAACACATTGGTGCTGTATCCAACCGGCATGCGTTGTCTAGCGATATGTAGGGTACTGCATTGTCTGCATCCGATACCCTCATAAATTAGTCTTTACGACCGCTCACCCTAACGGTAGGGAACCACCCCATGGTAGACAGATCCACACACGTATAGGGGAAGTATAGGGATGAAATACAGAGCATTTTAAATGTACCCTTTGTTCAGTCTGATTTGGTAATTTCCTGTCGTCTGGAAGCTAGTTTGAGATGGGTTTGTCATGCCAGAAGGATCGAATAAGGCTAGCATCTGCTTGTTTCTCTTTGGAGTCAAGCGAAGAGTTTTGGAAAAAAAGCTGGGTCGAGTTTCTTAGGTATTATAGTCTCCCGGTAAAGAATAGTAGAAACAGATTAGTGACGATGAGATAAAAGGCAAAGTCATTACTACATAATATATCATCATCTGCCTAGCCTTTTCCCAACTACGTTGGGGTCGGCTTCCAGTCTAACCGGATGCAGCTGAATACCAGTATTAAACATGGAGCGACTGCCTATCCGACCTCCACAACCCAGTTAGTACTGAGTAATACGATAACCCTTGGTAAGACTGGCTGTCAGACTTTTTGGGCTACTGACTACCTGTAACGACTGTCAAAAATCTACAGAGGACAGCCAGAAACTCGGTATGTAATGGGTGGTTACCCATCCACAGACTAACTTAGGCAAGCACGGCTTAACCTAAAGATCGAACCGAGCGGCTGTTATTATTTAGCCACGAACTCCTACTACATATACATATAAACAATGCAAATTCAACATCTTATAGACCTATACACTCCTGAGTCCTGGTTGAAGTATTTATTTTTAAGTTTTTTTTGCCCACCTGTGCAAAATCGCACTGAGTCTCAAGCTCAGTCTCTTGACTTCAAAATCTAGTAATTCGCTTTAGCACAGACATTGTTTTGAAACATTGTCGACGTGGATGTCTCGTGTTTTTGAGAAAATTACGATGTGTTTGGTAAATATTCGAGATTATTATCACAAATCAGCTGGATTATTAAAACAAAGAGCTGTGAGTATGTTACAACTCATAATCTGCCTAGTCTTCTCGTCTGTATATCAGTACTAGCTCATGCCCGTGGCTTCACCCGTGTGGAGTTCGAGAATTGTCCCACGGTATCGTACTACCGGTCTACCCGGTTTCGGTCTCATAAACAAACCCGGTTATTCCCGGGCTTTACTATGGGACCGAAACCGGGTACCCTACCGCATGCCCTAGTTATAAACTATCAGTTACCACGAGCGGATCATAATGTTATCGTAATATGTTACAAATATCATTTTGTTTAGTAGACTGGGAGCGATAATATATAGGTGTGTATTTACTTGTGTTTAGGTACTCAGCACGTGTATCTTGGGGGCAACCCCTCCCACGCAGCGGGTGTTCTAAGGCTGGCGACAGACGAGATTGCGTCTAGAGTATGCGTTGCATCGTTATCCTGTCTGTTCGTATCAAATAACCGTATTTAATCACCAATCAAATACTTAATCGAATTTCTTTATTATTAAGGTCACGATTTTCCAGCGTATATTACACTCCCAGATTACGAAGCATTTTGTTCCGGAATTCGGATTCCGGTCTCAATGACTGTTAACGAGACTTATTGCCATTATAGGCTTATCCATTTATCCGACTGCAGTTTGTCCTTTGCGAGCATTTTTGCGAGATGAAAGAAGTTAGCCGAAAAATAAATCATACTGCCTTTTGGCCAAAATATGTGCAAGCGCAATAGACGCAGTAAAATCTTCAGATGTACGTAAAACACTTGCATCATCACTTATCAACCCTAATCATATCACAAGATATTTCTCATCAAATCTTTATCCATAAAAACTCTTGCACAAGTCTTAGTCACTGCCTACGTCACTTCCATACACGATGACTCGATTGCGCATGCGCAGAAGGCATGTCTTCTCCATACCAATCATATTTTTTCTCGTATACAGCTCCATGAACAATATAATAATATGGTATGTTTGACATGTGACGTCACGCAGATGTTACATCAAGAGTTGCGCAAGAGCCGACGCGTGACGCTCGCACGTGCGGCCAGTTAGCTTCGTTGTTAGTTGTTAGTATACAACTGTGAATCAGATGTTTGAGATCTGTTATAGTTTAACTACTACATATCTGACACGTGCGATATTTTAAATTAAAATAATTGGCTCTGGGATGATAACACATCTGCGATGTATCTATGGTGACCACTTCACATCAGGTAAGGCGCATGGGCGTACCACCGGTGGGGCAGGGTAGGGCACTTGCCCCAGCTTGCTATCTGACCCGAAGCTAAGAATTTTTAGGCAAAATTAATATAATGACAAAATTAAATATTCATTTGGGTACTTTAACATTTTTCACATTAAAATAAAAACTTGGTTAAGGTCAACAATGACAGAAAACTGTCTTGTCGGCCTCTGTATGATGAGTGTGCATAGAAAGAGGGTTCTGGAAGCACAACATACATTTGAAATCGAAATTTTAACTAGATTTAGCCAGAACCCGCGCAGGTTATTTTTGAAATAAGGTGCAGTGCAGTCAATAAAACGTATCAGTCAGTAAATAAAAGCATTTTAAATTTCCTACTACTTAGTTTATTTACTTCTGCCCCACCCCTTAAAAAATGCTGGGTACGCCCATGGTAGGGCGTACGCTGGTTTGCCGTTAAATATCATAAAAACGAACTCAAAGAATGTATAGTAAAGTATAGTATAATTAATAAGTTCTTTAACGTTATTATGCAATGAGAGGTCACAATATGAAAACAGGTGTTAGAGAACATGGGCACTGCAACTTTCTGTGTGGTGTGTAAATCAAGGGGTAGTCCCTAAGTGCATCAAGACATCAACGACGCTCTTTTCTTTTGCAACTATGGCGTTGCGCCTCTTTGTTTATTACTAGCAACCCGCCCCGGCATCGCACGGGTGCAATGTAGATACTAATGTATATGTTACGCCTAAAAGCCGAAGTAAGGTTATACCTAGTTTTAGCCATCTAAGTAAGGTTACACCTAGTTCTAGCCGGCTATACCTAGGTGCGGTGGCTAACTATCCTTTTTATTGCTGGGACACACCGACCAAATGGATTAAGTTAGGTTAGGTTAGAACTGTGACCAAACGCGCGCGAGCCGAGCGGGCCCAGCCAGCAGTGCCGCGGTAGAGCCGGCGAACGCTACATCCAAATTGGTTGCATTATAACAAACTGTTACCAGCTGTACGTATGTAGGTATAGCCGGCTAGAGCTAGCTGTATGTAACCTTACTTCGGCTTATAGCCGTAACATATACATATAAACCTTTCTCTTGAATCATTCTATCTATTGCTGAAAACTGCATTAAAATCCGTTGCGTAGTTTAAAAGCGTAGAAACAGCTTGTGCGGCTTTGTTTTATGATATGTAAAGATTCCTTGGTTTTATAATGACCTCAATCAAACAGATCGCCTAATTAAATCAATCTTGTTACTTTGTTAATCATTAACTGGTCTACCGAAGGTAATAATTTAACCTTTAATAGAACCGGCAGCACTTATCAATCAACGCATTCACTTATCGTATAAATGCGACTACATAGAAAATATTTCCGTAGACACATAAATAAATAATATTATTAAGTGACTTTTTTTCTATGTAGTCTAAATTTAGTAAATATATACAAGTTTGAAACATAGAGGGTCTCAATAATAGTTGTCTTGCTATAGAGCTCCAGATGTGACCGAATGTAATCCTTATAAATGCAAATGATTGTGACGAGGTCACGTAACGAACCCCACGAGGTTCGCAGTAGACACGTGATTCTTTGTAAACGGCAGTAATTACAGTTAGTCTACGGTTTACGAGAAGTATTGGGTGTTCGGAGAAATCCGTAAAACTTATTAAAGAGGTATATCGTTTACATAAGTTTTTTTTCACGAAAAAAATGCTTCTTACATTATTTCAATAAGGCCATTTACATCACGCCTGTAATCCCCGTAGTGTTAAGCAGAGATGTACCTAATAGCACACCCACATTTCGCATTTGCCATCAACCGGGCACAATTCCAGACTTCGTGCCTGTTACTGAGAAATTCCTGATGGAAGAATCCAATAGCACTTTACCCGACCCGGGAATCGAACTCAGGACCTCATGCTAAGCAGTCGCGCTTGCTACCACTTGACCAACGAGGCAGTTAAGAGCCATTTACATACAATATCTAATACAGAAGAACAGCAACGAGATTATAAGTGACAGCGTCAGCAAGCGAGTGAAGGTTACCGTGGGCACTTGGGCACACGGCAGTCGACCTCAACCTTGCTGCTTAACCTTCGACTACAAAATCTAATGTCGATAACATTCTAAATCATAATTACTTTTACTTATTTATTTATTTACGGAAATCTTAGCTACAACTACCATTACAGATCTGTGATCCAATGCGATAGAGTGGCCTTACATGCTAAATCCTTAATCTAACTCCTATAGAATTACATACCTTATTCTAAATCTTAACTTAGATCTAAATAACATATTATATATAATGCAGCTTTTGCGAATTCACCCAAGCTGCACCACAATACATCAACATACACGAATGGCTCTAGTGAGAGGAGTCCTCGCTAGTAGGTTTGGTTACTTATAGCGGTATTCAAAAGTTAAAGGTTAGAATACCTTAAACTTTGCTAGTAAAATCTTAACCTGCACACCCACTCATGAACGCCATACACACCCTAACACTCCCACACTTCACCCACACACCCACTTCCAAAAACACCTCCTTCAAAAACACGTCCTCAAATTTTATTTAAAAAAAAATTGTTTTGTAGAATAGTTTTTAGTTAGTTAACTTAATTATTTTCATTTCTCTAAATTTTTCTATTTCTTTTATAATTAGTTCAGTTAAAGCTAACATGTTACCCTTACTTGGGAAGAGACTGGACCCCACGACACAGGGTATCCTAGTGTGGAGTCCAGGAAATGAGTAAAATTCTAGCGCTTAAGGATCATTGTCTACTGTTACTAGCTACTACTTTAATATTGTACCTTGTTATGCGATCTGAATAAAAAAATATTAATATTATTAATTATCAAGTGTTCTAGAACTAGGTAGGTGCGCAGTGGCGTGCCTAGGGGCCGCCAACATTACGACAAGCCTATAAGGCAAGCAGACTGTTCAGTAACTCCAACATCATGAAGAGCAGTAGCTTATAAAGGCAAGCCAAGCATTTAGACTTGTATGAAAGTACCACCAGACAGGCAGACATTTTACTTTGTGATATTTATTTCATCACTTAACCTGGTGCTGCCTGGTGCTTAACCTGTTGTCAGAGTTTTTAAACCGGCTTTACTAGCCAAAAAAAACCTTAATGCAGTGAAGTATCCTGAAGAAAAGAATAACTCGTCCACTGACCCCTCCAGATCCCTATCACAGAGAGAAGGCCTATGTATGTCCCAGCAGTCAGCCAGTCAAAAGGCTGATTATGATACGATACTAGAGTTTGTCATCGTTATCATTATTACAATTAATTAATTTGATCTGCTCTTTGTTCTTTAGTGTCCATTGTACAAGACGGCTGGGCTGTTCTTCGGGTAATATTGTATGTGGATTGGAAATATAGAGGTTTTTTTGAAAATTCTAGTAGGTTATTGGTAACTAAGAAATATTTTTGGGGAACTATATTTCTTGTCACCAAAATTTATATTTGTCACCTGAATTTATATCGTCACGAAATATTTTCGTTCTCAGATAAACAAAAAGTGTTCCCAGGTATGAATTATCAAATTAATGTTAATATACATATGTTTAAAATAAGAGATGGATTACCAATAAAAATGTAGTGCATTAGATGAACATAACTTCGTTCTTATAATAATAGTTTTATTCCTTAAATAATAGCTTTGTGCTCAGAATGGTAGATCTGTCATCAAATAAATCGATTACAAACCTATTATAATACATACAAAAACATTTATTTGGTACTAGACCCTATATCTCCATGATTTTAGGTTATTTATTGTGGAATTGATTTTATATTGTTTGGTGTCTACATTTTGGTGACAAATCTACTATTTTGAGGGCAAACCCTATTATTTAAGAAACACAAAACTAATTAAATTGGCGATAGCTTAAATGATACCCATATTTTTGTAATAATCCAAGCTAATAAAAGGATTTTTTCCAATTCATGAAATGTTGTTAGCATAAAGTGCCCTCTGTTGGTATAACGCAGTATCATTTTTAATTACGGCTAGCATATAAATAACTTCTACAGTATTTTACCGTACGCAATATAGATGTCGTTTGCACCTAACTAGAATGGTATTACTACTATTTCTTCTCTATCGCGTGGTTAGTGCCTAACCTGGTGTCAGAGTTTTTAAGCCGCTCATGGGCTTCTAACTTGGCTTTACATGCCAAAAAAAAAAACAAAACCAAAAACTATTGATATTCTAATTATAATGTAGCTGGAGAACTATGGTACCTAGCTTGTGAATATTTTTTACGGCGAAACCAAAAGGAAGGGTTACGATTTTAGCAGTCTATGTGTGTATGTTTGTATTTACGTATGTTCCTCCATAGCGCCTAAACTATTCTTCATCCGATTTTGAAGAATAAGGTGTCAATCGATTCGTTATTATGGCCCGGGTAATATAGGCTACATTTTATTCAGTAGTCGGGGTTTTTAGTTGTAGTATACCACACAAATTCTTCTGTTAAGTTGAGAAGAGCATTTCAATTCGTACTTAATACAATGTCATGCTCACTAACGAAATATGAAGACTTGTCTAAAGATATCAATCTTACCAAACCTAACAAAAAGTATCATGCTGACTAAAATAAACACTTAAATTCACATAAGTTCCGGATTATCTTATAAAGAAGGTAAAGTTCTTCTTCTGTAAGGATCTTATAAGCAAGAAGGACAACATAGCCTAATCGCCTACCTTCCAGGGTTACATTGTGCTAAATGGATAAAAAAAAACATAAGCTAAGATGAGATTCTGGCTAAATAAAGCTTGGAAAACTAGAACGATTAAATTACTGCTCTGACTCAATTATTTTAAGAACCCTTTGTACGGTAACCATTAAATCATCTCAATTCATAATAACATACTGTAGTGTAACGATAAACTAAATTGCAATACGAATAAAAGTAAAAAAGACAGAGGTAAAAAAGTAATTTAAAACAGCCCTGACAAGTCCTACGCCGTAGACGCTCTACGTTCGTAGACCTAGTCGTAGATGACCCGTAGCTTCGTAGCATCTTCGTAGGCAAAGGAAATGTTGCATGACTTGACTCTAAAGTGGTATTATTTTGTGTTGGAGGGATTGCAACAACGAGTGTATGACTCGAATAGCTAGGTAGACGTGTATGGTACGAGTCCTCACTCATTTTGCCAGTTAAATTTGTTTGTTGTTGTTTGATAAAGTCAGACTATCTGACTAAAATCTGCAGTTTTTCAGTCAATTCATAAGACATTTATTACCTCATCAGCCTATAATGTTCCTTCATACTTCAAGTGTGTATGCGGCGTCTCCCCATAGACAATGGCCCACCTTCCATCTTGTACCGCATGCCCTATTACCTGCGCACTTGATGATATGTTTACTGCATCAGTGAGTGGGGTTCGCGTGGCTGAGTTTTGGGCTAAACATAACATTTGAACTTATTTCTATCGATACCCTATGAAGAAGCGTAATGTTCCTGCTGCTGAGACACAAGCCTAACCTTTGTGACACCCTGTCGACTTTCAGGTACTGCACATACATACCTACTTTAGTTGCCATACTTGTTAATTTTTTAGGAGCTCGTGGCTAAATAAATACAGTCACTCGTGTTTTCAGGTTAAGCCGCGCTTGCCTGGGTTGGACCGTGGATGGGTGACCACCCATTACATACCGAGTTTTCACCGTGCCTCGGAAAGCACGTTAAGTCGTTGGTCCCGGCTGTTATTTGTAGATCTTTGACAGTCGTTACAGGTAGTCAGTGGCCTGAAGCCTGACGACCAGTCTTACCAAGGGGTTTCGTATTATGCAGTAGTAACTGGGTTGTGGAGGTCAGATAGGCAGGCGCTCTAGTTAAAATACTAATCTCCAACTGAATCCAGGCTAGGATAGCATAACACTAGGCAGATGATGAATTGTAAACTTTTTAAACGGTTTCCCATAACGGTTGACTGTTTCAACGTTGTCTGTTTTGCATAGTTTCTTGACCTCTATGAAAAACGTCATAAACGGGTAGTAGCTTGTTGCCAGTAAACGTGACTCGAAGGTCAACATTGCTCCTGCTGCGAAGTGCCTAAATTGGGTAGCATGAAACGTGACATTCTTCCACTTCTGAGCGTGTCGATCTCAATCTAAATTGAGCCAGCCCAGCACTGGGCTACAAGTTTGGCTTCCTCACTCGACCAGAGAAGATGTGTATCTAAAGTAAGGTAGGTTTGTTAAAAATAAAACCAAAAACATTTTTCTAATATTTTTTAATATCCCATGTTGAGCCGTGTCTCGTCATACGTGTCTCAGTATTTCAATCTACGTCACAACTACGTGTCTACATCTAACACCAAAATGATGAACTACATGATCAGAATTAAATGAATGAATAAGTAATATTCAACCCATTTGTATACAAATTGAATCTAATTGACATCTAATACATTATCAGTGTCAGAAAGAGAAAAAATACAAAAATCCCATAGATGAAATTTTAGATGATCGCTATTATAGGTAAAGGTCTTAAATCATACAGCCTTGTGTTTGACGTAAGGCCAAAGTCAAGTAATTTTCAATGAATATAAGAAAAATAGATGAAGAAAGAAGTAATGAAAATGAAAATGTCATATCCAATATTTTAATGAGCTCTACGAGTTTCTACGATACTAATTACCCGGAACTCTAATTTAAGCCTAGTTTTCTAATCGATACTAAATTTTAAAACGATTAGTTAAATTACTACGATGTTAAAAAACAAAAATATGTGCAATAAAACCAAATTAGAACTCCATCAATTCACATAGGTCTAATTATATTATGATATTCTGTAGACCTAGTTGAAAAAACGTGTTTTGCACCGACCCCAAGTTAATAAGGGACCTGGAAGATGACGATATTTTAAAACATCTTATTGACTTAATGTCCTAAATGTGGATTTAGTTTCCAGCAGAAAGTTGCACGATTTTGTCGTTGATATCCACGAGTTCCACCATGTACTCCTCGTCTGCCATGATGGTAGACAGCTTGTTCAGGATGGACAGGAGCTCACCATCACGCAGACGGAGCTGGTCGTTACACTGTTCCACCTCATCTACTACCTCATCGGGGATCTGGAAAGAAGATGGATTTAGGTTAGTTATTGGCTAATGGCTATTTGTCGCGATACTTGGAGTACCGTGTTAGTAACTGCATGGGTTGAGGAGGTCAGATAGGCAGTCGCTCCATGTAAAATACTGGTGTTGAGCTAGATCTGGTAATTCTGGAAGCCGGCCCTAATTAGGTAAAAGGCGTATGCCCAGCGATGGACGCTTTCGGGTGAAATGGTGCGAATTGAAAAGGTGAAATTATTATTCAGTACGATTTGACCATACAAGATGATGGTTACAAGTAAATGTCAGGCTATTGGCAGATAATCCAGAAAGTTGACAGTAGTTATATTTAATGTGATTTACGTCGAGTCTTAAAATTTAAAAGTTACAAAGTTTTTCAGTAGAGTTTGAACGCCTTGAGCGTGACTGCACTAGATGGCGCTGAAGGCCAGACAAAATCTCATTTCCATAAAATCTGGAACGTGAAATTCCATAAGACGATACTGGCAAAAGGCCCAGACTAGTGACGTCCATGTAAGAGATGGCCTTGATTGCGGGAATATTATTACTTTCGTTGGGTTATAAATATTGTTGATGTATGTGGTATAAAGTGCTCTCGTAAAATATAGGCTATAATATAATCTAAAGTGTGAATGTTCTGGAAACCATATTGAACGAACTCTACCATTTTCGTAAAAAAAGCAGTCTAGAATCTAGTTGTGTCTAAAATATTAGTCATAATCCTGTTATACATTGAACGCTTAAGTAATTTCTATTTAGGTAAAAATTTAGTTTTTCCTTAACATTTGTGATTGGGAAATATTTTGAGGAAAAAGGTTTCTATGTAACTTTTAGGGCAAAACATGAAGCCACTAAGTTTTAAATTATTACGTCATAATTACCTTTTCCAATTTGGAGAATGTGTCGAACGTGAGCTTCTTCCTCAGCTTTCCGTTGTTACCATCGAAGAACATGGTGAACTGTTGGTCCTTCTTCTTAATGGGGAAGTAGATACCGGCGGTCAGACGACCCTTGGGATCCCTGGCGAGTAAACTCCTGGAAATAACAGAAATATATTGGGTTAGACAAAAATAAAAAATAGAATTTGTGGCTGTGGTCGAAATCTATAAACATTAATATGTTCGTACTAAGCGATATTCTTTCGCACACTTGTCAAACTACACGGGCAAGATAGAGACGTGAACAAGAACATGTCTAAGTCACCGTGCACAGTGGGCACTAAGTGACATTTAAAAATATCAGTGTAAGGGTCTGTATACCTAATGTAGTTCTTTGCTACCTATTTAAGTGTGAAAGCAAGAACATAGAAAATATTTTGAGTTCAATAACTGAAACGGCAGTATAAAAACACTTTGGCATAAAATCTGGAGGACACGACATTTTATATCGTTTGACGTCATTGGGAGAGGAAATACTCTAGAGCCCATAGCGATAGCAAGTATATACCTACCTATACATACCTGTCTATACATTACATACATATTTATTGTCGTTTCACGTACCCATGTGAGTTTGGTCAATTTCCAGACTATTTCCAGTTTGTTTTTCATTTTGTACTGAAGAAGATCAACACTCAGTGCTGAATCGTTCTCATTTATTTAGGACACACATTGAGATCTTGCTGACTGTTGGTGAAACCAGGCCAAATCTCTCACTACATTTCATTCTCAATACTACTCAATAGCTCTCAACCATAAACTGCTATTACTTGATTAGCTATCTAATCAAATAATGGCAAAAACCTTTTCGCTATCACAATAAAACCGCAGAATCGTTTTTATTTGCCGACGATAATTAGTTTTGCGTGTATCACCTTGTGTTAGATACATTGCATCGTGCTTTATGTGGTTCTATCTAACTATTACTAACCACTTATGATTTCCTGGTACCTACTATGTTAAACAGACTGTCATGAAAACAACCAGAGTTTTAATATTGTAGCAATTTAGTTCTAGAACGTTCGATAATGCTAATGTTAGTTATTTATTTAGTTATTTCCTTAATGAGTAAATAGCTTCCTCGTAGGTCTAGTGATCGATAGTGCTGCTACACAGCACGAGGTCCTAGTTTCAATATCCGGGTCGGTAAATGTTATTATGTTTTTCCATTTGGAATTTCTTAGTTTATACCTCGGAGTTTGAATTTGTGCCAGGTTGATGTAGTATGGCTCCCCCTATCATGACAAATGGGTGTGTAGGCACACTGATGGGATATCTACAGGCGTGTTTTTATGTATCTAGTGTTGCTACGCAAGCCTTAGCTTCCCTGCACGTCTTTATTTTGTTGTCATAACAATAAAATCTAAGCGCTCTACAGTGTTTAACGAGATAATTGTTATCTCGGAGATAGGGCACAGACTATTGTTCTTTGATAGTTTGACTGACTGATATCATACAGATATCGTTTATTGCATATGTGATGGCGTGATTGTCATTATATGTACTTATCATAAATCACGAGGCATCATTGTATCATGTGGCATAATTGCTGTTGACACATCAGGTTATAACATGTGCCTAGATACCTGCACAGTTAATCCTATTTGCAAATACTTCTTCTATCTAATAGTACTTTCCACGATTTTATCAAAAACTAATATTATCTACATCTATATCCTGTAAGTATTGTAATCTTAAGGATATCGGATGGCGGATATACTCATCATATGCAATATAAAGTCGAAAGATACAAATAAAGGCCAACTAAAGGAACGTACGATGATAACTGCTACCTAACCAAATTCTGTATCATCTGTATAGTCAGGAAATCAACCCAATCTATTCTATAAAAGAAACATCCCTCAACAAGATCATCATGATTACCAACCTCAAGTCCCAAACGATGTTCCTCTTCTCAGTAACGCTGACAGCTGTCAGATATGCCTTCGCGACGTAGATGAGGGACAGGCGCTCCTTCACGGTGGTACCTCGGGTCTCGCGCTCGTGCCACTCGATGTAGTTACTGTTCATCGTGTTGAACTGGTAGTTGTACTCCTTGCGGCAGTGAGGCTCGTCCGATTGGGTGAACCAGCCTGTGGAACAATTATGATGTTAGGAAACGGTAAGACTAAGATAGTGGTGAAGATTACAGGTTGAAATGTAAACTGTGTAAAACGTACCAGTATGAGGGTAGCAACGATCAGCCATCACAGTGACGACGCGAGCGATGTGGTAGCCCAGATCTGACAGGAACATGCCAGGCCTTCCGTCAACCTTCACGTTGATAGCAAGCATAACGTGGTCCTTCTCGTTCTCGATCAGGAACCCTTGGGGTCCAGGACTTGATGTAGCGTAGTCCACTAGATCTTGGATGTTCTCGTCACATGATACGACCATCATGGACTTTGAGATGCCAGGGAAGTCCTTCTCCAAGCCTTTCAGCAGTTTCTCGACTTCCATGGCCAGACCGACACACGTATGCTTGTGGGGACGGATGGGCGGGTTGTACTTCGGGAAGTACTCCTGAAGAGTTGCGTCTGGGGCTGCCATGTAGGCATCGTACAGGGAAATGAAATTGTTGATGGAGTCATAATTTTCCGAGACGACGAGACGGCTCAACAGCGCCTCCGCCTTAGCGACCAGGTCCTCATATTGTGCGAGGGTGAGGCGCAGGGCGGGGCGGGCTGCCCCCCACCGGGGAGGTGGGAGGGGGTGGTCGGCAGGCCAGCTGCCGGCGGCGCGTGCATCGGAGCCGAGTCAGCTCAACCACTCGGTGCCCCAGCGACCCACAACGCGGCGTAAGGCACGCTCTTCGCTCGAGGAGCATGCTAGAGGTGCGGCGGCCGCCCCGGGCCCGCCCGCACCAGTGGCCTCCATGCCTGCAGGTGCAGACGCGTCCAGAGACCACTCTAAATCCTTACTTAACGGTTTTATATTTAACATATCTGGAACAAATAAATTGACAGTTCAAAATATTGTTACATAAAGCACGTAAAATCAATGGTGAATCGTGATTGTAGATGAATGGAAAAGCATTTTGTTTTTAGTTGCAAATAGAAATTAAGAAGAAATATGCTACGTCAATAGCATTAACTACTGCCCACTAACCGAAATCACACCCGAAATTCCCTACGTATGTTTGTCAATGAAAGACGATAAGCCCGAGTGATGCGTCACCACCATGCAATGTTAACCCATCGACAGTATCTATTATGTCTAAACACTTCTGAGTATCAGACTATACTCGTATTACACAAGGATCGTAATGTACGTCATAATTGTAAAGGCCAGCCTCCGAGAATTGCTAGTATGCTAATTGGGTACAGTGACGAACATCGCAAACAAAACCGTAACGGGAAACCGGATGACTCACCGATCACGGTCATAAGTCGGAAGAGTGGACATAACTAAAATGGCTAACAGACACGTCACTGGAATCTTTATGTTTTTCAAACATGGCGAAAAGCCAGGAATGGTTTTCGTCGTTTCTTATTTCTATAGCCTAATATTTTGACTTGACCTTCTGCCATTTATTTTGGGCAACATCAAAAGACGGAGAGATGTTCTTCCATAAACATGATAGAAAACACGTGTTTGGAGGCAGACGATTTAAAATTAGATGATTACACATTTTGTTGGAAAATAATGTAATTTTTTATAGATAAAAATGTAGGTTTAAAAAAGATGGTAATCAATTTGGAAATACCAAAAATAGTTAAAAAGTGTTTATATGTCTGCAAAGATTCTTTAATTCATTTAAAAGTACTCTTAAAATGAAATCCAGCAATAACGCGAGTGCCTAACTTCCCAGACTAAGGGGAAGGTCAGACAATATAAGTTAAATCAATTAGTCTAGACTGCGGCACGCGACGACGCTATTATATGTACCCACCCTTATGACGCATAGCACCATAAAGTAATTGGTGTCATTTAATGGGAACGACTTTTAATGATGATGGAGAAATTTTTAGGTATTAATAGAGTATACAAATTAAAAATATAGAAACAATACTTTAATGTACAGTCGAAGTCATAAACACCAAATAATATAAGACAAAACATCAAAAGAGTGATGACTGGTTTGCCAATTACCAAAAATAATAGTTAAATACATAACAAACGGTTTTCCCCCATTGTTTTTCACAGCGAAATCATATAAATACCCCAGTTTAGATTACAGGGAACCGGGCGTTAAGTTACTATGCCACGAAATTATTTGAGATAAGGTTTATTAGGCCAAAGTACTTAGATGATTTAGTTAAAGCAAATAAATAACATAAATCAGCCTAGATAATGTTCCCACTGCTGGGCATAGGACTCCTCTCTTTAAAAAGGAGTGGGCTATATCACCACGCGGACCCAATGCGGGTCGGTTAGAGACAAATAAATCAAATAAATAAAACACAGAGAGAATAAATTGAATGATGGCCAGTAGTAACAAGATAAATAGGAATATATCACACTATCGGTGCACTTGCAGTGGGGGACTCTTAATTCAATAAACAGCTGATAAAATGACATGTGGGTCTTCTAAAAGGTCAGAGTAACATTTGAAGATCACTTTGAAATGTGGGGTGTTTTGAAATTCCGGAAAAATGGAAAACCATCGGAACTAGAGATATTTATGTGGGAAATTGCTTGATATTTTAGGATGGATGAAGATCTAGGTTTTTTAAATAATGCAAGGTCAATGCTACGATAGTAAAATAATAAAGTTCAACGTACCCATACTTGGCTATCAGCCGGCTTAACAAATTGTGATGCTTTTTCGAAGGTGTTTGTTTGTTTACTTCGCGAATCAAACTGGTTTTATCTGCGTGCGCGCGCCCTATATAAACCGTTCATTCCATTTTGCCTCGCCCCGCGCGCGCCCGCCCCCTCCCCCGCACGTGCGTCATATCGACACAACGGAAAAACGTGCACGTTTGAGCTGTGTGCTTATTTGTAGGTTATCCGTGATTGTGTGCGTCGTGTTTGCCTGTGTGCGAACGGTGCGCGTCAAAACAAAACACACACATCTGTATTTAGGAGTGTTTTTATATGGTGGGTGTTGGTGTGTGGGAATTCCCATGAAATGAGTAAATATTCGGCTTAGCCTGCGGCTTCGACTCCTTGGAAATTTGGAATTAGAGATAAAGTGTAATATTATAGCTAATGAAAACAGACCGGCCTGAGTTACCGACAGAAGTTTCTAGAATGATTCTGAAAAAACATAAATTGACATAATTTATTTATAACGTACCTTTTAAAATATAGAGAATAGGGTAAACCCTGACGAGGATGCCTATGCTATGAGGATGCCTATGCTATCATACAAACAAAACAGACACATAGTGAAAACAAGGCAAGTATATATAGTAGTACGAGTATATAGGGAAATATAGAACAAATCAGCCTAAGCCGTCAGGAAAAATAGGTGTGGGTGTCTGTTAAATGTTATGTTACATGACTGCCTCGTTGATCTAGTGCAGGGGTGTCCAACATAATTTTATGGAGGGCCAAGTATAGTATTTTTGTAACCCCAGCGGGTCAAAAGAAATGCAAAGGGACCTCAAATTTTAAATAAAACCAGCGTCACCGGACTAGGCTGCGATGATCCGGTCTGCATTGAGTGAGGTGATTTGGATTTGGATGAAAGACCTATGCGGGCCGCTAGGTGGCCCGGGGGCCGTATGATGGACAGGCCTGATCTAGTGGTTGCAAGCGCGACTGCTGAGCATGAGGTTAGTTCCTAGGTCGGGCAAAGTGTTATTGGGTTTTTCCTACAGGAATTTCTCAGTAGAGTTGTGCCGGTTGATGGCAATGAGCTCGCCCCCTATTACATGGCACTTGAACACAATTAGCGAAATGTGGGTGTACTATTAAGTACACCTCTGCCTAACCCTTCTGGGATTATAGGCGTGATGTTATGTTACATAAATTATACTAGTCTAGACAGAGCCAGACAGAGACAGAGCAAAACCGTTTGGCAAAGAATTATCTTAATTTTGAAACAAGAACTTATTATCTCACGAATTGCCGACTATAACATTTATTATCTAAGTACTATTCAAATACCATTAGTTTTGATTAGGAATTGCACTCGCAATAATGTGACGCGGACACGTGAGCTTATAATAACAACCAATGTAAAATAGCTACATCTAAGTACTCTAGGTAGTATATTGAAATCAATTAATTAATTCTATAATTAGACGTGTAGCGTGATAACTGTGAACTTAGCCATACTACCCTGTTGGGGTAACGTAACTAATTAAAATTTGCTTAAACTAGAAATACAGGTACCGCGTAAGTCAATTTATTTCTATTTTAATGTATTCCTAGTTTAAGCAAATTTTAATTAGTCACGTTATAATAAAATACAACCTGTACATGCAACGCAGTGACTCATGGACTAAGTGCACTTATTCAGCATAATTCGAAGTCCATCTCAAGACTTCAAGTCCATAAAAAATGGTGTTTTACTTAGACGGGTCATCAACATGGAATGTTCTCTACATAACATACGAAGACTATACTATTACATTGTAATTTCTATAGCTGCCTGTGGTTCTCAGATCGCTGCGACGAAGAAATGGTTTATATTGGCAAAGAAGGAGCCTGTACGATCTCGCTTTCTTTAGTAATCGGACTAATATATATACATACGGGGTGTAAACGGACCCATCACGAAGCCGTCAACCAAGCATTATGTACATCAAACTAAGTCACCCTACGCAAAAATTATTGCTGGGAAACGACTTTTTTTTTGGGGTGAAAAATCACGTTTTACGGTAAAACTCAATGTAACGCACTCAAAACTTGGTGCTGATGGATGTTTTGAATAGTAAACGGGTTATGGAGGTAATTAAAGTAAAGGTAAAATCTTAAAAAGTAGTATTTAAAAAAAAAATTGAAACTTTGACCTCCAATATCTCCGTAACTAGAAGGTTCCCAGGTATGGTCCAAAACATAAAAATGATCGCAATGACAGGGAGAACAAGTGCCTTTCGGCTTCGTTAAGGGTCTTTTTACACCCTTTATATTATTGAGTGTTTATGTTATATCTTTGACATTTGTCAAGAAAGTATCTTGTCTATCCTTCTATCTGAAATAGATATAAATTGTAGCAATATTAAACTATTCTGTTTGTTCAATATACTTAATCTACCTTTTATTTACAGAACCATTTTCATACTGTCATAACAATGGAAATGTTTTCAGTAGGTAGTCACGCTACACCTACACATCTGCACACCCGCCTGCGAATGACAAGCGTCTGTTGTCTAGATATAATCGATATTGCGAAGCCCAACCCGTCTGGCTTGGCTATCGCGTGTTGGAAACAAAATGGAGGCTAGATTAAAATAATAGAGATTTTCGTGCTACGCCGTAGGCCTCGTAGCAAGATTTATTTTCGGGAATAATAATATATTGATACAAGTTATGCATTCATTTTGGTTATATATATTCTCTAGATTAAATTGTTTTGAGAGTATTTTGTTTTTTCTTTATGCACGTAATGATTAGTTACTAGGCACTTCGGGTTCTTAGGAGCAAAAGATTCATAGAATTAATGTTCGAACGTGGTCCTGTGTGGACCTTGAAACAGTAGCAGTATCGATTTAATTGCTCAAACGATATTTGAATGTCACCGACCCCAACAGTTTTGGGAACAGGCTAGCCAGCGTGATGAATCATTAATCATATTTATTTCTGTAAATAGGTTTTACAAAACACTTTTACACGTCACTTCATGTTATGTTTTAAAGGTAGATGGGTCTGGTGTTTTGTACCTGACTCCTCTGAGAAGAAACAGCCGAAACAAACTCAGAGGTATGATGAAGAGTTGCTAATCAAAAAGTTATCTTATTTAACTTAGGAGTATTTTTAAGAGGTTCCCTACCATGAAAATAACGTCCTTCAGCTTTCGGTCGGGTTCAAAGTCCTATTTAACTGGACTGCGACCTTGCAGACGCATCAATACGATATCGAATGATACCTGCCCATTACACAAATACATAATTATCATATTATGTACACAAAGATAAGTATCGTCCCGTTCCAGTCAATAACAATCGATAATATCAGATAATGAGGTGTCAAACTATCGAGAAATAATGCGCAGAAGGTCATCTTATTAAACATATGTACACAGCGACCTGTTGTATTGCTTGTAGAGATTAATTACTAGTTTATGCCCGCGCCTTCGCACGCGTGGAGTACAGTAACTGTCCCACGGAATGGTGATACCGGGATAAAAAGTACCCAGGTTATGAACTGTTTTTGTACCCATCCCTCCATCCTCACAAACGTACGTATTTATAATAGTAAAAAGAAGTAAGATAAATACATAGCAACCTTTTTTTTGTTATTATTTACTAACTTTGATATTTGTAAGGCTGCCCTAGCATGGATGGAATGATCGTTCTTTTACATTCTGAGAATAACTGCTGTCAAAGACCACGTTATACATTCTTTGTAACGCTCTACATTATCATCATCAACTTCCTGCCCTTGTACCATTCAACTTGGGGTCGGCGCATCACGTTTTCTTCTTCCATTCTCCCCTGTCAGACGTCACGTCATCATTTACGCTAACGTAACGCTCTACATAATGAAAATTCGAAATGTTTTATTATGTGATATCATCGATTTATATATGTTACTGATAACTGAAAACCCGATACCATTCGTGCAGATATGAATAGGCATGAGTTTCCCTAATGTAGTTACTTACCGATCAAGACAAGAAAAAATGCGTTTAGGTGCTCCTTGCGGGGCTCCACATCTGTCAATGTGGTGAAGCAGTCGATAGCCTCAGACACCATGACCTTTCCTGCAGTAAGAGCGCAGTTCGGCTAGCACGACACGCTACCATGAATTACATCGTCACCAGCCAGTTGTTTTAAAACCCAATGATGGCTGGGCACGCGACAGTGGTAAAAGACCAGACGACATAGCTATAATGCCTTGGAAGTTGGGTAGACCTTTGGTGTGGGAGGCAACATGTGTCGACACCCTTGCACTATCCGATCTTACTGCTGCTGCAGGTGCTGAAAACCTCAAACGGCGCAAATGCAATAACCTCATTGTTAGTTATGCCGATTGGGGTTGAAATACTAGGGCCATGGGATCCGAGTGCCCACCTAGCTTTTCGGGAGAGCCAAGCGGTTGGTCGATTTTTCCTTTATTCTGATAACACTCCACTAGGCTGGCCTATTTACGGTCAAAGAATCAGTATTGCCATCCAACGTGGCGATGCTGCCAGCGTTCTGGGCGCTAGTCCTGTTGGCAGCGATGTGACCGAATTTTTCAACGCCCTTTAATGCTTTTCTCCTTTTCTGTACATATTTTAATATTGTCTTTAGTTTATTTATAGATGATTAACCAAGAAATAATAGATAGTCGCTACGCTTATCCGCCTACCTACACGCAATGGTCACGTTTCAGTCTATCACCGAGAATTCACGTGTTTACTCGGCAGCTGTATAGATATGACCGACAGTACTATTGACCCCCTCTCTGTAGTAAAACGTGAAGATAACGAGAATTCTGTGCTGAGTTGCTGACATAGTTATTTGTGTGAACAATTAAAAGTTATAAGGTTAAACTGATTAAGGGATCAAATTAATTAAAAACGAATGTTTGTTCCGCCTTGTGTGTTATATTAAGTGTAAATTAAAATGCCTACATAATTGTAACTTTAGTCAAAACAATTTCTATGATATTGGGAAGCAAAAACAAGAAGTCCGCTTAACTGATGTCGAATTGTCGATCTAGCAATAGGTACCAGAGGTATCACAGATGCATTGCCATGTATGACACATCCATCTGCCTGCCTTTTCCCAATGGGCTTGGCTTCCAGTCCAACCGGATGCAGATGAATACCAGTATTTTAAATGCAGCGGCTGCCTATCTGACCTCCACAACCAAGTTAGTACTGGATAATGATACCCCTTGGTAAGACTGCCATGCCAGACACAGTACTTCAAAATGTTTCTTAAAAATAAATATCGGGGAAACTGTAATAAATCAGAAAAATACACAGAGATTATATTTAATTCTGCAACTTTCAAAACATGTTTATGTTCCATTTTGAAAAACACATGTTTATTACCTACTTGATAAACATCGAAAATATTTTGTTTTCAGTTCTTAAAAAACCTGAAAACAATAATTGTTTACATCGAACTTTACAGAACGTTCTGGGTAAAAGAATTTCATCATCTCCAAATATAGAAAAGTCGATAGTTTTGCGGCTATGGCGAGAATACGTCATGACCTTCAGGCTTTACATTGTATATACCTACCTTCTATGTATAACGCTATACATAGCGATGTACTACTTGGATGTAATTGTCTCAGTCAGCTGATGTGCTGTCATTATCAGTAATTATTTGCTATGTAAACAATCTGCAACACATATGCATGTTATGTATCTGGTTGGTGTCTGTACGTGTGTGTGTGTTTCTGCGGCACAAATACTGAACTTAATTTGATGGTAGGTATATGTATTTACTTCTTTACAATCTCCCCAGGGATGTGCCTTTACAAGCGTTGCACAGACGGGGGTCCGGACAGGTCTTTTAAGAGGAAACGGTGCGTCCTGCCATGTGCAGATGATGACCACACGGTTTTAGTGAGGTAGAAATCCCACACTCCCCGGTCTTATACCCAAAGACCGGTCGTCTTTTGAAGGTATCCCGCCGTGAACAAAAAAAAAAGGTATTATATTTGATGGCGTACTTGTAAGTTTGTATTAGTATTAGAAGAGGTTTTTCAAAAGTTAAAAACTTTATGGGATGGAACCAGAGGAGTAGGTTATTTATAATGATAACAGAAACAAGTCTTTCATAATTTTTGTTATCTATTTAATTCCGGAAAATTTCGGAAGTTTTTTATGATGATTAAATGTTGTGATTCGTATGAAAATAAGATAAGATAGAACGAAATGCATGTAAACATGTGGCTAACCTACACGTTACATAAACAAACACTACCTAATTGTGTAACCATGTGGGCCAGACAATAACAAAATAATCTATGATAATGAATGACAAATAAAATCTTATTGCAAGGTTATTACAACTCTATAGCTTAAACCCGCGACTTCGCCCGCGTGGAGTTCGGTTATTGTCCCACGGGATCGTACTAACGGGATAAAAAGGTCTCATGATCCTATACGTTACTCCAGGTTATAAACTATCTGTCTGTTAAAATTGTTCCAAATCCGTTTAGTAGTTTTTGCGTGAAAGAGTAACAAACTTTCATCTATCCATCCATCCTTGGAGTAAGTGTATTGTACTGTACATACACAGAACAACCGTAATGTCACGCCTGTAATGCCCAAAGGGACAAGAAGAGGTGCACTGCACCTCGTACACCCGCATTTCGCCGTCCCATGCTATAGGGGTTGAGCCTATTGCCATCAATTGGGCACAAAACCAAACTCTAGGCTGCTACTGAGAAATACCACCTAGGAATTCACCCGATATCCCCATGTTCAGCAATGGGACTTGTGATTATTTGTGACCTGCCACACAAAACGTGGCAGTTACATAATAATGGCACATAAATATAAATATTATTATTTTCCCAGTAGGCACAAATTGAAAACACGCGATCCAGTCACAAGCCGCATGTTTGCGACAGTTGCTTGTGTCATCATTGTCGATAGGTACTACGCAATAAACGAATTATCAGTAAAACCTAATTAGTAACTTAACGCTTGACACATCTGTGCATGGTGTGTTATGGTTTGTGGTTTACAAACGGGTCTTCCCGTCACGTCATGTCACATACACAAAGGCACGCCTTTTTCCCTAGAGGTAAACAGAAGCTACTGGACACCACATGCTGCGCATACAAATCAAAGAGTGGTTATTTTAAGCGAAAAAATTTGTTTTTTATCGAAGTGGTTTGTTTTTAAACTGTAGTACCTACTTACAAATTGAATATGAGTTTATAGCGAAAGTTGTTTAGTACCACCTATTACGGATAGAATGACCCCTTAACTTCGCCACCCTGCATAGGTAGGTCTTCTTCTTAGCGTATTGATGGCAAAAAGTTTAAATATGTTAAGCCCTAAACTCAGCCACGCGAACCCCGCTCACTGATGCAGTAAATAAATCGTCAAGAGCGCAGGTGTTAGAGCATGCGGTGCAAGGTGGAAAGTGGGCCATTGTTTGTGGGGAGACGCCGCATATGCACTTTGAGGTCTGAGCCGTCCATGAACCCCCATCTGCAGAGGTTGTCTTTGCTCCGGCCGACTTGGGTTCGAAGTCTGTTTAAAGATTTCCAAGTCGGCCAAGCAAGTAGGTACTTACTGTTGATAGTAATACGCATCAGACCTTTTTCAAAGACATCGCTATTGATAAGGTCAGTGTGTAGATACGAAGTAGGTAATCGAAGTCGGTAACCTTTATTTATATAACTTACCTACATCCGTTTTCGAGATCCGTTTTTTCGTAGTAAAAATATAGAAGGGGCGAGCAAGTTTTTACTGCAAGATCGTAATAACTATAAAACTTATACAAGGTACAAAGGACATCATGACATGACAAACTTCTTGAACTATCAGCGTTGGAACACCAATAAAAAAGTGCATTATGTACACGGTGAAAATGTATCGCCGAAAAATTTAAATGCTGGTTCTAGTTATGTGAATTCTGGGTGAACGTTTGTGTCAAAATGTCTCTTTACACCGTGTGTTACATTGTAGATACTTCAAGATAGTTCGCTTTTATCATTATTTTTGTTTATTTACACAACAACGTTCTCTGAGGACACACGCACACTTCATCCTTACACACATATGCAAAACACACATACATATGCACATGTACATGTGTGAGTAAATACTGAATCAAATTGCTGTGCGTGTGAGATTCAAAATAATCCTACCATCTGTTAAGCTGAAAAAAACTTTGGGTAACAACTTTAAGGTTAATTTTCGCTTGATGATGTTAAGTTGGATGATAAGGAGTGTTCCAGGGCATTCGAGTAACTTTCCGAAGAGTTTGTTTACATAACATTACAAGTAGTATTGCGCAGTAGTGTGATCGCGTTTGTTTGATATTATTAGATTAGTAGGCTAGCGTTGTTCTAGTACTATCCGGATGTATGTCTGTGTAGGTCAAGGGTTTGTTTGTTTGTGGTAGATTTGGGAGGACGGCATTTTTTTTAAAGGGATTCGATGCAGGTTCGTCTTGTAAAGCAGATAGCGTTCGTAGTTTCTGCTAACCCCCTTTGGAAAAAGCGAAGAGTCTTAAACGATGACCTTGTTTGTATTAGAGGTAGAGATAGATTTGTGGCGAATTATAGTTATTTGTATTTATTATCTATGGTTCCCACTACGGAGTTAATTCGGTTGTAGCTGACAACACCTGGTCGAAACACTCTATGGCTAGACCAGAGATAACAGTAACAAATACTTACACTTAGAACGAAAAGGTTTGCAACTCTTTGCTTGTAAATAACTATCGCTAACTGATACTTATATTATTGTATGTCTAACATATCAAGGTGCATAGTGTATGTAAACACATAGAAGAAATATAGTGATTATACAATCTGGACTCCTAGTTTCATTTGAAGAAACGGCGCAAGCAGGCGCCTAAAGATTTTTCTACATAACAGATGAAAGATTTTGCATGCTCATACGGTAACAGCTCTTTGTATAGTTGTGACAATGACTACACTAATAAAATTGAACTGTTTTCTATCGTATTCTTATAAACGAAGAGGAGGAAACCGGCTTGTTCTAGAAGCAAACATTTCAAGACGTGAAGGGATGGCAACTGTGCAACTAATGGCGCTAGTGTAGCTGGTTCCAAGCATCGTCATTGGTTGCAAATCTGGTAATGTCATTTTGTATTTCAAAATAGCTTGACCTCATTGGTCAAATTGAGACCTAGCTATGGTCTTCCCCATTGACAACCGTCACCCCGCACTGAACACGTGGGATGGATTAGGGCCTATGTCCTTTTGTCAGAGAGGCCTGGGTCCCGCCGGTGGGCACGTTATATACAGGACCTCTGACGTGATGACTCAGACAATGAAACTGAACCACTTACTTTTGTTTTATGACTTTTGGAAATTCATAACTTTTTTTAGCTTTCCCATACATGTTGATCAGCAGAGCGCGTCAATTCCTAGAGAAAGTTTTTTTTGTGAATTTTGAGAGCGTCCATCCAAAAATTTGGCAACGTCGCAAATAGCTGTCAAATATTTACCTGTTTTAAATAATTTGGCAATATTACTGTATGGAAATAAGAAATATGGCTAACTAGTGAACTTGAATATTAATAATGAATTGCAATTAAAACTCTGAGTTTGATGTTGTAGCCGTTTTAGGTAAAAAAAAGGCATTTGGAAAGTTTACAAACACTTTTTTTCTTACATCTAAAACTGAATACAGTAATATTGCCGAATTAATCAAAACAGCGAAATATTTGACAGTTATTTGCTACGTTACCCACTTTCTGTATAAACTTGTGGAAAAAAAGTTGTACAGTTTCATGGTCCGAGAGACGACACGAGAGGTGTTGCGTTTATTATGTTACACCTTGTATAGACTAAAACAATCAGCCTAAAACGAATCAGTTATGATAACAAATAAAATACATAGTTACTTGTACATAGGTCCATCATACAGATATCATCTGCATCTTTTCCAGGATCCAGCCAAGAACCTTAAGACTGCTGTCTATGATACCTACAGTCTTGCAGTTTGTTTTTCAGCAGATAGGTACACCGACACACGGCGACACATCAACCAATACCTTTCCAGTAAAACATGGCTTCGCTGTGTATAGGTTTCCCTCCCAATGAGAGCTCCGCCTAAACTGGTTTTATATAACTTGATTGGTCGACATGCGTAACTGCGTACCATTAACCTTCTTTCTAGATTGACTGCAAAGCCTATCCTATTTCTATGAAAACATAGTGTCTCCTCACTCATCCCTCAACCCCAGGGGGTGGTGAGTGTAAGGTGAAAGGGGATGGGATCGACGCATTAACCTCCCCTTGTTTTAACCTTATACATAGTTCAAGGTTAGGAACGAACGACAACGAACTATACCTAATTGGATTTTGGAACTAAAATCGATAGAAAACCATTTTCATTATGGACCTAATTGTATTGTATCCAATCATGAAAGTTTTAGGGTTCTGTAGATAAATGGGAAAACGGAGCTCTTAGGTATAATTTCGTTTCGTCCGTTTGTCTGTCTGGCGGTCTGTCCGGAAGTCGCACAGCCATTTTACTCCGGGATAGTTTTATAAGACTAATTAGTAAGAACTACTAGCGAAACCAAGGTTTTTTTTATTTACAGTCGCCCGATTTCAAATCGAATTATTAGTAGGTACCTATTTACTTGAATAAGGTTTGTATTAGCAAAAAACTCTTATTCAATTTCGCTACTGGAATTTGAACATTATTTGCATAAACTAAAGTCTATTTTCGTATGTCTGTGGATTTTGTCCTAAGAATTATGAATATCGAACTCTGCTAAGCAACGAAGCGGAATTTTTGCCTCACACAAGCATAATTATTTCAAGTCAACAAAATACCGATGACTCACTTTAGAAAGAAGCATGGCAATCTTATCAATGCGCTTGAAACGATTCCAGGGCCCTTTTTAATGATAAACTTGGAATTTATAAAGAAATAATGTTTTCAAAACAAAACAAAAAGTATCTGTGAAGATACCATTCATTTGTCAGGTGTGGGGTTCGAACCCACGCTCCCTCTCGGGAACCAGAGCTTAAATCTGGCGCCTTAGACCACTCGGCCAACCTGACTTGTTATAGTTGTTCAAATTTTTCATCACTATCTGTAAATTTTGGCAACATGCCTACATACATTATAAGAAAATTCTAATGAAATAACAAGTAAAATTATGAGTAACGATTATTCGAAAAGTTATGAGAAAGTACAAACCGCAGAAGTATTTTTTAAAATATTTAAAATAATCTTGATGACCTATAAGATTGCTGTTTTATTTTATTATAATAATTTTGATAAAAAGCCAATCATAAAGTGGAATGATGTTTTGTCTATTTCAGATCATAAAGTTATAGAGCCCAGAATAATAGGTCGTAATTAATCATGTTCTGTTAAGCGCCATCTATATACGACATCGAACACTGACCTAACCGACGTGCGACTGTGAAGTATGCCACTGTGCTCATAGATGGCGGTGTACACAAGTTCTTAATAATATTCGGCGAATGATTTTTTTATTAAAAATTCAAACATAATTCATAATTTAACAGTATTCGTTTCAATAGAGTAATATTGAAATGAATACTGTTATTAGACCGAGACCTGACCGGAGACCTAACTTTTGTGATACATAGTTTAGTACTTTTATCAGATTTCTGCTTTAATAAAGTAGGTATTCGCTGACATTGGCCCAGCAATGTCACGGTCTTATTTAGCTGGCGATTACTGGTGCGTTCCAAAGTTTATCAGTTCACACAATGGGCCAATGTCATCTGAGGCTACATCAGTAATTACATTAGTCGGTGGTACTTAATTAACAATGCAATGAGGTCTAAATTGTGACAGGAAGTCACCCCGTCTGACCGCGTTTCCGCTTTTTTGTCCTGGTCAGATAATGATTGTTTATGCTTTGTACCTGAGTTTGTTGCAGAACAGACAATACGCTTTACACAATACTGTTTGAAAATAACGGTGGCATCGGTATTAATGTACTTACTTAGTTACTTATGTATTTAATCTAATTCATTGGACATTCAACGGCTATTGCATAATTATCTTCCTAGTGTTTGTATAAATGACGGAACGCAAGCGGAATGTAGCGTCATTGTTCTTTAAAAAAACTTGATCCTAGAACCAAGATTTCTCTCCATTTTCAGGAGTACCTAGTTACAACTCTTGTGCACCAATAGCACCAGACATGAAACGGTATGTATTTACTACTGATAAACAGAGGTATGACGATTCTGACTTGCCAATTAAACACTTATGATTTTATTTATTGACTAAGTATAATGTTCCTATCTATCTAAAATTGTAATGACTTGTTTACGTAACTGACATATGTATTTTAAATTGAATTTTTATTTTTTAATGTAATTTATTGACATGCCATGCTTGTTTATATTAATTTTGTTCGCCATTTTGTACGCCATACATTGGCAAAACATAGTGCACATATTTTAGACAATATACTATCTGTAACCATACCTGTGTTTAACAAAATAAATGATTGATTGATTGATATGTGTGTGGGAGAAATTACCTACCTGATTATTTTGTGCCGGAATTGAACCCACAACATATTTTATTTTTAGGCATGTTATCTCCTAGGTCAACCTCTGAGGCTGGTTTCTGCTTAACCGGACTATCCTGTGGATGCCTTGAGAGTAAGACCTCCAGCCAGGGGCATAAAACTTTTAAACTAAGCGCACGCGCGCTAAGGGCACGCCCTGTGGGCTGTGGGGTACGAGCCTCGGCTTCGGGCGTCGCTGGGAAGGGTATCAAGAGGACAGGCTGGATCTGAGTGAGATTGAACCCACAACATTAGCACTTGGCACAGCTATAAATGGATCTTTGCACTCTTGTAGAACCCTGTTTCTACGCCAGGAGGCAACGTTATAGGCAAGCCAGCTCTTGATATTAAAACTATAAGCCTGAGTAGAGCGAGCTTTTTGTGTTCAGCGTTACTTGCCTTGATAAAAATGTATTGGAAACCCAATTTCCTTGTATGTATAGAACTTGTTTACAGAAATGTTGTTGAATTAGTGCGGTCTATTGCTTAAACATTATTTCATCATTAAATATTATAAATCGTGAACTAATGTGTTCACACCAAAGTTATACAGAGTGGAAGGGACACCAACGCTTAAACGGTTACCACGTATTCAGTACATCATTCTGAACAACCACACGTAGAAAATTTTCGGTTATTAATAAAAAACAGCTATTTCCTACAAAACGGTACCAACACGGTTAAAATGTATGTATCAGCTGGTTGTTTTAGCCACAAAATACACTTGGCCACATAGGTTTGGAAAAAAAAAAACTTCCGATACAAACATTTCGCATTGGTTGACACTATTGGTATACAGAGGCCATTTTTTTTACCGACGCATTTACCTTAGGGAACGTTGTCCAGTTTGGTGGTTTGAAATTTTGAATCACCACCTAAGAGGTATTTACACTGATTTTCTTAGGTATATCCTGTAGAAAATACTTTATTTCTCAGGTCTTTATATCTTTCTATATTTCGGAAACAGTTAAATAAAACAATCAAACAAAATAATACTGTCATATTTAATCACAGGTACATCTTTACCCCCAGTAAACCGACAACCATCACGACCACACTCTTCAGCGAGGCAGCAGAGTTGCACTCGTTGTCGAAGCACTGGCAGACGGTCTCGAGGTGGTCCTCATTGTCAGCCTTGTAGCAAGGCTTGTGGTGTCGCACCCAGCCACAGCTGCGGGTCACACGAACCTCAGGCTCGTAGCCTTTGTGGAGAACTGGAAGAAGAAGGAAGAAGATTTGAGGAAAGAAGAAGCTTGTGGTGGCGCAGTTGCTGTTACCATTAATGACCGCATCTAAGATAGGCAGACAAACAATGAAATATCTCAAATCGGGTACAACCAAACAAGATTTTTAACTAAAGTAGGTGGTCGAAAGATTTTCACCGGCAAAAACATGTGTGTGGCAGAGCCCTGACAATCTTCACAAGGTGGCTGGAATAGAATGGCCGCGAGGATCAAGCACTATGTTTTGTTTAAATTTTTTGCATACATTATATCTATACCGGTCTGTAAATTGTAGTTTCTAATCTTCAATAATGTCCCTGGATTTGTTTTGTTTCAACATTGTTTATTTAAAGCGTAAGCGCACACGCACTGTCGGTTGATTCCGAGTTTGACCTGCATTATCTCTTTCAAGATTTAGATTATTATAATTATGCCTGAGTAAAGGCCTAACTGAAAATATTATACTACACAAATATTGTATTATAAAAACTTCTTAGCGTGTCGATGTCAATCTATTTTTTATTTATTTTGTGCTATGTGTTTTAATTGAACAGATTTGGCGAGGAATTTGGCACCTTCTGTAACTAGTTCGCGTATAAAAAACACTTTTTTACTTAATTGGATAACAAACAAAAAATATAAAAAAAACAGTACATATGTTTATGTATGAACATGGACGACGCAAAAGGAATATGTAACGATCATAGCAGTTGGCTTTCTGTGTTCTGTATGTTCTACCACATGGGAAAAAGGCGTAAGTTTATGATGTATGTTGGCAGTCCTTTGCCTGGTTGTTTTTTTTTCAGGCTATCATTTAAGTCATCCTTTATTCTACTTTAGGTTCGCTTCGGTGATCACCCATCACATACCGAGCTTCCTCCGGTCATCGGAAAGCACGTTAAGCCGTTGGTCCCGGCTGTCATTTCTAGATCTTTGACAGTCGTTACAGAAAGTCTGACAACCAGCCTTACCAAGGAGTATCGTATTACCCAGTAAAAACTGGGTTGTGGAGTTCAGATAGGCAGTTACTCTATGTGAAATACTGGTACTAAGCTGCATCCGGTTAGACTGGAAGCCGATCCTAACATAGTTGTGAAATGGTTAGGCAGATGATGAGGTTCGCTTTGGTCAGATTGCGGACCTGCTGAGGACACTGGACACTGCCAGCTATATCAGTACATTCATTATCTGTCAGAGTCCATTCCGATTTCACCGAACCATTAAATGGTACCATAACTACATTACAACGAATACCTACGCGCATGCCTCCTCAATGAATTAACTAATACTACTATTAATTAACTCTTTATGTCTATTTAGTTGCGGCCCTCAAGTAACTATTTAATTGTTTATAAAGTGAATAATGATTATCGGATGGATAATCTACCGTAGTACCGTCATTGATTGGTTAAGCCTAGTCGAAATTAGTCCGTGAGCATCCTATTGAGGACCAATACTTTGATTATAGACCGACCGCTTTAATGAGTCCTTGCGAAGGTATCAATTTAAATGGGATATTCTGAAGGTTGATCACGTATTGGTTCAATTAGTATCGTAATACCTACGTGGAATATGGTTATTTTAAAGCAAAAAACCTGTGGGATATTGTTAGGACTTTGTGGACGCTTAATGTGCCTTTGATGGAGCAAGGCGGAGGACTCATAAAAGCGGTCGGTCTATAGTTCTAGTGGTCGTAAAGGCTTACTGCTGAGAATGATGCCTTGGGTTCGATTCCTATGTGGAGAAAACCGTTATTGGATTATCCAGGAATTTTTCAGTAGCAGTGCAGGAGCCTGGAATTTTCCGGTTGATGTCAACACATTATTACGTTCCTCTGGGACTTAAACATAACTGGCGAAATGCCTGAGGTGTGATGATTTGTTTAGAATGGGATTTTTAGGATAACTAATGCACAAATGATTTGCAAACGTGGGAATTCCATTTCCCTTGAGGATATACCCTATAGTCCACACACATTACGCCAGTTGTCCTTTGATACAAGATATTAGGGCATTCTTTATAACTTAACTATTTACTAGCTCAGTAGTAGCCACGCATTTGTGCCCGGTTGATGGCAACATGCATGAGAGGCGAGGCCTTAACCTCTGGGCCATCACAACTTGTGGGTTCAAATCCGGGCAAGTACCAATGTGACTTTTTCAATTCATATGTACTTTCTAAGTTTATCTTGGACATCACAGACATCGGTGAAGGAAAACATCGTGAGGAAACCTGGACTTATAATTTATATAAGTCTGAAATCGCCAACCCGTCTTGAGCAAGCGTGGTAATCAATGCTCGTGCCTTCTCTGTATGAGAAGACGCCTTTGCCCAGCAGTGGGACAGTAGCAGGCTTGTATTATTATTGATGGCAACAGGCTCGCCCCCTCCTACATGGGATTTAAACATAACTGGCGGTGTACTATGTACACCTCTGCCTAACACTTTGGGGATATGGCGGGATGTTACTTACTGGTCTGCACAATCTTCCTGCAGAAGAAGTCGTTGTTGGCGGAGTAGACTCCGTGGCCGCACTCTGCTATGGGCAGGAAGTTGTTGACCGTCTCCTTGTCGTAGATGGTGGGGTCCAGGCACATGGAGTTGTTCTGGCTGTTGCAGTCGAAGCAGCGGATGGAAGCGGCTGGAGGGGAGGGTGAACGGGTGTTAGAGCCGGATTTAAAAAGGCACTTCTGATTTTTCGGATTCATATGCGTATTGTATAATTATCTCTAGCTTCGGTGAAGGAAAACATTGTGAGAAAACCAGCATGCCTGAGAGATATATCTCGACGGCACGTAAAGCCAAGTCAGAGGCCCATGTGTGGCATAAAAACTCTGACACCAGGTTAAGCACTAACCACACGATAAAGAAAGAAAAATGTTGTGCCGAAGTTGACAACTTAAAGTTTATGGATGTTCGATCCACTCCTCTCCGCTGTGGAGAAAACTGCTGATTCTCTGTTTTCAACTTTCAGTGTTCAACGATTAAATTACAGCAAAGTTAATGGACGAACACACTTAACTTTTACAAAACTTAGTGATATAAACGTCTCACTTTGTGTACGATTTTACACATCATTATTCAAAAAGAACTTCAAAAAGTCTGACAACCAGTCTTACCAAGGGGTTTCGTATTACCCAGTACTAATTGGCTTGTGGAGGTCAGATAGGCAGTCGCTCCATGTAAAATACTGGTATTCAGCTGCATCCGGTTAGACTGATATTACTTGCAAGAACTCTTTACGGTTATGAAAAATAATCAAAATCCAATTGCTGAATATGATAAGCCATGTGACAAATTCAAGATGTTGTTGCATGAGTTGAGAAGATGTTTGTCACATCACTAACGGAAAGTATTTCAGACTTGCGCTAAACCAAATAAAATACCAAAAATTTAAAACTTACCATATCTAAAACAGAACACGAAAACGAGCAAACATTTTGAATACTCCTTCAACATTTTGAAAAACTTTTTTCCAATTTTAATTAAACACAATCAGCAGAAACTGTGTGATGTTAAAATGGCGAGTTTTACCCCGGACAGTCGGCCACTAACTGTTTACAATAATACTTTAGCTATAAAGTTGTGACGCGCGGACTTATTCCGTGTTATCGAGAGTCAATTGACGCCACGGTCACATTCTCAACTCTATCGGAAACGAGAAAACTTCAAGAGTACTCTCAGATTCTCGTTAAATAAGTTCCTCTCCCTGAATAAGTAGGCATCCTAGATATCCCTGAAGGGTTCCCTCTATCTGGCAGAATCTTGATGCTCCGACGATTCTGACTTTGAACTTTCTGCAATGTGATGGTTCTACTTTTTAATTCTTATGGATATGAAATTTATGCCTAAAGATGATTCTGACTTACAAAATTATGAATTTTGAATGTATGACGAATGAGTGCCTTCCAAACGATTTACTGTGAAATGAAGTTTATGCTATCCGCTGTTATGCAAAATGATATTATGACATAAAAAGTTCTGCTATAAAGGGTAGACCCCTCTCTGAATAAGTAGTGCCTCGGAGATAGTCATCATATGTTTTCCTGCTCTTGTCCCATGTTTCTTGGTGTCGGCGCAACCTATTTTCTTCCACCATCTTCATCTGTCAACAGTCACGCTATCATTCACTTCACTGCCTTTTTAGCATGTAAATTTTTAGAATCAATCATTCTTTTCTTTGGTCTTCAACTGGTATTAAACATTTATCTTTTTATGCGTTTCTTCCCCTTTCATAACATGTTTTTTTTTACTTTTCTGTCACTGGCATAACTTTCTTTGCGTTTGTGCTGATGAGGCGATTAGCCTATTCTTCAGGTGGTCTAAAATGGCCGTCTTCGCATAATCATAATAGGACAATAAAAATAATTAAATAATCACGTTAAAATTCTCAAAATGGTCACAGATGCAATTATTAGAAGGAATTGTCACTTTGTGACCATTTTACGAACTGTAACGTTATTCATATTATTATCCTAATGTAATTCTGAGAAAGCAGCCATTTTAGATCCCCAGAAATATGGAGACATCATCAAACTAACAGACAGATAACATTAATATACTTTATTTCTTAATAATAAAATCTTAAACTTAATAACATAGAATATAGTAAGTATCTGAGGTAGCACATGAAGACGATAACCCTTGGCTTTGCAATTAAAAAAAATACATAAATAAACTCGATTAATCATTCTACCGCCGCGGCGAGCCGCTTGATACTCGAACGTTTTGTTACAATTTAAAATGAAATTTTGCATTATGGCGATAGTGAGAAGCAGAATATGAGCTCCTCCGGTTTATCACTATCCCACGGCAGGGCAAAAGCCTCTTCTCACACTGAAAAGGCATGATGCATAAGCATAGATCACGACGCTAGCTTAAGAAGGATTGTATTTGTATTAGATCTCTGCAATTATTCAAACGATCATCACATAATTATGTACAATTCTATTATCCTCTATACAAAAACATTAAATCGTAAGTATTTTATCGTCCCAATTTAATCTAAAAATCAAATCAAAGAAACATTCTTCTTTCAAGCATACCCCCGCCAACTTTTAAACGCAACGAAAAGAGTGGCAACTGTTGTTAGAACTGTCACTTTGACGTATCCGAGCGATGTTGCCGCATTGCAGAGGTCCCCGAAGCATTGGCAGACGGTTTCTAGGTGGTCCATGTTGTCTGCCTTGTAGCATTCGCGCTTGTGCTTGACCCACCCGCAGCCGCGCGTGATGCGGACCTCAGGAGTATGGTCTGGATCTAAAACTGGAAGGAGAACACAGAATTAGAGACGCCCAGTTTAACCAGATGTAGGTGAATACCCGTATGTAGGTACATATATGGAGCGACTGCCTATGGCCTCCTCAGGATTGGAAATAATGTTATCTGACCTCCATAACCACTGGTTGTCAGACTTTGGAACTTGTGTAAGGGAACACAGGACTATTTGGCTTATTGTTTCCAAACAGTTTTTTTAAAGACTTTTGGGGCAAATGAGAACTCTATAGCGGTTGTATTTTGTGAGAGTTCCCTTAAAATTGACAGAAAAAACTATCATTAAAAGCTTGGTCTTATGTTGCCAAAGAACAGTAACTAATCTAAATAAATCGTAAATCTAATCGAACTCGGACAAACTTCAGCTATACTGAATCACAATCAGAATAGGGACGTCTACACGCACTGATAATCACGCTATTATTTAATCATCACATCACTATAGGCACACCATTCTGCTCTTAAAACTGGCCCAAATATTGTCTATGAATGCATCAGCATATACTTGTGCGTACCTAAACATACATCTTTCATATGGACTCCTTTTATGAATTATAGTTTCAGCAACTCAAAGGGACAAATAGCTAGTCATTTCCAATTAATATCACACATTGTAATCCCGGAAAGGTGAGACAGAGGTGTACCTAATAGTACACCCACATTTCGCCAGTTATGTTTGATCCCATGTAATTGGGAGCGAGCCTATTTCCAACAACCGGACACAAGTTCCTTCTAATTTCCAAAAATACCTAGGAATCGACAATAAACTGGTAATGATGAGAAGCGAATTGATAGAAGCGAACATATTTGATCCAGACCGGCGATGAAATGGTTGTGAACTTGTCAGCGTATTTCCAGCCCATAAGAGCACATGACATAAGGGTACCTCACTACCTCATATATCCTAATCCTACATACAAGGCTAGTTTTACCTTACACCTTTCAAACAAGGAGTGGTCTCATCTCCTCTAAACTCTATGGAACACTTACTTGTCTGTGTAATCTTCCTGCAGAAGAACTCCTTCTTGTCTATGTCATTGCCTGTGGTTTCGGTGCAGTCCACGATAGGTATGATGGCGTGCATCTTCGGGATGTGCATCTCGAGACAGGCTGAGTTGTTCTTACTGTTGCAGTCGAAGCATTTTATTGCTTCACCTGGGAATTAGGACATTAAATTAGGTCTTTAGGGAGTTTAGTTTTGTGGTTATTTTATTGATATACTCGTAGCAAGTATTCTGTACATCAAATTAGAGTAACTCTACGCAAAAATTATTGCTGGGAAACGACTTTTTTTTTTTGGGTGAAAAATCAGGTTTTACCGTAAAACTCAATGTTACGCACTCAAAACTTAGTGCTGATTGATGGATGCTTTGAATAGTAAAATGGTCATGGAGTTAATTAAAGTAAAGTTCCCAGGTATGGTCCGGAACAAAACAATTATCGCTTTCGGCTTCGTTAAGGGTCTTTTTACATCTTTATATGAAAGAAAAATTTGCATTCAGGATTTTCAGGTAGATTTAATACTCAACAGTTGCATGGTTTGCTGACAGTTAAAAAATAAACTTGAATGCTAAACAAACTATGGTATTAGCAAAAGCATTAAGACAATGAATTATTACGAGCGGAGTAGTGTCTGGTTTAAAAAGATTTGCATGCCCAGTTGATTGCCCACTCAACGTAATGGAGCCGGAGGTCGTTAAACTTTAAGCTTTAAAGACTATTATCATCAAAGTGTACTCACATGTGTTTGAAAACAATATGGGCAGCAAAACACTCAGTACAATATTACCAATTCGTGTTAAAGCCATAATTATTAAATTTGATAAGCGCCTGTCAGAATAGTCCACGCAACACGTTGCAAACTATAGCTTACGACCACTTTTTTTTAAACGGCGCTTGGCAAATACTATTTTAATTCACTTTGTTATTATTAACAATGCGATATTTAAATGAAAATATTCGTTTTTTTAAGCTATATTCGTTCTTCTTCTTACAGGATCTCTTACAAACTGTGTTCTCGTTCATTAAACTTGAGTTTTATAAGTCGGTCGGTGATTGAGACTGGTTGACACACAAAGGGCGCAACTGGATAAGTTCGGATCTAATCCTCGCGGTAGAAAGGTGCTCAGGGTTGCAAGGAAACATCAATAAAGATACTGGTTTCCTTTAGTGGTATATTCTTGAATAAACTGGTTTTACACGTGTTTTCTCGTTTCTTGAGGAACTACGTGTGCCTAAATACAAGGTGTAAACGGACCCTTCACGAAGCCTTTAACCAAGCATTCTGTACAACAAACTAAGTAACTCTACGCAAAAATTATAGCTGGGAAACAACTTTTTTTTTTTGGGGTGAAAAATCACGTTTTACGGTAAAGCTCAATGTAACGCACTCAAAACGTAGTGCTGATGGATGCATTGAATAGTAAACGGGTCATGGAGTTAATTAAAGTAAAGTTAAAATCTATAAAAGTGGTATTTAAAAAAAAAAACTTGTGAAAAAATTGGAACTTTGACCTACAATATCTCCGTAACTAGAAGGTTCCCAGGTATAGTCTAGAACAAAAAAAAGATCACAATGACGGGGAGAACAAGTGCCTTTCGGCTTCGTTAAAGGTCTTTTTACACCCTTTATGTATGTATCAATGCTCAATGTTTTTTCATTTGTTCCTTCATCAATGCTGCTTATAGTTTTTACTTCTGATATTCAATTCAACTTTCAGAATTCACACTAGCCAAGAGAGTCCTATGCCCAGCAGTGGGTCAAGTCGGGCAGATAATGATGATGATGATTCATCTCTGCTATTCTCTTTGTACTAAAAAAGACATCCCTAAGACCAAAAGGCAATTTGAAAATTGGGCACAAGTTATTTTGACCTGGATTTAAACTAAGAAGAAAGGACACGTAAGAATGACGAATGTAAAGGGAAGTATCAAGTTGCACCAAGTCTCTGTTGAATGAATTATGTTGACTGCGTCTGCGCATGCTGTAGGTATGACTAATGCTTACGCTAAGTAGGCGAAGAATGTACAATATTTGTACCTACTACCTTCCTGCATTGCTCAAAGAGAAAATATCACAACGAGCTCCTGGTGGGTGAAGTATCTAACACTTTTTGTGAAGGAAACCTATGGATTCCCAACGAAGCTGATCGTTATCTTTGTCACCTACTAAACAAAATAAGTCACCAAAACCCTTGTATGCTTATGAGGTTGTTTAATTTGACGCTTTTCAGGGGAAGACAAGAAACTCCATGGACACTCTTTTCAATCAAAATATTTTTACAAGATCTCACCCATAATCAAACGAATGTTTTACGACTATATTACTATTTTAAGGGTAACATATCTTTACCTTTCTCTGGTAGTTCATCGGCGAACCCCTTGACAAAGCATGCGTCGACTTTTGCGCAATAACCAAAGCTATTTACGAGTAGTTTTGAAAAGTAAAAGTTAAGAAAATTAAATAAAATGGCCTACATGTCACCCCGTTAATGCTGCAGGTCGTGAGAGGGAAGCCGATAGTTGAGTGCATCTCAATCGCCCGCATCCTTAGTCCTGTTGCTCTCAATAAGCTCAACAAAGTGTATCTTATGGACGCACGCTTTGAACGGAAATACTGCACGCACTGCCCAACGCACACATAGAGGATGCACACGTGGAGGGTCTCGTGCCTATCCAATAATAGGAGCACAGGTCTCTCTTCAGGGTTAAGCAATGCTTGTCGAGGTCGTTTCATGGATGGGATACCGTTCATTACATAACGAGACCCCTCCTTGCTCCCGAAAGCATATTTAACCGTTAGTTCGCCTGTCACTTGATCCTGAAATCTAGCAACCAGTCTTACCAAGGGGTATCGTTTTACATAGTAATTGGGTTGTGGAGGTCAGATAAAATACTGGTATTTAGCTGCTTAAGATTGAGACTGGAAGTCTATCCGTACATAGTTGGGAAAACGCTAGTCAAATGTGTACAATGTTGTAGTTCTCATCATTGCTCATCATCATTCTCTTGCCTTTTTCCAAATTCATTTGTGGTCGGCGCAGCATGTCTTCTTCTTCCATACTTCTCTATTACTCGTTATCTCATCAGACACCTCCTTTCTTACCATATCATTCTTTATACAGTTCATCCATCGTTTCTTTGATTTTCATCTTCAATGTTGTAGTTGACTAAGAAACTTTAAAAAAAAAAAAAAATCTGCTGCGTCAAGATGTCTCTGTATAGGTATGGGAAAGAGCGGTGATGATAAGTGCAGTTGCGGCGTGAGCAGAGGCTTAGGTACCGTGCGCGTTTCAAATTCTTGACCAGTTTTTTTAAAACTATTTAAGGCATTTCTTGTCTTTGGTAACTTTATTAATGACAAAAAAAGAATCATCGAAATCGGTTAACAAATGGCGATGAAATCGCTGAATAAAACAATACACACATAAAAAAAAAACAGTCGACTTAATAACCTCCTCATTTTTTGAAATCGGTTAAAAATAGAACGGTGCATGCAAGTTCCCTATTGTGTAAGTATGGACGATTGATTCACCATAGTAATAATGAAAAGAAACCTCAGTAGTCAGCAAGTTAGTAGGGCGGCAGATATAGGTGGCGGTACCTATCTATAGTGATAGCTAAATTGATTAGAGCACAAACGAACTTATGTAGGTTACCCTTAACGAAGCCAAGAGGTACTTGTTCCGGCCGACATTTTTTTTGTTCTACACCTTGCTATAAGCCTTCTACTAAAGTTCCAACTTTTTCACAAATTTTGAATGTTATAACTTTACTTTAAATACCTCCAGGACCCTTATCAATGCATCCATCAGCACAATGTTTTGATTGAACCCTACCGTAAACCATGATTTTCCACATAAATAAAAGTCGTTAAGAATTTTTGCGGTGTTACTAAAGTTTGATTTACAGAATGCTTGGTTGACGGCTTCGTAAAAAATGCGTTAACATCCTGGATAGTGAGCTCTCAGCCTGTAAGTAATTGTACTAATGCAAGCCAACGACTTTTCTATCACCACACTCTTTCTAGAAAGGATTTAGAAAATTCATCCCCAGGTTAAATAATAGACTGCCTCGTTGGTCTAGTGGTCCCAAACGCGATTGCTGAGCATGAGGCCCTGGTTTCGATTACCGGGTCGGTCAAAGTGTTACTGGGTTTTTCCCATCAGGAATTTCAGCAGCCTTATGGCAAAAGGCTCGACCCCTATTACATGGGACTTAAACATAACTGGCGAATTGTGGGTGTACTGTTAGGTACATCTCTGCCTAACAATTCGGGATTACAAGGCGTGAAGTTATGTATGTTACATAATGGAAGATAGTTAATTTGGGAAGTTCGACATTTTTACGATGAGAATATCGTCAAGCACGCGGCTTGTTTCAATAATACACAACTAAATAAGACATACTAATAGTAAACTAATTAGAAGTAATTTTCCGCCAAAATATTAACAACAATTTCAGTGCACACAAACCCAACAAAAACAAAACAAAAAGTTTTTTGCGGTAGAGCCAAAATATGCATAATTATGATGATTCGCGTTAGCTACGAACGGTTTATCTTATGGGACGGTTTTTATTTTATTGATATCTCGACCCATTCTGTTGATGATCACAACTTTGAAATCTTAAGACTCCCTAGCCTTCCATGCCCAATCAGCCTGTACCGTTCCACCTGCTGGTTCACGTGCGTCCTCCCTGTGAGTGGAAACCGTTTCTTTAACAAACTAGAACTTTTGAAAATCTACCGTGCAATACGAGGAATCTATCGGAATATAGCTCGTTTTTATCGATTACCAGGCAAAAATGCCATTGTCTTTGACTCCTATGTAAGATGATTCTCTGATCTCGTGCTTAATTACACACAATCAGCTCAACAGCTCTCCTGATTTTTTATAAACAAGGGCGATGAATAGTGACCCGTTTTGAAAAGCACCAGATCGAACGTCACCCCTCTTCGGTCTACTTTCCGGAACACGAAAGAAAGTTAACAGCATGTGTTATTTTACCCACAAAACTTCGGTAGCAAAAGCGGTACCAATACGTACCGGTTACCCAGTTACCAAGGACCGGAGGGCAAGTTTATCTCCTAACCTCTTGGCCACGAACTATGCTGAAGCGACACGCATCTTGCAACCGGAACTGCGTATATAAAAAAAGTTTTTTAGAGAATGACATAGGCACTCGTGTCACCGAGACGCACCGAAGACAAGTCCTTAATGCTAATATTTTATGATAATGATTTAAGAAAAACGAAAATTTTACCAGCCTTTGGTAATTTAGGAACATTGGTCCTGCTCCACAACCACAGGGGGCAAACTAATTGATTACCATGTGAAGTTATTGTGGAAGCTGCAGAAGATTGTAAAAATATCCTTGCATTGTCAGTGGCGTAGCGTGGGGGGTGCCGGGGGGGCCATGGCCCCGGGCGGCACATTTCAGGGGGCGGCAGAGAGCAAGAGCCAGGCCGCGGCAAGCGGAACCAGGAGGTAGCGTCAGGTCATAATTATCAGATCAGGTAATTACTAAAGTCATCGGGACTACGTTGCAAAAACAAGGACAACCAAGAAGTGGAGCATTTTCCTTAATATATGCCGCTGGCTCGGGGCGGCTTTTCATACAAGTCTCACGTCTATTCCGGTCTGCAGCCCCATATTTTCTAGATACAAGCACTTAATTCTTCTAGCATGCCGCCTCCCTTTTTATATCTGTATTTATGGTAAAAAGAAAATCGAACCTATCTGGGATGCTAAAATTTTCTAGCTCGCTTCGCTCGCTCTTACAGCTAAGTTTTCTTAATCGTTCCATATATTTAATACATTCGTAGAAAAAGTATGTTAAATTCCATTTGTTTGAATCGTGAAAAGAAAATCTGTTACCTATCCGAGGCGGGGTGCTAAAATTTTCGAGCTCGCTTCGCTCGCTCTTGCATCCTACTTACTTTCAAATCTAAAGCTTTAATGCATAATTCGATAAAAAAAAGCTTATTTATCTAAGTATATGAATAGTTAAAATAAAATGTAATTTATCAGATGTGCTAAAAAAAATTGAGCTCGCTGTTTCTGTTAATTTCCGGAACGGCAAACCTTACACTAGGTATTAGCTATATTAGCAATTGAACATGACAAACCTACATACATACGAACAAAATAATGATCATCATCATCATCATCATTCTCTTGCTCTTCTTATCCCAATTCATCTATACATATAATAAAATCGTAAAAATCCAATTTTATGTTCCGACTTGGCTCAAAAACTACTGCATAGATCCTGTTCAAATTTTGCACAAATATTCCTTATAGGCTTCTTCACAACTTAGGCTATATATTATCACGCTACTCGCTTAAGGGGGTGAGCAATAATGCATTATGTCAGTATCCTTCATTTGTTTGACGTTTCAGTCATGACAAGCACCAGAATGGCTATTTAAAGCTTATGTCAACAGAGAAAACAGCCTAGCGTGTTCTTGAACGTTCTGTAAGCTACTGGTCGCAAGTTCAAACCCCACTATTACTTTCACTTTTTTGTAATTTGTTTGAATATTTTTTTGATGCTTTTAGATTTCCATTTTTTTTTTGTATTGACATCGTTTGCATTTCCGTTTTTCTCCTTTTTTCTTCAAACGTTTCTCCAAAAAGTAATAGAAAAGTATGGAAGAAGATGACATGCTGCGCCGACCCCGAAAAAATTGGGATGACGGCAGGAGAATGATGATGATGATTTCTACAAAAAGTTCTTGCTTTACTAGAAGTCTGTTTCCTTCTCGATTTGCAAAATATCAATAATCAATCGCAGTTTGGAATTTTATTTTGGAATTTTATTGTTCTTTTATAGATTGGTATAGTGTTCAGAAGCGAGCATGAGGTCCTGGGTTAGATTCCCGGTCGGGCAATGTGTTATTGAGTTTTTCCACCAGCAAATTCTCAGTAGCAACTACGAAGTCTGGTTTTGTGCCCGGTTGATGATGTATCGGCACTATAAAAAGTAGGTACTACAGCAACATATAACAAAAAGTACTACAGCGCCATCTATGACGCAGGTGATGAACTAAACATCGAAATACGTCTAAATTCTGCCTGGGTCAAATAAATCGCCCAAATAAAGTTATCCGCGACTTAAGACTAGAAGAAGAAGAAAGAAGAAGAAGAAGAAAGAAGAAGTACCCGACAAAAACTGTTGGGCAGTTATAGCCCACCAAACATTACACCCGTCTGGTCGGACTATCCTCCCTTTTCTATGGGGGATGAAGAACCTTACAACCTGTTCTTTATACAAAATGGCAATAAGCTCGCTAAATATTTCATGGGAGTTAAACATAACTGACAAAATGTGGGTGTACTACTAGGTACTATACGGGGTGTAAACAGACCCATCACCAAGCCGTCAACCAAGCATTCTGTACATCAAACTAAGTAACTTTACGCAAAAACTTTTGCTGGGAAACGAATTTTTTTTTTGAGGTCAAAAATCACATTTTACGGTAAAACTCAATATAATGCGCTCAAAACTTATTGCTGATGGATGCTTTGAATAGTAAACGGACCATGGAGGTAATTGGAGTAAAGTTAGAACCTTAAAAAGAAGTATTTAAAAAAAAACTTGTGAAAAAATTGGAACTTTGACCCCCAATATCTCCGTAACTAGAAGGTTCCCAGGTATGCTCCATAACAAAAAAATTATCAAAATGACGAGGAAAACAAGTACCTTTCGGCTTCGTTAAGGGTCTTTTTACACCCTTTATACACTCATCAGTTTTCTCATTAAAATATGTATTAAAAAGCAGATAGGTCATTTTATAACAAACACGATGGTATAACGTTTTGTTTTTTTAATTAGCCTATTCTGTCCCACTGCTGGACAAAGGCTTTCCCCATTTCCTTTCCAACTCTCCCGGTGTTTTGCCTTCTCTGGCCAATCAGTCAGGAACGAATCCAAATCGTCACACCAGCGTTTGTTGGGTCTGCCTCGGTGACGATGACAGTCTTCAGGTACCTACCCTGTATGACCATTCTGGCCCATCTGTCCTGACCCATTCTGGAAATGTGACCCGCTCAGTCTGGGTACCATAGGTTAGGATAAGCAGGATACCCAGGTCGACAAGTTTACGCTTAAATGTGATTGGAAAGTATAACGTTGTCTAAGTAAAAGCGGTCAAGCCTAGCGTCTGTCGCAGTTTTAAATATTCTTGACTTAATGATTAGGCAACCCATTCGTTATAATTTTTATGTAATCCTTTTTTTTTAGCCTTTATTGTCCCACTGCTGGGCAAAAACCTCCCCCATTGCCTTCCATTGTTCTCTCCGTGCGGTTTCCTTCGTCCAATCTGTCACAAACGCTTCTAAGTCGTCACACCAGCGTTTTCTAGACCTCCCTCGGCGACGACGCCCGTCTTTTGGCACCCACTGCGTGACGACTCTGGCCCACCGGTCCTGATGCATTCTACAGACCTGGCCCGCCCAATCCCACTCCAACCTAGCAATCTTATCGCCCACATCAGCGATTCCAGTTTTTGAGCGTATATATTGTGGTATTGCGAATTCTGTCGCTGAGCTTAATACACAATACGCTACGTTCCATCGCCCTTTGGCCAACCTTGAGTTTGGACTTTTGCGACTCGGTCAGGGACCAAGTTTGAGCATTACGGTGCTCAAACTTGGTCCCTGACCGGTTAGGATGGGCAGAATGCACATGTCGATGAGATTGTGCTTCAGGGATAAAGGTAGGTCACCCTTCATCAGCGACTTCATGGACCAGTAGCTCTTCCAGGCGTTCTCGACTCGGCAACTCTCAAACTCAACTGTACTCATCGACGTTATAGTGAATTTCTTGCCCATCTACCTCAAGCCTACTTTTTACGCTATTGGTGATGACTTTAGTTTTTTTATGTATATTCAACATATTTTTCATTCGGAGAACAGCAATTGGGGGGGGCTGTATTAGGCATTTTTTCTATACTAAGCAGGCTTTATTTACAATTGTGGAGTGAAGAGAAATAACGAAAATAACTAATAACTGAGATTATAACTGTTTCACTCGCGGCACGTCTTTAACGTTTAGATGTGGCTGCACTAGCATTTTAACTTCAGAGCAAAATATTAAAAAAAATAAAAGCAAAAATATACGGGGTGTAAACAGACCCTTCACCAAGCCGTCAACCAAGCATTCTGTACATCAAACTAAGTAACTTTACGCAAAAAATTTTGCTGGGAAACGAAATTTTTTTTTGGGGTCAAAAATCATATTTTACGGTAAAACTCAATATAATGCGCTCAAAACTTATTGCTGATGGATGCTTTGAATAATAAACGGACCATGGAGGTAATTGGAGTAAAGTTAGAACCTTAAAAAGTAGTATTAAAAAAAAAACTTGTGAAAAAATTGGAACTTTGACCCTCAATATCTCCGTAACTAGAAGGTTCCCAGGTATGGTCTAGAACAAAAAAATGATCACAATGACGAGGAGAACAAGTGCCTTTCGGCTTCGTTAAGGGTCTTTTTACACCCTTTATAAAAGCGAAAGGTCACTCACTCATCACGAAATATCAAAACCGCTTGATGTAAAAAGATGAAATTAGGCAGGGACGTAGTTTATAGTTAGTAGACGTCCGCTAAGAACGGATTTTGCGACAGGGCCGGATTAAGGGGGTCTAAGGGCTCTCGCAAGTTTGTATGAAATTCCTTCATTTTTTGTGCTACAAACTTGAAATTTGGCAGGGAGGTAATAAATAGTCAGTAAAAGTCTGCTAAGAACGGATTTTGCGGCAGGGCTGGATTAAGGAGGTCTAAGGGCTCTCGCAAAAAGTCTCTTAATGTTGTAAATTAAAAGCAAAATCTCACGACATCTCACCGAGGGGAGGCAATTTTGGCGATTTTTCAAACCCCCCCTGGGTTTGAAAAATCGCCAAAATTGCCTCACGTAATTAATGGACGCCCCCTAACCCAAGCATCTCCTTGCTTAAAAGGTGATCTCCAAATCATGTGTGTCATAACTTTATGTATCTAATTGAAATAAACATTCTTTTTTTTTAACACTTTGCCCGACCCGGGAATCGATCCCAGGACCTCATACTTAGTAGTCACGCTTGCGACCACTCGAGGCAGTCTTACACATACATACCAAAATTTCCACGCGAACGAAGTCGCGGGCAACAGCTAGTTCCTGTATAAAAAGACACATTGAGTAGTCATAATTTACTCCACGGCATCATACTGAATTGCTGACCGATACTCAAGTTACATCATTCGTGCCCGAAATCTTGGTGCAGATTAATTTGCCCAAGTTTACGTACTTTTCAAAGAGCTATAAGACGGTAACCGCAAATATCTAAGTATACACAGAATAACATTGGCGAGCTGTAAGCCTAAACGTATTTAGAGTGAACGAGTAAAGTGTATAAATCATAAATTCTATAAATATTCGTCGAGTTTTGTCGGTTGTGACGCGGCCTAGAGTTATGTTAGCAACCGTGTTATGTGAACTAAGGTATTGGGTCATGGTTCATGGTGGTTCCAGGCCCCGTTCACGCTCTCGAGCTTTGCGTACTTTCGCATGTGAATAACTCAAACTCAAACTCAAAGCATTTATTTCAATTAGACCATTACAGGCACTTTTGAATGTCAGAAAAACAAAGAAGGCGAAGCTACAGTCCCAGACATAAGACATAATAACTTATGAAAGTACTGTAGTTGCCCATTCCAAGGCGTAGATCTCTATGGAGAAGAATGGGCAAGAAACTCCATGGACACTCTTTTCAATCAAACATTTTTACAATATCTTGGTTACATCATTCATGTTGAGATAATACATATATGTGAGAACGATGTAGACAGACGTGCACATTAAGAGCGTCCAGAGTAAAAGATTAGATAACAATTTAAAAACAAAGTAGTTAAAATAAACCGTGGCAGCTAAGAGATGACCAGTCCCAACTGACAGCGCCCGTTCACGAACATGACGCATGGATCAGCACCATTCAACTCAACCATTTTGAAGGGAACTAAATGATCCGACACACCCGCCACCATCAGCGAGACATTTGAGTGAGCATGACATTCTCTCAACCGCCAGGGCAAATTCGAGTCAATGAATGATAACTAAATGCAAATGGTAGCTTTACAGTACATAGTACTCACACATGCGCTATGCAATTATATAATACTAAGTGATTGAATCTATACAATGCACAGAGGCGTAGCGTGGGATTTTGCCGCCCGGGGCCGAATGTGATTTTGGCCGCCCCCTCTAATATCATAATTAGTCAAGAAACGTAGGGAAGAGTCAAAATACAAAGCGTTTTTTTTAATTATTTAAAAAAAAAATCTATAAGTTTATTTTTCAAAGTAAAATCTTTTTTATACACAATTTCATTCAAGAAAGGAGGTTTCTGAAGAGATGACGAGTAATAAAGAGATAGAGAGTAATAAAGAGTTAGAGAGGTATGGAAGAGGAAGACATTCTGCGCTTATCCCTAACTAGCTGTTGCCCGCGACTTCGTTCGCGTGGAAATTTTGGTATGTATGTGTAAGACTGCCTCGAGTGGTCGCAAGCGTGACTACTAAGTATGAGGTCCTGGGATCGATTCCCGGGTCGGGCAAAGTGTTAAAAAAAAAGAATGTTTATTTCAATTAGATACATAAAGTTATGACACACATGATTTGGAGATCACCTTTTAAGCAAGGAGATGCTTGGGTTAGGGGGCGTCCATTAATTACGTGAGGCAATTTTGGCGATTTTTCAAACCCAGGGGGGGTTTGAAAAATCGCCAAAATTGCCTCCCCTCGGTGAGATGTCGTGAGATTTTGCTTTTAATTTACAACATTAAGAGACTTTTTGCGAGAGCCCTTAGACCTCCTTAATCCAGCCCTGCCGCAAAATCCGTTCTTAGCAGACTTTTACTGACTATTTATTACCTCCCTGCCAAATTTCAAGTTTGTAGCACAAAAAATGAAGGAATTTCATACAAACTTGCGAGAGCCCTTAGACCCCCTTAATCCGGCCCTGTCGCAAAATCCGTTCTTAGCGGACGTCTACTAACTATAAACTACGTCCCTGCCTAATTTCATCTTTTTACATCAAGCGGTTTTGATATTTCGTGATGAGTGAGTGACCTTTCGCTTTTATAAAGGGTGTAAAAAGACCCTTAACGAAGCCGAAAGGCACTTGTTCTCCTCGTCATTGTGATCATTTTTTTGTTCTAGACCATACCTGGGAACCTTCTAGTTACGGAGATATTGAGGGTCAAAGTTCCAATTTTTTCACAAGTTTTTTTTTTAATACTACTTTTTAAGGTTCTAACTTTACTCCAATTACCTCCATGGTCCGTTTATTATTCAAAGCATCCATCAGCAATAAGTTTTGAGCGCATTATATTGAGTTTTACCGTAAAATATGATTTTTGACCCCAAAAAAAAATTTCGTTTCCCAGCAAAATTTTTTGCGTAAAGTTACTTAGTTTGATGTACAGAATGCTTGGTTGACGGCTTGGTGAAGGGTCTGTTTACACCCCGTATATTTTTGCTTTTATTTTTTTTAATATTTTGCTCTGAAGTTAAAATGCTAGTGCAGCCACATCTAAACGTTAAAGACGTGCCGCGAGTGAAACAGTTATAATCTCAGTTATTAGTTATTTTCGTTATTTCTCTTCACTCCACAATTGTAAATAAAGCCTGCTTAGTATAGAAAAAATGCCTAATACAGCCCCCCCCAATTGCTGTTCTCCGAATGAAAAATATGTTGAATATACATAAAAAAACTAAAGTCATCACCAATAGCGTAAAAAGTAGGCTTGAGGTAGATGGGCAAGAAATTCACTATAACGTCGATGAGTACAGTTGAGTTTGAGAGTTGCCGAGTCGAGAACGCCTGGAAGAGCTACTGGTCCATGAAGTCGCTGATGAAGGGTGACCTACCTTTATCCCTGAAGCACAATCTCATCGACATGTGCATTCTGCCCATCCTAACCGGTCAGGGACCAAGTTTGAGCACCGTAATGCTCAAACTTGGTCCCTGACCGAGTCGCAAAAGTCCAAACTCAAGGTTGGCCAAAGGGCGATGGAACGTAGCGTATTGTGTATTAAGCTCAGCGACAGAATTCGCAATACCACAATATATACGCTCAAAAACTGGAATCGCTGATGTGGGCGATAAGATTGCTAGGTTGGAGTGGGATTGGGCGGGCCAGGTCTGTAGAATGCATCAGGACCGGTGGGCCAGAGTCGTCACGCAGTGGGTGCCAAAAGACGGGCGTCGTCGCCGAGGGAGGTCTAGAAAACGCTGGTGTGACGACTTAGAAGCGTTTGTGACAGATTGGACGAAGGAAACCGCACGGAGAGAACAATGGAAGGCAATGGGGGAGGTTTTTGCCCAGCAGTGGGACAATAAAGGCTAAAAAAAAAGGATTACATAAAAATTATAACGAATGGGTTGCCTAATCATTAAGTCAAGAATATTTAAAACTGCGACAGACGCTAGGCTTGACCGCTTTTACTTAGACAACGTTATACTTTCCAATCACATTTAAGCGTAAACTTGTCGACCTGGGTATCCTGCTTATCCTAACCTATGGTACCCAGACTGAGCGGGTCACATTTCCAGAATGGGTCAGGACAGATGGGCCAGAATGGTCATACAGGGTAGGTACCTGAAGACTGTCATCGTCACCGAGGCAGACCCAACAAACGCTGGTGTGACGATTTGGATTCGTTCCTGACTGATTGGCCAGAGAAGGCAAAACACCGGGAGAGTTGGAAAGGAAATGGGGAAAGCCTTTGTCCAGCAGTGGGACAGAATAGGCTAATTAAAAAAACAAAACGTTATACCATCGTGTTTGTTATAAAATGACCTATCTGCTTTTTAATACATATTTTAATGAGAAAACTGATGAGTGTATAAAGGGTGTAAAAAGACCCTTAACGAAGCCGAAAGGTACTTGTTTTCCTCGTCATTTTGATAATTTTTTTGTTATGGAGCATACCTGGGAACCTTCTAGTTACGGAGATATTGGGGGTCAAAGTTCCAATTTTTTCACAAGTTTTTTTTTAAATACTTCTTTTTAAGGTTCTAACTTTACTCCAATTACCTCCATGGTCCGTTTACTATTCAAAGCATCCATCAGCAATAAGTTTTGAGCGCATTATATTGAGTTTTACCGTAAAATGTGATTTTTGACCTCAAAAAAAAAATTCGTTTCCCAGCAAAAGTTTTTGCGTAAAGTTACTTAGTTTGATGTACAGAATGCTTGGTTGACGGCTTGGTGATGGGTCTGTTTACACCCCGTATAGTACCTAGTAGTACACCCACATTTTGTCAGTTATGTTTAACTCCCATGAAATATTTAGCGAGCTTATTGCCATTTTGTATAAAGAACAGGTTGTAAGGTTCTTCATCCCCCATAGAAAAGGGAGGATAGTCCGACCAGACGGGTGTAATGTTTGGTGGGCTATAACTGCCCAACAGTTTTTGTCGGGTACTTCTTCTTTCTTCTTTCTTCTTCTTCTTCTTTCTTCTTCTTCTAGTCTTAAGTCGCGGATAACTTTATTTGGGCGATTTATTTGACCCAGGCAGAATTTAGACGTATTTCGATGTTTAGTTCATCACCTGCGTCATAGATGGCGCTGTAGTACTTTTTGTTATATGTTGCTGTAGTACCTACTTTTTATAGTGCCGATACATCATCAACCGGGCACAAAACCAGACTTCGTAGTTGCTACTGAGAATTTGCTGGTGGAAAAACTCAATAACACATTGCCCGACCGGGAATCTAACCCAGGACCTCATGCTCGCTTCTGAACACTATACCAATCTATAAAAGAACAATAAAATTCCAAAATAAAATTCCAAACTGCGATTGATTATTGATATTTTGCAAATCGAGAAGGAAACAGACTTCTAGTAAAGCAAGAACTTTTTGTAGAAATCATCATCATCATTCTCCTGCCGTCATCCCAATTTTTTCGGGGTCGGCGCAGCATGTCATCTTCTTCCATACTTTTCTATTACTTTTTGGAGAAACGTTTGAAGAAAAAAGGAGAAAAACGGAAATGCAAACGATGTCAATACAAAAAAAAATGGAAATCTAAAAGCATCAAAAAAATATTCAAACAAATTACAAAAAAGTGAAAGTAATAGTGGGGTTTGAACTTGCGACCAGTAGCTTACAGAACGTTCAAGAACACGCTAGGCTGTTTTCTCTGTTGACATAAGCTTTAAATAGCCATTCTGGTGCTTGTCATGACTGAAACGTCAAACAAATGAAGGATACTGACATAATGCATTATTGCTCACCCCCTTAAGCGAGTAGCGTGATAATATATAGCCTAAGTTGTGAAGAAGCCTATAAGGAATATTTGTGCAAAATTTGAACAGGATCTATGCAGTAGTTTTTGAGCCAAGTCGGAACATAAAATTGGATTTTTACGATTTTATTATATGTATAGATTCATGGCAACAGCTTGCGGGTCGATGTTCCAACTAACTGTATTCTTGTGAATGGTAAACGCAAATGTATCCACACTAGCAATACCAGGTACATTGTCATCTCTGAGACTATGCCTTCAAACCGAAAAGCAGAAACTCGTCGGCAGAAATTTAGATGCTGTTCCTCGGCAAAGATCCTCCACGAAAACCTCAACTATTACTAAAACTCTTGACAGTTTCCAATCTGTTCTCAGTAATCGGTAGGACACGTCCTATTAGTTAATAACGCAATGAATCCAGCTTCGCGTGACCACGCCACTTCCCTCATTCCAGTCTCGTTATTTACGTAGAATAAGGAGCTTTTTTTTCTCTTTCTATTAAATCAATGTGGGTGTGTGTACCTATATTAGTCAACCATCTTGCTAAATGTGTATGTAGGAAAAAAGTCAATTGAACTGTGTACAGCGGGTATTCAAAAAGCCATACATTACATAATTATCGATTTTCTTATGCTTGGGTTCAGGGTTTATCTTTGTGAGTAGTCCTTGGGTCCGTAGCACGTCCACCAAGAGGCTAATACAAGTTGGTGGATCAGCACCCATACTATCACTACCCGAAGGATTTTGCATTAGGAATGCGAGTGTGTTGACCTGCAAGGTATTCGATTTTTTGTTTCTACGACAAGCCGGTTTCCTTACGATGTTTTCCTTCACCATGTTTAGAGCCGCACTACCATAGCCTACGTAATACGGAATGACGGAAACACATAGCGTGCGGTAACTCCGCTCGTAACAAGTTAATACGTTACGGATATGAGGTAACACCGTAGAGTACTGGACCATTGTCTGCAGTAGCCTTATCGCCTCCTGTCAGTCTCCATTTATCAAGTAATGGACACTTGGACTTAATTGATTGATTAGCAGAAGATTTAGATTGTTACTGGAAAGTCACTAAAGCAATGATAAATACTGTTTATTCTGCTAATTGGTTTCTACAAATACTTTTACGAGTCAAAAAATTTTTTTGGAAACATGATGAGGTCAGGTTTATATCCGACTACTCTGAGAAAGAACACCGAATTAAACTCAAAGGTCACAGGCTGTTTTAAAGACCAGATATCATTTAGGTAAGAAATTGTGGCCAGTCTAACCAAGGGGTACTGTATTACCCAATTCTAACTGGGTTGTGGAGATCAGATAAGCAGTCGCTCTATGTAAAATACTGGTATTCAGCTCCAACCGGTAAGACTGAAAGCCGACTCCAATAAAGTTGGGAAAAGGCTAGGCAGATGTTAAGAGATTGTGATTAGAAACTGTGTGTAACGCCGCAATACGCTTGCTGGTTGACCCATATACAAATACCTTTTTAGAAAATGACTGAAACCAGGCGTCTCCCTACTTGACCTTCCACAAGTCTGAAATAACCTGTCTAGGCCAAAAAAATAATTTTGGTAGCTGAAAGAGCACACAGGGCAATTAAAAGTCTTTCTAAAATTACTTCTACTTGGTCTTTCAACATCATTGACGGAAGATTTTAGGTAGGTCCAATGCATTATTAACTTTTCGATAATCATAATTTCACTTTTTCCAGGTTCTCAAGCTCAACTCACCTCTTGCATGTAAAAGTCGTGAACATGTGACAAATAGGTGAGGTATTGCGTAACGAAGGTACGAGGTGAGGGGCGGCGGCGGATGTGCGTCCGCGCAATTGTGTCGTCTGCTCCCGCGCAGTACCTACGTGACATTGTACACCTGCAGGACGAACTCGACACAGGAGTCAGAGTAATGTTTTGTGTCGTTGGATTTTCAAGAAGAAGTCTTACTGCCTCGTTGGGCTAGTGGTCGCAATCGCGACTGCTGAGCATGAGGTCCTGGGTTCGATTCCCGGGTGGGGCAAAATGTTATTGGATTTTCCCATCAGGAATTTCTCAGTAGCAGCCACGGAGTATGGATTTGTGCCTTGATGATGGCAATAGGCTCGCACCCTATTGCTGGCGAAATGTGGATGTACTATTAGGTACACTTCTGCCTAACCCCTCGGGGATTACAGGCGTGATGTTATGTTTATTTTATGGGATTTTCTTGCTATGAGAATCTCGAAAAAGTTCCAATATGAGTTCAGAATTATTTTATGAACTTCGGGGAACAAGAGAAAATTACGAGAAGGAAATTCATTTACCATGGTTCTTATCATGTCACTCACGGTCATAAGTCAAGGTCACGTTTATTAGCTTGCTGCCTGAGCTTTGAGCGATTGCAAGCTGCACAATAATACTTTCTGATCAGGATTTGATTAAAAGCTTTATGTAAGGATCGTTGCAGGTGGTGTTCTGTAGTTTCTGCCTACTCCCTTGGAGAAAATGCGTGAGTTTAGGTGTGTATTTATAATGAAGGAATCGTTGGTGGTGGAATTCTTGAAAAGAAGGGAATAATACAACGTAAATAACTCGGTTACCTACCACGTGTAAGCAAATTGGCTTTGAAATCGACGCGATCAAAAACGGTACTCATACTATTTGATTATGTTGCCTTTACGTTTTTTTGTGGTGCATTAAACAAGGTAACGAGTCTTTGATATTGTACATAATACACACATACACTCCCTGATTAGAGTATTAATTTAACAGCAATATGATTCTAAGATTAGCTTAGGAGTTTAATAAGCCAATTTATATCGGTTCACCGTATATTGTACATGTTAGTCTTTAGCACCTGAGCAGTTCGTGGTTAAATAATAACAGCCGCTCGGGTCGATCTTTAGGTTAAGCCGTGTTTATCTAGGTTGGTGCTTGGATGGGTGATCAACCATTACAGACCGAGTTTCCTCCGTGCCTCTGAGAGCACGTGACTTAACGTTCTTTCTCGCTTTTACGTGTTGGTCCCGGCCATCATTTGTAGATCTTTGACAGTCGTTATAGGTAGTCAGAGGCCCGAAAGTCTGACATCCAGTCTTACCTAATGGGTGTCGTATTACCCATTATTAACTATTGGAAATCTGCTGCATCCGGTTAGATTGGAAGCCGAGCATAGATCTCTCTCAAGTTACGCTACAACCCCCTGTCTTCCGGCTTCCGAATCCAGTCTTTTCCAATAACCTTTAAAAAGTCGTCGGTTCATCTAGCATTTGACACATTGCAACTAATTTAAAACTTAAAGTCACACACAGCATTTGTAGCATCGAAATTGATAACAAGCTTACAGTGAAAAAAAAAACATTTTTAAATAAAAATTATCGGTGCAACGTACTTTTTTTTTCGTATTCTTTTCAACAAACACTTTTAATTGATACCCATATCATGGGGTGCATAAAAAATAACTAGACCGCCATCTTTGGGAGTCTGCAGTTTGGATATAGGATGAGGTCACTTAGCTAACCATGCATTGTCATCCAAACTAAACGTGTAGTGCAAAATTTCAGGTCAATCGGTTGAGAATAACTGTTTTAAAATTCAGTAGCGAGATTTGATCTAATAAACATACAAACATTGCAAGGTACATGTAAAAGCTTGTAATACAAAAACAACGCAGAATTTCAAGTTAGGTTAGTAACTGAAAAAATTTTGCATTCTATGAATAGCCATGGAAGCTAAATCTATTTGTGGCCACTTTACTACAGACAGATAGCTGTCTAAAACTGTATGATGGACCTTGAACCCCATGTTAACATAACGAAAGATATGTATTACACGTCGATACACGGAAACATTCGACTTTACGCCTACGATCTTTACATATATTATATCGTACTCCTTTTGCTCTGTCCACGTTCATCGTACATCATACTTCAGAGGCTCTAAAGAAGACCACGCGGTGTAAACGTAACATACCTATATCGATTTTAAAATTAAAAATACTCACTTTAAATGTAATCTTTCCATAAAAAAAAATCGACTGATTGTGTTTGTTGCAAACCATTTAACTAAAATGTTATATGAATATTTACATTATTTACAAACTAAAAATCTATAATAGTAATAAAAATATGTACAAGTATCAAAAGGGTTACAGGGCGTCAAAAATTCGTCCACATCGCTGTCAACAGGAAAAGTGCCAAGAAGGCTGGCAGCATTGCCACGCTGGATAGCAATGCTGATTCTTTGTCCAAAAAAATAGGCCCACCCTCTGGTCACGTGAAGAGTCGACCAACTGCTTGGCGATTTCTCGAAATACTAGATGGGCACTCGAACCCCATGGCCCTAGTGTCACCAAGCCCAAACGGCTCAAACACATAACTACCAATTAAATTATTGTATTTGCGCCGTTTGAGGCGCTCGTACTAGAACCTCAGGTCATACAAACACGCCGGTTGTGACTTTAAACACTATCATATAGCACGCCTGTAATCTCCGAAGGGTTAGGCAAAGGTGTACCTAATAGATTACCCACATTTCGCCAGTTTTGTTTAAGTCCCATGTAATAGGGAGCGAGCCTATTGCCATCAACCGGGCACAAGTCCAGACTCCCGTGGCTGCTACTGAGAAATTCCTGATAGAAAAATCCAATAACACTTTGCCTGACCTGGGAATCGAACCCAAGACCAGTAAGTTTTACTACTAAATAATCTAAAAGCCTAGTTAATTGCAGTAATATTAGACTGAAAGCCTCTGACTTTGACAAGTTCTAAGCAAATTAATTAGTAAGTACTCTATTTCTGTCTCCACTTTCATTAAACAAACAGAAACAGGGTTTTCTAGTTTCTAGTATAAAATAAAAACTTTTGTTTGTGTTTTTTTTTGGAAGTTTTTTGCAAATACTTTTATTTTACCCTTTTTAGTTGTGGTATCTCACACAAATCCTTGTCAAGTATTAATTTTACATTACGAAGAAGAAAAAATGCATATTATAGAGGATAACTCATAAAGTACCGAAGCAAAGATAATCAAATTGATACAGGACCACCGTACAAGTTTTTTCTACCAAATGAAAAAAGAATCACTTAAATCGGACCAGTTAATACGCAGAAATCATGAAAAAAAAGATGCTGGTGGAATGCATACCTACTTCTTTTTTAGAAGTCGGGTAAAAAAAGGTCGATTAAGTTGTAAAACTGCCTCCATTAATGTAGTCACGAAGAGCTTCCTCCCCTACGTTAAGTTCAATGATATTAGGGGAAAAGTTTTTTCTGCAATTTGGTCGATATCAAAAAGAAGTAGGTAGTTTCTTTTATGAGCTTTATATACAGGGTGTAACAGAATTAACGCTAGACCTCTCGTATCCTGACTCAGACCATTAAACTGAACCACTTTTGTTCCATGACTTTTGGAAATTAATAACTTTTTTTTAGCTTTCCCATACGTATTGATCAGCTGATCGCGACAGAAAGTCCATTTTTTTTGCGAATTCCAAGAGCTTTTGGAACAAAAGTTGTTCAGTTTCATGGTCCGAGAGACCACGCGAGAGAGGTCTTGCGTTTATTATTTTCCACCTTTTATAGCTTAGTTTTAGAAAGAAAAGAGAAATTCCTGGTCGAAAAACCCAGTAGTGTTCCTGAGAATTGAAACCAGGACACCATGCTTAGCACAAGATCAACTATGGGATTAAGATTTTTCATTCCAAAAAGTACCAAAAACACTATTTCTACAAACAATAACCTTTGTCCAGAAGTAGCACTACAAATAAACCAGAGTCCAGTATGTCGCTTGCGTGTGCGCAGGATACGATCAACGTTAAGTGAGCATCGCGGACGGACGGAGGAGGACATAATAGACGGGCAAATCTATCGTGTCTATGCTTTGTAACACCTTACTGTTACCATCTTATGTAAGGACGGGGAGATTTATCGAGTCAGGAATGAAAAAATGAAGATATGAGATCATGAGGAGTTCACCGTATTCGTATGACAGTTAGTTAAACCATTATCATCTGCCCAGCCTTTTCACAACTATGTTGGGGTCGGTTTTCAGTCAAACCGGATGCTGCTGAATTCCAATATTTTATATGGAGCGACTGCCTATCTGACCTCCGCAATCCAGATAGTACTGGGTAATACGATACCCGGCCCTTAGTAAGACTGGTTGTCAGACTTTCGTGCCACTGACTACCTGTAACGACTGTCAAAGATGTTATAAATGACAGCCGAGGCCTACGGCTTAACGTGCTTTTCGAGGCACAGACGAAACTTGATATGTAATGGGTGGTCACCTATCCACGGGTAAGCGCAGCTTAACCTAAAGATCGACCCGAGCGGCTGCAAACCAATATCATTGGAATTTAATTCAAAGCATCTTTCAATGTCTTAATTCAAGCCATCCGCAAACCTGTACTGGGCCCGATTGGTAGTTTATGGCCCACTCTCTCTCACAAAGACGAGGCTTGTACTGTACACCAGTGTTACAAGCAACGTTCCCACTGCATAGACACTGCTGCAGCAGAACAAGCCTCACAATCAAAAGAATATGCTATGTTGTACGGGTGACCACTGAAAACCAGTGCTGTGCTGTGGCCCCCTATAGCACAGCATCATGCTGAGTGGTAACCTGATTGTCGCAGTCACGACGTGCAAGCTGTTAACTTTTTTTTATTTTGTTTCTGTCTTGTTGTATTTATAACATTTGCTATGCGTTGTATGATTATTGTTATCTTATTTTGTTTGTATGCACGTCTTGTCCCTGCAACAAATAAATATTTTTTCTTTCTTTCTTTTCTTTCATGTTATGCAATTTTTTTCTGAAACTCTGAAAATACATCTTCATCTCAAGTCTTTCAATGTATGAGCTGACAAAGCTAGGAATAATTTCAGATCGCCGCTACAGTCTACGTTTGAGAGGCTATTACATTTTATGGCGGTTCAACGACTCTACAAAGTTAAAAACAGTTAAATTTGCTCATATTCAAAACAAAGTTGAAGAGCCCTACACCTCTACATGCCCTCTAAAAGGCAGTTATAAAGAAGACTCAATATAAATAAGATTAGTCTACATTCCATCCATTGATAGTCCGACCTCGTGAGCTATTGTATGATCCTTTACAATGAACTGCTCCTGAATGCATGATGGATGACTGTCAGCGCCGTAGGTACCATAAGTGGACAACTAGTCGGTTGTCGTAACATAAGAACATCTAGGGACCTGTTGCTGTTGGACCTTGATAGAAAGAAAAAATTAAAATATTAGAAAATGTTCAGTTACAAAATAATTTAAATTCGTGTAAAAGACATCTCTGCCTAACACACCGCGTAAAAATCCTGATCCTGATGTTATGATAATATTCATTAATACATTTTTAACATAATATAAATATGATTAATCTCGTAAATTGTAACTTTTGCTTCCCCAATAAAAAGCTCTACTTACTGAAAAAACTTTTACCTTAATATTAGCGATCGATTCTTTACATAAGCCCCACATGTCTTGGGCTATAATAAAAAACAAAATTACAGGTAATCACGCAATCTGCCTCCAGCACACATGATCTTACGACCAAACTTGACAACAGCAATAATCTCAAACTAGTAAAAACTCGTTGGTACATCGAAGTTTCAGCCCCGATACGAACGACAATCTGTTCTAAACGAAGAATTGCCGATACTCAACAATATACTTTGTTAAGGTATTAGAGCAATTGAATAAGCGGTGCACATTTATAGTAGATATAGCATCTATCGTGGTGTGAATAGTCAGTGGGCCGCCGATCGCAACCGTGTGCGGATCGCAGCGACTAGAACCGGCGGTTACCTGTACTAACTTAAACAAAATGGCGCTCGTTTTAATTTGCTTTTTGGCGGTAATATGCAGTTTGCTACAACAAGGTTTGTGCTTTATTGAATTAAGCCACCCCTAATTCTAGTTCACGTCTCACGATCATTTTCAGTTGCAGAAAATTTCTTGGTCTTTCTTAACTTTTCTGAAGCTTTCTTAATCATACATCTTTTCTAATACTTGATTTTGTTATTCAGTAAAACCTAGTATTTTCGGTAGCTTTGCCTCCATATTGTGCGCCACTTCAATGACAATAAGTCTATTCATACACAGGAAGTCAAACAAAACGCATAGTCTGTCAATGGATATTGTAGTATTTATTGTGCCGTTTATGTGGTCCTAGTCTATGGGAGACGTATAAGTGATACCTAAGTTAAGTACCTACCTAAAATTTTCATCTCTAAATAATTTTCCTTCATTAAAAAATGTGTTCTTTAGTGTTTTTCAAAGAATTCTTGGAATTACAATAGTGTACTTATGCTGAAAGATATTATGGAACTGAACACAAAAATCACAATAAACTTTACACGAGATAATTCCAGCGGGGAGAGACAATCAGCTGATACACAAGACAATTCTCTTTGCCAAAGCTTTTATTTGCTTTACATTGATGAAATGTGCTTTATATTTTGACTAAAAATTGATTTACTCTTACATACTTACGTCTTTTTCTCAAGGGGTTGGGCAAAACCACAGAAAGCTACCTGTTACAATTCTTACATACTCCTTTTACTTCGGTCTTCGCGAACTAAATATTTTATATTCACACATTTTCTTTCAGCCACTACTAACCTACTTCACAGTATTCATATTTGAAACTATCTTAGTTTATGTTTTTATTAGATCTTACATAAATGTAGACGTAGGTACTGAGTATGTTTGTACAGGGGGATCTGCATTATTTTGTGATATTGATGTTGGCGTATCGAATAAATAAACTAACACTGAACTGGGGATAACTTTGAAAAATGTTTAGAATTTATATAAGTGGTTCATAGTCATACACAAATGAAAATGGCCTTGAATTTCCTGAAACTAGGCCATCATCTGTCTCTCGTTGTTAAATATGTCAGACTTCTTTCATTGCCTGGTTGATAAAAGTGAAGAAGTGAGGGTGTCAGAGCGCCTCTGCCTACTCGTTCACGATACAGGCGTGATATTATTGACATGCCTTCGTCATTTAGCTTCTTCAGAATGATATTGCTCTACTTCGTGTTATAATCTTAGCTATTTTTAGTTCAGAAAGAAGGAGGGTAGTTCATTTGCTACGTGGACCAAAATCTCGTAGACCCCAAGGTCTACGGCGTAGCAGTTAAAATTTGGGGATTCAACATTTTCTTAACCTCAAGTCCAGTAAATTCGCTCATACTTTATAAATGGAAATATGTAGCTATCTCTTGTTACATGAATCGATAGAAAAAGTAGGACGACGGGAAATATGGGTGCGTATGATCTGCAGGCGGTAGATTAACTAATTGTACACGTTTTTATGAGTATGTATGGAGAGCTGTAAAGTTTAGTATACGGGTGAATATCACGGCAGCAAATTTTACGTGTCCACGTTGAGAATCGAGGTGTAAAATGATAGGATGTGTCTTATTTTTTTTTATAGTGAACTACGTAACTTGGTTCAATTAGGGCCACATTTTTTGTTTTTATAAGTATATATAAATAATCAGGAAAAAAAAAATCACCTTAAAATTCAAGTTTGGTGGCTTGTCCCAGTTCCATTTTTTGATATAATTGCATTCACCAAAGTAACAATTTGGGGTAAAATAGCAAATAAACGATTTCCTTAGTATATGCATAAGACACACTATCTAAAAACAATTAAACCATATTAGAAAATCTAATTTAAATGCACCGGACACTCGATCAAAGTTTGTCCAAGCAAAAATCAAAATTTTGTTCGCACTTTTTCAATTTACTATAACACGAAGCTTCGGGCGTGTGTGATCAATAGTGTTTTATTATTTCGCAACTCTAAGTCTTTGGCAAGCACTTGCGCGTAACAGACATGTGATTAGTGCTTTGATTACCCCCCAAAAACGTAAGTACTCACCTTGAGTGGGACGGGGGACAAGAATTGTTCAATTTTTGGTGGATCGATTTGCTGTCGTTTTTAAAGTGTTTTAATAATAAGCTACACGTTATAGCTAGTGATTAGGGTTTCGTATAAATCAGTAACATCAATTTAATTGGAACTTAAAACCCCTATTTTTAAAGATTTTTTTTATGCCTGGTCCCAATTTTGGTGGCTCAATTTTGGTGGCTTTGGTGGCGTTTTCCCACCACCAAAATTGAAAACGAGCCACCAAATTTTAAGTATGTACTGTATATGTATGGTTTGTACCTATATAGCCAGTTTTTACGTTGCAGGACAGTTTGATTAGCAAACAAATAAATGTTATGTACTTGGCAGTAAGTAAGACCAATTATTATAAGGGTGGTATACTAATGATCAAGTTTCTTATTAATATATTTTTATTTTGTTGCTTTTAAGAATGCCAAAACAGACTAGCGAAGAGAGGCTGGTTAAAAAGAGAATGGTAGAAAGAAGAAGAAAGGCAAAATTAAAGAGCTATCCCAAACAGGCTGAAACACTGCGAAAAAGAGTTAGGAGGAAAAAAGAAAACGAGTGTTTTCTTGTTTTTAAGTTTTTTTTAGTAATGATGAGAGAAGATTAATTATATTTGAAAACTAAAAATTCCTTTCTTAGATTTAAAGACTGATTGTAGAAACCATTGATCTAGTCTGGTGATTAGCATCCAAATATTGAGTTAAGGTTTTTTAGTTTAACTGAAATCTGCAGAGCGTTGGTAAAATGGTAATGATCTGTTTGCTGTTTCACTGTGTCTGTCCTTGGATTTAATATTTTTTATTTTGTTTGGAACAACAAAAAATTACATAATAAAGCATTGAGTCCAAGAATAGCCCTTTCCGTAGCTCGCTGATCAACCTCGAATTTATGGACCAGCCATACCGAGAGTGTCCACGTTTCAGCCCTGTAAGTCATAACAGGCAGGACGTACTGGTTGAAGACCGTAGTCTTTAGGCTCTGTGCAATACGCAACGAGAAGACCGTACGAAGTTTCCCAAAAGTTGCCCAGCCCAGCTGAATTCTTCTGTCAGTCTCCCTCTTAAAGTTGTTCTTACCAAACTGCAGAGTTTGCCCTAGATTAACATATTCTCGAACAACCTCGAGAGGACCGCCATTGACAACAATAGGTCCTGGTTCCGGGTGACGTGATCTTTGAACATCACCTGGGTTTTGTCCAAGTTCACCCTGAGATCAATGCGTATTGATGAATCAACTAGGCCATCCAGCATCTGCTGCATGACGATTTCATCTGCAATGGAAATCTCAAGTGTGAGATGTACTCGCCGTTGATGTTAATGCCAGGTGCGTTGGTGAGGGGCTGCGGGTCTGTTCGAAAGAGATACCGCGGCCCTGGAACACAAAGGGCTAAGAAGGAACACGGACACAAGTCTGACACTCCCTTTCAATCCGCCCAGAGCGGGGGAAATCATCAAATGACCCCCCCCCCCCCCCGGTCATTTGATGATTTCCCATTCAAAAAAAAAAGGTGCGTAGGTAACAATTTCGGCTAAATTACGTCCCCTTGGCTCACCCCCTGACGCAATGGGATATGCTCTGTTTGCTGGTTCTGAGTTTGGATGGTGATTGTGATGTTTTCATAAAGAGTTCTCAGCACTTGGATGTATCGCCAGTCAACTTGGCATCACTGCAGAGACTCCAAGAACTGACCAGGTCTCGACAGAGTCAAAAGTCTTCTCGTAGTCTACGAATGTAAGACACAGCGGCCGATTATACTCTTCGAACTTCTGTATGATCTGCCGCACTATGTGGATGTGGTCTATGGTGCTGAATCCTCTTCGAAACCCGTCCTGCTCCGGTGGCTGGAAATCGTCGAGTCTTCGCGCTAGACGATTCGTGATGACTTTTGAAAACAGCTAATACATGTGGCTAAGGAGCGAAATGGATCAGTAATTCTTGAATAGGGTCTTGTACCCCTTTTTAAAGCAAAGAACGACCACGCTCCTTCACCACGCTTCTTGAGTTCTCCCAGAGAACAGGACCGAGTTGAAAAGCTCCCGTAGCTCTCTTAACACAGGACTTACTCTCGCTTTCAGGAGCTCAGTTGTTACCCCATCCTCACCAGGCGCTTTTCCATTTTTAAGCTGTCTAAGTGACGCCCCGATTTTGTTTTGGCTGAATTCTGGTAGGTCTTCTGTGAAATGGTGGGTTAAGGTGGCTCTGGAATCCTTATTTTCGGGATCAGGTTGAGATGCATGCGATGCGTACAACTTGCCGTAGAAGTTTTCTACTTCCGACAGAATCTCCGGCTTCGAAACGACCTTATCTCCACTAGATTTGGACTTTATTACCACTTGGTCTTTATTATTAATTTTGTTTACAATAAAAATACTAATGTTTTTTTGTTTTCGTTTTTTTTGGGTCATAAACTCATAATGATAGATCAGATAAATAATAATAAATATTTTTTAACAACCGTTGAAGTTATTGATGAGAATGAGAATTTGTGAGATTAGTTACATTGAGCTTTATTAGTGAGATTGAGGTTTGTGACGGAGAAATTAAATTTTGGTGCCACTGATTTTCAATTTTGGTGGGCACTGTCGATTTTGGTGGGCGATTTTCAATTTTGGTGGCCACACTAGACTTTGAACTAAAATATCTCAAAAAGTTATAGAGATTTTCTCAGACCTCTTGAAGATCCTTCCAGCTTGGAGTTTCTATTCTTATACCAGTCCCTTATTTTTCACGAATAATGAAGAAAAAATTTCGCCACCAAAATTGAATAAAAATGCACGTTGTTGATATTCACCCATACTTATTTGTTTGTAGAGCTTTATAATCCACGTTATAGAGTAGGTATGTAGGAATCGAAAGCTATCTGTAGTTCCTGCCTACCCCCATGGGAATGACATAAATATGTGAGACATGATGGATGTATGAATATCTTTTAATTTTGTGTGCTATAAAGAATAAAAATTGAGGAGGATAAATAGGTATGTAAATACGATAAATAAAAAAACAGTTTAGAGTCAACATATAACGCGATTTGGGTAGTTTCCGGCACTGATTAACTGCACCCTTCGATCTGAACTAGGCATCTGACAATAAATGTAGCCACATAGAATAATATCATCGATACCACAGAACAGTAAGATCGATCAAGTGAAGTTCGAACCCAAGACAACAAGTATATTTATTTATTTAAAATAGATACACAAACAGTATATACATTTTACACGACATTATCTTAAACACAAACAAAGCTATATCATCGTAAAGTTATAGAAATAAAATGTAACATAAAATAGAAAACAAAACATCTTTGACTTAATTATCACTTGCTTCGGTGAAGGAAAACATCGTGAGGAAGCGACCATGCCTGAGAGATATTTCTCGACAGCATGTAAAGCCAAGTCAGAAGCCCATCGATAAGAACTCTGACACCAGGTTAGCCACTAAACACACGACAAAGAAGAAAAAGTAAGATCGATACAAAAAGAAAAGTTTGATTTATTATAGCATCGAGACAGCATGTTTTAAAAAGACTGTCTCCAAATGATGAGGCTCCTTCTCCCATTAATTCATCCAAAGATTGTCTTGCACAGATCGCGTTGAGCGATAAGACCCATTATAACCCAAAGTGTCTATGTTTTATACCTGTAATTGGTACGATGTACATAATAAAGAGCAGAGGAGGAGCTCGTGGCTAAATAATAACAGCCGCTCGGGTCGATCTTTAGATTAAGCCGTGCTTGCCTAAGTTGGTCTGTGGATGGGTGACCGTCCATTACATACCGAGTTTCCTCCATGCCTCGGAAAGCACGTGGAGCCGTTGGTCCCGGCTGTCATTTGTAGATCTTTAGGATCTTGTCGTTAGGTAGTCAGTGGCCAGTCAAGTCTGACAAACAGTCTTACCAAGGGTCATCGGCAGTCGCTCCATGTGAAGTGAATACTGGTATTCAGCTGCATCCGGTTAGACTGGAAGCCGACCCCAATATAGTTGGGAAAAGGCTAGGCAGATGATGATATAACCATCCATCTAACTATTGCTTTACGACAGTATATTAAAAGTTAATGTTTCTTATAATCGTAATGTCGTCGAGAAATCTTTCACAACATCCTGTACAATGATTGAATGAGACTTGAATGGTATCAGCGAGGTGCGTGGGTGAAGATTGAACCCGTATATACCAAGTATTCAGCTCAACAATTGTCCACTTCCTTCTCTTAACTCATATCAGTTTGGTACTTCTTGCCGTTTTATTAAATTGACTTCAGTGACAGTAAATGTTTTAAGATATTATTTCCTTTATTCGTTCTAACACATACTATTTACATTTTAAAATATTCTCATATAAAACAATATAAAAAACATTTAAAAATATAAAAAATAGTAGCCCACCAGCACTGGGAACAGGGTCCGAGCTGCCGGTGGTCAGGGCTCTTGAGAGAGGAACCTCCTAACAATACGCGCCGTGTCCAGGAGTACCGCTAAGATATTATTATTATGTTTCGTTTCAAAGTTTTAGTTTTCATGAATAGAAAAGAATAATTTTTATTTGTGTAACAACATGGTACATTAAGGTCTTATAAATAGGGTTGTGAACTTACATGTTTCGCAATAAAATTGCATACAAATATTAGAACATCTTAAACGTAAAATTTTAATACAACATCAATTAGTGTAAATGTTAACATTATTATATGTTTATTTCATGTTTAGGTCAGTTCAAATTCAGAGATGATTTCTATTATGTGTCTTCTTGGGAAATGATAATTAAGATCCGTTATAGCTTCCATTTTAAGGGCGTGTGAATGTTTCAATAAATAAGTTATCATCTTACTGCAGCTTCTTTCCCAATATATTTGGCGCCGCCGCAGCATGACTTCTTCTTCCATACTTTTTAAATAGCATCTCCGAAGTCACGCCCTTTCTTTGTAGCCATATCCTCTCTCACACAATCTATACATCTCTTGTTCATTTCAACGAACTAATATTGAGATATTGACAAGTAATGTAACCTTAAAAAAAAAAGTAAAGGATAAAACACTTTATTGTAATGGCATTAAACAGTTTGATCGCATATCTGCCCATTTTCATCCCAAAGGTCTAACTGACGCCCGTAGAGATCACGCGTGGCAAGCTAAACGAACAAGTCAGTCCCTCAATATTCTATACTTCTATAGTATCCTTCATAACGATGAGATCATTGAGATAATTAAGAACAGCTGGGCTAAATTACAATCATTTTACATCGTGTTTTTCTCAAAATATGGTATTCATGGTCACCATGTGTGTGTACATAAAAGTAATATAGTACCTATTTGTCCCACATCGAGGCTGCCGTAAAAGGCAACTATGAGATATCATCCCAAGTGGCATACAGTGACCTAATTCCAAAAAAATCCACAAATGCGCACCGTGATGGATGGGATTACAGCCCACTCCATCTCATAGAGAGGGGGTCTTTGTCCCAGCAGTGGGAACATTATAGACAGATTAAGAATTACAAGGAACTGTGATCTCCAACAATCAGGTCTGCCAAAAGTAGCCCATAAGGCCCTTATCTTTTGACCGTTCGTTAGAACCAATTAGAAGACCGATGTGCTCAGCATTTGAAAGGCACTAGAAGTATTCTCATTTATAATGTACATTAATAAAACTAACTACGATATTTTCTACCCTCAGGCATAGCAATCACATGCTACCAATGCAACAGCCACAATGACTCGCGGTGTCTGATGAAGGCGCTGCCAGACTCCCTGCGGCAGCCGTGTGGACCCAAGGACACCATGTGCAGGAAGATCTCGCAAGTCGTGGAGTTCGAGATGAACGGCATGCCCCCTGATAGCCGAGTCATCAGAGGATGTGGTTGGGATGACAGCAGTTACAAGGTGAGAAGGATAGAATGGTATTTGGAGTCGCAACTCCAGATTCTTCTGTAAAGAAGACCAAAGAAACGATGGATGGACTGTGTGAAGGATGATATGGCTAGAAAGGAGGTTACTACTGAGATGTCGAGTAATAGAGAAGTATGGAAGAAGAAGAAATGCTGCACTGACCCCAAATGAATTGGGATAAGGGCAGAAGAATGATGAACTCCAGATTCTCCTACCCTAGAAGGTGACACCCAAACGAATGTCTAAAGCAAGTCACCGTACTTATTTACTCAAATTCGGCTCAAGCCGATTCCGCGATGAGTGTGATAAAGCGGCTCTGTTGGAATTTAAGCTCTCGGCACTGAGCTGAGCGTTGAAAATCCTAATCTAAATACGGAAATTAACCACCTGAAATTCTTACACATACTATTTCTATACTTCAAAAGCAATAATTAGTACTCATGATAGACTATAATTACCAACGAAATGCTCGATAATTCAAACACGCCAAACTTCCGTGGACTTAATTAACGTAAGTCCAGAATGACAATACTAATACCAATAGATTAAGAGCACACTATACGTAATTTGGTTTCGTTTACTGACTCTAACGACATGCAAATTACCCACTGATATTGACATACTTAAAGCTCTTTGTCGTAGCACAAACTAGATTAACAGTAGTCTGCTAATTTTGAAGTGTTAGAAAATACGTAATGTAAATACAATATACGTCGTGACAATAGTACAAAAATACTATAACTTCACAGTAAGTACATCAGGTTCATTTTTCACTGTAAGGTCTAGAATCATGTAACTACTTGATATCCAATGCCAATTACACTGCTAATGAAAATGGTTGTGTTTGCTAATGAGTACTATGTAGCAGAAGATCTGATTGAGAAAGAGTACCTCCATATTCAAGCCTCTCCACTAGATGGGCCAGCGACCTATTGGTCGTTGACAAAAAAGGAGGAGACAATCATTTAGCAAGCTAAATTATTTGTTATAAATAACTCACACAATCATCAAACTTGCCGTAAACATAACTTTGAATTTGTCTTCCCCAGGGTCGCTGCTACCAGCGCTCAGGTTTCGGTGGCAGACAAGAAGTATGCTCGTGCCTGGAGGACGGGTGCAACGCAGCGTCCATCCCGGTCGGGGCCACCTTCCTCATGCTCATCACCTTCGCACTACTGAGGTTCTAGTTGACACCACCTCGCCAAACGTCAATTAGCATCAGTACCACAAAGTAGTGTAACTAAGGAGAACATATCATGAAGTTTCGAAGTAAGATCATTAAAAAGCAGAACAAGCACAACTAGGTTCCTAAAAAGCTTGTTTTAAACACCCACTGCCAAATTAAGAATTTTTGTAACAAATATTAAAACAAAATGAAAATGATGAAAAGCAATTTTGCGCAAAATCATTAGAAATGAGTTACTCGTACGTACCAAAGAAACTATAATTGTTTCGTAAACTATTGAGGCTTACTATTTTGAGAGCGCTAATAAAGTCGGCGAAATCAATGAGCTGATAGATTTAGATGTTAAAATAGTTATAGCAAGTACATATTGTATAGATGTTTGTAATTTATTTGTATGAATACGTGTTGCTCTAGATGATTAAGTGTGGCGTTAACACGTTAATGAATTTAGCAAATCTATGTAAATAGACGATAATCGCACACGATTCACACCTAGAAGGACGAGGTTGAACTTTGTGTACAGAGGAACAGAGTATATATTACGTGCAATGTAGATAGCATTGATGAAGTAACCAAAGCCGCAATCATTGTACATTTTGTTTAGCGACGCTTCATTGTTGTGTTTGTAATTTGCGAATGTATTTATTAAAAGTTTTTCATGATCTTGATTTTCATTTTGTTCTACGTCTCTTTCATCATCGTATAGGTCCTCAACAACAGTCAAATCTATCAGATTGATCATGACAATTGGCTCGATTTATTTTCGTAATCTAGTCTGACCTAATAAAATCACCTAACAATCTGAATTGGCGGGTTCCGCTGTTGTGTTCAATGAGGCTCATCCTGTTACAAAAGTAAGGCGGGTTGCACTGGTTCCAACCTTGCGCCATTGATGCTCCCTCTCAAAGTAAGAAGTGGCGTGTACCTGCTAGCAAGCTGTGGTGGCTACCCCGGGGCTGCATCATGGCGGGTTTCTGTTTCGGCTTTATGGTTCTCTGTGGACTTTTTCATTACGGTTAGTTACATTTATTTTATTGTTTCATTATTTATGTGTGTGGATGGTGACAGAGAGTCAGTTTGATTGACTTTCTTAGCAATAATGTACATATTTAGCTATATCTTAACTTATATCTAACTTAAGGAGCTTACTAAATATGTTTCAACTTGACCCTTTGGTGGGCGCGTGAAACCCTTTATGGGGTCAAGTAGCAACGTATGTAGTCATGGGAACGTATGACTATAACTGTTTCTATCCGCCGATATAAATAGGTGCGGAGTGTTTTCCACGAAGCAACGGAAGTATACTGGTTCTGGGTAAGGTTACTGTACCGGTTCCCTTGAACTGTGAGAAGATGGAAAAATGTAGTCAAAAGATTTGCATTTTTGTAGATGAAAATGATTTGGAAAGGTAATGATGGATTAGTTGTGATTTTCAAACTTGATTTTGTGATTTTTCGCTAGGATTTCATTTTCTATTAGTAGACAACAAGTACAGTCTATTCGCTGCTTATTTTACTTCTGTTTTTGTGGCACTGTAAGTAAATATCACTGTTTGGTCTACATCCTCGCTACAATAAGGTTGATTTTGGTTTGTTGCTGTCCGAAGACTTTATTCCCATAGGTTTCGATTGATCAACGAAGGACATTGGCCAGCCACAGTGCATTGAATTAGCTAAACTCACAGTACATTGAATCACCTTTAGCTTAGTTTTCGCCATTAAAACTTGAATTTACAGTAAAACCATTTTCAAATCGAGGGATTTGAGAAAATGGCTCTGAAAGTCTTTTAGATCGCTGTCGTAATTTATTTTTGTATTTTTAACTTTTTTTTTTTTGTATTCATAAGAGAGCTTTATTTTTTAATAATCTCTCAACATGGCTAAGGGACCTGGCGCACTACGCGGCCACGACCACGACTTATCACATGACCGGCCGCAAGCTTGAACAAAACTGGTCGGACGCCGGTTGTGCGACCAAAACTCGAAGTCATGGCCGTGTAGTGCGTAAGGATGAATGCACAGAGCATCATATACAAGCTGCAGTTTTGCATCCTGGTCAAATTCAAGAAGGTATCGATGCTAATGATCCGAATCAATAATATAATGGGGAGGTTTTTTTTTTTTTCTTACTTTCGGAAATCGGTAAGTTTGGACAGCGGCGGCGGCAAGGCGCCTCACACAGATCGTCGACACTCACGCCCAAAGCGACATATCGCGCTATGGCTGATTCGTGTTATTCTGAAATACTGTCAAATTTAAACAATTTAAAAGAGCAGCTTTATTAATTATTGACCAGGTACCGTAATTTTAATTGATTATTTATGTCTTTTGTGACAACCTCATGAATTTTGACGAGCATGCAAAACTGCACCTTGTATAATACTGAGATGAACGTTAATTTTGTCGTCGAAGTCTTACTTTCAAGACTCCGGTGTTACTTGTTTAAAGCTTTACTACATAAATCGGAGTCGGATCTCTTTCTCAAAACAACCTACCTCAGAACAGCTTATATCCATGCTGTGACCAACAAGCTGCTACCATCAAAGCCCCTACCAAGTGGTGTTTGTGTTTTTAAAGTGAAGGTTGTGAAGAGTTAATGATATAGCCAGTTTCATTATAACAGGTTTCCGATTCTGTACCCCTACTCCTAGTATCCTGGAGCCTGGATTTCGACTTGACTATTCAAGTCCCACCTATTTCATGTGGGTGTTTCAGTAACTATAAAAAACCTCAGAATAACAAGAATTGTAATTTTTGGGGCAATATAATTCGCTTAAAAACTGATTTCACTTTTAGACTTGAAAAAATAAGAAGAATTTTGAACGAAACAGTAAAATATTAAAGTTAAAACTTCTAGTTGACATTGACATGAGTAGACCAAAGACATTCAAATATTTACGAGCGAAGTCATAAGTTTTTTAAATCTCTACGACATAGACATAGAAGAAAAAATATTATAGAAGATGATAACTCATAAACTACCGAAGCAATGTGAATACAATTTATATGAGACCATCACGAGTTTTCTCTACCAAATGAAACGTAAATCGCACCAATAATCACGGAGTTTTGAGGATTTTTTAAACAGCCGCCTAGCCGTATTGGGAACGTCCTCGTTTTTAGAAGTCGGTTAAAAATATTGTTCTTTTTTGTATACGTCTTAAAACGTTCAGTTTTAGCAACTATTATAATGAATTCTGTGGTTTTAGTCTCAGCTAAATTCCTCTGTAAACAGTATGTTGTATTGTATTGTATAACGTGCAGGCGTCCGCAACTCCACGTCATTTCAGTATAGTTGTAAGATGTAATCAACAAGATAGATTAACAACCAGTTGTTACCAGCAGATTAGAAATCGTTCCTTCCAATCCCAGTCACATAACTTGCACTGAAAAATTCTTCATCACAAATGGAATCCACCATTTTTCGTTAACTAAGTCACCCAACGTCAAACCGCAAATTGGCTTACCATTACGTTTTGTTAAAATTGTAGCAATTTTATTACGAGGTAGGTACTGAACCGATCGGCACAGAGTGGTTTATTTTTAAATTGCTCTGTGTACGTTAGGCAAGCTCCTCGAGTATCTAGGGCGTCTAGCAAATAAAACTACATCCTGTTTCATGGGCATATTTTGTTTATTGATCGATGGTATGTACTGTCTCGTTTCTATTTTTGTCGTAGTGACTACTGAAAGGGGTACGCATGAAGTGGGGTTTTTGATATCCTCAGTAATTGTGTTTTTTTTATTACAAAATGGGCCTGCTCTTCACCTCGATCACGCCTGATGGAAAGCGGTAGCGGAACGAGCATGTCCAGAAGATGCCTGTTCACTGTTACTTTGAAGGCAGACAGAGAGGTTAAATGAGGGAGGGAACACAGGTGCCGGCAGAGAGTTCCACACTTTGTTGTTTTACGAAATACTATAGCGAAAAAAAGAAGCATAGAAGATTTTTAGAATGACTTTCATTCACCATTGTCACCAACACTGCACTACATGATGATATGGCACGAAAGGAGGTGTCTGATGAGATGACGAGTAATAGAGAAGTATGGAAAAAGAAAACATGCCGCGCCGACCCCAATGAATTGGGATAAGGGCAAGATAATGATGATGATTGCAGACACTTACACGTCCACGGCTGGATAAGACCTCTCCCAAGCGTCGCTACATCGACTGATCTCATATTAATTATAGTTACTTACATGCTAAACCATTTTCACGTATCTTTTAAGGACCGGACTGTGAAAACCGGACCCTAACAGATACATAATTATCTGTCCAAGCCAAGTGTCCGTAGTTCTGTCCGGTCGGTTTGACTGCACCTTCACGTGGGCGAGAGCGCGAAAAGGGATCCTATTAATTTAGGTCTGTATTATCTGCGCGAATATCTTGGGGGACAAGGTCATAAGCAATTATAGTTAAGAGCGCGTTGGAGGGTTACGTCAGCTGGGCTGGTGGCGACGAGAACGAAAGCTAAGGAAGTGAATGAAATTGAATCAATTTCAGTGCGGTTTTATAATGATTTAATAAAGCTCGGATCTGTCGTGTTGCTACCGAGTCAGTCTGGTAAAATGTGTACTTTTTAAGTCATTTAAAACTTAAGTGGTCGAAAATTTGGTTGTACGGAAAATACTTCTTACATATGTATGTTTCATTCAAGCCTTTTTCCGATTGGAGTTTCCAGAAACTACCGTCGCCACCTGCTACGATCTTTCCATACTTCTTTTGTTTCGTTCATGTCCTTACATCTGGTCATAACGGTCACATACGCTTGGTGTAATTATTTTATTCTCTGCAAACACACACCGTTTGCGAATAATGCAATGACGATTCGACATATTTCTGGCATTACCACTGTACCTTAGCACCTATGATCTTACAATAAAACTCTCCGCCATCTTTCCAGGGTCAACGATAATGTGCTATGAATGCAACAGCGCCAAGGACACGGTGTGCCTGGACGCTAAGCTGCCGGACAACCTCAAGAGGAACTGCTCCGACCACGACCGCGGCGTCACCCACACCCTGTGCCGCAAGATCGTGCAGCATGTGGATTATGGAGTGAACGGGAGGCTGCCGGAGAACAGGGTCATCAGGAGCTGTGGCTGGGATGAGACCAAGTATAAGGTGCTTTGCAGGAGATATTACTGTTTCTTCTTCCTAATGGTTTAGTTCGTTGGAAGCTTCGCACGAACGCTGGGTTTTGGCACCTTTCGAAGTTATCTTGTTTGAAAAGCAACCAATCGGTTAAAAGAAAATACACTTTGCTCTATCTAGTGGTAGTTTAGTGTAACGTTTTCAGCAAAGTACTGCAAAACCCCTCCGTGCCATCTACGTGGAACTAATTCTATACTTTCATTTCGGATAGCTACAAACTTTCGCTTAGGCTCACCTTGTGTCGCTCCACATCGATGTCACTGCGGTGAAGCTGTTAACGACTTAAGGACTTAACGACTTCGGGCACCATGGCCTGTCCTGCTACACGAGCGCATGTCGCATAGCACGGCACGCCAGCATCAACGACATTATTCGTCGAGCTCTTGCTACTTGCTCTTGCGGTGTGCCAGTGGTGTTAGAACTGGCTTGGTACGTGACGATGGGAAGAGACCAGACGGCATGATGCTGATGCCTTGGAAGGTGGGTAGGCATTTGGTGTGAGACGCAACCTGCGTCGACACCCTTGCGCCATCTCATATTGCTGGAGAACCTCAAACGGCTTAAATACTGTAAACTAATTGGTAGTTACAACTTTGGACAATTTGTGGTCTTAGCGCTCGTGTCATGGGGCCCAAGTGCGCGTCTCCTTTTTAAGGAAGTTCCTCACCGACTAGTTGACACTTCGCACATCGCGTGACCGAGGGCTGGCTGTTTCTTTGGCCAAATAATTAGCATTGCCATTCAACATGGCAATGATGACAACGAATCATGATTGACGGTGAATAATCGGAGCCAACCGGAAATACAAATAGTGCTTAAAACTCTTTTTAAGCAAAGTTAGCTTTCCCTATTCCCGATAACGGGAGCGACTATTATCTATTCTATGATACTACTGCTGCCACTTTGATCTTTCAATACTTGTTACAAACAAAAAAAGAAATTAATTGTTTAGCAACAACGACCCCCTGTCTCTCGAGCACTAGAAGTTCCTTGAAACACTGTATTTCCGATAATTCTTTCACTTATGTCTACATGTTCCAGGGCCAATGCTACCACCGTGCGGGCTACGGGGGTAGGCAGGAAGTGTGCTCCTGTCTCACAGACCTCTGCAACGGTGCCCAAGAGACCGCAGCCACCACCGCCCTTCTTGCGGCCACTGCCCTTATGTACATCGGAAGATTTATCTGCCAATGATGTAATCATTTAAAAGGGCAGATACATCTGAACTTGTCTATAGTATTTTAGCGAATGTATCATTACATTTAAAATGCTTCGTTAATCAAGTTCCAAAATGGTTAAACATGGCTTATGCTCGTTTTTCTTTTGCAAGAGAATGCTGAGTATCAGTGTCTTTCGTAATTTTCTAATTTAACTCAACATTCCATGAAACGGTATTTGTCCTAATAAATCGATTTTTGATAGACTTGTTGGCCTTTTATTGCTTCTTAGTCCATCTACGGTCATTCTCGGTCTATAGATACATCGCACAGACTTGCTTTTGACATAGTACTTATTAGTTCCATGGACCTAAAAATGTTAGAAATGGAAAGATTCTTCTCAGAGGGGTTCATAAAGATCGATCTTGAGTCTTGACAGTATCTTACAACAGCCGCGGAAAGATGCAGGATGGTTCATTTAGAATTTTAGACGGTGCCCACAGGCATGACTGTAGCGTGAGCAACCTACATGCTGTAAGAAAATTGTACACAGATGGTTATTTAGATAGTTTTCTTTGTCAACGCAACAATGAAGTTATTAGCGAGTATTACATAAGAATCACATAATTGAATTATGCCACAAGTTGTAACACATCGCAGATTGGTACTGTTTCTAACCAAAACGAACGATACTGAACTGCACGGAGTTCCCATGTAAACATATGGCCACTTGTTTCCGATTCAGAAAAACAAAAATAGAAAACGTCAAGAAACAAATGAACAAAATCATATGGTTGGTTTCAATTATTTGGCAAGTCATACATTTTCCAACTCACTTCGAAGCTAGTGAATAAAAAATATAATGATTTTAAATGTTCAATTCTCAGAAATCTAGAAAATAAGCAATAGTTGAAACACTGGAATCATCCAAATCGTGTTAAATCATACTGGTTAATACGTAAGAATAAAAGATTATTGTTGTACAAAATAGTCACGGATACTTTGACGTTCACCTACATAGGTATTATTTATTATAATATGTATTGAGAGATTGAAGACCTCCAGGGAAGGACAAGGGTGCATACAAATCGGTAAGTCCAATAAAATTTTATTTTTCAGCATTTCTACCAAACTAACCAAGTCAGAAGTTATGTAAGAATCGTAGCAACTGCAAAGTAGTACAGTATTTCCTCGATAATAACGGCTGTCGAAGGAATAAAGTGTAAAAACAAGTATTTTTCTTCAAAATGACTCATTTTATGATATCTGCGACGGACACCTACTAGATCTAGGTGAGATTATTCTCTTTATGTCATACTCGATTAAATAAAATTACGTCCAAAATCAATCAAGATTCATTTTGGAAAAAAATACGATAACTTTTCTGATTGAATGTACCTAAGTCTGGTAATTCATTATCACCCTTCAAAGGAAGAACATGTTTTCGTTCTTGGTTTATTTAGGACGGCGAATTTAAAATGAAAAAGAAACTAACGTAACTAATAAATCGACCGATCGATCTATTTTCAATATAAAACATATTTTATCGTACCGTGTCTTATCTTTTCGTGAAATCACGATTTATGGGATCTAATTTAATAATAATGTTGCACAAATATGAGAAAAAATATTATCCAGTTATTATTTAAAAAAAAAACAGATGTTTTCAATCAACCAACTCAACCTGTCGTAGTCCATTGCTAGACAAAGGCCTGTCCCAAGCTGCGCCTGCACATCACGTCCTGTCTGCCCCAGCCACATTTTTAAGGTCCATCTAGCGTCTAGATCTCACGTCACAGAAGATTCAAATTGCCTGGTTTTGTTAAATTTTGTGGGCGAATAGTTGCGGGGGTATTAATATCCGATCCCTCAGTCTCACCTCTATCTCATGTTAGCGGCGTCATACAGACAATCCACACTTCAAAGTAGCGCCTGTCAACTCTAGATCGTTGCACTGGCCAGAGCTGCCTAATCTAATGGAGTCGAAAGCTATCACTTCTTTTTATTCGACTGCGCAGCCCAGAAGAGGGTCATGTGTTTAGCAGGTTATGTGTCTTTATGTTCTAGACACCAAACGCGTCGGCAGATTTTGACAATTCATATGTCAAACGATTTTTCTTAATCTTGCGAGTCTCACTAAAGACATGACAGTACTCAACATACAATATGGCGACAACTATACGCCATTATGTGAAAAAGAAGATGGCGAACGATGTTCGTCGCAGTAGTGTAAAAAGTTACATTGTCTGCGAAATCTTTTATTTTACTAAACTAAAATGTAGGAATTAAATAAAAAATAATAATTTGACAAAATTAGTTTTTTGTAAAATTACTTCTTTATTTCTTTTCAATATTTTAGTTTAGTAACCCGACTGCGGTAAAAAACTGAAAGCAAACAACAAACAAATTTTAAATTAAATAAAAGTTGGGAGAAAAATAGTAATACAAATGGAATGGATCCTCCGCCTGCTTTTACGTCTTTTGGGTTTTTGTGTAATTTTTTTTTTATCTTGTCACCTTTTCTTTTCAGATTCACCCGTCAAAGTGTCAATTATAATTTCTGATAAGGCCTTTATACAATGTCGCCCATGCGCATGTGACCGCCCGTAATTTTCTGAATATTCATGAATAAATGTCGAAAATAAACTTTAAAAGGGGGGGTCTATCTACAACATTTTTCATGTTATTTTATTTTTAATTTTTTAAGTATAGTTTGTAGATTTGCTTTCTATTTTTTGACACATCTCTGAAGTTTATGGGTCGATTTGGATTCTGTTTATTATTTATAAAAGCTTATGAGTTATTTTAACAGGTTAATTAACATTTTTACTAAAAATTATCGACGACGAAAGAAAAAACGGAATCGAAGTCATTTTTTCGGTGAAAAATTGTGTATTTATTTTTAAAAAACTAGTGTAACTCCATAAATTATCCCGATAGGATGACTTTTTTAATCGTTATTTGTAATCTACTACATAACAGCTACAAATTGACAGAACATTATTGATACCTAACTGTAACTAAATCCAAGGTAAAACTAAAAACTCTGATGAGTCAAATTTAGGAAAAGATAATGTGAAAGTTAATTGAATGTTGCTCTTAGCAGTGAGTACTAAAAGGTTAAACTAATAATGAGGATGATAATTAAATTAAAAACAAACAAGCAATAGCCAGATGTTTACTAAAAACAAAAAATACAAGAATTTTAATTAATTAGATTTTCGAAATGGCCCCCACCCTCCTGTAAACAAACCAAAGCCCTCATGGCAACACTTTAGATTATACGACGTAATTCTTCACGGTTTTATTTTATTTCCGCAGCAGCAGCAAAAATCCTAGCCGTTAATTGCTCGCGGCTTTCGAAGGGCACGGCATACACTTTTTGTTTCATGTAGCCCCAAAGATAAAAATCTAAGGGAGTAAGGTCGGGAGATCGCGAGATCGCGGCGCCGCCAAGAGCGCCAAGCAATGGCACCTCCTCTGCCAATCCGCCACGGATAATTTTGATTTAAATAATCACGAACTAGTCGTGCGAAGTGTACTCCATCTAATTGCAGATACATCCGCCTTCTTGTTTCCAGCGGTACTTCCTCCAAAAGCAACGGCAACGTATTGACTATAAAATCTAAAAACGCGTGTTGATCTAGTCTGTTTGGTAACACGAAAGGGCCAATAAGTTCACCGTCAATCATTCCAGCCCATACATTTATGGAAAATTGAGTCAGGAAAGTTGTTTCCCTAATGACGTGTGGATTTTCAGCGGCCCACACATGAAGATTGCGATGATTTGTTATACCCGCCCTTGTTTTTTCTTTAGAGATAGGTATCAACAATGTTCTGTGAATTTGTAGCTGTTATGTAGTAGATTACAAATAATGATTAAAAAAGTCGTCCTATCGGGATAATTTATGGAGTTACACTAGTTTTTTTTAAATAAATACACAATTTTTCACCGAAAAAATGACTTCGATTCCGTTTTTTTTTTCGTCGTCGATAATTTTTAGTAAAATGTTAATTAACCTGTTAAAATAACTCATAAGCTTTTAGAAATAATAAACATAATCCAAATCGACCCATAAACTTCGGAGATGTGTCAAAAAATAGAAAGCAAATCTACAAACTATACTTAAAAAATTAAAAATTGAATAACATGAAAAATGTTGTAGATAGACCCCCCCTTTTAAAGTTTATTTTCGACATTTCTTCATGAATATTCAGAAAATTACGGGCGGTCACATGCGCATGGGCGACATTGTATATTGTACAAGAAACTTTTGGCACTTTATGTTGGAAGAATCACAACCCTGTTTTTCCACTTCGAAAATAATGGATATACTTTATAAGATTTTAGTAATGACATTCAAACCTCAACTGTTTAATTAACTTTTGTAGAAATTTGCGAGCCCAATGCAAGAGTATGGTGGCGGCGTCTCGAGCAAGACGGGGGAGTATCGGGACGGTGGTCCCGATGGGGCGCGAGATCGGGGGATGTCGCACCAGAGCGACGGCTACCAAGCCCAGCATCAGTACGCCGTGATGCAGCAGAAGAGCTATGGTACGAAGATGAAGGATTTCATCTTAGCTATAAGAACTTGGGTTTGCTCGAATTTTGCCGAACCAACTTAAACAAGAATCAGCTGTGGTCGATGTTGAGTTGAGTCGAGATCGGAATTTGCAAAATATGTGTAGTAATTGCTTCGCGTCGGCATTGCTCATCAAATACTTTCGCATAGATTATGCCGACCCTGAATACTTTAAATATTGATGCTAATAATTTTACTCAAAAGAAGCATTCGATTTTTTAAAGATTTAAACTGTGCGCTCACTCATTTGTTGGTTCGATTCCAGGATTTCCAGGATTCTATATTCTGGTTTCCTGAATTTTCTTTTCACGATTTCAGGATGTTCCAGCAAAGATTTGTCCGACCAGAACATGGCAACCTACTGCCGCGTGGCGACCGGAATTTACGAAGCCACCGCGTCCAGCCCGCAGTACCAGAACCCAAGGTAAAAATGTCCAGTTCACGGAGTTTTAGCCTCATGAAATAAAAGTTAAATTCCACCATTATTTCCAGATATAACAACCCATCGGCCCCGACTTTCAGTTCACCGCCTAATTCCCCTCTCGTTGGTCTTGTTTTTGATCCATCTTCACCCAACTACAGCGGTCCTGGCATGATAGGAGGTCGATCCGACAGCGACAGACGGTCTCAGAGCTCCTGGTCTATCTCCAACCAAGAACCGATCGGCACTGGTGCGAAGAAGAAAATAGTTAAAAGTCAAGATAAACGCAACTCTTACAATAACGACCCTCGATATCATGAGAGGTACAAGGATAACTCTGAAGGAGACCGACAGCGGAAGGAAAGGAACTTAACTTCAGAGTCCACTACTAGCCTCGATTTCTTTGTCGAAGGAGAGAGAATGGTGTCTGAGCTGTGTAACATACCCGACTCGCGAACTGATTCCAACAAACAAAAGCAGAATCAATATCAGAAACAAACTAATCAGGATGAAGACAAGAATAAGCCTTCCGTATCATCAGAAGTGTTGCTCACTGCGCTTGATAAGATTGTAATACACGATCAAATCCCAAATCAAATCGTTCAACTAGCTGTGGAAGCCTGCACTGATGCTGAAAATATCGCAATAGCTCATCACAATAGACCGTGTTTTAAGAACATACACTCCATTTGCGCAAAAACTAGATCCAACGTGCAAAAACCAGACAGCGCTGTCGCTAATCTTCATTCACAAGGCATACCGTGGGTTATTAAAAACTTTATTTTCTCCTTTGTCAGAATTTTAGATGGCTGGAAAGGTGTCAAAGAACTACTCAGCGAGAAGCACGACACATTTTCGAGAATCGAGAATAAATACTACAGCCCTAACATAAGAGAATGTTTTGTGCAATGGCAGGCTGTTACCAAAGAAATGTTGACTCACATCTATAAAACATTTAAGTGCCTTGATCATGGTTTTACTATGGAACAGAAAAGTTTTACACACAATTACTATTCTACCAACTCGGCCGCTCCAAGGAATCAAAATCAGAATAAATTCCAACCAGCTAAATCGCATGCTAGTACTCCGAGGCCCGTCAACGCTTCTCCGCAGCCATTCAACGCAGTTCAACCGCCATGGGTACAGAACCAATCACAAGCAGCTTCCCAAAGCTTCAACGAAGGTCCATGGCCTGCACGATCAGGAGTCACATATAAGAAGTATCCTGTCGTACCGCCACCAAACTCTCATAACTTCTACCCTTTGAACGACCAAACTGAATTAGACAGCTACCAGAAGACACCGTACAAATGTGATCCGTGCAGTGTCCGTGAGTCAAAGCCACGCCAATCATGGACTATCACTAACATTCCAGATTTTCGCGCTCTTGAAGGTATGTGCCATGCGGAGCAACGAGAACTGTACACTCAATTGAAACATAAAATGGATGCAGAACTCGGTAAAGCACCAGGTCAACCGCTTTTAGGAAATATGCCATGCGATTTGTTGCAACGCAGAGACATGGAATTGAAAGCTAAAATGATTCCTTTGAGTCATGTAGAAAAGACATTGATACCAAGTATGGCAGCGGCAGCCGAGATGAGGGGCTGCTATGTCCAGAAGAACAACAGCTGTGGCGATACAAAGGAAGAGGCCGATTTTTTTGCGGCATGGGGTCAGATGGTCCAAAAAGAACCTAGCGATTTTTTAACTCATCATACTCACAACATTCAAATCCCATCAAATGTTGTGACGATTTCAAACAATATCTCTGGCCCCGTACAATTCCTAGACCTAGAAAACGATGAGTTTCATGAAATGTCAAAAGTTTATATGAAGCCAGGCAGCTACAAGGTGCCTATAAAGCCTGCAGATCCAATTTCTCCATTTGTACAAGGCACCGCTCAGGATGCGGTGTACGACAACGCTGTAGGAGACGACATAGCACTTAAAATGAAAGTTCCTTTTCCGCCTGTCACATTAGCACCACAGCCGAAGTACAACCTTGAATCGTGGCCCTGTTTGATGTCCAGACGCACAGACGATATATTTGGAGAAGATCAAAAGATGATGCCTCGACATGGGATCCCCTGCTTGGATATGAGGGCAGCAGACTCGCTTGATCTCCTAAGTTCGATGACATCAGACCGCGCTTGGGAAGCGGCTAAACAGTCTGCACCCAAACTAATGGATTTTATTCATGAGGGTTCCAAGTCAGACACGGCCCGATTATATGACGCGTTGGGTCTAAGCGCCAGTGACGAGTTCTCTGAAGATCTGAAACAAGTCAAACTCAGCATGGAGCAAAATGACGCGTGGTCTGCCGGGCTTAATCATTTTATGCCCAAAGATCTAACTTGTGTATGGAATCAACAATCAGCCAAAAATGACTATATTCTGAGCAAGAATCAAGATCAATCAATTTTTACAGATGATACAGCCAAACTGCTTGATTCTGAAACCAAATTACTTGATCCTGACGAACCATTAGATGTTGCCGACTGTAGAAATGACGAGGATAAAAAGGAGAATACTCGTTGTCCTAACTTTGACCAATCCGGCAATTATGTACGAGATGAAAATCATAAAAAATCTGGTGGAAAACCTAAAGTTGCCGTATCAGGAATGTGGTATCACCCTAAGAAAAAGAAGCCTCTGCCAGCTAATACAGTTAAGAAATTTGAGTCAATTGTTTCCAATCTATCTCAAATCAACGAAGCTGCTTTTATTCAACATGATATGGATATAAAAGTGGTTAGTGTTTGGATTTTATACGCTTGTATGTTTTAAGTATTATGTCTTTGAACCTCCTCTAACATATTTTCGTGATATTTTCAGGCTCCAAGATTTTACGAAGTTGTAAAATATCCAATGTGTCTCCATGATATATCGACTAAACTCAAGAATTCATCTTATAATGAATATGAGCAAGTCGTACAAGATTTTAGACGAATTTTCAACAATGTGCGACTTTACCTAAAGGTAACTTACTAAATATTAGTTAGTTATACTCGTGCACGAAGCAAAAGGAGTATGCAAGGATCTTAGAAGGTGACATTCTGTAGTTTCTGCCTCGCCATGAGAGAAAAGCATGAGTTTATGTACGTATAAAACATAGTTAAAAAATGTACTCAAGCTTGGTACGAGTAAATCCTAAGGATTGCAGAGTTTGTATAATACAACAATGTTCTTTATTTACAGAGCTGTCCAGATACGGCGATGAAAAAGAACGTTAATAAAATTTCTAATGAATTTGAGAAAATGTTGAATGAAGAGTTTCAAACGAAATGGGAATCCAAGTCCAAGTCCCAGGATGTCGTCGAATCTCAAAGTAACAACAACGAGAAGGATGAGAAAGATTCTGAGAACAACAGCGCCGGCGCCAAACACGAGGATAATAAGAAAAACGATCCTAAAACAAGTGTAGATGATAAAAAGTGAAACGGCACAATGTTCAGTATATATTTTGGTGTGGCTCTGGTAAAAATCTTCCTGTCATGAGGAACTCTTTCGCCATTTAAATTTTTCGAGTATTATTTTTTTGTTTAAACATTTTTTATTTATATATTTATTTGTTTCAACGACGAGGTCGTCCAAAAGATGGTTACTCACGTAAAACACGCGATCATCATTCTGTCTAGTACGATTCCGAAACTGGTCGATACTATGAATAGATTTAAATTAAGCAACCTCTAGTCAAATAGAACATTATTTTTTAAACAAATGTCAGTGACGTTATCAGAACTTATAATACATAAGATTATCAATTTAATATGTAAGTGCTTGCCAGTTTTTTCGAATGGACTTTATTAGCCTCTGAACGGAGCAAAACTCGATTCGTTCACTATTGTTTTTCTTCTTCTTTCCTTGCTCGATTAGTTTGTAATTTCGTTTTGTATAATATTTCGATTTTCTTATTTCTTCCAATGCCTAATTATATGATAATTATCCGTATTGATTTAATATGCAGAAAAACAAATTTATGTTTTGATGCGACGTCAGTTGTTATTTAGTTTCTTTGTCCCACGACTCCCAGACACTCGACAACAATGCTGTCCATATCTGATGCAACTAACACGCCGAATAGGTCTTAGTTCTTTTTATATCTCTATCTGTGATGTATGTTTAGGTAAAAGTTGATAATTAGAATCGTTTTTCACGCTTAATTACTAGTTGTACGGTTCTCTTGAAACATGTAAATAGAAAGGAGTAGCTATGTAAAAATTGAACCTAAAAGTTTAAGTTGTCTTGGAAACCCTACGCCATGCCATTAATTAATAATTGTACATTAATATTTTTACAAAAAAATGCGTAAAATTATTTCTGAAAAAAATGTAGTATCGGGTGGTAAGAAGTTCGATTCACGTACAAATAATAATGAAATAAATGATGTTATTTAAAAAGTTAGAATAAAACTTCTTACTAGTCGACCGTTTAGTTCAAAAATTAGTATTGTCTTTATATTAATATGTTATGTATGTACGTGCAACAACATTTTTATCTAACTTGTTTCGTTTGGTGTTCCACGTTGGTATTTAAATTTTTTTTAAAGTAATTTTTGAGTCCATTTTATCTGCCATAGAAATAAGTGAATTGCTTACGACGTCAACGTTATGGTGTGTTTCGGTAGTAATACAGGTTATGTGACTAAATTCTAAATTTCAAAATTGACGAGCGACGTTCGAGTTAATTTTAAGTATTCGTTAAGTTGTGATTTTATTATTTAACTTATTTACCTAAAATTATGGCAAGGAACTCCTATGATAATAAAAGAGTTGTTTTTTAGTTTGGTCGTTTACATTTGCTACTGCACTACCCATCATCTGCCTAGCCTTTTCCCAACTATGTTAGAGTCGGCTTCCAGTCTAACCGGATCCAGCTGAATACCAGTATTCTACATGGACCGACTGCCTATCTGACCTCCACAACCCAGTTAGTAGTACTAGATAATACGATACGCCTTGTCAAGACTGGTTGTCAGACTTTTTGGGCCACTGACTACCTGTAACGACTGTCAAAGATCTGCAAATGACAGCCGGGACAAAACTTAGAAAGGGATTTTAACGCTGTTTTCATTCCTACCGTGTTCCAGCCAAATGGATCCGATCGGATACGATGACCGGCGAGCGGAGCCGATCGCGCGTCGCAGCATACTTTCGGCTACGATCGCGGTTAAGCTGCTGTGCGCGGCTTGGTAATATACGGGGTGTAAACAGACCCTTAACCAAGCCGTCAACCAGGCATTCTGTACATCAAACTAAGTAACTTTACGCAAAAATTATCGCTGGGAAACGACTTTTTTTAGGGTGAAAAATGTGAAAAAAAAGTGAAAAAACGGTAAAACTCAATGTAACGTACTCAAAACATTATGCTGATGGATGGATTGAATAGTACAAGGGTCGTGAAGGTGTTCAAAGTAAAAATCTTACATTAAAAACATGTATTTAAAAAAAAAACTTGTGAAAAAGTTGGAACTTTGACCCCCAATATCTCCTAAACTAGAAGGTTCCCAGGTATGGTCTAGAACAAAAAAATTATTGCAATGACGGGGAGAACAAGTACCTTTCGGCTTCGTTAAGGGTCTTTTTACACCCTTTAGACTTGGTTAAACTGTGTACACGAACTAATATCGTTTAAAGATTGTTCGATCCGATGCGATGCAGCCGTTTGATGGAAATCATCCTTTACTTTTCTCGAAAGTCTGATTCACTTGCCTACATTTATATCGTACGAATTCCTTATGTAGACCAAACATCATCGAATTCTACTTAAACAAACTTACTCACATACGCCACAGCCAGTGAGTTTTATGATCGTTCCTGCTGAAAACGGGTAAAAAGTATATTCATTGAGTCACTTGTCGACTGTATGCAACACTTTGATGAGCCATTGTACCTTACCCTGTTAATCATAACCACATAGTACGTGCGTAGCATATTTTATAACCCCTCAAGGCTGTTTACGATGCACCGTGTTAAAGAATAGCATCGTGCTTGTTGTCCCCGAAGGGTTAGGCAGAGGTGGACGGTGAGTAATGGGTTAGCTCGCCGTCCGTCTGTCTTATGACGACAGCCCATGGCGACGGCGCGATCGTGTTCCACGCGCGTCTCAAAGAGATATCAGCAAACAGGAAGGGGTCCGCAAGGGCCGACGCCTGCCGGGGCTTCGGGACTGTTCGAAAGAGATACCGCGGCCCTGGAACACAAAGGGCAAAGAAGGAACATGGATGGGTTTTAGTCAGTACGAGTCTGACACTCCCTTCCACTCCGCCCAGAGCGGGAAGGGTCATTTGATGATTTCTTATCAGAAAAAAAAATCAAAAAGGTTAGGAAGACGTGTATACTGAATAGTAACATCCACCTTTCATCAGTTAAGTAACTGGGTATGTCATTGTAACGTCGTGCATATACCGAAGTGATTGATGTATGATTGGGTTTAATTAAGTAAACAAATATTTCTCCAATAAAATATGGCTAATTCCTACACAATAATATTAAATAATAAATATTCAATGAAAATAATTAAGATTTTTTTTTTTTTTTTAATGAATCCAACGCAATTAGGCAAAGAATAACGTATTCACATTAAAAAATACGCATTTTGATAAATCTCACGTGAGATTAGGTGGGGGGTGAGGGGGTCAAGTCAAATTTCACGACATCTCACCAAGGCGGAAGGGGGGGTCGAAAAATAGCCAAAATTGCCTCAAGTAATTAATGGACGCCCCCTCATCTGAGCCGCTACCTTTTATACGTGTTTCTATCAAAGAGAATCTGGTTGAAGAACTGAGTATTATCTGCCATGAATGCAATACCGAACAGCATAAAACGCTATGGTTATAAACTTGAGGAACTCGAATTTATAACGAAAGCGGGCACTAAGGGTTTTTCAAAATGCGTCCCCAAAAGGGGATACATGAAAGTTCGTCATTATTTCTCATGGTAAAACCTATCGGACGCTTGACTAGTAACTTTTAATTTGTTACAGTAATGTGTCACACATGGGTTCGTATGTCCAATCATCCAGTGCAGTATGTCGTCACGCTTTTCCGCAAAATGTTGCGCAAACGCATTTTTGGGACCTTTGAAGTCGGGTAAAAAGTAATACATAAAAGAAAGAGATTACTTGCATCGAGTTAGTGGACAATTGTGCGGTTGGTTTAGAACAACATTGCTTAGAAATTAGATCTAGTGTAATTTGGATATTATAATACCATAAAAATGTAAGTCTAACCTTTGTCACTTTCATTTTATTTGAGTACAACAGTAGGTGCTTATTTTTTAATAAATATGATAGTTTAAAAAAACTAAAAAACTCGCTTTCTCGTATTCTTCTCAGCAAACACATTCGATACCCGTAGCATGAGGATGCATTATAATAACTGGTGCGCCATCTTTGGGAATCCGCCATATTGGATTTAGAATAACGTCAATTAGCTAACCATGCATTGTCATCCAAACTATACATATATGTATAATTTCAACTTAATCGGAAAACGGGAAACGGGTCAAAAACTTCTAAGAGTTTTTTACATAATTAGTTACAGGTCAAGCTAATAAACCCGTGTTAAAAATAAACCTTTCTTGCAATGTACAGAGTAGCCAGTCCCAATTTTAATTAAATAGCTTTTCAGTGAAGCTTTTAGCATAGAATCCAACTTAGTTAGACTTAGGCTTTGCTTCTAACAGCTAACTAACTAAGTGTCGAACTAAATAGGAGCAATAGTCAGCCTACTAAACCTAGCTGTTAATTAGCTTTTTTATTAATGAAAGTATTCTAATTATAAATGGCAATTGGCTCGCCCTCCATTACATTGGACTTAAACGTAACTGGCGAAATTTGGGTATACTATTAGGGAGACCTCTGCTTAACCCTTCGGGGATTACAGGCATGATGTTATTCTAATTGAGTACTCCAATAAATAGACCTTCTGACAATAACCCTCCTTTTTGGCTTTACTGCAGTTGGGTAAAAAGAGAGTTAATAAACAAATTCGGACTACGCTCAAGTGCTACGAAACTACCTTACTTATGGTAATTTAAGACTAAAATCTCTAATATTGAAGTTTTAGTCCCATTAGCCTGTTTGGTATTCCATCTAAGACTGTAGGAGTATCGGTCAGTAAACCGTACGCATTAGGAGCTCGCGGGCAGCTAGCAGATCACTTTCAATCATTTCAACTAGCAATCCGAGAGCAGGGTAACTGCACCAGTATTTGAGAATGAGAGAGAATTTGAAGCTTCACTTTCTTTTCATTCAGTCGCCTGGACACAAAATTGATCAAAAGGGAATGTGGAAAAAGAAGGAGTGAGCTCTCTGGAGTAAAGCAGATGAAATCAGTTTAAATGTCTGCTACATTATTCTCCTGTAGCTGTATCTTTATAAGCTACTTTTTAGGCCAAGATAAGATATTGAGTACGCTAAAATACCTAAAAGAATCATAAAATTCAGCTTATCACAAAGAAAATCAATTTAATATGCCTTGATCATCACTTATAAGTCTCAGTATTAGTCAGTATCACGCCTTAATATCATTACATGCGTGGTCATTAACTACTTCTCTATTTATTAGCTAATTATTTAATCACGATCACCTACAAAACAAAAAAGAAAATTATAATCTACACTACGTTGTCTCCGCTACGCCCATTGGCTACGCCCTATGTTCTCGTAGCACGTAGCCGAGTACAATGACATTTTAATAATACTATTTTAATAGCCAATTGTTGGGGCAGCCACCTTATTATGGAGATCGTAACTGTTTTCTAGCCACCTCGTCGGAATATCAATAAGTTAATCGCGGATTGTACGCGGACGCGATAATGGACTCGCCATAGATATTTATGTAAAGATACATACAAAAACTTAGTCTTTTTCCCATGGGGTAGAAACTACAGAACGCCATGCTACGATCTTCTCCTTTTGTTTCGTTCATGTTCATAAATATGCAGGCCCAAAATGGCCGCTTTAGTAAAAGCATAATAGGATAACACTATGAATTACTTTCAATTCGTAAAATGGTCACACAAGTGAGAATTCATAATATTGACTGCGTCTGTGACCATTTTATCACTTTTAATGTGATTCATTTAATATCTTATTATGATTCTGCTGAAGTGGCCTTTTTAGACCCCCTGGTCATACACGCACGCAGGTTTCGAGTACTATCCACATGATCTCTCTGAAGAACATCACCGGCGAGGTCAGGTGTTCAGGCAGAGTACCTCTTCCTTGTATACCTCTTGTTAGTCACCTTTCACTCATCCTCTCAACATGGCCAAATCATCTAAACATACCCTTACTATATTGAAATAAACGAAGTACTTGTTGTGTCGACATAATCTGATTTCCCTTCAGGTAGCAGAGGTCAGATTTAACGGTCGCTGTGATGTTGAGCGGTAAATCAGAATTTACCACATTAACTATAGGATGAAGACACTACAATGTGTTTCTTCATCTAAGATTCATTTGGACGCAATAAATAACTTATATTTGGAGTTATTGGTAAACTAAGTAAGTTAGTAAGTTAAGTACGTACCTACGTAGCAACCTGGACAGCGCTGTTGTTTGCCTCATTCAAGTTCTAGAGGGTGCAATTAGTTGTACTCGCATTGTGTCCGAGATGAGAGCATTACCCCCCATCTAGCCAAATTGGATCTACAACAGCCAACTAGAGCCCGTATGAAGCCCGTTCAAAGATTTCTTTTCATAGAACTGGCCCGACAAAATCTGAGTCATAGATTCGAGAAGAAAAAGAAGTTAAACTAAGTTGGAAATTCATTTACAAAATCCTTGAAAATGAGAGCCATTGGACCATTCTAATTCAACTTATAAAGGACTAGCATTTGCCTAAATGATACAGATCTTATGTCGACCCTGAAGATTAATTCTAAATATTGGAGCAAGACTTTTTCAAATCGGCCATTCTTATAGGTACCTACCACTTTCGTATTAAAAATGTTTTGAGTACAAGTGTAGGGAGAGTATAGTGGAAAGATGTCTAAAATTGTACTGTTTTACTGGAAACTTGGTAGGCAGTCAGCTCATTTTAGTCAGTCACATACCTGTGTAGGGAGGATTTATTTTCCATTTTTGTTGACGACAGGATGACTAGATTGGTTATTGCCCTCATTGATTTTAGTTTGTTTTTTCTTTTACTAATATGGTTATAGTACGTACAGTCACGAGCACCAATATGTAAACACTTAACAACTTTTAAAAGTGTTTTTCTCCTATTGTTCAGATGTAAAATTTCAAGTTATGACAAACATAGTATTCTGGAACTCATATTTTTTATGAAAAAGATCCTATCTCCAAGTTACTGTCGTTATTTCTCGAGGAAATTGCTTTTGAATTTAGGAAAGTGTAAACATATTGTTGCTTGTGACTGTACGCCATATGTACCAATTTGGTCTAAATTAATAGGCACTTACAATCATTGTCGAAAGTGTCAAGAGTTTTAATTGCACTTTTATATATTATTTTTGCGCTGTTACTACCAATGACGCACGCAAAGTAAGTATTTATCTATTTTTGCAATTGAATTATTAACAAAGGAAACATATTACTTTGCGGTTACCCGTTCCCTACACAAAAAAATAATAATTACTCACCAGGACACAACAGGTCAAAGACCTTATATAGGCCGCACAGATAACCTCATTTCATATTTATTAATAAAAAACACAAAGTACAAATAAGTTCATTTCCCGCCACAATGCGCTTTGTTTCCGTTTAATGTCAATTTATAACGCACTGTCGTCCTACGGTTACAGCCATTTTAGGAGAAAGTAAAAGCAAATCTATTTGATTCGAAAGAGCGTTAAAAATTGTCGGCATTTTGCTTCAGTTTAACGCAGCCGACACCGGGTGCGGCCATTAGTACAAATCATTTGAATTTAATAATCTGATTTCCCGCGGTTTTATTTGAAAACAGAAACTATTTTCGATCTGTGGTTGGCGTGTTTTTTTTAAATCAGTTTTTTACTTGTGCAGTGGTGTTTTGTAAAAAAAAAATATGTGTTTACATCTCAAGAAAATATTTGTGGTTTTTTAATAAATAGTGCGCTGTTTTTAGAAAATGGTTTTATGTTAGTTTAAAATTCTTTACAAACGTAAGTACGAACATTTACATTTATAGGTAAGTTTTTTTAATTCAACAAATGATTTACTTGTAGAACGCAACACGCGGGTGGCCTTTGCGAAATTGTTTGTTGTCTTCAGCATAGACTAGACAAAAAAAAAACAATTTAAAATAATGGAAAAATACGTGACCACATTTAAATTTTTAATATGTATTATTTAGGTAATTTGAAAAGACATATTATTTCGTGAAATACCTACTATTATTATGTTGTAGAGAGTAGACACTTGCTTCAAAGTAATTGAACTTACAATTCGGATGAGTTAAGTTTGCACCTTGCTACGATGACCCAGTGAGTGAGGTGCAGCCTTGGCTCGATCGGGTTGTAGTTTACTACTCTCTTTAGAAAAGATAGGTTTGATAAACCATTGAAACTACATATGACTTTCAATTTGAACTCCTAAGCTCACATAAAGTATGGATTTATGGAACCGGTTGATAAGAGACTAATAACAAAATAAATAGACATACTTTACTTACAAAACTAAACACCTATTATACAAAACAAAAAAACGCAAAAAAAAAAAATATATAATAAATGAGTTTCAAAGCAAGAATAAGATCTCGAAAGACAAAGCTCCTATCTACTAGGTATTCTTTTTCGCGCTACTTCTCGTAAAAATTTGCAGTCTCTAACAATTTCTATAATCAATCATTCTTGTGTTAGTAGTTGTTGATTTGCTAACTAATCAGTTCCTAGGATTGTTATCAAAACGGTCCTATAGTTTGTTCATTGGTCACTAAGTTGTTCATTCTGTCTATTCATTTTTTTTAAATTCGCATTATTTTAAATTTATTCCGAAATTCTATTGCCAGAATAAATAATATCATTTTTATTCTGGCAATTTTTTGACTGTAAAGACAGTGGGTACTTTGTTAATAGTAATAATTGTAGTTCAATGAAACTGTTACTGTTACTACTGTTCGCCTTCATCAATCATCCCGCGGTTGGGAAATGGCTCCCCATGAGTTCCAGTTCTTTGGATCCAGGGATGATGTGGACCACTGTGTGGTCATTGGTCTTGTCCAGCTCGTCTCGTCATCAATGAAGTCTTTGGTGAAATCGAAATATTTGCATGTAGTGTAGTCATTCGGTTATCCTGTGACTCACGCCCTTTGTGTAGATATTACCCTTTGTATTTAAATTCATATCTTTACTTGCATTCCATGATGTAATGTATAATATCTTACAATGAGCTTAAAGCTATGGTACAATTTTTATTGAGATCAGTTATAGTTAAGCCTCTACCTACATAATGTAATGTTAATCTTGTAATATTTACCTTGCTTTACCGAACAACTGACGAATCACATTATGCAGTCATTTGAACACTAAATTCGGTAAAATGCAAGTAAAAATTGGCCTAAAAGTACTGCTTTACCTTTTTATTCGTAAACGGTTCAGCAGCTATCGGAAAAATGAACAAAAATATAGGACATTCTCAGTAAATGAATAATGTAGGATAGTAGTCATAAAATGGAACAAAAAAGTTTAATGTTCTTGATTATCTTCCGCTAAAGATAATTAAAAAGATTTATTACAAAGGAAGTATGTGATTGACTTCGTTTGATGAATCGAGTGGTTCCTGAGCATAAACATCGATACTTGGACATTTTCCTATAGATCACCGCACCTATAGAATCGCAAAAAAAATTGATAATCTATGGCTGGAATTGGATATACAAACATGTGTAATGTGTTATATACTTCCGCTTTCCCGTTTTTGAGGAGCCCAACGATTGTCATCTTTATCTAGATCTACATTTTACATCTATGTGTGTGTATGTATGTATATCTACATATTAATCTTTATGCACATTGCAACGATCGCTAATCTAGATATGTATCTACGAGTATATGTTACGGGCAACGTGATTAACTGGGCATTATTAATAAGGACCGGCCATTATTAATAATGTCCAAGAGCGTCGGGCAAAGTGATTAATTTATCACTTTGACCGCCCATTATTAACAATGCCCGACCGACCGTGGTCCATGTAATAAGTCGGTGTTTGAGAAAGCTTGAATTTATCACTTGGAGCGGGCAGTATGAATAATTCCCTACTAGTAGCCGGACAATGTGATAAATTGGTTAGGTTAGGTTAACACAGATGCTGACAGAAACCCTAACCCTAGACGGTCGACGTCAGGGGCACCCCGAGGTTCGGTTAGTTAGGTTCCTTTAAACCCTGCAGACAGAAATAGGAGCCCCGCACAGCGGGGCTCCTTCGACTGTATTATAATTAAATGATATTTAGCAGAAACGTGATTTATCCTAATGAATCTAAATGAAAAATGCATAGATGATTAAATATAAAATAATTGATTGCCAAAGAATTAGAATGCGGAATAAGTTGTTTTCGAAATAAATAGTATACGGAACGTTGGTTGTAAAATGAAAATTTGACAATGGAGTTTTGGTGAAACTTTAGTGAACCCGTTAGGTTACATTTAATAAACAAAAATACTACAGTTCACCTATTTTATTACTTTGCCCAAGATAGGGTGGGCATTATTGATAATGGCCGGGAAAAGTGATAAATCATGCTGTTTTAATCACATTGCCCAATTGAGTCGGGTATTATGAATACAGACCGGCCATTATTAATAGTGCCCGGACTTATCAAATTGCCCGTAACATATACATATAGTAAATTAGTCCCTTTTCGTGGCTGCTACAGAGACTATACAGAAATATAGAGAAGTATGGAAGAAGAAGACATGCTGCCCTGACCCTAAATAAATTGGGATAAAAGCAAGAGAATGATGATAACGGTGGATACTATACCATTAATGCATTATTATTATAAACTAAAAAGATAGCCTATGTCCTTCCCCAGGATATAATCTATCTCCTCGCCAAATTTCATAACGATCCGATAAGCTGTTTAGTCGTGAAAACGTAGTAAACATACAAACAAACAGAGAATATATTTTAACGTTTTTTTCAAAACCGTGCGAATTATGCGCGGATTATTACGGAGAGGGGCGGTCCAGGTCCTATCCTATAATAAACTAATATTAGATTAACTGATGACGAAAGTTTATTTATATCTCCTAAATGGCAAGCACCTACTTGTAAAGAGACCCGGTATCAATCATCGATATAATCAGTCAACTGATAAACTATTATCACAAGTGTTGTTAACCGATTAGATTTCGATCTAAATCGGATAAGCATACATTGTCGTGTTTACATGCCCTAAGGTATTTAACCGGTGCATACATTCGTAAATACGTTTTATTGCGTTATAAATAGAATAATGCAATAAATATTATTTGAAGAACAGGAAAAAATTTGGTATCTCATATAAAAGCAAGAGAATGATGATGATGGTGGATACTACACCAATAATGCATTATTATTAGAAACTAAATAGATAGCCTATGTCCTTCCCCAGGATATAATTGATAATTTCAGCAGTGTTTTATTTATTGTTATTACCATTTTTCGGCTAAACAAGACTTTAAAAAGTTTAAATAGGTACATACATACATACAAAATATTAAAAGTTCCCAAAGTACAGGCCGATCGTGATAAAAATCTTAAAAGTAAAACCATTTAACTCCAAAAAAGTTATAAAAAAGGAAAAGAAAACTTTTATGGCTATCTATAGTTATTTTAATCATGAATGGCCAGATGCATTACGAAATATTGATAAAAAGGTTACAATAAATAAATTATTAACTGTGGAAGCCGAACCGCAAAAAGAAAAATTTGTAAGTGAAAGTAATTCTAACAAAAGGTTTAATAGAATCCATTTAATTGTGTTATCTAGACCGTATCCCTTCAGAGCTATTTTTAATAGTAGGAATGTAAGTAGAATGTACCTACTGATATACGGGGTGTAAACAGACCCTTCACGAAGCCGTCAACCAAGCATTCTGTACATCAAACTAAGTAACTTTACGCAAAAATTTTTGCTGGAAAACGAAATTTTTTTTGGGGTCTAAAATCACATTTTACGGTAACACTCAATATAATGCGCTCAAAACTTATTACTGATGGATGCTTTGAATAGTAAACGGACCATGGAGGTAATTGGAGTAAAGTTGGAACCTTAAAAAGTAGTAATTAAAAAAAAACTTGTGAAAAAATTGGAACTTTGACCCCCAATATCTCCGTAACTAGAAGGTTCCCAGGTATGGTCGGGAACAAAAAAGTGATCGCAATGACGGGGAGAACAAGTGCCTTTCGTTTTCGTTAAGGGTCTTTTTACACCCTTTATAATATACGTGTTAACACGCAATTACAAAATTATAGGTAAGTAGGTAATCAGAAATCATAGTTGCCTACGTCAAACAAAACTAATAAGTATTTCACGGAAAGGATCATAAAAACTTATTAGAATTTAAAAGATAATATTGTTATTTTACGATACCTTCAATAAAAATGATTTAGGTCCTTCCTCAACACAGTATCTCATAGATATTATGTATTGCGAAATTGGTGCGTAATTTACACACTATACTTACCTGGTTAACAGAAGAGTTGAACGTTTTTACTGTCTCCAGACCCTTGCTAGAACCCGCCCGCGATGCTCAACCAGTAGTTTTAAATCACCCCTAAACAATCTCACTCAGATCCAGCCTGGCCCTTTGCTGCCCACCCCAGCGACGCCCTAAGACGTGGCTCGTATCCCGCAGGGTGTGCCCTTAGCGCGCTGTCGCTTAGTTTACAAGTTTTTGGCCTGGCTGGAGGCCTTACACTCAAGGCACCCCCAGGATAGTCCGGTAAAGCAGAAGCCAGCCCGATAGCTTGACCTGCGAGATGCCATGTCGGAAAAAAAAAGTTTTTACTATTTCATCATCCTCATCCCCCTCTGAGGTTGCCGTCGGTGCAGCTTCTACGTTTCTGTCTCCCAGAAGTCCCTAAAATATGCCTACATCTGACAGCTGTACCTACTCATTTCCTGTTATCTTTCAGTTACATGTCAGGACCTAAAATTCCATTCTTTTAGTTTGCTTTTACCCGGTTACTGAAAGCCCGATCGAATGACCAGCATTGATTTCAACTTTCGTGGAAGCTTTCAGAAACCTGAAAGGTACCTACAGTATTTTGGATTACTTTTAGCATGTTACACTTTTACTAATGGCTTTTGCTTTTGGTAGATGGCATTACAGCCACCAGAAATGCTGTAGGTTCCTGCATATCGTATCTGTAAGAGTTCAGCCTCAACTCTTTAGATTCGTGTATATGTTACAGCTAGTCGGTGTGTCCTAGCAATATAAAGGATAATTCCCGGCCGCACCTAGATATAGCCGGCTAGAACTAGGTGTAAGCTTACTTAGGCGGCTAGAACTAGGTGTAACCTCGTAATCTCAACCTCGGCTTTTAGCCGTAACATATACATATTTCAAGATTTTCACGCTACGAAGCAAATGATGAAACATCAAATCAAGCGCGTCATTCGATGTTTTTTCCATACGATAAGAAATTACTGGAAAAAGCAATTGCAAAGGAAATGTAGGTAGTATTATTTACAGCCACAAATAAACGACGCGACGTTGAACTCAATAAACAGTAACATTATCGAAGCATAAAGTTTTATGAAACGAAATGAGTGATTGAAACGGATCCTCTTTGCGTTCAATTCCTACTTGCTACTGATCTAGTAGATGTAGTTTAGCTTTTTTCCAATCTTTTGGGTATAACAAAAGAAGAAGACGACCGCAAACAGCAGTGGCAAAGCCAGTGGCGTAGCGTGGGGTTTTGCCGCCCGGGGCCGACTGTAATTTTGGCCGCCCCCTCTAATTTCATAATTAGTCAAGAAACGTAGGAAAGAGTCAAAATACAAAGTATTTTTTGTTAAAATAATTTAAAAATGTTATTCTATAAGTTAATTTTTCAGTCTTTTTTATACACAATTTCATTCACGAACCTTCATCAGACACCTCCTGAGTGTGATGAGATGACGAGTAATGAAGAGTTAGAGGTGTTTGGAAGAGGAAGACATATTGCGCCGATCCGTAATGAATTGGGATAAGAAGGGCAAGAGAATGATGATATAATGATGTTCATTTGTTCGTATGTATGTAGGTTTATCATGTTCAATTGCTAATACCTAGTGTATAAGGTTTGCCGTTCCGGAAATTAACAAAAACAGCGAGCTCAAAAAAATTTAGCACGTCGGATAAATTACATTTTATTTTAAATATTCATATAGATAAATAAGTTTTTTTATCGATTTATGCATAAAAGATTTAGACTTGAAAGTAATTAAGATGCAAGAGCGAGCGAATCGAGCTCGAAAATTTTAGCATCCTGCCTCGGATAGGTAATAGATTTTCTTTTAACGATTCAAACAAATAGAATTTAACGTACTTTTTCTACGAGTGCATTAAAGATATGGAACGATTAAGAAAACTTAGCTGTAAGAGCGAGCCAAGCGAGCTAAAAAATTTTAGCATCCCAGATAGGTTCGATTTTCTTTTTGCCATAAATACAGATGTAAAAAAGGTAGGTGGCAGGCTAGAAGAAATAAAGTGCTTGTACCTAGAAAATACGGGGCGGCAGATCGGAATATACATTAGACTTGTATGAAAAGCCGCCCCAGGTCAGCGGATGCTCCACTTCTACGTTGTCCTTGTTTTTGCAACATAGTCCCGATGACTTTAGTAATTACCTGATCTGATAACCATGACCTGAAGCTGCCGCTTGGTTCCGCTTGCCGCGTCCTGGCTCTTACTCCCTGCCGCCCCCTGAAACGCGCCGCCCGGGGCCATGGCTCCCCCAGCCCCCCCACGCTACGCCACTGGGCAAAGCCTATGTAGTTCTATGAGAACGGCGATGTCGCCATCTTGGATGCGGTTTCAGAGAGTTACTGTTGTCGTTGCGATTTGAGGCTGCGGTTTGCTACTGTAGTCGCCCAGGGATTACCGTTACAGTACCGTACCAGTACCTAGTCCTTATGTTTTCCGACTTAATTCTTATGGTGTTGACAAACAGTTACAGGGTACAAAACACTTGATCTTAGAACAGTATCGACACAGCTTATACTTACTTGAACGGTAGCAAAACTAAACTGAATATGAAGTGTTGATTCAAAATATAGTAATATACTTAACAAAATTACAAAAGTATTGTTGATCATTTTTACTTTACACGGGCATTGAAATTAACATTTGCCATCATTCAATTGTTAGGTGTTCTGGCTGTAATTATAGAATGTTCAAAAGCTAAAGAAAAAGGAGTAGGTACCTACCTACCATACGTCACACGGCGGGCGTTCTGTATTTTATATTTGGAAATAAGAAATAATAATTTACATTTTGATATAAGTGGGGAAACTATTATTGCATTCGAGGCGGAATTCACACCCGAGCCACAGGCGAGGTTGTTATGGAACCGAGAACTGCTGTAAAAATGCCCACGTGTATCAAACGACGTTTTTCAATACACTTTCGAAGAAAATTTTATTTCTTCTTTCTGATGGCATCTTAAGCACAACTTTGATAGCTTATATCTCGGAAACTTGACACTTTACAACATTTTGTCTCATACAAAACCGGTTTGTATTGAAACCAGCTATCGAATAATATAGGATTTAAGCGTGGCCGCAACTTTGAAAACAAAAATTGCGAAAGTTAGACTTCATACAAAAATCTGCCCTTTATACCTTCACATCAAAACTTTCCTTAGATTTTCATCAATGACTCATTCACCAAATTCTTCACAGCTAACCAAAATCCAGCACAAAGGAGTTTGACTTACACAAAGAATTAGAAAATCCAATTGTTAATCTTTACAGCTCTGATTGAACTTCAAAGAGCCGCCCTTTATATTTTTTTATGATTAATAGTTAGCTAGTGCACTCGAAACTCCCTATCTGATTGTAGATGATAAGGTTTTCCGGTGATGACTTGTTTTCCCTGTATATATTGAAGACCTGAAGGGTCCTATTCAGTTGGTAGTAATACTGTGTCGCGATTTACATTGATTTTTGGAAAGTTCTTTCGAATACTTAATAATTTTGCTGTAAGTAACGTTTTTTTAAATAATTTTGGAAATAGGAACGGGAATTAAATAGAAATATTTATTTCGTAATATTGATAGGTTTTTTAAATTAAAATCGTATGTTATACTAGCTGTGGCCCATGACCTTCGTTCGCGTGAAATTATTATAAAATATATTACGTCCCTTTTTGAATAGAATTTGTCAAAAATTTCAAGGGTTTTAATTTTTTGCACGGAATCCTAGCCTAAGTTAGACCTTATAACATCAGCTATCTGCCAGTAAATTTCCGGTCAAAATCTGCCCAGCCGTTTCGGAGATTAGCCGGAACAAACAGGCAGTCAATTTTTTGTTATAAGTGCCGTATATATTTTTATACGCATTCAGTAAAAAACTGTTATTTTGATATTATAAACAGACACTTCAATTTTATTTATTTATATCGATGTTTAAACTTTTTTTTCAATAATAGTGTCAGTGCCTGAAGTTTTCTAATTACCAATTGAGAACTGAAAATTTAACACCTGAAAAAATAAGCTTAGAAGCTTAATGAGCTAAGAGAAAATGAGTCATTCTTCAATTAGGTTCTTAGGATTTTAATTAACAAAACCAATTGTTGTCATTTTCATCAAAAAAATTTGGATTAGATTTTTGGACCCATAAAGGTGTCATGGGTTTGTTGTCACCAATAATAACAAAAGGACTGACTTATTAAGTATTTTCTTTATCTAAAAACAAAGAAATTTCCACGGTATCGCCTCATTTTCATTATGTTTTCGTCGCACTCGAGTATTTATTAATTGCCTTGTCATCGAGTAAATTACAACACTTATTTGAGTCGTTTGATATCATTGATAACAGTTTTAAGAGCTTACAGGTGGATTTAATTTGTCAATATTTATTGCTAATGTGCCATTATTATATGGATTTGAATTGATTTTTTGGGGACTTAGTGATTTTATTGATGTTCGTGTAAACAAATAAGAATCACATCTATAATTCATACTACATAGATAGGTAGATAACCTTCTATTTGAAAGGGACCCCATGTGTCTTGAGACCGATAATTAAATTTTACAGTCTCGAAATACCTTGGGGGATACCGTGAGTTCTTTTAATTTCGAGGTCATTCCATTCCATTTTTCAGCAATGCAGAACTAATGCTGAAAAAAAAATCTGGGAAATTAATGTGATGTGACAGAAGCAAAGCAAGCTAGAAAGTTTTTTTGCTTTAAAAATCCATTTCTATAGAAATTATCAATAATCTTTCGAAACTAATAAAATTCCTATCTAAACTATTTAGAACAATCTAACTACGTATTCTGACGCGTTTGACGTAACGTTCTTCCCCCAGATGGCGTGGAGTGCAATGATCACGCTGGCGTGCTTGGCTGCGTACGCGCACGGCCACGGCCGCGTTATGGACCCGCCCAACAGAGCCTCGATCTGGCGCGTCGGGTTCAACGCGGATCCTAACTATGATGATGATGGTCTTAACTGTGGGGGCTTCTACCATCAGTGGTCCGTTAACGGTGGAAAGTAAGTAAAATACATCTATAGAATCTAGGTTAGGCATTAGCCACAAGAAAAAAAAAGAATAAGTAGGTAAAAGTTTAGCGAAAACTGTTCAAACTGACGGTTATACATATGTGTATTCTGGACAAAATGCTTATTTTTCCAAGTATTAGTAAAATGACAACCGTTCGTAAAACAACACAGAAGAAAATTGAATAATGAGTACCTAAGTATGTACAACTTCTGATTGAAGGCTACCATCACTATTTTAATATCCTATTAATGCTAGCAAACCTTAATAACAGGTCCTATATCAACAGGACTTCCGTTCAAATACATAATTCTATTAGTAGTTATTTTTTTAACTTTTTCGAGTCATATGGATTATGGTGATTGTAGGACTATACCTACAATCACACTATAAATCATATGACTCGAAAAAGTTCCAATTATAACTATTTGTTAACGGACAGCTAGAGAGTCAAATCTAGAAGTATCAGAGTGGAACAGTTTCAACAAAACAATTTTCCAGGTGCGGCATCTGCGGTGATCCCTACGACAGCTCAACTCCCCGCGCTCACGAGCTAGGCGGCAAGTTCGGCAAAGGAATCATCGTGGCCAACTACGCTCCCGGTGACGTCGTCACCTTCAACATCTACATCAGCGCCTACCACCAGGGCTTCTGGGAGTTCAGGATATGCAATGACCCCTACGACAACACCCAGGAATGCTTCGATCGTACCCTCGTAGAAACAGAGGATGGGGAAACGAAATACTACCCAAAACTAAGTAGTGGAACGTACAAGGTCAACTATAGAATTCCCTCCAACCTGGTCTGTGACCACTGTGTCTTGCAATGGAAGTACACAGCTGGTAACAACTGGGGAGTATGCGACAACGGCACCCAAGGTCTTGGGTGTGGCAACCAAGAGAACTTCTTTTCTTGCTCTGATATAAGTATTGAAGGAGATGTCTCTTCAGATACTGAAAGACCTGATGATGTCCCAGTTGAAGTACCCATTGCGGACCTGAACGGAGGTGAGGAAAATATGTTTAAAAAGTAAAATATGACGGTAAAGCTGTTCTGTTAGTGCTGGTTTTAGCTCCTCTATGTAAATACAAAGAAACACTTCGTTTTAACGAGCCTTTAGTAAAATTTCTACTGAAATAAATGAGACTTTAACTCTAGTCAATGAGCCAAAAATATAAGAAGATAAATCAGCATTTATAGGAAGGTTTGCATGCGATCTCTTTAATGGTTGTGAAAAACCAAACAGCTACTAACTTGGAATTTTTGATGCCATAATTATAACTTTGTTACATACCAGTATTTGTAAATAATAAACTAACATTTTGTACATAATTATTTCTTTTGTGAATATTTCTTTCAATAAATAATTAAAATTCGTAACTCATTGAAGAAAGGTCATAATATGTCCTTTCTGTCAGTTCCAGTCAGTTGTTTTATAATAAAATTATGACTTAATGTTGCAATTTGTGTTTTAATACCCGAAAAGATTACTTAAAATAGCCACCATAAATTGAAACAGTCGTTCCGAAAAAAGATAATAATACCTATGCAAAGAGATTTAAACACATATAGAGAGGACATTGGGAATATTGTCATACAATAATTTTCATCCTGAATATTTTCGATTTTGGCACACGAATGCTACCTGACAAGCGGGCGTATGACACAGATGACACTAGACAGAACGAATTGTTACTAAGTAGTAACAAGTTTTGGATTACGATTTTCTTCGTCATGACCCGTCTATAGCTCGGAAATATTTAAGTGTCTTTGTGTCATATGAATGCGACCTGACAAGGCGACGTATCGCACTGGACTGATCGACTTGTTACTAATTTGTAACAGGTTTTGGAATTGTCAGTTTCTTGGTCTTGTCCCGTCTATAGCTAGTTATATTTGAATGTCTTTGTACCTATGCAAAAGCAAACCGCAAAGGTACCTAAACTACCACCATTCACCATGAACGTGGTGCAAACACTGGAATGTTTTATATTGGTATTTTTTACGAGATGAATTCATAGGATTAATACCAATGATTTTAGACTTCTACACAACAGCCCGCGATGCTGAGCCAGTAGTTTTAAACCAGCCCCTAAATAATCTCACTCAGATCCAGCCTGTCCCCGTGCTGCCCTAAGTCGAGGCTCGTACCCCACAGCCCACACAGGGTGCCCTTAGCGCGCGGACGCTTAATTTATACGTTTTATGCGCCTGGCTGGTTGCCTTACTCTCAAGACATCCACAGGATAGTCCGGTTAATCAGAAGCCAGCCTCATAGGCTCACCTGCGAGATGCCATGCAGAAAAAAAAAACTTCTACACAGTGTCACACCGGAACTGAATCATGCAGTACCTATGTGAATAAAGAAAGTCCATTTGCTGCCGCAATCTTACAAATCCAGGAACAGAAGTTCAAAAATTAATAGGTACCACGGCACTAGATTCGATATAGTCTTATGTATTAGACAAAAAATACAATATGTTGTATGTTTTATCTAATACATAAGACTATCGACCCTAGTGCCGTGAAACGAATTTTAGATAGAAGAAATTATTATAAGCTAAAAATATTTTTTCTTTGACTTTTTTTTTCTTTTTATTTTCTGCCTCCGCACAGTAGGATATACCGAACACATTTGTATACATATTTTGCACGCCTACATTGCAGTTAATACAGACAGTCTTTTATCAGGCTTATCATAGAAAACTATTAATATTTTACTAACCCATGTGATGAAATACTAAAGGCTTATTATAAAACCATTCACATATTTCTAGATATCCTGAGACTGCTAATATTGACAAACGAGATACACGACGTCCGGCCGTCGTACGGCGACCCATCGCGAAAGAAATACATGAACCGACACAAACGAAAGAAAACTAGCAAGAAGGCGAAGCGACGAAGATATAAGAAGGTAAGAAATAGCGTTAAACCCTGATAAACATGGAATGGATCCCCTGGTTCTTCCACTGCTGAACAAATAGTTTTCACGAAACCTGTAGAACTACTAGGATGTAAGGTAGGTAGGTACCTACTTGCTTATGGTGATCGAAGTAGGAAATAGAAGTGGACCAAGAATCGAACCTTGGGGAGTCCCAAATTTATTTTCCTTTGCTGTCTATTCAGTTTGCTTTACCACTATACCAGTTTCCGGACTATAAGCATAGAATGACAGCCAGTTAGGTAGATTTAGGTACGTTTGTCATCTATCTTCCCTAATAGGAGAATGATGTAGATCTATGAAGTTCAAACAGAAAAATATAAATGGTCACGATTCTTGGTGTGCCTGCTGAACAATTACTAAAATCCGAGCAAGATGTTACGACAATCTCACGCAATTTACTACAAATTCAAAATGCGTCATACGCTCCGTAAAAGATGTGACTTCAGTTCTCCCAGAAAAATAACTTTAGATATGTGAAGCGCCGTGTCAGGGATGATATGTCACCAATATATGTAGATAAAGATGAATTCAATGTATCTGAATTACTAACCAGTACTTACCTATTCATCAAAATTCGTGTAATGATTCACGTGTTTTTCTTTTTCAGATTTTATATCACCGATGACCAAGAAATACCAACTATTAAGTCAAGAATCCCAAAGAGTGCTCATTTTTTTACTAAGAATTACAATGTGTGTATGTATTTACGGTGTATTTAGTTAGTTCGGAACTTACTTTATCTTGTAAGGTACCTCGGATCTGACAATTATTGGTCTCGTAAAGAATCTATAGATTTGTTTATGTTCTACTACTTTAAGAATTTATTGTTTTTAAAGAAAAAGAAAGCAAAGATCTGTGAAAGTCTGTATGTGTTGTGTATTGTCGTTTTCATTCAACGATACATCAGTGGCAACAATCTGACATAGATAATATCACCTTTATGTCGTCTAAAGGTGATTCTCTTTGCGCAAGTGTAATCACTCATGTCGAATGACCAGACTACAAGGGATTGCAAGTATAAGTATAGGATAGAATAGTTTGTACAATATTGGAATAAAAAACAAAGATTTTCTATTTAATTTATTGTTTTTATTTACACAATAAATAAGCTCCAGTAACTAATTCTTCCGTGGCAATAATAACAAAGAAGCTGTGTAACGCAAAAAAGACATCAAAAAAAGGTATCGAGTACATTGAAAAGACCAAAGGAAATTACAACACGTGTTGTAACACTTTAGTCAAATATTTGTCACACATGTGTGACAACTGAAAGCTTAACACAACTATGACAAGAGTAGGTATAATAAATGCTAAGTTCGTGAGAAGCTTGGTCATGAAAGTTGGGAGCGAGAGGACACGAAACTAAGTATAGTGTTTTTAGAAATCCCATACTAAATATTTACTGTCCTACTCGCACGTTTTATGACCATGCCTGCCATAAATTTCAGCGTTTATGGTCTCAAATGTTGTATGAGATTCGACAAAATATGACTGGTTAAAAATATCTTGTCACAGTTCCACTTGGCCGTCTGAATTTGAAGAACAAGTTTTATAAGTCAAAGGGACATTAAAAGCGCGATTCTATTAGGCAAGTCTTGCATGCAAGTTTGACGTCACATTTGCGTACAACTTTGCTTGCATTAGAAACATGTTTTCAAGAGTGCAAATTGCATGCAGGATTTATTTGCATACAAGTGAGAGAGTGTGAGTGAGATGTTCAACAATTGAGTAGGACACGTCACACACACAACGTTTGTGCGTTCAATTTGTACTTCAATTGAATGAAAAATGTACAATTTCAAACTACGTCATACAAGTTGCAACTTGTATGCAAATTGCATACAAGTAACTTGCCTAATGGAATCGCGCCTTATCACTTCTTTGTCCGCGTCTTACATGCCTGAAAAATATCTTTGACACTAATGGTCTTTGAACATTGTCCGTTACGGTTGCGGTCAGAAATAATTGTTTATAAGCAGTTAAACCGCATCAACAAATAGTTACAATATACAATAAGAAACAAAATATAGTACGATAAAAACTAAAACGAAAAAAAAAACTGTTATAACGGACACAAGGAAACTTATTTCTGTATAACCAAAAATAACCTACTATCAATCACTGTTTATTTAATTATAATTAGTTAAAATCACCAGTTCTTTATTGCTTTTTGTGCAAAATCTAGAGAACTTAAAAACCGAAACTTTGCAACTTTTTTTATTAACCAATAGATGAGTGATGGGGCAACCCTATTCGACTTACTGCATAACTTAGGATAGACACTGAAATGATATTTTTCAAAACTAGATTTGGAGTGGCCTAATAGTTAGGCCTAATGGATTGTGTTACCACCAACACCATCTATCAATTTCAGTTACAAAATCACGATTTTTTACAACAATATAGTATACAAAGCGATATCGACAAAACAACGTTATACAATAAATCAACAATTTATCGACACAGCCCGAGCCTAACCCTGCTAATACACAATACAAAAAACTACAAACTAATGTAAAAAGCTGAATAAAATGCACACAGTTGGGGGCCACACCGGGGGGTCAAGTATGCATCTAGTGTTGCTATGCCTTGATTTGATTTGGCTCCTTTCTTGTTTACCCCACCGGACTTCTCCCATCTTCAAAATACACCTAATATACAAACATCCATTCTAGTACATAGAGCTCAGATGCCAATAGATATTTAGATATGTTCGGACAAGTTCGATTGAACGTTTATTTTTCATCCATCCATTGGCCAAACCAATTTCAACCTTACCATTCAGAACATACAAACGATATCTCTCTCGCCATCATATCTATCAGCATCCACCATAAAATCGAGAAGCGTATCTACATTTTTAACAATCAATAAATATATTTTTAACTCTCATCTGTGAATTGAACGAACTTTAGAATTTAAATATTTAATAAAGATGATAGAGTTGCCATATTTTTTTTTTGTCTGTCTTTGCCGGCAAAGTAGACACGTAAACTACGAATATGTTTTAAAATATCTTTCTTTATTTCCTTCCGAGCTGTAAGATGCAAATAATCGAAATAACCCTCTCTCTCTTTCTAATAAACGCTTATATACAGAGATAGAAGATGTTCGGTCTGTCTTGCTATCCACCGTAGGATTTATACAATGTGGGTCATATTTGAGGCAGTTACGCTAAAGTAATGATCTGAGTTAGCATATTCTAGCTTGCTACATTTCCACCATTTTATCCAATACGTCCTACGGGTCATGTTTTAGCCAGTGACGTTTTGCTATAAAGGTGTATCAGCCAATCAGACGTGACTACGTCACGCTTAGCGACCACCGGATTGGTTGCTACACAACGTCATCAGTTTAAAGAGGTCGTAACGGATTCTTTCGACTCCACTGCATTTAACATCTCTAAAACAAACGAAAGTATAATAAATACGACAACACTAATTGATTATTGAACTTTCTTTGAAAGTAGAACAAATCATCGTAATTCTCGTCGTTTTTATTGAACTCTTGTCAACCATTATTTGTCTTTAGTCCGGTAACCAACTTGTTGTAATTCGATTATTCAAATATAGCTCTAATATACATATTTTCATTTGGTAAATATTTATTATGATTTATATTTGGACACACCGTCTCTCGCACTATGATTTAATAGAACCAAATTCTCTGGGATGTGAAACATGTCGACGACGGCCATTTGAAAAGTGGAAAGAGAGATTGGGCTTGCTCTTGGGATTTCAACTTTTTGCAGTGACCCATCAAGATCTGCCTTTTCCCAACTATGTTGGGACCGGCTTTCAGATGAATACCAGTATTTTACATGGAGCGACTGCCTATGTGACCTCCACAACCCAGTACTGGGTTATACGATAGCACTTGGTAAGACTGGTTGTCAGACTTTCGAACCACTGACTACTCAACGACAGTCAAGGATCTAAATTAACTGCCGGGACCAACGGTTTAACATGCTTTCCGAGGAACGGAGGAAACTCGGTATGTAATGGGTGGTCACCCATCCACGGACCAACCTAGGCAAGCGCGGCTTAACCTGAAGGTCGACCGGAGCGGCTGTTATTATATGTATTGCCACGAGCTGCACTTTTCGTCAAACGTTGCAAATACAACAGATCGCATTTCAAATTTCCAGCATCGATGTTTCATGTTTTACATTGATAGAAATATAATAGTTTCAGTGAAGCTATGTCATGTTTGATACCCCATAACTACACGACAAGCTTTTTTCATTTTAATATTATGTTCAAATATTCTTTTATCCCTCTCGCACTTATTGCGTCAAATTTCAAAAGAAAGAGACGACACAATCGCACTCATACAATACCATTTTTACAGAACCACTGTGCAATCATTTGAAATGTGTCTAATTTGGAACTTTATCTCTTCACTCATATTAGGAAAATAAAATTACAGAGAAAAGAAGGGATAGTAATATCAATTATTTAGTCTCAAACGGCAACACCTGCTTAGCAATTTTCAATGTTAACGCAAAGACATAAAGTTCCGAATTGTTCATCTTCGTTCACACAATATATTCAAAATTTTCAAACGTTCCCAAATACCAAATAAGTCACAGGAAATTGTTTTTAACTAACTATACTACACTACAGCAAAACGTTTTATGTATTTGTTTTAAAGACATAATTATTTCCTTTTCTGCTTAGCCCACAAATGTTATTTCATTAGAGCTTCATATTAGGCCGTTTTGGTCTAACACGGGATCGTTCCTAAGATCCAATATGTCTTAAAATAAATACAGAATGTTTTGATCTAAAACCAACATTATAACTAAAACGAATAGGGTTGATTATCGACTGGCGGAACACTCGAATATGTACAACATAACAATATCAATGGTAACGGAATTAAATACAATAGTATGCAGACACTGGGTGGAGTGGGAAGATGCAAACTCAGTTTTAAACACGGATTTTTTTATCGCGCACTAAATCATCATCAGTGATCGGATAATCGGGTGCTAATATACGTAAACTTCACTTTTATTCCCACGAAAGAATAATACGGACACGCCTTTCAGAATCCCGGATCCCGGAATCTTTTGAAATTCCTGAGTAATATTTTTTAGTCTTCTGTTCGTATAAAATACAATAAATTAGTCGATTCGATTAGGGTGGATCGAATAGATCTCCAAAATAACGCAAAATACGCGCTTTGACGTGAGTTGCGGAAACCAGCCCGTTATACAATACAATACAATACAATAGTCGATTCGATCACTAATCTGTTTGATAGATAAATCAATTTCCACTACTTGACCACATAGTGCACATTATCATTTTTTATTGATATTCCATTTGTTTTGAATAAAATAAAGATACTAAATCAAAATAACCACTGCTATAATTTCATTAAGTGTGTTATAGCTGCTTTTACAAAATTGTTCAATCCCGGGAACCCGGGATTACTTACTTATTCAGAAAAGAATGTCCATATTATTTTTTCGTGGGAAGAAGTTTAGGTATATAAGCGCCTGATTATCCAATCACTGATCATCATCTCTCCGTATCGAACAAAGAGCACCAAAAAAGCGCACATTTGAATTTAAACTGTCTGCGCTATGCAGAGTGTCGAAAATTAAGTTCACAAAAAAAAAATCCTCGCATTAAAAAATTGCGAGGGCTTACACGAGCGTCCGGTGCCCCTTGGGTAACCACGTCACTACCGCCTGGGTAATGTTTTTACCTCGGTATAAACAATCTTATAAACTGTGTCGATTCGAGAGAAGCGCGGCAAGAATTGTGGCTTATTATCAAATGTGACTGTCACTGATAAGTATGTATGTTAAAATCACATAACTTGTGAATTAATTTGAGAAGATTTGTGCATGCAGTGTATTTATAATTATACACATGCATGTAGTTGCAGTAAAAGTATGATATAAGGACGAGAGCCTAGAGATTCTAGATACCCACATCAAATGATGCAAATTAAATCAGAAGCACCAATTAAAATATAACATTTAAAAGTTATTTTAATATCACATTTTAATACGTATAAGCATACTATACCTTAATCACGTTTCCATCTAACCACTCCACTTAGCCCAGCACTACCCCCTTATTTAAGACTAGACTCAGCCTAGGCACAGCCATAGACCTAGGCAGATCTTATCTAAATATAAATAACGATTTTATATAGTCTAGCGATCTTAGAGTCAATTGATTTTAGAACGTATAGTCAACGTAATAATGACGAAAGTCGAATGACTTCAATTTGTTAGGTCGTTCGTAGTTTCAGGTACTGAATATGCTCTTGCGCATGTTAAGAGTCGATTGATTACGTGTCTTGGCTTAGATAGTTTCTGTCTCTATCTCGCACTTGTAGTAGGACAGTTGTGCGACAGTGACAGGAATAACGCTTAGCCAAAGTCATTAGCTGTTTATCTTAGCTAAGTATATCATTACTTCCACACTTTTGGCTCCAGCTTCAAAGAATCTGACCTATATGTTCCAATTACAGTTTTCTTGTTAAAGTCAATGCAAAAAAGTCAACATTTCAACTAACTACTTATTAGAATCATAACAGAGACGCGGCGATGTGCAAACAGTCTAAGACCAACAACAAAAACATATTCGTTTTCCATCGACATTTTACGAAGGAGGTTCTTTACACTTTTTAAAAATGGCCTCCATCATCTCCTCAGTAACATCGACAAGATCGCTAGACGTGTCTGGTTGCTAGTCGAGTTCTATCCGCATGGAGGGCGCGAGTGTGCCGCACTGGATCTTGGACTCCTTCAGCTTGCTGAGGGACAGGCGCAGGTCGTCCATGGTGATTGGACGGACTGCATCCACGAATTCGTCGTCTGAATCTTCGCCTAAATTCACTGTTTCAGTTGTGTTTTCCTGAAAAGTACATATTTTACAATCATCATCATTCTCTTGCCCTTACCGGGGTCGGCGCAGCATGTCTTCTTCTTCCATACTTCTGTATTACTCGTCCTCTCAGACATCTCCTTTCGTGCCATATCATTCTTTACACAGTCCATCCATCGTTTCTTTGTTCTTCCTCTACTCATATACCCTATCCACATTCATACTCAAAAGTCAAAACTTTATTTATTAATTTATTTTCCAATATGCGTCTTAATTCCGCAATACTATTTTCTTTCTAATATAGACAATTGGTACTTCGCCAAGACCGGATTGTCTGTCTAATTGTGAATTGGGCGCAAGAAATATTTTAGTGACAATCTGTTTTTTTTTTCATGTTCCCAAGGTCGTGCTATGTAACCTTTTTAGATCTCGGCCCGAGATATTTTATCGAAGACTTTTTTGCGCAACTTCTTTCTCTACTTTTGCGAGCTAAGCTGTCTTTTGATTTAGACCACTTTGGTTTAGACTAGGTATTTTTGTATTCTGTAGTTTAAAGTAGGTATGCCTACCTTATTGAGTTCTCTAGCCATCTCGTCCCTGGCGAGATCTCTGACGCGGTACACGGCGGCCTGTCGGCACAGCTCGTGTAAGTCCGACCCAGAGAAACCTTCCGTGGAAACCGCCAGCTTCTTGAAATCAATCTGTTGACAAATTTACACATTTATTTTGTTATATTGCGTGGTGATGGGGCAGTGAACTAACCGACAGACCAACGGTGAATAAAACATCATGAGGAAACTAGGTTGTCCTAGAACCAAAATTGGAAGACATGTGATATTCATCAACCCGCACGGGGCTCTCGGGGTCCGCTCATACCCTATACCATACCCATACTTTTTTTTTTTTTTTTTTTTTTTTTACGGATGGGAAATCATCAAATGACTTCTCCCGCTCTGGGTGGAGTGGGAGGGAGTGTCAGACTCTTACTGACTAAAACCCATCCATGTTCCTTCATTGCCCTTTGTGTTCCAGGGCCACGGTATCTCTTTCGAACAGTCCCGCAGCCCCGGCAGGCATCGGCCCTTGCGGGCCCCTTCTTGGTTGCTGACATCTCTTTGAGGCGCGCGTGGAACACGAACGCGCCGTCGACACGGCCTGTCGTCATAAGACGGACGGACGGTGAGCTAACCCATTACTCACCGTCCACAGGCCCGCGCCTACGGTGGCCGGGAGCCACCACGTGGCCCCCGACGCCCGGTGCTTCGCCCGCGGCGGCTGGGACGTGAGATTCTCTCCCTCTCACGTCCCGCCACCTCCTTCGCTAGCATGACTGCTTCGCAGAAGGAGGTGACGGCTTCCCATTCCCTCTCGCTCCGGACCATGGCCTGAACCAGGGCCGGGAGCGAGAGGTCGCCGCCGCCGATCGCCGCTACGAGGACACGGCGGAGCTCCGCCCAAGCGGGGCAGACCTCCACGGTGTGCGCCACCGTGTCCTCCGGACGATCCTCACAATGATAACACCCGGGCGTTTCCTCCCGCCCGATTCGGTGCAGGAACCTCCCGAAACAACCGTGTCCGGTGAGGACCTGCGTCAGGCGGAAGGTGAGGGCGCCGTGGCGCCTCTCCAGCCACTCCTCAAAGAGGGGACTTATCGCCACTATTGTGGCGTGCCCTGCCATACCCATACTTTACATCGACTTTTCCTACCACACATGCACCGTGCATGCGTACTTGCGTGCCACAGTACCCAGTATTGTAATGAAGCAGGGCATAATAACTTTCACAAGTTATTATGCCTTGTGTCTGGGACTGTAGCTTCGCCTTCTTTGTTTTTCTGACATTCAAAAGTGCCTGTTATGGTCTAATTGAAATAAATGCTTTGAGTTTGAGTTTGAGTTTGAGCTATTTTCAAGAACAATAATGAAAATGCTGTATTTTAGACATTTAAAAATTAATTGTTATGCTTCTAAATAATACTACACTGCAGGGCAAAGGCCTCCCTTCCCTCCTTCCACTTTTCGCGATAAATGCGAATGTAGCCCAATCCTTTGAGAAAGAGTCCAGCTCATCCCGCCATCTCCTTCTGGGCCTGCTGCGTACTTCTACACTATAATGATATAAAAAGAGGAAAGATTTTGTTGTTTGTTTGTACCGAATAAACTCAGAAACTGCTGGTCCGATTTTAACCATTTTTTCACCAATAGAAAGCTAAACTATCAGGAAGTAACATAGGCTATAAATTATATTAATTTCATGCAAATTAGCCGAACTATCACAATTTTCGCGGGCGAAGTCGCAAGCGAAGTGCTAGTATACAACAATGTCGTCACTTTCAATAATTGACTGGGTGCCTGAGCAACCCTGGCTAGGGTTAAGGTTAATTCCTGCTCACCGAGAGGATGTATAAAGGGTGTAACAAGTCCCTTAACGAAGCCGAAAGGCACTTGTTCTCCCAGTCATTGCGATATTTTTTTTGTTTTAGAAAAAACCTGGGAACCTTCTAGTTACGGAGATATTGGGGGTCAAAATAAAGTTGTTTTTTTTTTAATACATGTTTTTAACGTGTGATTTTACTTTAAACATCTCCACGACCCCCGTACTATTCAATCCATCCATCAGCACAATGTTTTGAGTGGCGTTACATTGAGTCCTACCGTAAAACGCGATTTTTCACCCCAAAAAAGCCCCAACAATAACTTTTGTGAAAAGTTACTTAGTTTGATGTACATAATGTTTGGTTGACGGCTTCGTGAAGGGTCCGTTTACACCCTGTATGTCCCAGAAGTGACAACATTACAGGCTGCTCTTGCTACGATCAATTTTAAAGGTAAGGGTACTCACATCAGTGGCAACCGGTTCAGAGCGCAGTATGAGCTGCAGGATCCTCTCGCGTTGCGTCTCATTGGGCATGGGGACGTGGAACGTGGCCGGCATCCGACGCTGGATCGCCTTGTCCAAGTCTTGTGGCCGATTCGTCGCACCTACGAAAATTTTAAACAATTGTCATAACGTAACAAATACAAGGTCAAAATGTAGCAAATACAAAGTCAAAGTGTAGCAAATAGGAGGTCACAATTTTTCAATTACGAAGTTATACAATGTAGCAAATACAAGGTCATACATACGCAAATAATATAATTACAAACTTTATTTTTTAAATATGCTTTGTATTGGATCATAGAAACAATTTGGTATATCTGTTTAATTTTTAAATAAATCATTTATTTTACAGTTCACTATGTTATGTGATGACGGTGCAAGTGATGAGTTCCTCTCACAGCGACATGGACGGCGTCTTCACATCATAAGTCAAAGTGATCGACTCACCCATAATGATGACGGTGCAAGTCGGCTCCGTGATGAGTCCGTCCCACAGTGACATGAACTGCGTCTTCATCATAGCGGTCGCTTCGTGGTCGTGCTGTGTGCGTGTGCGCAGGAAGGACTCGATCTCGTCTGCCACGGAAGATACGGTTAAATGCATAGCTATGATCACAATTTAATAAAAGTGTACTGTTAGCCCAGTAAGTAGTTATCATATAATAGAATACATTATTGTGTTCGGCTACTGATGTTAATTTAGGAAACTTTATCTTAGTAATTCCTGAATCTTAGTGGCTGAACATTTTCTTGAAATATCTAAACCGTAAGTCGCTGTTAATAATATCAATATCAAACGAGAAAGGAAAGTAAGATAACATTTACTGAACTTTAATTACTGACATCTGGCGAAATGTGCCTTAAATCTTGTTTAAAATGGTTTGCTCGGGATTTAAAAACATCAACGCTCCTCTTATGAACATTTCAACCATTGCTTTAAAGATGGCAACCAATATGACTTCATTAGTTTTTTTTATAAAGAATAAATAAACTACCGACCTATAAACACGATGCAAGGCTGCAACTTGACTGCGAGACTGAACACGGCGGCTGCCAACTTCTGCGTCTCGCCGTACCATTTGTCAGTCAGTAAAGAAACGTCTAGGTTTATGAAACTCATGTTCGCTTCCTTCGCCGTCGCTTTAGCTATGAGGGTCTTGCCGCAACCTGGAAAATAAATAAGCAACAGATAAAAATTAAAAAAAAATAGAGATGAAGTGAAAGAGAGTGAAAGGCGAAAAGGAGGCCTTTGTCAAAACAAGCTTTTATTAAAATGCTCTAAAAAGAAGTAGTAGTGTGGTCTCGAGTCGCGGGAGCTATCATTTGCCATTTGACTGGCCCCAACACCCCTCCCAGACGGCACATCTATCTCAGTCACCTCAATTAAACAGTATGACGTCATCGACCGATCACAAGAGTATGGTCCAAGTGAAAAATTAATATACCTGGGGGTCCGTGCAGCAGCACACCTTTAGGCGGCTGCGTCAGCCTGCTGTCAGCGAACAGCTCTCGCTTCTGGATCGGCAGGATAACAGTCTCGCGAAGCTCCTGGATCAGGTGGTCCAAACCCGCTATGTCCTTCCAGTTCACCTACACAAAGAAGAAATAATCTTAAAAAGAGTAGATTACCGTATGGGCGGTGTAGGTTCCACGCAGTTACCTAATGTGAGTCCCAATCGAAGATGGAGGACAGACGGCAACACCTCGTTGCACCATGCTTCGAACTCGAACCATAATAGCGCGAAAAAAGAAAAACTAAGCGTTATTCCCGATATTATACTTCTCAACTCGGTATCCGATATTAAAATGCAAGAGAACCAATTAATTTAAAATAACTTGCGGAATTTATTCGACATCGACTGGTCATTACGGCTGCCGGGGTCGTAATAGTGCAGCATCGGGGCGGAGGTGGCTAGATAAATCTAGATTTTCTTAGGACGAATGCTGCTGTATCTGATCAATGTAATAGGGGAAAGGTTTTAGCGCAGGCGTACAGGTGAAGGGAATGCACCGCGACTGCGCCGCGACCTCCTATCTGCAGTCTGCAGATGGACTTGGTATACCCGAATTTGGCTAATGATGTATCGGCTCAAATTTTTGCGAACCGATCTCTAAAATCTGGCTCCTAAATTCCGTATACCAGAACAACATCATAAACAAAACATAAATTAAAATAGAACCTTACGTTTCCCATACGAAATTCATGCTCAACATAACTTACGTAGCAATAAAACAATTATTTTTGATAAAGTCCTAGTGGCGTGATTTTGGGCCACTTTTTATTAGGATTTATTATTGTAGCCTTTGGCGGACTACTACGAAACAGGTGGCTGTATTGTTTTAATCTTACTTCAGCGTGGGAAAGAGACGGAGCTAATTGTCCTAGACCTACAGCTGCATCTTTTTGTCACACTGATGGTTCAGCCAAAATAAGCATAAAAAAGGTGGTTAAATAACAATAATTCGCATAGAGCTGAAAATTGGTGGAGGTCTAGAATACACCCATTATAAATGAAATGTCAAAAGTCCCTACCAATCCCGTGTGTGCTAAAACAAAAGTTATTCAAGGTCAAAGGTAAAAAAAATATGTTTTTGCATTTTTCTCGTTAACGATGAGTGTTATCGCAAAAATAGCTCAGACTAAAATTGTAGATCTTAAATTTTCTACAAAAAGCATATTCCGAGATATCGCGTCTGCTATAATTTTCAGCTCTATGCGAATTTTTGTTATTTCAATGCCTATTTTGACTGGATTATAAAATGACAATAAGGCCTTACTAATATAATAGCCTAAGAAGCGATTTAACGGGCCCAGAAATTACCTACATATTTGATTTCAATATTTAGTTCAAACCTTGACACAATTATTTTGAAGGGCCAATCTGGCAAAAATGATTATTGTCGATTGTCGGATGTCCGTCATGAAAAGACGATAGCAATTATCATTTTTTATGTATGTATTCAGATAGTATCTGCAGTTTTAAGTCACATGACTTCCATTTATAATTCACAAGCAAACATAAACATGAATGGCATTGGATGACAATGACAACTACGAAGTCTGAAAAGCACCAGTTGATAAAATACATGCCAAGTGTAAGTTTTTTTTTTTTTTTTTTTACTAACTTATGTTTAACAGTTCGTAGAACACAAGGTGAATTCTATCATTCCAAACCTCAACAATACATACAGGGTGGAATGGAAAGGACACGACGTATATTGTTGCCTGTATAGTGCCAAGTCGCCGAGTAAAATTAAAGTGTAATTTACGGATGGACGGACAGGATGAAATTAAAAGGGTCCTATTTGGCTTCGAAATTCTAAACGAAAGTACCTACATAAAGGGTTTAAAAAGACCCTTAACGAAGCCGAAAGGCACTTGTTCTTCCCGTCAATGCGATAATTTTTTTTGTTCTAGACCATACCTGGGAACCTTCTAGTTACGGAGATATTGGGGGTCAAAGTTACAACTTTTTCACAAGTTTGATTTTTAATACATGTTTTTAAAGTAAGATGTTTACTTTAAACACGTCCGCAACCCCCGTACTATTCAATCCATCCATCAGCACAATGTTCTGAGTGCGTTACATTGAGTCGTACCGTAAAACGTGATTTTTCACCCCAAAATAAAATCCTTTCCCAACAAAAAATTTTGCGTAAAGTTACTTAGTTTGATATACAGAATGCTTGGTTAACGGCTTCGTGAAGGTTCCGTTTACACCCTGTATATGCTTAGTTGCTCACCCATATTCTTTATCTCTCTAATAGCTTTCAAAATAAGAAGTCCTCAAGTGTTTCAATCATGTATACCAGACACTTAAGCTTAGTAACTGTTTAAACATGTTTCATTAATAAATGTAATAAAGTATTGAGCGATATAAAGCTCCTCAGTACGTCATGAGTTCTCAGAAGCGGAGGACAGACCTCGGGGCATGTCGTCATGTGTACGTTCCCATAACCAGTGTAAATGTAGTGCTGCCCTACAAACGATGGGACACCTGATATCGTGTCCTGGACGCTGGACGCTGGACGCTACTGAAAGTGCCAAACTCGTCGCCAAATTTTGGGCTGACTCGATTTGAATTGTCATCGACACGCTAAGAAGAAGACCGTACCCTCTCTAAATTATCGACCGGTTAAGTTGTCTGTTAATAATACAGGATTCAAGCTAGGAAAACCCAATTGTCTCAATTCAAACCTGTGGACCGATTCAGAACAGACCAACATGAAAAGTGAACTTAAATAGCTAATCATTCAGGCTTTCAATAAAAAATATCCACAGTCCATACGGGTTTCATTGGAGTTACTGTGAACAATTTTCATTTACATTACACAATTTAAAACCTAATTAGACATGAAGCGTTGGAACAATGAGCCATTCATTCACGTAACGAATTAAATTGATCTGTTTGAGGCATGTCTCACAACAAACCTAGCGATTTGTAAATATTACAGTAATAGTACCTAATGACCTAGTGAATTGTCATCCATAGCAATATACTATGTAGGTTGCACATGGCTTCGCCCGCGTTACTGTAGGAATGAAAACGCACTCCCGTACTAAAAAGTCTTCTATGTCCAACTCCTAACCTAGTTCATGGATATTTACGGTCGAAAGTTCTTCCAATATTTTTCTATACCTACTAATATTATAAAGATTTGTTTGTTTATTTGTACCGAATAAGCTCCACTATTTTACATGGATTGACTGGCTATCTGACCTCTAGAACCTAGCTACTGGGTAATATGGTACCCCTAGGTAATACTCTGCTTGTCAGACTTTCCAGTATCTAGTCGACCTAGTCGTGGCAAACTCGACTGGCAAAGATCTACAAAGACAGCTGGGACCAACGGCTTAACGTGCTTTCCGAGGCATGGAGGGAACTCTCGTTATTTACATAACGAGAGTTCCCTCCATGCCTCGGTCAACGTTAATGGTCACGCATCCACGGACCGACCTCGGCAACAGTAACTTAAAGCGGGATAAAGCGCTGCCTAATCTGTTTTCTCAACTCAAAATACTGATTAACCTACAAATTCTATGAGTTGGGTTTTTCCATCAGTATTTCTCAGTAGCAGCCACTGAGTCTGGATTTGTGCCCGGTTGATGGCAAAAGGCTCGCCCCCTATTACATGGGACTTAAACATAACTGGCGAAATGTGGGTGTACTATTAGGTACACCTCTGCCTAACCCCGCGGGGATTAAAGGCGTTATGTTCAGTATGTATGTATGAATTAATAAAAAAACCTTTTTGAAATGTCTATTGGTCCGCAATATCGCGATAACAAGAAATGCGTTCTAATCGATTTCCAACACTCAAAAGGCAATCTATACATATAATAAGACAGTAAAAAAACTGTGTCTGTACATTGAATATAATAAAAAAAAAAAAATTGAGGGGGGTTTAGAAACAGTAATAGAGCACGAATCCAAAAAAAAAATTCTGTCTGTTTGTCTGTTTGTCTGTTTATCTGTTTGTCTGTTTGTCTGTTTGTCTGTTTGTCTGTTTGTTTGTACACGCTAATCTTCGGAACTACTAAACGGATTTGAAAGATTTTTTTTTTGTTGTATAGGTATTAAGTCTAGGCAACATATAGGCTATAATTTATCTTGGAAACTTGAACACCTGATGCAGAACCACAATAGAATAGCTAAACTATAAGAGATACAAAAATGGTAACATAGCAAAAATTGTTCCACGTGATGAGCATTTTCTGCTGAGAGAATAAATTTGAAGATCTGGAACACCTGATGTGGAATTCCAAGAGTCCAGCTACACTATAACATATATAGGAATGACGTGTTAGCAAAAATTGTTCAATCTGATGACCACTCTCTGTTGATTTATAAAAATCGAAGATCTGGAAAACCTGTTGTGGAACTCCAAGAGCCCAGCTACACCATAACACATATAGGAATGACGTCGTAGCAAACATTGTTCAATCTGATGAGCACTCTCCGTTGATTTATAAAAATCGAAGTTCTGGAACACCTATTGTGGAACTCCAAGAGCCCAGCTTCACCATAACACATATAGGAATGACGTCTTAGCAAACATTGTTCAATCTGATGAGCACTCTCTGTTGACTTATAAAATCGAAGATCTGGAACACCTGTTGTGGAACTCCAAGAGCCCAGCTACACCATAACACATATAGGAATGACGTCTTAGCAAAAGTTGTTCGGTCTGATGGGCATTTCCTGTTGACTTATAAAAATCGAAGATCAGAAACATCTGATGTGGAAATCAAATCTATCACTAATTTCACTGTATAATTATAAAATAACATAAGCTGGGAGTACCTCCACGCGGTGAAGGCGGTAACAGTTTAGGACTGATATTCGATGACGACGGTATATCTTTGAAAATTCGACTGTACTGGACAAAACTCCTATTTATTTATTTATTTTATCGAATAAATATGCCTTCGGGCTTATGTTATTTGAGTGTTTTAGACTTTTTCCACTTATCTTCGTGACACAGTAGCCTACCCGGTAACGCAGGGGAGCAGTCACTTAGATTTTAATTGATCAGGTATCTTCACAATACGGGGTGTAAACAGACCCTTCACGAAGCCGTCAACCAAGCATTCTGGACATCATACTAAGTAACTTTACGCAAAAAATTTTGCTGGGAAACGATTTTTTTTTTTTGGGGTGAAAAATCACGTTTTACGGTAGAACTCAATGTAACGCACTCAGAACATTGTGCTGATGGATGGATTGAATATTATGGGGTTCGTGGAGGTGTTTAAAGTAAAAATCTTACTTTAAAAACATGTATTTTTTTAAAAACTTGTGAAAAAGTTGGAACTTTGACCCCCAATATCTCCGTAACTAGAAGGTTCCCAGGCATGGTCTAGAACAAAAAAATGATCGCATTGACGGGGAGAACAAGTGCCTTTCGGCTTCGTTAAGGGTCTTTTTACACCCTTTATAACTATAACTATGCCTAAAAAGAGGTTAAATCTTTCCCAATGTTCCAAAGGAGCTAAAAAATTGAGGATCATAAGATCCCTAGAATCTACCGAAGAACGTCAGGAGAGACTTGATGCTGTTCGAGAACATCAGGCTGCAACTCGCTCCGTGGAAACCTCTTCCTCTCTTCTCTTCTCTTCCTCTTGGATAACGAAGCACGCCTGCGTTCTCAGCGTATTTACGCATCTACATCCAGGTCTCTAGAGAACTGTGAAGAATATGATGCGCGACTGACCGCTGATCGTGAACGTCATGCATTGTCTCGCGAATCGGAGACGTTCACGGATAGAGAATTACGCTTGAGTTCCAAGCGTATCTACGCATCGACTTCTAGGTCTCTAGAGACAAGTGGGGAACGTGATGCGCGACTGACCGCTGATCGTGAACGTCACGCATTGTCTCGCGAGTCGGAGACGTTCACGGATAGAGAATTACGCTTGAGTTCCAAGCGTATCTACGCATCGACTTCTGACTTACAAAAATAAAAGATATGGAACGTCTCGAATCGTCTCACGCATCCCGTTGTTTTTCCGTCCCCGGGCTCTTAGAATTCGACATCAGATCTTCGATTTTGACGACCCCGTTGTCGCTGGCATAAGCAACAGGATCCGCGTACGAAGTCGCGGGCAGAAGCTAGTTTAAAGAATATGAGAATTCCCGTGTTTATTTCTTTTTATACCCTACTACCTACCTTAATAGCAAGCAAACGCTCTTGACGAGAACGCGTCAGTCTCATCTAGTAAAGTGCGCTACTCAAGATCATCGGCGTATCTTAGATTAAGTGTTGTCAATCTAAACGCCTCTCTTATAACCACTCTCAATAGGATAGAATCCCAAAAAAGCTCTCAATAGTATGTAAACGTGTGTTATCTGAATTTCATATTATATTGACATAAAAGGATTTTTCTTTTTCAAATCAGCATTCTAAGAGTTAGAGAGCATTTTAAAGTAGTAAGGAGCTCCTTTATAAGAGTGATTTATCAATAGATCTGAAACTCGACGTCTACTTAGTACTCATTATATACTTAGTACTCTAATCGAACCGTGGGGCTGTTATAATTTAGCCTCAAGGCCCTCTACGATTCTCAATACTTATTAACTTTAAATTCAAATAAATTATATCAAAAAATATACTCACATTGATCTCATCAGGCACCACCAGCTGTGAAGCGATGATCATCTCGTGGTCAGTCAGCTTGTCCAGTGCGATGGAGTGCTTGTTGCCCAGCCCGGCTCTGCAAGACATCCTTAACACATGCATGGTCTATACAGTGGCCATCTTTGTATACACATATGTGGACGGGACACCACACTCATGCAACTACCAAGCTTTATTTATTTACATTGTTAACTGCAGATGCGTGCCCAATTGGGAGTTTTGTTTGTTTTGTTGATTTGATTTTGACTGTTTAAAAAGTTGCGATTTTGTGTGTAAGCTTGTGAGATTATTTGCAAGTGCCAGGTACCAAGTCCTGAAAGACTAAACAAATCCTGTTATAATTATCTTAATTATGTTCATTTGTGTAATAAATTTTATGATGAAAAGCTTTAGACAATTCTGTATGATGTCACATAGATAAATATGTGATATCTTAGGAATTATTGTTATCATCACCATTATTGCTGATCTATAACTGAAGTACTTTAATTAAAACTCAAGTTTTGTTGAGCTGAAATGGAGAATTTTAATCATAAAGTTTGACTGGTAGAGAATGCCTTATGGAATTAAGTCTATCTGAATGTAGTTATACAGAAATTAATTAATTACAGATTATCTTCAACTATTTAAAGTTTTTTTTTAATGTATTTTAATTGAGTGTTATACAGTGTGTTCGATATTGTTCTTGAAAGTAAATGTATCAATCATGTACATTTTAAATTGTAGCATCTGCAGTTAAATTATAAGATTAAAGTCACATCTTAGTTAAAAACAGCCACATGTAGAGAACAACTCAAAGTAGACCCTCAACGAGACTTGGATTTTGCACCTGCGGAGTTTTATGCTTCAATCTGTTTGGTTGGAAGCCTATTAAACATAGTACAAAATTCATGTCTTTTGAGAAAACTAACCACAAACAAACTCAAATATTTAAAAAAAAACTTGATTTTCTACGAAACGATATGTTTCTGATGATGATGATGATGATGATGATGAATGACTTCTTCAATCCAAATATTTGTTGGATTCACAAATTTTATTTTTCAAAGTCAACATAATTAGTGCATAGTAACTATCCACCAAGTACATTGACTTGGATATTGGTCTGAAGACTGTTTCATATGGTGATTATTAGGCCTAAATATACATGAGGAACTGAACTTTATGAATGTAGGTCTATGGATTAGTTATACTATGCATTTAACTTGTTTATTTTAATTATATTTTTAATTAAAATAAACAAGTTGTGTATGATGGGAAATAAAAATGGAGATATCGAAAACGATAGTTTTTAACCTGTCTTTACAGGGACTAACGGGGGGGTAACAAGGGATTGCAATTCCACAGCGTGCAGGATCACATATTCCACCAAGGTTCATATTACAGAATGTCACACTCAAGATTACTTAAATCTAGATTGAACCCATTCAGCTGAAACTAATTTTAGATAATGCTTGAGCCAGTGACGTTTTGTAATATGGGCCTCAATTAAGTTAATTCTGTTATCCCTAACAGTAACTTACTAATGTTATTTTCATGAACATAACCACTGTATCTGGTGTGGAAAATAATTTTAAAAAGGCTGGGAAGGTTCATTCATTCCAATTGACCTTTTTTAAACTGTGTTCTCACTAGCATGGTTAGAAAAGTGAGAAGATACCAGTTTATGTAATGGAAACCTAATATTTTCATAAATTGCCAAAACATTTGAGAATGTGAATGCAGGGTCGGACAGGCCATATAATCAAGGTGACGTTTGCCAGCCGGGCCCCAGCCTGCACGGGCCCCACGGCCTGGCTTGCGGGGCTTCCCAGAAGCCAGGTGGTAGATAGCATAGGGCCCTGGGTGCGGGGCTTAGGTGGCTTTAAACCCACATGGTTAGTTATTTCAAAGCTTTTATCACAAAGGCTCCTTTTTTCTGCCTGTGGATTGGCACTTCTATTGGATTTTCAAGTGATCTACCAGTATAGACAGAGGCTGAAATAAATTAGCAGCCCTTGCCCTGATACGTTAATATGCAATTATGATATACATACACAAGGTCGCAAAAAATTGAGCATGTGGACATTTTGATCTCAAATTACGTATCTGAATTCATTTGAGGCAAGATGTAAAAATTTTCGAGCTCGCTCTTGCAGCCTACTTTATCTTGAATCTTCATTTTGTCTACAAGTCGCCCAAGTAGTATCCATGGAAATAACTCTTGTCTAAAGTTGGGTGGTTAAATTTGCGAGCTCGCTTCGCTCGTTCTTGGAGGCTTTGTTGTCATTGTGTCCCTAAGTTGATTAAATAACATCTCATAACCAACAAGTTTTCCCTTTTTTGGTTCTCTTATTAAGAAATTATTCTTAATAAAAGAACTACATAAAGCTAACTTGTCTGAAGTGGAGAGCCTAAATTTGATTTTAGTTCCTAGTCTATAATACATTTGACATTGTTTCAGAGAAAATAAAAGGATAGGTTAGCTGAGAGTTCTCCTCTTTTTAAAAAATGTTGATTGGCTTGCTTTATATTTGTTATAATTTATTGAAATATAATTGGAACTGTACTTAGATACCTAATAATATATACAATGTCGCCCATGCGCATGTGACCGCCCGTAATTTTCTGAATATTCATGAAGAAATGTCGAAAATAAACTTTAAAAGGGGGGGTCTATCTACAACATTTTTCATGTTATTCAATTTTTAATTTTTTAAGTATAGTTTGTAGATTTGCTTTCTATTTTTTGACACATCTCCGAAGTTTATGGGTCGATTTGGATTCTGTTTACTATTTCTAAAAGCTTATGAGTTATTTTAACAGGTTAATTAACATTTTTACAAAAAAAATTCGACGACGAAAAAAAAACCGGAATCGAAGTCATTTTTTCGGTGACAAATTGTGTATTTATTTTAAAAAAACTAGTGTAAGTCCATAAATTATCCCGATAGGACGACTTTTTTAATCATTATTTGTAATCTACTACATAACAGCTACAAATTCACAGAACATTGTTGATACCTATCTCTAAAGAAAAAACAAGGGCGGGTATAACAAATCATCGCAATCTTCATGTGTGGGCCACTGAAAATCCACACGTCATTAGGGAAACAACTTTCCAGACTCAATTTTCCATAAATGTATGGGCTGGAATGATTGACGGTGAACTTATTGGCCCTTTCGTGTTACCAAACAGACTAGATCAACACGCGTTTTTAGATTTTATAGTCAATACGTTGCCGTTGCTTTTGGAGGAAGTACCGCTGGAAACAAGAAGGCGGATGTATCTGCAATTAGATGGAGCTCCAGCACACTTCGCACGACTAGTTCGTGATTATTTAAATCAAAATTATCCGTGGCGGATTGGCAGAGGAGGTGCCATTGCTTAGCCGCCGCGATCTCCCGACCTTACACCCTTAGATTTTTATCTTTGGGGCTACATGAAACAAAAAGTGTATGTCGTGCCCTTCGAAAGCCGCGAGCAATTAACGGCTAGGATTTTTGCTGCTGTTGCGGAAATAAAAGAAAACCGTGAAGAATTACGTCGTACAATCAAAAGTGTTGCCATGAGGGCTTTGGTTTGTTTACAGGAGGGTGGGGGCAATTTCGAAAATCTAATTAATTAAAATTCTTGTATTTTTTATTTTTTTAGTAAAAATGTGGCTATTACTTGTTTGTTTTTAATTCCATTATCATCCTCATTATTAGTTTAACCTTTTAGTACTCACTGCTAAGAGCAACATTCAATTGACTTTCACATTATCTTTTCCTAAATTTGACTCATCAGAGTTTTAAAAGTTTTACCTTGGATTTAGTTACAGTTAGGTATCAATAATGTTCTGTGAATTTGTAGCTGTTATGTAGTAGATTACAAATAATGATTAAAAAAGTCGTCCTATCGGGATAATTTATGGACTTACACTAGTTTTTTTAAAATAAATACACAAGTTTTCACCGAAAAAATGACTTCGATTCCGTTTTTTTTTTCGTCGTCGATAATTTTTTGTAAAATGTTAATTAACCTGTTAAAATAACTCATAAGCTTTTAGAAATAATAAACAGAATCCAAATCGACCCATAAACTTCGGAGATATGTCAAAAAATAGAAAGCAAATCTACAAACTATACTTAAAAAATTAAAAATTGAATAACATGAAAAATGTTGTAAATAGACCCCCCCTTTTAAAGTTTATTTTCGACATTTCTTCATGAATATTCAGAAAATTACGGGCGGTCACATGCGCATGGGCGACATTGTATTGTTGATAGTTAAGTATTTGTATATTTCATTATTTCCGATTATATCCCATCTACCACTATCCAGTCTCTGGCCCTGGGCTTCTGGGGAACCACCCGGGCCCTTCTAGCCCAGTCCAACCCTGTATGAATGAATGGTTGATAATGCTGGCTTCCCAGAAGCCAGGTGGTAGATAGCATAGGGCCCTGGGTGCGGGGCTTAGGTGGCTTTAAACCCACATGGTTAGTTATTTCAAAGCTTTTATCACAAAGGCTCCTTTTTTCTGCCTGTGGATTGGCACTTCTATTGGATTTTCAAGTGTTCTACCAGTATAGACAGAGGCTGAAATAAATTAGCAGCCCTTGCCCTGATACGTTAATATGCAATTATGATATACATACACAAGGTCGCAAAAAATTGAGCATGTGGACATTTTGATCTCAAATTACGTATCTGAATTCATTTGAGGCAAGATGTAAAAATTTTCGAGCTCGCTCTTGCAGCCTACTTTATCTTGAATCTTCATTTTGTCTACAAGTCGCCTAAGTAGTATCCATGGAAATAACTCTTGTCTAAAGTTGGGTGGTTAAATTTGCGAGCTCGCTTCGCTCGTTCTTGGAGGCTTTGTTGTCATTGTGTCCCTAAGTTGATTAAATAACATCTCATACCCAACAAGTTTTCCCTTTTTTGGTTCTCTTATTAAGAAATTATTCTTAATAAAAGAACTACATAAAGCTAACTTGTCTGAAGTGGAGAGCCTAAATTTGATTTTAGTTCCTAGTCTATAATACATTTGACATTGTTTCAGAGAAAATAAAAGGATAGGTTAGCTGAGAGTTCTCCTCTTTTTAAAAAATGTTGATTGGCTTGCTTTATATTTGTTATAATTTATTGAAATATAATTGGAACTGTACTTAGATACCTAATAATATATATTGTTGATAGTTAAGTATTTGTATATTTCATTATTTCCGATTATATCCCATCTACCACTATCCAGTCTCTGGCCCTGGGCTTCTGGGGAACCACCCGGGCCCTTCTAGCCCAGTCCAACCCTGTATGAATGAATGGTTGATAATGAGTAATTCTAAGTAAATAATGTAGGAAAGCATTAGTTTCTAGTTCATTTTGTTATCTCGTAATCTTGTGATCTCAAATTAAACCCTAACACAGAGACTTAAGGTGATGAGCTTGATTACCATGATTATTTCTCATTAGTTCAGATAATGAAATGTTTCAGAGATGGAATGTAGGTTAACCATCACCCAGAGTTAAAAGTAGTTAGAATCACAGTCTAATTAGCTAAGAACAGTTACAATACGCATTCCGAGTGGATTCTAATAGCAAATTAGAGAAAAATGCGTTTGAAATTCTATGTTATGACGTAAAAGAATCGATCAATACTTACTTGCGTAACTGCTCACGGGCTCGCTCCTCTGCCTTCTTCCGACTCTTGGATGTTGGATCTATCTGGTTCACGAGCCATTTTATTGAGAAATAAGTCACAGCAGACACAAAAGCAACGCGTATAGCCATTTGGAACACATCGTTCCGCGTAAACGCTGACCCTTCCACCATCATGCCGTTAGAGAAATAAGTAACTTATCACAAATAAACTACGTAGTAGACGTTAAAACCCGTGTGCTCTTCGATTGATTATAATTTTAGAATTTCTTCACAAAAAGGTATCAGCCGTCATGCTTTTGTGAATTTTCATCATAGACAATTTGACAGACTGGTGTTGTTCCAATTCTCATTTAAGAAGATTGAGACAATTTTAACAACAGGGAAAATAAACCTAGTATCTTAAATATATTTTTTTAACAGTTCACTAGCAACACAATACACTTTACAACACAAACTTATCATAAGATCGTTGAGCGGTCACAGAAATTTCATGACAAGAAATTAAATAAAAATAATACCTAAAATGAAACGTTTAGAAAATTGATTTAATCGTTCTGAAACTTCATGCCAATAGTTCGCATTCGTGTCCTCTAATTCGTATATTAGCATCAAATTAAGTTGCTTCTTGGGTCGTTCTTAAAAAAGTGGCACCGCTTGAATAAAATCAATTTGAGAAAATGTATCAATTATTGAGTTTTTTTATATAAATCCATTCTGGGTATTTCTCATAAGTTGAATTGTTCTCAGATCGAAGGGAATAAAAATTTCACATAAGTAGACAAAATACAGAGATTATAATCGTCTTACAACGATGCACATACTGCATTTACATTCCATTTCGTTTGATATTTAAAAGGATAGAGTTTGTTTTTTTCCGGACGTGATTTCTTGTACATAGCCTCGTTTCACGAAATTAAAATGAATCTGTCAAGTGTCAAATCAAAAGTCAAAACAAATAAGGTCGTGTCGTGGAGTTACCGACGACCGAGCTAGTGTTTCATTTAACCTCAAAATAACTTGTTTTTTTGGTTTTAAATTCAAATTGAATGAGAAGGTATTTATATAGAAATGAAGACAAAGAAAAATAAACCCAATGTCCGTCCTAAGTTTGAAAATACGAGGAAATTATTACGCAAACAAATACGGCAGCAAAAAAAAACAAATCGTCAGGACCATTATTCGAAAATAAAGAAGGAAAATGTATCCGTTGCCGGTAGCTATGTCAGGAATCCTGCAAACGCACCAGCAGCCGCCGCAACAGGTCATGTGAAGGTAAATAAAATGATGGATAACTATATTTTTGTAAACAGGTGAAATGGCTGAAACAGAAGATTTTATAGTCTTATGATCTGTCTGTTGTGTACATCTATCATAGTCAATCATAGAGCCTTATACTTATTTGTGACAATTCGTAAGAACTTGTTGAATGGTACATTATAATATACCATAATGTGGTTAATATAATGGTTTCGAACCGCACGGTATGATACGGGCTGGAAGGGACTTTTTTTTAATAACCAATGAAAAATTTCTATGTATGATGTACTGAATATGTGGTAACGGTTTTCGCGTTGGTGTCCCTTCCACCCTGCATATTGTATAGTGAACTGTACTGTGATTACGTGCCATTAGAGGCAACTTAACAGGCAGGATTCTGTTAAAATAGGCCTTGCTGCTTCTAAAATCAAGCTTCTCAAGTAATCACTAATCATTCAATGAGACCACATTATTTCCGCTCCGTATCAGAAGGATAATCTAGTAAAATGCCCTTATGGGATAAATGACGTTAAAGTAAAACAACCTACAAGTAAAACGACTGAAATTTAAAATCGCCGTACTAGTAGAACGTCTAAAATGAATAAACGGCATGTTGGGCAAAAAGACTTGCATATGCTATAATGTACATTCAAGTGCCCAAATTTCAAAAATCATTATATTTTTTGCGACAGAAGAAGCGCTCCTTGAAAGATTGTTTCATATCAGTTACATTAATGCCTAACGCTTCCGACATACCCAAATACTTATAGCTTTCGGACGAGGAGAGTGATCTTAGGTGTTTGGAATCCGAGAGCTGAAGTCCCTCGGATTCCACAATCTTCCCTCGCTTTACATACATGACTGCACATTTGTCCACACCAAATTCCATCCTGATGGCGCTACTAAAAGTTTCAGCTACTTTAAGTAGCTGCATCAGTCGCAATTTTTTGGGGGCAAAAAGTTTCAGATCATCCATGTACAGAAGGTGGTATATTTGTTATATTATTTAAAAAAAAAATCTTAAAATTAAAATAATTTACCAATTATCTTTGGTTTATTTTCTGCGTCACTGTACCAGTCTTTTTGTCCAACATGCCGTTTTTACATTTCAGACGTTCTACTAGTACGACGATTTTAAATTTCAGACGTTTTACTTGTAGGTCGTTTTACTTTAACGTCATTTATCCCAAAAGGGCATTTTACTAGATTGTCCTTCTGATACGGAGCGATTATTTCTTACTTTCACTTATTTGATGGAAAATAATAAATAAATTATTTTGATTAAAGTAAAACTACCTGTACCATGACTTACAACTAATAAAAGTCTGATATTGCCAACCCATCGTCAGCAGGTGTTGCGATCAATATATGTGACTTCACAATTTGATGTGGCCTTTGCCCTGCAGTGAAACAATTCTAGGCTAGGTAATAGATATATCAATATGAACATTACTTATAAGTAAGGTCAGGGTGGTATATTCCGTCTATGGGGCATAACCGTCTAAAGTCTGTTTTTTAATCCCTGAGACTAAATTGACAAGGGAAAATAGCAAACTGACAAAGATTTCAATAGGATTTATTATTTATAACTTAATTGTTTCATCATCCCAGAAAAAGAAAAATGACTCACCACTAGCTCTTCTGAAAGAAGAACGCTTGAAAGATACGAAGATCGCAAATCAACTCAAAACCGCTGCAGAGCAACAGAGAAAAAAGTTGTTACAGCAAGCAAATATAGAGGAAGAGCGGAATATAAAGAAACTGGAGAAAGAGCTGGGATTGAACAAATTAAGGAACAAGAACAAATTCTTTACTGAGGATGGACTTGATTGTATCCTTTTTTTATTATTATTTAGTGCCCCAATGATGGGTTTATTATTCCTCATGGAGCTCTTTTTAAGCTTTAGAATTAAATAAAACTAACTTACTGGGTAGTCTTTCTGTGCAAAATATAGAATAGGATTTATATCTTTTGGTTAACAATATCCGGTAAGTGTGTTTCAGTAGGACTAGGAGTAATAATGCATGGTTGTTAGAAAAGACACACAAGTTTATATGCTACAAAATAGGTTCATAGCTAAAGAGTTTTCTTTACTTTGGAATAGTCAAACAGTAAACACACAAGCTTTATATTAAACTCTAATTGCCAGTTTCTGAATTGAAATTAGAACTATATTACATTCAGGGAAACAACGTATTTAAAGTAAAAAAAAAAAAGTAGTTCTATAATCAAATCTTAAACTGGGTGTAAATCATACAGATCATAAAAACCTTAACTCCAAAACAGATTTACTAGAAATATGTGACAAATCAACAACAGAACAGATAGTAGCGGCTGAGAAGCATCTAGCTGAAGTAGAAGGTGATTCAGACTTTGATGAAGACCTAGCAGCAGTCACAGGCAAAGAAATTAAAGATAAAAAGAAAACGGATAAAAATAGTCTAGGAAAACTGCCCAAAAATGATGAAAATGATTCCGATGAAGACATTGCATCAGATGTAGATGATGAAATGGGCAGTGAAGAAGAATTAGATGAAGATATGAGTGAAGGTGATGATGGGAGTGAAGAAGAGGAAGCTGTGAATGAAGGTGATAGTGATATGAGTGAAGATGAAGAAGACTTTAGTGAAGATCTTTCAGATGATGCACCTGAAGGTATGTTTTGGATTTATTTTCATAGTAAATGCTAATTAAAACCTTAAAATATCTGTACTGGACAGACATATTACGAAGCGACTGCTGTCAGCAGACACTGACAGATACTTCTGTGCATTTCAAGAGTCTATTGTCTACAATTTGTCTGTACATTTTTATTATGGTTTGACTGAATCTGTAGACAGTCTGGCTATAAAAAATCTGCTGAAGCTGTCTTATACAGCATTGTAGTTGATAGGTCTCCAGGAATCAGATGTGCGTGTCTTGGGTAGTAGTCATAGTGGTGTGGTGGGTCGCGAGCGAACTCGAGACCCACCACACCACTAGGCTATCACTGCTTCTAATTTTTAAATTTAATTCATACTATCTTTGTAACAGAAAAACCTACAAAAACATCAAAAGCAAATTCCAAACAGAAAACAACAAAGCAAGAGATCAATAAAGCCATTAAAAAAGACAAAGAGCTAGAAATAAAGCCTAATAAAAAAGAGAAAATCATTTCGGAAGATGATTTGAGTAAAGTATTCAGTGATGATGAAATATCACATCTGTCTGGTGATGATGATGATGAAGATGATGCGTTTGGTGAAGAAGACGAACCTGTTGTGGAGAAGAAAGACAAACCTGATGTTTGGGAAGATATTTATGGAAGGAAGAGGGATAAGGATGGGAATATTATTAAGGTAGGTGGTCTGATTTAAATTGTACTTGAAATAATGAATTAGGGTTCGTCCTATACTCAAGTTTAGGCTCTAACCCTATCATAATAATGTAGAAATGTGCCATTTCTTGAAAGTGCAATAAAAAAAAACGAATCACTATAAATTGATTTCCTTTAAATAATCCAAATCAATCAACTATATAATATGTTTCTTGTTACAGGAAGAAAAAGGCGTATATGTACCACCACACCTCAGAAACAAGGACTCAAGTTCAGACAAACAACTTCTACAATTGAAAAGACAAATCAAAAGTAAGAGTTCCATTACATCTTCTTGTAGTAATATTATGTTCCAGTATTATGATGTGAGCCAAAGTAACATAGTTTATTTATTAAAACGTTATACCCAATTAATTAAACTTCTGTACAACAAAGGAGGAGTTAACGCTTGCGGAATATTCTACCAGTCAACCTAAGGGTGATGCAGGTGCAAGATTAGGGATAGATACCTCAAAAATAACCATAAAATACTAGAATACAATTTATTTAACTACTTTACGCTCCAGTTTTATTTAATTCAACACTGAGTAGTTCTCTTAGCAAATAATCTTTAAAACATGTTTTTAATTCTGTTTTAGGTATCCTTAACAAACTAGCCGGTACAAACCTGCACTGGGCGAGCACATCAATAGAAAACCTCTACCAATCCAACAGCAGAAACTCAGTGAACACAGCATTAACTCAGTTGTGGTTGGATGCGACCGTATCACCCTCAAGTACACCTGATAGGATGGTTGCTGAACATGCAGCTCTTGTGTCAGTGCTACACGCCAATGTTGGCTCCGAAATCGGTAAGTTTTACCTTAAAGTCTAGCAATGCAGTATAAACTCAGTGAACACAGATTTAACTCAGTTGTGGTTGGATGCAACCATGTTACTCTGATAGAAAAGTTGCTGAACATGCAGCTGTTGTGTCGGTGATACATGCTAATGTTAGCTCTGAGATTGATAACTTGTAGCGGTAGTCTTGTAATATAAACTCAGTGAACACAGATTTAACTCAGTTGTGGTTGCAACCATATCATCCTCGAGGACACCTGAAAGGATGGTTGCAGAACATGTAGCGCTCGTGTCGGTATTACAAGATAATGTTGGCTCTCAAATCGGCAAGTTATAACTTGTAGTCTGGCAGTATAAACTCAATGAATACAACATTAACTCAGTAATATGGTTATATGCCACCGTGTCACTCTCGAGTATCCCTGATACAATGATTACAGAAAATATACGTGTCAGTGTTACTAATGTTGTTGGTTTGGAGATCGGTAATTTGTAGTAGTATCATATAATCTAGAAACATAAACTTAGTGAACACAGCTTTAAGTCTGTGGCAGTAGGTCGTGAGAATTGTAACTCCTCTTCACGTTCTAGTTCTTTTAATTATTTTCTGTATATATTGAACTAACTATTTTTTTTTTCAGGTGCCCATTTCTTACAGGATCTGGTCAAAAAGTTTGACAACATGATGGAGACTCCACAGCCTGTAGCAGACAAAACTCTTGACAACTTAGTATCGTGCTTGGCACATTTGTATAGTTTTAAGGTATGTATTACTGAAAATATGGAACTCTATCCATATTTGAAAACACTTTCGGACTTAATATGTTTATTGTTTATCAGCGTCAGCCCGTATCAATGGCGGTTAGGTATTGAAGTATTGAACATGTCCATCTTTCGACAGTACTCCGACTCGTTGATTTCAGCTTATCCATAAATATAAAGCATGTTTCTGCTAGCGCCTATAACGTTCCCACTGCTGGGACACAGGCCTCCTCTCTATGAGAAGGAGTGGGTCATTTCTAATTCACCAAGCGGACCCGGTGCGTGTGAGTAAAGTGTAGAAGTCAGTGGCAGTAAGGATATTAAATCGAAGTATTTACTGCTCTTTGAAATACATTAATTCGTACTATGATTATTTTTATGACTAGAGTGCTCGTCTGCCTCTGATCTTGATATAATATTTTAGTGTGTTCTTGACGTACGAGTACAAAATTACTGTGACGTCCAATTTTTCGGGAGTATACTAATCTTTCAAGTCATTCTAGATCTACCAAGCGACTCTTCTGTACGACATTCTAACCCGCCTCCTGGACTCGATATCAGAGAAGAACATAGAATGCGTACTGGTTGCACTACGGAGCGTCGGCGGCGTACTACGCAAGGAGGAACCGCTGGCTTTGAAGAACTTTATACATGATACGCAGGGACGGGTCGCTAAGTTGACTGAGGATTCGGCTGCTGGGTGAGAGAGATAATTATAATCCTTATATCCAACTTCTTAACTACCACCAAACCAACAAGGCTAGAGTAGACTACCGTGGTTTTGCCAAGATCCGTAACTTCAAAAAAAAATGAATGAAAGTAGGGCAAAAAGCTGCGTTATTTCTGAGGCTCTTTAGCCTCGTTAGGAATGAGTACATAAGAAGAAGTCTGAAAGTGGTGCCAGTGACTGAAAATTTTTGTGGTAATCGGTTATCCTGATATGGACATGTGATGCGGAGGAATGAGGAAAATGTTGAGTACGAATGTACCGATGGATGGACTGGAAAGGAGGTGACTGCCGATATGACGAGTAATAGAGAAGTATGGAAGAAGAAGACATGCTGCGCCGACCTCAAATATTTTGGGATAAGGGCAGGAGAATGATTATGATGAATGGCCAACTTTAGATTCGAGTGTCTTCAGCTTCTCGCTCGTGGAGACGGCCCCTAAGGGTTTTATCTTACTAAGTTCTACTTTTTAAAATTTTCACAGGTCCCGTATAAAGTTCTTATTAGAAGTCTTAATGGCTGTGAAGAACAACAATTTGACGAAGATTCCTAACTACGACCCGACGTACTGCGAACACCTGAAGAAGATGACCAGAAGCATCGTCAGGAAAGGGAACTACATCACACCGCTTAATATTAGACTTCAGGATCTATTGAAAGGTAGGTAAAATTACCAAAAGGCTGATAAACTGGCCTTTTAGAAAATAGTCTTTATGTTACTCCAGTAATATCAAGGCTTGGTCAACTATCCAATAGACATGATGTTGGTAAAAATTTGTTGAAAATAGTAGTCACTGCATCAGAGACAGAAGTCTCACTATAAATGGGCGGGACCCATTCCATGTTTCAATAATTTTACATTTCAATGGGTCCCGCCTGCTTCCAAATGCGCTTGTGTTTTTGCTTTTCAGACGGTTTTTTAGTTTTTATAATCCATTTTTACTAAAAGTTATTAGCAGATCATCCACGTAGACGTAGAAGAAGAAATATTTATTGTAGAAGATACCTCATTCACTATCCAAGCAATGTGAATAAAATTTGGACCACCGTGCAAGCTTGGTCTACCAAATGAAAAAAGAATCACGTAAATCTGACCAGTAATCACGGAATTGTGAGGTAACAAACATTAAAAAAAATCAGCCGGATTGAGAACCTCCTCCTTTTTAGAAGTCGGTTAAAAATCCCTCAAATCATCTCAAATGGAATAGGACTGACGGCGATCGGATTTTATCTGAAGCAAAACTGATCAACTTTCATTTTTGAGTGCCTTAACTCCGAAGAAGAACTGACGTCGAAGGGAAAATAAAACTGTCGGTACTCGAGTTCTATTCTACTCAGTTATCGGCACTGCCGCTAAGGCACGGACATCACCAAGGCGGAGAGGAGACGTGAGGAGACCGACCAATCAAATTGGTTGAAATGGACATACCGTCTCTCGTCTCCTGTGATGGGTCGAATCATGCATCTCCTCTCCGCTTTAGTGGAATACGGGTCCTAACTACTTATTTTTTTAAATAATTAATCTATCATTCTCAATTCTAGCTGACGAGCGCGGCAAGTGGTGGGTGGTTGGCTCAGCATGGGAAGGCAACATGCCACGACCTGAAGAGAAGCCCACCACCAAAGTGTTGCCATCTACCGACCAGAAGCTTCTAGAACTGGCTCGCAAGCAGAGGATGAACACCGATGTTAGACGGAGCATCTTCTGCGTTATTATGGCGGCTGAGGTAAGAAATCTTTTCTTATTTTGAGACGATTAAGATTACTAACAAAGTGCTGCCATCTACCGACCAGAAGCTTCTAGAACTGGCTCGCAAGCAGAGGATGAACACCGATGTTAGACGGAGCATCTTCTGCGTTATTATAGCGGCTGAGGTAAGAAATATTTTCTTATTTTGAGACGATTAAGATTACTAACAAAGTGCTGCCATCTACCGACCAGAAGCTTCTAGAACTGGCTCGCAAGCAGAGGATGAACACCGATGTTAGACGGAGCATCTTCTGCGTTATTATGGCAGCTGAGGTAAGAAATCTTTTCTTATTTTGAGACGATTAAGATTACTAACAAAGTGCTGCCATCTACCGACCAGAAGCTTCTAGAACTGGCTCGCAAGCAGAGGATGAACACCGATGTTAGACGGAGCATCTTCTGCGTTATTATAGCGGCTGAGGTAAGAAATATTTTCTTATTTAGAGAAGATTAAGATTACTAACAAAGTGCTGCCATCTACCGACCAGAAGCTTCTAGAACTGGCTCGCAAGCAGAGGATGAACACCGATGTTAGACGGAGCATCTTCTGCGTTATTATAGCGGCTGAGGTAAGAAGTCTTTTCTTATTTAGAGAAGATTAGGATTACAAACAAAGTGCTGCCATCTAGCGACCAGAAGCTTCTAAAACTGGCTCGCAAGCAGAGGATGAACACCGATGTTAGACGGAGCATCTTCTGCGTTATTATAGCGGCTGAGGTAAGAAGTCTTTTCTTATTTAGAGAAGATTAGGATTACAAACAAAGTGCTGCCATCTAGCGACCAGAAGCTTCTAGAACTGGCTCGCAAGCAGAGGATGAACACCGATGTTAGACGGAGCATCTTCTGCGTTATTATAGCGGCTGAGGTAAGAAATCTTTTCTTATTTTGAGACGATTAAGATTACTAACAAAGTGCTGCCATCTACCGACCAGAAGCTTCTAGAACTGGCTCGCAAGCAGAGGATGAACACCGATGTTAGACGGAGCATCTTCTGCGTTATTATAGCGGCTGAGGTATGAAATCTTTTCTTATTTAAAGAAGATTAAGATTACTAACAAAGTGCTGCCATCTAGCGACCAGAAGCTTATAGAACTGGCTCGCAAGTAGAGTCTGAACACCGATATTAGACGGAGCATCTTCTGCATGGATGGCGGCAGAGGTAAGAAATCTTTTCTTATTTGGAGAAGATTAAGATTACTAACAAAGTGCTGCCATCTACCGATCAGAAGCTTCTGGAACCGGTGCAGGCAGAGGTTTTTTTCTCCATTTTCAAATCAAACCAGCGAAGCGGATGCCCTAAAAAGATGGCAGAAACGGTCTGGAACTACCAAATTGATAAAAGGCCCGAAGGCCTATAACAATCTTCCATAGACAAGAGAGGATCCTCCGACCAGAGTGTTGTGTCTGGTGGGCAACTGTCCTGTTGTCGGACTAATCTCACAGATAACTTTTCTTGCGCGATATAGAACTTTAGTTCGTATATCGCATCATAGATGTCGCTACGCACCCAAAAATTAATTAATTGATTAATTCTTTGTATTCCTAGGATTATATGGACGCATTCGAGAAACTCCAACACTTGGGTCTGAAAGGACAACAAGAGAGGGAGATCGTGCACGTCCTGTTAGCGTGCTGTCTTCAAGAGAAGACTTACAATCCGTACTATGCTGTGTTGGGGCAGAAGCTATGCGATACTGACCGCAAATATCAAGTACGTAAGGTTCAAAGTTGAATGGCAAGCTAATAAGTATGTTGAGACAAATGTTATGCAATATTAACAGCTTTAACCATGTGCTAAAGGTTCAAAATTGAATAGCATGTTCAATTAAAGTTAACATAAACAAATAATAAAGCCAGAAATCCAAGATTTTATTGTTTTAAAATGATGGAGTGCTATGTTTTATTGTCTTTCAATAAAATAACAATATTATGATATATTCCAGCTATCAATCCAGTTCTCAGTATGGGACAAGATAAAAGAGCTGGATACCATATCTAAGCAGAGCATGACGAACTTGGCGCAGTTCCTCATACATCTCATCATGGAGAAGGGACTGCCACTTTCTGTGTTAAAGGTATAAATCAACTTTTTTTTTTTTAATTATAGGAATTAAGACAATTGTATGTAATTAAAACAGTCGCTCTATTTAGATTACTGATATTAAGCTACGTTTGGTTAGACTGGAAGCCCACGCCAACGAAGTTGAGAAAAGGCTAGGCAGGACATGATCATGTGACTTTAGGAGAAAGTCTTAAAGAGGAATGGATGATATCCTCCAGGTGTTACGAGAATTGAAACAAACTGCTCGGCTTGACAATTATAGTGGACTATATTATAAGAATTAAAGAAAAAAGGAAAACAAACAAATTTGAATAGACGAGAATTAAATATACGTAACCTATCGCTCGGTGGACGATGACGCAGTGCCAGGGGGGAGACAGAACAAACACAACGTCAGTAAAGAAAGAGTCGCCATCTACTTTTTGTGACAGAGAAAGAGAACTATACTTAGTTTCATAATTATCGATAGATGTCTCTGTGATCCCAACTTTAATGAAAATAAGAAAATCCAATAATTAAGTTCTCTAATTAAATTTATAGTATTTTTCTAGATAATAATTGTTACATTCATCATCAAAATTATCACATTATATTTCATAGCTGTCCAGTATTATCAATTATGCCAACCTTATCACGGAAATCTTTATTGTGTAACATAATCTGACAACATCACATCATGGCCGCCACAACTTGCGCTTGCGCTTGCTTGTGTTTCGTGGGTCCATTTTATGTTTAATTATTACAAATTACAATGAATTACTAAAACAAAATAGTTCGTTAATGTGTAACTGTCAATTCCATTCAAATATAAATGTAGCTGGTGAAATTCTTTCTTGTTTTTATCATGATCAACATACGACGTAAACACAGCTGCTATTTGCAAAAAACCAAGAAAAATTTAATGATCTAAGTAAACAATATGCTGATCTATACGTACATACATACTGATCTATACATACATACCTATCTACCTATAGCTATCTACGGGGTGTAAACAGACCCTTCACCAAGCCGTCAACCAGGCATTCTGTACATCAAACTAAGTAACTTTACGCAAAAATTATTGCTGGGAAACGACTTTTTTTTTTAGGGTGAAAAATCACCTTTTACGGTAAAACTCAATGTAACGTACTCAAAACATTGTGCTGATGGATGGATTGAATAGTACGAGGGTCGTGAAGGTGTTTAAAGTAAAAATCTTACATTAGACACATGTATTTCAAAAAAAACTTGTTAAAAAGTTGTAACTTTGACCCCCAATATCTCCGAAACTAGAAGGTTCCCAGGTATGGTCTAGAACAAAAAAATGATCGCAATGACGGGGAAAACAAGTACCTTTCGGCTTCGTTAAGGGTCTTTTTACACCCTTTATAGAGACTTAGTTCCCGAAATGAAATCCAGATGGCGTTTCAAATCAGCATGCTTCGAAATGCTTCCAGATGGCGCGATCGCCCGGCGCGGAGTGATATTCTCAACAGTCTTTTATTTTCTCGTGCACGTGACTTTTCCAGTTGTACCACTCAATCAAACGTTTAAAATTACTCCACTGGTGAACAAAAACCTATACTTTTACTTTCTATAAACTATTTTGACATATTTCTTGTGTCCACAGGTAATCCAATTCTCCGAACTAAACAAACACACAGTCCGCTTCATGCGCCAAATTCTCCTGTCCATCATCATGAACACCGACTTCCAGTCGTCACTGGAAGTCTTCAACCGCATCTCGAAGCCGCCCAAACTCCATTTGTTCAGGGAAAGCATACGGCTCTTCATACAACACTTCCTGATCAAGAATGCTGGCAAGAAGAGTGATGTTTTATCTGTTGATGAAATGGTAACATTGAAGGAAAGAGCACAGGAAGTCGATAAGCTATTGACTTTACATGAATCTAAGCTTAAGTTTTAAATACAATTTTATGTAAATTGTTTGATGTTGTTTTTTTTTTTACTAATTGATAAGTATGGAAAGAAGAAATCATACTGCGCCGACCCAAAACAAATGAGGGTTATAATTTTTGAGCTCAACAGATGGCGCCACTGGAGAGTAAGGTCCTGTCATTAATTCTATTTTATTCTTTAAAGGAGTTTTTTTGACACCATTTTTTAAATTTATTGTTAAGTTAGTTACTTTAGTTTATTTTAATTTATGAATTTGTCCCTAAAATTAGTAAGCAAGAAACATTCTTCCTCCTAGTATTACAAAATTCGATTCGAACTTGCTTTTTAAAATCTTCCAGTCATAATTAACCTTTTGACCGTCAGAGCATAAACGCACACGCGTGCCCTCCACGCCAAGCCACTATTTCACCTACCATTTGGTTCCATATTTGTGTAGTTTGGAGTACAAGGCACGCGCTTGCTTGTCACCTATGACTATGGCGTTAGAAAGGTTAATTAAGAATGGCTCAATCTTGACCACAATCGTGATTATTAGTAAAAATACGTGATAAAAAAGCGAACACAATGACATCTGACATTTCTGAAGACCTTACACTAGCGGTGAATTCAAGATAAGCCCCCATTGGGATTAGGGGGGATTACCCTAAGGTAGGAGAATGATGATGTTGTTTTTTTCGCCTGTGCGGCTGCGGTTGGATTTCTGCCCGGTTGATGGCAGGTAGGTTAGCTCCCCATTTTTTTTAATTACATAATTTGGTGGCCATTAGATATGATGATGCAGTTACACTACATATTTGTTTGCACTTTGATAAGTGATAGTACTAATAGCTAAATTGAGTTTTCAAATATTTACTTAAAGACAGTTGGAGCAAATATAAGCTGACATAATTAAAATCACGCCACCACTATCGGAACCGATATACCTGTAGCGGACGATACAAAAACTACTTCGACGCCATCTATGTCAAAAGAAGAACTAACATCAGTTATCCGCGACTTAAGATGGAAGAAAAGAAATTCAAATTGTCTCACGGTTTTTTTTGCAATTTGCAAGTTATTGTCAGGTTGTATATTGATAAAAATGTAAGTAACACGTATGTAGTTACAGAACTATAATCAAAAAAATCTGCTGTTTCCTACAAAAGTGCAATACCTAATCTGTTAAAATGTATGGAACAGCTGATTATTTTTTTAATAACTGATGAAAATTATCATTTTTTTTTTCGGGCTTATAATGATGCACTGTATGCGTGGTAACCGTTTTCGCGTAGGTGTCCCTTCCCTGTATTATTAAAAATATAAATCTGGATGTCGACAACAGCGCCACCTACCGGTTCTAACTACAACTGAGTACCATCCAAGTAACCACATAAGTACAAAAAAATATCATAATCGGTCAAATTGTTTAGGAGGACAAGAATTACAAACACGCGCACTCAGGAATTTAATTGATATAGAAGATAATCTAACACATCGAAAAACATCGGCCGCAGAAATTAAGAAAGTAATAATGGTTGGTTGGTGGCTCGACTTGTTGCCCACCCATCCTTCACGACTTTTTTCCAAAAGATAGTAGGTAGAGATTACATAGATGTCATGACATAGAGAATAGAATGGAATAGAATAAACTTTATTGTAGGTACATCAAAATAGAAACCTAACTGTTTTACAATATAGCTAATTCTATGGTTACAATGGCGGTATGATCTCTGATAGCGATATCTTCCAAATAACCTGTAAATGGACTGTACAAATATAAACGGGTGTCAGTGGTGTACTACTAATATAATACTACACAAACATTAAAAATAATTCAAGTTATATTGTAGACTAGCTCCGTCCTTCGTTCGCGTGAAATATTATAAAAATATTACTTCTGTATTTGAATCGGATTTTGTTAACAAATTCAAGGGTTTTTAATTTTTTGCACGGAACCCTAATCTTTTCCTAAAATAAAAGTAGCTTAAGTTACTCCTTATGACATCAGCTATCTGCCATTAAAAGTCCCGTCAAAATCATCGGTTCAGCCGTTACCGAGATTTGCTGGAACAAACAGACAGACAAAAAAAATAAAAAATGTTTAAGTACCGTATACACTTTTATAAGCGTTCAGTAAAAAGCTGTTATTTTGGTATTACAAAGAGACACTTAAATTTTATTTATTTGTATAGAATTATAGATTAAGATTATAGAGCCGCGTCTATGCCCACACAACACATCATGGGGCGTACACGCGCGACACGTACGCATACATAAGTTCGCACCTGACCTTTTTGAAGGACATGTGCGGCATTACCAAGCACTGTGTACCCAATCTGGGTCAAATTTGTTTATTTTCTTTCTTCTAGTTAGAACGTCTGACGTTCTCGTTTCGATTTCTTTAAGACCTATTTGCTAGGAACTTCACATTCAGAGCACCAGGCACGCCGAGCTTTTGAAAGATTCGAAACCCAGGAATGACTGATTGCTTTATATTGTAACCAAAATAAACAACCTATACAGGTATACAGCGTATCGGCAGGTTTGGTTAAAACTATAACGCCAAGACTTATTTTTGCAGTATTTACGGCAGGTTACTTTAGAATCCTATTAGCTATTTAGCTCGTGGCTAAATAATAACAGCCGCTCGGGTCGATCTTTAGGTTAAGCCGTGCTTGCCTAGGTTGGTCTGTGGGTGGGTGACCGCCCATTACATGCCGAGTTTCCTCCGTGCCTCGGAAAGCACGTTAAGCTGTTGGTCCCGGCTATCATTTGTAGATCTTTGACAGTCGTTAGGTAGTGAGTGGCCCTAAAAGTCTGACATCCAGTCTTACCAAGGGGTATCGTATTACCCAGTACTAACTGGGTTGTGAAGGTCCGATAGGCAGTCGCTCCCTGTAGAAAAGGCTAGGCAGATGATGACTTTAGAATCCTATTATACTACTAAATGAGCAATATCTTTCTCGAAAACGGCTCTAACCATTTCTATGAAAGTTGCAATATAGGGGTTTACGGGAACGAATAATCGATCTATGTATATAATATAGACGGATTTTCCCAAATATACCTAGATCTGGGCAAACCGGTCGCCCAGATATTATTAATTTATTGTTGTTATAGGTGGTTCACAAAAAAAAGTATTAAAAAGTATCTCTACTACATACCCCTAGGGTGTACAATAATAATTAGTAATAGTAGTTGGCGAAGTTGTTGAGCGATTGACTGCTGCGCTGCGTGTCGCGGGATCGATTCCCGCACGGAACAAATATTTGTATAGCCTACAGGTAATTGTTCCGGGTCTGGCTGTTTGTGTATGTGATTTTAAATGTTTGTAAACGCACCCACGATACAGGAGAAATTTCTACTGAGGGGAAACGTTTGTAAAAAAAAATAGACTCTGTAGACTCTGTTGTAGAAAAAAATACATTGACAAATTAAACAGGTACTGTATACTTAGTGGGTTCGTAATTGCTGTATCACCCTTAGGTTGATTGTCACATACACGTGTTAAAAATTTGTCAGTAGTGATAAGCACCACGAGGTCCTTACCTTTGTAACTATGCGGCTATGTACACTAAACGGAGTTAGTGGTCGACCACGTATCACCTCTGTTCCTATACAAATAAGGTTGAAAAGTGGTCAACCGCGATCTTTGCCGGCTGTACCTATTTATACTTTGTATATACGTCTTGCTATGTGCTTTGTAACTATTCAGCATAAAATACAAGCACTTAGGTAAAGACTGGGCGTTTGAGAAGAATAATAATAAGGTACGGATCTACCCAAGTTCTATAGACATTACATAGGTATTACATACATATCAAGGAAACCGATAAAAGTGTATGTACACAACGTAATGCATGGGAACTGCGTGCCACGTGTAAGATTACTTATATTGACACAAGAATAATAGTACATAGGTACTTAAGTATATGATAAAAATATCACTGAAATTCCGTTGAAGATTTATTAAGTAAATTCTATTTTTTCAACCGACTTTCTTCAAATAGGTTCTCAATTCGGTTGTATTTTTTTGTGGAAGGATATACTATTACGTCCCGATTAGTCCCATAGAAATTTCAAGAAAATCGGTTCAGGATTTTTTTTTTTTTTCCACATGTCACATTACGTTTACTCAAAACATTACAATTCTATAACAGTACAACTAAAGTAGATAAATAATTTAAACCAAATTATTTTAATTAAAAAAAAAACATTATTAATCTGGGAGCAATGACACTTAACAGCAGCAGAAAATGCATTGCTAACTTCAGTTTCCGATTGCAAATAAATGATTGTTATGAATTATATAATAACAAAAGAAAACTGTATACAGTATAGGAAATATTAAGCGTGTCGTTAAAGAGCTTTTCTTAATTATTCCTGTTTTGAAGCAGTATATTATATTTTACTATCTTTTTTGTGTCGTGGTCCAAGTTGCGACATGCAGAGGTAATCTTGAGTAGGTAGCTGTTTATACCTGACTCAGATTAAATAAAAAAGTGTTATCAAATATGATGTCTATGAATAAATTGAAACCCTTCAGTTAGTCAAACTGAAAGCTCCTACCGATGCTAGGATCCAAGTTGATACTAGCATCGGTAGTAAACGACAAGCCGGTAACCCTATTGCAAAGTTTCGTGGCCCCAAGCCTTTCACACATCATCATCTGCCTAGCCTTTTCCCAACTATAAAGGGTGTAAAAAGACCCTTAACGAAGGCGAAAGGCACTTGTTCTCCCTGTCATTGCGATCATTTTTTTGTTCTGGACACCTGGGAACCTTCTAGTTACGGAGATACGGAGGTCAAAGTTCCAATTTTTTCACAAGATTTTTTAAAATTCCACTTTTTAAGGTTTTAACTTTACTTTAATTACCTCCATGACCCGTTTACTATTCAAAGCATCCATCAGCACCAAGTTTTGAGTGCGTTACATTGAGTTTTACCGTAAAACGTGATTTTTCACCCTAAAAAAAAAGTCGTTTCCCAGCAATAATTTTTGCGTAGGGTGACTTAGTTTGATGTACATAATGCTTGGTTGACGGCTTCGTGAAGGGTCCGTTTACACCCTGTATTGGGGTCGGCTTCCAGTCTAACCAGATGCAGCTGAATACCAATTTACATGGAGCGACTCCCTATCTGACCTCCACAACCCAGTTAGTACTGGGTAATACGACACCCCTTGGTAAGACTGGTTGTCAGACTTTTTGGGCCACTGACTACCTAACGACTGTCAAAGATCTACAAATGACATCCGGGACCAACAGCTTAACGTGCTTTCCGAGGCACGGAGGAAACTCGGTATGTAATGGGTGGTCACCCATCCACAGACCAACCGAGACAAGTACGGCTTAAACTAAAGATCGACCCGAGCGGCTGTTATTATTTAGCCACGAGCCCCAAGCCTTTCAGACATAGGTATCTAATTCTACTATACTACATAACTCCGCTCCCTCTTATCGCTCATGACTTGTAAACCACTGCTCAGATGATACCACCATTGGCGACTTAACTAGAACGTTATTAGGAAACATAAATTCATTGCTGCACATAAAGTAATCGGGGTACCTACCAACTAATTTCTTATTTGTTAGCTCACTACTAAGTATTAATAAAAAATAGAAACTTTAATTATGATGTGGCAGTTTGGCGTTTGGCCGTCTTTGATGTTTGTTGTAAGTAGGAAGCCATATAGTTAAATTAATGTCGAATGGGACTCAATTATTAATATCGTAAGATATAAGAATGAAACTCAATTTTACATTTTGTTTATTTGTCGCTTCCTAAAACATGAATACGGGAATCTACTTTAAACAGTATTTGCCAAACTGCATATATCAGTTTGTCAGCAATTTATCTCATAACTTCTTAGGTAATATTCGATTGTGAAATAACTGACCATTTTTAGGGCTCCGTACCCGAAGGGTAACCAACGGTACCCTATTACTGAGCCTCCGCTGTCTGTCCGTCCGACCGTCTGTCTGTCAGCGGGCTGTATCTCATGATCCGTAATAGGTAGACAGTTGAAATTTTCACAGAATGCGTATTTCTGTTGACGCTATAACAACAAATAGGTAGTAAAATTAAAGGGGGCTCGCTCACTACAATGGTACGGAGCCCCTTCCTGCGCGAGACCGACTCGCACTTGACCGGTTTTTTAAGTTATTGCTTGGTATTCAAGCGGAACAGCCAGTTATGGACATTAACAATACCAGAGTAATTACAGGTGCGTTGCCACCCCAGAGAAGCTAAAATTACGCTACCATGCTGAGGTAAGGGAGAACACAGGTACGCTGCTTGGTGGTATGGTAGGGTAGGTAATAAGTTCCTCTCCAAAGAGTTCTATCATTACTGAAGTAGCTGGACTTATCAAGTGAGCAAACACCCCCTTTCGTGCGCTCTATCGACCTTTTCCGTACACCTAGACTACATTTTCTCCTTGCACCACGAGTCGAGAAGACGCCATATCTTATCACAGCACCCGTCTGTCTAACGACTGGGCCTTATCTGTCCGATGGTAATGTGGCCACCTCCTGATAACAAGTGATAATAATATGCACACTGGTGCTCGTTGATTGTGGGATAATAAGGCTTCTATGTGCTCGGATTGAGTCAATATTAGACGTTTGTGACAGGAATAACACAGACTAGGCAAATATAGGTTCAGACGCTGTGAAGACTGCACGCTTTGTTAGTTGCTTGACTTGAGTTTGGCTACTGTTAGTTACTCAAGAACCTAGACGTAGAACCTCGACTGAAAGACCTAGAAGAAGATGTAGGGATCTTAAGTGCAAGCACTTGCATAAGGCCTCAAGGCCTCAACATAGAGAGCTAGGTATTCTTCTTCATGCCACTGACACTCCAGTAACTTATTTTTTCTTGGTCCATAATTCTCCACTGGGAAGAGGTAACTCCAATGTCGTAAAGTGGGCAATCCACAACAAAACAGCAGCATGGTATGGATGTGGAGCTGAGTCGCAAACTGTTCCACCTCCTATCCCTCCCTGTGTGCCCCAAGTTTGCTGCCATCGACCTAGCCTTATAGAAGCAAAATATCGAACAGCTCAACAAAAAGGAGCCAATCTATATTATCACCGGATGATAAAAAATGATGCAGCATGCAGCTTTCACGATCTCACACAAAGATTATGCGCTGGTGTTATGGTACGTAGTTATCCGCTGCTACAGTTATTTCATACTTAATGTAGGTACTTCTGGCAGCAGCAACGTTTGAAACTACGGTACCTCAAGATCACTGTGATTTGGCCAGAAAGCAAAATACGGCGTGAATTACACAGAAACGGCGTAAGGCGTAAATTGCGGCGCAGGCGTGGAATTTATAAGGAAACGAAAGAACGGCATGCCTGCGCCGCGCCGCTTGAGTGTAATTTACGACATGTCGCCTACGTTCATTTTGTATGAAAATGTTTTGAAGCGGCATCATGCCTGCGCCGCGCCTTCACCTTACGCCGTTTCTGAGTAATTCGCGCCTTAGAGGTAAAATACCTAACTGCAAAAGTCCTATTGCTAAGGCTGCAGCTTCAAAATTCTCCAGTCTTCTTCTTAGCGCGTCGATGGCAATCTAAATTATTGCCCAAAACTAAGCGAAGAGTTTGGGCGCTCTTCAGTTCCTGTGATACACAAACAACAGGATACTCAAAGTAAGATATTAAGTTCGTTTGTGAAACAGCACTAGGTACATTTTGCTCTTCATGTTCAGAGTCATCATTGAATCTCATCTGAGCTATACCTATGTTTGGCTAAGCAGTGCTTGCCTAGGCTAGTCCGGGCGACCATCCATTACATATCGAGTTACCTCCGTGCATCAAAAAACACAGTAAGCCTTGGGTCCCGGCTGTCATTTGTAGATCTTTATATCATTATATGGTTGTTAACACTCCAAGAAAGTCCACGTGGTAGATAATTATCCTATCTTCGATGCGATGAAATATTATGTACCAATACCAACAGAATATATTATTATGCATATTCAAATAAAATGCTGAATATATTTCAACATTTTTCTGAAAATTGACTTTTTTTATTATCAGCATAAGGTTCAAGGTTGATTGGGAAAATTTGACAGGTTCGGGGAGCTTGATGTGCTGGCGCCTGTACCTAAGTACCTAATTAGATACATAACCTATATCAAAACGTAAGCACCCAGTTTAAAACCGCACTTGAAAACACTATGTTTCGGTTTAAATATCTGGCAGACAACTAATATCTTGCAAGCGGTGAATACAAGATGCTCTTTTTTTTTTTTTCGTCTTTGAATCTGCAGGTATACTGTCTATGGCGCTAAGTATGCCAGTTTACCTTCAACAATGAGTAAATAATCCCTCCAAAGGTACGAGCAAATGGCAATATCATTTATCGTGTTGCTGTGTACTTACATCGTTGTATGTACTGAGCGTGCAGCCGTTGATAAACAGTTCCCAGGCCTGATAAACTGGCATTTGACAGTGTTATAGGTATTTAATGCGATATGTACCTAAAGGCTCTGTTGGACATGCTATTCATCGAACATACAGTCTGATGCTATTATACAAGGTGTAAACAGACCCTTCACGAAGCCATCAACCAAGCATTCTGTACCTACATCAAACTAAGTGACTCTACGCAAAAATTATTGCTGGGAAACGACTTTTTTTTTGGTGTAAAAAATCACGTTTTACGGTAAAACTCAATGTTACGCACTCAAAACTTAGTGCTCATGGATGCTTTGAATAGTAAACGGGTCATGGAGTTAATTAAAGTAAAGTTAAGAGTTATAAATTGGTAGGTATTTTAAAAAAAACTTGGGAAAAATTTGGAACTTTGACCTCCAATATCTCCGTAACTAGAAGGTTCCCAGGTATGGTTGGCAAAAAAATTATCGCAATGACGAGGAGAACAAGAGCCTTTCGGCTTCGTTAAGGGTAGTTTTACACCCTTTATATTTGTGGAGATTTTGAGCAGGTAGGTAGATATATCCATACTAATACACCATGACCTCAATTAACAACTTGGACATAGGGTAGCTAAGTTTTATCCCTGTAGTACGTAACTAACCGTAGGATAATATCTGACTTCCACGCGGGTGAAACTGCACAGCAAAATCTGTTGTCTTACATGCCTAGCTCACATAAATTGATAAAACATTTGTCTACTTCATACATACGGAAACTCAAGCCTTTTTCCCATGGGGGTGGGCAGAAACCACAGAACGCCTCTACCCTTACATACTCCTTTTGCCTCGTCCACGTTCAAACATCTAGTCATAAACGCACGCCGATTGCGAGTACTACGCACCTGACCTTTCTGAAGAACCTCACCAATGAGGTCAGTGTATGTCCTTCTAGGGCATCCCCTCCCGGGTGGCGTTGCCACTCACATCTGCCTTGTAAATACTTTTTATTAGTCGTGTTTTATGGTAATTCTTCTACTGCTTACCTGAAATCTAGAAAACTACTTCGGTACTGTCGTTACGGCTGTGGTTACAAAACCAGTAGGTTTATGCTGATCCCTAATTCTATTGAAACTCCGTTTACCGCTAGATCAACCCAAGGCGACATCGGTAGTAATACTCCGAATATTAGGTACCATCGATGTCGGCTTTAAAGCCCGAAAAGAATTTCGCGGGATACCGCGGCGCTTCCCCTTAATTGACAAGACACCCAGCCTCATCATCATCATCATCTAACTGCTGAGCGAAAACTCTTGACTTCCGTCAGTTATACTTATATAACTTAACTTTTGCCATTGCCAGTTGGATTTATCATCATATTATATTTCTTCAAATGTTTGGTTCTACGGGCATGCCGATTTAGCGGTTTTTTTTTTAATAGGGCTTGCGTTTGGCCTCAACTCGCCTGATGTGAAGACGACGATGGCGCGGCAGACAGAAGAAAACGATTGATCAGGGAACAGAGAAGCCGGCAGTGAATTCCACAGACTGGCGGTCCGCATAATAAATATGGAAGCATAGTGGTAACGACCCGATTTATGGCGTTGTATGTCGTAGGTTCCCAATCAAACGGGTGCTGTATGTAAGTCATTTTATTACTATTACATTATTAGCAAGGAAAATTATTCAGGCAGCTACTTATTTCCAATCTTTGTCTAAAAAAGTAGAATAATCGGGAAAGCAATCATTTTCTACTAGGATCGGATTTTAACAAAAATTGCTAATCTGATGATGAGACCATCTTCATGCGTCAACCTGCTACAGAACGGTAAATCCTTACTGCTCCGGACATGCCGATAAAGCTAATCATAAAATGATTCCTTATAATATAATGCAATCATTGTGAAATTCTCGACCACTCTTTCACCATGTTTTTTCCCTATAATAGGTAATCGTTACGCAAAGAGAGCTAGTTATATTTGAATGTCTTTGTCGTTACGCCATGTCACATGTGTGAAATTGGCAGGAACCGGGTTATCATCTTCAACCTAACTAGATTTTACTAGATCCTCTTGAATGAAGTCTAGACATAGACAATTATCATCGATTATGCCCTGACATTTAAGTGTTTCGATTCTTAGACTTTCTTCTTTCTATGACTTTGGAGTGGTGATAGCTAGTGATAACCATTGATGTTAAGCACGTAAGCACTTACTAGATAAAAAGTAGGGTACTTCACCTTTTTAATAACTTATTGATTAGATATAGGTACTCATCGACTAGACTGACCTCGTGTCCCTATTTTATAGAGGACTCGACAAAGTCGCATTTGGGCCACGAAATTCGTTGAAGGTTAGCAAAGGTGCTGAACATTTTTAAACGTGATGCTATATGGAACGCGCCTTTGTCTAACCATGGATTAAAGACCGATGCGATACCTATACCGATGATTCAGACTATTCTCGATAATGACATACCTGTTTCTTTTCTTTGTCCAGCTTTGCTAGACACAACTGAATTTCTGCAACACCTGTTAAAATGCGGCAATCAAAAATAATTACGAATATTTATACAGATATAAGTTTAATTGTTCACCTGGTACAATCGGCACAACTTGTGCAGGACTTAGGTATCTGGTACCCGGCGGGTATGAGACACACAAAGGAGTATGTCAGCATACAGTATGCAGCACGTGTAAGCTTGAAGTTGAAGCACTCAAGGTCCCCTTTTCTATGAAGTATTAACACTTATTCTTTGTTATGAATAAGAACATATGGAACATCTATTGAGTCGGTAGTTTCTATTCTACTTGTCTCATCTGTCGTCATTTCACAATCATTACGCTGTAAACTGTAAATGCCTACAGCGGATGATGAATTATTCCACTTCGTTACTCACAAGGTCATCACTAATTGCTTAGGCATATGAATCATCTGTCACTGAGCGTATTTTATCTGTACATCGATATCGGCAAGGTGCGACCCGACTGTTGTAGCATGTAGGGTTGCCAAAATGTGGACTAATCGCATAATATTGATTAGGAATATGGTGACGAAGGTCGTGAAAAATGACGTCATTGGGTACGATAGGATCTCTTTAGATTTGGTCGGTGAACAGAATTATAGGTGGTACCTAAACCAAAACGGAGAGGAGAGCAGCGCCGCTGTCAATAAATTAACTAACAGGCTCCCGGCTTGGCCCGCAACGGCCGATGCCTGCAGGGGCTGCGGGACTAGAAGAAGGAAGAGAAGGGAGGGAATAGATACCGCGGCCCTGGAATACAAAGGAGAAAGAAGGAAGATGGATGGGTTTTAGTCAGTAAAAGTCTGACACTCCCTCCCACTCCGCCCAGAGCCCGGGGTGTTATTCGATGATTTCCCATCCATAAAAAAGGCTCCCGGCTTTGATAGATAGGTATGTACTGGCCGGTTTGAAAAGCAACATGAAACCAAACAATTGCAATTTCTTTTTTCTTCGATGCGTAACTCCAGCTGTTTGTTGTTCAGCCACATCAAGTGCTCTTTTGCTGTTTGGAAAAAAACAATGGTCTGAGGTAGTCAAAACTTCAAAATGAAAAAAAAAACTAAGTATTGAAGTGGTTAAAATTACTGTCATTGTTCCAAAACATTGGTTTCGTCGGGACATTCAAATTACCTACCTAAACATTTGTTACCACCTCAACAAACGCTAATAAAAAATTACACCGGTCTACATTACACAAAAAAAAACTGAAAACGTAGATATGAAATATTAATTCTAACTGCATAGTCATCAATGGCAGTTCTTAGAATCTGATAACTCCTAACAATGAGTAGGGTTGTAACTTACATCACATTTATAAAATAAAGTTAATAAAATGTTGATAACAATAAAACGATACTTTGGTATTTAGGTAATTGAGACGTCGAACATGACTCTCTTGGCTGCTAAGTTTAGGTAACTACCTAATTGTATGTCCAACTGTTCTCCATGATAGAAGTTACTAAGAAACGTTACCGTCATTTTAAGCTCAACGTTCCACCGTACTCGATAAAAATTGACGAAATATACAGGGTGTAAACAGACCCTTCACGAAGCCGTCAACCAAGCATTCTGTACATCAAACTAAGTAACTTTACTCAAAAATTATTGCTGAGAAACGACTTTTTTTTTGGGGTAAAATCACGTTTTACGGTAGGACTCAATGTAACGTGCTCAAAACATTGTGTTGATGGATGGATTGAATAGTACGGGGGCCATGGAGGTGTTTAAAGTAAAAATCTCAAATTAAAATCATGTAAGTACTTTATTCTTTTCTTTCTTTCTTTCTATTTGAAATAACTTGTGAAAACGTTGGAACTTTGACCACTAACATTTCCGTAACTAGAAGGTTCCAGGTATAGTCTAGAACAAAAAAATGATCGCAATGACTGGGAGAACAAGTGCCTTTCGGCTTCGTTAAGGGTCTTTTTACACCCTTTATAGCCGGCCATGAATCATTTTCCATTTAAAATCTAACCCATTTTTAGAAACAATTGAAAAGGGTACTTTTCTAATCGCTAATTAAAATTACGGTCACGGTAACCAAAACCCACTATAGCTCAAAATCCTTAATAGACGCCGATAATATTATAATTCACCGTGTGTTGTATTATTAAGCTGTCAAATAGTTATCAGGGTCCTTCATTTGTATAACAATGGTTTAGCGTACGTGGCAACCCTAATATGTATCGTCAAACTTCGTGCAATGCGTGTGCGCGGACCGGGTGGCAACAAGCTGTCTACTCGCAACCAATTATCTATGCCACTATAATAGATACAGTAAATTCGTACTGATATTATTATGTGGGTGTGGATAATATAACAATAAATATTTGAAATTGGGTAATGCGTCAATGCTCTCAAAGTAATCGAGCAAATAGTCTTGTTCAATGCAAATAACTTGCACTGAGCTCGCTGTCCGTCCGTCTTATGACGACAGGCCGTGTCGATGGCGCGTTCGTGTTCCACGCTAGCCTCAAATAGATGTCAGCATACAGGAAGGGGTCCGCAAGGGCCGATGCCTGCCGGGGCTGCGGGACTGTTCGAAAGAGATACCGCGGTCCTGGAACACAAAGGGCAAAGAAGGAATATGGATGCACTCCCTTCCACTCCGCCCAGAGCGGGAGGAGTCATTTGATGACAAAACATCAGAAAAAAAAAAACTGACGAATTGATAACCTCCTCCTTTTGGAAGTCGGTTAAAAAACGCAGGACTCGAGTGTCTGACTGTGAATCCACGAGTTGTGTGTTATTTCTTAGAAAATATCCTAAACCAACACTAGTTGCGTTGCGTCATGGGGTTACCTGCTTACACCATTTACCAGTTACCTACACTGTGTTAACAAATTCTTGCCAGTCACATAAGTTAAAAATAACAATTTTATAAATAAACACACTGGTGTTAACGGAAGCTGGACCCCAATTAGCAAAGTATTTTATCAACGCATCTATCTATTAAATGGCATAGGTACTTAAAACTACTGAGCCGTGATGCGTTTTGAAGATAACATACTATATTTTATAGTGTTGCGTCCAATTAGAATGGACGTGAAATATTATTTGGACTACTACTTAGCTATAAATTGAACATTATTTTTGAATTCAGAGTGGATATGATAAATAGATAGCTATACGAGGTAACTGCGGTGAATAAAACGATTTTATAGAAGTGGGCCACTACTGCACGAGCCACAAGAGCTATAAAAAGTTTACAAAAAGATCAAAGTGTATCACAACTATCATTAAAACTTACATGAAATCACAAAATAAGTAGGTACCTACATAGTTATAGGCAAGGAGTTTCTCATATTATTTACATAGCTGCACAGTGAATAAATATGCAAATCAGTAACACTAGTCACCACAGTAATTTATTGTACCTCGTATTGCATTCAATATCACGTTCTTAGAAATGTAGCTTTTTTCTATTGAATAGGTATACCGATTACTATTTACCTACTTGTGGCCGCTGTGTCTAATTTTTCTTTAGACGTATATTCAAGGACAATGTCTGTGCCAATTAAGCAAATTATTGTACCTAGTTTTGCAAAAACTGGGGTTCCTAAAAAATTCAAGCAATTTTGCACAACCTAATATTTTTTTATGGTACTGACTGGTACGAATCAGTATAATATACAATTCTACATAAAAAAATATTATTTAACATAAATCAAAATGTAAATAATCAACACGTAAGGATGTTTTAATTAGGTAATTTAATTATTCAAATCCTTTTTTTCGAAAAACTTTTTAAAGTTACCGCGCTCGTCGTGTCTATGCTTCTACTCTATGCTACAACACCGCCATCTGTCGTGAAAATGAAAGACTTGCGAAACACAAATCAACCATTATTTTATTAATTGTTTATAATGTAGACACGAGTTATCATTTACTACGAAATATTTAAGTTATATTTTTAACTTTTACCGAATGATTAATTTAGAAAAATACGGATAACATGGTAGATAAGGTGCTTATATTTGAAAAGTGGCGGGAACTTCAATACTATCAGCGCCACCTTGCGTACCTAAATAGCACCAGTAATGAACAAAGAGAGCTAGCTAGCCACCACTAGAAATTAAGGTTGTGTGTTATCTTTATCATACGAGCGCGGACTGCGGTAGTGCGAAAGAGACACGCAGTACACTTTCGGCCATAACCATCTTTCTTTCTTGTGCAACTGTTTCTCTTCGTCCGTGTACTAGTGCAAACGCAGGATGGACGCCATTCGCGCGAGATATTTTTTTCATCGCTCGTAAAGCGAGATTTGAACGCGTTCGGTGCCGGGCGTGGAGCTATGCTATAGTGTATCAAGTGTACGGTGCTTTCGGTCTGGCGGTGCGGTGTGGAAGTGCTCGGTGCTGGTCGGAGCCGAGGCTCGGCTGGAGGCAAGGCAGCGAGGCGAGGCGCGTGCAGCGCGAGGCATGGCGGGCGCGAGCTGAGCGCCGGTTGCGGCCTCCGGTGTCAGGCCGCTCGCGCTCCGCCGCCGGCCCGATGAGCGGGGCACGTTCTGCGCGGCGGAGGTTATTTTATGGGGATTTGTGTGAGCTGCCGGCGCCGAGAGCGGAAGGCACCAGAGAAGCGGTCGGTGCCGGGAGCGGGCGGGCCCGCTAAGGGCACTGCGGCGGCAGAGCTGCTGCCGCGCCGCGTCGAGCAACTGACAGCCATGGCCAACTCCATGTCCAATATCAAGATGACAAACCCTATCAAGGGCATCGTGAGCAAGCGCCGGAAGCGCTACATCAAGGACGGATTCAACCTGGACTTAGCCTGTATCCTTTTATGTGCTCTAGTGTTATTGCCGTGTGCCGCGATCCGCTCTCGCCAACCGAGATCGATGTTGTGTGTCCTTTAGGTGATCAAACTGTGCCTTGAGATTTCATTAGGCCAATGTTCCCGATACGGTTTCATTTATCCTCGTAAAATCACCTTGGAATTAGCGTGATAACCTGACTTGACCATCCTTTTAGTTTTGTCAAGGGCACTCAATTTATAACCTATAAATTACATTTATAAAACTCTGATGATAAAGTTGATGATATTTTCTGGCTGAATAGTTAGGGAATGAGAATAGATAGTTAACATGTAGCTGTAGAGTCCTACATGACCATAAAGTGATCTGACAGGTCATATTAGGGTTACAAGGTCTCGTTACATGCACGTACGCGCAAAACGTTGGTTTTGCTGCGAATTTAACAATGTAATTGTGTTGAAAATGCATAAATATATCGGAAACACGATTATAAATGCAACCACGAGTTAATTTTCGTTCGCAACGCGACAATTATCTAACGAGAGAGCAATGAAATCTCGCATGGCAACAAGATATATAACCTATAACGTTGTATATAGGCTTGTAGTACATGCCTATTATGTCTGTGTAAGTACATAGAAACTATCTGATAATCATTGTAGAGTGGTGTTGAGTGTAAGGAATTATATTATCTATGGGTTATAATCTGATTACATTAGATGTGTGAAAATATCTAAACTGTTGCTGTTCTTGGTTTGATTTTTTGTTGTAAAGTTGTGCGAGCATGCTTCAAATACTGGTTTGAAAAAATTTGCTCACTATAATAACTTTTATGCAAATATAGTAATGTTTGAAGATTTATAAGTTGATTGTGTGGTGGTTTAGTGTATTTTTTGCTTGAAACTTTGAATGGTTTTATAACAAGTTGGTGCTTATCGAAGCCCACCATTAATGTTTTGAGCTGGACCTACTATCCTGAAAAATGTATAGTGTTAGACAACAAGTTTTCCTTCATGGAATGTGTGTTAAATAGTAATGTTTTCATTAAATTATCATCATGAAATTAGTTTGTAGAGGTATCTCAAAACTGAGCTTTTATTGGTCAGAATATCTGAACAATAGAAACTATATATTATACTTTTGCAAATAGATAATGACATAATGCAGTAGAGATTGGTATATTTTTACAAGGAATATGAAATAAAAGAAATCACAGGTTTAAATGAAGGTAGAAACAACAGGATAATATTATGTCTGTAATCCCCAAAAGGGAAAACAAAGAAGGAAGAATGCAATGTATAAACCATGTTTCAAAGTATACACTCACTACTGTGGTTTCTGACCACCATTTGAGTAAAAATCAGGTAGGACTTAAATGGCAAAAGTGTTCGAAATAACCAATTTGCTTTAGAAAACAGAACAATGTCATGTAGAAGATGTACACGTGTACTTATTATTGTAACATAATCAGCGGAAAAAAGTTCCCATTGCTAGGACCCAAGCCGCCTCTTTGGGGTGGCCCCACCATAATCACGATATGTTCGTTTGTTAGCAATAAATACTCCACCTTACTAAGTTGTCAAAAGCTCTATGGGCTTTAGCATGGGTCTGTAGATCAACCTGTACCTTTCACTGTAGATCTATCCATTGATTACTCCAATTTAATCTATCCAGCATACTAAAGTCTATAGCCAATGTCTCTGTCTCAACTTTTAATTCAAGATCGTTGTGATCCGAGCATGTTGGGATGGAATACACTTAGTTATTGACATTAGGCTTCCATTGACCTAGCATCGTCTTTATCATGCAAATATACATAAAACAGCAAGCAATTACTTACAAGAGTTTTTGGTCATCAAAATGTAATGGAAATATGAATATGAGGGTGTTGTTTCAGTGTTGTTGAACTTCAAATTACTTTGATGTTTCTAAGTTTGTACAACACTTAGTATGTAGCTTTATTTACCCTTGCTGCATACTATGTTCATATGGATAGCTTTGTATATTTATGTAATGGTATGTCCCCATATAAAATGCTGGTATTGTACTGCGTCTGGTTAGACTGGAAGCCAACCCCAACTTTATTGGACCTTTATGTCCCAATTCTTCATGATCTATTTGCTTCCCATAATCTTCATCTTACTAATATTATAAAGAGGAAAGATTTGTATTTTTTTATGTGTGTGTATTTTTGTAATGAATAAACTCAAAAACAACAGTGCCGATTTCAAAAAAAATTTCACCATTAGAAAGCTACATTATCCCTGAGTAACATAGGCTATATTTTATCCCAAAATGTTTAAAAAAGAAATGTCCACCCATGAAAAGCCAGGACGGGCCACTAGTTTACAATAAAGCTAAAAACCTGATTTATGGGTCTAATGTTTAAGTGTACCAATCTTTAACCATTGTCATGTTAAAGCACTCTCCAAAGCTTTTTAATACTGAGGAATTGCTCTTGATATCAGCTACACTACCCCCACACTTAAACAAATATGTAAAATAGCAGTTCTGATCGTCCTAAATTAATTGAAATCATTTGCAAAATACTTTGAAGCGACTGTTATCCTGCCTATACTTTCTAAGTATATACAGTTTGTATATTAATTTTCATGCATATTATAACTTGCTTATATCACTGTTCATAATGTTCAGGTCGTTCACCTGCACACAAAGCTAGGATAGAATCTATATCAGTAGTACTATCAGTGTGATTGCATTATTTTTTATTATGCCAATACTTTATTTGTGTTTATGATTCAAAAGTGTCTATCAGATTGATTAGGTTTATTTATTTTATTGCCTTTTTCAATTGAGATGCCTATCTTGAAAAGTTAATTGAAAAATATAGTTTGGCATATCTAATGATCTGGTTTTTAAGCCTTTTATGAATGACCATCAAAACCTTATATTTTTATTGTAAATGTTTATTATACTGTGATTAGACTAAAGTGTTATTTATCTTGTGATAACTTATAAAATTCACTATTGATAGAATTCAGTAAATACTAAAGTTTGAAAGGTCTCCTACATTTAAATGTCTTAAATCAACAGTTAATAAAATGATGATCAGTTAGTAACCAACCAGCTTCATTTTTTGTGTGAATTTGGTCATCTAATGATAATATTATAAAGTCTAAAACTAAGCATTAAATCATTGATACAAGTTGCATATTATTAGCTGAATATAATTCAGTGTTTTATTTTTTTCTTTAATGAATATGTTCAATTTTTTGTGTGATATTTGCAATTTACATAATTTATTCATTCCTAGCTGTATTGTACTAGGTACGCAATAAGCGTTTTTATGTTTTTGGTTTTCATAATTTTTGAAAAGGTCGATGCTGTTTTATGCCTGTGTTTAACAAAAAGTTACTACAGGAGTGGAAGCATAAGATTACCTATTATGGATTCAGTTTCCGTCTGAAATTGAGATAAGTACTGAAAACCTTAATCCCATAGAAAACTCGAAATTACCGTAATTTCAATTCGTAGATCTCGTATAATATGATGTTTGAGTTACTATCTCGGAAATGCCGAATATTGCAAAGTTATTTGCGAACCCGATCTCTGGTCTTCCTGATTTTGAAAATCCTGTAAAGTCTTTATTTCATAGCGTGTCGATGGCTAAATAGTGTCAGCCCAGTACAGTCTTTACTAAAAGACTACGTTACTCAGATGTACTTAATCCAGATGATGAATTGTTTCAATTTCTTCCTTTTCGAAGTTGCCAAGTTACGTTTTGCATAGTCTTACGCTTACTCTACCATTCAAAGTTCAGCCATTAGACACCAAATGCATTACTCAACTCTAAAAGATGTGATATTTTCAGAAAAACAGCCATCAATTCAGTTCCCGAATCTTTAATTCATTGCATTTTTCACATTCATACTTCGTAAATCGTAACTTTTCTTCGCTTTATCTGAAAAGTTCAAGAAAACTTTGTTAAAAGGAAATCTGTTTTCTTCCAAACCCATTAAATAGATAGATGCTCTAAAACATAAAATAATGTGCACAACACGTAATCATTTATCTACTGCGGATTTACGTCATTTACGTTTAATCTCGAAAGTAAAAAAAAAACGCACGAAAGTACCATTTTTTACGACGCAAATCAACTATCATTATAGCCACGCTAAAACTTGAAAAGAAAGAGCCATAATATAAAATAAAAAATCTCGAAGCGCTGATTTAAAACAAACTTCTTATATGACCTTCGGTCGCCACTCCGCTTGGCAACAGCATAATACTCAATTGATTCCAAAAGGTATCATTAAACCGTTCTTAATTTAGAAGTTACCTTGTGAGCTGAGCTTTATAAAAAACTTGACAAGCATCTATGCTCATAATAATGTGGGTTCTGTATAAAAAATGCTCGCTATTAAAAAAATGTAGGTGTAGTACCCAAGAAGTTGATAGGTTGGTTTCTTAGCTTTCGTTCGTGAATGCATTTTTTGAGATCAGGTTATTTAATAGGATTGTAGAATGAAAATAAATGGATATCTTTTGGCTGCAAGAAATAAAAGCTGTCGTCGAGTTTATACTTTAATTTAGTGACACTTAATTGCATTTTTATTGTTCTTTATAATTAAGATAACATAGATTAACAAATCTAGTGTTTTGTCTGACAAATCCTACGTAAAATAAACGCTAGAATGACTAGCAAGGAATCCTAAAAATGAAGTAGTGAAACCAAGGCTGAACACATAATTATCTACAATTAAAAACAAATTACAACAAAACACTAGCTAAGTAACCGCTTACTAATTTAGCTGTATCAGATCTGAAACAAGTGTTTCATTATGTCTATGTATTATGCCTGATTTTATGGCTAGCTTTTTAGGACGTATGAACACGTGTTACATTGAACGTAGTTTCGCTTTCTGATATGATTAAAGTTTGGCATGCTGTGACTGCACCGTATTGCGAGGCGATGCGATTTCAAGCTATAGGTTACGTTAACCTTTTGACCGCCATAGTCACATACACGTGACAAGCAAGCGCGTGCCCTCTACGCCAAACAACACAAATATGTGACAAAATTGTAGCTTGGCGTGGAGGGCACGCGCGTGCTTTATGCTATGGCTGTCAAAAGGTTTAGAACACTTGGATCTAACTGGCATCTCAATAAATGTACGGAAACAATGCCGATAATTCTGTGCTGCCTGTGTCAAATTGACAGTGACACTGACCGGTTAAGCACCGGTTGCGCTATGTGCTTGTCGCGTTCTTCATTGGTGAAATCCGCTCTCAGAGCGATATCGTATAAATGCCTTACACTGATCTTGGTTCAAGGAATAATTGAATGAATATTTGCCCCGAACAGATATTAATTTAAACTTATCTGCAATTTGTTATTAATGCACATAACAAATAGTACGATGTAAAAAAGCTCTTATAATGTTAACGATAAGTATACTTTATTGAATGCGATAACGTGAACCGTGCTTAGGTGCTTATATATCTGTATAAACACCTACTATTGATTTATTATCAATTGTGCTTTGCATGTGACTCTTTGCCTTTATAATAACCAATTAGCCGATATTCTGCTGATATCCATTTGACTACGTCGTAAGACTGTGTTTCTTGCTGCGTCGTTTTGTTACAATGTATGTAATTAGTCACTGGACGGCTACCTAGAACGGACTATCCTTCTGTTTTATCATGCACTAGATCTCTGTCATGTACTTTATCTGTGGCGTGCGGTGATTTGTGAAAAATTGCGTATCAGCTGTCAATTGATGAATGCAATGCTTATTTACTGTTTACTGCTTTTATCTGTCATTTTATTAGTGAGCATCATCAATTCATCACGCAAGGATACACATAAATTGTACTGGATTTATGTTTACTAGTTTATATTAAATTAAAGACATTATGTAAAAATGTATCAACAATTTACAGCTTCGTATCGCTTCGCTTCGCCAGTCTAGTTGCCCTTAACGAATTATATTAGTCACAGAAAAAAGTTTAACGATTATCAAATTAGGGGACTACAAATTCGTATGGCGTCGTGAATAACGATGTAATATAATAATTCAAAGACAGTACACTCACTGTGGTTGATATTGAAATTACAAAAAAAACTGCGCCTAACATTACACTTGGTGCGGGGCAAGCGGGGTCATTGACTTATAATATGCAATTGTAAAAAATCAATGTAACTACCTAATCCCAAAGCGTTAGCATACAACAAAGGTCTGCATTATTAACAATGGCTGTTAACAATAAAAAAAGGTTTTTAACCGCTCGATTGTTTCAACAGCGTTTCGTACTTGACATTATAAGTAACAGCACGTCGTAAAAACAATATTGCACGTGATGCGATGCACTAAAATTGGCCCATATTGTGTTTTGTATATTCGAAGTTAATCCATTTGGTAGACCGTCGACTGTTGCGAGACATAAACACATTCGGGATAATTCGCACTCAAGAGCTTTGCACGTAATAAAGTGTCTGGACATCAAGTCATCGCCTGTTTATCATAGGAAATTTCATATTTGAAATTAATTCCATTCTGTTTGGCAAAATACAGATGGTCTGATGCACTTTTTATGGACTACTATTAGTAGCAATGGCTCGTACTCAAAGCATCTGTTGATCTGCCTAATTACTTATTTAGGTAGGCCTCCTGCAGCTATACCCTACAATTTCGTCAATGGTGTTCTGACATGTCTGCTTTGTGCTCGGAGTTCTTCGGCCAAAGTTGGGTATGCTAGCCACTTGAGAGCACATGATAGAGCAGCACACTAAAGCTCTCGACAACCTCCCTAGAAAGCCATCGAATGCAGTCGCTGTGGCCGAAATCGGCTAGATGGCATCATCATCAGTTCATCACCATCATCATCAATTTAGATAAAAAAGTAAAGCAACTAATGAAGTCAACGTAAACCTTAAAAGTCAAACCAGAAACTTTCTATTTTTTGTAAATATTTACCTAAAACTATAATTTCCACAAAATTATAGACGGTAAATAAAATTAGCGGAATAATGCTGAAAATATAGACCGAGGTTTTCCCTATTCAGGTTTAATTTTAAAATAAGTACTCGTTCAGACGAATTGAGTTCAGATTTGTGAAAAACTAATGAAAAGATAACTCTAAATGTGTTTTAAACTTGATCTATCTACAAAGGATTTAGAATGTAAAGTCATAAACAACTCATCATCCTCCTGCCTTTTTCCCAAGACCAGCGAATCGTCTTCTCTTCTCTAATCTTCTAGCCATTTCATTCTTCAGACAATCCTTCCATCGTTTCCTTCTTCATCTGCTCTTTAATATTCATGGCCATAACATTACCAAATTCCACCTGGACTGAGGCTAAAAATCTCATGGATCTAATAAATAATTTTAGTTTCAGACTACTTTTTGTCAGAATCCATTTGGGTAATCGCTTCTCTGGTATCTCCTTTGGTCAAAATCTTATTCGTCGTCGTATTTCGTAATCGGTAAAACAAGCAAATCTCTTGCCATGTCGAGAATTTTGCCACCAAAATAAATTTCTATATCTGACTGTTCAAAAAAAGCACTTGATGTTCTTAAATTATCTGTGTTGATATCGTAGGCCTTTCGCCCAGAAAATGTAAAAAGAACACCATTCTTCCGGTTTGTTTCCATATAAAGCATCGTTTAACTTGTTAAGCCCAAGGTCGTCAGTCAAAAGATGTAGCAGTGAAATTATATGACGAGTTAAACGTGCATAGCAACAATGCTTCATTTCCATAACTGGGCTCTGAACCTCTTTTTAATTAACTTTTAGCCCGTAGACTGCCCGGCGTTTGCTTTATTTTTTTTTGGAGAACGTGATTTTAAAACAAAATTAGATAAAGACGCTCATTGTCTGTGGAGATGTTGCGTGCCAATTATTTCTTTCTTTTTTTTCTGCTGCCTTTGCCTAAGCACGTATATGTCGTTTTCCTGTCAGTGGTACGGATTCCCTTTGCTTTTTATTTTTAACCGAGATAACGACGTCACGCATAGAGTTCCCATGGCCTCCAAATAGTACCTACTCTATCGATAAAGATCTATAGGTCTGTAACGATGGTTACTACGGCCATTGTTAGTAACGTCTTTCTTTGTTACAAATGTACTTTTTAAGGCACATGTTTATATTCAAAGCAAAAGGCGTACATTGTATAATGTTTAGTATCTATAGATTTGGATTTAAAATATCAATGCAGCCTGTATCCTGACCCACTTTTGTACAGCAGCTAGGGCTTTGGTTAAAGGTAAACAAACACTCAGGACAAACGCACAAATTTTGACTATTACAATTAACTAGCACAATTTTGTTTACACACGCAATTATTAGAGTTAATTTCCTTTAATTGTGTTACTTTATCGTCAAACAGTTCCATAAATAGGGATATGTCTGACAACCTGATATTATCACCACGTTTTCCTTCAACAAAACCTCGCCTACTAGGCTTAGATACTATAAAACGTGTTTATTAACGGCCATCTGAAATACGTGTACTTATATTAAACATCATTGCCCACATGCAATGACGATAATTGCTTCTAACAAGATTATCTACTCGGCAGAATCGTGTGCTGATTTACGTAATTGAAGTCAAGAATTGAGCTGATTGCGGGTCAAAGTTGATAATGAGGCTAAATCACTCGACTTCGTACCAACTTCCAAGTTAAATCTTAACGGCCAAACATGCCAAATGCAGATTCACAACCTAGCAACAAGACAGACTGATTGAATAACTACCAACCTACGCATATCGAAGAGCTTCCTCGTTGCTTGCAAAAAAACTTGCTTAGCAACAGAACAAAAAGAATAAATAATAAAAGTTGTACAGGATAGATAATCTAGTTTGGCTGTCGAAAATTTTACCAAATCCGCCAGGGTCCCGTAATGGATTAGGTTGTTGATGAATTCGACCGGAAGGTTGCTCGAATATTTAACTTACTAGTTCTCTTTGGTTTTCCGATTCAATACTCTGCATGTTTCCTATTTTCTTATTTAATCCGAAGCCAATTTCCTAGGCAAAGTTGCTTTATTCTAGGACTGGATTTTCATTCCATTTAATTTGCCTTTGTTCGGATAGTAATATCATGTTAATACTTTCAGTTTGATTTGATGCAAAGAAGAATAGATCAAACTTGAATACCACTTCAATCTTTTATGGTAATTACTTCGCGTGATTAATTAAATTGTATTGTTTAGAAATCATAACCAATAATAATTAGCATTCGTAAATACTTCGTTACGAAACTTGCTCATTCGTATCTAGCTCTCTAAGCTCTTCTAGAGTCAACAGTTAACCAAGATGTATTGTTAACTCATTTAAACACACCTTCATGTTTGTACACTTTCGTTTAACGCAATTTGTCATGTTTGTCACTTTGTATAACCTTATTTTATAATTCTGTGGTGATGCCCTCAGGGTCCCGTCATCCGTGTCATGATTTAATGACTTAATTAAAATCTCATCTTGACTTTTGGCCGCTTCATTTTCGTGTTAAGTCAATGGTGTTTTAGCCATGATATTCCGGCGACGAAATTCTCTCGCTGCTCCCAGAGGATGGGCTCGTGTTTCGACTAACTAATGACTGTAAATGAAGCTGATTATGGATGAAGTTGTTGGAGCGAACGTTTTGATTCCACTGCTGACTGCGTTTTTGGGCATTTGTTCAGTCATGCTCACGACCGAACCTTGGAAGATTTTTTCATCTTCAAGTCTTGACATATTTTACAAAGATTCTAAAAAGTAAATATGAAGTGAACAACCTGGTGAGGACTAAACAATATCGTTATGAATATAGATTTGCAAGACAAAGACTTCAAAGGCGATTGTGTTGCGGGCAGACGATCGATTGAAAATTTCCGCATTTGACGACAAACCGAACGTCTTCAATTGCATTATTTAAACACTTATTGAGCTGTCTATATCTAGGTCACCTGGGGTGATTCATATGAACGCTATGGTAACTTGCATGCATAATTCAAGTCTGCAGTCTGCAAATGGTAGATAATCTTTTTTCACATGTGTCAGCGTTGAGCTCCTTTGTGTAATTGGATTTCTTTAGGTTATTGCTCCCTAAGCCGGTTCAATAGTAGAAGCTTATTCGAAAAGGGGGATTTATTGTTGAAGACTTAACTATGCGTGTTCATGTAGTGCACGTATTCTGTGGTACAAATGTTACGCTGCGTTAGATCAAATGTTTGAACTCATTTGCGCTGTACATGTACACTGTACTCTGCCATAGCAACAAGCAATTACGTAAATGATTCTCGTTTTTTTATTCGTCGACCATATCGCTTCGTTCGTTTTCACTCGTGGTGTTTGTTTTTTTGTTTGGAATATTCCTTGAATTTTCATAATGACCACCATCTTCAGTGACTGTAACAACGTATGCAATTATTGCTATCAGTGTATATTATTACAGCAATTAATTTAACTGTTGGCAGTTTCGAAGTGTATAGCATCATTCCTACTTTACGGCGGAGGTGAGTTTAGTAACAAAAATTATAATTACATCCTTTACTCCGCCTTAGGCATGTCCACCTGCGTAATTTAGCGCCTAAATAAATCATTTAGGCGTTTTGCCTCATTCGTTCACGTCCAGATCTTAAACTAGCCCCATGCTGCAATAGGTCTTCTTAAGAGAAATTTCGGTTTTTCTCAAGAACTTCTTAACGATCGACACGGAGTAGATTTTGGGAACAGGTTGAACAAAATTGTATCTGCAAAATAAAGTTAGTGCTCAAAGGCAGTGAATTGGAAAGCCAGTGCGGAAGCTACGGGCGAACAACGTAGCCTGTCCTTGATGCTGCGATGACGTGCCGTGCCTTATGGCCACGCCCTCAAAGTTTCAGGCGGAATCCACGAGCTTCAGTAAAAACTAGTCTACTTTTCATTCTAGTGCCCCTCTAGATGATCTAATTCTAAATAAACCACCTTAACATTTTCTTTATCGTCCTGCGAGATAATTTATGTTTCAGTGTTCAATGTCTACTATAAACTGAATATTAATGTTTCCACATAACAATACTTGACTGCACAATTCTGTAATAAACCTCGTAATTTCTGGCAAGACTTTGCTTCACATTCAAAAGTCATATTATGCCGTTCTTTGTCCTTCGCAATAAACTGATTCAATTTCAGGTTTTATTGTAATCGATTTTACGATAGTCAAAAATCATTCGGTAATGTTTTGACACTGTTGCTACGTCTCAAAGGCAGGCCGTAGCTTCGAAGGTCTGTCAGTAAATCTGGCTGGTGAATAGTTGTATAGTCACACGGTACGCGTACAGTAGCCGTGAAAAATTGCAGGTTCATTTAATATTTTAGACGCGTACAACAAATGTTTTGTTTTGCAATCGCCGCGCGCTTATAAGTTAACCCGTCACTCACTATTACGCCTAGCGTTATCTTAGTGTTGTAATCTGATATTACGTGTTTTAGCGGTGTCTTGTCGTTTTTTTAGCAGTCGCTTAGAGAACTGACGAATGCTGCGAACGCTGCCTCTGTGTTACTGGGCTGGTTGGCATACTAATTCGCGTTTTCTAGATTCTCCCACGACAAAAATAGAAAAAAGGAAGATTTTTTCTCCTTTATTTGGTATAATATATTGGCCAAGCCAGGAAAGGCATTGAGATGTTGAAATCTGCGCTACTTAGGCTTTGTCTTAACCATCGTAGTTTAATCTCTTGATTAACATAACTCGTTCCAGGAAAATTTTACGTTGAAACACGGCGAAGAGATTAATTGCTTATCTCTGAGTTTTCGTTCAAAGGATGGATGACCCTAAAGTGGGACTCTATAAGCTCTTCACAAATTGAGTTACATTTCTCATTTTTCTTATTTCTATCTCTCCGAGTTCGTATTACTCATTTCCGTTCCTAAGTTATTCCTCAGATATCCATTTACGTTGATGTATCTCTGAGGAGTCTCGGTCAGCGACCAGTCAAGGCTCACATCTCATTTGAACGATCACGAGGTTGAAAGTTGAAACCACTTGCCGCGTCGGCTTGCTATCTAAATTTGAATTATATTCATGGAAGTTTAAATTGGAGTTCTGAATGGATTTCATATTTTTCTCTTTAATTGTAAAGTTGGAGATTTGCTTCGTTGTATTTTGGGTCTCCTTGCTCATTTGGGTTTCCTTCGTAGCTTCATCTTCTGACCTATCTCATGTACCAGTGGCGTGAGTGCTAATTAGCTCTTGCATCCTCTGTGTGAACATTTTTGTGCACCTATCATTTTTCGGAGCATAGCAACAAAACATGTTAAGTCGTGTATGATCCTACAAAGAAAGTTGAATAAAAGGACTATGAATGAAACAATTTAGTTTAACTTATGCAGTTATTTCTTGCTGTTTGTCTACGGCTGCTTTAGGCCTAGCAGTCGAGCTGGCCTCGGCGGGGGCCAACGCGACCTCCGTAGAATCTGGTAGCCTTACTTACATTATGCCTACGCAGTTTGCTACATACAAACAGCGTAAAAAATGAAGAACACAAATTGTACGTTGCGGTTAGTGGTCCGATTGGACACATGCACGGCCCTCGTAATGGGTACTAAATCTAGTCGAGCTTTGAGGTCTCACTTCTCGTTACAAACTCCTTGGTCCGTTCCAACAGCGACATTGAGCTTGCATTCTGCCCTTGCTTCATTTACTTCACTTGCGTTAATATAGTCATACTTTGCAATTAGCTTGCACCTGCTTTGTCTGACCTTTGCCTTCAGTCACGATACTCGCATTTTCTCCTTTAAAATATTTTATTGCGGCCAACCAATCCGTAAATGTATTTTTTATGAATGTATTCTGTTTGCTCATTGAAATAAAACTAACATTATCCATTATTTCGCATTTAATATTTAAATTTTATTTTTCTCGTGTGTCGAGGCTTGTATTGGTTGACTCCGCAATCGAGTAAACTGAGAGGCTGTAGGCATAAATGGGTCATGGACCTTTATGTTGGCTTATTATAATATATTCCTATCAAAACATGATTATATGCAGTCTGGTAAATGCTTATTTACCTTTTTATCGTAGTGCTGCGAGTAAATTTAACCGTAATACATACATTTGCGGTCACCTATACCAACACGGTCCATCGTCCGTGCCTTCGCCCACGACTGATAGCAAAAAAAAACCTTTCTATATTTGTACGTGACGAGTGACGTCACGTCACACGTTGACGTTTCGACTGTGGTTTTCATCAATTCACTGTGTCGTTATAATTGTCACTAATGGTTATTGAATTTGTGACGTAATCTAGGAAACTAAATTGGGGTTGAAGCTACCTAGTAATGATATCAATGGCATGGGACACGTAACGGTTGATTTGAGGTGGAATGCCCGCAAATTCACCACAAAGTGACTAAAAAAACAAATCATTTAAAGCCCTTTTGAAACTTCGATAAAAAAGAATCTCAATCAAACAAAGCTGGGTCTCTTTATGCCATATACTATACACAAACGTTTCATTGTCCCTAAAGAACTATCTGATCGCATAAGTATGTTATTGTATTACCATAGTACGTTGGCCCTATCAGCCGTTGCCATGGCAACGATACCGTTAGCCTAACGCCACTCGGCCATCGCCGAATAAGTTCGACCAGCGCAGTGACGCAACTTCTGCGATAGAATCTCTTTAATTAAGAATCTATTTAAGGAAGAATTGTATACAGGCTATTGCCATGTGGAGGTAGTTCAATCAAATGCTGTTTAAATAAAGATCCAAGGTTTGTCAATGTAGGTCATGCAAAGTATGATTTTAGGCCGACGCGATGTAGTGATTGGTTTATGGATTTAAGGGTTTCCGAGATCTGCATGAATTCAATTCGGGAGAAAATTGATGCTATCTTGGACGACTATTCTATTCGATGATTTTATTTTGATCAATTAAGTCACAGCTCAAGGACCTCAAGTAAACAATATAATATGGCGACGGTACATCAAAAACCAAATCCAGGACGATGTTAGTAGGTAACTGCTGTCTGTGGTATGGACCACAGACGTAACTGTTATATCAATGAGGAAAACGGTTGCATTTGCACTTTTTGGCGATCAAATACAGATTAAACATCTTGTGTTGATTTCCTTCCAAAAGATACTCCGTATCTCTTTATATTAGCCACCTTCGATCCTTTTGTTGTATCAAACTTATCAGTCAGCTGTTGGGAAGCTCTGTGTCGACAAAAAAGTAAGGTCTTTATATCGGGAAGTTAGAAGTTCTTGACGTAAATCCACTCAAGAAAAAATACTCAGATGACCTCCCGATCTTATTTGCCAGTCTCCCACTAACGGATAGAGGTATTTGATTAGTACTATTTGTTAATGTCCATTCGAGCGGAAAGGTTCAGCAAAGCAATTTCAGACTAGGGTAACTTTGAATCGGTTATGTATCAACACAATTTCGGCGAGGCCCGCCGCACTCGCACACGTAATCCAAAATCAACACATTCATATTAAGATTTATGTACTTTGGCCAGTAATCACATGCATAATTGCGCATCGCAACCTTGTTCTGCCATTGTTAAATATGTACGCAAATAACTGACACGCTAAATATTTTATTCACGTTGATGTTAAGCTGAGTGCAATGACTGTTGCATTACGGTTAGAGCCTCAGAACATATACATGACATATGTGGATAGCGAAAGAATACTGATCCGATGGCGCATGCGTGACGAGAAAGCGGATTTTGTAAGGATCCTTGTTTCTTTGTTGTTGGCCTGTCAAACGGGACGCGAGGACACCGTCTTTTTAGTGATTCATTTGATGTAGCCTGCGAAAATCTACAATTAAAACAGCGCCACCATATGCGTAAGAAATGTTGACTGTCGCGGGCTACCTGACGGGTCTTTCTCAATGGCAACTGCCATTCTGGCTAGGTTTAACTGAACGCGATCAGCTAAACCGCGTTCAAGACAAGTCAGTGTCATAATTCCTATGGAATATTGACACTGATGGCTCTTGAACGACGTAGATGTGCTCTTCGTTCAGTTTGCCAAACAAAGAAAATAAGGATCCAAAATATGGGCGTGGTCACGTAGCGGTGATTAAATACGAGTTGTTTGATAGTTCTGATTTTCTGAACAAATACAGTTTGAGAAAATCCGGGACGAGCTCGTATTTAGCCTAAAGTAAACATTTATTTCTTTGACTATAAATTACCGGGTATATTATGAACAAATCAAACATAAATTAAATATTTAAGGATGTAATTTTATATTCTCTGTGATTTCCATTACATTTTCCGCACATTGTTTTGTTAAGTATGTCAGATCTTTCATGATACGTGTATCTGACACTGAATTTCTGATCACGATCTAATACCTATCATCTGGATTCTTTAAGTATTTTTTATGCCACACACAACATCGATCTTACGTTTAAAATAGTATTATTGTAAGGAATGTTTTTTTTATAGATACGATAAGTAGTGGTTACTAATTAAATCCTTAATTACTTAAAACCTTTGTCATTTCTTATAGCAAATCTATGAAGTTCTGGTTAAGGCTTTCGTGGACTCAAAATAAACACAACACTAATAATCGCATCCACCCAAACACAACAAATCAAAAATAATCTATATTATTATAATGTTACGATCGATTATTGTTGAATATTTCCTTAACGCCACATTGTACAGATATCACAGACAGGCTGATAGCGATGGGCTTCCCCGCCGAGAAGTTAGAAGGAGTATACAGGAATCACATAGACGAAGTGTACAGGTTTCTAGAGAAGATGCACAAGGACCACTATAAGATATACAACCTCTGCTCGGAGAGGTCTTATGATTCGAGCAAATTCCACGAAAGGGTGAGTACATTTTTTTTTGTTAAGGTAATTTGTTTTTAATAAGGTAACTTGGCGAATTACTCTTCGAATTTCCTTCTCGACATCCACCTTGGTCCTTATGAGAATGCTTGAACCGCTAACCACTTTCCAAAGTTTAAATATAGGCTCAACGAGGTTTATCTTTATACCTCCAGGTTTCCGGAATTACCAATTAGTATTTCCCTCACCGGAAAAACAAATTATAATTTAGCCCTTTATCAAATTTCTGAATTTAGGTTGACTGGTTTCACAAATCATACCGTACTCAACACCCAGATTTCGCCACGAGAGCTTTTAAACAATCTGGATTTGATTGAGTGCTCAAAATAAGTAGAGATTAAATCCTGCTTATTTGTCACTGGCTTGAAGGCCGTTACAGGAAGGATTTCCTGAATACTGTAGTCTACGTCACTGTCATTAGATAACCCAAGGTTTTACCCGCTCAATGACTCAAGGAATCATTGACTTGATTCGTCATTCGACCTCCTTTCCTTATTCATTCCTGTTCCTAATGTCGGAATTATGTATAAGGTAGGGTTCAGTAATTGGAATACACTCTTACATACAATTACGTAAATCTTGGAGTGATTCGAGACGTTTACACGTAAATTGTTGTTTGTAGTGTTGTGTTACTGTATTGTTGGAAATTAATGACATTTTGCCACTGAGGGTCCTGAACTCCTTGTTCACACGGCGGCACATGAAGCTGTACATTTCCAGTACAACTTGGCCTCGCTTTGTATAGATTTTCTATCCAATGAGAGATCCGCATAAACTGGTATTGTATTGCTTGATTGGCCGTTGTGCGTACGTTTTGCTTTGTTGTGATGACATTGTGTTCCGTAAATTTGAATCCGACGATTTGAGGACGAAAACTTTATTTGTTTTGGGCTTGAGCTGTTCCAATATGTTTGAACACTTCTTCTACCTATTTGGAATATTTGATAGGTCAACTACCAATTTGATTAATTATCGATCGTTGTAAAACTTGCAAATTCGACATTAATTTGTGTTTTAACGACTACACCTACAATTTCGTTTTGATAACAAACCTTAAGGTGAAACAATGTCAATGCAATCACCTTGGTAAATACTTAAATTGAACCTTTTCATTATTTAATTACCCTTTTTGGGTCAACGACAAAAATCTCCCCTAATTTTAATTAGGTTATTTTACGACGTTTTTTTTGTGAATTTCCTTTCAGTCTCTCTAGGGATAAGATTTTGCATTAACCTTTTAGCAACGATCTTTAAGGCTGATTCATTTTATTTTTATATTAAAAAAAAAAAATTAAACATGGACTGTTAAAAATTAAAAACCCTTTTTAGCCAGTGAAAAATTATTCGTAAGAACGCAATCAAAGCGATGTGATTGATTCCTATTGGAAGAAAATCAAATGACTGGTGTTCGCACTATATCTAGGTTATCAAGACCGCCGAGCGACTGTTATTTCTGTTTTATATCCTTTATGTACGGAAGGTGACTGTACTGTATTATAGTCTAGCATATTTTACATACCTTTACGCCTAGATTTCTTTGACGTGGCGACGAGTAACTAAGAACTAAGAAATTATTGCAGATTTTGGTCTTATAGCTTCGTAGCTGAAGATTTTGGCTGTAGCACAAAATCAAACAATGTAATCAACTAAAAAGTGTCTCATAATATGAAAGCAATGCGATTACAAATTGATTTCGCTATAGTCTCAACGATACATTTTTTAAACTCCGACAAAGTTTTGGGCATCGTCCATGAATCCATTGTGCCCAAGGTTAAATAGTAACAAGTTCTTGAATGCAATATTGTTGCACAAATCCCCATCAATGGCGATCCCCTGCTGCATGACTGCATAGTAACCGTTCCCTCTCAGTTAACCCTCGCAGTGTAACAAAGGACCAACGGCTTGCGGATCAAAAGACCAGTGCACACATGAATTATTATAATGCGTATTACACGTTTTGATATTTCTTTTAAAATATGTATAAAATTTTAAGACACGCACTCGTGAATTTACAGTGCTGTACAAAGAGATGCATTAAAAGTTTTTTATTCGCAAATGAGTGTGCATGTTGATTATCGTCAGAAATGAAAACAATGCTGTGCAACAAAGTTAACAGATTTATGAAGGGTGTTTACAAATTTGCATTTTTTTTTTTGGATTGGATATCATCAAAATGACCCCCCCGCTCTGGGCGAAGTGGAAGGGAATGGCAGACTTTTACTGACTAAAACCCATACATGATCCTTCTTTGCCCTTTGTGTTCCAGCGCCGCTTGCATTACGTTAATAAAAATGATAGTTACTATGGTTTAACAGAAAATCACTAAATAGCTGCTTTTAGCATCATGATGGCTGTTCACTAGATGTCAAACTTGGGTTACGTAATGGTTATGATGGGTCAGTCCATCGCCAATGAATGCCTCATCAAAAATGTTATATCTCTTCGTTTCCTCTATTCGAGTGCTAATTAAACCTATGATTGAGGCTGACATTCCAATATTCTGCCGTGTTATTTCCCAGAAAATGTTCAATTGGGTGCATTTGCCTCAACGCTGTCAAGATAACGTCCATTCGATTGCCTTTGGGTGTCGTACTAACGACGCTGTGCAAACATTTCAAGTTTTACTACAGCCAATGTCACCAGGCAGCAGTGAGGGGTTAACTCTTACATAATTGTTGGTCGAAGCGTTATCTGCTGCAAGCTGTGACAACACAAATATGATTATGAATAGGTGGCGTGTTCGAAGTCACGCCTATGAGTCACACCTTGCGTACGTGTGCTCCTACACGAATCATACATCAACTCCTCTCGAAAGCATTCGTTCGATTTCATCCCCTGTATTGCCAAAAAATAAAGACGAAAATCCTATCAAAACAAAGATACTTGAACTCTGATGTCAGTACCTTCAACAATTTGTAAAACATGCCAACAACAGTGTTGCTTTTTGTATATAATTTATCTCTGAATAACTTAACACACATGTATCAGCTGTTTTAACACATAGGTATGGTTTTCCTCAAATACTTAAAGTTTTCAGATGAATTACATTTTTCTAACAATTCGCGAAGTTTAATGCTGCAAAATTATAAAGGAGGTATTATAATTAAATAAGGGCCGTGTTTGATCCATTTTGGCACAAGATTCATTTAGGCACGTTCTATTGTTACTATGGAACATGTTTTCTCGCACCACGAAACCGCGACACATGGAGGAAGCAATTTGAACGTCTTGTTGTCTGAATTAAATTAATATATCTACCAAAACCGTGATTGAATGTTATTCGACAATAAATTAACAAACAATACAAATACAAACATAAACTATGTATACAGGAAGGAAGGAAGTTATTTTTAAACCGAATTGTAAATATTTTGCATTATTCGAATTCCTAGGAAAACGTTACGATTAAACGGGAAAGACAAAACCTTAGGTTTTTTATGGTGGCCGGTAATGAGAAACTCGACATTGACGGCGTATTCTGCCAATTTCTAATGTGGGAGTGGCACGAGGGTACCGAAATAAACTTACAATAATTATCTTCCTTTTCGTTGTAGTAATTCATATCACCTAATTATCGAAACGCCAGAGACGTTGTCGAGTGCGTTTTATGGTTTGGATGGCAGCTATTCGCGAAACTGTCTGTAACACGTGTAAGCTATCGAATCGATTTTGTTGGCACAGCACACTCCCATCATTAAAAAAATCTGTACTACGAGAAGCAGTTATGAAAAAAGCGCCGCTTTTTTACCATACACTGGCCATCAGCACCTAGCAACAGTCTACAAGGTGATTCCAAATCTAATCATACATTAAAAAGGAAGCGGCCGTTAAATGACGTACGTACACATAGTACAATAATCCTAAGGTCTTTCACAGCTGACTGCTAAGATTCTCGTTACGGTGACCTCCAGCAACACCTGTGCATAACTTCTAGCCGGTTCTAAAGGCTACTTTGTCGTCAAACGGCACGGTACTAGTCAATATTCAATATTGTTTGACGTCGTACTGAGGCAATACTTACTGGTTATTCTGTAGATTTATGTACCGACTTTAGATTCTTGGTAAATGTGTCAGTAGCTTCATGTTTAGGAATTTGGTTATCTCGTAAAGCTATATTAGACTAGGCTAGAGCACATAGATGACGCCGTAGCAACAGTAGTTATAAATTTCTCAACGCAAATTTGGTCTTTGTGCCATCAACAAAAGCTCACAATTGAAACTTTCAGTCGACTCGTCCTGTATCAGAGCTACGCTACGTCCGTGTTGTATTCACACTTTATTCTATTTGTTTTATTTCTTTATTTATTTAATTCGCTCGCGTTTTACGAGCACTACAGAGGGCTCCAAACATTTAAACGGAGATTAAACAATAAACTGAATCATCCATAAAGTTGATTTTATTCCGACGTTTATCAACGTCTACGATTCCCTCTAACAAATGCTGGGGTACCTTATGCACGGGGGATTTGGCAGCTATACGGGTCATAGTGACGTCATCCTACCAACACACGCATTTTATGTATACAGTCTAAAAATGTCACAGACAGTGTTAACGTGCTAGTAAGTTCAATACGTTATTTATTATAGAACAATGCGTGCCAGCGCCATAGACGTGTTAAATGGCAAGATGCGTCATTCGCGTGTATTTGTGTTAGTTGCGTCAAGTTTTAGGTAATTTATGTCTTAGGTAATATTATGTGTTAAGCGTAGGTATTTACAATGGGGTGAGGTAAATGGGTCACCCATATTTACCCTTCGTAGTAATTTTATTTTATGTGTGAGTTTGTCACATTTGGTAATTAATATTAATTAGCCTTTAGTGAATATCGATGTAATTTATGCTAGTAGGTAAGTCTGATTTATGGGCGAGTTTACTTTTCTTTCATAAATATGATAAACATTATAACATCGTATAGTGCTGAAGCATTAGCATATTCTGCCTCAGCTCTGATTGCCTGAATTGAATGATCACCTAGTTTTCATCGGCAAGTTGTGAATTGTGATTGTTATTCAAATCCGATCAGCCTCATATACAAGCCATTTGCTATTTATGATTACAATTTGTAATTGTAATTTTCGTTGTCAAATCTATCTTCTCTCAATATCCAAAATTCGTATAACTTATAGAATCAGCATCATTTAACGTCAAAACCTGGCGTGCGCTGACGCTGGACCTGCAATTAGACTCAATAAATACCGAGCTTAGAAATAGCTATTCTCAACTTCACTATATAAATAGTTTTCGTAAATGGCGACTACATTGGCTTTGCAATACCAGCCAAGTTTATAAGGAAATTCTCTGCGTAATGATTAAAAGCATTATTTTAATTGAGAACGTAATTAATCTGAAATACAACACTAATGAGGAGCGACGACCCCGCTTGGTGGCGGAAGATAACGAATAACTTTGTACCCCCGTACGCCATCTGATTACGGAACTCTCTTATTTGAAATGAGAGGGTATCATTAACTTGAAACGATACGATGGGACTAAGACAAAGAAAGGTTTTAATTATATTTTGGCAATTAGATAATGTGGTCCTTTAGCTGTCACATTGAGGAGCTCGTGGCTTGATAAGCCGCTCGGGTCGATCTTTAAGTTAAGCCGTGCTTGCCTAGGTTGGTCTTTGGATGGGTGACCACCCATTTCATACCGAGATTCCTCCGTGCCCTCGGAAAGCACGTTAAGCCGTTGGTCCCGGGTGTCATTTGTAGATCTTTGACAGTCGTTACGTAGTCAGTGGCCCAAAGGCTGACCACCAGTCTTACCAAGGGGTATCGTATTACCCAGTACTAACTGGGTTGTGGAGGTCAGATAGGCAGTCGCTCCATGTAAAATACTGGTATTCAGCTGCATCCGGTTAGACTGGAAGCCGACCCCAATATAGTTGGGAAAAGGCTAGGCAGATGATGAGCTGTTACATTGTTAGTATCTGTGTTAGGTTTCATCAATCTGCGGTTTATCCCTCGTTTTCTAAATGGCTAGTCAAGCATAATGTATCCTCTTAATCAGGATTGAGGACCAAGAATTACTCTTTTGATGTACAGACGCCAGCACATGAAGCTTACCGAAACTGTCAAATGATCCCAATCAACCTTGAACCTAATGCTTTAGAGATTAAGTTCAAAATCTATTAAATAAATTTGACAGATTGTAGTAGCTTGATGTGCTGGCGTCTGTACGTGAGAAAGGTGTACCTAACTATCAGTAGCGAAGGGTCAATTTTTGTAAGAGGTAAGCCGGAGTACATAGCTTTAATGTGATTATATTATTTGTCTATAAAATACTGACTGTGCCATTTTTCAAAGGGAATCCGGTAGAAATCGAGTTGTATAGAACCTTCGCCACTGCTTACTATCGAATCTAATTGAATCTTCTTCTTTATTAATTTTATGGCATAGAACACCACTTTCCTCTTTAAAATGATCGTTGTCTTCGATTCTTGATAACGTTAAACCGCCATGAATAAAAAGGTAGAGAGATATAGTTACGTACAGTACTAATGCAATGCTGTGATCTTTGATCCAGGATTTACTGTCATCGTTGATACTGTTAGGTTCTGCTCGTTTGCTAATAATATTTTTTTAATTCGGTTGGTAATTGAATTACCCAGTACTAACTGGGAGGTCAGATAGGCAGTCGCTCCATGTAAAATACTGGTATTCAGCTGCATCCGGTTAGACTGGAAGCCGACCCCGACATAGTTGGGAAAAGGCTAGGCAGATGATTGTCTGACATATGATGATCTTCTGTACGAAAGTAATTAACCTAAGGACCAATATGGAAAGAAAAATATTTACACTGTTGGATAGTTTTGGCATTAACGTAATGCTATCATGAAATTAATTAATGAGTATCACAATGCAGTCCTATTTAGCCCTAAGGTTGACTGGTAGAGAATGCCTCGTAGCACTAAGTCTGCTCTGTATATCTCTGAAATTCGGAACGAAAAACATAATCAATTTCCATAAAGCATGGTGTACATAGATTATAGGCTAAACTGTTTGTACCTGAAAGGGAGCCAAGTGTATAATCTTGATTTATGGACACGACGTAATTAGGGCCATCCAATGTTGGCGTAAGTGACATTTTCTTCGCTCGTGAAATTTCTTAGTTATCGACGTCAAAGTACGAAGCGTGTATGATACTTAGGGAGTTTGAAAGTATTCTGGCGAAATGATCAAATCGTGTATTAGTACGTTCAGAGTTGACGACAATAATTATGAAACTTCATGAGCGTATAGAATGTCAAACGTCTTACTGGATGTCTGAGCTCGTGAAGCTCATTAGGAGGAACATGTACCAACTATTTAGGGTAGCCAAGTAAATAATTACTTCAGAACTTGAGTCTCAAATAATTTCTCATCAACGGAAGTCCTTGACGCGTCCTTTACATGACACGTGGAGCCAATCTAAGGAAAATGATGATCCTCCCAAAATAAACGTGCAATACAAATTAGTAACACTAACACCTCAATCGTAACATTCCATTAGTATATTACTTTCTGTATTTGGACTATACGATCATTACCGTGTTGAGATTGTGTCAATCAGTCAGATAGATATACGGCTGCGTAGGCAGAATACGTTTAGGCTGTCTCGGCTAGTCTTTGACGCAGCCGTGTGTCGCAGTGCTAGACTAGATGTCGCCACCGACGCCCTGCCTACACCCGCTATCAGTTGTTCACTGATAACACGTATCACAGAATGGATCGCGCAGTTTCCACTAAAAACGTTCAGTTTTCAAGGAAATAGAAATGTTTATTTATCGTATCATAAAATCTATTCTAGTTTTTATCAGATTATGTTGTTTGATTTTTTATTTGGATTTTATGTTGTTGCTATACGGGGAAAGGTTTAAATGAAGTCATTGTTTCGTTATGAGAGCATGTAAAGTGTTCAACGTTTGTGGTAGGTACAGTACTCTGCATCTTTATACACAGTTTGCGTATTCAGTATCTGGGTCATGACTTGTTTAAGGCATTTCTATTATCAAAACACAAGTCGATCTTTAAACCGAGATGCCATCGGTTTCCAATCCTGACTAATGACAAACCCATTGACCATAAATGGTATGAGGAATTAGAATCGGAAAAATTAAATCCGTAAAGTTAATTTAGTTTCAATACATGAATCACGTCACGATCACTCTGGATTGACGCTAGCACAGACACACGCGCATTGCGCACTACAAATCCAAATTAGAATTTCAGGAAAATTCATCGTATGTCACTACTTTACGTACCAATTGTGGTTATGGGTAGGTCCTTCGGTAAATCTGACAAAAATACCTAGTTTCATTGTGGCTTCAGTCACCACCACGACATTATATACCTACCGGCGGTACATAGGTACATTTATCTTATATCGGTCTGATAAGAAATCGCATCGGAGCATTGACATTTTAGTGTCGACACTGATAAAATAAAGAATATGATTAGCGCATTTCACGGATCGATACTATATCGATTTCCACGTGAAAGTTTAGGGTGGGGGTACATCGACGTTATAGCAATTAATTTAAAAATGGCACACCTGAAATATAAGTATGTATGTATATTGGTTTTTGTACACATGTAATTTCCAGACTTACCTCTATTGTCTAATGTCGCATTATTGATTAAAAAAGAATATTCCTGCAAAAGGAATCGTTTAATCCCATCTTGACATCCCTTCCTGACATCATTAAATATTTTATTCATTTCACGTTTCTAAGCCAGGAGTTCATCTATCTATCGATGAGTGATCTGGGATATGATATTAAATATATAAATAAATAAATTGACACTTGATTGACATTATATGCCACTCAAGTATCATATTGATCGATACAATGTACGTAACACAGGTTCAGCTGAAATAAAAATTAAGTCTTAATAAAACTGAGAATGACATGTGTTCGTGTAATTTGTCTTAGCCTAGCCTGTCTATCTGTCATCTTTTAGCTTATTATTTTAACTGACAAGTCTGATCCTACTCCTAGGATGTTTATATCTGGACATGTAATCGCTATAATTATAACACGATACCTACAACCTAGACTATAGTAAAACCACTTTAAGTGTGCTGTTCAAGGTGGCGTTGCTTGCCAAGAAAATTTGAATCGATATGTCAAACTTGGTACGTTTATTTTAATTCTGCGTTTTCCCACCCGCAAAGATAAGTTGGTTGAAGTGTACGTATGTCAGGCTCCCAGTCATTTGCTGTAATGACTTTTAGATAAATGTCATTGTGATTTTTTGTGCTGACCAGTTATAATTGATACTGGGTACAATTTCAGCGGTATAGTTTGGTATCTCGAGTGCAATTGACGTTTTTGCGGCAGGACGTTTGTAATTCAACTGACGTTTTACAACTAAATGGGCGATGTCTCGGCCAGATAGAATTGCAATTTGCTTAATGATGTCCATTTAGGTGTATTTTGTATTGTTATCCTATAAATTGTGACGTGTCTTGAAAGGTTTCATTTTTTGCTGTAGTCAATTAAAATTTATGTTATTTCTAAAAATACATGAGGTTTTTTTTCTTGTTTTCAGGTAACATAAAGTGGTTAGACTGTAAGGATTAGACACATTGTAAGAAAACTGTTTTAGCTCCCACAGAGAAAATGTGTTGCTCTATTTGTGTCCTCCGCTTATTTTTATCAGTAATCTTTCATTTTATCGTATCGATATAATATTTATTTATAAGCAGAGAATATTAGGTATTTCTGGGTGGTATCGTAGAGATTATGAAGCCACTTTCTTTTTTTTAATCTTTTCATAATTTAACATTTATTATGACTTTTATTAAAGCCATATTTTACTCTTCTTATCTTGACGTTAACTAGTGCGCGTGAGTTTAGTTGTGTGTCGAAAATATAAATTAGATTTCGGTATAATAAATTAAGTACTTGTATGCTGAGTCCATACAAATTTTAAAAAAAATCTTGAATCTAATGAATTTATTAAAATAAATACTTATTCAAATGTATCAAGGACATGTTTGTATGACTGCGTAAAAATGGGAGTACACTAATATCATATTTTACAAGTCTGCTATTTTTCATATTTTATTCGTACAGGATTGCCCAACCGTTGATTGCGTGCTTATAATAAAATTATCATAATTTATATATAATGACACTGTAATTTTGCATCTTTATAGTTCCGATAATGCGATACGCCGATGTTATAACGATTATTATATTCAGAATAGTCTACTTGTCAATTTCCTTGAGTGGGAAAAAATATCACATTTATAATGTGGCTTAATAACGGTAAAAATATTAATAACTTTCTTGTTAAAAAAGATTTTTATTCTGATTTATGAACTAAGCTTTCTTTAGATATATTCTATTTTGATTTCACTCAAAATAACACTGTTGCTAACGGCGCCCGAGTATCCGACCAGTTTAGTTTTACGCGATCAGTAGTAGCTGCCAGCAAAATCGTACAAGAACTTTATAGGCTACTTAGGGACTTAGCACACCGACTTAAATACTACATAAAGGCTAAGCACACTGAAACAACGTACGAAGGCGACGTCTTATCGTACGGTACATTTAGAACATGGAAATCGTCAAAGACCAGTCGTATTTAATCGAGCTACTTCAACAAAACCTTCTCGAAGCTACCTTAATAAATTATCATAATTTACATAGCGCTAAAACATCAATTACATCCATTAAAATAATATAATTATCCACGTCATTTTAAGTATCTTATGTAACACGAGCAATTTCACTGATAATTTTACCAGATAATAACCTCTTTGGACTCACTTAAGTCTTGATAATTTATATCGAAGACTAAACGTGTCCTATCTTCACGCCATTAGTATCAGTGGGTGTGGCTGTGCAATCAGAATGATTGTGATAAGTATTTCGTTCTTCACTGTAACCTCTGCTCATAATTTAATGCGAGTGTAATATAGGCAAGGACGCAGCAGCGAACGGGTTATGGTGATTTCAATGTTGCCAGGATCTTTCAAAATTAAATAAATAAATGCACTATGAGACTGCAAGTCTCTTATAATTCTTCGTTTAGTTACTGCTACTCGTGTTAAGTACCATCAGTATCAGGAGCAGGGCACATTTGTATCGCGACTGAGTATGTCGTCATAGTTTTAGGCTCAAGGCTTCGTATTGCTTATTCTAGTTGCTGATAAACTTGTGCCGGGATACTGTTATCGGGAGTTGTGGTGCGGTGTAGACTATTGTGAATAAAATGTTCGCGACTCCTAAACTCCTGAAGTCCGTAGATGAAGAGGTTAAAATACCAACTTGGTATTACGAATAGAAATGAGGGCAGAAAAAACCTGATTGGTGAATTCTAGCGCTACTTTTAACCAGGTCTTCCATTCATATTTTCAGGCTGACACAAAAGCTAAACAAGAGAATACAATATGACAGGATAAAACAACTAGTGTGACAAATATGGGTTATCAATTTCACACGTCCACTGACACTTTCAGAGCAGCATAAAAATGGAATAAACGAATATTTATTGTATAATATTGGCAAAATATCGCGTGCAACACTTATCTGACGTCATATGCGACCCATTTTCCTTGTTACATTATTTTATCAATTGTCAGTATTTCCATAATGATTTAGGTATGGAAGAAAAACATAGAACGTAGTAAGTTATCTAATCATGTCGGCGTCATGTTGTGTGGTCCTGACGCTGTGGTACAGCGATTACTGCCAAAATTGGAGTTAACACTAATTTGTAGGTTTTATACCCAAAAATTAGACTCATTGTTTTTGGGAGTTACCTAGATACGAGTACAAATTAGCAGGAATGTTGATGAAAATCGTAACCTGACTAAATATTAAGGAATAGTGTTATTTACGCGTTTCAACTGGATTAATAACCGATTTCTTGACGAGATAGCTGCTACTCCTGAAATCAATAAAATCGGTATAATCAGTCTATATCGTTCGCTCTGCTCGTACACAGGAATCCTCTCTTGAAGAGAAAGGGAGTGTACAGCAATCCACTCGGGTCTAGTGCGGGTTGTTAGATGGCACATACACACATACATAAATAAACTCACACCTTCCCATGAGGGTGGCCAGAAACCACAGAACCGCCTACTACGATCCTTACATACTCCTTTCGCCTCGTCCACATTCATACATCTGGTAATTCCTGCACATCATCGGATTTTGTGAGGAAACTTCCCGGTCTCCTCACGATGTTTTCCTTCACTTTTTTTCAGAAACCATATTTTTATCAATATCCTCAATAAACTACAAACTCATCTTAGATTGGATTGCAATTTAATCTGGAGCGATTTCTCTATACGCACTCGTAGATGAATCTAATCTAAAGCTACCTTGTGGGCGTGTACCTATACGTAGTAGCGTTCGTTAACCTCGGGCTATTCATCCCAATCTAGAACTCCCAATACAAAGGGGTATATTCACCCGTTAAAAAGCAAATAGTAATTACTACAAGATGTTGTATTGTCCACCCTATGCAGACGTGAAGGAAGCCGTATATGAGGGAAATAATTACTATTAGCACTATTACTAATGGTCTGGAATGACGAGACGGTTTCAGAAGGCTTTTTTTATGCAGTCGAGCATCTTTTGAAGGGATAGGTAGAACTAAACTTATACTGTCACTCACGGGATATCTTCCGTGATTGTTCATTATTTTGAGCTCCCGATATTTAAACGCGAAACCCGCGCCCGCAATCATGGCACTTGCAACAGCGTCGAAAAATCGGGAGCTCAAAATAATGAACAATCACGGAAGATATCCCGTAAGTGACAGTATAAGTTTAGTTGTAAACCGTGAAAGCTTAAACAGTGGTACATAGAACTTTGAAAGATTTTTTTTATTGTGGTAAGTACCTATTACCAGCACTTTTATCCACTTGTAGCTTTAACTTTTTAACTCCGATAGCATAATTAGGTTTTACTCTAGGGTTAGTAACCTACAATTTTCTTGTCCTAATACTTTTCGGTATGTTAGACTGAAATTAGGACGAGACCCAAGAGGCTTACCGAAGTAACTATGCGGTCTAGTTTAGAATTAAGCGCGTAAGAGGTCGTGTAAAATTTATTTTAGAGGCAAATTCAGTGAACAGAGAGATTGTTCTTGAACGAGACTAAGGGCCAATTTCACAAAATTAAATTGAACACGGTTCACGCATCTAAACCGGGTTTAAGATCGGTTAGTGTCATTTCGTTTATTTATTTCTCTTACATACTAATTACATTTTTAAATATTTTTATCAACAAAAATTTTATAAAAAGCATAATGTAGTGTCATAATTGTTAAGAGATATTAACTATTTTAGTTTCTGGCTTCGTTTTTAGCCACGTGTCTGAAAACCAACGAAGCGCAGCATCAATAAATTAATTTATAAACATCTCTACAAATAGCCCTTCTTTAAAATTATATCAGTGCAGGTTACTCCGACAATAAATAAAAATTCATTGCATGCAGATTATTTGAAATTTGGAGGCGTTCCAAGCACGCTTCCCATATGACAAGCTAAAGCACCACAACATTAATAAAGTGTCCAAAGTTCTGAAATAATTCAAATTCTTTGCACAAAAAAAGAAACAGTTGGAAACTTTGTGAAATAAGAGGCAAAATTTTATTTAGCATGTCGTCAGCAGCTTTCTACAAAACGCTCCAAAGATTGTTGCCATGGGTACACATACACAATTTGGCAGAAATACTTCTTAGCCCCCCCTTACCCGCTTACTTCCCCCTTTATAAAAAGTTTTTAGGTCTTCTTAGCGTGTCGATGGCAATCTAAATAGTGTCAGCCCAGAACTGAGCAACTTATTTGGCGCTTTCGCTAGCGTCCATTAGTTCCTGTAGTGAACAAACAACAGGACACGCAGGACACGATATTAAGTGCCCCATTGTTTGCAGAACAGCACCACATTTACACTCCAGGGCAGAGTCATTAATGAATCTCCACCTGAGCAGGTTTTCTTTGCTGCGACCAACCTGGGTCCGGAGTCTATTTAAAAACTTCCAGGTCAGACATGGCAACTCAGTTTTTAGGTACCTAGTGACAAATTGCCAGCACGCGTACTACAAGATCTACAACTCGAAAATTAGACACAGGATACATGATATATTTTTCTTTTACCACCAGTGTCAATATCTCAAATCCACTGCACAACATAGACTTCGTCCAATAACCTCATCAACACCCGATTCAGCTGCCTTCTGCATCCAGTCTAAGCCGCTTTCAACAGGTCATCAGGTCTTAGAAGTCATCAGGAGCCCCTACACATCAACAACATACATCAGCCTTTCAGGAGACCGCTTAATTGAATTGTCGTGAGGATAAACTATCATTATCATAAGCTTTGGAAGTGATCCTGGTATTTTTAGAATATCAGCGGACAGGGATTACACCGTACCAGGTTTTAAGGAACTCAATATGCCATATTAACGCCCAGGAATTAAAATCCTATATTGCCTCTGACGAGATCTTCGAATGGGAAACGAATCCATTTCAGGAAAACTTTTCTAGCTTCATCAGACCGTTTTAGCGTGACATATCGAATATTTGGTATGTAACAAAGTTTTTCTAATTCCAGGTGGCGCGATATGCGTTAGAAGACCACACGCCGCCGAAGATTGAGCTGATACAGCCGTTCTGCGAAGACGTCCACAATTGGCTGTCAGCAGACTCCAAGAATGTTGCCGCTGTGCACTGTAAAGCTGGCAAGGGACGGACGGGTAAGACCTATTACCGTAACCATCCGGACAAAGCACACAGTTACATTTTCCTTTCGAAGTATGTATAAATAATTCAAATAATGGAAAATAACAACAATGCGAAGAAAGTTAAGGACCAGGTGTCCCCATGCGAGGTGTCTTTTAATAGCTCCCATTGACTCCAAAAGGTAAAAGTCCGTTTTGTGCAAGCATTAATGATATCCTGCCCTCAACACCGACAAAGAAGCCCTGCTGCGGGTTCCAACATTAAGTTGACACTTTCTCCGGTTCCCGCAATAAACTTTGAAGCAAAAACTCCAAAGGGGTTGCTGTCCAATTTTAGCATCACAACGACTCCATTATTCGTCGACAAACGTGACCTTTTTTGCGTGCACTCCATTTGTTAATATGTATCGCTACATCGCACATTAAAATATCAAAAGAATAAATTATTACGTACTAATATCATTCCAGACAGATAAAAGTTAGTATAATAGGTCCCAGAACGTTTTCGGTAACAAAGGTTAAAGCAACAAATTACACGTGCCGCGTTATTGCCTATAGAAACGGATGGCCGGGCTGGCATTGTTGCACGAACAAAAATGAGACGAAACCTCAAAGGCGTAATTGCGAAATTTCTTTACACGCCATAATTGGTCGTATTACCACCGTACCGGCTTTCACGCCGAAGTCGTAAATTTAAAAAAGGTCCTTTTCAAACCGCCTCCTTTTTTGTGGGCAGCCCCGAAGGGATATAAAAAGTGTAGGATTGCTGCGTGGACGTGAAATGAGCCGTGTTTGCGCCACAATCCTCGGTTATTTGGACCAATTCGATTTTCCATCGACATATTATTTAAAGGAAATGTTATTGGTCATGCAAGTTTTGGAATAGCTTTTTGTGAGGCTCTGATGTTATCTTATTCGGCTCCGACATAACGTATTTGAATTTACATACGAAGGCTTGTATAGGTTTTATTAATGTTAGGTACCAATAATCTGTTCTAGACTATTGGAATCTCAATTCAACATTCCTATACGGCTGAAAATATACAATGCTTTATTCAAGTAAAAGTCAACCGTACTAAATACTAGCTCATAACAATCAAAAGGAAAGAAAGTTCCTGATTTTTTACTTCCAAAGAAATCTACACAAAAGTTGGGGCGTAGTATAAAAATATAATGTTTCTGTGTTACAGGCACAATGGTGTGTTGCTACCTACTATACAGCCGACAGAAAGCGTCCGCGGATGAAGCCCTCAAGTTCTACGGCACGAAGAGGACCCACGACGAGAAAGGTATTTTGTAACATCACTAACAAACTAACAACCTTTTTTTCGCTTTGTGCTCCGAGGATGCAAGAATGCATTTTTTATAAACGTTTTATGGAGAAACTACTGAAGTTTCCTTCCGAGTTGTTACAAGTCTAACTGTGTTGTTTTTCTGCTGTTTTTTTATGGAATAATAGAAATGAAAGCCTGAAAGGATACTATAATAAATTATTTCGCTCCTTTTTTTTTTCTAAACTGCTCTGTCCCACTCCTGGGCGAAGGCCTAATTTTGGATATTAATAAAAACAAAACAACCCTTTCAATTATTATGGAGAACATAAAGTAAACAAAAGACATAGATAGCTCTGAGAATTCAGTTACTGGTCGACACCATACCGGTACCCCTTCACGGTAACAGGTCGTCACACTTTCGGGATTTGAATAGCGGGAGCGTCAACGGTCACGTGACGGCCTGTCGGTCGGTCGACTTCGACGTTTTATTCCTATTTGTTTTCATACATAACATAACATGACGCCTGTAATCCCCGAAGGGTTAGGCAGAGGTGTACCTAATAATACACCCACCTTTCGCCAGTTATATTTAAGTCATGTAATATGGGGCGAGCCTATTGTCACCAACCAGGCGCGATTCCAAACTCCGTGACTGCTACTAATAAATTCCTGATGGAAAAACCCAATATCTCTGCCCGAACCAGGAATCGAACTCAGGACCTCTTGCTCAGCAGTCGAAGTTTCAAACATATCAAATGAAAATTCCCGAACTCAACTTACATATCCCGATATACTTTCATAAAGGCACACGTGCCACATGCCACAACTCTTCAACTCCGACGTACTTGACAAGCAGTCGGCGCACATTTACTATGCAAAATGACACTTTATAATTTGTGTAATTTGTATACAGCACGTGTATCGATTGCCGGCCGTCTGGTGTTGCTATCTTACACTGATATTTATAGTACTGCAGTTGCATTTCAGTTAGAATCATTGATGAAGGGAGGTTTTGGATGTCAGACAGTCTTTTTTTGGTTTCGATGAGACCTTCGTGACGATTATATTATTATGTATAGACTACTATTACTTCGCCTGCGACTTCGTTCGCCAAAATTGTGATAACTCGGCTAATATGCATGATATAAATATAATTAACTAGCTGTCCCGGCATGCGTTGCAATGCACCTTTTCCTACCCTACCGTACCCTTCTTACCGACTCTACCTATCTATCCTATCTACCTACCCTACCCTACCCTACCTATCTATCCTACCTACCTATCCTACCTACCTACCCTACCTACCTACCTACCCTACCTACCTACCCTACCTACCTACCCTACCTACCTACCCTACCTACCTACCCTACCTACCTACCCTACCTACCTACCCTACCTACCTACCCTACCTACCTACCCTACCTTCCTACCCTACCTACCTACCCTACCTACCCTACCTACCTACCCTACCTACCTACCCTACCTACCTACCCTACCTACCTACCCTACCTACCTACCCTGCCTACCTACCCTACCTACCTACCTATCCTACCTACCTACCTATCCTACCTACCTACCCTACCTAACTAACCTATAATATGTACACTTTTCAACCTTTTTAATTGATTTAAAAAAAATACAGACAAAAGTTTATTCACCCTTTTTAAATAGTTTACACAAAAAAACATTTCTGAACGCATGCATAAATGTCAATCACAGTATTTGACAGGATGACAGGAGGAAAAAAAATGTTTGACAGGTACGAAACAAAGGAACATAATTAAATGGAAAATGATTCATTTTCATAATTATGTATTCGTCAAGTTTTCATTGTTTTTAAAATGTATTCTGCTATTCAGGGCGGAGACAAATCCAACGAAACAAAAACCATGAAAATTGATCCAGCAGATCTCGAGTTATAAGTGTTGTAACAAACCCGTCTTTGTTTTATATATATAGATAGCCTGTAGCACCTACGAATAATGCAGCTTTCTGCCAGTGAAAGAATTTATAGAATTAGATCATTGGTTCCGGAGATTACCCCCTACATACAAACTTACAAACAAATTTTACCTCTTTATAATATTAAGTATAGATTACTATATTTTTATTGACTATCTATAGACAAGAAGCGATTAGGAGATCTGTCCGTGCTTCGGAAAGCATGTTAAGTGGCACGGCTGTCATTCAATGATCTTTGACAGTTGTTAAAAGTAGTCCAGAAGCCCGAATGTCTGCCAATTAGCTTTATTAACGCACATAATCCAGTAACTGGGTTGTGAAGAGCAGATACCTAGACGCTTCATGTGAATCAGGGATTCAGGGAAACCGGTTTTCCAGAGGTCGACATAAACGAAAATTGATTTTGAGGGTCGACGAGGTCTAAAAATCGACCCCTATTAATTAACACAAGTTTTTATTTGAAACTTTCGAGATACTATACAAGTTGTGATTTTAATGTTTAAAAAAAAGTATTTCACGTAATTTGTATTAATAATTACTAATTACACTTCATAATTACTGAATTTTATGTCTATTTATTTTGTTAAATTGGTCAAGTATTTGTGTCAATAGGAAAAAAACTAGAAAAAGGACTTTTAAAGTAATTTGGCTGTTGGGGTCAGAGGTATCCGTTCATTTTGGAAAAGGGGTCTCTTGCCCAATAGTTTGGTAATCCCTGATGTGAATACTAGTATTCAGTTTCATCCGGTTAGGCTCGAAAGGAGGTCCGTAACTACTTCTTAAACTGTCTTCTTCAAGATATGACTTACGCACTTTTCGTTCATGACGGGTAGTCATAGCGGGGGTGACTGTCCATTTTGAACCGGATGTATAATATGTATATGCATTAAAAGATTCTTCCTTTTAATGCATTGTTCTGATATCATCGTATCTGATCGTGTTCTTAGATAGTTTATTTCTGGGAAAAAGTAGTGTTAAAAGGAAATGTGTGTATAACTGTCAAGAGACTTCCGATATACTGCGATATTGATCTCGATCATGTGCAGTCGTGAGATCATAAATATAAGTTGTACTGACGCACTTAGTGTTGACGAATCGTCGGACTATTGACACCAAAGATAACAGCATACCTGTATCAAGATAGTCTTCGAGATTGTGTAAACAAATTCGGCATCAAAAGGGAAGTACCGTCCTACCGACAAAGGATAGGGTTATTGCTCTGGTCTGAGATTTTGTGGCAGGTGCTTTGGATGATAAAGGAAAGACCGGCACTATCTCTTCTAACAAATAGGATTAAGACTGCGACATGATTTTGAGACTTTCGTTTTGTTACTTATAAAGTGGAAGTTCTTATGCACATGTAACACGATCAATGTAGTAACCCGCTGATGATGCCGCTACATTCATTGTGTTGGGGTTTTCAATATCCATACAATTTTTATTACATTAGAAGACTAGCTGTGTGCCTGATGGGTTTCCCCATCGGCAAAAACACTTAACCCATTTAGAGGCTGAATTAAAAAAAAAACCTTCCTTTATACCCACGTTCAAAGCAATTCCTGTGCAATTCATTAATTGACCCAGCAGTATACGGGGTGTAAACAGACCCTTCACCAAGCCGTCAACCAAGCATTCTGTACATCCAACTAAGTAACTTTACGCAAAAATTTTTGCTGGGAAACGAAATTTTTTTTTGGGGTCAAAAATCACATTTTACGGTAAAACTCAATATAATGCGCTCAAAACTTACTGCTGATGGGTGCTTTGAATAGTAAACGGACCATGGAGGTAATTGGAGTAAAGTTAAAACCTTAAAAAGTAGTATTTAAAAAAAAACTTGTGAAAAAATTGGAACTTTGACCCCCAATATCTCCGTAACTAGAAGGTTCCCAGGTATGGTCCAGAACAAAAAAATGATCACAATGACGAGGAGAACAAGTGCCTTTCGGCTTCGTTAAGGGTCTTTTTACACCCTTTATACTTAAACAAACTAACACTTTGCCCGCGACTTCGTTCGCAAAAATTGTGATAGCTCGGCTAATTTGCATGATATAAATATAATTTATAGCCTGTAGCACCCACGAATAATGTAGCTTGCTGCCAGTGAAAGAATTTTAGGAATTGTTGTAGGAATTAGTTCCGGAGATTAACTCCCACATACAAACTAACAAACAAATTTTACCTCTTTATAATATTAGTATATGATTAATGAATATGTTTGATGAATTTAAGATTTTAATTTAGAAAACGTAGAAAATTCCCGAGGCGTTATATCCTCTCACAGCATCTGTCGTACATTCCAGGCGTCACGATCCCGTCGCAGCGGCGCTACGTGGAGTACTACGCGGCGCTGATAACGTCGGGGCTGCAGTACTCGGCGACGCGCGTGCACATCCGCGAGCTGGTGATGTCCCCGCCGCCCACGCTCAACGGGAACACGTGCTCGCCCGAGCTCACCGTGTCGCAGGCGCAGCCCTCCTTCAAGGTACCACCTATTGCTTGCATACTCACTTACCCGCCGAGAGGAAACAGGCCTCCTCTCTATGAGTGTAGACTATACTCCACCACGCGGGTCAATGAGGGTTGGTAGATGTTGTATGTCTTCGAATTTTTGATGGAGGGAGGCGGTAATGAAATAGGTTACACAAAGAGAACCGTCTGTCTGGGTTCACACTACTCGGGTCCGTAACTCCGGGGCCGTTGCTACCGCTCTTCATTTCTTGAGTATTGTTTTGTGGATATTGATTCTCAAACTTATGTCATGAATTCGGTAACAGTCTGCAATGTCTCTTAGGAAGTTACGACGTCTATACCACTGTTAACTAAAATTAACACTCAATAAAAACTTTTAGAATCTCACAAGTACAACATAAAAGGAGGTTTTGCCAATTTTCATACATTTATAACAATAATACCTTGTTGAATTTTTATTAAGTTCCCAAAACTTAATTTTCACGCCAACTCCAGCTTATTGCGTTGACGTACATCTATGGAGTGGAACTCCCTGCCTGCCGGAATCTGTTCCACGGTAGCTATAACCTGGGAGTCTTCAAGTCCCGAAAGAATAGTTTACTTCTAGGCAAGTGTGAAACTTCAACTACTGCCACATCACTTACTATCAGGTGAGAAATAAGTAAAAGGCAACTTCAAATCATAATTAAAAGAACCTTTTTGAAGTTCTTTAAAAAATAAAACCCAACTCTACCATCGCTTCAGGAAACCACTTACCTGTGTAAAGTGTAATATTAGTAAATCTAGGTCATCCATACTTCATCTCAATCCAAGGTTTATCCGAGTTCAACTGTTTAAGCTTGATTCAGGAACAAACAAACACCATAAAAGCCTAAAAGGGCACTGACCGCTATTGTTGTCATTTGTGTAGCATTAGCAGTCATTGCCCTTTCAAATATGGCAGAGGTGCATTGTAACACCCACATTCCGCCAGTCATGTTTCTGTACTAGAATATCATAATAAAAATAGTAGCTAGGTCAATGACCGCCATTGCCATTACTATGAATAGGGCACCAAACACATCATCAATAACAGCCCTACCCCAACATGATCCGCAGACGCCGTCCGGCTGCCACGAGGTGCGCAAGGACGACGCCGCCATCCGCGTGTACCTCACGCACTGCACGCCGCTCTACGGCGACGTGCGGGTCGACGTCTACAACAAGCCTAAGATGAAGATGCGGAAAGAGAAGCTATTCCACTTTTGGTTTAACACCTTCTTCGTGGCTGCGGGCGTTGGAGCTGAGAGGGTACCCGCGCTGGATGACAGTTAGTATTCGTTTTCGTACTTTCTAGTGTATTTTTAGGTACAGAAGTTTTTGGTTGCCAAGAACGTACCTGTAGCTGACTGAAGAACAATGACTTCTTGACTGTGACCGACCTTTCGTAAATAAATGTGTCATGTAAAATGATACTGCCAGTCTAAATTGGAATTTTATCATCAGCATCTGTATTTATTTATTTATGTAAACATCATAAAGCAAGTGATATGTATGGAGCGTACAATAATACAACGACCGTCCGGTATTATGATTGGTTTATTACTGAGAACATGGTCGAAATATAATGCATGAATTTTGCCCGGCATAAAATGAATGAATTTTATGTAACATCACTAATTTCTTACCACTAACATAGTTCTTAAGTACTTATTCACTAACCCATATGGACCTTGTTCGAAATAAATAATAATTATTTGATATATTTGAATACAAACATCAGGAAGACTGTTGGTCGTTCTTTTTGGCAATATGCAGCACTTCATCGACTTGCAGACAACACTTAAAATAACCGTAACCAACGATCTAAAGCTCTTGGTGTCGTTCAAAATAATCACGATATTCTATTAACATTGCAGGTCCGAACCTGGAGGCGTTTAAGCTGACGCTGAACAAATGGCAGTTGGACGAGGCGCACAAGGACAAACAGCATAAACACTACAGCCCAGACTTCAAGGTAAACCATAGACAATTCAGCCTATAGTGTTCCCACTGCTGGGGCCCAGGCCTGCTCTCTGTGAGAGGGAGCAGGCTTTAGTCCACCACGCCGGCCAAGTGTCCAATCAAACAACGTGAGAATTCATAAAAGCCACCAAATTTTCTACAAGGTAAGCCCTCTTTTCCTCACATTTTTTTTGTCATCGAAAAGGCAAGGAAAAGAAGCTTTTTCACTGTAAAAAGTCTTCAGTTAATGATGAATATGGTGGTTAATGATGCACAATTTTCCTATGATTGTTCCTGTTGGGTATGCTGCATATCGGCGCTGATTCACTAAGAACTTTGGTAGTTATTGCATCAGCAACTCCTTGCCCAGTCTGTTCCTAAAAGTTATTGTTTAGAATTGGAGTCACATGTGATATGTTGAGAGGCCTTTGCCGAGCAATGAGTGCAGGCTAACAGTAGCAGTAATGAAGCTCCGAGACGAGCTTTGACAGTGTTTTGCGCATTTTATTAATTCCTGAACTGACTATTGGGGAGTTCCAGACTGACGGTCACGTAACATTCCAGGTGGAGCTAATAATACAGAAGATGCCATCGTCGTCGACGTTCAGCGGGCACCCAGTCCGAGAGTCTCCGCCCGTGTCGTCGTCGTCGTCGTGCTGCAGCGAGCCCGACGAGCAGTCGCCCGACGCGCACTGGGACTCGGGTGAGCCTCGCGTCCCGCCCGTCCCGCACGGGCCGCGCGTCCCGCTGGCGGCGCACGTGCCGCTCGTCCCGCACGTCCCGCTGGTCCCGCTGGTCCCGCACGTCCCGCGCCGCTCGCTCGGGGACATGCGCGCGTCGTGGAGGGACTTCAGCGGGAAGTTCGCCTCCGATACGCGCAGGAAGAAGGATAGGGACGAAGTTTAGTGTTAGACTGTGAATCGGAACTTTGATAAAGTGGTTTTTGATAGAGATTTCTCACTCGCCCGCGTTGTTTCACGTTAACTCTCTAATGGCACGACTACCCCACGGAGATGTGGGCGCTTCTTGGAGAGAATAGCGGAAAATTCGCCTCTGATACACGGAAGAAGAAGGATAGGAACGAAGTCTAGTGCGTACGGAACTTTTTGGTTAGGGAGTGAACGGAACTTTTCACGAAAGCTGTCCGCGAAGCCAACGCCTTAGTTTAAAAATCACAGTGTATCATACAGTAGGGCATTGGCCAGTAAGTGCGAATACGAAGTGGATGAGAACATTAAAAAATGTGATTTTCGCTAGATTACTCACAGTCCGCGGTCTGATAGTGACAAAGAACTTTAGTGAAATGGAATCACTGATTTTCACTCATTCGCGGTTAGAATTTACGGTCTATGTTGATTCAGAACATTTAATAAATAGGCGTTGTTTCGCCAAAGGACAGTTGAAAATAAACAATTTATAATAGTCACAGTTTTCTCATATAGAAGGCTAAATACAGTCGTAAGTCTCGTGAATAAACGTCGGATTTTGTACTATTGTTAGTATGTGCTAAATAAAAGTTAGTTTTGAACTCAAAAGCGTTTCGCTCTTAGTCTTTGTATGAATGAAGTGATAATCGTTCGCGGTACTTGTTGATTATAGGTAGTGTGGACGCTGAGCGTTTAACGCGATTTATAGAAGTGTTCGTGCAATGTGATGATTGGTTAAGTGATAATGGGTACTATACTAGGTTCAATTTAAATAGCTAGTGATACTCCGCAGAGGATCTAGTGATACTAAGCTAAAGTGGAACTGGGTTGGCCATGACTGCCGTATGCCCGACGAGCTAGAGGCGACGCGGTAGATCTCGCAGGAGATGGCGGGACTAGCTGGACAAAACCAACGATCAGTGGTCCACATTTACCCTCGATCGATGGATTTGGAAGCCATTGGGCCTTTGCCCAGCAGTGGGATGACACAGGCTAAAGTTACAGTAACTCCGCAAACGTTATGGGTATTGTTATTTAAACATGATAAAAATAACATATTGTTTTGTCATAGTAAATATCGATATCATACACGGTTGCGGAGTTTCGCTAGTTTATTTAATTTCACCCTGTTCTTTGTACTCGACTTCAGCCTCAAAGGGAGGATAATGTTTTATTGCCAAAAATTGGCCTATTGCCAAAACTTGACTGTGGTGCTGTATCAATTTTATTCACAGTCAAAAAATAATTATGCTAGACTGGTAGAGCATCTTAATATTATGTAAAAAACGATTCATTTCTAGTTTAATTTTTTCATAATCTATGCTAAATCAAACACATATTGCACGAATACCAACTTAGTGATACATGGTTTAATAGTTTATATAATAAATAAAACACGTTTATATTTACTAAACAGGTTTAGTATACCTTTTAACGGGGAGGCGGGCAGACGTCCCGTGCGTTGATCTCTTATACCGATAACGAATTTCTTAGTGTTCTTTTGTGCCAGTACATTGTTAAATCGTTGATTTTAATTAAATAATCGCTATTATTGGGAAATCACTCTAATTTAAGAAATAAAAACTTATGGTCTCTAAAAAATGGGGATATGGGCTGTTTCTACATTATACAAACATATTATAGTAATGTGCACCTTCTTTCAAATAACAGTGAGTTTTATTATTAAAAAAAAAACTTAAAAGAAATTTACAAGCTCAATATTTATAAAGAATTTGCCAAATGTATTCTAATGCAATTATTTCATTAAAATTAACCATTTCTCAAAAGTACTGGCATTGACGACGTAAATCATTAGTTGTACAGTAAATAATACCTAGTAGTAACGTTTAGATCTGTCGGAGGGGTCTTAATTCGTACTTTTTCCGTAAAATCCTGGTGCTTCTAGAAAATTCCACGTAAATATCTCGTTGACTATGAATAGCGGAGTTTTAGTAAAGCAGGAAGGCAACTGTGTTCCCCTTTTGATGTTGGTGATGGCTAACATGTTATCATGTGGTATTGATGCCGATAGATATAGAAATATAGTCTTAATTATCATGGCAGTAAAGATAAAGATATTGCACAGGTATCAGTTTGAATCTAGGATAGTTTTGCCGATTGAAACTTAAATTCTTTAGTAAGATGTTCAGTCACAAGCACTAATTACAATTAGCTGAATTCAAAAAGACTTTTTCTCATCGAATACTTTGAGGTGCAGCCTTTTTCATATGGTTCTAAAATGTTCATAACATTTTCACGCACAATAGCCCACTTTAAGGACTAAGTGCGGAACCCAAAACCCTTAACATAGACAATGTTCTTAACAACATAAAACTACGAGCAATTTAGTAAGAGAAAATTCAATTTAAAAAATGATTTCGGGTAAACATTATTAGTGTTTGTGATTGTACATGATTACTTCGAAAGTATCTACGTTCGTTGATACCGAAATATCTATCTACATCAATAAACACTTTCTGTGTGTAACATGGGACTTGTAATTATGCAGATATCATTAATGAATATTGAAATCTAGATAGTGATTAATCTATCGACAACTTCACAGCACTGATAAGACAATTTGGGCGTTTATAATACACACACATTGGTACAGAATTTATGAAACAGATTTTTATAATATTCTTTATAGCTAGAAGTCGACAGTCACTGGTTATTTTTTATATATTGGCTGAGCATTCATTCAGAGAAGATTTTTATAAAATTGTTTTTGAAGGCTATAGAAAATTGAGAAAGATATTAAAGGAAAATGTGGTAAATAGGGAGCATCTTTATTGAATATAACCAATCTTATGGACATTCATAATTTACACTGAATTTAAGTTCCAATTGTCATCATGGGTCCACTAACAATGGAAAACAGCATGCTTTATGGGATCGCCTCCTCATAAGTATTCTATATATAAAATATCCATAGCAGACATAAATGCATGTTCTAAACATTCATATAGAATAAAGTTATTTTTTTGCTCTCAATACAGCTCAGGTTGTATTGAGAGTGAGACGATAAATAAATAGATAGCAGATAATTGAGCTATACAAATCCATAAAATTGGTTACATTTACTTCTTCAAACCAATATCAGACTCTTCAATTTTAGTTTATTTTTGCGTTGCATTCGGCATCTTTCACTCACCTACGGGATAATTGGTGTATTGAATAAAAGAACATAATGAAAGTGCCTTCTTATGTAATTTTATCAGTGACAAAACTTTAAAAAAGAACAAGCAGTCGAGTGGAGCGTCTGATATCGGGTTCACAACGCTAGGTAGGGTTATGATGTTGTCAGTATGATATGATACATGTGGTATCTGTACGTACGGCAGGCGGCGTGTGCGAGCGCGTCGGCCACTACCGCCCGCTGTCGCCCGACTCCGCGCCGCACACGTAACTATCTCACACACACACGATGACGCAGCTTGTGACCAGTTACCAGTACCTACTCCCCACTCCACGGCATAGCTCGACCACTCTAATAGTCGTCGGCGACGATTATATCAGTCGTAACAGCGACGCGGCTATAGACGTCAGAAGTTGCTTGCTATTCTGTTTATCCAACCTATAAAGTTCAACTAAAAATCTAACCCTAATTATTCCGCTTTTTCATCCTAGTCGAACTGTACATTGCCTGGAAGGGAAATGGGAAGAAAATTAGTATTATGCCTCTTTGTCAGAGACTAATGTACGCACGTCGACTAATAAAGCTATACAAAACTAGTTTAATGCGGATTTCTCATTGTACGGGAAATCTATTCAAAAAAAGGGCCATGTTATACTGGAAATGTATAGCTTGATGTGTACACAGTGTGACAAAGTGGAATAATCCGAAAATGAATATCAATATTACCATTGTTCAATGTTCTGTGGGTTAGGGCTGATTCTCGGCCTCACCCAAAAAAATAATCTTGGGTTGGATAAATGGAATATTCTCATATTGTGACATCTATAGCCGTCGTGCGTGCAGTGTAGTATTTTTGATAATTTTGAACGTGTACCACGCATCATATTTGACTGACAGATAGACAAAGTAGGAATAAGTTATCCTGTTGATGAAATTTTAACGTTAATTTAATATTGTGCATCATTAAATAAGTAGTTATAACTTTAATACGGTTTCTAGTCTTTAAAATTAGTTTCCACAGGCAGAAAACCCTTAAACCATCCCTGCCCTTTTTAAATATAGTTCAAACGTTAAATCACTAGAATCTTTTCAACTTTCGTTATTCACCTAGTTTTTCCCTCTCATAAACTGCGTCATCATATTATTTTGCTCTATAGCACGTTTTGTCACTGACTGCTCGGCTTTCACGATTAAACCTTCGCTTGTTTCGTTTTTGTTCGTTTCGTTCATCGCTTGTGTCTCACCGCATCGTCATGTTCTAGGTTCGTTCACAGTGTTTTAGCCCTTTCATAATTATTTTACCTTTGGCATAAACTTTATGGTAATTAGAATAAAGGTCATTTTACTGCAAAATCAAGGGTAAAATGACAATGAAAGGAAAGTACCTGGCTTCAAGTATGACATGTCGAGGTTTGGAAAGAATTTAACACTAGTATGAGTGATAGCTGACACTCTAAAATCGGAAACTTTTTCAAATACTTGATGTGCTATATTTATGACCGGGTACTCTCATTTGTGCATATGTGACTTGTCTAATCTTTGATATGTTTCCATAAGTGATTATTTTTTTGTACATTTTGTTTTTATGGCATCTTGAACGCTTTTACAGATTTTCCACTGTAAATAATTTATATTTTAGTGAAAATATCTGTATTTATTAAATACAGATGTGATACTTTATACACTATCACTAATCTTTAAACAAAAACGAAGAAGTAACTTTTTAATAGAAATCGACAATAAATAAATAGTGTCAATTGACACTGAGTTTTGTGTATTGGATGGATTAGCCATCATAAACTTTATTTACACGAATTAAAATTCTAAATAGCGTTCAAGATGCAACTAATTGTGCTTAAAATTCATGTGCATGCTTTGAAGTGTATAATTATGCTGTTTTTGTTCTAACCTTTCTACTTTTAATGCTTTTGTTTTGACCATAAGCCAGAGCAAATATACAGCATTATTATGACCTCTTTCGACGACCAGAACGACCAACACAATAGAGATGTAGTAACTAAAATTTACCAAAAAGGTTGGTCATTCTAATCGTTTGTGTCCCTCTGTGTGGATTGTGTTATGTGTACATATCGTGAACGAATTCACATCTTACCATACAAACCATTCATGTACTACTTGGTAGAATTTGTGGGCCACAATTGGGAAGTACCAGTGATACTGCAATTTTTGCGATACGCAAGAGCGTATACGGCTGTCGTTTAAGGTGGAAGCGCCAGAGTAGGCCGCGAAAATTACATTTTCTTACATTTTTGCAATTTGCAGGTCAGTGTCAGGTTGTATGTTGATTAAAATATGATTTGCGACCGTTACAAATATGGCTTTACTTAGTTACAATCATGAAAATCATCAATACAACCCTTTAATTTCATTGAATCCCATTGAATATTTTTTTCATGAAAATGGGATTAAATGAACTTAGAGGGCTGTATTGATTATTTTAATGATTATAATTCTGTAAATAAGTACGTTTTACGGTCGCAAATCATGTTTTGTTCAATATACAGCCAGATACTGTCCTGCATATTGCAAAAAAAGTAAGAAACTATGAATTTCGCAGGCTACCCTAGCGCTTCACCCTTAAGGTTAGTTAACCTGATGCCGGTTTACTCTGACAAAATCTTCAGCACATTATCACGTCTGAAATTTGCCCTTTGAGAGTTTTCAGAATCAGTCTAAGAGCCAGATGTTCTGCCAAGTAGTGCCCTCTAACATGTCATTCGCTGTACATTGCTCGCTTTGCACAGTTTGGACGCATCACACACGCCACATACGGATTTTTTTAAACGCCTCATTGTTTTTTTTTTGTTTTTTTATATCTTTTTCTTCATAGAATGTTAACTTATAAGGCGTTTAGAAAATATGTTTTTAAATAATTTATTTGAATTATTGGGCTTTATGTTGTAACTAATTTGTAATTTTGATATTAATATAATCTAATGCTTTATGACATTAAAATTGCAGTTGCTTTCAAATTATAAGTGTTAATTTGTAATTAAAAAGCCTAACAGTTCAAATAAATAAAAATCTGTCCGTGGCTATGTTATCGTTCAAAGGCTTATATGGGTTTCTTACATTTTCAGGTGAATCAACATACTTGTGAGGTTGGCTCGTGGCCTCGCTGAGCTCTCCACACTTCTATAAATAAACCCTGCTTTCCCCACCCTACTGGCAAGGCTTGAACTCTAACACGGTGCCAGAAACACTTATAACCCTGAATCCTAGTGATGTTTACTGAACAAGTAGTGCTCTATGTGTGTCTAAAATGTGTAGATATTTAACAAGAATGAGCGGGTTGTGCCATTGCCGCGTGCCGACGGACTTAACGTACGGTTTGGATATAAAAACAAGTTTTTGTGATAATAATAGTGTGCTGAATGGACTTATACGTCGACGTATCGACGTAGTGGAGATATCGTTTCATTTCACCCGTTTACAAGCCGTCGAAGATATCGACATTAAATTCTATGGTCACAAGGTATGTTTCTCGTTATAACTCTTATGACTGATAAGTACATTTCTCGGTATTTTTTTAATTATAAGCTTTGGCCATTGTCATAGATATGTTTCAGTGAATAAACATTTTGTACTTTTTAAATGTCAAAGACTAAAATACAAGGAGGTTTATAGTGTAATCTGCCGAATTTTTAACAGACTGATATTATTACCGGTCAATCAGATGGTTAAAAACTTTTTTAAGATCAGTTCAGTTGAGGAATGGATTCTATTGATGATGGAGAAGCAATGTGACTCGCTTGAATAGTTTTGAATTAATAATGTCTGTTGAATTTATGTATTTAGGATTCATTATCAATGTGAAGTTAAATGGTGACGATTATTTTGTGTGTATGAATTGTGTGAGATTCATTTCTTATTTCACTTATCTTTGCTCCCCAGTTATAACCAATTTAGGGATATAAAGAGAGAAAACATTACTTTCATCTTAAAGTACAGCCAAACTGATGTGAATCCCGTGCAGGATGCAGGACGATATGCGCTCGCGCCGATTGTGGCAGCCAAGTCAGTTGACACATTCGGCGCGAAGGACATGTTCAAACTGGCGCGAATAGTCGCTTCCAAATTACTTCCAAATTGCGTCTCACATCTCTCGCGGGGTTCGCCTCGGTGTGACTAGAGCTTAACTGTTTCATATAATCGTCACTATTTCACTGTATTCTAGGCGTACCTAGTCAATGTCTTTGAAATGACTTGAAAATGTAAAAAAATTAAGGAACCAATTTCTAGGTGCTCTTTCTTTTAATAATTTGAGAATAAAAAAAATCATCTTGGTTAACCGGCTTCATAGTTAACGGAAATATTGAAGAGAAATCGTCTGTTTGTTCATACATTGTACCATAAACGTCAGCTTCACTTATTTATAAGTATTTTTATTGATAAAGAACTACAATATGCCGTGAGTGCGAGGCAGATTTTCCCACCATTTCGACTAAGTCCATTAACGGACAGTTTTTTTTATGTTTTTTTGTATACTTTCGAAAGATCTCACTAACTGCCGTCATAAATGTCAAAATTTGTTAGGCTTGACGTGACTTCTGTGGGATTTTTATGGGTCAATAAATATTGCTCCTTATCCCATAAACAAATTAATAAAAAAAGAATGGGATACATGGATAAAACGCCATGAAAAAGCACTCAATCCTTTAGTCTCTGTTAGGGTCTAAAACCACTCAATTTCCCAGTATTCTCCAAAATACAAATGAAATAATTTCGAATAAAAAGTGCAATAAAAATCCCACAGAAGACACTTTGTTAGTAGAAAAAAAAACTTCCAAAAAACAAGTTTGATACTTGACACAATTTTATGAACGGAACTGAAGGCCTAGTAACCTTAAATTTTGACCCTCGGCTTGTCCGTTATCTGAACATAGATTAAATATAATACATTTTATATTCTACCTAATAATACAAGTTTATCTTATTTATTTCCCTACACGTTGCACTATTTCTATAGTGTCGTTAACAATATAATATAACTGGCTGATGAGAGAAAGAAACAAATACCATATTCATTGCTGCAAGTTTCGTTAAAGCTGGTGGTCACTTGAAAGAGTACAAATGAATGCAAGTACTAGGTCTTCTCAGAGAATGGTTCTCCACGCTAAGTGCGAGAGAGACAACACGATTTTCGTGCGTCCGTATGATTTGATGCGACTTTTCAATGCCTACAAAAAAAAATATAGAGCAGGTGACAGCACCTCTATACAAACAAAAAACTATAGATAGATTCAGATTCAGATTCATTTATTTGCCTGAAGTATGGTATTTTAGAGATTTTATAACATTCACAATAGTTCTTCAGATAGCAAGAATCGACATCACCAATAATTCAGTGTCAAACACAATCTCAATGATGAAAATATTTCAATATTGAGATTTTGAAAATACGGAAAGTAGGTATGCACAGCGACCAATTACTTATACAAAACTAGTTTATGCAGATCTCTCATTGTATTGGAAATCTATACAAAACGAGGCCATATTATACTGGAAATGTATAGCTTGATGTGTCGCAGTGTGTACCGTCAAGCATAGCAAAATTTTATCAATTCAGAATTGTAAAGTTCTAAATGGCTAGCTTGGACAGACTGGAAAGTAATATCAGCCAAAAGCCTTTATTAATCTCAAAGTATCTGTTTAACATTTAAATTTAAATTGCTTAGTTGAGTTTGTAGGCATTGAAAGTGCTAGAAAATTCAGTAATGCCTGGAATATTCGAACTGAGTTGCTGAAATGCAATGTGTTTTTGCAATTGAAGTATGTTTACTAATAACAACAAATGATAGGAACTATGGATGGAGAGATTTACCTTCTGGAATCCTATGCCAGTTGTGAACCGGAAGGAAGTAAAGAATAACTGAATAAATATCAATGTTGAATAATAATTGTGATTTTGTATGATGTCTCAACTTTAGTCTTAAAGACCCTCTTACTAATTGACTTCACAATATTGATGGGCCCCATTTCGAGAAATAGGGAAACACCCTTAATGGTAAACAATATGACGCATTTTGTTTGCATTTATGGGTATAAGGGTGTTACCACACCAATCGATCGATCGTCGATTGAGGCTATCGATCGATGGTAGAATGGATAAGTCGACGTCGATCAGAACAGTTTCTACTACAATTCGTTCGATAGTGGTAATTTCTATCATCGATCGATTGGTGATCGACGATCGATCGATTGGTGTGGTAATATCCTAAAAGATCAAATAATATCGGAAAACAGTAAGTCCCTTCCTTTACCACAAAAAAAAAATAGACCCAGGTATCCTTGTAAAAAGTTTTTTTTTTTCATAACTCTATGATTCCAAGAAAGTCAAGTCTCCTTCCTTAGACGAGAGTTACAGACGATATCTGTACCTTAAAAAGTTGGATGAAAAGCCGATGTTTTTTATTTAATTGTAAATATTATTGTTACGATACATTAGTGTTTAAACGAGATCTGTTTTTAAATAAGTAGGTTGTAACACAACCTAGCGCCTTTAAAAAAAAGTTTTATCAATTTGACAAAAGCATATTGAGCGTTGTCTATGGCTGGTCCATTTGCAATGGAGAGAAATTAAAAATGTCTAATACAGGTGTTAGTTTCGTTCTGTTATTTTAATTAATAGCTTTTCCACTTTTTTATATTTCACGTAATTAACAGCTACCTGCAAATTCATCAATCAAAATTAACGGTTTTTTTTAAGATGATTTTCTAGAAAAATAAATGTAAAGCTAGATTGAAATAAAAGGACAAAAATAACACCATTTCTCGTTTATGTTTCTATGACGTTTAGGAGAGTTCACGGTTATTGTGATATAGGGCTTCGTAGGCGGACGGCGGCTCAAACCTTAGCTACGGAGTGGGAGCCCCACGGGCCGTCCCACAGGAATCTGCGCTTGCTACAATTTTTGTTATGTCCCGAAGTAATACTAAAGTTTTGAGCCGCCCCGATGTTGTTATGACGACGGGTTTATCGTAAATGCCAGGAAATTGGTGTGAGGAGAATGAGGATGATGATGGAGCGATGGGAAAGGGAAACGGATGGACATTTATTGCCTAGACTAGGTTTAATATTACCCATGGTACTTGTTGTATGGTTCATTGCGATGACGTGTGCAGACTGGGAATGTTCCACTTGTCCGCAGTTCTATCTTGACGGAGTTATGGCCTATAAGGGTAATCGGAAAAGGAGGATGAGAATGTGAGCAAGGATGGCATTTTGGACAAACTCGCTGAAGTTTTAGTAGTACGTAAGCAATGGTTAATGTAGTTAGGTTAGATCGTGTCTAGATAGGATTAAATAACGTCATAGAAACGAACAGAGCTGCAGGAGTTCGATAATGACAAAAAAAATTTTTTTTTTTTTTGGTTCTTTTAGGCATTACGATTTTAATTTCTTAATACGGCTAAGACGGAGTCACATGAAGCTTCCAGTTTAAAAACGTTTTTATTAAGTGTCATGAATTTGTTTTTTTTTTCATTAATTAGTTCGTAATTTTTTAATTGTATCGCTTCAGATTTCTAGTTATCTGTTAAGTATATTGTATTTGGCTCAGTAGTTTTTTTTTATTCTGAAATTTCTATGCGTCATTTTAACTTCCGATTTGTAAATAAGGATGGTGAAATTCTAAATTACTGTTTTTTACAATATTATGTTTTGTGCTAAATTTTATATAAGCAGCGAATTACAATCTATTTGGCGTCCGGAGGTTAATATACGCGTATATATCATCAAGTACAAATTTAGGAGTCGTTAGTTTGATCCGTCTTACACAGACGGAGGACTAAGTCATTAACTTATTCTCCAAAAAAATATTTTTTAATGGAAACATTTGAATAAACAGCCACCTCTAGTATTAAAATTACCCCCATTCCAGGAAAGTGGTAGACGTTCGAATTTTTTTAATTGTATTCGCACGAAAATTCGTTATCGGTTAACCGCTCGACCTCCCCTCTCCCTTCATCAAAGGTTTAGCTTTAAAGATTGTTGTTTGCCTTATAAAAAAATGTGATCTTATGAGGATTATACTTAAAGGATGTCGCTGTATGTTGCGGACGTAGGCAGCGTTTGAACTACATGGAACAGATTTTGTAACTTGTTCCTTCGAATCGATATCGTAGTACGATCCGGCTCGAAGGACCAATACGAAACGCAGTCACACAACTGTCGTTCAATTCTCACTCAAATCTAATTCAAAATGACTTCTTTTTCTACGAACTTGAGCATAATATACACTGTCATTTAAAACCCTGCTATATTTTCAACAGGCCAAAATGTCAGTATATATTATACCTCAATACTGAATTCAAACGCGCCTACGTCCGCAACAAGTATGAAAGAATAATGCCTTGTTTGTATAATGAATATGGTAACATATAAAAAGAATAATGAATTATCTAATATAATAAGACTTTGACAATGTTCGATAGGCTCAGTAAAGATGACTGTCAATTGGATACAGAGGCGAAAAGGGCTTTATTGGTTAGAAAGTTGGTTAACTAGCATTCATGTTGCGACTAGACGCAAGTATTTTTGTCCTGCAACAATTTCTGATCTGTAAATGAATATAAATTGTATTAATTCATAAAAGCATGTTTCTATTGCCATAATCATAAGTGTAACGTTGTTTCTGTATACCGTACTGTGATAGTCGCAACGTGAATGGCGTCTTTAGTATATGCGCTAGTTAGCAAGCGACATGTTCTTCGAATGATTATGAAAACGACTGTCACGGATAAATGTCTAGTATTCTAATATAATGTTAATCAAATCTATGTTCGACAACTAAGACCTTATGGTTCTATATTGCAAATGCGACAAGTCGTAGCACTGGGGGCTTTTTGTGATCGATTTTCACTTTCACAGATACGAGTAAAGCCCTCTCCGCAAAAGAAACTAAAAGAATATAATTTTTTTATAAATCTTAAGAAATTCTTAGTTTCACAGTAAAGTAATACACTGTAAATTATTTCTTATCTTAGTAAAAAGATCTCATCACCTTATTTTTTTTTGTTTTGTCTTTTTATAATTATTTTGAGAAGCAGATTAGTTGATTTAAAGACAATCAATGTAAAATAAAACTTATGGATGTATATAATTACTTTGTTTTATTTAAAACTGATTAACACAACAACATACAGCTGGACCACCTTCAGAATCATCATCATCTACAGCCCGATTTCACCCACTGCTGGGTAATAGGCCTCTCTTTGTTTGTGCCAAGCTCCACGGTTTTGTGCCAGCCTCATCCAGGATATTCCCGCCGTGGCAACAATGTCGTCTGCCCATCTCGCCGCCGGACGACCAACACTTCTCATTCCATTTCTTGGACGCCACTCGGTCTCAGCTTTACTCCACCCGCCATCACTACGCCTTGCTATGGACCACCTTAGAACAGGTTCATTCGTCGACCAGCTTTTCCCATCTCCCTTCCAAACTACCCTTGATAAATAGCACAGAAGAGGAGCCTGGAAAACCAAGTCTGTAAGTATACTCGTATTGATTTTAATAGGGAAGGCAACTGTAAATCTAATGGCGCTAGTATAGCTTGTACCAAGCATCATAAATGGTTGAAAATCTGTCAATGTCATTTTATGTTTCAAAATAGCTTGGCCTCGTTGGTCAGATTGGGACTAAGCTATGGACACGCCATCTACAATCAGCTTTGACCTGTCTTCCCCATTGTTCAATTTCCTGCGCGTGCAATTGACTGTCATTTAAACTTTATGTCAATCTTCATCCATTTGCGCACTTGTCATTTACACATACTACCAACAGTAAGTGACGCCGAAATCAAACACTACAATTTGTGTTAATTTTTGCATTTCATTCGGTATCTTTTAGGGTTGAACCTCAACTAGCAACAAGAGTCGTAGATAAGGCGCAACCTTTACTCGCAAGTGAAACGTCTGAACACAAATTCTAGCGAGACTGCCTCGTTGGTTTAGTGGTTACAAATGCGACTGCTGAAGTGCTGAACAAAAGGTCCTGGGTTCGATTCCAGAGTCGGGCAAAGTGTTATTGAGTTTTTCCATCAGGAATTTCGCAGTAACAGCCACAGAGTCTGGATTTGTGCCCGGTTGATGGCAATAGGGTCGCATCCTATTACATGGGACTTTAACATAACTGGCGAAATGTGGGTGTACTATCGGGTACACCTTTGCCTTACCCTTCGGGGATTACAGGCGTGATGTTATGTTTTATGTTAACGTGGAATAAAATAATGAACATTCTCTGGAGTGAAGCGTCTGGTATTAGTTTAAGATAGCACTCTCATGTGGTATAAACAGTCAACTAAAAATAAAACAAACCAACTTATAAAAACGTGTTTATTAAGTCACGATACACAAAATACTCATTGTAATTCTTACAATCTAGATACGTAGTACATTATAATTAGTCAAACACCCTGCCGAATATGTTGGTTCATATCAAAATACATAATATATGCAACAAATCTATATTTTTGTAACAAGCTTTGCATTTGAAAATATAATTATTGTAGTGCTCGAATCACTTGACACTTTATTTATAAACGTGAACAAGCCTTGCAAGAAAACATTATGTTGTGCTAGATTAGGCCCTCGATCGCACAGGTGATGTTTTGTCGTGCACTTGATTTTCGACCCACGGTATTGACCGGACCATTGAGAATCTAACAACGCATCCTAGCTCGTCAAAGGAGCACACTGTTAGCTTTTTTGGCTTAATACCGAGAGTTGAAAATCCAGTACCGTCAGTTTAGAAAATCGGGTTTGCTAAGGGTGTTACCACGCCAATCGTTCGATGGTAGAAATGACGATCGATCAATTGGTGTAGTAGAAACTGTCGATCGACGTCGACTTATCCATTCTACCTTCGATCGATTGGTGTGGTAACTGAGACAGTGCCCTCGCTAGCCACGTATTGCTGAGGGCGAGGTTTCGCGGACTTTGTTCAATTATTCGTCCGTTCACGGGCGTCAACCTCTCCACCGCTCCGGCACCGTCTCAATGGGCTTACTGACGCGAATCGGTTGAGCCGATCAGAAAGTCAGTGCTTTACGTCCGTCCATGCAATTAAAGACTTCGTTTGCTACGTTTCAGTTCCACGCGACTCGACATCATGTCGGACTACTCGCATTGAATGCTTCGACATAACGACTTTCTGACCGGCTCAAGCCGATGCCGTGTAGTCACTCTCATAAATGGTAGGCCTGGAAATTTAGTAAATTGCTTTAGTTTTAAACACGAAATCCATATTGTAACATGCTATTCAGCTGTACACGTTTGCCAGCAGATATGTCTGAGTATGTTTTCAATAAACTATGTTTGCTGAATTTTAAACAAAGAACACGAAGAATTCTGTAACACTACAGTTTGAAATAAAAAGTCGCAATACATTCATTTTTTGAGTTTTTTTTCCGTGGGGGCACGGGAATCTCCCCTGGATTTGTTTTTTTTTATAATGTGCCAGCAGAGCGGGAAAAGTCATAAATATTTTGCGGAAAAGAGGTTTGAATATTACCTGCCGAGCTGTCCGCCATTTATATTATTTTCAAAATAGTAGTCACACATAAAACCAGTATAATAGCTGGCATCAATACAAACAAGTATTGTATGAGACAAAATCTTCTAAAGCGTCCCATTTACTAAATACAAGCTATCAAAGTTGTCCTGAATTAATTAAAAAACTGTTTTGGTCATTCAAACCACATCATGATAGGCGCCATCTGTGAATAGACTTCAGTAGCTTTTAACTCGGAAACGTGACGCTTAAAAAATGGCGGACGAAAAGGTAGGGCAAAATATTCAAACCCCTTAAAACTAGATACGTACAATTCTAACGATTCACGAACGAGTGTCCGAATATCCAATTTTGCGTCACTTGCCGGCGATTTTTATAGAACAAACTTTTGCATATTTGACAGGAAGTATAGTATTTTCTGGCTTAAAAGTCTTAAATTTTTTATAATTGATAGTCAATAACAATGTTGGTTCAATTCAAAATCATTAGTGAATACAACGCTTAAGTTTAATTTATTCTAGTATAAAAATAACATAATTTTCATTTCAATTTAGTTGAGAAATGTAATTCTTTTACAGTACCTACTCTTCATTCCTAGGATGGAACTTTCAATGAAAAACCATTATTTTGTCAATCAACCCTAGGAACTGGTGAGTTATCTGTACGATAGGTACACCTCTGCCTAACCCCTGGCGGACCACAGATGTCACAGTCGCCCCAAAATGTTTATAAAGGGTTACATTGACGATTCAATCAATTACTATCAGTTGACATCAAACTCTTCTTCCATTAGGCAACAGCCTTCGTCCAAAATCATCCCAGCGACTTTCATCGCCATCGATTCTCCAAGCATCATTGCCAGTACTGTCAACCAATGACACTACGTCTTCACCATCCAATGGTAAGACCACAACTAAATCGCGCCTCTCCCCCTACCCCTGCCTCTAAAACCCCCTCTGCCCCTAGGCCGAGCGCCCTTGTTGGTATTAGGAGGGCTCTTAGGCCGCAGCGCCTCTATCCTCTCGGTGCAGCCAGTGCTCTCTCGACCTTCATTGAAGTAGGACGCGTAGAGTTCTGCGTTGAAGTTTGAGTTGGTGAGCTCATGGCCGATGGTCACCCAGCCAGGTCGGATTGTGGAGTCGCGCCCGAAGAGGTGGATTCTGGAAGGAAATAAACAGAATAGTTTATAGTCGCTAAAGAAATAACTTTAATAACTGGAATATCTCACGAGATTTTGAAACGATGACTCGAAACTTTAAAATGGTAACTACTCAATCCAATTCATTTAATCAATCACATAATTTATAGAAGATAGAATTAAGAACAATTTTGGTAATTCAAACCACATCAACGAAAAATGAAAAATGGTGATTCATCATCATTATAAACTACCGGCTCTTTGCCGAAGTTTCTTTGGGTCGACGTAACACGTGTTTTTCGTTCGTCACTATAAAATTATAAAAATAAGAAAACAAGTTACCTTCTCCTCCCCAAACAAAAATGCTCCATGATATGGAATATCTCGATAGGCTTCTCACTGCTCCCAAACTCAGGATCCTCAGATATGATCAGGTCGATGTCCACATTGGCATGGATGAAGTCTCCGTCCACAGACCGTCTAACAGTACCCTTGATTCCCATGAGACAGTGCTCCTTAGTCCTTTGGAAGACCGCGTTATGCTCCAGGTTCTTGGAGTGTCCAGGGTTCTTGATGTTGGTTTTAATCCAGCATATGTCCTCGCAACGACGGAAGCCCCATTTTTTCAGGCATTCTCTGCCCATGTCTAAACCTGAAGGATATATACAGGGTGAATTTTTCAAGTGGGCATGGATGGCCAACTCCGAAACTATGAGGAATAGCGAAAAATACTTAAAGGAGTTCGAGCCAGATTTTGACGAAAACTAAAACTGTATCGTTGGATTTTTGAAAAACATATATTCCTAGTCAAGAATCGAGTCGATTTTGAACAAAAAACACACGATGTATTACACCTTTCGATAGTGTCGCTAATAAGGATCTTAGGAAGTAATGATATACTTCTAAAGAAGTCGTCAATGGGGCCGTCTCCGTCGTAAAGAAGTGAAGTAATCATCATCATTCTCCTGCCCTTACCCCAGTTTATTTGGGATTGGTGCAGCTTGTCTTCTACCACAATTCTCTCTTAGTCTCATCATTTCAGTATTCACCTCCTTTTAGCCATATCATCTGTCACACAGTCCATCTATCATTCCTTTGATCTTTCCATACTCTTATTTTAGCCATCCACATAAACTCCAAACTTTCCTTGGTCCTTCCTTATCGTGTGGTTAGTTCGTAACCTGGTGTCAAAGTTTTTATGCCGCCCATGGGCCTCTGACTTGGCTTTACATGCCGTCAAGAAATATCTCTCAGGCATGCTGGTTTCCTCACGATGTTTTCCTTCACCGAAAAGCAAGTGATAATTATACTATACGCACATGAATCCGAAAAATCAGAGGTGCGTGCCTTGGTAGTCTTGGTACTAACAAAGGGAAGTTTTATAAACAATAAATAAATTAAGTCCAGTAGTTAAATGCCTTACCTTCAGAGCTACCACACCACAAGAATATAAAGGAGCGAGCTTGAGCGATCTGCTGCAGATCTAGCGCCAGTACATCCTGCCAGCGCCAGCCCGACCCTAGGGGCGGCTCCACCAGGATCACGTCGAATTTGTTGCCCATCTGCTTCAGGTCAAATGTCTGGAAACATGGTTAATGAATCAAGTAAATGCTATGGAAGAATGTTATTTAGAAAGGAAATCTTCACATGAGCAGTTTACTCTACCATTCTGCTTTGTCACAGCCGTCACAGGCTCACAGTATGAGTAGTAGCTAGTAGCTACCTATTTTCTGAAGCTTGTGTAGACTGTAGATAGATTAGATATAGGACAAAAACAATAATTCATCAAAAAATGAACCAATAGCCAATGTAGGGTTGCTGTTGGTGAAATTAAAGCCTGATTGACTTGTTGATATTTTATTGGCAACTTGCTTAGTATAATTTTACAACAGTTACAATAATGTATATATCAGGCAACCCTAAGTGGAGGGTTGAAAGGGACTGTGTAGCTATCGCCTTTCAGACCTCCCCTAGCTGTCTAGTTCCTGAAGACTGCTAGGCTATCGAAGCAGAACCTAGGTTTACTAAGAATCAGAGCTGGATGTGTGGGTACCGAGCTCAGAACCTCTAGCTACTATCTAGCCTCTAGCTATTCATCAAGAAACTAAGTTTTTAGGATTAATGAGAATGTAAGATGGGACTTTAGGTTGAACATGAACACTGAACTAATACAGAAAAGTGGTGATCAAATAAGTCATGATATCAAACAAGCTATCTATGTATTTCATAGATAATTGGAACTGCGTTCTTCGTTTTTTCAAAACAAATGAAAAAATTATTTTCTCTGCGATTTTGCAGTAATTATAGTATCTGCACTACAATATGGATAGTGTTGACATAGTCTTATCTTGTTTTGGTTTCAGAGCTATAATTTACCTTTAGATCACATTTCAAATACATAGGCGGAGTTGCCGTCTGTGCGATCAGATCATCCTTCAGCTTGATAAGCTCCCTTAACTTGGGGTACTCCTCAAAACGGTCAGCGAGGCCGACATCACGGATGAAGTTCTGTGGTCTCTGGCCGGTGTCCACGAAGTGCTGGCAGTAGTCATTGTGTGGGTTCGAAGATTGGGTACCCTGGTGAATTAAATTGATTGTAACTAAGATATTTTTTTTATGTTTCGGTAAATCAGATCTATAAGAGTTGTCCATGTTGGATTTTTTAAGATTAATAATTGGACATTGTTTAATTGAAAAGATAAAATAATAATTTAGAGTTGTGCACTGGAAGTTATGAATTTTGTTTAATTTCTAATTTAATCAAGTAGCTTAGTTTAACAGTTCATAATACGGCTCTCTGACCCAAAGTGGCTTTAAATAGCACTCTCCGATGACAGCTTTCTTAGTATGTGATTTTTGTAATAAATAAACTAACAATGAGTTTAAAGTACCAATTACAATTTTCAAATAGCATTAAGCACGTAAATGATAAAGCAATATAACATACTTTCAAGAAAGTCGAGGAATCCTTGTAAACCAGTTCATCAGGTTGATCTTTAGTTATTGGCTTGTCACTCCCTTCATGTTCTACCCCAGGAACCGCCTGCTTCTTCGCGGGCACATCCAATGTAGCCCCCAGAGCATGTCTCAGCTCACTCACACTTGATACGCCAAGCTAAAATTAAAACAACACATCTATCATATTCGATTCTATATGACTTAGTATAGATTTTAGGTTATGTCATAAACAATTTTCAAGTTATTTACGGTTTGCGCCAACAACTTCTTCCTTTTTTGCGATCGTTCTCGCAATTCTTTTAGTTTTTCACTCATTATCGTTTTTTAAACTAATTAATTTTCAATTCTGAAATGCAAGCTATCGAAATTATAAACAACTTGGCGGTGACAAGAAAGTGATCGTGCAGAAACTTAGAAAATGAAATTAACTGAAAAAATATGCTGAAGCATCTAAATAATTTTTTAATATAATTTAATGGACTTTATTGTAAATTATTTTAGTCATAATTATAATTGAAAATGATGAAACCAATGCTGAATGAATGTTGAAAACCAAGAATTGTATTTCTAAACGAAAATTAAGAAACTTTACTATTGTAGTCCGCCATTTTGCCAAGTTCCTCACATCTTCGGTAGTATAGTGGTAAGTATCCCCGCCTGTCACGCGGGAGACCGGGGTTCGATTCCCCGCCGGAGAGAATCTTTTTGTATTTTGAAATCGTAATTTTTACGACTAAAATATTATTCGTAAAATACCTTAATGGATTTTAGTAAATAGACTGTGAGGTACTAGTGTTATTATAGTGGGACAACTTAGTTTTGTTATTTTGTGACACTGGCAGTGAGCAGTGGCTGTTCTTGGCGTTATTTTTATTAACATAATACGGCCCGTCCGGAACCTTCCGGCACCGTCATTGCGATCAGTTTCTTGTTCTGGACATATTTGGGAACCTTTGAGTTACCTACCTTACCTACGGAGATATTGGAAGTTCCAACATGCTCACAAGTTTTTTCAAAATACAACTTTTTAATGTTATAACTTTACTTTAAATACCTCTATAGCCCCTGTACTATTTAATGCATCCAATAAGCACAATGTTTTAAGTGCGTTACATTGAAACCTACTATAAACCGTGATTTTTCACACCAAAAACATAATTAGTTGTCCCAGCAATAACAGAAGTTTATAAAAAATAAATGTTTTTTTGTTGCGTTCGATATTTTTGCGGGTTTTTTTTTATTTATATCATATAACTTAAGCATAAAGTCATTGGTGTACCAGATCAGCTCTAGTTTTTTATTTATTAGGCTATGTGTAGGGTATATACTTGGGCTAATTGGGTATTACATGTTTAGTGTAAATATGAAACTAAGGCAGAGGAATTAATTGCCCGGGTAAGGTTTAGAATCGCGTCCTCCGAATTGGGAGGTGTGTGAGGTGGGAGAGGAAGGGGGGGGAGTTGTAGTGTCACCCCCCACATCCCCCCCCTGCCGGAGGCGAATAGTTTTTTTTTTATGAATTTTTAAAAACTCAATTTGGTGTTATGTTTGCTTATTTTTTAAATTAAATTTTTGACATTATAAACCTGATTTACAGGGGAGAGAGTTGAGTTAGTTGTTGCCAGTCAACGTGGCGAAGTCGAGGGAAGCCCGGTCGCCGGGCTACTTCTGAATGGTTTACAAAAAAAATAACCACGAAGGGGATGGCGGGGTCTAATCGCTCGCTTCGCTCGCTCACTCGACCCCGCCATCCCCTTCTAACCTAACCTGTCCGAGTCGGGGTGCCCCAGGTCCCAAGCTCGCTTCGCTCGCTCTTGCACTCAATGAAACACGAAACACACTTTAATTTATAAACATAATTTATAGCTTCCACCATTTAAAAAAAGTGTCTTTTCAATATTTCATTCAAAATCATATTATATTTATTCATAATAATATTTATTACGCATTTTGAGATGATTTTGACAGATGTAACGTCAAAAACGTTAGACTTTAGTTAAATTTTCATTCTGTTTCACGTTTAGTTAGTGATTTACCAATATTTTTAGAAAATAATTTTAAATATTTCCGGCAGCTAAAATCGCATGGGGGCGCTTCAGATAAACCCCCTTGACCCCCCCACAGTGACAGAATCCTCGAATTCAGAGGACGCGATTCTAAACCCAACCCAATTGCCCAGCAATGGGATCATACCAGGCTAGGTAAGTTATATAAGTTTTATATAGATATTCATTTGAAATAATGATCAAAAATGTTTTTTTACTTTTCTTGATACTCCTACTTGATGTAAAACATAAACTCGCGTTTTATTTTTGTACTTACCAGTATTTTTAACGATTTGGTAGAATAGGTACTTATGTGATTTCCATATTTTTTTTTATAAATAATTAAAAAAACAAAAATGCTGCTACGAACAGAATTGTTCTATTTCATTGAAATTTCGAACCATAATTGAAAAAAAAGTTGTGCTAATTTCCAAGCACTGTTAATTTTTGGTTATTCCTTTTGTTACAAGGCGATCCTAAAACCACTCATATCAAGAGCAACAAAAACACTGTAAACTAGATTTTTGCAGTTATTTAGTTTGATGCACAGAATGCTTGGTTGACAGCTTCGTGAATGGTCTGTTTACACCTTGTACCTATATTAGAGGTAATAAAGGACTTTGAGAAAAAGAAGTTGAAGGATTTATAACACCTTTATTTTTAATTTCGTGGTTTCGTGTACATAATAAGATGGAGGCGCTCGTGGCTTAATAATAGCAGCCGCTCGGGTCAATCTTTAGGTTAAGCCGTGCTTGCCTAGGTTGGTATGTGGATGGGTGACCACCCACTACATATCGAGTTTCCTCCGTGCCTCTGAAAGCACGTTAAGCCGTTGGTCCCGGGTTTCATTTGTAGATCTTTGACAGTCGTTAGGTAGTCGATGGCCCAAAAAGTTTAACAACCAGTCTTACCAAGGGGTATCATGTTACCCAGTACTAACTGGGTTGTGGAGGCAGATAGGCAGTCGCTCCATGTAAAATACTGGTATGCAGCTGCATCCGGTTAGACTGGAAGCCGACCCCAATATAGTTGGGAAAAGGCTGGGCAGATGATGCTTTCGTGTACATAACCTATTATACTTACTTACCAATATGGCCTACCTTCACTTATACTATAACAACTACCCAACTTTTTACCTATAATTCGAACATTTTTGTCGTAGTTACAAGATATTACTTAAACTTTAATTCATTATGGGTAGCTTAAATTAAATTAATCATAAATAATCACAATAGAAATGTTCTTATTTACTTTCTGCGTAGTAGGTTATCACATAACAGTCACTTACATTACATACAGAACCTACCTACAATATAATTATTAACAAGCTTTGTCATTCATCACACTTACCTACTTAGCAAAAACAAAAAGTAGGGTCACTAATTATTAAATAAATAAGCAAATTACCAACATCTAGGTATTCCTACCTTCTCTTACTTCACTCTGCGTTATATACCTACACCTTATAAAAAAAACAGTTTTCATTTTACCCAACCTAAGTTTTATATAACAGGTACTAATATAAATGTCTCCTCATTGCCAAGTAGCTTTTCGAAATCGACTGTTGTACCCCTATGATGATTGACAGATGGACTCCTGTCATTATTGACAGCTGTGCTCCTGTCATTATTGACAGCTGTGCTCCTGTCATAATTGACAGCGCTACCCTGAACTTCTGTGCTGTTGGAGCACCTCTCCTTGATGACGCAGAGACCATTGTTGTCCCGTAGCAGCCCTATCCTGCAGTAGCAGCCGAGCACACAGTAGCGAGGTCGCTGACAGACGCCATCACAGCGAAGTTCGCAGCCGAAGAGGCACACGTATTCCTCGTTGGGGTTGGTGCATTTTTCTGAAAAATAAATGAGAGAAGCAGGACCTTAAAATCTAAATAGTGTACATATTAGCTTTTGCAGTGTTTAAAACGAAAAAAGACACAAACACATAATTAAGTATATTATACTCTATCTATCAGGCAGAAGATTGCTAATAAAAAAAGAAAGGAAGAGCTAAAACTTCCATGGTAGTGTAGTTGTACTGGTACAATGCATTGTACTGGTACAATGGTTTTTCAATGACTGATTCTCGCCTATGCTGTGGCAAAGAGAACTAGTTATATGTAACTCGTGCATAAATCCGCTTAGCATTAGCGAAGAAAACATACTTTTTTTTATGAAATCCGTAGACAGTACCCTCGTCACTTTTTAATATCTTATGGGAATATTAGAAAAGATGGCCAATTCAATGCTAGGGCCTAGGAACTGCCAATTAGAGAGATCTACCACCTACTTACTTAAAACATATTTTCACAAGACTTTTCAAAGCATTCTATGATGATAAAAAACGAAGAAATTCCTCCTTGTAATAAGGTGTCGACTCCTGCTCACTCAAAAAGGAAAAAAAATGCTAGAAGGTGGCACGTGTTTTAATTTGAACGACGGCGAAGTACCATTCACAAGTCGGGGAGCATCCTACGCTACGTTTACCATTCAAGAGTTTACAGAATAGGAGATCTTGTCTCGTTAATGCATGCCCCGTTTTTGGGTCGTACTTTTTAAAAGCCTCTTTTCGTGTCACACATTTTTTTCTTTCTTACTAAATGTTTTGTCCCGTATTTCGAAATACTTCAGGATCTTAAGCTCCAAGTAACACCCGAAAATCTTGAACATTTAAGGGATTAAAAACATTTCTGTTCTTGTTCAAAGAAATTTACAGATTTCGTCAGCTACAAGTTTGTTTTTAAGAAGGTAATTTTATGTCCAATTCTTTTTAAATTGACAATTTTAACAAGCTTTGATAAAACTGGAACATTACCAAACGCATTTTTTCCAATATCAGATCATTTATGAAGGATTGAGTTTGAAACTGAATCAATTTAAACTGGGGATCGAATGTTGTTAACTAGTAAGGTATAATAAGGTTGCCCAAAGAGCATAAGCCATGCAATCCAAATGGTAGTCGAATAAAAAGCTTATAATTTCGGAAACAAAGCCCCAATTCTCGGATTTGGTTTTCAACAAAATAAGTGTATAAAAATTTACGAGTGCCACCGAACATGGGTTGCCTCTCAAGCCACTTATTAACAATTTTATGAGCTGACTGTCGGTAACTTTCTCGTCTCGTTTTATCCCTAAAACAATTGAGGCATAAACTGTGGGAGTTAGCATTGAATCATCGTTATTTCGGGACAGATCGCTTGATTGTGCCCTTTTCTGTATATTTTATAGCGGACTCTTTCCCGTTTCTTGGGTCTTGGTTGTTTAGTATTGAACTATTCTTTGTGGTTATGGAAGCAAATATCTTTCAGAATTCTGAGATCTTCATCGATTTCAAAACTTACACTCAGATGATTATGACCCTTATTGTAATCTAATTCTAGTATGAAAACAGTACGAAAAAGAAGTTAATTGAATGTCTAATCAGAATGAATTCTAATTTCTGAATGCTTCAATCCCGCGCCATATTAAGGCCCGGCCCCTAAGGCCCCTTGTCATCAAAATATAACGTCGATGTGGAACATCCCCATTCATAACCTCTACTGTCATACCTCTCTCATAGATCAGCTGTAACATTGTGTCGGCCATGTTATCATGTGGGTGCAGTATTTATGTGACAAGTGTGAACTTGGCTCTATTCTGCGTACGCGCATCTATCATGCCCTTATGTCTGGGTGCTGGGCCACTCTTGATCTTGAACTTTGGGTTTATTTCTAACTTTTTGGTTTTTACATTCTGTTAGCTAGTTTTGTATTCAAAAAGCGAAATGTTTGAGAATTTTATAAAAGTCAAAACCTCAAAGTTAAGTAAATTTTGTTCGAAATTAAACGTTCTGGGGTTTTCGATCATCAATCCGCTATTGTCTATTCATCACTATCTCCATGTGGTAATGAACGAATGCATTTGAAAGTTCATGGGCATATTCAGTCCATTGCTTAACTTCCTATAAAGTATAAAGGGTGTAAAAAGACCCTTAACGAAGCCGAAAAGCACTTATTCTCCCCGTCAATGCGATCATTTTTTTGTTCTAGACCATACCTGGGAACCTTCTAGTTACTGAGGGGTCAAAGTTCCGACTTTTTCATAAGTTTTTTTTTTTAAATACATGTTTTTAAATGATTTTTACTTTAATCATGTACATCACTCCACGACCCCTCTACTATTCAATCCATCTATCAGCACAATGTTCTGAGTGATATACATTGAGTCCTACCATAACACGTGATTTTTCACCTCAAAAAAAAAAGTCGTTTCCCAGCAATTTTTTTTGCGTAAAGTTACTTAGTTTGATGTACAGAATGCTTGGTTGACGGCTTCGTGAAGGGTCCGTTTACACCCCGTATGTCCTATCTAGACTGCTTTTATATAATGTGGTTGACTATATGTTGTTTCTTAATTGTTTTCAAGATATACATTCTTACCTGGATAGCAATCCTTCACATCGACACAGCGTCCACTATGATGCCTCAGCAACGGAGGGCGGCACAGGCATCCCCTGACGCAGACCTTGTTGGGACAATTTGGGGATGGGTCGGAACAGCTGGGCTCGCACCATCCGCATGAGAAGTATTCCTCATCAGGGGCACAGTCTTCCACTGAGGGGTCGTGGTGGGATGGCTGGGAGTCATAGATTACTACACCGAACATAGGGTGAACTTGGACCAGAGTTGGAATTTCTGGGTTAATACTTAGATGACCTGCAAAAAGAATGAAGGTTGATTGGAGTATGCCTGACTTGTCGTAGTCGGCAAAGAATTTGTTTATTTTATTCATTCAGGAGTCGGGAAGGTTAGGTCAGATAGGCAGTCGCTCCATGTAAAATACTGGTTTACAATAAGCTGGAAGCTGACCCCAACATAGTTGGAAAACAGCTAGGCAGATGGTGGTTGACGGAGTCAGGAAGGTAACTTGAGGTAGCCCTAGCGAATTCTGTTAAATTGTGCCATTACCTTCTTGTGAAAGCATTCTATCATTTCCACTTTGAGTGTTGATTGCGTTCTCGACATATTCATTTTTCTTAGAACCTGAGAAATGGATTCATTGTTTGTTTGAGAGGCCTAAATATTCTTAATAAGTAACTGTTATGGTGCGATTCCGCCAAAATTGTGCGCGAACTTTTGTGCAGCACATTTGATCGCGAACATTTTTTACAGCACAAAGTGTTCGCGTACTGAGTTGACAGATTATAAGTTTCCACCGGCAAAGCTGTGCGTAACTTTTGTTCGCGCACAGTGCAGCACATTTGTAAACGAACATGTTAGAACGAGAGTCCATGACCAAAATGTTTGCCTCTTCGTTTTACGACCAAACCGTATAAAAGCGATAGATTTGGTTATTTTTATTCCAAAAATACTAATTTCGAGTTATCGATAGATTTTAAATACCGAAAACACAATTTTTAACAAACCATTATGAGAAAATTTTGAATAGAATGGAATATAATTTCTCTTTATTCGAGTATCAATGACTCAAAAACTGTTAGTAAAACTTCGACTATGTTAGTAAGCACTGATAAAAACAAATCAACGCAATAAATAACGGAAAAAAAATACTATAACATGCCATCTGAAACTTTTTTTACTCGGTAAACCGATGAGTGAAGGTAGGTCTCCTAAACCACTAAGGGGGCTACTAAAACGAGAACACGAACAGCGAGTGCTTGTACGCTGACGCGACTCCACCGCTTGCGTATGCGCGCACAAAAGTTCGCAGTTGTGCGCGAACATTGCGGTAAACACACGCACATTTGTTTCATGTCCACCGAAAGAAGAAGAAAGAGCATTTGTGCCGCACACTGGTGGAATCGCATCTTAGGGAACACAAATTATATATTTGTGATAGTGTATACCATGCATTTTCTCTTGATAACACGTATCTACATTTCTTAAAGATTTTAAGAGGTAACATAAAAAAAAAACTGCTGTTTTATATTTTTATTTACCATGAGTCGACCAGCTCAGAAAACTACGAAGTCGGTAACACTACTTGGTTTTGCAGTTAAATATTCTAATGTGGTAAAACCCGTAAAATTGTTCATTACCTTCTTGTAAAATAATTCTTTCTTGAGTATTGTTAGCTTTATTCTCGACATTTTCATTATTCTTAGGACCTGAGAAAAGTATAATTCATTATTGGATTAAGAGGCCTTAACACATTCTTAGTAAGAAACTGTAAAGGAATACTTACACAGGATAGATTAACCTAAATTGTGTTTTTTTGACAGTGTACTATTCTGTCAAGAAAGTACCGGGAAAAGATCAATAATACACAAAATGTTAGTTATTCATCCAAAGTTATTTTATCGCCTTCAAAGTATGCTCCTTCAGAAACGATACACTTACGCCAACGAATAATCCAATCATTAAAACGTTTTAAACGCTTTTTCCGGAATTGAGTTCAGTTCTCGCCGCGAATTCTCCTGAATGTCTTCTACCAAATAAAAACGGGTACCACGAAGTGGTAAATAATTTGGAACAATAAACAAATCATCCATTCCCGATACTTTTTTGACTGAATGTATACATTGCAGTTTCTGTTGTTAACACAATTCTCCATTTCTTCACGTATCTCCATCTTTTATGAGGAAGATATCTTCTTACTTACTAACTACTTACATGGTGTCGAAATATTCAGAAAACTACGAAGTCGCTACTTCATACTTAGTTATGCAGTGAAATATTTTTTTACATACTTATTTGGTCTAGTGGTCGCAAGCACGACTGCTGAGCATGAAGTCGTGGGTTCGATTCCCAGGTTGGGCATAGTCTTCTTCTTCTTAGCGTGTCGATGGCAAAAAGTTCAGATGTTATGTTTAGCCCAAAACTCAGCCACGCGGACCCATGGGCATAGTGCTATTGCTTTATTACATAGTACTTAATCTTAAACTAAACTGCTGAAATGTGGGTGTACTATTAGGTACATCTCTGCCTTACCCTTCGTCGGGGATTAGAAGCGTGATGTTATGTTATGTATGTTATTTTACTTTTTATGAGCTGTCAAAACACGATTCCCCCATAGATTTATGTGGCAATAGCAACATGTGAAGTTATTACTTGGCCATATTATAATAAGTTTATTTGTGACACTCAATGACTCGACTATTAATCGGGTTTTCAGGCCTAAATTAAAGTGTTTTGTTGGAGAGGTCGTCTCTTGATATTATTAGTTAAATGAACTTCTCTTGTTGCCATATGTCAACGCTAGTCTCTGATAGGTTATGGTGTCAACTACCCAATCGGTATTACACACGCGGAGTCGCGGATTGCCGCAGTTGGGAAGGGAGCTTGAGGTAGCCGTGGCAAGATCTGATAAAATGGTTCCATTACCTTCTTGCGAAATCGTTCCATTTTGCGTGTTGACTGCTTTGTTCTCGACATATTTATAATTCATAGGACCTGAGAAAAGGATTCATTATTTCATTAAAGGCCTGAATATTCTTAATAAGTCATTGTTGGGGACTACTTCACATGATAACTTCACGTGGAAACGCCAGGGTAGCCCCTGAAATTCAAATTTTCTTACAATTTTTTTTTTACTTTTTGCTATTTGCCGGTCTATGTCCGGTTGTGTGTTGAACAAAATATGATTTGCGGCCGTAATACGCATGTATTACAGAATTACAATAATTAAAACATCAATATAATCCCTTTCAGTTCATTAAATCCCAATGAATGACTATTTCATGAAAAAAACCTATTTAGTTAAATATACATACAGCCTGACACAGGTCGGCAAATTGCAAAAAATCTAAGAAAATTTGAATTTTGCGGGCTACGATATACAAGTTGTTAATTTGTGACTGTATGTATACTACTGAAAATAAGAATCTTAGTGCATTTTTTGTTGTTCACTCTTCTGTCCATTTCTTCAAGCTTCTATGATGAAGATATCTTCTTACTTAGCATGGTGACGCTAGGTAACTATAACTAAGTTATGCAGTGAAATTATATTTTTCATACTCTGGTCTTTTACTATGTCAGTATATATCTTGTTCCAAGCAACTCTACTTAACTCTACTGAGTTGATTATTTTTTTGCGATTTTGATGGTGATAGTCCCATGGAGAAGGAGTGTTATGGTCTGAATCACACCCTGAAATATTACCACACCTTCCTGGTACACGCTATACAGGATGGAAGGGACGCCGACGCAAAAACGGTTACCACGTATTCAGTTCATCATTCTGAACCTCCCTTTATAAAGGGTGTAAACAGACCCTTAACGAAGCCGAAAGGCACTTGTTCTCCTCGTCATTGTGATATTTTTTTTGTTCTGGACCATACCTGGGAACCTTCTAGTTACGGAGATATTGGGGGTCAAAGTTCCAATTTTTTCACAAGTTTTTTTTTAAATATTACTTTTTAAGGTTCTAACTTTACTCCAATTACCTCCATGGTCCGTTTACTATTCAAAGCATCCATCAGCAATAAGTTTTGAGCGCATTATATTGAGTTTTACCATAAAATGTGATATTTGACCCCAAAAAAAAATTTCGTTTCCCAGCAAATTTTTTTGCGTAAAGTTACTTAGTTTGATGTACAGAATGCTTGGTTGACGGCTTGGTGAAGGGTCTGTTTACTCATCGTAGAAAAGTTTCGTCGGTTATTAAAAAAAAATCAGCTGTTCCATACAATTTGACTGTGTAGGTTTTGCACTTTTGTAAGACACAGCTGTTTTTTTCTTTAATAACCGATGAAAAATTTCTGTATACATTGCATCTTCTTCCGTTATTATCTTTATGCAAGTTATCGATAACATGTTATGATGATTTAACATATTACTTACTAACTGTGCCCGCGGCTTCGCTCACGTGAGCGCATATTCTTTTGGCATTATCAGGGAACATTACATGGAAACGTGAAGTCGTAGTATATTCCTAATATCCTCTTCAAAATAATCTACAGGGTGTAAACAGACCCTTCACGAAGCCTTCAACTAAGCATTCTGTACATCAACCTAAGTGACTCTACGCAAAAATTATTGCTGGGAAACGACTTTTTTTTTTGGTGTGAAAAATCACATTTCACGGTAAAACTCAATGTTACGCACTCAAAACTTAGTGCTGATGGATGCTTTGAATAGTTAACGGGTCATGGAGTTAATTAAAGTAAAGTTAAAATCTTAAAAAGTGGTTTTAAAAAAAAAACTTGGGAAAAAACTTTGACCTTCAATATCTCCAGAACCTGTGGTTTCCCAGGTATTGTTTAGAAGAAAAAAATGATCCTAATGATGGGCAGAATATGTGGTTTTCGTTTTCGTTAAGGGTCTTCTTACACCCTTTATATGCAAGTTATCGATACCCTGTTCTATAATATTACTTATATTGTTCATTATTCAACTAGTTTTTATACTGATTGAGGCGTGTATTAATTGAGTAGGAAGGCGATGACCAGCGGTGTGGAACTCATTATGCAATATTGTGCTTGTTATATCAGTTGCTAATTGTGATAATTATTAGTGAATGTGTATTGATTTTATCTGTGTGATATTGAGTTGAAAAGAGAGTCCATGAAGAGCTTTGTTCTGTTTGTCAGTAAGTATAAGATCACCTATTTGTCTACCAAGCCACTTCAACAACAACAGGTTACAATCACAATCACCAGATGGTGATTAAGGTGGAACCGCCAGGGTAGCCAAGGAATTTGCAAGTCAGTGTCAGGCTGTATGTTGAACAAAATATGATTCGCGATCGTAACACGTAAGTATTTACAGAATTATAGTAATTAAAATCATCAATACAACCCTCTTTGAATGACTATTTCATGAAAAAGTCATTCAATGGGATGAAATGAATATCTAGGGTTGTATTGATGATTAAATTCTGTAAAGCCATATTCGTTACGGTCGCCAAACGTAAGAAAAAATTAATTTCGCGGACTAGCTAAGCGCAACCTCCTTAGAACTATAGGTAACCCTTGAGGTCCTTTCACTTAAGGAGGACCATAATGTTTGTCTTTCAGTTGAAAGCAATTTGCTGCATTCTTAGGCTAGTGCAAGAGTTTCAGTTACTGCAGTTTCTAAATTGGGTAGCAAAGTCTTAAATCCCTTTTTCTTAAAAGAGAATTATGTGCCATTTATTAAAGCTCTTGTAGTTTTGTAGGTGTGAGTTAGGTAGGAAGGAGAAGAGAGAAGAAACCAGGAAATATTTAGTTAAACAATTTTATTTTTGTTTTTCTTAATAAATATCTTAACACTATTTAAATAAATACTAAATTAAGAACAGCCAAAATCATAGTTCAACATCGTTGATTTCAGTTTTATATAAATTGACATGGTAACAAATTCATAGAAGTGCAAAACTAGCTACATAAAGAACATTGAATTATAGAAAGAACACTCGTGCAGTAATTTAGTTAAAATTATGGAAACCTTTTTTCAATTTAACCCGGTTTTCACAACGATAAAGATAAACGAAGAGAATGTCTAATACATACATACTTTTTCGGTAATTTTGTACAAAATAATGGACAGACCGTGTGTGTTATCACAATAGAAATAGATTCAAAACACAATGAACTGGCAAGAAGGACACATAACACTACATTCGATCATCAAAAAACAATAAGTGAAGAATGATTATGAAAAACACAACAAACAAACTACTAGACGTAAACGTCCACCAATTTGAAACTGAAGAAAAATCTCACCAACGTAATTTCAGCAATTATACTTAAAAGTTTATGACTTTTTTATATCCAAAAAAATCCAAGCAATCGTTTCAAGTTGATGCCAAATCGTTGGTGTAACTTCCGTTGTATCTTACTTACGCAATCTTGAATAAACATCATTTAGAAAATCCCAATTACCTTTAGGACATTCTTCTAGCCTGACACATTGTCCGTTCGGGGCCTTAACGTACCCCTCGTCGCAGTAGCAACCCTCTACGCAGGGTGAAGGGACCAGGGGTTCAGGGTCACTACAGGTCTTCTCTTGTGTCTCGCATTGCTTATAGACCTGGTGTTCCCCACAGATCATATCCTGATTCGTGGTGTTTGGGGCTGGAACTGCTGGAAGTACTGTAGGTGTACAAGGTCAAATTGAGTTGAGTAGAGACATTTCACGGATGTGATGGGTATCCATAGTAAAAATGTGGGTATGTACTACAAGTTGTGACGAAGTCAGAGCAGAGGGTCTATACGGGGTGTAAACAGACCCTTCACCAAGCCGTCAACCAAGCCTTCTGTACATCAAACTAAGTAACTTTACGCAAAAAATTTTGCTGGGAAACGAAATTTTTTTTTGGGGTCAAAAATCACATTTTACGGTAAAACTCAGTATAATGCGCTCAAAACTTATTACTGATGGATGCTTTGAATGTAAACGGACCATCGAGGTAATTGGAGTAAAGTTAGAACCTTAAAAAGTAGTATTTAAAAAAAACCTTGTGAAAAAATTGGAACTTTGACCCCCAATATCTCCGTAACTAGAAGGTTCCCAGGTATGGTCCAGAACAAAAAAAATATCACAATGACGAGGAGAACAAGTGCCTTTCGGCTTCGTTAAGGGTCTCTTTACACCCTTTAGAAGTGGCAATCGCTTTCCAATTATCCAAATTAGTATTTCTACAATGATTTTCATCAGGATTGTCATAGGCTTTTCTTCGGTAGCCTTAGTCAAGCCGATACATTTTTATTTTTTCGTCACCTTAATTGCTAATAGAATGCCATGTTGGATACGTCCCCTTCGCTGGTAGAACAGTTGCTCGAAATAAAGAGGTTAGTTTATTTTTCTTTTTGCTCTTCAATAGATCATATCGATCGATACCCTTCACGTCTTTTAAGTTTCACCATTTAAGGAACAGTATAAATGCCACTACAATATTTATGGTTTACAAGAATCGCCTTTTCGAAAGTGATAGTTAGAGAAAGTATTAAATGTAAAAAGAAGATTATAGAAAAGGCTAAAGAATGACATTCTTCTACGTTGAAAATTAGCAGAAAGTGAAGAAACCGTGCGCACAGCTTGAAGGTAGAAGATGGAGAGAAGCGTAGGTCTTCGGCAAGAAAGCAGCTTAGCTCACTAAAGCTAATATTTGATATCTGTAAATAAAAATATTTTGAAGTTTAACAAAAAAATAAAAACAAAGAAGTTGAAAAGGAAGAAATAGGAATAAAACTGTCTGATTTTAACTAATAACTCTCTCGGACATTTCCGCAAGATTTTGTTCTTCTAAATAAAACAAATAGTGGTTGCCTTGACCTCGTAATGTCTGCAATAGGAAGTAAGTCAAGATCACATCTCGAGATAACTCGAGCCTGTTTGACTTTTGATTTCATATGTGCAAATGGACAAATGTTTTAATTAGCATGTCCACTTCGGGGCTTTAATCTCTCCCATTTCTTCGTTGACATTCCAGTCCCTTTTGGCTGGAATTTTTAGAACTAAGACATCTAGACACCTATACTATAGAAAATTTTCAGCAGATATTAAAAAAAAGCTTATAAAAATCTGAAGTTTCCTACAAAAGAGCAATGCCTACACGGCTTAAATGTGTGGAACAGCTGATTTTTCACTAAAACTTACATTGATTTATTATTTACTGTCTGCCTTTCGTCCAAAAACGAAAGATTTTTGCTTTCGAACATAACAAATGAGCCAACCTTTTTTTCTTTTTTTTTGGGATGGGAAATCATCAAATAACCTCCTCCCGCTCTGGGTGGAGTGGGAGGGAGTGTCAGACTTTTACTGACTAAAACCCATCCATGTTCCTTCTTTGCCTTTTGTGTTCCAGGGCCGCGGTATCTCTTTCGAACAGTCCCGCAGCCCAAATGAGCCAACCTTTGTGGTAGACTTTTGTTAGTTGAAGTTTAGCTCTTTATGAGCCATGTTCTATGTTTAGAGCTGTGTTGCTGTGTTCTGGTTTGAAGCATTTGGTCAGATGGGTGGGTCCCCGTGTACCTAATGTTGGCAGTTACATGAGCCATTTTAGCTTAAAGGCTGCCTCGTTGGACGCTAGCGCAACTGCTGAGTGTGAAGACCTGGATTCGTTTCCCAGGCCGGCAAAGTGTTATCCCACCAGGAACTTCTCAGTAGCAGCCACAGAGTCTGGATATGTGCCTGGTTAATGATAATTGGCTCACCCCATTACTTAAATGTGGCACATGGGTGTACTATGAGGTACACCGTGCCTTATCCTTAAGGGATTATAGGCGTGATGATATGTTAATAAATAACAAGTAAATTGAAGAGGACTTACTGTTGGAGCATTTGTCCGGGGTAACACAACTGCGATCCGTATCCCTCAACAGCCCAGTCTTACAGAAGCATCCCCTGGCACATTGAGCTGGACAGTAAGGGTTACGGTTGACACATGTCCTGTTGCAGGGCTCGCAGAACCTGTACTCTTCGTTTTCTGGACACCTGCCACCGTTGAGCCGAGGTTCTGTTGTATCTTGCTTGAAGGCTGCTTCTGAGGGACAAAAAAGCTTTTATTGGATAACCATCCTCCTCTTCCCGTTTTAATAGATGAAGATGGCTTTTGACCGCCTCGTTGGTCTAGTGTTCGCAAGTGCGACTGTGGAACATGAGGTCCCAGGTTCGATTCCCTAATGCAAATTGATATTGGGTTTTTCCTTCGGGGATTTCTTAGTAGCAGCCACAGTTAGGATTTCTGCCCAGTTGATGGCAAAAGGTTCGCCCTCTTTTATAAGGGACTTAAAAATATTGGTCAAATGTGTTACAGGTCTGCCAACTTTTCGGAGATTATATGTTTAGGCTTGATGTTATATTATTTACACCAGTTGTACTCAATCAATCTGACGATGAACCGAGTTGTCAAAGTGTTATTTTTTCCATAATAAAATTGATTTAACTTTGTGAGTACGGTATAAAGTTTTGGACACCCGCTGAGGATAATAACATAAATATTTTGGCTTATCATGACATTTGTAGAAATTGAAGATATTATTAATCAAGCTGCTGCTGTTTTACCAAATAAATAAATTACTACATAAGCTGTTCAAATACCACAAAAAATCTAAATTATAATTCGTATAAAGTCATTTGTTTTGCGTGTTTGTTTTAACGATATTTACCTGTTTTAATTAATTACGTCGTTATTTTCTTGTATATATTGCTACTAACAGTTGCGACTTTTTGCTCATTATACACATATTTTATCCATTTGAAAAATTGGAGAATCCTCTTTTCAACTCACTGATAGGTGGGCACGCGGATAGGTCCACGCAGAGTCCGTCATCGTTCCGGACCTGTCCCTCCTCGCAGTAGCAGCCGGTCCGGCACACGGCGGCACAGTTCGGCGCCGGGTCGCTGCACGTCTTTTGACAGCCTCCGCACACCAGGAACCGCTCGTTGGCGCGGCACAAGCCTATTGGGGCTAGAATAAAGAATATATTGTTAATTTCATTATCATAGCTAGCCTATTGATGTTTCCACCGCTGGAACACAGTCGTGTTTCACAAAATAATTCAACGACGAATGATTTTAATTAATAAAAAACCGGCCGAGTCGGATTCGCGCATCAACGGTTCCGTACCATCGCAGTAGGGGAGTCCCCTTTAATTTATTGTTTTTTGTAAAAGCAGCAACAGAAATACACATCCTGTGAAAATTTCAACTGTCTACCTATTACGGATCATGAGATACAATACAGTCAGCTGACAAACAGATGGACGGACAGATAGACAGTGGAGGCTTAGTAATAGGGGCCCTATTGGCTACCCTTCGGGTACGGAAACCTAAAAATAGACCAATAGTAGTTTGGTCCTTCGATCCGGATACCTACAGATGTCACCTGTGGTAAATCTTAGTTTTATTATGATATTAGGCTGTTGATTATGTTGTTGGGCCCTTTATAGAGAAAATTGGCGGCCATAGTCAAATCATCAATTTAGTCAGCAAAACTAATAACAAAACCTCTGCAAAATATCTAAAAGCAAAAGTATATTTCTTTGAATTGAAACTGGGTTCCAACGAAATATCATTCAGATACAACCAACTGACCTATAGTATTTTTTACATAGTCCGATTATGTATCATCAATTTTAAGACCATTGACAATTTAATTAGTAGATCTGGAGTGATGTGTCCTGCATCGATACCAAAGTCGATCAATCCGATTTAAGCGAGCCGTGCAATCGAGCGAATGTTTTTACGACCAGATCTTTATTTAGATACGACAAATTTATCGGCCACACTACTTGTATACGACTTTCTTTAGTTGTTAATTGATTTTTTTATTTGTTTTTGGATGCGCTGGGCTTCTTTTGTTTGTGGTCTTTATGTTACCAGTTGATTTTGTTCTTTGAGCGTTCTTTCATCATTTGTTGCTTTCATATAACGTAGGTTTCTCTTTGGATCTAAAAAAATCTAGATATGAGTAATCTTTGCTCCGGGCCACTTAAGATTCACTTAATAAGCAACTGCAGGTAAATTACTTTGAAGGCAATTTTCACAACAATTACCAGCAGTGAGCAATACCTGCAGCCAGTCGTACGAAACAAGAGTAAGGAACAAACAATCAGTTTCTACAGGAACAGTCCAACAGCAGCAGTGAAAAGCGATGTTTTTTTTTTGATAATGGCTTCTCACAGTTCAACCTATGAGGCTTTCTTTCTTCTGCTTAACTGGACTATCCTGTGGGTGCCTTTTTTTTAAATGGGAAATCATCAAATAACCCCCCCCCCCCGCTCTGGGCGGAGTCGAAAAAAATCAATTAACAACTAAAGAAAGTCGTATACAAGTATGTATACGACTTTCTTTAGTTGTTAATTGATTTTTTTATTTGTTTTTGGATGCGCTGGGCTTCTTTTGTTTGTGGTCTTTATGTTACCAGTTGATTTTGTTCTTTGAGCGTTCTTTCATCATTTGTTGCTTTCATATAACGTAGGTTTCTCTTTGGATCTAAAAAAATCTAGATATGAGTAATCTTTGCTCCGGGCCACTTAAGATTCACTTAATAAGCAACTGCAGGTAAATTACTTTGAAGGCAATTTTCACAACAATTACCAGCAGTGAGCAATACCTGCAGCCAGTCGTACGAAACAAGAGTAAGGAACAAACAATCAGTTTCTACAGGAACAGTCCAACAGCAGCAGTGAAAAGCGATGTTTTTTTTTGATAATGGCTTCTCACAGTTCAACCTATGAGGCTTTCTTTCTTCTGCTTAACTGGACTATCCTGTGGGTGCCTTTTTTTAAAATGGGAAATCATCAAATAACCCCCCCCCCCCCCGCTCTGGGCGGAGTCGGAGGGAGTTTCAGACTTTTACTGACTAAAACCCATCCATGTTCCTTCTTTGCCCTTTGTGATCCAGGGCTGCGGTATCTCTTTCGAACAGTCCCGCAGCCCCGGCAGGGGTGCCTTGAGTGTAAGGCTTCCAGCCAAGGATGACAAACTTAGAAACTAAGCGAAAAGGGATAAAAAAAGACGAAGATCTAAATTATCTGTTAATCTTGGTCAGCTGGAGCATGTCAATAGCTTAAAATCTATGCTAAAATCTATACCACACTAGACTTTCGAAGATGCCGAACACACGAGTAACCTAACTATCACCTGTCATCTCTCCACACGCATATCAAAATGAAATGCAATCAAACCACGCTTATCATTATCAGTAATCAAATAATCACAAAGTTCATCAATCATGGAGGTTTCACTTGTCGGGTCTGCATTTCTACCGGTCAGACAGCCATACATTCGTTTCATTAATCGCCATACAAGTTTACTAAACATATGATTGTTTGTCTGTGGACTGATTGACACTTACTGGTTTATAAAACAATGACTGGTTTGTGGATACTGAGAAATATAGTAGTCTTTTTGCGTTTTGTGTTAAAGGTAGGCTTTTAATTAGGAATTGGTGAGGTGGGTTTACTTTTTGTTGAAGTAGGTTAAAACTAAAAAAAAAATAGAAAAAATAATGTAGGTATGTTAAGTTTGATGTTATGGAGGAAAGACTCAAGATTCTGAATGTCTAGTTAGGTGTATTTTCAAACAATGTATATATGAATATTGATGTAAAATCCTCAAAATTACTGATGCTTAAACTAAAACATAAATACTTAAAACTCAAAGTGAAAGTTTTAACAACGTTGCCAAAGGTAATTAAACTTTTTATGTAGGTAAGTGTAAGCCCAAAATTAACTCGTATTCATTTAATTAACTTATAATCTAAATAACTGCAAGGGTATTAAACAGTTTACATCGACAGTAAACCTCAAAAGACTGCAATTGTTGGCGCGACTTCGTCCGCGTGGGTTACGTACATTTTCCATACAAACAAAATTCCCCCTTTTCACCCCCTTAAAGGTTAAATTTCCAAAAACCCCTTCTTAGTGCTCCCCTACATTATAATAGGAAGCCGTGTATAAAATTTCACATTCCTAGCCCCAGTAGTTTCGGCTGTACGTTGATATGTCAGTCAGTCAGTTCTCCTTTTATATATATAGAAGATAACTGCAAGGCTATTAAACAGTTTACATCGACAATAAACCTCAAAAGACTGCAATTGTGCATGTTTAATTTATTTTATTATCGATCAACTCGTTTTCAAGGAAACGGCTGTAAATAAAATGGTTGCAAAATAAATAAAGATATAAATATCCTGTCGATAATACTCCTTTTTATCTGTGTTGCCAGGGTAAACATAAAAACTCCGTTAAATAAGTTTTAGACCGAAGCACCATTTTATATATCAACCATTTTGCAACAAAAAAAAATACTCATCTGCCTAGCCTTTTCCGGATGCCTGAGTACCAGAGTGCCTATCTGATCTCCAAAACCAAGTTAGTACTGGATACTACGATACCCCTTGGTAAGACTGGTTGTCAGACTTTTGGGCCACTGACTACCTGTAACGACTGTCTAAGCTCTACAATTGACAGCCGGGACGACGGGGTTAACGTACTTTCCAAGGCACGGAGGAAACTCGGCCTGTAATGGGTGATCACCCATCCAAAGACAAACCTAGGCAACCGCAGCCTAACCTGAAGATTTACCAGAGCGATTGAAACAAAAGAATATATTAATTCCACAAAATCATCAAGGTTTATTTCCACCTCCATTTAATACACTTATGTAACTTATATTATTAGGGTCTATCTTTTTCTGCTCTGGAAAAATATTAAAACAATACTGTTTTAATGCATTAAAGGTACCAACTCAAAGAAAGCCTGCACAGGTGGCAATCGATATGAATGTGTTTCGGTTTTTTGCAAGGATTGACGTACCTATAAGGTTTTCGATAGCTTATGTCGCTGTGACGATAGCTTATGTCAGTCCCATACACTTGTGACTTTGCCGTTATTATAGCTGAGAAACTGATAGAATGTGACTCTGTTCGGGCCCTCAGGTAACAATAAAAAATTATTTATTGCATCAAACATGCTTTTGTTCAATGACCTGGCTTTAGCGGATAGCCGGTTCAAGTTAAATTCTGTTTTATTTTGCTTAAACGTGTGATTTAACGTTAAAACTAATTTGCATAACAAAGAACATTTCATTGGTGTTACGTGTAAACAAATATTAGAAATTAAAAAATATTTGAAAACTAACTGTTTTGCATATTTTCGATTTGATTCACACATCAGACATATTTATACGTCATCAAGTCATCAGTGAATCCCACTTTCTTTGCGATTATGACATTGATGACGTCATTCAATGGACCGGGATAAGGATTATATGACCTAACGGAACATTTTTGATAATTCAAAAATACTTTTTCCCCTTAAAACAAGGATGTAACCGTTTTATAATTAACTACCTGTTGCCTGCGACTTCGGTCGCGTGTATATATTGATGTATATGTGGGAGAAAAAAAAATTGCCTATGTCCTTCTCCAGCATATAATCTATCTCCTTGCTAAAATGTCATTACGATCCGATCAGCCGTTTAGTCGTGAAAAGGTAACAAACAAACAGAGTTACTTTCTAGTCATAATATTAGTATTATTTGGGTGTGAACAAAGTAGAAGAAATGAAATGAAGAAATACATTTTTCATTTCCATCCAAATACAGAGCAATGAGAACATGGTTTTAATTTCATAGAAAATGAAATTACTGTGGGTAATTAGACGTAATTCCGCTTCAGCTGCTTCCGGCCCGTCTTGTTTCCTGGCACATTTTCAGTTTAAGAAAAGTTAATAAAGACGATTTCTTTATGAAATATTTAGGAGAGTTAAGTAGTCAGTGTGCTCGAAATGGTGACTTAAAGCATCGTAAGGAAACCGGCATCTCTCGGAACCAGAAAGAAGAAGACTTGTGATATACATACACCAACATTACACCAATCGGTACTAGACCCGCGTGGAGCATTATGGCTTCGTTTTTATATTCAGGATGTATCTTTTACTTTTTATGGAGGGACGAATCGCATGTGACTAAAAGAGTGATGAATTTAAACGTTGATGGATGAAGAGGGAGAGGAAGACCAAAGAAACGATGGATGGATTGTGTGAGGAATGATATGAAAGATAAAGGAGTAAATGATAGCGTGACGGTTGACATAGGAGAATGGAAGAAAAAAACGTGTTGCGCCGACCCCAAGTAACATGGGATAAGGGCAGGAAGGTGATGGAACTTTTACTTTTTCTTTTGAGCATGACGTCCTGGTTTCGATTCCGGGGTCAGGCCAAATGTTATTCAATCAATCAATTCATTTAATCAAAATCAATAAATAAGTCAATTCGAGTTTCAGGTTTGGTTTTCATCAGGAATTTCTAAGTAGCAGCCACGGAGTCTGGATTCGTGCCCGGTTGATGGCAATAGGCTCGCCGCGTATCACAATGGGACTTAACCATAATTGGCGAAATGTGGACCGTGTACTTGTTAGGTACACCTCTGCCTAAACCTTCGGGGATTACAAGTCGTGTTGTTATGTTAGGCTAAAAAGAATCACAGTAGATACCGATTCAATATTTGGAAAATAATTCAAGAAGAAAAATATGGATTTATAATTTTTATATATTTCTTACTACATTTACTTCAGACTTTTAGCAGCATGGAAATAAAAATAAAAATATAATTGGTGGTCATCGTTCGAGAGGTATTTCGTCGGGCACAGCATCTTATTAAATTAAAACGTCTTTATGTGTGTTAAATTACGGGCATTTACGCGGTCCTTTTGGTACGAAACATAGAGGTTTTAATTAAGACTTTCGAGATAATAACATACCATCAACATGTACATTGTACAAACATGATGCATGGTCTGATGATGATGGTTTTGATGTATTTTGGGTTGACTTTAATCTTTTTGCTGCGGCAGAAAGTTCCTATTTCTTTTACTATGACCTACTGTCTCGATAATACTCATTTTATTAGCTATACTAATATAATGCGAATGTCTGTCTGTCTGTTTTTTTGTGTGTTTGTTAGGTACCTTTTCTCGTCTCAACGGACGATAACGGATAATAATATTGCACAAGTGTAGACTATGACTTGGCAACCCAATTTTTTTTTTTTTCAATTCCTAAGACATTCTCTTATCCCGATAGTACATTGTCCCTTACTATGACAAAATTATTGATCTCCACGCGAGATGAGCCGCGGGCAAAACCTTAAAAAAATTTGGGCATTATGGTAACCATAACCAAATGGTTATGTTTGGTTAGTTACGATTGTAAACGTAGGAAAACTGACAGAAACTGTTCTTTAAACAATCTTTCATTATTCACACACACAGGAAGTTCTGTTGCACAAGTTTACTTTGCAAGTTGACCTTTTGAGAGGATTATGTACTTCTTGCTGCAAGTCTTAGCGGGGCAGCCGGTAAGTGGTTTGAGAATAATTTACGTAAGAAAAGTACGTATAAAGGCATCGTGCTTTGAACTTGACCGCGCAAATTACTGTTTAACCTTGCGATCAGGTCTCCACAATAAAACTGAGTCATCATATTCATAATATAGTTCTTGGGATTTCTCTCTCATTAATGCAAAGACTTCTGACATTATCTTCATGTAAAATAGCTTGGATAATCCACGGTTACGAAATCTTTTAACGTCAATACTTTTTGAATGACTTGGGGAAATCCGCTATGATGGCAACACCGTGTTGCCGCATGGGGGAAATATGTGAGACAATTCATCATAAATAAACTATGCGAATGGTGTCATAAAGTTGTACTCGTATCCAGATTTTATCTTTGGATGCGACCTTCGATTGTATCTTGTATATTATGTTTCTAATGTTTCTCTGCATTCTACTTTACTGATTACTGCCTCGCTGGTCTGTGGTCGCAAGCACTAGATACTCTGAGGATGGGATCTTGGATTCGATTCCCAGGTCGGGGAAAGCCAGTCTAGGTTTTTCCAAAAGGAATTTTACAGTGGGAGACCGGAGTTCGGGATTGTGCCTGGTTGATGGCAATAGCGGACCTATTGCCCCCTTTTACATGAGAGTTATACACTACTGGCGGTTTGCCTCTCCCAAACCCTTTGCGGATTACAGGCGTGATGTTTTGGTATGTAATTATTAGTTTGTTAGACCTGAAACTTATTAAGTTAGGTACAAAAAATCATCTGTAATTTATGAAATTTTCAGAACGTTGTGTGTGTCGTTCCTGAAATGTCTTGATGCCCGTTTTCACAAATCTTAATACGAGTATTGATTAGTTTATATATTTCACTGACTATAAACAAAGCATAGTATAAGATTACCATCTACATGATATTATCTTCGATCAAAGAATGACGACACAGTAAGAAACCGTCGTGTTCAATAAATCTGACGTGTATTTTAAAATGCATTTATTCATATTTATGTAAAAGATCGTGACATGATACATGTAGGTACTAGTAGATACATATAATATATATGTATCCAAAGAGTTTTAGGTAATTGACTGACAAAAAATGGTCCAACAAGGATAATGTCATAGAGATCATGTTTTTTTCTGGTGTATCTTAATTCTTATTAATATTTAAATGCGAAAGTTTGTGAAGATAGATGGATGTTTGTTACTCTTTCACGCAAAAACTACTGAACGGATTTGGATGAAATTTGGCAAATAAATCATTTATAACCTGGAATAACACGTAAGAAACTTTTTTCCCGGTAGATGATCCCGTAGGACAGGTAGAACTTCATGCGAACGAAGCCGCGGGTACAAGCTAGTTTAGCATATTTTAGTTAGCTTTTTAATTATGTTTCCATTTTGAATTAGAAGTGCGATCACATTAATACAGTAAGTCTTGGATTCTAATTCATGGCATATTGATTGCTCACATTTCCAGGATGGGTCAGGACAAATGGGCCAGAATCGTCACACAGTGCGTGCCTGAAGACGGTCGTCGTCACCGAGGCAGGCCCAAGAAACGCTGGCGTGACGATTTGGACTCGTTCCTGCCTGATTGGCCAGACGAGGCAAAACACCGAGAGAGTTGGAAAAGAATGGGGGAGGCCTTTGCCCAGCAGTGGGACAGAATAGGCGAAAAAATAATTGATTGCTAGTCCAACGTGAAACCTACACCAGCCCTCTTGAGGCCATAATTATGCTGTTTGGGTGAGTTCCGCCTCTTCATCTGCCCAACTAAATGAATGGAGCATTTAATTTCATTCATGATTGTAGGTACCTACCGTAGTTTAGAGGTTGTTCATGATGATGAGTAGGTATGAAGATTCGTGATGATGTTCAGTCCATCAAGCATTTAGATTATACCTTCTGCCTACCAGTAGCGAAGAATGAATTTTCATAAGAGGTTAGCCGGAGTTCATATCTTAAATGTGATTATATTATTTGTCTATAGAATACTGACTGTGCCATTTTTTAAAGGGAATCCGGTAGGAACCGAGTTGTATGGAACCTTCGCCACTGCTGCCTATATTTTCTACGGCCGACAACAGCTGCATCATACAGAATTTGATGCAAAGGTCAAAGGGCTCACTAAATGTGTACGAAACCATTTTAACTTACTTAACTTACAGAATTACAACCATTAATTCGTTCTCTTTGACGGTAAAAAGCTCTTTGATTTAAATAAATTTCAATTTGCATAAAGTTAGTTAATCCAGTTAATCCAAAAAGCAATCCAGTAGAACATAAATAGCTGTACTGTTTATGTTCCACTGGATTGCTTTCATTGGTTAAGGAACTGTTTCAAAATTTCTGGTCCTTCGAGTCACGATAGTTTGGTCCTTCGGTTAGGATTGGTTTTTTAACATAGGTAATTAACAATATTTTTGTTGTGTTATTTATAAGTAAAACATTAAAATAGTTGAAGACAAAAATTAACTTTTTGGTCCTTTTGAAACGAAACCTAAACTTAATTTTTTTTAACACTTTAATTAATTTATGAATACCACATACCTTGCTCTCCGCGGACTACTGCGACGAAAAACAGACAAGCCACAATCACTCTAGCCTCCATTCTGACAGGCAGCCGCGGTTACACTGAGCGCCCTCCCGCGCCGATCGCTTATATGTTACACTTTATAGGAGGGAGATGCGCATGCGACTGTCGGCTTACTAAGATATTTTGATAATAATCTACATGTGTTTACCTAATTTTTGAGTCAAGGAAAGGTCTTTCTTTCAGGCGTTTCCTCGTATTATGAATGTCAACCATCGTGAGCAAAAATTCGAAGACACGCAGTGTGCCCTCGTACTGTATTATGATGGCCCAACCCCTGTCACAGAGAGCAGGGTGCTCTGTCCCAGCACTGGGAATCGGGGATCGTTAGGTATAAGCCGAGTATACTTAATGATATAGTTGCTGCCAGTTAAGATGGCAATGGCGGTCATTGACCCACCTACATTTATTAAAGTTCTTAACTTTGAAATCCACAAATAAGCCTGTTCATGTCTTGAATCGTCATCTATCGTGATCTTCAACATCTTTTCTAATGAAAAACGATACATGGTTCATTTGTTTTGGTTCGTACGAAGAGATATTATGGAAAGAGCAATGACCGCTATTGCCATCTTAACTGGCAGCAACTATAGTTAGGTTAGTTGAAAATTCTGCGACGTGCATGATAGGAAACCGCGCCCTGAAACTAAGTTTTAATTATTTCAACCAGAGCGATTATTTACTACGTTTTTTATTTTATTTGTGTTATAATTAAATTTTTCATGAATATTTGGATTCCGCTCTTAAATAGTTGTTCTTGTTTAGGTATCATCATCTGCCTAGGCGCCTAGCCTTTTCCCAACTATGTTGGGTTCGGCTTCCAGTCTAACCGGATGCAGCTGAATTTTACATAGAGCGACTGCCTATTTGACCTCCACAATTAAGGCCAAAACACACCGGATCCGTACACGTAGACGTGCACGTACCATAACGTTGTAATATATGGAACTTTATAGAGCCATGGCACACCGCTCACGTGACGTACACGTGTGCTTAGGCTACATGTCTCTATAAAGTTTAGTCACACAATAACCCTTGGTAAGACTGGTTGTCAGACTTTGGGCCACTGACTACCTATAATGTCTGTCGAAGATCTACAAATGAACAACGGACCAACGGCTTAATCTGCTTTCCGAGGCACGGAGCAAACTCGGTATGTAATGAGTGGTCACCCATCCACGGACCAACCATGTAGGCCAGCGCGGCTTAACCTACAGATCAACCCGAGCGGATGTTATTATTTAGCCACGAACACGCTCTTTATATTTTAAGTATAAATAATTAAAAACGATAGGCCTTGTTCAGAACAAATACAACAATAATAAAATAAAACAACAAGAAAAAGGCTTACATCATCTATAAGGTAATTGATTCTTTGATTTCAGTGACACAAATGGTACCAATACGGATGCTGTGGTTAATGAATGCTAATTAAATGAAACGAGATGAACTAGGATCCTCCAACGTCTAATTATAAATAAATAAGATGACGTATGTAAATGACTGGTGCTAACAATTAACAAGGAATCCTTTTCAAACTGGGTGTGTACTGTCAGTAGACTTTCTGATCCGATTTCGACATAGTCATTTTTCAATGAGTTTGAGGACCGGCTAAATAATAACAGCCGCTCTGATCTGTAGGTTAAGCCGCTTCAGGTTTGGCCGCGCTTGCCTAAATTGGTACGTGGATGGGTGACCACCCGTCACATAGTGAGTTTCCACCGTGCCTCGGAAAGCAAGTTAAGCCGTTGGTCCCGGCTGTCATTTGCAGATTTTTGACAGTCGTTACAGGTAGTCGGTGAGGCCTGCAAGGAGTATCGTATTACCCAGTATTAACTGGCTTGTAGAGGTTAGATAGGCATTCACTCCATGCAAAATACTTAAATTTAGCTGCATACGGTTAGACTGGAAGCCGACCCCAACACACTAGGGAAAAAGCTATGCGGATGATGATTTTTCAAAAATTTGATTCAGTGTAAGAATTGATTAATAGGGAATTTTTTATCTATTTCAAAACTGTTTCCTTAGGAACTTACTTTAATTTGAAGACAAAAGCGTGAGATAGTGAGATAGACAGCTGCCTAGTCAATTCTCAACTAAATTTAGGTCATCTTCCAGCATTATCAGATGTGGCTGAATGAATGAATTCACTGTCAGCATCTCTGTTTCCCGATCATTATAATCTGGTTCCGTTACAATCTCTTCAAAGTTCGAGTGAATTGGTTTCTTCTAGGCAAGCGTGCTCCTCCCTAGGCCGCATCATCGCTTCACATCAGGGGAGTTGAGGCCAAACGTAATCCTATTTAGTGTAAAAAAAAACTAGTACTTTGTATGGAGTGACTGGCTGTCTGACCCAATTACTGGGAACACGATATCCCTAGGTAAGACTAGTTGCCAGAGTTTCAGTCAGACCACCCGTAAGATCTACGAAAGATAGCCTGGCCCTGCAGTCTCGACAAATATTACGACAAAAATCGGTCGTTAAGCGAAATCGATGTCAAATTTCTTTAATAGATTGTCAACTTTATGCTTTCGAAATAAAGCAGAAAATCTATTAAAGGAATTCGACAACGATACGACTTAGCGACCGATTTTTGTCGCTATCTAATGTCGAGACTGCAGGGGCTGGTTACCAACTACTTAAGGAAAAAACAAAAGCCAATCTTGCATAAAAATACAATGACCACTTCCACTATCCTGGGAACCGTATTCAGAACTGCATATCCAGCAGCCACGATACAGCCATTGCTGCCAGTAACAAGCAAAAGGTATTTTTATTGAGCGTTTAACTTCACGATAGTATCTTCACGCTCTTTGCTTTCATGGAGCTTGTCGCGATCCAGCGCGAGGTGCATTGACACCGTCATTATTGTACTATAGTAACATAAACATCACGCGGTTCGGCAGAGACGTATAGCCACATTTCGCCAGTTGTGTTTTAGTTCCATGCAATAGGGGGCGGGTCCATTGCCATCAGTTGGGCACAAATTCAGCCTACGATTGCTACTGAGAAATTCCAAAGAAAAACCCAATATCATTTTGCCCGACCTGGGAATCGAACCCAAGTCCTCATAGTGAGCCTGCCGGAGCTGCGGCCCGCCGGGGCTGCGCGCCTGCCGGGGCTGCTTAACTGCCGGGGCTGCGGGATTGTCAGAAAGAGATACCGCGGCCCTGGAACACAAAGGGCAAAGAAGGAACATGTATGGGTTTTATTCCGCCCAGAGCGGGAGGGGTCATTTGATGATTTCCCATCCGAAAAAAAAGCCCTCATACTAACAATAGTGCTTACCGTCCATTACTAGAGCTACGCAATGAGACCGGGGAGTAGGTAAGTAGGTAGGCTATCTTATTGACGAAGTACTTTTTGTATCTGAATGAAAACGTTTGCCAGCAAGTTCCTCTGTATCTTGCGTGCGTTTACCAACACCTATCATACGGAAGCCAAGTAATCCATAATATTTTTGTACCTTGCGGGAATTGAAATGCCACACCGGCTCAGTACAGAACCAATCATGATTGTAAATATCATCTGTATACTCATCACCATTTCTAATGAGTATTATGAGTAAGAGGAATTCTGAAAGGGGCACCGGTGACTGAAAAGTACGATTGTCGTGGTATGGGCCTGTGATGCCGAGGAATAAAGAAAATGTCGCGAGGAAAGTTGTTGTGTGTGTTGTTGAAGTCGGTAGTGTAGAGGAAGATTAATTAATGATTCATAAAAGTAAAAACTAATATTACATTATACCTAACATATTTAAAAGGATTAAAGGGCGTCAAAAGGAAAAATGCCCTGAAGGCTGGCTACATTGCCACGTGGGATAGTAATGCTGATTCTTTGGCCAAAAATAGGCCCACCACTGGTCACGTGAAGAGTCGATCAACCGCTTGGCGATTTCCCGAAATACTAGGTGGTCGCGTGCCGCGCAATCCGGCCTGCACTGTTACTGCAAGAAATGCCATGGTGTCCGAGGCAGTCGACTGCTTCACCACATTGACAGCGATGTGGAGCCCCACAAGGAGCGCCCAAACGCAAACATGTGAGCCGGAAGGTTGAAGGTAGTGCCTGAAGTAATGATTGATGTGAAAGATGATCTGGCTAGAAGGGGGAACTACTGAATTGTAAACAACAATTATATGACGAGTAATAGAGAAGTATGGAAGAAGATGACATGCTGCGCCGACCCCAAATGGATTGGGATAAAAGTTAGAGAATGATGATGAATTATACATATACAAAAGTTTTGATAAGGGCAGGAGAATGAGCCTGAATGAGGATATTTACTCATCAAGTTTTGTTAAAAGATGTAACAAGACATTGTGGGCGAACACACGGCGTAATAACATGTCTAAACGATTCTTCGGTGACTACGGTTTGATCACAAATTGCCGGTGAAACATAACGTTTGTTTTTTTAATCGTGTTTTGAAGTAACGCCAGTTTATCATGATGTTATGTCAACGGTTTCGTCGGTCGTTATTGCTTCTTTTTTGTTATGTATTTGACAAAATCTTTGACTTCTCTCTCACAACACGATGTTGAGCAGTGATGTATTCAACGAGTGTTTCCCTAGCTGTATGAAACTTGAAGAACCTGTTCTTTTGTTGTGATTTTCAGGTAGACTTTATAAAGTTTACTATGTATCATCTCTTCAGCGCGAGGCACTCTTGGCTAAATAATAACAGCCGCTCGGGTTGATCTTCAGGTTAAGCCGCGCTTGCCTAGGTTGGTGCGTGGATGGGTGACCAACCATTATTTACCGAGTTTCCTCCTTGCCTTGGAAAGCACGGTAAGCCGTTGGTCCGGGCCGTCAATTGTTGATCTTTGACAGTTGTTATAGGTAGTCAGTGGCCCAAAACTCTAACAACCAGTCTTACCAAGGGGTATTACCACACTGCACCACACTATTATATAACCCAGTACTAACTGGGTTGTGGTTGTGGCGGTCAGAAAGGCAGTCGCTCCATGTAAAATACTGGTATTCAGCTGCATCCGGTTAGACTGGAAGTCGACCCCGACATAGTTGGGAAAAGGCTAGGCAGATGATGATTTATTCACTTCATTAGTTACTTACTTTACATAGTAGCTTACCTACCTGACTGGCAGAAGAGGCCACTAGGTTCTGGACTGCACCAGGTGGACCGCACCTGGTGAAGGCTTAGTAGTGAACGTCTTTCGCCTAAAATAATGGCAGGACAACATCACTCCGTTATTTACAGATAGTCTACCTAGGGAGGCACTTTAATTCAGGATCAAATCAAAGTGATTCAGTTTTTTTCAAGATAATGTGCATTCAGTTTTGCTAGGTTGAATTTACTCCACAAGAGCTAGCCTATTCTGACGGCATAGTATTTTGTCCACCAGTATAAGCTAGCCTCTTACTTTATTGAAATTCCTTAGGTATGACGCTGGACCAGCTCAAAGTCAGTGTTACCGTCTACGTGCGGCGACACACGTCACACACTCACAAGATCATGAGGGCATGGTCATAGTCACCATTACTGATGATGATGGTACCTATTATAAAATAATATTCTTATGGTTATAGGAAAACGCTGCCTCCGTACGTCACGGTTACGGGTATGACGTGAAACACGTACCACACAACCAGCACGCGTAGCATGACCACCGTAGACTGGTTTTGTCGACGGAAGAATCGACAAAATGACAGATTTCTTTTGTTGATCTGTCATTTTGTCGACTCTTCTGTCGACAAAACCCGTCTACGGTGGAAGAAGAGGTGTGTTATTCGAAACTCAGGACGTAGGACTTACCTGATCCACCATGATTTTGCTGCACAGCATTAGTACGGACTGTCTCCCAAAGGCCGGCGTGACGAGGGAGAATTTTTATCCGCGAACAATTTGCAACAACCAATGGCCGTCAACCAATAGATGTAAAAACAACACAACGACCAATGAACAGGAACTGTCGTTTCTATCCGGCGGACAAAAGTCCCTCGTCTGCGCAGGCCCTCATAGATAGATTGACTAGATATATTGTAGGTATCAATAATGCCGATAGATTGATACTTTACCCGTTATGTGTATGCAATCGCATGCCACAGGGTATCGGCATTCGGCACACATGTCGTTGAATTCCGCGAAGTTTTAGTTTATCATAATTATGACAGCTCCATTGCTTCGCGGGTAACCTCGGTTTTTACAAATAATATAATTCTTAGTCATTTACGAAGAAAAAGAAAGGATAATTTTAGGAATTTCCTCTTTTATTCTTCAAAATGGTGAAGGTTACCTACTTAGATAAGGCTTAAGAAAGTTCTCCTACCTTGTGAAAGGACACTGTGGGTTAATTACATAACATAACATCATACCTGTAATCTCGAAGAGAAAGGTAGGAGTGTAGGACACCCATCACTTTTCGCTAGTTATGTTTAAGTCCCATTTAATAAGGGGCAAGCCTATTGCCATCAACCGGGTTCAAATTCAGACTCAGGGATGGTACTGAGAAATTCCTGATGAATAAACAGTTGTCTCACATGCTCACTTATTCCAACAGTCGTTGGAATAAGTGAGCATGTGGACAGCGAGGCAGATGAAGATGAAAAAAATTATAAAAAACTAGCTTATGCCCGCGGCTTCGCCCGCATGGAGTTCGGTAATATCCCTCGGGATCGCACTATCGGAATAAAAAGTATTCTATATGTTATTCTGATATATAAGCTACTAGCTGACCCGCGCAACTTCATCTGCGTCACATAAGAGAGGGTTAGAGGGTGTGTGTCAATTCTAAAGGAGCACATCACCCACATAATGAAAATGCGAGCGCGGTACCTGACCATTATTATTTTGCTGCGGAATTATTTTAAAACTGTGATATCTCGGATCTCCTAAGATATTCATTAGAATCAAATGATGTTAGAGCAATTTCGTTCTAAATTAAATACTCTTGTGATGAATAACGTATTTATTTGGATAAGGATAATTACCATGTTTACAAAAACACCTTTGCAAAAATAACGCATATTTTTTTAAGAATATTGAGAACCATAAAAAAGGTTATAGTGAGTGAGTAAGTTAAAAGATATACATATGCTATCACGGACTTTTTTTAGAACTTTTAAAAGGAACAATTCATGCATGATTCGTCGACACGATTCGTCCGCTGCGTAACTTTAACCGTTTACGCAGCGGACGCAACGGAAGCTCTCAAAAGGAATAAATTGTCCGCGTTTTTTATTTTGTGTGCAATCCAGAATAAGAATCACTAAACTATTCTTATTATGTTTTTCCAAATAAGGGCTGCCCTCGACAGCCTTTACGTCTTCATCCTCAGACACTCGATGACAGCCATAGCCCAGCTAGATCTACAGTTCTCATCAAGGTGCATGAAATGAGCCCGAACACGATATAGATGCTGTAAACTTTTGAGGTCCTATTGCAGCTGCCCTCCGCTCCATCGTCAGACCTTCGATGAAAGTCATACTCCAGCTAATTCTAAAGTTCTCATCAAGGTGTATGAAATGAGCCCAAACACGATTTTTAGGGTGCCGTAGCCGAATGGCAAAAAACGGAACCCTTATAGATTCGTCTTGTCTGTCTGTCCGTCTGAATGTCACAGCCACTTTATTCCGAAACTATTCGGACTAAACCGTTGAAACTTGGTAGGTAGATGTATTCTGTGAACCGCTTTACGATTTCTATACAATAATAAAAAAATAACAGATTAAGAGGGGCTCCCCACAGTTGCGATAGTTTTTGAGAGGAATATTATCTACATAAACTGTACTTAGTGATGAAATAATTAATTTTGATAAGGATTATAGCATGAGTAAAATAAATGCGTTTAAATGTAGTCCAAAAAAAATCAAGATAAAAAAATGGTTGTTGTGCCTCACTCGACATAGATAGGTATAGTGTGTCGCGGATTTTTTTGTAGATATTTATAAGATCTACAATTAATTAAAACATTTTATGGTTCTATCTTTTATAGTTTAGGCAGCGTACGCAAAATAAGTAACTTTTCTGGTTGATTTTTACACCTTGTGTCCGAAAAACCCAAATATCTTACGGAACCCTATTTTTTTCCAAAATAAAATTTAGCCTATGTTACTCGTGAATAATGTAGCTTTCGAATGGTGAAAGAATTTTTAAAATCGGTCCTGTAGTTTTTGAGCCTATTCATTACAATCAAACAAACAAACAAACAAAGTTTTCCTCTTTATAATATTAGTGTAGATAATTTCTTGAAAAAGTCACTTTGTGACTTAACCCATTAGGTAAGTACCTATTCTTAAGGGTAAGTAGGGTAACGTAGAATGTTCGTAACTTACCTACTTATAAGAGTACTAAATCCTTGGAAATCTGGTCCTTACAGAATTTCCTTTCAATCTTCTTTTGTGTGTTTGCCCCATTTAAGATTGTCAATTACTTCAAATCCGTAAAATAAATAGGTATGCCCTAAAAAACACTTAAATTCGAGGATTTCCTTTGCCCACTCAGGACGGACACCTGAGAATCTCTTAAATCCCTGGATTTGCTAAAAGTCCGCTGCCCAACACAACCGATGTGAAAAAACAGTGTAATGTGTTGTGCTTAGCCCTTAGATCTCTTGTGCGAAGGGTCCCTACTTCCCTTATCTTAATGCTTCTCGTAGACATACGGAAAGGCAGGATGGGCAACTTATTTTAGTAAGTTCACGAAAGGATTTGAATTATTTAAATATATCCAGAGGAAAGGCTAGCAGCACCCATAGAGCCCATCCAGACGTATGCCCACTTTTCTTTTTACATACGGAGGTATTCTGCAAATTGAATACAAAGAAAACTTGAAAAACCCTCCCGTTTATCTACCTATCATGGGCCATGAAACTTAAGGAAACATAGCGTCATCTATCGAGCTGCGTAAACATATTAATTTTTTTGCTCACATTCATGAAGCTATCACTATTCGTCAACAGATGGAGCTAAAACCAATTACAATTCCCATTCATCGTTGTTCGTGATTTCACTTTGCCGTAAGTCCGTGGCTCGGCTAAATCCCTGTTTTGTGCGGATGTTTTGGGGTCCAGATTAAATCGTCCACTGGGACCCTGGCTTAGAGGGGACGGTATTGCATTTACACAGTTCAATTGCTTTCACTAATCAGTTAATATCGATAATGTATAGCGGTTGGAGGAAGATAAAGATACACCCTTTTGGGATATACGGGAAGGTTTTTCTTTCATGTTCTAGTAATTGAAAATATTTCTAGTAAATGTTTAAATAAATGGCTTTCGAGATAAACTGTTTTAAAGAAAAAATAATGAGTTTCTGCTAGTCTAGTTTTGTGAATTATGTTAGTGTTAAATTCTGGCTAACCTAACTCATTAAAAATGTATTGATATTGAAGATAATTTCATACAAATCTTTAAAAAACATTAAAAATGAATTTTGAAATAATAAAAACAAATTCAAAAAGATTCTCTCCGGCGGGGAATCGAACCCCGGTCTCCCGCGTGACAGGCGGGGATACTTACCACTATACTACCGAAGATGTGAGAAACCAGCCGAAATACGCGCATACATTCTACGACACCTTTTTGAATACAAGACCGACTCGTATGATAATGAGTAGTAGGTTGCCAGACTCAATCAAGCCAGACAGTCTGATAATGATAAATCAAAAAGAGGAATCTATTCAGTTCCAATTCTAATGTGTCGTGAACGTGTGTCGTATTTTTCTTATTATTTTTTTTGTTGTGTTTTTCTTATTGTTTTTTTTTTGAGCCAAAGGTTGACTGGTAGAGAATGCCTTGTGGCATTAAGTCCTCCTATGTACCACTTTTGTACATGAAGTTTAAATAAATAAATAAACATAGTTCTTTCAATCAATCAATCGCTTTAAATTGCGGTTTTCGAGTCTTAGAACTTAGACGTGGGTACGAGATCGTTTTAAAACTCATTAAGTGTGTGTAATGTAAACTAGTAAATCTGTTCAGGCGGCGACAGGATTTTGAAAAAGCTTATTCTTTGACTAAACAAGTGATGAGCAGTCGTACTGAGGTGCTAAAGTAGGAAAGCAAAAAGATATGAGAGATAATATTGGAAAGTGTAAAAAAGCTAGAAAATTAGGTGCTGCCCGTGACTTAGTTCGCGTGGAAATTTTGATGTGTACCTATGTTTGTGTGTTAAAAAAGTAGCCTATGTGCTATTCCAGACTATATCTATCTTTGTGCCAAATTTCATCCAGATCCGTTCAGCCGTTCTGGCGTGATTGAGTATCAAACATCCATCCAACCTTTCGCATTTATAATAGTATACTAAGTAAGATTTTCTCACATCATAGGAGACTGCACAGATTCTTTATTTTATACCCTAACTTGACTACTTAAGTATTATACACTGCCGGCCAAAAGTTTGAGACCACTTGTAAAAATCTTTGTCACCAACAAAATATTTTAAAAGTACACATGTTAAAGAGCTAATTTGAACACCTAGGTATTCTATTGTTATTAAAGAATTTCTAAAAGACATTATTTCTGTATATTTTTAAGTTATCATCCTATAAATGTCCATTATTTCAAAACATCAATGAATGCAGCGCAAGGACCAGGTGGTAGAGTCATTGTAATAATTTTATGTGCTACTCATTACTAATTATTTTGGTTTTGTTTCGCGTTAACCGAAATTCAGTATTATTTTAGCTTCCTAAAACATGATTATTACCTGAATTTTCATGGAGTAATTTTTTTCTCTGTCTTAGTTAGTCTGAGCTCGTCGTTGTTACAGTAAGACATGTTAAAATGGGAAAAGTGCGCTAAATTAGCAGTGAAAATCGTTCTGCCATAGTCGTTTTGCACAACGAAGGCAAATCTGAACGTGCAATTGCCTCTCAACTTAAGTTGTCGAAGACTTGTGTTCATAACACAATAACCCGATACAGGGAGACTGGTAGTAATCAAGATCGTTTGCGATCGGGAAGGCCACGAGCTACCACTTCTAGCGAGGATAATTTCATTGTTGTTACCGGCAAGCAGAATAGACGCCTAACAGCACCAGAAATCCACGCAGAAGTGAAAAAATCCCGGTCTAAACCTTGACATTGACTGCAGTAAAAAGACGATTGAGAGATGCTAAGTTATTTGGCCGCGTCGCCGTTCGAAAACCACTACTAAGGCCACAAAATTAAAAGAGACGGATGCAGTGGGCCCTTACCCATCGAGACTGGACTGAAGAAGACTTTAAAAAAAATGTTTGGTTAGGTGAATCCATATTTGAAATATTTGGATCAAAACGACGAATTTTTGTTCGACGTAGCGCCGAGGAAAAGATGATGCCAGACTGTGTGGTGCCAACAGTTAAGCATAGTGGTGGTTCCATTATGGTCTGGGGATGTTTCTCGGGCCATGGAACCGGAGATTTGGTACGAGTCGAAGGAATCATGAAAAAGGAGCAGCATAAACGAATACTACAGCAAAATGCCGTTCCGTCAGGTTTAAGATTAATTGGAAATGGATTTTTTTTCCAACAAGATAATGATCCAAAACACAGTTCAAAATTATGCAGGGGTTATTTAGAACATAAAAAGACAGAAGTGGCGTTAAAAAACATGGTGTGGCCACCTCAGAGCCCGTATCTCAACCCAACTGAGCTTTTGTGGGAAGAGCTTGATAGAAATGTGCGCAGTTGTTGTCCCTCCTCGCAAGAAGACATGTGGAAGGCTTTTCATGAAAGCTGGAACAATATTTCACAAGATACAATCGACAAATTGATTGATCGCATGCCGAGACTAGTGAAAAAAGTAATAAAATGCAAGGGAGGGTTTTTTGACGAAAAATCTGTTTAAAATTTGAGCGGCATTTTAATGTATATGGTTGATATTTTTCTTTTTTTTTCTTTTTCTTCTTGATGTATTTGTATTAGTAAATAAGTATTTTAATTAATAATTAAACCTCTTGCTTTCTATTTAGTTTTATTTCATTTTACTTCTTTGATGTAGGTGGTCTCAAACTTTTGGCCGGCAGTGTATCTGTGACTAGGTACAGCTAGGTAATAGTACAACCTGGCCACTTTTTCTTTTGACACTCCGGCCAGCCCCACGATATCAATGACGTGGGGTCTAGATTCTGTATTTTCTGCATTTCTGGCCTGCCAATTTATTTAAATCGGCTGAAATAGGTACTTTGGGATCTGGAAAGAAGTAAATAAAATACGTATATCATTCAAAATGCACTATATTTTATATTTTCAGTTGCTATTTAATATTACAAAACCTTTTATTATGTAATACAGTTCGCAACGTAAAACCTCTTAAGAAAATATGATATTTTTACACAAAATTAACTTTAGTACTTATGTAGATATACATTTATGTATATTGTGCTGTTAACATTCCATTCCGTGCAAAAATAATGACCTCAAAATGTGATGACCACAATTACTAGAGAAGGGCTATTACACGATGGGCCACACTCAGATTTGGCGGTTACATAATGGCCATGCTTGGTCTTGTCATTTGGTTGACAACCTATTTTTTAGGCGACAATTCTCATCAAATGCCCTTATAATAAAATTAGATTTTATGTGTAAAGGTCGTTTATTCCTTGATTTTTCGATCTTTTGATAAGGATTAATTTATCTTTTTTATTTTTTATTTATCAAGTGATTATGGTCATCACTTACACCGTTGACTAGACGAAGTAACGTACCGGCTAATCGATAATCAGAGACAAAACTTTAATAATAAACCTCTTATAAACTAATATCATACAAGTTGTTAAAGAATAAAAACTTGCAAAAACATAATTCACATAAAAAACATAGAAATATTCGTTTTGCTTAAAAGAAAAGTGACATCAAAAGTATCAATTTCAGAGCCAAAACAAATGAAAAGTGTTTATTTTATTTGTAGAATTGTATTTTTCATGAATGTTCTATTTGTAATTCCACCTCAGGTAACTATTATTTATTTTTTTAACGTTCACAACAAACACAATTAATGTTTTATTTTTCACTCGACTAGTGCGAACTTTCTGACCATAACATGTGTTTTTAGTTCTGGGTAAGAGCACAAAACAAATAAATACAGAAGGTAAAGACTGGACCTTCTGGACCTTTCTTTTTTGTAGTTGGTAAAAGGGAGAAAAGCGGCCACCAGTTTTCTTTGGAAATTCCCTGCGTATGCGACTCCGCTCGCGTTGTAATTTTTACTCCAAGAATTATTTCGCAGTCGAGTCCTTTTATGTCGAATGACACGATACAAGGAAGGCTCGCAGTTTTAAGACTGACTCCCATGGTCGATTCTACGCTCGCAGAACGAAAAAGTTAAGCATATACTGTATACGGGGTGGAAGGGACACCGTCGCGAAAACGATTACCACGTATTCAGTAAGTACATCATTCTGAGCCGCCCACATAGAAATTTTTCATCGATTTTTAAAATCTTTTGTAGGAAGCAGCAGATTTTTTTTTTTTTTTTGCTATGGTGTCTGTCGTGTTTTTTTTTGCGTTGGTGTCCCTGGCACCTTGTATATGAAAAATATTAAGTGAAAAGTTTTTTTTTAAGTCAGTTTCAATAAAAATGTTATTTTAGCACTCTGTCTCTGAAGATTATAATTAAAAAGTTTTTAACACAAGTTACATAAGATTTTATATGTTTAGAATTAAAAATTTAGTCTTGGCAGGAATATTTTTGTATGAATGCATTTTTATATAAAAGTCCTACTAGTACTTAATAATGTTTCATTTAAACATTTTTAAACCTGAAAATGTATTTAAAATTAATTACATAAAGTCTATTACATATTTATTATTATTTTTAGTCAAATATTGATAACGTAAGGACATTATTGAAAATCAAAAAAGTTTTAAAAATAGTTACAAGAGGTCAAGAATAAGTCAAGTTCTATAAAAAATATGACATTGACGTCATTTACTCCAACTTTTCGTAATTAATTTTAAATAGGTAAGTAATCTATTTTATTCGTTACATGTCTATTGCTTATAAATTGCGTATAGGCGACTTTAACCAACTCCTACTTAAATATTCACATTTTTATACTGCTTCATAAAACTACTTAGTACTTTTATTCCAAGTTACATTTAAAAGTAAATTAATCGAAGGTAACAAATAAATGAAAGACAATTATTATAGCAACACATGTTTAAGTAAAGGCACAAATAATTTAAGTACCTAACACATTAAATGAAGTCTATAAACTATATTTAAAACTTACATTTAAAATATACACGGCTACATTTTAAATGAAACACAAAATTCTAACTAATTTTAAATCGAAGTTCTTTTCATTTGAAACACTATTCTTCATTTATTTTAGACTTAAATGAAGTATAGTTTTTTTTACAATACCCAAAACCAGTTTATAGCCAGCTACATTATTTTTGGCACGCTACTAAAGAACTAAATTCGTCCATAACTGCTTTTATATGTATATCTTATAACTATGTACATAGGAACAAATGTATGAACTGTATGTACTTATTATATGTACATTTTATTTACAAGTTTCAATTTCGATGACTTTCATTTCAAATGACTGCCGTCAAAAATGGTTTTAGTTTTAAATGAAGTGATGTCTTTTGTTCTTGATTAAATGAAGACTACCCGGTAGTGTTTTTAAAGTACCTTTGGTAGTTGATTGTTTTTATTTAGGTTACCCTGGCAATAAACCGGGATAAGACAAATATTTTAAAAGTATACACACTCTAACTTTCGCATAATTTAGTTTTTTTTTCATAAACAATGCTTTATGTAATCATCCATAAGTAAAAAGAGGGTAATATAACAAGCAAACACGGCCTTGGTTTTATCAATCCTGCGTCACAGACGGTACCGTTGTTCAAACTAATAATTTGGATAAATGTTTGGCAAATGTTTGGCTCATAAATCTTCGGTGACATGAGCCAACGTCATTAGCGAGATGATGTTTTTGTGATCGTTTGGTGGCGAATTTTCTGTGAGAGTACTTGGAAAATTATTGTGGAAGGCAATTCTGTGTTAGGTTTGCTTTTTCAATTGTTCAAACCTTAAGTTGTAAATGTTCTAATCCATAGATTGCGAAAACACTATCTTACACAGATAATCCACTGTATTTTACGAAGTAAAAACTACAAAATAAATCAGGATATTGACAAGAATAAATTTTTATACCCAGGAATTGTTATTTAAATGCCACCAATAACAAACACTCATTGGCTCCAACCTGATCCATAAACATTGGCTCCAACTAAACTAGTGCTGTCCTATCGATGCTTGCATACTCCTTGCCCGACCTCGGCCTAGTGACGTGCCTGTCGGCCGACACGTCGCACGAACTGAACGACGACACGGATAGGGATTCCATGTAGTCGGATGTGTCAGAAGCTCCGCTGGATGTAGATTTGTTCGTCATCTGGCTGTGGCGGGCTGTGCTGTCCTGTTCTGCTGGAAATAAACATGGTGGTTAGGTTTTGTAGATTAAAGAACAAAGGGAGCTACGTACGATATAGTTACCGCGGTTTTAATGACACATGGAGTTGGAAGAGACACAGTCACGAACAGTCAAGAAATGAAAATGTTAAGCACTTTACGGATGCATTTAACTTGTCAATACTTTATTATTTTTCGACTATGCATTGACAGCTTTTGGAATGAAAGTTACGGATCGAAAATACGTATAGTCGGCCCATGCTTTTTCGGATATTGGAAAAAGAATTATGTTGAAAATAACATAATGAAGCCTTAATTTTAGAATAGCCTTTGGCAATAAACCTAATTCAAACAAAAACTATAAATCTAAAAAATTGTATAGGTTTTTTGTTAGCAAGAGGCAATTATAAGTTTAAATTGCGTGCAAAAACACACACGTCTGGCCTTCAGATCTGAAAGTACCAGTCTAGGCAATTACTGACAAACGCCTATGAATTGGACAAGGCTTTTGAGTCCTTACATTATTTATATAACATCACAACAAAACGTAAAGGAGAGGTATACACATAGTCACCCTCATATCGCCAGTTATTTCTAAGGTGCATGTAATAGAAGGCGAGCCTATTGCCATCAACCGAGCCCAAATCCAGATTTCGGGCTGCTACTGAGAAAGAGAAAATCCTGATGGAAAACTTAACAATACTTTGCCCGTCTTGAGAATCGAACTCAGGACCTCGTGGTCGACAGTAGCGCTAGTGACAACTACACCAATAAGGCAGTATGAGACATTAATTTTCTTTTAAAAACCTAAGAACATTTAAAAATTGAACTTACCAGGTCTCTTCTTCCTTCTCGTTAAAGTATCCACATCGCAGGAGTTTGATTTCGTCATCGTCGCCACCTCCTCAAACTGAAATGTCAGGTTCTTCAGAGGATCTGACGAATTCGACTTGACAAAAGCATGGACAGGAGTCAGGGCCTTCCTCATCTGCTTAGTGTTTTTAACATGCTTCTTTATCGACTTAGAACTCGTAATAGGCATCTCGAATTCATTGAAATCTCCTTTATGGTGCTTCAAAGACCCCGTTGATACCCCAGAATCGTTTGAACTGGAGGAATCTCTGTTCTTGTCAGATTTGCTTGGAACGCTTGAAGAACGTCTTATTTTGACAGCATCTCGGAACTTGGTCACCAGTAAACTTTCCGTTTTTAACTCCGGTACTTTGAATTTGTCCTTCGGCTCGATAATTTCTAGACTTATTTGCATGCCCTCGTTTATTCTATCGCTTTTGATAGCTTTTCTTAGGACTGTTGGCGTGAAACAGATTTGACTGTTGATTCCGTAGTCATCATCATATCTCTTGGTAAAGTCTGCTGAGCTTGACCGACGTGTACTGATTGTGTAGTCTGACTCAGAATGTTGTGTAGGATCAGACACATGGCTAATCCGACTGACATTGTCAGAGAAGTTTTTATGACTGCTTGAAATGCTAATTTCTAAAGGCTCCATATGCATGTAATTCAAGTGCTCATTACAGCATTCTGTAGACGGATGCACAGTATTCGTTGTAGCAGTAGATATATCATCATCATGTTCAGGTATATCTTCCAGAGCATCTAATTCCTCCTGACTGAATCCTGCACTCCTTAGGATTTGTAGGGAGTTCTCGAACTTTTCCAAAGTACAGAGGTCTATGTTAGCATAGTTAGCGAAATCTATCTCTGGTACAGGAGGCTTGCTAGTGACTGGGGTTACGTTGACGTAGTTGGAATGTGCCTCAGCTTCGTTATTGTTAATGCTAGTATCACTTGTGTTATTATTGTCGGTTTGTTTGTTCTCTATGTTTTTGGCTTCGTGTGTGCAGGCGCACGGCTGCCCGTTTATCAGACATTTCAGTTTCTTTGGTGTATCGTATATGCTTGATGGGTCCGTTTGGGAATCTACTGGGTGCTCCTGTAACAACAAAGTCATTTGATTAAAGTTCTAGAGCAAGTACCTTTTAAATAAAATATCGATAATGTTCTCTTTGAAATTTTGTTCAAGGGAGCGTATAATTTAATTACAGTGAACTTAAGTCTTGATTTTCAATTACGAATTCTTTAGAAGCTACGTAATTTACTTTGAAAAGATGTCGTCTGAATTTTTAATTAAATCTACTTCTAAAATTAATAAGAACTTACCTGTATTAAAGGCATCGGCGTTTTGGGAACATCGTAGTTCTCATAGGGTCCACTGAAGGATTTCTTCCGACAGCAACATGGTTTGACTTGCTGCCAACATTGGCAACTGCTTCCAGTCTTGGCTGGGACTGTTGGCGTACAGCAAGCCACTGGGCTTGCTCTCTTAGAAGACTCAAAACTCTTGTCCAAGTGGCACGCACTGCGTGGTACACTGTACTCTGAGGCGCTGCCGCTTGATCTGGAGTAGATGGACGCTCGGTCGGAATCTGACCGCTTTTCTAGTATGTTGTCCATTGTCCATACAGGAGACATTATTGAGCCTGGTGTGTTCATTGTTGATGATCTGAAAGTTTTGTGGATGTTGGTCAGAAATGGTTGGATTTTATTTAGTTCAAGCCTGGGGTTTGAGTGATATTAATTAATTAAGTAGGCAAACGGTTTTCTGTACAATTTGATTGAGATTTTATTGAAGCCAATGAAAAAGATCTTTTCCATCGCTTGAGTTTTTACCATACACATCCTTACCTAGTCAAATGACTGATCTTCCCGATGCAGCTAGAACACCGAGGCAGCGAAGTAGGTCTCCGGAACTTCTCCTCATTGCTGTCCATGCTTGAATCCAGGTCTGACAGACAGTGCATGGTCTGGCTAGCAGGACCGGCCCACGACGGAGAGACCGACCTGAGCGACGTGTGGAAGCACTCGTCCATGCACGAACTGGCGTCGGAGAAACGTTTTTCGAGTACTGGAAAAAAGGTTGCAAGGTTAGGTTATGCAGAGTTTATGAGAAGAAAGGAGCAGTTCATTCAATGTGGTGTTTAAGGGTACAGTCGAAGAAGCCAAATGTATGGATAGACTGTGGATTGGCTGTGAACATAGGAGACCGACAGATATTTCAGTTTGTTATCGGTACGTTGTTCAGATTCACGTACTTCGGTCTTTAAATGGGCGTGTTTTCACTAGCCGGGTACCAGCACAGCAAAGATGAAGCTAGAATTGTCAGTCCGCGTTTTATATGTACTTGCTAGCGACAGTGGCGACCTCTATATGCCTTCATTCTTGCCATGCCATGCCAGTCATTGAAACAACTCCTAATGATTCAATCATTAGCTGCCTAGCCTTTTCCCAACTATGTTGGGATCGGCTTCCAGTCTAACCTCTAAGCTGAATACCAGTATTTTACATGGAGCGACTGCCTATCTGACCTGGGTCGGCTTGCAGTCTAACCGGATGCAGCTGAATACCAATATTTTACATGGAGCGACTACCATCTGACGTCCAGAACCCAGTTAGTACTGGGTAAAACGATACCCCTTGGTAATACTGGTTGTCAGACTTTTTGGGCCACCGACTACCTGTAACGACTGTCAAAGATCTATAAATGACAGCCGGGATCAACGGCTTAAGGCTCTGAGGCACGGAGGAAACTCGGTATGTAATGGGTGCTCGGTATGTGGTGGACCCATCCATAGACCAACCTAGGCAATCACAGCTTAACCTAAAGATCGACCCGAGCGGCTGTTATTATTTAGCCACGAGCTCCACCAATCTACCCTAAATAACCTTACTACTACCTCTTTAAACGTTTATTTATTAGTATCCAAAGGCAAAACATCACAAATTCTACAAGTTACAAGTACCGTGCAAATATTTTGCAAACTTGTGTGAGATCCGTCTGCATTTTTATCGTCTTGGAGATTAGATTAGCTTCGATTACACTGCGCCATGTGGAGGGGTCTTCAGTTAGATCTAAAGACAGGCCACTCCTTTGCTAAACAAGTCAATGACGTATATAGGACTTTGTACGTCATATGACCTAGGTAGCGATTTATTTGTCCTATGAGGAGCCCCTTAAAACGAAAACTTTTTTTTTGCTCATGTTATTGAAGTGTTCAGCCTTTTTAGTTGTGCCGAAAAAGATTTTACTAAAACATCACGTCTAGAAAAAGATTTTTGCTATCCATCTAGAATTCAACAATATTTTTTGGGTTTTATCACAGAATTCTGTCCTTAGATGAAGAAGCGCGAAGAAGAAGTTCATCAATGAAACTGAACTGCCAGTCAGACTCATAATTGCCTCGAAATATTAACTCTGACAGCTCTAGACAGCCATTTAGATTTGCTGATCGCGTTCAACTTTATTGATGGACATACATAAAATCACGCCTGTAATCCCCAAAGGGTTAGTTAGACAGAGGTGTACGTGATAGTGCACCCACATTTCACCAGTTATGTTTTAAGTCCCATGTAATAGGGAGCAAGATAGATAAATAATAGCATTGATAGAATCTGCTCTTAAACGGGATTCTCTAAAGTCAATAGTCTCCTACCTGATCCACTCCTAGAAGCTATGCTGAGCCTGGACTGCGCCTCATGGCTGTACACGTTGAGCAGTTCCGTGAGCTCCCGGCCGCCTTCCGCCGCGAAGATGAACAGGCCTTCGCCCTTGCCGCAGCGCGAGCCTCCTTCCACGCAGAACCGCTTGTCCACCACCCCGTAGCGTCTGTCGGAGAAAACATGGGAATTAGATTATACATCAAATCATAAACGCATAGCTGGTCTTCGAAAGGCCGGAATAGTGGCAGGGCAGGTAAATAACAATAAATAAGTTCAAATAAACAAAATGATAAAGCATATGTGTGTATGTGTCAGTGGCGAAGGTTCCATCCAAGGCACAGTCAGTATTCTACAGACAAATAATATATTCACATTAAAGATTATGTACTCCGGCTTACCTCTTACAAAAATTGACCCTTCGCTACTGGTATGTGTGCCTAAAAATGTAGGTACATCTCAGCTTAACCTTTTTTTTTACGGATGGGAAATCATCAAATAACTCCTCCCGCTCTGGGTGGAGTGGGAGGGAGTGACTTTTACTGACTAAAACCCATCCATGTTCCTTCTTTGCCCTTTGTGTTCCAGGGCTTCGGTATCTCTTTCGAACAGTCCCGCAGCCCCGGCTCAGGTGATTCACTTTAACCTTCCTTTACCGAACAAGTGGACATGACATTGTCTATCTACTCATTCGATACACATAGTAAAAAACAAAAACCTAGCGAAACAAAAACTTTCAGTTGACCATGCTCAATCACTTCTTAAACGCGATTAACTAACAAAAAACTTCATTAAGCCAGAGGAACAACAGACAAACCCTTACCCCAAGACACCTACATACACATAGCTGATCGCCACAAATCCCACACAAGGGTAAAAGAAAGCGCCCAAATCGTTCCCCCGAATAGAAAAAGGGGAAAAAGAAACGCGATAAGCGACTTAAGGTAATTACTTAATTCTCTTATCTTTCTCGATTTTTCTCCAGAGTGAAGTAATTAGTCAATGTTTTAAATTGATTTGGAACATTGACCAGTTGTACTGATACAGCGTTTACTTGGGTGGTCACCCGCATGCAGTAATTAACGGTCTTGTAATTTGTTATCACGATTCATTAAAATGATGATGAATTATTGTGATTGATGAGGGTCCACGTTACGCTGTAAGGAATTTTATTGCTATTTGCTTTTTGAAATGCGTTATTGTGGATGTTGTTGAACTGTTCAAAGCGTGCGTTAATTTAAGCGCGGCAAAATATTATTTGTTTTGAATCTAAGGTTTAGTTAGATTGAAAATATTAATCATATATAAGGACAGAGAGGTTTGGAAGAAGGATAATGACCTGCCCAGCAGTGGGATGTAGGCTAGCCAGAAAAAGGAACCAAGCAAATTAACCGTTTGAACAACTTCTAGCAACTAAATCACAATCAAAATATTTTATTTCACTTAGGCCTACATGGGCACTTATAAAACGTCGAAAAAAGGTGCACGGTTTGGGTTGGTCGTTTCCTAATGAGTAGAACCGGCAAGAAACTCCATGGTTACTCTTTTCAAAACATTTGGTATTATAATATTATCATGTTACAGAATTAGTACTTAAGTATGGGGGACCAGCGTAGGCCCGGCAACAAGTCGTTGCTTACTACACAAAAAACGTAAAATAAGATAAAAAGTTAACAAAAGTTAACAGGCATCTGGAAATCTACAAAGACTACAATATTCAAACATTCACAAACAATCGGTAAAAAAGAATCAACTAGTAAGAAAGAACTAAACGCACCTTTAAAAAAAAAGTCTAAAATTGTCTTTTGGCCCTTACTTAATCATAGACATAAAATAATTAGAAACATCTGACACGATGACGAGTAAATCCATGTACTTATACACTTGAAAGTAACAAAGAGGCTTATTACTTGTTGATTGGAAAATGAATTAGTTCCCAGTTTCTATAGAGATGGGTAATTAATCTGTTCTGTGTAGGTAGCAGACTATTTTACACGCGTTTCTGTGTAAATTAAATTAACTATATTTGACCTTTTTCACTACGACTCGCAAGTCGCAACGTCAAAGTCGATTAAGTTTGCAAAGATTTTTGAAAACTTCGATTTAAGTTTGTACTTAAATCGAAGTTTATTTTAGATTTAGAGCATCTACAAAATAATTTGACAAGAGTAAAATTAAAAAAATGTGTAATGGTTAGCAAATGTTACCGAAAATACAGTGTATTGATGTTATGTTAACTGGCACTTGACAGTATTTTCAATTAGTAGTATCAAAGACATTGCTTTGAAGAAAATTAATACTTTCTTAATCTAAATGCGAGCAAAGACAACAGACGTACGCGTCCAAGTGCCCAAAAACCTTTTAAATATTAATGTATTCGTTCAAAACTTTTAATTTAATCTGGATTTAAGGCTTAAACTTTCAAGCCAAAGTTGATTACGTGTTGACCAAAGAGGAATTAAATTCTGAGCTCGAGTTTGTTGAAGTCGACTCGCTTTAAGCTTCACTAGTTACTTGAGTCTTGAAGTTTATCAAGAAAATTACGAACTTATATAAATATGTCGGCAAAGAGACGGTTTTCGGGGAAATGTTTCCCTAATATATTTTTGTGGGTTTCTACTTACACGTGTTTTTCCAAAACCCAATTTATTTGCTGTCAGTATCGAAACACTTTGCGGATCTCATTATATCGATATCGCATTCACAATCGTTTTAGCTTTCACTCAATTTGACATTTTATTGAGCACATAAGACGGATTTTTCAGAGAAAATTGCTACTTTAAATGAATACCTACAGCCTACAGCTAACTGTTTTTTTAAGAATTTCCACCCAAAATTAACAAATACAAAAGCTGTTTAAATTCAAAATGCATTCTTGAATTTTAAAAGCTCTTTTATAAACATCCAGCAAGTTTTCTCTTAATCAAAGGAAATTTTTGGCTAAAGACGACGGTATTTGACCGCCATGATGGAATTTAATTTTGACAGCGAATGCCTCAGATGGACGGGTGCTACGAATTTCATGGATGCCTGCAAGCAAGATTCAGCGTCGTGGCTAGATGAGACAGTTTGTGTATTTTTTGCCTTTCTGTTAAGGATTCTTTCGTTATAAGAATAGTTTCTTTTGTTAGCAAGTAGTTTACTGTGTGTAGAGCTGTGTTCTTTCAGCATTTACGTGAGATGAGAAAATTTCGCTGTTTTTTTTCCAGAAAAAATATTTGTTCGTCGTCCCAAATGAGCAAAATACAATGCTTTGATATGCATATAAAGCATACAAAACCGAAGTAAGTGAATCAATGCACTTTCTCAGGTACGGGGTACCTACAAATTGCCTCCATTTAGCAATAGTAAGTTACAGACTACAGCGTGTGTGAGGCCATTGAAATTGTCTATATTATCTTCGAGAGGCTCTCACAGACAATTTCATAAAATAATATTAATAGCGTCTAGGTGACAATGACAATCTAGAGTCTAGATCAAAGAATCAGCAATGTACCAAAATAACATTGGTTTTTGTTTTAAATTATTATTTTAATTTAGATGGTGCCTTCTGAATGTCCCTATATCCTGGTAACGGAGTCAGTCCGACCACAAACGACGTCGCTGAGGCTGCATCCGACAGATCGCCTTTGAATTATTTTGATTCGCCCCTTTCTTTGTGTTTGTGGAAATTGAACGGTACCTCCATTTTATTTCTGGTATTGCCATGTCATTTCGTTTGTTCTTTCAAGCTATGTTCGTTATTTTTCGGTAAAATTCGAAGCAATAACAGGAAATGAGTTGTAAAGTAATGTGGATGGTAATGCTTTGTTTTACAATTCTCGTGATATGTTAAGATTAAAAAACAAGCTTTTTAGTGAGAAACGTCCCCATTATCCACTTAAAACAACAATAAACTCGCAATTAAATCTTTAAATATGTGTCCTGCGTTTCGCCCATTAAAAATAACCGCAACAAAAGCATTTCCCAGTCCAAAAAAATCTTTTATATCCGAATAAAACTCACACAACTTCCTGGCTTAAAAAGACACGTGTCACCGTCATTAAAAAAAAAGAAACGTCAAATACGGTTCGCGCCAGAAAATATTCCAATGGAATTCCAAGTTCAAAAAGCGTTTGAATTCGAAAAATATAGGCGGCTGAATTCAGAAGTCTGTGTTGGAATCGTTTAAGTAAATGCGGCAAAGGTATTTTCGATTCGTTCGGTTAGCGTTTAACAAGGAGTTTGCAGTTGGGTCACGTAAGTCTTTTACTAGGGAGCTCGGCGTATGAATAAGGAAGTCGGCAGTGTGTTTTTAAATGACATTTAAAATTATGCCTTCGATTTAATGGAGACGTTTAGATAAAATTTTATGTGAGGAAGTCTTATTTCGTGAACTTTTTTTAGGAACCTTTCGAAATTCAAAAAGTTTGTCTGGAGTCGACTATGTCCTATTTAGAACATTGTTAGAGCGTTATACAAAATCAAAGTGAATTGTGAAAGTCTCGTGCCTAATTTTATTACAATTTTGTTTTAACTTTTACTGGTAGCTCGTAATCGTTTGAAAGGGGGACGAGAAAATAAATTTAAACGATAAAATCGAAGCAATCCATAAAGTTACTTTCATTTCGGTGAATAATATTCGCGCGAAAGACTTCAATAAATTTTAAATTGCCTTCACTGCAGTTACCGAACATAACTACATCGGTAGTGATACTTAAATTATATTGAATCAACTCACTTAATTTTGTCACTAATGTCCGTATTCACTAATACTAAGCGAAAACTTTTATGAATGCCTATAAAACCAAAAGCGCGCTGTTTTATTGTCAACTTTCAGCGCTAACCGGAGCTTTGATAATCCAATATTAGGCTTTCATTTAGGTTTAGGTGAGGAGCTTGTGGCTAAATAATAACAGCCCCTCGGGTCGGTCTTTAGGTCAAGCCGTGCTTGCCTAGGGTGTTCTGTGGATGGGTGACCACCCATTACATACCGAGTTTCCTCCGTGCCTCGGAAAGCACGTTAAGCCGTTGGTCCCTGCTGTCATTTGTAGATCTTTGACTGTCGTTAGGTAGTCAGTGGCCCAAAAAGTCTGACAACCATTCTATCAAGGGGTATCGTACTTAGTACTAACTGGGTTGTGGAGGTCAGATAGGCAGTCTCTCCATGTAAAATACTGGTATTCAGCTGCATCCAGTTAGACTGGAAGCAGACCCTAACATATGTAGTTAGGAAAAGGCTAGGCAGATGATGAGGCTTTCATTTAGGTGATGCCTTGTGTTAGAGGAAAAGGCTTTTTGTTAACCGTAATAAAGCAAAACTTAGATTTCCGGTGGTTTTAACAGATCAGGCGGAAAATGTTATGTACCTCGGCTTCGTTAATTTAAAAAATTACATCACGCCTGTAATTCGTTAGGCAGAGATGTGCCAAATTCCACGTGTTTTGTGTTAAGTCCCATGTAATAATAGTGGGCGAGCCTATTGCCATCAACCGGGCACAAATCCAGTGGCTGCTACTGCGAAATTCCTAATAGAAAAACCCAATTTAACGTACGCCATTAATCCATTATCTGTAGTGATATCAAATAATCTCTGCCGAGACGATTATTGGACATTTTCTGAAAGCTTCATTAGTGATTTTTCAGTGAAATCAAACTAGCTGTCTACGCGAAATCTCAGTTCAGCAATAAAAACATTTGTACTAAAAAAACAATGTCAATTGGTATAACAGAAGGTTGTCTGGAAGACATCGCTATTAACGTGGGGTCGTGGGCCACTCGCTTTACATATTCAATTTAAACTTCAGTTTTTTTTTTGTTGTGTCTATGGTTGCCAATAAAAAGTTTTTTATTGTTAGATGGGCCATGCGCAATATTCAGACACTTCAATTTTATTTATTTATATAGATAAATAAATAATTACGGTTATTAATTAATAAATATTAAACGGTTTAAAATCATTCGGAGAAATTTCCGTTTGTGGTAACGTGATTTGCTGCTGTACTAAGATTTTAACAAGCTAAAACGTGTTAGTGCCACGTGATTTTTTCAATGAGTTACGAGTAAATTGTGTTCTCAATCAGAATCAGAATATTTGTTTGTGAAACATAGGTATTTACAGCGCCCATATCGCCATGGCGCTATGTTTTGCCGTGAACAAATATTATAGAAAATAAAAGCAAAAACACTAAAAAAAAAACTAACAGAAAAAGCAAAATAAACAAAATTAAACACTTGTGTGTGATGGCCCAGAGGTTAAGGCCTCGCGTCTCATGCATGAGGTTGTGGGTTCAAATCCGGGCAAGTACCAATGTGACTTTTTTAATTCATATGTACTTTCTAAGTTTATCTTGGACATCACAGACATCGGTGAAGGAAAACATCGTGAGGAAACCTGGACTTATAATTAATATAAGTCTGAAATCGCCAACCCGTCTTGAGCAAGCGTGGTGATCAATGCTCATGCCTTCTCTGTATGAGAAGAGGCCTTTGCCCAGCAGTGGGACAGTAACAGGCTGGTATTATTATAAACACTTACAAAAAATAACAATTAAATTTAAATTAAACCTAAAAAGAGAAACAGACTTCTTAAAAATATTTAAAAATTACATCAAAATAATGTTTATTGTACACGAAGGTTAAAATTATCATTTATAAAATCTTCTACAGTATAATAACATTTTTCAATTAACAGCGAGTATATAATTTTCTTAAACTTTAATAGGGGCAAATTAAAATATGTAAGCCATGTAAATTCTGACGTGACACGACAATGTTATATTATATATATTGTTTAAAATAGACCACGAAAAATCTTCTCCAGAACCCATTCTTATCACCAAAACCTCATCCCCCTTATTAACAGAAGGGCTGTAAATACCGCATTATTTACACGATTTCCTTCAGGCAATATACGTAATGCTAGTTTCGGATAACGACGACCGAGCAAGATAATCCGGTCCCTTCAGCTATTAAAATGATGGGGTGAACCGAGGCGATCGCTTCTGGCACGCTAAGAATGGAAAATAGGAATTTTGGAGGAGAGATCTTTGTTGTGAGTTTAGTTTTCTTTTGTTTATTTAAGTATTTGGTTGTTCTGAGTTTGTGAGGGTTCTGGCTTTACGTTTTGATGTGTAGGAGAGGAAAAAAAACATTAAATTAAAAAGGAGGTTGGGAGTGTTCTAGTTGTGATGTCCCTGATGAAAATGGAAGCTTTCTGAAGCTTATTAAATATTGTGCATACCTTTTTTATTTTCTTTTAACAATGTAGAGTATTTTTGTTTTTTCAGGAAGATACATAAAAAGTCTTCTCGGATTTATTAGTTTTATTTTAGAGTTTTTTACCCGACTGCGAGAGGGTAATGTGTTTTCTGTTAAGGTGAAATAACTTATACAAACTAACACTGAATTTAGTTGTATTCTAAATATATTTCGTTTTATTTTTCTATTTTCAGGCGTAGATATGGTGATCCCTTTAATAAAATCAATTGAATCCCCCAAAATCATTCAAATCAATACCTTTCTGCCATCCCCTGAAGAGATACCTGAATAAAACATCAGGTATTTGTTAACTAAGCCCACCCTTTGTACTAAGCCAGTTATTTATGTATGGGATCCTATTCAATAAGTTAAAGTAACTCCATAGACAGAGAGACAGCGACGATGAAAATGACGTCTTCTGATAAATCTAATTTTGAATTTTGACGCGTTTTAAATTGCATTGCATCATTGTTGACGCAATTTTCTCAAGTATTGGAATGTTTCAATTTAGATTATAATGAGATGATAATACTTGTTATTTGGATGTCTCATTTTGAACGTTTGATTTCAATGTTGTAATTTTGTTTGGAATTCGGTTGTTTTTTTAATGAGATACTAAAAGAATTTCTTTTTGTATTATTTGAGATTGGCTGGCCCGAGTTAATATTTATTTCTGGAAAATATTACTGTTTATCAGTGCTCTGTTCTTGTAACTGTCAAAATATGCGACAGTGATTTGGTAGTTCAGTTTTGAAAACATAAAAAACAGAGTATAAGTCTTACTTTTGCTTCAAATTGTATGTAAGTGAAAGTATATTAGAGATAAAATAAAGAAAACCAAAAAAAATGTATTACTGGTACACACATCCCCAAATCTAAAATCACACATTTACTACTCTACACATGACGTATAAAACAAAAAAAAACAAAACAAATGTATAAAACAAAAACTCAACTGGCTCCGCGACTACAAACAACCTATGCATCACTTAACTAAGTTAAGTAATCCGTTAATCTTTGTTTAGTCAACTATTAGCGACGCGAGGGCTCAGTTAAACTGTTAGTTAAATCTTTATCGTGACGACTGCCCGGCCATTAAGTAATTGAATGTATTACTGTTAACTGAATTAACTATACCTACAGACAACACTGTTGAGAGTTTTGTAAAAGATGAGTTTTGTTTGTGAATGGTTTACCTACCTTATAGACTTGAAAAATGGACGATTGTTTCTTTTTTGTTATTTAGCCCGTATTTTCACACTTCTGGGCAAAGGCCTCCCCACATTCCTCCCACTTCTCCCGATGCTGTCGTTCTTCTCGTCAATTCGCGAGAAAGCCATCGATTATTTCTTTTTAAAAAAGCTCTCAAAGTAAGGCCTAGTTCTCATAAGTTTGATGACAGAATGTATGATGAATGTAATGACATGCCCTTCTATAAAGATTCATTAGCTCGCCAAGTTTTACGCGTAATTAGGCTTTAAACCAGTTCTTAGTGTTTTAAGCGGAGAAGAAATGGCGCTACAAACTCTCCAGCAACCGACGTATGGAGAAGAATACCAAGGGCTTAAAACAACGACTTTAAGTTACAGATGTCCTAATAACATTCGGTATATTCATCCCAGTAAATAAAAGATACCACATAAAACCTTGGGTCCAGCTCAACATAAAGTAAAGCACCCGCCTTGATGGAAGATTGCCTTAATCGCCAGTTCGCCACTAGCTTGGTGGATTCGTAATCTCAGAATGGCGTCTTTAGTTTACAGGTGGCTGCACCTGTATTAGGAAACCCTTGGTCGGAAATAATAGGGGTGTCCACCCCATTATTACTTGGGGTTTTAGGTATCGGGATAGAAAGCGGTGCGGTGACATAGGTGAAGATTTTCTACGGTTATTAGAGAACTAGCTGTTCCCCGCGATCTTCGTCCGCGTAAAATCCCGTCCCGTTTTTGCAACATTTTTCATTGCTGCTCCGCTCCTTTTAGTCGTAGCGTGATGTTGTACAGCCTATAGCCTTCCTCGATAAATGGACTACCCAACACTGAAAGAATCATTCAAATCGGACCAGTAGTTCCAGAGATTAGCGCGTTCAAACAAACAAACAAACAAACAAACAAACAAACAAACAAACCCTGCAGCTTTATAAAGAATATAATATAATAGATAATAGAATAATAGAATAATAGAATAAACGCAATGAAAAATAGTTAAAATCAACTGCAAATAAACTGTTCATCATCATCATCAGCCTACAGCAGTCCACTGCTGGACATAGGCATCCACGCCACTCAACTCGATTCTCAGCAACTCTCATCCAGTTGCTACCAGCCATCCTGCGAAGATCGTCGGTCCACCGAGCTTGAGGGCGTCCCACTGTTCATCAACCCGTTTACGTTTCGTGATGATTGATTTTTTGATTATAATTTGCGATAATGCCAAAGTTTTAGAAACTCTTGGTAAGATACAAATTTTTCAATGTGAACTTAAGGAGCTTTTCCTTAACTCACAGTCCACATTGAAAAAGAAAATGTTCCCTTATAGTAATACCTCATCATCTGCCTAGCCTTTTCCCAACTATGTTGGGGTCGGCTTCCAATCTAACCGGATGCAGCTGAATACCAGTATTTTACATGGAGCGACTACCTATCTGACCTCCACAACCCAGTTAGTACTGGGTAATACGATACCCCTTCGTAAGACTGGTTGTCAGACTTTTTTCGCCACTGACTAACTGTAACGACTGTCAAAGATCTACAAATGACAACCGGGATCAACGGCTTAATATGCATTCCGAGGCACGGAGGAAACTCGGTTAGTAATGGGTGGTCACCCATCCACAGACCAACCTAGGCAAGCACGGCTTAACCTAAAATCGACCCGAGCAGCTCTTATTATTTAGCCACGAGCTCCATAACCTATAAAACCTTAAAAGCGACCCCATCTTCAACCCCCGATCGACTACAGTTTACAGTAAAACCGTGAAAAATGCCCCGTCATCCATAGTTGATGGCCGCGGAAATTGAACGCTCCGTAACAGACAATGTGAAGCTTCCTGCTCGTAATAGACGCATTAATATGTGATGTCGTGTCTTTTGTATTGATTGGGGCTTGTTTACTGATCGAGAAAATATTATTATATACAAGTTATACAAGGTATACAAGTTTTTTTAGCTAGGGAAACGATATGGGCGTCGTTGTCTAGTTAACATTGATCAAAAATGATTTGCTGATTTATTAAGTCAACGGCCACATTTTTTGTGCAGATTTCTAGAAGTATTCATTTAGATAAACCTTTTTAAAACATTGTTTTAAGCTTTCACGGTTTATAATTAAATGTATACTGTCACTTATGGGATGTCTTCCGTGATTGTCCATTATTTTGAGCTCCCGATATTTCGACGTTGTTGCAAGCGCCATGATCGCGGGGTGACAGAACAATGAATACACGGGAGATATCCCGTAAGTGACAGTATAACTTTAACCTTTTTTTCTTGTTTAATCATGTTCTGATTATCATCATCATTCCCTTATTCCAATTCATTTGGGCACGGTGCAGCATGTCCTCTTCTATACTTCTCTATTACGCGTCATCTCAGCAGACACCTCTTTTCTTACCATATCTTCCCTCACGTAGTATTAAGCAGTACGTTCTGATATCGATAGCAATTACGTCTGTTGAGTGCCGCTAGCTAATTTAAAGTTTTACCACGGGATAAAACAGGGTAGCTAAAAGATACTAAAGGATACTGAAATCCTGCAGTTGAATCTTGCGTAAACTTAATGTTTCTTTGCTGCCAATTTGGTCGATCAATCACAAACCCTGCATAGGTAACATGATTTGACAGCTTATCTGAGAGTTTTGTATGAAATCGATAATCTAACTACATCTAGATTTCATTGAGTGCAGATCAATTTTTGAGTTTGACAATTATCGTGCTTTTAATAGCCTAGTTATAGTTTTAGTTAGTGGTTTTTTTCCCCTGGATAGAACTTACAATAAGATTAAGTAGTTAGGTTTTTGTAGATCTTTGACAGTCGTTACAGGTAGTCAGTGGCCCGAAAGTCTGACACAGTCTTACTAAGGGGTATCGTATTACCCAGTACTAACTGGGTTGTGGAGGTCAGATAAGCAGTCGCTCCATGTAAAATGTTCGTTCATTCAACTGCATCCGGTTAGACTGGAAGCCGATCCCAACATAGTTGGGAAAAGGCTGGCTGATGATGAGTTTAGTTTAAAAATTGTGCGGTTTTATTTCAACGATAGTGCACTTTAGATACATGAAGAAAACTAGCGAAAATAGAACTCGGGAAAGCGGAGAAGAATCTGAGTATTATATTATTGACTTCATTATTTCCCCAGTAAAGTAATTACCGCACAAATACGCCACACAAATCAATAATTAATTACAAAACACGTGATTACAATCGGGCTTTATAATTAATAATTACATGGAACAAATAAAGGCAGCTTCACATCAAAGCGTAACCGTCGCAACGCAACGAATTGTAGCTTGTATTATTTCGCATTGGCAAGCTCATTAGGGCACTGTTTGTTCAGTTAAGGAATATCGCTTCGGGCTGTAGCAGTGTGGTGTGGTAGTGGCATACACTGGTAGCGGAATGTGGTAGTGGGCCGTTTCTTTACATTTGTTATATGAGAATATACTGTAAATTCATCGAAAAAATATCTCATTATTTGGTGTTTTTCTTTCAAAATCGATTGGTGTTTGTTCTAACAAACTGATATAGTTTATTGAACTGACGTCTAGCAGTTCCAAAAGTAATACTTAAGTTTTGTTTTTGCGTACTCGAACAAACCTTGGTAGTTAGCAGCTGAGGTGAGCTTGTGAAAACACTATCGCTTACAACTTGTTCGTCTTGCAGCACTGCCGCTTCATAATCCACAAGGAATTGTTGTAGGCACGCGTGTGTACACGCCTTAATAATGAAATTAGCTACCGTTGCAGTCCGCCAGTTGGCGCCACCGGTCGGCCAATATTGGCCAAATTATTGGGCGAACGTGTATCGCCACGGGGTACTATTTAATTTAAGGTGAAATGAAAGTTCGGAACTTTGGACCTGCTATGTTTAAAATTGTATGCGGTAAACGTTGTATGGGGGTTTTGGGAGCTGTGTTATGCAAGGTAAGTGAGGTTTACTGGGGTTTTTAGTAAAGCAAAATTATGTGAAATACAGTCTAAAAACCTTTATATATATTTTTAACAATTTATAGACGTCTTAAAATCCAGGCAATGCAAGAAAGTATGTATTAGTAGTTTATAAAATAAATAAATAAATTTAAGTAATAAAATGTACTGTTAATGCACATAGGTATATCCTCTTATGCAAATTTCGCAATCGAATTTTGGTTTGCTGTAAGAAAACCCAATTCTGTGTTAAGCTCGCCATTGTACATAAGCTATATTATTGCAATTTGTATGTATATTTTTTTATTGTTTTGTGTGCAATAAAGAATAAGAAAGTGATTTTTACATAGATTTTCAAAAAAAAGTGTCACTTTGATAGATAATCTCTGAAAATGAAAATGGCGATTACAATTACACCACCTTAACATTCGTGTAATATCGGCCAGAACAAGACCACTAAACTTTCTCGTGATATAACCCCTACAGCATGAGAAAAAAGAAAACGGCTTGTTCTCTGAACCACAACTAACCAGAATGTCGACAAAAAAGAAAAATAAGACTCCCTTGTAGTATTATTACAAGGCAAAATATCTGGAAATAAATAAAATATCCGAGTAAGAAGGAAAAATACAGCTACATAGAAACGTAACTACATACCTCTCTGATACTATGTTATTCAATGTAATTTCTTTCAGTAATTTCAAATAAGAAAAGAAAACAGTTTCTGATATTTACGACGAAACCTATTACTAAACTGAAACAGGTTTATATTGTTTGGTCATTTCTGCGAAACGATTTTATTTCAAACACTAATTTTCTTTGAAAAAAGTTTGGTCAAAATATAACATAATATCACGCCTGTAGTCCCCGAAGGGTAAGGCAGAGGTGTACTTATACTACACCTACATTTCGCTATATACCGACCGCTTTAATGGGTCCTCGCGAAGGTATCAATTTAAATTGAATATTCTGAAGGTTGATCACGTATTGGTTCAATTAGTATCGTAATACTGGATTATGGTTATTTTAAAGCAAATAACCTGTGGGATATTGTTAGGACTTTGTGGACGCTTAATGTGTCTTTGATGGGGCAAGGCGGAGGACTCATTAAAGCGGTCGGTCTATAGCTGATGTATAAGGCCCTAAAGTAGGAGGCTAGACTATTGTCATCAACCGAACACAAATCCAAGTGCTGTGCTTGCTACTGAGAAATTCCTCAAGGAAAAACCCAATAACACTTGGCCCGACCTGGGAATCGAACCCAGAACATCATGCTCAGGAGTCGCGCTTGCGACCACAAGACAAAAGATCTTTCAAAAATGGTGTAAACTCCAAAAGCCATACAGCTAAGTGCAGAATTCTCGTCTCTTTTATTATATTATGTGACCGAGAAGCAATTTATTTCCCGTTTAATACACAATATAAGGCGAGACACACACTAGCGCAAGTTATTAATTCCCCCGTTATTAGTGGTGACGTCACGTTATTATACGCCATGATTTGTTGCCGGGGGAAACTGTGAGCGTCTTACGCATGATGGGAAGGCTTGAGGTTGAGTACACAGCCTTTGTTGGGAGTGGGTGGGTTGCTTAGGGTTCAATACGATTCGATTGTGAAAATATTATCGAAAATATGACCGGATGTATGAATGTAGACTTAAAGAGGAGGTTAAAAGAGTATGTAAGGATCGTTGCGGATGGGGTTATGTAGTTTAAGTCTTTATACACCGTGACTTTTTAGTCGTCTTGCAACGGCAGCCAACTTCGTGTATCCAATGACAACTAAGCATTCATAAAAATAATAGTTATTTATGAGATTTTAATAATTTAAAAATAAAAATATTATTCAATATTATGACGCATGACGTAGTTAAACCACCCTGTTGCGAGCGATGATCTACTGGACTCGAGCGCTGGGTAGGTATATTCTCCCGATTGACACGTAAACATCATTCAACAGGATATTTCATGATTTTTTCAATGTTTTATTTATTTTTCTTTGCACCTATTATGGTAGGTAAAAAACAAAATCGCGCCTATAGAACTATTTTATGTCGGGCACATTGAGTGGACCACCTTTGTAAGACGACTAAAAAGTCACGGTGTATAATATTTATCATGTTTACTATTTGTTTTGAGTTCCCGATATTTCTATTTCGTGTTACAAGCACCATGATCACGGATCACACCCCAAACCAATATCCCGTTTTCAGTATTAATGACCATTTCAGTTTAAAAACTTATGTGATCAGAGCTGTCGTACTGTATGGATCGGAATTTCTATTAATTCCTACTGACATCATTAAGGTTTGTTTCATTCCTGCATTTTTCTGATCTCAGAGTAGTGGAGCAGGGTAGTGGGGCCAACGAAACGACGGTTTTGATTTTTCCCGTTGGACCCACCAGTGGGGCCATGGCAGTGGGTTCAACGGGAATACACCATATGCATGTATTTGAAAATATCGAGGTTTTTAAAGCTGCCGCTAATGTTTATGTCTTGTGTACTGAAATTACTGACCGGATATTAAAATTGAAAAGTTTAGTCCAAGTTATCACATTAAAATATTTTGCATATGTGCACGTATCGAAGCTACATGCAGGTTTTTAGCTGAGTAATTTATGTGACTTTTCATGCCTGCGATCATCAACACATCGTTTACTCAGAATCTGAAGAAAGATAACATCTGAAACCTCGCACATTTAGCTATCGTAATATTCTTTTTTTCACAAAAAAGGGCAGACGAAAAAAGCACGAAAAATATAAAAGCATTAAAACTCTTTTATATAATTCATTGGCACAATTCGTAGATTCGGAATCTCGGTCAAAAGTTTCTTTAAGTCGTTAAAAATCTCTAAAAAGGAAGGAAGGGGAATTCGTAAAAATACAGGAGAATGGTGGCCTGGTTATAATTGTCGGGATTGTTCAGTTAAATACGAGTTTTAATGACTTTTAATAGCTGATCGTAATGTTGAGTTACTTTTATGTTAGCCATTGTTTTAGGGGTAGTTCTGTTAACCAGGGGTTAGGGATTTTGAAAAGAACTTAAGTATTTGAATAGAAAATTTCTGAGAATATCACTTGATTATAATCTATAAGTACAAATGTTTTTTTTTCTTTTTTAACCTTCCAGTATTAACAATTTTGTTCAACAAAATTAAAACAAAACACAACAACAACAACTACATTACAACAACTACAAACACAACAACATCACAACACAACAACAACAACACAACACATTACAACTTCATTTCAGAAATTTTGAAAACGTAAAATGGTGTTCCATATTCAAAAATTGGCTATTCAGAATAAATTTAAAAAAGATTTTTGAATAAACCAGAGGGTTTGGTTTATGTTTAGGTCAAAACGGGTATTAATCAATTGCGTTTAAAGCCCTTTCTCTTAGATGTGATTCGATTGCAATGCTGTTATTATAATTAATTAGAGAGAATGTTCGTGACATGTGCTCTATGGCAAGTGGAGCTATAACAATAGAAGTGATGGAATTGTCTATGGTTTGTGCTAAGCTCATTAGGACATCACGTCAACGGTACCAATGGAGAATCGAAGACAGGAGTTAGTATATTCAATTAGAATTAGTTGAGACATTTTAGATAATTAAGTAAGGTTGGTAGGAAAAGATGATTGATTTTCTTAATAATTTTAGTAACTATTACGTATGTATTAAAAAAAAAGTGTCAATAGTATATGAGCCAAATAAAGAATCAAACTCAAAGCATTTATTTCAAATAGACCCGTGACAGGCACTTTTGCATAGTCAAAAATAAGCTACCTACAGTCCCGCCACAGGCATAATAACTGTGAATGGACTGTAGTTGCCCATTTGAAAATAGAATACCTACCGAAAAGAAGAGCCATTAACTTTTTAAATTAATTCCCAGGACTAACCAAAGGGATACTTTTACAAAACTTCCCTGTACATGTTTTTACCTGCGAATCACACGATTAAATTGCAAATCTAAAACAGTTATCCCTCGAAGCCGAACTCCTCAACTGGGTCAAACTTCGACGCACAAATCTAACCGACAGGAAACTGGAGTATCCTGGAATAACCTGCTAAATTACAAGGGACATTTTTCAAAGGAACGCGCCTAAAGATTAGTGGTGCCCAAAGTTTAGAGGTGTACCTGTTAAACGGTGTTCGGAGTTACGTAGGTACGGAATTAGGGATTACATTTATTCGTGGGTAAAGTTTTTTTATCTGACAACTTTAAGTTTTTTGAGGTTTTCTTTGGGAGGATTTTTTATGACTGGCGTTTTTGGAGCTGGTTTAGATAACGTTGATTTGAGTTTTGGAGGAAATGAACTTTGACCTGAAGGTAAAGGTAGCGTTAAAAACGCCCTGGCGTCTGCGGCGGAGCATGTGATGTGTCTTCAGAATGGAAATTGATTCCCTGTTTCTCTCTAGTAGTGTCCATAATATTATAATGTATAGGGTGACTGGTAATTAGTGACCGATCCTTATACACGTGATTGTACTCATGATAACAAACAACTTTCCCAAAGAAACTTTTTTTTTATACTCATCAAATGTTATCACAATAACACAATAGCCGTATGAAATTCGCGTGCGCGCGCTTTCGAACTATCAGCTGTTATGAATGACTATTCAAAAAAATGTTTCTTTGGGAAAGTTGTTTGTTATCATGAGTACAATCACGTGTATAAGTATCGGTCACTAATTACCAGTCACCCTGTATGGCATCCAAATCAGTGTAATTTCTTGGGTTTGAAGCCTGCCCTCAACCTTGTATTGCTTGCTGCACCATAGATAAGTTAAGTCTAAGCTAACTCCTACCTGAGTAGTTTGACGTCCCACAGCGCTAAGACTTCGGGTGGTCGAGACGCGCACAGCGCCAGCCGCGGGCCGCACGCGTGGAGCCTGACGGGTCCTGCCCTAATGTTGGCGGCCGTTGGCGATGATATGATGACAGCTGCGAACTCTTTGCTGCCTCCGAGGTTGTGTTGTACCTGAGGAAGACATGGATTTTTAATAAACTATACAGACTATAACGCAGTCGCTCCACGTAAAATACTGGTATTCAGCTGCATCCGTTTAGACTGGAAGCCGACCCCAATATAGTTGGGAAAGGCTAGGCAGATGATGATGACACATACTATAACGTTCCCACGGCTGGGACAGGGCCTGTGAGAGGGAGTGGGGAACGCGGGCCCAGTGTGGGGTGGGGAATTTAGAATAACACAGTCATATTGATTTCGTCTGTTATCAGTCCTCGAAGAGTCAGAAGCCTGAAAATCTGACCAACAGTCTTACAAAGGGATAACATATTGTCCAGTTACTAGGTACAGGTAAATTATGGACCTAAGATAAGTATCTAATATTCATTTTAAAGAAGGATTTTATTCCTTAGTAATCAATGTAAGAGTCTTACAGAAAAGCTTCAATTGTCTCAGAAAGTTCATTGTAAATGTTAAAGTTTATTTCCTTGAAAACTGCAGCAGTATTGTCTCAAGATACCCGCTTGCAGTTCCTTATATTCCCGTTCCAAGATATTTTTATTTACTGAAGTTTCCTTTAAGACCATTGCAATCTATTAGTTGTATTGTGTGTTTGCTCATTTTTATAACGCAGGAACATGGCTGAAAAGATACTGTCTATTGTCTATGTCTATGTGGTACATCGAAAGATCGCAGAATTTACAACAAGTGAAACATTGTGTGTGTGTGTGTGTTTGTTCGATTGCCAGGTCGGGCAAAGTGTTATTGGGTTTTTCTATCAATAATTTTTCAGTAGCAACCCTGGAGTATGGATTTGTGCCCAGTTGATGGCAATAGGCTCGCCCTGTTACATGGGACTTAAACATAACTGGAAAAATTTGGATGTACTATTTGGTACACCTCTGTCTAACCCTTTGCGGATTACAGGCGTGATGTTATGTTATGTTATGAGAAGAAGAGTAGAATACTTATACCGAAAGGAAATAATCTGTCAGTTCTTTTCTTCTTTTTAGATCTTTTAAAATCTGCCTAAACATTTTTGGACTACACAGTTTTATTATACAATACTGTACAGGGTGAAAAAGTTGCAACACAAATTATGACTCAATAAGACCCTAAGCAGAGGATGGACTATTTGTCCAGGGGACAGAAATGAATCCTGTCCATTGGTTGTCGCATTGTTTATTCACCCATTGGTCGACGTCCATTGGTTATTCGCGTCTGACCGACAGAAAAATAGTCTATCTTCTGCTTTATAGTACCTAGAACAACACATCATCATCTGCCTAGCCTTTTCCCAACTATATTGGGGTCGGCTTCCAGTCAAGTTCCAGATTCAGTCGGACGCAGCTGAATACCAGTATTTTACATGGAGCGACTGCCTATCTGACCCCCATAACCCACAACCCAGTTAGTACTGGGTAATACGATAAGTACTGCTTGGTAACACGACTGTCAAAGATCTACAAATGACACCCGGGACCAAAGGCTTAACGTGCTTTCCGACGCACGGAGGAAACTCGGTATGTAATGGGTGGTCACCCATCCACAGACCAACCTAGGCAAGCACAGCTTAACCTAAAGATCGACCCGAGCGGCTGTTAGTATTTAGCCACGAGCTCCTCACCTAGAACGAGAACCTAGAACAACACAATAGAAAATAATACTCACTTTAACTCTCCACTGTATCAGAATCTCCCGGGTGTCGAAGGCCAGGACCGGCACGACGTCCTCGCACAATATGGCCAGGGTATTCGACTCCTTGTCCAGGGTAAACCCGGACTCGATGCCCAGGTACTGCTGGAGAGACAGGGAGGCTTTCGTCTGCCCGTTCTTCTGCCGCTCCTTCAAGTCTTTGTAGAGTTGCAGGTGGACGCAGTCTGGGGGAAGAGAAAAGAGCAAATGTAAGGAGATGGCTGGTCAAAATCTCAAAATGGTGGATTTTTGGCGCTAAATAAATTGTAAGTCGTTTTTTTTTCAACTATACCAATCGAGTAGGGTATCAAAATGAAGTAAATTAAAAGGAGATAACAAATACGTATACGTATATATATATATAGGTACATAATACAATTTGTAGTCGGGTTTTTTGATACTTTTAATTAAATGTTACTTGTTTAAAATAGGCTTTTTGAACGACAGAAAATGCATGAGGCAGTTCTTCAACACTTTCTGGTGAAGATGGGGAGTGGTGGAACAGACTCCCCTGCAACACATCTGCCTGTTACGTTAGAGAATATTTCAGTACAGACCTGTTTTTAATGAAAACAAAACTGAAATTATCAAAAAGGCTAAACGAGAAATTGAGATGAAATAAGCGCGACTGCTGAGCATGAGGTCCTGGGTTCGATTCCCGGGTCGGGCAAAGTGTTATTGGGTGTTTCCATCAGGAATTTCCCAGTAGCAGCCACGGAGTCCGGATTTGTGCCCGGTTGATGGCAATAGGCTCGTGCCCTGTTTCATGGAACTTAATCATAACTGGCGAAATGTGGGTGTACAATTAGGTACACCTCTGCCTAACCCTTCGGGGATTACATGCGTGATGTTATGTTATGAGATAAAATATAGAACCAAGTATTTTTATTTCTTTTTTAGATTTAAATCACGGAAAATATCTGAAATGAAATAGATTCCAATATTACAGAAAAATATAATGTTATTCCAAGGTATTTATCGTAGGTAGTTTCACGAATAACCAGAGTGAATCTATTCTATGAGAAATCTAGGTTAAATACAATATACTCCCAACAGGCATTCCACAAAATTCATAGAACCAAAAAGCCCTCGAAAAAAAAAAGAATTTTCCGGCCACCGAAGAAATTCTTGACAAGAATTGTACGCTCGAGTACAGTAATCAAGAAAATGACTGTAGGTTGGCTGTACGAAAAATTCCTTTCCTCAAAATGTCACGGCGCCTAATGAACGCGAGTGTACCTGCTTTGTTCCACTCGATACCCCTTAATGAGGACTGGTAATGATGTCAAGTACGGGTCTTAGGAGTACGGAGGGCGCTTTGTATGCGCTTCGTGGTGTAGTTTGGAGGTGAATTGGGAAATGCAGCTAGATAGTCGAATCTTACTTTAGTACAAAGTAGCAGAGCTCTTTAAGAATGAGCTTGGTTCGGATGTACAATCGTTATATTTTTTCTTACGTCTAGTATCGCTGCTGTGCTCAAGGGGCCTAAGATGACCGCTTTAGCAGATTGTAATAGTTGTAGTAGAAATATATGATTCATGTTAAAAATTTTAAAATCGTCACAAACGCAGTTAATATTATGAGTTGTCGTTGTTGTTGTGACCATTTTATGAATTGTAAAGTTATTTATTATCATCCTATAGCATTTTGGTTATAATGCTGTAAGCACAATTAGTACCAATCACGCCAAAGGCATGTAGGTATAAAGTCTGAACACTGAATTGCTATGTGTAAAACTAACATAGTTCTCCTGTAAGTATGTGATTTTCTCTGTAAATAAATATATTTATATTATTTACGCATCCATGCAATGCCTTCTGAGGTAGAAGGCGGTTTTGAACGAATGGTGAAATTAAATATCACATCAAAAGGCACTTTTAATGTTGCAACTAAATTGCATATTACCAAAAAACCAGGAAGTATATGAGTTCAGTAAATTACTAGAATGTTGCTTCCTAGATACTTTGTACCTTTTCCTTTAAAAGATGTAAGTTCAACATTGTAACTTTTATCTTGAAAACATATTTTACGTTCACAGAAGCAACGAAGTGCAAAAGATAAAAGAAAAAGACTAAAACCTAAAGGCTAGAATGGAGAAATTAAAAGATGGAACCGCCATTAATTTCTTACTACACGGGCAGACGAAGCGAGGTCAGATTTATAGCTGATAACTGTCCTCAAAGATTTATATGTACTTTATAAGGGACAAGGTAAAATTCGCCATTTTCTACAATGTCCATTTTTCCTGTCCGGGAAAAATTCTTTGACCATCGACGCAAGGAAGGTTTCTCATAAAATTAATAATAAATAAGACGAAATGACACATAAAGACATTTTATAAATTGCCTATTAGAACAAGATATCACAGAAATTGGGCCCAAGCAGAACACATTTACTAATTACGTAACAGGTGCCGATGTAATGTCGACCTTATGTTATGTTGCTAAAGTACAGAATTAATTAACACAAAAACCTGTGAATGACATCAGTCTTTCACCTATTATCTCATGAGTCTGGCTGATTTTCACCACATTCTAAACTAGACTTTAACTTGTTCTAATAAAGTTTGTATTTGTTTGTTAGCGGGAAACAAAGCCAACAACGACAGATTCCACTACATCAAAATCGAGTGTTCCATTTTCAAATTAATTCGGGACCGTTTTCTAATTGGCGCGACGTGACTCGGCTCTGTTCGGTTCTAATCAGTGTGTGTTTGAATTTGGAATATAATTTGTGTATAGTGCTGCTTTTGTGATTGTTCCCGCGCTCTTGTATGGAGTTACGATAGTTTGAATTTACATGATGTCGTACAAATTCGTACAATAGTTGTTATAATGGAGCCGTGTATTTCAAACTAACTGTTTGAGTTTGTTAAAACAATTTGATAGAACTTCAAACAAGTGCTTTTGCATAATTTTGTATGGCAAGCAAAGTTTAAATCGGAAACTCATTGATACACTAGTGCATGGTTGTTTTGGCGCTTGACTGACTTTGACAGGAGGGCGCTGTTAATAAACATAAACGAAATTGTCTATGGATATTTTACTGAAAAACCAAAATGGCGGCGATAAAGGCAACGGGCCAAAACCAAAATGCAGCATTTCAAATGAGTGAACTCAAAACATCAATATTGCGCCAGTAGCAATTTTAAAAGTTGTTTACACCACGAAGAAAGCCATTGGACAGTTCGAAATACAAACACCTAATTCAATGTCCGTTACAGTTTGACAGGGACAAAACAAGCGCGTCGATGCGACGACGTCCAATACAAAATACCAGCGGATTCAGAAAGTCGATACGAATAGTTTCCAACGGTTACTGGCCGTAAATAACTACGATCCGCACATATGTATGTATAAATTACGAAAGATAGTTTTTCGCGTCGACGTAGTGAAGGAGCTATTTTTGTATTTTAGGCTATATCTTTGATTTTTGGAAGTGCCCTTATCTTATTCTTTTTCTGGTCTTTAGTTTGTTATGGGCAGGGATCGGATATTCGGATGCATATTTGCCTAAAGTGTAAGTGTTGACAAGTATAGAGCGCGCGTCAGTTCGGAAAAAGTCCCGGTTTATTTAAATACATAGTCTTTTTTTCATTTTAGTGTTTTTTAGTTCAAATGAATTGTCATATTTACCATTTTGTCCCATACGAATATTCAACAGCAAAATTTAAATCATATAATTTTGTACTTTTACGTGTTATTTTCAACAAATTGCTTGCCTGGTTTTAAATAGATTTTAAATATTTATTATGCTTATGAGTACTACATTTTATACACACTGTATTATTTCTAAAATACCGCGATCCCGAGAAAAATTGGCATTTTAAGAAGCCGCTTCCATACTTTCGTACCTTAGGCCGGGAAAAAACGTACTTTAGGTAAATATGCATCCGAATATCCGATCACTGGTTATGGGTCAGTATGTTTATTCCAAAATTTCGTGCAAAATCACTTAGATTAGCTCCTATAGTCATTATCAAAAGAGCTGACTAACAAAGTCATATATTTTGATGGGACGACGTTATTAGTCATATTTCATGTCTAAGTCTTTCCTCCAAATATTATGCCTAGTATGAGGGATACGCATTTATTATTAAAGCTTGAAGCCAAAAAGCCTAAGATGTTATATGCCACAAACGAAAAAATAATCAATTTACCGGAAACTTCCGACAACATCTGCCACGAATTAAGCATTTCACAATAACAAGAAGGTACATAAAAAACAATAGGCAATAGGCACGGGTCCTGGGTTCATTCCCGGGTCGGGCAAAGTGGTATTGGGTATTTCCATCAGGAATTTTTCAGTAGCAGTCACGGAATCTGGATTTGCGCCCGGTTGATGGAAATAGGCTCGCCCCTATTACATGGGACTAAAACATAACCGGCGTAATGTAGGTGTACTATAAGGTCCACCTCTGCCTAACCCTTCGGGGATTACAGGCGTGATGTTATGTTATGTTGTGTAAGAAGGTTCATCTCGTTACATTATACCTACATCTACAGTACTACAATCTACACAGATCTAAAATTGTCTTGTACCTCTGCTTACCTCCCCAGGGCAATCGTGACAACTCCTGCCTGACCTGTATGACCTCCACTCATACATTTGTCGTTGACACAGCGATTTCACTTTTATGGCTCGTGACAGACAAACGAACTTATCTTAGATTCGTTAGCATGTCTAGTTTATTTAGGTCATTGTTGTTAGATATGACGATTTTATTTGTCATCGTCCGTAATATTTGTTTTATTGCAGTCGTTTGGGTATTCAACCAGAAACTCTTTGGACTAAGATAGTAATATTAGCACACTATCAGGTTCAAAAGCTACAGACTTTTTTTTTTTTTAAAACAGAGAAAATAAATGGAGGTTCTTAATTTGAAACTTTTTTACAACTGTCATCCTCTGTTTATGGCCTTTATAAAATGAATATTCTTACTATTTTTTGCACGCAACCTTAAAAATAAAAATATATACACAAAATTGCAATAATAAAACTTATCTACAACGGCGAGTTTTAGTGTTTGCAACAAACTCAACCTAAATACCTTTGGGACTAGAATACTCGGTGATTTACATGCGTTGGCTGTCAGTTAATGAATGAATGAATTTATTTTTATTTAGTAGCGGACGTGAGCAGACAGGACCTCCTACAAAATAACAGCCAGTAAGACCTGGATGACACTCACATACAGAGTGTAAACGTACCCTTCACGAATCCGTCAACCAAGCATTCTATACATCAGTCACCCTACGGCAAAATTATTGCTGGGAAACGACTTTTTTTTTTGTAGTGACAAATCACGTTTTATGGTAAAACTCAATGTAACGCACTCAAAACTTGGTGCTGGTGGATGCTTTAGATAGTAAACGGGTCTTGGAGGTAATTAAAGTAAAGTTAAAATCTTACAAAATAGTATTAAAAAAAAACTTGTGAAAAAGTTTGAACTTTGACCTCCAATATCTCGGTAACTAGAAGGTTCCCAGGTATATATAGTCCAGAACAAAAAAATGATCGCAATGACGGAGAGAACATGCCTTTCGGCTTCGTTAAGGGTCTTTTTACACCGTTTATACCAGCAAAGCATGACACAAAAGGCAGTGGATGGAACAAGGCCGACAAAGACAAATGATGAGCAAGAATCGGTGGCCCGTAACTTAAAAGCAAAACTATGAGGAAACCTGGACTTAATGTGGCGGAAAATACTGAATCACTTACACACATTTAAGCAAGCCTTTTGAATTTTAGCTCGTTCCGCTTCTGTGTGGTCGTAAGAGGTTTTAAAACTATTCAACCAAATTAAGACATCATCTGCCTAGCCTTTTCCCAACTATATTGGGGTCGGCTTCCAATCTAACCGGATGCAGCTGAATACCAGTATTTTACATGGAGCGACTGCCTATCTGACCTCCACAACCCAGTTAGTACTGGGTAATACGATACCCCTTGGTAAGACTAGTTGTCAGACTTTTTGGGCCACTGACTACCACCTAACGACTGTCAAAGATCTACAAATGACACATTCAACCAATTTAAGACATTACCAAATATTTTTTTACAATATTACTTCAGTTATCGAATGGTTGCTTAACCACATAGGTAATCAGAATTGGGTAACCTAGCCAGTAAATGGCTACCGTGTAGAATTTTTACCTCATAAGCCGAAACTCGCTCAAAAATCACGGTTTCACCTTTAAAAATGGTGTCAGTATTAAAAACCTGCGAAGGTAGCAAGCAGCTGATGTCTTGTCGTTTTGCGTACGAAACACGTTTCTCTCCATAATATACAATAAGTCCCAGCTCGTGTCAATTTACCTAAATCTTTTGCTGACATTGCACCCCAAATCCCTTGGTGAACGGGGCCAAAATGTACGGGGTGAAAATAGGGGGTGAGTCTTGTGAAATGATGTTTGAGAGATTTCGTTTTGTAGGAAGAGATTTGAATACGTTTTATCGATTTTAAAGTGCATTTCTTTAAAGTTTTATTTTGTGTAAAAAAAGTACATAGTACTTAGCAAAAATCTAACGAAAAATCACCAAATGTCGAATGAAGTTTGTGTCATTAATTAAACAATGTCGGAAAAACGGATAATTATATATATTAAATTGCCCTTTCGTACACTTAGAAATACGACTTTTATTCCCATATAAACAGACTTATTTTGTAGATACATATGAACGCAACGTGTGCAAACACAAAACGCCCCCGTATATTTCAAAAATTCTGTTATCGAGGAAAAGCGTTTCAACAAGACGCCGAATTCTATTTACCCAAGGGACCTTTATGTACAGAATATGTAATAATATGTACACTGTATTGTATGTATATGTTTAATATCTTGGGTCTGATATCCATGCAGAACAGGACATATTTTTCCTGGAATTTGAGAAAGATTATGAGGTCACGGCTAAGATGAAGACACGAATTTAGCTAGAATATTTCTTGGAAGTGAGGTTCCATATTAGAATTACCTGTTGTATTGTCAGACGGCCGACGTATTCTTAAATCAAATTAGATACTAATAAAATGGAGTTTTTATTTAGGAAAAATACTTATGTACGTATACGGTGTTTCGTCCTATAATAGGTTGAATTTGACGACCCTCGTTTAAATAAGTTGGTTAGGCTTGTCAGGAGGAGCTCGTAGCTAAATATTAACAGCCGCACGGGTCGATCTTCAAGGTTAAGCCGCGTTTACCTAGGTTGGTCCGTGGATGGGTGACCATCCATTATATACCGAGTTTCCCCGTGCCTCGGAAAGCACGTTAAGCCGTTGGTCCCAGATATTATTTGTAGATCTTTGACAATCGTGGCCCGAAAGTCTGACTGACAACCAGTCTTACCAAGGGATACCGTATTACCCAGTACTAACTAGGTTGTGGAGGTCAGATAGGCAGTCGCTCCATGTATAAAATACTGGTATTTAGCTGCATCCGATAAGACTGGAAGCCGACACCAGTAAAATTGGGAAAAGGCTGGGCAGATGATGGTTAGGCTCGTCAGATTGATTGGCTACTGACCAATGGGCATAGATTCTCTTTAAAAAGACACCGATAATCTAGATATATTCATGTCTAACCACAGACCAAAACAAGTTCAGTTCAATGATCCCTACCATAAAGAAACACTCACAGTCCCATAACATTAGTTCTGTATACATAACTTGGCAACTTTTCTCATATCACCGTTGTAGTGCCAATATTCGGCCATGTTTGATACACTATAATCAATCACGCTTCGGGATGACGACCAAACTTCGGACAGATACGGAATCTTTGCGGCGTATCCTTCTGGGAGATCGGCAGAAGTGGTAGTTACGTGTTCAGTGGAAGTTGGTAAGAGGACATGTTTTTTTCAAAGGGGGTGAATTGATTGGGTTGAAATTGTGTCCTTTTAAAAGGGTTATAAAGTCATCATCTGCCTAGCCTTTTTTCAACTATATTAGGGTCGGCTTCCAGTCTAACCGGATGCAGCTGAATACCAGTATTTTACATGGAGCGACTGCCTATCTGACCTCCACAACCCAGTTAGTACTGGGTAATACAATACCCGGAAGGGTAAAAGGGTTATAAAGTAGTCCAGGAAATAATACGACGCCATGATTATCAGCGAGCTATTTTCGTCTATCAGATATAGACACTGAGTTACTAGGAATTACTAACTGCCTTGTTGGTCTAGTGGTCGCAAGCACGACTGCTGAGCATGACGTCCTGGGTTCGATTCCCGGGTCGGGCAAAATGGTATTGGGTTTTTCCATCAGGAATTTCTCAGTATAAGCCACGGAATCTGGATTCGCGTCCGGTTGATGGCAATAGGCCCCCTATTACATGGTACTTAAACATAACTGGCGAAATGTCCACACAAAAACCTCTGCCTCACCCTTCGGATATTACAGGCGTGATGTTATGTTATATTTAGTACAGGTTTTATAATAAATTGATCTCAATATTGATAATTTTGTCCGAAACTTATGTCTCTCAACCTAGACAAAGAATCCCAGTACTTGTTCTTCAAAACAAAATATTTTAATTTCACATTGATCAAAGGTTTCTCTCCACCCTCACCAAACAAAAAAAAAAACTTTTCCTTTACAAAATTAGTCATGATTTTCTGCCCAGCAGGCTTTGCTTAGATACAAACAAATAAGAAATTGATACAAAAGAAATACTGGAACATGAAATTGAATAAATTCACCCCCTGCACTCGTTTGGGGGTCGAATTTTCTTTGTTCTTTCAACCCTTAACGTTGTACTGAAGATATTGAAAACGTTTGAAGGTGATGTTAAGTAAGTTTCGCCCCCTGGTTCTGTTGGGGGTGAGCAGAAAATTGAGTGTTATCTTACTAATAATATGAAGAAGAGATTCGTTTGTTGTTTGTAGATTTTTCATGATAATTTCAGCCCGTAGACGCTTCACGTTTAGACGGTCAAGATGATTGTAATATTATGTACATACACTGTTCAGTTAGGAGGGCCGAATCGCATGTGACTAAAAGAGTGATGAATATAAATGTTGATGGATGGAGAGGGATAGGAAGACCAAACAAAATATGGATGGATTGTGTGAGGAATGATATCAAGATGATAGCGTGACGATTGACAGAGGAGAATGGAAGGAAACGTGTTGTACTGAGCCTAAATAACATGGGACAAGGGCAGGTAGATGATGACATTGTCCGATTAGCCTTTGTGTATGAGCTAAAATGTTATCATCATCTGCCTAGCCTTTTCCCAACTATATTGGGGTCGGCTTCAGTCTAACCGGATGCAGCTGAATATCAGTATTTAACATGGAACAACTGCCTATCTGACCTCCTCAACCCAGTTAGTACTGGGTAATACGATACCCTTTGGTAAGATTGCTTGTCAGACTTCTTAGACCACTGACTACCTAGCGACTGTCAAAATGACACCCGGGACCAAAGGCTTAACGTGCTTTCCGAGGCATCCACAGACCAACCTAGGCAAGCACGGTTTAACCTAAAGATCGACCCGAGCGGCTGTTATTATTTAGCCACGAGCTCCACCTAAATGAGCTAAACTGAGCCAGATGAGCTAAAATGTTATATAAGGCGTAAAAAACAGAAGTTTGCTGACTACGTCACATGTCCCAGAAGTTCATAACTGTAGGTATTCGATATTCGTTGAGATTGTAATTTATTACTAGTCAGGCATCACTGTGATATGATACCTAGGTACTATCTGTAAACCCTAGCTTATAGTCTCGAACTTTCTGGGAAAAATCTAATTGTGTAGTGCTTACATGCAAATCCTTAGCCCTTAGTAATCGTGATAAAGCCAATTCGATGAAACCTGATAGTGAAGTTTGATTTAGCTTATCTCTTATCTAAATACAACAAAAGCTCGTTAACCTTTCATATTTTTATTAAAATGACTGTACAGTCAGTTTACTACCCACGTCTGTTCCAGAATTGCGTGCTTCATTTCGTTCTATGTCTTGGAAAATCACATTATTTTGTTATTAGATAAATCTATGAAATTCTTATGACACAAGCCGTATGGCTAATAGGATTTCCCATCGGCAAATATTACGATTTCTTGACCAACTTTCATCCCCTTTAACCCCTTTAGATCATGAATTTTCCGAAACACCTTCCTTGGTTCTTATGTTTTTATATAACGGCCTCTTGTGCAAAAATGAATGCTTCTAGACCCAGAAATATAATTCCGTCAGTCAATGAAAGAATCTAAGGTTTTAGATGCTGATACTTGTAATTTGAAGTATTTACTCGTAGATACTTTGACAGCCTTTTTAAGATTCAAGGCTGAAACGGAAATTGCGGTACAAATATCTACTTTACCGAAAATAGACGTAATTTTCTAAAACACCATCTCCGGAGACTTCAAAATGGCCTCTCGAATAAGACGAGATTATGAATACTAGCCTACTGTCTAAGTTTTCGCAGAAATGATACAGAATTTCTCGTAATATTCTTTGAAGGTTCAAGACAGTTTAGAGTTCCCCCGGGCACCCCGAACTGAGAACGGTATTGCTCTGTTTTTACTTGATGTTTTGAGGATAGCTACGCTTTGGGAGGCTGACGACCTGAATTTAGGTAGAAAGAAATCATGTTTTTTGATAAAGAACAAAATATTAGGGATGTGGTCAAAAAGTCTAGGTTTATTTTAGTATTTATTTTTACTACCTTTATTTGTGACAACGATAAATATTCTATTTTATTCTAACTTGAAATTATTCTATCAGTTTTTGAAATGCAATACAGGATAATAGATCCTACTTAATACATAATTATGTTTGATGGAAAAATCTTACAGAAAAATATGCTTTGGTAATATTTAAGTGTTGCTACATTAAGATATCTTATTTTACTTTATTTTATGTCCAATCCCAAAAGGATCCCATTTTCTTGGCCTTCCCAACAAAGTTTATTAACAATAGTACAACAAAGAGACCTTTCCCAATTTCTACAAATAACTACAAAAGAATAGCCGATAAGAAAGGTAAAAAAGTTCCTAACTCAGTTTACTTACAGGTGTTTACAAAAAAAGTAATAATTTTGTTTATGGTAACACGTCACTCGGTGTCTATGGGGATTTACATCGGCCGTATAAAAAAGTTTTTACCTACGTTATTTCGGAGGACATTTCCATGTCATGAAAAGGATGAGATGAGATAATGTGTCAACGGCGAGGTAAAATAAGGGACACTATGGGATTATCGAAGAAAAACTGTGGAAATAATGCCTGGCAAAAGTTATTGGATCGAATCTTCGGACATAGAGATACATGGATGTTCTGGCGCTTGAATGACATTGACAGGAAGGCTTTTTTGGTAAACATATTTTGTGAAATAGTAATGAAAAAAAAACAGATGGCGACGATAGTTCCAACTTTGCTTGCGCGCCAAAAGATCAAAGTAAATATGTTCATTAGATACTTTCGTTCCAAGCCCCTGTGTCATTTTTAGAAAAATGTACCACTAGTACTACTACGAAATACATCACAATGCAAAAACTCCCCAACAAATGAATTTCAAAATTGAAACAATAAAAGCCAGGCGACATCGCGACAAAACAACGCCATACATTCTCGTCAACAACACAATTTGCGGCGCCCAGCACTCCTTGGTGACACACATTTTATAAAGTTACCTCTCTTGTCTATTGTTTTGCTAAATTCCCGCCTTTTTGCTGGAACGGTTACAAGTTAGCGTTCCGAATTTAAATTGTGGACGCCATTTTCTTTTGTTTTCGTGGCGATAATGATTCGATTATATTCTTGTTTTGTCTTTGTGTTTTAGGTGTTGAAGTAAAGTAACATTTTGTGTCGCTGATTTTCTATAGGAGTCCCTAAAGTCTGTTTTTTAATCTCCGAGACTAAATTGACAAGTAAAAATGGCAAACTGACATAGATTTCAATAGGATTTAAGTCAGTTTTGACATTATCACTTGTCAATTTCTCCGAGATTAAAAAACAGACATTGGGTATTAAAATTTTGCTTAGTGTGTAAGGAGGCTTATCGAGTTAAATTTTCTAGAGAGGGTTTCTTTTAACAAAGGAAAGATTATAGAACAATAGATTGAGAAAGGAATACCTTCCTATTGTAAATAATTAACGGAAAGATGAAAAACAAAGTTTGAAGACCGAATTTAACTCTTCAAATCAGAGCTTTAAAACGAAGAACACTAACACAAGTAACACTTCCGAAATATAGCAGCATTACTCATATTGCAGAACGTAGAACCACTTGAACACCAAAACAAACCCTAGTTTACAAATCGAACACCAGTTTACATTAACAAAATTAGAATTTCTGCAAACTCAGTAACCTAAACCCGTCGATTCATAATTGCGACTAATTAATCGCGCAGTGTATGGCTATCGAGTTACGCAAGCGAAGTATTATCGGCACGACTAGCGACTGTACGACCGGCCTATTCACGACGCGACTCGTAAACGCAGCCCTGACATATTGCGATTGTCGACCATGCGTGATAACATGTTTGGTAATTTTGTTACGAGTCGGTGATTGGACAGGTGAGGAGCAGAAGATTTAGTTAGAAGTAAATATTTAGTTGGTTGCTTGTGTACTAAGGAGGCTTGCTCTCAAAATTATGTAAGTACTACTATGCCTTCGTTCTTCGAGTAGATTAAAAAAGTTGTTTATATTTAAAGGTATACCTAAACTATTTGCGTTATTTTAAAAAACTACAACTCAAAATTATGTAAAGTGCCTCACAGGTGCGTCTGGCAGACAGACGCGTTCAAATCAATTTTTCACAGTCTTCAGCTCAATTGTGTGTTTACTAAGATAACTCACTAAACTACGTTTTTTTTAAACATACTAACGTGTGCTTATTTGATGCAGAAGTTTTCTCTGCCTAGCCCCACGGAATAAGCCGTACCTTCGTGTAAATAAGAGTTTTCCATTGAAGATGTCATTAGGGCTAGAAAGCGTTGTGTTTAAGATCGGAGACTTGATACATATTACAATACAATTGACCTACTGTAAAATAACTCTTAAGTGACGACAAACACTCTGTTGATAATTAAACGCTATACTACGAGCACACAGAGTCGTTAATTTTATACGTTGTCGAGTTTTACTTTACATTAAGTATTTACTTTACATTAAGTTACCTACTCTTGTAAGTTCTGTGGGCATGAAACCAATCAATTATGCACTATTATTATCAGAGAGGCTGTTGGTGTTCACCAATAGCCTTGTTTTTAACCGACTTCTAAAAAAGGAGGTGGTTACGTATTCCACTAGTTTTTTTTTCATGCATGTACACCGATTAATCCGTGATTATGCACTCAAAAAGCAAACATAATTTATTTTGATGCAATGTAGAATTTTCGTTGCACAATGATGCCAAACCCCTTAAAGTTCCGCTACCTCTTTCGTGAAGCAAAATGCATTTAAATACTTTTAAACTAAATCGTTATTTACTTGTAAGAGCCAACTGTTTTCTGTGTAACGTGTCGAAATTGGCAATTATTGTCATATTTTATTGATTCAAGGCGTCGCTGAAACATGATATTAATTTTTTTCTGATAGTAGTTGGCTATAGGATATCAGAAAAACCAACTATGAAATTTTTAATAATTGAAATGATTGCAGGTAATCAATTCGAGAAACTTCGATAGCCAAATTCTTGAGCAATTGATTATAATTATCAGCTTGTTGAATGCATGGAAAAGGCCTTAAACTTTATGCACACAAAGACTATCGACCTTATTACCTACTCTAACAAGTCATTGACCCCATTTTTCAACACAAAAGAATTCGAAAAAAAAACTTGGTACCTAAGTTAAATTCTGCTAAATAACGTCCCTGAAAAACCTGGAACAAAATCGTTCTTTTACTTAATTGTGACGGAGGAAAATGGCTGCAAATCGTCACGCTCATTTCAAAGGAATTACGTTATAATTATACAGGTAGAAATGTTGAGGAAAAATACCTTTGTTACTAATTAAGGTGGGTTTTTCAAAGATGGCGGCTGCACGTAATAGTTTCACGTTTAAGGTAAGAAATAGGCCTGTATTTTTGGATCGTCAAAACGAAAATTAAGAAACGTAAGTCAGTACTATTTTGAAAATCAATACAGAATTACAGACCCATCGACAACTTCCACTGTATTGAAAAGGGATTAAAAACAATTTAAGCATAATTAGCGGATAAGATTCCCACTACTTGGGACACAAGGCTCTCTGTGTGGAGTGACCCACAGTCCACCACAAAAGCCAAGTGTGGGTTTGGGGAAAAGCTACTTCAACATTCTTCTGCCCTTATCACAATTTATTTGGGGTCGGCGCAGCATGTGTTCTTCTTCCATACTTCTCTATTACTCGTCATCTCATCAGACACCTCCTTCCTTGCCATAATATCATTCTCACAGTCCATCTATAGTTTCTTTGGTCTTCCTCTACTTTTATGCCGACACAAAAACAACTAATCTTGACCAAAAAACTAACGTGTAAAAGTGACTTACAAGATCTACTTACAGAATTAAAAAAAGCATTTCCTTTCATCACAAAAAAAAAAACATAATTATCAATATTATCAGTCTCGACAAACACAACAACAAATAAAATTTACAAAATGATGATAATATACTTCCTCTTGATCACTGTTGAAATACGTTTCAGCAAATAAAATGGCAAAATGATGGCACTTTCATACCAAGTTATGATGATGACAACACATGAATTTTCATGTAACACTTTAAAGGCAATATGTGTATCTCAGAGAGTTCTGTTATCTTAAAAGAACGTCTTATTTGATTCAGAAGCTGTATATGAAAACATCTTCAAAATGGAGCGAGAAGAAATGAAAAGACAATTCTGCAGTTGGTAATATTGTAAACTTGTTATCAAGTTTTCTTGTGTTTCTCAGTAAATTCGAAAACAATTTTTGGACAGAAAAATGAAGAATAACGGTAAAAGAATGTCTAGCATCAGTAGCATCCCTCTGTCTGCTATAACACCACATCGGCCGTACAAAGGATTATGGCAATATTCTCAATTGACTCGGAAGGCGATAAGGGGATAACTTTATCGGGATATGACTTGGATATGATGCATAGAAGAGCACGAACATTAATTAGCATGTAAAGTTTCCACTGCTGGGCCACAGACTTCTTCATTGTGAGAAGGAATGGGCCATAAGCCTATAGGGGTACGAGAAACAGGGTGTAAAGTTCCTCATTACATAGAAAAGGGAGGATGCTCTGATCAGACGGGTGTTGTGTCTGGTGGTCTACTGCCCGACAGTTGTGGTCGGATTTTTCTATATCGTCTTATTAAGTCGCGGATAACTGTAATAGCGCGATTCAGAATTTAGATGTTCGTTCTTCATTTGAGTCATAGATGGCGCTGTTGTACTTTTTGTAGTGTCGCTACAGGCCACGCGAGGCTAGTGTGTATTGGTTCTAGTAGATGTTTTCCTTCGGCTTTGGTGACGACGCTACAACAATTTTCCTCAATATTTTAAAATACATTTTAACTTCAACTAAGCCCAAACAAACCAACTTTTATCACCATTGACCTACAATTTACAACTTCCAATATGGCGGCCACTAGCGTTCATTTGTTCCCGCCATTATTTTTATCGTCAGTCAATATCTACGTCAGTTCAGTAACACCTGTCCCTGATCGTCAGCCGTCTCGTTACGTCGACATATTTCAGGGTTCCGTTAACGAAGGCATTTCTTTATATTACAATCGTTATTGTCAGCTTTCATCGTTAAAATTGAAATGTAATTATTGGGATATGAAGTGGCGTTTATTTTTTTGTTTGGGTGGTGTTAGGTAAGGTGAGCAAACTGTCACAATATAATTTTTTTGATAATTTTGGTTGATTTGCAGATGAGTTTACATGATAATTGGAAATGTCAACAAGAATTATACAGGAAGCCTTCACGAAGCCGTCAACCAAGCATTATGTATATCAAACTAAGTACTTACGACTTTTTTCTTTGGGGTGAAAATCACGTTTTACAGTAGGACTCAATGTAACGCATTCAAAACATTGTGCTGTTGGATATATTGATTTGTACGAGGGTGGAGCTGTTTTAAAAGTAAAGTTCTTACATTAAAAACATGTATTTAAAAAAAAAAACTTGTGAAAAAGTTGGAACTTTGACCCCCAATATCGCCGTAACCAGAAGGTTCCCAGGTAAGGTCCAGAACAAAAAAAAAATCGCAATGATGGGGAGAACAAGTGCCTTTCGGCTTCGTTAAGGGTCTATTTACACCGTTTATACCTACAGATAGATATGTACATAACGTAAGAGCTGATAAATCTTAAATAGTGCGAAATTTTATAGTTTAGTCATGACGTCTGAAATAATGAAAGTAGACTCTTTGTATCTTGATCATTTTTACTTTTCTGATGCATTGAACTGATAAAACAACAAATCAATTCCATTTTAATGTCTCACAGAACGACAGACATATCACTTCACTGTCGAATCTTTAAGATAACCATGTCCAAATGACATTCTTATCACTTATCAATGCAATATCTATCACCTGAGATAGACTTGAGTCAAATTCTCCCTTCTTTCAATTCTATGTTGTATCCATGTGACTACATGGATACAACATAGAATTGAAAATACCGCCATCTCTTGATAAATCATAATATATATCGATACCTTTAGGCTCAAAGGGCGTATCCACCAAAACACGATTTTTCAGGACAGCCAAAAAATAAAACAGTTTTTCGACATAACTTTTTTGTTCCTATAAATGACAAAACTTACTACACTACAATTTTATATCGTAAAATAATATATACTTAAAGTATATCTAATAATAAAAAAATAGTCTTCGGATACACCCTAAAATTTAAAGAAAATCAATGTTTAGCGATCCAAAAATGATGGCTGTAAGTATCCACATTTTTTTTTTTTGCAAATATCGAAATTTTAAATATACTAATCGAAAGAAGACAAAAACTAAGTATGACTGCATTAAAATCTCATATTGGGCAAAATGGCGGTTATGCCCTTTGAGCCTAAAGGTATCGATATGTATTTAGCAAACGACGCCGCTAAAGCATGTTTAAACCGACTTCAAATTCTCCAATCACATGCACACAGCACACATTTACACACAGTTGATAATACCTCCTTTAATGTCACCAGATAACATGCAAGCAGCTCTTAATCACACACAAGTACTTAAACTTAGTCTCCGCCGTAAACTCTTAATGAATCATAATATTTAGTAAACGATGCCGCCAAAGGATGCTTAATACGACTTCGCACGAATAAATCTCCTCATAGCGGGTATTCGGAAAATAAATACGGCCCAAGTTTGAGATGAGCATCCGAAGAGGGAGTTAATCTGCGAAGTTTGGGATTTATGGACCCTAGACTGATGTAACGGAGGAGCAGGATGCGTCGTTATCATCTTCCTCCGTGGAGGAAGCTCTCTGATTGCGTTGTGAATAATTCTGCAGGTTTGTTGATCTACAACTATAGGTACAGACGAATGAGATGCCTACGTATGCCGTGAAAATGGCTACAAACCTAGGCAATTTGTCCGTCAAGTAAAATAGCTGAAGTTCTGTTTGTGAATTTACGTGCATATGCGAACGTTCAATTTTCGTCTGAAAGGTTGGCAACGGAGGAGAATGAAACTAACCTGTTAAATTCGGACATACCATGATGTTGGTACCACTGCATTATCCTTATGCAGCACTTTTTGTACTCTACTGCTAATATCGTTGAAACAAACATGAAGTGTAGTTCAATACAAACTGTTAGATTCGTCAAAGATATATAAAAAAAAAGATTTTAGTAATAACGTCAGTCTATGGTAATGTGGGAAATAAAAGAAAAACATCTGTGTTAACTGTACTTTGAGATGATATATTTATTTTATTTACATAACATAACATCACGCCTGCCATCCCTTATGGTTTAGGCAGAGGTGTACCTAATAGTACACTCACATTTCGCCAGTTATGTTTAAAGTCCCATGTAACAGGGGGCGAGTCTATTGCCATCAACAGAACACAAATCCAGACTCCGTGGCAGCTACTGAGAAATTCCTGATGAAAACCTGAAAAACCCAATTACACTTTGCCCGACCTGGGAATCGAACGACCCTCGAGACAGTCAACACACCAGCAAAGAAACGGGTCTTAGTTGCAGAAGCACTTTCACATATCTTCCTCAATCATCAAACACACAAATCACAAAACCCATTAAAATACGATGACAAGACAGAACACACGCCTCTTCACCTATTCTACTTTAAAAAACATTACTTGTACGTATATTTCCATAAAGCAGTAAGTGCATAGCGCTGACCTTGGACCTTGACCTTCTGAATTAGCATACAATGGTGGCGGGCAACACCTTCTGTGGTGACGCGTAACAACAATGAGAAAATGTAATATTTATGAAGATTAAATTGTGGTTACCTGATGCAGAGTATTATGTGGGTTATAAGACTTGATGCAGTACCTTATTTTCGAAAAATAGGGAAGAGTCACTGTGAAAGTATTGGTGAATGGTTCACCTAAACTTATACTGTCTCTTACGGATATCTTCCGTGATTGCTCATTATTTTGAGCTCCCGATATTTCGACGCTGTTGCAAGCGCCATGATCGCGGATTGTCTCGTAAGTGACAGTGTAAGTTTAGTTGTAAACTCTGAAAGCTTAAAACAATATTATTCACCAATACCTATAACCTCTGCTTATTCATACTTCTTCTTGGGTCTGATGCATCAAGAACCCCAAGAGTTGCGTTCCCATGTTAAATGTCCCTGTAATTTCAACAGAGCGCTTTCAAATCACAGATTTAAGACATAGTTAAAACTATCGAGAGTTTGAAAAAGCTACCAAATTACTGTCAATTTGAGTAATTTGTTGAAAGTGCAAAAACTCGCCAGATTTTATAAATTGGAGAATATAAAGTCACAAAAATATTGTAGTTTAGAACAATAGTCATATATTTGAGGGTTCACTCTCATGGTTCTTTTGGGAGTCTCCTAAAAGGCCCTGGGCCATAAGTTACACTTTACCACAATCGAATAAAACCTTTTCTTTGAAAAGAAAAAGGAAAGTCATAATTTCTTCTTAGGACCCAAGTGCAAATGAAGTCAAATTCTTATCGTGTGTATACACATATATGGAAAACTGTTTACATCTCTCAATAAAATTTCGATAGCAATCTCAATATAAATTGAGTCTGCTCAGAATTTAGCTTCGAGTTAAGCAAGCATCTTCAGTGGCGTCCATCAGTTCCTGGAACGAGCAGACAACAGGGCACACTAGCCACGATATTAAGCATCCAATCATTTATGGAACTGCACCACATTTATTTTACACTCCAAGGAAGAGTCATCGATAAATTACCACCTGGGCAGGTGTTCCCTTCTTAGGCAAGCCTAGGACCGGAGTCTGTTTAAAGACATCCAGGTTAGTCAAGGCAACTGATGTCCTGATGGGAGATTTTAGCAAGTCGAAGTAATGTGCTGTTTAGGTTCAAGATTATGTAACTTTATTTTATAAATATTTAAAAAAAGATAATTAGCCGAAGAATTTTCTTCGCAGACTTCTTAAAACGTCGTCTAAAATGTCGTTGCACTAACGATGCAATATGGCGTCTCGTATCCATTACGAAGTGACTAATGAATAATCGGGTTATGCGCTGACAATGTTTAATATTACCTAGGAATTAATACCGGACCGGTTACCGGTTATTATTACAGGCGTGCGTGTATGACCAGATGTATGAACGTGCATGAAGCTAAAGGAGTATGTACGGATCGTGTTTGGTAGCATACCGTAGATTCTACCTACCTCTAGTCGGACAAGGTGGGAGGTTATGTATGTATGTGAATTAATAGGGGAGGCGGAGGGGATAAGGTGAAAAAAATGAATTTAATGTGTGATGTATAAAATATTTTTTACCAACAAGAATTAAAAACCCCAGCCAGCGATTTTTATCTAAAAAAAGCTATCTAAAAGCTAATTTTTATATTTATTTTTAGAAACAGATTTTAAAACGATGTGACCCTTTCAATAATAAAAATTACACGTGATGCTGGGTGGGGGAGCCTAAAACCTCACGACGTATCACCAAGGGGTACGGGGGGGGGGGGCTATAAAACGATTCGATCGCTATAGACATTTCAATGATGCAAATTGATCTACTGGTCGACATTCGTTTGATCTGCGCTGGCCCGGACTAAGGTCATCTAACGCTAAATAGCTCGCATAGAGAATGCTTAATTTATGAAGAAGCTTTAGCCACGTATGAAGAGGCTTACATACATAGAATCACCCTTAATTACATGGGGATATGCAGAAACTACAAACTGCTGCGATCCTTACATACTCCTGGATAGCGAGCCTTGTCAGAGATGCTAGGCTAGGCCGGTGCCCGATTAGGGTCGGCTTCCAGTCTAACTGGATGCAGCTAAAGACCAGTATTTTACATGGAGCGACTGCCTATATGTCCTCCACAAACCAGTTAATAACTTGGTTAAAATACGATACCTTTACAAGACTTGTTGTCAGACTTTCGGGCCACTGCAACGACTGTCAAAGATCTACAAATCATAGCCGGGCATTTATCGTTCTATCATAGAAAAATCTCGAGAAAATTAGTGACACTAGTCTTACCTCTCCCTCAAGTCTTCACCCATCGATACTCGTAAATGCCACGAACATAAACGCTCCCTCTCACGATCCTAAGTACCCAATATTAAGGAATGACGCAGCACATCAGACTTCCTCTTACGCTGCGATTTTCTGATGTAACGTGTGGCGTCGCCCTTAGTTTTACGTGAAGACTTATTTATAAGATTACGCGACATGATGAGATTTTTGGGTACTTTTTGTGAAGCGATTTTAAGAGAACTGAGGGGTTGGTCTCATATAGGATTCAAAGGTGTTAGTGACTGCATCGTTGGTCGAGTAGTCGCAAGCGCGACCTGAGCATGAGGTTCTGGGTTTGATTCCCGGGACCGGCAGTTTTATTGGGTTTTTCCATAAGGCATTTCTGAGGAGCAACCACGGAGTCTGGATTCGTGCCCGGTTGATGGCAATAGGCTCGCCCCCTATTACATGGGACTTTAAACGTAACTGGCGAAATGTGGGTGTACTATTAGGTACACCTCTGCCTAATCCTTCTGGGATTACAGGCGTGATGTTATTATGATGATATGTTAGTGACAAAAAATTGGAAAATAGGCGTTTTCTGTAACATACACCTTTTTCAGTAGTACCCGAAATCCCAGAAAGTTAAGTTAGTTGTACCTCTACTGCACCCACATTTCAGTAATGATCTCATGATTTGCTTAGTGATACACTGCGATTTGCTATTAATTATCCTGCTGTGGATGGTGATTTTGGTATTAATAATGTAGGAAAAGGCAAGACAAGTGATGATAATTCCAAGTGTCATAACAATATTTTTCTTCACAATAAATAATTGTTCAATAAGAAACTAAGCAACACAAAAACACTTTCATGACAATGAAAAAGTCATTCTGGTGTTTGAAAAGTAATGCGAGGACCGGAAGCTTCCGAGAAACCACGTCATAAACAGTAGTCTATGAATACTAACTGCAAGCCCACCAAAACTTTGCGACTACATAAACTCCGGTCTACATGTAAACGAGAACTCCAACTTTTGTCAAACGAAGTGACGCGTCCCGGAATATTTAGCGGGATTTGCAAAATTTTGCAATTCTAATAACTAGCTAGTTGACGATTCAAATCCTGTGTGGATTATGCAACGGTTAGTGTTGTGCGTATCCCGGTTTGCGGTCCCGGTATCCCGGGATTTTTATGGCGGTTTTAAGAGCGGGTCGTAAAAGTTGAATACAAAATCTGGCGGTTTTTGTAAATGTTTTCTTTCATCAGTTTTATACGTGACAGTGATTTTGATTGCGGTTAAACAGTAATTTTTTGTTTTTACCACGACAGCTGTTTGTGATTGTATGTTATTAAACGCTACGTGCTTTGTGCAGCTAATACCTAAAACTGCGTCATTGTTACTCTTGTATTGATACTATTTACGCTCTGGTTGCCCTGAATCTGATAAAAGATAACAGGCAGTAATCTCCTATAATCTAAAAGGTTTCATTTACGTGTTTACCGAAAAACCAGTACATCATTGCGTAGAATACTTTGCTCTACTAAACCCAATTTAAAATTCGAACTACTATATCTGCACATGACATACAGACAGCACTCATTATCTTTGACACTAACAATCCAAAATCCCGTGCTACCATAAATCCCGCGATCGCTATCATTTCAATATCCCCACATTTCCCAGCACTATTTAGTATTTATGTAACAGATTTGTTTAGCTGACGTCATATTCGTTGCTCTTTTGATTTTAAATGACCTTTTGACGTAGAATATGTCATAAATATGTTAGTGTGTGCTGGGTTTAATAATATCTGGTGTTTTGAAACGGCAGCGCATTTTAATGGGATTTTAGTAATAACGTCAGTCTATGGTAATGTGTGAAATAAAAGAAAAACATCTGTGTTAACTGTACTTTGAGATGAGATATATTTTATTTTATTTACATAACATAACATCACGCTTGTCATCCCTTATGGTTTAGGATGTACCTAATGCCAAGTAAACTCACATTTCATCAGTCAAGTCTAAGCCCCATGTAATAGGGGCGAGGCTATTGCTATCAACCGGGCACAAATCCAGACTGCGTGGCTGTTACTGAGAAATTCCTGATGGAAAAACCCATTAACAGTTTTTCCGACCTGGGAATCGAACGAGGCAGTGTGAATTTTATTTTTCTTTGTATTTGTATTTTATTTCAATCTTGGACCTCTTGGATGGTTCTGTAATATCATCAGTAGGATCACCAGGCTAACACCAGACCTCATAGAGAACGCCCCCCCCCCCTCCTAAACTAGATTGGTATGTCCTTTGCCTGTAGGGGTACAGGTAATGGACCTCCTACTGACCTAAACATACAAGGTGTAACCGACGGACCGTTCACGAAGCCGTCAATCAAGCATTCTGTACATCAAACTAAGTAACTATACGTAAGAATTATTGCTGGGCGACTTTTCTTTGGAGTGAAAAATCACGTTTTACGGTAGGACTCAATGTAACGCACTCAAAATGTAGTGCTGATGGATGGATTGAATAATACAGGGGTCGTGGAGGTGTTTAAAAACTTTACATTAAAAACAGGTATTTAAAAAAAAAAAAAAAAAATGTCAAAAAGTTGGAACTTTGACCCCCAATATCTCCGTAACTAGAAGGTTCCCAGGTATGGAGTAGAACAAAAAAATGATCGCAATGATGGGGAGAACAATTACCTTTCGGCGTCGTTAAGGGTTTTGTTACACCCTTTATTTATAGTGTAGGTTTTTACATTATGACTGCAATTGCGTTAAACTTGTCATGAATTAGGGTTAGCTGCCAAAACTTTCACCCAAGACTCATAATCTTATTTATATACAGGTTTATGTAACCATTTATTTTGGATTGATTATCTTCTGTCACATAACACTCATTTTTTTGCTAACAGCTAATCTAATTGCTTAACTAAACCATACGTCAATCGTTTCACTTTTTTAATGCAAAGTGACAGTTACAAGGTGTTACTATAAAGTCAAAAGTTCAATGACCTAATATTTGACAAGTGTCGGTTTTGCGTACGCGACTTGTTAAAGGCTTTACGAGTACCTACTTAGTGAGTCATTTTTTTTCGTCATGTAATTTATTCTTAGGTTTTTGGCTAAGTAGTACTCTAGTTGATACATCAATAGGATGGCGAGCTACCAGGATTTGCTAGAAATTTTCCTTCCTCTGTTAACGGTCTTCAAATTAAGACAAAAATCCAGGTTTGATTGTACTTAGCAATAATTTAGATTAAACCCGACCAAAAAATTCTAACCCTTTTAAATCTGTCTCCTTATCTACCCCAACGTCTAGCCCCATCCTGCCTACCCCTGTTCACACAAGCTATCAACATGAAGGGCCATTGCCCCGGCACGTGACAAGTGCCTATTTCGCGCCCTGAGTCATGCGCATACGCATGTAAGGGCGACACACACCGCCATCGGAAGTCGTAATGTTTAGTGCTCGATTATTTAGATTAATACTGGTTATGGGTGAGTTTAGTGTTGTGTAGGGCATGAATGTTTATGGTTGTATGGAGGAGTGTGTATGGGAGTTTGTATTGTTAACATATTGTATGGCTGCGTTTTATAATCGAGGATATTTAAGGTCTTTAGCCTACAGAAGCACGATATGGGAAGGTGACAGTGAAATTGATGCAACCTTGAGTAGAACATGGATGAGACCAGTAAAACAAACCAGCGCCAAACTGAAAACCAGTGCTGTGCTGTGGGCACCCATAGCACAGCATCATGCTGAGTGGTAACTTGCTTGTCGCAGTCACGACTTGCAAGCAGTTAACAGCTTGTGTAAATATATAAATATTTGTATGTTTATTGTTATTTTTGAGTCATTTTGTATGATGCACGTCATGTTCCTGCGACAAATAAGTATTTTTTCTTTCTTTCTTTCTTTCAGATGCAGGAGAGTGGAGATTGGCTCAAGTTAAAGGCCTAGCAATGTCTAGCAAGGTCAGGCAATGTAAGATGATGGGGAAGTTCAAAGAGACACGTATACGTCAGAGAGCTGGGTGTTAGGTATAGCCACGTGTACAATTAACTTTTTTGAGGTCAAGCAGTGAATTGTGCTTTATATTAGAACAATAGCATGTACAATTGCTTAAAGTCGGCTTCAACTCGATCCTATAATTATGAGACTGTGAGCAGAAACACATTATATAAAAAAAAAAACAAGAAATACTAACAGAACTGAATCAAGCAAAAAATACCATCATCATCATTCTCCAGCCCTTATCCAAATTTATTTGGGGTCGACACAGCATCTCTTCTTCTTCCATACTTCTCTATTACTCGTCATCTCAGCAGTCACCTCCTTTCTAGCCATATCATCCTTCACACAGTCCATCCCTCGTTTCTTTGGTCTTTACCAAGCAAAAGATATCAGCTAATGAAATCACAGGAAAATACTGTTCTAACAATATAAAACAACTGTTTACATGACAAGATACCTGTTATTTACTAAACAGCAGTTAGCGGGCGTGGAGTGCGTGAATCATTTAATCAGGCTTGTTTCCTCTACTAACTGTTTATCCGTTTGTTTCGCTCGATTGCGCTCTGTAATTAAGTAATGGTATCTTTTACGTAACCTCATACGCTTTCCTGTTGTTTTGTGGTGAAATTGTTGGGAAATTTCGCGTAGTTTTCGGATATTTGTAGAGCATTTCCACCTGGAATGGGAATTAGTGGTTTTACTGTGTTTTCACTGGCGAAGTATTCACATATAACATGTTGAAATCTCTTATTTCTCTCTCCCTTTTTACCCGACTACGGCGAAGCCAAAAGGAAGAGTTATGATTTTAGCAGTCTATGTATTTACGTGTGTTCCTCCGTAGCGCCTAAACTATACATCCGATTTTGATGAATAAGGTGTCAATCGATTCGTTATTATGGCCCGGGTAAGATAGGATACATTTTAACCGACTTCAACAATAGGAGGAGTAGATTTTGCTTTGTAAACCCCGAATTTAATTGGAGCGTGATTTTTCAGTAGTAGGGTTTTTTAATTCACAATTTCTTGTTTCTCTGTTAATTCTTTTAACCTTATCAGACCACATGTTAATGTTTTCCACTGGAAACGCACAATTAGTTAGTAATTAAAAATACACCATTATTGTATAATGCTGTATTTTTCACACCGCAGGGTGGGTGATCTGTGGATCACATGTTCCTTGATTCCTTTTGGCTTATCTCAACCATTCGTGGTATAAAATATCAGCGAGTCACCAAGAGAGCTGTGCTTATATAACTAGAGCTCCGGACACCGGCTTTTTCTCACGAAAACTTCCATCCTTGTATTGCATGCATCATCTCTTCTATCCATCCATCTATTGCATGCATGCATTGCATCTGTTGCATCCATCCATTCTATTTCAAACGTAGGATGTCTACGAAAGCAATTAATTTGAATAAAATCCTTCCTCATATTGTACAACTATTCATTTCTACATTTACATACATTTATTATTTCGCAACTCTCATACATGTGTAACATCCCTTATATGTAGGTGTACAATATCAACAGAATTCAACCCTACTCCCTACGAACTAAAGTCTCAAATCGTATGCGTTTTAACTAGTGATTATAAGCTGTTCTTATACAGCATGCTTGAACAATTGTTTTAGGCACGATAGTTGAATGCTAATTACTTTTAATACAGTGTTTTGTGAGTTAAATAACCATCATTTGGGTAATTGGAAACAGGATGCAGTTATTTGTGTAAAATACTACATAACCTGTACGAGTTGACATTAAATACATTCATATATTTATGAAACTAGAGTAATTTGTTAATTGTATAATTGTACTGTCAAATGGACAGTTTTGTACTCATAACTTGGTACTACAAGGTCAAATTGAATTAGCTAGCACAACTCTAAACGTGATGGGTATCAATATTTAATATAAACACAATAAAAAAATAACATTTTTTATTCAACGTCAGCGCCGTTGCCGTCTCGTTAGCTTTCAGATGAGCATCTTTAGAATATTTCTGATAAAAGGCAGAATCTCCGATCGAGAAAAAACGGCGTCTTAAGTAAAAAAATATGAGAAAAAATCTGTTATGAAATCAAGTTTTGATTAGCAAGAAAGTGGATAGACTCAACTGCTTACCACGGTCAACCGCACAGTAGCCATTTAGCCAAAAGCCCCCTTACCACGACTAGTGTGTAATACCAACTTTGTAACAGGTATGCGATATCACTAAACATGACCACATGCGGCGCTACCATCGTTAACAAAGAACGTGAACAGAATACCTTGGGCCTAGCGCGAACACACGGAGTAAATGTTACGTAAAATCGTCCTATTTTGACATTGGAAATCCTCGTTTTTCACATCATCATCTGCGTAGCCATTTTTTTTCCTAACTGTGTTGGGGTCGGCTTCCAGTGGAACTGGATGTAGCGGTTTACCAGTACTTTACATGGAGCGGCTGCCTATCAGACCACTTCAACCCAGTTTCTGGGTAAGACGGGTGCCCTTTTTTTTCGCATGGGAAATCATCAAATGACCCCCCCCCCCCACTCTGGGCGGAGTGGAAGGTCAGAGTTTTACTGACTAAAACCCATCCATGTTCCTGTTTTGCCCTTTGTGTTCCAGGGCCGCGGTATCTCTTTCGAACAGTCCCGCAGCCCCGGGAGACGGGTGCCCCTTGTCCAGGCTTAACATACTTTCCGAGACACGGAGGGCACGTGTCTAATATTGGGTTTTTAATACTATATTTATACATAGGTGGTATTTACTAAACTTCTCGCCAAAAATTGAAAGCAAAATTTTATACGAAGAATTTTCGATCAAAACAAAAGTTCTAATTTACGTAACGTTTATGACGAGCGTTCGTGCTAGGAGTTCCTATGTCAACAGCAACCTGCCTGGTTTCCTTACATTGAAGTTGATTTGCAAATTGTGTTGATACTGATCTAAGGCTCATGCTTAATGCATTGCGAGTTCAGAAGCACATAGGAAGGACCATCATTGGCCTTCGAGCCGGATAGTCCACGTGACTTCTAAATGAGCACGTTTATAGTCCACTGCTATAACCGCTTTTAATTCTTCTATAGTACACAGTATGTACATAGTAAGAGACATCATGATACGAACTTTCCCAACCAAGGCCCCTCCAGCATTGAAATTTTTCTTCGATTAATTATTAACAATAACAGCAAATTTTTATTACAATTCGTTTTTATTAGTGTCAAAAAAAAAATCCATAGACACACGGACAAAATGTATGGAATAGCTAGTTCTTTTTCATCGGTCGGATTCGACTCGAGAATCATGTCCTTGGTAATTTATGGCATGGTGTCTCTTACATCGTGTACAGACATGAATTGATGACTGAAGCTGGTTGTGGCGAAAATGCTAGACTAAGACCAAGATGGCAGCGGGGTTGAATGTCTAGAGTAAGGAGGACGTACAAAGTGATGAAGTATATTATGGAGGCTGTTTTAACGAATTTCACTACTGGGACCAACTTCGCTTGCTAGACGAGACGAATTGGAGGTCGAAGTTTTACCTAAAGTTAGTGCACACGAATACTTTTACGTAAACACAGAAACAAACCGCCTATATTCCTACCTCGCCGTCGAGGTCCGTCCCCGTTCACTGTCCCCCCGACCCTTGCTTGAGCCAGCCCGCGATGCTGAGCCAGTAGTTTAAATCAGCCCCTAAATAATCTGACTCAGATCCAGCCTATCCCCTTGCTGCCCTCCCCAGCGACGCTCTAAGCCGAGGCTCGTACCCCACAGAGGGTGCCCTTAGCGTGAGGTCGCTTAGTTTATAAGTTTTATGCCCCTGGCTGGAGGCCTTACACTCAAGGTTTCCAGAGGATAAAGCAGAAGCTAGCCTCATAGGTTGACCTGTGAGTTGCCACTACAAAAAAAAAATAAGAATGAGGATACTCCTTTCTATTAAAATTTCAATTTACGCCGCTTCTGCCAAGACTCAGAGTTCAGATTTGTGACTTTTTCTGCAGCCTAAGAGGAACTTCCAAGGATGGAACCTCTTCCCACAGGCAATACCTACACCATTCGTGTATCCAAGCTATGAGCAAGCATCAGCAGTAAGTTAATAACATATTCAGTTAGCGTGCCGGCCGTGTCACGTTGTCTGTCATTATCGGAAGTGTGTCCCGACGTGAGCGCTGATTGACACGCGATGTTATTACTGAATGAGGTGCTGCTTTTATGTTTGTTCAATTGGGCTTGGGTTGGATCTGAATATCTTTAAAATAAAGTATAATGGAGGTACTTGAAGTTCTGGGTTCGATTCCCAGATCGGGCAAAGTGTTATTGGGCTTTGCCTTCAGGAATTTCTCAGTAGCAGCCACGGAGTCTGGATTTGTGCCTGGCTGATGGCAATAGGCTCGCCCCCTATTACATGGGAATTAAACAAACTAGTGAAACGTGGATGTAATACATGGGTACATCTCTGCCTAGCTCTTCGGGGATTACAGGCGTGATTTTGTGTTATGTTAAAGTACAATACAAGAACAATGCAGGCTCACACAATTAAAGTTCCTAAACAAATTACACTAAGCACTCCATGGAGCAGTAATTACTGCATTGCACGTAATTATTAAACATGCGCTTGCACTTCAAACTATTCATCTAAATGACAAGGTGTCAAGGGAAACAACCATCTGCACTATATGATTCAGCTCACTAACAATTTATATTTAGTAAATATGAATGTTACCACTATTATAAATGCAAAAGTTCATGAGGGTGGATGGATGTTTGTTATTCTTTTACGCAAAATGACTGTACGGATTTGGATGAAAGTTGGCACACAGTTTATAACCTGGAGTAACAGATAGGATACAGAACGATAAACGGATACAGTCGATTCAGTCAGTACCATCCCGTGGGACAATTAAACTGGGTGGGAGAACTGCACGCGGGCGAAGCCAAGTTCTACATAAGTCAAAAGACCTTCTAAGTAAGCACTTATTTTCAGTTCCGTTTTTACTTTGAATTTCAGATCCATAAGAATGTTTTAATGGAAAGTCCAAACACATACGCCTGAAAAATTAACACATGGACCATGGACCACCAACCCATAGAGGAATTGAATCTCAAACTCGTAGCAGTTTCGATATTATAATATGATGGTGTTTCATTATAACGAATCTTGATTTCTAACATAAATAAACGAATTAATTTAAAAATGATTAAAGTAATAAGTTAATCACTAATCGCTTGTTTGCGCCAAGAATGACATAACTCGAAAAATAAGAATTAGACTAAAAATACTTTAATTATTTTGAGATTTTTTTTTTGAATATATTTTTTTATCGAAAGATAAAATGGTTTATTTTACGTATTTCGTACTTTCGTTAATTTTATATTCAACTTAAACAACATCGAAAAGTCAAAATTTTTGAGTTATGGTCATCCTTGTCGCAAACGAGCGAAATAACACAGATTTTAATAGAAACAGAGAAAGAATACTTGCCAAACTTATAAATCTGCCAGTCACTTTACACCAAATACGAAATGTACAATAGTCTTTCCAAAATCACAAAACTGTCTCTCGTAAGATAAATGAACGTGTGTGGAGTACAGCATCCGACAGCATAGCAGGAACTGAGTAATTATAATGATTCATTTGCAACAATGATAACTAAAATGTGCTAAAATTGATTATTTATTGCAAACTGCATCCAGTCATGACTGCGTTTCGCGATAAGGGAATAAGATTTCATTTATATACTTATGTACTATGTTAATGTTTAGTAAGGTATAGGACTTTAATATTCTTTGTAAAGAGTTCTCATTTGACCCATTTACCACCAAAACCTATTCTCCACGCACTCGGCTGAATGCTAACTTTTTTAAAGCGCGTTGTGATTTTGTTTTTTTCCCAATGTCATTAGAGCCTAACCTGGTGTTGACTGTATTTAGTACTTATTGTAACTTTTTCTGTTTTAACTCGTGAGAACCTGTAAATGGCTCTGTGTTACATATACAATTGTTATCCATCTGTTATAGCCGTTGGTTGTCCTATCTATACATGAAATTAAAAATTATACCTACTTTTTTTTTTCTCTTTATTTAAAGGGGCTTGTTCAATTTGAAGATGTCGCCTCGATACCTACTTAAGTGGATCTAATTCTCTAAACCTATGTATTCGATGATTTTGGTGCACGGTAAAACTCTAATGAGGTTATGTTGGCACCAACTAAAATGAATAAAATGTATTTGTACTACTGAATAAATAAATAATTAACTAATAATTTTATTATTCATGATTATTTTACAGACAAACATAATCAAAACCTTTGTAAGCATGTGTCGTAAACCCACTGAAAATGAACCCAACCTAACCTAATCACTACCACTCCACTGAACAGCTTGTTGCTCTCCCAATAAACATCTTACATTTTATTCTATTCTTTGTAAAACGACCTTGATTCTACATTGTTTATGATTCCTGTTATTCTCATACATTGAACTAATGGTAACGTTGCATGAGAACATCACGCCATCGCCATATCATTTTTGTTCGTACAAGGCCAATCACGGTTGCGAGTCGGGCCACAAAAAACGACCCAGCGGTTGAACGCCCTCTCGCGAATTTTTGTGTAAGCTGTTATTACCACTTTTATTGCGATGCGTACTAAATTGTTGATCTAAGATTATGTTTTGTTGCGAATTTAGTGAATCGTGCACGGAATGTTTTAGTTATGTTGTGTGTGTGTTGAACTAAACTTGGTAAAGACTAAAGCTGTTTGATTTTTTAACCAAATGTATGGCGAAGTTTTCAAACAATATTTGAATAGTGAACTGTTGGTTGATTAAATCGAAAATTCTAGCAAATAAAATCCTCCTTTTGTTTTAAAATCACATGCGTGACGACATTGTACAAAACTTGAATGTTGAAAAGGCGTTGCTAAAAGTAGTTAATTAGAAGATAACATTTTAAAAACAGTATTTAGTTACCGTTGGTTATTTTATAAAGAACATCGTGAGCAATTACTTAGCCTGCGCGGCTAAGAATAAATTGTAGGCGTTTCAACGCTTCTAAAACAAGCTGTTAGCCGACGAGACAACCCAAGTACCTCATTTATCCACATCAGCTCAACCACGTAATAAATCTATTTAAATAAAAACTAACTCTTAGTAGAAAACGAACGTGTTATAAATAAAAATAAAGTCTTTTCAACGAGCAGCCATTTTTAACGACACTCCTGTCAAGTAAACAAATAGCTGCAGTTCTTATCAGATACATAACTATGGCCAGCAGTGTACCACTGGCACAGTACCGTCGAAAAAAGAAGAAATTCCGAACAGCACTCGTCCACTGGAGAGCATTTCATCAGTTTACGTCAATACAGTTTTTTGCACTCCAGTGTACGTAGTATTTATTCCTTTTGTTGCTGCCAGTGTTACAATTTTTTGGCCCGACTTTTATGGTTGGGTCGGTCGGTAACGTAAATACCGGGTTTTTTTTTTTACGGTTTTTTTATTGTTTTGTATTCCACTGCTGGACATGTCAAACTTGCGGTTGGGGAGTGAAAAATATTTCGTATGTGGCGCTCAATGGACAATAAATATTGAGCTGCTCTGGCTGTGATAGGCAAACGGTTTGGTGTTGTGGAATATTTTTATTTAAATGTGTTTGTTTTCTTTTTCTAACGTGCATTGCATTTGGCGTAAGTGCCAACTATTTGCGCATCATTGGCACTTACTGTAAGCTCAGACGGATATAATGTTCAATCGTAATAAGCGAATCAATTTAGCTTCATTTAATGCCTCATCGTTTCCTCCGTGCCTCGGAAAGCACGTTAAGCCGTTGGTCCCGGGTGTCTATCTTAGACCTTTGACAGTCGTTAGGTACCTAGTCAGTGGCCCAAAAAGTCTGACAACCAGTCTTACCAAGGGGTATCGTATTACCCAATACTAACTGGGTTGTGGAGGTCAGATAGGCCGCTCCATGTAAAAAACTGGTATTCAGCTGCATCCGGTTAGACTGGAAGCTGACCCCAATATGTATAGTTGGGAAAAGGCTAGGCAGATGATATTAATGCCTCATCGCTGAGATTTGTCTACAACGATGCCTTCTTTTCGAAGGCTTTCAACCCTGGCCAAAAAAGAACCTCATCTTTTATTCCCTTTTAGCTTGAAACCGCCAAACACCAGAAAGAACATCACAATCAAGTGTGTGGTGTAAATAAAATCAGTTTAACTACGATATAATTTAATTACTTCGACTGCGGTGCGCCGGCAGTTCCCATGAGACTACGTGTTCTAGCAGACGGCTTTGATGGTGCGACAGGACGGGGGGGTGTAAGAGGGAGGCAGGCAGGACATGTATTTTAAAATAACATTATATCACGCCTGTAATCCCCGTAGGGTTAGGCAGAGGTGTATCTATAGAGATACCGCGGCCCCGGAACACAAAGGGCAAGGAAGGAACATGGATGGGTTTTAGTCAGTAAAACTCTGACACTCCCTCCCACTCCGCCCAGAGCGGGAGGAGTTATTTGATAATTTCCCAATCCAAAAAAAAAAGAGGTATCTATGGTACACTCACTTTCGTCGGCTATGTTTAAGTCCTCTGTAATAGCAGGTCAGCCTATTGCCATCTACGGGGGCTAAGTATTTTAAAATAGAGAAGTAAATTAGACGGAAATTGTATAGTGGTAGTTTTTGTGAATCTAGGAAGTAATTTAAGTAGACATAAAGTTGGTTCTTTTATGTAATAATACAATAGTCTGTTAGCGGAATGAAGCGTGAACGATTTCGGAAGTAAAGTAGGTAATAAAACCACTGTAAGCTGGACTCTTATTCCATTAACACCCAGTCCCACGCTAGGCCTGCTCAAAGTACGGAAGATTGTTTACAACTTTATGTAAAAAATAACAGCCTCATTCAGCCTGTTTCAGAGAATTTATTTGTGCGTTACTTTACTCCTAAAGTACTAACAATTGAAACCTATATACTTAAGTTTTTATATTTTTAACTGGTTTTGCGAGCTAACAACGTTATTATAAATTCTGGATACAAATAGATTCGAAAAATATGACAGCTCTACCTAGCAGTGGCGAGGGTTCCATACAAGTCGATTCCTACCGGATTTCCTTTGAAAAATGGCACAGTCACTATTCTATAGATAAACTAGCTGACCCGCGCAACTTCGTCTGCGTCACTTAGGGGTATGAAAAATAGATAGTAGGCGATTCTCAGACCTACTGAATATGCATATAAAATTTCATAAAAATCACACGAGAATTTTATATATAAGATAATATAATCACATTAAAGATATCCGGCTTACCTCTTAAAAAATTGAACCTTCGCTACTGCTTCCTAGCCAACCAGCTGAACACATTCCAATAAAAACCTAGTTTACTTAACATTACTAGTCACTTAACTAAAGAAAACAAATCGTGGTTCCCTCTTACATGAGCCAACCGTCGGCCACTCGTTGTTCAATTGACTTTAATGGAGACGATCCACTCACACACAGTTTACACAGCCGCACAGTTCGAGCACGACTGTGCAAAAAGACACACGGTCACGTCTGTGTGTAAGTCTGAAAGTTATTTAGGGGATCTTTATCTTAAGTTGTGAAAGATTTATGAACACGTTATGAGACCGAAGTTATCGATATCACAACGTTTTGTACTTCGGCGAAGACTTTTACACTGATTACCAATTTATTTGTGCAAGCGGGAAAACATAGAACTAAAATAAATGTATCAAGTTTGACATATCGATGCATTTTTTCTTGACAAGCAGCGCCACCTTGAACTGCAAACTGAAAGTTGTCATACTGTTAGTAGCTTTTCGATAGCTTGTGTCAGTTTCACACATTTTTGTCGTCTCCATAGTCATAAAAGCTGATAGAATGTAATTTTTTCTAGACCCTCAGGTATATCATAATAGTGGGGTCATTATATTAGCGTTTGAACGTTGCAGTGTGAAAATTGAAAGATGTCAACCTAACATTGTTGACCAGAATCATATTGCCTGTTTTGAGCGCTGGAAGTCTGGACTAGGTACATAAATTGTGTGATTTTATACCACCAGCCGCCACCACCACCATCACCCGCTTATGGGGTTGAATGTCCCAAAAACTGAGCTTATGCCTACGTCATAATAACTAGCTAGATTTAGTAGTATGCTACTTTTTAGCCGAATCCGTCCCCTGGTTTGAGCTATGCGCTGATAGACAGTCAGAATAAACAGTTTTATAAGTATGGAAGAAGAAGATAGATACCTAGATGAGAAGCGACGCACGTACGTGCCCTCAAGCAACCTTATACACAACATAATATGGCGGACATTTTACCGCCGTTCCGCTATACAGTCGTTCGATATTAATATCTAATATCACTTCCCTTGATCGACGCCATGACACGCGTGGGAAGGTAAACAATAAACATTGCACCCTGCTTTACTTTCATAAATGATAATAATATTGAATAGGTATCGGGTTCAAAATGGTTACTTAGCAATAATGTTTCTGACATATTGAAATTACAGTTCACTGTAATTAGCTTAGCTAGCCCGCGGCTACGCCCGCGTGGAGTTCGATAATTGTCCCACGGGATCATACTACCGGGATATAAAGTATCCTATGTGTTAATCCAGATTATAAACTATCTGTGTGCTAAATTTCATCCAAATCCGTTCAGTAGTTTTTGCGTGAAAGAGTAACAAACAATCATCCATCCATCCTCACAAACTTTCGCATTAAGATTTTTAAAAGCGGAAAAGACTTCATTCATTCACCTTGTTTCCACCACCACGCCGCGCCGCCGGACTAAATGCAACTAATGTTGGTGATATGTAATCGGCCCAAGCCGATTCCTCGTCGACAAGTTTAGCCAATCTTTTATTGTTTGTCCAGGCATCATCATTACGGACATTAGTGCCTCAGCAAAAGTTTTGTTTTAAAGAAAATATCTAGAGTTCCCTAATGAAGCACTTTTGGCAATTCTGCCTGATTACAAAAGTGCTCAAGTTCTACCATTCAAAGCGCTTTCAGTAAAACGAACACGCTGCCGACTGTACTACAATTGGGTACACTGGCGTGCCAAAAAATTAAGCCACTGCCGACAAAAAAATGGTTGCGAATTCAGTAAATAAGACCAGAAGTTTTGGCAACAGGCATAGTTACGAAATGCATTTTATGAATCGTATATTTTGTGATAGAAAATTTTGTTTAGTTGTATAATGAACCATCCTTGTCTGACTGTATGTCTTTTCAAAATATTCTGAAGGAAACTACTTAATTACAAACTTTTAAGTCAAGTTTCTCGTAAACATATAACTTTAGTAAAACTTTTATTCAGTACTGGCTTCGAGCAAAGTGCAGTTCAGTTTTAAATCTGTGAAGAACTGAACAACAACTTTATTTCCAACTTTGTCTCACAGAATTAAGGTTGAATTTCCTTAAAATATGAAAGGGTTACAAGACAGATGTGAGGGAGCTTGTTAGTCGCTACATAGAAGGACTATTTAAGATTATCGTTATATCACTAGTGCCAGAAATAACTCTAATGCGTTTAGTGATTTATTGAAAGCAACGTGGACAAATTCATGAGTGTTTGTATTGCTTCAAAGGGTTTCTGTTCTGCTTAGGATGTTTGGAGTTATAGTTATGTCAATTTTATTATGGAGAAGAATTTCAGCAATGCATGTGATCAAGGAAATGTTAGATTGTGTGGCTGAGCAATTGACTGCTGCGCTGCTTGTCGCAGGTTCGATTCATTCGAACAAATATTTGTATAGCCTACAGATAGTTGTTCCGGGTCTGGCTGTTTGTGTATGTGAGTCTAAATGTTTGTAAACGCACCCACGATACAGGAGAAATTCCTAGTGTGGGGCAAGGTTTAAAAAAATGGTAGGGTTGTTGTAACTAAATATATCATTTAGTTCATTCGCGCTATAGCGATGTAGCAGTAAAAATTGGGACACAATTTCAGAGTGAGTCCTGAACTCCTGACCTGAAGGCCTAAATTCTTAAAGAAAGTGACCTACATATAAGTGATAACGATTAGGACAAAATCGAAAATACTTTAATTAATACTGAAAACGGGATTTTAATAGTAAACATAGTAAATGTGACCAAGCCAGTTTAAAATCTTAAAATCGAAAACATATTGGATTGCCATCATGCCACAATCCCATCCATTTTAAAAATACGAAATGCTTTGACAGCGATCGCTACTACACTCTGACGTATTAAAGTCTCAAAGACCAGGTAGGACCACAGACAATGCCAATCCGGTTCTCATTTTGAACACCGCGACCATTTATTTTTTAATTTTCTTTAACGTGTGTGTGTGTGTTGATGATGATGTGTGTGTGTGTGTGTTCAATGCTGTACACACATATCTAGATATAGTATATCGTCTCAACCAATGTATTCTGGCTTGTTGATTGATTGTGGTCGTATTATCGCTCGTTTAAATCGATCGGACACAAATGAAGGGTGCTTTACATTGCTGTAATACAATTTGGTTCATCACCGGACGCCCGCCATTCATTTACGATAACCGTAGAACCGATTGGTACAGAATTAAATGATATAACGACTGTTAATCCCTGAAGGGTTAGGCAGAGCTGTACCTAATAGGACACCAGTTTCGCCAGTTACTTAGATCTCATGTAAAGCGAGCCCATTGCCATCAACCGGGCACAAATCCAGACTCCGTGGCCGTTACTGAGAAATTCCTGGTGGAAAAACCCAATAACACATTGCCCGACCTGGTAATCGAACCCAGGACCTCTCCATTAGGAACCTACTCCATCGTATTGGTGATCGGTCAAACAGAGTTGGAGGTTATCAGTCTGTGTAGAGTTTTTGATCCTTAATACTAGTTTATTTATAGATTCTTTGAACCTACTATACGAACCTACTATACAGGCTGTTGATTCAGGCCGTTACTGAAAAATTCCTGATCGAAAAACCCAATAACACATTGCCCGACCTGGGATTCGAACCTAGGATCTCAGGCTTTGATCGCTCGACCAACGAGGCAGTAACGAAAAATTTATGTTTATATTTTTCTAAACCTATTAATTATCACACCCAAATAAATAAATTATATTCCTTACGGACCATTACCAAAAAGAAAACAAGCTTAAAGATAGCTTAAGCTCAATTATATTACCATTCCGATCAGATATATAAAGCTATTCATTATACACCATGCCCGCCCTAATAATTTCATCCTGAGCTATTAATAAAACCATGTTTTTATGGTGCGACATATTTTATTACACCGTCGTTCATGTTACATGTGAGGCCGAAAAAAGTACACATTTTTATTTTTTGTGATCAATTTTAATTTGTGTGTGACATCGAGTTCGTTTTACAATGCATGTTAGATTTTGTTTTTCGTAAGTGTGTAAACATGTTTTGTTATAAATATTTAGATAAAACCTTGAACTAAATTCGAGCGAACTATTTATGTAATTAGGTAACTATGTTGTTATAATTCAGTGATGATTTCATCAAATTGAAGGTAAACAGTTTGATGTTTCTAATACGCGCGATATACTCGTAACAGAAATAGGAAGTGCCCCAGTTTTTTGTATTTGCACCGTATATTCGTATCACCTATATTTCATTGCAAGCGGTGAATGTTTTAGTATTTTTATGAAGGTCATTTTAAAAGTAGCCGACTATAATTTACAACAAAAAAGAAAATAGCTCTGAATGAAATCGTACCTAATGGTTACAATAAATTCGTTCACATCTAACAAAAAATAATACACGGATATTTTATTCAATTAAAAATACATACATTTTAAAGAGTGCATGCAATACTTACATGCAACCCCTCAACATGGTTGCACAAAAATAACCTATGTATGGTTACTAATTATGACCGCAACTGTACTAACCCTCAAGTGCTGTGTGGTCCAATTAGTACAAAAAATCTATAGGTGCCTAGTAATTATAGTAACAACGCGAGAAAATGTCCTCCCTATCGTAAAACAAAATTATGAAATATTATAACGAGTAATTCTAATAATGAATCAGATGAATAATGCGTTTCTATTTTGTGGTATGCATTTCTATGCATAACACCCCTTTGAGAGCTCATAAAAAGTACCGTCGCATGAGCACACTCGGCCTAATTAACTAACGATTTATTAATGAGATTAAGCCTATTGCAGAGCTAGTGCAACGCAAATCCACACTACTACACATGTACTATAAAGTACATACTACCGTTCTATATACTTTCTATAGACGGGTAAAAGCGAAAAACATAGTAATTGTTGTCGGTAAAAGTGTAACTTGTCAAACTTGGCAAGATATTATTATTATGGCCTCACTGAGACATGAGATCACAGTTTTTCTATGATTTTTTTTCTGATACCCCTTCCTATAATATCATAAGCACACATAATTTACAAGATAATAACCTAATTATGAAAGAACAAGCCTATTCCGGTATTAGTGCAAGCTCCGAATTTTGCTATGACAGCCAGATGACAGCTATTCATCTGACATAACAGAGATGACGAAACGCATCAGAGTGGAGCGGCCATCTTTTGTGGTAAAGTACAGAGAAGGATACATTCTCGTATCATAGTATTCGGATAGTTGTATGGCCTGCTGATGTTTGCTTCCAATTAAGATGCTGGGACATGTTAGCTCCGTGGAACGTGTGTAACACGTAGATATACGTGCAGTTTCTGTTAAGGATTCCTTGACATAAACTAAGACAATCTTAGTTAGGAATTCCGAAGGGAAATATACTTCTCATCGACGTGTTCCATTGTCACATTTTTTGTAAAGTAATTTGATGAGATTTCGCAAAAGTTTTACTGAACCAAAGTATTTGATCAGCCTTTCAAAAACTGCACACTAGTACACGGAATCAAGTTCATTATTTGACTCGCCATTTTGCTTCGAGCCTGGCTGATATTGAATATGATATACCTAAGCGCGTTACGAAATTCACGGTACAAAGCAGCAACCAATATTCTACCCAATATATTCGTAAGACAATAGTGTCAACTTAACACTTAATAAACCGTTGTCTCCGCCGCCAGTGTAAAGTCCAGCAATCAATACTTAACCCCCCAAAAGCGAGGTACAAATTCGATAACTTATGGTCCGGCTAGACGGGTCCGAAATTGATAGTCTGTGGGCGGATGTGGACGTTAGCGCCAATCCTCGGCGGCCATGATTTATGGCCCGGGTTTGTCCTACTGAGTTGTTGATGAAGAGGACATCTATGGTCCGTCGGGAGCTGAGGGTTGATCTATGTGTTTGTGGGACGGTGTTGAGTTTTTAGTTTAAAGGTTTAATCATTTTGAAGTGAGTTTTTCTATCAGGAATTTGAAGATGCAGTCTGCCAATAGGACCGCCTCCTGTTCTATGGACCTTTAACATGACTGGCATTTGGGTGCAGTATACGAATATACGGATGGCCGATGGGGCCGAAAAGTTCTAGAGTGGCGACCGCGAACCGGAAGTCGTTGCGTTTGACGGCCTCCCACTAGGTGAACTGATGGCTGGATGCGAGACGCGCGGGACCAGTCAATGTGGCGACTCTTGGGGGAGAATATGTCCAGCCGGGGACGTCTTTAGGCTGAAATGATGATGATGATACAAATCTGCCTAACCTTTCAGGTATTACAAGCGTGATGTTATGAAACTCAATATTTTCGAACGTAGACGAAGCAAATAATCGTAGCCGATGTTCTATGGACTTCTACCTGAACACACAAGGTGTAAACAGACCCTTCACGAAGCCGTCAACCAAGCATTCTGTACATCAAACTAAGTAGCCATACGCAAATTTTTTTGCTGGGAAACGTTTTTTTTTTTTTGGCGTGAAATATCACGTTTTAAGGTAAAACTCAAAGTAACGCACTCAAAACATTGTGCTGATGGGTGGATTGAATAGTACGGGGGTCGTGGAGGTGTTTAAAGTAAAGTTATAACATTAAAACCTTGTATTTAAAAAAAACTTGTGAAAAAGTCGGAACTTTGACCCCCAATATCTCCTTAACTAGAAGGTTCCCAGGTATGCTCTAGAACAAACAAATGATCGCCATGACGGGGAGAATAAGTGCCTTTCGGCTTCGTTAAGGGTCTTTTTACACTCTTTATGTATGAGCTCAATACATGAAGATTATGTAAAAATAACTATTGTATTTCTGAAGGCAGTATTTAGCAACCCTTAGGCTAGTGTTTAAATAGATTACACACACAATGTATATTTAGAGGCGTATTTCACTAAAACCAGATTTCTGTTACACTCTAGTAACTCGTTGGTTTAGTGCGCAGGTGCGCAATTAGTAACAGGTTTGTAATTCGCTTACAAATACAATAGAATGTTAGTGTCACATAAAGGGTGTAACAAGACCTTAACGAAGCCGAAAGGCACTTTTCTACCCGTCATTGCGATATTTTTTTTGTTCTACACCATACCTTGGTACCTTCTAATTAAGGAGATATTGCGGGTCAAAATTCCAACTTTTTCGCAAGTTTTTTTTAAATAAGTAGGTAATTTTTTTAAATGTTATATTGTTACTTTAAACAACTCCACGACCCTGTACTATTCAATCCATCCATCAGCACAATGTTTTGAGTGCGTTTCATTGAGTCTTACCGTAGAACGTGATTTTTCACCCCAAAAGTCGTTTCCCAGCAACAGTTTTTGCGTAAAGTTACTTAGTTTGTACATAATGCTTGGTGTCAACCAAGCATTATGTACAAACTAAGTGCGCTTCGTGAAGACTTCGTGAAGGGTATGTTAACACCCTGTATAATCTCAGCCTGCTTTACTATATTAACCTATAATGTACTAGCTGTTGCCAGCGACCTTCGTTCGCGTGCAATTATTTTAATAAATATTACTTCCCTTTTTTAATCGTGTTTTGTTACCAATTTCAAGGGTTTTTTTTGCACGGAACCCTAATATTTTTCTAAAATAAAAGTAGCCTAGGTCTTAGCCTTATAACATCAGCTATCTGCTAGTAAAAGACCTATCAAAATCGGCCCAGCCGTTTCGGAGATTAGCTGGATCAGACAGACAGACAAAAATTGAAAAAACACGTGTTTTTGTTATCAGTGCCATATATAAATTGATATACATACATTCAGTAAAAAGCTGTTATATTCAAACATACATTTTAGGATCAGGAGGCAAACTGATAGTTTCTACACTGTCTTCGTAACTGAACTAACTAAAGACAGGAAACTGGTCTGTCATATTCACAGGCAATACTACTCTCACTTTGGTAACCTAAATGCTCTTCCTCTTTTAAATCGACAGTTTAACACCCATATCAAACTTCACCAGTTCCCAGAACGCAATGTTTGCACAAGTCTGGCGGCTAGCCATACATAGGCTTCAAGCTCCTACAGACCATATAGATCCATTGTAACGCAACACACCGGCCACCCGATACCCTACACCACACATTTATCAAACACTCGGGTCAATGTATCATTAAATATTGACACTTCGGTTCATATACCTTAGGGTCATAGCAGACGATACTCTTGACGTAAAGAGCCGCCAAGACGCTTAAAGACCTTTTTGACACTCAGTGCCACCTGCTGGACTGTCCAGTGTTCCTACACCCGCACTTTAATGGACATTAAAATCCAATAAAGCTGCGATTAATGTGGCCACCTACAGGGCCTCAGTGATTTGACAAGACGTACCATCGATACGAAAAGAAGCCAAAAAACGAAATCAAAATCGGTTCATCCGTTTGGGAGATATGATGCCACAGACGGACACACCGATACACTGATCCCCAGATACACATCTTAAACTTATAACACCTCTCTTTTATGGTCGGGGGATAAAAATGAGATGCAGTATTGTTGCGTTGGCCAATACGTGAAATTAAAGAATCATGTCTGCTATAGCCCTTAGTTCCATATATACAGAAAGTTGCATAATAAAGGTTCAATGAATCGCGTCATATTCGGTAATGATAATTGGAAGAAAGTTGTAACTTGTAAATTGAGCCTTTAAAGCGAGAAATCGATCATTTAGTTCTGGTTGACTGAGATTTTGATGTCGAAACGGCAAACTTGGAGGACGTGGACTTGGAGGTATGGATAATACATGGCAATATACAAGGAGTAAACGGACCCTTCACGAAGCCGTCAACCAAGCGTTCTGTACATCAAACTAAGTAACTATACGAAAAAAATATTTTTGGAAACAACTTTTTTTTGGGGTCAAAAATCACCCAGGTATGGTCCAGAACAAAAAAAACATCGCAATCATGGCGAGAATACGTGCCCTTCGGCTTCATTAAAGATCTTTTTAAACCCAGAATATTAGACTAAAGAAAGGTCCCAAACAACGTATTCTCAATTATACTATCAGTTACAGGACATAAAAAAAAACCTCAAATAAAAATTGCATAAGACGGCCTTGCATCAAATTTGGATGAGTCTTTTCGCCTTTTACTTAACCTGCCCCAAAAATAACTCTTCACAAATATCTATGTCTGAATGTTGTAAAGCCGCAGTACCTCCGGAAGTTGGCATAACTTTAGAGTCGTATGTCGAGTTCAAGATTGCATCAGCACATAACCGCTTCCTGCGAACCAGTAACCTATATTTTCGAGTCTTGTAATGGAGGTACGTACATTTGCATTTGTACTTCCACACATTCGTGAAATTCAGATACTCCATGGGCCTATCGCAAATGTCCTCTTGAATTTAGGTTAGTACAATATCCTGCTAGTTTCTTTTTGTCTAAATTCGTGTATGTCGTGAGATAAAATATAGGGATTCTATTCCACTTTTTGGCAAATTTTAATTGAAACGTTACAGCATAAAAACTACGTGAGGAAACTCGTATTTTTCATAACAAAATAAAAATGCCGATGGACATATCCGCTTTCCTCGAAAAAATTCAAAGCTGGAACGCTACGCCATTTTTTTTTGAATAAAAATATGGCGATTGGTGCTTTGTAATTAAAAGAATGAAAGAACAAAAGAGGCTTAAATACTTATTTCCGAATATTCTGAGAATTCAACGGAGGACTAAGAGAGGGGCTTCGGACTTCTGAAAGCATGTCAGGAGAATCTGTCTTGAAAGTTTTGCCTCGAAGCAAGGAGTGTTGTGAAAAGTTTCAGAATGTGAGGGAGGACTTGGTCCCTCACTGAACGATTCGGGACTCAATCTATTTATTCAAGCAAAAACTGCTGATAACATTGTTGAATTTTATAGTTAGGTTAGCTTGCTTTGTGTGGTAGAGATTGAGCGAGCATCTTTGGGGAGAATGAAGGTTCATTTCATTGCATTTTCTTTTTGAATACATTTTAGATAATATAACGTCTGTTTTACTCACAGGGTTAAGCAGAGTTGTACCTATAGTACAGCTACATTTGACCAGTTATGTTATTTCCCATATTGCAGGAGGCGAGCCTAATTTCCTAAATACACCACGCACGAATACAGATTCCGGACTAATAATAAATATATGCACAGAAGAAAATGCCTCTTTTTGCGAAATTATAAACCTGTTTTCGGAAAGCACCAAAAACTTAGATGTAAGATTACATTAAAATCAAAAAGGACGAATCAATCTTGAAAAGCCACAAACCATCAAGCTGAAGGTCTGAAGATTGACGACAGCCCGGGAGGTCTAAGTGACAGTTTGAAACGGGTTACAAATGCTTTATTTACAGACCGAAACATTTTAAATCAATTCAGCCATTACGAAAATATGCAGTTAATGTTTTCCAAGTGTCTACGAAACTTGAATTTAATGTCGATCAAAGTGTTAAAAATACGTGTTAATCCGGGTTTTATGCGAAATACTAGGGTACATAATTCAACCAGTATTATTTTTTCATAAACAAACTTGAAATATTACCAAGCACTTTAATTCTCTAAAAAAATAATTACTCAAGCATTATCTCATACACTCATAATCGTTGACCGTATAAGCATATTTGGTTAACGTATTGTGCAAACAGCATTTTTCCAATACGTTGAACGATAGTAGGTTCAATAACCGAGTTTAGTAAATATAAATATGTAAATAGAGGGTTCTTTAGACCGGCGGCGAACGAAGGGTTACGTGTGCGACATTTTGTTACGAAATAATGTTAACAATGCTAAGATTTTTTTTTTACGTTTTTTTTTTTCTGGAATGAAATTGTTTTGGGGAATTGGGCTATTGGGCGCGTAGGAATGGGTAACGTGTATATGTTTTTATTAATTTTAGTTATTGGACCTGTTGGAATTGGAATTTCGTTGTAAGAGGTGTGGGCTGGTTTTATTGGATTTTGTATTTGAAAAAGAAACAGGATAGCATGTAAATGATGAAAGTTTGGCTCAAATATGATGCTGTTATGTGTTCAATGGGAAGAAGATATGGTTGGTACGGATGTCCTTCATACCCACTGTGTGTACCCCTTACAATGGCAACCGTACAGAGTATTTCAAACTTCTAAAAAATAGATAAAGTAAAATATACTTTTTCATCTTTTATTTACTAAAAATCTCGAATAATTCACTGTCAAACACAGTACTGGCACAGCCTAAACTGGCACTGAGTTTAGAAGCAAAAACTGCTGAAATTTTGCACAATTATTGTTCCTTAATAACGAAAATGACATTGGTAAAGGATATCCCAAACAGTGGTTGAATAGGACCTGATGGACGCTACTGAAAGTGCCAAACTCGTCGCCAAATGGGCTGACCTAATTTAAATTGTCATCATCATTGAAGAAGAATAGGCGATGAAAGTCTGCGAAGAAGTTCTCCAATTTTATCGGGCACAAGGGGATCGTCTTAAACTAAAAGAAAGAAATAAAATAGACATAAAGACATGTTTACAAACAGTTAACTGTTGACGATACCAGGTAGACATGGAAACAGAGCATTTATTCAAATATCACTAGATACAATGATATGGCACCCTATGTTCTAAGGGAGAAATAGGGTGTATTAGGGTTCGCACCCTCACCCCTACCTGTGCAAAAGTGGTGTAAGATAGAAATGCGAGCGATTTATGTTAAAACCCACTTAGTTTTTCGTCTATTCTAGTTTCGTTTCGATAAAATAGTACCTCCTCTTCGTCATGTCTAAGGAGTCCTATTTGGATGGCCTAGGCCAAATGGATGATGATGAAAGGCCAAAAGAAAATGCTTATAGAACAACCAAAAATCATCACCTTCCTGCCTTTGTCCCATGTTATTTAGGGTTGCCGCAACACGTTTTTTTCTTCCATTCTCCCCTGTCAATAGTCACGCTATCATTTACTCCTTTTTCCTTCTTATCATTCCTCACACAATCCATCCATCTTTTCTTTGGTCTCACTTCATCACTCTTTTAGTCATATGCGATTAGACTGATAAAACAACCAAAAATAATTAACAAAATCAAGTATACCGATCAAGCAGACCAATTAGGTATCGTATGCAGTGTGGGCAAGATACAAATCCAGTAACATATCAGTAATATCAGTACCGAACAACCTAAAATTGCTCTAATAAAAAGGCATGATACACAAGCTACACCATCTCTTACGTCTTAATAGCTCCACGTACAGCGATTAAATGACTACCCACTTCATCAACGTGTGTAAAGGTGGGAGGAAAATGAAACACGCAAATTGCGAGGTAGGTCACGGAATAACCGAATTGATGGCCAACGTGTGAATCGGCCTTTATTGGCACCAATCATAAGCGGTAGCGGTGAGAGCAGATGTTGCTGTAATTTCGTTACCATGAGTGACAGCGGGTTTCGAAATTGGAGCTGTAATTTGAGCGTTAACCCTAATTTTGTTCAAGCTGGTTGCTCAGTTGTCTGTGGTTACAGGGTTTGAACTCGCACCCTAGTGTAGCAAGTGTTAATAGATGTGTGAGTTATTGGTGGTAGCGATTTAGAAAATAACGCTACAGAATGTTTTTTTATGAGTTTTTATGAGACTGTAAGGAATTGTAAAAAAACAATACGGGGATTTTCTTTGAAAGACAGGGGTTTTCTTTTCAAAACTGTACAAAGTTTAAGTTTGTTTTTTCTATCCTTGACAAACAGCGGGGTGATTTGTCAATTCAACAATATTCGTTTCGCGTTAGTTTCGTTGTGGACTTGTCAAACGAATGATTAAAACATGAAGCAATAGATTAATAATATCTGTCAAAAACCTCCGCCGATTTGCTTTAAATCGCGAAAACCACGTATGAAGTGTTTTCTGTTAGACGCGAAAGCTTCATGATTCTCTGAAGTATCCGTAATGCAAAAAATTACCGCTTTTAACTGACGTGTAAACTGATTTATAAGTATTCATATCACGAATGGTGGTGATATCTTATCGACAGACAGCAAAAAGTACAGAATCTATATCTTCAAATTATCGCTGTAATGTTTCCACTTGCACCACACGGTCAGGTGTATCGAGCTTAAAATGAAATGCACAGTGCATTAAACTTGAATTTTCCGGCCGCACCTGTTTTTGGGAGATATTTTCTCAATTTGCGTCTACCCGTCATATGGAGCGTTTTATTATAGTCATATCTACCATGAAAACACTTTCGGAAGCACCTATAACATGCCTGAACCAGCAACCGAATTACGTGACACTTATCTATCACAAACCGAAGGGTTTTGAAGAAAATTCCTAATCCATTGCTTCATTTGTTTGATAAATCCGTCGGTTTAACAACGTAAATACCGCAATGAATGTTGTTGAACTGTCAAAATGAAAGGCATTACCATTGTGTATTAACCGCTGCGCTTTAGAAAAGATGGAAAAGCATATTTTCTTAGGTTTCACGTAAGAAAAATATAACTGTATTTTAAGTTCCCTCACTTGAAGTTTCAATTCAACTAAACTGTAGATTTAAGTTTTCTTAGCTCAGTCCTTCTCGCACTTTCATAACTTTCCAACTAGAGAAATCTCTAGGATTGAAAAGTCGTTTCTTTTCGCTTTTCTAGACAAAAAACGACGTGGTAAGCTTATTCTTTCATTTAAGATTTCTTCTTAAATTTTAGCGTGATATAACTGCATTTTCCACAAGACTTAGTTTTAGTTTCTACAGTCACAAATTATGCCGAGAAAATCATATCTTGGATTTTGATTAAAATGAAGATTAATCCTCCCCTAAGCAACTTCTTTTCGGAGGATCACACCAGGGTGAATAAGTATGTCCTGTCCCAAGTACTTTTAAAACCCATACAGCTTTCCTTTAATCCATGGATCATGCAAATTAATGTACCTTTCCCTGTACCTACCGCCCTGGATTGGCTTAAACCAAAACAAATGGATATTTTTAAGCGTCTGCCATCATTTGACGGTGCCATGTAATCTGGCACTCAGTCACCGGCAGATCTACTCTGATTGATCCGATGTGATTAGTAGGCATACTGCATAGATACGTTTCCTGGATTTTCCTTAAGATTTGAGGCTTAAGAAAGACGCAGATATTATTATTTTTCATTAGAAGACTGGCAGAATAATTTATGAACACGATTGATTAAGTTATTTGGACAATCCAGGAGTAATTGGAAAAACATGCCTTTCATGTATTCAGTTTCGTAGGAGTGTCATGAGACGGTGTAGCTTAATCACCTTGAAAACGTGTCGTATCATGTCTACAATGACTTTCGTGATGTTTGACATAAGGTTGTCAATCCAATACGTTTTTAACGTTTCTGTCGTTCATCGCCCCCGGACATTTTGGACTTTCCACTGTATGAGTCATATTAATATGTTATTAAGGCAATCCCACACTACATTAGCCATTGTTCCAAAACTATAACAGAAATAAAAGTTTTTTAATAGAGCAGCAAATTGCCAAGAACTGATGAGAGAGAGAAGAAGAGAAGAGCTTGTGTGCTAAATAGTAACAGCCGCTTCGAGTTAAGCCGCGCTTGCCTAGGGTGGTCTGTGGATGGGTGACCACCTATTAAATACCGAGTTAACTCCGTGCCTCCGAAAACACGATAAGCCGCTGGTCCCGGCTGTCATTTGTAGATCTTTGACAGTCGTTTCAAGAAGCCAGTGGCCCGAAAGTCTGACAACCAGTCTTACCAAGGGGTATCGCATTACCCCGTACTAACTGGATTGTGGAGGACAGATTGGCAGTCGCTCCTTGTAAAATACAGGTACTCAGCTGCTTCCGGTTAGACTGGAAGCCGATACTAACATATTCGGGAAAAAGGCTAGGTAGATGATGAAATTGCTAAGAGCTGTTTTCCACCTTTCTTCTAGTGAGAGTTGTTCTAAATAATATTAATGACTTAAACAGAAACAGTTGAGTTATTAAATAATATTCATCACGGGATTGTGCGCAAACACGTTTCGAAGCAAAGGGAAGGATGGGGAGGATTTTAAATTAATATCTAATTTGGGGGACGTATTCCCCCAATCTCCGCTAGTACAGGTACGATAGGGGCTAATTGCCATCAATCTTGTTTGGCATTTTATGGCTGTTTGGCAAGATTTGCCATGTTATTGCAGGGGTTTAGAGTTTCAGCTATGGTTGGTTAAATCTTCGGGAACAGTTAATTTATGTTGATGGGAGATGAGATTTGATGGTTTTTGCTCGCTGTGGTACTCGCAAGGTGTCGTAAAATGTTATAATTTTCCTTCTGAACTTTCCTTTTTTGGATTTGATCATTCGTAGCTGGTGGAGTTCTGTAGTTTCTGCCTACCCTCATGAGAAAAAGGCATGTATGATAATTCTTAGATGATTCCAATACAAGAAACAGCTATAGTTTTTAGTTTCAAGAACAATATCTAAAGCAGAACATTTATTCCGAAGAAACTATAGTCTTCACTAACAAAAAATGAGGTCAAAAAACTTACTTACATAAATTAACGAAGTATTATAATAATCTTACCTTGAATACAAGTGAAAAGTAGCGAGAATTAATTTAATTACTCAAGCTTCGTTATTAACTCAAATATTATCATAAATCTAATAAAAATCATAATATTCAAGCGTAATGTTTCCGTGAAACGAATTTTGTAGAAATGTTTTCTCAACTCAAAAACGACTCGTCCTTACCTGAAACAAGAAATGAATAATATTAATTAAAATGTTACTGAAATTATTTTATTACATAGTGAGTTTCAAGCACTTCAAATAATTTCCAAGAATTATAAATGATATTATCATAACATGAGTACATTTATACGTAAATAGTTGTTTTTTTTTTAATTAGGTAGATTATAGTAAGGCCCTGTTCACATCCACGGGCGATACGATTAGTGTGGCGACTTGAGACAAACGTACTGTATAGTCGTCATTTGTCCAGAGGACACAAATCATAATAATTGAAAGAGGGGTGCAACTGTAAACACTGCCATTTTCAATTAATTTAGGTACTATTATTTTTACTGGGTGTAATCTAACTTATTTTATATTGTGCTTTTCTATTTGGTGTGTTTCTATTGTATGATTTTTATATTGTATGTCTTATAACATCGTATTGGTCGAGTCTGTAATGATGTTATAATTGGTGGTAAATAAATAAAAAAAATCGCTTTAGAATTGACTTGCATGCTTTATACAAGTTATTTCTTTTGTCTTCACCGCAGTCATTTTCGCAAGACTCCTTTAGGTCGTGGCTAAGATGATGGAAAAATTATATTCCAAGAATATGACGCACCCGAGCAAATTCTAACATCATTTTGCTGTAGTAATTTCCTTTGTATGTGCAGTGCAGGCAGTGCAGCCCTCAAATTCAACGAAGTATCACCAAACATTTCTGCCAGTTTTTAGCTAACCGCACATCACAGCCGCACCGGGCCGCAACGCATTTTATTTCAATGCAAAAAGTGCAGTGCGGCCCGCCCTTAGTGTATCAGGTTCGTACTAAATGTACCTACGACATAGATGTAGTAGGATTTCTGCAAAGCCGTGCGTCCGGCAAAATCTGCGTCAGCCTTTACCGAACTGTTTTTCTCAGATTTGCAACATTGTACAAGCGTTGTCATTTTTGCTTAAATTTCTTCAATTTAAACATGAATTTAAATTCCCAACCTAAGCTCCTTTTAACTAAGTACCCCACCGTCGTCCCAGGGCTGGGGGGTAAAAGATAAGTGTGTAAAGTACATCACCAGGAAGTTCGCTTGCCGCACTCGCGTCCGTCAGTGTCGTATCTGTCAAAACTCGTGCCGCACAAGATAAATCAAAATGGCGAACAAACAATAAAGACAAACAATTTTGAGGCGAGAACGTGAAAAATGAAGCATTGAGCACAATTTATATGTACGGGATTTAGAACGATATTTCCATTTGTTGGGGAGATTTTTGTTAGTGTCAGGTTTGAGTGAAGACTGCGGATTGGTCGTTGTTTTTCTGCGGGTGCAGTCGGTAGCGTAACTAAGTGAACACAAACATCTTTATTCTCTACTGAAGTTTACATCCACCACCCCGCATTGAGTCCACGTGGTGGATTACAGCCCTCTCCCTTTCAGAGATAGGAGGTTTGTGATCCAGGGTTGTAGGGTGATTAAGCTAGACTTAGTAGTTGATCAGAAGCAGCTCAGGTTTTCTTTAGGGGTACTTCTTAGAGCTAGGTTTGTGGACAGTACTGTGCTCCCTCAAAATCCCAAAAGGTTTGGAAAATGAATGTCTTTTGGGCTGTTTTATAGTCTATCTATTAGAAAAATATGCCAATTTTTTGTGGAGAATTCAGCACTTAACGGAAATCAACCAAAACACCAATAATTATGACGTAAGATTTCATAAGCAACCAAGGAAGACAGATTCATCACATTTCTGACGGATGGTCTATCAAACCTGTCTACTTACACAGTTTCTGTGAGTGACCTCTAACCTGTACGTTACTACCGCTCGTATGCCGTAAAACTGACAGTAAAGTGTTGATGCGGTTGAAAGATCAGCCGCCATGATGTTTCTAGTGTCAAATGCACGAAAGCAGCGACTATGAGATAAAATGTCATCATCATCTACCTAGCCTTTTCCCAACTATATTGGGGTCGGCTTCCAGTCTAACCGGAAGCAGCTGAATACCAGTATTTTACATGGAGCGACTGCCTATCTGACCTCCACAGCCCAGTTAGTACTGGGTAATACGATACCCCTTGGTAAGACTGGTTGTCAGACATACTTTTATGAGATAAAATGTGTTACTTCAAAAACAAGGCGTTTAATAAAGCTCATCAATTTTCAATTTCAATCTTCATTTGATGGATGGATTTAGTTATGTGATGGATGTTATAATAATAATGAGAAAAACAGTTAGTTTACAGCCCGTCAAACTGTATTAAAAACAATAAGACGCAAAGCAATCTGTTAAATCTCGATGATACTTTATATACTTCAAGAATCTTATTAAATGTAGTGAAAAAATAATAAGTTTTGAAAAAACCGGCCAAGTGCGAGTCCCCCTTTTATTTTTAATTTGTTGTTATATCGGCAACAGAACTGTCTACTAATTTCGGATCATGAGATACAGCCCGCTGACAGACAGACGGACGGACGGACAGTGGATACTTAGTAATAGGGTCCCGGGTACCCTTCGGGTACGGAACCCAAAAAAGAGATATTATTGATAGTGCTTGCGTAAGAAACAATCAATTCCCAATTTATCAATCATAATATGACATATGGCATATGACGTCGTTTGTCTCATACACAATGATGACAGATCGTTATAAAATTACAAACACTCATGACACCACTATGGTTAGAGCAGCTCTTGGTGTCAAGGCGAATGAAAAGTTACATGAATGTTTATGTTCGTTTAATGATTGATTGAACGATTGGATGAATGTTTTGACGCGTGTTGCGTATGGTATGCAAAATCGTGAATGATACCTAGTCGATCTGTTATATTTTATTTTGTATTTGTTTGTTTGTTAGCGTACATTTCCAGGGGTATGGAGTTCGACCAGTTCATTTTGTGACTTAATTGACAGCAAGTAAAGTAGCAATTGTATATTGAAATTGCTATTTCGCGGCAAAACAGTAATTAAAACACATGACTAAACTTTGCAGACAGGACTCAACTTTTATTAATGAAAAGCCAAAAATCTGTGGCTCCTACTGAGAAATTCTTGATGAAAAACCTCATTTACACTTGGCCCCACCTGGGAATCAAAAACAGGACCTGATGCCTAGGGGCCAACAATAAGGCAAGCCCTTAAGGCAAGCAGACTTTTCAGAAACTCTTACATCATGAGGTTTTAAGGAAGTACCTCATGCTCAGCAGTCTCGCTTGCAAACACTAGATCAACGAGGCACTTTTCTTTTTACTAATCTGCACAGACAAAGCCGCAAGCGCATAGCTAGTCGACAGGACACATCAAATGGAGCGCACGATTAGATTAATCACAATTTGTCAGAGGTCATACAAGTTCCGTTCTCTATTGCAATACATATTACATGCATATTATTACTGGTAATAGACGTAAGTGTTACTTATGAGGTTCTTATGTAATAGATTTAATTTGCAGCCTTTGGGTTTCTTTTGCAGGTGCTTTAACCGGAGGTGAACTCTTGGCACGTTGGCAGTAATGGGACGTGTGATGGTGTTTTATACTCTTCATGGAAAGTTATTATGGACAGGGACATTTAATTACAATTACTTAATGTCAAAGAAGTTGACTTGTTGCTGACATCTCTTTGAGGCGCGCGTGGAACACGAACGCGCCGTCGGCACAGCCTGTCATCATAAGACGGACGGACGGTGAGCTAACCCATTACTCGCCGTCCACAGGCCCGCACCTACGGTGGCCGGTAGCCACCACGTGGCCCCCGACGCCCGGGGCGTCCCCCGCGGCGCGGCTGGGACGTGAGGTTCTCTCCCTTTCACGTCCCGTTAATTCTGTGCTTTACACCACGATCTATTTCGCCATCGCTTTGCACGAGTGAACCAAGATACCGAAAGTCGTCTTAAACCTAGTAAAATCTTAGCTTAGACTTTCAAAATAGCCACCGCTTATTATTTGAACAGCAACTAAATAATTCCACAGAGCTCATGGCTTTCCTCTGGGCGGACAAAGCGGCAAGCGTTACTAACACGTTTTGTTACGCCTCTAGGGACTAGTACGGTAAGCGCCATTTTAGATGTTCTGAATTAGTAAACTACCGGCTTCGCTTAGTGGTAGGTAAATGTATGAGAAATGTCAATGAATATTAGGAGAACAGCAATTAGAATGTAGTTTTTTTTAATACTATTCAGATCATTTTGTAAAAAAAAATTACCTTCATGCTACTTCATAATTAACATCCACTTATCCACCGTACTCACATTTACGTCAATTCTGTTCAGAGAGAGAGAGTGAGAGACTGCTGAGATAAGTGACTTTCAAAGCTTTTCGTATTTCTCCAATGATTTTCAACCGGATCGTCATTAGCTTGTCGGTCTTATCCAGTTTTTGGCAGCTTATGTCAGTCTTATTATTTTTTTGGTAACTTAAATCAGTCTTTTCCATTTTTTTGGTAGCGTTTGTTAGTCTTATCCATTTTTTTGGCAACTTTTGTCAGTCTTATCCATTTTTTTGGTAGCTTATGTTAGTCTTATCGCTTTTTTGGTAGCTAATGACAGTCTTATCCATTTTTTTGGCAACTTTTGTCAGTCTTATCCATTTTTTTGGTAGCTTATGTTAGTTTTATCGCTTTTTTGGTAGCTAATGACAGTCTTATCCATTTTTGTCTTCTCGCTTTTAGAATATTACTTTGTCTAGGACTTCACTCCCTCAGGTCTTTCCTAAATTTCCTAAATCAGTAATTTATCATCTAATCCTTAGAAAAAGCAAACTTAAAAAAATACAAGGAAAACAAAACAACATTAATACAATACAAAACAGCATTCCAGTTCCCATTTCTTATTCATACACTTCTAATGTTTAAAACATTACGAAAAATATGCAGAGCATGGCGTATCATAACACAACATAAACGCCAGTGTTGCCACAAGCAAGAATGACGCGCAATTTTTCGCTCACCCAACACCCTGGCCCACGATGGACGGGCATGGCCGCCCCTGGCCCCAGTTTCCCGCGTTTCCTGGCACGTCAATCAGCCACTACCCGCCATTTCTCACTGACAGCAACCGGAAGGAGGTAACTTTTTAAAAATAGAGCGCAAATGTAAATCGCGATCAGGTTCGTTTTGATTTTGTATATTGTATTGTATTGGGGTGATAAATAAATGGGGTTCAACATTGTTTGGGTGTTTCTCGTGTGGTTCTGGCAGATATAAATTGGTAAAGTTTATTTTGCGATTGGATTATATATTTGCCTCGGATTTTGATTAAAAACTGTCTTGGTAACACCTACAGCTGCTTATTACACCCTATAAACAAGTTAAAGTGATAACTTGAGTAAAAGTAATTATTTAAGATACAATTTTAATTCTGTAGTTTAGTGATTGTTTGAAGTTAGAACCGTTAAAAGTTAGAATGATTAGTTTTGCTTTCTTAGACGGTTCCTAATTTGTTCAAATTTTCCTGTTTTGCATAAAATGGTATAATAGTTGCATAAGTTATTACTTAACTCAAGTTATTACTTTAGCTTGACTATAGATACTATACAAGTGTTGATTTCATATTCTGGGAGAAGGAATAACAAAAGACTGTTTTGTCTTTACTCCGGGTGCAAAAGTTGCGTTTGGGTTTAACTGACAGCAAGAAATAAAAGGACTAATCTTGATTTTCTAAAGCTAATATTGTAAACCATCAAAATGTACTACTTACTGAAATAATCTGCGATCAAAATCAATATTTACATTTCTAAGTGACATTTGCCCTTAAAAAAGGCGCGTTCAATTTAACAAGACAAATTGATATTTCACACGCAAACGTCAAAGTTTTTTTTTTAAATCCATATCGGTTATAATGGGGTGCTTTTTTAATCCATATCGGTTATACACGGGGTATGTTATTGACGTTCTCAACGGAACAAACCTGCCATTGACGTGGGGTGTCGTCCGTTATGAAAAACGTATCGGAAATAGCTATGAATATTTTTATGCGTAAAATGCAGTTTTTTGTTTTTTTTTTTATTACCTTTTTCACAAAGCGAAGCGCAGAGTTATGCAGTTTGATTGAGTTAACAGGCTAACATACAATGCTGGCTATTGTTCTGTTTAATTTTCAGTATTTTATTGAAGAATACTCGTATTTATTTACATTTTATTTGGAATATCGCCCAGAAACAGATTCTGTCGTTACTATCAAACATGTTTTCTATTGGAAATTTTCTTTAGGAGCCATATCTAGCAGAATATGAAAAATCGTAGTGCTTTCCGAGTTGACGAGCTTTACCTTTATTAACAAAATCATATTTGACTTGACCATTTTTTGCCCTTGTACCGCGACTTTCCAGTACCTTCCAGCTTAATATTATAAATAGTAAATATGTTGGTAGTAGTTAACATAATTCTTGTATGTACATTACGTAAATTTAAGTTACGGAAGAGTGGAGTGTTCTAATACAGGCATTTACTTGCTTAAAAGGACACTTCTATCACTAGCTATGTATTAAAAACCCTGTGAAAGAAAAATAAACTATTTGTGTGTGTACTAATACAAAGTGTTTAAATACCTGAACTTTAACAACAGCTCTAACATACGTATTTATTAGCTGTAACTTCATAAAGAAACTTCTACCCACATCTCAAACAACACAATGTCCCAGTTTTAGGGTAAAAGCACCATTAACCTACCAACTTACCGAGAAAAACCGTCACACAGTATTAAAAACAAAAAGACGTCGGAAACGGAAACGCGTTCGTTCGGATTTCGAATGGAGAGTGCTAATTCGTGCGCGGCGAGATCAAAGGCAGCGGCCGGCCAATTACCGTGCGGCGTGTGCGCAGCGAAACGCACCAGTTTGAATTACGTCCAGTAAGTTTGGGTTTTAAGTTATAAGAAACTTGCTTTTCTAGAGTTCATTTCGCATGTATATTATAGTATGGATTGCAGATTTGTTGAAAAATTATGGCCACTATCTTCCATTAAAACGTTGAATTTCAAGAAAATCGTATGGTGTCTTTAAAATTAGCAGATTTAAGAGGCTATTCTATAATAGATTAGTTTAATTTCTATTTAATATGGTTTATGATTAATATGCTAGCCATAACTCAATTGGATGAATGATGCCACAAACATGTTCTATTCAAAGTTCTATTAGATCAGTCGCCTCGCTATCGCCTGTACTATCAACCACAAAATTTTACTAGTTGCTTAACTTTAATGTTGCAACTCTTACCGTACAACGTTATGCAACGGGAGGTGGAAACGCGCTAGATTAGAGATTTACCACCAGAATATGATGCAACACAAAATTAGTCGGACGATAACTGGTCACTTCACCCCACCGTTTGAACAGCTTCCTTATTTCATTATTAAATTTTATGTAATTAGTGAAGTAGGAAGATAATAATTATTTTATTACGTTTGCGTACTTTTTGATGGTTAAGTATTTATCCTGTCAGCTTTATTAACTTTTACTGAAATTGGCTGAGGAGTTAACGAAGATATTTTATGTTATAAAAAACCTTAGCAGAATTGGGAGAAGTGGTATTGGCAGTTTGGCACCGACTTGAATGCAGTAGGATCGAACCCAAATAGGTGTAATTTATATCATCACCACTGCTCTCAAAACGGTGAAGGAGAACGGTGACGAGCTCGTGGCTAAATAATAACGGCCGCTCGGGTCGATCTTTAGGTTAAGCCGTGCTTGCCTAGGTTTGTCTGTGGATGGGTGAACACCCCTTACATACCGAGTTTCCCCCGTGCCTCGGAAAGCACGTTAAGCCATTGGTCCCGGGTATCATTTGTAGGTCTTTGACAGTCGTTAGGTAGTCAGTGGCCCAAAAAGTCTGACAACCAGTCTTACCAAGGGGTATCGTATTACCCAGTACTAACTGGGTTGTGGAGGTCTGATAGGCAGTCGCTCCATGTAAAATACTGGTATTCAACTGCATCCAGTTAAGACTGGAAGCCGACCCCAATATAGTTGGGAAAGGCTAGGTAGATGATGATGGTCTCAAAACATTGAAGAAAACATCGTGAGGAACATCTTGTTTGGCATGCCAAAAACCGAAAATTCACAGGCACGAAACATCCAAAGCTACATATCTACCCACCCTCTTACGCCAAACACCGTTTTAAATTCCCCAGAACCACTTCACAAAAGTCCCATAAAACTATAATAGATACTACGTAATCGTTCCGCATCAGTGCACAACACCACACGGTCCTTATTGCACCCATGGGGTATGTGTTGCGTATGGCGGGACCAAAATAACACCCCAACTGCACTGTTGGTCCTTAAGTTGGCAAGTACAGTCACGGGCAATAATATGTTTACACGTGGCAAAATTCAGAAGGGAAAATGATTGTGTCTTTGAGATAATACATAAAGGGTGTAAAAAAAACCTTAACGAAGCCGAAAGGCACTTGTTCTCCCCGTCATTGCGATCATTTTTTTGTTCGGAACCATACCTGGGAACCTTCTAGTTACGGAGATATTGGAGGTCAAAGTTCCAACTTTTTCACAAGTTTTTTTAAATACTACTTTTAAAGGTTTTAACTTTACTTTAATTAACTCCATGTCCCGTTTACTATTCAAAGCATCCATCAGCACTAAGTTTTGAGTGCGTTACATTGAGTTTTACCGTAAAAAGTGATTTTTCACCCAAAAAAAAATTCTAGTTTTTCATAATAGTATGGTTTCTAAAAGGCAATGGTCATAAAATAAACTATCAAAACTTTAGGTCGTATTTATGCTCGTGACTATTCGTAACAACATGAAATACGCTTGGAGAAAATCAATTTACAAACTTGCGGAGGATGTTGGTGGTCATGACTGTACTGTCACTACTTATTTATTGGCGTCAGTAAAAAGGTGACATTTTGAAATACGTGCGCGTCAGATGTGATTTAGTGAGGGTAAGCGAAAGGTGTCAAGGCGAAGTTCTGGATGGGTGGGCAAGTGTGGTTGTGCTTTGATGTGGAGAAGGTAATGGTTTGGTAAATGCTTGACGTTCAAATTGAATGGGACTTTTTTGTTAAAAAAATGTTTATAAATAACACATGTGGCATTAGTAGTGTGCGTGTTTTTTTTTGACTTGCTCATGATGAGGTTTTCTAGCAATAGGACCATTTTCTAGCAATCCGGATGTTAGCTCTACTTTGTAGGAACCTGCCATAACATCATGCCTGTAATCCCCAAATGGTTAGGTAGAGGTGTCCCTAATAGTGCACCCACATTTCGCCAGTTATGTGAAGTCCCATGTAATAGGGAGCGAGCATCAAGCGGACACTAATCTAGACTCCGTAGCTGCTACTGAGAAATAAGGAACCTACCGTATTAATACAGGGTGTAAACGGACCCTTCACGAAGACGTCAACCAAGCATTCTGTATATCAAACTAAGTAAGTTTACGCAAAAATTTTTGCTGGGAAACGACTTTTTTTTTTGGGGTGAAAAATCACGTTTTACTGTAGGACTCAGTGTTATGCACTCAGAACATTGTGCTGATGGGTGGATTGAATAGTATGGGGGTCGTGGAGGTGTTTAAAGTAAAAATCTAACATTAAAAACATGTATTTAAAAAAAAAACTTGTGAAAAAGTTGGAACTTTGACCCACAATATCTCCGTAACTAGAAGGTTCCCAGGTATGGTCTGGAACAAAAAAATGATCGCATTGACGGGGAGAACAAGTGCCCGTCGGCTTCGTTAAGGGTCTTTTTACACCCTTTATAATATGCTGTCCCTGACAGGGCATCCAATGATCATGGACACTCTTAATAGTGATCTTTGTGCCATAAATACATCTGAGTACTGACTTAATAAAAGTGTAAACTTCACATAAGTTTGTACAAAGCGCCATGATAGTTTTAGTTAAGCATTCAATCTGCAGTCAGACTTATCAGAGAGGGCCGGACTTAAGGTCAGAGTGGCAGGAAATACGCAGCTGATAACCCGGTAATTAATCAATTAATATTACACTAGTATGTGCCTGTGTCTTCACTTGTTTGACACTTTTGATTTGAAAGTGAAAATAAGAACAATTTATACCTATACGGAAGACTATTTTTTGAAAGCTCTCTTAATGGATTATGTAGATTCACAAAACCATCTCCTTTTTACCAAACAGCTTTGCTAGTCAAAAAAGATCATACATCACCAATCATCACTAACATCATCTGCTTAGCCTTTTCCCAACTATGTCGGGGTCGGCTTCCAGTCTAACCGGATGCAGCATACCAGTATTTTACATGAAGCGACTGCCTATCTGATCTCCAGAACTCAGTTAGTACTGGGTAATACGATACCCCTTGGTAAGAGTCACCAATCATACCCAACATCCTAACTGATATCAGAATAACCTGCTAAATCAAACACAAATATATTCTTAAAACAAGTTGTTTGTTCAGACTGTGATGTAATCTGAAATCATAATAATAGCAACATTTTATTTTATTGAATTACTTCCCGTACGATAACCTTTAACTTTCAGTGACATAACACATCATTCATATCACGGAATGTTATGTTATGGGGTTCGTGAGCGAAATGATAACGTCAATATTGCATAAGTTTTTATCTATGAAACTTTTCATCTATACATATAATAAGACAGTAAAAAAACTGTGTCTGTACATTGAAGATATTAAAAAAAAAAAAAATTGAGGGGGTTTAGAATCAGTAATAGAGCACGAATCCAAAAAAAAAATTCTGTCTGTTTGTCTGTTTATCTGTTTGTCTGTTTGTCTGTTTGTCTGTTTGTCTGTTTGTCTGTTTGTTTGTACACGCTAATCTTCGGAACTACTAGACGGATTTGAAAGATTTTTTTTTTGTTGTATAGGTATTAAGTCTGGGCAACATATAGGCTATAATTTATCTTGGAAACTTGAACACCTGATGCAGAACCGCAATAGAATAGCTAAACTATAAGAGATACAAAAATGGTACCATAGCAAAAATTGTTGCACGTGATGAGCATTTTCTGCTGAGAGAATAAATTTGAAGATCTGGAACACCTGATGTGGAACTCCAAGAGTCCAGCTACACTATAACATATATAGGAATGACGTCTTAACAAAAATTGTTCAATCTGATGACCACTCTCTGTTGATTTATAAAAATCGAAGATCTGGAACACCTGTTGTGGAACTCCAAGAGCCCAGCTACACCATAACACATATAGGAATGACGTCTTAGCAAACATTGTTCAATCTGATGAGCACTCTCTGTTGACTTATAAAATCGAAGATCTGGAACACCTGTTGTGGAACTCCAAGAGCCCAGCTACACCATAACACATATAGGAATGACGTCTTAGCAAACATTGTTCAATTTTATGAGCACTCTCTGTTGATTTATAAAAATCAAAGTTCTGGAACACCTATTGTGGAACTCCAAGAGCCCAGCTACACCATAACACATATAGGAATGAAGTCTTAGCAAAAATTGATCAATCTGATGAGCACTCTCTATTGACTTATAAAACTCGAAGATCTGGAACACCTGTTGTGGAACTTCAAGAGCCCAGCTACACCATAACACATATAGGAATGACTTCTTAGCAAAAGTTGTTCGGTCTGATGGGCATTTCCTGTTGACTTTTAAAAATCGAAGATCAGAAACATCTGATGTGGAAATCAAAGCTATCACTAATTTCACTGTATAATTATAAAATAACACAAGCTGGGAGTATCTCCACGCGGTGAAGGCGGTAACAGTTTAGGACTGATATTCGATGACGACGGTATATCATTGAAAATTTGACTCTACTGGACAAAACTCCTATTTATTTTTTTACTTTATCGAATAAATATGCCTTCGGGCTTATGTTATTTGAGTGTTTTAGACTTTTGCCACTTATCTTCGTGAAACGGTAGCCTACCCGGTAACGCAGGGGAGCAGTCACTTAGATTTTAATTGATCAGATATCTTCACTATAAAACTATAACCATGCCTAGAAAGAGGTCAAATCTTTCCCAATGTTCCAAAGGAGCTAAAAGATTGAGGATCATAAGATCCCAAGAATCTACCGAAGAACGTCAGGAGAGACTTGATGCTGTTTGAGAACATCAGGCTGCAACTCGCTCCTTGGAAACCTCTTCCTCTCTTCTCTTCTCTTCCTCTTGGATAAAGAAACACGCCTGCGTTCTCAGCGTATTTACGCATCTAAATCCAGGTCTCTAGAGAACTGTGAAGAATATGATGCGCAACTGACCGCTGATGGTGAACGTCATGCATTGTCTCGCGAATCGGAGACGTTCACGGATAGAGAATTACGCTTGAGTTCCAAGCGTATCTACGCATCGACTTCTAGGTCTCTAGAGACAAGTGGGGAACGTGATGCGCGACTGACCACTGATCGTGAACGTCACGCATTGTCTCGCGAGTCGGAGACGTTCACGGATAGAGAATTACGCTTGAGTTCCAAGCGTATCTACGCATCGACTTTTGACTTACAAAAATGAAAGATATGGAACGTCTCGAATAGTCTCGCGCATTCCGTTGTTTTCCCGTCCCCGGGCTCTTAGAATTCGACATCGTCTGATGTCAGATCGTCGATTTTGACGGTTTCAGATCTTGATTTTGACGACCCCGTTGTCGCTGGCATAAGCGACAGGATCCGCGTACGAAGTCGCGGGCAGAAGCTAGTTTAAAAATAAAGATATTATTATATTTCGGTACATATTTGTGCAGATAAATAAAGTCACTTTTCGTGACCACTTAGATCTTCTGAAGTACACAATGGAGTTCGACGTGGTTTTCGCACACATTTGGTGCATTTATTCCTAAAGATTTTTGTCACATTTATTTGTTATGTGTAGTTTAATACTTACAGATAATAAGTAATAATGAATGAATGAACTGTGCGAAGTAGGAGTTTTATTAAAATAAGTGCAGACGTACAGATAAACTACACCTCTACCTTTTTTACACAGGGTTACTTTATTTGCCGACCTCGGATAAAAACAAGACAAAAACCGTATCATTCAAAAGATTTTAAGCAACAAAATCCTAGCTCTTCCTCCCAGATTAATATCAAAATATTCACCGCGAAAAATTTAAATATTCAAAATCATTTAAAATGCCAATGAAGTAAATCCGCATCCCCGACTTCAGAACTTGGGGGCAGCCTCCCGTCTGCCAAACTTGTACGTTCGTCTGTCGCGAATTAGGAGCTGTTTTAACAGTACAAGACTTACCCATTTGCGATCAAGTCCTCTGCTTATTAATACTCTCTCTGTACTAATAGAAGATTACATTACCATAGTAATGTGGAGATGGAAGAAAAACAGCGTTTGTCTGGATATTATTTTAATTTTATCGGAGAGGAATGTCTTGTTAGGCTTTAGATGATAGGAAGTTAGGTTTTACGACTGCAGCTGGTATGAATTAATCATTTAAGTGAGGGTCGGTGGTCCTAATTAGCAGTTTTTTAGATTCCTTTATCTTTTATTTGTTATTCCCTTTGTGCCGGGAGGGACTGCAATGTAAGGGACTGATTTACAACATCAGATAAGTTTTAACAGCGAATTGGTCTCTAAGTCAAAATTAACACACTAATTCCCTCTAGCGTCACTAATTACCAAATCCTTTTAGCACTATATCTAGTTTATATGTCGTCTTGTCTCTGTATCTCCACTTTTTCTCAACAATAACAGAATAATGTTTGAATTCGTTTAGCATTAAACGCATTTAGTCATGCAAGAGAAGCATCCTTCGTGAATATCAGCGTAAAAATACTCCCAAACAACATCCAAAAAGCGGACACAACTCCCCATCCTCAATAACTAAGTACAGTGTATTTAAAGATTACTCGCAGCTCGACCACACTTCTCTATTTTAGGCAACAAAGAAAACTATAAGAGCACTTAAGGATTCCGCCAGTGTGCAGTGTAGTCCGACGCGACGACTGGATTTAGAACTAATAAATTCTACAGACATAGTCGTATGCTAAAGCATGTTAGTGTTGTGCTGTCTATTTAGACTGTCTCAATTTTATTTGCTATCTCGATTTGTGTAGTTTAAGTGGAGTATGGGATTAAGAAGTACTATGGTGTTTGTTTGTTTGATTTCTCTTTCTTGAGTGTTTTATAAGTGTGTTTGTTTTTAATTTATTTCTTGGGTCAAGTATCGGGTATTGGAGTTTATTTGGTCCAGTTTTATAGAAATTGAAGTTTGGTACCGGTTGATGAAGATACCTACTCTCCAGCATGACGTGATTTTTTTGTCTAAAACTGACTTTAAAGCAAATTCTATGCTGATGTCAGTCTTTTTCAGTAATGAAGGACTAATGACTCCTCAATCTGTATTTTAAATTATTTTATTTTTACAGATTGGGAACACTAAATTTTTTGGAACTATTATTATGAAAATGTATTTTTTTTTGCACCGCCGCCCTCAAATACGGTTAAGGAAAAGATCTTGAGGAAACCGGCATCTCCGACAATCAAAAATTCTAAATTTGACCAATACGGACTCTCAAATACAAGACGTTTGTGTCCTACCTAATTATGCTTGAATTATAAGTACAATCAATGGAAATGTCCTAGGTGCTTGTGACCGCATACAATTGAACTCAAAAAATCTCTACAATAAAACACTGCTATATATCGCGAATTCCAGCCATTTTACAGCAACACATTTCGGTGGACATAACAAATGACGTCATGTTTTAAAATTGAGCATATGCTTTGTTTTCTACATGTTATTGTTGCATTGTATGTTATTGTAATATAACACAATTGGGCCTCGACTCGACCCTTACAAGTGTTACGATTGGAGCAAAAATTTCGTGTTTCTTTTGTTTGAATTTCTTTTTTTTTATATGTTAACATTGAGTTTTAAATATTTTTGTGCGGTCTGATTTTTATATAAAGCTGAGTTGGGGTTACCCTTGAAACCTTGCATACTGCTGATTTTGATGTGAAGATCTTGTTTGTTTTCACTTGCATTATAGTAATCTACACTAATATTATAACGAGGAAAGATTTGTATTTTTGTGTGTGTGTATGGTTGTAATGAATAAACTCCAAAACGACTGTGCCGATTTCAAAAAAATTTTCACCATTAGAAAGCTACATTCACCCTGAGTAACATAGGCTATATTTAAAAAAAATGACCACCCGTGAGAAGCCGGGACGGCCAAAAAATAACATCACGCCGGTAATCCGCGAAGGGTTAGGCAGAGGTGTACCTTATATTACACCCATATTTTGCACGTTATGTATAAGACCCATGTAATAGGGGGCGAGCTAATTGCCATCAATCGGGCACGAATCTAGACTCCATACCTGCTACTGAGAAATTCCCGATGGTAAAATCCAATAACAATTTGTCCGACCCGGTAATCGAGCCCAGGACCTCATGACCACTGGACCAACGTGGCAGTCAGTCACACAGTTCACTTGCAATTGGTACACTACTATTTTAGTAAACATCATAGTTAAGAACTACCACAGAAAGTTACTGCTGAAATTCCTTTGCCAGGGTTAGAAGTATACAGGGTGTAAACGGACCCTTCACGAAGCCGTCAACCAAGCATTCTGTACATCAAACTAAGTAACTCTACGCAAAAATTATTGCTGAGAAACGACTTTTTTTTTGGGGTGAAACATCACGTTTTACGTTAAAACTCAATGTTACGCACTGAAAATTTAGTGCTGATGGATACTTTGAAAAGTAAACGAGTCATGGAGGTAATTAAAGTAAAGGTAAAACCTTAAAAAGTGGTTTTAAAAAAAAACTTGTGAAAAAATTGGAACTTTGACCTTCAATATCTCCAGAACCTGTGGTTTCCCAGGTAGTGTCTAGAAGAAAAAAATGATCCCAATGATGGGTAGAATATGTGGTTTTCGTTTTCGTTAAGGGTCTTTTTACACCCTTTATACATAACAACAGAGATCTACACAGACTCGTATATAAATGCCCGTACATAGATCAGTCTCGCCGGCTGAATGAAGACATCGCACTTCCGACTTTCGGGTACCGGATATATCGATTAGTACTTTCACGGAACTTTTCAAGTTGGTGTGTATATCTGGAGTTTCTTTACTTCACATCTTCGATCGGGATAAAATGACTTATGACTAAGGTAATTTTTGGCCTCTTCATAATTATTATAAAATACGCTAGGATCAGAGTTTAAAAAAAAAGTGGTCTTTCGATTTGGTTAGTACTTACCTAACTAGTTGTTTTCCGCTTTGAAATTATTATAAAAATATTACTTCCCATTTGAATCGGATGTTGTTAACATTTTCAAGGGTATTAATTTTTTTGCACTGAACCCAAATTATTTTTTTGTAAAATAAAGGTAGCCTAAGTTACTTCTTGTAACATCAGCTATCTGCCAGTAAAAGTCCTGTCAAAATCAGTCCAGACGTTTTGGAGATTAGCCGAAACTAACACAGAGAGTATTTTTTTGTTTAAGTAACGTATATACAGGGTGTTTGGCAGAACGTTGAACATACGAAAATGGTGGATAGGTGGGGTCATCTGCTACTTACTCAGCCCTAATTTATTTGGCTAATTTATTTCCCTAATTTATTTTTAAGCATTTTTTACATCTTTCTGTAACTTTGAGGACTCATAATTTTTTTTCTAGCTAACATCTGAATAAAGCAATAATTATAAGAATCTGCCAACATGAAAGATAAAAAAAAAAACAAAAATATTGCCTGTTTTACCCATTTTTAATAAAAATTACACTTTAAAGTTAAGAAAGTGGTGAAACTAGAAGAAAGCAAAAATTTATTTTTTTATATATCCAAGGGGCCAGGGCCAAATAAATTAGGGCTGAGTAAGTAGCAGATGACCACCACCATTTTCGTATGTTCAACGTTCTATAAAACACCCTGTATATACTGTCGTATGCATTCTGTAAAAAGCTGTTATTTTGAAATGACAAACAGACACTTCAATTATATTTATTTGTAAAGATGCCTAGTCTTCGGGTGAAGAAAACATCATCAGGAGCCTGAAAGCGAGGGAAAGAGGTAAGCTGACTTGGTCATCAATCAAAGTGCAGTAAAGGAAATAGCTGACTATTTATTTTCTGACTTCTGAGTTCCATGTAACCCGTTCAAAATGCCTAATTTGACAGCTCATTTCGCGAAAAAACATACACGGCCTATTTACAACACTTACTTAACCTCAAAAACGAAGATATTCAGTCCATATCATTACACACTTAATTCACTAGTTCAGTGAAAGAAGCGAAACACTGATTTCGCAATGGTAGTGCGTTACCGAATGAGGTGAACGTACCAAATGTCGGCTATAAACTATTTCCGCTCGATTGGATCGCGGGCTCGTTGTGACGGGGGAATTGTTTTTGCTGCGTTTTCGATACCGATTTTTGGGTAGCTCACCCTGTTAGTGGAGTTAGGAATTTAGAAGTTCTGACTGTTATTTTTATTTGATTCATTGAATGAGTGGCAACGTTTGGTATCGGTTTAGATATCAAGTTTAGTGTTTTTTTATTCGAATGTAATCGTTTTTTTTTTGTTTTTTTTTTTTTACTTTTGAAAAGTTTGGAATGGATTTTCAAACACTTAATTATTCAATAGGATAGTTGTAATTGCCTTATAAAGGGTGTAAAAAGACCCTTAACGAAGCCGAAAGGCATTTGCTCTCCCCATCATTGCGATCATTTTTTTGTTCTAGACCATACCTGGGAACCTTCTAGTTTCGGAGATATTGGGGGTCAAAGTTCCAACTTTTTCACAAGTTTTTTTTTAAATACTTGTTTTTAATGTTAGTGGTCGCAAAAGCGACTGCTGAGCATGAGGTCCTGGGTCCGATTCCCGAGTCGGGCAAAGTGTTATGGGGTTTTCCTTCAAGAATTCCTCAGTAGCAGCCACGGAGACTGGCATTGTGGCCGCTTGATGGCAATACGCTCGCCCCCTATTACGTGAGACTTAAATTGGCGAAATGTGGGTGTACTATTAAGTACACCTCTGCCTTACCCTTCGGAGGTTACAGGCATGATGTTATGTTATGTTTACTAAAGGAAAAAAACAACTTAAAAACCTGTATTTACGTTGAATTTTCCCCGATACTGAATCTAAGCCAACATGTTTTCGTTTTCCTCGACTGCGTTCACCAACATAACTGTCTCCCCATTTTAACGCAGTTCCTTTTTACGAAGCAATCGAATACTGTCAGGTTACATTCCGCTACCCTCGAAAACGATCATAAAATGGAGTGGGGGACACCAGAGCGGGCCGAAATGGGCTCACAATCACGCTAAAACTACTCGACGAACTTTCGCGGGAGTTGGGTGATCTAATAATTGTTATTAATCGGTAGTTAGAAATCGTCGGAACCATTTCGATTATGAATTTGGTAAGTTGGTGAGTGTGCAGTGTGCTTCTTTTATTTAACGTTAGAAGCTTATACGTATTTCTTTTTATCATAATGGATGGATCAGTATTATTATGGAGAAGCTGGTGGCTAATTAATAACAGCCGCTCGGGTGGATATTTAGGTTAAATAGCAAAAGACAGAGATACATGCCATCTTTGGAAGAGACCTTTACCCAAATTGGGGTCCTTGCAAAACAAGAAAACTAACAATTATAATGAATATTATAAACTAATCCAGAGGAGCTCGTGGCTAAATAATAACAGCGGGTCGATACTAGGTTAAGCCGCGCTTGCCTAGGTTGGTCCGTGGATGGGTGACTATCCATAACATACCGTTTCCTCCGTGCCTCAGAAAGCACGTTAGGCCGTTGCTTACGGCTGTCATTTGTACATCTTTGAGAGTCGTTACAGGGAATCAGTGGCTCGAAAGTCTGACAACCAGTCTTACTACGGGGTATCGTATTACCCATTACTAACTGGGTTGTGGAGGTCAGATAGACAGTCGCTCCATGTAAAATACTGGTATGCAGCTGCATCTGGTTAGACTGAAAGCCGACCCCAACATAGTTGGCAAAAGGCTAAGCAGATGATGATGGATGGATTATTCCCTAATGCCATAAGATATACACTACTTACATAATGTCAATGTTTTGTCACATTTTTTTATGTTTTTCTGACACAATATTTACCTTGTAGATAAGTATTAAGTACTTTGGCTTGTAAGAGATTATTAGTATGATGAAAAAATGCAAAAGTTGCAAAAACAGGTTCTATAAAACGTTATAACTATCGGTGTTAAATCTAACGTTACCTTTCGCATTATAATGTCAGCAATAAAGGGTGTAAAAAGACCCTTAACGAAGCCGAAAGGTACTTGTTCTCCCCGTCATTGCGATCATTTTTTTGTTCTAGACCATACCTGGGAACCTTCTAGTTTCGGAGATATTGGGGGTCAAAGTTCCAACTTTTTCACAAGTTTTTTTTAAATTACATGTTTCTAATGTAAGGTTTTTACTTTAAACACCTTCACGACCCTTGTACTATTCAATCCATCCATCAGCACAATGTTTTGAGTACGTTACATTGAGTTTTACCGTAAAACGTGATTTTTCACCCTAAAAAAAAGTCGTTTCCCAGCAATAGTTTTTGCGTAAAGTTACTTAGCTTGATGTACAGAATGCCTGGTTGACGGCTTGGTGAAGGGTCTGTTTACACCCCGTATTTAATTATGATCAGTGTGCGTTCTATTACTGTTGTTAATAACGTGGTATATTAGTAATGTAATGGTTAGTTAGTAGCAGCCGGCTAATAAACATGGAACATTGTAATTAAATACCATTATTGTACTCGTATGTATGAATTTATTTTTGTAACCAAAACCGGGCTTTATTCGTGTGAGCAACGTTTGAATTTTTAATTTCTTTGGAAAATATTTTAAATTAGGTCTTTGGAGTCGTGCATAGTGGGTCGTATAAATTTTATTTGTGGAAAAAAATTGTTTTTTTCCATTTGAAAATGAACTGCTAAAACATCTATCTGATTTTTTTATTGGTAAGTACCTAAGTATGTTTTACATCAAATATTTTCACGAATTTAACCTCCAGCCTAACAAATCGTAACTTTACTTAATACAAGGCGTCCTTCCGTAAAGCTCGTAAACGCGGGAAACGCCTCGTGTTTTATCGGCTACTTCCGGACTTACCCGAACGAAGCCGATGTAAGTAGTCTGAGTCTGAATCCATTTTGATGCAATCAGGTCTTTTACTGCTGTGATAGAAAATACGGCTGTCGTAAAATCCAACAAGGATGTCTTATTTGGGATATTATTGAATAGGAACAAGACTTGCGTTACATATTTTAGGAAATTTCTCTCATAGTCTCATAAAGAAAAAAAAAATAGTGCTCTTAGTTAACATTCCTAAGTTCCTATGCTTTTACAACATATACAAAAGATCCAAGAGCTAATAGCGAAAAGCGAAATTCTCTGCAAAACTTGGTAAACTCATAAACTTAAATAATGTTAATTTTCCTTGACCAGAAGATGTAATAGAAGCCTTGAATTGCACAATCTCAACTCAAAACACACATGAATACCAAAGACAAAAAAAAAAATTGCTTTTAAAAAAAACTCACGACGCTTCCAAAATCAGATAGCTTCAAATTGCCAGCACCCGTTCCAAATTTGAATAACACATTCCCTACACGTACCAACATGATGAATGAAGTCAATGGCAGCTTCTGAATATAAGTATTTTTTCTAGGATTTGTCAGCCGATAATGATGTGGGGTATGTTATTCATCGTTTATGTTCTTTGGGACTGTTTTGGAGAGTTAATAGTGTTTGCTTAGGTCAATATAGATAGAAATTGAGTAGGCTTAGGGTTGGGGATGAGAATAGAATATGCAAAATGACGAAATTCCAAACAAACTTTCATATTCTAATTTACACGTTCAGAGGATGAATTTTCTAAAGTCCTTCCTTAGAACTCACTTTGATAATAAAATACCCAGAGGTTTAGGATGTGTGCTGTCTGTCAGTGAAATAATTAAGGTTTTATTGAGTAGATTTATCCTTTTTCAGGCCCAAGTTCGAGTGCGAAAGGAGCGTTGAGTTACTGGAGGGATGATGTTCAAGCGCGAAACAGAATTCTGTTAAAAAAACAGGAAATTTCATTGAACATGTGAACCTTGCAATAAGTACGTGCCGTTAACATAACCTTTTCCGTCGCTCGGACCCAAATCATGACATTCACGAAAAGCAGACAACAATTTTTCCCTAGACATTCAGAAACGTCGAGAATTCGTCTAAAACGCAACAATTTGTGCCTTTTGTCTGTGTCCCAAACGACGCAGTCATTGTAAGAATGTTTTGGCCAGACCGATGGGGATTTGAAACAATAGGGAGAGTTAAGGGATAGTCAGAAAAGGTTTTGGGTAAAATAGGGTTACCACCCGTACAAATTTTCCAGAAATTACCACGTTTTTTTTCTCCGTCTGAACTTGGTCCAGCTTTGACATTTTTTCGGAATTTTCAAATGAACAGAATTCACAATTACCGAGAATCGTGCTGAATGACGTGCAATTAGAGAGGCCTATGCCCAGCAGTGGACTGCTGTAGGCTGATGATGTTGTTGACAGAGGAATTCAAGAAGGAAAGTTAAAAAGTAAAATGTCCAGACTTTTTGGCTGAAGTAGTCTTTCGAAATGGAAATGGTAACCCTGGGCAAAGGACGGTATTATCCAGCAAGGTTTTATCGCGTTCCCTGGCTTGATGGTAATTACTTTTTTTCGTATCGCCACCATTATTGATTGGACTAAGTACTTTATTGCGGAAAATCTGCCTTTTTGTAATGCCCGATAAGGATTTTTTATGCGAACTTTTTTAGCCTAAGTTTTATTTTGATTGTGCGGATTGTTGAAATGTTTGATACTCACATTTAATTTTTATTGCATCGTATTTTATTGAAGTTTATAATTAAGTAACTAATTTCCGTTTCGTTTCATTAATCATGTTTTTTGTGGACGTCTCAATACTTTATAACATAATATGTTATTATAACATATTATGTTGGTTCAATTCCGATATTTACAAAAAATAGGTACGCAGACTTTTTTCAACAGGAAAGTAGGTATATGACATAAATGTGATAATAAAACAGAACAGAAGAAGACCATTAGCAAAGGAGCAATAATAATGTAATTTTAATGGTAATCGAAATCAATTTCGATGGCCTTTCCCATCTTGAATGTCAAATAATGTATAAGATTTGCATTTAAATCACATAATTATCGTTCTTTTCTTTTATTTACCATCTATACATATAAAATTCAAAGTCCTGACTGACTGACTGACTGATATATCAACGCACAGCTCAAACCGCTGATTCCAGAAACATGAAATTTGGAGGGTGTATTCTTTGTAAAGAGTAGATATCCACTAAGAAAGGGTTTTTCGAAATTCCACCCCTAAGAGGGTGAAATGGGGTGTTGAATTTTCTGTGAAACTTCTTATTCTCTGAGTCGATTGACTTGAAAATTTGTGTACATACTCTTCAGTTAAAATTATGAGATACGTGTATCACAGTTTTTCCAAAATCATCCCCCAATTTAAAATTCAATGTCCTGATTGGCTGACTGCTATATCAACGCATAGCCCAAATTGCTGGTCTTAGAGACATTAAATTTGGGAAGTGTTGTCTTTGTAAAGAGTACATATCCATTAAGTAAGGGTTTTTCGAAACTCCACCCCTAAGAGGGTGAAATGGGATGTTGAATTTTCTGTGAAACTTTTTGTGAAACTTTTTGTTCTCTGAGACGATTGAATTGAAAAGTTGTGAACATACTCTTTAGTTAAAATTATGAGATATGTGTATCACAGTTTTTCCAAAATCATCCCCCAATTTAAAATACAATGTCCTGACTGGCTGTCTGATATATCAACGCGCAGCCCAACCCGCTGGTCCTATAGAAGTGACATCTGGACGGTGTTTTTTTGTGAAGAGTAGGTATCCATTAACAAAGGTGTTTTGAAAGTCCACCCCTAAGAGGGTGAAATGGGGTGTTGAATTTTCTGTGAAACTTTTTATTCTCGCAGCCGATTGACTTGGAAATTTGTATACATACTCTTCAGTTACAATTATGAGATTCGTGTAACACAGTTTTTCCAAAATCATCCCCCAATTTAAAATTCAATGTCTTGACTGGCTGACTGACATATCAACGCACAGCCCAAACCGCTGGTCCTAGAGACATGAAATTTGGAGGGTGTATTCTTTGTGAAGAGTGTCTATCCACGATTAAAGTTTTTTTTTATTCCACCTCTAAGAGGTTAAAATGGGGGGTTGAATTTTCTGTGAAACTGAATATTTTCTGGGTCGATTGACTCGGAAATTGGTGTAAACAATCTTCAATTAAAATGATGAGACTTCTGTATCAGTTTTTCAAAAATCATCCCCCAAAACAGTCAAATAAGGCTTCGAAGCTCACGTAGACGGGCGCATGGCACGCAGTGTTGCGCAGGGCGTGCGGGGCGCGGTAGTATTTACCTATTAGTAAGTAGGTAGGATTTTACTGAGGTAGACATGTCTGTAAATTTGGTTTATTCCACTGAGTTTCGCGTTGGCTCGTGATTCGTGATAAGCGACATTGATATTAAATATTGTGTAAAAGTATTATGTCTATAAATAGATTCCTAATTAATCATTTGATTGTTGTCACAGGCGTCCAATCTCAAACCAAGGTATAAATATTTCACATATAATTTCATTGATATTACTATGAACTAATATTTGCAAGTTATAAGCAAGTACAGATAATCTTCTATGTATATACTATACATACATAGATTACTTATTATCTCAGAAGTAAGATTCCGTGGGTAATTCCCGAATTACACGCGGGCGAAGCCGCGGGCATAAGCTAGTTTACTATACATCTTAAGAAGTAGATAGAGAAGTATATCGTGTATATGTGTACATAGACAATGTACTCATTTTCTGCTATTTATATTACTAAGAACTTTAGAAATCGTATATAATCTAAAGACAATTACAGAAATTAATTACAGACTGACAGACATTATTAAACATCCAACTTTTTTATGATTGAGTAAAAATTACAATACAATAGAATTGAGTCGTCCTTTTTTGCCCGACCTTACAATTAGCCTTAGCCCAAGGGTAACGTTTTAGTCGCCAACTCACCAAAAAACGATTTTACAATTTCCTTGAAACGAAAAAGGAAGGTAAAGAATATTCAATGTTCTGTCTGCCTGGAATATTTAATAGAATCGTTTGTAATTATTTCTAATGGGCCATTATTCGAGGATCTTTGTCCACCATTTCGCCATTTTGGCACACTGGTCATTACGTCATTTGAACAAAGGATGTGACAGATTTTGAAGTGAAAGTTAGACTGTTAGAGCATTCATGTTTTATCTGGTAAACGTTTTGCTGTCCTAAATTACAAAATAGTTTGGTTTCCGACTTGTTATTGTTGTGAGTATAAAAGCAGTGTTTGCAGTTTGTTATTGTAATTTAGTGAGCCAAATACATTCGTATTAAGGAGAATTATGCGTGATTTTCTCTAATAGAAACTTAATCGACAGATGCATATAAAACAGAAGGATTTATCAAGCCGTGTCCTAATCACACCAAAAAATACCCCCAAGCATAGTTCACCTACAAACTGGCAAAACACGACCACAAAGCGAAAAGTAAGCAGTTTGTTTACAACCAAAAAGTGAAATTCACTGAACTACAAAAACACAATTCACGATAACTGTACACTGTGCGCCAAAATCGCACGGACCCAGACAAAGTTAATGACTAAACTTCACTTTTATAAAGAAAAATTACCACTTTGACTAAAATAGTATTTATCTAGGGCGAAATTAGCATTTGACTAGGTTTGTCCGTAAAGACAATATAGTGGGTCCGCCCTACATTTCTCGCAATAGGTATTAACATATCAATAGAAACGTATTCGCATGTAGATGTGGCTTTGTTGACCTCATATGCACTGTTTTGTGGTTAGAAATATCTTGTGCCCTTTAAGTGGTGCAATGTTGTGTATTATACGGCTGTACATTGGGAAAGATAATCGAGTATGCATAGAGTGGGTGACCACATTTTATTAAAATAATGCACTATTATCACTATATCCGCTGGAAAAGTATGTTTGTTTGTTTATTATTATAGAGGGGTGTTTAATATCAGTGGAATAGTCCGCTTGACTTTTGGAGTTTTGAATTATTTCCTAAGCACACTCTTAAATCCTGTGGACATGAGAGAGACGTTGATATGTTCGATTATGGACGCTCTTGCATTTCCAGAACTTATTCTTATGGATATCCATTTAGATGGAGCCAGCAATGAAAATACAAGCACTAAATTTTAAAATGCTCCAAGCAAGATAAGTACTTTTGCTTGGCTACATATAGGTCCTTCGTTAGGTGTAACCCGTACAGGCCCTCGGTAAATGGGCCACCCCATCTCATTCCGTGTCTTGGCATCGGTCCTGCACTCGATAATGAGTACACGACAAGTTTCCGTAACTAGAACCACGCACCGATAGAATGGAAAATCTCTAGGGGACATGAAAAGTACCATTATCTATGTGCAAGCTTCTTTTGTCTTTATTGAGTTCACGTTTTACATTGTTTGTTGCCTTTCTGACATATTGGTGTGAGTAGGTAGGTCAATTGCCTCGCTATTTTAGGGTTCACTCAGGTCATTTTATTGGGTTTTACGAAAAAATTGGTTGGCGATGTAGCAGATCCAGGCGGTGATGGTGGCTCTGACCAGAGGGTTAAAGAGAAGTGGAATGGGAGTAAGGGGCGGGGGTCTTTGCAGACTTATAAAAAAACTGATTTTACTAAAGAAAATAAACACTGACACAAATCCAAAGGTGTGTAAACACTTTTAAATATTTTATACATATTACACAATCTGAACTATCTCAGAAACTATAAACGATTACGAAAGGACATGCTCAACAGGGTTTCAAATATCAAAGCGGCATCAAAGAGCATTTCTAAGTGGGTCTCTCTAAATTGAGGAGCGCCTCTTAAAGATTCAAGTATGTGGGTATTTAAATGTGAAGAAAACGTTTGTTTTGTGTAAGAAATGTGTGCTGAATAAATTTTATTGTTTCAGAAGAAATCAGAACTTGAGAACAAGAAAAAACAATGAAGATACCTAGTGCATTCTGGTTTACAAAAAACTGAAAAAGTAATAATTAATTTGCCTTAATTAATGAATACTTCTCGTGTTTTAGTTGTAAGAAAGTGCTCATATTGTTTAATTAGTGTGAATAGAATAGCAACATTAAAATTGCTAATTGTAGTTTAAATACCCATTGTTTATGAAAATAAGTGTACAGTTGCAATTTCAATTAAAAGAAAATAATTCACAGACGAGATGAGGCCAAGTGTTTTTATTTTCACAATCATAAAAATAAACATTTAGTTATGGTAATTGAAATTAATAACACTCACTAGCACAAAAACATACAAAAAGCATTCGCACATCATGAAAAATAGAGAACTCGGCCTATTGCACTCCACAGCTGGACATAGGCCTCTCACAAGCTGCCCTGCTATACCTTCCTTTACCGTAACTTTTACGTACCGTACCTTTTTTAAAGCATGCAATATAAAAAATCTGAAAAATGTTTTTTTTTGTCCAGCCCAAAATTCATCGCGCCCACTGTCCACAGCACCCAAAAATAACTTTTAAACTACAAACAGTGAACTTCCTTTGATGACTGTTTAACTTCAGTTATGGAGGTGTTAAAATAGTTGTAAGTTTGTTTATCCCGCAGGTTTCCGAGTTAAAAACTTGTTTGAAGTTTGAGGGTGCGTCATTATCTTAAGTGTGTGGAGTCGTTTGTTTATAGGAAGATAATTAAGTGCTTAAGTATGTGGAACTGACGGTTTTTTGAAGAGAGGTAATGTAAACAAGTTATTTTCGGTACAGAAGACAAGACAAATTATATTTTGCATATGACTGAGGATTTAGACTTTTGACCGTTATATCGGAATACTATTGCACTATGTTCGAATTAAACTTTCGGCGCCAAAACTGTGTACGAATGTGCGACTTATTTTTTTAAATACAGCAACGTAGCTTGATTCAAAGAAGGACAAACGAAAAAAAAAGAAGCAGTCATAGCCGCGATCACCGACAGTCTAGTCTCGTATAATTTATTTCGGCCGTTGCCGTTTTGGTCACTAAAAGCGATCAATTAGATAAGAAAAACGCATTATTTTATGTTGCTATAAAATCGTTAGCCGACCTTGACATTTCAAAAACGTGAATGAAGATCATTCTGCATCGCTAATCTAAATGATATAACATAATATTATTAACATTGAAATATTACCTCGTGTTTTAAACTCATTAATAACTTCCAAAGAGAGAATTAATAAAATCAAATTATACGGTTGATACCTAAAGCGCTTGCCACACAGAAAAGACGTGGCGACGCGGACGGGGCGCAGACATATGTCAAATGTATAGAAGTGTCGCAGCGTCGTGTCCGCGCCCTGTCTTTTCTATATGTTTTGCGTCACGACGCTTCTATACATTTTGTATGAAAGCGACGCGGAAGAGACATATGTCTGCGCCCCGTCCGCGTCTTACGTCTTTTCTGCGTGGCCTGCGCTTAACATATATATTGCTAACTCAATCATTTTTTACGCACGTGTTTAAGCTTCGACATTACAACACCTTAACCAGTGTTAATTAATAAACTGTTATTAAGACGATTAATTAAAGCAATTTGAATTTAAAACAAGCATGCAACGTATCAACATTAATTAAAATACTTCTTCTCGCATCGATGACTCTCAGATTTTGTCCGACCTGTACGTGGTGACCTGGACAGCTCTTTCGTTTAGCTCATTCAAGTCCTGGAGGGTGCAATTAGTTGTGCACGACGGGCAGGAGAGAAGGTGTGGTATATCCTGTGTTGGGGCTCAATACTCGCATTGCGTCCGAGATGGGTCGATTATACCTCAATAAGCAAAATTATAATACCAACATTAATTGTACACTTAGCTTGCAATTTTATTAATGTTTAGACTTTTTCTTTAACGATTGTGTCGACAAAATGATAGATCAACAAAAGATATGTCATTTTGTCGATTCTTCCGTCGACAAACCCCGTTTCTACGGTGGTCATGCTACGCGTGCTGTTGTGGTAATAAAACTCGACAAGTCTTGAACTCTTGAAGTGATTGTGTATCTTTGATCGAGCAAAAATAACACTATTTCAACCACAGACCACAGGTAAAACTTCCAAATGAATTCATCAAAACACAGTGCGTATGTATGAGTACAACTAACCCCTACAGTTTCTGTATCCTGTACAACTTCACACACAAAATCCCACTCGTTACTTACTCCCTGATTCCACTCAATCCACTCCCATCTTACATCACTAAGTAGCACCGTAGCTAAGAACCTAGTTAATCACGTCTTACTCCTAATCTAGCACATTCATCTAGCCTTATCTTCAGTCGTGACCGCGCCAGGCACTCCTGCGCAGGTAATTGTGGCAAAGAACGGCAACAATGGTGAACGTGGTTGGTAGTTGGTGGGTAATTAAATCAGTGGCTTGTGTAAGGTTGGTCGGTTCGTGTTTTCTTGTGGAGTGCGCCGTGATTTGAACGTTAATATGATGTGTGGTGGTCGTGGTGATAGATGAAATAGCTTAACGAGATGTTAACGTATTTCTTTTTTTTTGTCCCGTCCTGTTCAAATTATAAATATTTGTTATGCGTTGTACCTACCTATGTTTATTGTATTTTTTTTTTTGTTATTTTGTATGATGCACGTCATGTCCCTGCGACAAATAAATATTTTTTCTTTCTTTCTTAAGTATGGTGGAAAAGTGGAATTTTATCTAGGTAATTGGTGCTTGTGAAAATCTTAAGATGTATGGACGTAAAAGCTATGATAAAAGTGAGTTCAGACGGTTAAAAATCTTCGTAGAAGTAGGAGAATTTCAAGAAACTAACAGAATGACGATGAGATGAGATTATATTGAGCTTATTAACTAGTTTTTTTTTAAATCTACACTATTACATACATAAATAACATCACGCCTATCCCCAAAGGGTTAGGCAGATTTATACATAGTACACCCACATTTCGCGAGCTATGTTTTAAGTCCCATGTAATTGGGGGCGAGCCTATTGCCATGAGAAATTCCTGATAGAAAAACCCAATAACACTTAGCCCGACCCGGGAATCGAAACCAGGACCTCATGCTCAGTAGTCTCGCTAATAACCACTCGACCAACGAGGCAAACAAAACATCCGAAAGAAAAATTTGGATGGGCTTTCTGGACTCTAGATCTCCGCGATAGGAACATAGACATTTTGGCAAAACCTTCAAAACCAATGATTTTGAAACCTACAGATTTATCTTTGTAGATTTCCTTTACAATTCAAACAAAGAGTCTCCTCAAAATATTTTTTCCTTCAACATCAAAATATTGTTAGTAAACAAAAACACGATGGCCTTACAAGAACACATATACATTATGTATGTACATTTTATTAGACTTACATAACGCGACCTTGTACAAGCTAACGACACGAGGTGCGCAAGCGTCGCGAAAGGCAATTTAAGTGTGAGAATACCACGATCTGACGGAGATTGGTTGGAATCGAGTGTTGTATTCGAAGACAGTCATGTGACACCCATCAACAACAGTGGGCCCGCGTGGCGGATTACGGCCTATTGGTTATGATATGAGTGTAGAGGAACTGCTCATCATAGACGATCATTGGAGGATGTATGGGTGTAAAAGGCAATTGCTCTCCCCGTCGTTGCGATATTTTTTTTTGTTCTGGACCATACCTGGGAACCTTCTAGTTACGCAGATATTGGAGGTCAAAGTTGCAACTTTTCACAAGTTTTTTTTTTCAATACAAGTTTTTAATGTTATAACTTTTCTTTAAAAACCTCCATGACACCTGTACTGTTCAATGCATTCATCAGCACAATGTTTTGAGTACTTTACATTGTCAAAAAAATTAATTTCCGAGCAACTATTTGTGCATAGACTTACTTAGTTTGATGTACAGAATGCTTGGTTGACGGCTTCGTGTACACCTAGCCGTTTACATCTTTTATGTGTAGTTGTGGACGTCTTTTGGCTTAAGTGATGGCGATGAATGGCAGCTATCTTTCTTCTGTGTAAGAGTCAGCTGTTAGCAGTGAAAGCAGAGGGATGTCTTCGTTCCAAGAGTTAAGTCAATTAGCTTCCACATCCCAAGAATAGAAGAGAAATAGTCTGATACAGACAAAGAATATGACGTTGAAAGTGACGTACAAAAAGAGATGTGATATACTAATAAACGTAGCGTGAACTTTAAGGTTCCGTGTAGACTAGTCCTCACTTATCCCGGGCAGCGAGCACGTACCCTTAAAGTAGTTCATCTACTTACTGATAATTTGGTGGTTTTATTCTAAACCCTAACTAGTGTTTCTAGTGAAAACCAAAAGACCCACGGCTATTAAGATGAGATTCAAAACCCTGCAAGTAGCCTTTCAGATATTTCCTCAATACCCTTTCTTTGTCGATTGATAATGTCGAAGTACCTTGGAGATGTCCATTTGTATATTATTTATTGAAGTGTAACAACCCAGCTCCCAGTTGAGGTGAATGTCAGCTACTCACATGATAGTGAACGTATCAGTAGCAATTGATTTTATTGACTGACTCGCCTCGCCTCTGTTTATTTTGGTTATTATCAAACCCAAGTAGGGATGTAGTTTTTTTATAGTCGTCTTTCGAGGGTAGTGCATAATTTTTAACTTAAATTGCGTAAAGGGTACTGACTGTTATATTTATTGGCCAATACCAGAAATGACTCTAAGATCGCGAAATTTAAAAATGTTATAAGTGGGTCATACATTTTAACCTAGCTATGCCTACTCTATGTGAAATCCCGAGTTGGCCGTAATCCACCACGCGGGCCCAATCCTCAATGCGTTGGTTGGTCTAGCTAGGGCATCACTTAAACCTATTTAAATTATTTAAAATCATTCAAGGCTAACCTAATAGCACGCCCACACTTCACCAGTTATGATTAAGTCCCATGTAATATGGGGCGCGCCTATTGCCATCAACCGGGCTCAAATCCAGACTTCTTGGCTGCTACTGAGAAATTCCTGATGTAAAAATTCAATAACACTTTGCCCGACCTGGGAATCGAATCCAGGACTTCATGCTCAGCAGTCGTGCTTGCGATCACTAGACCAACGAGGCAGTATTTCAAAATCAATCAAGGCTTTTAACAATAACAGCTAATTAATTAAGCTTCAGAATAACTTATAAGTCCCAGGACCAAAATCCTCGAACACCTTAACATTTTTAACGCCATTAAAATAAAGGCACATGGAACAGGTCCGGACGTGCAGCGGAACAGGTGCCGACTGGAGGCTGGGAGTACTGACATCTGCTACGGGTTTGGGGTTCCGTGAGATGTACGATTGATGAGTGCTAGGATAACCGACTCTTCATTCAAAATCGAACTCACAGAATCGCGATTTTTGTCAACCTGTTGGTTTATCACCCCTGACCTGGTGACAATAAAGAGCAGGCTTAGTGAACTATTTAAAAACTTGAAATGTTAATTTGTCTTGGGAAAATTAAGCTTGCACTCGGATACTGCCTATAAGCATCATCAGCCTAGCCTTTTCCCAACTATGTATATTGGGGTCGACTTCCAGTCTAACCGGATGCAGCTGAATACCAGTATCTTACATGGAGCGACTGATACTGATACTGCCCAACGGCTGCAACTGCTGGATACTGCCTATAAGCAAACTACATAAACTTTATTCGTGTCGAATGAAATACAGGGTGTAAACGGAGCCTTCACGAAGCCGTCAACCAAGCATTCTGTACATCAAACGTAACTTTACGCAAAAATTTTTGCTGGGAAACGACTTTTTTTTTTGGGGTGAAAAATCACGTTTTACGGTAGGACTTAATGTAACGCACTCAGAACATTATGCTGATGGATGAGGAAAATCTTACTTTAAAAACATGTGTTTAAAAAAAAACTTGTGAAAAAGTTGGAACTTTGACCCCCAAAATCTCCGTAACTATAAGTTTCCCAGGTATGGTCCAGAAAAAACAAATTATCGCATTGACGGGGAGAACAAGTGACTTTCAGCTTCGTTAAGGGTCTTTTTACACCCTTTATAGCTCAGTTTATAAGTTTTTTGCCTCTGGCTGGAGGCTTTACTCTTCAAGACATCCACAGGATACTCCAGCTAAGCAGAAGCCAGCCTCATAGGTTGACCTGCGAGATACCATTCATAAAAAAATCTAAACGGCTCGCAGTCGATGTCGAAAACCCCAAAATATGTGAAATACCCTGTAACGGCTAAATTACTAATCACGGAACTAAACCTGCTAATTCCCTAATCAAATAAACTTTAATGCTACGGAACCTCAACCACAGAACCTCAACTCAATCATTCATTATACATTGTGGCTGTATCAAATTATATCGGCCCATCGGTTTACAAGCCAAAAGCCACCTTACCACAAAGTAGACAGAGTTTCTTTTGTGTTTATGTTTCTAATTAATATCAATCCATAGACTTGCAAGTTAAAAGCCACCTTGGACCAAGAAGATAGAGTTTATTTTGTGTTAAAGTATATGTAAAATCGACAGATGTTGATTGATGCAAATTGATGTGTCGACATGGAATTTTTAACCGACTTGCGAAACACGGGTTGTTACTTTGACACGCCGATGTTTATATATTATTTACTAACACGTATTTTAATATAATGTAGGTGAAATACAACAGTATCAGATGTTTGACACGGTTTTTACAAGATTATTTTTCAAAGGAATTTTTGGTTTTGTGTCGTTGATGAAATAGGTTTGTTGTTCGTTAAAATTTGTTGTATTTGAGTTTTAGTCCTGTCGATGTAAAGAAAAGTTTACGCTTAGGATAGTTACAGACGGGCGCTCATCAAGCTACCTTTCCCAAACAACCTTGAACCAAGTGCTTTAGATTTACGCTGTTTTCTGTACAAGAAGGTAAGGCAAAATCCACATTTTCCTGAATAATTCAATTCAATTCAATTCCTTTATTAGAATTAACGGATCATATAATATCATTAGGTAAATGAAATAAAAAATATTCACACTTTCATTATTACGTACAAATCAAATATTGGCAAAGTTAACAAATAAAAATTAGAAATAATTATAAATGTTATATATTTAAAAATAATAAAAAAACAATAATAGGACTGTATTCATTAAACTAAATAATTCGCCAGAGTAACAAACGGTTGACATCCTGCGCTAGTTTTTTTCTCCCTTTTTTGGTAGATTGTCTGAAAAACTAGGAAATTAATCCACGCAATGATGGGAATTTCGGATAGCGTACACTGTAGGCCAAATGCAGAGACCTAAGTCCAGCCATAAACTCCTTTTGCTTACAACAACGACCATAAACCCAAACACACATCACGACTATATTTTAAGTTAAGTTCTTACCAGTCAACCAAACTTGTACCATATTATTACTTACATCTCTAAATATACGGTTCCTCGTAAAATATTTATGACCAATGAGAGACCACACGCGGAGATTTATTTACGAGAATTTACGACAAGTTTCCCGGTTAAGTAAAAGTTAAGAAATTAGTGGTAAGCAAGGTTGTTTCTAAGTTATAAGTTGGTGTAAATAAATTATATGGTAACTTAGTAAGTAAACAAGTGTTTCTGAACTTTCTGACAAGGCCCACTTTACCTGGCTTAAAGGTAACTTAGAAATATGTAATGAGAAAATATTTTTTTGGCAATGTAGGTCACCAGGAAGACGCATTTTTTGTCTAATTGATTGAGTGTCCCACTGTTGGGCAAAGGGCTCTCCTTTCTCCTTCGAATCCTCTCTATCCTATGCAAATATCTGGTCATGTTTGCCTCGCAAACAAGATCAGATCGTCACACCACCTTCGCCGCGATCGTCGATTTACTCCGATAGACATCCACTGAGTGACGTTATGTTTTCGATAAATTAATTTATTAATTTCATTGAAAGCTTTTGTAACAAACGATACATTAAACTAAAAAAATCATCATCAATAAAGATGAAGCAAAGAAAAAACAATTTTTTATTTTTGTCTACAAATCGACTTTCAACTTAATGAAACATAATAATTCAATAATCAACACTTACCATAATAAAAAGATATTAATAACCAGAACATACCTGTAAAAAAAACAAACATAATTAATTAGTTTCAAACTTAATACTTGAGCATTCAATGAGAACAAGAATCCCATTAATTAATATTCATAAATAAACAAATATTTTATGACCGGATGGTCGATGGTATGTCGTTTGTGTTATGACGTGTAAGAATGCAGGTGTACAGGATTCGAAAATTATTCAGCGTCTTCAAAGAATTATGTCGTTTATTTTAACAGGATTACTTCAAGGAAAACATAACGTAACATCACGATGATAATTCCTGAAGGATTAGGCACACCCACATTTCGCCATTTATGTTTAAGTCCCGTGTAATAGGGGGCGAGCTTATTGCCATCAACCAGGCACAGATATCAGACTCCATGGCTGCTACTGAGAAATTCCTGATGGAAACACCCAATAACACTTTGTCCGACCCGGGAATCGACCCCAGGACCTCATGCTCAGTACTCGCGCCTGCGACCACTAGACCAACGAGAAGGTCAAATTCAAGGAAAACTGTAATTAAAAATGGCCAGCCTAGAGCTGGAACTTCTAATAAGTATTACTCCGTCAGAGCTTTTCAAGATTCTAGCAACCATCCATCCATCCATAACTGTCCCAATTCCGACCAAACTTGTCGAAGTGTCAAAGTCAAATCATTTATTTCAATTACAGACCATTTGCTCACTCGGACACTCCTCAAAGATTCGGTCATTTTGTCAGAAACTTCATTAAAATAAAGAACCAAAGAAAGAATGTTTGTTAAAATGAATGAAGATTAATCCGTCTTCTGTTCACTCCTCATTAGGGTTTTGTACCCGAAGAGGACCCTATTACTAAGCCTCCGCTATCCATCCGTCTGCCTGGCAGCGGGCAGCTGTATCCCATGATCCATAATAGGTAGATAGCAGTAGCGAAGAGTACATTTTTGTAAGAGGTTAGCCGGAGTACTTATCTTTAATGTGATTATATAATTTTTTTTATTTATTTATTCATATAACAATTCGCATTGTGTTTGAATTATTTAGTACATTAATTAATTTATTACAGCTAAAATTATAAATTATGAATAACAAACAGTAAATTTCACTAAAAATAAAATCAATAACATATGATATAATATACAATATTATGTCAATCGAACGTAAATAGTTATTATATAAATTAATGTCAATATTATCATGTCAAATTGTTATAAATCTATTCTCTAAACTGCAAATAATATAATAATGTCTTGAATATATTTAATGTCATAAGTAAATGGTAGGTACAAAAAGATAAATTACTAAATATAAGAACTATTTACCATCACTTGTCACCAATTCAGATACAGAATATAAGCATTTATTTAACAGGAATGCTTTAAGTTTAGCTTTGAACAGAGTACCTTTGTAAATCAATGACCTTAAGTCAGTAGGCAACCTATTAAATAATTCTACTGCTTGGTATTTAGAGCAATGTTTAGCAATATTCAGTCTTATATTAATTCGTCTATAGAATACTGACTGTGCCATTTTTCAAAGGGAATCCGGTAGGAATCGAGTTGTATGGAACCTTCGCCACTGGTAGACAGTAGAAAGTTTCACAGAATGTGTATTTCTGTAGCCGCTATAATAATAAATTGAAAGGCGACTGCACTACTACGATGGTACGGAACCCATCACGCGCGAGTCCGACTCAAACTTGGCCGATTTTTTTAAATTTTAATCAAACTGTGTATGCCCGTAAATATTTAACCATCTTGACAAGAAACACGGTTCCTATTACCGTAACATATAATCGTGTTACTATAATGCGCTGCTTGACAGACGATGTCGATGCTCAAGCTGCGCGCGCGCCGGTGCCTGTCGACAGCGTTGATTTATTTATAATTAAGTGTAGATCGTAATGTAAGCTTGCCTCTATGCTGAGTAGAGAATTACTTTCTTTGTGATATAAATAAAATGCTTTGTATGGAAGTTTTTTATTGAGTGAAGTGTATTTGAGTTTGTGGCTGGCTTTGTGTGGGAAGTTCCACATCAGGAAGTAATTTATGGGTAATGAGTCAGGCTCCAGCTGTTACCACCTAAGCTTGAAGTGTAAAAGGCATATTAGACTTGAGTCTTACCAAGCTTATTAGAAATTGGAGGGGGTCTTTTAAAAGATTGACTTTGAGAAAAAATGGATTTAGGAACCTCAATGTCATTTTTAAAGACCTATCTATAGACACGCACGTATAGGTTCAGCCCCCCTTAATCTTTTTTTTTTTTGTATAAAATCGTAAAGCGGTTCATAGAATAGATCTACCTACCAAGTTTCAACTGTGTAGTCCTGATAGTTTCGGAATAAAGTGGCTGTGATATACAGACGGACAGACAGACAGACATGTTGGATCTACAACATCTTTTGCCATTGGGCTACGGAACCCTAAAAAGGAACATCATTAGGTACCTAAATATCTGACACAATCATCACCTTCTTTCGTGCAACAATTTGTCAAATCCCTATCCTTACGCCAAGGTGTTAAAATGCACCACTTACGTATTCCCCGACACAGATTAGCAGATGACAACAACCATCACGACCAGATCTTTCAGTATAAGTAAATAATTTCAAGTATTCGACAAGAAACAGTAATCGTACAGTCAATCGCACGTTCTTGTGTACAATTTTACATTAACATTACACCTTTATACCGACGCAGTAAGGTCGATTTTCGTTACTTTATGTGTAAGTAACTTATTCCTTTTTGTTCTGACGTACGGTTGATTGTTTGGGTGTAATGGGTCAGTTGACAGGTGGTGTTGAAAGGAGCGCGTGCGCAGACATGGTGGAGTAAGGGTTGGCTGGTATCTGATGATCTTGGATTATGTTAGGGGAACAAGACTGTAAAAGATACAGGTGACTTCACAAGGAAGAACCGTATATTACAAATATTATGTATAATAAAAAATATATATTTCAAAGAGTAATTTGACTGGTGCAGAGAAATATGCGTACGGGCAAGTATAACAGGTGTCGGTTTTATCTGTCAATCTTACTTTTTTTTAATAATCAAGTAGTAAAGTTATTTAGAAACTTCTGATAAAGGGATAATTTCACTGAACCTTCCCTAAAATACTAAATGGTAATCACGAAACAATCAATAAACTGATCGGACAATTTTAATGAAAAGCTTTTGTTTAGAATTCAGATTTGCATTTGTGAGGGAAACTTGTTCAATATCACGGATGAAACATACCCTTTAAATGGAAGTTTCTGACTAAATGAACACCCTGTATAGTAGGGTCAAAGAATCTAAAAATAAACTGGTAGAAAGGGTCAAAAACTCCAACTCTGTTTGACCGATCACCAATACGATGGAATAGGTTCCTCATGGAGAGGTCCTGGGTTCGACTCCCAGGTCGGGCAAGGTGTTATTGGATTTTCCCATCAGTAATTTCTCAGTAGCAGCCACGGAGTCTGCATTTGTGCCCGGTTGATGGCAATAAGCTCGCCCCTTTACATGGGACTTAAACATAACTAGCGAAATATGGGTGTACTATTAGGTACACCTCTGCTTAACCCTTCTGAAATTACAGGCGTGGTGTTATGTATGTAGGTTTTTCATGGAGAAGGTTTTACAGTGGTTTCGTTTTTCCTACACCACGCGGGCGAAGCCGCGGACATATGCAAGTATAATAAACGTAATCATGATGGCGACGAATATAGCATTAAGTTATGTGTATAAAGAATGTTTTAATACCCAATTTATGGGTCCACTAAGTTGACAGGTGATATCGGAAAACGAGCGCACGCGCAGACACGCATAGTTTAAAGCAGGGGTTGGCCGGGCTGTCAATAAAAAACTTAATTAAGGTTTAGTGAGTGAAACGAATCATTTCAAATGTTAACAGTTTTCATAGCTAATTTTTTGAAAATAAGTACTTGGTTTAATTTTTGTGGATTTTTGTTACCATGTTTAGCTAGCTTTTGCCTGCGGCTTCTCTTTGGTTATGATCTGAAGTTATCCCACGGAAACGTACCTACTACCGGATTAAAGTTGTGCTATTTCATATCAACCCAGGTCATGTTTTGATGAATAGATGAATTCCATTCAGCCGTTTAGACCTGAAAACGCAACACATACAGACAGACACAGTTACTTTCGCATTTACGTATTTTAGTATTGAAAGAATTAATCTACGGTTTCCTACAAAAAACATTCTTTTTTCTACCAAAGTAGATAACAAACAAGCGTTTAATAAAAGAAAGAAAACAAAAAACATGTTCTCTTTAGGATATTTTATTTAAAACAGAACAGAATATTTAATTTGTCTCATTAGCCTTGAATTCCGTCTAGCCACGCACGCGGAGGTCAAAAGGTCAACGGTTCGTCCGCCAAAAACATAGCTGAGTTTACAACATTAAAATAACTAGCTAAGACAAACATTGAACGTACATATTTACTATTGTAGTATACGTCGGTCATGTGCAATGACACCTAATTATTGCATAAGAATTTTTAAATACAAAGCATTAATACTCTTTGTTCTTAAGTCCTTCCAAGTTATAGTTCCGTACTTATTGTTATTAGTAGTCTTTTCAAGTTCATCTGTGATCGTTTGTTAGGTATACTGTCAAGACTACTATACAGGGGCTGCCTATTTAACGAAATAGCATACCTAAAAGGTGAACACAGACCCTTCACAAACCCGTCAACCAAGCATTCTGTACATCAAATTAAGTAACTCTACGCAAAAATGTTTGCTGGGAAACTACTTTTTTTTAAATCACAGTTTACGGTAGGACTCAATGTAACGCACTCAAAACATTGAGCTGATGGATGTTTTGTATAGTAGAGGGGTCATGGAGGGTTAAAGTAAAAGGTGTATTTAAAAAAAAAAAATTGAAATGTTGGAACTTTGACCAACAATTTCTCCGTGACTAGAAGGTTCACACCAAAAAAACGATCGCAATAACCGGGAGAACCTTTCAAGCACGTAATGTTTGTCTATTATTAGTAATTTCATTAATATAGACTAACAAATTCTATCAATCAACAGACTTCTATAGTCAGTTTTGGTACTTCAATATTTTGTTTCATATAATAATTTAGGCTACATTAATATCCGCTAAGTAGTAAAGATTATAAATAGACTCCTGCGAGCCTTAACTGTACTAGAATGTTTACAACAAATTGTCGTCTCCCAGTTTATTTTAAGCTTGGTAATCTGTTCGTGACGGTATCTTCACGACTTAGCCTCGGGGGGGAAGGCGCAACTTTGTTATTCCATTACCATAGTCCTCAGGGTGTGTGCACAAACACGACAAACCTATAAGAGCCGCAAGGAACATTTGTTCTTATAGCACCTTTGGCATTCTACGAATTTATAACCTGCATGTACAGTCCTAGTCGTACAAATGCTGTCAAACATAGATCTCGAATCAATTAGAATTTTATAAAGTTGGTAGGCCACTCTAAACACTGTAATGCAAGGGCACAAGAACGCCGTTCGCCTCAAAGAGATGTCAGCAACCAGTAAGGGGTCCGCAAGGGCCAATGCCTGCCGGGGCTGCGGGACAGTTCGGAAGAGATACCGCGGCCCTGGAACTCAAAGGGCAAAGGAGGTACAATGATGGGTTTTAGTCAGTACGAGTCTGACACTCCCTTCCTTCCTTCAATTGATGATTTCCCATCCAAAAAAAAGGTCACAAGAACAGTACCACTGACTCCAAGACTTGCAAGCCAAGTTAACTCTTGAGTTGGTTGTAGTCTTGAGTTAACACATACAGGACTCGTTTTTAAATTAATTAAACTTTTTGGAAAGGCCGGTTTTAGTCTTAAAGGTGGTACGAACCACGTTCAAAATTCTATTTGTGAGCTAATGACGTGTTACAAATGCACAAATTCATTGGATTTGTGCAGTGCTGCGCGCTGCAGATGGTTTTAAAATTCTCTTGACGTACAATGTGGTCGCACCCTTACTCGTCTTCGGGGAGTTGTAAACTTGTTACGGAGTTCGGGTAAACTGATGGAGAAATTCTATTGTCCGTTTTACGTCTATGTCCAGTCAATTTAAATAACTTCATGATTCGACTAATCCCTTACTTAGTGAGCTTAGTACACTGGAAATGTCACTATAAAAACGTAAAACAGTGAAAATTATTCTGCGTCACAGGAAGATCTTACATATCTCTTCTCTCTCATTCTCTCTTCTCTTCATAGATAGATCTTGGAGTTTAACCAAAAAGTGTTCATACCGAGCCGATTTCGATTCATACAACAACCGTTTATTTGTTTGCCTTTCTAGTGTTGTTGGTCTAGTGGTCGCAAGCACGACTGCTGAGCATGAGGTCCTGGGTTTTCTTCCCGGGTCGGGCAAAGTGTTATTGGGTTTTCCCTTCTGGAATTTCTCAGTAGCAGCCACGGAGTCTGGATTTGCGCCCGGTTGATGGCAATAGGCTTGCCCCATATTACATGCGCGAAATGTGGGTGTACTATTAGATACACCTCTATCTAACCCATTGGGAATTTCAGGCGTGATGTCATGTTATAACACTGACACGTCAGCAGCCTTACCACCCCGTACATAATTAAACTTAATTATTTACATAAGCAAAACCACTTAACTCCACCTCTTTCAGAGTCCACAAAAAGGGCTGTATGACCAAAATGTTCCAGTCAACAAAAACTCTTGCATTGTAACATATTTGCAACGAACAGCTGCACGGAGACAGGTGGTGTGTAACCAGATTGTCTCGTCTCTTTTTGTTCGCCCAAATTGGTTGTATTGACAACCTATTGAGTTCCTTTTATATTTTTAATGGCAACTTTGTAAAGATTCTGGGGTGTCGTGAAGGCAATTTTGGGTTTTTGAATGGTATCCTTTTAGTTATAGTTATTTAGTTTGTTGGGAAAATAAGTTATTTAACTTCGACGTTTAAGTGCATTCCTTTAAAATATTATCCACTGAGAGATTTTAAAACCAAAATACGACTGGTGCATTTCATTCAGCATTTTCATTGTGGCCATATTTAATGATACTTACACAAGCAACTACTGAGTGAATGGCTTAATATTATAGCACTGTTCGAGTTCCAACGGCCCCTTGCTTTTGTTTAGACATTCGTTCAGGTGTCACTTAGTGTTGGTGAAAACAGACTTTCGTTATTGGCATAACGAAAAATCAATAGACTATTTCTGTGAATGTTTTTTGGTATGTAAACTTTTACCACAAAATAGAATTTCTACTGTATCGTGGGTGCGGTTACAAACAAATCACACACATACACAAACATGCAGACCCGGACTAACTTCCAGTAGGCCAAACTAATATTTGTTTAATCATAACATGTGAATCTGTCGTGCGATTTGTAAATAAACATGCCCATGTTTGATGTACGACTTTTTTTCGTAAAAGCCGATAAAGTTTTTAGTTAGAAGATATTTTTGTGAGTGTTTGTTTTTGTATTACACGATCAGTTTTTGACTAAAACGGTAGTTTTAGTAATAATCTCGTCACGACTGACTTTAAAGGGGATTATTTCGTATTTTTATTATGAATGTTTGCATTCTAATCTCACTCGTCACACCGTATCTATGAACAAGTCAATACTTGGATACAGTAATAAATTAAGATACGACTTTTAATCTGTAGTTTAGGAATTACTTAAAGTTAGAACTCTCAAAAATTAGAACTCTTAGCTTTGCTTTATTTGACGGTTCTTAATAAGTTAAAATTCTTGTCTATTGCATAAAATGGTTGCAGCAATTACTTAATCTCAAGATTACTTTATTTCTTCTATGATACCAGGTAAGTGTACTAAATTTTTGATAAGTTATCATTGACTCTAGAAACGGGATATTTACCATGTTTACTGTTTGTGTTGAGTTCCCGATATTTCGGCGCTGTTGCAAGCACCATGATCACGGATACACAACAGCAAATAAATAAACAGTAAATATTTCCTTTCTAGAGTTAATTACAATGTTAGTGACCATGACGGTTTAAAAACTTTTTGACAAGTTTTTGACATTATCGCTTAGATGAAATGAGCCTTGAATTAAAACAAAGTTTTCATGATCTAGCAACAAATCTAATTCAACTTGTAAAGATCTCTTAATAAACACGAAACTGCCGCACTAAAGCTAATATACACGTCAAAAATTTCGCAACAGTTTTTTCAGGCACACAAAATAAGGCTGAATTTCAGCCGCTCGACCCAAAAAGCCGTGACAATAAACATGTTTTGTATAGAGTACCGTTGTACATTGGCTTGTATTCAGACTAATAACATGCATTTTCGCGAAAACACCGTGTTTACCAATCGCTGCTACATTCGCCGGTTGCTAATATTAATGTCGACCCTATTATGTAAGGGGAGCAACGAAAATCAGTTGTTTACGTTTAGGGTATGTACGAAATAGTAGGAGCAAAAAATCGGGGTATTTCTCAAAGCGCAACTATTTTTTGGCGCAACTAAATTATTCCTCCAAGCGCAACCATTAGTTGCGCTCACAAATTCAAATGAAAAATATTATATGTTTATTCCTCAAAGCGCAACCATGATGAAAAATATCGTTAATGAATTCATCATACCCATCTCTTGTGTTTTGTTGCGCTTAGTTGGTTGCGCTTTGAGGAATACCCCAAAAAATCTGCCAGTTATTATACTACTGGAGGGCGGTGACCTCGTCTCATAAGGATATGAAAAACTAGACAAATAGATCAGGCAGGCACAGACAGGCACTTTGAATAGTCAAAAAACAAGCTACCCATATCTTTCGTATATCTATGAATACAGGCATAATAACTGTGAATGGACTGTACTTGCCCATTCCAAAGCGTAGATCTCATGGAGAAGAATGGCAAGACTGTGTGTTGATCATGAAGTTCAGAGACCAGATGGCCTAGACTAGACAAATGACTAGGTCTCGGTTTCAAGTGTGTCATATTTCTATAACATACTTCAACAGAATTGACTTAATCTTTTGAGTAGTTTCTTCCCCCATTTCATACCGAGTTTCCTCCGCGCCTCGAAAAGCACGTTAAGCCGTTGGTCCCGGCTGTAGTTTGTAGATCTTTGACAGTCGTTACAGGTAGTCAGTAGCCCGACAGTCTGACAACCAGGAGTATCGTATTTTCCAGTACTAACTGGGTTGTGGAGGTCAGATAAGCAGTCGCTCCTTGTCAAATACATATTCAGCTGCGTCCGGTTAGACTGGAAGCCGACCGCAACATAGTTAGAAAAAGCTAGGTAGATGATGTCATTGCAATACATTTTTAGCATGTCCATCGTTTTTATCGCTGACAGAATGACCATTTCTCTAGGGCACCAGGTAATCCACAACTTTCGTAAAATACAAAGAAATTCTTCATTCTATGTTATCATATTTTTATAACAAAGGACTTATGTTTTCTTCAATAAAGAAGTAACAATTTGTCTAAGGGATAAACACATGTAAGTCTGTGAAAGTTCACTGTTCTTACTTAGGTCGAGATCTACAAACATCGCGCGTTCTGGCTTAGACATGTTGCCGTCTGTCTTCGCGCTTCAAGTTACTACAATTGTCAAATTTTCTCATTCGATTTTGAACTAAAACATCAACAATTTATGGTTATAAATCATTTGGTGTTATATGACAGTTTGTGGTAACTTGATGTGCTGGCGACTGTACTTTAAATTTGACAGTTGTGTGACAATGACAGGAATAAGCTTGAGCCAAAGTTCTCGCTAAGTAACGTTTGTAGAATTCGGTCGTGGTAGACGGATTTAGAAAGTGATAGTATTTCCATTTCAGGGACTTTTCATTATAACAAAGTGGTGATTGTTTGAGGTTTCATAATTGCGTAAATATCTTCAGGCTCGAAAGCAGCCTTGAATCATTATTATAAATTCACAAAGAAACGCCTGCTTTTCCTCCAAAGGTTAGCCATGTTTTACATGAATAACATCCACTTTTCGCCACATATGTTTAAGTCCTATGTAATGTAATTAAGAGCGAGTCTATTGCCATCAACCGTACACTAATTCTGGCTTCAGGCTACTAAGAAATTCGTCATGGAAAAACTCAATAACTCTTTGCCGACTGGGCATTCTGGCTCGGAATCGACTACAGCCCACAGGTCCTCCTACTCAGCAGTAACGCTATAGACCACCAGATCACAAGGCAGTCAGATTTTCTATGGTTACAAGGTTTTTATTGGAGAACCACCAAGCAACTCATAGAAAAGCATATCAAATAGTAGCGTAGGCAGTCTAGGCGACCTTTCGACTAATTCTAGGCTAGGTACATAATACGCGTATTCGCCTGGGGGTAAGCAGAGAAAGCGCAATATTTACTTTCACCGTGTTTTCTAAGAACAGTAAAGTAGATATTGCGATCATGATCAGGAGAGATAATTGTTATTATGTACAGAAAATGCTAATTTTAACTGTTTAGTTAAGTAAATCCGGTGTAATTTTATAAGTTTAAGTTTAATTTTATAAGTTTACTTTACTTTTCTTGCAATGTTAATTTATTTTATTGTAAATGTGCCCCTTTTTATAAATAAACGATTTTATTATTATATTTTTATTATTATATAATTTAATTGGTTGACACCATGAATTTTCACAAACAGGGTCGTTATCGTTAAGGAGAAAATGATCGCGTGACGGTTGTCAGAGGAGAGTGGAAGAAAAAAACGTTTTGCGCCGACCCCAAGTGACATGGGACAAGGGCAGGAAGAGGATAGAGGGGTTTATCGGAAATATTTTTTGTGATGGCCTAGTACAAAAATACACAGACAGTATTAAGAAAAATAAATCTAAATGGTGTCCATATTTTGATAAATAAATTGCATTATCATTTAGATTAGTATTTACCAAGTGCTATCTCGTTATGTTTTTATTTGGGTTTAGATTGGAAATTATGGTTCTTGGAAAAATATCTGCAGTTTCCACCATTTAGGTGTGTGGGTCAGTGTTTTCATAGAACTAAAAAAGATAAGAAATATTTATTTGAGACGTCTCGACTGCGGAGTTTCCTTGCATTTTTTTTATTCGACTAGCCCATTTCTTACTTTTTTTATTATCCCACGCGATATTACTACTGGTATAAAATGTATCCTATGTGTTAATCCAGCTTAAAAACTATCTTAAAATCCGTTCATTCGTTTTGGTGTGAAGAGTAACAAACATCCATACATACAGCCATTCATCCTCACAAACTTTCGCATTTGTAATCGCTTTATTACAGTTATTGTAACACGATCGTCCGAATACTATGTTTAGACTTCGTTACCAGGCTAAAACAATTCTAATTAATTTGTAATCAAACACACACACAAGTTAAACCATAAACAATCATCATCACAGATGACTTAATAATTACTTAATTACTCCATCAACAAGAGGCATCTGACTCTCATCACGTACCTACTTAACTCTAAGCTAGGAAGTTATTATCTGACAAAAAATTGCAGGTACAGTCGAACAATGAGCAAGTAGTCTTACCAAGGGGTATCGTAGTACCCAGTACTAACCGGGTTGTGGAGGTCAGATATTCAGTCGTTGCACGTAAAATACTGGCATTCAGCTGCATCCGGTTAGACTGGAAGCCGACCCCAACATAATTGAGAAAAGGCTAGATACATGATGATGACAGTAAAACAATGAGATTGGCATACAGTTTCAAAACGGTGAAGGATATTATCATGAGGATTTCGACATGTCCTAATATCAAAAATTTGAAGACATGTGACATCTTCCATCGCATACTGGCCCAGCGTGGTGGATACCGGTCCACGCCCTCACACAGAAAGTGGCTTGTGTCCCAGTTATAGGGTCAATATGTCAGTACATGTGATACAGGTAGCGAACTTGCAGCTACTTTTTAAACAATGTTGTGAGTGTACTGGGTAGTCAAGACTTTAACGTCAGTCTTTTATATTTGCCATAAGCATAAAAATGTTATGACCAACACAATAAAAACAGCGAAATGTTAGTGTACTGTAAGTGCACCTCTGCCTCTGGGTTGGGGAATACAGGGGTCATAAGATCACGCCAAAACTCGGAGGGCCAAGCAGATAAACCTACATTTCGCAAGTTAAGTCCCATGTAAAATGGGTACGAGCGTATTATCGTCAGCCGCATTATGGTGGTGTAATGTTGTTACAAAGTGCTGTGGAAAGGTAATCTTTGCTAGAGGACCAAACTGTTTGTTCGACTGTACATTACATACATACAAGACAAACAGTGCATCATATCTATATCTCTAGTTACAATCATCTGCAATTCTGCAAAACGTAGATCTATGTGTACCTTATCGTGATAAATGAGATAAATTCTTATTTATCTTGGCTTGACTGACAGGAAAATTTTGTAATGCAATTCTGTGGTGCGCAGTTTGATGGCACTTTGTAAATAGTTATTTGATCAACAGTACTATAGATCTTATGTGGTGTAGTTGGGGACCACTTCAAGGTTATGGCTTATCACATGAAATGATAGCACATAGATCCATTTCGAAGAAATTTTCCAACGAAAAAAGAGCACGGAAAAAAACGAGATGCCTTTTTGATGAGACTGAAAAAACTTTACAAAAAATGAAAAATCTCATTTTTCGTTTCTGAATTAAAATTGGAGCATAGTTTTTTATTAATCCAAAAATTGTTATGTTACAAGGTAGCAGGTAACTTTAGCAGCAGAATCCTTTCAGTTTGGACGGCTAACTATGTTGGGGTTGGCTTCCCGTGTAACCGGATGCAGCTGAATACCAGTATTTAACATGGAGCCCATCTGACCTCCACAAACCATTTAGTCCTGGGTCCCTTTGGTAAGTCTGATTGACAGACTTTCGGGCCACTGATCTACAAATGACAGCCAGGACCAACGGCTTAACGTACTTTCCTAAGCACGGAGGAAATTGTTATGTAATGGGTGGTCACCCATCCTCAGACCAACCTAGGTAGTCGCGGCGGACGGTCACTTAACGAAACTCATAAAATAAACAAAACTAACACGTTAACACGTTCATTAAAAAGATATAAAAAACACTTTCTTAAAGACATTGGATATCATAATTGTATTGTAACACAATCTGTACAATCGGCGCAAGAGTTCAATCCATTACAAAAAGATAAAAATCCACTTCCCCAGCGTTCTGAGGCGTGACAATTTCAAAACAAACTTTAAGCGACTTTTTTACCTCTTAACATGATTGGATACGGGTTATTTTACCTTATGCCAACGGTAAAGTAAAGGTTGTAAGTTGACACTAATAAAAATAAAGTGATTATCAAGGTGTGAAGTTACGAAACGATATTTTTTGTGCTTTTTGTGCCAGTTACAGATGTAGAGTAAAAGTATCATTTTTGTGACAATGTCATTTTTGTAACGGCTCGGCTTGGGGATCGCTGTTGGAGAAATACAATGTATGGTGGGACAAAGGCGTTTAGTAAGAAGGTTGCTTACAACAAATACTTTTTAGTGGCAAAGACTCGAAGACTTTGTTATAGCTCGTCAATTGAAACATCTTGTATAAGTCCCGTCATGTAAAAAGAACGCTGACCGACAGTGGAGGGGATGTGTTTGCGCACGTTATACAGTCGTGTCCTAAAGTACTGAGCTATTGTTTTATAATATAAGTATAGTTGTTACATTGTAGAATCGTAATAGGTACTTTACTAGCTACTTAGTACTAGAAAAGGCGTATACATAAGTATTTGAGCGGTCAGCGTTCTTTTTACGTGACGGGAACTATACTTAAAAAGTTTGAACGCTCACCTTAGCAATGTTAACTGGATAGCTACATTGTTTTTTTTTTTACTCTTCTTAACAATTTTGTGGGTACTTAAAGAGAGACATGACCTTCGTAATTTAAATGTTAATGTGCGATTAAAATTCGCTATTACATTGTTTAGATATTGGAGAAAACTGCACCACAATCCATTGCGCAGTATGGAAGATCTCCGCCCCTAAGACTTACTGACTAAAATGCTACAACAGACATACACGAAAAGCGGCATTGTTTTGTACTACTTATAAAAAGAAGTAATCTTTCTTATCATATAAACATAATCTTGGTTAAGATTTCCAAAACGTACATCCTAATCGTAAATAATATTATAAATGCGAAAGTAAGTTTGTTTGCTTGTTACCTTTTCACGCGTAAACCACTGAACCGATCATCCTGAAATTTTGCATATACGTTGTCAGGTGTACAGAAACGGACATAGGGTACTTTTATCCCGAAAAAAAGTACTGTTCCCGAGGAAACCCACAATAACGTTATTTGATAATAGATGACGCTACATGTCTTTCGAATCATGATTGAATTATATTATTAAACACGCAGAGTACAATCCGATTTTTTTGTCAAATTCTGAATTAACGCGAGCGAAGCCGCGGGCAAAAGCTAGTTTTAAATATTTGTCCACAAGTTGATTACAAAAAATGCCACACGCATAATCCTCTAATCCACTATACCCCTAAAATGCGTCCACTTCTGTTGACCCTCTCAAAGGACATTACGGAACCCAAGGTTTACGCACTGATCCCGTAATCCTTGAGGACAACACCGGTTTGCTGACCACCTGACGGTAAATCCGGTGCACATCCGGGGCCCGCCCGGCCGGCTTGCTGGACCACACCCGTGGCGTTTTATAATAATGGGTTTGTTTTGAAAACGAGTTCATTTCGTGGTTGTATGGAACTCGCGGATTTTGTGGAAGTCTGATAAGGTCCCTGGTAAGTTGGTGTGTAGATTAAAATTGTGAAATCTTTTGTGATTGGTTTGTTTGTTGATTTGGAAAATTTAAAAGAGCGATAAAGTTGAAAATCTATTAAAGAGACAAATTGTAGTAGCTTGATGCGCTAGCGACTGTGTGCCTTTTAATTTTAAGTTATGTTCTAAATTTGAATGTTAATTACGTTATGTAACGGACGAATTTCAAATTACTTGATAACACAACATCATCTAACGAAGGGTTAGGCAGAGGGGTACCTAATAGTACACCCACATTTCGCCATTATGTTTAAGTCCCATGTAAAAAGGGACGAGCCTATTGCCATCAACCGGGCGCAAATCCAAATTACTTGAAACTTGTATAAAGTCCTACCTTTTATATTTGTACGCCGTTCAGGCAAAACATGGCTGTGACATAATTTGATGTAATATCTTGCAAGCCATTTGTGTGTATACTCATGTTTTGGACTAATAAAAACTATCTTATCTTATCTTGACTCAAATGACAATATCTTTAGCTAAGCTAATCACATACATTCTCATAAGATTAATTAAGAACATACTCCATGCAAAACATAACCTGTCTTCCCCTTTTCTTATTTGTAACACGTAATAGGGGTCAGGTAATTAATGTAGGGCACTGACCGTATATACCTACCGAGTTCACAGACGGTCGAACTCTTTTCAACCTTATTACTTAGGGCATAATATGAGAAATGGCACACCGTCAGTAAACTCTAAGTACATTGGTACTGAGCCCCGCTTGCATCACCAATCCCTTTAAAAAAAAATTGATTTCTTTAAACAATTGACCAAAACAAAAAGATGATTTAAACTTTTTTATTGTTAAGGGTGAGGCCAAACGAGCGTAATTTTTAAAATGAGTCGCGGAATTTACGCTGCATTCGGTTTCATACTAATGTCCTGTTTGTACCACACGGGCGGCGACGCAAACTTTACGTGAAGGACTTTAGTTTAAAACCGAATGCAGCGTAAATTCGACGACTCATTTTACGCGACTCACAGCTCAAAAAATTACGCTCGTTTAGCCTCAGCCTAAATGTGTTTAATGTTTGTGTGGTGCAAGCAGGCCGTATGCAATACCTAAAAAACAGTTTTATCATGTAAGAATTCCTAGATACCTAAGGAATAATAGAGAAAAAAAAAAGAATATGGCTCCCTCTTTCTCTTACGACATTACCGTAACATCAAGAGCAAATACATCTACATACACAACGCTGAACGAAAATCTGAATTTGGCACAGTGCCCGAGAGCCGATAAGGACAGCGCTGAAGTGATAACCTCGTCATTAGGGGTATCAGCAGAGTGGCTGCTTGATGAGCCCCAGACGTGTGCAGATGGCTTTAATAAATGTACGTTTGATTTTGTAAGTAGTCTGTTATTGCGACATGTATGTATTTGGTTGTAGGAAGGATTGGCATGTTGTCACAGTCTAAAAGTAGATTTTGATGTAATTTGCGTAGGTGTTAACAATCACAACATCATTTAAATAACTAAGTTTCAAGTGTTTGTGTGTAAATAAATGAAATGTAAACTTATACTGTCTCTTACGGGATATCTTCCGTGATTGTTCATTATTTTGAGCTCCCGATATTTCGACCCTGTTGCAAGTGCCATGATCGCGGGTTGACTGGAGAATGCGGGGGGATGGAACAATCACGGAAGATATCCCGTAAGTGACAGTAAAGTTTAGTGGTAAACCGTGAAAGCTTAAAACAGTAAATGAAAGGTAATAATAAGATCTACTCCGACCCAACTTTTATTACACTGATAGAAGAAATCTGCTCTTTAATTTAATTAGCGTTGCTTGTATTTAAAGTTAAAACTGCGTCCATATTCCATGTACATAGGTACAGATGTCAGCACATCAAACTACCCGAAACTGTCAAATTTTCCCAATCAACCTTGAACCTAATGCGTTAGCGATATAGTTGAAAATCTATTAAAGATATTTGACAGATTGTAGTAGCCTGATGTGCTGGCGTCTGTACGTAATTGCCAATAAATTGAAAAGATTCTGATGAAAATGATTTTTTTTATCACAATTCCAAAACTTAAAATACTGATCTACTGGTAAAGCACACTAACCGGAACAAAAACTTCTTAGTCGTAAAGCCGGTTACACAAAACAAATAAGCCATTCAAGTATTCACACAAAAAAGATAATCTTTTCGTCTGTTTGCCTGTGGATGACAAAAACTATGTCCTGCATGTTTCCACCTGTCGACAAGTCAACAACACTATAACGTGTTTATACAGGCCTAGTGCGGGGACACGTCGGTAACGTTATCGATGAAACTGCGGTTATAAAACCTCGTCATTTTCAATTTAGACACGGTAGGTAATTTGGCTATGGTCACGCAAAGGCCAGTAATGGTAAAGAAAGTAGTTACCGCTATATTTGTATAAAAGGTCGCATTTAAAATCACACTGGCAAAAACAATTTGTTTGTTACGCACTGCTGGTGAGAGATGTTGTTAAAAGTAATGGTCGTAGAGTTGAATGGATATTATATTTTGGTACTTTTAAAGCTACTTTAGAAAACTATCACGAAAAACAATGGCACGCGACATTTTATTCGTGACATACATCTTTCGTAGCATTATAATTCTTAAGAACAGGTCTACTACTGTTCATCTAAGATAAGTTAGAAAAACTTTGCGTAAGAAACCTTAAAGTTATGAGCATGTAACATTTAACATTATCATTTCAATCATAACACTTTCTCAAAGCCCATAGAAAACATAACTGCACAAACTGGTATCGATAAAAATCTGTATTGTCCATCTGTCCCATCACTAGTAGTTAAATAAAATGTTATCATTTTTGGGTTTCCGTGTGCGAATGTGAAACAAAAAACCGTTAAAAGTTACAAAAAAAGAATCCAATAAAATATCTTGTTTCCGTTAAAATAGAGGTCATTTTACTTTGTTGAGGATAGCTGACCAAAAATTTCGCGATTGCCTGGTTTTTTTTCATGTAGGAGTCCGAGGCCTTTAAATAAGCGAAGGCTTTACCTATATGGTACGTGCAGATATCCCACAATGCCAAGGTTAGCACTAAAACTAAGATAATTGCCGTTGATACCATTAAAGATTACGGAAACAGCCATATTTTGAGAAACCATATATATGTTTTTGGGGAGAACTGTCATTGAAAATCTATATTCTCTGCGGCATTTCTGACGAAAGATATATTTTTCCAATAAGCTCTTGAATTATATTATTATACATGTTTTACAACTTCTACAAGTAAGTTTTTTTTTTGTAGCCTGTGCTGTCCGGGCTGTCCCACTGCTGGCCAAAGGCCTCCCCCAATTCCTTCCATGAGCCCTTCTCGTGTGCCTCCTCGAACCAGCCCTCGCGGTAAGCGTCCAGATCGTCTCGCCACCTCTTTCTGGACCGGCCTCGGCGGCGCCGTCCGTCTTCCGGCAACCATCGTGTGGAGACTTTTGCCCAGCGGTCATCGTGCATGCGGCTGACGGGACCCGACGAGTAATTTGCCTGTCAAAAATATTGACAATCACGGGCTTTCTTACTCACTATTCAAGAAGAAATGGTCGTCAATTCAAGGTGAAATCTTTGGAGCATTAGTGTTTAAACCATTCTTCTCAAGTCCTTTTCGCATTAAAATACTTGTCTTTGCATCCTGTCAGAGAATGCAAATTAAAAAAACTGGTTTTCCATACGATCTTTACCAGGTGCAGCTTGTTCGTAAAACAAGCACTTTTCAGCTGTTTTCGTGGCTTCAACTTGATTACATTCCCGATAAACTTTAATTCGTGGTGCCTGCATTTATTTTTATATGTATTTACTGCTTGCTCGCATGTTTGTTAGCCAACTGCATATTAAGATTATGGTTATATGCTGACGAAGTGCCAATAAAAAGGAGATTCGTTGGGATTTTATGAATTAGTAATTACTAGCCTTGCTTTATACACTTCGTAACACTTAGCTGTGTTTGCAGTAGTAGACTATTTTTGTCTTTGAAGGGGTTTACTCTGATAGAGAATACGGTCCATAAAAGGTTTTTTTTGTTCTGAAATTGTTGTTGCTTTTTGGCTTTAAACAGAAGTGTCGGTTTCAGTCAAAAATAATCTACCTAAAGCTTCTCTTTTCCTCCCTTATTAAAACAAACGATCTTAGAGATAATGCTATCGGTAAAGATGATCAAGGTAGAGAAGAAATTAAGAGAAGATAAATAGGCAAACTTCCTTAGGATCTACGCAAATATAACCCTGATTCTATGACCAGCATTCTACAATTCACAAGACAGGTACCAGGTTCCCATAAATCCGAACACCCAACCTTTGACCAACTCTCCACAAAGCCACGCCCTACAAGCCGCGTCCCACATAATATTCACACGGAAACATCAATCGGATATCAGAACAGGAGCCCAGAAAGCGAGTGGTATCTATCAAACAGGCAGACAGACAAGGAACGCATTCATTAGCGGTCGCTGCACTGCGCTTGCGCTTTCGAGTGGACTGCCGGCGCCATATTGTTGTGGAGGGGCAGAAGGACTACTTGGGATAATACATGATGACAACACAAGGGGGGACAAAACTCATGTGAATTAAAGAAGGCTACAGAGAAGATGGATTCATTTTGTATGATAGGATAGAAAAGGCAGCGTTTGATATCGTTACGATTGACAGGTAGGTATAACGTTCAACTTCAAGTTCCCGGGACAGGCTATGATGATTAGGAGCTGGTAGATAAATATGCGAGATGAAAAGGTTTAGTTGGATAAAGGATTCTGCAAAAGATTTTTTATTTCTTTCAATGTTTTCAAGGTACTCATGATATTCAAATATAAAGTTGCTTAACTTTTTTTGGTGCATCTTCTCAGAGGAGGGAAAGACTAAAAACACGACTTGCAAGTAAAATTGTTACATATGATGTAACCTGCTGAATAAATTAAGATCATTAATCATCATCATTATTCTAGCTACGCTATCAAAGTTGGCGACATGATTGAGTCCAATCAAATACAATTTGTACCAAATGCAAATGCCACTTGTCCTGGATCTTTAGGTTTACAACAGAGGGCAAGACAGCTGACAAAGTGGCATTGTTTCAGGATAACGACTATGGAGAAGTAAAAACATGTAATAGATTGACATATGCTACCGTGAAACTATATCAATCCTGGTATTGTTGTTCGTGGAAATGCGAAAGGCTTCGACAGAGGTGCTATTTGTCCGCTCTGGCTGGAAGGCCACCGCCTCAACGCTTTACACGCCGAAACCGCTTGCGTTATTAAAGCAGGTGGGACTTTGGGGGCACAGGCGTTCAGAGTGGGGACTCAGAGAAGACCGACAGCACAGTGGTCATGTGCTACCGTGCAAACTTGCACAGCGAAGCTCAGGGGAGATCTCGGTTTAGTTGCCCCAGGGATGTGCCTTAACATGCGTTGCAAAGAGGGGGCTCCAGCCGGTTGCCATGTGCGGGTTGTGACCAAGGTGGTGGTTTTAATGCGGTAAAACTCCCACACGCCCCGGTATTATCCCCATTCCTCAAAGACTGGTCGTCTTTTGCTCGTTTCCTCCCGAAAACAAAAAAAGACCCGCTCTGACTGGTAGTACTGATGCATACGCTGGCAAACGTAGTATCCACAGTTCATTGGTGCATTAGCAGCAAGGAGTACCAACAATAAGGTCATACTGTATACCTTCTGTCTTTCTCTCTTTGACTGGAAAGCTCTCTCATTCTAAATATCGTCTTCTCTTTCTCGCAAATGAAACGTATTGGAACAAGCGTGTGATTTGAATGAAGACTCGCGGTTTTGAATGTCTGAATGTAATTATTTTGAGTTGTTAAGCAGTTTTAATTAGGCTTTATTTTGTATGAATCATGAAAGAAAGCTTTTTGAAAGAGCTTAGTTTTTGTTTGTTACAGTTTTAGTTGTAGATGAAGCTCTCCAGGTAGAAAGTTAACAACGGAAGCGGGACAATGGGAACTTTTTGTTGCGAGAAAAAGTAGTGCATTGCATAGATAGAAATGTTGGCTGTTTTTTGGGTTTTCTTTTCACTTAGGCTATGCAACATTTAATACTTTTTAATTTACTGAGAACATTTATCATCAACATTATTAAAATTGCAGCCAAAAGAGTTTCACTGTAGGTTACTTTGTCTCCCAAGCATCCTCCACGTACTTTTCTCCTCGAGTCCAGCCGATTGCATCCTTCACCAGCTCATTGGTCCACTTTGAATGAGGTTTTCCAATCCCAACGCTTTCCAATGCGCGATCGCTACTCTAGAACCTTTCAGCGCTATCGGACAACTACGAATAAATACCAAACTACCTTTTTGCAAAAAGACACTGTCAGAGTTTATGGAATTAGATTCAAGTCATCATCTGCCTAGCCTTTTCCCAATTATGTTAGGGTCGGCTTCCAGTCTAATCGGATGCAGCTGAATACCAGTACTTTACATGGAGCGACTGCCTATCTGGCCTCCACAACCCAGTTAGTACTGGGCAATACGATACCCCTTGGTAAGACTAGCTGTCAGACTTTCGGGCTACTGACTACCTAACGACTGTCAAAGATCTACAAATGACAGCCGGGACCAACGGCTTAACGTGCTTTCGGAGGAAACTCGGTATGTAATGGGTGGTCACCCATCCACGGACCAGCCTAGGCAAGCGCGGCTTAACCTTGGAGATCGAACCGTGCGGCTGTTATTATTTAGTCACGAGCTCCAAAGACAATTACAGACCAATTGTGAAGCTAGTCCGTCTGTCTAGTACAAGTGAATGTCATCTGAGGAATGTAGCCGATACGCTCCGTATAGACATTATCTCCTGGTAATGTCCAGGTCAACTTGTTATTGTAAACAGGATAATTATAGTTTATAACCAGCGCCATACTGTCTTAATCAAATATGCCACCCACAGATACTTAATTACAGTGTTGTTACTTTGTGTACCGGTATTTAATCGATTTCATTCCGTTCGATGCTTTTAAATCGAGTCGTGTGAGCAATCTAGCTGAACATCGTCTTCAATTGAATCGATGATTTCAAAGCGAGTTTCTTAGAAATTAAGCGTCTGAATTAATTGTGTCTAATCGATCATGATTTTGAGACTGCCTCGTTGGTCTAGTGGTCGCAAGCCGACTGCGGAGCATGAGGTCCTAGGTTCGATTCCCGGGTCGGGTAAACTGTCATTGGGTTTTTCCATCAGGAATTTTTCAGTAGCAGTCACAAAGTCGGGATTTGCGCCCGATTGATGGCAATAGGCTCGCCCCTTATTACATGGGACTTAAACATAACTGGCGAAATGTGGGTGTACTATTAGGTACACCTCTGCCTTACCCTTCGAGGATTACAGTCAGTTGGCTATCTGCCTCCATCCGAGTGTTCACGTCCTTTCAAGCTATATCAATACACCTATCTTTTCTTTGGTCTGTCTCTTATATGGCTTTTTTTCGGATGGGAAATCATCAAATGACCCGTCCCGCTCTGGGCGGAGTGGAAGGGCGTGTCAGACTCGTACGGACTAAAACCCATCCATGTTCCTTCTTTGCCCTTTGTGTTCCAGGGCCGCGGTATCTCTTTCGAACAGTCCCGCAGCCGTCTCTTATAGGCCTTCCATATTCATACTTTACATAAAGGGTGTAAAAAGACCCTTAACGAAGCCGAAAAGCACTTGTTCTCCCCGTCATTGCGATCATTTTTTTGTTCTAGACCATACCTGGGAACCCTCTAGTTACGGAGATATTGGAGGTCAAAGTTCCAATGTTTTCACAAGTTTTTTTTTTTAAATACTACTTTTTAAGGTTTTAACTTTACTTTAATTACCTCCATGATCCGTTTACTATGCAAAGCATCCCTCAGCACCAAGTTTTGAGTGCATTACATTGAGTTCTACCGTAACACGTGATTTGTCACCCCCAAAAAAAAAAGATCGTTTCCCAGCAAAAAAATTTGCGTAAAGTTACTTAGTTTGATGTACAGAATGCTTGGTTGACGGCTTCGTGAAGGGTCCGTTTACACCCTGCATAGAGCTTACCTAAACATTATAAATAAAACGATTACACCAACATTGTGTAAAGGTCGCGAGGGACACAAGTGCCAACCGATAGTTGTGCACTATTCACTCCCCACTTATGCCACAGATTCTTATGAACTGATGTCAGTCATGTTTCTCGGTATTAGCGCCCTATTAGATCATAGATCAGTTAGTTCAGATCTGTAGTTAGGTAGAATTCTTCTAATGATGACAAAGATGATGTAAGGGAGGCTACGAGGCTCACAAAGGATTGATGATTTTGGTGCGTTTAAACAATTAAACAGTGAGAAAGTAAGTCCAGTGTGCACTGAGCAATCTTCTAAAGGGTGTAAAAAGACCCTTAACGAAGCCGGAAGGCATTTGCTCTCCCCGTCAATGCGATATTTTTTTTGTTCTAGACCATACCTGGGAACCTTCTAGTTACGGAGATATTGGGGGTCAAAGTTCCAACTTTTTCACAAGTTTTTTTTTAAATACATGTTTTTAATGAAAGATTTTGACTTTTAACACCTCCACGACCCCCGTACTATTCAATCCATCCATCAGTACAATGTTCTAAGTGCGTTATATTGAGTCCTACCGTAAAACGTGATTTTTGACCCCAAAAAAAAAGTCGTTTCCCAGCAATAATTTTTGCGTAAAATTACTTAGTTTGATGTACAGAATGCTTTGTTGACGGCTTCGTGAAGGGTCCATTTACACCCTGTATATTCAACAACAGTTCTACCTATGTATACGAGGTGGAAGAGACACCGACGCGAAAACGGTTACCACGTATGTAGTACATCAATCTGAAGAAATTTTTCGTATTTTTTTTATGAGATGAGAAATTTTTTCATGGCGGGGCTCAGAATGATGTACTGAATACATGGTAACCGTTTTCGCATCCATGTCCCTTCCACCCCGTATAGTGGTCTTACTAACGAGGGTTTTCTTTAAGTTACTGTTTTTAACTAATGATTACGACGAGAGAAGAAAAATAAACTTTGGTAGAAGCATGATCGAAACTTTCTGTTGTATCTACTTGGTTTTTATATTTACTTTAAACTTTCGCTTCAGTCAGACCACTACTGCAAAATAGCTTATAATATAACAAACCATGGAGTGAAACAGAGCTTTTTTTAATATTTTTAAATAAACTTTGCCCTACGCTAGGAATGTCTCCTGTATCGTGGCGTTTACAAGCATTTAAAGTAATACACAAACAGCCAGACCCACAACCACACTACCACAACTATTTGTAGGCAACAACGACAACGCAGCAGTCAATCGCTCAACCACTGCGTCAACCGTGCCGTCAACATACGTATTCGAACATGGGGTTTTTCATCATGTCCTTGTCAATTTAACCCTACTTGAACACATTTGCCCTCCTCTTTTCAGTTCTACTTTCCCCTGTCCCACCTGCACAAACACTTCTCACTCCTACTCTATGTCCCCCCAGGTATTTGCGTGCAGACATAAATGTGTCAAGTGCGAGTGGCCGCGTCATTTTGTCGCGCGTTGTTGCGATGTTGCGAAACGTTTCGTTCGTGAAATGTCGTCGTTTATTTGCGTTGTAATTATCGGGTGTTGCACTTTCTATGTCGCTTGGGAGTTGGGGGGTAGGGTTGCCATAAATGTTGACCCGGGACAATTGGAATGGAAATAGGGTAAACATGGACAAAATTTTTAAAAAAACCTCCAATATGGCGGAGCAAGACGATGTGGGCAAGATAAGGAGCTCTAAAACTGTGTGATGAAAATTTTTTAAATCCTGTTTCGGATAGGTTAACATGAATTCGATTTTCTTTTGACCATTCATTTGAACGTAGGAGTAAGTTGGCCTTTTACAAAATAATTGAAGAATGAAGAGAAAATTTTAGCAGTAGAGAGAACGGGCGTTGTATATAGGCGCGAAGAAAATCATGGTCAAATAAACGCGACCTTAATTCCAAACCGGGAGAAATTATTTATTGACCGGGACAGAGAGAAACTCTTCAAGCAGGGACATGTCCCGATGTACCGGGACGTATGGCAGCACTAATCTGGAGGAACTTAATATTGTGGACATGTGACAATGTGGGATCTATTTCTGTATGTAGTACCATTTTCTTTACGTGTTTGCACTGCGTGAGAGATTTTATCTAGAATGCAGGCAATATTTATTTCTGCATTAATGATATCATTAGCTTGGGACTATTGATAGAGCCGGTATGATATCATCTCCGTTTGCGTTTTATGATTACCCTCTCTGCCCTCGGATTGTCCTTTAAATATTGATAAGGGTATTTAGAATCCTAGATAAAATTCAGTCTAGAACTCTAGACGAATCCAGAATGCTACCAAGCCAGCTAAACTATCTTCTTTCAAAATGGACCTGTAAGTGCTAACTGCTGGTCCACATCAGCCACCAGTAGTGAGAAATGGCGGAGCAGAGGGAGTCCTTTTCCAAAGAGATGACCAGTAAGGGCTGATATCATTAAATAACAATGTCCTCTAATTAGTTACTTCATTGTGTGCCTTTGTATCTCCTAATCACACTTTCTCCGCTCCCAAAACCCACAAACAACTAAATCAATAACACGAAAAAACTTCATTCAAATTCAGAATCCCTTTAAACCTGTTCAAACATGCCCGCATCTAGTCGGAACAAGTCAGTCGCATGAAAGTCGTTGTGGCGACAAATCGTCAAACAAACAAAGTTTCTGACACATCCTGTTTATACACATAAAGGGTGTAACAAGACCCTTAACGAAGCCGAGAGGCACTTGTTCTACCCGTCATTGCGATCATTTTTTTGTTCTAGACTATACCTGGGAACCTTCTAGTTACGGAGATATTGGGGGTCAAAGTTTAAACTTTTTCACAGGTTTTTTTTTAATACCTGATTTAATGTATGATTTTTACTTAAAACACCTCCACGACTCCCGTACTATTCAATCCACCCATCAGCACAATGTTTTGAGTGCGTTTTATTGAGTCCTACCAGAAATCGTAATTTTTCACCCAAAAAAAGTCGTCTCCCAGCAATATTTTTTGCGTAAAGTTACTTAATTTGATGTACATAACGGCTTCGTTAAGGGTCTTGTTACACCCTGTATTACATCACGCCTGTAACCCCCGAAGGGTTAGGCAGAGGTGTACCTAGTAGTACACCTACATTTCGCCAGTTATGTTGAAATCCTCTTGATAGCGAGCCTATTGCCATCAAACGGGCCCAAATCCGACTCCGTGTGTTACTGCTAAAAACCCAATAACGAACCCAGGACCTCATGCTCAGCTTTCGCACTTATGTCCACTAAACAAACAAGACATCCGTTTGCTCCATAAATATAGAGCGTTATAGTAAACCGTCACGACATGATGGATTTGAGTTAATTAGGAACAAAACATAGCGCTTGGTATGTCTGACGTCCGATTTTGTTGTGATTAATCTTTGGGTAATGTTTTTTGGATATACTTTATGTTATGTACTATATGTTTTTTATCTATTAGATATCTACATATTTGCATGTATGCTTGGGATCGTTCGTGATGGATTGGCCATCAAAGGTACACAATAATGAAGCATAAGTAAAGACTGGTCTCTGGCAGTGGAGCAGACTGGTGAGTATGTATAAGCCTGTTGCCATCAACCGGGCACTAAGAAGAGCAGTTACTAAGAAGTTCCCAGTGGAAAAACTCAATAACACTTCGCCGGACCTGGTAATCGAACCCATGACCTCATGCTCAGCTGAGGGACTTGCGATCACTAGACCAACGAGGCAGTCTTGAATCGTGGATAATCCACTAGCTAGGCGATGTTCTCAGAACTAGCTTTTGCCCGCGGCTTCGCTCGCGTTAATTTAGAAGTTGACAATCAATTCGGGTTGTACTGTGCTTGTAATAATTCAAGCAAGATTCGAAAAACATGTGGCGCCATCTATTATCATAAGAATGTTTTTGCTGTTTTTCTCGGGAACAGTACTTTTTTTCGGGATAAAAGGTACCCTATGTCCGTTTCTGTACACCTGCCAGCGTATATGCAAAAGTTCAAGATGATCAGTTCTGTGGTTTAGGCGTGAAAAGGTAACAAACAAACAAACTTACTTTCGCATTTATAATATTAGTAAGAATATTAAAATGAGTAAAGAAGGACGTCTGGCTCCTGACACAATCTCTCATCAAAATAACATCCAAAAAATAAACCCAAAACTGTGTACATTATTTATTAATCTCTTAGCCAAGATCTTAATTAATAAAAAATATCGTAGTGAGCTCATCTTGCTAATTAAATACAGAAATGAATTCATTTTAGTAAAAACTTTTTCGTGGTTTTTGTTTTTTTGCGAAATTTTGGTGAAAGTCAGACTGTAGTTTGGCCTAGATTCGTTTGCAAATTAAATATATTATGTACTGTTACTTTGGTCATATTAAATGTGTTGTTTACGTTTCAGTATTTTTTTTAAATAAATGAGCATAAAAATATGGAAAAGTGAAGTATTATTGTAAAACATTTTAAATTGTAAAATACAGGGTCCTAGTTGCTCTGTTGTTTCAAAATAAGCAATACTTTCATAAAATGTGCTGCAAAATTAAATGGCCAAGTTGGTTCCAATTCTGGCTACGCTCCAAATTATCCTTGTGTCGAAAAGAACACTTCTAGTAATGTTGTCTTCTTCCATCATTTTCGAGAACTTCCAGACAAGATACACTACAAACAAACTCATACAATAACAACACTTAAATGGCTTATTTATCGGTTATTTTTCTGACTCGAGAAAGTCCCACATCTAAAGGACAAACATTTCGTATGCTAATTGATTCTTAACACCCGGATTACAACTTCACAAGTAAGTAGAACTTGTATCTGACATATTATTACAGTGTTATTAATAATCCAGTTTATGCAATATAATCTAGACTAGTTTGTATGTTCAGTTTAACATATTCGTGACTATCATTATGAAATGTTAGTATCTGTGCTAGACTTTGCCTATGATTGCATTCGCACGAAGTAATTTGTAGGTGTCTGTTTGTGACCTTGTCAGTTTAAAAACTAATAATTGGCAAGTAGTTCTTCACAAAATAGCGGTTCTTACATGCACTGTTTCTCTAAGGCGCGAATTACACAGAAACGGCGTAAGGTGAAGGCGCGGCGTATGATGCCGCTTCAAAACGCTTTCATACAAAACGTACATGGGCGACGTGTTGTGAATTACACTGAAGCGGCACGGCGCAGGCACGCCGTTCTTTCGTTTCTTTATACATTTCACGCCTGCGGTGCGCCTGCCTCGCACCTTCACCTTGCGCCGTTTCTGTGTAATTCGCGCCTCCGAGTTTGCTTGCATTGAACTTAAAAAAAAACAGCTAAGCAACTACAGTATCTTTAAGACGGTACCAGTTAGTATTACTCCGTATGGTACTATGACCACCACACACGATCTCCTTCGCACCCAGTGAATAGAACCTAACAATTAATTTTCCAAAGACACTTAAAAATTTGTTTTTAGGAGCACCACATTTTGGACGAAAACAGCCATTTAGGAATGCATGTATTCATTAGATATGTTATTTTTATAGCTCCTCAACAATTTAACGGTCGAGCCATAATCATATGAATATAATTATGCGACACAGATAGCAGATTATGTCAAAGCGACTAAGTTTAAAGTCAGTGAAGTAGCTCGCCTTGGAGGCTTTCTTAGAACTGCGAGGACTGCGCCCGCATGACGTCACGCTTAGATAGGATAGGTAGGTACGTAATGTGAGAAGCTGCAGAAAACCATCTTTGCATACACGGAAGATATGTGCTCTTGTTTTCCTTTTAAAATCTAGAATGAAAACTAGATCGTTCAAATCAAATCATTATTTATTTGTTAGAATATGGTCGGTATGTTTAATAAATGATCTTGAGTTTAAAAAGATTGTCTCATTACATTCTACCACATAGGCGAACAAATGTTAAATAATAATATGTTACATTGGTGATAAATTATAAATAATAATATTTTTGATAATTATAGTTAAATTCAAAAAGGAATGTCAGTTACAAATGAAATAATATAAATAATAATTGAATTTAATTAAAATGTCACTGTCAGTCAAATTCGTTTCGTTGATTCGTTTCACGTTGGTTAAGCATTTGAATAATTATGGGAAATAGGGAACCATCGACATGACGAAGAGCATCTTTTCATCTAGGTTCTTGTCCTGAAATACAGAGCTAAGCTAAGAGAGCGACCTGAACTTCATGAAGTATGATGGTTACTAATTAATCCAATTCCTGCCAAGCTACCTCGCCCTTCTGCCTCTCTTCACCTTCCTTTCTTGTATCGTCACAACGACATATGTTTTTCACGGAAAAAAGCATTTGACAGTTTTCGCTATGGATTGTTGCTTGTAAATTGATAATCCCAAGCCGCTAGTGAGTTCAATAGATATAAGTTTTTAAACTGTCATGGTCACTAATATTATCACTAACTCTAAAAATGATATATTTACCATGTTTATTGAGTACTGTATGTATTGAGTTCCCGATATTTCGGCGCTGTTGCAAGCACCATGATCACGGATAAACTGAGGTTATTGCGGGTGGGTGTTTATGAGCAGACAAATCATTCTACCCTCTTCAGTAACCATCTTCAGTTTATCCGTGATCATGGTGCTTGCAACAGCGCCGAAATAGCGGGAACGCAACACAAACAGTAAACATGGTAAATATCTCGTTTCTAGAGTTAATGAATACAATAGATATAGCTGTTTAAACTCCGTAGAATTAACGAATTTGGCTATCGATAGCTCGCGCCTCGCGGGCGACATTCTTCACGTAATTTTTGCATGTTTGCACGGAGTCAACCTTTTCTTCGTAGACTTTATTTGCGGTCACGCGTGTTAGCCACGTTAGGTTTGCGATTGTTTTAACATCTAATTGGAGGCTGTCACTATTGTTATGTACAGTTATTTATTATTATATACTTCTTCTAACACGCTAATAAGGAGGGTTTTGACACTAATTATTATTTATAAGTCCGTTTGATAAATCAGTATTAATTCTAGTTCAGTATGTACACATGAAGATGTACATTTCCAGTACAACTTGGCCTCGCTTTGTATACATTTCCTATAAAATGAGAGATCCGCATAAACTGGTTTTGTATAGTTAGATTGGCCGTCGTGCGTACTACCGGTACGGTCTGCCACTTTTCACCCTAATGTTTTAAGTAGTAAGGTTGAAAAGTGATCAACCGTCAGTGAACTCGGTAGAACCTAGTTGATCTATCACCAACAATAACCAGAACAGACTAGCACTCTAGTAAAATAATAATATAATTTTGAATTAGGATTTTTTCCAGCAGCGCCAATCATCTACATACGAATTGACTGAAATCGCTTTCCGTACGTCTGTGTGAGTGTGCGAGTCGAAACTTCGTAAAGGATTTTGATGCAGTCTTAGGCGCGAATTACACAGAAACGGCGTAAGGCGTTGCGCCTCAAGCCGTTTCTGTGTAATTCGCGCCTTAGGCCCGGCGCCCACTATCGGTGGGCATCGGTGCGGCTCGGTAGAGCTCGAGCGCTTTACGCCGGCTTCGGGCGGCTTTGGGCGCCTTAGAGCTGCGTCGGGCGACTTCGGGCGGCTTTGGGCGCCTGAGAGCTGCCTCGGCAGTCGTAAACACGCCTAAGGACGCCGTAGCTGATTTTGGGTAGCCTAAGAATAGTTCTGGCTGCAGAAACATCGCAGAGCAGTCACTCGTAACGTTCCGTGAAAACAGTTATGTGTGTGTATGTATAATGGTGGATTGGGACTTAGTTCTCATTGTCCATCTTGCTGAAGAAGAAGAGAAACTTGGAGCCTTAAGACAAAGAAGAAGATTTTGGGTGAATACGCTTTGGAAGGAAAGATGTACTTTCGGTGAATTTCATAACTTGTTTAATGACTTACGATATGACGTTCGCAAATTTTACGACTACTATAGGAGGTATTATGAAAACTTTGAAGCCTTGGTTGCTCTGCTCCGTCCTTACATAATGAAAAAACCATCTACTTTCCTTTGTATATCTGTTGAAGAAAGATTATCTGTGTGCTTAAGGTAAATAATAATGTATTTTTTTTAAGGTAAATAATAATGTATTTTTTTTTTTCGTGTTTATTCGGAAATGTTCGGTTCGCGATATATGTGTTTCACTCGCACGTTAGCATAGGTGTCGTGTTCGTGTTGCCATCTCTATCTTGAGCACAGGCGGTTACAAAAGTTTTCGTGGATTGTTGTTATTATTATATTGTTTTGTTTTTGTTTAGTTTTTTTTTAAGTTTGTTTTTGTTTAAGTGTTTATTCATAAGTTATTTTTGTAGCTTTTAGTCTCAAATAGTTTTGATATTTATTTTATTTTTACTTGGTATTAGGCCATTTTTATTAGTATTTTGGTTAAAAAAAAAATGCCAATAACAGTTTTCTTTACGAATGTACATGCGCAGAAGTTCGCAGAGCCTATGTTCAGGACTGCCAAGTTATTTTGAGTCTACTTGTACGATACGATAATGAAGGCGCGTGCGGTGATCGAAATGACTGTTCTACGACGTGTCTGATCCGAAAATGCCACCCGAGCTACCCGAAGACCGCCTCGGCATCCTTAGCCATACTTACGGCTGCCGAGGCCGCCCGAAGTCGCCCGACGGAGCTCTAAGGCGCCCTAAGCCTCTCGAAGCCGGCGTAAAGCGCTCGAGCTGTACCGAGCCGCACCGATGCCCACCTATAGTGGGCGCCGGGCCTTAAGCATCTTTTAGAGCATTTCTTCCAGAAGATTTTAAATGTGTATGTAATACATTAAAAGTGGACTTGCATAAATATAAACACATATATACTTGCATAAATATAACTATAGTAATATAGTATCTAAAGAAATTTCGATGTTTGTCAAAGTCGTAAATTTCGTAAATTCGTAGCGTGCGTCACATAAGGGAGGTTCGCTACTCCCCTAGTTTTTTATAAGTGCTAACAAAATTATTCTGTAAAAATCTAAATAGCCGAACAAAAACCTATGCATCCGCTGTTCAGCAATTATTAGTAACAAAAGAAAGAGACAACAATACTCCTTATAAGAATAGGCAGAGAATGGATGTAATTTCCATCCATAGGATGAGTCATCATTTCTATGGAAAAAATATACTACTTGCATGCAATTAATATTCAGTTACTATACCACCTTATTTGTAAGAACTTAAGGTTTAAATTGGCTTGTAGTCAATATACGAGGTTGTTGTCAGGTAAGGAAGGAATAAAAAACGTCCTTGAACTGTCCATGGGAACTTCTTTTTTTTACAAGTTGGTTAAGTTCTTGAAAAATAGTCCTATGTAGGTAAATATTTTGGTAGATGTACTTTTGTTTAATGGGCTATTGTGAGCATTTTCAAAGATCATACTTTACTTTAACATTTCTAAGAAATAAATATAGTTGGTATGAGTTAAACAATTTCCACGACAACACAGTGACGTCATAAAATCACAATTTGAAAATAATACTTAAACTAAGAATGAATAAATTAGCACAAATTTCGAATTACTACAAAAAAAAAATTAGGTGGCGTAGTGTGACCATAATTTACCTGCAACTGGAGACAACTTCCGCATGACGCACCATCGCGATTTCCACTGAAAACAAAGAAAAATGTAATGTTAATGTATTGACATAAATCATTATAGACATTATTTACAACTACCTGTCTTAATAAGTGATTGTTTTTTTCCGGCTGCACGTCATTCCACTCAATTTATAATAAAACATTGTAGAACTCAGTTTAAAATCATGAGTGCCAGGCTTTTGACTCCTTCAATTCAAAGGATGATTTTCAGCAGGTAATTGTCTATTTACAATTAGGTAGTTGTTCCATGTAACCATTAATTCCAAGACATAAGTTCTCTAAGAAGGCCACGAAGGAGATGGCGGGACGAACTGAACAGGTTCCATTAGAACTGAAAGGAGGACTCACAGGTTCGCGAGAAATGGAAAGAGTTGAGGGCAGCCTTTGCCTAGGGCAGAAGGCTAGGAGAAAAAAAACTTTTCTAAAAAACACGTCACACGTTATTGCCATGCCGTACAAAATGTATGGGGGTATACGCGTTTTGACAGCTGATAAAAAGTAGGTCAACAGTCAAGTATTTTATATCATAAAGTTCATAAAGTTGCCAGATTACAGTAATTTGTCAATTGTTTTGTTTCCACTAAAATTAATACCTGTCCAGTAAGCAAAATAATATTGGTGCTTAAGATTTTATCCTAGACGTGGACGTAAAACTACTATTAATAAATACTATGCAAACGAAGCCAAGGATATCAGGTAGTAAAATACATAATTGATTAATATTTAATTAAATTATAAACGCTTAAGTTTAAACACGCTATGCAGATATGGTAAAAAACGAATAGATATTTATAGGTGTAATTGAATATTATGAATATGCAATAGGGTACATTATTCCTATCAAATAACCTTGAGAGCAGAGAACTCTGTGCAAATGTTGAACTAGCAGTTTGCATGAAACCGATAAGGAAAAACGAGATAGAAGAAAAGAACTCGTCTTATAAAAAATAAAAATAAAAAATCTTTTAAAGCGAGAAAGAAACTGAATCAAAATCCTTTTTCCAAAACACTATGTTGTTCCAAACAAGTATTTGTTTAAAATAATCTCTGTTGTCGTTTAAACCGATTTATTAGCAACTGGTTCCAACTTTTTTGTAACACTTTTTTATTTGCGCCTATCTATTTCACTGACTTCGCTAAGTTACATAATAGTAAATTGTTGTAGATTGTCAATAAATACTTACAAGTGTACATTTTGGAATCAAACCAACTCAGTGTGTAAGCAAACTTAAATCGTATAAGATAATCACAGAACACCAATAAAAATGTATCATGATCCTATCAAAGTTAGACATTTTCTATCGATAATCTGTTACATACAAGTTCTAATTCCAGTATACGTACTACTAAAGATTAGTACAGCTACAGACAGACTCATAAACCAGTCAACAATAACCAAGCAATGAACATTTTCTTTATCACCAGTTGTTCAGAATCTCGGGCACTCATTCATTGACAAACGTTTGACAGTCCAGTACACCACCAAGCCACATGTTGCCAACTACACAGCAATTTACTGTGGTTACGTCGACAAACATGCAATAATATTGTTATCTCATTCGCACTGCGGTCTTTTTCTATGTGCTGTTTCTTTCACGCGTCTACCGCAATTGCTCTTGTGTGAGTCGGCTTGAGTAAGGTGGCCGTATTTTTTGTTGCTTGAGGATAGAAACGGGACTGTATTCAGTTTTTTTGGAGTTATTGTATTTTATTAATTATAATAAAACCTTTTGGATCTTATACCTAATGATATAGCTAGCTGGTTCTACAAGTTTTCTCTTCTTTATTAGTTGTCACTTTATTTTTTCAAATATTGCATTGCATATTACAAATCAAGAGTATGGCGAGCATGAACTAAATAAAATCAAATCCGGGCGCGGATTCTAAAGATTTGGACTTAACTTTCCGCTGTTTACATTTATTTTACATATGGTTCGTAATGTATTTTATTATGTAGTCAACGGCTAACAAAATTAGAAATATTTTTCATCTTTTATCTAGTTAAATTGAACCTAAATATTCTAAAAACCGCTAAACACAGTCACCCTAGTCGATCGAAAGAATCTAGCGTGCGCTGCCCAGTCCGCCATCGCGCAACGGTCGCCCCACTGCGGCGCGGCGGCGCCCCGTCTCCCCGCAGTCGCGCTCAGTTGCCCGCCGCGCTCCGCCGCAACTCCACGGCCGCTCCCGCCAAAATTTCGCGCAAAATGTCCGAAATCGACGTAGAAACACTCATCATGTCAGTGAAAAAACGGCCAGCGTTGTACAACAAAAATGATGCCAATTACTATAGCAATAAGAAACATAAGGCTAGGATGTGGGTTGATGCATGCAAAGAAGTGTTCGCGGATTGGGAAAACTTTAGACCACAAGACAAGGTTGAACACGGTAAGCAATCAAAACTGTAAATATTGTGAGGAAACCTCGCACAATTTGAACACTTAGCTCAATAAACATAAAAGCTAAATTCGTTTGTGCAGTTTTTTTGAAAAGTAGCAACAATTTGTTGTCAAGGTAAAGTGCGGAAGAAAATGTACTTTGACAGTTGGTAATAAAGTTTGGAATGTATCGTAACAGAAGATTATGTACATCAAAAAGACTTAGCTGTTGTCGGTTTGACAGGTAAAAAGTAAAATCCGTTATCTTCACGTTTGAATAGAATTTCTACCATAGTAACCTACTAATAATTTCGAGTGTGATGACTGATGATAAAGGACCAATGTCGACACTCGCTACAGTCCTTCTGATATCTCAAGTTGTTATCAATCAATGCAAACGCAAATACTGCTGCCGTGTTTCTACTTTATATAGTTTTATTTTCTTTCATGAATAACTCCTTAAAGGTAACTTTGCCGGAACGAGATCAATTTGAACTTAGGCTACCCATTTCGTTAAGATAAATGCATCAACGCAAAATACATTATAGAGTTTTCATCACGCACTAGCTGCTGCCCCCGATTTCGTCTGTATATATTTAGCAGTTCCTCATTTTTGTTATCAAATATTCAGGATAAAAATAATCCAGTGTTCTTTTAAATGCCTGACCTATATATTTAATTTCATAATGGTAGGATCAGTGGTTAAAGTAATATAATGATTAAAAATGAAAAGGTAACACACAAACTTACTTCCGCATTTATAAATTTACTAGCTGTTCCCCGCGACCTTCGTCCGCGTAAAATCCCGTCCCGTTTTTGCAACATTTTTCATTGCTGCTCCGCTCCTTTTAGTCGTAGCGTGATGATATATAGCCTATAGCCTTCCTCGATAAATGGACTACCCAACACTGAAAGAATCATTCAAATCGGACCAGCAGTTCCAGAGATTAGCGCGTTCAAACAAACAAACAAACAAACAAACAAACAAACACTGCAGCTTTATAATATTAGTATAATATTATAAGTATAGATGTATTTATCTATTTACATCTACCATTACAGGATAACCCAATGCGATGAATGAGCCTTAATTAATCCTAATTTAATTGTTACTAATAACAAACAAGGAGGAGGAGGAGGAGCTTGCGGCTAAATAATAACAGCTGCTCGGGTCGATCTTTAGGTTAAGCCGTGCTTGTCTAGGTTGGTCTGTGGATGGGTGACCACCCATTACATACCGAGTTTCCTCAGTGTCTCGGAAAGCACGTTAAGCCGTTGGTCCCGGGTGTCATTTGTATGTTTGACAGTCGTTACGTAGTCAGGGGCCCAAAAAGTCTGACAACCAGTCTTACCAAGGGGTATCGTATTATCCAGTACTAACTGGGTTGTGGTCAGATAGGCAGTCGCTCCATGTAAAATACTGGTGTTCAGCTGCATCCGATTAGATTGGAAGCCGACCCTAACATAGTTGGGAGAAGGCTAGACAGATGATGATCTACTTACATCTACCATTACAGTACAACCCAATGCGATGAATGTGCCTTAATTAATCCTAATTTAATTGTTACTTATAACTAATTAAAAACAAAGCATTCCTTGTGAATTCACCCAGAGAGCAACATAATAAGTACGTCTCACTCGCTACGAGGTTTAGCGTGTCGAGTGCACGCGTCAGCGACGCCAGATTTAAAAGATTGGTCCGAGCATAATATGGGGTATTCCTCTAATGAATCCATCATACCATCTCTATTTTTCATCATGGTTGCGCTTTGAAAAATAAACATATAATATTTTTAATTTGAATTTGTGAGCGCAACTAATGGTTGCGCTTCGAGGTATAATTCAGTTGCGCTTAGTTGGTTGCGCTTAAAAATAGTTGCGCTTTAAGGAATACCCCCATAATATTAGTACGGATGCTTCCGTCTCTTACTGACAGTAAATTGTGAGTACAAAACTCAGTATTGATGAAATTCATTAAACCCATGTTCCTTTAGTTCACTAATGAGACAGCTCGGACACTTTTGAAACGGGTACCGGGTTCGATCTCCGGTTCGGTCAAAGTTTTAGACACGGAAATGTTTTTGAATAACTTCAACGGAATTTGAGCAGGTTTGCTTGGAAGGGTTCATAATAGAACATTAGGAAATAGAAGGAAGGTAAATAATAATTAAGTAAATAAGATAGGTCTTAATGATGGCCGTTAGGGTATTTTAGAAAGAAAAGTAATTTAAAACTCAACAGATGTTTAGAAATTTTTCTTTACATAGACCATCCTAAGAAACGATGGATGGACTGTGTAAAGAATGATATGGCTAGAAAAGCGGTGTCTTATGAGATGACGGGTAATAGAGAAGTATGGAAGAAGAAGACATGCTGCGCCGACCAAATGAATTGGGATAAGGGCAAGAGAATGATGCAAATGTTTAGAAAGTTAAGGTTGAAAAAATAGACATATTGGGCAATTCTGTAAACGCAGTAAAACTAAAAACATATCAATGGTCTTTAAAGGCGAACCATGACACCAGGAGCTTGTAGCTAAATAATAACAACCGCACGGGTCGATCTTCAGGGTTAAGCCGTACTTGCCCAGGTTGGTCCGTGGATGGGTTTATTCATACTTACCAAGTTTCCTCCGTGTCTCGGAAAGCACGCTAAGACCCGGCTATCATTTATAGATCTTTGACGGTGGCTCAAAAGTCTGGCAACCAGTCTTACCAAGGGATATTGTATTACCCAGTACTAACTAGGTTGTGGAGATCAGAAAAGCAGGCCCTCCATGTAAACTACTGGTATTCAGCTGCAGCTAGTTAGACTGGAAGCCGAGCCTAACACAGTTGGGAAAAGGCTAAGTAGGTGATGAAAAGCGAACCATGACGGCTGATTAGAATACTATCTTTCTCAATTCACAAATACATTTTATGTAGATCTGTAGCTATTCATATTGCTACACTAAATGAAGTACCATTAGTACTGATGAAACTAACGTAGTCTGAACACGTGACCGTTCATTAGAAATTTAAATCACAAGAACATTATTGTTAGGCTTCTCAATACGTCTATGTACTCACTGAAGTACATGCAAAAGAGGACAAAGAGGGCACTCAGAGGGCAAACACAGTTATGTAGCTAGGTAGTCTACATACGTTTATATTGGCTTAATTGTTATAACGCCTAGACATACCAAGGTGTTACCTAGAACTGAAAACAATTGAACTAAATTGACTTCTTTATGAACAAGTAATTCAATGATTGCTATATTTATCCAAATGTTTACTGTTATGACTGCAAGGAGAACTGAAGTGTCAATAATAATCAAGATGCGGCCGGAAAATAATCTAGGCGTGTTTACATATGGTGCATTCGCATCGACGTAGCTTCGGTTAACCCATTTAAAGACCATAAGAGTGATTTTATGTATTTATTCAAACGCCATCTTTATTTTTCAGTCCACGAACTCCAAAGACGCTGGAAGAGCCTCCGAACATGCTTCACAAGAGAATTAGGACTCCAGAAGAAAGAACGGATGGAGAGAGAACAGAAAGAAGGACCTTTCAAGAAAAGAAAAAGATACGAATATTTTAACGCCATGTCCTTTCTAATAGAGCCTGGAGAAGAAGCCAGTACAGTCAGGGATTCTGATGATTCCTCTTCTGATGATCCTTTAGAAAGCATTAAAAATGAACCTACGGTGTTTGAACCAGCGATGCACGTAAGCAACACCAGTCGTTTCGAGATAGAATCGGAATCAGAGCCGGGACCAGCGAATGCTACATTTCTTAGACCAATCTATGAAAGAAGTGAAAACTTAGAAGATAAAATTCTGGATATGCTAAAGGATATAAAGAAGGATGAAGAAGATGAAGATAGACAGTTCATGTTATCATTGGTTCCTAGTTTTAGGAAACTGAAGGCGAAACAGAAGTTTGAAGCGAGGATTGAAATACTAAGAGTGTTGAAAAATATCACTTTTCAAGATGATGCAAAACCTAGTTCTGCAAATTCACAAAACTAAAGAAAGACAGTCATATTACGTTATTTTGAATTTGTTGTGTAGGAGTTCACTTTCTAAGTAGTAAATAATGTGTGAGATCTGAAGGTAGATTGTTGTCATGATTAATAGGTGTGACTAAAGCAATATAAGTCATAAAATAAGGAGATTGAGGTTGCCAACGACTCTTAAAAGAAAATTTTCATTGTAATGATTTAGTATTGAAAGCTACTTTAAGTAACTGTTTTGACGATAGATTGGAAGATTTATGGAAGTGTGAAAAACATTGTACAGAAATCCTATCAGATTATAATTAGGGCTTTCGGTGAAAACAAAATTGGAATTCGCTCAGTTAACTAGATCATGACATGTGTTAACATGACCTAGTTTCAACATGTAGGGCCTTTATAAATGTTATTTTTCTTTTTTTAGTATTAAGTAGGACTGCTGGATTACATAATTTGTTGTTTAAATAAGTCAATTTCTCTTCCAAAAATGTCTTTGTCGTTGTTTTTATGTTTAGAGGTAGATCCTTCCCAAACTGTTACAATAAAATTTCGTTTTGATTATACAATGTTTCCATGATTCCCACTAACAAATAACGACTTCGGACTATGCGGAACCCCTAAAGCTATAACGTTTAATGTGCTCGTTTACTGAACCCTGAAATATATGGAATGCGGACTGCATGCAAGTTAAAATGATAGTGCTCATTCTAAAAACTGAGCACGTGATTCGAGTTTAGTGTTGGCACTAAAACACTGAATTTGTGACTGAATAATTTGTTTGTGGAGACAAAAATATAAAAGTGTAAGTTACAATGGTCGTTTTGGTCCTTGTAACCGTAAAGTAGCTGATGTTGTTCAACTATAATGGCATGCACTTCTTTATGAAAAGCAAATTATGGTATGAACGGCTATTTTGTTGGTGTAGGTCACCAGGGCTATTGCTGAGCATATACCAGTTCTGGGTTCGACGCCAGATTCGGATTAAAGAATTTTTCAGTAGCAACCCGCAATCCAGATTTGTGCTCGATTGATGGCTAGGCTTGCCTCCAATTAATTCCATTTTATGGAACACATCGCGGCAGACTAAGGTGAAGATGGCGGGAGGAGGCTGACTTCTACCAAAAGAATTAGCACCAGCTAAAGATGGAATTATGTGGAGAAGAGAGAGGGTCCAATTGAAATTTCTAAGCAGTGTGAACATAATAGGCTAGTTAGTGCTTTTATGAATGATGAAATGTCAATCAGCGCACAAAATTTAACAACAGAAAATAAAGTTCTACCGTAGTATCAAATCTCGTCATAATACTGAGTAGGAGTACTTCAGGGCAGTTACTCACGCCATAAGATGAAATTGAAGCATAAAACTTTTTACGGTTTCATGGAGGAATCGATACACAATTTTAATTAAAGTGAGAAATGGGATTGGCTCTGCTAGCAGAGCTATTTTGCGATACTAATTTTTAATTTATTCATAGAATAGCGGGTAGAGAATATTAATGAACACACAAAGTGTCTAAAAATACTTAAATTGTATCGTTTGATCTTTTTTTATCAAAAGAAAACTTGATTACTTGGTTACTTTGATTAGAAGCCTAATTTTAGGTGGGTGTGTTGAAGTTCTGTTCCGAATACAGTCATGGGGTCAACACTTACAACGTTTAGTCAATAAAAACACATTAATTCCCGACTCTTCCTTGCATCTGTATTGACTAAACGTTGGTATCTTCCGGGATATCTTTCGTGATTTTCAACTATTGTGAGCTCCCAATATTTCAGACGCTGGGTTGTTGCAAGCGCCATGATCGAGGTATGACGAGATGATGATGATGGGAAGATATTCCGTAAGTTTAGTTATAAACCGTGGAAGCTTAAAACAGTGACTGAAGATATTAAGTGTCCCCTATTTTGTGGCACAACATCCAATGGTAGAGTCATCAACGAATCTCCAATTGAACATCCTCTCCTTGCTTCGGTCAACGTGTATTATTAGGTTATACATTCTTTAGTCTATCTTTTCACCTGTCTTCACTCGACCAGTGCACTCAACTTGGCAATTTCATAGCCCCATGCTTTTCCATTTCCTTTAACTCTTTGTTCTTTATGGTGCTTGCTATGTTTACAAGACTGCATTCTACACGCATTAACGTAATTGTTTTCTTTTTGCAAAAAAGGTAAGTTTGTTAACTTACTTTTAAGTTAAGGGGACTGTTCCAGTAACTTTTCTCTTCTCCATAGAGATCCACGCCTTGGAATGGGCAACTACAGTATTTTCACAAGTTATTATGCCTTGTGTCTGTGACTGTAGCTTCGCTTTCTTTGTTTTTTTTTGTGACATTCAAAAGTGCCTGAAATGGTCTGATTGAAATAAATTATTAGATTTTAGAATTTTTTGTCTTTGGAACATACATTGTTTCTTGATGTTCCTTTGTTTTCGTTATCGTGTTTGGCTCAAAATCTAGGGAATATGCAAGAAATACAAAACTTTTATTATTACTTAAAAATGCCTTGTATTGGTCCATAAAAACATTGTGGTACACTTGTTTAATTTTCTAATACAACACTTACTTTACAATTTAATATTTCATGTAGCGTGTTTTTGGTGAAACGGAACGCAAACTCAAAACGCATCGCCCCTCGATAACGCCGGTAGTGACGTCAAATACCATGTGTCAAAGAAACACTTTTATTTGAAAAGTACTTAAAGTTTCACTAAGATTTTATTATAATATTGTTATTTCAATGTTTACTTGAATAAAGGACATGCAATTTGCCAAATTAATATATTAAGGGTAAAAAATTAGATGTAAACAAGGCAGATAGAGGTAAATGACGTCACATAACATGACATAAATGGCCGCGACAGTCACGGACGTTTGAACTGTCGTAGAAAATTGTAGGAGTTTAATTTATTTTTTGAGCGACAAGCAGTAGTTGAACTTTACTTTTAATTATTTTATTGGGTTGATAGTATTGTATTTTATTGATTTAAGTGAAGAAAAAAATACATGCATATTCCCTATTACCGCATGTATGAAGGATCATTTCTCGAGAACGGCTCGGCCGATTTGACTGGCTTTTTTTGTTATGTTCGTAATTTTCAGGACAAGGTTTGTATCAAAGACTTTTTTAGGAAACCCACCAGAAAAGTCGGAGTAATTTTGAATGAAAATGTAAATAGAACTTTCTTAATTTGTAAATTGCACCTTTGTGAAGCCAAGCGGTCTCTAGTTGGTCATAAATTGACGTCGGATATTCACCCCAGAATGAGTCATACATTTTGAATAAGTATTACTGCTAAATCATTTCACTTTAGCAGTAATACTTATTCATTTCTTAGATAATATAAAAGCACTCGATTCTACTTTTAATCAGTTTCTCTTTCTACTTAAGCCAACCGTAACAAAATTAATTGCTAGCCGCGTATTGACCGCTCCGGCGTATCGGATCGGCGCGGCGTATTGCTCACTGGCGTTTTAATTAACGCGATGACAACGGCGTACTGTTGCGTTCGTGTTTCGTATCGCCACAAATTGGCTGCCATTAAACATTTTTTGTTGTAATAATTTGCTGTGGCGTATTGGCCGATAAAACTGTGGCGTACTTACGGAATAATCGATTATTTATTTTATGCATGATGGAATAATGTAGATAATTATTCATTATTAGTGTAGAAGGGCAGATAGGCAGTCGCTCCATTTAAACTATTGGTATTCAGCTGCATCGGGTTAGACTGGAAGCCGACCCCAACATAGTTGAGAAAAGGCTAGGCACTTAGGCAGTGGTGATTATTAGCGTAGAAACTACATTTATATTTTTAGATGTATGTATTATCTTCAAATAGTGTAATAAAACCAGGCTACTAGGTACTATCACTAGATAAGAATTCACATTACAAAAAATAATATTTATTTCACCTTTTATGTTATTGTTGCAAAGAGATTTAAAAGACTTATAGAGCGAACATTGGGAATATTTTCATACAAAAATTTTGACCCCGAACATTTTCTATTTTGACTCACGAATGCTACCGGACAAGCGGGCGTATGACACTAGACAGAACGATTTGTTACTAAGTAGTAACAAGTATTAGATTATGATTTTCTTCGTCTTGTCCTGTCCATAGGTCGTAAATATTTGAATGTCTTTGTATTGTTGCAACATAATTATCTTGTCCAACACAAAAAAATAAGCCATTGAAGTTTTCCAAGAAGTACAGTCAACAGATCAATCATTCACACCGAAATAAATGAACGGGAATGCGGAAATGATATCATTAAAGATCTTCATACCTAAAGGAGTGTATCCGGAAATGCCTCTCAAAATAATACTAATGATACATTCAAATATTACTAAACAACAACTATTTCAATATACTTTGGGCTGATTTTTCCGACGTCAGATCATTTTATTTGCGAAATAAAATTGTCGTCTGACAAATTTTGAATGGAAAAATAGAAAGTATTAGAATTACTGTTTTAAGCTTTCACGGTTTACAACTAAACTTATACTGTCACTTACGGGATATCTTCCGTGAGCTCAAAATAATGAACAATCACGAAAGATATCCCGTAAGTAACAGTATACGTTTAGTATTAGAAATATCAGCTCTTAATTGACTATAAAGTTATCTGTAAGCACAATCCTGACACTTCACAAGTCATTATAATTACAAACTTATTACAAACCACTTAGCAATCTACTAGGCGCCATCATTGCCTTCATATACATATATGCCTACGATACTATGATGACCGTCATACACAAGTGATGCATCATATTTGTATGTAGGGCGTCGATATCTTGTTTATCTATGAGCTCTCTAACTGATATGAAAATGGTTTCCAATAATAAATATCACCATCGATTACTTACGTATTACTGAATGTTCTGATAGGTTGAAAAAAAAACTTTGGCCCAGAAGGTGATGGCGTGACGAGTTCTACTCCAGCTTAAAAGGGTTAGACTCAGATAGCTGATAAGAGACAAAAATGGAAAGAGGGAAGGGAGGACGTTGGCCTAAAGTGGAATACAACAGGCTGATAAAAAGGACCAATTTTCTTGCTCTTTGGCGGAATTCCAGAGGGTGGCAATTAGAATGTTGTCCACAGTGTAACTTGTGCTCCTACCCAGACCCGGTACTTGGGACTGGACATTTAGCAATTCATGACTACTTTTGTTAGCTTGGGTCTTACCTGTTTAAACAACTGTATGTGTTAATTAATAAAATAAATATTTGTTTTGTGGTCGAGAAAAGGACTCACACGAAGACAAAAGGAGTCAACCAAAGAATTTGTTACAGTTCCCTTATAAAGAACTTTTTTTTCATTATGAGAGGCATTCTTAATTAACAATGTATGGGTAAGGTACGTGTATGAAACACTGTCACATAGCACTTTTACAATTGTTGTAAATCTTTAGTTACAACATCAAAGTTTTCATTTGTTTCACAATTATTATTTTTTTGTTATCCTTTTTGAGTGTCCCACTGCTGGGCAAAGGCCTCCCTTTTCTCCTTCCAAACCTCTCTGTCAATAAAAATAATAATAAAAAAAAATAGTAAAAAATTTAAATAAAATAAATATGGACCAAACAATAGTAGGTACTCATAATTTATTTTCCGAATCCGCATATTATCATTAAAATTATGACACATTGCAATAAAATCGTACTAAAATCCAGGAAGCGACGCCTACCTATGACTCACAATAATAATTTGCATAGAGATACTATCAAAGGGCGCTAATGTGACTAATTCATATACTATAACGTCAACACAATCATCATTGTTATAACAATCAAGTCGCAGGTTCCCATAATATTCGATTCTAACTTTATAATATTTGCATTCCTGGTTAAGTATAGTGGGTGTTTATGAGCAGACAAATCGGTCTACAAGAAAGAGGGTAGACCGATTTGTCTGCTCATGTTCATAAACACCCACCCGCAATAACTTCAGTTTATCCGTGATCATGATGCTTGCAACAGCGCCGAAATATCGGGAACTCAACACAAACAGTAAACATGGTAAATATCCCGTTTCTAGAGTTAATGATAATGTTAGTGACTATGACAGTTTAAACGTATACAGGTACAGTGTTGGCATATGGCCAAGGTTTACATTCATACATACACCTTTCAAGCTTATTCCTTTTTACCATGGAGGCAGAAACAACAAGATGCCGCCTGCTACGATCCGTACATACTCCTGTCGCTTCGTCTTTATTCTTACACCAGGTCGTACCCGCACACTGGTTGCCAGTATCATCAGCATCAGCAAGAAGACCCGTGTCGGTGACCCGTGTGTGTAATCATATTTATTTCTGTAAATTGGTATTACAAAACACTTTTACAAGTCATCATGTTGTTTTAAAACTAGATGGGGCCGGTGTTTCGTACCTGACTACTCTGAGAAGAAACATCCGAAACAAACTCAGAGGTCACTGTCTCTTTTAAAGTCTAGACATTAATCAAGACATATGAGGACCATGCAGATTAATCTGCCTTGGTTCCCATAATATTCGATCCTTACTTATTATAACATTTGCATTCCTGTTCAAGAATAGGCAGTACTGGCCATAAGATCTTGTTGGCATTTGGCCAAGGCCTACGTTGGCTTAATAATGGGCGCTCATTAGTTAAGAGACAAGATGCTTCAGTTATGGTAAGTAATTTTCTGATGCGGAAGGCATTTAGGGCTGGCACAGTTATCTAATTCAGCTGAGGATCTGCATAAGAGATTATACATGATGGAAGTTTTATAGAAGGACTGGAAATATAATACGTTTAAATGCTTTTGCTTATACCGGCATCAGAATGAGATTATGGGCATCGGACACCGTTTGTATTGTTAATTAACAGTTAGAAGCTAAATAAGACGGCCACCGATGTTAAAAACGATGAAGTGACGGTCATCGCTGAATGGTTAAAAACCATACGTTGATGGAAAAAAGTGGCGAGCAATTTTCTGAGTCTATATGCAGCAATGGACTATTATCGACTGTTACTGATGGTGATAAAGGAGCTCGTGGATTAATAATAACAGCCGCTCGGGTCAATCTTCAGGTTAAGCCGCGCTTGACCGTCTGGTCCGTGAATGGGCAATTACATACCGAGTTTCCTCCGTGCCTCTGAAAGCACGTTAAGCCGTTGGTCCCGGCTGTCAATTGTAGATCTTTGACAGCCGTTATCGAAAGGGGCCCGAAAGTCCGACAACCAGTTTACCAAGAGGTATCGTATTACCCAGTACTAACTGGGTTGTGGGGGTCAGACAGGCAGTCGCTCCATGAAAAATACTGGTATTCAGCTGCATCCGGTTAGACTGCCGACCCCAACATAGTTGGGAAAAGACTAGGCAGATGATGACTTATGGTTATAATCTTATTTCAAAGCGACGGGCAACCAAAGAATTGTACTTTTTTTTAAAACTTTCACTTTTTTTGACATTGCAGCCTAGTTACCAAGGTTACCAGTATATCAGCCGCACCCAACGTTTCCCTACTAGTTTCACCTTTAAAAACAACACTATAGAGACAAGGATTTCCGTCAAGAGGTTCCCAGAAACTACCGGTCGTAGTAAAAGCGTAAACACTCGTTATCGTCATGACACATTTCTGAATATCGATAAGATAGGCGCGTCTCTATTAGCTACTTTACTTTGAATTTTGGTGATAAGTTCTGTTATCGAATGTTTAGAACTGTCAAATGTAGGTACAGCTATTTTGATTTTTTGTCCTACTTCATCGAATTCGTGCAGCAACCGAATTGCGTAACACATTTTTAAACAAACTCACTGCTATTCTATTGTTTTATAGTTTGAAAAATTCGTCTGCTCAGCAAAATAAATGTCAAAATAAAAGGCAACGCCATTGAAAGTTTTACGTTATTGCATGCACTTTACACTCCATCAGCGCATACACACACACACACACAGACACAAACACACATACAGGCACACTCCCACTCACAACACTATCAAGCACTTCATGTTTCCAATAATTGGGATTTGGTACTAATTAATCTTTTCTAGAAATTGTTTTTTGTTAATTTCTCTTTTTCTTTTTTCGCTACATTTTTGGTTACCTATGAGGCTATGACATACATGATAACTTGTTTAATGGAGAACACTGTCTCCCAAGTCACAGTTGAAAGCCTAATTTGGAAGCCAGGAGACCTATCTGTGGGACATAATGTTTGTATGTTGAATCGTAAGATGTCTGTAACAACGTTGTCACTGTGTTGAAATAAAGAATTCATTTATTTATTTGCTGTTACGTTATTTCTTACCCCGCAGGATAAAGAACCCAACAACTTTTAATTTCAACCTCAAGGGGTTATGTCCCTAGCGCTGTCGTACAGCTGAATAGACAAAGACCTTTGATGACTGGCAGATGATGACCAGCACATGGCAGCCCTGAAGTACAATTTATATTTGGAAATATGTAGATTATTATCTCTACATGCCAAGCTAATAAGTCCTTTGACCAATATAGCACTGCCATTTGTACAAAAGGACCAGTCACAGGGCAGTACCAATTCTCTTGGCCACAGATGATAAATCGAGATAAAATACAGTCTTCAGAAAAGATTCCATGAATTTCTCGTTTAAAAAGAAGTAAAATCTCGATATTAAAAAGACAGTAATTTGATTAATTGGATTACCAACCTTTTTTCCATCGCGAAACTTCACAGTACCCTCGATGATAGAATTGGCGGGACTCGAGTCCGCCATCTTGGATTGTAAACGTCACGTAATGCGACCGCAGCGCCAGCGTTGCGACATGATGAACTAACACATTTTTCACACTTTTTATTAATATTTATTATGAACTAAAACTATTTTGCCACCACTGTACACTGCCTTCACTTTAGATCTGCAACAAAGGAAAAGTTTGAATTAATTAAAAAGTAAATTATGTGCTTATGAGCGAGTTTTTTTTAATCAAGTAATTAATTGCCTGACTCAGATTAAAGGCTACCAACTTTCTAGAATATAAGTATGGAGAACATTTTTTTTCTAGAGTTAATAGCATTTGTCGATTTGGACTCATTATTGACTGATTGGCTAGAGGAGGCAAACACCGGGAGAGTTGGAAAGGAATGGTCCCCCATGGGCCTTTGCCCAGCAGTGGGACAGAATAGGCTGAAGAAAATAGCATTTAAAATTACATAGCCTTCAAGAGTGGCGCATTCTGGACACTCTGGCTTCCACGTTGCTTACTTGTCAATATTTTAACACAACCTATTTGAAGTCCTAAAAACAGAAGGCGTCGCGGTAGACTTCGTAGAAAACAAACGACCAGTCGTGCTTTACTCACAATAGCCCTGGATCGTAACAATGCCGAAAATAAGGACCAGATTTTCAAATATTTTTTGTAATAACAGTGGCAAAGTTGACCCGATTCTTGAACAAACAGTGTCACAATTTTATTGCGTATGTCACATTGCACATTGATACGAGAGCGAAGCCATTTTGTCAATTGACTGCACGGATTCAACAATAGACGATTTGCGAAAGAGCACCAATGCACCGTGAGAACTAAAATGTCCTAAGTGCTTGGCAAACTAATATGAGACTTAATTACAAGACAAATAAGCACACTTTTAAACAACTGATTACACTAGCTTGTAAATAAAGTCAAAGTTAACAATATTTATTTACAACCAAGGATGTAATTAATGTTATCAATTTGCTACTAAATGTTCCAGTCGGCCAAATTACTCGTGATAATAATAATTTCTGCCAAGTTATTTTAAACTTTATGACATTTAGATAAGATCTAAATACACTATGACGCAATAGCGGCTGACCTTCATGCGCCATTGGTCATGTCTAGATTTTTTGGCTCTGCCTAATTCTGAACGATTTTACGGTAAAAACCGCGTAATTGTTGAAATGGGTATAAAAAATTGCAAAGTGGCTGGATTTGATCGAAATTAATTGTTGGCTATTTCAGACTGACTTCGTTAGGTTTTGTGGGCCGACAAAAAATCTGGAGTGAGGAGAATCGTGTTAGGAAACATTCCCATGACAATCTGGGTTAGGTGTAACGAATATTATGTGAGGTGAGGTGTTTGAATTGGTGTCGAGGTCTACTTATAGCCTATTTTGAACTCTAAATGGACTGTTAAGAGTTGTGATATGAACATACTGAAAGCTGGAGGGAAAAAGAACGTTGGAGATGATTATAGTCAAACTGGTACAGACAAATTGCGTATGCGGCTACGGAAACGGACATCTTCTCCTCGGTCTGCCGCGACCCCGTCTAACTGTTTAATATTAGTTTATTTCATTATATCTCCATAATATGTGTTTTAGTATGTACCTATTTATGTTGACAAAATGGTATTTTTCTTATTTTTTTTTTTGTATCCTATCACAATGCTGCCCTATTTGACCCAAAGGTCGACTGGCAGAGAATGCCTTGTGGCATTAAGTCCGCCTATGTACCACTCTTGTACATGAAGTTTAAATAAATTAAAAAACTGCAGTTCGTAAGACCAACTTAAAAACTTCTAACAAACTTTCAAAATACACACATCTACCAAGGTTCCCAAGATATTGTGGACGTACTCAAAGCTCGAATATCCTAAGTAAGCTCTAACTTACAAGTTAGTTAAGTATTTCTAACTTAGCGACGCAAAGGTTTGACTTAACTTCAGTTACTTGGAGGACCGTTCCCGTCAAAGTTTTAACTTTGAATTATTTATTTCGGATTTATGCGGGTACCACTTTACATACTGAACTTTTAATTTCAGAGTTTGTACTGGTGTGAGCTGTGAGGGAGGGAGGTTCTGAGGAAGAGGTAATTTTGGTCCTTTGATACGAATAGCTTTTTTTTTTTTTTTACTGATGGGAAATCATCAAATGACTTCTCCCGCTCTGGGTGGAGTGGGAGGGAGTGTCAGACTCTTACTGACTAAAACCCATCCATGTTCCTTCATTGCCCTTTGTGTTCCAGGGCCACGGTATCTCTTTGGAACAGTCCCGCAGCCCATACGAATAGCTCTCTTTAGAATTCTGGGTGGACTAATTCTGTGATTCATTTCATTCAAGAAGAAATGTCTCGCCGACTTTAAATTGGGATAAAGGCAAGGGAATGATGATCACGCTTTCCTGGCGGATTGGTGACTGCAGTTAGGTAGTTTCTAACACAGAGGACGCACCTGCCCATCTCTTAAGATCCTCGTCTAATGGCTTAGTCTATTTTACGACCCCTCAGCATCATCTGCCTGGCCTTTCCCCAACTATGTTAGGGTCGGCTTCCAGTGTAACCTGATGCAGCTGAATACCAGTATTTTACCTGGAGCGACTGCCTTTCTGACCTCCACAACCCCATTTTACGACCCCTTTGGTGTATAATTTTGAAATCAGCTTCTTTTGTAAGTTATGTTTGTGTTTTATTTTTCTGGAAACACAAGGACCAAAATAGTAAAATCGCTTTGTTAAATATAAAAATAAGTTTTCAATCTTGAAAGGATATCGTGTAATCAAAACTTGGAATCTCACCAAGAAAAAATCCAACAAAAGGTAAAAATATTTCTTCAGTTTCCATTCCAATATCCCCGAGCTTTAGTACCCGTCGCCCAGAACTTACAGCTAAGTAGTTTTCATAAAAACTCAGATTGGAAAAAAACCTTGAAACCAAATCCATACTAATAATATAAATGCGAAAGTAACTCTGTCTGTCTGTTACCTTTTCAAGGCTAAACGGCTGAATGGATTTCGATAGAATTATCATTCAGGTAGATTATGAATTGAGTATATAGCATACTTTTTTCACGTCGACGCGAGCGAAACCGCGGGCAAAAGTTTGTGAATTAATTTAAGAAAAAAATACAGCAAAAGATTTGTTAGCTTACATGTTGCCTCAACTGAACCGTTTTAAGTTTGAAATTAAAAAAACTTTTTAGATTATCGACTGAGGGGGCGAAACAGAATACGTTTTTGGATGAAAAATGTCAAAATCTGTGTGATTTTAATGTAAAATTTGTTCAACTTGGGGTGAAAAGGGTGAATAATAATATTTTGTCTAGACGCACTAGCTGCAGTAAAAGGAAAACATAAATGCGATGTATCAGATTGGAATAAAATCAACTGCTCATTTTCCCCCAATAGTAGAAAAGATGTGAGGGAAAAGAAAACTATAAGACCTCTTTGAACTAAGTAAGCAAAATTTGTGGAGTTTAATTTTTTTTTGCACGGGAAACTAATGATTTTTCTTAAATAAAAGTAACCTAAGTTACTCTTTGTAACATCATCTATCTGCCAGTAAATTTGAAATTACAAACAGACACTTCAATTTTATTTATTTGTGTACATAAAGATATTGTAACTTCTGGTACGTAAAAGTATTTTAAATTAATGTTTTAATAACTGCCTCCGCAATTCTGCTCGCATGCACCAAAACGTTTTCTTTTTCTACAAATAATTTATTCAATACCCAAAAAGCCCCAAATAACCTTTTTCACACAACTTCTCTATTTCCCCAAATAAACACAAAATAGCCCCAAAAAGGGCGAGAAAAAATTAATCCACGTACGCCCTGGGGTACCTAAAATGCTACGGATTCAATAACATACACAAACGGGCCCCATGTGGACAATAAAATGTATTGCAGATGTGTACAGAATACAGGGGGATTTCCATCATTAATACACTTTTGTAAATATTGCTTTTATTGATTGTACGCTGGACGATACAGGGTGTTTTATAGGCAGTAAAAATTACGTAATGTTTATACAGTAGGTTTAATTACTGAAATTACAGATGGTAGGGCGGCCATGTGGTATTGGTGGAACTGTAAATGTGTCACTGGAGTAATGAGTGATTACGCGTGCCAGCGGTATTTTTTTTAGCTCTGGTTGAATAAAAACTGCTTCTTATTTGAATACTATTGCATATGCATAGCGTAGTTAGTAATGACTTTATTATTGCACGCAAAAAACGCGATTTGTGCGAAGAATTGCGAACACGGCCCGTTATGCTATGTAACAATACTATGTCATCACTTTAATTACACGCTGAGGACTGCTTTGACAACAGGAACTAAAAACAGAACATAGACATTAACTATTTCAAGTGCCATTCAAATGTTCGTGACTGAAGTGCAATATTATTGATGGTCGTTCGATATTTTATTTATGCAATCGTGCAATAGCCATAATATCAGGACTATCATACTAAACGTTTGAATATAACACAAGGCTATAATCTACATAGATACATAATAATAAAACAGCTTTCTACTGTCAGGGAAGTTGTAAAAAGACCAGCATTTGCGTGTATCACGCATTGAAGAGGGAAATAATTCGTGTTTATGGGATCGGGAACTCGAAATATGCTTGTAAAAACATAATAGATAGGTGCCCGTACATTTTGAAGTTAAACTGACAATACGTGCAGGAACAGATTAAAGCAATAAAATAAAAAAATGAAGAAGGAATGTTGTAAATGCGTGCAGTTTGAAAAAAAACAGAGTAGAAATTAAATCATGGTGTTTGATTCATAAGCGAATCGGTAATATAATTAAATTTAAAATTATTAATTAAAGTTTATTTATGTTTCTTTTTAAATCGTAGATAAATTAAGTGTGAAATAAAATCAACACGCTGTACATTAAATACTTTATTTATATTCGGCTAACATTTTCGGCAAAATTATGAATGTTTGCCCCAATATAATTTATTATAATATTAATTTCCCCCCTAATGTCTGTCCATTTAGATTTAGAAGTAGGGTAACGATGGCCAATTGCAGTTTATTATAATTTTATTTTTGTAGATCGTTTTTAGACTTTAAGGCTATATTATAAAGGCCATAATATGCTTCAAATCTAAGGCCACGTAATGTTGCTTATTATTAATGAGGTCTACAATTTGAAGGTTGTTGAATTTGAAGTAATAGCTGCTAGTCTTGAAATGGAAGTTTTAGAAGGTGTTGTAGTTATCTAGATCACACAAAATACTATCTATTTTAGTATTTAGTATACTACTAATATAATTCAAAACAAATCAACAAATTAAGGACACAATGGACCAATCTGTGAACACTTACCAACTTTTAAAATTGTTTTTCTCCTACTGTTCTGATTAAAATTTTATGTTGTTACGAACATAGTATTCTGGAACTCGTATTTTTCTGAAAAAGGTCCTATCTCCAAGTTGCAATCGTTATTTCTCGCGAAAATATCTTTTAAATTTAGGAAAGTGTATACATATTGGTGCTCGTGACTGTACACTGACATGACACAATAAGTTTGTTTGCCAATAGTTTGTTTCCAAAAACAATTTATGGTATATAGAGACATTCTCACAAAAAAAATACCTTTCAAACAAAAGATAGAAAGCTAATACCCGTGTATATTCTACAACACATAATTGGCGAGCCACCATTTTTTCTACATTTCAAAATTCGAACATCTGCTTCGCACAAGAGGCAAGAAATCTTTTTTTTTTATTCACAACGAGACACTGTTAACTTCGCACCCACTTTTGGGACAAAGATACTATTATACTAGAATGCTTCCTTGCAACTGTGCAAGCAGGCAGATGGTCAGGGTTGCCAGTGTTGTCACGCATCAGATACAGAATATAATGTTTTTTTTTTGTTGTGAGATATCGATTAATAGAGCGAGGTAATGTTGTGTTAATCGGGGTTTTTGCGAGTTCGGTTGTTGCAGTTGGCAGTAACGATAGCGATAAAATAAGATAAAACCGCTATGATTAGATATTGAGAAGATGTGTTGGCATGCTTTTTGATCACTTGCTAAGATGTGGTGATGGCAGATGGAGCAGAACTCTCACTGGCTGGTTACTAAGAGCCGTTGAAAGAAGTATAGGCAGATTAAAAAAAAACACATTGTTGATGACATTTAGAAGGTGGGTAAAACCTGGTCTACCATTGAAACTGATGATGAGAACGATTTTAAGGAAAACAAATACGGAAAAACCGCATCACCTATATAAAAATGTTTATTGCTGGCAAAATCTACAGTCAAGCATACCTATTATTCAAGTAGAAATTTAATAAAGTGCCTACCTAAATAATAAGCTTTCTACCTCAAAAGAACACAACATGTCTGACCTACACTACGAGTCTACGGCATAAAAGGCAATAGAAAAAAAAATCTCTATTTAATGCCACGTGGTATATTGTGCACGTTTGACTGACAGCCCTACAAAGGGCATAGTATCTGTTGTACTCAATACGGTCTCAGAGACCACCTGCCCGTCGCGTGGTCCCGATTATAATATTATTATTTAATTTAATAGAATTCGTTTCAAAACGATTTTCTTACAAAAGGGCCCTTGGGATACTTTATTTATTGACATTGTATTAGCATTTAGAGTTTTGGTTCAAGATACGTTTTGTGTTGGTTTGACACTTTGACAGTCAGACCGTAAATTGAGATATTTGGCTTAGGTATTTTATTTTAAATTAATGTGTACTGGACCATTTACCAAAATTTTTGTTAGAGATTTTTGTTTTTTGTTCTTGCCTGCCGGATCTTTAAAGACTTAAATAAACTAACCTAGTTTAAGCATTTATTTGACCAAAGGAATTCAAAATACAGGGGTATTTGAACCCTACTGGTTCTTTCATTCGCAGAGGGAACTATATGTCCCTCAAGGTGCAAAAAATAATATTCAGAAACCATCCCCACCCAAAAAAGTCACATAATACGATGTCCTAAATTATGATTTTGTAATCAAAAACCGAAAACCGTACAAAAACCTTACCGTCAACCATATGCCAACCTCAGCTCAAATTGTTCTGTGGTCAAGCTTAGAAACGTGTGGGGAAAATAGGACTTTATCTGTTCAATGTTAGGGTTGTGTTTTGATAAATAAGGTTTTGTCATTGGTGAGGTGATGAATTTGTATGTAATCTCTTAATGCTGGGTTCTCATCTGTGATGCCAGGTTTAATTAGAGGTGTGACTGCTTGGCGATTAGACTTTGACCTTGATATAAGCACATTTGTCTGGGCTTCTTTTTTTTGAAAATTCGACCATGATGTAGATAAAGAAATTGAGATGATCCTTCAAAGTGAAACAATTATAATTTATTTCAAGACAACCTTCCTAATCTATTACACAACCTGTTTAACAATTTAACCAAAAGCTGAGAAAAAAATGTGTTTTATGAGCGACTGTTATCTGACCTTAACTTAAAAGAATAGTCATCCATTCACAACCTCGAAACCAAACATAATATTATTCGATCCAGCTGTATAAAGCCATTAACCCAAACTCCATCACGAAATCCGTAAAACCATTTTTTTCGATCGCACGAAAATCAGACATCACTCCAACCAATCAGAATGCAATTTCGGAACCGTTACTACACTACTACAACCTAAGCGCAGTATTCTAGAACACCAATTAAAGCTCTGCGGCGGATAGCTGGCCGGACATTACCCGGACACTGTCCGGAATTAACCGGGTTAAGCCCACCAGCTCCTAGTTGCCGGATATTGAGTTTGGGATCTGTATTTGGAGTTATTAGTGCAGTGATTTGTGAGCTGATTGAGTTTAATGATTTGGGGATAGAGAAGAACATAGTCCAAGATTCATATAGATCTGCAAGAAGAGATCCATGTTGTTAAGATTAAAGAATAAGGATTTCTAGGTAATAAATCAATTAAAACAGTATAGGGTATCATCATCTGCTTAGCCTTTTCCCAAATATATTGGGGTCGGCTTCCAGTCTAACCGGATGAAGCTGAATACCAGTATTTTACATGGAGCGATTGCTATCTAACCTCCACAACCCAGTTAGTACTGGGTAATACGATACCCCTTGGTAAGACTGGTTGTCAGACTTTTTGGGCCACTGACTACCTTATGACTGTCAAAGATCTGCAAATGACACCCGGGGCCAAGGGCTTAACGTGCTTTCCGAGGCACGGAGGAAACTCGGTATGTAATGGGTGGTCACCCATCCACAGACCAACCTAGACAAGCCCGGATTAACCTAAAGGTCGACCCGAGTAATTGTTATTATTTAGCCACGAGCTCCACCAATTAAAACATTATAGAGTATCCCGTACACTAAATAAAATAGCAGTAAAAACGACATTATGTCAGAAATGCACGATCTCGCGTGAAATAACTGGTCTTTCGAAGCGCAAAATTTATCTCAGACGAGGAAAGATCCCAGTTTTTTCAAATGTCTTTAATTTCAATATCTCATACCAAACTCACAGGATTCGATGATGTTATTTCTTACATAAATAAATTAGCTTATACTAATCAAAAACCTAAGACGAAATTTGTGAGGTTTACACATCTTGGAGCCTTGATTAGGCTTCCCGAAGCCAAAGTAAAGGAAAAAAGCGATGATTCTCGGATCATTAAATTCCTTTGTTTACAGTATAATGCAATCTTTCCACTCCACAACGCTCAAGATCATTATTGCCCACAAAAACACAAAATATAATTTCGCCTTTTTGTTGTAATGACGTTTCGTATTGTCGGGCCGTATAATAACATTAAGTTGGCAATCCGCGTTACACCTCATTAACTGACAGACATTGCAGAAACATGTCTATGCTGGAGTTTGTGGTGAAATTCATAAGCATAAAGATCTGTCTTCCTTCCAACGGTAAAGTATCCGGATCGAAAGACCGTCGAAAATGCGACATGGAAGCTTAAAATTTACCGGAATCAGAATTATTCATTGTTTCGCATACATAATTAGTATTTTACATGTGAGAATTTTAAATAAAAATGGTAAGTGATAATAGAATAGATAAGTTAGGTGATCTCAAAATACTGTTTCTAATTTCCAAAAGTGTTTATGAAATATTGAAATACTTCTGAAATTGATGTCCACATTAACCAAGTTGTACTGGCCGCAAATACTAATACATTTATCAGTCATTTCCTTCAGCTGTCTTTTTTTCTTGAAACTGTTGTCGTCAGAAACGCTGGTCGCTTACGGAAGGCACCACACTGATGTTCGAAGCGCGATTTGGCAAGCGAGCCAAGCCACGGGAAAATTAGAGTGCATTATAATGGACACTGGCGTTTTAGCCTAGGTTTTGAACAATTAGCTATACTGTAATGTTAGGGAATTTCAAAGATATAAGATACTAGCTGTTGCCCGCGACCTCCATCCGCGTGAAATTATTATAAAAATTCTGTTTTCCCGGTGTTTGTTTGTAACATTTTTCATTAATGCTCAGCTCCTTTTGGTCGTAGCGTGATGTTATATGGCCTATAGCCTTCCTTGCGGAATGGGCTATCCAACATTAAAATAATTTTTCAATTCGAACCAGTAGTTCCTGAGATTAACGCGTTCAACCAAACAAACTCTTCAGCTATATAATATTAGTATAGATTATAGAGAGGGTATCAGAAGAAATGTCATATAGAAACTGATTCCATGTCTGAGGCTATTCCGCAAAATAGCATAATTTCCAAGTTTGACACGTTACACTTTTACTGACACCAAACACTTGGTTACTGCAAGTAGATTACGAAGTGGATCGCTTTGTCAAGAGTATATCGAAAGTCTTCAACCAGTGCGTCCTGCCTGTTATGACTTACGGGGCCGAAACGTGGACACTCACGGTACGGCTGGTTCATAAATTCAAGGTCGCTCAGCGAGCTATGGAACGCGCTATGCTTGGAGTTTCTCTGAGGGATCGCATCCGAAACGAGGTGATCCGGCAGAGAACCAGAGTTGTCGACATAGCTCACAGAATCAGCAAGCTGAAGTGGCAATGGGCCGGTCAAATTAGCCGTAGAACCGATGACCGTTGGGGTAAACGTGTTCTTGAGTGGAGACCGCGAATCGGCAAACGTAAGGTGGGCGCCCTCAGGCTCGGTGGAGTAAGGATCTTCGCAGGGTGGCTGGTAGCAACTGGATGAGAGTTGCTGAGAATCGAGGTCCAGCAGTGGACTGCTATGGGCTGATGATGATATCGAAAATGACTTTGGGGAATCATAAGTACTTCAGTGAAGGGCTAGGGGCAAAGAATGTTGTTATCAGCTGTTACTTCAAAATAAACTGGTATTGGTAGATAGCGTGGTTTTTGATAAGATTGTTTTAATGACGATTGTAATAATTTGAAGGAGTGCTTTGACATTTATCAAGATACTCAGCGTTTAAGTAGTTATTTTAAATAATTACAGTTTATCGGTCAGCAAATCGGTCGTTAGAAAAGTTGCCTGGAAATCTGGAAAATTATGGAACGACTGAAAGTGCTTTGTGCTTTTTTGATGCGAATTTGGACAGGACATGGTCTGTCGGGTCAAAAAGTTAGTTTAAAATATTCTACTTACTGGGCGAAAAGACTAAATTCTCCCAACTTTTTCATAAGATTTTATGGCATTGTGGGAAGTACAATATTTTAACTTTATTAATACCACAGTTTCACCCGCAAAGCACACGAATTTTCCTTAAAAAGGAGGAAGTTTTAAAAAACAAAAGAGAAAAACACCGAAAAAATTTAAACGAAAACTTTTAACCTTTCGCAACTTCAGCAATCTCTTAACGAGGTAATCATACAAAACGGCGCAGCAGTTTTGGAGATTGCGTGAAAAACACAAACTTTCCTACAAAAGTAATATTTGAGGTTGTTATTGTGTTACGGAGGCGATTTGGCAACTGCTCGGCACCCAATGGGCGTAGCTTAATGTTTTAATGTACAATAATCATTTTAAGTGCTTCGCAGTACGCTGTTTTTGTTCGCAATAAAAAAGATATTAATTTTATGTATTTTTTTACAGTTGGACTTTGTTTTTAGAGGTGTTGTAAAAGTGATGAATGTTTTAAATAAAAGGTGATGTGGAGTAAAGAAGCCTTTATATACTGAGCTGTGTAATACAATGTTATTCTTATGAGCTACTACATACACGCAAATACTTAGCAAACGTGCGTGTTCGTTATTCCAGATTAGAGGGGTTTTATTTTATCGAATCGTGATGTCATATGAATGAACAGCATTCAAGATCATCGTTACACCGTTTCTCAAAAATCAGGTGCAAGGAAAAATTAATGCCCACATTTCGTAAGTCATAATTCTTCTGCCCAATTATTTGGGGTCAGCGCAGCATCTGTTCTTCTTCCATACTTCTCTATTACTCGTCATCCCATCAGCAACCTCCTTTCTTGCCATATCATCCGTCGTAAGTTGCAACATTAAATTATCAAAAGGCAATATAAATAAATTCATGGTGTGTCTAAACACCATAATCGATTTAACACCACTAAACCATACTTTCATCATTCACAAATTGCTTGATTTAAACATGACAGTAGACATAGTATTTACTTACAGTAAGTCAACTAGGAACAAATGCTCGGAATCGGCTCACAACCATGCAAAGCATTTACACGTATACTAAGCATGCTTCAGGTAACAGGTTACCAGTAAGTCAGGGCTATCGCAACGAAAAACGTGTCAAGTATGTAGTGCAAGTGCAACCACTCATACAAATTACTAGATATCACAATCTTTGACTACCTACTTTGACGTCATAAGCCCTTTTTAGTAACTATACAAAAACTAGACCCTGTTTATGTTCTTTAAATATCTGGAATTAAGTTCTTGTAACTATGGTTGTTCAAGCAAATAAGCTTGCAGTGACAGTAGCCACGTTAAGCATAAAATGCTTAAATCGGGCACGCGAAGTAGCACTGGCTTTATCTATGTATATCTATATCTGTAAGTGCAAAATACCAAAAAGTTTAGTTCCCGAACACACGCGTTTAATTTCACAAAATCGTAACCCCTCCTTTTTGGCTTTGTCGTAGTCGGGTAAAAAGGCCCAAGTTGGCTTACTGGTTATCTTTACACTGTGTCTTAACCCTTCAATGCCGGTGTGACGACGGTTTTTAAAAACATGGCTCAACCAAAATTAGATGTTGACGCAACCGAAACTGATATGATAGGTTATGGCAAGTAATAGCATGGCTATGGATCACGACTTTTGATCGAGTTTAGTTTGAAATCGATTTAGTAATCGCAATAATAGTTGCGTGGCTAATTGATTCGTAACAAAATAACATAACATAACGCCTGCAATCCCCGAAGGGTTAGGCAAAGGCGTACCTAATAGTACACCCGCATTTCGCCAGTTATTTTTAAGTCCCATGTAATAGGGGGCGAGCCTATTGCCATCAACCGGGCACAAATCCAGACTGTTACTGAGAAATTCCTGATGGAAAAACCTAATAACACTTTGCCCGGCCTGGGAATCGAACCCACGACCTCATGCTCAGCAGTCGCGGTTGTGACCACTAGACAAATAAGGCAGTCTTCTTATTGATTCATTTGAAACTTAATTTTTTTTTGCCCAACAGGGCAAGAGTTTCAATTCCAACAGTACTATTAAGCCGTTGATTGAGGTATTGCTTTCTGATTGTAAAAACGGACATTAGTAAGATAATTATGTTACGTCCAGCCACTCTGAGATTTTTCTGTCTATGACAGTTAACCGCACGTCCGTCGCTCGTCGGTGGTAACACTTTGACCTAGAGCTGGCTTAGCTTGATACGGGAGTTTCAATAGGAGGCCAGCTTATACTGGTTTAGTTACCACTGAAGTGCGGATTACTGTACGGCAGTACGATATTTTATAAACGCCTTTACTATGTCCAATAACGGCAGAAAAAAATGAGCAAGCATAAATTAATTAAAGAATTTGAATATCATCGTGAAGATTTTTTCGCTACTTGTTTGATTTTCGTATCAGAAACATGCCTAAATCATCAATAGATCATAAATGTAAATAAACATAATAATGATACACCTGTTGATATGATAAATTCTCTCAGAGCATTCTGACCTTAATGAATATATAATGAAAGCTAAGAAACGCATGTTTTTTGTGCTACTCTCTCCGGTACATGGTCATTATGTTCATTGTAACTAATAACTAAATGTAGGCAACTATCGCTTCTGTACAAAGGCTTAATAGATAGCTTGTTTTCTAATATTTAATAGTTATTGACAGTATTGGTGAGTTTGAGAAATTAATGTTTTTAATTTATCGTCGAAGAGAGTTTAATGAATGACGATTTGTTTTAAAGATGGCGTTTTAAGTTCAGAGGCAGTTGATGGGTTGAGAATTAAGATTTAAGTTTGATTTTTTTATTTTATTGTGCGAGGAATTATTATTTCAGTAATAAGATTAATTTCTTATCTAACTACATACATTATTAATTAAAAACTATTAAATAAACTAATGACAAACTATAAAAAGGCATTGAAAATCTCCTCCTCAACGCTGTCAGCTGGTAATGTGACCAAGAGACTGGCAGCGTTGCTTCTGCTACGATGTATGGCAACACTTAGCCTGGCCAAAGTAAAAGCCAGCCCTTGGGCCACGGGAAGCGTCAACTAGGCGTTTCGAAATTTCCTTAAACAGGCTATGAGCACTCGGACCCCAGGGCCCCAGAGTTTCAACCCCAAACGACTCGAAAATATAGTATAGAAATAGAACATAGATTAGCTAATTAAATTACAATTATGATCATTATTACATAGAATGGGAACTGAGTAAAAAAACTGGAATCTTTAACGAGAACTTTTTCAATTGCTCTCGAGATCTCAGTAGGTATGTGAAAGTAGTATAACAAGATGAGCCTATGAGTCAATCAGTCAATAGCTACATTTCTCTATCCTTCCTGCTGACACCCAGTAGGCCAAGGCAGTGACATTCTATCAGCGATAAATATGATGGAACTCTCAAAAATTACAGTTTTGACATAAGCTATCGAAAAGCTTACGTCAATCCAATCGAATGTAGTACATACTTCAAACAAACTTATCCGTGCAGGCGGGAAAATCATCTGCCTAGCCTTTTATATTGGGGTCGGCAACCAGTCTAACCGGATGCAGCTGAATACCAGTATTTTACATGGAGCGACTGCCTATCTGACCTCCACAACCCAGTTAGTACTGGGTAATACCATACCCCTTGGTAAGACTAGTTGTCAGACTTTTTGGGCCAATGACTACCTAACGACTGTCAAAGATCTACAAATGACACCCAGGACCAACGGCTTAACACGCTTTCCAAGGCACGGAGGAAACTCGATATGTAATGGGTGGTCAACCATTCACAGACCAACCTAGGCAATCGGCATAACCTAAAGATCGACCCGAGTGGCTATTATTACTAAGCCACGACCTACTCTAAACAGTGACATTCTATCACCGATGAATATGATGGAAATCTCAAAAATGGCATTTTTGACATAAGCTATCGAAAAGCTTACGTCAATCCTATCGAATGTAGTACAAACTTCAACCAACTTATTTGTGCGGGCGGGTAAACAGAACTAAAATAAAGGTACCAAGTTTGACACATCGATGCATTTTTGTCTTGACAAGCAGCGCTACCTTGAACTGCACACTTCCAGTAGCTAGAATTCTTGAAATACTAAAGCGATAGCTACTTGATCCAGGCCTCCTCTTCAATCTATAATCTTAGTTTACTGACATTTAATAAAAAAATAAATAATAATAGTTCTGAACTTGACTATTAACATTGTAGGAACTATTAAATAAAGCAAAAACTTGATAAACCTGATCATCTCGCTGCTGTAATATTATATCGACATGAGGCATCACGTAAGAGGTAATAAGCTCCCACGGCAGGTGAAGGGCTATTTAGTTTTATGAAGTCAAATTATAATTATCATGTACTTATAAAGTAGCTTAATACGTAGTCTACATGTACGGCCCATCCTGGACAGCCAGCCCCGTTTACCATCTGGCATGTCATCATCTGCCCAGCCTTTTCCCAACTATGTTGGGGTCGGCTTCTAGTCTAACTGGATGCAGCTGAATACCAGTATTTTACGTGAAGCGACTGCCTATCTGACCTTCACAACCCAGTCAGTACTAGGTAATACGATACCGCTTGGTAAGACTGGTTGTCAGACTTTCGGGTCACTGACTTCCTGCAGCGACTGTCAAACATCTGCAAATGACACCCGGGACCAACGGCGCAATGTGGCACGGAGAAATCTCGGTATGTAATGGTCACCTATCCACAGACCAACCTAGGCAAGCGCGGCTTAACATGAAGATCCGAGCTCCTCCGTCCAATACCGTCTTGCATATAAAAGCCTAGATAGGACTGGGTCGTAATAAACTACCCAGTGCTTGTTGGTGGACGTCGCACGTCTTCGAATTTTTGGTTCTAGGACATGCTGGCTTGCTCACTATGTTTTTTGAGAGCAGTGGTGACTAATATCTTTACCAAAACTAGCTTGAGCTATATCTGCCTACCGTTCGTTTTCCTTAAACGACATTTTAATTATGTACAATCCAATATGTTAATTTGATTGTTTTAATAAAATAATAAGTTTCTACTTAGTGATTAGTGACACATATGAGGAAGATTCTATTCAAAATCATCATCATCATCTGCCTAGCCTTTTCTCAACTATATTGGGGTCGGCTTCCAGTCTAACCGGATTCAGCTGAATACCAGCATTTTACATGGAGCGACTGCCTATCTGACCTCCACAACCCAGTTAGTACTGGGTAATACGATACCCCTTGGTAAGACTGGTTGACAGACTTTTTGGGCCACTGACTATCTAACGACTGCCAAAGATCTACAAATGACACCCGGGACCAACGGCTTAACGTGCTCTCCGAGGCACGGAGGAAACTCGGTATGTAATGGGTAGTCACCCATCCACAGACCAACCTAGGCAAGCACGGCCTAACCTAAAGATCGACCCGAGCGGCTGTTATTATTAAGCCACGAGCTCCTCTTCTCAAAATCATTCAAACAAAAAATGCGAATATAAAATAAACCAGTTTCCTCAAATCCTCACTTAGCCGGTTATACCATTAAATCTTGAGCTAGATTATCAGAATTAACACATGAATCCTAATAACTCATGCTTAATCAGTAATTATGACGTCAGTTTCACGATTGATATGTTTATGTCAGTATAGTCTAGTAAGTGAGATGGATGTCCCAGGTTCAGGCTCGGCTATTGACATCACGCATGTATTGATTGATGGAGATGAGGATTGAAAGTGTTATGATGATGATTTGGCAGAATTATAATAGGATAGTAATATGAAGTACGTTCATCATCTGCCTAGCCTTTTGGGGTCAACTTCCAGTCTAACCGGATGCAGCTGAATACTAGTATTTTAAATGGAGCGACTGCCTATCTGATCTCCGCAAACTAGTTTTTACTGTATAGTACCATACCCCTTGGTAAGACTGGTTGTCATACTTTTCGGGCCACTGAGTACCTGTAACGACTGTCAAAGATCTACAAATGACAGCCGGGACCACGGAGGAAACACAATAACCTAAAGATCGACCCGAGCGGCTGTTATTATTTAGCCACGAGCTCCTCTACGTTACAATTCATGACCATTTTATTTAAGAATTTTAACGTCATTATTATTCTATTATGATTCTGCTAAAGGGGCCAATAGAGGCCCCCTGGTAAAAGTAATGGCTCTAAAAGAAAATTCCGACTTTAACTGCATTACAAGTATGTACAATCAACCGCACATTGGTAACAATTTGACATCGACAAAGCGCCTTTAAGTCGTAGCAGTTAGGGTGTTTTTCGCTACTATAACCACTCATGTGATTGTACGAGTAGCATAAAGGGTGGAAAAAGACCCTTAACGAAGCCGAAAGGCACTTGTTCTCCCCATCAATACGATCATTTTTTTGTTATAGACCATACCTGGGAACCTTCTAGTTACGGAGATATTCGGGGTCAAAGTTCCAACTTTTTCACAAGTTTTTTTTTTAAATACATGTTTTTAAAGTAACATTTTTACTTTAAACACCTCCACGATCCCCGTACTATTCAATCCATCCATCAGCACAATGTTCTGAGTGCGTTAAATTGAGTCCTACCGTAAAACGTGATTTTTCACCCCAAAAAAAAAGTTGTTTCCCAGCAAAATTTTTTGCGTAAAGTTACTAAGTTTGATGTAGAGAATGCTTGGTTGACGGCTTCGTGAAGGGTCCGTTTACACCCTGTATATATCTCTAACTTTCCCAGGAAATAAACCTGTGGTAATGCCTCATGCCTCATAGTTAATTTACGTTTAACACCGTCAAAGTTAACTGTAGTCACAGATTGCCAGTTAACCGGTTAGCTCTGACCAGGTGTAAAGGTTTTTTGCAATAAACTCGACACGAGGGCACACCTGCTGGAGTTTTTATGGCAGCAGGTGGACTGTAGGATTTGATGTTTTCATGTTTTTGTTTCAAGAATTTTATAGCTTCGTACGTGTCTTGAATGTTATTGGGATTTTTATAGGGTTGGTAATATGGGGTTGTCATTTACCTCGTCAAGAGAGTGTCTTCGGATACCTACAGCTTTTTTTTGTTAAAATGTTGATACTTACCAGTCTGCTTTTTTTACAAGACCGGACTGCTAAACATGAGGTCCTGGGTTCAATTCCCAGGTCGGGCAAAGTGTTATTGGGTTTTTCTATCAGAAGTTTCTCAGTAGCAGCCACGGAGTCTGGATTTGCGCCCGGTTGATGGCAATAGGCTCGGCCCCTATTACATGGGACTTAAAAAAACTGGCGAAATGTGAGTATACCATTAGGTACACATCTGCCTAACCATTCGGGGATTACCGGCGTGATGTTATGTTATGTTATATCGACACATCTTATTTTTCAGTTATGGCGTGAAATCAAATAAAATTACGGTGGTTCACTTATTTGTTGTTGTTGAAGATTCAAATTGGCTAAGTTAAAGAGTACCACCAATATGTAAACACTGAACAACCCTTTAAAGTGTTTTTCTGGTTAAAATTTCACGTTGTTACGAACATAGTACTTTGGAAACTCATATTTTTATGAAAAAGATCTTATCACCAAGTTACAATTTACGTTATTTCTCGCGAAAATGACTTTTTAAATTTAGGAAAGTGTATGTACATATTGGTGCTCGTGACTGTACTAATCCCACTTATAATTAAGTACCTAACTATTTCCACAGGTAGGCGAAGTTAGGTGAATACTAGGTATCCATAAAATAAGAAAAGGTATCATAGTAAGTCTATGAAAATGACTCAATTTCCTCTACAATCCCTAACCTAAATAAGCACTTATTTACCTTATTCTATATACTTAACATAATTTCCTAGGAATATGATTTACATTTGCCCTCAAACCTGAATCCGCTGGGGCCATATAATTTAACTTAATCGGATTTGAACCCCCGACCTTCTTATCTGACCCGAACATCTTAACCTCAGGCCTCCTTACAGTAAACATATTCTGAATCTGATAAATAAATAAGAAATTAATGAATACTAATATGTTTGGTCTGGTCTTCCAAAAACAGTTTGTTTTTCTTACAACAATGGAAGGATCTTGGATCATCTTTAGGAGCACCCCGGGAAACCATCTCGGCAACCATCTTGCAGACCTTACAACAATGCTGCTTCAACAATGATGCTTCCATCTTTAGGAGCACCCCGAGAAACCAGCTCAGAAACTTTTTGCAGTACTGGCTACTTACTGGCGTAAAGATACTTAAAAGCTTAGCTGAGGAGGACATTAAGCCAGGTGAAGAGATAACAGGTGGAGAAAACCTCTGACCGAGTGGCGTCCAAGGATTAGAAAATGAAGTGCTGGTCGTCCAAAAGTAAATGAGTGACTACATGAATATTGGTAGTAAGACCAAAAGTCGAACTTAAGCATCCGGGGCTGCGGGACTGTTCGAAAGAGATACCGCGGCCCTGGAACACAAAGGGCAATGAAGGAACATGGATGGGTTTTAGTCAGTAAGAGTCTGACACTCCCTCCCACTCCACCCAGAGCGGGAGAAGTCATTTGATGATTACCCATCCGTAAAAAAAAAAAAAAAAAGTGCTGGTCGTGGGGCGGCAAGATGGGCAGACAACATTGTTGCCATCGTAGTGAAAACCTGGATGAGGCAGACACAGGAACGTGGAAATTGGTAGAAACGCAAAGACAAGTCTAAACCTAAGAGTGGGCGAAGTCAGTTTGTGGACAATGATTAACATCATCATAATAAACAAATAGGTGGTTTGAAATGCAAAGATGACGTCATCAAAGGCATTAAAGTCGTCGCAAGATGCCTAAAAGCGATATTTTAATGTTTTTTCCTGGTTTTGTGCTGCGAATATTTTAGGCCTTCTGAGAAACTTTTTGATTTAAAACCAAGGCTATACCTACGCGGAAATTTTAAGTAGACTATTGTATAATGCCTTGTATTGGAATTAATGGTCGGAAAAAACTGGGTGCTGCTAGGGTCAATCTTAGGGTCAAGACGTCTTCATTGCAAGTTAGTTACTTTATAACTTTATGATTATATAGCTGTATTCTCTTGAAAGAATGTTGTGTACACCTATAATTGGTACCTACATAAGAACCCTAACCTGTATACTTTTATTGTTAAATATAAAATGTATGTACTGTTGGCGTACCTATTTTAAATAAATAAATAAAAGTTAGGCTGCTTATACAATGGTAACTTGGAAGCCATTGGTTCGGTTTTTAGGTCATTCAAATGCAATAATGGACTGTTTTTATTTAAGACTGCGTGTTTCCTTGAGGAAAAATCTCATGATTACTAACTCGGGTTCCTTTCACGGATTTATACAACCACTTAATCTACGATGGCAGACAGCAGCCGCAGTTAATGTGGGGTAGACAAATGACATATGGCCAGACACAGCAGTGGCGAAGGTTCCATAAAACTCGATTCCTTACGGCTTCTCTTTGAAAACGGGCACAATGAGTATTCTATAGACAAATAATAAAATCACATTAAAGATATGTACTCCGGCTTACCTCTAAAAAAAAATTAACCCTTCGCTACTGGTACACAGTAAATAAGTAATCATCATCTGCCTAGCCTTTCCCCAACTATGTTAGGGTCGGCTTATAGTCTACCCTATATACCAGTATGTTACATGGAGCGCCTGCCTATCTGACCTCCACAACCCAGTTGGTTCAGTAAATAAGTAACACATGACATAATTGACAGCACGGTTGGCGCAGTGGCTGAGCGATTGACAGCTGCGCTGCATGTCGCGGGTTCGATCCCCGCACGGAGTTGTTCCGGGTCTGGCTGTTTATGTGAGTTTAAATGTTTGTAAACGCACCCACATCGAGTGGGGTCAACGTTTTAAAAAAAAAATGTCTTCGGTAATAACTGACCGGCTACTTTAATCAGTAGCAGTAACAAGAACACTATCATCATCAATCGCTGATTAACTTTGATTAGCACAAGATTGACCAATCTCGATCACTTTCGATTTTTTCCACCAATTATGATTGAGATACGTCTGACTTGCGCGGGCGCAGTTACGTGAAGTTATGTGAAAGTGAAGTATTTCATGTTCTACTGACAATTAAATGATAAAATGACACGTTTCGGTATTTTATTTATTTATGTTTGTGGTTTTTTTATGGCTCTGCCGCCACTTATGGCCGTTTTCACGAACGCTTAGTGACACCTAAATAAATGCGTTTTGTTTGATTTGCAACGCTAGGCTCAGCACGGAAAATAATATTTAGGGAGTCATTTAGGGGCCGCCTATTGTTGGTGTAAATGGGCATTCACGTTAATAGAGTAATCAGAAACGTTCATCTTCGCGAAGAATGGAATTGGTAAACAGTTTCGCAGATAACTTAAATGCGTTGAGAAAGATTTAATTACTATGGCCGATTTCGATCGGTTATATACAATGTTCGCTTCAAAACAACTTAATATGGAACTTTTCAGTGAAATCGACTTACTTGCAACTCGATTTATGTTGTTATCGGTTTTAATAACATTATTTTAAGTTAAGGATCAGCAAGTTAATTTTCAGTTTAAGGACCCCATAGTCTGTTTATTTAATAGGTACTAACTATTACCTCCGCGTTGACCGGGTGGAGGAGCCCGTGGAAATTCTCCAGGGGAACGTAACACGGATAAAAAGTATCCTATCCCCGGAAGTGCTAACCAGCACGCATAGCATGACCACCGTAGAAACGGATTTTGTCGACGGAAGAATCGACAAAAGGTCAGATTTCTGTTGTCGATTCTGCCATCGACAAAATCCGTTTCTACGGTGGTCATGCTACCCGTGCAGGTCTGCCAGATCATCAATATCCGTACAGCGATTAAGACGTGAAAAGATAACAAACATACACCGCAACTGTGGCATTTATAATAAGTACAAAATTTTCCGTACGAAACATTCTCAAAGACTAATTAAAAGCCCCGTTTCTTGTAACCAAATGTCACATTTCCGTTGTATATACGAGTAAAATTACACATACAATTTGCATAGTACCTACCAACCTGCTATTCATACCACCTGTTGGTATTTGAACAGGTCTGAAGGCACCAGCCCACCAAGGCCACCATGTATTGACTTAGGACCGCCAAGACATGGCTGGTGGAGTATTAATAGTATTTGAGCATAACTTAACGGGTTTTGCTTTAGTTGCCTGGATTTTCGTGTACAGGTGTGTTATGATATTTATGGTAAAGTTCTGCCTAATTATTAGGGAAATTATGGCCTCGGAAAGCACGTTAAGCCGATGGTCCTGGCTGTCATTTGTATATCTTTGACAGTCGTTACAGGTAGTCAGTGGCCCGAAATTCCGACTACCAGTTTTACAAAGGGATATCGTATTATCCAGTACTAACTGGGTTGTAGAGGTCAGATAGGCAGTCACTCCATGTAAAATACTGGTATTCAGTTACATCCGGTTAGATTGGAAGTCGACCCTAATATAGTTGGGAAAAGGCTAGGCAGATGATGAAGCCTTAGAAAATGGGTAAGTAACTAAGTACCGAATTAATATTAACTCGAATCCATGGCAAAATAAACTTTTCTTTAATCATAGAAAAGGAATTAATTCTCTGTTTGCTGATTAGCCGTTTGTGATCTTAGAATATCAGACTTTAAAATCTAGGGTTTCTTATGAGGCTGTGCCTTCGGTGTTAGTTTTGTTGAATTCAATACTACGGAAGCTGAAGGTGGTCAAATATTTTCAGTTCAGTACTAATCCACCTAGGTGGAGCGATATTATAAAGAAAGATAGGTACGCTACGTTCATACTGAGCGGCGTTCAGATATCGATAATACGGAACGTATGATAGAGAAAGAGATAGCTATTGCACTTGAAGTACTTAAATTACGACAATTGTCTGAATTTATCTGCAACAATTTGCACGCGCTAGTACGGTATCTACCTCTTTTTATTTAAATAATATCATTGCCTGTATAAATGCTTCTCTTGTAGGACAACAAAAGGCAAACCAGTCTAGGGAGAAAATTAAATGAATTATAAACGTAGTAGTCAAAAACAGTAACAGCACCGCTTCATTGAAGGGGTATCCGGCACAACTGTTCAATTCCTTCCATAAATATTGTACTACACAAGTAACACAAGGTAGCCAATAAAAGCAAATACGATCGCGTCGCATACAGTCACGGCACACATGATCAAACACAGCAACGCCATGTTTTATTTACTTAAACATTCAAGCCCAAGATTCGGGAAACGGCGATATTTCTCCCATGTGAATTTTGTTACACAACAACCAACTTTGAACTTCATCTCAATGTGCTAAAGTTTCCTTTCCAATAGCCGTGTTACCTTAGGAGAAATTTAGACCAGTCAATTGAGAAGCTACTTTATTTTGATTTTGGTAAGGTTTTGTTTTACTTTGGGAGGGGTCTTCTGGTTTTTGTGCATACCCATTAGTCGAGGCGTGAGGGAGTTATTTCGGTGTCACATTGCTGTTTCGTTTCTAATAATTATCAAGTTAATTATAGTTTTTCGATCGTTTTTGAATTTGGGTGTCTCTAAACGACCTTCGAGGGGCGTTGGCTAAATATGGAAGCATTGTTGTCGTTGTGTTCCTTTAAAACAGTCAAAAACGAAATATATAGATAGGTACTTTGTTTTCTTTCTGTCTGCCTCTGTTCTGGGTTCGATTCCCGGGTCGGGCAAAGTGTTATTGAGTTTTTCCATCAGAAATTTCTCAGTACCAGTCACGGAATCTGGATTTGCGCCCATTTGATGGCAATAGGCTTGCCTCCTATTATATAGGACTAAGACATACAATTAGGTGCACCGCTGCCTAACCCTTCGGAGATTACAGGAGCGATATTATGTTTATGTAAGGGATCAACAATAAAACTACATTAAAACTTTTCCTGACCAGGAAATTGTCCCATTAATGTAAGTAATAATTCACGCCTAACTAAATTCCATTGTCACCAACTTAGATTCGAATCCGTATACGACAGGCTGTGACAAATTATATCTTTGTAACTCAGTTCCGGGAGCCTAGGTATCTAGACCTAGCCTTCACTTTTGATAGATTCAAGATAATAGTTAGATAGACTGACATTTTAGTTTATAATGTTCTAGTTTACCTTGCCTGGATTTAGTTAAGAAGTTGGCGTGTGTTGAATATCAAATAGATTGATAGTGTCAGAGTGGTAATTAAACTGATTGGTAAGGAGTGTGGAGAGGCCTCTCTGGGCGTAAGTATAAGAATGGTCCCTCGTTAGTCTAGTGGTTGCAATTGCGACTGCTGAGCATGAGGTCCTGGGTTCGATTCCGGGGGTCGGGCAAATTGTTATTGGGTTTTTCTTTCAGGAATTGCTCAGTAGTAGCCACGGAGTCTGGATTTGAGCCCAGTTGACAGCAATAGGCTAACCCCCTATTAAAAGAGATCTGTGGGTCTACTATTAGATACAACTCTGCCTAACCCTTCGGTGATTACAGGCGTGATGTTATGTTATGTTGTATGTTAGAAGAATAAAGGATGAGATATGTCTAGGAGTCTTAGGAAAAGTACAATCTGAAGTCACAATACATAGAGTTTCAAATAAAAAACGAAGAACCTAAAAGAGAAAGAGGCGTGGTACAAGACGAAAGAGATCGAAGAAGAAGAGATAATCCACTAGACGGAGAATTTATGTTTACAAACTGCATGTTCTTGAAAAAAAAACCAAAGTAATTCTACAATGTTGTTGCTGGTATTTAAAGTTTTTGATTTTTGATCTCACTCAAAATTGTTTTCAACTTAAAACGTCAAAATAATGAATCAGCCAGCTATCAATCTACATCAAAACTACATTCGTCCAAAAAAGAAAATGATAAAATTACCTGGAACTATCAACAACAGCCAAGGTCCATTGAAGGATTATGACATCACAGTTCCTACAACTGAATAAGAAATACTTGAGGACTTAGACCTCAGGTAGAATTCAAAGGACTTGGTGACGTAACCCTGTCCTCAGAAGGACATATTATGACATGTCTTATTATATATTTCCTATTCTAAAGCTGTTGAATATGTTTATGGTTTTATGGTAATTGAGAGATTGTTATTGCCTTGTCGACTTGGTATTGTATGTGTTTAAGCTTTATTCTGGGAAGTTATGGTTTCTTTGCAATGGTGACTGGTGGCTGTTGTGTTCTGATGGGTTCCAGCCGTTCCAGGAGATTAGATCGGTTGAGTCTGAAGTGGTTTGCGAAGATATTATGATGATTTGTGTTGTTAAGGCGACCCTGGAGTTTTAGCAAATTAGTTTTTCTTGGATAAATACCAAATAATTCAGTTTTATCACCAATTTAGGTTAGAGAAGAAAGTAAAAGTACTAAATTGTCACCTTTTGTAACCTATGTGTCATAATTTAATTTTAGCAGTGGTGTGACCGCTGACTGCCAAGTCATAGGTCTCAAGTTCAAACCCAAGACACGCACCTCTGATTTTTCGTGTATTGTGCAATTATCACTTGCTTCGGTGAAGAAAAGCATCGTGACGAAACCAGCATGCCTGAGAGATATTTCTCGACGGCATGTAAAGCCAAGTCAGAGGCCCATGGACGGCATAAAAACTCTGACACCAGGTCAGGCCCTAACCACACACTCCAGAAAGAAGACGAATTTAGTATTGATTGATTAATTTATGAAAACAGCCGAGTATTTGACATGAATTTGCAGCAAAGAATTCATGGTGCATTCTGAAAGTGTATTGTTGGTATTAATGAATGGCAAGTCTGTAAGATTTGATACGATTCGATTGATAAAAGACCTTGAAGCAGTACTTCCACCAGCCAGGAAGAACTGCAAGTACCAAATGTAAATAAATCCTTTAACTTAGTACAAAGATGTTGAAGTGACACGCCTATAATGAGCTCACGACCAGTTTCTTTAACTTTCATTCGTGATGCCGCTAATGAGGCATTAGGCATTGCCAGCCTTTTGAGTTGAGTGAAGCCTAATAGGCCCCTTGAATTGCAAGATGGAAATGGAGAAAATAAGTCTATCAAGAAGTTTCCTTACTTGTGCTTTTGCTTAGATTTCGGCACTTGTTTAGTAATGTTAATTGCTTGGAATACTATTGTATAGAATGAAGTTCTTCTAACTTAACAAAAGGATGTGTTGCTGCAAATTTTGTTGCATTTGTTCTTCACAGTTAACGCTAGTAAGTGCTAAAAAATGGTAGTTTTAATTGGGACATTATTTTATGTAATTTTGACATTGAACACGTGTTTATTTTCAGCCTAATTTTAATAGGTATTTATGATTTTGGGTAATTTCTGAAAAATTTAAATCACGCATAGTTGAAACCGTGGTGTGAAAGAACTTAATAATCTAAACTTAGGTTAGCGAGGAGCGATATCAAATGTTCCTATCATAATGATGTTAGCTTTAATTAACATTATTATGAAACACGTGTTCGCGGGGCGTTTGAGTGGGAGTCAGAGTGTCAGACTACCAATCTATTTTTAACCCGTAATTAATGTCCTATTTAAAGAAATGACATTATTTTGTTAATAACATAAAATTGTAGAATTTAAAACAAACTTTTAATTTGTATTCAAAATCGTCTTCATATTTTTTTACCTTTTTGTCATCATAGTCATTCCAAGGGGCCGTCCATAAATTACGTCACACGTTAAGTGGGGGGCGAGGGGGTCGACGAAGTGTGACAAGGGGTGGGAGGGCTACTAAATTTAGTGACGTCACATTTCAAAATCTAACATGTGTTAGTATTAAAACATGAAATTTGAACTATTAACGAAAAACTTAAAAATATTACCAACTTTCATCTGTTTGAACATGTAAATTTTGTAAAATATGTGACGGCACACTAGGGAGGGGGGAGTCTCACAAAAGTGACCAGCTGTGACAAGGACGGGGGGGTCAAAAATCATGAAATTCGTGTGACGTAATTTATGGATGGCCCCCAACGACCATGATGACCTACCGCCGAGTATAGGGTTCCTCCTTTTTTGTATCATACTCTCCTGGTATGCGCGAGTCTCAACTACATCTTAACTTTATGCAGGCACTCATTACATAACTGACAAAGAGATCAAATACATAACGACTATGTACAAGATAGACAAGTGAAGCCGCGAGCAACAAACAGTACTAAAATCTAATAGTTTCTCATTACAGTAATATTGCCAATCAATCAGCAACAGTTGCTCAATATCGACTTTATCAATCAGTTACATAATAATACATATTATATACTAGGATCACATCCGGGTCCGTTTGTAGTAAGTAAGTACTTAATTATATTTGGTAATTATTCGTGTATTGTGAATGAATATTAGTATTACAGGGTCGGTGATTCAACTTTACATTGGTTTTTAAATGAATGGATACAAAGTCTAGGTAGACTGTAGTTCAGGCAGGAAAATAATATATATACAAATTAGATTAGGGATTAAGTCAGATCAAGACCCTCGCAATCACAGGCATACAATGGTCAAAGGTTGTATTGTTATGCTTAGTCGCAAATAGCTCGTAATCGTGTTAGCTCGTGGCTAAATAATAACAGCCGCTCGGGTCGATCTTTAGGCTAAGCCGTGCTTGCCGAGGTTGGTCTGTGGATGGGTGACCGCCCATTACATCCCGAGTTTCCTCCGTGCCTCGGAAAGCACGTTAAGCCGTTGGTCCCGAGTGTCATATGTAGATTTTTGACAGTCGTTCGGTAATCAGTGGCCCAAAAAGTCTGACAGGCAGTCTTACCAAGGGGTATCGTATTGCCCAGTACTAACTGGGTTGTGGAGGTCAGATAGGCAGTCGCTCCATATAAAATACTGGTATTCGGTTAGACTGGAAGCCGACCCCAATATATTTGGGAATAGGCTAGGCAGATGATGATGAATAGAATTATGGAATTAGTCAGATCAAGACCCTCGCAATGACTAACATACAATGGCCAAAGGTTGTATTGTCATGTTTAGTCGTAAATATCCGCCTGATTGGTAGGTACACGAATCTTAAGTGGTCTAAGTTTGAGGTTTTCATCAGACACGTTAAATGCTAAAATGTGCAAAGTTCACTTTTCGAAGGAGGCTGCAAGTCATTCTCTAACTAAGTAATAGATCGACTGGTACATACTTTAACAAAATCCCTGTTTATCCAAATAAATTCACCTACTTTACGACCAGCCGAAAAACAAAACTGCATAAGTTTAATTTTTATTATTTCCGTACAACAAATATTTTTTAACACGTTAAGTAAAGAATAAAATTAATAACATCGCTTCCGGAGCATGTAAATAGTCGAGTTTGTTAACTTGGTAATTACTTGGCTGAATAATAAAGCGATAATACCGAGAATTGTGTACTTTGTACATAATATAAGCAAGAGATTTATTTTATGTGAGATAATGTTTCTATTATTATTGTTTTGTAGTTTCTGAATACGAAGTGTCTAAGTTTAGTATGATGGAGAACTGGTTTCATGAGTATGGTTTTATCTTTTTTTTTATTGATTTCAATGAAGTATTCTATGCAGGAGAGGTGGAGAAATAATATGAATTAATAGGTTCCTCAAACCAGTGGCGAATACGGGAAGCCCATATGGCAAGCAGACTGTTCAGGAACCGTAACATCATGAAGAGTTGTAGGTTTTAAGGGCAAGCCAGATTTTGGGCTTGTATGAAAGTACCGCCACAACCTCAAGCATACTTTGTCCTTGTATTGATGTTCTGATCATAAGAATAGGTAACAATATCTTTAGTTCTAATTGAATATTTACAAATGCTAATAAAATAAAGTCAGACCGTCTTAGAAAAATGCATATTTAAAAAATGTCTATAATCAAACAAACAGCAATCCAGTTTATTTATTACTAAATTTGATTGAATCGCAAAAAAACAAGCTAAAATAAATTGCATCATAAAACCGTCAGCGTCTCAGCGAGCTAGCAAAACTCAAAACAAACTTTTTTCGTTAATTGCAAAAATTCTTCAATGTCACACGTTTAATTATCTCAAGTCTTAACCAGTTAGGCTACGCGCCTTTTTTGCAACTTCCTCTCAAACCTGTTTTGGTTAAAAGAACATCTTCAACGGATTGTTTTTGTCTCTGCCTCTCAAGACTATGAAATCTCAATCTTTAGAATGATTCGGGATTCTTCAAAAGGTAATTAATCAAATTGCTTTTAAATTTTGCACGGAATTATGAGCTTGTCTACGGTGCTAGTCAAGCAAGAGCTATTATTATTTCCTTTTGTTAAGCTCATTTTGGCGAGATAAAAATTGCTTTGAAAGCTAGAGTTGGATTCAAATGTGTGAATGTTCCGATCACTGGTATTATTCAATCGGTATAGATAAAAAAGATAATGAAGACTACTACTTTATTTCACAATCTTTTTTCTAACGGTCTGCAAAATTTGAATATGCCTTTCTCTTGTACACTGACGTCCATTTCAGTAAATAAAATGAGGAAAAAAATCTTTGCTTAAGGATGAGTATTTTTCTTTTAAGTATCAAAAGTTTATCAATACCCTAGTTAAATACTTTACAATCGTTAATAGCGGTCTTCTTAGCTTTCCTTTGCGGTCGGTAAACCGTTTAAAACTGAAAGATTTATGAAGATATCAGGAGATTATTAATTCCATCGCCTGTAAGATTTACTTTGAGCTTAACTGTAAAGTCTAGGCTATAGATTAACTTGGGAACTTTAGTACTTAGTTGATATTTTGTTAGGCTTAAGTACTTAGAGATTAAAGATACAGAAGGGGTTTAATAGATTACGAATCTATTTAGATAAATACAATAGATATGATAAGGAGTTATTTAAACCGAGAAACAAACAAATAACACAAACACAAAATTGAAGCTGTAATTTCATCCGATAACGATACCTATATGGAAATATGTTTTTTCCATTTCGGAAAAAAGGTTAAGGTTCCTGGTTGATATCAAAATCTATCACTGTGCAATTAACATCAAAATATTAATATCCGCAAACTCCTGAACCAATTTCCTACCAATACCCCGTACATACATTCGTATTAACAATCTAATATACTGACTGCTGTAACATTTGATATTCAGAGGGCCAAAGGTTTGCCCTTTGTGGCCCGCACAATTCTATGACCTTCGTTGTACCTTGGTCATGTTTCTGATGACGTCATCAAAGCCATGAGATAAGCGGTGTGTGTGGTTCTATATCAGCGATAAGAGTGTAATGCTAGTGAAACAATACGTGGCTATTGTGAGATTAGGTATAGTTACATACAATCACGACTGTACCGTTCGGTATTCGATAACGACCGGTAGAAAAAGAAATAAAAATTACTCGCATTTTTCAGCTGCGTTGGTGATTGGTGTACGAGGTTCCGTGTTTTTAATCAAAGTTATCGGATAGCCTGGATACTGGAGATAGTCTTAGTAAGGAAAGAGATCAGGGAAAAGGCTTTCCAGGAAGCGTCAAAAATAGCCAAGGACCGACTTATGTAGTGCCAAACAGGGACAAGAAGCAACAAGATGGGTCACGATCCTCAGCTCTCAGGGTTGAGTATATCTTAGAAAAATAACAGATGGACAAAATTGCAGTGCTATTCTGTAAATTGACATCAAATCTCTCTCAAAATAACCGCTGATTCACACCTCAACACTGTTTTTTGTATTACTTATGTTTGGAGCATTAAAACTACTCGACCAAATTATGTAAATGAGGGTACTTGACTGTATTTACTTGATTAATGCGCACTTTACCTACTAAACATACTATGTATGCTATATTTACTCTGTAGTAGTTTTTAAAAGAGAACTATTATTGACTTTAAAGCTGTTAAGAACTAAAGAGTATACACGTTGAACGCGGTTTGTTTGAAGTTATGTAAATAGGGTGTTTATTTGAAGTTCGGTATACTTCGTAACAGTCCGGCAGACCATGACATGGGGCAACGAACTCCTAATAAAGTTTGTTTTTCACTCAATCGGCATTAAGCGATAAGGAACGAGGCGTCATTTTAGTAAAACAATGGCGAGGAGAAAGAGGTGAATGCGCCGAAGTTATGAAACGCAAAGAAATAATGATCCTAACAGAAAAATTAACATACTGCCTTCCCATTTCTGTCAAAACTGTAAATAAGGAAGTCGTTGTAGGTTTTGACATGAAACTGGTGCCTCTTGCCAGCAATGATCGCTTAGAACACAATCATGAAATATGTAAATACATATACAATTTGTTTTTAATGTAAAAAAGTGAATATATGGATATTTATGTATTGACAAGTAATTTCTTATCAGCATCGCGGTTTGTGTTACACGTTCATTGCGAAGGTAACGAAAGGCAATTTATTTCCATTTCTCGACACGTGTACGTACCTTCGCATGATCGTTAAATGAAGAGTTTACTCGAACACACTCGAATATAATGTAGAAAGCTTAACCTAGTTTCCTTTATTGACCAAAATGCAGCTTAGCTCAAGCATTACAGTTGAACAGGTAGTTTTTTTATGATATTAAATTACGGTCTTGATTCGTTGATCAAAAATCATACCTTATAAAAAGTTTTCAACAAAAATCTTAAAAATACTTATGCCACTTTACGAGCGTGCGCGACGGAACAAAATTCAAAATGCAAAAGTGACCCACTTCATAAACGAATTAACGTACAAAATGGACTTTAACCTCAGTAAAGACCGCAGGGAAAGACCCTAGCTTAGTCTAAAAACCCAACAAAGTTGTCGAGTTTAATAAATAACATTGCATCGAGGCACCTTTTGAAATACGAGGTGAGAATTCCGAGAACGCCTACCTGACCACTTGTTTCAAAGAACTGTGTATTATATTGTTTCTATAGAAAAATACTTAGTAAAAGTTAGTAGAATTTCTAACAGAAGGCATCGAGGAACCAACTTTTTGAGGATTCTTTCGTGAAGATTTTGGTAGAAGGAATTCCGATCAGCTGTTTGTGATTCCAGTCATGTAGTAATTCAATTGTTGTGCTTGTTAACAAGGTGTCGATTGGATCTTAACAAAGACTCTTTATTGGATTAAAAGAAATATTTTATGCGTATAACATTTGACTGGTAGGTATGAGTAAACAAACAATTTCTGGCGTACTTCATGTATCTAAACTTTGAACTGGTAACGATCACTGGCAAAAAAAGAAATCATGAACTTTTTTTTGTTTTTTCTTGGTATCCCGTCACGTCTGTGAAGTTTCGCTAGCTAATAAATGTTGGGTTTCATTATAATATGTATAGGTCCCGTCACGTAAAAAGAACGCTGACTGCTCAAACAAACTTTCTATTTTAAACTTTTTTATTCCTGCCTTTTCCAAAGTACTTAGTAGCTAGTAAAGTACCCATTACGATTCTACAATGAAACAATTTTAGTACTAAGCTATTTTTTTATAATATAAATTTAGGACGCGACTGTATAACGTGCCCAAACACATCCCCTCCACTGTCGCTCAGCGTTCTTTTTACGTGACGGGACTTATACCACTTGCTACCATTATAAATCCTGCTTGAAGTCAAATCAAAAAGTTAACAAACAACTTGATCCTACAGTCTGTCCGCAACTTTGCAAATAAGTACTTATGTAACAAGTATCAAACCATTATAAAGGGTGGGTAAAAAATCGTGGATCAAACAAAACAGAGCGATAGTTGGGGTTATTAAAAATAACCGTAAAAATACCTCCTTGGCAGAGTCCTAACTTGATCTTCTTAAAAGTTATGACTACTTGAGTGTTTTTTTAAGAAAATATCAATTTTTACGAAATAGGCAATTAGTGGTGTTTAGTTGCTTTTAGGAAATGTATCATCACAACAAAAGTGCTTTTATGGCATTGTGTACCATGATTTATGAGTATTGGCACATTATTCAATTTCTTTTAAGTCGCACGAAAAAATATTTGTAACTTCAGAACCTCACTGAAAAAAAAATTACTACCAAAAAATGACCCTGATAACCCCGACTATCGCCTTGTGTCGTTTGATCCACGATTTTTTACCCGCCCTGTATACTACGAGTACTTATGTAAAATACAATAACAGAGCCAATAATGGCATATTAGTTTCCAGTTGAAGTGGATACTACAAGTACATATTGATCGCCGATTCGACCGCAAAACCTCTGCGGTTAATGAATACAATATCCAAGGTGTGTATTTTGATATTAACACTTGAGGTGTGCTATTTGAGATTTCGATTATGTAATACATAGAATCTTGGGCAGAATCAGCATGACAAATGAAATCCTGAACAAAAAGCAAGAAAACTGCATTTATACTTTTTTTTTTTCACGGGTGACCACTGAAAACCAGCGCTGTGCTGTGGGCTCCCCATAGTACAGCATCATGCTGAGTGGTAACCTGCTTGTCGCAGTCACGACCTGCAAGATCCTGTTGAAATTATAAATATTTGTTATGCGTTTACCTAACTACATACCTACGGGGTGTAAACAGACCCTTCACCAAGCCGTCAACCAGGCATTCTGTACATCAAACTAAGTAACTTTACGCAAAAATTATTGCTGGGAAACGACTTTTTTTTTTAGGGTGAAAAATCACGTTTTACGGTAAAACTCAATGTAACGTACTCAAAACATTGTGCTGATGGATGGATTGAATAGTACGAGGGTCGTGAAGGTGTTTAAAGTAAAAATCTTACATTAGAAACATGTATTTAAAAAAAAACTTGTGAAAAAGTTAGAACTTTGACCCCCAATATCTCCGAAACTACAAGGTTCCCAGGTATGGTCTAGAACAAAAAAATGATCGCAATGACGGGGAGAACAAGTACCTTTCGGCTTCGTTAAGGGTCTTTTTACACCCTTTATGTTTATTGATTTTTTTTTGTTATTTTGTATGATGCACGTCATGTCCCTACGAGAAATGAATATTTTTTCTTTCTTTCTATATAATTACAAAATACTTAGCCTCTGGAAGACATTGCTGTCTGCGAATAGGTACATATTTTCACAGAGAAATTCTGGAGAAAATTATTTCCAAATCAGAAAAAAATAACACTCTTTGCTTCTACTAGACAGTAAATTATTGGCCTGTTTTCAATTAATCCAAAATCTTCAATTGTCAACGTTACGCCTATGACCCATTTTTTCTACTTTTCTGAATCTTCAATTATGTTTTTTACACAAGTCTCTTCACTTTTTAATTAAAAATTAAAACAATTCAAGATACCATCTTGTCACAAGTCGTAAACGTTGACTGATATTTGGTGGAGGCGCTCCAGGGACGTAATTTCATTGTGTAACGGTAAACTATATGGGCTGAAGCAACAAGAAAACTAATTACCGAGCCCGGCCGTGTTTTATGACCGGAGACCCTAATATGAGGACTTAGTATTTGGTTTGGCTTTGCTTTATTAAATAGATTCTGTACGTGTGTATCTTGATGTTAGGACCTTGCGCGTTCCGGGAACCCAATTTCAATTTTAAACACAAAATTGGCTAAATGCGCCTCGAGTAACTTCGAGGAATATAGAAACTTGAGCTTTAACCAATTAAGGATTTCTTATATTTTCAATTGTTCAGTTAATAATAGGAGTCTTTATTGGCAATACTAAGAAAACTTCGGGGTAATAAATTGGATAACTTCACAAAGTTCCAGCTAAGTAAATGAACACAAAGAGGTTTGTAGTTTATGTCGTTTGTATTTATTAGCGATGGTTTTCAGATTTATTCGGTAATTATCTAAAATTTTGAACATAATATTAATTACTCCATGCCTAAATAAGACAAGACACATCGCCTTTAACAACAAAGTTTCCTATTACAATTAAAACTGACGAGTACATAATTACGGTGCCGATATTATCGGTCTAAGACGTGCCTATCGCAAATCAATAGACAAGACTGTACAGAGTATGTAGTAATATGTATTTCTAATTACATGAAAACAAAACAGAGATAAATGACGTGCATTTTATAATGAGTAACAGGATCTTTAATGCTTATTACAATCATAATTATTACCTAATAAAATTGCACCATCTTAATTCAAAACAAAAAAAAAATGTGACGCAAAAATTACAAAATTGGAGTTACACCATTTTCGCACCTGAGCCGTTCATTTCTGTAACCCGAGAAATGAAATAAATAAAATTTTATATTTTGTAACGTAAAACAAAGACCTTGCCTTTGTTTTTTTTCTTCAGTTTTTATTTAAAGTTACACAATTGATACCTAAGCTGAAACAATAGCCACGTGATGCTGTGAAACTGTTTTGTAATTTTTTGTGACGACAATGTAGCAGGTAGGTTAGGTGTAGTTCGATGATATGACGTGGGCTTTCTTAAGGAGACAGGCAGAAGACTGTGTCGCTTACAGGTTAAGCAAGCTGAAGTGCCTATGGGTCGGCAATAGGCTAGGTTGAGCGATGATCTTCACAGGGTGGCTGGTAGCAGCTCGATAAAAAAAATCGAATTTAATGGCATCTGAGTGAAGTGTCATCCAGCAGTGAGCTGATCATGGTCAGCTGCTGTAGGTAATAAGTACCTAGCTAGTTTTTTACCTAGGTACCTACACAAAATAGCTTAACTATAAATGTACCTCTCAAAAGAGGTTACCAGCACAATTCTGACCTCTTTGCTCTTTTAGAGGAAATAACAAGTAATAACAACCTAATACTATGATCGGAAAACCCGTAGTCCAGTCACTGGAATCCAACTGGAGCCTACCTAATCTACTTAAACCACATGACCAGTCAATGACCAAGGTCTAACGAGGTATTTACGTAGTTATCATTCATTTTATTTAGCATGCATTTGAGATCCATCTGCGAAGTTTTCCGAGCTCAATGAAAGCTAATTGATAAACCGGTCCAGCATACGCCAGTGTGAACAGAAACAGAAGCCGATTTCAAAATTACTTCATTACAAAATAGGTGGGTACGGGCCTGCTGGGTAAGTTCCACGAGTTATTTACCCTTGACTAAAAGGATAAATAAGTATATTGACACGAAGTAAATAACCTCTTTGGTACACGTATCGTTTTAATGATGTCTAAATATTATTCCAGCCTATTACTAGTCTGTAAACATGAACAAGGTATCATCGTGAATGGTCGAATCTCGAAGTTTTTGCGTGAACAGGCACAATTATTATGGCTTTAAATGCTAACCTTGAAGTTTTTACACCGCGGTTAGAGTTTAGAAACATTCATAAAATGGTAAATCAATTCACTATTTACACAATTGTGTGAAACCACTAATCGATTGATGGAAAACCTTGGATATTTACACATTATGCGGGTAGGTGTGTATACCTTTGAATTTATTGCACTTCGTTTACGTGTCGTGCAGTTGTCCAAACAGATAAGTTTACATCAGAGCATATCAACAAATTCGCCCTGATAACGATAAAACTGTATACTTTATCGAAAAAACTTTTAACAGCCACGTAGAAACAGCACTGACAATAGATTGATAAGAGAAAAATAATACGAACCGTATAGAAATCCGTTCACTTCGCGCTCACAACCGCGCGACTACCTGTGATCTTTGCAACATTCCAAAATATGCACTCAAACAAAATATTTTTCTCACGAAAATCCAATGCACTGAACACAGAAACCGTTTTAACACTCGCGCAAACACCGCGGTACTTTCAAAAAAAGTATTTACAACGTTTTTTTACGAAAGTTGTCACGTGTGCCGGCAAAGAGACGTACGTCCTCCACGCTCTACGTTTCGACGCGAACTGACGGCCGCGCGAGAGCGAGAGAAAGCACAGATAAAATTTGAATGGAAAACTATTTGTGAGAGAAGGATGGGGAGATCAGAATGAAGTTAGCGGACCCGCGACGGTATGACCGGGAATGACCACATGGCACGCATTTAGTTTTAGTACAATCATTGCACAAATTGTGAGTTGGCGCGTTTTTGTTAAGGCCACGTGTTTCGAATATGTTTCAAAAACAAAAACATATCTTCGGTGAGTGTTTTTTGTTTGTCGAAGTGCATACTTATGTCTGGGGTTTTTAATGCGTATAAAAAGTGCTTCATATAATTTTTACGACGTTTGCAACAAGGGGAGATTTCTTTTAATTTACATATTTTTAATAAAACGCGTAAGGATAAAGTAAAGATATAAGTACAAAATTATGCGTAGCTATATTATTTATCTGGGCTCATTTCCTTCATGCATTCATTTTACCGTCAAGGTACCAATTTCCTGCAGAAGATTTAATAAAGACAGAAAGAACTTTTGCCATCTACACTTTAATTAGGAAAAAAAAGTAATCTGACCTTTTATTTAATTATTTTATTGCGTAAGATAGGCCTTTCTCCTTGTCGAATAATTAAGTCCTTTCAATTAAACGAAAATAATATGAGATTTTTAAAGAAATCTTAGATACAAAAAAAAATCGAGTGGTCTACGGACAAAACTTTTAGTGCACTCACAATTGGCAGTACCTATGTGAATCTAAATAATTATGTACTATCATTTTCTCACACACACCTACAAGACAAAGACGTACTTAGACATGTATACAAATGAATAAAATTGAAGTGTCTGTTTGTTATTTCATGAATATAATAAACTTTTTGGTAACTTTTGCCAGTCGTCTGTCTGTTCAGGCTAATCTCCGAAGCGGCTCGACTGATTTTGACGTGACTTTTACTGGCACATAGTTGATGTTATAAGGAATTTAGAAAAAATATTAGGGTTCCGTGCAAATAAAATAAAACCCATGAAATTTTTAACAAAATCCGATTCACATAGGGAAGTAAGTTTAAAAATAATTTCAGGCGAACGAAAGTCGCGGGCAACAGCTAGTAGCCGTTATAATCATAGCCCGTATGTGTTGGTTCATGTTCTCATTTTCATTAACCTACTTTTTAATTTAGGTAAGTAAGTACCTGCAATATAAAACTCTCACAATTTATTCGAAACAAACAATAAAATACATGATACATAGAGGTCATTCTCCTACAATTCTCATGTGAATACCCAATTTTCCGATATTTCAGCACAAAAATGTTGGTAAAAATGATATAATTCACATTTATGCGGGGTAAAAGGCGTAAGGTGTAAAAAACGGGCCATGAATATTGTACGAAACGAGAGGTCGTTGGCAAAAACATAGAAAAATAAAGTTTTATGTCCGTTTTTATTTCGCTTTCGAGTCCGATCCGAAGCGCCGCGTTTTTTTGAATTTCTGAGTTGTGTAACTTCTGTTGTTGGTCGAAAAATGTTTTGGATTGCAACATGATTTTTACTTTTTCGAGTTTCTGGTCAGTTTTAATTTTTTTAGGTACGTTAGGTATACTTTTTATAAGGTAATGGGTATGACAGAAGATTACTTTAGCTTAGATAAAATTGTGTAACAATGTTTTTTTTTGTGATAATTCATATCATGTCCTACTCTCAATTCACCTGATAACAAAACTAAAGCGTATTTTATTTTATTATGACGATGATTTCTTCTTCTTCGTTTTTCTCTTTTTTTTTCTTTAATTTTTGCCCCATACTAGGAATTTCTCCTGTATCGTGGGTGCGTTTACAAAAATTTAAACTCACATACACAAACAGCCAGACCCGGAACAACTATCTGTAGACCATACAAATATTTGTTCCGTGCGGGAATCGAACCCGCGACACGCAGCGCCGCAGTCAATCGCTCAGTCACTGCGCCAACCGCGCCGTCCAGTCGTCTTTATGTAAGTACTGAAATTTGCGTCCCCGCCGAATGGCCGAAGCTTACTCCAGAGGAAATGGTGCTCAGCTTTCCCCGCTATATTTGCTAGAAGATCAGTCAGATAATAGAGCAGACAGAACAGTCAGACCAGTTGATCATCATCATCATCATCATCATCAGCCTATAGTGTTCCACTCCACCTGGGGAACAGGCGTCTTCTTTGTGTGGGAGACACAGACAGGTCCATAACTCAAATGGGCCCAGTAGCTGTGGCTGCTGGTTGAGCGATTGGCTACTGCGCTGCGAGTCGCGGGTTCGATCCCCGCACGGAACAAACATATGTATCACCTACAGATAGTTGTTCCGAGTCTGGCACTTTGTGTATGTGAGTTTAAATGTTTGTAAACGCACCCACGATACAGGAGAAATTCCTAATGTAGACCATATTTTCGCTTATGTATTAAAATATTTAAGCATACAATGTCTAACTGCCTCCAGGCTTGAAACGATGGACGTTCCTACAACCAACTAAACATTTACAAAGCAAAATAAACTTCATACATAATAAACCGAAACATACATGGTTGTAAACATATTTAATTAGAGACTGTACAGAAACAAAGGTACATCACTATGTGATTAGTGACGTGACGATCTCAAAAGAACAATGTCCAACTAGCTTCAAAGGCGAGCCTTTTGAAACAAAGCTTTAGCCTCTTACTATAGAGTGGGGTTTGTGTGATGAGCGGAGCGGGAGCGGTAGCGGGTCAATTAGATAGTTTGAAAGTGCCTCTATTGTTATTTAACTGTTTGTAAAGCTGGCTATGGGATGGATTAGGCCATTGGTCAGACTAACTCCATCGAGTTAGTCTTGAGAGCTATCTTCAGTCTCCTAAAGAATCTTAATTGCTTCTTAGTTCCCTTAACAATGGTTTAAAATGTAATCAAATGAAACAGCTCATTTGAGCATACCTTCACAATGACTTCGTCGGATGCCAGTGAGATATCTGTGATATATGAGATGAGATTGTGCTATTGACCGCGGCATCATACTCTCAGCCTATATATACTTAAGTGTGTCGTGTTACAGTCAGATTAACACTGGTTTCATATTATTCCACCTAGGAAGAGATAAGTCCTCCTTACTATCCTTTTTCATGTTACACAACCGCCCGCGGCCCGTATCTTGCAGTGAGTAGAGTAAAACCTTTTCTGTGTTTACTCGTGAGAACCTGTTATTGGCTCTGTGTTGCCTATACAATTGTTATTCATTTGTCATAGCTGTTGGTTCTCCTATCTATAAATAAATAAATAATGTTTGGGTTTAACAGAACAGTCGTTGGTAATTACTAATGATTCTAATATATATTAATACAGTTTTAAGTTTTTCCATAAAATCGCCACATCTCATCACTAAGCCCCCACCCTAACAGCACGTCGAATAAAGCTTTTTGCTCAGGCTTTTGAGCGTTACGTACTTGAGTGTGCCAGTACAGCGTGCCAGTATAGTGTGCAAGTGTTGCGTGCTAGTTACTAAGTCACACACCACCACAGCCGTGAAGTTGCTGTAGAAGTTTGCTTGTCTTTTACTGGATTCTGTACTTTTATTACTTTGTATCGGTTAACTATTCCGAGTCCGATAAAAACTTTATAAAAGTACTTTGGAAGAGGTTGTGGAGTTATGTGTCTCGAACTTTGTAAGTTAGTTTTGCAATTACATACTTTTCGTTATTGACATGTAGGTAGGTATGATTCAATGCAAAATTAAAACTCTAACTCGATGTATTTTTTTATGTGGATAAGGTCTTCTAGATGTATGAACGGCTGCATTAAGGGGGATACGCCAGGGTAGCCCGCTAAATTCAAATTGTCTTATGTTTCTTTTGCAATTTTCTGGTCAAAAACGCTTCTACCTTAAGAAAAAACTTCCTTTACTAAGATGATTTATGAGGTGATTTTTATAAGACATGAGTTCTCAATTAACGCAGCCTAAATATCACTGTTCTGACAGAGTCTTTTAATTTACTGAATACCACTGAATTGCATTTTACAACTAAAGAGACAGGTAATATCAGGAGGAAACTAGTACTAACATCACCAACGTGATAACACAACATGATATTCATTGCTTGTTCCATCTTTGCATGAGAAGATGCATTTTTATCCTTCACTAGGGCAGTTAGGAGGAGCTCGTGGCTAAATAATAACAGCCGCTCGCGCTCGGGGTCGATCTTCAGGTTAAGCCGCGCTTGCCTAGGTTGGTCTGTGGATGGGTGACCACCCATACCCATTACATACCAAGTTTCCTCCGTGCCTCGGAAAGCACGTTAAGCCGTTGGTCCCGGTTGTCATTTGTAGATCTTTGACAGTCGTTAGGTAGTCAGTGGCCCAAAAAGTCTGACAATCAGACTTACCAAGGGGTATCGTATTAGTCAGTACTAACTGGGTTGTGGAGGTCAGATAGGCAGTCGCTCCATGTAAAATACAGGGTATTCAGCTGCATCCGGTTAGACTGGAAACCGACCCCAAAATAGTTTGGAAAAGGCTAGGCAGATGATGACTAGGGCAGTTAGACTGCGTTTCCACTAGAGGGAGGTAGCTGGGCGGTGCGAGGATGTCGTTTCAGATGCGAGCGGTAACCACACCGTCTTGTGACTGCTATTTTTTCGCTCGCGTCCGTCCCTAGCACACATCCCTCGCACATATCCTTCCCTTGTTTTGTACGTAGCCGTTTGCACTAGAACTGCGCTGAGCGAGGCGACGAAATGAAGTGATTCTATTGGTTCTCAACAAACACATCTCTCGCTTCGCATCCTCGCACATCTCTGGTGGAAACACAGCCTTACAGTAGCGAAGGGTTATTTTTTTTTTAAGAGGTAAGCCGGAGTACGTATCTTTAATGTGATTTTATTATTTGTCTATGGAATACCTACTCATTGTGCCCGTTTTCAAAGGGAAGCCGGTAGGAATCGACTTGTATGGAACCTTCGCCACTGCAGCCTTACAGTCTCATTATGCCAGCTTTCTCCTAGCTAAGAATTCCATCGATAAATCTGTTACAAAGCTAGGTAAGTATTTATTTTATTTACTACAGTAATATATTCTGCTTACATGCCAACGGAAAGGGCGTACCCACACAAGTGTGTTCATATATCTTGTAACGTTTCTAAGTACTCTGCAAGACTAGGTTTTAGACCGACTTTAGCTGCTATCAATTAATATTTTTTTTATTTCAGGTCAAACAGGTATACTTGTGCACAGCAAATTGATCTTCTTGATCCTAGATGCGTTTTCTTCCTATAGTTTAAGCTCAAGTATGTCAACCTCCGTGGAGGTCTGTCCCGCTTGGGCGGAGCACCGCCGTATTTTCTTCGAGGCTAGGATTTTCTTCGTTGACAGCAAGTTACTTGGAAGTCTGTACGAATTCAAATGAAGGCATTTTTAGTATCAATAGCGCAAGGTTAGTGCTTTGATTCGCGAGCATAATTAATCTCATTGAGTTATATTCCTCCCTATTGCACTAAAGACTTGAACCCACTCATAACAGTTACACAGTAGGAGGACTCATGAGAAGTATAAAGTAATCTTAAGAGGGCAGCGCCAACTCCCAAAAATTCAAATTTTCTGAGGATTTTTGCAATTTCCAGGTCAGTTTTAAGCTGTTTGTGAAACAAAAAATGAGATTCTTTCATGAAATAATCATTAAATGGTATTAAATGAACTTGGAGGGTTGTATTGATTATTTTAAGAATTATAATAAATTCTATAGCTACATACGTGTTACGATCGCGAATATTCTAATCAACATACAACCTGTCACTGACCGAAAATCTAACAATCAGTCTTACCAAGGGCAGTGGCGTGCAGTGGTTCACCACGGAGGGTAGGCCACCGCCACACACATAAATCGCGGGTATCGGTAACCAAAAAAAAAAAAGAAAAAAAAAATTGAAAATGAAAAAAAAAAAATAAATTGAAAATCAGCCTGTAAAAACAAAAGTTATAAATACAAGAACTCACCACTTTATTCAAGGTTCAAATCACTATTTTCTGACGATGCAAACAGAAGAAAGATTCGGCCACCTCAAATATCTAATCCAAGTGGGTGGGTGATAGTTACAGAACACGTCACTTGCAAGATATCCGAAGCGGCCTGTTAAGGCCCTATTTCATGTGATTCGCATGTATAAATATATTTAATAAATTAATTACGGGTTTTAAATCAGTGAAAAAATCAACTCATTTATAAGTTAAATCTGCGCGTCTACCGTTTTTTTTCAAATATGATTTTAAGACCTCGTCATAAAAATTAGTCTTGCGTCGTAGTTCGACCATTAATTCTTTCTCTATAGAAATTAAAGATAGATTTGTGAGTCGTTGCTGACTTTGTGTGTTTCTTAGATAGGTGTGGATTCGTTTTAAGGACGAAAATGAACGTTCTGCCGATGCGCTGCTTGCTGGGATAGTAACAATAAACTTCGCCAAACGTAAAACTTCTGAAAAAACTTTATCTAAATTACTTTTATACAAATTTTGAATGATACTGTATATGCTACAATTCGCAAATTCAGGCGATCTATAAATACAGCGCAATTCGTTTTTTAATCTATCAAAATTAAAATTTGCCTGATATGTATTAGTGAACTCTCTGATTTCCTTTTCAGGGAATTGTTCACTATATTTACTAAAATTCTCACAAGAAAGTAACTCAAAGAATTTCAAATTTTTAATATTCAGATAACGATTTCTTAATTCGCTGAGTACATTATCAATTATTTCGGTAAAAATTCGCCGATAGTGTATTTTTACATCATCGACATTGCGCTTTCTTTTGGGTGGTCCGGTTATGAGGGCAGTTGCATCATAATTGATCTCGAACCTGTCTCTGTAACGAGCTAAAATGACTCGAATTGTTTTATCTTTTTAACACAATACGCGATGTCACAAGTTTTTTTCTGTATGATATCGTATAAAATATCGGTTTCAGCAAAAATATCCGCGAATGTTTTTAAAAAAAAATTAAATTCAAATTCTTTCATGTTAAATAAAAATGAAGTGACTTGTGACAATGTATCACCATCCCAGTGTTGTGTATTTTCATTCATTTCCTCAAACAACTGAAGGAGGTGTGTGGGCTCGTTATTAATTATATTTAACGTGCGCGAGTGATATGTCCACCTTGTTTCGGCGACACGAGGCAGCTTTTTCATAACGGCAAAGTCGTTATAGTACGCCATTCGTTTCGTACTAGTGTGAAAAAAAACCGCAATGGATTTTATTATACTAAAGAAGCGTTTTGTTTCAGGAACCCGTTCAAAAGATTTCGATAAAACTAAATTTAATACATGTGCGGAACACCAAACATACATAGCTTGCGGACATTTTTGCCTCACCAAAGCCTGCACGCCGTTAATTTCAGATGATAATACTGCTGCCCCGTCATAAGTTTGTGCAATTAATTTAGAATGACAATCTAAATCTCCTAAAGTTTCCAAAATTAGAGAACTTAAAGCTACAGCGGTGCGATCCGCGCTGACATCTACGTATTTAATAAATCGATCCACTACTTCGGAATCACGAAAATATCTTAAAATCAGAACTAATTGTTCTCGGCCGCTTATGTCCGGTGTTTCATCCACCATGACAGCAACATAATCGGACTTTTTAATTTCGTCTCTAACGTAATCAGTCATCACAGATGCAACGCTCGAGATCAAATCTTTTTGCGTTCTGTTCGACATGCCCGTGAATGCGGTACTTGCATTTTGTAAGTGGGTTTCTAAAGCTCCATCATACTTTGCTAATAAATCTACTGTTTCTAAATAATTACCTCTATTCAGTGATGATGGTGATTCATCGTGGCCGCGAAAAGCTAATTCTTGTTTTCCCAGAAAGCATACAACATCGATCAGTCTTTGAAAAATATTTCTATTCCTATCTACTTTAGAATTATGCTTTTCTATATCTAACCTTAACTGGCCGTTAATACTAGTTTCAATACGTGATTTACCAAATGTATTTAACTTTAAGCAAGCCTCTAGATGTTTTTCTGATAGGTCATGCTTTTTTGCCGAGGAATGAAAATTATGCAAATCAATGTACCCCTCACTCCACTTACTGGAAGTATTAAACAAAATGCACGGAAAACAAAATAATTTATTTGTGTGTATACAACCACATAGCCAGCTGAATGTTGCATGATTTTGAGGTTTGAAATGGCGGGTACGAGCTGAATTATCAGATTTTTGGATTAATTCTCGTAATTCGGGTGTACATCTACCTTTCGACACCACAAGAATCTTATCATTAAACGATAATTGCGAAAACTTACTGCTTTTAACTTCTAACAAACACACATTTTCTGCGCAAGTATCACAACAGAACACCATTTTTAAGTAAATAAACAAATACTAAACAACATATAATATTTACATTAATGTTCGTTTCAAAACGAATAACTGATAAGGTTTAACTTGGTAAGATATGATAACATTCAAAATCGCATTTAAATTTGCTTGTCACATGAAATAATAATGGCGTGACTAGGAAAAAATTAATTCGTAATTTGTTAAAAAAAACACTTCCAAATTAAATTGCATCATTGTCATACCTAAATCATATGTAAAATCTGTTAACAAAATTTTGCCGGATAATACTGAGTCTGACAGCACGTGCTTGTCATACTTATTTTAAAAACTCCCCGAAAATCAAAGCGAAAAATAAAATTCATATAGTTTTTAATTATTTTTATAGGCCTTTTGCTATTTTTTAGGTATAAATTCAAAAATACCACCCTATTTTTTTAACTGGTTATAGTAGTCATTAAGAAAACTATCGTGTTTGTGTGTAGTCTGTTTCTCGAATTCGCCGGAATTTCGGTTTAATTTCTACAAATGGCAACTCTGATCTTCATTCATGTTAATCTATTTAACCAATCACAGGCCGTCTCCTTTCCCGGGAGACACGCCTATAATCTAGACATGTGTGCCGTTTATACACACGAAAATATGCACCAGTGTGCGTAAATTTATGAATCGAAAATACTCTACAACCGATTTCGCCTTACAATTGACGACGCGAGGTTAGCTCACAGTACTGTGTTAGTGTTACGTCACACGGGCGCGACAAGTTGCTATAAGTGTTATAACAGGAGTTTTAACTTTTAAAATAATTTTTATTACAAAGTTATAATAATTGCACTTGAGTTGGCGTTTATGATAGGATTGATAAGGTAGGCTAGGCCTAATTGCCTCTATGGACGGCACGCCCCTGACCAAGGGGTATCGTATTACCCAGTACTAACTGGGTTGTGGAGGTCAGATAGGCAGTCGCTCCATGTAAAATACTGGTATTCAGCTGCATCCGGTTAGACTGGAAGCCGACCCCAACATAGTTGGGAAAAGGCTAGGCAGATGATGACAACCTAACACTGACCTGATAATTGCAAAAAACGTAAAAAAAATGAATTTCGCGGGCTACCGTGGCGCTTACACTCTAAAGAAAAATAGAACACGAACAGATCGACATCTGAACCAACATTCGTACTACAGAAGACATTTCCACTTTCATCGCTTGTGAGAGCAAATGAAAATAATTTATTACTTCTCCGTCCTGTTTATTACTAACTTTTTTGTTCCTCCCATCGCTATTTACTTGAAATAATGTCTCTTTTACCCACACTTACAACCCTACTACTTCCACCCTTGTTCTATTCTCCATAAGGTCCATTTTCCCTTGTGTTTTCTTCAGTTGATGGTGTAATTATTGATGTATCAATTTGTAGGTTCCTCTTTGCGAGGTTCAGTATTATTCGTTATCTGTTTAGTCAAATAGGCTGGAAGCTGAAGATATTTATAGTCAGGCCTCGTCTTTTCTTTTACGCGTTTGGGACAAAAGGTTTTGAAGTGGAATTGATTAAGGAGGTAGAGAGGTAGTTTAGTATTGAAATGCTTGGAAAATAGTCGTTTTTTAAAATAGTGGAGCTTCAAAATAACGGGGATTATAGACCGATCGCTATCATGAGTCCTCACGATGGTATCAATTTAAATGGCATATTCCTACGTGGATTATGGTTATTTTAAAGTAAATAACCTGTGGGATACTATAAGGATTTTGTGGACGCTTAATGGGCTTTTGATGGGGCAAGGCGGAGGACTCATTAAAGCAGTCGGTCTATAGTCCAGTTTGGGTTTCTGTTTTATTCATAATGAGTTCAGAAGAAGAACTGAGGAGCTCGTGGCTAAATAATAACTGCCGGGGGGTCGATCTTTAGGTTAAGCTGCGCTTGCCTAGGTTGGTCCATGGATGGGTGACCACCCATTACATGCTGAGTTTCCTCCGTGCCTCGGAAAGCACGTTAAGCCGTTGGTCCCGGCTGTCATTTGTAGAATTGTAGATCTTTGACAGCCGTTGCAGGTAGCCAGTGCCCCAAAAAGTCTGATAACCAGTCTTATCAATCGTATTACCTAGTACTAAGGAACCGACGCGAATATGGTTACCACGTATTCAGTACATCATTCTGAGCAATAAAACAACTTCATCGGTTATTAAAATAAGTAAGGTTGTAAGTTGTGATGGCCCAGAGGTTAAGGCCTCGCCTCTAATGCATGAGGTTGTGGGTTCAAATCCGGGCAAGTACCAATGTGACTTTTTCAATTCATATGTACTTTCTAAGTTTATCTTGGACATCACAGACATCGGTGAAGGAAAACATCGTGAGGAAACCTGGACTTATAATTAATATAAGTCTGAAATCGCCAACCCGTCTTGAGCAAGCGTGGTGATCAATGCTCGTGTCTTCTCTGTATGAGAAGAGGCCTTTGCCCAGCAGTGGGACAGTAATAGGCTGGTATTATTATTAAAATAAAATCAGCTGTTCCATACATTTTGAACGTGTAGGTATTGCACTTTTGTAGGAAACAGTTTTGTGTTAGTGATGCAAAAAGCATTCCCTCATTTAACTTTCTCTTCAAAAAGAGGGTTAGCAGATCCTATTACAAATTCAATACTACCTAAACACAAGAAAATCTAAAATTAACCTTATCCGGTCTAAACCACGGCATTTAAAAGCATTGAAAAGATTCCACAACAAAACAATCGAAATAACACCTTATTTCTTAGCCCACAAAACGCAATTTCTTATACCCTTTCAGCCGGAAGTGGACATACACGTGTCGTTTCGAAAAAAGGACTTTATTTCATTTGTTTTAAAGGTTATTTTTGTTTCTATAAGTTAAGAGGATGGTTTCAAGTGCTCTTGAACGTAGCTCAGTGAAGCGTCCTGCCTCTTTTAAAGCATTTTCCAAATACATATTGTAAAGTGAATTTTATCGTGGGAAATTTTTATAGTGTAGGGTGATGGGCAGAGTTGCTAGTGATTCTTTTGAAAAAGGCCCGGATATAGGGAAAACACGAAGGACTGATCTGACTGCCTCGTTGGGCTAGTGGTCGCAAGCGCATGAAACAAAGGACAAAGTGTTATTGGGTTTTTCCATCAGGAATTTCTCAGTAGTAGCCACGGACTCTGGATTTGTGCCTGGTTGATGGTAATACGCTCGCTTCTATTAGATGGTACTTAAATATAACTAGCAAAATGTGGGTGTAACTATTAGGTACACCTCTGCCTAACCCTTCGGGGATTACAGGTGTGATGTAATGTTATGTTATTGAGGACTGATAATTCGGATGAAGCAGGGTGCGACTGTGGTGCCTCAACACAAACCATGGCTCACCTCTCTTGCCGTATGTGTAATTCCACCTGCACTTTGAGGGACCTGTCCGAAGCCATCACCAACGCCGTCCTGTTGGCAGAGGTCCAGTCGAAGCCTATTTTAGTCTAATAAAGGGAATCATCGACACAACGACGATTAAGGGCACAGAGGAAAACTGTGGTAAAAAAAACACCAAAATAACATAAACATTCAAACTGAAAAGAACGTTCTCAAGAAAACAAAACAAAACCCACCACCCGAACACCTCCGAATGCACCCGAAGTTTCACAATAAGTAACACCATAAAACTATGTAAAAGTAATAATGACTATCTCCCCTCGCCTTGACCCCTGGTATTATTTGTTACTTAGTTGTCGATGTTATCGGCTTTTAGATGTATTTGCTATCGTCACCCCTGGACCCCTTAGAAAGATTCTTTGGGGGATCATCTCCTTTTGATGTGTCTTCAATGATTAGGTAACTAATAAAGCTTGATTCAGCCATGTGGCATTTTCGCGATTCCGGCGTTAAATAAGTTTTTATAATACCCGCTTTCACCAACTAAGCGACACTCAAATAAATGCCTAAACATTATTGCAGGATTACAATTTATTTATTTCTCAGCTCTAATAATAGGACGACACAGGCTGAAAACAAACAATAATAATAAATACGCTTAGGGTAAGTACACCAAAATGTGACAACAATCAAATTCCATCTTTATTTGAAACTAGTTGTTGCCCGCGAACTCGTTCGCGTGGTAATTTTGATGAGTATGAGTGAGGAAAAAAAAAAGATAGCCTATGTCCTTCCCCGGGATATAATCTATCTGTTCGTCAAATTTCATTACGATCCGATCAGCTGTTTAGTCGTGAAAAGGTAGCAAACAAAAAAAAACAGAGTTACTTTCGAATTCATAATATTAGTATGGATAAAAACCCTTTACACAAACTTTAAAAAACCATGGTGTAGGTACTTATGTCATGATTAACACTACAAATTTAGATGTCATGTAGTTACATTGAGCCTGTATGTAATCGTATGTAGGGCAGGGATTATCGTGGATATCCCTAATTAATTACACCTTGCTGATGCGAACATGTATTAGTTAGTAAGTAATAACTAAGACATAACGACATAATAATACGACGTAATGAATATGAATTAAACCACAAACAGACTCAGGTAGGTACAACTTGAGTTACTCGTCCTAAGCCGAAAATAGCCGAAACATTTATTATAATACTGCAAGAAGAAAATCTATTAGTTGTCTCAACTGCCCCTTTGATATTTATGCCATATGAAAGTATAACAAAAAAACTTTTTTGAAATTTTTTGTAGGTCTGTCTGTTTGTTCCGGCTTATCTCCGAAACGGCTGGACTGATTGTGACGGGTCTTTTACTGGCAGATAGTTGATGTTAGAATGTGTAACTAAGGCTATTTTATTTCGTTGCGGGACTGTTCGAAAGAGATACCGCGGCTCTGGAACACAAAGGGCAAAGTAGGAACATGGATGGGTTTTAGTCAGTACGAGTCTGACACTTCCTTCCAATCCGCCCAGAGCGGGAGGGGTCATTTGATGATTTTCCAACCGGAACTATGGAACGTTAAAATTTCGCTTATCCGAAAAAATGAGATTTAAGAGTTTTTTTTAAATTATTGAAATGTTTGTAAATTGAGCATAAAAATAATTTATTACCTAGGTAGATGCGGTAGACCACGCGTCATTGGTAACAAATCCAGTATAATCTGACCTCTCTTTCTATCGAAACTCCATACCTACTACGTTGGGTAAGTTCAAGATAAAAACATTACCACCGCGCACGGTCGACCCTTGCTGACACCGCCTACAAACACCAAAAAACCCATTCAGTTTCTGCACACAGCAGCTGTTGATAACTTTAATAACCACCGCAACTTATAATCACCCATTCACCAACTAACCACGCGACCCTATCATTTACACCCGATCCTACACATTTAGTTAATCATTAAAACTAATTACAATACAACAATTTATCAAACGGAACCCCAGGTGCGCGATAATAAATTGTTTTGGTCAATGCGGAACCCTAATTACTAGGACATGAATGGGGCCACTCACCCTACTCGGAGTCGCGTGCGCAAATACTTAACATATGGGTTTAATGATATTTTTGTAATGATTTTTGTTATTTATAGACAAAAGGGGAGACGTTGAAGTAGGTACAGCGTAGAATCGTAGGTCAATAATTTATTGATGCGAGTAATCTTAATGTGTGGCCGACATCTACAACCTAACAAACAACTTTCCCAAAGAAACATTTTTTAAACAGCTAACAGCTGATAGGTCACACGCGCGCGCTTGCGAATTTCATACGGCTGTTGTGTTATTGTGATAAAAAAAATGTTTCTTTGGGAAAGTTGTTTGTTATCATGACTACAATCACGTGTTTAAGTATCGGTCACTAATGACCAGTCACCCTTTATAACTCTCAAATTTTAATAATAAACACATACAGGGTGTAAACGGACCCTTCACGAAGCCGTCAACCAAGCATTATGTACAGCAAACTAAGTCAGCCTACGCAAAAATTATTGCTGGGAAACGTTTTTTGGGATGAAAAATCATGTTTTACGGTAACGCACTCAAAACTTGGTTCTGATGGATGCTTTGAATAGTAAACGGGTCATGGAGGTAATTAAAGTAAAGTTAAAACCTTAAAAACTAGTATTTAAAAAAAAACTTGTGAAAAAATTGGAACTTTGACCTCCAATATCTCCGTAACTAGAAAGTTCCCAGGTATGGTCCAGATCAAAAAAATGATCGCAATGACGGGGGGAACAAGTGCCTTTTGGCTTCGTTAACACCTTGGATGAGTGATTTCAAAACCCTGGTCAGGCTTCGCAGAGCATGGTAAGCACGAAACTTGGATTACAGGTCCTTCTTGCAAGCACTGAATTTCAGTAACGGTAAGGTACCGATGTTTCATAATTTGACCTAAATTATGAAACATCGGTTACTGAAATTCAGTGAAATTGCTGAAAATTACCGAGCGGACGATCAATCAAAATAACTGCATTACTAGAAGGTACTCAATAAGGTGAATTAATGTGCATATTTATATTTAATCATTTGCTCGAGGAGCTCGTGGCTAAATAATAACACCCGCTCGGGTCGATCTTTAGGTTAAGCCGTGCTTGCCTAGGTTGGTCTGTGGATAGGTGACCACCCATTACATACCGAGTTTCCTCCGTGCCTCGGAAAGCACGTTAAGCCGTTAGTCCCGGGTGTCATTTGTAGATCTTTGACAGTTGTTAGGTAGTCAGTGGCCCAAAAAGTCTGACAACCAGTCTTACCAAGGGGTATCGTATTACCCAGTACTGACTGGGTTGTGGAGGTCAGATAGGCAGTCGCTCCATGTAAAATACTAGTATTCAGCTGCATCCGGTTAGACTAGAAGCCGACCCCAATATAGTTGGGAAAAAGGCTAGGCAGATGATGATGATATATTTAATCAAGTGTTGAGCATGGTAAATGCGCAAATTATGAGCACCACTCTAGTGTTGTAAAAACATTATCCAAACACCAAAAAGAGAAACAGTTTCTATTAATAAATATAACTGAAAGAAACCAGGGAAGTAACCAAACTAACCGTCAAATCATTTCGTGTAGAAATGTGATACCTACCTATTAAATTGACGTGTGCAGAGCTAAGTTGGTGTAATCTATACATATAATAAGACAGTAAAAAAACTGTGTCTGTACATTGAATATATTTAAAAAAAAAAAATTGAGGGGGGTTTAGAAACAGCAATAGAGCACGAATCCAAAAAAAAAATTCTGTCTGTTTGTCTGTTTGTCTGTTTATCTGTTTGTCTGTTTGTCTGTTTGTCTGTTTGTCTGTTTGTTTGTACACGCTAATCTTCGGAACTACTAGACGAATTTGAAAGATTTTTTTTTTGTTGTATAGGTATTAAGTCTGGGCAACATATAGGCTATAATTTATCTTGGAAACTTGAACACCTGATGCAGAACCGCAATAGAATAGCTAAACTATAAGAGATACAAAAATGGTACCATAACAAAAATTGTTCCACGTGATGAGCATTTTCTGCTGAGAGAATAAATTTGAAGATCTGGAACACCTGATGTGGAACTCCAAGAGTCCAGCTACACTATAACATATATAGGAATGACGTCTTAGCAAACATTGTTCAATCTGATGAGCACTCTCTGTTGACTTATAAAATCGAAGATCTGGAACACCTGTTGTGGAACTCCAAGAGCCCAGCTACACCATAACACATATAGGAATGACGTCTTAGCAAACATTGTTCAATCTGATGAGCACTTTCTGTTGACTTATAAAATCGAAGATCTGGAACACCTGTTGTGGAACTCCAAGAGCCCAGCTACACCATAACACATATAGGAATGACGTCTTAGCAAACATTGTTTAATCTGATGAGTACTCTCTGTTGACTTATAAAATCGAAGATCTGGAACACCTGTTGTGGAACTCCAAGAGCCCAGCTACACCATAACACATATAGGAATGACGTCTTCGCAAAAATTGTTCAATCTGATGACCACTCTCTGTTGATTTATAAAAATTGAAGATCTGAAACACCTGTTGTGGAACTCCAAGAGCCCAGCTACACCATAACACATATAGGAATAACGTCTTAGCAAACATTGTTCAATCTGATGAGCACTCTCTGTTGACTTATGAAATCGAAGATCTGGAACACCTGTTGTGGAACTCCAAGAGCCCAGCGACACCATAACACATATAGGAATGACGTCTTAGCAAAAATTGTTCAATCTGATGACCACTCTCTGTTGATTTATAAAAATCGAAGATCTGGAACACCTGTTGTGGAACTCCAAGAGCCCAGCTACACCATAACACATATAGGAATGTCGTCTTAGTAAACATTGTTCAATCTGATGAGCACTCTCTGTTGATTTATAAAAATCGAAGTTCTGGAACACCTATTGTGGAATTCCAAGAGCCCAGCTACACCATAACACATACAGGAATGAAGTCTTAGCAAAAATTGTTCAATCTGATGAGCGCTCTCTGTTGACTTATAAAAATCGAAGAACTGGAACACCTGTTGTGGAACTCCAAGAGCCCAGCTACACCATAACACATATAAGAATGACGTCTTAGCAAAAGTTGTTCGGTCTGATGGGCATTTCCTGTTGACTTATAAAAATCGAAGATCAGATACATCTGATGTGGAAATCAAAGCTATCACTAATTTCACTGTATAATTATAAAATAACATAAGCTGGGAGTATCTCCACGCGGTGAAGGCGGTAACAGTTTAGGACTGATATTCGATGACGACGGAATATCATTGAAAATTTGACTCTACTGGACAAAACTCCTATTTATTTATTTTTTTTATCGAATAAATATGCCTTCGGGCTTATGTTATTTGAGTGTTTTAGACTTTTTACACTTATCTTCGTGACACGGTAGCCTACCCGGTAACGCAGGGGAGCAGTCACTTAGATTTTAATTGATCAGGTATTCTTCACAATAAAACTATAACCATGCCTAGAAAGAGGTCAAATCTTTCCCAATGTTCCAATGGAGCTAAAAGATTGAGGATCATAAGATCCCAAGAATCTACCGAAGAACGTCAGGAGAGACTTGATGCTGTTCGAGAACATCAGGCTGCAACTCGCTCCGTGGAAACCTCTTCCTCTCTTCTCTTCTCTTCCTCTTGGATAACGAAGCACGCCTGCGTTCTCAGCGTATTTACGCATCTACATCCAGATCTCTAGAGAACTGTGAAGAATATGATGCGCGACTGACCGCTGATCGTGAACGTCATGCATTGTCTCGCGAGTCGGAGACGTTCACGGATAGAGAATTACGCTTGAGTTCCAAGGGTATCTACACATCGACTTCTGACTTACAAAAATGAAAGATATGGAACGTCTCGAATCGTCTCGCGCATCCCGTTGTTTTCCCGTCCCCTTCTTAGAATTCGACATCAGACGTTTCAGATCTTCGATTTTGACGACCCCGTTGTCGCTGGAATAAGCAACAGGATCCGCGTACGAAGTCGCGGGCAGAAGCTAGTTAATAATATTAATGGGCGTAGTTACTAACATATTATTATACATTTACTTGTCATCATCATCATCATCAGCCCATAGCAGTCCACTGCTGGACATAGGCCTCCTCAATTGCACGCCACTCAACTCGATTCTCAGCAACTCTCATCCAGTTGCTACCAGCCACCCTGCGAAGATCGTCACTCCACCGAGCCTGAGGGCGTCCCACCTTACGTTTGCCGATTCGCGGTCTCCACTCAAGAACACGTTTACCCCAACGGTCATCGGTTCTACGGCTAATATGACCGGCCCATTGCCACTTCAGCTTGCTGATTCTGTGAGCTATGTCGACAACTCTGGTTCTCTGCCGGATCACCTCGTTTCGGATGCGATCCCTCAGAGAGACTCCAAGCATAGCGCGTTCCATAGCTCGCTGAGCGACCTTGAATTTATGAACCAGCCGTACCGTGAGTGTCCACGTTTCGGCCCCGTAAGTCATAACAGGCAGGACGCACTGGTTGAAGACTTTAGTCTTTAGACTCTGTGGAATACGCGACGAGAAGACCCGACGAAGCTTCCCAAACGCTGCCCAGCCCAGCTGAATTCTTCTGTTAGCCTCCCTCTTAAAGTTGTTCTTACCGAACTGCAGAGTTTGCCCGAGGTAAACATATTCTCGAACAACTTCGAGAGGACCGCCATTGACAACAACAGGTCCTGGGGTGACGTGTTCGTTGAACATAACCTGGGTTTTGTCCAAGTTCACCCTGAGACCAATGCGTATTGAAGAATCCACTAGGCCATCCAGCATCTGCTGCAAGTCGTGCAGCGATTCAGCCAGTATGACGATGTCGTCTGCAAATCTCAAGTGTGAGATGTACTCGCCGTTGATGTTAATCCCACGTCCCTCCCATTTTAGCGTCTTAAACACATCCTCCAGTGCGTTGTTGAACAATTTCGGGGAAATTACATCCCCTTGCCTCACCCCCCGACGCAATGGGATATGTTTTGTTTGCTGGTTCTGAGTTTGGACGGTCATTGTGGCGTTTTCATAGAGATTTCTCAGCACTTGGATATATCGCCAATCCACTTGGCATCGCTGCAGAGACTCTAGAACTGACCAGGTCTCGATAGAGTCAAAAGCCTTCTCATAGTCCACAAATGCAAGACACAGCGGCCGATTATACTCTTCGGACTTCTGTATAATCTGCCGCACTGTGTGGATGTGATCTATGGTGCTATATCCTCCTCGAAACCCAGCCTGCTCCGGTGGCTGAAAGTCATCGAGTCTTCGCGCTAGACGATTTGTGACGACTCTTGAAAACAGCTTATACACGTGGCTAAGGAGCGAAATGGGTCTGTAGTTCTTTAATAGGGTTTTGTTCCCCTTTTTAAAGAAAAGAACTACCACGCTCCTTTTCCACGCTTCTGGAGTTCTCCCAGAGAACAGGACCGAGTTGAAAATCTCCCGAAGCTCTCTTAATACAGGGCTTCCTCCCGCTTTCAGGAGCTCAGTCGTTATCCCATCCTCACCAGGGGCTTTTCCATTTTTAAGCTGTCTAAGAGCCGCCTCGATTTCGTCTTGGCTGACTTCTGGCAGGTCTTCTGTGAAATGGCGGGTTAAGGTGGCTCTGGAATCCTCATTTTCGGGATCAGGTCGAGACGCGTGCGATGCGTACAACTGGCCGTAGAAGTTTTCGATTTCTGAAAGAATATCCGGCTTCGAAACGACGCTATCCCCACTAGATTTGGTCAACTTCGTCAGGTGGCTCCTCCCAAGTGATTGGACGAACACTTTCGACCCCCGGTTTTTCTCAATCGCTTTTTGTATTGAGCGTGTGCTGGAGGATCGAAGGTCGCGTCGTACCAATTTCCTAATCCTTTTATTGAGTGCCTGTAGTCCTGCCGAAGTGATGGGTGGGTTTTCACGTCGTTCCGTCATAAGCTCCAGAGTCTCCTCCGAAAGTTTGGACTTCTTGCCCGTACGCCGCATTTTACAAAAACGCGTCCCTTCCTCCCTGAGGATTTCCACCATTTGTTCGAGCGCCTGGTCAACGTCATTTGTGGTTTCCACGGCCGCGAATCGGTTCTCCAGATCTGACTGGAACGCTTCAGACCCTAACATAGTTTGGAGCATATTAGGACGGAGCCCAGACTTCATCAAACGGGTTCGCTCCAGCTTGAAATTGATATTCAGAGTGCCTCGAACAAGTCTGTGATCACTACCGGTATTGAACCTGTTGATCACCGAGACATCTCTGAATATACGCTTTTTATCCGCTATGATGAAGTCTATCTCATTTTTCGTCATAGTGTCGGGGCTTCGCCACGTCCACTTCCTTTGGGGCTGTTTCTTAAAGAAGGAATTCATCACAAAGAGCCCCTCCTTCTCAAGGAAGTTGACAAGCATTTGCCCCCTATGATTTCTGCTGCCAAACCCGTAGGATCCTACTACCGATTCACTGGAATTCTGTACTCCCACTTTAGCGTTAAAATCCCCCATGAGAACGTTGTAGTGGGCTTTAGTAGTGGAGTGCAAGGCCTTTGAGATGTCCTCAAACATTTCCTCCACCACGTCGTCCGAGTGTGCCGAGGTCGGTGCGTAGACCTGAACAACCTTGAGGCTATACCTCTCGGTTAGCTTCACTATGAGGTACGCTACCCTGTTCGATACACTAGACATTTCCACCACGTTGTCACACAGGGATTTATGCACCAGGAACCCGACTCCGCCTTGAGATAGCTGGTCTCCCTCTCGAAAATACATCAGGTGGCCCGATTCAAGGGTAATTGTGTCCTCCCCCTCTCGTCGGACTTTACTCAGCCCAAGAATGTGCCACCTTACTTTTTCGAGTTCTTCCTCAAGCTGCACCAGATGTTCATCGAGCCGTAACGTGCGTCCATTATACGTCGCCAAGGTCAGTTGGGGTTGGCGGCCATTCGTAACCCGGGGATTCTTAGCACCCCCTACCTTGCCGTTACCGTGACCGCCGCCAAAATCAGGAATAGCAAGGCCGCCGGGAACTGGGGGCCGTGGTTGATTGTGGCTTGCCATTTGAGGGGGTTTGCCCATAATCGCCACGCTGGGCATGCGGGTTGGCGATCGCAGATCACAACTTCTCGCACTAGTGACGCTGCTGCCCGTCGCTAGTCTGTGCTATTTAGTTGTGAGCTTTTCGAAATGGTTATACCGCCATTTATCGGTCGTCAGAGCCTCGTTTGTTGTTTAGCAGGATGTACCACGAGCAGGTGAGGTTGACTTGGGGCACTGAGATGGTAAGTGTGCCCCCTTACACCCTATTTACTTGTACACACCCAATAAAATTGCGACAACTGTAAGTAATCATGTTATTTGTGTCTAACGGCCTCAATTTCTCTTCTCTATGTGTAATACATGCACTACATACAGAATGACAAAAAATAAACAGTATAATATGTGACGTGAGTATTTCGGAAAATCCTTTTTGGAACACCAGCCTCTCACCTCTTCACAACAATTTATTCGGCTATCATCGAAGCATGTCTACTTCCTCCATACTTCTCTATTAGTCGCCATTTTACAAAAACCAGGTAACACAAAAGATCCGCCAAACCTATCAATACATCCCTAAATATCTGCCAGCTGCGGATATCCGACACTGCACAACCCTAGCCACCCTCGTCTCGTAAACAATCGCCCGGATATGCGCCTGCACACAATCACGAAACAGGAATAGAACGCAATTGTGACTCGTGCGCATCCATTGTCGGTCGAATTTAGAACTTCCATTAGTAAACGACGTTTTTAAATTATTTGGAAAGAAATGCGTTTAATTACCTTTTGTTTTTAGGGACTATTTATCACTAATGCTTTGTGTTTAGTTTTAGTTTTGCTTGAAGGGGGGTAGACCACCGAGAGATTTGAACTTTCCCGATGATGGAGGGCAGCTTTCGGCTCATGATGTATCTGACGCAGTAAGACAGTTATAGCAGTGATGCCGTGATCGTGCTCGTGTCGTACTTATATCCCTAGTAAGTTAGTTTTTAAATCGCTTTCATATTACTATCATCCGGGATATAGCTAAAGCCCCAGGGATATAACTGTGTCACGGCTATAACTATCTTACTGCGATATAATATAATACTTTAGGATCGTTCAAGACAAAGGCATGTAGCAAGAGATTGTTATGCTTGCTTAATGTTCATTGTCGATTTCAGATTGATCTAGTCTTTCACAGTAGTAAGTGCGGCTGTGTTGTTGCCTAAGATTAACCTAAAAAGTACAATTTAGGGATATACAGTATTTTAATAGTAGTATAATAGTAAATACATTAGAAAATATAAGAATTATTTTAGTTGGTAAAAAAAAACAAAATAATATAGTCAAATAGTTATTAAGTAATATTAAACGGCACCAATAATAAAAGTAAATTACCTAAAATTTGTGTAAATATGTAGAGCTAAAATTACAAGTTGAATCAAAGTCATAGAGTGTGGTCCTTCGGCCTCCTAAACACTAGTCGCTATAAAAGGCACAAAATCCACAAACAAGGTCTCTGATCATGTCAGAGGGACACTGGCGGGGCAGGAGTGTGGTTTTAGCCGGTTCGAGTCCAGCACTACCTCGACTACTCGACAGATTGTTAAGTAGTCGAAGTGTCCGTGGGGATTTCCCACTCTTGCTAAAAAAAAAAAACCAGTAAGTAGAAAGTAAAAAGTAGAAAGAAAATAGAAAAAAAATAGCTTTTTTTTTACGGATGGGAAATCATCAAATGACTCCTCCCGCTCTGGGTGGAGTGGGAGGGAGTGTCAGACTTTTACTGACTAAAACCCATCCATTTTCCTTCTTTGCCCTTTGTGTTCCAGGGCCACGGTATCTCTTTCGAACAGTCCCGCAGCCCCGGCAGGCATCGGCCCTTGCGGGCCCTTTCCTGGTTGCTGACTTCTCTTTTGAAAATATCGCTTAACTAAGTATGTGAATCACGTTGTCTCTCTCAATAAACATCTCGCAATCATGAAGACATTAAACCTGAATATTCCTACTGTAAGAAAGCCTTGCCACCTTACTTGAAAAGATCATTAGCTATGTTATGTGCCGACTGACTTACATGTTACTTTTTCTCATGACGATTACGATTGTACAAGCTTACAAAGTCCCAGGCGTTCTTGATCTGTCTCGTCAGTTCCCACGGTGAAGTGGTGACAGATTTATCGGTCCACGACAGTTAGTGCTATCGTCTACGAATGCTTCTTTGGCGATATTCATTGATCATGGGTCTTAATTCAGGGCCGTCCAAAAGCTCGTTGGGTTGACGATATCGTCAAAGTCGTGGGAAACACCTGGATACGGGACGCACAGAATCGGGAAGTGTGGCAGAAAAAAGGGGAGGCCTATACCCAGTAGTGGGTGATTCCGGGCTGATATGATCAGGATGATGGGTCCTGTAGGATCCAATTGTGTGTCTCTTTTTTGTTGACCAGGCTGAAACCGCTGTTTTGATCAGCAATAAAATAACTTACCTAACATTGCCAAATCTCATCACAACTGCTATGATCACTGGCTGCAATTGATCGAGAAATAATGATAGACAGTCAAAGTACTTAAGTTGAGATTAAACCATACAGTTGAACAAGGATGTTTTGGCGCGTGGCCGAAATAGGAACTAAAGCCGCCATCTTGTTTTTAAATACATTTACAAAATAAGATAATAATAAGACTGCCTCGTTGATCTTAGTGGTCTCAAACGTCCTGGGCTCGATTCTAAGCTCGGGCAAAGTGTTATTGGGTTTTTCCATCAAGAATTTCTCAGTAGAAGCCACGAAGTCTGGATTTGTGCTCGGTTGATGGCAATAACCTCGCCCCTATTACATGGAACTTAAACATAACTGGCGAAATCTGGGTGTACTATTAGGTACACCTCTGCCTAACTCTTCGGGAATTACAGGCGTGATGTTATGTTTATTTACAAAATACATAGTTAACAGTAATAGTTTGTTAAGTCGCTTTATCGCCAAAAGTTCCTTGCAGCCCTGTAGGTTCAAATAAACTTCTAGATATAGAAGTAGGGCAGACCAATGTAAAGCAAAATTACAGCAGTAAATAATCATTTATTTTTTATCTCAACAAATCAATAAAGATAAAACTTAACCAAGTACAAAAGAAGAGCTAATTAAAACTAGGTTTCGAAGACTTTGACGTCATAGGAGTATCCGCCAGGCGGAGTATTCCCCAAGAGTCCCTGGCGCTTCCGTCTTATTTTCTGGATCAAAGCCACCACACCCGCCTGGAACTCCAAGTTCTCATCATCATCAAATGTGGCTAAAGATGGCAGAATACCTTTCATAAAAGATATCTGTGGGTGTTCATTGTGTTCGCTTGGTTTTGAGTCAAAATATCGTGTCAAGTTATCATCTAGCGGGTTCTTTTCTACCCTCAATCTTTTTTTAGCTGGAGGAGGTTGGTACGGCTTTTCTGGTGGGGCATCATCATCACTGCTGCTGTCTGAAGAAATAGTTTGGCTTTCATTGAACGAATCGTGTCTGGTTCGAGGCTCATGGACCTTCGTTAAGAAGCTCAGTAGATTCTTATACACGTAGGGTCTTGGTTTCTTTGTACCAGCTCGTGTCTTCTTCTTTTCTGCTTTCTGTGATCTTAGAAATGCGTCCTTGATGTGTATCCATTTTGTGGAAACGCTTTTAACTGCAAAAAAAAGTATAGTAGCAGTTGGCGTTCTGCATAGCTATTCACAAACGCTTCGATTCGACAAGTCGTATGTCTATCTTTTTTTGGCATTTGAGCGGGGTCGACATACGACTTGTCGAATCGAAATCGAATCGAAGCGTTTGTGAATAGCTATGCTGTACTGTGACTACCCGCCTAAGGAGAAAAGACAAAAGTTGCATAAAAAACCTCTTTTTATTATTTCAGAAGAACTTACTAGAGTAACTAATCATCTGTGATACTACAACACTTAAATGACGTTTGATGCATGACTTTTGAATAAAGATGGCGTCTACTTTGTGGTTAAACAGCGTTTTATGTTAACAACTCATGGAGCGAAGCTAACCTTTGTGTACACTAGGTTAAAATAGCTAACTATAATACGTATCTTTACTTTACATTGTATACAACAAACTCGCTACCGTTTTGTACGCTTAGATCTTTTAAATTACGCAACGGATTTTAATGCAGTTTTCAGCAATACATAAAGGGTGTAAATAGACCCTTAACGAAGCCGAAAGGCCCTTGTCTTCCCCGCTATTGCGATCATTTTTTTGTTCTAGATCATACCTGGGAACCTTCTAGTTACAGAGTTATTGGGGGTCAAAGTTCCAACATTTTCACAAGTTTTTTTTAAAATACAAATTTTTAATGTTATAACTTTACTTAAAACACCTCCATGACCCGATTACTATTCAATGCATCCATAACCACAATGTTTTGAATGCGTTTCATTTAGTTTTACCGTAAAAGGTTATTTTTCACCCCAAAAAAAAAGTCGCTTTCCAGCAATAATTTTTGCGTAAAGTTCCTTAGTTTGATTTACAGAATGCTTGGTTGACGACTTCGTGAAGGGTCCGCTTACACCCTGTAGAGTGATTCAAGAGGAAGGTTTATATGTATATGGCACCCGTGCGAAGCCGGGGCGGGTCGCTAGTTTTATAATAAAAGTTTAAGAAACTCACCAAAATCTTTCTTCTCATCTTCCTCCAGTTGATCTAAGTCAGGGTTAAGAACGTAGCAAATCTCTTTCCAAGCAGCTGCTTTCAAGACCTTATCTTTATAAACATCTGAATTCTTATCCCAAATCACGCTTCTTTGTTCTACAAGAGGAATTAACTCTTCTGCTGATATGTCCGCCATCTTGTTACACGTCCTTCCCGCGCAAGCGTCAGGCTGTTACTGACGAAGGACAGGTGGGTGCGGGTGTGTGTGAGGAGAAGGGGGACGTAAATGAGGTCACGACATTTCACGGATGGTTTATTTACGATAGGTTGTCGTGACGGTTGCGCCGTGCACGACTGAGAATCGTGACTTTGCACAATAATGTGATCGCGATTCGCGATCGTAGTTAATCGTGTTGTGGTATGTGAACAGCTCTAGTTTTCTGATTTATATAAAAGTGTAAGACGAACTCCCTTATGCTGTAACTTGGAGGGTCTATTTTAAAAGTTAATTATACGGGGTGTAAACGGACCTTTCACGAAGCCGTCAACCAAGCATTCCGTTTTACGCAAAAAATTTTGCTGGGAAACGATTTTTTTTTTGGGGTGAAAAATCTCGTTTTACGGTAAAACTCAATGTTACGCACTCAGAACATTGTGCTGATGGATGGATTGAATATTACGGGGGTCAGGGAGGTGTTTAAAGAAAAAACATGTATTTTAAAAAAAACTTGTGAAAAAGTCGGAACTTTGACCCCCAATATCTCCGTAACTAGAAGGTTCCCAGGTATGGTCTAGAACAAAAAAAATATCGCATTGACGGGGAGAATAAGTGCCTTTCGGCTTCGTTAAGGGTCTTTTTACACCCTTTATTTGAATTTGAAATGTATTAACAGAATATTACTATGGTGTAATTAATGGCCGATTACTTGAAAACTAACTAAACACTTACTGAACAAAACTTTATTTTTTTTATCTATATTTTTGACTGTCGCCCACCCTCAGATAAAGGATTATCAATTAATTACGCCACACCCTGTTTAGAAAAAAACAATAATGCTTCAAGGACCTGAGCTGTTGCCTTTTGAAGATTTGATTTTAATTTCACAATTTTAATTTTAATTGATGATTTTAATTTCACGGGTTAAATCTGTTAATAATCCATATATATTATAGTAGTTGCATTTAGCAAATTGGACGACATACTGAAATCAGCCAAAATTCCACACTGCTTGAAGACCCGTCTCTATAATCAGTGTGTTCTGCCCACCATGACATATGGTGCTGAGACATGGACGCTCTCACAGGAGGCTGTGTACAGACTCGGAGTAGCACAGAGAGCCATGGAGCGTTCCATGCTCGGCATAAAACTAATAGACCGAGTTCCAAACGTCGAAATCCGTAGACGTACGAAGGTCTTCGATATTGGAAATCGCGTTATGGAACTCAAATGGAGTTGGGCAGGACACATGGCAAGACGTGGTGATGGCAGGTGGAGTAAAGCTGTGACGGAGTGGCGTCCAAGAAATGGAAAGAGAAGTGTTGGTCGTCCGGCGGCGAGATGGGCAGACGACATTGTTGCCATGGCGGGAATATCCTGGATGAGGCTGGCACAAGACCGTGGAGCTTGGCACAAACAAAGAGAGGCCTATACCCAGCAGTGGGTGAAGTCGGGCTGTGGATGATGATGATTATAGTAGTTATATAGTTTTCGTGTCCTGCGTGTCCTGTTACTTGTTCACTACAGGAACGGATGGACGCTACCGAAAGCGCCAAACTAGTAGCTCAGTCCTGGGCTGACACTATTTAGATTGCCATCGATACGCTAAGAAGATCCATAGTATTGTATTATTTTGTCTTAAGTACCAATTTTTCATCGGTTATTACTTTTAAAAGTTGTACTTTTGTATTATAGCACAGTTTTTTTTTTTTTTTTAAATAACTGGACTTCTTTCTTTCTTTATCGTGTGGTTAGTTCGTAACCTGGTGTCAGAGTTTTGATGCCGCCCATGGGCCTCTGACTTGGCTTTACATCCGTCAAGAAATATCTCTCAGGCATGCTGGTTTCCTCACGATGTTTTCCTTCACCGAAAAGCAAGTGATAATTATACTATACGCACATGAATCCGAAAAATCAGAGGTGCGTGCCTTGGGTTCGAACTCGAGACCTATGACTTGGCAGTCCGACGGTCACACCACTAGGCTATCACTGCTTATATATATAACTGGACTGATTCTGGGTCTAGCAAGAATCAAGTATAAAGTGCCTACTGAATTTATGGTAACAAAGTTTGCGCGTCAATAACCCAATCAAAAAGTAGGTATTTATATAGATTGTCACTAAAACACCCCATATGGAAAAACACCATGATGCTACCTTTCCAATAACACATCAACACACGTCCTGAAAACTTCCCTTGTGCGTAAACGAGGCAATTTCACCTACTTACGGAACGTCAAGATATTCGTAACGGAACAAACAAGATCATAGCGTCACATCAAAGGACAAACAGTGGGGTGTTCTTGTGTGGAGTCTGTACATATTAAATTGGCAAAAAAACGTTGTTTCTACCTTTATTTGAGGGAAATTCGTGATGTGGATCTGGTCTGGGTGACATGGAAACCAAATGAAAAGTTTTTTTGGAGATAAGTCTGCCTCGCGTGTAACTGTGATTACATAGCAAAACAGCATACATAACATAACATCATGCCGGTAACCCCGAAGGGTTAGGCACAGGTGTGCCTAATAACACGCCCGCATTTCGTAATGTGGAATAGGGGGCGAGCCTATTGCCAACCGGGCGCAAATTCACACTCCGTGGCTGCTACTGAGGAATTCCTGATGGAAAAACCCAATAACATTTTGCCCGACTTGGGAATCGAACCCAGGACCTCATGCTCAGCAGTCCCGCTTGCGACCACTAGACCAACTTCATAATTGGTTGATATTAGAACTATGGATTATAAAGGGTGTAAATAGACCCTTAAAGAATCCGAAAGGCACTTGTTCTCCCCGCTATTGCGATTATTTTTTTGTTCTAGACCATACCTGGGAACCTTCTAGTTACGGAGTTATTGGGGGTCAAAGTTCTAACTTTTTCACAAGTCTTTTTTATAAATTTTTTTAATGTTATAACTTTACTTTAATTATCTCCATGACCTGTTTACAATTCAATGCATCCATAAGCACAATGTTTTGAACGCGTTACATTGAGTTTTACCGTAAAAATTAATTTTTCACCCCAAAAAAAAAAGTTGTTTCCCAGCAATAATTTTTGTGTCGGGTTTCTTAGTTTGATGTACAGAATGCTTGGTTAACGGCTTTGTGAAGGGTCTGTTTACACCCTGTAAGTATACAGGGTGTACACAGACCAACGACGATGAATAATTCTACCTTGATTTTGCCAAGAAATCTCCACCTTGACCTCTAATACGTTATGCCACAACACACACTTCTCTACTGACTGACTAACCGCCAGTTCCTAGATTTAACTATGGTACTCCCCTGGAGGCTCGGAGGAGCTCGTGGCTAAATAATAACAGCTACTCGGGTCGATCTTTAGGTTAAGCCGTGCTTGCCTAGGTTGGTCTGTGGATGGGTGACCACCCATGACATACCGAGTTTCCTCCCTGCCTCGGAAAGCACGTTAAGCCGTTGGTCCCGGGTGTCATTTGTAGATCTTTGACATTCGTTAGGTAGTCACTGGCCCAAAAAGTCTGACAACCTGTCTTACCAAGGGGTATCGTATTACCCAGTAGGTACTAACTGGGTTGTGGAGGTCCGATAGGCAGTCGTTCCATGTAAAATACTGGTATTCAGCTGCAACCGGTTAGACTGGAAGCCGACCCCAACATAGTTGGGAAAAGGCTAGGCAGATGATGACTCCCCTGGAGGCAGCTGCCACGGTTCTCAAAATCGACATGTGCAAATGCTGCAATATTCATATTTACATAACTTTTGTTATCGTTGTGTCGGTAAGCTACAAGGAAATTGGAATTCGCGACACTGATAAGGTTATGAAAGAAACCCATAGATTTCATCAGTTTACGACAATTTTATCAGTAACTTGACCGTGGTCTAAAGATTGCATGGCGAATAGAAGTTTAAGGACTGGAGGAAGGTTAAATGATTTAGTCCCCGAACCCGTTAAATACAAGGAATAAACGGACCCTTCACGAAGCCGTCACCCAAGCATTCTGTACAACAAACTAACTACTAACTAACTCTACGCGAGGTGAAAAATTACGTTTTACGGTAGGCCGTGTAAACACTCAAAACATTGTGCTGTGGAGGTATTTAAAGTAAAGTTTAAAAAATTGTATAAAAAAAAATGGAACTTTGACACCCAATATCTCCGTAACTAGAAGGTTTCCAGGTATGGTCTAGACCATAAAATGCTCGTATTGACGCGGGAGAACACCTTTCGGCTTTATTAAGGGTATTTTTTTACACCCAGTAATATTTTTTTGTTTTGATTCTGAACTCATAACAAAACTGTTTTGTCTGTGGACGGGTAGACATAACAGTTTTGACACGCGTCAAAACAGTTTTTTCAGTGTTTATAAACAACTTCGACTATAGGATTCTTTTGTTTCCTCGACAACATTATTTTCAGAGATCGATAGCCTGAGTCAAGTCTACACGGTCGACGGGTCAGGAGCGGGTCAACCGACTGGACCGACTGGTTATCCCTGCTAGTCCTGCAACTGGATAACACGATGAGGGGTTTCATGAAACCGAGAGCTGTGTTGTGGAAGTCTGAAGCAGTCGCTCCATGTAAAAGACTGGTATTCAGCAGTACCGGAGTCCGGGTTAGACTGGAAGCCGACTGACACTAAATTGAGGAAATACTTGGCAAATAATCATATGATTATTTCAAAGCAATTTTTCCTATAAGTATCAACTCAATAGTTTACAATACGATATTAATTTCTACCCCATTCTGTCTTTATATTTATTAGTTTCCCATGCAACTAGTACGTTTCCCCTCACCCCAGCTTGACGTAGGGGGTGAACAAATTATGAGGGCACGTGTCACCAATATCCGTTGTTTTTGTCCGTTTGTCTGTCACTCAGACCGTGACATACGCGTGCCCTATGTGGAGTGTGCAGGCGCCCTATTCTGATAGAAGAATTGTCATTAGTTTTTAGTGTTATTTGAATGTGTATAAAACGCATAACATCAAGCCTGGAATCCCCGAAGGGTTAGGCAGAGGTGTACCTAATAGCACACCTACATTTCGCCAGTTATTTTTTAAGACCTATGTAATAGGGAGCGACCAAAATTGCCATCAAACGGGCGTAGATTCAGACTCCGTGGCTGTTACTGAAAAATTCCTGATGGAAAAACCCAATAACACTTTGCCCGACCCGGGAATCGAACCCAGGATCCCATGCTCAGCAGTCTTGCTTGCGACCACTAGACCAACGAGGCAGTCAAAAACGCCTCTCATTTGTTTTTGGTTGCCTAGCGACGGTTGGAGAAGAGTCGGCATACCAATGATAAGGCCGAGGTCTATAGAAGTTACCTGACTCGTGGACTTAGGTCACATCTATAAACGTTATGTAGTAATTTTTGTGCCTTTTCACTTGTTGTTTGAAAGTTTTATGACAGTGACAGGCGTCACTCTTAGCCTGAGTAGCTAGGTGGAATATAACTTATTCCGATATTCCAATTAGTTTCCCTCTTATGCCGCATAAGAGGGGTATCATCACCAACTATATTAGGGTCGGCTTCCAGTCTAACCAGATGCTGCTGAATACCAGTATTTTACATGGAGCGACTGCCTATCTGACCTCCACAACCCAGTTAGTACTAGATAATACGATACCCCTTGGTAAGACTGGTTGTCAGATTTTTTGGGCCATTGACTAACTAACGACTGTCAAAGATCTACAAATGACAGCCGGGACCAACGGCTTAACGTGTTTTCCGAGGCACGGAGGAAACTCGACGACTATCAAAATATCGTGGGTACTATCTGGATGAGACTTGTTTGAACAGGAAAACATGGCGCAAAAGGAAGACCTAAACAGGATTGCCAATTATGTAATTAGTAATAACTAATTAACATTGAGCAAAGTAGATATTATCTCAATATTTGGATATTATTAAGCCAGGCTTTTTACTAAATTGCTGGTAAGAACGGCTATTAAAATTATCATAATAGGCTCGTCCATGTCAGATATTTTAAGCAGTATCTGGTGCTGTCATTCGAAGGCGTGGCTCTAAAATATTAATAACTGAGAACAAGTGACAGGCGCACTCCCAAGATTCCTCGAGGTCACGCTAAATTAGAGAATTATGGAAAGCTTATAATGTTATTATTTTACTGAGGACCATGGAAGATTTATTCAAGAGTGCCATTTCCACTTTTATAAGAAGGTTTTCTTTCCTTGGTTGCAATTTTTTGAAAAGTTGTTCTATGTCCAGCCATTTGTACGTTTGTACACAAAGCTTTAGTAACTTATTTAAAATCTGTCTGAATTGTGGATTGTGGCTATCTATTAGGAAGCTATCAGACGAAAGCTGAAAATATAGGCCTCCTACTTTTATCGCCTCTCGGTTGGCTGATGACGATGACTTAGTTTATATGCTCTTTTTACTAGCCTACATAGTTTCCCACTGCTGGGCAAATGCCAAAGGCCAGGCCTCTAGCCACGCAAACATGACCAGATCGCAGAATCGCAGATTCACCGCGGTCAACCTCGACGGCGCTGTCCTTCGTCAGGCGTCCAGTGTGAGACGATCTTTACCCATCTCTCTGGGTGTATCCATGCTACGTGGCTTGCCTACTCCCACTTCAGCCTTGCTGTATTTTCTCCAACATCAGCTACTTGAGTTATGGAGGCCAGGGTGGTGTTTCTAACGTGATCTGTTCGCTTAACACCTATTATGCAGCGCTCCATTGCACGCTAACAAATCTTGAATTTGGACTTCTGTTGACTTCTAGTGACCAACTTTGTGCGCCGTAGGTTAGGACTGGCCGGACGCACGTAAGTTAATTTAATCTAGACTTGCAAGCACCAGAAGGATATCATATTAAAACATCTATTCCTAGTTTTCTACCATTATTTTATTACTTTGAATTCAAGCAACCATGACTCAGCTTACACACTGACACTCGTAACTCGAGTGTCATGAAGTGCTCTTCAATAGAACAACCCTCTCTTATGTTATAACATGTTATTGTATATTTGTTTCGCAGAACAAAGGAGTGATTGCTTAGTGACGTTCATTCCCGATGGATTAATTGGACGATAGATTGATTGGACCCTGTAGTAAAAGCGATACGAATAGTGTTCTTGAACTAAATGTTGCTTTCATGTAGAAATCGCATGTGGACATCGTATATTCTGCTGAATTAAATCTTAGCGTACCGACGGCAAAAATTTCAAATATTTTTAGCCCGAAATTCAGCAATGCGAACTCCACTCACTGATGCTCACTGAGGATGATAAGGTCACCAAGTGCGCCGGTGTCAGTAGAGCATGTGGCGCAAGATGGAAGGTGGGTCATTGTCTGTGGGGAGACGCCGCACAAGCACGTGTAAATTTAAGTTGAGTTCTCAATTGTACAGAGTTGCATGTTGCATGTCTAAGCTGACTTTTAACGGCCATAGTTTAAGTTTTGCAACTAGTTTCTCAGAATTTAGTTAAGAAAATCCAACTAATCGTCTCGGTGGTCTATAGTGGTGATAGCCTAGTGGTGTGACCGTTGGACTGCCAAGTCATAAGTCTCGAGTTCGTACCCAAAGCACGCATCTCTGATTTTTCGGATTCATGTGCGTATTGTATAAAGATCATTTGTTTCGGTGAAGGAAAACATCGTGAGGAAACCAGCATGCCTAAGTGGTATTTCTTGACGTATGTAAAAGCCAAATCAGAACCCCCCAGGCGGCATATAAACTCTGACACCAGGTTAGGCACTAACCACACGCTAAAGTAAAAGGTGGTCTATCTAGTGGTTGAACTCAATAGAGGAGCCTGAAGTTAGACAATGTCACATCGTAACAACAAAAGTCAAAAATATGCTGGATTTAAATTAACTAAGTTTGTCAATTCTATTGACAACCGTTGTAGTAATACTAATTGTAATAATAGACTTTGAAAGCGATCGCCATTTGCCTAGATTTGATTCCCTTATGGGGCACATGATTATTGGGATTTTTCAGTCTATGACATGGGTTAACCATAACTGGCGAAGTGGAACTCTTTTATTATACAGGGTGTAAACAGACCCTTCACGAAGCCGTTAAACAAGCATTCTGTACATCAAACTAAGTAACTTTACGCAAAAATTTTTGCTGGGAAACGACTTTTTTTTTTGGGGTATAAAATCACGTTTGACGGTGGGACTCAATATAACGCACTCAGAACATTGTGCTGATGAATGGATTTAATAGTATGGGGGTCGTGGAAGTGTTTAAAGTAAAAATCTTACATTAAAAACATGTATTTAAAAAAAAAATGTGAAAAAGTCGGAACTTTGACCCCCAATATCTCCGTAACTAGAAGGTTCCCAGGTTTGCTCTAGAAAAAAAAATTGATCGCATTGACGGGGAGAGCAAATGACTTTCGGCTTCTTTAAGGGTCTTTTTACACACTTTATCTGTATAAAGGGTGTAAAAAGACCGTGTGGTCAGGATTGCAACATAGCGCTTCTAAGCAGATAGAATAAACAGCCATAGAGAGGAATCCGATAGGTCTAAAGTCCAGTAATCAATTGCGCATTAGAAACTATTTAGTCCAAGCTGAAGCTAGTAAACGATACATGCAGACGCCAGTCAGTTCCGAGATCGTAATCTGAAGCTCTTAGTCACACGGACAGGAATGTCCGAGTCTTAATATTCTGTTCATCCCTATGGCTGGTCGCCGTGAATATGTTAGCATAATGTGTCTCGGTTTAAATATGAAAGAATATGTTCAGAAAATCCATTTCTTTTTATTGCTTCAAACTCATTTCAAGATCAATTGTGTCCGCGTAGAAAATGAATCGAAGCATTCTAGAAGAATTGCTATGTCAAGTCCAGAATGTAGCAGATGTCTTTTTTTTTTTTTGGATGCGAAATCATCCAATGACCCGTCCCCGCTCTGGGTGGAGTGGAAGGGAGTGTCAGACTCGTACTGACTAAAACCCATCCATGTTCCTTATTTGCCCTTTGTGTTCCAGGGCCGCGGTATCTCTTTTGGACATTCCCGCAGCCCCGGCAGGCATTAGCCCTTGCGGGCCCCTTCCATTTGCTGAAATCTCTTTGAGGCGCGCGCGCGCCTTTCGTCAGAAGACGGACGGACGACGAGCTAGCTCACCGTCCACAGGGTGTAGCAGATGTCTCAAAGAAACAAAAATGCGTTAATTCACTTATGAGTCCTTAAAACTATGAAAACAGAAGTAAAACAATGCAAAAGAAGCCTCAGCCTATTACCAGCTATCTTTAATTAATTTTCGAAACCTTTTGTACCCGGCAATGTGACTCCAACATTCTTCGAGTATTTTTTCACGTGTTGTAAGAAGTTGGCCCTCTGTACCTTTTTTCTTCGTGACTCAATGTAAATACTTCTTTAAATCGATTAAGAATTCTGTAATAATATCGTGTTTAGCCACGTTCGTAGTACGCTATGTCCATAGCGATGTGACGGCTCTTTTTGTTGAAGTTAGATTTTGAGAAATTCGGTGCATTGGTGGTCGTTGCTGGGCCTGTTCCAAGAGTTCGGTCATTTTGCTCTCATTCTGCAAAGAGGTCGTGTGAATATCTTTTATTTGGTGTCTGATTCAAATATAAGTTATATCTTTTCTGTTATTTAAGTTGGAAGACCAAGCATTAAGACGTGTAAAGAGAAAATGAAAAGTAAAGGGGTTCGGATAATTTTGTATGAAGCCTCAAATACTGAAGATGGATGGCGATGATTTCTAATATCTCTGGTATATCTGATAACTTATCAGCTATAGCTCAGAAACGTGACGCTTTAAAAGATTTGGTCTCTTACAATACTTAGGTACCACCACATAACCACCCACCTCTTGTCCTGCCCATCCTGCACAACCACTTGCACCTACCAAAATTTAATTGACGCAAATGTTAGAGCTGTGCAGGTAACATACTGGTCTAACACAATTTGAGTTCACCGACAGGAAGAACAAGAAGTTATTATTAAGGCATGTTTTATGCGTGGCTGCTGTTTTGAAAATAAAATTGTGGAAGGTGGGCAGGCTAAAATATTAAAACCCAATTCCTTTTATGGCGTTACCACACCAATCGATAGACCGCCGATCACCAATCGATCGCTGGTAGAAATGACGACGGTCGATCAATTGGTGTAGTAGAAACTGTCGATCGACGTCGACTTATCCATTCTACTGTCGATCAATGGCTTCGATCGACGATCGATCGATTGGTGAGGTAACACCCTTACACCTGTAATTTCTCAGTAGCCACCAGAAATCTGATAACTGTCTGATTTGAATATAACTCCTTTGCCTAACCCTTAGAGTATAACTTGCGTGAAGTAATGTTCCTAAGCCAATAAAAGAATAAAATAACATAAATGGCTTATCGAACAAAATTAATAGTTCTTATTAAGCTTAATGGATACCGGCGGTAGGGTGTACGTAGTATGGCAACCAGAATTAATTAATAAAACATGTCGACCGACCCATGCTCGTCAATTTATGATAGTTTTCAAGTAATAGATTAATTGAACAGATGCTGTAGTAATAGGAATACGTTGGGGTAGGTCAGTTTGATGGGAATCGAACACCGGTGGGAGGGGGGGGGATCAGTTAGAGTCTAACTGTCCCAGAAAAGGTCAGTCTTATTGAGTTTATATGACGTAGGTACCCCTGAGGATCTAGACATTCGCTTTCACGGCATTTCATATTTCTAGTTTCAATAAGAAATAAGCTATTTAGTAGTTCATATCAATGCAATATGTTTTTGAGGTGTGAAATGTTGCGAGAAAAGTTTTGAGTATGAATGTGGATGGCTATAAAAATAGAGGAAGATCAAAGAAACTATGACTGGACTGTGTGAAGGATGATATGGCTAGAAAGGAGGTGACAGCTGAGATGACGAGTAATAGAGAAGTATGGAAGTAAAGAAGACATGCTGCGCCGACCACAAATAAATTGGAATAAGGGCAGGAGAATGATGATGATGTTTTTGAAGTTTTCCAACATCATTATTGCTAATAGTGATACAGTGTCACTCTGTCTGGACCCTAAGGTATATTTCTCTATATACTATGTAGGAACTACAGGTAACAATAATGCTAACGATGGTAAATGCAATGTTCCCCGCGCATACGATCTAGCGGCCAGTCGTCTTCGCCGCGCGCGCCGTAGCAATAACTTGAGTAATATTATGATTATTATAAAGGGTGTAAATAGACCCTTAACGAAGCTGAAATGCACTTGGTCTCCCCACTATTGCGATCATTTTTTTGTTCTAGACAATACCTGGGAACTTTCTAGTTACGGAGTTATTTGGGGTCAAAGTTCCAACTTTTTCACAAGTTTTTTTTTTTAATAATATTTTTTAAGGTTATAACTTGACTTTAAATACCTCCATGATCCGTTTACTATTCAATGCATCCATAAGCACAATGTTTTGAATGCGTTACATTGAGTTTTACCGTTATTTTTCACCACAAAAAAAAAACTCGTTTCCCAGCAATAATTTTTGTGTAGGGTTTCTTAGTTTGATGTACAGAATGCTTGGTTAACGGCTTCGTGAAGGGTCTGTTTACACCACTGTATGTAAGAAACGTCACTGTAACTAGTACTCCTGGTTATCATCAATAGACTTTATACTGGACACTGTGATTTTATTTACAACCTTCTCTAACCACATAACCAAAAATTCCAACATACTAGTTAGATAATTTCAACCCAAAAGAAGTTTCAATGTACTGGGAATTGTTGTCAAAAGTCTCAGACTCATCATCTATCTGACCTTTTTTTTTTTTTTTTACGGATGGGAAATCATCAAATGACTTCTCCCGCTCTGGGTGGAGTGGGAGGGAGTGTCAGACTCTTACTGACTAAAACCCATCCATGTTCCTTCATTGCCCTTTGTGTTCCAGGGCCACGGTATCTCTTTCGAACAGTCCCGCAGCCCCGGCAGGCATCGGCCCTTGCGGGCCCCTTCCTGGTTGCTGACATCTCTTTGAGGCGCGCGTGGAACACGAACGCGCCGTCGACACGGCCTGTCGTCATAAGACGGACGGACGGTGAGCTAACCCATTACTCACCGTCCACAGGCCCGCGCCTACGGTGGCCGGGAGCCACCACGTGGCCCCCGACGCCCGGTGCGTCGCCCGCGGCGGCTGGGACGTGAGATTCTCTCCCTCTCACGTCACTAGTTCCATGTTACTGTGCCGGCACAACATTTTATCTTCAATTATCCACTGTCAACCGTCACGTCCGTTACTCCTTTTTCTTTAATGTCATTCCTCACACAATCCATCCATCGTTTCCTTAGTCTTCCTCTCCCTCTCCATCCATCAACATTTATATTTATCACTCGAATATTTCAGAGTAAGTAGCAATAAAGTGTACTCGTAGACTGAAACGAGAAAATTCCATTTATAATCCATACAATGTAACACTGTAACAGAATTCAACTCACCATACACACCCATAAAGATGCTCACATTACGCCATTGCACTATGTCAAGCTAGTTACCATAAACAGCCATACATTTTCCCATAGGTGGCGCCGTGGGTGAAACTAGTCTAGGCTGTAAGTTAGACATGCCTGGACGGAAATGACTGCATTCCTAGACTGACTGGCGATGGTCTCGCTGTGAGAAAATGACCCATATGTTGTGGGGTAAGTTGTGTTAGACTGTGAGCAGACTAGCAATGATATAGTTTTGTTTGTGACAGAGAACGGTTTTGTCTGGGGTTAATATTTAGGTGATTTCGTCAGTATCATCAAGTTAACTTTGTGTCCCAGCCTTATAAACCATTTATTTGAAGTAATTGATATATTTATGAAACATCCAAGATACACACTCAGCGACTCAAATTTGCACAATTTCGAATTGTGTGCACTTTTCACTGCTTGTGACAGCCATCAACTTTATGTCCTCGGTGTAAGTTCGAATTTGTGTTTAATCGAACTGAACTTGTAATTTTTTGGTTCAATTTTTAGTATGATTCATCGACGACTATCACTATCACTATCTGATGAGACATTTGCAAGGCATTTAGGTTTTTTATATTTAATAGCATTGCTCGGCATAGCATTTTTTGCTCTTACGTACATCTCCGTAGCCAGTCATCTGTCGCAACCCTTTTCTAACTGCTAATTTCATTTTGCACCAGTATTTTACCAAGGTGAATGTTCATACCATTATTGTTATCACAGGGGGGTCCAAGATTTTTTTTAAGTCCTTCTTTTCAATTAATAGTCATATCTTTATCGTCATGATGGCGCGGGTGACGCGGGAGAGCCCTAACCTGGTCTAGTAATAATATACTAGACCAACACCCGCGTCACTCAGTCTGCCCTCATCCTTATCCAAGATATTACTGTCCCTGGGTTATGAGACAACATTCCCAAGTGGGGTCAGGACCATCAGGAAGAAGTTTTGTGTTGTAATTTCAACTGACAATATTGAGCATTGTTCTTGGCGCCAAATAGGTCATTAGTTGTCTTACTGTGTGTAGGTATGTCAACAGCTTAGGATAAGGTATATATTGTATACCTTCCGAGTTGGGTAAGTAATTTTTGAGGTGTGGTAGGAACGTAAATACGACTGAACTTTAATAAACCTGTTGCATTTGAATTCTTCTATGTTATTTATGATCGTGCAGGCAACTTCATTGCTCTGAGCGTTGAAATTGGTTGAACTGGCACTACGCTCGATTATGGCTCACACTCTCTGGTAGATTATGGATGATGTACAAGACACAGAGCGTGCTGCCAACCGCAACGTCGATGCTGCCGAGTGCGATAGCATACCCGCTCTGTTTCTTGTAAATGACGGTTCTGAGGGTCAGAAAAGGATAGGAGCACGAAATGTGCCATTCCATGCTGCTAGATGAGGTTCAACCCTTGAGCTTATGCATAACATAATATCAAGCCTGTTATCCCCGAACGGTTAGGCAGAGGATAACCTAATATTACACCCACATTTCGCCAGTTATGTTTAAGTCCCATGTTAAAGGGGGCGAGCTTATTGCCATGAACCGTGCACAAATCCAGGCTCCGTGGCTGCTACTGAGAAATTCCTGGAAAATCTCAATAACAAATTGTCCGACCCGGGAATCGAACCCAGGACCTCAGGGTCAGCTCAGCATACTCTTATGCTTATGCTTGAAATGCTATTATCCTTTTATAGTTTGTAATGATTCAAAGTAGAAGACTACAAACTACTTACAACAAGAAGTTTACTTTCTCGATCAACACAATATTTATTACATTCCGCCATCTTGTATCACAAATAAACGAGTACACGATTGTATCAATTGTCACAATTTTCCTCAAAGATGGATGCTTTTTTTTTTTTTTTTTTTTTTACGGATTGGAAATCATCAAATGACTTCTCCCGCTCTGGGTGGAGTGGGAGGGAGTGTCAGGCTCTTACTGACTAAAACCCATCCATGTTCCTTCATTGCCCTTTGTGTTCCAGGGCCACGGTATCTCTTTCGAACAGTCCCGCAGCAAAGATGGATGCTTCACATTACAATACGGGGTCCTTAATAACAACATCAAATGTCTGTCTGTCACGGCATTATTAACTGCATGGGGGACGGATGACATTGTTTTTATTTATCTTCACGGTTCAATGTTCAATTTGGGGTGGGTAGGGATCGTAGGCGCATCTGTGTTGTGGCCATCATGAAGATGAACTTGGCTCTACTAATGTCACGTTTAAATGTTGTATGTATATGTGTGTTGTATTGTCTATTCAAGGTGTAAACAGACCCTTCACGAAGCCGTCAACCAAGCATTCTGTACATCAAACTGAGTAACTCTACGCAAAAATTATTGCTGAGAAACGACTTTTTTTTGGGGTGAATAATCACGTTTTACGGAAAGGACTCAATGTAACGCATTCAACACAAATTATGTTGATGGAAGCATTAAATAGTTCAGGGGTCATGGAGATTTTGTTAGTAAAGTTATAACATTTTAAATTTGCAAAAAAGAAAAAAGTGTGAAAAAGTTGGAACTTTGACCTTCAATATCTCCGTATCTAGGAGATTCCCAGGTATGGTCAAGAACGAGACAACAACTGCGTTTTGGCTTTGTTAAGGATCTTTTTAGACCCGGGCCGCCGGGGCTGCGGGGCTGTTCGAAATAGAAACCTCGGCCCTGGAACACAAAGGGCAAAGAAGGAACATGGATGGGTTTTAGTCAGTAAGAGTCTGACACTCCCATCCATTCCGCCCAGCGCGGGGGGGGGTCATTTGATCATTTCCCATCCGAAAAAAAAGGGTCTTTTTACATCCATAGAATGGAATCTTTGTCTTTGCTTGAAATCTGTTAGCAAGCGTGTTGCGTCGTCAAAGGAAGAATTAATGAAGCTTATTTGTTGGGTCGTAATCTATCACATTCCCATTTTCTCTCAATGAGAGACCCCAAATAAATTGGGTTAAGGGCAGGGGATTGATGATGATGATGATGAGAGGAGGCCTGGGTCCCAGCAGTGGGAACGTTATAGGCTGATTAAGTGTATAAGTGGATTTTTACTGAAAGCTACTTCGGCTTCCGCGTGGATGCCAAAAACATGGAACGTGTCTGTACTGTTACTTTTACATAACAAAATGGGGTACCTAATATTCAATCAGTTTCAAACTTGTATGTAACAATATGTTTAATTGGTAGTTATGTGTTTGAGCCGTTTGGGGTTGAAACACTAGGGCCATGGGGTCCGAAATACTAGGTGGGCACCTAGTATTTCGGGAAATCGCCAAGCGGTTGGTCGACTCTTCACGTGACCAGAGGGCGGGCCTATTTTTTGGCCAAAGAATCAGCATTGCCATCCAACGTGGCAATGCTGCCAGCCTTCTGTCACTTTTTCTGTCACAAATTTTTTGACGCCATGTAACCGTTTTGATACTTGTACATTTTTATTTTTTCTTATTATTATAGATTTGTAGTTTGTATATAATGTAAATATTCACTTGTTGTCATTAAATACTAGTTTCAAAGTAGGTACCTTTAGTACTTTTCAACACATTTAATCCCTCTTTAGTTTACAAATGGGTGAATATCAACAACGTGCATTTTTATTCAATTTTGGTGGCGAAATTTTTTCTTCATTATTCGTGAAAAATAAGGGGCTGGTATAAGAATCGAAACTCCAAGCTGGAAGGATCTTCAAGAGGGCTGAGAAAATCTCGATAACTTTTTGAGATATTTTAGTTCAAAGTCTAGTGTGGCCACCGAAATTGAAAATCGCCCACCAAAATCGACAGTGCCCACCAAAATTGAAAATCAGTGGCACCAAAATTTAATTTCTCCGTCACAAACCTCAATCTCACTAATAAAGCTCAATGTAACTAATCTCACAAATTCTCATTCTCATCAATAACTTCATCGGTTGTTAAAAAATATTTATTATTATTTATCTGATCTATCATTAGTTTATGACACATAAAAAACGAAAACAAAAAAACATTAATATTTTTATTGTTAACAAAATTAATAATAAAGACCAAGTGGTAATAAAGTCCAAATCTAGTGGAGATAAGGTCGTTTCGAAGCCGGAAATTCTGTCGGAAGTAGAAAACTTCTACGGCAAGTTGTACGCATCGCATGCATCTCGTCCTGATCCCGAAAATAAGGATTCCAGAGCCACCTTAACCCGCCATTTCACAGAAGACATACCAGAATTCAGCCAAAACAAAATCGGGGCGTCACTTAGACAGCTTAAAAATGGAAAAACGCCTGGTGAGGATGGGGTAACAACTGAGCTCCTGAAAGCGGGAGGAAGTCCTGTATTTAAAAAGCTACGTGTGCTTTTCAACTCGGTCCTGTTCTCTGGGAGAACTCAAGAAGCGAGGTGAAGGAGCGTGGTCGTTCTTTGCTTTAAAAAGGGGTACAAGACCCTATTCAAGAATTACTGACCCATTTCGCTCCTTAGCCACGTGTATTAGCTGTTTTCAAAAGTCATCACTCATCACGAATCGTCTAGCGCGAAGACTCGACGATTTCCAGCCACCGGAGCAGGACGGGTTTCGAAGAGGATTCAGCACCATAGACCACATCCACACAGTGCGGCAGATCATACAGAAGTTCGAAGAGTAGAATCGGCCGCTGTGTCTTACATTCGTGGACTACGAGAAGACTTTTGACTCTGTCGAGACCTGGTCAGTTCTGGAGTCTCTGCAGCGATGCCAAGTTGTCTGGCGAAACATCCAAGTGCTGAGAACTCTTTATGAAAACATCACAATCACCATCCAAACTCAGAACCAGCAAACAGAGCATATCCCATTGCGTCAGGGGGTGAGCCAAGGGAACGTAATTTAGCCGAAATGGTTCACCAATGCACCTTTTTTTTTTGGATGTGAAATCATCAAATGACCGGGGGGGTCATTTGATGATATCCCCCGCTCTGGGCGGATTGAAAGGGAGTGTCAGACTTGTGTCCGTGTTCCTTCTTAGCCCTTTGTGTTCCAGGGCCGCGGTATCTCTTTCGAACAGTCCCGCAGCCCCTCACCAACGCACCTGGCATTAACATCAACGGCGAGTACATCTCACACTTGAGATTTCCATTGCAGATGAAATCGTCATGCAGCAGATGCTGGATGGCCTAGTTGATTCATCAATACGCATTGATCTCAGGGTGAACTTGGACAAAACCCAGGTGATGTTCAAAGATCACGTCACCCGGAACCAGGACCTATTGTTGTCAATGGCAGTCCTCTCGAGGTTGTTTGAGAATATGTTTATCTAGGGCAAACTCTGCAGTTTGGTAAGTACAACTTTAAGAGGGAGACTGACAGAAGAATTCAGCTGGGCTGGGCAACTTTTGGGAAACTTCGTACGGTCTTCTCGTCGCGTATTGCACAGAGCCTAAAGACTAAGGTCTTCAACCTGTACGTCCTGCCTGTTATGACTTACAGGGCTGAAACGTGGACACTCTCGGTATGGATGGTCCATAAATTCGAGGTTGATCAGCGAGCTACGGAAAGGGCTATTCTTGGACTCAATGCTTTATTATGTAATTTTTTGTTGTTCCAAACAAAATAAAAAATATTAAATCCAACGAGAGACACAGTGAAACAGCAAACAGATCATTACCATTTTACCAACGCTCTGCAGATTTCAGTTAAACTAAAAAACCTTAACTCAATATTTGGATGCTAATCACCAGACTAGATCAATGGTTTCTACAATCAGTCAGTCTACAGTCAGTCAGTTAGTCTTTAAATCTTAGAAAGGAATTTTTAGTTTTCAAATATAATTAATCTTCTGTCATCTTTACTAAAAAAAACTTAAAAACAAGAAAACACTCGTTTTCTTTTTTCCTCATAACTCTTTTTCGCAGTGTTTCAGCCTGTTTGGGATAGCTCTTTATTTTTGCCTTTCTTCTTCTTTCTGCCATTCTCTTTTTAACCAGCCTCTCTTCGCTGGTCTGTTTTAGCATTCTTAAAAGCAACAAAATAAAAATATATTAATAAGAAACTTGATCATTAGTATACCACCCTTATAATAATTGGTCTTACTTACTGCCAAGTACATAACATTTATTTGTTTGCTAATCAAACTGTCCTGCAACGTAAAAACTGGCTATATGGGTACAAACCATACATATACAGTACATATTTAAAATTTGGTGGCTCGTTTTCAATTTTGGTGGTGGGAAAACGCCACCAAAGCCACCAAAATTGAGCCACCAAAATTGGGACCAGACATAAAAAAAATCTTAAAAAATAGGGGTTTTAAGTTCCAATTAAATTGATGTTACTGATTTATACGAAACCCTAATCACTAGCTATAACGTGTAGCTAACTATTAAAACACTTTAAAATCGACAGCAAATCGATCCACCAAAAATTGAACAATTCTTGTCCCCCGTCCCACTCAAGGTGAGTACTTATGTTTTTGGGGGGTAATCAAAGCACTAATCACATATCTGTTACGCGCAAGTGCTGGCCAAAGACTTAGAGTTGCGAAATAATAAAACACTATTGATCACACACGCCCGAAGCTTCGTGTTATAGTAAATTGAAAAAGTGCGAACAAAATTTTGATTTTTGCTTGGACAAACTTTGATCGAGTGTCCTGTGCTTTTAAAGTAGATTTTCTAATATGGTTTAATTGTTTTTAGATAGTGTGTCTTATGCATATACTAAGGAAATCGTTTATTTGCTATTTTACCCCAAATTGTTACTTTGGTGAATGCAATTATATCAAAAAATAGAACTGGGACAAGCCACCAAACTTGAATTTTAAGGTCATTTTTTTTTTTCCTGATTATTTATATATACTTATAAAAACAAAAAATGTGGCCCTAATTGAACCAAGTTACGTAGTTCACTATAAAAAAAAATAAGAAACATCCTATCATTTTACACCTCGATTCTCAACGTGGACACGTAAAATTTGCTGCCGTGATATTCACCCAAATAGATGTAATGTAGAACTTAACATCCACAGGTAGAACAAGCCAACAAGTTTGTAAGTGAACTTGCCAACACGGCTCAACTTAGAATTGAGTTTAAGCTATCTTTGGACGGCGACACAAATGGAGGCATAAATGTCTCATTTGTATACGATGTGCTCACACTTGGTACCTACTGTCTTTGTATTCAGTCTTACTTAGTTCACAGTTGGGCCGAGGTTGGTCCGTGGATGGGTGACCACCCATTACATAACGAGATTTTTCCTCGCCTCAGAAAGCACGTTAAGTCATTGGTCCCGGCTGTCATCTTTGTCTATTGTTACAACTTACAGGTAGTCAGTGGCCCGAAAGTCTGATAACCAGTCTTACCAAAGGTTATCGTAATACCCAGTACTAACTGGGTTGTGGAGGTCAGATAGGCAGTCGCTCCATGGAAAATACTGGTCTTCAGCTGCATCCGGTTAGACTGGAAGCCAACTCCAACGTGCCATTAGGTCTAGGACACCATTTCCCCCAATTACAAACAGCAGCATCACTTTTATCATAATTACTATACCTCCGTCATTTATCATAAAATAACTTATGGGTTTAAGGATTATTCTGTAAACATTTTCAAATCTAAGGTAACTGCACTACTTTTAGGCAAATGTTATTACTCTGTGAACAACTTTCTAAATGATACGAATTTATCCAGATTATGATTGTTATAATAATTAATTGCATTAATTTAACCATGTAAGACTTATGTTGACTATAATATTATTAATTGACTTCACTTTAATTTCTGTTATGTTTTGTTGACATTATTTTGTTTGTATTGACATTTTAATTTATGTAATAATTTGCACGCCGCCGCCGTAAGGTAGACCGTAGCCGATCTCATTAATTAATGTACAACAACTTATACCTGTACCTACATTCAAAGCAAATAAAGTTCTGATTCTGTTTCCGTTACCATCCGGAATCACAAATACCACTCCAATGTTTGCCAGCTCATTATTAGCAGCATATGGCACATATAGCTGGCACGTGTTTTTGTATCCCCTCAATTTCAGGCCGCGTTATCTTCGGCAACGGTTGACTTCCTCTTAATTGGGTAGCACCCCTCGTTGTAGCGTGAAGATATCATTAGGATGATGAAGTGGGATGAGTTACAATTTTAATTATTTATTTAAATTAGATTTCGAGGGCCGTGTGGATGATGGGCTGTATGATAATGATGGCTGGTTGATGAACCTTTTTAACGAGAGTATGGGTAATGATCTTTGTTGGATTTCTAGTGCAATCTTTAAGTCTGCGGTCATTCAGAACAATTGGGGTTAAAAACATCGCTAGTCGACTACCTACTTTATATTTATATACATGGGTGTAAAAAGACCCTTAACGAAGCCGAAAGGTACTTGTATTCCCCGTCATTTCATAGTTTTTTTTGTTCTAGACCATACCTGTGAACCTTCCAGTTACGGAGATATTGGGGGTCAAAGTTCCATCTTTTTTCACAAGTTTTTTTTTAAATACATGTTTTTAATGTAAGATTTTTACTTTGAACTTCTCCACGACCCTCGAACTATTCAATCCGTCTATCACCACAATGTTTTGAGTGCGTTTCATTGCGTCCTACTGTAAAACATGATTTTTCACCCCAAAAAAAAAAAGTCGTTTCCCAGTAATAATTTTTGCGTAAAGTTACTTAGTTTGATGTACAATGTACATAATGCTTGGTTGACGGCTTCGTGAAGGGTCCGTTTACACCCTGTATACAGGGTGGCGCCAACAATACGACTGCGAAATTAAACTGTGTATGTCTCATGACGGGGTCCATATTGGCTCACCTAAAGTTCTTTTCCCGAAATTGTTCTTCCTAACGATTTGTAATCCGAATGATCACTCTTCCTAAAATTTTTCATCCTAAAGTTTTCATTCATACTATTTGTAGTGCTACCGGCGATGTTCATAACACTCATATTTCCGAAAATTGTAATTAATAATATCATTAATGTAAATATATTTAAACTCCTACTGTTTTTTATCATAACGCTTTTATTCCTAAACATAAGTACAGGTCAGAGTGTCGTCTTGGGGGCACTATGAAAAAAAAACTTAGAAAAATTTCGCAACCCTATTTCGAAGTAGCGCTCACCGGCCGCTGCCGCGGCACCGCTCGCTGCGCTCGCTCGGCTCGCGCGTAGTTACAGGTCACAGTTCTAATCATACCTGGGAACCTTCTAGTTTCGGAGATATTGGGGGTCAAAGTTCCAACTTTTTCACAAGTTTTTTTTTAAATACATGTTTCTAATATAAGATTTTTACTTTAAACACCTTACTAAACCTCTTACTATTCAATCCATCCATCAGCACAATGTTTTGAGTACGTTACATTGAGTTTTACCGTAAAACGTGATTTTTCACCCTAAAAAAAAAAGTCGTTTCCCAGCAATATTTTTTGCGTAAAGTTACTTAGTTCGATGTACAGAATGCCTGGTTGACGGCTTGGTGAAGGGTCTGTTTACACCCCGTATGTTGGCAACTACCTAAGGTTAGTAAACCAATATTTATAAATGGTGTTCGGTTTCGTTAACAGTTGTATGTTAATTAGTTTTTGTTGTTTTCGATGTTAGGATTTATTTGATAGTTTAAAAATATTCCTATGCACCAGTATTACTAGTGTTTTCATTTATGGTCGTAATGTCGGCGCCACCTTGTATAGTAAAACGGGGTGGATGAGACACCAACGCCAAAACGATTACTACAAATTCAGTACATAATTCTGATCGTTCAGTCGTTAATACTAAAAAGGTTACAGATAGAGAGGGTTTTTGCAATTAAAATATCAGTATACCTAGTTTCTCAAAACCATCAATATTAACAAATCGATGGGGTGGTCTTATTTATAACGTAAATCCACGCCACGAAATTAAACCACATATTAAAACGGCCTCATAAATCACTCTTACTTAATAAACAGGATCCATCAAAAAACCTCATTCCGCCTAAAAATCCGTTATTAGGCTAACCTCATCCCGATCTACTAAACAAAATTGTCCGGAAATGGGCATCGAACTGGCATATAAACACGTGCATCCGATCCGATGCCAAATGAGAATATGGGTGCAAGCCAAATGCAGGGTTGCTAGATCAAGTTTCTCATTTTTTCCCAAATTCATTTATTTTTAACTAAAAATTATTATAAAAATATTACTCCCCTATGTGAGTCAGATTTTGTTAACGGTTTTAATTTTTATTTTTTGGCACGGAACCCTAATCCTTTTCCGAAAATAAGTAGCCTTATTCCTTATAACATCAGCTATCCACAAGTAAAAGTCTCGTCAAAATCGGTCCAGCCTTTTCGGAGATTAGCCGGTACAAACAGACAAAATGTAAAAATATTTTTTTTTTGTTAAAAATACCGCATTTATACTTTTATGTGTATTCAGTAAAAAGCTGTTATTTTGAGAATTCAAACAGACACTTCAATTTTGTTTATTTGTATAGATTATTCATTTTACAACATTTTTCCCCATCCAATTTCCAAACCGAAAATGACACATATAAAACTATGTTTATTTACAAAATGACGGGTCACACGCATACTCAAAGTGCACCCCCGCGCATCCCATACTACCTTTTATCTGCCTTATGCTATGTATCGAATTTTGGGTCTGTGTGTATCTCTTAATTTCCTAAGTAATACTGTAAAAAAAAAACTTATTCCAGTTTTTTCCAAGAATAAAAATTGGCCTGTGAATGAAATTAAGGACTTATCATAAGCTTTCGTATCACTATTTCAACAGTGATATGGTTTTTAGCTTGGTCCAATAGGCCCATGGTTCTTTCCCCAAGAACAATTTTTTTCCCCAAGAACAATTTTTTTCCCCAAAGAAAGGGAAAAAGTCCCCAATCTACCAACGCTGCCAAATGGCATGATAGCTGGGCAATACGGGCAGGACACGATAGCAGTGTAATATGGGCTGGGTGGGTAATGTGGACAGGGATTCGGATGGAATCGATATCGCTTTAAGAGGTGGTGGTGTGAATCTAGATGGGGTTCTTATGTTTTGTTTGTTTTCCGGAGTTTGTTTATTAGTGCTTACATGTTTTAAACAAAAGGAATTATTGTAATTGGTTGAAATTCGAAGTTGCACTTGAAAATAACTTTTGTGATAACTTACCACCAGGCTACCAGTAGTAAAAGGCCACGTATTATTATTTATTTATTTATTTAGGGACAAAAAACAGTTACACGTAACAATTTGTATATCAGAGCTAATTAGGTACATTTAATATACGTATACCCCACACTATTGTCCACGGATTCAAAGAAAACATACTTAAAAGAGGAAAGGACGGACGGTCACTAATCTTAATTATTAATGAAAAGAAGAAAAAAACAAAAGTAAGTTATGAAAGGTTGTCGGTAAGTAATGTTATAGCCATTTTATTAAATCGTGCAGGAGTAAACGCAAAAATATCGGTATCAGTCAAGTGTGTGTTATAGGTTACTCCAAGTTAGGTATTATGTTCATTAATAAATGAAATAATGGTAAAACATAAAAAGATTGTTGTTAACATTGTAACAAACAACAAAGTATAACATTTTAGCAAAACGTATCTTCAAGAATTGAATTGGCTTTCAAAGTGCAGAAGATATATGCAATTTTGATTCAAACTTCTACCTTTTGCAGCAATTTCATCCAATAGTCTGAGTAGCTACACTGGCTACACATAATACCTAAATATGTGTGTTTATGCTTCCATCTCTATCCTTACAAATAATATAAAAATCGAAAATATAATTCTGTATGTCAGTTACGTTTTCATGCCTTAGCGACTAAACATATCTCAATGAAAGTCACAAGCTGACTTATAAGTTGAGACATGGGATATTTTTTATCTCGGTAGTAAGATCCCTTGGAACCAGATAGATTAAAAAAAACTTATAGAGCGGACATAGAGAATATTTTCATACACAAATTTTGATCCCAAACAATCTTGATTTTGACACACTAATGCTCCCTGACAAGCGCGCATATGACACTACACAGACCGATTTCTTATCAAGTAGTATTGGATTATGATTTTCTTCGTCTTGTCCCGTCTATCGCTTGTAAATATTTGAATGTCTTTGCTTGGAACAATTTCCGACTTCCAAGGAGGCAAAGCCGCGGGTATAAGCTAGTACTTACATAAGGCTTAGTCTACATTTCAGTGCCTACGTCTTGCATTGCCTCAATGTATACGAGGCTGCATGTTCACCAATCAGTTGCTTGTAAATAAATTATATCAATTGCATGGTGTGCTGTTCTATTTGGAGCTCCATGTTAAGTGCCTGGTACGATTGCTGGTTTGAATTTTGGAATTTTAGTATTTACCAACTTTTAAAGGGTAATAGGAGCTAGATAGAATTCTTGCAATATTTGTTCGCTAGGAAATAAAATAAAAGTACATTTTGATATAGGTGGGGAAACTTTGCTATTGCATTCGAGGCGGATTTAACACCCAAGCTGCAGGCAAGGGTGCTATGGAGTGGATAACTGCAGTAACAAATCCCTCTGATTTACGGTTGACGGTTCAAATACTCAGGAAAGTCAAAAATCTATTGGATTAGCATTAAACTACCGAAAACCTTAAGCCAAACGTGTCCTTTATTCCTCTTCTGTCATGAAACCGCCGCACCTAGGTTTAGCCGGCTAGAACTAGATGTAACCTAACTTCGGCTTTTAGCCGTAACATATATCTATCTAATATATAAAATTCTCGTGTCACAGTTTTCGTTGCCATACTCCTCCGAAACGGCTTGACCGATTTTGATGAAATTTTTTGTGCTTATCCGGTATCTATGAGAATCGGCCAACATCTATTTTTCATACCCCTAAGTGATGCAGACGAAGTTGCGCGGGTCAGCTAGTTATATTTATAAAAATCCCGTGTCACGGTGTTTGTGGTCGCACTCCTCCGAAACGGCTCGACCAATTTTTATGATTTTATTTATGTATATTTGGTAGGTATGTGAATAGGTCATAAAGTACATTTCACACCGCTAATTTCACGCAGATGAAGGTCGCGGGGCACTAATTATATATAAAACACCTAAAACTCCTTACAATTTTCATTATAATTAAAAGAAACCTCATCCATCACTCAACACAAGTGACACACGGGAGTGCATTACAGAACGATCTCAAGATATTAATATATCTCCAGACGGCTCGTCCTCGCACAACGATGGCTTGTATGAGAACACATCGCACGCTTAATCATATACTGACATAACTCAAAAAAGACGTTTTTCGAGAAATCGCTAAAAACGATTTAGCAAACCTGACTTACCTTACAAAATGGCTTATTACTCAAAGAAAATAGCTTTATATAATGAAATAATGTATTGTAGGGATAGTTGATAAAGTGAGTATTGTATATTTGAATATAATTTTAAAGAAATTTAGATTTTTTACTTTAAATGAATCGGTTAAAAAAATTGTTCCTCAAGATGCGTCACTTTAATATAAAATATAAAGTTACATTGATTTAATACTGGTGACACATTTTGAAATGAGTCCGTGTTTTATTTAATATATAACTAAAGAATACTCATTATTAAGGTATGGGTCCCTATACTATGAAGTGAGATTTTAATACTGGTCACATATTTTGAAATGAGTCCGTATTTTATTCAATGTATGTTCTTATTGTTATGATTACGATCTTAGTCCTTGACGCATACTGATATCTGTCTCTGTCTCGTAAAAACGTTTGCCGAAACGTTTGCGTGTGAAAGAGACAGATATAGGTTTAACTCCGTCTAGAAACAAGATATCAAAAAAAATCCGAGATCGGCCGAAAGAGGGCGTTAAAATAAACTTCTTGGTATACTTAATTAAACTTTGACCGAAACACTAATCGGTCAGTATATTATTAAGCGTGCGACATGTTCGAATGTGATCAAAACAACATTAATTTCGTTGAGGAGATTGTTTTAAGGGTTTTTTTGCATTGGAATGTTGAGCAGTGAATTGGTGGATTATTTTGGGATGGATACAAATATGTGATGCTGATCGGAAGATTTTATGCTTTGGTGTATTAATTTAGTACTTACTCTATTTTATCACTTGTATCTATGGTCAAGTTAAAGTAATTACTTCAGATGGAAGCGACAGGGTAGTCCGCGAAATTCAAATTTTCTTACGTTTTTTGCAATTTGCAGGTGGAAATAGATATGGAGTCCGGTTGGACGGCACGGTTGGCGCAGTGGCTGAACGATTGGCTGGTGCGCTGAGTGTCGCGAGTTCGATCCCTGCACGGATCAAATATTTGAATGGCCTACAGGTAGTTGTTCCGGGTCTGGCTGTTTATGTGAGTTTAAGTGTTTGTAAACGCACCCACGATACAGGAGAAATTTCTAATGTGGGACAACGATTTTTAAAAGAAATAAAAAGGTGTTGCATTGATAGCTAAATTAGGTCGAGCGGGGTTCGTGTGGCTGAGTTTTGGGCTAAACATATTTGAACTTTTTGCCATCGATACGCTAAGAAGAAGAAGGTCGAGTTGTAGAGGAATAAATAGCCAATGTATAAAGGGTGTAAAAAGACCCTTAACGAAAACGAAAACCACATATTCTGCCCATTATTGGGATCATTTTTTTGTTCTGGACCATACCTGGGAACCTTCTAGTTACGGAGATATTGGGGGTCAAAGTTCCAATTTTTTCACAAGTTTTTTTTTAAATACTACTTTTTAAGGTTCTAACTTTACTCCAATTACCTCCATGGTCCGTTTACTATTCAAAGCATCCATCAGCAATAAGTTTTGAGCGCATTATATTGAGTTTTACCGTAAAATGTGATTTTTGACCCCAAAAAAAAATTTCGTTTCCCAGCAAAAATTTTTGCGTAAAGTTACTTAGTTTGATGTACAGAATGCTTGGTTGACGGCTTGGTGAAGGGTCTGTTTACACCCCGTATAGATTTGATTGTGAGATTCCTATTAACAATATATGTAATATTCCGAAACCTTGGGAACAATCTATAAAAAAAAAAAAAAAAGAATAGGAGATAGCAGTTTAGCCGATGGAGGTAATTTGCCGATGGGGAACTCCATAGGATTCACGGCTTGTAATTTGTAGAGTTATAATTAAATAACAACCATAAACCTATCAGCAACCCTTTCAACCATACATCTTGTTATAAGTTTTTAAACTGTCATGGTCACTAACATTATCATTAACTCTAGAAAAGGGATATTTACCATGTTCACTGTTTGTGTTGAGTTCCCGATATTTCGGTGCTGTTGCTGTAGCACCATGGTTACGGATAAACTGAAGTAACGAAGAAGAAAGAAGGTAGACCGATTTCAGTTCATCCGTGATTATGGTGCACACGGCACGGCACGTCACGGTTACTATGTTTTCATTACATCATTCCGAACGGGCCCCATAGAAATTCTTCATCAGTAATTAAAAAAAAATGCCGTTTCCTACAAAAGTGCAATACCTACACGTCAAAATGTATGGAACTGCTGTTTTTTTTAATTACATTACCCATGAAAAATTTCTATGCTGGGGGGCTCAGAATGATGGTTCTACTGTATACGTGGTAACCATTTGTGCGTCAGTGTCCCTTCACTGTATACCCAACGTACCCGAACCGTTTGTCCGCCATCTTGAAAGGCTGAGAGTCTTCAACGAATGAAAGGTCTCTAACCAGTTCAAAGGGAGAGTATGGATTAATTATGTTATCTATATGGGAAACAAATACACGGGCTATGGTGTGCCATGGCTATGTGAAGTACCTAAGTAAATATGGTTTGAATATTGTCAGGATTATGATCGACTAGCTTTTGCTGGCGGCTTCGCTACCGGAACGTTTATAGCTTCCCGTTGATGAAAGAATTTTCGGAATTGGATCAGTAGTGCAGAATAGTACACCTGCAAACTTACAAAGAAGTATGGGCGAAATTGCCCTAGCGTCAAATAACGTTAAAATATTACCAATGGATAGACCATTTTAAGAAGAACATCTCTTAAAAAAATCTTACTTGGGGCAGATGCCCATATTTCAAGGCTCATTATCTTTTTACGATCTCATTAAAGTGGCCCGAAGAAACTGGATAATCATGACACAAAACCGTCAAAAGTGGAGAGGTTTGGAAGAGACCTACACTCGGCATTGGGTGGCCAAAGGTTGAAGAAGAAGAAGAGAAGACTATAAGACAGAGTCTTCTTTCCTACCTTCTTTCTTATTTGTAGCGTTGCCCTAATTTCAGCCAATGCAGCATCATGACTAAACCTCTTCCAAAAGAGTTCAGTATCAAATAACAACTATTCAAACTCCAAAATCCTGCCGATAACACACATCACACTACGTCAAACGCACGCGCCGCGGTCAACCGCCGCACGTGCGATCGACACATGCATTTCTAACGTCATTATATTGCTCTGTTCAAACAGTGACCACTCATCGTTAGTACTGATATTGTCCGTTCAGCTTTAAAGTTTAAAAGTATTTCCATGTATTTGTAATATGTTGAAAGTGATATCTAGAGGTTTATTGAGTGGTTCTTTAAATGATGTCTGGTGGTAGTTACTGGATTATTTTGTATGTTTGGTGGCGAATCAGAATGTAAGTTGTAAGTTGATTGCAGTTTGTATTTTTAAAATAATAACATCATGCATATAATCCCCGACGGGTTAGGCAGAGATACACCTAATAGTACACCAGCATTTCGTCAGTTATGTTTTTAAGTCCTATGTAATAGAGAGAGACCAAAATTGCCATCAAACGGGCACAAATTCAGACAGTGACTGCTACTGAGAAATTCCTGATGGAAGAACCCCATAACGCTTTGCCCGACACAGGAATCGAACCCAGGACCTCATGCTCAGCTGACTTATTTGAGTAATAACTCACAATCACATATTTGAAGCCTGCATACAAATCATAACAAACCCAAAGATTGGGTTGCCAACTCACACTCCTGCATCCCACAGTACATACAATAAAATCACATACCTAATTGTAATAACTACTACTATACTATAACTATACTAATATGATATCCGACAAATGTATTAATCAAACTAACAAGATTACAAACCCCGAATCTCCACATACAGAACCTTTGTAACAAATATCAATAACTTACCTGTACATACATATCTTCCTTAAATTGTTACGGCCCAATATCAATGTAGACATAGTATTAATATACAGTGTTTCAACTAGGAACAAATGAGGAGCTCGTGGCTAAATAATAACAGCCGCTCGGGTCGATCTTTAGGTTAAGCAGTGCTTGCCTAGGTTGGTCTGTGGATGGGTGACCACCCATTACATACCGAGTTTCCTCTGTGCCTCGGAAAGCTCGTTAAGCCGTTGGTCCCGGGTGTCATTTGTAGATCTTTGACAGTCGTAAGGTAGTCAGTGGCCAAAAAAAGTCTGACAACCAGTCTTAGCAAGGGGTATCGTATTACCCAGTACTAACTGGGTTGTGGAGGTCGCTCCATGTAAAATACTGGTATTCAGCTGCATCCGGTTAGACTGGAAGCCGACCCCAACGTTGTTGGGACAAGGCTAGGCAGATGATGATGAACTAGGAACAAATGATCGGAGTCGGGTCGCACACACATCTTCTTTATCGTGTGTTTAGTGCCTAACCTGGTGTCAGAGTTTTAATTCCTCCCATGGGCCTCTGACTTAGCTTTACATCATCATCTGCCTAGCCTTTTCCCATCTATATTGGGGTCCGCTTCCCGTCTAACCGGATGCAGCTGAATACCAGTATTTTACCTGGAGCGACTGCCTATCTGACCTCCACAACCTAGCTAGTACTGGGTATTACGATGCCCCTTGGTAAGACTGGTTGTCAGACTTTTTGGGCCACTGACTACCTAACGACTGTCAAGGATCTACAAATGACACCCGGGAACAACGGCTTAACGTACTTTCCGAGGCACGGAGGAAGCTTGGTATGTAATGGGTGGTCACCCATCCACAGACCAACCTAGGCAAGCACGGCTTAACCTAAAGATCGACCCGAGCGGTTGTTATTATTTAGCCAGGAGCTCCTCAACTCTGACTTAGCTTTACATGCCGTCGAGAAATATCTCTTAGGTAAGTGATAATTATACAATACGCACAAGCACTTAAATCTGAAAAGTCAGAGGTGCAGTAGTGAAGGGACAATTTTTGTAACAGGTAAGCCGGAGACATATCTTTAATCCGATTATATTATTTGTTTATAGAATACTGACTGTGCCTTTTTAAAAGTGAATCCGGCAGGAATCAAGTTGTATGGAACCTTCGCCACTGCAGAGGTTATGTCTTACGTTCGAACTTGAAACCTATGACTGTGCAGTCCGACGGTCACACCACTAGGCTATCAATGCTCCCACTAGCACATACATGCAAAGAGTTTACTCTAAGCGTGCTTTAAGTAACGGGTTACTCGTGATCAAGTTGGTGCTGTCACATTGAGACAAATGGTTAAGTTTTATGTGTGTACTATCTAGAGGGTCACCATAAGTTGGCCTAGTGAAGCACTACTGCCGACCTGACCGACCGACTGAGGTTCTGGGTTTGATATTCAGATCGGGCAAAGTGTTATTGGGTTTTTCCGTAAGAGTTTTCTTAGAAGCAGCCACTGACTCTGGCTTTCGGCCCGGTTGATGGGTTGTTTACACCTTTCTACTTCAACAAATTATCACCCACGTTTGATTTCTCAAACAATTGGCTTACTAGTTATCTTTATACTGTGCCAATATCCTTGGCAAGATATCCCCAAACCAACCACCATTAATCACCCCTTGGCAACCGAATATTCAACCCTCTCCCCGCTGGCCCCTTAATCCCAAACGGTGGGTAATCCTGGACTTTTTTAACAATCCAATATCCGATAACTTTCGGCTATTTTACATGTGAAAAATATCCTATTTATCTGTCAAAGGTAAGGATTGAGGCCGAAAACCTATTCGGATTCAAATGAGGCCTTTTATAAATCATTTCGGCTTTCGGTAACCGCTAAACCCTTCCTATTGCTGTAGCGTTGGTAGAAAAGGTGACGAATAGTTTTTTGTTGTTATCTGTTTTGGTGGTTGTGGGAATGAAGATATGTAAGTAGTTGTTGGGTTCCTTCGCCAATATTGTTTAATTTACATGAAAGTTAATCAAAGCATCAAAGTTAGTTCTGGGTTAAACTCGCCGTTGTGTGTCGCTGGGTTTAGCTATTCTGGGTGTAAGGGACAGCCCTCCGTATACTGATGGAGTGAATTCAGTATATCATGAAGATGACCGGTACAAGAAATTATTTCAGGAACGGCAAGCGCGACGACGAGTTCGATGAACTCTGAAACTAGAAAGTGAACAGCTGATTTCACCCGTCGTTCATTTAAGTATTTCAACATCCATTGTTGGTTTTTTTAATTTTAGCTGTATTACATAGTGAGTGTAATTATGTGAGTGTGAAATGTAATTTTTAATGGAAATAAAAGAAAATTAGCTGAAAAACGGTTAAAAAAGTGATAATTTTCCCGAGAAAAATACCGTTGGAATTTGATTCAAAATAAGGAGCAGAATTCACCCTGTCAGTTTGCGGAGGGCTGCAATCTGTGTGTATATCTTTTAAAGTTGCACACAAATTTAAAAGATATACACATAAAGAATAAAAATAATGATTAGATTTCAGTACTATTAAATATTTGGTTGGATAATATTTTCCGCGAATACCTTTAGGTCGTCATTCTGTCGTTTTGTTCAATAATCAATCAGGAAAACCTTGAAAAAAAATACTGATACAAAAAGGAACCAGCGTATTTTTCTTGCTATCCGTACACCTAACAGTAGGCACTACTCACTAGGCAATGAATGCCCCGGGAGCGCAGTGTGCAATCGATACCTCGGCGGAGGCATGTGATTGACTTTTTTTGTCATCGGTACTGAACTATTGATGCCTTGTATGTACTGTGGGATGTAGGACTATTACTTGGCAACCCATCTTTGGGTTTGCTATGATTGTATGCAGGCTTCAAATATGTGATTGTGAGTTATTACTCAAATAAGTCAGCTGAGCTGAGGTCCTGAGTTCAATTCCTGGGTCGGGCAAAGTGTTATTGGGTTTTTCCATTAGGCATTTTTCAGTAGCAGCCCCGGAGTCTGGATTTGTGCCCGGTTGATGGCAATTGGCTCAACCCCTATTACAGGGAACTTAAACATAACTGGCGAAATGTGGGTATACTATTAGGTACACCTCTGCCTAACCCTTCGGGGATTACAGGCGTGATGTTATGTTATAATCATCTTCCTGCCTTTGACCCATACCCAAGTATATGGTAACCGCAATACGTTTTACTTCAATTCTCCCCTGTCAGACGTCACGGCATCATTTACTCCTTTTTCTTTCACAACCCATCCATCTTTTCTTTGGCCTTCCTCTCCCTCTCTATCCATCAACATTCATATCCATCACTCTTTTAGTCACATGATTTTTATGCCTCCTCATTACACGTAGACAAAATACTCCCGAATTTAAATTTTTCAAACATCCCTTTTCTTTGAATTTGTCTATTCAACTAATTAAATGTATAGACAATTACGGAATAGGCCTTTGACAGCTATAACATTTCATGATTCACCATCACGCTCCATATATTTTCATATTTAAATAACTGATGCGATACACGCAGTATTCGGGAATATCCCTGTCAGTCAATTTTCGGAGTTTATCAACCATGTAACAATCAACCAGATGTGCATACATAATACACTTATGTCCAAACTAGTTGTTGCCCGCGATTTCGTTGAAATTATTATTTAAAAAATATTACTTCCGTTTTTTAATCGGATTTTTTTACCATTTTCAAGTGGTTTATTTTTTTTGCACGGAACCCTAATAATTGTTATTCTAATATAAAAGTAGCCTTAGATACTCCTTACTATTAGCTATCTGCCAGTAAAGTCCCGTCAAAATCAGTGCAGCCGTATCTGAGATTAGCCGGAACAAACAGACAGACAGACCGACAAACAAACAGACTAACAAAAATTGAAAAAAAAAGAGTTTTTAAAAGAGTTTTTATAAGTGCCAAATATATTTTCATAAGCATTTATTTTATTTTTTTCGGATTGGAAGTCATCAAATAACCCCCCCCGGTCTGGGCGGAGTGGGAGGGAGTGTCAGACTTTTACTGACTTAAACCCATCCATGTTCCTTCTTTGCCCTTTGTGTTCCAGGGCCGCGGTATCTCTTTCGAACAGTCCCGCAGCCCGAGCATTCATATTATTATGCATTCAGTAAAAAGCTGTTATTTTGATATTACAAACAGACACTTCAATTTTACTTATTTGTACAGATATAGATGTATAGATAATATTGCAATCAACGATGACGGTTTGACCCCAACGGGCGAAAATGTAAAAAGGGTTTTTATAAACATTATCAAGTTTCTGTGGCTGAAATAGTACAACGACACGACATCACGCTTGTATCACTCTACTGTGGTACGCAACTAATGGTTGCGCTTCGAGGAATAATAAAAAATAAAATTAGTTGCGGTTATAACGACCGCTGGGCAAAGGTTTCAACACGATGGATGCCTGACGATGGACGACGCCGCCAAGGCCGGCCTAGAAAGAGGTGGCGAGATGACCTAGACGCGCATCACGAAGGCTGGTTCGAGGTGGCGCAGGAGAAGAGTACCTGGAAGGATATGGGGGAGGCCTTTGCCCAGCAGTGGGACATTCAAGGCTACTAAAAAAAAAAAAAAATTGCGGTTAGTTGGTTGCGCTTTGAGGAATACCCCCCATATACATTCTGGGGTGATGCTAAATACATTAACGTACAAACATAAATGGGGGCTGACAGAAACACACATGCTACGATCCTTAAATACTCCTTGGGCTGTTGCGATCAACATGCACTAGATTTTCAGAAAAACTCGCCAAAACGGTCACAAAATATGTATTTATTTATACCATAATCCCATAAAGGACAAATGATAAATAAACCCAACCAATTATATGTCATTTGAAACCTAATTTGTCTCCCTGTACGTTTTTTGGGGTATTTTTTACCCCAGCCACCCGTGGGGTAGTCAGGGGTGAACGCAGATGTTTTGCTTCAATATGATATTTGAACTTGTTTAATTGTCATCGTTTTGAAACTATTTTTGTAAGAAATAATAAGTTATAGGAAAACATGTTAACTTTTTTATTTATTTACTTTGACTACAAGGTGGGTTTTCATGAGAATAATTAGTTTTTGAAAGCCAGTCTCTAAACGAAGTAGGCATGCTACGATTAGAATAATGTATTAAGATTTTTTTTTTGTCATTTTGCGATTGTTGGCATCACGCGATCTAATGTATGGTGGTTTCAAAATGTTGGCATCGTGCTACCGATTACTTGAAAGTTCAAAAAAGTATTCATAGTGCAAAAGTAGGCATCGTGCTACGAAATCAATCTTGACACGGTCTGAGAGGTTTTACTATTTATCAAGCGTTCGTCATATTAGTAGTGGTGTTTGTTATTGTTTCGATAACGATAACGTTACAATTCTTTCCTGTATATTTAAAAAGTGAAATTAAATTAAATTAAAATTCATTTATTTCGGACAACAGTGATCCATATTTTGTTACTATTTATTACAAACAGCTTATATTCTAGTGTTAGTAACATTGATATAAGAATAATAATATTAAAACAAAGGACGACCAAGCAGAAAGACTTGTTTCCTACCAAATCAACCTCCGCACAAAATGCCTGATATTTGGCGTATAGCTCTCCGCCACAGCTCTCAGGATATAGTTGCGACTACTCCGCACTCTGCACAGCAGCGATGCCGTTTTTTTGCGGAGTATGGCATGAAAGCCATCCGTGTGGGTCTCAGCAAACATTTCTGAAGCGCTACAGAACCGGGGCAGTCGCAAAAACATCCTGAAAGCATTATTATATTGAACGCGCAGGACTTCCAGCGATCTCTTAGTGTAGCTGACCCATAGATTGCTTGTGTAAAAGCTCTGACAAATAATAATAGGTGGTTATACAACATTGCTATAAAAAATATTTTGATTGAAAAGAGTGTCCATGGAGTTTCTTGCCCATTCTTCTCCATAGAGATCTACGCTTTGGAATGGGCAACTACAGTACTTTCACAAGTTATTATGCCTTGTGTCTGGGACTGTAGCTTCGCCTTCTTTGTTTTTCTGACATTCAAAAGTGCCTGTTATGGTCTAATTGAAATAAATTCTTTGAGTTTGAGTTTGAGCTATGTTTTACCCCTTTACCTACCGAGTTCCATCAGTCAAGCCGAAATCAGACGTTTCTTTTTGTTATCTTTTGTTTTTCTTTCACAGGTAGAGAAACGTCTAATATCGGTTTACCTCAAAAAAGCAAAGTGCAATAACTGGCTTGCTATTATTTTCTAGCTAGCACAAACTCACTTTCATCGATATCAGCTGTCTTATTAGAGTAGCTCTTTTCAATTTCTTTACTGCCACAGATACACATCGATCGTCACGACATTTGTAATGAAATAGAGGTGCACTTTCACGAGATTACACAGTTTTGACGTTGTTAGCTAAACCGTTATTTATCGAGTGATGTCACGCTATGAAAAACCGATATGTTACGTTATTGGGAACGCCCCGGTTGACGCTAGCGTGATGGTATTTGTGTAAAAACCGTAGAGTTAGTGTTTGTTAGCGTCATTGATCTGTCTGTTAGCTGGTATTAACGTTAATTTTTGTGCTGGTGTACATAAAATCCTAGTTTTACTTTTCTCAATAATAACACTGTTTCGTTGGTCTAGCGGTCGCAAGCGCGACTGCTGAGCATGAGGTCCTGGGTTCGATTTCCGGTTCGGGCAAAGTGTTATCGGGTTTTTCCACTAGGACTTTCTCTGTAGCAGCCATGGAGTCTGGAGCTGTGCCAGGTTGATGGCAATGGCTCGCCCCTAATTATAATAATCTGCCTAGCTTTTTCCCAATTATTTTGGGGTCTAACCGTATGCAGCTGAATACCAGTATTTTACAAGGAGCGACTGCCTATCTGGCCTCCACAACCCAGTTAGTACTGGGTAATACGATACCCCTTCGTAATACTGGTTGTCAGACATTTCGGGCCACTGACTACCTGTAACGACTGTCAAAGATCTACAAATAACAACCGGGACCAACGGGTTTACGTGCTTTCCGAGGGTGGTCACACATCCACAGACCAACCCAGGCAAGGACGACTTGCCCCCTGTTATATGAGACTTTAATATAACTGGCAAAATGTGGGTGTTATACTATAAGGCTCACCTCTGCCTCCGGAGATTACAGGCGTGATGTGATATGATGTGTAAATAATATCAACCGGGATATTTTTTAGTAGGGGGCAAAGACCCAATGCACAATAATAAACGAGAATCGAAAAGAGCATTGAATCACGTTTGCTTATTGCGTGTAGCGATCAAGATCGTAACAAGATAATATGATCATAATCAATTCTCGTGATTTACTTCGACGTAAATCTTGGTGTCTTAAATAAACTCTAGCGCTAACTCTAGCTCTCTCTAAACTAAATACATTGCGTAAAATTAGTACTAACGTGACTGAAGTATGGTAAAGAGAAGTAACTTTAAACTGTATGGTGATTATTGCTCGGTCGTTGATAATTATTTCTAACCATTTTTTTTTTCAAATTTTGCCCTACTCTATGAATTTCTCTTGTGTCGTAGGTACCTTTACGAACATTTAAACTCACATATTCAAATAGTCAGACCCAGAACAACTAGCTTTAGACCATACAAATATTAATTCCGTGCGAGAATCGAACCGGCGACAAGCAGCGCAGTAGCCTAACGCTCGCGCCTGCCTAAGGGCAACTACGGCCGCCATATTTTCAAGGAAACTTAGAAAATTATTATTATTTCCATGTATTTCTGCTGCCTTGAAACTATTAACGTAACGGAAGTAGGTATGAACCGTTTCCGGGCTCAAGTGGGAAAATGTTAATCCAACATCATTAATTGAAAGAAAGAAAAAATATTTATTTGTCGCAGGGACATGATGTGCATCATACAAAATAACAAAAAAAAATACAATAAACATAGGTAGGTACAACGCATAACAAATAATATAGCATAATTGGGACTACCTTGTGGAACAGCAGCGGAGTGTGGGTGTGGACCTGTGTCGCAAACTATGCTCCACCTCCTATCCGGCCCCCTTAGCTCAAATACGTGCAGCTACAGGTATAATGAGCTCTGCGAAGCCATCAAAGACGCCCTGGAAATGGCGAAGTTCTGGGCTAAGAAAATAAATACTGTCGTGCTAGCGACACGAAGAAGAAGTAGGTATGATGAATTAGATGGACATGAAAACTGTTTCTATTCCAGTGGCCATATAATATTAAGTTCAAGACGACTGCTGAGCGTGATGTCCTGGGTTCGATTCTTGGGTCGGGCAAATTATTACTGGGTTTTCCCATCAGGAATTTCTCAGTAGCAGCCACAGAGACTGGATTTGTCCCCGGTTGATAGCAATAGGCTCGCCCCCTATTACATGAGACTTAAAAAGCGTAACTGGCGAATGTGGGTGTACTATTAGGTACACCTTTGCCTAACCCTTCGGGGATTACAGGCGTGATGTTGTTACGTATTAAGTTCATAAACAACCTGTTTTTAGCCGTACATGAGGACCACACACCAAGCCACCTCCACCATAATTGTACTCCAGTAAGCCAAAGCCATCAAATTAACGTAAAACCAGCTTATCACACAGTTAACACTATCTTAACCCCGTGTTCTAATGTACGGTATCTTAACGACGCGGTAACACGGCATGGGGGCGCCAGAGATGTACGGTGTAATGGATGATTTATATTTTGATAATGGGGCCCGTGTAGTTCGTGTATTACATTTGGAAGTCATTGGTTTGGAAATTAATATTGGTAATTGTCATTGGTGCAACCTTATGGAAAGGCCCACAAGAGTCTAGCTCGCCGTCCGTACGTCTTATGACGACAGGTCGTGTCGACGTCGCGTTCGTGTTCCACGCGCGCCTCAAAGAGATGTCAGCAAAAAGGAAGGGACCCATGAGGGCCGATGCCTGTCGGGGCTGCGGGACTGTTCGACAGAGATACCGCGGCCCTGGAACACAAAGGGCAAAGAACAGCCGGCTCAAATTGGAGCCAAATACCAAAAGACAGAGACACATGGGCATCTTTGGAGTAGACCTTTACCCAAACAGGGGTCCTTACAAAAGAAGAAAACTAACAATTACAATTAATATAAGAAACTAACCCAGAGCAGCTCGTGGCTTAATAATAACAGCCGCTCGGGCTCGATATTCAGGTTAAGCCGCGCTTGCCTAGGTTGATCTGTGGATGGGTTACCACCCATTACATACCGAGTTTCCTCCGTGCCTCGGAAAGCACGTTAAGGTGATGGTCCCGGCTGTCAAATTAGATCTTTGACAGTCGTTAAGTAGTCAGAGGCCCGAAAGTCTGACGACCAGTCTTACCAAGGTGTATCGTATTACCCATTACTAAATGGGTTGTGGAGGTCAGCTAGGCAGTCGCTCCATGTAAAATAATGGTATTCAGCTGTGTCCGGTTAGAATTTAGTTGGGAAAAGGCTAGGCGGTTGATGGCAGCTGATGATAAGAAACTAATCCACTAAGACATTCCTATTAGAAATTAACTTAATATAGAAATACAAGTAAGGAATAAATAGGCTTTTTTATTTTATTTTATTAGCATTGTGCATTTCCCTCTACTGCTTTTAACTAACATTCTTAAAAAAGATAGTCTATACTACCACCTCGTTAAATAACATCTCGTTTCCCAGAATAGATTCCTGAGAGAGATTCCCTGTCTCAAGTATCGCACATTCCATGACATTCCATGCTCTCGCTTGCTTCTCACCCCCAACAGATAAGAAGCGTGAAGATAAAGACAAGACAGGTGTCAATCATGCACCATGACACTTTTGTACCCCATCACCCATGAGATAAGATGTGTAAGTGTTGCTGATAAGGGATTAAGACGTGCTTTGCTGAGTTGGTGTGAGCTGAAGGAAGATAGTTGGTTTGTTGGATAAAAGAATGCAGAGTTGAACAAAATTTGGGCCCAAGTCTGCTTAGCCTTTAATCAAAATATGTTGGGGTCGGCTTCGGGCTTCCGGTCTAACCCGATGCAGCTGAATACCAGTATTTTCTATGGAGAGACAGCCTATCTGCTTTGCCTGTTTGCCGAACTGGGCCTATTTCGCGCAGCCGTGAGACACACAATATTATCTCTTTCTTTTGTTTCTGTTTAGTAATTTAACACAATTTAATTATTATCACAATTAAAATATTATTTAATTTTTATTGAGTAGATTTCAGTTTTTATTTTATTTTTATTTGTTTGTTGTGTGCATCTGTAGCATATGCCAAATAAATATGTTTTCTTTTTTCTTTTTTGCTTTCTATCTGACCTATGATGTAATACGAAATCCCTTGGCAAGACTGGTTGTCAGACTTCCGAGCCCAAAAGTCGGTATTCGGAAAGTTAAGATCTTTCTTATTAAGCCAGGGTGTTAAAGGGTAAGCCAAGACAACTGACTTGGAGTTGACCGATAGGACCCGAATTTTGACTAATCAGAGTTCTAACTAGTGTTTTTCACATTAAACACGTAGATCAATGCCTCCTGTTACTCGCTTTTGTTGCAGAACGGAGAGACTATATTACTTTATACACGCATAGTGCAAAGGGCTCGTCTATTTTTGTTTCTGTTAAGCGTAGTTTTTTTTATCCTATAAAGGGTGTAAATATACCCTTAACGAAGCCGAAAGGCACTTGTTCTCCCCGCTATTGCGATAAATTTTTTGTTCTATACCATACCTGGGAACCTTCAAATTACGGAGTTATTGGGGGTCAAAGTACAAACTTTTTCACAAGTTTTTTTTTAAATTCAAATTTTTAAGGTTATAACTTTACTTTAAATACCTTCATGACCCGTTTACTGTTAAATGCATCCATTAAGCACAATGTTTTGAATGGGTTACATTGAGTTTTACCGTAAAAGGTTGTTTTTCACCCAAAAAAAAAGTTGTTTCCCAGAAATAATTTTTGTGTAGGGTTACTTAGTTTGATGTACAGAATGCTTGCTTAACGGCTTCGTGAAGGGTCTGTTTACACCCTGTATAGGCTTGCGTCAGGCTTCAACTCACCTGATATGAAGCGCTGCTGCGGCCTGGGGTGGAGCACGCTTGCCTAGAAGAAACTGTTTCACTCGAACTTTGAATAGATCCAGATTATAATGATCAAGAAACAGAAGCTGGAGAAAGAGGAAAAAGAAGTCATGCTGCGCTGACCCAAATAAATTTGGATTCCTAAATAATGATGATGAAGCTGTTAACTGCTCATCAACTATCTACTAGGCTTTCATTAAGTTTCAGGTTACTAGGTTATCCACTTGGCACTTTTATCTTCATTATGAGGTACTTACTATTGTAAAGCACTTCAGTAACATTATCTGCGCAGACATCTGTCTCGACACCTCATTCACACGTAATGACATTTGTGTCGTTATGTATGGAATGTGATAGAAGACTTAATGGACTTGAGGAGAGATTTGGGTGAAGATGTTGTTTTTTTGCGGTTAGAAGTGACATTGGTGCATCTTTCTTTTTTTTTCAGTATTATGTAAAATAAAGTATTTTTTCAGTAAAACTTCTTGTATACAAAATTTAAGGTACTTTCCTTCCGTGTGGCATATCCGTGGGACGCCCTGTATACGATTTTCTCCATTTTTTATATGATTTGTCACTTCTAAACTTATAAGTTTTGTACATTTTTGTGATCATCCTTTAAAACCCATCATTTTGATACCCCACTCGATGCTATTGGAAGAAAATTCGAACTCAACGATATAGCACCCGAAATCCGGCCTACGTCAAAGTATATTAAAATTTACTAAAACAATTACTAACTTACGACCTATAAATAATAAAATGCGCATAAAAAAACAAGATCAATGCTTGATATTACGTTAGTACCTATACTGAACGTGTTTATTAAATCATTAATTAATTACGAAGAGCTTCGGAAGACGCATCACGTTGTACAGATAGGCTGACGGGCTGAGCTGACGGCAACGTGCCGTCACAATGTCATTCATTATAAATCGATCAATCTTTTCAATCACGGAATTAGACAATCGTGGATCCATCGTTTCTGGGATTAGCGTCAAAATAATCGAGACTTTTTGATTTTTCAACGTTTATTTATTTTCGTGATATTCAGGAGACTGAGGAGCTCGTGGCTAAATAATAACAGCCGCTCGGGTCGATCTTTAGGTTAAGCCGTGCTTGCCTAGGTTGGTCTGTGGATGAGTGACCACCCGTTACATACCGAGTTTCCTCCGTGCCTCGGAAAGCACGTTAAGCCGTTGGTCTCGGGTGTCATTTGTAGATCTTTGACAGTCGTTAGGTAGTCAGTGACCCAAAAAAGTCTGACAACCAGTCTTACCAAGGGGTATCGTATTACCCAGTACTAACTGGGTTGTGGAGGTCTGATAGGCAGTCGCTCCATGTAAAATACTGGTATTCAGCTGCATCCGGTTAAGACTGGAAGCCGACCCCAATATAGTTGGGAAAAGGCTAGGCAGATGATGATGATTCAGGAAACTGAACATAATCATAATGATTTATGATCATCATTTATTTCGGCACTGGTTAGCGAGGCGGTGAGTGGTACAGTATGACAGTGTGTTAAACAATCTATCTTTACACTTTTAATAGTACAAGACTACTTGTTTGAACATGTTTTCGGGTACACGGGTATCCAACGGGAATTCCTCCGCAAAAATGAAACAAAGAAATTACAATAATCCTTTAATGCTTATCGATCTGCGTCATAAATGGAACTCGTGCGCAATATCAGCTAGATCCAGCTGTTTAGGTTGCGCGTTGCCGTTGTAGCGAGGTTGTGAGTGGAGCTGAAACAAAACAAAAGTTATAAATACGAATAATTATGTGAAAAGCTGTGATTGAAGAACAAAATGTAATACCTATGCTTATTATATATAAGTATTTAGAACTTATCAACAGTATCCTTGGAGTGAAACTTACTGATCGTATAAGGAACTCGATACTGCGTTCCAAAACTCAAATTGCCGATGTAGGTCACACGGCTGCCAAGCTCAAATGGAACTGGGCTGGCCACATCTGTCGCATGGCCGGAGGAGCTATGGGCTAAAGCAACCATTCAATGGGTCCCAAACAGCAGCAAACGGCAACGCGGCAGACCCAGAAGAAGATGGCGGGACGAATTCGGCTCTTTTCAAAAGGATTGGCTAACAAAAACACTGGATCGGATTACGTGGAAAGAGGGAAGGGAGGCCTTTGCCCAGCATTGGGACACAAATGGCTGATAATAATCATTTAAAAACTTAATCATTAGACACGATTGTGTCTAGTCACGGCGACTATATCCAGGACAAAAGTTTTTAGTTTTTACTACTGTCGAAATATACAGCTATATTTTATAAGAAAACCCGGGTGGCATAACTACTATTTCTTCATAATTCAGATAACATGCTTTACGATCTGTCAATGTTGGTTTTTTCAAGTTTTTTTGTCCTACAAAAACAGTTCTACAAATCTTTCTCAATCTCAACCTTTTCGTCTTAACAACAGGGTTTATTTTTGCTTGCCAGTATTAAAAAAACAAAAATTGTGACATTTTTGTTAACAACATTATGAAAACAGTCCTCTCGAACCTTACACCTCTAAGAATAAAGGTCAATTTTGCCTGTTTTGATACAAAAATAAGTGTGTAACGTTGATTATGATTAAGCGTCGTAAAACAGTATTGGGGTAGGTTGTGTTGATAAATGAGATAATATTTTTGTAAGATCTTGACATAGTGAGTTATACTTATGTGGTAGGCACCAAGGACAGCCTTGAGATTATTTTAGAGCTTCTTTGTTATCATAATGTCTTCATTGTTATCAAAATGTTGTAAATATGATAATTATGGTTTACGGGCATGGCTTAAGACTTAAAGTATCTTTCAATTATTAAAAAAAAAAACAAATTGTAGATTAAACACTTAAGTAACATAAATAAATCTGCATAAGTTATATTTTTCTCTTACACAGGGTACTCTTAGTTATGGTACTCTTAGTTACATTTATAGTCACAAATAATGCTAAAATACCTCAACAGATAAATAACTAATCAGTACCTAGGCCATCAATACAAATACCCGTGCGGGAGGCAACCACCCGACCACGAGAGAAAAAGCCAATAACTTAGCCATTGTTCCAATCGAGCCACGAAACTCATCACGTGCCTAGCCTTTTCCCAACTATATTAGGGTCGGCTTTGAGTCTATCCGGATGCAGCTGAATAACAGTATTTTACATGGAGCGACTGCCTATCTGACCTCCACAAGCCAGTTAGTACCTACTGGGTAATAAGATACCAATTGGTAAGACTGGTTGTCAGACTTTTTGGGCCACTGACTACCTAATGACTGCCAAAGATCTACAAATGACACCCGGGACCAACGGCTTAACGTGCTTTCCGAGGCACGGAAGAAACTCGGTAAGTAATGGGTGGTCACCCATCCACAGACCAACCTAGGCAAGCACGGCTTAACGAGCCACGAAACTCAATTCGTATCAATTTACTGAAAAAGAAATGGAATTCCCCCACACAACACGAAAATCATTTATATTCGTAAACCTATGAGAATTAATAGTCCAGCGGTATGAATAAAAACGTCAATTTACTTTATTAGCCACGCCAGTTTACCTGCCAATTTTGTAGCAGTCGTTTTTTTTATTACTCGTTTTATTCAAAGGTTTTTCACCCCTTGTTGGTAAATAAGAGTTGTGCTGTACATAGGGCCATAGGGTTTTATTCAAGAGCTTATCTTAAAGTACCTTTTCGGGTTCTTTTTTGGACATCGATGATCGTAATAAAGGGTATAAAAATTCCCTTAATGAAGCCGAAAGGTACTTGTTCTTTGCGTCGGTGTGATCAGTTGGACCATAAACTAGAACTTTCTAGTTACGGAGTTATTGAAGGTCAAAGTTCCTGCTTTCAGTCCTAGCGAAAAACGTTATTTTTCACCCCAAAAAAAAGTCGTCTCCCAGCAAGAATTTTTGTGTAGAGTCACTTAGTTTGATGTACAGAATGCTTGGTTGACGACTTCGTGAACATTTACACCTTGCATACGAGGTCAAATTAAATTGACTAGTGAAACATCACAGTCGTTTTGGGTATCTAATATCTAAGCAAGAGAAAACAAAAATAAAGGTTTGATTTTTTACAGAAAGGGGAGTCCTGTCTCAAATATTTATGGGGCCATTTTCTCCGGGCTCGTGGCTAAATAACAACATCTGCACAGGTCAATCTTCAAGGTCGAGGAACACTTGCCGAGGTGGGATCGTGGATGGGTCACCTGCATCCATTACATATTGAGTTCCATACATAAAGCTGTTGATCCCGGTAGTCATTTATAGATCTTTGAAATCATTAAGCACGGAAATCTGAAAACCAGCCTTACTGGGATGTGGACGTCAGATAGGTAGTCGCTCCATAAAAACTGGTATTAAAAAACAGCCGGTTAGACTGCAAGCCGACCCTAACACACTTGGAAAAAGGCTAGGCAGATGACAATTTTCTTCTAGAGCAACGTCTTATATGGATGCAGAACCAAATCAGATAAACAACCTAACTCATTACTACCCCTACCAATTTATCTCCAAAAACATTCCGCTACCCTCGCAGTTGGTACAGTCGGCCACAAACTTGCACCAATAACCAGGTGTGCCTATTGACGTACAGTCGTACACAAAACGGTCTGACTTATTGCCGAAGTTTGGCCTCTCATTTGTTCGGATTGGTTGAAACGGTTCGGTTTTGTTTGTTGTTTCGGTAACTTCGAAATGTAAAGTGAATTGGACGGTTTTAAAATTGGTTTCGTTTGGCTTGTTTTAAGTGGAATTTCGGCGAGTTGTGGTGGAGGTGTGAAGGGAAAACGAAAAGTGCAAAAGGCTGCGTCAACTGTGGGGTTTTTCGTTACACATTCACAATCTCGATGACAATTATACATTTTGACATGTCATGCGGAGGAATGAGGAAAAAGTCGTGAGGAATGTTTTGAGTATGAATGTGGTCGGCTTCCAGTCTAACCGGATACAGTTCAATATCAATATTTTACATGGAGCGAATGCCTATCAAACTGGCAGAACCCAGTTATAATGGGTGATACCGTATACGATACCCCCTGGTAAGAGGAACACCCAAATACTCCGAAATATTTTATTCCGAATTTTGATGTTCCGGGTAGAGAAAGACCAAAGAAACGATAGATGGACTGTGTGAAGGATGATATGTCCAGAAAGGAGGTGTCTGATGAGATGACGAGTTATAGAGAAGTATGGAACAACTGGAGTTTGGTATGCTGCGCCGACACCAAATAAATTGGGATAAGGGCAGCAGAATGATGATGATTATTCATTTTGACAATAACATTATGTATCAATGGATTACGAGTTTCCTAGTCTCGAATTTCCTTGAAAATCATTTGGATCGTGTTAGAAAAGTGTGTAAGCAATTGGGGTCATCACTTGCCTAGCCTTTTCCCAGCTGTGTTCTGGTTGGCTTCCAGTCTTACCGGATGCAGCTGAATAATAATTGTATTTTATATGGAGCGAATGCCTATCAAACCTCTACAACTCAGTTATAATGGGTAATATGTATACGATACCCCTTGGTAAGACTGAATGAAAGAAACGCACCCCGCGTTTCAAAAGTGAAAAAGAAAGACAGCTTCTGAGATCCAAGTGATGTTGGAAGTACTTCTTGATAATTCTTGTAGACAATGCTGCATTAAATGGTAGCTTGTTTCTGAGGTTAGCATGATGATCGTAACAGATGACATTCTGTTGTGTCTGCCTACCACCAGGAGCGGGTGGAATCTTTTGCTTTGTCAAATATTCATGTTTTATTTACAGCTGTCATATTAACAGAAAGAAATTTTCTTCTTTTCTATTCTTTAAAAAAAGTCCTTGCCCCACACTAGGAATTTCTCCGGTATCGTTCATTCTCAAACATTTAAACTCACATACACAAACAGCCAGACTCGGAACAACTATCTGTAGACCATAAAAATATTTGTTTCGTGTGAGAATCAAACCCGCGACAAGCAGCGCAGCAGCACATCGCTTTGCCACGGCGCTAACCGTGCCTTCGTTCGTGTACACAATAGAAGTTATGTTAGGGTATACATTATTGAAATATACTATCGACTTCACCTACAGAAAGCAGTACCAACTCAAAAATCAAAACAAAAATATTCAATTGCACCGAATTCCTTACAATTTTTATTCATAGTCAATACTTTCACCCATGTCATCGTAAAACGATTATTTATAGAATATTTTCAGGTAATTCCACTTTATAGACGATAATGCGACGTAACGATAATTTTATCGTTATTTATCTGTGTACCGCGCTCCGTTCCGTTCCGTTGCGTTCCGTGTCCCATACAAAGGATTACGTTCTTTTATGGGTTTTTAATACTTACGTAATACGATTTTTATAGGAATGTAAGTAGGCTTTACTAGTTCGTTGAACGGTAAGGATATTCAGAAAAATTATGTGTCATCATCTGCCGAACATTTTCCCAAGTATGGGGTTGGCTTCCAGTCTAACTGGATGCAGCTGAATACCAGTATTTTACATGGAGCGACTGCCTATCTGACCTTCACAACCAATCACACAAGTGGTTTTGAGACTTTTTGGGCCACTGATTACCAATAACGACTGTTAAAGATTTACAAATGATAGCAAGGACCAGCGGCAAAACGTGCTATCCGAGGCACCGAGGAAACCGGTGGTCACCCATCCACGGACCAACCTAGGCAACCACGGCTTAACCTAAAGATCGACCCGAGCGGTTGTTATTATTTAGCCACGAGCTCCTTATATAAAATAATGGATATTAATATCAAAAATAATACACATATGTATAATGGGTGATATCGTATACGATACCCCCTGGTAAGACTCAATTGGGGTGCGTTCCAAAACTGTAAGCTAAGAAAGAGAGGTCTTGAGATCAAGTGATGTTGGCAGTACACCACGAAACTACCGACCTGCAAATGCTGCAACCTTGTCATCAATACGGTGTCAAGTCAAAACAACGAAACTATGCTATATCTAAGTACTATGGCTAAAACTGTCTCGTTGGTTTAGAGGTCATGGGTGCCAGTCCCAGGTCGGGCAAAGTGTTATCGAGTTTTTCCGGAATTTCTCAGTAGTAGCCACAGAGTCTGGATTTGTGCCCGGTTGATAGCATCAGGCTCGCCCCCTATTACATCGGACTTAAATATAACTAGCGAAATGTGAGTGTACTATTAAACAAACCTCTGCTTAACACTTCAGGGATTACAGGCGTTAAAATGTCATGATTCTCAAATCCAGATCAAAATCCATTGAGTAGTTTACAAGAAAAAAACGGTCACTCTGATAAACATAAAAACGAATTTGTTATTTACCCCTTTCAGTGTTATATTCCAAGTTATTTTCCCTGTAAATAGCATTAAATAAATAATATAATAATACCAGCCTATTACTGCCCCACTGCTGGGCAAAGGCCTCTTCTCATACAGAGAAGGCACGAGCATTGATCACCACGCTTGCTCAAGACGGGTTGGCGATTTCAGACTTATATTAATTATAAGTCCAGGTTTCCTCACGATGTTTTCCTTCACCGATGTCTGTGATGTCCAAGATAAACTTAGAAAGTACATATGAATTGAAAAAGTCACATTGGTACTTGCCCGGATTTGAACCCACAACCTCATATAATAGCATTAAAATTTTTGTTAATTTAATATTCAATCATCACTGGATTGGCATGGCAAATTTTCCCGCTTTCCGCCATGTTGTGACGTCACAGTAATGGCCGCTAATTGAAACAGCTGATCGAGCGTGACTCCATGATAATTGATCGTTGCAATGATTTATTCTGTTTGTCTAATAACATAATAAAGATGTCGATTGTTATGGATGCCGTGTTCGGAATCGTAATGTTTATGTGGCTGCCATGTTTGATTTGCAACATGCAATAAAATGTTAGGAAATTGATGCAGATATTTGTAGCAGTACTAGCAATGCCTAGACTAAACGGCATTCTTTTAGCGATATAGAAAAAAACATAAATATAGTGGGTTGCCATAGTTCATCGAAAAGTTAATCCCGTTTTAAGTTTTAGAAAGGAAATACATTTATATTTGACACATGCCAAAAGTGCCCACAATATAAAATAAAATAATTTATTACAAAAAAAACTTAAATCTAAACAAAAAATGTCACCTTGTGCCTCACCGCTGCGCCAAAAAGACCCATTTCAGCAAAATGCCGCCGGGCAACTAGTGCCCGACGCTGGTTTTCAACTGGACCTGAGGTAGTGACGTTACGGATGTACTCGTAAACAGTTTTATATGTTGTGCCAAATAGAAATATGAAATGCTTTGGCAACTATTTCCTTTTGTCTAGGCTCTCTGAACAGTCACTTCAGTACTGAATCGATCATGGTCAATAAACTGCATAACTTGGTTGCTCATAATTCCAAAATAGAATTACATGAAGTTGTCGTAATTCTGAATTTCAGAAACCGTCGTGTCCTTTTTGTAAAATCAATAGTAATCATAGAATTTTAAACGGAAGTAGAGATTTTATTTACTTTACGTGGTGTCTATTTGATTTCTCTGTGGATGGGTGACCGTCCATTTCATATCGAGTTTCCTCCGTACCTCGATAACTTGGCCGTTGGACCCGGTAGTCATTTGTTGGTCTTGGGCAGTCGTTATAGGTAGTCAGTGCCCCGAAAGTCTGACAAGGGGTATCCTCCTCCATAATTGGGTTGTGGAGGTCAGACAGGCAGTCGGTCCATGTAAAATACTGACATTCGGCTGCATCCGGTGAGACTGGAATCCGACCCAAAAATAGTTGGGAAAAGGCTAGACAGATAATGTTGTCTATTTCATCAATTTCATAGATGAATAATAATATAAAGACAAAGAAATAAAGTATCTACTCTCAACATACAATTACATGACATCTCCGATATTTTTTCATTCACATTACAATCTGAACGTATCGCCAATTTTCCCGCGCTCGGGGCGCTGTTTGTTGACGTCACATTAATGGCGGCTAATTGATACAATCGTTTGCTTTTTGTTCGATCACTTATTATTGATTTACGTTGTTTGTTATAATTCAATTGTTTGTTCAATTTCATGATTGTTTCAGGTATTCTGACTGCTTTAGGAGAAATTGATGTCGTTTGGATTTTGACTTTTTTATTTATTTTATCATTTACGTACACACAAGAGGGAACATAAGGAAACATCATAACATAGCTTAGAGTACAAAGGCACAGCTTATTTCAAAAGAAATTTCTACCAGCAGGCCAGCGAGAGGAAAAATGAAAAAAAAGTGCTGACACAGTCTGAGAACAGGAAGAGAATAACATGATATTTTATAATTCAGGAAATTAACCACCAAGATACTGTGACTAAGAGTAATAGAATCGAGTCATTGTGAAAAAACTGAATTTAACCCTTTTTTCAAGATGACGGAAAATGCACGTAGGAAATCTTGGTCGACGATTTGAAGTTAAGCTTTTCTAGACCACGTAATATCCAAAATTTTGCCTTCTCGGTTTACATGCATTTCTAACCCAGACCCCTTTTTTCCGACGTAATGACTGGATTACTATGGTATTTTTGTTAATTAACGACGTGGATAATTGCAAGGCGGACACTGCACTTTTAGATTTAATCAATTTGACACACAACAGTCACTGTTCATTTATGGTCAAGTTGCACCACAGACGTTAGACATCGTCAGGGAAATTAATTGTTAAGCAAAATGATATCCTACGCTAATTTATCGTGTTAAAGCTATTTCATTCAACTGTTTCAATGTTTGATTACAACGAATGGGTTTATTAATTTAATTATAACTGGTGTTTTTTTGAGTACGCTTTTTAATAACCTTCCGGCGATTACAGGTGTGATCTTATGTCAATGAATGACAGTTGAATTTTGACACTAGGCAAAATTTTAATTGGCCGTCAATTTGCTTTACAATCAATTTCCTTGACTGTACATTGCTTCCCAACTGACAGTCAAGTTGTAAAAATCCAGGGTTACATACCACCGGTGCTTTGAGCTGAGAAAGGAACATAAAAGAAACGGCGAAGTGCTAATGGTGTTAATAGCCAATAAAGTGTTTACCGTAACACTTTAATTAATCGGCTCTCTTTCATCTTTGTATCGATTAAATGTTCCTGGTGACAGGCTTTAGTAAAAGAATCAATCTGTTGATTTCTTTATTAACTGGTAAAGCGATTTTCAAAAGAAAATTCTTAATAGACAGTACAGAGAAAATACACACAGAATTTTACTTATATAACATCACGCCTTTAATCCCCGAAGGGTTAGGCAGATGTGTACCTAATAGCTCACCCACATTTCGCCTGTTATTTAAGTATATTAGAACTTTACTTATTTAACATAAAAATGCGATTGTCACTCTGTCGTCCTATTTGTCTGTACAATTACCTTTTCACGCCTTCATGGGCAAAATTTTCGCACAATCAATCAATCAAATCATTTATTTGCAATTAATGTAGGTTACATTAAAAAACAGGTGGAGTAGAAAAGAGTGAGCCATGTACATTAAGCCTGGAAAAACGCACGCAAAATTAAAAAAAAAAAAAAACTGTTAAGAGTATCTAAAAATAAAATTTTTAAATTAAGATGTCACAGTTAGAATTATTGCAATTATACATTGCACAGGGAGACCATTCGCTGGGTTTTGGAGATTGGATACTTTCTATCACAGTAGTACGTTGCCGTAGGATAAATTCCATACGAGCGAAGCCGTGGACAAAACCTGGTATTTGTAATCAATCAAGAAAAATACCTTGTAGGTAAGAAATACTAAAAAAACGTCGAATTCCTTTTCTGCTGTGGCGACTGAATTATATCCATTGGCTTATGCACGATAGAAATGGTCACTCCAACTATTCCATTAAATGTACTTAAGCATTTTTTAACAATTACGCATTGCGTTTTTAACCGACGATAAAAAGGAGGAGGTTCTCAATTCGACAAGTATATAAAAATAAACATTTTTACAAAAAAAAGTGCTTGGCTTATAATAAGTAGTGCATCTTTAGATGTTCACACACACTACTGTTTTATGGAATTTGTTTTTAGATATCCGCCATCATCAGAAACTGAACACATTTGACTAGTTTCCATGAAATGTCTTTCTGTTTAAAAAAAAGTAACCAGAAATACCCATCTCCTCATAATCTCACAGCGCGAGTCAACTGAAGTGAATTGATTGCCATCGGTGCTCAAGGGCGGCCGACCAGCTATCTATCACTAATGCAGGGGGATGTCTTCTCTCAAACCATTATTTTACTTATTATAAGATAAAGCACACTTCATTACGCTTTTGGTGACTTAAAATGTTGGGTGTTTGTTAAGGAAACAGAGTTTATTGATGAAAATTAAGATATTGTTATTTTTAGAAGTAAGATAGAAATATATTTTTAATAAAAAAAAAATCATGAATGCTTACTCTATATTTCATTCCTCAACCAGTAAGTGGGAAATAAGACCTAAGAAGTCACCAGACAGTCAGAAAACAACCTAAAGTTCGTTTGCCAAACGAAGCATAGCAAGACGAAGAAATATTGATCACTGCAATTATGTCCTAGTGTTTTCCTGTGAAGCCTAACCAGCCTACAAGAAGCCACCATGCTCATATTACACAACGCTTACTCAAGTAATCCGGCGACGTTGTCAGCGTAAATTATCTATTCTGTTAGAACAATGGTGCTTGTGTCACGCGACGCTTATCTCGGATTAACTTAACAGTTTGCTAGATCGTTAACCGGCCGTGGTGTATGCGGCCACACAGAGCGTTCCGCGTTCCAATGTCAAAAATATGATTTGCTTTTAATAATACAAAAATGGAGGAGTTTTTGTTCTGATTACAACCAGCCTTTTTCCACCTTCCTATGCAAGGCTGTGATGCATTATTCTGAGCGATGGTCGTTATGCATGGATCTAACGCGTATTTCCTAAGACTTCTTCTTTTTGTGATTTATTTTGAATGCGTCTTATTGCAAATAAATTAATGTTTTTCTTTCTTCTGCTTTCTCATGAAACAGGTACATAACCTACTAACAAATTAACCCATGAAATACTGATATCGATATTTGGAACCTTTTTGATCCTATTTGGGAATTTCTACGAGAAGAACTTAAGAACCTCTACATTTTACTTGATATAAGTTTCAACGCTCAATCTTTCCATAAACTTACACGCACTTTTCACTTAAACTTTCCCTACCTTTCTAACCGGGACTCAAACTCGGATCTCCCGTCATCCAAGCCGACAACTAACAACAAACCTATCTTCTGTGCAACATTTTTCGATCTATCAATTATAATGTTTTGACGGGTCGAGCGCTTGAGGTGACATCTAGCGAACGAAGTGATAAATTACCGCTTTATATTGTTACTTTTAACTTGTTAGCTATCCATTGAGTGCCTCGTTGGTCTTGTGGTCGCTGGCGCCACTGCTGAGCATGAAGTCCTGGGTTCGATACCCAGGTCGGGCAAAGTGTTTTCGGGTTTTTTCATCAGATATTTCTCAGTAGCAGTCACAGTTTGGATTGTCCGCTTGATGGAAAAAGGCTCGCCCCCTATAACATCGTCATCTCCCTAACTTTTCCCCAACTATATTGGGGTCGGCTTCCAGTCTAACCGGATGCAGCTGAATACCAGTATTTTACATGAAGCGACTGCCTATCTGACCTCCATAACCCAGTTAGTACTGGGTAATACGATCGCCGCCTATTACATGGAACTTAATCATAACTGGCGAATTGTGGGTTAACTATTAGGTACACCTCTGCCTAACCCTTCGGGGATTACAGTCGTGATGTTATGTTCATAAATAAAGTCGATTACATCACAATGTAATATTAATAACACACAGTCTATAAGGAAGCATACTGGTAGGTAGGTCATTGTTACCGCTCTATCGCTGGTATAAATCCTTCAGTATACTCCAACGATACCCATGGGAGCAGTTGGGTGGTCTAATAGATACCCACCAGTCCCACCAGTCCTCTAGCCATGTATTCCCTGCGTTACGTAATTGTTTTGATTTTATTTGAAAAAAAAAAGATTTTCTTAGCTAGTCTGTTAATATTATAAGGTCAAATTAAATTATCGAGCGAAACTTCACAGAATTTTTGGGAATCGATGTAGAAAAAAGTTAGAAAAACTGTTTATTTTGCACAAATAAGGGGGTATTCCTCAAAGCGCAACTATTTTTAAGCGCAACCAACTAAGCGCAACTAAATTATTCCTCGAAGCGCAATCATGATGAAAATAGAGATGAGTATGATGGATTCATTAACGATATTTTTTTATAAACGGGTTTTCTGTCTTTTTTCTTCATCGGTTCCCATTAAACCTGTGAAGTTTTAATGGAAAAATAAGACCCAAATAAGACGCAAAATATAAGGTCTAACTTTTTAAACACGAAATATTTCAAGAGTAACTTCTATAGGTCGTAAAGTCACCATAGCAACGAAAAATTTTTTTTTATCTAAGTGTATTTTTATTAAAAAAAAAAAAAAATTACTTGACCCACAAAATAAATACTGTCTAAAGGTTTAAAAAGTTAAAAAAAGTTTAAAAAAGTAAAAGTAAGTAAGTAAGTTTAAAGTTTGTAAAGGTTTTATGCAAAATGTCGCAAGAATATTTAGAACTATAATAATTTCGTAAAAATAAAAACATTCAGAAAAAAAAATTTTTTTGTTGCAATGGCGACTTTACGACTTGTAGAAGTTACTCTTGAAATATTTCGTGTTTAAAAAGTTAGACCCTATATATCTTAGGTTCATAATGTATTATGAAAGTGATCGGAAAAAAGAAAGTAACTAGCAGGAAATAGCGAATTTTGTAACAGTTGTATAATGTATAATTTATTTTTTGAACGAATTTGTATGCATTATAATTTTCAAACAATGACACATAACTTATAATTACATAGTTCCTGCTAATAACTCTACGTTCATTCATAAAATCTTCATTCATTTCCTACACAGTGACATAAAGCCAATCCGTCGCCTGACCGCGTCACTACCTCATAATATTATTCCTGAATACATAACTACTTTACATAATGCACATGTCATTAATAATTCATAATAAATTAATGTTTCGCTGCAAACGGACGTCGCAATGTTACTTTTGCAAAATATTTTACGACAGGGGATATTTTACGAGATCATTAAACAGTTTAAAAGATAATTAAAATAGCACAATTTATGGTTACGGGCTATTAAAAAATACATAATTTCTTTAGCCTTAAGTAAAATTTAAAGAGGTACTTGTCGAGGGTGGTCGTCATTTGGTTATGTGAAGGGAGGAAAAAATGATAATCGATGAAGTCTCCTCGGTGCTGCTGAGCCCCTTAATCAGTACACAGGCACGGTTGGCGCAGTGGCTGAGCGATTGGCTGCTGCGGTGCGTGTTGCGGATTCGATTCCAAACAAACAAACATTTATATGGCCTACAGGTAGTTGTTCCGGGACTGGCTGTTTGTGTGAGTCGAAATATTTGTAAATCCACCCACGATACCGGAGAAATTCCTAGTTGGGACAACGTTTTTTAAAAGGGCAGGTTGTTGATGATGGTGCTTCATTATCATCAGAAAATTAGTCAGTCAACAAATCGGAGTAGACAAAGTGGCAACAACGATAATAATGATGGAAAAGTCAAAATATATGTACACACGGTGGCACATGAAGCTGAACATTTCCAGTATATCTTGCCCTCCTTATACAATGAGAGATCCGCATAAACTGGTTTTGTAAAGCTTGATTGACCGTCATGCGTACAGTCAGGGAAACTTGAATCTGACCACCGTGAGGACTATTCCTGTTTGCAGCGCCGCGCGACGCGTTGGGCCGCTGTAAACACTTAAAAACGTTCTCTTGTTTGGTTTTTTTTTTGTTTCATTCCTAGTGGTCGAAAAAGGGTGGTCAAGAAGCGCCGAGGGTGGTGAAGAGCCTGAGATTTTTTTTAAACATATCATTAATATAATAAAAAGAGCGAGCATATTTTTCGGTCTACTACTACTGGTCCGCACAAAAAGGGTACTTTTTTTTTGTTTTACTTCTATTTTTTGTCACGGTAAACACATGTGGTCATCGTGTGCATTGAATAGACATAAAATAACGAAAAGTGATTAGTGAAAGCTTCATTATACCAATCCTTTATACTTTTTATAACAATGCTTTTGAAAGTCATTGCAGAAATAGGCAACATAATGAAAGGGATCACCTTTTCAAATCATTTATACATTTTTAGCTCAGAATAGTTACGGCACTGATCAATCAATGCTTCACTTTTCACCTATTCCAATTGCCGACCACTATCTCTGTTTACCCCTAAAATATAGATAAAGATAACCAACTCACCGGTTGCACTAACTGATGCACGTGTTATCACTGCCCTGTGCGCGGGTCATTGACCGATTAGGAAATTCGGAAGTTAAGAGTGACCTAAAATACGTTACATAAGAATTGATTTATGATATTACAAAGTTCCACCACAGGTTACGTCATGAAATACTTTTAATTTAAGATAGTCGTAACATGGAAAATAAATAAATAAAATATTTTTTTATACAGGACTAGCTTATGCCCACGGTTTCGTCCGCTTGGTGCCCGGTAATTGTCTCACGAGATGGTATTAACGGGATAAAAAGTATCGTATGTGTTACATCAGGTTATAAACTAACCGTATGTCAATTTCATCCACATCTGTTAAGTAGTTTATCCATGAAAGAGTAGCAATCAACATACATCCATCCTGATAAATTTTCACATTTGTAATTAGTAGTAAGATTATGAAGTTTTATTTTTTAGCTTGATGTGTCAAAGGAGGCACACCCAGGAAGATGAACCCTAACTTTCTATTCTATAATAGCTTACCCACCTAATTATAAAAAAGGAATCTCAATACTCATCGATCATTCCTGAGGATTAATGGTGCATTCATGATAGTTTTTCTACTTATTTTTAGCGTATCGATGTCAAAAAGTTCAAATGTGTTTAGCCCAAAACTGAGCCACGCGAACTCCGCTCATTGATACAGTAAATAGATCATCAAGTGCGCAGGTGATAGGGCATGCGGTGCAAGATGGAAGGTGGGCCACTTTCTGTGGGGAGACGCCGCATACGCACTTGAGATCTTAGTTTTTCTGCTAAAGGCGAATGTCACCAATGAAAATGAACGCGATCAGCACATCTAAAAAGCGTTCTAAAGAACTGGAAGTGCCATCATAACTGTGGTATATTAACACAGACGTCCTGTGAGCGTTGTTTAGATGAGATGATTCCATTCAATTTCAATGGTGAAAGTATATAATAATGGTGGATGTATAAATGCTCTTTATCGGTACTGAAACAAATGTTACCCATTCTTATTTATTCATAGTTACTCCAACTTCGACATAAAGTACAAGACTTTACCAATAACTTTCGAAAACTATTGATTTACGATGTCGTAGGACGCTAAGTAAGTTTTCATTGCGTTTTTCAACGAAACTTTATGACGCACGCGTTTTACGCACGCCATCTTGTCGACCGTTTTATTGCATTTGAATTTAGAACTTTCGAACATAAATATGGAATTGTAGTTTGATGTTTGAATGGGGAATGACGAAATGATTGTGATCTGTTATTGATAAGATGTGGGTAGTTACTTATTTAGTACTTTGGAGGTAGGCGGTAAAATAATGTCATCCTCACGCTTTTTTTCTCAAGAAGTTGGCAGGGTGGTTCTGTGCAGTGAGGATGTCACATCACAAGATATGTGTCCCATGTAATAAGAGGCAAGACTATTATTATTTTACCATTAAGGTGGAAGAGCCCATTTCATGAAAAGTCATTTAATGGGATTAAATGAACTTAGAGAGTTGTATTGATGTTTTTAATGATTATAACTCAGTAAAGTCATGTTCATGTGACAGACACCGAGAGGCTTCTGAGTAGTATATATTATAGTTCTAATACTTAAGGTGGAAGCGGCAAGGTAGCCCGCGAAATTCAATTGTTTTACATTTTGTTTTGCAATTTGCCGGTCAGGCTGTATGTTTAACAAAATATGATTGGGGCCGTAATACGCATATGCAACCCTCTAAGTCCATTTAATCCAATGGAGAGACTTTTTCATAAAAATGAATTTAGAACTTCTGTAGGTACAAAAAACTCTCCATAAAAAGTTACTTTTTTTGTTACCCCTAATATATAGGGTCTAACTTTTTAAACACGAAATATTTCAAGAGTAACTTCTACAAGTCGTAAACTCGCCATAGCAACGAAAGAAAAAATTTTTTCTGAATGTTTTTATTTTTACGAAATTATTATAGTTCTAAATATTCTTGCGACTTTTTGCATAAAACCTTTACAAACTTTAAACTTACTTACTTACTTTTACTTTTTTTTTACTTTTTAAACCTTTAGACAGTATTTATTTTGTGGGTCAAGTAATTTTTTTTTTTTTTAATAAAAATACACTTAGATAAAAAAAAAATTTTCGTTGCTATGGTGACTTTACGACCTATAGAAGTTACTCTTGAAATATTTCGTGTTTAAAAAGTTAGACCTTATATACACAATTCCTGCTCGTTAGATATAATACTAACTCACTCCACGGTAATATTATAATACAGTACTCCAACTTCATACAAACGGACGAAACGCGAGCTATACCTACGCGCCTCGATCGTGGGGTGCGCTCGCGGTGCAGACAGTCACGGCTGTACCACAGTGTCGAATGGACGGTGTGTTGTTTTTTTAACAATAACCGCGCGATTTTTTCTCTAAAAATCAGTTAATATGACGAGTAGGAAATATTGTGCTGTTTTTGGTTGTATGGATTCGCCAATAACGCTTTTTGATTGTACCCAACGATGATTTTGTGGAATATATAGAAAAAATGGAGGAAATATTCCGAAATTCACTTAAAACCGAACATGTAAATTGTAAAGTAGCTGCAGGTATCTATAATCAAGTAAAAGATATTCCATTTTCTCCACCTTGTCCATGTTTCCCAAAACAATTTTTAATTAAGCTTTATATAAGAATGCGGATTTATTATACCTTAAAATTTAACAATAAAGCATTTCGTACGACTCAGTCGAGGCGCAAATATTTTTCGGTCGCAAATTTATAAGCCCGATTTGTTTTTCAAACAAAAACATGTTTTTTAAATTAAATCTACCAATCAAAAAACAACGCATTTTTATTGAACACTTCCTATTCAATATACAAAGTATTTCATTTATTTATATAAAAAGGATATTTACAATCACAAAACTAAATAGAAACAGAAAGTAGGCAAATGTAATTAAAATGCTGGGGACGGTCAGCCCTAACGCATGTTTACGTACCGCGCGGCTGTAGGCATTTATTTCTATCATGCGGCCGAGTTACATTACTGTATTATAATATTACCGTGCTCACTCCCTCCAGTAAAACCTAGAACACTACCCACCCCCCGAAACTCCCAAAGACATCAAGCCCAACATCTATACACACAAATTATTTACACAAAATCAGGAGCCCGTATAGCCGAACAAAAACAACATAAACACGACGGTTCCGCATGTAATGGGGGCAAAACAAACAGATTTAAACGGTGTATAATGTGAACTAGCTTTATTTGCACACCGTACTAGTTTGTTTGTATCGCTGGTAGGTATTATTGTTTTGTAGGCAGTACTAATGTATTTTAGGATGTTCATTTGGCGAGCTGAAATGGGGATTAGAGCTCGTTTTCATAAAATATGTAGTAAGTAGTCGAATGCAATAGGAAATCAGGCCTCAATTGTTATCAACTGACTGAATGAAGTGGAAGAGCTCGTTGCTAAATAATAACAGCCGCTCGGATCGATCTTCAGGTTAAGCCGCGCTTGCCTAGGTTGGTCCGTGGATGGGTGACCACCCATTACATACCGAGTTTCCTCCGCACCACGGAAAGCACATTAAGCCGTTGGTGCCGGCTGTTATTTGTAGATCTTTGACAGTCGTTGCAAGTAGTCAGTGGCCCGAAAGACTGACAACCAGTCTTATCAAGTGGTATCGTAGTACCCGGTACTAACTGGGTTGTGGAGGTCAGATAGGCAGTCGCTCCATGTAAAATACTGGTATTCAGCTGTATCCGGTTTGACTGGAAGCAGGTCGAGAAAAGTGTTATTGGGGTTTTTCGTGGGGGGACCCCCACGAAAAACCCCAATAACACTTTTCTCGACCCAGAAATCGAACCCGGGACCTCTAGCTCAGCAGTCACGCTTGCGACCACTACACCAATACTACTAGTAATTTACTCAGCAACTAAACCAAAGTTCACTTACATGCACCGAAGCCCCCTCTTCAAATTACCCCCCTAAACTTCATAATGCATCAGCACCTCGCAATTATAAACTCCAAAGACCAATTACCTTACAGTCCAAAACCCAGTATCTACGAACTTCCCCACACCTAACTCTCTGCCCAGCTCCTTGAGGCGCAGATTGATAGTTTATAGTTGTCGATTGTTGGCAACAACTTTGCAGACTGACTGCTCGTAACTGCTAGTAGCTAGGATGCTGCGCTAGAGAGTTTGGTTTCGTTCAATCGGACCGATAGTTAAGGCTTGGAGTTGATTATTTCGAAGCTTGTTTTAGTTGTAAGGTTAGCTCGTAAGTGGGGTAGGAGTTTGTTATTCTCCATGAGATCTACTATTTTCGAATGGGCAACTACAATCCATTCACAGTTATTATGCCTGTGGCGGGACTGTAGTTAGCTTATTTTTGACTATGCAAAAGTGCCTGTCACGGGTCTATCTATCTATACATATAATAAGACAGTAAAAAAACTGTGTCTGTACATTGAATATATTAAAAAAAAAAAAATTGAGGGGGGTTTAGAAACAGTAATAGAGCACGAAACCAAAAAAAAAATTCTGTCTGTTTGTCGGTTTGTCTGTTTGTCTGTTTGTCTGTTTGTCTGTTTGTTTGTACACGCTAATCTTCGGAACTACTAGACGGATTTGAAAGATTTTTTTTTTGTTGTATAGGAATTAAGTCTGGGCAACATATAGGCTATAATTTATCTTGGAAACTTGAACACCTGATGCAGAACCGCAATAGAATAGCTAAACTATAAGAGATACAAAAATGGTACCATAGCAAAAAATGTTCCACGTGATGAGCATTTTCTGCTGAGAGAATAAATTTGAAGATCTGGTACACCTGATGTGGAACTCCAAGAGTCCAGCTACACTATAACATATATAGGAATGACGTCTCAGCAAAAATTGTTCAATCTGATGACCACTCTCTGTTGATTTATAAAAATCGAAGATCTGGAACACCTGTTGTGGAACTCCAAGAGCCCAGCTACACCATAACACATATAGGAATGACGTCTTAGCAAACATTGTTCAATCTGATGAGCACTCTCTGTTGACTTATAAAATTGAAGATCTGGAACACCTGTTGTGGAACTCCAAGAGCCCAGCTACACCATAACACATATAGGAATGACGTCTTAGCAAACATTGTTCAATCTGATGAGCACTCTCTGTTGATTTATAAAAATCGAAGTTCTGGAACACCTATTGTGGAACTCCAAGAGCCCAGCTACACCATAACACATATAGGAATGACGTCTTAGCAAACATTGTTCAATCTGATGAGCACTCTCTGTTGACTTATAAAAATCGAAGATCTGGAACACCTGTTGTGGAACTCCAAGAGCCCAGCTACACCATAACACATATAGGAATGACGTCTTAGCAATAGTTGTTCGGTCTGATGGGCATTTCCTGTTGACTTATAAAAATCGAAGATCAGAAACATCTGATGTGGAAATCAAAGCTATCACTAATTTCACTGTATAATTATAAAATAACATAAGCTGGGAGTACCTCCACGCGGTGAAGGCGGTAACAGTTTAGGACTGATATTCGATGATGACGGTATATCATTGAAAATTTGACTCTACTGGACAAAACTCCTATTTTATTTTTATTTTATCGAATAAATATGCCTTCGGGATTATGTTATTTGAGTGTTTTAGACTTTTTCCACTTATCTTCGTGACACGGTAGCCTACCCGGTAACGCAGGGGAGCAGTCACTTAGATTTTAATTGATCAGGTATCTTCACAATAAAACTATAACCATGCCTAGAAAGAGGTCAAATCTTTCCCAATGTTCCAAAGGAGCTAAAAGATTGAGGATCATAAGATCCCAAGAATCTACCGAAGAACGTCAGGAGAGACTTGATGCTGTTCGAGCACATCAGGCTGCAACTCTTCCTCTTGGATAACGAAGCACGCCTGCGTTCTCAGCGTATTTACGCATCTACATCCAGGTCTCTAGAGACAAGTGGGGAACGTGATGCGCGACTGACCGCTGATTGTGAACGTCACGCATTGTCTGGCGAGTCGGAGACGTTCACGGATAGAGAATTACGCTTGAGTTTCAAGCGTATCTACGCATCGACTTCTGACTTACAAAAATGAAAGATATGGAACGTCTCGAATCGTCTCGCGCATACCGTTGTTTTCCCGTCCCCGGGCTCTTAGAATTCGACACCAGACGTTTCAGATCTTCGATTTTGACGATCCCGTTGTCGCTGGCATAAGCAACTGGATCCGCGTACGAAGTCGCGGGCAGAAGCTAGTTTGAAATAAATGCTTTGAGTTTGAGTTTATTAAGCTAGCTGTTGCCCGCGACCTGTGTCCGCGTGAAATTTAGAATTTGACAATCAATACGGGTTGTACTTTGCTTGTAATAATATAATTCAATCATGATTCGAAAGACACGTGGCGCCATCTATTATTATAAGAACGTTATTGTTATTTTCCTCGGGAACAGTACTTTTTTTCGGTATGAAAAGTACCCTATGTCCGTTTCTGTACACCTGACAACGTATATGCAAAATATCAGGATGATCGGTTTATTTGTTTAGGCGTGAAAAGGTAACAAACAAACGCATTTATAATATTGGTAAGCATTTACTTTACTTCTCTATTTGAATCGGATTTGGTAAACAACTTCAAGGGTTTGGTTTATCTGCAGCAGTACCTATCGTAACTACGACCGCTATAGACTGACCGCTTTAATGAGTCCTCCTCCTTGCCTCGTCAAAGGCACATTAAGCGTCCACAAATTATCCTAACAATATCCCACAGGTTATTTGCTTTAAAATAACCATAATCCACGTAGGTCTTACGATACTAATTGAACCAATACGTGATCAACCTTCAGAATAGTCCATTAAAATTGATACCTTCGCGAGGACTCATTAAAGCGGTCGGTCTATAGAAAGTATAATATACTGCCTTGCTTACCGTTAACATGGGATCTCGCTAACCCCAGACTAATAAGGCATTTAAATTTATATAACGTCTGTAATCCATGGTTATACAGTGCCAACATATTTGTGCAACATAGGTTAATTCTCATAAGGAAACATTAGGAAGTATGGTACTTTCAAAAGGCATTAAGATTCGATTTGTAGCGGTTGACATTTAGAATGTCACGATCTAAGTATTTAAGTACACACGGCAAAGCGGTCTTGTATGCAGGCAATATTGTAATTCCACTGAGAGGGAGAGGAAGGCCAAAGAATGATTGTGTGAGGAATGATTTGAAAGAGAAAGGAGTAAATGATGCCGTGATGTCTGACAGGGGAGAATGTGTTGAATGTTGAATGAGAAAAGGAGCAGGCAGATGATGAATTCCACTGAAATAGAATAGAATTTCGTGCTCACGAAAATCGATCTTCAAAGCCCTGAGTTACCTGCTTATTAAAAAGGGCACTAAGTTTACAAAAAAAAACCATTTAATGTCTTAAAAGGAAAGAGAACTGAAATCAGATTTAATTAAATAGTTATATTTCTTTTTTGTTGAACTCACCCAGACTTTTTAATAATTGTATTCAATACTTCACAGATAACTTATTCCCCAAACAATCATTTCCGGTAACCACTGACTGACCAGTAAGGCCCCTCTGGAGCATAACACCTGAACATTACATAGTATTTGCACGGTACTGATTTATTTAACCCTTAAATGCATGCATAAATTTCTATCGTAATTTTTTTTATATAATAAAGACACTTTTTCTACATGCTGCATATTTTTCTTATTTTAAAATCTATAATCAAAAACATTCTATGCAATTAAGGGTTAAGTAGTTCTAATTTCCAGTGAGTTTTAGCTCTATTCATACGCTCATGCCATAGTTACGATTAACCCACTAGGTATTGGGCTAACTGTCCATCCAAATTTTATAGTTTTGTAAATGAGCTGTGATAAAATCATCATCTGTCCAGCCTTTTCCCAATTATATTGGGGTCGGCTTCCAGTCTAACCGGATGCAGCTGAATACCAGTATTTTACATAGAGCGATTGCCTATCTGACCTCCACAACCCAGTTAGTACTGGGTAATACGATAGCGCTTGGTAAGACTGGTTGTCAGACGTTTTTGGCCACTGACTACCTAACGACTTTCAAATATGTACAAATGACACCCCGGACCAAAAGGCTTAACGTGCTTATTGAAGTAAAATATTTATACAAATTCTGTCCATCTCTGCTTGCACACTAATCTATTATCCTCACTGTACCGATGCATATATCGTGCTGCAGTCTTATGTAACTCGCCTTAGACGGAGGAATTGAATTACCGAGCGGTTAGTTCCGTGTGAGGCAGCTCTGGCAGCCCTTTGGCTTAGCAGGGATATAGATGTAAGTTAGTGTCTGCCGTGAGTAAGGGTGTCGCCACGGGAAGATGTATGTATGAGTGGAGAGTCGATAAGCTTGGTAGTCGTGTAGTGCGTAAACTATGGTGAAGTAAAGTGGTCCCTAGATGGTCTAAATTGCTTGTCGAGTATTGTGCGTGCAGCTAAACGGCCAAGTACACTTGACAAGCCTTGCAAGTATAAAACCACGAAGTTTGCTTGTCAAGCGCGTCAAGCTTCGTTCTAAACGTACGTCTTTTCACGGGTGACCACTGAAAACCAGCGCTGTGCTGTGCCCATAGCACAGTATCATGCTGAGTGGTAACCTGCTTGTCGCAGTCACGACGTGCAAACTGTTAGCATTTTTTTTCTTTTGTGTTCCGTCCTGTTGAATTTATAAATATTTGTTATGTATGATGCACGTCATGTCCCTGCGACAAATAAATATTTTTTCTTTCTTTCTTATACAGTCAAAATTGTTGGACAAGCACGATTTTGACCTTCCAGGGACACCTTAAGATTTCAGTAAGACGTATTTAAATAATATAGACCGTACAAAATATAAGATGAATCATTATTTATCAGGGATATAGATGTAAGTTAGTGTCTGGTGTGAGCTACGAAAGTGGAGAGTCTATCTACAAGTTTGGTAGTCGTTTAGGTTTGTAGTGCTGAAACTTTGGTGAGATTACAGAAAAGGAGTGAGAATTCCTTTAGGCATAATACACTTCATGGAACGAGTATCAGTTTTTTACTGAATCGTGACGTACAGGTTTTTATCTAGTTCGGGTTTCAGAGGCTTCACATGTATTTGTTTCCCCATTATTTTTTTTGAAGATCTTGATTTCGTGAAAAATTAAAAATCGAATGTATCATACACAGCACCAACATCGTCTTCTTCTACATACTCTGTCTGGTATTTGTTTTACTCTCATTAAAATTACAATTATTTAATTTAAAATTGATCATATTCAATTTCTGCTGTGACTTCCTAGGAAATCATGTATGTATTTCGTCTATGCCAAATCTAAAGCTATTTTAATTCACAACCATAATGACACTTCAATATTATCCTATGCTTTCCACTAAAAAGGACAAAGTGCACAATACATTAAGTAGTACAACAAGATTAGTCAGCTCTTTATGCAAACACTCTGTCCCCACAAAAGCATAAACAAAACTCCATTGGACGCAACAAACTTTAAAAAAACATTACTCGGAACGGAACTGAACAGTATGACCAGACCAAAAAAATGCATTAAAACGTTTTTAAATCTGTTATTTCTAAGTTTCCATTCAGTTAGGCTAACCATCTGTGAAAAGGAAATGGTTACTGGTAATACCGGTACTGTCGAAGCGTGAAGATTGTTGTATTGTTAACTAATTGACGCACATTAGTTACCGTTGGAAACTGTTGAGGTTCTGCTACAAGTTATCAAGGTGTTGCTTTGTTAATTAATTGTTTCATGAATTTGAGCTGGACTCACACTTGCTCTGAGGCAAATTCATAGCGCCTAGGTAAGTGATAATACATACTTCTATTATAAACAGGTAAATTATCGTTCTGGCCGATGTTTTCATGTAAAACTAGTATTCAGCTTGATTCGGTTAGAGTGGAAGCTGTGTAGTTGGGAATAAACTAGGCAGAAGTTTTATGGTGACCAAGTGGTATGATGATGGATGAATACATTAAACACATAACATCGCGCATCGTAATCCCCGAGGGTTAGGCAGAGGTGAACTTAACAACTACACCGACATCTGGCCAGTTCTGTCTGTTATGGGGGGCGAGCCTATTGCCGTCAACCGGGCACAGAACAAGACTCCGTGGCCGCTACTGAGAAATCCCTGACTGAAAAACCCAATAACACTTTTCTCGACCGGGGAATCGAACCCAGGACCTGATGCTCAGCAGTCGCGCCTGCGACCAATAGACCAACGAGGCAGTCTATCAACACAAGAAGTCATAAGGTAAAAGTACTGCATAATTATGTATTATGTTTATTTTCGTAATGCAATCTGTTGCAAAGTGGCCAGCTCCATTTCATATTATAATGAAGAAGTTTACCATAAAAGAAAAAACTCCACCTTCCAAATGACTTCGCATTTCTTTATTTTCCTCCAAATTCTAAGGGTTGAATGACACTCCCAAAAAACTTGAATCACCCCATAAAATACAGACACTATAAAAGGGGGTGTGTTAAAAGTTGGCCAAGGGTTGAAACTCGCCCCCTTATTGTGTTTTATTTTATGTCTCAACTTTTTGCTTATTGCGGACAATGGCTCGGGTTCTTGGTTGTAGATACGTTTCAGTTAAGATTTTGTTTTTTTCCTTAAGTGACTCTTTTGCCCGAAGGCACTTATGTTAAAAATGGTATTATGGTGAGCAGTTCACACTTACGACCATCATACTATCCTTTCTGGGAAAACTTGCTCACTATTCCTAATGTACTTTTTGCTTCCGGAAAATGCAGAGAAAGAAAAAGAGTGGCCGCAAGCGCGACTGCTGTGCATGAGGTCCTGGGTTCGATTCTTAGGTCGGGCAAAGTGTTTATGGGTTTTTTTCATTAGAAATTTCCCAGTAGCAGCTACGAAGTCTGGATTTGTGCCCGGTTGATAGCAATGGGCTCGAACCCTTTTACATGAGACTTAACATAACTGGCGAAATGTGGGTGTACTATTAGGTACACCTCTGCCTAACCCTTCGGGGATTACAGGCGTGATGTAGTGTTATATTATGTAGAAAGAAGTGATTTGGTATCCAAGTTTTTAGCAAAAAGCCTAGTTGAAAAAACGTAGTTGTTCTACCTGACAAAAATCTTAAATTCATTCTGATCCTTAATTTTTTCACAAGCTTTTCTTATAACACCGAAGATGAGCGCTCAGGAAATCCACTAAAGGGGATGAAGTTCGTCTTCTTCTTCTCCGTGTTGCTGGCACGACAGTTTTTTCTTTTGTTAGCACAGAACTTCGCCACTTCTACGAGAGCAGTGTAGAGACCACTTCGGCTGCATGTTTTGGCAGGATAAGCGGTAAAGCATAGTTTGCGACACAGCTCCCCCACCCACACCCCGCTGTTGTTCCGTTCGTTTTTTTTTCCGATGGGAAACCCCATCGGGGACATATGGTCTGTCATTGTAGTGGAATATCAATGCCATACTTTAGTTGAATATAAATACATAAAGGGTGTAAAAAGACCCTTAACGAAGCCGAAAGGCACTTATTCTCCCCGTCATTGCAATAATTTTTTTGTTCTAGACCATACCTGGGAACCTTCTAGTTACGGAGATATTGGGGGTCAAAGTTCCAACTTTTTCACAAGTTTTTTTTTTTTAAAGTAAGATTTTTACTTTAAACACCTCCATCACCCCCGTACCATTCAATCCATCCATTAGCACCATGTTCTGAGTGCGTAACATTGAGTTTTACCGTAAAACGTGATTTTTCACCCCAAAAAAAAAAATCGTTTCCCAGCATTTTTTTTTGCGTAAAGTTACTTAGTTTGATGTACAGAATGGTTGGTTGACGGTTTCGTGAAGGGTCCGTTTACACCCTGTATATAGTTTGAATTAATGTAGAACATGTAGATGGCTATTAGAGTAGACGAAGACCAAAGAAACGATGAATGGACTGTGTGAAGGATGATATGGCAAGAAAGGAGGTGTCTGCTGAGATTACGAGTAATCGAGAAGTATGGAAGAAGAAGAGATGCTGCGCCGACGCCAAATAAATTGGGATAAGGGCAGAAGAATGATGATGATGATGACTTTAGTCATTCAATCAAAAATCATACTATACTAGATGATAATAAAGTGAACTCAATTAGATCATCCTAATGTCAGACGAGAATAAATGTAAGAACATAAAACCTAATTATGGAATAATTAATGATTATGACACAATACGTCATCTTGATCTTAAGACACCGCCTGCTCAGTGCTCGTTAATCAAAGTCATTAAGCGTCTGATTGGACTTATTAATTACGAGTGATATCTTTAGATTAAGCATATTATGAAAGACTGCCTGTAATTAAAATATATCAAACATGTTTACTGTCTTAATATGGTCTACGCTGACACCGACGATGCTGCGGAATGGTTAAGTTCCTACATGGGAGGACTGCCTCGACGGTCTAGTGGTCGCAAGCGCGACTGCTGAGCACGAGGTCCTGGGTTCGATTCCCAGGTCAGGTAAAATGTTATTGCATTTTGGCTATTATTCGCAACTGCCACGCGGGAGAAATCTATTCAGTCAGTGTTGGGGTCGGCATTCAGTCTAACCGGATGCAGCTGAGTACCAGTATTTTACATGGAGCGACTGCCTATCTGACCTCCACAACCCAGTTAGTACTGACTACTGGGTAATGCGATACCCCTTGGTAAGGCTGGTTATCAGACTTTCAGGCCACTGACAACCTGTAACGACTATCAAAGATTTACAAATGACAGCCGGGACCAAAGGCTTAACGTGTTTTCCTAGGCACGGAGGAAACACGGTATGTAATGGGTCGCCAACCATCCACGGACCAACCTAGGTAAGCACGGCTTAAAGCTCGACCCGAGCGGCTGTTATTTATTTATTTGTTTAGATAGATACTTGCCGCACTTACAGTGTACCTAAGCGTGCGGCAAGCCAACAGCACAACACACTAACTAACTAAACTTAACTACTACTACTAAACTAATGTATACAAAAATTAAGAATAACTTTATTGCTACTCGTAAACATATCTAGATCCGGCTCCTGAGCAATCAGGGCGTTAAGTAGATTCATCGCCTGGGTTGTGGGCGCATATCGAGCAGTTTGGGTACGCACAGAGGGAGCCGCGAACAGGCCTCGCGAGGCACAGACCCGCGACCGCCGCAGCCGGTCCGGAGCAAACAACGGGCTAAAGTAGTCACGTCGTCAATTTTATTATTTAGTAGTCAATAGTAGTGCATCAACAACGCACACTTACGTCTAAGTTCTAACGTGTTGATGCCCGCCATTCCAATTACGAACAGAGACGGATAAAAATAGGGGTTACTACCCCTATTTTTATCCGTCTCTGTATTTTTTTATACGTCCATATATTTTTTTATACAGGTACCGAGCAAAGGAGTCCGGCGAACGTGCATGTGTTTTGGGACCCAGTCTTAGAGGTAGCGAGCATTATGGCAACTTATACATATTTGTAAAACGCTTACACTTAAACGGAGCTTAGTTATTTTTTAAATTCTGCGGGTCCAAATTCGCTGGAGTCCTTTCCGTTGGACCCGTTCTATCGTGAGCTTATATTTTTGCTCATGCGGATCCCATACCAGCGCACATACGCTCGTGTTATTATTTAACAGGAGCTCCTCCTAACTATACTATACTTAACAATCCATAAAGTTATATTTAATCTCTCTCCACATCTTTCCGTGATCGCTAGCTATCATTTATCAACTACATCTGTTATCCCTTTCTTTTTGTTCCCATCTCGCTCTCTCGTTACCCGTCTATCAGTACACTTAATGGTGATTTGATGGACGGCTTCCGGAAGGCTATTCTTATTGGATTTCTAGTTAGAAGCCATCTGAGGCCATAATTATATTTATATGAAAGTCTTGTCAATGATTTGTTGAGGATATTAAAGTAGGGGGATAAAAATAGGTCGGGATTTGTTGTGATAGTTTTTTGTGAAGGAACCCTATTACTCGGGTTGTCAAACAAGTACATTATTGGTACTTAGTGAGAATTTAATCTCGAGTGTGAACCTTACTTCTTTTCTTACCTTTGCTTACTTCAGCATTTTGGCAGATTAGTAAGGAAACCGATAGTAAGTACTACTTTTGTATTTTAAGTACCTATGCTATTTTAGTCGAGATATCCGACGCAAATTCTTACCTATACTTTTATACTAACATTGTAAAGAGGTATTTGTTTGTAAGTTTGTATGTGGGGGGTAATCTCCGGAACTAATAATCCATTATAAAAAAAAATTCACTGACAGAAAGCTACATTATTCGTGGGTGCTATAGGCTACAAATTATATTATTATTTTTATCATTCATATTAGCCGAGCTATCACACTTTTGCGGAAGTGCTAGTCATATTTACATTTTACTTTGTAACGAGAAGTTATTATGATACCATCATGTCATCAACATAGACGAAGAAGAAAAATTACGTATTAATAAGATAACTCATAAACTACCCAAGTTAATTTCCAAAAAAATACATGAGACCACCGCGCAAGCTTTCTCTACTAAACGAAAAAAGAATTACGAAAATCAGACCAGAAATCACAGAGAAATCGGGGTAGACACATGAAAAAAAAAACGATGCTTGTGGAATACATAACCTCCTCATTCTTATTTTTGAAGTCGGTTAAAAAAAATACATACAGCCGAACACAAAACCTCCTTTTTGAAGTCGTTTAAAAAGGCTTCAATCTCAAAAAATAAACGGATAAAATCAGTGCACGTTAAATTGAACCCGGTTAAACTGTCATCGAACAAAAAAGGCCCACATTATTTACAAAGTATTGTTCATTCGTTCACGTTCACTCATCCGTTCAACTCATTCGCGGAATACTTCGTCGTTTGCCGATATATTTTATTGTCTGCTGGTGCTACAGATTAAATGGCTCTATAGTTTTAATCGATCAGTAAATGCCTTTAGCGTGGAACGATGGCAAGTCAATACGATATGATGAGATTATTATTAAATAGTATCTTATTCTGTAGAAACTGGGTTTAAAAATCAAAAATCAATTTTTTTTTATTTCACAAAGGCCTACATGGGCACTTATAAAACGTCGAGAAAAGGTGTACGGTTCGGGTTGATAGTTTCTAATGGAGATGAAACTCCATGGTTACTCTTTTGTGTTACTGGGTACTAACTCTTTGGTAACTCTGATTGTTACTGTTGTCAGTCTTTCGTTCGTCTAACTACCTGTAACGACTGTCGAAGATCTACGAATGACAGCTGGGACAAACGCCATGTAATATCCAGCACTAACTGGGTTGTGGAGGTCAGATAGGCAAAATACTGTATTCAGCTGCGCCCGGTTAGACTAGAAGCCGACCCCAACATAGTTGGGAAAAGGCTAGACAGATGATGATGACTGTCATGTCAACAACATGACAATAGGCAGTAGGTCCCTCAAGTAATTATAGAAGCAACAACAGTATTACATAAATAATGCATCTCACCATTGAAAGCTTCGGTTAGCTGAAACAGCTTAATATCGCTTTGATACAAATGTATGTTTTAAACATAAATATAGCCAAGTACATGTTGGTTGTAGAGTAAGTTATAAGCGGCAGCGATTTACGTCCGAAACTCAGACCGAGATTTTAAACGATACTTAGCTAAGTGCAAGATAGAAACGGTAACACATAAAAAATAACGAGGACGTAACGAGAAGTTATTATCATATTGAAGTGGCACTACAAAGAGTACTAAGCAACATAAAACATAAAGTACTACAACGCCATCTATGAAACCGATGATGTACTAAACTTCGAAATACATCTTAATCCTACATCGCGCAAGTAAAGTAATCCGCGACTTAAGACTATATAGACGTACCCGCCTACAAGTGTCGGTTAGTAGCCCATCAGACATAACAACCGTCTGGTCATCACCCTGTTCTTCATACTCCCAAAATATCATCATGTCATCAACATAGACGAAAAAGAAAAAAAGCGTATTATAGAAGATAACTTATAAAGTTAAGAACTACCGAAGCATAATATAATTTATATGATACCACCGCGCGAGCTTCTTCTGCCAAATGAAATAAGAATCTCGTAAATCGGCTCAGAAACCACGGAGTAATCGGTGAACACACACTGATGGAATACATTACCTCCTCCTTTTTTAGAAGACAGTTATAAAAAGCCTGTTTTGAAAATGATGATTAAATAAAAAACATTATTTCTTTTCTGCGGGCGTTGGATTGGGCACCATAAAATCCACCTCCCACCACAGGGGTTTGACGCAGAATGTGCACTTGACGCAAAATGTGCCCTTCGCAAAATCTGCACTTCGCAAAATGTGCAGTTCTCAAAATGTGCAGTTCTCAAAATAGCAGTTCTTAAAATGAGCACTTGTCAAAATAAGCACTTGTCAAAATGAGCACTTGTCAAAATGAGCACTTGTCAAAATGAGCACTTGTCAAAATGAGCACTTGTCAAAATGAGCACTTGTCAAAATGAGCACTTGTCAAAATTAGTGTGAATTTTATCACAATGGGTCAAAATAAAAAACCATTTGCTTACAAATTTTTTTAAAATTATTTTGCAAGATCCTATCTTAGGTGCCAAAGGTTTAGAGATTTTCGAGCTTGATAAAATATAAAATCGAACGAAATTATGATTTTTAAGTGTTATTATATATCTTCCGTACCGTCTATCACTCGCACCACGGTGTCAGGATGTCGGAAGGTGAAAATGCACAAAATTATCATATTATTATTATAACGCCATTGTCCCCTCCCCGCTTTGATTCTAACAAATGCATCCGGTTTCGTAATAGCGGGATACGGGGTTAAGGTGGGAGACCCTGTTGTCGGCCGAGGTGGATTATCTTTTGTTGTTTTGATATTACAATGTATCATTAGCACTTAAGACGGGATGTTAACCATTCCTTTCGAGTTCCTGATTTAAGTGCTAATTATAGTGTTAGTGACCATGTCAGTTTAAAAACATATATTATTACAATATATAACGCCTCAGTTAGCTTGGCTACAGTTAGTGAATAAGTTACTGATACATAGTGTAGGTACCTACAGAGCCCACGACCTACAAGTTGTAGGTCGTAAGTTCATACTCAGGCCCAGGCTCAATTTACTTTGTGTTTATAGTTTCACTGTCTTCTTATAACCAACAGTTGAAACATTATAGGCTTATTATGCTTATACAAGGTATAGTAAAGCTAGCCTAGCTAGACAAGATTATGTCTAGTCTAAAGCATAAATTGTGTCTAGACTAATAAAAGTTTATATCAATCATCAATCATCTTCATAAAATTTACCACAACTTTCTTCGAAGCCAGTGACTGCAATCCATTTACCGTAGTAAATCTGCAACTAAAATATGATATACTGTTTTAAGCTTTCACGGTTTACAACTAAACTTAAACTGTCACTTACGAGATTGTTCATTATTTTGAGTTCCCGATATTTCGACGCTGTTGCAAGCGCCATGATCGCGGGTTGACTGGAGAATGCGGGTGTTGGATCACGGAAGATATCCGGTAAGTGACAGTATAAGTTTAAAATATGATATTTAATAAATACGATTTCCATGTATGTAGTAGTTTCATTTGTCCAGAATATTTTCGTATTTAACTCTGCTTTAAATCAAATACAACGTTATTTTAACCGCTTTTGAAAAGGAGGTTTCTTAATTCGATTTACTGCAGTTAACCGATTTTAGTTTTTGTATAAGAGTCCTTCTTACACATAATTAGGGGTAACAAATTCATTCAGCTAAAGTATAACATTGAAGGCCTAAATTTAATTTTGTTTGTCCAAATTAAAAGAACGCTCGGCCGACAACCGTGACACCTACCCTACTATTTAGTATGCAAGCGTGCAGCCATAGTGCAACAATAGACGCGTACATTACAACCGCATTAAATCGTCACATTACGTCTACTATCTATGATTTAATATGACTTTTAATGGCTTTTATACTAATTAAGTGTACGAGGTACTAAACTGTCATCGGTACCAACCTATTATAGCTTTTATTATTGCTTAGCTACTTAGGGAAGTAGCTACAAAGTACGTTATTTTAACAAAGACTGATTTAGTTTACTGTAAATGAAAGTAAACTTCAGACAAGATCACTAACATTAGCATTAACTCTAGAAACGGGATATTTACCAAGTTTACCGTTTACTGTTTTTGTAAACATAAAACATAGTAAATATCCCGTTTCTAGAGTTAATGATAACTTCAGACTTACACCAACAACTTAGTGCAAAATTCACCACTAAAATTGAACAAATGTGCGATCACATCTGAACTGCGTTCAAATACTGCACTTCAATGTTCTATTACTCCCTTGCTATGGAGGTAAGCAGTTCATCCGTTGTTTCTTTGTTCTTCTTCTACTCTTAAAGCCATCCAAATTCCTTCAGAACTATTCTAACGACATTTTCCTCATTCCTCCGCATCACATGCCCATACCATTACAACCGATTACCACACCACTTCTTAGTCACCGGCGCCACTTCCAGATTTCCTCTTACGTACTCATTTGTTCTTCTTTGACTCTTTGGACTAGTGGTCGCAAGTGCGACTGCTGAGCATGAGGTCCTGGGTTCAATTCCCGTGACGAACAAAGTGTTATTGGGTTGTTCCATCAGGAATTTCTCAGTAGCAGCCATGTAGTCTGGATTTGTGCCCGGTTGATGGCAATAGGCTCGCCCCAATTACATGGAACTCAAACATAACTGGCGATATGTGGGTGTGCTATTAGGTACACCTCTGCCTAACCCCTCGGGGAATCATAATCATGATAATAATTATTATTTTCCATAATATTTTCTCAAAGCATCTCATTACATATTCCCTGTCACAATAAAAATCAATCAAAACAAATTCTCTAAACTCTATTAAAGTGCACATATTTCTGCGCGTCATTCCTTCAAATAGGAAATATCTCAAGACGTCGGGTGAGCGCCCAGTCGCCGTCTATATCTCGCCAGACGCGGCAAACATCCCCGCAACGTCAAGAATCTCTCATAAGATTATCCCGATCTATTGTCTATAACTGGGATCTTCACCCTATTGTTTTGTGGTATGTACTCCTTTATTGAAAATTCATGAAATCTAGTCGATGGTGCTTAAATGTTTAATGCCTTTGGGGGTTTAAAATTTTTCCTTTTTCTTTTGTACCTACGAGGAAGTGTTTAAGCCACTGATTGACGGTTTTAAAACCCAATTTTGTGGAAGCTATTTCTATCAGTTTTTCGTTGTCATCTCTCATCGTCTTCATAGCCTTTTACCAGCTATATTGGGGTCGGCTTCCAGTCTAAACGGATGTACTACCAGGATTTCCCATGAAGCGACTGCCTATCTGACTTCCTCAACCCTCAAGTTTCTCCGTCTAATAGAATCTATTTATTTATATTTTTGTATAGGAATAGGAACCCGTCGTTTGTATGGATAGTCCTCTCATCTCGGTGGCATCACTGTGACTATTACTGGCGTCGTGTAGTACCCCCAGTAGACAGTTTCAATAGAATGGGAGGTCAGCTTAAACTGGACTTCCTTTCCTTGACTGAACTTGTAGACAATCGCTATCAAATACGGCCCACCACAATTTGACACCCACCAAAAATAAGGGGTGGTCCACCGGGTACCACCATACAATACGAAACAACAATGGTTAAACCTCCACATACTAAATCATTCCTCAAATATCTAGCAATCAATGTCACCAGTAAATCAATCAGCGCATCTCAATACGAAATTATGTAAGTTTCGTATGTGGGTCAATGTGCTTCCAAAATTATCATAGAAGGTTCACTCAAGTTGGTGGTTAAGAGGACACGGCCGCGACTTGCAATTTGTAGGTTCGAATCTAGACAGGCATAGTATTTGAGTAAATTATTTCATTACCAGGGTCTCTCTCAAAACTGTAAAGATCGGAAGTTCGGACAAACGGAAAATATCGTAAGGGTCCCAACCTAATATGTCTCAAAACCAAAAAAATCGAACACGCCTGACATCTACCAGCACGCACTGGGCCCCCGTGGTGGATTACAGCCCCTTCTCATAGTGTAGAGATCTGTGTTACAGCAGTTGTAATGTTATAAGCTAATAACACTTTTGCTAGCACTTCACTACACTTTTGTCTGGACACCTCATACTCTGTGCAACTGCAATTGAAACTAAACGCACAATTCTAAATGTGACTCCAACCGCATACCGCAGCAGCAATGCTGCCTAATCGCAGTGATAGACCGAACAGCGTGTGACAACACGACTGACTTCTACGAGACTTTAAGGTGTCTGCCCACCACACCACCTTATTATGAATCTATCAGGTAAAAAACTAGTCTTTGTATTGATACTATGGCCACTAGATTGTTCCGTTACCGTCACCAACACCGTCGCGTGCCATGCACGGAGCGTGTCGGCACTGGCAAAATATTCTCGCAGACAACTTTTGACGCTCTATGCACGGTACGCGATGCTGACGGAACGGTCTAGTAGGCATAATCTAGTATATAGTCGGTATAGGGCTATAACTGCGTATGATGACCGTTCTTAACCCTTTACAAAGGGGTATGATGACCGTTCTAAACCAAACGGCTATAGTACGCGGTTGATACGTTCTAGTGGGCATAGTAGTCCGTGTCAAATTTCTTTCCGTGCCTGATACGTTCATAGCACGGTCGATGGTATGGTACGGTGTAGTGGGCAGACTCCTTTATAAAAACGGCAACAGGCTGTCATATCGCCATCATCTACGAAAGCGTTTTTACTGAGTTACATAGATCCCAGTCGTATACCATACATTGAGTGAACGTTATGAGTTGGTTTTCTGTTTATTTTTACTCAGTGCAAAGAGTTACTGCCTCATAAAACCTTTCCTAACGGGGGTCGGCAGACTTGTAAGATTTATTGGAAGGCTTATTGAGGTGAATTTGTATTGCCTTTTTACGTTGCCTTGTCGTTCCATTCGTTTATTGGTGCTCTGATTTGGCAATAGAAATATTGTCAAATGTGAGTGATGTTTGTTCATGTGTGTGCTCCCTTCTGTTAGAAGATATAACATAAATCCGGCCTGTGATTCCCGAAGGGTTAGGTAGACGCGTACCCACATATACACATCCACATTTCACCAGCTACCTATGTTTAGATCCCATGTGATACGGGCAAACCAATTGCCATCGACTGGGCACAAATTCAGACTTCATGGTTGCTACTGACACTCCCTCCCACTCCACCCAGAGCGGGAGAAGTCATTTGATGATTTCCCATCCGTAAAAAAAAAAAAAGAAAAAATGGTTGCTACTGAGAAATTCCTGATGGAAAAACTTCTTTGTACGACCTGGGAAACAACCCCAGGATTTCATGCTCAGTAGTCGTGTGACCACTAGACCAACGAGGTAGTCATAAATCTTTGAATCACTCACAGTTGGACCAGACGGCTATCGATGATCTATAGATCAAAAATGCATAAATACAGGCTGGGAGCCGATGCACAAACGGTTACGTTATCCAGTACATCATTCTGAACCACTCCACATCGAAATTTTTCATAGGTAATTTTATAAAAATCTGCTGTTTTTTTGTTTTTTTTAAATTTAATTAATCGCTTTCAAAACATTTCATATTTCAGCAATGAATTTCTACAAGCTTTTCGACAGCTTATGTCAAAATTATTTTGACTTTTCCGCCATCATTCTCTTTGATGATAATGTCACTTTATCTAGGCTGTCAGAAACCTGTAAGTGTACATATATTACGGGTTAAAGTATGAAATTGCCGATTTGTATGGACAATCTCGTGAAAAGTGATATTTCCGTGATATTTATTTTATTTTTCTTGGAAACGTCTGAACCGATTATGTATGATGCAATTGCAAACTTTAGAATGCAAAAAGCTGCGCTGCACTGCAAATCTTAAATTCTCAAAACACAGTCTATGCCAAAAATTTGTATATCTACTTGAAGTAGCGAAACCGACTGCACATTGAAAAAAGGGTTTTAACACTATCCTATGTATGAGGTAATATGCAACTACTAGTTCGGTTTTTAAACACTAAAAGGTACGTAATATAACACTTAATCCAATAAAAATGTAATTAGGAAAAAAATTAACTATACGTCAAACTTACAAATAGAACAAAAATTGAGAAAAAAACGGCAATTTCATAGTTAAAGACCTATTACATAAAGTAAAAAAGAGTGCTCTAAAAGATTGCACAAGAAACAATCACCACGGTCTAAAACACATCCATCTCCTAAGCTCCATCACAAATCTCCTCAACCACACAACTTGCAGAACGCGCGGTCTTAACTAAAACGCAAGAACAGATTGAATCGAACATTCAATCTGCGCAGTACCTGCAGCCCGCAGCCAGGAGCCAGGTTTGTTCTCCATCGGATCTAATAACTCGGTATTGCAGACTACAGCTGTTCTCTCCGTATGCAGTGGCTGAAGACGCGAGGCGGTATATAAATATGCTGTGGTCTAAGTTGTGAGAGATCGCGATCTGGAGGAAAGAAGACAAAGCGCGTCTACACGTGACAGTACTAAGGTTCGTCCGTCACATTATGAGGGCCTCTATATTGCTTTCGAAGCGTTTTGTATTTTTACAACGAGTTCAGTAGGTTTGTTACAAGCTTTCCGGTAGTTTATGTCAATTTAATCCATTTTTAATGCGCCTTAATTGGCTTCATCTGTAACAAAGTATGCAAAAAAAGCTTAGAAGTTAAATATGACCCACTTCCCGGTTCCCGATTGAGCTGAAATTTTGAATACATGACTTGTATAGTTTTGATAAAGTCTAATGGACATCGCATAATGCTTTGCAATGAAGTTTAGTGACGTCATTCTAAATCCAAGGCATTCTATACAATACCGAACGTTCAGCAATGTGGCAATATGTATTGAATACGCGGTTGGCGGGAGTGACTGCGGTAAGCAACTGTGCCTTTGGTCACAGTTCTAACCTAACTTAACCTTAATGCCCGTTTTCACCAACACCAAGTGACACCAAACTGAATGCCTAATGTCCGTTTTCACCAACACTGAGAGACACCTAATTGAATGCCTAATAACCGTTTTCACCAACACTAAGGGACACCTAACTGAATGCCTAATGTCCGTTTTCACCAACACTGTGAGACCCCTTATTGAATGCCTAATGCCTGTTTTCACCAACACTAAGAGACACCTAACTCAATACCTAATACCCGTGTGAAACGTAAGCGAATTGCTGAAAAGCAATTTAGCGATTAGCGATTATTTTGAAAAAGTTACCAAAGTTACCATCCATCATTCTTCCATTATTCTTCTGCTTTCATACTTCTCTATTACTCATCATCTCAGCAGTCACCTCCTTTCTAGCCATATCATCCTTCACAAAGTCCATCCATCGTTTCTTTGGCCTTCCTCTACTCTTATAGCCATCTACATTCATACACAACATTTTCCTCATTCCACCGCATCACATGTCCATAACTCGCTCGTCTTAGGCCTCATGTTATCAAAAAAATAGTGGCCCAAGAGGATTTTATTTAAAAACGCTCTCCGCCTATAACGTGTACCAACTTTTGAGACAGTAATGCGATTTAGGAGCGCGATAACTTAGTTTTGTATGAGAAAGAATTATATTTTGTCGCGTGTTCCCCGGGACATGCATCCACGTCGGCGGGGAAGGAAAATTGAGTGGATGTTTTATATTTCTCTGCAGAACATGTAGCTTGTTAAGACTTGGGAGACTTTATGTAAGTATGAATGCAATGTTATCAGTCTATTCTTCTCATATTTGAATTTTTGTAACAATTTCTTCCTCGTTGAGGTCCTGGGTTCAATTCCCGGGTCGGGCAAAGCGTTATTGGGTTTTTCCATCAGGAATTTCTGAGTGGAAGCCACGGAGTCTGGATTTGTGCCCGGTTGATGGCAATAGGTTCGCCTCTTATTACATGCTACTTAAAACATAACTGGCGAAATGTGTGTGTACTATTGGGTATTCGCTCGCGTGAAATTATTATAAAAATATTACTTCCCGGGTTATCGGATTTTGTTTACAATGTCAAGGATTTTTATTATTTTTTTGAACGAAACTCTAATTCTTTTTCTAATATAAATAAGCCTAAGTTACTCACCAAATCATCAGCTATCTGCCAGTAAAATTCCCGTCAAACTCGAAACATCTGTTTCGAAGATTAGCCGGAACAAACAGACAAAAATGTAAAAATACGATTTTTTGTTATAAGTACCGTACCTATATACTTTCATATGCATTCAGTAAAACCTGTTATTTTCTAATTACAAACAGACCCGTTAATTGTATTTATTTATATAGATTTTTCACGTTACCTACTGCGGGGAGTGCACGTCTAACAATTTAAAACTTTGACGGCCGACTATAACTGCAATATTGTTGTTCTCCCAGCATCAATGCTGAAATGTCCCTGTAATGACACCAGCGTCCTTACAACTAGAACTCGGTGTTGCCACGCGCTTGCCGATAAAAAAAGTAATGGACCTTCCCCGGTCGAGCTCTATGGCTACCACGCGTCCCACGCACCAATACCTTCGTCCATTTTTTTCCGCCATCAAATATGGCCAGGTATGACTTTACAACGCCATTAGAAACCATGTCAGCTACCGTATTAAACTAATGCAGTATTCATGTAGTAATAATATAAATTAGAAGTTGAGTTAGATGTCAGGTTTATGGTGTTGTGACTCCATAAACTGTGGGACGTTATGGTGTTAACTGTTTGAAAGTTTTCGATCCCATGGTGGTTGGCTATGGTAGGCTAAGAAACTGTGACGTAACAAATTAGTACCTTGGTGACATGTGGAATTTCATTACATTTTTTTGAGTTCGTGACTGATTTTTATGTTTTATATCCATTTTAAATACAAGATGAAAGGCAGACCGTCGCCCCCTCCCCCTGACATGGAAATATTTCAACGGTAATTAAATTACAGAGCTTCTATGACCACCTTCCAATTCCTTCATTACATCAGCTCCATGTCATCATAATATTGCATTGTCTTGCGAAATACGTATGCGTGCAAAAATTCAGCTCAATCGGTTGAAGATATCTGTTTCAAAATTGAGTTGCAAGATTTCACCCGAACAAACATAGTTAGGTACATACATACAAACATTGTAAGTTAAATAAAAGCTTGTAAAAAAATCAGCTATTCTATACATTTTGACCGTGTAGGTAATGTAGTTTTGTAGGAAACTGCTTTTTTTTTTTAATGAAATTTTTTTAAGTTTGGTTGGGGGATTCAGAATAATGTACTGAATACGTGATAACCGTTTTAGAGTCGGTGTACCCCCACCCCGTAGATAAATCTATTCTGTTTCTGAGGCAGTCGCTTCATGTAAAATACTGTTATTCAGCTGCATCCGGTAATATTGGAAACTACCTAGAAATTGCGAATAGGCTAGGCAGATAAAGGTGAAGAAATACATTCTGATTGTGATTGTTCGTCATTAAAATCACGATTGAAACTAGTCACAAAAAGAATTAACTTGAAGTCGATTGATTTATATAGTTTATGTATATCGAGAAGATAGTCGGGTATACAATAGGATCATTATCAATCTAGCTGTCAGTGGTGGTTAAATCCTCTCGGGATTGATAGTTTCTGTTACGTAAACGAGGAGTATGTTGTTGATAAATGTATCAAACACAGTATAATGGGTGTAAAAGTACCCTTAAAGAAGCCGAAAGACACATGTTCGCCAGTCATTGCGTTCTATTTTGACTTGACAACGTCTAATAAGTCGATGAACCTCGGCTGCATGCACGAAAAAGGATGACTCATTGTCCCGTTACGCACATTGTCCCGTTACGTTGTTGGTGATAATTCAATAAAAATTATTAAATTTTATTTTGATCTGGACCACACCTGGGAACCTTCTAGTTACAGAGATATTGGGGGTCAAAGTTCCAACTGTTATACGAGTTTAAAAAAAAATACTAGTTTTTAATAGTATAACCATATTTTAACACTACCACGACCCCCGTACTATTGAATTCATCCATCAGCATAATGTTTTGAGTGCGTCACTTTGAGTGGTAAAGTAAAACGTGATTTTTGACCCCAAATAAAAAGTCGTTTTCCAGCATAAATTTTTGCGTAGAGTTACTTAGTTTGATGTACAGTATGCTTGGTTTTCGGCTTCGTGAAAGGTCTGTTTACACCTTGAATTTGGTCAAAATACGTTTGCTCATAGTTGGCAATTTGTGCAGTGGGCCCAGATATACCTACTTATTTTTTTATTAGATGGAAAACTCAAAAGTGTATTAGATTGACATAAGCTACCAAGAAGTTGGTCAATCTCGTAGACAATTGCCGGCCAGAGGCAACAGACCAGATTTTGCTTTATTCTTATTCTTATTCTTTATTGCACACAAAACAACAAAAAAAATACACATACAAATTGCAATAATGTAGCTTATGTACAATGGCGAGCTTAACCCAGAATTGGGTTTTCTTACAGCAAACCAAATTTTGATTGCGAAATTTGCATAAGAGGATATACCTATGTGCATTAACAGAACATCGTATCACTTAAATTAATAAATTTTATAAACTAAACTACATACATACAGTATAATATACGTAATACATACAATATATATATACAATACAATGTCTATATTATGTAGAAGTTGCTTTGTTCAAATCTAAACTTCAACTCGCACGTATTTCGAACTGTGTGATAGCTCCTCCAAACAAACTTGACAAAGCAATCATCTCACACAAACAACAGCTTTACAACCCCAAAAACATCGAATCCAATTGAAAATTCGTAAAACTGCATCAAATTGAGATCCTTTCAAAGCGAATCCCGAATCGAAAATTAAATTCCGTTTTACAAATTTATCCTTCCACCACCCAAAGGAATCTTACCCCTATTTCTTCGTTCATAAGGTTGTTGCCAAATGCAGATGCTTCCTGGTCATATAAGGTTCTTTATTGGAGACAAGTAGAGTGGAAGACGGCTGCATCCTCGCTGTCGTGTAAGGAAATAGGTCAAATGGTGACTTGTGCATGCGGAGAGGACATCTGTCGGGTTGAAAGGGTTTTCAAACGATTGTAGGGTTATGTGAATCGTGAATTATATATGTCACGTATCGTACTGAGGTCCTATCACGAGCGTGCGGTTTAATCGTAACGTAAATACGTAATCATCATAATCATTTGTCTAGCCTTTTCCCAACTATGTTGGGGTCGGCTTCCAGTCTAACCGGATGGACCTGAATACCAGCATTTTACTGACGACTGCCTATCTGATCTCTACAACCCAGTTAGTACTGGGTAATACGATACCCCTTGGTAAGACTGGTTGTCAGACTTTTTGGACCACTGACTGTCAAAGATCTACAAATGACAGCCGGGACCAACGGCTTAACGTGCTTTCCGAGGCACGGAGGAAACTCGGCATGTAAAGGGCTTGTAACATTAAAAATACCCGTTTCAAACATAATTTTAACTAATATTATAAATGCGAAAGTAAGTTTGTTTGTTACCTTTCCACGCCTAAACCTGAAACCAAACCATCGATCATCCTGAAATTTTGCATATACGTTGTCAGGTGTACAGAAACGGACATAGGGTACCTTTCATCCCGAAAAAAGTACTGTTCCTGAAGAAAACAACAATAACGTTCTTATGATAATAGATTCGATTCATGATTGAATTATATTATTACAAGCAGAGAACAACCCGAATTGATTGTCGAATTCTAAATTAACGCGAGCAAAGCCGCGGGCAAAAGCTAGCATTTTCATAATTTTAAGAAGGTGAATACATTATATCTACGGGCGTTACTTATTGTGTTTGTTGCAAACAATTAAACTAAAATGCTATAGGATAATAATTGTATTTTCGATTAAAAAAATCGACGTATTTACGTTTCGTTTACACCGCGCGCTCGTGGTAGCGCCTCTCTCTGATATACATACAATTTTGTGAGTATTCATTTACGCTTAGCTACTAGACTTTTCGTTATATTTACATTATCTACAACTAACAAGAATAATAATATAAGATTCATTCATGACATAACAAAGTGACAGGAAAAAGCGTAGGTAGGTGTTAGAAAGGTTTAGTCGCAAAACGTCTCTCGCAAAATATCTAGTGGTCGTGAAATGTCTCTTTCTCATAATGTCGCTTTCGCGGAATGACTCTTTCTCAAAAGGTCGCTTTCTCACAATGGAAGTTTTCAACAAAATAATATTTTCTGTTCTAACCTACTACCATCTGATTCGTGTTTAAGCCTTTGTGTAAATAACTAAATTAAACTGATACTAATACGGTTAGCCTGTGTCATCCCACTGTTGGGCAAAGGCCTCTTTCCATGACTTCCAAATTCTTCGATCCAGAGCCAATGGGGACCACTGGTCGTTAGTTTTGTCCAACTCGTCCCGCCATCTCTTAACACTTTCGCTGCCCAGAACCCAGCATATGAGTCCAAAGTCCATACTACGCGGGGTGTTGGGCAGCGAAAGTGTTAAGAGGTCTACCGCGTCGCCGTCTGACTATGTCAGGGCTCCACATCGTGGTTATTTTGGCCCACATCTCGTCGGTATTAAACTATATCGTAAAAAAACGGTATTTAAATTTCATATTTCTGGGATAGACTTTCTTTAAAACACGTGGGTTAAAATCAGTTCCAACTTAAATCCATAATTTTGACTTAATTAACTAAGCTTCTTCATTGTTCAATTAAACTAGAAACGCCTCTTTCATGTTAGTTTATCTAACTGCACATACACTCGTACGTTTAACTGACGCGGTTTCATTTGATGCTAAATCTTCTCCCGCTCCTAAAATCTACAGGGAAGGGTATAGACGTGCAACGAATCTGCATGATACTCGAGAAAAAACCTGGAGTATCAATGACTCTCTTTGCAAGTAGATTTAGCTATTTCGAATGCATTTAGGACCATGGTGACTTACGTGTCGTAAGGTCGTGTCTTCGAAACTAGGCTTTTTTTTTTTTTTTGCCCTTTGTGTTCCAGGGCCACGGTATCTCTTTCGAACAGTCCCGCAGCCCCGGCAGGCATCGGCCCTTGCGGGCCCCTTCTTGGTTGCTGACATCTCTTTGAGGCGCGCGTGGAACACGAACGCGCCGTCGACACGGCCTGTCGTCATAAGACGGACGGACGGTGAGCTAACCCATTACTCACCGTCCACAGGCCCGCGCCTACGGTGGCCGGGAGCCACCACGTGGCCCCCGACGCCCGGTGCGTCGCCCGCGGCGGCTGGGACGTGAGATTCTCTCCCTCTCACGTCCCGCCAAACTAGGCTTTACTTGATGTAATTTATTTCATCACAACTGCTCTGAAAAAGCTTGTAAGGAAAACAATGTAAGGATTTCGGCACGTCCCAGTCATCATCTGCCTAGGTTTTTCCCAACTATGTTGAGGTCGGCTTCCAGTCTAATCGGTTGCAGCTGAATACCAGTTTTTTTCATGGAGCGACTGCCTATCTGACCTCCACAACCCAGTTAGTACTCGGTAATACGATACCCTTTGTTAAGACTGGTTGACAGACTTTCGGGCCACTGACTACCTGTAAAGATTGACAAATATCTACAAATGACAGCCGGGACCAACGCCGTAACGTGGCGCGGAAAAAACTTGGTATGTAATGGGTGGTCACGCATCCGCGGGCCAACCTAGGCAAGCGCGGCTTAATCTGAAGATCCACTCGAGCAGCTGTTATTATTTAGCCACGAGCTCCGGTACATCCTAGTACCTACTAAATATTCGAAGATACGTGACGTCCATTTCGGGATTATGGTGGACTTCCTCTCCAAGACCCTGGTTCCCAGTAGAGGGAACGACATACGCTTAGTTGGTGAAATTAACAACCACAGACGGTATTTTTTCCATCTATAAATTTAATTCAGCAGAATAATCCTCAATGTTTTCATAAATGGCAATACAATAATCGTCACCCCCAAATGCTACCAATAACTGGAATATTTCCCGAAACACCCCTTTCATCCCTCCAGTAAAAATAACACCCCTAATTAATTAATACATATAATATCCCCCAGTGTTTACTTGACATCTTTTGAATTAAATGAAAAATGATTATTTCATTTTCAGTCTTTCCTTTGTTGTAGATACCAATCTGAAATGCACTGTATTTTTCTTCTCAAAGAGTTGGTATTTGAATGTATTTTCGTTAAGCTTTTGAGAAACTATTGTTGGGGGTTGAAATTGATTTATGTAGCGATACAGCCCCGGGAACAATTAGGTTCAAGAATTCCGTTGATATTTCCAAAACATACGGAAATAATATTTTATGCAAAATAGGAGCGCTTATTTTATAACGACTGCCTCTTTGGTTTAATGGTCGCAAGCGCGACTGCCGAGCATGAGGTCCTGGGTTCAATTTCCGGGTCGGTCAAAGTGTTATTGGGTTTTTCCATCAGGAATTTCTTAGTAGCAGCCACGGTATCTGTATTGCGTCCGGTTGATGGCTATAGGCTCGCCCCCTATTACATGGGACTTAAACAGAACTGGCGAACTGTGGGTGTATTATTGCAGAGGAAACAGAGGGCATAGAGCAGTCTAGACAAATGGCAATCAATAGCTTTCAAAGTGATTCGTATTTCTACAGTCTTTCGATAAGATTGATATAAGGGTTACGGTATCATAAGCTTTATTATACAAGGTGTAAACGGACCCTTCACGAAGCCGCCAACCAAGCATTATGTGCATCAAACTGAGCAACTTTACGCAAAAATTATTGCTGGGAAACTACTTTTTTTTTGAAGTACGGGTCTTTAATAGTACGCGAGTCGTGGAGGTGTTTAAAGTAAATTTCTTACAATAAAAATGTGTTTAAAAAAAAACTTGTGAAAAAGTTGGTCCTTTGACCCCCTAATATTTCCGTAAGTAGGAGATTCCCAGGTATGGTCTAAAACAAAAAGATGATCGCAATGACGAAGAGAACAGTGCCTTTCGGCTTCGTTAAGGGTCTTGTTACACCCTTTATTAATACTTTAGCTTACAGCAGTCTATTTAAGTACCGAGTTAATAGGCTTCTTTTGGGTTAGCTCGTTCCATCGTCGACCTAATCTCTGACCTCAGGACTAGACTGAGGTCAAGAGTAGGCCCATTTAATATATATTAAAAAACTTATAATTCATTATCATGGTGTTGGGCCACAAGGTAAATAGTATAGTTAGTCTGGTCATTCATCCATGGACTGACCACAGCTTATTCGGCGGTCGTCAGTATTCAATCAATACATATTATTTTAAAATTAGCTTCTGACCGCGACTTTTTTGTAATCGGATCAGTACAGTCCAGAGATTACCTAGTAGCAAGCAATCAAATTGACAAAAAGATCACATCGCTAGCGTAAATGAAAAATTAACATCGAACTCCTCAATGGCAATCATCATCATCATCATCTGCCTATCCTTTTCCCAACTGTATTGGGGTCGGCTTCCAGTCTAACCGGATGTAGTTGAATACCAGTATTTTACATGGAGCGACTACCTATCTGACCTCCACAACCAAGTTAGTACTGGGTAATACGATACCCCTTTGGTAAGAAAAGAAAAAGAAAAGTTATCTATGAGTCAAGACGATATAGAAAACGCAAAACCCGGCTATAACCATCGAGCAGAAGCCCATCACACACAGCACCTGTCTGGTCGGAGGATCATCCCTTTTCTATGGAGCATAAGCGGCTTTTCATCCTGTTCCTGATACCTCTAAACTCCTCTACCGGAATAGTACTACCAAAGATTACCTCTTACAAAGAAACAATCAATCAATCAATCATTTATTTTGTTAAACATAGGTATGGTTACGGATAGTATAAAATTTAAAAAATATAATATAGTGTCTAAAATATGTGCACTATGTTTTGTCAATATAGGGCGTCCAAATTAACATAAATAAGCAATAAAATTACAATTAAGGTGTCATGTCAATAGATTCATCATCATCATCTGCCTAGCCTTGCATGTCAATAGATTACATTAAAAAATAAAAATTCAATTTAAAATACATATTTCAGTTAGGTAAACATGTAATTACAATTTTAGCTAAATATAACACAAATTGGCAAGTCAGAATCGTCATACCTCTGTTTATTAGTAGTAAATTCATTGATGGAGTAGTAACATCTAAACAATTTAACTTCTTTACACAAATCGAAGCTACATGGATCGAAAGGCAAAGGTATTATTTAGCCACCAGCTTTTCCATAATACATAATATTATAATGCACGACGTATGTTTGTCCGGCCATCCAATCAGCGTAAAGCGATCGGTCCGCAAACACTGCCGGCCCGCTTCGATCAAACAGCTCTATAATATACAATATCACTCGTGATTTGAGAGGCGTTTTACGGAAGTATCGGTAATAATCTTTGCCAACACAAAACAAAAAGTGTGTGACAATATATATAACTCAATCTGTTCTACACGGCTGTATATTGGATTTGGCACATCTTCTTCTTCTTCTTCTTCTTCTTTATCGTGTGGTTAGTTCGTAACCTGGTGTCAGAGTTTTTAGGCCGCTCATTGGCCTCTGACTTGGCTTTACATGCCGTCAAGAAATATCACACATATTGACACACATATTCACACATACACATTTTTCACACATATTTGGCACATAATAGAAGTTGCACGACGCACCGAGAACACCTGGAAGAGCTATTGGTCGATGAAGCAAATCGTGAAGGGACCTCGCGCTCTCTCTCTGAAGAGAAAACTCCTGGACATTTGCATTTTTCCTACCCTCACCTATGGAGCGCAGACATGGTCACTAACCAAGCGTCAAAAATCCGCACTCGGGGTCTGTCAGCGAGCAATGGAGCGCGGTAGCCTTGGTGTGAAACTTACTGATCGTATAAGGAACTCGATACTGCGTTCCAAAACTTAAATTGCCGATGTAGGTCACACGGCTGACAAGCTCAAATGGAACTGGGCTGGCCACATCTGTCGGAGGAGCTATGGGCTAAAGTAACCACACAGTGGGTCCCAAACAGCAGCAAACGGCAACGCGGCAGGCTCAGAAGGAGATGGCGGGACGAACTGGACTCTTTTCAAAAGGATTAGCAAACAAAAACACTGGATAGGGATAAGTGGAAAGAGGGAAGGGAGGCCTTTGCCCTGCAGTGGGACACAAATGGCTGATAATAATAATAAATATTCTAAAGAGATTTTACCTCTTGTTCAAACTTATTTGTATGTTGGGGGTAATCTTCAAAACTAATGATCCAATTATAAAATTTATTTCACAGGCAGAATCCTACATTATTCGTGGGTGCTAGAGGCTATAAATTTTACTAATATCATGGATTTTATTTGCCGAGCTATCACAATTTGTGTGGACGAATTCGCGGGCGAAGTGCTAAGTAGTAGTTAATATTTCAGCTCGTGACCCGAAATAATCGGGGTAAATATATCGACGAATGCACTTGATTACTGTTGAGTGTGTCATAATGTATGTATTAATTATGTAAGTACTATAATGGCCGCACAATAAGTTCAATTTGTGCTACAACTTTAAACATTACACTTGATCAATTGTAAGTACTAGTTATATATACTGAAATAATCTGACGACACGGTTGGCGCAGTGGCTGAGCGATTGACTGCTGCGCTGCGTGTCGCGGGTTCAATTCCCGCACGGAACAAATATTTGTATGGCCTACAGATAGTTGTTCCGGGTCTGGCTGTTTGTGTATGTGAGTTTAAATGTTTGTAAACGCGCCCACGATACAGGAGAAATTCCTAGAGTGGGGCAAGGTTTTTAAAAAAAAAAAAAATGACAAAAATAACACTTATCGGAGCACACAACAACTTTGATTTGAATTATATTTCTACTTTACGTATGTACCTACCTCCAACTTGATTGAAGGATAACTCGAAACTGGAATTAAATAAGACTAGTAATGTTTTCCAATTTTTGCTGCGGATACAGAATTTAGACACCGCCAGCCGTGTCAAGTTCAAGACTAATAAAATTCTACCGATTCAATTGTATAAAGTTATCTCACAAATGATTACAAAACTGCCTGACAACTGCATGACATTGGTATGAATCGAAGCCGGCTGGCTTTCGTATTGATCAAGTGCAGACGGACAAGACAAACCGTTTATTTGTAGAAACATGTGTATACAAGGCATGCAGGTTGTTCATAAACAAAAAAGATCCATCATGTTCGGCCTTTGGGGCATACAAATATATAGGGTGATAATTTAAATTTAGTCATTAGTTTGTGTGACAATTTAATGATGTTTTTAGCTTTGTTTAAATACACATGAATGACTTTTCGTACCTATATACTGGTAATTAGTGACCGATGACACGTGATTGTCATGATAACAAACAACTTTCCCAAAGAAACCTTTTTTTTTAACACTCATTCAATTTTGACACAATACCCTTTTGCCCAGCAATGGGATGACGCAGGCTAACAGTAACATAGAAAGAATCTACTTGCCTGGATTCGAACCTAAGGATACAACTCTTAAGTCACGGCCGTTACAACTGAGCCCACTACTGGCACTCGCTTCTCTCACGCTGAATCACCAGAATACTGATACACAGCCTCATCCAGATACATTTAAAGCCGAACGACTTACAACGAATTACCTAACACTACGTATTTTATTTTAAAACTTATTTAACAACAATGCACAATGCATTACACAAATTGTAACAAATTGATTTACCATTGTAACATTTTCTAGATTGATCTCAAATGTACTGGCGACCACACGTCAGATGCAACAAAACCAGAATAAGATGACCTCTTATTATAATTAAACTTCATACTACGCTAGGCCAGGCCCTGCAGTCTCGACAAATATAACGACAAAAATCGATCGTTAAGTGTAATCGATGTCAAATTTCTTTAATAGATTTTCAACCTTATGCTTTCCAAATAAAATGGAAAATCTGTTAAAGGAATTTGACAACGATCCGACTTAGCGACCGATTTTTGTCGCTATTTAATGTCGAGACTGCAGGGCCAGCTCAGAGTGTTACAATCGATATGCGACCTACTGTACTGTACCTGTTTGTTTTTCAATGCAACACGCTCCATTGCACTAAACTCAAGGATGACACATTTTTATTGATTGAACAAAAACTATTCAATTTAAAGGTCGTACGAGAACCCTGGTTGTGCATATTAAACAACCAGAATATTTTGAATCGCTGAGTAAGACGGTTGTTTAGTAGAACCCAAAAAAATCGGTAAAAATGTTGGCAATTTTTGAGAAAAATATTTTATTTGTTATTTGTTTTGTGGCTGTTAGTACCGGCATTTATATTGCTCAAGGTAAGAATATTTTAAATTTATTTATTTCATATTGATTTGTGACATTTTTATTGCGTCCAGTATTTGTGACCGTTATAATATTGGCTATGACTTAGGCCTCAAAATGTTACGATTTTAATTACAATAAAATATTCGGCAAAGCTAAACATAAAAAATTTAAGTAAATAAAAACTGTGTTAAGAATTTATAAATTAATGTTAATTTTTTTTTAATATTTAATTGATTGTACATTACAGTTAAAGTCAGCAAGTTTTAGTGAAAGTACTAAATAAGAATACTTAACTGAAGTTGCATAAAAATATGTATAAAATAATCAAAAGTTGAGAGTAAACGGGTATCCTGTAGGTAAATTCTTCAGGACCGCCTGTAGTTTCCGGTTGCGGCAACCAGCGGCTATTATGCACGGGCCGAGAGGAAATTCTCGAACTAAACCCTTCCTGAAAAAAACAAAATTATTATGTTATCATGAGAGTTAATAATTAGGTCTATAACTATGAAATTGCCGTAACTTTGGCGTTTAGTTATATTTTTTCCTAATTCCACGTAACTTGGAGAATTTAAAAACCGTACTAGTAGTTGCATATTACCTCATAGGGTAGTGTGTCAAAACACCTGTTTAAATGTTCCGCCGGTTTCACTATTTCAAGTAGGTATATTTTTGTCGTAGACTTTTCAGAATTTAAGATACACAGTGCAGTATAGCTTTTTTCACTCTAACTATGGTTTGCAATTGCATCATAATCGGTTCAGATGTTTCCAAGTTTTTTTTTTTTTTAAATGGAAATTTCACTTTTCACGAAAACGTCCATACAAAGGCAATTTCATTCTTTAACCCTTAATATATCGACGCGTCGAAGGATGTTTACGCACATAAATACAAGGTGGAATTGAAGTTACTGGAAACCTCTTAAAGGTTTATTTTAATCATAATTAAGAACGACTTTTACAATGGAATCAATCTTGAGATGGTCAAAAGATGAAATGCTCCATACATTTTTTAGTCTTGTGAGATCATACATGTATGAGTAGCTTATTTTTGTCGGTTGATCTTTTAGCAAAACTTGTTTACGAAATGATCAGCATCAGATTTGCAGTTATTTCAATTACTTCACGATCGGTTCATCACAGGCACGAGCGCGCGGTGTTAACGTAACGTAAATATGTACGTCGATTTTTGAATCGAACGTAAAATTATCACGCGGCATTTTAGTTAAATTGTTTGCAACAAGCACAATCAGCTTCATCCATAGATATGAATAAATTCTTAAATAAAGGGTGTAAAAAGACCCTAACGAAGCCGAAACGCACTTGTTCTCCCCGTCATTGCGATCATTTTTTTGTTCTAGACCATACCTGGGAACCTTCTAGTTACGGAGATATTGGAGGTCAAAGTTCCAATTTTTTCACAAGTTTTTTTTAAATACCACTTTTAAAGGTTTTAATTTTACGTTAATTAACTCGATGACCCGTTTACTATTGAAAGCATGCATCAGCACTAAGTTTTAAGTGCGTTACATTGAGTTTTACCGTAAAACGTCATTTTTCACCCCAAAAAAAACCTCGTTTCCCAGCAATAATTTTTGCGCAAAGTTACTTAGTTTGATGTACTGAATGCTTGGTTGACGGCTTCGTGAAGGATCTATTTACTCCCTGTATATGAAAATTTTATATGTGAAGTCATGATAATTTTAACTATGTTTTTCTAATGAAGCAGAATTAAGCCGTTGGTCCCGGCTGTCATTTGTAGATCTTTGACTGTCGTTACAGGTAGTCAGTGGCCCGAGAGTCTGACAACCAGTCTTACCTAAGGGTATCGTATTACCGAGTACTAACTGGGTTGTGGGTGTGTAGGTCAGATAGGCAGTCGCTCCATGTAAAAAACTGGTATTCAGCTGCATCCGGTTAGACTTGAAGCTGACCCCAAGGTAGTTAGGAAAAGGCTAGGCAGTTGATGATTTAGGTATTCGTGAAACGGACAATAATACTAACTTGCAATAACAACCGGTTTTGCAATGAGGTAGCCTCTTCGCAGTAGCCTTGACCCTCTCCATCCTATCAGCTTGTATCCAGCAGGTGTACTCGTCATTGAAGGCACAGGACCTGTGCACTTCGCCATTTGGACACTCTTTACCTGAAAATGATAGGAAATTGTGTAATAAAATCCCAATTTTGAATGTGTAAATACAGGGTGTAACAAGACCCTTAACGAAACCTTGAACCAAACATTATGTACATCAAACTTTACGCAAAAATTTTTGCTGTCAAAACGATTTTTTTTGGGGTGAAAAAATTACGTTGGTCGTGGAGGTGTAAAAATCTCACATTAAAAACATGACTATTAAAATAAACTTATTAAAAAGTTGGAACTTTGACCCCCAATATCTCCGTAACTAACTGGTGGGGTCAACGGGAACAATTTTGAATTATTTTAATCAATTCCCGCTGACCCTACCAGTGGGGCCAAGGCCGGTGGGGTCAACGGGAATACACCGAAGATTCCTAGGTATGGTCTAGAACAAAAAAAAATATCGCAATGACCGGGAGAACAAGTGGCATTCGGCTTCGTTAAGGGTCTTGTTACACCCTTTATGAGCAGAACATCGATGGAGATGAAAAATAATATTTATTTCTAGAAAAAATAGTTTTAAAACCCTTTTATACTTAGGTCAATAAATTAAGTTTTAAATCTATATGAAGTCGGTGTTTTCCTTCCGCCTAAACTGAGAGGAAACAGCCGAAACAAACTCAGAGGTCACTGTCTCTTTTAAAGTCTAGACAAAATCTTAGGTCACAAATGAGGACCATGCAGTTTAGTGTCTGACTCACACGTCAGCACTCCAATATCACGTCTCGTTTATATTCCGTATTTATGCAAAATGGAACCACACGACAAATTCCGTTTTTTAATTTTTTTGAAGAATACTATTTAAAAGTGTTCGAAATTTCTTATACAAAAAAAAACCACATAATTTTCCCTTGGAAAACAGGTATACAAAAAGCAGAACAGAACCAACAGCAACAACAAACGTTACGTATAATGCAAAACCGAGCCACAGTATAACGGGACTTGATTGTTCAAACAAATAAACGATATTACTACTATGTCATTTTATACAAAACAGATCCACACTTACTTGGTACCATTATACTTTACACATATTTCTATTATTAACAATTATTTTTAATACACCAAATGGAACCAAGTTTCTGTGGTATCGTTATGCGTAAAGTAAATTCATAATTTAATTACTAATATTTTGTTGCCAAAATTGAACCACAAGCATTCGGTTCTATCATGTATCAATAAATATTGTAAAACAGTAGATCCTACTAGTATGTGATTTCGAAGTTTCAAAGTAAAACGTCAAACATCTGTCAAAATAGGTGACATTAAACGAATCAGTTCGGATGTGTGACGACCGTTTTTTCTCCGCGAAAAAAGTTTTATTGTTTTTGTTAATTTCTTTTAAAATTAAGTGTGAAAATGTTGAGTAGAGGCAAGCAATTGGTAATTAGAGCATTGGAGATGAACACCGACGATGATAACGAAGATACAACTGGTTCAAGGTTCGTGGTCAAGTAGTTTTTTTTAATGCATTTATATATTTTTTTTTGTGAATTAAAGCTTTATTACGATAGTATAAATACATAGTTTCATTTATATCAGTTAATCCCTGGGTTGTGGTTCTTTTTTGTATATAAGAAAACCTATCAATTAGTAAATGTTAAAAAGAACCACATGCACATTTACTTAATTATCTAGAAAGTTTAAGAGTATTCAGAGCAAATTTATTTACACATACATAGATAAGTAATTTATCTATAAATTTAAATAAAATAAATAGTAATTTCACTTCATCTAACAGAGCTGCACATGTTTTTGTAAATTCGTTGATATCTCAAAAGTGAGTGTTTGCTGGGTGGTTCCTTTCTGCATAAATACGGACAATATAATATGTAAGTTCAGATACTTTATGACTGGAAAATACTTCTCAATATTTGGCTTATTGCGTTTCAAACATATATTATTTATGTTCTTGATAACTACTTGTTATTGCACCATTGCGGTATTTTTGCCATGTTTCCTGCAAGTTTTTTTATACAAGAAGTCTTTATAATTTGAGTCACTTTTTTCCGTTTATCGTTTACACCAATAGACATAATCATCTTCCTGCCTTTGTTCCATTCCATTTGGGGTCGGCGCAACACGTTTTCTTCTTCCATTCTCCCCTGTCAGGCGTCACGGCATCATTTGCTCCTTTCTCTTTTATAGTCTTCACACAACCCATCCATCTTTTCTTTGGCCTTCCTCTCCCTCTCCATTCAACAACATTCATGTCCATCACTCTTTTAGGCACATGAGTTTCATCCCTCCTCATTACAAGTCCATACCAAGAAAATAATAGACATATGTCAAATAATTATATATTACTTGGTCACAAGAAAAGAAAAAATAAGAAATAGCAACCATTTTACAAGATCAGATACAGTAAAGAGTAGTAAAACATTAACTAAAAGTTCAAATGGAAGATATGAGAAAAATAAATAATACTGACGCAGTGTGACACCTCTTACTACTTCGTTTATGAATATCACCACAATTAACACAATGAAAATTGTTTTTATTTTATAGGACATTTCAATGGGTTTCGTGATTTAAATTCTAATGCACTTCATATATCACTAAACTTTTTTTGTCTTTAATTAAATACTTGTTAGTCTTGAACACTATGAATCACTTTTCGTAAATTCTTGATCGCCATTTTGAATACATTTTCTGTTAAATATTTTTACAGTTTTACGCCTTAACATGTCTTGATGAACAGTTAAGACTCACTATTTCTGTAATGTACTGTAAAAGTAATGTAGATATTTTGTAAAAGCGGTTTTGACAATTAGGACGTAATTAATACCAGGTGTAAACAGACCCCTCACGTAGCCGTCAACCAAGCATTCTGTACATCAAGCTAAGTAATTGTGTAGTGATGCAAAGTGACAGTCGAGTGGTTCATAGACTCATAGGCGTAAATACTAACAAAGGCGCTTACTCGGGTATCGGTAACAGGAGTAAGGCTCATCGTCCATGGCACTAATAAGTATTAACATCCAATAATAGTATCACCTATTCGTAGCTAGAAGGTTCCATTTCAATAGTGGTGTGTTCACACTTGTTTGAGATAGGTTGCAGCGTGTGAACACGGACCGCCATTGAAATAGTCCTTCAGATTTCTCGGACCATGGCTGACTTAGACATCTAGTCAGGAAATGTGTGCCCAAACACAGGGTCACTTCCTCTTCATTAATTCCCATAGTTCGATGGGCCGGCAGTCGGACACGAAGGGAGAGAGATCAGACACATGGACAGCCACTGAAATAGTTCTGTGGCACTCTGACTACTCATTGGTGATATCAGTTTATAACTGGTTGAGAATAATAAAGTTATGGCTGGCAGGAGAGGAGCCTCGTGGCTAAATAATAAAAGCCACACGGGTCTTTCTTGCAGTTAAGCCGTGCTTGCTTAAGTTGGTCCATGGATGGGTGACCATCAATTACATACCGAGTTTCTTCAGTGCCTAAGAAAGCACGTTAAGCCGTTGGTCCCGGCTGGGGTTGGGTTTAGAATCGCGTCCTCTGAATTCGATGATTCTGTCACTGTGGGGGGGTCAAGGGGGTTTATCTGAAGCGCCCCCATGCGATTTTAGCTGCCGGAAATTTTTAAAATTATTTTCTAAAAATATTGGTAAATCACTAACTAAACGTGAAACGGAATGAATATTTAACTAAAGTCTAACGTTTTTGACGTTACATGTGTCAAAATCATCTCAAAATGCGTAAAATATATGATTTTGAATGAGATATCGAAAAGATCCTTTTTTAAAAATTGTGGAAGCTATAAATTATGTTTATAAATTCAAGTAATTATAAAAGTAAATATTTTCGTGTTTCATTGAGTGCAAGAGCGAGCGAAGCGAGCTCGGGACTTGGGGCTCCCCGACTCGGACAGGTTAGGTTAGAAAGGGATGGCGGGGTCGAGTGAGCGAGCGAAGCGAGCGATTAGACCCCGCCATCCCCTTCGTGGTTATATTTTTTGTAAACCATTCAGAAGTAGGAGCCCCGCAAAGCGGGGCTCCGTCGACCGGGCTTCCTTCAACTGCGCCACGTTGAATGGCAACAACTAACTCAACTCTCCCCCCTATAAATCAGGTTTATAATGTCAAAAACATTAAGCAAACATAACACCAAATTGAGATTTTAAAAAAATTATAAAAAAAAACTATGTATCTCCGGCAGGGGGGGAAGTGGGGGGTGACTCTACAACTCTCCCCCCTCCCCCTCCCACCTCCCACACCACCCAATTCGGAGGACGCGATTCTAAACCTTACCCCCCGGCTGTCATTTGTAGATCTTTGGCAGTCGTTACAGGTAGTCAGTGGCCCGAAAGTCTGACAACCAGTCCAACCAATGGGTATTACCCAGGACTAGCTGGGTTGTGGAGGTCAGATAGGCAGTCGCTCCATGTAAAATACTGGTAGTCAGCTGCATCCGGTTAGACTGGAAGCCGACACGAACATATTAGGAAAACGATAGAAAGATGATGAACTGGTTACTTTTCAGTCGCGCCGTGGACGACCAGCCTAATCATTTTATTGATTTAATTTCGATGTTTCCAATCAACAGTCTACAATTTTCCGAATGAAACTGAAAGGTAATTAGCAAGTCAACTGTGAAATGAATCTACCAATTAATTAAAGCAGTTCAGGTTTATTGAGACTTTTTTATAGGAAGCAATGGAAAATCGTTCTCGGATAGATTTCCGAGTGTTTTTTGAGGCTGGTTACACTCGAATGAGTTTGTTTTAAATGATCAGTGGGCAAATGATTCTATCACTTTTGATAGTTGAATTGGAATGAGTTAGGGAGGTACGTATTCATGGGCCACTTTTGTTTTTGGTTTAAAGTAACTTTATATTATTACAATTTCCAAAGGGCCTTTGAATGATGGCTTCGGTGACTCAGAAAGGTCCGGGACCTGTGGCTTTAAAAAAATAATATTAAAATTTGGAGGTTCGAATCTAATAGGCAGGCACTTTACTTTGTATCATGTATTTCATCACTGCTGCTCTCAAAACCATAAAGGAATTCATCTTGGGGACCCACCCCTAATGATCCGCAATGTTCCATTATGGGGGGACCTCTCCCTCTCACAAAGAAGTGGCCTGTATCCCAGGTGTGGGAGTATTATGGTCTGATTATGCTTTTATATGAAGCCCTCATATTTTATGCTATGCATTTCACAGAAGAATGTCCCCCGAACGAGGAGTACCTCCTCTGCGGCTCAGCGTGCCCGTTCAACTGCACGAACCCTGTGGGTCCTGTCATTTGTTCCGAGGACTGCATCGAAGGCTGCTTCTGCAAGGCGGGATACCTGAGAGACGATAACGGTACCTGTGTCACTCAGGATCAGTGTGTTGGTACGTATGGATTGATTTTATAGCAATAGTTTGTGGGGGTTATGAAAATGTAATTAATACAAATGATGAAATTCTCAATACGTCGATATCTTTTTTTATGGATTATTAGCAATAACTTTTTGCTACTTTGTCCACCGACTTCAATGAATCTTTTTAATTTGGAAACTTAACCAACATATGACCTCTCGTAGCGTACCCCTAGTACTTTACCTTTCTTCAACGTTGATGATATTATGTAAAACACCACTTCTTGCAAAGAAAAATAAATTAAAATACACAGCAAGAATTTGAATCGAGTACAAATCTTGAAAGAGCTCCCATACGTTGTGTCACCATTGATCCCAAACAATCAGATACATCCTCTTCCTAAAGATTTCATTCTTCTGTCTCTACCTCTGCAAAGTTCTGATCTCTTCATTAAAAACTACTTTCCAGGCAAGGACGAGATCTGCGGTCCCAACGAAGAGTTTCTGTCCTGCGGTACCGCTTGTCCCCTGACCTGCAAGCAGCCAGAGCCTCTGGTTTGCGGGCTCGCTTGCGGCATGGGCTGCTTCTGCAAGTCAGGATACGTGAGGGACACGGTCAATGAGCAGTGCGTGACCATGGACAAGTGTCCTGTTGGTGAGTGTCACTGGGTTGTGAAAGTCAGGTAGGCGGTAGATCCAGGTAAAAAACCTGGTATTCTGCTGTAGAATAGAAGTCAACGTCTACATAGTTGGAAATAGGCTAGGCCGATTTCATCATCTGCGGGTGTACTTACAAGAAGTGCTTGCTGGCAAGTTCAATTAGCTGCACGAGTGTATCGAAGGTTAAGCACGCTGACAGAGGTTGTTCCGTAGATGAGTGACCTTCCGTTACAAATCTAGACCGCTCCGTGCCTCTCCGCCTGTCACGGGTAGTTAGAAGCCCGTAAGTCTGAACACCAGTCTTACCAAACTTCCTCGGGGTGCCGCTGTATATAAAATTTGGCATTTACCCTATTCCCGAACTGTATATAACCAACAGTTTTATCATATTTAACTCTTTCATACTTACAGAGCCATGTCTAAACCAAAACGAAGTCTACGACCTATGCAACGGATCCTGCGAGCCGTCATGCGAGGACCCAGAGCCGATATGCACACTCATATGCAAAGGAGGTTGCATATGCGCGCCGGGACTCCTTCGAGATGCGGCCGGGGAGTGCGTGAGTGTAGACAAGTGCGGCAACTATACAGATGGCACTATGTCCCGGTATATGAATGTTGTTAATAAGATACTACATTTGTAAGGTTAAGGAAATAAATGGTTATTTATTTAGTTTATTTTGGTTTGTTTTTAACGTGACTTTAGTCAAGAACCTAGGTCTGGGGTAGTCTCTGCTGAGATTGGTGGCCATACAATTTTTTTCCAGGACAACTATTTAACTATCTGTTATGTAAACGAAGGTGGGTGACGATTTAAATTATGCAACCGATACGTACAAGCTTATATTATATTGGACTGACGCAGCATTCATTAACCTAATAGTAAGTACCTAAGTCTACCCTACTTTTTATGATGAATAAGTAGGTACCTATCCGCATATTACTATCACTAAGCCTGTAATTCCCGAATCCACATCCTTTCGTACCCACACAATTCGGAAGCTATGTTCAATCTACTAGGCCGCGGCCCTATTGCACTATATCGGGTTCAAATCTACACGTCGGGAGAAAATCTTAGTGGAGGATTATAAATTAAGATATCTGATTTTCTAAATGAAAAAATTTACAGTTTTTTTTGTGAAAACATTTGTATTAGCGCCATCTATGAACTAGTAGTAAAAGCTACATACGAGACAAATAATACGCATATAATATAAGAGATGGCACTGTTGTTTTCTATTTCCTGAAAAAAATCTCATTAACTGAACTATTATTTATTTCTAATTAAGCGTGAAAATTTTATAAAATATGTTGAAACATCTTATAAAATCTAAGAAAAGTTAGACATGTTCAAAGCAATATCATAAACTTTTTACTTACAAAGATACACTAATTTTTACTAGGTATGGTAGATGGCATTAGGTATTCATATGAAAACCCTGAGTTTTGTAGGCAATCACACGCATTTCTCAAACTATGAGCGAATATTGGATCGGCCCCGAAAAATGGCAACGAACATCGACTTTATGCTAAAATGAAACTTCCATTTTTGCCTAAACAAAAATAATATATTTCATTACATATCTTAAAATAGGTACTTATTAAACTTTGCTTTAATTAAATATAAAATTAAAATTGTCAATACATTAGGTAGTGTTGCTTATTGTGAAAAATAAAAAAAGATCATCTTATAATTTAGAAATAAGTAATAACGATAATATTGTGATAATCTTGAAACCAGTGTTATGAAGCGTTATTTCACTGTTCGTTGGTGCTGGTAAAACTATTATATTAGCCATCTGAAAGAAAAAGAAAGCATAAAACTTCTGAATTTTTGTAACCAATGTTCTTTCCATTATTACTTTAAGCGCCATCTATGATCGAATAGTTTTTTTAATAAAAGATTTCAAAAAGTTCATCAACAAATATGAAAATTATTCCTCGTTTAATCTATCGATATAATTTAATGCGTGGTAACAATTATACTGAAATATTACACAGTTCTAAAGAAATGTTTCTAATGAAACTGGATGTTTTTAGGCTTATATCAACGCCATCTATAATTCCTTGACCACACTATTTGTTCTCTAGTTGGGCCAATTGATTCATATTTGTTTGAATAGATGGCGTTGTTCCTAATTATACCAACATGTAGAAAAATATTCAAATCAATTACTTTTTATTAAGTAGCGCCTCTTCATTTCAAAGTTATTTAAAAACGCATTAAAAAAAAAGTAGTCTTTTTTTTAAGGCGTATTTATTTACTAAGCACGTTCGATTTTCACAGCAGAGGCGATAAAATTACTAACCTAAGGAATACCATACGAAGCTGAATTCACCTTTCGATACTCTTCTTCCCTGATGCCGTACGTCTTGTAGGAGTAGGACAAGAAGTCGCTATGGTTGGAGACTAGTTGGAAGAGCATGGTGTTAGACCCTGCTTGACCTCGGAGAACCCTGAAGTCTATTGTCCCCCCTGCATCAACTGTGGCTGTCACTTCGAGGTAGGTTATCACGAAGTTATTCTGTGAATGTGGAAAAAGAACGTGCGAATAGGTAAATTATTACTACCTGGTACCGTCACGCCAGAGATTTTTTTTTTAGCAAATTGACATCCTGTGTTAATTTATCGTGATATACGTGATATACCAGTCAATTAAAATGACAGTTTTTATTTGAATACACTTCAACCAACTTATTTATGCAGGCGGGAAAACACAGAACTAAAATAAATGTACCAAGTTTGACATATCGATGCAAATTTTCTTTACAAGCAACTGCACACTTAAAGTGGTCGTACTTAACGGTCCTTTCACACTTATTTTACCTTTGCCTTATTCTCATTTCTAGGAAAATAAAGGAGACTGTACTGCAAACACTGCAAAATTAGGGGGTAAAATAACAATGGAATAAAAATAAAAGAAAAATGAAAAAAAAACAAAAAAAAATATGGTAGACAATTTGAATAAAAAATAATTTTCTAACTTGACATAAAATTTTACTGATTTTATTGTCCCCATGTGGCTGCAATGTGGTAACGTGTATTTTTATGGCGAAACTGGCTCTTAAGAGTCACTCCACTGTCCTTGGACCACCGATAGCCTAGATCTGAGTAAGATAAGTCACAAATTGTTATGATTTTTACTTTCTTATCACACCAGTACACCAACAGAAGTATATCAAGTGCTGATAAAGGGTACTAACCTTGGATTTGGCAGTGATTGTGACGAAGAACGGGTCGTAGTTGTTCCTGTGCCTGTATCTGTCTGAACCGCCTTTCATTGGTAAGGACTCTGGAATTAAGAGAAAGAGGGGTAATAGTGCAGCAACTAATAGTTCTCACCGCTTCCGGTTACGGCGGTTAGTTTATGCGAATATTAGACACCAACACAGGAAGTGTAAGGGCCTGCGCAAACGAGGGTCTTTTGTCATTAATTGTCGTGTTGTTCTTCATCTATTGGTGGACGTCCATTGGTTGTTGCAAATTGTTCGCGGACAAATCGTCCCCCATTTGCGCAGGCCTTTATAGTGTACAGTCACGAGCACGAATATGTATACACTTTCCTCAATTTAAAAGCAATTTTCACGAGAAATAACGATTGTAACTTGGAGATAGGATCTTTTTCATAAAAATGTGAGTTCCAGAATACTATGTTCGTAACAACATGACATTTTTATCAGAACAGTAGGAGAAAAACACTTTTAAAAGTTGTTAAGTGTTTACATATTGGTGCTCGTGACTGTACAAGTACAAATGTGTGCGGTAACACAGGTGCGCTTTCTCTCTTTCACTCTCTGATGGGACGATCGACAATCCGACACGACTGATGATGAGGAGAGATCAGGCAGAAGACTAACGGCTAGTCTCTTATGCCGTCGATTCAAGTGAACTTCGGTCAACGGCTAATCGTGTTTTACGCGGCACGGTGGTGTCACTTTCCAAATTCATAACATCATAACATCACGCCAGTAAACCCCGAAGGGTTAGGCAGGGCTGTACCTATTACCACACTCACATATTTTCACCAGTTATGTTTTAAGTCGCATGTTATTGGGGGCGAGCCTATTTCAACCGGACACAAATCCAAACTTCGTAGCTGCTTCTGAAAAATTCCTGATGAAAAACCCAATAACACTTTGATCAACTCGGGAATCAAACCCAGGACCCCATGCTCATCATGCGACAACTCGACCAATGAGGCAGTCGACAGCTGAACGTGTGCCTGGAATCTTGGATTCTTTATGAAAAAAAATACTATGGAGTTGGCTTCGGACAGGTCTTTTAAGAGGAAACGGTGCCTCCTCCCATGTGCGGATGGTGACCACAGGGGTGGTTTTAATGCGGTAGAAATCCCACACTCCCCGGTCTTATCCCCAAAGACCGGTTGCCTTTTGAAGGTTTCCCCCGTGAACAAAAAAAAGAGGTACTTACTATCATATTCAATCCCAACTTTGAACTTCTTCGTGTCAAACCAGCTACCAGGGTAACAGAACACCGCGCTGGTCGCCAACAACAGATATATCCAATTTTGTAACATCTTGACTTGCTACCACAGACGGTAAATAGTTGACTACTGAATCATTTCATCTGTGTGACAGCTTATCGACGATAAGAATGATAAGCGAAATATTCTGTCTTCTTAAAATTGATATTAAGTAACCATGCGTTTTCATACGAAACATTTGTTTGGTTAATTTTATTTAGGCTTTTTGAAAAAAAAAATGGTATGTAAGGGGTTTGTAGAACAGGGTGTAAAGTTCTTCATCCCCCGATGGAAAATGGAGGATCCTCCGACCAGACGGGTGTTGTGTCTGGTAGGCTACTGCCCGACAGTTGTTGTCGGGTTTTTCTGTATATTCTTTAGTCGCAGTTAACTTAAACGGCGCCATTTTGAATTTTTATGTTAGTTCTTCATTTGTGTCATAGATGGCGCTGTAGTACTTTTTGTACTATGTTGATGTAGTACTTGTTGTAGTGCCGCTACAGTACTAGTTTTTCATGTTCTACTAAACTATCAATAGACCGATTTTTCTTTGCTGTAGATGGAGAAACAATGGGTGGAGAACGTAATGTTGAGGATTTTTTTCATTACTTCACTTAACTTTTATGAAATGCATAATTATGTTAATGCACACAAAAGGAAGTCGAAACGACTCTAAACTTCTTGAATAATCAACAGTAATACCGTTCTGTATTTCATTCCCCTAAAAGTCATTTCCCTACATCACTGTTTTATTTTTTCATCAGCTTTCCTTTAGCCGTTGTTTTTTATTTTTTCCTCAAACTTTCAAATCTTTTAAACACCTAATACTCGTGAGAAAATAGGTCGACGAAGGGCTCTGAACTTTAAGACAATAATGCCAGTTTTCACGAAAACTAGCCAACACCTTAACGAATGCCTAAATAAAGCTGTGCTATTGGATTTTCAAGGGTCGGCTCAGGACTGAAAGTTGAAAATCCAATAACACACTAATATAAGTGCGTTATATGTAGGTGACGTGTTAGTGTAAACGGGCATAAAAGAGAAAGTTAAAACAATAAAGAGATGTAATGTGACTTTTGCCCATCTTCGAATGGGAATGAGCGTGAGGATGGGGATCAAGGTGAATACGTTCTTAATGGGCAACATATAAGGAAGTTTTTGAACGGCGTCTTCGTGTGAGAAACATTAGGGGCATGACAGTAGGTATTTATGAAATACTAGCTTTTGCCCGCGGCTTCGCTCGCGTTAATTTAGAATTTGACAATCAATTCGTGTTGTACTCTGTTTGTAATATAACTCAATCATGATTCGAAAGACACGTGGCACCATCTATTATCATAAGAACGTTATCGCAGTGGCGTAGCGTGGGGGGTGCCGGGGGGGCCATGGCCCCGGGCGGCACATTTCAGGGGGCGGCAGAGAGCAAGAGCCAGACCGCGGCAAGCGGAACCAGGCGGTAGCGTCAGGTCATAATTATCAGATCAAGTAATTACTAAAGTCATCGGGACTACGTTGCAAAAATAAGGACAACCAAGAAGTGGAGCATTTTCCTTAATATATGTCGCTGGCGCGGGGCGGCTTTTCATACAAGCCTCACGTCTATTCCGGTCTGCCACCCCGTATTTTCTAGATACAAGCACTTAATTCTTCTAGCCTGCCGCCTCCCTTTTTATATCTGTATTTATGGTAAAAAAAAATCGAACCTATCTGGGATGCTAAAATTTTAATAAACTCGCTTCGCTCGCTCTTACAGCTAAGTTTTCTTAATCGTTCCCATATCTTTAATACATTCGTAGAAAAAGTATGTTAAAATCCATTTGTTTGAATCGTGAAAAGAAAATCTGTTACCTATCCGAGGCGGGATGCTAAAATTTTCGAGCTCGCTTCGCTCGCTCTCGCATCCTACTTACTCTCAAATCTAAAGCTTTAATGCATAAAAAAGCTTATTTATCTATATGAGTAGTTAAAATAAAATGTAATTTACCAGATGTGCTACAAAATTTTGAGCTCGCTGTTTTTGTTAATTTCCCGAACGGCAAACCTTATACACTAGGTATTAGCTATATTAGCAATTGAACATGACAAACCTACATACATACGAACAAAATGATCATTATCATCATCATCATTCTCTTGCCCTTCTTATCCCAATTCCTCTTCCATACCTCTCTAACTCTTTATTACTCGTCATCTCATCAGAAACCTCCTTATTTGAATGAAATCGTGTATAAAAAAGATTTTACTTTGAAAAATAAACTTATAGATTTTTTTTTAAATAATTAAAAAAAAATGCTTTGTGTTTTGACTCTTTCCTACGTTTCTTCACAAATTATGAAATTAGAGGGGGCGGCCAAAATTACATTCGGCCCCGGGCGGCAAAATCCCACGCTACGCCACTGCGTTATCGTTGTTATCCTCGGGAACTGTACTATTTTTCGGGATAAGAGGTATCCTATGACCGTTTCTGTACACCTGAAAATGTATATTATGCAAAATTTCAGGATGATCGGTTTTGTGGTTTAGGCGTGAAAAGGTAACAAACAAACAAACTAACTTACTTTGGCATTTATAATATTAGTATGGACCAGCTTATGCCCGCGGCCTCGCCCCGTGTAGTTCGGCAACTGTCCCACAAAATCGTACTACTGGGATGAAAAGTATCCCATGTGTTAATCCAGGTTATAAAGTTCGTACAAGTTGGTACTTACACCCTTTCAGAATTAAGCATTAGAAGTTGAGGACTGCAGTGTGCCAGAATGGTGTGATCATATTTCAGGGTGTGATTCAGACCATCAAAAATCAATCAACTGTCCCATACATTTGGGTCGAGTAGGTATTGAAGATGTGTACTGAACAGCTGATTTTTTTTCGCGTTTTCTATGGTTGTCCCATGAAGAAAATTGTTCAGTTTGATGGTCTGAACCAAATCCTGAAATATGACGCACACCTTTCTGGTACCCTCTGTAGAAGGCGCGTGACAAGTGGTTGATGGGTTGGGAAGTTCCATCGAGCACACGGTTTTTCCTACTCAGAATTTTGTATGAAAAACAACATATTTTTTATCGACATGACTAACCTACAGATAAAGATTGATACAGATGCAACATTGAAAAACCAGTTTCGTAATCGCACAAAATAAAATGTTATCTTTGCAAGAAGTATTTTAGTTTTTAACCCAAATAAATATGTGTGAGTGATAACTTTGGATTATTATCTATGGATATGTATTTATAGCGTTTCGATTTCGTAATAAAAAAAGGAAAGGTATAATAAGAAACACGTTTATTTCTCAAAGAACATTGCCCACTTATTAGAACAACCGTGGCCTTCAGTAAACACTGATAAATAGTTTATGGAATTATAGTTTAAGTTATTATGATCACCTTCTAGTACTTATCAGTTAAGAAAATAAGTCGCCATTTGGAAATAAAACAGTCTTAATTCTTTTTATAACATTTATTTTTTCTTAAGCACAGACGTATTCTATACACTTGCAATCACTTTTGAATGGTAAGTACATAATGTTTAATGTACAATTTATCGTACTTCGACAATTTCTAATTGATCAGATCTCAAGCGCCTCATATCCACTCTACAATTCGCACAGCGAACTTTGCTTGCGCCGCCGCCAGTTAACCCCTGCGACGACTCGCTCGAGACAGCAGAGCTGCTCGGGTCCATATGCGCGCCGGAGCGGATTGTAAAAGCGGGGCGAGAGTCCGAATACCTGCGAGGGCATTAGATGTAGGGCCAACAAAGAGATTTAAAACACATATAGAGCGGACATTGGGAATATTGTCATACAATAATTTTCATCCTGAATATTTTCGATTTTGACACACGAATGCTACCTGACAAGCGGGCGTATGACACAGATGACACTAGACAGAACGAATTGTTACTAAGTAGTAACAAGTTTTGGATTACGATTTTCTTCGTCATGACCCGTCTATAGCTCAGAAATATTTAAATGTCTTTGTATCATATGAATACGACCTGACAAGGCGACGTATCGCACTGGACTGATCGACTTGTTACTAATTTGTAACAGGTTTTGGAATTGTCAGTTTCTTGGTCTTGTCCCGTCTATAGCTAGTTATATTTGAATGTCTTTGAGGGTCAACAATTTCCACATTCTCATCAGAGTTGTCATTCAAAGAGGAGCCAGGGTTCAAGTACGTGCTAGGGTCGTCATTCGGGTGAGGTTGATCGGAGTCCATTGTCGTAAAAAAGGTCGCAAAAGAGCACAAACCACGGCAAAAGAAAACTACAATAGCGAGTATTAGCGAACGCGCTAACGAGGAGGGGGATTACAGTTTACTGTCAAATCCATGGCATCTGTCAAAAGACAATGTTGCCATATTTAGAAATAAAATCGATTATTTGCAACGATTGTTGGTTTTGATTAATTTAATTTTTACCTAAATACGGCAAAGCCGTTAAGGACACAGTGATTTTATCATTCTATGTTTATGTATAGTGTAGACTATAGGATCTCTGTTCTGAGGTGTTTATGATCATAATAGTTGTCTTAAGGTCGAGTAAGTTTCGTTCAAAGAAACTAAAATGGCCGTGACATCAGAAAAACTTTTCGCTATCATAGAAATATTTAAAATCAGTTTAAAAATCAGGAATCCGACTAACGTATTGAGCAATATTATAAGCGCTTCCCAAAGTCAAGACCTTATAATACTTAAGTTTTAATTTAAATAGTACCTAACCGACAAGTTGCTTTTTTTTTTCGCTGACGGGTTTTAGTTTTTAAGTCTTTTTTTATAATTTTTTTTGTTTTATACTAATCTTATATTTTAGTTTATGCTGTATTGTTTCTCAGCAAAGTTAAAGCTAAATAAGATGAAAATGTTAAGTGTACAGGACTGAAGTGTACCTACACTGTTCATCAACATCATCAACCTCTTTTACTCCACGGCTGGATAACAGTCTTGTCCTTCGATTGCACGCCACTATGGTTAGGTTATGGTACACAGGTTCATTTTTAATTAATTAATTAATCCATATTAATTAATATGGATTAATCGCATCGATTAAAATTATTAATCGATTGGATTAATCCGTAATCGATTCTATTTATTAAATTAAATTAAATTGAACAAAATTATAATGGCAACCCTAAACTTCGCCTGGAAGTGAAACTCGCATTGATAAAATGTTAAATTACTTATTTATTTGTTATGATCACGGCGTCATATTTAGAGACAGAACTTAAACGAATAATTCCTACTTAAAAAACTTATATTTTTTGATTTTCTTACAAAATGTGTCCGAGGTGGGCCATAATTGGGCATTGTCTTTTATATGTCACTTAATATGAGAAATACAATAATTATAATCCTAAAACTTAATAAAATAATTTACTTATTAAGAATGTACTCGTAAAAAAAGAAACTGATTAGTAGTCACACAATTTTAACAGTGCTGTGGGCAAAAGGAAAAAGTGCCCTTGTAATTGCCCTTTTTTTTTTTTTACGGATGGGAAATCATCAAATGACTTCTCCCGCTCTGGGTGGAGTGGGAGGGAGTGTCAGACTCTTACTGACTAAAACCCATCCATGTTCCTTCATTGCCCTTTGTGTTCCAGGGCCACGGTATCTTTTTCGAACAGTCCCGCAGCCCCGGCAGGCATCGGCCCTTGCGGGCCCCTTCCTGGTTGCTGACATCTCTTTGAAGCGCGCGTGGAACACGAACGCGCGAGATTCTCTCCCTCTCACGTCCAGCCACGTCCTTCGCTAGCATGACTGCTTCGCAGAAGGAGGTGACGGCTTCCCATTCCCTCTCGCTCCGGACCAGGGCCTGAACCAGGGCCGGGCGCGAGAGGTCGCCGCCGCCGATCGCTGCTACGAGGACACGGCGGAGCTCCGCCCAAGCGGGGCAGACCTCCACGGTGTGCACCACCGTGTCCTCCGGACGATCCTCACAATGATAGCACCCGGGCGTTTACTCCCGCCCGATTCGGTGCAGGAACCTCCCAAAACAACCGTGTCCGGTGAGGATCTGCGTCAGGCGGAAGGTGAGGGCGCCGTGGCGCCTCTCTAGCCACTCTCAAAGAGGGGACTTATCGCCACTATTGTGGCGTGCCCTGCACTGGGTTGCGACAGTCGCTGTCTCCATGTCGCCATGAGATCGCGTCGGAGGTCTGTCCGCTGAGCGGTGATTTGCCGCGGCAGCGGAGTTTCCCCCCGAAGTAGTGCCTCCGCGCGCCATTCATGCAGGCGCGCGAGGACTATCGCCTCCAGATCCCTTGGCGGCAATCTGGCTAGGAGGCTCGCCGCCTCGCGGGAGATCGTGCGGTACCCCCGGATTAGCCTTACGGCTACGACCTTTTGGGGCGCGTTCAGGTAGTGGGCGGCACGCCGCTTAATTGAACGCGCCCACACTGGGGCCCCGTAAAGGGCCATGGACCGCACGACCCCCGCGTAGAGCCTACGGCAGGAGACGTTTGGACCCCTCAGGTTGGGCAAGAGCCGCTTGAAGGCAGCCCCGGCCCGTTCCAGTTTGGGAGCCAAACGTCGGAAATGCTCAACGAAGTTCCACCGGCTGTCGAGGACGAGTCCTAGGTACTTCAAAGTCGACTCGACGCCGATGGGAACCCCTCCTACCGCCATCGGGTCCCGGGGCGGCAGTTTTGGCCTTAAGTCTGCCTACCGCCACTCTCAGGTCTACCCCAGTCACCTCCGGAACCTCGTCATCGTCGTCGCTGTGGTCCGCTTCCGGCACCGCAAGCGGCGGAGCCATAGGCGGGGGAGTATGCTCCCATCGCGAAGGGAACAGAGCGTTCACCACGTCCTCCACCAGCTCAGGCCGGAGACTCTGCGTCAGCGGGGGGGCCCAGGTGCGGAGTTTGTCCCGCACCATGTTATAAGGGCGCCCCCACGGATCTCCGTCGAGAGTCCCCAGCATCTCCTCGCGGGCCAATTGCCTTTATCAATATTTATTTGAGATCGGTGCAACACGTCTTCTTCTCCCATTCTTCTCTATTACTCGTCATCTCAGCAGTCACTTCCTTTCTAGCCATATCATCCTTCACACAGTCCATCCATCGTTCCTTCGGTCTTCCTCTAATCTTATAGCCATCCACATTAATACTCAAAACTTACCCCAAAGACACACTTTCTTGTTCTGACACTATAGCCTGAAAATGCCCACAAAAAATCATAGTATTTTTAATCACAACATTGTTTTTCAATTATGCGTTAGCTACCAAAAGTTTTTAATGAAAAATTACTGGACCAACCCGTGCGTGGGTCTGTTCGACCCTCATCAGGAATAAACTTGTCAAAATATAAGGGAAACTAGTGTTCTGTATGAAAATAGGAAAATGGACGCAAACATTGTGTTAATTTCAGAGCGAATCCTACTGTTATATGTACGTATTGTTCAAAACCTTTTGATTTATATCGTAACTAGCGAACCACTCGTGCGTCGTATGGTTTTTACGACTTGAAACATCTAGGTTTTGTTGTATATGTTACGGCTAAAAGCCAAAGTACGGTTACACTTAGTTCTAGCCGGCTAAGTAAGGTGCCACCTAGTTCTAGCCGATCACAACATCATTTACCAAGGGGCATCGTATTACCCAGTAATATCTATTTGTGGAGGTCAGATAACCAGTCACACCATGTAAAATTCTGATATTCAGCCATTACCTTCAACCCCGTGACTGCTACTGCGTAATAAACTCTGTAAATAATAATGATCAACACCTCATCAGACACCGTTGCGGACCTAAGAAGAACGAGTACGATCCGATGGGATAATTACCGAACTCCACGTGGGCGAAGCCGCGGGCATAAATTAGTTAATTTATATATTGCTATTGGTTTGGACTTTGACTAGGACTTCTTGTCAAATGTCAGGTTTGGCTAGCCTAACCTAGAAGCTTAACCTAGAGCTTCGAAGTTTAACTATAACATGTATAGACTTGTAGACTGGTTGATAAAATTGGCCTGAATTTTATACTAAAGAATTGTAGATACAGTACGGGTGTAAACGGACGGGTGCGCCAAAGTTCACCTAAATTTTCAACTCCGATAATTCGAAATCCGAAAATGTTCTTCCTAACATTTTTCATCCTAACAATCACAATTCCTTACTACTCTGTCTCTAATGTTCATAATTCCGAAGCATTCAACTTCATAATGTCAGTAGCAATAAACATCTATTACACTTTTATTTGTTTTCCTATATTTTCTCAACATAACCATCTTTTACACTATTATTCAAAGTCATATCTTTTTTGTTTAGATTTATTTGTCTAGACTTAGAAAAATTTAGACGAAAAAGTGTTATTTTTGCAAACCGTTTCTTTTCCCGATTCTATCGTATAAAACACCTAAATGTAAGGTTAAAAGTGTCTTGGTGTTTTTTGTCTCCAACTAACCGTTTGTCGTAAAAACAATGTGGAAGGGACCCATAGGTTAGGTTAGGTTAGAACTGTGACCAACTACGCGCGAGCCGAGCGAGCGTAGCGAGCGGTGCCGCGGCAGCGGCCGGCGAGCGCTACTTCGAAATTAGTCGCGAAATTTTTCTACGTATTTTTTTCATAGTGCCCCCGAGACGACACTCTGACCTGTAATTATGTTTAGGGATAAAAGCGTTATGATAAAAAACAGTAGGAGTTTAAATATATTTACATTAATGATATTATTAATTACAATTTTCGGAAACATGAGTGTTATGAACATCGCCGGTAGCACTACAAAAAGTGTGAATGAAAACTTTAGGATGAAAAATTTTAGGAAGAGTGATCATTCGGATTACAAATCGTTAGGAAGAACAATTTCGGGTAAAGAACTTTAGGTGAGCCAATATGGACCCCCGGCCTTTCACGAAGCAAAAATTATTACTGGGAACCGACTTTTTTTTTTGGGGTGAAATATCACGTTTTGCGGTAGGACTCAATGTAACGCACTCAATACATTGTGCTGGTGGATGCATTGAATGGTAGGGGTCATGGAGGTGTTTAAAGTAAAAATCTTGCAATAAAAAAATTACTTCAAAAAAAAATTGTGAAAAAGTTGGAATTATGACCCCTAATATCTCCGCAACTAGAAGATTCCCAGGTATAGAAAAATAAAATGATCGCAATGACGGGGAGAACAAGTGCCTTTGGGCTTCGTTAAGGGTCTTTTTACACCCTTTATAATTATGATCTATCATTATTCGTTGAATATTGGGTGATTTGTTTTATCAGTAGGTGCAATTGGTTTGCGGAGTATTTCTCCAGTAAAGTCGTTTTTCAGCGTAGGTGTTTGTCTGGCGTAGGCGTCAGTAGGTTCAATACCTAGAACCATTGGCAAATTATGAATTCTGACGTAGAAACACTCTATTTTATTCTATTTTACTCGTTTTATACATATTCCAAGAAAAAAATACTAAGTCCAAAATAGGCGACGAAAAATATTGGGAGAAAACCGGCATGATTTAGAAACAAAAATTCTGGGAGTGTGACATCTACCAAACCGCATTGCGGCCGCGGGATGGATTACGGCCCACACTCTGTATCCCAGCAGCGGGAACAGTGGGCATATAGGCTGATTGATCATCTGCTTAGCCTTTTCCCAACTATATTGGGGTCGGCTTCCAGTCTAACCGGATGCAGACCAGTATTTTACATGAAGCGGCTGCCTATCGGACCTCCACAACCCAGTTAGTACTGGGTAATACGATACCCCTTGGTAAGACTGGTTGTCAGACTTTTTTGGGCCACTGACTACCTAACGACTGTCAAAGATCTACAAATGACACCCGGGACCAACGGCTTAACATGCTTTCCGAGGCACGCAGAAAACTCGGTATATAATGGGTGGTCACCCATCCACAGACCAACCCAGGCAAGCACGGCTTAACTTAAAGATCGACCCGAGCGGCTGTTATTATTTAGCCACGAGCTCCTCATATAAGCTGATTATGTTGTTGTAATCAGGAATCTACGGAACTTACTGTTAAAGACAGCAAAGCTTACCCCTTATTAGGAAACCCACATTACCATAATTATTATTTACGTCACCCAATTAATTATTCTCCTAAAGCATATTAAAGCCGTTCCACACTCATGCCGTGTCAGTGTGGTCCCAGCTTTACCGTAATGATGGTATATTAAAACGTCATTTGGTTAATTAATCTCTACAAGTACGTCTAGAATTAATTGTTTAATGGTTAGATTGATTACGGCGGCTTTTGGTTAGGGTACACGCAATTTGGGGTACATAGGTGATAATTAATCAAGTATGTATGTATTACCTACCTATATTGCATTTTAAGCAAAAACATCGTCATCTTCCTGCCCTTGTCCCATTGAAAAAGAAAGAAAAGAAAGAAAAAATATTTATTTGTCGCAGGGACATGACGTGCATCATACAAAATAACAAAAAACAAATACAATAAACATAGGTAGGTACAACGCATAACAAATATTTATAATTTGAACAGGACGGGACAAAAAAAAGAAATACGTTAACATCTTGCACGTCCTGACTGCGACAAGCAGGTTACCACTCAGCATGATGCTGTACTATGGGGAGCCCACAGCACAGCGCTGGTTTTCAGTGGTCAACCGTGAAAAAAAAAAAAGAACACGTACGGAAGCCAAGACAGCATAAATATTTTTAACATTAATAGGGAAATAAAATAAATAGTACTCGGGTTATAATATAAAACAATTGTCTATAAGAATTATAATAAACACTACAAAAAAATATATAACTATGTGTGCAGGCTAAACAAAATAAACATAAATACATAATGACGACACGGTCTGTTTTTTTCTCGCTCCCACCCTCGCGTCGCTTCGCCTGCGCGCGCGCTGCTTCAAACGACTTCGTCCTACCCCACATTTCTCCCCTGCGCCTGTTAGCGCGACGACGCACCTACTAGGGGTCGCCGCAACACGATTTCTTCTTCCATTCTCCCTATTTTCAAGCAAGCAAGTAGGTAATAAATACACAGTGCTCCCGGTCATTACCTGGGCAATACAATCTGAATGGTGGTGAGAACTACGCCAAATTTTATCTAAAAAGTATTTTTATCAAATACTCTAAATGCTGCATGCTGAGCACGAGGTCCTGGGTTCAATTGCCAGGTCGAACCTAAATCGGTCCATAATTGACGAAAATATCAATGAATATACATTAAAAAATACAGCCGAACGTAGAACCTCCTTTTTTGAGATCGGCTAAAAACACATATCCAACTATACCCCTACTCCACCAAAACAAACCAAAGATTTGCCTCACACAATCACAAGCAGGTCCCTAACCCTCCCCTGCGAATTAAATTAACACAATCTGCTGAAATCACATCATGATTAAACAATACACATAAAACAGATACCAACCCTCCGCCGCGGTCGGGGGTAGACAATGCCCAACCCTCTCTCTACAAATGGGGAACATTATATTGTAATACATATTATAATGTAAAATTTACATAGATGACTTTGTGTCTGTTATGTGTAAGTAGCAATAAAAACTACTATTAAATCAGACAGTGTTTTGTCTCAAGAAATCAATTATATATATATATATATTCACAGACCAATTGCGAATGGAAAAATTGTGAAAAGTGTTTTTGTTTTAATATTTTATTCAGTCAACTTTACTCGTAGCTCTAGCTGAATATAGGACAGCTGTTAGTTTGAGTGACGCTTCTCGTCGAAAAACGGTTGTAAACTGTAAATAATAGTTGTATATAATAAAAACTAGTTTATGCCCGCGGCTTGGCCCGCGTGGTGTTCGGTACTGTCCCACGGGATCGTTGTAACGGGATAAAAAGAATCCTATGTGTTATCCCAGGCTATAAACTATCTTTGTACTAAATTTCATCCAAATCCTTTCAGAAGTTTTTGCATGAAAGAGTAACAAACATCCATCCATTTATCCATCCATCCATCCTCACTAACTTCCGCATTTATTGAGTAGGATTTTTAAATTACAAACAAACACTTCAATTTTATTTATTTGTAAAGCTATACAGGTTGTAAACAGACCCTTCACGAAGCCGTTAACCAAGCATTCTGTACATCAAACTAAGTAACTTTACGCAAAAAAAATTGCTGGGAAACTACTTTTTTTTTTAAGGCGAAAAATCACGTTTTACGGTAAAACTCAATGTTACGAACTCAAAACGTAGTGCTGTTAGATGCTTTGAATAGTAAACGGGTCTTGGAGTTAATTAAAGTAAAGTTAAAATCTTAAAAAGTGGTTTTAAAAAAAAAAACTTGAGAAAAAGTTGGAACTTTGACCCCCAATATCTCGGTAACTAGAAGGTTCCCAGGTATGGTCTAGAACAAAAAAATGCTCGCAATGATAGGGAGAACAAGTGCCTTTCGGCTTCGTTACGGGTCTTTTTACACCCTTTACAGATTTCACCAGTTATGTTTAAGCCCCACGTAATAGAACCATCACAAATCCAGACTCTAGGTGTTACTGTGATACCTGATGAAATAACCCAACAGCACTTTGCCCGACTTGGGAATCGAACCCAGGAACTCCAGCTCAACAGTAGCGCTTGTGACTATTACGACACAATCTCTTATTCTTTATTATGGTTATATTTATGTTACGATGTAGATTTATCTCGGTAATCTGTACCGCTGTTTAGCTTTTTTATCACTGTATCGTTTTAATTTATTGTCTTTGTTTCGGTAGAAAGGGTTTATGTTTATAAATGGCATTGTTGCCCAAATATCGTTGAATTTACGATACAATCTACTAATTTTGGGACCAAATTGAACATGAGTGTTTATTTTAACGGATTTAAAATGGAGAAGTGACTTGTATTGCAAATTGATAATAACATAACATTACGCCTGTGATCCCTGAAGGGTTAGGCAAAGGTGTACCTAATACTACACCCACATTTCGCTACTTATGTTTAAGTCACATTTAATAGGAGGGGGGGGCTTATTACCATCAACAGGGCACAAATCCAGACTCCGTGGCTGCTAATGAGAAATTTCTGATTAAAAAACCCATACACTTTTGCCGACCCGGGAATCGAAGCCATGACCTCATGCTCAGCAGTCGCGCTTGCGACCACTCTAAAGATGCAAATTGAAATTGTTTGCCATTAAATGGAAAATAAATTTGATTTTTATACCTATCTGATATGTTCAATTGTTCATCTCTCATGATCAACTTAATGTAAAAATCTTAGGTAAATGATAACTCTGATTACACGTACACACCGTGACTTTTTAGTCGTCTTACAACGGCAGCCCACTTCATGTATTCAATGACTACTAAGCATTCATAAAAAAAATAGGTATTTATGAGATTTTAATAATTTAAAAATTAAAATATTATTCAATATTATGACGCATGACGTAGTTAAAACACCCTGTTGTGAGCGATAATAATCTACTGGATTCGAGAGCTGGGAAGGTATATTCTCCCGTTCGACACGTAAACATCATTAACAGGATGTTCCATAATTTTTTCTAACGTTTATTTATTTTTCTTTGTACCTATTACGGTAGTAGGTAAAAAAAAAAACGCACATAGAACTATTTTATGTCGGGCACATTGAGTGGACCACCTTGGTAAGACGACTAAAAAGTCATGGTGTATATTTTTATCTGCATTGGAAAATTGTATAATGTTATGTTGCGTGGTAAAAATATCAAACACATAAATAATGGACCCAACAATGTTTGCAATTTAATCGAGAGCAAACAATAAAAGAAAACAATACCCCATTGTTAACATTATTACATTCCAAACGTTTTGAGATCAGAGACTACATTCGATAAAGAAATAATTAACACAAAATCAAAGCGAGTAAATTAAATTAAGTAAAGTTAAAATTAAATACATATTTCTTACTAGTTTTTACCCGCGGCATTTAGAAGTTGAGAATCAATTCGTGTTGTACTCTGCTTGCAATAATCCAATCATGATTAGAAAGACACGTGGCGCCATCTATTATCATAAGAACGTTATTGTTATTTTCCTCGGTAACAGTACTTTTTTCGGGGTAAAAGGTATCCTATGTCCGTTTCTGACCCTATGCAAAATTTCAGGATGATCGCTTCAGTAGCTTAGGCGTGAAAAGGTAACAAACAAAGTTACTTTCGCATTTATAATATTAGTAAGGATAAGGATTTAGAGAACATTTCCGTTATGATTAATAAGGCAGGTACCTGATAATATTAAGGTGGAAGCGCCAGGGTATGCCGAGTAATTCAATTTTTGTTAAGTATATTGTAATTTACCCGTCAGTGTCAAGCTGTATGTTCATTAAATCCCATTATATGACTTTTTGATGAAATAGTCATTCAATGCGATTAAATGAACGTAGACGGTTGTATTGATGATTACAATTTTTGTAATTCTGTAAATACATACGTGTAAGGCTGCCTGTTCATTGAAGCGGAGCGAGGCTTTGTAGCGGAGTAACTGATAAATATTAACCAATAGGATTGCATACTGGAGCGGAGCGGAAATTTCATGCAATCCGATTGGTTAATATTTCTGCGTTTGTCCGCTCCTCAGCCTCGCTCCGCTTCAATGGACAGGCTGCCTTACGGTCGTGAATCATATTTAACATACAATCAGACACTGACCTGCAAATTGCACAAAACGTAAGAGAATTTGAATTTCGCGGGATACTCTGGCGCTTCCACCTTAAGGACTATAGTTGCTGCCAGTTAAGATGGCAATGGCGGTCTTTGACCCACCTACATTTATTAAAGTTCTTAACTTTGAAATCCACAAATAAGCCAGTTCATGTCTCCCGCTTGGGCGGAGCTCCGCCGTGTCCTCGTAACGGCGATAGGCGGCGGCGACCTCTCGCGCCCGGCCCTGGTTCAGGCCATGGTCCGGAGCGAGAGGGAATGGGAAGCCGTGACCTCCTTCTGCGAAGCAGTCATGCTAGCGAAGGAGGTGGCGGGACGTGAGAGGGAGAGAATCTCACGTCCCAGCCGCCGCGGGCGACGCACCGGGCGTCGGGGGCCACGTGGTGGCTCCCGGCCACCGTAGGCGCGGGCCTGTGCGGTGATTAATGGGTTAGCTCACCGTCCGTCCGTTTTATGACGACAGGCCGTGTCGACGGCGCGTTCGTGTTCCACGCGCGCCTCAAAGAGATGTCAGCAACCAGGAAGGGGCCCGCAAGGGCCGATGCCTGCCGGGGCTGCGGGACTGTTCGAAAGAGATACCGTGGCCCTGGAACACAAAGGGCAATGAAGGAACATGGATGGGTTTTTGTCAGTAAGAGTCTGACACTCCCTCCCACTCCACCCAGAGCGGGAGAAGTCATTTGATGATTTCCCATCCGTAAAAAAAAAAAAAAAAAGCCAGTTCATGTCTTGAATCGTCATCTATCGTTATCTATCATCTATCGTCATTATGGAAAGAGCAATGACCGCTATTGCCATCTTAACTGGCAGCCACTATAGTTGTGCATGCATCCATCACGCAGCTAAAAATGTGTGGCATTCATCAGCACACATTTTTAGCTGCATTTCATTGAACCGTGATTTGTTTCAGTGGTCAAGGCTGCGTCAGTCAGTGAGTTGCAGAATGTTAAGAAATAGAGAACTGTAAGCCATACAAATGTTTATTCCTATGCGGGGAATGAATCCGCGACCTCGAGCACAGAAGGCGCACACTGCGTCATTTCTGTAGTTAGGTATACATTTACATACGGCACGGCTACCAAGAAGCGCCTTGTCCATCCATAATGATACTGGACTAGGTAACATAACATCACGCTTGTAGACCCCAATGGGTTAGGCAGAGGTACACCTCTGCCATTTCACCAGTCACGTGTAAGTCCCATGGAATAGCGGGGGGGGGGGAGTCTATTGTCATCAACCGGGAACAAAACCGGAACCAACCAACCCAATATCACATTGGCCGACCCGGGATCTGAATGTCGGACCTCATGCTCAGCTGACGCGCTTGCGACCACTCGACCAACGAGGCGCTCTTGTGACTAGGTATCCATTATAATATTATAGCTTACCTTTTCGCGCCTGAAGCTCTGAATTGATCGTTATGAAAGAAAGATAGTTAGCCTGGTACCTACTCTTCGTCCTAGATCATCCTCATCATCATTCTCCTGACATTATAAATTTATTTGGCGTCGGTACTGCATGTCTTCTTCTTCCATACTTCTTTATTACTCGTCATCTCAGCAATCACCTCCTTTCTAGCTTATCATCCTTCACACAGTCCATGCATCGTTTCTTTGGTCTTCCTCTACTCTGTCAGCCTCTTCATCCTACATATAAAGGATGTAAAAAGACCCTTAACGAAGCCGAAAGGCACTTGTTCTTCTAGTTATTGTGATAATTTTTTTGTTCTGGACCATACCTGGGAACCTTCTAGTTACGGAGATATTGGGGGTCAAAGTTCCAATTTTTTCACACGTTTTTTTTTAAATACTATTTTTTCAGGTTCTAACTTTACTCCAATTACCTCCATGGTCCGTTTACTATTCAAAGCATCCATCAGCAATAAGTTTTGAGCGCATTATATTGAGTTTTACCGAAAAATCTGATTTTTGACCCAAAAAAAAAAATTTCGTTTCCCAGCAAAAATTTTTGCGTAAAGTTACTTAGTTTGATGTACAGAATGCTTGGTTGACGGCTAGGTGAAGGGTCTGTTTACACCCCGTATATATTTTTATATAAGGCTTTTTATCATGGCTTTCCAATTTTGTGTACAATTTGCCTTCTCCGACCAATCCGTTAAGAATAAGTCCGGATCGTTACGCCAGCATTTCTTGGGCCTGCCTCGGTTACGACGGCCGTCATCAGGCCACTGTGTGACCATCTTCGCCCATCTGTCCGGCTTCATCCTAGAAACTTGACCCGCCCAGTCCCATTTCAACCTCGCAGACTTATCGCCAACATCGGCGATGCCTTAGCATTCGAACAGAGAGTCTAATATTTAGAATGCTACTTTCCATCGTTCTTTGGCAAACATTGAGTTTGGACTTCTGAGCTTCAGTCAAAAACCCAGTCTGAGCGCCATAGGTTAGGATAGGCAGGATACACATGACGATGAGCTTGCGCTTCAGTGCAAAACCACCCTTCACCAGTAGCTACTGGTCCTACATATTAATAGATTATAAAAAAATGGTTAACCAAAGAATGAGCTTGAGTTAAGCCATCACTCATGTATCTTGTTAAGTTACTTTTGAACTCGTAACTTAAATATTTATTTTAATTTCACAATCATTATGTAAAACAAAAGAAAATCAAAAGGTGATGGCGTGTGCCCTGAAGCAGCTAACACTGAAAACAATAGAACCCTCATTAGAAAGTGTTTGCGTGAAGGGAGGATGCACAACAATAGTAGACAACTACACTCCCTTAGCTTTTCTTTAGCTCGAGTCATTCAACTGAAAGTGTTGACAGACGTCTGCAAGGGACGAAAAGAAATACAAAAAAGATTAAAACTTTTGAATTTTTCAGTGAAGACTTCAGTGTTTATTTTGAGGGGTAGTTGCATATGGTGAAATTGTGATCATGAGGGCCTCGACAAAGTGACTCTATCGTTGGTAAAATCTAAATGTATGGGATTGAAATTGAAAAGCCCGTTCCTTCCATGCTGCTGAAGGTCATTATAGAAACACGAAATGCTTTAAAAGCGACGAGCCACTTTGTACAGTCCCGCTGGTCTGCCCTCAACTTAAAGATGAGTAGATGAAAGTGTCACAATGTAACTGAAATTAACTGTGGGTGCTACTGGGTCTATCTATCAGGAATTTCTCAGTATCAGCCGCGGAGTCTGGATTTGTGCCCGGTTGATGGCAATAAGCTCGCCCTCTATTAGAAGTGACTTAAAAAACATAACTGGTGAAATGTGGGTTTCTATTATCCGTGTGTGGGTGTACTTTTAGGTTCACCTCTGCCTAAACCTTTGCAGATTACAGGCGCGATCTTATGTTATGTTGTAACTGAATTATTGAGCTTCTAAGAAAACTTCCGCATTAAAAACCCGCAGACGTTATACAAACAAGAAACGAACCACTAAAAAAATCATTGCCTGCAAATTCTAACATTTATGTAAGTGATGCTGAATGAAAAACCACTAAAAGCGTGCCCGCTGGCTCCATCATAAACTTGAAAGGCGCAAAGGGGTCGACTGCAGTGCGTGCAGGCTACAGGTGGGGGGTGAAATGCTCCCCTTCATCTCGTTTCATCCCAGTGCCGATCGGACCGCGGTCGGGTTCGCACGCGTACGTGCGCTGCGCCGTCGCGAAAAACACGCGTAGTTGACATCAACGTCTCGAGTTCGCGATCAAAGTGTAATATTCGAAAATAAAATAAAAGTTGGGTTTAAAATTTTAAAGGTTTTGTCTGTGATCAGTTTAGTGTTGTGAAATAGTTTCAAATGTTTATTAAAGTGAGGTAACAGGAATGGATGGAGAGAATCGTATCATTTTGAACGTTGGCGGTATAAGGTGGGTAGTTGTGATTTAACTTTTATTTTATGGTAGAGTTATGAAAAAAGGCATCTTATTTCTTAGATATTATATTATATTTTACTGAAACGTAGGTGTCTTAATAAAGAATAGTCGTCGCGAGTTAGAAAGCAAAATATCAGGTATGATGTGTTAATTTTTCAGGTCCTAATATTACCTAAAAAAACAAATGAATGAGAATATTTTCAGGCATTTATGCATCGAGATTTGAAACTTGGTCTCTATCACAAAAGATACAAAGGTATTAAAATTCACTACATATTATGTTGATGAGACAATAGCTTCAGTGTTCCTGAAATGGTGACCCAGAAGCATTTTTATAGGAATTTAATTAAATACCGATATGACATTTTTGTGGGTCGGTATTCGAAAAGGTTTTTCCACTGTAGTGTTATGAATGAATTTAACGAATTTGCTGGAAAATTTTAACTTATATTCTAGTGGGTTTTATCTCCCTTTTTGAGGTACATTTCCAGTTAAAATTCAAGGTAACTTAAAGTGTTTTTATCACTGAAACTACTAACGCTAACGTCATTAAAAAGAGACATGTTCTAGAACCAAAGCGTGTCTTTAAAAAATAACTATGAGGAACCAGCCAGTTCTTCTCCAGAGGAAACGACCAATTGGAATCGTGGAACTAGCTTCTGATATTTCTTAAGTGCCCATGTAGGTTTCAATATACAAAAAAAAAACCGATCGATCGAACGACGAAATTTATGCTCTTCAAGTATTTAACGAAGTATCCTACCGACTGCGCCATGTAAAACTTGTATGTCACTTAAACACCAGCTCAGGATAACTACGAATCATTTATTCTCCTACATCTTGTTAGCTTGTCACATCTTGTTACCTCTCTACCTTCAGTTACAATTGTAATTTTATAACTTGCAATTACGACAGAAATAAAATATAGGATTTGAGCCCTTAAGTTATTTTTTTATTTAAAATCAACAAATGTACAATGTGAGTTAGGTACTGTAAATCTATGCTACTATAATAAAGAGTTAACATTTGTTTGTAAGTTTGTAGAAAGAAAAAATATTTATTTGTCGCAGGGACATGACGTGCATGCAAACAAAATAATTTAACAAAATCATAAGCACAACAAATATTATAAATACAACAGGATAAAAACAAAGAAAAAAATAGTTAACAGCTTGCACGTCGTGACTGCGACAAGCAGGTTACCACTCAGCATGATGCTGTGGGGGACCCACAGCTGGTTCAATCTCCGGAACGAATGATCCAATTCTAATAATTCTTACACTCGAAGAAAGCTACATTATTTGTGGGTGCTATAAGCTATAAATTAAATTTATATCATGCATATTAACTGAGCTATCACAATTTTTGCGGACGAAGTCGCGGGCGAAGTGCTAGTATTACTATATATTAGAAGTAGGCTAACGTAGAGACGCCAGCACATCAATCTACTACAATCTGTCAAATATCTTTGATAGATTTTCAACTTTATCACTAAAGCATTAGGTTGAAGGTTGATTGGGAAAATTTGACAGTTTCGGGTAGCTTGCACACAGATAACATAGGGCAAAGATACAGTGTAGACACAATATCTTATATAAAGGGTGTAAATAGACCCTTAACGAAGCCGAAAGGGACTTGTTCTCCCCGCTATTGTGATCATTTTTTTTTTGTTCTAGACCATACCTGGGAACCTTCTAGTTACGGATTTATTGGAGGTCAAAGTTCCAATTTTTTCACAAGTTTTTTTTTAAATACTACTTTTTAAGGTTTCATCTTTACTTTAATTACCTTCATGACACGTTTACTATCCAAAGCATCCATTAGTACCAAGTTTTGAGTGCGTAACATTGAGTCTTACCGTAAAACGTGATTTTTCACCCCAAAAAAAAAAACTCGTTTCCCAGCAATAATTTTTGTATAGGGTTACTTAGTTTGATGTACAGAATGCTTGGTTAACGGCTTCGTGAAGGGTCTGTTTACACCCTGTATAGTAGTTATACTTACAATGGCCTAGCTCTCCCTAAAGATAACAGAACATTACCTAAGGCAATAGTTCCCTACAATAGCAGAAAACATCTTTCTCTACTTATGTAAGGAACAATACATTAGTTAATTGTTTCATTCCAACACGAAGATATGAATTGTGAGGGTAATCTTCCAAATGGTCCAGCTGAGCCTCGAATCTTTCTAATAAAGAATAATGGGTAACGTCCGTAACCTACTTAATAGCACCTGGTGTTAATTACACTTTAGTTCTTTATTATTAATTTTTGTTTATCTCAAACCAAACTGGCACTGTGTCATATTTTAAAAGGTAAAGTTTGTATGTATGTGGTAATCTTCAGAACTACTGATTCGAAAATTCCGAAAATTATTGCACTAATGGGAAGCCACGTAATCTCCGAGGTTTATAAGCTATATTTAAAGAGTTTGAAATAATTTCCAAACAAAACGCGAGCCAAGGCGCGGGCAAAAACACGTCTGAAATAAAGGAACATGTCTGAGGTATGACAAGTATCGTTTGAAGTACAAGATACATAGTACAGGGCTGAAATTGCATTGTATTATTTTTTATTTCTAAAACGACTTTTAAAAGCTTAAATTTTTCTTTCTTTCTTCACCATTTTTGGTGAAAAAAAAAAATTATTTGTCGCAAGAACATGACGTGCATACAATTTAATAACAAACAATAATATACAATAAACATACAAAACAACAAATATATAAGAACACAACAGGATGAAATAGTTATTGAATGGGGTTACATGAGCTTAGAGGGTTGTATTCATGATTTTAATGATTATAATTCTGTAACTACTTACGTGTTACTTGCGCGACACATTTTTATCAACATACAATCTGACATCAAAAAAGTTGACAGCTTGCACGTCGTGACTGTGACAAGAAGGTTCCCACTCGGCATGATGCTATGCTATGGGAGCACAGCGCTGGTTTTCAGTGGTCATCCGAGGAAAATGCGTACGCATGCCAAGACACTCTACAAAGAATATAAAAGCGGTACCTTATGTCAAGGCCAATTTTTGACTTACCTATTACGTTATCGCTAAAATAGAAATTTTGCTATCAAAACCATTTTCAGTAGTAAGACCTTGACCCAACTAACCGATAACCCCGCTGACCCAGGTAACATTTTTAGCGGTCGCTTGCAGTGCGGGTTTTTGGTTCTCGGACAAGTCGATTTCCTCACTACGTTTTCTTTTACCGCTTCGAGAGCAGTAGTGATGTAATTTTCACAAAGCAGCAAGCACAAGTAATTCAGGGTCTTTACTACCTGGACCATCACTGCTCTGACAAGTCGTCATCTGCCTAGCCTTTTCAGTCTAAGCTGAGGCATCTGAATATCAGTATTTTACATGGACCGACTACCTATCTGACCTCCACAACCCAGTTAGTACTGAGTAATAAGATAACCCTTGGTAAGACACGTTGTCAGACTTTGGACCACTGACTACTTTGCCAAAGATCTATAAATGACAGCCGGGACCAACGGCTTAATGTGCTTTTTTTTGTAGATAGGCAGTCGTCCTATCTGACCTCTAAAACCCACTGCTCTGACATAATATATATTGACATTGGGATTCTTAATTCAAAACAAGATCCACATTGAGGGATCATTCTTTAATGAAACCCAAATCTTGAGGATAATCCAAATAGACTAGTAAGATATGTTTGTTCAGGTCATACCCTCATATTTCATGATTAGCAAGGCAAATACGCAGAATCCCGTAAGGAATGGAGTTAAAACATTTGCTTTTGTAGGAAGTTAAATTAATTTACGTAATTTATGTCGGCGTTCTTTTTGGTTTGCTGCTCTGTGAGAAAAATGTGGTAATTTGGGTAGATGATGTTTGTAAACTCTTTACGCACTGAAAACGGGATATTTACCATGCTTACTATTTATTTTAAGGCGATATATTGAAAAAAATGTGGTTTTTCTATTTTATGTAACTAATTAAGTATGTGCAATAGGGATTTAACATTTTGGTATATGCTTTTTGACTCTTTGGTCTAGTATCGTGTAAATGGAATACACGATTCAGCGAATTTTCCTCGATACAAAAAAATTGCAAAGTTATATCTATTTTTTTACTTTTTTCGTTATCGAGGCGTAACAGTTAAGTATTATTCAATGGAATTTACTTTAAAACATAGTGAATTATCATATCAAAGTTTACTGAAAGTAGTTTTAAATTTAATTAATTTGTTTTGTTAAAAAGGAGTAAATTCGTTTTGGCACATACGTCGTTTTATTTCGAGCGCACGCACATTATAGCCATCTCTTGTTTTACGTTTCAAAGGTAATTGCATCACTTTCACTCGCTTAGAAGATCAGTCGCCCGGTGGGCTTCACCGACGACGAACCTATGACCCTTTTTTGCAGATCGGTGCTATCGGATTTTTGTGATTTTAATAATTGTTTATTTATTGCAATCGTAAGCAATCGAGCGGTTAGTAAGTTTCCTATAATTGTTTATCTAATGAAAAAGGCTAAAATGTATTTATAATTCATTTTAGGCTAGAAATATGTAAACAATATATCGATAATACGTCAAGTAAGTTACTATGACAACGTGGGACAGACTAAGAGTACAAAAAGGAATGGAGTCGCATTTGAATTGCGAAAAAATGTGAGTTTAGTCGAAATAATTTTTTGATCTTTATTGAGGTATGGATTATTGTGTGTGATTTAATATAATAGTTTGTTTTAGTTTTGAATTTATTTTTCAACTAGATTAGATATTTTTTTTGCGATTTTTAAAATTCGTAGAACAAAAGTTTTCAAAAATAAATCTGAAAATATTGAAGTTCTGCAACAGGAAAACTATACCGAAAAAATCTACGAAACTGAATTAGATTTCAGTACTTTTTAATTAAAATATTTAAAAAAAATATGGTAATAAGGATTCAAAAATTAGCCTAGATACAGGGTTTTAAAATCGAGCATTGTTGGTCCTGAAGTCGGACTGACATGGTGGCGTTTTTGTACAGACACTTCAACACCTCGATGTTCCGGTTGTCGATTTGGCACCGTTGGAGAGACTGCAGTACAGTCCAAGTCTCAATCGAATCGAAGGCTTATTCGTAGTCCACGAAAGCTAAACAGAGAGGCAGGTTTAAATACTCTTCGGTCTTCTGTATAATCTGCCGTAAGGTATGTATGTGGTCTATATGCTAAAGCCTTTTTGGAATACGGCTTGTTTGGGAGGCTGAAAATTTTCAAATCTGCGCACGAGATGATTCGTGATGACTCTTGAAAACAACATGTAGACATGGCTTAAAAGTGAGATCGGTCTATAATTCTTCAGCTGGGCATTGTCGCCCTTCTTGAAGAAGAGTGCCACCACACCCCTGCACCATGCCTGTGGCGTTTTCTCCTCGAGTATAACGGAATCAAACAGCTTCTGAAGGGCCTTAAGTACCGGTTTTCCTCCCACCTTCAGGAGTTCGGCCGTAATTCCGTCATCACCCGGTGCCTTGTTGTATTTAAGCTGTTTCAGAGCCATCCTAATCTCGAACAGACTGACTTCCGGGATGTCTTCGGTCAATGTATGATGTGTATATTTTTTATGTCTTCTTTAGGTCTAACTTCGAGAAAGAGGCCAATCGTCGAATCCGATTCGGGAAGCTGCGCGGTATCTTCTTGACCAACTTATCGCAGTGTCTCAAGACGAAAGTCAATGATCAAAGTGTGTGGCCAGTGATTACACGATTATACGGGACCGAAACGTGTTCGCTCACAATGGGTCTCATCAGAAGGCTTAAAGCGGTTCGCGGTTGCCACTCCAGAACTCTTTGGGTGACTACCCAAAGAGTTCTGGAGTGGCAACCGCGAACCGGAAGAAGTTACGTTGGAAGGCCTCTCTCTGGGTACACAGATGACCTAATGAAGGTTGCAGGGATCCGGTGTATACCGGATGTATGTTTGGATATTTTTTATTCAGTTATCAACGGCAAAAAAATAAATATTGGTAACAAGATTTGCAATTCTGGGAAAGGGACATACCAGGGGACTGTGTTTTGAGGTTCATTTATTCAAATATTACAATATTAAATGAATAAATAAGCTGTGGCTTGTCAAGAATACCTAATACTATATCGGTATTGATACAAAAAAAAACTGAGAAATATTAAGATTTGTTCCGTAAAATTAGCTTGGGACAGCTATTTTCTATTTAGTGAAGAATTGCCCTTATAACAGTGAAATAATCATTAAAATCGGTTTAGTAGTTTACGAAAAAATTGCGTACAAATATTATTCTACATACAAAAAGACGAGTTTTTTATAGTAGGTTAATAGTAATTATTTAAAAAAAAAATATTCTTAGTACATGTACCACGTTTTTATTATAAGAACACAATTAGACGAAAATAAATAAACACTTGTTATATGCCTTCACTACCAAATTAATTTTTATTACATGGTGTACTAAATAAAAAAAATGTTGTCAATTAAATATTTGTATTATTTGTCTACTCCATACCTCCTGTGTGCTAATATTTCAAAAATTCCACGAAGCACGAACGGGATCGCACGAAGTGCGTACTCGGTATGTGATCATCAAAGTGAAGGGGCCAGATCTCCAATTTCGATCATAAATATATATATATAAAAAAATAATACGATTAATCTTCTATTTCCTACCTTTGCAATAAATTTAGCTACCTCATCATATACATAATATTTTACCAAAAAGCTTGGTCCCTCCATCATGATATCAAGATAGAGGGACCAAACTGATAGACTACTCCCTGGAATGTTCTACCTACTTGAATGTTATAATACCTTTATTCTACCTTAATATTATAGATTTTAGCTGCCCGAAAAAGATATCGTTTTAAAGATATCGATTACATAAGTTGGTACCTCCAAATTGACGAATCAATTGTTTACTGTAACAGGGAAAGGGGCGGTTTACTTTAGATTTTCGAAGGATAAATATTTAATACCTATTAACTACCTTCAAATCATGCAAAATTTCTTACGTTAAAGTTTATTTTTTAAGAGCCAAAAAAATTAAAGAAATAAGTAGGTACAACGTACAAATTTTAATCGTAGTAGCATTGTAGCACCTTCATTAATGCTACTACGATTAATTTTTTAAATAATAAAATAAACTGCCCATTTACCTGTTGCACCAAACAATTGAATCGTCAATTTGGAGGGACCAACTTACATAATCGATATCTTTAAAACGATATATGTTTCGGGCAGCCAAAATCAATAATATTAAGGTAGAATGAAGGTATTGTAACACTAAGTAGGTAGAAAATTCCAGGGAGTAGTCTATTAGTTTGGTCTCTCCATCTTGATATCATGATGGAGGGACCAAGCATTTCGTTAAAATATTAAGTAAATGATGAGGTAGCAAAAATTATAGCAAAGGTAGGAAATAGTAGATTAATGGTATAATTTTTTATATACAGGGTGTTTGGTAGATGGGTGCAAAGCCTGAAGGGGGTGATAACTTAGACCATTTAGAACTTATTAAGCTAAACTTGTCTTAGACGAAGTCTGTTCCTTGTATTTTTTTTTGAAACTCTAAGGTTTTTAACAATAATATCCATTTTTTTTCAATTAATTGTTAATAGTGTCCAGTAAAAGCTGCTATGTTATTATTTTTTATTTATGTAATGTGTGATTACTTAAACAAAATAATTCCCAAGCATCTGTGCCATCAGAGAAACATTCTACGCCATACTCAAGTTTAAGAAACTTTTAAAAATCAAGGATATGTTTTGTTTACGGCATAATAAAAAAATAAGAAAAATAGCCTCAGTTGTTCAAACCTTTTTAAAAACATGCTTGGTTATTGCCCTTTCTTTTGAGGTACTATTTACGCAGATATCTCATCAACTCTTGGAATTAGGATGTACAAAGCAAATTGAGGTCGAATATTTAATTTTTGAACAGACCAAAATAATGCAACATTTTTGTTAAAATAATTTATTGTTCATGTTCAAAATGTTGACCGCGGTTTCTTATACAAGCGCGTGCCCGTCTTCTCACTTCTGTAGTCGTGATTTTTAATTTCATCTCCTGCTTCATGACTTAAAAAGCCGTTTGATTCTTTCTATTAATTCTTCTCTAGTTGAATTTTCAACGTGCGTGTAGACGAGCTCCTTGGCCCGTCCCCAAACGAAAAAATCCACAGGAGTTAAATCGGGTGATTGAGGTGGCCAAGGGATGGGCCCGTCTCTGTCAATCCAGCTCTCTGGGAAACAGTTATTTAAATGTTCTCTCACGTTTAGGATCCAGTGTGCTGGACGACTATCTTGTTGAAAAATCATTGGTCTTCTCATTGCCAATATTGGTATTTCCGTCTCGTTCAGAAGCTCTGGGAGATAGTTTTGAAGGAATTCCAGGTAATTTTCTCCATTTAAACTATCTGGCAGGAAGTGGGGACCAATCAACGTTCGGCAGCCCTAAACGTGAGAGAACATTTAAATAATTGTTTCCCAGAGAGCTGGATTGGTAGAGACGGGCCCATCCCTGGCCATCCCAGTTCTAAATGTTGCATTATTTTGGTATGTGTAAAAATTAAATATTCGACCTCAATTTGCTTTGTACATCCTAATTCCAAGAGTTGATGAGATATCTGCGTAAATAGTACCTCAAAAGAAAGGGCAAGAACCAAGCATGTTTTTAAAAAGGTTTGAACAACTGAGGCTATTTTTCTTATTTTTTTATTATGCCGTAAACAAAACATATCCTTGATTTTTAAAAGTTTCTTAAACTTGAATATGGCGTAGAATGTTTCTCTGATGACACAGATGCTTGGGAATTATTTTGTTTGAGTAATCACACATTACATAAATAAAAAATAATAACATAGCAGCTTTTACTGGACACTATTAACCATTAATTGAAAAAAAATGGATATTATTGTTAAAAACCTTAGAGTTTCAAAAAAAAATACAAGGAGCAGACTTCGTCTAAGACAAGTTTAGCTTAATAAGTTCTAAATGGTCTAAGTTATCACCCCCTTCAGGCTTTGCACCCATCTACCAAACACCCTGTATATATTTATGATCGAAATTGGAGACGTGGTCCCTTCATCTTGACGATCACCTTGGTGTTCCCGATGCCACCGCGCCGTCGACCGCGTACATTGCATTCGCCGCTCCCCGCGTGGGGGGCTAAGCCACGCCCATCGAGCTACGATTTATTTTCAACGTAGGGCCTTAAACAAATTTTTCTCGCGTTTTTGTTTAAATTATATTCATTAGAAGTCGTAAATGTCTATCAAGGAAATCGTTATGACGGTCTCTTAGGTGTAGTGGTCGCAAGCCCTACAGATGAGTAGGAGGTCCTGGGTTCGATTCTCTTGTCGGGCAAAGTGTTATTGGGTTTTTCCATCAGGAATCTCTCAGTTACAGTCTGGACTCTGGATTTGTGTCTGGTTGATGGCGATAGGCTCGCCCTTAATTACATGGGACTTAAAACATTACCGGCGAAGTGTGGTTATACTCGTACTCTACTGGCTAACCGTTTTAGGAACAGGCGTGATCTAATGTATGTGTGTAGACAAATATTGTAGGATATGTTAATATAGAGCCACCAAGTTGAAGGATGATGATGAAATATGAATACTGTGCCCTGCTAGAGAGGAAGTATAGAGTTTGTCTGGGAAAATACCTATTGCTATATCAATTCCTGGATTCAATGAGCATAACTGTGTCCTAATTGGAAGAGTATGAGTTGGACATGCAAATTTTCATCGATAAATAAAGGGTGTAAAAATACCCCTTTCGAAGCTGAAAGGTACTTGTTCTCCCCGTCATTGCGATATTTTTTTTGTTCTAGCCCATACTGGGAACCTTCTAGTTACGGAGATATTTATATTACACAAGTTTTTAAAAAAATACTAGTTTTTAAAGTAATAACCTTACTTGAATTATCTCCATGACCCGTTCACTAATCAAAGCATCCATCAGCACAATGTTTTGAGTGTGCTACATTGAGTTTTACCGTAAAACGTGATTTTTCAGCCCAAAAAAAACTCGTTACCCAGCAATAATTTTTGCGTAGGGTTACTAATTTGATGTACATAATGCTTGGTTGACGGCTTCGTGAAGGGTCCGTTTACACCCTGTATAGGTACCTGTATTACTTTGTAGTACATGGGCGACCGAGCCCTTCTCGGGTGAAAATAGAGAAAACAAATTGTCCCAGATATGAGACCTAGCTAGATCTATTTTTCGTCCTCGTAAACCTCTGTACTGCTACTTTAATCGAAATCGTTAGAGCCGTTTTCGAGAACGTGATTACAAATATTGCTCATTTAATAGTGTAGGATAGATTGGATCTGTCACACACACATAGGCATAGCAGATATTACAAATTCTATTACACAGGCGAAGATTACCGTTAAACATTAGATGAAACTAATCTAATTCACTAAGAAATAATGATATTTCCCACGAAGATTCTCTTATGTATCTATCTACAGACATCTACGTATTTAGCCTTCCAATCAAGGATTAGCAAATTTAAACAGAGCCAATTGGCATCTCCCAACTAAAAGCAATTCTATATTATTTGGCGAAGCGTAACTCAAAGATATGTAAACATTTTGGACCCGAGACCTCAATTTGTTTCTCAATAATGGAGGCTGTTTATCCATCGTACTCCTGAACGAACCCATTTCTCACAGTTTGGGTTAGCAGAATGGGCGGTTCGAAAAATAATCTGTCCGTGTGTTTTTTTCTTTCATTTTGTTTATATATTGAGTCGGGGGAATTAAACCAATTGACCACCAACTTTAATTGTCACATAAGGACTAAGCGAGTAAGGACTTCAATATTCTTTGTAAAGAGTTCTCATTTGACCTATTTACCACCAAAACCTATGCAGCACGCACTCGGCTGAATGCTAACTTGTTTAAAAGCGCATAGTTTTTTTTTTTTCCTTTTTCCCCGTGTCATTAATGCTTAACCTGTGTTTGTGTGTGTCTGAGTGTTTATATTTCTTATTGTATCTTATTGTAATTACTCTTATTTTATTTGTATCGTGCTTGTATACTAGTGATCCTAAGATCTCTACTATCTTTTCTGTGTTTACTCGTGAGAACCTGTAATTGGCTCTGTATTGCCTATATAATTGTTATTCTCCTATCTATAAATAAATAAATAACATAACATCACGCTTGTAATCCCCAAAGGGTTAGGCAGAGTTGTACCTAATAGTACGAAGTACGTAGTAGTAATATGTAAACACAACTTTACAACTTTTAAAAGTGTTTTTCTCCTTCTGTTTTGATTAAAATGTCATGTTGTTACTTACATAGTGTTCTGGAACTCATATTTTTATGAAAAAGATCCTATCTCCAAGTTGCAATCGTTATTTCTCGCGAAAATTGCTTTTAAATTTAGTAAAGTGTATACATATTGGTGCTCGTGACTATACACCCACATTTTGCTAGTTATATTTTAAGTCCCATGTAATAGGGGGCGAGCCTAAAGCCATCAACCTAAACCATAGCCATGAACCCGAGAAGTGGCTGACGGAAAAACCCAATAACACATTTCCTACCCGGAAATCGAACCTAGGACCTCATGCTCAGCAGTCCCGCTTGTGGCTACGCGACCAAGTGACCAACTTTAAGGGTCAATATATTTAAATCACAATTATCACTTTTTTACAGCTATATGAATCTGGCTATAACTCTGCAAATTGACATAGTGCGTCAATTTGATGAACAATTAATTTCACGACTATACTGAGAATGTAATGTAAACTGTCAGTTGGCATAGACTAGTGAGTACCGTATCAACATAGCAGACTATCACGCTTATTTTCTTCGAAGTGTAGGCAGAGAGGTACAGTATACACTGCACCTATAGCTAACATGTAGCGAGTTGCGTTATGACTCCCACGGCGACGATATCGCTATTAACTGACCCCAAATTCAAACTCCGGGTGGCAACTGAAAATTTCGTAATAGAAAAAAGCATAGAAACTTTGGCCGACCCGGGAATAGAGACATGGCCCTCACAAATAGCATTCGCGGTTGCAAGTGCAAAAATGCAATGGATAAAGTAAGAAATGAGTCTAGAGGAAGTCTGAAGAGAAAGAAACAGGCGCCTGTTACAGAAAAGTTGAAAGGGAATCGACTATCATGGTATGGGCATGTGAAGAGGAGGGAGGAATCGCATGTGACTCAATAAGTGATGAATATAAATGTTGATGGATGGGGAGGGAGAGGAAGACCAAGGAAACGATGGATGGATTGTGTGAGGAATTCTATGAAAGAAGAAGGAGTAAGTAAATGATAGAGAAACGGTGGACAGGGGAAAATGGAAGAAAAAAACGTGTTGCGCCGACCCCGAGTAACATGGGACAAGGGCAGAAAGATGATGGTTGCAAGTGTAAAAATATAAAATTGCACATCATACCTGTCCCTACACCCCGAAAGGATAGACAGAGGTGTTTGGTAGACATGCAGATTTCTCCACTTGATTTCGTTTAGCTTTTACTCAGTGTAAGGAAAATTGAGACACAAACGTTTACTATGGATAGACAATAACAGCCGCACGGGTCGATCTTTCAGGTTAAGCCGCGCATACCAAGGTCGGTCTATAGATGGGTGAATATCTAATATATACCAAGTTTCCTGGGCCTCGGAAAGCACGCTAAGCCATTGGTCCCGGCTGTTATTTCAAGAGCTTTGATAGTACTTACAGGTAGTAAGTGGCCTGAAAGTACCAACCATCTTGCCAAGGGGTTTTGTTTTACCCAGTGCTAACTGGGTTGTGGAGGTCAGATAGGCTCGCTCCATGTAAAATGCTGATAGTCAGCTGCGTCCGGTTAGACTCAAGCCGACTCCAATATAGATCAGACTGCTGAACATAGGTCTCTCAAATTGCACTCACACACTATTGTATGGAGCAGCAGTTTCTTTTTCGTAACTAATCAAAACATTGAGCATTCCATGCTCGGCATAAACCTGATAGATTGAGTTCCTAACTTCGAAATCCTATTTCGATATCCGTTTTCGATATTGGAAATCGCGTTATGGAACTCAAATGGAGTTGGTGATGACAGGCGGACTAAGGCTGTCACCGAATGGCGTCCGAGAACTGGGAAAAGAAATGTGGTTGGTCCGGCGGCGAGATGGGCAGACGAGATAGTTGGCATCGGAGGAAAAACGTGGATGGGGCTGGCATAGTACCGTGGTGATGGGCACAAGAAAAGAAAGGCCTATATCCAGCAGTGGGTGAATTGAGGCTGTGAATGATGATGATGATGATGATGATGATGAACCAAAACATTCAACGTTTGAAGGTTTGGAATCATGTAATTAATCCGCTTGGTAAAAGTTTGTGCCAGGAATTTCCGATGTCCATAATATTATATTAATAACCTATTGGTCCTATCCTAGTACTTACTCTTGGCACTAAAGTACCACGAAGCACAAGTGCCTAAGCTGACTGCACAAGACATGCCATATCGTAAGAGGCTTCTAAAAGATTATGTTTGACATAAGTACCGAATGGTGAAGTGAGGCCGTCTATATGTATCAGACTTTACGCGGTCTGCCCACCCTTATAGACATTATGATAGGAATATTTCTCTCCCCACATATTAACTAAAGCGATCGGTTGCGTGAGTAATTTTAGTAAACTACAAGGGAATGTCTCTTACAAATTTTAAATAAGTCCCATCTATACATAATTAAACCTGTAACAGAAACTAAGACTAGATACTTTGAGTACGTACATTGATATTGTTACTTGTTACACCTATAATATGTATATGACTCGAAATCATTGACATTTTCACTGGATTTTATGTCAGTCAGTCATTGTCGAACAAAATGAACGCGATCGCTTTGGTTAAGATGCTGTCTAAGAATTTTCTAGCCCCCTGAGAGCCGTTATTTCAAGAAGACCATTTATTTAAAAGTACTTTGAGGATTTTTTAGTAGAACCTAATGGATACTATGTTAAAGAACATAGATCCGTGTTGGGGAAAGATCAGCCTGACAGCCAGATTAGTAGCGGAACTATAGTGGCCAGCCAGGCAGCTATCCACATTAAAAAGTACTGTTCCTCGTGAAGGTTTTATAAAATATTGTTTTTGATGTTAAATTTCCTGCAGTAACACTACTTCACGAAAAAAAAACTTTTTGCAAGAAAAATAACCGACTTTCAAAAAAATTAATAATAAAAAGTGCAAAATAACTTTACTTTTGTCTGTTCCATTGACTTTTTGGCCACCGAATTCCTAAAGTTAAGTTATGGAAGTCGGTTATTTTTTGCATAAAAGTTTTTATTTACCCTTTTCAGTTGTGTTATCTCATACAAATCCTTATCAAGTATCAATCATAGTAGTACTACATCATCCACAAAAACGAAAAATAAAAAATGCATATTAAAAATATAATTTTTATAACATTTATATGGACCTGTAATCGCCGAATAATCGCGGAAAATATGAAAAAAAGTTACATAACCTCCTCCTTTTTTACAAGTCGGTTAATAAACAACCAACTCAGGAGTGATCTCATGTAAAACTGCCACAGTGAAAAGCCAACCCTGTTACTTCTCTTGTAAAACTGACTTTCCAGCACCTTTCAAGAGATAAAAACAAGGGTATCATCAATCTTAATGAGTAAGTTAACGTCACTGAAAAAATTGAAAATGAGATTTAAGCTCGTTGAAATTAAGTGCTTTTTCAATTGTGGGTGTAAAATTTAATTTTCCTAATTGCGTTACTTGGCGAGAATAGTTCAACAAAATAGGGAGTATTTTTCGTTTAATTTTCTGAATTAAATTCATAAGTTTTTAATCATGTTTCATTTCTAGCGGAATTGCTGCCAAGTGTTGATTCGCTAAAGTTATTAGTAAAAGAACTGTGATTAAATTAAGTGTTAATTTATTGAATAGAGAATCTGGATTTTATTAACACGTTAAACGCCGTGGGGGACAACATATGGGCCTCACTTAGTTAGCAAACGGAGCCAGGTTAAAAATGCCCGATTGTTAAATTTTACGTATCAGTTTTTATTGCTTTAGGGGCTAGAAAATGTGCCAAATCACATGAAATAAATCGAAGAAAAGTAATTCGTGACTTTATTTCACCAAAATACTACTGTCACTCAACAGTTGCCCCCCATGGCCCAAGCGGAAATAAATCGCGTTTTTCGTTGGTGGGGGCCGCGGGGGTCGGGGTGTCGGTCATCGGAAAATGAAACACATCTAGTGGGTACTATTAGAAAAAATAGAAGGAATATACCAAAAGAGGTTGCTAATGCTAAACTGAAGACGGGTGAATATATAGCTAGAGAGAGCGAAGATGGAATTACTATTATGAAGTGGAAAGATAAAAGAGACGTACTTGTTCTTTCGACCATACATTCCGACCGTTTCCAGACAATTACAACGCGAGGAAAAACGGCATCGAAGCCGAAAATCGTGCTAGACTGTAATAGGGCAAAAGGAGCTGTCGATTTGTCATACATGTTTGATGTAGTTTTATTTATCAAACGATCCCCGAAAAATTAAATCCTAACAGCTATGTAGTACAACTTTAACCAGATGTTAACTACTTAAGTAACAGTATAGTGTTTTACAACACATTATAAATAGTAATTTTATGGAAAAATATAAAATAACACATTATCACACACACTTTTTGCTTTAGAACTTACAAACAAGTCTTGTCCCGAAATTATTTGTCATATTTTTCTAAGTCATAGTTTTTACTAAAAACCAAATACAATCTATTTGTCTGCAGGGCCGTGGGGGTCACTTCAAATACATATTAGCTTCATATCTGTGCCCGCCGGCCCAATAGAGACGCTTAAAATCACCTCTGACTCGCGGTCATATATTGTCCCCCGCGGCCCCAACGGAACAGTTAACTGTCGACCAAATGGTGCCCCCCATGGCCCAAATGGAAAAACGAAGAAAACGCACTGGCGTTCAACGTGTTAAAGACTAGTTTTTTTAAAGTCGGAAATTGTGCCACGGGAATATGCTGGGACCTAAATGATCCCATATCCTAAACCAGGTCACAGTGATCATCTGTGTACGTTTCATTAAAATCCGTTAATTTGTGAAAAGGTAACATTTGAATTGATGTACAGAGACGAAACTGAAAGGCACTTGTTATCACGTCACTGCGATTGTTTTATATTCTGGACCATACATAGTTACGGAGATATTGAAGGTTAAAGATACCGCGGCCCTGGAACACAAAGGGCAAAGAAGGAACATGGATGGGTTTTAGTCAGTACGAGTCTGACACTCCCTTCCATTCGCCCAGAGCGGAAGGGGTCATTTGATGATCTACCAACCGAAAAAAAAAACAACTTTTTTCACAAGTTTTTTTATGTACAATTTTTTAATGGTAATATAACTTTACTTTAAATTCCTGCATGTCCATGACTCCTATACTATTTGTCATCATCTGCCTAGCCTTTTCCCAACTATGTTGGGGTCGGCTTACAGTCTAACCGGATGCAGCTGAATACCAGTATTTTACTTGGAGCAGGTTTCATTTATAGATCATAGATGTGGTTATAGCCACATTTAGTTTTCAATCAGGCTCACAAAAGGCTAGGTTTTTATTACACCACCGTTTTTTAGTTTAGAAAAATGACGTGACTATTTTAGTCACTAAAAGTGCCACGAGCGGTTCCAGTTACGTAGTTTGAAACACTTTTATGGAAATAGAGTTAGCACAGTTTGATGTTGAATTTTATTTTTTGAGCGCTTTTGAGTTCTCGTAACCTTATTAAAAAATTAAGTTTAGTAGAAATATACTTTATCGACTTACCCCCCTGAAATGCTCTGAACTCTGATATATGTCCGTAAAACGGGGTGATTAGAAATCCAGGGGTGAATTGAAGCAAAACTTTAAGAGTCATTTTAACGTTGCATTAATTTGGTATGTTGCCAAAAAGGTCTCTAAATAATAAATTAAAAATAAGCAAATAAAATAGATAACATATCAAATTAATTCAACGTTAAAATCCCTCTCAAAGTTTTGTCTCGATTCACCCCTGCATTTCTAATCGCCCCCTTTTACCGTACTTCCGTGTGTCTACAAAGCTCAAAGTTTTATTACCTACCCTATTCTCATTAATTAGGTAAATACTATGAAACTTCCGTGTGGAAGGTGCGCCCTTAGAATTAGGCAGTTGTTACGTACTTAAACCCAATTATAAGTAATTAATACTTTTCATGTTTGACAATACTATCCATTATAAAATTGATATACCGCAAGAGGTTACGTAAGGCAAAAATAAAAATATTATAAATATTGAGATACCGCGGCCCTGGAACACAAAGGGCCAAGAAGGAACATGGATGGGTTTAAGTCAGTAAAAATCAGACACTCCCTCCCACTCCACCCAGAGCGGGAGGAGTTATTTGATGATTTCCCATAAAAAAAGGCAAAAATATTGGTCTATTCCTAGAATATATTAAGTTTCATGAAAGGTTAATGAGGGTATAAAAATAAAATAATTGGTATTACTGTTTGTGTTTCAACACAGAGTTTCCATTTCAGCCAATGTCTACCCACGTTTTTGCGACCCACAGAATTATATAAAATATTTGGTTTGTTTTACTTATTATGTCGTTCTTGCCTAGGCATCAGTTACCTGCCTATTGATTTATCCAAATTACAGTTTTCCGCTGAAGAAAACGGGGAAGGAAAACATTGTGAGGAAACCAGCATGTCCTAGAACCAAAAATTCGAAGATATGAGATATCGACTAACCCGCATTGGAACATTGTTAAGATTATGGTCCAATTCATGTCACATACAGAGAGGAGACCAGTATCCCAACAGTAGGAATGTTAAAGACTGGTTTTGCTGAAACGCAAAAAAATATGATATTACTTCTTAAAACCTAACGATTATTCAAAAAAACAAGGAAATGAGTTTAGTTTTACAGTCTGCTCAGCATAATATCACGCCTGTAATCCCCGAAGGGTTAGGTGGAGGTGTACCTTATTTTAAACCCATATTTTACCAGTTATGATTAAGTCCCATGTAATAGGGCGAGCCTGTTGCCATCAAATTACAGATCCAGACTCCGTGGCTACTACTATGAAATTACTCGTGGAAAGATCCAATAAGACTTTACCGACCTGGAAATCGAACCCACAAGACCAACGAGGCAGTTCTCTCTGTTCAACTTTTCTATTCATCATCATCATCATCATTCACAGCCTGAATTCACCCACTGCTGGGTATAGGCCTCTCTTTTCTTCTGCCAATCTCCAAGTTCCTGTGCCTGTCTCATCCAAGTTTTTCCCCCGATGGCAACTATGTCGTCTGCCCATCTATCCGCCGGGCGAGCCACATTTCTTTTTTTTTCAGTTTTCTATTAATAAAACTAAATGTCTACATTTTCAAAAGTCAATCAAACGAAGAATATCCAAATACTACACCCTGCCACCCACAAGTCACGAGTACCCAGAGACGTGGGCTTAAAAAGGTTATATAAATCTTTACTAACATCTTGACGTTTCTAAAAATTACATTAGGTATTCGTAAATGTCACGCTCTGATGTTATTATAACTGTCTGTTGGTTACTAAGATTGTGGGACGAAAACTAATTTGAAGATGAAGAATTCCTATTGGTATTTTTTGTTCGTAATTACTTGGAATTACGTAGCTATAATACATCGCCTACGCATGTTTTCACTGATGGGTTAGGTGTATGACAAACCGATAATTTATTCTCCTAGTATGAGTATGTTATAGGTATACCATGCCGACCCCAAATAAATAGGGATGGAATGTCCTTATTCCAAATAGATGGGGATAAGGACAGCAGAATGATGATGAGTTATATTATAGGCCCCATGTAAAGAGATTTAAAATACAATAGAGAAACCATCAGAAAGAAAAAGGAGTAAATGATACCGTGACAGCTGACAGAAGAGAGAATCAAATCGAATGGGGAGAATCAAAGGAAAAAACGTTTTGCGCGGGGTCCAAGTAACATGAGACTCGGGCAGGAAGATAATGATGAGACTATCAGAAGAAATGACATAGAAAAACTGTTTAAGTCCCATGTAAAACGGGGCGAGCCTTTTGCCACCAACCGGGCACAAATCCGGACTCCGTGGATGATACTGAGAAATTCCTGATTGAAAAACCCAATAGTACTTTGGCCGACACGGGAATCGAACCCAGGATCTCATGCTCAGCAGCCGCGCTTACGACCACTCGACCAACGAGGCAGTTATGTCTCAGTGACGCCTTAAAGTAATTTTTTTTATTGTCAATTTTGACACTTTGATATAGCCTTTTCAATATATTGAAATGTATTTCTTCCCATGTAACGTAATTTGCCGGGTTTTCCTACCACAATCTAAATCATAATTTTTATAATCAAACTATTACCGATTTACCGCATATATTGAAAGCATCAATCCAACATTTCTGCCTACCCTATCAAAAAGCTTATCGTACATTTCAAAAGCTAGGAGCTATTAATTAGGACTTCCAAGCAATTAACGCCTTATATTGCTGACTACTCAGTGAGGGAATTAAACCTGAAGAAGGTCTAGAATAAATATTTTAGTACTGAGTTCAGACTTTAGTATTCATGGAGATTTTAATACGGAACATGACGTTATTAAGAATTTATGGAGAATTGGGAATTTATTTTTCCAGAGAAAGTACGGTTTATCTTTAATTTAAGGGCTCATCATCAGGCAGATGATGAGTCCTTAAATTCAATTTTTCCCAACTATATTGGGGTCGGCTGCCAGTCTGACCGGATGCAGCCTAATACCAGTATTTTACATGGAGCGACTGCCTATTTGATCTCCACAACCCAGTTAGTAGTGGGTAATACGATATCCCTTAGTAAGACTGGTTGTCTGACTTTCGGGCCACTGACTACCTGTAACGACTGTCAAAGATCTACAAATAACAGTTGAGACCAACGGCTTAATGTACTTTCCGAGGCACGGAGGACACTCGGTGTTTAATGGGTGGTCACCTATCATCAGAACAACCTAGGCAAACACGGCTTAACCTGAAGATTGATCCGAGCGGCTGCTATTATTTAGCCACGAGCTCAAAGTCTCCCTGAAACAAAACAACACGTAACTAAAATCTCAGCACGTTACAGCAGTCCACGGATGATCCATACTTTATCCTATAATGGAACTTAGGCCAGAACATAGGTAGGCACAAAAACAGGGCATTAGCATTCAGTCCACGGATAGCACCGCAGCGCCTTGAGTTTCTGCACACGTCACACCTTTTGCGACAATGTAGTTTCAGAGGGCAAAAAATAATAGCAAGTTATGTTAAAATGTAGGTATGTCAGGAATCATAAATATAAGGTGTGATAGGACCCGTAACGTAGCTTCCTTTTACGAATTTTGGTCAACAAACTATGTAACATTGAGTTCAAGTTTGAAGGGACACGATTTTATTTTTGGTGAAAAATCGCTGTTTACGGTAGCGCGCAAAGAAAAAAAACCATTCTGGAATAAATTCTATAAATGATAGTTAAAACCGCATCAAAATCCATGTAGTTTAGAGAAATGAATAGTCCCACCGACGGACACGAAAACGAGGTCGTTTTATGTACATACAAGGTGTTAAAGGACTCTTCACGAAGCTGTCAACCAAGCATTCTTTACATCAAATTAAGTAACTCTATGCAAAAATTATTTCTGGGAAACGACTATTTTTTTTTAGTGAAAAATTCAATTTTACGGTAGGACTCAATGTAACGCACTCGAAACATCGTGTGATGGATGCATTGAATAGTACGGGGATCATAAAGCTACTTAAAGTAAAGTTATAACATTAAAAACTGTATTAAAAAAAAAACTTGCGAAAAAGTTAATACTTTGACCCCCAATATCGCCGTAACTAGAAGGTCAAGAACAAAAAAATAATATCGCAATGGTAGAGAGAACAGGTGCCTTTTCGGCTTCGTTAGGGCCTATTTACACCCTTTAGAGATTCGAGATTTTCATTCAGTTCTTAGGGTCCTTATTTTTAAACTACATATAGAAGATGCAGATTTACTACTAATACTTCTTTTATGTATTCCATTTTCTTTGTATGTATTCCATTTTCTTTTATGTATTCCATTTTCTCTTCTTCTTTTACACACTATGTCTATATCTCTTCTTTAGTACCTTCTTTAGAAATAATCATCACCTTTGTACTATTTTCTGTTCCTTTCTTCTTTTCTGTATTTAGTGTGTACATAAATTGTAAAAAAAACAAAAATATATACATACATAAACTCATTATTCCCTACACAGTACTCGTCCTAATGTACTCTGTCAAGCATTAGACGTCCACATTACATAACCGTATATATATCCTTCCTATTCTAATGGTAAAAAGGTCTCCAGCCTCCAATAAGTCAGTTCTTTCGTCGTGACAGCCTGGCTTTTGAAGCTCCAAGCTGATTGATCACACTAGAAGTGCCACTCAGGGCTCTAATGGATACTGTCTGCCTTTCTGAAGAAGATATGAGAGGCTGCGGCTTTGTGGACTGAGAGCTTTTTGTAAATAGATTTATGTCTTTGAAAGGCTAGATAGTTATAATGTTTACTATTTTTAGTTGGGGTTACATCGCTCTTGGAGCTTTGAGTTCTGGGTTAGATCCTCATGCTTTAATAGTAAGCATTATCAGACTATGTTTCTATTGTTAGAACAAGGCTTCATCTCTGTGAGAGGGAATAACCAGGAAGAGGTTTTGTCAATAATTTCCATCCAAAGACGACACGGTTGGCGCAGTGGTTTGGCGATTGGCTGCTGCGCTGCGTGAAAGTGAAAAAATATTTGTATGATCTCTAGGTATTGATAGGTTGTTCCAGGTCTGGTTGTGTTTGTGAGTTTTTTAGTTGAGGTTTTAGAAATTCCTAGTGTGGGGCAAAATGAAAAATAAAAAACTAGGGTATCACCGTTTCATTAATGACGAAGACCAACAGACGGCTTTGACTAACGTCCCCGTGAGGACGTGACACAAGCAATCCATATAACGCAGTATTGGTACCACGGAATTAATAAGTATTGCAGTCTCCAAATTCTCTATGCTCCATGTTTCCGACATCAATGATTCACTCCTATCTTTCTGTCTATTTAAAAACAGCACATGTAAACAAAAAACATTTTTGGTACCATTTGTCGTCATCGTCTGCCTAGCCCAACCAGTTCGCAAAGAATCGGCTTCCAGTCTAACCGGACGCAGCTGATTCACACACACATTCCACAGTTACAAATAAATAAACCGTTACTAGGTACAGCAATTCTAACCTTGATAGTTTGGCGAATTCAAATTAAATAATCTAATTCTAATCGATATTTTCCGAGATTTTCCCACACACTATAGGCACCTCGCCTCACTGCCCGCGATTAGCGAGAAGCGAGTTTCGACTCGCTCACTCATCACTAGCAAATATAACCGAGACCGAACCAGAGTTCTAGCAGGTGGTCTGAACAGTTCAGCGTTCAACTATTATGTAGAATATTTGTATCCCTTTTCGTTTGCCCCAGCTGTCATTGGTAGATCTTTGACAGTCGGAAGCTCCAAAGTCTGACAACCAGTTTTACCAAAGGGTATCGTGTTACTAAATAACCGGATTGTGGTGGTCAGATAGGTTTTCGCTCCATGTAAAATAACAGTATTCAGCTGCATCCATTTGGATTAGAAGCAGACCCCAACATATTTAGGAAAAAGTTAGGCAGACGATGGTTTCTTTTACTGACCCGGCCTATTTATACGTTTCTTGAGTGAGAAAATGGTTGATAGCTAAACGCTTCCAGTCGACGATGGGACCTGTGCCTTACGATGTAATAAAACGATCAACGCCATCCAAACACAGAAGTATTTTGTTATTTTTTCGTTGGTCGAGTGGGCGCATTCGCTACTGCTGAGCATGAGGTTCGATTCCCAGGTCGGGCAAATTGTTATTGGGTTCTCATCAGAAATTTCTCAGTACCATCAACGGAATCTGAACGTGTGCGGTTGATGGCAATAGGCCTGCCCCATGAGACTGAAACCTGCGCAATGTGGGTGTTCTATTAAATACACCTCTACCTAACCCTTCGGGGGTTACAGGCGTGATGTTCAATTTATGTTACGAAGCAATACAATGAGGAATACTATACAAACGCAACAGTATGTTGTTATTTTTCGTTGTTTATATTAACAGACCGATCAAATCAATTGATGTGTAGGTTAGGTGGGAGTGTGTAACGTACAATAAACTGAAATAAAATGAAGAACATTTATGTTTTTCGAAGGAGGAATAATATTAGTAATCAAGAATTTGTTGAATCCCAAATTAAGACATGTGTAATGTTTATAGTGAAACTCGTAATAGCTTAAACAGTTTTTACAATAATTCCTAGTTATTGAAAATTTTGCACATAGACATTTAATTGGCACATAAACGTGGAGATTGGCAGTGCCCAGCAGTGGGTCAATTCAGGCTGTGGATGGTGATGAAGATGAAGATGATGAATTGAAAATTTTACTAAGGTTGAACTGTCACATTTAGACAAGTAGGCCTTGTCGTTTTGTGACATGAATGTGACATTCAACCAACGGACAAATTAGACCTACAGTTATATGGTATGCTTTATCAAGGGTGAATAAAGTACATATATCAGATTACTGTAGGTTAAGAGAGTGCAGAATCTTCTCGTCTTTTTACACACTGTATCTACGTCTTTCATCCAACTCTCCTGTCGCAGGACTGCTGAAATAAATCTTATAGCTATGTACCTTTGAGCTCTTCTATAATTATAAAGGGTGTAACAAGACCCTTAACGAAACCGAAAGGCACTTATTCTCCGCATCATTGCAATATTTTTTTTGTTCTAGACCATATCTGGAAACCTTCTAGCCAACGGAGATATTGGGGATCAAAGTTCCAACATTTTCACAAGTTTTTTTTAAATACATGTTTTTAATGTAATATACTACATTAAACATCTTCACGACCCCCGTACTATTCAATCCATCCATCAGAACACTGTTTTAAGGGCGTTACATTGAGTCCTACTGTATAACGTGATTTTTAACCCCAAAAAAAGTCGTTTCCCAGCAATATTTTTTGCGTAAAGTTACTAAGTTTGATGTACATAATTCTTGGTTGACGGCTTCGTCAAGGGTCCGTTAACACCCTGTATATTTTTTTTTATTATGTTTTAATATAGTAAAATGCATAAATAAGGTTCCTCAAACCGTAACAAACATTAAATAATAGTTTATTAATACACTACCCAACTATGTATTTTGATGAAAACTGCCAGAACTATTTGGTACCTAAAGTTTCGTTAAAGCATAGTTTTCACCTCGAAAAACGAAATTCTCAAAAGGCCAGTGTTATAGTGTTAAATACTTCGCTTCGTACCTCGAATAGCGTTTCGTTTCACGGAATGTGTATGCAACGAGAATATTTTCCCGCACGGGATGAATTGTCGAGTTTGCTTTTATCTGAACCGCGCTTTATTGCATTTTGTAGCGTAAAAACAATAGGATAGATAGATAGATTTTGTTTGATAAAAGATTTTTTATATTTACTTTCTTGTTATATGATAACATAAGTATCAATGCGTCTTATTTATGTGATACAGTCCTTTCACACAAGCCACATAGCTTGGCTTGCTCTTATAGCCTACTAGCTTTTGCCCGCGGCTTCGCTCGCGTTAATTTAGAACTTGACAATAAATTCGGGTTGTACTCTGCTTGAAAGAATATAATTCTATCATGATTCGAAAGGCACGTGGCGCCATCTATTATCTAAAGAATGTTATTGTTGTTTTCCTCGGGAACAGTACTTTTTTCGGGATGAAAGGTACTCTATGTCTGTTTCTGTACACCTGACAACGTATATACAAAATTTCAGGATGATTGGTTCTGTGGATTAGGCGTGAAAAGGTGACACACAAACTTACTTTCGCATTTATAATATTAGTAAGGACTACTCTTTATGATGTTAGGCTTTTTAAATAGTCTGCGTGCCTTATGGGCTTGCCGTATTGTTGGACTAGGCACCTGGCTATTTATTGCTACTCATAAATCTAGGTGTATTGCATTATCTATTTTGAACTACTTTAAGAGTATAAAAATGGCAGTCCTGTGATTAATTTTTTCGCTGATAAAGTAGAATCTCTACATAAACTGCAACCACTTTCTCCCAATATGGATTTTAGAAAACTATTGAAACTAAAAGAAGCTTAGGAACGGGGCTATTTGACTCAAAATAAATAAATTCCTAGCCTAATGTAAATACCTAAGTGAAAAAAGGCATTATTCCATCTTAGAATTAACATAACATAACATCACGAATGTAATCCTCGAAAGGTTAGGCAGAGGTATACCTAATAGGACACCCACATTTCGCCAGTTATGTCTTTAAGTCCCATGTAATATGAGGCGAGCCTATTGCCATCAATCGGACAAATGCAGACTCCATGGCAGCCACTGAGAAAACCCTGATGGAAACACCAAATAACACTTTGCCCGACCTGAGAATCGAACCCAGGACCTCATGCTCAGGAGTCGCGCGTGCGATCACTCGAGCAACGAGGCAGTAAATCCATACATCATCATAGTCCATCTTAATTTTTATAAATAAAATCTTTTTCTCAATATAACATTTTGTCTCTTTGTACATTTAACAATTACCTCAACTTGAATTCACAGTACCTACCTACTTATGGAAAGTATTCAAAGCCAATGAACTATTTAATAAGTACTTCAGCTACTTGAAACAATTCCCTGACCAATTTTATTCTGCTAGTGACAAGAAACTCATTCATTTTAATTTACGATTGTCGTCAAGTCGAAAAAGCAAATGATATTTCTTTTCCTGAAATGTCTATTAATACCAATTAATTAAATTGAAATGAAGTCCTTTTAAATAAATTACGGAGAAATTGAAATAAATTGTAACTTCAGTATAAATGTTTATTTTGAGGATATTTCTTTGAGCTCTTGATTGAAATAAATCTGTTTACTGAGTGCCGATAAAATGTGGATGTTTTAGGGAAAAAGAATAAATATTTGTAGCCTCAGCGAGGCAGCGATAAAAAGCTTTTGACGTTGTGTGGGATTGTGTGTTCGTTATTTATTTTTCTGTGAATGACGACTTTTGCGACGAATTCAATGAGTTGCATAATGAATATGTAATACGGTTCTCAACGAACATTTTGTAAAATCTAATCTAAATACGATAAGTATATGTTCCCACTGCTGGGACTCGGGCCTCCTCTCTATGAGAGAGAAGAGAGGCTTTAATCCACCACGTGGGCCCAGTGCGGGTTGGTAGATATCTCATGTCTTCGAATTTTTGGTTCTATGACATGCCGGTTTCCTCACGATGTTTTACTTCTCCGTTTTGAAAGCAGTGGTGATGAAATAAATAAAACAAAGTAATGCGCCTCCTGAGTTCGAACCCACTACTCGTAAGTCGGGGCCGCCACCACTGCGCCACCGCTGCTATCTAGTACATCAGTGATAGTACATAAATCTTAGCCTAGTAGCGTCATCAGTAGCGGTTTTAATCATCTCGAAAGTGGTGTAGGGACACTTTGGACTCCAACAAGTGGGGCATGGTCTGGATGGGAGCACCGCATTCAGATTGAGTGTGAGCAAAGATCCTTAATTACCAATTTTGACATATTATGTTTATATTTATTCTCGTGGTCCGATCTTCAGGTTAAGCCGTGCTTGCCTAGGTTGGTCTGTGGATGAGTGACCACCCATTATATACAGAGTTTCCTCCGTACCTCGGAGAGCACATTAAGCCGTTGGTCCCGGCTGTCATTTGTAGATCTTTGACAGTCGTTACAGGTAGTCAGGGCCCAAAAAGTCTGACAACCAGTCTTACCAGGGGGTATCGTATTACCTGGTACTAACTGGGTTGTGGAGGTCAGATTGGCAGTCACTCAATGTAAAATACTGGTATTCAGCTGCATCCGGTTAGACTGGAAGCCGACCCTAACATAGTTGGGAAAAGGCTAGGCAGATGATGATGTTTATAACTATTCTATTCAAAGTGATTTCGAATTGCTCAGGACTAAAGTTCTAGTAATTCTAATCAAATGATCTCAAAAGGACCAGGGGAGGGGTGGAGAGGAGTGCCCGATGACCTCTTTACAAAGAGCTAGCTAGACTTGTGGCTACAAACTTCAGTAAGGTCGTGGTCCCAGAAATATCTTGGTACCCTCAACTTTAAATCTTAACAACGGAACCCTTTCAGCCCGTGGTTGGGTCAAGGTAGACTTTGAACCTTGTTTAAAGCATTCTTGATGTTTTCGCGTTTAATCACATAACTTGAAGATTTTGATGGTTAATTAATTAGATTTAAAAGGTTTGTTAGTTTGTAGGTTTATCTTTAGTATTTTTTTTAATATATTTATATTGTTTCTCAGCTATAAATTGAGAAATATAGTATGTTATCTTGCTTATTTATAAAATTCTGGCCATTTGAAAACACTTCTCAAAAATTAAGTAGGTTTTAAGTTATGTGTTAAATGTTGACAGAATTTTAATTAGGAATCCGTTTACCGGTACCATACAATAGGATATCAGTGGCGAAGGTTCCATATAACTGGATTCCTACCAGTTTCCCTTTGAAAACGGGCACAATGAGTTTTGCATAGACAAATATTAAAATGACATTAAAGATTACGTATTCCGGCTTACCTCTTATAAAAATTAACCCTTCGCTACTGTAGTATATTAATTGGCGCACTCAGGTTAGCAGGTAAGCTACTAGAATAATCTGGGTCTAATTTAACTGTCTTTTTTCCATGGCAATGTCATCAACACCTTCCAACACAGTGGGCACGTTATCCTTATCCTTACTTAATATTATAAATGCGAAACTAAGTTTGTTTGTTTGTTACCTTTTCACGCCTAAACCACTGAACCGATCATCCTGAAATTTTGAATATACGTTGTCGGGTGCACAGAAACGGACATAGGGTAACATTTATCCCGAAAAAAAAGTATTGTTCCCGAGGAATATAACAATAACGTCCTTATGATAGTAGATGGCGCCACGTATCTTTCGAATCATGATTGAATTATATTATTACAAGCAGAATACAACCCGAATTGATTGTCAGATTCTAAACTAACGTGAGCGAAACCGTAGGCAAAAGCTAGTAGGACTATAAAGAAACATAAAAAACTGAGATTTTCAAGGAAAAGAAGAAATAGATCCCTTGCGTTTTCTCTAAATGTTTTGCTCAACTTGTTAAGGAAAACACAATGGTTAACATCGAAGAAGAAACCGTGGACAAAGTTCAAAGTTATCAATTATGTAAATGTTAAGTTTAACTTTAACCTGTATAACTTGTTAGTTAGTGTAGAACTCTACTTCAGTACCTATAGCTCTTGATTGTTAAAGCACTGCTTTGTTCCTTTAGCCGGAGTTAGGACTTTGGGTCGTGCCTAGGTCACATTGAGGAGGGCTTCGTCAAAGAGAGGCTAACTTTATGTTACGGTAGTCTTAGAGCTACTACTTCTAGGTCTTACTTTTGTTATATATGCAGTAACTAATAACTGCCTCGTTGGTTTAGTGGACGCGACTGCTGAGCATGTGGTCCTGAGTTTAATTCCCGGGTCGGGCAAAGTGTTATTTGATTTTACCATCAAGAATTTCTCAGTAGCAACCACGGAGTCTGGAGCTTTGCTAGATTGATGGCAATAGGCTCGCCCCCTATTACATGGAACTTGAAGCATAACTGGCGAAATGTGGGTGTACCATGAGGTACACCTCTGCCTATTCCTTCGGAGATTACAAGGCGTGATGTAATGTTATGTTATTTATATACTTAGCTCGATACTTAGGTCCCTTTATGGCATGCAAGGTGAAGCACTGGTTGTCTATATCTAAAGGGTGTAAAAAGACCCTTAACGAAGCCGAAAGGTACTTGTTTTCCCCGTCAATGCGATATTTTTTTTTGTTCTAGAAATCTAGACCATACCTGGGAACCTTCTAGTTACGGAAATATTGAGGGTCAAAGTTCCAACTTTTTCACAAGTTTCTTTTGTAATACATGTTTTTAAAGTAAGATATTGTGTGCTGTGCTTTTCAATCCATCCATCAGCACAATGTTCTGTGTGCGTTACATTGAGCCCTACCGTAAAACGTGATTTTTCACCCCAAAAAAAAAGTCGTTTCCCAGCAAAAAAATTCACGTAAAGTTACTTAGTTTGATGTACTGAATACTTGGTAGACGGCTTCGTGAAGGGTGCGTTTACACCCTGTATAATTTCACGTTAAACAAAACATTGCTGAGGGGCTTAAACCAGCATATTAAGTAACTTATCCTGCTACAGAGCCCATGCACACGCTTTTAATCAACATTCACACGTAAATACGAGCAGTTGGCAGCCACGTTCGGCTTACCGAATCGCATCAGGCGTGGTAAGCGATGATTCCAGTTCACTGGACTCATTCAGGATTGATCTGGTTTCCAGCTCGAGTTGAATGGAGTAACGGGAATTGGTAAGTTATGGTAGTTTAAAATGAAATGTGGTTTAAAGGAAATGTAGAAAGATTTTGAAGAAATATGAAAGATAGAATGTACTTTCTAAGTTGTCTTTTTTTTTTTGGGATGGGAAATCATCAAGTACCCCCGCACCTTCTCTGGGTGGAGTGGGAGGGAGTGTCAGACTTTTATTGACTAAAACCCATCCATGTTACTTCTTTGCCCTTTGTGTTCCAGGGCTGCGGGGTATCTCTTTCGAACAGTCCCGCAGCAATAATTTATTATAAGTCTCAAATTACCAATCTGCTCTTGCGTGGTGATTAATGCTCGTGCCTTCTCTGCATGAAAAAAGGCTTTGTAGACTGACTAGTAAGAGAGAGATTGATTTTTAGTGACCCCCTGTTGCAATCTAATTACCCTCATTTTCTTCAAGATGACTCTTTAACTAATTTAACTGGTGTGGGCTACCACGCGGATACTGCAAAAATAAAGTCTTTTCATTTTTTTTTTTTGATTATCTTACACTGTCCCACTGCTGGGCAAGGGCCTCACCCAATTCCTTCCAGAAACACTTTTCATCATCATCTGCCTAGCCTTTTCCCAACTATATTGAAGTCGGCTTCCAGTGTAACCGGATGCAGCTGAATACCAGTATTTTACATGGAGCGACTGCCTATCTGACCTCCACAACCCAGTTAGTACTGGGTAATACGATACCCTTTGGTAAGACTGGTTGTCAGACTTTTTGGGACTGACCACTGACCACTGACTACCTAACGACTGTCAAAGATCTACAAATGACAGCCGGGACCAACGGCTTAGCGTGCTTTTCGAGGCACGGAGGAAACTCGGTATGTAATGGGTGGTCACCCATTCACAGACCAAACTATGCAAGCCAAAAACACTTTTAAATAATTTACAAACACCGTTGTAGATATTTTGGCAAAATCCGGGAGTTTAGTTTTGAACAAAGCATTTGAAACCGTTTACGTGTAAAACGACCCTCGCAACCTTTTCACAACTACATTTCAAAAAGTTCCTCTCATTTAAACTTTTACTGGCTTCGGTAATTACATAAATAAACTGACATCTACGTTTATCAAGACCCGACCCTGGCCTAGATACAGTGTCACACTTGTGCATTTTCTTTTCTACAGGGTTGCATCCGAATGGAGGGTTCGCAACGGCATCCATTCATTGTTGATAAAAACTAGGTTTTTCTGTTTGAGTTTAAAATTCGAATAGACGACTAGAAAAGCTGTTTTTTTTTTGTTGGATGGATTTTGTGTTTGCTATGGTTATTTGGAACTGGTTTCTTTCCAAGGTTTATATGACAGTATAACCCAGGAGGCCAGGACTAACTGGGTTGTAGAACTCAGATAGGCAGTCGCACTTTATTAAATACTAGCTTTTGCCTGCGACTTCGTTCGCGTTTAATTAAAATTTGTCTATCAATCCTGGTTGTACTTAGCTTGAATTCAATCATGATTCGAAAAACACGTGCCGCCATCTATTATCATAAGAACGTTATTGTCGTTTTCCTCGGGAACAGTACTTTTTTTTTAAATAAAAAGTTCCCTATATCCGTTTCTATATACCTTAAAAAACATATGCAAAATTTCAGGATGATCGGTTCAGTGGTTTAGGCGTGAAGAGGTAACAAACAAACTTACTTTCGCATTTATAATATTAGTAAGGACTAGTATTCAGCTGGATTCGGTTAGACTCGAAGCCGACCCCAACATATTTGGGAAAAGGCTTGTCAGATGATGATAATTTAGAACTGGCTCGTGGGTAAGCAATAACGGCCGCACGGCTCATTATCTAAGGTAAAGCAACGCTTGCCGAGGTCAGTCCGTGGATGGACTATTGGGGATATTGCTCCCGGGTGTCATTTTGAAAGTCGTTAATGGTTGTCAGAAACCTGAGACCACCAACCAGTCAGAACAAGGTGTATCTCATTATACAGAAGCTGGTTCAGTTCAGATAGTCAGTCGTCCAACGGCTCAACGTGATTTCCGAGGCACGGAGCAAGGTGCCTTATATATATCTAACTTAATATATGTAGTTGGGAAAAGGCAGATGTGAATTAGAACTGCTGAAGTGCCAAACGCGTCGTTAAACAATATGGTTTTTGCTATTTCATAATGGACTTTATAGGTTAATATTTGATAAGATCTTCTTATCTTATTGCTATTAGTGATAAGACCGACTATTGTACGCAGTTATGAGCTAAGTCTTGTTGTATTTGAATTCCCTATTATATTGATATTCTATGATTTGTCCTTCAACAAGTTCAGATGCGTAGTGCTCTGCTCGCAACCAGCGTGCGCGCAGACTGCAGACCAGAGGTATGCGAACGACGCAAAAAGCAAGGATTGTAGCAGGTGGCGTTACTTAGTTCTGTTTCTGCCTACCCCCATTAGAACAGCCTCGTAGTATTTTATCAATGTGAAGCATTAGAATGGGATGTACAGAATATGGCATATTATGGAATATATTGGAATGTAACACTCCACTCTCTCTGCCGCAATTTTTAAAATCAATTTTCGGGGATATTCCACAAAGCGCAACTATTTTTAAGCTCAACCAACTAAGCGCAACTAAATTATTTCTCGAAGCGCAATTAGTTGCGATCATAAATTAAAATTAAAAATGTTAATGTTTTTTCCTCAAAGCGTAAGGAGCGTCGCTCACACGATTAACAGTCGAGGTGCAGTTGAGGCGCGGGCGGTTAAGAGGCACGCCGCAACAAAGTTTTCTTTACAAATGAATGGCAGTGCGCTCATATACAAGAGTTGCGGCGCGGGCGAGGTGAAGGCGGGGCGGAGGCGAGGTGAAGGCGGGGCGGAGGCGAGGTGAAGGCGGGGCGGAGGCGAGGTGCAGGCGCAGGAGGGGCGCTCAAGTGTGCCCAAGCCACGACTCCACCGCCATTTTGTCATTTGGTTTCGTGCGTAGCTGCGTTTAGACGTTTTAAATATGCGCGACGATTTTGAAACCAACGTAAAACTTATTCGTCGACGTCTTCTGACGACGACATGGTGAATGAATTACGTAAAATGTGAAGGAAGCATAGCCGCCTGCGCCTCGACTCTACGCAGAGACCTATCTTCGCCCGTGGTGCGACGCCGCACCGCCGCTGACGCGACGTCGCCTCGACTTACCAGTGAGCGACGCGCCTAACCATGATGAAAAATAGAGATGGGTATGATGGATTCATTAACGATATTTTTCATCATGGTTGCGCTTTGTTGGATTCGCTTAAAAATAGTTGCGCTTTGAGGAATACCTCATATTATGGACTATATTGGAATGTAACACTCCACTCACTGTCACAATTTATAAAATCAATTTTCGCAGCAAATGTCTTCTCAAAAGCTATGTAATTTCTCTACGGCTGACCCTTTTTAAAATACTCACATAAATCCTCTTGTATACCTCCACACACTCCCGTCGCCCCATGACCCTCCCATAGTCAAAAACCCTTCATCATATCAAGTTTGAGCATCACAGAAACACGGATGACATACGGCTCTACCCGGCAATACTTTAGTAAATTTATACGGTGTCCTGGGACCCCCGGGGACCCCCTTGTCAATGTGCCGTTTAGCTCGTATTTATTCATAAAAGTGAGACTTGAAATGCTGAAGGGATTTGGAGGTGAATATTGATTTTAGGTTTTTATTGGGATTTATTGGCGTTTTGAAGTCTGATGGAGTAGGAAGATATGGTTTGGTGGGATGGAAAGGATTATATTATAGATAAATACATTTTCATAATTCTACTCCTACTATCCAGGGTGTAAACGGTCCCTTCACGAAGCCGTCAACCAAGCATTATGTACATCAAACTAAGTAATTTTACGCAAAAAATATTGCTGGGAAACGACTTTTTTTTATTGGGGTGAAAAATCACGTTTTCCGGTATTACTGAATGTTACAGAATGCTTGGTTGACGACTTCTTGAAGGGTCTGTTTACACCCTATATTTAACATAGTCACCGTTCATGCTATGTGTGACGTAATGATATAATTGTCCTCCTGTCTGTGAGCCATTTTACGCAGAAGAAGACTAGGCCTCAGCAATGCCCTAGAGAGCCGTAATCCTCCAAGTGGGCCTAATGCGGTCCTCTATACCATTTACCTCTCAAGCAGAGGCATCCTCTGGTAAGTTTATATAGAGGTAAATAAAACATTTTTGTTATCATACATTCAAACAGAATAAACAAACAAACACCTAATAGTTAACCTGTCACTACCAAACACAAATCTATCAACTTTCGGGACCCGGTTGATAGGTTAAGCTACATTGTCCGCACAATTTTCCGCTATTCCATGATTTGGACTGAAATTGTGCACAAACCGAATATTTAACTATTCTATTATTACAACTACTGTCCTGGCATAGTTATTTTATCTCTAAATTTACAGTACAACAGGCTCGAAGGCACCTAAGATGCCGATTCCTGCCGTGTGACCTTTATTCTAACCTTATAACATAAGGTTTAGTTTAGAGGTAAAATATATGTCACCGTGAAGAAAAATATGAGACAACCATGACGTTCCGTCGCATGTCATTTCACAATTTGACGGTTTCACTTCGACAGATTATAATCTACCAAAAAATAATGCGTTAAATTGTAAGCAGTATATTACGGTTCACAATCTTTCGACAGATTACAATCTCACGAGATAGATTATAATCTAACGATTTTTACAATTTCACGGTGACATATATTAATAACTAGCGTCCCGCCCCGGCTTCGCACGGCTGCAATATACATATAAACCTTCCTTTTGAATCACTCTATCTATTAAGAAAAACCGCATCAAAATCCGTTGCGTAGTTTTAAAGATCTAAGCATACATAGGGACAGACAGACAGCGGGAAGCGACTTTGCTTTATACTATGTAGTGATAATATATAGACACCACCACCAGAACTTTTACACACAGCCACAGACCTCAGCCTAGGGTAAAGACTAAAATACCACAGTTTATCTAATTGTGACAGATATTATGGCTAATCAGAAGCCCGCAAGTCTGATAACGAGTCTTTACAACTCTGTTACTAGGGGTAATTAGATTTGAAAGATAATCGCTCCGTGTAAAATAAGTAAGAAAAAGTAAATATTGGACTCACACAGGACAAATAGTAAAATAAAAGATATGAAAAAGAAAACAAAGGAAATAAAAAACCAATTAAACTAATTAATAGGTCCTGTACGAGGTCAATACGCTTCTATCTCAGCATGATACTGCGACATTTAAAAAATGGACTAAAAGAGCTATATACGGGAACATAGCTGCATTTGATTAGACTTAAAGCCGACCACAGCATGGTGATGAAAGGCAGATGGGATTTAGAACTATTACATACATACAACTATAGTACTTTCACAAGTTGTTATGTCTTGTGTCTGTGATTGTAGCTTCGCTCTTTGTTTTTTTTTGTGACTTTCAAAAGTGCCTGTAATGGTCTAATTGAAATAAATGCTTTGAGTTTGAGTTTGACATAAACTCACACCGTTTTCCTATGATGGGGGTAGGCAGAAATCACAGAACGAGGTGGCGGTGGGGCTACGATCCTTATTTAGTCCTTTTACGTCGTCCACCTTCATACATCTGGTCATACACGCACGCCGGTTCTGAGAACCACTCACCTGACCTTTCTAAACAACCTCACCAATAAGGTCAGTGTATGTCCTTCTAGGGCGTCACCCTCCCGGCGTTGCCACTCACATCTGATTTAGAACTATTGAAGTACCGAAATCGGGTATAAACATTACTACAACTAGTCTATGGTATCTATTATTCAGAATACAAAACAGCCGCAGAACTAAGCCTAGGCTGCAGACCACAGACTAAAATAACACAGTATATACAGGTGTGGGCTCTTGTTTTTGGTCGGCTATTTAAAAATTCTTTCTATGCTGTGGTTTTATCTTTGTGCTTCGAAAAGTGTGACCCATTTGATGTGAAGGTTTAGTGCAGAGGACTGAGCGGTAAAGGAACGTTTACTCGTTGATTCTGCAGTAGTCTACAAGTCGATCTCTCCTTGTGAGAGGGTATGGTCGTGCTAGTCGTGTATCATACATAATTTTCTGGCCAAAACAATTTTGTATTTTAGGTGCCGGACAGAATTATCAAGATTTTACAAATTGTAAATGGCAGTTCTATTGGCATTTAGTTGTTCTTTGCCAGCGTTTAACACAGGGCAACATGCATGTGCGTGTTGTGTCTATTACTTTTGGTTATTCTTGTTAAGTGTAATGTTTGTAAAGCTGCAAAAAACTATTTTAGTTAAAAACTCATTAATGTACTCATATGAGGTTTGATAAGCGACGACAATTCCTTACAACTTGTATGTGGATGTTAACAGGGGGTTAGCTCTGAAAGATAGTCACTACAGACCACGAGATTGGATGTGGTGGAGCGACCTTTTAAAACCCATGTTGGTGTTTAATGCATCGGCGTTGTATACATATACGCTGACTTCCAGATTGTAAGCACCACTCCCAAGTCGAATGACCGTTTGAATAATAATGTCAATAGAATGGATAAACACTTGGCACATTTGCTCATAAAAATTGGTAAAATATTATCCGGGCCACCGGATTTGTTAATATCCACTTGCTGTAGCAACCAAAATACCTCCTCCTCGCACACATCATCGATCAGATGTCTGATACGAAATCAGTAGACTGATCCATTCTCACAGAGGAATAAGAACTAATTCGCGTTGCGTCGCTCTTGGAAGTTAGAGAAGAAATAGTAGCCAAACATATTGCAGATTTCCTCTCCATTACCAGACGACACTTCAACAAATTTTAGATTAGATGGGTAACAACAGGGCCATCTTTAACAAATTGGGGGCCCTGGGCACTTGAGAATAATAGAGCCCTTGTAAGATACAAGAGCGAGCGAAGCGAGCTCGAATTTTCTTGCACCCCGCCTCGGATAGGTTAGTTTTTCTTGTGACAGTTTATACAAAAATAATGGGAGTTTTTTGCGGCGGAAAACTTGAATCCTAATTGTAACTAGTCCTAATCCTAATCCTAACTTCCTACCCTAACTAATGTTATAAATGCGAAAGCAAGTTTGTTTGTTTGTTACCTTTTCACGCCTAAACCACTGAACCAATCATCCTGAAAATTTTGCATATACGTTGTCACGTGTACAGAAACGGATATAGGGTACCTTTCATCCCGAAAAAAATACAGTTCTCGGGGAAAACTAAAATAGCGTTCTTATGATAATACGTGGCTATCGAATCATGATTGAATTATATACAAGCAAGATACAACCCGAATTAATGGTCAAATAACGCGAGCGAAGCCGTGGGCAAAATCTAGTTTTAATTAAACTCAGAAAAATATTTTTGATATCCATGAAATTAGCTTTATTTTACGGATAATTTTATACGATAAATGTATTAAAATGGTTTCGGTCATTAATTTATAAATTATTTGCTATGCGATTGTTTGTTTATAATCGTGATATGAATTGTATTAATTTTGTTATTTTATTTTATTTTATGTAATTAGTAATCCTATGATATTTTTGTTTTCTTTATAAGTCATTCGTTATGGAAATAAAGAGGCTATAATAATAATGGTCTCGGTCATGTGGCCACCAAGGCTGGCGTGAATATGCCGAAATCTGGAGGTCCAGCCGGTATTTCGGCAATAATGCGTTGAAGGTTGGCTTCCAAGTACTCAATTGTTTCTAATTTCGTCAAAGGTTCAAAAATGATGATGATCAGAACTTTACAGTCATCGATGGGCTGTACTGAGACATGATTACTAACTTTTCGTGCCTCAAGTGCAAGGCATTAGGTAATTTTACAGATATGTGGTTTCAAAGGACCAAGTCCATAGGTCAAAATGTGAAGAATGCACATATCCATGGTTTTGCCGGGAATGCCAAAGGAAGGTTTCCTTTCATAAAGTCCTTGATAGCAAACAAACATTAGTTATTATTATTTTGTTGTTCTTTATGATTCTTCTCATTTAAGAGAGCCTAAGAAACTTTACACGCGGGTCAGAACCCATCATGTAAGGTGAAATTTAGATAGAGAAAGTGGATGATAATGTGGAAGAAGTTTCGGGTGATTCGACAGGTGTTGAGAATGGTGGCTTTTTGCAGCATGTAAAGTGTGTGATTAGGCATCTGTAGCGTGTTGAGGCTTTGTGTGAGAGATTTTGGTATAATACCAGTAGATGAGAGAACAATGGGGACTATATGAACAGTTTGTACTTTCCATTGGGTTTTAATTTCAATGGCAAGATCTTGGTATTTAATGAGCTTTTCGGATATTGTGATTTAAATATTATGTGAGTTAGGTATTGCTATGTCTGCGTGAACTGTAATGTCTATTGTATGGGTCTATTGTAATGAATTATTTTATCGGTTATTATAGTTCGGTCCCAGTAAATTTTTTGATCGTTATTATTTAATGCTACTTCTGGTTTATATTTATAATACGGTATCATTTCTGAAACTACTTTATATTTAAATGCTAACTGTTGGCGTATGATTGCAGCGACTTGGTCATGGCGGTGTTTATAATCGGTTTGTGCAAGTGATTTACATGCTCCTGTATATGTTGTATAGTTTCGGAGGTTTTGGGTTTTCATGATGTATTTTCGGTAATTACGAGTAGCTATTATTTTGATCTTGTATGACCAGCATGAAACCCTCGGTTTCGGGAAACACGCATTTGAAAGTAGTCAGTCATGCTGCTTGCTATCCATCAATTCAACTATTTAATAAACTACCCGTAGAATTTAAATCAATTTATAATATAAACCAGTTTAAGCACCAGCTGGTCTTTTCTGAAATATAAATGCTATTATATACTTGATGAGTTTATCAATGATATAAATTTATAGATTACAAACATGATAATTAACCATTTTTTGACATGATCTATATTTAATTTTTTATTGACATGATTATTTTTTCTGACATAATTTTATTTTTTAAACACCGTGACTTTTTAGTCGTCTTACAAAGGTGGTCCGTCCACTCAATGTGCCCGACATAAAATAGTTCTAGGTGCGATTTTTTTTTTACCTTCCGTAATAGGTACATAGAAAAATAAATAAACATTAGAAAAAATTATGAAACATCCTGTTAATGATGTTTACGTGTCAAACGGGAGAATATACCTACCCAGCGCTCGACTCCAGTAGATCATCGCTCACGACAGGGTGTTTTAACTACATAATAAATAATATTTTAATTTTAAAATTTTTAAAATCTCATAAATACCTTTTTTTTATGAATGCTTAGTAGTCATTATATAGATGAAGTGGGCTGCCGTTGTAAGACGACTAAAAAGTCACGGTGTATAAATGATTTATCTTTAATTGACAAAATTAATTTTTTTATTACCATGGTTTATTTTTATTGAAATGATAAATTTAAAATTTTGTTTTTGCTAATGTACCGAATTTTAATTGTATAATTGAATTTTATTTTGTTTTTGAACTGTAATCCTTATAAACCGTGTTGTGTTAGTTTTAATGAATTTTCCATACATTGTAAGATTTTTTTATGAAATAAATGAAATGAAATAAACAATTCGCCTCGTTTGAGCCATTCGTTCGACTTTATTTTATCGACGTGTGGCTGGCTCAGGCAGGCTCGATGTCTTCCGTGTAGGGCTTCTTCAGACCATGCTGCTATTTTTTGTTGAGTACTTACGATGTGTTCATTTATTTGTGTTTCGGTTTTGTAGGTTTGGTGGTGTTAGTTTGTTATCTGTCTCCGAAGTATGCTCCGAGTGAAAGTATCTGTTTGTTGTGTAAATTGTGTATGTATTGGATGGTGTTTTCTATGTTTGGTTAGGAGTGTATGGATAGTGCGCTGAAGTTTTTTAATATCAGTATTTAACCATCGTATAATTCCGAAAGAATATGTGAGAGTACATACAAATACCTAGGGTTCAAACAGTCCAGAGAAATACAACAGAAGATCAAAACAAGAACTGCTCAAAAAATTCTCAAACCGCCTCAACCTTATCTTAAAAAGCAACCTTAATTCAAGAAATTCAATCAACACTTTTGCAATACCCATTCTCACATATTCTAAACAATAGAACACCGACAGTTATATGATTTTGGACTTGGCTAACTATCAGGAATTCAGGACCCTGACTCAATATGCAAGACCAAGACGACCAACGATCACGGCTGTTGCAAATATATAAAAAAAGTAGTACATACCTAATTATTATTTTATCATTATTTTGTGCAGTATTAGGAAATGTAATTGAAAACTGTATTAAAAATTAAAAACCACTGCTAGCAAACTGTTTATTATTTGCATTTCTTTCATTCAATATACGTACTTATACGAACTTATATCATTATTGTGCAGTTAAGACCCTTTTTATCTGTTTTTTTTTTTGCATAAATATTCTTTCTCTCAGCTTTTTCAAATGTTAGGCTATACATTATCACGCTATTTGCTGATAATATCCATGTGGGCAATATCCATGGCCCTTTATAGGACCCCGGTGTGGGCGCGTTCCTTGAGGCGGCGAGCCTCCCACTACCTGAACGCGTCCCATCCGAGGCACTACGTCGGGTGGAAACTCCGCTGCCGTGGTTAATCACCGCTCAGCGGACAGACCTCCGGCGCGATCTCATGGTAACATGGAGAGAGCGACTGTCGCAACCCCGTGCAGAGCACGCCAAGATAGTGGCGATAAGTCCCCTCTTTGAGGAGTAGCTAGAGAGGCGCCACGGCGCCCTCACCTTCCGCCTGACGCAGGTCCTCACCGGACACGGTAGGTTCGGGAAGTTCCTGCACCGAATTGGGCTGGAGGAAACGCCCGGGTGTTACCACTGCGAGGATCGTCCAGAGGACACGGTGGAGCACACGTGGCAGTCTGCCCCGCTTGGGCGGAACACCGCCGTGTCCTCGTAGCGGCGATTGGCAGCGGCGACCTCTCGCGTCCGGCTCTGGTTCAAGCCATGGTCCCGAGCGAGAGGGAATGGGAAGCCGTCACCTCCTTCTGCGAAGCAGTCATACTAGCGAAGGAGGTGGCGGGACGTGAGAGGGAAAGGATCTCACGTTCCAGCCGCCGCGGGAGACGGCCCGGACGTCACGTGGTGGCTCCCGGCCACCGTAGGCGCGGGCCTGTGGACAGTGAGTAATGGGCTAAAACCTTAAAAAGCGGTTTTAAAAAAAAACTTGTGAAAAAATTGGAACTGTGACCTCCAATATCTCCGTAACTAGACGGTTCCCAGATAGGGTCTAGAACAAAAAAAATATCGCAATGACGGGGAGAACAAGTGCCTTTCGGCTTCGTTAAGGGTCTTTTTACACCCTTTATACTACTGCCGTGAATTTTTTTACACACCCAAACACAACCGTTTAGCTGGTAGAGGGGGGAGACACTTGAACTTTAATCGAAAAGTTGTTTAGACAAACTTGCAATATTTTTTAAAGATCTATCCAACGACATAGCACACTATGGGGTACGCGAGAAAAAAAACCCACTTTACTTGTCGGTACAGGAGACACCCTAAAAAAAATACTTTTCGAGATTTGATTTTACCACTTTGTCGACGTAAGAGTTACTCTTACTCTTTAGAGTCTTTGAGCTAAGCTGCGGTCAGGTAGTCGGACATGGCCAGAAGGGTTCCTTCTATTGTAGACTACGGAACCTTAAAAATCAATTTTCAAAATCGATGCACAATCGACCGAGAAATCGGTGAAAATACATTAAAAAAAAATACATACAGCCGAACATAGAAACTCCTCCTTTTTGAAGTCGGTTAAAAATATGTCAACTTTCCATGTTTATTAGTTTCAGAAACTTAAATTACATTACGCATTAAAAATATATAATCGTAATTTATAAACAATAGAATATTGCATACAGTGCCATATTCTATTGTTTGGGGAACCTTGACTTATTTACATTAGTTCTACCATTGAATTTGATTATAATAAAAACGGCTTGAAATATGCCGTTTGATAGTGCATTGACCAGTCATCGAGATGAAGTCGTTCTTACTGGTGAGTAATTTAAATTGTTATTTGGCGTTAGTAATACCTGATTGCCTGGTTTGTGTGGTGATCTCAAGCGACATTGCTGCGCATGAGGTCCTGAATTCGATTCCCAGGTCGGGCTAATTTTTATTTGGTTTTTCCATCATCTTTCAATAGCAGTCGCGAGGTTTAGATTTTTTTTTTGCCGGGTTGACGGCAAAAAGGTGCGCTTCGTATTAGATAGGGCTTAAACAGATCTGACGACATGTAAGTCTACTATTAGGTACACCTGCCTTACCCTTCGGGGATTGCAGGGGTGATGTTATGTTAGCTGTAAGTCAATAATAATCGATGATAGAATAATAAACGCCAAGTCAAAAAAAATCTTAGTAAGATATTGGAGTACTTGAGAAAAACAATGCATTCGCTATCATGTAATATACTTACTAGAATACTTTCATAAACAGAACCGCAACTAACTATTTACTTCATAAGCCCGTCAAGTTAGACATGCAAGGTTACAAAAATTAGCATAGAGCTGAAAATTAGCATTAATGTTTGGATCACCATCACAGTCTAAAATAAATTATTATAGATAATTGCACGACCTACAATTTTTGTCTGACCTATTTTTGTGATAAAACTTAGCGATTGGCTGTAAAATGCAAAAAAACCCATTGCCTCGACGTTTGACCTTGAGTATATTTTTTTTACGAATGTCGGATCGACACTTTGTAACCTTACTCCTACTTTTTGGGCTGACTTGCTTTGTAAACACCGGACTTTTTAGTCGTCTCACAAAGGTGGTCCACTCAAAGTGCCCGACAAAAAATAGCTCTAGACGCGATTTTTTTCTTTTACCTACCATAATGGGTACAAAGAAAAATAAATAAAGCATTAGAAAAATTTATGAAACATCCTGTTAATGATGTTTACGTGTCAAACGGGAGAACATACCTACCCAGCGCTCGAGCCCAGTAGATCATCGCTAACAACAGGGTGGTTTAACTACGTCATGCGTCATAATACTGAATAATATGTTTATTTTTTAATTATTAAAATCTCATAAATACCTATTTTTTTAAGAATGTTTAGTAGATATTGGATACATGAAGTGGGCTGCCGTTGTAAGACGACTAAAAAGTCACGGTGTGTACAGGAACACAATTTACAACAATATTTGTGGTACAAGGTTTATTCTGTAGTATTTTAGTTTGATTGTTTCTATGACTTAGGCCCTCATCCATTGAAAAAACCTGACAATCTGAGAATCTGTTATTACGCAAATCGGACCTTTTGAGAATAGGATATAAGAATAGAATAAAATAGAAGACATTTACGCAATTTTTTTTTTGTTTCTTCATTTGTATGTATTCGTTTTTTTGCGCGTTGAACATTCTGCGTCAAGACGTGCTATGAGCGAGATGATGAGAGAGACTCGTCTCGAAACCACTAGTTTGAAATGAAATTGCCTATATTTATTTTTGCAAGTACATAGATAGGTAAATGCGTGACTCTTTTAAAAAAACTTGATGAGGTCGGAGTTCCACACTCTGAAAAAAACACCGAGACCTAAGTGTGATGGACCTATATTATTGTTTCCAGCCTAATATTGAATAATTTATTTTTCAGTTATGTTTTTTGGCTTTGGTGCTGGTGTGTCAAGCCGCGCCACGTGTGCGACTCCAGCGCAGTGTGCAGGCCCTCCCGCTTAGCAAGCTCCCCAGTGACCTCCCCAGTCTGAAGGTTTTGAATAGACGTCGCAAAGACATCCCCTCGCTACAGGCCCTATCACTCCCAGTTGTCGAAGTACCCTGTACCAATCATACCCAAATAGATCTGAACTAACATGATTTTGGACTTGGCTAACTATCAGAACCCTGACTCAATATGCAAGACCAACACGACCAACGATCACGGCTGTTGCAAATATAGAAAAAAAAGTAGTACCTAACTATTATTTTATCAATATTTGGTGTAGTTTTAGGAAATGTAATTGAAAACTGTTTTAAATAATTAAAAACCACTGCTAGCAAACTGTTTATTATTTGCATTTTTTCCATTCAATAAACGTACTTATACGAACTTATATCATTATGTGCAGTTACGACCCTTTTTCTATGTTTTTTTTTGCACAAATATTCCTCTTCTCGGCTTCTTCAAATGTTAGGCTATACATTATCACGCTACTTGCTTAAGGGGGTGAGCAATATTGCATTATTTACGTATTCTTCAAATGTTTGACGTTTCAGTCATGACATGCGTGTGTCGCATGTTCGAACCCCGTTATTATTTTCTGATCTATCATAGGTCCCGACGCGTTACTGAAAAATACTTGCTGCTTGAATTTAATGTATTTACTGTCAGCAGGACTATTTTACATTTTGATATACAGTTTGCTATAAAATTACCATCATTATCTGCCTAGCCTGCTTTTCCCAACTATATTGGGGTCGGCTTCCAGTCTAACCGGATGCAGCTGAATACCAGTATTTTACATAGAGCGACTGTCTCTCTGACCTCCACAACCCAGTTAGTACTGGGTAATACGATACCCCTTGGTAAGACTGGTTGTCAGACTTTTTGGGCCACTGACTGCCTAACGATGCTATAATATTACCAAATAAAAAAAAACAAATAACGTAATATTAATCACTTTCCACTGGGTTATAGCCATCTCCCACCATTCGGGCCTTATTTAGAAATTTCGGGAAAGCTTATTAAAATAAAGCACGAAGAAAAAACATAATAAAAACCAATCACAGAGACTCCAATTAAAGTCATTCTTATGTCTACAAAAAGAGGAAAAAAATCTTCCTTATTCTAAATGGGTTTTATGTGCAGAACCCTTTGGGCTTAACGGTGGCTCGTTAACGTTTTCGCCGATAATTTGTTGGACCCTGCTCCGTTTGTTCGCATCGCGATTAATTTTACTCTTTTTTTTGGGATAATGAAATGTTTCGTGATGGTGTTTTAGGGTTGATTTTGTCGGTTTTACTCTGGTGACCTAGATTAGATAAACTTTACACTTCTTTTCATTTCTGTAGGTATGGTTATGATTTAATTATATTAGTGTAGAAACTTTAGTAGTGCATTAAGAGTTTTTTTTTTCTAAATTAACGCGAGGGAAAAGCTGGTACGTCCATAAAACCAATGTGGCCATTGGCCAATAAGGAAAACAACTCTCTAATGGACCAACATAACTTCCGCAGTCGACCAAATGTTAAATTGTGCTTAATCTTGGGGGCTAATGCTTGAATCATGTTAACATTCTTAGGGAAAACAAGGTGGTATTCGACATGGTTCTATGAGAAATTAAGGTCAAGGTCACAGACCAAGGTCAAATCCAGGAAGAAGATAGTGCTTCCCTGCCCATGCCATTTGTTTCGGCTGCGGGAAGTCTCCCACCTAGACAGGAGTAGCTTTGGCTATTTATAACTCTTTAAATAGAGAATCCTGCGCAGATGGAGACGCTTAGACTCCACCCTAGGGTTTAAATGTGATGCTTTTCATTAAAGGAGACAAGTCTACTGGGATTCATCGGGAACTCTACAAGTTGCAAACGAACCCTTCACGAAACCGTCAACCAAGAATTCTATACATCAAACTAAGTAGCAAAAATTATTGCTGGGAAATGACTTTTATTTTTGGGTTGAAAAATCACGTTTTACGGTAAAACTCAATGTAACGCACTCAAAACATTGTGTTGATAAATGCATTGAATAGTGAGGTATTTAAAGTAAACTTATAACATTAAAAAATTGTATTGAAAAAAGAACTTGTGAAAAAGCTGGAACTTTGACCCCCAGACGATTAACATAACTAGAAGATTCCCAGGTATGGTCCAGAACAAAAAAGTGATCGTAATGTCGGGGAGAACAAATGCCTTTCGGCTTCGTTAAGAGTTTATCTACACCCTTTATAGTTCACTACTACGAATTTCCTTAAAGAAACCAATACCACTTTACCCGACCCGGACATAGAACCTATAATAAACGTAAAACCCGCCGTCACATGTCAAACACATTTAGACGCATAACATCCCACCTCTAATTCGATATCGAAACTAAAAATACCGAGAACATATAAATAAATATACGACCGATACAGTTTATATGAAAAAAAGGTCAGTCATAAAGTTTTTACACACGTCGCCGGCGCAGTTTCAAGTTCGATTCCCGGTCACAAATAATGTACGTTTGAAGAACTTTATATAACGGAAGAAATATATCGTAAAGGAAATCAGGGTCATGGACATGATTTCAAAGACTGATGCTTGAGAATTTGTACATATAGGTACCGGTTGTGTTGTTTATAAAGCTTCGATAATATCACAGTGTGAGTAAACGTAATATAATGAATGCCTCTGGATTGTGCATAGCGTACTGAAACTTAAAACCCCTATTTATATTAAACTATATAAGGTGTCTGGTAATTAGTGACCGATACTTAAACACGTGATTGTCGTCATGATAACAAACAACTTTTCCAAAGAAACATTTTTTAAACACAGACTGTTATCACAATAACACAACAGCCGAAATTCGCACACGCGCGCTTGTGACCTATCAGCTGTTAGCCGTTAAAAAAAATGTTTCTTTGGGAAAGTGGTTTGTTATCACTACAATCACATGTTTAAGTATCGGTCACTAATTACCAGTCACCCTATATATACAGGCTCTTTGGAATAGTCAAGGCATGTCGTTTTCAGTCAATTAGAAAGTTGAAGCTATATGTACGTTCCAGAAGATAGCTCTCTATGGAGAGGAACGGGCACTTTAAAAAATTATACGTGTATGTGTCAAAAGATGATCAATGTATGTGTAATTTTTTCAAGAACTTTATAATTTTTTTTTTATTTTTACAAAATATTCTATGATCTTTGATATATTCTAACTGGCTAATATTCTACTGATACTGATACGGTTAGCGGGCGTCATCCCACTGCTGGGCAAAGACCTCTCCCCATGACTTTCAGTTGTTCTGCGGTTATGTCTGCCACGACGCCTCCTGGCTGATGATGATCTTTTTAAAACCAAATTTTGTTTTAAACTGAGACGCTTATCACGTCTTCTGCTCATGATAACTTTGATTATTGAAGTAAGATTCGCAGAATTCAGCGGTTCATTTACGGATTATCTTTCCATTTCATAGTTGCATAAGTATTTATCATTATTTATTTTATTGTATTAATAGTATTGTTATATGTTTTGTCTTTGTATTTATAAGTTTGTTAGTATATTCTTTTAAGAAGTATAGGTATATGGTATATTATATTTAAATAGTTCTGCTTTATGTTTTATGTATTCAATTTTCTCTTCTTATTTTACACACTATGTCTACATCTCTTTTTTTAGTATCTCCTTTCGCAGGTATGCTGGAAGAGATTTCTTTAGAAATAAGCATCACCTTTGTACTATTTTCTGTTCCTTTCGTCTCTTCTGTATTTGGTGTGTACAATTTTTTTAAATAAAAAAATAAATAAACGTATCCAAAATATACCCATCAAATTTTCCACATTCAGACTCGAAATTACAAGCATAGTCAACATATTATAGCTCCCTCCAACGTGTCAACATCGCGGTGTCGAAAAGACGTGTTACATTAACAAGTCTTACCAGTACAAATAATTCTCGTTTCCCGCCATACTTGCCCAGATACCGTGAATGCTTTCAGTTGATTTATCGCTAGTTAATTCGGAATTTATTGCACGATAACCGTGTCTTGACGTGTAGCCAACACTACACGGAAGTTACTAGGGTTTTTCTGTGACTTTGCTCGTGTTTTAGATGTTTTTCTTACTGCCAATCGTGTCCGCCCTTATCTCTCATTATACTGACATACTTTGTTGATATAAGTCATAAAATATATATATGTCGGATTGTCAAGATTTCCTCCGTTAGGCTTGTACATCATGTGGGCAGCAGATGGGTTTCGTGCTATGAAAACACACTGGGTGCGATACACTGTTTCTAGCAAAACTAACGAATTACCTGAGATTACAACTTAACACAATAACACGGGGCACAATGAATCGGATACAGTTCCAAGACGTTTCAATTCCACCGCGATCAGACATTGAATGTCGCCCTCGCCTCGAGCTGAACATCAGGGCTCTGTAGAAATACGCTGTGGTGTGGGTAGACTGGTATGTACGTCGCGTCATGTCACCAGTACCCATTGGCATGTTTGCCGATTCATTTTATGTCCTCATATTCATATCCGGCATATTCATAATTGTTTCATTCACCACTTTTACTCTCTTACTTTAATTTGTGATGATTGTAAGGGGTCTTGATACTATGTTATCCAATGACTGTGTTGTGGACCTCAGAATCGCTCCATGTAAAATACTGGTATTCAGCTGCATTCCGTTAATAAGGAAGACGACAACAACATATTTGGGAAGAGGCTAGAGAGATGATGATAGGTAATTAGCGAACAGCAGAACAATTCTGCTTACCCCTGATCAAGATGTCCAACAAGATGACGTCAGTCATTCTTACGCTTCAGTAATCAAAATTCTGTTGGAAGCCAAGTTTCACAACCGAGAAAATCTGATCCAAATTAAAATTCGTCACGACTGAATAGGCAGAGGCTTTTGGGTATTTTTAACGGATAAAAAAAGCTTTAGGTATTGGCAACGTTCTTTGAAGTTTTATAATGCTGTTTTAATATTAATAGAATATTCTTAAAACAATAGAATGCTGCAAAACTCAAGAATAATCACAATGTCTACTTTAAGTTATTTATTTTAATAAAAGTTACTATTAATTTAGTTCTTTAGCTAACTGCGTAGTATGTATTTGCAGCCGGTTAAATAATCGCATATTATATTCTCGTATGCGTGTATGACCAGATGTATGAAAATATACGAAACAAAAGGTAATGGCCTGTGGACGGTGAGTAATGGGTTAGCTCACCGTCCGTCCGTCTTATGACAACAGGCCGTGTCGAAGGCGCGTTCGTGTTCCACGCGCGCCTCAAAGAGATGTCAACCAGGAAGGGGCCCGCAAGGGCCGACGCCTGCCGGGTCTGCGGGACTGTTCGAAAGAGATACCGCGGCCCTGGAACACAAAGGGCAAAGAAGGAACATGTATGGGTTTTAGTCAGTAAAAGTCTGACGCTCCCTCCCACTCCACCCAGAGCGGGGGGGGGGGGGGTTTGATGATTTCCCGTCCAAAAAAAAAAAGGTGATGCAAGGATCACAGTAGATGGCATTCTGCAACAAAAAGAAAAAGCCTTGAGGTTTCTGGCTGTGTACTATTACGAATGTTACATTGGTAATGTCCCTTTCTAGACGTTTCGTTACGACGATCATTTATTTTTACAAGTAGATTAACTGACGGTTTTACTTCCTCTCTGGACCTTTTTTTATTTATTTATTAAATGGGCCTACTCTGGACCTCAATCTAGTTCTGAGGACAAAGATGCGGTTGACGATGGAACGAGCTAACCCAAAAGAAGTCTATTAACTCGCGACTTAAATAGATTGGGGTCATATGAAGTTGCATTAAACGCACACTATGTGGGCAAGCATATTATAAATTGGGGGATTACATTGATGATAGAAATGCTTGGCTCAATGCTGGTCCTGCTCCACAACCATAGGGGCAAACTAATTGATTAACATGTGAAGTTAATGTTGAAGCTGCAGAAGATTGTAAAAATATCCTTGCATTGTATAGATTCAATCTCTTAGTATTATATAATTGCATAGCACATGTGTGAGTACTATGTACTGTAAAGCTACCATTTACATTTAGTTATCATTCTTTGACTCGAGTTTGCCCTGGCGGTTGAGAGAATGTCATGCTCACTCAAATGTCTCGCTGATGGTGGCGGGTGTGTCGGATCATTTAGTTCCCTTCAAAATGGTTGAGTTGAATGGTGCTGATCCATGCGTCATGTTCGTGAACGGGCGCTGTCAGTTGGGACTGGTCATCTCTTAGCTGCCATGGTTTATTCTAACTTCTTTGTTTTTAAAGTGTTGATCTAATCTTTTACTCTGGACGCTCTTAATGTGCACATCTTTCTACATTGTTCTCACATATATGTATTATCTCAACAAGAATGATGTAACCAAGACCTTGTAAAAATATTTTGATTGAAAAGAGTGTCCATGGAGTTTCTTGCCCATTCTTCTCCATAGAGATCTACGCTTTGGAATGGGCAACTACAGTACTTTCACAAGTTATTATGCCTTGTGTCTGGGACTGTAGCTTCGCCTTCTTTGTTTTTCTGACATTCAAAAGTGCCTGTTATGGTCTAATTGAAATAAATGCTTTGAGTTTGAGTTTGAGTTTGAGTTGGGAACACCGACGCAGGCAAGGAGTTTCACTCCCTGGCTCCTTGGCTTGGCAGGCTCTCAACATAAAAAAAACAACCACCCATCCACAAATTAGCAGGCACTGCTTAACCTCGCAAATTGACGACAATTCAGCAGGGTACTTCAAGCTGTCATTTATCAAACAAAGAAACATTAATACAGACAAATCTCCTTTTCTTCTTTTATACATAAAGGGTGTAACAAGACTCTTAACGAAGCCGAAAGGCACTTGTTCTCCCCATCATTGCAATATTTTTTTTTGTTCTGGACCATACCTGGGAACCTTCTAGTTACGGAGATATTGGAAGTCAAAGTTTAAATTTTTCAAAAGTTTTTTTAAATTCACTTTTTTAATGTAAGATTTTTACTTTAAACACCTCCACGACTCCCGTATTATTCAATCCATCCACCAGCACAATGTTTGGAGTGCACATTGAGTCAAACGTGATTTTCCACCCCTGAAAAAAAGTTATTTCCCCAGCACAAATTTTTGCGTAAAGTTACATAGTTTGATGAACAAAATGCTTGGTTGACGGCTTCGTGAATGGTCCGTTTACACCCTGTATGTATATCGGTCGTAACTGTTACAGAAACTCAGTTAGATACTAAATCCTTCCTGTAACAACAATCTATCATTAACTGTGTCTTGTGAACTTTATACCGAGAGCTATTACTAGAATGCTTTGAAGTGTGAACGAACACTTTATTGGTTAATACATAAACCGATTTATCTTAAGCTTTTAGTGCGTTAATCTTAGTGAGAGTTGAGTGTTTGAACGTAATCGAGCGCTTTTGTATGAAAATAAAGTTCTGTAATCCTCTTGAGACTTACCGTGGGTATTTATCTATACTCTATATTATATTTTAATATTATAAAGCTGAAGAGTTTGTTTGGTTGAACTCGCTAATCTCAGGAACTACTAGTTCGAATTGAAAAATTCTTTTAGTGTTAGATAGCCCATTTATCGAGGAAGCCTATAGACTACAGAACATTACGCTACGACCAAAAGGAGCGGAGCATCACTGAATATTGCAAAAACGGAAAAAATATATTTTTATAATAACTTCATCATGCGGACGAAGGTCGCGGGCAACAGCTAGTATATTTATACAAGACGTATATCCGATATGATTAGGCCGGTGGATTGTCTATCAGTGAATATTACAGTGGAGATGTGGAGACTGCCTCGTTGTTCTAGTAGTCGCAAGGGCGACTGCTGAGCATGAGATCCTGGGTTTCATTCCCGGGTCGGGCAAATTGTTATTGAGTTTTTCCATAAGGAATTTCACAGTTGCAGCCACGTAGTCTGGATTTGTGCCCGGTTGATGACAATAGGCTCGCCCCCTATTAAATGGGACTTAAACATAACTGATGTAATGTGGGTGTACTTTTAGGTACACTTCTGACTTACCTGCGTATTTTGATGTTGTTATGTCAAATTAATAGACTTAATTTGCAAAACCGCACTGCGCCCCAAACCGGAGATTACTGATCTGGCTCACAAAGCAGCAAAGTTGAAGTAGGACTGAAGTCACATTAGATCCCGCTGCCCCCCGATACAAGTGAGTGGGGGAACACCGGGGTAGTTTTAATCAGTATGAGTCTGACTGAACCCTCCGCACTCCCCAGGGCGGAGGACATCCATTGAGTATTTCCACCTCGGGAAAAAAATTACTGAGCTAGCTACGTCTGCCGTGTATCTGTAGATTTGTGTCAATATACAATTTACGTCATTGAGGATATCTGACACAACCAGAAGACGTCGCGGTAGACTCTTAGAAAATGGTGGGGTGAACTGAACAGAAGACCAGTGACTGTTTTAAGCTTTCACGGTTTACAACTAAACTTATACTGTCACTTACGGGAAATCTTCCGTGATTGTTGAAATTGCGTCGAAATATCGGGAGCTCAAAATAATGAACAATCACGGAAGATATCCCGTAATTGACAGTAAAAATTTAGAAGACCAGTGATCCACACTGGTATGAATAGAAAGAACTGGAAGTAAAAGGGCTTAATTAACTCAGAGTATTAAAAATCTTAGACCAATAAAATCTTAGAGTAACAATTTCAAGTCAGTTAATTCATAAGGATATGCTAAAATATGAAATGTTCTGCTGGAAGTAACTTCTGCGGTGCTTTCGAAATTGAAGCGTGTGTTTTTGTTCTTCACAACGTGCTATTTTACAAGGTTTGCAAGTAAACTTTTGTGGTATTTGACTTGTTTGATGTAAATTTCTTCAACATAAGAAACAATATTTATACAAATTACAGACGGATACTGAATCCTTACTTCCTTACTACTATTATTGTTTGTTACCTTTTCACGTCTAAACCACAGAACCGATAATCCTGAAATTTTGCATATAAGTTGACAGGTGTACCGAAACGGACATAAGGTATCTTTCATCCCGAAAAAAAGTGCTGTTCCCGAGAAAAACCACAATAACGTTCTTATGATAATAGTTGGCGCCACGTGCCTTTCGAATCATGATTGAATTATATTATTACAAGCAGAGTACAACCCAAATTTATTGTCAAATTCTAAATTAACGCGAGCGAAACCGTGGGCAATAGCTAGTATGCCTATAACAAAAAGACACGTGGCGCCATGCAACGTGTCTTTCGAATCATGACTGAATTCTATTATTATAGAAACTTTAGTAGTGTGTTAAGTTGAATTGTCTAATTCTAAATAAACGCGAGCAAAGCCGCGGGTAAAAGCTATTTTTATATAAATACCATTTATTTCCATGTTAGTTCAAATAAACTCGTGAGTGAGGAGCTCGTGGCTAGATAATAACTGCCGCTAGGGGTCGATCTTTCGGTTAAGCTGTGCTTGCTTAGGTTGGTCCGTGGATGGGTGACCACCCATTACATACCGAGTTTCCTCCGTGCCTCGGAAAGCAGGTTAAGCCGTTGGTCCCGGCTCTCATTAATTGTAGATCTTTTACAGTCGTAACATGTAGTCAGTGGCCCGAGAGTCTGACAACCAGTCTTACCAAAGGGTATCATATTACCCAGAACTAATTGGGTTGTGGAGATCAGGCAGGCAGTCGCTCCACGTAAAATACTGGTTTTCAGCTGCATCCGGTTAGACTGGAAGCCGACCCCAAAATAGTTTGTAAAAGGCTAGGCAGATGATGTTAGTTCAAATAAAAATGTACTCTTTTAGAATTGAAACAACATGCACAATAAATGAGAGTTCAAAAATTCTGAAACACAAACCCGAATCCATTGAAATATAAAACTTTAACGAATGTAAAATGCCAAAAGTAAAAAGGAATGAAATCGTATTTATTTTACCGTTATTTGAACATGGACCTAGTTTTTTAAATAAAGTTTCAAATATTCACAAAGCTATTGTATTCAACTTTACAGTTAAAACAAAGTATTTAAACACAGAATTTATAGTAGTAGGTATGGAACCATTTGTAGAGTCCATTTGTACAATTGGTGAAGGAATCATGGATTCCTCGCCAGGGAAATCAAGGATAGGTGAGGAACGATAAGTGTGAATACACATCTCACCTCTGCCACTTAGAATAATATAGCGGGAAGGAATCTAGACTGGTCTTCAGGGAATTCTGTTGAAGATAAATATTGAAACATATTCCGGCCTAATATTAAAGTGAAAGGTTCCGCTGATCGACATTTATTTGCTGCTTGAATGATGTAGCTTCATAAAATATTATCCAGCTAGTCAATTGCTCAAAGTAACGTAATATCTGAAGACGTCTTGGAGCTTGGAAATCGAATTTAACTCTGTAGTCTTCATGCTGGTCAGAATATGCATATTTTGTTTTCGAAATCTGATGCTGTTAATTTGGGTATTTAGTCCGAACGGCCCAAATCAAACAAAAATCGTTCATGTTCCAAAGGACCGGTTATGAAAATTTGTAAACAAATTCAATGTCATAAACTACATCAAGAACATTCGGGTGCAAAGGTTATAAAGTTGAAATAAAATATTTATATGGTTATGTTTATGAACAAATGCGAGAGGCTTGCAAAGTTTTCAAAAATTGCTTGAAATGGTGGCAGAATAATCAAGAAAATATTAAAATAAACATACTAACGGAACATCGCTACTAAGAGCTTTGGCCGGCGATATTAACATAATCAACCTATAATCTTCCCACGGCTGGGCAAAAACCTTCTTTGTGTGAGTAGTGGGCCAAAATCCACAGGCTCAGTGTCTGTTTGAAAAAAAATGCACAGTTTTCAACAATTGGTAAATAGTTTGAAATAAATACAGATTACTACACCTTATAAGGGCTATAAAAAGCTAATTTAATCATATTCATCTCTAACTCCCAGGTAAAAACTACTTCGGACCACTCATGGGAAATCACAGATAGTTTCCGACAACACCGGACCAAGTTCACCACTTAGCAGATCAATTGGAATGGATTGGTTCCGCACCCCGGGAATTCACAAGTGTGTATTGCTGCTCTGGGAACTTATGCGAGCATGTTGAATTTAGTGGGGGTTCCTCAAGGCAGCATTTTAGGTCCGGATATTTTTCGGGTGAATTTTTGGGGTGGACGGAACAATATTTCTCGTGTTATATTTATGAGAGCATGTTATTGAGGTGATGTTATCATCATTTTGTGCTAATACTATTATGGAGGAACCTTCTACGGCTCATGAAACTTAGGTAGACTCTGAGCTGTCAACCTTGCTGATTGGATATTCTTTTCTTGAATAGTTCGTACCGTTCGTATAGGAAAACAGACGAAATAAGCAATAATTGGTCTGAAATATTTAAAGACTTACTATGTATTTATGGGCTTGAAAAAAATGTAAACTACATTCATTCAGTAATAAAGACTTAAGCCAACAACGTATGTTATTCACATTTATTTCACTTGCAATAAAACCAATCTCAAACTTAACATTACAAAGATTAAGAAGAGTATCCAATGTCAAATTCTATTGCCAAACTAGCATCTTCCACTTTTGCACTTCTATTAATGCAAGTAGGGGGAAGTCCTAACTGAATTTTGGAAGTGCACCTCCTTTAATGGAGAGAGTTTCTGTTGTTGAACTTTGCACCGGGGTTGAAGTTGTTATTGTTTTGCTAAGTGCAATTTGCTGATATATAAGGTGTCTGAAAACTTGCCTGGTTCTTAATTTTGAGTAGGGGTGATAGTAGAGAGTCACCTTTGTTTAGTAATGAATTTATCTCATTCTGTAACTGCATACGTAGTACTACCACAAAGCTTCTGTGTTTTGATTTGAATGACATGGGTGCTGATGAAGAATGAAGGTATTACAGCTTTATCTCTGAATTTCTCTGGTAATACCCCTGTACGCCCCAATCTATTTAAGTCGCGAGTTAATAGGCTTCTTTTGGGTTAGCTAGTTCTATCGTCGACCCTCATGGTCGACTCGAATCATTGTTATTTATTGGTTGGTAAACAATCAATCTTGTAATGAGGACAGAGATGACACTGACCTCATTACAAGATTGAGGTCAAAGGCCCATTTAATATGAAAAAAAAGGTAATAATGGTCCATTTTTGACTCTAACCTTCTGTTGGGCCAGCTGTTTGTTTTCCGAACAACAATTAACAAAGATCCGTGTCACAAACTAAAAGAAAAAATACCTGTGCCAATTTAATCTGTTTTGTACTATGTGTTCGACTTTAAAGTTTTACACGTATACCTACTTACAAAAAGGTCCAGTAAATATTTCTACCCGGAACGGTTTCCATTATTGGATAAACTCAGCAAGTTAAACTGTCAGTTAGTAACTAAACGACGGCCCGTAGAGACATGACTAAGGTTTTTACGTGCTTACAACCAGAAACTGGAAACAGTTAACTTTTAACAGGGTTATAGCCGAAATCTGAAACTACTGTACGTACTTCATCGTTGGTCTAGTAGTGCAAGGTGTCAAAAAGTGTTATTGGGTTTTCACATCAGGAATTTCTCAGTAGCAGCCACGGAGTCTGGATTTGCGTCCTTTTGATGGCAATGAGTTCACCCTATTACCTACATGAGACTTAAACATAACTGGCGAAATGGGGGTGGGTGCAACAGAGGTAAACCTCTGCCGAACTCTTCGGCGATTACAGGCGAGGTGTTATATCTTTTTCTTCTTTTTCGTGTGGTTAGTTAGTATCGTAATATAACCAATATTTGTAATTCTGTACTTTTATCTACCTATGTTGTTTCCGTTTTCGGGTCAGCCTTCAATTTAACCAAAAACTGATATTCCGAGAGGATTTCACACGGAGTGACTGCTAAACCAATTATGAACGAGGCAACACCGATATCCAAGCTTAGGTCAGTTTGTCTAACTTTTGATCAAATTGGAACAACGGTAGGTATATTATTCATACGGTGGCTACAGCTTACTATTGGATAAGTGGCTGAGGTTTTAAATATTTCTAATGTAGTTACTTTAAAACTTGGGAAAAATCATGATGATGACGGAAAGAGTGACGGAAAATGATTGCTATCTCTTAAACGCGCTATGAAACCATGAGAAATGCGTTTGAAACTTTAAAATCTCATGTTTCAATTATTAAAACCAAGGAATATTGTGCTACCCAGTAAGTGGATTGTGGGGGTGAAATAGGTGCTCCAATATGTAAAATACCGGTATTCATCTTTACCCGGTTAGACTGGAAGCCGACCCCAATATAATTGGGTGAACGCTAGGCAAATGATGAGTTAGTAGGGCTACAGGTGGCAGGTTTTTCACGGGACAATCTTAGCCATAGGTGTTCTTAACTCCTTTCATCCAGTTCCACCAGTGTAAATCAAAATCTTTCTTCTTCCCCAGATACGAGACCTACAAGGCAACGTTGAAGAAGATCCCAGCCACAAGGCTGTCCCGCCTCACGGAGGCGCTGGCCAACTACGACCCCGTCCTCAACGAGTACTTCTTCGATAGGCATCCTGGAGTCTTCGCGCAGATCCTCAATTACTACAGGTTGGTTTGAAGTGGCAGTGATAGATATACTAGTGTGTGATGATACTGTTCGAACATTTGCAAGGGTACACCTTCAAAAGTAGCACAATCTCTTTGTTCATACTCGTATGTAAGCTTCATTTAGTTAGCGCAAGGAGGTGTGCAACATGTCCGTTAATTAGTCAAAATACACGTTTTAAAAACCTTCACTGTGTCAAACGTACATTGACTTTTTAAAGCTCGTTAAAATTGGGTGTCATATCACACTTGACATGATATATGACTTGATTTGATTGATTATGGTGAGGGCCCAAAGTGATATTTGTCTTGATTATCTATCATACCTTTATAATTGTCTTCATAATTATGAAAATCATCAAACAATATACTTGATTTGGCTCCGAACGCGATTTGCCACTACCGCGCGTAGCCAAATGACTTAAACGCCAACTTAAAAAAAAACGGTCACAAACATTGTTATAGAATTTTTAATCACTTAATAAAATAAAATATGATTTTGTTATGTTTAATAATAGTTTCAAAGAATAAGAAGAGTAATTATAAAATGTATTTCTTTTAGTAATGAAAATATCATTTGAAAGCCCTAATCAAGTTGAATGAGCATGGATAATAATTATCCAATAATGATTCAATCCCTGGTTATAGTAACTTTAGTCAACCCAGCATGACAACAAATCCGTACTGGGCCTGCATGGTGGATCATGGCCCATTCTCTTTCACAGAGAGTAGACCTGTGTCCCAGTAGAGGAAACATTAAACCCTCATTATGTTAATCATAACATAATAGCTATCATGTATGCCACAGGAGGAGCTCGTGGCTAAATAATAACAGCCGCTCGGGTCGATCTTTAGGTTAAGCCGTGCTTGCCTAGGTTGGTCAATGGATGGGTGACCACACATACCGAGTTTCCTCCAAGCCTCGGAAAATACGTTAAGCCGTTGGTCCCGGGTGTCATTTGTAGATCATTGACAGTCGTTAGGTAGTCAGTGGCCCAAAAAGTCTGACAACCAGTACTGGGTTGTGGAGGTCAGATAGGCAGTCGCTCCATGTAAAATACTGGTATTCAGCTGCATCTGGTTAGACTGGAAGCCAACCCCAATATAGTTAGGAAAAGGCTAGGCAGATGAATACTCAAATTATGGGAATTTTATGTATATTTTCAGTTACATTATTAAATTGAAGTCTGTGTAGTGTCCACCTATTCTAGTTCTTCACTACAAAAACTGTTCATTCCATAGACTGCGGGATTTAAAAGTTCTATCCAGATTTACGTTTACCTTGATCGACCTAAACTATTTTTACTTCCTCACGGCTTTCATGAGTATTGGAAATAATCGCACGAATGCAAATAAAACGGTACGTTCAATACAAATGCCGTGTTTTACGCGTCGATCATACAGAAAACCTATTTTTGTTTCAATAAAAAAAATCGGTTTTGTTAGCATTCCGTCCGTTTTTGATAAATGTGCGCTTTTTATTTCGTATCGGGAATTGAATTGACTTGTAGGAATTCTAACTCAAATATTAAATGGAAATATTTTGTAAAAATCAGAGTAGGTCAGGATAAAACAGCAAAATTGCCGTTTTTTTCAGGTTTGCGAGTTAGTAAAAGATGAGATATATTTTTTCAGAAAAGAAAAAAGGTTTTCAGTTTGTTGAAATCTTCTTTTACCTATCTATACCAATTCGACCGATTTCAATGATTCTTTTTTTTATTGTAGTTATTCTTGGCATTTTTGAAATTCATGAACAGTCGTGTATTTGTTTTGTTGTCTAATGTAATGATTGTATCAGTTTGATACGGTCACTTAAATTAATTCATGGCTCTCATGCTTAAGGAAGACCACATAGGTCTTAAATGATACGCTAGCGTTCCCGCACCGGATTTTAAGAGTCAGTCAAATGGTTGCAGGCTTCGGACTCTGACAGAACTTCAGCAAGCATTTTGTATGAGAAATCGAGAAATAGAAATACTTAGAAATCGTTTATTTGCCAATCATATCTATGTACCAACATTGTACATAGATATGATGGTTATTTTGTTGAGCCACCCGATACATTTTGCCTTACGGCATGCAAAATTATAAAACATAATAGGTAGACAAAAGAAAAAACATAAAAAAGCATTCCATTCACTAAGCAACATTATATACTAGCATAATAATTAATTAATTCGTTACTATTCAAAAACACTCGGAATTAAGCACAATGCCAATAATTTATAATATTTAAAAAAAAAAATGTCAATATCATAAACTGCGAATGTCAATGTATGGATGAGTCAGTGTCTGGAGCCGTATCTACAATCAGTCCGCACCGGTTTTACCAATCGTTTTAAGTTATGTGGAACGTCTGTCACTACTCAGACAAGAACCAGAATTTTATTCATTATAAAAAAAGGTGTTTATGAGATTTTAAAATAAACACAATATTCAGTATTATGACGCATGACGCAGTTAAAACACCCTGTTGTTAGCGATGATCTACTGGACTCGAGCGCTGGGTAGGTATGTTCTCCCGTTTGACACGTAAACATCATTAACAGGATGTTTCATATTTTTTTCTAATGTTTTATTTATTTTTCTTTGTAAAAAAAAAAAATCGCGTCTAGAGCTATTTTATGTCGGGCACATTGAGTGGACCACCCTTGTAAGACGACTAAAAAGTCACGGTGTATATAACCACTTTACAGTACAAACTAATGAAACAATAAAATTGACTAACAAAAAAAAATTAACACACAAAAATCAAGTCTGCACACAACCTGGACGTGTTAGATAAAAAACGTTTTTTATTTAACAAAAAATAACGTTTCGCTAGCCAATTTATTTAGCGTTGACGAATGTTTTAATAAATATCGATGTTTCGCATGCCTGGGATATTGGATCAGTGATTTGTATGTGCCTATTAATTCACCTGACAATAGCATCGGGGTTTCAATATCGCTCATATATTAGGTAACAGTTGTTATGTATGAGGCGAAATGGATAAGAAATTTTGGGAAAACTAATTGCATATTTTTTATAGAACCTATCATAGTAAACAGTTGTTCTTGTAGGTGTAAAATTAGTTACATATCATCATCTGCCTAGCCTTTTCCCAACTATGTTAGGTTCGGCTTCCAGTCTAACCGGATGCAGCTGAATATCAGTATTTTACATGGAGAGACTGCCTATTTGACCTCCACAACCCATTTAGCACTGGGTAATACGGTACCCCTTGGTAAGACTGGTTGTCAGACTTTTTGGGCCACTGACTACCTAACGACTGTCAAAGATCTACAAATGACAGCTGGGACCAACGGCTTAACGTGCTTTCCGAGGCACGGATCAAACTCGGTATGTAATGGGTGGTCACCCATCCACAGACCAACCTAGGCAAGCACGGCTAAACCTAAAGATCGACCCGATCGACTTAAAAAGCGAGCGGTAAAATAAGTTACATATTGCGGTTAAAATACCAGGTATTCTGCCTTTCCCGTCTTGTTTATCTTAGCAGTTATCCATATAAACAGGGGCGACCCGAAAAGCTTGATAATTTCGGTTTTCAAATATACTTACTATCAACAAATTGGAGATCTGAAGATAAATATCTTTCATTTGTTCTGTCAATAATTGGGTTCCTTCGATGTCTATACTAATTTACCTTTATTCCCATTTGTCTCCTTCGAGCTTGCCACCGGGGTGGTGGCTAACTAACTAGTGGTGTTTACCACCCTGGTGGTAAATGGCACTTATTTAGTGTTATCTGCCTCCTTCATAATTATAGTAAGGTGGTCGATTCTCATTGCTACTGCTCGTACTAGACGTTATCAATTAGATTTTAGATTTTGATTTTAAGTAAAATAATGGCAAATAACTGGAACTTTTAACAGCCACCACCCGGTGGCAAGCTCGAGGGGGGCAAATGGGAATAAACGCTAATTTATAAGACGTAAAGTTTGTAAGCTTGGACGTAGAGAGTAATTTTTGGAATTTCTGATACGAGCTACTAAAACGTTTCGTTCGTTTCCTACTCACTGGATGCTTGTTTTGTCCAATATTATGTTGCCGTGCCCTAACCGGGTTTCATGTTGGAACTTACTGAAATATATGTAACAACTAAATGTACACATGAATGCAATAAACACTTTGAGTTTGAGTTTGAGTTTGAGTTTGAGTTTGAGAAAACCAACCATACTGCGAGGGAAGCCGCGGGCAGAGACTAGAAATAAGATGAACAAAGACCGCTGATATCTCCATACTCTTTTAAAACAACCAAAAGACAACAGAATGATAGATCTATTTGAATCGTGTCCGATAATACTAATGCAACCGCCTTGCAGATCGATCAACCCAGATCTACCCACGAACCACCAAACTTAATGTCCCTTATTATAACTACTGTTCTACCCCATAAACTATAGAGTTTAACTTCCTAAGTATTTATGGGGAACCTTTATAGTCTTGGAACACCCCTTGCCTCATCCCTTAGACATACTTGTAAAGTTTTATCACCCCATCGTTTAAGTTACAGCAGTTTTGGAGTTGAAACTATTTGATGGTTGAAGGAGTTGGAAGACGTTAGTGGTCACAACGTACTCGTATGTTTAAAGATTATTCAGACAAATGTTGAGTTTACAAATGATGGCCATTTAAACTGAAGTACTTGACTTCAATCTGGTTACTAAAGTACTCATTTAATTTTTGAAGAGTAGGTAGAGCCATCATTACACATACACTGATACTGATACTGTTAGCCTGTGTCATCCCACTGCTGGGCAAAGGCCTCTGTCTATGACTTCCAAATTCTTCGATCCAGGGCCAATGTGGACCACTGGTCGTTAGTTTTGTCCAGCTTGTCCCGCCATCCCCTGCGAGGTCTACCGCGTCGCCTTCTGGTTGTGTCAGGGCTCCACAGTGTGGTTATTTTGGCCCACAGCTCGTCGGGCATGCGACGAGCCCAGTCCCACTTTAGCTTACCCAATCATTATTAAATAAATTAAATTCATTTTCGTGTCTGACTCTGTAACAGCGTTATACTTCTCAACTTCACAAAGGCTTTTGATACGGTTTACAATCATGTAGATAATTTGTTCCGGAATCTTTATATGTATAAACTATTAGCTACTATTTAACTTAGAAATAGACTTTTTTTTTGAATTTCGTAACATGACTCCGAAGCTAATTTCGGTCGCTAGTAAAATTATAAACAGGGAGAGAACAGAGAGATAAACTAAATAATACAATTTAATTTTGAGAACAAAACAAACAAAAATCTTAATTAATTAAATTAACAAGCGAAACAAACATAACAGAAATTAATAGAATAACTATTTATCACGTTGCCTTAGGTAAAGTTACAAAATGAGCAGAGCAAATAACATAATTTTTGCTCATAAGCGCGAACCACGTATTTAGTTACAAAGTTAACAAGTTTACCGAAGTAAATTACTTTGAGATAACTTACGACACGTGTTATGGGGTCATTTACACGGGGAAAGTTTCTGGCTTTGACAAGGATTATCGAAAGAAGATAAAAGGTGACTCGTGTGAACAGGTAGTTCTCAAAAAAATGGCAAAAATTGCATTGCAGTCTTTGAAAATATAAAAACCGGTCAAGTGCGTGTCGGACTCGCGTATGACGGGTTCCGTACCATCGTAGTAGGGGAGCCCCCTTTAATTTTTAATTCATTTTTATTTGTTGTTATAGCGGCAACAGAAATACACATTCTGTGATTTCAACTATCTACCTAATACGGATCATGAGATATAGTCGAGTGCAATTAGACAATAAGGTGGAACGAAGTTTATAGTGGTCGGATTTTGATGGGACTTTTTTTGTTGGGTTCCTAGAGAAGTCGAGAAAAAAGTTAAAAAAAAATTTCGCCACTCGCGACTTTTTTTTTTTGGGTTTCCTTTAGAATATTTTTTTTTCGTTTATAATTAACTTCAAATTCAACGAATTCATGTTGTGGAGTGATAGTGTGACCTGCGTGCATCCATTAAACGCCAATTTGGTCTGTTTCTTTGTTCATTGTTGTCGATGTAATGCATATTTCAAGTATTTTTTGAAAATTTCCTATTTTCTTCAATTTTTTCTAAAATATCGAGTTTTAACACTAAGATTTCTTTTGAAATTGGTTCGTTCCACCTTTTGAGTATTTTTTGTCTAATTGCACTTGGCTAATACAGCCTGCTGACAGACAGACGGACGGACAGCGGAGGCTTAGTATTAGGGTCCAGTTGGTTACCGTTCGGGTGCGGAAGCCTAAATGTTAATTTCATGGAATCAAATCTCATTTGATGGCAATGTTGCTTTAGGCCCTCTCTTTAAGATTTGCAAGCGGTCATTGTCTGGTGAGTCTCATCTAAGAGAATCAAATTGACATTCTCGCCTCTCGTCGAGCGATAATCTGTCTGTGTGTAAATGAGCTTTTACTTCTGTATGATCACGTCCATACTATGTTAAAGAAGTTTTCTTAACCTGAAATTATTGGTAATTCGTTTAGGGTCTGATCGGAAAAGTTTGTAATAATTAAGTTTCGATACTTTTTTGGTTCTTTGATTGAGGTTATAAAGACTTTTTATGGTTATCTAAGTTTCTCTACTTATACTTTAAATAACATATTGTTACAGGTAGTCAGTGGCCCGAAAGTCTGACAACCAGTCTTAACAGTACTGACTGGGTTGTGGAAGCCAGATAGGCAGTCACATGTTTTCAATAACATTGTGTGGCCATAAATTGATAGCAATGAGGTGTATTTTTAAACTTTAATGTCAAGTTATTTTTATCTTTGATAGATTTGATAGCATAAAGTTATACACAAAAGTTAATAAAATTGAAAATACGGAGAGTTAGTATCACCAATAAAGTAAATGAATGACGAGTATTTTCAATTTTGTAATAGTTGAAATATTGTGCTGGGACCCAAGGGGCCCCTTTTCAAAGTGACAATTAATTAAAAACTCGATGATACGAGGTATCTTTAGTCTCTATTGTATATGGATAGTCACTTGATTAAACTATGCAATGAAAAGTGCATCAGTTGGATTACTATTGTTATTTTTTGCTGGATAACAAGTCTAGACAGCCACTTAGTTCATTAATATCGTGGAGAGACAATAGCATCTAAGTGTTTTTTTTTTTCATTATGCTTTTTGCACATTGCCAGTATTTATTTTATTTTCTTCCAACTAATTAGCTCATAGCGTCTACTATAAGAGTTGTAGAATCATTTTAATCTGGCAAAACAATTGAATTTGAACTTGTACCAAAAACTCTCAATTGTAAACGATAGCTATCGCTACAAGTACTAACTGTCGCTAAATATCATATTTAACACGTATCATAGTACAGGACCTTTGTACTCACCCACATTTCGCCAGTTATGTTTGTTTGTCCCATGTAAGAGGGGGTGAGCCTTTTGTCATCAACTGGCCACAAATGTAGACTCCGTGGTTGCTACTGAAAAGGCCCTGGACCTCATTGGTCGCGCTTGCGATCAATGAGAATAAAAATTAAGTAAAAACAAAATATTTTTGGTTATAGCATCGTTATCGTCATAAAATGTCACTTTGTCATTGGACCTATTGGTGTATCTTCACGATGTGTTCCTGTAGGGACAAGCTCCGGTAATGATGTCCAAGATAGATGGACACAGTACACAATGAAATCAAAAAGGCACACGTGCTTGCCAAGTTCGTACATTAAACCTCGTCTCTCAAGTTATGATAACCTTTAAGAAACCTAGTTAACCATTCAATTGAAACATTAATAACCATAATTGAATAATAAATTATGAGCGGCTTCCTTACTAAAACAGTGTCAATTCTGTAGATAGGTAAAACATAGATGAAGAATAAACACATTGACGAAAAGAGAACGACAAAATTATTTGAACACCAAATGTTTTTTTAACGAAAATTACTTTTCTTCAATAATATAAAAGAGGTTCGCTTAAACTTTTTTATATCTTTTTATGCAAATACGTTTTCAAGTCCTCAAAATTTAATAGAACAAGAAACAGCTGACGATCCGCACGTAACTGAACATTTCGTATGATACTCGAATCAGACGTAAAAATAGCGAAATAAAAATAGCTTGATCGGAATCACGTAGGAATCGTAAACGTAACTGCGATCTCACTTAATTCTGTTCGTTTTGCACTGGAAATATGTTTTGTTTTATTTCTATTTTTACTAACTAGAGAAGAGAGTATCGTTACTTTTTATTTCTGGTATCGGACTAGCACAAGGAAACTCGTGCTTAAAAGCTTCGAATCAAAGCGATTATTTTGTAAAATAATTCTATGGTCAGCAATTCCAGCGTTTCTTTTTTGCCAAATCCACTCTCTGGTTCATAGACTTTGCTATTGTTTGGCATCTCATCATCTGCCTAGCCTTTTTCCCAACATGTTTGAGACAGCTTCCAGTCTAACCAGATGCAGCTGAATACCAGTATTTTACACAGAACTACTGCATATTTAACCTTCACAACCAAGTAAGTACTGGATAATACGATACTCCTTGGTAAGACTGGTTGTCAGACTTTCATGCCTCTGAAGATCTATAAACGGCAGCCGGGAACTCTCGGTATGGAATAAAATGGTCACTTATCCATGGACCGACCTTGGCAAGAGCGGCTTAACTTTGAAGATCGACCCGTGTGGCTGTTATTATTTAGCCACGGGCTCCCAATAATCTCACCTAAGAGTCACAGTTCTCTAAATAGAACAAACTCTTACTCTCTCCGTCAGAATCAGAATCCAAACTCGCATGGTTGATTGCAGCCCACTCCCTCTCACTTTTTGTTCTTTGCGTGTCGATAGACTCAAATAATACCCGACCAGTGTATTGCCACCTGCACAGCTCTGTCGTTTGCTTCGTTTAAATCCTGAAAGGTGCAGGTGGCTGTGCAGGATGGGGAAGAAAGGAGGTGGGGCATATCCTGCAGAGCGGCTCCACACTGACATTGTGTTTGGGACTGGTCGATGATACTCCATTTGGCCAGATTATTTCTACAGCGGCCAACCTGGGCCCGCAAACGGTTAAATGATATCCAGATTGCCTACTGCAGTTCTTGTCCAGCAGGAGGGTTGGGATGTCTGTTCTTCCACAATTCACATCTTTCACCTGACGCACTGTCCTCTCCCTCTCAGTAAAGCTTGTATATCCCAGCAGTGGGAACATTATGGGCCAACTTTACTTCTCCTACTAAGCAGAAAAAAGTAATGCTTTTAAGTATGTGTACCCTTGTACATAACCAATAGTGCAGCTCAACCCTAACATCTATTAATTTGTGAATACCCAAGAGAGAACCAAAACGCCAAATAAACTACCGTTAGAAATTGGAAATATTTCGCAGAACTATGAAATGCGCTATCCATCACGGATATTCAATTATCCTCGTGTACCTTTACTGGACAGGTTGAATACTTGATTTGATGTAGGAAAGGGTTATGTATTTGTTATTTTAGTTTATGTACGTTTTGTGTCTGGACGGAAGTATTTTGACAGTAGACACTGGTTTAAGTACCTATATGGTTAAAAAAAAAACAGTACTTAACTCAAACGGAGTTTAATGTGATGCTGTCTATCTGTTTTAATAATCATTTTGAACTTCAACAAAAAAGAAAGACCTTCTTTCCCGGATTTTCTAAAGCGTTGACAGACTTCATTAAAGACCGTCTTCTTTCGTGTGTACAGACGCCAGCACATCAAGGTACCCGAAACTGTCAAGTTTTCCCAATCAACCTTGAATCTAATGCTTTAGCGACATAATTGAAAATCTATTAAAGAAATTTTAGAGGTTGTGGTAACTTGATGTACATAAATAATGTAATATTTTTTTGAAATGATCATATTTTTGCAATAGGTCTGCCACTTGAATTTGGAATGTAGTGTCAACCACTTTTAAAAGGGGTCAGTCAATTTCGAATATCACAAAACATAGATCTATTTCAATAACTAGACTATAATGTTCTCACTGTGGAGACTCGGGCCAGCCACTCGTAATTCACAATCCAGGCCCACTGTGTGGTTGGTTGGGGAAAACGGTAATGACGACGATAATTTAACAGGCTCATGAGGTTTTCCTATTTGGTCTCCAAGGTCGTTAACCCATCGGAAAATCCCCCGTCGTTGTAAATATCCTTAAGAAGGCAACTGGCCTATAATGCATCTGAAACGCACCTGAAATTCCCGAAGGGCTGAGCGGGCAGAGGTGTCTTTAAAGCGTTTCAGATGCCTTATAGGCATATTTCACCAGTTATGTTTTAGTGCCAACCATCAACCAGGCACTGAGGAAATACTGCAACAACCCAATAAAACTGGCCGACCTGGGACTCGAACCCAAGACCACCTGCTTAAACAGTAGCCTTTGTGACATCTAGACCAACGCCGATATATTTATCGATTTTACCTATACTTACGGGTTTTATTATTAGCAAAAAACCAGGCTACCCTCACCCAATCAAGTGTAAAAATAAGCAATATTTATCGATACAGTATATAACTTGGTCCCATAAAACGCAACCGCTGCCATTTTAAGTTTATGGTATTGTTAGACATTTTTATGTTTTATGTATGTCTATAACTCCGCCATTTTGTGGTTTAGTAGCGTCATTAGTGTTGTATTTTGTTATTAGAGGACTGTTATTTTGTTGGACATAAAGATACTGTAGTTAGTATGTTATGTTTCAGGGTATTTAGAAAGAAGAAGAAAGAAAATACATTTATTTGGCACATGCCACAAGTGCACACAATATAAAACAAAAATAATACAAGACAAAAAATAAAAATAAAAACTTAAAACTAAACAAACAAAACAAAAAATTTAACACTGCGTAACTGTAATTTGAGTTATAATACAAAATTCACCAGGTTCATTCAGGTTAGTTAATTTAATGACTATGCTTCAGCAAATACAAGGTGTAAACAGACCCTTCACGAAGCCGTCAACCAAGCATTCTATTTATCAAACTAAGTAACCCTACACAAAAATTATTGATGGGAAACGACTTTTTTTTTTGGGTTGAAAAATCACGTTTTACGGTAAAACTCAATGTAACACAATCAAAACATTGTGCTGATGGATGAGTTGGATAGTAAACGGATCATGTAGGTATTTAAGGTAAAGTTATAACCTTAAAAACTAGTATTTAATAAAAAAACTTGACACTTTGACCTCTATCAATCAATATCTCCATATTAGAGGTCAAAGTTCCAACTTTTAACTAGAAGGTTTCCAGGTATGGTCCAGAACAAAAAAAATATCGCAAAGACGGGGAGAACAAGTGCTTTTCCGTCTCGTTAAGGGTCTTGTTACACCCTTTATAGTACTTACGTAATAGAGTTGGAAGGTGGCTGGGACAGACTGGATAGAACCGGGTGTTGTGGTACAGTTTGGGAGAAGCTTATACCTAGCAGTGGTCTGTGATAGGCTGAAAAAAAAAGAAGCAATATGCATCATCTGCCTAGCCTTTTCCCAACTATGTAGGGGTCGACTTCCAGTCTAGCCGGATTCAGCTGAATAGGTACCAGTATTTTACATGGATCACCTGCCTATCGGGCCTCCACAACCCAGTTAGGACTGGGTAATACGATACCCCTTTGTAAGACGGAATGTCAGACTTTCGGGCCACTGAATACCTGTAACGGCTTAACGTGTTTTCTGAAGCGCGGAGGAAACTCGGAAAAGGAGCAATATTACTAACGCATAAAATGTGGAGTTAAGTTGTATGTTAGAAAGTAATATTATGTACTCTAAACCTAAACTACGATGTCGTGCAAAAATCAATAGCAGACAGTTTATTTCTTATTTTTTTATTTACATACAAAATACTTAACAGGACGAGGACACAGACACACACAGGACACAGTTCTGTCTTTAAAATAAATTTTATGAAAACATGTCGCTGTATGGAAGGGAAATATGACAAGCAACTCTTATGGCAAGTATGGCAACCAAGCTATTCGGTATTTTTGAATCATATAGGGCTGCCGACCTAGAGAATATCGCGGGGAAGTTCTGAATCATCAGATAAGTATGGTATACAAGGGAAGAGGCTAATCCTCATCATTAGGTGGAACAAAGCTGGGAATGATGAAAATAGGGCTCTAACCTGCCAACCTAGAAAATCTTAGCTTAGCCCAGAAGCGAGGAAGCCTTGTGTACATCTTTATGTATATCGAAAAACAAAGAATATTGTTTCCAACCAATGTTGATACAAAAATAACACAATTCCCCCAACTGAGATCCTTCAAATCCCAGAATATATTAAGCTACAAATCCCCCGAAAATATTCAATTACATTGAAAACAAGAAGCCTTTATCTGGCTCACACAAATCCCAATAATATTTGCTCAGTCAAAAATCCTGATACATAGTTTAGGGTCCACGGTTCGGTCATGTTCGGGGAACATCGGTGGTGTCCGAAGTTTGCTTTTGGACCCGTTTCAACGGAGCTGTCAAATAACGAATAGAATACATATGTATGTTATTATGTGGCGCTTATTTTGGATCGCGGATTGAATTTTGATTTTGGTGTGATGGTAATATGATCGGGGATGATGAATCTGCCTACCTCCAAGGAAACAAAAGGCGTGAGTTTATGTATATATATATGTTACGGCTAGAAGCCGAAGTAAGGTTACACCTAGTTCTAGCCGGCTATACCTAGGTGAGGCCGGTAACAGTTTGTTATAATGTAACCAATTTGGATGTAGCGCTCGCCGACCGCTGCCGCGGTACCGCTCGCTGCGCTCGCTTGGCTCGCGCGCGTTTGGTCACAGTTCTAACCTAACCTAACCTAGTTACCAGTAGATAAATATTTAATTCTTAACCCTCCCGCATCAAAAAATTATTTCTTTGCTATTTCGTTGACATAAAATAAAAATTATTTCTTTGCTATTTCGTTGTTTGGATAGTTTTAATGCCTTGCTCTCTTATACCTACAGATAATCGTTTTTACCGCTCCATAGAAGGATGTGCATGTTTACTCATTTTAGTGTGAAGCCATCTTTACGTAACCTAGTACTAAGATTTTGGCAAAAATAACGACGCTCAAAGAGCGAATAAAATGAAAGGGTTTGACATAACACGGTACCAATAAGTTATATGATCTAACAATGTAATTTTTTATGTCTGATTCGCATGAGCGCCTTTCGAACGTGGGTTGAGAATCGTTCCAATAAAATAGATACCGTTTTTATAATACTGGGTTATAATAATAGTGGTATAGTGGGTGAAAAGCCTCATAACGAAGCAGTGTTACTGGATCTTGTCTTCATTTTATTTTTTTACTGATCATGTGGTCGCAAGCGCGACTGCTGAGCATTAGATCCTGGGTTCGATTCCCGGGTCAGGCAAGGTGTTATTGGGTTTTTCCATAAGGAATTTTCTCAGCAGAAGCCACAGAATCTGAATCTGCGCCCAGTTGATGGCAATAGGCTCGCCCATTATTACATGGGACTTAAAAACAGCTGGCAAATGTGGGTGTACAATAATAATTGGGTACACCTTTGCCTTTGCCTAACCCTTCGGGGATTACAGGCGTAATGTTATGCAAACATCTGTTACACGGTATACCCCCGTAAGCACAAGGTTTTGACTGCGTTATATTGCGCGATGATACAAACAGTGATGATTTTTCCAAAGAGATTTAAAAGACTTACGAGCGGCCATTGGGAGTATTGTCATACAAACATTTTGATCCCGAACATTTTCATTTTTTTCACACTAAAGGTGAGTATAGACTACAACATTTACTTGTAACAGAACAACGAGCCGCTCTATGATATGTTCTAGTGTATCATCCTTTTACGAACTAAACGTCGAGCACGCTCGCCTCTTTGTTACAAACCAACGAGCGTATTGGTGTAACATTTCGTCGAGCGTATTGGTGTAACATTTCATCGAGCCACGAGTGCGGGCGATGCGCGGTTGCGGGGTGACGCGGAGGGAGACCTGAGGGAGGATTTACCCGTAACATAACGCCGAGCATTCGCAGGAACGTTACATTACATGGAAATGCTTTGGAAACTGAGCTTTTGCCTGTATTGTACCATTCGTAAGAACGTTACATTACACAGAAATGCTCCAGAATATGTTGTAGTCTATACTCACCTTAATGTTACCTGATGAATGGGCGTGTGACACTAGACAGTCCGACTTGTAATAGATTATGATTTTCTTTGTCTAACCCCGTCTATCGCTCGTAAATACTTGAATATCTGTGGATTTTTCACACCACAAATTCTCCTAAGTCTCGGTATGTGATAGGTTTTTACTCACAAATTACGATCAGCAATTAGTCTTTAAATTTTTTCTATAGCTTTGATGGTATTTAATAATATAATCATTTCAGTCAAAGACGTCCACTGCTGGACATATCCCTCCCTCAATTGTCGAAACATTGACCGGTCCCGTGCGAATCATATCCAGCGGATCCCCGCAACCTCCACCAGGTCATCAGTCCACCCAGTGGGAGGCTTTCCAACGCAACGTCTTTCGGTTCGCGGTCGCCACTCCAGAACTTTTCGGCCCCATCGGCCACCCGTTCTGCGAGCAATGAGCCCTGCCCACTGCCACTTAAGTTTGGCAATTCTTCGGGCTACATCGGTGACCTAGGTTCTCTTGCCGATGTCTTCATTTCTGATTTGATCACGCAAGGAAACTTCGAGCATAGCCCTCTCCCTTGCCCTTTGGGTGACTTTAAGCCTTCTGATGAGGCCCATTGTGAGCGACCACGTTTCAGATCCGTACGTAATCACTGGCAACACACACACACACATTTTTCTTTAGAAAGCCTAAATTCAGCAGCAGGATAGAAAGACCTGACAATAATCAGGCCTTCCATTTCCATATCAATGACAACGTCAGAAAGCTTTTACGCCAAAAGCGACATCAATAAGAAAGCTTTTGCGAAGTGTTGCGTATTGTCAGAAGTGCGTAGTACGCAAATACGTAGCGTATTCCACTAAACGCGTTATATTGAGCACTCGGTAGACTGTCCGTGATGAATGGGCTGCGATAACCATAATTTTGGGTGACACGTGGATAATTTTACTCTTCATTTTTCTGCAGGTTTACTCTTTTATTTGCCCAGTGTGATCTTTTAATAAAAAACCTATCAATGTTTCTCGTTATGAAAATTTTACTCCATGGAATTAATAATGTCACCTGAGTTCGTACTTAAATAAGACTATTTATAAATTTGTAAAATAAAAATCTTGGATCTATCCCAAAATCTATGGTATCATATATTATGCTTATAGATAGATACAATTTATTTTAACATGGTGAATTTGTTTTTACACTGAGTGTTTATTCAGACGGAAAATTATCGTATTAAAAAAACACTTAAAAGTTTTATTTTTATTTCTTTATTATCCTTTTTTGCTGCTCAGCAGTCGACTAACATAAACATGAAGTTCCCAAAAAAAAATTCAAGTGTTTATTGCTTGCTGACATACGATCGCGACTAAAGTTTGCCGTTGATTCGACCAGATGAAAAGCATAAGATATCGTGCTTAGTTTGGCTATATTTGTATTCATACAGTGTGATCAGAACAAACAACTCCAATAACTAATATATTAATTGATTAGCGAAGTGTCTTTGAGGACAAATATTTATACAGCTAAGTGGCTAACCGAAAGCTTTTTTTTTTTTATTGGCAAGATGACATAACATTACATTACAACTGTTTTCCCTGAAGTGGTCGGCAGAGGTATACCCACTTTTCGTTAGTTATGTTTTGGTTACACTCAATAGGGGCGAGCCTATTGCAGTTATATTCAGTCACAAATGAATACTTCGAAAGAGTGAAGCACAGGACTGCTCTACAATGAGTTAATTGATTGATGGTTTAATAAAACTCAGCCTATGGCAGTCCACTGCTGGACGTTCCTTCAACGTTCAGTTCGGCTCATCCACCATTTGAAGCTGGATCCATCTAGCAGCAGGGTATTCCACGCTTCGCTTGCCAATTAATGTTCTCGTCTCTAGGACTTGTTTGTTCCATTGGTCACCGATCCTTTGATAAACTGGCTTGCCCACTGCCTCTTCAGCCTAAAGCAAGCTGAAGTGGCAGTGGAATTTTTGCAAGCAATAGATAGATCGATTTACATAAAATATACTTTTTAGCTTTTCCCCGCGGCTTCACTCGCTTTAATTTAGAATTTTGTCAGTCAATTCGGGTTGTACTCTGCTTGTAATAATATAATTCAATCATGATTCTAAAGACACGTGGCTCCATCTATTATTATAAGAATGTTATTGTTGTTTTCCTTGGGAACAGTACTTTTTGTCGGGATGAAAGGTACCCTATGTCCGTTTCTGTACACTTTATAACGTATATGCAAAATTTCAGGATGATCGGTTTAGTCACGGTAATATTATAATACAGTAATGTAACTCGGCCGCATGATAGAAATAAATGCCTACAGCCGCGCGGTACGTAAACATGCGTTAGGGCTGCCCGTCCCCAGCATTTTAATTACATTTGCCTACTTTCTGTTTCTATTTAGTTTTGCGATTATAAATATCCTTTTTATATAAATAAATGAAATACTTTGTATATTGAATAGGAAGTGTTCAATAAAAATGCGTTGTTTTTTGATTGGTAGATTTAATTTAAAAAAACATGTTTTTGTTTGAAAAACAAATCGGGCTTATAAATTTGCGACCGAAAAATATTTGCGCCTCGACTGAGTCGTACGAAATGCTTTATTGTTAAATTTTAAGGTATAATAAATCCGCATTCTTATATAAAGCTTAATTAAAAATTATTTTGGGAAACATAGACAAGGTGGAGAAAATAGAATATCTTTTACTTGGTTATAGATACCTGCAGCTACTTTACAATTTACATGTTTGGTTTTAAGTGAATTTCGGAATATTTCCTCCATTTTTTCTATATATTCCACAAAATCATCGTTGGGTACAATCAAAAAGCGTTATTGGCGAATCCATACAACCAAAAATAGCACAATATTTCCTACTCGTCATATTAACTGATTTTTAGAGAAAAAATCGCGCGGTTATTGTTAAAAAAACAACACACCGTCCGTTCGACACTGCGGTACAGCCGTGACTGTCTGCACCGCGAGCGCACCCCACGATCGAGGCGCGTAGGTATAGCTCGCGTTTCGTCCGTTTGTATGAAGTTGGAGTACTGTATTATAATATTACCGTGGTTTAGTGGTTTAGGCGTGAAAAGGTAACAAACAAACTTACGTTCGCATTTATAATATTAGTATGGATTGTACACCAAGCTATGTTAGTAACTTCAGTTCTTTCCCGAATATTCCAGAACAATACTGTCCTACTTTCTCCGTATACATGGCCACCGTACATACGCTTACGTTAACATACCATTGTAAATGATTGATTACCTAATAAATCGGTGCCTCGGCTGTTATGTGAGAGCTTTAATTTCAATTGTTCGCACTTGTTTATCTACACGCTTTTTGTTTGTGGGTAAGCAGCGTTAATGATGTTTTTGTTGAGTAAATTATCTGATATCTTCAGTGATTAATTAAAGGAAATGGTAATGTTGCGTGAATTGTGTAATATTAGGGCATTTATTTCAGTTTCGATCAGATCGATTGCTTTGTTGATCTAGTGTTCGCTAAGCATGAGGTTCTGCGTTCAATTCCCGGGTCGTGCAAAGTGTTATTAGGTTTTTCTATCGGGACTTTTAGAGAAGCAACCACGGAGTCTAGATTCGAAGTCAGTTGATGACAATAGGCTCACTATATAAAGGGTGTAAAAAGACCCTTAACGAAGCCGAAAGGCACTTGTTCTCCTCGTCATTGCGATCATTTTTTTGTTCTGGACCATACCTGGGAACCTTCTAGTTACGGAGGTATTGGGGGTCAAAGTTCCAATTTTTTCACAAGTTTTTTTTTAAATACTACTTTTTAAGGTTCCAACTTTACTCCAATTACCTCCATGGTCCGTTTACTATTAAAAGCATCCATCAAGAATAAGTTTTGAGCGCATTATATTGAGTTTTACCGTAAAATGGGATTTTAGACCCCAAAAAAAAATTTCGTTTCCCAGCAAAAATTTTTGCGTAAAGTTACTTAGTTTGATGTACAGAATGCTTGGTTGACGGCTTGGTGAAGGGTCTGTTTACACCCCGTATGGAACTTAAACACTACTAGGTTTCCCACTAGGTATACCTCTGCTTCCCTTCGGGGGTTACAGGCGTGATTTTATGTTATACAATATGTTAAAAAAAATCCTGTCAGATCCGAAATATTATGTAAACCAACGACATTACCAAACATAAAAATAATATTCATGAAAGTAAAAACATTAATGAATTTTAAAATGCATGATTTTGGTCCAAAGTTACCACCGTTTCCCTAAATTCTAACAAACTTTTAAAACGTGACAACACCATCTGCGGCATAAGTTTGTTCGATCGTCAATTGTTTTTTTATGACGTCACTACCCGAGAAGCGACCGTTCGCGCCCTGTGTTGCCATAGAAGTTTCCTCATTTTGGTACATTTTATTTATTTGGTATTTTTTTTACTTGTTCTCCAAAAAGGATTATATCAATAGACTCTAATCTCGGTACCTAATAATACCCTGACGGATCGGACGGGGATTTTTTTAAAATACATTGTATAATGTCAATTTCTACTTGAAAAAATATCTGTAATAACTACACTTGAACTTTCAATTGGTGCGAAACTGTAAGGACACGGACAAAAAATAAATGAATAGAAGTTTTGTGTGTCCAGGGTCTGAAACTTTTAAGGACATTGAGATTGCGAAGTTATTTTTCTTGAAATAAATTCTCAAGTTGTTAAGTTTTAATTATCGTTATCGTCTCAGAATCTAGACAGATTTTCAAGGTGGGTCTTATCTGTTGTGAAAAGGTCATGATGTTCAAGAGGAGACCTTGAAGAACCATCATCTGCCTAGCCTTTTCCCAACTATATTAGGGTCGGCTTCTAGTCTAACCGGACGCAGCTGAATACCTGTATTTTACATGGAGCAACTGCCTATTTGACCTCCACAACCCAGTTAGTACTTGGTAATACGGTACCCCTTGGTGAGACTCGTTGTCAGAGTTTTTGGGCCACTGACTACCTAAGGACTGCCAAAGATCTACAAATGACAGCCGGGACCAACGGCTTAACATGCTTTCCGAGGGACGGAGGAAACTCGGTATGTAATGGGTCCACAGAACAACCTAGGCAAGCACGGCTTAACCTAAAGATTGATCCGAGCGGCTGTAGTACCTTGAAGAATCACAGACCATTAATCACTAAACCAACCGATTATTGTTCAGAATATACCTAAATTTATACGTCTGCCCCTGAAACATGATTAACAGCATCCCCAATTCACAAATCTGACAAATTACAGCCACTGAAATCAGCATGGATTTCTAATTCAACATCAACGGCTTACGGATCGTAAATCTTGAGTTTAAGGGGGTCGGCAGGCCCCAAGGTATTGTTGAGCTTTGATTTATAAGTTTTACGGGTTTCGACCTCAATCAGTGTTTTGTGACTACTATAAAACGGCTTCTTTTGTCCCTGTTTTATCTTTACGTGTTAGGCTGACGCAGATTGGGACGGTACAATCTCGTACATTTTGCCCGTTTGGAGCGCTAAAATTGGGCAATTGGAACGTTTTACCAGAAAACAGTAATATTTATGTATTTATCCTAGGTGTTGGTTTGCCTGTGTGCCAAATTTCATTAAAATTTCAGCTGTTAAGGGTCGTTAAGGGTTTTGGTTAAAGGTTTTGTTAAGGGTCAGTTGAGGCAGATAAAAAAATCCTCGCGCAAATCACTGGCTGCCTTGAAAATACGATACGATTACGATAGTTTCCCCAGGTTTTCAGGTTTAGGACTGCCTCATTGGTCTAGTGGTTGCAATAGCGACCATGAGAGCCATGTGCCATGTGCTGAGCATGAGATCTTCGATTCCCCGGCCGGGCAAAGTGATATTGGGTTTTTCCATCAGGAATTTCTCAGTAACAGCCACGGAGTCTGTAGTTGTGCTCGGTTGATGGCAATAAGCTCGCCCCCTATCACATGGGACTTAAACATAACTGGCGGAATATCCACTATTAGGTACACCTCTGCTTAACCATAAATAGCTTTTTAGTCGTCTTACAAAGGTGGTCCACGCAATGTGCCCGACATAAAATAGTTCTAGGCGCTTTTTTTTTACCTACCGTAGTAGGTACAAATAAAAATAAATAAACATTAGAAAAAATTATGAAACATGCTGTTAATGATGTTTAAGTGTCAAACGGGAGAATATACCTACCCAGCGCTCGAGTCCAGTATATTATCGCTCACAACAGGGTGTTTTAACTACGTCATGCGTCCTAATATTGAATAATATTTTTATTTCAAAATTATTAAAATCTCATAAATACCTATTTTTTTTTATGAATGCTTAGTAGTCATTGGATACATGAAGTGGACTACCGTTGGAAGACGACTAAAAAGTCACGGTGTGTAGTCTTAAGTTGCGGATAACTTTAACTACGTGATTTAGGAATTTGATGTTAGTTCTTCATTTGTGTCATAAATTGCGCTGTAGTATTTTTTGTTCTAAGTTGCTGTAGTATTTTTTTCGGGCTACATATCCATGACTTTTCTTCTCCCTTTTTATAGACCTTTTAGATAACAAACAACGTTAAAATGCGATCCACATACTTTAAAATTCTAGTAGAAGGGATATAAGCGCTGCGACAGCAAAGCACTGAGCTGATTCTATAAGTGCTTCAATTTTCTTATTGAGCGCTAAAGCGGCTTAAAGTTTAAATTCACTCGTTCCTCTTTTTATTCGAGTTTAGTGCGGATTTATTTTCAGTTCCTAGGCAAAATGGGTTTATAGTTTTAAATGAGAAAATGGAAAATGGTAAAATATTCGTGGGTTGTGGTTGGCAGTAGTATGAAGATTATTATAATGGGTTCATTACAGACAGCTTATAGTTTAGCTTGCAGATTGGAATTTTATTTTATAGTAAACTAGCTGTTTCCCGCGACCTTCGACCGCGTGAAATTATTATAAAAATACAATTTTCCCCGTGTTTGCAACATTTTTCATTGATGCTCCGCTCCTATTGGCTATAGCGTGATTTTATATAACCTATAGCCTTCCTCGATAAATGGGCTATCCAACACTCAAAAAAATTCACAATTCGAACCAGTAGTTCCTGAGATTAGCGCGTTGAACCAAACAAACTCGTCAGCTTTATAATATTAGTATAGATAACGAGATTGACTGACCTGATCTCCTCCATAAATTGCATTTCAATGTCCCCAAGAGATCAGTTAGATTTAATCCACCTATCTCCATTCCTTTTTCCTCATCTAATTATAGACAAAACTCATACAAAGTGCGAGCGAATAAAGACTTTAATATTCTGTGTAAAGAGTTCTCATTTCACCCATTTACCACCAAAACCTATTCAGCACGCACTCGGCTGAATGCAAACTTTTTAAAAGCGCGTAGTACTTTATTTTTTTAAATCCCTTTTATTTTAGTTTTTATCGTGCTTGTTATAAAGGGTGTAAAAAGACCCTTAACGAAAACGAAAACCACATATTCTGCCCATCATTGGGATCATTTTTTTGTTCTGGACCATACGTCCTGGGAACCTTCTAGTTACGGAGATATTGGGGGTCAAAGTTCCAATTTTTTCACAAGTTTTTTTTTAAATACTAGTTTTTAAGGTTCTAACTTTACTCCAATTACCTCCATGGTCCGTTTACTATTCAACGCATCCATCAGCAATAAGTTTTGAGCGCATTATATTGAGTTTTACCGTAAAAAGTGATTTTTGACCCCAAAAAAAAATTTCGTTTCCCAGCAAAAATTTTTGCGTAAAGTTACTTAGTTTGATGTACAGAATGCTTGGTTGACGGCTTGGTGAAGGGTCTGTTTACACCCCGTATAGTGATCCTACGATTTATACTACCCTTTCTGTTTTTACTCATGAGAACCTGTAGTTAGTTCTGTATTGCATATACAAGTTATTCATTTGTTATAGCTGTTGGTTCTCCTATTAATAAATAAATAATGTTCCCATAACTTATATTTACCATCGTACTGCATCAGCGAGCGGAGTTTGCATAGCTGAACTTTGGGCCAAATATACATATTAAAAAATTGCCATCGATACGCTAAGAAGAATAATGTTCCCATTGTTAGCACTTTTGGTTCACACACACATAAGATATTTTCAGGTTTGTCTTTAGGAGGTAAACACACTTTCGACTGACTCTAGTACTAAAGATCTCTATCGGTGGCTGTGATCACTTATCACCAGGAAGGATAACATATTTGCTACCCAAAAGAAACGTCTGCTACAACCGACAATTTAAATCCTTAGATCTGCCGTACGCTTCAAAACTTTTTCACGTTTTTGTTTCGTTGGTTATACACCGTGACTTTTTAGTCGTCTTACAACGGCAGCCCACTTCATGTATCCAATGACTACGAAGCATTCATAAAAAAATAGGTATTTATGAGATTTTAGATATCATAGAGATCTACGCTTTGGAATGGGCAACTACAGTACTTTCACAAGTTATTAAGCCTTGTGTCTGGGACTGTAGCTTTGCCTTCTTTGTTTTTCTGACATTCAAAAGTGCCTGTTATGGTCTAATTGAAATAAATGCTTTGAGTTTGAGTTTAATAATTTAAGAATAAAAATATTATTCAATATCACGCATGAGTCGCATGACGCATGACGTAGTTAAAACACTCTGTTGTGAGCGATGATCTACTGGACTCGAGCGCCGGGTAGGTATATTCTCCCGTTTGACACGTAAACATCATTAACCGGATGTTTCATTTTTCTTTCTAATGTTAACTTATTTTTCTTTGTACCTATTACGGAAGGTAAAAAAAAAAAAAATGCGCCTAGAACTATTTTATGTCGGGTACATTGAGTGGAACACCTTTGTAAGACGACTAAAAAGTCACGGTGTATAGGGATAAGAAGAACAGGGTGTAAAGTTCTTCATCTCCCCTGTAGAAAAGGGAGCATCCTCCGATCGGACGGGAGTGGTATCTGGGGGTTACTACCCGACAGTTGTTATCAGGTTTTTCTATATCGTCTTAAGTAGCGGATAACTTTAACGGCGCGATTTAGAATTTTGGTGTTAGTACTTCATTTGTGTCGTAGATGGCGCTGTAGTACTTTTTGTACTTCATTCGAAATCGATTCGATCGACGATTTTAAACTTTGGCTATAGCATAGTTCTTTGATCGCAATAATCCATTTCAATGACTGCTATCACCAATGCGTTCATCAAGTATTCTTGCAAAGTGTTGGTGTACCGTCGGCCCAAGACCAGTTCAGTGATACAATTTATCATCTGCAATGTCGTAAAAGTCTTCCAAAGAAAATTAATTGCTGTAGCCACTGGATAAGTTATGGACTGGCAGCAACTCCACTACATACTTCATTTTAAACAATTTAAACTAACAATGTGCGCCAGAGGTCTTGTAGTCTTAAATTGTAGAGCAATTTTTCAGTTTTCGTTTAAATTTATTTGTTAAATCTATTAGGATAGGTGTGGACCGGGTAATTGCTTTATGACCTTCGACAAGTCCCATTAAAGATTTGGTCAAACCGGTAGGAAAAGCCATGGACATCGAACTCTGACTGATGCTTCGGTATATTACCTGTCACGTCCGGCGTCCGGAGCAACGTAGTTTGTCCAAATCGGTTTAGTCCGAACTTTATATCACAACTTTACGAAACTATCTAACTCTTAAGTAGACCCCGTCGTTTTGTGACGTGACAATGACATTTAACCTAAGGGAGATAATTACAAGTTCAACCAAATCACTTGCTTCGTTAAAGGAAAACATCGTGAGGAAACCAGCATGCCTGAGAGATATTTCTCGACGGTCTGTAAAGCTAAGTCAGAGCCCATGGGTGGCATAAAAACTTTGACACCAGGTTAGGCACTAACCACACGATAAATAAGATAGACCATCTTTCTTCTTTTTCTGTTTCTGCTAACTTTAGCTCATAATATCAACGACGTCACAATTTAAAGTCAAAAAGAAAAGTAAGTGAACCAATTGTATACTTACATTCAAACAGAGCCGCCTCAGAGGAGTCTAAGAGGGAATGTATTATTCACGAGGGAATCTGTTATGTTTCGACGCATACTTGATTTTAAATAAACAAAGGATTTCCTTGGATAAGGAATGTTGAAGCTACGTTTCAGATTTTTGTCATCATAAGTGTAAAACTTATGATGACAAAAGCAGCATGTCTTCTTCTTCCGTACAGCCATGTACGGAAGAAGAAGACATGCTGCACCGACTCCAAATAAATTGAGATAAGGGCAGGAGATTGATGAAGTGTAAAGGTGAGTATAGACTACAACATTTTCTGGAGCATTTCTGTGTAATGTAACGTTCTTACGAATGGTACAATACAGGCAAAAGCTCAGTTTCCAAAGCATTTCCATGTAATGTAACGTTCCTGCAAATGCTCGGCGTTATGTTACGGGTAAATGCTCACAGCGAGTGTGCCTTTACCAACATTTCGTTGTACCTTTGAACAACTAAACGACCGCGCGGACCGCGTGCGTCTTTCGTCCCTCTCCCTCCGCGTCACCCCGCAACCGCGCATCGCCCGCACTCGTGGCTCGACGAAATGTTACACCAATACGCTCGACGAAATGTTACACCAATACGCTCGTTGGTTTGTAACAAAGAGGCGAGCGTGCTCGACGTTTAGTTCGTAAAAGGATGATACACTAGAACATATCATAGAGCGGCTCGTTGTTCTGTTACAAGTAAATGTTGTAGTCTATACTCACCTTAACACTGACTGAAATGTAGTTCTCTATTTTATGTATCCAATTAATGAACAGTTATCATAATCTTAACGTGATTTTAAGGGCGGAGGATGAAAAGAAATTCAAGAACGTGACTTACTTGAGACAAAGCATTTTACCAACCAAAGCCTTTTAAAAACTGAATCCAGCAGTCCTTTATTATAGACTAGCTTTTGCGCGCGGCTTCGCTCGCGTTTATTTAGAATTTGACAATCAATTCGGTAATAATATAATTCAATTTTGATTCGAAAGACACGTGGCACCATCTACTAACATAAGAACGTTATTTTTCTCGGGAACAGTGCTGTTTTTCGGGATGAAAGGTACCCTATGTCTGTTTCTGTACACCTGACAACGTATATGGAAAATTTCAGGATAATCGGTTCCGTGGTTTAGGCGTGAAAAGGTAACAAACAAACATACAAACTTACTTTCGCATTTATAATATTAGTATGGAAGAATGGATATAAAGTAGATGCATTTGAAAAGAAGATTATATGACTACACCAAAACTTACTGTGTACTTAAAAAAATCCTGGAGAATCATATTTTCACGTACCATCCGCTGGATTTCGGCCTCAAAAATTCACACCAATGTCCTTCACCAGAACCGATCCGAAATAAGCAGAATTTTCGTCCCACCTAATGTATTTTACGCTGATTTAGTAACAAGACACCCAAATCGCTTCACTTTAAACGGCCTAACGAGCTGAATGAAAGTAAAAATGTATAATTTATGAGGGAACGGAACCCTCCGAGGAAACCTTACATACTTTATTCAGGCAAAAAAGTCTTTACAAAATGTATGGGTTCTTATTCTTTGCACGCAGTGCAGGGATTTATAGACGTAGGTACTATTAGAAATAAATGGAAGTTTACCATAAATGCGTAATATATGGGTCCCTTTTACGTTACTCTAAATAAAAATTGGGTGTACTTATGGGCGGCATAAAAACTCTGACACCAGGTAAGGCACTAACCACACGATAAAGACGAAGTGTTTATATTTAGGCATTCACTCTGGTGTCCTCAATTTAGAGCATACTATATCCCAAAAAAAAATACTATGTTACTATGAAAGTAGTCGAAAATAATAGCCAGTGACAAACTAATTTATTAATTAAAACTCACTTTTGTGTACAGTCACGAGCACCAATATTATGTAAACACTTGACAACTTTAAAAAGTGTTTTTCTCCTACTGTTCTGATTAAAAAATCATGTTGTTACGAACAAAGTATTTTGGAACTCATATTTTTATGAAAAAAATCTTATCTCCAAGTTTCAATCATTATTTCTTGCGAAAATTGCTATTAAATATATGAAAGTATATACATATTGATGCTCGTGACTGTAAAATCACGACTAATTTATATTACGTCGAATTGAAGACATCATAGTATTAAAATTGTGATCAAAATGAAAATCCTTCAAAGCCGACACCTAAAACACATTCAGATTTCAAATAAAATCTCACTATTATTACAATTCCTACGTATTTTTCGGCAAGATTTCGTCTCAACGCGGAAATTGAATCTGCGACCTTGAGCGCCGAAAGCGGATACTACACTGCTTCGCATTTGGGTCATCAGATAATCATTTTGTTATTCGATGGGACACCTACAACATCTTCCAGACGTAACGTTGCTAGGAGGCTAATCTCTGCCTTGGAATTAACATCTTCTCTTCTTCTTAGTCGAAACACTCTTGTCTGAGTGGTCGTGTTTACGCAGACGAGGTACACGGAGAGACATTCGGTGGGTCGTTGACTTCCCCAAAGACTGCTCTTTCAGCAATGTGCTTCCGTTTCTGCCGGTTGGAGACGTTGCGAGTTCACTGGACCATGGTGGACTCAGTAGCTTTCTTGATCTGGTCAGTCCAGCGAGTTGGTGATCGGCCGCGAGATTTCTTGCCCTCCACCTGGCCCTGAACCACCAGTCTCTCCATCGAATTTTCATTTCTAGTGATGTGATCAAAGAACTTTAATATTCGTAATTGTACAGTAGACGACGTGGTTTTGCCCACAAACGATACAATTAGCATCGCGCCCTGCTTGTATTGTTGAGTGTGTGTTACAGGAGCCGATGGGCGTTACTGAAGACAATATACAGGGTGTTTGCGTCGATGTCCCTTTCACTCTGTATAATAAGCGTATGCCCGAACTCTGGACATGACACGACACGCCTGTAAAGGCTGTAAGGCCTTTACAGTGAATTGCCTAACCTTCGCTTAGATCAAGTCGATGACATAATACGGGGTGGAAGGGACAACGCCGCGAAAACGGTCACCACGTATTCAGTACATCATTCTGAGCATAATTTTTTTTAATAACCGATAAAAAAATTCTAGCTCGGAATGATGTACTGAATACGTGGTGACCGTTTTTGCGTCAGTGTCCCTTGCACCCTGTATACTAGATGTAGTATAATAAACACAAGAACTCCCGTGTGGTCTCTCAGACCATGTTACTGAACAACTTTTGTTCTACGAGTTCTTGAAATTCGCAAAGAAAAATTACACTTTCTAAAAGAACTGACGCGCTCAGCTGGTCATGTATGATGTATGGTAAAACTAAAAAAAGTTATGAATTTCTACAAGTCATAGAACAAAAGATGGTACCAGACACCATATGAGAGGTCTTGTGTTTATTATGTTACACCCTGTATACAGGGTGTAAACAGACCCTTCACGAAGCCGTCAACTAAGCATTCTGTACATCAAACTAAGTAACTCTACGCAAAAATTATTGCTGGGAAACGACTTTTTTTTTTGGTGTGAAAAATCACGTTTCACGGTAAAACTCAATGTTACGCACTCAAAACTTACTCCTGATGGATGCTTTGAATAGTTAATGGGTCACGGAGTTAATTAAAGTAAAGTTAAAATCTTAAAAAGTGGTTTTAAAAAAGAAACTTGTGAAAAAATTGGAACTTTGACCTTCAATATCTCCAGAACCAGTGGTTTCCCAGGTATTGTCTAGAAGAAAAAAATGATCCCAATGATGGGCAGAATATGTGGTTTTCGTTTTCGTTAAGAGTCTTTTTACACCCTTTATGTGTGTCAATGTAGTTTTTGCCCGTTATTCTCCATAGGGATCTTCGCTTTCAAACGGGCAATTAGCTTCAAGTTATTCAGTAATTGGCCGACTTTTTGACAGTTGATTGACTTGTTAGTTTAATTAAAATAAAATCTTTGAATTAAATTAAAACTTCAAGTAAAGTAAACATATTCTATATACAGGTATATTTACGAAGAAGAAGTAAGAAAATATTGTAACAGAATCTCGATGAAATCCATTATTTGCACGGTATTCATTGCACGTAGGTACTGCTCGAATTATTAATACTAAGTTTGTGTGGCGGAACTTGGTTGTTTTCCATAAAAAAATGGCAAGATGTGCGGAATCGCGACCTACCGACTGTTACGAAGAGAGGAGCTTTTTCTTAGCTCAGCACTGAGGAAATGCCCTTTTTTGGGACGGTTTAGGGTTTTGTTTGTTGTGAGTTGAGGATGAATTATATGCAGGCAAATATGCGACTGTCATACTTCGAAGTGTAAAGTCCGTTAAAACCAATGCACTGTATTCATAAAGTTTAAAAGAACGATTAGCGTCCGTTAGAAGGAACGCTATGATGATTTATTTAATTGAGAATGTTCATCATCGCGATGTACGGAACTTCGAAAACTAACTAAGACGAATGACTAAATTTCGAATGTTCATTGAATTTTAACCTGTTCTAATGCTCGCTGAGTGACCTTGAATTGTTCGGACCAGCAAGCGTACCGTTCACGTTTCGGTCCCATAAATCAAAACAAACAGGACGCACTGATTGAAGACCTCGATCTTAAGGCTTCACGGAATACGCAACGAGAAGACTCGCCGAAGCTTCCCAATCGCTATCTAGCCCAGCTGAATACTTCTCAGCATCCGCATTCATTTTCGCACATTAAACCCACAATCTCTGCCCACCGCATTGTTCACAGCGCTATTATTTTCTCAATAACTAAAAACAATACTGACAAATGAACAATACTGGCTGTCAGTCCACAGTGTTATTAATTCAGCTCGATATTTCAAATTCGGTCAACTTCGAATGATCCATAGGGTTGGTAGACACTGCGGTGCGCTGCGGTTAGGTGTTTGTACTGTAAGCGGGTAGTGGGAATGTCTTTGTAAAATTATAGTGACATTTTGGTTGGAATCAATTGGGATGACACGTTAAAATGGAAAAAAATTGGGATACTACATACTAAATTATTGGACCTGCTATGATCCATACATACTCCATTCGTCTCGACCACGTTCATACCGCATGTAGGAACGTCACCTGTAGGTACTTTTTTTTTAGCCAGCGAACAGTGTCTTTTACCTCAAAAACTTGTCATAAGTTTTACTTAAGTAATGAAGTTTAAGTATGAAGTTTTATGAAGTTAGGAAGAATTAAAAACTCTTATCAGTTTCCTATTCTTATACAATCTATATATAAAAAGTAAGAAACTGTCTGGCTGACAGATTCACTGACTGATTGATCAACGCATAGCTGAAACCGCTGGATCTAATAGCATGAAATTTTGCACAAACGTTCCTTAAATGAGGAAGCGTGCAGTAAGGGGTTAACACGAGGGTTGAAACTTTGTGGTCAATTTTGCAAAGTCGTGGGCAACAGCTAGTTCTTTCATATTTAAAAGTAGAATGAACAGTTACTTTGGAAATTCTTTCCAATCTCATTTTATATCAAAGCATCCTGGTATGTTTCATAAAATGAAAAACGTACTGCATCGGTATGTGATATTGAAATTTTCAATGCTGAGAATATTCAATGTTGGTGAGGTTTGATTATATTTTATACTTGCAATCCTGGGTTAAGGGCAACTTGCTATTTTGCATGCGGCTAAGTATGATTAAATATGAGAGTAAAAAACTTTAAATTGGAATCAGAACTTGTGTTACTGTGTAACTGTTTACGGCATGATTAAAGATACAACATAGCTATAAGTTATTCACACGGCGGCACATGAAGCTGTACATTTCCAGTATAACTTGGCCTTGCTTTGTATAGATTTCCTATACAATAAGAGATCAGCATAAACTGGTTTTGTATAGCCTGATTGGCCGTCGTGCGTTCAACTGTAGTATTTACCTTGCATGATTCGGATGCTCAGACAAAGATAAAACAATCGCCGTAAAAAGATGATATCTATGTATCCAGTGTAGACCCAACAGTCAATACTGACACATGGCCAGCCACTGCGCGATTTGAGCTAAACATATTCCGATATTTTCAGCGCAAAAGGCTTAAATAGTATGTTTAGGATATTTTTAGTGCACTCAAAAAATCCCCTACTAAGTCACCAGTTTTGTCGCCAAGCCACCAAGTTCACAATATTTTCTTTCCCTTTCTGCCGTACTGCTCTGTTCATCCGGAACTCGCAAAAATATTACGCATCAATGCCCACTAACCCTTAAGAGACGCCGACTGTCAAACTCAGTTGGCCTAAATTTGGGGTTTCGATATTCCATTAGTTCGCACAAAAGAGCCACTACGGGCCCAAATACAATCACTTTGATTTATAATCTGGATTTTACAAAAATATGGATGGGTTGTCTTTGTTACTGGTCGATATCGATCTAGGGTTATAAAAGACAAACAAATGACACTCGGTTTTGTAGTGTTTTCGTATTTCAACAGTATCAACATAAAATTTTCGATAGCTTATGTCAATCGAATGTTTTTTTGACGTTTTCACCATCGTTAACGCTGAATGTCACTCTGTCTACTCTATGGAATAGTCTGGCCGTTGAGTATTTTATAGGTAAAATGTTTTATGTATTTGTTTTTTTAATGAATATGTGAATATGTGATACTTCTTAGTGAAAGGTGTCTTATAATTTTTAAACTTTCTGTCTTGTCATGATTTTTATAAGTACGTACCAGCTGCGGTAAAAGGGGATAATAAAAAAAATATTGTAGTTCGCTGTTGCACGATCGCAACCAACCCACACAATAGAAGAAATTGTTTGCATGCCAGTATGGATGGATATTAATATTTTCTAAACGGTATAAGGATAATTGAAAGTAAATTCTCAGGAGATTCAACGCTCATTTTAATTCCTGGATAATATTTAATTTTAATTACTAGTTAATATTGTACAAGGAATACTTCACCGTAGCTTCAGACAGATTCGATGATAATGATAGCTAGAACTAAGATGGTACGTATAACGTATATGTTCTTAAGTCAAAACAGTGTGTGTTTGTGCTTGTTTTCATTAAATTACAAATGATTGAATGAAAACAAGTACAAATTCCTAACATTAAACTAAGTAAACATTCCATGCCAAAGATTCTAGTTAGTAATAATCTACATAAATCTCAAGAGAACTCAATACAACAGTAATTTACAAACATAATAGTGTAAACATCACAGTTCATAAAAACAACATTGTAAATTGTAATCTATGTCGTTCAGTAAACAAACACTGTGACAATAATGTAAACATTAACACTGTTGTGAAATTATTGAACAATGGGTTTCGCGCTTTACAATGCGGAGATGTCGCGAGGCAGGCTGAAGAGTCGGAACAGCTTCCTTAGGTCGATTATTCCAGCCACCGACCACAATTGGGTTGGTGAAGCTCGAAAAAAGTTGTGGCTCCTCAGATATCTCGTTAAGCCGTTGGTCCTGCCGCCACGGGGGACGCCCCGGGCGTCGGGGGCCACGTGGTGGCTACCGGCCACCGAAGGCGCAGGCCTGTGGACGGTGAGTAATGGGTTAGCTCACCGTCCGTCCGTCCTATGACGACAGGCCGTGTCGACGGCGCGTTCGTGTTCCACGCGCGCCTCAAAGAGATGTCAGCAACCAGGAAAGGGCCCGCAAGGGACGATGCCTGCCGGGGCTGCGGGACTGACTGAGACTAATAATAATAACTGCGGGACTGTTCGAAAGAGATACCGCGGCCCTGGAACACAAAGGGCAAAGAAGGAACATGGATGGGTTTTAGTCAGTAAAAGTCTGACACTCCCTCCCACTCCACCCAAAGCGGGAGGAGTTATTTGATGATTTCCCAAACCTAAAAAAAAAAGCGGTTGGTTCTAAGCCTGAACTCTATCCGGTCATGTCAGATTGCCGTCCCATCGGAATATGACAGTGAGGGAAGAGAGAGTGTACCTGAGCCAGCGCACACACTTATGCACTATAACATCTTCGGCGCCGATGGCTAATCTCCGCGGAGATTGGCAGTGGTGACCGGATACGATAAGCAGGACTATTATTAGTTATGGCGCGTTGCCCTTAATTACCACACTAATGGCCGTTTACACTTTACTGGACGTCACCTAAATGAATTGTCTAAATATTTTTGGAATACTAATTTTCCACTTTCGGCGCGGCGCCCTAAGGTTGCTGTTTTGGTAAGGCATTATACAGTATTAAGGTGTAGTTTAGATCTTTTGAAACGAGCATTTTCAAGCCAGGCAAGTGATCAGCTCTTTTTGAATATCTAACATAACGACACGCCGGTAATCCCCGAAGGGTTAGGCAGACCTCATAGTATACCCAAACGCTAGTTATATTTTAGTCCCAAGTAATCGGGGGCGTGCCAATTGCCACCAACCGGTCACAAATTCAGTCTCTAAGGTTGCTACTGAAAATTTCCTAATGGAAAACACAACTACAGTTTGCCCGACCTGAGAATCGAAATAAATATAACATAACACCGTCTGCCAAAACAACCACTCTTCATCTCTACCTAGAATTTTACCTGGAGAGATGAAGTAGCACAACAAAGCTGTCAGTTAAGCCATCAAATAACCAAGAAAAGGTCCCAGCTGTGATGCTGCGACCTTAAGTGAAGAATACATTTTACTACACCTCTGGGTGGAGTGGACTCTTTCCTATCCACGGGTGTCGTAAATTTGGGTTTTACGGAGGAACATTCTCTGAGGAAGACATTACTATTCATTACGGATTTTCCTGTCTGTTTAAACAATAAACTGACATTACTAGAGATGATTATGGGATTTTTGCCATAAGTCGTTCAATGACTTGGCCATTGGAAATGTTCCGCATCATTTTGTTCAGTAAATGAAGTTTTCATTTACTGAACAAAATGATGCGAATCTTTCAGTTCTGCTTATGATATCTGAGAGAAAAAAAAAATGGAATAGCAATCATCATAGTAAATGTATATTGTATAAAATAAGTATTATTGAAGCTAATTAAAAAATATCTCATCAGAAATTGACCACACCCTAAGTATACTCTTTACCAATAAAAAAAGAATTATCATTGAACATGCATGATAAAACAGATTCTCTCTCATCATTTTCTTCATCTTCTGATGAAATGAAAACTAATTTCTTTATTGAAGTCAAATAATATATCATTCCGCTGTAGTCGGGTAATAAAATGTAGCCAATTAGTCGATAATCTGTCTGTCAGAACAAGGTGATTGCTTACGACATTGATCTAGTTACCGATAGCAGTAACACTAATGTTTACAACAGAACTTAACTAGAACAAAAGTATACAACCACAGCGCTAAAGTTGACCCTAGCCTCGAAATAAAGCCGACTCGGGTAAAGTTAGTCCAGTAAGTATGTCCAAAACGGCCATAAAATGTCCCTCATAAAAATAGTACAGAAACCTCGAAAACATTAACACAAAACTTTCACACTCAATACCAAAACAAAAACACATGGGCCCTTTGAATGTTTCTTACATTCAAAGGGCCCAAAAAAAACATAGATATATACCCATTTTGCTCACAGAATGTCCTCGAAAAACTGTAATTTCCTACAAACAGCTACAGCAGACTTCAATTGGATTTTTCAGGCAATTTTTTTCTAAAAGACTGGGAGGTTATCCCTCTAATTGGCAACAAGCGAAATTGGATTCTAATCCTGTAAAGTTTAAGTCTGTTTCAGTTTGCGAAGATCTTGCTTTAGCTTCATTTAATTTAGCGAAAAATATAGAGGTTAGATTTTTTGCGCAGGTAATTCGCAATTGTTTGTTGTATGTAGGTGAAAAAAAATTGGTTTAAAATGTTCTTGGTAAATTGGGTGGATTAATTTGGGACCTGCTTAACACGTGGGAACAACGTGAATGGAATTTGTAAAGGAAGTAAATGAAAATATTTTTCACGTGTATTTTGAAGTGAATTTGGAGGAAATGGTGTGAGAGCACTGTGAACTAAGAGTAGACTTTCTTATGATATCGTGGAAGGATCTGAAGCTATGAGACTACAGAAAATACCAGATCTTTTTTGGATCCTTGTTGGGACTGAAATATGACTGGTGAAATGTGGGTGAACTATGGGTGTAATGGATGTAGTACCTACGCTTCTGCCTAATCCTTCGAAAAAATCAGGCGTGATATTATGTGTTGGATCCGAATAATTCATTCTGTAGACTAAACAAATACCTATAGAAGGAACATAGCAAGCAATTTTGCTTCCTATTAAAGTTTATCAATGAATTTAGATTTTTTACAATCCCAGCATAAAAAAAAATACTGCAAAGATAAATTCCAACTTGAAGCTACGCAGCAATTCATTTTACTTTCAACACTTCTCCAGAGACCCGAAAAAAAAAGACTTCCCTACTAAGTCATTCCAAATGCCAGTTTTGGGTCCCAACGGACATGTCTGACAGCCTGACGAGTCTGACGAAGAGATAGGACAAATGGACACGGACACAGACAGGCTCAATCCTGTGACGTAGTTTGATGCCGCAATAGATGGTCTTAGAGACTCATTAATTATGCTGATCGGTCCTGAGGGTGATGTAGGAGTTGAGAATCTGATTTCAAGTGATTTCGGTTTTAGATAATGATCCTCTTGGGTTGAATCAGTGTTTAAATTCGTTGTGAACGTTCTTTAGAAGCGATTTGAAGTGTTTTATTACCCTTAAAACTTTGGTCTATTTAATTTTGTATAATACTAAATACTAACCAAAATAGAAGATTACTTAATTTAGGAGGCAATGGTGTAATTGATAAAATCGCGTGTTCGACGATCGCTTTGGTTTGCAGACGCCTTTTTCAAATTAACTTTTCTTACCTAATTAAAATAACAAAACTAAAATAGACTCTCCTTACGAACATAGCCCTTTTTAGCAGCGTCCAAATATTTTCCACATTAGAGGCTTCTGGGCTAAAAATAAAAATTGATCGGCTTCATTCAATTAGATCTAAAAGGGTGTTAGAGGAGCGAGATGATCACGTTATGCGGGCTGAAGAAAATTATAGACAGATTGGCGCTGAAGTAGATGGAATGGAAATAGAAATAGCATCTTGGTTGTTAGAGCGTATTTTTGATGTGGATGAAAAGGTACTAAGGGTTGGAGATTCGGTAGAAGATAAAAAGAAAGAAGATGATAACTTTGCTTAAAAAGATACTGAGGGATTAAGATAAAATAGATGATAGGCAAAAGAGATGATAACTTTGCTTTTGTAGGCTCCCCGTTCGCGACGACAACGACTTGCGACGCGATTTGCGACAAAACCGTGTCTTTTGTTTCTTTCGTAAAAGTACCAGAGGAAGATGCATCGTAGTGACTTGTATCATCTTTAACTTCTATTATTTTACTGTAGTCGACGTCGCGAGAAACATGTCAATTGAAATTGATTGTAGGTCGAAACCAAAAGTTATGGGAAAAGACGAAAATAAATTCAAAGACAAAACAAATGTCGGTCCATCACAGGATCAGGTACTAAATAAAACACGAGTTGATTGATCAAAGTTTGACAAAGCCGATTACAAGGAAGGAAAAGAAGGAAAATGTAAAAGACGAGGCAGAACAATTACCTAGATTGAAGCCGAGCCAAACGTGGAACATTAACATATACATAGATTGAAAGCAATTTAGAACATTACAGATAATTGAATTTACAGAACATTGAACGTGCGGTGGCACATTGCGAGATGACAAATAGTATTTCTTTCTTGGCTTTCTCAGAGTTTTTGTGATTCTTTCTAACTGGGGTCGATTTTGAATTTCGTAAACAAGTCAAAGGTTTTAGGTTCACCATAGTTGCAACATGTTTGTGCCATAATTTGTATTTAACACCACTGTATACCATGTTTTACGCAAATAAAATATTCTATTCTATTCTATTCTAACTTCTGCTTATTTCTATGTGGTTTTAATAACAACGAGATTTGTGAGAACGCGTAGCTTCTTTATTGGACAAACTTGATTCAATAAGGATGTGTACAGTCGTGTTGGCTTTTCTTTTAAAGTTCACTCATGCAATGGTACTATCACTTCTATTATTAACCCTTAGTTGGTCGCGTGGGGTGTTACACACCCCAGCGCATCTTCAAAGGTCTGGAACTTCTTAAATTATGAATTTTGAGCGCTGAATTTCCGGTAGCTCCATAAAAACATGTGTCGTTTATGATCAAGAACTAAGCATAATCGTGATTTTGCATGTATTTCGTATTTGATTTATATGATCGGGGTGTCACGCACCCCACGTGACCGTTTACGTAACTTTTTAGGCGCGCCCAATTAAGGGTTAATAGTGTGTGTTCGTCTCTATTATTCAAGAATACTGGTTATGCATATTTTTGTCAACCTGGTATTTTTTATTCACCTCGTCTTTCTTTGTGCATATGAGTTATTTCATTTAATAATCACCCTAAACATAGCTTACTCTTAACAAACCGCTTTAAACTTACAACAGAGACACTTTCAAAGTAAAACAATGCCTTTATACAAAACCACATGCACCCAAATCTCTCAAACGTCCACCACGACATGTTTGGGCAAGTGTTACCAGATATTGATTACCGTTCAGTGTTTAAGGTTCTAACGAGGAGCTCGTGGCTTAATAATAACAGCCGCTCGGGTCGATCTTTAGGTTAAGCCGTGCTTGCCTAGGTTGGTCCGTGGATGGGTGACCACCCATTACGTACCGAGTTTCCTCCGTGCCTCGGAAAGCACGTTAAGCCGTTGGTCCCGGCTGTCATTTGTAGATCTTTGACAGTCGTTAGGTAGTCAGTAGCCCAAAAAGTCTGACAACCAGTCTCACCAAGGGGTATCGTATTACCCAGTACTAACTGGGTTGTGGAGGTCCGATAGGCAGTCGCTCCATGTAAAATACTGGTATTCAGCTGCATCCGGTTAGACTGGAAGCCGACCCCAACATAGTTGGGAAAAGGCTAGGCAGATGATGATGATGATGTTTAAGGTTCTAACGAGCGTTCAAACTTTGAACACTCCGGTCCCCCTTTCAATAAGTTGGACGACAGACGCTCAAAGATTCTGTCGCTGATAACATTGTTGCTAACTTTCAAAGGAGAATTAAGGTTTTTTGTTGTAGTTTGGAAGATGATGAAGCAGATTATGTTGATAATGAAATTGATAGTTTTAGTAAAATTGAGCATAGTTTATAACTATAAACTGTCATCAACATTGATAAACTCATCAATTAACTAGAGCTAGGTATTGCCCGCGGCTTCACTCGCGTGTAGGTTGTAAATTATCACACAGGCACGTATTAACGGGTTAAAATGTATCCTATGACTTGCTAAGATCATGGTTTATCATCATCATGTGCTAATCTAAATCTGTTTGCATGGTATACCAGACAAACGGACAGAGTAATGAGATTCTCTCAGTCGACGGGGTCGGGCGGTAAAGGTAATCTCACTTTGCACTGGCTTGTATGAAATGTGTTGATGCCAAACACACGTACACCGCACGACCGCGCGGATGAGCTGCGCTAACCGTCTCTCCGCGCGGCGCAATACATTTGCTTCGCCGCCCATCCGCGCGGACAAGCGGTGTCATGTGAGAATCACCTAACTTTGACATAATATTGGTATGAACTAAGAGATGTACCTACCTAGCGATCGTTTATATTATAACTAGCTTATGCCGGCGGCTTCGCTCGCGTGGAGTTCGATAATGTCCCATGGGATCGTACTACCGAGATAAAATGTATCCTAAGTGTTATACCAGGTTATAAAATATCTGTGTGCCAAATTTCATCCAAATCCGCTCAGTGCTTTTTGCGTGAAAGAGTAACAAACATCCATCCATCCATTCTCACAAACTTTCGCATTTATAATATTAGTAGGAACTAGTGGGATTTATGAAGTGCTGCGTATAAATGATAGACGAGTTAAATTTATTATCATAAAAATTTAAACCATAACCTTAAGACTAGTGCTCGTAAAAGTTAGTAAGAAGCAGTGCATCATTAATTTCGCTCCAAAGAACTGGAACAGACAAATCTTTTATCTTTAGCGTCACGCGCTGAATTATCTTTCAGTATAAAAAGATTGTTAAGTTCTAAAATCCTGCAGGCAGACCAACTAACACTGGATTTTACAAAGATAATCTCTTAATCCATTTTAAGTTGAACTTTGAAAGATTTTTCTAGCCAAAACTTAAATGACTGGGGGGTGAATTCTGAGTTATTTTAGATACATGACTAGGAGTTCAAAATCAGGATTGCTTGAGGCGTTCTGATCAAAGGATTTTCAATGTACTGGATATAATTGGGTGAATATCACAGCAGCAAATTTTACGTGTCCACGTTGAGAATCGAGGTGTAAAATGATAGGATGTTTCTTATTTTTTTTTATAGTGAACTACATAACTTGGTTCAATTAGGGCCACATTTTTTGTTTTTATAAGTATATATAAACAATCAGGAAAAAAGAAATCACCTTAAAATTCAAGTTTGGTGGCTTGTCCCATTTCCATTTTTTGATATAATTGCATTCACGAAAGTAACAATTTGGGGTAAAATAGCAAATAAACAATTTCCTTAGTATATGCATAAGACAAACTATCTAAAAACAATTAAACCATATTAGGAAATCTAATTTAAAAGAACAAGACACTCGATCAAAGTTTGTCCAAGCGAAAACCAAAATTTTCGTGGCACTTTTTCAATTTACTATAACATGAAGTTTCGGGCGTGTGTGATCAATCGTGTTTTATTATTTCGCATCTCTAAGTCTTGAACCAGCACTTTCGCGTCACAGGTATGTGATTAGTGCTGTGATTACCCCCCAAAAACGTAAGTACTCACCTTGAGTGGCACGGGGGACAAGAATTGTTCAATTTTTGGTGGATCGATTTGCTGTCGATTTTAAAGTGTTTTAATAGTAAGCTACACGTCATAGCTAGTGATTAGGGTTTCGTATAAATCAGTAACATCAATTTAATTGGAACTTAAAACCCCTATTTTTAAAGATTTTTTTAATGCCTGGTCCCAATTTTGGTGGCTTTGGTGGCGTTTTTCCGCCACCAAAATTGAAAACGAGCCACCAAATTTTAAGTATGTACTGAATATGTTTGGTTTGTACCTATACAGCCAGTTTTTACGTTGCAGGACAGTTTGATTAGCAAACAAATAAATGTTATGTACTTGGCAGTAAGTAAGACCAATTATTATAAGGGTGGCATACTAATGATCAAGTTTCTTTTTAATATATTTTTATTTTGTTGCTTTTAAGAATGTCAAAACAGACCAGCGAAGAGAAAAAAAAACAAAAAAAAAGAGCTATCCCAAACAGGCTGAAACACTGCGAAAAAGAGTTGTGAGGAAAAAAGGAAACGAGTGTTTTCTTGTTTTTCAGTTTTTTTTTGTAAAGATGAGAGAAGATTTATATTTTTAAACTACAAATTCCTTTCTTAGATTTAAAGACTTATTGTAGAAACCATTGATCTAGTCTGGTGATTAGCATCCAAATATTGAGTTAAGGTTTTTTAGTTTAACTGAAATCTGCAGAGCGTAGTCACTAGGGCGTTGGTGAAATGGTAATGATCTGTTTGCTGTTTCACTGTGTGTCTCCTTGGATTTAATATTTTTTATTTTGTTTGGAACAACAAAAAATTACATAATAAAGCATTGAGTCCAAGTAAAGCCCTTTCCATAGCTCGCTGAGTGACCTCGAATTTATGGACCAGCCGTACCGAGAGTGTCCACGTTTCAGCCCTGTAAGTCATAACAGTCAGGACGTACTGGTTGAAGACCTTAGTCTTTAGGCTCTGTGCAATACGCGACAAGAAGACCCGACGAAGTTTTCCAAAAGTTGCCCAGCCCTGCTGAATTCTTCTGTCAGTCTCCCCCTTAAAGTCGTTCTTACCAAACTGCAGAGTTTGCCCAAGATAAACATATTCTCGAACAACCTCGAGAGGACCGCCATTGACAATAGGTCCTGGTTCCGGGTGACGTGTTCGTTGAACATAACCTGGGTTTTATCGATGTTTACCCTGAGATCAATGCATATTGATGAATCAACTAGGCCATCCAGCATCTGCTGCAAAGTCGTGCATCGCTTCAGCCAGTATGACGATTTCATCTGCAATGCAAATCTCAAGTGTGAGATGTACTCGCCGTTGATGTTAATGCCAGGTGCGTTGGTGAGGGGCTGCGGGACTGTTCAAAAGAGATACCACAGCCCTGGAACACAAAGGGCTAAGAAGGAACATGGACACAAGTCTGACACTCCCTTCCACTCCGCCTAGAGCGTCATTTGATGATTTCCCATAAAAAAAGGTGCGTTGGTGAACCATTTTGCAGTGGAATATGCTCTGTTTGCTGGTTCTGAGTTTGAATGGTTATTGTGGTGTTTTCATAAAGAGTTCTCAGCACTTGGATGTATCGCCAGTCGACTTGGCATTACTGCAGAGTCTCTAGAACTGACCAGGTCTCGACAGAGTCAAAAGTCTTCTCGTAGTCCACGAATGTAAGAGACAGCGGCCGATTATACTCTTCAAACTTCTGTATGATCTGCCGCACTGTGTGGATGAGGTCTATGAAGCAGAATCCTCCTCGAAACCCGGCCTGCTCTGGTGGCTGGAAGTCGTCGAGTCTTCGCGCTAGACGATTGGTGATGACTATTGAATACAGCTAATACACGTGGCTAAGGAGGGAAATGGGTCAGTTATTTTTGAATAGGGTCTTGTACCCCTTTTTAAAGAAAAGAACGACCATGCTCCTTCACCAGGCTTCTGGAGTTCTCCCCGAGAACAGGACCTAGTTGAAAAGCTCCCGTAGTTCTCTTAATACAGGACTTCCTCCCGCTTTCAGGAGCTCAGTCGTTATCCCATCCTCACCAGGCGCTTTTCTATTTTTAAGCTGTCTAAGTGACGCCCCGATTTTGTTTTGGCTGAATTCTGGTAAGTCTTTTGTGAAATGGCGGGTTAAGGTTGCTCTGGAATCCTTATTTTCGGGATCAGGTCGAGCTGCATGCGATACGTACAACTTGCCGTAGAAGTTTTCGACTTCCGACAGAATCTCCGGCTTCGAAACGACCTTATCTCCACTAGATTTGGTCTTTATTACCACTTGGTTTTAATTTTAAATTTTGTTTACAATAAAAATATGTATGTTTTTTTGTTTTCGTTTTTTTTTGTGTCATAAACTCATAATGATAGATCAGATAAATAATAATAAATATTTTTTAACAACTCAGAGTTTTATTAACCGATGAAGTTATTGATGAGAATGAGAATTTGTGAGATTAGAGATTAGATTTCGATTGATAGATGATTTAGATTAGATTACATTGAGCTTTATTAGTGAGATTGAGGTTTGTGACGGACAAATTAAATTTTGGTGCCACTGATTTTCAATTTTGGTGGGCACTTTCGATTTTGGTGGGCGATTTTCAATTTTGGTGGCCACACTAGACTTTGAACTAAAATATCTCAAAAAGTTATCGAGATTTTCTCAGCCCTCTTGAAGATCCTTCCAGCTTGGAGTTTCTATTCTTATACCAGCCCCTTATTTTTCACGAATAATAAAGAAAAAATTTCGCCACCAAAATTGAATAAAAATGCACGTTGTTGATATTCACCCAATTGAATTTACTTATTAGACAGGAATAATCGAGTTAGTGCTTGGCTGTAGGGGTGAAAATATCGAATTAATAAGGTTTTTTTAAGTCTTTCAAAGACCAAATACGAATCAATGCTGATTTATATTAAAATAGCGGCCCGTCCCGGCTTCGCACGGGAGGACATTTATTTTCCCCTAATTCCCCCCCCCCCATTTTTCTTGTAATAAATATAGCCTATATTACTCAGGGATAATATAGCATTTTAATGATGAAAGAATTTTTAAAATCGGCACAGTAGTTTTTGAGTTTATTCATAACAAAAATACACACACACACAAAAACACAAATCTTTCCTCTTTATAATATTAGTGTGGATTATGTTTGTTTTATACTATTGATTTCATAAAAATGATCCCAATTTTAGCATTATATTGCTAATTAGCTGTTCCCCGCGGCCTTCGTCCGCGTAAAATGATTAAAAATACAATTTTCCCCGTTTTCTCAAACATTTTTCATTGCTGCTCCGCTCCTATTGGTCGTAGCGTGATGTTATATAGCCTATAGCCTTCCTCGATAAATGGGAAATCCAACACTAAAAGAATTTTCAATTCGAACCAGCAGTTCCCGAGTTTAGCGCGTTCAACCAAACAAACAAACTCTTCGCCTTTATATATTAGTATAGATATTTGTAACCATTGAGTCACCTTTAGTAGCTATCTACCTCCATTACGCTTCACACGGCATTCAAATTCCTCTATAAATACTTGCACGTTCGTAGTGCAATGCAGATGCACCATATTTTGGCTCACGCAAGAACACCGCTTCATCTGCAAAAGCTTTTAACCTCTCTAATGTGTTTTTGCGTATACAGGTTAAGACTTTAACTACTCCTGAAACTAGAATTGAAAATATCATGGCGGTGGGAAAGATTTAAACCGTTAGATATGCCCTCACAGTACGTCACGTGAGGACGTGATGTTATGGGAAGCGTGAAACAAAACGACCTTGTTGTGCGTACATATTACTCGCAATCGGCGGCCAGATGAATGAACATGGACGAAGCAAAAGGAGTATGTAAAGATCGCATTTTATGGCATTTGGCAGTTTGTAAAAAGGCGTGAGCTTATCCTACTTCCTACTAATCCTACTATCCTACTTATACTATAAATGCCAAAGTTTGTGAGTATGGATGGATGTTTATTACTATTTGACGCACAAGCAACTGACCGGATTTGGATGAAATTTGGCACACTGGTAGGCACCTGGATTAACACATAAAATTTTTATCCCTGTAGTACGATCCCGTGGGCCATCATCGAACTCCACGCGGGTGAAGCCGCGTTTATAAGCTAGTGTATAATGTTCGTAAGAGTGAGCTCACTCACTCCATATGGAACTACACCTAGATACAATTTTTAGCATAAGTGAGCGAGACAGTACTATTCAAATGCCAATCATTCATTGACAACGAAACAGGAACATGATTTTTATTTTTATGACACGCTATTTAACGATTTAAATCTCTGAGCGGTGGTCATAAAAATTCCTTCATGAGTTATGTCCTGAAAATGGCAGGTAGCAACCCCGTCACGTTGTATGATTTACAGGATCGACGTGAAAACGATGGAAGTGCTGAACATTTGAAATGAATGCCTTTGAATGTGGATCACATACCAAATGTTCTTAAAGAGTCTATAAGGATTTTATAGGCTAGATCTGACGGTTGCGTCGTTGTCTGTCGTGTGTGGGAGTCATGGTTCCAAGAGTGATTACTGAGTATGGGGTCTTGGGTTCGATTCAAAGAGTAGGTAGTTTTTGGTAGCTTTTCAATTAAAGAAGGCTGAGATCTAAACACTTTATTTAGCATGTTTATTAACTTAGACATATTTCCGTGCCTATTTTGCGTTTGTAGCCTGTAGTTGTGCGAAATTGACAAGAATAAAGCTTGGCTAAGATTAGCTTGTAGCTTGATTCTTATAAAATGTGGATGCAAGCGCGACTGCTGAGCCTTAGGTCCCTGGTTCGATTCCCTGATCAGGTCGTCTTATTGAGTTTTTCCAACAAGGATTGATTGGTTGGTTGATGCCAATAGGTTCACCCCTATTACATGGAGGCGAAATGTGAGTGTGCTATTAGGTACACCTCCGCCCAATCTTTTGGGATTAACAGGTAAGGTATTATGTTATGGTACCATTTACCTCAACTTAACCCTTTAGTGAATACACACGTATCCCTAAGTATAAATATCACATGGCATGACCTTTCCAAACGTGTGTGGGTTTTTGAAAATAGTAGCTTTGTTAATACACCGAAACTCCGTCTGGCGAGCGAAAGGTCAATAGTTCAAAATCCGCCCCCTTGTATTGCACAGTCATTATCCTTGCATCATTCATATGAATAGGTGCTTGTAATGGAAAACAACAACATTGCTTGTTAAACAAATAGAACAACTCTTGTGGACGTAAGCCGACCACATAATAACTTTACCACTTCTCATCATCTGCCTAGCCTTTTCCCAACTATATTGGGGTCGGCTTCCAGTCTAACCGGATGCAGCTGAATACCCGTATTTTAAATGGAGCGACTGCCTATCTGACCTCCACAACCCAGTTAGTACTGGGTAATACGATAAGACTGGTTGTCAGACTTTCGGGCCACTGACTACCTGTAACGACTGTCAAAGATTTACAAATAACAGCCGGGACCAACGGATTAACGTGATTTTCCGCGGCACGGAGGAAACTCGGTATGTAATGGGCGGTCACCCATCCACCAACCTAGGCAAGCGCTGCTTAACCTTAAGATCGACTCGAGCGGCTGTTATTATTTAGCCGCGAGCTCCTTTACCACTTCTGATAAGCAATAATAATTAAGGGTCAGTTTAGACCAAACGGAAAAATACGCGAGTAAATTACTGGCTGTATTGAAAATGTGACCGTATTCCCATTGTTTAAAGGCGCGCGATCGAGTCGCGAGCATGCGTGAGGCGGCGCTTGACGTCGCGTCGGCATTGATATTCATACAATTTTCTACTTCAAGCGATAGTAATGTGGTCCTATTTTCAATGCACCCAGTAAATGCGTGAGGATTTTTTCGTTGTCTGAACTGATGCTAAGGTTGGCTATAAATCCGTCAAATACGGGGTGGAAAGGACACCGAAGCGAAAACGGTTACCTCGTTTTCAGTACATCATTCTGAGCCACAAAGAAATTTTTCATCGGTTATCAAAAAAAAAACAACAGCTGTTTCCTACAAAAGTGCAACACCTACACGGTCAAAATGTATGGAACTGCTGATTTTTTTTTAAATTACCATGCCATTTTAGCCTTATATGATAAAGCAATTACGAGGTAGACTACCCAACATAAGAGCATAGCTAATATTTCAATGAGAGTGCATAGAATCGTGAAGTATATATGTTACGGGCAACGTGATTAACTGGGCATTATTAATAAGGACCGGCCATTATTAATAATGCCCAAGAACGTCGGGCAAAGTGATTAATTTATCACTTTGACCGGCCATTATTAATAATACCCGACGGCCCGTGGTCCATGTAATAAGTCAGTGTTTGAGATAGCTTGAATTTATCACTTGGACCGGGCAGTATGAATAATTCCCTGGTGACCAGTCAGTTTACCAAACATTAATTCAAATTTTGTTACTTTACAAGCAACGATTAGCAAAAACATTGTCATTTCATCATTCTACAACAACAAGTTTACCAAATATTTCACTTAGCAAAATAATTATCCGATAAACTTTTATTTAATAACGTATTATTTGACAAACAATTCATAATTTTTAGCATAATTGCTCTGGACTTTTCTAAAAAAAGAGAAAATAAATGAATTTTGTTTTCTATAAGCATAAACCCCCCAAACAAACACCGATGCTGACAGAAACCCTAACCCTAGACGGTCGACGTCAGGGGCACCCCGAGGTTCGGTTAGTTAGGTTCCTTTAAACCCTGCAGACAGAAATAGGAGCCCCGCGCAGCGGGGCTTCGTCGACTGTATTGTAATTAAGTGATATTTAGTAGAAACGTGATATATCCTAATAGTTCACCTATTTTATTACTTTGCCCAAGATAGGGTGGACATTATTCATAATGGCCGGGAAAAGTGATTAATCATGCTGTTTTAATCACATTGCCCAATTGAGTCGGGCATTATGAATACAGACCGGCCATTATGAATAGTGCCCGGACTTATCAAATTGCCCGTAACATATACACGTTGAACAGCTAATGTTCCGATGAGTTCGTAGTAATGTACACACATGTAGAACAACATTAATCAAACGTGACCCAATAACGTCATTGCGATCACTAATCTGTCTGCCAAGTGCATTAATCATATGACAATATCTTCTCGGAACTGTACATAAAAGAAAATATTTATGATGAAGGAGAAAAAATTGAAGAAATTGGTGTTTTATCGACTGATGACGCTTCACTACAAATTTCTTTGTTGTTAAATATTACTTGCTATAATATTTTAGGCCAACGATGTTTTTGGAGCAGTAGTAACCCAACTTACGAGTTGTGAAGTCGTGGATCCAAACCCAGGCAATCGTGTTACTTCGTGAAATTGGGGATATATCGTCAGGAAACCGTGTCCAACCATATCTTAGCATAAAAACTGGAAGCCATGTGACATTGACATCCGCCGACCCACACGGGGCCAACTCCCTCTAATAGAAAACAGACCGGTGTCCTAGAAGTGGGAATGTTACTGCTGACTATACTAATAATATTATATACTAGCGACCCGTCCATGCTTCGCACAGCGCCACCTATCGGGTCCAAAACTATATCCAATGTAGCCAGAGCAGAGCGATCAAAACTGCGTTCAAATCCATGCAGTAGTTTTTGCGTGATGCGCGTACAAACATACAGACAGAAAGACAGACAGACAAAAATTATAAAAACTATTGTTTTGGCTTCTGTTGCTCTAATAAAGACCCCACATTTATATATTTTTGCAATATCTTCAATGTACAGACATCGGCCATGTACAGATGTGGCAATGTTAAGGCTGGATGTTTTGCATATTTGTGCTGATGCATAACAAAAACAAGATTAACGATCATTAATTAAACTATAGTTCTACCTAAATAATCTTTACTAATAATGAACCGTAGTTCTTGCAGTATTACTGTGAAGATTAAACACCAATCCATTAGCAACATCTGCGGACTTAATTATAGCGAGCAGTTTGAAATAACGGTGATTGCTAAATCTAAATCTACCATTACTGAGAAAAACGGATCGTTTTAAGACATAGTTACTAGGAATTTCATTTCGCTGGGCCAATAGTGGATGTAAAAATACCCTTAACGAACTGAAAGGTACTTGTTTTTCGCGTCATTGCGATCAGTTTTTTTTTGTACTAGACCAATACCTGGGAATCTTTTAGTTACGGAGATATTGGAGGCCAAAGTTTCAACTTTTTCACATTTTTTTTTAAATTTATGATCAACTAGCTTTTGCCCGCGGCTTCGCTTTCGTTAATTTAGAATTTGACAAATTAATTTGGGTTGTACTCTGCTTGTAATATTATAATTCAATCATGATTCCAAAGACACGTGGCGCCATCTTTTATCATAAGAACGTTATTGTTGTTTTTCTCGGGAATAGTACTTTTTTTCGATGAAAGGTATTTGCATATATGCAAAATTTCAGGATGATCGGCTCAGTGGTTTAGGCGTGAAAAGGTAACAAACAAACTTACTTTCGCATTTATAATATTAGGAAGGAAGTAGTTAGATGTTATTGAGGATCCATTTCGTCGTCTTGTCATTAAGGATGGTATTTTTGGGGGGAGAAATATCTTTCTTTTCTGGATCATTACTCGTTGCTCTGCCTGCGAATTTCGAAGTAATGGTAGGTAAGCTGATATCGTAGTAAAATCTACTCTGAAGGTTCTGTTGATAATTCATGAAAATGTATTATTGTCGTCGACTTAATTTCACTTCTGCCTCATTAGTTGCACTGCGCTGCTAAGCATGAGGTCTTGGGTGGAATTTCAAGATTGGAAAAAGTGTTTTACCCTTGGGAATTTCTTAGGCGCAGCCTGGAGTCTGGATTTGCACCTGGTTAATGGCCCCCTGTTACATGGGACTTTAGCATGACGTATGTGGATGTATATATGTGTATGTTGGTGTACCTGTGCATATACAGGCGTAGGCGTGATTTTCTCTACTCACGTTGATTGCTTCATTGGTCAATTGGTCGCAAGCGCGACTGCTGACCATGAGGTCCTGGGTTCCATTCCCAGGTCGGGCAAAGAGTTATTAGGTTTTTTCATCAGGAATTTCTCAGTAGTAGCCACGGAGTCTGGATTTGTGCCCGGTGTATGGCAATAGGCTTGCCTCCTATTGCATGGGGTATAAAACATAACTGGCGAAATGTGGGTGTACTATTAGGTGCACCTCTGCCTAACTCTTAGGGGATTACAGGCTTTATGATGTTATGTTTCTATTCAGTAGGTTGTGTTTTACTATTTATGAAAGAAAATATTGCATCGATAAAATTCAGTAATTGAAGATCTTCTACTCTTTGGTTTTGGGAGGAATGGTCTAAATACCTCGGAGTAAATTATTTAAATTCTCGTTCGAAATTCCTTTCGTAGATGAAATTTATTGAATGTAGGCTTCGATAACCTATATACAGTATATAAATAGCATTTATACATTTTAGGGTTTCATTCATACACACTGCTTAAAGTTCAGCAATGTCCATATAGTTTTTTATGTTTAACTTTTACTTAACTTTTCAGTTAAAAGACCTCTTTATTAAAAGGTGTAACAAGACACTTAACGAAGCCGAAAGGCACTGGATTTCCCCGTTATTGCGATCATTTTTTTGAGACTATATCTGGGAACCTTCTAGTTGCAGGGATATTGGGGGTCAAAGTTCCAACTTTTTCACAAGTTTTTTCTGAAATACATGTTTTTAATGCAACACCTCCACGAACCCCTTACTATTCAATACATCCATCAGCACAATGTTTTGAGTGCGCTACATTCAGTTCCACCGTAAGACGTGACTTTTCACTTCAAAAAATTGTCGTTTCCTAGTAATAATTTTTGCGTAAAGTTTGATGTACATAATGCTTGATTGACGGCCTCGAGAAAGGTCCGTTTACACCCTGTATATTTACTTCTAACCAACTACTCCATAGAAATTTTCAATTCTTAAAGTAGTATTAGGTATATACAAATACATTTCTACCTGTTAAATCCAGGTATATGAAAGAATTTTCATTCCAGATTTCATCTCAAAAACCATTACAGTAACAGCATCAGATAATTCTTGCTTTTTTCCATTTCTTAATCAGCAGGAAACCTTTTTATCTGTCGTCAGTACCTTTCCGCTCGATCAGAACACCCTGTATTCCTTGCTCCGTTATTTTTTACTACCCCGAGGTCCCTTTGTAACCGCCGGGATGGACCTGTCCTGCTTTTATTTATATTTATTATTTTGGTTTACTATTGATTCAGATGTCGTGATGTTTTCGATTTTATACTTACCTGTAAAAATGTGTTTATGTATATGTCACCTTAAAATTGTAAATACCGTTAGATTATACAAGCGCGCGAGGTGAGATCCGTCACATGCCATTTCATAATTTGACGGTTTCATTCGATAGATTATAATCTACCGAAAAATAATGCGTTAAATTGTAAACATTATGCTACGGTTCACTTCGACAGTTTACAATCTCGCGAGATAAATTATAATCTAACGACTTTTACAATTTTAGGTTGACATATATATTGACTAGTAACGAAAATTTCGGAGACTCTACTACCATTTTAATAATATTTTATTTCATTGCATATACTGATGATGTTTGAAGATTGAACGTTGAGATATCTTCCTAAAATTAATTGTAGATATTTAATACCATGCTTTAAATAATATTTTTTTCTTAACGCTGCTGATTGGATAGGCGGTCGCTCTATGTAAAACATTGGTATTCAGCTGCATTCGGTTAGCCTGAAAGCCGACTACAAGGTAGTCGGGAAAAGGCTAGATAGATGATGGGTAACTTGAATGTAAATTAGTTTCCATATTAAATCTCATAGTTCCTGAATCTTGCCATTTCCAACCATCTTATTATCTTTGTACTTCTTACAAATAAATACTAAGAAGTGAGAAGATCCCTAGTATCCTTGGTAAAGGTTGGAGGCCCCAAAAGTAAGGATTAGGCCGACATTGTAGTGGCCCACGATATTTCACATAGCCTGGGGCTATATGAAACATAGCCTTTGTACCAACTACATAATAAAATAATTTCGACAACCCACCTGGAGTTTGTATTAGTTTTGAGGAGACTAGGTTTTTTATATAATTGGGTTCCTTGACCCTTAGATTAAGTTTACAAAGTTTGAAATTCGCACGGGTCTCGGTAGTATTGTTGATTTTAATTTTGGTGCAAAAAGGTTGATAATATCGTGCTGGCTTGGAAACGGTTGAATGTTTTTGGGGTTTTAACAAATACGGGATGAAAAAAGGTTTTATCTTGTTCTAGATAGTTTATAACTTCTACAAGATTTTTCACGCAACTGATTATTATTTATTTTTTGGCAGATCAAATCGACACCTTTAGGCTTAAAGGGCGTATACACCAAAACAGTTTTCCGACATAACTATTTCGTGCTTATAAATGACAAAACTTGTTAGAATTTTGAGATAAAGAACATCGTAGTATAAATAATATATAAAGTAAATCTAACAATTAAAAAATAGACTTCGTATTTCGTATACACCCTAATATTTAGAGGAAATCAATGTTTAGCGATCCAAAAATGATGGCTGTATCCACCTTTTTTTGCGAATATCGAAGTTTTAAATATACCAATCGAAAGAAGACGAAAAAGTAAGTATGACTGCATTAAAATCTCATTTTGGCCAAAATGGCGGTTACGCCCTTTGAGCATAAAGGTATTGAAATGACCTTATTATTCCAAACTGTCAACACAAATTCACAACTGTCAGTTTTTTTTTCAAATTATAGAGCGTCATATAACAGGCTAACTGTTTACTTATAAACAAACTATTAACAACTTGACATAGACGACGAAACTTATAGTTGCAGCTCAAAAGCATTGGTGTTAATTTCCAACAGCTGGCACTTACATCTAAAGTTAGCTTTGGTGATAATTACACTGGATCCAAACTCAGTTTACAAAGCTTTCCTCGAATTGCAGTCTGTTGACTTAGTTTAACTGATCCGATTAATATCAAGATCAATACTAATATTATAAATGCGAAAGTAAGTTTGTTTGTTACCTTTTCACGCCTAAACCACTGAACTGATCATCATGAAATTTTGCATATACGTTGTCAGGTGTACGAAATCGGACATAGGGTACCTTTAATCCTGAGAAAAGACTGTTCCCGAGGAATACAACAATAACGCTCTTATGATAATAGATGGCGCCACGTTTCTTTCGAATCATGATTGTATTTTATTATTACAAGCAGAGTACAACCCGAATTGATTGTCAAATTCTAAATTAACGCGAGCGAAGCTGCGAGCAAAAGCTAGTAGGTTATATTGGAAATGGAATTATTCAGGCTAAGGTTATTTCGTTCTTGGTGAAACACTCTTGTAGCTAGGCAAACTATGAGGAGAACCTAGTATTTAATGGTAGATTAGTAAGATGGTAATATTAAAAATATAATTAGATAACACAACGCCTGTTATCGCCGTAGGGTTAGGTAGAGGTTTGCGTAATAGTACACCCACATTTTGCCAGTTCTGTTTAAGTCCCATGTAAAAAGGGGCGAGCCTAATACCATATTTGTGACCCCTCCGCTCTGAGCAGAGTGGAAGGGAGTGTCAGATTCGTACTGACTAAAACCCATCTATGTTCCTTCTTTGCCCTTTGTGTTCCAGGGCTTTGGTATTTCTTTCGAACAGTCCCGCAGCCCCAGCAGCCTATTGCCATTAACCGGACACAAATCCCTAATAAAAATTAAACCAGTGGCCAGAGCTGAGTCGATCGATGATGACCTATATTTAATAAAACAGTATAGAGCTCCTATCTAAAAAAAACCGGAGGGATCGATCGACTCACCTCTGGCGACTGGGTTAATTTTAGAACCTTTGTAGTCTGTTAGTAAGTCCTAGATTTTTTCCAGTTATTCAGTGATCCCAGTTTCTTGCTCTTCCCTTCAATGCAATATAATATCATCCCGATCGAGTTTCGACACAAGGCAAAGTGCGCAGGAGGTGTTACAGTGTACTATGCGCAAATGGTTGCGCTAAACTGAGGTTTACTCTCTTTTCCATAACTCTAATTGTCCGGACGGAACTAGAGAGAGATCCAAGCGAATGACCAACGGCTTTCCATGCTTTCCGTGGCACGAGGGTCACACACCAACCTCCAAACACAGAGCTGTTTCTGTGAAATTTCTAATGAATAACCCAATAACATTTTGTATCGGACCCAGGACCCACGCTCAGCAGTCTCACTTGCAACCACGAGACCAACGGGACAGTTCTATCTTGATACCTAGATTGTAACATTTTGTAATCATCTGGCTGTATCATGTAAATTGGAAAACTTTATCTTTGTTAGTAGAGATTAATTTTTAAAATACACACGGTTTTCAAACAGTGTGCCGGTTGTGACGTAGCATTGACCGGATCGCTGGCTCGAGACGATTTTCCGCTTCGTTACTTGTCTTGTGTCAACATACGAACGCACTAGGTGGGGAACTAGCGGCAGTTATAGACCGACCGCTTTAATGAGTCCTCGCGAAGGTATCACTTTAAATGGAATATTCTGAAGGTAGATCACGCATCGGTTCAATTAGTATCGTAATACCTACGTGCATTATGGTTATTTCAAAGCAATTAACCTGTGGAATATTGTTAGGACTTTGTGGACGCTTAATGTACCTTTGATGGGGCAAGGCGGAGGACTCATTAAAGCGGTCGGTCTATAAACAGTTAATCGACTTACAAACTCTCAGCCCCACGTATATTTATGGAACTGCTCATAAACTTGTTTTGAGAGCAAACCTATTGGAGCCATTTGAAAATAAAGAACAAATACGAACATGTTTTTCACAAAAAGTATTTTTTACTATTTGTGGGTAGTAGAATATATAATCTACACCATAATTTCATTTTGAGAATGCTTTTAGATTAGCGAATTAGTTCAATCTTTGTTTACCAAATCGTATTTGCCAATAAATTGCAATCAGTAAATATAATGGTAATACATATTCAATTTCATTTCGTGTAAAAGGATAGTCTCATACAACTCATAGTCCTAAAAAAACAGTTCTGATTTGTAAATGGGGCTTAATGAAAAGCACTTGATACAGTTACAAAATATAATACGAAATCTGTATTTGACCGATCTTTCTTTATCGTGTGGTTAGTGCCTAACCTGGTGTTAGAGTTTTAATTCCGGGTCTCTGACTTGGCTTTACATGCCGTCAAGAAATCAATGAATAGAAATCTCAGCCATGCTGGCTTCCTCACGATGTTTTCCTTCAGCGAAACAAGTGATAATTATACAATGCACATGAATACGAAAAATCAGAGGTGCGTGCCTTGGGTTCGAACTCGAGACCTATGACTTGGCAGTCCGACGTTCACACCACTAGGCTAACACTGCTATATTTGACCGATGAAAACTTGCTGATTGTAATTTCAAAAATAAAATGTAAGAACTTTTCTTTTAAACAAGGCTTGTATTTCATTGTGATCTTATTCTATTGTGAAATCAAAAGATTTTCATAGCACATTGTCTTTGAAAAACGTGAACAGTAAACGTAGCGTTTTTCCAACCTAGTGCGTTACAAAGCAACAAGCGTTCACCTCTTGGAAGAAAATTCCTTTACAAGGTTCAGTAAATCCTGTCGCTTTAATCTTTATATATTATTATTTTATTTTTTATTAGATATGTTTTTGCGTAATGCTGTAGCAAAAAAATGTTGACTTTAGTGTAAGACGGGATCACGACGATTTTGTGTATACAATGTTTAAAAGTACAGTGAATTCTTTGGTTTATCAAACGAATAATTTATTAGCTAAATATTATATACATTAATAAATTAAAATGGCCTAAAGTAAATAACTTAAGAATAAACTTAAAAAATAAAAAATATATATATTAAAAATATTCAACATTTGTTTGTAGCTTTGTGTAGTGAATTTATTCATCTTTACATAGTATAAAACAAAGTCGCTCCCGCTGTTTGTACGCTTAGATTTTTTAAATTACGCAACGGTTTTTAATGCAGTTTTCAGCAATAGATAGAGTGATTCAATCAAGAGGAAGGTTTATATGTATATTATACCCGTGCGAAGCCGAGGCGGGTCGCTAGTAGTTTTATATAGTCAGTTTTCTTTATAATCTTTGTAAGTAAAACATTCAATTCTATTTAATCCCTGAGTCTTTTAATTATTTCACACGCTAATTTTCACGTAATAAGAAGCACAGCGCCAACGTAAAGTAAATATCTCTTATCTTTTCTTTTAAACGTTACCCTTAACTAGGAATTTCTCATGTATCGTGGGTGCGTTTACCAAAAAAATATACTCACATACACAAACAGGCAGACCCGGATCAACTTACTATTGGCCATACAAATATTTATTCCGTGCGAGAATCAAACCAGCGACACGCAGCGCAGCAACCAATCGCTCAGCCATTTCGCTAACCGTGCCGTCAGTTAATTCGTAATTCGGATGATAATTTAACTAAGAATACAATTACGCATTTTAAACTTTTCCGACCAGCCAAAAACTCAAACTCAAACCATTTATTTCAATTAGACCACTACAGGCACTTTTGAATATCACAAAAAACAAAGAAAGCGAAGCTACAGTTTCAGAAACAAGGCATAATAACTTGTGAAAGTACTGTAGTTGCCTATTCCAAGGCGTAGATCTCTATGGAGAGGAATGGGCAAGAAACTCCATGGACACTTTTTTCAATCAAAAAATTGTTACAAAATCTTGGTTACATCATTCATGTGGAGACTATACATTTATGTGAGAACGATGTATAAAGAAGTGCAAGTTAAGAGCGACTAGAGTGAAAAGATATAATCAACAGTTCAAAAATAATTAGTTTCACCCAGAGATATAAACCAAGTACTATAACTAAGTAAACAGTATGTCCGAATCGAGTAGATTCTATCCCACAATATCCTATTCCACCACCAAAATTGAGTTCTACGAATAACTTTACGTCTGTCACCCCGAGACAAAGTTGTGTTCCTGAAAATTTAACTAAAGCCCATATGTTCAGGGATTACTCCGCGAATGTGACTGTCGAAATAGCATTGTGCAGCATAGAAACGTTTGCGGTTACAAGTTGAAACTAAATCCAGCTTACAAGCATCGAAATGGGTCCGAAATCACTACTGGTCCTATTGTTGACAGTGGACGACTGACGACGACAGTCTTGCTAGCATTGTCAGACTTATTTTATAAGTTACTAGCTTACCCGCGCAACTTCGTCTGCGTCACATAAGAGAGACTCACACTCTCTCTAATCCTCTCTGGGTTAGAGAGAGTGTGAACCTTAAAAGATAGACATATGCTATCGCGGACTTTTTTTTTTAACTTTTTAAGAGGAACTATTCCATCATACATGATTGTTGCGTAACTTTAACCGTTTACGTAGCGCAAGCAACGGAAGTTCTCAAAAGTGAGAAATTTTCCCTGTTTTTGCAACATTTTTTATTGATACTCCGCCCTTTTGGTCGTAGCGTGATGTTATATAGCCTATAGCCTTCCTCGATAAATGGGCTAGCCAACACTAAAAGATTTTTTTAATTCGAACCTGTAGTTCCTGAGATTATCGCGTTTCGCTTTAGTGAAAGAATTTTCGAAATCGAATAGATTACATCCGAACTTTACCTCTTTATACACTACACACACCTAGCTCTTTATACACCTAATCCATACTAATATTATAAATACGAAAGTAAGTTTGTTTGTTTGTTACCCTTTCACGCCTAAACCACTGAACCGATCATCCTGAAATTTTGCAAATACGTTGTCAGGTGTACAGAAACGGACATAGGGTACCTTTCATCCCAAAAAAAAAGTACTGTTCCCGAGGAAAACAACAATAACGTTCATGATAATAGATGGTGCCACGTGTCTTTCGAGTCATGATTGAATTACAAGCAGAGTACAACCCAAATTAATTGTCAAATTCTAAATTAACGCTAGCGAAGCCGCGGGCAAAAGCTACTAAGACTAGAAGAAGAATTCAATAATTAACAAATCCCAATTCTCGATACTTCGATCAGCCACTTAGTCAACCAGCAACACTGAACTAATACTTCCGACAAGTACCAATGGAATCGAACACAGTACCAGTTCTCACACGAACTCTCTCGTCCCGTGTGTAAATTCCCTTAGGTTGTACAATTGTACACGACAAGTGGCTCACTCGACGCCCCATTTATTTTATATCCTGCACTCACTTCCTTTGCCGATTGTCTTCTGTTTTATTAAACACTTTCTGTACTGTCGTACAATTTGTCGTATTTTTTGTTTTTATTTGAAGTGATATGCCTCCCATCTCTGTTATATCTTGAAATACAATTTGAGGGACTTCAATTTTAAATACAATGACAGATGATTTCAAATATCGAAAGAAATACTAAACTAAACTGTTATTAATGGCTACCAATTTTAAGATCAGTTGCCAGAGGCTGTGTTTTCCTATTACTTACCCAATTTAATGTCTTGCAGAAGAGCTGTGCTCGATGGCTCATGTTAAAGCTGTAACCTGCCATTATTACAAACTGTAGAACTTACATAAATTCCTTGGAAACATGTATCCCTGAGCCTGTTATCCAGAGAAGGTCTCAGCTGTTTGTAATTGCGCTGGAGACAACACTGTGTACACCGGAACATTGCGTCGTCGGCTGAAAACAGAAATAGGACACAGCTGTTGTATGTAAAAACAGGATAAGAAAGCTACTAAGTGTTATCATCTGCCTAGCCTTCTCCCAACTATATTGGGGTCGGCTTCCAATCTAATCGGATGCAGCAGAGTAGCAATATCTTACATGAAGCGACTGCCTATCTATCGACGGCTTAACGTGCTTTCCGAGGCACGGAGGAAACTTGTTATGTAATGGGTGGTCACCCATCCACAGACCAACCTAGGCAAGCAAGGCTTAACCTAAAGATCGGCCCGAGCGGCTGTTCCTCAAAAAGCTACTAAGTGTATTATATAAAATACTTCTAATATATTTTTTAGCAATCTAAGCTTCCACTTTGTTTATTTTGCCCCCGACTACAGTGAATTGGCAAAGCATAACAGTAGCATAATCAGTCTGTAATGTACCCACGGCTGGGACGCATGTCTCTTTGTTTAAGGAGCTGAGCCATTATTACCTACGCGGGGTCAGTGCAGACTGATGGATGTCACATCATGTCTGCAATGTTTTGGTTCCAGGACATGGCCGTTTCTTCACAATGTTTTGGTTTTGAGAACAGTGGTGATGAATAATTTACACAGAGCATGGTGCCCGCCTGGATTTGGACTTCCACTTACAAATTACATACGTAAAAACATTATTTATCTTCTGCCAACACACACCGTACTTCCTGTAAAAGTTTGCGGAGGGGAGTTTTATCTCGTTACAATAATAATGGCATCCATTAAGGACTGCCACGTGTCGTAAGCATGTAGGAAGTTGTTATGATTGGAAATTCTCACTATACATATATGTATGTTTTTTTTTTAATGTTACCCCACTTAAGGAATTTTGTCCTGTATCGTGGGTGCGTTTACAAACATTTAAACTTACATACACAAACAACTAGACCCGAACCCTGTAGGCCAAACAAATATTTGTATTGTGGGAATTGAACCCGCTACACGCAGTGCAGAAGCTAATTGCTCAGCCATTATGCCAAACGTGTCGACTTGTATGTTTAACAAGAGTAGTAACGGAAACGGGCCTAATTAAAATAAACACGATATGGACAGTCTGACATATACATTTCATGTTTTAACGTTCCATATTCAAAAGGTGTAAAAATGACTTTATCAAGAAGCGTACTCCTTTTGTCTGACTGTCACAGGGCTAGGCTAGCTGCCACATAGTCTAAAAATGCTGCACAATTGCAATAGCTAAAAATTATGCTTGTTCTTCTTCTTCGCTAACATAATATAATAAATGTCGGGCCAGCGACACTGGCATGACAATTTTTATATTTGGTTAGCGAAGAGCTTCGCCACTTCCACAGCGTCGTCGGTGGCAGCGCAAAGGTCATCATCATACTTCTTGTGGGCATAACACCCAAATACATATAAACTATGTTGACCTTGACCTTGTTGTTTGACCTTGATACTTTTTTGGTCAGACAAAAGATTCATAAATAATAATAACTTACTGATGACCGTGTACCAGCCGGAGATCAAGTAAATATTTGAAATATGAATTTTCGTTTATGTTTCATTGGTAGTATTTATTTTAATACTTTTGATGTGAATTTATTTAAATTGCGGTTTAATGTATGGTGTTAAAAATATGTTCATAGTGTGAATCTTTTAAAAGCTGGATATTTCTGCTTTTCATGTGTTTTAACCTTTCAAAAGTTTATGTCATCTTTAAAATTAATATCAACGTGATCTTATTTCGGAAGAGACGGAGGTATGTGGAAAAATAACCGACTAGGTGGACAGACGATCTCATTAAAGTGGTCGGAAGATACCAAAAGTGGAGAGATTTAGAAGAGACCTACACTCAGCATTGGGTGGCCAAAGGTTAAAATAGAAGGATTTAGTTGTTTTATATGATAACCCGAGTACTGTTTATTTTATTTCCATACTCATGTAAAAAATATTTATGCTGTCTTGGCTTCCGTACGTTTTTTTCACGTGTGACCACTGAAAACCAGCGCTGTGCTGTGGGCTCCCCATAGCACAGCAACCTGCTTGTCGCAGTCACGACGTGCAAGATGTTAACGTATTTTTTTTGTCCCGTCCTGTTGAAATTATAAATATTTGTTATGCGTTGTATGTTTATTGTATTTTTTTTCTGTCATTTTGTATGATGCACGTCATGTCCCTGCAACAAATAAATATTTTTTCTTTCTTCTATCTTATTTCATAGCTAGGCAGAGTAAACTTTTTAGCCTAAGTGGAGATAAACATTGATTGCCACGCTTGCCCAAAGAACGGCTATTTCGTAAGTCGCTAAGTTCGTAAATTAAAGCTATCTTCAGATTTTTTCTTAGTATTTCACTTAAATAGATGAAACAAATGGACATAATATAATAATTATTCTAATTACCATTAATTAGAATAATTATTATATTATGTAATTTGGAGGAACTTGTGGCTAAATAATAACAGCCGCTCGAGTCGATCTTTTGGTTAAGCCGTGCTTGCCAGCATAGTTGGGAAAAGGCTAGGCAGATGATGATTATATTATGTAATTTGATATACATATAAAATTTGCAGTGCCCTTACAAGGTGCATGTCTGAAATTTTAATACATGCCTACTAATCAGTGTTTTACATAGTAGCAAATAAATAAACACATAATAAAGACAATCACAATGTCTCCGTACTCTCCGTACATACCAGGGTTAACAGAACCGATAATAAAGGACGCCTATAAATCTTTAGGCCACCCTTTACTTAATGATTTTACGCTTTTATCTCAGACTTCAGTTAACATACTGGCTCTTAAATCTAGCATTAACCATAAAGCTCATAGAGCAGAAGCCCGGTCACAATCCGCTTACCAGTTTACGACATACAAAGCCGGAACAAACATACGACCTAATTTGACGTAACTTGGTGGGTAGGTGAAGTCAACTACCTACTCATCTGTAGTAGTATATTTTGAGCTACGAATACCGGCAACTGATACGACTAGGACATGCGGAAACGGGTTTCGGTCCCATGGTAGAACCGGGTTTTCCCAGGTTTAAGTCTGATAATAAAACCGGGTTTTCCCGGTTTTTACTATGGTACTGAAACCGGGTAGGTACTTAAATACGTTAATAATAATATTGTAATAAATTAATATTTTAATTTAATAGCAGGTGCCCACTTGTATAATCGATTTATTTTTAATTTTTAATAATTTGTATGTCAGTTGGCAAAACATAGCGCACAACCTAATTTTTAAGATCTTGTTTGTAATTATTACCTATGTTTATGAATAAATGATTCTGATTCTGATTCGGGTTTCGAACGCCTTAGCTACGACATAAAAGTTTCACAAACAAATAAGTACCTTGGCTTTGCGTTAGAGTGCTTGCATATAGGTTTTCGAGTCTCGATTTGTCGGGATTTCCCGTTTTTATGCACACGTTGCTTTATGTGTGCTGTATGTGTTTGAGGATTGTATTCACAAACAAACCTTCAAAACGGGTCTCTTTAAAATTTGTAAGCACTTACTATAACATCATGCTTGTAAACTCCGATGTGGTACGTAGAAGATCGCCATCAATTTCGTTCATCCTAAAATAGCTGACGAAATTGTGGAACTAAACATCTCTACATACCTCTTTGGCGAATACAGGCGTCATCATCATCATCAGCCCATAGCAGTCCACTGCTGGACATTGGCCTCCTCAATCGCACGCCACTCAACTCGATTCTCAGCGACTCTCATCCAGTTGCTACCAGCCACCCTGCGAACATCGTCACAATACAGGCGTGATGTTTACAAAGTATCAATATTTCCTTTTTACTCCTTACCTTTATTGACAAGGAATTCACAAAAGGCGTCACAAGTTAAGCAGCTATTCATATACCTATTAATCCTCCCTTCGCTGAAAGTGGGTTTACCATAATAAATTGACGCGGCCGGATCTGAACCCTCGACCTTCCGATCCCGAGTGAGAACCCCTCTATTTATCGTCCTACCCGTAGATAGCTTCTACCCCTTTTGAAATAAGTACATCTTTCAGGAAAGAACATAATGGCGGTACAGTTACGAGACCTAATATGTTGAAAAAATAAAAAAGCCTTTTTATTCTACTACACTATTTCAAAAATATAACTTACATAATAATAATATGAACACTGATGAACAGGTATACATTAACTATTTGTTTACATTTATATCTAAGTAGCAGTCGCCTCCTCGGTGTAGGCCGTTCTTCTGTTCTTAGGTCCATTCTGCAGATATGGCTAGCCCAGTTCCATTTTAGTACTCTTATTCTTTTAACTATTATAAGTTTTGTTTCTTGTCTTATAGTTTTATTGTTGACACTTAGCAACTTTAATATCAAAAGCGATTTTCTCGTAAAATAACGATTACAACTATAAGATGTGACTTGCTTCATAATAGTATAGTTATGTACATAAATACTATTTTCGTAACAACATTAACATTATAATCTGTACAGTGGGAGAAAATCGCTTTATAAGTTGCTTAGTGTGTACACTGTACATATTAGGGCTCGTGACTGTACATCTTGAAATGTTTTAGGCGGGTAGTCTGTCTATTTTATGCTACGTCATTTTGTCTGGGTTAAAAGGACGGTAGGTACATCTAAAGATAGGATTAAAGTCGTCTGTCTAGGTTCTAAGAAAAGAAATTACTGTAGATCAAAGTTCAAGTAGATCTTACTAAGAACTCGTGAAAAGAGATTCAGTGAGTTAGTTTCTACGAAGTATTCTGATCCTAACATCACTTTTTTCTGTGTCATATAAGGTTTTAACTGTCTATTTTGAGTAGATCTATTATGGTGACTGTACACTCTCGACCGAGAGCTCTCCGAATGTCTCTTCCGAGACGTCTCGCAAACGTCGCAAATCGGGACGAGACGGAGAGCAAGCGAGGAACACCACGGTTAGACGAGCGCACTATACAAGGTGGAAGTGAGTATTCAGTACATCATTCTGAACCCCAGCACATGGAAATTTTTCAGCTGTTCCATACATTTTGACCGAGAAGATAATGTAGTTTTGTAGGAAACAGCTGTTGTAAGGAATTTTTTTTCAATTATTTATGTTCAGAGTGATGTGCTTAATACGTGGCAACGTTTTAGCGTTGGTGTCCCTTCCACTACGTATACACACTCGCACTAGCCCTGTCTCGACATGTCTCGGCGAGAGTGTACAGCCACCACACAATTACAGTTCAGGTTATGGAACCTGAACTGTAATTGTGTGGTGGCTGTACACTCTCGACCGAGAGCTCTCCGAATGTCTCTTCCGAGACGTCTCGCAAACGTCGCAAATCGGGACGAGACGGAGAGCAAGCGAGGAACACCACGGTTAGACGAGCGCACTATACAAGGTGGAAGTGAGTATTCAGTACATCATTCTGAACCCCAGCACATGGAAATTTTTCAGCTGTTCCATACATTTTGACCGAGAAGATAATGTAGTTTTGTAGGAAACAGCTGTTGTAAGGAATTTTTTTTCAATTATTTATGTTCAGAGTGATGTGCTTAATACGTGGCAACGTTTTAGCGTTGGTGTCCCTTCCACTACGTATACACACTCGCACTCGCCCTGTCTCGACATGTCTCGGCGAGAGTGTACAGCCACCACACAATTACAGTTCAGGTTCCATTGATCCCAGTTTTACGAACTAACGACGTTTTCCTCTACTAAACAACATAAAATTAAAGTCTATTTTTCTGTTTTCAAAAATGTCCAGAAATGTTCTCGTACCTTCGAAATCAGTAAATAAACCAAATAATGGAACATAAATCACATTTTATAGTCTCCGGGGAAATTCGTTTAAACTTTACTGATCTTTAAAACCCAAATCTTTACTGTTATTTGCGGTTAATGGCGTTAAAATAGCTAGAGGTGTCCCAAGATTAACATTAGCCTTCTGAGCTTCTTTTGTGTGCACCGTCTTCTTAAACGATACTTTCGTTAGCTTAATGGCTAATAGGCTGAAGTGATAAAACGCTTAACCAGTACAAAAGCTTGATGGGGCTGGCCATTTATGCTGCGCCCCATGTCGTCGGAATGTTCGTATTCCACGCGCGCCTCAAAGAGATGTCAGCAAAAAGAGAGGGGCCCGCAAGGGCCGATGCCTGCCGGGGCTGCGGGACTGTTCGAAAGAGATACCGTGGCCCTGGAACACAAAGGGCAAAGAAGGAACATAGATGGGTTTTAGTCAGTAAAAGTCTGAGACTCGCCTCCACTCCACCCAGAGCGGGGGGGCGGGGTTATTTGATGATTTCCCATCGGAAAAAGAAAAAAAAAAAGAAAGGCACCTCCGGACGATCACACCAGCTCCATACAATACACCTTTGTATCTGAAGTATCTCTCAGCGTCCGGTCTCTGCAGCCAGTCCAAAATTTGTCCGTACCAGTGTGTCATATTCTTAAAACAGTCTAAAACTAAGAGAGTAACATAAAATCACGCCTAAAATCCCCGAAAGGTTAGACACATCCGTATCTAATAGTACACCTACATTTCGCCAGTTATGTTTCAGTCCCATGTAAAAGGGGGCGGCCTATAGCCTTCAACCAGGCACCAATCCAGACTCCGTGGCTGCTACTGAGAAGTTCCTGATGGAAAAACCCAATAACACTTTGCCCGACCTGGTCCTCGTGCTCAGCATTCGCGCTAGCGATCACTAGACCTACGAGGCAGTCTAACAGAGTAATGTATATAAAAGAAGATGGACGAAAAGGGAGTGGAAGGTCAATCCAGTTTTTGTATTTTCCATGGTCGTGATCATTGATAGAAATTCACTTTATCTAGATCCTCATTACGAGCAGCCTTATTATCAACCTAGCATTATTTAAACCTACATAAAAAAACCGACTTTTAAAATCGCAAAAAAGTGAAATATAACTTTAGCTTCTGAAGTCGGTGACTTTTGTTTGTTTGATTCAGTTCTCCTGTCACTTCTTTGTGTTTTTGAAGTCGGTTCTATTTTTTGCAAAAAAGTTTTATTATTTTTCAAAAAAAACAAAAGTCTGACGAATTGATAACCTCCTCCTTTTGGAAGTCGGTTAAAAACACAGCACATTCTCTCGCAGTGATTGATTCAGAATAAGTATTCGTATTTTATTGTTTTACCAGAATTCTATATCAAATGGATTTACGTAATTCGTCTTGTCTAGAATTCAGCGTGTCAAGTTTCCATTAGCTGTCTGCCGAAAATAATAATTTATGACTAAAGAAAAGTTGAAAGATGAAACGATCTATCCGAGGTTATATTTCAGCTATTTCTGTACCTCTCGATGTTTATTTTGCTGAATGATACTGAAAATAAAAGGAGGAAAATAATTTCAGTTTCTTTTGTGAATAAAACCAACTTTTTTTATTATTGCCCATCATTATCTTCCAACCCTTGTCCCATGAGAATCATCTGTTAAACTACGGAGAGCGACACGTCCGTGTAAAGATGAGTGTCGACTGAAAGATACTTAGAAGTTTTTGCAGAAGGAGATGAATACCAGTATTTTACATGGAGCCACTGCCTATCTGACCTCCACAACCCAGTTAGTACTAGGTAATACCATACCACTTGGTAAGACTAGTTGCCAGACTAAAACAAAATCTATGGCAATGTATAGGATATTAACTGGAATGTATGACATTGTATAAGGACTAATTCGATTTTATTTTATGTTTGCTTTTTGACACTTTTTATGGAATCGATTGGAATTAACGAAAATGTTTAACTTTAATGATACATTTTGCATATCTGAATTGGTACAACACAGTGGACTGCGCATTCACTTGACTTCTGGAAATGTATCATTACTGCGTTGAGCAATAAACATTTGAATTTGAAATATTTTCTACTCTCTATACTTTTTATCTATATAATTTTATTAGGAAACTATAAACTGTTACAAACAACAAAGTTTCCATTTCAATAACTAAAAACTAACCGGAGGATAATCCCCGTTGACACCTTATATCGGATGGATAACAGGGCTTTGATAAATTCATGAAATTCAGGAACGTTTCGGTTCAGAGATTCAAAAACAAATAGGTTTGTTGTAAAAGTTTCTGCTCTCTCTGGACAGAAACTTCCAGTACTAGGTTTATGTGATTAAGATTATTAGACGAACATAGCTAGTACAATTTTCTTGTGATTTCATAGAATTTCCTTTACATATTGTCCCACTCAAAAATCAAAATCAAAGCGTTTATTTCAAGTAGGCACTAGCACACGTAGTTACAGGCACTTTTGAATTGTCGAAACAAAGACTATAAGAAAATCAAGCTACAGTCCCAGTCACAAGGCATAATAACTGTGAAGGTACTGTAGTTGCCGATTCCAAATCGTAGATCTCTATGGAGAAGACCGGTCAAGAAAATCCATGGGCACTGCTGGGCAAAGATCTCCCCCATAGCCTTCCACTCTTTTCTCCGTGCGGTTTTCTCTGGCCAGTCTCTCACAAAGGCTTCTATGTCGTCACACTAGGGTTTTCTAGGCCTCATTAGGCGAGGCCGCCCATCTCCTGAACCCCCTGATTTTTAATCAATTCGTAAAAAAAATATGCGTGAAAAGTCGTATAGTTCTCAAAAGTTATCAGTTACAGACTCGAATCACCGATGTGTAGCCAGAATGTTACAGCAGTCTTACTAATCTTACTTCTTACTAATATTATAAATGCGAAAGTTTGTGAGGATGGATGCTTGTTACTCTGTCACGCAAAAAATATTTAACGGATTTGGATGAAATTTAGAACACAGATAGTTTATTAACACCCTGGAACAACACATAGGATACTTTTATCCCGGTAATATAATCTCGTGGGACAGTTATCGAACTCCACGCGCGGGAAGCCACGCAAAAGCTAGTTATATTATATGTCAATGACAGTCCTTATGTGATGTGTATGTTATCCTCTCTTTTGACAACGTAATTCACTAGACTCGTTGGTCTAGTGGTCGCAAGCGTGACCGCTGAGCAAGAGGCACTGGATTCGATTCCCAGGTCAGGCTAAGTGGTATTGGGTTTATCTATATGGAATTTCTCATTCACGGAGTCTGGATCTGTGCCCGGTTAATAGCAACAGGCTCGCCCAATATTACATGGGAATTAAATATAACTGGCGAAATGTGAGTGTAGTTTTACACCTCTGGCTAATCATTTGGGTATTACAGGCGTGATGATGTTATGTTGATGTTATTCACTTGTTTGTGAAAGATGGCATTGCATGGTCTCCATTTCACTGATTAAAGCTTTTTGAGGTTATTTGGTTTTTCTGCAAGTCCGAAAAGTTTTCAGCATTCTTACGAATCGTAAGATTGTATTCTGAGTCATCGTTTCGAGTTTATTCGAATTCAACAATGTTACAACATTACAACAACTATTTTTAATCCCCACAATCATGTTTATTTTCCTTCGACGTCCAAATAGAACTTCTTTAACTTTTCCGCACGAAATCGTTAACTTCCTATATTTATGTGTAAATACTAGAAAATCCACTATTTCCTGAAAACACTTTACACGATTTCAGTAAATCTATTACATTTGAATAGACAGACAAATGATATAAACACTAAACTCCGGAACATTTAACGTTATTTGAAATTGACTTACCAAGCCATTTCAAACTCTATTCCGTTTCATCTAAATTGAAATTCGTTCAAAATCTATTAATTAATAAGACGAAGTTTTGTTTTAATCAATAATGAACTTTATATCTTTGTGCTAAGATTGGAAATTGATAATGAAATTGAGTTGCGTAGTTGAGTCAGATGTAGGAAGTTTCTAGGGGTATTACGTGAAAAGTTAGTAGTTATCTGGGGCAGTAGTTTGATCCAAGATTTAGGCCTGGAATTTGTGATTAGATCATAATGTAACGCATAAACTAACCAGATCATCATCATTCTAATGGAGTTTGAAAACTGTTAGAGAAACCGCTGGCTATTTATTACTACGCTTCAGTATTCAAGGTTAATTTAAACGTTGTCATTTTAATGTTGGTTTGACATAGGACAGGTGACCCATACAGTGTTCAGTAGAATAGGTATCTTCATTTTCAAGTAGCTTTTGCTCGCGGCTTCGCTTGCGTTTATTTATAATTTGACAATTAAACTGTTAACACACTACTAAAGTTTCTAAAATAATAGAACTCAATCATGATTCGAAAAACACGTGGCGCCATCTATTATCATAAGAACGTTTTTGTTGTTTTTCTCGGGAACAGCTCTTTTTTTCGAGATGAAAGGTACCCTATGTTCGTTTCTGTACCCGTGAAAACGTATATGCAAAATTTCAGGATGATCCGTTCAGTGATTTAGACGTAAAAAGGTAACAAACAAACAAACAAACTTACTTTCAGACTTTCTTTAGTAAGGAAGTAAGGATATTGATTTTGTGATTTGAAAGAACAGATTACACACAATCATTAAAAGTTGGCAGACTCTCCATCAATGATTACGAAACTTTTCCTTTCCAAAAATAGGCCAAATTTTCATGTAATGTCATCATCTGCATAGCCTTTTGTCGTCTTTGTTGGAGAGGCAGCTATTAGGGATCACTATTTTAAATGAAGAGACTGCCTATCTGACCGATACAACCTAATATAAGCATAACACTATCTCACTTGGTAAGACTGGTTGTCAGACATCGGAGATTTTACTATACAATTGCAATTCAGTGTTTGCAAATTTCGTCTCTCTAGCAAATCTCGTTCTAACTTTTCCAGCATTTATTGCAGCTGTTTTCTGTGTACTCGGTCTATCTAGATTCAAGCCATTTCTAAGTACAAAATAAATTTTGGGCTACCGTCGTTCCTCGTGTTACGACCACCCATTATACTTTTATAGGGTCATGGCTTCTTTACAGCTTTATACTTTACACCACTATGATTTTAGTGTTAATGTTTTACCACTTGGAGACTGGACTAGGCTTTTATTTTCTACAGTGGTCTTGTGGAATTTTCCATCAGGAATTGGTTAGGAGTAGCCACGGAGTCTGTATTCGTGCCAGTTTGAAGGCAAAAGGCTCACCCCTATTACATAGGACTTAAATATAACTGGCGAAATGTGAGTGTAATATTAGGTATACCTCTGCCAAACTCATTGGGGACTGATGATGAGATGTTATGTTATATTTTATGAACTTATGGAGTCTATCAAGAGACATTAAGATGGAAAGTGTTCATAATTACCTTGGTTGAGAACAAGCAACTATAATGATAATTATAATCGTCTGACAAAACTTTAACTCTCTTGTTATAAATTAGATGACTGATTTGTTGTCGAAAATAAGAGTAAGGGCTCATTCACACTGGGTCCGTCAACGACGATTCGTCAAAAAAGACGATACGTAATCGAGTTTTTTCACGATTCATCAAAATATCCGAATAGATGTTCACACTGAATTCGTGATTCAGACTTCAGTCTTGGACGAACTATCCAACACGATGGATGTGAATATGACTATCTTATGTTGTTATTACCTTAATTATTTGCGCGACATGTCTTTACAAGTCAACGAACGGTCGTAGTGTGTGGGTGCAGTGCAAGGCATAGTCGTCCCGACCGATCCGTCATAATGATTCGTGATTTAAAACTGAAGGTTTTTGAAAAAAGACGAAACGTAATTTACGGACGTATCCGTAATTTTTCACGATTCCGTAATAGTGTGAACATGGGCAATTAAAATTTATAGCCGCCCATACAAATCAAAATAACGATTCGTGAAAAAAGACGATTCGTCAAAAAAAAACGAATCGTCTTTGACGGATTAGTGTGAATGAGCACTAACAGAGGCTGTATAACATCACCTCTTATAACAATCTACTCGTAGCTACTGTGTGGGGTATAGATGGACCTCTAAAAGACGTCTAGCTCCAGCTCTTTCGCACACTGAAGGAAGTTCAAAATAAAACCTATTTAAGGTGATAACAGGCCCTCAGGCCGTACTCGTTTGAAAGAGAGGCTACAGATTGTAGCGACACTACTAAAAATACTGCAACAACATAGTACAAAGAGTACTACAACGCCATCTATGCCACAAAAGTAAAACTAACATCAAATACCTAAATGGCGATATTAAAGTTCTCCGCGACTTATGACTATATAAAAAAACCGGCAACAATTACTGTTGGGCAGTAGCCCACCAGACACAACACCCATCTGGTTGGAGGGTCCCCCCTTTTCCATGGGAGCTCAAGAACTTAACACCCTGTTCTTCGTACCCCTAATAAGATCAAATGGGAAGCTAGCTTAACAGAGCTAGACAGCGGTACCAGCTAAGGACAATGAATTCTCTTGTAAATCAGCAACAGAGTCCATCAGACATACTTAACATGCGGCATCAGGACGTGCTTAACAGGCCAATCATACAAGGGGACCGAAACGAACTGTGCGAGTATAGATATATATAGAGTCTATCACCCTGTCAAAGGTAGTCAAAGAAAACCGAATGGTTTTAGCCCAACCCAGGTTGGAAGACAGCCAAGTGGTGATCCACACGGAAAAATAAACCGATCATGCAAATTCTTAAGAGCTTAAAACTTCATAGCTCATACAAGATAAAAATATGACATGCTTATAGGCACTTCCTAACATTACGACTGCTATACACCGTAACAGTTTTATAGGGCCTCCGTTCCTTATATTTTACAGCCTGAGTTAGTGTCATTTGTCATGCTCATCACGGCGTTTATTATATTTGACAATCAACACGTTTTACGTTCTTGTGAATATCAAGTCCCAAGTTGAAAGAATTTTGTAAACGTTAGGTAGGACGCCCTCAGGCTAGGTGGAGCGAGAATCTTAGCAGGTTGCAGTTGGACGAGATTTTCTGGACTTTAATTGTCAAGTGCGAGGCCAGGCAATATTTCAGTATGACCTTGGAGAATCAAGATGATTATCCCCATCATTCTATTTATTTGGGATCAATGCAGTATACAAGGTGTAAACAGACCCTTCACGATGCCGTCAATCAAGCACTCTGTACATCAAACTAAGCGCTGATGGATGATTTGAATAGTAAACGGGTCATGGAGTTAATCAAAGTAAAGTTAAAACCTTTAAAAGTGGTATTTAAAAAAAAACTTTTGAAAAAATTGGAGCTTTGACCTCCAATATCTCCGTAACTAGAAGGTTCCCAGGTATGGTTCAGAACAAAAAAATGATCGCAATGACGGGGAGAACAAGTGCCTTTCGGCTTCGTTAAGGGTCTTTTTACATCCTTTATTTTCTTCTGACATACTCTTCTTCTCTATTAGTCGTCATCTCATGAGTCACCCTTTATCTAACCATATCACCATTCTCACATGAAAAGAAGAATCAAGATGAATATTTGAATAATCTTTACTTCTTTGCCCTCGCCTCTTTCCGTCATACTTTCGGCGCCATTATCTTCGCTGGTAAGTATCGTCATCTGTAAGGCCAAGCTTTTGTATGTCCTTTCGGAAATTTGTCATCCTCCAGGTAGTTTGCGGTCTACCTCTCTCTCCCTTTTTTGTAGCCATGGAAAGGCAATCAAGATGCATAATCTATAGTAATACTATAAAGAGAAAAATTACGGGCGTCGTCGCCGAGGGAGGCCTAGAAAACGCAGGTGTGACGACCTTGAGGCCTTTATGAGAGACTGGCCAGAGAAAATCGCACGGAGAGAAGAGTGGAAGGCTATGGGGGAGGCCTTTGCCTAGCAGTGGGACAATAGAGGCTAAGTAAAATAATATATAGATTATAAAGAGGTAAAATATGTTTGTCAGTTTGTATGTAGGGTATAATCTTCGAAACTACTGATCCAATTCCGAAAATTCACTAACGGGAAGCTACATTATACCCGAGTGTTATAGGTTACATTTAAAACGTTCCCGTGGGTTATTTTCCGTACAAAACGGAAGTGAAGCCGCGAGCAAAATCTAGTGAAGCATAAAATAAATAATCAATGCAATATCAAAGTGAGTGCATCCCACATAAAACACGTTGCTTTAAAAAAATAATAAATTTTATGTTTTTAATCATGATTGGCTCTGGCTATTTGCCAAGCCAAGCAATAAATAAATGGATGTGCATGTTGCTGTCTCTTAACTTATGAGTCAGAATATAAAATGCAGTGTTGATTAACGTATCATATGATTGGAAAACGGGTAAGATCCGGTTTTCATAGTTATTTACCTTTTTTTTGGTTAGTGTATGGACGTGATAGTAAATGAAGTTACATCAAATGAGTGTTAATGTAAAGCAGTAGCATACAAGGACAATAAGTCTATAATGTTCCCACTGCTGGGACAGGCGTCCTCGCTGTGAGATGGAGTAAGCCATCATTCAACACGTGAGCCCGGTTATCCGTATTACATCGGCTGTAAAATCTAATTGGTCACGTTATCCAAAGTCCTCCTTCTTATCTTAAAGTACATTGAAAAATCGTACTAAAACAACCACCAACTTTTATAAAACAAAGTTGTCTTGTAGTGCAAACCTCAAAAAATCAAAATACATACTGAATATTACAAAAGCGAAATTGACTCTGTCTTCTATTAAGGCGATAGTCTTTTTTTTTCGGATGGGAACTTCATCAAATCACCCCCCCCCCCCTCCCCCGCTCTGGGCGGAGTGGACGGGAGTGTCAGACTTTTACTGATTAAAACCCATCCATGTTCCTTCTTTGCCCTTTGTGTTCCAGGGCCGCGGTATCTCTTTCGAACAGTCCCGCAGCCCAGGAAGGCGATAGTCTGCTTGTGCAAAGCTCAGAAATTCACAGCAAAAACAAAAACAAATCGTGTACGCAGGGATGATGCAAAAATTACTCTACCTGCCTTTTAACTGACTTAAAAAAAAGGAGGTTATCAATTCGACCCTTATATTTATTCTTATTTCCAGGAACCACCATACAATGACGTTATAAAAAAATGTATTTTGACACAAAAGAATAGCCGTTTGCTTTTGACACATAAGAATCCAGGGAACTGAAGAAGGCATTAATGTCATCATACAGAATCGCGGGAAGCAGCTAGTTTGTCAAAACCGTCTGTGTTCTTTGTCCTACAGCTCTTCACTTAAAATGAGAAACTGGAGCGGCTCGTATTTTATACCGTTCGATTTCCAATGGCCGAGAGAATAGTACTTTGTTATAGAAAGCCGGCTATGCTGTTCCCTCCGTATAGCTGATATATGTCTTTTGTTAAAAGCGATTTTAATTAAACGCCTGACAGCCATGGTATGAGACGGAGGGCTCTTAGTATGGTGAGCTTATTTCGCACCCTCCTTTGTGTTGGAGTATTTTTTTACGTTTTCTAATACTGCATAAGGTTTCTGATACTAAGAATTCAAATAAAAAGTATTTATAATTCTTCATCTGCCTAGCCTTTTCCGAATCTTGTTTGGGTTTAAACGGATGCAGCTGAATACCGGTACAACCGTAAATAAATCCGTGTCACAAAAAAATTTCTTACACCTAATCTTCGCAACCACCCAACCGCCGATTTCAATAAAATTTTAGGAATATATGTGGTTGATTCCCGCTTGAAAGATAGTATAGTTTTGGTCACGATAGATGGCGCCGTGCGAAGCAGGGGCGGGCCGCTAGTAAACATAATTGTAATCAGTCCGATGATCAAGCCATCCACGCTTGACAGTAAGGCAATAGTATAAAAACAAACACAACAGGTTTCATACTTACAGGTTTTCTATTCGAAAATTCTCAACAGCAGGCCAAAGTATAATCTTTGCCAGATTGACTTGCACCTATGGGACGTATCAAATAAAATAAAAAGTGACTATTTATTTCAACATACGTTCATCATATTATTACAATAAAGTAACGCTCAATATTGTTGAGATAACATACACCTCTGTTTTCCCTTTAGGTAATACGTCTGTTATATTACGTACAAGAGGTACATACCAAACACAATTTCACGTAATCCAAAAACATAATACTCGTTCCAAACAACGTCAATAATAATGGAAAATGAATTTCGTTCATCCCTGTCTTGATCGAGAGCGTTTCGTGAATAAATAACAGTGCGTCTCGTTATAAGGTCAACGCACACTTATACGTAATGCACAGGATCCGCATAGCCTCGGCTCATCGACATCGCCAACCAGTAATTCAATTCAATTCAATTCAATTCCTTTATTTCAATCACCAATTGGATCATATAATAGCATTAGGTATATTAATTAAAAATCATTAGAAAAATAAGACAAAAACACAACACACTGACACACACTTGAACACATTAATAGGTACTGACAAATTAAAATAGAATAGGCAACAAATTAAACATTAATGTAACCGTAAGAGCTAAGCTTAGCTGGATGTACGCACCGCTCGAGGCTAGGTGTCCTTCCACGTGTGGACTGTGACCACCGAGGTGGTTTTAGTGACGTAAAATCTCACACTGCCAGGTCTTATCCCAAAAGACCGGTCGCCTTTTGAAGGTTTCCCACTGGAAAAAAAATGATGCTCTATTTACGGCTGGTTGACCACCTGCATACAGCTGGATGAAAGTGGTGATGATTTACGTAGCTGAGCTAAGTGCTCACCTTAAGGGCCTGCGAAGACGAGGGACTTTTGTCCGTAGACCACACCAAAAATGTTCATGTTTCTATTTAATTGACTATGAGAGATTTACGGACAAAAGTCCCTCGTCTGCGCAGGCCCTAGGCAGGTGGTTGCTCCGCGACAAGCAAAGCGATGTCACAAGACCTGCTAACTTGGTGACTGCTGTTTACTTACCGATCACGGGCAGAGGCGATGCCGTTACGATGCTTATAAATGTGCGTTAACCTTTAAGATGTAAGAGAGTTTACTTTTATTTTATTGAACGGATATTGTTCGGAAGCGATGGGGGGTTCCACTTATCTTTATAGGGGATTCTGTTTGGAGAGCGGGAACTCCCGATGTAGGTAAATACTTGGAAGGTACTTGAGTTCGACTCACTCCGTTCCTGTATTGGACTTGGCAGGGGTATTGAACAAGAAATCAGGTTTTTGTATGGGTCGAGGCTGGGCATTGAGAGATATATGCACAATTGCCCACACAAACACACACATCAAACAAACACACACACACGCACACAAACACATCTCGAATTCATCGTCTAGCTTAGCCTTCTCCCATCACCATTGATACAACACATAAAACTGTTTTACATTCGAAACCTCTCTAATCCTGGTCCAGTTGAAAACCAGCGTCAGGCACTAGTTGCCCGGCATTTTGTTAAACTGGGCCTATTTGGCGCAGCCGTGAGGCACACAGTGTTCATTTTTTTTTGTTTAGTTTTAAGTTTTTTTTTTTCTTGTATTATTTTTGTTTTATATTGTGTGCACCTGTGGCATGTACCAAATAAATGTATTTTCTTTCTTCTCTCTTTCAAAGTGTTCCACGTCGATGCTAGTAAAAATCAATATTTAACATGGAGCGACTTCTACATCCAAGTTACTGGGCAAAACGACACCCCTTGGTAAGACTGTTTGTCAAAATTTGAGGCCTCTGACTACCTATAACGACTGCCAAATACCTACAAATGATACACGGGACCAACGGCTTAACGTACTTATCGAAGCATGGAGAAGCCTCGGTATGATAACGGGCGGTTACCCATCCACAGACCGAACTCGACAGGCGTCGTTTAACTTGGAAGACTGACCTTTGCGACTGTTATTATTTAGCTACGAGACTTCATTTAACATGGCTTTTCATTGTTCCAGAACTGGCAAACTGCACTACCCCACAAATGTGTGCGGTCCACTGTTCGAGGAGGAGTTGGAGTTCTGGGGGCTGGACTCCAACCAGGTGGAACCTTGTTGCTGGTCCACCTACAGTATACACAGGGATACACAGGTTAGTTTATATTAAGATGAGAGTGTAGAAGTTGAGGTCTTCTTAAAGTCCTCACAATACCTGTAGTCACATTAATTTTAAGGTCTGGGGGCTGTTCGGGGGCAACCAGATCGAATCTAGCTGATGGTTTAACTACAGTATTCAAAGAACTGTCACGAATGAAAGTGGTGATTGCTGAAAGTTGAGGTCTTCGTAAAGACCTTCTGATTTCGAGTAATCGGAAATTAAAAAGATAATACCATTATGGATGCTGTTTGTGACAAAATTATTGGTCTGTTTGACGTGCCACCATTTGATATGTTCCGGTTAACATTAGAACCTCTCTATAATCTATATATATAAAAGGAGAACTGACTGACTGACATATCAACGTACAGCCGAAACTACTGGGGCTAGGAATGTGAAATTTTATACACGGCTTCCTATTACAATGTAGGGGAGCACTAAGAAGGGGTTTTTGGAAATTTAACCTTTAGGGGGGTGAAAAGGGGGAATTTTGTTTGTATGGAAAATGTACGTAACCCACGCGGACGAAGTCGCGGGCAAAGTGCTAGTTATTTACATCCATTTATCCATGTTCGTTGTACACACACGTCTTTTTGCCGTGATAATCTACGGTCGTCATTTTGTATGGATTACTATGGAGGCTTGTTAACAGTTTAACACACACGGTACATGGTGCCGTGCTGAAACACCGCAGTGTCCGTAAATAACCGTAGGATTTCACTACAAAAAAGTGTGCCTGACTTTCCGAATATTGGATTGAAATAACAATAGGAATTTGATTTTACAATATAAGCTGTCGGGACGCTTGATCGTGTGTGTATTTTTCACCCACTTCAATCAAAGAAATAGTAAAACATGAAGACAATAAAAATACTAAAGAAGCCAAATGAAAATTCTTATTTTATTTATTTTACTATTTATGTACACACAGTAGACAACACAGGAAAATAACATTATAATATATGAGTACATAGGTACTGCTTATTTCTTAAGAAATTTCTGCCAGCAGACCTGCAAAAGTAGAAATGAAAAAGAAATGTAGACAATAGTGTGTGAGAAAAGGAAGAGAATAATGTGTATATTCTTCATATGTGTATTTCTTCTTTATGTGTGTATTCTTCATAGAATATGCTTCAGACAAAAGTAACAGAAATTTTTCAGAGGTAGCCCAACCATTCTCACACTAAACATTTCTATAGAAATCAAATATCTTTTTCAACAAAGCACTTGCTGGATACCCAACAAATTGGTTCAGATTTTCACAGGTTTTTCCTCACTGTTCCAGGATTGACGTAGCTCAGATTGCCAGATTGGCAATGATAGAGACTGGTATTGATGAAACTGTTGAGCCAAACACGAAAAAAAAATAAAAAGCAATAAATTCTGGCCTGACTGGGCGAGCTGCCAAAAAGCCTGAGTTAAGCCTTTGGTCTACGCGAATTTTGACTAAGATTAATTTGTACAAACAAATCGGTGTTTGAAAATGGCACTTGAATTTTCTAGCAGTAACTTACATTTTGTAGCACATAAAAAACAGCACATAAAGGTTAGAATCGCATTTTAGAAAAGCTTCGTACTACGCTAGACTTTTTTCAAATTAAAGATACCTAAAGACCGGACATCGTTTTTAGTGAATAAAAATAGTTGCATATCGTACTTGGACACCCTACAGCCTATATGGTATTTGGGTTCTAATACCCTAAAGGTTTATGTTTGTGTTTTTAATGTAAAAAAAATAGTGGCCCGCCGGTGTCGGGAGTAGGGTCTAACCTGATGGATAGGGCTCCACAGACAGGAACCTCCTCATAATGCGAGCCGTATCGAGGTATGCCTTCTGAATCAGGTTTTTGATCCAACCGCCTGAGGAGAGCCTCGAAAGATTATTATAATATTATTATTTTGATAATAAATACGACTGCCTTAAACTACCCTCCTTTAATTTGGATATCCCAAAATATATTTGGAAAACAACGCTCCTCACTAATGAACGCTTTCCGAGAATTTAATACCTAGAGCATAACTAGAGCTTATAACTAGAGCTTTCATTAGCCGATGAAAACACATTTCCAACCTTGTTCACAAAACAGAATATTTAAGCCTGTTTTGACCAGAAACTGAAAATCTTGAAAGTAAAAAAAAATATTTTCTACACTAAATTTATAAAAGTAAAGACACTTAAATAAATTTAGTGTTGAGTAAATTAACGTCCTGCTAAAGTCCTCTATTTGGAGATTACAGATAAAAGGAATCAATTTTTATTAAAATATTAAAAAGTTGAAAAGGGCTTCAGAGCATTCTTAAAACTTCCCATAGCAACACTGACTATTTTAATATTTATATTAATCTTTTTCGAATCGCTCTGTCGTTTGCCTTATTCAAGTCGGAGGTTGCAATTAGTTTATACAATTTTTTTTTTATATTTAAAAATGTTAGAAATGTGTATTTAACATGAAAAATGGAAATAATGAGAAAAGAGTTGATATTTTAGACATCTCAAATATTTTTTTTTAATAAGCGCAGTTCCACAATCGTATGTTAAAATAGAGTGTATAGAGTTCTTCTTTCAACAATTTTAATAAACGGTTCGCAAATAAATTAAGATGAACGGCCCTTTAGTATTAATTTTGAACAGAAACCACTGTTGCTGTCACGGACATCTAACTAAATTAATGTTATAATGAAACGAAATAGAAACTTGAGTTACTGACGAAAACAGGAGTGGTGAAGATGAAGGATCTAGTTAATTATACCCTTTTAATAAAGAGCCGAAATTGAAAACTGTCATGTCCTTGAACTAAAATTAGACATTGTGATACTCAACAGCCCACACTCTTACATAGAGGAGTCCTATGACCCCGTAATGGGAAATAACATGCTAATTATACTTGCAACCTATTTCAACTTCAAAACGAATGGGTGTAAATTTCCCTTAACGAAGACGAATAATATATCTTGTTTTTCCCAACATTGCGATATTTTAACCTTACCTAATTACAGAGATATTAGAGGACAATGTTTCAACTTTTTTTTAAATACGTGTTTTTAATGTTAACTACATCCATCAGCACGATGATTTGGGTGCGTTATATATTTATTACATTAAGTCGTACCGTAAAACGTAATATTTCACACCAAAAACATTGTCGTTTCCCAGCAATAATTTTTGACTAGAGTATCATAATTTGATGAATGCTTGGTTGGCGACTTCGTGAAGGGTCCGTTTACAGCTTGTATTAGTTCTTGTTAGCCCTTGGATATTGACTTCTGACTACGTAACTTCAAGGCTTCTTCAGCAGGCTTCAAAATTCAGAATCCATGGAAACAATTTCCTTATTACTTGTGGGAATTGCACAAGACTACAGGTCCTGGACAAAATATCAGCTATAATGATGGAGAATGGTAAGTGACTACTATTAAGCTTGTATGTCAATCCAATACATTGTTTTTGTTAAGCCTATTCTTTCCCGCAGCTGGGCAAAGGCATCCACTCCTCTCCAACTCTCTCGGTGTTTTGCCTTCACTAGTCAGGAAAGAGTCCAAATCGTCACGCCAGCGCTTCTTGGGTCTGCCTCGGGGACGACAACCGTCTTTAGTCACTACATTTAGTAATTCTAAATGTTTTTGAAGCTAAAGTGGAATCGAGAAAAGAAAACATTTTAAAAGCTAATGCCACTCGTCTAGTCATTTAGGTCCAGTCAGTTTATCTTTAGGATCACAATTTAAATATCTCAAAAAGGTTTACTACGTCAACTGAAATAAAACTGCAAGAAAAAGTTTTAGAAAAAAATCTGGTCTTCAAAACGAGATCATCTGTTGTATCTCCACAAATCGTAAACCCTTTCAAATCTCCTCCAGTATCTGTCTGGACGAATAAAGACGGGTTGAATGAAGTGAGGCCATCTAAAATCAACCAATAGAAAGCCTGGAATGTCACATTTTCTCAAGATAACCGATCTTCCGCCGCCTTTAATAGATAGGGACCCTTTCCTTGGGGCTTTGGGGCCTTAGGGCTTGCGATAAGCATCTCAGTCAAGACCCTTTTATTTTCTAGACAGTTTATGTGGAAAGAAGATTTTGAATAAACGGCAAATAAGACAATAAAATAAAAGCCTTTTTTTCTTGTCAAAAACTTGGTGATTGCAGCAAAAATGTTTGACCGAGGTGATAAAGTTGAAGCAGCCTTTTGTCAGACTCTGATTAAATATTCAACTGTTCCCTCGTGAGCATTACATTATGCAGTAAGTTTTTATTGGCAACTATTTTATGGATATTTTTAATGCCCCCCGACTGAATGGACTGCCTCGTTGGTCTAGTAGTCGCAAGCGCGACTGCTGAGCAAGAGGTCCTGGGTTCGATTTCCATGGGTGTTATTGAGTTTTTACATCAGGAATATCTCAGTAGCAGCTACTGAGTCTGGATTTGTACCCGGTTGATGGCAAAGGGCTCGCGTCCTATTACATGGGATTTAATTATAACTGGTGAAATATGGGTGTGCTTACTATTAGGTACACGTCTGCCTAACCCTCCGGGGACTACAGGCGCGATTTTATGTTATTTTTTATATCAAAGAAGTAAAAATGATATTTGTTTTAATATGGTTTGCCTAGTAATAAGCATACAAAGAAGGTTCAGTAGCAAAACACACAAAACGCGTAGAAAAATGGCTCCCTACCAGGCTCCTCATAGGAATCTTGACATTGACGTTCAAAGGGGTTTCAAAACGATCTCTGCCATTCATCGCTGTGTGGACTGAAGATCCTAAATGTCAGTCATGTTGATGGATGGACCGCCTCGTGCCTCATGTGGCAAGTGAACTGGCTTATCTTGGGATAAGGGTATGTTGGTAGCCCTTTTTGCTGGATTGGGTCCTATTTTTTGGGACATGACTATAAAGGAAGTAACTTTGGTCAATATAGGGTGTAAACGGACCTATCACAAAGCCGTCAATCAAGCATTCTGTACATGAAACTAAAAAAAGGACTTTTATTTTTGGTGCGAAAAAAAAATCACGGTTTACGGTAGCTCAAAACGTTTTGCTGATGAATTGAATACTACAGAGGTCTTGAAGGTTTTTAAAATAAAGCTATAAAATTGAAAACATGATTATTTTTAAAATGTGTATAAGTTGGAACTTTGATCTTCAATATCTTCGTTACTAGAAGGTTCCCAGGTATGGTCTAGAACAAAAAAAAACCATAATGACGGGAAGAACAAGTGCCTCTTCTTAGCTTCGCATTATGTTAGTTTCGTAATGAATTTAGCCAAGTCTTAAAACGTACATTTTGTACAAAACAATGTGATTGAAAATTGCAAGAAGATCGGCCATTGCGATTACATCAATGAATTGGATGGATAAAGTTAATTTTGATAAGTGATGTTTTGGTACTAATTGGTTTTAACTGGTTTTTCATAATAATTTGATATGGTTGCCTGATTGCTGCTTCTGAGGGTTTTTTTGGTGTAGATAGATAATGTAATAATTAACAAAGTATTCTAATCATTAAACGTGAGTTTCTCATTGTTTATATCCACATATTTCAACACAACGTTCACGATAATTCACGCAAATAAAACATTAGATCCCAATATATTTTCAGTAGTAATTTAATAAATTTCAGTACGTAACAGGAAAACAATCACCAACGTAGGCGTTGATAGCTCAACCCCTATAATTAGGTTACACGTGGATCGTATTTAGAGCTGTATTCAAGTACTCTTAAATCTTAATTCATTTTGTAACGGTAATCTTTTGTTTAACAGGGTAACATTATTTATGTACTGTTCATTATATCTTTTTACTCTGGACGCTCTTAATGTGCACGTCTTTCTACATCGTTCTCACATAAATGTATAGTCTCCAAATGAATGATGTAACCAAGATATAGTAACAATAATCTGATTGAAAAGAGTGTCCATGGAGTTTCTAGCTTATTCTTCTCCATAGAGATCTACGTCTTGGAATGGGTAACTACAGCACTTTCGCAAGTTATTATGCCTTGTGTCTGTGACTGTAGCTTCGCTTTCTTTTATTTTTGTGACATTCAAAAGTGTCTGTAATGGTCTTATTGAAATAAATGCTTTGAGTTTGAGTTTGAACAGTAATTTTAAAACTGGAATGGTTTTAAAATAGCAAATACTCAACTTATACCGTCACTTACGGGATAATATACACCCATTATTTTGAGTTCCCGATAATTCGACGCTGTCGCAAGCGCCATGATCGCGGGTTGACTGGAGAATGCGGGTGGATGGAAAATAAATTGTAAATCGTGAAAGCTTAAAACAGTGTTTGTAAATACTGAATTCCGCATCTTAATTATTACGTTTTTAAGACTAAGCGCATTAATGCCGCATAACTTTAGACAAAATACTAAATCATAGTAGTTTTTTGTGTGGCATACGTTAGAAGACGTAAATTTTACATGAATAATACTAACACAACATCATGCCTGTAATCCCCAAAGGGTTAGACAGGGGTACCTAATAGTACACCCACATTTTGCCAGTTATGTTTTAAATCCTAGAGCCTATTGCCATCAACCGGGCACAAATCCAGACTCCGTAGCTGCTACTGAAAAATTTCCTGATGGAATATACCAAGAACACTTTGCCCGACCTGGGAATCGAACCCAAGACTTCATGCTCCGAAGTCGCGACCACTCGACAAACGACGCAAACCTGTAGATTATACGATGGTTTTGTTAAAACGGTCATTATGAATTACTATTTGGACTACGCTATCCCTAAAAACCAATAAGATGTACAAGTGACATGATTAACGTCTTTTACTCCGCCATACGTCTTCCTGTAATCAGAAACAGCAACAGTTACTGACATAAACTGTTTTCTGACGAATGTTTAGTGTAACGTGACTGATATTATTTGTTTTGTGCGTAATTTATTTAACGTAAACCTTTGGCACGGAAGTTGTATTTCATGCGTTCGCTTCGTCATGCCGTTTGCTGTGGGGCTATGAGTGGAGCGGATTTGTACAGTTCAGTTCAATTGAGGATGGTTCGTTCCACTGGATTAGATAGCATGAGTATTCATTTCGGATCCATTTTCAGCAGCAAAAAATTACCTTATTTTTCCAAAAAAAACCTACACAGATGGTGAAAAAAATCAGGAATAATAACAAAATTTCATAATCAAGACTGCATATTGAGTGCTTGTTTTTTAAACCATAAGGCAAAAAGCTTGCAGCCTGGAGCTGGTTTACTTCTGAATAACGTAATTAGATGGAAATTGAGAGTTTCTGGCTTTTCTCCCTCTGTTACCACCTCCCACATTTATTTATTCGTGCCCGAGACTTATTTTTTCCGGCCACATTTCTCAATTGTTTGAACTTCATAGTTACACGTCATATTTTTAATTAATATAATACAAGGTGTAAGGGAAATTGACGCGAAAAACAGAACTGTTACCATGAATTAAGTCCATTATTTTAGACCCACCAGGGTCAAAACGTAACCAACGAAAATGTTCAACGATGACTATGCCATGTATAGTTTTTCGGCTTCCTTGCTTCAGAAGTCACAGAAAGGTAAACTTAATGCCTAAACAAAATTTCTTGAAGAATCCGTCCGCTCGTTTCCTGGCTCCCCACAAGCCAGCTGTGAAGTCGACGTAAAACGGCAGACAATTGCTTGAGCGCTAACACCGCTCATATCGCTAGCGAATGAGCTGTCGTATCTCTTTGTTACGTTCGCTTGTGCAGCGCTTGTGTAAGCACTAGCTTCTGCAAGCGTTGCAGCTTGTATTTTTAGTCTGTTTTTGTATACAACGATTGAAAGTGATATTGCTTCGTCTTGTCGGAGTTCGTTTTGATGGATTTTGTTTTGTTGTTCTGTTGTATTTGTAGGAGGTATTTTTTCTTTATCGTGTGGTTAGTGCCTTACCTGGTATCAGAGATTATATAAAAAATAAAATTCATTTAATTCAGATATCACAAAATCCATATCAGTACATTCATAATTATTCATGTTTTCAACATTAATTCACAATATTAGTAAAAATACAGAACTTACTTATCTACGTTAGTATTTAAACTTAAATGTAGGTTGCTCCAAAACCTATACAACCGACTGTCCAGTCTATCACTAAAAATCGCCAGAATGCTGTTATGCATGCTATTACGTGCGCGGACTCTGCAGCGCAAGGCGGCGCACCGCTTGCGCAAAATGGCATGGAAACCGTCTATGCCCCCAATGGGCCTCTGACTTGGGTTTTACATGTAGTCGAGAAATATCTCTCAGGCATGTTGGTTTCGTCGCTATGTTTTCTTTCACCGAAGCAAGTGATAATTATACAATACGCACATGGACCCGAAAAATCAGAGGTGCGTGTCTTGGGTTCGAACTTGAGACCATTAAGAGGCTTTAAAAGTTACTCTTATTTGATGATGATGATGCCATCTACCCCATTTAGCCACAGGGACTGCATTCAATGGCTTCCTACGGTGGTTGTCGAGAGCTTTGGTGTGCTGTTCTTTCATGTGCTCTTATTTAAAAGGTAGATATTAAAAAAGCATTCACAAGTTATGTTAGATGTCTTACTTATCAAAGAGCTTATACAAAGTAACACTTGGCGATAACGATAATGCAAAAGTCCAATACGTAGCAAATCCAGATAGGCAGAAGCTACCGAAAAGATTATGTCAATCTTATTTAAAGTTTTTGTGGAATACTAATCTTTTTACCTTTTAGAGGAGCTCGTGGTTTAATAATACCTGCCGCTCGGGTCGATCTTTAGGTTAAACCGTGCTTGTCTGTATGTGGTCTGTGGATGGGTGACCACCCATTACATACCGAGTTTCCTCCGTGCCTCGGAAAGTATGTAAGTAAGCCGTGGGTCCCGGGTGTCATTTGTAGATCTTTGACAGTCGTTAGGTAGTCACTGGCCCAAAAAGTCTGACATCCAGTCTTACCAAGGGGTATCGTATTACCCAGTACTAACTGGGTTGTGGAGGTCAGATAGGCAGTTGCTTCATGTAAAATACTGGTAAGCAGCAACCGGTTAGACTGGAAGCCAACCCCAATATAGTTGGGAAAAGGTTAGGCAGATGACTAATCTTTTTACCTTCACGAGCGTATATTTTGTGACGACGACGCAAGAAAATGATGATTTCATCTTAACACTCGCAACTCAATTCCCTGATGCCTTTTGAGAATTTATTATATTACTCATTCACTTAAGATGATGTTTTACCAAATAACTTACTTAAAACCATAAAGCATCAGACTTCTTACTCTCAATAATTTTATTTTATAGTAAACAAATAAACATCGAACAAGTAACAAAAGAAGAAAACTTTATGATTATGGAAACATCTTAAATCAGAATAATAAAAATTTCGGTAAATCAATAGTTATAACTCAACTTATGAGCTAGAGTATAAAAGTGCATCCATTTGGATTGAATCCAGTTCACAAAATGTCTTGAAAGCAAGACAAGGAGTCTGAAGAAATGGAATACTACAGCATTTCATTTGTTCCTATCATATGTTTGTGCATGACATTATAATGATGCGTTGGTGAAATCAAGCCCAAAAGACCAAGAGGTCCTACACGCTGTCAGACCACATCCGCATCTCGTTAATCAACGACAACACCTCAGAAGCCGTGGTTGTTGATGAAAGTAGGAGCAGGTAGAAGAATATCATCAGAGACGAAGGCTTGAAACCATGACAGGGTCATAGCACTCTTAGGCAAGGAGGAGGGTGGTGTACAAATGGTGTCGCATTGGCCATATGGATTCTTACCAGTATTTTCAGTAGGTGACAGGTTTTAAGATACTGTTTCTGCAAGCAGAACTATAATTTATTTTATTTTGTGAAGAGTTTTGCCAAGAATGCGGGCTTCTTACCCACTTACTGGATATTATACCGTGTGTTCCAACGAAGCTGGTCATCAATGACAAACGAGAGGCTGGATCCTCTCTTATCTGTATTATGATCATCATCAAACAACTTATATAAAAAAAACATTTATTTCAGGTCCATAACCCATACTTGAAACATCTTACAGCATACACACAAATAAATACAAGATCAACAAACATACAAATAATAATAATTCAAATTCATTCACTCATAATCAATTAATTACAGTAGTCTTATGTGCAACACAATATGTAGGTAATACATGAAGCGCTGCAGTAGCGAGGCAGACCCAAAACTGTAAAGTGAACTCAGAGGCTGCTGTAGCTTTTGGTGTGTAATTAAATAGCCCACAGGCTGCAGGTGTACAGGGTGGTAGCGGAGAGAGGGGTGTTTAAAGTGTTGAAAATCCAGTCTTATCCCCAAATCATTTTACATTCGCACTGCAGAGTAATTAAAACTACGTGTAATTAGTACTCCACATTCAGCATTTCATACATGAAATGAACAAACACACTTTGTTCATTTCATGTATCCGAAACCTTTTCCGTTGATTCACAAGTAAATTGACATGAAATTTTATTACGTGGAAATGGGGAGAAATTCAATACAGGGCGAGCATTACTTTTCAGATATTTATGGTTGGGTAGGTAGATAATAATTTCAGTACATTTTATACTGATATTTTGTAGCTGTAAAATATTTATAGTTTGTTGTATACAATTTGAAGTTAATTTTTCTTGATGCTTTTCACTGGGAATTTAATACCATTTGGTTGTTCTTTGTATACCTATATCTTTTCTTGGATTGAAATTATTTTATTTTGGACTTTCGTGTGATACCTAGTAAGGTTAGTATGATTGATTAAGAAGCGTATAGTTAAAGTTAGATAAAGATGGATGGAATATACTGTATTGTACCAACATTATTATACAGCTCTTTTAAAGTATTGCTCATTAAAATATTGAGTAAAACGGAGAGTAAATTATTAACAGGAAATATTCGTGTAAATAATATTCCCCTAATTGAGTTTTAACTTTTCTTTTATGGAACTTGAAAGATCAAAATAGCTATGACTACGCCACTTCCGCGGTTCTACATACCTAAAGGGTGTAAAAAGACCCTTAACGAAAACGAAAACCACATATTCTGCCCATCATTGGGATCATTTTTTTGTTCTGGACCATACCTGGGAACCTTCTAGTTACGGAGGTATTGGGGGTCAAAGTTCCAATTTTTTCACAAGTTTTTTTTTAAATACTACTTTTTAAGGTTCTAACTTTACTCCAATTACCTCCATGGTCCGTTTACTATTCAAAGCATCCATCAGCAATAAGTTTTGAGCGCATTATATTGAGTTTTACCGTAAAATGTGATTTTTGACCCCAAAAAAAAATTTCGTTTCCCAGCAAAAATTTTTGCGTAAAGTTACTTAGTTTGATGTACAGAATGCTTGGTTGACGGCTTGGTGAAGGGTCTGTTTACACCCCGTATATCCTTTAAGGCATTATTCAAATATCAGCATGATACAAAATTTTGGAAAAACTCATGTAGAAGTCTTGTTTTCATTAAAAATGCACTCAAGTTAACATTAAAATCATTCATGCAAGGAATTTCAGAAAATACAGCCAGATGGGGATGTATTTTCCGAAATTCTGACACCAACTTTAACTGATAGTCTCTTTTGGAAAAAGCGCTTTATAAAAAGACATTATTCAATGTTTTACTTCTTTTGTATAAAATTAGCAATTAATAATGAAGGTTACGAAAACGTTATCCATCTTGTGAAAAAGGCGGTTTCATCAGACACGGGGGAATCATCTGATTGCTTGAGATAAAAAGTATTTTAATACGATTTGTACGTGTCCAAAATTTTATTAAGTTGCGTCTCGGGACTGTTTTTCTTCAAGCCTAACATAAATTCGTAGGTATGCATATTATACTAGATTTTGCTTGTGACTTCGGCTGCATTTAGGTTGTAAATTCAATCAAAATGATCCTATGTCCCAACCGGGACCCTAGCACATGGTAGTAGTATGAACATTGGGTTTTAAGTCGGCTAGAGTCCGACATAACCCTCCACTCACCCCAGACGGCATCCATGAGAACATTCTCACTCAAAAAAAAAACGTCTTGTGCTTTTCGTGGTTCAAATTTCATCTAAATCCGTTTAGCTGTTAACGTGTGTTATGGAACAAACAGACATACCGATAGACATGCAGAGTTATTTTCGGATTTATAATATTAGTATGGATTCTTTTTATCCCAAACTTTCTAAGTTACTACCATTAGTTTCAAAAGACTAGGTAATACTATTATGTTTCCTACGTCGTCTCTTTTCTATTATATCGGCATTAGGAACCGGAAGTCGCCTCGTGAGCTCGAGTCTTCCGGTCCGACTTACGTTGTGAATAGCTATTGAGATGCGAGAGTTCGTGTATTATATTATGTATTGTACTGTTGGGGTATTGTCGGGGAAGTATATGGGTATGCTTTAGTTAGAGAGGTCCTAATGTAATTGGTCCAGACGAGATTAGGCTATTCTTAGCAAATAACGACTTAATATTTTTTTTATTTAGTATAAAAAATGTTAAGAGTTTCTTTCATGTTAAGTAGACTAGCAACGAATGGTGATTTACCCTGAAAACAATTATTTGGACGTAGTATAGTCCCTCATTGGTCTCGGTGTCGTAAGTGTGGCTGCTGAGTCCTCGGTCCATTTCTCAGGTTGGGCAAAGTATTAATGAGTTTTCCATCAGGAAATTCATAGTAGCAGCCAGATGAGTGCCTGGTTCATGGCAATAGGCTCGTCCCTTATTACATGGGACTTAAACATAACCGGCTAAATCTATTTCAGGCGTGATGTTATAATATAATCCAATCAAGGCTGAACTCTGTGTGGACTACCTGGTGTTTTATAAAGGGTGTAAAAAGACCCTTAACGAAGCCGAAAGGCACTTGTTCTTCTCGTCATTGTGATCATTTTTTTGTTCTGGACCATACCTGGGAACCTTCTAGTTACGGAGATATTGGGGGTCAAAGTTCCAATTTTTTCACAAGTTTTTTTTTAAATACTACTTTTTAAGGTTCTAACTTTACTCCAATTACCTCCTTGGTCCGTTCACTATTCAAAGCATTCATCAGCAATAAGTTTTGAGCGCATTATATTGAGTTTTACCATAAAATGTGATTTTTGACCCCAAAAAAAAATTTCGTTTCCCAGCAAAAATTTTTGCGTAAAGTTACTTAGTTTGATGTACAGAATGCTTGGTTGACGGCTTGGTGAAGGGTCTGTTTACACCCCTGTATTTCTAAGCCCATGGTAGATTTTACTTTTGCTCTTTCAGTATAGGTATTAGTTTATTGGTGTACAGGCGACTTGTAATTAACATAAAAAAAGTCAATTGCTTGTCTGTTCCCTTATCGATTTCTTCATTGCTTTGTCAGTGTCACTCAAAGGTTAAAAGACTATAAAATAACAAGTAGATAAGACAATTCCAATTACCGCGAGTTGTTGTCAAAAGTTGTAAGGCAATTAGGAGCTCAACTAAATCTAAGTTACAACAATGTTTTTCTATTGTTTTGAAGGGTACAGTCACGAGCACCAATATGTGTGAACACTTAACAACTTTTAAAACTGTTTTACGAACATAGTATTCTGGAACTCATATTATATGAAAAAGATCGAAAGATCTCCAAGTTACAAATTGTTATTTCTCGCGAAAATTGCTTCTAAATTTAGGAAAGCGTATACATATTGGTGCTCGTGACTGTACCAAAGTCAACAATTCTTACTACAAGAGCCTTGTAACGTGTCTTCTATAAAAACATGGTTAGGTACGTTAAAAGCCTATTTGCTACGAAAAGCTGCGCCAATCCTCTTTACATTATTAAATAGACAGAAATTAATTGTAAACAAAGGTTGTAGTCACACGACCATAGATATGTTCAGAAGGCTCATTACGGACAGTCTTGCAGGTCAAGTCTGCTATTTTCAATGGTTTTGATTTTTCAGTCGTTACAGGTAATCAGTGGCTGAAAACCAGTCTTACCAAGGGTTTCGTATTACCTAGTACTAACTGGGTTGTGGAGGTCAGATAGGCAGTCGCTCCATGTAAAATAGTGGTATTTAGCTGCATCCGGCTAGTTTGGAAGCCGACCCTAACATAGTTGGGAAAAGGCTAGGCAGATGATGATGGTCACTAAGGTTTAGAGGTATGAGGAACAGGTTGTAAATTCCCCAATTGAAATTCTCCCATTTACCCTGTTGTCGTTAGATGTCGTATGATAACTTATCGCGCGAAGCAGGATTTTAGTTCTTAACTTGCGTCATAGATGTCGCTACATGATCTTTTTGTTAATTTGGCTATGTCGCTTTAATGGCAATCGTACTAAGACAGTGAAATTATAATGTGTCAAAAGTTTATAGTCTCCTAAATTGGTAAAGTGCTGTATGGTTATTTAGCGCTAGGCCATAGCCGGAACTATATTAGGTCCCTGGTTGTTTGGAGAAACTAACTATTGTTCATTTCTGTAAAGATTTCTTGAGATGGTCGTTTTAATACGTTCAGCGGCTATCTAAAGAAACTAAAAGTGCAACTGTATCTAGACTTTAAGCACTCATATAATTAAATGAACTGAGCTGAATTATAGAGGTGTCCAGAGAATTTGCAGTCCTTGCTACCAGTCAAGTCTGGGTGGCTAATGGACAGACAAATTAGTCATAGATTCGAATAAAACACAAATTGTATCAAACCTTTCGTGTGAGACTTGAGTGAGTTTAATGAACCCTGATCACTTTGAAAAAAATGAGTCTTCTGAATATTCTATGCCTCTGAATCTTGAATGTTTCAAATCTCATTAGGAAGGTGTATTGTTTTGAGTTTTATGCAAATCTTGGGAATATTATGCATAGCTTTGTGGCCAGAGTTGTTGATTCACCATAATGTTTGACTTTCAAATATTTGTGGCTTTTCATGAGAGAGAGTAACGACATATTTTGATACTAAATGACTTGATTAAATGAAGCTCTTACTCTAACTATCAGAAATCATTGTAAGTATTGATACTGATACTGTTAGCCTGTGTCATCCCATTGCTGGGTAAAGGCCTCCCTCCTTGACTTCCAAATTCTTCGATCCAGAATCAATGTAGACCACTGGTCGTTAGTTTTGTCCAGCTCGTCCCGCCATCTCTTGCAAGTATAAGTTTAAATTTAATTATCAAAAAATGTATTGTACATACTTATATGGCTATGATCAGAAAATAAGTGCACGGTTCGAACTACCCATTTCCTATAAAGAAGAACCAAAAACAACTCCAAAGAGTCTTTTAAAAATATTTTGTGAAATCTCAAAAATAACTCTTATGCCTTTTGGGAACCCAGCATCTGCCACAATATTTGCCATCTTCGGGACCCAAATCCTAATTTCGGGCAATGTAAACAAAAAAGACCGTAAGTTTTCATTATAATAATATTTGTAATACCCCACACATCTTCACGAAAATCTACTAAAGAAGGCAATCTTTTTAAAAACAATATACATATAACTCATTTGTCACTCAATAATCAACCTTATACTTGGGTCATAAAGTTCAGACGGAGGATATTAATTTTCTTTGATAGACTATTTACATAGAAAAAGGGTTGTTTATGCTGTAAGGTTTAATGAATACATGATTAGGCTGAGGGCAGATTGGAGAAGGCGGTTAGCGTCTGATGACATGCAAATGCTATGTATATGACATTAGCACGTCATTTGATGGAGCTTTGTGTTCAAAGCCTTATTAACGTGAAGAATTTATACAAGGTGTAGTTTTGCATCCTCGTCATAATTCAGGAGGTTGTCATAAAATAATCAATTTAAATTATGGGATCGGTCCATAATTAATAAACGCTACTTTTTTTAGTTCTTTAAATTTGACAGTATTTCAGAATAATCGCCTTCAAAACAGAAAAAAAAACAGAACAGGCGAGGGAAAGTAGTTTAGGGAATAATAAATTATCGAATAAACGTTTGAGTTTGTTTATGTGTGTGAAAGCGCGGTTATAAGGCGAGGATCAGACGTGCAGAAGCGGTGTGAAATATACTTTACGACCTATTCTTATACCTACTAAATATGCATATAAAATTTCATAAAAATCAGTCAAGCCGTTTTGGAGGATTGCGACCACAAACACCAGTGACACGAGATTTATATATATAACATGTAGATTAATAGGCTAGCACCGTCATGTTAACGACCCCCTCATTGGTATAAACACTAAACACATGTTGCCAACTCGCTACTTCAAAAACCTTTACCAAATTCGTACCTTTAATTTTTTTTTCAGATGCGAATTAGTGAAAATTATACCTAAAGCAAATCGAACCAATATTAATTATAAATTTCGTTAACGGTTTTTTGCTATTTAGTTTGTTTTTTTTTATATTTTTTTAATAATTCATATGAACTAGTATTACCAGTGTGTGTATTTATTGTCGTATTGACGTTGTCGCCTTGTATAAAACCTTAGAAATAATTCTAAGAATGGCATAATAAAGTTATGCATCTCCATTACTTGACATGAGGAAAGTATTTCAACTCTAAGCAATGCCCACTGGTCAGTTTCTCCTTTTTAAATTGACAGTAATACCCAGTGTATTACTGTCAATTTAACCACATCGGTGGTATTTTTAGCACAAATGATAAATTATTGACATGGGCAGGAAGATTCCACAGTCAATAAATTGGGCGTCCTGATTCAGGTACTTATATTTTTCCCTTTGTTATCTGGTCTGTTCAATCAAAATCTATGAAAATCAAACCAAAGCTGAAGACAATCTATCTATCTGAAACCAATATTATGGCTTACAGGTTTACGGTCGACCAAATCACTATAATAACATACCTCACCTCATTCCCATAATATAATCATCTAATTATCAATTAATTACCAGTACATAACTAGAACATGCTCAATCAATAGAACACGAATTCGTGGAATACCTAGCATTAATCAGTATGAACGTAATTATCTATCTATTTATTGTCTATCTAGGCACTTAGCGTGCGCCTAATTGCTGTAAGTGACTTTAAATGGATGTAATGTGTCTCTACTCTCTGTTTAGTGCCTCTTAAGATACAGTGCTAATGAAGTACTAAAATAGGAACACTAAAGCCTGTTTTCAGTAACAGTAAGGCTCCGTACAAATGGGCCACCGACCACAGCCTCCGGTGGCTGTCGCGCGCCACGTCCTTTGGTACCGCGCAGACGAAGGTGGTCAGTGGTTGCCACGAGTGGTCGGTGGCCGCCACTAATAGTCGGTGACCGCTACAATTTGTAATACTCTCCTGCTGTACAGTCTTACGATGGAGACGGAAGGTTTTATCACGCTCCTAATAATTCGCCACCGGTGGCGTGTCGCGGACACTGAGTCGCGAGTGGAAACCACTCGCTACACGTGTGCAGCGATTCCTTAAAAAACGTTTTAAAAATCATGGAAACAGCTTTTCGCCAGCCACCGGTGGCTGTGGAAAGTGGATCTTTTTGGGCGGAGCCTAAGTGACATCTGAATGACTTGACTACTGATAGTTGTTCCGGGTCTGGCTGTTTGTATAAGCGATTTTAAATGTTTGTAAACGCACCCACGATACAGGGGAAATTCCTAGAGTGGGGTAAGATAAAAAATGCCTAAATGTACTTTTAGAAAAAGATCCAAATAAGTTGTAATTGGTAATTATTTATGTTTTTAGCGGTTTCTAAATAAATATAGATAAAAATACTTACCTGCAAAAAATCCATTATACTTTGTTTCTTAAGTACAGAAATGTGTACCACTCTAATCAAATTATACAAAAACACAAAATCCTAAGAGTAAAACCAGATTTTCAGTTAGCATGTTTTGACAGCTGTCATTTACTTATAAACTTTATAAAGGTAATAACTTTAGAGAATGACGTTTATTCAGTTGTACCTAAAAAAGGTTAGGCAATACTTGCTTGGGGTCCTGGATTCGATTCCTGGGTCGGTAAAATTGTCATTGAGTTTTTCCATCAGGAATTTCTTAGTAGCAGCCACAGAGTCTAGATTTGTGCCCGGTTGTTGGCAATAGGCTCACCCCTTATTACATGGGTCTTAAACAAAACAGGCAATATGTGGGTGTACTATTAGGTACACCTCTGCATAACGTAGTAAAGATAGATACCGGTGTAGGTAGCTAAAGGTATCACAAAAGTTACAAAACTCTATATTGTAATTAGATTTATTACTGTATATGGCATTCTCCATTTCTGACTCTCATTCTTTGAAACTCAGGCAAAAGTTATCCAAAGAAAAACTTGGTAGCAACACGTATCGTATGCATGAACAATTGTTATTCCCTTCCAATGATGTATTGAACACGATACAAAGTTTTTCATCATAAATCTTCCGACACGTAACCCCTAGGCTGCAAACTCGACAGACCTTTACAAACACGTGAAGTGGCTCGCCCTAATTTGCCTAAACAAATCACATTTTATTTCGCACCGAATGAGTATCAGAGAAAACGTCGGATGAGTTCCAAACGACACGGGTAAGTGCGTGCCTAGGTAACGTTGTTAGGCTGCGACCATGACATGAGAGACAGCGGGCATTATTTTTTTTACGTTAAAGAAATTTTATTGTGCTCGGTTTCTTTGGTATAAAATTTAGCTGGCTTGTCATGTTGAGGTTGGCTTACAGTCCTTTTGGATGCAGCTGAATACCTTTAATAGGCACGGGCAGAAACAGAGTACAAGACTTTTAATCCTTTTATATTTAAGGTTAACTAACGACTGTCTACCTAACGACTGTCAAAGATCTACAAATGACACCCGGGACCAACGGCTTAACGTGCTTTCCGAGGCACCCAGGAAACAAGCACTACCACCCATTACAGACCAACCTAGGCAAGCTTGCACGGCTTAACCTAAAGATCGACCCGAGCGGCTGTTATTATTCAGCCACGAGCTCCTCACAGAAAAATAGTACTTTATAGAAATTCCAAAAAATAAAAATATTCAGGTTTAGAGTTCTTTATATTTATGTTTTCTTTTATACATATAAGTTATAATTTTTTTTCACAAGACCATTATAAGATTGTCATGATTGCTCTGAAGGATATACTTACCAACTTTTAATAGAGTTTTCAAGCTGTGCTCCCCCATCCACATACATGTTTGCAGCTGACAGGTCGCGTCTGCCTCTGCATTTGCTCCCGCCTTTTCAACGACCGGTTAGAAGGGGTGGCCATTTTTATGTAAATCGACAAAGATGTAGGCTCGCCGTCGAAAATATTTGCCGGGTCGAGTTGACACCTGATCGCGTTTGCAGGGTTAGGGGGATCGTTCCTCTTTATGAGACGAGTATTTCATGTTGATGAGGCATCAGATGTTTCGTATTGGTATGAAAATTTGCTGAAAAAAAGGGTTTTTTTTCGGGATTTCTCTTTTATTTAAAAGGATGAGGTTGTACTCGATGTGTGTTATGATGTAGTGTAAATACATTTTTGAGTTTCTTCTCAGTGCAGATGATGTGTTCCTTAACACTAAAACACACTGCTAATGTCTAATTTGATTCAAAATAGGTAATGCCACTTTTTACAACCTATCTGCTGTGATAGTGCTTATCTAGCCTAAACTACAAACAACCTACTCAACTCCCCCTTAATGAACTTCACGAATGACATAACATTATCTCATCACGAGCGAATTGACCGCAAACGATACAAGTGTAGTAAAACGGTCACCGAATGGCAAATAACAGGCATTAGGGGTCTCAAATCCGGAACAAAGCCGCGGGAATGGGGTCGCTCGGTACCCCAGCGATTAGTCTAAACGGCCTCCTGCTAGGCCGCATGACAGCCTCTGATAAATACACAGACAATTGAAATTTCTACACACGTATGGAAAGGGAAAATGTATGGGAAGAGCAACGGTTCGCCATTTTTATTTTTGCGGTCTGTGAAAAATAGAAAGGCATTTGCAAGCTGCGTAGTATTTTTAGATGTCGTTAATCTTTTGAAATATTTAGACTACCATCGATTGAACACACATTCTACTTCTCCTCTATTCTTTTCTGTAAATTTCGTTGCAGGATCCAAGTCAGTTAAATTGTTTCTTCGACCTTCGTTGCTTTCTGGTGGCCGCCACTGTTGATTATGGCTTTCAGGAGTTGCAGTAGTTTTGGGAATAGTGCGTCTGTCTTGTAAACACACATACATTCATAAATAAACTCATGCTATATTCCCATGGAAGTAGGCTAAACTGCAGGGTAACTACCTGCTTCAATCGTTGGGTTTATTTTCTTTATTTTTTATATTGAATGGGCATACTCTTGACCTTGAGACGACCCGCTGACATTAATGTCTTGACAAAACTATCGATTGGCATCGTTATTGTGTTTAGATAACAACTTAGCTATTTAATATGTCATTGTGTTCGTAAAACCTTCAAACAAACATATAAGCCAAATAAACGCCTATACGTCACGGGACATAATGGCCCAAAACAAAACTCTAGGCAACAAGGTTAAGCCAGTTTAAAAGTCTTTAAGTCTCTCAACTATTGAAGTCGGCTCTCAGGGTCGAGGTCGAATAGTTTTGGGACGTTTAGGGCTAAATTCTGCCAACTTAAGGCAACTTTTGACGTATGTTAGGCAAAGGGTTAAGTATGTGCTGGTCATAAAGTTATAGTTGGCAAATGTTTAGGTGCCTACCGTACTTTTTTTCAGTTACAGAAATTCTTGAGACATAGGTACAGACACCCGCAAATCAAGCTACCCAAAACCGTCAAATTTTCCCAATCAACCTTGAACCTAATGCTTTAGCGATAATGTTGAAAATCTATTAAAGAAATTTGACAGATTGTGGTAGCTTGATGTGCTGGCGTCTGTACATCAATCATAGAATGCAGTTGCTAATGTTAAGAGACAGATGTGTTGCTGGGGAGTTTGCTCCGCTATTTCTTCTCGACTGCTAAAATGCTAGTCCGTGGTGATTTGCCGATTTTGGACTTTTGATTTCGAATGATCGGGAGAAGATTGGCACAAGAAAGAAAACCATTGCGTCTAAGGCTTTAATAGGACACGGTCTAATGGGACTGAACTATTCTTCTTGTTCTTCTTCTTAATCGTGTAGTTAGTGCCTAACCTGGTGTCAGAGTTTTTCTGACGCCCATTGGCCTCTGACTTGGCATTACATGCCGCCAAGAAAACTCTCAGGCATGCTGGTTTCCTCATGATGTTTTCCTTCACCGAAGCAAGTGATAACACAAACATAGGAACAATTGTGTCTTAAATTATTAGAAAATAAAAATCTCTACGTTTAGCTACTAAAAGATTAAGTTCACATTAAATACCTTATTGACTAAAAATAAAAATCTGCTAATATTAAACATATTTTCATGAGTATATCGTGTTCCATAACAAAATTGGTTTCAAAAAATTAATAACCGTCGTTGCGATATCCCAAATCCAATTTGTAATACATTTATGATTTACCCCCAACATAATAAAATACCAATAAATGCTTAACCACTTCAAATAAAACGAATATTGACTCAAGTTTGGCCTTCGATGCCGTTGGTGTGGTGTTTCCATTCGATATTTTCATTATTTGTTTTTCGCAATATTGCTTGGGGCCAAAAATGAAAAAATAAGATAGGTAGCAGTTTGAAAGAAAAGTACAAAATGTTATAAAATTATTACTAGTCGACATAATATTTATTTAAGATTTTGTCCGCAAAATAATTAGGGGACCTTTAAAAGGTAATATATGAATTGATTACATAAAATCAATTAGATCTAGAAGTGAAATTGTAGCGGACAGTACAAAATGTACTACAGCGCCATCTATGCCACAAAAGAAGAACTAACATTAATATTCTGAATCGCGCTAATTAAGTTATCTGTGACTTAAGACTATAGAGGAAGACCCGACAACAACAGCTGTCGAGCAGTAGCCCACCAGACACAACACCCGTCTTTCCTCCCTTTTCTATGGGGGATGAAGAACTTTACACCCTGTCCTTCATACCCCTATAGAATGTACCAGACTTATAAGTTGTGCCTTAATAAGACGGGATGATAATGGCATTTAATACAAAATTTTGGATCATTGACAGTCGTTATGGATAAGGATCGACGACCGGTCTTACCCTATCGTGTTGCGCTGAGACTAGGTTGTAGAAGTCGGAAGGCTGTCGCTTCATATTAAAATACTGGTATTCAGATGCACCTGGTTAGTTAAACTGTTAGCCGACCCCAACGTAGTTGGGAAAAGCCTAGGCAGATGGTGATGATGAGTGTGGATCTTGTTGAGGAACAAACATTGTCGAAACATCAAAAACGGATACAGAAATATACCACAGGAATCCTTCAACCAATTTTAATACGAATCAAATTGTAGGTACTTTCCACCATCTAATTCCACCAGCCAATATTTATTTATGAGCATGAAACACAACTTTTGCCAAGTCAAACATCTCACGATTGAAAATCAAAATTAAACCAATCATTCATATTGTATCAAGGAAGTCGTTTTCACAATATTAGTAAAAGCTAGCTTCTGAGATCAAAAGACTCTGCCGCCAATGTTTATGGTGTCCGAAATACCAGCAATTTTAGATCAAAGTGGTTCTTCGCTAATAAAATTGAGTTTTAGATTGATTCGTTTAATTTTTTGGTGGGAAAAATTGGCGAGGGATTGGCGGTGTGAGATGTGTTGCATTTGTTAGATAAATAATCTTTCATGCAATTCTATGTTACTGGTATTTCATTATTTATAATAATTTGAAAGAAAGAAAGAAAAGAAAGAAAATCTGTTTATTTGACACATGCCATAAAAACACAATATTATTATGCAATAAAACAATAAAATAAAAAAATCTTAAATCTAAACAACAAAAAATTAATAAAGAAAAAGTAGATAATGTTGTGTGTCCCAGGGCTGCGCCTAATAGACCCAGTTCAGCAAACTGCCCGGCAACTAGTGCCCGACGCTGGTTTTCAACTGGACCTGAGGTAGTGACGAGGGGGACGTAAAACAGTTTTGTACTTTGTGTTAATATGTGTATGAAAAGGTATATATACATATAATATTATTTTTTTACAATAATACAAAATAAAGAATTTTAGATAGTCTTCTATTTAAATTACTTGTAAGATGTCTAATGAGAAGTGGTTCGGTCTCTGACTGTAAAAAAAAAGATCTGGAACTAAAACCTGACTACTGAAAAATCACGTTCTAAAAAGCATGAAACAAGAAAATATTCTCGTCTGAAATTGTTTTGCAACTACAAAACATTCAATATTTATCGTCTATTAAATAAATTGGGTGAAGTCAGGCTGTGCATGATGATTAAAGAAAACAACTTACACGTTATTATATTTTAAAGTATTTAATAAATATTTATACGACCGTGATCGTATGCCACTTTGCCCTTACGTTTATGATTCCTTGCTGCTGTTAAAATGTATTGTTTTTTTTAGATTAGGTGGGATACGCAACACGCTATCATTAATTTTATTTAATTTTTTTAGTTCATGACTTTATGTTGTCTAGAGGGCGCCATATCCAATTTAAAGTAACGTCACATAACCTATAACCAGCGAACGATCAAGACGCTTCCAACGATACCTTTTTTGTTCAATTATGATAAGTAGTTTAGAAGTTATAAGGGAACAGACATACGAATATACATACATACCGGTCAAAATCATGCTCTGCCTTAGTCGGGTAAAAAAACATTGTTTTGTGTTTGAGATGATGCATGGAATTCTTTTTCCCGACTTACTAGATCGCGCAATATACTTTTGAAGGTTTGTTCAAACAGATACAGACAAATGTGGAGCGGTGTCCGGAGCCCATTCCGGACCCTGTCGGATACTGCAATATTTTTTCTGACGGAGTCAAGAGCACAGACTAGTACTGTCCGTACCAGTTTTATTGAACCTTGAATGCTTAGACCGGATCATTTCATAAACAGTCTCCTGCCGTATCATTTAAAGCAAACTTGGGATAAATTTAGCAGCTGTCTAACCAAATACATAACTGATTCACATTTATAACCATTACCAAAAAACATGCTCCGACGCGTTTTCATAGAAAACTCGTAAACGAAATCTATCCACCCCAAGTAATGTTCTCATATTTTGTTTACAAATGATTGTAAACGAGAGAAAATATGTAAATTTTGCGGTCTGTATCCCAGTAAATACGGCCCGGGATATGTTACCAATGTTTGGGCTTGGGCCCGAGAAATTTTGTGATGTTTTTCAAGGACAGCCTATATTACCCCGGGGTGGTATTGGCCTTAAGTTATATTTTGTGGGTTTTGAGCAATGAGTCTTAAATGTTAAAAAGAAAGGTATGCCGAAAACACAGTTTTTTCAACGTTGTAACTTGGGAAATGAGAATGAGAATTTTGTGGTATTTTTATTCAATTTTGACGAGTCCATCCATCGAAAATTGCTTAAATTGGCGACCTTTAGGTTACGCCGCGCTTGCCTAAGTTGGTCCGTGTATTGGTGACCCCAGACTCGGTATGTAATATACCGAATAAAGTAAAGTGAAGTTTCCTCCGTGCCTCGGATAGCACGTTAAGCCATTGGTCCTGGCTGTTATTTCTAGATCTTTGGTCTTCCTGACAACCAGTCTTACCAAGCGGTATCGCATTACAGTACTCAATGGGTTGTGGAGGTCAGATAGGCAGTCGCTCCATGTAAAATACTGGTATTCAGCTGCATACGGGTCGACTGGGAGCCCTGCTATAAAAAATATTCTAGAAGAGATCATTCATCTATGAATAGAAACGCTAATTTTATTATGTAATACATCACATCAGATGATCTCGCTCGTCTCTCATGCATGCAATATGAGTTTAATTACTAGAACAAATTACTAGTGTTAGGAATTATCTAATTATAGTCTTCAATTAATGTAAATTAATTTACATAAGGACATAGGATGAGGTGTCATAACTCGATTAAATCCTTATCCTTGCTAATATTATAAATGCGAAAGTAAGTTTGTTTCTTTGTTACCTTTTCACGCCTAAACCACTGAACTGATCATCCTGAAACGTTCCATATACATTGTCAGGTGTACAGAAACGGACATAGGGTACCTTCCATCCCGAAAAAAAGTACTGTTCCCGAGAACAACAATTAAGTTCTTATGACGATAGATGGCGCCACGTGTCTTTGGAATTTTATTATTACAAGCAGAGTAGGTACAACCCGAATTGATTGTCAAATTCAAAATTAACGCGAGCGAAGCCGCGGGCAAAAGCTTGTTAATTATAAACTACTTTACGTATCAGTTTCATCAAAAGCAAAGTGGGTCCATAATTTTATCTTATAGAGTGATCTGCTCATTTTTTTCAAGATTTCAATGTTGGTCTCATAGAAAAATTGTTCATAATGATGAGATTAATGCTTAAGATTTTCTTCAGTTATTTCAATGAGATACACCTTGTCTACCTCTGCGCACTAACAATAATTTTATAAGGTAATTGAATCATTATCTCACCGTCATATAAGGGTGATTAGCGTAACCAAAATAAACATAATGTACCTAAACAAATATTGAATTCAGTACCTAAATCATTTTAATAGCGTTTCCATGTCACTGCTTACCACAATATTAGGTTAGTTTATGACCCATTAACTAAGACAAAAAGCTTCAAGGCAGTCTACGAGAAACCTGTATTTTCTTCAGACATCCGTGTAGCCATAAATGAAAATAATATCTTTCTAGACAGCATTTTTTCTTCTAGTCTAGATTAGGGTTATTAGAAGATTTATAGACCTAGAATTTACGAGCACTATATCTCTTCGTTTCAAACAATCATAAGTCGGGCAAAAAAATATAGGTTTTAACGCGTTTATGGCAAGATATGATTTCTTTTTTATGAGGTCTAGAAAGTGTTATGTCCGAGAATAAAAAGCCGTCTGCGGTAGCTTTAAGTAAAAGTAGTGTGCACAGAGCATGGAGTCGTCTAGAGACGGCAGTATTAATTAAATTCGTGAAGCGGAAAATGCGCCGCATACTCACAAATGGTGAAGGAAAACATCGAGAGGCAACCGACCTAGAACTAAAAATTCGAAGACATGTGACATCTATCAACCAGCACTGGGCCCGCGTGGTGGGTTATTGTAGCCCATTCCGTCACATATTGAGGAGGCCTGTATCCAGCAGTGGGAGCATTATAGCCTGATTATACCGCTATAAAAATGCATACATACAACTTCTGTCTCGCACCGATTTCGAAGCCAACCAGTTTCTTTACTTCATTTCTGTCACATTGCGAGTAAATGATGCCACGTTCTTCTACGAAAAGAGTTGACAATGCCACATCTAGCAGTGGCCATCGCAACGACTGCGTGCTCCGTGTTATTTTGTCTCTCCAACGAACGGACTTATTGAATTTGTCACACTGCGGTCAACTTTGCACTAGATTTTTATGCTTCATCCCAGCCAGTCATAAGACCGATACCAACTAATACCTTAGTGATAGCAATTTACATTCAAATTTTGTAAATAAGATCAAGCTGTTTTTACCTTTAGCGGTCAGTACAAAAATACTACAGCAACATAATACAAAAAGTATAACAGCGCCATCTATGCCACATAAGAAGTACTAACATCAAAATTCTATATCGCGCTATTAAAGTTATCCACGACTTAAGACAGCAACTGTCGGGCAGTAGCCCACCAGAAAAAAAAACCCGTCTGGTCGGAGGATCCTCACTTTTCTATGGGGAATGAAGAACTTTACACCCTCTTTACAACAGATCTAGGCATATGACGTACTGCTGGCGATTAGCGAGTAGCGAGTGGAGCTACACCTAAAAAATAGTGGTTTGTTTGACTGAGTTATGGTAGAAGTATTGAAGAAAAATGCATGCTCTTCAGACCCTATTTAAATTGAGATAAGTTCAGGAGAATACTCGAGTACTTGACGGCGGGCAGAGCGAACCGACAGCGATCAACTATTAATATGTCAGATTGTAAGGATTTACATCATGTGGTTTACACCCAGTGTGTTTTCGTTGCACGAAGCAACGAAAACACACTGGGGGCGATACACTGCTTTTATTAAACTAACAAATTACTTGAAATTACGATTTACCACAATACACAATGACGCTGGTACAGTTCCGGGAAGTCTTAACTCCGATGCCCGCAGACACTGTATAATATCTTCTAGAGAGCTTAAAGCATCACGACTCTTTAGAAGCACGCTGTAGGTGGGTGGTAAGTAGGTCGCGTGATGTTACCACTAGCGCGCTTGCGATTTATTTTATGTCCGTACTAATGACCGGCTCCGACAAATATATATGTCTCTTTTACCAACACATTACCTACATATTTTATACGTTTCTTGAGCGAGAAAATAGTTGATAGCTGATGCTTGCTCGTCGATGGTGAGACAAATATCTAAAACTAAATTTAGCCGTTGGCACCATCAAATGGAAATCGGAGTTTAATCAGGCTTAATATTGTGTTACCCGGCCAAAATAAACACTTTTCCTTGCCTAGACTACTAAAATATTTATAGACCTATCCATCTTCTGTCCCATTTCAAATACATCATAATAATTCTGACCACGGCCAAAACAAATCATAAAGACATAAAACCTTCGCCATCGGAATATTCGAGATCCTTACTTTTATTACAAGAGTATAAAAATATCATAACATCACGCCTGTAATCCCCGAAAGGTTAGGTAGAGGTGTACCAATTAGGACGTCCATATTTCGGTTATTCAGTAGTTATGTTTAAATACCATGTGTGCGAGTCTATTGGAGGAGCTCGTGGCTAAATAATAACAGCCGCTCGGGTCGATCTTTAGGTTAAGCCGTGCTTGCCTAGGTTGGTCTGTGGATGGGTGACCACCCATTACATACCGAGTTTCCTCTGTACCTCGGAAAGTACGTTAAACCGTTGGTCCCGGGTGTCATTTGTAGATCTTTGACAGTCGTTAGGTAGTCAGTGGCCCAAAAACTTTGATAACCAGTCTTACCAAGGGGTATCGTATTACCCAGCACTAACTGGGTTGTGGAGGTCAGATAGGCAGTCGCTCCATGTAAAATACAGGTATTCAGCTGCATCCGGTTAAGACTGGAAGCCGACCCCAATATAGTTGGGAAAGGCTAGGCAGACGAGATATGTGCGAGTCTATTGCCGTCAACCGGGCACCAATTCAGCAGGGCACGGCTGCTACTGAGAAACTCTTGATGAGAAACTTATTAACAATTGGCCTGACGTGGGAATCGATCCCAGGACCTGATGTTCACCACTAAGCCAACGAGGCAGTCAGAATTACTTTTAAAACAACAATTTAAATAGTGATAAAATATACATTAAGAGGTTAACGGCGCGTTAGTAGTAATGACAGTGTTAATCTTCCGTTATCGAAATTTGCCATGGTTTAATGATAATATAATGTGTATGTCAGGTAGATTCCATCTGTTTTGTTCGGCCATTTTGATGCATTGGTTGTGCCGATTGAGAAAAAAATTGGTTATGATTTCGTTAATTAATTATAATTTGTTAAAATTACTTAAAATATTTGTTTTGATTTCAGTCTTTAACACTCACAAATTTTAAACTGACGTTATTGGTGATTTCTTCAGAAAAGTTAGGGACTCGCAATTGGTGTGAGTGTATGAACGACATGAACGTGGACGAAGCAACAGTACAGCTAACGTTCTGTAGTGTCTGCCCCCATGAAATGAAGGAATATACAAGGTGTAACATAATAAACGCAATACCTCCCGTGTGGTCTCTCGGACCATGAAACTGAACAACTTTTGTTCTACGAGTACTTCGAAATTCGAAAAAAAAAAAGTACTTTCTATAGGAATTGACGCGATCAGCTAATCAACATGTATGGTAAAACAAAAAAATAAGTTACGAATTTCCAAAAGCCATAGAACAAAAGTTGTTCATTTTCATGGTCTGAAAGACCACACGGGAGGTATTGCGTTTATTATGTTACACCTTGTATATATATAAGTAAGATTTCATAACCCAACATGACTGAAGATATTTGAGATAAGATAAGATAAGATTCTTTATTTGCGTGAAATATGGTATGTACATGGTGGTCTTATGAATAAAAAGGTTTCACATATTTCGCTGACTTCTTTCAGCATGCAAACTTAAAATAAAATTAAAATACTTAACACAATGTGAAACACAAAGACAATAATATTATTATTTTAGAATTAAAAGTAAGTACTCGTGTAGGATAATGTAATAAAATTAGAAAAAAAAATAACAAAGACAGAAGACTAGATAACATCAATAAAATAGGAACATAAGCTACTTAACCATTAGAAATAGGTTTATGAGTCAAAAACTCATTAATTGTGTAGAACACGTTAATCGTGTAATCTTTAGGGTAATCCCAAATCCAGTTAGCGTAAGTTGACCCACAGTTTGACGTGGCAAGTTCTAATAACATGTCAAAAGTTCAAGATAGCAACTTCAACTAAGATTTTAATCAACTATCAGCTTCTTGACTATGAGGATTATGGAAAATCTAAGTTTTATGATAATTATGGAGAATGTAAGTTTAGTTTCACTTAAACTGAACGACACCGAAATAACATAACATCACGCCTGTAATGCCCGAAGGGTTAGGTTAGGTATTAATTCGCCAGTTATGCACTATCCCATATAAAAGGAGCCTATTGCTATAACCGGGAAAACTGAGAAATTCCTAATGGGAAAACCAAACAACACTGCCAACCTGGGAATCGAACCCAAGACCTCATGCTCAGCAGTCGCGCTTGCTACAACAAGGTCAACGAGACGAGAGGAAATTCAATATCGTTTTATTTAGGCATTCATTTAAGCATCGCCTAGTGTTAGTGAAAACGAACCCTAACCTAATTCTCCAATCACAATAGACCTAAAAGGCCGTTGCATAATACATCAAACAGCCAGTCGTATTGATTGGTTTAAATTAAGAACATCACAACCAGCCAACCAGCAGTCAGTATTTAAATAAATAACGAACACAATTTTCAACGAGCTATTTCTAGATTTATTTGATGCTCTGGGAAGTAGGATGAATCTAATTTGTTAGGCTAGAGGGGAAAATATATAAGTAGCAATTTTAAATTCGTTGCAAGTTGGGTCAGCTGAGAAATGGGTTACTTCTGCATTAGACTAGTTCCGGAAATAAATTTAACTACTTCAAGTTAAGTATTTTTCTAGAACTGGAAAAACATATTCTTATTCTTGCACACAAAACAACAAAAAATATACATACAAATTGCAATAATATAGCTTATGTACAATGGCGAGCTTTTCTTACAGCAAACCAAATTTTGATTGCGATCGTTTTTTACATATTTTCAATTTGTCTCTGAAAAATTATATTCTACTGAGCTGTTAGACACCAACTGCACTAACCGAGGTCCTACGATAAATGTTTAGAGTTTTCAAAATTGTGTGTTTATTTTGCAGCGCATATTTTGAGGTGTTCATAATTTCATATTTTGTATTGATGGGTGGAGGGGGAGAAAAAGACGAAGAAGAAGTGAGGAATATGAAAGAACAAGGTGTGAATGATAGTGTGACAGGGGAGAATGGAATACAAAAATATGCGACGACCCTAAGTAAGATAGGACAAGGGCAAGAAGATGTTGATGATATTCAAAATCAAAATCAAATAATTATTATATTTATATTGAGGTGTTAATCTCTATTAAAGCTTTTTGTTTAGTTACTCAGCTCATATACGGTTTCTTCATCAAGTTTGACGAAAATCGTTGAAAAGTTTGCAAGAAACAATTGTGTTGGAAGAAGAAAAAATCCCTTCTTCTCAGACGAGCTGCCTTTTAGTTAGGTACAGACGCCAGCACATCATGCTACTACAATCTGTCAAATTTCTTTAATAGATTTCCGACTTTATTGCTAAAGCATTAGGTTCAAGGTTGATTGGGAAAATTTGACTGTTCCGGGTAGCTTGATGTGCTGGCGTATGTACATACATTGATACATTCATTACAGATGGTACGTATAATGAAACGTAGGTATTATCTGGAAAACCTCACCGACTCCACGATTTTTATTGTCAAACCTTAGTCATGCAGTATTTCACAATCACGAATTGAAATCTACTGTAAGAAAAAACGATAAATAATATGATGTAAACCTGCATAGATAATAAAATCGGTGCAAGCTATAAAACTGTGTACCGGTACAGAAACAAATCTTAACGCTCCGGTCCCGACCTCAGGCTTTGCGACGTGACAAGTGTCAAGTGACAAGCGCGTACGTCACTTCATTTCTTTGTTTGAGTATCGTTGCTTCGCAAGTTGCATCGTGGTCATTAAAGAGAATACAGAACGGGTGTAAATTCCTTAATACTCCATTAAAAAGGGGGGTTCCTCTAACCAGACGGAGGTTATGACTGGTGGGCTACTAACCGACAGATGGTTTCGAGTTTTGTATAGTCTTTTCCTACTCCTCCACTATTTTTTGCTGATTAATTTCGCTGCGGGATCCAAGACAGTTAAATAATTTCTCTGGGACTTCGTCGAGCTTCAATGTCTCGGTGCTTTTCTGGAGTTCGCCACTGTTGATTCTGGCTTTCAGGAGTTGCAGTGGTTTGAGTATAGTGTGGCAGGTTTGTCCCAATTTAAAAAAAAATATTTGGCGGAGGCCTTTGGCCAGCAGTGGGACAGTACAGGCTAACAAAAAATAAAAAAAGTCACGGATATCTTTAATAGCGCTATTCAGAATTTCGATGTTAGTTATTAATTTGTGTCATAGATGGCGCTGTAGTACTTTTTGTAGTGCGCTGTTCCTCCGCACGCTCCTGTCGCAAAATGCGTGTCACGTAAGCGCGTAGATTGTGGCCAAGCATTTGTAAACGATCCAAACCCGTGAGTTTTCTTTTATTTTCGTTAGTAAATGTTCTACCGTTGTTTATTGCATGTTTTCTGTTATTGTGATTTATGCGGTAGTGTAAAATTTTCCGATGTGACGTCATTGGTGACGTCAGGCGGGGTCTGATTTTCTATGCGCTGTCGCTGTCCGTGGTATTGTAACAGCAGAGATAAATTATTTAATGTTACTGTGCATGTTTGTATTGTATTATTTAAAGGATATTGTTTAAACATGACATAAAACCAACCCCAAATGGATAGGCAGAGGTGTACCTGTAATACACCCAAAGGAGATATTTGATTTTGGACTACCACTATGTACACTACATAGATAAATAGGAAAAAAGTAAGGGAATTTCATAAAAATACAATTTTTTTTTTAAGAAGTACAGGCGTACGAAAATGATCATTTGAAAAGTTTTTAATAAGGTAACCTTATTTTTAGGGCAGCCATGACAGTTGTGTTTGACATGACGTTTGACGGCTTTGACAGTTTTAAGAAGTGACGTCTTTGAGTCTTTCTTTGCTTTGAGTTTGAATTGGATGTGTTTCGGAGTTTTTAGTGATTGTTTTTGTTTTGTGACCCAGTTTACTACTACGGACATTGATTATTGTTTCTCTGTTGACCCCGGCTTTGTTTTATGGTTTCTGTTTTTTTTACATTACACGTCTATCAAATGTCATGGTCAAAATGTCATTTTTCTCATACTGCTGATCTGATCCACCATGTTTAATTTTATGTTGTGTTGCTCTCCTTGACCAAGTTAATTTGAATTTACATTGAAACGAAGTGAAATTAAAGAAAATTAACAATAAAAACGGTTACTGTATTATATAGCGATATTTACATATAGCGTACATAATGCTAGCCGAGGCTCCATATATTTCTGGAAAATCTCCTTTCGTCAGTTATGCTTAAGTCCCATGTAATAGGGAACTAGCCTATGTCATCAGCACAAGACTTGCCTCGGGGCTGCTACTGTGAAAGTCTTGATCGATGAACTAAAATCCGGCCCGAGAATCGAACCTAGGACCTCGGCTCAGTAGTAGCGCTTGAGACCACTGAACCAAAGACACACTTTTTTATATTACTTTTTATATTTAATGATCATTGCATCTGCATTAACTGCAGAAGGCAGAAAGGGGAAATATTTTAGAAGACACCATGTGTTATGTATCTTTCTCTTTCCAATACGGTACTAATATTAATTTTATCAAGATGATATAAATAATGCAAGCTAAATACGAATTTTAAAGTAGATAGTATCCCTGTTGTGTTGTGGAGGAGCTCGTGGCTATATAATAACAGCCGCTCCTATTTTACGACTGCTTATCTGACCTCCACAACCCATTTAGTACTGAACAATACGATAACCCTTAGTAAGACTGGTTGTCAGACTTTTTGGGCCACTGACTACCTAACGACTGTCAAAGATCTACAAATGACAGCCGAGACCAACGGCTTAACGTGCTTTCCGAGGCACGGAGGAAACTCAGTCTGTATTGGGTGGTCACCCATACACAGACTAACCTAGACAAGCGCGGCTTAACCTGAATATTGATCTGAGCGGCTGTTATTATTGAGCCACAGATCATCACTTTAAAACTACAAAATACAACCTGCATCTTACCTTACATCAATATCACCCGCCACGACGCCATCTTAAATTAACAACATAAATAAATGACTAACCTCAGTTGATTATTCACAAACGAGAGTAGGGTATTAACAGGATACCGTGCATATTGCACTAGGTAATATTGGATGCAGAATATTATACTAGCAACGGTTGGTGAAGGATATAAAAAGTTTTATTAGAAGACGTGTCTGGTAGATAATGAATTTGTTCTGAGGTTATTTAGCAAGCTACCGTAAGAAATAAATAAAATTTGAGGTCACAATTCAAAAGAAGAAACAGTTAGACATTAGTCATAGTTAGCTACAGAATTATTTTTCAACCGCCTCGTTGGTCTAGTGTTCGCAATCGCAACTATTGAGCATGAGGTCCTGGGTTCGATTCCCGGGCAAATTGTTATTGGGTTTTTCCATCAGGAATTTCTTAGTAGTAGCGACGGAGGCTGGGTTTGGGTCCCGTTGATGCCAATAGGCTCGCCCCCTTTTACATGGGACTTAAAAATAACTGGCGATATGTGGGTGTCCTATTAGGTACAGCCAAAGCCTTCGAGGATTACAGGCGTGATGTTACGTTATTTTTCAAATCCAATTTTTCGTTAATTAAACGCTTCTTTCAAAGCAAACCGACAGCATTTGCAATCAATCTTAGAATGAAATCTTCTGCATGTTTTCTTCTTGGACTTTTGAGGCCGATTGGTCTACTGTAGACGATTAAAAAACATAACCTTATCTGCTGCGTATTTCCCTTTCCGTGTTCAACTGGCGACACCGGTCTCGCGAAATCCACACGCTTTTGTTTTACTACGGAATCCTACGATCCCGTGTTCAATTGGCATCAACTGAGCACGCCTTTGTGATCAAGTGGCGCTGGGTAAGGTTTAACAAAATCGTGTGCAGTTGAACTGAACACTTCATCAGATGATATTTAATCATCTATACATTTTTCATTTCTCATTGGGATAAATCACGTTTCTACTAAATATCCTTTAATTACAATACAGTCGACGGAGCCCCGCTGCGCGGGGCTCCTATTTCTGTCTGCAGGGTTTAAAGGAACCTAATTAACCGAACCTCGGGGTGCCCCTGACGTCGACCGTCTAAGGTTAGGGTTTCTGTCAGGCGTATGGCCAGTTGAACACGGAAAGGGAAATACGCGAATAGACAGGTTAAAAAACCGTGTTCAATTCAATTACACACTGTTTTATAAAACTTCTTTTAACGTTGCTTGATCACAAAGGCGTGCTCAGTTGACGCGAATTGAACACGGGATCGTAGGATTCCATAGTAAAACAAAAGCGTGTGGATTTCGCGAGACCGGTGTCGCCAGTTGAACACGGAAAGGGAATTACGCTTATCCGCTGGGTCTAGCAGCGTAAGATGTTAAACTTAATTTTCTTTGGCCCCAAAAGGAAGCACACAAGAAAGAATCTTGTAAAATTCATCCCCTAAAGGAGTTAAAGTAGCGGAAGAAAGTTTATATTCAAGTTTATGGCAATGAAAAATGGGCACACGAGAATTTATCATTCTTGCTGTATGGTAGTTTTACATCAACTGGTGATATCAACAATTGTCATCCTCGTAGGGTACACGTAACAGTACACCCACCAGTTGGCCAGTTATGTTTAAGTCTCATATTATAGGGTAAGGAATACACAAGTAAGGAAGAAAACCAAAGTCTGAAGTGGGGCTGGGCAGGTCACATGCTACGTTGCCAGATAAACAAATGGAGCAAGCAGGTCACGCTCTGGTATCCAAGAGATGGCACCAGAAATCAGGGAAGCTTGGAGGAAACTACTGTTAACCCTGTGACCATTCTGGACTAGGGTGGCACTGGACACAGCCCAATGGAAACTGTCGGAGGAGTCCTATGGCAAAAGGCACATCGAATGACGTGATATCACATGGATAAATTGATAAAGTTGTAAATTACGAAATTCGGAAGTAAAAGGCTATTTTTACAATTAATCGGGTGTGAGTCAAATGGCACCAACCGGGCACATACTTCTGCCAGGCAAATAATCGCACAAACAAACAGCATATCCCCAAAATAATTATCCAAACAAACGAATATCGAGCCCACACCGTCCATATCAGCATATATTATGTAAATAAGTAGCCAATACGGTGCAGCCCGCAAAACAGTTTCATTTTAGTGTGTTTCAATTCGTATTAATGTTATAATTAGATCGGAATATGAAGGTTATCGATATTGGTTGGAAGATTATGATCATATTTGTTTATCTTGCTGTCAGATTTTTGCGGGTTAGAAATTGAGGAGGGATTTTATAATTAGCTTTATATCTTTCCCACAGCTGGACCACAAGTCTCACTATGAGAAAGGACTTGGTCCAGTCCCAGTGCGGGTTGCATGGTGACTGATACACATAATGTCTTCGATTTTTAGAGTTCCGTAGTCAACAAGGAAAGGAACCCTTATAGTTTCTCCATGTCCGTCTGTCTGTCCGCAGCTTAGCTCAAATACCTAGTACTAGAAAGCTGTAATTTGGCATGAATATACAGATTAGTTACGCCGGCAAAATGGTAAAATTACACCTCGAAAAGTATTTTTCTTAGGGTATCTCCTGTACTTACACGAAAAGTGAGGATTTTTCTTTTCTTACGTAGCCCATAGTGTGGTATGTCGTTGGATAGGTCTTTAAAAATATTGCACGTTTGTTGAAATAATTTTTCTATTAAGGGATTCGTTTGTAAAATACCCACAGCTGGGCCATAAGTCTCACTATGAGAAGGGACGTGGTCCAATCCCAGTGCGGGTTGCAAGGTGACTGTTACACACAATGTCTTTGATTTTTGGTTCTAGAACATGCCGGATTCCTCACGATGTTTTTTTTACCGTTTTGAGAGCAATGATCATGAAATAAACTGCACAAAGTAATATACCTGACTAGGTTCGAGTCTCTACGAACGACAAATGAGTCTTGCAACTTGGCTAGCCCTTGTGCACTTGCTCTATGTGCAATATTTAGTAGAAAGATAAAGGGCAAGTACTCGTTAGGAGAGGGAGAGGAGCTCTGGCTAAACAATAACAGCCGCTGATTGCCATAATATGTTCTGCCAAGGGTGTATATCATGGTACAGTTTTTTTTTCGCATGGGAAACAATACAATCATCAAATAACCCCCCCGCTTTGGGCGGAGTGGAAGGGAGTGTCAGACTACAAACCCATCCATGTTCCTTCTTTGCCCTTTGTGTTCCAGGGCCGCGGTATCTCTTTCGAACAGTCTCAGCAGGTAGTCATCATTGAAAACTCATTTTAATGCCAGTTTTCAGGATGTACAACGATCCAACACGAAAGCTATTTACAACCCTCCAGCTAAACTCACACAACACAATTTCACGATCAAATAAACAGCTCTCGAAACATCACAACACAAACACATAAATTGCTCCAAAGCATTGTATTTTATTGCTCCAACATAGTTTAAAGTTACAACTCAGTAAATATACGTGTAAAACAATAAAGTAGCATTATATGCGTTATGATAGTCTCTTGAATTATTCAGTTTTATCCAGAGGTGACTTAAGATGGTGTAGGAGCGCTGACGCAGCATCATTGTATTCGTCGTACGCGCAGCGCTCGGCGACTCCAGTTCGCCCGTAACCGCCAATAGCTATAGACGCGCTCTCAAATTAAGCTGTAACATTGTAAATCTGTCTTAAAGTAAAGTTATATACAAGTTCCGCCGAGTATTATTTCTCTCCGTACACACACCTAAAGACTCACAAACACGCACACTAAATTGGTGACCCCGACGTGATCTAAAAGTGCGCAGTGATTTTTTGTGTGTACGTGATTGAGAACGGGCAACTCATTAACATCAGCGGTCTATAGCGCGGAACTCTCAAAATTGCTCAAGAAAAATAGCAGCAGCGTGAGTAGCAGTCTATAGTAGAAGACAAGATGGCAGCCGACAAGTACTCCCTCTCACCAGTCTCCATTACCGACACAGTCGAAGATTTTAGCTGAGGACACCAGAATGTCCTACAAATCTTAGACAAGGGCTCGACTACATTCGCCGTGGGCTGCACACCATGTTGCCGTGGGCCACGTGCTATGTTCGCCGTGGGCCGCACGCCATGTAGCTGTGAGTCACGTGCTATGTTCGCCTTGGGCCGCACGCCATGTTCGCCGTGGGCCATTATGCCAAGTGTTATGTCGCCATGTCGTGTAATTGGTTATGAGAAGATGTATTACATCAAAATGTGAGGTGAAGATGGGTTAGTTTATAAGTCTGCCAGTTAATATTGTAAAAAAAAACCGATTGTAATGTTTATAAAAAAAAAAGTCTGCGATTGTTATGTAAAATCTGCTTGTACCCTTTTGTAATAACAGCGTGATATTAAAACTTAAAACTTGCAAACCATAACATTTGTTTAAAGCGCACATTATGAGTGGCGCAATCGCGCACCTGCAAGATATCTGGTTACGACATTGTTTATTGAAATTCATTGATGTATCAGCAAATTGTTTGTAACTTGTAGTACTGTTGGACATACATGTATTCGTTCATGTTATTATTGATTTAAAGGAATTATTTTGTAAAAAACCTCTTGTTTTTTAAAAAAAGGGAGGAATAGTGTAGGAGCGCTGACGCAGCATTATTGTATTCGTCGTACGCGCAGCGCTCGGCGACTCCAGTTCGCCCGTAACCGCCAATAGCTATAGACGCGCTCTCAAATTAAGCTGTAACATTGTAAATCTGTCTTAAAGTAAAGTTATATACAAGTTCCGCCGAGTATTATTTCTCTCCGTACACACACCTAAAGACTCACACACACGCACACTAAATTCACGGCGAACATAGTCGAGCCCTTGTCTAAGATTTGTAGGACATTCTGGTGTCCTCAGCTAAAATCTTCGACTGTGTCGGTAATGGAGACTGGTGAGAGGGAGTACTTGTCGGCTGCCATCTTGTCTTCTACTATAGACTGCTACTCACGCTGCTGCTATTTTTCTTGAGCAATTTTGAGAGTTCCGCGCTATAGACCGCTGATGTTAATGAGTTGCCCGTTCTCAATCACGTACACACAAAAAATCACTGCGCACTTTTAGATCACGTCGGGGTCACCAATTTAGTGTGCGTGTGTGTGAGTCTTTAGGTGTGTGTACGGAGAGAAATAATACTCGGCGGAACTTGTATATAACTTTACTTTAAGACAGATTTACAATGTTACAGCTTAATTTGAGAGCGCGTCTATAGCTATTGGCGGTTACGGGCGAACTGGAGTCGCCGAGCGCTGCGCGTACGACGAATACAATAATGCTGCGTCAGCGCTCCTACAATGGTAAATAATTCAGCGTTGTCGTCATATTGACTTGTAAATATCGAACTATTGGATGTTTTCCAAGTATAGTAAAGATTATCTTGGGAATAAACTTGCGTTGTCCTTAAGTGTGTCAAAGTCCTTTGGGTGATCCGTCTTTTTTCTGCCGCTACGAATTTCAGATTTTCAGCAGATTCAGTTTGATGTTTCAATCAAAATTTACAACAGTACCTAACCTTAGTTATTGTGTAAAAAAAACCTTTCAACGGGTCACTATGATGTATTCATCATCATGGACATGAACTTTTAGGATAGGAGTAATCCTTGTTTTTTTTTTAAATAAAAAGGTGTTCTCTACACAACAAAAAAAAGTATGGGGCAACTGATTTCATGGTGTTCCCGTTGGAACAGATGTTCGTATTGATTAGCATAATATAAGAGGATTAAATGTTTACGGTAAACAAAAAAATGAAGATAAAATGCTTCATTTTTTTGTTTCTACTTGGCAATGTATCAGCAAATCTCTTAAGTTTACAGGTATTTGATTGTAAGCATTTTTATCAGATGGGCAAGCAACTTGTTTGTGAACTTAAATTCACCACCATGACCGTTGGTTCGAAAGTTATAAGAATTGTTTTTAGTAGCCAGGCACGTAAATTTCTACAAGGTCAAGTCATCAGAATGGTCTAAACCGGACTTTTGAAATCTGGACCAAAAATTATCATCATCTGCCTAACCTTTTCCCAACTATGATGGAGTCGGCTTCCAGACTAGACGGATACAGCTGAATACGAATGAATTTTACGGCCTGCAAAACTTTCCTTTACCTTCGGCACCTAAACCTTCGGCAAGGCGGACTTTTGGGGAAATTCATCCCCGAAAGTCCCACCATCCCACCGAAAGTAATCCCACCATCCAGGTCCACGAGGAGAAGACTGCCTGTACCCACGAGGAGGTCTTCTGGCACCGCACCCCGACCTCTACAGCTCACTTACAGGGTATACGTTAACCTTGGTAAGACCGGTTGCCAGTACTTCGGTCTTCTGGATATCCGCTACAACTGTCTAAACAATTAAATTGTTGGTAGTAACTTGCAGATCACAAATGACTACAAGATTGGTGATAAGTACCAAAAATCATAAACATTCAAACACTGAAGCGTAAAATAAATTTCTTCCTTTACCATAAAAGTTCCATAGGTATAAACATCTCGCTCACAATAGGCTCATAAACATTTCTTTTATACGGGGCCGTATCGTTTTCACTTCGCCGATACGGGACCCTAATAAAATGGTTTCCTTTTTCCTAATGACCTAATAAGTAGCGTTTTGTGTATGGTAGGACGAAGTTACAGGTAGATTTTATTACCTGAAAGATTTCGGGAGAAACACCTAGGTATATGAAAGAACGAAAATACACTTTTTGTTAATTATGAACAAAATAAAAGTTAAAAAAAACCCGTTGTTACATTAGGCATTTCACCTGTATCCTAGACGCGTTTACAAACATTTAAACTTACATACACCAACCGCCAAATTGTTTACAATACGATGGGACTGGCATACGCTATGCGTAAAAGCCCCTGTAAATAAAAAAAACACAAGTATTTGTTCCGTGGGAGAATCAAACCCACGACACGCAGCGCAGCAGCTAATTGCACAGCCACTACACGAACCGTGCCAGATATAACACGATTATTTTTCGATTTGAATAGTATTTAGTAGTAACGGATCGTGTTATGTGCCTCGTTGGTCAAATAGTCGCAACAGTGTTTGGTCTGGACACCAAGTCTAGATTTGTGCCCAGTTTGTGAAACTACTAATTGAGACTAAAACATGATTGGCAAAATGTGAGTGTACCAAATATTAGGTCACCTCTGCCATCCCCAAAGGGTTTTCTTTGTGTATTATGTTAACATCATAAAGCGTGTAACAAGACCCTTAACGAAGCCGAAAGGAACTTGTTCTCCCCGTCATTGCGATCACTTTTTTGTTCTAGACACAAACCCGGGAACCTTCTAGTTACGGAGATATTGGGAGTCAAAGTTCCAACTTTTTCACAAGTTTTTTTTAAAATACATGTTTTTAAAGTAAGATTTTTACTTTAAACACCTCCACGACCCCCGTACTATTCAATCCATCCATCAGCACAATGTTCTGAGTACGTTACATTGAGTCCCACCATAACACGTGATTTTTACCAGCAAATTATTTTGCGTAAAGTTACTAAGTTTGATGTACAGAATGCTCGGTTGACGGCTTCGTGAAGGGTCCGTTTACACCCTGTATAGGAGAACCAACAGCTATGATAAATTAATAACAATTGTATAGGCAACACAGGGCCAATTACAGGTTCTCACTCGGTAAACACAAAAAAGATAGTAGAAATCTTAGGATCACTAGATAACCCCATATTCATATTTATTTCAACCTTACAATAACTCGCTGAAAGAACAACTGGACCGGTATTTACTTATAATAACTTAGACTTCCAACAAAAGTTGTAAAAAATTCTTCAATTCAGACATCCATTAAATAAATAATTCCAAGGTTCCTCGTGGCTCAGTACCAGAGTCTAGACAACTTAAGTTTTATGAAAATAACTTAGAGTAACAAAATTATAATTTCTAAAATTGTTCTGAAAGTTTGTGCCTTCGAATCGCATTACTTTTTGTTAACTTTATTCTGAGGATCTGGTACTGGCATAAGAGAAAATTGTGAGGAGAAAGGAGACGGAGAAGGAGGTATTTGCCAAGCAATTCGACCATACAGGCTCTAGTTGGTTAGTTTGAGGTCGACTTCCAAAGCCTGTCTTTCACAAGTCTTTTGTAAGATGATAAAGCGCATGCCACACCTCCAGCTAGCGGGCGAGCGAGTGAGGCGGTCGAGACCCTTTTCATACTTCAAATAAAAAAAAAAATGAATACTCACAATGAGCCCTTTCATTTGATATGTAACACGATATAGTTTGCAAATTTTTTTTTTCATTTTCTGATTTACCACCAAAAAGTGTCCCCATGTTTAAAATTCATTAATTTACGTAACAAGTCCGTCTTTGGGTCACCGGCTTTTAACACAATCGGTCCAGTAGTTTCGGAGTAAATTGGCTGTGACAGACGGACATACAGACACGCGAGTGATCCTATAAGCGTTCCTTTTTCCTTTTGAGGTCAAGGCGGTAGATTATAATCTATCGAAATGAAACCGTCAAATTGTGAAATGGCATGCGACGGAACCCACCTCGCGCGCTGATTGGTTGAACGACTAAGAATCTACCGAAAAATAATGCGTTAAATTGTAAGAGGTATGTTACGGTTCACAATCTTTCGACAGTTTATAATCTCGTGAGATAGATTATAATCTAACGATATTTACAATTTTACGGTGACATATACATCCTTAGATGTGCTCGAGACTGTACTCGCGCGATCAATCAAGTCTGTACGACATAATTCACAAAGACAGTCGAGTCGATCGCGTTTTCGCGTGTCACTTGTTCAAAATACGATTTACACCAACCGGGTTCCCAGTTAAAAAAACCCCATGCAAATATGACACCTACCTTGTTCACAAAACGTTTCAATTTCCTCTAACACATTGTCAAATGCGGTTCGATGCGCGCCGGAGGGTGTAAATCGTACTTAAGACACGGGGTAAACCAGGCTGTTAGCGTGAATTTACGGGGCCTTCAGCGCATGCGCGAAACGCGGGAGGTGAGGGAAAGTCGGCCACGTACGGTGTCCCAACCAAGCAGAGTTTCCCCTAGATTCAGGGGGTTTTATCGTCTTTAGGGGATGTTTAAGGGGAAAGAAATTATAATGAAAATAGCATTTGCATGAGAGTTTTCATTGAAATTCAAGTGAAACGTATTATTTTAAACAAAAGGCTACTATTACTAGTATTATTACGGAACTATTAGGGTTCCGTTAACAATGCAATTTCCAGTTTGTTCCTAAACATTGTTTCGGTGCAAAAACTAACCTTAATTTGTGTCCTCATTTCCAATTTTAACACTCAGAAGCAATAACTTTTCAAACAATATTCAAATAAAAGAATATTTTCCAAAGAAAATAGGGGTAAACCAAAACCAGAGGGTGGCCGCACTGCACTCGCTGCGCGCTACGCCGGCGCGCGAGGCGTCGCCCCTTTCGACCCCGACAACCGCTCCGTGTGGACGTCGTCATATCTCTAGTATCGCGTCACGGGCATCCATCTTGAATTCAGTAAAAACGGAATAAAATCCTCGTTTAACAGCGAAAATAGACGTCAGTAATAGTTATAATCGGGGAATATACGCGGGATTTTCGTGGAAATGTCTGCCGCTCGTCAGGATGTGTCAGCTGTGTTGGGGGGAGCAATCGACTTGGCTTTTATAATGTACTAGTCAGTCTTTATCTCTCTCCTATATGGTTGACATGGAATCATCGTCTTCATCTGCATGATGGACACCCATTCATCACCATCATGGCCCTGCATGGCTCAGCAGTGTGACGTCAGGGGTTGCGCAATGGGCTATTTTGCTGCGCGAAAACTGATGTCGATCGCGTATCGGTGGTACTTTGGAAGGAGGGATTGTCTGTGTTTTAAATATGTGTATTTGTGTTTATGTATCTGTTAACATAATAAATATATTCGTCATTGTTTAATACATTTTACCTTTGTATTATATATATATATTTTTTTTTTAAATAAATAATGTATACATGCCTCACCATTACATCTTTGCGAAGGACCGAAACTGCATTCGCAATTTAATTTCATGTACACAAAGATGTTTTTTCAGTAACACATTGTAGAAACATCTTAAACACCAACACATAAAGTTCAGTTTGCGCTGCATCTTCAGCCATTCTCAATGGCATAGTCATTCTGAAATCAACCCTATTTCCATCACAACAAAGTTGACATTTACTTAACCGGAAATAAAATCGATTGAAGACAGATTTTAACATCCCTTTTGACGTTAAAAAAAACCTGTTAATGGTCTAACTGAAAAAAGGAATAGTTTGTCTTTGACCTTGAGCTGGCCTAGGGTAGTACGGAGTTTCAGTAGAATGAGAGGTCAGCTTATACTGGTTTTGCTACCTCTACCGTTCGACCTACTTATCCATAATAGGGCCGGGTAGGACTCTCGGTTCTCACATCGAGCCCTTTCAGAATATCAGCGCTGATGTTTTTATTTTAAAGGGAATAAAATTGATCTTCTGGAAATTTGAGGACCTTCTAATGACGTACCTACGCTTTTTTAATAAATGAACTTTTTGTACTTATAATTATGTAGGTAAGTCTTTTAATAATTTTCCTTTCTGTTTTTAGGAAACAAAAATGAGCGTTATTTGGGATTCGACTAAACATGCCTTTTTTATATAATGCAGCATCTATGCTGTTATAGGGGTTTTTTGACCTCGGTCTTTAATTCCACTTGATACTTTTAGGGTTCCGTACCTCAAAAAGAAAAAAGGAACCCTTATAGGATCACTTGCGTGTCTGTCTGTCCGTCTGTCACAGACAATTTACTCCGAAACTACTGGACCGATTGTGTTGAAATTTGGTACACACTTGTAAATTGGTGACCGAAAGACGGACGTGTAACGTAAATATTAATGAATTTTAAACAAGGGGGCCACTTTGGAGGGGAAATTAGAAAATAAAAAAAAAGTTTTGCAAACTATATCGTGTTAGGTACATATCAAATGAAAGGGCTCATTGTAAATTGTTCTTTGCCTATAGATTACAGGAAAAAGCTATAACAACAAATAATAAATTAAAAATTAAAGGTGGCTCGCCTACTATGATCGTACAGAACCCTTTATGAGCGAGTCCGACTCGATCTTGTCTGGTTTTTAAGTTCCCATTTATCTTATTAAAAAAATCACTCGTCATCATGTTCGTACACGCTAATATCCGAAACCACACAACCGATTTCAATGAAATTTTGTGATTGTGTATGGTAGGTTTCAGCTTGAAAGATAGCAAGTTTTGGACCCGACAGGTGGCGCTGTTGTAAGCGAATTGCATCCGTACGAAGCTGTGCGGGTCGCTAGCTGTTTATATTTTACTAGCAGTTGCCCGCGACCTTCGTCAGCGTCATTGATGCTCCGCTGCTTTTGGTCGTAGCGTGATGTTATATAGCCTAAAGCCTTCCTCGATAAATGGGCTAGCCAATACTAAACGATTGTTTCAATTCGAACAAGGAGTTTCTGCGATTAGCGCGTTCAACAACCAAACAAACTCTTAAAAAAGTATAGATATCTTCTGCTTCAAATAAACTACACTGGACAGCAAATAAACCGAGCCACCCGCTACCTAGGCACTCTAAAAAACCTACAATTATCAAAGTTGTACCTACAGAAAGTGCGTTTCATGGTGATTAAAATGAAAGGAAACTCATTGGATTTAATCAATATTTCAGTGTTTATTAAGGATTTTACAAAGAAGAGTCGTTTTCCAGTCGTGATAATCGTTAGTAATGATAAAGTGAAAAAAAAAATTAAAGCCAAAAACAAAGATAAAATCAAAAAAAAGTTTTTGATCAATATTCCGTATTCCCTCCCCTTGCTCGGATAACTGCCAGCATCCTTGTATTCATCGACCTTACGAGCCTGACGATAAAATCTTGAGGAATGGTATTCCACTCCTCTTCAATTGCGATTCGCAGCTCTGGAAGCCTTGTTGGAGCAGGTACCCGGGCTCGAACCCGACGATTCAGCTCATCCCATAAGTGTTCTATCGGATTCAAGTCCGGGCTTCGAGCTGGCCAGTCCATCGTACGAATGCTGACGTCGCGTAGATACTGGGTCACCACATGAGCAACATGAGGCCGTGCATTATCATGCATCAATTGCATATCCTGCGTAAGGTACCACATGATCTGCGAGGATTTCAGTAATATAGCGATGAGAAGTCAGTCCACGTGTACGGCCCGTCGGTTCGATGAAAACTAACGCTGTATGTGCTGTTAACGAGATGCCGCCCCAGACCATTACAGATCCTCCTCCATAAGCAACAGTTTCCTCGATGCAACACTGAAAATAACGTTCTCCAGGGCGACGATATACTCTCTGACGTCAATCACTTCCATGTAGACTCACCCTGGTCTCATCAGTGAAGAGTACATTACTCCACTGCTCTAATGTCCAATCCCTATGCTCTCGAGCAAATTCAAGTCGTGCTTGACGGTATGCTACCGTTAATGCTGGGCCTGTTGCAGCTCTTTTTGGGGTCAGGTTCCGTTCAGCAAGTCTCCTTCTGACGGTATCTGAACTTATGACCACTTGGCGTTCGTCACGCAGACTTTGTTGGACTTGAACTGCGTTGAGGTGGCGATTTCGCAGAACAGTAAGGTGGATATAACGATCATCTGCTGCTGATGTAGCCCTAGGTCTGCCCGTACCTGGACGGCGATCGAATGCTCCAGTCTCTAGGTATCGTCTGTAAACTCGTTGCACCGAAGATCTGCTGATTCGAAGCCTTCGAGCGACTTCACGTTGCGCAATGCCTGCTTGAAGTAATGCTACGACTTGAGCTGCTTCCTGAGGTGTTGTATCCATTATTAATCGAAAAAAGTAGCAAAAACACACGCGTCTGAGCAAACGATGGACAAAAACTAAAGAAATGATAAGAAATATCCGACTACTCTCATTGTAGAGAAAAAGAACGCTAATTTCAAACTCTGGTGAAAACAGAGCAAATCGTTAGCAATGTGTTTGTTGCTTGATTACAATGTGAGTTGACGGTACTTTCGAATTAATTTGTAGTCATTTTAATCACCATGAAACGCACTTTTTGTAGGTATAACTTTGATAGTTGTAAGTTTTATACTTTTTGAGAAAATCGAATCAGAGTTCCTAGGTAGCGGGTGGCTCGGTTTATTTGCTGACCAGTGTATTATTCCTTTTTATCTAGTTTTATCATAGCGTAAGCACATTCAGCCTATAAAGTTCTAATTGCTGGATATTAGGCTTGCCTCTTTGAAAAGGAGCTGGGCTATAATCCACCATGGGGGACCACTGCGGGTTTGTGGATGTCACAAGACTTCAAATGTTCAGTTCTAGAACATGCCGGTTTCCTCACGATGTTTTCCGTTAAGTAACGCAAAGTAATGCACCTGGCTGGGTCTGAACCCAGGGCCTACTACATTCCCTTTCATAGAGAGGAGACCTGTGTGTCCCAACAATGGGAACATTATAGGTTTTGCTAAACCAACATTACAAATTTGATCCTAAACTTATATCATCAATGATATTTCTAACACTTAAGTAATTCTTTCAACAAAAAGCCAATAACGATATTCAATTTCCTAACCCTCGAAGGATCTTTTATCTTTTATTTTTCTAAAACATTTATTTCATCTTTAGGAGGCGTCTCTTATCTTTTTATTTCGTTTATTTTGGGTATAATATTCGGCGATATGGAATAGCTATATTTTTGTTTGAGAAAATTGTTTTTATTGCCTATCTGCCGGATAAATTGTTTATTTTGGGGAGGAGGGGTGTTGGGGAAGTATACTGTGTGTGGGTTTGATGAATCGTAGTGTTAGTGTTACTTAATGATAAGGAAAGATAACATAATATAATATCTCGCCTATTATCCCTGAAGGGTCAGGCAGGATTAGGCATTAAAAAAAAAGTTATGCGTGGTCATACATAAAAAAAAATAAACGTGTCTAATTGAGAACCTCTTCCTTTTTTTAGTCGTTATAAATTAATCCCCCCAGAGGAGCTCGTGGCTAAATAATAACAACCGCTCGGGCCGATCTTCAGGTTAAGCCGTGCTTGCCTAGGTTGGTCTGTGGATGGGTGACCACCCATTATATAACGAGTATCCTCCGTGCCTCGGAAAGCACGTAAAGCCGTTGGTCCTGGCTGACATTTGTAGATCTTTGACAGTCGTTAGAGGTAGTCAGTGGCCCAAACAGTCTGACAACCAGTCTTACCAAGGGGTATCGTATTACCAAGTATTAACTGGGTTGTGGAGGTCAGATAGGCAGTCGTTCCATGTAAAATACTGGTATTCAGCTGCATCCGGTTAGACTGGAAGCCGACCCCAACATAGGTGGGAAAAGGCTAGGCAGATGATATAAATTAATCCTCCGTGTGAAGCCGGGGCGGGTGGCTAGTTAGACATGATAGACAGACGATCGCGTGATACTACGTTTTAGCAGCATTTCATTTCAAACTATTAATCGCCTTTTGTTGCGGCTCTCTAACATTAACTTCGTGTCTATATATACCATTCTTTTAGTTATGGTTTTCTAGGTTCTAGTTGGTATTCTTCTTTCCAGGTCTGGCCAGACAATACCGATATACATGATATGATGTAGTAGTATTTCTATGCTATAATCACCAGCTAACTTCTCGAATGTAGTGATTTATAATGTCCATAATCACAAAAAAAATACAATTGTTCAATAAATCGCTTAGCTTAGCTTATCAGCAGATTTGGGCAGGGTTGGGGTAGGGGATGTCACATAGATAGTAAATGGTTTTTAATGATGATCATTAAAAACCAAGTTCAGGTTTTCAGATCTTTCAATTACGTATTATAGGCAAATGCATAATCTCTTCCGAAACAGATGACCTTTGCTCTCTCAGCAGAAAAAGTTTCAGCTCATCTACCGAAATACCATAATGATACTCTGCCTCGTTGGTCCAGTGGTCGCAAGCGCGAGTGCTGAACATGAGGTCCTGGGTTCGATTCCCAGGTCGGAAAAACTGTTATTCGGTTTTTTTCCATTAGGAATCAAACTCAAACTCAAACTCAAAGCATTTATTTCAATTAGACCATAACAGGCACTTTTGAATGTCAGAAAAACAAAGAAGGCGAAGCTACAGTCCCAGACACAAGGCATAATAACTTGTGAAAGTACTGTAGTTGCCCATTCCAAAGCGTAGATCTCTATGGAGAAGAATGGGCAAGAAACTCCATGGACACTCTTTTCAATCAAAATATTTTTACAAGATCTTGGTTACATCATTCATGTCGAGATAATACATATATGTGAGAACGATGTAGAAAGATGTGCACATTAAGAGCGTCCAGAGTAAAAGATTAGATCATTAGAATTTCTCGCAGCACGGAGCAGCCACGGAGGCTTGATGACAATAGGTTCGCCCCTTATTATATAGGACTTAAGCATAACTGGCGAAATGTGGGTGTACTATTAGGGATACCTCTGCCTAACACTTCGGGGATTACAGGCGTGATGTTATGATACACATCGTTCCTTTTACCGGGCTTAAGTATATGTATACTATATCTACATCTAAAAATACCGTAACCACGCAAGCTATTACATCATAGTCATCATCATCTGCCTAGCCTTTTCCCAACTACATATTATATTGGGGTCGGCTTCCAGTCTAACTGGATGCAGCTGAATACCAGTATTTTACATGGAGCGACTGCCTATTAAACCATAATATACAAGCTAATTGCATGTATTCATCATAATTTTATCTGGCAGAAGATTTAGATCCGCCAGTATAACTTGATACATAAGGGTGGCGCTGTTGGTAAAGAAAAGATCTCATACTATGTCCGATTAGATACATTTAATGTTAGTTCTCTATTTCACCGTGTGCCAAAGGAGTAGTGGTCGGATTTTGTATCTTTTAGATACAAACACTGCTGTAATTAAATTCCCTTTTGTCTGTGGGTTATCCTTTTGAAGTTTTCCAAGCATTTTGAAGCAATTATTTTCACATGTTTGCGCATCAATTAGTATAAAACTGGACCCGCCAGCTGCCGTAGGTCTCGTAGTCACAATTAAGCGCGACTGCTTAACGTAGTCCTGCCTTCGATTTCCAGGTCATTATGTAATTACTAACCTAGGTTCAATTAAAAACTAGCGTTGGGCGCCAGTTGCCCGACCCTGGTTTGGCAGCGTTAGGTAGTTGAGAGATTTTTTGCTGAACTGGACCTATTTGGCGCAGCCGTGAGGCACACAGTGTTACATTTTTTGTTTGGGTTAAAGTTTATTTTTTCCTTTTATTATTTTTCTATTATATTGTGTGCATTTGTAATGCGTGTAAATACCAAATAAATGTATTTTCCCATTTACGGACCGCATTTGACAAGCGTTGTTTAAGATCAACCCGTACGGTTGTAGCTCTTTACCCACAAGCCCCTTCTTCTTATCCAATATCCATTTAAAACATCACAAAGATGTGAATATTCGAAAGAAGATTTATAGGCTGAAACGTTATTATTATGACCTATTTCATACCCTAACTACGTCAATAATGTCCCATGAATCTAGCACACGTATTTTATCTTACATATTTTTCTCCCAGCACATGATATAATAAAAAATTCAAGCAGCCGTTTCCAGCATATTGCTATGCATACATAAATCACATGAGCACAATAAAGAAACTTATTCTTTGCGATAGTTTATATAAACGCAGGAATATGACGAGAAAAAATACATTTGTCATACAAAAAACCTGTATGTGTAGGGGAAAATATTTTTTTGTATAAAAATAAGGGCTTGTCCTCATTGCGTATAATAAATAAATAAAAATCATAAGTATCACTATGGTTTATTTAAGACGGCCTTACGCATGGAGGATTCTGACTTGACCATAGTGAAAATAGTAATTAAGAAAAACGTAATCTCCCCACGAAAAAAAACCGGTTTACGAGAAAATAATGTTTGATTTAAGGACTGGAAAACAGTGAAACACCACTGTAGTAAATTCTGAGTAAGCATAAGTTTTCTGTGTTAAAAGTGTATAATTTACTGAAAATTATGTTTTTGCTAGCCAGATTAAATAGAGGAAAAAAAACTAGCTTGGTACCTAACGAATACGACATTTAAACCAATGAGAAAAAAGCCTTAACCAAAATTACTGAACCTGCCCTAATCCTGGCAGCATTCCAACGAAGTCGAATAATTCAATTTATCAAAATCTGGATAAGTCACATAACTTTTTATGGTCCAAAGGATCCTGTAATCATGTAACGTGAAACAGGATACTGCGAACGGGATAGGGTAATAAAATTACTGTCACTTAAACGTCAACTTAGATACGCCACTAGTCGTAAAATTTGCGACAAAAAATATAAAACACGCTTCGAATATGCGTCTATAAAATAAGGGTACGTACACGTGTGAACGAATGGGACTAGTTGAGAAATCCAAGTCGCTATTGTAAAAATATAAAACTTCTGACCAGAGTCAGAGACGAGAGTTGTTGGGTTTTGCCATAAGGAATTTCTCAGTAGCAGCTCAAAGTCTGCGTTTCTGACCGGTTGATGGCAATAGGCTTTCCCAATATAATATGGAACTTTAACGATACCGAAGAAATGTGGGTCTGCTATAAGGCACACCGCTGCCTTACCCTTCGAGTGTTACAGCTGTGTATTTTTATGTTAAAAATTATATCTCCATTCGAAATTTATTTTTACTTTTTCACTTTTTTCGTCATAGTTGCATAAGTATTTATCATTATTTATTTTATTGTATTAATAGCAGTGTTATATGTTTTGTCTTTGTATTTATAAGTTTGTTAGTATATTGTTTTAAGAATACCATATAATATGGTATATTGTTTTTAAATAATTCTGTTTTATGTTTTATGTATTCAATTTTCTTTTCTTCTTTTACACACTATGTCTGCATCTCTTTTTTTATTATTTCCTTTCGCAGGTATGCTGGAAGAGATTTCTTTAGAAATAAGCATCACCTTTGTACTATTTTCTGTTCCTTTCTTCTTTTTTGTATTAAGTGTGTACATAAATTGTTAAATAAGTAAATAAATAAAAATATATCAGTATCATAAACTCTTATGAAATCCTAGTCTTCGCACAGTGTTACCAAAGATCTAGGTCAGTGGGCATAATGAACGGTTAATACTTTTATCTTCGCAGCGGTAATTCAAAGCTAACGTACCGCTAACTCAGTACTAAGCATCCTTAGAATTTATGTCATGTTTACGCTGGCGCCATTTACTTGGGACTCGGTTTATTAATTGTACACGTTTAAGGTGGGAAAAGTATGAATGGGATTGTGAATAGGTAACAAATTGGTTCAAAGTACAGGATTACAAAAAAAAAAAATACCCAATTGTTCAGGATATTTACTGTTTCGGAGCTAATAGCTCAAATTATAAGCTTAAGCATAGTCAGCCTTAGCTATTATTCTCAAAGCTGGGACACAGGTCTCCTCTTTATGAGAGGGAATGAGCTGTTATCCGCCACAAGGTCCCAGTGCAGGTTGGTACGCATGACATTTGGGGATGAATTTTAGAAAAAAAAAATTGCGCCAAGCTTCGTTACAAAAGGTCTAACTCGACATTTTTTTTTTTTTACTTTAAGATCCAGCTATTAAAGCCGTATGTTGTCTGACAGTGAAATAACGAATTTAACATTTATTTTAAAGTAAATTTTGTCACTCTATATCAAAAACTTTCCAGAATAACAAAGAAAACCAAGTTCCTTTTAGCAACAGATGGCCTAACATGTAACTATTCCATAGGGACCATCCTTAGACGGTCCAATCCCATCCTTTTCACTGGACCGAAATACGTACATAAAATTGTCGATGCTCCTAAAACAAATGAAACTAGGTTCGGAGAGAAATTGTTACACCTTGACGTGAGCTTAGGTATTATAAACTTGCAGTAGACTCTGATTTTACAAAGATTTAATTAATGCGTGTGCGTGTTAGAGGTGCTACATGCATGTTTAGGTCCGTTTGATTGAGCATGATACGGACAGGCCGGACAGCAAAAACCAATGTTATACAAGGTGTAAACGGCCTCGTCACGCAGCCGTCAACCAAGCATTCTGCACATCAAACTAAGTAACTTATGCTGATGGAAGCATTGAATAGTACGGGGGTCGTGGTGGTATTTAAAGTAAAGTTATAACATAAAAAACTAGTATTAAAAAAAATTACTTGTGAAAAAGTTGGAACTTGACTACCAAGGTTCCCAGGTACGGTCTAGAACAAAAAACATGATCGCAATGTTGGGGAGAACAAGTGCCTTTTGTCGTCGTTAAGGGGCTGTTAACACCCTCTATATGTTTATTTTGTTGCACAGCTAGCTGTGCCCAATGAGCCCGACCAGAACAAGTGTGTAGAGCCTTATGCAGCAGGATATAAAGATGAAATTATTAATCTTTGAAGTTTTGAGTTTAGTCTTAGGTACTACCGCGCTCTCTAACGGTCGATCAATTTTGAACTTTATTACTCTCTTTATTACCTGTTGTTATTAATTGTTTTTTTTTTCCTTCTAAAAGATATACTTTAGTTTGACACACAATAGAATTAGGGCTCATAATCAGCTACTAAACCATAATGAATTATCAAATGAGGCTCGGATTTATGAAGCCCATGAACAACAAAGGCTTATTGATGCCACCAGCAGAACCCGATCATATTAATGCATGTCGTCCGGTGATTATTTAAGCTAGGTATAGAAATGAATAAAGTTTTGTTCATGAACACGTGAGCTACTATTTCGAGTTTGTTTGACGTAGCAAGCTGAATAGTTTGCTCGTGACAATATTGTTATTATTATACCACGTGCTCACATGGTTAAGCTTTTGTTCTAGCTTATGTTTGCGAGCTCGGCAAGCACGGAAAGCATGTTAAGCTGTTGGTTCCGGGTGTCATTTGTAGATCTTTGACATTCGTCAGTTGCCCAAACAGTCTGACAACCAGTCTTACCAAGGGGTATCGTATTACCCAGTACTAACCGGGTTGTGGAGGTTATATAGGCAGTCGCTCTATGTAAAATACTGGTATTCAGCTGCATCCGGTTAGACTGGAAGCCGACCCCAATATAGTTTGGAAAAGGCTAGGCAGATGATGACTTATTAATAAATGAATAATGAAAAAATATCATCGATTCGAAAAGGCCTGCTACGAATATGACTGTGATTTTCGCTGTGACATGATGTGACTCGCGGATACAATAGTATTTATTTTGTCTTGTCTGTCCGTCTTGTTGTATCTTACCATTGTCTACCTCGTGTAAATAAACACAGGTAACACCAAACCTTCCTATCTTGTACTAAAAGTAAATCCCACAGTCTCGCCTCCCGTTTCATTGGAGGCAGAAAAGGTCTAAATAATTTGGGTCTGGACGAGGGTCGTCTTCGTTCAATGAACAGATTTCCATTAAAAACACAAACATATGATAGTACTTACATGTCTTATCTATCTGTACTATTCTATTGGGAGACCAGAGAGAATCTATGTCTTTATTCAAGAAGGTTCTAGTTTACGGTCGAGATTTTTTAGGAAATGTTTTGGAAAAGGGTCTAAAGAAGGTCTGGCGGGGGTCTAAAAATAAAACGGACTGGTATTTTGATGCTGAATAGTAAGGTCAGATGAAGAGAAAGATTTCTGCAATCCATGAATAATTGTTTGAGTGGATATCATGGTCGAATGAGTTTAGGTGTGCTATTTTGAGTAGGTCTTAAAAAAAATGCTATTGTGGGACTATTTATAGAAGTTCCATTTTATTTGTACAGTGTAAACCTACATTTTAAGCAAATAAATGATCGTGGGGAAACCATTATGTCATAAAACCGAGAAATCGAAGACAATTGTGACAATAGAGGAGGCCTGTCCCAGCAGAGCGAACATTATGGCTAATGAATAATGTGCTCCTGAGTCATTAAAAAAAGAGTATTTAAAAAAATAACAGGAAGAGTTTTATAATGTTTTATATACCTACACTGATCTCAATTGAAAGAAAACATTTGCGTATTTTCATCAGTTTTACACATAATTACTTAAAAAAGAAATAAAACATCTGTAATATTTCCGTTAAAAAAAACAATGCTAGAAAGTGTAGCTCGATTTGTTAAAAATAAGTGCTAACAAAAAACTTTTTACATTTTCCGTGAAAACATATAAAAAAGGCAAAAAAAAGTATTTTTTTAATTGTCGAACCATCTGTAGCTTTGAGAGCTTTAAGTATGGTGCAAGTGATAAATTAATATATGTTGGAATGGTTTTCTTTATTTGCTTGTTATCTTTCTGCCTTGTCTAGCCATACAAATGGTTTACTACGCAATATTACGTTTTTTCCCCTAAGCTCTATTATTTTTTACTGTATGCGAATCTATCGTTTTACGCAACAAGCTATTTTTCTTTTTCAATCTAAATTGTATTAAATTTGAATGGAATTCGGAACACGTCTTCGTAGTGTTACGTAGTAGGCACAAAAACCATCTGCCAACTACGTAATAAAGGCTGTAAAAATACCCTTAACGAAGCCGAAAGGCACTTGTTCTCTCCGTCAATGCGATCATTTTTTTGTTCTAGACCATACCTGGGAACCTTCTAGTTACGGAGATATTGGGGGTCAAAGTTCCAACTTTTTCACAAGTTTTTTTTAAAATACATATTTTTAAAGTAAGATTTTTACTTTAAACACCTCCACGACCCCCGTACTATCCATCAGCACAATGTTTATGAATGCGTTACATTGAGTTTTACCGCAAAACGTGATTTTTCACCCAAAAAAAAAGTTATTTCCCAGCAAAAATTTTTGCGTAAAGTTACTTAGTTTGATGTACAGAATGCATGGTTGACGGCTTCGTGAAGGGTCCGTTTACACTCTGTATTACTTGGTTGACATTCAATAGGTTAAAATATCTTTCAAACAAGAACGAAGCGTACGAATAAAATTAAATAAACCATCTAAATATATCGTGAGCAGGGAACTGCAAATATAATAATACAACCCAGTCAGCAGATCTCATTGCTCACATGCCAATGGCCTAAGTTCTCCCAATAGTTTTGCCCGCTCAAAGCCTATAACTTGCAACACTAAAATAATTGAACCCTACCAATGAAACTGATCCATGTTAATTGAACGATTTACGACGGTTCACAGCGAGGCCGTCTGTCAAACCGTTGACGGTCCGGCTTTAACTTAATATCTTTGCATTAAATGTTAATTGTGAAAAATACATTTGTATGGGACGGTTTCTGTACTGGTACATTTATTTTCTGATTAAAACGTTGAGGTGAGTTTGGTTTCAGGGTAACAAGGGAAAATGTTTTTCTTTGAATAAACTGAGCGCGGACTCGTCCAATAAAACTGAAAACGATCAGCTCATCTAACCAGCGTTTAAAATCGTGGTGAAGTGAGCCCTAAGTATTACCACTGTGCCTTATAAATAATTAATCAGACAGTGGCGTTAAAAGACATCCACCATTACCAGTAATGTTTAAATCTAAATCGAATTAAGTATATGCCATGAATCGGGCACAAATCCAGCAAACAGATTGACACTAAATCTCCAACAAAACACAAACACCTTGCCCAACTTGGCAGTCATCATCATCAACCACAACCCGAGTTCACCCACTGCTGCGTACAGGCGTCTCTTTGCTTGTACAAAGCTCCACGTTCTTGAGCCTGCCCTATCCAGGATATTCCCGCGATGACAACAATGTTTTCTATTTATTTCACCGCCGGACGACCAATACTTCTCTTTCCAGTCCTTAGACGCCACTCAGTCACAGATTTGCTCAACCTGCCATCACTGTGTCTTATTAGGTGTCCTGCCCAACTCCATTTGAGTTCCATAATGCAATTTCCAATAGTAATGTTTAAGTCCCATATATTAGAAGGTGAATCAACCGGGCACAAATCCAGCATCAGGGTTGATACTAAATACCCTTGCCCAACTTGGCGGTGAACCCATAAAATCATGGTCAACAGCCGCACTTACGAGCTCTAAATCAACTAAGCAGACACAACACAAACGATTCCAAATTTTGTTTATTACTATTGTTACTAGCTGTTGCCCGAGACCTTCGTTCGCGGGAATTTATAAAAAAAAAAATACTTCCCTTTTTGAATCGGATTTTGTCAAACATTTAAAGGGTTTTTTACCCTAATCCTTTTTCTAAAGTGATCGGAGCCTAAGTAACTCCTTATAACGTCAGCTATCCGCCAGTAAAAGTCCCGTCAAATTCGGTTCAGCCGTTTCAGAGATTAGCCGGAACAGACAGACAAAAAAAAATATAAATATTTTTTGTTACTTTGGAGTTACAGACACTTCAATTTTATTTATTTGTACAGAAAACGAATTCTCCTTTACAAATCTTAAGCACAACTTCAACACGATTTTCTAAGAAAAGTCAACAAAGCAATACTCCACAACTGCCGGTCGTCCGATATGATAGCGATATGACATCGGTCACTGTGACCGGCGTCGGCGATCCGGTCCGGTCAGGTCTTGCAAATGTCAGCATTACAATACCGTGTCACGTCCGAGGGTAATAATGTACCCGGTCTTATAGTATTGACCCGTTGATTGCATGTGAGGGTTATACGCAGTGGAGGGTTGATTTCTCACATTATTGGTAATGGAATATTATTGATATTTGCTGGTGTTATTTTTGGTTGTCAATGTTGATGGATGAGTGACAACATATTGACGAAGTTTTGATGATAATTTAACGGTTTAAGGTTTTATAGAAAAATGCATTTTAACGCAAGCCTTTTCGGTGTAAAAAACAATATATTTCAGATATCTTAAAGTGTCACAGTAACGTTATTGTAGTAGTAGCCCGGTCAAGATAGATATGCAAGGTTACAAAAATTTGCATAGAGCTGAAAATTGGTACGAATGAACACCATTACCAATCAAATGTGAAAAGTCCCCTTCGATCCGACCTTTGCAGAATTATTGTAACCTTATCCTTATTTTTTGAGCTAACTTGACCCGACTATAATGGCTAAAAATCAGCTGTTTGCGACGAATCTTAAAAGCAACGACTCCATTGTTAACGGGCTGGTGTCGCATAGCGCGTATTTTGCGTACGGATAGGAAAATCGTTCATTCGATCTACCCCAGCTCCTCAAGAAAGACCAGCAACGCCTTGGTGTTACTGACGATCTCGCGGAGCGTACGTGAGCACCTGGGTACAAAGAACGATTAAGAAACGATTATTATGCTGGAACATACGACCTTTATTTTCAACTAAGACCATCTATGTTTAAGTCCCATGTAATAGAAATATAGACAAAGTAATTTTCGCATTAAAATATTCGTACGGATTCTTTTTCTTTCTGTCGGGTTAACAACTCCAATTGATTTAATATCGGTTAGTTGCTAGACGTCAGGTCAGCATGGCTTTGTAGTTTTGCCCGTCTCAGTAGAGGCCTTGTCAAAATATAAAATAGTTCATTTTTAAAACATTTCAATCATTTCAAAGACAAATCGTTTCAATCTGTTTTATTAAAACATCACAAACTGGCCATGTCTGATCAAAACAGTACATAAAACATGTTCAAATCGCATGTGATTTATACATGTATATTGTTTATGTTTGACTACCCGCCGACTGATTTGAAACGACATTCGAAATACAAACAATTGTATCCGTAAAGGCTCGTTTACATGAGGAGGGTTACTCGACTGCACAGAGGCGAAAATGTCCAGGCGAGAGCAGTAAACGAAAATCGCGAAGCACTTTGAGTTACACTGACAAAACTACCGAGTTCTTTTCAGCTAAAACTAAACATGAAATGTTTAGCACAAACTTATTAGCAAGCAATGAAAAAAAAAAGATCTCTCTTATTGATATTAGGAAGCTTTTGTTCCAGTAATGAGCATACTGCGTTTAAACTTATACAGTCACTTACGGGATATCTTCCGTGATTAATACTGACGGGATACTGTGTTTGTCATAATCGTGAGTGCGATGATCGGCCTAGCGATTGTCTTTTACGAGTTTTGCAAGATTATATTCACCTACCGACGCGACGGTCAAGTAAATATCCTCGTGTAAACGAAGCATTATTTTGGGATGGAAACAAAACAGGATCGCCAGTTGTTAATTGGAAGCCGACAATTGTGTTTTGTGTTACTATTTGTAATTTAGATTATAGTTTTACAATATGAAGACATTATAGACGAATTTATTGTGGATTATAAATCTGAAAACCATGTGCGATATTGTAGTTGCTGGACTTGTTAATAAATTGTATCTTTTAAAGAAAACTTCTACATATATTTTCGTTATTACTTGCTAAATAATATTGATACTAATCTTAGGGAATCGACTGTCTTGGTATGGGCATGTGATGAAGAGGGATGAATTGCATGTGACTAAAAGAGTAATGAATATAAATGTTGATAGATCGAGAGGGAGAGGAAGACCAAAGAAAAGATGCATGGATTGTGTGAGGAATGATATAAAGGAAAAAGTAGTAAATGATAGCGTGACGATTGACAGGAGAGAATGGAAGAAAAAAACGTGTTGCGTCGACCCCAAATAACATGGGAAAAGGGCAGGAAGATGATGAAACCTTGCTGAATAGTTTCTCTCAATTAAAGAGAAACCAAAAATTTATACCGCATCTCCATTCCGTTAGTAGAAAAAAGACGTGCACACCCCTAGACACGATAAACAACTTTATTTGGTTATGTTTATAAATTTCTATCCGAGACATACGGCTTCCTTTCATTTGATCATTCCACACGTATCTAGATTTTATTTCCCTCAGATTCTTAGAAACAGAATGTTTATATTATTTACATTAAATATGATGTCACTGTTTCCATTACGTGGAAGTTAGAATTACGCGAAGAAGTGAGGAAAACAGCAAAAATCTTATCCTATCCTAACTATGCGAAAGTAAGTTTGTTTGTTTGTTACCTTATCACGCCTAAACCACTGAACCGATCATCCTGAAATTTTGCATAAATATTATCAGGTGTACAGAAACGGACGTAGGGTTCCTTTCATCTCGAAAAAAAGTACTGTTCCTGAGGAAAACAACAATAACTTTCTTATGATAATCGATGACGCCACGTGTCTTTAGAATCATGATTGAATGATATTATTACAAGCAGAGTACAACCCGAATTGATTGTCAAATTCTTAATTAACGCGAGCGAAGCCGCGGCCAAAAGCTAGTATTAAAATAATCCAGCTGCTTATACGTAAACATAAATTTAAATAAAAGACAGCTGGATAGATTATCTGTAATAATATTATTTTATCTAAAGAAGTATTAGAAACATTATTCGTATGTTTCATTGGTTTTATAAGCAAATAAACTAGTAGATTCGGGCCATATGCTTGGTAGGTCATCGAATATAAATATTACGCCAATCGGCTGTCAAACTACAAATGATGTAAAAGTTATGGCATATTGTTTATTTTTATCAATTTTGTTGCTAAACAAAAGCATTGCTAAAGGGCTCGTTGATTCGAAATTCGTTTGGAATATCCGTAAACACGGCATAATCTTGATTCATCATCTGCCTAGTCTTTTCCCAACTATATTGGGGTCGGCTTCCAGTCTAACCGGATACAGTTGAATACCAGTATTTGACATGGAGCGACTGCCTATCTGACCTCCACAATCTAGTTAGTGCTAGGTAATACGATATCTTGGTAAGACTGGTTGTCAGACTTTTTGGGCCACTGACCACCTGTAACGATTGTCAAAGATCTACAAATGACACCCGGGACCAACGGCTTAACGTGCTTTCCGAGGCACGGAGGAAACTCGGTATGGAATGGGTGGTCACCCATCCACAGACCAACCTAGGTCTAGTACGGCTTAACCTAAAGATCGACCCGAGCGGCTGTTATTAAGCCACGAGCTTCACCAATAATGTCAAACACAAAACTACATACATGTATATTCAGCTGCAATATAAATGTCCTTTGAGGTACACCTGTGTGTCCACCGCAAAATAAACGGCCACTACAGGCCAGTGTAGGCCACTGTGTGGCTGTGTACCCCCAAAGCTAATCAGACACACGACCACTGTGGCTTGTCTAATCCTGTTTTAGTTTAGTTTGGTTCCTGTTAGATCGCTTTGTGATAGAGTTTTGTTTTCAATCTTTTTCTAATTACATAAGTAACTGAAACAGCTCGTGGCTAAAACATAACAGCAGCTCCGATCTTCAGGTTAAGCCGCACTTGCCTAGGTTGGTCTGTGGATGGGTGACCACCCATTACATACCGAGTTTCCTCCGTGTTGTTTCATTGACTTCCTTGCCACCAACTTTTGGAAGAAAAGTTATTTTCCACTTTTGTGTGGTTTTTATTTTTTAATTATTTTTACGGTTGTTTTCGTCACAATATGGTTGCTACTGTAAGAGGTACAATAACTGTGATACAAATGGACGTTCATTTTGATAACGTTTAATGTAGCAGTCGTGGCCGAGCTAGAAATCAGATTCCCTCTAGGAGCGTAGGTTCGAATCCTACCGACTGCGAACTTTTTTTCGTAGATTTCAAGTCAGTTTACCAAAAGAAGTTTTGCAAATGTTGTCATTTTGATAAACCGACTTCTAAAAACGGTGTATAATTTATTTTATTAGCTTTTATTTAATGTATACAAGTTAGTATACTCTACTTAATAAATTTTACTACTATCTACTTGCCTTGCTAGTTATTTAAATGGCGAAATGTTAAAACTTAATTTTAAACCAGTTCCCCCAACCGATTGAGATGAAATTTTACGTAAACCTTTAGCTCTGATGAAAATCATTTTTTGTGACAGACATGACTTGATTTTGCAGCCAGGATTGCCTCCTCGCGAGAGAACTCTTCAACGGTTAATAGCACGGAGATAAAACTTTGTGTGTGTTTCTTCTTTTCATTTTAATAAATAGTCATAGCCAAGGCATAGGTCTCGAGTTGGAACCCAAGACAGGTACCTCTGATTTTTCGGATTCATGTCCGTTGCGTTGTATAATTATCACTTGCTTCAGTGAAGGAAACCAGCCTGCATGAGAGATATTTCTCGACGGCATGTGAAGCCAAATCAGAGGTCCATGGGCGGCATAAAAACTCTGACACCAGGTTAGGCACTTACCACGCAATAAAGAAGAAGAAGATCATTTTATCAGCATGTAATCACAAATTGGATACTACCGTACCGCTAATTATGGGGCTTCTACTTTCTGAAAGTCCTAACTGTCATGTTTTGACATAGGTTAAGTCCGTTGTCACCCCATAATAAGATTTATGCATGGTTTGTGAGAAATTAGCATTGCTAAAGCCTCAAAGCTACAGGGTGCAGGAAGCACCTCCCGCACCCGATTGAAGCGGCATGGAGTCTCTACGCTAACCGCGAGATTTAAACAATGAAAGGAATTTCCAAAAAAAGAAATCCTTCTGCTAATGATGTCATTGATTACACAGTATTAATACCAAGCGAGTGGCCTATTGTGTAGACACAGATCGCCAAGTACAGAAAAGGAAAAAAAAAACAAAATTTGCTAAAGGACGCAGTGGGGTTTATAAGTATTCATGGTAACTTTCCAAACTAAGTTTGAAATATCTGTAGAATGGTCTCTTGTCACCATTTAAAAAGATATAAAGAGCTTAGAGAAATTACGTTTGTTAAAGACAAATTCGGTTTTTAAATATATTTACTTCCTTTCTTCTTTTTTAAAATCGTGGGTGCGTTTACAACCATTGAAACTCACATCCACAAACCGCCAGACCCGGAACAACCATCTGTAGGCCATACAAATATTTGTTCCGTGCGGCATTCGCACCCGCGACACGTAGCGTAGCAGTCAATTGCTCAGCCACTGTACCAACCGTGCCGTCAGATATTATGTAGGTTACTTACAGATTTGGCAAACTAAGCAATAAACGGATGCAACGTGGATTAACGTCAATAGAACCTAGCTAGACCTTTGTTTGTCCAAAGCAGTCTGGCCTATTTTTATCAAAAACCACACACATTTAAAATACACACCCAAATATTACCCCTCTTTTACCCTCAGAACAAAGCACAATGTTCAATCATATCTCAAAATCGCGGTCGGTAGCCTGACCGGCTGAAAACCGCCCGTAATCCCCGATAATGGAATGGTGATCCTTTGTTTATATACCCGCTTATACCCGGTGTACACGGAACGGTACCCGGGTTGGTTTCAAGTGTGGAATGGCGTGTTCGCGTAAAAATTGGTTGATTTTTTGAGCACTGCCGTTGTACTGATATTGGTTCAACTGCAGTTTTTTTTTTGTATCGATTATAGACATTCGGTTTCAATACAGTAAACCGCAAAAAAAAACAGGTTAAGCTATTCTATTGAAACTTTGTGGTACTACGCCACGCCAGCACATTGTTCCTATAATCTTGTAAAGACTTGCCTAATCTGAGCTGTATACAACATAGCATTCATAGACCTACATTGGTGTAAAGGAACCATTAACTTTTACGTTTGGTTATCATAATGTCTTGATAAGGCCTATAAAGTAACAACTTTTGATTTTTTGATTTTATTTATAAAATTTTAAAACCTCCGTAAATCATTCGTGGTGGTTTTAAAATTCAACAAAATTATGTATTTATTCATTTGATTGAAAAAAAAAACAATTTAATACATTAATTTATTTCCTAACTAAGATTATAAATGCAAAAGTAATTGTTTGTTACCTTTTCACGCTTAAACCACTGAACCGATCATCCTGAATTTTTGCATATATGATATCAGGTGTACAGAAACGGACATAGGATACCTTTCATCCCGAAAAAAAGTACTGTTCCCGAGGAAAACAACAATAACGTTCTTATGATAATAGATGGCGCCACGTGTCTTTCGAATCATGATTGAATTATATTATTACAAGCAGAGTACAACTCAAATTGATTGTCAAATTCTAAATTAACGCGAGCGACGCCGCGGGCAAAACCTATTTAACTATAAAAGCCATTCTCCAAACTTCCTTACGTTTTCTGCAGTTAGCGGACACAGATATCAAATTAGGGCGAACATTAAAAAACGACAAAAAAAAACACCTGGCTTACTCGGAGTAATGAAAATCATATTTTCTATACCTTCATCAATCTTCATTATGTTGCTAAAAGCGAGGTCAAATTTGCTCCTTCTTTTTTGAAATAAAAGTTCCAGGAAAAACATTGACGTAGACACAGTTTTTGTTAAAGGTTATTGATCTTTTTGCGAAAGATTATGTATCAGTTTGTGAAACTTAGCGATTAATTACGTATTGATAGTTTACTACACATGGGCCTTATCAATGAATTAGCGAAAGAGATCAAAATACTTTTGGAGTAACTTCTAACGAACTGGTGCATGTTTTTGTATTTATGATATTTAAAACATGGCAGGAAAATCACTATCAGTCTATGTGTCAAGCGCTAAACATTTTTGAAACATATTATTATTATATTATACGCCCATATTGTCCCACTGCAGAGAAAAGGCCTCCTTTCCCTCCTTCCACATTTCGCGATCTAGTGCGATTGTAGGCCAATCCTTTGCGAAAGAGTCCAGCTCATCCCGCCATCTCTTTCTGGGCCTGCAGCGTTGTCGTTTCCTGCCATTTGGTATCCACGAGTGGTAATTTTTGCCCATTGCTCCTCCGTCATGCGGCAGACGTGACCAGCCCAGTTCCACTTCAACCTAGCAGCTGTAAGGCCAGCATCAGCAATTTGAGTTTTGGAGCGATGTATGGAGTTTCTGATGCGGTCCGTATGAAACATAATTCTATATTTATCATTATCAGACACAGGACGATTTATGATCATTTTGTGCTGCAAGCGAGCTTTACCAAACCAATAACATCGCTTCTTTTTCACAGCTTCAGTATTCTAGCTATGTGATTGGCTAGTTTCACATCCTTCGCTACGCATCCTCGCTCATATCTGGTGGAAACGCAGCCTTAGTCTTGGCCAGCGCCCAGTTCCAGAACAGCAGTGGTAAATAAAACTGACTTACAGGGTAGGTAACAAATCACTAAAAAGTATTTTAGCAAAATAGTTTCAACGACTATTACAGTTCAAAGTTTCTTTTCAAATAAACTAAAAGAATTCTTATGAAATATAAACTGATCTAGATCAAGCGAAGGAAATGAAAAGGAAAGCTGTACGGTTGCTCGGGAATATTGCTCTGTTTGACATCCGATTTTGATTTTGTTTACAACGCTAGCTTTATAAAATACTGCGCCATATGTTGCTCTGGTAGGAACAAGCAGTTCTGTAATACAAAGTTTGAGTTTTATATTGCACCAAAGACATTCAAATATAACTAGCTATAGACGGGAAAGGCCAAGAAACTGACAATTCCAAAACCTGTTACAAATTAGTAACAAGTCGATCAGTCCAGAGCGATACGTCCGTCGCCTTGTCAGGTCGCATTCATATAACACAAAGACATTTAAATATTTCCGAGCTATAGACGGGTCATGACGAAGAAAATCGTAATCCAAAACTTATTACTACTTAGTAACAATTCGTTCTGTCTAGTGTCATCTTTGTCATACGCCCGCTTGTCAGGTCGCATTCGTGTGTCAAAATCGAAAATATTCCGGATGAAAATTATTGTATGACAATATTCCCAATGTCCTCTCTATATTTGTTTTAAATCTCTTTGTATTGCACCCATCACCTAAAAACAAAGAGGAAATTGTTCATATGTTGCTGCTTGTAGTAAATATACGTGCTTGCTAACGCCTTCGCCAACGTTGAGGTCAGAAATTAACAAAAGGGAACTTAGACTGGGATAAAAAGTCCGTTTTTGTCTCTCGATTTTCTATCCGCAATAGATGTCCTGCACCCTGGAGAGAGCGGAGGGGTCTGACAGATTTGTACTCACTAAAACTACCCCGGTGTTCCCTCGCACACGTCGGGGGTAGTTCCGCTGCCCCGGACTGGTGCCTGGATAAAAAGTCCTCAATCAAGTTCAGTCAAGCCAAATTCTTCGATATCTGTTTTCCTTTGGGGTGTCAAAAGCTAACAGACGGACAGAGTTACTTATACATTCATAATATTAGTAGAAATTCCTGTAATTTCTAGGTTTCAAGATAGAATTAGGCTGTTATTTCTTTGCGAGTGATATAAATCTGTGTAATGCTTAATACCATTCGTCGTTCTATATTCATTTCCTTTGCTTTTAGTCTACGATTTATTTATTTGTTTATGTTTGCTAACACAACAAAGGAAAACTAATGTTCAGCTAATATGAAAGGCAAGTGCTAAGAAAATCTTAATTTCTTAAGTTTTTTTTTTCATATGATCGGTTATCTGACGTAACCACTTACTGCGATCCTTACAGTCTGGTTACTTCGCCTGTGAGAGCTTAATCTAACATAAAAGAAAACAAAATTATCTATATATCTATACATAAATAAATAATATTGAAGAATCTATTTCTAGTTTAAAAATAACAGCGTTTTACTGAATGCATATGAAAGTATATTATACGGTACTTCATTTTTGTTTTTTATGTTTGCCTGTCTGTCTGTTTGTTCCGGCAAATCTCCGAAATAGTTGGGCCGATTTTGACGGAGCTTTTAATGGCAGATAGTTATAAGGAGCTACTGAGGCAATTTTAATTTTAGAAAAAAAGATTAGGTTTATGTGCAAAAAAAAAAACCATTGAAATTATTAACAAAATCCGATAGAAATAGGGAACTAATATTTTTAAAATAATTTCACGCGAATGAAGGTCGCGAGGCACAGCCAGTTTAAAATAAAAAGACAAGACGGTAGAATTTTTATCGAAAATTTGAAACATTGAAAATACATAACTATTTCTAAAAGCATGAGCTTCAAAGTAAATCTGTACAAATGAGATCCAGCAGAAGATAGATACATCCGATTTTAAGAGACACAGGGTGTTCCAAAAGAACTAGCGTCCGCACTTGGCAATGCGGTCAAAGCTCGTGCGTGAATAATAAACGACCCTGTGTATACGGACGGAATAATAAGCAGTCACGATATATTTATAATTTTTAGTTAAAGAAAAAACTTAAAATTGAGGAACTGTGTGAAATTTTATAAGATTGTAAAACAAAGATTTCTTATGACATCATTCGTAGAATTTAATAATTATAATGTTTTTCCATGTATCCTTGGTATTTTTATACGCAAAAAAAAACAATAAGGCACATATACGATTATTCTATTATTATATGTCACACATATACTATTAACCGTTGACTTACGTACAAGGAGTGCTGCTCCTCAGACAAATTAATTTTTGCAATAGAGTTTTGTAATTTTTAAGATTCCTATTACGTACCGAGTTTCCTTCGTACCTCGGAAAGCACGTTTAGCTGTTGGTCCCGGCTGTTATTTGTAGATGTTTGAATGTCGTTACAGGTAGTCAGTAGCCCGAAAGTCTGACAACCAGTCTTTCCAAGGGGTAACGTATTACCCAGTACTAACCGGGTTTTGGAGGTCAAATAGGCAGTCGCTCCATGAAAAATTCCAGTATCCAGCTGCATCCGGTTAGACTGGAAGCCGACCCCAACATGTTGGGAAAAGCCCAGGCAGGCATATTGCGTGTCTAAAAGCTGTGTATTTAGATTTTTGCAAAATAAAGAACTATTTCAATACATCACCATATTATTAAACCAAAAGCTAATCTCCCAAAATACTTCCTGACATTTGTAAGTACGACTGTAATCTAAAGAATCCAAGACTAAGAAAAAGACTCCCAATCTCTTTTAATCCCATTTCAGCCAATCAGCGAAATTGCTTTCACGTTATTTATTTTAATTACCTTACTGATTGCCGATCTCGGATTAAAAAGAGAAATATGGCGGATACCAGCTGCTTTGGGATTCTATTCGTGTTTCTAGAATCGATTAAGGGTAATGGTGTAACAACTCTTCAGCAATGCGACACTTTTAGTACTATCTTCAGCACCTAATGTGGGTCTGACTACAGATTTAAGTCTTAGGTTTAGAATTTTTGGTGGTTATCGTAACGATCTCTTTTTGTTTTTAACCTTGCCTGATATTACAAATTTCTCCTGTATCGCGGGTTCGTTTACAAAAAGGACCGTGGGCAAAATACGCCCACGTCCGCCATAGCTTAGACTACTTTTATTAGGAAGCTATCACAGCCATGTTTCTCTGTGCCAAAGTGCATCAAATTCTGTCCCAGAGTCCTCTTTTTATTTCAAGTCGAAACTTACATATCATTATTGAAACAAACCTATATATACCTATACTCACATACACAAACAACCAGAACCGGAATAACTATCTGTAGACTATATTTGTTCCGTGCGGGAATCGAACCCGCGACCGCCAACCGTGCCATTTTGGATGGATACATATGATTATGTATCATAATGACCATTAATCATATTAAAGTCAAAGCACTAGCAGTGATAGCCTAGGGGTGTGACCGTCGGACGGCCAAGTCACGAGTTTGAACCCAAGACACGTTCCTCTGATTTTTCAAATGCATGTGCGTATTGTATAATTATCATTTGCTTCGAAAGAAAACATCGTAAGGAAACCAAACCAGCATGCCTGAGAGATATTTCTCGACGGCATGTAGAGATAAGTCAGAGGCCTATAGGCGGTATAAGGTTAGGCACTAACCACAAGAAAAGAAAAAACTGAGGACTCGGCTCTGAACATGGACACCTCCAAACTATGGTATGGTATGGTATGGTATAGCGGGCTGGTTTCCGCAACTCCACGTCAAAGCGCGTATTTTGCGTGCGGGTGGGAGATCTATTCGATCCACCCCAACTCCCCGAGAAAGCCCAGCAGCGCCTTGGTGTTGCTGACGATCTCGCGGAGAGTACCTGGGTTACCGAAGTACTTTGCCCTGTATGTTGCAACCACTGGGCAGTGAATAAGCACGTGGGCTGCTGTCTCGTCTTCCTCCATGCAGGCTCGGCACAGGGGGCTGTCTGTGACTCCTATGACAGAGAGGTGTTTATTAAAAGAGCCGTGTCCAGTGATGGCGGCTGTGAGTGTGCGCAGCTGTAGCTTGGTTAGCCGAAGCACCCGTTTGGTGAGGCGGCCGTCGATGGTAGGAAGTGCTTCCTTGGCCTGCCTGCACTCACCATGGTCCAGCCACAGCTTGTGGTGTTGTTCACTAGTTCGATTCCTTACCAGTGTGCGTAGGTACCCGAAGGGGAGTGGCACGATGGGTTCGGGTCCCACTGGTGCCATACTCGATCCCCTTCTAGCGAGTTCGTCCGCTGCATCATTGCCTCGGGAATCGCTGTGTCCTTTGATCCATTGGATGGTTATATTATTGAGATTACCAACCTGGTTCAGGCGTTGGTGGCACTCGTGTATTAACCCAGAGTTGACTGTGTGGTTGCTTAGTGCTAGCAGTACAGCCAAGCTGTCTGAGAGTATGCGAATGGAGTGATCCACAACCTTCCTGGCTAAGATGGCTGATGCCGCCAGAGAAATGCCCATGCATTCTGCCTGAAATACCGTGTTGTGGGCCCCCAGAGGTGTGGCTATGTGGATGTTGAGATCCTCTGAGAAGACTCCGGCTCCAGTGCCAGTACCTGTTTTGGATCCGTCCGTGAAGATCCGAAGTTCTGTAGGGCTTAATCCCTCGCAGCGGTGGTCTTCGTGGAGTTGGATTTTGTATTTTTTGTCGAATACGAACTGTTTGGGTATCCGATCGTTTATGGCTTTTGCTAGGGGGAATTCATTGTAGAATCCCTCCAGTGCCGCGGTGTGTTGTGTTTCCTTCTTACCCCAGAGTTGAAGTGTTTTAAGGCGCACTGCCGTCATCGTCGCTTCCTGCTGTATGAACAGATGAAGCGGTGGAAGCCCCAGCATGGCTTCGAGAGCTGCAGTCGGAGTAGTCCTCATGCAGCCTGTGGTCGCCATGCAGGCAAGCCTCTGCATGCGTTGCAGTTTGATGGAGGCTGTAGCTAGTTTGGTGCGGGGCCACCAGACCACTGCCCCGTAGGTGATCATGGGCCGGATCACCGCGCAGTATAACCAAAGTATTATTTTAGGGGATAGGCCCCACTTCTTACCTATCATCCTCCTGCATTGCCAAAAGGTGATGCAGGCCCTGTTTATTTTGTTGTCTAGATGACTGCTCCAGTTTAACTTACTATCCAGGATGACTCCCAGGTATTTGACCTCGTCGGCTAACTGGAGTTCTGTGTCGAAGAGTTTGGGTAGGCGATAGGGGCCTAGTGTTCGTTTTTGGGTAAACATGACTAGTTCAGTTTTCGTGGGGTTCACTGAGAGGTCAAATTCTCTGCACCACCGTTCAACAATGCGTAGCGCCTGTTGGGTGAGGTCGCAGATTGTCCCCGTCACTTTCCCCGAAATGAGGATGGCGAGGTCGTCGGCATACCCTATTGTGTAGAAATGGTTCGCATTGAGTTTAGTGATGAGATCATTTATCACCAGATTCCAGAGGAGGGGGGATAATACACCTCCTTGGGGGCAGCCTCTGGCTATCAAGGCCATCTGCTGTTCCTCTGCAAGACGAACCACTCGTTTGCTTAACATATTAGTAATCCAGTCAATCAGTACCTGTTCTGCTCCGTGTCGAGAGAGGGCGGTGCTAATGCTGGAGAAGTTTGTTTTATCGAAGGCCCCTTCGATGTCTATGAACGTGCCCAGGCAGGTGCCCTTCTGATGTATCGCTTCTTCTATCCGTCCGACCACTAGATGGAGAGCGGATTCAGTGGACTTACCCGAGCTGTATGCATGCTGGTTAACATGTAGTGGTATCGTTTTTAGAACGCCATCCCTCAGCTCTCTCTCGCAGATTCTCTCCATGGTTTTAAGGAGGAAGGAGGTCAAGCTAATCGGTCGATGGGATTTGGCGTTGGTATAATCACTCTTACCTGGCTTAGGAATGAATATAACTTTCACTTCCCTCCATCCTTTTGGAACGTATCTAAAGGCCAGGGACGCTCTCATGATTGGTACCAGTCTGCTGGCGACTGAGGCCCCACCCCACTGCAATAAGGCGGGAAAGACCCCATCCGGTCCGGCAGCCTTGAAAGGATGGAAGCACCGGATCGCCCACTGGAGTTTCTCCAGTGTTATCACTTTGTGTGCGTAGCGCCAGTCGTTTTCTGAAGGTGTTTGAGTTACCTCTGTCCAGTCAGTAGTCTGTGCGAAAGCGCAACCTGGGAAGTGAGTTTCAATAAGGACGCGCATCGCCTCTTCTGGTGAAGTGGTAAGTGTGTTGTCGGGTTTACGGAGTACAGCGGGCCCAGTTGGGCTCTGTTGTGCCAGTATTTTCCTTACCCTGTTTGCTTGTTGGCAGGATTCGATGTTGCCACAGTATTTACGCCATCCGGTGGAGCTCCTGAATCTGATGCATTTTTTGTAGCTGGATTTGGCCGCGTAATATACGTCCCAATCCTTGTCATCACAGGTGTTCATGGCTCTGTTTAGTGCTGCCCTTACCTTCCCGCGCTTGCGTTCCAGATCCGCCCCCCACCATGGTTGCTTTCCTGGTGTTCTGGGTGGAATGGATTCCGGGCAGGATGATTGGTAGCTGTCTAGCATTGTTTTCGTGAGATGACTTACACGCTCGTCGATCTGCGGCGTGTCCACGTAGGTCATCCAGTAGTTTGTTGGCGCAAGCTTGGTTTCAAGGGTGCGTGTGTAGGCAGCACGGTCAGTGTTGCGCGGGTTGCGCCGTGGCAGTATTGGTGTCACACAGACCTTTATGTCGAAACGGATCCACCTGTGGTCCGAGCAGGAGGCCTCCTTAGAGACCTGCCAGCCGGTGGTGATGGCCGCTGCACCCTCCGATGCCAGAGTGAGGTCTATGATTGTTTGACTCCGTCTGTTGACGAAGGTTGGTTCAGAACCTGTGTTTAGTAGGGTTAAGTTAGTTGTAAACAAGTAATCTACTAAAGCCTTACCCCTTGCGTTTTGCGTGTCCATGCCCCACAGAGGATGGTGGGCGTTTGCGTCGGCGCCTATGACAACCTCCAACCCTGTGCTCTCGCAATATGTCACGAGGCGGGTGAGGTCATGCGGGGGCGGCTCCTCTGCCTCGGGCATGTAAGCGGAGACGAAGACCACACCTTCTTCTGTATCCCCACGCTGTATCAATAGCCTGGCTGCAGAGATATCTCTGCAACAGAATTCTGTTAGTGGCTGTGTTTTTATGTTACGTGTAGTGTAAATACACGATCTTGGTTTGTCGTGATCTGTACTAACTAGGAGCTTACCTCCAAGATTGGAGAGACCTTGTATGCGGCCTGCCCTGATCCACGGCTCCTGGATCAGAGCAATGGCTGTGTGTTGAACCTCCAGCCACTTCCGCAGCTGAGCCGTCGCGGTTTGGCTGTGGTGGAGGTTGGCCTGAAGGACTTTACAGGGTGACGAAGGGGACGCCATCACTGGTCGCTCCTTCCTCGTCACCCTCCAGCCGCAGCCCGGCAAATAGGTCACCTGCGTCGAAACCGTCCCCCTCATGTTCGGAGGCCGAGGACAGAGTGTCGTCGGCGAGCTCCTCACCCGGGAGGACGGTGTCCACGCCTGCGACGGTAGGGGCGGCCGGCGCTGCTGCTGCAGGCACAACCGCGGACGTTGCCACGGCGTTTGTTGCGGGGGGAGTTGCCTCCACCACCAGAGTTTCGGCGCTGGTTGCAGCGGCCGGATATCCCTGAGGGACGTCGACAAATATGCCGTTCGGACCCTGGAATCTCACGTACACCGTCCCCACACCAAATGAGAGACGGCGCTCGGCCTTCATCAGGGTCGGAATTTGGTCCTCAGGGACCCCGACCACCACATACCAGGCGTCTGCCTGTTTGTTTGCCCCCAGCAATACCCATCCCTTGATGTCTACCCAGGGGTTCTGATAACACAGAGCACGCCCAATGTTGGACGGCTCCGCGAAGATTCCCTGCTCATCAGGGATGAGTATCCCGCATCTTACCCTGCGCTGGATCTCCGCCTGTCTCCTGACCACTAGCGAGGTGCTAGTGGTGGGAGCCAGTTCGGAAACCAGCGTCCTGAGCCACGCTAGGGTGTGGTTGCTGCCGCACCACAGTTTGAGGACCCCGCCACTGAACACCGGCTTCGCTCTGAAGGTCGGTGCAGGTGAGTCGTGTGTGGGAGAAGTGGCCTCGGCGACTATCTTCCTCTGGATAGCCGCGAGGACCTCGTTCGACGCCTCCCTACTGATGAACCCCGTGCGGTTGCAGGTGACTGCAACGTCGAGGTCGGATCCAGCAGTTTGGGCGTAACTACGGTTAGCGTCCCGCTTGGACTTATCAAGACGCGGCCGCTTGCGCTCCCCACGAGGTGAAGAAGTCTCATTGAGAGCCCGCTTGGCCGCGGCCTGATCCCTCCGAACGTATCGCTGCGTAGAGTTTTGGGCTGGTCCCTTCGCGCCGCTGGTTGCTGGTTGGCTTGGACCTGGTCGGCTGTTGCCGGCCTCGGCCTGCGCCCTCCTGCCTGCGGAGAAGTTGACATTACCGCTGATCGGTTTAACCCGACCCGCGGCATTAGCCTGTGTGTTCTGTGGTGCCTTACCCTTCCACTGTGCTAGAAGCCGCTGCTTTTTGGACGGCCTGTTCTTCCTCTTCGTCTTGACAGGCGGAGGGGCCGGAGCAGCTCGTGCTGACGAGTCAGCGCGGTGGCGTTGTGTACCCGAGGTGTTTTCCTCCTTCCTGCCTTTGTGCCTGCTCCTCTGCACCTGCCAGGCGAGCGCAAACGCATCACCTGCGGTGCTGATCGCCTCCGGTTGACCGGTGACGGCCAACGGGGGGGGAGCGGCTTGAGTTGCAATGGGCGGAGGGGGATGTATGAGGGGAGCCCGACCACCGGAGTGAACCGATACGGGGGGCTCTGCGCCTGAAAGAGAGGAAGGAGCGGTACTGGTCCCAAGCAGCGCCGGTGTCCTCCGTTTATTACGGGACTTCGTTTTGGTCTTGGCTGTGGTTCTCGCCTCAGCCAGACCGGTACCCGCACTGGAGCTTGCTGCGTTAGCAGCGGAGCATCCGGGGGCTAGAGAGGTGTTGTTAGCACCCCTCTTGGGAGTTTCTTTGGCTTTCGCCTCCACTCCGGTGTGTGTGTGTGCAGTGTGCGTGTATGTGTGTGTGGGGGGTGTATGAGTGTGTGTGGTTGTTGTGTGCGTGTGAGGTGTGTGCGTGTGTGGTGTGTGTGTGTGTGTGGTGTCAGTTGGGCTAGTTTTGTCCATAACTGTGTTAGAAGTAATTCATCTCTCCGGCTTCCCACCCTCCGTGGAGCCCGCACCTGGGAACGTCTCGCTACAAACTAGCTCGAACGTTAGGACTACCATCGAGATATAGGGACGTGAGGCTGGCTTACAGTGCGACATCGGGTGCTTGATCGGGTTGGCATAGGGGACTAAAGCCCGTCCCTTCTGAACTGATCAACCCTCACTTACACCGTCAGCATGACTTTCACCCACCGCTTCGGCCATCCAAGGACAACCTCCGCGGACCTCCCGCCCCTCGCCGTGGCCCTCTAACGGGACACTGTGGCCATTTCCCTACCCCTGGCTATTGGGTAGGGCCACCGTTTCGCTTGAAATCCAGACCAAAGAGGGCGTGTTGCGTCACGGACGCATTAACACCAGCGCCGCTCGGCTCAACCCTCCAGGACTCCTTCATCCCCGCTTACGGCGCTCGACTGCGCAGGTCCTAGCGCAGGTGACAAGATTTCCTACTCGGCGTCAGCTGAGTTTAGTGACAGCCGAGCCCACAACCACTCAGTCACGGAGGGTCATGGTTAGGTCGAAAGGCGCCTGGTGGTTTCTGTTGCGTCTATTTCGTAAGGAATTAGACCAATAACAGGGCGGCAACCACGTGAAGGTAGGCCCACCAGACTTGCCTTGAGGATCTACACGACTGCAGCGCTCCCCCTCAAGACCTCGCCACCTTACCACCTCTGAGGGAAGCAGTAAGGTAGGCCTGCATCTATACTACCAAGCGAAGCGTAAGCAAAGCATGTCGTTGTGCAACCGCAAAAGCATAAATACAAGCCAGCCCCCACCTCCAAACTAATGCCGCGTCGGCAATTTGACCGTATGGTTTGATTGCTCGTGAAAATTATACAAATGAATAAAAGTAAAAATATAAATAAAGTACAAATGAATAAGAGACTAATGTGTTATTGTTCACACATAAAACACTGAAGAAGTATATTATTTCGACATACGCCTTTACCAAGTGTATATCCACCGTTACAGAGGCAGACAGACACACACAGAGTTAAAAAATTGCTACACAAACGTTAAAGTTTTTATTTAAATCTTGGGATCCTAAAGAAAAATAAAGCTACTCTATTCCCGTGGGTGTCATGAGATGTCATAACGGCTACGATTCATACTCCGATACATGCGGGAGACTGTTGTTAATATTCATATTCACGATATAAGTGCGACAAACTTGGCGTAAGATCATAACATTGTGCTATTTTGGCCAGACAAAACAAAGACTACATTTACATAATAATATCGTAACATAACATCACGCCTGAAATCCTCCAAGGGTTAAGCAGAGGTGTGCCTGATGGTACACCCACATTTCCCCAGTTAATGTGGGTAAGCCTATTGCCAACAACCAGGCACAAATCCAGTCTCACAGAGAAATTCCTAATGGGAAAACCTAATAACATCTGGCCTGACCTGGGAATCGAACCCAGGCTCTCATTCACTTAGGTAGCGCTTGCGACCATTAGACTGTCGGGGCAGTCTGTATAAAGTGTTCATATTCTCGATATAAGTGTGACTAACTTGGCGTAAGATTAACATTTTGCTAGTTTAGCCAGACAAAACATAGATTACATTTATATAATAATGTTACGTACGGGAAAACATGGCCTGAAGGCATGAGTGTAAAGGACTGGATAGATTTTACGTGTAACTTTTGGAGTGGCCTGAAGTGTATCGGCTTTTTTTGTTTTTAACCCTATTCTTGGCAAAAAATAAAAATAGATATTATCAATTAATTTTCAAATATGATGTTAATTATGAACCTAGTCTTTAGAGAAAAATATATAAAAAAATCGCGTATAACCAGATAATGAGATCCTACATGTATCTTTGAAGATACATTGCCAGCTTAGCAATAAACTTTGACCTTACGTGTAAGTGTCTTTCAGGATACGTCGCCAGGTTTGAGGAAATAAAATACACAACATTTTCTTAATAAGATATGTATAAAATTTGCATGTAGGAACAATTATAGTTGCAAAACCAAAATCAAATTACAGATGAATTAAAATAAAAAGAAAAAAAATTAAGTTATCGAAACATTTGCGGCGTACTAAGCTTAAATAATTACGTATCAGTGTGAAATTTTACAAAACAATTTCTTTCTGGCTTAAAAAAATAAGCGTATTAAGCTTAAAAAATAGACCCGTGACAGGCACTTTTGCATAGTCAAAAATAAGTTACCTACAGTCCCGCCACAGGCATAATAACTGTGAATGGGCTGTTGTTGTCCATTCGAAAATAGTAGATCTCATGGAGAAGAATGGGAAGAAACGCCATGGACACTCTTTTCAAATCAAGATATATATATTACATAGTCCTGGGTACAATATCGTTGCTTCTATATGTGAGCACAATGTAGAGATAAGATAATAAAACAAAACCACAGTCAAAACCGTAAAGATTAGGATAAGCCCTACTAACCATAATAGAAAGTCTACATGGTACTCACACTTACAAAAACTCAAATAATGCTTCTAACTTATATAAAACAATGGTAATCAAAGTAACTAAGTTTCCAAACGAAAAGAAAAACAAATGATGAAATAACTAAAGAACTAAAGGGGGAGCATCTCTTCCAAACATTAAAATTTTAGTATGTGAGCCCAAGTGGCAGTGGAGCAGGACCAGCATTGAGCCAAGCATTTTTATCTACGATATAGTATTTTTAATAGCTACGAAACATTTTATGTCTTCTTTATTTAAATTTAAGGGTTTTCCTTTTTGTTGCACATAATACAAGTTAGATTGCTCGGTAATGTAATCAAAAATATCGTCTGTAAAATACTCGTAAGAGCTTTTGGCTATTTCAAATTACGGATAATTTTTATCTGAGATCTGGGCAAAATGTTTGAATTTATTTTTAGTCCACTGAAAATTTAGAGGCTTCAGAAAAATACGTCGGGGTGTGACTATTCTTGTAGTCCTTCCGGATGTTGTAGGTCTTCTTGGTCGACAGTTAGAAGCAATTAATGGAGATGGAGGCAAAGAAAGTGCTGATCGAGAGCCATTTTGCGTCAATGAAAATGGTAGTCGAGCTGGAAGCGGCTGAGGTGAAGGCAGCACAGGCGAAGGCAGCAAAGGAGACTGAGTAATAGCGTCTTGTACGTCTACTATTTCTTCATCAGATAGCAAATTCAAGTTTTCTATAGAAGAAGGCAAAGATAGCGCAGGTGAAGAATCGGAGTCAGTCACATGGTTATGGACATAACTCAAGCCAATTGAAATCTGTTGAAGTTCATTTTCGGATTAAGATTTATCATCGTCATCAATTTTTTTTAGATGGTTTTGGTACAGAGCATAAATTCTTTTTGCTCTGGAAAAAGATGGTTGCGTCCCTCCGCGAAAAAAAAGCCCTCATGCCAATCATACCATGCCCTATCCCCAAAAAACAGTTAAAAAAATATACTAACGAAATCTTAGAGCACTTGGCAATGCATCCTATAAGATACGTTAACTTTATACAAAGAATCTTAGTACACCTAGCAACGTATCCTGTAGGATACATTCACTTTATTTGTTAGTTTGCGAAGCCAAGCGTAATTATTTCTCCTATTAAATTACTTTCCATCATAAGTACAAACATATGAAATATTATAACACCAATTCCGCATGCAATTTTAAAAGAAAAACTATTTTAAAAAAAGAATCTTACCTTCTTGCGCGGAATTGCACTCAACCGGTTCGACATTTTGACAAGTTTTGAAAAAGTAGTTGACGTATACTGTCATTGTGGCACTAATATGTGTTCAGAAACGTATACTTTAAAGAAAAATAAGTTAACGTTCCGTTTTACATGCATTATTAAAGAGATATATATATTTTTTAAATGATGTGTCTTACAAGATACGTTGTCAAGAAAAGGGTTAATGTCCATTCACAGTCAGTGTGCATTAAAATTTCAAAGCGTTTTTTCATAACACACTTTTGAGGTTTTCTCTTAAAATTGGCTATTTGGGGACCGTTTTTTATAGCGGCACAAAGAAAGGATTCAATGAAAATTGCCCGTATGATCAAAGTTGGGGATAGCAGAGATGTAGAAACGAAGGATGTATATATATGTATGATGTATAAAGGGTGTAAAAAGACCCTTAACGAAGCCGAAAGATGTTCTTGATGACTTGTTCTCCCCGTCATTGCGATCATTTTTTTGTTCTAGACCATACCTGGGACCTTCTAGTTACGGAGATATTGGGGGTCAGAGTTCCAACTTTTTCACAAGTTTTTTTTTAAATATGTTTCTAATGTAAGATTTTTACTTTAAATACCTCCACGACCCCCGTACTATTCAACCCATCCATTAGCATAATGTTTTGAGTGCGTTACATTGAGTTTTACCGTAAAACGTGATTTTTCACCCAAAAAAAAAGTCGTTTCCCAGCAATAATTTTTGCGTAAAGTTACTTAGTTTGATGTACAGAATGCTTGGTTGACGGCTTCGTTAAGGGTCTGTTTACACCCTGTATACTATATGACTAGAAAGGTGATTATGCTGAGATGGAGAAGAATGGAAGAAGAAGACACGCTGCGTAGACTTCAAATAAATTGGGATAAGGGCAGGAGAATGATGATGATGGTGATAGCAGGTTGAAGACCCCCCCAATAACTTCAGTTTATCCGTGATCATGGTGCTTGCAACAGCGCCGAAATATCGGGAACTCAAACCAACCAGTAAAAATGTTAGTGACCAAGACAGTTTAAAAACTTATAAGTAGGTTGATGTTAGTAACAAATAAGAAATACTTTACTTGCCTTTTAGGCTTGAATTTCTTTTATTTGTAAAGGATTCAAACTCAAACTCAAACTCAAAGCATTTATTTCAAATAGACCCGTGACAGGCACTTTTGCATAGTCAAAAATAAGCTACCTACAATCCCGCCACAGGCATAATAACTGTGAATGGACTGTAGTTGCCCATTCGAAAATAGTAGATCTCATGGAGAAGAATGGGCAAGAAACTCCATGGACACTCTTTTCAAATCAAGTTATATATTACATAGTCCTGGGTACAATATTGTTGCTTCTATATGTGAGCACAGTGTAGAGATAGGAAAATAAAACAAAACTACAGTTAAAACCATAAAGATTAGGATAAGCCCTACTAACCATAATAGAAAGTCTACATGGTACTCACACTTACAAAAACTCAAATAATGCTTCTAATTTATATAAAACAATGGTTATCAAAGTAACAAAGTTTCCAAACGAGAAAAAAAAAGAAATGATGAAAGAACTAAAGGGGGAGCATCTCTTCCAAACATTAAAATCTTAGTATGTGGCAGTGGAGCAGGACCAGCATTGAGCCAAGCATTTTTATCTACGATATACTCTTCCAACTTATAATATGCTCGCTTACATAGTGTTTGTTTTATGCATGTTTTAAATTTCTTCTCATTAAGTTGTAAAATGTCAAGTGGTATTTTATTGTAACATTTTACACAGTACCCCATAAAAGATGTGCGGACTTTTGACAATCTGAAACGTGGCTGATTAAGACTAAATTATACATAGTATTCTTCCTTGCGTGCTTCTTCCTTGCTTGCTTTTCCCGTACAAATGTGTTAATCCCTTTATAGTTAATAACCCACGACGTCACACTTATAGGTACTTTCTACCTTCCCGGAACCCTAATATCAGAAATTGGACTTTAATTGCTATTAATTAAAACTAAAATTTGACTTCACACTTTCTTGCTGAAACTTTGGTTAAAATAAGAGTTTATTACGTTTTAGATATTTGGAAGTTAATTTCGGTTTTGTGACCTAATTTAAGTTATTTTCTCTTTAATAATTCAGTTTTGTTCAGTGGATTTTGTGCTTCTATGGTAGGAGTGAGATTAGGTCTAACATTGTTTCGGTCTGGTTTTGGTTTTGAGATGGAAATAAGAAAGAAAAATAATTAGAATAACCTTAAATTGATTTAATTTCCATATTTTTTTGTTCAGCCTAACTGTGTATTGTTAGAACATGAACCTATCATAGTTAATTTGTAGTGAAAGTTTTCTTTTATATGAGCATTTAAGAAACAGTAATATAGAACTTTATCTCCATTGGACTTTAGCTCTATACACGGTGTAAGTTTGTTGTGTTGGGAACCAGAGACCTTAAAACGAATGCGCTTTTTTAATCGGAGATACAAATTATCCTATAGCATTTTAGTTTAATTGTTTGCAACAAGCATAATCAGTATCTTCCATAGATATGAAGAGATTCCTAAAATAATGAAAATAATGTATGTGAAACTAGTATTTTTAATAAGAAAATGGACGTATTTTCGTTACGTTACCCCGTGACATAGTGCTAGTTCCTCAGTTTTCTTACTAAAATCCGTAATGCTCACTACAACCCGTGACATAACGATAGCAGATTAGCTCAGCATTACCGATAGCAGAGCGTTAGTGATAGCGAAGCGTCAGCGATAGCAAAGCGCTAACGATAGCAAAGCGCTACCGATAGTTGGCTGTCTTATCACGTTTCCTTGATATTAAGGCTATCTTCAGTACTAGTAGTTTTCTTAACGTCATTTGCAAGCAGGTCTTTTCAGAGTAGTAGCGGGAAAAATACAGTTTATGCTACATTTATTATAATTAGAAAGCTGCCCTTAATCAAGATGCCCTTATCATCAACTGCCTACCCTTTACCCAACTATGTTAGGGTCAGCTTGCAGTCTAACCGGATGCAGCTGAATACCAGTGTTTTACATGAAACGACTGCTTATCTGACCTCCACAACCCGGTTAGCACTGGGTAATGCGATACCCCTTGGCAAGACTGGTGGTCAGACTTTCGGGCCACTGACTGACTACCTGTAACGACTGACAAAGATGCACAAATGACAGCCGGGACCAACGGCTTAACGTACTTTCCAAGGCACGGAGGAAACTTGGTATGTAGTGGGTGATGAGTAATGCGTTACCCCTTGGTGAGGCTGGTTGTCAGACTTTGGTGCCACTGACTACCTGACTACTACCACTAGTGCAGGTTTTATTATTATACACCCTATTTTTAAGGCATTAGAATATACATTATACCTACCTACATCTCTTAATATACCAAAAACTTTACCAACTTCAGCAACAGTTTCAAAATTCCACTTGGAAAGTTTTGTAGATACTTTATCATACCACTTATATCTTTTATCAAATTATAATCAAGCCATATATCTTTTAAAACGAGCTTTAATAACCTTTATTAGTTCTAGTTGAACAATTTTGGTTTAATTTATGACTAATTAGAGAGCCGTTCATTTAACTTTGTAATAAATTCTAATATGTTTTAGAAGATAAGCCAGATAGAGGGAGATTTGAGTTATTATTTTTCTTTAGTTGGTCTCATACATAAATGTGGGAATGCAAGGTTAGTTATGTGGCAACACTGATTGAATTAGGGAATGTAAGATGATGGAGTGACAACACGGTGTAAAAGACGGATGATGATTGTGAAAACATGACGTTTGATCTGTTGTAAAAAATATTGAAGATTAATTATAAGAAATAAAGTTTGCTCGCCCCGTTTTATTTCGGAAATCCCACAATACACACTACATAAATGTCGTTCATTGTTACTTAATACCAGTGCAGTGCATTGCTACTTCCTAAATTGAGTTCGCGATTTAGTTTTTAGTTTAAATAAAAATGTGCTTTTTGAAAAACGTTTTTGAAAGCACTTTTATATTTACTAATTTTCACTAGGATACTAATTAACACTATTACAGAGCTCGTTGCTAAATAATAACAGCCGCATGGGTCTATCTCCAAGGTTAAGTAGCACTTAACAAGGTCGATCTGTAGATGGGGGACCATCAATTACATAATGATATAGTTTCTTCCGTGCCTCGGAAAGCACTTTAAGCCGTTGGTCTCGGCTGTCATTAATTTTTTAGATCTTTGGCAGCCGTTACAGTTAGTGGCCAGAAAATCTGACAACCAGTCTTACCAAGGGGTATCGCTTTACCCAGTTAGTAAACTGGGTTGTGGAGGTCAGATAGGGGATCAGGCCATGTAAAATACTGGTATTCAGCTGCATCCGGTTAGATTGAAAGCCGACACAGTTGAGAAAAGGCTAGGCAGTTGATGAATTTACACTTCCATAAACTTGATATTTCCAGATTCATATTTTGAACAGTGTCTATTATTGTGAAAGTCTATTAGTCCATGACAATATCTTTGCTTTTTTTGTATAATATAAGTGTTTACATATTTTTGTATAAAAATAAATTTTCACTAGAACACATGAAAGGTTTTTGCCCAGAAAAATAAGACGGGAAGATAAGAAGAAAACGAGCTAAAGCTTTGAGTTACATTATAGTTAAAAGTTATTTTACGTATTGTATGTGTTTGTTTACCAAGTTATAATAACTTAGATGTTACTTTTTTATCTTTTTTGTCTTGCTTCGTTACAAACTTTGAGACAAGAACGTCTGTCGTAAGACATCCTAGTTTTTATTAAAAATAAAGTTCGTTGCATACAATGGCGGATATATATTTAAGTTTAATCAATATTATTTATCACTAGCTTTCGTCCACGTGAAATTATTATAAAATATTACTTCCCTATCTGTATCGGTTTTTGTTAACAATTTCAAAGGTTTTAATTTCTTTGCACGGAACCCTAATATTAAAAAAAAAATAAAAGTAAGTAAACTTACTTTCTATAACATGAGCTGTATGCCAATAAAAGTCCCGTCAAAATTGGTCCAGCCGTTTCGGAGATTAGCCGGAACAAACACACAGACAAACAGACAGAGAGACAAAAATTAAAAAAAAATGTTTTTTTTTGGTGTTATAAGTAGCGTATATAATTTCTTGCTTTCAGTAAAAAGCTGATATTATGAAATTACATACCAACACTTCAATTTTACTTATTTAGATTTTGTTTTTTTAGTCAATTTACAAAACTTTATAACAAACGAGTTAATAGTGAGTCACGGGCACCCCGTCCTTGTCTAGTTTTTAACCTAAATTTGATCTATGACTTAAAAAAAAGAAATGATACCCAAAAAATACTTCTTACTAGACCTTGTGGATTCGATTTGTTAACTTTTCTATCTTATTTTACGTCTTTGTGTATTAAGCAACCACTTGTTGTCGGGCCTTAAGTACTAACGCTGTAACATAATATCATTGTAAAACCAAATAATTTTAAAAGAGTTACCATGGAGTTTCTTGCCGGTTCTTCTCCTTAAGAAACGACCAACCCGAACCGTGTACATTTTCTAGAGGTTTTTTAAGTGCCCTTGTAGGCCTATGTAAAATCTAATATTTTGATTTTTGATTGACTTCCGCACTGCTTTATATTCTTTAGCTACATAACTTTTACATTAAGGTTAACTTTAGGGAATGCCTTTTATCATTTAGTCCGTATATTTTATACACGCATAAAGCCAAGTTGAATCTATTTATGAGCTACGAACCATTTTAATATTTATGATTAAAACTGACTTTAAGAGCCTCGAGATAAAACTAATTGGTACAATTAAAGTAAGACGGAAGCTGAGACGTATTATCTGCCTGCGTTCACTTAGCGCAGCAATTTGCATTTGCAAAGTGAAAATTGCACCACTGAGTGCACTCTTGTTACTGAAGAAAATCTAAATTAAAGTTTTAATGTCAGTTCACTTCTGTTTCTACGGTCTTTTTCTTCTAGCTTTACTCTGGACTCAGAATTTACAAAATATTAGGGGTTAAAGTATGGAATACCCGATTTGTATGGACGATTTTGTGAAAAGTGATTTTTCCATACAAACGTTTTTTTTTCTTGGAAACCTCTGAACCGATTATGTATGATGCAATTGCAAACTATAGTTAGAGTGAAAAAAGCTGCGCTGCACTGTGTATCTTAAATTCTCAAAACACAGTCTGTGACAAAAATATACCTAATTGAAGTAAGGTGTTTTGACACACTGCCCTATGAGGTAATATGCAATTAACTGGGTTTAAACTCTAAAAGGTACGTAATTTAACAATGAATACAATAAAAATTGAATTAGGAAAAAATATACTACTACGTCAAAGTTACAAACTGAAAAAAATGTAAAAAAAACGGCAATTTCATAGTTAAAGACCTAAAATTTATCGAATAAACTTTGCATATTAATTTGAGACTCTTGAGACGGGGATCTTACTAACAAAGAAAGAAAGAAAAATGAAAAAACTTTTATTTCGCACAAGTACCACAAACAAATGTGTTCTTTGACGTTCTTTTTTTAAACACAGGATTTTATTCAGTGGCCAGATTTACCATCCAACTGTTCTCAAAATTGCTTAATTACGAGTACTTAAGTATATTTTGATATTATTCCTTTAGTAAGTCACTTCCGTAACAAAAAAAAAACTTATAAAATAAACAGGAACCATTTTCCTCTTCGACTTGTCCGAAAGTGTTCGTTTGGAGTATCAATCCACTTAAAACAAAGAGCCTATTTTTGCCCCCTCTGACTGTAGCTTAGAACCTTTTCTCATTACAAATATAAGGACGAGGAAAAATTGGGTCCGTACCTTTTGATTGGAAAAACGAAGCCTTTTTAACGAAGTGAAATTTGAGAGTCAAATTTGTGGCTCCGTTGACAGTGGGCTGAAGTATGAAATGGTTAGGTAACTTTAGTCATAATTTGTAGAAATATTTCTTGACGGAATTTTTATTTTTGACAGAAATTGTGATATTCTTAGAAAATGAATTTATTTCACGGATATAATTGACGGCACGGTTGGCGCAGTGGCTGAGCGACTGGTTACTGCGCTGCTTGTAGCGGGATCGACCCCCATCATCATCTGCCTAGCCTTTTCCCAACTATGTAAGGGTCGGGTTCCAGTCTAACCGGGTGCAGCGGAAAACCAGTATTTTAAATGGAGCGACTGCCTATCTGTCCTCCACAACCCAGTTACTACTAGGTAATACGATACCCCTTGGTAAGACTGGTTGTCAGATTTACCAAGGTTGGTTTCGATTTCCGCACGGAACAAATATTTGTATGGCCTATAGGTAGTTGTCCTGGGTACAGCTGTTTGTGTATGTGAGTTTATATGTTTGTTAATGCACCCACGATACAGGAGAACTCCCTAGCGTGGACAAAGTTAAAAAAAAGTAAAGTAAAAAATAATACTTCGAGAAAAGCTTATCATCTGCTATCTAGCGGTTTCCCAAATCTGTTGAGTGCAGCTGAATACCAGTTATTTTACATGGAGTCACCACTCAAATGACATTCACAGCCCGCCTACTTTTTTGAAAGGCTTCTGACCACCAGAAACTACAGTCAAAGATTGAAATATGTAATGAATGGTCACCCATCCACATACTGACATAATTATACTGACCTTATTGGTAACGTTCTTCAGAAAAGACAGGTGCATAGTAATCGCAACCGGCGTGCGTGTATGACCAGATGCATGAACGAGGATGAAGCGAGAGGAGTATGTAAGGATCGTAGTATCTGGCGTTCTGTAGTGTCTGCCTACCCCCTTGGGAAAAATGCGTGACTTTACTTATGTGCACGTTTTTAATGTTACTCTATTTTTGTCACCAGAATACCCTGGCAATCCTCGACAAACTGGACATTGACAGTGAGAAGCCCTCTGAAGAGGAAGTCGCGAGGCTCTTCGGCTATGAGGAGGCATACCTATCGGGGGATGTGGGCATCTGGCAGAGAATCAAACCCAAGGTCTGGGCGTTGTTCGACGAGCCATCCAGTTCACCGGCTGCCAAGGTAAGATGTTGGAAGTTAGTGGTAGTGTTGCCTGTGGTTCCACTCGTACTGTGTACCAGATGTAGGAGACACCGTGATTTCAGTTCAGTTTCAGTTTATTTCAACACGCGTAACATGACCACCGTAGAAACGGGTTTTTTCGACGGAAGAGTCGACAAAATGACTGATTTATTTTGTTGATCTGTCAAGTAGTCGATTCTTCCGTCGACAAAACCCGTTTCTACGGTGGTCATGCTACGCGTGCAGATCGTGTTTCAGAATCGAAATTTGAAAACGGGATCTGATCTGAGATTTAGTAAAGGATTCTGGTATTACCAGTCCTTCTCGCCGTTTAAAAAAAAACAGGTCTGTACATTTTGGCCTGCTGGTTTTTTTCAACTGCCGATTTTTTTAAAGCTGCGTCTAGAATAATTTACGGAATCCTTGCTAAAAGGCTGGGTCAAGGTGTCCTTTACACAGTGTATGACGTATACTTCAGGACACACAAATACTTACCTATACCATGTCTGCTCGCCAAATATCTAAATCTCTGGGGGAGCTTATACACATCCCCTTAAATACAATAGTACTTTTGTAATCGTAAGTTAATGTTTCATTAATGTTAATGAGCACGTAGGTAAGTTGATAAGCCTGTTTTGCGGCAAGTCTATTAGTAAGAGCTACGTAATCCTAGAGAATCTAAATCAAGGCTCCTAATTACAAGCATTTAAAAGCCTTAATTACTAAACTATTTTAACGAGAGCCTATTTTCAAAAAACCTACATATAAATTTAACAGCGACATAAATTCAGTTAATTAGTTTCCAATTCCTTTTCCCACAAACCGGTATTATAAAGACGGTAGTAATATCCATTACAAAGGTAAAACGAAAGTTATGTGCAGAATAAAATTGTTAAATTAAAGATCAACGCATACCTCATAAGAATGAGATCAGCATCCTCTCCCCCCCGGCTCATCTGTTTCTCATCAGCCAGGCATGCATCCAACGTAAGCACGTAGTTGTACGTATCAGGGGATCTACTGTCCAAGTCCGTCAGGGAAGAAACAGGCTCGTCCGAAAATAGCCCGAAAATTCGAAATGAACTCTGCTCTCTATTAGTTTCGCATTCATAAGATATGAAAACACATCGGGAGTAGGGACAGATGTCCGACGTGTTGTCATTCATTTTTAATTCGGGCCTCCAACCAACACGGGTAGGAAACGTACGTAACTTCGGCCGAAACTACGGGTTTCGTGCTTAGAGAGTAGACCTCCTGGCTGAAGATCACTGGATCGATGTTGTGTGGTGGTGCTTTACCAGCTGCATACGGCTTGGTAAAGGTGGCGCCGACCCTTCTAGCTGTGCTATATATCCAAGGCGATGCCGTGACGATGCTTATAAGTATGCAGTTTTATAGAAAGAATCTCCAACGATTCGCGATGAGCCAGTCCTGTCCCGGTGTAGTGATTATAACTGTCCGTTGACCTTTGTCGTTTGAAAGTACCAAGAAAGTTAGTTACCTCGGACGGTTAGTTCTTAACTTCTTTGTTGGTAGATTTCTTCGAAAGCCATTTGTCGTCAATTCGTGAAAGAGATTTTGTCTGGAATAGCATGCCCGTTCTATTAAGGAAATATTGTTGTGCTATCATTTTACAGGGCGATGTGAATTTTAGTGTATTTGGATGATATAAAGCAATGACTTTCTTTTCATTCTTGTGATATAATAGCGTTGGTATAGTGGTCGGAAATACTACTGCATGCTGAGGATGAGGTCCCGGGCTCGATTCATAGATTGGGTAGTCTTATTGGGTTTTTGGGACAAATCTCAGTGTCGATATATTATATGGGACTTAAAACATATGCTCATATTGTATGGGACTTAAAACGTAACTAGGTGTGTGTGAGTGGATGTCTGCCCTCTCGAGAAGTAAATGTTATGTATTTTAGTGAATAAATATAGAGGCTGCCATTTACCAGCTTACCCGGTAGGCAATTTACGGGAAAATGCAACAAATATATGTCATTAATCTTATAAGAAATAGTCAAACTTTATTCTCAGTCTTTCTTCACTCTCTTTACAAAACACCACTATGAAATTATTTTGCTTTGTATTAAATTCTTTACCGAGCATTGCTCGTCTATAGCATTAAAAAGCATAATAATACAAAGGGAGGAACAATGCAACATTTCTTTGATTACTAACTTAGTTTTCTGCATTCTGGAGTCAGACCTAGTAGAAAAAGGTATTATTTTAAAACCATTAAACAAAACATTTAAACCATTAGTAGAACTTATATTTAAAGCAAAAGCATCGGATTTTCGGTTTATTGCTTGGGTATCAAGTAGGTAGTGGTTTACGAATATTCGATAATGATGGCATCAGCAAATGAACTCGTCTTTAGTCAGCTTGATATTTATGTGTTTATAAAGCACACGTTATCCCAAATAAATATAGCCCCGAAACCACAAATTCAAAGCAACCTGACTGGGTTGGATCTAAAATATGTTTTGCTGACAGAAAACTTTCCAGAGCTTACTAAATCCTCAATATTTGTGAGCTCACACCGTTAGAACGATTGATAAACATCACCCAATCAAAATATATAAAAGCGAAAGGTCGTCACGAAATATCGAAAACCGCTTGTTGATTGTTGTTGATGAAAGGCAGGGAGGTAGTTTAGAGATTTTAGACGTCCGCTAAGAACGGATTTTGCGACAGGGCCGGATTAAAGAGGTCTAAGGGCTCTCGCAAGTTTGTATGAAACTCCTCCATTTTTTGTGCTGCAAACTTGTAATTTGGCAGGGAGGTAGTTAACGCGGACGAAGTCGCGGGCAACAGCTAGTATGGAATAATTATTAAATATTAAATCCCATTGCTGAGCAACGGGATCTACCTTATAGGTTTTCTGATAACCTATTCGTGTGCTATCTAGAAAAGATTTCTTTTGTTCTTTAAAGTAAAAAAAAAAGAGTTGGTTCATCTGACAATCATCTTTTTAACTATGGCCTGATATCAGAACCCTGGGTAAACAATCTCAACCGAGGTACCGTTGAGTCTGTATGTACCCGTTCAACATTAATCCCGGAGTATCGACTCCTCCCTCGTATCCACTTGGAATTGTTAAAGCAAATCGTATGAGATAGCAGCATGTTTTATGTATCGTACGGGACTTACAGGAAGTGCTTGAATCGGTCTCCGTTGTTGTAAAATAAAAAATCAGGTTAATGTAGGATGATGCAGCATTTTCAGCATTGTGGATAATACCCCATCTGGGGATGGAGTGGACTTATTCTTTCATAATTATGACATCATAACACCACGCCCGTAGGAGCTCGTGGCTAAATATTATTAGTCGGCCGGATCGATTTTTAGGTTAAGCTGTGCTTGTCTAGGTTGGTCTGTGGATGGGTGACCACCCATTTCACACCGAGTTTCCTCCGTGCCACGGAGAACACGTTAAGCCGTTGGCCCCTGCTGTCATTTGTAGATCTTTGACAGTCGTTACAAGTAGTCAGTGGCCCAAAAAGTCTGATAAGCAGTTTTACCAAGGGGTATCGTTTTACCTAGTACAAATTGGGTTGTGGAGGTTAGATAGGCAGTCACCCCGTATAAAATACTGGTATTCAGCTGCATCCGGTTAGACTGGAAGCCGACCCTATCATAGTTGGGAAAAGGCTAGGCAGATGGGTATGAACACCACGCCCGTATTTCGCTGATGGGAGATGCTGTTATAATATGTTTTTAATATTTATTCTGTAATCTGCAGAAAAATAGACCGATTGTCCGTACTGGTGGCACATAACTTACTACTCTTCATAATGTTAGGGTTTCTGAGCAGTCTGCTTGCCTTATGGGCTTGCCGTATTGTTGGTCGTATAGATGGTCCGTACCATGAAAAGTCAACTCCCAAGATCTCTAATAGAACACACGTTTGAGAAAGGCACGTACACCTTTAAATAAAATGAGTAAAAAAATTGTTACTCAGAACTACTTTTCCTACAAATTTCATTTAACACAAAATCACTTTTATAAGTTTCAAAAGTAAAGTGTCAAGCACCGTTCTAATAAATTCAAGGAGTTTTAAAACTTTGACTTTGATAAGGGAAGGTGAGGAGTTTTAAATTGACAGACAGGAGTTTTGGGAATGTTGAGCTAGATCTTTTTTCGTAATATCATTTTGACTGTTTTGTTTTCACACTGAGCGCTGTTTCAGCGTAGTTGCTGACACCGCGTAGACACTGCGTAAATATACTACGTGATGTGGTAGCAGGTACCTTTTAGGTACTTAAAAGGTACCTGTATGGCCTTTTAGTTGTGTCAACTCGTGTAAAATCCCATTTGGAGCGAATTTCACCAATAAAACGGTGTTCAAGAGCTATCAGGGTCAATATTCCAAAACAATTACGGCACTGATAACTTTTGAACGCGTTTTAAATGTGCTGATGTCGTTCAGTTTATTTGGTGGTTCAATTTAAATTATGCGTAATACCAGTAGATATTAGGATGAGATTAACTATGCGTTAATGGATTGTAGTTTGGTATAAATTTACCCTGTGTTTGTTAATAAAGGGTTTAGGGTCCACTAATAACTTTGTTAGCTAGTTAATGCCACAGACTTGTACGTTGTAATAATAACCTTACAGTTAGTTAACTTGCCGACAAGTTTTACTTTTATTTTCAAGGAATATTCAATAAAATTCCAAGTAAATATCAATTTGGCAGAATCAAAAGACTTCATAAATCAGCCTCTATTAATTATTAAAACAATCGAGAGCTAATAAATATATTATGAAGTCGGGAATATTGTCCAACAAATACTTTGGAAACTTATAACAAAAGGGATAGCTAATATTCCAAATTTTCATTTAGTATTTTGATTTCTACTAAAATATTTTATGGCTTTGGATAGAAAACAGTAATAATATACACTGGCGCGAATAAACTTGTTCACAAACGACTACAGCTATTACTACTAGCCTAAATCATCCCACTGCTGGGCAAAAGCTTCTCCACAAGACTTCCAGTTCTTTGGTCCACGGATAATGTGGATTGGTTTTGTTCAGCTCATTCCGCCATCTTCTACGAGGTCTACCGCTTAGACTTCTGGCTGTATCAGAGCACCATGTACTGGTGCCGTCAGACGGCAGATGGAGCCAGCCGGATCACGCTTTGAAAACACCCTAAGGAATTAAAATTTCAAAAGACGACATCTCCTTTCATCATCTGCCTAGCCTTTTCCCAACTATATTGGGGTCGGTTTCCAGTCTAACCGGATGCAGCTGAATACCAGTATTTTACATGGAGCGACTGCCTATTTGACCTCCACAACCCAGTTAGTAGGTACTGGGTAATACGATACCCCTTGGTAAGACTGGTTGTCAAACTTTTTGGGCCACTTACTACCTGTTGCGACTGTCAAAGATCTACAAATGACAGCCAGGACCAACGGCTTAACGTGCTTTCCGAGGCACGGAGGAAACTCGGTATGTAATGGGTGGTCACCCATCCACAGACCAACCTAGGCAAGTACGGCTTAATCTAAAGATCAACCCGAGTGGCTGTCATTATTAAGCCACGAGCTCCTCTCATCTAATTCAGTATCTTTCACTCGAAGTAAAATGTCTGAACACAATATGAAAATTTAATTCGTTCTTCATAACGAAGCGTATTGATGGCAACCCACAATGAGTGAATAGAACAGTGATCTACAGTGACAGATAAGATAAGAGAAATAAGAGATCAAATTAGTTTAGGTAAAACGAAACGCCTAGTTGACGCTTCCCGTGACCCAAAGGCGGGCTTTTACTTTGGCCAGAGGTTAAGTGTTGCCATACAATGGGGCAACACCGCCAGTCTCTTGGGCACATTACCAGCTGACAGCGTTGAGGAGGAGTTTTTTGATGCCCTTTTATAGTTTGTTGTTAGTTTATTTTATAGTTTTTAATTTATAATGTATATAGTTAGTTTACTTAAAAAAAAAAATGTTATTTAGCTTCGTTTAGGTAACCGTTGAATTTCGACGTTTTTTGGTCAATACGTTTTGACGTGTCACTATATTTTGTATGGAAGTTGTATGTGAGTTCAAATTAAATTATTAGTTTTTTATTAATGGTGCATCTTTTTCCAGTTTTATAAGGCAGATAAAGAAAAAAAGGGAAATAACGTTAATTGAGTTTAGCTTGTGTCCAAGGGATTCGGCATTATTAACAAACCAATTTAAGTGGTATTTCAATTATTATCTTTTCGATAGACTTCATCTTACCTAAAGTAATAAACTTGACCAAACTTCGTGTAAACATCTATAATCCAATTATAGTCTCTATTTCAGGACAAGAGAGATATTCTAGATTGTAGACTAAATAGCTTTTGATCTGAAACTGATCCCATGTTTAGCTAATTGCTGTTATTCTCAAACCCTATCAAAGTTTACTCAATTTATTTCTATTCAGAGCAATCTCTTTGTTGGGATTAGGGTTGTCAAAGTATGAGCAGATTCAATTTTTATGTAAAAAACTGTAACTGTGAAGTTTTGTCGCTTTTTCTGCCTCACTCGGAATTAGGAGTATTTCTTTTTAGTTTTGCTCTCTCATAGTATGAGAAGATTTGCCCTGGAGTGCAACATAGGCAGATGGTTAATAAATGTCTCGCTAACTTGATAAGAGGTTTTTAATGTTATTTTGCATTTTTTTCTCACTTCAAAGGGTGTTAAAGGCAGAGATTTAGAGTGACCTGTCCGATTACTTTTAATTGTAACTGATGAAGAACAGCATGTCTTTAAAAAACAGCATGAAAATGTTAAATTTAGACCTACATAGAAACTAGTTCGTATTTACTTATTTCTCAAGTTATTTCTTCTTTAATTTTAAACAACTTTGCTTTTTTCACGCTGCGCTGTGGATTAATACGAGTAGATGACCAAGAAATACAAGGTGCTTACTATTTTTATTATGTAGACCGCTTAGAAGACTTAAAGTGCATTTTTCTTTGCTTGTCTTACTTAAACTCGTGATTTTTACAACGAGTTTGTTTACAAAATCGTCTTATAACGAAAAGCACAATGTAGTTTTTTTTTTATTTTGAGTAGAAATTAGAAATAGCAAGCACATTGTAGATGAAAGTTCCAAATTAGAGCGCGTTTATGACAGCTGCTTTTTGCAAAAAAAAAAAACAGTTATGAAAAAATGGAGTGACAACCCTACTTCAAGTTTGCTGTATTTTACAAAATTGCTTTTAAATAATTTATAGGTTTTAATAAATTCATAGTGACATTGTTCGTGAAATTAATTTGAAAATTGAAAAGTTATTTTCCACCCGAAACTTTATTGGCGATGAATGTGTTTCGACTTTTACTCTCAGTTTCAGTAAGCCTGAAACCTGTGGTCAGTAAATTGTGCTAATAAATTGCACTTTAGTTGATGATTGGTTAGCCAAATAACCCGCAAACGGTCATAATTATTATGCATGTGATATGAGCTTTTAGAACATTATTCATTAGAATCATACCTTCGATGTTTTTAGGTTTCCGGACCCAAGGTGTACCGACGAGGTGTCTGTCCGTCCGTCCTATCACAGGGCTATCTCTTTTGAACTATAATTGAAATAATACAAGAAACGTGTATATTTCCACGTTTTTTGCTCGATCTTTATAATGGCAATACAAAAAGGGTTTACTAGTATAACTATAAATATAATTATAGTGTTAAAATTACGGCACGGTAGGTACCACGGTACGTGCCGCGGCAGCCAATGTCAAATTTTAAAAAAAGGCCTTCACTCATAGTAATTCCTTTTTAAATACTTCAATAATTAATTATTTATCTTTCTTTAAAAAGCATTAATATGTACCAAATAATATTATAAACCTTCTAATGGAAATATTGTTTTGAAGTAGTTCCAAACTGTATTTGGAAAACCATTCACTGTTAAGTGCAATTAATTAGACTCCATTTTGTAGTGAGTGAACTAAAAGGTCTCTCAGAATATTATCAAAGGTTGTTCACAGCTACTTAACTTCATTCATTTACTCCATTCGTTATTTCAAAACTTCATTCGCAAAGCGACTTCTCTTGTTTTTATGACATTTAATTTTACAAGTTTTAATAGTTTTTACTAATATTATTAAAAAGTCATTAAAATATGGACTTTGCAAAATAACTTGTACATTTGTTTATTTAAATAGTCTGTTTTTGAGTGTTTCAATCAGGACAAAGTTAAAAAATATTTTGAAGACCTTTTTTATGTTCTTTTTGTTTCTCTAAAGAGATTTAATTTTCATTGAAGCTAAGTATTTGGTCCGAAGTCATTCTTATAAGTACTTCATGGATACGCTTCCGTAAATTGCGAGAGATACGTAGAAACTAGCCGATGTGGCCTTTATTGCAATTGCCAGCTTTGCCGATGCGTCTTCGGAATTTCACCTGAATGTCGCACTTACAATCATTTCTAAATTAAAGAAAAAGATATCTCATCTCGAGGTAAAACAACATACTTTATATAAGCCCAAAGTAATTAAAATCAATTCTCATTAATTCTTCTCTTCTGCGAAAACGTCTTAAGCAAGACAAAAAACTGGCTGGTCATTTGTACCTACTTAAACAAAATCAGTCTGTATTTTTTGTGTTCAAAAGGCTTTTAATATGCCGGGTACACGTTGGTGTAACGTAAAGTGAAATGTAACATGAATGAGCCGTCCAGACTCATGCAATGCAACATGAAATGTAACCCAACAACAGGCGAATTTGTTACAGCGTGTGTTACATTACATGCTACGTTTCACCAATGTGTACCCGGCATTACTTATTTCTTTCTTAATCCAATTATTCCCTACTAGTACAAAAACAAAAGAAAGAGCGCCCAAACATTCTCGCTCAAAGCAAAAACGTGCTGAAACAAATGACGTCGCATCGCAGCATCGCAAGCAATGTAGATGTCGGCTAGAGCACCCACCATCAATCATGAGCTCTTGTTCCTGTCAGAACAAACAGAGCTGCAAGCTCTAAGGTAGCTGGTTATAAAATGCTCTAATCTCTGAGATCGATCTTGGGACGTATGTTGCTTAACTGGCCACTTTTGAAGCTCACGTAGTTTTAATTTGAACTGGATTATTGGTATTGATATGACTGCCTGGTTGGTCTAGTGGACGCAAGCGCGACTGCTAAGCTTGAAGTACTGGGTTCGATTCCAGGTCGAGCAAAGTGCTATTGGGGTTTTCCATCAGGAATTTCTAATTTTTTCCAATTAATATCTATGTAAAACTTATCTTATTTATCTAGCCTGTTGTATCCCAGTGCTGTGCAAAGAATTCCTCTGCCTTAGTTTCATATTTACACTCAACTTGTTATACCCAACAAGCACAAGTATACCCTACACAAATCCTCATCATCATATCAGCCCGGAATCACCCACTGCTGGGTATAGGCCTCCCCTTTTTTCCGCCGCTCTTCCCGGTTCTGTGCGTCCCTCATCCAGGTGTTTCCCGCGACTTTGACGATATCGTCAACCCAACGAGCTTTAGGACGGCCCTGGTTTCTTTGGCCTAACCTTGGCCACCACTCGGTCAAAGCCTTGCTCCATCGGCCATCTCCGCGTCTGGCCAGATGTCCTGCCCAGGTCCACTTGAGGCGCACCGCCCGGTCCCCGACGTCGTAGACTTTTGTCCGACAGCGCTAAAAAACTAGAGCTTATCTGGTACACTAATGACTTTATTCTTAAGTTATAAGTAATAAATAACCACAATAAGCAAAAATATCGAAGGTAACACAAAAAAATATTTTTTTGTAAACCTGTGTCAATCAAGCTCCCTGACCCTATATGCACAAATGCTCAGAACAGGAACAATTATAATAATTATCCTGGGAATTCAACCCACAAACAGTGGTGCAGAGCTCAATTACTCAGCTCAATGGCTATGTAATTGGTGTTGTCACCAATTGTGCCAAATTAACGGCGTGATAAATTTATATCTACAATGCTATGTATAAATTGGCCCTGTTATAATTTGAGAATGAATCAAATCAAATCAAACCGTTTATTACAAATAGTCATTCCATGATCAGCCACTTGGGCATACAAATTATTAAATAATAAAATGAAAATATGATTCTAAAATTCTAATGATTTGATATAAATTCCATTTCAGATTAAATATAAATTCTATTATTACTATTAGTCATGCATGACAGACACTAGACAATCAACAACAATTAATTATCGTCAAGCGGACATGAAACATTTAAAAAGTTCTAGTCGATAAAAATTCAGCTACAGAATAATAACAAGTGAAGCAAGTGAAGCATATACAGGGTGGGTAAAAAATCGTGGAGCAAACGAATCAGGGCGATAGTTGGGGTTATCAGGGTCATTTTTTGGTAGTACATTTTTTTACAGTAAGGTAAAGTTACAAATAATCTTCCGTGAGACTTAAAGGTAATGAAAAAGTGCCAATACTCATAAATCATGGTACATACTGTCATAAAAGCACTTTTGTAGTGATGATACATTTCCTAGAAGCAACCCATTTTACTCTATTTGCGTATTTAGTAACAATGTTGGCATTTTCTTAAAAAACACTCAAGTAGTCATAACTGTTGAGGAGATCAAAATAGGACCACACACTGCCTGCCTGCCTGTCTGCCACAGAGACATTTTTTACTGCAAATAACCCCAACTATCGCCCTGTTTCGTTTGATCGACGAATTTTTACCCACTCTGTATACAGAATGTCAGGAGAACGGCTACCGATACTTTAAAGGGTCTCTGACTAACCCCTCGGGAATTACAGTCGTGATATATCGAATGTTATTTTTTTGTGGTGAAGTAACGTATTATGTGACTTTAATTTGAAAAGAATTACTTGAAAAAAATAACCGATTGATATGGCTACTGAGTTCTAAAAAGTATTTTATTCTTATTCTTCATTCCACACAAAATTAAAAGATAGAGAAGAAAACGGCGGGCTTAACCCAGAATTGGGTTTTTTAAGTTGTTTTTTTTTTCTTTCATTAAAAGAGTCTATTATTGTTAAGATTTCGAATAAATAATAATATTTACATGCCATTACATGGCACATGGCATACATACATTTGTATGCCATTTTATGGCGAAATATGTAAGTTCACAACCCTATTTATAAGACCTTAATGTACCATGTTTTTACACAAATAAAATGATTTTATTCAATTCTTTAGACTAGAACCTTGATTGCAGACTCTCAGACAGTACCGACTGCCTTTCGTAAAGTTGATTAATGTTTGTATTGTTACATAAGTTAATTATTTTGTACGTTTTTAGCTAACGAGCCACTTGATTGATCGACTTCTCCTAACAAATTCAATAACACAACTAACATCATTAGCTTTTCACTAATTTTCTGCTTAGTACAGTTAAGATTTTTTTTTCGATCGACCTCAATTTTTATTTAATGAAAAAGAGAACTTTTCAAGTTCATTTTTTGGCCCAATACTGGCGGCCCCGAATTACAAACAGTAAGACGTGGGTTCAAACCCAGGCAGGCGCATTACTTTGTGTAATTTATTTCATCACCACTGCTCTCAAAAACGGTGCAGGAAAACATCGTGAGGAAACCGGCATGTCCTAGAATCAAAACATTCGAAGACATGACATCTACCAACCCGCAATGGGCCCGCGTGGTGGATTATAGCCCATTCCCTCTCATAGAGAGGAGGTCGTGTATCCCAACAGTGGGGACATTATAGGCTGATTATGTTTAGCTCAGTTCATTTTGGAGCAAAAATACTGTTTTTTTTTTGGGTCTTACACTATGAACAACAGGATCAACAAACGGGAAGAAAGTAATATATCTGTAGTACTGTATTTGTGTTGTGAGGGAGCCTAAGATTAATCAAGCTGCTTATTGGCGGTCTCTTTGTTTATTTAGTTATCTGCCCTATATAATAGTTAGTGTGTAAATAAAAGTTTCAGGGGCAGCTAATGAAATAAGTACAGTCTGATGGCGCATTTTGACCAAAAAAATACTTAGAAACGTTTTCGATTATGTCTCATGATGGTTTTTCAATATTCCTGTGACTTTTTACACCATAACTTAGTAGGTTATGATATAACCTACTACAGTATACAGGGTGGAAGGGACAGTGATGCATTACGATTACCAGGTATTTAGTACATCATTCTGAACCGGCCAAATAGTATTTTTCAAGGGTAATTAAAAAAAAACCAGCTGATATGTAGGAAACAACGCACTTTTGTAGAAAACAGCAGATTTTTTTATATTATCTACGAAAATTTTCTTTTTATACGTGGTAATCGTTTGTGGACAGTGTCCCTTCCATCCAGTATAGTACACCCATTTTATTTGTTTTGTTTAAGTCCCACGTATTAGCGCGATTGCCATCACTCTGATAGTCAGACATTAAAAAACTAACCTGTGATTATTTTAGTAAACTATGTACAGTTTAAACCTGTTTTAAATGATTTGTGTATTTATTAGGCGAGGTCCGATAGGTTAAACAGCAATATTATAGAGCTCATTTTTAATTATACTTTACTACATACAAAAAACTGCCTCGTTGGTCTAGTGGTGGCAAGCGCGACTGCTGAGCATGAGGTCCTGGGTTCGAAACGAGGTCGGGCAAAGTGATATCGGGTTTTTCCATCAGGAATTTCTCAGTAGCAGCCACGGAGTCTAGATCTATACCCTATTGATGGCAATAGTCTCGCCTCCTATTAAATATCTGGCGAAACGTAGGTGTACTATTAGCTACACCTCTGCCGAACCCTTCGGGGATTACAGGCGTGATATTATGTTACATACAAAAAAAACAGCCAATCATTTAATCCTTACCCCAGAGATCCCGTAAGCCTGACTACCCTCATCGCAAAGAGCAGAGCCCTAATACATCAGTCTCAGAATAAGCCCCCGGTGCAAAGGACGGCTCATTAGAACCTTTTTCATTAAAAAACCGTGTCATAACGCTTGTTCATAAGTAAGAGGTCTTTAAGAGGTTTAATTTGAAACGAGGATGGATATGCGTACGTGGTTGTAAAAGAATGGATAAAGTTATCTCGATGACAAAAACATATAATAGTACAGCCATATTTTACCACGTAGGCATGCAAAAGATTTAAAATAACAACTTATAACTACATACAATTTTAAAATTATTACACACTAAATACAATTTTAAAATATTATTCTTAATTATACATAGTTATGCACTAGCTTAAAAACTCTTTCTCAATTAAGAACTCCTTAATATTATAATATGCTTTCGCCACTAAAAAGCTTCGGATTCTCTTTTTAAATAATGAAAGCGGAAGTTCTTTCCGGATGGATGTAAGGAATGTTAGGGATATTAAGGATTGAGTAGGTGGCATCATCATTCTTCTGCCTTTAGCATAAACAGCCTATAATGTTCCCACTGCTGGGAACAGGGACCTGGGACTCAGGCCTCCTCTCTATGAGAGGAAATGGGCTATAATCCACCACGCGGGCCCAGTGCGGGTTGGTAGATGTCACATGTCTTCGAAGTTTTGGTTCTGGGGCCGGTTTCCTCTGGATGTTTTCCTTCACCGTTTTGAGAGCAGTGGTGATGAAATAAATTACACAAAGTAATGCCGCCTCTGCCTGGGTTCGAACCCACGGCTAATCAGCAGCGTGTCTTCTCTCTTTTGAGTAGGTGACACGTTAAATACGAAAAAGTGCTAAACAATGTACCTACTGCTTTTGGAAACAGGTATCTTTATACTTTCTGCATCATGATCATCATCTGCCTAGCTTTTTCCCGACCACATTAGGGTCGGCTTCCAGTCTTACCGGAGGCAGCTGAATATCAGTATTTTACAAGGAGCGACTGCCTATCTCACCTTTACAACCCAATCGGTACTGGGTAATACGATACCCCTTGGTAAGACTGGTTGTCAGACTTTCGGGTAACTGACTACCTGTCACGACTGTCAAAGATCTACAAATGATAGTTGGGACCAACGGCTAAACGTTCTTTCCGAGGCACGGAGTTTCTGCATCTTACTGCGTCAATTATAGAACATAACTACTGATGATGATTCATCAAAATACGTTCTTAACCCTTAATTGGTCGCGTGGGGTGTTACACACCCCAGCGCATCCTTAAAGGTTTAGAACTTTTTAAATTCTGGATTTTGAGCGCTGAAGTTCCCGTTAGCTTCATAAAAACACGTGTGTTTTATGATCAAGTATCGAGCATAATCACGATTTTACATGTATTTCGTATTTGATTTATATGATCGGGGTGTCACGCACCCCACGTGACCGTTTACGTAACTTTTTAGGCGAGCCCAATTAAGGGTTAAAAACTGGACACCTATAGGATTTATCGTTCAAGTTTATAACGAGTAACTCAAGCATAGCATGCTACATTACTTTTAACTGTTTAATGTCAATAAATGCAACACAGTAACGCATAATTATGATAGTCAATTTCCTACTTTTTCTTCAGATATAATAACTTGTAACTTATTACGTAGTAGCAAAGTACAGTCGCAGTTACCACAAACTGTCAAATTTCTCCAAATTATTTTAAACTATAAAATGTTGATCGTTAAGTTCAAAATCGAATGAGAAAATTTGACAGTTGGTAGTAACTAGATGCGCAGGTGACTGTACTCCCAAGCCAAATCGTAAAAAAACAAACTTAATTCGAGTCCTATTACTCCGGCAGCAGCGGTTACTTCCATCGTAAAAAATAAATAACATCCTACACTATACCAGGGCCAGCCACTTCTTCTTATTTCCACCAGATATCAAAATAAACATCTCATGGTTCCAGGTACGGATTCTGTGCAAATACATCTGCTTGCACAGTTTGCACAGATCCTGTTTGAACTGCCCGTGTACTCGGTGTGTTTATTTTAATCCTGCTTGAGACGCTTCTCGGTAAATCTGAAATTTTTCGTAGAAACTCTATCGGTAGTTGTTGAATTCTGAACTTAAAAGAAAGTAAACTTAAACTGTCACTTACGGGATATCTTCCGTGATTGTACAGCAGCGTCGAAATATCGGGAGCACAAAATAATGAACAATCACGGAAGATATCCCGTAAGTGACAGTATAAGTTTAGTTGTAAACCGTGAAAGCTTAAAACAGTGTTTAAAAGAAAGTGACAAGTAAAATAGTAGTGTGAATTAACGGTCTAGTCCTACCTGGTTTAGATGGGTTATTCACATTGCACATTGTGCAGCCTTCTGACCTAGAAAGGGGTTTGAATTTAATGGGCGGCCTAACTTCCGCCATTTTAATGTTTTTTCAAAGTTGCGGCCATAAATAAAACCTATATCAATCAACTATCGATTGATATATGTTTTGTATGAGACAAAATGTTCTAAAGTGTCACGTTTCCGAGTTATGAGCTATCAAAGTAAAAGTCTATTCACTGATGGCACCTTCAGCACAATAAATGGCGGAAGTTAGGCCCGACTTCATACAAAAATCTTCCAAACCCTTTAAATAAAGAATCGTGCAAATTGCGGAAAAAGTAACTAATCGTCGGTTCAGTTGTTTCGTTACGAACTGAATATAATATGTTGTGATTAATAAACAACTGCAACGAAACAAGTCATTTATTAACATTCATGACAGTGATGCGATTCTCACTAAATATTTGTGGGTCATCATACTGTGACAAATTATATAAAATTGTTAGGTGCCTAAGTCATAGGTGAAAGCGGGAATAAACCTGTATAATTACATACATACATAAACTCACGCCTTTTTCGCATGGGGGTAGGCAGAAGTCACAGAACACCACCTGCTACGACCCTCACATACTCCTATTGCCTCGTCCACGTTCATAAATCTGATCATACTCGCACCCCGGTTACGAGTACTACTCACCTGACCTTTCTGAAGAACCTCATCAATAAGGTCAGTGTAAGTCCTTTTAGGGCGTCCCCTCCCGGCGTTGCCACTTGCAGTGTCATTTGTAGATCTTTGACAGTCGTTAGGTAGTCAGTGACCCAAAAAGTCTGACAACCAGTCTTACCAAGGGGTATCGTATTACCCAGTATTAACTGGGTTGTGGAGGTAAGACAGGCAGTAGCTCCATGTAAAATACTGGTATTCAGCTGCAACCGGTTAGACTGGAAGCCGACCCCAATTTAGTTGGGAAAAGGCTAGGCAGATCCCATGTGAGTGATATGTTTACGTGTTTTGAAACGAAAACAGCCATGTCTGTGAGATAATTAATGCCAAAAATTCCTAGCTAGAAACGAAGGCTTTTTTCAGGCGTTTTTTCTAAAATATTAGGTAGGATAAACAGGTAGGTAGACATGGTTGTTTTCGTTTCAAAACACGTAAACAACCATGTGTGTGTGATAATCAATGCTAAATATTCCTTGCCTAGAAACGAAGCTTTTTCTAAAATATTAGGTAGGATAAAGGAACGAATATTACGTTGTTTTCCAGGAAGAATGTTCACGATCAAAATATATAATTTCGACTCTAACAGAATTCTTATGAAACACACCATCATTTCGCGATGTCGACCACAGAATAACACCATGATTGACGATGTAACACGGCTTTATGTGGTAAATGAGGATTTAAAAACGCGCCACAAAGTGTAATATCCTTTGTGATTATGTTAAGGAGCGGTAATGTTTTTGTGATTGTTGTTGTAACCGATGTATATTCTTTTTTCTTTGTGAGATGAAAGGCGATTCTATATCCATGTTTACTATGTTTTGTTGGTAGTTCCGTAGAAATCAAGTGTGTCAGAAAATAAAAATGATGTGCAGAATATCATGCTGAACACAGATTTTGATGACTGATGAATCTGGATTTGTGGATTTAAAACATAACTAGCCAAATATGGGTGTACTACTAGGGACACCTCTGCCTAACCCTTGGGGGATTACAGGCGTGATGTTATTGTGTAAACATAGTTTTTTAGTTAACATAGTTTAGTTAACGGCTGGAAATATGCCGAAAAATTGATTCAACCACTATGCACAACGTATTAACGTGTATGGTTTGCTACCAAGAAAGCCTTTATACGAAATCAAAAATGAACAGTCGTTCATGTAAAGGATCCAAATCAGCATTTTTTGAACACACAGCTCGAATAGAACAAATAACTCTAACGGCCAGTTTCTTCATCAAAAGTAACAGTCAAAGCAATGTCATAAAGTAAAAGTAACGGTTAAATACGTTTCTTCACAATATTAGCCGTTGGTTTAACTGTTACTTTTGCCTTTAACTTTTGCTGCTCAAAAGGGAGCTGCTAAAGCAAAAGTCACTGTTATTTTGACATAAGTCATATAGATATCACTGCATTTATTTCCTAGATTTTATTGTAATATTAAAATGTTATCACAATCTTCGTCCAGTGAAAGTTCAAGTTCATCAGACGATGAATCTATCGTAAGTTATTTAACGTATAGGCGTAAGAAGTTTAATGTTCGCAAAGATCATTTCCTATGGGACGAGGCTGATTTTCTGTTCCGATACAGAATTTCAAAGGAAACCGTTGCTTATCTCAGCATGATGTTACAAGATAAACTGATGCCAACCACAGAAAAGTAAGTTCATCTTCAGTTTGTATTTTGTATTACTACCAGCACTTATTATGTAAACAGCTACCCGCAGGTCCTATTTCCGCAAAAAATCTCTCCTTGGAAATGTCAAGAATAGTCTAAATTCATTACCTTTTGATAATTACAGGAATAAAGCTCTATCTGTGAAAGAACAATTATTGCTGGCTTTACGATTTTATGCAACTGGATCAATGCAACAAGTTGTGGGCGCTATAGCTGGCGTACATAAAAGTACAGTACCTATGTAAATGCGTTTTCAGAGTATCACACGCTATAGCTTCTTTAGCAGGGATGTTTGTACAAATGCCAAGAAATGAACAACTAGAAAGCATATCTTGTCAAGTTTACGACATACCCAGATTTCCAAAAGTAATTGGAGCTATTGACTGTACCCATATAGTAATTATATCACCTGGTAGGCGATATTTTTTGCTAACCTACACTGCAACAATTTCCCAGGACAAATAGTATCCTATGTGTTAATACAGGACATGGTCTGTGTGTGTGCCCTTTCAAAACAAAATACAAAATGTCCTAACATCTCTACTAACATTCACATTTCACAAAATATGCATTATTACAAATAATATCTGTTCCAGGAGGTGAAAGGGCAGAGCTGTACAGAAATAAGAAAGGTGTATTTTCATACAACGTGCAAACAATATGTGTATTTACATTATTCGGGCGCTCTTACGTCTTTCTCGCTGTATGCATCCCAGCATGCAGTACCATCGACCCTGGATGATATAGAGGTTGCACAGATGGTGCCCGAATGTGTCTTTTTTAACATGATTTTTTATAAAAATAAAACTTTATGAAACCATTATTCCGTTTTCTTACTTAAACTTCTTACGTAAATGTACGTTTGATGAGACCGTACACCAAAAGTAAATCACCTGGTAGGTAATATTTATTGCCAACCTGCTCTGCAACTACTTAATTACCCAGGACAAACAGTATCCTATGTGTTAATCCAGGATATGGTCTGAGTGCTATAAAGATCTTTTGGCGCTTCATAGAGGTTGACAGGACAGCGCTATTAGTAGACATTTGTGAAATGTATTGAAAAAATAAAATAGCAGCTTTAGTTCTGAATTTGCCCACGCTATATGTGTGGTTATAAATCATGTTATTCCAGCCAAACCCAAACATAAAAACATATGCTGTGATTGGCTTTTATCTTAGTTTGATCGAGGTCTATCTTTTGAGAGTATTTTTACGAGTGAAAGTGAGTTTTTACGAATGTTACAATAAATCCTTATTCATTTTACCTATTTTTAAAGAACTTATACTTGTCTTTTGACACTACTTGACAATGCTATTGCGGTGCTGTCATGTGTAAAAAAACCTCCCCACGAGTATTTGGGGAAATTACGACGTTTGTGTTGTGGCAACTCTATTGACTTTTAGTTTTGCTTTTACTTGGATGAAGAAACACATTTCCTATAATATCAGCAATGGTCAAGTAAAGGTTAATACTTTTACTGTTAACTTTAGTTGTCGATGAAGAAACTGGCTGTAAGTCAGCTCCAAAAACAACTGCCGTTTACGACAGTCACTCCACTGTTTTCATTGTCTTCGTCGACATAGACTTAACTAAAACGCCATTTCTCTCTTCCACAGGTGATATCAGCATTATCCGTCTTCTTCATCTGCATATCAGTGCTTTCCTTCTGCCTGAAGACGCATCCCGACCTTCGAGTCTTCAGCCACGGCACCGTGGTGAGGGACAACAAGTCGGAGTCCTTAGAAATGATGTGGCATGACAATGGGAAACCTCATGCAGCCTTCTTTTATATCGAACTGGTGTGCAATGTGTGGTTCACTATTGAACTCGTCGTGAGATTCTTGGTGAGTAGTTGTATTTAAGTTTCTTATTTCGTAGTTTATTAATTAATAATAAGGTTTCGGATAGTTACTATGAAATATTACTGTACAAAGATTTGTGTTGCTCATGTTCGTGTCATTGGTGAAATTAACCACAATAGCGAATAAACCAATTTTTTTAATAAAACCATCGCAGACAAACCAACATTATTATTAGGTAATTTTAAAAAGAGCGGTTAATTTCGATTAAATACCAGTATGTATATTGTTCCCTCATTTACCGGTTAAACAAGTGAACAGTTTTTATGTAACCCAAATGATAAAGGTTACCGGTTACATTAGCACAAACGGTTTTGAGACCCAAATTAACTGTTAATTCCGTAATTCGTAAAAAAAATTGTCTACTTTTTTAACACTTCCAACAAGTTATAATGACATTACCCCAGAAAATATTATGAAAAAAAAATGATCTGAGGACTAAAATGTTGCAACTAAATGACAGCGCAACATCCAGACGTGCGAGCGAGGGTGGTGGGGTCCGGGGAGTATCAAATTTGGTTTTAAGCAGTTAATTTTCACTAGCAAAACCAAAATTCATAAAAATCCGGTTTTCCGCATAAACCGGTAAAAACCGGTAAAGTGCAACCTTTAACCTAAATCGATTTAGGTTTGGGGTCAATGACCGGTTTGGGTAACCGGTTAAGAATTTCAACCAGTTTCCGAGCCCTGCCAAATATGAGTGCCAGTCTGTCAATTATGAGTGACAAGTACAGCGTACTTGTTATGACTGCCGTAACTAATAATAGTTGTGAAAATATACGGAATATTATTGCTGTGACGTGCACGTGAGTTGTTATAATTTATTGAATAAGTATTTTTTTGTATCTGGCTCAGGATGGCACAGGAACGTAGAGATTGGCAAAAAAAAATGCAGCCGAAATGAGAACCTCCTCCTTTTTAGAAGTCGGTTAAGAAGTGTGTGAGTGTGAATGATTGTGAATTGAATTGAGAAATGATTGTAAAGTGCATTATGATTAGGCTTACTCCTTTGTCATATCTACATGAAATATATAAACTTTGAATTAAAAAAAAAAGGCAGCTTGTAATAACTTTCAAGATACTTTTCTAACTTCATCCGTCGTGTCGGACTATCGTCCTCCCTTTCATGTCACCACTATAAGGTTGGAACATTTATTCATCTTCTTACTATGAAAAGGTTCGGCAACAAGCACGTTGCTGTACAAGATGAAACGTGTAGCCTAAAAAAACCATTCATAGTATCTTCTTCTTTATTCTGTAGTTTTAACCTTCCATTGTGCGTGGTTAGATTGACTCGTTTATTATTTATTCATTCATTAATGAATAATAAACGCTTCGTCTCTGCTCCACAAATAACGCGACAGTCAAGTTCACAAAATACGCCTGTATGTTTACAAGCACTTTAACTTTGCAGTGTTGGACATGTAACTCTATTAAATTTTGTATTCGCAAAGTGCGCCAGGTTTTAGTATATAATTTATACGTATATTTCACATGAATTCGTAGACCGACAGATAATGGTCGAAATATCGAATATCGCAAGTTTTCATGTATTTTTAAGATAAATTAACGACAAAAACCTTTGAGAAAAACAAATGACATTACTGCAAAGTTATTTAAGATACTATAAAGAGTAGAAGAAATGCCATAGAAAAAACTGTGTTCCCATTTTTAACGAGGCATAATAACAAATTAGCTAATAAGGTTTCATTGATAAGTTTAATAAACTTTTACCGACAATAACCAGTTGGAAGTAGACTAGAAAGTTGTTTCATAACATCATCATCTGCCTAGCGTTTTTCCAACTATATTGGGGTCGGCTTCCAGTCTAACCGAATGCAGCTGTATACCAGTATTTTACATGGAGCGACTGCCTATCTGACCTCCACAATCCATTTAGTACTGGATAATACGATACCCCTTGGTAAGACTGGTTGTCAGACTTTTTGGGCCACTGACTACCTAACGACTGCCAAAGATCTAGAAATGACACCCGGGACCAACGGCTTAACGTGCTTTCCGAGGCATGGAGGAACTCGGTATGTAATGGATGGTCACCTATCCACAGACCAACCTAGGTAAGCACGGTTTAACCTGAAGATCGATCCGAGCGGCTTTACAACAGCATTATTGTTATTCACATTTCGTTTGTCTTTACTCAGTCATTAAGAAAAAAAATATTGTGATAGAAACTTACTCGCTGAACCGTCTTGGGTTGAAGCCAACAAATAATTCGCCCTAACGATTATAGTTTTATATGTCAGAAAGTTTCTTGTAAATAGTTATTGGCTGTAAGATTAAGTAAAGGAAACGTACGTTTCTTATAATGTGTACTGCCTTGGAGAGTTCTCTATAGAAAGTATGTTTTGGTGTCCAATGCTTTCAAAATATTCGTTACGGAAGTTAGTGCAGTACAGAATAGTTGAAAAGCTTTTAGCGTTTTACAGCTTTCTGCTAACATCTGTAGGTACATTATTTTCTTCATCGTTCAGTGATTATTATTTTACAACGTTTTGCCAATCGCTCCCTTTAATTATTGTATCGTTCTCATAATGACTAAGTTACCAACTGCAATAATTACACAACTATTTCGTCAACAGCCCAGCTTTTTCCCAACTATGTTAGGATCGGCTTCCAGTCTAACCGTATGCAGCTGAATACCAGTATTTTACATGGAGCGACTGCCTATCTAGACACACAACCCAGTTAGACTGGGTAATATGGACACCCTTTGGTAAGACTGGTTGTCAGACTTTCAGGCCACTGAGTAGCTACCTGTAACGACTGGCAAAGATCTACAAATTACACCCGGGACCAACGGATTGTGGTACGGAGGAAACTCGGTATGTAGGCAAGCGCGGCTGAACCTAAAGATCGACCGAGCGGCTATTTTCATTTAGCCACGAGCTCCTCACAAGCTTACATAACTATTTATTTGTAATATTATGTGTATTTTTGTATATTAAAATTGTCACATGTAATCAACTTCCCACCTTTTGATAAAGTTAACCATTAATTTGTTCTTGAAATGTCAATAAATGACCTGGGTACTTAATAGTCATTAGCAATTATACAATAATTCGCATGTGACTAAAAGAGTGATGAATATAAACGTTGATGGATGGAGAGGGTGAGGACGATCAAAGAAACGATGGATGGATTGTGTGAGGAATGATATGAAAGATAAAGGAGTAAATGTTAGCGTGACGGTTGACTGAGGAGAATGGAAGAAAAATTAAAAACTGCCCATCATAAAATTGCTCATCATCTTCCTAACCTTGCCCCATGTCACAAGGGGCCAGGGCAGGAAGATGATGAGCAATTTTAAATTGAACCATAAAGTCCTCTAATCTTTTGTGACATAAATCTTAATTCTGACAAGGAAAGCCCTTTAAGTCCAGGTTTAATTACAGTCCTCCTTTAAAGTTTTTAATTTATCTGGCAGAGTGCCCAATCTGTTAATGCTGCAACTTTTGCCGCTGACTGTACGCAGTTAGAATGAATTTATTGTGCATTTCAAGTAGCCATGTTGAAAAGTTTTGTACAAATGAATAGGAAGTACAAGAGTTATGCTTCTTTGAGAAAGGAAGACGTCCTTGCTGGGTTCCGTTTGTGCAGAAGAGATATTTTAAGATTTTGTCGTTGGCAAGATTTCAGTAACCATGCTGTGGTTTATGGTTAACAGTAACAACTTTCCATAAGGGGGACTCTAAACTAAAGGTTTGCTCACTTAGAGAAAGACAAAGTATACTTAAAATAAAATGAAAAAGTAAAATAAATAAATAAGAATACACAAGAGAAATTGTACGTCCTGAGTACCTAGACAATCCGAGATTGTTGCTAGAAAAGTCAGAAAAGTCATATTTCGTTGAAACTCTTCGTATAAATATAAAACGCCATGATTGCCAGTGTTCTCGTCTCAGTCCTGTGATCTTCCTCTTAGCGTGTCGATGGCAAATTTTCCTTAAATATAATATTTGGCCCAAAATAATTCAGCTATGCGAAGTCCACTCGCTGATGCAGTCATAAAGATCATCAAGTGCAGTGCCATTGTCTGTGGAGAACCACCATCTGAAGGCATCTTCCTCTGATTGTATGCCTTTTTTAAATACTCGTACGTCTATTTCTGGAACAATACGAAAATTTTATTCAACGTGCCGTAAATACTTAAAGGTCATTCCTGTATTTTGACCTTGACCTTAACCTAAAGACGTCAGGCGGACGTTTAAGAGTACTCTGAGGGGTACTTGAGCCAACCAAACCGACATTTCCGTACCTCTAATTGCTGACCCCAAAAAAAATGTTACGAAAGGTCATAGCATAACAGAAATATAATTAGCCTTAACGACCTAACTCCTGGAACACAGGCCCCTCTGTCAGAAAGGTGGACAGTTACCACCACGTGGAGATTGTGTTGATGATGGACGTCACATGTCTTAAGAAATTCGTTCCACGACTTGCTGATTTCTTTCACAGTTTTGGGAGCAGTTGTGATAAATAATTTAAACTACGTGTAGTGAAAGTCTGGATCGAATCGACTACCTACGCTTCGTCAGCGCTCGTCACCCCTGGGCCACTACATTATGTAGGTACATCATTTATTTTTTAAACTTAAAAAGCTTTTTAAGCTCCACACTAGGAATTTCTCCAGTATCGTGGGTGGGTTTACAAACATTTAAACTCACATAAACAAACAGTTAGACCCGGAACCATTATCTGTAGGCCATACAAATATTTGTTCCGTGCGGGGATCGAACCCGCGAGTAAACAGAGCAAGAGTCAATCTCTCAGCAACTGCGTCAACCGAGCAGTCAAAATTATACTACGAAACAAATCATAACCATGAAAAAACCTCCTCAGTTCAGCAAGACCAACAATGCCTTCAGAATTGAACACAAAGTGCAATTAAAAATTAATTATATCCAAAGTGGGTTGTAATTGTAGACGGTTCGCGGCCACAAAGGCAGGAGCAAGCCTTTTTGTTCCTACCCGCAATTTGTTAAGAGCTTTCTGCTAGAAATTAATGATTCAGGTCCAAAAGTTTCCACTTTATATGGTGTTATCAGTTGGAAATGTGTGTCAAGCTTGACTTTGAGTAATGTGATGTTCTGATGTAGTGAAGTTAAGAAGTCATCATCGGGAAGATGTTCCATGTTATTTGGGGTCGGCGCAATAATTTAATACATATATTTACAAATAAAATTAAATGAAGTAATATATATTAAAATACATACAAATAGTCCAAAATACGAGAAACCTTATAATAATTACTATAACTACTAATGACTAGGTTGTGATTTTGGTTGGTTGTGGTTTTTTCTTCCATTCTCCCCTGTAACTGAAAGTTAAAAAATAAGAGTAGTTATTTAAATTTAAGTAAATACTAAGAATGACTGTCTCGTTGGTTTAGTGGTCGCAAGCGCGACTGCTGAGCATAAGGTCCTGGGTTCGATTCGGAGTCGAGCAAAGTGCTATCGGGTTTTTCCATCAAGAATATCTCAGTAGCTGCGACGAAGTTTGTATTTGTGCCCGGATGATGGCAATAGGATCGCCCTCTATTACGTGGGACCTAAACATAACTGACGAAATGTGGGTGTACTTGTTAGGTACACCCCTGCCTAATCGTTCAGGGTTTATAAGGCGTGATGTTATGTTATTAAGAATGTTGATTCAGATGAGAATACCGTGTCACAAACTACATCTAAAGAGGAAAAACACGGTTAATAGACAAATTCGTTTGTGGGACACCATTGACCACGTTGAGGAAAGATCTTCCATGTAACTTTTCCAATTTCATTAAGTAAATCTCATCTCTTGGTGAAGGAAAACATCGTGAGGAAAACGGGAGTCTGATGTCACCAGCTCGCAATTGGTGAAAAAGGAACAACAGCCATGCTCACCAATTTTTCTGTATGACAAGAGACGTTCGTATCTCCTGTATCATCTCGTCTCTACTCATCTCAAATAAATTGCATTGCGACCAGAGATTTTGAAGCTAAAATAATATTTTCAAAAAGCGGTATTTTAATAAATCAGACTTTCAGGTATCACTATGCAAATCACAAAAACTCAACGTTCATTAACAAATCAAATATAAAAACTGAAACACCAAAGCCAACTTTCTAACTTTTAATTTAACAACCGAAGTAAGTTTCGAACAAAACAATAACATTGTTTATGGAGGGATCTCGTTAGTGGACTCCATTCCGAATGTAATGGACCTCAAGGTCTAAATAAACAAATGAATGTCCTCGAGTTCCAAAAAACAAATGAATCCTCGAAAGTTCTCGAAATATACATTTGAATCGAGAACTTTCGAGGATTCAAAAATCGTGAAAAATTGCTGGCCAGCCATTTTTTAGAAGGATTTCATTCGACAGATTTGCGCTTTATGATTCGAATGTTGTTCTAATTTCGAAGTTTTAAATGATAGAATAGGATGTCATGGTTTATGTTTCTCTTAAGACCTAAAGAGTAAAGGAAGACTAAGGAAACGATGGTTGGACCGTGTGAAAGATCATATGGCTTGCAAGGAGGTGAAGAATAAAATTAAATTTAAAAAACACCCAACGAAAAAATAAAAGATGAAAGATAAATACCCACTTTCATCCCCCATATCTAGTAAATGGCTGCACCCATTTTGATAAAACGTATCTAAGAACCATTACCAAGAAACTAGCTTTCAAATAAAAAAACTGCATCCAAATCAGTTCACTCGTATAAGAGCTACGGTGCCAGAGACAGACACACACATACACATTGCGGTCAAACTTATAACACCCCTCTTTTTGCGTCGGGGTTAAAAATACATGTTGCACCTACCCTAATTAAATTGGGATAAGGGCAGGAGAATAATTGTGTAAGACCTAAATAATAGAAGAATTGTTTACTAAGTTGGGAAACTTGAATGATGGATAAGTTTGTCTTTCACAAGTATTTCAATTGATGATTTTCAAATAATTAATTATCTTCTTCTACAATTCGACAGTTCAAGGAATTTTGAAGCCTATTTGTAGTCTTCGTGACGCAAACTAGAATAATTAATTATGGCTAAGTTTTCAATTCCAGTGTTCCGTAGAGTTTGGCTTAAGACAATGAAGACCGGCTGTGGTTTTGTTGGAGGTTTTGCTAAAGATATCCAAAATGTTAACGCCCCAAAGAGGCTTTCGATAACTCTCCATTGTACCAATTTCATTTGTTTTTGTTTTTTTTTTTTTTTAGAGTTGTAGCCTTGCGTTTCATATAAAAAAAACGGCTCTAGAATCATAAGCGGAATACCCTGGGCTGAGAATATTTTTTTTTAGTTAGCCCTTTGTCACACTCCTGGGCAAAGCCCTACCCCCATTCCTTCCAGCCTTTGAAAATCTGCGAAAGTACTCTGTCTATTTTTAACCTTTTCACACCTTAACATCTAAACGGATTTAGATGGAATTTGGCGCACATGTAAACCATGATTAGCTTTTGATACTTTTATCTCCGAAGTACGTTCCCGTAGACCAAATTCCAACCTGCACTCAGGCGAAGCCGAGGACAAAAACTAGTCAATCATAAAGCAAGTGCAAGAATATTAATTTCCTCTTCCACAGTCGATAAGCTAAACGCCATATTTCCCGCTTCAGTCCGTAACTAACTTACTTACGTTAGAACCCTTTCAGGACCACGTCAACGATTTGTCGGCAGCTCGTCGTCATAATACTCGTACCTATCTAAGTTGAAGATAGTTCGTAAGTTAAACTTTGTACAACTTCCGCGGGTATCTTGACAACTGTTACAGAACTGAAACTTCAACTAATCTCGAATGTTCTTATCGGTATACGGTGGTTGTGGAAAAATGGTGTGTTTAAGTAGTTTTAGTGGCGCGGGAAAGATGAGGATATTTGTTGTATTTTTAGTGGGGGGGCTAGGGCAAGTAGAATGTTTAGAAACCCTAACATCATGAAGAGTAAGTAGGTTATAATGGCATGCCAAGCTTTTAGGCTTGTATGAAAGTACTGCCACTAGACATGATCTAACTAAAACGATTCTCTTGCGAATATAAGACCATCTCGTTCATTCTGATAGGCGAATCCGAACACGCTGTTGCATCGACATGGACAGTTAGACCAAGGGTTCCGATTTTTCGAATAAATGAATGACTAACCCTATGAACGCTGCTTAACTATCGTATACTCTATGGTTAGAACAAGGGGTTAAACTTGCTTGAAAATCAACATCCATTCTTCTATTAGCAGAAATCACTCACTTCATTGTCCAGTTCCAGATCTTTGATGATATAAATTATTCAATATTTTTTTCTATAATATTAACCACACTAAAGTTTGCCGAGATCTCAGAGTTCTCTGGGGTAACAAACAATTTATAGACGCCGCGTCGCATAGTATGCGATCAGACTAAATCTTCGTCCCTCATCTACTTCTGCAGTTAATAAAGTAGATATTTTATTCTAGAAGTAAATTTGAGAAGCTTCATAAGTCTCTAATATATACTTGTTTTGATATCTTTTTCAAAACAGCATAAAAATATGATGAAACATTTCTCCCAATTGACTTTTAAACTAGTTTTTGCCATTGATAATCGAATTTCATAATCAATATTTTAATAGAACACAGAGCAAACTTCCATTTAAAGCCATTCCATTTTTTTACCATGCCCTTGTCCCATGCTACTTGGGGTCGACGCAATACGTTTTTTTTCTTCCAATCTCCTCTGTCAACCGTCACGCTATCATTTACTCCTTTATCTTTCATATCATTCCTCACAGAATCCATCCGTCGTTTCTTTGGTCTTCCTCTCCCGCTCCCTGTCCATTCAACATTTGTATTTTAGTAATATTGATTAATTATTCAAAACAGCGTAATATCTATTTGCGACTTTGCCAACATTCAGAAAGCACCATATTTAAAAAGTGACGTTACTATGTCCGGCTCTATCTAGTTCTTTGTGTTACTATTTTCAAGCCTCGTATAAAAATAGCAAGAATCTCTCAAAAGAAGGTCTACAAATCTCTTTCCGAGAGCACCTTACCCTACAACCCGCTTTCTATCTGACGCTTGCCCGAACCTCGCGAATGTTTGCCGAGATCACGGCAGCCTCTCTAGGGATGAGCTCGCCTATGATTGAGTGAAGAGGCCTATCTTCTGGCAGAGGAAACTGGACGAGTGTTTGTTTGGTTAGATTTGGAGTGAGTGAGCAATGTTTGGGTGGTAAAGAATGCCCCACTCATTCTTTGATGAGTGGGTTGAGAGTCTGATGGATATATCAGTAGAGTTACTGTTTATTAGGGTTTTTATTGCGGTTTTAGACTTAAAACCGCCCCAGTTTAGCATCACCTAAACTCCAGTCATTGACTATTATTTTTACGAAACGCTTAACTGTACTGCACGCACGCTAATAAGCACATAACGGCCAGCATCTTGGATCTGGATCAGTTAGTGAAAATGAGGTGATGGCAACCCCTTGGATTATTTATATGTGTGCTATAAGACGAAACCCACGTCATGTAGGAGCTAATCTGGTGATTAGCTCCAAAATATGGGTTCCGTTGGGTCGAATCAAATTTTTAATTCTTTATTTCTTGTGTAAGTTCATTATTGCCTTATTATTTGGCATTGCTTTTGCATTTGCATTTATTTGTTACTACATAATTATGTCAGTCTCGATAAATGAGGTCTCTTTACATTGAGGAAACTGTCGTGTTTCCTCATTCATAAATTATTGTCTGTCGCCCGAAGATGTCCCAATTTTCTTGATAATCGGTATGTTTATGTGTCATTGACCTCATAATGGGTTTGATATACTCTTGTTTGTTTACGTTTTGTCGTTTTATCGCGTTTCTATGTTAATGGGGGTTCAGAAAGTTCATTATTTTGTGTGAATTTCTTTTTAGGGTGAGATTTGCTCTCCCTTTTGTCATTGTGTTTATATTTATGAAATAGGGCAATAGCATAGATTCAGCGAAGTCTGGTTAGTTATGATTTCATTTGAATTTCTCAATATTAGCAAAGATCGCAAGAAGCAGTATTGGAATTCAACAAGGCGTTTGACTATATCCTATTATTAATAATAATATATATTAATAGTTGGCTAAAGAGGATATGCAAATCTACGGTTTCTCGTTCAGAGAGTCAAGTTCCCATAGTTATTACTATAGAAACTTGACTCTTTGAACGAGAAACCGTGTCGGAACAACTACATACTAATTTATTATTAGTTCTTGTGTAATATAATAACTCCGATCATGTAAGATTTAATGATCGAACAGATCAAATATTTTAAACTTCTGCATTTAAATTTCATTATCTGGAGAAGTACTATCAACTTATGTAGGTACAAATTCATTTTTGTAATCAAGTAGAATAAGTGTATTCTATTTTGAACTACACGAAAACTTTTAAGAAAAATTACTTTGACTCAAAAATTAGTTCTAATTATTTTAACTGCAGTGACAATATTTTCCAGCAAGACTTCCTACAGTTGACCTTTTTGCAATAATTGAATATAAATCGTAACGTTTAATTTAAGCTACATTAACCTATCAAATATAAGTTTGTCGTACAGTGTAAGTTTCAACAGAAGCTGCCTAACTTCAAGTAACTTACTTGAGAACTTAATATGTCTCTTGAACTGCTCATAACTCACTTCTATCAAGTCAAACACTGGTTACGTTAGGATTCACTTACTTCTGATTAACAACTTGGCTTTCATCGCAGGAGTTTATTTTCAAGCTAAATGAAAGATTTTAATTAGAGGAGCTCGTGGCTAAATAATAACAGCCGCTCGGGTCGATCTTTTGGTCAAGCCGTTCTTGAATAGGTTGGTCTGTGCATGGGTTACCCATTACATACCGAGTTTCCTCCGTGCCTTGGAAATCACGTTAAGCCGTTGGTCCTTGGTGTCATTTGTAGATCTTTGACAGTCGTTACAGGTATTCAGTAGCCCAAAAAGTCTGACAACCAGTCTTACCAAGGGGCATCGTATTACCCAGTACTAACTGGGATGTGGAGGTCAGATAGGTAGTCGCTCCATATAAAATACTGGTATTTAGCTGCATCCGGTTAGCTGGAAGCCGACCCCAATATAGTTGGGAAAAGGCTAGGCAGATGATGATGAAAGATATGAATCGTGGCATTTATGCCCGTTTTCGCGAACACTTAGGTCACACCTAAATGGATGTCTAAATATGATTGCTCTGTTGGAATTTAAAGTATCGGTTCTGAGTTTAATGCTGGTATTGATTTGATGCGGAGGAATGAGGAAAATATCGTGAGGAAAGTTTTGAGTATGAATATGGATGGGTATAAGAATAGGGGAAGACCAAAAAATGGATGGACTGTGAAAAGGATGATTGGGCTCGTAAGGAGGTGACTGATGAGATGACGAGTAATAGAGAAATATGGAAGAAGAAGACATGCTGCGAAGACTTCAAATAAATTGTGATAAGAGTAGAAGAACGAGATAATGATGATTTTATTGATTATGAATGAAGAAAGAGCTTAGAGAATAATTTGTATATTGGGAATACGAATAATTGCTTCAATAGCTGCCAAACAATATGATACGTTTGAAGTCAAACCAATTATTTCAGTTAGGCTTTGAAATGGCACCTTTGAAAGTCAAAAATACAAAGAAATAGAATTGAATATAAAGCTATAAAGTTCCTGTGCAAAATTAAAAGTCAACTGTTTTGTGGTGCGTCTGGGGTGTTAGACACCCGACAACGGACAAATATTAACCGATTTCTAAAAATGAGGAGGTTCTCAATTCAGTCATTTTTTTAATGTTTGTTACCTCATAACTCCGTAATTTTTGGTTCGCTTAACGAGACTATTTTTATTTGGTAGAGGAAACTCGCGCGGTGACCCCATATAAATTTTATTCAAATCGCTTGGGTATTTTATAAGTTATCTTCTATAATACATATTTTTTCTTCTATGTCTATGTGCATGATCTGCAATTTTTTTTTTTAAGTTTTTTTTTTAAATTAAGATCTTTCTACACGTGTCTGTCTACGCCCCTTCCGTTTCCCACAGCTACGTCAGTCACCGGCTCATTTATATCAGTAACATGAGAATTTCCAACTGCCTCAGGGTGCCACTTGACATTAACGTCATTAATTAATTCAATAAAGACGAAGACTCCAAATTCTAATAAAATACCTGCACAGCAAAAACACCTCTATTGCAATAGATATACATCCACGTTCAGCCCACAATGTCCTAATAATTTCTTCACACCGTAATCTTTGGGTGTTCGTGACCAGAATGTAATGAGGTTTTATTATACCACCTGTCCCGAAAAATACAAGAGGTGGTTCTCCTGTTTAGGAATGATTTCCTGGTTTTTGTTTACCATTATTTTTGTACACAATTTTAGATGGATGTGTAAGACAGACCTTTGAAAAGGATTGTTTAAACTTTTGAACGCCATTTTCATTCATAAGTGACAAGCAAGCGCGTGCCCTGTACGCCAATCGACATAAATATGTGATAAAAAGGTAGGTGAAATTATGGCGTGGCTTAGAGGGCACGCGCGTGCATTTATGCTCTAGTGTTCAAAAGGTTAAGGTCTACGTTGAAATTGGGGACATATGCTACAAAAAGATTTCTCGTCATAAAACGACGAGATAATGTGTTATAAGTAAAATAACATCGACCATAGTGAAATTTTTAACTTACTACGAAATTTAGTCAAAAGTGAATAAGTAGAGGTATATTACCTATACGAAGCAAAGAGGTTATATCTTGGCTGATGTCCTAGATTAAGTAGCAAAGAGGTCCACTAAGTTCCACGTAGATAAACGTTAGAATTCTCTTCTCCACCATAGACGACGAGCTTACAAGTCAAAGCGTCTATTCATCTCCGTGTTATCTTCTCTCTCTTGCCTTATATCAGTTAGGTACCTTTTATCTAGCTCGTGGTAAAAGGACTCGGTTCGGAAAAGAATTACCTAAATAACATAACATCACGCCTGTAATCCCCGAAATATTAGGCAGAGGTGTATTTAATAGTACACCCACATTTCATCTGTAATATTATGTATTCTCATGTAATAGGGGGTGAGCCTATTGCCATCGCCCATGAGAAATTACAGATGGAAAAATCCAATAACAATAACCAGGAATCTTACCCAGGACCGCTTGCTCAGCAGTCACGATTGCGATCACTAGTCCAAAGAGGCGGTTGAACTACCTACAAATTCACCAATTTCCGTCGCTCTATCCCAATTCGAAGAGATACCAGTGAAATTACGTGCACATGAGTCCTTAAAACTTTTTCTCTGAAGACGCCGACTTTTTTATGCGTGCTCAAACAACCAAATAGAGAAGACCTTTACACCTTACAAAAACAATAGAAGCATCACGGTACACAATTTACCTCCCAACCGTATCCCAAAATATGTATATCCGTTTCTTTTTCCCCAACTTATCATCATTACTTCGAGTAGAAGTTACTTCAAAAGAACCACGTTCTTTGACTGAGGAGCTTTGTTACAAATATGATTTGTCAGATCTTTTCTCGAAGACGGCATATATGCGGAAATAACGAGGAGTTGTCGTGTGTGTGGGTGTGTCGTGTATGAATGTTTTATTGTTGAGAAGTCATATTGAAAGTTAAAAGGACTGTGATGTAATATGATAAGTGGTACTTGTTCTCTTTGCGCAGTTTGAGTCACGTGTGATACTTATTTTGTCTGTAGAATAATCACCAACTAAGTATTATAGTCAGGAACTCATGGAAGTTTAAGAATTCTATCAATTGACTATGTGTATCAGGGTTAGAGAAACAGAGCAAAGGTGGCTCAGTTTATTTCATCACCACTGCTCTCAAAATGATAAAAAAGACATTGTGAGGATGTCAGCAACTCATCAAACCAAAAAATCGAAGCTATGTGCCACCCATCACACTGGACTCGCGTACTAGATTACAGCCTACTCTCTCTCACATTTAGAAGCACTGGGTCCTAGCAGTATAAACATAAATGCTGATCATAATATGTCTATATAGTGAAATATAAAAGTAACGCCTCCATGTACCAAAATTAACTATATTCGGCTTCATCACCACTCACTTAGATGTCATTAAAATCTCGAAAGTGCTACAAAACATCGCACTACAGAATCACATAGCTTCTACAGTCTAACGCACTTAGTTTAAGACCAACTTAAGAACGGGATGAGAGCCCCAAGAGCTCTCAAAGGCTCTCAAAGGGCAAATCTCCCGCCAAAGGGACGGGCAGCGATTAATACGAACAAATTAACTCGAAGTTGCTTCGGCTTGTTCATTTTGTTTCCAGTTTTTTTTTGTTTTTTTTTGAATAATTTATGGCACTTTGATGGTTGTTAAGAAGTGGGTGTTTAGGGAAGACAAAATGAATGTTTTTTTTTTGTTAGTCAACAGTGTTTTGATGAAAAGAGGTTTTGTTTTTAAGGGGACCTTTCGGTGTCAGAGACTGAAATAGGGAAGGTCGAGTTTTTTAAAGAAGTCAGAAGACTTGCTTCCTTATTGACTCAATTATATATTTACTTAAAAGGTAGACAACTCGGTGTAATATTCATGAGCCATGACAAAGAATTTCCCTGCCAAATACCTTCTTATTTTTTTCATAATCAGATCAGTCATTCAAAAGAAGATTCAGATCAGTTAAAAAGTAGGAAGCTTTTACCTATCAAGAAGTATTTAAGTAATTGATTTTGATCATATAATACTACCAGCTAAAATGCACAAGCATATCATAATCAGATTATTGCCTGATCTCTGACAGAGAGGATAGCTGTCCCTGAAGCTAAAGTTTTTAAAAAGATACAAAAAATATTATAAAAGATAAAAGCAGTACAGCTTCGTATAGAGTGGCTTCATAAATGGAACTATTAAGCGCTACCTTTAGGACCCTCAAAGTGAGAACACGGTCTGAAAGGTATAGTCGCGGACAGAACAGGAAGCAATAATGATCGCACAAATTGACTCTAAAACGTCTAACAAAAAATATGCTCCTAGATATTTTTGTGTCGATTTTAAATTAAAGTAAATGTAAGTAAATGTAAAATTACAGTGACTCAACTGCATCTGATTTTATCACACAACTAGCTTTTGCCTGCGGCTTCGCTCGCATTAACTTAAAATTTGACAACCAATTTGGGTTGTACTCTGCTTGTAATAATTCAATCATGATTCGAAGACACGTGGCGCCATCTATTATCATGAGAACGTTATTGTTGTTTTCTTTGGGAACGGTCCTTTTTATCGGGATGAAAGGTATCCTATGTCCGTTTCTGTACACCTGACAACGTATACGCAAAATTTCAGGATGATCGGTTCATTGGTTTAGGCGTGAAAAGGTAACAAACAAACTTACTTTTGCATTTATAATATTAGTAAGGAAGTAAGGATAGTAAGGATTGTTAAAAAAACTTGTTTAAAACTACAGCATTTCAAAAGCACCAAAAAATCAAAGAGCTGATAAAAGCTGTACAAGTAAGTAGCTTCCTAAAAAAAACTATTTAACGCTGCCTTTTTAGCCTCAAAGTCAGGACACGGTACAGTCGCAGGCAGAACGGGAAGCAATTAATGATCGCACAAATTGACTCTGACTTTCATTCGTCTTGTTCATTTGTTCGAAATGTTTCTACTTCTTGTTTTAAATGAGTTCCAGTTCTTTAAAAATGTTTTCATGGAATTTTGTTGCGTACCAAGCAAATTGGTTGGTAGATGTGTAGGAGAATATCTATGTAAGCTTGTTTTTTAAAAGCCTGCTCATGCAAGTTTCTCATCAGTAAACTAAAATCTCTAGACAAATCTCATCTATGTATTAGCTTTTTAAAGCAAACTTTAAAGGAATTTATGTAAAACCTTTAAAAAAAAAACACTTTTCTGTTTATATACCTTCCAGTAGCGAAGGGTCAATTTTTGTATTGGGTAAGCCGAAGTACATATATTTAATGTGATTATATTATTTGTCTATAGAATACTGACTGTGCCATTTTTCAAAGGGAATCCGGTAGGAATCGAGTTGTATGGAACCTTCGCCACTGGTACCTTCAACCGAACGTTTAAATATTTATATTGACGCTGTCAATGTTTCATTGAAACCTATCGCTTGTTAGGGACAGAGAACGTCACTTTTTTGAGATATCTGACATTTAACCAGAGTAATAACACCAATATTAATTCATCTGTTCGTTATTAAGGTAAAATTGCTATCATCAATCAGCTTGTTCGATATTGAAGTATCTATTTGATTAAACTTAATGTTCCCGTAATATTATTACTATAGGATTACATCGGGTGGTACAAGGGCTCAGAATTAATTTGTTACGTCAATAGAATACCAAAATTATAGACTAAATTAATTAACGGTTAACCGTTGAACCTTTTACTTGTTTGATTGGGATAAATACTATAATTCAAATTTGTTTTGAACCTGATAATTATTATTAGCACAGAAGCAAATAATTTTGCCATACTCATGACATTTAATCCTAACATTTATATATACGGGGTGTAAACAGACCCTTCACCAAGCCGTCAACCAAGCATTCTGTACATCAAACTAAGTAACTTTACGCAAAAATTTTTGCTGGGAAACGAAATTTTTTTTGGGGTCAAAAATCACATTTTACGGTAAAACTCAATATAATGCGCTCAAAACTTATTGCTGATGGATGCTTTGAATAGTAAGCGGACCATGGAGGTAATTGGAGTAAAGTTAGAAACTTAATAAGAAGTATTTAAACAAAAAGTTGTGAAAAAATTGGAACTTTGATCCCCAATATCTCCGTAACTAGAAGGTTCCCAGGTATGGTCTAGAACAAAAAAATGATCGCATTGACGGGGAAAACAAGTGACTTTCGGCTTCGTTAAGGGTCTTTTTCCACCCTTTATACATAGCTTTACATCAGGCCAGTCGCGGCCAGGCGCGAGCCTATTTACTGTAAAAAAAAAACCACAAATAAACAAGTGAATTGATTTGCTTTACAACTAGAGAGTCTCCTTCATTTCGTGTCGATGGTTCTTTGGTTAGATCAAAGAGGTGCTCGTGGCTAAATAATAACAGCCGCTTGGAATAATCTGTAGGTTAAACCGTGCTTGTCTAGGTTGGTCCGTGGATAGTTGACAACCGGCTGTCATTTATAGATCTTTGACAGTCGTTACAGGTAGTCAGTGCCCCGAAAGTCTGTCAATCAGTCTTACCAAGGTGCATCGTATGACCTAATACTAACTGGGTTGTGTAGGTCAAATAGTCAGTCGCTCCATGGAAAATTCTGATATTCAGCCGCATCCGGTTCGACTGGAAGCCGACCCCAACATAGTTGGGAAAAGGCTAGGCAGATGATGATGGTTCTTTGGTTGGAGTATATTATTATTTGAGCCCAGTAGGCCGTCGCGTTAATTGTGAACGTCGACGGGCACTTAAGACACTTCAGCAAGTGCTACATGATCTTATCGGAAGCACCCCACTCAAACTTGGTGTTGGATGGGTCATTGGTCCCCCACTTGATGAAGTTGCTTATAACTTAGATAAAAATACCCAGAATGAGTCTTAGATTTTTTTTAATACAACGTTTTTACCAAAGATCTTGAAAAAATATAATTTAAATAACTGAATAAATTATGGCATAGATATCAAATCAAACCTCTTCGGTCGTTACGTTATTATATAAAATCAAATCTTATAAAGCCGTAACCGACAATCAATTTACTTTGAAGATTTCTTTATCAGTCAAAAGGAAATTCTTACAGATTTTTCCTACAATAAGATTTCTTCGATTGAGTGATACGTAAATGAAGTCGAGTATTTGCTTAACAATTTTTGACTTAATTTATTGGATTTTTTTAATTCGGGGACACGTGGCAAAGCAACAGCTTCACGGAGTCAGTCTCAAGGTTAAGCAACTTTTGCTGAGGATGGTTTGTAGATTGTCTACCGAAACCCATCCGTGCCTCCGAAAGTGCGACAAGCCGTTGGTCCTGGCTAATTAGTACATCTTTGACAGTCATTACAGTAGTCAGAAGCCCCAAAGTTTGACAGCCAGTCTTCCCAAGGGTATATTACACTAGGTGGTAGATGTCAGATTCGCTCCTTGTAATAACTGGTAATCAGCTGTATGCGTGTGGACCCCAACATAGTGGGGAAAATAAGAGATGAATTGTGATTCTCGTTTTAAAACAAAACGTTTCTTTACAAAATATATTTTTTACCTCAAACAACCTAAATAGATTTTCATTTTATATCTGACATTTTCACTGACTTGTTGAAATTTTGATACCAGGAACTGAAAATAATTGTATAATATTTTTTTCCTTAAAGTCTACGTTGAAAATTTCGTTTATTCATACAAAAGGGGAAATACGTCGAAAAGAGAACCATTGGAAATGCTTTGGCATGTTTTTAAAAGTCCACTTAACTTGTATGTGCACATTTACAGTTGATATCGGATTTCACAGACAGTCCGGCGAAAAATATGTGATAAAATTTGAATACACACTATTCTGCACGACATAACGCGGCAGTATGATCGACCCCTTTCTGTCAAATAACAGGGCCATAGACTCAATTACGCTATGCTCCGATACGTCAATTCTCGTTTGCCGTTACACGTCAAACTTCGTCTTTTGTTTTATCAAACTGCTCAGAGTACAGTCAGTATTAAAAAAATTAAGTACGGCTACAGAGATTTCAATTAAAGTAATTTCGCTCATCCCCTCCCGTGTGTCATATAGGGAGGTCACTATACGACACTCACACACTACATGTTGGTCCTCCAAGCTGTCTGTGTTAGTAACTTTCAACAATGTTAGCAGCATGTTTGTATATACTGGACATACCGTTATCCGCCTAGCCTTATCCCAACTATGTTGGGGTCGGCGTCCAGTCCAACCTTTTCTTTTTTTAGTGTGTACATAAATTGTTAAATAAATAAATAACCGGCTGGGAGGAAACTCGGGATTTAACCGGTGGTCGCCCATCCGCAGACCAACCTAAGCAAGCGCGGCTTAATTACGCACACCACGCAGCGAAACACGACGCCGAAAACGTGTTTAGTTTTAGTTTCATAAGGTTTAAAATAAGAATTAGTTTATTATTGTTGTAAAATCTTATTTTGAATATTTTATTTATGGGCCTTAGTTGCCTGATAAAAAAATTATTATTATTTTTTCCCTTTATTTATTTCTACACAAATGTTATACATTTTTAAATATTCCTTTAAAAAAACATTTAAAAATTGTAGCCCACTGGTATCGGGAACAGGATCTAAGCTACCGGCAGTCAGGGTTCCAGAGAGAGGATCCTCCTAACAGTACGAGCCGTGCCCAGGTGTATCGCATATTATTATTATTAATCTGAAGATCGAGCTGACCGGCTGTTATTATTTAGCCATGACCTTCTCTCTTCTAATCCTACTATTGCTACTGGACATAATTCTTTCGATTGAGGTCCAATGTCCAGGAGAGCAAATTTTTTGTGATAATGACAACTTTAAAATAAAATTTTATACAGTACCTTTCTCATCCGTAACCTTGATCTTTTTAAATATGAAAGCCTCCTCCTACACCAAACATAATTAAGTATCTAAAGACCATTTACCCAACATACAATCTACTAAATTATAAGTACTTCTTTACGCGAAGTTTCTTGTGCCGGGTGCATATTTGAAATGCCGACATCCGAGTTTTACTAAATAACTTATGAAAAGTGAAGTTTTCCGCCTATAGTGGGGTTTCTTACGGGATGTGGTGTAAGTTAGGAGCTTAATGTGATTGGACGCTAAGTTTATGTAGGGGTGAAGTTTGTATGTTAGTTTCTGTGGAATAATCTCTTTGATTAGAATGTATCATGTGAAGTTTCCTAATGTAAGATTACTGGGAAAAGATATTGCTCGCTAAAGATTAGGTAACTTGGTTTTGAAAATTCATTAGCCGTTTCTAAATTAAAATACAATGTTTAAAAATTTTAATTAGACTAAAACGAACTTGATCGTCGTATGTATGCTTGTTATTTTTTCTTTGTAACATTAAAAAGGGTAGGCATTATTCATCAAACTTTTGACCGGCGCAGCAAACTCGTAGCAGTGGCGTAGCAAACTCGTAGCAGTGTCGTAGTAAACTCGTAGCAGTGGCTTAGCAAACTCGTAGCAGTGTCGTAGTAAACTCGTAGCAGTGGCTTAATTCACTGAGTGCGGTCGCTTTGAGGCAGGCTGTAATCGTTGGGCAAGTTTCGTTGAAAGTATACAACATCTACTTGCTTGCTCACGCTTATTCTCCTGAGGTTCATAATTATGTTCCCGACTGTCTGCTTACATCAGACTCCGACAGATACTTCAGAGCACCTAACCTCAAAATTCGCTGTCCAAAGCCTGGTCCACACCTTGAACGCAGCATGCACTTCTTTATCTTTATCTTTAAGTCTTTTTTTAATGAATCTTTTTTTTCCGTCTATCACTTGAAGCGTACACAAAAGCAGCTGGGCGTAAAGCTCTAGAGGGGCGTTATTTAATTATGATATTAGGCCAGTATGCTGCGGTGACATAGTAATGGGAATTTAAGGGACTTTATATATTTTCTTATGGGCGTTTTCTTCTTGACATAATTATGAGCGAAACAAACAATTACTTTTAATGTATTATTTTCGCTGTAGTGAAAAAATTAAAGAAGTTAGTCAAAGCTATTTGAATCTTCGTCAAAACCAAGCAAGCGTGGTGTAGGAATTTGAGTATAATCTATACATTACATACAAATAAATAAAATTGAAGAGTCTGTTTGTAGTATGAAAATAATAACTTTTTACTGAACGCACATGAAAGACTACACGGTACTTAAAGCTGTCTGTCTGTCTGTTTGTTCCAACTAATCTCCGAAACAGCTGCACCGATTTTGACGGGAATTTTACTAGCAGATAGCTTATGTTAGAAAAAGTAACTTAAGCTTTTATGTTAGAAAAAGAATTAGAGTTCCATGCAAAAAAATAAAACCCTTGAAATTGTTAAGAAAATCCGATTCAAATATCTCGACGTGAGAACCATATGGTCTGATGTCTGATTTATCAACTTTTCAGGAGAGGCAAATAAAAATCTGGTTAGAATTTTCAAATAAAGTCACATTTATTGTTCTTTTAGCTAAATCAATGAATACCCATGTTACAGTAAATATTTGTGCCTTTTATTTTTAATGCTCATAATTAACAAATTATTAGTATTAATTATACTTTTTATAAAAAAACGTGTTATTCGACCTTATGCTTGTACAATTTGAGGTGTAGCCTAAAATTTGTATTTCTAATTTAAGATATTACTTTATGCTTGAAGTTTTTGAAGTTTTTCTGTATGGGTTTAAGGTTCCATGTTAACATTTAGCTTTATGGGTGGATTTAAAAATGAATTTAACCCAGACTCATTTGAAGTTATGAACCAATGACAGGATAAGGTCGAAGTAAAATTAAATTAATTTAGGAGAATGGGCTCCGATGTATAGGCATTTGCCCAAAGGTCCAATAGCCACAAGATATACATAATTGAAAAGAGCTTTTTAAGGAGAATCTTTTCTAATAACACGATATACCATTACAGAGAGCTTTTCAATGACAACTTTTGCTACTAAAATTTTATTACGTTTGCTAATTCGCAGTTCGTTCAGAGTTATTGAACTAAACAGCTGATTATTTGGACACCGAAGTTAAGATTTTCTTGGCAACTAATTAAGGTTTTCTGGGTAACCAATAGTAATAACATATAATCAATTGCATAGAGCTTTTCAAAGAGAACTTTTACTACTAGCATCACTTTAGCTTATTCGTATTCCTTTCGGAGTTATTGGCCTAAATAGGTGACTATTTGAGCAGCGAAGTTAAGGTTTTCTGGGAAACCAATAGCAATAAAATATACACCATTAGAGAGCTTTTCTATGAGAACTTTTGATATTAACATAACTTTTGCTAATTCGCAGTCTGTTCGGAGTTATTGACCTAAATAGATAACTAGTTGGACACCGAAGTTAAGATTTTATTTACAAACCATTAAGAGTTTACGGGCAACTAATGGTCATAAGATATACACTATTGGATAGAGCTTTTCAAAGAGAACTTTTGCTACTAGCACCACTTTTGCTAATTCGTAGTCTGTTCGGAATTATTGACCTAAATGTGTGTCTAATTGAGCACCGAAGTTAACATTTTCTGCGTAACCAATAGCTATAAGACATACATCATTCGAAAGAGCTTTCAATTAGAATATTTGCTACTATACAACTTTTGCTAATTCGTAGTCTGTTCGGTTTTATTGATCTAACTAGGTAGTTGATTAGGCACCGAACTGTAGCTCCTCTCTGACTCTGAATCGAGAAAAGTTGTCAAAGCATGAAATATTCTTCTCGTGGAGATAAATCCATTAATACATATCCTAACGCTATTGGGCGTTGGAGTTGTACTAACGATCTGTCCAAGCTACTTTTACTTTAAGGATTTGCTCCTAAAATAGCATTTTAGATGGAAATATTTTGAAAATGACGTTTATAGGCTTATAATATGATGTTTGAAACGTACAATATCAATGAAAGTTAATAAATTGACGAAAGAACAGTATTTAATCCAACTTAATTTCTCAACATTAGAGCTCTGTAGCTCCTCTCTGACTCTGAATCGGGAGAAGTCCCCATAATAAGAAATGTTCTTCTTAAAGAGATCTATCCATTGGTACTAACCCTATGGACTCCGGTCTGAAATAAAAAAATTCTATTCTATTCTATTGGTATATATCTTAACGCTATTGGACGCTAGGGCAATTTCGCCCATTCTTATGAATTAAAAATATTAACTATTTATAAGTCTTGATAATTAGGAATCATCTGTTTCTGGGAAATCTGAGTCATTGTTTGCATGAGTTAAATTTTTAAATGTTCAATTCCTCCGGTATCCATTGCAGCAATGCTATCAAATCATTGTATTTTGCCGTCGATATGGGTTTTTCATTTAATCTTAGTCTTGGTAAATCTTCTGGAAGTCAGTCTTTTTGGATGCATTTCGAATAAACGAAGGCGCGGCGCAGGCATGATGCCGCTTCAAAACATTTTCATACAAAATGTATGTAGGCGACGTGTCGTATATATATTAATTCCAAGTCTGCGCCGCACCTTACCCCTTACACCGTTTCTGTTTTATTCGCGCCTTAGAAGCACCTTACGCCTTTCGCCGTTTCTGTTAGGCGCGAATTACACAGAAATGGCGTACGGTGAAGGCGCGGCGCAGCCATGATGCCGCTTCAAAACGTTTTCACACAAAATGTACGTAGATGACGTGTCGTGAATTACACTCAAGCGGCGCGGCGCAGGCACGCCGTTCTTTCGTTTCCTTATAAATTCCACGCCTTCGCCGCACCTTACGCCTTACGTTACGCCGTTTCTGTGTAATTCGCGCCTTAGGTAGGTAAGAAATGAGCCGGCCGGCATGCGCTCGAAAGAGTCTTGAACGCTGATTGGTTCGAGGCATAAGGTCACGATGACAGCCGATTATCGCCGAAAATGTCCGATGTCATTCACTTTGAGAAGGTAATCGGCCATAAATCTATAACCATAACGTTGCTTTTTCACTTACTTCGTTCAGATCAGCGATAACACAACACAGTATACTGGCATAAGGTATCATGCTAAAATAATGCCTACTAATTGTAAAAAAAAATACGAAGCAAATAGATTTATGTCATCTTAGTGCCGTTGTATACTTTATTTCGAGAGGCATAAGGTTCTATGTGTTCATACATTTATTTTGTACACAACAATTTTAGAAGCATAAAGTCGAATGTTGACAGATGCCCTAAGTTTGGGACAAAACATTTAAAAGCATAAAAACTCAACTCAATATTCGCCGTTAAAATGATACCAAATATTTAAGCATAAAAACTGATGTTATAATAAAACTTTATTCTTCAATTTAATTCTGTAATTTTGCGACATACGACTTTATAGCAATCTGAAAACTACACAAAGAAAAGTGGTAGAAATATGATTGTAAGTTTGTTAGAAAGAGCACGAAAATCTTAGTTTGGCTGTCTAAAAAAGTGATTTTGGTCTAATATTGACATCAGACCATATGGGTCTCACGTCGAGATATATAGTCATATTTTTTTATAATTTCACGGGGTAATAGCTAGTTTTTTTTTATATAAAAGAGGTCTATTTCTAAGAATAACAGAAGGTTGAGTGGAAAGTTGTGTTATGTCAGTCTCCAGCCACTTTCTAGTGCAAGTGGCTCAACTCAGGTAGTGTAGAGGTTTTCACCTTCACAGTTATTATTTACTTATTTAAAATACGTAGAATGGATGTGACATCCTAGCATAGCAACACGTGGACGTCTAAAGATAAAAAAAAGTTTCTAAATATTACATTTGATAGGGTTCTTTGAGAAGCTCATGGCTAAATAATATCAGATAGTCGGGTCGATCTTTAAGTTTATTTCATTTTAATGATAGCCAGCACTAACGGCTTAACGTGCTTTTCCACCCATCCACTGACCGGCCTTGGCAAGCTTTGCTTAACCTAGAAGATCGACCCGTGCGGCTGTTATTATTTAGCCTCAAACCCTAAATAATGAAATAGTACATAGTGCTAGGTTAGGTGTATTATCCTACACAAATGTATATCCACATAATATTTCATTTCTTGTGGGGCAGACGTGTGCCAGTGTCTGCCACATAATATTGACCCGGGGCAATGAAACGCTCGCCTTTGCTTGTACGGCGGTCAGAACGAATAATGTACGGTTCGCTGAAAAGTTATATTATGTTTAAGGATATTTTTAGGTATTTGTAACAAGTCTTGGCAGGTTTTGTAAAACAGTTACCTAAACTTTCCTCATCAGATCAACTCATTTAAAATAGAACATCTGTCAGAAGCAAACCTTGCTGCTGTTTGTTGTGAATCAATCATTTGATTTAACTATACAGAGTGTGAACGGACCCACCCTTAACGAAGCCGCCCACCATGCATTATGTACATCAAACTAAATAACTTTTACACAAAAATTGCTGGGAAACAATTTTTTTTTGTGGCAAAAAATTATATTTTACGGTAGGACTCAATGTAACGTTCAAAACATTGTGCTGGTGGATGGATTGAATAGTACGGGGGTCGTGGAGGTGTTTAAAGTAGTTCTTACATGAAAAGACACGTATTTAAAAAAAACTTGTGGATAAGTTGGAACTTTGACCCCCAATATATAAGGTCTAACTTTTTAAACACGAAATATTTCAAGAGTAACTTCTATAGGTCGTAAAGTCACCATAGCAACGAAAAATTTTTTTTTATCTAAGTGTATTTTTATAAAAAAAAAAAAAAAAAAATTACTTGACCCACAAAATAAATACTGTCTAAAGGTTTAAAAAGTAAAAAAAAGTTTAAAACAGTAAAAGTAAGTAAGTAAGTTTAAAGTTTGTAAAGGTTTTATGCAAAATGTCGCAAGAATATTTAGAACTATAATAATTACGTAAAAATAAAAACATTCAGAAAAAAATTTTTTTTCGTTGCTATGGCGACTTTGCGACTTGTAGAAGTTACTCTTGAAATATTTCGTGTTTAAAAAGTTAGACCCTATATATCCGTAACTAGAAGGTTCCCAGGTATGTTCTAGAACAAAAAATGATCGCAAAGACGCGGAGAACAAGTGCCTTTCGGCTTCGTTAGGGCTCTTGTTACCCCCTTTATATTACTTTGTATAGACACAAAAAGTCAAGTAGATTATTTCTTCGTCCCTTAGCTTTAACGGTGAACTGTGTAAAGATAATGGCTTTATACTAATAACTAAGGTACAGTAATGAAATAATAACATTATTTTTTCCCCAAAAAGCATCACATTTCAATATCCATAAAAGTAAGTTTATGTATTTAGTATGTACATAAATTGTTAAATAAATAAAAAAAATAAAAAAAAAAGAAAGAAAAGAAATTAATAAGAACATAATTACAAGTCTCATTACTAAGTCACAATAATTTAGATACTCTGACTCCTAAACTAGGTGTAGGGAGAACTTATTCTTAGTTGTATAACAAATTGTGTTGCTGACACTACATCTAAATAAGTAACATACAGAAGGTACATTCAAATACCCACTCGCTCACAGAGCGTGGAATTTTCCTAACCTTGTAGGGAACCCTAATTTACCACCCCTAGCAAAACTTCTAACTACTGATATTCCTACAATTAATTCCCCTAGCACAACTTCAGATTTCCTACAGTCATTTTAAACTAAAATAAAATACTATTTTGTATTGCAAATGAACTTCAATCTGTTTCGTTTGTGGCATGAACAGAGAGGGAGGTAATCCATATTCATATTGCAAGAAAGTTCTTGAGTACTGTTGAATATTTTTATGTTGATTTTGCATAAAACAGTGTTTTGTTTCAGTTGTTAATTGCTGAATAAATGAGACAAATGGCTGTTGTTTCTTGAAGATTTATGTCTTTCTAGTTAAGTACCTACATCACTATTTAAACACAAAATTATAACTAAGGCTTAATGTTTACTAAGTTACACAGTTCGAGAATAGTTTATGGACCTAGTTTTTTTTACTGTTTTTTTTTTTATATAAAATGGGCCTACTCTTGACCTCTATTTTGTCCTGCGGAGAGAGATGAGGTCGACGATGGAATGAGCTATCCCAATAGAAGCCTATCAACTCGCGGCTTAAATAGATTGGGGTTATATTATGAACTTGGGAATACTGACGCAGACAGGCTATTCAATCTTCTTAAAATAAATAAGCTTGTAAAAACTGTATAGAAGATAGGTACGCGTACACCTGAGTCGAGACAGTGCCTTTGGACAGACAATCGCTCTTTGACAATGATGATAATAGAAAAGTATTTAAATTTCCCACTCGCACGCAAAATACGCGCTTGGTCTTGGAGTTGCGGACACCATCCCGTTATATAATACAATACAATACAATACAATAGACAAGTATTATGGTGGATCAGGGCAAATTTATTTGCCTTAATCATTTATACAAAGTGAACTTCATCGCAATAGGCTTATGGAACATTTTATATGTCATATCAAAAAACTTGAATTCATCAAAAATGTGAAATTTTGCCTAGTGAAGTGCCCATTTTGGCCATAATAATAGACAAAACAAATCTGTTTTAAATCTGGTCAACCCCACGGGCTTGACCAGATTTAAAACAGTCTAAGGCTAAAGGTTATAAACATGAGTTAAAATTTACATTAACTTCACTTCTTTGTCAAAAAAATTTAGCTTCTTCTTCTTCTTCGTCGTGTCGATGATTTCTCTTTTTTTAAATTAAATTTGTTTTGTCCAGAACTCTGCCACCTCGACCGCGTCAGTGGTGGCCTCGTACAGGTCCTTCAAAGAACACTCCACATAGTGCAGGAATATAACTAATAAACTGCTAAGATATGTTTATCCATTTCGGGCCTTTAAACATATTACCAAGAGGCCGAATTTTAAGTTTCACCCTCTCTCGCCTGAGGCAACTATTACTCCCACTAATTCTATAATAGGTCCTCCAAGTTCTTGCTTCAGATTATTCATACGATAATATAGCTAGGGTTACATGCTCCCACAATTAACAATACATGAATAATTCAAATTAAACCGAAATGGGTTTCACCCTTCTTGCCACTGAAGCGGGTAGTCCTTTCATTTTCACATTATCTACATGTAAAACGTACCTTTTAAGGATTTTTGCATATTTTTTTGGTAAGCGATATTCATGTTTTTCCGCACCGGTTCATTTCCGAGCGTTTTTCTAGCGGAATAAATGAGAAATTCAACAAACAGCTGCTGGTTTAAGTTAGTTTATTTCAGTGAGTCTTTCTGGGTAAAACTTTTATGTTTTACTTTAATTTAAAGACATTTTTGCAGACTGCTGTATTTACCAGTAATGGTACTAGAGTTTTTCCTAGCGTGCTAATTCCCACTCCTGGACAAAGGCCTCCCTCCACTCCTTCCACTTCTCGTCCTCGTCTGTCCAGTTCGGATGGAACTTGTCCAGTTCGTCCCGCCATCTCCTTCGTGGACTGCCGCGATCCCACCCTCACTGTGTAAGGGCACTAGTTTCCTGCTATTTTGGCCCATAGTTTGTCCGGCATGCGGCAGACATGACCCGCCCAGTCAACCAACTCAGCTAGAGAATAGAGAATTTAATTTTGTTTTATTTCGTGACCTTGGCAAGCGAATATGCTTGTATCTTAGGTATCAGCAGTGTTGGAAATGGAAAAAAACTTAATGTATTTTGACACAGATGTCTTTGTTGCTTTTTGCGTTGATGATTTTGTTTCTAATTAAGTATAACTGATTTTAAATTCAATTTTGGCCCACTACTGGGCAAAGGCCTCCCCCATTCCTTCCACTTTTCTCGAAGTTGCGCCTCTTCTCGCCAATTAGGCCCGTTAAATATCCAGACTGGTTTTTTTTTTTCATTTTGTTGTTACATGAAATTAATTAGTTTTAAAACGAGGCTTTAAATTAATCTTCAATGTTGCAATGTTTTTTTAGCACCGTTGTTTTTATACTTAGAATACCTTAAAAAATAAACCTCACCTAGAGCAGGTAAACCCCAGAATACATTAAAATAAAACTGTTCTCGTAAAAGCGAAACAATCTAAATAAGTGTTAAAAGCAATAAAACCAAAGTAATGAGTTTTCACCCAAACCTGTAAACAGAATTTTCTAGAAAAATGTACCGACAGATTTTTCGAAGTTCAGGGGTTATATTGACAGTCTTTTAACGCAGGATCGCCGAATCATCGAAAAAAAGGTTTCATTTAATAAAATTTAAGGTGGGATTCCGTTCGTGCGTATGTGCGATTTAGGATTGTGTTGGGTGTTGGTGTAAAACTGGATTAGAGGAATTAAAAGTAATTTTGTGACGAGTTATCGAGTTGATGCTTCGTTTGTTTTACATATTATTTTGTTACCCTTTTGAGAGGTGTCTACTTTCAATAAGTGCTTCTTAGACTATTCCAATAGTTTGTCAAGCCTTATGTAGTTAATAATTTAATTAATTAAACACATAGTAATATTAAACTATCTTAATTAATTAACTAAATTACAACATTGCCAATGAAATGAAAAATATAAGTTAAACATTCGTACAGTTTCATCATGCTGGCTTGGTTGGGCTTGTTTGGGCTTGGAGTCGGACTCGCGCATGAAGGGTTCCGTACCATCGTATTGACCCCTTTCATTTTTAATTTATTAATATCATTTGTTGTTATAGATACCGGCAATAGAAATACACATTCTGTGAAAATTTCAACTGTCTACCTATTAAGGATCATGAGGAACAGCCCGCTGACAGATAGACGGACGGACAGACAGCAGAGGCTTAGTAATAGGGTCCCGTTGGTTACCCTTCGGGTACGGAACCCTGAAAATTAAAATTCAACTAGGAAACATAGCCACAGGAAATTCAACGTTCGTCGTTCAATTAGCTTGATCAATCGGCAACGGGTGGCCATATTTGCCATCAAATCAAAGATACTTCGAGCAAACGTGTATTTGAGTGTCGACCGGTTTCAAACGTAATTGTCAAACGTCATGTTTTGTCCTTGTGACGCAGAACGCTGACTGGGTTTGTGACTATTTGTAGTGAGTTTCTGATGAAGGCTATGTCTGATTAGACTGTGATTTGAAGTGGGCAGTTGGAGGAAAAGCTCATGGCTAAATATTAGCAGCCACTCGGATCCATCTTCAGGTTAAGCCGCCGTTGCCTAGGTTGATCTGTGGATGGGTGACCACCCATTACATACCGAGTTTCCTCCGTGTCTCAGAAAGCACTTTAAGCATTGGTCCCGGCTGTTATTTGTAGATCTTTGACAGTTGTTACAGGTCAGTCAGTGACCCAAAAGTCTTAGCAAGGGGTATCGTATTAAACAGTGCTAACTGGGTTGTGGAGGTCAGATAGTCAGTCGCTCCATGTAAAATACTGGTATGCAGTTGCATCCGGTAAGACTGGAAGCTTACGCCAACATTGTTGGGAAAAGGCTAGGTAGATGAGTAGGAGGTCCATGTTTAAAGCTGAAATGAAAAAAAAAATACAAAATCCTATTAAAATCACGTTAACAAAATCACACCTTAAATTCCTAAACCCTTTCAATTACGCAGTGCTTAAGGGACATATTTTTTATTCGAAATCGTCTCATTATCTCCAGTACTGTGGGCCCCAGGGCGTGATAAGGGGCCCGTTAATTGGGGCCCGTGTTTGTTTGGGCCACTTAGCCTTTAGCAAGCATTTCAGTTTCTTTTGAATGTGTTCGTTATGTGCACAGTCTGGACCTTTTTTATTGATATTGTTGAGTGTAGCCGTGGGCGGTTTTGTATTGTAAGAGATTTTTTTCTGCTGATTTATGTTTTTTATCGGTTGTAATTTATTTTTAGTTTTTTTTGCTTGTACTGGGAAAATCAAGGATGTTTTTCCACTTGGCTAACATTACAACACGCCTAAGGATAAAGTAGAGGTGCCTTTTATAGTACCTACATTTTGCCAGTTATGTCTAAGTCCCATGTTACAGGGCGCGCTTAATGCCATCATCCAGGCACAAATTCATAGACCGGGTGGGTGGCAAAAATTTTATAATGGCCACAGTCATAAGTTTTTTTTTTTCTAGTTATTGTCACAATGTTTGAGGATTTTCCGTCAGCCGTTGTTGCCATGTTACCAAGTTAAGTTTAAGTTGCCAAGTTTGCACTTGAGTGACTATGTATTTTCGGCATATGCACAGTTGGCAACACAAGCCACAGTTTTGACCGGTCAGTGACCTTTGTCTATGGTGTGCATACAGCATTGAAAGAGATAAAACGTTTTCTTTCTTTCTTTGTTAATCCGATTATGACCGAAGCTTTTTACGACTAGTATGATTCGGCATTCCGATGCTGTACCCTGTATCCTAGTAGAATGCGATCTTGAGAAGCTGCGCAAATACGCGAGGGTCCCGATCATTTGTCGCTCATTTGTTTGGAGAAACTGTACGCGCTCTCTAACTGCATCATAACAGGTTTGCTGAACAAAAGAAAATGAATGGAAAAATCGCGTATATCGTTTGGCCAAACTGTTGGATTCAAATTGAAACCAGACACTGACATATTGCACTGATTTGTTGGATGTCCGCAGCCGGTCCGCATAAAATATCGTTATAATCGCTTATTGATAGACCAGCAATCATACTAAACTTATACTGTCACTTATGGGATATCTTCCGTGATATCGGGAGCTCAAAATTATGAACAATCCAGCACAAAATCCCTAAACTTCCGAATCCTTAGAAATCTCCACGAGAAACTGATACACAATCTATAACAGTTACTTTTATATCCTTCCGGCCATATCTATTGTGTTCCTATCGACATTAGAGCTTGTTTTCACTTCATTATTGTTACGGCCGCCTCTGAATAGGTTGATCGAGGATCTTAAGTCGTGAGAACAAAGGATGCTGATATATTTGTGTGATTGGCTTGATTTTGTAAGTGGATTGGTGATTGAATGTGCGGTGGTGATTACTAAAGTATATGCATATATTTTAATGCAGAAGTCATGGCTTGGGCGTGTGAAATTGGGACTGTATCACTAAATTCATAATATTACAACACGCCTGTAATCCCCGAGGGGTTAGGCAGAGATGTACCCTATAGTATACCCACATTTTACCAGTTATGTTTAAGGGGTGGCCCATTTGCCATCAACCGGGCACAAATCCAGGCTCCGTGGCTGCTACTGAGAAATTCCGGATGAAAAAATTCAATAAAACTTTCCCCGATCAGGAAAATCTTACCACCACTCGACCATTGAGGCTAAATACTTACACCCACATATTCTGACTTGAATTAGAAGTTAAGTACTTGTCAATCACCTTAAGTAATGCCTAAGTAGACTTTGAATGAAGTTGAAGTTCTCAATTCAGGAACCATGAATAAGAAAAGACGAAAAAAAACACATACATTATTTGTAACAAATATTCTACCTACGGATCACGCAAAAGGAATATGGATTTAGACGATGCCTTTTTGAGAGTCAATTTAGGTAAAGCCTAGGTAAAATAATTAAAGTAAGGTTTACTTGGGACCGTCGTGAGATTTTATCTTATCTGAAGAAGTCTTAAACTGGACATTTACTGCTAAAATTATAGCACTTAGTGTTCCTTGGTTAATGAAAACCTACCCTAATTATCATCAACTTGTGTCTTCGAACGTGGTGGTAAATTATCTCTATATCTCGTGATTATAGTCATGATAACAAACAACTTTCCCAAAGAAATATTTTTTTTATACACAGACTTTTATCATAATAACACAACAGCCGTATGAAATTCGCACGCGCGCGCTTGTGACCTATTAGCTGTTAGCCGTTTAAAAAAAATGTTTCTTTGAGAAAGTTGTTTGTTATCATGAGTAAAAACATGTGTTTAAGTATCGGTCACTAATTATTAGTCACCCTATACATATAATAATACGGAATACCTTTAGGAGGTGACTCCTGAGATGATGAGTAATAGAGAATTTTGGAATAAGACGATATGCTGCTCCTACTCGAAATAAATTGGAATATGGGCAGAAGAATGGAAAATCATCATCATCGTCTGCCTAGCCTTTTCCCAACTATGATGGGGTCGGCTTCCAGTCTAACTGGATGCAGCTGAATACCAGTATTTTACATGGAGCGACTGCCTATCTGACCTCCACAACCCAGTTAGTACTGGGTAATCCGATATCCTTTGGTAAGACTGGTTGTCAGACTTTTTGGGCCACTGACTACCAGTAACGACTGTCAAAGACCTACAAATGACGCGGCGTAACGTGCTTTCCGAGGCACGGAGAAAACTTGGTGAAGAATGCTAAATACCAACCTAATTATCTAATCATTGGCTTTTTTAAATTTGCTTTAGATGGTCTAATTAAAAGCGTCCACAACGTCATATTATAATTTCCGTTATATTAAACAAAATAATATTATCAACACATAAAACCCGCTTATGAGCTACACAGTACACATCAAATAGCTTAGTTTACGAACTAATACGAAGTTTAGCATATTAATAACTCGCTGAGTTCTCAATTAGAGCCCTGCTAGTGCCGCTATGAAGCTAGCGAGTGGTTTAATGGTATATAATGTACTTTTATAATGCATGCGCTGAAGACTGTGAGGTTATTTGTTTAAACTGCAAGCTATACGGTGAGAATACATAACTGTTAAGATTTTGTATGTTGTGCATAGAAAATACACATCCCGCGTTCGCAATTTAGTTACATCTTAGGAAATGGTATAGTTGGAATATAACTTACTCACACATAAAGTTCAGTTTGCATTGCAGTTTCAATTTATTTTTGACTTTTTTAATAAAACAAGTTACTTAAGAAATTAACTTATTTAATTTAAAAAATATAAATTAGAAACAAGGATCTGGGAATGTAATAGGATCTTAGTTATCTAACTTCTGACCATAAGTCTGGTCATACGTGGAAGGAACGAATATTCTTTATTACATAGACACCCCGCAACAAATGTCAAGGTTCTACGGATATATACAGTAGGGGCTGAAACTTTAAGCCGTTTAAAGTTGACACATGATTGAAAGAAATGGAACAATGTCTGTAGGCCAAATTTCATCAATGACACTCAATACGATCAACAAAACATCTAAACCGCGTGCAAGAGTAAATATTCCATAATGACGACAACACTGTTGAACGACAACAACTGTTCTTGAACACGGTTTACATGCATAATTGTTCAGCAATCTCTTGGCACATGAGCAAAACTGGAACTAACGTCGCTATCTTTTTTTTTCGATTGGTTTCACGAAAGCATTTCTCAAAATATGTTAACCAACTACGCCCCTCTGTCGCTGTCATTCAGGTGCCGAAAAATCCTTGTGTAAAGTTTATTCATGGTGCAAACTGGCATATACTGGAAATTTTTGATTAAAACTCCTTCTCTTTTGTTGCAGGTAGCCCCAAACCTAATAGAATTCGTGAAATCACCAGTGAACATCATAGATTTTATAGCTACCCTAAGTTTTTACATGGATGTCGTGGTGGAACTGACAGTGGTCCGACAGTATGTGGACAAAGCTGACATCTTGGAGTTCATCTCCATCATCAAGATCCTCAGGCTGTTCAAGCTGACGAGGCACAGTCCAGGGCTGAAGATCCTGGTGCATACCTTCAAGGCTTCGGCGAAGGAGCTGACCTTGCTGGTATTTTTCTTGGTGCTTGGCATCGTGATATTTGCGAGCCTTGTTTATTATGCGGAGAAGTCGCAGGTGAGTTTTACTTTACTTTTATTTAAGTGTTTTAAAGAAACGTAATTTGTAGAACTATTTAGAGCTAAACTTACGCTTTCAATTGCGCAAAGGCGTACGAATATGATCATATTGAATTAATTTGTGACTGTGACGATCACAGGACGTACCAGTATGAACCAGAAGACATATTTCTTTTGAGTAGCTCATATTTCTACATCATCGGGAATGCGTTGAACGGTAACATCGACCCTTTATTACTCAAAGACCATACAATTATCGTATAGGATTGGTAAACAACTGAAGCGAGTAATTTGTCCGATACGAGTAATAAGAGTTTCACCAACATGAGCCAGTGTAGCCCCAATTGGGCATTGTTACCCTTAGAGTACCAATTAGCAGAACAAGTTGTGTTAGACATCAAACAATACACTCTAATTACAATGAAAAAAAAAAAAAAAAAAAAAAAAAAAAGTAGTTTCAGTTCATTCATAGTGTATCAAAATAATCATAATGACTACAATACCTTTAGGGATGATACACATGTACCAATCAGGTCATTTGACTCGTAATATTTGTTGAATAATAAAAACGACCCGAAGCGATCGCTACACCTATTGGCGTTCATTCGGCTCATGCCAACAAGCATACTCCATTCGGCATCTACCGTCGCTGAATCATCTCCGGGTTGGCTCGACATAACTTGACCTTCTTCTTCTTCTTCTTTCGGCAATAGTAGCCCACCGGTATCGGGAATAGAGTCAGAGCTACCGGTGGTCAGGGCTCTTGAGAGAGGAACGTCCTTATAATATGTGCCGTCTCCAGAAGAACTGCTTTCTGAATCAAGCCCTTGATCCAAGCGAGAGCGTTCTGAGATATTCATCGAGGCTATTGGCTACTAAGCCAGTGGCCATCACGACTATGGGTACACGAAACGATCTTTGACCACAATTTCAGGCTTATTGGCAATAATAGTCCGGTCAGTGACGATAGGTCGATCTCAATACAATGTGATTCGGTCTGTGGCACTTTTGAGGTCTAATATGCTGGTCACTGGACACCTTCTATACTCCAGCAAGTTAATCGTGGACTGACCTTTGCCGAACGGCTTTTTCCTAAACGTATGTATATCTACATTTTTATAATTATTCGATTTTGACGGCTGGAGCGAATCCTTCCGAGCCGAAAATCTGTGTAGTACCCTCTTGACCTACCATAGTATTCCTTGAAAAGCGACACTGCGACACGATACCACACAAATAAAGCAATACAAATACACAATACCGCACACGCGTGCGAACTATCTGCTGATCTGTCCGCTCACATTGCGCAAATAACGAACAGTTCGATCACAATGCATCACCCCTGTCGCTGTCGAATGGAAGCGGACTTTCCTTTTGTTACCTCTGTCAATAATTCTGATGAACGATAGTTCAGTTAGCGACGAAAAGTTGATGGATTTTTGATTAACGAATAATAATTTACTCTGGACGCTCTTAATGTGCACGTCTGTCTACATCGTTCTCACATATATGTATTATCTCAACATGAATGATGTAACCAAGATATTGTAAAAATGTTTGATTGAAAAGAGTGTCCATGGAGTTTCTTGCCCATTCTTCTCCATAGAGATCTACGCCTTGGAATGGGCAACTACAGTACTTTCATAAGTTATTATGTCTTATGTCTGGGACTGTAGCTTCGCCTTCTTTGTTTTTCTGACATTCAAAAGTGCCTGTAATGGTCTAATTGAAATAAATGCTTTGAGTTGAGTTTTTGAGTTTTGATAATAGAATGTTGGTAAATATTTCATTCTTAAATGTTTTCTGTAATTTTGTATGGTGTTTCCTACATTAAAGTGATGCACCAAAAAACAAGTTTTCCACTGTCTACTGTCGCCATTATAGTTATAACCTTTATCCATACTAATATTATAAATGCGAAAGTAAGTTTGTTTGTTACCTTTTCACGCCTAAACCACGGAACCGATCATCCTGAAATTTTCCATATACGTTGTCAGGTGTACAGAAACGGTCATAGACCCACCTTTCCTCCCGAAGAAAAGTAATGTTCCCGATTAAAATAACAATAACATTCTTATGATAGTAGATGGCGCCACGTGTCTTTGGAATCATTTGAATGATTTAATTATATTATTACAAGCAGAGTGCAACCCGAATTGATTGTCAAATTGTAAATAAATGTAAGCGAAGCCGCGGGTAAAAGCTAGTCAAATATATTTCTATGTGGGGAAAGAACAACAATTATTTAACTTACAATTTATAATTACAACTAACAATGTCACTTGACCAAGATTACATCTGAACTTTAAAAAAGACCTCCTTTAACCTCCGAGTTTGTTTCGGCACAAAACACCTTAAACGAGACTTAAACGTAACTGGTGAAATGCGGGTATAGAATCAAGTACACCTCTGTCTAAACCTTCGCGAATTACAGGCGTGATGTTATGTTTAATTTTGAACTAGGTAGGTACTGAGTACATAACGGGTCAATAGCTCCAATACGGAAAACCTCTAGTTTGTGTAACATTGAATGGTAGGCTTTATGTACTCACTATGTATTTGTACGTAATGGAAACCCAAGCATGCGTGAAAGATTCAGAACCCTAGTGAGGTGTTCTGAGATTTGAGGAAAATTCCATGTTCCAATTTGTTTAGGAGTAATGCTCGAAATAGGGTTCAAAATTGTTGACATGACAACAAATTTTACGAATATAAAAACATAATCTAAACTGAATAGGTTGTAAGTAGGTAGGTAGTTAGTACAGATACGATTATTGAGGAGCTCGTGGCTAAATAAGTTATTAAGCCGCTCGGATCAATCTTCACCGTCTGTGGCTGGGTGACCACCCATTTCATACCGTGTTTCCTCCGTGCCTCGGAAAGCACAGCACAAAAATGACAGCCGTGGGTTCGGCTGCCATTTGTAGATCTTTGACAGTCGTTACAGGTAGTTAGTGGCCCGAAAGTCTGACAACCAGTCTTACCAAGGAGTATCGTATTACCCAGTACAAACTAGGTTGTGGAGGTCAGATAAGCAGTCGCTTCATGTAAAATACTGGGTTATTAGAAATCTTAAATTGATAGAAAGGTGCACGATTCCTATATAAGAATCTTTTTTTTTTTCAAATTCAAGTTAATCACAAGTCTTGTAGTTCTACCTTTACAATTTAAGTCATGGTGATTCGAAGATAGTGGCACTGATGGCATCATCAGTGCCACTATCTTCGAATTGAGAATCTCAAAACTCTTTTTAGTAAATGTTTCCTTTAACGAATTTATACATGAAAAACACTTTAAATGAGGCTCACTCTCAGAGGGCTGTTAACCAATCAGTGGAAAATCATTAAACAAAAACTTATCACTGATTCACTAATTGGACCAAACACCATTATACATGATGACACCATAAAACACTGAATAGGATAAAATAGAGATATAAACTGCCTCCACCATTTTCAAAGTAAAGGAGTAAAACAGTTTAATTATAGGGTGTCGAAAAACCAAACGCAACTTTCTTTTGTTGGTTTGACAAATAATTCCGGGCCATGGATTCGGTGTTACACAAATAACGGGTTTACATATTGATATAGTATTCTTGTCATGTGAGATTATGTACTGATTTCCATATGCAAGTGTATAATGTTCGGTTTTACAATGTATTTAAAAATCATAGTTGTTGAGCTCGTCGCAAGCCAGTTGTAGGTACACACGGCGACACACGAAGCTGGACATTTCCCGTATAGATCTCTCTCTCTCGCTTTGTGTAGATTGATTGGCGTTCGTGCGTACGTAGGGGTAGTGCTTATGGAAATGAACGCTTCACTTCCACTATGAGACCAACCTTGATTTTATTAAAAAAAGCTCCCTAGATTTCGTCAAGTAGTTATGCAAAGATAAACATATGGAGCCGCCCCTTTTTAACCGACTTCTAAGAAATGAGGAGGCTAATATGTATTCCACCATCATTTTTTAAATTTTCATTTATGTACACCGATTATTCCGCGGTTACTGAGCCGATTTACGTGTTTTGATAGAGGAAGCCCGCGCGGTAGTCCTATATAAATTTATTATTTTAGCTTGAGTAGTTTATTTTGTAAATTAGCTATGTTGATGACATGATGGTCCCATAACTTCTAGTTACAATGTAAAATAATAATTAATTAATTAATTGTTAATTTATGACAAGATTTTTTATGGGATACTACAACTAAAAAATAAAAAAAACTTTTTGCAAAAAAAACTGAGTTTAAAAAAGAACCCTGCAAAAAAGTTTATTTTTTTCCAAAAATTGTTTTTTTCATGACAACTAAACTCCATTATGTCCCTCTTTTAACCTAACACCTTTTAGAAACATAAAATATTATCTACGGTACAAAATCGGTGTAAACCAATTAGGTATGTATTTAGTCTGAAACCCGTTTCAACTTTAATTTTCGCTGGGCACTTTCTCATTTCTACTAAAATAACTGCGGAACATTGTGACGTCAGTATGACGCACGAAAACGTCACGAAACGTATGCAAAGTTATTTTAATCATCTCACATTATGCGCTAGACTAAAGTACGCTATTCTGACGTACTACTTAAAGTATTTTCTGCGCACTAAGTATAAGTATATTCATGTGGAACTAGCTCTATTTATAGATTTGACTAGCCTTTTCACTCGCGTTAATTTAGAATTTGACAATCAATTCGGGTTGTACTCCGGTTTTAATAATATAATTCAATCATGATTCGAAAGACACGTGGTGCCATCTATTATCATAAGAACGTTATTGTTGTTGTCCTCGGGAACAGTACTTTTTTTTCGGGATGAAGTACCTACCCTATGTATTTCAGGATGATCGGTTTAGTGAGGCGTGAAAAGGTAACAAACAAACAAACAAATTTCCTTTCGCATTTATAATATTAGTTAGGTTAGGATTAGGAAGTAAGGGTTAGGATTTTAAACTCCTGCTACACACGTGTGAAACAGCTTTATATTATACACTAGCGGCTCGTCCCGGCTTCGCACGGGTGGACATTTATTTTCCCCTAATTACCCCCCCACCCCCCTAATTTTTTCTAGCAATAAATATAGCCTATGTTACTCAGGGTGAGTGTAGGTTTCTAATGGTGAAAATTTTTGAAATCGGTACAGTAGTTTTGAGTTTATTCATTACAAACATTCACACAAAAATACAAATCTTTCCTCTTTAATATTAGTGTAGATAAAAAATATTGAGTTTCTAAAATAAGTCCACTTATGGGGGATGTTTATTTTTGTACTGCTGTGGACGTCATAAGGAAAATGTGATGGTGTTGAATGAACACGAGATGAGTGTGACACACGTGGAACGCTATATTTGGTTGTTTATTTAAGGAAACAGTAAGAGAGAGGAGCTCAAGTCTAAATAATAACAACCACTCGGGTCGAACTTCAGGTTAAGCCGTACCTACCTAGGTTCGATAGGTGGTCACCCATTACATACCGATTTTCCTCCCTGTCGCGGAAAGCACGTTAAGCTGTTGATCCCATCTGTCATTTGTAGATCTTTGACAGTCGTTTCAGGTAGTCAGTAGGCCGTAAGTCTGACAACCAGTCTTACCTTAGACTGGTTGTCGGGTATCGCAGTCGCTCCATGTAAAATACTGGCATTAGTAGACTTAGATTAGTAGACTGGAAGCCGACCCCAACATAGTTGGGAAAAGGCTTTGGTGGTGAGTGGGATTTATATTATTTTATAAACTGCATTAAAAAGCACGAAATAATTTAAAAGACTTCTTTATAACAACCAAAGTGAGCACTATGAAAGGATTTTTAACAAATCATTCCCTAAAGGGTTTAATTAAGAGTTAAATTTTGTATGGAATTATATCGCTCTTGCTTTGATTATGAACACGATATTATCACTACTACAATGAAAGTTACTTTCAAAAGATTTTGTCGACTTTGCAGCACTATGTTAATTCTGGTATATCCCTGCGCGCACAATCAACCATTGCTAATGAAAAAGTCAGTTGGTTTCGGTTTCGGTACCCAACGCACTGATCATTTTGTCTCGTTTTTTATAATCGAAATCGGAAAGAATCTCCTATATGTATTATGTAGATCCGAGCAAAGTCGCTGAAAACTGCTGTTTGTTATTCCATGCTCTAAAGAAATTATAATTAATAATTCATTTATTTAATAAAGTAACAAGGACTCATTAATATAAACAAGATTCAATACTTACAGCACAAATGATTCATTAAACACACAATACATTAAACATTAAAAAAACAACCTCAAAGAACTTATGAAATCATTCAATCATTTACTAAATCTATTATGTAATATTATTAATTTACGCCAATAAATAATACGGCTGACTGCCTCTTTGGGTGAGTGGTCGCAAGCACGACTGCTGAACATGAGGTCCTGGGTTCGATTCATGGGAAGGGTAAAGTGTTATTAGGTTTTTCCATTAGGAATTTCGCAGTAGCAGTCACGAAGTCTGAACTTGTGCCCGGTTGATGGCAATAGGTTCACCCTCCATTACATAACTGGTGAAATGTGGGTGAAGGTACTATTTATTACACCTCTGCTTTACCCTTCGGGGATTACGTGATGTTATGTTTTTGTAAATAATATACAATTCTAATATTTCGTTTTAATTGCCCCTAAACTACATTCATGCTGAAAATTAAGCACATTCGTACGAAACAAATTAAAAATGCATGTCAGATTAAAAAGAAAATACCCTGGTACTCGATAGTACAAACCAAACTCAATTACTTTTCCCATTTCATCCGCATTTAATATACCATTATGATTCCATGAAAATTGCATAATATCAACGTTCCCACGAAAACAAAGTGATTATACCCACAAAATGGCCACTTCGCTGGAACTCTGTATAAATTGCTGAAAATTTTATTGCATACATAATTTCCATTTTCGTAAAGCTCTTGAATATAATGTCAGGAAATATTATGATGAGATTATTTGGTGGATGTGACTTTTAAAAGCGGGTTTGGAAGTTAATCAAGGACTTGTTGCTACGTATATTTCTTAAATAATATCAAAGACAATGTCAGCTTTGGACGTGAGCTTTGCAATAACAAATAAGAAAGAAAGAAAAAATATTTATTTTTCACAGGGACATGTCGTGCATCATACAAAATGACAATAAATTACAAGAAAACATACAACGCATGACAAATATTTATAAATTCAACAGGACGATACGAAAAAAGAAAAAAAAAGTTAACAGCTTGCACGTCGTGACTGCGACAAGCAGGTTACCACTAAGCATGATGCTGTGTTAAGAGGGGGCCACAGCACAGCCAACCAACAGTAGCACGTTTTCTTCAAAGTTGGTTAAAAAGGACTCCGAAGTTTTTGACAGCCCTAGCTCCAGCCCGAATTGTGCCGTTGCAACCACGCTTGTAAATCGGACAGTTAATTGCGAGCAACACTTTCGAAATGAGCAGAAACAAAAGGCCACTTATCCTAATCCCCTAACAGCGTTTCATGGCAACCAGGAAATTACCCATGAAATTAACTCCATTAAAATTCTATATTCCCTCCATTACTAAACCTTTCAAATCTCCATTACCCGTAATTGAAATATCATGAAAACAAACGTTCCATTACAAAGTGTAATCGCTGAAAAAACTGAAAATATACGCCTCTGAATATCACCTTTGCACTGTATATAAGTGGGCGAAAAACGACTGAATTTCAGCTATCAAGCGGAACCGAGAGCCCACTGAAAGTTAATTGACTGTCAATTCGTTCTGCTGAAAAAAAGTTGAAAACACAAATGATTGAAAGGGGAGATACGCAAAATTGGAGTTTTCGGAATCAACTGTAGGTCAGGCATTCCCAAGTGGCTTTAGACTTGGACATCATACAGTGTTGCCAGCCTATGCGGGATTATTGTCTGTCAATGTTGCCACAGTACTGGAGTAATCTTAGTGAAGAATTGAAGTCCAAATCTGCAGTTTTTTGTCTAGTTATCTTTTACACCGGTCACGTAAAAGGATTGTGAACACCTGCCTCGTAAAAAAATGTGGTTTTATTTGAAATACTGTCTTGAATATTTTGTAATTGGCTGTCAGCCATAATAGGAGCAACTTCTTATACCCAACAAGACCTTATGTGCATATCTAGGCCATGGTTAAAAATACAATATTAAAAGTGAAAAGAATACAAGAGTCATTTTTTTTGTGTTATAATTCAGTCCATTTTTGTTATACTCAAGCAATGCCTGATTACCTCCTCTACCTTATTTTTGCGATCCAAGTTCGGACGTACTCATGACTATGCATACCGGGCAATCCAGTTTATGATCGAAAACATATCAATTAATCTCACAGAGACTGTATCGCGGTAAATTATTTTGAAAACAAGTCAACCGTTTTAATATGCATGTTTTTTCAGCGAGTGATTCGGTTGAATGAGGATTATAAAGGCAATATTTGCAGCTCAAAATAACAAACCCTTTATTCACCATACTCGTGAATTCTATTAAAAAAATCTATGGAATAATCAATAATTAAAAGCATGAACTTTCTGCACAAGAGCTCCTTATACAAGGTGTAATATAATAAAAGCACAACCTCTCGTGTGATGACTCAGACGCAGTCATAATGAACAATTTGTGTTCTATAATTTTTGGAAATTCAATATTTTTTTGGTTTTACCATATATTTTGATCAGCTGATCTCGTCAATTCCTATATAAAGTTCAATTTTTGTGAATTTCTTTTTTAAGAACTCATAGAACAAAGGCTGCTCGGTTTGCTGGTCCGAGACACCAAACGAGAGATTGGATACACCATGTATAGTGAAGGAAGGATTTCTGTAAATAAATTCTTAAAAGCGTTCGAATAAAAAACAAAGGTTTGCTTGGGAGTTCATAATTTTGCCGATTGGAACCCCCATCGCACACAGCTTAAAACTGCTACAGTTCTTGGAAATGCTACATGCGCAATGCTAGATGAATTAATAATTTAATCGTATCGGGAGTACCAAATACAACGAACATGTTTGTATGTAGTTCATGATTATCGAAACGAATGTTTGCTTAGTCGACACACCCGTTCATTTGCTAAATTAAACGTTACCATCACTATTCGGTGCATCGATTCGAAGCCGATCGTCAAATGTTCTTGCTTCCAATTTTGCGAATTCAAATTCCAATTTCAAGTTTGTCTCTGCACCAGTGTATTGTCATCAGTGCAGCGATGTCTGTTTTTCATGATTCTGTTCCCCTAGTACTTTCTGTTCAAATTCTAAATTGAGTTCTTTCGTAACACAGCCTTAGTGTGCCAGAGAGAGACAAAAAATAGCTACATCAGCAAGAAGTTTCCTTGTATCTCTAGCAGCTGACAACATCGTACAAAAAAACTGATTTCAAAAGTTGGCGAAACGGGACAAAAATGCATTTTTTCACTTTTTTTGCACGTTCTTTGTTTGTTTAGGGTGGTAAATCGGGAAAGTAACAAAAAGGGATGTAGCTAACTGCAGGCATTAATTACTAAAAGGCTGAAAAATTGCATTTTGCCGCTTTCAATGCATTTCGTGTCTTCACAACGGTGATGCTCATGCATTACCGCTATTGGGCCCTATCAGGATACCAGGGCAGTGGCATTTTTTAATGTTGCAGCACCATGCTGAGATTGGGCCTTTTGACCTCATAGACGTACATTAAATCGGTCCTGCCAAATTAGTTTAATGTACGTATGTACCTACGTCTTATTTATTGTTTTCATATAATGTTGTTTTCTTGTTAATTTAATCGTTATGAGAGACAAATAAGTCGTCTGCCTGATTTAATAATACCAGCCTATTACTGTCCCACTGTAGGGAGGAGCTCGTGGCTAAATAATAACAGCCGCTCGGATCGATCTTTAGGTTAAGCCGTGCTTGCCTAGGTTGGTCTGTGGATGGGTGACCACCGATTACATACCGAGTTTCCTCCGTGCCAACCAACCACCACAACAACCACCAACCAGTCTTACCAAGGGGTATCGTATTACCCAGTATTAACTGGGTTGTGGAGGTCCGATAGGCAATCGCTCCATGTAAAATACTGGTACTCAGCTGCATCCGGTTAGACTGGAAGCCGACCCCAATATAGTTGGGAAAAGGCTAGGCAGATGATGATGTAGGGCAAAGCACTCTTCTCATACCGAAAAGGCCACAATAATAGGATTACTATCCATTATCACAAAAATCTTTGTTGACTGGCTTCTAACATTTTCTTTTACAAAATCGTCGATAGCAATACAATAACGGTGACTATACAATTTTAGTTAAAGTTAGTGCTCCCGTCACTGGAAAAGTGATTAATTGAATTTTAGCTAACAATGTTAGGCACAAAAGAATTTCTATTTCAGGAATATTTTGGGAAACAATGGTCCTGAACTTTGTTAGGCAATTAGCTGAAAATATTTTCATATTTTAAAATGAAAATAGAAGATTGATAATATAATTGGCCCAATTATGATAATATGACTAATTTTATACTGTTTATTTTGACACCTGCAAAACTGACAACCTAAAAAATGCCCACAATTAGGGAACAAAATCCCTAGTAATTGATCCTGCTCGGTAGGAACATACGTTGATCTTGTATGATGTAATTGTCCAACAAAAGTTGACCACATATTGTTTTATCCATCAATCCTGCAATAAACCTGAAACTCTGTCCATGACACCCACGCAAACAGGCTATATCACGAGATAATTAAGCCAGGCTCACATATATCCAGGACTTTCTGTGTTTGTTTCACCCCCACACCCCCCTATGTTTATAGCAAAACTTCTGTCCACCATAAACATAAAAATTGGGAAGACAAACAAAAACTCGGTTACACTGTTTAGCGTGGCGGTGTTTACACTCACACTGTACATTACACTGGGTGACATTATAAAAATATAGGGAAGAGAAAAAGTATCGATAGATTGAGTTTAATATTTCAAGCACGTTTTTGGAGCAAAGTGTGCGGGACTGCGGGTATGCTGTAACGGTATCACGTTTATTTATGTTAGACTTTTTTTCGGAAGTCGGTTTTTTTTTGCAAAAAAGTTTTTTATTTTACCCTTTTTTTTGTAGTAGAATTCCACTCAAATTCTTGTCATTAAAAAAATTAAGTGTGCTTTTCTTAAATGACATTAAACTATGGAAAGACAGATATCAGTAATGCATGCAACAATACCTACAAACATGTTGCAACGAGAAGAGGGCTTCTCTTATGGTTAGCATTAAAAAACCAAAGGCATTTTTGTCTTTAACTATCTGTGTCTGATATACCAAAAATGGGACAAAATGCTTATTACTGCGATCAGTTTCCCAAACGCCGTGTTTGTAGACATATTTCATGACACTGTAGTTTTACGCTCAATGGCTTATTAGTCAACCAGCTGCTGGTGATAGCAATCTAAAAAAATATCGATAACCTCCCAACGATACTTCCCCAACACTACGCAAACCAACCCCGCAGCTGTTATATTCCCGCCAAAGAATGCGTTCGGAAACTTTACCAATATGCCACCGGTATTGAAATTTTCCTTGGCAATGTATTTTTTTCAATGCGCTCGGTTTTATTATCAGCCTTGAGGTACATGTAATACATAAGTAATACCTACATAAATATGAGAGTAATCTTCGTTGCTTTCTTATAGGATCATCTTTGAGTCGAATAAATATAACATTAGATTATTAGTTTTGGAGTTTGATGGTGGATTAGCTACTTGGGGTTTCAGTACATCATTTGCCTAGCTGTTTCCTATCTTGGAATCGGTTTCCAGTCTTACCGGGTGCAACTGAAACCAGTATATAACATGGAGCGATTGCCTATCTGACCTCCACAATTCAGTTACTGGATCCCTCGCCACTGCAGCCGATTAGGCTATAGTTCGAAACATAACATCACGCCTGTTATCCTGGAATTGTCAGGCCGAAGATTACCATAGTACACCCACAATTTGCAAGTTATGTTTAATTCCCATGTGATGGGGGCGAGCCTATTGCCATTAACCGGGAATAAATCCGAGTTCTGTGCTGCTACTAAATGGATAATATTTTTGTGTTCACCAAAAATCTTAAGGTACATATATGTATGCATTTCTAAAATATTGATCTTAAACCCGTTTAATTGTTTTACTATAATTAAACTACTCGGCCAACAAAATATGTTACATCAAACAAATTCCAAATTAACACCAAGATATATAACATTTTTTATTGTAGTGCGCTGCAAATATTCTATTGTAACAATAACTATTTTATTCTTCCCCGAAAAATACTGATCGTGCACCAAATATTCCTGAATGTTACACAAAATTTTTAGTATGCATCCTAGTACCGTATAACCATTTAAAACGGTTTTGTACAACTTTTATGTACTGGTTGTTGGTTGGACTGTACGTAATGGGGCATTGGGGAAACGTCCTCCCTCCCCCCCCCTTGGGGCACCCCGACGTTAGGTTACGTTAGGTTACTTTAAACCCTGCAGGCAGAAATAGGAGCCCCGCGTAGCGGGGCTACGTCGACTTCTTCACAGTGCCCCGTTTCGTATCCACTGACCAAATTTTTTAAGTCCCAAAAATATTTTTATAGTTTTAAAACTAAAAAAATATATGCTTGTTTTTAAAATTAGGTGTATTACTATTTTTACAAATTTGCAACAGTTGTTAAATAGATGCTCGTTATGACATATTTTAATTAACATATTTTGGTGCACATTCAGTATATTTGGTGGAACACAGGCAAAATTAGGTAAATGAAATGGGAATAAATTGAAGTACTTTTAAATACCATCCCTACTAAATTCTTTATCGAAAAACCTAATAACACTTTGCCCGACATGAAAATCGAACCTAGCACCTCATGCTCAGTAGCAGTGCTTTGTGACCACCAAAGCCTAACTATGATCTCGTAAGGTATCATTATTACTGCTGAAAATCAACTTATATCATGAAAATAAATAAGTGAAAGAGAAACAAATGGCCACAATCATCACAGTTTGCAGACGGATTGTAATTTGTTCCTATTAGCAGACAGGAAAACCCTGCTGGCCATCCATTTAGTTAATGAGTATTAATAATTCCCTTACGGCACCCAAGAGTGGAAGAAAGGAATGATCATTATTTATTCTATTATCACAAAAGGTTTTTTTTCTCTATGCCAAAATCTCTCTCTCCTCTATCACAAAAGGTGGAACAAGTTTTTGATGTCCTGCATCAAAATGTGAGAATTTGTATAATATAAAGATTTTACAACAGATATCGCGGAATACCAATTTTACTAACTATTGAGCACGGGTCAAGCGTTTCGATTCTCAGGTCGGGTTAAATAGTCCTGGTTTTTTTCCATAAGGGATATCTCAATAGTAGCCGTAGAGTATGGTCGGTTTATGGCAATAGGCTCGCCCCTATTACATGGAACTTAAACTAAACAATCATAACAGTGCACTATAGGTACATACACCTCTACCTGATACTTCAAAGAAAAAATGGCGTGATGTGAGTTGTGTTTGTGATGGCATGACTTCTAAAACTCAAAAGTAATCAAATTTTTAAGTTGCCTGTTACATAATTATACATACAAAACTAGATGTAATTTAAAATATGTTAGCATTAATTGAACTAAAAAGAAATATTCGTAAACGTCGTATCGAATAAAACTTATCACGCAAAATAACATTTAAAAGCGAAAATCGAATCTAGTCTCCTTGAAGTAAACTAAAACAAGTAATGTATTTTTTTCAAATGGAATTAAAATCAATCTACTACATCGCTTAGCAACGCGCAGAAAAAACGTACTAGAATATGTAGATTGTATTTCGTTGCCTGTGGGTACTGTACAGAAAAACAAAATGTAGCAAAAATATGAGAATCTATTTAATATTGGAGCTTGGCAATATTGAACGCGTTACGTGTCTATTATTATACGTAATTTATAGTGTCGCAGAATATTGGTAACAATTTCTTTGTGTAGGCTTTAGTAAATTGGTTAAAACCGAACACAAGAGTTTCTACGAGAAAATACATAAGATTGCTAAGTAACAGGTAGTAGGTAGATGTAGGTATATCATAACATAACATTACGCTTCCAATACCAGAAAAGGTTAGGCAGAGGTGTATCTTTGAGTTATAGTACACTCACATTTCATCAGTTATGTTTATAGAGGGCATATACAATAATAAGGGTGAGCGTATTGCCATCAACTGTGTGTGTGACACATTCTGGAGAAATCCCTGATCGTAAAATCTAGAAAAACTTTTTCCGACTCCTATCCAAAATCTTATTCTAAGAAATTTAAAAACACAGCCAAAAGGATAGGTTATTAATCATTCGCAAATAACTGAAAAAAAATAAAGACATTTTATTACTTTTCGACCAACTTTTACACTTAATTAACGGACCATTTAATAAACCGTTAATTATTGAAATAGTTTACCCAATACCTCTAAATGTTATGTCAATTTACTTTCAGAACACAAACACCGCGAGCAAAGCCACAAATAACAGCTAGTGCACACAACCAACAAATTGAAACTGCAATCAAATAACATTTATTTTGTTCACGCTCAACTGGCTCACCAAACAAGAATTAATTAAATATTTTAAACGACATTGTAATTAAGTTTGTAATGCTTTTCATCACCTTTTAATAAATTGGGTTTTGTGGTCGAATCGAAGATCTGAATATTATAAAACTTCATGTTAATTTACTTGATGTGGGCAGCAGTCTTTTGACTGTAATAATGGATTCGTGGTTTATTGATTTTAAAGAGCAATGTTACTATCTATAGACCGACCGCTTTAATGAGTCTTCGCGAAGGTATCAATTTAAATGGAAAATTCTGAAGGTTGATCACGTATTGGTTCAATTAGCACGTAATACCAACCTGGATTATGGTTATTTTAAAGCAAATAACCTGTGGGATTGTTAGGACTTTGTGGACGCTTAATGTGCCTTTGATTGGGCAAGGCGGAGGACTCATTAAAGCGGTCGGTCTATAGTGTATTGATAATATTCTTTTCTGGTTTTTCATTGTGATAGTTGGACTCAATCAGAAATAGGTCTACTCTTTGTACGAGGTTGCCGCCCATTACGCACTACGCAGGTCCGGCGGTTCGTGAATGTCAAACGCCTTAAATTTTTATTAATTATTTAGCTGCCTCGTTGATGTAGTGTTCGCAAGCGCGACTGCTGAGCTTGAAGTACTAGGTACGATTCCTAGGTCTGGCAAAGTGATATTAGTTTTTTTTTAATTTTCTCAGTAGTAGTCATAGAACCTGGATTTGTGCCCGGTTGATGGCAATAGGCTCGCCCCTATAATATGGGACTTTCTTATAACTAGCTTAATGAGGGTTTATTATTAGGTTCACCCCTGTCTCACCCCCCGGGGATTATAGGCCTTTGTTTCATAATATGACTTTTGGTTATTTTTTAAGACCAACAACATCAAATCGCTTTTAAATTCAATTCTTCTAGCTTCTTTGTATACGAGTGGGCCAATTGGGGGCTTGTTACGAAACCAAAGAGATCAGGAGGAAATTGACATATAAACGAAAAGGGGATGGGACGCATTTAACCGAAAGGGCGATATTGCCCGGCGCAACCCAGGTGTGTCACCGAATAATCTTATTGCGGGCTTTCTTGGGCTCGTATGTTTATTTTAACAAGAATAATTTGTTCGCCAATTTAATAAGAATGGTCTTTTGAGATACTTTTGAGGAGCTCGTGGCTAAATAATAACAGTCGCTCGGGTCGATCTTCAAGTCAAGCCGCTCTTGCCTAGGTTGGGCCGTGGATGGGTTACCCGTTACATAAAGAGTTGCCTAGAAAAGCATGCTACGCCGTTGGTCTTGGCTGTCAATTGTAAACAGTCATTACAGGTAGTGGTCCGAAAGTCTGACAATCAGTCGTACCAAGGGATATCGTATTACCCAGTACTAACTGGGTTGTGGAGGTCAGATAGGCAGTCGTTCCATGTAATTTACTGGTATTGAGTTGCATCCCACCCAAAAACAGTTGGAAAAGGCTAACATATGATGGTTTTTTTCAGATTTTAAGTTTTTTATTTTTTAATATCTTCTTTTTAGTTCAAAACAACATTATTTGGACATTTGAAGCTAGTTTGATCTACACGATTAATATTTATTATGGTAATCTTATAAATGCGTGTGTGGCCCTTCAAAATACGCGCCTTGGACGTAGAGTTGCGACATCCAGCCCGATATACAATACAATAAGATATGGGAAAGAAGCTTGCACTTAGCAAACTGTTAATAAATGTATTTTTTATGTATAGTGTGTAGTACATATTATATACGTATTTATTTGCCATACAGCAATGATTACTCCCTTGTTTATGTTATTTTCGTTTAGTACATCCAAAGGTTCTGTGTAAAATATCAGCGTTTAAGAATAAAATTATATTCACAAAATTACCAATATTATAATAGGGCTCTGGAATAGTATTATAATCACTTTCACTGTTGAAGCAATTGCGGACGTATATTTTTTCTTGCTTGTTCAGTGGCTACATGCATAAAAGAATAAAAGAGAATCTATATTTACCGCATGAAACAGGTCAGTGGGCCAGAATATAATTAATTATTTCGCGATACTACCGAGACTGTTATTAAAACGAAGATCAGATATTGAGTTAAATAATACTTTTTAATTACTAAGATTAATTAATTAAAAATTTAAACAGGTTGAGTGATTCTTTTAATACAATTATCTGTGGTCCGACTTGTTTTTAATTTAAAGCGGTCTTCAGATACTCGGTTTTGGTAGAAAATTAAAATGCTTATCAACCAGGGAACAATGGCCTGGCCTGGCCTGTTATTATTTTTAATTTTAGAAGAGTAACTATGGGGTTTCTTGCTTGTTCTTCTCCAAAGGACCGTGCACCTTGTACGGTTCGGGTTGATCGTTTCCTTTCTAGACGTTTTATTAGTAAAGTAAAGTAAGTGAAATAAAATATATTGATTTTGATTTTTGACTGAAAATCTGAGACATATATTCAAAAAGAAAAAAGAAGAAGAAGAAGAAGACCCCTTTCTCATGTCGAATACTCAGAAAAATACTAAAAAATCGGATGAATACTGCGCACTTACAACAAAGTATTAGGTATTTCCGATTTCTGATATTCCGATATTAATTTATTGGCTCCAATTAGTGAGGTTACAAAAGGGTCGAACTCCGTAATTGTCACAAGAGTTATGAAGCGATATTATGGAACTGCTAACTGCTAAAATTGTGCTAAAATTAGCTTCGATTTTAATGTTAATTACGTAGGAAAGTAACTAAGGCGAACAAAAACCTAGTTTTTGTTTTTTTTTTTCGTCTTATTTTATCAACTTTGAAATGAAACAATTCGTTTTAGGAGACCCATAGAATCTCAAATATCTTTTTTCACTCTTTCACGATTTTCATTCTTTCTTTAAGATTATGAGCCATCAACCATTTTCTTTCATAATAGTACAAAGTCAATGTGACAGAATTATGTACACAGGGTTTGTACGTTATACATAAAGGGTGGAAAGGACATCTTTCCACCCTTTATGTATTACGACACATATTTACAATGGTACGAATGTACATACACTATCACTATTCTAACTATCTCCTTTTGTCCACAGGATAACCCCGACAATCAATTCAAGTCCATCCCCCTGGGGCTATGGTGGGCCATTGTGACGATGACCACAGTGGGGTACGGAGACATGGCCCCCAAGACATACCTAGGTATGTTCGTGGGGGCCCTATGCGCGTTGGCGGGTGTGCTGACGATTGCCTTACCCGTTCCTGTCATCGTGTCCAACTTCTCTATGTTTTATTCACATACTCAGGTGAGTTTAGAAATTAGACTTTAGCGGTTTTTAGGTATACTGTTTTTAACCTTATTTTAAAAGTGTATGATGTATTCTGTCACCAAGAGTATTTTATTTTGAGTCAGTTTTCTTTAGCTCCAGTTTTTTTTCAGGTTTATTAATATAACCTTACTATGAAATCTTACGTCACCATTATGATATGGTGCTAGTGTTTTGATTAACTAAACACAACAAATAACATTAGATTTGGCAGCAAATTTACATCTGACCAAGCAGAAAATTATGAAATAGCGTTTTATATTAATTCCGAACAATATTTACGTGAGCGTTATTGTCTAAAGTTAATTACGGCACTGATCGGTATCGTACTTAATTTCCGTAATATGGAGTGGTTGGCTATGGAGGCAACCTCCTAATACTGGTCAATATTGACCACGTCACGTTTCACGAGATTTGATCAACAGTGACGTCATATCTGATTTCGAATATTCGATAACAGCAGTTAATGAGTTGATAATTACTTAATTTTGAAGTGCATTTATGTAGATTTTAGTGATGTTCACAAAACTCATTTAACTTTGAAGAAATAGACATAACGAAGAATATTTGTGACGTTGAGTAAGTTTTAATCTAATGTTGCCTCCATCTGCATCTGTAACAAACCGTTGGAAGGTAATAGCTATGTATTGCAGAAAAATTGTGTATGATGTAAGAAAGCTTCTTAAGCCCTAAAACTGCAGGGGATGTGGAAATATCTAAACAGGGTCAAATTAAATACTCTTATAGAAAATGCATGTGCTGGGTGGATGAACTAAATACACGCCGAATAACTTGAGTAAACAGTATAATATTCTTGAAGTTCACAATCACAATTACTCTGCGTGTTTTTATTTTATCCACCCTGCATCTACATTTCCAATTATTTGGTCCTTCGAGCCGGATTGCGACAAAACTAGTGATGGGTATCTGAATATGGCGATAACCGTGACCTACCTGCGGACGGTGACCTAAACAACTTTTTTTTTGGATGGGAAATCATAAATAAATAAATAACCCCCCCCCCCCCGCTTTGGGCGGAGTGGGAGAGAGTGTCAGACTTTTACTGACTAAAACCCATCCATGTTCATTCTTTGCCCTTTGTGTTCCAGGGCCACGGTATCTCTTTCGACCAGTCCCGCAGCCCCGGCAGGGAAAACAACTTTTTGTATTTTTTTTTCTTATGTATCTTAATAGATATCGATAAGTAGGTATTCGTCACGCCTACGGAGTTATGCTAGTTAATTCAATTTGACCTTGTCATCATAATATTAGGTAAATTAAAAAACAATTTGGTTAAAACCCTCATAAAAACTTAACCAACACTATTAGCGGTAATAAAGAAAAATTGTAAGTTCAAAGTAGCGTAAAGGAGAACTTAAGTCGTACAAAGTTTCAGCAACTGAAGTAACAGAGAAAGTTGCATGAAAAATAACAAGTTAGTAGTTTGTAGTACAGCTGGATCGGTCTCGACAGGTGTGATGTAAACTTGAATAAAAATAAAGATGGTGAATTTGAATTCAAAGCAGTATTCACAGAAACTTGGGTTTTACTTTTCTTGAATAAAGTTTTCGTAGTGTCTTTTCGTTTTCATTTATATTTTGTTCTGCTGCATATAAATGAGAGGAACTTGACACATAACCACGGGTTGGGCAGAGGTTATGATAAATAAGGGGCAAGCCTATTATTATCATCCGGATAGAAATGTAGACTCTGGGCTGCCACTGATAATTCTGATGCGAAATCCCCATTAATAGTGCCCGAACTTTGAACAAGATTTTTTTGCCTATACATCAGACTTATACATCAAATAAACGTCAACATAACATAACATCACGCCTGTAATCCCCAAAGGGTTAGGCAGAGGTGTACCCAATAGTACACCCACATTTCGCCAGTTATATTTAAGTCCCATATAATAGAGGCGAGCCTATTGCCATCAACCAGGCACAAATCCAGACTCCGTGGCTGCTACTGAGAAATTCGTGATGGAAAAACTCAATAACACTTCGTTCCTCCTGCGAATCGAACCAGTATTTATTTCAAGTCCTCATAATTACTGGTTTCAACATAAAAATAACTGATCATATCTGAATTTACACAAAAACGTTTTTAATATAGGCACCTTAAGTATATGTAAATACTGTTTTATCCAAAAAATAACAACTTAGGGGAAAAAGACGCAAAGAAATGTACTTTAATTAAACTTGCCAAGGATTTTCTGAAACTCACATTTTGTTTACAATATTGCTGTCTCTTTGCTATTTTGGCTTATGAACAGATTTCAATGTTTTTGTTGAGGTTGTGTTATACGCAGGCAAAGAGAAAGAAAAATTTAAAAGACTTTTTTTTTTTTTTTTATAGTCATAGAAAAATTTTGATTCCAAACATTTTAACACATGAATGCTACCTGACAAGCGGGCGCCGCATGTGACACTAGACAGAACGATTTGATAAGTAAGGAATTACGATTTTCTTCGTCTGGTCCCGACTCATCACCTAGCCTAGCCTTTTCCCAAATATAATGCGGTCGGCTTCCGGTCTAATCGGATGCATCTGAATGCCAGTATTTTAAATTGAGCGACTGCCTATCTGACCTCCACAACCCAGTTAATACTGGGTAATACGATACCCCTTGGTAAGACTGGTTGACAGACTTTTTGGGCCACTGATTACCTAACGACTTTCAAAGATCTACAGATGAGACCCGGGACCCACGGCTTAGCGTGCTTTCCGAGGCACGGATGAAACTCGGCATGTAATGGGTGGCCACCCATCCACAGACCAACCTAGGCAAGCGCGGTTTAACCTAAAGATCGACCCGAGCGGCTGCTATTATTTAGCCATAAGCTCCTCCGTCTTGTCTCGACCATCGCTCGTAAATATTTGAATGCCTGTTTGTGTGCTATGTTTCTAAATACACAGTTTTTTTAGTGTCAGAAATAACTTCTGCTAATTAACAATGATAAACAAACTTGTTAAATAACTACTTTAAACACAAGAGTACACTTCTGTTAAAGAATAGTTAAAGCTGCCGATTATCCTCGATTCAGATTCAAATTCACTATTTTATTTTATTTCACATAAACTTGCATGGGCACTTGTGGTACGATTGAAGCTAGGTGAACAGTTCCGATTGGGCGTGGTTTATGGAGAAGAACCGGTAAGAAACTTCAGGGTCATTCACTTTTCAAAATAATTGGTGAAATGTTCCGAAATTACAACCTTAATAGTTAAGACAGGACAGAGAAAACAACCTTCCAACAATAATATTGGTCCTAAAGTACTGTTTAAATACCTGTCACCTAGTTGTGACAAAGGTAACTTTATTGATTAACGTTCTGAATGTTAATCAAAGGAAGGTCCTTTCATTGATTGTTGACGTAGGACAGTGGTTAGCTAATAATGGCTCGCCCACACCGATTCTTCCCGCAAATATCGTTGAGGCGACAAAGGACCAAATTAACTGCCCTGTGATGTAAAGGTCAAACGGAAATTAGAGGAAATCAATACGGTTTTCAGAAGCTGTGTATGGATTCTGGTAAATAAGATCCAATTATATTTTTTCTTTTGTCTGGTAGTGGACTATAAGAAGCTGTTTATAGATTAGTGGTTGCGGTACGAAAATCACTCTTACGGCTACAGAATAAAGGCTCTGACAATGGTTACCACTGATGTGCAATTGGCTGCATCATCCATTCTAACTTCAAACCAGTTCATGTAGTTAATAGTCAGTATGAATTTAAATTGAGTTTATTGAACAAACACCTCTACATTTCATTTTCTAATTCTGCTCCCCAAGCTGCTTCAATTTTATTCGCTCGGATTCCTTGCAAAGTCGACTAAGATTGGGTTGCGGCTCATTGCAATGATGCAATTTGAATTTTAAGTCCAATTGAATAGTAATGTTTTCGCTTGAAACTCACATTGCTTTAACCAATAGTTTCGAGATTTTAATTCAAGTCGACGAGAAAAAGACGAGTACTTTTTGAAATCAGACTAAATTGCTCACAACCTAGTCATTAGTAGTCTTAGTAATTATTATAAGGTTTCTCGTAATTTGGACTATTTGTATGTATTATATTATATATTAGTTCATTTCATTTTATTTGTAAATATGTGTATTAGTATGTACCTATTTATGTATATCAATTTATGTTAACAATGTGGTATTTTTCTTATTTTTTTTTTAGTACTCTATCACAATGCTATGGCTGGCAATGACTGGTAGAGAATGCCTTGTGGCATTAAGTCCGCCTATGTATCACTCTTGTACATGAAGTTTAAATAAATAAATAAAATCGAAGTATTATTCAGCAATTTTTCCTTTACAAAAATACAGTTACGAAAATCCGCCGAGCATCATGACATTAGGAATTTTGTGTAACACGTCAGGTAAGGTTTAATATCGTTCTGCTAGTAAATGTAGCGTGAGCAGAGATCCCGGTCCAGTGAACACCCTCATCCCTGGCTCAAGGTTATTTTTTTATGGCAACATCGGAAAATGTGGTATTTTAAGGTATATATTTGGTAGTCGTTTTTAAACTTGTGAGGTCTAAAATAACTAAATATTTCTAGTATGTTGATAATCAGGTTATTTGGTATATAAGTTACGGTGAAACCAAGACGATCGAAGATTTAAGTAAAACAAGTAATTTAAGGAAGTTTATCAAACAGAACAGGTTTATTATACTGTTACCAAAAGATTATCAAATTAAACCAAACATTACTACAAATCATCGACATACAGTCCTTTTACACTTATTTTACCTCTAAAAGCAGCAACCCGACATAATCAATCTTAAATACACAATCTCACACCTTTTTCCATGGGGGTTAGCAGAAACCACAGAATACCACCTGCTACGATCTTTACATACTCCTTTTGTCTCTTGTAATACACGCATGCCGGTTGCGAGTACTACACACCTGGTCTTTCTGAAGAACGCCACTTAAGATGACTGACAGATTATGAGAGTCAGTCACAAAAAAAAATGACACACACAAAAAATGGGTGGAAGCACTATAAATATGGCTACAGTTTTGTAGTTTCCCACCAATTAAAACATCGCGATATATCACATACAAAACATAAACAACAAATAGAGATAACACAACGGCTATAAAGCAAGACCAGAAAGAAAATTTAATCATTATTCCAAACCGAACAAAACGACTATGTCCACAACACAACATGAGCCTTTGATACACCTAGTGGTAATAAAACTGGTCCCTAAATATTTCACACCGGCCGTAATAAACAACTAACACGTTTTACCACTCCTCCCAAAGCGCAAACTTACTAAATAATTCTGTTCAGGTAATTTTGTCCCTAAGTGCAAGATCGCGATTTGGCTATTTACATTTTTGCGTGTAGTTGAATATAAATGTCATCGAGATTTAGGTTTCATGTTAAACTGCTGTTGGCGAGGTCAGTATATAGATGGTTGAGCATTCTTTACGAGATATTAGACCACTGAAACAGACAGCGACACATCTAAACGGCGTTCAGGATCTTTCAATATTCAATCGCAATACGTAGATGTACGTACGTGTACCAATCAATTGACAAACTTTTTTTGAGCTGTCAAAACACAATTCCCCAAACATTTTGTATGGCAATGGCAACCTGTGATGTCACTACTATTTACCAACTCAATGACTCGACTTTTTATTTATTTCAGAGCAATTCTTCTTCTTCTTAAATCGATGACTCAGATTTTGTCCGACCAGCACGTAGCAACCTAGACAAAACAAATGAATATCAAATTTTACAGTGAGCTGAAGGTTAATCGTGTTTTTAGATCTGAAACAAATATTTTTTAGGGAAATTGTGTCTTGAAGTTATAGTTTAATGGTGCATCTACCCAATTATGGTACTAACAGCTCTTGAACGTGGTTTACATGTGTTGATCACGTTTAGTGCAATTTGCCCTAAATTTTCTAATCAAAGTCAAAATATTTTATTTCATATAGGCCTACATGGGCACTTCTAAAACGTCGAAAAAAAATGCACGGTTTGGGTTGGTCGATTCCTATGGAGAAAAACCTTTGAATCTACCACCATGTACCGATTGTCATCAAAATACATTTTTTTCTCGTATTAACTATTATTTTTTTTCTCAAACTTTACAATCAACTATTAGCCAGTCAGCTGGTGAGCATGCTCGGGGTACATAATACACATTGGCAGTCGTTACAGAAAATTGGTATCCTTAAAGTCTTAAAACCAATACCGATATTCAAAAGGGCCTCCTAAAAATATTGGTTTTAGCCAGTACAACCAACTTCATTTACAAAAGCCAGATGCTACCATCGAAATGTTTAGACTGGAAGCCCCAATATTGCTGGGAACATTCTAGGCTGTTCTACATACATACGAGTAAATTGGAGAACTTTGCTGAAAATCCTCTGTTTCAACGCGAACTCTAGTTAATGCATTGTCAATGTATTTGGCTAGAAATAAGGCTTGGTCTGAGCTTTGACCTGGATACTGTTATAGACTACACAAAAAGGTCAGTTGCAGATGGATTTGGGTTAGTAGCTGTAGTTTCGTTTTTGAAACTGTATTTTTTTCTGTGGTTATAAATATTTTCACCATTGTATTATAGGATTTGGTGAGTTTTAAAGGTGACATGAAAATGTTAATACTAATGATTAGAAACGTACTTTCACATGAAAAAAACATAGTGAAGACTGAGGTAGCCGCAATATTTTAAAATATATCAACCGAAAGAAGTCGACTGAGGAGGTACTATGGGTAAACTTCTGCCACACTGATCGGGATTTACAGGCGTAATGTTATATAATGTTACGTAAGGTCGACTGCAGAACTCTCTCTCTCTTTGTCAACCTTTGGGCCACCCAATGCTGATTGTAGGTCTCTTCCAAATCTCTCCACTTTTGGCGGTTTTGTATCACGGCTATCCGGTTTCTTCCGGGCATAATCTAGAACTATCATACAATCATCGCCACAACTAAAATTTCCACAATTTATTTCAAATGTACGGAATTCGACTGAAAATTGGATCCCCCTAGATCATGAAAATTCAAACGCCAAAATGGCTCCAACCTATTAGCCAGGTTACAGCTTGTCTGGCTAATAGCACTAACAAGTTTTCAGTGTACAGGGTTCAGTTCGTGCATCTGATATCACTGTAGTGCTAGTAAAGATAAATTGCTCTACTGGAAATTTTATTAGGAAATTTATATACAAAATTTATTTTATTAGCCAGGCAAAAATCGGCACACTTTAACTTGATTTTTTGTACCGTTTCACACTCACACTGCATTATTAAATAATGCAATTTTGACACGGTTGGCGCAGTGGCTGAGCGATTGGCTTTGTATAGCCTACAGGAAGTTGTTCCGGGTCTGACTGTTGTGTATGTGAGATTTCATGTTTGTAAATGCATCCACGATACAAGAGAAATTCCTAGTGTAGGTCAACGTTTAAAAAAATGCGTTTAACCACATCAAAAACGCTCCTTTATTTACCTAAGAAATTCGATTTTCCTCCAAAGCGTTCTCTCATAAGAACGCCCATCAAATTGAACTTTTATTCTCACATGTTATTCTCTCACAAACTTTTAATGTACGCAAATTCTTTGCTCCTCGTTCGCGATGTCTCAACTTTGCAATATGAGACATAAAGTTAATATTATGACGTCATCACCAAGTTTGCACCTTCGCGTGTAATAACTCAAATACTTAATACTGGCTACGAGACGTCTACGGAGCTACGCGGCTACGATTTTGATAGGCGCTACGAGTTACTACGGCTACGAATATGCTTCGGTATTAAAAGATTGCTACGCTTCTGTGAAGTCTGTAATAATCTTTTGCTGGGAATATAACCACTTTATTTTTCTATTTCTGGTGTATTTCACTTTTAATAAGTTATATACTGAATTGCTTTATAAATAAACTCTTCTTAGTATATTATGTAATTCGAATAATGTATTTTTATAGAAAATCAGATTTTTACTGTTCGTATTTCTTCATAACAAAGTAATTTAATGCTTAGCAGCAGTCTATTCTAAGAGAAGCGCATAATTGCTGTTAAAACATACCAACACAAAATCTAATAAAACACTTTGCCCCATAAAAGAAACATTTAATAATAATTACTCGGACTTATCTATACAAGGCAACGAAGATACCGGCGAAGAAATACGAGACCGCTTCGAATATTTTATTACTACGCTGTAGTAAATGAATGCTACGCGACTACGCTGCTACGAGGCTACGGTGCTACGGTGCTACGAGGCTACGAATCTTTCGTAGCTTGTAGAACACTTGACATTTCGAGATACAAATGTTGGTTATGCTGTTCAAATTGTAGTTTTGAAACGTGGAGAAATGAGAAGCAATTTTTAGCTATGAAATATGAGGTGGAAGGAATATTTGGAGCAGCATGTCGGCTTGGTAATATGATAGATGTGTGCTAAGCTGGCTTTCGGGGAATATTATAATTCATTCTAGTGGTTTGGCTGACTTATTGTGAAGATAAGTTACGCTTATGAGATAAGTTAAGTTATGTAGTGGACACACGTTTCTTGCTTTCAGACACACAATTATTTTATTAAGTTTTTAAATAGACTTACAAAAAAAGAAAACTTTGTTTTTGACCCGTATGGATGATTATGAACTTAAATGATTATTATTTAAGTACTAAAACCAAAATTCGTGATAAGTAATGCCAAAATCGTTAAACGTATTATTCAGGCAACAGTACGTCTGGCTAGGCGTAGGTCTATCATATTTTCAGTGTTCAGTTTACACTTTCTTAACCTGACATGACTTATGTGCTTGTAAAATGAAGATGCTTTAGTGGACCAAGACGATTAATATTAACCAGGCAAAGGCTAAATGATGTGCTAAATGATAAAGAAAAGCAAAAAAGTTTTCTACTTTTATTTATCAACAACTATTGAATATTCGTAGATACTACATCAACAAACCCCAATTTCTTATTCTACTTGAGACACCTTAGAGAGAAAATAAAAATAACAAAATCTATACATAGATCATGTTTGTGTACCATGAAGGTACATAACAAAATAGGTTTTATATCAAAACGTTCGCACGCACAAATATTTGATGAACTGTATTTATGACGGAGTCTTATTGGATGATGTTATCCGGGAAAGAAGTTGTTTTACGATAGATTGGTGGGAAAAGAAGAGTCGTTGTTTTGGTAGATTCTGAAAGGATATTTCTTTTGCTGCTTTTTTGATAAAACTATAGAATTAAGGAACGAACCAACCAATGATTAATTGTTCCTTTCTTTCAAGTCACACGTACTTACTACGCGACATAATCTATGGTGTTTTTAAAATTATGACTTTAGTTAGTAACTACACCTTCAAATTTGTTGCTATTTCTATAAAATGCTACACAAAAATAGCATAGAGTGAAGTAAAGAAGGTTCCAAATTTCTTACTTACTTTTGAATTTCCAACTATAAATATCACTGAAATATATAGTGACATAATTATTTTAGCTAAAATGCTAGGGCACCAAAAGAAGATGTAAATTTTGCGCTACAAGTGTTATAGTTAATACGAGGAACAAAATTTTAAATAAAACAACGTTTGTGATATTTTCACGAAAATACGCCTGGGGGACTCTTGTCGGTCATGCTTTCCAATAAAATTCTTATTTGCTATAAGAGTATTTATAAAAAATACTGCACAAAACTGTTATCTTTCAACGAACAAATCTTCCCTTTTCAGAAGAAAAGTTCATCGCCATTCTTTCTAACAGCTCGTCTAACAAAATGTGAAGTTAACGACAGGCTCAAAGTTATTGTCACAAACAATGTCAATAGGAATGTTACCTACAATGTTATGTCAGTTTTAAAGCTCTATAAAGTGGTGCTTATAGCTTCGCATTAAAGTTGAGATGCTATCCATTCAACAAGTTATTAATTTGTGTGCTATATATACGTTATAATTTATAGGATATGAAATATTACTTCGTATGGAGGTGAAACTGTAGCTAGTTTATTTTTATTGCTTTACACATAAAATAATAAAAAATGCATGTAGAAAAAAAAAATGTTCAGACATGTTTGCCATATACTATGGCATGCAAATGTTCTGAATTCTAAATTATGTTTTTAATATACCTTTTTAGTCCAATATCATTAATCTGAAATAAATTAAACATTGCTAAAATAAGATTTTCATATTTTTGTCGGCCAATATTTACTAAAAGACATTCATCACTGTACTGGTCCACTTATTTGGCGTCCCCTTTATAGCAGAAATGATAAATCACATCTACCCGCAAAACGACAATAATATTTACTTAACAGGCTATCTTCACAAAAACTGTTTATCAACTTTGAGTTATGTATTACTGTTATATCTTTCTGAGTTTAGTGTTTTGTTTGTTATGTTTTCTGCGATGTTATTTTTATTGGTGTTAGTATAAACGCGCCATTTTGGTTTTCTGTGTTTTGATAGTAAATTGGATCTCAAATAGGAATTAAGCTGATTGGAAAGCTTTTGAAGTGGATAGCGGTTTTACATTTGAGAGTCTTATATCTTTTTTGATGTTCTACAATAATAATACAGTTTCTAAAAGCGTTTAAACTCTTCACGAGCTTTGAAGTTTCTGCGAATTTAAGTTGTCGCCCGTTCTCAGCAATTCTTGTGATAAAAATAGTCTGCAGCTTATTTTAGTGATCGTATCTTTCCCTTCTTATTTTTTTAAATACGGTTTGATTTACATAATGTTTTATTTTTGTAGAATTTAAAATGAATATAAACATCGTGCCTTTGATTCCCGAAAGGTTAGTCAGAGGTGTAACTAAAAATACACCCACATTTTGCCAGTCATGTCTAAGTCCCATGTACCTAATAGGGGGTGAGTTTATTGCCTGCTGCTGGCTACTACTGAGCAATTCCTAATGGAAAAACCTAATAACATTTAATTAGACCTGGGAATCAAACCCAAGATCTCATGCTCAGCCGTCGAGCGTGCGATTGTCATAATTCTCGGTTGAAGACTGATTCTACGAAATACTCATTCTTTCCTAATAAACAGAGCTTCGAACATAATGGGAATCGCGCATGACGTTGCATACATGACATTAACTTCAATGTACGAACTCAGGAGGTGCGCACGTAAAGGAAGCCATCAATGTAGATTGAGCAGATAAACGAACTCATTTTATTTTTATAGTTTAGTGTTTTGTATGGTTATAACTTTTTACGATACTTTATATTGTTAACACTAAACAGCATTCCCGAATACAGTATGTTAGATTGTTTTGAGTGTGAGAAACAACAATGTACGCAAAGATGTTTTTAAAGCCAGCAACATCAACCCGATGACAACCCACGATTTCCATCTCCTCAATTCAAAACACGGTACAGTCCTTTTAAGTTTAATTATACCTGATTTAGTCTGTTAATTGATATCGCAAAGGCATGCAAAAAATTCTCGACCATGATAAAATCATTTTAGAAAACTTTACATCAAAAACAACAAAGATTTTCACAGATTGAAACTGTCGTCAAGTTTTTGGTTCCAAGAAAATGAGCCCAAAGATTAATATTATAGTACCAAGATTTTTATGTTTAAAAAATGGAAAACGATATCTTAATATTCCACTATCATTTGCAACTTGAAGTTTCAGATTATTTGCCAAGTCTTTTGATTTATTTAACACTTGCTTCTTTATTATTTACATATTTAGTGAAAAAACAGAATTTGATTTAGTATGATCACAATATCATTCATTTCGTATTTCGAGATGACAAAAATAACTGACTTATTTGACATAGAAAATAATAAAAGACCATAAATACAGCAATGTGTGATTTACAGTCTGGAGAAATCTTATAGAAGAGAAGAGTATGAAGAAGACTTGACTAATCAACCACTAACTTGACACTAAACGTATGGATGGCGTTGTTACACTAACCACGGTCAATCTTTGGATGGGTATTATGACTCTTTTGCGCCTCGATGAGTACTCCAAGTAGACGTTTAGCTCAAGGTGTTCTTTGTTTGAATTACTAGAGTTTTTACTTTCGCAGAGTGGGACAATTTCAGGCTGGCAGGTATCAAATTATATACTTGAAACTTCTTGAAAAAAATAAAAACAATTTCTTATTCTGATGAATAAAAGTGGCCAGGTACTTACCGTTTTTGCCGTCCATCATAAGATGAGCCGAAAAAGTAAAAGTATACCAATCCCTAAAATTATGCCGTTTTAAAATGTACGAATAAAACACTTGAACAAAGAAAAAGATAATTTGTATTCGTAAAGAATTTTAAGATGTCAAAAACAAAAATTAAGGAGGATAAAAAATAGAAATGATACTTGTTTATTCTCATGGCATTTTGTTTTGACGTAGACTGGAATTATTGTGGAAAAGAAATCGAGAAAATGTGGAATAAATCTAATAATATTTTGGCTACTTGGTACTAGGAAATGATGAAGGAGGTTTTCTAGGAAACGCCTCACGAAACTTCGACGTTCAAAAGTGCTTTCTCTCAGCATAATTTAAATTAATGAGTTTCGATTGATTGTCTTCTTAAAACTTTTAAACAAATCGATTTTACATAGTTGTGTCAAAAAAATCAGCATCATATCGTACAGTTTTACACTTAATTTCATACATAATACTACCTTCACTTACTTTAATGACAACCTAGACAAAATCAAAGAAAAGCTCGAACTCGGATTGCAATACCCAGGCTTAGTCGATGAATTAGCTTTAGGAAAACATCATCTCAGCAAACAGAATTATGCTTTCGGTCATACTGTCATCTGCAGTAATGAACGAAGCTTACCGACCTAGTAAGTGCATATGAAAATACAACAAAGCAAACAAGGCTTTGCTTTATCCGACTCACTGTAGACGAAGGTACTATATGCCTCCTTTTTTTTTTACGGATGGAAAATCATCAAATGACTCCTCCCGCTCTGGGTGGAGTGAGAGGGAGTGTCAGACTCTTACTAACTAAAAACCCATCCATGTTCCTTCTTTGCCCTTTGTGTTCCAGGGCCGCGGTATCTCTTTCGAACAGTTCCGCAGCCCCGGCAGGCACCGGCCCTTGCGCGCCCCTTCCTTTTTGCTGATATCTCTTTGAGGCGCGCGTGGAACACGAACGCTATATGCCTCCTTGCAATGATTATTTCAATCTCTTCCATCTCCGATAAATTAATGTCTGACACGAAAAAACGGAAAATTGACATTAAATTCAATCGTAATCAGATTAGAATAGGGGGCTCCCTTGTCAGAACCAATTACAGACTTTCCTAAACTCCCTCTAACAAGATTAATCGCCTTTAAATCCAACAAACGGTCTAAATTGAAAGATATTAACGCGACTTAATTTATTGCTTGTCTAAATTAATGTATTTAGTGAATAGTTGGGTCTAAGGCTCATCGCCCATGAAGCTACTCAAAAATAACCCAAAAGTCAAACAATGCTCTTAGATATTAACACTACTTAATTTATTGATTATTTAACATTTCATTGACTAATTGCGCCGTGAATTGTCCATTTGACAGAACCTCAATGCGTTATTTTGTAGTTTCTAATTGGATTCGTCGAGTACGCACCGCCATTGAAATACTATTCATGTGACATTCTGGTTCACACTGGTGGTGATACTGATTCGTATTTGAGTTGATAACTGGTTACTTTTGTAAAGTCAGGGTGTACCCAGGTGGACGACCACCCTTAGTGTTGTCTACGTTGAAGGAAGATCAAACTGGTAGACAAATGAATTGTTTGCTCGCCGCAGACAATAGACGGGTAGTTTACACAAGAATTAGAGGAGGTTTATCTACTTTGTTATATTGTTTACATAATTTTAATCAACACTATGCTGCCGTGTTGAAGTAAACAGAGTGGTTTACTGAAATAATACTATTGGAATTCCTAGCAAACTGCGGTTTGGTTAGAAAGTATCAACGCGTTGTATTCTGATTCAAATATGTATACTAGCAACATCTCTGTCTACTGAGTGGAACACGTTAATGTTGATCCGGATGCAAAATTACCAGGTGCAAGATAAACTTTCTATGTAGTACTAGTAACAGTGTGAAATTGCGAGCAAGGCTGTTCAAAGCTATAGAAACAGAATGCAAATCTTCCACCTGGGCACTCGTTTCACTGGCCGACTTGGAAATCCTTATACAGACTTCGAACCCAAGTCGGCCGGACCAAAGACAATCTCTGAAGATGGGGGTTCATGGACGGCTCAGAACTCAAGTGTGTATGCGGCGTCTTCCCACAGACAATGGCCCACCTTCCATCTTGCACCGCATGCCCTATCACCTGCGCACTTGATGATATGCTGACTGCATCAGTGAGCGGAGTTCGCGTGGCTGAGTTTTGGGCTAAACACAAAGGAGAAGGGAACGTCTCCATAGTTTCCTGGGCCCAGGTGTTAACTCAATCAAACTAGCCTTATTTGTAAGAGGATATAATAACAAGGCCTCACTGAAAATTTGGTGAAATTTGGCTATCCAGGAGTCAAGTTATATGGAGTATAGTAAAAGTGAGGTTACATTAAAAACTTGTAGTTTTTGAGGTTATTTGACAAATCTTTAAGAATAGCTTCGGTTGTGTAATGATTTTATACATGGAGTACAAGTAAAGAGCATCTACGTGCAACATGTCGAAGATCTGACACGTTTGGCACGCCCTGCAGGCGTAGCATGACCGCCGTAGACGGGTACGGGTACGTAAACGGGTTTTGTCGACGGAGGATTCGACAAAATGACAGATCAACAAAAGAAATCTGTCATTTTGTCGATTCTTCCTACGGATGGATAGTCGCTATAGTCTCTACATCCAATGTCCTGCAGTCCATGTCCTTAGAAGCTGAAGGTACTTTATTAAAAACAGAGAAGAGGAAGCAAAATAAAACATCAATATTTATGTATAAATATTTATTATTCATTTTCAATAATTATGATTATATCATCTAAGAATTGTACAAGAGGTACGATATTTTCTTGGTATCTTGCCCAACTGAAATACCATATGCGCACATTACATGGGCACAGCAGCCTACAGTCCTACAAAAAGGCAAGGCAAGGCAGCAGCGTACAAGAAGGTGGTTGTACCGCCGTGCTAACAGTGAACGACCGCAGCGGACACAAACACTGCAATGGCCAATTTGGGTTGGTGCTTCGGACGTCTCCCAAGAATCACATCTTGGGCCAAGTTCCAACATCCTTGGCATACATATGTAGTTCTCACCGGTTACCTGAAATAAGTTAACAATTTAAATCATGTTCAACCATAAACAAGCTTCATTACATGTACCTAATCCGAACGCAACGGTCAAAGGCACATCCCATAGATTCGTATGGCGAAATAATCAACTAATAAGCTATTAAGTATTGTTTTAATATATGCTATCTAACAAAAAGACAGCCGACAGACATGACGCTCGAGACCGTAATCAGTAGGTACATCACACACAGTAGGAACATTTTGTTCGCTTGATGGGCTAAAAGCTTGATTTGAATAGGTACTTACAGGCTGTCATGCACGCCACTGACGAATAACTGATAAAATCGCCACATCGTCCAAGACTCTTCTGCCAATAGAGTTACTGCGACCAGTCCCAGTCGCAATGGTATAATTCCTCAGCGATCCATGCCGTCAATATCCGACCGATATTAGTAATCAGGAGTAATCAGTTGTCCAAAATAGAGAGTCAGGTAATTCAAAGTAGCAGGATCCGTCGAATAGTCAGTCCTTTATAATTATGCAAAGCCGAAGTCGTGGAGTTATACAATAAAAACATGGAAAATACAAGCGTACTCAGAACGAAAGAAAATGAACAAGGGTCGGTTTTTTTCTGCCTGTCAACTGTCAGTCGGTGACCAGTGTTGCCAACTGAAGAAAAATTAAAGGAACTCGATTCGCTACGAATCGATTCCACGAAACGATTGATAAGCACTTGTCACTTGATTTTCATACATATTCTAAGATTTGACCGATTCATTCATTATCGATTACTAAGAATTCAAGCATGTATTTAATCGAGTATATAGTTTCATAACTTAATTTAACTTTTCTCGCTTCCTAGATAGAAACAAGGTACTGTATTTTGTGACTTCCTTTAGAAAAATATAACGGATTTTTTAATACACATTTCAACTAGTTAACTGCTGGGCCCAGAAATTCCCCTCTCCTTTGAACTTTTTGCCATCGAAACGCTAAGAAGAAGAAGAATGTAAAAGTTTACGCCACAGTAAACAAAGATTGTTTTATACTATTCTATACTCAAGTAACTAATTTCATTAACAATAAAAAAGCACTGCTACCAAAAGGAAAGATTCACAAAACCTTTTAGAAATACAGAAAAAGGCATTGTCTTCAATTTATAAAGCTGCATTTAAACAACTGTCTAATACATTTTCACTTTAAAACCAGAAGAACGCTTTTAGCGAAATTAATGTCATTGCATTTCTATAATACGAAGCCGCATAGCTCAGAAACCGCACTCAAGGGGATCGCAGATAGCACAAAGGCTTTATAAAGCGGCTGTCTTTATCCGGTTAGCCTTTAAAACCTGTCTTTGTACTGTTAAAGACATATCATTTTTCAGTCTTGTTGGTAAAATAGTTGTAAACGCGTCTGCTGAGCGTGAGGTTTGAAACCAGTTAGGGCATTTTGTTTTTTGCTCTAGGAAATTCAGAAGCCAAAAAGTCTGACAATCGGTCTTCCGAGGGATACCTTGTAAGAACATAGTATGACCTAGTAACTTGGTTGTGAAGATCAGTGTAAAATACTGGTATTCAGCTGCATCCAGTAAGACTAGAAGCACGTCCAGGTATTGAAGTAAAGTTATAAAATTAAAGACATCAATTTTAAAAAATGTGAAAATTTTGGTTATTTGACCCCCAATCTCTCCGTCACTTAGAAGGATTCCAGAACAAAAAAATGATTGCAATGACGGGGAAAACAAATGCCTTTCGGCTTCGGTAGTGATACTTTTACACCCATTATACCTTTGTTTAAGACTTCGGAAAACACAGACGTGATATCGTGTATGTGTGTTTAATATTTAAAACATTGAGAATGCCTTCATTTGAGCTGAACGGAATATTTTATGCTGAAAATGTGTGTTCATGAAAATTCCATAGCCTTTTTGATTTCACTTTGTTTGTTCAGCTTTAAATAACTTGGAGTTATTTACACGAAAATGAAAATATAAAGATTATGATTAACTTTGAGAATAAGGAATGAAGGGGAGCTCGCGATTTTTAAAACTGGGCCAAGAGTTTCGCCAAATTTAATTTACCTTCTCTTAATTAGGTTATTCCTCTCTTAACGTTTCTCAAAATAAATTATTAAATAAATTGACTACTACAAACAAGAATGAATTCCTATCACTTTTGAAAACACCTACCAAAGAGCATAGACAAGTCGTAATCACCATCAAAACGTACATTTCAACTAACTTATCTGTGCTGGCGGGAAAATACAGAACTAAAATAAGTGTATCAAGTTTGACATATTGATGAATTCTTTCTTGACAAGCAGCGCCACCTTGAACTCCAAACATAAATTGGTACGACGACTTTCAAGAAGATAGACATACTCGTAGGTAAGCTTACGGAGGCAAGAGAGCAGTGGTGGCCCAGTGATGGCGGCCGCGACTTAAGAGCAGTGAGTCCTGGGTTCGAACCCAAACAGGCGCATTACTTTGTGTAATTTATTTCATCACCACTGCACTCAAAACGGTGAAGGAAAACTTCGTGAGGAAACCGGCATATCCTAGAACCTAAAAATCGAAGACAGGTGGGCATCTACCAACCAGCACTGGGACCACGTGGTGGATTGTAGTCCACTCCTTCTCATAGAGAGGGAGAGAGAGAGGAGAGAGAGGAGGCCTTTGTCCGAACAGTGGGAACATTATTAGGTTTACGGCAGCTTATGTTAGTCCCTAGTATGAACCTGTCTGCCTACACAAAGGACTCTAGTATTTATATTTAATTCCTTACCTATACTTAACTGAAAATTTATTTTCTCTATCTACCTATTTTACCTATAAAAAGCCTAAATACACAGTGTATTCAAACGAAGTTCACCAAAAGCGTAGTCTTTTAAAATCCTGAAACTGAAATACGCCGCAACATTAAATTTTACAAAAAAGAAAACAATTCAGCGGTTCTGAAAAGTACGTCCCCAGTATTCCACTTGGCATTACTGAAATCTCTGCTTTTATTCACGGGCATCTTTTTTTCAGTTGCCTGTATATAGTTGCAGGAAGTGACTGGAATATTTCTTTTTTCATAAAATATGAACAATGTCACGGCGTCTTTCTATCTGTTTTGTTGCAGAATTATTGTTGATTGAATTGTGTTTCTAGTTTTAGGTTTAAAAATTTGGAAAATACGTCTGAACGATAACGTTAATAACGCTATGAATATTGTAGAATCCTTATCCTTACTAATATTACATATAAATGCGAAAGTAAGTTTGTTTGTAACCTTTTCACGCCAAAACCACTGAACCGATCATCTTGAAATTTTGCACATACATACGTTGTCAAGTGAACAGAAACGGACATAGGGTACCTTTCATCTCGAAAAAAAGTACTGTTCCCGAGGAAAACAACAATAACGTTCTTATGATAAAAGATGGCGCCACGTGTCTTTCGAATAATGATTGAATTAATTTATTACAAGCAGAGTACAACCCAAATTGACTGTCAAATTCTAAACGAACGAAAACGAAGCTGCAGGCAAAAGCTAGTATTAAATAAAAATTAATAACCCGCATTAAGATTGAAAACATCTATTTAAACCAAAAAACAGTAATACAGTCTAGCAGCAAAAAATATACGACCATGAATTGGCGAATAAAAGCCACACAGATAATGAAAATCAAGAACGAATATTAGCAATAAGCAAAATAATCAATTCTGAACAATATTATTTACAATTGCAATCTCTAGTTACTTCATACAGCTGAAAATAAGGTATTTTCTTCTAATATAACGAAGAAAATATCTTGAATATTTCTTCGATATTAATATTTTTGTACCTATTTATTCGATATTAAATTCAAAACTCTTTATTAGGAGAGACTTCTAAAGGTAACGTTACATTATATCACGCTTGTATACGCTGAAGTCCCAACAGTGGGAATATAATGGACTGACTGTAACAGTGTCATGAAATGGGCTCAAATACATAAATAGACTCTGCCGGCTACTACTGCCAGAGGTCCTGGGATCGATACCCGGGTTGGCCAAAGTGCTATTGGGTTTTTCGGTGTATTCCCGTTGACCCCACTGGATGGCCCCACTGGTGGGGTCAACGGGAATAATCAAAAACGTCGTTTCGTTGGCCCCACTACCCTACCCCACTGGTGGGGTCATCGGGAAGACTGCATTTTTGTTCCCGCTGGCCCCACTGCCTTGCCCCACTGGTGGGGTCAACGGGAAGTCTGCAATTTTATTCCCGCTGACCCCACCACCATTCCCTACTGTCATTTTTAAAATGATTTAGGTACTTTTTGCGCCATCCAACCTGGATGGGTCTTATTGCTATAATGCTCATTTACATGTTATACTTAAAAAATGAATTTAATAAAAACAGACCTTGCTCATGGATCTCGTCTTCTCAACACTAACCGTCTTAAGAGAGGATCCTCTGACCAGGCGGGTTTCGTGGCGACATTTATTGTTGAGTTTTTCTATTATAGTCTTAAGTCGCGTATTTTCTTTGTATCATAGATGGCGTTGCAGTACTTTTTGTCCTAAGTTGCCATAGTACTTTTTGTACTACCGTTGCATACCTATTCCTTATTCTGTCATAGAAATTCCAGTTTTGGTGTTGATTATATTGACCGTTTTCAATTATGTCAAAAATATTAAAATTTCACCATTCAAATTTTAATGTTTTTCACTCGTAGACTACTTTGATCGCGCTTGCCAAATGAATGTTTGCAAAATGAGTGTTTATAAAATAAAACATTTCCGGAATAAGTTGTTTGAAAACAAAACCAAGGAGTTTACAGCAATTATATAAGCTGTGTTAGAGCTTTTGTTATGTGGTGGCATTGCCGCACCAGTTTATCATCTTCCTAGTGTTTTCCCACTTTACTTGGGGTCGGCGCAACACGTTTTCTTCTTCCATTCTCCCCTGTCAATCGCTTGTGTTATATTTCATATCATTTCTCACACCATCCATCCATCTTTTCTTTGGTCTTCCTGTCCCTCTCAATTCACCAACATTCATATTCATCGCTCTTTCAGTTTCATTTGTTTCATCCTTCCTCATCACATGTCCATATTAAGCCTTTTTTTTTTTTTTTACGGATGGGATATCATTAAATGACTTCTCCCGCTCTGGGTGGAGTGGGAGGGAGTGTCAGACTCTTACTGACTAAAACCCATCCATGTTCCTTCATTGCCCTTTGTGCTCCAGGGCCACGGTATCTCTTTCACGCAGCTCCATATTAAGCCTGACGGCTCCCGTTTTTTGACGGCTCATTTTTATTTTTTTTCTGTAGCCACTTTCAAAGTCTTCTAATATACTCATTCCTTACTTAATACATTCCTAGATTCCTACCACTCCACACATCCATCTCAAGATTCTTATCTCCGTCACATACAATCAGATTTTCATTCATCTTCTTCACAGCCCAGCATTCCCAACACCACGCACCTTTTTACAGAATCAAATAGACATTCCGATCCATACAGTACGACAGCTCTGATCATGGTCTTGTATATTTTCTCTGGTGAGAAACGGAAAAAAAGTTCCCATTTGTTGCCAGTGAGGCATATAATATATATGACACATAATATGTTCCCCAAAGAGTACCAGGCTGGCATGATCTCAAGGTGGTGGTAGATTATAGTTATTCTGGGTGGAAAAACCTACCCAGAATTAGGTTACCCAGGGTTTTCTCTTCTCTGGGAAGTTACGATCTTCTAGTAATAAATACCCTCTTGGATTCATGCCAGCCTAGTACTGTTCGTAAGGTTACTGCCCGTAACTAGCACAACTGTACTAACACTACTCGATTTCATACAATGTTTTTGGTTATATTATAGTACTCAATAATACGGTGGGGCTAACGGGAACAATTTTTAATTGTTTTAATCAATTCCTGTTGGCTTCACTGCCCCGACCCACTAGTGGGGTCAACGGGAACAATTTTGAATTAATTTATCAATTCCCGTTGACCCCACCGCCCGTTGTCCCACTGGTGGGGTCAACGGGAACAATTTTTAATTAATTTAATCAATTCCCGCTGACCCCACCAGTGGGGCCAAGGGCGGTGGGGTTAACGGGAATACACCGGTTTTTCCATCAGGATTTTTTTAGTAGCAGCCACGGATTCTAGATTCGTGCCCGGTTGATGGCAATAGGTTCTCCCCCTATCACATAGGACTTAAGGCGTAATGTTATGTTACGAGTGACCGAACAGATATCTAACCAATATAAGTGAAATCACTTTAACACCATTACCTCACTAATCATTGTTGGTAAAATTAAAACTTCAACCAGTATTCTCTGTTAAAACATTAAACCCAATCACTTCCAGTGAATGTACGTCTACATCCGTCACAACCGCAAGTCGGCTAAGCCAATATAAAACTTTTGCGTCTCATCCCTCGGAAACGGATCTTGTATAAAGTGCCAGTTTTAATTGAATTTGAATTTATGTATTTCAAGCTTTATTCACTGGGCAATAAGATGTATTTTGAGTCGGTTGGGAGGCAGAGAATCTAACTTTGGGTGACGTATGATGGGACTGGTGGGTTGTCAACTTGTTTTGAGTTCTGTTTACCGTTTTGGCTTGAGATTTGACCATGATATTAATTTGAGGGGTGTAGTTACCAGCGTTCATATCACATTCATACTTAAATATATTCCTATCAACTTAGAGATAGTTGCCTCTTGTGAAGCTAGGCAGATGAAAATGACCTAGATATTTCTCTGTGTGCCTAATACCGATTGCATTTCAATTCAATTCTTTATTGCATATCACATGTTTGTGTTTTACAAGATCGTAAATGATATTAAAGTTCCCTGTCGGACACAACAATTTTATACAATACTAGCTGTTCCCGCGACCTTCGTCCGCGTGAAGTTATTTCCCCCGCTCCTATTGGTAGTAGCGTGATGATATATAGCAAATCCTTCCTCGATAAATGGGCTATCCAACACTTAAATACTGTTTCAATTCGAACCAATAGTTCCTGAGATTCGCGCGTTCAACCAAACAAACTCTTCAGCTTTATAACATTAGTATAGATTGGCATTTAAAATAATTAACAGTAATTTCAGACCTCCTTACGAACTCTTCAAATATACTTACAGTCGGGTTTTATTGTTATCACCGCTTTTTGTAAACTAAAAAGAAAGTGCATTATCTTTGTCACTTTTGCTTATTTTCTACTAATAGAATTAGTTCATTTCAAAGATGAGATCTACTTAAATTTTCAGACAGAAAAAGTACAGTCTAAAATACTGGATCTAGAACGAAGGTGACCACAGAGGTTTTTTTTTTAAATACACCCCCAAAACGGTTTAAATATAATAATAATTCCTAATTAATAATTCTTAAAATTTCATTGATTAATTCAAGTTATTCTTTGCCTACCATTTCATTGATTGCTTCCAAACTTAGTTTCTTCAGCAAAGCCTTTCCAATCTTCTCTCCATCCCTTGACAAAGCTATCGTGTTGGCCTGCCGCCAGGTCTCGCTCCACTAATAGAAACTCTGTCGCACTCATTAGCTGAGAACGTTTAATTTTCAACTTGGCAAGTCAAACAAAAAACTGTTTACAGGAAAGTAACTGTAGACTTTCCTGTATTTCCTGAATATGATGAAGTTGCCTTACCAGTCTTACCGTAGATACACGATCACTGACAAATCCTTGCACTGACTGGACAGGTCCACTCAAATCTGTGTGGATATTTCTTCAAAAGACCATCTCAGACATTATTCTGCATGGTCCTCATATGTCTTGATCAATGTTTGGACTTTGAAAGAGACAGCGACCTCTGAGTTTGTTTCGGCTGTTTCTTCTCAGAGTAGTCAGGTACACAACACCGGCCCCATCTAGTTTTAAAACAACATGATGACATGTAAATGTGTTTTGTAAAACCAATTTACAGAAATAAATATGATTTATGATTTACCAAGGGGTATCGTATTACCCAGTACTAACTGGGTTGTGGAGGTCAGATAGGCAGTCGCTCTATGTAAAATACTGGTATTCAGCTGCATCCGGTGAGACTGGAAGCCGACCCCGAAATTGTTGGGAAAAGGCTAGGCAGATGATGATGATGAAGCTGCCTTTCATCTAAGCTTAAATGACGTTTTCTATGAACCAGAAAAGGTTTAAAACTGGTAATCTTCTTAGTTTCTTTGAAAGCAAAATCCCTTACTGAAATGCAAAGAAAATACAGGAGACAGGACTTAGTTCTGCCAGAATGAGGTAACCCACAATTTATATTCTAAACTAGCTGTTGTCAGCGATCTTCGTCCGCATGATATTGTTATAAAAATATTATTTCCCTATTTGCAAAGGAGAGATAGCGGCCTTGAAAGGCTGGTCATTGTTGGCAAAACCGAAGGCAAGAGAGCACGAGGCCAGTCGCCAACACGATGGTCCGACCAAGTAAAAGAGGCTATGTCCTCTGACAAATTTCAGCAGGTGGTGATAACAAGTTGGACCGGAGGCGATGGAGGCAAATTGTCCGTTTAAAGGGGTCCAGTGACCACGATCCTCAGTAATGAGGGACCGATTGAAGAAGAAGATTTGTATTTCATTTTGTTAACATTCAAGGGATTTAATCTTTTTGCACGGAACCCTAATCCTAAAATAAAAGTAGCTTGTGTTACTCCTTTTAACATCTGCCAGTAAAAATCAGTCCAGCCGTTTTGGAGATAACAAGCAGACAGACAAAAAAAACACTGTTTTTTGTTATTAGTATTGATATACTTTCATAATTGCATTCAGTAAAAATAAGTAATTTTGAAATTACAAAGAGATACTTCAATTTTATTTATTTATATCGATAAATTAAGGAATTTATCGATACCAATCTCAGTCATAACATATCTTCACGCTACTTACCTTACAGTACCAGCAGAAAAGTTCATAACACATAATTAAATAATAAAACTACGTGTCCCGAATACAAAACACCACGTAATAGGCGTGTGAGAGCAGGATGAAAATATACGAAGACCCTTAACGAGAGAGGGAGGGAAGTAACAATGAAGTATTCACTCTTGCTCCGTCGTGAGGGCTCTACAGTCCTCCTGAAGCCCTATTGTTTCAGACTAGTATAAAAGGGGGTTAAGCAGAGTTCCAAGTTTATTGTAAAGGATGTTTTGGTTTGACGACCTAATGGAGATAGTTTGGGTTGCTTTAAAGCTGTTAGTTTATTGTTTATGTAGGTTTATTTAATCTCAAAATCTTTCATGTATATTAATGTTTTGTTAGCTCTGTCTTTCATTATTTGAAAACAGGTATAACATTCCATTTTAAACACTATAACGCTACGGGGGATGTATTTGTGCCCGGTTGATGGCAATAGGCCCGCTCTCTACTACATGGGACTTTAACATATCTGGCGAACTGTGAATGTACTATTTGGTACACCTCTGCCTAACCCTTCGGGGATTACAGGCGTGATGTTATGTTTATGTTTAAACACTATTAAAACAATTGAAAACGGTTGTGGTAAACAAAAATTTTATGTAAAAATGTTTGGTTTACATTTTTGGTCCTTTTAGCCGTATTTGGTCTATGACTGTTGAAATAATATTTTTAGAAGATACGATGTAAATGAAACTAGAGTAAATAGTTGTAGTAACACTATAACCATGGCAAATAAGTAAATAACTAAGTTTGGTACAAAAGAAAAATCATATCTGCGTAGATCATAAACCTTCCAAGGGTCAAGAACCTTTCCCAAACAACGTCTAAGCATAAAAAGTGAACTTTTTTATTCATCACAAACAACTTATCTTATGGACAACAACAATATTATCCGTAAAAAAACTGGGTCTATTATTTTGACAGACAGTGTACTTCCCGGTTCTTTGTTTCCAGCCAGTGGAATAAATCAAAAAGAATTTCTTATGAGAAACATACTGCTGTACACTTGGGAGCAATTTTGTCTGAACATTTTTAAATTAGGCAGAGAAATTCTTCTAATACGATGCGATGTGTTGTTACGTTGCTTTCGCGTGTAAAATGTGTTGTTTTCCGAAAAATACAAAGCTGTTGGCGAAATAATGTCAAGCTGGTTGTGAAAATTGCTTGGTCCAGCTGTGCATTTTTTATTTTTATTTTGTGGATGGTATTTATGAATAGGATACAGAATGGTTCAATGTCGTTTTTTGAAATAATCTATGTCTGTACATAGATTGTACAATTTGAAATATTTAGAGTCTGAAGCAATAGTGCTAAATATTTAACGTTCTCTGTACTTGTACATTACTTGATTTTTATAAAGAAATACGTATAAAACTATTATTTTTAAGTGTGTTCTGCTTTGTATTATGATTAATAAAGGTAAACTACGGCAGGATAAAAAGCTCATACATTTTAAATTGTTCCTTAATCAGTATAAACCACTAAGAAGTTGTACCTTCCAAAGCATCGATTAAATTTTTTTCAAAGAATTTTCTGAGATTTTTTTTTTTTTAAACATACGTCGCTGACTGTACTCGCTTTCCGCTTGTTACAGCGATGTTCACAAAATACTTCCTTCAAGAGGCACTCGCGTTCTTACTTATTTAAAGTCATTCTATGCATAATGTTTTTATGAAAATACGACATTTCTGTTGCTTATTTACTTTTGAAATATCTTGTCTTGTTGTTTCCAAGCGAATTCTTTAAACAAATGTTTTTGTTCGTTCTCGGTTTACCTACATGCATCTTTGTATGAGATTATCAATTTGGACAATAAATTAACCAATACTAGAGAAGACAGTTGTTCAACTTTTATAGGTTGGAATAAACAGTGGAAAGGTTCACAATCTGCGGATTTAGATAGACTTTTAATATTAAAATTTATTTTTTAAATATTTCACAGTTGCGTCCATAATGGGTGTGGAAGTACCCTGAACAAAGCCGAAAGCCGCTTGTTTTCCCCGTCATTGTGATATTTTTTTTTGTCCTAGACCATAGCTGTGAACCATCTAACTTTTTCACAAGTTTTTTAAATACAACTTTTTAATGTTGTAACTTTACTTTAAATACCTCCACGGCCACCGTACTATTCAATGTATCCATCAGTACAACGGTTTGAGTGCCTTCCATTGAGTCCTACTGTAAAACGCGATTTTTCAACCCAAAAAAAAAGTCATTTCCCAGCAATAATTCTTGCGTATACTTACTTAGTTTGATGTACAGAATGCTTGGTTGACGGCTTCGTAAAGGGTCCGTTTACACCTTGTATAATCAGCCTGTAACGTTCCTGGACTACTGTTAGGACACAGGCTGCCTTTCTATGAGAAGGGTCGAATTCGCCTGTGCATGACATCAGCAATGTTGTGCCAAGCATAACTTTCTTATTGACGAAAAGTTTAAATTCAAATATTTGAATAGTACCTTACCTAGTAAGAACGTACTTACCCGAACGAGCACTTTCAAAAGGAAACTACTTCTAGGTACTTCTGCAAACGACGAATGTGCAAAGTGTTCCCATATTCTGCAAAATGTTACATAAATCGACGGACAAATCGATTTACGTAGCTCCCCGATGCGGTTGGTGCTGATAATTTAGACATCTGGTGACAACGTCGAATTTCGTCAACTAGATTGGACGTGATTGGCAGATATGTGCTAGATTAAACATTTCAAGCCCTGGTGTGCGGTATATGGTCGAATATTAAGCTGTGGGTAAAGAACATGCTTTCAGGTCATCAGGGTAGTTGGCTATTTAATGTATTTACTTTTGTCGAAATAAAGCGCGAAATGCGAAAACTGGGTCGATGTTTTAGCTCGGTCTAAAGTTGTATCTCGTTTTGTAAAAAAAAGGTTTAGTTTATTTTGACATGTAAAAGTGTCTGTGAAAACCAATTTACAAAGTAAACATTATAAACAACAACACACACTTTATAACAATGTAATGATTTTAATGTAATTTTTTTTTACACCTACATGTGCCCGCCCTTATCAAACGTCAGAAGCCATTTACATTGCTAACCGATACATTTTAAAGAAACATCACTCCAATATATGCTAACAGAAGCATGGTGTTTTTTTTTCATCTCTATATGAAAAACTTGCAGTAGAAAAATAACAGGCTGGCGTTAAATAAAAAACTTAAAAAAAACCCTGTTGGTCCTTTGATACGAAATTCGGAACGCAACAATACTCTTTATTTGTTTGTCCACGTATGTTGTTAAAGTTTTCCTCTCGCAGTAAAACAACAGGCCAGAGTAAATAAATATAGGTATGTACTATGTAATTAAACAAGACCAACAATATCAGGCTGATTGCAACAACGTGACCTGTTTTTATAAGCCCCTAGGACTGTACCGAATAGCGACAGGTAATTCTGCGCAAAAAATACCAATTAGCCTTAAAGTCTTTGAAGCAACTGAAAGTGAAAAAAATGTGAGTATTTTTAGTAAAAGCGTTTCTTGTAACTAACGGCCGTAAAAAAAACAATTGAACAGAAATAAATTGATTCTAAAATCTTCTCAGGAGATGCCCGCAGTCAAGATGTGGATCGCCTAATATTAGGGGTTAAAGTATGAAATTGCCAATTTGCATGGACGATTTCGTGAAAAGTAATATTTTCATACTAACATTTATTTTTATTTTTCTTCGAAACGTTTGACCGATTATATATGATGCAATTGCAAACTAAAGTGTGAAAAAAGCTGCACTGCACAGGAGTCTTAAATTCTCAAAACACGTCTCAAGTCTATGGCAATAATATACCCACTTGAAGTAGTGAAACCGACGGCACATTGAAACAGGAGTTTTGACACACTACCCTACGAGGTAATATGCAACTACTAGTACGGTTTTTTAACTCTAAAAGATACGTAATTTAATTATTCCAATGAAAATAGTATTAAGAAAAAAATTACTATACGTCAAAAATACAAACAGAACAAAATGTGATAATAAGTGAGTAATAAAGTCCCCTTTATCATACGTATCTTAAATATAAAAGGCTGAATAAACTGTTAGAACATCTCTGCTTAATCCTTTGAGAAAAACAGGTGTAAATGTTTATGTTTTAACTGATTCCAATTCAGGGTTCTATTACAACACCAACTCAGGTCAATCAGGTTAAGCCGCGCTGGCCTAGGTTGGTTCGTGGACCACCCATTACATACCAAGTTTCCTCCGTGCCTCAGAAAGCACGGTAAGCCGTTGGTTCCGGCTGTTATTTTTTTATCTTTGAGAGTCGTTACAGGTAGTCAGTGGCCCGAAAGTCTGACAACCAGTCTTACTAAGGGATATCGTATTACCCAGTACTAACTGGGTTGTCGAGGTCAAATAGGCAGTCGCTCCGGAATGTAAAATACTGGTATTCAGCTGCATCCGGTTAGACTGGAAGCCGACCGCGCCATAGTTGGAAAAACGCTAGGCAGATGATGAATCAGGGTTCCACTACCTACACTGCACCAATTCAGTCAACTTTTTCAGCAGTAATTGCAGTTACTTTCAGCTTGACAATGGGATATTATTACATCGTTCATGAATATTCCTAGGAGGCCATATCAAGTGCTACTTTAACTGAACGACAGCCAATTACCGGATGCCGGAAACCTTGATCGATGGTTGGCCGACGATACATCGAAAGCAGGAATTTGGGAGGTCGTGATAAAAGATTTTTGGGCTTCGCTACATCAAAAGAATCAAAATTGTGTATTTAGATTTTGACCTTTAAAAGTGGACCTTGTAGGGCGTATCATGCTGTGATATTTGACTTTATCTATTGGTTATCGAAATAATTATGTACTCTTTAAGAATATTTTAATTATGAATGTCAGTTCAAACTTTCTCATGCCTATGAGCCTTTCGAAGTTAAGCTACTCCTCTTTCATTCTATTGATACCAAAACAAGGTTCAGTATTTTTTTCAGAGGCCCACAGTCGGCATAAAAACTCTGACACCAGGTTAGGCACTAACCATCAAAAGGGAAGAAGATAGGTTCTGTTTTTTCCAGTGATATTTTCATCTGCATCAAAAAACTCTTCCTCAACGCTGTCAGCTGGTAATGCGCCCAAGAGACTGGCGGCGTTGCCCCGTTGCATGACAACACTTAGCCTCTGGCCAAAGTAAAAACCAGCCATTGAGTCACGGGAAGCGTCAACTAGGCGTTTCGAAATTTCTTTAAACAGGCTATGAGCACTCGGACCCCACGGCCCCAGAGTTTCAACCAAAAACGTTTCGAAAATATAGTTACCACAAAGGTGTCTATATTTACGCCGCTTGAGGTTCTCTGCAGCCGCAGCGGCAGCGCCAGCACAGCACAATGAGCTTGGAAGGTTTGAGAGTATCGACGCATATTGCGTAAAATGAAAATAATCTGTTAACATTAACCATTTTACCAAGCGCAGTAATTAATCAAATATTTCCAGTACTGTTAATTCTTCATTCCATTTAGATGCCTAGATTCTGCAATTGGCATTTGCTGATTGATGTAAATTAACACGCCTCTGTAATTACAGTTTAGGTATTCCTAGCTATAGATGTATAATAGTGTTACAAACCTGTTGGAATCTATTGGTAATGGCATTATCTAAATTCATGGGAATTGCACGGAATTCCTCTCCCAGCTTAGCTAAGTGTAAACTGTATGGTGCAGATTTATATTTTACTAGCTAATTTCATGATATGAACATAATTTATAACCTATGTTTCTTCCTGATAATATAGCTTTCTATTGGTGAAAAATTGTTAAAATCGGTCCAGTAGTTTGGGAGCTTATTCGGTACAAACAAACAAAAAATAAAAATCTTTCCTCTTTATAATATCAGATAGAATTAAGTAGATAGCTGCCTTATTTTATAAAATAATCGTTATTTCTATTATTCTTTATTGGTCGTAAAACATTTACAAGAAAACTATTAATCTCTTGATAGATTTATGGTCCATTTAATTATAAACTTAATAGATTTTTTGTGGAGAGATAAGCTAGAGTTTTTGAACGTGATAAATGCTGATTTGAAAATTATTTAAATACTAGTCTTTTAGTAGGTATTCAACTAAACTGCAATAATTCGGGACTGCCTCGTTGGTCTAGTGGTCGCAAGCGCGACTGCTGAGCATGAGGTCCTGGGTTCGATTCCCAGGTCGGGCAAAGTTTTATTGGGGTTTTCCATTACGAATTTCATTTTAGCAGCCACGGTGTCTGGATTGGTGTCGTTTAATGGCTAAATATGGGTGTACTAATGGATACAAGTCAGCCTAACCCTTCGGGGATTACAGGCGTGATGTTATGCAATTCAGTACTTTGTTTTCAGCCCACCACTGTTTTTAAGATAACATTATAAGCGTGAATAGTATCTATCAACCATTTCCTAAATTTTATAAAAAAAAACAAATTTGGCAAATAAAAGAAAGCAAAACAAACCGTCTGTCAGCTGAATCGTCTGTGAGTAAGCCTTATCAATTTTAACAAGATAATAAATGAACACGAAGATAGAAGGAAACTTCTTTTAAAGGAATCGTCGAGCTTACTGCAACAAGAGACGGTCAGAAACGACAAATTAGTTTCCTTGGAAGCGAAGAAAAAAGAGAGAATATTTCGGAGAAAAGGACTTTGTAGTAATTCGCTACGATAATTGTGATTTCTAAGGAAAAGGAAGACGAGAAATAAAAAAGGATTTTATAAGCAAATTGTGAAAGAAGGGTTTATGTTATTAGTATGTTTTCATTTCTTTTTAAAAAGAGAGTTTAAAATCAAATAAATCGTACCAAAATACTTAAAAATCCTTTAAGTAGTCCGCCGCCAGTCTCTTGGGCACATTACCAGCTGACAGCGTTGAGAAGGAGTTTTTCGATGCTCTTTTATAGTTTGTTGTTAGTTTATTTAATCGTTTTTAATTAATAATGTATATATTCTTAAAAATAGTATGCTGCACCGGACTACGTCACAATTTAAACTGTAAGATAATCGCCTAATGTATATACCTACCATGGAACAAAGTCAATATTTGGGAATTTAAAAAAAAATGTTAACGAGGGCCTAGTCAAGTAGCAGTTGCTTTCAAAGAGTTTTGTGTTCTTACAACTACTTTCAATAAGATTGGCGAACCCTGTTTTAAGCTTTCACGGTTAACAACTAAACTAATACTGTCACTTACGGGATATCTTCCGTGATTGTTCATTATTTGTCTGCTCTTAACAATTTATTTTCCATCCACCTGCATTCTCCAGTCAACCCGCGATCATGGCGCTTGCAACAACGTCGAAATATCAGGAGCTTAAAATAAGTGATAGTATAAGTTAAGATTGGCAAAGTCAAAGCAACGTTTTTTACTTCTTCATCAAATCTATCACTGATAGAAAGTGACTATGTCTAGATAGACTATGGTAACGTCGACTGACACTTGACTTGCTTAGCACGTAGAGGCTAGCTAATTCGATACTCGCTCGGCAACTAGAGAGGCGCCGGTTGCGAATATTTTATAACGTTCGTTTCGTTTTTCACTGATGACCGTTGGGGTAAAAGTGATCTTGAGTGGAGACCGCGAATCGGCAAGCGTAAGGGACGACCTCAGGCTCGGTGGAGCGGATATCTTGGCTGGTAGCGACTGGATGAGAGTTGCCGAGAATCGAGTTAAATGGCGTGCGATTGAAGAGGCCTATGTCCGGCATTGGACTGTTGTAGGCTGATGGCCTCTAAGCAAGCAACCTGTCAGTGCCTAGCATAGCCTCAAGGTTCCTTACGTTAGGGGAAGGTATTTTTATTGTAGCATTTATTATACATTTTGACCGTAACCTTCTATACAATCACCCTACTCTCATGCCTAAAAAGCGAAAATTCTAACAATTTCAGACGTATTGTTGTAAAATAAAAGGATTTTTTCCATTCAACGTCACTCTGTACATATTAAACTTGAATAAATCCGCCGGGACAATCTACACAATAGCATTACGCCATCTTAAACATCCATTGAAATTTCAGATAGCCTTTTCTCTCATTTCGTTAACTTTTTGTATATTTTTTTTGGGGTTCCGTATCCTAATGGTACCTTTAATTAACAAATACAGAACTCGTCCAGTCCATCTATCAGACTTTCCGTCTAACCGTCCGGATGGTTGCTCAGTGATTTTAAGAAATCAACGTGTGGTAGTGTGTGGTCCTGGAGCTCATCATTAACAAGATTATGATGTCGATGATATATTATATATCTTAGTGATGTTGCTGTTAAGTGAATAGTTTCTTAAGATATGAGTATGTATGGTACCAACCGTATAGAAATAACCCAGTTTTTCATTGTTTTCTTTTCGAGATTTTTTGTGGAACTAAATAATAATCAATACTGTACAGTATGCTAAAAATATTCATCAGAACTATGGAACCAGTTATTCTGCGTGGCGCTCACCCACTTGGCCGGATTTTTATATTCCGGCTTTATAAAGAATTTTATTTCTTTCTTCAGTTTCAGCAGTCCCTTTTGACGTTTTAAAGCAGAAATAATTTGACGTTTTTACTTTTATTCAGCTGTAGTAATTTTAATTTATTCTGTTTATTTTTGGGTGTTTTTCCTTAGAGAATTTCTAAGTTTAAATACTTAATGAATGATCTTTGTTATAAAAACTTGTATTTTTTACCCGATTGCGAAGGAAGGGTACCGTTTTTCGCGCGTATCTTGTATGTCTCTTTGTAAATTTCTTTATTACTTTGTACTCGTATGTTCGAAATGACTGGATGGATTTCGACGATTAAGGTATCATTAGATTTGTCTCAAAAACCCGTGTCCTTAGACAAGTGTTTAAGAAAAACACAAAATGGCGGATTTTGGTGCTAAAGTGTAAGTTGTATTTTTTTTTTCAACCTAACCTATCGAGTAGGGCATCAAAATGAAGGAAATTAAGTACTAATTTACTTGTTTTAAGTATTTTTAATAGTAATTAGGTCATATTCAAGCGCCTGAATATAAAAGGGACAGTTCAAACTTGAGCAATATAAAAGAGAAAAGACGGATAATAGAGAAGTCGGCCGGTATATATCCAAATTTTTTCACACGATTTTATTTGGCGTCATTCAGCGTTTTCTTTTCATTATCCTATAAAATACAGGCATTGCAAAGCCTGGAAACTTCGGAAGAATCTTGAAGGCACACAGCTTTTCTAGCCGTCTTTGGTACCAACATTCTTATGTCCCTTAATCAAATTACCAGAAAACTATTAATCATTCCAGGCATTAATTAATTGACCCACCTAAATAATTCCACCTTCCATGCCACTGGCCATTTCCATTACCATCTCAAAGGCGGCTGGTCAAGCGTGAGCAGCACTTAACGTGTTTCAATTGACACCGACTATTCGCACTTTGCGTTCCATTGGGGTCAAAGAGAATTTGATTTTGACAGTTTGTCAGAGAGAAGAGTGTTTGACAGTTAACTTAAAAGCCTCTTTGGTCTTGTGATCGCAAGATCTAAGCAGCTGAGCATGAGGTTCTAGATTCTTCTTTGGCCTGGATTTGTGATGAGTTGGTGGCTACAGGTTAATCCCCTATTACATGTGATTACTTCTTCTTCTTTGTCGTGTGGTTAGTGGCTAACCTGGTGTCAGAGTTTACAATAGGCCACCCATGGGCCTTCATGGGATTACTGAAAGGGGCCAACATAACATCACGCCTGTAATCTTCGAATAGGTAGCCAGAGGTGTACCTAGTAGTAAATCCACATTTCACCAGTTACTGTAATAGGGGGCGAGACATTGGCCATCAACTGGCCACAAATCTAGATTTCATGGCTGTAAATAAAAAGTTCCTTTTGGGAATAACCAATCACACTTTGCGCGGTCTAGGATCCTAAATCCACATTTCGGCTGTAATTGTAATAGGGGGCGAGTCATTTGCCATCAACTGGCCACAAAGCTAGATTCCGTGGCTGTGAGTAAGAAATTCCAGTTGGGAAAAACCTAATCACACTTCGCCTGATCTTGGAATCGAACCCACGACCTCATGCTCAGCAGTCGCGTTTGCGACCACTAGACCAACCAGGATACAATGTATTGTTAATATATAACTAGCGAAATATGGGTATACTAATAGGTATACCACTGCCTAACCATTAGAGGGAAACAGGAGCGATGTATTTTATTTGTATTCTTTAGCTACATTTCCGTGAATTAGCGCAAACGGGTAGAAATGAAAGACAAATACGTATCATTGCTAATATAGGATTCTCTTTCAACGCATCCGTTTCCTGGTTTACCCTGTGTTTAATGAACCGGCCATCAGTCTAATCAACGAGTCACTATCAGTTGCACTCACAGCCGTCCATTTACGTTAATGAACCGTTAACGTTAAGGGTAACCGTGTCGGTTAAGGGTAGAAAATCTATCTAACTACGCAATGATGAGAGGAAGTCTATGGACATTGTTGATATTTCTGTACAGAAAGTATGTTTTACATCAATTAGGAACATTCCGAACAGGTAATAATTATTTACCTACCATGCAGAAAATATTGCTTAATATTGCTTAACGTTTTCATTCCTCGAGTAGGTCCAGTCAACAGCACATCAAATTACCATAAACTGTTAAATTTCTCCCAAATGATTTTAAACCATAAAAGGTTGATTATTAAGTTCAAAATCGAATGAGAAAATTTGACAGTTTGTAGCAACTTGATGCGTTGGTGACTGTACATCAAGATACTGTGCAACTAGTTTTCATGTGGGTATATAATACTAGTAGCTTTTGCCCGCGACTTCGTTCGTGTTAATTTAGAATTTGACAATCAATTAGGGTTGTACTCTTATTGTAATTCAATTATGATTCGAAAGACACGTGGCTCCATCTATGAGCATAACAACGTTATTGTTGTTTTCCTCGGGAACAGTACTTTTTTTCGGGATGAAAGGTACCCTATGTCAGTTTCTGTACACGTGACAACATATATTATTATGCAAAATTTCAGGATAATCGGTTCAGTGAAACAAACTTACTTTCGCATTTATACTATTAGTAAGGATTTCAACGTCTACAGAAGCGTCACCTACGCAACAAAACTCATAGCTTCCCTAGAAATATTAATCAACAGGACTTTAAACTTTATAACCCAGGAGTTAAGATAAACTTTTCAAAGTATGCATGTCAACCACCTTATAATCCCACTCACTTTTGCCAAGTAAATCCTTTGTACGAACATCTCTTCAAGATTGTTGAAACATCCCACAAATGCAACCAACAGCATGCCTGGTTTTGTTATACTTTGACACGTGTTACTTAACGTGTAGTACAAAATTTCTGAATTTCAAGTTATGCTTGAGTTTGTTGCAAAGTGTGGAAAAGGAGAAAAGTGGTTTTGTTGTATTTGTATTTTCTTTTCTGCCTCGTTGGTCTAGTGGTCGCAAGCGCGACTACTGAGCATGAGGTCCTGGGTTCGATTCACAGGTCGGGCAAAGTGTTATTGGGATTTTCCAATAGGAGTTTTTACTAGCAGCCACGGAGCTTGGATTTGTGTTGATGGCAATAGGCTCGCCCCTATTACATGGGACTTAAACGTAACAGGCGAAATGTGGGTGTTCTATCAGGTATACTTTTGCCGAAACCTTCGGGGATTATAGTCGTGATGTCATGTTTACGTATACGATAAATAGTAAAAATAACAATACCGACTTAAATTATTAAAAACCAAATAATAATATCTCAATCGCTCGTTTGCGACAAGTATGACATAACTCAAAAAAATATATTTTTCGATGTTGTTTGTAATATATTATAAAATGAACGAAAGTTAGTATTAAAATAAGTAACGAAATACGTAAAATAAACCTTTCATCTTCTGATAAAAGGTTTTTATAATGCAAAAAAAATGCTAATTTAATGAAAACATTTTTAGTCTTACTTAAAAAAAGCTGTCCTTATTTCTAATTTTTTGAGTTATGACATTATTGTCGCAAACAAGAGTCATGTTGTCTTTATTTTTATAGTCTAAGTAATAATTCAGTTTATTTGAAATATTACTACTGTAAAAACCTCAGACTTTGTCTTACCTTAACTTTACAACAAACGAAGCATACAAATGATTAAAACTTTACTGTACTTTACTTTACTTAGTAAGTATATCAAGTAAAGACAGATTGTTTTTGTTTCCATTATGTTTTACAACTCGGTTATATAATTTTAGGAAAGTAATTTATCTGAGTACATTAGTTTTAAGTTAAATTAATTGTTTTGAAGAAAAGTTTTACTTCTTAGGCAAATACATTTGTGAAAATTCTTCGTTTGGATATGGGGAAAGTTAAATCTTATTAGGTACACATACGGGGTAATGTTAGTGTTAAAAATCTTAGGGGTGCCTCACACATTCTATTTTCGATAGTATTTATATATTTATAAATCAAAGGACCAACAGCTATAAAAGATGAATAACAATTGTATATGTAACACAGAGCCAATTACAGGTCCTCACGATTAAAAACAGAAAAAATTTTAGAAATCTTAGGATCACTAACAAGCAATTACAAAATTTAAAATAAAAGGAATTAAAAAAAGATACAATAAGCACACATGACGACTTATTGAACTTATTTTATTATAGAAAGTCACCGCAAATTCGACACCACTCATATTTTGTAATTGATGTTTATAAAAATCATAACAACAATACATTCAAACTCATTCTAATTCAAGATGTAGATACGCATTAAACAATTGACCTCTTCTTCACCTGTACAACCCAGAAGCTGACCTTCTAGTTACTGCCTAACGACTGTCAAGGATCTAGTGGAAGGCCAACGAGAAGACGAAGACCAAAGAAGCGATGAACGGACTGTGTGTAGGATGATATGGCAAGAAAGGAAGTGACTGCTGAGATGACGAGAAATAGAAAAGTATGGAAGAAGAAGACATACTGTGCCAACCCCAAATAAATTGGGATAATGGCAGGAGAATGATGATGACTGTCAAGGATCTAGAAACGACACCAAGGACCCACAGCATAACGTGCTTTCCGAGGCACATAGGTGTTTCGGACCTATTGCCTTCGAGAACCTAATTAACACTAAAACTACATTCTCATATCATAAAGATAATTAAGTTACTTCTAACGACCACTCACATAATTAAATTCTAGACACATCTAGGTTATTAAGATATGAGGGTCTAGAATTTTAATTAAAATGAAAGGACCTGTAATCTCGCGAAATTACTTGGGTCAAATATGTTTGTTTACTAGAAAAGAACATTTAAAAGTTATTGGATACCTTTCTCTGAAACCTACTGTTAGTAATTTTCTAAATTTCTGAGTGTTTTTTCGTTGACATGCCAAAACGTAAGCTTTGAACAGACGGAGTCGAGGATGTTTATAAGAGTCAGGTTCCGACAACGGGAGAGCAGAAAAGAACTGTATCAGGGTTCCATTAAGTATAAAATTGGGTGCTCGCGCATCTAAAATTACACAGAAACGGCGTTAGGTGAAGGCGCGGCGCAGGCATGATGCCGCTTCAAAACGTTTTCATACAAAATTACATAAGCGACGTGTCGTGAACTACATTCAAGCGGCGCGGCGCAGGCACACCGTTCTTTCGTTTTGTTAAAAAATCCACAATATGCCTGCGCCTGCACCGCACCGTCACCTTATGCCGTTTCTGTGTAATTCGCGCTTTAAAGCACACGGGGGGAGACGCTTAATGTCTGCGTTGAATTTTAGACTTAAGCTTACATACGTTTTTTGCAGTTTGCTGGTTAGTGTCAGGCTGTATGTTGAACAAAATATGATTGAAAAACTTAAATAATAGTAGTAAGAATACTAAGAAATAACATAACGGTGTAAGCACTTGCAACAAACAGTATCTCGACTAAGTACGTTATCAAACTGCCCTTGTATATCAATGTTCCAGCAAGCATTTAAAAGCGCACGTGGCCAACTGTAACTTAAAACTGACTAAGAAAGTGAAAGCAAGTAAAACAAACCATATCAGTTTACAAAAAAAAAACATATAATATATTTTACAATCTGCAGCTCCACGTCTTTTAAAAGAGATCTGGAATCTTCCAACCAACGTTGCACTTGTTCAACTTGTGAAAGCTAACATTGTAAAATATTACTATAATTTTATTCTTTCTTTACCTGCAGAGTGGTTGAGTAGACAGTTTGCGGACCAACTTTGCTCAGACCAAACCACCAGACCAGACCACTCGGATATGAATTTATTTTTGCAACGGACGCTTCTTTTTAACAGCTTATTCAGTGTTTTAAGTTAAATATTTTAAAGGAAGAGCTCGAGGCTAAACAGCCGCTCGGGTCGATCTTTAGGTTAAGCCGTGCTTGCTAAGGTTGGTCTATGGATGGGTGACCATCCATTACATACCGAGTTTCCTCCGTGCCTCGGAAAGTACGTTAAGTGTGGGTCCCGGGTGTTATTTGTAGATCTTTGACAGTCGTTAGATAGTCAGTGGCCCAAAAAGTCTGACAATCAGTTTTACCAAGGGGTATCGTATTACCAAGTACTAACTGTGTTGTGGTGGTCAGATAGGCAGTCGCTCCATGTAACATACTAGTATTCAGCTATATCCGGTTAGACCGGAAGCTGACCCCAATAAAGTTGGGAAAAGACTAGGCAGATGATGAAGTTAAATATGTTAAAACTTTTCATGTTGGTTGGTGTTTCTTTTTGTATTGTTGAAGCTTTCCTATTTGCGCCGCAAAGAAAATCAAATCTTGTAATTACGTAGATATGTAATGATTCTTATATGTAGATTGTGATTACTTAGAAACATGCTCAAGCAAGCACAAACATACTCCCGTGTCTATCTTCCACTTTTTGTTTGTCAGTGACAGGAATAAACTTCCGACAAAGTTAATGTTTCTGTTAGCCTGTGTTATCCCACTACCAGCAGTGGGATGACACAGGCAAAGGCCTCTCCCAATGACTTCCAAATCCTTCAATCTAGGGCCAATAATGTGGACCACTGGTCTTTGGTAATTCCGATAAAGTACGTGCTAAGTAATGTATAAGAGTTTTTTCTGTCTGGCGTCCGATTAAATTATATGAAGAAACTGAGAGCACTAACTTATCCGTTTAACTATATTTTCTTTTTGATAAATTTGGTAAATAAAATACGCTTATCTATCCACAAAGCTGATGCTTCCAAAGAGTTTTCAAACAAGATCGTAACAGTTCACCTGTGATTTTATTCTGCAGTATTCTTTGTCTCATGTAAATCGTGATTGATTTAGAGAACAACACTGAGTATCTAACATTTTCTTTCTATTTCGATATTCACTTTGATTCTGAGCTATCTGCGACAAATTGCTTGAAACCTGTTTTTCCGTTTTCTTTGTCGTGAAGATTTCGAAGAATTATGCTTATTGCGTTCACGTGGAACGTTTAACGGTTGTAGGGTGAGCAGAGTGCTAGCTTGAATCGAAATTGCGTACACATTTTGTTTGCTATTTGCATACGATTTGGCGAGCGTTCAGTCGACGGCCTGTAATTGGCTCGGCGTTTACTCTACTTATGTTTGTGAGTGTGTATAAGTGTTAGGTTACACAAAAATAGAGAAAACTAGTGACTATTAAAAGATTTTTTTAAAGTCACTAGTTTTCTCTATTTTCCACAAAAATACCAAATTATAAGTCCCATAATATCACTATTAGATGTACTCAACATCTGCATAGCCTTTTACCAACTATGTTCGGGTCGGCTTCCAGTCTAACCGGATGTAGCTGAATACCAGTATTTTACATGGAGTGACTGCTTATCTGACTTCCACACACCCAGTTAGTACTGGGTAATACGATACCCCTTGGTAAGACTGTTTGTCATACTTTCAGGCCACTGACTACCTGTAACGACTGTCAAAGATCTACAAATGACAGCCAGGACCAATGGCTTAACGTGTTTTCCGAGGCACGAAGGAACGAAGGAAACTCGATATGTAATGGGCGGTCACCCATCCACGGACCAACACACAAAAGCGCGGCTTAACCTTAAGATCGACCCGAGCGGCTGTTATTATTCAGCCACGAGCTCCTTTTTTTTTTTTTTTTTTATTAGATTTACTCATAACAATTAAATGTACAAAAATTGGCTGATGATAATCCCTTCATTTTAATATACCAAATTGTTTTCATAGATGTGCACTAAACAATCAGGTTCATTTTGAAACGTTTAGACTGAAACCTAGGTCAAGGAAAACAACCTGAATGTCAGCCTAAAATTAGAGCGATCGTCTAAGAACGCGGCTCTGTCTATTCTTGGATTATTCTTGAGGGAGGTCGACGAAAATAGCATCACATTTTACTTTGGCTTAAAATCAAGAGGTTCAAACTACGATAGAAACATATCCCGTATTATTTAAATGGCTAATATTTCACAAGGCTTTATTATTTTAACAATATAGTAAATAACTTACCAATTAGAATCATTAATTATATTATTTTACCAACTTGTACCTGTTTGCTATAAAAATAAAACGTACATTAATAAAGTACTTCAAAAACCAATTAAAAATAAACAGCTTACAATATAAGTCGAACAGTGAAGCTTCAAAATCGATAACCAACAAAAACGAACTAACTTCAAAAGCACTTTAACTTGTTCTTGCTCTAATATTGTTTCAATTTTCTCATGTTTGAAAATAAAAATAGCGGTGGCGATCGATCGTGTCCCAGTGGACGCCGGCGCTCGCCTCCAATTTTGGCACATACCGCGTTTTGATTTATAGCGGTCGAGTATTTTAAAAGAGGTCGTTTTATGCATAAGGTAGACACAGGATTGTATGCGCAGATGGACTATTCGATATTTTGGAGTTTGAGTAGAATTTGATTCGAGTGTCTTTTGATGATTTTTGAAGCCACCTGATTCGATTTTATCGTCAAATAAGCAGTGGTTCCGTGTAAAATAAAGGTATTCAATTGCATCCGGTAAGACTGGAAGTCGGTACCAAAAGTATTTGTGGAAAGGCTAGGCAAATGATTACCGTGCTAAGTTCTTGTTAACGTCATATTAATATAAAAATAACATTTAATTAGTTGTTGTTAGACTGCCTCGTTGGTCGAGTGGTCGCAAGCGCGACTGCTGAGCATGAGGTCCTGGGTTCAATTCCTGGGTTGGGCAAAGTGTTATTGGGTTTTTACATTAGGAAATTCTCAGTAGCAGTAACGGAGTCTAGATCTATGCCCGGTAGTTGGCAATAGGCCTGCCCCCTATTACATGGGTCTTAAACATAACTGGTGAAATGTGGGTCTACTTGTTAGGTAGGTACACTTCAGCCTTACCCTGCGGAGGATTACAAGGCGTGATATTGTGTTATATTATTTAATTATTTCAATTAAAAATACTTTTTTTTTAGTTAAAGTTTAACCTACCTATGATATGATATGGGACAAAAGGCAATGTGCCAAAATTCATATTTAAACGCTTAATTAAAACAGAAAAAAACTTCCATAACTAAAAACGGGTCCAATATTAAATTTTTTATTATCGTCTGTCATAAACTCTGAGCGACTTTCTTAAATCATGATTATTATCATTCTTTTCTGGTTAGAAAAATTTAATTAAATATTTTTGAACACAATATTAAAGTAAATACACTTTTAAAATTAATAGAAACGGAAAAAAAGTATAGTAGAAGACATGTTGTGGCAACTCCAAAATAGATTAGGGGCAGCCGAACGAAAAAGAGTATTGTGAACCTTTAGCAACCTAGATTGGATTGCCAACAATCGTGTCTCGAACATCCTGGGCAGTCAGTCTCAATACCAACTTTTTGGCTAACGGAAGATGACTCAGTGACGCGTCATGCGGCAATCCTTACTAGTCCTTACTAATATTATAAATGCGAAAGTAAGTTTGTTTGTTTGTTACCTTTTCACGCCTAAACCACTGAACTGATCATTATGAAATTTTGAGTATACGTTGTCAGGTGTACAGAAACGGACATAGTGTACCTTTCGTCCCGAAAAAAGTACTATTTCCGAGGACAACAAAAATAACGTTCTTATGATAATAGATGGCGCCACGTGTCTTTTGAATCAGTATATTATTACAAGCAGAGTACAACTCGAATTGATTGTCAAAGTCTAAATTAACGCGAGCGAAGCTGCGGGCAAAAGCTAGTAACCATATAAAGAGTAGACATAGTAATTTTATAAACACCGCACCGACTAGCCATCAGCTCACCACATTTTACTAGCTGATCCCGATCCAAGATGATGCCATTAATCCGAGGCTTAATGAGGCTGAACGACACGAGTTATTTGACCTTGAAGTGCAGATTCGATACAGTACAACAGTGCATTTGTAACCATAAAATTGTAAAAACCGTTAGATTCTCTCTCTAGAATCTATCGCGGGAGATTGTAATCTGTCGAAAGATTGTGAACCGTAACATACTATTACAAATTAACGCATTATTTTTCGGTAGATTATAATCTATCGAAGTGAAACCATCAAATTGTGAAATGGCATGCGACGGAACGCACCTCGCGCGCTGATTGGTTGAATGTCATGTGCCTTGCGCCGCTATATTTGTTTCAAATTCAAAATCAATCTAAATCATTTATTTTTCACATAGGCCTGCTTGGGTACTTATAAAACGTCGAGAAATGGAGCGTGGTTCGGGTTGGTTGTTTCCTATGGAGAAGAACCGGCAAAAAACTTCATAAGTATGCATTGATTAGATTGCACTATTGAATTGAACCATAACATAACATGACTCGAGCACAGAGAAAGAAAGAAAGAAAAATTATTTATTTGTCGCAGGGACCTGACGTGCATCATACAAAATAACAAAAAAAAATACAATAAACATAGGTAGGTACAACGCATAACAAATATTTATAATTTCAACAGGACGGCACAAAAAAAAAGAAAAAAAAATACGTTAACATCTTGCACGTCGTGACTGCGACAAGCAGGTTACCACTCAGCATGAGGCTGTACTATGGGGAGCCCACAGCACAGCGCTGGTTTTCAGTGGCCACCCGTGAAAAAAAAAAACTTACGGAAGCCAAGACAGCATAAATATTTTTTACATGAATAGGGAAAGCAGAATAGGGCAGAGGATTTCTAAATTCAAACAGCATTATGCGACTTCTCAACTTATTCAAATAAATAGTTCGATTCAAAATATTCACACATTTTATCTCCGAACTGAAAAGATGCTCAACATAAGACCATTTTCAACACACATAGGGGAAGCCAACAGACAGCGTCTTCGCTCTTTGATTTCCCGACGTATTGAAAGAAAGAAAGAAACGTCTTTTCTTTTATCTTTTGCGGCGTTTTATAGGTTTCTTTCATCTTTCTTTTGTTATACCGATACTAGAGTGTTACTAGTATTTTTTGTTTGTTTTTTGGGGATTACGTTTCAGGTAAAATAGTCGTTGTTTATTTATTTTGACCGTAATAACTGTCATGCGATTGGTTGTGAAAGGTTTGATGGAGGTCAATATCGTATCTTTTTAATATTTCGATGCACTTGGAAGGGTATTTTTGTAACATAAAGAAGGATGGAGGGCTTGTGGCTAAATAATAACAGCTGCACAGTTCAAACGAAGGTTACGCTATGTTTGCTGGGGTCGGTTCGCGGATGAGTGACCCATCGTTACGTATCAAGACCCAAGTTATGCTGTAACCGATTGTTCATTATTTTGAACTCCCAAGAAGACTATGTATCTAGTATATCAAGACTCCTCCGTGTCTTAGTAAGTTAAACCGTTGGTCCTAGGTGTCATTTGTAGATCTTTTACCAGTCTTACCATGGTTTTTTGAGTACCATGTTGCGTCGACCACGAGTAGAATGGGACAAAGGCAGGAAGATGATGATCAGCACGGGGTATCGTATAACCCAGTTACTGGGTTAAATGAGAATTCGGTGCATCAGGTTAGACTGGAAGTCGACCTCAACGTAGTTAGAAAAAGCAGTTGATCGGAAATTTATGTAAATATGAAATACTACTTGCCTTTCAATTTACATTTTACTTTTAGGAATATTTTTTTATTGTTTATGCTGAAATATTCATTATTATAACATGCACACTAATGATATATTATATAGATATATTTAAAATGTTATATTAAACTACAACCAAACCTAATACAGCGTAAACACTGATCAAAAATATTGAAAAACATTGAAAATTTAAAATTATCAAAGCGTTTACGCTAGCACGATAACTTAGTTACCGCCTCCAAACTTGGTGAGTTATTAAGTTACTGAACACGAGTTTTACTATTAAGTATTAATTCAGTTATAAGCACTTAATATTGTGTGAAGTCTTTGGAACTTTAACCGGTGCTGAAAGTTTAGCACAAGTTGTGGAAATACGGTTTACATTCCTGCTTCTGTATCGGGTGTGTGTTTTTTTCAATGTGCTTAATAACTTTTTAAGCCCATAAAATCATATTGTAATAGTATTGCTCGTGGCTAAGTAATAATAGCCGCTAGGGTCGATCTTTAGGTTAAGCCGTGCTTGCCTAGGTTGGTCTGTGGATGGGTGACCACCCATTACATAACAAGTTTCCTCCGTGCCTCAGAAAGCACGTTAAGCCGTTGGTCCCGAGTGTCATTTGTAAATCTTTCACAGTCGTTAGGTAGTCAGTGGCTCAAAAAGTCGGACAACCAGTCTTACCAACGTATATCGTATTACCCAGTACTAACTGGGTTGTGTAGGTCAGGTAGGCAGTCGCTCCATGTAAAATACTGGTATTCAGCTGCATCTGGTTAAACTAGAAGCCGACCCCAGTATAAAGGGTGTAAAAAGACCCTTGACGAAGCCTCTAGACCATACCTGGGAACCTTCTAGTTACGGAGATATTGGGGGTCAAAGTTCCAACTTTTTCACAAGTTTTTTTTTTAAATACATGTTTTTAATGTAAGATTTTTACTTTAAACAACTACACGACCCCCGCACTATTCAATCCATTCATCAGCACAATGGTCTGAGTGCGTTATATTGAGTCCTACCGTCAAACGTGATTTTTGACCCCAAAAAAAAAAGTCGTTTCCCAGCAAAAATTTTTGCGTAAAGTTACTTAGTTTGATGTACAGAATGCTTGGTTGACGGCTTCGTGAAGGGTCTGTTTACACCCCGTAGTTGGGAAAAGCCTAGGAAGATGATGATGAATCATATTGTAAGAGTCTTTTAAGACTCGACTACTCGGTACACTCACAAGTAATTGCAAGTTAGCTTGTATACTTACCAAATGAAAAAAAACAAAATGAAATCTTTATTTTCACATGCAACATTCACAAACGTACAGGTACACTACCATGAATAAAACACATTGACATTACACACGCGCCTCAAATTCAGCGAATTGGGTAATCGGCACTAATAATATAATCAAGTATCTAAGTAGTTACTAAAAATAAATTAATAAAAGATGTAAAGTTTCACATATATAAACTTGAAATCAGAATCGTAAGAACATATTTTATACAAATTCAGATGTAAACCAAGGTAACTTGAAAAGTAAATAACAAAGAAAGCCGCAGTAAAAATCCAGTTAATCACAAAATTAATCCAAATTGTAAGCAATTAGTAAAGCAACCCGACCTTAGGTGGAAGCCCAAATTATTTGACAAATTAACTCCAGTCAAAAGTAACGACCAGATTTTTTTGATGAAGCCATTTTATGGATGTCACTCAAACATTTATTTTTGCTGAAAATTCAATTAAAAACTTTTAATTTTTCGATTTAACTTTGATTGCGTTGGTGATTATTTTATAATAGGGTTTCATTTTAAAATTGAACCCCATAATAATGGGGAAACGACTCCGGGGACCATGAATTTTGTTACTATTGTGGTAAAAAAAATGTTCGTTCCTTTATTGTAAGTCAAATTCAACTACATTCCTGCTTTTAAACATTACCTTGGAAAGAGACCAGTTAGTGGAAGTCAGTTGAACAGCAAACTGTTTTAAAATATTGTAGAAAACAAAAATAAAATTACTTACTCTCAACACTATCAATTTTATCATAAAAAACCAGCATGCCTGAGAGATATTTCTCGACGGCATGTAAAGCCAAATAAATCAAAGGCTCATGGGCAGCATACAAACTCTGGCAAAGATGGTAAGGCTTTAACCACACTATAAAAAAAGAAGATTATTAAAAAAAAACTCAAAGACTCTATTATTATTTCCACCTGAACGTAGCATCAAATAAAATGGCAGGATCTAGTTACAAATGAGTCCTCAACAGTCAAAACTAAAACAATACCAAAAGCAGTTTTCGAAACAGTGTTTCATTAGAATTATGTCAAGCATTAAACGTGTTTGTCGTTCTTGAATACAAAATGGGCAAACTCTTCTCTCGAGGGTGCACTACGGGCAAAGTCATAAACAGCTGCATGTTTTGGGCGTTATTTCGCTACAGAACTTGAAATTTTGCAAATGTGCTAGCGTGCACCCCTACTTCAAACGAGTTTATGATTTGACAAAACATCAACATTAAAACTTTATTTTATTTTAGTTACACACATTCACTTTCAGAATAAATTCTTTAAATGATGGTGTAAACAGTGATACGAAAAGCGAATTTATTACATAACATCACGCCTATAATCGCCAAAGAGTTAGGTAGAGGTGTACATAATAGTACACCCATATTTTGCAATAAATAATAAAGTCCCATGTAATAGGGAGCAATCCTATTACCATCAACCGGACACAGATCCAGACTCCGAACCTGCTACTGGGATATTCCTGATGGAAAAACCCGGGAATAGAAACTGTTAATTGTCATTTAAGTTCAGTAAAAATCTCATACAACAACACTCAACTCTAGAAATTCACCAGTGAACAGAAATAGGTAGGTAGCAGGAATTTATTCATTAATTCTGAGGTTTGCATGGAATGCGGAGGGCACCGAATGTCGTAATTTTTCGTCATCAATAACGAAGCTTCAGAATATTTCCGGTTTAATTTTTTAACAAATTATTGACACTTTCTCATAAGGCTTTCAGGAATGATGGTATTAAGTCTGAGATCTACAAAAGTTACTTATCACGTGCTTTGTCTTAGGTATGTTCCATCACTATCTTGCACTTTAGTTCGACAGGATCTTTTTGGTATGTGTGATGCACTCGCAAACTCTCCGCGTATGGCAACACATGCAATGTGCATACGGACAGCGGTAAACATTCTTCTTCGTGTGGTTAGTGCCTAACCAGGAGTTTTTATGCCACCCATAGGCCTCTGACTTGATTTTACATGCCGTCAAGAAGTATCTCTCAGGCATGCTGGTTTCCTTCACCGAAACAAGTGATAATTATACAATACGCACTTGAATCCGAAAAATCCAAGGTGCGTGCCTTGGGTTCGAACTCGAGACCTATGACTTGGAGTCCGACGGTCACACTTCTAGGCTTACATTGGTAGTTAACAACGGCTAACGTTGAGACACGCTGACGAATACCAATCCGCATAAAAGGTAGAGGCCCTTACTTTATAATAACGAGAAAACAATTTGAGCATTTCAAATTATCTCAAAAGCTCATTATGTTTACCTTGCTTCACGCAGGTATCCCTCAAAACCAACAAACAACTAACATTAGTAATTTTTCACCTCTATATAAAACATTCTCTCGCTGTTTAGCGTCGGTCGCGAGTACACGCCTCATCCAGTCCCCTGAGCGTAGTAACACGAGATTTACTGAGTGCCGCTTTGTGCAACTTTTGTCGCATCCGTGTTTTGTTTCGTTTAGCTAAGTCGCGAAGTTATAGAAGTGGGTCATTTGAGCTGTGATAAAAAGTGGACCTGGACGTAATGTTTTTTTGAGGATAGGTGAAGGTTTATCTTCGCTTGCCTAGTTTGGTCCGTGGATGGGAGACCACCCGTTACATACTGAGTTTCCTCCGCCTCTGAAAGCACGTTAAGTCGTTGGTCCCGACTGCCTTTTTTAGGTCTTGGATAGTTGTTACCGCTGGTCAGTGGCCCGAAAGACTGCCAAATTGACTGTCGTATTGCCCAGTACTAACTGGGTTGTGGAGGTTGGATAAGTAGTCGCTCCATATAAAATACTGGTATTCAGCTGTTTCCGGTGAGACTAAAAGCCGACCCCAACATAGTTGGGAAAAGGCCGCCTAGCCTTTCCAACCGTCCTTTTTCACTCACACACGCCACGGAGTCTGGATTTGTGCCTGGTTGAAGGCGATAGGCTCGGCCCCTACAACATGGGACTTAAACATAACTGGCGAAATATGGGGGTACTATTAGGCACACCTCTGCCTAATCCTTCTGTGATTAAAAGTGTGATGTTAAGTTTAATAAAAATGCATAGAGAAATGATTACGCAACCAAATAAAATATAATATAACCCAAGTTAAATTAGTCTTCTATTCGTAAGTCACAAATTACAAACATTTTCCTTCCACGCGGCTAAACGAAGCAAGCCGGTCGGTAATCCGTTAGTACTACTATTTACTGACATTAGTTACCCACTTTGTGAGTTCAAGCGCGAACGTTGGCTGTTTACTGCGGCGTTCGGTTTAACCGAATGTTAAGTTAAAAGGTTGTGGTGTTGGGAATTTTAGAGCTTTTCCGGATAAAGGAAAAGTGTCAGAGTACACATAGTTGTATTGACATTCATTTGGTCTTCAATTGTTTTTTTTTAAAGAAAAAGCAACTTCTTAGTAAATGCTATTATGTGCTAGTGAATTTTGCCACTATTCAGTCTTTCAATAATAATATCCGCCTGGCCGAATAACAGTTACGACCCGTTTACGACCTCAGGTGATGCGGCCTGTGACGCGACTTGCATCAAACAAAACGCGCGTGTGTCACTTGTTTATTTTATTTGAGTTCCGTTTTCACAAGTCGCGTCGCAATGACTTGTGGCGTGTTCGGGCAATTTCTTTAATTTGTGTTCTCCTCAGGCGCTGACGCAATACGACTCATGTCGAGCTGTAGCTCGTGAACAAGCGGCAAGAATTATAGACTTGATCAATCTTCAAAAACTCGTCTCGTCTCGTCTGTTACTAAATCAATTGAACCGTAAATACAATAATATTCGCCAGACAGCTCTTTTAAAGCGAGTCAAACCGCCAAAAAACCACTTGCTAAGTTATTCCTTTAAAAGCAAATGTATAAGGGCAATCTTTTGACAACAAAGTCCTCAATAATTCTTCAATTTAGTAAAACAAACAGCTGTAATCTGAAAGTATCAAAATATTAAAAAAGTCTCCATTCTGGCGGCGCGCCAAGCACTTGTGTTGCCGTATTGCTATACTTTAGTCTTTGCGCTGGATTCGTTCTACAAGTTACAGAGTGATTTATTTCCTCAGTGATGTTCGCTTCACGGAAATGTAGTTATGTAGTTAACATATTGTGAATTAAAGGTGCTATCATTCTTCAAGAATAGGTAGTTATTTATGAATTCATTAGTATTATTTTTCAATGAAGACACTTTTCAAGGGTGGTTGAACGTTTAGAAAAACAATGCCCATTGGAATAATATTATGTCTGTTACGTACGGATTCCATTCAAACCTAGTATTTCAATATAAAGGGTGTTTTTATTGTTTTCGTATTCACCAAATTGTAATTTTAATAAAAGAAAATGGGATTACTACTTATTTCGATTAAGATATCATAAACCTAGTAACACAAGATTTCCAGTTGTTGTCGAAATTCTAAGTAATATTCAACCCCAACTGACACCAAAAACTTATTTCGGAACAAGAATTACAAGCAACATTTCCAATGAATAAATTAAAGGGTAGTTCATGTTTCACTCTATGTTACTTGAAATTCCAAAATCCCTGATATTTTGAGAGGACTGTCTTCATTCTGTTAATCAAGAAATTCATCGCAATCAAAATGGCTAGGGTAGTTAGTATTCTGTAGGGATTACCAAAAAACCTCGAGTAAAACAACACACATTTATTTGTCTCAAGTTTTCTGATTTGCAAATTATTGTTAATCTACGAGTATTATCAAGCACAAAAAATTAAAAAAAGTACTCCACAAAACAATTAAACATACTAAATTTATTTTGGTTTATCTTTGATAGCAGTATACTACAAATATGTATAACATAGCTTAGTTTGCACTTGAACGTATTGCGGCTGAGCTTGAGTTGTATGTAGGGTATCATATCATATGTACATGTATCACTCAAACTGTCGGAGAGAGCCTTTGCCCAGCGGTGGGATTATGCAGGCTAGCAGTAACAGTAACCGGAAAGTAAGTTAAGTAATGTCTCGTACATCTCTCGTCTAAAGTGGCCTAAGTCCGAAGCAGTATGAAAAATTTGTTTTGTCATTTATAAAAAATCAAATAAATAAATAAATTATTAATTAATCAGGACCAAACATTTTGTAAATTTTATACATCCGGCAAACTGCGTAACAGTTTGTCGGCGGGATTAGCGCTTGTCTGTCATTTGGTTTAAACTGTAATAATAAAAGTAAAAGTAGCAAATATATACATTATATGTATATTATGTACCCTGCACTTCAGTGTAGTCGCGTGACCATCCCACATTTTCAGTTGCACTGTCTCTTCGAAGTAACCTAAGTACTTCAATTTTATTGCCCGTTTATTTTGTCTCTCTTTAGTTAGTTGCTGAATGCTTTTTAGATAATGGATTTTAACTGTCAAAACAGCAAGTTTCCACTTACTTGTAGACTAAATTCAACTTGATATAAAATATATCCATAGTCTACCTCAAGGTGGTGTGGAAATGATTTTTTTTTGGTCAAAACATGTCTGCGGCAAAACTCGTATGCCAAAACTATTGAGTTAACAAAAAAATAAAGAAAAAAAATTAGGAAATTTTCTCTAGTTTAATTTTACAAATGTTTTTATCGTAAAAATGAGTCGTAAAAACAATAACTCATTGTCAGAAAACTGCTTTTAGACGCCATTTTCCCAAATTGGTGCGCGAGCGGCAAAAACACGAGGTCACAAAGTTGAAATTCGGAAAGAGCTAAATACTAATTTTCCAAAACTCCCGGAAAAGTTTCCAGGTAACAAATGACTGTACTAGTATATCAAAAGCTACATCGCACGTCTAACCTCGTGACCACCACCTACAAGCATCTTAAGACGAGCGGCTGCGGAGAAAGCAAACTAAAGAAGTTTTTCAGGGCATGCCACTGCCCCCGATTTTAATGACTACAAATTCTGTAAATACATACGTTTTACGGCCTTTTTTTTAGGATGGGAAATCCCCATGACCCCTTCCGCTCTGGGTGGAGGGGAAGGGAGTGACTAAAACCCATCCTTGTTCTTTCTTTGCCCTTTGTGTTCCAGGGCCGCAGTATCTTTTTCGAAAAGTCCCACAGCCCCGGCAGGCATCGGCCCTTGCGGACCCCTTCCTGATTGCTGATATCTCTACATTTTACAGCCTCAAATCATATTTGTTTCAACATAGAACCTGACACCGACCGGCAAGAAATTGAAAAAAAATGTAAGAAAATTTGAATATCGCGGCATTCCCTTGCGGTTCTACCATAAATAACCCTTACCGACCTTTATCTCCATACCACAATGGTTCACGTCTTCACACGATGATTTATTACTGTTTACTTAAAGCAATAATAACATCGTACTCGGTGGAATATGTTCACAACTTTTAGCAACTTTCCTAAAAGATTTGCTGAAGTGAATCGGAGATGGGAACTTTTCGCGGTAGCTTCAGAAATAAGTTATTGGTACAAGAATAGTACTCGTAAGATAAGTATAAAACTTGAATGGCGGGACTCCTTTTAATCTTGGAATCGCATTTCAATTTTGCGTACATTTTCCAAATACCCACAAAATCTCGGTGAAATTACTTTCCACTCTACAGGATGTAAACGGTGCAGTCACGAAGCCGTCAACCAAGCATTATATACATACTAAGTAATCCTACGCAAAAATTATTGCTGAAACGATTTTTTTTGGGGTGAAAAATCACGTTTTACGATAAACACTCATGTAGCACACTCAAAACATTGTGCTGATGGATGCTTTGAATAGTAAACGGGTCTGGAAGGTAATTAAAGAAAAGTTATTACTATTAAACTAGTATTTAAAAAAATATGTGAAAAATTTGTAACTTTGACCTCCAATCTCTCCATCTCACTTAAAGGATCCCAGGTATGGTCCAGTACAAAAAATTGATCGCAACGATGGAGAGAACAAGTGCCTTTCGGCTTCGTTAAGGGTATTTTTACACCCTTTATTTTAACCGCTCGGTTCAAAAGTATGAAATATTGCACAAAGCTCAGCATAAAGAAATTGAACATAAGAAATGCTTTTCTTAATTTATCCGCCTTAAGTATTAAATTGGGAGAAGTTTATCATGTTTACTCATGGAAAAAACAGCCGACTGCTTCATTAACATTGAGAAGGTAGCAACTATAGGTGGTACACACGAGGGCCAATATGTATATACTTCCCTAAATTTAAAAGCAATTTTCGCGACAAATAACGATTCTAACTTGGAGATAGGATCTTTTTCATAAAAATATGAGTTCCAGAATACTATGTTCGTAACAGCAAGACATTTTAATCAAAACAGAAGGAGAAAAACACTTTTAGAAGTTGTTAAGTGTTTACATATTGGTGGTCGTGCACTTCAAAAGTAGTATAGAAAAATATCGAAATCGCACGAGAACCCAAATCAAATTCTGTGGAGCATTTTTTGTAAAAAATAAGCACACAAAACAAATTGTTATTCAGCACAGACTCCACATTACATTGTTCTTATGAATTTTTAATATTTCCACATCATAACCGCACCAATAAAAATGAGAACTGTTCTGAATATTAATGTGAACGAAATAACACAATTTTTATTTTTTATTTACTTACAAAATGTTATTTGCATGCCATGTAAAGACTGTGGCAAAATCTAAACAATGACGTGACTCGTGTGCTAGGGATAAATAAATTACTGTCTTTGTAGCACTGGCATTTTTATGTTGGAAATTATCCGATGAGAACGTCGGTACTACTGGGATAATAAGTATCCTTTATTCTATCTAAGGTCACAGTCTACACGTGTGCCAAATTTTGTCGAAATCTGTGCAGCCAACATTATTCTCCTATACTCCTTACCCCACGCCATCTATGCGTGAAAAGGATAGAAACACAATTAGTATCGCTTTTACAATAATTATAGAAGAATGATTTGAAGTTATAATTACCTTGCCTGAAACAAAACATTAAATGTTAGTTTTAAATTCGAAAATAGGAAGAAGTAGGAGTCATCATCACTTCAGCCCGGAATCACCCACTATTGGGTATAGGTCTCCCATTTCTTCTGCCACTTTTCTCTGTTCAGTGCGGTCCTTATCAATACGTATCCCGCGATTTTGAGGATATCGTCAACCCAACGCGCTTTTGGACAGCCCTAGTTTCTTAGGCCCAATCTTGGACACCATTCGGTCAAAACCTTAATCCATCAGAAGTAGAAATAAATACCTTAATTTTTATTAATTACCTGATCCCTTCAAATACAACTTTGAATTCAAAATTATGTATAACTGAACAAGACAGTACTGGCCCTGTGGGCATTTCTAAAATAAAGGAAGGACAAAAATAATTAACTGTTTCTCAGAGTTTACGATAAAATGCTCATAAAATGTGTATGTCATTTGATTTTTTTCCATAACGTGTTTTCCTTTTGTGTGCGAACTCATTTGAATAACGTAGCTAAAACTAGAAAAGTATAGCACACACTCAAGTTGGATTTTCATGGAAACAAATGGTTTAATCGTCATTTATTACAGTTTGTGCGCCGTTGGGCAAAACTTTTTTTATGGCAGAAGACAGTGCATTTTGCGTACTTAGAGTGATTTTCACCGTTAAAACTGCACACGTTCAAAACCTCGAAACTCAAGAGTCGTCTTTGTCAAAGATGACTCTGAAAGCACTTGAACACAAGTTAAATGTATTAATCAATTAAAATGATTTAGACAGTCTGTAGTGTCGAATGAATTATGTCGTAAGAACAGAAACTAAACGTACCATTATACGCCGTCAGTATTTCGCAAGATTAACCTCAAAATGTCATGGGATAAGTTCCTTTGTTCGAATAGACGTGAAATATTAATCTATAAATAGTTAATAACCGTGCTCTGCCTTATAATTGAATCTTGGAATATTTCCTTATGGAAAGGTTCATAATGGAAACGCACAGTGGTTACCCGACATATTTGATGTGGCCAAAGCCTATTTTAGTAAATACCTGCTTACGTCCGCGGCATCGCTTGCGAACTTTGAAGTGGAGTTTTTTTCATGCATACTTCTCTCTTAGTATTCATCTCATGAGTCACTGCTTTTCAATCCATTTCATCTTTCACACATTCCTTCCATAGTTTCTTTGGTCTTTACCTGCTCTTATAGCCATCCACATTTATACTCAAAACTTCTACCACTGCGTTTTCCTCATTCGTCCGTATCACATACCCATATCATTGCAACACAACTTTTCAGTCACCCATAGAAACGTAATTCGTGGGATAAAAAATATCCTACGTATCAAACCAGGTCATGCCATATCCTTGTGTTTTTCATTCACAACAGTTCAGCTGTTAAAGTGTGAAGAGGTAACTGACATACTAAATGACGGACGGAATTACTTTCGAATTTATAATATTAGTATGGATTCTTGTCACGTGGGTGCCGTATTCATAGCTAGCTATATTCAGGAGATTTTTCTCCATACACGTTGGGTTTTCGTATTACGATTTTCCTTATGGGATAGGAGTTGACTAAAATGAAAGCCCCTTTTCGCTTAGCACGTCTTTTCAACAGATTTAAAAAGGTGTGTTGAGTTAACATTATACAAAAGCGAGAACCTAAGTATTCTCTTGGAAGATTGTTTTTTTTTGTCAGCCTGGGTTGTCCCACTCCTGGGCAAAGGCCTCCCCCCATATCACAAAGCTGGAGGCCTGAGACAGTTAGACGGGTCGCGGCAAACCGAGGAGAAGATGACGGGACGCCTTGGATGACTTTCTCGTTAATTGGCGAGAAGAGGCGCAACATCGAGAAAAGTGGAAGGAAGATTGATTGATGCCTAAAAATAAAATAATCTTTGAATTTATTTTAATCTATTTTTTCCTAACTAAATCCAATTTTCGATATTTCTGTGATTTGACAAGTTACAATCTTTTTTTTGTTTTATGCATACTACATGTGTCGCAATCTTTACCTAATACGATTTTATTAAATAAATGGATTAAGTCGTATGTTTTTAGATTTATTTGTAAGAAAAGTATTACTTTTCTTAATCTAATTTATTTCTAGGATTCCCACAAGAAAATAAATAAATAACTTAGTTCATCCAAGTTATACAAGTTCATTCAAGATTAAATTCACTGGGTTTCTTCAATCTCATGAGATTAGATTCTAAACTTCGAGTCTTAATAGATATCTGATTGAATTATAGCGAAGGAAGAAAAATATAATGGAAGAATTCTTATAACTTGTTTGTAGGATTCCATACAGTGCAGTGTGCACTAAGGAATAGTTTAGTATCTAAATGAATGTGACGGCTATTTTAAGATTAGTGGTGACCCAGTGGTATTGGCCCCAAATTATGAGGACTTAGGTGATTAATCATCCGCAAAATATTTCATCCGCGGATGAAACGTTACCCTTTGAAAATTGGAAAGCGAGGCCAAATAGACCGACAACCATTTGTGTATAGGAACATTGTCTAGGTTCTTTGGTTTCGCTGGTTTGGCTTGCGGCTATGTGTAATAATATCGTGGTTAAATAAAAAAAATTAAAAAGAACGATTCTTATACATAGAAGAAATTTTGTTTGATTATATATACCGATATGACCACATCAATATTAACAATGCGACGACTCATCCGAACTTGCGGATGAGTCGTCGCCTTCCAATTTTCAAAGGGTAACGTTTCATCCGCGGATGAAATATTTTGCGGATGAGTAGTCACCTAAGCCGTTATGAGTTGAAGATCGTGAGTTCAAAGCCGGTCACTTGCTGTATGTAATTTATTTCATAACCACTGCCCTCAAAACGATAAGGGAAAACATCGTGAGGTAATCGGCAATTGACTGCCTCGTTGGTCAAGTGGTCGCAAGCGCGACTGCTGAGCATGAGGTCCTATGTTCGATTTCAGGTCGGGCAAACTGTTATTGGGTTTTGTCCATCAGGAATTTCTCAGTAGCAGCCACGGAGCAGACTCGTTCGGAAACCCAGAGATTTTTGCCCGGTTGATGGCAATAGGCACGCCCACTATTACATGGGACTTAAACGTACTGGCGAAATGTGGATGTACTAATGGGTCTGCTAACCCTTCGGTGATTACAGGCGTGATGATAGGTTTTATTATAAAATCGGCATATATTCTAAAGATTTGCGACATCCACCATACCGCACTGGGCCAGCCTAGTGATGGACGGACCCATTCCCTCTCACAGAGAGTGGGCCTGAGATCCAGCTGTAGCACCATTATAGGCTGATTATCGTCACCTCACTGCCTTTGTCCTATTCTACTCGAGGTCAGCGCAACCCGTTTTCTTCTTCCATACTCCCCTGTCAGATGTCACAGCATCATTTACATTAAAGGCTGATTATGCTATGAATTTTCCCAACTATATTGGGGTCGGCTTCTAGTCTAACCGGATACAGCTGAATACCAGTATTGTATATGGAGCCACAACACAGTTAGAACCGGGTAATACGATACTCCTTGGTAAGACTGGTTGTCAGACTTTCGGGCCACTGACTAACTGTAACGACTGTCAAAGATCTACAAATGACAGCCGGGACTAACGACTTAACGTGCTTTCCGAGGCATGGAGGAAACTCGGTAAGTAATGGGTGGCCACCCATCCACAGACCAACCTAGGCAAGCGCGGCTTAACCTGAAGATTGATCCGAGTGGCTGTAATTATTTAGCCACAAACTCCTCGATTATGCTATGATTAATTTCACTACTTCTTTAAAAGTGACTATTTATCAATGAATGAGGTATTTACGTGATTGGGCTTAAAAATAACAGAAATAAGTACACAATTTTCTTCTTGACATTCCAAGAATAACTTATAATTATGTTTGATACTTCAAATAATTATGTACCATTCACGAACATTAATTTAATTTGCTACTTCTGTTTTCTTTTCCCAGAAAATATTAACAAGATTCTAGTACTTGTATTTCATACTAAGTGTCTTCAATTGAAATCTTAATTTTTAGTGAACGGTAAAATATTCTTTGCCCGTCTTCATTACCATATTTCATTAAGACAACAGAAAAAATGTAACAGTTTCTTCGTTTAATTGCTTTCTCATGTGGTATGAAGCAGTAGCGAAGGGTAAATTTTTGTAAGAGGTAAGCTGGAGTACATATCTTTAATGTGATTATATTATTTGTCTATAGAATACTGACTGTGTCATTTTTCAAAGTGAAGCCGGTAGGAATCGAGTTCTATGGAGCCTTCGCCACTGGTATAAAGCCAGATTTATGCGATATTAGACCCATGGATAAAGTATGATCTAGCAAGTTAGATGTCGACAGTTAGACTCATGTCCTGCTTGCCTCTTCCAATTTTGACAATACTGCGTCAACCCAAAATTTAGCCACAATTTTGGCGCCTTCAGAAACATTCATCAATTCCTGTAGCGTGCAGACATCAGGGCACTCAGAAATTGATAAGAAGTGCCCCATCGTATGTGGTTTTTGTGCGTTAGGCTATAGAAATTCATAGGACCTAACTAACATTAATGATAACACTGATAGTAACTCCACTTTCTTTTTATATTAAACTAGCTGTGCCCCGCAAGCTTCGTCCCCTTGAAATGATTATAAAAATATTATTTCCCTATTTGAATTGGAATTGGAATTGGATTTTGTTAACAATTTCAAGGGTTTTATTTTTTTGCTGGGAACCCTATTTTTTTTTAAATAAAAGTAGTCTTAGTTACTCCTCATAACATCAGATATATGCCAAAAAAGTCTCGTCAAAATCAGTCCTGTCGTTTCGGAGGTTAGCCGGAACAAACAGACAGACAAAAAGAGAAAAATGTTTTTGTATAAGTACCGTATGCATTCAGTAAAAAATTGTTATTTTGTAATTACAAACAGACACTTCAATTTTATTTATTTGTATAGGTGTATAGATTAACCAAAGATAGATGTATTTCAATCCCAGAAAATACAACAAAAGCCACAGAGCTAAGCTAGGAAAATCCTAAATCAAAATACAGCTGTAGTTTTTCTCAGTTTACCATTATATCAACAAAACCCGAAGGCGTCGTAAAGAAGAATAATTTGTTCCCTCAAGTTCCTCTACAATGAAATCTTACGGTTTCCCGGCTTACTTCTGTCTACGGAATCTATAAGCGTGGTACAAACATAAGCGGTAGCGGGTTGTCAACATTTAATTTGCTGTAGCCAAAGACATTCAAATATTTACGAGCGATAGGCGGGACAAGACGAAGAAAATCGTAATCCAATACTTATTACTACTTTATAGACAGGTAGCATTCGGGTGTCAAAGTCGAAAACATTCGGAATCAAAATGTTTGTATAACAATATTCCCATAGTCCGCTATGTAATTAGTTTATTTAGTCAAATAGCCTTGAATTGCTTATTCACGGTAATATAATTAATGAATTAGAATAAATTGCTGTCACCTGAAACTATAAGTAGTCGATTAGTGATGTGGTTGATAGTTACGATAATCTGAAAACTGTACAGGTATAAAAAGAGCTATACTTAAATACAAAAACTACAACTTTTATTTATTTAGGTAAGGTTATTAGGTATATTATATACAAACTAAAAATATAACTAAAATAATAATACAAAAATATAATTTAAACTAAGGAGATAGATTTGAACAAGCGAAGGAGAAAATTTAAACGAAAAGCAAAGAAATGAGCGCCTGTTAAAAAAATCTACGTCTTGCTATTTATTATTTCTACATAACGTGTTAAATCAGATATATTGCTTACATCTTAGACCACACACGTTACGCTCCATTCGCACATTTTCAGTCCATGTAGAAGGTTTCAGAGACAATTACATAAAATTTCATAAGACTTGCCTGAAGACGAGTAAGAAATATGAAAAAACACTAGTGTTACTGTTCTATATAATAAGATAAGGTGTTGTGAAAGGAAAACACTTAGGTTATGAAATAAAAGGAAGTCTGACAGAAAGTACAGATGTTTGTTACTTTGTAGCATTTATTTTCTTGATTCTTTATGAGGTTGTCTGGCGTCAAAGCCTCTTATGGTTAGGTACTATAAAGCGTGAATTATACAGAAAAGGCGTAAGGTAAAGGCACGGTGCAGGCATGATGCCGCTTCAAAACGTTTTCATACAAAATGTACGTAGGCGACGTGTCGTGAATTACAGTCAAGCGGCACGGCGCAGGCACGCCGTTCTTTCGTTTCCTTATAAATTCCACGCCTGGACCGCACCTTACGCCTTACGCCGTTTCTGTGTGATTCGCGCCTAGGAAAATCTGCTTTTATGCGCACAAGTAAATAAAATGAAAAAATATGAGAAGCTAAGAAAACTATACGTTTTAAAATTACTTGATGATTACCGGACGTACTTAAGATTTAGTCCTGGAAAGAAAAAACATATTTATCGACAAAAATCCTTTTATTATGAGTTTAAATTATCCAGAACCTATTAATAGATATTAATCTTAATGTAAAGTAATTCAGCATTCGATTCGACTGGAAGCCGACCCCAACATAATTTGATAAGGGATTACACGTTGTTAGATGATAATAAATTAGAAATAAATGATAGCGTGACGGTTGACAGAGGAGAATGGAAAAAAAAACGTGATGCACCGACCCCAAGAAACATAGGACAAGGGCAGGAAGATCTAGCTCGCCGTCCGTCCGTCATATTATGACAGGCCGTGTCGAAAGAGATGTCAGCAAAAAGGAAGGGGCCCGCAAGGGCCGATGCCTGCCGGGGCTGCGGGAATGTTCGAAAGAGATACCGCGGCCCTGGAACACAAAGGGCATCTTTGCCCTTTGTGTTCCAGGGCCGCAGGAACATGGATGGGTTTTAGTCAGTAAAAGTCTGACACTCCCTTCCACTCCGCCCAGAGCAGGGGGGCTCACCTCAAAACTACCCTCGCCAATAAAAGAAACCGATCCACAACCACACTCCTCCCCTAATTAGTCCCCAGTACATTTATAGCGGCCACAAACACCTTGCAGAGGTACAAAAAGAGTCCAATTAAAACAGCCCGCTAATTGGATTAACTAACGAGCCGCGAAGCTCTTATTTACAGCAGCATTGAGACGAGATTTATTTTTAGACCTCAATGCAGTTTGTCGGTTTTTTTGGTCCGAAGTTTATGGAAAGTAGCATGAAAAGGACTGGAGGATGGTCAGCGGAGCTTTCTTTGGTGGAAAAGAAGAATCTATTGTTGAAAGATTTATTGAATCTTTTGTTTCTCACTGCGATTTTTGTATGAATTTGATCGAGTTCGTAACTTGAATAATAATCTGAATCATCTGACACGTCACATCAGTGAATTAATAAAAACTTTTAGATATTTTATTATTAAACTACATATTTACGGTTTTCAGATTTTTTCCTTTACATGTGCTGTAAGAAATTGCTTCTTGCCTAATTTCATGTTAACGGGAATTACCCTATAGGTTTTCATTCCCTTGTGAAATCGCAAAATGTGCGACATAAACATCTTTTGATTGCGTTGACTTACAAGGCTGTTTGTTTCACTGCTCCTAGGGGTAACAGATATCAATTTTAGATGTACCTCCACGCGTTCCTGAGAAAAAGGGTCTTGACAGACGGACTACAAGGTGATCTTTGGGTTCCGACTATGGAACCCTAAAATATTGAGTTTATCATCAATTTACAAAGGTTTTTTATTTGATTTATGCTATTTTAGATATCTAAGAGAGTACTCACTTTTGTTGTAGTGCATCATTGTTTTGTTTTCGCTGGAGTAGTCCTTGAGCAATCTAATCTACTTTCACAAGAGTACTGAAACTAACGAAATTTTCAAAGGAAACACTACAAAAGAAAATTACTCCGTGCTCACTGAAAAAGTGGAAAATTTCAGCAAATTATCTTCTTTGTACGGGACATTTCTTTTCGCTACCTAGGTTCTAATTAGGAAATAATTTAGTGCGAGTTGCGTTCCTTTGCCTTGTTAGGCAATTTGCAGTTTGTTCCTTAGGCACAAAATTAGGTGACAGCTTTAAGGGTAGAATTAGGCACTTTGTAAGTTTAATAAGAAAGAAAAGAGAGATGAGGAAAGTTCTTGATCGTAAAAAGGGACAAAGGATAGTTTGATCTTAACTTGAATTGAAGACCTTGTAGTAATGTTGTGACTGTTTCTCTGAGCTGAGTTAATTTGGAGGAAAGGTCTGCAGAAAAGTAGATTAACACTTCCGTTTTTATTAATTTTGACAAGTGAGAAAATGTTCCTTAAATTTTTAATGTTATGCAATTACACACAAAAGCAATGTATGGAATTGTTTTCGGGTAAGGTTTAGAATCGCGTCCTCCGAATTGGGAGGTGTGGGAGGTGGGAGGGGAAGGGGGGGGGAGTTGTAGAGTCACCCCCCACTTCCCCCCCTGCCGGAGATGCATAGATTTTTTTAAATAATTTTTTTAAAATCTCATTTTTGTGTTATGTTTGCTTAATGTTTTTGACATTATAAACCTGATTTATAGGGGTGAGAGTTGAGTTAGTTGTTGCCAGTCAACGTGGCGTAGTCGAGGGAAACCCGGTCGACGGAGCCCCGCTTCGCGGGGCTCCTACTTCTGAATGGTTTACAAAAAAATAACCACGAAGGGGATGGCGGGGTCTAATCGCTCGCTTCGCTCGCTCACTCGACCCCGCCATCCCCTTCTAACCTAACCTGTCCGAGTCGGGGTGCCCTAAGTCCCGAGCTCGCTTCGCTCGCTCTTGCCCTCAATGAAACACGAAAATATTGACTTTTATAAATACTTGAATTTATAAACATAATTTATAGCTTCCACGATTTTTAAAAAAGGATCTTTTCGATATTTCATTCAAAATCATATATTTTACGCATTTTGAGATGATTTTGACACATGTAACGTCAAAAACGTTAGACTTTAGTTAAATATTCGTTCCGTTTCACGTTTAGTTAGTGATTTACCAATATTTTTAAAAAATAATTTTAAAAATTTCCGGCAGCTAAAATCGTATGGGGGCGCTTCAGATAAACCCCCTTGACCCCCCCACAGTGACAGAATCATCGAATTCAGAGGACGCGATTCTAAACCCAACCCTTGTTTTCTAAGTTAAAAGTATTAATGGACTTTTAATACTGACTGTAATATGTTGACAACCAACCAACTTATGTTGGGATTTTTATTAGTCTTTACTTTTTCCAACATATAATCCATAGTTGCTATTTTTGCGTGGAGTAAAAATATTTTTAAACTATTTCTTCACTATAATTAGTCCTTCTGACCGTTTTCGGTCACGGCGGCCCATCTTAGCGGAGATTATCCATCGGCGCGGAAGACAAACTATAATAATAGTGCACAAGTGTGTGCGCTGGCACAGGTGCATTTTCTGTTCCTTTTCTCTCATAGTCCGATGGGATGGCTATCCGACACGACCGGAGAGAGATCAGGGGTTTAACGTGCTTTCCGAGGCAAGGGGGAATTTTACCGCCAACTTCCAAACTCCGGGCTACTTCTGAGAAATTCCTAATGGAAAAAACCAATAGCATTTTTATCCAACCCGGGAATCAAACCCAGGACAGAACGCTCAGCAGTCGCACTTACGACCACGAGACCAACGAGCAACGTGGCTGTTATTTCCTTGCTAACCTTATAGTAGACCCTAATGTATCTACAATTATCTTACCACGACCCTAAATATCATTAGGTAAAACCCAAAGAAAATAACCACCTAATAACATTAACTCGAAGGAACTGCGAAGTAAATATTTTCCATCATCCGCCGAGCACTTCAGTTACATAATATTTTCAGCGAGTCCAGCTTATGACGTAGGTCTGCCAATTTGTGGCTGCCCCTCGTGTGTAACGAGCGTGAAGGTGGAGGGTTCACAAGCGTTTTACTTTATTTGGAGGTCAGGAATTGTCAGAGCTGGTAAAAGATTCGAAAAGTAGGTTTTTTTGTAGTTGTTTGAATAAAGTGAATTGATTTTAAGCACTGTGGAAAGAGTGAAAAAACATCATTCTCCTACCCTTGTGCCAATTGATTTGGGGTCGGCGCAGCCGGTCTTCTTCTACCATACTTACCTATGATAATAATCGTCATCTGAGTTATTATAGTCAACCCCTTTCTAGCCATATCATCATTCGCCCAGTCCATGCCATTGTTTTTTGGTGCTCCCCTACACAATCATACTCAAAAATTACCTAAAAATGTTGAAGTAATGTCTAGTTTGAAGAAGTCACAAAGCTCGCAGATATTACGTCTGCGTCTGTAATACGTGACTTGTATGTGACGTTAAGGCAAATTGTAATTCCATTTATTGTGTTTCATAAAGTCCTAATATCTTTTGGTTTTGTTATGTACAGATTTGATTACTTACGATTAGATATCAAAATATATTTTTTGCGACGAAATTTTTATGAGACATAATATCTTACGACAACCTCTTACACGTGGCGTTTCGACAAATTGTAATTCCATTTCTTGTGTTTCATATTGTTCATCTTCAGATTTCATTCCCGAAAAATTCTTTAGTGTAGGCAACAAAAAATTGTTTTCATGACTCTGACTAAATTCTTCTGCGACATAAGTATCTAATATCTTACTACGCAAAAGTTCCAAAAACACGTATTGTTGTCACATCTTGCTGTAGGAAAACGGGCGAGGAATACATATTTTATTGTATTTGTGCGTAAACTTCATTTGCTCCGACCACTCCGTGCTATGGAAACTGGTCGTAAAACATATCGCAGTTCGCACGTTACCGACCGGTACCACGGGACGTATGCGAGCGTTTACGAGCGACCAGAGGGAAGTCTGAGTTGATAATATTAAAATATGAGGGAATAGACAACTCTGCTAGAAAGAAGATAGAAATTATGTTTTTACAACAGCCGCACGGGTCGATCTTTAGATTACGCCGTGCTTGGCTAGGTTGGTCTGTGGGTGACCACCCATTACATACCGAGTTTCCTCCGTGACTCGGAAAGCACGTTAAGCCGTTGGTCCCGGTGGTTATTTGTAGATCTTTGACAGTCGTTAGGTAGTCAGTGGCGCAAAAAGTCTGACAACCAGTATTAACAAGGAGTATCGTATTACCCCGTACTAACTGGGTTGTGGAAGAGTGAGTTGAGTGTCAGTTTACTGACTAAAACCCATCCATGTTGCTTCTTTGCCCTTTGTGTTCCAAGGCCGCGGTATCTCTTTCGAACAGTCCCGCAGCCCCGGCAGAATTATTTCACACTTTTAAATTGAATAATCCTATGGCTCTAAACAAAGAAAATAAGTGTGTAACGTAACACTTGCATCATAACGCTAGCTACAGTCACGCGCACGCCGCTCTCCATCAAGCTGGCGAGTAATGTAATGAACCGGCAGAATTCATCCCTTATCTTGTTTTCCACTTAGCAGCATACGTGGCTAGGGGAAACACACGGGGTTGTGGTTTGGTACGCAATTTTTTTTTCAATAATTAGCAGATACGAGGAGTGATAAGCTTATTTGCTTAAGCTGGAGAACTGTAACTTCCATACTAATTTCTGCCAAACAATTCAGGTGAAAATTTAATATGTGACTCGACCCAGGACTGTAAAGCTGTTGTTGCTCTGCCAACGATGGGGTACTTTATATCGTATCCTTCCTGTCCTGTTCTCTGAGGGTGACAGGATTTTCCTCCGTCTAATCTGGTCGTCAAATTCTGGGCCGATTCAATCTAGATTACTATCTCTGCGGTAAGTCTGATAACCAGTGTGTATATAATAATATATCTACACAAAATCGACCTATATAGGCAATGATAACTTTGCCTGTAATTAATTATAGGTTACGGCAACTATCAGGTAGGCCACCAGTATTTTGCCACCAAATAGCATAAAAAGTTGTTTTGTATATTTATTGACTTCTTATTCCATCGGTAAGCTCAAAATATTGTCGTTTGTTTTTTTTCTCTGTAGGACGAACTAATCGTCTGTATGTTTTCCTTCACTAGAACAGCGTGGAAACAATGTGATAGGTGAAAAATAAGGGATTCCGTCCTCCTTATCTCGTGCCGGGCTGTAAGAGGATATTGCAGCCATGAGGCGGGGTCTTATACACGGCAGAAAGCGGCTAAAGTTTCATATTTTGTTTACAATATTTTTTACAGGTCTGTCTCGTGTCCCACAGTTGGGCTTCCCCTTTCTCCTTCCAAACCTATTTACCATGTGCGATCGTAGGCCATGTTTTATCCGAAAACATGATCAAATCGTCACAATTTCCTCGCATGGCCCTAGACGGCGTCCTCTCTCCCTAATATTATAAATGTAATACTAATTTTCCGCCTTGGAGTCTGCCAAAGAGCAATGGAGTGCAACATTCTGGATGTAAAGAGAACAAATAAAATACGGATCACTACGCTACGTTCAAAAACAGGACTTACAGACGTGGTTGCCAGGCTCAAATGGGATTGGGCAGGTCGCGTAAGCCGCATGCATAACGATCGCTGGGCAAAGATTCCCAACGCGATGGATGCCTTAGGGTGGACGGCACAACCGAGGTCGTCCTTAAAAGAAGTGGCGAGATGATCTGGACGCGCATCATGAAGGCTATTCGAGGTGGCAGGAGAAGTGTACCTGGAAGAATATGAGGGAAGCCTTTGCCCAGCAGTGGGACATACAAGGCTTCCATAAAAAATAATACTAAGTTTGGTACACAGGTAGACATTGACCTGGGCTCGGGATACTTTTTCAACGAGAACGTTCTTGTGGGATAATTTCCGAAGTCCACCCGAGTAAAACCGTAGGCAACAGCTAGTGTTTCATCAAAAAATACGTTTAATTAGATTTTATGATAAGAAAATGATGAGTTATAAACGCACCTTTTATTTAACTTAAAATATAAAGGCCGCTGTAGATGTTAAGACAGGCATTTTTATACTGTTTAGACTATAGACGTCAGAAAGTTTTTAATGAATTTTATAAAAGAAACTAGTAAAGTAGTGCTTAATCACCATGCTTTGTTTACATCGAGGCAAACATATAAATGTTTATTTTTTAAGCAGCGAAAACTACTACTTAAAAGTACTACTATAAAGCATTGCAGCAATCAAAGTAAAAATATATCCATTTTAGTAAAGGTTTTATTTAAGCGTTGACTATGGTTTTAGAGTACAGTTTGAACAAGCATATTATGTAATCTCTCGCTTTGAAAACCACTGAAAAGTACTTCAGCTAAACTAGCGTCCGAAACTAGTCGGTGATCCCTGAAATTATGTGAACCTCGCTCATAAACATGTTGTAATGTCACGTTAATTGCGACAAATGTTGTAGTTTGTTCACTCGTCTATTACAGGCTTAGTAGCCACGATGTGAATGTATATACAGCAGAATGTACCTACTTATTAAGTGGTTGTACTGTTTGTACTTTCACCTAAAATCAATGTTTTAAATAATAATTGAATTTTATAAAAACTTCCGACTCAATGTCATATTTTGCGACGACATGGGGTATACATTTCTAATATCATATAGTTTTTTATTTAAACTGCGCCTCGATTATTTCAATTTAGAACCATGTTCAAACTTGCTGGCTGGGTAATTGTGTGACACACTAACATAAATATTTTTTACATTTTACGTGTGAAGCAATGAATGGGTTGCGAAAAAATGAGGAAAATATCTTGAGCAAAGTGTTGAGTATGAATGTGGATGAGTATAAGAGTAGAGAAAGATCAAAGAAACGATGTATGGACTGTGTGAAGGACGATATGGCAAGAAAGGAAATGTCTGATGAGATGACGAGTAATAGAGAAGTATGGAAGAAGAAAACATGCTGCATCGACCCCAAATAAATAGGGATAAGGGCAGGAGACGTATGAAGCAATGAAAAAAAAACCAATAAATGAACAAACGACAGAACTGTATAGGTTGCCACGTACTGAAGAAGAAGAAGAATGTGATAGAAAGTTTTTTGTGCAATCGGGGTGCTTGAGCTGTGAACATTAGCAGTAATAGGCTATTTGACAACATTGAAAAAAAAACAAAATTATTTAGTCCGCCAGTTAGATCACCAAAAAATGTTGGACACGTATTTTGTCTTTTGTCACATAATCTAAAAATTACGACGATACAGCGCATCAAAGTTCAATAGAGGGGGCTTGTGACGTCACTCGACAGTACTCGTAAATAGTAACATAAATTGTGACGTCACGCGAGATTTCAACGCGCTGTACCTATCGACCTATCGTGGTAATTTTTCGTTTACATGACAAAAGAAAAAATACGTGTCCAATATTTTTTGATAATCTAACTAACGGACTAAATAGATTTTTTCAGTCAAATACCCTATTATGTACATACTAGTTACTGTGAAGATCTACCTAACTTTGCCGCTGACGGTGTTACCTGGTCCTTACGCATCAGCCTAACAGAAAACTTATATAGATTTAGGTTTGATCAATGAATACAATATGACAATGAGACGTTGAGTCTACAGACATAGTGATATATTGCCGGGATAAAACCTGCTCAATATGTGACGATATTCTTGTAATATAAAATAATAAAAATCTACGGATTCTGACTTATTGTATTTTCAAGTAATGAAATAAGATACGAGATAAGCTAATAAACATTTACATTAGTGTTAATCCAGAATAAGTAGTTTTTCATTGTGGGGTGTCACATATAGAATTTCAAAAACTTTACTCGCCACTTAAACTGCTACAGACAAATTGAGGACAACGGACTGTAGCAGACACTTCACTAGGATATTAGCTCACAGACCGTTGTCCGGAGCCGCATCTACAACTCCTTCGTACATACCAATTTAACTGCTTTAAAGAAAGTAACAATAATTAGGCATGACGACACAAAGGTCTACCTCGTTGGTCTATTGGTCGCAATCACGACTAAGCTGAGCATGAGGTCCTAGCTTCGATTCTCGGGTCAGGGAAATTGTTTTTTTTTATATCGGGAATTTCTCAGTAGCAGCCACGGAGTCTGGATTTGTGCCTGGTTGACGGAAATAGATTAGCCCCCTATTACATGGGACTTAAACATAACTGGCGAATTGTGGGTGTACTACTCTGTCTTATCCTTCGGGGATTACAAGCGCAATGCTTATTACACAAAGGTGCAATGTTATGAAATGAATAACGTATTTATTACCTACCAAAAGCTTCTTATTCCTCTTCTAATTTCCCTTTCACAAATGGAAATAAGTAAAATGTAAAACAAAAGATAATATCGAGTTTTTTTGCTGTCGTCTCAAGTAAAGATACTTTGTCAAAAGCGTCATGTTTGTGAAGCGAAGATGTGTTTCTTTTGAAGTAAGCCACTTGTAAAAAGTGATGGATTGGACCTTTTCATTTCGGGATGGAAATGAACCTCTTTAATTTTTTTAGGGGCCTGACGGTTTTCGTGTTACGAAGACAATGTGGTAGTGGCATTAAAATCACACAGCTTCTATGGGCTCCTTCCCAATATAAAAAAAAGAATAATATAAGAAAATATATAATAATATACAACATTACATAAGGGTTTCAAACACTATTACAAATCAGTCGGACTCGCGCATGAAGGGTTGCATACCATCGTAGTAGGACAGCCGTCTTTAATATTTAAATTATGTTTCAAAAGAAATACACATTCTGTGAAAATTCAACTGTCTACCTATTACGGATCTTGAGATGCAGCCCGCTAACAGACAGACGGCCGGACGGACAGCGGAGGCTTAGTAATAGGGTCCCGTTGGTTACCTTTCGGATACGGAACCCAAAAAAGGTGTTAGTAAGTTTTTTTTGTTACCTGATGGGCCTGCTCTTGACCTCGACCTCGCTTGATGTAAAGAAATGTAAGAGGTCTATTTTAGTTGCAATGGAAACTGGATATTACCAAACGGGATAAAAGGTTCCAAATCCCAAGCATCTTTTGATACCTATATTTTTCTACAAACCTTTGATTAAACACCAAAATTACATCCACATGCAGCTGTAAAACCTTACTTTGAGCTAGTAAAACGTCAGCCAATCCACGTGAACATGTAGTTTTACGTCAAGCTCACTTGCACGTAAATCCACCCTTGTCGGGGTATACCTGCTGAAATTGTTGCATTTACGTCAACATGCTGTAAAACCAACCGAAGTAAAAACTGGTTGTGATGCAGTTTTAAGATTGAGCTAACAAGGGTATTTTGACAGCATTTTTACTTACATCTCATCTAAATGCACGGAACAAATATTTGTATGGCCTACAAGTAGTTGTTTTGGGTCTGGCTGTTTGTGTATGTGAGTTTTAAATGTTTGTAAACGCACCCTCGATACAGGAGAAATTCCTAGTGTGGGGCAAAGTTTAAAAAAAAATATATATATATATATTATATACATATATAAAAGCGAAAGGTCACTGACTCACTCATCACGAAATATCGAAAACCGCTTGACGTACTAAGATGAAATTTGGCAGGGAGGTAGTTTATAGTTAGTAGACGTCCGCTAAGAATTTTGCGACAGGGCCGGATTAAGGAGGTCCAAGCACTCTCGCAAGTTTGTATGAAAGGCCTTCATTTTTTTGTGCTACAAACTTGAAATTTGGCAGGGAGGTAGGTTGTTATCGCGGATCAAGTCGTGGGCAGCAGTTAGTTGCTTTATATAATCTTGACATGAGCCTTAGGAATGTAGCTTTCTAATCTTAAAGCATCTTTTAATACCTTACAATCCAGCTTTGTCTACAAAGGAGTTTAACCCATCTTCAATTTACTTTGTGCTAGTGAAACGTCAGTCAAGCCACGTGAACATGTAGTTTAACGTCAAGCTCTGTTGCATGAAATCCTTCTGGAATATTTATTTGCATTTACGTCGACGTGATATGAACATTTGGTCTTTGTTCTTGAAGGTTTGCAGTGTAGCAGACAAGCGTAACTTTGAGCTAAATAATAACAGCTACACGTATCGATCTTCTAGGTTAAACAGCGCTTGCCAAGGTCGGTCCGTGGATGGGTGACCACCCATTATATACCGAGTTTCCTCCTTGCCTCGAACTGCTATCATTTTTAGACCTTTGACAGTCGTTACAGGTAGTCAGTGGCCCGAAAGTCTGACAACCAGTCTTACCAAGGGGTGTTATATTATAACCTAGTACTAACTGGGTAGTGGATGTCAGTTAGGCTGTCGGTCCATGTTAAATACTAGTATTTAGCTGCATCCGATTAGACTGGAAGCCGACCTCAACACAGTAGGGAAAACGCTACACAGATGATGATGAAGACTAGCATAATTTTCATCGCTATAGGGCACACTTTAATTCTGAATGAAATCAAATACAATTTCTATAACCATTTTTGGTCTGAAATTATTAAAGGTTAATTACGCAGTTTCACGTGGTTACTTTGTGCTGGTGCAACGTCAGTCGCTCCACGCGAATATAATATTGTATGTAGTTTTACGCCAAGCTCTGTTGCACGTTAATCCGCCCGTCGGGGTTATTACCTTTTGGGATAGTTGCATTTAGGTAGGGATGTTCTTAAACCCGACGAACAGAAGCAAAAACACTTGTTCTTTGTTCTTGAGAAGGTGTTATCTTGCAGTTTTCAGACGTGTGCAAGAGAAGCACAATTTTCTTAGATTTATTTTCGTCTACTTTTTTTGTCGGTGTTGCAGTGTGGGGCAAGTCACTGTTGGAAAACAAATGTCATAATATTGCATTTTATATTTTTGCAAATTACTCTTTGCCTTTAAAATGTCATATTTTAGGACCTATGACTCAGACAAAACGTCCGATTTCTAAATAAATGTAACACATTTCCTACATATTTATTTTGGTAAACAATCTGATAGATACTTTAAACAACCATAGCTGAATACATACCAAATTTTACAAATAAAAAGTACTAAATAATATGCAACAACGACAATAGAACACTTAGGCGTCAAAGTACTCCTCCGCAGCACTGTCATCCGGGAACGTGCCCAGAGGACTGTCAGCACTGCTACCTTAAATGGCAATTAAAATTTTTCCTAATAGATTTTAATCGAGCCTGTGGATAAATAATAACAGCCACCGGGACGATCTGAAGGTTAAGCCGCGCTTGCCTAGGTTGGTCCGTGGATGGGTGACCGCCCATTACATACCGAGTATCCTCCGTGCCGCGTAAAGCACGCTAAGCCGTTAGTCCCAGCTGTCATTTGTGAATCTTTGACAGCCGTTACAGGTGTTCAGTTGCCCGAAAGTCTGACAACCAGTCTTACAAAGGGTTATAGTATTACCAAGTACTAATTGGTTTGTAGAGATCAGATAGGCAGTCGTTCCATGTAAAATACTGGTATTCAGCTGCATTCAGTTGACTTGAAGCCGATAAAAAGGCTAGGGAGATGATGATGAGATTTTAATCTAAGAAGATTTAAATTTTTGATACTAACTTTGTCTGTCTGTTACCTTGTACAACCTGCGCATGGGCGGTGCCAGGGGGAAGCTTATCTTTTATAAGTAGGTAATCAAAACTTCACTAACACAAATCCCCTCATTAAATCTTGCCCAAGTTGGTACAGAACAGTAATGCCACTAAGCCCAGTCACATAATCCAGGCTGAAAGGTATTAGTGTCTGTGTTACAGGCTGGCAGACAAAATGGGGCATGTTCGTCAAAGTCAGCGCTTTAGTGCGGATGCGGTGAGGTGCCCGAGTTACTGATGAGCGCATTCATTGTGGAAAGCCCAGCTTGTAGGATGATGCAGTTTTTCTGTTGCGGCTTTTAGAACTTATGTTTAGTGAGTTTTATTATGAAAGGAGAATTTATTCACCATACAACTTACTGTTACCTTAAAGGCGGCATTTTTTTTTTTTTGTTTACAAACATATATATTTTTTTAATCTGCAAGTTACTTGTCAAACTAAAGTAAACAACTGACCTTAAGACTACATAACTGTTACTGTAAGTTACTGTTACTATAAGATGTGAATTTATTTCTCGGTAACGGCTGAATCCTCGCTACCGAGAAATAAACTTCTTAATCTAGATTTTAGCATGCCTTTACGCTATGTCTTAGCATATCTGTTTTTGTCATCTATGGCTGCGTCTTCCTAGAGCTACAAAGACTGGTTCTGTCGAACCTACGGTTGCCGCTTCAGTAACCATTTGCTGCCGCCTTCAGCATTGTAACGTAAGGGTAGTTTAACACGATGGAAAGCAGTCTCGATTCCGTGATCAAATTATTTTTATAGGGCCCATAGATTACATATGCTGTAGAATGATGTATACTTATGAGCAGATTTATTTGAAAATGCTGTAGGTTTTGTGTTGCGACTTTTAGAAGTTTTATCAGGAAGGGAAAATTATTTACCTACCTTGAAATTTGTTATTGACAGCCTTCGCATAAGTGCGATGATATGCAAATTTAGTTTCATAAAGGCCTACAAGAATTGTGACATTTGAATGTAAAAATGGCTTGAGATAAAGAAACCAATTTTGGGTCATGGCAAAAAAAGCCTTAATTTTATCTCAACTGACCTTTTTTAAATTAATTAGCTTGTATTCAGTAAAGCCAATAGCCAATCTTTCTTAAATCCCGCTTTCAGTAGGGATTTAAAACAAAACAATGTTATCAAACTGTAATCCATCTAATACGTAAACAGAAATATAACTAATTCTGTCTTGTCTTTGAATTATAACAAGAATATTCTCTGAAAATGAATCTTTATTTACTTCGCTTGTCAGAATAAAGTTTACGTGGCTTAGATACCAAGTGACGGACAAATAAGTAGATAAGTAAGGGATCATCCTATCAATAATGGCAATTTGCTGATATAGAAGGCAAGAGAAAAGATTTATTAACGCTAAGTTAGCGCCCACACATGAGAAATACGCTTGGAAAATTCTAGAAGCATACATCGAATATAGTAAAAAACACAAGGTTTTAAAACATAGGTATTGCGTCATTTTTTTTCGTATTCTTCTCAGCAATTCCTTTCAATTGATAATCATAATCAAAGGGGTGTATAAAAAAATAACTAGCCGCGATCTTTGGGAGTCCGCCATATTGGATTTAGAATGACGTCACTTAGCTAACCATGCATCGTCATTCAAACTAAACGTGTCTGTAAAATTTCCCCTCAATCGATTGGGGATAACTGTTTTAAAATTCTAAAATTCAATGCAAGATTTGACCTAAATAAACAAACAAACTAAACATTTCAAGTTAAATAAAAGCTTGTAAAAATCTTCAAAGGTAAAAACGAAGAACAAATAATTACAGAAAGTTCCTGAAAGCTATTTCCTCGATTAGGTCATCCTATGTTCGGTTTAATGATATGGTCACTGGATCATAATTTACTGTAGACAATGAATGTACAAAATCTACGCGGTATAGAACAAACGTAACAAAACAGACAAAAATTTACAAAAAGTTAAATTAAACAAAGTCTTTTAACAAACCAGCTACATCCCAATTTTAATCTAGTCCCACACATAAAAAACCTTTTCAAACCCAGCTAAATTCTCAAAAGAAAATGCAAATTCATTCCTTGACACATTCTATACAAAATGTAAAGCAATTCACGCTTTCATTCACCCGCTAAACTCAATATGTAGTACTCTGTGGTAATATTGTGCCTACAAATCACCGGCGGCAGGTGAATTTAATCAAAAGCGGCACAGATTGCCCGCCACAGTCTAATTTACGATCTCCTAATAGACTGCTGGGAGCCGCTACTAAGGGAAAAGAAGATGGAATAGAGAACGGGGCATAAAATGTTTTTTTTCTAAGGTTGGTACTGTTTCTGAATTTTCTTGATGTGGATTTGGTGACGAATGCATAAACACTGCATGAACTTAAGTTTTTTTTCGTGTGGTTAGTGCCTAACCTGGTGTCAGAGTTTTTATGCCCCCATGGCCTCTGACTTAGTTTTGTGCATCGAGAAATATCTCTCAGGCATGCTGGTTTGGCTTCCTCACGATGTATTTCTTCACCGAAGCAAATGATAATTACACAATACCTACATGAATCCGAAAAATCAGAACCGGTTGTTATTTTAAGTCTTTCTTTTCTGAATCTAGATGAGATGTCACTCTTCATAACGCATAAACCTTAAACTTGAAATAATGGAAAACTCTGGCAGCTGCTGTTGGTGTAAACGGAGGCCATTTACACGCGTCGTCGGTTCTTCTATCAAAAGTAAAATAAAAATGTCTTATGACTCGTAGTAGTGGTGCTTCCAGAAGTGATTAACGTACAACTAGATCAGAGCGAGGCGCGAGGGAGTGTTATGCTCATCAGACGCCAGTGTTCCGTAGCCTTACGTGTTGTGAAAGCAACTACGGAGAAAACCAATGAAAGGATTTGCATAGCCACGAGTCACCGCAATGCGACGGAACTTACGCTTGTCGTAAGTTGCGGCTCAAGACGCAGCTCCTGAGGTCGTGAAAGGAGTTTTATTTAAACACAGTCTTTGTCCACTGATTGAGTAGGTAACGACTCACTTGCGAGGCGGTGTATGTTTAGTGCAGATAATTGGATTAAAGCTTTCATTTGCCTACGGAATTAAATAGTTTTTAACACGCTTATACATATTAGATTCACTTGTTACAAAAAATGTAATCAAATATTGGATGTCAATTTAAATCTACTTTTAATTGTTGTATCAAAATGAAACTTTGTATGTATATGTAGTTTGGATGACAATACTATAATTTGGTATCTTAGAACTGATCTGATGATTAAGTCAGGAGTTGGATAGTGGAACTCTTCAGTGGTTACTAGTAAACCTCTCGAGTTTGGGGTCTTGTGATACGTATTGATGAGTCCAATAGATTGCATTTGGTGTTGAGGGTCTGATGATGGGGCCAGAAGGCGAACTGTTGTTTGGAATGCATGAGTTACACCTAGTTCTAGCCGGCTATACCTTGGTGAAGCCGGTTATACTTAGGTGTATCCTTTTATTGCTAGGACACACCGACCAACTGGATTAGGTTAGGTTAGGTTAGAACTGTGACCAAACTTGAGCCCGCCGAGCGAGCGCAGCGAGCGGTGCCGCGGCAGCGGCCGGCGAGCGCTACATGCAAATTGGTTGCATCAAACCTCCACGCACCTAGGTATAGGCGGCTAGAAATAGGTGTAACCGTACTTTGGCTTTTAGCCGTGACATATTTAAATAATATGATATTTGATTGAGTTAGCGTACTTATCATCTTCTTTTCTTGGGCAAATAAAACTGCGGGTAAACGAAATCAGTCGATTTCTTAAACGCTACACAATTTTAAGTTGCAGTTAAGTTTCTTATTCTCCTTTGTCACTTCAAGTTGAATGACTAAGACGGAAAGACTTGAATGTTTTCGAATACACAAAAGGTGTTTTTAGGTTTTCGACAATTCGGCTGTTAATCTTGAAGTCTATTGTTGAGATAGTTTTAATCTGAATTTGAATAACCGGATTTGTACCTACAAATCATCGGATGGAGTGTTTAGAAAGTAGATTATTTGAGTCTCCTGAGGTAGGAACTGAGGCGATTTAACTTCCACAGCCTTTCATTAAGTTATTGGCCGTTGTTATTTTAGAGATAACCACTAACACTGTACTTAGAAGTGATAGGATATCGAGTAAAAAGTGATTATTAAGGCAATCATTATTTAATTCACAAGTTTACGCGTCTTTTATTCATAATTATGAAGCTAACATAACATAACATTCATTTTATTTTCAGGAAATTTTGGCCTATATATATAATTATGTATACCTTACAGATTAACATACATATTTATGATAAAATACAAATTGTGTTACTAAATGGAACTTAAAACTATGTTAGTAACACTTTTCGCGTGCAGTATGTCACTGTGCAAAGTCCCCGGTACCACAGTACATAGGTTTATAACAAAAAAATCTACATCAAAGAGGTTTGGATTTAATGTGGTGAAGAAGTTAATATAAATGTCTCCCCATTATTTAAATTAGGAGACTTACATTAAAATATACGGGCACCCATGTCAACTGCAGACGCTGAAGTTTGAGAATTTCCTTAATCATACCGAAGTAATAAGATATGGTGTAGGTATGTTAATATCGTTTTCGCTTAATCCTTCGTTTGGAAACGACGTTACTTAATGGTGTAACCCACCACAATTCACTCGCAAAGTGACTTAATTAAAATGTAACATTTGATAATTCTCTGACTTGAGAAGATGTAGTGACAAAAATTATAATGGATAGATGGAAGGGACTCACAGAACCGGGAAGTGTGGCAGAAAAAAGTGGAGGTCTATACCCAGCAGATGGTGATTCCGGGCTGATATGATGATAATGTTGTTGAGTGACTAAAATTTAATCGGCGGTGTGGCATTCTGTGGTTTCTGCCTACCTCCATGGGGAAAACCGTGAGTTTATGTATGTATTCGATTTTTAGTTATAATGAGTAGCAAAATTAGAAATCCAGTAACAAGTAGGCACATCAAGCTGTACATTTATATAATAAATTGTTTGCGCTGATTCATACAGTGAGCATAAATCTAGATTTTTACACTTTTCTTTCTTTGTCTTTCTGACTGATACAATCCAATTCTGCTACAATATGTCCACTTACCAAATCGCCCGTACGTCAAAGATACATCTGTCCGTGTCTAAGTTATACTAAGTAGTGACCCTCGTTCGCATGATGGCATCAATTCAATCAATCAAAGTTCGGGTCTGTCTCGTCCGCCATTAAACATTTACCGTTGTTAGATTTATGTGTAGTTAGTTAAGTTTTGTGGTTGACAAGTTTTGGGATGTTTCGGGGTGGTCGAGTTACTTCTATTGCTTTGTGTTGTTTGTGAAGATTGGAGGATTTTGTGGTAGGCTTGGTTATAATAATGGACCGGATCTGGGTTTTATTCCTGAGTGTTTGGAAAAAAAAAATGAAGGAGCTCGTGGCATAATAATAACAGCCGCTCGGGTCGATCGATCGATAGGTTAAGCCATGCTTGCCGAGGTTGGTCTATAGATGGGTGACCACCCATTACATACCGAGTTTCCTCCGTGCCTTGGAAATCACGTTAAACCGTTGGTCCCGGATGTCATTTTTAGATCTTTGACAGTCGTTAGGTAGTCAGTGGCCCAAAAAGTCTGACAACTAGTCTTACCAAGGGTTATCGTATTATCCAGTACTAACTGGGTGTGGACGTCAGATAGGTAGTCGCTCCATGTAAAATACTGGTATTCAGCTACATCCGGTTGGACTGGAAGCCGACCCCAATATAGTTGAGAAAAGGCTAGGAAGATGATGATTGGAAAAAAAATGTTAGAGTTCACACTTTGTCAAATCACTTTGAAAAGCATCTATGTGAACATAACCGTAGTGGTAACTATGGTTGTTAGTGTGGGAGCTAACCATTAAAATAATTTGTAAAAATACCGTAAATCAATTGTTTTTATGTGACAAAAAGTTGCTGACTCGCATAACAGTCAAGGTATTCCGGCTTCGCAACATGCTACTTGCGGCTAAAAAGTAAATTGGGATAAAAGCAAGAGAATAACGTTAACCACAGAAATATCGAACTCTGACCTCAGAGTTTAGAAGGCGTTTGTACCCCACACGTCCGTCTCCAGAACCCGCCACACTGCGGTTAGATCGCACTTACGTGTAATGGCCGCCCGGTGGCACACTCGCACTAATCAAATGGAACGGTTTAATGGTCGGGTAATGTAACGCACATAGACATAGAGGGATTAGAATTTCTAGTTACATTATCAATTAAATTGTATGTTACTGTTGTATTATTAATAAGTTGATGGTTGCAGATGAAATTATAAATCATCAGATCTACTTTATAAAATCTTGAATCGACAAACAGACAACGCACAGCCTACCGAGTCAAAAAGCATGAAATTTTTGACAAGAATTTCTTTTTATAGTGAAGGTTAGAGATATGGACAAGTTCAATCGTACATCGAATACTGTTCGCACCTTTGGGATGAATCAACCAAGTGCCAGCTTCAGGTGTTGAAAGCTATTGAGCGACATGCCAAGAGGCTCATTGACAACGACTCCCTTGTCAAAGCCAAAGCCATGAACATCACATCTTCTAGTCAGGCCAAGTCATCGGTTCACATCAGGCGAGTTGCAGCCAAACGCAAGCCTATTTATTATAAAAATGTCCTTACGGAAGGCCCTTCGAGTAATGAAGGATTTAAAAAAAATCGCCTAAGGGGGTGAAATAAATGATTAAAGTTCAAATGGAAGATCATTATTTTACCGGATAGGAAATCGCATCGGTTAAACGGCTTTACTATATTTTCACACTATTTACTTCACTTTAATATTCCAATACAAAGTACTGAAATAAGTTGGATAACTCTTTTATTTTTGTCGAAAAGAATATCACGCTTTACACGTCACAGGGGGTTGAAAGTTCTTGTTTATTTTCGACGAAAAAAGTTAGTGCGGAAGACGGATTTCGCTCTATGTCAAAGTAGATGATTTTGTTTATATACGACTCGTATTTCGTTAGGGTCCCTCAACCATAAGTGCACCATTTATCACAGACCTCAAGCAGAGAAAATAATACATATAGGGAGCACTCACTTCCTACTTTCTGCTTATAGGTACCTACTATATAATAATGCAGAAGCGTGTCTGTTTCGTGCGCCTCTGCTTAACTCTTTGGGAGTACAGGTGTGTTGTGATGTTATGTTTTCTTATGTGTTCGTTTGTCCTTCTTTCACGGAGCCTTGAACAAAACTTACAGATTTTGTCAATTTTCATAGTGATTTCATCAGTTCTAATTAAAGAACAATAAGTTTGCTGCATTACATTTGTCGTCACAGGTAGACAGTGGCCCAAAAAGTCTGACAACCAGTCTTACCAAGGGGTATCGTATTACCCAGTACTAACTAGGTTGTGGAGGTCAGATAGGCAGTCGCTCCATGTAAAATGCTGGTATTCAGCTGCATCCGGTTAGACTGGAAGCCGACTTCAACATAGTAGGGAAAAGGCAGATGATGATGAAGTTTGCTGCATTATCATTACGTTCATCAAACATTGAGTATTGAACACCAGAAAGTAGAGCTCTCGAATTGAAACGAATGTTCTAGATTCTAGAACATTCGTTTCACTTCGATAACTCTCTCTCATTCTAAAATCTACAATATTCGCAACCGGCCGCAACTTCGCGTTTGGCGCCTTCGCTAGTCGCCTATAGCGTGTGTCGAAGTAAAGCGCCGTGCGGCCGGACGCGAAAATTCTTGAATATTTGCTAGGCGACTCGCTAGGCTTTAGTCACCAAGCAAGCCACCTGTCGGTCCGTTCGTAGCCTTATAGTTTGTGAGGCCCTCCTTACAAACTATACTTATACTATAAACTTCTTGATTTTACCAAATATCATGTCCTAACAAGGCAGTCTGTCAAGCAAAGTTTTAACTCGTTCGTCTGATAAGTAAATGTTACTATCAGAAAGTTACTCCAAGTCTTCATCCCTTGGGATTACCTGTTGAGGTTACAGGTTGAGGAGACATTCGGCAAATACGAGTATTCAATTTGTAACCAAGCGCTGCGTGAAAATATTTTGTTTTGTTTTCCTGAGCATTTTAAAACCTCGCATCAAGTCTCAATTTATTTGGATTAAATTAGGATGTTTATTAAAACAAATTGATAAAGTCTTATTTTCTGCACTAGTTGGATAAAAAGGTTTTTTTTATCGTTCTCACGGATTATACTGAGAATTACTTTTTGGGATGCAATTTCATCATTACAATTTAGAATATCAAAGTGGACATTACATACTAACTAACACAGAATCATCTTCGTAGTAACCTTTATACATGTTGCTATATACATACATTTATTCGTTGAGAATTTACACAAAACCAGTCGTAATTGAAAACCTTCAAATTCACAGAAAAGCCGTATTAACGTTTAAAAAGGGCATTCGCAATAAAATCCAATTCCCACCATCCTTCCCAATGGATTAAACCGCAATAGCCAGCACTTTACTGATAACACGATAAAAAAGATAAAACCGCATTAATATGGACACCAGTCCCGCCATTAAGAACTTCTTTTCAAGATCATTTTATTGCAGTATTAAAGTGGTTATGGCTTTAGTCGTTAGGCGATATCCAGCAACTGTTATAGCTGCGGTAATCTAATGAATTTTGATGTTTTTCTGAAGACCTTGGGAACGCGTATTTTCTTAATTATTACAACTGATCTATCTTTTATTTTATAATGCATTTAAGGTCGCAGAATAAAGAATAAAAGTCTTTGTGATCTCATAATCGTGATCATCTTTCTGCCCTTGTCCCATGTTCATTTCATTTCATTTATAACAATTTACATTGTGTCTGAATGTTACATAATCAAAAAAAACATAACTCGATAAAAAATCAACTAAATAAAAATTCATTGAAATATTTTAACATGTCATACCAAAAAAAATATCATTATAACCATAATCATTTCTTTATAAAAATTATCCTACTTCTGCCTAGCCTTTTCCCAACTATGTGAGGGTCGGCTTCCAGTCTAACCGGATGCAGCTGAATACCAGTATTTTACATGGAGCGACTGTAAGCAGTCACTCCATGACCTTCACAACCCACTTTACTTTACTTTATAAAAATTATCCAACGTCAAAAATTAAAATAATTATGCATAAAATGCATTTAAAATCATGTCATAGTAATAAGTAATTGAAGTCATTACATAATGAAAAACAAAAGTTGAAACAATTTAAGACAACAAATGAAAAAGTCACCCTTATTACTTACCCTTATTTTTTCTTCCATTCTGTTCTGTCAACCGTCACGCTATGATTTACTCCTTTCATATCATTTCTCACACAATCCATCCATCGTTTTTTTGGTCTTGCTCTCCCTCTCCATCCATCCATATTTTTTCATGTTTTTATTAATTGGGTAGCCCTTCAATTACAATCAAAATTTTGAAATATTTCCTTCAAAAGATCTTGATGGAAAATCCTAATCCTGCTTCATGCGCTTGAAAAATTATCCTGCAACAACGCTTTAAATGTTATTGAACTGTCAAAATGATGGGCATCGCCAATACTACCAAATAAATTAATTAAAAATAAGCAAAATTACATTAGTAAAACTATCCTTAATAAGACTGCGTTCAAAATTCTTTTCGATAATGGTAAAGTATTTTGAACGCAGTCTTTGACATAGTTTGTCAAAGGCTTACGGATTTTCGTTTGTCCCATTTTTGTTCACAAAAGCCCCTTTAGATGCGGAAGCCTTGTGTCGATTATCACTAAGAAACGCTTAGCGTCTGAGCCATCAGAATCTCAGAGAAAATGACTTGAAATTGTAAAACGGAAGCTGAATTTAAATATCCTGATATTTTACTTCACAATTTTCCGATATGTGCCAAGGTTCTCGGAATAGGGTAGTCTTGCAATTGTTAAATAATATTTGCACTAACGAAAAAGTGTGATAGCCAATGAACAGTGAGATAAGTATAATATAACAAAAGAACTTGCAATACATTATCAACCTTAGTAACACAGTTAAAAACTGTCATGTGCCTGTCACTTGCACCTACCTACCCTTTTTTTGTTTTCCGGATGGGATATCTTCAAATGAAGGGGTCATTTGAAGATATCCCATCCGGAATCCCGCTCTGGGCGGAGTAGAAGGGAGTGTCAGACTCGTGACTGAAACCCATCCATGTTCCTTCTTTTCCCTTTGTGTTTCAGGACCGCGGTATCTTTTTCGAACAGTCCCGCAGCCCCGGCAGGCATCGGCCCTTGCGGACCCCTTCCTTTTTGCTGACCACCTACCTACCTTTCAAATCACAACATGTCTGTAGCATTCAAAATCGTTATTTACAACAGTCTTATGCCGGTTTTCACGGTACAATAAACGCCATCTAAATCTAAATAAAAGCGCTCTGTTGGTTTTCCAAAGTTCGGCTAAGAACCGAGAGTCCCTACCTATAAATTCCAACAGTCCAAAAATATTTTAGTTATCGCTTTGTGTAAGTGTAAACGGGTATTTTCTGAAGATATTGTTAAAATCAGCTAAGATGGTTAGGATGGGCCGGACATATCTGCTGCATGCCGGACAAACTGTGGACCAAAATAGCAAGAAACTTTGCCCTGAAACGGTGAGTCGGGGTCGCGACAGGCCACGAAGGGGACAGGGCAAACTGGACAGGTCCCATCAGAAGAGTGGGACAGAGCTGGATAGGAAAAAAAAAACATGGTTACACTACTAATACGTTTTTCCAGACACTATAAAATATTTCATTCCGGGAAGAAATGTGAGAAAGACGCACAATTTCCGCAAGCACTTAGGAGCCAAGTTTTTAATATTCACAAGTCAAGAACGGTCGGCATGCTTTGATAAATGTTCCACTATTTATTTATGGTTCTCAGTACTAAACTGTTTAATGTATATACAAGAGCATTAATTTTATTATATAATAATGTTAAAATGTTCCTTTACTTTGCGCAGGATAGAAATTTCTTCTGTTTGTTTTTCTCCATAATTTTTTTCTTTGAAATCGAGTTTCTGAAAATGTAACATTGAAAGGTATAATATAGGACATTCACATTCAATTTTCTGTCTAGCTTTAAAAAAATCTATTATATCTGTAGCTGGCGGCTTAACGTAACCGTGGCTGGTTGTTATGATCATGAATAGCAACCGAGGATAGATTGAGCACTTACTTCACAGGTAAAAAAAAAGTAGATTTTGCACCAACATAAGGTAGAGACAGCGGAAGAATGATAGATAGGCCAAAGAAAAGATGAATGGATTGTGTGAAGTCAGATATAGAAGAGAAAGGAGTAAATGATGTCGTGACGTCTGACAGGGGAGAATGGGAGGAAAAAACGTGTTGCGCCGACCCCAAGTAGAATAGGACAAGGGCAGGAAGATTGTAATGTTAAAGTAGAGACAGTACAGTAGCTACAGTAAAGAAGAAAGCACAACAAAGTTGAAACTTCATAATAATCAACGTACATATTTGTTTTTCTTTTAATCCCAAGAATTTTATCAAATGTGCAAAGTTGTACATTTTCTATTTTTTTTTGTAAATAAAATCTAGTAGATTTCACTTTCATTACAAAGAAGAATGTTATTGTAAGACCTTCGTCCGTCCAATTTAAAGAAACCTAGTACGGAGCGAATTTGAAACCTAATCCAACAACAGAGATCTAGAAAGTTCGCTAACTAAGTTAGTTCAGTTCTAGTTAGATTAGACAAACAAATGGTATTTTTTAATGTTTCATAAATTGTGATATTTAGAATAACTGAACCAGTTTTTAGAGATCAAATAATTATTGCTGCTGCCAAACCATTAATTTAGGAAATTCGATTATAATTTTCTGAAGTTCTTCTATAAATGAAGAGGCTACCCTTCAATGGGACTAGAATTAGGCGGTTTAAATCTTATCTTAAACGACTTACTAAAGAAGGAGGTTATCTATTCGTCTGAATGTGTTTTTTTGTGTATATTTATTATTGTAAGTATACTTAGATCAGATCTTTGATTTGTTAAAAAAATTGAGACAAATTGATAACCTCGTCCTGTAGGAAGTCGGTTTAAAATAGATATTAAGAAAGCCACAAAAAACTATAGTCCAATTACTCTCTTCAACAAAAGTGAAGTAATCCCCCAATATTTAGTAGCCAAATTTTTGATTCCATTTATTTTACCAAAATATTAACTTACGGTACAATTTGTAAGAGATTTTGAAAGTAATCTTACTTTTAATACATTGGATCTTGTGTACACAAAAACCTTCAAAAAATATGTTTAGCATACAGATAGGATATTATTAAATATCGCTTTGCATCAGAGCCGGTGTATTCAGAATGCGGAAGAGAAGCGGGTCTTGCGGCAGAATTTCGGCTTTTCTAAGTCCGGCCACAACATCTGAATTCACTCATATATTTAGCAGTTTACTGTGTCTGTATGTTTATATTTTGTGTAGATCATGATCAGATTATATTTTTTGGTAAATAATGACTATAAATAACAGTCTCTACTAAAAAGAAGGTTTTTGTAAATGATCTATGTAAAGTCATCTTAATCTTTCTCTTGCTTTTATCGTTATGTATTTGGAGTCAGTGCAGCAGGCTTCTTTTTTCAAACTTCTCTATTACTCGTCATCTCATCAGACACCTCCTTTTTGGCCATCCTTCACACAGATCCGTCTATGTAAAGTGTCTTCAATTAATAAATGGAAGGTTCTACGAACCTTGATCAAAGGCCGAAAATCAATATATATTTCTAAGTGCGAACATTCTGTCACTATTGCAAAACTGTCAAACTACAATATCATGCAAACAATAAACCAGAGAAGAGGTATCGGGAGCATGTGTAAGCACACTATCTGCCTAGCCTTTTGACTGACTACTACTAACTGACTACCTAACGACTGTCAAAGATCTACAAAATATGACACCTGGGACCAACAGCTTAACGTGCTTTCCGAGGCACGGAGGAAACTCGGTATGTAATGGGTGGTCACCCATCCCCAGACCAACCTAGGCAAGCACGGCTTAACCTAAAGATCGACCCGCGCGGCTGTTATTATTAAGCCACGAGCTCCTCATGTGTAAGCAGGCTCCACCTTATTTCGAGTTACAAGTCAAACTGAATGTATATTTTAGATCATTTATAGCTAACCTTTCAAGACCGAGGCTTTTAGCCTCCATCAAAACATTAAAGTTATTCCCTATATTAGAACTGAAATTCATAAGAGCATCTAAGTTTACTCGGAACTGGCTCAAAAGCTAACATGTTCACACAAGTTGGTTGCTCAAACTTGTATATTAGCTGGAAATTACTTGAAGGAAGCTAATGTAGTCTAATGCTAAGTAAGAATTTCCCTCTTCGCAGACTAAGATTTTCAGCAAAATATTACTGTGAAGGATATCAAACTTCTTACGGTAGACATACACGGTATACTTCATACGGTATACTTACTGCCCTTATTTTCCTAACAATTTTCGTTTAACATCTTGCACGTAACTCAAATTATGACAGGTTCTAGACCCTCTAATAATATTACAAGACAAAGAGAAAGGTAGAGCAATCTAAGCACAACTTGTTTTTTTTATGGTGTGGTTAGTGCCTAACCTGTTGTCAGAATTTTTATGCCGCCCATGGGTCTCTGACTTGGGTTTACATGCCGTCGAGAAATATCTCTCAGGCATGCTGGTTACCTCACGAAGCACAACTGGTATTGGAATTGGAATTACTAGTCGAAACATAGTAGACAGATGAAACATTGAAATACTAGCTTTTGCCAGCAGCTTCGCTCGCGTTAATTTGGAATTTGACAATTTAGAATATTTTTTAATACGGGGTGGACACTGACGGGAAAACGCTTACCACGTATTCTTTTAATATAATTAAATCATGATTTTTAAGACACGTGGTGCCATCTATTATCATAATAAGAACGTTACCGTTGTTTTTCTCGGGAACAGTACTTTTTTTCGGGATGGGGACCCTATGTCCGTTTCGGTTCAGTGGTTTCGGCGTGAAAAGATAACAAACAAACAAACTTACTTTCGCATTTATAATATTATAGTTAGGAAGTTAGGATGTTGTAGTAAACTATGAACTCACTATGTTAAAACCAGGTCCGAATTGTTTAAATACAATATAGAACAAATTCTAAACCTACAACATGCATGTGTATATATTCAACATAATGTATGGACCCTTCACGAAGCCGTCAATCAAGCATTCTGTACATCAAACTAAGTAACTGTATGCAACAATTAAATAAATGAAATCCAATGAAACAACATCAGATTTTCTATCCCTTTCAATTCCTGTCCTCTAGTAAAGCAAAACGCTTGTCAACCGTCCACCTTTCACGCTCGTTAAACACGAGGGGCAGCCACAAATTGGCAGAAAGCTGAACTCGCTGAAAATATTATGTAACTGAAGAGCTCGGCGGCCGATATAAAATATTTACTTCACAGTGCCTTCGAGTTAATGTTGTTAGGGAATTTACAAGCCATCCAGCGTCAGGTCGGTGTGGTAAGGTACTGTAACCATAGCGGCAGCCCAAGCGCTATAACAGACCACTGGAACCTGGGACACGACTGATAATGGAGGTAACTTTATGAAAACGCTTCTGTAGTAGTTGATATTGCCGCTTGTTACCATTTTCATAGAATCCAGTCCGTGTCGCTGAGATCCATCTAGTGATTGGGATGGCTTTGCAGTTGTGGTTTCAGCCGCATGCGGAATTTTACCTTCAAGCTCACTGATTCCACTTCTTCTTAGCGTGTCTATGGCAATTCAAATTGTGTCCCCAGAACTGAGCCACTGGTTTGTCGCCTTCAATAGCGTTCATCAGATCCTGTAATGAACAAACAACAGGACACGTAGGACACAATATTAAGTGCCCCATTGTTTGTGGAACAGCACTACATTTACACTCCAGCCAGTGCATTAATGAATCTCCACTTGAACAGGTTTACTGCTTCCACTGCAGCATTTCCTGAAATACATCACAGTATCCATTCCTTCGTCATAATGAAGACAGAAAATTTCAGCTTCTATTTACAAGTCGGTACCAGGTCGTTTATGGAAATAACCAGTACATAAACTCATCGAGGACGAAAAATATTTACTTGGCGGTTCCTCCAAGGTAATATTATTAGGTGTTTTACCTACTTTTTATTCTGGCGTTTTTCGGAGCTTATCTTCTGTATAATCAGATTGTACGCTTGGAGGCTGCGGTTTAGATGTTATTGTTTTTGTTTCGGTGGAGAAGTGTTGGAGCTCTTTTATGTACTTTTCAGGTGATTTTAATGAAGCCTTTTTATTATATTAAGAGATCTAAGTAACCTGTTTGTGAAGTGTCGCGCTATTTTTTTTATTACTAAATGGGTTATCATTAAAACAAAAATAGGATATTTACCATGTTTACTATTTGTTTTGAGTTCCCGAATAGTAAACATGGAAAATATCCCGATTTTAGTGTTAATGATAGTGTTAGTGACCATATCAGTTTAAAAACTTATATCTTAATTGGTTATTGTCTTCTGCCAGTAGAAAATTAGCTAAAGACAAAAACCAGTTATTATGGTCTAACCACTTAATAATAATTAGTGTTAGTAATGAACTAAAACTTCGAATCTATAAATTCCAACAACTGAATGAAACTTTATCATAATAATTCCTTCCAACATTGTAATCAAAGAATACCCAAACATAATCAACCTCGGATAAACTCACTCTGTTTACAGAATTTGATTACGAAAAATATTTAAGGCTCTTCCGCGAAAAGCTGGGTTGTTGTTAAAAAAGAAACTTGAAACTTCACGGTTTTATCTTGAATTAACAAACCTATTAATCAGTTGTTTATCTCAAACTAATTAAGGCAATTATGTAAGTACATCATCAATTAACGGAACATCAATCATTTTGTGCAGTTTCAAACTAAAATCACTTCCGTTCCAACAAACTTTGACAACAATTTGGCTCATCATTTTGTCGAGCTATAGCAAGGGTTAAGCAAAATAAGGGTAGAGGAAATATGGGTAATTAATCTTAAAGGAAACTTAAGTTATGTAATGTAATCCTTATACTAACAATGCTGATTGCTGTCAAATGTCCATTCATGAACAACAACAAACGGTTTAATAATAGTCCTTCAGCCTCCATACTGAATTTCGGTCATAGCGGCCAACTTCAAAAGGGACTTGTCATTGTTAACATGTTAAAGATAACATATAGGGTGACTGGTAATTAGTGAACGATACTTAAACACGTGATTGTACTCATGATAACAAACAACTTTCCCAAAGAAATATTTTTTTTAAACTCATTCACTTTTATCCCATTAACACTACAGCCGTATGAAATTGCAAGCCGCGCGAGTGCTCTGCTTACTCACTGTTGCATGGTGTGATAGTAATGAGACAGAACGGCGTCACACGGCTAACAGTGGAAAGGTCACAGGTGCGCGCGCGCGAATTCCATACGGCTGCTATGATCGGGATAAAAGTGAATGAGTATAAAAAATGTTTCTTTGGGAAAGTTGTTTGTTATCATGAGTACAATCACGTGTTTAAGTACCTGTCACTAATTACCAGTCACCCTATAGAGCATAAGTGTGTGCACAAACACAGGTCCACTATTTCTCACCTGTCCTCCTTTTTATCATTTCTTGCCTTCTTTTCTTTTTCTTTTGCAAAGTACAAAAATGTACATCATATTCATTACTACCTACTGACGTGAAGAACCTACCGACATGAAGTCACTATCACCAACGGCCAAGAGTGTATAGGATAGGTGTGTACAGTGTGTGATCAGGAGTGTGTGGCGTGTAAGAATCGGGTTCTTAGGTACCTCCCGGCCTGGTATGGTGTCTGTCGCGTCGGAAGTACTATAAAAAAAAATCCTAACCCAGGTCTTATGTATGTCCTATGTATGGTTGATATTCAACCATGACGGTCTTTGCGCACCACATTTTTTATGCGCTGATGACGCCCGTGTTTGATTAGCGCGTCCTCTGCACATTTTACACGTTTGTATCGATACACACGCAAGGATCGTGTGCAAATGTAACAACGTGACTTCAGTCTTGCGTTTGCTGAGCGTCCTGATTGCGTTCTACGCGCGTTTTCAGCGCATAACAGAGCAAAGGGTAAACAAACAGATTTCTACGATGTGATGGAGGCAGCACATTTCTATGCACTTTAACCTTCACATTCAGCTCACAAATTATCTCTAAACCTTGAGCGAAGCCTCCCCGTTATTAGTTCACACATGAAGTCCCATGCTCAAGCAATCCACTCAATTATAAACTAATCGAACGCCTGCGTCTGAGCAACTGAGTAATTGAATAATTGAATCATCTTGTTATGCAGCAGTGATGTCAAGGTTATCTCGGGGATTAGATTTTCTTGTGAAAGGTTAGGTTCTTGAGAAACGATTAAGTAAGTGACTAACTCTACGGTTTGTTCTAATAAGTTGTATTTAATTTTTAATGTTAAGATAACATTCATAACATGACGCGAGGTGTACCTAACATTTCACCAGTCATGATTAAGGGGGCGAGCCTATTGCCATCAACCGGGCACAAATCCAGACTACGTGGCTGTTACTGAGAAATCCTGAAAAACCCAATAAAACTTTTCCCGACCCAGGAAGCGAACCCAGGACCACATGCTCAGTCAGTCGCACTTGAGATCACTAGACCAACGAGACAGTCCCTTTTTAATGCTTTATATATCTCTCAGTGATCAATATCGAGTAACTGCGTACCTATTATAAAGATATAATGGCTAATGGTAATGCTAATAACCGAAGTGTTGATGTCACTGCTACATCAGTTATGCCGTAGCCAATAGCTACGCCGCCGTAGGCAATAGCTACGAAGGCGTAGCTAATCTGCTACGCGTATTTTGTAGCAATTAGCCGCGTATTCACTGAGCGAGCAGCCTCGCGAGGCAGCCGTGCGAGGCAAATCCTCGGTCGGTCAGGACGTGCCTCGCCCGAGGCAAACCCACGCGCTGCCTCGCCCGAGCGTGCCTCGGCCCGAGCCGAGCGTTGTCGGTTTTTGTCGATGCTCAAAAGAGCCTCGGTAGGTTTGCCGCGCGCACTCAAGACGGTTGTGTTTTGCCTCGCTTGTTCGACGAAGACGACTTTTACTCATTCTAGTAAAATTGCTTTCTGCATCATCAAAGCACAACTCTTCAAATAATCTGTTCCCAGCTTGTAATCTGTTTTTGTAAATTGTTTTTATCCGAAAACGTTTAGGTTTTTTTCTTTTCTTTTTTTGTACAAGTTGATGTATTAGTTTAAAGGCAGTGGTGGCGATAGCCTTCCGAACGCACGGCCTCATGATAATCTTGAGCAGAACTGAAATGCGCTACGCACGCGTGGCCTCTGTTCGACTTGTGAGTCACCACTGAGCGTTCGAGTCGTTGGCTCAGCCTCGCTCCGGCTCGGCTTTGCCGCGCGCGGCAGCCTAATGTATTTTAAATTCAGACCGAGGCTGCCTCGCGCGGCAAACGTTGCGAAGCAAACGTCTGAGGCTGCCTCGCGAGGCTGCTCGCTCAGTGAATACGCAGCTATTGACTAACGTTAATTTTACTATTAACAGAAAACAGTATGGTTTTGTCGTTAATAGAAAAGTGTCTTGTCGAGAAGCGAGAGTGGTTTAACCACGACATGTTAATTAGAAGAAAAGAACTGAATTTTAATCTCGATTTGCAATTTTATACTAAATTGATAAAAAAATTAAGTTCACGTTTTAATAAAACAATAGCTCAAAGCCAATATGTACCCACTAATAACCTATTAACTAATGGTTACCACCGCATGCGGTTTTTAATAGTGTTTACAAAGCAACCGCTTGAAGCAATCCGATTTCCGATCAATTAGGTAGACTAGGTAATCTCGTGGGGCATTTTAACTCTTAAGCGGAAGCAATTAAGTTTTAAATTAGCTCGTCCTTTATTTACACAAATGATAAAATGTGGTTTCTTTTGCCCAGCGAATGGTAGTGAGATAATTAATTAAGTATTGTGAATGCCGAATATAAAGTTACGAGTACGTCTTAAATATTAAATCGTAAAAGCATTCACACAAAAGAAAACAAACGTAATATAAGTGTAATTTTATATGAACCATGTAGGCCAGTGGTAACAAAACTAGTATAAGCTGGTCTTTTATTAGTTTTCATCATAACATCACGCCTGCAATCCCCGAAGGGTTAGGCAGAGGTGTACGTAATAGTACACCCACATTTCGCCATTTATGTATTAAGTCCCCATGTATACGGGGATGAGCCGGTTACCAGCAACTGGGCACAAATTCAGACTCCGCGGTTGCTACTGTGAAAATTCTGAATGAAAACACGAATAACACTTTGCCAGACCTGGGAATCGAACCTAGGACCTCATGGTTACCGCCGTGATCGGAGTACACTAGGCCAACTCAAGGCCAAAGTTTTGGCCACCGATGACGTGCGGTATAAGTACTGTATCCATCCAACGAACACTAATTTTTCAGTAACGTAGTAACAGATGGTTTCCAAGTTCTCTGTTCGTATCAAACTCAAAGTTAGACTTGTCTTGGGTATATAACTTGGTGCATAGAACTTATACACAAAGGCACTTTCTCGTATCTAACCTAAGAGTCCTAAGTAATAAATGTAGTGCTTGCAAACTTAGATCAGTGTATAGCTGAGTATTGCAGTATATAATATTTTAACACTAGTTTATGCCCTCGACTTCGCCCGCGTGGAACTCGGTAATGATACCACAGGATCGTACTAGCGTATTGAAATAATTTTACCTCAAAATAAACTTTTATGATAATTTAATTCCTTTATTTATTTCTATACGTATTAAATACGTTTTTATATATTCTCATAAAACAATATAAAAACATTTAAAAATGTAAAAAGTAGTAGCCCACCAGCATCGGGAACAGGATCCGAGGTACCAGTGGTCAGGTCTCTTATTATTATCAGCCATTTGTGTCCTACTGCAGGGCAAAGGCCTCTCTTCCCTCTTTCCACTTATAGTAATATTTCACAAAAAAACCACTGCAAAACGCTATCTCCTAATTATGTAGAAAACAATACCTCTACAGCCACTTACCTAATGACCACTTAATAAATATTTGAAGACGTATTTTTATTCAATATCATTACACAATTACTTACGAAACGAAGTAATATGATTGGAATCTGTTTGTTTGTACTTGTATTCATTATTCAGAAGAAGTGTAAACAAGTTTTTCTTATAAACAAGGTATTTTTCATACCTAGTTGCTGAATTATGTATTTTATATTGTTACACCCTTTTACCGTTATGGGTAATTTATGGGGATTGTTCGAAGGAAGATACATAACAGTTATTGGAAATGCTTTATTCATCAAACTTATTATAATAAAATTATTGGTTACACTCAAGGACACTTCTACCACAACGATCATCGGTTCTACGGCTAATACCACTTCAGCTGACTAATTCTGTGAGCTATGTCGAAAACTCTGGTTCTCTGTCGTTTCGGATTCGATCTATAAGAGAAACTCCAAGCATAACCCGTTCTTTAGCTCTGCTCGCTAAGCGACTTTGTATTTATGCGCCAACTGTACCGTGAGTGTCCACGTTTTGGCCCCGTAAGTTACAACAGGCAGGACGCACTGATTGAAGACCTTAGTCTTTAGGATATGTGGAAGACCCGACAAAGCTTCCCAAACGCTGCCCATCCCAGATGAATTCTTTTGTTAGCCTCCCTCTCAATGTTGATCTTACCAAACTGCAGACTTTGCTCGAGGCAAACATATTCTCGAACAACCTCGAGAGGACCACCATTGACTATAATAGGTGCTTAAAATAACATAATTTGAGTTAAAGGTTTAAATCTTTGATTTTTGTAATACAAACAGCAAGAACACTCAACTATTTGTTCATAAATTATGTACATCCGTTTGTTAACAGCGGTATGTGATTGTGTGTGGGTATGTTAATTGCATTAGGCATAGATCTCTGTCAACACTTCGTAAACATGTGTCGACGTCTAAATTGTGTTGTGTGCTCTAATTAAAGTAGGTTACCTACAGTTGGTATTGGATAGGCTTTAGCTTGGTTGAATGTATTTCGCACGACTGTTTTCCTTGGTGGCAACTTGCCAAGAGCTGAATCTGGAACCAGCTAATGATGTAGTACAGTGGGTCCAGAAAGATCACGGAGTCTCTTCGTGAGTCATCTGCCTAGCCTTTTCCCAACTATTTTGGGGTCGGCTTCACGTCTAACCGGATGCAGCTGAATACTAGTATTTTACATGGAGCGACTGCCTATCTGACCTCCACAACCCAGTTAGTACTGGGTAATACGATACCCCTTGGTAAGACTGGTTGTCAGACTTTTTGGGCCACTGACTACCTAAAGACTGTCAAAGATCTACAAATGACACCCGGGACCAACGGCTTAACGTGCTTTCCAAGGCACGGAGGAAACTCGTTATGTAATGGGTGGACACCCATCCACAGACCAACCTAGGCAAGCACGGCTTAACCTAAAGATTGACCCGATCGAGTCTCTTCGTGAGTAGAGCACAATAATTATTAAATTGATTTTCGCTGAAATACTGACAAAGTATCCCCGGGCGGTTGATTTTATTGACCTCACAGGAAGGAGGATTTAATAAAAAAAACTGAGCAGTCATCGCAATAACTAAGCAAGAAATAAAATCGCAATTCAGTCTTCAGGGAACTAAAAGCTTACGGGAAAAAATTTTACAATGAAACTTTACGCGGTTTAAAGTCGATGATTATGTTTAGATTCAGTGGTGAAATTTGTCTTATTTCGATAAAACTATTATTAATACATCTCAATGAATCCACTGTGAGTTCATTCAACATCACTTTTCAATTTTACGAAATACAACAAATTTTCGTTCAATAGAAGTACCTTCCTAAAAAGGTATACCAATCAGGTATAATCATTCAACCAGATTTTTAATAAAACCCCTACGATCTTTCATAAAATAGACTTTTTCTTTATACCTAAAATGTGCCACAATTTGATACCAAAATCCTTACATTGTGCCTATCGTTACATTGTTACATGATTGATGCTCCTCTTATAAGCACTCGTTGAATACGGAATTTCATAAAACGCTTTTCCATAATGCGATGGTTAGAAGTCATTGATGTGTGGAGATGATAAATAAAATTCCCAATATATTACGACACAATTTTGTGAAAATGAAAGTATAACTTTATAATGTGAAAAAGTCGTCAGTCTTACGTTGAGACAAGTAGCGACACCACGTGAGGAAATCTGTCAACTGTTTGAGTGGGGACTGAAAGCGCCATCTATCGGGACTGTTGAATATTATATGTGTGATACTGCTAAGAGCTGTTTTACCTTTTCTGCATTCTGTGCTTGTAGCGCATAATACTTTCTGCAATGTAAAAAGAAGAAAGATGACTGTTATTTCCGTCCTCAATATGAAGTCTCTTTAAAACTCCAAGATTTGCTCATTTACGGGTAGAAAACTCAATTCCGAGCAGAAACTCCTCTGACAATGTTAATAACACATTATTAGTTAGAGTTATATAATTATGATTATAGTTTTTTAAGAGACTTTGAAAAATGAAATTTCATGCGACTTTAACATTGTATTTCTTTCGTTCTGTTTTAATAACTATCAACGCCATCTATTGCAGGCTCGGTCGAAACTTCCTAAGAAACGACGCAGAGTACTACCAGTGGAGCAGCCTAGAAGAAAACGCGACAATAGCACCTCCAACCGCCGCGTCAATGCGGTGAAACATCCTGTTGTACTGAAAGACTTGCCTCCAGGCGGAAATAAGTTTGGTGAGTTGATTTACGTTTTAGTTTTGTTTACTGTGTTAAGATGGCGCTGAAAGTGTTAAAATTCTGAATTTGTTGTGGAAATGTAGATATTTATTAAGTCAACAAATAAAGGTCAACAAAAAGGCGAAATCGACTGTTTAAAAAGAAACTGCTATAAAAACAATAAGATATTTTAATCTGCAATTATTAAACACTAACGACCCGCCCCGGCTTCGCACGCGTGCAATATACATATAAACCTTCTTCTTGAATCACTCTATCTACTGCTGAAAACTGCACTCAAATCCGTTGCATAATTTAAAAGATCTAAGCTTACAAACAGCGGAAGCGACTTTGTTTCATATTATGTGTTTAGTTAAATCTTACATTGGGTGCCAGAGCTTATCGAAAACACTCTTTTTAGTTTTAGTTGTAACGCTGCATAGTACTTAGATAAGTGTTTGTTGTACAATTATTGAAGGTAATAAAATATGTTTTTTTATGTAAAGATTATTTTAAGCAAACACTTTTTAGATGATACCTACATGACCATTCACTACTAATTTCTGTTTTTCTAAAATTATATTTTATTATATCTTCGTATTTCCAAGTCATTCGTATGTGGTTAATAGTAATAGTAGAAGTACTTACAGTATTCTTACTAATATTATAAAACCGGCTATTTCAGGTGTCAACGGTATGAACATGATCAGCTTGGCACTCCAGGGTCCAACGACGAACCTCCTCCGGCCACCAGCTACAGCAACCCTGCCTCTTCAAGCGAGAGCACCCATTGGTAAAGCCCACGTCATAATGTTCCAACCATAGCACAGACGTAATACTGTTTTCAATCGATTTCGAAAGAAAAAGCAAGATATATTAACGGATGATAACAGTTATAGGGACCCTATCTAATTTTCCTGTTCTTGCAACCATTACCTAGACGTTTCATACCAAATTCCTTAAATTCAAATCAGATCATAATTCCGTAGCTAATATAATTCCTTTACCTAATTGCATTCCAAGTTCACTGTAGTAATAACTGAATTCTCTCTTTCCAGTGGAGAGTCCAGTAATCAACACGCAGTCTGGAGCGATCTCACTAGCATCTCTGCAACCGCCTCTAATGACCGCCCCGCCCCTGCAACCAAGACCTGCAACCACCGGCTCCTTAGACCTCATGCTGCCTTTACAACCCAAGCTACTGCCAGGCTACAACCTTCAATCATCATTCTTATCCAACACCCTTTCAACAGTTAGACCACCTGACTTAGATACAAAAGATGACATATTCAAACCAAGAATTGAAGTTATAGTAGAAAAAAGAGAAATTGAAGACAGTGATGATACGTTTGATGAATCAAATAAAACAGACCAATTAAATGGTTACAGTGATTGTAGCAATCATAATTTATCTGAAGTAGTCGATAATGATAATGTGATTAAAGATGAGATTAATTCTAATTTAATAGACAATAGTACTGTAAATTCAAATGATAATGATGATAGTCCAAATAACAATTCTTATTAAAAGTTAATTGTAAATGTTTCTAGCTGTGAAACCCCGATAGATAACGATGTCTCCCATTAGATTTTATGGATCTGTAATATAATGAAATCTTTTTTCTTAGATTTTTCTAGTCAAAATATTTGTGTCAAATCTGGAATATTAGGATAAGTCACTTGATATATTTTTGTTTATTGTAAATGGGAATGTAAAGGTGCTATGTGGATGAAAATTTTGTGAAGTATTTGTTAGTAAGTTCTTTCTCCATTAGAAATCGCATTCATCAAAGACTTTTTTGATATTACTTTGCCTCTATGTTATTTTCATCCATGCAGCATTGCACATGTAAACAATTGGAAGGCATAGAGTTTCACTATGAATGATTATCTATGTAAGTATATAGCCAACTCAACGACCAAAACTAAAAATTCTAGTTCGTGTAGTTTACTGTGGAATATTTTGTATATATTTTGTAAATGGAAGACATGACAGTGATTGATATTGTAAATAGATTTCAATTTTCTTCCTATTTTGCCAAATGTTACGAATTTTCACAAGAGCATTGTAAATGTTAAGCAATAAAATCAGCTTCATTGTTTTTTGTTCCATCTGCCAAAGCTTGTGAAGTTTCTGCTGTATTTGAATTATTCCCTAAATGTGTTTGTTCCCTTCACTTCACTTCCGTTCTTTTCTCACAACTTATATAAATTGGTACATCCAAATGTTATTTGGAAACAGTCTTGCTGCAAACAGTCTGTAATGAAATTTTCCTACAAATATCTCTTGAAAATCTATCTCCAAAAATACTTTAACTATTCGCCAATTTTTTATATGAAAAGCGCCAAAAATGCCAAAAGAATACCTTTCTGAGTCTTTGCTGTGCCAATCGAAAGTTTGTAGATAATTAGTTGTAACATAGCATGTAATTAATGATGGCTGTTCGAGTTATACTAAGACGAGGTTGGGGTGTAAAATAGACTATAATATGATGTATATTCCTGGCTATGTTGTCAATAAGAAAGGGTTGAACTGCGAGCCGAGTTGGTTTTGGTTTAAAGGTAATGTCTGTAAAAAAATGTCTATTACCTTAGAACCGAAGGGTTAGGTACTGAGAAGATTGTGTGAAGAATGTTTACAACCCGTAACTGTGTTTTTTTTAATACCTAACGTTAATATAGAATTATGTGTATTTAAATGAAGAAGGCTCGATTTTATATATGGGAAAATATGTTGGTAGATACCTTTTGAAAAATATCTAACTAGATTACATTTTACACATTTAAATGCATTCTCAATTATATGATCTATTATAATGTGAATTATATGAAGACTACTTTGTTTATTACATTGAATATAGTATAATTTCATTTTGCTATGCCGCTGCCACTCAGCTTTATGGCCTAAACTAAGAATGTGCTATAAAAATGTGATGCAAAAAGTTGATTTACTATTTTCTCAACTTTTCCAAAAAACGTTAAACCAGCTCGGCTCACAGAGAAACAATAGGTATAAAATCCCCTTTAACATTGTTAGTAAACCAAAAGAATTGTTTAGATCTAGAATATTTTTCTAATGTTATCGTTTTTAAATTATTTTTACTGATGATCAGTTTTATTTTGGCACGAGCTATTTGTGTATAGTTAAATTAATGATAAATCCTAAAATCGATCTTAAAAGATAAAATTGTGATATTTCTTAAAACAATAAGGATAAAAAAATGGGTTTAAAATTGATAGAATTATTTACTTACATACTACTTTTATTGTGGGAGTCGTTTTTTTTAATCTTATCAATATAACGATGTCAATCAAGCTTATTTTATTTATTTTTGATAAGATACTTGGTTAATAATGTAATATATATATAATAGGCATATTCAGAATTTCATTTCCCAAGACAAAATCGTATAGTGGTGTCAGCAGTATTCAAAGCAGTAGGTTCCTACTAGGGATAAGTGAACGGAAGAGCTGGAAAAGTGAGAATTTTTGCTCTAGTATTTTTATTTTATAATTTAGAAGAAAACTCTGTAAACGGGGTCAGAACGGGGAGGGGTAGGTGCAGATGATGATTGTTGCTTTGATTTCTGCTCATATCCTGAAATTAATTATATATATTACTTTTTTGAAGATGATGAAATTATGTTAATTTAATTGTTTTAGTATAATTTGCCAAATTCAAACTGATCGACAAAATATTGTTTTATGTGCCCCATATTTTATTGTTTTAATAAAACGAAAATCAAAAACTATTTGTGTTTTTATTTATGAATAGGTAGTAAAGTTACTTATTCTAAGTACATGTTAAATGGTTAAACGTCTGACAACCATTCTTACTAAGGGGTATCGTTTTACCTAGTACTAACTGGGTTGTGGGTGGAGGTCATATAGCCAGTCGCTCGATTTAATACTGGTATTCAGCTGCATCCGGCTAGACTAGAAGCCGACCCCAATATAGTTGGTAAAATGCTAAGCAGATGATGATTCTGTCTACTGCCTCATTGGTTTCTTAGTCCTGGGCTCGATTCCCGGGTAGGACAAAGTGCAAATGCAGTCGCTATTTCAAGGAATGTAATTAATAACGGTAATAGGTAGTTGACTAACAAAACGCCTGAAGGGAAGAGGTATTCTCTTTCGAGACGTGATGGTATGTGGCTGGTGACCGTAGCAATAATAATAATGTCACATTTTATTACTATTGGAACTCATTATAATACTAAATTGGCGATACTAAACAAATCACGAATTCACGACATCACAGTAGGTACGTCGTTCATAGAGTTGACAACGCCATCTGTCTTCTGCATGTTTCAAACTATTTGAATAACTTTTCCAAAAGAACGGAACAAAGAGGCAATGTTCAATCATATAGACAGGGCTAATGGCTGGAAGCATCGTGGAGGTTGTGTAAATATTTACACACGTGCTCGATAGATGGCGCTGTGTCCTGCGGCTGAATAACCGTATGGTTTCTTCGTTAAAAGAATTTTTTGCATTCTCATTATAATAATTATATATCTATCGGTATGCGTTTTTTTTGGTAACGTAATTTTATTGTAAAAAGCAAGCATTAAACATAAGAATAAAATCGAGGTTAGATTGAATCAGCACGAATACTTAAAAGTAACTAGCAAGATGGACCAACACTATTTACACCATTAGTTTTACGAATATACACATAGGCGGGAAAACATAATTAGGTCCATGAGTATCTGTGTCCAAGCAAGGCAAATTTAAGACAAAACTACAAAGTTTGACAACTCAGGTATTAAAGCTATCTCCTTCCTATTTTGCTTTTTCCGACAGTATCTATTATAGTCTCAAAAAATCAAGTAAGCGCTTTAGTACACTTTTTGCAACGCAATTAATTGCTACTGTAATACTACTAGTATTACAGTAGCTGACAAAGAATAATAGACAATCAAATAATTTGTCAGAAAACAAACACAAAATCCAATTAAACACTCCCTAAACACAAACTTTTCCATTAGATTGAATTACGAAACAATTGTCACCCCTTCGTACTAACGTGTTAATCACTGGGTTTTGTACTGAACCCGCATATTTAATCCACAGCGCGTTCAAAGCATCATCATAAGAGTCATCACTCTTGTAATCCCCGAAGGGTTAGGCAGAGGTGTACCTAATAGTTTATCCACATATCGCCAGTTAAGTTAAAGTGCCAAGTAATAGGAAGCGAGCCTAATGCAATCAACCGGGGACAAATCTAGACTCCGTGGCTGCTACTGGGAAATTCCTGATAGAAGAAAAAATTACACTTCGCCCGAACCCAGGACCTCATGTTATGCTTGCGACCATAGATAATAAAAAGAACATACATAACATCACGCCTGTAATCCCCGAATGGTTAGGTAGAGGTGTACCTAATAGTACACCCACATTTCGCCAGTCATGATGAATAAGTCCCTTGTAATAGGGGACGAGCCTATTGCCATCAACCGGGCACAATTCCAAAATCCGTGACTGCTACTAAGAAATTTCTCATGGAAAAACCCAATAGCACTTCGCCCGACCTGGGAATTGAACCCAGGACCACATGCACAGAAGTCGCGCTAACGACCACTACACCAATGAAGATTTAATAAAAGAAGTTGTTATACAAACTTCTATGCTTGCGACTGCTGGACACCAACGAGTCAATCTTAACAATGCCATTAAACAGTCCCACAAACTTTCAAATGAGATTGAATTACGCTGAAGCAATTGTCACCCCTTCCAGATTACTATGCTAATCCCTCGAACTTGTACTGAACCCGCATATTAATCCACGGCGCGTTCAAAGCGGTACGTAATTAAATATCTGACCCACGTTGCACCCCTCTAATCAATGGGTGCCGCTCTAAATATTGACAGGTATACAGCGCTAGGGGTGTGTTTTGACAGGAATGGAGATTTTTAATTGTTTTAAAAGATTTGGCACAAGCAAAGAGAGGCCTATAATGGGAGTAAAAATACGGGAACCTTCTAGTAGCGGAGACATTGGGGGTCAAAGATCCAACTTTTTCACCAGTTTTTATTTTTTAAATACAAGTTTTTAATGTTGTAACTTTACTATAAATATCTCCACCACCCCCATATTATTCAATGAATCCATCAACATAATGTTTTGAGTGCGTAATATCGAGTCCTACCGTAAAACGTGATTTATCACCCCAAAAAAAAAGTCGTTCCCCAGCAATAAATTTTCCATAGAGTTACTTAGATTTGTGTACAGAATGCTTGATCGCTGGCTTCGTGAAGGGTCCGTTTACACCTTATATACTCAGCAGTAGATGAAGTCAAGCTGTGAAAGATGATGTTGTTGAGGGTAAAGCAATTTAAGAATTATTAAACTTATTGTTTTAAAACGAGTCTTACATAATCAGAAACAAACCTATCATTTAGTCCACAAATAAGTTCCGTCAAATTAACTTTAGTCCATTGAAATGTTACATTTTTTAGGCCTTACCTTGCGTTTCTTAGAGGACGCAATTTTATTTTTTTGATGTGTAGGGGGGGTCAGTGTAAAGCTATAACCAAGTTTGTGGGGTCGCCACCCTTGCCCCACGGCCGCCATCTTGAAAATAGGTGTTGAAATGGTTATTACAATTTATCTCTTAAACTATTTATCTGATAAAAAAATTTGTCAACATTTTTTGTTGCAAATTGAATTCTCTACAATTTTGGTCCAGTATCTTTTTGTCGTAGAATTATAAATAAAAAAGTTATAAGCGAAAATGTTCAGAAATTCGAGAAAAAATTTGTATTTTTCGATATAACTTTTTTTTATCACTTTACGAAAAAATAATATCAGACCATTTTTGTAGATCGTTTTTTAAGGAATAACTTCTATAAGCAACATTTTTTAATTAAGTCAGTAGCTAAGGTTTTACAGCGCTCCGAAGTGAGTATTATTTTTCAGTACTCTTAACTATACATATATTATACGTGTGTACTAATAATGTGTCATCAGTTATTTTTTTATTTTTTTTATTTTGTTATTATATTTTTTTTAATTATTAATTTTGCAATATTATTAATAATTAATTATTGACTCTTTTCCACTCCATTACAGAATTTTACAATTATTGATTTTTAAAATAATTTTAAATTTGATGGCCGTTACTGAGAATACTGTCCAGGTAGAAAATACTCACGTGACCATGAGGGAACAAAAGAACATCTGCCTGCTATTATTATTATTATTTCTAACCTCTCTTATTGTAAGAATAGCTGATGATATTGTGTTGAAGTTGTCGTTCAACTTATATCTTTCAGTTGTGCTACATATTTCTCTACGTGCGGATGTATTTTATCCTGTTTTTAATTGTGAAGACGATTTCGAATGATTTTAGACACGATTTTAACTTCAGTGAAAACTATTTTTTTTTTATTAGCATTTAGAATTTTTAAGCGTGCTTTTTTCAATTATTCCATCATGAGTGATTGTTTTATTTGTAAAAAACCTTTAGGTGAAAATAAAATAAGAACTGTGAAGGCAAAAGGTGTAAAAACTTTATTATATCGAGCTGTAGCAAAAAATGATGAGGCTAACGAACAATTTTTACGAACTATTTCGGAAGTAACTGTACATATTGCGTGTTATTGTTATTACGTGGACAATCGAACCGATAATGTTGTTCGTCGTCGCAGCAACAGCTCCAGTAGTTTATCTTCAGTTTCAGAAGCTCCAGAGCCAGACTTTGATTTTGTGAACAATTGCTTCATCTGTGCCAAAGCGGTTCAGGATCCAAGTAATTAAAAAAAGTAAAAAGTTATAAAAGTAAAAAAAAAAAAAAGTTATTCCTTAAAAAACGATCTACAAATTAATGGTCTGATATCATTTTCTCGTAAAATGATTAAAAAAAAAGTTATATCGAAAAATACAATTTTTTTTCTCGAATTTCTGAACATTTTCGCTTATAACTTTTTTATTTATAATTCTACGACAAAAAGATACTGGACCAAAATTGTAGAGAATTCAATTTGCAACAAAAAATGTTGTCAATTTTTTTTTATCAGATAAATAGTTTAAGAGATAAATCGTAATAACTATATCAACCCCTATTTTCAAGATGGCGGCCGTGGGGCAAGGGTGGCGACCCCACAAATTTGATTTTAGCTTTACACTGACCCCCCCTACACATCAAAAAAATAAAATTGCGTCCTCTAAAAAACGCAACCCCAAATGTAACTTTTCAATGGACTACTTAGACTAACCTTGATTAAAGTAAAGAATCTCAATAAAAAAGGTGTCGCAGACAAAAAAAAGACATAAAAAAAAGATAGACAAAGTTTGTATCACCGCTTAACAAACAGTTGCAGTATACAAAAGTCAATCTACTACAAGAAAGTTTTAAACACCCCATCCTATCTTGTAGTTGTGGAAATCTTATTTGCAGCTCAAATGGAGTTTTCGCTGTAGTATCTTCAGTAGTCCCTCAGGAGGACTCGATGTCACCGCAGTGTGCAACAAAGAAACTATGGAAGTTACTGGTTTGTAAAGATCTCTCTCTCTTTTAGATTTAAAAAGGTTTGTTTAGTTTGTAGATAAGGTTTTATTTTTGTCTTTTGAAGAATAATAAAATTCTGTTGCGAGATAAAAGAAAAGATCAACGCGTTATTAAATAAATTATTTTAAAAGTAATTTTACTTGCAACCGTCCGGGTTTTTTTTTATGTCATGTTTTTGCTTACCATTCTTGTGGAAATTAAGAAAACGCGTGAGAAAGGTTCTTAATATGTTTTTGAGTGGTTCGCATACTATTTAAATGTAAATAATTTTCAGATCAGCATAAAATAACAATTAATTAAATTAAATCGAAACTAATAAACTTATTAACCACAGAATACGCTTAATTCAGATTGCGTTTGACACCCCTATAAGTTAAGCCTAGTACAGACAAAGCCAGTACTTCACTAGCGGGTCGAGTATAGTAACTAATGCTATTTGCACATTATATTTCCACTGAAACTGTGTTTATCGCAATGTAAATTTTGTAACATTTCGACAGATAGTATTTGTGTTAATTAGTAGCCGGAAATGTTTTGAAATGAAGCCTAATTAGTGAGGAAAAGGTGCTTATGTGGCATTTGTTTGTGTTATATTGCAAAATTATGTTCTTTTTTGTGGTAAAAGCAAAGCAAAGACATTCAAATAATTACGAGCGATAGACGGTACATGATGAAGAAAATCGTAATCCAAAACTTGTTAGTACTTAGTAACAAATCGTTCTATCTAGTGTTATACGCCCGCTTGTCCGGTAGCATTCGTGTGTCAAAATTGTAAATGTTCGGGATCAAAATTTTTGTATGACTTTTTAAAAGACTATTCAATTTTGAGTAAAATTCCAATATATATAAAATTATACCTAGAGTAGGATAACATTAAACTCCTGCACATTAATACCAGTCTCTTGCCCTTAAAGGACTTTGCCTATTAAAGGACCGGCGCGGCCCGTCTTCTCAGAAGTCACCTTCTATTCAGCTATGATTATCATCTTTCACTATTCCTCTATCGTCTCATAGCACTCACAAGCCCTATCGCTTGGTGTGACAAAGGTCCTCTGTGTACAAGGTTTCATTACGGCGCGGTGCCAAGAGTCAAAGGCAATGAGCGGGACTGTACGGCGATACCTCATGTTGCCGATAAAGCCTTTACCAGTAAACGGCATTTTTAAAGCCTTATTAAACGGATATTTATGTGTATAAAATGTACAAAAGTTTTTCGTTAACGAACTGTTCAATAAGTTGGTACTGAAATTATTCTTTCATTTGTTTTTGGATCATTTTGACTTGGCAACGAGCTGCACTCTCAAGTGCGATAGTGACTGAGGAGGAAACAACTAAAAGAAGCTGCTTACAGTATGTGGAGCAACGGTACTCATGCGATAGAAACAGGTGACGAGTGCGCGTTTGTCGGTTGATGCAAGTCACATTGCCAAGATTGTGAAAGGGGTCTAGAAGGGTATAGAAGACGACCACGTCTTTTACACGGACGACATGTTTTTTGACCATAATGACCAATGTGTCTAACAAGCTTGTGGTAACAGCTATATGCAGGGAGCAAAAAGAGTATTTTTGATGAATTCTGGAAGACTAGAGCCAGGAACACGCTGTTATTGAGGCTGTTATTAAGGCAGTCCATCACACATATTTGCGAACTTTCTGGACCTTCCTTGTTTAATGATAACAATTTATAATACCTACATTCAATTCACTTTATGCATCTTCTACAGGTAATAACTTACCCGTACAGTTAGCTATAAAACGGCCCGTTTGCATCACTGATCCCTTATTGACACAGACTCAGATAGTTCTATCTAAGCTAACTAAGTTGCGCTAAGTGAGTTACCGTGCGTCAAGGAAACTTCCGATGAAGCAGGTTTAATTTAATTCTGTGTCGCTTCAAGATTGGATGGAACATTCGAGATTGTCCGTATAGATTGGTGTAGCTACCTGAATAGGTGGTCTAGTTGTTTATTGAAGTTTGATATGCTGGGAAGAGTATTTGGTGGTATTAAGTGCCATCAAACAAGTGCTACTGGAGGAGCTCATGGCTAAATAATAACAGCCGCTCGGGTCGAACTTTAGATTAAGCCGTGCTTGCCTAGGTTGGTCTATGGGTGGGTGACCACCCAAGACATACCGAGTTTTCTCCGTGCATCGGAAAGCACGTTAAGCCGTTGGTCCCGGCTGTAAGCACGGCTTAACCTAAAGATCGACCCGAGCGGCTGTTATTATATATTTAGCAACCAGAAGTGAAGATGTTTAATAAAAAGACAACAAGATCCATAACATAATAAACACAACCATTTATTATAACTTTGGAACAAAACAACAACCACAGAAAACTATCCTAAACCACCACGAAACATAATGAATTGAATTCACACGTTATAACATTAAAAACCAGTGAGAAAGTAAACAAATGGGAAATTATAATCCTACAGCCCCTTGAACGATGTTCCCGACCAGCGTGTCACCCGACCAGCCATAATCTCTATGTCACTCCTTTCCATAGAGCTAACATCACGTGCTGCATGAAACCTCATTTCTTCCTTATGCAACGTACAACCTTATTTCTTCCTAACACGGCCTCTCCTGACGCCAAGTCGCCCTCGACTGGAAAGTTTTAGGTTGGGTCTGCGATGCGATGATCTTGGTGTGCCTGGACAGCTCCAATTTCAGCATCGAGGTCAGGCATGGACAGTCCCTACTGCCATGGGCACAGGCTCGTTACTTGCAGGGTCGTTACTTGCAGAATGGCTAAGGTCATCTTCAACAACATCGATTTCGTCATCTGAAAAAGTTTACGAAGATTTTTCGTATAAGTAACACATTGGGCTACGAAGAAATTTTAAGACAATAGTTCAGATTGGCAAAAATATAAAATGGTCAGCGTCCCAACCGTCCTATATTATTGCCGAGATCTTTACCATAGCGACTCGACGCTATCTGGGTGACAAACACCAACGTTCGCACGCCTTGGGAGGGGGAACACATGCCAACGTTTGAGCAACTCACGTCTTTGAGGGGGAATACATACCAACGCTTTCGGTGAAACACACCCAAATGCGGGGCGACACACGCCGTTGGGAACATACCCACACGCCGGACGAGACACGCCTTTGGGAACAAACCCACACGCCGGGCGACACACGCCTTTGGGAACACACCCGCACGCCGGGCGACACGCGCCATTGGGAACACACCCACACGTTGGGCGACACACGCCTTTGGGAACACACCCGCACGTTGGGCGACACACGCCTTTGGGAACACACCCACACGTTGGGCGACACACGCCTTTGGGAACACACCCACACGTTGGGCGACACACGCCATTGGGAACACACCCACACGTTGGGCGACACACGCCTTTGGGAACACACCCACACGTTGGGCGACACACGCCTTTGGGAACACACCCACACGTTGGGCGACACACGCCTTTGGGAACACACCCACACGTTGGGCGACACACGCCTTTGGGAACACACCCACACGTTGGGCGACACACGCCTTTGGGAACACACCCACACGTTGGGCGACACACGCCTTTGGGAACACACCCACACGTTGGGCGACACACGCCTTTGGGAACACACCCACACGTTGGGCGACACACGCCTTTGGGAACACACCCACACGCTGGGCGTCACACACCGTTGGGAACACACCCACACGCAATCTCTGAAACCATAGTAAAAACAGTACTCGATTTCAAAAAATATGGCACAAGTTTCTGGGCACCATTCTCCTTTCCATGGCACCATGTATTGGGAGGCTGCTTGAGTGGTTTTTCCAAAACTTCCACTTAGCAGTTTAAGTTCATACTGACCGTTAGGCAAAACTTTGGTTACCCTGTACGGTCCTCGAATCCCAGGGTCTAATTTGCCCGTTGATTGCGAGTACTTTATTACATAAGTAAGGTCATCAACCTTGTACTCACGTGGCGAGCGTCTGAACCGATTAGGCGAGACATTATGCTGACCTTGATTGCTCTTCAGGAGTTCACTACGCGATTTCGACAAACCTCCCGCAGAGCTTCTCTGTTGGTTTCTGGAGTGCTTGCGGCTAGGTCACGCACCAGCGACCGTATGGCTGAAGTACCTAGAAGCGTCAGTACCAATCGTTAAGTTGATGGCTAAGGTTTAAGGGGTCTTCTGCTTACATAAGCTCGGCCACACCTGACCAAAGCTTATTATTCTGCCTAAATATTCGACCTCGGTAGTCAGGAATGAGCACTTCTTCAAATTTATTGAAAAGCCTGAACTGAGACACGAAGCTACTCGCGACAAGCACTCGTAGTCGCTCCAACCGCTCGCGACTACAGCACGGTCCACTTCATCACACCACACGTCAATGTCGTGTGTGTTTGGATCGAAATTGGGTACGTAGTAAGAACCCGATTTTGCGGGTTGTAAAGATTTTAAAGCTTCCGCGAGCATGGTTGCAGTGGACGGGGCTTCAGAACCGTGAACGATTGGTTCATTTGTACGAATGACTGTTGAAATACTCGGAGTTGTTTACGGTACGAACTCGTTGCGGAACATCGTTCAAGTCCACGGGGCTACGAGGGTACGAAGTGACTTCACGAACCGGGTCCTCAGGGTTAGCACTAATGTGATTATCTGTCCATGACGCGGCGACGGTAATACGAACCATCGCTACGTTCTCGACAGCGGCGGCGGCTCTGTCGTGATCTGTAACGCAAGCTATTGATGGTTTCACTACTAGTGGTCCTGCCTCACGGAATACCTCTAGTTCGATCTCGTGAACGACGGTGTTAACACCTTCTCGGCATATCTTGCACAAGGTCTGATATTCAATCACACACACGAAAAATAATAGCAACGACAAGGATAAAACGAAAAAGTCAAAAATGACGGGTTGAAAAGTAATTGCTCTTTTGTTCCTTGTTTTTTTTTACTTTAGTGGGCAATCTAAGTTCTTTATCCCACTTCTGAATTTAGCAACCAGAAGTGAAGATGTTTAATAAAAAGACAACAAGATCCATAACATAATAAACACAACCATTTATTATAACTTTGGAACAAAACAACAACCACAGAAAACTATCCTAAACCACCACGAAACATAATGAATTGAATTCACACGTTATAACATTAAAAACCAGTGAGAAAGTAAACAAATGGGAAATTATAATCCTACAGCCCCTTGAACGATGTTCCCGACCAGCGTGTCACCCGACCAGCCATAATCTCTATGTCACTCCTTTCCATAGAGCTAACATCACGTGCTGCATGAAACCTCATTTCTTCCTTATGCAACGTACAACCTTATTTCTTCCTAACAATATGTCCACCAGCTCTACACTCGTGATTTTATGCCAGTGCCAAGAAACCATAAGATAACCAAATAAAATAGATGAAGTAATTCTATGTTTATACTTAACACCAAGTATTTTCAAAATGGTAGAAATAATACTGTCTTTAAATAGCTTAATTGATACAATCTTATTGCTGGAGATAATGGGTATTTTTCTATTAGCCTTTAACGAGATAAGCTTTTAAACGGCTCGGGCAATTGAACCGCCTGCCGGTTGCAACAGCTATTTATTGCATTCAATCGGTAATGAAATTGGCTTTTGTGGTAATTAGTTATGCTGTTGCTTGTACAATTTTTTAATTGTTTGCAATGGGCATTTCTTTTTGTATGTTATGCAATAGCGGCTATTTAAGAAATTAAGCTGTCCTGCCAGATTTCTTGATTTTGAAGATTTTCTACAGAAATTCATAACATTGTGAGGAAACCGGCACAATTAACCCTAGATTCATAAACATATGTAGAAGTAACACTATTAATAAACATTCGTCTCACAGACGAACACATTCGGGTATGGATATTTATGGTTTTTTTAATGAAAGAAAACAAATACATAATTGCATTGTTTAAATCCTTTATTGAGTAATTTTAAAACTTATGTAACACAACAAAATTATATTTATTCTGAACATTCCAAACACATCAGGCCACGGTGGTCCATACACATGAATTTTTTACAGTGGATACATTGGAACCTCGTCATTCGACGCTTTTTGTAATCACAGAAGCTACAAATCTTTTTTTGGGTTCCACTAGGACCAGGTGTATCGCTGGTAGGCGTTTCATTCAAAACTTCTGCAATCTTCCTTTTTAGGCATCTCCTCAAAGTTGGCATCTCGCGACGCTTACGTAACCACGGTTCGGTCATTTTCTCGGAAACATCTTTTATGAAACATCTCCTGCTGGCTGGTTTTTTACCTTGTTTTACAAGGTTATGTACGTAAACAACATACGAATTTATCATTGCCATATTGAGCATACCATAGAAGTAGCACAGTACCATAAAAGTTGCACACACCATCTTTGCGTCTTTCTGCTACAAGACATACCACTACACATTTGATCAAAGGTATCCACTGCGCCTTTAGTCGAGTTGTAGAACTCAATGATGTCTGGTGTCCCAGAAAGTGCAATAGTACCATTGCCATGAGTGGTAGAAAGCAAGAGAACGTTCTTGTTTTGTTTAGGCTTATAAGATACCATCGTGCTTTGTTTATCATAACAGAACATACACGAACCTATTGGTCTTTCTTTGATATCAAGCATTGCAGGTGGTATTTCACGTTTGTTTGCTCGAATGGTTCCTACTATTGTAAGTTTAGGTATATGGTTCGTTTAGTAACTGATGGGCCAAAGGGCCAAAGGCTCTATTTGCCGATATTGAGCGTCCATTTCTAAAACAAAATAAAAGATTTTTATGAAAAAATGAGGATGTTTACATGATGTTACTAAATAAATTATAGTGGAATAATTAGTAATATTATCACAAACTTACCGTTTACTTCATCAAACTAGAAAGCATCAAAAAACGTGTTAAAAAATTGCAACCGTACTTCGTCAATCGTGTATCTATTCATAAACATTCGTCCCTCAGACGAATAAAACTCTGTAACCGCTAAAGGACACGTCATTGGGAGTAAAATGCACTCGCGATACTAATGGTCCTTTTACTTAGGAAGGTACTTGAGAGGTCAGCCTTCTATCTCTTTCACTCTAAAAATTAGGATCATTATTACGTTTCGCGCGGTCTGTGAGACGAATGTTTATGAATCTAGGGTTAAAATGTTTGGTTCTAGGACCAAAAATTTGAAGGCTCGTGTCAGCCACCAACTGGACTAGCGTGTTGTATTATGAATTAATTAATTAATAAATTTATTTCAGAAAAAAAAGATACATAGAGTGTTAGTAACTTAGTATTAAAATAACTTATTATCTGATGTTAGTACCAATTACACTCTGCACAAAATTTTTTACAATTGGAGAGCTACTGTTTTCAGGATGCTGTTGCGACTATCTCTCTCTCTGGGAGGGTCATTGGGTCATTTTGACAGAGAACCGGCCTATATTCCAGTAATGGAATCGTTATAGGTACAGTACTGGTACAGTTATATACAAAATAACCATTTTAACTCCTAAAATAATAAATTAAAACCACCTCAAATTCAGAATAATCGATACAAAACTAATTAACATGGCAATCATGTTTACAAAACATAGCCAGCACAGACAGGACAAACTACATACCTGATTAGAATTTAGAGGGTCTTAATTTAATCCTTTTGGGGGTCCCTGTGAGCCTGTAGTGATTAGGTAAGACCGTTGTAAGTACACGATGGTAAGGGAGTGAATTACGATGGGACAATAGATTCGTTTAATGGAAGGCTGGGTTCTTAGAATTTATTTTCCAATTTTGAAGTATAATCGCCCGTAGTTTGGGCAGGTCTAACGTACTAAGAACTATCAATAAAATAAGAAGGCCAGAGGCTACCTATCTTGTCACCAATGTAAATGCGACCGACTGTACAATATCCATAACATTCGACTATTATTTGTAGTCAAATTACCTATGAGTTCTTCTTTATCGTGCGGTTATATAACAATATTTTGATTGAAAAGAGTGTCCATGGAGTTTCTTGCCCATTCTTCTCCATAGAGATCTACGCCTTGGAATGGGCAACTACAGTACTTTCACAAGTTATTATGCCTTGTGTCTGTGCCTAGTGTCTGTAGCTTCGCTCTTTGTTTTTTTTTGTGACTTTCAAAAGTGCCTGTAATGGCCGAATTGAAATAAATGCTTTGAGTTTGAGTTTGCATCAGAGTTTTATGCCGCCCATGGGCCTTTGACTTGGCTTTACATGCCGGCCTGAAATATCTCTCAGGCATGCTGGTTTCCTCACGATGTTTTCCTTCACCGAAGCAAGTGTTAATTACGCAATACTCACATGAATCCGACAAATCAGAGGTGCATGTCTTGGGTTCGAACTTGAGACCTATGACATAGCAGTCCGACGGTCACACCACCAGACTATCACTGCTTACCTATGTGTTGAATCGTATAGAAATTTATAACATCATGCTCCCAGTTTTGCACGAAAGTGTTAAGCGAATGTTGAAACGAAATTGCACTTCCTCTATTATTTAAGAAGGCATATTGAATATTTTTATGGAATTGATCTGATATTGACTGCCTCATTGGTCGAGTGGTCATAAACGCGACTGCTGAGCATGAGGTCTTGAGTTCAATTCCGGGTCGGGCAAAGTGTTTTTGGGTTTTTCCATCAGGAATTTCTCAGTAGCAGCCACGGAGTCTGGAATTGTGCCCGGTTGATGGCAATAGGCTTGCCTATTACTTGCGACTTAAACATAACTGGCGAAATATGGGCGTACTATTTAGGTACACCTTTTTGGGCGTGATGTTATGTTATGTTGATAGATTAATTATTAGACACCTAGTACGAAGCTTTGAGAAAGAGTGCAAAAAATGTCCGACATAAACCCGTTTTAAACCAATGTTTATTTAAAAGTTAGTAACAGTGAAGCCAAGGTATTTAAATATAAAAACGTTATCTGGCTCGTGCAAAGGGGGTAAGCTGTATAATTGGGCCCCTCGTGGTCCTCATTAGCAGATTCATTTGTTCTTTGTTGAAGCTCTTGTTAAGGTAGGATCACAACAAGAAAGGACAGGTACAGTGGAATAAAATCGTCGTAAATTGTGTTTGTGTTTACTGTAGAATTAAAATAGTGCTTAGCTTTCGGCAGGTTGAAGAAGAAGCAAAGGTATGAAGCTAAACAGCCTAATATGAAAAATTTAAAATTTAAATATTTTTGAATTTAGAACACAAATAAATGTTAATTTGTTCATAAAAGTAAATATTTGTTTTAAATAATCATGTTTGTCTGTGTTATTCTATTTATTAACACAATTGACTTACTCAAAAAATATTAACGCCGTAGCGACGCATATCTCTTTACCAAGATTTAAAAAAAAACAATCACAGCCGACTATAGTCATTGAACTCATTTGGACTTAGTATAAGTATAGTTATCTGTGGATTTTTTTATTTCCGCACGTGTGCGGAAAAATATTATAAATACACGCGTGTGATATACATTACATGTTGAACCTAATCGTAGTGCAATAAGAACCAGTTTTCGAGAAAGTGTATTGAAAAATAATATCTGGCTGGTCTTTAGAGGTATGAAGAACAGGGTGCAAAGTTCTTTATCATCCATAGAAACGGGAAGAGCCTCTGTATCGACGGATATTGTGTCTGGGGCTGCTGCCCGAACACCATGTCAGTTTTGTTCGTATGTGGTTTGCAAAGATCCCTTGAGTCTTCAGTGTTTTTGTAGATTATTTGTCTTCGTGTTGTAAGACTGAATAAAAGGTGATTGGTAGCACTATATTTTTACCAGCATTTTAATTGTTAGATGCTAAGAATTGGACCGATAGCTATTAAAAATATGAAATCCATGTTACACGCTCATAAATGACCAGGTTTTATTTAAAAACAATCTTCATCATCTACCTAGCCTTTTCCCAACTATGTTGGGGTCGGCTTCCGCATGCAGCTGAATACCAGTATTTTACATGGAGCGACTGCCTATCTGACCTCCAAAACCCAGTTAGCAGGGGTAATACGATACCCCTTGGTAAAACTGGTTGTCAGACTTTTTGGGCCACTGACTACCTGTAACGTTTGTCAAAGATCTACAAATGACGGCCGGGACCAACGGCTTAACGTGCTTTTCGAGGCACGGAGGAAACTCGGTATGTAATGGGTGGTCACCCATTCACAGACCAACCTAGGCAAGCACGGCTTAACCTAAAGATCGACACGAGCGGCTGTTATTATTTAGCCACGAACTCCTCTCAAAAGCAATCTTAAACATACCAAATGATTTGAGTTTTTGAAAAAGGTTTTAACATAAATTCTGTCGCGACAGAGGGTGTGCCCTAACCTTAACCCAGTATGCGTTTAATATGCATTGCTTTGCATCGTCTGAGCGTCCCAGCGTTTATAGTGGAATATATTAAAAGTGTTCTGTAAGTTAAACAACTAACATAGTTAAGATTGCAATTAACTTGGTCGAGGGTAGTCGAATTTTTTGTTAAAAATTTAATTTTTGGCAGAAACTTGTGTGTTCGGCGTGCTGGGCGGTGAAGATAATTTTTAAGCTGTTTGTTTTGAAGGTCAATTTGAAATGTGATGCTGTTATTTACAAAGCTAGGGATGCACCAGTCTGATAATTATTGAAGATTTCACACCAGGGAATTGGGTTCATGCCAAACCAGAATTAGAAAAATATGATGTCTTCCTAATTACCTAAGATTTACCTATTTTAAAAGTTTTTGAAGTATTTTAACCACCACCACGGACACAAATCAAACTAATGCAGAAGAAAAACTTATTCTAAAAGTCGGCAATGTGGCAAATGGCTGTCAAGACTTCGCTGATTTGATAAATTCATATAAAGTACTAAGGTCTATAAGACCAGGTGCCCCGTATTAGATATTAGATCAAAAGAACTGGAAGTCATGGGGAGAGACCTTTTCCCAACAGTGGGTGTGTTGCTGTCTGTGAACAGTAACTTAGGTCTATACTTGTTACTATGAGCTGAATCCAGAAAACTGATAATTGTAATAAAGTACTAAAGAAATAAATCTTTTGTCGTTATTCAATCCAATATCGACAAAAAAACATTTGGCTTCCTTCCAATAAAAACCTCAAACACCAATTCCTTACAAAAACATTATTTTCCGAAAAATCTTAAACAAAACATTTTCTCTTTATTATAAAGTAGCCTATTTATCTTGAAGGCGAACCATTGAGCAAATGTATTAAAAATAAAGACAAAAGGCAATGAAAAAATGAAGGCACTTGTTAGAGTGTAGAGAACGGAATATTTTCTTAAAACCGTAACAAAGAAACGCCAGTTAATTACCCCTCTTTGTTTTTGTACAATTGTTTGGACGGTAACGCGGTAAATAGTTGATATTGATACAGGAACAAGAGGTGCTGTTACCAACGGACCTGGGAATCTTCTCTCACATGTTTTGTTTTGAATGTTTGTAATTTTTTATATCAGAGTGACAATGATTCTATGACGTGTCATACAAAAGAGAGATTCAGTTTGAAATCATTGCTAGCCGTAAAACATAGAAGTGGTAGACAGATATACTAAGTGTGCGAAAAAACAGAACGTGACTATTCAAGTATCCTGCTGGGTGCTCAAAAAGCACGATCAACGTTTAGAGGGCATGATTTCAAGATAAAATACGCAATTAGGAGTGTTTTTGCGTACATCTAGGACAGTTTAACGAATTAATTTGATTTGATTTTCAGACGATACCACTCGTGCGCACGGGCGAAAAATTCGTAGCGGTGCGCCACGCGAAGAAGCGGTAAGCGCCGTCCGACGTCCGTGCGGTCAAGCGGTGTACTGTACGTGTGTTGAGCGCAAGCCACACAGAAAAGACGTAAGACGCGGGCGGGGCGCAGACATACCTATGTCTCTTCCGCGTCCCTTTCATACAAAATGTATAGAAGCGTCGTGTCCGCGCCCTGTCTTTTCTATGTTTTGCGTCAGTCAGACATATGTGCTGCATTCTGCATTTAACGTGTTGCGCTGACCCCACGTAACATGGGACAAGGGCAGGAAGATGATGATGAGGTGGTGTTGCATTCTGTATACAGGCTTGGATCCAGTTTATATGAAATTAAAACTCAATATTTACAAACTACAAATCTACAATAGTAATAAAAATATGTACAAATATCAAAAGGGATTCAGGGCGTCAAAAAATTTGCCCACATCGCTGTCAACAGGTAATTTGTAATTTTGTTCATAATTTTATGTAACGAACAATAAAATCTTGTTTATTAGGAGAATCGGACGGTAAAATATTCTTGTCTTGCCATAACGTGAACTCGAACGATAATGAATTCGTATCAATTAATCTCACCGTCCAACACGGAACCTCTTAGCGATTGGCTCGTTGTCTGGGTTTGATGATTTATATCCAATACGGAACCCTATTACAAGGAACCCTGTTACCGTTTCAATATGGAAATTGTATAATTTGTCAAGTTTATCGCTATTTAACCAAAGTCTACTTGGGTATTGAAATGGCGCTTGGGAGTGGGTCTTATTGATTATTTCGGGAATGTAGTACGTGCAAGACTTTCCTCTAAAACAACCTTAAAAGAAGAATGATAGCTGTCCAGAAGAATATTGTGGGAAATGCTTCTGACTTTTCACTAGACACTAGACTGTTTCATCTAATGATAAGCCGTGCGCGTGATCATAATATAACTAATATAACAAACAGATCTTCGCAGACGAGCTGGCTAAGTTTACAAAAGGTATAAAATAAACTAAGAACACTGTTTTGATGGAGGACTTTAAAAAAATAACTCCAAAGAATTCTTAGCTAAAGGCACTGTGATCTTTGTTTTATTACAAACTAGCTGTTGCCCGCGACTTCGTTCGCGTGGAAATTTTGGTATGTATGTGTAAGACTGCCTCGAGTGGTCGCAAGCGTGACTACTAAGTATGAGGTCCTGGGATCGATTCCCGGGTCGGACAAAGTGTTAAAAAAAAGAATGTTTATTTCAATTAGATACATAAAGTTATGACACACATGATTTGGAGATCACCTTTTAAGCAAGGAGATGCTTGGGTTGGGGGCGTCCATTAATTACGTGAGGCAATTTTGGCGATTTTTCAACCCCCCCCCTCTCCCCTTGGTGAGATGTCGTGAGATTTTGCTTTTAATTTACAACATTAAGAGACTTTTTGCGAGAGCCCTTAGACCTCCTTAATCCAGCCCTGCCGCAAAATCCGTTCTTATCAGACTTTTACTGACTATTTATTACCTCCCTGCCAAATTTCAAGTTTGTAGCACAAAAAATGAAGGACTTTGATACAAACTTGCGAGAGCCCTTAGACCCCCTTAATCCGGCCCTGTCGCAAAATCCATTCTTAGCGGACGTCTACTAACTATAAACTACCTCCCTGCCTAATTTCATCTTTTTACGTCAATCGGTTTCGATATTTCGTGATGAGTGAGTGACCTTTCGCTTTTATATATTTTTGCTTTTATTTTTTTAATATTTTGCTCTGAAGTTAAAATGCTAGTGCAGCCACATCTAAACGTTAAAAACGTGCCGCGAGTGAAACAGTTATAATCTCAGTTATTAGTTATTTTCGTTATTTCTCTTCACTCCACAATTGTAAATAAAGCCTGCTTATTATAGAAAAAATGCCTAAAAAACCCCCCCCCCTCCAACTGTTCACCGAATGAAAAATATGTTGAATATACATAAAAAAAACTAAAGTCATCACCAATAGCGTAAAAAGTAGGGTTGAGGTAGATGGGCAAGAAATTCACTATAAAGTCGATGAGTACATTTGAGTTTGAGAGTTGCCGAGTCGAGAACGCCTGGAAGAGCTACTGGTCCATGAAGTCGCTGATGAAGGGTGACCTACCTTTATCCCTGAAGCACAATCTCATCGACATGTGCATTCTGCCCATCCTAACCGGTCAGGGACCAAGTTTGAGCACCGTAATGCTCAAACTTGGTCCCTGACCGAGTCGCAAAAGTCCAAACTCAAGGTTGGCCAAAGGGCGATGGAACGTAGCGTATTGGGTATTAAGCTCAGCGACAGAATTCGCAATACCACAATACGCTCAAAAACTGTAATCGCTGATGTGGGCGATAAGATTGCTAGTTTGGAGTGGGATTGGGCGGGCCACGTCTGTAGAATGAATCAGGACCGGTGGGCCAGAGTCGTCTCGCAGTGGGTGCCAGAAGACGGGCGTCGTCGCCGAGGGGGGTCTAGAAAACGCTGGTGTACGACTTAGAAGCGGTTGTGACAGATTGGACGAAGAAAACCGCACGGAGAGAAGAATGGAAGGCAATGGGGGAGGTTTTTGCCCAGCAGTGGGACAATAAAGGCTAAAAAAAAGATTACATAAAAATTATAACGAATGGGTTGCCTAATCATTAAGTCAAGAATATTTAAAACTGCGATAGACGCTAGGCTTGACCGCTTTTACTTAGACAACGTTATACTTTCCAATCACATTTAAGTGTAAACTTGTCGACCTGTGTAGCCTGCCTAACCTAACCTATGGTACCCAGACATGATCTTTGACGGAGGCAAAAAACTCCAAACTCAAGGTTTGCCAAAGAGCGATGGATTTTAAACATCAAAATCACCGATTGAATACGCAACACCAAAATGCGCTCCAAGACAGGCATCGCCGATGTTGGCGATAAGTGTAAGAGGTTCAAATGGGACTGAGCGGGTCACATTTCCAGAATGGGTCAGGACAGATGGGCCAGAATGGTCATACGTAGGTACCTGAAGATTGTCATCGTCACCGAGGCAGACCCAACAAACGCTGATGTGACGATTTGGACTCGTTCCTGACCGATTGGCCAGGGAAGGCAAAACACCGGGAGAGTTGGAAAGGAAATGGGGAAAGCCTTTGTCCAGCAGTGGGACAGAATAGGCTAATTAAAAAAACAAAACGTTATATCATCGTGTTTGTTATAAAATTACCTATCTGTTTTTTAATACATATTTTAATGAGAAAACAGATGAGTGTATATAGTACCTAGTAGTACACCCACATTTTGTCAGTTATGTTTAACTCCCATGAAATATTTAGCGAGCCTATTGCCATTTTGTATAAAGAACAGGTTGTAAGGTTCTTCATCCCCCATACAAAAGGGAGGATAGTCCGACCAGACGGGTGTAATGTCTGGTGGGCTATAACTGCCCAACAATTGTTGTCGGGTACTTCTATATAGTCTTAAGTCGCGGATAACTTTATTTGGGCGATTTATTTGACCCAGGTAGAATTTAGACGTTTTTCGATGTTTAGTTCATTACCTGCGTCATAGATGGCGCTGTAGTACTTTTTGATATGTCGCTGTAGTACTTTTTATAGTGCCGATACACCATCAACCGGGCACAAAACCAGACTTCGTAGTTGCTACTGAGAATTTGCTGGTGGAAAAACTCAATAACGCATTGCCCGACCGGGAATCTAACCCAGGACCTCATGCTCGCTTCCGAACACTATACCAATCTATAAAAGAACAATAAAATTCCAAAATAAAATTCCAAACTGCGATTGATTATTGATATTTTGCAAATCGAGAAGGAAACAGACTTCTAGTAAAGCAAGAACTGCCGTTATCCCAATTTTTTCGGGGTCGGCGCAGCATGTCATCTTCTTCCATACTTCTCTATTACTTTTTGGAGAAACGTTTGAAGAAAAAAGGAGAAAAACGGAAATGCAAACGATGTCAATACAAAAAAAAAAATGGAAATCTAAAAGCATCAAAAAAATATTCAAACAAATTACAAAAAAGTGAAAGTAATAGTGGGGTTTGAACTTGCGACCAGTAGCTTACAGAACGTTCAAGAACCCGCTAGGCTGTTTTATCTGTTGACATAAGCTTTAAATAGCCATTCTGGTGCTTGTCATGACTGAAACGTCAAACAAATGAAGGATACTGACATAATGCATTATTGCTCACCCCCTTAAGCGAGTAGCGTGATAATATATAGCCTAACATGTGAAGAATCCTGTAAGGAATATTTGTGCAAAATTTGAACAGGATCTATGCAGTAGTTTTTGAGCCAAGTCGGAACATAAAATTGGATTTTTACGATTTTATTATATGTATATAGATATAGACTACGGTTCTTATGAACGGTTAAAATTTACTATTGTTTTGAGTTTGAGTTCTGTAGACAGTTTTGCAAAAGGGGGGTCTAAATTATCATTAGGGGGACATTTGCTTTTATTACATGGACATAAAGATATTTGACTGCCTCGTTGGTCTAGTGGTCACAAGCCTGACTGCTGACCAAGGGGTTCGATTCCCGGATCGGGCAAAGTGTTATTTGGTTTTTCCATCAGAAATTTCTCAGTAGCAGTGCAAATTTCGCAATCAAAATTTCGTTTGCTGTAAGAAAACCCAATTCTGGGTTAAGCTCGCCATTGTACATAAGCTATATTATTGCAATTTATATGTGTATTTTTTTGTTATTTTGTGTGCAATAAAGAATAAGATAAGATAGCAGTACTGAGCCACGGAGTCTGAATCTGTGCCCAGTTGGAGGCAATAGGCTCGCCCCCTATTACATGGGACTTTAACATAACTGGCAAAATGGGGGTGTACCAACTGTGAGGTGCACCTTTGCCTAACCCTACGGGGATTACAGGCGTGATGTTATGTTATTTTTTGTGTTTTTAAAGATATTTTTGATCGATGGTTTTGTTCTAGGTACCCGTGTTTCACAGTTTAAAAAAATACTTAAGTAAATATTCGTTTTATGGAGAGTTGTGCATAATTATGTAATCTGTCTAGAATTTCGGAACATCCATCATAGACTCTCAGAGAGAGCCACAAAGGCATCCTTTTTTTCTAGCTAACTAATTTAATAACTGCAAATTATCATCTGCCTAGCCTTTTCCCAACTATGTTAGGGTTGGCTTCCAGTCTAACTGGATGCAGCTGAATACCAGTATATTACATGGAGCGACTGCTAGCCTGACCTGCATAACCCAGTTTGTGCTGGGTAATGCGATACCCCTTGGTAAGACTGGTTGACAGATGTTCGGGCCACCGACTACCTGTAACGACTGTCAAAGATCTACGATAGACAGCCGGGATCAACGGCTTAACGTGCTTTCCGAGACACGGAGGAAATAACTGCAAATGACATCGACTATTTGTCTCCTCCATGCCTCGGAAAGCATGTTAAGCCGTTGGTCCCGGCTGTCTTTTGAAGATCTTCGACACTCGTTACACGTAGTCAGTGGCCCAAAAAGTCTGATAACCAGTCAACCAAGGGGTATCGCATTACCTAGTACTAACTGGGTTGTGGAGGTCAGATAGGCAGTCGCTCCATGTAACAACTAGTATTCAGCTGCATCCGGTTAGACTGGAAGCCGACCCTAACATAAAAGGCTAAGCAGATGATGACATCGCCTATTCCACAGTCTACCTACCTTGCTGTTTCACAATACTTATCAATACATACCAATATCCTTTATGTAAAGTTGGTCATACAACACAAAACGCAATCAACACCGCTGTCCATACTATCTTGGGTAATTTAACTTCGCCCAGGTTTCAAGCGTCAAGCTTGTTTTGTCCTTCGTCCAACTTGGGTGAGCTGATAAGCAGTCGACGCTTTGGTTAATCTCCATCTAGGATAGTGTTGAAACCACGGACATAGATATACCTAGATAACGCAATTATCACCATCTGTGTGAAAACCAAGCGTGATATTTTGACTGCCTACTATGACGTCATAAGCACTATTTAGTTACTACGGGGTGTAAAAAGACTCTTCACGAAGCCGTCAACCAAGCATTCTGTACATCAAACTAAGTAACCTTACGCAAAAATTTTTGCTGGGAAACGATTTTTTTTTTGGGGTGAAAAATCACGTTTTACGGTAAAACTCAAAACAACGCACTCAAAACATTGTACTGATGGGTGGATTGAATAGTACGGGGGTCGTGGAGGTGTTTAAAGTAAAGTTACAATATTAAAACCTTTTATTTAAAAAAAAAGTTGTGAAAAAGTTGGAACTTTGACCCCCAATATCTCCGTAACTAGAAGGTTCCCAGGTATGGTCTAGAACAAAAAAAATATCGCCATGACGGGGAGACTAAGTGATTTATAAGCAGGCGGGGCCCATTCCATTTTCATAATTTATGTTCAAATGGGCCCCGCTTGCTTCCAACTTTTGTTTAATTTAAAATGTGCTTGTTTTACGCTTTTCAGTTTTTTCGGTCGGGTTTTTAGTTTTTTCAAATACTTTTTTGTTCTTTAAATGTCTAGAATTAAGTTCTTGAATTGGAACGTGTTGTTTTAAACAAATTAGCTTACTGCGACAAAAGTCACGTTAGGCTTAAAATGCTTAAGCCAGGCACGCGAAGTAGGTGCTCCTACGTTATCTAGGTGTTTCGATATCTGTGGTTGAAACTGTAAATTATTGTCTCTGAAGATTAGATGGGGTTGTTTGTTCAATAACCGTTGCTAGTAGTAACTGAAAATAATTTAAATTAACACTGCTTAGACGATACACGACGCGGTCGACCTCGTAGGAGAAGGCGGGACGAGATGAACAGAACCAACGACCAGTGGTCGACATTGGCCCTGAATCGAAAGATTTGGAGGTAATGGGGGGATGCCTTTGCCCAGCAGTGGGATGACATAGGCTAACAATAACAGAAACTGTTTTCTTGGATTACTGATGATAACTCCTTTGAATACTCTTTTTCCTTGTGGCATGGTTTTTGCAAGTATCGTTAGACTCTGAAAACTTTTTTTCTGAATTAGTTTCTTGAAATAAAAACATTGACACAGAACCCAATGGCGAGCTTAACCCAATTCTGGGTTAAGCTCGCCATTGTACATAAGCTATGTTATTGCAATTTGTATGATGTATATTTTTGTTGTTTTGTGTGCAATAAAGAATAAGAATAAGAACCCTTAGCTCCAGTCAAGATTGCAATAATAAGTAGGTACCTACTAGTAGGTAAGATACTTACCGTGATATTTTGTAAAAATGTACGATAAACGAATTGCTAAATCTAGTTAGTTCTAACTAAAAACTTAAAATGTTAAAATATCTATATTTTGCGATTTTAATTCTTTCTTTCATAATTATTATAACTGTTAAACATAACATAACATCACGCCTGTTATCCCCAAGGGTAAGCAGAGGTGTACCCAATTATGATAATACCTCCACCTACATTTCGCCAGTTATGTTTTTCATCATCTTCCTGCCCTTGTCCTATGTTACTTGGGGTCGGCGCAACACGTTTTTTTCTTCCATTCTCCCCTGTTAACCGCCACGCCACGCCATTTACTCCTTTTTCTTTCATATCATTCCTCACACAATCCATCCATCGTTTCTTTGGTCTTCCTTCGCCAGTTATGTTTTAAACTGTTAAATCGAGTCTAAACCTAAACCTAAAACACAACCAAAACTAAAGTTATCCTCATATTAAGTTAACTAGTTCGCTTACTCAGACCGTTGGGCAACACGGAAGTAAATGGACTATAATAACTTTGAATATTTTCATGATTGTTATGTGGGTAACCGGCTGACTTTTATATCTCGGTAACACGTGAAAAAAAGAAAAAGTATTTTGAACTTTAGCTTTTATGAAATCACGTCTGTTCAAACGTGCTTTCATTTTTGGCCGGTTTTACTGTTTTTGGTAAGTTCAGATTTATTTATCTGAGATAAACTAGGTAGTGCCCGCCTGTCTTTCATATTCATAGAAATCCATCCGCCGTTAAAAAGTAACAGACAGACACGGGTACTTTTCTATCTGTACAAATAAATAAAATTAAAGTGTCTATTTGTAATTTTAGAGAAACAGTTTTTTACTGAACGCGTCGTTTATAGTGTACAGCTCCACACGTGACGATATCGCGCGAGTTCACCCAGAAGTAGCGTGACGGATGTGCCATTCTCGCCAAAGTCGCCGCGACCGTTTGTTCGGATATGAAAGTATTTAAGATCCCACTAAAAAAGATGGACAAATTTTAACACAGCATTCAGTACGTCTAACGGAATTGGATATCCAAGCAAAAAAAAACAATGATTAAAGTGATTTTATTTGACCTTAAATAATAATAACCGGCACTCTAGAATAAACACATCCATTCTGTGTAGGTACTTGCACTCTCACCCCGCCGCGCGCGATCTCGTGAGTAGATAACCACTCAGTTCTGTTAATATCATACTGTATCTAACCGTAGTAACTTTCAATAGCTGATTTTTTTCTCGTAAGTTTATAATTTTTTTTTTACATTGTCTTTATTTTGGTGGTCTGAAGTTTTTCCATCTATTTTAATGGGACGTTATATTATGAGCTAGGTACTTAAAAAAATAAACACCTTTTTTAATTTTCGTCTCCGAATCGAAAAAATACACGCGGATGAAGGTCGCGGGGTACGTACAGCTAGTTTATAATAACAATTTGTAAACCTTCTATGAATTAACTTCAGATTGCTTTTATTTTTGTTTTAAAATGTCCTGAATGCCGGGTGTCGAATGAGCACCTACATCCATCCCTCACTCAAATAGCAAAACAAAAACCCACTATCACTCACCCAACCTATTAACCCAATATTTTCTTTATCAACCCTCAACCCTATCTTCCCTATCCAACCCAAGATACCTATTCTATAAACAAAGACGCCCTTTTTTGGGTTCCGTAGCCGAATGGCAAAAAATGGAACCCTTAAAGATTCGTCAAGTCTATCTCTCCGTCCATATGTCACAGCCATTTTATTTCGAAACTACACAGCTGAAACTTGGTAGGTAGATGTATTCTGTGAACCTTTACGATTTGTATAAAATTAAAAAAAAAATATATATATTAATTATTTGATGATTTCCCACCCGAAAAAAAAAACTGAAAAAATTTAGGATTGTCGAACGTTTTCATTAAAATACTATGAAATATAAATTTAGTTTTGCTGTTGAAAGTAATACAATACAACATAATGAATGAGCCTTCAAAATATTTTTATTATATTGTTTGGTGCTACGGAACCCTGTGTGCGTGGGAGTACGACTCGCACTTGGCCTGTTTTTATAGAATACAGTAGCAATCTAGCCCACCTACTTGAATCCCTCATTTGACGTCATTTCCTCTCCCCCCTCCCCCCGGTAGCGTGTTCAGAATGAATAAAACATGATGTCGCATGGGATGAGACTAACAAATGATATTCCGATACGGCTGTAAGGATTGGTGTTTATTTGAAAGATTGTTGTATGGGATTGAATGAGTGGCAGATGGTTTGAGTAAGTTTTAGGTTTCTTTAGATATGTATTCTGGGTCCTTTCAGATTATTTTGAGTACTTAAAATACGAGGACAAAAAGTAGTACAGTGCCATCTATGAAACAAATGAAGAACTAACATCGTAATTCTAAGTCGTGATATTAAAGTTGTATATATTGTTGTATATATATATATGTTAGTTTTTCATTTGGAAGTAGGACTATAATTATAGAAAAAACCGACAGCAACTTTACTGTCGGGCAGTAGCCCACCAGATACAACATCCGTCTGGTCGGAAGATCTTCCCTTTTCTATGGGAGATGAAGAATTTAACACACTGTTCTTCATATCCCTATTATAAACTAACTAGGTAAGCGATAAAAGAATAATTAATGGTAAAGGTTGCTAAAACCACAGTAGGAGTAGGTTGGTAGTGGCTTCTTGCCATACTCTACTTTCAGATCAATCAATAGACTTTAAATAACTATTCAAGTAAGATCATTATAATTTACTATAGCGAATAAAAGAAAAAAATGTGTTGCGCCGACCCCAGGTAAAATGGGGCAAGCGCAGGAAGATGATGATGATTATAATTTATTATAGGAAAATAATAAATTTAAGAGTACCTCATTATCATCTACTTACAAGGCAGAGGAATTTTTGATATTTTGTATGCCTTTTGGCGGGACACAGCTCGGATCTTATTCATTATTTAAACATCTTCTGCAGCTTCCCTGTGTTAACGAAATAAGTGAATTTGAATTTGCCAGATCTATAATTATTGTAGTTATTGTTTCTAGCACAAAAATGATCCTCACCACTTGTATAGACATTTACTTTATTTACCTGGTACTTCATAAACTGATGTGAAAGGGTGGGCTATTTATCACCTAACATAAACATAATTTTCATTTTCATTCATTATGATAACATAAAATAAACATATTATCATCACGCCTTGTAACGCCCCGAAGGGTTGGGCAGAGGTGTACCTAACAACACCCACATTTCTCCAGTTATATTTATGTCCTATGTAATAGTGGGCGAGCCTATAGCATAACAGGCACAAAACCAGACTCCGTGGCTGCTACTGAGAAATTCCTGATGGAATAACCCAATAACACTTTGAACGACCCGGGAATGGAATCTAGGACCTCATGCTCAGCAGCCACTCACATCATTCACACAGCACTTAAAAATATCACCCCGTTTCACCTCCGAATCGAAAAGCTAGAATGCTATTACTCACTAATTGCATCGTGTACGTTACCCGACCAAGTTGGATAGTGGATAATTATTTAAAACTTATACAATTACCCCCGAGTTCCCCCGGGAAATTACACTTGGCAACAATGATTAACATTGCCTCACTTTGGGTAACATACTGGTAGACAGTAATACGGGTTAACATTTTGACTGGCGATTTTAGTTGTCGTATGTAGAATTCGACATTTGGGTATGTTATGTAGAGATACAAGAGCTGTGGCTAAATAATAACAGCCACACGGGTTGATCTTCAAGGTTAAGCTGTGCATGCCAAGGTCAGTCCGTGGATGTGTGTATCAATTAGATACCGAGTTTCCTCCGTGCCTCGGAAAGCACGCTAAGCCGTTGGTCCCGGGTGTCATTTGTAGATCTTTGACAGGAGTCGCCCAAAAAGTCTGACAACCAGTCTTACCAAGGGGTATCGTATTACCCAGTACTAACTGGGTTTTTGAGTTCAGATAGGCAGTCGCTCCATGTAAAATACTGGTATTCAACTGCATCCGGTTAGACTGGAAGCCGACCCCAATATAGTTGGGAAAAGGCTAGGCAGATGATGATGATGTAGCAAATAATCTCGATGACAGAACGTTTTACTCCACGTCGTCTGATAGTTCTCCATAACAAACAAAACTGATACCGCTGTGTGACGAAACGACAGTTAAACTTATATAAACTTCACTTTAACTGTAGATACCGGTTTTATGACGTCACATGTAGGTAATTATCTACCAAACTGTGTCGTTAGTGGATCGATAATGATTTGTGATTGTAAGCGTTTTCATGACACGTTACGTTAGTGGAGTATTTGTTTGTTTCTGAATATAAACGTTTATAATAACTTGATGCATACCTGTTACAAATAAAATATCTCGAGCTGATATTGTTTAAAAGTAATCTGAGAATTACCATAGCATAATGTCTTTGAAAATACAGTAAATATTCATAGAGCTCTTACGAAAAACTTTGCAATGATTGGCTTTGAATAGAGTTTTGTTGTTGAATGAAATGTATTTATAATGATACATTGGGTGCTATTACTCAAGAAGATCTTCCTCTGATAGGTAAGTAACGTAACTATAAAACAAAGAACATAATATTGGGATGAATGAAAGGCTTATGCAGTAGAGATGAGTCCTAGAGGCACGTGTGGTGTTACAATAATGGATAGAATAAGAAATGGGCACATAAGAGGAAGTCTGAAGATGCACTGTTGATAAGAAAGGTTGTCATAGAATTGGCAATGGGTGTGATGTGGAGGAATAAGAAAAATGTCTTTGGAAAGTTTAGAGTTTGAAACTAAAACATTAGGGGAGAAAGATGGACTTGGGGTAAATGATATGGCCAGAAAGGGGGTGACTATTGAAATACATAAATACTACAGACAAAAAAGACATACTACACTGACGTGTAAGAGAATGATGATTATTTATCTTTGAACCACTTTACCACGACAAAGCTAATATCACCACCCACTTATCATACAAACAACATGAACCTAAATCAAGTGAGGACATTCCCTAACTCCGTCTAATATTATCTTTAGTTATGAAGGTCGTAAGGCTCGTAAGCTAGTCCAACAAGCTGTTGTCCTAATTTATACCTTAATGTTATTGATGTAGGGAAGTTTCAATTAGTTGGAGCGGGTGCTGGGGTTTCTGGTCACGTGGTAACTATGTGGGAAATGTAGAAGACGGAGTGAGTGATATATCATTGCGGTTGTATTCCCAAAAAGGGGTATGCAGAATATTCTCTCTTCCGAAGACGAACGCAAACGTTGAGCTGCTTGAGTTATAAGATGAGCTACACGATAACTAACTAATGTTTGCACTGACTGGACAGGTCCACTGAAATTTGTGAGGTTCTTGCTTCAAAATACCATCTCAGACATTACGTTCTCATGTGAGTTGACCAAGATTATGTCTGAACCTTAAAAGAGACTATGACCTCTGAGTTTCTTTTCGGCTGTTTCTTCTCAGAGTAGTCACTGACAAAACACCGGCCCCATCTAGTTTTTTTTAAAGTTGACGTGTTATTTAAGTGTTTGTAAAAACCTATTTGCAAAATTAACATCATTTATCATTTAACCGCAAACAGCAGCGGTAACGCCGCCCAATAGCTGTCATACAACGCAAATAAACAACTCGTTTCTCTGTCATCATCATCTGCCTTGCCTTTTCCCAACTATGTTGGGGTCGGCTTCCAGTCTAACCGGACGCAGCTGAATACCAGTATTTTACATGGAGCCACTGTATTATGAATACACACTTACATAGCACATTTTTTTGAAATTTTGTGCCTGATTATTAAAAAAATATTCCTATTCTTTATTTATGAGATATAAACACAAAATTACAATATAAAAATATAGGTACCTAAGAAAAGAAATAAGTCTCTTCCAAGAAAATGGTTTTCTTCATCGTTGAAAGAAAATTCAATAAAGCAAAATTAACTTCGTAATTATGAAGTTGAATCCAAGAGTATCAATTTCTTACAAACTCGAACAAATCTTTGAGTAAATGCTAGTTATATAAATAAAATTATCTGAATCTTATTTCAAAAGGATTACATTTTTAAAATCAAAGATGGCTGCCTTAATGAATACTTTGATGTACTGTTGAATTTTTAGCGTTCCATATTCATGAAAAACTGGAACGAAGTTGCACTTAGTTTTTCGTGGAAAATTCATTTTTTATTTGTTCTGCAGCGAAAATGCAAGTTGTGGTTTCGAACGAGTATAATTAATTACTTTTACATTCTTTGCTTTACATTTTCTAAAATTTTCTTAAAAACATCGTCAATTTTCACTTGAAATTGACGCACTGCGGTGCATCTTCCCGTACCTATAAATAAAAAAGAGACATTTGCTGTGTTTAACTTTTCTCTATTTTATGCCCATTTTTACTTACCTTCATTATTTTTTCTAGCCAGGGAAAACACTAGGAATTACTAGGAAGTGATGAAGGATCGGCCTTTTGGCCTAACGTCTTCTGTCATTTTAACTCAAATTGAAAAGTGTTAATTATAAGCCTAATTTAGTAAATGACTTTTAATTTTGATTTTTATCATTCGATTTTCTGTCTTTTACACACACAGGTAAAACTAAACTAAAATAACACAGTCCTTACACGCCTATAAGTTCTCAAACACATCGAATCCACAGGCGTTCTATTACCTATTCAGGGCTTAGTCTGATACGAACGCAATTTGACCAGACTCATCTATAATGCACGACGCTATTTTCACTCCAGTCGCATTTGTGTGAAACAGGTACCTGAAAACGTTCGTATATGTGTCACAAGTTCTTAGACGTTTCTTGTCTGGTTATATGGTATAGGAGCTCGCGGCTACACAATAACAACCGCACAGGTTGATCTTACCCGAACCAGTATACAACTTTACCGAATTCATCGCAACGAAATTGGATGACAAAAAGAAATGCTTGACAATTTTCCTAGACCTTGCAAAGGCCTTTGACACAGTCTCTTCTGATTAAATTTTAGCAAAGCTAGAAAACATGGGTATAAGAGGATTGGAACTGCTCCTTTTTAAAGACTACCTTAAACATTGCACGCAAAGGGTAAGGATAGGCGATACTGTAAGCGGGGAGAGCTCGGTGATCTTCGGAGTCCCTAAAGGCAGTATATTGGGCCTTTTATGAACTTTAGGACGTAGTTCCGAACAAAAATACCTTAAAAAATACTTCTGATGTAAGTCTGTCTGATCCATAACAGTGGACTCTAATGCTAACTAACTATAGATATGATTATGAAAACAACTGCAATGATACTGCCTCATTGGTCGAGTGGTCGGAAGCGCGACTGCTGAGCATGAGGTCCTAGGTTCGATTCCCGGGTCTGGCAAAGTGTTATTGGGTTTTTCAATCAGGAATTTCTCAGTAGCAACCACGGAGTCGGGATTTGTGCCCGGTTGATGGCAATAGGCTCGCCAATTCAAACATAACTGGCGAAATGTGGATGTATTGGGTACCTTTACCTAACCCTTCCGGGATTACAGTCGTGATGTTATGTTATGTTATGATAACAAGGTTTGGAAAATTGTGGTGACTAGCCAAATGTTTTTCATTAGGTCTACCGAGCTTTTTCAAAAAGTAATTTCACACATTCTTGTTCATTATCATTTCACTTGTTAACTTTTTCGTCATGCTATAATTAGGTAGTATACCCTACGCGATCTATAAAGGAGAACGCAGACTTTTCATGCATTATTAAGTTACGTAATCATTTTATAGCGCTATTGTTAACCAATGTCGGGAAAACGTGCGTAAACTGCTTTCATTATGAACTTAACTTTAACTGGGGTAATGGTTTCCTTTGATTATTACCCTGAACACGACACCGCCTCCGCGTATCCCCAAACATAAGGAAAACTTGGCCCAAAAAAAAGTAAAAGTACACTATTTTAAAATTGAGATTCAAGCTTAAAAGGAAAGTCTTTAATGGAATAAGGAAAAGGGAACTCAAAAATAAAAGATCTTTCCCAACTTTCAGCCGCCATTTTCCACCAATCACTTTGTCGCTGTAATTTGACAGAACGTTGACATAAAGACTTGAAAACTGTTTCGTATACAACCACATAGATATACTCAATTAAAATTCAAATGCATGTGGACATCGTTAGTGGAAGGGAGATGGAAGATCTGCGAAGTAGAATCGCACCCTTTAATTTGGTAATAGATCGAAACCCAACTCTATTGCCTAAAGTTTGGGTCTATTTTCGGGCGTGCTGATGAAAAGTTCAGTTCATTACAAAATGAAATGTAGGTATCGGCTGTAGGAGTAACGACGCATGCGCGAATCACACAGTCAGACGTTAGTGTGTAGATGACCGCGGTAAGAAGCGCACGCCAGCGCCGCCTGCCGGCCGCATAGGAAACTAAACATGAAATTCGAAATTAAAGTGAACATAACATTGTGACAGCTGAGTGATAGTGTGCTGTGGATTGCATTTGAATTTTTTTGAAGTGATTTTTTTTTTATAAATATATGAATTTTTAATGTGCGTTCGGCATTGCCGCATAGAGCCTACAGAGCCTTCTGAACACAGGTTCGTAAATTAAATTACTTTGTTGCGTGCTCAAACTCAGAAATTGTAATGTAATATTTTTAAGTAATACTTTGTTCCGACAGTCGAGCCACACTTTGCTGCCATATTTACTTCTAATAAAATTTTGTTAGGTTTTTGTCACGATACGGTAAAACGTACCTATATTTCTTTTTTTATTACAATTTCACTGTAGGTTGTAATAAAAAAGTTATTAATTGAGTCCATTGTAACTTTACGACTGAAGCTGGTTTTATTTATATTGCTTTTAGACTATTACAGAAAAAACGGAAGGTGATTAGTGCTGTAGACTAAAATAAATGTCTACCCGTTTTTGTGTTCTTTTCTCTTAAACAGTTGACCACTTTTTGATGAAGCAATTCACGAAAGGCATCTGTGTCGGTTATAAAATGTGACCGGCCAAGTGATGTTGATGGCTTAGAAATTGATATAATAAATTGCAAAAAGGTACGTTTGTGCGAATACATATTCATCTATTACTCATGAATTCTGTGTTTATTTTGGTAAATGACATCGTTTGTAAGATATATTTTTTCTGAAAATAAAATGATAATTATTCTTTTGGGCTAATCTTTAAACAAAAAGAATGTAATATTTCAACCGGTACCTACTACCTACGCTTGCTGTAAATTCGTTGGGAAAGACTTATGTTATTGTTCTATTAGATATAAAAAATGCGTTGGTTGTTCTAAATCTAGACCAACATTATCATGATGTTTTCTACCGTTATTATCTTACACCCACAACCTATATGGGGCTTGTAGGTAACTAGAAGATAAAATTCAACAGTAGTATTGGAAAAATAAAAATAATTTTGAAAATACTGAAAGGTGCATGGAAAGGTATTAAGAATCTTTTATTTAAAACAAATGTCAGTTAATATAGTATTTCAGTTGTCAATAGGCCATTATCATCTGTTCATCCGTCTTTGTGTGGTAATCGGTTATCGTGATACGGACCATGTGATGCGGAGGAACAATCAAAATGCGTGAGGAAAGTTTTGAGTATGACTGTGGATGGCTTTAAGAATAGAGGAAGATCAAAGAAGCGATGGATGAACTGTGTGGAGAATGATAAGTCTAGAAGAAGTGATTCGACTGAGATGAAGAGTGATAGAGAAGTATGGAAGAAAAAGATATGCTGCGCCGACCCTAAATAAATTAGGATAAGGGCAGGAGAATTATGATCCGCCTAGCCTTTTCCAAACTGTGTCGGGGCCAGCTTCCAGCCTAACCGGATGCAACGGAATATTTCATGGAGCGACTGCACACCTGACCTCCTAATAGAGTGATAGGTAAAACAATATAACTTGGCAAGACTGGTTGTCAGACTTTCGGGGTTCTAACTATCAATAACGATCTATTTAAGATCTACGAACGACAGCCGAGGACATTTGATCTCTCCTTTCATGCTGCGTCAACAGCTACATTACGTGCTTTCCGAAGCAAGAAGGATCTCGGTGTGCAAGGGATGGTCACCCATCCATGAACCTCGACAAGCGTTGCTTAACCATGAAGCCACCTACCCGGCTTTTATTATTTAGCCACGAGCTCATGCTCAATAAGCATCTTTACAATTAAGTGAAATAAACTAACTCATCATCTGCCTAGCCTTTTCACAAATATATTGGGTTCGGCTTCCACTTTTACCAGATTCAGTTGAATACCAGTATTGTACATGGAGCGACTGCCCATCTGATCTCCAAAACCCAGTTAGTACTGGGTAATACGATACCCCTTGGCAAGACTGGTTGTCAGACTTTTTGGGCCACTGACTACCTGTAACGACTATCAAAGATCTACAAATGACAACTGGGACCAACTGCTTAACGTGCTTTCCGAGGCACGGAGGAAAGTCGGTATGTAATGGATGGTCACCCATCCAAAGACCAACCTAGGCAAGCACGGCTTAACCTAAAGATCGACCCGAGCGGCTGTTATTATTTAGCAACGAGCTTATCTTATTATATTTTTCACTTATTTTATCATCATTCTATTTCTATCATTTGCATTTCTCTTGACCTGTATTTTGGAGATCAAGACTCATTTACAGCATACAGTTCAGTGATATAACTTTCCTCTTTGATTCTCTCTCTAACAACGAACAAAGCAACATCATCTTACTAGCTCACAATCTTCCTTCTCTGTTTCAAATTAGCCTTTAACCCTTTGACGCTTAAAACCAATTGGAAGATATTTTTAAATTCTTACTTGGATTTTAGTGATACTTTTGATGATTTTTAAGTATATGTAACAACAAAAACATCATACATTTATTATTTTATGTTTTATTGGCTGGGACAAATATGTCCCAATATGCGCTAAGGGTCACAGATTATACAGAATTTTCGATTTTCGCTATCAGGTTTTATAAGATAATTATCTAGTATTAGAAATGAAATAATAAAAGATCTTTGACATAAAATATATTTATAATGTCTTTACATATAAAAATCTGCTAAAAAAAATTTAACCGCTGTGAAACATGTGTATACCTCATGTTTCACAAATGTCATATAGACGATTTTCTTTATGTGCCTTAGCAAGCTGGAGGCACCTTTTTCGATTGCCTGCCTTCATCATTACGTGTGTCGGCAATGACGTCTTCTGGTTCATCTGGTTCATCATCATCAGCCTACATTAGTCCAGTGCTGGACATAGGCCTCAGTTTTCTCCTCAATTGCACGCCACTCAACTCGATTCTCAGCAACTCATATCCTGTTGCTATCAGCCACCTTTCGAAGATCGTCGCTCCACCGAGCTTGAGGGCGTCCCACCTTACGCTTGCAGATTCGCGGTGTCCACTCAAGAACATGTCTACCCTAGCAGCAGTCATCGGTTCTACGGCTAATATGGCCGGCCCATTGCCATTTCAGCTTACATAATCTGTGAGCTATTCCGGTTCTCTGTCAGATCACCTCGTTCCGGATGCGATCCCTCAGAAAGACTCCAAGCATAGCCCAGTTCCATAGCTAGCTGAGCGACCTTGAATTTATGGACCAGCCGTACCGTAAGTGTCCACGTCTCGGTCCCGTAAGTCATAACAGGCAAGACGCACTGGTTGAAGTCCTAAGTGTTTAGGCTCTGTGGAATACGCGACGAGAAGACCCGAATTCAGCTGGGCTTGGCAGCATTTGGTTTCCCATTTTCTTCTGTTAGTCTCCCTCTCAAAATCCGGTTCAGTTGACCAATAATTACGAAAATTAGGCAGATTATGATAACACATTGCGTAGTCCTTATAAATGCGGGTATTTCTCGTAACCAGTGGTAAACGAGAAGCCATTTTGTTATGCATATAACATGGATTCTGGCACAACTGTCTTCAAAAAGACCTTTGATGTTGGTGACGGCCTCAAAAACATCAATTGGATTCGGCAAAACACATTCTTCGAGTATGTTTCGCTTACCAAATTCATAAACGCTTGCTGAAAAGTTGTATGGCATGCAGGTATTTGTCCTCCATCGAAAAATCGGCACTGAGCTTAGTGGGGTAATGATGTAGGCAACTATGGTGATGATAATGAGATGGGAGCTAGATCTAGTGAGTGTGCAGGTTTGATTATAACTTCTAAAGCCCCTTCTGCCATATCTTGTTCAATAAAGACCTTGTTCTCTTCATCCAGAATCAAAGCATCTTCACAGTCCCTAGTATCGGCCATTAGATACTATTCTATCTCAGTAGACTGCAAAGAAAACACTCTTGTTCCTTTGGAAGCCTAAAACAATAAATAATAATAAGGATAAATTAGTCTAAATAGGTATAAAAACCGATAGAACACTAACAAGAAATCAGTGAATAACCGACCGATACCGCATATTGGGACGCCAGTGTCCCTTGTAGTTATTACGCATTATTATGACTTTATACTTACAATTTATTGTAAAAATGTATCAATTATACATATTTACTTACCATTGTAATAAATCACGTCACTGATAATATGTTGAAACATGGAAATTGCAAAAAAAATCGACTTTGAAAAAGTGAACCACAAACTTACACTTTACTGCGGATTTTTTCTTTTTTTTTTGACCCCCTCTCCCATTTCTGACCCCCAACATTGTAAAAAAATAAAGATGCGTTCAAAAGCAAACGATCCAGATAGAAAAACACGGTCTACATCATTAAAATTTAAACAAAAAACAATAATTTAGTGTGGGGACACCCGTGTCCCATTTACGTCAAAGGGTTAAAAGCCTTTGTGTTGCTTTTACGGCTGCTTTCATGATGCCATCAGTACTAGGTCTAGACTCAAATGGGCTCCCTGGGAGTAAAGACGGACGGAACCATTTGTCTTGGTCATTTACTAACGGAACGAATAAATCTCGAAGTAATATTGTAGTTTCAAGGACTAATGTAATTAAAAGCTTTAAAGGGATTGTGTTTATGGACAGCTTGAAATGACGATTTACTAACTGAAGGAAGTAGTTTTAAAAAGATAAAATTTTATTCACAAAAACACATAGTTTTACCAAATAACGCAGAAATGCCTGCTATCCCCGAAGTGTTATACACCCACATTTCTCCAGTTATGTTTAAGTCCAATGTAATAGGGGGCGAGCCTATTACCATTAACTGGGCACAAATACAGACTCCATGTCTGTTATTGAGAAATTCCTAAAGGAAACCCAATGATACTTTGCCTGACCTGGGAATCAAACCCAGGACCTCATGCTCAGCAGCCACATTTGCGACCACTAGACCAACGATGCAGTCGAGTATGGTCAAAATATGCATTTGAAATTATAAACATTTATTTGATTCGATATATAATAGATACTGTAAGCAGTAGTAAGCTATCCAAAAGATATCGTTATCAACGATAGGGTCGCCATTGTACCCATAAATATAGTAAAAAAATAGTTGTGCATAAATTTTGCACCATAAATTATATTCTATCTGTCTAACACAGATGCCGTACATTGTAGAGTATTGTATGTACTTATATTTCTACCATCAACAAACAAAAAGAGAATATCAACTTCAAAAAACATTTCAAGTTTCTTTTATTTTGAAATCTCGGCGAAAGTGTGTCAAACAAAATCTGCCACCCCACAATTTTGAGGGAAAATGAAACTCTTCAAGTTTGCGTGGCCAAAACAATTCACGTCTTATTTATTGGTTGGCATTAGGTATTTGTACTGTGAAATATATACTATGTGAAATATTAAATCATACCTGCATGCAGGCTATGGCGTCAAAATATTGATGTGGAAACTGTTGCCAAGTTTTCTTTTACTTTACCGTAGCCAACAAAAGAGAGATGTAAACCAAATGCAGGTTCCAAGTTAGGAATTTTCTCAGAACTGTTCCAGACTAGACGATTTTATGATTTTAATCGTTCGGAAAATTAAAGGTACTGCTGCCAACACAAACGCGAAGAATCTTAAATCAGCGTTGACTTACGTTTATAGGAAAAATAAATCAATGATGATTTAGGATGTGCTATGCTACTTAATCTGTTAGTGGATAAATATTTCTAAGGAGTTATGGGATCAACTTAAAGAGATGAGGGACATTTATATCGACGGTAAATACATGAAAAACGAGAAAACAATAAAGTAAAGAATAAAACATTACATAATAACAAGTAAAGCCTTTAACAAACAAACCAATGATCATAAGTGAACAGGAAAACGGATGATAAACATTTTATTAAAACCTCTATTCATAGCAATATTCCTTATATTAAATACATTATTGCTCCAATAAAATACACAAATAAAGAAAGGCACTAACTCTTTCATATTCTGTTCTGATACTCACAGCACCGTACTTATAATGGTGTACTACAAGGTACTGTATTCGGGCCTATATTCACATTCTATAATGACCCAAAATTTTCTCATTCGCTTTGATTAACACAATAATTTCTTCTAACAGGCCCTTCTGATGCTGACAGCCCATTAATCAACAAGTTACCTTTTGTGGAAATATTTAGCATTTTCTGTTGTCAGAAAACAAGGTAAAATTCGATATTGAATGTCGCATTCACAATCATCAATCATTTATTTTGTGCTCTGTTTTCATTAGTCAAATTATATTTGAAACAGTATTCATTGATATTAATATTACTGAAAGATATTATATTCATAAATAGAGTAGAGCAAATATTGATCTCGTATACAATGGTTAGCAAATTAATGATCATATTTTTGTTGCCGTACTAATTAATAGTCATGTCAGTAACGTGTTTCATTACCTCAACAACCTTGTAGTCTACATAACATAACATAACTCAAACTCAAAGCATTTATTTCAAATAGACCCATGACAGGCACTTTTGCATAGTCAAAAATAAGCTACCTACAGTCCCGCCACAGGCATAATAACTGTGAATGGACTGTAGTTGCCCATTCGAAAATAGTAGATCTCATGGAGAAGAATGGGCAAGAAACTCCATGGACACTCTTTTCAAATCAAGTTATATATTACATAGTCCTGGGTACAATATTGTTGCTTCTATATGTGAGCACAGTGTAGAGATAGGAAAATAAAACAAGCTACAGTTAAAACCATAAAGATTAGGATAAGCCCTACTAACCATAATAGAAAGTCTACATGGTACTCACACTCACAAAAACTCAAATAATGCTTCTAATTTATATAAAACAATGGTTATCAAAGTAACAAAGTTTCCAAACGAGAAAAAAAATAAAAGAAATTATGAAAGAACTAAAGGGGGAGCATCTCTTCCAAACATTAAGATCTTAGTATGTGAGCCCAAGTGGCAGTGGAGCAGGACCAGCATTGAGCCAAGCATTTTTATCTACGATATACTCTTCTAACTTATAATATGCTTGCTTACATAGTGTTTGTTTTATGCATTTTTTAAATTTCTTCCCATTCAGTTGTAAAATGTCAAGTGGTATTTTATTGTAACATTTTACACAGTACCCCATAAAAGATGTGCGTACTTTTGACAATCTGAAACGTGGTTGATCTAATTTGTCCTAATAACATCACGTCTCCAAATGGTTAGGTAGAGGTGTACCTAATAGTACTCCCACATTTCACTAATTACGTCTTTAAGTCCCATGTAAATAGGAGCGAGCGTATTGCCATCAACTGGGCACAAATCCCGACTCCATGGCTGCTACTGAGAAATTTCTGATGGAAAAACCTAATAGCACTTTGTCCGACCCGGGAATCGCGCCCAGGACCTCATGCTCAACAAAATAACATTTTCGGAGACACATGATTTCAAAAGTCATTTTTTTCTTAGCAGCATCGTCTTGGACTCCTTACTCCCAAATGTGTATTTTGAAAACCGAAATGAAACCTGTCATCTGAAATATAAATCTGACAGCACTAGATTAAACCAAGATTTCCTGAATGCTATAAATTCAACCGCAACTGTTTAGGCTAGAATGCCAATCATAACATCTCTGTGGATAGAATTTTATGTTGACAGAAATGTATACTGATGACATCATGAACCGACCTTCTCAACGAACTATATTTCATATACCTGGCATTCACTACTTCAACTTCTATGAGTATGAAAATTTGAATTTGGAACCTATTGGAGGAGTTTTTTTGATGAACTATAACGTCATCTGCCTTGTGTTTCCCCAAATACGTTGGGTTCGTCATCCAGTCTAAACAGATGCAGCTGAATACCAGTATTTTTCATGTAATGACTGCCAATCTAACTTCCACAACGCAGTCCCTGCTTGGAAAGAGTGGCGGGTGGAATGGCAAACTTTTGGGCTTCTATTTTATAATATCTGCCATTAAGTTCTTCTATTTTTATGACAAAATAAATTTGGGAACTAGTGGAGGAAGTTTTTAGCTCCTCTTTCCAGCAATCACAATTTTATTGACCATAACGAGGTACCTAAATCCCTTAAATATCCAAGATGACATATATTGATATTTGGGCTTTTCTATTCATTAGCTTTTCATTCTTTTTTATTCATTAAACTGGCATTTACTCCAACTGCATATGAAATAGGGTAACTATTGGAGGATTTTTTTTGTTTTTTCATCGTGGTAACCTAGTTCACATATCCAAGACGACATCATTTTCTGGTATTTACTATCCAATAACTTTAATTAAACATGCATTTTTCTACAATTCTAACTATATAAAATTCTCGATAATCTTGAAATTTTATCAAATTCGAAAACTTTTGGAGGATATTTCTTGCTTCTCATCATCATCATCATCAGCCCATAGCAGTCCACTGCTGGACATAGGCCTCCTCAATTGCACGCCACTCAACTCGATTCTCAGCAACTCTCATCCAGTTGCTACCAGCCACCCTGCGAAGATCGTCACTCCACCGAGCCTGAGGGCGTCCCACCTTACGTTTGCCGATTCGCGGTCTCCACTCAAGAACACGTTTACCCCAACGGTCATCGGTCCTTGCTTCTACTTGCAGCCAATTATAATTTCATCTACCATAGCGAGAGATGGTAGAAAAGTAAGTAGACCAACAATCAAATGAGTGAATGACATTCAGAAGATGGAGATTGAGACCTGGTTGAGACTTACGCAAACCAAGGAGAAAGGCACAAAAATGTGGATGAAACAAGGCTGCTAATAATGATGATTGATGAATGCAAAAAGCACTACATTTCATAATATCGGGCATTAATTCCTTCAATTCCTACGGTAATTGAAATTCGGAAACTATTGGAGGCAATTTCGTGCTTTTTGTCCCAGCCAATTACAATTTCATCAACCATAACGTGGTAACCTAAATCCCTCAGATATCCAAGCTGTTACGTCACAACTACACAATGGCTTTCCATTCAACATGATAGCTTTTATATTCTTGTTTGTTGGGCGTGCCCGTTTGTGTACTGTACTGTTGCTAGATTGTGGTAAAGTTTACCCTGCGAATAAATTAATGTGCGCTAAAAGTGGGGTATTGTTTATGGGGGACCGAGGAATCGGCATTGTTGTGGTCAAAGAAGGGGATGTTGGTTTTCTTTTTGTTAGTGTTGAAAGAAACTATGAAACAGAAAAGAAACAGTGAACAAAATTCTAACATGAAAACATCACACCTATTTTCCATGAAGAGTTGGGTGGAGGAGATCATCTCATGTAATAAGAACGATTATAGTGCCACTAAAGAAAACGTTGCCCATCTTGGAAATCGAACCAAGACTCTTGCTCCAGAATAACGCTTGGGACAACTAGACCAAGACAGGTAATCAAATCAGTTTAGTAACTAAAATGCAGTTATCACAGCTACTGAGTACACCATATACTGTACATCAGTTACCTCTGTATACAACGGCAACACATTTATAACATATGCTTCTGACTGCACCGAAGTTGTGCAATAAATAAGTACTAGCAATTCATGCCTAGCATGGGCAACAAATTGCAGTTTTCAGCGAGTTGCTGCCCGTCCGTTGGTTTATTACGAATGTATGGGCCTGGGCGAGGTGTTTTTCTTTTCCCTTGACTATTGTTCTATGTAAATATACAGTTGGGTAGTTTATGTACTATGTGTATATGACTTTTTCTCTTTTATAAGGGACATATCTGCAGAACACAGTCAAAATAAGCTCATGGAAATTATGTTTTTCGTACTCCTCCGCTATTTATTTCTGATTCAAACTCAAAAAACAATCAAGACCATTTCAATTAGACCATATCAGGCACTTTTGAATGTCAGAAAAACAAAGAAGGTGAAGCTACAGTTAAAGATACAAGGCATAATAACCTGGAAAGTACTGTAGTTGCCCATTCCAAAGCGTAGATCTCTATGGAGAAGAATGGGCAAGAAACTCCATGGACACTCTTTTCAATCGTTGATAAATTTCGTTGCCGAATCCAAGACAGTTAAATTGTTTTGTCTTGGCGCTTTTCTGGTGGGCACCTCTGATTCTGGCTTTCAGGAGTTGCAGTGGTTTGGGAATAGTGTGGCGGGTCTGTTCCAAAAACTATGCGCATCTAGTAAAGCGTGTTTACCTTTATCCCTTTTCCTCACATGGCCATGCCTTACGGCGACCGAGAAGCGGTAATGTCATGTTTCATTCAGTTTTTACTCATACAGTGCAAGACTCTTTCAATTCTTTATACGTATTTCTATAAAGAGCCGCTAATAGAACTGTTTTTGAAAATTGCTTAATCTGTTCGTTCCGTGACTGTGTTTATAATTACTTAAGTAGTTGGCTGTTTTGAGTTGTCACCTTTGTGCTATGGAACGCTTTAATAAATTTAGGTGCATATACAAAGCATATCCTATGAACCCTCCAATCTTACTAATATTATAAAGAGGAAAGATTTGTATTTTTGTGTGTGTATGTTTGTAATAAATAAACTCAAAAACTACTGTGCCGATTTCAAAAATGTTTTCACCATTAGAAAGCTACATTATCCCTGAGTAACATAGGCTATATTTTATTCCAAAATGTTTAAAAAATAAATGTCCACCCGTGCAAAGCCGGGACGGGCCGCTAGTAATTCATAAAGAAATTAAAATGAAAACCTTATCAGGTGCAACTTTTCCCATAAGAGTAATATACAAAGAAGTAGTTTATTACAGAGATACGGTAAGTAATTAAGTTCACTTTTCATTTGGGACGAGAGTACATCAACCGGTCATACTGTCACGGTGAGGTGTATCGTGTAGTCCAGTAGCTTGCTTGCAAGAAATTGTTGTCGAGTTTTTCCATTAGATTTCCTCTTTACATTAGGACTGAATGATTCACTGAATAGTTTTTAAATATTGTTACTTTTTTATACCAACTAATTAGTAAAATTAAGCCCTCTCCTCTCTCCTACCTTGCTGTGCCCTTATAGGGTCCATATTTATGTTTCTAGCTTTAAGCCTTTTGTAACATCTTTTTTACAATATGGAATGCAAAACAAATGAATATGAATTTCTTAGGATTGCGCAATCTACACATTATAGATTCTGAAGGCAAATGTCGATTCCCATGCTAAAGATGTTATTGCAACTACATAATTATTAGTACTACATGAATATTAATTCATCATTACTGTTATGTTAAGTTCCAGACATATCAATGAGAAGCCATTAGGGATTAATTAATATTAGCATTACGAGTACCTACACGTTATTGGTACAGTAAGGTACCAAAGCTATATTAGTAAATAATTTCGATATTACATGCATAAACTCACGCTCTTTCCCTATGGGGGTGGGCAGAAAGTACAGAACGCTCTTTTTCCTTACTTCTTTTGCTTCGTCCACGTTCATAGATCTAGTCAAACTATCTTGCCTTTGTCAAAAGTGTTGCACATTTGCTACCCACCGATATCGGTATGAACTTGTGATGGGGAGGAATGAGGTAAATTTGAGTGTGAATTTGGATTGCTATAAGAGTAGAGGAAGACCAAAGAAACGATGGATGAACTGTGTGAAGGATGATATGGCAAAGGAGGTGTCTGATTAGATGACGAGAAATAGAGAGGTATGGAAGAAGAGGAAAATGCTGTGCAGACCCCAAATAAATTGGAATGAGAGCAGGAGACTGATGATTTGCTATCCATAATGTAGTCTAGCTTTTAGACAAAACTATTTTTATCCGCTAAACAATATAAAAATCCCAAATTTTTTGATATTTTAGCGTGAAAGCTACTATAAGACTCACAAAACGTAAGGATTTACTTCGAATTTCGAACTCAAACCTGATTGGCACAATTTCGTAACGTTCATTTTCCGCAAAGCTTCGAATCCCTTCAAATGAAGTTCGAAATATTCAAACTTCGAACAAAATTCAAATGTTTGTGTATGTAACGGTATACCCCTGGAAGACTTTTAAAAAGTCGAACTAATTTTAAACTGGGTAGAGTAAAGTCGTTGGGAAAGTTTTTTCAAAAAGCCTCTGACTGTGTTTTTAGAGAAAAAATATAAACTCTAGAGGGTAAAGCAACTGAATTTATTCATTTTGTGGAATTTCCTCAAGGTATCTGCTGTTGGGCTAAATATTTTTGCAGGTTGCAAAATAACAAGTTACTTTACTGAATTTTGTTTTAAAAACTATGCGGGCTCTCCTTTGTGTTCTTGAGTGCATGCATTTTCATGTCAACGGTTCCCACGTTTAAAGAGCAAAGAGATTACTTTATCTGGTGAATAAATAATTTTAATATTCTATGTTTAATCTTCACATACTGCTAGTATCTTTAGTTATTAAACTTTTTACTTAAAAAAAGAAGACACAAAGACGAAAATGAAAAAGTAAGAAACAATCTTATTTCTTTTTAAAAATTTTTTTTTATTCCACCGTGGGAGAGAGATGGCGCTAGAGACCTGTATAGCTCTGTCTCTTTCACACTGGAATTACTCATGGTAACCCCCCAGAACACTACGTAGAGCTTTATGTTTCCAATTAAAGCGGTTATTTCCGTATCCCGATTCAATACTAATCAATTTACCACGCGCGAGAATGCAAAGCAATGGTTAAAATTAAACCGTTCCTACTAAATATGAACCATCAAGCTAATTTTATAACCGATTACTTTGATTTATTAGTTTATTTTGACCGTTAACTAGGTATGGTCGGCAGAGGAAGTTTGTGAACAATCAACACTCTTTGGAAATTACAACACGCATTGATGCAATTGTATTTTCCAATGTCTGCTACGAAATTACAAAAGTAGTTATATTTTTGTGTACTTAGCCATTCTATAATTCATTAAATAAGTTTTTTAATAATGTAAGTTGCAAAGGAAATGTATCTGCTTTATTTAAATTTTTAACCGACTTCTAAAGAAGGAGGTTATGTTTTCCACCAGCATCTTTTTTTTTAATTATTATGTAGGTACACCTTTTTCTCCGATTTACAAGATTCTTATTTCATTTGGTAGAGGAAGCTCGCGCAGTGATTTAAATATTTTAATACGTATTTTTCATTCTTTGCGTATGCTGATGATTTCATAATAAGTTGTAATTACAAGTAAGTAAAATTTATACATGGCAAGACTTTGTTTGGAATATCACAAACTAAAAAAAAGGTAAAATAAAAAAAACCGACTTAAAAAAAAACACTAAATAAGTTAAAAAATAACTTTACTTTCGGATGTCGGTGCCAAAAAAGTCAATGAAACCAAACAAAGTCACCATGTGTTTTTTTTTAAGTCAGTTTTTTTTCTGTTAAAAGTTTTATCACTGGCATTATTAGAATTTTAATGGTACAGTACATCATTTAATAAACTATCCTAATCAAACTAGCAAACAAAGAGTGTGTCTCTGACCATACGATGACAGAATTAGAAAAACTTGATGTAGTTTCATGCTGCGTTGCAGCTGCAATTCATGGCATTCATAAAATCAGTCTATAAATAATACAAAGTCATACTAACGAGGTGGACTATGGTACTGAGCTTTTATTGACTGTGGTAACGTGTTTCTCTAATGGTTTTATTTTATGTTTTTGTTCATTTATGAGAATGTTGTCCCTTTTAAAAAAGGCAAAGGTTGATTGGTAGAGAATGCCTTAAGATACAGTGTCTTCCCACTTAACACTTACTGTTTAAGAAATTTAAATAAATAGATCGCAAATTGAAAAGCTAACTAACTTATTGAACCCAAAGAATTTTTCTGTTACATCTAGGGTATTATTATACAAAAAAAAACTACATTTTTTCTTTAGCGTGTGGTTAGTGTCTAACCTGGTGTCAGAGTGTTTCTGCCACTTATGGGCCACTGACTTGGCTTAAACAACATGAAATTGACATTTTCTATAATATCTCTTAATGCTTACCTATCACCAATACCAATCTTCAAGAATTTCAAAAGAAAACAATCCTAACAAATGTACACGATGACATTTGAAACGAACTCCCAAATACCATACCATTTGAAACCCCCGTCGCGTCTCCACCCTACTAGTCAACTCCATAGATTTATATGATGTGATATTGGTACCCAACTACCCATATAAAGCTACTGAATATATTTACCACGTGGGACGGGGTATGTTTTATATGGGAATGTCACGCGAACTCGATTTGTTGCTATCGATTTGTTTTTGTTTCAGGAAATACGATTCTGGGTGGACTATCCCTGTTTATTTGATTGGGTATCCCAGTTTATTTTACCCGATTATTTTGTTGGGTGTATAAAAAAGTATAATCTAAAGGGTGTATCAATTTATGGCCCCCGTAGCATGACCACCGTAGAAACGGGTTTTGTCGACGGTAGAATCGACAAAATGACAGATTCCTTTCGTTATTATGTAATTTTGTCGATTCTTTCGACGACAGAACTCGTTTCTACGGTGGTCTTGCCACGCATGCAGCAGTGATTTCGTAATGTGGTTCTAAAAAGCATAGGTTTTTAGTGCCAAACACTAAACAGAGTCACATAGTGAATATATCTTCGTCGGCAGAGCTGTAAAAGACACCAACATTTCACTAGTGAGGTATGTTATGTTGTCGTTTATTGTATTGTAATACGCATACATAGCATAATATAATGTGTCATTTGTGATCCAATAAATAATATTTTCATCGTATGTCATCGTTTGCCGCCAAAACTAGTTTATAATTCAAAATGGCCGATTGCAGATGGTCGCAAACAGAAACGAGAATCTCTTTCTTAGTATTTCTAGAAAGAAATATGCTGAAGAACTGATATTTTCTTACTATTTTCATAATAAACACAGAATAGAATCTCGGTAACACAAATATTTAGACACAGAGTAAAACAAAGGAATGAAATGGTCAGCGAGGACAAGAAAAATATTGTTACTGTTTTCATTAAGAGAAGAACAATATTGTTAGAATATACATGGAAGGTTATTTAGGCAGATGTACGTAGAACGTCGGGACCTCTGAAAAGACAGACATTGACTGTATTGGTAATATTCTTCAGAAAGGTAAAGTGTAGTACGTAATACTCGTTTCTGTCTACCCCTCTGGGAAGAAAGTGAGTGCAGGTATGTGTTTAGTGGGTCATATTAAACGATATCCCACTGCTGGGCAAAGGCATAACCTAAAAGAAGGCACGAGCATTGATCACCACGCTTGCTCAAGACGGGTTGGCAATTTCAGACACATTCATTTTAATTGAAGTCCAGATTTCCTTACGATGTGTCGATGAGTCGTTACAGGTAGTCAGTGGCCCAAAGAATCTGACAACCAGTTTTACCAAGGGGTATCGTGTTACCCAGTACTAACTGGATTGTGGAGGTCAGATAGGAAGTCGCTCTATGTAAAATACTGGTATTCAGCTGCATCCGGTTAGACTGGAAGCCGACACTAACACAGTTGGGAAAAGGCTAGGCAGATGAAATTTCCTTGCGATGTTTGTGTGTGATGTCCAAGATAAAGTTAGAAATTGATACATACATATATGAATTGAAAAAGTTTCATTTTTACTTGGCAGAATTTGAACGCAAAACCTCGTACTTGAGAGGCGAGGCATTAACCTCTGGGCTATCACGACGGTAATAAATAATCGAATGATAAAAGATATGAAAAATATCCACGAAAATATTAATGCAAAAAAAAAAAAGGTAGAGCAAACTGTCGTAACTGAAAATTAAAATAATAAATATCACATGATGTCAAAAAGGACTATCGCATGTCAAAGTATTATTCTCGTATGGCAAAATATTATTACTGGTATTTGTCAAAACAGTAAAAGGTCAGTGACCTTAGTTCGAAAATATTTTGTTTCATGTAACGTAGGGTACAACTTGTTTGTTATTTCCATATATTTGTTAAAAATAAGTATTATTCGTCTCAAAACATGGCGTTTTACATTTTCTATACTTTTACAAATAATTTTCAAACACTTATACCGACGATAAAACGGTAACCTACGGTACATAGAATTTTTTGTAATACCTACACGGTCAAATGTATGAAACAGCAATTTTTTTTAAATAACGGTCGAAAAATTTCCAAGGGGTCCCTCCGTATGTGAGCTCCCCATTTCTATAGATGTTTGAGAAATCTAACGGAACAGTGTTTCAGTTTATAGTCTCATATCAACACAAAATACACATAGGTATAAGAATAGCCTATACCGTGGTAGAAATGTTCCCCGACTACCCGACTGCTACTGAGAAATTCCTGATGGAAAAATCCAATAACAATTTACCCGACCCGGGAATCGAACCCAGGACCTCATGCTCGGCAGTCAGACCACAAGACCAACTGGTTATTTGAATGCATTGCTAATCACATTACTCTTAAGACTTTATTTAGAAAGTGTTTTTCTCAGCCATCGACTAGCATGCAGAAAAATATATGTGTCGAGACCACAATGCGCGCGCAACACGCGTGACTTAAGAGTATGGAATTTTAACCGTTCTAAAGAATTTCTCGCTGAATGCCAAGCGATTACTAGTTGAAATGCTCGCATGCTTATCGAGTGTCGACGCAACCTAGTTTTCTTTGCGTGCTAAACGCTCCGTATGGACCTGCCCTTCGTATTGCTATGGCTTTTTATAGTTTATTGTTATTTTATTTAAGTTTTTTCTGATATAACCTCTGTTAGAGTTGTGATCAAATATGGCTTGGTATATATTTATTTAGGTTTTGACTGTTAAGCTAGGAATTAAGAAACGAAAACGTATCGCGAGAAAAACATGATAGTCAGGTATGAGCATTACAGCAATCGGCAGCACGGAATATCACCATCTACAGAAGGGTTTTCATAGAATAATTTAAAAACCAGTTAGTCATTGCTGTCGGCCGGCAGCCATCGGAGTTGTGTCTATGCTGGCTCATCATCATCTGCCTAGACTTTACCAAACTTTGTTGATGTTGGCTTCCAGTCTAATCGAATGCAGCTGCATACCAGTATTTTACATAGAACGACTGCCTATCTGACATCCACCACTCAGTAGTAGTGGGTAATACGATACCCCCTTGGTAAGACTCGTTGTTAGACTTTCGGCTTCTGACTACCTGTAACGACTGTCAAATATCTACAAATGGCAGACGGGACCAATGGCTTAACGTGCTTTCCGAGGCACGGAGGAAACTCAGTAAGTGACGGGTGGTCACCCATACACGGATCAACCTAGGCAAGCGCGGCTTTACCTTGAAGATCGACCCGAGCGGCTGTTATTATTTAGCCACAAAGGAGCTTGTTTACCGATAAAAATCTCCATGCAATAGAAATTTTGTTCGTATTTCCTTAAAACTCAAATGTATCAACATTGAGATGGCTTTTACATGCACAAACACATCAAACTATCTCCCCATATCCCCACACACCGCAAACCGACAATATGCCAAAAGCCAGTCCGTTAAAACATTTTACGATATACAATAGTGTTTAATCGTAGTCATAAAGATGGCGCAGATTTTTGTTTTTTTTATTGAGCACTAAACCGCGGCGCACGGCCGTTCTATGTGGTTTTAATAATTAGTTATTTGCGGTCGGTGTTGGTGAAAACCACAGAGTACAAAATGATCGAGAATCAGAGCGACTAATGATACAAAATGCTTATCTGAATTTGAGGGTTTTAACATGACGTAACATCACGCCTGTAATCCCCGAAAGGTTAGACAGAGGTGTACCTAATAGTACACCCACATTTCGCTAGTTATGTTTCAAGTCCCATGTAATAAGGGGTGAGCTTATTGCCATCAGCTGGGCATAAATCCAGACTTCGTGGCTGCTACTGAGAAATTCCTGATGGAAAAACCCAATAACATTTTACCCGCTCAGCACTCGCGCTTGCGTCCACTAGATCAACGAGGCAGTTTGAGTAATAACAGCCTCACGGGTCAAATTACGAGGGTAAAGCAACGCTTGCTTGGTCCAGCCTGTGGATGCATGACCATGCTTTACAATACATATTGTGTTACTGAGTAACCTGAAGTCAGATAGGCAGTAGTGCCAGGTAAAATACTGGTATTCAGCTGCATCCGGTTAGAATGGAAGCCAACCTCAACATGTTTTGAAAGAGGTTAGGCAGATGATTGATTCTTGTCCGAATCTGGCGCAACAAGAAAAGAAAGAAAGAAAGAAAAAATATTTATTTGTCGCAGGGACATCATAAAAAATTACAAAAAAAATACAATAAACATACAACGCATAACAAATATTTATAAATTCAACAGGGCGCGGGCGGGACAAAAAAATAAAAAAATACGTCATGACTGCGACAAGCAGGTTACTACTCAGTATGATGCTCTGCTATGGGGAGCCCACAGCACAGCGCTGGTTTTCAGTGGTCACCCGTGAAAAAACGTACGGAAGCCAAGACAGCATAAATATTTTTTACATGATTATCAAGCAAGCTAGCTGTCAGTGCTGTCACAGGTGTTAGAATTGTCTAATTTCTGTCAACAGTGACATGTTGGTTTACATGAAAAGTGTTGACTGCGTCACTATCTTTAGTACCTGAGTTCTGTGGTAAAAATCCTAAAAATAGCATTAACAAAATATTTTCCTGTTAGTTTCTTTTGAGTTCGACGATTTCTGGATAGTGTTGTGGATATAAAAGTATGTGATGCTACTTTTTATCTGTTTTTATTTGTTCATTCAGAAAGTGTATTTTTATTGAGTCTACTTTTTAAGACGAGATGTTGAATGAAAGCAGAGTGAAAAGCTTAACGTAAATAGTTTTGAAATTACGAGAAACATGTTGAGATTTTCAAGGTTTAGCTTCAGCCTGAAATGTACCAGATTATTAACACAACAACATTCCTTGATTTGAGTTTGAGTTTGAACATCGGAGCTATACTGATGGCCGTGTTCACCAATCCTAAGCGACACCTTGCCTGAAAATTATTACACTGTGGGAATTTCAACTCTTGACACTGGGCCGATCATTGAAAATTCATCCAAGCGCGTTTGTTTAGACATTATTATAATATGTAATTGACATTATTGTAATATACATTATTATATCGTTTATTTAAGTACCTTGTGTCGGTAAAAACGGACATTAAATTGAAGCAGTGACCATCTGTTCAAAACTTTAAATTCGTCAAGCGAATCCTTACTTCCTTACTAATATTATAAATGCGAAAGTAAGTTGTTTTTTACCTTTTCACGCCTAAACCACTGAACAGATTATCCTGCAGTTTTCCATATATGTTGTCAGGTGTATAGAAACGGACATAAGGTACCTTTCATCCCGAAAAAAGTACTGTACTCGAGGAAAACAACAATAACGTTCTTACGATAACAGATGGCGCCACGTGTCTTTCGAATCATGATTGAATTATATTATTACAGTATAACCCGAATTGATTGTCAAATTCTAACTTAACACAAGCGAAGCCGCGGGCAAAAGCTAGTCAATTATATATATTTTTTTACTCTGATCAGTCCCACTTCTGTGCAAAGGCCTTCCCCCGTTCCTTCCACGATTATAGTATAAATAATCATTTCTGATTTACATAATTATTCGTTTACTGCAGCGTTAATTCAAGCTCCTAAAAATCACTTCACTAAGCTGGTATGAAAACGGTGAAATATTTATGTAAAACACGAATTTTCCAACATTTCCAGAGAAAAATCTCTAACATTTGAAATAGCAATGCAATGGAGCAAGGGAGAGAGCTTTTAAAAATTCAGGAACATAACTGAAAACTATTACGCAAATGGCAAACGTCCCTAGAATTTTTAAAATAAAGTTTGGCTAACATCACGTATATTTTATAGAATTCCCGAGGCACTAACATTGTGGTAAGCCAAATCTAATGATACCCGATCTCCCTAAATCGGTTGGTAACTTTAACTTGGATAACATAGGTAGGTAAAGTAATCTATTTTTAACCGACTTTGAAAAAGGTTCGTAATTCAATACTGATGGAGATAGGGGTTTGAAGATAGTTGTATCTGCTGGGTTGGGTTTAATTTTAAGTTGGTTTTAGATTTATTGTTATGTTGATATGTTCCAGGGGAATGCTTGAATTGAACCTCACTTTTACTTAATCTCTTATAACTGTGCTGGTTGGTTGGTGTTGGTTTTATAAAACGGTTTTATAATATACTAGCTGTGCACCGCAGTTTCACCCGCGGCTGTTGACTTTGTTTAATTTTGCTCCGCTCCTATTGGTTGTAGCGTGATGTTATATAGCCTATAGCCTTCCTCGATAAATGGGCTACAAACACAATTTTTAATTTTTTATAATTCGAACTAGTAGTTTCTGAGATTGGCGCGTTCAACGAAACAAACTCTTCAGCTTTATAACATTATAATAAAAAATATAGTATAGATAAGCTAATAAATGACACCGCTCTCATATTTTATCGTTCAGGCCCATGAATGTATGAAAGCGTATCTGTCTCCTTTTGGTACTTATTAATTTTCTTCGGACAGATTTCGGTTATGAATATTCCGTCAACATACGTTTTATCGTTTTGTAACGTTTTAGCACGTCCAGCACAATACTGTTAGCCTGCGTCATGCCACTGCTGGGCACAGGCGTCCTTCCATGACTTTCAGTTGTTTCGATCCAAGGCTAATGTGGACCACTGGTCATTGGTTCTGTCCAGCTCATACCGCTATCTTCTACGAGGAATGCCTTTGGCGTCATTCTTTCTTTATTCGAATGTGTGGCTACGTCTAGTTAGCCATCATAAAGTGTGAGTCCCAAAATGTATGATGAACGCAGTTTTGTTCACTTTTATGTAGTTCTGCTCACAGTGTCACAGTGAAGCTATTCGCAGTGATGTTAGTGCATATTAACTGTTGTTTCACCGCTGCGGCATCACTGCACTAAAAGTTTTATTCTTAAAGCTTTGCTTTGGTCACTGTAGGTGTACCATAGACACACCTAACCTTCCAGAGGTCAAAGTGGTGTGGTTTATGTTATGTAATTGGAAAATGTGTTACTCCAGCTTTTAATTACTTAAGTAGCTCCCCACAAGTAAATAGAGAAAGTGCTCTTTATTATTTTACTATTGTCACAAAGAAACGCAGTTCTTCTTATTTTCGTATCGACGCGCGACGTTACATCCATAATATTATAATTTAGTAAGTGGCCACGTTTATTGCGGCGTCAGACACGTTATTGAGATCGTCAACTGCAGGAGAACGGACACCTGTAACAGAAGCTCAGTTATAAGCATAAGATTACTCAATATTCATTTAAATTCACCAAAGTCGGTTTCTAACATAATCCGCCCAAAATTCCTTTAGCCATTAAGCCTAATAATCAGAAAATAATCCAAAGCACCCCACATTATCATCATAAATAATGATAATTTCACCCCTATGAGACTCGCCCCCTCTTTCGCCCCTTATGGTAATCGCTGACACAATTTGAGACAAAGGCAGGCGTGATTGTGTGGTAATAAGCAGTAAAACTGTGTTTACTGTAAATATGGAAAGAGGGGGTGTTAGTATACCACCGTCCATAATTGTATAATACTTTTCAAGATAACATCACTCTTGTAATCCCCGAAGAGTTAGGCAGAGGTGAATGTACCTAATAGTATTAAAACATTTCACCAGTTATGTTTTAAGTCCCATGTACAGGAGGCGAGCCTATTGTCATCAACCGCCAAAAATCCCGCATCTGTGGTTGCTACTGAGAAATTTCTGATGGAAAAACCCAATAGTACTTTGAGCAACCCGGGAATCGAAAGCATGTCCTCATGCTCAGCAGTCGCGCATGCGACCACTAGACCAATGAGGCAGTCCAACTTATAAATGTGAGGGACTATGCTGGACATGGACAAAGAAATTTTGAAGTAAACTTACAAGGAGTAAACGGAAAAAAAGTATGTATGCTAAGGATAGTAGATATGTCAAAATAAAAGCTACATGGTTTGGTAAAAAAATGGTAATCTTGAGAGTTTAATCAAGCTAAGAAAGTTAAAAGAATTAGGGGAAAAAGTTTGTATGGAAATACGTAAGTTTTGTCCAATGGAAATACCAACGGGATCACGACTTGTAAATATTAAATTATGAAGCTGAAAAACACTTAATTTGAAAATAAGGTAACTTTAACTTGAGATAAAACAAGGATTTCCCCGGTTTCAATGTCACATTATTGTAAAAAAATACAGAAACAAAATTCAACACAATCATTATTACACAACTAGTACCTACCAAAGCAATAAAGGCGGTAATTGCATACCCGGTGAACCCAAAACAATAAAAATAACATAACAAGACATTACCGCCGTTAAGCAATAGTATGCCTTATCTCCCGCCTCCAGAATACCAATATTAGGCAACGAGCCCATTGTAATTTTAAGGTGTCCTTATTATCCAATAAAAACGTATATTGCCTTTTAATTTTAATCGACTGAAGACCCATAAAATCTATTGTTATAGACGAAAGTTAAAAGACCTTTTTGCTTATGTCGCTGTTAAGAATAATTGAGGTTCTAGATTTTAGCTTGATATCAGCCTGAAAATTCCTTTGCTGAAGACTTTTAGTAGTTCCTGCTGTGGTCGTTACCATTTCAGTAATCACTAATTTTTGTACCTACATTGATGGGTACCTAATTAACCAGTCGTACCAAGGGGTATCGTATTACCTAGTACTAACTGGGTTGTGGAGGTCAGATAGGCACTCGCTCCATGTAAAATACTTATATTCAGCTGCATCCGGTTAGACTGGAAGCCGACCCTAACATAGTTGGGAAAAGGCTAGGCAGAAGATGATTGATGGGTACCCAATTCTGCAGTTTGAAGGGTATTGCATTTTGTAGGTTTGTGGTGGGACGCGGCCATAAAGTGGAATTGTTTTTTTATGATGCGCAAATAAAAAGAAAATCATCTGTTCTTTGCGTCGACATTTGTGTCAAACGTTCAGTGAACTTTGGGCAAACCAAAGAGATTTAAAACACATATAGAGAGGACATTGGGAATATTGTCATACAATAATTTTCATCCTGAATATTTTCGATTTTGACACACGAATGCTACCTGACAAGCGGGCGTATGACATAGATGACACTAGACAGAACGAATTGTTACTAAGTAGTAACAAGTTTTGGATTACGATTTTCTTCGTCATGACCCGTCTATAGCTCGGAAATATTTAAATGTCTTTGTGTCATATGAATGCGACCTGACAAGGCGACATATTGCACTGGAATTATCGATTTGTTACTAATTTGTAACAGGTTTTGGAATTGTCAGTTTCTTGGTCTTGTCCCGTCTATAGCTAGTTATATTTGAATGTATTTGGGGCAAACAAACGCTACCACCTTGCTGACTAACAAATATTTTTTGTTTTTACCTCAAAATGAGCTATTCTGATACATTAAAACTAATTCAAGAGAGGAAACAAAATTACGGACACCGCACTGTGAATTTTAAAATCAGCAAAAAAGTTAAAACATTTTTCTGGAAATTGACATGGCCAAACAAACTAAATAGTAATTTTCTTGGCTCAGATTTAGAGTTTTATAGATAAAAGGTTGACGGTACTAACGTCAATCTATGTGTCAACTGATAATAACACGACCCAAAAACCTGGATCGTTCCAAGTAATCTTTTAGGAACGCCTCAATTTTTGTCTCACCTTTGGTATTTGGGAGGCTTTTTACAGTATCTATTTGAGCGCAGAAAATAGGATGTGTAATTAGGTTTTGAGCAATATTTCATTCTGTTTTTGTCATTTTACTGCTGTCTAAGGCCCGAAAGTCTTAGCAAGGGGCATCTTATACATATACCGTAACACGATTTATTAGAATAGAATAGAAAAATGTAGAACAATTTCCTCACGGGGCTTTGATTCATAGTGAGAGCAATGGCGCTGATTTTTTTTTTCTTTGCCACTATTATCCCACTGCTGGACAAAGGCCTCCCCCATAGCCTTCCATTCTTCTCTCCGTGCGGTTTTTTCTGGCCAATCTCTCAAATACGCGTCTAGGTCGTCACGCCAGCGTTTTTAGGCCTCCCTCGGCACCTCCCTGGTGCTGAAATTATTAACACAAATTAAAATGCGAATCTACAAGACAAGACATCCGTACCCACTGGCCCGGCAGAGCTCTGACCACTACATATTAAAATCAATCATTTATTCATACTTGACCTTTAACTTCGCTTGTATCTAGTACTACAGAAACTGATTTGCATACTACCCGTTCCACGCTAGTGTAAACACATAATATCACGCCTGTAATAACTGATAGTTTAGGAAGAGATGTACCTCATCATCTGCCTAGCCTTTTCCCAACAATGTTGGGGTCGGCTTCCAGTCTAACGGGATGCAGCTGAATACCAGTATTTTACATAGAGCGACTGCCTATCTGACCTCCCCAACCCTGTTAGTACCTACTGGGTAATACGATACCTCTTGGTAAGACTGGTTGTCTAACTTTTTGGGCCACTGTAACGACTGTCAAAGATCTACAAATGACAGCCAGGACCAACGGCTTAACATGCTTTCCGAGGCACGGAAGAATCAGTATGTAATAGGTGGTCACCAAACAACAGACCAACCTAGGCAAGCACGGCTTAACGTAACGCTCGACCCGAGCGGCTGTTATTATTTAGCCACAAGCTCCTTAGAAAAAGATGTACCTGATGCTGATAGTTTTGATAGCTATGTTTAAGTCCCATATAATAGCAAGCGAGCCTGTTATCGTCGCAACAAACCCAGATCGCGCTACCGCTGAGCACACTGCTAGCAGCTAGCACTGCTCAGCAGTACTTAGAGCTTGCGACCACCGGACTAAAGAGGCAGCAATATTTTGCTTATTCAATATTCATAGAATTCTGCCTTTAACTAAGCCAGCACTACGAAACAGTTTTGCAAGCTTCCCGTTCCACACTAGTGTAAACTTTGCTGGTAAATATTTACATTACGTTATTAGATACAAGATTACATTTGCTGTCAGCGGCACGCCGAAATTATAGCGTAAAAAAACGTTTTGTTACTATTTCTGTGGTAACGAAAGATGGTTGGTGAATGATTTTGATGATGTGTGGATTTTAAGCTGGTGGTGAGTGAATGAAGGGAGTAGTTAGAAGTCAGACAGTAGAAATGTGCAAATTAGAATTAAACTCTGTGGTGTTCAATATTACAAGCCCCCGTTTACGGCCTCTAAAGGCCTCTCTTTAAAGGGAAGGACACATTTCTCGCAGAACGGATGGCCGATGGGGCAGAAAAGTACTAGAGTGGCGACTGTGAACCGGAAGACGTTGCGTTGGTGACTTGTGAAATGCTGAAAGCAATTTCTTTCATGTATTTAAGCCGTAGTTGCTGTCGTAAGACGCATTGTAGGTCGTGGCCGGTCACGCGCTAACTTCTTGTTTTAAAAACGGTTTTATGATGTTTTGGTGTATTTATATCATGCTTGATAAAACTGTATAAATATATTGGATGTGTCAGGATTTATGCCGTTAGGCTCGAACATCATGTGGGCAGACGATGGGTTTTGTGCTATGAAAACACTCTGGGAGCGATACACTCTTTCTAGTAAAACTAACGAATTACTTGAGATTACGACTGTCGCTCTCGCCTCGAGCTGAACATCAGGGCTCTGTAGAAGCAAGCTGTGGTGTGGGTAGACTTGTAAGTAGGTCGCGTGATGTCACCACTGCGTACTTTCGAGCCATTTTCATCCGACAAATAAATGTCTGTAATTTTAATTAATAATTCTTTGTGTAAACAGTACAGTTACCTACAGGACAGCTCTCGTGAAAATTGACCACAAAACCGAAAACATAATGAAAAGCTTTCAGTGGTCACTGAAAATCCCGTTGACATGCAACTTAATTATTGATTTCAATTAGTTTTGTTCCGAATTTCATTCGGAAAAGGCATTCATGTTTACTGTGTACATGAAAATTTTAAATAAATTCAATTTTCTTTCCGAATAATGTGGTCTCTTTTAGTCTGGACGAAATTAAACATTTTTATGGACTACTGAAGCAGACTGCGGAGAGATTTATGTTCATAAAGTGTTTTTAACGATCCAATATTGCTTTAAATATAAATATACAGGGTGGAAGGGAGACCGACGCGAAAACGGTTACCGCGTATTCAGTACATCATTCTGAGCCCCCCTACATAGAAATAATTTTTTTAATCGGTTATTAAATGCTGTTTCCTACAAAAGAGCAATACCTACGCGGTCAAAATGTATGGAACTGATGATTTTTTTTTTACTATCCTATGCAAAATATCTATGTAGAGAGGCTTAGAATGATGTACTTAATACAAGGTAACCGTTTTCGCGTCGGCCTTCCTTCCACCCCGTATAACAATAGTCTAAGTCTAAGAGACTGCAACTTCAGCAAGCAAATATCACGTTATGAAATAAAATAATGACATTTTAATAAAAAAAAAGCACGACGGAAACCGTACGGAAACTTTTATAAACTTTTATCATAGACTACCACGCAGGCAAAACCGCGGGCGTAAGCTAGTAGCAAAATAAAAGCATATGTTATCCTTATGTAAATAATCCATATTTTTACTATACTTAATGATGTTGTAATTTGATCCAAATAAATTACAAAATTAATGAGTCTTTGTTGGTAGTGATCATTTTGCTGAAATGTTATGGATTACTGAAAAGCTCATCCATGAGCTTAATTAACACAATATCTGGTGATAATTACCGTGTTTTGGTGACGCGAACCTATTAGCATGTCATTTTAAAGTTTTAATTAGTTTTTGAATGTTTTGTTTCCGGTTTTAGTATTAAAATGATTGATAATACTTTATTTAGGTACAAAAATAATTAAACACAAAAAGGAAGGTTGAATCTTTGTAAAAGGTCGTATAGCTTGAGATAGTCGGAAAAGTGTATTTTGTTCGTTTAATTGAAATACTACAAATCAGTCCGCACTTTTATACCATGATGTGTTTTTTTCTTGCTATCCACCTCATCATCTGCCTAGCCTTTTCCCAACTATGTTGGGGTCGGCTTCCAATCTAACCGGATGCAGCTGAATACCAGTATTTTACATGGAGCGACTGCCTATCTGACCTCCGCAACCCAGTTAGTACTGGGTAATACGGTACCCCTTGGTAAGACTGGTTGTCAGACTTTTTGGGCCACTGACTACCTGTAACGACTGTCAAAGATCTACAAATGACAGCAGGGACCAACGGCGGCGGTGGCGGCGGCGGTTCTTGTTATCCACCTTTTGTCAAAATTATTTGGGAAATAAAAAACACGATCGTCATCATCTGCCTAGGTTTTTCGCAACTATATTGGGGTCAGCTTTTAGTCTAACCGGATGCAGCTGAATACCTATTCACGGAACATCAATACACAAAACTCACAATACCTACCACAAAATACAAAAACTCAATCCTTTCCTTGCAGGTAGGCAGAAATTACAGAAAATCTACCATGAAATATCAACCGTGTTATAGTTCAAATAAACTTTCTCAATTTTTTTTATTCCAGCCTTTTCCAAAGTACTAAGTAGCTAGTAAAGTACCTATTACGATTCTACAATGAAACAACTATACTTATATTATAAAACAATAACTTAGTACTTTAGGACGCGACTGTAAAACGTGCGCAAACACATCCCCTCCACTGTCGCTCAGCGTTCTTTTTACGTGACGGGACTTATACTACCAACCACAATATAAGGACCACAATATTTTCAACGTAATTTTAAAGTAACCTAGGAACTCTTTTAATGAGAACCATCTCGTGTTGGTGGCAACATGTTCGTTTTAAATTAATTTTCTGCTGCACTCTTATTAAAACGCACTCCGGTGGAGAGCGGGTTAACTGTTAATCTGAAGTTTGCTGTAATATTGCACTGCAGTGTATGAGGGACCTGGAAAATATACTGTGAAAGAGCATGGAATTTATCGGGGAAATTAAAATGTTGGGAGAATCGAGGCGAGTTACAAGAAAAAATTCAAAACTTCGAACGAATAATTTGTTTTGCTATAAATTATAATTTTTTGCTGTGTTTCCCGCAAAAAAAACTGGGGAAGTGGCTAGGAATAGGTCTTTTGGGTTAATATCTTATGTAATTGTTTACGTTAAAAAGTGTTGATTGTTTTCTTAGTCAAAATAACTTATGACTTTAAATACTTATGTCTTAAATTACTTATGACTTTTTTTTACTAAGCCGGCACATCCTGCTGATGCCTTGCTTGGACACCAGTTGCACGTAAGCTGTAGCTAGTGCCTCTGCCATTATTTCTATCAAAAAGCAAATTAAAATAGTAGCAGCAATAAAGATCAAAATAGTTATATCGTGTATCTCTAGGAAAAATCTTAGATATTTATTTATTTATTTATTTATTTAAACTTCATGTACAAAAGTGGTACATAGGCGGACTTAATGCCACAAGGCATTCTCTACCAGTCAACCTTGGGGTCAAATAGGACAGCATAGTGATAGAGTACAAAAAAATAAATAAGAAAAATATCTTTTTGTTAACATAAATTGAAATACATAAATAGGCACATACTCATACATATATACAAATATAATGAAATAAACTAATATATATTATAATACATACAAATAGTCCAAAATACGAGAAACATTATAATAATTACTATGACTACTAATGACAAGCATATGAGCAATTTAGTCAGATTTCAAATAGTACTTACGTACTGTACTTTTGAAAGCCATTTTGCTTTCAGCTTTTTTAATGCCAAGGGGTAGCGCGTTCCAGAGCTTTTGAGCTTTTTTTTTTTTGAGCGTGTTTTTTTTATATAGTGATAGATAGTGAATACTAGTTATAAAGCATCAGAAAGCTGATGCCATATAAAAAAATAATGATCTGTCCCATACAACCTACTCGACCCAAATGTATGGGACAGCTGATTGGATATTTTATTTGCAATTACGATGTTAGTCCCAAGAAAGTTCACACCCTTAAATATGACCATTCTGATGTGATGTGACTGTATGTTTACATCACTAAGTTTATCAAGTAAATTGTATAACGACTAACGTCGTTTACTGACGAGTTCTTTTTAACCGCTATGTATGTCAAAATAGACGTCAAAAGGACCCTGTTGTTTATTATCACATTATTATCATTGTAAACGGTAATCTTTCTATTTTATAGACGTCTCTAAGCACTAATGGTAGTAGAAACTAGGACTGTTTATTTGTCTACGCTCTTGAGGGCCATTAAATATTCGTTAGTATCAGATTATGCGATTAGATATATCCCCGAGCTATTTGCTGCTCACTCGGTGAGAAGCATTTGTGATGTTCAATGATCACCTATCTTTTATTTGGATAGATACATAGAGCACTTACTGTCGTCGATAACATTGGTCTGTGGAGTGCGTTGGAAATGTTAGTATTCATAAAAATAGCTGTGAGACTCATAACAATTTATTTTAATATTATCTGTTGTTGAAAATAACTTGAAAATAAATTGAGCGCCAATATGCCCAAGGTGTCTAAAAAGTCACTGGAACACGAATTCCAGCTACTTACGGACCAACGATTTAAAGACTTGATGCGAATATTCTCGCGTTTGAATTTTCAGTCAGCTTTTGACTTCGAAGACGAGTACACTCCAGTCTACATCTTGCACTTGTATTTTGACAGATTTATTTATTATTATTATTATTTATTTTTTCCTTTATTTATATTTATACATATTTTTTTCATTTTTAAATATTCTATACAAAATACTATAAAAAACATTTAAAAATATAAAAAATAGTGGTCCGCCGGTGTCGGGAGCAGGGTCCAAGCTACCGGTGGTTAGGGTTCCAGAGACAGGAACCTCCTCACAATGCGAGCCGTATCGAGGAGTACTGCCTTCTGAATCAGGCCCTTAATCCAACCGCCTAGGGAGAGCCTCGAAAGATGGTCGTCGAGGCTCTTGGCCATAAGGCCATTGGCCGTCACGACAATCGGCACAATGATAGCCGAGTTCACATTCCACATGTCGACAACCTCGTGTGCCAAGTCGAGATATTTTATTTGTTTCTCTTTCTCAGCTTTCACGAGGTTCTCGTCATGCGGGATGGTAACATCGACTATCATTACGCGGCGCGCTGATCGGTCTATCACCACTATGTCAGGCTTATTGGCGACAATAGTCCTGTCAGTAATGATAGACCGATCCCAGTACAACGTGACATGGTCTTTCTCGAGAACTGGGTCGGGCACATACTTGTAGTACGGTACCTCAGATTCCACAAGTTTATATTTCAAGGCAAGTTGCTGGTGAATAATCCTGGCTACTTGGTTGTGCCTGTGCAAGTACTCGCCGTTAGCCAGACGAGAACAACCGGAAATAATATGTCTGATGGACTCACCCGGACGGTGACATGCCCGACACACGTCAACCGTCCCGTCCTTCATAATGTATTTCCGGTAATTGTTCGTCAACATAACTTCGTCCATAATCGCACAGACAAAACCTTCAGTTTCCCCAAAGAGGTCGCCGAAACGTAGCCAGGACACGGACGCTAGAAAATCTACATCAGGCCCATGAAGAGCCCGTTAGAAGCGTCCGTGAAGTTCCTTGCCTTGCCATACTTCCTTGCGGTCATCGGTAGTAAGTACTACAGGTTTGCGCCAGTTCTCTTTAGCCATGGACAGCGGGGTGAGTCCCTTGTCCACTGCGACCACATCTCGGTGCATACCCACCTCAGCTTTTAAAAAATATTCTCTGAGACTGCACAGCTCGCGGTTGTGGAGGGTCTTTGCGTTTAAAAAGCCTCGACCCCCACACTTCCGCGGGATGTACAGCCTCATCACCGATGATCGTGGGTGATGCATCCGGTTTGCGGTCAACAGTGTACGAACTCTCCTGTCCAGGGCATCGAGTTCGGTCTGAGTCCATTTGAGTATGCCGAAAGAGTACATTAAAACCGGCATGACCCAACCGTTGAAGGCGCGCACCTTGTTCCCGCCTGAAAGAAGGCTATTTAATACCTTCTTCAGGCGACCGAAGAAGCGCTCCCTCAACGATTGCTTCATGTCAGTTACGTTAATGCCTAACGCTTCCGACATACCCAAATACTTATAGCTTTCGGATGAGGAGAGGGATCTCAGGTGTATGGAATCCGCGAGCTGAATTCCCTCGGATTCCATAATCTCCCCTCGCTTTACATACATGACTGCACATTTGTCCACACCAAATTCCATCCTGATGGCGCTACTATAAGTTTCAGTTACTTTCAGTAGCTCCATCAGTCGCAATTTGTTGGGGGCAAACAGTTTCAGATCATCCATGTAAAGAAGGTGAGATATAACCTGACCACCTCTTCTCAACCGGTAGCCTAGACCTGAATCTTCCAGCAATGTGCTCAGAGGATTCAGGGCTAGACAGAACCAAAGTGGGCTCAGACTGTCGCCCTGGAATATTCCCCGTTTAATCCATACAGGCTCATCGTTCCCCTGGATCTGTCGACATCCTGGATATCGAAGAACCGTCCTCCATTGCCCCATACATGACTCAAGGAAGGTGCGTAGAGTTGCATCTATCTTGTACAACTCCAGCACCCTCATAAGCCATGTATGTGGCACCGAGTCGTAGGCCTTCTTATAATCTATCCAACATGTCGACAGATCCTTGCGGGATCGACGAACCTGTTGGCTAATGGCCATGTCGATGAGGAGTAGCTCCTTAGTACCGCGGGACCCATTCCTACATCCATTTTGAGAGGCAGACATTATGGAGTTTTTGTCAATGTGTGTATTAATTTTCGCTCTCAAAATGGATGTAAGAAGTTTATAGACCGTTGACAAACAAGTGATCGGTCTATAATTCTTGGGTTCCGCGGGATTACCTGACTTATGGAGCAGGTGGGTAACGCCTGTTGTTAAAAACTGCGGTAAGGCCCCAGACTCTAAGGATGACTGGAATTGGGATGCCAGGCAAGTGTGTGAACTACTAAGCCATTTGAGCCAGAAGTTGTGCAGTCCGTCCGGTCCCGGTGACTTCCAATTCGGTAACGGACGAACTGATCTGGCTACATCTAATGATGTTATCAAAATTGGTTCCATTTCTGGGATAGGTTCACACACTCGCTCGACAGCACGCATCCAGTCACCCTCAGTATGACAGACGGGCACCGACCAGATGCTGCTCCAGAAAGAACTCGTGGTGGCATCATCTGGGCGACACACGTCCGTCATATTTTGCTCGGGTCGCTCCCAAGCTCTGTATACCCACCTCTCATCGCTCTGGAACATGCGGTTCTGTGAGTACCGATCAACCCGCCGCTTATACCGCCGAATACGGTTAGCCCATGCATAAACTTTCTGCTTCAGGAAGTCGATGCGCTCTGTGACACGGGACATGTATTCTTGAGGGCTGATTCCAGTCCCCGAGAATGCCCGCCTCACAAAGCGCATCACACGTGGTCGTGTATTGCCCTCCCTGAAGCAGTGTAGTTTGCCGATGAGTACCCTAGCCCCGTCGATGCGGCGCTCGATCCTGCACTGCCAGGCTGGTACGGCTGGTTTTGGTCGAGTAGCTGCGTCACTATTTGTGAATTTTAATTTGGCTAAACGACATGCCGCAACAGCCCCACAGTACAGGATCGAGTGGGTATCAACGAGGTCCTCGCTACTCTCGAATAGATTCTTGAGTTGCGAGTCCAGGGCACACACCAGCGCCCTATTTTTCTTATGCATGGGTAACCGTGGTAATCGGGGCCTAAGTTCGGTAGGAGTGTATCGATACTCGCGAAGCGCATCCTCCAGTGCGCTCCTCAATCAGTCGTTGCACTGGCTACTTACCGTGGCAACCCTATCATCCTCCTCTACAACAGCAGGGTTAGACCGTGGTGGGCTTACGTCAATAGCTGTCGTTTGCACCACGGTTTGTGATGGAGTTAAGACGATACGGTTGCTCAGTACCTCTGAGCGCAGCCTATCAAGCACGGCGTCGTCCAACATGTGATTGCGTTGGATGACCCGCACCTGATCCGACAGTCGTTGGGCCGAGACGTTGACGGTTGGTTCAAGTACCTGGAACAGAGACAGCATCCTAACACGGTACGCAGTGAGGTTAGTTCCCCCCTCTGTAGACCCGTAGTATGCGCGCATGACGTTCTCGTTTATTGGATGAGTCCATCTCATGCGCTGCACACAACCACCGGTAGCGGGGACCCGACTCGGGGCCGGATGGCCCCTAAGTCCCAGGCTTGTCGGTGGCCGGCCTCTCCCCTGCCGACGTACAGGTGTTGGCGACGTCGGCGGAGAGAAATATTCGTCGCTCGAGCTCGACGCAACTGCCACGGCCGGTGTCACAGTACTCACAATGGGGCTGGATTCCGGCAGCGGCGAGGCGGAGCTGAGCGACGAGTCCGGAGGTGATAAGCGTGCGCGTCGTGCTGCTGCTCTTGTCAACATTTCATTCGTTTCATTTCTCGTTCTTCACACATCTCGTTTTTCACATGTATGACGTATGTCATTTCTGATCCGAGTTTTTTCTTCTAATATATTGATATAAAATTGGTTCATTTTGCCGTTTTTGTTGAAATATATAAACTGTTATATTTAAAAAAGGGAGAGGTGATATTTAGGCTGTTTAAAAATATATATTTATAATGTAAATTGAAGAAAATTTGAAAATGAAATTTGAACGATGTTGACTTAAGTGTTGCCAGCTTTATTCTTTATTATTCTTTATTTATTTATTTATTATATTTATTAGATGTCCTCATCATGCATCGTCTGCCTAGCCTTTTACCAAATACCTTCCAGATTAACCCAATTTAGCTTAAAACCTACGTTGTTGTTTATTTATCCACCTCGGCCTAAAACTTATCATAAATCAATTACATCAACACTTACTTTCAAAAACTCTTCAAATGGGAACAAAAATAATAAAACAAAAATTACGACTTATTTACATTTGCCTCAACTAACAACAGCCTTTGCAAAGAAGGCCTTAAAATGCGTCATAATGTATCCCTTAATTTAACTGTGTATTTACCCAAGATGTCCCTTGGGGAAGTGGGGGATAGAAGGTAACACTCCCGAATTATACACACTTCTGTAGCGTTATCTACGTCTCAAGGGATAAGAGGACCCGTAAAGGCAATGGTTTTTAAACGCTTTTAATATTATTGACTTGTGTAATTTTTTGGGGTTTACCACATGGGATGTTCACGATTTTATCTACAATTGTTATACTGTTTATCTTAATGATACAAGTAATATGATACAAGCATAGAGTACAATATGATGCGACGATAAAAAAAATAAAATAATAGTGCAGAAATAACACCTTCATCAACAGTGGATAGTTTTAGAAATACAGTAAATACAAAGATGTCAGAAAAGAAAAGAAAAAAGTCAATATGGTGGTTAGTTTTGATGGCGCTTGAATTTTTGAAATGCTGTGGAAAATTATATTAAATTATAAAAGAAAAATGAGAGAAATGCCCGTCAGCTAGGTCGGTAAATGCTGATAGTATACAAACAGTAGGTTACACAAAGTTCAAGAGTACCTACAGTTTTTCTCGAAAAGCAAGGGCAACTTACCCTTCTTCTTCTTCTTTTTCGTGTGGTTGGTGCCTAACCTGGTGTTAGAGTTTTTATGCCGCCCATGGGCCACCCTACGGTATATGAAAAAAAAATAGCGTTAACCAGAAATAAATACTTGTAACGGGCACACTAACATTATGGTTATTGATGTAGCAGAATATCCCACCGCCACTACCATAGAATATTATGTTATTCCCGGTAACTTCTAGCAAAATTGACATCATTTTCAAAATTCACAGAAACGCCATATCTAATCGTAGTAGTCTAAAAAGTTTAGACGGTTCGAATCATAGCAACCAGATGTCTCTCTTCAGCTTTAGTATTAACTTAATCCTTTTATCTTGTCTAGAACAAATCCCAAGTATTACATTAATCTCTTTCTCCAAATAAATCGTCTAATAACAAACTCAACAACTTTAATTAACTTAGTAAAGACTAAATAGTTTTCCCCTCTAATAAATCGAGGCAAGGTGACAATTCTGTGTCCTCACAACTGACTTTGAACATTATTCCTTAACATTACAGTTTCTTTTCGTGTATTAGTGTTGTTGCCTAGACAAAAGATGGATGGACTATAAAAGTTTTTTTTCCTACTTTCGGTGTAATATTGCCAAACAATATTGGAGCTAGATATTGTTTTATGATAGTACAGCTTGACGTGATATTCGATATATTGGTCTGTGTTGTGCCCATTTTCTCGGAAACACTTCTAGGCTCTCGGGTTTTATGGACAGTGTTGTAACTATTCCGATTTGGGCATGATATTAGGGTCTCTACAGTTTATTGGGTACGTCGTAAATTGGAAGGATTTGCGTGTTGGACTTGTTATATGTACCAAGCTGAAATCTGACTATTTTTGACCTGTTTTTTTTTTAAGCTAACAAGTTTTGAGCGTTTCACTATTCTTAACTACTACGTACCTTCTACCTAAGTATTATTTGAATTGTAGTCAAAAGTCTAATTTGACAATAAAATTCTGAGTTAACGGTATCAAGATTTAGCTTCAGAATTTTGTATAGTTTACTGTTTTAGGATTCTAATTGATATGGCACCGGTAAATTCGTATCTGAGTAAGTTAGGTGCACAGACAAGGTATATAGACAAGCATTTTTAGGTGAGCATGATATGGCACGGCCGAACGGCAAAGTCGAATAAAAAGCCGCTATGCTTTATTCGAAATTTCTCGAAGCGAGCCGAACATGATTCAGAGATGGTAGATGCCCCACCACTTCGGGTCAGCATATCAAGCTACTACGAATTGTCAAATTTCTTTAATAGATTTTCAACTTTATCGCTAAAGTATTAGGTTCAAGGTTGATTGAGAAAATTTGACAGTTTCAGGAAGTTTGATGTGCTGCCGTCTGTATAAAAATATATACTGCCGAATCAAATATGGCGACTCGAAAGTGTAATAGCACTCTTTATGTTTAACGAAATATTCGAGAGGGATACGGTAAAAGCATGATTTCATTTCGTAAATGTGAAATGTTTTCATAGAAAAGTGTTCCACGTTATTTTAAAATAAAACCGGGAAGAAACCTTGTATTTCCTGGAAATTAGATTTTTCAAAGAAATCTGAGTAAGTTTCATTAGAGTCGTACGGAAAATGTTACTCTCTCATTCAGAGATTTTATTTAATACTGAGTGTATTTTCCTTATTTTTTTAAGAATGGCTTGAATAGATAATGTATTATTATTCAATAGTAATTTAACATATCAGTTGCCTACATTTCTATTTCATTTTTCCTTTCGCAGGCCTGCTAGTAGAAATTTCTTTTGAATCAAGCTGTGCCTTTGTGCTCTATGTTATGATTTGTTCTTATGTTCTCTCTTGTGTGTATATAATTGATAAAATAAGTAAATAAATAGGTTGTTGTAGCGATTTTTCCTTTCCTTTTTCTTTGTTAAGTATTCAGAACCAGTATAAAGTTAAAAAAAAACATTCTTTCATCCAGCCCAAATAACGCGGGGAAAGAACGTTGAACGTTTTATTTTCTAGGTCGCCTGTTCCTCATCTAACTTGCTCCAAATGCTCATGTTTCTTTTTCTCTCCTCTTGTTAGTATTTTCTATACCAACGAACATCTCGTGTCGATCTTCTACTTCTTCTTCTTGAATCAATGACACAGATTCAGTCTGCATTGATGTCCTGAAGAATGCAGTTAGTTTTGCACGACGGGCACGAGAGAAGGTGCGACATATCCCGTGTGAAGACATACTCACAATGCAGATAATCCTATCATCCTGAGCGATTTCCCGGCTGGGTATGTTGAGGGTATACTGTTTTAGGTTGTCTGCCAATTGTTCCAAATGGAATACCTTTAAATGTTCGGTCAAAGCAACTGATTGCGGACTTTAATACATACGGTCTCGAGTTCGAACCCAAGGCACGCAGCTCTGATTTTTCGTATCATATTTAGTATTGTATAATTATCACTTGCTTCGGTGAAGGAAAACATCGTGAGGAAACCGGCATGCCTGAGAGATATTTCTCGACGGCATGTAAAGCCAAGTCATAGGCCCATGGGCGGCATAAAAACTCTGACACCAGGTTAAGCACTAACTACACGATAAAGAAGAATAGATACGAAAGTATTTTTCAAAGACCTGTTTCTGCAGTCATTTCATACCGGGTTGACTGAACTTTAAACAACATAATATCTCAAGACGTCACTGTCACCTCCCAGCGCTATTGTAATTAACATACAATAGACTAACCGTCTCAGCGTGACAGATTTGTTCGCCATTGCATGTGACAGCGTCAACATATTAGTTAATCAATTAGCTGACTGAATAAACAGTGAGATGGCAATTGTCTGGAGATGGATCCAATTAGTGGGCTGTGACGTCAGAGCTAGCGTTGATTAGCTTTCAGGTGAGCCAGTGAAGCCGGTGAAGCCAGTGTCTTTCGGCTTCGTTGAGGGTCTTTTTACATCCATTATTACTAAATACCTTTATCCAGAAAAAATATTTATTGAACCAACAACAGATGAAGGAATCGACGAAAATAAAACCGTTAGAAACGTTAATTCTCGTTTCTAAAATGTTTGAAGCACACTTCTGGTCTCATTCAAGAAATTCGGCTCTATGGACAACAGGTTAAAATATAAAATATAAAAGAATGGAGACAGAAGAAGAGGTGGTGGGCATGATGAAGGTAGACAAAGATTCTGAAAAGAATAAACTCATACATACGAACGATAAATACGCTGTTCAGTATGAGCGAAATAACCATATTAGTCAAAATGTCAACGCCAAAGAAACATAACTGTTTTTTCGTCGAATAAACTATAAAAACTTTGGTGACAGAGTTAATGATTTATCTGACCAAATCCTCAAGTTGCGTTCATCAAAAATTATATAAATTAATGAGACAAAAGAAAATGACAGAGCCGGCCATCAACTGGCCTCAATATCATCCTCTCATAACTAAACTTGTACAAGTACATGCAAAAACATAAAAACTTATAATCCCAAAAGATAAAAGTCACTTCCATATAAAAGACAGACATTAACGAGTTTATGGACCTAGATAAAGCTAAAGAGATAGCATTTACATAAAGTGTGTGTCGTTAAGATAAGTGACTTATACAAGATGTTTCAGTAAAAATATCCATTTGAAAAGAGTCTGTAATGAAATTGGGTTTCTAACTTGTTGAGTTTTTCTATCTTTAACCGGGTCTAGCTAAAGTAGAAGAATAAACTAAAGAAGAAACAGATGTATGTGGGGCTGAACGTAATCAAGATCTTAAAGGAATTAAAGCAAATGTTATGCCTGGCTAAACTACTGGTATTCAGCTGCATCCCGTGAGACTGGAAGCCGACCCCAACATAGTTGGGAAAAGGCTAGGAAGCTGATGATGATGATGACGTTATGCCCGAGTTAATAGTTAAAGCTACAAAATATGTTTGGGCACAAGTGCCACAATCTAAAAGCAGTTTGAGCAAATTTTTTATTCCCCTAAAAATATGACAGTAGTGTAAATTTTGTTGCTGGTAGAAAATGCTTTCCACAAACCAACTAAGAGGCAATCATTAGATCAGTTAAGGGATTACTTAAGATGATTAAAATTAACGGATCATAAAATGAAATTGGTAGAAGATTTCCTTACCGCGAAACATTATTGGCTACAGTAACGGCACTGCTGGTCTGTTATCTTTCAACAAAGAAGAGGCAGACGAAATAATTATTGATAATGAACTGATAAGTGCTCTTAATAAAGATACCTTTAATGTAACTCCTTTAAATAAAACAGTTCATAATAAAACTCTCGTAGAAAACCAAAATGCAGAAAAACGTGATATGTATAAAAATATACCAGACAATTTCCCTCACATTTTTAAAACAAAAGCCAACACCTAAATTCAAGTTTATCCGATGGCAAATGTTCAGACATTAATAACGCAGATATGAGCGCATGAGGGTAATATGAAAAAGATTATCGGTTCACGCGAACGCTTCTGATACTTAGAGGTAATGCTACTGAAGATGGTAGGAGTAAGTTGGATAGATATGATCTTAAAGGGTTCAGTCTGAAGATATAAGTATTGTACTTGTAGAAAGATCTTTTGAATGGGGAATAAAATTGGAACTACCGCCGCCATCTTGTATTTTCAATACAGTTTCACGCAATAATTTCGCATAGAGTTTTCAACGAGACCTGTCCATGTCATTGACTTGTCATTGACGCAAGACACGGTCTTTGTAGCACTTTATGTATTAATCAAGCCAGGATAATTTATTTATTCGGAAAAATTGCAACAATAAGTCCCTATAAAATAAACTTAAAAGTATACGGTTTTTTTAAATGTACAATCACATTTTACAGTTTTCTTGCTAAAATTGTCGGAATTTCGCTATGCAAGATAAGCCACCGTCGTTAACTTTGTACTGGGAAAGAATACTTTTACTGGCTCAAAATTTTCTCTGCAAACTTTGCCATATCTAGCTCCAGGGCCAACACACAAGATCGCAATACTAAGTTAAGGCTAATCTTCCACGACGCTACTCAAAAGTAACTTGCTAAGGATTGCCCAAACCAGTGTGGAAAAATTGCGGACGACACTGCGGACATCGGATTCTGAAAGAAAGAAAGAAAATTGTGTTTATTGGCATTATAAAAAAAAGAAACAACATATAATTAAATAAAACTATTAATGCCAAAAGGGCCTCAGCTCAACATAAATACCAGATAGCAACACAAGGTATATCACCTGACGCTGATTTTCCGCTGCAGCCCACAAGTGCCATACGCTCGAAAACAGACAATCTGAAATATATTTCTGCTTTGGCCAAACTTTCAGCATCTGAAGTCACCAATGAGTACTTAGCTAGTCGTAAGGTTGTAGCACTAGTATTTCAATGTCGGTCCGTAACCCATCATACACTAGTTAATAACACGTTAGTAAGACGCGTCGCGTACTGTACGATCACCATAATTTAAAATACTAGTGCTGTAACAGTCTGGTTACTTATTGGTGATTTCAGTTTGTAACTGGTTACTTTTGAAAAGCATTGTGAACGATGGGCCTTAGATTAATTCCCCAGCAACGGTGAATAAAGACCGACTAAAGAAAAATAACAAGGTATTATCAAATTGAATATTAGATTTCCAATTACGGCATCGCAAAACATCCGTTCACAAAGAAATTCTTATATCTGATGCCGTTTCGTGACATAATGGAGTATTTTAAAAGAGAATCAATTAAGGTATATTAAATACTTGCTTGAATCTCTTTGATAATAGGTATTTGTATTTCCTTTTAAGATTATATTGATGATACGTTTTGTGGATGTTATAGATTTTTCAGGATGGTACCCTAACATCATAATCAACCAATCAAATCATTTTTGCAATGAATGTAGGTTACGTTACAATCCATGTAGAGTAGAAAGGAGTGAGCCATGTACATTCTGCCCGGAAATAGGCAAGGAAAAAAAAAAAAGTTAAGAGTATCTAAAAATAAAAATTACAAAACAGGTTAATAGCTGTGACTAAAATGATTTGTTTTCCATCTTGATACCAATATCATTAAACAAAATTAAGCGATAGATTCACCAGATCAAAAATTGAAAATTCATCGAAACGTGATTTTATCACGAAAACATGTTAAAGAGTAGAAGAAAAGAAAATAAATAGTAAAAGAAACACCTATAACAAGGTTACATAATAAATGTGAAATTGATAATGCTGATGATGATAATACTAGCATAACTCAATATCATAAAAACACAGTCCTAGCTGTTACCTCATGATGTGACGATAGTGACATTTCACAAGTACCAGTAGTTCTATTGTGAGGGGACATCAAGGTCATACCAGGTCCCTCCTTATCGCTAGATATTCACTTTATTAGCGAGGTAGATAGCGGTCAAAGTAACAATGAAATGGCTGGATTAGATATCGTTGTTTTGAGTGGGTTGACCTAAAATATTCCAGGATTGATTTTTGTTTATACAAACTGATAGAAAGATTCGTTAAGCTTGTGCACTTTGTATATTTTGCCTGGACACAAAAATACTGTGGATGGTAATATTAGCCTTGCAGAAAAATGATTCTGGTTGTTATCCGATTTAAAAATGATAGAATCTGTCGTTTGTTTCATTCGATTCAGATTTATTTTTGCCATGCTGAAGTTAACACGTTTTCTTGAAAATTAATAGATAAAATTCAACATAGCTAAGACAGAGCTATCCGGTAGAAACCAGGGTAGCGAAGCCCTTAGAGTACCTATTATGAAAATTGTTAAAATGTTAAAATGTTTTAATACTTTGTTCTTCAAAAAATTCCAGCTCTACAGATTTTTTATTATTGACAGTACCAAGCAGGACATTCATTATCTCCTAGACCTTGTCCCATGGTAGCAAGAGTCGGTGCTACACATTTTCTTCTTTCATTCTATTCTGTCAACCGTCACGCTATCTATCATTAATTACTCCAATTTCTTTCATACCATTTCTTACTCTATTCATGCATCTTTTCTTTATCTTCTCTCCATCCATCAACATTTTTTACATTCGTCACTTTTATAGTCACACGATATATGTATAATCTCTCCTCATCCGATGCCAAGATATTGTAAATTTATACATTAATGAGATAATTAAAGTCTTATATTGGGTTGTAAATTCCCTTATCAACTTAAGATTCCCATGGGACGCTTTGGGTAGGTCAGACTCGTAATTAGAAACCACACAGCGAATATATCCAATATATGGAGCAATTAATCTTGCGAAGGACAAACACGCAAAACAAATGAGTGTTACGGGTTTAAAATGTGAGTTTACGTCCATTTATTTGAAAATTTAGGAATTTATTTAAAAAAAAAAGGTTTGAATCGCTAGATGTGCCATCACCATACTTAGTAAGAAGTGTTCACATTAGAAAAGCTCACACATGGAAATAATTAAAGACACGATTCACTTTAATAAAAAAATAAGCTAGAAAAAATTAATATTATCGTCAACGAAACGTAAAAGTGACAAAAAGTGAATCTGACGAAAAGTGACTATTTTCTGGCACAGTCGAATTAATGCAACGATTTAAATCTAAGTACAACACCTCGTACCTAGCACCTCGTATATAGCACCTCGTCAAAAAATCCAATTTTTCTAAATCTACACGAGGCTCGAAATGACCATAGTGAAACAATTTATTATAAATGGTAGAAAATAGAAAATAATTATTAAACTTTTGTATAAATATCACCTACAGAAATCTGTACATCAAAGCGAGCAGATCCAGGCATAAACGAGCTACAAAAGCAAAACCAGAAGTTCGTCACGAAACTTATTTAATATCCTATTCAAAACTAAAATTCTGCCAAAAGCAGTCACGCGAAAATAAACTAAAATGTAAATCAACGTTGCTGTAAAGTTCATTAATACATTCAGTTGGCGAGTTGGGCTTGGTCCAGGGTGAGGAGCTTAAGCGGACGATAAAGCGGATGCGAAATCACCGTTTGCGTGAGAACGGCGGTTACGTACAATGGACTGAATCCCGTATTTAATAACGTCTTTAAACAACATCAACATCAACACAATCATCAACTGTCTGCCTAGGCTTTTCCCAACTATGTTAGGGTCGGCTTCCAGTCTAACCGGATGCAGCTCAATACCAGTATTTTACATGGGGCGACTGGCTATCTGATCTCTACAACCCAGTTAGTACTAGGTAATACGATACCTCTTGGTAAGATTGGTTGTCAGTCTTTTTAGGCCACTGACTACCTGTAACGACTGTCAAAGATCTACAAATGACAGCCTGGACCAACGGCTTTACGTGCTTTCCGAGGCACGGAGGAAACTCACCCACCTGTTGTTAGATTTGAATACGTATTATCGTAATTTTAGTCACTGCCTAGTGGTATTTTTTTTTTGGGCTGTTGGAGATCTGCTTAATATTTAAGCACTACACTTAGCTGCCGCCTAGTTTTAGTAAAAACAGGAATAAGCAACCAGAGGAGCGAATTATCGTCTATTGATTTACCCTGAGGAAATACTTATACGCTCGCCTGCCCGCAACTTGCGACTCGCGAAGCACTATCGCGCCCGCTGTCGCGTCGCTTATCACCATGCGTTCACCCGACGAGGCCTTGCTCAAACTGTGGACATGATCAAAGCAATGCTGGAGGATAACTTCAACATATTTATAACTTGAAAGGTATAGCCTTAAGCTTCCTGTCATGGAGTAGTATGTTGAGTGGCTGTATTTACCGTTGTTAGATGGGAATTAGGATTTATGTTGGATTTGTAGAAAGGTGGACTGTGTGAGCTGGTGTTTTGTTGGTAATAGTGGGGCGTAGAGACTGAAAACCAATTTTGAGATTTATGTATGTTTAAAAAAAAACAATTAAATACTTACTTCTTCTTGCGACTACATTCGTGTTGAATCGATTATAACATGATGGACGATATTTTTAATCGTATCAATATTTCCTGGGATTCACCACTTACAATTTCACCTCTTATAATATTATTTTATTCAATGAATAAATTATGTTTGCTTTGTTTTGTTGTAGTTGGTTTAGTTATGTTTTAAATGTCGGTGGACTGATACAGATTTTCATAACGAATTTTTGACTTCTATGTAATTGCTATTGTTATAAAATGATTTTCACCCGCTTCAAAAACAATAGTGCAAATCTAAGCTTCACGAGACCACTAAACACAAAAAAAAAACTTACAATAATTTTGTGTTCCTATACATCTTTACCAACATAAAAAAACATCCACACCACATAATCATGACCAATAACCACTTCCCTACCAAGTATGTCTGCAACAAAAGATTAAAATGAATTAGCTGTTACTTTATCAATGTCAGACACAGATTGCAATGACGTACACACTGTCATTAAGCCGTTCCATACTGCCGAGTGCGTCTAAAACAACGCTCCAAATTAAACCACATGAGACACGGGTTTGTGTGTGTGGGCGTTAGGTGAACGTCTTTATAGTAACCTATTAGGCCTTATCACTTTGGTAAAAGGCGCTTTTAATGGGTGCCTATTAGGGTTTAGATTTAGGGCTTAAGAGAGGACAATGGAAAGTAATTTCTCTAGATTATTTTGAATGACGCGATTGGAGCTTCAATTTGGGTTTAGGCAAACAGGATCCAACCAATAGAAAGTGGCTACCACTAAATGCGAAAATCTTTAAATTTATTCATTGTCAGATTAAAGAGCTGTTAGAGTCTATAAGCCTGTCACAAGAGTTTTAATAAGGACAGTGAGCACTTTGCATTGATTTTTGAGAATTCATCCAGGGGACGAAAGTTCGTACGGAGTTTCGTAGTTTTTGCCAATGGGTAATCCCATTGAGCACATCATCATCTGCCTTTTCCCAACTATTTTGGAGTCGGCTTCCAGTCTAACGGGACGCATTTTTCCAGTCTAACCGGATCTGACCTCCACAACCCAGCTACTTCTGGGTAATACGAAATACCTTGGTAAGACTGGTTGACAGACTTTCGGGCCACTTCCTGTAACGACTGAGCACTGTATCCTATTGAGTACACGGATTGTTATTATACCTTTCCATTAATCTTCTCTTCTATATCTGAACACAACAATATTGTTTATTGGCAGAATAAGGAAGATTTAAACGGAACATTTGATAAACATCATGAACAAAAAATTGAAATGCCCATTTCTGAAATCAAACTACAGACTTCCGATTTCAGTTCTCGATTATTCGATCTCTATATCATCCTCGCAGTCAATCCCCAAACACAGGCGTCTACCAAAACGGAGCTAGCTTCCGTAATCAAAGTACTTACTAATGCTAAACCAATTAGGTTACCAAATCAACTGCGTCCGAAATAGATGCACTTAATTAATTAAACCACAGTTGGCGACCACGACCGTCATAGTGCAGTTACTGTATAGACGTAGTGTTCTGAACTTTAGCACTTGATTCGGAACTAGTTGGTAGTTATGAGTTTTGGGACTCTGAACTGCGTCAAGTGTAGACGGCAATTCGGAGTTACAGATTAAACTGCATGTGTCAGTTTGAGGAGCTCGTGGCTAAATAATAACAGCCGCTCGGGTCGATCTGTAGGTTAAGCCGTGCTTGCCTAGGTTGGTCTATGGATGGACGACCACTTATTACATACCGAGTTTCTTCCGTGCCTCGGAAAGCATGTTAAGCCGTTGGTCCCAGGTGTCATTTGTAGATCTTTGACAGTTGTTAGGTAATCAGTGGCCCAAAAAGCCTGACAACCAGTCTTACCAAGGGGTAACGGGTACGGGTACGGGGTACTAACTGGGTTGTGGAAGTCAGATAGGCAGTCGCTCCATGTAAAATACTGGTATTCAGCTGCATCCGGTTAGACTGGAAGCCGACCCCAATATAGTTGGGAAAAAGCTAGGCAGATGATGATGTCAGTTTGACTGGTAGATCAAAGAAACGATGGATGGACTGTGTGAAGGATGATATATCAAGAAAGGATGTTTCGATGAGATGACGAGTAATAGAGAACTATGGAAGAAAAAGACATGCTGCGCCGACCCCATATACATTGGGATATGGGCAAGAGAATGATGAGTATTACACTGGGTAGTATAGTTCTATTTCGTTTCAGATAGACTGCTATGTTGGGTCCAACCCCGAGTCCCGACCAAAGCGATCGGCCGAAAGAATAGACGATTATATTCGTCAAACACCAGACGGTTTGGGTTTCGATGAACCCGAATGCGTCTTCAAAGAGAACACAATAGCCGTGTAATCTCGCGACGTTCGTTTTAGTTAGTACACGGACTTGTGGCCATAAAAGGTACTACTAAAAGTAGTCCTGGGTAGTCGAATATTTATTTGGGTTTTTCTACCAGGAATTCCAAACTAGGTGGCAGGTTTGTGTCTGTATATGTGCCCAGCAATATCGAAATGTTGTTGTATCTTTACTTACCTATTTTTGGAATATTGGCGTGATGCTAAAAATAGTTCAGAACACTATTGATTCTAACACAGTTTTAAGCTTTCACGGTTTACAACTAAGCTTACCAATCATCTTCCGTGATTGCTCATTATTTTGATCCCGTCGAAATATCGGGAGCTCAAAATAATGAACAATCACTGAAGGTATCCCGTAAGTGGCAGTATAAGTTTACTAGTGATTCTGAACTAGTTGTGAGAAGTGCAGAGTATCAAAGTTTGTTGCGAGTAACGTGTATAGTAGTTGATGCACAGCAGATTAAACCGCAGTGTGGTCGGCGCTGGCTTTGTATCAAAGCGCCGACCACGTATAACCTTTATTGAGTGTCGAACGGTGCTCGTAGTCGGTAGTTATTTGGTTAACGTTGCTTGTGGGACAATTTTGAAGGTTTGAAAATACAAAGATTTAATTAAATTTTGAAAGCTCGTGGCTAAATAATAACAGCCGCTCGGGTCGATCTTAAGGTTAAGCCGCGCTTGCCTAGGTTGGTCCGTGGATGGGTAACCGCCAATTACATACCGAGTTTCATGCGTGCCTCGGAAAGCACGTTAAGCCGATGGTCCCGGCTGTCATTTGTAGATCTTTGACAGTCGTTGCAGGTAGTCAGTGACCCGAAAGTCTGACAACCAGTCTTACCAAGGGGTATCGTATTACCCAGTACTAACTGGGTTGTGGAGGTCAGATAGGCAGTCGCTCCATGTAAAATACTGGTATTCATTCTGGTATATATTCAGGCTAGTCAGATGATGATTTTTAAAGTTTATTAACCATTTACGTCGAATTTCAATACGTGTCATCGCTATATTTTATTACTCCACCTAAACAATTAACTCCAATACACTAAATGTAAATACCGTCGGAACAAAAGATTTCAGCATCAATTGACCTAAAACCTTCGCCAAATACATCCATTGTTGTAAAATTATTTATCATTTGTCAGCTTCCATCTTTGATGTTACGGCCTTTTGAAATGATCCATTGTACCGAAGTGAAAGAAAGTGAAATGGAATGAAGCTGTGTTTTGTTTGTGATTACAAGAAAGGAACAATCGGGAGGATTTTTATGGCTTGCTGAAATAGCATATCTTGCCTTACCTTTTAGAATTTTTTCACTACTGAATACGTGTGTTTTCACAACAACTCAAGGAACTGACGTTTTTTGATTTTTTTATCATCATTCTAAGATGAAAAAAAAACTGCTATATTATATGCAAGACCCTGAGGGTCCTAACACGAGCACCCGGTGTAAACGTCGATATTAAAATAAAATAAAATATTCGTTTCACATTACATTATTTTCATAATTTTACGAATTTATTCATATCTATGGATGATGCAGATTGTGCTTGTTGCAAACAGTTTAATTAAAATGCTGTAGGAAAATGTATTTCCGATAAAAAATTGACGTATTTACATTACGTTTACCCTGCTCGTGGTAGGGCCTTATACTTCGGAAAATAATTTTTATAATTCATCCAAACACTAATTTGCAGGTTTGGGAACTACTACTCTACTTCATCCAATTATTATGGCTTCACCACTGTACATAACTATGAATATAGACCCAAAAACAGTCCATCCGATCTAGCAATCGCAACCAAAATTCCTGCTTAGTCAACCGCACTTTCCAACACACAATCAATGAGTCTATTTAATCCGTTGATAATGCTGTTCATACACAACATGCAGTGACTAGAACTGTGTTGTGAGTTGTACCAATTCTGATTGTTGATTCTGTGTCTGTTGGTGTTGATAGTACGAATAAACTGGTGACAGCAACGTGTTTGGAGGTAATCGGTAAATTATACTTGTCGGATATGTCAGGATTTACTCCGTTAGGCATGTACATCATGTGGGCAGACGATGGTTTTCGTGTTATAAAAACACACTATACGATACACTGTTTCTAGCAAAACTAACGAATTACTTGAAATTACAACTTAACACAATAACACGGGGCACAATGAATCGGCTACAGTTCCAAGACGTGTCAACTCCGCCGCGATCAGACACTGACTGTCGCCCTCGCCTCGGCTGAACATCAGAGCTCTGTCTTATCAGTGGCGTGTTTGCCGATTCATTTTATGTCCGTACTAACGACCGGATCCGACATACTTTTGTTTTTGCTTTACAAGATTATTTTGTAGACCACTCTTGAACACTTGACACTTGAACTTCTTATTGGAATCCTGTTTCTAGTACGTATTAGTCCTAATGAAACATGATTGTGTAATCTTAAGCAGTGCACTTAAGTTTTTATTAGTTTATAGGGTAGTATAGGTATAGTAACAAAATAAATTCCGTATGGTGCGATCCGTCTGCAAGCTTAAGTTACGTTTGCCGCAGACAATCCGTTCTAAGATGACCGTTATTTTCATAGCTTAGAGTTCAACCGTTGATCTCGATTAAACCTACTCATGGGCTATGGGTAGTTAGACTCTTGAAAGTATGACACCTGACCTAGACATTGGCAATTGCAAGTAGTGCTATTTTATCAAGGCAGAAAAGTCGTCAAAAACTTCAAACAATTACTACTACAGAATAAAAATCGTATCTTTAGTTATTTCTTTTACACAAGTTTTCAGTTTGACTTGTTTTGACTTTAGATACCAGGGTTAGACGCTAAATGTGAAATAATGATACTATATACAAGACCTCATAGAGAAAAAGCGTAGACGAATGAACAATGTCCATAATACCTAGTCCTATATTATTGTCAAACACGTGTAAAGAACAAAGGGGGTTAGGGTTCAATTGTTTGGTTGATCTCGCGGAGACGGGTGTTAACTCAAGCTCATTTAGCTTTGTTTGAAGATAAACCGGTCTGCTAACACTGTATTCATTCATATAGTGCTGTTATAATATGTATGGAGTTTAAATTGAATGAGTAGATATATCCAAACACCCTTACTGGTGTTTGGAAATATCTACGGGCCAATAATGTTCATCATCTGCCTAGCCTTTTCCGAACTATGTTGGGGTCGGCATTCAGTCTAACCGGATGCAGCTAAATACCAGTACTTTAACTCTAACTCCGGTGAAGGAAAACATCGTGAGTAAATCAGCCTGCCTGAGAGATATTTCTCGACGGCACGTAAAGCCGTCGAGAAGTCAGAGGCCCATCTTCTTCATCCGTCGATGGCAATCTAAATTGTGCCCTGAACTGAGCAACTAGTTTGGCGCTTTCAGTTGAGTCCATCAGTTCCTGTAGTGAACAAACAACAGGACACGCAGGACACGATATTAAGTGCCCTATCGTTTGTGAAACAGCATCATATTTAGAGGCCCATGGGCAATATAAAAACTCTGACATCAGGTTACGAAAAAGAAGATAATTCTGACTTCGGAAAACCCTCTTCAATGCTATACACGAGGATAGTTTATAACTATCAGTCGGAATTAATAGATAAAAGGAAGTCTCGCTATCAGTTTATCTTTAGAAAATATCGATAATTCTGTAATTGGGTTACCGTACCGTACGGTAGACAGGTGGAAATCATTCCGTTTAAAATATTTATACTCGGCCGTTTCCGGTCGGACAGGCGGCTGAACAATAATACGGATGGAATTTCTTCAGTTGTCATTCCATTGAGTATCGAATTGTATAGAGTAGAATCATTCTTCATTATGTAAAATTATCTTGCTATGGAAGAGCGGAGTCTCCTAATACATGTATTTTTTACTTATAAAAGGAGGCTCCAATCATCAACTTGCTGTCTGATTTGGCTAAGAAATAACATTTTTTTTTCTACTGCCCGTTTTCACTGACACTAGGACACACCTAAATGACTGCTTAATGCATACTGTTGAATTTTCATTGCTCTGCTCTGCAGAAGCGTGTGACAGTTCGCAGTATCGTGTAATTAGTTAAAAACGTAGTGTTATCAACAATACATTTCATCAGTTCAATTGTCAAAGGGTAATGTGAAAACGATCAAAACAACAGTAACATCCAAGCTTGGAATATTCGCTCTGAATAGTCAGTCGTTACGGAAAATCGCATTGTTGTGGACAACACAAAATAATTGAAATCCCCTGAATGGTGGCCACAAAACACTGAAAATAATTATCAGCACAATATAAAGTACCGGACAAAGGCAAAACCTGATACATTCCGCTCCCGCTACCGCACAGCTCAAAGCCACGCTAAAAGGCGACTTAGTACTTATATTTTAAAGCTCATATTCCCATGAGCACCCGCAGTGATCCGATTATATTTGATGAAAATCGTCGAAATCCGATTTTCCAGTCAGTTTCCCGCGTTCCACTCAAAGAAGACTTACATTGGCTTTAAATAAATATATTTCAGTAATAGTTTTAAAGTCATCGTATTGGAAAATTGAGCTCTTCATTTTTATCAGATAAGTCTGTTTTTTTTTTAAATTTGATTTTTGCTATTGGGTTTCTTCTTCGTCTGCAAAGTAACAACATAATAGCTTCAGTTCTACTTTATTATTTTTATTTTGTTATAAATTGATCGTGCAAGTAAATGGTTTAAAACGAAGCCGGCTAGTTATACAAACTTATTCTAAGGAAAAATTATAAAATTAATTATGTAGCCAATAATTAAAAAAAATCTCAAGTAGACTTTACTTGGGAACTCCATAACCTGTAAATAAAAAAAACTCTTTTAATAACACGTACATTACATTTGAAATAAACAGAGACATCTCCATACAGGGGTCGCTGCTACTCATTACGTGATGAATTATTGGCCACCCCCTCTTCTCACGAAGACGCCTGTATGACCGTGTCCGAGTAGAACATTCTGGGCTGATTATCTAAGATAAAAAAACATTTATTAGGCACGCGCCGTAGACGCAACTACTCGCAGATCAAGCAGAAAATGCGCCGTCGTTGTGTCGTTGTTGTGTTGCGCAAGCAAACGCGTGGAATCTGTAAATGCCTTGTGTTTTGCGCATATGTTCAAACTTATCAAAGCATTTTAGTTAGACCCAACTCACATTACTGAGATCGGGTAAAAATGAACTCTATTCTATCTTATTGGGTGACCAAAATGGTGACGCCCTTTTTTTAGCAAGAGGGAAGTAACAACATAACTGCTGTGCATGAGGTCAGATCCTTAGGTCGGTCAGAGTTGTTTTGTTTTTCCATCAGGATTCTTTCAGTAGCAGCCACGGAGTCTGGATTTGTGCCCGGTTGATGGCAATAGGCTCGCTCTCTATTACACGGGACTTAAACATAACTGGCGAAATGTGGGTGTACTGTTAGGTACACCTCGGGGATTTCAAGCGTGATGTTATGTTCCGTTATTTATTTAATACACACATCATGTTACGAATGTTGATTTTCTGAATCAAAGACTATTTATTTAGTAAAGTTGTTTATTCACAAAATAAACACCCGTCTTTGATAAGAGGCCTTTTGAATCTATGCTGCGGTGGAAACGGAATATAAGACTGTAATACTGTTTGCTTACTAATTAAAATAAGTGAAATGTACGACATTTACGTAGGTATTAGGTAAAGTTAAATAAAGGTTCAAACTCAATCTCAAAGCATTTATTGTACAGTCGCCATCGCATCAATTTTCTCATTAGATTTTGAACTTTACTCTCAACATTTTATGGTTTAAGATCATTTGGAGAAATTTGACAGTTTGTGGTAACTTCATATGCTGGCGACTGTACCTAAAAATGAAATAAAACAAGTTCGCACAACAAACTAAACCCTGTCCAGTAACCCACTGGCTTCAAAACCAATTTATTATACATGTCGGATATGTCAGGATTTATTTCGTTAGGCTCGTACATCATGTGGGCAGACGATGGGTTTCGTGCTATGAAAACACACTGGATGCGATACACTGTTTCTAGCAAAACTAACACTTGAAATTACAACTTAACAACACGGGGCATCCATGACGTCTCAACTCCATCGCGATCAGACATTGACTGTCACCCTCGCCTCGAGCTGAACATCAGGGCTCTGTAGAAGCACGCTGTGTTGTGGGTAGACTGGCAAGTAGGTCACGTGATATCACCACTCCACACTGGCGCGCTTTCCAATTCATTTTATGTTCATAATATCAATAACCGGATCTGACATACATATTTCACAACAAAAAGTCTAAGTCTGACCTAACCCTGAACTATTTAAAACGAATAAATTTATTGCAGCTTAGGTGTTAACAGAAATATTAGATATTTAAAACACAACACTTTTATACTATAAAAACTGTATTCAATGGCCTTTTACCGTGATTTCTACAACTGCGATCAATGTACGGTAGTCACGGAACAAAATATAACTAGAAATGTGTTATTTCCTTTGCGTAACTACTTGGCAAGCAAAAGTTTTATTTTAATAACTAGCTATTCTCCGCGACCTTCGTCCGCGTCAAGTAATTAAAAATACAATTTTCCCCGTTTTTGCAACATTTTTCATTGCTGCTACGCTCCTTTTGGTCGTAGCGTGATGATATATAGCCTATAGCCTTCCTCGATAAATGGACTACCCAACACTGAAAGAATCATTCAAATCGGACCAGTAGTTCCAGAGATTAGCGCGTTCAAACAAACAAACAAACAAACAAACAAACAAACACTGCAGCTTTATAATATTATAAGTATAGATAAAATGCTCGATTTATGAAGTGCTCCCCATTGTTATTGCTAACTATTCAAAACGTCGTACTACTTTTAACAATGTGGAGCGAGATAGAGAAGAGTAAATGGAAATTTGCCTTTACTACTGTCTTCTCTGATTCCCGATGATTATAATCTAGATCTCTTCAAAGTTCGAGTGAATTGGTTTCTTCTAGGCAAGTGTGCTCCACTCTAGGCCCCATCGTTGCTTTACATCAGGCAAGTTGTGGCCGAACGCAAGTCTATCTCATCATCTGCCTAGCCTTTTCCCAACTATGTTAGGGTCGGCTGCCAGTCTAACCAGATGCAGATGAATACCAGTATTTTCCATGGTTTTTAGTTATCTTGCTGCGCCCTTACAGGGTCATGAACCCACTAGTTTTAAGCCTAGTATGTAAAATTGGTTGTGTACATTATGCATTAAATAAATAAATAAAAGCATAAGCATAAATAGCCTCTATAACATTCGAAAAGCTGGACCTCAGCTCGCAAGAGAAGGCGAGACCCAGAACCCACACATCTTCAAAAGTTTGAAGACATGTGGTTCTAGGACATGCCAGTTTCCTTACGATGTTTCCACTCGCCATTTTGAGAACAGTAGTGTTCAAAGAAACCACAAAAAGAGATGACTTCTCCATGACCTTGGACAGCACAAAGGTCACAACACCATTGTACTAAAATATTGTTTTACAAGCACTTACCTGCTTTTATGCTGAACCTATAAAACTGACACTTTATAACGATAATCTATCTTCAGTTTACGCCAACAGATTTGAAACGAGCGTGGATTTACAACTAGCATACCGTTATGTTCAGTGAGTTACGACTATCTTCGGCGATCATACGGTGTAAACTGCGATTTTAGTGATATATTGATTTGTTCGAGGTTGTTACTCTACTTATGAGCAGACTTTCAAATTGCACTGTTGCGAGTAAACTTGCAATGAAGTACATTGAAAGCGGAATGTATTAGATGTCACTTTACTTTTGTAGACTTCAAGTTTTTAGATCACTGATTAAAAATAAAATACGTCCACAAACACGGACATAATTTATTAATTTATTTCACTTCAAGTACCATAGTATATCCAATGGGATGGTCTGAACTGAACTATCAGGATCGAAAAAGATGCAAGCATAGGTTTTTGACAAGCACACGACAAACCCAAAGTTTAGAGTTTGTCGTGTTTTCATAAATATTAATCACTTTGTTTACGCGTAAAAATCAACAGCTTGAAATTCAAAATCCTCTACATATTCTGTATCGATGTTTAACTTGTTTTAAAGAAAATATGAACAATTAATAAAAAAAGATTTTCTGTAACATTTTTAACTAATTGTAACAGCGTAAAAATACAAATCTATGCAAAATTAAATTTTAAACGTAATTTTAAATTTTCCTTTGGAATCTACTGTCGAATCAATGTATCAGAAACACATGATAATTCATTAAAATAAACCAGATTCCTTGACTGGTACTATTAATCCCAAGTGTTTTTACTTTGCCTGAACCTATCAATCAGTTCAATACATAGGGGTACCTATTCCTGCTTGCTACTGAAAATAGTCGTCCCCGCATTGCGGTAGAAAATTCGATCCTTTGCCTTGAGTGTCCAGTCAACAGCTTTTCTAGATGTTTTACCTAACAAACATCTAAAATGGTTTGACCACAATTTACTTCTAGAATGCATATTTGGAAAGCCATCTAAAATTAGATCTGCTATCGTCAGATTCAAGTAAAGACTGTGTAAATAATGATATGGCAAGAAGGAGGTGTTTGATCAGATGACGAGTAATAGTGATGTATGGAAGATGAATACATGCTGCGGCAACCCCAAATGAATTGGGATTAGGGCAAGAGAATGATGATGATGTCTGATTTAAGCCCTAATTGAACATCAATGAATTATGCTGCGGTCAACCTGATCTGTTTAAAGTTTTCCAAGTAGTTGTCCACTGACCAGGTTTCTGTTGTCTCCATAAAATAACCAGGTCCACACCAGGAGGTTTGAGCTTCTCTCGCTAAAGATTGCAGTTTTCCGAGGTGGTGTTGCCACCAAAAAAACTTTATCGGCTTTTAACTCTTCGGGACACTGAATCTTGCATCGTCAGCAAATGAAAAAATCATCCTAAAAACGTACGACGTAAACTTAAAAGCAAATTGTCAACGACAAAATATGATAGGATATAATGGAAGAAAAGTAATACCTACGCCATCGTAGATAGTAATTTACAAATTACCAACGATCAAAATCTTTTATTTTCTTTGCATAAGTTATACCTTAACACAAGCTAATGCACAGGCTGATTATTTTAATGTCAGTACGATATGTACGATAAAATATCCATGTAAGAGATGTTTTCTTGACTGACCTTTATTTATTTTTCCACCTTTAGGAGTTGACGCTTAGAATATATCATTATAGCAAGTACCCAGTTCCCATCCACCACTCAAGTTATTTGCCAAGTACACTTCTGAAATTCACGAAAATACGTGGTGTTCCTTTTTTTGCCGAAAATAGGACTGCGTACTATACAGTTTATACAAATAAAAGTCCCACAGTGAATTGTTTTTCATACGTAACTTTTATAAGCCTTCATCTACACAGCCTTTTCACAATTATATTGGGGTTGCCTTCCAGTCTAACAGGATACAACTGTATACCAGTATTTTACATAGAGCTACAATCTAGTTAGTACTGGGTAATACGATACCCCTTGGTAAGACTAGAATAACTTCCAGAGAAATCCCTGGAGTATCCTTTGAGCTCATAAAGTGGATACCTAAGTAAGCATAAACACCTGTTAAAACATTGTAATATCCCAGAAATCCTCCTCATGTTACTATGAAACAGTAAATAACATTAAAGGCTCTGGGACTCTGTTTACTTACCTCTATCATCCTGTGAGGGAAAACCTTTGAGCTGTACCAACAATAAGTGGATCCAATGTAGATCAGGAGATTTGAATAGATTTACCCGGTATTCTATTAGTATCCGAGAAACCGAAATGTACTGAGTATTTTGGTATTGGGGAGTATATTTGGCAATGCTAGCAATAATTTGTATGGAATGATTCATCCACTACTAATGTATACCCATTTACTGGTACCTAATGTGTATCATGTGATACTTAGTCACAGTTATTGTTGTTTGAGGAAACTGTTGTATTGTAGCCAATTGTTGACCAAATAGGCAATAGCTGATAAGCGTAGCACAGTACTATAATATATTTAGGACTTGGCTAAGTAATGTTGCTTGTTTACCTATGTACTGGACTGATGCCGAAAGTTAAATGGTTTTACACTTAAATTAGATGCCTCAATTCGAGCAAACCATAGACTGAAAAGTTGTGTTGTAATCGGTTGTCTTGGTATGTGCATGTGATGCGGAGGAATGAGGAAAATGTCGTGAGGAAAGTTTTAAGAATTAATGTGGATGGGTATAAGAGTAGAGGAAGACCAGAGAAACGATGAATGGACTCTGTGAAGGATGATATAGCAAGAAAGGAGGTGTCTGATGAGATGACGAGTAATAGAGAAGATTGGAAGAAGAAGACTTGCTGCGCCGATCCCAAATAAATTGGGAAAAGGGCAGGAGAATGATGATGAATTCAAACAAAACATACTTACATACACTTTAAAGGTGGTCGCAGAAAGGCTTACAAGATATTGATAAAATTTAACACACGAATAGATGTTTATTATAGGATTTTTTGTACCCGTAGAATGTGGCTGCAGAAGCGAGTGTAAAATAAAAATTATTTATTTAAAACCTTTAAATTAGGTATTCATCATCATCTGTCTAGCCTTTTCCCAAACATGTTGGGGTCGGCTTCCAGTTTAACTGGATGCAGTTGAATACCAGTATTTAACATGGAGCGACTGCCTATCTGACCTCCACAACCCAGTTAGTACTGGGTAATACGATACCCTTGGTAAGACTGGTTGTCAGACTTTTTGGGCCACTGACTACCTGTAACGACTGTCAAAGATCTACAAATAGCAGCCGGGACCAACGGCTTTACGTGCTTTCCGAAGCACGGAGAAAACTCGGTATGTAATGGGCACTCACTCATCCACAGACCAACTAGGCAAGCACGGCTTAACCTTAAGATCGACCCCCGGCGGCTGTTATTATTTAGCCACGAGCTCCTCTAAATTAGGTACACAAACCAACAATAAAAAATGACCCACATCCCCAACTGCCAATACACCTAATGGCAGCCATTTTAATGTGAAAAATACCAACGAAAAGAGATCACCAACTTTGGGTCGGATCTTTTTAAATAAAGCGGGTCATTTTCGATCCGGCCTTCCCTATATCCCTTTGGTCAAGTGTAGGAACGTACAAACAAACGATATGTTTATATATCTGCTGGTAGAATTTGAGAGGGTTTCGACGTACCTTTTACAAGGAAACTCCGTATTGTTTCGGAAATAAAGTGCCTTTCATCTTTTGTTTTTTGAAATTGTTTGTTTGTAAACAATTGATTTTCATATCAACTGTTTTCGTTGCATAATTAGCTGTATAAGGTTATTACCACACCAATCGATCGATCGCCGATAACCATCGATGGTAGAAATGACGATGATCAATCAATTGGTGTAGTAGAAACTGTCGCTCGACGTCTACTTATCCATTCTACCATCGATCGATGGCCTCGATCGACGATCGATCGATTGGTGTGGTAACACCAAAGACTTATATTCTCTATGGGCACACCAACACCCTAGGGTTACTGTTAACTTTTGAAACGGAAAATTTCGAATTCGTTTAAAATATTTGTATTTTTCTAATGAAAGGAATGGAATGGTCTTTTGAAAGAAATGCTACACCAGTAACAATGATGGTGTGGGTTGGTAATTTTTGTTGAGAGATCTTCGATTTAAATTTTGATGTCATTCACAGCCTCGTTGATGAAGTGATGAGGTCCTGGGTTCGTTTCCCGGGTCAGGCAAAGTGTAATTGGGTTTTTTTATCACGATTTTCTCAGTAGCAGCAGAGCAACAGAGCCTGGAGTTGTGCCCGGTTTATGGCAATAGGCTCGCCTCCTATTACATGGGACTTAAACGTAACTGGTGAAATGTGGGTGTTCTATTGTGTACACCTCTGCCTAACCCTTCGGGGATTACAGGCGTGGTATTATAGTATGTCATGCACAGAGATTTGCAGTTAGAAATATCGAGTTACATGACCCGTGACTCAATGTCATGATTCCATGAATAATGTTTGATCGCGGTCTCGAATACCTATCAGATATTCCTGGAGCTACCAGCTACTCTTAATCGAACGTCAATCACGGTACATAACTCAATGAATCAACGTTAGGTACTGACAGGTAATACATATTCTATTTGCTGAATACATTAACAATGTCTAAATGTAGTAATGCTCAAATCGAGCGATCGCAATTGTCTGTAATGAAACTTCAACTTAAGAAGAAAAAATAAAAGATAGCCATTCTTACATGCATACTTATACTCACGCCTTTTTTTCATGGGGGTAGGCAAAAACCAAAGAATACCAACTGCTTTGATCTATTTTTAGTACAGTGATTTAAAGTAAAGAAAGGGTCAAATAAAATTAACCAGCGACACTCTATAGGTAGATGATGGGATATTTTATCATGAGACTGTTGGCAACACAACATTTAGTCTATGATTAATTTAATATGTCAGTTATGTCAGTAATGTCAAACGTCACTGTACCAAGGACGACATTAAAACGAAGTATGCGTTTTTGAATCCAATCTGCATTTTTCATTTTAAAATATTAGTTTACCTATTTAAATAACCCCACAGACACAGTGAAAACAAAATGATTTTGTATTTTTAAAGGTCACAGTTAAGGGTCAAGGACCGCATATACTTTAGTGCATATAATCATAGTTTCATAGATTTAGATAGGAATAGTCAGAACATACAGAACGCCACCTGCTACGATCCTTTTTTTTTTTTTTTTTTTTTCGAATGTGAAATCATCAAATGACTTCTCCCGCTCTGGGTGGAGTGGGAGGGAGTGTCAGACTCTTACTGACTAAAACCCATCCATGTTCCTTCATTGCCCTTTGTGTTCCAGGGCCACGGTATCTCTTTCGAACAGTCCCGCAGCCCCACCTGCTACGAACCTTACATAAGAAAGAAAGAGTAAATATTTATTTGTCGCAGACATGACGTGCATACAAACAAAATAAGTTAACAATATGCTGTTAGCAAATGCTTTGAATGATACAAAGCAAAACAAATACTTCATACATACTTCTTGTGCTTCGTACACGTTAATGTATAGCCATGCTCTTACGCGATGCGTTGCTATAGATAGTGTTACTTGAAATACCAAATACACTTTAACTAAACTTTATCGTACCTTTTATGTTAATAAAAATACCTGAAAAGACACCCAAAAAACTATTTAGAGTGAGCTAATGGTTTTTATACAAAACTCACCAGAATAAAAAGGCTATCCCAAATCCTAACGATATAGCCTCATTATCCCAAATTGACATCTCTCTACAAACTTAGGCAGCACTTATCCCATTACAAAAAGCTTTTATCTCTTACGCAAATCCAATTATAATACTTAGGGCCACCACGTATCTACAAACGCAAATAATTGGCCAAAGAGCAACATTCAACCGTATGGACCAACCCTCATCAATCAATTGTCAACCCTAAGTACGGGTAGACAGAGTGAAAAATGTTTTTGTGTTCAGGTAGACGACTGATTGGTATCGGGAATACGTTAGACTCAATTATATGGTGGTTGGTTAGGGGATAAAAATAACTCGGGTTTTTGTTCAGTCGGTGAAAAAACAGTAGTATTTTAGTTTTGGTACCTAAATCCTTCCTGATACAGCTTTCAGTTGAAAAAAAATATCCAGCCCAGTGCGATTCAGACTCGTGGAGCTCGTGAGGAGCTTGTGGCTTAATAATAACAGCCACTTGGGTCGATCTTTATGTTAATCCGTGCTTGCCTAGGTTGGTCTGTAGATGGGTCACCACCACCCATTACATATTGAGTTTCCTCCGTGCCTCGGAAAGCAGGTTAAGCCGTTGGTCCCGGGTGTCATTTGTAGATCTTTGAGTGTCGTTAGGTAGTCAGTGGCTCAAAAAGTCAGACAACAAGTCTTACCAAGGGGTATCGTATTACCCAGTACTAACTGGGTTGTGGAGGTCCGATAGGCAGTCGCTTCGTGTAAAATACTGGTATTAGCTGCATCCGGTTAGACTGGAAGGCGAAACCAACATAGTTGGGAAAAGGCTAGGCAGATGTTGTTATAGCGGCAACAGAAATACACATTCTGTGAAAATTTCAACTGTCTACCTATTACGGATCATGAGATACCACCCGCTGATAGACAGAAAAACGGACTGACAGACTGACAGCGGAGGCTTAGTAATAGGGTCCCGTTGGTTACCGTTCGGGTACGGAACCCTAAAAAGGAAATGGTTAAAACATTACATTAATACCTACGCTTGTAATCACCGAAGCTTTAGCCATGCCCATCAATAATGCTTGCAAGCAATCGACCAACGAGGCAATGACCATGGTTTCCTACGGTTACATATGTCCGAATGATAAAACGGAACCCATATAGGATCACTCTTGTGTCAGTCCGTCTGTCCAATGTCCATCTGTCACAGCCAATCTACTCCGAATCTACTGGACCGGTTATATCTGTAGCGCAAATACATGTATCGTAAATAAATGAATATCGAATATAGGTGGGTCACTTTTTGGGGCAAATTAGGGAATAAAATAATAAAAGTTTTGATAACTATAACAAGTGACATATCAAATGAAAGGTATGGTATGGAGGTTTCAAATATATTTTTATTTTTAAATTAACAGTTTTCATGTTATTTACGTAACTTATTACATGAAAATTAAAAAAAAAAGAAAATACAAACACATGCTAACATGTTAAATCACTCAATATTGTGCGTACTACAGTTGCAGCATTTCTTGGCATATTTAATTATTCATTGTGACTACGGGACCCTACTTTGTGCGTGCGAAACGCACTTGGCCGGTTTTAATTCGTAAGTAAGACTACTACTGCAGTACTTTTACAACATTACTGTTGTAAAAGAAAACAACCGTTATTTATACATTTTAAAATAAATTGCGATTCGCACTGCAGTATCATGATTGTGATGCGTGCAATCAGTGTCAGAATATAACAACGAAATCGAAATAAAATTGTTGTATGTGATTTGGTTTTCTTATCCTAATAAATATTTAAGATATGTATTAATGCTTCTAGACGCAATGATTGGAGCTTGCTTTGTCTGTCAGTGAATTCAATTGACTTCTCTATCTTCTTCTTCTTCATGGCGCAGCATGTCTTCATGGAAGAGAAAGACATGCTGCGCCTACCCCAAATAAATTGGATAATATAAGGAATAAAATATAAGGAAATTCCTATTCCCTAGGCCATTTTATAATTGAGTTTCATGTTTTAATATTAAACAGAACCAAGACGTGGAATTGAGAAAAAATTACATATTCATTTGTTTTTCAAGTGTGACCTTTTTAAGGATATTTGGGGAACCCTTACCCTAATATTCCCTCAAGGAAATGAAAGGCAAACAATAGCTTTTGATATGAGAAGGTTATGGGAGCAGGAAAACGTCTGGTGAAAACATTTGTTGGGCTTCAATAAGTATATCTTAACGATGTTATATTAAGGATTTTTTGAAGAAACAATTGAGTTACAGTTATGTGATAAACGATTGATTTTTGTGTGGCATTTTGCACAAAACTGTGCATTTTTATTAAAGCAAGTTCTCCAACATCATCTGCTTAGCCTTTTCCCAACTATGTTAGGGTCGGCTTCCAGACTAACCGGATGCTGCTGATACCAGTATTTAACTTGGAGCGACTGCCTATCTGACCACCACAACCCAGTTAGTACTAGCTAATAAAGTACCCCTTGGTAAGACTGGTTGCCAGACTTTTTTGGGCTACTACCTGTAGCGACTGTCAAAGATCTACAAATGACAACCGGGACCAACGGCTTACCGTGCTTTCCCAGGCTCGGTATGTAATGGGTGGTCACCCATCCACAGACCAACCTAGGCAAGCAAGGCCCAACCTAAAGATCGATCCGAGCTGTTGTTAGTTAGCCACGAGTTCTTCTCCAACACATTCATGTATTTAACTATTTACGGTCTAGAAATATAAAGAACTCGTTGGTCTACTCGAAACCTTGTTTGATGCCCGTGATTGCCATAAATGATTTATTGCAATTTGTCAATGGCAATAAGCTCACCTTTTAATACATGAGACTTACATATACCTAACTGAAATGTGTATACTTATAACTAACTATTCGAAGAAAACAGATGTGATGTAAAGTTTTTGCATGTTAACAGAATACATTTTATCCATTTCTATGGAATAAGAGCTCAAAAGACCAATTTTAAAACAGGAAATAGTCGTTTCCGATCTTGTCATTAAGCTTATTCATACAAGTCTTGTAGAAAGAACAAAAAAAATATTTTATCTCACCAAAGGAAAATGTCATAACCAACTTTAAAATGAAATCAGAAAATAAGCAACCAGTTAATGTAATACTGTCGTCAATATAATCTCATAGTGTTGAACAACAAAGACGTTGGACATTATCTTCCTTCGTCTGCACGTCGATACGGATCGCATTGTTGCAGTCGTGACGTCACAAAGATGGACCAAAATGTTTCAATTTAAATTTAGACGTTGAGTTTATTTGTAATTTAATTTCCTAAAACCGGTGAGTGAAGGAAATAAGAACGGGTAAGTTCTTATTTCCTTCATTTCATTCATTATTCCTTCTTACAGTTCAAAAAGTTTGACAGCCAGTGTTACCGAGGACTATCGCGTCTCCCAGTAACTTGGTTGTGGAGGTCGGTTAGGCAGTCACTTCATGCAAAATACTGGTATGCAGCTGGGTTCGTTAGATTGAATTCGAACCTAGAGGTTCTAACAAAGTTGTAAAAAAGCTAAGTAGATGACAACTCCCTTTGCATTTTGATCGTTAACTATATTTTTAATTTCTTTTTTTTTTATACCTGTATGTGTTTACGGAAAATTAGTATGTAATCCGTCATTGTATATAATTCCTAGGAAAAGTTGTTATGCAATATGTTTTCTTTTAATTACCTAAAGCGGGGATTTTTTTCCGTCGATTCTTTATTTAAATAATTAACACAATTTTCTTTTCTTTACAGGAAAAGGATCTGTACTATTTACAGCAGCTCCTTTATTAGGGTAAGTTAAATAATAAGTATGGTTGGTTACTACAAGTCCCTGATAGAACGGTGACAAAGCTTTACTTCGACCGACGACGGCTTGTCTTTGAGCTTTCGAGCTGCAAAAATAGCCGACGATCCATCGACTTGTGCACATCTGATCCGTCATCGTTTGAACTATGCTCGTTTGACCGCCGACATACAAGCTTAGTTACGCCTACGACAGACTAGCTGCGCGTGAGCTTTTAGATAGTGCTAAGGTGTATCGTGAATTAGATGTCGTGGTTAGAAAAATCCGTTCTAACCAGGTCTAATAGGGTTCTAAGGTATGTATGTAAGAAAACGTGTTACGCCGAGCCCAAGGGCAAGAAGATGATGATGGCGGACTTCCGCATGACCAACTAAGAAGTCATGGAAATATATTATATTTATTTTGTGATGAATACGTACTATGCAGTTCTGAACGAATGTAACAATAATTATTATGAACGTACTCGTAGCAATATTAGTGAAAGAGAGAATCTGTCGTGTGTGAAAAGGAAAGAGATATAAATACTAAAGATGATGGAAGATGACGAGCTAACCAGTCAAGAGTGAAAGTACCCAAACATTTTATTTCAGTCATCCTTCCCCACATACATTTTCCTTCAAACGTTACCAAAGTAACAATACTATCAAAATTACATCCACTAACAGCCTACTTAGTATGCCGCCCGTAACAGGAAACATAGCAACCTCAACATGGCCGAAGCAATTTACTGGGGGATTCCCATTTCCTTCTTTTAGGCTCCCCGTCTCTTAACTGACAATAGGAGTAGGGTGGAGAAACGTGCTTTCTTTACTGTACCTTAGAAGTGGTTAAAATTCGAAGTAAATGACGTGACATTACAAAAAGGAACGAGGGCGCATCACGTTCTCTGCTCGGGGATTTCTTCATCAGTTGGTAGTATGAGTTTGATGGAAATCGACATGTTCATAGTCAAAAATAGAATGTAGTATGACATGGAACCACAGACCTTTTCCTAATATTGTATGAGGTTTCTCTGAACATAAATGACCCTGTCGTCTTGCTAATTCTGATGTTTAATCTGTGTCTGATTTTATAAATTAAATCCAAGTCTAAAAACGTAAACACCTTTGCATTACGTCCTCCTATGTACCACTCATGTACATGAAGTTTAGAATTACGTATTCTGTTTACAAAGACTTATGTTTATTTATTTTTCAATTTATTGATTTATTTATAACAGATTTATCTCCAGAACGTTAGGTATTACGTAGGCAGATTTCAAGTGCATAAGCCCCAATGCATTTTCACATAGTCAAAATAACTATGACAAAGCTTGACCAATCCTATTATTCACACCAATTTGTTTTTAGCGAGTTTCTCTTCATATTTTAACAGCTTCATAATAAGCACAGCAATGGTTTCTAACAAAGCAAGCAAACGATAACTATTTCACAGAAGACAGTTTCTTATTCTGTTCACGCTCTGTTTCCCAATAACACGAAATTGTTCCGTTTTGCAATAAATATTCGTTCGCATACAACAATTTATCACGCGATAAATCTTTCACGAAAGCCCTATCATTGTATTTGGCAACTTCTATTGCCATCTGGCTAACGCGTTAACTTATATAATAATCAGCTGGCATTTACGAAAACGGACTCTTTATTTTATAGCTTAAGGAAATTTCCATGGTTTTTGTTATGTGATATTAGGAAAATGAACTCTATTTGTTGGAAGAGAAAGTTGGAATTTAGTTAGGTGTAACAGCTGGAGGTTGGACAGTCGTAATGCTTGGGCAGTTTGTCTTTTTTTTGGCTAAGTTTCTACTAGAATAAACTCGTTATTACTGTTGCAACCATTTTATCATAAGCTACTCCAGAGTTTAAAGTTTAAATGACTTTAAAAGTACACAATAGAGCATTTCTTCCTCCAAGTAACTAAGACAATCTGGACAAACGAGACAATATAAAATTATAGCCGCGCTACAGTTCCTAGCAACACTAAACATAATAATATTACAACTACCATAACATAAAAATCCTGAAACCCACGAAGGTCGAAATAATATCCTCTTAATTTAAACACAGAACCGCTAGAAAAACAAGCTTTCGACCGACTTCCTCGAATCTGCCACTAGTAACCCAAACATACATCAAAATTACTGAGTTTACATTTCAATAACCAATCACTGAGCTAAATATAATCTTTGTGTATTTACAGTAGCGGTATAAAGCATTAATATTCTATAGAAATACAGCCAATTAGAAGCCAGACATGATTCCTTGATACCAGGATGGTATAAATCTAAAGGAGTTTATAGAAATTCTAATTTTGATATCAACCTAATTGGGGAACGAGCCTAACCTTTCTATATAATGGAGTCTTTGACCCAAATTTACATAGAATCTTGATCTTACAAGCATCGGAGATGTCTCCTATCTAGATTTGCATGTTGTGATCAATCGTACAAATTGGTTCGGTAATTGGAACGCCCGTTTTGTCAATAAATCTTTGGTGTCTTCCGTCAATATCGGCTGGCTTTGAACTCATTAGCATCTTTTTAGGGGATGAAAATGGTGGTGAATATTTAACTATGACACCATTCTCTGAAATAGAAAAAAAAGCCTTTTTTTCATTTATTTGATTTAGAAAAAAATAAGGTTCGAAAATAGGTACTTTTTGGGATCAGAAGATGATATTCGTTCGATATTGTTTGATCTAATCTCATAATTAAATCATCTTTTTTTGCTTTCTTGTGTTACTAAATTTCTCCAAATTAACGGATGTCATCAATTTCAAAGACAATAGATTTTGAGTCTATCGAGTATTCAATTTCATCTACCACTGTAACATTGCCTTATACAAGTTTTCAATTACAGTCTGCTTTTGACAAAATAACAATCACATCGGTGGTGCTGCCACCAATATAATCTAAGCCACCAATCAAATGCAGTGATTATATCACTGACAGTATCAGCCACTATCATCATTTCCATCAATTCACGGAAAACACTATCATCCTCTACTGGACATTTACGGCTTCCCAACAATGATTAATAGTCGCACACGCAATATTTTGGACAGAAATAATATGTTTTGTGATCTTACATCATCCTCTTGTTTTCGGTTACTTGTCCATTACTGCGGAAGTAAATCATCTGTTCAAAACAATACAACAGTGTTTCTAAATATACTGAGTTGTGTAATTCTAACATTATTATTTACGATAGAGCGAACGGTGTTTATTTCAACACTTGGAAAGTTTTAAAAGCGGAACAGTAATGTTTCAAGACCAGAATTAATTGTCTCATCATCATTTTCTTGCCCATCATCATCTGGCTAGCCTATTGCTAACTACGTTGGGGTCGGCTTCTAGTCTTACCGGATGGAGCTGAATACCAGTATTTTATATTGAATGACTGCCTAACTGACCTCCTCTAGATCTGTGCTCACCTAGTATTTCGGGATATCGCCGAGTGGTCGGTCGACTCTTCTCGTGACCAGAGAGGGCTGGCCTAATTCTTGGCCAAAGAATCAGCATTACGATCCAACGTGGTAATGCTGTCAGTTTTCTGCTTTTGATACATACGTACATATTTTAGTTATTATTTTAAGTCTGTCAGTCTGCCTGTATTTAATTTTATCTACAACATGTGGTGACAATATTCTAATTTGTTTTGTATGGCCTACGAATTCTTGTTCAAATTTCCTTTTTCTATATCCATATCAATAAAAATAGCAAGATTCCACAGTATCACTCAACTACCATAATACCTCTAACAGTAAAAATAACTCGAAATCGTACTGATATAAATAGTTTTGTTTGTACAGAATTACTCCATTGATTTTCTTTGCCGATAGTTGTATCGAGGAAAGAACATCAAACAGGTACTTTGTAAACTTCAGCGCACAATAAATCTTGTTCATTTCCATTACAAATGGTGGCTATCTTGTGGTATTGGGCTTTTAGGAATACTTTGCTTTCAGAGTAAACTTTATCGTCAGTTGGAATAGGTAGACTCATGATTGATTTAGTTCTTTCATCGCCGTCATTAATAACATTAATTGTCAGTCTCACATTTGCAAAACATAATATGTACCTACCTAACTAGAGTCATGTACCAGCCCTTATCCTATCATTATTACTTGGGGTTGGCGCAACACTTTTTTCGTTCATTCTCCCCTGTCAGCTGTCACGCCGACATATATTCCTTTTTCTTTCTTTTGCTATTATTCTGTTAGCTCTACAGAATATACCTTCAATTACATAACGTCTGAACCTATTCATCAAGATATCAATCTTATGTTTCTCCATCCGTAGATTTATACATGACCGAATTTTTCCTATTATTCTGGCACATGTCGAAACAATCTGGGCGCATTCATTCACACCGGGTTCGGCCTTCACATAACACGTGTAAAGCCCACTTAATTTCGAAGTATCTTTATGTATAGCTGCAGGTTCGCGTACACCCACAGGCGTTTAGAGTGCTCGACACGTGCCCACTTCGTAAATCATCATAAATAAAGATACATCGTAATAATGCACTCGTAAACGGCCACTGTTGCTGTTGTATGAGTAACATTGTAAGACTACAGGAGAATTTGCCATGATTACGGAAACTGGACTCGATCCTCTATATTTTTTAATTACCTTTCATTGTTATAAATGCTTTCAATAACGTATTATTCTGATTGAGTATTCTATAGACCATTCTAAAGGGTGTAAAAAGACCCTTAACGAAGCCGAAAGGTACTTGTTCTCCCCGTCAATGCGATTATTTTTTTGTTCTAGACCATACCTGGGAACCTTCCAGTTACGGAGATATTGGGGGTCAAAGTTCCAACTTTTTCACAAGTTTTTTTTTAAATACATGTTTTTAAAGTAAGAATTTTATTTCAAACACCTCGACGACCCCCGTGCTATTCAATCCATCCATCAGCACAATGTTCTGAGTACGTTAGATTGAGTTCTACAGTAAAACGTGATTTTTGAACCAAAAAAAAAAAATTGTTTCCCAGCAAAAAATTTTGCGTAAAGTTACTTGGTTTGATGTACAGAAGGCTTGGTTGACGGCTTAGTGAAGGGTCCGTTTACACCCTGTATACTTTTATCTGGTGAAATTGTGATTCCACTTTTTTTCTTCTTAAAAATTAATTCGAACATAACTTATCCACCTCACAAAATCAAATCAACTTCAAAGTTTCAGTGTCAACAAAGGTACAAGTTGAGGTTACCAAAGAAGTATTATACAATCTCTCTATTTTTAGTAGCCCTTCACTTTCATGGAACTATTTCCTAGCTACGTAAATCTCTATCATAAAGTCTAACGTCCGTATTATTTTTTATACCGCTTATACCCACATCGAGGAGTCTTACACAATTTTATTTTGATTCAGATTACCATGAAGCTTTGGTTTCCATGTATGTATTTTTATGCTTAGCGTACGTTGAGTGAAGTTTTAACAATCATGATTTCATCGTTATAGTCTTTGACTAATTTTGGGTTTTTTGTTGTTATTAGGTTTCTGTTAGTCATACTAATAGCCTGCTAAGTTTGTTTGTAGATCTTTGACAGTCGTTACAGGTAGTCAGTGGCCCGAAAGTCTAACATCCAGTCTTACCAAGGGGTATCGTGTTACTCGGTACTAACAGGGTAGAAGAGGTCAGATAGGTAGCCGCTCCATGTAAAATACTGGTACCCAGGTCCATACCTCCCTTTCTCAATCTTCACATTTATATAAATAAATAAAATTGAAGTGATTTGATTGTAGTTTCAAAATAACTTGTAGTTTCTAAATAGCTTTTTACTGAATGCATATGAAATTATATACGGTACTTATGGCAAAAAAACTTTTTTTTTTTTGTTTGTTCCGGAAATCTCCGGAACGGCTAGAACCATTTTGCCAGAACTTTTACTGGCAGATAGCTGATGTTATAAGAAGTAACTTAAGCCACTTCTATTTTAGAAAAAGGATTAGGCTTCCGTGCAAAAAACTAAACTCTTGAAATTGTTAACAATAGTAATATTTCCTTTATTTATTTTCACACATACTTTTAAATTTATAAATATTCTATACAAAAGATTATAAAAAAACATTTAAAAATATAAAAAATAGTAGCCCACCAGCACTAGGAACAGGGTCCGAGCCGCCGGTGGTCAGGGCTCTTGAGAGAGGAACCTCCTAACAATACGCGCCGTGTCCAGGAGTACGGCTTTCTGAATCAAGCCCTTGATCCAGCTGCCAAGCGCGAGCCTCTTCAGGTGTTGGTCGAGGCTCTTGGCAATTAAGCCATTGGCGGACACGACTATCGGCACAATGACTGCTGTATTCACGTCCCACATGTCGACAACCTGGTGAGCCAGATCTAGATATTTGAATTGTTTATCTTTCTCTGCTTTCACGAGGTTCTCGTCATGCGGGACCGTTATATCAACAATCATTGCGCGACGCTCCAATCGATCTATCACCACAATGTCAGGTTTATTGGCAACAATAGTCCTGTCAGTGATGATAGATCGATCCCAGTATAACGTGATATTACCATTATCGAGAACTGGGTCGGGGGCATACTTATAGTATGGCACTTCTGATTCCACAAGGTTGTACTTCAAAGCAAGTTGCTGGTGGATAATCCTGGCAACGAGGTTGTGTCTATGCAAGTACTCTCCGTTAGTCAGACGAGAACACCCAGAAATAATGTGTCGGATCGATTCTCCCGGACGGTGGCATGCCCGACATATGTCAACCGTGCCATCCTTCACAATGTATTTCCGGTAGTTATTCGTCATCATAACTTCGTCCATTATTGCACAGACAAAACCTTCGGTTTCCCCGAAGAGGTCACCAAAACGCGACCAGGATACGGACGCTAAGAAGTCTACATCAGGCCCATGTAGGGCCCGGTAAAAGCGTCCGTGAAGCTCCTTGCCCTGCCATACCTCCTTGCGATCATTCGTGTCTAATACTCTAGTTTTGCGCCAGTTCTCGTTAGCCAGGGAGAGCGGGGTGAGGCCCTTGTCCACTGAGACCACATCTCGGTGCATCCCCACGTCGGCTTCTAGGAAGTATTCCCTGAGACTGCATACCTCACGGTTGTGCAGGGTCTTAGCATTTAAGAAGCCACGACCCCCGCACTTCCGTGGGATATACAGTCTCATCACCGACGATCGTGGGTGATGCATCCGATTTGCGGTCAGCAGTGCACGGACCCTCCTATCCAGGGCATCAAGTTCCATTCCATCATAGTAATATTTTTATTATAATTTCACGCAGTGTGGAATAATACTCTTAGAATAAATACAGCCACTTTCTTATAGGTTGAGCAATGGCAGTATCATCTAATTCTAAACAAGACTTCAGGACCCATCAACCTCATTCCTATTCAAACCTGCATGGTTTACCATAACATCACCTGCGGTTATTTTATCGTATTCAGCTCAAGCCACAAGTGTAGTACACTCACTACACTCGACCTGATTGAGCGTTCTACCACCACATAAATCTTCAGGAAAATGCTAATGATGTACTTTATAAACACATTTGATAAGCTTTGAAATCCGGACATTTATTTGCTTGTCCGTTTACTTAAGTCCTTCTGTATGTAAGGGATTTCTTGGCTGTTTGCCAGGATACGTTTTGCTAAAGAGGCCGGTGAGTGGGACTGTTAACTTCATTAGTAATATTGGTGGTTTCAACGAAACTATTGATCACCTAGTATAGCACGGGTTCTGTAGAATGAAGTGATGCGTAAGAACTGTTCTGCATTACTCAGTAACGTATTCACATTCAGTGTAAGGATGTGAATGCTTTTAAGGAACTAAAGTTAGAATTTTGACATGCAAAAAATACTTTTATAAAACCCTGGTTTTCATAAAAGTATTTTTTGCATGTCAAAATCCTAAAGGATAGTGGGCAGAAATGTATGGGCGGCACACCCACGTCCGCCACAGCTTAGACTACTTTTGTTTGGAAGGTATCACTGCCATGTTTCTCTGTGCCAAAGCGCATCAAATTCTGTCCCAGGGTTCTCTATTTATTTTGAGTCGAATAGGTTTAACTTACTAAGCAGTATTGTAACAAACCTAACCTAACCTTTTTTTTACTTTTGGGAATCTTCAATGGATGTTCTTCGCTGTGGGGCAGGCGGAGGGGTCTGTCAGACTTAATAGAAACAAAATGATAATTTAAAAAAAAATTAAAAAACTCGGTAAGTTTCGACTTGAAATAAAAAGAGAACCCTGGCACAGAGAAACATGGCTGTGATACCTTCCAAATAAAAGTAGTCTAAGCTGTGGCGGACGTGGGTGTATTTTGCCCTCGGTCCTTTATCTGAGAACATATTTTAATGTTTACTTTTCTTCGTGAGCTCATGCTTGCATACTTAGTTCGAGGGCTTGAGGCGCTGCGTACTGAAACACATGCTATAAACCTAGTTCGGTAGCAGATGCTAAAAATAGACGTAATAAAAATATAACCTCTACAAGGTTATATTTTTAAGATTAATAATAAGTAGCTTGTTGACAGATTCTGCGAACATATGTATATTTTTCTGGTCTAATAAAGATTTATATTAAAGAGTCAATTAAACTAACTTTGACGCCTTGTTTTGATTTGGCGAAGACACATCGGATAAAAGTGATGCAGATCAAACAGCAATGTATGATAAAACGGTTGTATTTTTATAAACTTTTCTACTAACTTAATTTCAAATGAAATTCTATTTTATCGTGGACTATTATATAAAGTGCAAACACTATTTTACCCGTTGGTAACCGATGAATCTTTCACGTACATAAATAAAATTTGCAAATCAAATCGTACACTCAACATAAACAAATGAATGATGAATATTATGTGTCCTTCACTAGTGTTCAATGTTTTATATTTTTATCATAACATCGGAAGATTACACTCCTCGTGTAATCTTCCGATGTTATGATCCGGGTGTTTTTGTTTGATTCAATTTTACGATTCATGCTTACCCCAAATGGATTATGACTATAGTTACCATACAGTGTCTTACCAATTTGAACGATCCTTTTTACGCGTTATGGACTACTAGCTTTTGCGTGCGGCTTCGCTCTCGTTAATTTAGAAGTTGACAATCAATTCGGGTTGTACTCTGTTTGTAATAATTCAATCATGATTCGAAAGACACGTGGCGCCATCTATTATCATAAGAACGTTATTGTTGTTTTCCTCGGGAACAGTACTTATTTTCGAGATGAAAGGTACCCTATGTCCGTTTCTGTACATCTGAGAATATGTATGCAAAATTTCAGGATGATCTTATCAGTGGTTTAGGCGTGAAAAGGTAACAAACAAACTTACTTTCGGATTTATAATATTAATATGGAAGTATGGATATGGATTATGTCTTGATTGCGTCGTGAGCTGATCGCCATTGAAACTCTAGCGCTGTGTCAATTGTTCTTCTCATTGATGAGTCGAGTTTATAACACCTTTTGAGTAACTCGGACGACCAGTCGTCAATTTTCTTTGTCATACTTGCAAGACTAAGGGATTATTTTTCGTCTTTTCCTATCTGACCTTTAACAAAATATTCCATACTTTGTATCTCATCATCTGTCTAGCCTTTTCTCTTCTCTATCTGACCTCCGCAACCCAGGTAGTAGTACTGGGTTACGATAACCCTTGGTTGTCAGACTTTCGGATCACTGACTACCTGTAACGACTGTCAAAGATCTACAAATGACAGCCGGGACTAACGGCTTAAAGTATTTCCCGAAGCACAGACGAAACCAGGTATTTTTTTTTTTTTTTTTTTTACGGATGGGAAATCCAGGTATTTAATGGGTGGTCACCCATCCACGGACCAACCTAGGCAAGCGCGGCTTAACCTGAAGATCGACCCAGGCGGCTGTTATTTTTAAGCTACGAACTTTCTACCTACCTCAACTAATTTTTCTCTCCAACTCTTAAACAGCTGAAAAAATACGAGGATTAAAAAAGAGCAATTTCAGTGAAATTATGTTAATGAGCCCTGGTCAGCGAACCGTTGAATGATTGAACTGAAGCATCAAAGGGTTAATCTTAATTAACATTAATTAAATTTCGCAAGGATGAAATCAAACAGCCTATACCGGTCATTGGTGGTCGTGTAAATATATTTTGTGTTGGTTATTCATGGCTGGGTGCAGCTAATTTTAATTAATTTGTCTGTAAAACGTGTTGTTTGATTAAAAGCATTGGTGCAGTTTGTTATTTGTTAAATGATGTACAAATGAAAGCTCTTTAGAAATTAATTTAGTTTAACAAAACACTCGTTTTTCTGCAGTTAATATGGTTGTCAAAACGGACTTCATCTTCATGTTTTTTTCTGATATTTTAAACGATCTTTAATAGATAGAACATTGAAAAGAAGCTTTTTTCTATTTCCACAAAAAGAATTTAGTGAAATAGAATAAACGTCTGATAATGTTCGCGGGGCAAACGTGGCCAGAAATTGCACAGAACAGAGAGGTTTGGAGGGAGAAAGGGGAGGCCTTTGCCCAGCAGTGGGACACAAAGTAGGCTATCAAAAAAAATAGAATGTACGTTTGCTCGTTTGGTATAAACCAGCCTTTAAAGGAACATGCTGACGTAATCCCTTCGTCAATTTTGATCCCACCCAAGGTATGAAGATGTATGCTCTATCTTACAAGAAACCACAAACCGCTGCACCAGGATGTTGAAAGCGGAACAATGATAAAAGTACACAAGATTGAGCGAAAAAGGCGGATCTTGGCAACTCGCCAGATAGGAAAGAAACGGTATATCTCTACCAGACTCAAGTGAAGTCATTTGGAAAATTTGTATGGTGTTCACACATATTTTCTAAGCAACAATATGCCTTCAATATTGGCAATAATAGCTATGATATAGGATGGGGATGGAGATAAAGTTATCGTATTATTACCATTCAAGTTCGACATTTTGCTGTTTATGTCTTTTGGGTTACATATTAAAATACTATAATATTACGCCTGATATCCTCTAGAGTTAGTAAGAGGATCCGTTGTACAGTACATACCCACATTCAGCCAGTTATGTTTACCGCACATAGAAAGCGAGCTTATTGTCATCGAACGGGCCCAATCTTGACTCAAGGCAGATGGGAAAATCCAGAAACACTTTGCTCGACCTAAGAACCGAACCCAACTCTACGACCTGCGACCTACCAACCACCAAACTAGAAAGATTTGGGTCACATAACTTTATTAGGAACCCTTTCAGTAAATTAGTAATTAAGGTATAAAGTACCTATTTTAAGTTTTTAAACTAACATGGTGACTAACACCATCATAAACACAACAAATGGGATATTTACCATATTTACTATTTGTTTACCCGTGATCATGGCGCTTGCAACAGTGCCGAAATATCGGGAACTCAGAACAAATAGTAAACATGGTCAATATCCCGTTTTTGTGTTAATGATAAAGTATTTTAATGTCACAAACATAATATCTTGGCCACTTTACCGAGTTGTAACATATTTCGATAGCCATCAGCGCCTCTCAATTACAAAAATATAAATCCAGCTCCATGTGATATTTCAACCGTATTTATTACTACCGTTATCGTTAAAAACTTGACAAGTTAAAATGGCGGAACGTTGAAAGAGTAGGAACATTCATTTGAATATAAATTTACGACACAGTTTACACTATATTCGTTTAAAAATAATAAATTAAAATGGCGTTGATGTATTGCAGGTAATAAATATGTAAATAGAGCTTATGTGATAGTATAAGGACTAGTTTAGTACATCAGGTTTAAAATCTAGCAAGTCGGAATGATAGTTCTTGTATAACATCCCATGTTTACTTTTATGTGTATGTCGGATATGTCAGGATTTATTCCGTTAGACTCGTACATCATGTGGGTTTCGTGCTATGAAAACACACTGGGTGCGATACACTGTTTCTAGAAAAACAAACGAATTACTTGAGATTACAACTCAACACAATAACACGGGGCACAATGAATCGGGTACAATTCCAAGACGTCTCAACTCCGCCGCGATCAGACATTGACTGTCGCCCTCGCCTCGAGCTGAACATCAGGGCTCTGAAGAAGCACGCTGTGTTGTGGGTAGACTGGTAAGTAGGTCAGGTGATGTCACCACTGCACACATGATACACAATTAGAAGATGGATGAAAAAAGATTGTATGTAGCGGAGATGAGAATGTTGAGGTGGATGTGTGGTGTGACAAGAATGATAAGGTAAGGAACACGTGCATCAGAAGAAGTTTGAAAGTTGCACCAGTTACAGAAAATTTGAAAGGGACTCGACTGTCTTGGTGTGGACGTGATGAGGAGGGACAAAACATGGATGGAGAGGGAGAAGAAGACCAAGGAAACAATGGATGGATTGTGTGAGGAATGTTATGAAAGAAAAAGGAGTAAATGTTAGCGTGACGGTTGACAGAGGAGAATGGAAGAAAAAAACGCGCCGACCCCAAGTAACATGAGACAAGAGCAGGAAGATGATGATGGTGAAAAGGATACACAATTAGATGAAGATGGACCACAAAAGACTTTTCAATAGGTCTCTGGATTACGGGCATTTAAAATTAGCAATTCAGCACCAACACTTAGGTGCTCCTCCAAAGCTAAGCTTGTGGTTGTTAGATCGGAAATGACTTTAGCTTCATCATCAGCTTTAGTGCCAAACTCAATTAAACACACGTTTTTAAACTAACAAGGTCACTAACACTATCATCAACAATAAAAACTTGATATTTACCAAGTTTAAATCGGGAAATCAAAATTAATAGTCAACATGGTAAATATCACGTTTTTAGTGTCAATTAAAAAACATACAAGAAACTCGTAGTAGTAGTAGTAGTAGTAGTAGTTTTAGTATAAAAAAACTATTTGAGTTTTTTTTTGTTTAGACTGAAGTAATCTTTGAGTTAGCATAAATTGCAGTAGGTATACAAAAAACATCTGACTAAAACTTTATGAATTAGCCTTGGTAGGTTTTGGCCGCAAACGTAGCATAAAAATTGTTTGAAAATGAGCCAAATATGCTTTTTACGGGCAAAGAGCTAGTCAGAGTTAGTAGAAGCCAATATTAGGTAACGTTATTTCACAAACTGCTCGTTAAAGAAATAACTGTTATTACTGTAACGTTATTTTTATCTTTGCTTAGCTAACTAATGTTGTTTGTAAGAGGACAGTTTATTATTGGAAATACGTTTTATTTATTTTGTTTGGAACTATTTTGTTTGGAATGGTGATCTGAGCAAGTATAGTCTGTGGTATTGTCGCTAATCAGAGGTTTAAAGGAAAATATATTAAATACGCCCAAGAGCAGTTTCATCATTTCCATGAAAAAAACACTGCTCTTGAACGCGGTTTAGCTGTACTGAATTGTTCAGTTTTGTCCAAGTCATAACAATTACACGTTGCTAAAATGACAATGGGGCCCAAGTGCGTGTCTCCCTTTTAATAAAACAAATCTTATCCGACTGGTCGACACTTCGCGTGTCCAGAGGGCTGGCTCTTTCTTTGGCCAAAGAATTAGCATTGCCAATCAACGTGGCAATGCTGCCAGTCTTCTGGGAACGTTTCCTGATGACAGCGATGTGGAGGAAAACGACCTATTGTTTATACTTATGAAAGATGTAAAAAACTCTTTACGATGCCGAAAGGCACTCGTTCTCCGTGTCATTGCGGTACCATAACTGAGAACCTTCTAGTTACAGAGATATTGGGGATCAAAGTTCCAACTATTTCGGAAGTTTTTTTTAAATACTAGTTTTTAAGGAATTTTAGTTTAAATACCTCCATGACCCATTTACTATTCAATGGATTCATAAGTACAATGTTTTGAATGCGTTACGTTGAGTTTTACCGTCAAAGGTTATTTTTCACCCCAAAAAAAAAGAAGTTTTCCAGTAACAATTTTTGTGTAAGGTTACTTAGTTTGATATACATAATGCTTGGTTGACGGCTTCGTGAAGGGTCCGTTCACACCTTGTATTTAGTAAAATAGTTGAAAAAGAAAGCCGTTCAACAGTGATGAGTGAGAAAAATCAATTTATTTACTTATGGAAACATTTGAACTCCATAAAAAACAACTTTAAATATAAAAAAGTCCTTGACTTTTGAGGTACCTACGTAATAAGTATTTCTATGACCTTTATTCAATTCGGCAATGGCTGAAATATCTAGAATTGTACCTAGGTACCTTAAGTTTTATGCTTCTTTGAAATTCAATTCGCGTTTATTTCGAATATAACGTTAATGTATAAATCGGTACTTCAAACATGCGATACTGCTATTAAAAATAAACAATGATTTCGGTAGCCTGAACAAATATGAGGCAATAGTTATATTACCGGATAAGCTAAGAATCTATTGAATTTTAATGTAAATTTGTACACTTTATGGGTTTTTTTGGCATGGGTTTTATTATAGCATTATTTACATTTGTCCTTTGATGTTTCACACGTTTTCTATTTCTGAATATTGCAAAAGGACTGATGATTTTTAATGCACGGCGAGAATCTATTCGCTTTTGAGAATTACAAAAGCGAATCGGTTCACGCCATGCATTCTAAGATTTAAGCTTTTCATCTAATGCTGGCACTTTACATGGCGTTTTTGTCAAAATTTTCGCGATATTGGATCAAAACAAAATGTTTTTTTTATGGCTGTTGCGATAAAGTTTACTTTCTTTTAATGATAAAAAAAAATAAAAAAAAATTATACGTGCATGATCCACCATGCCGGCTAAGTGCCAGTTGGTGAATGTTAAAACTGGCTTTCAGAATAATTGTTTTTCTTAACAAAAATAATAAAAGTTAATATGTTGGTCATATTAATCTCGTGAAAGATATATAGAGATAAGATAATTGTTAACATGAAAGAAGAAAAATTGGAAATTATAAAAGATTGAATGAGGTGCTTTGAAACTGAAGGTACATTTCTTACGATATCAAAAAGAAAAGGCCGTCGGCCCCATCTTAACCTTAGTTCTAACATAGAAACTAACGAAACGTTAACATAACTCCTAACGCATGACCTTCAAAGAGCAACAGAACAATGTAATATAATAACGTAAGAGAATATTCAACGAGTTGCTAACTTGACGAGAGTTAATTACTGAGACGGCAGGGCGACACACGTCATGATCGGGTCGACATGCTTCGGTACAGCCGGGTGGTAACATCGAATATAATATACTAGCTTATGCCCGCGGTATCGTCCGCGTGGATTTATAGATACTACTTTTATAATTGTACCCCTAAAATTAGAAAAATAAAATGTCCCTTGTGTTTTAAATAATCTGTGTGTCAATTTACATCCAAATCGGTTCAATAGTTTTTGCGTTGAAGAGTAGTAAACATCCATCTAACCATCCATTTATTCTCACAAACCAATAGTAGTAAGATATCTGCCGCGCGGGTAAGTTTCGAATTGTGCAGAAACGAACATGATTCAGCGATAGTAGATGCCGAACGGAGTTTTCTGATCGGCACGAACGAATCAAAGCCGAATATGCTATGTAGGTATTTTGTTATCATCGTCATCAGCCTACAGCAGTCCACTGCTGGCCATAGACCTCTTCAATCGCACTCCAATTACCTCGATTTTCGGCAGGTCTCATCCAGTTGCTACCAGTCAGCCTATTAAGATCGTCGCTCCACTCAGCCTGAGAGCGTCCCTCCTTGCACTTGCCAATTCGCGGTCTCCACTCAAGAACACGTATACCCCAATGGCCATCGGTTCTACGGCTAATATGGCCGGCCAGTGTGTAGCACTTCCTAGTAACTGTGACGTAAGACGTCACAATATTCAAATTAAACACTGACTTTATAAAATTAACTAAGTACCTAAGAACAAGAAGAGTTTCGATTTGATTAATGTAGGTAACTTTTAAGTGGTAACTTAATAAGTTCACGTTACAGGTTGTACTTCGAAATAGGTACACTCTTGTGAGTTAAGCATATTTATATATTTTGCGGTTGGTAAGAGGTGATTTTCACATACATAAGAAGAGATTTGAGCATTTAAAATACTGTAATATGTATTTAATGGTTGTAAAAGTACCTTTAACAGAGCCGAAAGGCACTTGTTCTCCCCGTTATTGCGATTTGTTCTATAGTTCTAGACCATAACTGGGAACTTTCTAGTTACAGAGAAATTGGGGGTCAAAGTTCCAACTTTTACACAAGATTTTTTTTAAAACAAGTTTTAATGTTAACTTTACTTTAAATACCTCCACGGCCCCCGTACTATTCAATGCAACAATCAGCACAATGTTTTGATTGCGCTACACTGAGTCCTACCGTAACACGTGAATTTTCACCTTAAAAAAAAACGTCGTTTCCCAGCAATAATTTAGCGTAGAATTACTTAGTTCGATGTAAAGAAATGCTTGGTTGACGACTTCGTGACGTTCTTAATTAGGCTACGGATTTTGATGCGATTTTCACCATTACTTAGAGAATTTATATTATGTATAATAAATTAACATTTAACTTACATGTACTACAGAAAACTACATGTTTTGTCAAGACCTCAAAACCGTGTACAGCAGAGGTTACAAGATAAATAACAAACAAGTTTATAAAGAGTACAACCTCTTTAAATTAACTTACATAAGGGGCAAGTCTAGACTTCAATTTACCTTTCAAACAACAACGTTTAGTTTCAAAGGAATTTTCTGTATCGGTTACCACTAGACATTGCCTAACAGAATAATTAAATTATATTTGACCCAAGAGATGCCTGGATCTTATCCAAGACCGCAAGATTATCCTTTATACCTACTTGAAGGTATCCGACGAAGAAATGAATAAGTTAGCTACGCACTACACGTTTAAGTTAGACACAAGTTACTTAGGTTTACATATATAGATATACTCACGCTTTATTCCCATAGGGGTAGGCAGAAAGATAAAAAAAAACGGTAGAAAGATCATTAAAAACTCATGTCGGCTCTTCCACGTTCATAGAACTAGTCATACACGCACGTCAGAACCTTCTATATTTTTTTTTCCATTTTGCAGGAGGTCGTTAGGTTCGTTTTCCACATCGGTCAAAGATTATTGGGTTATTCCAGCATAAATTTCCAACAGCTCGGAGTCAAGATTTGTGTCCAGTTGATGGCGCTAGGACCTAAATATAACTAAGAAATGTGGTGGTACTATAGGGGACACCTCTGCGTAATACTTCGGGTATTATAAGCGCAATACTATATTTCGTAATTCCGTATCTATGAAAAATCAAATCGTAGTTAAATCATAGCCAAGTACTTGATGGTCCGGGTATGTTCGGTTGCCATGGCAACGCGGTATAAACAAACCCAACCGGAGCTACCGAAGGTGAAGGGAATTAGTTTCGCTCGATAGAGTGGCGTTGTATTTTGATATAACGCCACTCTATCGACCGAGCGAGCTTTTGTAAATGTAATTAATATTTCCTACTGCATAAGTACAACATAAAACATAACATCAAGACTGTAATCTGCGAAGGGTTAGACAGAGGCGTACACTATTAGCACACACACATTTCGACAGGCTTAGTTGCCATCAACTGAGCGCAGGACACTAGACCAACGAGGTGGAATATTATTATTTAAGCTTAGTGTTTTTAGCGCTGTTTACTGACCAAATCAGCACTCACTTTCTATGACCCCCCTTCAGCTTTGTTAAGGGTATTTTTACAACCATAAGAGCTGCCCGTGTTAATAATACATAGCAATGATTAATAGCTCTTGAACGCATAGTTTTGTGCTGATTGTGATCGTGTTCCATTGACGAAATTCGCCCTTAATATTTTTCTAGTGCCCTTTCCAGCATTTGCAGACTTATCCGTAAACATTTTCTACAACTTTTAAAAAGTAAATTATCAATAGATTTACTGGCTCAAAATAATTACTGTATTTCACAAAACATCTCTCATCTCAATAGATTAGATACGTGTTCTTATTTTTAGGAGCCAATTTTTCCCTCAGCCTCATTCATCTCGAAAATCTCTTGTTCGCGGCTCAACGCGGATTATCAGGGATTTTTGCGAGAAAAGTGTAAAAATATATCAAAGGGATCTAACATCTGATTACGAAAATAATAATAATGTTCACAGAAGTGAGATTTCTTAAGGATCTGATAAGATATGAAAAATATTAAGTACGTGTAGATCAAATTCTTTGTTAAGCGAAGATATTGTAATATTTGTACGTACAGTCACGAGCACCAATATGATACACTTTCCTAAATTTAAAAGGAATTTTCGCGTGAAATAACGATTGTAACTTGGAGATTTTATGATGTTTTTCATAAAAATATGAGGTTCAGAACACAATGTTCGTAACAACATGAAATTTTAATCAGAGCAATAGGAGAAAATCACTTTTAAAAGTTGTTAAGTGTTTACATATTGGTGCTCGTGACTGTACATACACACCGCTAGGTACTAAAGACCTATTTACCTAGTGATTTTTGATATATGTTAGTGATTTAGAGTAAGATATCTAAAGAACTCATATAAAAGAGATTTGTGGATAATTATAGTAACAAACTGTCGCCCGATTGAAAATCATCGTTAAAAATGACTAGTTGTCATACAAACTGGTGACAAACTGGCGACTGGTGGTGGTGGTGGGTGTGTTTGTAAACGCACCCACGATTCAGGAAAAATTCTTAGTGTTGGGAACGTTTTTAAAACAAAACTTTCATCTCTTATTTAACTCTTCTTGGGGATGAATTTTCAGGTACTGCCATGGTACTGCTCACCTTCTCTACAATAAAAATGTACTGATGATGTAAACTATTGCGAAAAAGTTCATGCTTTGAGAGTCGGAGGTTTATTTAGCTGCACCCATATTGTCTGACGATGAATTTAAGATTTACGTCACACTCTAGAATTAATATATCAAGTTTAGTTCTTCATTGTTTAATGAAAGACAGAAAGACAAAGACAACATAATTATTATCTTTAAACGAAATAAAAAAATATCTGAACCATTTATTTCCTGCTACACTAAATTGCTACCGTTACTCACTTAAACGAATCGTTATTCGAAATAGGAACGCAGCACTGCAAGCCACTTCCGTCCCAAAAAATCAACCCTGCATTTGCTACTGAAGTCACACACAGCAACAAGCACATTGTTACCTCAAGCGCCATCGAGCTGAAACACACAAGGTCGTTGTATATTTAGGTCCCGGAGCTAATTGCCATGCTACGAGAGATGCTGCTTATGCTCTCAAATGAGGAAAGAGCACGTTTTTTGGTTAGGAAACGAGGAAAGGGGATCTACATTGTGTGATTAGCCCTTACGTTTGTGAGACTGCAATTTTTAAAAATCAGAATGCAGTATTGAGAGTAGCTTCAGCATAAATACAAAGGCGACTCTCACTCGACACCGCTCGTCCGCGTCCACCGGTTGGGCAGAGGCGGCGGTGCTCCGCGCGGAGAGGCGATGAGTGCCGCTCCTTATACGTGTGTTAGGCATCAACAAAGGGGAATGACAGGCTGCCATAGTGATTTAGACCCTGAGTGCAAAAAAACGTTATTCCACTTTATTCAGTACAGCCACAGATACAGATTTTCCTGTAAATTTACATAAGATTTTTAATAAAACAAATTTCTTGGGCATTCTTGGGCCTAAAACCGGCATTCCCCTTTCAAGCCAATGCGACGTGACAGCCGCTTTACCGCTAGATCGCGCGGACGAGCGGTGTCGAGTGAAATCCGTATAAGAAGTGGTGTTGATGTTAGGGCTAGCTTTGGAAAGAACATTTAAATAATTATTAATAACAGCTGATAAATAATAACAGTGGAGAACAAAAATCAAAACGTAATGGGTTGTGTTGTCGATAGTTACTGATAAACTGATAATAAAAACATCTGTAATGTACGCAAAAAATCGTCACGATACAAAATTAGTTGAATCTGGGTAAAATAGGGTGGGTAAGAAAAAAAAAAACAGATGGGTGTATCAACCGATCTTGTTTGATTTTTAAGAGGAAAGAAAAGGTCAAGTTATTCAATGCCTCAGGGTAATGAAAACCTTTTGGATATAAAACTGAAAAATGACGGCAAAATATTTAATGATGAACACAAAACAAAATACTACATTTTAATGAGTAACTTCAGCTAGCAACAACGGTGTTGTAAAACAAATGAAATAACGTTGAGAATGTAGCCGGGAAGCAAAAGATACATTACTAATTGCTGAAAACACTAATGGGCTCACTGAAACATACCTTGCTAGATGTGGTTGGTGAATTACGTATACACCGTGACTTTTTAGTCGTCTTACAACGACAGCCCACTTCATGTACTTATCCAATGTCTACTAAACATTCATAAAAAAAGGTATTTATGAGATTTTAATAATTTAAAAATAAACAGATTATTCAGTATTATGACGCATGACGTAGTTAAAACACCCTGTTGTTAGCGATGATCTACTGGACTCGAGCATTGGGTAGGTATCTTGTCCCGTTTGACACGTAAACATCATTAACAGGATGTTTCATAATTTTTTCTAATGTTTTTTTTTTTTTTGTACCTATTATGGTGGGTAAAAAAAAATCGCATCTAGAGCTATTTTATGTCGGGCACATTGAGTGGACCACCTTTGTAAGACGACAAAAAAGTCACGGTGTACAAGAATAATTTATTGTGTAGTTTAGTCATACACTGTTTTAAAACTAAACTTATACTGTCACTCAGCGCTCCTGCACACGATGCCGCCACCGCGCCGTCGCCGCGCCGACGCCGCACAACTACAATGTACATACGAGTCGCGCGAAGACCGCCACCGCGCCGCCGCCGAGCCGCCAGCGCGCGCGGTCCTCGTCTCGCCACCGCGCGCGGTCCTCGTCTCATACGCAGCCGGCAATGGAATGAATCAGGATAATGAAATAACTGGGAACGCGCGCGGTGGCGGCGCGGCGGCGGCGCGGTGGCGGTCTTCGCGCGACTCGTATGTACAGTGTAGTTGTGCGGCGTCGGCGCGGCGACGGCGCGGTGGCGGCATCGTGTGCAGGAGCGCCGGGATATCTTCTGTAATTGTTTATTTTCCGTCAACCCGCGATCATGGCGCTTGCAACAGCGTGAGGAGAGAATTATTCCCTATATTATACCTACTAAAACTGAGCTCGTGGCTAAATAATAACAGCCGCTCGGGTTGATCTTAAGATTAAGCCGTGCTTGCCTAGGTTGGTCTGTGGATGGGTAACCACCCGTAACATACCGAGTTTCCTCCGTTCGTAAGAAAGCACGTTATGGTTCCGGGTGTCATTTATAGATCTTTGACAGTCGTTAGGTAGTCAGTGGCCCAAAAAGTCTGACAACCAGTCTTACCAAGGGGTATCTTTATTCTTTCTTTATTCTTTATTGCACACAAAACAACAAAAAATATATACATACAAATTGCAATAATATCCATTTTGTATTACCAAGTAGTGACTGGGTTGTGGAGGTCAGATAGGCAGTCGCTCCATGTAAATATATTTGTATTCAGCTCCATTCAGATAAGACTAGAACCCAACCCCAATATAGTTGGGAAAAGGCTAGGCAGATGATGATTATACCTACTAAAAATTTGCATAAACTCTTCGTGTAAAGTTTCTGTTAAAGAACTAAAAACAGCGAGTTTGAATTATTACCCAAGGTCCTAATATAAGAAATAAATATAATTCAGGTAATCTCAAGCTATAAGATTCGTATTTTATAAGTTTAGTTACTAGCAGCTGCCTCCGACTGCGAAAGATATAAAAGTTTTATCGTCGCTTACAATCTGGCCTACATTTTGTTCATTTAGTTGTTACCAACTGAACGAAACATAGTACCTAGCTATCTGATACTATGAGCTATTTCAATGGTAATCGTAACTTGGTTATAAGACTTTTAGAGGGATAAGGAACGGGTGTACAGCTCCTCATACTCTGTTGAAAAGGGAGGACCCTCCGACAACACAAGTGTTGTGTGTGGTGGGCTACTGCCCGATAGTTACTCGTATTTAAGCTTAATTTGCACATAATTTGATTATGTCCGCTATAGACTTGCAGGTCAATAGTAACATAGGTTATTTAAAATTATACAACGCGTCCATCAATTATGGAAGTTCAGTTCAGTGCATAAGCCCTTATGCGTTAAATATTGCTAAAATTAGTCACCACTGTTCCGATCCAATCGTTTTGACAGTACATTGAACCGGCTGGATAGAATTTTAGAAACTGTGAAAATTAGCTATGTAAGGTACTACGTAGAGTGCCTTTTTCCCGAAGGGAAGCCGGCAGGAATCTGCTTTTTAGGTGCCTTCGGGCCTGTAAGGTAGATTGTAAGTAGTACCTAACTCGCTTCTCAAAAAAAAACCTTATTTTTTTGTAAAACAACGCTATAAGCCCAAAGGGGTTAAAATGGGGGATGAAAATTGGTGGAGGGTGAAAGTTCATCACTTTTGCTGGTACCCTTACAAGCTTGTACTCTTATGTGATTAAATGATCAATAGCCTCGTATATTCATTTAGATTTATGTTATAATAAATTATGAGTATTTTATATTCACTTCTTGATACCTCCATGCGTTCCAGAGAAAAAGGTTCTTGACAGACGGAGACAGTGATCTTATAAAGGGTTTCATTTTTACCGACTGAGGTAGGGAACCCTAAAAACTGCACAGCATAAACCTAATATCTAGGTAGGAACCTAAAGTTGCCAAAAACTCGTCTCGCTTCACGAAATAAGTGCAAACAGCGTGCTACGAGTACATTCAGCCGGACTATGAGGCCTTCATGTCATATTTAGCAGCTCCATCCCTCGCCATTCGAGGGGTCAAGGCTTTTCATTGTTTACCTACTTTATTTGAGAACCCTTTTACGGCCGTTAACTGTCAAATCTTTCGACGGGCAGACACTTTTGGTGAGGCGTAAAGTGATATTTAGGATTTTAAATGGGATATTTTGTGTGTTAAAGAAAATTGGTCATAATTTTGGGGTGTACTATGTGTATGATAAAATATGCTCTTTTGTTTTGATTTTTCAATAAGAAGGTGTAGGAATAAAATTCAGTACGTTTGTGAAAATCAGCATAATATTTATCTGAAACTTAATAAAGTGTAGGTTGCGTCGAATTGAGAACCTCCTCCTTTTTTTTGTCGGTTAAAGTTTGTTTGAAGTCCCGTGTAATAGGGGGGGAGCCCATTGCCGACAACCGGGCACAAATCTAAGGCGCGAATTACACAGAAACGACGTAAGGCGTAAGGTGCGGCGCAGGCGTGAAATTTATATGAATACGAAAGGACGGCGTGCCTGCGCCGCGTCGCTGAGTGTAATTCACGACAGGTCGCCTATGTACATTTTGTATGAAAACGTTTTGAAGCGGCATCATGCCTGCGTCGCGCCTTCGCCTTAAGCCGTTTCTGTGTAATTTGCGCCTAAGACTCCGTGGCTGCTATTGAGAAATTTCTGATGGAAAAAAGATATAATTTACCTGTCCCGGGAATCGAATCCAGGAACTCATGCTCAGCAGTCGCGCTTACGACCACTCAGCCAACGAGGCAGTCGAACAATAAACCAATAACCATAATCAGACACCAATACTCAGACTGCAGGGTACTAACTGAGCGCTCTGGGTGCTCTGAAAAGCACTATAAGCCGTATATCTACATGTTATGTGCTAGTTACAACACAACCTCTACTTTCCAATATGTAGTTACCATCAGCTATAGACCCACCGCTTTAATGAGTCCCCCGCCTTGCCACATCAAAGGCACATTAAGCGTCCACAAATTTCTAACAATATCCCACAGGTTATTTGCTTTAAAATAACCATAATCCACGTAGGTATTACGATCCTAATTGAACCAATAGGTGATCAACCTTCAGAGTATTCCATTTAAATTGATACCTTCGCGAGGACTCATTACAGCAGTCTGTCTGTAGCCAATACGTGGTCAACCTTCAGAATATTCCATTTAAATTGATACCTTCGCGAGGACTCATTAAAGCGGTCGGTATATAGCCAATACATGTTCAACCTTCAGAATATTCCATTTAAATTGATACCTTCGCCGAGGACTCATTAAAGCGGTTGGTCTTGTAGCCAATACGTGGTCAAACTTCAGAATTTTCCATTTAAATTGATACCTTCGCGAGGACTCATTAAAGCGGTTGGTCTTGTAGCCAATACGTGGTCAACCTTCAGAATATTCCATTTAAATTAATACCTTCGCGAGTTTATGAATAAATAATTCTGATTCTGATTCTGAGGACTCATTAAAGCGGTCGGTCTATGTTCACTAGAACAGCCCAATCTTCAATGTCAATAAAATACTTTATGTCTGCAACCCTGACCTTTTCTTCTTCCAGTTTCAGTAATCCGCAGCCCGGCGAGGGTCGGCACTAAAACGGCGGTCGACGCCACGATAGATACGTGAGTACCTATGTATATGTTGCTATATACTTTACTTGGTTGTAATTGTAGTACAAGAAAATGTAAGATGTGTTTACAGGAGTTCGTTGATTTGGGGTATTCCTCAAAGTGCAACTATTTTTAAGCGCAACCAACTAAGCGCAACTAAATTATTCCTCAAAGCGCAACCATTAGTTGTGCTCACAAATTCAAATTAAAAATATTATATGTTTATTACTCAAAGCGCAACCATGATGAAAAATATCGTTAATAAATCCATACCTATCTCTATTTTTCGAGGAATTATTTAGTTGCGCTTAGTTGATTGCGCTTAAAAATAATTGCGCTTTGAGGAATACCCCGTTGATTTTCAATCTGTATCTTGTTCTAAGTTTGGCTATTATAACTGTGATCCCCAAAAGGTTAGGCAGAGCATTTCGCCAGTTATTTTTAAGTGCCATTTAATAGGGGGCGAGCCTATTGCCATCAACCGGACGCAAATCCAAACACCGTGGGTGCTACTGAGAAATTCCTGATGGAAAAACCCAATAACACTTTGCCCGACCTGGGAATCGAACCCAGGACCTCATGCAAGCTATTTTAGTTACTGTAAAAGTCCGAACTGTTCTGTGATCTTCGTTCATTTCGACCTTTTATCAAGATACACTCGGTAAAATGTTTTAAAATTCATTGCCGAATCTTCACAGACACGGTGAAACAATGTAGGTATGTACATTTACCATTAAAACAATATTCATCATTATAAGATCCATAAGATTTTGGTTCACTAGACAAAAACGTATCTAAATAACTCTTAAATGGTTAGACGAATATCTTTGTACGTATATACTTCTTTGCTATAGGTTTATACATACATGCCATATGGTACATACATTCACATGTTCTTAGAAACACATACGCGTTCGTTACATGTCCTTTTGCTGTAGCTTTGGTAGCTTGTTTCCCAATGAGTTCTCTGCTCCTTACTATTTGATTTTACTCTGAAACTGCATACTACGCAAGTGCAATTTCACTGAGCGTTTCAAACTGGAAACCCAACAGTGTAATCTTTAGGCGGCCATTTAGATGTTTTTTAAGGTTAATGAAAACGGGCTTCAGTCTACAAAAATAGCAAGAACTAGAAAATTGATTTACATAAAAAACACATTCGAGCAAATAATCTTTATTTGTCTACAGCATAAAAAGAATACTAAAAGTATACAGTAGAGACAGATGGTAAAGTTTTTTGTCTCAGCATTCAAAAAGTTCCTCGTCAAAGTTTCCGTACATTCAAATCGACACCCGTCTCTCTACTTTCCACTTAGGTAATATCGCCCTAAGTGGAAAGTATATTATATTATCTTTCTTAGGAAATGAAAACCGGCCAAATGCAAGATAGATTTGTCCAATAAGGATTCCGTACCACCAAATAAATATTGTGATCTTTTTTATTTTGCGTTGGCTTCGATCATGAATAAATATAAATTTACAGAATACATGTCAGTAAGACACTTATTCTGAAAGTATTTTAACTGGCTGTCTAATGACTATAATGGTTAAACAGATACAGTATTTTGATAAACAAACGGAAAGTTAGTTATAGGGTCTTGTAAGGTCTTCTCTTCTTAGGATATTTGTCTCTCAGGTCATTATCATATTACTAGCCTTGTGCCATGTTAGTTGGAGTCAGCGCTACACGTCTTCTATTTTTGACAGCATGGTTGGCGCAGTAGCTGAGCGATCGACTGCTGCGCTGCGTGTAGCGGGTTCGATTTCCGCATGGAATTAATATTTGTATGGTTACAAATAGGAGTTCCGGGTTTGGCTGTTTGTGTATGTGAGTTTAATTGTTTGTAAACGTACCCACGATTCAGGAGAAATTACCAGTGTGGGGCATGGTTTAAAAAAAAATCCCAATCATTACTCTCTTTTCTCTCGTTGTAATATTTTGGTTTACGGAACCCTAATAAAATACAAAAACAGTATTTTTCTCAAAAAGCAATTACTCGAGTCTCAGTTTAACTTAAAAGTAAAAGGCCAGTTTAAGACAAAGATAAACTCATAAACAGATTTAAAAAGGTAAGTGCTTGAATAATTTTTATAATCCATTTTGCAAAAACTCCGAGTTAAGTATAACTTTTCTGTGAAATATTTGAACAAACTCTTTGAATTATCTCGCTTTTATGTTTTAGGCAATTTAAGTAAAATACGAGTTATAACATTTTAAGGTGCTTATAATTGAGCTGTTAGTATAATAAGTTAGAGTAAATATGATAAAAAATTATACATTCAATTGATTTGTAGTGTATAATCTATATTGTGAGCCTTGGCAACCTGCGCCTATTTTGCAAAGTAGACAATAACAATGCCGATAAGAATCCGTTTAGCATATCAATTGTAGTCCTGGGCAATGAAACATAAAACCAAAATACTTATATAACTTAAAAATTTCTTCTGCTTTGTACAATTTTCATACCTGCAAAAGCAGAAAAAAAATAAACTTTTAAGAAAATTGTACACCAATACTGAAATGGTCAACTATAATAGTAAAAACCCACGACCTACAGCTTTACAACAGCCAGTAAACAACTGCTCGTTATAACAGTCGATAAAAAATCTGCCCTATTGACCTACAAATAGGGTAAAATTACCAGTAATTTGAATACAAAATAGCAAAACCAATTATAAAATTGCGTGCCTCGATCGGCAAAGATTACGGCCCGTAGATATAACTATCTATCCTTCGTCGACAGTAAGTCTAACGACTGGTAATTAGTGTTATTCGTAACTGGCACGGGTTTTGGTGATGGCAACTTTGTAAACTTTAGTCTTTTGTGTTCTTGTTGATTGATTGTGTTTGCGCTTACAATTACTTATGTTAACGCAACTTTTGGCTGGCTTAGGAAGTCTGGCGTAACATTAAGTCACAATGGTTTTTCCTTGAAAAGGGTAGGCAGAGACCGACCCATTTTATTTGTTTTAATTAGGCTTTGCTTTTATTTTTGCTTGTAAGCACAAGCAGCTAATAATCCCACAGCAAGTTCATATACCTCCTCTCAGTGGGAGGGTGTAGACCCTACGTTATCTACCACATGGGCCCAGTGCTAGTGGATGTCTCATCATCATCTTCCTGCCCTTGTCCCTTTCTACTTGGGGTCGGCGCAACACGTTTTTTTCTTCCATTCTCCCCTGTCAGACGTCACGGCATGATTTACTCCTCTCTATTTCCTATAATTTCTCACACAATCCATCCATCTTCTCTTTGGCCTTCCTCTCCCTCTCCATTCATTAATAGTGGATGTCACAGGTGTTCCAATATCTAATTCTAGGCGGAGTTCTAGTACATGGTTGGTTTCCTGACATGTTGGTTTATAACGAAAAAAAACAGTATTACTATACTGGCTTATTTTTATCTACCCTGCAGATCAGAAATCATAAACTTTATTGACTTAATGTGCACAACATGATTAAAAACTTTAACGTTATTGACATTTTTTAACCGACATGCAATTTCTAGCATCAATAAAACGTAGCTGTATCAGTTACTGTACAATGTCATTCACTAGCCTGTATATCTAGGCTACTGCAGTATAACGCAAAAAAGGGTGGGTTAGGTTAGGTTGGTTGTGCATGAGCCTAATGGGAATTATCCAGTGTTATTAGAGTATTTCATTAGGAATATTCTAGAAGTCTCAGCCTGTTTTTGTGCCCAATTAATGAACATACTATAACAAGAGAATGGTTTTGAGCATAATTGGCAAAAAGTTGGTGTACGTCCCTGCCTACTTCTTCAAAAAATACAAGAGTAATGTTACGTAAATGTAGATATAGCTAGGCAAAAAGTGGGCAGACGTTTTCCAGCAGAAATAATGTAGGTTAGGAGAAAAAAGTCAGACGAAAATCTAGAAACAAAATATTACGCGCCACGCTCTCAATTCACTTGAGGCCTATTCTGTTCTTCATACCTTTTTGAACATCTGCCTGAAGTTTTTGTGTTGTACAGAGGCGGATTTAGGGCGTGAATGCGAAATTGGATAACATTTTACTAGGTAGGTACTAGGTATGTATAGAAATTGCACAAAACAGAGAGGTTTGGAGGGAGAAAGGGGAGGCCTTTGTCCAGCAGTGGGGCACAATATAGGCTATGAAAAATGTACGTATAAAATAAAAAAGTCGTCGGTTATGTAAGAAACTCCCCGAATGCTAAAGTATTAAGCCTTAGATAATTTGGTAGAAGGTACACTGTTACTGTGATAGTACGTCAGTCTAGATTGAATACAATAATTTTATGATTAACCTTCAAGATGAGCTGATAATGGATGTATTACTATATTTACAGACTGACGTCTTAATTCATTTTATAGGATGACGTGAAGTCAAAAGTCATTAATTATGTTTAAATAAGGCTGAGAATCAGCTTTTTTTGAAAGTTAAAATAATGTTAGACAGTCCTGCGCCACTTCCTTCCTTGCCTTCATTTTTAGCTTAGGAGAAGAAGTAGCGTAACAAACTCCCCTGGATGATCTATCTGAGTAGTTTCAATTCCGGCAATTCCGGGTTAAGCTCAATTTTGTACATAAACTGTAATAGTGCAAAAATGTATTAAGTATTTTCTTTTTGTGTACAAAACATAATAAACACCTCTTCATATACGGTTACAATGATTTCCTCGACCCATTCAACCCCCCCTTTCAGGACTGACATTTGACATCGCCCTCTGTATATTTCCCGTATAATTTGTTTCACCTCTGTCAGCACGCCACCTGCCTAGTCCATCCCTGTCACACAGGGGACCGTCGACGGTCTTTTTGCTTACACGATCGTGTAAGCAAAAAGAAAAATATTAATATATCTCCCCTGGCCGCCATTTTGTGAAACTCGACCCCTTTTTGCGATTGAAAATTGTGATTACTTTCATATTACGTCTGCTATTTTATTGTTTTTATGTTACTCGCTGTTTCTGTGAATTGCTTTGTCTGTGTTGATAGTTTTACAATTGTAAAATTGTCAGCCGATTTTGTTACATACTAACCGTTGTTTTAATAGTTTTCGTATTCAATATACACTGTAAAATATCATGTCTACTGTTTACATAGGTCCCTATATGATTGGATTGCTATTATTAACCAACATGCAGAAGAAGGAGTTTATCAATTCGACGCAATGTTTTACGTGAGCAATAGTTCGAATTCTGTCTAAGATATTCAAGTAGAAAAATAGAGGTATTTCATCTATCCATAGAGGAGCTCGTGGCTAAATAAAAACAGCCGCTCGGGTCGATCTTTAGGTTAAGCCGAGCTTGCCTAGGTTGGTCCGTAGATAGGTGACCCTATTACATACCGAGTTTCCTCCGTGCCTCGGAAAGCACGTTAAGCCGTTGGTCCCGGCTGTCATTTGTAGAACTTTAACAGTCGTTACAGGCAGTCAGTGGCCCGAAAGTCTGACAACCAGTCTTACCAAAAGGTATCGTATTACCCAGTACTAACTGGATTGTGGAGGTCAGATAGGCAGTCGCTTCATGTAAAATACTGGAATTCAGCTGCATCCGGTTAGACTGGAAGCCGACCCCAACATAGTTGGGACAAGGCTAGGCAGATGATGTTTCCATCTATCCAGTATCACCTCTCGAAGAATTATCCTTGTCCATCTACATTTCTGTTGTCATTTTTTGCGATGGATAGTATATTTAACCAAGAGAATGAATATTTCTGTGAAAATAATACACTTTTCTATTACCAAAAAAGTATCTTGGCCATGTCGGCTGATACAATAATTAATCATTAATTAATCCAACTTCGGTAAATAGGTTATTTACCAAAGAAAGGGCGCGCATCGTATTTCTTGAGGGGAAAAATAGGGCGAATTCTGTACTAAAATACAATGAACATTTCTTACAAAGAACGAATATTATAATAGGGATAAAATGGGGCGGAACGTGTTTTTTGTATCCCTTGTTAATAAGATTGAAAATGGTCTATGGGGTGAGCAGAATTGTAAGTTAAATTGGAGAAGGTATTTCCATTTAATCTTAGAATTGATATCGTGGGTGCCATAAACGGTGGTTATGGCGTATTACGTTGAAAGAATATTTAAAGAAAAAAAATCTCTTTTTTTTCGTAGTTCCAGTCGAAAGAATATTTAAAGAAAGATATATAATTCCTAGTGCCACTAATCCGTTCGCCAAACGAGAAAAAGTATTCCATTTTCCATGGTATAATTTATATTTCGCTATCTGTTAACCGCGATGTGGGTCGCGAATTGTTCCAAAGTTATCCCTTAGGAATATACTACTGGGATAAAAAGTATCCTGTCAACTCAAGTCATGGTCATGGCATAGCTTGTGTACCAAATTCCATTGAAATTTATTCAATTATTAAGGTGAAAAGGTAACATATAAACATAACCTCCTACTTTTTAGAAGTCGGTTATAAACAGAGTTGCTTTCGCATTTATGGTATTACTATGGATAGACGATCCAAGCCCACAATAATACTTATGTAGATTGAGAACCCACTCATGAAAAAACTTTCGTTTTCAGTTACGTACGTTCAATAATCTTATTCATCGTATAGGATTTCATAGTATTGAATAAATATAATAGTTGAACTCATGAATAATTCATTGTATTCACCTCGGTGTCTGTTACAGCCATCTTTTTCGTAGACATGTTGATACATAACTTGTTTGGAAAGTTACAAGGCCTTCTAAATAGATCTAGTGGTATTATTCACGAATTTCTTACGATATTCTGCGGTTCCAAATACAGCTTATTTTCCTATAAATATTTGAACAAAACATCTGATTCTTTTTGTTCTCTCTTATCTGCTGATTTTAGAACTACATATTTGAGAACCGCGCATGCTGTGCTTGAAGTATTTGCCAGTCAGCGAGTTGGCGTCGGGATTGACGGTCCAGTTACTGTGTAACATACTTTCTATGGTAATCGGAAGAATTTTGAAAGATATCTTAAAGCCAACAAAACAATTTTCAAGTTCATAAAAGGCCTTGTAAATAACTAGCAGATGTGAGTGGCAACACCAGGAAGGGACGCTCTGGAAGTACATACACTGACCTTATTGGTGAGGTTCTTTAGAAAGGTCAGGTACGTAGTACTCGCAACCGGCGTGCGTGTATGACCAGATGTATGAATGTGGACAAGGCAAAAGGAGTATGTAAGGATCGTAGCAGGTGGCGTTCTGTGGTTTCTGCCTACCCCCTTGGGACAAAGGCGTGAGTTTGTGTATTTATATATCTTTAAAGCTTTGAAAGATTAGTTTGCCCGATAACGCAAAATAGCACAATTTTTGCTTTGACAAAATGGAAGGTTTTGTCGTTGTAAGCGGGTTACAAAGTTACCCCACTGGTGAGCTGGACTTGCATTTTAATATCCCCACACTTGTAGATACTTAATGATAATTTAAAAAGGTCCATCCACCTTTTTGCAGGAAACCATGACAGCTAAAAACAAACTTATTACGTTAATTAATAGTAAGTGCACAAAACCGCTAGAGTACTTCCAAATGTCCCACGCCCTTGAGTGCTGCTAAATTATGCACATATTGGGAAAAATAAATAACTAAGTAGCACCTTCATAATTGAGTAGGGTCACTTAAGTCGCAAGGGATGAAAATTATAATAATATTTTATGGGTCCATTTGGTAACCGCGTTTTTGGCACCGAATACAGTAAAAGGAATAAGACAGTCAAACGGTCAAAGAAACTGCGTCGAGTCTTAGAACAATTTGAAATTGTTCTAAAACAATTTCAACTTTGTACTGTGACTGCCTCGCTTGTGTAGTGGTCGCAATCGTGACTGCTAAGCATGAAGTCCTGGGTTCGATTCCCGGGTCGGGAAAAATGTTATTGGGTTTTTCCATCAGGATTTTTTCAGTAGCATCCACGGAGTCTAGAATTGTGCCCGATTAATGGCAATAGGCTCGCCACCTATAAACATAACTGGTGAAATTGTGGATGTACTATTAGGTACTCCCCTGTCTAACCATTCGGTGATTACAGGCGTAATGTAATGTTATGTAGTCTCTGTCACTCATACTTTTCTGCCACTCATCATCTTCAACATCAATCAGCTAAAAGACCTCTGCATGTTGTATGGTTTCCCTAAGCATCGCTACAATGACCTGTTCTATACCTTCCGTATTTAACAGATTCCTGCGACCTCCACCGGGCCTACCAGACTTTGTGGGGGTCTACCCACGCTGCACCTTCTCACGGACTATCTTATTTTTTCTTAGGAAGTCTTCATTTCTGATTCAATCACGTACGGACACTTCGAGCATAGCGCTCTTCTTGCCCTTATTTTGAACCTTCTGACCAGGGCCATTGTGAGCAACTATGCGACAGATTCCTCCTAAAACTATGTGTCATATTAAGACTCAGGTACCGCGTCTACTCTCTGTACCCCTCCAACTTATGACCTTAATTTTGCTGTCCATTATCATTGACCTGGAAAAATATATCGCAAAGATTCCGGTTACAATGTTTCTTGAAATGTAGATTGACAAGATAATTGCAATGATCTCATTCATTCAGAGATTTCTTGTTTTTATTTACTTATTTATTTTTCTCAAATCTTATTTAGGCAAAATTAACTCTAACCACATCAAGTTATAACAAAACAGAACTAAAAACATGCGACTATCAAATATAATAGACTTGGTTCAAAATCAACACCAAAGGCTGCACCAAATCTGAAAATTACCATGCCGACATCCGATCTGTCCATCACAATATTTTTCCTGTCAACACCCCATAAAAAGATTTCAAACAGACATGATTAACGATTCTCATAATTTAGAATTTATTGGAGTAAACTTGGGAGGCCTATCAATCAATATTGCCAGTATTTTGTCGTTCTTCAGACTAATTTGCGTCTGTTGGCCTTAGTTTGGGGTCATGGGGTGTTGTTTGTTTAAGATGAGTTTGCTGAAGTTTTGGTAAAGGTTTGTTTAGAAGATTTGCATCTTAGGAGGTAGGTAAAGTTATTGTGTTGAGAGGAGTTTTTTTTTTGCGTTTTTTCAAAGCTTCAAAATCTTTTGAATAAAACTTTGGGAAACGATTTTTTTTTTGGGTGAAACATCTCGTTTTACGGTAAGACCCGATGAAACGCACTCAAAACATTGTGTTGATAGATGGATTGAATAGTACGGAGGTCGTGGAGGTGTTTAAAGTAAAAATCTTACATTAAAAACATTGTATTCAAAAAGAAACATGTCAAAAAGTTGGAACTTTGACCCCCAATATCTCCGTAACTAGAAGGGCCCCAGGTATGGTGTGGAACCAAAAAATTATCGCAATGACGGGGAGAACAAATGCCTTTCGGCTTCGTTAAGGGTCTTGTTACACCCTTTATTCATCACTGTTTTAGTCACATGTGATTAGTCCTTCCTCATCACATGCCCATTCCAAGACATATAATTAACTAGCGACCCGCCCTGGCTTCGCACGGGTGCAATGTAGATACACATATACATATAAACCTTCATTATAAATGACTCTATCTATTGCTGAAAACTGCATTAAAATCCGTTGCGTAGTTTAAAATTTCTAAGCGTACAGACAGCGGGAGCGACTTTGTTTTAAACTATGTAAAGAAGATTAATAATGTTTTTCCTATTCACAACTTCAATGTTTATAAGCACAATATAAATATAAAAAACAAATAAAACCTTTTACATTTTCCACAAATGTATCATACTCCCTTTCCTTAATATTCCGCCGAGTGAGTACGCATGGCATTTCCGCATGACAGATTCTTGATCACGCATCAAAAAAAGTCGAAAAATAAAAGAGGATATCCTCTCTTTCCTCTTTGATAAATGGCCAAATAATATACATATTATTTACGGTACTTGCGTATGTGAGTGTATGTTTAATGGTGTGCACGATGCAGATAAAAAGGTTTTTGAAGATTTGATTGCTAACGAAAAATTATTTGGAATATCATTACAGTGCTTAGCATTGAAATTTCTAATGGAATTCGTAACTTCATTATTTTAATGCTTATCAGGATCTTCGCATGATTTCATAAATTTTTCAAATGATGAGCTCTCCCAGTGCCATCAAGTTTTTCTCACTTAACAGTTCAATATTATAACATCTTTTACCAGTAAAGCTTAGTAAATTAAGTGACGATTGCAGCATGTTGTTATTTTAAAAAAGCCTTTTATATTTTTGTCACCCATAAAAAAAACGTTTTTTACAAAGTCATCATTATCATCATCTGCCTACCCTTTTTCCGAACTATGTTAGGGTCGGCTTCCAATCTAACCGGACGCAGCTGAATACCAGTATGTTACATGGAGCGACCGCCTATCTGACAAAGTTACCAATCAAATCTATCCTGAAACAATAGATCACTAATCCTCCCAATAGATTTCCAAGTCTCTTCGCAACTATTTTGAGATCGATTTATGTAGTTTAACCTTAAACAATACGACAAACTTAAATGATCATACACACCTACACACGAACTGTATTCAACCAGTTGGAACCAAATGTCCCCAGTTCACTGAGTTCTAAAGCGCCGTAGGAAATTACTTTTTCCCTCTTTCCCTCTTACCTCACGTAGGTACATCAAAGGCATCAAGTTTATTAAAAGACGTGTCATTATCTGATATCTTATCGAAAGTTTGAAGAGTAATGAAGAACCCTTATTGAGTAGGGCTTCGATGTTTATTGGATCTGATAGTGAATTTTACAGTGGGTTTATTAAATACTAGCGGCCCGTCCCGGCTTCGCACGGGTGCACATTTATTTCCCCCTAATTCCCCCCCCCCCCCATTTGTTTAACTAGTAATAAATATAGTCATGGTGAATGTAGCTTTCTAATGGTCAAAACATTTTTGAAATCGGCACAGTAATTTTTGAGTTTATTCATTACAAACATACACACACACAAAAATACAAATCTTTCCTCTTTAAAATATTAGTGTACTGCCTCGTTGATCTAGGTCCATGAGGTCCTGGGTTCGATTCCCAGGTCGGGAAGCGTTATTAGGTTTTTTAGGAATTTCTTTCAGTAGCAGACACAGAGTTTGGATTTGCGCCCGGTTACTGGCAATAGGCTCGCCCCCTATTACATGGGACTTAAACTTAACTAACGAATTGTGGGTGTACTATTAAGTACACCTCTGTCTAAACCTTTGGGGATTACAGGCGTGATGTTGTGTTATGTTTATTAAATAAAGTTGAGCGGTATTGGAAGGTTTGAGATGTGTTTTTTTAAGCGCATAGTTAATGGCAGTATTCTGGGAGAGAATGCGACACTCCTGACCAAATCGCGTCAAAACGCTACTGGTGAAACGCTCAAGGCTCTTATAATTTAACACTGCTTGCTTTGCTGATGGATTGACGAAGATTTATTAGTATGTCAAAAGTACAGCTGTGAGAGGAATTTATGAAAATGTTGTTAACTTTCTTTTTTATTTATATTTTCACTTCAAATTTGTTACTGTTATTACTTGTAAACACAACCGTTGTAATCCAATAAATAAATAACACAATATTATGTGTACATTTATCAAATACTCGAAAAATATAGTCCTCTTTAAGATCATCAAACAAAGTGGCCTAGACCAAATCATCATTGCATCACTTAAAAAGAAGACAAGATAAAACCAGAGCCAGAATTAGTCTCCTCCAGTTTATTTATTTACGAACCACTCACCAACTCAAGCTACACAATTACTTAATTTTCTAATTCGATCATCCTAAATCACAAACACCAATTACCCTAAACCGCTAAGTTAAACCAAATAAAAAACACAATCAAACTTCTCTAACTGAACGATTAAGTAAGTTATAATTGAAAACGTTAACCCTATCGGCGCCTAATCTTTGGGTCCTCGGGACCGGCCCACTTGTAAAACTAACTCAATCAAACTGTCTCGGGGTAGAAAAAAAACTGGGCAAGATAGGGTAGGACACGCGCTTTAAGGGTTCCGCCGCATTTATTTATGGATGTGAAGTAAAGTGATCAAAGAAAAAAGTTTACGCATTGTTATATTGCTCTTTGCTCCTTGAGTTTTGTACTTTATACTGTCATGAAATACATTGTTTGTGTCTTGACAGGCGGTTATAATAACACGTACCTAACGTGTGAAAAACTGACTTAATTATACACTGTTTTAAGCTTTCACGGTTGACAACTAAACGTATACTGTCGCTAACGGGATATTTTCCGTGATTGTTCATTGTGCCGTGACTTATCCTCGAATCCCAGTAGTGCGCGTAGCAAAAGGTAAAGAAAGAAGGTAGACAGATTTATCTGCTCTTAAAAATTTATTTCCATCATTCACATTCTCCAGTCAACCCGCGATCATGGCGCTTGCAACAGCGTCGAAATATCGGGAGCTCAAAATAAAGAACAATCACGGAAGATATCCCGTAAGTGACGGTATAGGTTTTGACTTAATTATAGTTAACTATTGTAGTTCCAAAGACCCTGTATCTGGCTGAACCACATTCGTCTTTGGCTTAGTAACACAGTTTCGTTTTCACCCTTCGGGTAGGGAACCCTATAAAATCAGGCCCTTTTGTGTTTTTTTTACAAAACGCGAAGGGGTTAAAAAATCATCTGGATTTTGGTGGAGGACAACCCTCGACCTTTAAAGCTTTTTCTAATTTATCTGCACCCTTATTTTGTAGGTCGGTGAAGTTTCAAGAGGGGATGTTATTTTTCTTGTAATTTGATGGCACAAGCAGACGTTCAAATTTAAAAAAAAATTTGATGTACCGTCACCGGGCAGATTTTTTAGTTATGTAGTTATAAAAGTTTTCCCAACTGGGCTAAACGCAGATGCCCATCTGACTATAAAAGTTTGTCTGATCACGTGGCACATTGATCATTATTACCGCATTTAAACCCAAGATTTTGATTTGAATCACGCCTGTAATCCCCGAAGGGTTATGCAGAGGTGTATCGTGATTATCAACTCAAACACCGAGCGAGCCACTGAAAAAATCCTGATGGAAATACCCAATCGCACTTTGTCCAACCTGGGAATCGAACCAAGGATACAGAAATACGTATAGATATCGCTACCTACAAGGTGTAGACAGACCCTTCACGAAGTAATCGTCCAAGCATTCTGTACGACAAACTAAGTTACTCTACGCAATAATTATTGCTGGGAAACGACTTTTTTTTATGTGAAAAATTAAATTTTACGGTTTCACCTATTCTATGTAACGCAATCAAAAGATTGTGCTGAGGGATGCATTGAGTAGTACTGACAGGGGTCATGGAAGTATTTAAAGTAAAGTTATAATATTAAAAAAAGTTATGAATAAGTTGAAACTTTGACCTCCAATATCGCCGTAACTCTATTTTTCATCATGGTTGCGCTTTGAGGAATAAACATATAATATTTTTAATTTGAATTTGTGAGCGCAACTAATGGTTGCGCTTCGACGAATAATTTAGTTGCGCTTAGTTGGTTGCGCTTAAAATAGTTGCGCTTTGAGGAATACCCCGCTAGAAGGTGTGGTCCAGAACATAAAAAAACATCTCAATGACGGGATGAACAAATACCCTTCGGCTTCGTTGCGGGTATTTTTACACCCATTACAGTTCCACGTAAACGTCCCGGACGAACTTTCTAATCGCTTCTCATCGCCTTACACTAAGTTGTGAAGCCCCACAAACACAACGTTTGTAAACACACAATTTCATCAGCTAAACTATCTATCTTGTTTATATTTGTAAACGGTTTGCGTGTTAAGACAAACCACTCAGTCATATTTACATAGATGGAATGTATAGAGCATCAAACTAAAGTAGACGCAATACAAATGGGTGTTTTTGTGCGTAAAATTGCGCTCTCAAAACTGTAAAGGAACCCATTGTAAGGAAGGCATGTCCTAAGACGACAAGAACTAAAAATTCGAAGAGAAAGTCTGTGTCCCAGCCGATCATTTTAGACTGCTCGGCTGTTGTAGTCTTCTTCTTTTAATTGCGGTCTTGTCGGTAATAGCGATACCTAATATAGAACATTTGGATGGACTGGAGAGAAAAACAGAAAACAACACAAAACTACGCATTAAGTAACAGAAAACTACGCTACTCGTATGAAGTAATTAGCTAAAACTACAGACCTTACATTCCATCCTCAAAAACCCGAAAATTTAACGAACAAATACCAGTACATGGAACGACTCCTTATCTGACCTCTTCAACCTAGTTAGTACTGGGTAATACGGTACCTCTTGGAAATACTGGTTGACAGACTTTCTGGCCACTGACTACCTGTAACGACTGTCAAAGATCTACAAATGACAGCCGGAACCAACGGCTTAAAGTTCTTTCCGAGACACGGAGGCAATCCGTATGCTATGATGGTCACCCATTCACAGAGCGACCTAGGCAAGTGCGGCTTAACCTTGAAAATCAACCTGTGCGGCTGATATTATTTAGCGACGAGCTCATTCAGTAAAAACTGTCTCTAACTGGTATATTTGAAACAAATCCTTCATTTTGAGTTTGAAAAGCAAAACCACTACTAATTTCTTCAGTACCAACCCCATAACCACATTCACTACTACACCAATGTCCTCGCCACACCACCCAAACTTTTTCAACCCACACACAACGTTTCAACACACTGTATAATCAATACACAAGCCACTGAAATAAAATCGAGCTGTGTAACGGGGTCGCTTCAGGGTCGTCGGTCGAATTTCGTCGAGAACCCGCGGCTACAATTCAATACTTCTTTCCCTTTTGTTGCGCTAATGTAAAACCGTAATCAAGTTTTGTCTGTTTTTATGTAATGGAATTTTGGGTAGAATGTATTTTCGGTAAAGAGGTTTTTTTTTTTGTTTTTTTGTGTAGTGGATTGGATTAGTTTTGCTGCGGTATTATATTGCAGGTGTTTTGGGTTGCTACAGATTTGCTTGGGTCATATTCGATTAGTACACAGAGTGTACATCATTCAGAATCACCCCCACATATAAATGTTTCGTCGCTTATTAAAAAAAAAAACTGTGTCCTACAAAACTGCAATACATAAACAGTAAAAATATATGAAAAAGCTGTTTTTTTTTTAAATAGAAAATTTCTAAGTACTGAATACGTGGTAACCATTTAAGCGTCGGTGTCTCTTCCTCCCTGTATAAAAGGCAGTAATGCTTGAACAACAAATCCGAGGACACTGTAATCAGACTCTCAGAATATATCACTGAAGCCTACCACGCCTGCTGCAAACTAAAAGAACCCAACACCAAGAGCAAGGGAAGCTCCTGGTGGAATGCAGAACTCAGCAAGCTCAGGCAAACCATGCGTAAGCAATTTAACAGAGCCAAAAACTCCAGACTCCCAGAAGACTGGGATTTATACAAGAAAACACAATACACCTTCAAAAAACAAGTCAGGAATGCCAGCAGAGCAGCCTGGCGAAAATTCTGTGAGGACATTGAATCAAACAGCGAAGCCGCACGGGTAAGGAAGATCCTATCCACTGATCAGGATCGTACCCTCGGGTCGCTGAAAAACCCAGACAGCACCTACACAAAGTCGGACTACGAGACAAGTAAAATCCTCCTGGAAACCCACTTCCCAGACTGCAACCTCTCCGAGGACAGAACATGGGCAAGTGAGCCAATGCACACACCAAACGACCAGGACTGGTCCAGAGCCCGCACCATAGTAACCGAAGACAGAATAAAATGGGCAATTAAGACCTTCAAACCATACAAATCCGCAGGCCTTGATGAAATTTTCCCAGCCCTGCTTCAATGGGGAGCAGATACCCTTACGCCGTGGCTGGCTGTCATCTACCAAGCCTGCTTAGCACTCAACTATGTACCACTAGAATGGCGAGAGGTGAAAGTTATCTTCATCCCTAAACCAGGAAAACCCGATTACACACAACCTAAAGCGTACAGACCAATAAGTCTGACATCGTTCCTACTGAAAACTCTTGAGAGACTCTGCGACCGACATATTCGGGACGGACCTCTTCGGGAGCTGCCGCTACACAAACAACAGCACGCCTACTCCACAGGAAAATCAACAGAATCCGCACTACATAGTGTGATCTCCAAGATCGAATGTGCAGTAGACCACAAGTGCTCCTCACTAGCTGTCTTTATTGACATAGAAGGCGCCTTTGACAAAACCATTTTCCATAGTATCAACGCAGCCCTCGAGGAACACGGTGTGGACTCGACCCTGCGAGGATGGATTACAAACATGCTCAGACTGAGAGCCGTACAGGTTACGGTGAACGACACCACTAGAGCCATCGTGGCGAAGGGCTGCCCCCAAGGGGGCGTCCTCTCGCCACTCCTATGGAACCTCGTAGTAGACAGCCTCATCAAGCGTCTAAATGACAGAGGCTACTATACGGTGGGCTATGCTGACGATATAACCATAATAATAAACGGCACACATGAAAACACACTATGCAACCTCATGCGCCAAGCCTTGAAGATGGTAGAGGACTGGTGCAAGGAATACAAACTAGCGGTGAACCCTACCAAAACCGAACTCGTCCTTTTCACAAAGAAAAGGAAGTTGGCAGCCCTACAATTACCCCGCTTCTTCGGGACCACCCTAAGCCTATCGACTGAAACCAAATACCTGGGCATCTATTTGGATAAACAGCTGAACTGGGCAAAACATACCGATTACGTTACCACAAAAGCCAGCATAGCCCTATGGCAATGCAAAAGATTGCTTGGTAAGAATTGGGGCCTAAGCCCCAAAATCACCTACTGGCTATACACCACAGTCATCCGACCAATTATCACATACGGCTCTTTAGTTTGGTGGCCCAGGACCAACCTGAGCACAGCCCAGAAGGATCTCGAGAAGCTACAAAGATTTGCCTGCGTAGCAATCACCGGCGGCATGAGAACATCACCCACCGCCGCTTTACAGGTGATGCTGGGGTTACCACCTCTACATCTCATCGTAAGAGAGGAGGCGGCCCTAGCGACTTTCAGGCTTGAAGTATCCGGCACCCTAAGTAAAGATTCCAGAATCAAACATACACGCTTGAAGGAGGATGCAATCAAACAGCAACCTATGATGGCATCACCCAGCGACAGAACCCTGAAGACCCACTGCTTTCAAAAACACTACAACATAGAGCTCACAGCGGAAATGTGTGACTACTCAGGCCCAAAGGAGCTAAGGATCTACACTGATGGATCAAAAACTGACGATGGGACAGGTGTCGGAGTCTTCTCCGACGACCTAAACATTAAAATATCCAGACCCCTAGGAATGCTCAACTCTGTCTATCAAGCAGAGTGTGTGGGCATCATCCAAGCTGCACACGCCATAGAGGCCAGGGAAGTTACGGATACCTATATCCGTATACTTTCCGACAGTGCCTCGGTTCTTCAATCCTTAAAGAGGAACCAGATCACGTCGAGATTAATACTGGAATGTCATAATGCCCTAGAACGAGTTACGGTACTAAACCGTAACACCGTGACACTACAATGGATCAAAGGACACAGTGGATCGCTTGGAAACGATGCAGCTGATGAACTCGCAAGAAGAGGATCCAGCACAAAAGTCTTCGGACCCGAACCTATTGTACCCATTCCTTTCAAGCAGCTAAGAACTTGGTTAAAGGATCATACCCAAACACAAGCGGAGAAATGGTGGTCCTCGACACCAGGGTGTAGGCAATCCAAGGAGGCCATGCCATCCCTGGATAGAAAGCTGACAAAGCGCCTTCTGCGCCTGGACAGAGACAGCCTGCGACTGGTGACGGGGACCATCACTGGACACTGCTCACTAAACAAACACTTTCACACCCTAGGTATCACTGATAGCCCCCTGTGCAGAGCCTGCATGGAGGCGGAGGAAACGGTGGCGCATGTGCTCCTCGAGTGCACCGGCGTCACCCAGATCCGCGAGGAGACTCTTGGAACACCAAGGTCCCTTGCGGATGTCCTGAGAAGACCGGGAGGTTTGATTTGCTTCTGGAGGGAGTTGGGCTGGCTGGAGTAACGGCCACCATGGCTCACGCACAATGGTCCACTTTAAGGACTAAGTGCGGAAACCAAATCCCTAACATAGAACATAGAATCCGAGGCGAAGCAATTACTACACGAATATTCGGCTTGAGCCGATGGGCAAAGTCAGATCAGCATTATCATCTGTGAATCATCTCTTCAACGCCCAGCGGTAGCGCATTGTGGACCCCTTTAAAGCCGTGTTGTCACGATCAGAGTAGGCTCGGACCGAGTGGACTCGGATACCTACTCGAACGCAACTCGTATTGTGGTAACCCATAATCCTAACACACTCGGATGGGTTGATATGAGTTGCCGTATGTAGTTAAGATCAAACCTGCTTGCAACAGGCTAATTTTGCAGCTTTTACTTAAAGCACACAAATAACATGTTTAGTTCTCCATGAGATACGTATGGTACCTAAAAAGGTATGCTGCAGCATGAAATGCAAATACTGTTTTGTTCATTGCCTTATGTTATGACCTACTACTATACTACTACTAAAATGTAGGTAGCTTTTACTTGGTTATACCTACATGCATACATGTACAATATACATGTCTTGAAACGGGGTGAATGTCGCGTGACCTCGGAAACCCTAACCTAATTACTGGAATAATATTTTCGTGCCACGAAGACTGGCAGACGCCTGGCATATTATTTTGCCACTTCTGAAATAAACATTCACGCTAATTAAACTGTGATGACTGCTACTGCAACTGACGTTAAAGTGGATGTACAACATTACTGTGTACCATCTAATTAATTTACCGCTAAAATAATAAATTGTAGATGAACAACATTTTTCTAAAGGTACAATTGCCACCATCTTCTGCCTAGCCTTTTCCCAACTATATTAGGGTCGGCTTCCAGTTTAACCGGATGCAGCTGAATACCAGTATTTTACATGGAGCGACTGCCTATCTGAGCCTCACAACCCAGTTAGTACTGGGTAATACGATACCCCTTGGTAAGATTGGTTATCAGACTTTTTCGGCCACTGACTACCTAACGACTGCCAAAGATCTACAAATGACACCCGGGACCAACGGCTTAACGTGCTTTTCGAGGCACGAAGGAAACTCGGTATGTAATGGGTGGTCACCCATCCACAGACCAACCTAGGCAAGCACGGCTTAAAGGGTACAATTGCCACCGCTACTGCAAAACCGCAGCGTCAACCACGCCTACGTCAGAACACAATCTTAGCCGGCTGTTTTCTATGTAACCCTTTGAACACGCTTCCGTAGGTTGCAAAATTGCGGTTGTCACCGTCTCCATAGAGTTATGTACAAAGAAACCACTTTAACCACTTCAGAAGGTAGCTTTTCCTAATTTTCTAACTGGAAACTTTTGTCCCCAGGATTCCCTCACCCAGAGATGCCTCCGCAGGGGAAATTTAGCACGCTAGAAGATGACTACATAGAGGTGATGTCGAGGAGAGGACAGAGTCGGTCGCCGTAGCCCACAGTAACTGTTCTAGCCACGAGAGGGAGAGAGAGGAGTAGTCGCCAGTAAGTATTTAGTTTTAACAATCATAACTACGTTTGCCCGACTATGCTACTCACTAAGTTTCGAACTAGGAGTTCGAATGCAGCTCTCGAAAGAGGTCAAGACTATTAAAGTTTTCAAGGACTCGGATACTCCTGAAAAAAATATGTAGGCATAAGTGCAAACATAAATAATATCTAAATTAATAAGAACTGATCAGATGACACAGTAGGTCATAAAAATATCCTGTCTTATGACTGTGATAACAGTATCACACTAGCAACTACAGAAATGATCCCTGTAGATAAAGACAGACTTATCCACAGGACAAAAGACAAAACATCAACAATGAATATCAATTTGACCAAAAGTGATACCATTGTATCCTCCCCCACAAAAACACTTAATCGGCCTTTATGACACCCAAGCCACAACAAGGATGAGAAGAAAATATTGTTAGCCAGTAATATTTTATCCCACAAAACTATTATTGGCACATTACTAACATAAACAGATTTTCTTTCACCAAAAGAAATATGACGAATGATTTTTCCACATAATTGACTATGGAAGAAAGCCAAGGGATACGGACAATTTCGTAGTAAAAATATTATTTTCCCATTCATACTGTTATCTGGACTATTAGAGATACATTATCTACTTATTTTCAGGAAATAAGAATATAAGATCGTTTCCACGATGTGGATCCATCGGGTGCCAAGTAACAGTAAGAGAAAGCGCACGTTATAGATTTTTTGCCGCTTGATGTTTTTTACCGTGTTGCTGTTCAAGTATGCGCATTGACAATATAGTTTTAAGTTGCTCTTTTCGAAGCGTACCCAATCGTAATGAGTTATCTATGTATCTCTATGAAAACTTTTTCGTAGATGACCTCAATCCCACTACTATCGAAAGAACACCTTTAGACTAGCTACTAATTACGACCTCAGATTTTGCAAAGTTGTTTGCAACTATTCAAAACCTGAGAGCCTCAATAAAGTGACAATCAATTAGTGTTAACGAAACTGGAAAAGCCAAAAATGTATCGGATTGCCATCAATTGAAAAGCTTTTGTCAAACTGTTGTAAGACGTTGTGGAAATTCGAAACGGTTTGAAAACGATTGCTTCTTGTCGGCCTCAAGTCGGCTATTACAATAGTGTCAGAATGGTCTATCATTGATTTCATAATTGTTGATTTTGACAAGTTTGGTAATCTACTAATATTTTGGCGTCATTATGACTTTCCAACCACTGTTCAACCACTGACACTCCATTGAAAGAAATGGCATAGAATGGTAATCTCGTACATTATGACAAATGAAATGATTGCTTATAACACTAATAAACAATATGTAAAAATGTATATAAATGAAATCTGGCATGAATAAATGTTCAAGTTTTTCGAAAATCATTTCTACTAACGGGTTTTATAATATTGGCAATACGACAATGTCATTATAAAACAATTCTATTATGAATTTAGCAGATTACGACCTTTTAGCAAATTGACAATGGGATCGTGTTGGAATGACGAATTTATAAAAAATAGCAGACTTGGGCCCCAGGCCCTTGACTGAGTAAATATATGAGGCGATAAAAATCTGCAATGTGCGGCGACTCTTACAGAAAATATAAGTGTTGTCATTTATGTTCCAACTAACATACTCTGTCATTATAACAATGAATGTTGTCAGTAAAAAAATGATAAATGGTTCTAACTTTCTATGTATTTCCACTTATAACATTACTTTCTTTCAGTAATAAATTACTGTCGCTGTAATTTATTAACCGACTTTTTGTTATATGGGTTTATTGGCATCAAATATAACCGCGAAGTTTGGACTACTCAGATTATTTATTAGTTTTATGATGCCTTTGATGCCAATGAATTGCTACAGGGAAAAATAGAATTTTATACCTTACCGCAAATGTAAATGTAGGAATAACTCTAATAATAACCTTGTTGTTTCAGTCAAACTCTCTGTTGGATTAGAGAGTTTTATATGACAATGTTTTAATTATTTATCAGGTAGAAGCTACCATAAAAATGATAAAATTGAACTAAAACCACCAATTGGGTAACACACACTTCATAACAACCCGAAGGCTTTTAAAGAAAATTAATAATCCATTGCCTCATATGTTTGAAGAAATCATCCGCTTGCCTCAAATAACGTAAATAACGCAAGGAATGTTGTTTATGGTCAAACAAGACATTAGTATTGAATGTGTGGTTCGCGACTACCTCGCTGGCTATAAATCAATTTCTATTGTTTCAAATCTCTCCCCACCGACAATCGTATTAAGCACGATAACTAAAACGGCTTAGTTACATTTGTTTTTCCATACTCATTATGGGGCCAGTTTTTTTTAATCTGTACCAAGGTGATGGTGACTAAGTTCCCAATTTGTACTACTTCCTAACCTTAAACTCCTCACCAGAAATGAACCTCCTCAACATGGACGCGGAGAACCGCGTAGTCCTGAACGTGGGCGGGATCCGCCACGAGACCTACAAGGCGACGCTGAAGAAGATCCCGGCCACCAGGCTGTCCCGCCTCACGGAGGCGCTGGCCAACTACGACCCCGTCCTCAACGAGTACTTCTTCGATAGGCATCCTGGAGTCTTCGCGCAGGTTCTGAACTATTACAGGTGAGGGATATAGTTATTATGCTTAATTTTTAAAGTGACATAGGTGAGGCAAGAGTGATTGGTTTTTTGGACGTTTTTAAGAACATTAGGCTTTGCCTTCGGTGAACCAAATCGTAGAAACTGTTCAAAAAAGAAGTAAGTACTTGGTAGCGATAGACTAGCTTCCAAACGAAAGGAACCGGTGACGAAAAAGACCTAGAAGGAGATGGCGTATTGTTTGTTACAGAGTAACTCTTACAACTGATTCAACTCAAATTGTAATAGATAGGAATTTTTCTTGCAGTGATACTCCACAGGCTCATTATAACAATACTAAAATATAGTAGGAAACTATCATTCAATAAACAGTTCGATACAGTTAGTTGCTAAAACGTGACTGTAAAATTCACGTCATAACAATTTTTCAGTTCCAGCATAAATTAAAGCAATGTATCTTCATAATTATGTAACTTGAAACAGTCCTATCTCCAATTACTCCACTTCATTTCGTTCTTATCTAACCTAAAACCCAACTGAAATAAAAACCAGACCTTTTTTAATAAAAAGAATCCTACAATCCACTTAAGAATAGAAAAATTACGTCTCTTTTCGTCCCCAAAAAGTGTGATATTGCTTATTATCACCATTTTATTTCGGCTAGAGGATTGCCAATAAGATTTCTGGCTGTGATATACAGAGCCATTTAGTGGCATTGACATTTCGAGACAAAAGAGATGTTTTATACAAATGTCAGGCGTTTTGTACAAAAGGTACGAGTATTTCGGCTTATTTGGTTAGGTCTTTAGGGGAATTGTTATTTTAGAATTTCAGATTCTATTCTACACGGTCGACTGCAAACGCAGTATGTCTACGTTTGTTTTTGTTTCTCTAAAAAAACAAGAATTGAGGAAACCTAGGAAAACAAACCAGCCTTTTCCCAACTATGTTGGAGTCAGCTTTTAGTCTAACCGGATGCAGCTGAATACCAGCACTTTACATGCAGCGACTGCTTATCTGACTTCCACAACCCAGTTAGTGCCGTTGTAAGACTGGTTGTCAGAGTTTCGGGCCTACTACCTGTAACCACTGTCACAGATCTACAAATGACAGCCGGGACCAACGGCTTAATGTGTTTTCGAGGCCCGGAGGAAACTTGATATGTAAGGGATGGTCACCCATCCACAAACTGACCTTGGCAAGCGCAGCTTAACCTTGAAATACGATCCGTACGTCTGTTATTATTTAGCCAGGAGCTCCACCATTTTTAGTACTGTGGTGCTCCAGATAAATGCCTCAAGTAATTTCAGATCATGATTCAGACTTGATGGCTCCTTATGAAGATAGAGGTATGATATCGAAATAAAGTAGGTAATTTCAGCTAACTAACGACTTACAAAAAGCTTGTGATGATAAATGATCTTATTATAAAGGCGTAATATTTAAAAATTAGGCTGACTGGAATAAATTACCTCGGCTTAGGTTTCAGGGTAGGGATAATACCTTTTATAATGTAAACCCTCATTTTTGTTAGGTCTCTATTTACTTATTATGCTGGATTTAGTTTTAAGACAGGCCAAATAATATTAATTAGCATTATTTTAGAAAAACAAACTCTATTTTGTCTCCACTCTTTTTCCAAATTGCCTCAAATATGTAAATCTTCCAAAAAGCGCTTAGCAATTACCCTTTCCGAAAAATGATCATTTCTTCGGTAGTTTTCGGAACTACGCGTGGGTTGCGGTAGTCCTAACCTCGTTCGGAAAGACCAGACATTTTCGGGAAAGCCGCAAGGGACGCGGATCGCAACCGCAGTATTCGGGGGAGCCCTGTGGTCGGCCCAACTTACCAACCGGTACCAAAGGCTCGACATATGAATTTTTCCGTAACACATTTTGTAGAGGGCTGGCTGTGGTTATGGCGGCGTAAAAGAAAATGGCTGAAATTTTGTAACTTTTTTGTTGCGTGATTTTTGCAATACAAGCAAGTTAAGTCGGTTTTGTGACATCAATATATTGGTTGGCACATCAATGTGTCATTTATCAATGTGATAGACACAAAGGTTTTAACTAATAAGGATGGACAATATTCTTGTTTGAAGGATGCTCGAAATCATTTAGAAAACCGTAGAGTAGGCATAACCGCGCCAAAATATAAATCCTGAATTTTTTGACGCTAAGTCAACTGCAGCATCAGCAGATGGCAAGGATAAAAGGTTCTATGTAACTATTAAAACGCTTTCTAAGAATGTTACATTACAGCGGGCTGAAATGTCACCATGTAATCTGACAACTAATCTAACCTTTGACATATCCCTTCTTCAAAACAAACGACCATACCTCCGTTCTTGTTAAGCATAACTACATCATCCTATCGACCACAACCTATTAATCAATATCCTCAAACACAAAGTAACATTAATCAATCTTGGATTAAAGGGTTTGCCCCGTGATCCGGAATTTCACGAAGTTTCCCGAAATATCATGAAGTTGTTCACTTGTTTCCTTATCAATTAAATTAATTTAAACCTTGAAAGATTGCTTAGTGGAAACCGTGAACCAAAATAGAACAGTGAGTTTAGGAATTCCCAGAATGTTTGCTTTTGCGAGATATCTAGGTTATATTGCTATTATAATAACCTTGATAAAAAATGCGGAATTTGGGTATTAGTCAGTCCATGCTTTTCATAACAGCACACGATGAAAAGTTTGACCCAATTTTGTTGTAGACAGCATTCTAGTGGTAGAAGAAAACAATACCTTAATGCCCAGACACAGGGCTTCTTTAGGCCTAAACTAACAGACATTTTATCAGTGATAAAGGATCAATGGAAAAGTCAAAAATGTATTGGAATAAAATACGCTTCCGAAAAGCTCTATACCAACCAATTTGTCGAAAGTCGTTGTAGGAACACGAAGCGCTTTTAAAAGCGTACCTATCGCACGTCTAGGCCCTCGGATCTAGCTTGAAAAGTTAAAATTGGTAAGATATCCTTACGTATTGGTAGCAGTGATAACCTAGTGGTGTGACCATAGGACTGCCAACTCATAGGTCTCCAGTTCGAACCCAAGACGCGCACCTCTGATTTTTCGGATTCGTGGGCGTATTGTATAATCATCACATGCTTCGGTGAAGGAAAACATCGTGAGGAAACCAGAATGCCTGAGAGATATTTCTTAACGACGATGTAAAGCCAAGTCAGAAGCCCATGGGTGGCATAAAAACTGACACCAGGTACTAACCTCATGATAAAGAATGAAAAACGTATTCACAAGCAAAATGGCATAAAACGGCTGCCTCGCAAAGAAACCTCTCAGTCTCACCTCCCAAGGAGTGTGGGAAGTTACAGTGGAAATATCATTCCACCTACATCTGGACAGCAGGAAATGAAATCTACGTCCAGTGAATAAACTAACGGCATGTCACATTGAAGTTGAGAACTAACACTAAAGCGCCAGGTTTGAATTTAAATCCAATTTTCTAACAGTATGTCAACTCTTTGCTGTGCAAGTTCTGTAGAGCTATTCGCAGGAGGTTAGGTTAGGTTCGATTCCCAGGTCGGTCAAAGTGTTATAGGGTTTTTCCATCAGGAATTTGTCAGTAGCAACAACGGAGTTTGGACTTGGAATCGGTTGATGGCAAGAGCCTAGGGTGCCCTATTATATGGAACATAAACATAACTGGCGAAATGTGATTGTATTATTAGGTAAACCACTGACTAATCCTTCGCGGATTTCAGGCGTGTAGTTATGACGGTAAGTTATGTTATCCAGAAAAGTTCATCATTCCAGTTACTGTCGCTGTGTTTCGGTTTGAAGGATTCTTGTGTCATTATCAGCGCATAGGACGTTCCAGCTTCTTCGTCATGGGATAGCATCTGCGAAACTAGTATTAACATGTATATCATGTGGTGGGGACCACTTACCATCGGTACCGCTCTATAGTTTTTGACCCAATAATTGAAAAAGAAGTTGCAAATCCAACTTGTACAACTCCAGACAATTAAAATGACCCAACGAGAATTTTGTTGACATTGGGTGTTAATAATCTGGTATTTGGAACTATTGGTTTCCGATGTCCCAATTTCACAGTCAATTTGCGGGTTTCCTTATTTGTTAACTATTTGACTCAAGCTTTAGACATTATTCAATAGTCCCAAAGTATATATTCTCACATTTAGGTATTCATGATAGTTTGTCAGAATCAGAATCGGAACTTTATTTGCTTTGAATGTAGGTACAGGTATAAGATGTTGTACATTAATTAATGAGATCAGCTACAGTCTACCTTATATAATATAATAAATATATAATACCAGCCTGTTACTGTCCCAATGCTGGGCAAAGGCCTCTTCTCATACAGAGAAGGCACGAGCATTGATCACCACGCTTGCTCAAGACGGGTTGGCGATTTCAGACTTATATTAACTATAAGTCCAGGTTTCCTCACGATGTTTTCCTTCACCGATGTCTGTGATGTCCCAAGATAAACTTAGAAAGTACATATGAATTGAAAAAGTCACATCGGTACTTGCCCGGATTTGAACCAACAACCTCATGCATGAGAGGCGAGGCCTTAACCTCTGGGCCATCACAACATATTCAGTCTACCTTACGGCGTGCAAATTATTACATAAATTAAAATATCGAAACAAACAAAATAATGTCAACAAAACATAACAGAAATTAAAGTGAAGTCAATTAATAAGTTATTTTAGATCTCTCTTCAAATCACGCCTTTTCAGACTAATGATTCTAAAATCATAAATATATTTTATTCATAAAATATATATTTAACAACATATTTATAGAAAATCGCTCAGCAATTTGCTCGGCAATCTAAAAGGTGAAAAGAGCGTGAAAATAATTGGTACGCCCAAACTTGAACGTTCACATCTGTTCATGAAAGCTGTGTTATATATGTATCTAGTACATTATATACAATCGACATTACATAAGAATACTTTCAGGAATATTTCATCGCGTAAAAGGGTGGTTTTATACTCGAATTTATCGCCGAAACTCGTAACTGTAACCGATGAAATAAATAAAAAAATACGTCGGTTAACTGTGTGAATATATTTATTATGTATCAAAGGAAGACATTGGAATAGTGAAGTGGGATTAAGTTTTGTGAATTTATCGTTAGGTAGTTTGTGTTCAATATATATATATCTATGCCCTTTAGAATTTTGTCAACTTTTTTTTTTTTCATTTTAAAAAACGTTGCCCCACACTAGGAATTTCTCTTGTATCGTGGGTGCGTTTACAAACATTTAAACTCACACACACAAACAGCCAGACCCGGAACAAGTACCTGTAGGCTTTACAAATATTTGTTCCGTGCGGGAGTCGAACCCGCGACTCGCAGCGCCGCAGTCAATCGCTCAGTCACTGCGCCAACCACGCCGTCAAAATAAAAATAAAAATATTGTGCACGCTTTTAAATACTGAACCGCCAAGTATATCATAACGTCACGCTATTGTGGTCCCGTTGGTAAACTATAGTTTATGTTTTATATTCTATAGAGTTTACCCACATTTCAGTTAATGCAGGTGTATGTAGGATATTATTATAATAGGTGACTATTGCCATCAACCGGCCAGAAATACAATCTCCGGGCAGCAAGATATAGTTAACCCATTTATTAAAACATCTCTCCCATCCCGACCCTAAAACCAGGCCAAGCCATTCCCAAAGTTATTGCAAAACATCCCAGAACAAACCAGCACGATAATCCATCGTTATCCAAAAAATCGCATAAAACATCCCCCTGAGATCGATTATCCTTTGTCCTGATCCCAATTAAATTGGTACAAAATGTTCATCCATCACCCACGATCGAGGATACATATGTACTTTTAACGGTAACAACCCTTTTGTTATTGAAATGTATGGAAATCGGATACCCTGCTCGTAATTGTGGTAGTGGAATAATATTTTTTCCCGTCTATCCGTATGTTCGGTGTCTGTTGCGAAATGGGTCGGTTTTTTCCGCTTCAAGTGTATTTATTCGCCTGTTGATCTAGGAGAGAAAAATAGCAGCTGGTAGCCATGAAATAAGTTGGACAGAATGGGTGTAGCTTTTATAGTTTTTGTTATTTTAGTAAGCGGACTGTCACAGCAATGTAGAATAATTGTTTATGGAATTGCTACGGATAATAATAGTGTTTAAAGCTTTAAAGAAAGATGGCGTGTTCGTGTTCCACGCGCGCCTCAAAGAGATGTCAGCATACAGGAACGGGTCCGCAAGGGCCGATGCCTGCCGGGGCTACGGGACTGTTCGACAGAGATACCGCGGCCCTAGAACATAAAGGGCAAAGAAGGAACATGGATGGGTTTTAGTCAGTACGAGTCTGACATTCCCTTGCACTCCGTCCAGAGCAGGTCGAGAGGTCATTTGATGATTTCCCATCCAAAAAAAAAGCTTCTAATAAAGCAGATAGATAGATAAATAGAAATCGTTTATAATGAAAACACATATTAGGTATACAAATTATAGATATATCTGTAGGATTTTTATTTATGGTGATACAATGAGAGGTAACTAAAAGCAATATAAATGCTGAATGAAGCTGGATGATTCTTCTACATTATTTAAATTATCAATCTAATCATTGCTTTATCGTTAAAATATTCCTAACAACAAACTAAATTCTTGATACAGGGAAATGAAAGGCGAGTAAGAACGATTTGTGGGGTTTGTCCAGCAGTGGGACAAAAATTACTTAATACTCGATAAAAATGGTTTATGAAATCTGTCATAATTATTTTCCAGTATAACCAACCGTTTGTTTGCAGAACCGGCAAGCTCCACTACCCTACCGACGTGTGCGGGCCACTCTTCGAGGAGGAGCTGGAGTTCTGGGGCCTGGACGCCAACCAGGTGGAACCCTGCTGCTGGATGACGTATACACAGGTAACCCAAAGTTCCTTTAACTAGAAGTGTTCATTGCCTCCTAGTTCCTGATGGAAGTCAGACACGTTACCGCCTTAGTTTACCATACATTACATAACATCACGCCTGTAATCCCAGAAGGGTTAGGCAGAAGTGTATCTAATAGAACACCGACATTTCTCCAGTTATTATGCAAAAGGGGGCAAGCCTATTGCCATCAAGCGGGCACAAATCCAGTTTCCTTGGCTGCAACTGAAAAATTCCTGATGAAAGATTTTTCCATTCAGTAAAACTTGCCCGACCAGGAAATCGAACCTAGTACCTCATGCTCAGCAGTCACGCTTGTGACCACTAGACCACGGGGCAGTTTACCATACTCCATACTAATATCACAAGTGCAAAAGTAACTCCAATAGTCTGTTACTTTTGAACACTTTAAAGGCGAATTTTTTATTTTTTTATTTATAACAGCTTAGACTATCATTACAGGGTTTACCCTAATACGACAGTTAAGAACTTAAACTAATAACCTCAACTATATACTTACACAAATTAGAAAATTAAAACTAAAAAAATTATAAACCGAATGAACAGACCATTACAACTGGGCTCAGGTATGACTTATTTTTACCGTAGTAAGTTCCTGTGGAGAAATTCTCTTCCTTCACGCGAGTGAAAGCTAGTTATCTAGTATATATTTACTACGACATGATGTAGGACTCTTACACTAGATATACTTAATTTCAATACGAAAGATGAAGTGGAAGAATAAAATGAAATTAAAAGAATTGTAACACCATCCGTGTTCGAGATAATGTAACTATTTTCACGTTGACGGAGCTGAATATAGCGTCATTAATGAAAGACTTGTCATTCAAGAATCTACTTAGCATTGCAAAAATGGATTAAGTGGCGTTGACACAGAATCTCCTCATAATTACAACATCCTTATTATTCCTTATTTTTATTTATTTAATATTATAAATGCGAAAGTAAGTTTGTTTGTTTGTTACCTTTTCACGCTTAAACCAGTGAACCGATCATCCTGAAATTTTGCAAGTACGTTGTCACGTGTACAGAAAGGGACATAGGGTACCTTTCATCCCGAAAAAAAGTACTGTTCTCGAAGAAAACAACAATAACGTCCTTATGATAATAGATGGCGCCACTTGTCTTTCGAATCATGATTGAACTATATTATTATAGAAACTTTAGTAGTGTGTTAAGAGTGTACCTATGAAATTGTAAATTAGTGTGAGCGCAGCCTCGGGCAAAAGCTAGTATAACATAAAACAAAGCAGGAAATAAACTAGACACTAAAGAAACAGTCTGAACCAAACAAGATAGATCAAATACTGACATTATTATCACCAGTGAATCAGAACTTGTTTCTACACTAAAAGTCTCGTTGCCCATATTTTTAGAATTCCTGTCAGCTTCTCCATTCGCCAGTGAATCTAATAACTCATGAATATGCTAACCAGATCTTGACGGGAATTCTTGAAAAGTTTCAAAGAAAAAGAGATCAGAACACAGAAATACTATAATGTTAGAAGCTAATCTGAATAATATTATAAATGTGAAAGTGAGTTTGTTTGTTTGTTAGTATGTCACGCCTTCACAGTTGCACGAATTTGGATGGGCAGCGGGACCATGACTTTGATCAGGACAAAAGATTTTTTATTCGGATAGTACGATCCCGTGGGATAATATTCGACCTCCACACGGACGATGCCAAGCTTATTTAGTTATAAATAATGTTGAAAACAATACGGCTATTTCAAGGTCTTCGAAACAAATAATTTTATTGGAACGTTGTTTGTCTTATGTTGTTCGGCTTCTTTGAGAATTTCTGGCGAAAAGATTCGATTTCATAACTAAATAATGATAGGAAACAATGAAGATTAAAATAACTCTAGCTAATAACAGAATAGTAAAAAACTCTGACACCAGGTTAGGCACTAACCACACGATAATAACAACAATCCATAACTTGCAATATATCAACGTGTTATGAATATATCAGCTATAAAGGGTGTAAACGGACCCTTCACGAAGCCGTCAACTAAGCATTATGTACAGACGCCAGCACATCAACCTACCCAAAACTGTCAATTTTTCCCAATCAACCTTGAACCTAAAGCTATAACGATAAAGTTGAATATGAAAGAAGAAGACCGAAGACCAAAGAAACGATAGATGGACTGTGTGAAAAGTGATATGGCTAGAAAGATGAAAATGTTGGGATTACGACTAATTGAAAGTTATGGAAGAAGGCATGCTGCGGTGACCCCAAATAACTTGAGAAAAGGGCAGGAGAATACTGATATTTCAGTACAAATCTGAAACTGACCCATTCTATATTATTTGGAAATGCGAAATGCATTTCCAGACATGTTTGTTAACTCCCACGTCTCAAAGTTTCCTAGTTTACATGGATTTGTCGACAAGTCTCGACATACTATGACGGATGACTTACAGACAAGTTTTAAAAGCTAGCCAAGGAAAACAGGATCCATGGAGTTTTCCATATAGAGTAGCTTTAAATAGAGTATTAGAGAAGTTATAAAAGCTGCTGTTAAACATGTGTCCACGTTAAACGTTTGGGAACAGCAGAAAACTTCGAATTCAAAAACCAAAGATGACAATAAAAGCAAACTGCCTGGTCAGCCACGTGCATAGCTGCGTAGTACGTAGACAAAACTAAAGGAGTATGTAAGGATCATAGTAATTCTGCCGGGGCTGCCGGACTGTTCGAAAGAGATACCAGGGCAAAGAAGGAACATAGATGGGTTTTATTCAGTACGAGTCTGACACTCCCTTCCACTCCGCCCAGAGCGGGAGGGGTCATTTGATGATTTCCTACCCGAAAAAAAAAGGATCATAGCGAACTGGACCTTACTGAAGTTTCTCCTTACCCCTACGGAAAAAATAGTTTATGTACATACATTAAATACATTTAATTTAAAACTAGCTGTTGCCCGCGACTTCGTTCGCGTGGAAATTTTGGTATGTATGTGTAAGACTGCCTCGAGTGGTCGCAAGCGTGACTACTAAGTATGAGGTCCTGGGATCGATTCCCGGGTCGGGCAAAGTGTTAAAAAAAAAGAGAATGTTTATTTCAATTAGATACATAATGTTATGACACACATGATTTGGAGATCACCTTTTAAGCAAGGAGATGCTTGGGTTAGGGGGCGTCCATTAATGACGTGAAGCAATTTTGGCGATTTTTCAACACCCCCCCCCCTCTCCCCTTGGTGAGATGTCATGAGATTTTGCTTTTAATTTACAACATTAAGAGACTTTTTGCGAGAGCCCTTAGACCACCTTAATCCAGCCCTGCCGCAAAATCCGTTCTTAGCAGACTTTTACTGACTATTTATTACCTCCCTGCCAAATTTCAAGTTTGTAGCACAAAAAATTAAGGACTTTCATACAAACTTGCGAGAGCCCTTAGACCCCCTTAATCCGGCCCTGTCGCAAAATCCGTTCTTAGCGGACGTCTACTAACTATAAACTACCTCCCTGCCTAATTTCATCTTTTTACGTCAAGCGGTTTCGATATTTCGTGATGAGTGAATGACCTTTCGCTTTTATATATTTTTGCTTTTATTTATTTAATATTTTGGTCTGAAGTTAAAATGCTAATGCAGCCACATCTAAACATTAAAGACGTGCCGCGAATGAAACAGTTATAATCTCAGTTATTAGTTATTTTCGTTATTTCTCTTCACTCCACAATTGTAAATAAAGCCTGCTTAGTATAGAAAGAATGTTCACCAACCCCCAACTGTTCACCGAATGAAAAATATGTTGAATATACATAAAAAAAACTAAAGTCATCACCAATAGCGTAAAAAGTAGGGTTGAGGTAGATGGGCAAGAAATTCACTATAACGTCGATGAGTACATTGAGTTTGAGAGTTGCCGAGTCGAGAACGCCTGGAAGAGCTACTGGTCCATGAAGTCGCTGATGAAAGACCTACCTTTATCCCTGAAGCACAATCTCATCGACATGTGCATTCTGCCCATCCTAACCGCAAAAGTCCAAACTCAAGGTTGGCCAAAGGGCAATGGAACGTAGCGTATTGGGTATTAAGCTCAGCGACAGAATTCGCAATACTACAATACGCTCAAAAACTGGAATCGCTGATGTGGGCGATAAGATTGCTAGTTTGGAGTGGGATTGGGCGGGCCACGTCTGTAGAATGCATCAGGACCGGTGGGCCAGAGTCGTCACGCAGTGGACGCCAGAAGACGGGCGTCGTCGCCGAGGGAGGTCTAGAAAACGCTGGTGTGACGACTTAGAAGCGTTTGTGACAGATTGGACGAAGAAAACCGCACGGAGAGAAGAATGGAAGGCAATGGGGGAGGTTTTTGCTCAGCAGTGGGACAATAAAGGCAAAAAAAAAAGATTACATAAAAATTATAACGAATGGGTTGCCTAATCATTAAGTCAAGAATATTTAAAACTGCGACAGACTCTAGGCTTGACCGCTTTTACTTAGACAACGTTATACTTTCCAATCACATTTAAGCGTAAATTTGTCGACCTTTGTATCTTGCCTATCCTAACATATATGTACCCAGACATGATCTTTGACGGAGGCTGAAAAGTCCAAACTCAAAGTTTGCCAAAGAGCGATGGATTTTAAACATCAAAATCACCGATTGAATACGCAACACCACAATGCGCTCCAAGACAGGCATCGCCGATGTTGGCGATAAGTGTAAGAGGTTCAAATGACTGAGCGGGTCACATTTCCAGAATGGGTCAGGACAGATGGGCCAGAATGGTCATACAGTAGGTACCTCAAGACTGTCATCGTCACCGAGGCAGACCCAACAAACGCTGGTGTGACGATTTGGATTCGTTCCTGACTGATTGGCCAGAGAAGGCAAAACACCGGGAGAGTTGGAAAGGAAATGGGGAAAGCCTTTGTCCAGCAGTGGGACAGAATAGGCTAATTAAAAAAACAAAAAGTTATACCATCGTGTTTGTTATAAAATTACCTATCTGTTTTTTAATACATATTTTAATGAGAAAACAGATGAGTGTATATAGTACCTAGTAGTACACCCACATTTTGTCAGTTATGTTTAACTCCCATGAAATATTTAGCGAGCCTATTGCCATATTGTATAAAGAACAGGTTGTAAGGTTCTTCATCCCCCATAGAAAAGGGAGGATAGTCCGACCAGACGGGTGTAATGTCTGGTGGGCTATAACTGCCCAACAGTTGTTGTCGGGTACTTCTATATAATCTTAAGTCGCGGATAACTTTATTTGGGCGATTTATTTGACCCAGGCAGAATTTAGACGTATTTCGTTGTTTAGTTCATCACCTGCGTCATAGATGGCGCTGTAGTACTTTTTGTTATTTGTTGTTTTTGTACTTTTTATAGTGACGATACACCATCAACCGGGCACAAAACCAGACTTCGTAGTTGCTACTGAGAATTTGCTGGTGGAAAAACTCAATAACACATTGCCCGACCGGGAATCTAATCCAGGACCTCATGCTCGCTTCTGAACACTATACCAATCTATAAAAGAACAATAAAATTCCAAAATAAAATTCCAAACAGCGATTGATTATTGATATTTTGCAAATCGAGAAGGAAACAGACTTCTAGTAAAGCAAGAACTGCCGTTATCCCAATTTTTTCGGGGTCGGCGCAGCATGTCATCTTCTTCCATACTTCTCTATTACTTTTTGGAGAAACGTTTGAAGAAAAAAGGAGAAAAACGGAAATGCAAACGATGTCAATACAAAAAAAATGGAAATCTAAAAGCATCAAAAAAATATTCAAACAAATTACAAAAATGTGAAAGTAATAGTGGGGTTTGAACTTGCGACCAGTAGCTTACAGAACGTTCAAGAACCCGCTAGGCTGTTTTCTCTGTTGACATAAGCTTTAATTAGCCATTCTGGTGCTTGTCATGACTGAAACGTCAAACAAATGAAGGATACTGACATAATGCATTATTGCTCACCCCCTTAAGCGAGTAGCGTGATAATATATAGCCTAACATGTGAAGAAGCCTGTAAGGAATATTTGTGCAAAATTTGAACAGGATCTATGCAGTAGTTTTTGAGCCAAATCGGAACATAAAATTGGATTTTTACGATTTTATTATATGTATAGATGCAGCGCTAGTGTGTCGTCTATTAGCATCTAAATGCGTCAAGAGCCGCAGCATACATCAACATATTCACGAACGGCTCTCACGTCTAACCACGAAGTTTTCCTTCTACACACGGATTTACGAATCCTGTGAAGTTGTGTCATGACCTATGTTCTAAAAAGTGTTCTGGTCTTATTATTTTGATATTTGTGATGGTGGTTTTAGTACGGAGCTCGTGGCTAAATAAAACAGGTGCTCTGATCATGCTTGCCTAGGTCAGTCTGGGGAAGGGTGACCATACCGAGTTTCCTCCGCGCCTTGGATATCACGTTAAGCCGTTGGTTCCGGCTGTTATTTGTAGATCTTTGTAGAGGCCTGAAAGTCTTACAACCAGTCTTACCCCGCACTAACTGGGTTGTGATGATCAGAGAGGCAGTTGCTCTATGTAAAATACTGGTAACATAGTTTAGAAAAGGCTAAGCAGATGAAGATGATGCTTTAGTGATTTTAGTAAAATTCAGTAACCTAAAAAAATAGGTTTCTTGATAATTGTTAAAAATACAAGTCTGAATATTTTTTTTTTTTCCAGCTATAAATAAAACTACCAAGGTACAAAACCCGAGTACATGATGCACTCCAACAAACTATCATAAAACGAGGGTTTCACATAACAATTTCACAAAACCATAAACAAAACTTTCCACTTTCAACCACTATGACAACATTTTACACTGCGGTGCAAATACACGACGTATTACGAGCTCGATATTCCGAGTGTGCAGTTTATTGTGCACTGCAGTGTACGTGACGAATATGTTAGCATGTCATTCGGACGTGAAGCGCTGGTGAAATGGCCTTGCCAAATAAATGTTGATCTTGGTTCTAACTGCGGTATGGATATTCGGATTTGCGGTTGAATTTGATGATCGTGGATCTAAAATGTATTTAAAGAGGGATTTGGCAAATCTGAAAGTCATATTGATTAAACTAGAGCTTCGTATTTAAAGAGAAAACCACGTTTTGGTACGGAAAACTTTACTCTGTGACTGAATATAGGTAGTTCTTTAGATAAAGTACGGAACTACTATTTGAAATCAGACTAAATTGCTCATAAGCTAGTCATTTGTAGTCATAGTAATTATTATAATGTTTCTCGTATTTTGGACTATTTGTATGTATTATAATATATATTAGTTTATTTCATTTTATTTGTATATATTTGTATTAGTATGTGCCTATTTATGTATTTCAATTTATGTTAACAAAATGATATTTTTCTTATTTATTTTTTTGTACTCCATCACTATGGTGTCCTATTTGACCCCAAGGTTGACTGGTAGAGAATGCCTTGTGGCATTAAGTCCGCCTATGTACCACTTTTGTACATGAAGTTTAAATAAATTAATAAAGAAAGTCTGAAATTCACTGAAAAATAACGCACAGCCGCTAGGCTAGAAGATTATTTGTACAAGATTTCCTTATAAAACGAAAGTCATCATCATCTGCCTCAACTACTTCGGGGTTGGCTTCCAGACTAACCGCATGCAGCTGAATACCAGTATTTTACATGGAGCGACTGCCTATTATGACCTTCACAATCCAGTTACTGGGTAATATGATACCCCTTTTTTTTTGGATGGGAAGTCATCAAATAACCCCCACCCGCTCTGGGCGGAGTGGGAGGGAGTGTCAGACTTTTACTGACTAAAACCCATCCATGTTCCTTCTTTGCCCTTTGTGTTCCAGGGCCGCGGTATCTCTTTCGAACAGTCCCGCAGCCCAATACGATACCCCTTGGTTAAACAATAAATAAAAAAGGATGGTTGATTACTATCGATGGCTTGCTCCTGTCTTATAATTTTGCATCTAACCAGACCCATAGAAAAAAACACACAGAAAACCATGCACACTCTAGTGTAATAAAATGATTATTAAAAAAACAAAAGAAGAACATGCTGAACAACATGTTCCAATTACATTCCGCGGCAAAAATATTCCGAGGTTCGCACTGATTGTGGTGTTGTATACATTTGTGTGTATTCACGCCCCTTTGTCTATAAGGGATGAATAGCATTATTGGCATATCGGAATGGGTTTGTTTGTTATTGGGCTAGAACATTCTGCGACAGGATAAGTGATTCTGTAATAAAATAAGTTACAGATGGTGCCGTTAAAGTTGTTTTAGGGAAATGTACCTACTGTGGAATACTGTGATGAAGAGAAGGTTCTTAGGTAAAGACAAAAAAATAATATTGGTTTACAGAAAAATGGAAATTTTACAATGGACACATAAGAAACTAGCTTCTTGGTAATCGTTTCGAGAACAAAAGTCATCCTATACTACCTCGCTGACTGCCTCGTTGGTCTCGTGGTCACAGGCACGACTGCTGAGCATGAGGTCCTGGGTTCGATTGCCGGGTAGGGCAGAGTGGAGTTCGGATTTGTGCCCGGTTGATGGCAATAGACTCGCCCCCTATTACATGGGACTTAAACAAAACTGGTGAAATGTGGGTGTACTATTAGGTACACCTTTGCCTAACCCTTCGGCGTGACGTTATGTAATGTGATCATCCGATATTGTCCCCATTGTTAAATTAATCTTGCTCTGAATGCGAGGGAGACAAATAATAATATAGTGGTTGCTATCTTTAAAATCCAATTTATCAATGCACCGCATTCGAACCATAACAGAAAATAAAATATTCCAATTACTTTCCCAGTGAAATGGGAAATTCAGGTCCGATGATTGCGGGTTCGATATTTTCCTATTATTTCGAACATTGCCCCGATACGAAATATTTTTGCGGTCCTACCCTCATATTTTATATCGGGGAATCGAAACCTTTGTACAATTAATTCTGTTTTCAACTTAAATGTGAAATTAAAATCGGATTCGTCGTGGCTTCTGATATTATTTTCAATTATTCCTGTTCACCGCCAACAATTTTCGTTATTAAATTAATGGAAACCTTTGTGATTTTATTGTATTTCTTGATTGCTACCTTGTTATGGTATTCGAAATACGTTAAAATGAAATCCGGTAGAAATATGGAGCGGTACCTCGTGCCAAGTACTGATTATTTATATCCAAAGGAAGTCGAATTGAAACTGGAACGTATCTTTACGGAGAATGGTCGAAGTTACGCCCTGTTTATCTCAGGCTTGTTTCCTTCGCCTGACAAGCGACGCAGTAACATGACTGTGGCATGTTCTGAATAATTTCTTTGATTTGTTCTTCCGCTTGGTCACCGGTGTTGCCACAGTCTAATGTCTATGGCAACACTGGGGACCATGCAGTTAGGAACTACTTAGAACCATCAAATATATTTTAAAATCTATTTTCTCTCACCAGCATCGGGATACCCAAGAAACTCTAGCTGTCCTGGATCGGCTGGACCTGGACACGGAGAAGCCGACCGACGAGGAGGTGGCCCGCAAGTTCGGCTTCGAAGAGGACTACATGAAGGGGACGGTGTCGTGGTGGCAGCATCTGAAGCCGCAGATGTGGTCGCTATTCGATGAGCCTTACAGCTCTAATGCTGCGAAGGTAATGTTAAAGTTATAACCATCATAAACCTGACACCAGTCTCTATCGCTTGAAAATGTTCGTATTTCATGATTTTGTGTGTCCCTCATCCAGATGTTTTTCGTGAATTTGGTATCATCAGTTTCAATCTCAACATGAATGTTATAACAATATTCTGATTAAAAGTGTGTCCTTGGAGTTTCTTGCCCGTTCTTCTCCATAGGGATCTACGCTTTGGAATGGGCAACTACAGTATTTTCACAATTATTATGCCTTATGACTGACTTAATTTTATTGTTGTCTATGTTTCGAGAATTCGAAAGTGCCAGTGACTGGCCTACTTAAAATAAATGTTTTAATTTTGATGATTTTGATTTCGATCCCATCGTTTTGGTATTTGTAAACTTGAATACAAGGTCAAATTAAATTAATGGTGGAATTTAACATCTAGATAATCATCATTAGATATCCGATACCCATAAGGTCTGTAAAGTTTCGCTGGATTAATAAGTAGGCCTTACAATTTTCTAAAAGATTAATTTCTGATTACTACAAGGTTGTCAAATATAAACGAAGAAACTGAGAATGCTTCAGTTTCTAAAGTAGATAGCAAAAGTGTATTCCGCACTTCAAATTGTAATAATTTTATTTCGTTAAAGTCATCCTTTTCCAAACAACAATCTAAAATTTCTAAAAACTCATTAAATTCAAAACATCTGGCCAACGGTTTCAAATTAAAATGCCACTTAGAATTCTTCAAAGCTCAAAATGTAATCTTTTGACTTTATGAAGTGTAAAATATTGTGCAGCAATCTACGGAGCTCCCCCACCGCCTGGTTTAATTCAAATTTATGCTAATCTAAATATTTCAATGTAGACCTTTCAGGGTTGTTGCATGAAAGCCACAGTGCTTCCACGTTGAGGTTATTTTTTTACATTTTGAACTAGAATTTTTGCAGTAAAAACATTGTCAAAAGGGGATGTTATTCCAAATGGTTGTAAAATCAACATTGATTCGTGTTGAGGAATTGATACGAACCGTATGTGAACAGAATAAATCACCATAAAATTGAAAGGATTTTAAAACACAATTTGAGGAAAGAACATTCTGTATCAATCAATATCTCGATATCAAATTTGGAATGGTTGCTGAAAACACGCTACCACTTAATTTTAAACTACGTCCAAACATTGACACAAAAGTCGGCTTTCAATTATGTAGAAAAGAAGTCAGAAAAGCTCGTGAATTCTCGATACGTTTCCCCAACTCTAAAGACACTTGTTTTGTAGACAATCATGTACTCGGTAATGTACAGTCATTAACATACCTCATTAGCTTTTCACTGTACTTACTTTTTTTCCTCAAACAGCCTTTTAACATTGCAAAAAAACTTGGTTCTGTATAAATACTAGGTATCATTTGGCCCGTTAACCGTTCGTGTTTCAGTAAATAAAAGCACCCCTAATTCCAGCAATAAAAGCCCTGTATTTACTTTAATTATTTTTTACATGAGAATGTAAACGTAGTAATTTTTATGTCCCGCTGAAGGGCAAACGGGCTGTTGTGAAGGCTGCTTTAATCTCTAACAAAAGTAATGTTGATCTGGCTTTAAATGACTACGGGAATTTTAATGATTAGTTTAATGAATTGTTTAATGTTAGGATCGCGTGATATTATTTTTCAGTTTTTAGCTGTATAAGTTCGAAAAGGGCTTTACGCTACGTAACTTTTCTAATTGAACTTTTTATTTCCAGATCATTGGCGTCATATCAGTGTTCTTCATATGCGTATCAATAATATCGTTCTGTCTAAAAACTCACCCGGACATGAGAGTGCCAGTGATTAGAAACTATACAGTGACGACCGCCAACCATTCGCCAGGTTGGGCGTTGGACAAAGTGCAAACAAACGCCCACGTAGCCTTCTTTTACATAGAATGTGTGTGTAACGCGTGGTTTACGTTAGAGATCCTCGTTCGTTTCATCTCGTCACCAAACAAGTGTGAATTCATCAAATCATCCGTCAACATCATCGACTACATAGCAACGATGAGCTTCTACATCGACCTGATACTGCAGAAGTACGCGTCGCACGTGGAAAACGCAGATATCTTGGAGTTCTTCTCCATAATCAGGATCATGAGGCTGTTCAAACTCACGAGACACTCTTCGGGTCTCAAGATTTTGATTCAGACCTTCAGAGCGTCGGCGAAGGAGCTGACGTTGCTGGTGTTCTTCTTGGTGCTGGGTATTGTGATATTCGCGAGTCTGGTGTACTACGCGGAGAGGATACAGACGAATCCTCACAATGACTTCAACAGCATACCCTTGGGCCTGTGGTGGGCACTGGTGACCATGACGACTGTTGGATACGGTGACATGGCGCCGAAGACCTATGTTGGCATGTTTGTCGGTGCGCTGTGCGCGTTGGCAGGTGTAAGTATCTTCAATATTATTATTCTTCTGTCATTTGAATTCATTCAAAATCTTTTGCTCGCTCTCGCTCTAACCAAAAAAATCTGCTAATCAAAGCCTGTTTTTACCCTTCAATATCATTTTTACCTTAAAATAATTATTCGTACCTATTGTTTATTTTGCTCTAATAAAAAAGATGAATGGCAGAATTAATCGTTAATCCTTTTATACATTCACTCGTGAACAAAATCCTTATCTTGACCCAACAGGTGCTAACGATAGCTCTTCCCGTGCCGGTCATAGTATCCAATTTCGCCATGTACTACTCGCATACACAAGCGAGAGCCAAGCTTCCCAAGAAGAGGCGAAGAGTCGTCAATGTGGAGCCCACCAGACCACCTATGCGTGAGTATTAAGAAATAGTTATAATTATAAAAGATTTCCAGAAAATTAAAGAAGATGGAGATAACGCTCGCGTGACCGTACCCAGATAGTAGTTAGTATTATACACTGAGTTTGAGAATGAAACAACAACTGCCACACAAGAATCAGAGACGCAGACGTCGCTCGACGAAGTGTAACTTTTTCTCAAACTCGATGAGCTATAGTATTATTGGATGCTTTCTGTACATTCTTAATACGTACAGCATCATGATTAGCATAAATGCGAAACTTTCTGTACATCAAATCAAAAACTATAATTAAGCAGCATATTTTCAACGTATTTTAAATTGAATGCCTTGACAATCCAGGTGCTCCAGTGTCCGGTGCTCCTAACCCTCTAGCAGTAGGCATGGGTCCTCAGGTAGTAAACCGAAGAATGAATGCCATCAAAACCAACCATCCTAAGGACATGATAGGACCTAACATGGGTAAGTTGTATGATAAGCCACCAATTTTATTAATGTCACAATTCTTTGAAGCTGTGGATAAAATTATAATGCAAGAAAATGAAGATTTACTTAGTTAAAATAATGAAATCGCAAAAACAAATGCATGAGGATAAAATCGAAATGTAATACTGACCGACGGTTTTTGAAAGGGTTTTCCAACTAATGTGTTGTCAAATCTCATGTCGAGTGTGGATCACAGCGACGACATGGAATTTGACAGCGTGTTAGTCAACGTTTTTGATGATAATTATTATACCTTTCAGAGATCTGGTGTAATTTTAATAACTCGCATCCAAAATAATACACAAGCTCTTATTTTATAAAACTTATGCATAGCTTCACAATCTCGTTGTTAAACACTTAAAACTGTGGAATATACTACGTCCATAGCAAAACAATTGTAAAATATTCTTCAAAATTTCTCTTTGAAGGCAGATTTTACCGAATTGTGCCTTCGTAATCCACTTGTAGTTTTAAGCACATAATAAATGTTTGAATTCACGAAGTAGTAACAAAAATTTGATGGACATAAGAACCAATTGGCGTTTTCACAAAAATAGATGAACATATCACATTCACTGGTGATGAACATGAAAGATATACACCATACAATTGGTAATTTACATACTAACTTGACTAATTGAGCATAATCGTGCGTTTGATTTAGATGTGGCTAGAAGAATATTATCAATGACTTGCAACATATTTGAAATATAAAACTCATTCTGTCGATAGCCCAAAAAGTAATCATGAATTTTCCGAAAACTTGTTAAATTAACTCGAATTTCAAATATCATAAAACATTTGCATCAACACGAAATTCTCTCAGAATTAATTTTCGACAACAAGCCTTCAATCTCCAAATTGCTCTACAAAGCGAACTTTGTAAATAAATTAAGAGTCTTTCTCTGACGTCACAGAGTCATTGATAATGTACTTCGTAATATAAATACTAATAAACTGGTCACGTGACTAACAGTAGCTTATGCAATGTAATCCTCCACAGATGGTGATCGTAGCGAGCTAGAGGCTATGATCCAAACGACACCAAACAACTGCAAAAGAAAAAATTTAAACATGCTTTAGAAAGCATCACACAACGCCGTTGGAACCGAATGGGCTTTCTATATCGCCTGCACACTCGGATTTAGCTTACAGGAATGCTAATATATCTTTAGTCACTAATCAATCATTACCATTGTCATAATCATGTTTGCACACGGCAGTATCTTCAAGCAGCACTGGATCCACCGTCTAGGTCCCTTTGCTTCGTGGGACGAAGGTTCGGGACTTTGTATATCTGTGTTTGTACCCCGAACTTTTTGCTTTGCTTCCAAACTTGATGTTGTTGTAGATTGTTTATTATTTTGTAATGATTTTATAATATTTTTATTTTATTTTTGCATTATTCGTGAATGCTTCTTTGGTCGATTATTATGAATTGAACAACGTGATCGTGCTCTTATGTTTTAGATAGTGATGATTCAGTGTTTTTCCAGGCAACAACCACACACCTCCACCACCACTTAATAGTCAAAACAATACAACAATCGAAGTTTCAAACTCACAGCCCGTCACATCGGTACACTTTTAGTGATTACTTGTCACTAATATTACACTAACACAGTGTCGTGATTGTGCTTTTTAAATTGTACGTCTAATGTTCGTGTTTTCCTAGCACTAGTTTATTGTCTTGTGAGAGTCTGTCAATGTTAATTGTGTTCTTATATTATTTTCTTCAATGTCTGGTTGTTAAAATAGCAATTTTTAATCTGTAACAAAAAAAAAATTGTATAATTTTCCCAAAAAGGATGAGCATGCATCTGCATGATTGTTCGGATAACCTTCTTAACCATTATTTTGTGTATCTTAAAACAAAGTTTTATAATATTGATTTACAATTCTATTTCCTACAGTTGCAACTTTGATGCCGGGAATGGACCTATCGGTCACGACTCGTCTGTCACCTAGCCCTCAAGGCATGAGTCCAGCGCTCGCGATCGCAATACCAATGATGAAGTCCGTAAATATAGTACCGGCACAGTGCTTCGACAACATGGCGTATCACAGCGAGAAATCTGAAGAAAAAGAGGTTGATAACAACAAAGAAAGCAGTAAATCATGCAGCCGTCAGGAATCTGTGGATAGCGATAATACTGTCAGAGTGATGAACTTCAAAAATGACATATTCATGGATAAGGTGAATGAAGAAAAAACAGATGCTCGTACTCCACTGTTGAGGGATCACAAGATCGAGTCATTGGATGAAACCAAGTTAAGGGACAATAAGACGGAGAAAAGGAAATCGTCTGCTTCGACATAGCATTAATAAAATATATATTGACCAATAGCGCTAAGAAAGTTTTTAAAATTTTGCTTGCTGTGAGGAAAAGAAGTTAAAAGAAAATGATTCTTTCGGAAAAGATTGAAGAAAAAGGCATGGTAATAAAACTTAAGGAGGAAAGATTTTGTCAGTTTCATCAGTAGTGCCAGGAGTGAAAGAGAGAAGCTAGAAGTATCATGGATAGAAATAGCAAGCATCTGTGAAAATAATAAGATATTACTAAAGTATTCGAATTGGAAGACTTGAAATACGATTTATAGCAAAAAAATATCTGTCGGTGTCAGTTATAATAGTTGCATAAAAGCCATTTTGAAAGCAGTTACGATTCTATATAAAATTGATATGAATAATCATAATTGATATAGTCTTTTACTACTCGTAAGTGCATTCAGGGCCGTGATAGACGTAAGATAGCTAAGTGTTTACAGCACTTATTAACATTTTATAACACATACGTATATTAGAATAGCTGCTGTCACAATCTAGTAAAAAATAAATGTAAGCCAACGACCAGTATAGATAGGCCGATTTTATCTTTCTCCTGCATAACCATAGTCCTGACCTCAAGTGTCTAGATATACTGGTCGCGTAGTCATCGTTAATGACCAGAAAATTCGTAATCATAGTGAAGTATGTTTACTGTCCATTAGTGAGAGAGATGGAGCTTGTTCAGGTCTATAAATGCGAATATTAAACTTGACTTTCTCAACAAGCAAAGTTTCTGACTAGTTTGGGTAAACAGGAACATGAAACTACAGCGATTTAGAATACCTTATACTGTTTACTCTAAATTTGATTGATTTGCTTCCATCCTTGTAATAGTACCTACGCAAGGAACTATCTTTGGCCCATTGATATTTTCCTCTCAGACGAAATCAATATTTTGTTTAAAACCTAATTGGGCTTCATCTCTTTCAAATAAGCTAACGATAATTTTACTGTAAATACTGGTAGCGTTAATAATTTTGTATCTTTAACAGTTAAAATAATCACTAGACAACACATATCATTGGCACTTTCTTTCATTCTTGGTGTTATATATACCTGTTTTACATGTATATAGATAAATATAAATAGCATAAAGTATACATAATAAGCGTAGATAGTGTTAAAGAAATTATTTAATTAAACAAAATACAGTAAATCGGCTGAAAATTTCGTTGGCGTTTTTGAAAATACAAATGAAAACTAAGTCTTATTCTCAAGAATCAACTTGAGAGCTTGAGAGTTTTATCATAGATTACAGCGTTTTCACAAAGTTAACCCTTTCATTGCGACTCGATAAAGATTAATGACGATGTACTCATAGCCACAGACACACCGAAATGAATGAAGACATGCCGTGATATGCGACCTCATTTCTTGGCCTGAAAATACGTTAGCTACAGCAATTCTGCGAAGACGTCCCATAGGCCTTGCCACTTTTTGTTATTGAGTCTTAAGATATGTGTATTCCTATGAATACTCGTGGAATGCGAAGAGATGTGTACAAAGAAGCGATGAAAGGGTACCGACGCTCCAAAACGAGTAGAAAATGTTAAGTGGGCTTCTTTTGTTTATATGTTGCTTAGCAACGTATGAATTTTTCCTTGAATAAAATAAAATGAAAATCATGTCTAAATTGGGGGACCCTTAATGTTTTATAATAAAAATATAAATATTCTGTGGGTTTTATATATATCTTGTATGCCAGGAAACATTGCGTAAGATACAAGCAGTTCGTGTTGGGCCTAATTTATTATCAGAATTTATAGTTTAAAACTAGGGTGTCGAGTGAAATTATGATCGTGGTTTTGGAAACTTTGCAAGATTACAGTAATTAATTAAGGAACCGAACAACTTGTATTGTGTATAACTGGAAGATAACTAAGGTATTCAACTTTCGAACTAACAAATTAAAGTAGTATATCATCTAGGTACACTGGTCGATTTATTTCAAATATGACGCGTATCTTCCAACTCAGTACAAACTTTTACAACAAAATGTTCCATTTCAAAATATTTCATAAAGCAAGGTTTTAAATCCTTAATCCATAAAATTATTTCGCAATTCTAAATGTTTCACTGACATTTGTAAAACCATCTCAATAGAAACTGCTTGTATGAATTTATGCATTCCTGGCGCTAAATCGGTACCATATCGAAATTATCAATTAATTAATTTCTTATTTTTATTACTAAACAAACTTGTAACGCATAAAAATCTATTTTACGCATCAAATGCAACAAATTTTAATGTTACCTAGATAGCACGAGTTTTGTTACAAAATGTATTTTGTATATAATTTAAGATGTAAAGTTTAGCTACTAAATTGTACCTTAATTTATTATCTAGCTACGTTTTGTTACTAACCAACTGCTTAATTCAGAATAACGACTGAATTGTTACTAAGGTCTGGGTTTACGAAAATCTATTTGAAACGGCCTCTAAAACATGTCTGAGAAAATTAAGTTTCAATAAATAAATAAAATATGGGATCAGTTTAAAAAGGGTCGAGTATAACACCAGTGTGATGATTTGAGATCTGTTTTCTTGTATTTAGGTCATGGCCTTAGTAACATTTAGATGTAGCAGTCTGAAGCTAAGCCTATCGGAATGTAAAAATAGTTTTGAAAGCGGATTGAGATCGTGAAATGTTGCCGTCCCGAAATCTTTAAAAACAAAATCAACAATAAAATACGAAGGCCTAATTACATTATCGTGGAATACAACAGCATTGTAACTATGAAAACGTTAATTTATCATAGGAAAACTAATAAATAATTAAGAAGAATAAATTTTTGATCTCAAGTTACAACATTCATTCGAGTCTAACAATGAAACTTAATCCCAAACAAACCCAACTTTAACAAATCTATACAAAACTAGCTAACAATGGGTTAAAACAAAAGAGGGCCGGCCATATTATTATCATAGTGTGCGAAACAAGGCTTTAAACGTATCCACAGTGTTGATACTGCACACGTACAATAGCCAAGGCTGTGTCAGCGACCGACACCGACAACCCTATTTGGAAATAATTTATTACCTCACCCCGACCTAACAAGTCTACACCACAAAATAAATAGAACACAGAAGGCCTACACCCATACAAATAGTCGTGCACACACAGACGCGTACGTACGGCGAACTCGGTCAAATGCCTGTCGCGAGTATGCTTGCACTTGTTGCAGGAGAAGTATGTCTATGTGTGCGTGCATTTTCGCTTGTTGCTCAGAGTCGAACTTCGAACTTATTTTATTCTTTGTCTTCTTTGGGGTATTCATCATCTGTGTTGTTAAAATTCATATAAATTGGCTGGCGGGCCTTTAGCGGTGAGGGTCTGCCTGACACGACGTGACAAGGTTTTGTGAAATCATGTTACTGGAAATTAATGTTACTAACGAGTATGTTAATTATCGTTCTTGGTTTTGGCTTAAATTTGATACCTACCAGGTGTCACCACTTCACCTGTATTGTCTCACTGCTGGAAAAGGCCTCCGTCTCCCTTCTTCACACAATTTCTGTCTGTTTTTTCTGTAACATTTTTGTTTCCGTTGTTCCCTGTTTTGTCTTTTGACTATAATTTCAAAAACAGTCGGTAGCATACCAAGTGTTATAAACACCTACGTTAACGAACATACAATTGAATGAAAGCAATTCTTAAAGTAGAATGTGTAATGTGTTTTATCAGACTAAGTGACTTTTATTTATTACCTCAGCGTCTAATCTAACCTACTTAGCCTTCATTACCAGTGTGGCTTCCAGCGAAGCCGATATATTTATTTCTTCTACTTAAAATTTTGCTTGCTTTAATAAAGGTTTAAGAATCGTCGTTTAAAAAGCGTCTTATACAATACTGTTTTGTGTTTCAGCTTTCAAGTGTCATAAATCTTGTGACCTGTCTTTCCGCTTCAGAAATAGTTTTCATTTCCAAGCTGTCTTGAAAACTATAATTTGTTTCACCGCACGCAAGCCTGACATCACATGGCCTAATAAAATAAACTGCCCTGGAAAAGTTGAATTAACGCCAAAAAAGTTATGCAATCATGTTGATAGGTTCGCAATACCTGTTGTTGGCAAGTTGCGGTGAATAAGTCGAATTGTAATTAAAACTAATATAATTAAGTTTGTAAAGTTTGCTAATTGGTTCGCTGCAACTTTTAATTAAAACAGGTCAACTTGTTTTTCATTTACAGCTAAAGTTAAAATAAAGCGTCAACTCTTTACTGTACACGAATCTGAAATTGGTTGGGGTTCTGTATAGTACAGGTTTCAAGTCATTATCTAGTACTTTTGGCTCTGCTACTTGTAACCACTCTATTTTATCACCTTATAACATGAAAGGAGCATTAGGCAATCATTCTCCATTTAAAAGTCAAACTGTATTTACAAGCGTTGCGCCACGATCGATAACTCCATAAGAGAGAAAAATGAGCCATTACACATTGTTTATTGCAGACCCCCAAGCTTTCACGATCTCCGTCCAATCTCGAAACGTTCACCAACATTGCGAACACCTACGTGTACAGTGCTGCTTCGTTCTTTTGGCGCTTGTAGGAGGGCGCTGTTGGTTAATATTTCAGAAATTGTCTGTGGAAATTGACAGTGGAATAGACGACGCCATCTTGTTTTTTTAATAACAAGATGGCGACATGCAAATATGGCCAAGTGCCAAAAGAACTATGCAGCATTCTAGCCTTATGATTCCTTTCTACTTTATGCTAAATATGTAAATAAATTTTTAAAAGCGGATTTAGAGGACCACGGACAAAAAAAAAGTTTTGTACTTAATTCTTTAAGCCTACTCGTTGCGATCGCGAGTTCTTTCATTTTGAGACTTGTTAATAGTAAGTTTGAGTTTTGCACTTAAAAACTAAGCAAATTGTGACATGGAAATTAGTATCGTTATACATATTTTTTGCTTTCATGATTATAATGGAAATTATTATGATACAAAATAGCCCGCAAAATGTTTATTTTATTAGTTGTTATTATTGTGAAAATTATTTTGGAAAATAATCTATTTTCAAAATTGTATAAAAATACTGGTTGTTATTTTTGTTATCTCTGAAAGGAGAAAAAGTATTCAGTCCAGAAACTGTTTTGCCACAATATTGTACTTGATATAATAATTCAATGTCTAAATCAATAATAGGTACTGAATATAATATTCGAAATACAGAACATAAAAGCTTGTTTGAAGGTGTTACGAATAACCTATCAATGTAAATCAATAACCAAATATAAGCACATAATCCTTAAGCTGTTTTATTGTTTCCATTTTGTAAAATACTGATGGTATACCAATAACGTTTTCCAAATGACACACAGTGTTCCTCTCCGTGTCATCAAGTATGAAATTTCGAATGTAACTCGAAGTCTCCTCGACACAGTGAAACACTGTGCCTGATTTGGAATACTCACGAGCAATGACGTAGGTATAAGGCTTTCACAGTGAGTAAACAGGGCTTTGATGTTATTATATAGCGTTCTATATATACATATACAATTTTGAACAATACAAAAACAAATTATTTGAAAATATTGTTCATTAAACATGTGAAATTATTTACCTGTTTTATTTGTTCACCACCCTTCCACAACTCTTCGCCTGGCTAGCTGAAACAAGAATCACAGTCACTTTAGACCTCAGCAGATGATCTCAAGAGATGAATGATAAAACTTTATAATAGTTGGATTTCAAATATAACAACACGCCTGTAATCCTAAAAGGGTTAGGCAGAGATGTACCTAATAGTACACCCACATTTCACCAGTTATATTTAAGTCCCTTGTAATAGGTCGCCCCATATTACAAGGGACTTACACACATATAACATAACTACTTGCCTACTTGCTAACAACCAGACACAAATTCAGACTCCAGCCGTGCAGCCGAGCAGCCGTGGCTGCTACTGAGAAATTCCTGATGAAAAAACTTATTGGGTTTTTCACACACCTTGTCTGACCTGGAAATCGAACGCAAGACCTCATGCTCAGCAGTCGCACTTGCAACCACGAGATCAATGAGGCAGTTGTGGATTTCAAGATGGTGAAAATAATATAAAAATAAATTAGAAATTGCATCAGGTTATCCTGGAAGCCGAACTCAACATAGTTAAGAGAAAAGGGTTAAACAAATGATGAAATAACCGTAAGCCTGGACTTTATCAAAAACTGTTACCAATTTACACCCCACTTCACATCATCATCTGCCTAGCCTTTTCCTAACTATATTGGGGTCAACTTCCAGTCTAACCGGATGCAGCTGAATACCAGTATTTTACATGGAGCGACCTCCACAACCCAGTTAGTACTGGTATGACTGGTTGTCAGACTTTTTGGGCCACTGACTACCTAACGACTGTCAAAAATTTACAAATGACACCCGGGACCAACGGCTTAACGTGCTTTCCGAGGCACGGAGGAAACTCGGTATGTAATGGGTGGTCACCCATCCACGCACCAACCAAGGCAAGCACGGCTTAACCCAAAGATCGACCCGAGCGGCTGTTATTATTTAGCCACGAGCTCCTTAAAAATAGAATTAATTCAAGAGTACCTGTAGGGGCCAGGGCCGCTATAAACAAAGTTAATTCTGCCATAAAGTGCCCATTAAACCGAATGTTCGGCTAGATACGAGTGACCCTAATAGTTTATATTGTTAGGGGGCGATACAATTTGAATATTTCATAAGGGCCCTAATATGGGGTGTAATGAAATGGTCCAGTTCTGGACTGGAGGAGATATCGAGGGAAGAATGTTTTCAGCAAATTGTACGAGGTAAGTAATTATCTGCTTAGCCTTTTCCCAACTTAGTTGGGGTTGGTTTCCAGTCTAACCGGATGCGGCTAATTAACAGAATTTTACATGGAGCGACCTCCACAACCCAGTTAGTACTGGGTAATACGATACCCCTTGGTAAGACTGGTTGTCAGACTTTCAAACCACTTCTTCTTCTTCGTGGTGTCGATGATGACTACCTATAACGACTTTCAAAGATTTACAAATGACAGACGGGACCAACAGCTTGATGCCATGACACTCATTCTCAATATCATAGCCATCAAACTAAGAATCCTAATCCATAACCCGAGCATATAAGACAGAACAGATTACTTAGAAAATCTTCAATCTAGATTCAGCTCGGAATTTAAGTAGTTATCGAGGTGTGAACCGTCTTGCGAACTGTCGGTTATCGTCCCGTGCTGGGTCGACGGTGGCGCCATCTGTCGGTAATAACCTCGGTTATACGAGCTACCTCCTGGTGTAGTAGGGTTGTGAGCAACTTTTTAATTTTATAATGTTATCAAGGAAGCATAATCAGCGTGCAGTCAACTCAACAGTTACCTTACTGTAACGACAATAAAGGTCAGTGTAAGACAGACTTAACAGTCTAGCAAAACAAAACACTTGTTTGTCAGTCTGTCTGTCTGTTTGTTCCGGCTTATCTCCGAAATGGCTGTACCGATTTGGACAGAACTTTACTGGTACATAGCTGATGTTATAAGAAGTAACTTAGGCTACTTTTATTTCAGAAAAAGAACTAGGTTCCGTGAACTAGGACTCCGTGCATCAAAAATTAAAACCCTTGAAATTGTTAACAAAATCCGATTCAAAGAGGGAAGTAATATTTTTATCTATATCTATATCTATATCTATACATATAATAAAATCGTAAAAATCCAATTTTATGTTCCGACTTGGCTCAAAAACTACTGCATAGATCCTGTTCAAATTTTGCACAAATATTCCTTACAGGATTCTTCACATGTTAGGCTATATATTATCACGCTACTCGCTTAAGGGGGTGAGCAATAATGCATTATGTCAGTATCCTTCATTTGTTTGACGTTTCAGTCATGACAAGCACCAGAATGGCTATTTAAAGCTTATGTCAACAGAGAAAACAGCCTAGCGGGTTCTTGAACGTTCTGTAAGCTACTGGTCGCAAGTTCAAACCCCACTATTACTTTCACTTTTTTGTAATTTGTTTGAATATTTTTTTGATGCTTTTAGATTTCCCTTTTTTTTTGTATTGACATCGTTTGCATTTCCGTTTTTCTCCTTTTTTCTTCAAACGTTTCTCCAAAAAGTAATAGAGAAGTATGGAAGAAGATGACATGCTGCGCCGACCCCGAAAAAATTGGGATAACGGCAGTTCTTGCTTTACTAGAAGTCTGTTTCCTTCTCGATTTGCAAAATATCAATAATCAATCGCAGTTTGGAATTTTATTGTTCTTTTATAGATTGGTATAGTGTTCAGAAGCGAGCATGAGGTCCTGGGTTAGATTCCCGGTCGGGCAATGTGTTATTGAGTTTTTCCACCAGCAAATTCTCAGTAGCAACTACGAAGTCTGGTTTTGTGCCCGGTTGATGGTGTATCGGCACTATAAAAAGTACTACAGCGACATAACAAAAAGTACTACAGCGCCATCTATGACGCAGGTAATGAACTAAACATCGAAAAACGTCTAAATTCTGCCTGGGTCAAATAAATCGCCCAAATAAAGTTATCCGCGACTTAAGACTATATAGAAGTACCCGACAACAATTGTTGGGCAGTTATAGCCCACCAGACATTACACCCGTCTGGTCGGACTATCCTCCCTTTTGTATGGGGGATGAAGAACCTTACAACCTGTTCTTTATACAAAATGGCAATAGGCTCGCTAAATATTTCATGGGAGTTAAACATAACTGACAAAATGTGGGTGTACTACTAGGTACTATATACACTCATCTGTTTTCTCATTAAAATATGTATTAAAAAACAGATAGGTAATTTTAGAACAAACACGATGATATAACGTTTTGTTTTTTTAATTAGCCTATTCTGTCCCACTGCTGGACAAAGGCTTTCCCCATTTCCTTTCCAACTCTCCCGGTGTTTTGTCTTCCCTGGCCAATCGGTCAGGAACTAGTCCAAATCGTCACATCAGCGTTTGTTGGGTCTGCCTCGGTGACGATGACAATCTTCAGGTACCTACGTATGACCATTCTGGCCCATCTGTCCTGACCCATTCTGGAAATGTGACCCGCTCAGTCCCATTTGAACCTCTTACACTTATCGCCAACATCGGCGATGCCTGTCTTGGAGCGCATTTTGGTGTTGCGTATTCAATCGGTGATTTTGATGTTTAAAATCCATCGCTCTTTGGCAAACCTTGAGTTTGGAGTTTTCTGCCTCCGTCAAAGATCATGTCTGGGTACCATAGGTTAGGTTAGGCAGGATACACAGGTCGACAAGTTTACGCTTAAATGTGATTGGAAAGTATAACGTTGTCTAAGTAAAAGCGGTCAAGCCTAGCGTCTATCGCAGTTTTAAATATTCTTGACTTAATGATTAGGCAACCCATTCGTTATAATTTTTATGTAATCTTTTTTTTAGCCTTTATTGTCCCACTGCTGGGCAAAAACCTCCCCCATTGCCTTCCATTCTTCTCTCCGTGCGGTTTTCTTCGTCCAATCTGTCACAACCGCTTCTAAGTCGTACACCAGCGTTTTCTAGACCTCCCTCGGCGACGACGCCCGTCTTCTGGCACCCACTGCGTGACGACTCTGGCCCACCGGTCCTGATTCATTCTACAGACGTGGCCCGCCCAATCCCACTCCAAACTAGCAATCTTATCGCCCACATCAGCGATTACAGTTTTTGAGCGTATTGTGGTATTGCGAATTCTGTCGCTGAGCTTAATACCCAATACGCTACGTTCCATCGCCCTTTGGCCAACCTTGAGTTTGGACTTTTGCGACTCGGTCAGGGACCAAGTTTGAGCATTACGGTGCTCAAACTTGGTCCCTGACCGGTTAGGATGGGCAGAATGCACATGTCGATGAGATTGTGCTTCAGGGATAAAGGTAAGTCACCCTTCATCAGCGACTTCATGGACCAGTAGCTCTTCCAGGCATTCTCGACTCGGCAACTCTCAAACTCAAATGTACTCATCGACTTTATAGTGAATTTCTTGCCCATCTACCTCAACCCTACTTTTTACGCTATTGGTGATGACTTTAGTTTTTTTTATGTATATTCAACATATTTTTCATTCGGTGAACAGTTGGGGGGGGGGGGGCTGTATTAGGCATTTTTTCTATAATAAGCAGGCTTTATTTACAATTGTGGAGTGAAGAGAAATAACGAAAATAACTAATAACTGAGATTATAACTGTTTCACTCGCGGCACGTTTTTAACGTTTAGATGTGGCTGCACTAGCATTTTAACTTCAGAGCAAAATATTAAAAAAAATAAAAGCAAAAATATATAAAAGCGAAAGGTCACTCACTCATCACGAAATATCGAAACCGATTGACGTAAAAAGATGAAATTAGGCAGGAAGGTAGTTTATAGTTAGTAGACGTCCGCTAAGAACGGATTTTGCGACAGGGCCGGATTAAGGGGGTCTAAGGGCTCTCGCAAGTTTGTATCAAAGTCCTTCATTTTTTGTGCTACAAACTTGAAATTTGGCAGGGAGGTAATAAATAGTCAGTAAAAGTCTGATAAGAACGGATTTTGCGGCAGGGCTGGATTAAGGAGGTCTAAGGGCTCTCGCAAAAAGTCTCTTAATGTTGTAAATTAAAAGCAAAATCTCACGACATCTCACCAAGGGGAGAGGGGGGGGGGGTTGAAAAATCGCCAAAATTGCCTCACGTAATTAATGGACGCCCCCAACCCAAGCATCTCCTTGCTTAAAAGGTGATCTCCAAATCATGTGTGTCATAACTTTATGTATCTAATTGAAATAAACATTCTTTTTTTTAACACTTTGCCCGACCCGGGAATCGATCCCAGGACCTCATACTAAGTAGTCACGCTTGCGACCACTCGAGGCAGTCTTACACATAAATACCAAAATTTCCACGCGAACGAAGTCGCGGGCAACAGCTAGTACCTAATAATTTCAAAAGTCAATAGCTAGTTTTATAATAACGTGATCAAAGTTCACAGTGATTTTCAGAACTACTACTCAAAATTAGAATTAAGATAAAAAAAACATTGCGATAGAATTCATAGCTATAGAAAATAAGTGACCCCACAATCATAGTAAGAGGTCATGAAACATCTTCCTCCTCGTTCCAAAATAGAACCTCTTTAAAATGACTATCCCTGCCGGAGGAATTCGGACCACTGTCAGCCCTATTTCCGGACATCAGTCGCTAGTTAAACTGTCTTCAAATGAACAGCTCAAGTGGCTGTAAAATATCCATAACACCATTTTGTGCATAACTAATGATTAGCGAGCAGATAATATGCCTTTAACTACGGTAAGGGATTACAGGATGATCTTTCAGCGAAAGTAGCGGATGAAATGTGGCTGGATACACCCCTGCCTAACCTATGTGTATAAAAATCTAAAACACAAACAGGCGAAGTCGCAGGCAACAGCTAGCAGTGCCTTAATGAATTGTACTGTTGGATTTTCAACTCTCAACGCCGATCCTAGCATTGAAATTCGAACTGTGTGCTTTTATTCAGGCATTTTTATTAAGGTGTGTTGGTATAAACCAGTACACCTACCTACCATCATTCTCTTGCCTTTATCCCAATTTATTAGAGTTCGGCGCAGCATGTCTTCTTCTTCCATACTTCTCTATTACTCGTCGTCTCATCAGACACCTCCTTTCTTGCCATATCATCCAGTCCATCCATCGTTTCATTGGTCTTCCTCTACTCTTATAGCCATCAATATTCATACTCAAAACTTTGCTCACGACGCGACGTATTCCTCATTCCTCCACATAACATGCCCATAGTAGGATTAAGATCCAATTTTATACCAAGAATGAGCTTGGAACAGGTGCAAATGCAATTAACAGGCTGTAAAATGATAATAAACGACTAGAAATGGGGTCAGTTTTATGGAAAATAAATAGGATAAGATCAGCTGATGCCCTGTTTATACTGCCAATAAACGTTTAATGACTTACTATTAGATCGATAAGAATACCTACCGCACTAAAAGGCCTGAGTTCAGTCGCATGGGTCTTTCTTTAAAGTTAAGCAACACTTGGCGAGGGTGGTCTGTAGATGGGTGACCATTCATAACACACCTCCGTGTCTAACAGAGTCCTCCGTGCCATGGAAAAAACGTTGAACAGTTGGTTCCGGCTGTCATTCGTAGATTTCAATAGAAAATATTCGTATTTACCTACATCCGCTAAGACTGGAAGCCGACTGCAACTAGCTTGGGAAAAGACTAGCAGATGGTGATGATAACTGAAGGGCATAGGTGGGCTGCGGGACTGTTCGAAAGATATACCGCGGGATGATATGGATGGGTTTTAGTCAGTAAAGTATGACACTCCCTCCCACTCCGCCCAGAGCGGGGGGGGGGGGGGGGTTATTTGATGATTACCCATTCATATGCTGGGTGCTGGGCAGCGAAAGTGTTAAGCGCCATCAAAATTATAATATTTTATTTCACTTAAGCCTTCATGGGCACTTATAAAACGTCGACAAAAAGGTGCGCGTGCATCCTTACCATAAAGTGGGCCCTTAAGACCATCAAAATACTACTAGTTTCTTTATTGGTCTTTGAGACAAATGATAGTCTTCTTCTGTACGTGTCTATGAACTCAACTGTAAGACCAGTATGTAGCCACCTGCACAGTTCTAACATTTACTTCAAAATTAAACTCAAACTTTTTGACTCAAACAAATGATACTAAAAAAAATGTTAATAAACTAATCAATCTTATAAAAACTACCTCCGCTTGTAACTCTTTAAAACCTCTATTGCACAATAAACCCCTGTATCTTCTCAGCAAGGTGTTCAAGTAGAAAGTGAATTATCTGCAAATCCTCGTGAGCCGCCGCTGAGATTATCCGTTAAGGCTTACAACACGTTGTCGCTTCCGTTCGCCGCGATCTGTAATATAATAACGTTGCAGAATATCCCCTTATGAGATGAGAAGATGCTGCGAACAAATGGGGTTCGTAGGTGAAGAATGGCGTCACTAACTTTGCATATTTTGATAAAGAAATTTTCTGAAATTGCCTTGATACGCAATAGGGAAAAAGAATCAGTTTTTTTTTTTTGTTGATAAAAACGTTGCCCCACACTAGCAATTTCTCCTGCATCGTGGATGCGTTAATAAACATTTTAACTCACATACATAAACAGCCAGACCCGGAACAACTTCCTGTAGGCCATACAAATATTTGTTCCGTGCGGGAATCGAACCCGCGACACACAGCGCAGCAGTCAATCGCTCAGCCACTGCGCCAACCGCGCCGTCAAATTGAAGCGCCAGCCATTTTTTTGTCTGTATTTTGCCTGATACTGGTTATGTTTCCAAACATTGAAGAAAGGTAGTCACTCCATGTATAATGCTGGTCTTCAGCTACGGTCTAAAATGCTAGTCAGAAAATTATGAATAGTTTGTCTGTAACTAATGCAATCCTTACTAATATTATAAATCCGAAAGTAAGTTAGTTTGTTTGTTACCTTTTCACGCCTAAACCACTGAACCAATCATCCTGAAATTTTGCATGTACGTTGTCAGGTGTACAGAAACGGACATAGGGTACCTTTTATCCCAAAAAAAGTTCTCTTCCCGAGGAAAACCACTATAACGTTCTTATCATAATAGATGGCGCCACGTGACTTTCGAATCATGATTGAATTATATTATTGCAAGCAGAGTACAACCCGAAATTATAGTCAAATTCTAAATTAACGCGAGCGAAGCCGCGGGCCTTATTACGACCATTACGAACTTGATTTAAAAAATTGCCTTTTCTGATGCTCCTGTTAAAGAATGGTTGGAGCTGGAACCCAGTGTCAAGTTATGGGTTGCAGCGTATTCATATTTTCATAGCTTACCCATACATTCACGGCGCTGACTAAGCAGAGAAAGCAGCAACAAGAAAATGTGATAAGACACTTACCAATATTACTAAAAGCATTTTTCCCTAACAGCGTATCTTTTTCTCCAACCATATGCGGTACTTTATTTTTACGAAACCACGAATCATATCGTAAACGATCCGTTTTTGCCACTACAGCTGCGGGTCCCTAAAAAAACATTCGTTACACATCCGCCGCATCAAAGAGGAAAGCAATATAAATGGCAGCTAGTGTTGTTATTTAATATTGTGTATCCCGGGAAATATGCAGCGAAAAACACGGGATCGTGGAATTATTAATGAATAAAAGGGTATTTTTTATTCAGGATTGCAATGGGTATTTCATTAAAACAACGTTTGTTAGTGAAATATTTAAAAAAAGGTCCATTTGCAGTCGAGCTAATTTAAATATTTTATTGAATCCAACGATCAAATGATTACATGTATGAAGGCTGGGTATTCGCAGGATTAAGCATATGTTATCGGACTTGTCATTATATACATAAAATAAATACACCCATACTTCGCCAGTTATGTTTAAGTCCCATATAGGGAATAGAGGAGCCTATTGCTTTGAACCGGGCTCTGATCTCCGGGCTGCTACTGACAAATTCCTGATGGAAAAACCCAATACCAATTTGTTCGACTTGGGCATTGAACCCAATACCTTAGCTGAGCTAAGTATTGATGTACTCGCTAGTAATGGTCGTTAGACCACTACACGCAGAGTAAAAAGAGAATATAATATTTAGTCCGTAGTTTTCAACCTGCATGGTCCAAATGACAAAAAATTCCTTTTAATTTTGAATAAAGTAATATACCATATGTACGACAAAGTTCAAACAAACAAAGCCAGTCGGTATCAAGTAGCGTTAACACCGGTTCTCCATGTTATTATTGTCAATTCAATAGTAAATGCATACAGGCGGGGCCAATTACTTCAATGATACGTTTGTGGAGATCGATACATCGTGTGAAGCGGCCAGCCGCGTGTTACAAACGATTTTAAGGTGTCTATTTTGAAATGATTAAATTGTACATTGAGGCTTAAAGAGCTTAAGAAAAAAAGATTTGACTCTGTCAGTTATAATGAGTGTAAAAATACCCTTAACGAAGCCGAAAGGCACTTGTTGTACGTCTATTGCAAGCGATTTTTTTTTAAACTTACCTATGGACCTTCTAGTTACGGAGGGTGTATTCCCGTTGACCCCACCGCCTTTGGTCCCACTGGTGGGGTCAGCGGGAATTGATTAAAACAATTGAAAATTGTTCCCGCTGACCCCACCAGTGGGGCCACCGCGGTGGGGTCAACGGGAATTGATAAAATAATTCAAAATTATTCCCGTTGACCCCACCAGTGGGGCGGGGCAGTGAAGCCAACGGGAATTGATTAAAACAATTAAAACTTGTTCCCGTTGGCCCTACCATATTTTTGAGTATTATTATAATATTACTCAAAAACATTGTATGAAATCGAGTGGTGTTAGTACAGTTTTGCTAGTTACGGGCAGTAACCTTACGAACAGTACTAGGCTGGCATGAATCCAAGATGGTATTTATTACTAGAAGATCGTTCCTACCCAAAATTACAATTTTTTTTTTTCATTAAAGTTTGTTTCATTTCTTCATTTTTCTAATCTCCTAGTTGTTCCTGCCACCTCACGACTAAAATAGGAATCTCACAGAACTAAATCTATTGTATTGTATAACGGGCTGGTTTCCGCAACTCCAAACTAAATCTATATTTCGGATAACATGCAACAAGCAATAAAGATAATACTTCGTCGATTTTGGCCCCCTGGTAGTCTGTGAGACTTTATCCTTGTTTCTCAACTCCCAGTTGTCCTTACCATTTTCCTTATAGTAATCTTCTTTTTCATTAAAGGCGTATGGTAGCGGGGACAGCGGGAATAAAATTGCAGACTTCCCGTTGACCCCACCAGTGGGGCAAGGCAGTGGGGCCAGCGGGAACAAAAATGCAGACTTCCCGTTGACCCCACCAGTGGGGTAGGGTAGTGGGGCCAACGAAACGACGTTTTTGATTATTCCCGTGGACCCCACCAGTGGGGCTATCCACTGGGGTCAACGGGAATACACCTTACGGAGATATTGGGGGTCAAAGTTCCAACTTTTTCACAAGTTTTTTTTTAAATACAAGTTCTTAATATTATAACTTTACTTTTAATGTCTCCATGACCGCAGCAATGCAACGCCGTCTTCAGTGACCTTTAAAGAATTTTGGAATAACTGGATGTTTCTATGTCCGGGACGTCCCGCATAAATCGAGACGATGCGCATCACTAAACGTTGCCAAAAACGATATCTTCAAACGTTACGACTGTTACAACAATTAACGTAATAGCTTTCGACCGTATGCGGGCACGTGAAGAAATTGTGGTAGACTTTGCCTCATCAGATCTTCTATGAATTACGCAATGTGGTGTGAATGATACACTAATAAATATATCTTTTGTTCGTGTATCCCAATGTACCATCGGGGAAACTATTTCTTGAGCCAATTAATACCTATTTTCTTCAGTGCTATAGCCATTTCATACACCGCTGTCAATGAATGGCTGTCCAACATAATCTGTTCGTTTGTTCAAATCACGACTACCAGAATTGTGATTTGAATTTATGGACTAGTTTAGTTGTCAGTCGCTTTGCTTAATTATTAATTCCCCGAATTTGGGCACCTACCTGTCTATTCTATTACATAGAAATATACAATTTTGTAAGGAAAGTTACAGAAAAAAATATTCAAAAGTAACTTTATTTCTTCGTAAGCATATTCTGAGCAGAGATTAATTAAAAGTTCTAACTGCTTTCTTTTTCTTCCATTTTACACTAGAACTCCTAGAATCTTTTGCAATCAAGCGAGTCTGACAGAACAATCCATCTCATTCCTCATAACTTAAACTTATGACCCATCAAACCATAACTTTGTTCGTCTAACAGTTAATAAAAGTGTAAGATTTAACCCCTCACTGACTGGGGTCGGATCGGACCCCAACACATCCATCACTCGTTAGTAACAAGAAGGTTTATAACTTTCTTGGGGTACATTTCTACCCCAATGTGTTGTTAATGAGTTTTTAACCGATGGAGTTGTAAACCAATGTAACTTTAACGCGTATTTTAATTAAAGGAAGTAGGTATTTAAGTTATCGTTATGTAAAAGTGCGAAGTAGCACGGGAAGTAGGAACAGGAAGAAATGATGTATTTATGAAGTTACTATGTAGTTAACGTCTTAAATAAACAACATACTATCATGCCTGTAATCCCCAAAGGGTTCAGCAAAAGGTATATTCTATAGCCAAAACTTAAAGATGGTCAGACACCATCCATAAGTAATATAAAAGTACTTTTGGTCGAAAATTGAAGCATACGACACTTCTTACCCATTTGTTTTCCATATTGTTGATACCTGTTCAAAATAATACATTAAAATACCATTAAAAAAAACAATTGTAATTTGAAGGTTGACAAATAACGTTAACACAACATAATATCACATAACATCCAACATAACATCCTAGTAGTAGGTACACCCATATTTCGCCAGTTATGTTTATGTCCCACGTAATAGGTATAGCCTATTGCCATCAACTGGGCACAAATCCAGACTCCGTGGCTGTTACTGAGACATTCCTGATGGCAAATGCCAATAACATTTTACCCGACTCGGGCATCGACACCAGGACCTCATGCTCAGCAGTCGCGGTTGCAACCACTAGCCACTAGCTAGTCCAACGAGGCAGTCCATTTAATTCCTAGCCAAAAACTTGATGCAAAACTAACATTGAATTTCTAACAAAAATAATATAAAACTCCATCATACCACGTTGTTATTAAAAGGTTCTTGATTGATCAATCAATCATTTACGTGAAACTGAGTTTTTAAGATAAACATTTCCGAAAAAATGTTATAATCGATCGATTCGCAAGAGAAACGTTACCGAAATTAAATAAGGTTTGCTAGTTGTGACGTATTAAAAACTTAATTGAAAAACCATCATGTAGTATTGAATCCCACCATAATTTAAATGAAAATGAAGCATAATTACATAATTACGTAAATAATGTAGCAGCACTACAAAAAGTACTACAACAACATATTACAAAAAGTACTACAGCTCAATTTATGAAACAAATGAAGAACTAACATCAAAATTCTAAATCGCGTTATTAAAGTTTTCGTTTTTAGTGTAGTTATCCGCGACTTAAGACCATATAGAAAAATCCGACTACAACTGTCGGGTCCACCAGACACAAGACAAAAGGGAGGATCCTCCGCCCAGGCGGGGTCTGGGCGGAGGATCCTCCCTTTCTATGGGGATGAAGAACTCTACACCCTCATCTTCATATCCCTATCTAGAGGGAAGTGGAAATTATGTTTTATCTACTCCCCCGCTATTCTCTTCTGATTAATTTCGTTGCGGGATCCAAGATAGTTAAATTTTTTCAATGGGACTTCGTCGAGCTTCTTTGTCTCAGCGCTTTTCTGGTGGTCACCACTGTTGATTCAGACTTTCAGGAGTTGCAGTGGTTTGGGAATAGTGTGGGGGGCTTGTCCCCTGTTGAAGAAAAAACGATACCCCTATAATATTGTAATGTTTAGTGCTTTTTGTGAGAGAGTGTAGGACGTAATCCACCACACCAACCAAGTGCAGATTGGTGGATATCACAGACATAATTTCTTTGAATTTTTAATTCTAGGACGATTTCATCACGATATTTTCCTTCATCGTTTGGAAGAAAGCATTTATTAGTTAATTTACACACAGTAAAGTACATATTCGGTAAGTCTGCTTGCCCGGAGCAGGATTTTCCGTGACCTTTCGGTCTGATGCTTGGTGCGTATGCAGAGTGGCAGATGCACACACTTTAAACCAAAACTTTTTCTAGAGCTCACATTTTTGATCAATGGATACAGGAGATGTAGACTACACAGACCTATAAATAAATGACATCCTTAACAAAAAACCCAGCACAAAACATTTGCAGCATCCAAGTCCACACATAACTAACAATCTCTCCAGATACATGTGATGTAGGAGCCAGAACACGCTCGATCGTGTCGAGCGCACTCCACTTGAGTTGAGCACAATTAATGTTGCCTTGAAAGCCCTTGAGCAGCTGTAATTATAGTACCTTTGTATGGTTGAGGTGCGGTTAAAATGTTGCTTCTGGCATTACTTATTAGCTGCAGATTCTGTTTGAGTATCGGGCTGGTAAAGATTTTCTGTCGAGCTTGGTGAAAGTGGACTTAATGATTTAACAGAGTGAGCTTAGTTTTCAATGCTATACGTAGTTCCTTTCTTATGTGTGATTACCATATAATCATTCTATCGTAATCTGATCAATCACACACAAGTTATCAGTTACCTAATTGAAGTTACAATTGAAAGACCTCGTTTGTCAAGTGAAAACGCAAATGACTGACGTATTTTTGCAACGCTTTTCAATAATAATGACATAAGCTATTGAGTCTTTCATAATTTTTGTCGCTGATAGATTATCACATGATTTTTGTGTAATTCTTTGGATCAGAGATGTAAAACTCATCATCTGCCACGCGTTTTCAAAACTATGTTGGGGTCGGCTTCCAGTGTAACCCGATGCAGCTGAATACCAGTATTTTACATGGAGCAACTGCCTATCTGACCTCCACAACCCAGTTAGTACTGGGTAATACGATACCCCTTGGTAATACTTGGAAAGACATGTAAAACTACGTATGTAAAATCAATTTCTTTTGTCAATTTTTTTATCAACGTTTCCAATTCTTGTTCATATAACTAACAATATTCCCCTGTGGAGTAACTTGGCCCTGTATAGCTTTTCATACGCCTACAAAAGCGCTGACGAGCTCTCGATGACGAGCGCACTTCACTCCATCGGAACTCGGTCGCTCCACGACACGGTTTGAGTTGCAATTGATCGAGATTTCAAAGTGGACTACCCTAGCTTATGATTTATTTTTTATTTTTTATAAGCCTATGGAGCAAGGCTTTGACCAAGTGGTGTCCAAGGTTAAGTCGAAGAAACCAGGGCTATCCTAAAGCTTGTTTGGTCGACGATATCGTCAAAGTCGAGAGGTACCTGTACCTGTATAAGGGACGCACAGAACTGGGAAGTGTGGCAGAAAAAAGGGGAGGCCTATACTCAGTAGTGGGTGATTCCGGGCTGTTATGATGATGATGATGATAAGTCTATATTGTCCCACTGCAGGGCAAAGGCCTCTCTTCCTCTCTTCCCTCCTTCCACTTAAAGAACGAGATGACGGGATGAGCTGGACTCTTTCTTAAAGGATTGGCCTACAGTCGCTTTAGCTTATGAATGAAAAGAGATTATTATTAAATTGCCTTTTATTTTCTTTATTTCTGTAAAAATATCAGTCATACTGTTACGGACAAATTACAGACCGGTTGCGGATAGGTATCTGGTTACGGGCTAAAAAAATACTTGAGTTTTCATGACGAGATTTTCAAAGAATACTAATTATTAAAATCCATACTAGTTTGAACATAGTCTACTAAACATTGGTTGCCGTTGGTCCCAGCTGTCATTTCTAGATCTTTGACAGTCATTACAGGTGGCAGTGGCCCAAAAAGTCTGACAACCTGTCTTACCCAAGAGGTATCGTATTACCTAGTACTAACTGGGTTGTTGAGGTCGGATAGGCAGTCGCTCCATGTAAAATACTGGTATTCAGGTGCATCCGGTTAGACTGGAAGCCGACCCTAACATAGTTGGGAAAAAGGCAGATAGATGATGAAGATGTTATTCTAAAAAAGAAAAACTATATAGCAATTCCACCAGTGACTCTAAAATAACCTCACCAAACTGAACCCGTGATACAAAAGCGATAATTAGAGACCATTACAGGTATGTCTCGCTAGCGTAAATTGAATAGCTTTAATTAATTCTCAACTGGCTCCGCTAGGCGGATTAAGTGCCTAATTCTTGTTTGATGGTTCGCGTAAAGAGGCCATTGTCTTGATAGCCGAGGAAGCCGTGAAGAGCGTTTTAACTAATAAATTGTGCTTCAGTGGTAATCACTTTCTTTACACACGTCTTGAGGATCGTTTAAAATTTAAGTATTTTTTATAGGTGTTTTTTCGGAAATCCTTAATAATTCATTTTAAGGGTGGGAAATTGGCTGTACTATTATTATTATATTTATTTAATTTGACAACATTGGTCCACTGGTTAGTACAAAAGACAAACTTACCAACTAAGTGTTAGTATTGATTAATTAATTAATTACAAATAATTACTTTTCACTCCTACCGCACGAGCAACCGGACAGCGTGTCTCAATATTGGTGCATCGTGTTGTTCAGCTAGGGTTTTCAAAAGTAACTATGTGGAATCTTATGTAAATAATTAAAAACGATTAAAGGAAGGAAGCCTCTATTTCGTTCCTAGATAGGAACGAAATAATCTTTATAAGCAGAACATCTACCTTTATATTCCCCCAAGAGTTAGGCAGAGGTGTACTTAACAAGTAAACCCACATTTCGCCAGTTATGTTTAAGTCCCATGTAATAGGGGGCGAGCCTATTGCCATCAACCGGGCACAAATCCAGCCTCCGTGGCAGCTACTGAGAAATTCGTGATAGAAAAACCTTAACAACACCCGGGACCACCCTATTTACCCGGGGATCGAACCCAGGACCTCAGGCTCGGCATTCTTGATAAGGTACACAAAAATACAATCAAAAATGTATGTAGGTCACAATGGACTCTGAGATAAAAAATAATTCCTAAATGTTTCTTGAAGATACAAATTAAGACTATTGTCTTCGTGCAAGTCGATAATCTTATAAAAAGCTTTATGATATTTTGATACTGAAACCGTATTATTTTATCAGGTGTAAATTAATATAAGTAGAGGTAAAATAGGCCAGCTAGATGATATAATATTCGTTCATTATGGTACAGAAAATGAAAGAGCTTGTTAAAGTAACAATTTGCAATGCAAAGTGGATGCAAGGCTTGATTAAAATATCAGATTAAGTTTTAACCTAAGTAATGGGTAAGTTATGCGTTGTCGATGTCTTTAATAATTCATTCTGATTGCCAACGTTGAGAATCAGAGCAAAAACAAACTATCACACCTGTTCTTGCCCAACAGGGAAGGCAGAGATGTATAATTTTAATTTCCAAAAGCCTACCTAGATGGTTGAGTGGTCGTAGGCGCGACTGCTGAGCATGAGGTCCTGGTTTCCAACAGATATTTTCTCAATAGCGGCCACTAAGTCTGGATTTATGCCCGTCGCAATAGGCTCGCCCCCTATTACATGGGACTTAAACATAACTGACGAAATGTGGGTGTGAGGTACACCTCTGCCTCACTTTTCGGGGATTACAGGCGTGATGTTATGTATGTTTATTCCAATAGAACGGGCACTAATCCCGACTCTACTATTGTAGAATGAAACAGCTATGCCATAGTAAAATAAAACCTAATAAGGAGGACAGAAAAAGGAAGTCTTAATCCAAACAAAGTGCTTACTACCAGGATTACTTTCCACATAGTGGATACACACAAAGCCAGGTGATCTCATTTTCCTTCTACCTTTGACCAAATAGCCATGCATTGTATTTCAAAGCATACTACGATAAAAATAGATCTTCCTTTACCTTCTCGTTTTAATAGCTTGGCTTCAGTACATGCTTCACAACGAACGCCCATTTTGTTAAGAGTTCAAAGATAAGCCTCTCGAATGGTTTGTACTGTACTTTAGAAACCACAACCTATTTCTAACTCTACAACTTAGAATTAAGGTTTAAAATTCTTTGTTCGAAATCATGAGAAACATTTTCATGAATAAAGGTAGGTTGCTACGGGAATTTGGACTTTATCTCGTTGTTATAGGGGTAGCGGAGTAGTTACTTATGAATGATGTGTCGGATAGGAGGAAGGATTTGGAACTTTTTCAACGCCACGTGGAGAGAGGTCGCCAATTCTTCTGATATCTGACATGTGTGGTGCTATCAATAAATAGAACAGTGTGTTTTGCTTGGAAAATGTTCATGCTTTATGTAATGGACGGTTTATGAAGTTTATGTAATGTCCGAGAAACAAAATACGCGTGAAGTTACTAGACTGGGCAAATTATTTAATTGTTAGATTTGCCGGCTCTGTACTTTATCATCATCATGCACAGCCTGAATTCACCAACTGCTGGGTATTATAGGCCTCTCTTTTCTGATTCAGCCAAGTTTTTCCCCGAGGGCAACTATGTCGTCTGCCCATCTCGCCGCCGGACGACCCTCACTGTATTTAATCGCGCGATAAAATGTTTTAACTAAGACGACATCTCACACAATTATAATGACGGTCCCAAGAGGAACTAGTCAATTCAATGTCAGATGGATCAGTTCAAAACGAATCAGAAACGCGACCAACGCGACTCGGTAAGACAAATTTATAGATTTAAATGTTTGTGACGGGTGCATTAAAATAGCCCCCGTAAAGTTGTACTTTTATTGAAGTACAACTTTACCTTTTCAACTGTACGGTTCGAACTTGTGAAGGCCCATTATGAAAAATAACTGTTTCCAAAATGTTCCCAAAAGTGAAATTAGTTCCTCAGGAAGATTAGACTACCATTACAACTCCATTATCTTGTTCTTAATGGTCAGATAACAATCAGAAGACCATAAAAAGAACGACAGACGTTTTAAAATCTAATAAAAGAAGCAATTTACCATCAAAACAATCGTTGTACTCTCAAAAGGACATTGGAGCCGGTTAATTTTGATCGTTTGTTTAAGATGGCCGCCGTCCGTTGAAATAACCTGGCGTTTAGGATTTGAACTCATTTAATGCGAGGGGAATAAATTTTAAAAGGGTTAAACTTAAAGGTATATATTGATGACATTACTAAGGGGTAGTAGAAGCTATTTAATAAATTATCCAAAACATTACATTTACTAGAACTTTGGTTGTTCCTTAAAACTAACAAAATAAGTTTTATAACAAAATGAAAATTTTCATGATAAGTCTTAGTTTGTTAAGTATAACATGCACTTTAACACGCTTTTTAGTAGTATCACGTATTTTCCGTAAAGTCTAGATAAAAGATCAAGCAAACTTACCAAAGTAGAATAATAGTCATTCAGTCAGTCAGTCTCATAGTGGAAACAGAAAATACTGGAGAGTCATCATCATCTGCCTAGCCTTTTCCCAACTATGTTGGGGTCGGCTTCCAATCTAACCGGATGCAGCTGAATACGAGTATTTAACATGGAGCGACTGATTATCTGACAGAAGATACTAGAGAGTGAGGATTTAAAAGTACATGGGACAGTTCTTAAAAGGAATCCGGAATGTGGTATTAACATAAATGAGATCAAGATTATCTACGAAAAACAAGACACTTGGCACAATACACTACCGTATCATAAACAAAACAAATTCATTAAAACCAACCCTTGATGTAACACAACCGACAAAACAACTGGCTGTAAGCCAGCAATTGTCCAGACTCACTTACTGGAAAGCAATACGACAGAATAAAACTTTAAGTCACACAATACAAGATGAAACTAAGAAGAACATTGTAAAGCAAATCCACTTACAGAAACATGGGGATAAAGATGCTGAACTTCTTTCTCTTTTTATAACAAAGAGATGAAGCAGGAGCGGGATATAAAAAGTTAATGGATTTTAGTGAGGTATTGTAATAGATGCAAGGCAAAGATGGAGGTGCTCGTGGCAGGATAACAACAGCCACTCAGCGCGATCTTCAGGTTAAGGCGCGCTTGCCAAGGTTGGTCCGTGGTTGGGTGACCACCCATTACATACCGAGTTTCCTCCGTGGATCGGAAAGCACGTTAAGCCGTTGGTCCCAGCTGTCATTTATAGATCTTTGAAAGTCGTTACAGCTAGTCAGTGGCCCGAAAGTCTGACAACCAGTCTAACCAAGGGGTATCGTATTAGCCACTACTAACTGGGTTGTGGTGATCGGGTAGGCAGTTGCTCCATGTAAAATACTGGTATTCAGCTGAATCCAGTAAGACTAGAAGCCGACCCCAACATAGTTCGGAAAAGGCTAGGCAGATGATGATATGATAGATGCAAAATGAGTGAATGATAACATAATAGCTGTCAGAATTGTCAAAATTGAACAGAAAAAAAAATTGCAGCGGTTCCTAACACAATAGTAGCTTAAGACAAGAACAGGTGGAAGAAAAAGACAATAAAACGCATAAGCATCATCTCACAAACCTAACGTAACGCATGCCAGAAATGAAGGGCTAGCAAGGCTAAACTAGTTATAAAATTACTGCAGTTTTTTTTTCGAGCGTGCTCTGTCCCACTGCTGGACAAAGGCCTCCCTCCACTCTTTCCATTTCTTGCGAACCCGCGATCGCGCGGGTATTTCCAGTTCTGTAGGAAACTGTCCAGTTCATCCAGCCATCTCCTTCATGGTCGCGACCCTGCCTCACTATATCAGGGCACCAGTTTCCTGCTATTTTAGCACACAGTTGGACCCAGCAGTTATGGGAAAAAAAATCTAAGTACCTGAAGGAACTTCTGAACCTATCCTCTATCACAAACCAGAGAAACTCAAACCTAAACATTCACAAAACCTAGTGACATTAATTAAAAGAAAGAAACGGTTTCTTTTCTCCAAACAAAAGGGTTGGGTCTTGAATAAATAGGGCTGTACACTGTACCAACTGATTTGAGAGGGGATGTAATTAACTGACGTTAATTTGTCTCGGCTCTGAAAAACTGGGGGTAGACGTATAAATGTGGGTGTGAATGGGAATGAAAGGGTGTTTTTCTTTCATTCCTAGACTGTTTTCGTTGAAGGTGGATCTGCGAGTAATTAGGTGGTAATGATTTTGTCAGATGTTCAGGTCAGAATGTTTTTAGATGGTGTTTTAGATTTCAGTGATTTCTACATTATAAGTTAAGGTTATTCTGGGCAAATATTCGCCCTCTTATTTACTGTGAGGATAGGAATGGGGATCTATGATAGTCGTGACAGGTAGTGGCCCGAAAGTCTGACGACCAATCTTAACAAGGGGTATGGTATTACCCAGTACAAACTGGGTCATGGAGGTCAGATAGGCAGTCGCCCATGTAAAATACTGATATTCAGCTGCATCCGGTTAGACTGGAGGCCGACTCCAACATAATTGGGGCCTTAATTGAAATATGACAACATATACCTAATATATTTTATGGTCTTATGGATGCTGTGGCAACGAATGCTAGTTAGCTTCTCTGAGCTTTCTGGTTTAACTTTGGCCTTGAATCAAAAACTTCAACTTTTTTTTAATGCTGACATACTAACAGGAGATGGCAGGACCAGCTGAACAAAACCAACAATCAATGGTCCACATAAGCCCTAGATTGAAGGTTTTGGAAGTCATGGAAAGAGCCCTTTGCCCAGCAATGGGATAACACAGGCTAACAGTAGTACAGATACGCGGAAACATACTGGAAACCTATCCACAAAATGCACTGTTTAGCCAATATTCTTCAAAATCTCTGAAAAAAAACATGCTGCCCTCGATACCCACCGAACAAACAAAGTAGGTAACTTCGTTCTGCATTAAGTTAAATATTATTCACACCATCGTCGTGAATAAAAAATGGTATCATTCTAATAAAATATCCGACGCCTCAAAGTTTGTAGATAATCATAAGTTTGCTCCCACTGGCTCGAAGGGAAAGATATTTGGGAGTTAGAATATTGTTCTGGAGAATAACTGAGCATTACCTGACAAACCTATCCGACTTCGTTTCGGTTTTATTATTCTTTCACGTTACGTGTTACAGTTGTGAATAATTTTAGAACTTTTGTTTTAGAGTTTTTGAGTCCCAGTTGCTACAGCGAACTATGCTTAACAACCTCGGCATATTATGCCACCATCAGCAGGAGCAGGAGCTAGTGCTCGATGTTAAATAATTACAGCCACACAGGTCGATCTTCAAGGTTAAGCGGCGCTGGCCAAGGTCGGTCTGCGGATGGGTGACCAACCATAACTTACCGAGTTTCCTCCGTCCCTCCGAAGGATGTCAAGCCTTGGTCCCGTCTGTCATTTGTAAATTTTTGACAGTCGTTACGGGTAGTCAGTGACACAAAAGTCTGACGATCAGTCTTACCAAGGGATATAATTATCACTCAGTACTAACTGGGTTGTAAAGGTCAGATAGGCGACTGCCTATTTAAATGGAGTGACAGCTTCATGTAAAATATTGATATTAAGCTGCATCCTGTTAGACTAGAAGCTGATCCCAATATAGTCGGGCTAGGCAGATTGATGAGTTGATAATTTATACCCCGTTTAAAACGTGCAGCTGAATTGTCAATGCCTTTCAGTCTGTCAATCGGACAATATTCTGTGCACTAGGGAGAGGTACTACTTATGTATTCCTCGCAGATGAATTTATCAAACACTAGCTGTTGCCCGCGACCTTCGTCTGCTTGAAATTATTTTAAAAATATTTCAACCCTATTTGAATGGAATCTATGGTTTTAATTTTTTTTACACGTAACCTTAATCCTTTTTCTAAAATAAAAGTAGCCTAAGTTACTCCTTAAAACATCAGCTATCTGCCAGTAAAGGTCCCGTCAATATCGGTCCCGACGTTTCGGGAGCCGGAACAGACAAAATTTAAAAAAATACTGTTTTTTTTTAAAGCATCGGTACTTTCACATGTATTAAGTAAAAAGCTGTTATTTTGAAATTACAAATAGCCACTTTATTTATTTGTATGGATAAAGCAATTAATTATGAATTTCCTTCACAGTCCTGTGGAACTGTGTTACGAAATTAGGGTGAGCCACTTCTACACCGACTAACAAAAGCAAATCCTTATTACACCGAACGAAAAATATGTCCGAAAATCGGTGATCATTTATATCTCAGCAATGGGGGCGAAGAACATTGACAAATTGAATCCGGAAGGCGGCCCGGACACGGCTGTCCGGAAAAAATATTGTGCTTAACTCTTTTGACGGGTGGCTCTCGACAAGGTAACGATTTTCGTATTGTATTGGTGTTGGTTTGTAGCGAGTTCTTAGAATCGAGTGGCATTTGTGTTTGGTGCTTTGTTATCCTTTCGGGAATGGAATGGATTGGATATGGATTTTTTTCTGAGCAATATGTGAGATATTAAGGATATTTTGAATAATAGGCTATTAATTTGTTGGCAGAAGGAACGTATCCTGTGACGATCCATCATCATTTCAGCCCGGAATCACCCACTGTTGGGTTTCTGTTCTGTACGTCCTTTATCCCAAATATCTAGACGAAACGGTGAAGTTACAATAAGTACTTAAAACTATTAAACAATTATGATACAGTCACTTGTTGTGGCCGCTAAGCTTTTCAGATGAGATATTGGCTTAAAAAAACCTACGAGACGGGTCCCATCTTATTGATGGGAAGATGACTCCTACCGAAAGAACTGTCGTAAGGACAGAATTGTGAGGAAAATGTAGAAGGAAGTCTTTGTCCTGCAGTGAGATAAATGCATGCTAGTTATTTAGTAGTATTACTTACTACTGCTACAGAGAGAGGAGCTCGTGGCTAAATAATAACAGCCGCTCGGGTTGATCTTTAGGTTAAGCCGAGCTTGCCTAGGTTGGTCTGTGGATGGGTGACAACCCATTACATACCGAGTTTCCTCCGTGCCTCGGAAAGCACGTTAAACCGTTGGTTTCGGGAGTCATTTGTAGATCTTTGACAGTCGTTAGATAGTCAGTGGCCCAAAAAGTCTAACAACCAGTCTTACCAAGGGATATCGTATTACCCAGTACTAACTGGGTTGTGGAGGTCTGATATGCAATCGCCCCATGTAAATACTGGTATTCAGCTGCATCTGGTTAGACTGAAGCCGACCCCAATATAGTTGGAAAAAGGCTAGGCAGATGATGACTTACCTACTACTGCTACATTTAAATCATAGATAGGTCACCTATTTTCGGAATGCCTTCAATGTTCTTCCCGATTATTTCCGAAGTAATCTGCGCACTTAGATATCACTATTACTTTAAACAAAGCAACACCTCATTACAATATTTAACAATGTAACTAAATACATAGTTCATTAACAATCTCCGTGGAGCTGTAAACTGTGCTGGCTTCATTTTTGCAATCAACTCGGAATTAGATTTACCTTTGCAGCTGAACTTGCTTGTCTCTCACTTAATCGCATTGCCGATGATCTACTAGTTGTCTCCTTGCCAATTATGAGTTAATTTATCTTTCTTTTGGTATTTATTTCTGTGTTTGAATTAAGTATTGAATTAGTTGGTTTAAGAGACATGTAACAATTTCAATAGTTTATCATGAGCACCAATATTTAAACACTTAACAACTTTTAAAACTGTTTTTCTCCTACCAAGTTACCAAGATAACAACATTCTGGATTTTTATGAAAAAGATCTTATCTCCAAGTTGCAATCGTTATTTCTCGCTAGTTACTGTTAGCCTGTGTCATCCCACAGGGCAAAGGCCTCCCTCCTTGACCTCCATATCTTTCGATCCGGGGCCAATGTGGACCACTGGTCGTTGGTTCTGTCCAGCTCGCCCCGCCATCTCCTGCGAGGTCTACCGTGTCGCTTTCTGGCTGTGTCAGGGCCCACAGCTCGTCGGGCATACGGTAGACATGGCCAGCCCAGTCCCACTTCACTTAGCTGTTTTTTGAGCAACGTCAGTCATTTGTGTTTCGCAAAGTGAGTAGTTGGTTTATTTAATCATATCTTTTAATCATATCTTTTCATATTCAGCATTATCTATTGTAATCATCGCACGATCCTCTTACACACCAAAAAGAAAAGAAACTGCCTACCAATCTGGTCCCCATTTCCCTTTATTGCTTCATACACAAATGTTGTTAACACGCATATTATCGTCATATGTTCCCCCTTGATCTCCCAAGTCCCCGTGTCCCCCAATGGGGGAATGTCGATTATGTGCTGATACTACACAAATATACGCGTGTTTGTTATCGTGTCGTATCGCCCGGCTGATTGACGAACGAAAATATCACGTCATGGCTGCAGGCGCCAAATTTTATGGAAAATTTCAGATTGTTTGACGTTTATTTATTTATTATTTAATAGTTAATGTACACACTATGATAGACAAGAAGAAATAGAAAAAATAAATAAATATGAAAAGATGGTGGTTGGAAAATGTATGCTGTGTAAATAGGTATCAGGACACTTGCGCGAAAGACATTTGCGAGAAGGACACTTGCGCAAACCCACTTGTGCGAAAAGACATATATGAGCATGGAGTTTTGAGCGAAAGGATATTTGCGCGCATGGACACTTGCGCGACTTAACATCTTGGGTGTCGTTTTGTGGTTTTCGGGTCACTGATAAGGAAAATGAGGCCAAAATGGAAATCAAGGATGGCACCGAGGAAAATTTTTGGTTCTTCCTTAAATATAAAAAAAAAAACGAAATTATCCTTGCGCGCAAATGTCTGTTCACGCAAAAGTCCAATCGCGCAAAATCCCATGCACGTATATGTCTTTTCAGGCAAGTGGGTTGGCGCAAGTGTCCTTCGCGCAAATGTCCCAAACCCTTGTGTAAACTGATGCATACCCACAAAAACGTATTCCGATCAAGGTGTCCCCTTAAAAGCTTATTGGCTTCATTCCAGCAAAGTAACCAGGCTACCATTTCCAAATCTCCCTGAGATTAAAAGTCCCAAAATGAGCCATAACATTCGCGTTAATTACAAGAGAAGAAGAGAACAAACAGATATCATCTGCCAAGCCTTTTCCCAACTATGTTGGGGTCGGCTTCTAGTCTAACCGGATGCAGCTGAATACCAGTATTTTATATTGAGCGACTGCTTATCTGACCTCCACAACCCCGTTGGAACTGGGAAATACGATATCGCATGGTAAGATTGGTTGACAGACTTTCGGCCCATTATATACCTATAACGACTGTCAAAGATTTAGAAATGACGTGACACGTGAAAGAGAACAACAGCTACGCCCTATTAATTTGCAAACGTGGTAACATTACCAAAACTGCTCAGTGCTTACTGCATTGAGTAGTTGTGTTCTTGGTGGTTTTATCGAAGGATCTTATACTAAACAAAAAACAAGCCACTAATGATAATAATCATTATCATCATCATCTTCCTGTCATTGCCCCATGTTACAAAAACGTTTTTTTCTTCCATTTACCCCTGGCAATCGTCACGTTATAATTTACTCCTTTTTCCTTCATATCATACCTCACACAATTTACCCATTTTTTCTTTGGTCTTCAGCTCCCTCTCCATCCATCAACATTTAAATGCATCACTAATAAAAAGTCATTAATATGATAATAATACCAGTTTATTTTCATCCTCAAAAGCTTAAGCACCAGCTGTATGTCTTAACAGATGCAAGCTATTTACAAATCCTAGTGATAAAACTGTGGAATTAGCGGAGGCAACGTAAGACGTCCCTGTAAAAGCGTATCGTTGCTCGCGTTAATCATATTTAGAGCTGTCAAATGCAAAGCTTTCTGAAAGGAGCTTTTGATTCTTTAAATGCCTTGATTTTTTCATCGTCTAGCGACTTTCAATACGGACTAGGGTACTTATCGGGACAGACTTGTTTATGTTTTTAAAAAAAGATTTTAGTTCGGAATTTTAAAACTTTTTTTTTAATATAGGGTGTAAACGGACCCTTCACGAAGCCGTCAACCAAGCATTGTGTAAGTACATCAAACTAAGTAACTTTATGCAAAAATTATTGCTGAGAAACTACTATTTTGGGGTGAAAAATCACGTTTTACGGTAGGACTCAATGTAACGCACTCAGAACATTGTGCTGATGAATGGATTTAATAGTATGAAGATCGTGGAGTGGTTTAAAGTAGGGTTCTTACATTAAAAACATGTATTTTAAAAAAAGTTGTGAAAGAGTTGAAACTCTGACCGCCAATATCTCCTTATCTAGAAGGTTCCCAGGTCTAGAACAAAAAAATTATCAAAATGACTGGGAGAACAAGTGCTGTCGGCTTCGTTAAGGGTCTTGTTACACCCTTTACAAGGCTCTAAGCCGTCAATGTGTTGCGAAACTTGTTGAAGGTCCACAACGTCGTCAACGTCAGACACAATGATCGATATTACGCTGCTTGTAGCCAAAAATTAATGCGTTTGGCGTATACTTACCACAGACCTTTAAATTGCTACAAAAAAAGTAAGCTTTCGCGACTAGAACACGTTACAGAAAAACCGCTTATTCCGCGATAAGAGTTTTTGGCACGTTTCTTTTTGTCGGGCAGGAAAACAACACGAGTTTTTTTGTCTTTATATAAACGTGTCGACAGTTTTTCTGACAATAAAGATCTGATTTACAAAATCCAGACACATTGTTTCGACAGATAATTAATAAAATGAAATAAACTAACAATAGACTGGCCAGTTGGGCCTAAAAATGACGCTTTAGCAGAATCATAACAAGTTAATAATGAATCTCATAACAGTCTCTCGTAAAATTGTCACGAAGTGACAATTCATAATAGTAACTGAGTTTTCAACCTTTTACAAATTGTAACGTGATTCATATTATTTAACTGCTAAAGCGGCCTTTTTAGGCCTCCAGATAGTTTGACTGCCTCGTTGGTCTAGTGGTCGCAAGCGCGACTGCTGAGCATGAGGTTCTGGGTTCGATTCTCAAGTCGGGCAAAATGTTATTGGGTTTTTCTGTCAGGAATTTCTTAGTAGCAGAATCTGAGTCTGGATTTGTGCCCGGTTAATGGCAACACAATACAGGCGTGGTGTTATGTTTTGATTTTATATAATAATTTAACAGGAAAATTATATAAAACAGGCTATTACCGCAGCTTAGTACACCATTGCTGTATTTTTACAACTATATTTGACATCTATTATCCTACAAAACAACATTTCCCATCCTATTTTCGTGCTGAAAGCCGCCGTGATAATGATAATAACAGGAGTGCACTCACCGCTTTGTGGCCGCATCAGTCGCATCAGCCGGACCAGTGACTCTGAAACCACGAGAGCACACATCAACTGTCACACGACTTATCGTTTGATTTGTTTTTGTGAATGCTAATGGTGCATTATTTTTGTATAATCATCCTTCCTTACTAATATTATAAATGAGAAAGTAAGTTTGTTTGTTTGTTTGTTACCTTTTCACGCCTAAACCACTGAACCGATCATCCTGAAATTTTGCATATATTATGTTGTCAGGTGTACAGAAAAGAACATAGGGTACTTTTCATCTCGAAAAAAAGTACTGTTCCCGAGGAAAACAACAATAACGTTTTTTTGGAAGTAGATGGCGCGCGAAAGACACGTGTCTTTCGAATCATCTACACTAATATTATAAAGAGGAAAACTTTGTTTGTTTGTTTGTTTGTTTGTAATGAATAGGCTCAAAAACTACTGGACCGATTTTAAAAATTCCTTCACCATTCGAAAGCTACATTATCCACGAGTAACATAGGCTAAATTTTATTTTGGAAAAAAATAGGGTTCCGTAAGATATTTGGGTTTTTCGGACACAAGGTGTAAAAAATCAACCAGAAAAGTTACTTATTTTGCGTACGCTGCCTAAACTATAAAAGATAGAACCATAAAATGTTCTAATTAATTGTAGATCTTATAATCTACACTAATATTATAAAGAGGAAAACTTTGTTTGTTTGTTTATTTGTTTGTAATGAATAGGCTCAAAAACTACTGGACCGATTTTAAAAATTCTTTCACCATTCGAAAGCTACATTATCCACGAGTAAGTAAATTATTTCATCACTAAGTACAGTTTATGTAGATTATATTTGGTCTTTGAATGATTAAAATTGGACGTTTGGTTTTGAAGTTATGGCGAAATTAAAATATTACGATTTCTGCTGCCCGGCCCGTTGCGAAGTGGGCGTCACCAAGGCGGGTTGCGCGTGCGGGAGGGGAGTTTAGATCTAAGGGGCCCGCAAGGGCCGATGCCTGCCGGGGCTGCAAGACTGTTCGAAAGAGATACCGTGGCCCTGGAACACAAAGGGCAATGAAGGAACATGGATGGGTTTTAGTCAGTAAGAGTCTGACACTCCCTCCCACTCCACCCAGAGCGGGAGAAGTCATTTGATGATTTCCCATCCGTAAAAAAAAAAAAAAAAGGTACCCGCGCGGCTCCCTACGCAGTGGCCGTGCGCGAAGTCTTATAATAATGAATAAACTCAAAAACTACTGTGCCGATTTCAAAAAATTTTTCACCATTAGAAAGCCACATTCACCCTGAGTAACAAAGGCTATATTTATTACTAAAAAAAATTACGGGGGGAGGGGGGAATTAGGGGAAAATAAATTTCCACCCGTGCGAAGCCTGGACGGGCCGCTAGTGATTGAATTATATTATTACAAGCAGAGTACAACCCAAATTGATTGTCAAATTCTAAATTAATGCGAGCAAAGCGGCGGGCAAAAGCTAGTATTTAATAATTTATGTTCACACTAAGTATAGAAAAGAAGTATAATAACTCAAACTCAAACTCAAAGCATTTATTTCAATTAGACCATTACAGGCACTTTTGAATGTCAGAAAAACAAAGAAGGCGAAGCTACAGTCCCAGACATAAGACATAATAACTTATGAAAGTACTGTAGTTGCCCATTCCAAGGCGTAGATCTCTATGGAGAAGAATGGGCAAGAAACTCCATGGACGGACACTCTTTTCAATCAAACATTTTTACAAGATCTTGGTTACATCATTCATGTTGAGATAATACATATATGTGAGAACGATGTAGACAAACGTGCACATTAAGAGCGTCCAGAGTAAAAGATTAGATCAACAATTTAAAAACAAAGTAGTTAAAATAAACCGTGGCAGCTAAGAGACGACCAGTCCCAACTGACAGCGCCCGTTCACGAACATGACGCATGGATCAGCACCATTCAACTCAACCATTTTGAAGGGAACTAAATGATCCGACACACCCGCCACCATCAGCGAGACTTTTGAGTGAGCATGACATTCTCTCAACCGCCAGGGCAAATTCGAGTCAATGAATGATAACTAACTAAAGCTTTAATTACCTAAAAGACGCCACATACTGGGCCCAAGGAATTTAACAAGTCAAACCATCGACGCGACAAAAGAAGAAGAAGACGTTATAGATAAAATAAATCAGATTACTATTTTGCTAAACACGTTACGAGTAGTTGCAAGCACGAAATTCACAACAACCCGTCAACCAATGTCCACGAGGTATGTATTACTCAGTAACTGGGATATGGATGTTGGATAGGCAGTCGCTCCTTGCAAGATACTGGAATTCAGCTGCAGTCAGATAGACTGTAAGTCGACCTCAATAAAGCTGTGGAAAGAAGCTACGCAAGATGACTCGATGAATCGAATTAAAAACAATTCTCTGTGTTACACAGATTTTCATCAGATTGTCCTGTCTGAACACAACACAAATAGTTGTTTTTTGTAAAATAAGATCATAATGTTGTGATGGCCCAGAGGTTAAGGCCTCGCCTCTCATGCTTGAGGTTGTGGGTTCAAATCCGGGCAAATACCAATGTGACTTTTTCAATTCATATGTACTTTCTAAGTTTTTCTTGGACATCACAGACATCGGTGAAGGAAAATATCGCGAGGAAACCTGGACTTATAATTAATATAAGTCTGAAATCGCCAACCCGTCTTGAGCAAGCGTGGTGATCAATGCTCGTGCCTTCTCTGTATGAGAAGAGGCCTTTGCCCAGCAGTGGGACAGTAATAGGCTGGTATTTAAGATCATAAGGTTCCTATGGTCCAGTCCTGGTCACCTAATATAAATCTTCATAAAACAAGAAAACGTAATTATAAACAAGTACAAAGTAACATGCAGGGTCCACTCATAAATAATCTTAACAGCACCATCCGTCATCTTTATCTAATTTGAGCCTAAATTGAATCCCGGGACATAATACAAGGCGCCAAATATTACTCTGTGGCACAAATTGGAGTATTATTATGCCCAAGTAGCTTACTACCGCTTCTGGAAGACTACACTCTGATCAGCAAATATGCAGTAAAATCTTATCTTAATTAATCTGAAATAAAAAACATAACATCACGCCTGTAATCCCCGAACATTTCGGCAACATTTCGCTAGTCCCATATAATAGGGGAAGAGCCTATTGCCATCAACCGGGCACAAATCCAAGCTTCGTGGCTGCTACTGAGAAATCCTGATGGAAAAACCCAATAACACTGCCTGACCCGGAAATCGAACCTCATGCTCAGCAGTCGCGCACATGGGTAATATCTTCCAGGGGAATAAAAGAAACAAGAACATTTTCTTCATAATTATGCAAGTTGTCAAAGAATTATATAATCGGTGAGAAGATACGATCTAATCCTGATTACTGATGTAATACAACAATCTTCAGATATAAATTCTTGGTTATTTACATAATCTTTAATGATCCATATTGAAAACAGGTTTCAGGTTTTTTTAGAGGAGCTCGTGGCTAAATAATAACAGCCGCTCGGGTCGATCTTTAGGTTAAGCCGAGCTTGCCTAGGTTGGTCTGTGAATGGGAAGTTAAGCCGTTGCTCCCGGATTTCATTTTGTAAATATTCAGTTTTGTGGTATTCAGCTGCACCCGGTTAGACTGGAAGCCGACCTCAATGTAGTTGGGAAAAAGGCTAGGCAGATGATTGAAAACAGGTTTTAATGTTATCTCTTACATATTGTCAATTTTTTGTAATGGATAAATTAATAAGAGACTCGAAAAACCGGCGAAGCGTGCGTCAGACCACGCATATTAAAAGCATGGCCAGAGAAGGCAAAACATCGAGAGAGTTGGAAAGGAATGGGGGAGGCCTTTGCCCAGCAGTGGGACAGAATAGGATAAAAAAAAAAAAATACTCATGCATGGATTTTATCGACAGTATAAATATTATGCTTTATTTCATAAATAAAGTGTGAAAAACTTATTAAATCTGCCGCTGTAACAAAAATATCCCTTATATCCAAAAAAATACGAACGAGGACGAATAACGAATACCGTGTAAGACGTCTCTGACACATTCAGACGGACGGACAGATGGACAAACGGACAGGATGAAATTACAAAGGTTTCGTTTTTTCCATTTGGCATAATATGTTGGTAGCTCATGAGGAATCTGATTGATTGGTTCTCAGCGTATTCTTCGTAGGGTTAGCTAAGTGTTATCAGTGATCACCCCATTAGTTATTGTGATGTCCATTTGTTAACATTAACGTAAATACGTCAATTTTAAAATGAAAAGTTTCACATTTAATATTTTCAATAATTTAAAAAATGGATTCAAACCTATTTATAAAAGAAAATATTATTTGTATTTGTATTTATTTAAGAATTTATAAAAGTATTTAATTTTAATTTAAGGATGACATGTTTGTTTCGATTTGTATTATTGATTATTTTAATTTATTTTTTTATTGACATTTTATATTTGATTTGATATGACATATTTATAATTGCTTGTTGTGAATCTATGTGTGGCAATGGGTGATAATTACCTGAAAATAAATGAATTTATTTATTATTATTATTATGGGTGTTGCTGATTGTTCTTGTTGCAAACAATTTTAGTAAAATGCTACAGGATAATTGTATTTTCGATTTAAAAACGACGTATTTACGTTACGATTACACCTTGCGGTCGTGCTGGGTCCTAGGGTATCTGGTAATCGATTCGAGAAGTGAAGAACAAACCTATTATAAGTAACAATTTTTGTGCTTTGGGAAATCGTGTTGTATTAAAATATTTGACAATTGACCAGCTGTGCTCAGAACGTCTGGAAATGTTTTACCAACGAATACTTTATTACTTGTATATCGCCCAACTTCGGGTGTTTGTGCATACACCGAGTGAAACTATCGTCTTCATTGCTATAGTTGCAAAATTAAATTGTTGAGCTAACACATGCAATCACACCATTGCACACCATTGCAGTGTAGAATGAAAATAACCTCCTCGTTGGTCTACTGGACGAAACCGCGATTGCTGGGTACTGGGTTCAATTCCTGGGTCGGGTAAAGTGATATTGGGTTTCTCACGGAGTCTGGATTTGTGCCCGGTTGATGACAATTATAGGCTCGCCCCCTATTACATGGGGCCCCTATCTCTACCTATTCCTTCGGGGATTATAGGCGTGATGTTATGTATGTGTGGATTGAAAATATTTCACCATTTTCGATTACTTTCATTTGTAGAAGTGGAAATAAGGCCTGTACTTCTGTGGTGTCCGCTTGATTAGCGTAGAATACACACACAATACTATGGTACCTACGCATAACGACCAATCAAGCTATGCTAAACCAGTATGATTGATCTCTCATTGTACGGGAAGCATATATAAAGCGAGGTCAGATTATACTCGATATGTATAGCTTGAACGGTCGCCGAGTGTACCATCAGCAGCAAGCACCACACAATGATGACGCTTGAATGACGCTCAAAACGACTTTTATTGAATACTAGATGCACCCCGCGGTTTTACCCGCGTAATTTTCAAAATTTTGCTACTTTGGGTTACAATATTGCAATTTTTTTAAGGATCTCTAATTTTTCTGAAAATTAATAATAGCTTATGTTACTTCCTGATAATTTAGCTTTCTATTGGTGACAAAATGGTTAAAATCGGTAAAATACATAGTTTTGGAGCTTATTCGGTACAAACAAACAAAAAAAAATCCTCTTTATTATCTTCTCTTTATATTATTATAAATATATTATATAATATTTCGTCTGCTTACTGGTAAAACAAGATAAATGCATTTTTTTACTAAATCGAGTTAAAAATGCAGTTAAATGTAATTTTTTACGCGCTATCTACTGGTGAAACCGAATAAGTGCAATGTCCAATGGCTACAGAGATAATGAATTTGTAAAAGTGATATCTTCTCACATTTTGAAAAAAATATAGCAGTATAACATTATAAATAATCTTATGCCTTAAATCCGTTTCAGTTTATACAGTTAAACAACAATAAATACGTTTAAAGGTTTTCACATTTTATAATTTATATAGTAAAATGGTAAGAATTATTCTGAGAAAAGGTCGTAAACGCATTTATTATTATATAAACCTTATAGTTTGAACAACAAAACCATATTAAAGTTATTTATTCCATTTTACTAGTTAAAATACTTCTACTTGGTTTGCTAATGTCTCTACAGAAAAAACAAAATAATTGTCATTTATGCTTTTTTACCAGTAAGAACGAGAGCTATGGATCGCAGTTGTCACATTGCGTACGCGCGTGCTCCACGTGTTCCGCGTAGAGATAATACATAAATACGTTAATAGTTTAGTAAGAAGCTTTGTTTTGTGATAATTATAGAATCCAGCGGAAAAAGATTAGTGTCCATGATAAATAAACCTAAAATTTATTTATTTATTTACGTAAATCTTACCTACAACTACCATTACAAATCTGCGATCCAATGCGATAGAGTGGCCTTACATGCTAAATCCTTAATCTACATCCTATAAAATTACATACTTTATTCTAAATCTTAACCTACGTCGAAATAACATATTATATATAATGCAGCTTTTGCGAATTCATCCAAGTTGCACCACAATAAATCAACCCTCTCGTGAACTTCGTTCACCACACGAATGGCTCTAGTGAGAGGAATCCTCGCCAGTAAGTTTGTTCTGGCTGCAGGCACAGCTAGTAGGGGCGGCCGACGCCGCCTCCACACGTACCTGTCAGGCACGCAAAGTTCCAGGTGCCGCAGCATTCCTGGGTTATGCGCCCCGCCACGTAGTAGCTTCACTACATACGCTGCGAGTGCAAAGTCCCGTCGCACCTTTAACGCGTTGTACCCTACCATACCCAGTACAAATAGTGTAGGGTACATCAATGGGTAAAATGGATAAACCCCATAAAGCTTGAAATACAAGTGTCTGGTGAACTTATTTTGGACACGTTCCAATAGGACACTATATTTCGCCTCATGAGGAGCCCATATCACTGCACTATGTTCAAGGTGACTCCTGACTAGCGCGTCATACAACACCTTGAGTGTCGTGATGTATGCAAACCCTTGAGCCTGCCTGAGTACGAAGCCTAGGTTTCGGTATGCCTTCTTACATATCTTATTGATATGCTCACGGAAGGTTAGTTCCTGAGTGAAGATTACCCCTAAGTCTCGTACCTGTGACACTCGTTGCATCGGCGCATCCTCTACCTTGTATTGATAATACAAAGGAGTCCAGACGCGAGTGAAAGACATCACCGAGCATTTGGCTACATTAAAATGTATTTTGTTGGCGATGCTCCACTCAACCACTCAGTTGATGTCGTCCTGCAGGTGTTCACAATCCGCAAGCAATTTCAGGTCATCTGCAACGGAGCGCTGAATAGCTGACTCCAGTACTTTAGCAGGCTTTGATAGTACAGCTACCGGTCTGTAGTTACTGATATCCGGACCAAATTTTCCTTTAGGGACCGGAATAACGCGCTTGATCTTCCACCTAGGAGGGAACGCCGCTTGTTTTAAACATGTATTAAAAATGTGAAGTAATTGTTCCGCCAGTACCCTCCCACAGTCTCGGAACAGAAACGCTGGTATACCGTCTTGCCCAGACGAACGTTTTGGCTTGAGACTTCCAAGCGCTTGCTGAACTTCCGAAAGACTCAGCGTCTCAATACCCACCCGTGCATTGGGCGTGCCGACTTCCGCCGCCGCCACGCCCGCGTCCTGTTGAGGTGGCTCCTTGCTGTATACAGACTCAAAAAAGTCTGCGAACTGCCCAGCACTCTCATCATCCGTTAGATTTTGACCGTCTTTTATATTACTGTGCTTATTAGTGTTTTTTTGTTTTGCCCTGATATTCTGCCAAAACGATTTTGGATCCTTTACGAATTGACATTGAATTCACTTTGTATGAAGCTCATTTAGTATGTAATAAGTGACATACTTACACTAAAACTCTACAGGTAAAACAGGTTAAATGTATGAAAAGTATCAATATTTTAGGGAATTTTGTAAAAACACATCTTTCCGATCAAGTAATTGGTTTAAAATACAATAAGCTATTATACAAAACTGAAATGAGCTTATGAAATCAACGAATTCAAGAGATATAACATGTTGATTAAGTACATGTAAAACATATTAAATGCGACCCCCTTTCTATCTAAATTTAATTTTATACAGTTTTTACTTACACCAAATATTATAAATGAGTAAATCTTAAAAGTAGGGTAGTTAGTGCAACATTTTGCTTTAACAGTTTTTTAATTAAAGAGTTTGAAATAGATCAAATTAAAACATAAACTTTAAAAAGCCATTTACTCGAATTGACACTAACTCTACTTATTACTTTTTACCCGTAAGCAGACGATTTATAGTAATAGTATTATGTATAGTAATACTATAGACAGCTTGTGCCCGGGGCTTCGGCATGTAAAGTATTCTATGTGTTAATCCAGGTTATAAACTATATGTGTGCCAAATTTCATCCAAATCCGGTCAGTAGTTTTTACGTGAAAAAGTAACAAACATCCAGATATCCATACATCCTCACAAACTTTCGCATTTATAATATTAAGTAGAATCGCTATAATTAGAATGTTTAGAGCTTTCGCTACTGTTATTTACATATCTCTTAATTAAACAAATAAACCCCCAAACAAATCAACACGTAGCAAATGGAAACAAAAATCAATCAAAATCATCAAAATCAATATATTTTATTTCACATGGGCCCAGATGAGCACTTATAAAACGTCGACAAAAAGGTGCACGGTTCAGGTTGGTCGTTTCCTATGGAGAAGAACCGGCAAGAAACTCCATGGTTACTCTTTTCAAATCATTTGGTATTACAATAAGTATAAAAATTACCCTTCCTTCCCTTCTACACTACTAAGCCGCACCACTGGTGGTGCCGTGGGGAATTTTTTTTCCCTTCTACACTACTAGTCCAGTGGTACCGTAGGTAATTGTAAAATACATGTATATGCGTTCCCTTCCACACTACTAAGCCGCACCACTGGTATTGTCGTGGGTATTCTTTTTTCCTTTCTGCACTACTGGTCCAGTGGTATCGTAGGTATTTGTTGTACCAAATTTGTTTTCGAAAAAAAAAAAAAATGTAAATATTTTGGATCTATGCTAGATAAACTTATAGGTATTGCGTTTTTTTTTTTTTTTTGAACCCATATATATGTATTTTACAAATACCTATGATACCACTGGACCAGTAGTGCAGAAAGGAAAAAAAATACCCACGACACTACCAGTGGTGCGGCTTAGTAGTGTAGAAGGGAAGGAAGGGTAATTACAGCATTTTTGTACTTAAGTATGAGGAAAAACATAACTTAACGTCCCTATATCCTTTCAAATAGTAAGTGTAAACTAAGGGGGACGGATCACCGCGGTCCTGCGAGCTCACTATCACTCACTCTGTTTACACGCTTACAGCCGCGAACATATCGCCTTACTGGAGCAACTGGTGTTTGGGTAGTAGGGATTATTGGATTTCTAACTGTTTTAGTATTTCGGTAAGATTGTGTAAGTGATTATGTTTAGACAGCGCTAATATACGCGATGTGTGCAATTAAATAGTATTACAGCGAACTGAATTGACGATTAGTTATTTTTCATCTAGGCGAAACTTCATGGAAAAATAGTTTGAGAGACTACAATTCAGCAGAATATTTGAGTGTCCCACTGCTGGGCAAAGGCCTTTCTCCTTCCAAAAATCTCTATCCTGTGCAATATCTGGCCATGTTCGCCCCGCAAACGAGATCAGATCGTCACACCACCATCGGTTGACTTAGTGTAAAAAAATTTTTTGTGCGAACGCAAATCCCAATAGGTCCCTCACTTGTCAAATACTTCGAAAGACTGCTGATAATTTTTTAGCTGGAATTGTTTTATAATAATTTGTTATCTGAAAAAAAAACACCATTTAGGAACACTGAAGAAAAACATCGTAACTTTATGAGATATCGGCATGTCCTTCAATTTTATTTGTTCTACAAATAAAATTGAAGTCATGAGCCATTTACTGACTCGCACTAGGTCTGTGTGACTGTCTGTCACGTACTCCTAATTATTAAGCAAATAACTTAGCCTTGATTCTTATTTCAAATTCATCACACGGTATACGGCCATGTGCAAAACATTAAAACCTCTACTTTATTGCTTGACAAGTTCCCGTAATTAACGATGGAGCGTCCTTTATTCCTTTTGAATTGTAAAAACCATATTGCATCACTTGAAAACCCATAAATTCTTTACTGAATGGGAGACGCACTAGAGATAAAAGCTAGTTGACAGGCCATTCAACAAATTCTAAAGAAAATATAAAAGTAACTGATTTCTAAACGCATTTCTGAATATCGCAACGACATGTGTTTGCAATTGACTCCAACCTTAGGCGCTCGAATGGTTCTTAAAACAATTAAGACATTGGGACAAAAAAAGGATGACCCAAGCGGGATGTATTGAGAGAGGCTGGGGCCGAAAAGCTTGAAGGGAACTCGGGGCAGTTGGTTTGAAAGCGCGGAAGAGTCTGGTCGACCTAAGTCGAGGAGTTGCTCTAAATCGGTTAAAAGTGCTAGGACGTCCTAGGTTCGGTTCGTGAGGTTAGCGTAATCTTGGTACCAAGATCGACATGTCCCAGAGGACTGTCGCAAGATAGCGATTAGTATTTTATAAGTTAAATATAAGTAGTAGTAATAAGTCTAGTTAAAGTGAGTGACGAGATCCGGAAGGCGAGGCTGTGGCGAGACGAAACTGGTAATGTGTGCAGTACTCTGTAAGTTAGTTGGAGACTAATCCTCTTCAATGAACAACGAACACGTGGTAAGTGTTTACTATATACCTGTAATTAACTCCTAGCTTAAGTAGCAGTTGAGCGGGTATCGCAGAGGAGCTAATAATAATTTATTTCAGCAAGACGGAACAGCCGCTTCATCATCACAATGTACTATCTATTATCTCATGTGTTATGTGTCCACCTCCTAATCCGAACCTTGGCGCATATTTGTCATCTACGTTTGGTTATAGGGAGACGGCGAACGCCTTCGCACACTGTACACACATTTCATGCATACGACATGTACACTGTACACCAACACACCCGACTATTGACGAATGTTGACTTGAATCTGACTCATCACAAAAGGAAGGAACCGACATTAACACTAATATTAATATGATTTAGGAAAAACGAAAATTTTATCAGCCTAGGGTAATTTAGGAACAATCACATGTGGGGCCGTGACCAGGATTCTCGTCATTAAATGTACTGATTCACTTCAGTGCAACGAGAAAGGACAATTTATGGGTTACTACAATAAAACACAACGTATTTTTATGGTTCTAGAAAATGTAAGAGACAGCTAGAGTTACAACGGCTAAAAATAACATATTTTTAATTGATTGAGGTGTTTGAATTCTTCAACCACTGGTAGTGGGTTCAATTCCCGCATGATTATCAGTTGATATACTTGCACTCCATTGTCATGGATTTTGGGTTAGATTCCCAACTGAAGCAATAGTTGATAAGTAATTAGATTCCTGTGTCACGGGTTGTGGGTTCAATTCCCGCGTTTTTGTTGGTTTAGAAATGGTGTTGGTTCCGATGTTAGCAAAAGTGGGTTCGATTCCCGTATACTATATTTATATACCTTTTTTTTAAAGTGGGTAACAGCCCAAGAGGTTGTTGCTTTTATTCTAGTGCGACTTTAACTATGGGTTCGATTCCCTGTTGATGAAGGTTTAGTGTCCATTAGTACTCTTACAGATTTTGATACATGTTTGCAATTGAATGATTTGTATTGGTACGAGTATGACTGGGGGATGAGTGAAAGTAGTTTTAAGACACGCCCCAACTGTGGGTAAACTTTATATTATTACTACTTAGATGCCAAGAAGCATGGATTTTACAAAAAGGCAATCAATGTACTTACAGATTAATTAAACTATTAGCATAGAAAGTTAACCTAAAACTATCCAATTCTGTGTCATATAATTGGACAAATACTCGTGTGGACTTATTTCGAATTCCAGGATATTTCAAATCTTCGTTTGGCTGTCACTACGCTTTGTCTAAACCTTTCGGTTGTGAGTTGCGGTCGGGTCAAAGTTTCACCAAATTCAGCTGACATCGGCTGACTTCAATGGCAGCCGTAGCGTGGCTCCAGTTACGAAGCTAAGTTTTACTTTTATTAAACGCAATAGTTACCCGTTGTCGCGTGGTATGACGTCGTTATCTTAACAATATAATTATATTGTTCTGAGCTACATCAGTTCCAATATTGGAGTCTACCAGATAATATTCTTGCCAATATTTCAAGATCCAAGTCAGGAGATTACAACACTGTGTCCTAATAAGCTAATAATTATTGTTTAAATAATCTATGGTATTTACATTTCAAAGTTTGTGTCAAAGTCTAGATTCTTATTTACTCAATGAAGGTGCACAAAATGTGTTGTGATTTTAATTTTAGATAGGCTCCTATTCTTGCAAATGATCGTTATTTCAAATTACATAACATTCATTTTCTAATACAACTTTCCAACTCTAGTTGGATTTCAGAACTGCTCTTTCCTCTTATAATCTGAGGGGGGCGACTAAATGGAATAAAGTCTAATATGTCTATGTGCGGACTATTTCAGCTACTCCTGGATACGACTACGAGCAGCTGACTAAGCTGACTCAGCGTTGAGGTGCTTTGGGGAAGGCCTCTGTCCAGCAGCAGCCGCGGTAGGCTGAGTTTAAAACGAGGGAGCACCGTAGGTAGCGTCGCTCGATAGCACAAATACTCTTATGAGAGACTCTGGTATGTAAAACTAAATTATAAGCATGCACAGGTCTTCTGCAATTACCTGAACCGTGGTAAATGACAAAAGTATCTTCAGGGAGAATAATTTCAAATAAAATGATGATGTATCGATTGAAAGATACTTCTGCGAAACCAAGCAAAATTATAGCAGACGACGCATCTTAGTAGATTGCTGTTCCAGTTGGAACAATTATATTAATCTGTTTAGGCGAACATAGCAGACGGGTGTACTTAAGGTATTCTTTAATACTGTCATGAAACGGCGCAGTTTATCCTATTGTGAAAGCTCATCCGCTGTACTGCGTCACGCGTCTGATTTTCAGAGGGGGGAATGTGACTGTCTGTCACGTACTCCTAATTATTAAGCAAATAACTTAGCCTTGATTCTTATTTCAAATTCATCACACGGTATACGGCCATGTGCAAAACATTAAAACCTCTACTTTATTGCTTGACAAGTTCCCGTAATTAACGATGGAGCGTCCTTTATTCCTTTTGAATTGTAAAAACCATATTGCATCACTTGAAAACCCATAAATTCTTTACTGAATGGGAGACGCACTAGAGATAAAAGCTAGTTGACAGGCCATTCAACAAATTCTAAAGAAAATATAAAAGTAACTGATTTCTAAACGCATTTCTGAATATCGCAACGACATGTGTTTGCAATTGACTCCAACCTTAGGCGCTCGAATGGTTCTTAAAACAATTAAGACATTGGGACAAAAAAAGGATGACCCAAGCGGGATGTATTGAGAGAGGCTGGGGCCGAAAAGCTTGAAGGGAACTCGGGGCAGTTGGTTTGAAAGCGCGGAAGAGTCTGGTCGACCTAAGTCGAGGAGTTGCTCTAAATCGGTTAAAAGTGCTAGGACGTCCTAGGTTCGGTTCGTGAGGTTAGCGTAATCTTGGTACCAAGATCGACATGTCCCAGAGGACTGTCGCAAGATAGCGATTAGTATTTTATAAGTTAAATATAAGTAGTAGTAATAAGTCTAGTTAAAGTGAGTGACGAGATCCGGAAGGCGAGGCTGTGGCGAGACGAAACTGGTAATGTGTGCAGTACTCTGTAAGTTAGTTGGAGACTAATCCTCTTCAATGAACAACGAACACGTGGTAAGTGTTTACTATATACCTGTAATTAACTCCTAGCTTAAGTAGCAGTTGAGCGGGTATCGCAGAGGAGCTAATAATAATTTATTTCAGCAAGACGGAACAGCCGCTTCATCATCACAATGTACTATCTATTATCTCATGTGTTATGTGTCCACCTCCTAATCCGAACCTTGGCGCATATTTGTCATCTACGTTTGGTTATAGGGAGACGGCGAACGCCTTCGCACACTGTACACACATTTCATGCATACGACATGTACACTGTACACCAACACACCCGACTATTGACGAATGTTGACTTGAATCTGACTCATCACAAAAGGAAGGAACCGACATTAACACTAATATTAATATGATTTAGGAAAAACGAAAATTTTATCAGCCTAGGGTAATTTAGGAACAATCACATCTGCATGGTGAATTAAAAGGCGTCTCATTGTGAGGTCTGTGTGGCTGTGAGAACATTATATACAGATTAAGAAATAAAGTAAGAAAGAAAGAAAATATGTTTGCTTGGCACACGCCACAAGTGCTGGAAGTGCCAGGCTAGCCCGTGAAATTCAAATTTATTACGTTTTCTAGCAATTTGCAGGCCAGTGCCAGGCTTCATGTTGATTAAAATATGATTCGCGACCGTAATAAACTATATGGCTTTACTGAGATAGAATCAATACAACCCTCTAAGTTTATTTAATCCCATGTAATGACTGTTTCATAAAAAGTCACTGACACTGACCAACTAATTGCAAAAACCGTAAGAAAATTTGAATTACGCGGGCTACTAAACTATTTTTTTAAACCTAAACTCAAAAAATATTGATAATTATTGTGTGTGTCTTACAGCTGCGCCAAATAGGCCCATTAGTTGATTATGCATAATATACTATAGTTGATTTGTTATAACTTGATACACGTAGTATGCGTTACTAAGCAACAATAGCACACGCCAACAAAGAACACTATAACAAGCGCTTGATACTGCAATCACAAAGAGCTAGCCTAAGCCGGAGCAAGCTGCGTCGGCCATGACAGTAATAATTAAAGGCAGCTCGTGTCTCATACATCGTCTGGGGAGCGACTCACTGTTCCATTCTGCTGGGAATTAGCGGGAAATTGGTAGTAGTTAGCTGAGTAAATTGGTGGTGCAAGCTGCTGGTGGGAGCGATTGTAGGGGTTTGGAGATTCATGAGTTTGAAAATCGTCCTGGTGCTGGATAACTCAGAGGTTTCAGAGTAATGCTGCATCGGATTTTTTTATGATTTGGCGATATATATTCGGTTGGTTACCGGGCCATTAACAAATTCATGAAAAATTTAAGCATTTTCGGTAGCATACATAATTATATAACAGCATACATTATACAAATTATGGTACTTGTAACTTGAATGTGATCTACTGAACATTTCTAAACTTTAAAACATTGCGTACAAAATAAATAAAATGCCTTTATTTTCTTTTTTATATTCAATTTACTTAATAATTCATTGTCTATTATTTACTGCGTAAACCATATAGAGACAATATCATTGCCAACGCTCGATTTTAATTAGATGGCTCTCGATATCCCTTTTCGTTTTTTTGTGGTTAATATTAATTTTAATTAACCCTTTCGTTTCAACGGTTACCGCTTATACCTTAGACCAAACAACAAATAGCATAGTGCGAGATCATTATCTTGGAGAATAGAAAAAGTAAGTGGTTCACCAGTAGCTAATAGAAGGCGGGATTTGCGGCAAATACGGGTAATAATTGCGTCCCGGGTGTGTGCGGATGAAGTTATTATCCTTGTTATAACCTGGTTGCCCGGCTGTCTGATGTGAGAGTAATTGAATGTAGCGTGTGAATGAACCTGTCTCTTGGAATGAAAGGATGAAAATTGGTGCTGTTTTTGAAAAGGTCGACTTGTATGGCTTGTAATTTCAGGTTCACATCACTAGTTTATTTGAGCTCATTTTGTTTGTAAGAATAAGTTCCTGTAAGACTGTCTACAGCAATTATTGAATTGTCCACAGGAATTATAGGGTTCGAAATGAAGATATTCATACTTGTAGAGTGAAGCAATTTTTCTAATGGCAAATCTCATAAAATGCCCATTTTCAGGAGGAATAACTTGATTTTTCGCAGCAGATTACTTTAAAGCGCATTAAAAGTAGGAAGTGCTCCTCGCATTTGCAAAGTCAGAAATTCGAAGTAGTTTCAAAAGTTGATAGCAAAGTAAAACGAAACAAAATTCTTCAAATCGATACGAAAGACTAAAGTCTACTAAAATACAGACAATAACATTTTTCTACGAGACACAATCGCTTAAAAACCTCAAAAGCATAATGTAAACAAAAGAAAATCACAAGAAAAACTCAGATTGCTCTCGGAGCTAAGACTTTTCCAATCCACTCGATCTCTGCAGTCCCAGCGGTCAGATCGCTTCACTGTAAGGTAAAAAGTAACTTTATTTTCATGGAGTTATAAAACTTTTATTGCTTGCCCTTAAACTGAGGTAAATGGGGATTTTTGTGGGGTTCGTCAATAATAGAGTAGTTAAGGGTTTAAGGTCAATCGTGATCTTTGACACAGTTTTACTTTTGCTGCTGGTAGTGGTGAAATTAGATTGTGGATAGAGTATGGAGAAGTTTTGGGATCTAACGCAAAAATAGGGGAAATTGCGTAGTATAATCAGACAATAATGTTCCCAACGCGAAATCGCATGTGCATGGAGCCTTACTCCGAGAGAGTGCAGTCTGTAATCCACCACGTGAGCCCCCACCTTGAATTGGTTGATGGCATATGCCATCAGTTTCCTCATGATACTCTCCACCGTTTTGAGAGTAAATACACAAAGTAAAGCGTAACTACACAAAGAATTTGGTTTGAACCCACGACAATGTGACTCCGAAGTCGGTGCCGTTACTACTTGGTGTCACTGCTCATATTTATGATGGAAAATGATAGCTAAGATGAACAAAATTTTTATTATAGGAATTAAATGAGAACCACTTGTCACCAATGTCTTTGCAAGGTCTCGCTTGATTTCCGATAAAGACTCCAAAACAGATCACTCAGATCTTTATATAGACTTGTATCGCTAAAGTCATAAATATGTTTCATCACGCAAGTGTTCAGTACCACAAACTTGATCGAAAGACAATGTGCAATCGGCTAAAAGGATTTCTATCTGGCAACAAAATGTAGGATATACACACATCGAGTTCTGGCTCTGTTGCTAGGTGAAATGTATTGTAGATAGCTTTGTAAAGAGGATAGTTTCAAGATCATAGTTGAGCGGCAGAATATTCATCAAATTGGTCTAAATAATAACAGCCGCACGGGTCGATCTTTAGATTAAGCTGTGCTTGACTAGGTTGGTCCGTGGAGGGGTAATCACCCATTACTACAACACACCAAACACACCAAGACAACACAACCAAGGTGGTAACTTGGTATTACATACCAAGTTTCCTCCGTGCCTCGGAAAACAAGTTAAGTCGTTGACCCCGACTGCCATTTGTAGATTTTTGACAGTCGTTTCATGTAGTCAGTGGCCCGAAAGTCTGACAACCAGTATTACCAAGGGGAATCATATTAACACATTACTAACTGGGTTGTGGAGATCAGATAGGGACTCGCTCCATATAAAATACTGGAATTCAGTTGCATCCGGTGAGACTGGAAGCCAACTCCCAACTTTGTAGGGAAAAGGCTAGGCAAATGATGATGGTGACAAAGTAACTTGTCTTAAAATTATACAAGATTATACAAGGATAATACATGATCAGAAAAGTATTGAAAAAAATTATAAGAGTGGAAATAGCATTTCATTTAAAGCTTTTTATAATATTAGTATTGAATATGGATAAAGTTCTGAAACCAACTGAACCTCTTTTTAAGTCTACGAAAACGAATAAAGTCTCTTTGTGAAGCGTTCAGTAAATGGATACTTGAACTTAACGTAAAAAGTTACGGTGAATTTAAAAGTCGTTTCAGGTTTTATTTTATAATGTTTCTCCATCTCTCGCCACAGTGTTATTTGAAAGGAATTTTCTCCAGAATCAAAAAGGTATTTAAAAATTATGACAGGTCAAATTAAGATTAATTCTAAAAAAACTTGAAATTCGTGAAAAATCTTTCATCATTTTTAGAGCCTCGAGAAACTAAGAAGCATTTTCAATATGTTCTTGATATGATACAATATTCCACCTCAATTTTAAATATGAGACATTAATAAGAAAATTTGGCATCAGTGTTTGGTTTCAGAACTTGATTAGACAGATAACATCACGCCTGTAATTTCCGATACTTTTGGCAGAGGTGTAGCTTAGAGTAAACATACCGACCTGTCACCAATCAGCCCCATATAATAGGAGCGAGCTTATTTCCAACTACAAATCGTAATTCCCCAGACTGCTATCAAAAAATTAAAACAACAAAAAATTTACCACAATAACAGCCATATACTAAAGCTGATAATAATTTATTATTCTGTGGATGGAATAGTTTATGAGGTATGATGTTTCACGGGTCATTAACGCATATTATTATTAATTTTGCAGTCCGTCCGTCGTATCATAACTCATTATCGATGGCTAGTTACTGATAATAGTAAGATAATGTTCTGTGGTCAAGTAGGCCGTATACAAATTAGATAAAATAGGGTTTAAAGTTCCTTTAAACACGCGAGTGTTAATACTTTCAACCAGACCATGGCCTATTTGCTGGAGAGCGCCTCCTTTATTTTAGAGACACGTATCATCGATATAAAAGAAGAAGACGAGAATATTGCAATGAAGAAGAAGAAGATCATGTGGTTAGTGCTTAACCTGGTGTCAGAGCTTTTTTACCACCCATCATCATGGGCCTCTGACTTGGCTTTACATGCCGTCGAGAAATATATATCTATCAGGCATGCTGGTTTCCTCACAATGTTTTCCTGCACCGAAGCAAGTGATAATAATTTTATACAATAAGAACGCATATGAATCCGAAAAATCAGAGGTGCGTGTCTTGGGTTCGAACTCGAGACCTATGACTTGGCAGTCCGATGGTCACACCACTCGACTATCACTAGACTATCACTTTTAGTAATGTAATTACTGTTTCCAATTCCCATTGTACCTATTTTCCATTTACATCTCACCTCATTTTACACATTACATTCTACATACTCGTATACCAAAGATGTTAACACAATCACCAAACACGTACGGTCAAAATAAAGTGATCCTAGCAGCTGTGAGCCACCCCGTACGGTAAAACGAAGACCGTAAAAATTCAGTGCCAATAAGATCTGATAGCTACACCCATATCTCCATACAAAACCCATAAGACTACAATGAAGCTTTGAAAATCACACTTAGAGCGTAGAATGACCACTAACTTCACAATGTGATGATAGAATAGGAAAATTCAGAAGGTGCATTCCTTTTTATTATTCGATGTTATTATTCGATGTAATAAAAATGAGACAATTCCACTTTTCAAAAAGAAATTGACCGATTTGTTAATTTATAAATGTTATTACTCAATTGACGAATTTTTGACCGATAAGAATTTAAATTGAAAATATGACATCTCTGAATTCCTGACTTAAATGATAAATGTAATGTAATGTAATTTATTTAATTTCTGACGACACAATGTAATGTAATGTCTCTAAAGCGTCATTTGTTTTAATTATCAACATTCCATTTCCCCATGATTTTTTTAAATTTTAATTTGAATTATAATAGGTACTTGTTTTGCACACCTGTTAAGGTAGGATATGGTTCTGAGCTATATTGTTGTGTTTCATCCTTATGTATACCCATATTCAAGCAAAATAAATGATTTGGTTTGATACACAAAATGAGAGGTTAAACACAAACAAATAGTAGTAATCCTAAAGATGGCGGAATTGTATTTTTGTATGCACCCCTATGATATGGGTATCAATTAAAAGGGTTTGCTGAGAAAAATACTCAGACACACCAATATTTAAAAGCTTGTTTGATTTTTTTATTACTTTATGCTAGTCGTCTAAATATTTTGATAGGCTGTTTTTTTATTGATCTTGACCAACCATGGATTAAAGTCCTCAGTAATCAGCCTCCACGAAACTTGGGGTATATTTAATTCCCAGTTTTAATATTAGATCTTGCGATACCTACCGGTATAAAATGAAGTTTATTGTTATTTTATCTAAAAGAAACGAACCTTCTCTTGTCTGCCTATTTATTTTAATACAGCTTACACAATATGACGGTAGCGCGGCAGCGTTCAGTGATCATGTAGGGACGGCCCTAATGTTACGTTATCGATATTCGATAAATCGTATCAACATCGATAAGGACTCGTTGTCGTCAAGTTGTTTACGGAACGATGCGTGTGGAAGTAGGGCAGGGAAACCAGTATTGATATTATGTAAATCGATAGGTAGGACAATGTTGAAAAAACATGGCTTTTATGGTTACCGAACCTATTTGAATTGCAATCCTGATTTGTATGTTACTATAAAGATAACAATTGGAATTGTACAAGAAAAAACCTGTACTTTTTCTTAGCCTTTTCCCAACTACTTTAGGGTCGACTTGACATATAACCGGATGAAACTGAATAGAGTATTTAACATGGAGCGTCTGCCTATCTGACCAACAACCTGGTTTATAAATAACACGATGAGTTTTTTGCACAGAATTCACAGGTTCCAAACTTTGTAAAACTTGACTCGTAGATAGGTATGTCAGGAATATATTTGCAAAACCAGCATTTTTTTATTGAAACACTGTTTTAAGCTTTCACGGTTTACAACTAAACTTATACTGTCACTTACAGCGTCGAAATATCGGGAGCTCAAAATAATGAACAATCACGAAAATATCACGTAGGTAAGTGACAATATAAGTTTATTTTTTTATTGTTTTTCCAATTCCACATTAATTCTCTAAATAAAAAAATAAGACAATATCGACACTACCCCAACCTTAGCGCACGATCGCTTTGATAACGACTCGCCGCGGGCCCAGATGTTCGCACTCAACTCGGATAATTTGTACCGACTGAGCAAACATCGATGTTACGCACAACACTAATTTATTTTACATGTTCCTCTTAATTATTACGTAACTTTACCTTTCGTATTAAGTTTTATTTTGACAAACGTACATGTTTTGCGAAAAATTTCAAGTTGTTGAGTTGAATTTTCTCGCTTCACAGAGAAGTTTACTAATCGTGTCTTGTTTTTACTTATATAAAAAAACAAAGACATAACTTTCAGCGTTTAGTCCGCAGAGTACAGTCATGTTGAATATCTTTTGTTATTCCAAAGTTTTTTTTATCGATATAATGTCAATTATGATCAATATCGATTGTTTTCCGAAACTTTATATTTCGTCCTCCGGTGTACTGGCTATAGTATATTCAGTATTTCCTATCCTGAACTATTAAATGAGCAATATTTGTGATCACGTTCTCGAAAACGGCTCTATCAATTTCGATGAAAGTTGCAATAACCCCTTTATTTAAGGTCGAAAAATCGGTCTAGCTGGGTCTCATATCTGGGAAAATTCTCTTTTTTTTTTCACCCGAGCTGAGCTCGGTCCCCTGCCACTTCTTAAAACGATGATGACACGACTTCTGATGAAGAAGACACAGAACGCGACTTTCCCGCTTTTGACTACGCTTTAAGAGTACCTATCCTCGTAATCGAGAAACAGCACTCAATCTTGAAACAGCACTCAATCTTGAAGCATCACAAAACATGATTGCGCTGCAGCTCGCCATCTTTGTTACGCTGATGCCTGTTCATCTAGTAACAATAGATTTCAGATGCAGTTCGTCACGGGCGACACGCTATGAGGCTTATGTCTACGATATAACTAGTCACAATACGTGGTCACGTCGCATCTCATCACGCTGACGACACAAAGCGTGATTGCGTTTCGACACGCTGCTCGTCACCTACGTCACGCTGCTGGTTCGGGAGCCGGCACTTTCAATATATAAGCTTTAGTTAAGGAAACCAGACACAAAACACAAAACAGATTGGATGTGGTATAATGAAGATTTGAGATTATTACTGGGTTAGCAGTCTTAGAGAGCCTAGAAGTCACAATAAATCCGTAACTTATGGCTAAATTACAGGCTTCCACTCTTTGAGAGGAAGTGAGCAGTACTTTGTATTACATCACGCCTGTAATCCCCGAAGGGTTAGGCAGAGGTGTACTTACTAGTACACCCTCATTTTGCCAGTTATGTTTAAGTCCCATGTAATAAGGGGTGAGCCTATTGTCATCAACCGGGCACAAATCCAGACTCCTTGGCTGCTACTGTGAAATTCCTGATAGAAAAACCCAATATCAATTTGCCCGACCCGGGAATCGAACCCAGGACCTCATGCTCAGCAGCCCGTTTGCGACCACTAGACTAACGAGGCAGTACTTTGTATTACACAAATTAAAAACAAACAAGCTTACGAGTATGAATACAGTGCGCAGTGTACAGTGCGGGTTTCACATTTTATCTCTGAAAAGTTACAACAAACAACATGTCGGTTTCCTCACGAGTCTCATAGTTAAACTAATAAGACCGGTTCTAGTTTAGAAAATTGTTTATCTCATAACTTTTAGTCACTAATTCAACCTGGCGTTCCCTTGGAATATTGCCAATGTCCAATGTTCACGTTGTTTACACTTGTAACTTAGAACGTTGGCAGAACTTGCTATTGTTCAACTTGTAGTTTATATAAGAAGTGTGAAAAAGTCAGTTTAAACTTAATCAGAAATCTTTTGGCATTTTTTGTAGAAATCTAGTTTCGGGTCTATTTTGTACAGAAAAGTACAACACGAACAGGATGCAGTGCAGAAAATCGTATACAAATATTTGGTGATATACCACTTCAAACTCAAACTCAAAGCATTTATTTCAATGAGACCATAAAAGGAACTTTTGAATGTTAGAATAACAAAGAAGGCGAAGCTACAGTCACAGACACAAGGCATAATAACTTGTGAAAGTACTGTAGTTGCCCATTCCAAGGCGTAGATCTCTATGGAGAAGAATGGGCAAGAAACTCCATGGATACTCTTTTCAATCAAATATTTTTACAAGATCTTGGTTACATCATTCATGTGGAGAAAATACATTTATGTGAGAACGATGTATAAAGAAGTGCAAGCTAAGAGCGTCCAGAGTCAAAAGATATAATCAAAAGTTCAAAAATACACCAGTACAAGGCATAATACTTAATTTATGACGCAGGCTTATGAGTTCAAATCCAAAAACTATATAAAAATCGATACGGATCAATACAATGGCCTTATAAACCTAAAATGACCCTCTGACCAAAACCCTTGTAACAGACAGAAGAGAAACTGAGAATATAAAAGATCCGATCTTAATTTGTTCAGCATCCTAAAATAAATAAGTAAGTACGTATAACACAAAACACGTGAGCTCAGTGAGTTAATGAATAATCGTCTAATTTGATACCTACACTTGACGTTAATACAATACTTTTCCTTGCGTGGGCTGCCCACCCTCCACCCACGCTCTATGCGTGTGGGAGGTAGGACTCGCAGGTGATCGCGTGCGAACTGTGACGAGAATAAACCTTATACTCTGTTTCAAAAGTATTTTATGAAAATGTAAACAAGTGGGTGCCCAAGTTGGTCAGTGTTGTTGGTTTTTTTTTGCGTCTGGTATCTATCAGGATGTGCCTGTATTCGTGCCCGGTAGATGGCAATAGGCAACATAACGCGCGAAATGTGGACCGATGTCCCAGGTACACCTCTGCTTAACCCTTCGGGTATTACAAGCGGAAGTTTATGTATGTAAACATATGATCAGGGAACATACCAGTAGATGCCACTTTGTAGTGGAACATTAAATACTTTGTATATAATGTCACTTTAACCTTTTGACCGAGAGAGAGAGAGAGCATTTAACACACACGCGTGACCTTCACGCCAATCCAAAATTTTCACAGGACCTACCATTTTGTCACATATTTGTGTCGTTTAGCTTACGGGCACGCTTGTCACGTATATGTGACTATGGAGGTCAAAAGGTTAAAGATTTTCGGCGAAAATTTTCTATTACCATTTCATTTTTTTATTCAAACAATAATATTAATTATTAATTGTTGAAAAAAGTGGTACCAAATGAAGTTGAAATCACAATATAAATACAGATGAATGAGTAACGAATCCCTTTTAGTGGATGATTTCGTAAAACATCTAACCTGAACTGGGTTTGTTTACGCTGTCGTCAAATAGTTTTGAAACGGACTGCACATTCGTACGATGTAGACCTGTCATTATGTCCTACGCTTTATCTTGATAATGTTTCAGACTGTTGCTAAGGTGTTAGATATTTCCAAACTATCGTTCACACTTTGCTGCAGAGTTATTATGCTTGTTTTTTTTTCTATAACATTCTATAACACTGTCATTTGTAGATCTTTGACAGTCGTCCGAAAGTCTGATAACCAGTCTTACCAAGGGATATTGTTTAACCCAGAACTAACTGGGTTGTGGAGGTCATATAGCCAGTCGCTCCATGTAAAATACTGGTATTCAGCAGCATCCGGTAAGAGTGGAAACCGACCACAATACATTTTAGAAAAGGCTAGGCAGATAATATTCTGTAACATAGCTTCGACGGCAAAAATGAGAACCAAATTAGCATCATAGAACCAGAGGGAATAAACAAAAGAGGAAATGGTTATCAAAGCGTTTCGTGATTCCACAACGACTTTCAACAGCGTAGATGTAAAATTTTCAATGGAACGCCATTTTATTTTTTCCAAAATAATGAAATGACGTTTTTCTTTCGTCGTTCTTCATTGAACAACCAGTCTCATTTATGCTTTAATTAGTTTTCATCTGAAGTTCTCTTCCATATACCTCTATTGAGTTCATATTGAATTAATTAATTTGTATAATATGGTATGTTATCTGAATTGAAAGTTTTACCAAAGTTCAAGAGGTAAAACTGACTGGTCATCTACAATCTGATGTATTTTTTTTTGCAAACGTACCAGTAGTTAATGTCATGCTCTTATTACTGTACTCATGGAAAACAGCTATGTACTATTGTCTGTGCCTGTGTCTACCCTCTAATGTAAAAACCCCTGAATACCGCCTCCACAGTAGTCATGTGCTCCTGGTCAGTATAGAATGCACGTCGAACTAGCGGCACACGCCAATACACAGGGAATTGCTTGTGTTCAGTCTTTGTACCCAGCTTGTTGGTCACTATCGATGGACATAGGTACCGACACAATCTGCTAGAGGGATTTGATATTTTGGTGTAACTAATGTGCTGAGTAGAGCTGCCCATATGAAAAATACATTAAGGCAGGTAGGTATAGCATAAAAGTCACGTCTGTATTCTTCGAAGGTGCGAATTATACAGAAACGGCGTAAGGTGAAGGCACGGCGCAAGCGTAGCGCAGGCATGATGCCGCTTCAAAACGTTTTCATACAAAATGTACGTAGGCGACGTGTCGTGAATTACACTCAAGCGGCGCGGCGCAGGCACGCCGTTCTTTTGTTTCGTTATAAATTCCCTGCGCCCGTGCTGCGCCTTCAGCTTACGCCGTTTGCCTGCTATATAATTCGCGCCGAAGGGTTGAGCAAAGATCTAAATACATATAGATAGGCACCACACCCACAGTTCACAAGTGGAATAGGAGGCGAGCCAATTAACATCAACCGGGCAGAAATACAGGGGGTATAGCGTGGACTCGAAGTAAAACTAGATTACCTTTCCCAATTTTCAAAACATCTCTTATATTTAAACACTGATTAATTAAATTATAATTATTATTTTAATGGGAATTATTAAATCGGACACGTTTTTTCGGAGACGTTTGGCTCCCAAACTGGAACGGGCCGGGGCTGCCTTCAAGCGGCTCTTGCCCAACCTGAGGGGTCCAAATGCCTCCTGCCGTAGGCTCTACGCGGGGGTTGTGCGGTCCATGGCCCTTTACGGGGCCCCGGTGTGGGCGCGTTCAATTAAGCGGCGTGCCGCGCACTACCTGAACGCGCCCCAAAAGGTCGTAGCCGTAAGGCTGAACCGGGGGTACCGCACGATCTCCCGCGAGGCGGCGAGCCTCCTAGCCGGATTGCCGCCATGGGATCTGGAGGCGATAGTCCTCGCGCGCCTGCATGAATGGCGCGCGGGGGCACTACGTCGGGGGGAAACTCCGATGCCGCGGCAAATCACCGCTCAGCGGACAGACCTCCGACGCGATCTCATGGCGACATGGAGACAGCGACTGTCGCAACCCAGTGCAGGGCACGCCACAATAGTGGCGATAAGTCCCCTCTTTGAGGAGTGGCTAGAGAGGCGCCACGGCGCCCTCACCTTCCGCCTGACGCAGGTCCTCACTGGACACGGTTGTTTCGGGAGGTTCCTGCACCTAATCGGGCGGGAGGAAACGCCCGGGTGCTATCATTGCGAGGATCGTCCGGAGGACACGGTGGTGCACACCGTGGAGGTCTGCCCCGCTTGGGCGGAGCTCCGCCGTGTCCTCGTAACGGCGATAGGCGGCGGCGACCTCTCGCGCCCCGCCCTGATTCAGGCCATGGTCCGGAGCGAGAGGGAATGGGAAGCCGTCACCTCCTTCTGCGAAGCAGTCATGCTAGCGAAGGAGGTGGCGGGACGTGAGAGGGAGAGAATCTACGTCCCAGCCGCCGCGGGCGATGCACCGGGCGTCGGGGGCCACGTGGTGGCTCCCGGCCACCGTAGGCGCGGGCCTGTGGACGGTGAGTAATGGGTTAGCTCACCGTCCGTCCGTCTTATGACGACAGGCCGTGTCGACGGCGCGTTCGTGTTCCACGCGCGCCTCAAAGAGATGTCAGCAACCAGGAAGGGGCCCGCAAGGGCCGATGCCTGCCGGGGCTGCGGGACTGTTCGAAAGAGATACCGTGGCCCTGGAACACAAAGGGCAATGAAGGAACATGGATGGGTTTTAGTCAGTAAGAGTCTGACACTCCCTCCCACTCCACCCAGAGCGGGAGAAGTCATTTGATGATTTCCCATCGGTAAAAAAAAAAAAAAAAAAAAAAAAAACCCTTTGTAAGAACAGGAACACCGCAGAATATAATATGACTTAATTGTTCATACTACTTGCAATAATCGAATGTTGAATTGCCATATTTACATTTCAATGTAATGTTCCATGTTCCAATTTTTAATTATGTAAAGAGTTTTCCAAACATACTATTGTTATGTGTGCAATATGTATTAATCATGTGGCAATAACGGCAATATTTGTATTGTGTGAGTCAACGGAATGGTCAATAACTACGTCTAAAGGGGCTGAAAGCAACAAAGGCTCGCTACACCGAATAAAATAAAAAACTAAATTGTTTCGCTTCAGTCTGGCAACATTTTCACATGTTGCAGCAATACTAAACATGGGTAACACTGGGCCACAATAAAAAGGCTGAATATTGTAAAATATTACCCGGTCCTACTTCAAATATTGCGTTGTAGATACGTTGCCCGCGCTGAATGCAAGGTAATTACCGGACTATCCATTTAGTCGCGTACCAACCAGTGCCGCTGCTGTACGTGAAATTAAAATACCTTGTGTGAATAACTTCCTCAAATAACAAAGAAAAATCCTTTGTTTTTGGGCATCAAAATTATACTGCAACCTTGAAAGATAAACATGCGTAAGTATAAGGAAAAAAAAAATTTTTTTTTTTCAATACCTTCTAATGGCGGTTGGCGCCTGTGGTAACACACGTACCATACGCGCTCGGCCAATGAGCATACACCACAGAATGACAACGTAATTAAAGAAATATATTAATCTCTCTCTAACAACAGGAATTCCCTAGATGACCTTTAATTTTCTTTCCCTTTCTTGGCGCGTCTAAGTAGCTATCGAGCTATCGATAGTATTTACGCTGATATCGAGTGCCGTGATGTTCATGTATGACGTGTCTATTTATATTACGTTATTGCTGGCAAACAAAAAAATATGGCACGTTCAGAATCAGTTTGCGTGCGTGTCATGTGAACTGCAAACTAGAAGAACATTTTTAATTATATTTTTTTATGCCCAGAGAATATTATAAATGAATGCGAAGGGGCATAAGCCGCTTCCCGTCGCGTGTTAATTAAGAGTTTTTATTCAACTTTTCAACAAACGTATGAAGTAGCCAGAAACCCTTAAAAGTACGTAGATTTACGGACATAATTCATGCCAATTATTTTTAACCCCTTTTTATGCTACACTTTTATAATAACAATTTTAACAAAATACCCTATCTTTTTTCATCCAATTAAGAATGTATATTTTCCTGTACAATTTCCCGGCTACTATAAAACAATGCAATATTTTGTTACAAAGCTTTCACAAGATGAAGTAAAGTTTATATTCCAGCTACTTTTCAATCCGTCTTTTGTTTTAAAAGGCCAAGTTACAGTACGTTTTTAAGTAAAACCTCTTTGGATTGCCAGGGTCGATACTCGGCACACTAGACTACAAAGAATTATGCTGAATATTACAAGTGATATTATTATACTAGCGGTTATTAAAATTTACATCATTTTCTTTTTAATAATATAGGCCAGTCTATTGCAAATATCCAGACTCTGAGCTCCTACTTTAAAATCCTAGTAGAAGAACTCAGAAGTGTTGGTCGTCCGACGGCAAGATGGGCAGGCGACATTGTTGCCATTGCGGGAATATCCTTGATGAGGCTGGCACAAGAGCGTGGAGCTTAGCATAAGCAAAGAGGGGCCTATACTCAACAGGGGGTGGAGTCGGACTTTGGATGATGTTGAGAAGAACTCAATAACACCTGGCCCAATCTAAGAAAGCAAGACCACCAGACTAACTAATTATTATTATTCATTTATTTCAGATAGCATCATTTTCATCCATAAAGTTGTTAGTAACACAGAAATGCTTATGAGAAACTAATGTTAGTAATGACAGGACATGATACTTCTAAATACAAAAATAAAATAAAATGACAGGACCTATTGGATACTCATGCGCGTGTTTACTTGACTGTGTGTAGTGTTATCCAGCGCTCGAGCATTAGATAAACAGCACAAAAAACACTTTTAAAATTAAAATAAAAAAACCCAATAACATGCTATATAAATTTCTATCATCATCCCTACGACCAAGACTTGGATCTTTCATCTATATCTCCTGCCTACCCACCTATACTACGTAGGTGTACCTATAATATTTAACGGAGCCCACAATCTCTTCATCCCATCTAATAAAAGGAGCTGAACAAACAGACAAACACTATTAACTTACATTTGGACGATTTCGTCTTTATAAGGGACAGAAGCTGAGGCGTGGGCTTTATTAACTTTCATCATTTTTAGGGATCCGCAATTACAACGAAATAAGCTACTTTAAAAAAGGAAATTCATATTTAATTTTAGGTGATAGGGACCAAAATATGTGCAAGAATCTTGCAAGCATAGCATTTTTTTTTTTTTTTGTGTTTCTTTGACATTAATTGATTCGATCTGATATTTATTTATTTCTCATTTTTTTTAAGTCCATCGTTAATCTGCTTTTAAAAGTGACAAAACTGTTTGATTGAACTAATATGGGTCAATGACCTGAAATAAATGAATTTTATTTTATTTATTTATTTTATCACACATTCGTTGAGACGGCCATTTTCAATACAGTTATCAAACTTATTTTCATGTTCATAACATCACGTCTGGTTGTTGCTAGGCAGAGGTTACACACACATTTTGACAGTCATGTATAAGTCCGATATAATTGGCGACTAACGTATTGCCATCAACCGAAATTTCCTAATTCATACCCGAGAACGCTTTGCCTGATCTGAGAATCGCACCTGGAACCTCATACTTAGAAGTTATGCTTGTAACCTAAAGGCCAACGACACAATTATCAGAATTCTGCTGCCCTTACCCAACGAGATAAGTTTTTGTATTTTTTATTTAATAAACAATAAAAAACCAAATATTTCAATCACTGTTTTAAGCTTGCACGGTTTACAACTAAACATATAAAATAACTAGCTGTTCCCCGCGACCTTCGTCCGCGTCAAGTTATTAAAAATACAATTTTCCCCGTTTTTGCAACATTTTTCATTTCTGCTACGCTCCTATTGGTCGTAGCGTGATGATATATAGCCTATAGCCTTCCTCGATAAATGGACTACCCAACACTGAAAGAATCATTCAAATCGGACCAGTAGTTCCAGAGATTAGCGCGTTCAAACAAACAAACAAACACTGCAGCTTTATAATATTAGTATAGATGAACAATCACGGAAGATATCCCGTTAGTGACAGTATAAGTTTATGTATTTCAATTTCGCATTATACCTTGTAGTTGGCTGATAACGATAAAATCACCAAAACTCTGTGTTAGAGCTATTTTCCTCGCTGAAATATTTCAACCGACAAAAGATAACATCTTATATTTATCCACTGTACCGTTTGGCTAAGAAAAACACAGCATCACGATATTACTAGCAAGTTACAAGTTATTGCATTTTGCATGGTAGCTAGTCCAAGAGTTGCCAACTCATTATGACTGCGAGTGCTGAGAAAGAAGAACTTTTTAACAACTTATCCTTCTAAATTAGTTCAGTAGTTCTTGCTTCGCGGTAGTTAAAAAGTTCCTTTTAAAAAGTGTCCTGGTAATACAACGCAATTATGCTTGGAAGAAAATAAGTGAAGAAATTGAGCAGTTTGTTAGGGGTCCCTCTGTCTGGCAGAATCTTGATGGTCCGAAATTTATTTGGCATAACACACTTGGCATAATCTTAAACGTATATTTTTAAGGCATTAAAAATATTTAATACAAGCTGTCGTTTTGCATCCTCGTCAAATTCAAGGAGGTAACTTTGCTAATGATTCTCGAATCAAAACAATATTAAATTTAAAAAGTTTTTTTTTTGTTTACGGTATTCGGTAAGTTCTAACCACCAGTGTCTGATCCTCGCCCTGTAACCGCACTTTCACACACATAAACAAACTCGAACGTTTATTCGATAATCTCTTATTCCCTAAACCACTTTGCCCCGCCTATTCTGTTTTTTTCTGTTTTGAAGGCGATTATTCTGAAATTCTGTGAAATTTATAGAACTAAAAAAGTAGCGTTGATTACTTATTGACCGATCCCGCAAGTTAAATTGATTATTTTATGACAACCTCAGGAGGATTTTAACGAGGATGCAAAACTACTCCTTGTATAAATATTGTTTGGCCGAATGTTTACATATCCGAATTTACAAGAGGCTGCTTAATTATCAAGTTATGGTAGCTTCAAAACCTTTTCCTACGTAGTTTCTAAGTGTCTCTCAATAAAATGACTGATCTTTGCTTTTCATATTGGCACAAAATATAACCACGATAACTAATTTTTACCCGCGGTATCGTAGCTTGGAGTCCAAAATTATCTCGGGATAAAAAGTTTCAACAAAATCCCTTCAGCTGTTTAGACGCAAAAAGGTGACAGACGGACAGAAAACGTCTTGGTAGCCAGTCTGGATGGTGGCAGCGAATCTGACTGATTTATGATGAAGGAAAATCGTACTGAAACCTCATTACCAACACGAGGTGGGTAAGGATGGTGATCTACTGCTTTTTCCTTTACTTCTCCACATGAAAACATGTTTGTATCCTGCAACAACAGACACTAATATTAACCTTTTGACCGCCAGAGCATAAACGCACGCGCGTGCCCTCGACGCCAAGCCGCAATTTCACCTACCATTTTGACACATATTTGTGTCGTTTGGCGTACAGGGCACGCGCTTGCTTGTCACGTATATGTGACAGTGGCGGTCAAAAGGTTAAAGACTAATTAATATACACGTCATTGTGAAGAAAAAAGAAAGTATGAAAAAATACTCATCGTTGGATCAAACATGAATATTACTTTTGAAGTAATTTATTCCTCCCTAACAATTCTTTGTCACTCAACAATCAACTCCCCAAAATTCACGTAGATACATTGTCCCAAATAAAGACTCCATATTTTGAATGTCAAAGCAATTTGTTGGCGGCCATATTTCACTGCCTGGCTTAATAGATGGGGCGCTGACATTCATATACAGTAATGATTGTGACAGTCTATGGGGCAGGTGCTTATTGTTACATTTTTATGGCACATTTTTACTTTATTGGCTGGGAGATAATTTTAACGGTATACAATAAAGGCACGGGAAATATTAAATTGTATATCGTTTTTGATAAAGCAAAGTTGACAATTAAGAGGCGTTGTTTCTGACAAATCACATGAAAGAAAGAAATAAAAAGTATTAATTATTAATTTAGAAGGAATGGAGGGAGGCCTTTGCCCAGCAGTGGGACAATATGGGCTAGCTATAATAATAATAATAGACTCACACAGTAAAAAACAAAAAAAAAATGGTTGAATTAACACTAAACCAAAAATGATATAAAACGTAAACATGAGAAAAAGATAAAACAAATGAAATTGGTCCTGTACGAGGACAAAAGGTCTCAGCGTGGTGCTGCAACATTAAAAAAAAAAGTCACAGCGTTGGTATTCTGGTAGGGCCCAAAGTGGTGCCACGGTCAGATACGAAAATAAATTTATAATGCCATGACGTGTCCGCAAATTTCCTCAATATAAAAAGAGGTGGAAATATTAAGCACGTCTACCTACCAAGGATTTGCACCCTGAACTTCTCTTTAGCAGTTTTGCAGTACAGGCTCGCTCCATTATTTTTTTAGGTAGCGCCACTCACAGTTCGACTCGATAAGGTTGCAATACTGCTCATTTGAGTTCACCACAGAATAGTCCGGACTATTCTATGGTGAACTCAAATGAATTTAAGGTTCCCAGCCAGGATAGGCTCGCCCCGTATTACATGAGACTTAAACATTACTGAAGCAATGGGGCTGTACTCATCATCTGCCTAGCCTTTTCCCAACTAAGTTGGGGTCGGCTTCCAGTCTAACCGGATGCAGCTGAATACCAATATTTTAAATGGAGCGACTGCCTATCTGACCTCCACAACCCAGAAAGTCATGGGTAAAACGATACCCCTTGGTAAGACTGGTTGTCAGACTTTTTGGGCCACTGACTACCTGTAACGACTGCCAAAGATCTACAAATGACAGCCGGAACCAACGGCTTTACGTGCTTTCCGAGGCACGGAGGAAACTCGGTATGTAATGGGTGGTCACCCATCCACAGACCAACCTAGGCAAGCACGGCTTGACCTAAAGATCGACCCGAGTTGCTGTTATTATTTAGCCACGAGCTGAGGCTGTACTATAGATTCATACTCGCCTTATCCTTCGAGGATTTCAGGCGTGATGTTGTTTTTCCACGAAGTCTACATAACCTTTTACAAGTACCTAAATTAACTAACCTATATCAACCTGTAGAGGTTAAACATCTACTGGAAATGGTCTTCCCTGTGGACCAGTTCACCGGTCGCCCGACACGACAGCTGAGTGAAATATTTCCAAAATAACAGCGCTTGGCACACTGATTGATCGATTGGTGTAGGTAAGCTTGCGGTTGGCCAAGACTTAACCTTTTATATGAAACGATAGATTGACGGGCTCAAGCCTCGCTTGTTTCATCGGTGTCTCATTTTGGCGTAAAACATGCGCAGGAATTTTGAGTTTCGCTGGCTACAATGAAGGAACAAAGTCATCATCATTCTCTTGCCCTTGTCCCAATTCATTTGGGGTCGGCGCAGCATGTGTTCTTCTTCCATGCTTCTCTATTACTCGTCATCTCATCAGACACCTCCTTTCGTGCCATATCATTCTTCACACAGTCCATCCATCGTTTCTTTGGTCTTCCTTTACTCGTATACCCATCCACAGTCATAATCAAAACTTTCCTCACGATATTTTCCTCATCCCTCTGCATCATATGCCCATACCACGAAAGTCACCGGCGCCACTTTCACACTTCCTAAATGTGAATATAATAAAGGAAAAAAGTAAATTTGACAAATTATCAAGAAATGCAGGAATCGGGCCTAAGATTTTATCGTATGGACACACTGGTCAGTTACACAATATCTTTCGAAAGCATATCGATTAAAAAGCTCTCTGACGTAGGGCACAGTTAATCACTTAAAGAGGACTGCTGGTCAAAAGAGTATGAGACTGACACAACATATAATTTTTATTATTTCATTTAAACTATTTACAGGCACTTTTGAAATTTCAAGTAGTCAGTTCAGTTCGGGGAAAACCGACCTTAATACTCATATTAATGTTACGGGCAATTTGATAAGTCCGGGCACTATTCATAATGGCCGGTCTGTATTCATAATGCCCGACTCAATTGGGCAATGTGATTAAAACAGCATGATTAATCACTTTTCCCGGCCATTATGAATAATGCCCACCCTATCTTGAGCAAAGTAATAAAATTGGTGAACTATTAGGATATATCACGTTTCTACTAAATATCACTTAATTACAATACAGTTGACGAAGCCCCGCTGCGCGGGGCTCCTATTTCTGTCTGCAGGGTTTAAAGGAACCTAACTAACCGAACCTCGGGGTGAACCTGACGTCGACCGTCTAGGGTTAGGGTTTCTGTCAGCATCTGTGTTTGTTTGGGGGGTTTATGCTTATAGAAAACAAAATTCATTTATTTCCTCTTTTTTTAGAAAAGTCCAGAGCAATTATGCTAAAAATTATGAATTGTTTGTCAAATAATACGTTATTAAATAAAAGTTTATCGGATAATTATTTTGCTAAGTGAAATATTTGGTAAACTTGTTGTTGTAGAATGATGAAATGACAATGTTTTTGCCAATCGTTGCTTGTAAAGTAAAAAAAATTGAATTAATGTTTCGTGAACTGACTGGTCACCAGGGAATTATTCATACTGCCCGGTCCAAGTGATAAATTCAAGCTATCTCAAACACTGACTTATTACATGGACCACGGGCCGTCGGGTATTATTAATAATGGCCGGTCAAAGTGATAAATTAATCACTTTGCCCGACGTTCTTGGGCATTATTAATAATGGCCGGTCCTTATTAATAATGCCCAGTTAATCACGTTGCCCGTAACATAAATATGATTTAGGAAAAAACTAAAAATGGTTAGGCGAAAAATTTATGGTACTATTCTGAAACATATATCTCAACATATAAATGAGTAGGTACGGGCAAGAAACTCCATGAACACAATATATTAACTCGAATAGCTTAAAAAGCTCAATTAAAAACAAATAGTAACAGGAACGTACTCCAAAAACTGGTGTTTGGCTGTAAACACATTCGAGCCCCAATATCGTGTTGGCTGAAAATCCCAGCGATGCATAAATTAAATAGTCGTTACGTATTGCTCACGCACGTGTAATTAACCTATTTACTTGCTCCTGTTCCATTTTCCGGAAAACGAGCATTTGTTAATATTAACTAAATATTTATTCAGATACAAATGTGAGCACATAATAATCATGCCGACATTTTAATTATACAGATAGGAAGGGACACCGACGTAAAAATTTGCTGTTACCTACAAAAGAGCAACCTACATGGTCAAAATGCATGGAACAGCTTTCTTTTTTTTAATTACTGGTCTAAAATTTTGAGGTGGTTCAGAATGATGTACTGATTACGTGGTAACCGTTTGTACGATGTCGGTGTCCCTTCCACCCTGTATAACTTGAAACACTTTTATGACTTGAATGAAATATTTTGGATTGATTTTTCTCAGTTGAATGTTGATACGATCGAATAAATCACAAGCTCTACTCACAAAAAAGTTCTCATCTACTTATTTCTTAAGTACTAATTGAAAGCTTTTTGCAAGTAATTTCATGTTTTTATTTTTATTTTATTCTCCTTTGATCGTCAATAACTTTAATCTTCTTTGATACAAAGCATTTGGTTGCTGGAGTATTAATTTTATTAAATGAGTGATGTATATATTACGGCTAAAAGCCAAAGTAAGGTTACACCTAGTTCTAGCTGGCTAAATAAGGTTACTCCTAGTTCTAGCTGGCTAAATAAGGTTACACCTAGATCTAGCTGGCTAAATATGGTTACACCTAGTTCTAGCTGGCTATACCTAGGTGGCCGTTACTATCCTTTTATTTCTAGGACACACCGACCAAATGGATTAGATTAAGTTAGGTTAGAACTGTGATAAAAGGCGCGGGAGCGGTGCAGTGGCAGCGGCCGGCGAGCGCTACATCCAAATTGGTTGCATTATGACAAACTGTTACCGGCCGCACCTAAGTATAGCCGGCTAGAACTAGGTGTAACCTTACTTCGGCTTTTAGCCTTATCCTATACAGAACGTGTTTTTCGTGTATTTCAGCACTGAAAGTTTACTAACTGAAAGTCTGAAACATCTGTGTTCTGTGATTCCACGACTACTGTAATCTCTAAAAGAAGTTCCAGAAAAAAAATCGAAGCCCCAAACGGCAAATTATTTAATCCAATTCAGACACACCTTTTCCTCCCCAACCAAAAGAAACTAACCAATAAAATATTCCTCATATATATGATTTATTCAAGTGCAGATACGAAGGCCATTCGATTTTATGTTACCTCAATGATTAATGCAGACTTTTTTACCGGCGGGGGATTTGCACCAAGACGGTGGAGTAATAAAATTAATGTTATGTGTGGCCAACCCTTGTGCCGGCGTGGTTTGTGGGTCAGTAAGGTAGTACCACAGTGTAAAGATAACCAGTAAAGCAACTAGGTCCGTTTTGTGAAACACAGCTGTTGAGGTTTTTGTCTTGATACTTGTAATTAGTGTGTTTGACTACTCAACTATTTGTTTAATTGCACTACCATACACCCATAAAATCTAACCAGTTGTGCCGAGGCTCAACTTATTCCCCTGAAGCATGCTTACAATTCCGGTAAACACTTATGTGTGTCATTATCACCCATCTACGGGCGATCTACGACGTAGGTGGTCACCCATCTACGGACCAAGCGGTGCTTGCCTGGGGCAAGCACGGCTTAACCTAAAGATCGACCCGAGCGGCTGTTATTATTTAGCGTGCTCCAACACAACACTATGTAAACACTAATGTGTATGTGTGAGTCACTAAAATATTCTGCCAGATGATCCAGGCTTGGATGCAGGATTCAGCACCACCCCAAATTATGCACATCAGGAAATGCAGGTCGATTCGGACCATTTTGTTCCTAATTGAAATACTGTATGCTTGTACTAGTATGTCTACTGTGGTTGTACTTATACTTAGAGGTAGCTCCCCAGCCGGGAGGCAACGGGTAAATGTACCTTTAGGTACGTGTTTTTGGGTACCTTCGGAATGGTACTTGAATAATTGTTGTGGTTGTGGCTGGCGCCTTTTTACAGGTAGGGTGCCTATCTATTTCTGTTATCAAGCTTTTTTACGTTAATCGGTCATTAATCGGTTGTTAATAAAATGGTCATCTACTATCATGTATTTATAATGTCCAAAAATACATCTTGCATATCATTGACTGAAAAGTTAAGAAAAATGGAAGGTATTTAATACCTCACCGTTTTTTATACCTAATTTATCTATGTTATGAATTTATTTTATTTAATGTTTTTTTTTTAAATGCCATCTCGCAGTTCAACCCAGGAGGTTGTCGACTGTTTAACCGGACTATCCTGTGGGTGTCTTCAGTGTAAGGCCTCCAGCCAGGGTCTTTTTTATGAATGCTTGATATACACTCTATTATAAACATTAAAATTAACAATATTTTGATTTAAAAGAGTGTCCATGGAGTTTCTTGGCTATTTTTCTCCATAGAGATCTACCCTTTGGAATGGACAACTACAGTACTTTCACAAGTTACTATACCTTGTGACTGGGGCTGTACTATTGTAGCTTTGCTTTCTTTGTTTTTCTGACATTCAAAAGTGCCTGTTGTGGTCTAATTGAAATATTTGAGTTTGAATTTAAGCACAATAACTCAACTATTTTACTCCAAACAATATCCCACTGTAGGTACCTACGGATCCACATGTACGGAACGTTTTCGATTGACCATTTCGTTTTATTGCGACATAAAGCCAAAGGAAGTACGGGAGACGTGTGCAAATATTAATCAATCTAGAAGTTAATTAACAGCGATATTTGATTAGGAGGACGGCTCCTGTAATGTTGATTGGACAAATAATGCTCTCAGTACAATCCTAGAACCAAGAATTCGACTACATGTGACATCTACCTGCTAATAAGCGGAGGCCTGTGGCCCAGCAATGAGGACCTTATAGGCTGATTGTGCTAGTCATCATCATCCATCAACACGTTGTCATCATTTACTCCTCGCTCTGCTTATGCTAGCAGTCATCACTTTCCTGCCCTTGTCTGTTATTTGGGGTCGGCGAAACACGTTTTTTTTTCCATTCTCCACTGTCAATCGTCACGCTATCATTTACTTTCTACTTATGCTAGCGGTAAAATTTTAGAATCATATTGCAGGGTAAGATTACTATTAGATTAGTAGTCATTAGATATACCTACCCGGTATACTGTGTGAGTATACAATAATGAGTAAGTTAACAATCTGTTAAAATTATGGTTCAATTTGTGATGTGATCTTATCAAAAATGCCTACTTTTAAAACTTTGAGTTATGTTAAATTGAAAACAAGACTATGAACTTAAATAAATAGAAGTAAAAGATTGTAAAACTGGCTTCTACTGTTGTACAAAGCTAAAGATTATAATGATTATGATGTTTACAAAACTTGTTTTCCAAAACTATAAGGATGTAAAACTTTTTTCGAAAAACACATTTGGGGAAACAACAAGGAAAAGTAACCTCAGATATTAGCGAGAAAAAGACAACTTTACGAGAACAACCTCATTTATTCATAACAATAAAAACATGTAACAATAACGACAGTAACACCCCGTTATTCATCAGGTTCGTCTTACTAGCAGTAGGTCAACAATTCATCAACAGAGCAGGGTTTCAAGCAGCACTCGTCAACAGGTCCCCTCTTGCCACGAACACCTCCCAAAGCCCTCGCACTTTGAGGAGGCATCCACCAGCCTGCATCCCGCTTTGACTCAGAGTCAGCCCCCCAGCACAGCACGGCTAAAGTCCTGGACAGATGTCTTCCACAATAGAAATTGGTGCCCTCTTGAGAAGCAACGCAGGCAGCACAAGCCATGATCAGAGCGAAGACGATGTAGAACTTCATGGTGATTTTTAAGGAGTTTGAGTTTCTGAAGATGTGGTACTATTCAGGTACTGCTGAAGTACTTTTCAGGTACTACTGTCCCAAACTTTGATGTCTGAATGTGCTTTATTCCTGTACTCTTAAGCTTATATACTGGGATGTATCATTAATATTCAAACACTAATGAGAAGATTTTCGTCTCTAATGTATGTAGGTTGTGGAATATTTACCTTGAGTGTCACCTTGATTACACGTCTGGTTGCACCGTATTGGAAGTGGGTGACCGGCGACGGGATGACTAGTATCTACGTTAAATATTATTGATTGGGTCTAGAATGGTCCTCTATGGAACTGTTTAGAAGATTCGAGAAAGTAGTGGAACTTTCTCGAAGGACAATGTTCCACTATGGACCTGTCTAGAACTCTAGAAGATTCGAGAAAGTACTGGAACTTTCTATACCCCTTTTCATACCCTTTTTTTTCGAATGGGAAATCATCACAGCTCTGGGCGGAGTGGAAGGGAGTGTCAGACTTGTGCTGACTAAAACCCGTTCACTTTCCTTCTTAGCCCTTTGTGTTCCAGGGCCGCGGTATCTCTTTCGAACAGTCCCGCCTGGCAGGCATTGCGCCCTTGCGGACCCCTTCCGGTGTGCTGACATCTCTTTGAGGCGTGCGTGGAACACGAACGCGCCGTCGACACGGCTTCTTCATACCCCTAAAGTATCAACAACGTAGGTAGAAAATGTGATAATTTTGTACAGATGTCGGAAACTCAAAGTAAGTATTATGACGTGAGATCCTAGACAAGTATTTCTACAAAGACTGCCAGCAGGATTGACGTAACCTTTTCGGTAGCTAGCTTTCGTCAATTTTTTTTTTCACGAAAAATTTTATAGGTCCTGTAGGGAACAGTGTGAATGCTTTCCACTAATTTCAGAGGCTACAGACGACACAAATCATGAAAGAGATCAAAGAGATGATAACGTGTCAAAAGTAACATAATTCAACTTTCATTTGTAACTGTTATGCTCACCGTGGAGGCGATTTTACAAAAAACTTTAATGAGCCAACTCTTCACACAAGTTCTCGAAGTCTAAAAAAGGAGAAAGTGCAGCTACAACAGTATCACTTTGTCCAGAACATATCTTTATCCTCAGCTTGCAAATTATATAGTCCTCCTGACCGTTTTCGGACACGGCGGCGAATTTTAGCAGAGATTAGCCATCGGCGCGAGAGATATTATAGTGCCCAAGTGTGTGCGCTGGCGCAGGTGCACTCTCTGTTCTTTTACTGTCATACTCCGAAGGCAATCCGACACGAGCGGAGAGAGAACCAATGGCTTACCGTGCTTTTCGAGGCACGGATACAGTCCGGGGGTATCATACCGCCAAATTACAAACACCGAGCTTCTACTGAGAAATTTCTAATGGAAAAAAACCCAATAGCACTTAATGCCCGACCCGAGAATCGACCTCAGGAACCCACGCTCAGTAGCCACGCTTGCGACCTCGTAGTCGTGGTCTCGTGACCAACGGTGCAGTCAAATTCATACTTCAACTATTTACCACTTTTCAGTGTTGTTGAAGAAGAAATACGAAACAACAAGTCTTGAATATTTATTTCTGACTATTTAGACCGAAGTTTTAGGTGACACCACAAAATATTCCACATCCTACACACTTAGGTCTTAACCGAGGACTCATTAGTGTCTGAATATTAATCAGTTGCTTAGTATAAAAGCTCCGCAACCCTTGGAAACTGCACATTCCACCACTATCGTTTGGGCAATCACAACACTCGAAGCAACATCAAAATCATCATGAAGTTATACATGGTTTTCGTTCTGATCTTCGCTTGTTTCTCCTGCTATTATGCTCAAGAAGGTACCAACTTCTACTGTGGAAGGACCTTATCCAAGGCTCTGGCGGTGCTGTGCTGGGGAGCTGAGTCCAAGCGGGATGCTGGCTGGTGGATGCCACAGCATGGGGCCCGCGCGCTTGCTGGCGTGCGCGGCAAACGCGGGCCGGTTGATGAGTGCTGTGAAAAAGCTTGCTCCATTCAGGAATTGATGACTTACTGTTAGACGATGATTGTTAACTGATTGATTTGACCAATGTAAATAAAAACTTGTTTATGAATTAAATATAAAGTATTGTTTTCATCTTAATGATTGTATTTTCATTTAAATATGTATTTCTATTTTAATCCATACTAAAATTATAAGTATGGATGTTGGAAAAACTTTGTCTGTCTGTTACTGCTACTATTTTCTTCGTCTTACAGGTAAACCTAGGTTAGGAGATGTCATGCTCTTTATCAAGGTACTACGTTCCCGTAGGATAATTTATATTTCCGACATCCACGTAGGCGAAACCGCGGACATAATCTGGTAGTTCGGACTCGCACATGAAGGGTTCCGTAACATCGTAGTACCCTTCAATTTTTTATTTATTTTTATTATTTGTTGTTATATCGGGAACACATATTCTGTGAACATTGCAACTGTCTATCTATTACGGAAACTGAGATACAGCCCGCTAATAGACAGATGGAAGGACGGACGGACGGACGGAGAGCAGAGGCTCAGTAATAGGATCCCATCGGTTACCCTTCGGGTACGGAACCCTAAAAACTAACTTAGCTCCATATCCAAGTCACAAATAATTTCAGAGCCGAGGATCAAAAATAGCCTTTTACATTTCTTTACATACTATTTTTAGAACCCAAAGGAGCTCCCCGCACTCGCACTCTACCCACAAAGGACCTGTAACCTACGCATCAATGGTACAGACGTGAAGGGTTCCGCAGAGCCGACCACTGAACCACTGAACCACTGAACCACGCGACGCATTCACACTCCAGCGGATAATTGTGACGTCCCTAGGGGGGCCGCCAATTTAGGCAACATGGTGAATTTTGTGAAATGCCCAAATTTTGCGGTGCTGTTAGAATTATCTGTGGACTTTTGATGGTGTTAGAAATAATTTATTATGACAGCTCATGAAATATGCTACTTTTTTGTTAACAATAGAAATTGGTCGTCTTGTTACTATTTATTCTTCTTCTTTCTTTATCGTGTGGTTAATGCCTAAACTGGTGTCAGAGTTTTTATGCCGCCCATGGCATGGCTCTGACTTGGCTTTACATGGCTTCAAGAAATATCTCTCAGACATTTCTTGAAGCCAGTTTCAGTCTCAGGATGTTTTCCTTCGCCGAAGCAAGAGATACAATACGCACATGAATCCTAAAAATCAGAGGTGCGTGTCTTGGGTTCGAACTCGAGACCTACGATTTGGCAGTAACACCACTAAGCTATCAATGCTTACTATACTGCTAGTTATGTTAAGAAAATAACTTATTGGTAATGTAAACATCTACCAAGAGACAGGTAAAGGAAAAAAGGGAGACCAAGTAAAATGTGGAGAGACATCTTCAACCAGAGAGGTGGACCCGTATGGATGCGGGAGGTGCGGGAAAGAGATGTGTGGAAAGGTTTAGGAGAGGCCTACGCCGCAGAGGCGACTACTACTAATACAAAATAACTTAGTTATAGATAAGTATACAATTATACTTGTAACCAAAAATACCTGTAAGCACAATTAGAAAGAAAATTAATCTTATGTTAAGTTTTGAATGGTAGTAGCAAATAAAAGCTATTTTTATTTTATTTTTATAGTGTAACCATCTCGTGGGGAAAACAGCATGCCCTAGAACAAAAAAGTCGGGTTGGGGTTGGTGTCAGGACACACGGCCGTATGTTGCTTTAACGTGAAACGTCTGTGTCAGCGAGTCACTTGTAGTTTTTTTTTTTTTTTTTTTATTCATTCCGAAAAGTTACAGTTTTATAATCTAACATTACACCTGCCAAACTGCAAAGCAGTTTGTCGGCAGTAGGTTCTCGTGGATTTTGCACGAATCTAAAATAAAAATACACATTAAATTTAACTCTTAGTTACATGCTAAAAACTAAGGCCATGGTTCTGTCGGCAAATACTATCGTATCCCAATACAGAGTATTTGCCCACACAACCACTATGGACACATCGACAGGTAATGTTTCATCAGGACACTTTTTAGGTGATTTTTACTACTGACACGATCGATTATTCCTTCAGGTAAGTCATTAATTAATGTAGGTACAATCCATCGTCTCGTACGTCTACCATAATAGTTATTTACATTTGGCACATGTAGTTTCTTTTTCTTTGCAAGTCGGGTTGGGTAGTTATGTACTTTTTCTTTTTTGTGTTTGTTAAAGACTGAAATGAAACAAGCATGGTGTCGATTTAAAATAAATACAAAACGCTGAATAATACATAAAATATTTATTTCGACTATATTATTTACTGATTTTTACAATAGTATAAAACTAAATTGCTAATTGCAAGCCTTCACAGATAAAATATTCGACAATAATAAACAGTGGCAAAAACGCTTGATGAAATTCATTGTAACCACTTGTGTAGGTCCTCTGGTCCACAATTGTACTCTTTTGTTGTACCTAGATATTTTAATTTAACTGCCCCATGTCCACCAATTCGTATTATAATCTCGAAATTCACTGTAAAATAAAACGCATCCCAATACTCCAAAAAACTCTTTCAAAGGAACTGTAAACCACAATAAAAAAAACTGTTATAAAATCTATAACCCATGTCACGTGTCTCATCCACCATCTTCTTTCATATTCCACTGCCTTCAGCTCGTCGGTCTATCCGTAAATATATCCGTTAAATATTCACTAGCTTGTTCAAAACCTGATTGAAAGTCCCCAACTTTGCCTGAACTTATAAAAAATGCAAGCAACGTCGCGGGACTCAAACTAGTTAACATCCAGTTTTCTCCGCAACAGTGTATGAATATAGGTGTGTTATGACTGGGAATTGAATCTTATAATGTAAATACACAAACGTACAAACGTACTAAAAATGACATTCTAAAATGATTAAGGAAAAATGTATACTGCATGTCGATTATTATTTTCAATCATTTATCAAATAGTTTTCAATAATTACCGCTGACAATGTTTAAAAAAATACTTTTCAAACTCTTACTATTTAAAAAATATTATACCTTTAAGGACTTAGAAGACAAGTCAATAGAATCTGTAATTTGTAAGTTCGATTAAATGACATCGCTTGTTATGAATACATTTGCACGCCATGTTATGGCAAGATTTGCTAAAACTTTGCTGTAACACCTTATATACCATAATTTAGCAAATAAATATTTTGATTCTGATTGATTTTCATTCTAAATACAATTCATCATCATTTGCCTTCACTTTTCCCAAATATGTAGCGGTCGGCTTCCATTCTAACCGGATGTCGCTGAATACCAGTATTTTATATGGAGCGACTGCCTATCTGACATCCACAACCCACTTAGTACTGGGTAATACGATACGCCTTGGTAAGACTGGTTGCCAGACTTTCGGGCCACTGACTACCTGTATCGACTGTCAAAGATCTACAAATGACAGCCGGGACTAATGGCTAACGTGCTTTCCGAGGTATGGATTCTAAATAAAATTCAAGTTGGAAATTATATTGAGTGAGGATCGTGGCAGGTAGTGTTCTGTTGATTCTGCATCCTCCATCGTAAAAAAGCGTGTGTTTATGCGTGTATTTGTAAAGGATCAATAAATTCATCCGTATAGTTTCAGAATGAGATTTCAGTCATCATAATGAAGAAGTTTTTTTATTTTTGAAACTCAGATTTTTTTTCGAGATTCAACAGTCGATATTAGAGTGTTCTAAGTAGTTTCTAGTACGGTACATTGACACCTAAATGGATTACCAATTTGAATAGTAGTCTGTAGTATATTTATACTTACGCACGGCTAAATACAAAATGCTGTCTATAAAATACCATCAAATTAATTAACCAAGCAATAACTCCACAAACATTAATTAAGTCCTCGAACAAACTAAAAGCCTACAGCGCCATTTTAAATCTCTAAGACGTAATGAAGATGGCGAAGCGACAATCTTTCACAATGGTAGGAATTTCCAATAAAGCCCGCTAATGAAATAACCCACAGCATAGAGTAACAAAACTGTACAGAAGCGAAACTTGTGTTTGTACAATTACCGTATGAAAACGTTAATCATACTAAACTTGTTCGTCAAAGTTTTATATTTTTGACGGCGCTATAATATATCAATGACGCCACATTTAATTTTCGATGTTGCCATTTTTTTTTAAACATAACCCCACCCGCGCTAACAGGCGCAGAGGAGAAATGTGGGGTAGGACGAAGTCGTTTGAACAGCAGCGCGCGCGCAGGCGAAGCGACGCGAGGGTGGGAGCGAGAAAAAAACAGACCGTGTCGTCATTATGTATTTATGTTTATTTTGTTTAGCCTGCACACATAGTTATATATTTTTTTGTAGTGTTTATTATTATAATTCTTATAGACAATTGTTTTATATTATAACCCGAGTACTATTTATTTTATTTCCCTATTAATGTTAAAAATATTTATGCTGTCTTGGCTTCCGTACGTGTTCTTTTTTTTTTTTTTCACGGGTGACCACTGAAAACCAGCGCTGTGCTGTGGGCTCCCCATAGTACAGCATCATGCTGAGTGGTAACCTGCTTGTCGCAGTCAGGACGTGCAAGATGTTAACGTATTTCTTTTTTTTGTCCCGTCCTGTTCAAATTATAAATATTTGTTATGCGTTGTACCTACCTATGTTTATTGTATTTTTTTTTGTTATTTTGTATGATGCACGTCATGTCCCTGCGACAAATAAATATTTTTTCTTTCTTTCTTTCTTTCTTTCTTTCACCCTAGGAATTTATCCTGTATCGTGGGTGCGTTTACAAAAATTTATACTTACATACACAAACAGCCAGACCCGGAACAACTACCAGTAGTTATCATACAAATATTTGTTTCATGTGAGGATCGAACCTGCGGCACGCAATGATGGTACGTTTTCATCATTATCTTACATATATACGTACAATATTCCACTATAGATATAGGCATCTCAACCACACGCTATTTAACTCGCTCCAACAAAATCTAACTGCTACCGAAGACCCCACGAAGATGAGGGCATCCTACCTTACGTTTCACTCGATCACCACTCAACAACATGTCTACCCCAACAGTCATATCGGTTTTATAGCTGCATTGTAGTTGTTTGCGCTTTTGCCCGCGGCTTCGCTCGCATTTATTTAGAATTTGACAATCAATTCGGGTTATAATCAGCTTGTAATAATATAATTCAGTCATGATTCGAAAGACACGTGGCGCCGTCTATTATCATAAGAACTATTTTTTTTCCACGGGAACAGTACTTTTTTTCGGGATGAAAGGTACCCTATATCCGTTTCTGTACACTTGACAACACATATGCAAAATTTCAGAATGATCGGTTCAGTGGTTTAGGAGTGAAAAGGTAACAAACAAACTTACTTTCGCATTTATAATATTAATAAGGATAAGGAACGTGTTTGTCACTTCTGTAAACTGTTAGTCTGTGACCACAGCTACACGGCTCACTCTGGATGAATCTGGGGAATACTTTCATAACTATATGCAGACAATCAATGCGGCTTGTGTAAGTTCATTAGTTTTCTGTCGGAAGAATGTTCAGCTCTGATTTTAGTTTGATCTTGGTCGTAGCGTAGCCTCTTGATCAATGTGAGTGATTAAGGTACCATGTTTCAGGTGGTTTTTAATTAAACTTAACTCAAGTATTTTTTTAGGTTTACATAGTTATTAACCGTATATCAACTGTACTAACAATAACACTTATTTCAAGATAAGATAGTTTTATTAGTCCAAAACATTCGTATACATACACACATAGCATGCAAGATATTACATCAAATTATATCACAGTCATGTTTTGCCTGAACTGCGAAGAATATAGATAAAAGAGGTACTTACACTGGACAAGTTCAATTGGAATTGGTTTCATACTTAGCCATTGTTTTCAGAAAAACTGGTAACACCAGATTCAGATTCATTAATTTGCCAGAAATATGGTATTTTACAAATTTTATAATACATACACAATAGTTCTTCATATTCTGCATACTAAATTCGGCATACGAAAGTGACAGTAATAGTAATCTAATTTTTTAATCAATTTAAACAAAATAATTAAATTCAAATGTCAAAACAAAAGTACTAAATCAAGAATTGTCTACATATCAAATAACAAATGTCAAAGAAAAATAATTAAATAACAAATTTTCTCAACCAGGATTGTGAAATGAAAATTTGAAGTCGAGAACTTGTCAAACTCACCCCAAAATACAACATTTTCTTTTAATTTGCGTAGTGAAGGAAATCCGCCGAAATAATGCGTGTTTGACAAGTTTTAAATTCAGACACCAGGTGGTAAATAAGCATGACAAATCACATATCTGATATTTACATTTATTTTACCACATTCATTTTTCTCTAAAACACTATCTAATTGTTTTCCTAGCAATATCATCCCCAAATAATAACCCAGCTAAGCTCGACACAATTGTCCACATAAGTGTGTGTCACACGGCCGAGTACACTGTCGCCCCCAACTTAGATTGAGCGCGATGACTGCACAACTTTGTACAATGAACTTATTCAACCAGAAAGTTGCTGTCATCGTAGTTTTTGTTTAGGTTTGGGTATGTAGGTATTGGTGGAGGAGCTCGTGGCTAAATAGTAACAGCCGCCTGGATCAATCTTTAGGTTAAGCCGCGCTTGCCTAGGTTGGTCTGTTGAAGAGTGACCACCCATTACATACCGAGTTTCCTCCGCTATGTATGCTGTCTTGGCTTCCGTACGTTTTTTCCCGGGTGACCACTGAAAACCAGCGCTGTGCTGTGGGCTCCTAATAGCACAGCATTATGCTGAGTGGTAGCCTGCTTAGTCGTAGTCACGACGTGCAAGATGTTAACGTATTTTTTTCTTTTTTTTTGTCCCGTCCCGTTGAAATTATATATTTGTTATGCGTTGTATGTTTATTGTATTTTTTTGTCATTTTGCACGTCATGTCCCTGCGACAAATAAACATTTTTTCTTTCTTTCTTTCTTTCTCCGCGCCTCGTAAAGCATCGGAATCCGTTGGTCCTGGCTGACATTTTTCTATCTTTGACAGTCGTTACAAGTAGTCAGTGGCTTGAAAGTCTGACAACCAGTCTTACCAAGGGGTATTGTATTAACCAGTACTAACTGTCTTGCGGAGGACTGATAGGCAGTCGCTTCATGTAAAATACTGGTATTCAACGGCTTCTGGTTGGACCAGAAGCTGACCTTAACATAGTTGGGAAAAGGATAGGCAGATGATAATGTACCTATTGGTAAACTGGGGTGTATTGCAATAGTTCTGGTACGTGTACATTTTCGCCGAATGTGCTGCTATCTACCTTTCGCTTGTACGCATAATATAGTTAATTTGTGTGTGAAGTCCTAGTTGGATGTTTCATTGCTGTTTTTATCATCATTTCAGCCGATAGCCGTCCTCTGCTGGACATAAACCTCCCCCAAGTGTCGCCACATTGACCGGTCCCGTGCGTCTCGCATCTTGCAGTTATAAAAGCACTTAATTAATCGTAGTACTGGAGTTTTTCATAAAGCTTTCAGAATTAGCGAGCTGAAGTCAAGCCCAACGACGACGGCTGAGACAAACTGGATGCGTAAGATGGAAAACCAGGTCGTGGCGTAAATTGGGAGTGCTCTATGACCAGCAGTGGGCTAGCCTAGTAATGTGACCGCCCGACTGTCAAGTCATAGGTGTCAAGTTCGAACCCAAGACCTCTGATTTCTCGGATTCATGTGCGAATTGTATCAGCACCTGCACCTGCTTCGGTGAAGGAAATCGTCAAGCATGCCTGAGAGATATACCTCGGCGGCATGTAAAGCCAAGTCTTAGGTCCATGGGCGGCATAAAAACTCTGACACTAGGTCAAACAAACCACACGAGAAAGAAGGAGTGGGTGATTTTGAACCCTATAAAAAACTAAATTAATTATCAAAACCTTACGAATAAGAAGTGTGATTCTCATCAGAATAGTGACTCTCAACCATCTCCGTAGCCACGAGATAAAATACGTATAATTTTACTCACGGAATAATTCGGGATCAGCGAAACGTTTGCAGATGAAAATAGCTGTTTAATTATGTATACGGAATCCATTGGTTCCGCTTCCATTGAAACACGTTTACTGAGGTTTCTGAGGCGTCGTGTAAGAGGTATCATTAACATTTTGAGCTGACGAGGAGAAGATAGGTATCGTATTAACTGGGGTTGGCCCGATCCACATAGCATTCAGATAGATATTAGACATAACATCACGCCTGTAATCCCCGAAGGGTAAGGCAGAGGTGTACCCATTAGTACACCCACATTTCGCCAGTTAAGTTTAAGTCCCATGAAGTAGGCGGCGACCTTATTGCCATCAACCGGGCACAAATCCAGACTCCGTGGTTGCAACTGAAAAATATTTAATGGAAAACCCCATAACAAAACAAAAACACTTTGCCCTATCTGGGCATCAAACCCAAGACCTCATGCTCAGCAGTCGCGCTTGCGACCACTAGACCAACGAGGCAGTCACAATTTATTTACTTATATAAAAGTTAAGGTACAAAGTCATATCAGTTACAAATCCTAAACCTAAACTTACTTATAAAAATCTGCATCAGCATATTAAGCTGGTTTCTGATTCTATAGAAGCCTGCTCACTCTCAAAGTGATACCACCGACGGACAATCGCCTGTAGCCTGTCAAGATTCTAGCATCTCTTTTTTATACTACATGTTTTTGGTCCAGTAGAGCAACTAAATTATGTAATCAATAACCTGCATTAAAAGATCAGTTAAGCAGTTAAAATCTTAATGATCGTTTAAACTTTATCTTGACGAAGTTAATTCCGTAGTTTAAAACCATGCAATTACCTGCACACAAAAAACCGTTATCGCCAATTCCTGCGAACGAGAAATAAAAATAAAACCGTAAATACCTTGCCTACATACCTAGATGTAGGTTCCTACACGTGACGTCATCGCGATACAACGTCATATTCATAAAAGAATATGTCCGTGGCGGGGGACTGAGACTGGGGAAGGATTGAGATAGGTCACACTGAGAGCGGGTAGCGGGGATATTATATCTAAGGTTGATAATGTAATAAGACATTATGCTTTATACGTAGGTAGACAGCAGTCAGATAGATAGTTGATTTATTACAAACCTAATTAAAAATAACATAGCATAACATCACGCCTGTAATCCCCGAAGGGTTAGGTAGAAGTTTACCTAATAGTACACCCACTTGTCGCCAGTTATTTTTAAGTCCCATGCAATAAGGACAAGGCTATTGCCATCAGCCGGGCACAAATCGAGAAATTCCTGATGGAAAAACCCAATAACAAATTGCAATCAAAAATCAATCGAACCCAGGACCTGGTGTTTAGAGTCACTATTAAAAAATCAAAGCGACTAGCGATTTCGCGGCTCCACGTCTTTGATCCCTAACACGGATTCAAAACTGTGCAATTTCTATAGATGCTGCATTGATTGGCAAAGAGGTTGGTCAGTCAGTCACTGGTACTTATTAAGCTTCTCAAAAGTGACTTAATCACAGATCGATGATCCTACATTATCTAAAGGCGACTATCCTTATCCTTACTAATATTATAAATGCAAAGCAAGTTTTTTTTTTGTTTGTTACCTTTTCACGCCTAAACCACTAAACCGATCATCCTGAAATTTTGCATATACGTTGTCAGGTGTACATAAACGGACATAGAGTACCTTTCATCCCGAAAAAAAGTACTGCTCCCGAGGAAAACAACAATAACGTTCTTATGATAATAGAGGGCGCCACGTGTCTTTCAAATCTTTTTGAATTGTATTATTTCAAGCAGAGTACAACCTGAATTGACTGTTAAATTCTAAATTAACGCGAGCGAAGCAGCGGGCAAAAGCTAGTTACCAATAAAACTGAACGCAGTCAAGACCTGTTAGTGTCAATATTCCGAACAGCTCTTGAAGCTTCTAGTTTAGACGTTAATCTTGAGACCTGAATCTTTTTTTTACACGAAATAAGCTTACAGTTGGCCGCAACTCGTCTGATGTAAAGCGATATTACCCGCTCCCGCTCCCGCTCACACTCACACCCGTCTCTAGAACACGACCTACCGTACTACGCAGCTACAATGTACAGTCGCGCAAAAAACATCCTATGAGATTAGTTACGTCGCGAGTACACATGTACTTACGCGACGTAACGTCGGGAACAGACGTGTTTACACTGAAATGTGCTTGTTCTACTTTTCTTTTAGATGTTACCTCTTAGAAAATGTTTTCAGTATTACATTTATCGTTTTACTCGTGACAAATTGTTATAAGGTGTACCAAACACTAGTTTACAGTGTTTTTATGTGTTTGCATAGAAGATTTAATGCTTAATAAGATTATGAATTCAAAAAAAAATTAGGATGTCCAGTTTTCAAATATTCACATTTGTTTTTTTTTTTTAATTTTAACATATCCATGCATTGAAAGTATTAGAAATTGCAAAGTTTACACTGATTTTAATTCTGATTTGTGTCAGTGTCCTTTTAAGTGCACAAACAGTAATCTGCTAACATATTCTTATCCCAGATCCCAGGTACTGTTCCTCAAAACCCTTCAAATTTTGGTGAAAACGAACAACATGTTCATGAAAATGATTTATAAAAGACACGCTAACACGCATCCGTTTGCCATCCTTCAATTCAGATCCTTCGAAATCACACTGCATACGTACCACTTCACCATATTAAGACAACACTTCTTGTGGGTAGTGTAAATATACTGGACATGTTAAAAATATTTGACATTAATTTTATTAGAAGGTAAAGGAAAAGTGTTCTTGGGTTTTTTCTCAGTAGCCCGAAGTTTGGGTTTGGCCCGGCTGATGGCAATAGGCTCAATGTGGGTTTATTATAGATAGATAGATCTTTGTTTAACCCTTCGAGGATAGCAGGCGTGAATGTAATGTAACAACATAACATCAGTAGTAACATCATCATCTGCCAGCTTTTTCTCAACTATACTGGGTTGGCTTCCAGTCTAACCGTATGCCGCTGAATACCAGTATTTTAAATGGAGCGACTGCCTATCTGTCCTCTACAACCCAGATAGTACTAGGTAATACGATACCCCTTGATAAGACTTGTTGTCAGACTGAGCCACTGACTATCTGTAACGACGGTCAAAGATCTACAAGTGACACCCGGGACCAACAGCTTAGTGTGCTTTCCGAGGCACGGTGGAAACTTGATATGTAATGGGTGGTCACACATCCAAGGACCAACCTAGGCAAGTGCGGCTAAACCTCAAGATCGAACCGAGCGGCTGCTACTTTTAAACCAGGAGCTCCTAAAAAAATCTCATTCAAAAACTCTTAAAGGCTAAATTTCGAACCCTAATAACAGAAGACTTTCACTTCAAAAGTTCACACAAAAAACATTAAACTAAGTAGGTGCGAGTATCTCCGGTAACAAAACACATTCTAAACGATATATGTCACACGTATTATGGAGACACGTGCCAAGTTTAAGATTACTTACACACGTCTGACTTATGAAGACACGTCGAAGAAATGCGATGAAAAATTGTTCAAAGCGATATTGGTCGTGCATGTCTATCTGTACACACATAGATATATCTATCTGTAAGTCATGTTATGTATGTTTGAAACTGTCTGCCTCTTTAGTCTAGTGGTTGCAAGTGCGACTACTGAGCATGAGGTCTTGAGTTCGATTCCCAAGTCGGGTAAAGTGTTATTGGGTTTTTATATCAGGAATTTCTCAGGCACAGCCTCGGAGTCTAGATTTGTGTTCGGTTGATGGCAATAGGGTCACCCCCTATTACTTGAGACTTAAACGTACTACTAGGTACTTCTCTGCCTAACCCTTCGGGGTTTACAGGCATTTGTGATATTTGGAGTGGATTTACTTTTTTAAAATACTCCTGAAAAAAAGTGAAGTTTCAAAAACTGCTTTAACTGGCGGCATTTAGGTATGCTTCCCCTCTCGAAACAAATAAAGGCGTTTCAACAAGCCATGTTCACAACTCGCCCCCAGCAAATAAAATACAATTGAAACAATAGAATTCTGCTAACTATTCAGAAACCGCTTGAACATAATTACGCGACTAGATTAAAATCTGGATAACATTTTAATGAGCAAACAAGAAGCTGTGAGCTGCAGATTCCAACGCATACGCCTTTTACTTTTATTGCGAAAACCATTATTTTCTCTCTCCTATTTTCCGGTAGAACTAATACTCATTTATTTTTGTTACAAAGCTCAAAGCGATTGCATAGTGGTTAGAAAAACGGATCGTTAAAAGCAACTTAATTGAAATCTAACGACCCGTTTATGAATCTATTCCTCAACCACTTATAGTACAATATAATATGGTAATTCAAGTTTCCGAATAGGATCACAATACGCTATGTTTGTATTAAGATATGTATGGATAAGTATACAGGGTGTAAAAAGACCCTTAACGAAGCCGAAAGGCACTTGTTCTCCCCGTCATTGCGATCATTTTTTTGTTCTAGACCATACCTGGGAACCTTATAATTACGGAGATATTGGAGGTCAAAGTTCCAATTTTTCACAATGTTTTTTTTAAATACCTCTTTAAAAGGTTTTAATTTTACTTAAAATTAACTCCATGACCCGTTTACTATTCAAAGCATCCATCAGCACTAAGTTTTGAGTGCGTTACATTGAGTTTTACCGTAAAACGTGATTTTTCACCAAAAAAATCATTTCCCAGCAATAATTTTTGCGTAGAGTTACTTAGTCTGATGTACAAAATCCATGGTTGACGGCTTCGTGAAGGGGCTGTTTACACCTTGTATATGTAGATTTGTTACGACAATATGCCTTGGAGAACGAGGCATTATAAATCATACCGGGTTTCGATATTGCCAAATACCGCAATGAGCCTGCTATGATACAGTATTCTATCAAAGGTATAAGCAAAATCATTATTAAACTTTAATAACATCGACTGCCTCGTGGGTCTAGTGGTCGCAAGCGCGACTGCTGAGCATGAGGGTTCAATTCCCGGGTCGGGCAAAGTGTTATGGGGGTTTTCCATCAGGTATTTCATTATTATCAATCAAATTAACAATAATCATTAACAATAAATAAATAATTCGATCAAATCAATAATAACAATTTAAAATATGAATAATCAATAATTAATTCTATCGAATTACTACTAACAATAATCATTTAATAAAATTATTGATTATTGTTATTTTAAAAGTTATTATTGATTTGATTGAATTATTTATTTATTGCTGATGGTAATTGTTAACTAGTGTTTATTTTTATTAATTGTTATTGTTATTTGTATGGAATTAAATAAAGCTTATTCATACATTCATTTCATTATTAAGTCGTAGCCCATTCATTCATTTCATTTCATTATTACGTCGTAGCCACGGAGTCTGGATTAGTGCCCAGTTGATGGCAATAGGCTCATCCCCATTACATAGGACTTCAACATAACTGGCGAATTTGTACTAATAAAGTGCACCTCCGCCTATCCCTTTGGGGATTACGAGGCGTGATGTTGTGTAATGTTTAATAAAATCGATTAATTAGAACCTCACTTAGACCAGAGAAAACCTCAATTTAAAAAATGAAAATAGCGTGACGAAATCAAGAAGAAAAACGTCGAAAACATGATGTGACCATAACACATCATACCACCTCGCGTGGTGGATTATATCCCACTGGAATCCCACGAATCCCACAGCTATGAAACCTGTGTCTGAGCCCACTGTTCAGACAAAGGTGTCCTCGTTAATTTTGATTATCTATAAATCTATACAAATAAATAAATTGGAAATATCTGTTTGTAATTTCAAAATAACAGCTTTTTACTGAATGCTCATGAAAGTATATACGGTACTTACAACAAAAAAAAAAGTTGTATGTTGTATTTCCTTTGTTCCGGCTAATTTCCAAAACGGCTTTACCGATTTTGACGGGAGTTTTACTGGCAGATATTTGATGTTATAAGGAGTATAATTTCACACGCACGAAGGTCGCGGGACACATCTAGTACTAAATAAGACCTAAACAAAAACGTATTTCCTGAAACTAAATATTGTACCTTACAGGCATACCTTAAAGGCATTTTACAGCGATCCTTTATAATATTCATAAGAACTAATAATACACCTGTGACAAACAAAAAATGAATTTGAATTTGAAACTTGACCAAGATTTTCAAGGAGCTTATCATTGAACAAATGAAAACGATAAGCCTTCAAAGAAAGATCAGATCAATAAATATAACCGAATGAATCGGATGAATAAATCAAGCGAAGTGTCACTTTGACCGGATATCAGTGTGGGTGTCAAATCGGCCATCTTACCCGGATTGTAAGTTCGGTAATCGGATAACGGCTATGTAATCTTATTGGATCGGCTTTGACTGGCCGGTAGACTTTCGATGGCCGATTTTGATTGGGCGGAAGTTTGATTTGTTAAGAACTTTTTATAAGAAATTGGAATATGTATTATGAGGTTTGTAAGATGATGCTTTCGAGTTTGTATTATTGAGATTTGAATTGAGTGTTGGGATACCAATTTTGCAGTCTAACTTTTCATTAGGATTTTATTAGTTAATCTTTTACAAGGCTCCCAGCGGGACACCTGCTGCCATGGCCCACCTGGAAGACCCTAAACCGATTGCGAAGCCAAGTGGGCTTACTTGCGCTGCAGATACAACTTGGTCTGGTGGGGGTATTCCGATGAAGCCGTGTGTGACTGCGGTGCCTCAACGCAAAACTATTGCTCACTTCTTGTCCTGCACTATGTGCGGTTCCACCTCCACTTTGACACTTGTCCGAGGCCACCACCAACGCCGTCGAAGATGCAGAGTTCTGGTAAAAACTAATTTGATTACAAAAAAGGGAAACATCGACACGACGAAGAAGAAGAAGGCAGTCATAAAAAATAAGTATAACCACCTTCTTTGTATAAAACCCAGCAGCTGTACCTTTTATTTCGTTTATTTCTTAATAAAGCAGATATTTAAATAACTTCCAATTCCGCCTGCTCCATACCTACAGCACGTAGTATGAGAGAAATTGCAAAAATGATATCATGCGAATATAATATTTCGTGAATATTCATTTTGATCAAAATGTTGGTTCGACTGAAAGTATGGATAGGAAAAAAGTGCTAAGATTTGTTGTCTTTAATATCAATTAATTACGAGTGACGTAGCCCCGGCCTATAATACGATTACTAATCTCTTTTGGAGAGTATTATGAGAGGAACTTAGGGACTGAATCAGGTAAATACTCAGATATCTGATTTAATTCCATCCTCATTCTCCTGCCCTTCACCCAATTTATTTGTGGTCGGCGCAGCGTGTCTTCTTCTTCGATGCTTCTCTATTACTCGTCATCTCATCAGACACCTCCTTTGTTGCCATATCATCCTTCACACAGTCCATACTTCGTTTATTTGGTCCTCCTCTACTCTTATATATACTCAAAACTTTCCTTACGACATTTTCCTCACACCTCCGCATCACATGTCTATCACTTCAACCTCTTATTCTTATTCTCATTTCTTATTTTATCCATTCACGTAACACCACACATCCTCCTTAGCATTCTCATCTCAGCCACATGCAAATGCCTTTCATTCATCTGATTTAATTTAATCCCTCATGAAAATCTATTGTAAACAGTCGTATCATTACTATCAACATCTGACTAGGCTTTCCCCAGCAGTGTTTGGATCGGCTTCCAGCCTCACCGAATGCTGCTCAATAGACTTCCACAACCCTGATGCTGGATAACACGATACCTCAGACTTCTGTCTACCCGCAACGACTGTCAAAGATTACATCATCACGACGAAGCATGCTAAACGATATGTCTGTAGTACCCACCTTACTCGGAAAGTTTTCCAAGCGTTCTGAAACCTAAAAATTGTCCCATTTTAAAACTGCAGGAATATTTGCAGCTACTTAAGATATTAATCAAGCAAATAAATCCTTCAGCAGACGATAATAATCTTAGAATAAGTGCCGCAAGCTAGGCGAAGTTATTACTTCAGGTGAATTATGAAAAGGAATGACCAGCTATTTGCGAACACATTTTTCTATCTTTTTTTTTTAATCCAGGAGTAAGACTTTTCTATGAAACGTTCAGAAACCCTCATAATTCATTTGACTGGAAATTGTATTTTCTCATGTGATTTATTGGGAGCTGTGGTAACTCAATGGTTACGGCCTAGACTTGCGTGTTCGAGGGTTTAAATCCAGGTAGATAGATAACTTTGTATAATGTAATTTCATCACCACTGTCATCAAAGTGGAAAAGAAACAGGTTTCAAAGTTTTGAGTATGATTGTGAGTCAGTGGATGGCTCTAAAATAGGAAATAATCAAAGAAATAATAGATAAATTATTATCTGAAATGATAAATAGCTAAAGGGGATTGAGGTCGTCGCTGAAGATCGTACAGTGAACACGGAAATATTAAGAAACAGAAGAAGAAGACGATGCTGTGCCTACGCAGAATAATATTAACCGTTAGTATTATTAGTATTTTCAAAAAAAGTTATACGACTATTTATAACAAAATCTAGCTATACATATTTACGCCTCTCGAAACCGGTCAGACAATAAAAAAATATTTGCTCTAAAATTGTTCACATACAGCGAGAAATTAATAAAAAAGTTGCTCCGCAAACACCGCCACAGACTATGCAAAGAACGCCACGTGCCGACGACACGAGCCTCGCGCCGCGCGCCGCCTCCAGCCGGCGAGCTACTCTGTGAAACTGGTAGGTAATTTATATCTGTATGTTCGTCACAGCTACGCAATTTGGAGTTTTATAATAGAACCTTATAAGTATTCTAAAGTGTGAGAGTTATTTAGATTTAGTCGAAAGAAACATTCTCAAAAAAAAACATTGTGTTCTTTTTTGCAGAATAGGTACAGGATACCCAAATGCATAAAGGAAATCGGTAATTAACCTTTTCAATATTTCAAAAGCAAATATAACGTACTATATTGGATGTAACAGCACGAGCATAAGGATCGCGTAAATACAAAGGCGGCTGCAGTACAAACTTCTGCGTCGCAGCTGGGTTGGGACGCACTATTACTGCTTAAGCCAATGCAGCACAGAATATGGATGGGTGTCTGTGTTGCGGCCGCCTTTGTATTTACGCATTAGGATCAGCAATAATTTTAGAACGAAGAATAGTGACTAATTCAATTCCAATTAGAGTAAAGAAAATCACCCTAAAATAATTTTCAAGAAAAACACATCATCAGAACAACTTAAGGTCGAAAAGATGAAGTCGTTCTCCCGACTTTTAATAGACTTTTTTTCTAACGGTACTGTAATAACCCAGTACCGTGGTCGCAATGCTAAGAATTCGGTACCACCCGACACGTGCAAGGGTACACGAGCACCTAAGGGTGCCGAGAGCGTGGAGTAAGAAGTACCGGCTCGTCTTTATGAGGTTTGAAATTGAATTGAATTGTCACTCTCATTTTATTTGCATTGCAATACATAACTAGAGTGACTATACATACATACATACATTTCTGTCATACGTTAGGGTGAAAACAAGTGTGATGACGGCGGCGGCGACGCGACGTGACGCGAAGGTGTGGTGGGAGCGAGACAAAAAAACACGCCATGATTTCACTTTGTATTTATGTTTATGTAACATATATTCAATATGTTACTGCTAAAAGCCAAAGTATGGTTACACCTAGTTCTAACCGGCTAAGTAAGGTTACACCTAGTTCTAGCCGGCTATACCTAGGTGCAGCCGGTAACTATCCTTTTTTATGCTAGGACATACCGAACAGATGGTAAAAATGGTAAGGTTAGGTTAGAACTGTGACCAAACGCGCGCGAGCCGAGCGAGCGCTACATCCAAATTGGTTGCATTGTAAAAAATGTTACCAGCCGCACCTAGGTATAGCCGGCTAGAACTAGATGTAACCTTACTTCGGCTTTGAGCCGTAACATATGCAATGCACAACCATGTCTACAAGTTGAACAATACTAGTGATTTTTTCAGGCGACAATATGGCGAAAAATGTGATTTGATTCTTTTCTGAGGTACGATATAAGTAGTTGCAAAAACAATGAGGATGCACAAAGGGTTAGCACGTAGATATTCAGTACATCATTCTAACCCCCACATAGAAATTTTTCATCGGTAATTTTTTTTCATTTGCTATTTCCTACGTAAGTGCAATACCTCCACGGTCAGAATGTATGGAACATCTGATTTTATTTTTAAATTACCGATAAAAAACGTTGTTAGGGGTCACAATAATGTACAGAATACGTGGTATCCGTTTGTCCATCTGTGTCCCTTCCAGCCTGTATAAGTGATAGTAGTTACAGTAAAAAATGTCGCCACTAGTAAAATAAAAAGACAACCATGATAAATACATCAACGCAGTCAGTTGAAACTCATAAAATCTTCAAAGTACCCAATGAACAAAGAAAAAGCGTCTCGTAAAACTCTTGAAGCAAGTTTTTCCTCTTAAAAATTACTTTTCGAATATAATTTTTACTGAAACGAGAAGTCAAACGCGTTTTAAAAAGCATCGCAATTGTATTCAATGGAGTTTAAACTTTATGTTCTGGATAGAGAAATCTGTGGAGTCGGTTTTATAGACTTTTGTACTCTAGTTTTTACCTATTTACTAAGCGGCAACCTTACCTTAGGCTACCAACTTACCTTACCTTAGTTAACCTTACTTTACCTTAGATAGTCAGCCCTGTAAACAACCTTATTATATTGGTAAGTTAGTGACTTTAGAATGAAGTTTTCTTCTAACTCATGTCGACAAGAGTGAAGTAGAAAAACATAATAAATAGCAGTTAGTTTAGAATTCCGTCGAAAAACTATTCAATATCGACTCTATAAAATAATATGGGATGAAAAGTTCAATTTAAATATATTGAATCGGAAGAGACACTAAACAAAAATAGATAAATTACTCAAAGTCAACTAAAAACCTAGTTTGCTTTTCTCCATATTAAGCGTCATCAATATTTTTTCCGAGTCTTTTATCAGCCTCTCCATCCCTCTTTTCTTCGATACTTCAAGTTAGTAAAAAAGTAAACTTGGCTGTGGGTGATTTTTTGTTCATTTTGCGGAGAGCCGGCGGCACTAGATATGTACTTAGATATCGCTGAATACCGGCTCGTGATCTTTCACCGTGTCATTTATATTCTTCAGATCGTAAGATCGTAAGATTATTTCTAGTGATGAAAAAACATTTTCCGACTCTTCAATTCCTCCATCATGATCTGCATCACGATTGTAACAGAACTTCATCGCAGAACTCGATTCGAGTCGAAATATACGTTCTTTATCGATGCGAATCATTTTTAAAAGCTAGAACTCTTTAGTTTCTCGTGAATTTGTATCAGAACTCCAATACAGAACTCGATTCGAGTCCAGAAGTCACGGTCCTGTGCCGGCAGATCATGATATACTGTTGGAAAAGTCGAAAAGTACCTTTATGATCGATTCAAATCATTCGTAAAAGCTAGAACTCATTCGTTTCTTAGGATTTTGTATTAGAACTTCAACTCAGAACTCGAATCGAGTCGAGAACTCACGGTCCTGTGCTGGCAGATCATGATATACTGTTGGAAAAGTCGAAAAATACCTTTTTGATCGATTCAAATCATTCTCAAAAGCTAGAACTCTTTTGTTTCTTATGAATTTGTACCAGAACTCCAACAGAAAACTCGATTCGAGTCCAGAACTCACGTTCCAGTGCTGGCAGATCATGATATACTGCTGGAAAAGTCGAAAAATACCTTTATAATCGATTCAAATCATTCGTAAAAGCTAGAACTCATTCGTTTCTTAGGATTTTGTATTAGAACTTCAACTCAGAACTCGAATCGAGTCGAGAACTCACGGTCCTGTGCTGGCAGATCATGATATACTGTTGGAAAAGTCGAAAAATACCTTTTTGATCGATTCAAATCATTCTCAAAAGCTAGAACTCTTTTGTTTCTTATGAATTTGTACCAGAACTCCAACAGAAAACTCGATTCGAGTCCAGAACTCACGTTCCAGTGCAGGCAGATCATGATATACTGCTGGAAAAGTCGAAAAATACCTTTATAATCGATTCAAATCATTCGTAAAAGCTAGAACTCATTCGTTTCTTAGGATTTTGTATTAGAACTTCAACTCAGAACTCGAATCGAGTCGAGAACTCACGGTCCTGTGCTGGCAGATCATGATATACTGTTGGAAAAGTCGAAAAATACCTTTTTGATCGATTCAAATCATTCTCAAAAGCTAGAACTCTTTTCTTTCTTATGAATTTGTACCAGAACTCCAACAGAAAACTCGATTCGAGTCCAGAACTCACGTTCCAGTGCTGGCAGATCATGATATACTGCTGGAAAAGTCGAAAAATACCTTTTTGATCGATTCAAATCATTCTCAAAAGCTAGAACTCGTTTGTTTCTTATGAATTTGTACCAGAACTCCAACAGAAAACTCGATTCGAGTCCAGAACTCACGTTCCAGTGCTGGCAGATCATGGTAGATGGTTTAAAAGTCGAAAGATGCATTTTTCATCCATTCAAATAATTGCTAAAGGCTAGAACTCTTTCGTTTCTTATGAATTTGTATCAGAACTCAACAGAGAACGCGATTCGGGTCCAGAACTCACGTTCCAGTGCTGGCAGATCATGATAGACCGTTGGAAAAGTCGAAAAATACCTTTATCATCGATTCAAATCATTCGTAAAAGCTAGAACTCTTTTGTTTCTTATGGATTTGTACCAGAACTCCAACACAGAACTCGATTCGAGTCGAGAACTCCCGTTCCAGTGCTGGCAGATCATGATAGACCGTTGGAAAAGTCGAAAAATACCTTTTTGATCGATTCAAATCATTCGTAAAAGCTAGAACTCATTCGTTTCTTCAGATTTTGTACCAGAACTCCAACACAGAACTCGATTCGAGTCGAGAACTCCCGTTCCAGTGCTGGCAGATCATGATAGACCGTTGGAAAAGTCGAAAAATACCTTTTTGATCGATTCAAATCATTCGTAAAAGCTAGAACTCATTCGTTTCTTCAGATTTTGTACCAGAACTCCAACACAGAACTCGATTCGAGTCGTGAACTCCCGTTCCAGTGCTGGCAGATCATGATAGACCGTTGGAAAAGTTGAAAAATACCTTTTTGATCGATTCAAATCATTCTCAAAAGCTAGAACTCGTTTGTTTCTTACGAATTTGTACCAGAACTTCAACTCAGAACTCGAATCGAGTCGAGAACTCACGGTCCTGTGCTGGCAGATCATGATATACTGTTGGAAAAGTCGAAAAATACCTTTTTGATCGATTCAAATCATTCTCAAAAGCTAGAACTCTTTTGTTTCTTATGAATTTGTACCAGAACTCCAACAGAAAACTCGATTCGAGTCCAGAACTCACGTTCCAGTGCTGGCAGATCATGATATACTGCTGGAAAAGTCGAAAAATACCTTTTTGATCGATTCAAATCATTCTCAAAAGCTAGAACTCGTTTGTTTCTTATGAATTTGTACCAGAACTCCAACAGAAAACTCGATTCGAGTCCAGAACTCACGTTCCAGTGCTGGCAGATCATGGTAGATGGTTTAAAAGTCGAAAGATGCATTTTTCATCCATTCAAATAATTGCTAAAGGCTAGAACTCTTTCGTTTCTTATGAATTTGTATCAGAACTCAACAGAGAACGCGATTCGGGTCCAGAACTCACGTTCCAGTGCTGGCAGATCATGATAGACCGTTGGAAAAGTCGAAAAATACCTTTATCATCGATTCAAATCATTCGTAAAAGCTAGAACTCTTTTGTTTCTTATGGATTTGTACCAGAACTCCAACACAGAACTCGATTCGAGTCGAGAACTCCCGTTCCAGTGCTGGCAGATCATGATAGACCGTTGGAAAAGTCGAAAAATACCTTTTTGATCGATTCAAATCATTCGTAAAAGCTAGAACTCATTCGTTTCTTCAGATTTTGTACCAGAACTCCAACACAGAACTCGATTCGAGTCGAGAACTCCCGTTCCAGTGCTGGCAGATCATGATAGACCGTTGGAAAAGTCGAAAAATACCTTTTTGATCGATTCAAATCATTCGTAAAAGCTAGAACTCATTCGTTTCTTCAGATTTTGTACCAGAACTCCAACACAGAACTCGATTCGAGTCGTGAACTCCCGTTCCAGTGCTGGCAGATCATGATAGACCGTTGGAAAAGTTGAAAAATACCTTTTTGATCGATTCAAATCATTCTCAAAAGCTAGAACTCGTTTGTTTCTTACGAATTTGTACCAGAACTCCAACAGAAAACTCGATTCGAGTGCAGAACTCACGTTCCAGTGCTGGCAGATCACGATATACTGTTGGAAAAGTCGAAAAATACCTTTATCACCGATTCAAATCATTCGTAAAAGCTAGAACTCTTTTGTTTCTTATGAATTTGTACCAGAACTCCAACAGAGAACTCGATTCGAGTCCAGAACTCACGTTCCAGTGCTGGCAGATCATGATGGACTGTTGGAAAAGTCGAAATTTACCTTCCTTATCGATTGAAATCATTCTTAAAAGCTAGAACTCTTTTGTTTCGCATGAATTTGTACCAGAACTCCAACACGGAACTCGATTGGAGTCCAGAACTCACGTTCCGGTGCTGGCAGATCATGATGGACTGTTGGAAAAGTCGAAAATACCTTTTCGATCGATCCAAATCATTCTCCAAAGATAGAACTCATTCGTTTCCTATGAATGTGTACCAGAACTCCCACAAAGAACTCGATCAGTTGTGAAGTCAAAAAAAACTTTTTTATCCATTCAAAGTATTGCTAGAGGCTAGAACTCTTTAGCTCCACATGGATCCATAACAGAAGAAGCTATCATTAGCTTTTGTTTTCAGCCCACATGCAAAAACAAGGGTCGATTTCATTCTCTCAATTTTTAGAATCGAAAAAAAAAAAGTATTTTCCGTCGTTTCGACCGTTCTATCATTATCCGCTAGCATTCGAACGCGAGTTTTGGACTCGAAACAAGCGCAACGTTGGCGTGATGATAAAAATTCACAAGAAACAATAGAGTTCTAGCTTTTACGAATGATTTGAATCGATAATAAAGGTATTTTTCGACTTTTCCAACAGTATATCATGATCTGACAGCACTGGAACGTGAGTTCGGGACTCGAACCGAGTTGTCTGTTGGAGTTCTGATACAAATTCATAAGAAACGAAAGAGTTCTAGCCTTTAGCAATTATTTAAATGGATGAAAAATGCATTTTTCGACTTTTAAACCATCTACCATGATCTGCCAGCACTGGAACGTGAGTTCTGGACTCGAATCGAGTTTTCTGTTGGAGTTCTGGTACAAATTCGTAAGAAACAAACGAGTTCTAGCTTTTGAGAATGATTTGAATCGATCAAAAAGGTATTTTTCAACTTTTCCAACGGTCTATCATGATCTGCCAGCACTGGAACGGGAGTTCACGACTCGAATCGAGTTCCGTGTTGGAGTTCTGGTACAAAATCTGAAGAAACGAATGAGTTCTAGCTTTTACGAATGATTTGAATCGATCAAAAAGGTATTTTTCGACTTTTCCAACGGTCTATCATGATCTGCCAGCACTGGAACGGGAGTTCTCGACTCGAATCGAGTTCTGTGTTGGAGTTCTGGTACAAATTCATAAGAAACAAAAGAGTTCTAGCTTTTACGAATGATTTGAATCGATTATAAAGGTATTTTTCGACTTTTCCAGCAGTATATCATGATCTGCCAGCACTGGAACGTGAGTTCTGGACTCGAATCGAGTTTTCTGTTGGAGTTCTGGTACAAATTCATAAGAAACAAAAGAGTTCTAGCTTTTACGAATGATTTGAATCGATGATAAAGGTATTTTTCGACTTTTCCAACAGTATATCATGATCTGCCAGCACTGGAACGTGAGTTCTGGACTCGAATCGCGTTCTCTGTTGAGTTCTGATACAAATTCATAAGAAACGAAAGAGTTCTAGCCTTTAGCAATTATTTGAATGGATGAAAAATGCATCTTTCGACTTTTAAACCATCTACCATGATCTGCCAGCACTGGAACGTGAGTTCTCGACTCGAATCGAGTTCTGTGTTGAAGTTCTGGTACAAATTCATAAGAAACAAAAGAGTTCTAGCTTTTGAGAATGATTTGAATCGATCAAAAAGGTATTTTTCGACTTTTCCAACGGTCTATCATGATCTGCCAGCACTGGAACGGAAGTTCTCGACTCGAATCGAGTTCTGTGTTGGAGTTCTGGTACAAATTCATAAGAAACAAAAGAGTTCTAGCTTTTACGAATGATTTGAATCGATTATAAAGGTATTTTTCGACTTTTCCAACAGTATATCATGATCTGCCAGCACTGGAACGTGAGTTCTGGACTCGAATCGCGTTCTCTGTTGAGTTCTGATACAAATTCATAAGAAACGAAAGAGTTCTAGCCTTTAGCAATTATTTGAATGGATGAAAAATGCATCTTTCGACTTTTAAACCATCTACCATGATCTGCCAGCACTGGAACGTGAGTTCTCGACTCGAATCGAGTTCTGTGTTGAAGTTCTGGTACAAATTCATAAGAAACAAAAGAGTTCTAGCTTTTGAGAATGATTTGAATCGATCAAAAAGGTATTTTTCGACTTTTCCAACGGTCTATCATGATCTGCCAGCACTGGAACGGAAGTTCTCGACTCGAATCGAGTTCTGTGTTGGAGTTCTGGTACAAATTCATAAGAAACAAAAGAGTTCTAGCTTTTACGAATGATTTGAATCGATTGTAAAGGTATTTTTCGACTTTTCCAGCAGTATATCATGATCTGCCAGCACTGGAACGAGAGTTCTGGACTCGAATCGAGTTTTCTGTTGGAGTTCTGGTACAAATTCATAAGAAACAAAAGAGTTCTAGCTTTTACGAATGATTTGAATCGGTGATAAAGGTATTTTTCGACTTTTCCAATAGTATATCGTGATCTGCCAGCACTGGAACGTGAGTTCTGCACTCGAATCGAGTTTTCTGTTGGAGTTCTGGTACAAATTCGTAAGAAACAAACGAGTTCTAGCTTTTGAGAATGATTTGAATCGATCAAAAAGGTATTTTTCGACTTTTCCAACGGTCTATCATGATCTGCCAGCACTGGAACGTGAGTTCTGGACTCGAATCGCGTTCTCTGTTGAGTTCTGATACAAATTCATAAGAAACGAAAGAGTTCTAGCCTTTAGCAATTATTTGAATGGATGAAAAATGCATCTTTCGACTTTTAAACCATCTACCATGATCTGCCAGCACTGGAACGTGAGTTCTCGACTCGAATCGAGTTCTGTGTTGAAGTTCTGGTACAAATTCATAAGAAACAAAAGAGTTCTAGCTTTTGAGAATGATTTGAATCGATCAAAAACCCTATTTTTCGACTTTTCCAACGGTCTATCATGATCTGCCAGCACTGGAACGGGAGTTCTCGACTCGAATCGAGTTCTGTGTTGGAGTTCTGGTACAAATTCATAAGAAACAAAAGAGTTCTAGCTTTTACGAATGATTTGAATCGATTATAAAGGTATTTTTCGACTTTTCCAGCAGTATATCATGATCTGCCAGCACTGGAACGAGAGTTCTGGACTCGAATCGAGTTTTCTGTTGGAGTTCTGGTACAAATTCATAAGAAACAAAAGAGTTCTAGCTTTTACGAATGATTTGAATCGGTGATAAAGGTATTTTTCGACTTTTCCAATAGTATATCGTGATCTGCCAGCACTGGAACGTGAGTTCTGCACTCGAATCGAGTTTTCTGTTGGAGTTCTGGTACAAATTCGTAAGAAACAAACGAGTTCTAGCTTTTGAGAATGATTTGAATCGATCAAAAAGGTATTTTTCGACTTTTCCAACGGTCTATCATGATCTGCCAGCACTGGAACGTGAGTTCTGGACTCGAATCGCGTTCTCTGTTGAGTTCTGATACAAATTCATAAGAAACGAAAGAGTTCTAGCCTTTAGCAATTATTTGAATGGATGAAAAATGCATCTTTCGACTTTTAAACCATCTACCATGATCTGCCAGCACTGGAACGTGAGTTCTCGACTCGAATCGAGTTCTGTGTTGAAGTTCTGGTACAAATTCATAAGAAACAAAAGAGTTCTAGCTTTTGAGAATGATTTGAATCGATCAAAAACCCTATTTTTCGACTTTTCCAACGGTCTATCATGATCTGCCAGCACTGGAACGGGAGTTCTCGACTCGAATCGAGTTCTGTGTTGGAGTTCTGGTACAAATTCATAAGAAACAAAAGAGTTCTAGCTTTTACGAATGATTTGAATCGATTGTAAAGGTATTTTTCGACTTTTCCAGCAGTATATCATGATCTGCCAGCACTGGAACGAGAGTTCTGGACTCGAATCGAGTTTTCTGTTGGAGTTCTGGTACAAATTCATAAGAAACAAAAGAGTTCTAGCTTTTGAGAATGATTTGAATCGATCAAAAAGGTATTTTTCCACTTTTCCAACTGTATATCATGATCTGCCAGCACTGGAACGGGAGTTCTCGACTCGAATCGAGTTCTGTGTTGGAGTTCTGGTACAAATTCATAAGAAACAAAAGAGTTCTAGCTTTTACGAATGATTTGAATCGATTGTAAAGGTATTTTTCGACTTTTCCAGCAGTATATCATGATCTGCCAGCACTGGAACGAGAGTTCTGGACTCGAATCGAGTTTTCTGTTGGAGTTCTGGTACAAATTCATAAGAAACAAAAGAGTTCTAGCTTTTACGAATGATTTGAATCGGTGATAAAGGTATTTTTCGACTTTTCCAATAGTATATCGTGATCTGCCAGCACTGGAACGTGAGTTCTGCACTCGAATCGAGTTTTCTGTTGGAGTTCTGGTACAAATTCGTAAGAAACAAACGAGTTCTAGCTTTTGAGAATGATTTGAATCGATCAAAAAGGTATTTTTCGACTTTTCCAACGGTCTATCATGATCTGCCAGCACTGGAACGTGAGTTCTGGACTCGAATCGCGTTCTCTGTTGAGTTCTGATACAAATTCATAAGAAACGAAAGAGTTCTAGCCTTTAGCAATTATTTGAATGGATGAAAAATGCATCTTTCGACTTTTAAACCATCTACCATGATCTGCCAGCACTGGAACGTGAGTTCTCGACTCGAATCGAGTTCTGTGTTGAAGTTCTGGTACAAATTCATAAGAAACAAAAGAGTTCTAGCTTTTGAGAATGATTTGAATCGATCAAAAACCCTATTTTTCGACTTTTCCAACGGTCTATCATGATCTGCCAGCACTGGAACGGGAGTTCTCGACTCGAATCGAGTTCTGTGTTGGAGTTCTGGTACAAATTCATAAGAAACAAAAGAGTTCTAGCTTTTACGAATGATTTGAATCGATTATAAAGGTATTTTTCGACTTTTCCAGCAGTATATCATGATCTGCCAGCACTGGAACGAGAGTTCTGGACTCGAATCGAGTTTTCTGTTGGAGTTCTGGTACAAATTCATAAGAAACAAAAGAGTTCTAGCTTTTACGAATGATTTGAATCGGTGATAAAGGTATTTTTCGACTTTTCCAATAGTATATCGTGATCTGCCAGCACTGGAACGTGAGTTCTGCACTCGAATCGAGTTTTCTGTTGGAGTTCTGGTACAAATTCGTAAGAAACAAACGAGTTCTAGCTTTTGAGAATGATTTGAATCGATCAAAAAGGTATTTTTCGACTTTTCCAACGGTCTATCATGATCTGCCAGCACTGGAACGTGAGTTCTGGACTCGAATCGCGTTCTCTGTTGAGTTCTGATACAAATTCATAAGAAACGAAAGAGTTCTAGCCTTTAGCAATTATTTGAATGGATGAAAAATGCATCTTTCGACTTTTAAACCATCTACCATGATCTGCCAGCACTGGAACGTGAGTTCTCGACTCGAATCGAGTTCTGTGTTGAAGTTCTGGTACAAATTCATAAGAAACAAAAGAGTTCTAGCTTTTGAGAATGATTTGAATCGATCAAAAAGGTATTTTTCGACTTTTCCAACGGTCTATCATGATCTGCCAGCACTGGAACGGAAGTTCTCGACTCGAATCGAGTTCTGTGTTGGAGTTCTGGTACAAATTCATAAGAAACAAAAGAGTTCTAGCTTTTACGAATGATTTGAATCGATTGTAAAGGTATTTTTCGACTTTTCCAGCAGTATATCATGATCTGCCAGCACTGGAACGAGAGTTCTGGACTCGAATCGAGTTTTCTGTTGGAGTTCTGGTACAAATTCATAAGAAACAAAAGAGTTCTAGCTTTTGAGAATGATTTGAATCGATCAAAAAGGTATTTTTCCACTTTTCCAACTGTATATCATGATCTGCCAGCACAGGACCGTGAGTTCTCGACTTGATTCGAGTTCTGAGTTGAAGTTCTAATACAAAATCCTAAGAAACGAATGAGTTCTAGCTTTTACGAATGATTTGAATCGATCATAAAGGTACTTTTCGACTTTTCCAACAGTATATCATGATCTGCCGGCACAGGACCGTGACTTCTGGACTCGAATCGAGTTCTGTATTGGAGTTCTGATACAAATTCACGAGTAACTAAAGAGTTCTAGCTTTTAAAAATGATTCGCATCGATAAAGAACGTATATTTCGACTCGAATCGAGTTCTGCGATGAAGTTCCGTTACAATCGTGATGCAGATCATGATGGAGGAATTGAAGAGTCGGAAAATGTTTTTTCATCACTAGAAATAATTGCCAAAGGGTAGAACTCTTTTTTTTTTTGTTATGAATTCGTAACAGAACTCTCTTATCTGTATCTTGTGATCTGCAGCAAAATGATCTATTACGAGAAGTTAGCACCTTATCCTGTCGATAAATATGTTCTGAGGTAAAAACGTCAGAACTATTGCTAAAAACTATCAGGAACTATAGAACTCAGCTGCATGCGAAAAGAACTCGCATTTATTTCTGATCTGCTGCCAGATGATCTGCTACGGGAAGTTAGCAGATCATTTCGTCAATCGGCTTTTTTCGAGGTAAAAACGTCAGAACTATTGCTAAAAACTATCAGGAACTGTAGAACTCAGCTGCATGAGAAAAGAACTCTCTTTTATTTTTGATCTGCTGGACAATGATCTGCCAGGTTCACACACATTAAGATAGGGAGGTTCTTTTTCTGGTGGATAAATTGTTGTAGCAGGCTGGACTCTGGATTAGTGCCCGGTTGAAGATACTAGGCTCGTCATCTAATGGAACTTAAACATGACTGACGAAATGAAAACGAATAAAGGAAGAAGAGACGAAACGGAACAGGCCTAATGTTATGTTACGTACGATCCAGGATGGAAAGTAATCTATGTCCTTCTCCTGGCTACCTCATAATATTTATTTAAAGTGTATGCACAAGTAAAAACTGTACAAAGGCGGACTTAATGCCTTGGGCAGCATTCCTGCTCTTATTCTAATTTATTTGGGGTTGATACAACACGTCTTCTTCCTCACTTCTCCACTTCACCTTAATTTCTTCTGGCTACCTATCTAACAAACATATTGATCGATTCTGTAGTTTCGGCATAAGTAGGTAACTGAGAGACCGCACTACAGGCTAAACTCCTACGCATTACAGACAAAATGAAATCACTAAGAAGGCATAAAGCCTCAATTCATAAACATCAACCCTAACACTAAATTAATAAACAAACCCTCAACATTTAGATCTTCAAATGAACGCAAATTCGAGCACCCATTAGCTCCGATTAGTACCACTTGCAAATACCAGAAGTGCAAAGTGCACCTGAAGTGATAAATCTAGTCGGCACCGAGCTGGCACTAATTTGTCCGGCGGTACCAACGAACAAGTACCGCGAAGAGATTTCTCTGCTAATTGCTATAGAAGTTGGTTGGTACTAAATTGCTTGATTCAATATTGACAACAAGATTGAATTTTCTGAGGTAAAAGAAAATTACGTAGGTGCTGTCTAGGTCGTTTCAGTCACATTTTCAGAGTTACTGTCTTGTGGTGATCGCTAGTGTTACTGCTAAGGTTGAAGAAGAAGAAGAAGAAGCCCGAGGTCAAGAATTGGGCAAACTCAAACTCAAAGAATTTATTCAAATAGACCCGTGACAGGCACTTTTACATAGTCAAAAATAAGCTTCCTACAGTCCCGCCACAGGCATAATAACTGTGAATGGACTGTAGTTGCCCATTCGAAAATAGTAGATCTCATGGAGAAGCATGGGCAAGAAACTCCATGAACCTGTTTCTTCATTGCCCGTGGCAATAGGCTCGCCATATAAACAACAGACACACTCTGTATTAACCTTAACGGATTACAGGCATGATGATTTCTACTTTGTATTTTTGACTCGTTGGTCTAGTGGTCGCAAGCGCGACTGCTGAGCATGAGGTTCTGGGTTGATGGGTTGGGCAAAGGATTTTCCTTAAGGAATTTCTCAGTAGCAGCCAAGGAGTCTGGATTTGTTCCCGGTTGATGGCAATAGGCTCTCCCATAGGGGGAGCATGGGACTTAAACATAACTGGCGAAATGTGGGTGTACCATTATGAAGACTGCCTAACCCTTCAGAGATAACAGGCCTGATGTTATGTTGTGAATTTCTCTACGGCTTCTTTATAAGGGTGACTGGTAATTAGTGACCGATACTTAAACACGTGATTGTACACATGATAACAAACAACTCTCCCAAATAAACTTCTTTTTTAATACTCATTCACTTCTATCACAATTACACTACAGCGGAGCATTACGGAGCGGGCTTGCGAGCCGCGCGAGTGCTATGCCTACCCACTGTTGCACGGTACGATAGTAATGAGACAGAATGGCGTTAACAGCTGATAGGTCACAGGCGCGCGGCCCGCCCGTCGTTTTGTACGGCCCGCTATTGTGTTATCGTGATAAACGTGAATGAGTATTAAAAAAAATGTTTTTTTGGAAAAGTTGTTTGTTATCATGAGTACAATCACGTGTTTAAGTATCGGTCACTAATTGCCAGTCACCCTATATTTTAGCAAATTGACGAGATTAGAATGATGATAAGCTGCAAATGTTATTGATTTCATAATTCAGCAATTTTCACCAACTTAGTAATACAGGGTCTTCTACTTCCTCAGGGTGTAAAATACGTCCAAACTAACTAAAAAGTAACTGACTCGTGCAATCTTCTCTCCTTAATACGTTCAACAGTAAACTGGACGAACGTTTTAGGTCAGCTTGCATCTTCAGCGCCATCTGGTGGCTCTTGCGTCGTAAATTGCACTATAGGTACTGACACAGATGTTGAAGGATATTAAACTTTGATGTGAGGGACGAAAGTGAACATTTGCTTGGCGTTTGACGTGATAATTTTCGCTGGTAGTGAACGCTTTTACGGGATTGCATTGGGTTAAGATGTGTTAATATTTGGATTAACATTTTGGAGAAACTGTATAGGTGTCTGACAAGATGACGGGTAAAATACTGGAGAAGAAGACATGCTGCGCGCACCCCAAATAAATTGGGATAAGGGTAGGAGAATGATGAAGATGATTTTAGAGAAACTGTAGAGTTTATTTATTAAATTATCCCTGACAACTACTTCACCAAAAAATATTAATACCTATTTCAAGATCGCTTACACCCGTAAACAAATTGCGTATGCGATTACGGACACAGCCACCTCCACGCAAATACTTACTTACATTACATTGTCTTCCTATCTGTCCTCAATTAGTCCCTACTTATTGGAGACTAGGTTTTGCCCGCAACTTCGCTTTCGTTATGGTCGGAAATTATCCCACGGGAACGCTTTAAATATAGTCTAAGACACGGGATAATGTAGTTTTCGATTAGTGAAAGAATTTTCGGAATCGTATCAGTAGTTCCGAACATTAACCCCTACATACAAACAAAAACCTCTTTATAATATTAGTAAGGATTGGCACAAGAAAAGAGAGGCCTTTATCCAGCGTGCTGTGGGTGATGATGATGATGATGACGCTAGAGACATCTACTTCAATGTGACGTACTAGTTACAACAGTAGTTTAGCTATGTCCCCCAGATAACGTGGCAGTAAACTCGCCTTATGGCCACGCTGCACTCACAACATTATACTGAGACAATAATATACAATGTAATGAAGTAATACATAAAGTGAGTACACGACGAACGAGAGGCAATCATTAACATTGAAAGTTAATGTGAATAAGCTGTAACACTATTAGTCCACTAAAATACAATCCAAATTGATTTGCATTAAATTATTGTGTGCGTTAATTATAATGTTCCTACATTACACGTTGATATCATAGGATAACAGTAGTAGGTAGCTGCAGTTTGGTAAGAACAACTTTGAGAGGGAGGCTAAAAGAAGAATCCAGCTGGGCTGGGCAGCATTTGGGGAGCTATGTCGGGTCTTCTCGTCGCGTATTCCACAGAGCCTAAAAACTAAGGTCATCAACCAGTGCGTCCTGCCTGTTATGACTTACCGGGCCGAAACGTGGACACTCACGATAGAGCTGGTCTGGTATTTTATAATTATCACTTGCTTCGAAGGAAAACAGCATGAGGAAACCAGCATGCCTGAGAGATATTTCTTGACAGCATTTAAAGCAAAGTCAGAGGCCCATGGGCGACGTAAAAACTCTGAAACTAGGTTAGGCCCAAACCCCACAATAAAGAAGACTGAAATCCTTAATTGTTAGGCTATCTTCAATTTCTAGTCAGACTAGAAACTGTAGTTGCTAATAACACTCCCGGCCACTTGAACCAACTTGATCGCAATTCGGTACGTGACCGCCACTGAGTTTGAATGTACGAAGCTCTTGCGTGGTTACCAGTCATTAGTGACATCTGTAATTAATCAATTAAGGATGTGCTATCGTGCGATTTAGTCTAATTACAGGTACATTTACATCTCATTCTAAAGTCGTGGTTGCTGTGGATTAACTAGCAGGTCATAAGTGAATTCAATCTTTTAAGAATGCTTATTTGTGTAAACTCTGCAAAGTGGTTATTTTTACGAAGTGATAAAGATAATCTCGATTCTTTCACAAAAATTAAAAATGATTATTTCGTTCAGTATGGTATCGCTAGAGACACTTTGGAACAAAATTAAAGGCAAACATAAAATTTAAAATATAGGATTACGAATGTTTTTCTTACTGTTAGCCTGTGTTATCCCACTGCTTGGCGAAGGCCTTTCCCCATGACCTCCAAATCTTTCTATCAAGGGCCAATGTGAACCACTGGTTGTTGGTTCTGTTTAGCTCGTTCCGCCATGTCCTGTGAGGTCTACCGCGTCACATTCTGGCTGTGTCAGGGCTCCACAACGTGGTCATTTTGGCCCACAGCTCGTCGGGCATACGGCAGACATAGCCAGCCCAGTCAAGTCACCTAACGTAACTTATTTTATATACTTTGTGGTTGCCACAAAAGTCTTTCTTGCATTTAGAGAACTAAAAGTTCTACCCCTGGGCTACAAACTGTGTTTCACCTATAAAACTTACATTGTACAGGGGTAAACCCCTTAAGTCCAACAAATAACTTGCGAGATAACCATTTCATTGTATCGTCTTTATATCTGTTCTCTGGCAAATACAATAAGTAACAATTTATAGATACTAGTGCTACATTCGTCTTGACCCAAAACTTTCTCCTGCCTTTCGACCCTAGACCTACTCGTAACTCAGCATGAAGGTCATACGCATCAAACAAAGAAACGTCAAAGTTCCCGAGAACAGCATTAACAGTAAATACTAACATCGAACTAAAGCGTCTAGATTAGTCTCCTAACTTGTTACAACTTTTATTGTTCCCGAAACGTCCGTAGTTTTCCGAACTTTCCCGAAGTTGCCCGACTTCGGTCAGGGTATCGCAAAAACTTGGCTCGATGAGTGTGCTTACAACCGATGTTTATATTTGCCTGACTGTTTAGGGACTAGATATATTTAGGGTTAGTGGTTGTTGTTTTAGGGAACCTAAATATACTGTTACGTAAATTAACTGTGCAAGGCAAAAAATAGGGGTTCGATCCCCACGCGTGCGTGGTATTGCGTCACGAGAATTATGGCAAACTGTGGTCGTAAAGTTCGTTGAGGCTATTTCTCCTTTGACCTTTCGAAGTAGCGGTCGTTTGAAGGACTAGTGGATGTGAATAGCCTGGTATGATGATTGGTCCAGAATGATCGAACTCAGGTCCTACCAAGGCTGGACAAATTGTTGTTGAGTTTTGCCTGTATTAGTGGATAACTGTTTGGAAATTCAAACATTGTGTAGGTGCTGGTGAAATGTACCACAACACTTCAGCATACCATTCCGAGAATGCAAAACAGGCATAGCATTGTTATGATTCACGGATAATCTGTGAATCGTGTTATGTGTATTATCGGCGTGCGTTCATGCATCTCGTCAACACCAAACATTATATGAACGTGGACGGAGAAAAAGGAGTATGTAATCATCGTAGCTGGTAGCGTTTTATAGTTCCTCCTAACTACTCCCATGGAAAGAAGTCGTGAAGTTATGCATGTCTTTCAATGACTCCACATAAAAACAAGTCAATTTGGGAAGTACTCGGCATGCTCCTATTCCTGTTTTTTGTTCATTTCATTCTGCTAACTGTGTTCGTTGGACCATCGTATATCGCCCGGAGGTAGGGAAATGGTTCCATGGGACAACGTCCGCTACTGAAATTCGGAAAAGCCGATAAATTGGAAGTACCTTTTTTTTCAAATGGTAACGAAAAATTGTCACCCAATTTGGGTATGACAGACTTTTTGAAGTTTTGCATGCTCACTAATTCTGTGGACACTGTCATTAAAACTAACAAGCACAAAATGTGCGGAACAGTTGCGAATACCATTGAGTTTCTTTCTTTTATTTTAACGAATTAATCAGCTCAGCTTGTCGCAGTCCTGGCTAGACTAATGTTTTATCGAAGTTGCGCGCAAGCCCCGCCTTCATCATACTGGTTGGCTTAATATTTTTCACCAAAGTAATAGTCGTGCCGATACTAGACTTGAAGAAACTTGTTTTGACAATTTATCTTTATTATCAGACAATCTTTCAAATGGTCAATAACGATGAACTATGGAATTTAAGGTACACTCCTCCCCGGGACGAGGCCCGCAGGTCTAGCGGGCCGGCACTAGTCCGGGGCAGCGTTAGCCGCATTAGATCCTGCTGCCCCCCGACGCAGGTATGCGAGGGAGCACCTATGTGACTTTAGTCAATACGAGTCTGACATACCCCTCCGCTCTCCCCATGGCGGAAGACATCCATTGAAGATTTCCACATCGAGGAGAAAAATGGTATTTAAGGTACAATTTGGGAGGCAACCGCAGTCAAAAACTGCGAAGGCCATACCACCCAATCGTGGTTGCAGCCTGCAGCTTCTGTAGATGGCTACATTGCCGCCTGTAGATGGAGTTGTACCTTCATACTCACCATCTCACTATAACCTTTTCCCAACAGGGGTCGACGGTTTCCAGTTCCACCAGATTTAGCTGAATACCAGTATTGAAGTTGTTTGTACTACATCATCATTCTCCTACTCCTACCCTTATCCCAATTTATTTGGGGTCGGCGCATATCTTCTTCTTCCATACTTATCTATACTCGTCATTTCAGCAGTCACCTCCTTTCCAGCCATTCATCCTTCACACAGTCCATCCATCGTTTCTTTGGTCTTCCTCTACTCTTATAGCTATACTACATGATCATCAAACCACTAGTTTTCAACACTAACCACTATTCAGCTTATTTAACTTAAGCCACCAGATACCGGATGCGGTGAGTATAGTGAACAAATTTAGCTTAGCTTGTTCACTGACTTACGCTGCTTGCATCTCAAAATGTTTAGCTAACAAACATTGGCTGAGTTTCAAGCTACAGCAAATGGACCTCCGCAATGTTAGCCTTAAGTAAAAAGTTAAAGTAAAGGAAGCTATAAAAGCTTTAAGGAAAGCATGGCTTGCTTTTAGCATTTTAAAAGGATTCTAATCACACAAAAGGGGAATATTTACGGAATAGAGCATCTTTCTTTGTCAATTTTTTTAAAAGCATTTTGTACTTTTTTTCTTTATAGGGTAACCAAAAGGGTAATGACCCATTCAATAATGGTGAAGAGAATCTTCTTCATTTTGGATTAAAATTTCATAAGAATGAAGAATTGGACGGATTCCAATTCTTCATGTTTTTCATACCTTTGAATCAAAATAGGACATTTTTTATAAAATTTCCGTTGTCGTATATAATGATTAAGGATCAAGTGACGTTCTGTGGTTTCTGCCTACCTCCTTGGGAATAAGGTGTGAGTTAATGTACATATGTATTACCATAAGTTTTAAACTCGTTTTAGTAGACATATTCGATTCACCAAAGCTATTTATCAACGATTACTTAACCAAGTCACTTCAGTTAACAGATCTTAAGCCAATCAACTTAAAAGGTTTTACATCTTCTCCTAAATAATCTTGAGCGATACAGTAATTACCGTTTTGCTAAGTTAAAGTGAAATAACAACAATTAATCAATCAAAGCTTGAGGCATTTCATAGAACAGGCAGCTGTTGAAAAGATGAATTATTTTCAGAAGACGGTGCGTTTTCATTAATTTTGGGGAACGCTGTGGAGTAGAGAGATGCAGAAGGTTCACTGAAATAATACTATCTCGTAAACATGGTCGTGGAGACCACAGAGGAGACGGAGAAACGAGAGAACACAACCGACTAGGTGGACAGACGGTCTCATTAAAGTGGCCGGAAGAAACTGGATAGCCATGACACAAAACTGCCAAAAGTGAGAGATTTGGAGAGATTTGGAAGAGACCTGCTCTCAGCATTGGGTGACCAAAAGTCGATGATGAAGAAGAAACATGGTCACTAGGTAAACACGCACTGTTACTCTAAGCTGACCGCATTTGCAAATGCTGTGAAGAGTGCCTCTGGTTGAAAAACTGGAATGCTGGTTGGTAGCGCAGGTTAACAGATCACTTGAAAGTGGTTATCATGCTGTACCAAATGTGCATGTACCTGCATTTTCACAAGCGCTCGGGTCCTCCTTTTTTTATGCATCATTGTGCCGGTTTGTAAGGGTAGTCCTTACAAACCGGCACAATGATGCATCCAGGTAGACATAGGTAAGGTGGTAGAACTTATCAGTACAAAACTTTCAGTGGAGGTCATATGGGAGTAAAACCGACCCCAACGTTTTATGTAGTTAGGAAAAGGCTAGGTTCAGTGAAATTCCTCTGAATGAGTAATTTTGAGGCTGTCTACCTGCTTCCTTATGGCGTTTTCACATGTTGAATTTCGTACAAAAAACAAAAAGTCTTGAAGTAGATCTTCTGTTCTCCATCATTTCATGCCTCCACGTTCAACATCTTCATCCACGGGGGTCTCCAGTTTGCGGCCATATTAATGTTCCGTCCTAAGCACCTTTGTTTAGAATCTTTTGCCAAAGGATTTTAGCTGACTTTCTGCCGTGTATGGGATTTAGAGTGAAGGGTTATTAGTAAGGGTTAGCGATATGTGAATAGTAATTGTGTGGTTTTCAAATCTTGTGTTTTAAAGTAAATTCTTCATCAAACTCAAACTCAAAGCATTTATTTCAAATAGACCCGTGACAGGCACTTTTGAATAGTCTAAAATAACCTACCAACAGTCCAGCCATAGGCATAATAACTCTGAATGGACTTTAGTTCCCCATTCCAAAATCGTAGATCTCATGGACAACAATGGACAAGAAACTCCATGGAATATGGGACTTGATATAGTTTTGAAAGATATAGCAAGTAGTATTTAATGGTCCAATTTAATTGTTTCGGATTTCTGGTACTTTTTATCCGTCAAATTGAAAAGAATAAAGAAAAATAAAAATCAAATCATCATATTGATAAGGCAAAAATTTACGCGAAAAAAGGTTACAGAACGCCACGTTTTTTATTTATATTTGATATTCCATTTTTATTATTGATTTATAATTTATAAAAATTATTCACAGAAAATTAGATGACATATTATTAATCTTTATAACACATTTTTTTTATTGCATTAGTCATAAAAAATAGATATCATTGATCTTTTTAAAATAATTTGATTTTCGTTTTTCCTTTCAAAAGGTCAAAAAACTTTTGTTTTATTGTATTATTAATTATTTTAAATTGAATGTGGATTATTATCGTTTTGAATTTGTTATTCTACATGTTTTCGATTGTAATGTGTTAATGGTACCGCTTTATTTTATAAAATTTCTACACAATGTTTGTTCCGAAATAAATGACTTATGACTTATCACCACCAGCTGTGACCAGCTAACATCCTTATCCTATACTCTTTTGTTGCGCTCAAATTATTTTAAAAACTCCGCAACACAATATCGCGGTTAACGTAATTCAGTAACCTTGCGACTAACAATAGGGGATTTCAGGACCCAGTAACATTATTTAATTTAAAATAGGATGTAATTGAGGCACAAAGGAGCCATCCCGCCGCCATTTTGAATTAAAATGTTCTAATTGGAGGAGAGTGTGGGTAATTTATGAGTTTTATTAAGTTGCGTGGAGCTCGTGGCTAAATAATAACAGCCGTCGATCTTCAAGGTTAAGGCGCACTTGCCAAGGCCGGTTTGTTGATGGGTAAACCATCCATTACATACCGAGATTGCTCCGTGCCTCGGAAAGCACGTTAAGCCGTTGGTCCGAGGTAGTAGTGGCCCGAAAGTCTAACAACCAGTCTAACTACCCAGTATTAACTGGGTTGTGGAGGGTCGAGGTCAGATAGGTAGTCGCTTCATGTAAAATACTGGTATTCAGCTGCAGCCAGTTAGACTGGAAACTGACCCCAACATAGTTGGGAAAAGGCAGGCAGATGACGATTAAGTTGCGTGATGCGTGAGGTGATCTTAGATTAGTTAGAGGTACTAAAAAGTAGCCTTAAAAAGGAATTATTATCTATGTATGAAACTGAATATTTTAAGAATTCTGATTTGGATCGGTATTGTTATGAACATTATCCTGCCATGAGCTTTTTTAAAATACACTTTTTAAAACCACTTAGCTTACAACGACAGATTTTTTTCATTTATTTTGTTGCCTCTAAGCCTGCGCTATACTGACTACAATGCTTTTTTGAATTCTCTCCCGAAATAAAAAATAAATACGAAAACAACTTGTACAACACTCGTAATTCATTCGGAAAACAACCTGAAAACTTCAACTAGCGAATCAAAAATAATAAAAACACTTGTCCGACAACAATTCACAACAGTTTGAGAAACTTTCTCGTTTTTACAAAACTACTTTTAATAATGAAAATTCTTACTGACTTTTACAGTGCTGGAAACAGTAGAAAGTGAATCGTACTCTATAACATTAGAAATAAGGTAAAATGTTGAATGTAGTTGTGTTATTTTCGGAATCCATAATGTTTTAAAGTGGATACCTGTAAAATCAACAGTGAGAGCAACGATATACAAATACACGCAGATTAATGATGTCAGAATACAGCTACTCAAAAATTAACAAACTGTATTTTGTACGAGTATAAGAGTTGGTACAGTGGCGGACCTTTTTATATGGCTACCTTGGATTTTTAAACGCTTGTTTGTGTATTCCTCAATTAGCTATCTGCAGTTTGTGTTTTTCAATTTGCCGCAAACATAAAACTAGGTTTCTAGGGTAAAACTAGGTGTTTTATGTTTACTTCTTTCTTATTTCTCCCACCAAAAAGCAGTTTTTATGGATACATTTTCTGTTAACACAACCACAAAATTGGTGGAATTGAAGGAATTCTACATCTCTTCAGAAAATGCAACGAAACCAACAAACCATTTGGAGGATAGCCACGACTGAGTCGTTGAAGCTTCGTGAACGACCTCAGGTGATGCGGCTTTCGACGCGTCTTGTGTCAAAGGATACCAGTTTCCTTTGCATCAGTGTCGTCGGTCGCGTCGTAAATCGTTTCGTTGACCTGAAGCATTCTCTAAAGCCTACCATAGGCAATAGGTTATGCATGAGTAGTATTGCCTGTACAGTCAAACTGCACAGGTATGCACAAACGTTTGTAGGAGAAAACTGTACAGTTGCTCTCTAAAACTGAACTCAGTTTTACATGCGCATTTAAAACTGTCATGCATAATCTATCGTCTATTGCAGGCTTTTGTTTTTCACAATCGCTGTAAGACACGGGTCACTTGAGCGTGAAGCTCGTGGCCAAGCGGGTATCGTCTGGGAGCCCACAAAACGTTTCACTCGACTCTTGAAAATCACCATTTACAACTCAATACGTGAGCTGAGTTTTAAAATTTAAGCTTTTTGCATACTTCAACACCAGAATTTTATGGAAATCTGAAGATATAGATTTGTATCGACATCGATGTAGACTTCTTAACAATAAAATGTGACTAATAGAATAGGATTTTGAACATTTTATACGTTGTACCAACTAGCAGTATTCGCCAACTTACATAATATTTAAAACTTTGTGATTATCCAGTAAGCACGACGGCCAATCAAGCTATACAAAACCAGTTTATGCGGATCTCTCTCGATTGTATAGGAAATCTATACAAAGCGAGGCCAAGTTATACTGGAAATGTAAAGCTTCATGTGCCGCCGTGTGTACCTAATCCATCTAAGTCTTCTCAATAAATCTTTCATTGTTGTAGAAGCTATTTTTTGAGTTGAAAAATAACTTATACTTAGATACTTGATATTTAAACCTTCTTAAGGTATCTTATTCAAACAATGTTTCTGCTGTAACGGACATCCCACGATTGAATTCTTAAGTACCAATTATATTTACATTCCTTTTCAGACTAAGTATGACTTTGTATCATCGCTTTGTAGTCATGAAATAACTTGAAAAGTTTAAAGCCACGTTATTTTAACGACTGATTCGCCTGATTCTGAAGCGAATTTTGTCGAACACTGTTTTAAGTTTTCACGGTTTACAATTTAACTAATACTGTCACTTACGGGATATCTTCCGTGATTGTTAATTTTTTTTTTTTACGGATGGTGTCCCGTAAGTATAACTTGAATTTTATCGATATCTAAAACTAATCTTGGCCCTTGTTGTATAGCAATAATAAGTCACTCTTAGGAAATCGACGAATTATGCTACACCCTATTCTGACTACAGATTAAAAAGGAATTCGAAATTCAATGATATAGAGCCGGGTCACTTTTGAATGCAACTTCACTTGTGAATTCGCCAGCAGAAAATCAAATTATATAGGTTCTGTCTAGGTATTAAATTCACAATTATGATGAATACAACAATGGGAACTTGATAAACACGAAAGTAATATCTATTTATTGTTCGACTCCCTTTTATGTTGTTTTAATAAGAACAATAAGAGAGGAGAAAATAAAAATAGTCAGCACAGAGTCCACTTTTTAATGAACGCCCGTGTACAAAGGGCGTAAGGCAACTTTAGTATTTTAAAATTTATCATATTTTAATTAAGTCCTCTAAAGTATAAGTCTCAAAGTGAAATGCATATTATTTTCACATACATGAGAATAACAGGAATAGATTAGTTTTGGCTTAAGTAACAACTCATCAGTCTGAAAGCATGCTGTTTCTTTGACGTTTTTCGGGGCGAAAAATCACGTTTTACGGTAAAACGCGGCTAAATGTGACGCACTCAAAACATTGTGCTGATGGATGTATTGAATAGTAAACGTGTTATGCAGGTACCTATTTAAAGTAAAGTTATGACCTTAAAAAATAGCATTACAAAAAAAACTTTTGAAAAAATTGGAACTTTGACCTCCAATATCTCCGTAACTACGTAACGTAGAAGGTTCCCAGGTGACAAAAAAATGATCGCAATGACGGGGAAAATAAGTGCATTTTGGTTTCGTTAAGAGTCTATTTAGACTCTTAACCTAACCTACGAAATGTAAATACACCCTTTTCTATCTGCAGCACTCACCTGACGCACCGTTAAGGTGCAGCACAGGTTTTCACTAGAATTAGTTGTATTATTTGAATACAACTTATTCTAGTTAACGGGGATGTCAAACAAACCAATCTAACTTGATCGGTGGAAATGCTGTGCCGTATGTCACACCGAAGCGTAACATTCATTACACATCTTAGCTTGATACAATCTATTTGACAGGTGAAATTGAACTATTGAATGTTCAGTGCTTTACGGTTCCTTCAAACCGGTAGGAACAGGACAATGCCAGAAATAAACTAATTAACCAATTAAAAACCAACCAACCAATTTTTTTTTATGTTATCTTACATGCACTTTTTATAATTGTATTTGTACACATGTTTGCGCAAATAAATAAAGGGTGTAAAAAGACCCTTAACGAAGCCGAAAGGCATTTGCTCTCCCCTTCAAAGCGATATTTTTTTTATTCTAGACCATACCTGGGAACCTTCTAGTTACGGAGATACCTATTGGGGGTCAAAGTTCCAACTTTTTCACATGTTTTTTTTTAAATACATGTTTTTAATGTAAGGTTCTTACTTTAAACACCTCCGCGACCCCCGTACTATTCAATCCATCTATCAGCACAATGTTCTGAGTGCGTTATATTGAGTCCTACCGTCAAACGTGATTTTTCGACCTTCTAGATGTTACAGTGCGGTGTGACAAGTGACCGTGAAACCAGGTACTAACAAATGTATTTTAGTTATACTTTCTATTACAAAATAGAATTCAGAATACTCTAATAAGCCGGGATTTTTCAATAGCAGCCACGTAGTCTATATTTATGCCCGTATGATGGCAATAGGCTCGTCTCCTTTGAATTACATGGGATTTAAACATAACTGAAATGTGGATGTCCCATAGGTTTTCTTTTTTACACTAAATCGGCTTGCGTTTGGTCGCAACTCGTCTGATGTAAAACGATGATAACCTAGGGTGCAGCTGGTCCATCTCTGTTTAACCCCTCGGGGATAATAGGCGTGTTGTAGTCTTATGACAATAACCATCTCGAAATGGTTTTCTTAGGGTTCACAATATCAGTTGTTTCACTTTACTTACGTAATACTAAAATATTATCTTACATCAGTTAAGTACTTTTATGGCACCAATTTGACACGGCTACCGGATCGTTCTCGTTTCGTATTTACGTTGTTTGGTTCATATTTGGAAATATTCATATTGTATAAGTATAAACAAAATTGTTTGTCTTGAATTGTTTTCTAGACTGAATTTTTGTTTGTTTTAAAAATATGTTTTAATTTGGTTTTTTTTTTTATTTTATCTGAGAAAATTCAGGATTAATATGAACATGTATTTAAATACAAACTGCCGTGTGTTCATCAGCTTATGCGAGTTCTGGCTGACTAATATACATACTACATATAATTTGTTACCAGCTGAATAGATTCGTGATATAAAGGAAAACCAAAACTGCGTTTCCGTTTACCACAATTCATTAACAAGTAACATCCCCAAACCAAGAGATTTCCTTTTAACATGATGGTAGATCCACCACACATGCATAGCTACAGGGTGTTCATGTTTAAAATACAAACCGTCCCAATCTTGTTACGTTTTCTCAAGCATGCTGGTTTTTCCCACCGATTCACGTTCAGGGGTGATAATTAAATTTGCAATTTAATTTGGACGTGAGTTGTGTATCTTTTGGGGTAAAGGTAATAAGGGATTCCCCCACAATCGGTTAAAATATCCATTTATCGGATACTGATTTAAAAACAAGATTGCCATTATGAGTGATCTTGTTTGATTTTCATTATCTCAGAGAGAGGCGAAAGATTTTTTCCCAACATTGGGACAATACCAACAAAAAAGGAAAGTGGTGTTCTAATTAGCCGTAACTATTGAAGAAAATATAAAAGGTGATTTGTGTTTGGGAGATTGGGGACTTCTAAACTGCCACTGAAGCTAATCTATTCTAAATTATTGTCAAAAAAAATTAAAAATTTCACAGAAAAGTTTGTAAGTATTTTATTTCTTTTCCCTTCGAATTTATCACCATAGAGTAAGGACCCGTCCCGAAATCCTGAGCCTATTAAATTTCACGATCCTGTTTTTACGGCGCGACTTTTGACAGCACCTCTTACATAGTTTATTGTTTATTTTGATTTTTATCACTTAGATTACGTGTTATGTCTTTTTTATTTGGAATATTTATAAATAAGGTATCATTTGAGCCATTACGAGGTTTTTATAGCGGACAGGTTATGGTTATTATTAGGTGTTTACCTACCATATATTATTATGCTGAAATATGTTTAAAGTTTTTGTGACTCTCTCCTTTAATTATTCATAGCGCAAAAAGGCGCTAATGTTCGTGTTTGGGTTTCTACAAGGGAAGTCGACTGCCTTAACTGGAGCAACCTACTAAGGACTATTCCAGATGGTAGACTCGTATAGACTTAAACCAAGTAAAGGTTTTTCCAGCACGTGCGGAGATCCTTTTGGATCTTCATAAAAAACCTTCTAGGATTCGAGTAAAACCAAGAGCTACAGCTTTAAATATACCTATCGACTATAGACTAAAGAAAATACTGTCCCAACATAATGTACATACATGTAATAATCACATAATTATTAGATGACCTCTTCAAGACTGGGTGAAAAGATCACATAATTTTGAAGTTGTATAAGGTACAAGTTCACAAGTATAAGTCGACAAGTAGAGCCGATGAATATCTTCCGCGATTACACTCACAAAAACTTGTTGAGAGTTCCACTCATCGCTACGTGAGACCCTATATCATCAATGTCCAAACAATTAATATTACATAAACATATATCTTTTTTACATATCAATATTTACACATACTTTCATTGTTTGTTTGAACAGTACCTAATGACTCTTACAAACACTCGGACACGCATTGCTGGCTTTTTGCTCAAACTGTGAGGAGGTGTTGTGTTATGTGTATAAAACTCCATAAATAATAGTGTTAAGTTAATGAAAAGTAGTGCATTTAATAAAGTCAAAAAAGGACATTCTTTTATAAAGTGTAGACGTTGGAATCGGTTAAAAATTCTTGCAGCGTTTCTGTTAAAAGCCTCATTTCAAGATCTAAATGATTTAAACCCAATAGTTCCGAATCGAGTAAAATTTTCTGGTCGAAAATTAAAACAGAAGATGAGACTTTACTTTTTCGTTTCTATTATAATGTGTGTCGAAGCAAGAGACCTAACCAGTAAATACTGTGACGTTGTCTCCACGGACCCCAGCAGACATTGCTACGTGAAGGAAATTTTGACCACCGTCGCCCACAGCCCCAACCAACTGTCAGTGGACAAAAAAACCAACAGCTTGTTCTTCAGCTTCGATTTCGGCCAAGGGGAGTACGTACCAACCATACTCGACATTAACACCAGAAATATAATGGTACTAAAAGGGGTAAAAGACGCTTTCGCCATCTCCAATGATCCAGCAACGGGAGAGATGTATTTCGGAGGCAGTCACGGGATCTACAGATACAACCCGAGTAACAGAACCTTGATGAGACTGAACATGCCGAACCTGGATATCTGGTGGCTATACATCAAGAAGTACATTTACTTTATCAAGTTTCCGAGCCTTAGCGCGTACTATTATACTAACAGAACCGTGAAAGCTGTACCTGAACTTAACGGTGATATAGTCCACCAATTTGTTTTGGACACGGAAGATAATATTTTCTTCATCAATGGTTCCGGTCTATTTGGTATTAAAAGTGGTGAGAACAAACCGATACTCTTGCGAGATCATCCAAGATTCCTGGGGATCGCGACTGATAACAATGGGTACGTCCACGTATGCAGTGAAGACGGAATATTTGTGGTCACTAAAATGGTACTTAAAGTGAAGAAAGTCATCAACGTGCAAGGAGTGTTAGGCATTACTTTCGATAAAGCAAATCATATTATTTATTCAGATTCTCATGAGATAACTAGACTAGTTCCGATGGCCGTAGAAAATTATTATGATAAAGTTCGTGGACTATAGAACTCGTACATACATTGAATCTTACTTCATGTCACACTACATCTTCACCAACCAAGCGAAAATAAACAACATAATGCAATCAAGGATTTTATTTAAGGTACCCATATTTTTTGCGCCACAACTCCTAGTTTACCATCTGCATCCAGTGAGTCGAAGGTCAGTATATCCAGTTGGGATGCGTATTACCGGCTGTGGACTGTGGACTGTCGTAGGTAGACTGAGATCTTCCTTACTCCATATAGTGAGCTATAAATTAATTGTATTTTAAAATTACCATTTTTATAACGAAGACTCGGATACGGGTTGTGGGCACACGAATGAATTATTGTTGGACCCATATGCTGGGTGCTGGGCACCGAAAGGGTGAAAGAGTTGAACAGTCATCGTGATATTATCAGCTTTTGACTATCCTATTCATTAGGCAGTTCCGATTTAGGCACTAATTAAATCTGTATAATTAATCGATTCTCTGTATATCCAAACACAATCTATTTGCGTATTTCCCAGTGATTCCGGATATTAACCATGCCCTAGTTAACATAAACAGGCAGTGATACAAGTGATCAGCAGCGTAATGAGTTATAACTGACTGTTTACACACAAGTGTCGACGCGGCTATTTCACAGACGCAATCAAATAAACATACTGCTATGCACTGGACTGGGTCGGCCTCATATTGTGGATTTGTCTGTTTATTTTTGTTTGTTGAAAGATTAGAGAGACTAGGTATATAAATTGATTTAGTGGTGAGTAATTGCGATGAAAATAGAACGTGATGAAATATTTTATTTACTTACTTTGTGGAATAATTTTATGTCTATGATTTTTGTGTGATAGGCAAAGAGGTTCATGTAGAAGAAAGCAGTTGTCAAACCAATAGTACAAAGTACCGAGGAATTTCCAGGGCGCTACGTTGCAAAGCTTACTGGCAAAAAGTTGGGAAAAATTGTTAATGAGCTCTCTCGTTATCAATTTTTTCCCAACTGCGGTTGAGCCCAAAAAGGAGAATTGTATTTTATTTTCGCCAGTTTGAATTATGTGTAGCATTCTTTAACTAAAATTTTTACACAGTGACTACCTCATTGGTCTAGTGGTCAATTTTCAATTTTCAATTTCTCAGTAGCAGTCAGGGTGTCTTGATTTGTGGCCAGTTGATGGCAATAGGCTCGCCCCTATTACATGGAACTTAAAAATAACTGTCGAAATGTGGATGTAGTATCAGGTACACCTCTGCTTAACCCTTCAAGGATTACAGGCGTGATGTTATGTAAGTTATTTGCTTCACCTTTTTTCACCGTCCCATCATCCTTCTTTCCCCCATTTGATTCTTACCCCTATCTGACCAGTTCCTCCCCTCATTACTTCAATATTTCAATCAGCCGACCCCTTTCAACCAGTCCACCGGTATTTTGTCGGATACCGGACCTTACTTCATTCAAAGCACGGACATTGACATGGAACTTTATTAATTAAATACCTGGACAGCGGTACGGTTCGATTTTCAATGTACCTACGCTACTTACATGGGGTCAGTTGTGAAGGAATGGGGTCACACAATGGGAGGGGTTTGTGAGAGTCATCTTGGTTATATCAGACATTTTATTGAAAATGTATGAAGGTAGATGGATATTATGTTGAGGTAGTACGGTAGTGATCAGTGACCAGCGGTCATTTAAATTGTATCTGATAAAAATTATCTGACGGCTGAAATGTATTAGTAGGTAAGTCCATACTAATATTATAAATGCGAAAGTAAGTTTGTTTGTTTGTTACCTTTTCACGAATAAACCAATATACCCATTATCCTGAAACTTTGCATATACGTTGTCAAGTGCACAGAAACGGACATAGGGTACCTTTCATCGCGAAAAAAAGTATTGTTTTTGAGGAAAACAACAATAACGTTTTTATGATAATAGATGGCGCCACGTGTCTTTCGAATCATGATTGAATTATGTTATTACAAGCAGAGTACAACCCGAATTGATTGTCAAATTCTAAATTAACGCGGTCGAAGCCGCGGGCGAAAGCTATTTAACTATGAAGTTAGTTTACAAATGTTTAGGAATCTCTTTGAATGAAATGAAATGAAATTTATTTATTTGCCAGAATATAGGTAAGATTTGGTGTTCGTTCTTTCTTACAATAACCGATACTTAAATCAATTTCATACCTTTATTTTGACCGTTTTCATACACTTAACACGTTGATAATTTAACGATATTATTTAGACATCCATTAGGTGTCCCATAGCATTAGTGAAAACGGCCAATTTATTCTTAGTCAAAATCAAAACTTTTGTTAAACATAACATACATAACATCACGCCTGTAATCCCAGAAGGGTCAGGCAGAGGTGTACCTGATTCTACACCGACATTTCGCCAGGCATGTTTAAGTCTCATGTAATAGGGGCGAACCTATTGCCATCAACCGGACCTACTACCGCAACTACGGAGAAATTCCGGATGGAAAAACCCAATTGCACTTTGACCGACCTGGGAATCGAATCCAGAACCTCATGCTCAGCAGTCGCGCTTACGACCACTAGACTAACGGGGAACTTTTTTTTAAAGAAAATGAATAAACTCGAGAATATTATTATAAAATTCTCATTGCGCTATCAGTTTAAATATTTACTGTTTCGGCGTTTCGCAAACAATTATCCGGTTGAATCGTGCTTAATCTGATTTCCGAAGTATTACCGCTTTCATTTCAGTATAGCTTTTAATAAATAAATACCTGTTTGTTCGCTGCAAATATTTGATAACGCACGTACTTTAATGATATAATCGTAATCAAATGTACATAACGGGTAAATCGAATTTATTTGAGCTGATATCAGAAGTGGGTTACATTTTGGTGCATTGGTCCATATTATGTACTTCTGCATAAGTTCAACAAGAAAGCAAGTTTAGGCAGATGGGTTTCCGTGCAAAGTTATGAGAATTAAGAATTGTATTTTTTTGTACTTTTCCTCATTTCTCGAATCGGCACAAACTGTGTGAGAATTTCGTTCACCATCATCAACTGATCTGCCTAGCCTTTTTTCCAACTTAGTTAGGTTTGGCTTCCAGCCCAACGGGATGCAGCTGAAGAGCAGTATTCTACATGGAGCGAGTGCTTGATGAGAAAAACATTCACACCATGACAAAAATAGGACCTGTTTGGACTGCCCAAGGTGTACAGCCTTATACAGGGTGTAAACAGACCCTTCACTAAGCCGTCAGCCAAGCATTCTGTACATCAAACTAAGTAACTTTATGCAAAAATTATTGCTGGGAAACGACTTTTTTTTTGGGGTGAAAAATGACGTTTGACGGTGAAACTCAATGTAAAGCACTCAAAACATTGTGCTGATGGATGGATTGAATAATACGGGGGTCGTGAAGATGTTTAAAGTAAAAATCTTACATTAGAAACATGTATTTAAAAAAAAACTTGTGAAAAAGTTGGAACTTTGACCCACAATATCTCCGTAACTAGAAGGTTCCCAGGTATGGTCTAGAACAAAAAAATGATCGCAATGACGGGGAGAACAAGTATCTTTCGGCTTCGTTAAGGGTCTTTTTACACCCTTTATGTATTTAAAACTGGATTTTTTTTAATGCAGAGATACATTACATATATTTACTGTAAATCTTTAAATTATTTATGTAGGCACAAACATTCCTTAAATTTTGTTAAACTTATGGAAACTATTCGAGTTACACGACAAAGACTCATCTCTGGTCTTAGATCTTCTTGTTTAAGCTTTAGGCTTTTCAAATACAAAGTTCCCGTTTTCGATGTCTGAAAGGTTTTTCGTTAGCCTTGCATGGTACTAAAGACTTAGTGTAATTTTATATTAAAGTTAGCAAAAGCGATCTAAACCACTCGGTCTATTACAAGAGTATAATAACAAGCACTAAGAAAGGATTTTCGGACATTCATCCTCTAAAGAGATTAGGGATAAATGTTTGTATGAAGACGTATTACTTTTCTGTTTATAAATATTTTATAATCAAATACCAGCCCGACCAACAGCCTCATTGGTCCATGAGCATGAGGTCCTGGGTTCTATTCACAGCTCCGGCAAAGTGTTATTGGGTTTTTCTATCAGGAATTTCTCAGTAGCAGCCCTGTCTGGATTTGCGTCCGGTTGATGGCAATAGGCTCGCCCCGTATTACATGGGACTTAAACATGTGGGATAATATGGTGAAATACTATACCATTACCTTCGTAGAAACTTGTATTTTTTTTAAAATAAATGATAACTTGAAAGGAAACAAAAAAAAACACATCTATCGACGTACATCGGTTTTCACACGTCTCGCCATATTTATTTTTCTCTCTCTCTCTCTCATACTGGCGAAATGTAGGTGTACCTAATAGCACACCCACATTTCGTGATGTTTTTTTACTTATAATTTTGTTTTATTTTTTTTTGTTTTGCCTTGTGTGAGTCTAATAAATACTTTTTCTTTTCTTTATGTTTGTTTGAGGTAGACCGCGGCGAAGGTGGTGTGATGATCTGATCTCGTTTGCGGGGCGAACATGGCCAGATATCGCACAAGGAGAAAGGGGAGGCCTTTGCTCAGCAGTGGGACAATCAAACAGGCTAACAAAAAAAATAACAAAAAAAAAAAATGTTTGTTAAATAGCATCTGTTTTTAAATAATACTGCCACCCTCTCCTCATAACATTTTTAACGTTTCCCATACCGTAACAAAGGGGGCACATAACGCCTAATGTCAAATATAAAGCCGCGCTAATCTGCATGAGTTGACTGGACAAGCTTCACAAAATGGCGGCTGAAATAAATTGTTATATTAACGAGTGACGTATAATTAAAACAGCGTGAGTTAGGGCTTTGGACCTTTTGCTGGGCCGTGGCCCTTTGCAGATGGTGGACGTACTTAAATGATACGGAAGAAATGATAATTTGTTAAGTTAGTACCTACGAAAAAGAGTACAGATATATCACCCATTCGTTTCTTAGCTATAAGCTTTTATTTTATATTTCGCATACCTACCAGAAATGGTCAATATGAGGATTCTTACTGTTATATTATGTAATGTAACATTTATATATACCACCTACTAACCCATATTTTACGAATAAATTATTTGATTTGATTTGATTTGATTTGAAAGCGTAGTATTTGTTTATTGTGATGTCTGTTTTGTCAATATTCCTGCTAACAATTTTCATTAATACTTTTATTTATTTTATTTAAAATCATTTTAAATACAATTGTAATTATTAAAATTTCTGAAATTCAATCCAATTAAATTATGTAATTTTTGAAATTTGCTTTCTTATGGGCGCATCTTGCCTTAAATAAATGTTTTTTTATTTTTTTTATTATACTGCAAGATGTCCGATTTCTATAATTTACTAGCCGACATAGGTTAGAAGAAGTGATTCCAAAAAATCGCAATTGAAATAAGTTTAAGTTTGCATGATGAAAGTTTCCTCAAAAATTGAAAAATTTTGATGCATTCATCAATATTACACAACAAGCAAGGTGGAAAACATCCCTGAGATAATCTAAAAATTAAAAACTTCTTTCTCATCTCATAAAAAAGCACCCTCAGAGGTACCCTCAGATACCAATTAACCTATTTCCTTCCATCAGACAAAAAATTCTGCAACGCCAGGTCACGTCTTCGCATCTACCGGCCCTCTAACTTCGCGTATTTCCGTGCAACTCTGCGCCACTCCGCGTATTACGCGTAATTTCACCGGAACGACGCGGCAGCACCGACGTAAATGGGCCCAAGAAATGGAACGACCGCTACGGCGATGTTCGCAGAAAGTCGCACGTATTCGGAGAGAGTTGTGCGTGAACAGACGATTCTGATGGAAGTTTTGGATGTTGGCAGACGGGCGTGGATGGGGATAGGGCTGGCTGGTAGCGTGAGTTTTGGTTATGAGACTTTGTTCCATTAATATTATCATATTTTCTGAAAGCTTACCTAAGTTACTGATCAGTAACATCTTTTGCTACATTGTGATCTTTTGCTTTGCGATTCGCGAGACATTAGTATATGCATAAGCATATAAAACACTGCCAAAACTCATTGATATCTACCAATGAGCTTGGGTAGTATTTCTTTACTTAATTGAGACTATCGCCAAGTGGTTGGTCGACTCTTCACGTGACCAGAGCGCTGGCCTTTTTTTGGCCAAAGAATCGGCATTGCTATCCAACGCGGCAATGCTGCCAGCCTCCTAGGCACTTTTTCTGTTCACAGCGATGTGGGCGAATTTTTTGACGCCCTGTAATTCTTTTTCCATTTTGATACTTGCACATTTTTTTATAGAATAGAATAGAATAGAATAATTTTACTTGTGTATTTCTTTTATAATAACTGCTTCAGGATGCTGTTGGGACTGCCGCACTTATGTAGTGCGTCCAGTATGTTCGCGTTTGCGCATAGTGATGATTTTTACGCATAATGCGTAAAAAGACAAATTCCATCTTGTCAAGAGCGTGGTCTAGTTCTAACGGAATCCTAAATATGTTCTTAGAGAAGTTCGATGCACCTTGGTTGTCGCACACTGTGGAGGTGCTGCTGGTCAGAAGACCTAACATTACAATTTTCTTTTTGTTTTTGTTTCTGTGTATGTTACTAACAATAGGTTTTAAGAACAATGTTACTAACAATTGGGCCTAGTTTCCATAAATAAACAAATATTTAATTAATTTAATAAATTATTATTTTAGATCTATTTGTATGTTCCGCACGGCCGCATGGCACATAGCTGTTCTTAGAGTACCGATGATTTGTCGACGGCAATTTTAATTGAGTTGACCCAAAACTTAAACTACCAGTATGGCGCCTTGAATAGCGTTCATCAATTCCTGTAATTCGCAAACAACAGCGCACGCAGAAAGACATTGTTTCTCTCACAATTAATTTACTCACAAAACTTACTCTCTACTTTATACCACAATTTACAAAGAGTTAAACACTGGTATATTAAACCTATACAGGAAAAGTCCTACAAACAATTTCCATAAAGAAGCAAGCCAACCCTATAAATCCAACGAAATGGGCCGCATGCACCAATAGGCTTTCAAAGCACGCGATTGAAAACGGACGAGATGCGGACGACTATCAAACAATACAGAACATAGAATATGTGCGATGGTGGGGAAAATGGCGACAGATAACAATGTTTTATGTCCGGCCGTGTCCAATGTCCATGTCCAATTGTCCGGTTTTGTAACGCTTTGTGTGTACCCATATTTTATTTCACGCACGATCTGTTTTGGTTCATGTTTTATAAATACAAGTATTGTAGCAGTAGTATTTTCACATTCTGACTTTAGCTTTTCTAAATATTCGTATTTTTGTTTCAATTCATAACATCATGCCTGTAATCCCTGAAAGGTTAGACAGAGGTATACCTAATAGTATTCCACAGAGTCTAAAGACTAAAGTCTTCAACCAGTGCGTCCTGCCTGTTATGACTTACGGGGCCGAAACGTGGACACTCACGGTACGGCTGGTTCATAAATTCAAGGTCGCTCAGCGAGCTATGGAACGCGCTATGCTTGGAGTCTCTCTGAGGGATCGCATCCGAAACGAGGTGATCCGGCAGAGAACCAGAGTTGTCGACATAGCTCACAGAATCAGCAAGCTGAAGTGGCAATGGGCCGGTCATATTAGCCGTAGAACCGATGACCGTTGGGGTAAACGTGTTCTTGAGTGGAGACCGCGAATCGGCAAACGTAAGGTGGGACGCCCTCAGGCTCGGTGGAGTGACGATCTTCGCAGGGTGGCTGGTAGCAACTGGATGAGAGTTGCTGAAAATCGAGTTGAGTGGCGTGCAATTGAGGAGGCCTATGTCCAGCAGTGGACTGCTATGGGCTGATGATGATGATACCTAATAGTACACCCATATTTTGGCAGATATGTTTAAGTCCCGTATAATAGGGGGAGAACCTATTGCCATCAACCGGGCGCAAATCACATCTATTACAGCTGTTTCAGTTTGAAGATGTGGGTGAATGTGCTATTATGACAATTCTCATAATATTTCTGGTGGACGCTATTTCTCTGCTGTTTGATAGTCATGATTGTCAACTAAAGTATTCTAGTTTTATTATAGAAAGGCGTTACCAGTTTTTTATCAGATGATCCATCAAAAATAACCCTAAAATCATTGTGACAACAATTCCCAACTGACTTTAAACCTAAAAACCTTAATAGGTCTTAATGGAGGTGTCTGATGAGATGACGAGTAATAGAGAAGAATGGAAGAAGAAGACATGCTGCGCCGACCCCAAATGAATTGGAATAAGGGCAAGAGAATGATGAGGTATTCTTGTAGGTCTAGGTACATTAACAGCCTGAAATAACAAAAGCAACATATTTAGACCATACATCAATAAAGATTCGCAACAGCAAAATGCAAAACGTCTGTAAAAAGAGCGCGACGCATTAGGAGCTAATGGCGGCACACGAAGTGATGCATTACGTGCTAAATGAAGTCGCCAGCTTTTAAACGACTTCCATAATTATAACTACAGGCTTCCACATAGACGTGGGTAGCTACAGGCTTCCATAGATAAGTGGCTGGAAGCATAATGTGATACCTCTTACGTCTTCAGATAAAAAAATACAAAACATGATCGCTTGCGGAATCCATTTTTGATGGAAAATAAGCGGAAGAAAGTGCGTTTGGCAGATTAGCAGATTGGTATAAGAGTAACATAACATCAACCTTGTAATACCCGAAGAGGATATGGCAGAGGATCACCCACATTTTGCCAGTTATGTTTATGAAAAAGGGGGCGAACCGGGCACGAATCCTGACTCCAACCTGCAACTGAGATATGCTAGTTAGAAAAACCCCTTGAAAAAGTAACTTTATTGACAATTACTAACTGTTAGCCTGTGTCATCCCACAGCTGGGTAAAGGCCTCTCCTCATGACTTCCAAATCCTTTGATTCAGTGTCAATGTGGACCACTGGTCGTTGGTTCTGTCCAGCTCCAGCTCCAGCTCGTCCCACCGTATTTATCTACATAACTGCAGTATACCTATTCTCCTATTTTCGATAAATACTATAAAAAATTAGCGAATTACTATGTATTGATAAGAAATTCTAATTCTATTCTGACTTGAAATTAATTTCCACACGTGAAAATAATCAAACTGAAATTGAACCGACATCAGGTTCAATTTCAATTTGACAGCAGTGCAAGATAACTTAAGACGTATACTAGAACGCAGGAAATGTTACTTAAATATCACAATGGCATATGCGCACGCATAACAAATAGGTAGATAAAAATTAATTCTTATAGTTTTCACTTGAGGTCAATAACAAAGACAATTGGTGTTAGGTACTGAAGTGCAAGTATGATTTGTACACCAGACTTTAGCAATCATTTAACTAGCACACGATACGGCTTTTAAACCATTTAATCCTGTCTGTGTATCTTAATATAATCTTACCACACGTTCTGCGTTCAAACTAATGGGCTTGCACGCTACTGTCCGGTTCCTTGGTCACCGAGGGAAGATAATGACTTTAACTCCCCTTATTGTGTAAGAATTATCCATCCATTTTAAAGTTTTGGAGGGTATTAAGTCCACTACGAAGAACATTATGACATGCTTCATAGCATATATTATAATCATAACTTCATAAGTTATGATTATAATAACGAAAGTTAATCTGTCTGCCTGTCGGTTTTTCTGACCTTTTCGCACTTTAACAGCTTCTTGGATTTTGATGATATTTTTTTACGGCAGGTAGTGGAATCTTATGATCTAAACCATCACCTGGTTTAGATCATAAGATTCTTTTTATCAAGACGACGAACGAGCTCATCGCCTCTCCGCGCGGCGTACCATCATTTAAATCTTCGCTGCCAACGCCCGACCGCGCGGACGAGCGGTAGCATGTGAGGATCGAGATCAATTTTAAAATCCAATTTCTCTAAACCCATTGAAAAAAGCAAGTAATTTCACGTATCTCATAATGTGAGCGGCTTACGCCCGGCTTGTGTGGCAACTAATCGGCTTATCTTGTCGAGTGGCGAGTCGATCGCCAAGAGAGGTATTAGCCCCCTCCACTTACAATAAAGCGCACCTCTTCAATAGGGATTATTAGCAGTCGATTGAATTTTCTTCAAAGCTATGGAGTCAAAGACGAAGTTCATCTAGCTTAGTCTTAGATGGAGGGTATCTTTGTAAGAGTGCGCTACTATCAGCCAATAGTAATCAGGGTCCAATATTCTTTATTTTGATTGGACTGTGGAACTTTTGAGTCAGCATTACCACTTGACACCCAGTTTTTTGACAGAAATTTTGTACATATTATCTAGACGTCATATTCTCTCTATACTTATTGCTCTTGCTTCTTAAGCAACATCTTTTAATTAACATCCACGAGCCCGTCGAAAGGATCATGTAAAACTAGATCAAATTTTCAATCAAGCAATCTGATGCAGTTGGCGTAGTTATTTTAGTTCGATCTCAGATAACTGCATCTGACAACCTGAAACGTGATCATGTTTGGAACTTTTTAGAATAAGACGTGTTTTTTATTGTTTTTTTTTTAGCCCTGTGTTTGCTCTCGGATAGGTTATCTATACAAATAAATAAAATTAAACTGTTTCTAATTTCAAAATAACAGCTGTTTACTGAATGCCTATGAAAGTATAACACGGTACTTATAACAAAAAAAACTTTTATTTTTGTCAGTCTGTCTGTCTGTTTGTTCTAGCTAATCTCCGAAGCGGCGGGACTGATTTTAACGGAACTTTTACTGGCAGATAGCTGATGGTATAATGAGTAACTTAGGCTACTTTTATTCAAGAAAAAAGATTAGGGTTCCGTGCAAAGCATGAATCCCTTGAAATTGTTAACAAAATCCGATTCAAATATCGAAGTAACATTTTTTTTTAATAATGATTTCACGCGGACAAAGGTCGCGGGCAACAACTAATAACAAAATAAGAACTACTGAAATCATAACAATGACTACCACGTACAGTCGAAATGATGAAAGCAATTTGCATGAAAAGCTGGTAAAAAAACCCCCACCCAGAAGTGTCGCGCTAACGGCTAAGTTATTGCAACACCCAGGTATAGACGGCTCGCATGAAAGTGAGAATCGGTGTAAAAATGAAAAACGACGGTGCACATAGAGAGTGGTGTGTCGACGGGGAATAAATTGGGGACTTTTATCCCCCACGGATAGGCTTTCCGGATAGAAGGGAGAAATATGAGCTCTTTGTCACACTATCGCTTTCGGGGAGATCGATAATTTGTTGAAATTGGGAGTTGGTTAAGTAAATTCGAGATTCAGTTTTCCTGAAAAGGATTAAGTGTGGCTGCCAATATTATAAGAAGTGTACTAGCTTTATTCCAACGGGCAGGATTGGTTCACACTACCTCAAGATAGAGGGGATTGGAAACGAGAGAGGTCTTTGTTCTGCAGTGGAAGGACACAGGTTTGATCTTAAGTACAAGAAGCACCTATTGTTGTGTGGGAATAGTTCGGTTACGTGCTTTTGTCAATCAGAGTTAGAGTGAAGGTTAATGATGGCAATTTTATTAAGAAACAAATCAGTTCGCCCCACTGACTGGCTCTTTTAACCAGACCTTCTCTTGCCTATATCATCATCATTTTCCTAGCCTTTTCCCAAGTATGTTGGGGTCGGCTTCCAGTCTAACCGGTTGCAGCTGAAAACCAGTATTGTACATGGAGCGACTGCCTATCTGACCCCCACAACCCAGTTAGTACTGGGTAATACGATACCCCTTGGTAAGACTGGTTGTCAGACTTTTTGGGCCACTGACTACCTGTAAAGACTGTCAAAGATCTACGCCGGGACCAACGGCTTAACGTGCTTTCCGAGGCACGGAGGAAACTCGGTATGTAATTGGTGGCACAGACCAACCTAGACAAGCACGGCTTAACCTAAAGATCGACCCGAGCGGCTATTATTATTTAGCCACGAGCTCCTCGTGCCTATATACATATTACACCCAAATCAAAGAAGGAGACTAGTTCATAATTTCAATCCTAAAACTAAATCTAAATAAAACTAGGTTGAAACCAGTTCCCTATTCCTTTTGATTTTGTGCTACCATCTAGCTCGGCCGCACCACTGCGACATAATTCACATTTATATATGCATGGTCTCTGCTGCGATAACATTGCTGCGATCTATTTTAAATGTAAATACTAAAGAGGGCTACTTAGTCTAAATAAAATAGGAGTTGTTAGTCTAGCGTACTAAATATCATGCTGTTAATTTGCTGACGAGTTCAGATACTTGATAAAACCTGCAAGATTTTTTAGTCTTCTCGCTAAAATAGCATTTTGAGGTTCCGAGTGGGCAGAATAATATATTATGTTACTTACTAGTATCTGCCTGCTACTTCGTCTTTGTAAAGCTTTCTATTCGTTAAAGAAGATTTTCTGTGAAAGAATTATCAGATCAGCTATTCTACAGACCAGCTCTTACAAATGTTTGTATGGTTTGGACGTTACTAGTAAAATAATAGTTTTTCATGTAGTTACATTATCCGGTGTGAGGTGTCGTTATAAATGGTCTATTTTGATGGACAAAAAATAGCCAAGTAGGTATTGTAGCTCTTTTGCGGAAGGCGTAAGAGTACTTGCAATCCGAAGAGGCTGACTTTTGGCGAAGTTTTATTTTGTTCATTTTACAAGTCTACTCAACATAAAATAAATTAATCCAATTTATCAAACCATTTCGATACAGAAGGTAAAGAGGAGTAGCGGTATTGCCATCAAAACCAGAGCCTGATATCGACTAGCGCTAAAAATTTTTCAAAAGGCCACAGTAAAATAAGTGCAACTGTAAATCAAATTGGCCATTGCATTTCGCGGCCATTGAAGTCTATAAAATTGCCGTGAGGTCTTGATTTGTGAGACCACCCGCTGCATTTAAAGCTTTTTCTTGGTCCTTTTAGACTGTCAATGTTGGCACTATTCTAGAAGGTATTCTATTAAACCTGTCGCTTTCTGCACCTGACCCTCTTTATTTCCTTTCCTGCTTTTTATCCTATTAATATGTTCTTCTTGGGAGGAATGATAAAGGTGTTTGTGAGTAGTGAAGTGTGTACTATTTGGATGATTTAGGTATTCGGTAATCATCATTCTTCTTCCAATTTATTTATTTTCAGGTATTTGGTAATAAAAACAATATTTGTAATACTTTTTTTCCGTAGAATTACCTCATGTGAAATGTCTAGTCATTTCATTATAGACAAACCTATTCCTTTTCAGAATATAGTTTCAATTCGTTTGAAAGGCAGGCTGTTTGTAAAGGTAGAAATCGATTAAGGAATTATCATAAAATGAAGTAAGCAAGCCTATATATATATAAAAATAGCTTAGCATAGATTATAATCTACCGAAAAATAATGCGTTAAATTGTAAGCAGTATGTTACGGTCCACAGTCTTTCGACAGTTTACAATATCGCGAGATAGATTATAATCTAACACTGTTTACCATTTTACGGTGACATATGCGTCCTAACTTTTAAATTGATCTAATAGCTCATAGCTACAACCTCCTCGATTTGTTTTTAAGGGGAAAAAACTTACGATCCATGAGCCATAATGGAGGGCAAATCTCACGTGAGAACCCCAAAGTATAGCAAGAAATTCCTATTTTAATTAGTTAACATACCTATCAGCCGCTCCTCATCGAGTCAACATAGTTCTAAGGAAATTCGCATTACTAGACACACAACCGCACCGAGCAGACGTGAGCATGAAATTCAATATCCGTTGCAGGCGTCCTGGGCGAATGTTCCGCTCGTTGTACGAGAAATAGAGAGAAATGGACCTTTTTCTTTGTTTGAACGAAAGACTTTCGGTGAATGAGAAAAAGAAATAACATGTTCAGTAATTGCAAATGTTTGTTTTTAAAATTCATTTTAGCTTTCAACTTTTAAAACTGATGCTGGATAACCGACTGGTGAAGACCGACATCTTTAAATGTTTAGCGCGTACTCCGGTAAATGTTCATGGATGGAGAGAGAGAGGAAGACTAAAGAAAAGATGGATGGATTGTGTGAGGAATGATATGAAAGAAAAAGGAGTAACAAGGAGTAGGTGTAAGGAGGTTGACAGTGGAGAATGGAATAAAAAAACGTGTTGCGCAACCTCAAATAACATAGGACAATCGCCGGAAGATGATGTCGTACACCGGATTAGCATTATAATTCCTGTCCTGTTCCGTTTTGTCACATAACTGCCAACCAACAGGTAGAAGATAGATCCTGGAACTTGTCTAAACGTCTTTAGTATGTAAGTACATTCCAATTGGGGCGGCAACCCCGTTTCTAAAAAGTGTGAGAAAAAAAATAAGGCTATCTACTTTATATCCGACCACGCTCTGTCTCTCTATCAAAAACTGCATTTGGCAAAAACCCTTTTATGCCACCCCGCCGCGCCGTCACGCTAATGTGAGCCAATTTGACGTCACGTTGTCACGCGCCCCCATTTTTATTCGGCACGCACGAGCGTGACCAGCGGCCGCCATCAAAAATAAATATTGCCTGCACGTTAGCGGGACATTTTTTACCAAAAAAAGAACAATATTGCATTTGTTTTTCAAACTACGGTTTGTTTTTATAAGCTTTTATTTAACTTGTCTTGTTAGTGAGTATTTATTGGATAAATCTTGCAACTGAATTTCCAACCAGTTACCCAACCAATTGAGCTGAAATTTTGCACACAGTTTTGGTTTTTTTGACAATACATTTTTATGACGGACACGACATGATTCTGCAGACAGGATCGCCTCCTCACAAGAGTCTCCTCAACGGTTAATTGGTTGCACGGACACGAAACTTTGTAGGTTTACGCTATCAATGTTGCTAGACAAACCTAATTTTCTTGTTTTCCTTTTAATACAAGCTCTTTTGATTAAAAGTTTAATTTATTTATTTGACTAGATTTTATTTATTGTGATTTGTTGCTTGTTTAAATTCCAAATGTTTGTTGGTTTTTAAACGGTGGCGGTGATTTACTTGCTAGAATGTATCCAATATGTACTTATGTAGTTAGCAGCGCAAGTAGTGTACTTACCTGGACTTTTTATGAAGTCCTACAGCTGATCCTTTAAAACTTCTTATGAAGTTGAAATGAAATGAACTTTACGAGGAAATCATCTAAAATCTCGTACTAGTAGATGACTGGGTACTCGAACCTACAGCAGTATCTAATACTTTCTTATACAGAGAGTAACTGTAATTGCAAAATCTCGTAGAACAAAAGTTGTCCACAAGGACAGTTCTGCTCGGGAGGTCTTGCTTTTATTATATTACAGGTTGTATTCAGAAGCAATTTATTATTTGAGAGCATACATAGAAGCATAAATAAATATTGAACAGAAAAATCTTGAATGTGTTAAATGTATACTTGAGTCTTTATGTCACTCATGACGTAGCTACTGCCAGCCTGCCCAAACCTAATAATACGAACACATTTTCTTACAAAAATGTTATTGTTTATTATATTTGACGTGGATACGCCTGTGTTGCTTCATAAATATTAAACATTGCTTAACTGAGTGACAAGAAAATCCCAAGAATTGCCTTTTTCGTTTACGCTTGATTTTTGGAAGTTGGTTAAAATATTTTAGGTATATAAAATGATTAAAATAATAACTATAACTTGACTAGCACAATAACTTTCAGACAAAAAAAATGCTCTCCGCCCAGAGAGAGCATTTTCAATTCTAGTTTCAAGAAATCCATAAAAATAATACAAAATTCTGTAGTAACCGTCTATCTACCCGTCGGTCACTTTTTTAAACCTTAACGACCCATCCTTGTCTATGTTTTTCCTAAAATAGACACAACGTATCAACATTGCAATCTGTCCAGCATCCACCATTGTGTAATTATCAATGACACATAATACCTATCATAGCTATGTAACCACGCCCATAGATCGCCAATTAGCATACAAATGTATTTGAACACATAACGTTATTACAGGCAACTGCACGTAAATCTAACCGGCCCGCGGCGCCATGAATCCAGGTAATTTATCGAAGCCCATGGTATCTACACATGTAGTGCTAGTGCAGTAGGATGACCAGCAATAGTGAAAGATGTTTTTTTTATCCTGATTCAAAGGGTGCTGGCGTAGGAGGCTAGCGTTGGTTATGGTCCGTAGATGCTAGGCTTGCGTCGCGTTGACGCAACGTTTCCGTTAAAAAAACTCCTATTTGCGGGATACGAAGAGTGAGGAGTGCTAAATAAAGAAAGAGGATAGATGGCTAGAGGAGACTATGTGCCTACCAGGATTAAAGCTGGCTTTGCAAGAAACATTCCGATTTAAATAAAATAATGTATTGTAGTTTCTTTAAGAATGTTTATCTTATGAATTCACTCCGGCCCCCAAGATACAGCCGCAGCCTATTTTGGGGACCTCTGTATTTTTTTTTTTATCAGCCTGAATTGTCCCACTCCTGGGCAAAGGCCTCCCCACATTCCTTCCACTTTTCTCGATGTTGCGCCTCTTCTCGCCAATTAACGTGAGAGCCATTCAAGGCGTCCCGCCATCTTCTCCTCGGTCTGCCGCGACCCTGTCTAACTGTCTCAGGGCTCCAGTTTTGTGATATGCGGGCCCATTATAATTATGTTAAAATATTACTTGTTACGTCTTTATGGTTATATCGTTATATTCATAACATTAATTTAGATTTAGAATATGTTTCAAGCAATAGCTTAATAATTCCTATTCTTAATTTTAATCTAAATAGCAATACCCTGCACGATTGTGAAAAAAAAAAAAATTGGATTAAAAAAGATACGCATTATGAAATCATGCATGTTTTCCAATTTTCAACAATTTCCATGATGACACACTAAACATCACTACATATTGCAGTTACAAATTAACTAAATACTCTCCAATAGTTTCGTATGCAAACAATAGGTAATTCGTAGTTAATGAGAAAATAACAGCGTGTGTGGTCGTTAATTATCTCGTTATTAACTAATTAAATGGTGATCGGCGATGTGTGTGCATTTAGTAAAACACAAAGCTTTGAAACGGTAATGTCATGAACACGGCTTCAAACTAATTATTTTGTGTAGGTAAGGTCAACGCACAGTTATAAGTACGACACAGGATCAACATCGCCTTAACTCGAGCCATTTGGTATTATTGAAATTCTTTAATGTAATAGACACTTATAAGCATCGTGACGGGATCGAGATTATTCGAGATCAGAGGCCCTAGCACGAGTTTTAACGATTTTCATAACGGAAATACGTCGATTTTTATATTAAAAACTAGCGACCCGCCCCGGCTTTGCACGGGTGCAATGCTGATACTAAATAAACTACAGAATGTCTTTATATACAACGTTCACAGCTTTTTTGTCATAAGACAATACAAACATGTTTCCTTTAGAGGTTACTCTTGAAAGAGCGACATATAATTGGCCATGTGAAAAACACTCAACGCTCAAATCTAAGCCTGCAACGTTGAAAGTTTGACCCTGCAGTTAAATTACATGCTGTAAAGGGCCATATTGCTTTATATTACATGCACAATGTATTTAAGGTACTTAATTGGATAAGGATTAATGCTGAATTGCTTAAAATCACTTTTTCGTAAATAAGCCATTATTTTCTCGTAATAAGTAAAGGATAAAGTGGTATGGTTATTGTGGGTTATCCCTAAGAGATAGACATATACCATTGTGGACTTTTTTGTAGACCTTTTTAAGGTGTACAATACTGTAGTACATTATTTTGATCTATCTCGTGGGGTTCAGCCAGCGTTTGCAATGTAAGCGCAAAAAAATGAGTTTATTTACGACCTTACATTAAAAACCTCTAAAATTATCAGTGTATCTCTACTATATTATGCATGTATTATACCTATATACATATAAACCTTCCTCTTGAATCACTCTATCTATTAAAAAAACCGCATCAAAATCCGTTGCGTAGTTTTAAAGATCTAAGCATACATAGGGACAGACAGACATTGGGAAGCGACTTTGCTTTATACTATGTAGTGATACTCGTTTCGCAAATAATATATATAGGGAAGATACTGATTGTGCTTAATATAAACAATTTAACTAAAATGCTGTAGGATAGTTGTATTTTCGATTAAAAAAACGACGTATTTACTTTACGAAAAACTTCAATACTCGTGCTAGGGCCTCAGTTAGTTAAAAATATGAACCGTGACGATGTTGATCCCGTGCAGAGTTCCTAAGTGTGCGTTTACCTTTAGTTTTCAATTGAGTACTTCATTTATTTTAAATAATATGATCGAGCTTTTGAATTATTAATGGTTTCACTTTGTGTATTGTTTGTTGGATTTCCATTGAGCCTGTTAGCCATAAATACCTAACAAGCAAAGCTTACTGGCCTACCAATCTAAAAGGGCTGCAAAAAAGTACTGAGCACAATACTGTCGATCGTCGTTGGCGAAGAAAAGGTCGATATCCTATTCAATAATAACCTTAGTCTCTTATTTTGACAGGAACTGAAATCAAGTTCAAGCCGTGGTAAAAAGAGCAGTCATCATCAGCTACCATCGCTTTTAAAGCTCTTTTTATAAAAAGAGCCATTTTTTGTTTTGTTCGTATACGAACAAAACAAAAAATGGAGAAATTCTTGTCAACTTTCCAAATTCAAACTAAACCCAAGACGTTTTCATCCCTATCTCAACTATCACCTGGCCACCCTACATCTAAAGTAATGTCTTGGTGTACGCGAGACGCATACGCCCGCTGCACGCCTGACGCCCTGCTTACCTACATTATGCGACTCGATACGAATACGTAACGAAGGAAGGCGTCCGTCTGCCTTGTAGATACGAGGGTAGTTGTGCTAGGTATGTTGTGGGCGAGTGATAAGAATGTATTGATTGTTGGGTCTTATCTTATTATGGTAAAGGTTTGTGCAGCTATGGTATGATGTCTTACCCTAATCTTCTAAAGTTAAGTTAGGTAATGGAAGACCTAAAGCGTCTGAGTTAGGTATGTCTATTAGGTACAGGACTCCTCCTAAAAGGATGACTAGACGAAGTCATCAGACATAAATAAAATTAACAGACACGCAGTGTGCCGGTATAGCAAAGGGCGGTCTGCCCCTATCTGAAGGCCGTAAAAAGACCCTTAACGAAGCCGAAAGGCGATCATTTTTTTGTTCTGAACCATACCTGGGAACCTTCTAGTTATTGGAAATATTGGAGGTCAAAGTTCCAATTTTTTCACAAGCTTTTTCTTTGAAATACCACTTTTAAAAGTTTTAATTTTACTTTAATTAACTCGATGACTCGTTTACTATTCAAAGCTTCCATCAGCACTAAGTATTGAGTGCGTTACATTGAGTTTTACCTTAAAACGTGATTTTTCATCCCAAAAAAAAAGTCGTGACCCATCAATATTTTTTGCGTGAAGTTACTTAGTTTGATGTACAGTATGCTTGGATAACGGCTTCGTGAAGGGTCCATTTACACCATGTATAGGAACAAAGCGTAACTATATTTATGTTCGTGTTAATACAATTTCAATAAATCTATGTGGAAGACCAGCCTCAAAGTGGTCTCCGGCTTCATTACTAGGCTCTTGACTACCAGTGCCACTGTGCTTAAAGCATCTAAATAATCGTTTTTAGCAATAAGTTGTTGAAACATAAATTGCTAACACAAAATGCACAGGCGCTAAACTGATTCCGTATGCTGAAACAACAGACTGTCGTTGAATAAAATATATCACGATCTTTCTACATGTTTAGGAATACTGGGAAACTCGTGTTTTGTGATATAAATCAAAAGAATTTCTGTACGGAATCTCTTATTTCAGTGGAAAATCTTTCGTTGCGCAGTAAATCTAGAAGTGCAGCAAATGGATATAATATTTTATCAGGAGTAAATGCTGTTGTTGTTTCAAACGTAATGATTTATGGAACTGAAGACACAGTGTATTTATAATGTGTCGATCCTTCAGTCATTCACTATTCACGAGTTGATTAGTGGTGAATTATAAATCGAAACCAAAGCGGGGCAAATAGACATTGAAATATACAATCCTTTGTTTTGTAATTTCCCTAATATAAATGACAAAAGCTTTGGAATCCCAAAACCGTCAACATACTGATGATTCTTCTTTTTTTCGTGTGGTTTCGTGCCTAACCTGGTGTCTAGAGTTTTTATGCCGCCGTTTTGACGGGCCTCTGACTTGGCTTGATGATGAATTACTGATGATGACCAACAGCTTTAAGTTCTTTAGCTTACAAACTCCAGGGTGCTACTGAGAAATTCCTAATAGCATAAAGGCGTCTACACTTTTCGGGAATCGAACCCAGGACCCAATGCACACCAGTTTCACTCGCGACCACGAGAACAAGCGATAGTCTATACATATAATAAAATCGTAAAAATCCAATTTTATGTTCCGACTTGGCTCAAAAACTACTGCATAGATCCTGTTCAAATTTTGCACAAATATTCCTTACAGGCTTCTTCACATGTTAGGCTATATATTATCACGCTACTCGCTTAAGGGGGTGAGCAATAATGCATTATGTCAGAATCCTTCATTTGTTTGACGTTTCAGTCATGACAAGCACCAGAATGGCTATTTAAAGCTTATGTCAACAGAGAAAACAGCCCAGCGGGTTCTTGAACGTTCTGTAAGCTACTGGTCGCAAGTTCAAACCCCACTATTACTTTCACTTTTTTGTAATTTGTTTGAATATTTTTTTGATGCTTTTAGATTTCCATTTTTTTTTTGTATTGACATCGTTTGCATTTCCGTTTTTCTCCTTTTTTCTTCAAACGTTTCTCCAAAAAGTAATAGAGAAGTATGGAAGAAGATGACATGCTGCGCCGACCCCGAAAAAATTGGGATAACGGCAGTTCTTGCTTTACTAGAAGTCTGTTTCCTTCTCGATTTGCAAAATATCAATAATCAATCGCAGTTTGGAATTTTATTTTGGAATTTTATTGTTCTTTTATAGATTGGTATAGTGTTCAGAAGCGAGCATGAGGTCCTGGGTTAGATTCCCGGTCGGGCAATGTGTTATTGAGTTTTTCCACCAGCAAATTCTCAGTAGCAACTACGAAGTCTGGTTTTGTGCCCGGTTGATGGTGTATCGGCACTATAAAAAGTACAAAAACAACAAATAACAAAAAGTACTACAGCGCCATCTATGACGCAGGTGATGAACTAAACAACGAAATACGTCCAAATTCTGCCTGGGTCACCCAAATAAAGTTATCCGCGACTTATGACTATATAGAAGTACCCGACAACAACTGTTGGGCAGTTATAGCCCACCAGACATTACACCCGTCTGGTCGGACTATCCTCCCTTTTCTATGGGGGATGAAGAACCTTACAACCTGTTCTTACAAAATGGCAATAGGCTCGCTAAATATTTCATGGGAGTTAAACATAACTGACAAAATGTGGGTGTACTACTAGGTACTATATACACTCATCTGTTTTCTCATTAAAATATGTATTAAAAAACAGATAGGTAATTTTATAACAAATACGATGGTATAACGTTTTGTTTTTTTAATTAGCCTATTCTGTCCCACTGCTGAACAAAGGCTTTCCCCATTTCCTTTCCAACTCTCCCGGTGTTTTGACTTCTCTGGCCAATCAGTCAGGAACGAATCCAAATCGTCACACCAGCGTTTGTTGGGTCTGCCTCGGTGACGATGACAGTCTTGACTAGTCTTGAGGTACCTACTGTATGACCATTCTGGCCCATCTGTCCTGACCCATTCTGGAAATGTGACCCGCTCAGTCATTTGAACCTCTTACACTTATCGCCAACATCGGCGATGCCTGTCTTGGAGCGCATTGTGGTGTTGCGTATTCAATCGGTGATTTTGATGTTTAAAATCCATCGCTCTTTGGCAAACCTTGAGTTTGGACTTTTCAGCCTCCGTCAAAGATCATGTCTGGGTACCATAGGTTAGGATAGGCAGGATACACAGGTCGACAAGTTTACGCTTAAATGTGATTGGAAAGTATAACGTTGTCTAAGTAAAAGCGGTCAAGCCTAGCGTCTGTCGCAGTTTTAAATATTCTTGACTTAATGATTAGGCAACCCATTCGTTATAATTTTTATGTAATCTTTTTTTTGCCTTTATTGTCCCACTGCTGGGCAAAAACCTCCCCCATTGCCTTCCATTCTTCTCTCCGTGCGGTTTTCTTCGTCCAATCTATCACAAACGCTTCTAAGTCGTCACACCAGCGTTTTCTAGACCTCCCTCGGCGACGACGCCCGTCTTCTGGCACCCACTGCGTGACGACTCTGGCCCACCGATCCTGATGCATTCTACAGACGTGGCCCGCCCAATCCCACTCCAAACTAGCAATCTTATCGCCCACATCAGCGATTCCAGTTTTTGAGCGTATTGTGGTATTGCGAATTCTGTCGCTGAGCTTAATACCCCATTACGCTACGTTCCATTGCCCTTTGGCCAACCTTGAGTTTGGACTTTTGCGACTCGGTCCGGTTAGGATGGGCAGAATGCACATGTCGATGAGATTGTGCTTCAGGGATAAAGGTAGGTCACCCTTCATCAGCGACTTCATGGACCAGTAGCTCTTTCAGGCGTTCTCGACTCGGCAACTCTCAAACTCAAATGTACTCATCGACGTTATAGTGAATTTCTTGCCCATATACCTCAATCCTACTTTTTACGCTATTGGTGATGACTTTAGTTTTTTTTATGTATATTCAACATATTTTTCATTCGGTGAACAGTTGGGGGGGGGGGCTGTATTAGGCATTTTTTCTATACTAAGCAGGCTTTATTTACAATTGCGGAGTGAAGAGAAATAACGAAAATAACTAATAACTGAGATTATAACTGTTTCACTCGCGGCACGTCTTTAACGTTTAGATGTGGCTGCATTAGCATTTTAACTTCAGAGCAAAATATTAAATAAATAAAAGCAAAAATATATAAAAGCGAAAGGTCACTCACTCATCACGAAATATCGAAACCGCTTGACGTAAAAAGATGAAATTAGGCAGGGAGGTAGTTTATAGTTAGTAGACGTCCGCTAAGAACGGATTTAGCGACAGGGCCGGATTAAGGGGGTCTAAGGGCTCTCGCAAGTTTGTATGAAAGTCCTTAATTTTTTGTGCTACAAACTTGAAATTTGGCAGGGAGGTAATAAATAGTCAGTAAAAGTCTGCTAAGAACGGATTTTGCGGCAGCGCTGGATTAAGGTGGTCTAAGGGCTCTCGCAAAAAGTCTCTTAATGTTGTAAATTAAAAGCAAAATCTCACGACATCTCACCAAGGGGAGAGGGGGGGGGGGGGGTGAAAAATCGCCAAAATTGCTTCACTTAATTAATGGACGCCCCCTAACCCAAGCATCTCCTTGCTTAAAAGGTGATCTCCAAATCATATGTGTCATAACATTATGTATCTAATTGAAATAAACATTCTTTTTTTTTAACACTTTGCCCGACCCGGGAATCGATCCCAGGACCTCATACTTAGTAGTCACGCTTGCGACCACTCGAGGCAGTCTTACACATACATACCAAAATTTCCACGCGAACGAAGTCGCGGGCAACAGCTAGTCAATAATAATGTAATAGTTGACATAGTAAAACACAATGTCAACAAGTCCCGAGCCGCAGATTGCCCTAACGAACTAAACGCTGCAAGTAATCTTGTAAAGTACAGGCACTTATATTCTGAACATTTACGACTGCACCGCGCCGGTGTAATTACAGGAAGTGCTGCAAACGGATCTTATAACTCCTAGCCACTACTCTAGTTATAAGCGTCTGAGTTTCTGCTCCACAAGATAATCTCATCTGATTAAAATATCACTTTAGAGCTCCTGTTTGACCATGCTCCGAAGGCCGATTTTGCACTGCAAGAGGTATAAATTAAAATGCATAGATAGTTTAGATTGGTTTTCGTCTATCTTCTAAGGCGCGCATTACACAGAAACGGCGTAAGGTAAAGGCGCGGCGCAGGCATGATGCCGCTTCAAAACGTTTTCATACAAAACGTACGTACATCGTGTCGTGAATTATACTCAAACGGCGCGGTGCAGGCGTTCTTTCGTTTACTTATAAATTCCACACCTGCGCTGCTTCTGCGCCGCACCGTCACCTTACGCCGTTTCTGTGTAATTCGCGCCTTAGAATGCTTTATCAGATAGCTTCGTAAACCTCATCCTTATCCTTACTTCGTTACTAATATTATAAATGCAAAAGTAAGTTTGTTTGTTACCTTTTCACGCCTAAACCACTGAACCGATCATCCTGAAATTTTGTATATACGTTGTCAGGAGTACAGAAACGGACATAAGCTATCTTTCATCCCGAAAAAAGTACTGTTCCCGAGAATTACAATAACGTTCTTATGATAATAGATGGCGCCACGTGTCTTTCGTATCATGTTTGAAATATCGGGGTGGAAGGAACACCGACGCAAAAACGGTTACTAAGTATTCAGTACATAGAAATTTTTCAACGGTTATAAAAAAATCAGCTCAGAATGATGTACTGAATACGTGGTATATAACTGTTTTCGCATCCGTGTCCCTTCCACCCCGTATTATTACAAGCAGAGTACAACCCGAATTTATTGGTGAATTCTAAATTAATGCGAACGAAGCCGCGGGCAAAAGCTAGTACTTAACTAAATATAATTATGCTGCAACAAAAACTAAAATGTGGTCGTCGGACCGTCAAACGCTTCCATTCCGTTCAAGACAAAAAAATAGTATTTATAACGTTAGTAACATAAGTAGATAATTCACGCTGCATTACAAAGTTGTTAAAAAAAAATTGGTGACTAAGTATTTACAATAGTCTTGCAGCACTATTTTTTGCTCGCAGCCAGGGGTTACATAGCACTGTCTTCCTACTATTAGGATTCTTACTGTATTACGGCAGGAAAGTCCACTTCCATTACAACCAATGTTTGGACGCCATATTTACCGTATTATTATTTATTGTGGTTTGAGGAGCTTGTGCCTAAATAATAAAAGCTCGAGTCGATCTTTAGGTAAAGCCGCGTTTGCCTAGGTTGGTCCGTGGATGGGTGATTTGACCCATTACATACCGAGTTTCCTCCGTCCAAAGCACGTTAAGCTGTTGGCCTCGGTTGTCATTTGTAGATCTTTGACAGTCATTACAGGTAATCAGTGGCCGGAAAGTCTGACAACAAGTTTTACCTAGAAGTCTCGTATTGCCCAGTAGTAACTGGGTTGTAGGTAGAGGTCAGATAGACAGTCGCTCCATGTAAGATACTGGTATTCAGCTTCATCTGGTTAGGCTGGAAGTCAACTCCATTATTATTATTATACATGAGTTTAGATAAATTAGATTGTGAGGCTACACATAACTAAGTATTTAGTTATTATTAGAACTTGTTATTTCAGGTTTTATACTCCAATACATAATCCTACACTACACTTTTTATCTACGCCAATAAAAACAGATTATCAACGCGATAAGTATCGAAGTACCAATACATCACAATCTAAAGGATCACTTATCAGACGTACAGTATTTATAAATGTCACCAACTAGAAAAACACCAACAAGGTAATTCATTCCCTTTTACGAATGAGCGTGAAGATACGGTAGGTAAATAGCTCGACTTTATTCACGTGCTCAAGAGTTTCCGAGCTCGAGTGCTCGTTGGAAACTTCTCCAATATTTGTAGCGAGACACTCGTAACAGGTCGTGCCATTTAAAAGCTTGGGTTCCGTTTCATTCTATTGATTGGAACTTAAATTCATGCATGTGTGGAACCGGGTGGTTGCTATGCACTCTTACGCTCCGTGCACGATCTTAGGGCCCTCGCCCACTTTGTGCAGCGGTGCAGTAGCGATGCTGTCGCTGGCTGTGTAACCTTCTCCTAAGTAACTACGATTATGTATCGCTACCAGTGGCGAAGGTTCCATACAACTGGATGCCTGCCGGCTTCCCTTTGAAAACTGGCACAGTCAGTGTTTTATAGATAAATAATAAAATCATATTAAAGATACGCACTCGGGCTTACCTCTTACAAAAATTGACCCTTCGCTACTGATCGCTACTATTGCCATGCTGTCGTGCGTGCATCAGTCGTAATGCTGGCGCGATGCGAAAGCGGCAGCTCTTCGTTCCCCTGATGTTTGCATGAATTCAGTCGCGCGTTGCAAATGTGATTAAACCGTGATAGCAGCACAGGTGGATCTTAGTAAGGAGGCATTACCGTGTTAGTAGCGACAACAACTAGTAGTTGAGATATTGTCGTAGAAACGAAGAGTACATGCATCTTCCTCAAGCTTGCTGCGACAATCTTGATTAATATGGTCAGTGTTAAACTGCCCAACCGTTTTGCTTGCATGCTCTATCTTGAACGTCAGGGAATTTATTAGGTCCACTACAAGATTTATGCGGACGGTATCGACGAAGTTAAGAGGGGTGGCTTATTTTGGAGTAAGGGACGGTTTACTGTTGGTATTCTTGTTAAATCTTACAGTGTTGTAACACCATTTCTTGTAAAATTGGTTGCCAAGACTCACAGGCTCAAAATACTTTCACTGTCAAAAAGTTACCACATCTTATGAAGAGACAATTCCATCCCTCTACAAGAACTAACTCCATAAATCCAATCTCTTGGTCAATATGTAAAGTATTTACCAAATGGCAGAGTTTATTTATCAATAAGGTGAAATCACTGTAGTTGCAAATATATTAAATATATAAATTTACAAGTTTTTTTGTAATAATGTTTTTCCGAAGGACTAGTAAATTTTTTTCGGCAGGAATGATTCTGTATTTGAGGAGCTCGTGGCTAAATTATAACAGCCGCTCGAGTCGGTCTTTAGGTTAAGCCGTGCTTGCCTAGGTTGGTCTGTGGATGGGTGACCACCCATTACATACCGAGTTTCCTCTGTGCCTTGGAAAGCACGTTGAGCCGTTGGTCCCGGGTGTCATTTAGATCTTTGACAGTCGTTAGGTAGTCAGTGGCCCAAAAAGTCTGACAACCAGTCTTACCAAGGGGTATCGTATTACCCAGTACTAACTGGGTTGTAGAGGTCAGATAGGCAGTCGCTCCATGTAAAATACTGGTATTCAGCTGCATCCGGTTAGACCGGAAGCCGATGATGATTCCGTGCATCTCACTTTCTCATACGGCGCGTTATGCGCACTCATAAGAAATTACCACTTACCACTGGATTCATAACACAAACTATTTCAAACTACTGGAATACGAATTCTGGTTTTTGGGCATTAATGTGCACAAATGGAGCACCAATTGTACATATGCATAGGATGAGTATGGCATGTTTCGGTCTCAGATGACGCGGTGGACCTGCTATGGGCACCATTAGCTAGCAGGACCCCTTTTCAATAGATGCTGCCACTGAGGTAACTGACACAGCAAGCTGTTTTTACTGGAAAATGGAAAATCATATATTATATTTATGCTAAACTGAATGCGAAATAAAAACGTTGCGAAAAATTTAAATACAAAAATTCTTATTTAGTAACAATGATAGTGCCATTTGTTATTCAAATATCACTTGGAATTATCGGATAACCATAAATACATTATTACAAGTTGCTCTTATGATGTAGATACTTAGTTGAATCTTTATTGATCTCCCAACATCTACCTCAGTGTAAAGTTTGTGTGTGATCATTTAGTATAAAAATACTCCTACCTCAAGTCCGTAACCACATTAATACAAACTAATACCAGTTTACAGTCGGTTTCGTTACAGTTTGGAGCGGATCGCATCGACACTGCCGGCGGCTTGTCTTTGCAGATCCATCAACTTCATGGCTAGGCCCATGTTGCCTTGGATCGTAATCTTGCCTTGGAAGAAAGCTTTCTGCGGGTTCAGTTTTCCGGAAATGAGGTCGACGACATCTTCGTCGCTGACGGTGAAGGTGACGTCGGGTTTCTCTGAGCCGTTGTACGACACTTTGCCTTTGCCTTCCTTGGCGTTGATGATCCAGTAGCCTTCAGCACCGTTGGGGCCATTCTTCACGTTGAATCCGAAGATACCTCGTACCTTTTCGAGACAATTGTCGGTGTCATTCTCCATGGCATATTCGAGAATTTTCATGTATTTGAAGATCTTGATGTCCTCGGGATTCCAGGTGGCGGCGACCGCTCTGGGGGTGACGTCAGCGAATCCCTTTTTGTACAAGGCGACGACGGTTGCTCCTCCTGCTCCAAGGGTGTGTTGTAAAGCGATCTTCGCACGAGGTACCTGAAGATATACAAATTGACAATTAATGACTAACAACACACGTCTGCTAGATCTTGAACACAAAACTGTCGATATTTTGATCGGAGAAAGGTTATTCTTATTCACTAATACATATGATAAATGCTTGTAATGATATCCTCAAGTTGCCCAGTTTTTATTGGAAAAGTAGTATTTGTACTTTATTTATCAAATTAAACCGTCTGGAATTAGAAAAAAATCAAACACTACTGAGACGGACTGGACGAGCAAATATAATTGGAGAACACTAGATTTTTATTACAGAGGGATCAGAGACTTAACTATACACATCTACTATAACTATAATGGTGTAAAGTAAACTTTGAGATACCTGTTGGTAATACAACATACAACCAAGAGATCTCCTATGCTTAAACCAACCTGTCTATCTCCGGCCTCGCCTCGCAGTTGCCAGACCAGTTCAGCACACTGGGCCAGCCCGGTCGCTCCCAGAGGATGGCCCTTAGCTATCAAACCTCCACTTGGGTTCACGACTACTCGGCCACCATATGTGTTGTCACCAGAATCAACAAACTTGCCAGCCTCACCCTCCGCACACAACTGAAGACCTTCATAAGTAATCAGCTCATTGGCAGCGAAACAGTCATATAGTTCTACCACATCGACTTGTATCGGTGACACTCCAGTGTTATGGTACAAACGCTGAGCAGCTAGAACAGTCATGTCAAAGCCAGCTAATTTCATGAAACTGTTCTCCTCAAATACTTCTGGGGTGTCTGTGACCATTTCCATGCCAATAATCTCAACGGCTTTTGCTTGCAGACCATAACGGATGACGGCTTCCTCTGACATGAGGACAGCAGCACCGGCTCCGTCACTCGTAGGGCAGCACTCTAGCTTAGTCAAGGGACCATAGATCCTTCTAGAGGCTAATATTTCCTCTACAGTGTACTCTCTCTTACCCTGAGCTCGTGGATTCTTGACTCCGTGCCTGTGATTCTTAGCTGCAATCTTAGCAAGGTGAATCTCTGTAGTGCCATACTTCTTCATGTGCTCGGCAGCAGCATTACCAAAAAACTGAGCTGTCAATGGAGCACCTGCCAGTTCAGCCATGTTGGCCATTTTGATGGTGTGTCTGTCCAGGGGGTTGGTTCTATCGTTGAACACGGAGGAAGCGAGCGCACCGGGCACCATTTTCTCGAAGCCTACAGCTAGCATGACATCTGATATACCACCTTCGATAAGTTTTTTAGCGAGGTAGAGTGAGCTGGAGCCCGTCGAGCAGTTGTTGTTGACATTGAAGATAGGGATGCCGGTCATGCCGATCTGGTACAGCATGCGCTGGCCACAGGTGGATTCGCCGAACACGTAGCCGCACACGGCCTGCTGGATGTCCGTGTACTTGATGTTGGCGTCGGCCAGCGCGGCCAGCACCGCCTCCTTGCCTAGCTCCGGGTAGTCGGGTCCAGTCCTTGGCTTAATGAAGTTCGTCATACCGACTCCAACAACGAACACTTTTCTAGGCATTTTGATAACTTTATAATAATCTCTTGACAAAGACGACAGCTGAATCGGACTGCTGTGTTTACAGTGAAACAGAGTTGAGTTGCTAGCCGATAGCTAACAAAAAGGAATGACGTAGAACGTTATTCCTTGCAACACAAAAAAGTGCAGAACACAAAATTGCATAAAGGCTTGATTTACAATTGATTGACGGCTGTTTCAAGAGGTCATTTGCGAAACTCATTTAAAGTGTTTTCAGAGAATGTCGCGTATTATTATATATTTAAAACAAAATCATATGGTAAAATATTTTATCCCACCAAAAACATTTAATGAGAAATTGGTTTCCAAAACTCGCATTCTCCTGGGTGATGCAGCACCGTGCTCTCGCAGCAGCGATCAACGAAAACCTCTCTTTACCGGCCGTGGCCAAACCAATGGTCGACAGCAGTGGGACATGAGAGATGTCTCAGTTGAGCAGGACATCGCCAAATTAGTTCGGTGTCCGGATGCGGGCTGCGCTGGATGGGTCGCGAACACCATGCGTACCAGTTCTCGCGGCTCATCCACGAAAGAGGCAGCAGGCTCACGGCGCGGCGGTTATTTTGTAGTGGAGCCCTACATAACCAACCCCCCAGATGATGCTGTATGCATTAGGCATTTTTCCGCGCTTAATAAAAAAAGGTCGACATATTACGTATATTTTTAGGTATATTACACAGTAGTAATATCATCATCGTTCTTACTAGTTACAACATAATACAACAAAAAATCCAAAAATAAAAAGACATTTTTGCAGTCTTATTTCGGAAGTCGGTGGTAAAAATACAATTAGAGTAACAAAAGTCACCGACTTCCGAAATTAAGGTTATTTTGTACTGAGTACCTGTAACGACCGTCAAAGATCTACAAATGACAGCCGGGACCAACGGCTTAGGGTGCGCATTTATCGCATTTATATAAAGCCAACTATGTTATTCTTAAATGCCAAACCGTATTCGAAATTTCGGCTAAGTACCTGTACTGTCAAACAGAGCAGTAGGAGTAAGTTCGTATTTTCCATCAAAACGATTTCTCGTTCAAAGTGAAAACATCTGAAGATCGCTTAACTAAAGGTGAACCCGTAATGGAATTTAATCAACTATTCGGATTAGTTTGTTAACTGCAAAACAGAACGGAGAAGCACGCGTTTTGAATTCAATCCTGTACCTAAATATATTTTGGAGTAGAATCCTTTTACACAACGTGTGTAATTTCGAATACAAACTGGATAGCTTGGTAGTGAAACTGGCAATATTTTCATCCTCAGATATCATTAGGGTAGCGGTTTCTTTACGCTATAAAGCTAAGAAAACTTTGACTTTGTATTTTGGTTAGTCAATGTAAGTTAGAGGTATCTGTATCTTAGTGGAGGTAGCATCGCATTGGCGTAATAGCTGTTGAGGTGTTATTTAAGTAATTTTAAATAAATAAAATAAATAAATGTTAATTTAGTGCTGCGCTTACTACCGATCAATAAGGGAACATCTACATCTGAAAAATGTTTTTTTTTAATCTCTTTAACTTTTAAGCGTTACACTGGAACATCATCATCTTCCTAGAAGTATTCTAGAATGCGGCATCATTTACTCCTTTTTTCTTTCATATCATTCCCCACACAATCTATCCACCTTTTCTTTGGCCTTCCTCTTCCTCACCATCCATCAACATACATAGCTCTACACTGGGACAATTAGCTTAAAAGGTTATAATCAAATACACCAGATGAAGGCTGATGTATCAAGTTTCAAAACAGAGCCAAAACATTTACAAATCAACAAAAATACAACCTACCTATGTATATCTATCCGCCAATTTAATATAGGCCCGAAAAATCTACACATAGCACTAACCACAGTTTTGATTTCCCCAGGGCACACGAAAATTTCCCGAAACATTAGCTGTAGCACTTGAAATAATAATGACCATACATTTTAGCTGAATTACTTCGGAACTTGGAAACGCAATGAATTTTGGAAACGTATACTTTCTGATTACGATATGGTAATTTGTTATAAGTGATGTGGAAACTCGTGTCCTTTTTGTGGAAAAATATTCCTAGCCGGGGAAACAATTCGATGAAGTAAAAAAGAGCAAGTAGTGAAGGTAAAGAATAGAGCCAATTACTTACCTTCATTTAAGAATTTTCGATCTCTTGCATCGGTACGGTGTGATTTATACGGGGTGAAATTAAATATGCTAGCCAAACTATTGAGTAGCGGTGCCCCAGTGGTGGCGGCCCCGACTTACAAGCAGTACTAGTCGTGGGTTCGAACCCAGGTAGGTGCATTACTTTGTGTAATTTATTTCATCACCACTGCTCTCAAAACGGTGAAGGAAAACATCGTGAGGAAACCAAACCGTCATGACCTAGAACCAAAAATTTGAAGACATGTGACGTCTACGAACCCGCACTGGGCCCGCGTGGTGGATTATATATAAGCCATTCCCTCTCATAGAGAGGAAGCCTGCGTCCCAGCAGTGGGAACGATATATAAACTATAAAACGTCTCAACCTGATAAATCTAAAAAAAATATGTGTACTCTCTTTTGGGGTCAACGACTGTAGAGTACAGTTTATTGTAATGTCATTCTGAAAATTTGTATTTTTCTGGGTTGTGGAGGTGAGATAGGCAGTCGCTCCATGTAAAATACTGGTATTCAGCTGCATCCGGGTGGACTGAAAGCCGACCCCAATATAGTTGGGAAAAGGCTAGGCAGATAATATGTATAGGTATTGGTCATTACCATAAGGCGATGAAAAATAAAACTGCTATTCTCAACTCATACTTCAAGTGTCATAATCAACTTAAGTACATCATTTTACCGGAGTTTGTCAACTCACACATAACATTTGGATTACTCACCGCTAACTAAGCGCTCAACAATACAACTCCTGAGTGGTGCAAAGCTGTGAAGCCATTAAAACTTCTGTTCACGCTTGAAGCCCCGATCAATATGAGATTTATAGTTTGAAACAATTAATAAGCTCATGCCAAATGTAATTCAGAACAGTGCATTGAGTGTGGACGAAATGAGAGGTCAGATGCAGTATTAAAGTTATTACAGGAAAGTATTATCCATGGAAGTCAATACTGGGTATTTCACAAAGTATGAAGACTCTTTGGACTCTTTCTCTTTCTCTCTTTCTTGAGGTCTTGGGTACGATTCCCAGGTGGGGCAAAGTGTTAGCTTTTACCATCAGGAATTTCTCAGTAGCAGCCACGGAGTCCGAATTTGCGCCTGGTTGATGGCTGTATACTCGCCCCCTATAACATGGGACTTTAACATAACTGGCGAAATGTGGTGTACTATTAGGTATCTCTCTGCCCAACCGTTCGGGGATTACAGGCGTGATGTTATGTGTTTAAAAAGACTACTACTTAACTACTAAATATTTAAGAAACCCTATTTTAGTTAGTAAGGTTAGTTGATTTATAGCACAACATTATTAGAGATGCCAGACTAGCACAAACACATACAAATTTAATCAATACTTCAGAAGTTCCATTATGTTAATGAAAGGCTCTATCAATGACATCTCGCAATACTAGAGGTAAATACAGAATCTCTGAGTCTATTCATTAGTAAACAGGCAAGGTAAGGTTTCAATGCGTCCAATGTTTAGTTAGTAGATATTATTTATCAATGTTTGAAGTAAACTAAACATCAAAACCGTATCAAATTGCGTTTTGATTTCGAGTGGGTATATTGTTAAACTTCGTAGGACATAAACCCTTTTGTATATTCCAACATTTATTAACACTCACAAAAGCTTAAGATTTTATCTTATGTGAAACATTTTCTCTTACAAATAACTTTACGTATCAATCACCAATGTAATTAGAAATTCTCAACTCTGTTAATCATAACTCCAATTTTCTCAATCTCACTGACAATTACGTCACCAGCCTGTAAGAACTCTGGGGGATCCCTGAACACCCCCACTCCTCCAGGAGTACCCGTCAGTATGATATCACCAGGCAGCAAAGTAAACAGCTTCGATAATCTCTCAATAATATCAGGAATCTTGTGAATGAACTGATTTGTGTTACTCTTCTGTTTTTGAACTCCGTTGACAATACATCTAATAAGTAAGTTTTGTGGATATCCAACCTCGTCACTAGTTGTAATGCAAGGACCAATAGGACAGAATGTATCCATAGCTTTACCAAGCAATAGTTGTCCAATATCTTTGTTGTTGTCCCAATCTGTAGCTCCTATATCTTGAGCGATAGTGTACCCTAGAATGTACTCATAAGCATCTTCTGCCTTCACTCTAGATGCGGGTTTTCCAATGACTATGGTCATTTCCACTTCGCAGACCACTTTATCAGATACATCAGGCTTTAGTCTGATTGCATCATTTGGTCCAATTATCGTGCTTGGGAATTTGTTGAAAATGAACGGGATTTCTGGCGATGGGAAATTCTGTTCTTCGCAATGATCTTTGTAGTTCAATCCTACGCATAGCACTTTGTCTCCTCCGTGTATCGGTGCTTTAAGAGTCACTGTTGATATAGGAACTGTTTCTTGTTTGGTGGCGTGTAACTTCTGCACTTTTTCGAAGAGCCCTTTCTTCAAGATTTCTATAAGAGTGCTGGGTATTGTTGGATCAATCTTGTTGATGTCAACAACAACATCACCAGATGATAATAGATACCCAACGCGGATTTCTTCTGGGTTATCTTTGTAAACAAATTGTACCAGCTGCATTTTTCTTTCTTTCTTATTACGATACACTGCACAAAAACGTTCCAGAATTCTTTTAGTCCAAATAAAAATGTCACTGCGATTAAATAAAATGTTTTGAACACAGATAAATGGTGGCTTTCTCCTCAAGATCTCTTGTTTAGCAACAAGTGGCAAAAGTGGAGATAGTACTGTCGTCTAGTTAAGATAAACGTACTGTTTTATACACAGTATCACGAGTCTTATCTACAATCTTACTCTCAAGTGGAAATATCAGGTTGATAGTGTCAGTGTGTGTAGTGCTATGATGGATTTACGTAAACAATACGAAATGGTTATGCAATACAATGGTACTACGTTGTGTTTTTATTATCAATCCTTATAATGAAAGGATGTATATTTGGTGGACCTTTATGATATAAATAATGTTCACCGGCAATGCGGAACATAGCAATTAGAACTTGATAACTATTTTACACTACGGTAAATTAATTGTTGAGCTAAGTTACACTCGATGTCGATTTGTCGTATTAAAGCCAAACGTATTATAGCCAAAATTGGTTGTGAACATTGTGCATTCAATTAATTAATTAATTTAATTTAATTGGTATGTGACGATGGGAAGAGACCAGACAGCATGACGTTGGTGCCTTTTAAGTAGGCCTCTGGTGTGGGACGCAACCTATGTCGACACCCTTGCGCCATCTCCTGTTGCAAGCACGGCGAGCTGTGCGGGCGCTGCTGCTGCGGCTGCTGAGATCCTCAAGCGGCACAAATACTGTAACCTTATTGGTAACTACAGTTTTGAGCCGTTTGGTGTCGAAACGCTCGGGTCATGGGGCTCGAGTGCGCGTCTCCTTTTTAAGGGAATCTCTCGCCGACTGGTCGACACTTCACGTGACCCCTCTGGTCACGCGAAGTGTCGACCGTTGTCGAAGTTGCTGGCTCTTTCTTTGGCCAAAGAATTAGCATTGACATTCCACGTGGCAGGTATGTATCCTTGTCGTCGTTGTATACACGTATATGGGTACTTACTTTTAGTATTTTATAATTATCATTATTTTAATTCTATTTGTAGTTTGTATATAATGTACATAATATACTATGAACAAGTTTCTATTGTAAAAAAAACACAATTTAGGTTGGTAGTTACTAAATTCCCTGAATTGACAAACAAAAACTCAACACAACGGCTAGTAACATGACTTTACGGAGAATATTATTTTTTTATTAGTCTGTAAATAAATAATACTATGTACATCAAAGATCCCTACGATATTACATTTACTTAGAAATTCTCATACTGCCTGTGGCGCTAGCATTCTACATTACAATATTAATAAGTTATGAACTGAATTAACAATAGACGGTGAAAATAGTGAACTTTATTTATTTCTTAGAATAGCAAATATCATGAAGAGAAAGTGAAACACTTTATAATGTAATAATCCTGTGAATAATTGACTACTTATCCTTGTCTTAAGTATTCTAAGACAGACGTAAAGCGTTTTAAATGAAGCTGTTCTCGTTTTGTAATATTTGTGATATTTTCCTCGAAATATATCTGTGAAAGATTGTCGGAGGAATTATTAATAAGGTAGCGTAGATCTTCGCGGAAATACCAATTACAAAAATACGCTTCGAATACCTGCTGTTTACAAAATTACATCTGCGAAGCAGTCATCGTTACAGAATATTTATTTATGAAACCGTGAAAATGTAACGTAAAATTGGCTTCGAAAATATTAGCGCTTGAGACTCTTCCAATACCTTTGGTAGGTCGTATTTGAAATGTCTCTAGGTACTATTAAGCATCCGAATATCCGATGCCTAGTCATATCACAGGAAAAAAAGACTCAATGCAATGTTTGTTAGTACGTACAAAGCAGGATGAAAGGCAAGACATGCTCCCCGACATATAATCAAACCAGAACAATTTTACAGTACACCATTTAACTCCCGTAACACCAGAAATAGACCCGAATCGAGTCGCATCACAATATTAAGACACAAATAAACAATATGTACCTACTACTCCGCCAACAGGAAACAACGAACCTTATCCACCAGAAAAAGAACAGTGAGATGACTTAAGCGACTGACGAGCAAAAATTTGAAAGCTGTGGTTAATTCCAATATAACAAATCGGGAAAACGACAACAGTAGATACTCCATAACAAATGGCGCATAGCTAGTAACGGTTCTAATCACCTAAATGAACCCTCTAGCTAATTATTATTACGAACTGAAGCCTACGTCGACTGAAACCGACTGCGGCGGCAGAAACTAGTAATTATTGACGAGACTAATTTAATTACATTCAGACCGTAGTTTCCGATCAGTTATGCATCCATCATGGTATTAATGATTGTGTCTGGGCTACAGTTGTGTACGTAAGGTATTGTTGGGGCTAATGATACCTGTAGGTATTACCTAATAATATTCTGCTTTAGCTATAATAATAAATTGTAGTGTATTACGAAATTACACACAAGGCCAAGGCAATGGAGTGCATTGCTAAACTAGGATAATTGTACTACTTAGTTACTTAACTGTTTGCTTGTTTATTTAAATGAAGAAAAACTGCAACAGTTCTTAAAAAGTATCGCTATAAAGTGAAGAAAAACATCGTGAGGAAATCAGCAATTCGCAGAACTAACAATTCGAAGACATGTGACTTCTATCCACCCGCACTGTGTCCGTGTGCTGGATTACGGTCTGCTCTCTGACGCCCAACAGTGGGACTACTGTTAAAATCTTAAGACAAATACATCTAAATTAATTATACTACTACTATTCGACTCACCTGCCTATCTCAATCTATCAGACGTCGTAATAGTTCTGCATGTATGTAATCAACAATGTTATCGCAGCCACGTTCTGGCAGCACATAGTGACGATCCAATATCCATTAGATTAGTGCAGCTGATTGGATACGCAAGGATCCGCTCAGGTGATACGTCGTGGATTATATATTTGGGTCATGTCTTGGCTGTTGAACACATACTGAAGTACTTGAATGCACTAGGTGGTATGTCACTAGTAGCAAAGGGTGAAGATTGAGTGTTTCTACGTGTCACGATACGATATCCTTTGGTATGACTGGTATATTGCCAACTGAGAAATTCTTGAAAGAAAAACAGCGAAAACGATTTAAGCGAATGCTGTCGAGTATGCCGCACGTAATAAGTGTAACAATACATAAAGAGACAGGAAAAATATAGGTATGCAGAGTTTCATAGCCTTCAGCAAATGCCATCTTCAGGAATGAAATCGTGAATTAGAGGAACCTGAGAGAAAAGTTTAAGACCACCTTAAGATTTTCAGCAAAAATATTCGATGCTATCTCAAAACTCAATCACCAATGGTCGAGCATATAAAAAGTTGCATACACAACACAAGCCATCGTATTACAAGCTCATCTCCCTTGGCACTGTTCAAACCATTCTAATACCTACTGGCATTAGGCTTTTATTGGGAAACATAATTATTGCAAAAGCCTGGTATTAAGCAAGCAAGATATCGGATCGTAACAATCTAGAAGTAAAAATAGACTGGAAAAGTCTTTAAACCAGAGAAAAAAAAACCGAACACAAAGAAAGATAGATAGTGAAAGACATCCACCTACATTCTAGTCATTGTAGATTCATAGAAACTCCTTGATCTAATTAAACTGCCCACAGCCCCACATAGATAGCTAACCTAATATCGGTTTGTCCTACATCTAAACAATACGCTGATCAGTTGTAACATCTCGATACGGCCGCCATTGTTGCTGTGGCAATAGTATTAGATTATTGGCCTGATTATAGTGAGCAGAATGCGACACTCTATTGAATTAGCGAGGGAAGGAATCTTGATTGCGTATTGTTTACCGTATAAATCAGTGCAGTGACAGACTAACCTACTGAATAAAACCTCACTAAACTAAGCATCAAGACTAAGCAGATTCACTGTCTATAAGGATTCGTATAAGAATGCATGGGCGAGCAACACAAAAAAGATAACAGATGATGATGTATTAAAATATTATACCTCTGTATGTCTGTTCAAATCTTTGAACAGACTGCGTGCTCAAGTTGGCCGTTGCCAATCCAATTTGGCTAGATGGGGTATAATCGACCCATCTCGGACACAATGCGAGTGTGGAGCCCCAACACAGGATATGCCACACCTTCTCTCCTGCCCGTCGTGCACAACTAATTGCGCCCTCCAGGACTTGAATGAGGCAAACGACAGAGCTGTCCAGGTTTCTAGTTGGACAAAATCTCGAGACATCGATTCGAGAAGAAGAGGAATGATGTATTAAAATTGCAAAGCTTTAAAGTCTTATAGCTAGTCAGTGGTCATGCTAATTATAGAAACAGTGATCACTACTCGAGATCTAAGGGCGTTCTGGCAGTTATCAAGACGTCAGTTAAGAAAGTACCTTCAAAAGGACTTCGAATATCGGCGCTGTAGTAGTCATTAGGGCTACCTTATTCCCTTACATCTATATCGACTGCATCAATAAAGACCTTATGGAATTTTGGTTTTCCAAATTGGATTTTCGTTATCCTAAATGTGGCTTAGAAACCGATAGCCCTAACTATAAAATGCAGAAACTAACGTGGGGTAACCGAAATCAGACCATTTTCATCCCAAAAGTTCGACTATTCCCGTAACTACAGATTACCTTCCCGTTTCAGTCACCGTAACAACTAAGAAACACAAGTACTTACAATATGTACATATTCAAGTACACCATTAGTACTTCCATTACCAATGTAATGCTTTTACATAAGGTACATTATCGTATGTGTTAACATGACGATAACGTGTTACTGGTGGTCGTTACAGCAATCAAAGCCGTTAGCAATGTTACCAGGTATTGAAGGCAAATGGTCGGAATAATGTGTATCGAGTGGTATACAGGGTGGGAGGGATCTCGATGCACAAACGGTTACCACTTATTGAGTACATCATTCCAAACCCCATATTTAAATTTTTCATCAGTATTTTTTTTAAGTGAACTGTTTCCTACAAAAGTGTATGGAACAGTATTTGTTTTTATTACCGATAAAAAGTTCCTAAGTTCGGAATAATGTACTGAATATGTAGATTCGTTTTATATTTCATTTGTTACATCAATACACGTGTGTGTGTTTAAATGTAAATAAAAAACGTTGATGTTATCTTGTCGAAAAATAAATAATTTAATAAATAAATCACTTTTTTTATAAATGCAAAACTTCTTAAAAGAAAATCTATGATATAAAGAGAAAACAAGTAACTTTAGTATTTACAGATAATAACTAAGTTAATTATAATTAGCACTCAAACATGTTTTTACAAAACGGGTTATTTTTTGGTTATTAAATATCTTTCTACGATGGCACAGCTACGTAATACAATACAATAAATAGAAAAACTAATATCAAAAGAAAATAACGCTACGTTTTGTTACAAATTACGTAAGTATATCAAAACAGACTTCTGCAATTTCATACCTCCAAATTAATAATAAACTTTGTAGGAACTAAAACAACTACTTAAGTAGAAATACGCAGCGAGTATCAGAAAACTGTGATCATATTTCAGGATGTGGTACAGTTACACACGGCGACACATCTAGGTATACATTTCCAGTATAACATGGCCTCGCTTAGTATAGATTTCCCGTAAAATGAGAGATCCGCATAAACTGGTTCTGTATAGCTTGATTGGTTGCCGTGCGTACCAACCACCTGGTATTCAGCTTCATCCATTTAGACTGGAAGTCGACCCCAATCTAGTTGGGAAAAGGCTAAGTAGATGATGATGGTATCGACCATCGAACTGGATAAATTTCTTGATGGGTCCAAATTCGTAATCGCGGGAGTAGAAGTACCTACAAAGGGGTTTGAATTTTATGGCCGGTCCAACTTCCGCCATTTTTAAAATTAAAAACTAAACTAAATTTCTTTCAAAGTTGCGGCCATGCATAAAACCTGTATCAATCGATAGCTGGCATCAATATCAACAAGTTTTGCATGAGACGAAATGTTCTAAAGTGTCACGTTTCCGAAATATAATCTAACAAAGTTGTGCTGAAGATGCCATCAGTGAACTGGCGGAAGTCAGGCCGGCCAGGCTTCATACAAAAATCTTCCCAGCCCTTTCAGTACCAAATTCAAATTGAAAATCATTTAATATCCCTTCACAAACCATGACTTAATAAATACAGCTTAAAACTAAGTCACAAAAGTTTGTGAGAGACTGGTGTCTGCATTAGGTACACTGTATAGCAGATCACCAGGGTCCCGCCACACGATAAGAACGTTATTTATAAATATTTTAAGCATATTAGAATCATTTATTGAAAATGTGAGGCGAACGTGAAGATCCTGTGTGTGAGAGTACCGACTTAATTGTAAGGGAAAGCTGGTTTTTTTTTATTATTTATTACGATCTTGGTTTCATGGAAAAATATATTTTCAGTTTGATGGTCTGTACTACACCCTTGAAAATGGCCTCACATTTCCGATACAGGTTGTATTAGAAAATTCCTAAAAATACTTTTTTATCACTTAACAAATAAAACAACATGATAATCTTGATGAAACATAATTATCTCATCTACATATTAATTATCATCAATTTTTGTATACGATTAATCAATAATTTGAGCAAAATTCAGTACCTGCCAACATTCCTATTATGTAATTTTCTTGCAATTAATATAATGAAAACCAAGTAATAATAAATCTTAAATGTACAAAAGCCATTGGGTAGATTAGATTACACAATAAATCCTTAAAATATATTTACAAAACAATTAGTTTAGTCCTTTTCGATACTAAATATCAATTAGTTTCAACGAGCAAAAACAAATTCGTTGAATCCTCAACTAGTTAGCAATAGAGTTTATATCGATTCATTTGTATTCAGCAGCCGTGGGCCACAACATATCATAGACACAGAAGGACTGTTCCATACAACGAGAAAACAGGTACACGCACACATAATGCCAATAATTATTATGTAAGTACGTCAGATTATATCCCAAGTACAGTATGCAATTCGGCAAGCATAGTCTATTTTCGAAAATACGAACACGCAATAATTTTGGATTACCTTAGTTATAAAATAATACTAGATATAAAAAATCTAGGAGTCTAGGCAATTTCAACAAACATTGATCAGACAAAATGAAAACTTCAATCAAACATGGTCCTTTTGATTGTAGCTGCTACAACGCGTGGCTGTACAAATCTTAGAAAAATTGTTTAAGTGAGGGGTCACTCTATGGCGCGAATATCGGGATAATTCGGAAATACGAAGATTACCGAAACGCATGCCTTTTGTAGTTTAATTTAAAGGAGGAAGCGCCAGAGTAGCCAGCGAAATTCATTTTTTTTCGTTCTTTGCAATTTGAAGGTCATTCGCGACCTTAAAAAATATGTCTTAACAGAGTTATAATCATTAAAATCATCAATACAACCCTCTAAGTTCATTTTATCCCATTGAATGACTTTTTCATGAAATATTCATTTAATGGGATTAAAGAAGAGATTTGAATTTCACGGGCTACCCTGGCGCTTCCCCTTTAACTGTATGTTATCTCAAACTTACCCAAACGAATGCAAGTTGTGAGTACGCCTGCCTGCACTAGCTGTACGTGGAGCGTGTTGTGCGCGAGCCTTCTGCACCTATCTACATTGTGTTACAGCCGTTAGACAGGTTTACAAATAATGTAATTCATCAAGTGAGATTAAGTTCCAGGGAAAAAGACGATTCTCTGAATTGAATTTATTGGATGAAGACACAGATACTGAGGGTTTTATACTGAGAATCGGTTCGACAAAAACAGAGTTAATATAAACTACGTAATTACAATGTTTCACAGAAAGACCTAACAACGAAAACGATAGTCTGTATTATTAAAAAAAAGAAACGGACACGAATTTATGTTTTTTCTTCCTAAAAAAACAGACGATGCTTCAAAATTTTCTCAATCAATTACTGTATCGCATAAAAAAATACAAAATAAATGATAACATGTTCTAATAAATTTCACATTTCTTTGAATAAATTCACTTAAACATTTTTCTCTAACACATTCTTGTCACGCCGCTTCACACTTATGACACCCTCGGGAGAATGTTCCCGAGACGCACTCCTCCCTAATTCACGCCCCTATGTCATTTAATATCAAAACATTTTGATCGCTCCTTCGTCGTATCGTTTATCTAATTCGATTTCATCGTTTTCGTGTAACGTTGTTACTGGAAATACAACATAAGTGTTACTTTCTTCGTTTTTTAAAACAGCTCTGTTGTTATATCGACAGACATTTTGGATATAAGTCTCGGTAAAATATTAGTAGCATCAATATCAAAAAGTCATCTTTTCAAATGTCAAAGTCAAAGTTCCCTTCTTCATCATTCAAATTACAATCACATGTTCATTCACACTCAAAGAGATTTAAAACACATATATTATAGAGAGGACATTAGGAATATTGTCATACAATAATTTTCATCCTGAATATTTTCGATTTTGACACACGAATGCTACCTGACAAGCGGGCGCATGACACAGATGACACTAGACAGAACGAATTGTTACTAAGTAGTAACAAGTTTTGGATTACGATTTTCTTCGTCATGACCCGTCTATAGCTTGAAAATATTTAAATGTCTTTGTGTCATATGAATGCGACCTGACAAGGCGACGTATCGCACTGGACTGATCGACTTGTTACTAATTTGTAACAGGTTTTGGCATTGTCAGTTTCTTGGTCTTGTCCCGTCTATAGCTAGTTATATTTGAATGTCTTTGTTCACACTGAACATCATATTCATTTACTCTTAAAATAAATACATTTGTTCTTCAAGAATCACAAGGCAACTGCGTATATCTCAAACACATTCCTATATTTTCCTCTGGGCTCCGTTTAATCGTTGGAGGTCCGAAGTGCACAGAGACTGCGAAGGGTGTGATGGAGGTCTCCACGTGGCAGTCCCGGCGCTGCAGTGCGGGGCAGAACGTGTTGCCGCAATGGTGAGGGTCGCACACTCCTGCGCCGTAGTAGGAGCTCTGGAAGATGGATACATTTTGTAGATAAACAAACATCATGCATTTGTTATTTATAACACAGTCAAAGAATATCATTGCCCTCAGTCGAAAAGGTTTTAATACCTAAGTGTTCGAGACTAACTTAACAGACGGATGTGTTGCTAAACGATAAAAGCCGCTCGGATCGATCTTTAGGTTAAACCGCACTTGCCTAGTTGGTCTGTACATACCGAGTTTCCTCCGTGCCTCGGAAAGCACGTTAAGCCGTTGGTGCCGGCTGTTAATTGTAGATCTTTGACAGTCGTTACAGGTCAGTGGCCCAAAAGTCTGACAACCAGTCTTACCAAGAGGTATCGTATTACATAGTACTAACTGGGTTGTGGAGGACAGAGACAGATAGGCAGTCGCTCCATGTAAAATACTGGTATTCAACTGCATCCGGTTAGACTGGAAGCCGAAACCAACCTAACCTAACATAGTTGGGAAAAGGCCAAGCAGATGATGATGTGTTGCTAGGGAGTTTACTCCGCCACTACTTCTCTCGAAAAAAAACATTACGAAGTAGCGAAGGACGAGAGTTTTGGAGAGCCGCCTTACGCTATTTTGACGTCAAAAAATTGTTGATTCTAAGTTTGATTTGAATAAATGACTCGATATGAGTTCTGAGAGAGACTTCATAATTTCAATTTCGACGCTGAACAGTAGTTAGGCCCGTAATCTAAATTGTCTTTCATGGTAATCTAGTCCCAAATCTAGGTCACGTTTGAGATAGAATATAAGCCTAAAACCAATTACTCTAGAACGTATTAAGACTTCAAAGCAAGGGGATAAGACATAGAAAATGAATTCATTTTCGTCTAGAATGGAGAATCACTTAAAGAGCCACGTAAATTAATACAAGAAATATTCCAACATGAAATATAAACACGGTACTTGAAAAGCGTAATTTTAAAGGCACGTTAATTAGTATAAGATCGTGTTTACCTTCTTCCTTGAAAGTAGCAAACATGATGGATGTTTGTTTTAAATCGTGCCATCAAAGTCTTGCGTAAAGTTGATGTAACGTTATTGGTTCAATCTCTTCGTAGCTTTAAACTTCACAAAGTTTACCGTTGAGTTACTTATCAATCAATTATTTCTGGCTGAAATGTTACATGAGGTAGTTTGAATTCCTGAAGTAGGCTTATGTGAAGTAGAATTTGAGCTTTTATTTACATAGAATAACATAACTTTACACCTGTTAATCCGATTAGTCAGAAGGTGTACCCAGAGGTGTACCCAATGGTACACCCACATTTCGCCAGTTTTGTTTAAGTCCCATGTAATAGGGGGCGAGCCAATTGCCATCAACCGGGCAGAAGCCAGACTCTGTGGCTGCTACTGAGAATTTCCTGTTGGAGAAACCCAATAACCGACCCGGGAATTGACCCTAGGCCCCTTTGACCAACTAGGACCTCTTATTTATGCAAAAGTACCTAATATTCTGAGAGGCATTCGTTTTTTGTGTTTTTAATCAACCTTTCATCGCGGACCTCGTTAAATCATAATTCCAACTATGGCTTTAATTAATTGGAAGTCTGAACAAACCCTAACCGTTTGACTATTCAAGAAGTTGCCAAAGAATATTTCTCAGTGCTTTCCACTCAGTATTACCCAACTGTAGACCAACACTCTATAAAGCGGGTCATTCTTAGGAGAACTTTAACAATATTACTTCCGTTCCTGATTATTAACTTCACAAGTATTCTGAAGTTTCTCTTTTATATTCCAGTCTTTAAATGAAATCCTAAGCTTTAATACTATTATAATTAGACTCTTCAGCCCGAAGTTCTTAACTTTTAGAAGAAATTGACATTGGAATATCGAAAAGTTTTGCTCACGATTTGATCAAGAACTGAAGCATCTAATATTCGAAGTTGCTAATTAAATAGTTACATGTATAGAACAAACGGAATGTCAGTCATATGCAAAGACACCTCACAAAAAAATCATTAGATACATCATTAGCTGCCCACCCAGCCTTTTGCCAAATGTATTGAGGTTGGCTTCCAGTCTAACCGAATGCATCTGATTACCAGTATTTTACATGTAGATACTGCTTATCTGATCTCCACAACCCAGTTAGTACTGGGTAATACGGTACCCCTTGGTAAGACTGGTTGTCAGACTTTCGGGCCACTGATTACCTGTAACGACTGTCAACGATCTACAAATGACAGCCAGGACCGACGGCTTAACATGCTTTCCAAGGCACGGAGGAAACTCGGTATGTAATGATGGTCACTCATCCACAGACCGACCTTGACAAGCGGGGCTTTACTTTGAAGATCAACCCGTGAGCCAGGAGCTTCCAAAAAAAGCAAAAAAAAATCATGTTATTATGTATATAAACTCACCGATATAAAATACTCGTTTTCACAGGGTATAGTAATCCTATCGTCACACCGCTGTCTCCCGTAGCCCGTGAGGCCTATCCCGTAGTTCCCGTAGCCGAAGTACCGGAACCGGTCGTCTCCGTCAGGGTAGTGCTGCGAGTACGGCGACCACCGCGTCCAGCTGGAGGACCTGGCCTGACCCCACATCCAAGACGAGATATACGTCCAGATCTAGATGTGTTTAGTGAGGGGTTAAACTAGCTACGGGGTAGGGTTGTATATAAATGTATAGATATAATGGAGAAGGTCGATTTTGTTATACCAATTTTATTAGTGTTACTATGATTTTTTTTATGAAAATAATTTTCCGCAACCTATTTTAAAAATGTTTAATACCAAAGTTCTTGTGACTAACTAAACAGAAATTATGTGTATCACACGATTATTGCCGGATTATTACGAATTTTTATGAAAATATAGTTTGCATTTAAAAGTGACAACATTAAATGAAGTTAATAATACATGTACTTCCAGTATTCATGATAAAAAGTCAGAAAAGCTTTGAATTTAAATAAAATAGAGTAACACGCATAAAATTCATCTGTCAATTCGCTGAAGAGGATATAAGAGCAATGGACGTAATGCACTCGTTCGCTTCACTGAGTACATAAAGCGGAATGACGTCACAAGCTGGTTATTATAGAACTTCGTTTTAAAGATATTACTAAGTACCCTTGCAAGTGTGGTTTGTAGCTCGGTTTGCTAATAGAAAATATTTTACTGAAAACTCCTTTCATTTTAAAAAGTCAAAGGAAATATGCCGATTACTTTTAGGGACGTGAAATATTTTTAAGCAAAAATATTTAAAAATAAGCTGCAGTAAATATTCTCACTGAGATTATGATCGTTTACAAGCTAGAAAATAATATCGAACTTCTCCATTAGGGCAAAAATATTAAACGTATAAAAGGAATTTTATGAAAGCTGGGTCTGGAATTTTTGTATTGTGTTATATTAATTATATATAATTAACCTTATGTATTTCGTTTAATAAGCCTTTTCTGGGTAAAAATACGGGTCCATATTGGCTCACCTAAAGTTCTTTTCCCGAAATTGTTCTTCCTAACGATTTGTAATCCGAATGATCACTCTTCCTAAAATTTTTCATCCTAAAGTTTTCATTCATACTATTTGTAGTGCTACCGGCGATGTTCATAACACTCATATTTCCGAAAATTGTAATTAATAATATCATTAATGTAAATATATTTAAACTCCTACTGTTTTTTATCATAACGCTTTTATCCCTAAACATAAGTACAGGTCAGAGTGTCGTCTTGGGGGCACTATGAAAAAAAAAATTAGAAAAATTTCGCAACCAATTTCGAAGTAGCGCTCGCCGGCCGCTGCCGCGGCACCGCTCGCTCCGCTCGCTCGGCTCGCGCGTAGTTGGTCACAGTTCTAATCTAACCTAACCTATGGATCCCTTCCACATCGTTTTTACGACAAACGTTTAGTCGGAAACAAAAAACACCAAGAAACTTTTATTCTTACATTTAGGTGTTTTATACGATAGAATCGAGAAAATAAACGGTTTGCAAAAATAACACTTTTTTGGCTAAATTTTTCTAAGTCTAAACAAAAAATAATATGACTTTGAATAATAGTGTAAAAGTTGATTATGTTGAGAAAATATAGGAAAACAAATAAAAGTATAACAGATGTTTATTGCTACTGACATTATGAAGTTGAATGCTTCGGAATTATAAAATTAGAGACAGAGTAGTTAGGAATTGTGATTGTTAGGATGAAAAATGTTAGGAAGAACATTTTCGGATTTCCAATTATCGGAGTTCAAAATTTAGGTGAACTTTGGCGCACCCTAAAAATACATTATAGGGATCGTATTTCATAAACGTAAAATATCATTATTAATTCTTAGTTATATATCCATTTCGCATACCTTTGTTATTGTTTGGTAATTTATTGGGTCTGTGATTTTTTTAGTAAAATTATGGAAATTAATAACGTGCTTACAAAGCTACGGGTACCCGTGGTACAATATTAGTTGCACACATTTTATGTCAAAATAAAGGAGAGCCTATTTTGAAGAGGGCTCTTCGTAAATCACTTAGTATGCAGACATCAATGCTGTTATTTAGTTCGAGGCTACCATGAATATCAGAACAATAATCTAAAATAAGCAATTATCCAAGCAGCTTATACTTTTCTAAATTCTTCACATACTCGCAAATGTCAAAATCTAATCAAAAACGCAAACTGCTCTTACGTATAACGCATCACTAAACTTAAAAGGAACTCCATCTTCCATCTTATCCTTTGACGGAAACAAAAATAAATCCCCATTTCAGCAAAACGAGCTTCTTTTAAAGTTACAAACTTCCTTGCTGAAGATATTTCCTGTATGCACAGTTTTTAAGAGGTCAGCAAATCATAGAGTAAGTCAGCTGCAGAGTTGCATGTTGCAGAGTTTGCCAACAATTTATGGCACTGTTGAGACCGTCCATAAAAGTGTGGAGCTAGTTTACACTTTCAAAAGTTGTAAGAAGTTTCTTTGGATTTGAAACGATAAAATGTGTGAGGTAAGAGTCTTAAACAGTTTGGTCTGTACCGACACTTTTATAACAACTTTGATTATGATGTTATCAAGAAATTAATGAAGGTATACATTTTATACGTCAGTATTGCTGCTTAGAATCTTTGCATGAACTTTCGATCTTATCTAATAAATTTTTCGAATTTGTTTAAAAAATAATTCCCGGTCGTTATGGTGCAATTACATCACCACGGTTCACACGCTTATGGTCATTTGGCCGAATTTGATTGCCTCTGGAATTCGGACAAACGACCTAGTGTAAAAGAACAAGGTCGAGTACGCCCGCATTCGGGCAATCTTTTTGGTTTCATGATTCGACTTCAAACTTCGAAGAATGAATGAATCTAAATGCATCGGGTGCCCGAATTCGAGTAGGTAAAGTTATCAAATACGGGCTGACGACCAAGTGTTATTGTACCATTATTACAGCACATTGAAATTTAGGAAAATTTGCCTTTATTCTTCTCTGTCCAACATATTAACAACCCGTTTCCTGAACTCGATGTACCAAATTAATTTTGTCCTCTATCAATTTGTGTTTCTTATTCATGCTTACCCTAGAGATAATGCCAGGTTGTGACTGCTGGGCGGTATCTATCTCAGGATCGTTGCCAGAACCTTCCATTTCGTCTTCTTGTGTTTGTGTGTCATCTGCTGGCATCATTTCTTCTTGCTGCATATCTGTAGGATCAACATCTATAGGAATATTACTAGTGGAACAGGATATATAGCTATATCTACTATTCCCGTTTGTCATAAAACTGCTTGGGTTGGTTGGAAAACCTACATTAAGCACTTGCTTTTTAGGCTTGCTTGATACATAACTTATACCTAGTCATTTTTGGCTGTGGAGTTTCATGTAAAAAAATACTGGCATTAAGTTTCATCTGGTTAGACTAAAAACCGGCTCAAACAGTCTTGGGAAAAGATTAGTCAAATGATGAAACTCGTTGTTCATTCAATAAGTCAGTAGCGACCTTTATGCGGACTGTACCTTCGTATTTAATAGTAAACATGGGAAAGTACAACGACCCCTGCGTAAAAACAAGTAAGTTTTACACCAACCATTAAAATCAAGGAAAGGCGGCATAGTAATAGGCAATAACTCTGCCAGAGCTCACGAAGGTCGCAAGTTCAAATCCGACCAGCATAAAGTTAGTAACAAATGGGCTTTGTTTGAAAAGTTAACTGGAATATGAATGGTAGAATAATAAACATGAATAATAATGTTGGACCGAATACCTTCTGTTTTTACGATTTGCATGCCAAAGGGTTTGTCTGTCCGCCTAAAGGTTGGGGAGGTCAGATGGGCGGTCACATAGATAAAATGAAATTAAAAATTCAACTCTCAAATCTGGTTTATTTTTTCATCTTAGGTTTCATTTATTTTGTATTTTAAACCTATATAATGCGTTACAGTAATGCCGCCAGTTTGCCGTATGTCATTACTTCCTAGAATTTGATCCTTTACAGCGACGCGACGCTAGCTAATGGTGTAAAAATACAGTGGGGGTTTTTGCTAGGAATATTGATTTTTCAAAAATCCAATGATGTAATTTAGTTTTCATCAAAATCGGAGTCGAGACTCCTTTGAGTATTTTGCTCTATTCCTCATAGTTTCGGATTTGGCCATCCACGCCCACTTGAAAAATTCATCGTGTATACATTGATTGAATACTGCTGAACTTTTAGATAATCATATTTAACTAAATTATTTGTGACTTTGCGTTCACTTACCAGCTGGGTCAATAACTATTGGTGTCCCACTGCCGGGTCCTATCCTGAAGGAGCGGCTACCACATGGGCTGTATCTAACTGAACAGAAGCCGGTGTTCCTTCTGATGCATGCCTTGTAGTCTTGACTGGCCAGGTGACGCCCGTTCGATGCGTAGTTGAACGTTCTTATTGTTCCTGTTGAGTGAAAAGACAAGATAAAGACAATTGGAAATGATAAATCTATCCAGTGCCTAACACACTAACATTATGTAAATTCAAACGATATAAAAATTATATAGTTAGTTTTAAGACTCTATTGATTATATTATTTTTGGAGATGATAAAAATTACACCAAAATGCTATAAGATCGCATTTTAGATTTAAGAAAAACTTTAGTATTTACGTTTCGTTTACGTCGCAGTGTCAGGTGACTGACCTCGCGCTTCTCGGTCCCCGTTGACATGTGAAGTAACGAGATTAAAAGATGAAAAGAATGGTATAGCCACCATTACAACAGCAGCGTGGCAACACGTCGTGTAAAACAGTGATATCTACCAGGATACTGCAATTCCACCGCTCTGAACATTGCTACCGCTGTAGTCTTACTTCCATGTATCCCAGCAGAACTGAGTTTTAATTTGTTCATGAGACTATTTACTTACATTAGTATAGTACTGCAGACAATGATGCGGCACAGTGTTGACTAGCGACATGTACGCGAGGTGCATGAGTCAGATGCGCGGCATGTCCATGCCGCGCATGCGCATTGACAAGCTGATGGTCTTACTGCCTGGCAGGTCACTGGCCTCGCGCTTCTCACAGGCCGTTGGCATGTGACGTAGCGAGATGAAAAAGCGAAAAAAATGCCACGACCGCTAATTCAGCAGCTATGGTACGTTGCTTTCGCTGCAACTTTCCTGCCACTGCTGTAGTCTTGCTTCTACCTCTGTTCACAGAATTCTGATTTCAATTGGACTTACCATTATCATTATCATAGTACTGCAGACAGTGATGCGGCGCAGTGTTCGCAAGTGGCATCTGCGCGAGGCGCATGAGCCAGATGCGCGGCATGTCCCCGCCGCGCATGCGCATCGATAAGTTGATGATCTTAGTGCCGGGCAGGTCACCGTCCTCGCGCTGCTCACTGCCCGTTGATAGCGTGTAATAAACTGGAAATTATGACATACGTAGGGAAGTAAACCTTTTGAAAAACGTGTTTTCTTTGTTAAAAAATTGGAAATATTTACTTATAAACAAAAGTTAAAATACATGTAGAGCTACATGTATTTAGACTTTTGTTAAGTAAATATTTTCATGGAATCTCATAAGCTTCAGAAAAGTCACCGATAGGAAAGCGCATCAGACATCCCGCTGGTTCATGCTACTTAGTAGTATAAAGAGCCAGCCACAACAAGCTCTGAAACAAGTTTATATTTTTACCGTGTTGTCCATGGTTCTGTCCACACAGAGTGAACTGGCTGTCTCCGTCTCTTAAGATCATTGCATCCTCGGTGCAGTCTCCCGTGGTTCTGTTTGGTTGACCCTGGAGTAGAACAAACGTATAATTTTAATATCCAATCTAATAGGAGTAAGGACAATTTACTTTCTTCTTTCAGCATTTCCTAGAGATTTTAAACGTTTTTCTATGTTTATACCACTATTGAGAAGTTTCGCCTGAAGAATGGGCCTGTATAGCATCTGTCTAAAATCTATCTGATCTCACAATCGTGGCTAGTTTGTAACAGCCGCATCGATCGTCAGTTAAGATTTGCTTTAACAGATTTAAAAAGGCTGACAACCGGCCTTACGCCAGCAAGTTTTACTCAATAACTTGAATGTGGAGGTCAGATAGGCTGTCCCTCCATGTAAAACACTGGCATTCAGCTGTATCCGGTAAGATTATAGCTGACCCCAACACAAAAATAATGATGATGACTCACAATAGTAAAGTGCAGAAAGTCGATCCTGAGCTGCATGATGCCGGCGTGGGTCTTCTCTATGGTAATGTTGCAGTCCTGCTCGCCCCCCCACAGCTCGGGGAAGCCGGGCGACATGAAGTACGTCAGGTTATTCTGCACAGCCCCGCCGCAGGATACCTCGACTGCAACAAATTGGAATAAATAATAATTTTTGAATGCAGAACTGATGATCGAGATCGAAAGTTTTGGAGTCTATCTTATCGAATAGTCGTATCGTATCCAGTAGTCCCCAACACAAATGATGCTTTTGCCTGTGATGTGACAATGCCACTGACTACTAAAGGAATAAAAAGATCAGATTATACTAAATCCACATCAATGTAATGATGACTGTTTTTATTAAATCTCAGATTTGTTCATATTATGACAGCTAACGAAAAAACTTCTCATAAAATGTTTTATATAAGGAACTAGTAGTCTAGACCTGCTAAAGAAATCGTGATCCAATGCTTAAAAAACGTCTCCTCTTAAGCAAACATTTTATAGAAAAAAAACGAACAAATCAAATATAAAATCCATGTTTTTCATTAAGCAAGCTGCTACCAGAGAGAGAGAAACAGAGCTTATGACGGAACGACGTGAAAACCCACCCATCACTTCGGCAGGACTACAGGCACTCAATAAAAGGATTAGGAAATTGGTACGACGCGACCTTCGATCCTCCAGCACACGCTCAATACAAAAAGCGATTGAGAAAAACCGGGGGTCGAAAGTGTTCGTCCAATCACTTGGGAGGAGCCACCTGACGAAGTTGACCAAATCTGGTGGAGAAAGCGTCGTTTCGAAGCCGGATATTCTTTCAGAAATCGAAAACTTCTACGGCCAGTTGTACGCATCGCACGCGTCTCGACCTGATCCCGAAAATGAGGATTCCAGAGCCACCTTAACCCGCCATTTCACAGAAGACCTGCCAGAAGTCAGCCAAGACGAAATCGAGGCGGCTCTTAGACAGCTTAAAAATGGAAAAGCCCCTGGTGAGGATGGGATAACGACTGAGCTCCTGAAAGCGGGAGGAAGCCCTGTATTAAGAGAGCTTCGGGAGATTTTCAACTCGGTCCTGTTCTCTGGGAGAACTCCAGAAGCGTGGAAAAGGAGCGTGGTAGTTCTTTTCTTTAAAAAGGGGAACAAAACCCTATTAAAGAACTACAGACCCATTTCGCTCCTTAGCCACGTGTATAACCTGTCTACAAGAGTCGTCACAAATCGTCTAGCGCGAAGACTCGATGACTTTCAGCCACCGGAGCAGGCTGGGTTTCGAGGAGGATATAGCACCATAGATCACATCCACACAGTGCGGCAGATTATACAGAAGTCCGAAGAGTATAATCGGCCGCTGTGTCTTGCATTTGTGGACTATGAGAAGGCTTTTGACTCTGTCGAGACCTGGTCAGTTCTAGAGTCTCTGCAGCGATGCCAAGTGGATTGGCGATATATCCAAGTGCTGAGAAATCTCTATGAAAACGCCACAATGACCGTCCAAACTCAGAACCAGCAAACAAAACATATCCCATTGCGTCGGGGGGTGAGGCAAGGGGATGTAATTTCCCCGAAATTGTTCACCAACGCACTGGAGGATGTGTTTAAGACGCTAAAATGGGAGGGACGTGGGATTAACATCAACGGCGAGTACATCTCACACTTGAGATTTGCAGACGACATCGTCATACTGGCTGAATCGCTGCACGACTTGCAGCAGATGCTGGATGGCCTAGTTGATTCTTCAATACGCATTGGTCTCAGGGTGAACTTGGACAAAACCCAGGTTATGTTCAACGAACACGTCACCCCAGGACCTGTTGTTGTCAATGGCGGTCCTCTCGAAGTTGTTCGAGAATATGTTTACCTCGGGCAAACTCTGCAGTTTGGTAAGAACAACTTTGAGAGGGAGGCTAATAGAAGAATTCAGCTGGGCTGGGCAGCGTTTGGGAAGCTTCGTCGGGTCTTCTCGTCGCGTATTCCACAGAGTCTAAAGACTAAAGTCTTCAACCAGTGCGTCCTGCCTGTTATGACTTACGGGGCCGAAACGTGGACACTCACGGTACGGCTGGTTCATAAATTCAAGGTCGCTCAGCGAGCTATGGAACGCGCTATGCTTGGAGTCTCTCTGAGGGATCGCATCCGAAACGAGGTGATCCGGCAGAGAACCAGAGTTGTCGACATAGCTCACAGAATCAGCAAGCTGAAGTGGCAATGGGCCGGTCATATTAGCCGTAGAACCGATGACCGTTGGGGTAAACGTGTTCTTGAGTGGAGACCGCGAATCGGCAAACGTAAGGTGGGACGCCCTCAGGCTCGGTGGAGTGACGATCTTCGCAGGGTGGCTGGTAGCAACTGGATGAGAGTTGCTGAGAATCGAGTTGAGTGGCGTGCAATTGAGGAGGCCTATGTCCAGCAGTGGACTGCTATGGGCTGATGATGATGATGAAGCTGCTACCAGCTAGGCACATCTGAAAACCTCTTCGGGATTCCATTCACGGTAACCAGGGTCTGCACTCGTAATCGAATCCTACTGCTTTTCATAATAATATGGGTCTCATCATGTCATTACGGCCCGTGGTTACGTCAGCTTTGAACCTCGCATTTATTTTCATTCAATTAAAATGGGTTCACAGTACTTTCATTTTTGAAGGGAAATTGTGAAGTCGTGGAAATTACAGCTACGTTATGAGTAAAATAAGTTGGATTGTAGGAAAATATGATTATGTTTTTCATGGTTTGGCTGTCTCGTTATAACAACTCTGTTTCGTTTTAAAAACGAATACACCTACGATAAATCCAAGAACTTTCTGTAAATTTAAAAAAGATACGAAAATAACTTTTTTTTTTTGAGTGGGAAAATCCTCATAGATGACCTTCGTCTGGGGCGAGCCTAAGGGTTATGTCGGACTCTATCCGCCCTAAAACCCACTGTTCCTATTACCACCATATGTCGGCGGCCCGGGAGATACAAGTACATCCGTGGGCACCCCCGACTGGTACCAGCCATTCTCGGCGGGCCCCATCACCAAGTGCGGCCAGCGACCTCACGTTCTCCATGACGGCGCGCAGGAACCTCTGCGACCCACCTCTTTGTGTCGGGCTGGTCGGGCTACGACTCAGCCCTCGGTTCGCTGCTCGATACGAAAATACCTACACAACGCGAACGTAGCTAATTAGGTACAATTCCATTCCTACCTGTTTCGGGTCCCCATAAATAATGATATCAAGGTAAACTTTCGATACTCCGGAAACTTTTACATCAAGTAGGTAATTAGCGAGGAACTCATTATTAATTAAGGTTAATTAAGGAGAGGATATTAACAGTAATAGGGGAGATGCCGCTCGATAAAATAATATCAATTTGCCTAAGCTTAGCAAGATTTTAACAATATTGGGAGATTTTATTTGAAAGAGGGCTCTTGGCTTAGTACTGAATATCCGTCGCACGGGTTTACAAAGGTGGTCGAGATCGGTCCAAGGTTGGGTGACCATTCATTACATGCCGAAACCTCGCATTGCCAAGCACGTGAAACTATATTTTGTAGATCTTTGGTAGTCGGTTAAGGTGGTAATCAGAAGCCCGACATAACCAGTCTTACCAAGGGGCATCGTGCTACCTGTACAGTTACAGGATTGTAGAGGTTCAGAGAGATTTCATGTAGAATAGGCCGCATCCGGTTAGACTGTATTACTGAAGTCAAATTATACGAAAATATTGGCAATGATGTTGGTTCTATTTACTTGTGCAGAAATTACATTCAAACTGACAGAGTTGAATAGTCGGCTAATGAGATGTTAATTTTTACTGGCTTACAATGATTTTATTTATTTTCTACGAGCCTAAAGAATCTCATTTCTTTCCAAAGCAATGATTAATGATGATTCTATTTGTGCAAGTCTTACTGTCAAATTCAAGTTGAATTTCTTCTGACATGGTATTAAGTTGTTGATTAATAAATCAACGAATTAACGTCTTGATAACTTGACAAAATGCCTTCAAAGTGTGTTAAGACATAATAATACAATATTCGCAAAAAAAAATACTCATGTTTTAAACTAGTCATTTATCACAGGCTAACAATACCTAAATATAAAAATAATTTGGTCGTAACACAAACCTATTTCGCAGTAGACCAACGCGTATGATGGCGATTTTTATACTCTGTGGAAATTAGCATAATTTATGAGTCAACACGCTTGTTACTTCTAAACTTAACGGAAGCGGATTTATTATAATTGCTTGTATTTATCATGGGATTATTTTTTTATGGTCATTACGGGATTATTATGTCTTTACAGCCTTGTTCTTGCCGCCAGGCTTTTTTTTAAGTGACGTCACTGTAATGTAAATATAATCAACTGAAGAAGTGTATTAAAAAGGAATAATCTAACTACTAACTCTTCTATTCAAGTAGGAAAAAATCATGATGAACACACTGAGACCCGGGGCAAAAGATGTATGGCGCTGACCAGAGGGAATGGACAGTGGCAATCAGCGATAACGAAGACAGAAAAGTTAAAAACCTTTTAGATTGACACAAGATTGGTAACCACCAAAATGCGAAACCGAAAACACAGAACTAAAATAAATGTACTATCGATGCATTTTTGCTTGTCAAGCAGCGCAACCTTGTACTGCACACATAAAGTGCTATAGAAAAATACGACACGCTTTGGTACCGATTGCCATTTATCTTGGCCTTCAGGGCAGCTCAAAAAACATTAATGAACAATTGCCAATCGTCTATGATCAAAAAAAAGAATATAAATAATGCCAAAGAATCCTGCTACAAAACCATCAATGATAAATGACACCTGTTTAAAAACGTCTGCAGTGCATTAAACCAGTTGTAATTTGTTGTAGTGAAAGTAGATTACTTAGAACAAGTGAACTGGTACAAAATTGCAACTAGTTTTTGACAATGTCAGTCTGTACGTACCGTGTTGTGCTGTTACACATAAATTAATCCGTTACTTGACCGAGCCTTGCCTCCGACATTGTAATGTCTTAAAATAAACTTCTTTAAAAATCGGTGACTGTACCTACGAGTATGTGGCACGACTATAGAAATTTTTGGCTTTTTTTCGCTAAAATACTACATTGTGAAAATCGGGAACGGAAATCACACGCCTAAAGATTTAATGATTAGGTACCTTTTATAGCCTTCTTGTAGATCATTAGATTAGCATTAAACATTTATTGCCACTCTTGCCAAAAGATGTCCACAGGTGGACACAAGCCTCCCCAAGCATCTCTCAAGCTACATCCACCGGTCCTGTGTATGTGATTGCCAATCCATAATCCATGCCCTTGGTACAGCTAAGATATCCTGCCCATTGCCACTCGACTTGGAAAATTCTTCGGGCGTATGGTGTTTCTTTCAAAATAGGGGCAAGTAAAGTTAAGATCTAGAGGGCACACGCGCGACTGTTAGGCAAGAGGTCCTGGGTTCGATTTCCAGTTCGGGCAATGTGTTATTTGATTTTCCACGGTGTCTGAATTTGTGCCTTTTTTATGGCAATGGGCTCGCCCAATGTGGGTGTACTATTAGATACACCTCTACCTAACCCTTCGGTGATTGTTAATATGTGGTGTTAAGACAAGAGTATTCTAAGATATTGTATCCTCTAATACTAATAGGCACACAAAACATTGGCTCATCGAAAAAATAATTTATAAAGATCAATGCTGTACTTGTGTAGCATCCTTTACCTATTCAAATTCATATAGTCAAATAAAGGATATTCGAAAGCAGAACTTAGTTAAACTTTAGAGATAAACAGGACGTTTGTAGACCAAAACGCATGGCCAGCAGATAGTAGATCTCGAAATAACTCCATATTTGATTGTCTCTATTGTAAGGAGCGTTCCAGAAGGTTAGCATATTTATTGAAACATTTAGTTGATACCATAATAATTGTTTTTGTGGAGGTTTTATTTATTCAAAGTTAGCCGTACCTACTTGTAATGGTTTTAACAACTCTAAATGTAGGTTGATTGGTTTAGTTGTCAATTAATCATTAACTTCCTCATGCTGGGTTTCTCCATGACAGACGCGATGAAAGGTAAATAAAAGAGTGTTAGGTATTTAAATCGTGTGCTTAGCAAATGAATTGGTGAAAGTAATCGCTGCCTCTGGGTGATTCAGACACTGCCCATCCTCCAAACGGCTGGGAAGAAAGCTGCCTTGGCGCACTACTTTTTATTTTTTTACATAGTATGATAGTCCCCAAAAGGTAATCGGTGGTGGATGTGATGTGGAGGAATGAGGAAAATGTCGTGAGGAAAGTTGTGAGTATGAATGTGGACGACGATGAATGGACCGTGTAAAGGATGAAATGGCAAGAAACGAGGTGTCTGATGAGATGCCGAGTAAAAGAGAAGTATGGAAGAAGAAGAGATGCTGCGCCAAATCACATATGTGACAAATAACATACACCATCCCGTACTAGGCCCGCGTGGTGGAATACAAGTTGCAGCCCACTCTCTATCACAGGCAGACGCGATGTTATGTACTAGCTTGAATATATTGTTGGTATAATATGAAAAATATAAAATAATACTCAAATTCTAGAACCTACGAAGGAAGCTTTTAACAAACTAATCTTGTTTCGTATAGAACAAAACTTCTGAATCCTTTTAGCTCTCGCTATTACGGTCTGGAATAACTGGTATAAATTGTGGCTGACATAAGCTATTACTGTCCGAAGTCTGACGCTAACTTCCCCAACACTATTTTAGAGCAGTTTGTTATAGAGTTATTTCTGTGGAAAAGAGTAAATTAAAAATGTAGGTAGGTACCTAAAGACCAAGAAGGATGTTTTGGCGCGCGTATGACATTGATTTTGAGTTTTTTTTTGAAAAACCAAGATGGTGACCTTAGTTTCGATGTGACCTGCTTGTGGACTACTACTATCATAGATTATTCCCTCCAATGAAGGTTTATGTTCTATTTATTCACAAGTTTAAAGGAATAAGACAAAGCACAAACAAATTCTAATCGAAATGTAAATCAAAGTCATTGACTGGCTCATAAATATTTAGTAATTCCTGTCCTTCCAGTCATAAAACCGCCAAAGGACTTATTTAAACACAAATGCCCTGCATCTAATGTTACTGTCGTGGTGTGCAATAAAGCATTTCCTATTTTATCTACTTACAAATATGGTTTGTAATTTGACCTTACTCCAGTTTCCATAAGCATTCCCTAGCAGAAAAGCAGGTTAGATAGCATTTCCAAATAGGAAACAATGACATAGGCGTATCGGTTAAGTGTTCGTCTTGTTAGTTTCCAACTATAAGGCGTCAATGACCTACTCACTTTAACATAACTTGCATGTTTGAATGAGTAATAAATCTTCGCTGGCAGTTGTCTTGATTTTCACCACAATTTAGTCTGGGCTCAAAACTTTAGAAATGGAAAGAAACTCCATTTTTATAGTGTAACTGAACCCACTAAATATTTTCAACTATTCAGACAAGACTTTCAATACTAGCTCAAAGTGCTGTGTAACCGTAAATCTCTCCAAACACCGGACAACTATCACCCTGCACCGACAATACCGGACAGCACTTAGTGCCAGCCACACGTAACGACGGCACGGCACATTCGGTACTAGACGCCAATGTCCGGACGGGAACATTGCTGAAATCGTTTCAAACCACAACAGACGTACTGGTTGTGCCGATAACGGGGAGTAAGATTGGAGCATACACATAGGTACCAACAGTTAACCAGAAAAGGAACGGTTCGGTAATCTTCGTGTTTCACAATGTTCAGAAGATTTTTAAAACTTTAAAAATTGAAGTAAACTGGGATGGACATGTGATGCAGAGGAATGAAGAAAATGTCGTGAGGAAAGTTTTGAGAATGAGTGTAATAGATGGCTTTAAGAGTAGAGGAAGACCAAAAAAACGATGGATGGACTGTGTGAAAGATGATATGGCAAGAAAGGAGGTGACTGCTGAGATGATGAGTAATAGAGAAGTATGGAAGAAGAAGACAGAAGAAATAAATTTGGACAAGAGCAGGAGAATGATGATGACACATATAAATGAACCATCCTTTAGATAATATAACCGAAACTTTACTGAGAATCGAAAACAGGGCATTTGTGAAGTAAACTATTGTATCAGTAAATATTATTGTGGGTTATATTTATACAATAGTTCAACCACAACAGACGTACTGGTTGCGTCTAAAACAGGAGTAAGATCTTCGTATAAACTCCCATTTTTTTCATTTGGGTCAACACCACCTAGTCCCATTTTAGGTACATATTCATTTCATTACAGCCAAAGAGTAAACAAAATGTTACTCTAATCTACAACGAAGATGGGAAAGTCAAAAATGTCCTTGATTTATATGTATAAGCTATCAAAGAGCTTAACTACAATCTCGTTGAAAAGTGCTGTAAAAATACCAAATACTGAATAATTCATACATCCTGATTTTCCTGTACGACCGATGTTGTTCCACCGATAAGGTTAGTGTATTTCCTTGTAGATCCTTCCCTTCCAATTTTGCACTACCATCCGTCTCTTAGTTTCCTATTACTGATCCGCTTTTCATCGATCAGGCGACTCTCATGTAAATTACTGTGTTTCTGTAGAAATGTTTTATAGGTTAGGTTGTCGTTAAACATTAATGGTTATCGTGAAACGGTTACAGAGGTAAGTGGTGAAAGAAAATTATTGTATCTATTGGGTAGTCAGGTAGGTATGCGTCTCTGAATCTCGTTTTATGTAATTTGTAGATAGTGGTTAAAGATTGAATTTAGAATCAATAGAATATGCATCATCAGTTTCTTTGACGGAGCTTCTTGTCCTTTGACTGCCACCTTTACAATTCAAAAATGCCTGTTATGGTTGAGTTGAAATAAATGCATTAAATTTGAGTGCTATTGAGTAACTTGGTAAGGTTTCTCGATACTTTTTCGGTGTGTAAGTTTATCCCCTGATGTAATTTATTTCATTCATCAATGCTCTCGCCCGTAAATAACGGGTGTAATGAAAGGCACTTGTTCTGCCCGTCATAGTGGTCATTGTTTTGTTCTAGACCCTGGCTGGGAACCTTCTAGTTTCGGAGATATTGGAGGTCAAAGTTCAAACACTAGTTTTTTTGATACAGATTTTTAATGTTATAACTTTACTTTAATTATAATACCTCCAAGACCCCCGTACCTACTATTCAATGCATCCATTAGCACAATGTTTTGAGTGCGTTTCAGTGAGTCCTACCGTGACTTTTCACCCCAACACGTGATTTTTTAACCCCAAAAAATCGTTTCCCGGCAACAATTTCTGCGTAGAGAAACTTAGTTTGATGTACAGAATGGTTGGTTCATGGCTTCGTGAAGGATTCATTTACACCTTGTATAGTTAATTTACCAACCTGTAAGGCGGACCAACTTAAAACCGCATTGATTCTGAATCTGGGTAAAGTGGCGGTTAAAATGAGTTATAGTGTAGAAATCCTAAGAAACATTCTATAACAATGTGTCGTAAAGTTAGGAACGTCAATAAGCCTGAACGGTGTGAAAGCGGGACGTGGTGATAAAAGCTGACAACTTCTGCTATAAGGTGTATCTACTGTATGCGCCATAACTTTTAAGTGTACATATGTCAGGTAAAAATATTAATAAATCTATTAATGGATAGGTACTTAACAAGATGCGGGATTAGCTATCCAAATGCAGTCAAAAGTAGGTCTTAAGTAAAAGAAAACTTAGCAAGTATGTAGGTACCGTACCTACACCCATACAGCCTCACCACAATCATGACATAATTATCTGAATTAGTTAACGAACCTCGACTAAAAACTTGCACTTAATGCCTTAGTCTTTGTAGGCAACAAAATACTACGAAATGTTCTCTAAACTCAGGAAACATCAAACATCTCTACAAAAATCATACGAGACTCACTCCATATTCCACCATCTACTACTTCACTATCCAACCTATGTTCATAACTGTTTCAGCCTATACTCGTAACTACAGCAGCTACAGTCGTCCCCGTTCAATAAAACCGTGTCCTACATAGTGGCAGGAAACTCAATCGTTGTCTGCCATTTCACGACTTTTATGGTAAGTGGCAGTTAGCTCGAAGACTTGAAGTTACTGGGACTATACTAAACCCTGATGTCTTGTGGGTTTTGTATTTGTTGCATGCTGATGTATATGAATGGAAATTTTTTTTTTTTTAAATTTCTTCACAAGCACTTTATCAATACAAGGTAAACATTTTTGTGAGAAACTGGTGACCAAAATAGGCATAAAATACCTGCCACCAGGTATGTGATGTTGAGGGTATAACATACCATCACGATAGGCACCTATTCCTCGAAAGGTTGGGCACAGGACGGAAGAAAGAAATATGTTTATATGGGCTTATTATGACGCATTAAACCGCGATTTGAGCAACTTTTTACTATTTTTTGTAATTTTTTAAACTTTTCCCTTTTCTAAGCTATTTTCTTATATATTGGGCATTATTGTAGTAATAGGTACCTTCTTTATAAGCTAAGAAAATATATTGCATCGAATTGGCGAACTACCCGTAGCGCATAAGTAAATCGCTCAGCCATTATGCTAACCCCATTAGCTGGTCATGATTGTGAAACAAGCCACCATGTTCCAATTAAAATATAAAATCCACATAGGATACTGCATAACATAATTTGTAGCGTTCACGCAAGCGAATTGCCAATAAACACCTGTCCACAATCTGTTTCACATTTTCCTATTTTTAAGGACGTTTTTTTATTGTTGCTACTTTTCCAGTGTCAGGCTGTCAGCTTATTCTCATTAGTAAGCACAGGCAAGTTTTAGCTCCAACAAGATTACTAAGGACCTAGTAATCTTTTCAGCGTAATCTTGTTTTTGCGGGAAATCGATTTTTCTTGGCTCGACAGGCAGAATTTTCATTCTATTTCAGAGTACCATTTCGCTCCGTGTGTAGAAATTATGCTAAAACAGTACCTAGTTTTTGTTCTACGTTAGTTTTATTTTAGTTTATATTCATGCAAGTTTTCAGGGAACAACAGTGATAGAATTTATGAGCAATAAGAATTTTCTAGAACACGAGGGCGTGCTCTAGAAAATTCTTCGTCGGTGAAGCAAAACTGTAATAGATCTATTTCTACAGTATTACTCTAAAATTAATTTGTGTCGTTACATTCTTCTTTCTAGTAGTTTCGATGATTCTTTGGGCTCAGACCAGAAATCAGCTACATTGACAACCATTTGTCTTCATCAACATTTTGATTTAATCAATCTCTGTTTCATACATTTGAATAGTTTTCTTAATTACATTCGCGAAACTTTTCCGATTATGAATCAGTTTCCAACTTATTATGTAGGTATTGCTACAAGTTTGTAGTTGCTTATTTCACTACTTTCAAGTAGGCCATCGTTTCTTGGTAAGTATTTTTGCGATACATGTAAAACAATCATCATCTTGCACCGTATGCCCTGACACCTGCGCACTTGATGATCTTATGACTGCATCAGCGAGCGGAGTTCGCTTAGCTGCATTTGGGTCAAGCATATTTTTTTTAATGGCCATCGACACGCTAAGAAGAATTCTTAAATACATTTTTAGTGGCAAATAGTTGGTTTTTGTGTATCTTATTGTATCATTCTCAGGCTTGGTGGAGCTATGATCTTCGCAGCGTGGTTGGTAGTAGCAGTGTGGGAGATGAATGGCGTGCGATTGGAGAGGCCAGCGAAAGATATGACCAGCTGTAGACTGCTGAGGGCTAAAGATGATGGTTTCGATTTGTCATAGGTTATTGTTTGTGTTTGATTCTCTAGATCCCTTGTTTTTATTAATTTAATTTTCATTTTGCTGCATAACCACGAATAAACCAAAAGATTTAATTAAGAGTACAGTTTTGCGTTTCATATACCGAATGAACAGTGGCAGATTTCCACGCAATCTTGGAATCATATTTAAACTTCACGTACATTATTTTTCTTTCTGAAAACTTAATACCGATACTTACATACACAGCAGACGCCAAGTCCATCAGCACAGTCTCCTGAAGCCCTGCCGTCCCTCTGCCGGCAGTCGTACTGGTTGATGCAGATGCCAGCCTTCGCGATGCTGTAACCTTCGGGCTGGCACTCCCGCTCCCCGCCCACAGGGAAGAAGTTGAGGACTTTGCCGAGGGCGAATAGGCCTCCTGGAAAGAAGAAAATGTGATCAATATGATGTGTGTATGTTAAAGTAAGTTTATCTAAAAAAGTGATATTGACCGTTGACAGCTCGATAATAGGGAAGAATGATTACTGATTTAACTCTGTGACTAAGAAGTTATGAAAAAGTTTCATCAATCGATACGCAAGATCAAAGATGAAGATTAGATATCAAGCAAACTTATAACTTCGTAACAGATATATTTGATGCCGTAAACAATAAACTCCAAAGCAAAAGTTTTCACAGGATTATTTACTGCTAAATATAGAACCTCGGTATCTTTAACACTTTCAGAGTTTCAAAGGTAAACTTGAATAGATAAAGGGAGGATCTTGATAGAAGTATTTAATTCACGCCTCTGAGATATTTGCATAAGAAAAACATCTCGTCTGGAGGCAAAGTAAGACCTTGTTTTAAACAAAAAAAAACAACATTTAAGGCCCTTGGGAGATACTGGGGCGCGTGCTAAGCTACGGAATATTCACGAAAAATATGGGTGTTAACAGGGCCGGATTAAGGGAAGGCGGCGACGGTGTTACGCGTCAACGCAAAATAAACACGCAGCCGTGTTGTCGTAAAATATTTTTATTCTTAGCACCTGTAGCTTGGTTAGCAAAGAAATATAAAATCTTTGTGCTCTTCTTTTTATATCAGTATGCAAATGTGAATATTTGGGTTAAAAAAATAAATTGAAACGAAATTCTTATTATCGTTCTGAATCTATGGATAAAAGAGATTTTTCTAGGTATTATGTTGCGAAGATTGTATGGAAAATACAAAGATGCGAAATAATACAACGCTGATTAGGTAGGTATGTATCATATCACAGATATTTCACAAGCAATTAAATCAAAATAATTAGAATAGATTTTCTTGTGAGAAGTTTTTTGTCTTACAATATGCAGACAATACCTACAATTAATACAAAGAGTACGTGATACGAATACAACCTCAATATCCAATGGCATTAGGATTGCTTTTGCATTGATACTAAATAAGTAATTACAGTTGGCTCCACTTCGCAATTTATATAAATTGAGTTTGGTTTTTATCTGAACAGGCTAAAGCTTTATTTTTTCTTATTCTGAATCCAAATGCCGGATTCAAGATAGATATTTTTATAGTAACCACCTGTTACTTGATTAAACGGACGTATAAGCTGATTCCCACACGACACCGTTCGTTCGCGCGGTCAAGAAGCATTGACAAACATTTTGATTTACTCAAAGATTTAATAAAAAGCCATAATTACACCTACGTAAGAAGTTGGCAGACTCGTCTCACTAATTTGTTGATTTTCTTCATGTGTATTTTTATATCTCTTAACTTTGTATATTTTGTTTATATGTAGGTATATAATATGTATTTATTATTATATTTTATTCTTGGAAATTTTGGAAAATGTAAAATACTGGTATTCAGCTGCATCCGGTTAGACTGGAAGCCGACCCCAACATAGTTGGGAAAAGGCTAGGCAGATGATGATTCTTGGAAATTTTCTGTACTATTGCACCTGCTGTTTTGTCTCTGCATCACCCTAAGGTAGAAAATGCCCAAGGCATGAAGTCCGCCTTTATGCATTATGTGCATAAAATTTTAATAAATAAATAATTAAAAATCCGATACTTAGCAAATTCTCAGCACAATATAATAACAGCCAAGACTGCACTCAACGCACTTGATGATTTTAAAATGTGAACGATAAATATATCGTCTCCTGAATCATCTCTTCCAAAGGATGTCTGGATGACATCGCTGTCAGCGATAACGGTATTATCGCATTTTACCCATATATTTAAATATTGTAAAAAGCTGTTACAATTTTGAAGTTTAATAAAGTCTTTTACACTACCTATCTCTGATTTCTACCCCAGTAAGAACTACTTTTAACGTCAAACCTTAGTCCATCCCTGTCGACATGCAAGTAATGCCTCGAGATACTCCTTGCCAATGCATGTCGAGCGAGTCGCCGGAAAATGTTCACTCTGAATATAGTTATACTAGTTTTTACCCGCGGCTTCGTCCGTCGAGGTCGGGAATTGTTCTAACGGAAACTTAATACCGGGATAAAAAGTATCCTATATCCTATCCTAGTTCACGGTCTACTTGCATGTCTTTAATCGAAAAACGTAAATTTTCGAAATTGAAAGCTGTGAAAACGTAAGAGACATACAGACAGAGTTACTTTTGCATGTATAATATTAGTATGGATATAGATTTTACTTCTTAGCTTCTTACGTTGCCAGGGCGCCTGCCTTTCTGCTTGGAAACTCGCGTGAATTTTTGCTTAGAAATAAGTATTGTAAAGTAATAACGTAACAGGATTTTGCGGTGTGCATGGATTTTGTGGTGAGTTAAATATTGTACAGTAAAATTTACATGAGAGTCTAGAATTGCTATTTATGGCCTTTCGAGTTTACTCTGCTAAAAATAGGAGAACCGCTAATAACTTAGGCAGATAAGGGCTTTAAGCTTATTTAGGGGTATGTTTGTTCATATTTAGAAGCTAGATAAGCAGTAGTATAATAAGAGTTGGTACGAATTGTCTTGTGATAATTTTTGCTCATTACGGGATGCCTTCTAACAAACGCTGAATTTCATCTCATGATCTTGGTGATCTAGAACAGCAATTGCGTCTTTACACACTATCTTCTCTAACTTTCTATCACACGCCCATAGATTTTGACAGAAATTCGTAATCCAGACGCTTCGAATGACACTGTTTTCAATTCTATTGGAGGGTGGGGGACGTTTCTTCCCTATGTCCTTTTCTTCATTTATATGTTTGAAAATTTAGTCTGCTCCACAACGGTAAAAAACGCAATGAATGTTGATGAATAGCATGTGAGTGAGACACGCAATTACCTCAGAGGACTACTTGAATTCAATATTCGTTTTCTATATTGCCGGTTATTAATATATAGTTAGTATGATCAAGATCATGTTACAATTTAATTATGGCACGATAAAATCAAGGACGTTACATTACGCGCCGCGAAGCGTTAATTTTTAAGAAGTAATCGTAACAGAGTTAATTAATGTATCTGTGTTACATACATAATCATAAATGTACGCATACTACATGCTTAAAATAATCTTGAATATTTTAATATCTTAATTTTTTCTCTCCTTCTCTCACTGAAGAGAAAACTCATGGACATGTGCATTCTTCCTACCCTCACCTATGGAGCGCAGACATGGTCACTAATCTACCGTCAAAAGTCCGCACTCGGGGTCTGTCAGCGAGCAATGGAGCGCAGTATCCTTGGAGTGAAACTTACTGGGATACTGCATTCCAAAACTCAAATTGCCGATGTAGGTCACACGGCTGCCAAGCTCAAATGGAACTGGGCTGGCCACATCTGTCGCATTCCGGAGGAGCTATGGGCTAAATTAACCACATAATGAGTCCCAAACAGCAGCAATCGGCAACGCGGCAGGACCAGAAGGAGATGGCGGGACGAACTCGACTCCTTTCTTTCAGAAGGATTGGCGTATAACAGCACTGGATAGGGATAAGTGGAAGGAAGGAAGGGAGGCCTTTGCCCTGCAGTGGGACATACAAATGCCTGAAAATAATAATAATTCTTTGCAATGACAGGCAGTATTTTATTAAATATAACATAACATAACGCCTGTTATCCCGAAGCATTAAACAGAGGTGTACCTAATAGAACCTACACCCACATCCGTGGCTGTTACTGAGAAATTCCTTATAGAAAACTCAATAACACTTTGCCCAACCTGGGAATGGAACCCAAGAACTCATGCTTAGCAATTGCCATATTTGTTACTCTTATGATGAAGGTACATTCGACCGCACGTCTGTAACAATTTGACATTAACAACGTCTTTACTTCCGTCGTAGCAGTAACTAGAGGTGAGTTTCGTAGTGCCAGTGTTACCAGTGACTGATGTGCGGTAGACTGTACAATAGAATTTATTTTACCCATTTGGAAACTCACATTTGACGTCGATTTAAATCAGTGATGATTGATGACTATTCTAATTTGATTTTTGCATTAGGTACTAACATATTAACAGAGCCTTTGTGGCACTTTTTGGCAGTTCATGTAAACTTTCGACTTATGCTTCGTCTCTGACACGGCTATAAATAAGTATAATATGATTTTAAAAGAACCCATTTCAAATGAAATATTCTTCTACGATTACCGCATATTGACAGAGCAAACGAATATTTTTTTTAGTTTTTTAATGTCGTTGACTATATTTTGAACCCCCAGTTTTAACACAAAACCACGGCTTGCGGTAAGGTTTAATGCACCGTGAAAGCACATCCATTTAGGTTAGATTATTAGTATAAAATATACCATCACCAGGTACTTTAATAGTTGCGGTTTTCGGCCTAAAAGTCGATGTTGTTGACAGATTAATTATGTGCTAAGTACTTTCTAAATTGTATCGAAAAGTGATTATAAATCATTAATTTATTGATAAATAATGCTGGAATAATTTAATGTCGTTAAGATATCTTCTATTACAGGTACGGTTTAAAAGCTTTTAAGTATATCGGGTGATAACGATATATAGAATACATACAAAGTGGGTTATGAAATGAACAAAATGTTTTCTATCAATACCTCAACTGATGATAAGATATTTTAAAATTTTATCAAATATCATTATTTCTTCGCAAACATGGGTATTTGGTAGAGACGCCAGCACGTCAAGCTTCTACAATCTGTCAAATTTCTTCAATAGGTTTTCAACTTTATCGCTAAAGCATTAAGTTCAAGGTTGATTGGGAAAATTTGACAGTTCCGGGTAGCTTGATGTGCTGCATCTGTACATAGATGTGTTTTTATATAATATTTTTTAGTCCTCCATATTCTACCGTCGCGTCGCATGGGCATTATAAAAGTGTTGATTTAATAGATCCGAAACTTTCCATGTTTCGGATACTTCCATCGGTCTGCCAGCGGCAGTTTGTCTACTTAGGTTGACGTCATCGTCTGTTTTGTCTAGCAGTACCTTTTTTATAGACTATGGGTTTTTGTTAGCACTAGCTACCAACAATCTACCTCAATTGACCAAGCGTGGTGATTGATGCTGGTGCCTTCTCTGTTTGAGTAGAGGCTTTTACCCTGCAGTCATCATCCTCTTGCCCTTATCCCAAATTCATTTGGGGTCAGCGCAGCCATTACTCGTCATCTCATCAGACATCTCCTCTCTTGCCATATCATCCTTTACACAGTCCATCCATCGTTTCTTTGGTCTTCCTCTGCTCTTATACTTTGCCCTGCAGTAGGACTATTATATTCGGTACCGTCCTATCTATGCAGGTAACTACTGGTCCAGACAAAAATAAACAATACAGGCTCGACGCCAATCAGTAAACCAAAAAAAAAAAACAACGAAATCTCTCTGAATAAACTGCCAAAGTCAGTAAAACAATTTATTTATAAAAATGTTTGCTCTAAAGTGAAATTCCCGATCAAAATGGACAGTTAGATAGAACAGTTAGCAGTTGTTTTTCTTTGTTTTGTTAACTTCTGCCCAATTGCGCGCCATTGGACGGCGATATCACATACTGTGGGCATAGGGCTGTCACTTCAGTTGTCATTTTGTCAAAGTTATCGAAAATGTTTATTTTTTTATTTACGGTTTGGGCTAGTAGTTTTTCGTCGTGTTTTTTTTCATATCTTGTTTTTTCAGTAACTGAAATATAGCGATGTGTTTCGACATTGTGGTGTGATTGAATATTATTTCCTACCAAAATAAACTATAACAAGATTTTCGATGAGAAATAAAAAAGCCAAGAATTCTACTTTGGTACCTATTTTAAAAAAGAGAGATAGGCAATACCTACAGAGATTTAAAGATTTTCCTAACACAACTAGTTAATTGCTTTAGTTAAACGAATGAAAAGAACTCCAGCAAATTCTTATTGCTTTAGCTCACTCTTTATTTACATTCCAAGGAAACTAGTTAATCTTAGAAGAGAGCACCTAGTTCTACGGAGGAAATGAAAACAAGGTTTAATCCTATTAGTAAAGGCAGCCAGAGGCCCTAGCACGAACGCGCGACGTAAACTGTAGTAAATTCAAACGATTTTTGAATCGAAACTATGGCTATCGTATCTCATTTTGTTTTCAATGACTGCTACAAGCACAATTGTATAAGAATTAAGTCTTAAAGATAACTTAATATTAGGAGCGAAACGAGTATTTTCAATTTTTAAATCGTTCCTTTTTACGTTACGTTTACTCCGTACGTTCGTACTAGGCCCACTGTAGTTTATTAGTAAAGTATTTAATTTTGTTGTTTGTAACTATCATTAACAGATATGTAGAGCGTATTACAGATGCCCTGAAGGCACTTTCAAACGGAATAGTTAATTATGAAGCTACTAGTTAGAACATTATTTGTAAATGTATGAAGATTGTGATTTAATTTGGCTTATCTATTTTAAACATCATAGCAACCAACTCATAAATACAACTACTAGCTGTTCATGGTTTATGTTTATCAAAAAGTTATACATTTTCTAGTTAGGCAAAGATTACCTTTAGTAGAGGCAATTAAGGTACTTTCTGCGTCAATTAGCGTTTTGATTATAAAACTTTTTAAGGAAAAGTAAGTATGATAAATCTTAACATTGTATTTTTTACGAAATAATTTACTAACAGTTTGCTCTACTTTTTGAACTTTAAGAGAAGTAAAATATTACCTACGTTTTACGTCATAAATCTATACATATAAAATTCAAAGTCCTGACTGACTGACTGATATATCAACGCACAGCTTAAACCGCTGATCCTAGAAACATGAAATTTGGAGGGTGTATTCTATGTAAAGAGTAGGTATCCACTAAGAAAGGGTTTTTCGAAATTCCACCCCTAAGAGGGTGAAATGGGGTGTTGAATTTTCTGTGAAACTTTTTATTCTCTGAGTCGATTGACTTGAAAATTTGTATACGTACTCTTCAGTTAAAATTAAGAGCTACGTGTATCACAGTTTTTCCAAAATCATCCCCCAATTTAAAATTCAATGTCCTGACTGGCTGACTGGTCTATCAACGCACAGCCCAAACCGCTGGTATTAGAGACATGAAATTTGGGGGGTATATTCTTTGTAAAGAGTACATATCCACTAAGAAAGGGTTTTTCGAAACTCCACCCCTAAGAGGGTGGAATTCAACATCCCAATGTTGATTTTTCTGTGAAACTTTTTGTTCTCTGAGACGATTGACTTGAAAATTTGTGTACATGCTCTTCAATTAAAATTATGAGACACATGTATCACAGTTTTGCCAAAATCATCCCCCAATTTAAAATTCAATGTCCTGACTGGCTCCCTGATATATCAACGCACAATCCAAATCACTGGTCCTAGAGACATGAAATTTGGAGGGTAGTATTCTTTGTAAAGAGTAGGTATACGCTAAGAAAGGGTTTTTCGAAATTTCACCCCTAAGAGGGTGAAATGGGGTGTTGAATTTTCTGTGAAACTTTTTATTCTCTGAGTCGATTTGCTTGAAACTTGCCCGGGTGTGAGGAGCACGTGGCTAAATAATAACAGCCGCTCGGGTCGATCTTTAGGTTGAGTCGTGCCTGCCTAGGTTGTTCTGTGGATGGGTGACCACCCATTACATACCGAGTTTCTTCCGTGTATCGGAAATAACGTTAAGCCGTTGGCCCCGGTTGTCTTTGTAGATCTTTGACAGTCGTTAGGTAGTCAGTGGCCCAAAAAGTCTAACAACCAGTCTAACCAAGGGGTATAGTATTACCCAGTACTAACTGTGCAGTGGAGGTCAGATAGGCAGTCGCTCCATGTAAAATACTGGTATTCAGCTGCATCCGGTTAGACTGGAAGCCGACTCCAATATAGTTGGGAAAAGGCTAGGCAGATGATGAGTCGATTGAATTGAAATTATGAGACAGTGTATTACAGTTTTTCCAAAATCATCCTCCAATATTAAATTCAAAGTCCTGACTGACTGACTGATATATCAACGATTCTACGCACAGCCTAAACTGCTGTTCTTAAAGACATGAAATTTGATGAGTGTACTCTTTGTAAATATTGGGTATCCACTATGAAAGAGTTTTTCGTAATTCCACCCCTAAGAGGGTGAAATGGGATGTATGAATGAATGATGAATTTTCTGTGAAACTGTTTGTTCTCCGAGTCGTCTCTGTATTTAATATACATACATAGATTACTTATTATCCCAAAAGTAAGATCCCGTGGGCAATTCCCGAACTCCAGGCGGGCGAAGCCGCGGGCATAAGCTAGTCAATTATAATATTATACTTTGCATTATGGTTCACAGCGATTGTACCCATATATGCCCATTGATTGGAAAACGAAACAAGAAGTAGTACTGTCATAAAATGATCTTAAATCGACATAAACTATCTGAAAATAACCAAAATTGGAATCCTAAAATAGTTCTGGGAGTATATGGGTTAACTATTGTGTCTACTCCGCGGATAGTGAACGTGTTATACGTAAATATCCGCTGCAAAGACTTAAAGAAAAATATTGTATTTATCTTTTTTACAACTATAATTAAAAAAACAAAATATACTCAGCACAACCCTATCATCATCTAAAATTAGATCACACAAAAAAGCAACTGGCATTGGACTTTCGGCTCGCCAGACGCCTTTAGAGTTCCGTGTCTAATAATTAAATTCTACTTACTTATATTAACTGGATGATTTTATAAAATTATGAAAGTGAAATCCTTTGTTTGTAACACCTTAATCAATAACATTTGGCATACGGGTAGTCGGTACCTGGGGCCGACCTCCACGCAAGTGAAGCCGCGTGCTAAAGATAGTATAACAATAAGATGCCTTGATGAAGATTTCCCGCAATTTTTAGAATATGGGGCGAAGTCTTTATTTGAACTTGGCCTTAATTACAGCTGGAAAACCTCTCGGAATTAAGGCTAAGTTCTCACATTTGATGCGTGAAGATGACGCTCTGTTGAACGCGGGCTTGAGTTCAGGCTGAGACTTATTATTAACCTTATTACTCTGATAAACCTTATCGCGTTAATAGCACGTATATAATGAAATAAGTATCTCGCACTGAAAGCGTCTGGCATTGTTGCACGCATTTATTTTTATACATGGTCTAATAGTTACACAATCTGTTAAGTCACCAGCAAAATACGCGATTTGACGTAGAGTTGCGGACACTAGCCCGTTATACAATGCAATACAATAATAAGTCACCAGCACCCCAGAGCATTAAAAAAGATAAAGAACCTTATCCTATACTTTATTTGATATGCCACCGAATGTATTTATGTTTTTTTTCAACCTAAGACGGTACTTTATCATATTATTATGTGGAATCACGAGCACGCATGAATACTTTATTCTAACACAATTCGCAAAAACGACTTCTTTCTCGTAAAATAACAATTATCTACATCTTTGACAATATACCTGCTCCAGTAATCGTATGGTTCCGAGAATACCCATTTCGAATCTTGCGTAATTGTAAGATTGAGATTTATCACAAAGTGACACTCAAAATCGAAGTCGATTCATCGAAATACCTCTACTGAACTCACCCAACGATTTTAGACTCGAGGATGTAGACGTAGCAATTTTTCCGACTGTTGATCATACAAAGCTGTGCTTAGATGACTACCTAAACCATCATCTCTATATTTTAATCAAAGCTCTATGTTACACATTGTAAATCTACCCACATATCATACAACAATATGCCACGATGTTAGATAAGCGTAACAAAGCTCAGCAAACTGTGCATCAAGTGATTGTCATCTCAACTAATCTAAGATTATGTTGTACAACGTCATGTCCAACGGAGAGGACATTGTGCATTCACTGTGACGTGTGCTTACACGATGCTTGTGCTGAGCAAATAGAGGATAAACCCTTGGATGGTGACGCTTTAATCTGAAATGATGTCGCCATTTGCAAGTCACAGGAGTGTAGGGTTTGGTTTTGTTAGTATTTCTTCTTTTATAATGAGTTATTTGTATATGTATATGTTCATTTCTCAAATCTTCATAAATATTGCATCTGTAACAATCGGACGAGTAGCGGTGTATTTGTGTAAAAAACTTACAATCGCAATGCCTTTTCATTTTGAGATTTTGACATCATTCATTTGAATCGTATAGAAATTTCCGTCAAAATTCTTCAGATTATGATTACGCAATCAGGGTGCTGGATTCCCTAACTACCTCCATGACTACCTAAACTCACAGGTCAAAATCTAGAACAATCCATTGTTCTCCTTTCCACACTAAAACCTTCCTAAAAAGGTCAGAAAATAATAAATTGCGCAACGGATTTAATTGGCCCTCTGACCTCTAAGCATACAGCGTTACATATTACGGCCGGCCATTTTTTTCCAAAGCTTGATTCCTGAACTTTTTTAATTAACTGCTCTTACAGTTTCATGTCAGAGAGGTTATAACGTTATCATAGAACGACGGGTAATTAAGAACGACTTAGTTTGACGTCTTATCTCGCTGTGAAACTCACTGTGGATTAGGTAATTACGCTGTCAATCTGGTTGTGATAACTTGAAAGCTTAGGCGAATGCTTTTAGTGTGTGTAAGTTTTATTCGTGTGTGTGGTGTTTATTCGTGTTATCGTAGAAGCCCTTACGAAAATCGTAATACCAACGATTTGCTTTTTTTTACCGACTTCAAAAAAAGAGGAAGTTCTCAATTTTTTATGTCTGTTACCTCATATAACTCCCGTAATTTATGAATCGATTTGAAAATTCCTTTTTATGTGAAAGGATATACTTTTTCCCGATTGGTCCCATAGAAATTTCATCAAAATCGGTTCAGTAATTTGGCTTTTTTCCTTTAAAACGTATTTTTTCTTCTTAGGCTTCGTTGATGACATGATGATCCCTTAATACCTTCTAGTTACAATGTTAAAAAATTGACTTTTTTTGGAAGTCAGCTTTCTTTGCAAAAAGTTTTTTTTTGGCTTCCCTGATCTTGTGATCGCAAGCGCTACTGCTGAACCTGAGATCCTGAGTTCTTTTCCCAGATCGAGCAAAGTATTATTGGCTTTTTCCTACGATTGTTGTAGGTTTTTTAAATAAAGTTTTAACATTCAAGACTTTCCGTGGTAAGCTCAAAATAACTCGGACTGCATCCATTCTTAGAACTACGGACCCATTCAACATATTTTACCATTAGTCTTTTTCTTATTTTCCGACCTCTCTGGGCCATCATCAGCTTTGATTCACTTTCACTGCAACATGCTTGCTTGGGTTAAGCTCGTCACTTTTACCTTCATTTACACCTTCGTCTATTAAAATTTTTTGAAGCGGAAGAATATAATTTTTTTTTTTTTTTTTTTTTTTTTTTTTTTTTTTTTTTTTTTTTTTTTTTTTTTTTTTTTTTTTTAAACAAATTTGATCCAAATACTTATTTCCGATGGCTGGTATGTTAAAAGCATTCGGTTGGATGTTTGTTCTTATTTTGCTCTTTTGGATCACGTATCTCGACCATTCTGCCGGTGGTAGAGATTGTGGTCACTATTATGTTGGTTGTATGTTTTATTGAGACTATCTTACTATTTTTCTGTGTACCAAGTGCTTTCAGTACATTATCCATTCTGTGTAGCAAAGAGAAGAGGCTATGGATGTGCAAATATATGTCAGCGCGTGGCTAAAATTGCAACTGACATCTTCAAATGTTTTCAATCAGCCAAAAGATCCTTTTAGTCCTTTATTTGTTTAAATAAATGAAGTAACAAGCTTGATTTTAAATGTAAATGATACTGCTGAATAATATAAGAGATCATGAACCTTATTTCAGCGAGACACCTAACCAATATTTCCCAATCTACAACAGTAATTCCCAAACTAAAATCTATCTCCATAATAAAAACAGATCAGTATCAAAGCCCACAGGCCGTAGACGATAGGCCACGGTCCGGTGACCACAGCATAACATAAAAATAAATTTGAATTTAAACCAAGACCCTGTTCTTCAAAGTGAGGGATTCCATTACTGAGCTCATCGTAAATGTATTGCATATTGAATGCTGTTGATGTGATGGATCCTTTAAGTTACTGGGAATATTTGAATGAATTTAGGTGTCATTTTTGAAGTTTGGTGATAAAGGGCAGAGTTAATTTTCGTTTTAAACTTTTTAAAGAGGAAAGATATAAGTCGTGCGGGCTCTTGCGAAAAGGCACACTGTCCTGTTTAGAAGAACGTTTACGTAAAAACAATAACTTCACATGATTGGTGTTAAAATATGTAGGTGAAACCTAAGCGGAAAACCTAAAGATAAGTCTATAAAAGAATGACGCGATAAGCGTGAAAATCTAGTGTAAATAGGCATAAGAGTGAAATGAATAATAGTTTAATACAGCTATTATTATAATTTTATAGTTATTTTCTTTAAAACAACAACATTACAACACAAAAACGTAATTCTATAGTCCGGTCAAAATAGACAAAATAGGGGTACCCTTGCATAAATTCCCAAGAAGCTGAAAATTTACATAGGGTAAGAATGATATACCTTGCTAAGTAAATAGCTCATTATATAAGCGCATAGCCTCTCGAGTGCCAATAACAGTTGCTAGAGAATTGTCTATTTAGAACACATGAACGAATTTCTCTTCACTGCCAGTCAAAGGGAGTACATCAACAATGCTTTAGCTAAGAAACCTTTAACCCAAAATTACCATACTTTTAAATGGAAAACAATCAAGCTAAAATCTCCCAGTGGTCGTATTCTGTTATTTTAACTCCGGGTACAAGATATTAAGCTTTATGTAATCGTGTCAGTGACGTCGGTACCTAATGTGGCCTAACAATTTACTGTTCCGTAGTCTGTGGGTAAGAAACACTTGTAGTTATTGAGGGGGGAAATAGGAGTCGGTTTTGGTGAGTGTTCTTGGTTGGTTGACTTTTTATTTGGCTATATCATCAATAATAATAAAAAAACGGGATCATTTAGAACGAAGGGAAAATGTTATTAGATCGGATTCGATGAAAATAACTAATTGAGAAAGATTCATGCGATTATCCGGAAATTGTGTTAATTCTAACGGTCTCAGGGATTTTTTCTCGTGATATTAGATTCACGGAATACATAAAAAGAAAATCACACAGCTTCTACAACTTTCAGTATCATGGGTACTTAGATAATTCTGCAGCATCTACTTAGCTAGGCTCTAGATTTAAGACTTGCTCCTCACTTGCATAACCACATCAACCAAATGCTACGTAGAGCTAAGAAAACTAAGCTACAAGCTGGAGCTAAGAAGTTATATCTTGCAATAATAACATAATATAACTTTGAATAAAATATACTTCAGGAGTAAAAGCACACGTTCCCAATAAAATGTGGCGTGTGTAATGACCTGAAAACGAAGATAGGTGGCGCCGATGTGTCATGTTTGGTAAAAGGGCATTGTTATTTCACGGGTAGAATTTCGATGGACGTTTTCTGAAACACCTTTTGAATGAAATCTTGCGAAGTTTGAAATTTCGATTTATGTCTTGTAGTTTTTTTATGGTTAGATGATGATGATGATGATTAGATGGCGCCGAACAAATGAGTGGTACTGACTTACGAACAATCGCTCTGGTTAGGACGCGGGGCCAGACTTAATAGTCATCATCTGCCTATCCTTTTCCCAACTACGTTGGGGTTTGCTTCCAGTCTAACCGGATGCAGCTGAATACCAGTATTTTACATGAAGCGACTGCCTATCTGACCTCTACAATCCAGTTGGTACAGGGTAATACGATACCCCTTGGTAAGACTGGTTGTCAGACTTTTTGGGCCACTGACTAAATGTAACGACTGTCAAAGATCTACAAATGACAGCCGGGACCAACGGCTTTACGTGCTTTCCGAGGTACGGAGGAAACTCGGTATGTAATGGGTGGTCACCCATCCACAGATCAACCTAGGCAAGCACCGCGTAACCTAAAAATCGACCCGAGCGGCTGTTATTATTTAGCCACGAGCTCCTCTCGCCAGACTTAATAGTATGCGATTATAATTACTTGCAAAATAATTTCTAAGTTACGTTAACTCCACCCATTTACATTTAACCCAGAGCACTTAATATCTAAGTCATCCTTCCTAATTCCACAATACCAAGTACAGTCGGTATACGCTCAGTTCTGCATAATTCCCATCCTCAAACTGTGCAGCAGAGGTTGGTCCCAAGCGACATTAATACGAAAGTAATACCTGACGTACGACAAACGAGTCGACAGCAATGTATTATTACTTGAAAACTACAGCTTATACGGACTACCAGGTCGGGATATCGCCGTAGGTAAACATTAAACTTGATTGAATAATGAAATACAAAGTGTAGTGGCTTATAATGCTGAAGAAGATAAAAGTCGATCACCAAAGCATGCTAGCAGATTATTTGATTAAATGCATATTTACTTCGGGCTAGAAACTGGGCTGAACACCAAAATAAGTACTTACCGATAAGCTGTCGATCAGACTGTTATCCTCTTAGGTCAGCATGCATATAGGAGCAACTCGTTGGTTACGCTTACGAAGCTGTAGGTACTCTTATTTCTACTACAATATTAACATAAACAAAACAGCTTCGAAAGAAAATAGAAAGACGATTCAATTTGGCCAATCCTCGCAAGCCATTAGACTGCGCTCGCAGTGCCATTGCGGCATGTCGTTATAGCATAGGTATAACATATAATATAATAGTTTTACTTTGCCTTACTAGTAAGTTTGCAGCCTTATATAAAGTCATTGTCATTGTTATTGTAACGGTCGTGGGTCTGATACTAGCCGTTTTATTCATAAGAATATGTAAAATGAAACACTTTTGTTTGGAGACTGTTATGTAAACTAAGTTATTTTTACATCTATTATCATAGTCGCGTCCATGAACACATAACATGAGCGACAATGTTATGAATAAACTATGTCCAACTGCAAATAATTCCTTAGTTTCTCTGACTGTTTTCATAAAAAAAACTGGTGGTAGTATTATGAAAACAGCATGCCTGAAGGTTTACATACTCACTAGGCTTTCGTTAGGCCATGTGTTTTCATAAAAACATCGAAAATGTACAATGTATCACTCATCCACCCGAAAACGTCGAGCCTACCAAAAAATACGTTCCCTAAGGTGATTACAGGATTATCTGCCAAGATCATTAGTTATGGCGGATTTCGGCCGGCTCCTTCTTCAGCCGCAGACATCTGTCTATGTACCTACTTATCTGCCCACACGTCCGTAGCCAACATGAATTCACAATAATATTATAAATGGGAAAGTAACTCAGTCATGCCTTAAAGAATGAACGTTTTCGATCAAAGGCTCATAAATGTAGACCATGGTCAAAGAACATAAGGATACAAATTATCCCAGTAGTCCGTTCTTGTGGGATAATTTCCCACGTCCGAAGTCGTGGTTAAAACTAGTATAGTATGTACGCTACCACATGTACAACGCTGCTTCTTAGAACATTCATTACTCTGCACCGAATAGCTCTTCGCTCTTTTTATACAATTACAAAATCCCCCAGGCAATTACCGACTTAAGAGCTTGTGGTAATATCAAGAGGAAACCACGAAGTTAGTTACAAAGATACCACTAATCCGATTATAAATACTCCGAGAGAATTAACGAGACCGTAAGTAAGAACGGATCACTGTAATTATGTCTTCGGGAAACGATGCTCCAAATCACATTTCATTTAATTAATGGTTGTTTTTATATTTTGCGGTACGATTGTGTTAATCTAATAGCTACTATTTTGGCTGTCAACCCTTTTTTTTTCGTCCTTCTGCTTATTTTCATTTGTTTCGAGTCAGCGCAGCAGTGTTTCGTTTCGTTTTCTTTCTGCAACATCTTATTCCTCTTATTTGAATGGTCATCCATCCAACGTGTAACGTAGCGTCAAAAAAAATATGTTCATGTTTTGTATACTTTCCACCTAACTCCTTAATTGCATAGAAAAAACACTTCACGCAAGTGACTACAACCATAAAACGAAAATATACAGTCGCTACCGACTAATCGTATCGCAAGATATAAAAGACACAATATTACAAAGTTATAGAATATCTGAGTAGAGCCACAAGAATGTCTCGCAGGAATCGAATCGATGGAGCATCGTTAATAACTGATAGACTTTATATCGTAAACCTTTGATAGAAGTACTGTCTATAGCAATCTGGAAATTGAATCAATTTATTTGAAGCCATTGATTACGTACGACATCGTTAGTTAGAAATAAGTATGAAATAAAGTAGAGAACCCGTGTCTCAAAAAACACCAACCAGACCGTCAGGACTGTAATTTGTGGACATTTAATAATCGTTACTCGTAGTCAGCCCGAATGTCAAAATACCAGTCTTACCAAGGGGTATCTATTACCAAAGTCCTAGGTTGTGGAGGTCAGATAGATAGCATGCTCTAGGTGTTTGTCCATCACTACCTATCTTGCGAGCTGTATAATATTTTCACAGTTTTCAAGAAAAAAATAAGTAGTATTCGATCTGCTGGAAAAGAGTTCGCCCTAGGGACTACTACACATCAAGGCTTCTTCAATGTTCCTATTTTGTCGCCAAGAAGCATTGCTGTGTTCCGGCTTAAAGGGTACATGTACCAAAAGTGCCGATAGAAGTATGCAACATATTATATGGAGCCCTTTCTACCTTATGTTTGGGTGAATGCAATGATACGTAGGACACGTCCAAGTTGAACGTGACCTTAAATATAGTATGCCGCCCACAACAGGAAATACACGAACGAAAGTATTATTACCGAATACATCACATATTCCCGAGATTTTCCTCATTGAGTGTCGAAATGGGCATGGCAGGGAGGAATTCATGAGGTTAGTTCCTATTTTTCATTCGGCTCTGACTACTAAGAATTGGAAATAGAGGGAAAATGTAGGTAATATTTTCGCAACAAATTTTTGTTTTGATGACTGGCTAGTGTTCGCATTACTGCTGAATATGAGGTTCTGCGTTCGATTTCCAAGTTGAGCAAAGTGATACTGAGTTTCCATCAGGAATTTCTGAGTAACAGTCGAGTCGGGACTTGTGCCCGGTTGATGACCATAGGCTTACCCCTTACTAAATGGAACTTAAACATAACTGCGAAATGTGGGTTTCACAATACGAGTATAGGAAGGTGGTAGGTTTACCTCTGGCCTACCATTCAGGTATTACAGGAATGATGTTATGTAAAGAACTCTTTTATGTTTTTTTTGTCCCAACGATATAAGACAGGCGCTGCGTTATCTGTCCGTGTATTGATTTTGTAGGTACTTCCGCTGTGGGTCCTGTCCAATGATATGCGGTATCCCAAAAGTTAAGCAAATCGTCGGTTTATAACTAGAAAGTCTACCCTCCCGACCGGTCACGTTACTTATCTCATTATTCCTCACTCGACTTTTATCAGGAAAAAGTTGTACACAAGTGTACTTAAAGCTCCGCCTTCCTGCTTCTATCTGTCTTGGTCTCCGTTAGAAAGTTGAAGTAGGGATGTCCCTGTCAATCATACTTTATGAACGATTTAATTTGTTATAGATTAGGTTATTTTCTTTCGGTCGTTGACTGATGATGATTGATGATGAGGAAAGTATAGCGAAGAAACCAGAAATCATCAGCAGTACGTTAGCGTAGCAATGGTAGTCTGCCAACCAACAAAGCAGTACTATAACACATGTGTTGCTGGGTAGTTTGTTTCGTCACTTTGCTTCCCAACTAAAACACCAAGAAGAAGGGAAGGGTAGACATCTGGGGGACAGTGTTGTGTATTAATACGTTAAAAAAAATCTAATAGTGTTTTTTTTTAATGTTGCTCTACACTAGGAATTTCTCCTGTATCGTGGGTGCGTTTACAAACATTTAAACTCACATACACAAACAGCCAGACCCGGAGCAACTACTTGTAGACCATACAAATATTTTGTTCCGTGCGGGAATCGAACCCGCGACACGCAGCTCAGCAGCCAATCGCTCAGCCACTACGCCAACCGTGCAGTCCAATTGTATAAATTACTTTACATTTTGAGATTGATATAACAGCGTTGACACCGGAAACACCCAATAACAGTGCTTAATTGGTTAAATTGGCATTGACATAAACAAAATAAGTGATTTCATTTTGGTTGTGACGGAAAAGAAAAACAAGTTAATTTTATATAGAGCGAGTTTTAAAGAAACCTTGTGACAAGTACACATTCTTTTAAACTTAACCTAGAGAACTACTTACGACATAGCGGAATAGCCCTATACTCAGTAACGTAACTAGGTATTTACCTATCTAGAACTAATATCATGCACTTGACTAGACATAGGTAGCAATTGATGCGTGAAATCATGCATAATTTACTAGTAATTACATGTTTAATCTAATAGCGTCGTTGCTTGAACTGTAGAACATCACCCGAGGACATGGCGGTAATTATCACATACTGAAATTCGAACTCAGCTATGTATAGATAAGCTTATAGATTAGTAACCAGTGTCTATCTAGATCTAGTTAAATATTCCGCTATCATTGTAATAGTGCCAATGGAATCTTTCAATCATAGTCATTGTAGTGTCAGTAATTGTGAATACAAAATTATTGAGGTCTAACAACAGAATATCCAGAGATAACGAACAAAACAAAAATTTACATTATCAATAAGTTTAGTACATCTTTTAAAACTTGAATATTTTTGTTGTAGTTCATGCTAGGGAGAGGGTTATAGCATAAACTTAATTTAATTATATCAAGTTTCTTCATTTTAAAGATTATAACCAACTCGGCTAAATCATAAACACGTAAAAACACTGATACATACATAAAATACGCCTTTCCTGTTCTATAATAAACATAAATAGCTAATTATAGTACTAAAGTTACTGCTTATGATGAACCCAGTGACTCTTGATCCTATCAAAATAAATTAATGTCTATCTTCTGCAATTTATCTAAGATTTCTATTTTCTTTTTATGCTAAAACCTGGCAGGAACCATTACCTACCTCATTAAGGATAGAAATGATGGACTATGAGACATCTTCGTCCTTAGGTAGAGGTCACACTGTTCGAGTGAAGCGATAGCGTCTAGGATTTTTATTTTATCTTTATCTAAAGGAACCCTCGCCCTTATCATCTACATTGTCTCTTCCCAACAACTTCAGTCTAACCAGATGTAGCTGAAAACCAGTTTTTGAAATCGAGCGATTGCCTATCTGACTTCCAAAACCCAGTTTTGTGTCGTTATCACAGGAGATTTGAAAGTTTTATCATCTTACATGATGTTCCTGATTAACACATGAGATCATCTACGAATAGTAAATAAGTACATTCACACCTAGAAGTCCCGCTACCAAACTTGCTGCTTGCCTAATCTTATCACCACAACGTGAACTTGTCTGGTAGATTGTAATCTAATTTATGGAGACCTCGCTCTGTACTACAGCATCCTCATTTCTCTCTTACATCATTCACAATAAATTTCGCTTCTCTCGCCGTTGCCTCCTGTCACTGTGTCCACTCCGTGTGGTCTACCTTATCGGGACCCTGTCCTGTTTGAAGTAAAGGCCGTAACAGCATTCCTACATTATTATACCACATACAGGTTCCACCACCTAACCTGGTACACTTATGAGGTGAGTCCGTGTGCCGTTTACTACCGGTTTGTCTGTTGATCATTTTTTATGGGCACTTGAAAATTTTATTAACGTTTTCCCTTGAGTGTTCACACCTGTTTTTTTGTGGGTTTTAGTGGAAAGCTTGTGTAATATCTAAGTAGCAATATCCTTTGGTCACAGTTACAAGGAAAACTGAAATATAACTAGTAATTAGCTTCGCCTTAGCTATTTTTACTAGGTAATCCCGATGCCGTGACAGTACTTCTAAGTATGGAATTTCATGGGAAGAATCCTAACAGCTCCAGTTGAGTCGATGTTCCCGTGAAATGCTTATAATAACTGTCCGTTAACCTTTAGGTCGTAGAACAGCTCAGTTGAAGATGAAATGTCTAAGTAAGGGTTTGCGAAAACAATAGTTCTTATAACATGCTGCATTATATCTTAGAACCAAGTTATTCAAATGCAAATCCTAGGAGGGTCAACATTTCCAATTACTATCAAACATGTTCACTTGGCTTATTGCCAAGGTGTAGCTTAGTGTACCTAATTGCTAGGTGTACAAGCCGACGGCTCACTCGTTAAGAAATGCTTGACCAGTACCTTTATAATTGAAATCCTCTGGTCACACGTGTTCAATTACAATATTCACATTATTCATCGATAGTTGATTTCTATACATTGATTGAATATTATTATCCATCGTGATTGTATGAAATGTGACAAGTGTCATGTGGACGATGATATTAAAGGCAATAATTATTGCTAAACAGAATTATGCTGGTTTGACACCCTCTTACCTGCTAATGAGAAGCAAGCATGCGCATTCGTTGTAGTGGCTATCAGAAGACTTATTTTAAATTATGAGCAGATTGTAAGGTAAATCTAACCTTTTCATGAAATCACTTCCTTCGTAAACCGGCTTCGCAATATGACTTATCTCGTATCTATTTTATCATGCAACAAATATATAGTAAATAAAGTAATTTCAGTGCACAAACTAGAGCGTCCCTCGTGACCTCTCGCTCCTGGCACTTTCACTACGTGATATTGTGCTGTGGAAACTGGGACAGGAACAAAAGCATAGAATAACGTGACAATGCAAAAAATATGCAACATTTTCTACTTAGAAATATTCAAAAAGCGTGAATGAGGAAATATATTGCAGTAATTTTTTTAGGAGTAATAACGAGTCTATTACTTTCTCTCTCTACTAGGACAAAAGAAGCTCAGCAGTACATTGCACTTTTAATCAGTGATCGCCAATTATAATGCATCGTATATTATCCATTCACTACACGATGTAGCCTCAAGGCATGAAATTGCGGTTTCGATGAAACTATAGAGAGTAGACATACCTGAGTCATCATCTCTCGATGTAGGTCTAGAGATTGTTGCAGATTTTTATCGGCCAATAGTTCAGTAAGTAATACCTGTATTCAGTCTGTTCTTAGCCGATTTGAACCGGTACTCCGGTCTAGGTATTGGAATTAGCAATCTAACTAGAAGAAGTGGCTTTGACAAGCCGTGTTTTCTATTGGCTTCACTAGAAAGAAAAGTTTGTGAGCGTAAGATACTGACCGTCAGCGCTTTGACTCACACAACCAATTTCTCTGTTTGGACTATGTCCAGAGAGTTAGTCAATATTTCTTGGTTTCTTTTAATTGCCATAATAGGATGCCTTTTTTATAGATTCTGCTATTAACCTTGATTATTTTGGCCCCATCCTTTTATCATAAGATAGTGCGTCATAAACAGATGGCTTGCATAAAAACTGTAGTCTAAAATTCCATTGTCCTTTTATGGTATCAATTATTTATCCATTTTGAAGGAACTGTCGCACCGCTGTCGATAATTAGAGCTAACTATATTAAAAACGAGTAGTCTTTCCGGGGTCGGAGTTACAGTCAGCGAACAACTTCTAAATTCTATCTCTCTTATCTATTCAATATTATCTTCTATATTCTATATTTTTCTCCCTCGGGTGTATTTAGGTTTCTCATACCGAGTTTCCTACGCGTATCTGAAAGCACGTCCCGGCTGTCATTTTTATAGTCGGTGGTCCGAAAGTCTGACAACCAGTCTTACCAAAAGGTATAGTATTACCCAGTACTAACCGGGTTGTGGAGGTCAGAGAGACAGTCGCTTCATGTAAAATATTGCTGCATCCGGTTAGACTGGAAGTCGACCCCAACATAGTTGGGAAAAGGGTAGGCAGATGATGATGATGGGTGTATTTAGGTTTATTGAGCGAAAAAGTAGTTGATAGCCAGCCGCTTGCTTGTCGGCTTGTGGACCATGTGCCTTAGCTATTTGAGGTCCACGGTGACGATCTAAAATGCCTAAGAGTAGGGCCATTAAATTAATTTGACTATCCTTCTCTTAATAATTAAATAATAGCATAATAGTCCAATTCGCGACAATTTCTAACAACAGTTTTCACTCTCTGCGCGGTATTTGGGTTGTCCTTTCTCTAAGTGTGGGTCAGGGTCGGCTAAGATATTGTATTTCTGTGAGACTGCTTATGTAATGAAAGTAACATTCGATTATGTTAATAAGTTACTTGAAGACTAGTTTATACGTCAATGACCATAATATTATTATTTATTACATGAGGTTTAACTAAAGATTTTTGCAATTCTATTGGCATGTTTTAATAGGAGAATAATGTGACAACATAAATGGGAAAATACAGGAATACAAGTCTTTCTTCTTTTTTTTTGTTAGCCTGAACTGTCCCACTCCTGGGCAAAGGCCTCCCCCGTTCCTTCCAGTTTTCTCGGTCTTGCGCATCTTCTAGCTAATTAACGAGAAAGCCATCCAAAGCGCCCCGCCATCTTCTCCACGGTCTGCCGCGAGGCCGTCTAAGAGTTTCAGGGCTCCAGTATTGTGATATGTGGGCCCACAGCTTTACCGGTGGGTTATGCTTAAAGTTGTGAAACTAACGACTATTCTAAAAACACGCTAGACAACACGTCAAACATAATTGGCTCAACTTTCGTCTTCTAACATAGTACACAATTACAATGTTACACATTTTTATGACAGTGAAACCGTAGCCGCGATGCATAGCAAGAATAACAACCGCAAGATAAAGAGATTAGCTCATTGTTTAATTATTGTTTTACTTATGTTCTTACACTTGTTGAGAAACACGTAGAAAAAAAAATACCGTTATATCGCGAAGACTGGGAAACGCTAGCATGATGATCAAGGCGTTTATGGCGAAGAGTATACCACACATAAATAGGAGTTTAAAGCTATGGGAGAGACCTATATATAAACGTTAAACCCTCTGAAATAAGTAAGTCACATGATAAAATAGTGAAACTTAATGAGTTCAATGACAACGAATTAGGCCTTACGCATAGTTATAAGTTGTGTTACAGTTAGTTACGGTATTGGTAGAGAAAATTAAACAATGTTACGTTTTTAAGTAAGAAACAATATCAGAAGCCTCCTTCTAAACAATTCACCAACTATCGCCTGTGAATGAGCCACTTCACATTCTATTCAAAAGGTTATGAATGAAAAAGTGACTGCTGGGTGAGATACGTGAACGTATTACTTTAGATTCGGAGCAGCAAGAGGATCCAGAACCGCTTGCTGTTAAAAATTACCCTAGTTGGTATAAACGCTATCGTCCAATACAAAACTTTCCAGATTTTGGTCTGTCGCATAATTAGTCAAACTTTGTCATGGATGATATTCTAAAACTAGCTGTTACATGCTTAGAAACTTTATTCTAGATAATTTTATAATCAGGTAGACAGCTAGTAGATCATCGGCAATGCGATTAAGTGAGAGACAAGCAAGTTCAGCTGCAAAGGTAAATCTAATTCCGAGTTGATTGCAAAAATGAAGCCAGCACAGTTTACAGCTCCACGGAGATTGTTAATGAACTATTGATCGGTTTGGAATGAGTTTACTTACTTCTTTTAATTGTGAAGCAGTTAATAATGTTTTTATTCTTTTACTGAATGCACTACACTGCACATTTTTGATTTTGCCCGACTGGACATAGCTTAACTAAATTATGTTTGTATTTGTGAACAAGCAAGAAAAAAGAAAATGCGATTCGTCTACCCTAAGACGCATGGGACAAGGGCAGGAAGATGATAATGATGATGAAACGATTTAGAAACATGTTTGTTAATATGGCAATAGGCTGGGATCGAACCTCTCTCGAATGGCGATGCTGCAGTCGCTTTCATATTTTGTTTTAATTCAGAAATAACTCATTCGCAGCAAGGAGTTTAAATCGGAATTGCTATCTATAGACTTGCCCCCCCCCCCCGGGGCTCATATTGGAGTAACTATATCATATATGCAGTATCCAACAATAAATTAAACTTCCTATCACAACTCCTATAAAAAACCAAACACATCACTATCCCTTGATACAAATCTATCTTTCAGACTGACCACCACAGTTGGCTTACAAACTGGGACTACCATATCAGTTCAATCAGTTGATCCTGTACTTTGTACTGTCCCTAGAGGCGACGGTACAAAGTTGCCACAAGTTGTTGCTCCCCATGCAAATAGGTAGTGGTCGACTGGCTCGGATCAAAGAAAGAAGGGACAGACGAATATAAATCGACCTTATTACAGTGCAAATGAAATATTGTGATCTCCATGGGTTGTGACACCAATAGTCCTTTGATCTGGATCAAATTTATAGCATCCTAGTTCGATACATAGATTGGTAAGCGGTGCCTTTTTCAGATATATTGCAGTACTAGAATAGGTACCTAAAGACACAACTCTGACTATATACAGGGTGTAAACGGACCCTTCACGAAGTCGTCAACCAAGCATTGTGTACATCAAACTAAGTCACCCTACGCAAAAATGATTGCTGGGAAACGACTTTTTTTTTTGGGATGAAAAACCACGTTTTACGGCAAAACTCAATGTAACGCACTCAAAACTTGGTGCTGATGGATGCTTTGAATAGTAAACGGGTCATGTAGGTAATTAAAGTAAACTAAAAACCTTAAAAAGTAGTATTTAAAAAAAAACTTGTGAAAAAGTTGGAACTTTGACCCCAAATATCTTCGTAACTAGAAGGTTCCCAGGTATGGTCTAGAACAAAAAAATTATCGCAATAGCGGGGAGAACAAGTGCCTTTCGGCTTCGTTAAGGGTCTATTTACACCCTTTATAACCATAACATATTTAGGACTCTTGACTTATGTGTTTTAAGTTTTTTTTGGAATATCTATCTCATTTCTGTGATCTTAGCCTGTAACTACATTCGCCATTTGAGTAAGTTGAAGCGTGTAAGTTTACAAGTGCAGCTACTTGATTCAAGTCCCGTCTTGGGTCAAAGATGATAATTAATTTAACTGAAGCGAACTTAGACAAATAAACTGAGTTAAAGAGCAGTTCTTGTTCAGTGGCATGGGCAGTAATATATTAGCCTGGTGTCTATTTGGTATTTTTGAAGTATTTAGGTAGTATTTGAGCATTTCAATGGTCTAATATTCACTAGAATCTATGGAGCCACAATTGAGTTCTCTTTTCATGATTTTTTTACGTCTCTTTTCCATAAAATATAAACATAATCATTAAGTGCCCAAAGTCTTTTTATCACGAACTTAAACAATTAATAACCAAAGTTATGGACCAATACCACCATAATTATGGCAGAATGAAAACTTCACCGAGCCCACGATGTATTAAAATCTCATAAAATTGCATCTCCTTACATTCCAAAATGATTCTCGAATAATATTAATGTATGAAAGTCCATCTTCAATATTTAAAGGTTCAGCCACATTATTTCCGGACAGCATTAATTTTAAGAATAAAAAATGTACGCAACATTTTATAAACTGCGATTCCAACATGCAACGATTCATAAAATATACTGAACATTAACTTTTTTGGTTGCTTGCTTTTTTTGAAAGGATATATTTTATACTGGCAGCAATAAATAAAGAAATTACATGTAGCTTCACTTTCGATATTGTTTACCAAAGTATGTCTGAGGTCTTGTCTGGTAACTGTAAGTTTCCACGTCAGCCACTAATTTCATTTAATGAACATTAGAAACAAAATCTTGTGGCCACCCTGATCGTTGTAATAAAAAGATCTTGGGAGCATTGCCATGCATAATCTACCTTAACTACAGTTATATAGAGCGTTAAAACGAATAATCACTTTCCAATTGACGCATGAAGGAACGATCAATCGCTTATCGCATCGCGCTTCGCGATTCCAACAATGCGATCCCACCTTAACATTTACAACATTATTTATTTGACGTTTTCAATACTTTTTTCGGTAAAATACGTATTTATGGGCAGGTATGTCCTTGTTGGACAACCCCGAAACCTCGATACGTGCTTCTTTCGGTTTTTTTATATCTGTTTGTGTCACTTTGAGGACGAGTTGGGAATACTAATGTTGTATGGGAAACGGGTCGAGTCCGTATCAGTGGCGCCTGTGAGTTATGGCGATAGGATTTGTTGTTAACTTCGTGATTTATTGGCAACGCCGCTCTGCCTCCCTGATAGTGATTAGGGGATAAATAACTTAAGGATCCTGCAAGCACAAGAAAACTTACTTAATTGAAGTTGACTAAATTACAACATAATCTTAGGTATCACCGCTGCTTCTATAAATATTCACAATTAAGTTAATTTCAACGTAATTAGAGGTGTTGTGGTATTTATTCATTAACCCCTTGATTGCACGACGCTTTGTGCGGTGCAGAAGCACTTTACTTTATTACTCAGTCACGGTTAGTAGATACGGTCAAACCGGCGTGAAAATAAACAGGAATCTTTAACATGTTTTTTTACAACAGAACATTAAGTAAGGCATAGGTGTACAAGTTCACATTTCGTCAGTTATATTCAATTCCCATGTAATATGGGGCGAGAAAATTGCTGACTCCAAGCTATTATTGAAAACACGCTGCTTATCCACATGGGAAAATGCATGAGTTTACGTATGTACAGGATCGACGACCTAGATAACAATACATGAATGTTGCCAGCTGATCTAGACGTAAAACTGGCTAGATAAAATTATCCTCAGTCAAATAGAAACATAATACATTAACTTCGAGTTTAATCCCGAAAAGAAAATTAGAAGGTAAAACATAGTGTTACTTTAATTAATGGATTTATAAGTAGACACAACTAATTAATACCTAAATCAAAATTAATTACGTACCATACAGTCAATATTTGCAAATCTAAAAGCAAGTTTGAAGCCTCTCTCATTAGTACATACTTAAAGCATGCACTTGAGTAGTTATTAATTAATCTTACTACTATAATAAATGCGAAAGTTTGGATGGATGGATGTTTGTTACTCAATCACGGGAGATCTGCTGAACGGATCTGGATAAAATTTGGCACAGACATAGATTACAATATGGAATAGCACACAGGCTACTTTTTTTTCTCACTCAAAATTTCCACGCGAACGAAGTCGCGGGCAACAGCTAGTTACTACATTTATAAATAATATAATCAAGCACTAAATCCACTCTCTCGACTAAAATTACGTCTGGAGTGAGTACCACAAACGCAACTCATCGAAATTGATTTGAACACTTTTGAAAGTGCCTTGCATTGAAATTATCTGACGAAACTATCTCGATCCAATTCTGTCTATTTTTATTGGAATTTAACTTTCATGACCATGTTTATCTAGGAATAAATAAAAGAAAACATTTTAGAATGTAATGAATCAGCTGTTCTTTGAATAGCAGTTGTTTCTCTCCTCTTTCCTCTTTCCTCTTTTCTTTTATTTAGCTTTGCTAAATGTGGGTATGTTATAGGGACACCTCTGCCTTACCCTCCGTGGATTACAAGCGTGATGTTACGTGCTGTGTAATGTTCAATTGTTTATCTGTTCTTTTTCGTGGATCAAAAATAGAACGAAGTATCTTCGTCTACACTTTTTGTGTCAGTGACATTAATTTAAAAGGATCGCGTTGATATCTTCTCATTACAATGGCTGTCTGTCTAAAATAATTGGTTTATATGCAAAAATCTATTCACTACCGCACATCCTGAAGAATATTAAATACATACCACTTGACCAAGTTACATTCAAATCAAGATTCTCACTTAATTTTGCACCTGTTCCAAGCCATGCTCATTGTATAGATTATGCATTAGCAGTTGGCAAGTTTTACCGAAATTAACATAACCCAGCATCACTGCATACATATTCAAGAATCGCTTAAGTACATTGTTAACCTGTAAAGTCCGTAAAGGGAGTCTGTAAACAAGTTTACAAGTTGCAAGGCGTCATAACAAATTATTGACTGACTGGCTATTTAAAACGTAACTTGTTTTCAACGTGTCTCGATGCTTAAGATACTGAATTTTTGGATTTTTCCTCGTCGTGTTTTTTGTTGTTGTGAAAAATGAAGATTTTCATCTCATTTTATGTTTCTCTTTTGGTTGTGTAGGTGAAATTATAGTAAATATATTTTTCTAAGTATATTTAGAGACTTTCTTTTGAGGTATAAGGGTTAACTGAGGGCTATCTATTGTAGGATGTGGAAATAACGGTATTTTTTTTAAAAAAAACCTTGTACATTTGAAAAGGTCTGAAAAAGTATTCGCCTGTATCAAATCTTGTACATATTTTTACTGAGTTAGATAGTCATCAGTGGCCTAGCCTTTTCCCAACACGTTGTGGTCAGCTTCCAGTCCAACTGGATGCAACTGAATACCAGTATTTTACATGGAGCGACTGCCTATCAGACCTCTACAACCCAGTTATTAACGGGCAATACGATACTCCTTGGTAAGACTGGTTGTCAGACTTACGGGCCATTGACTACCTGTAACGACTGTCAAAGACCTACAAATGATAGCCGGGACCAACTGCTTATCGTGCTTTCCGAGGCACGGAGGAAACTAGGTAGGTAGCTATGTAATGGATGGTCACCCACTCACGGACCGACCTAGGCAAGCACGGCTTAACCTTGAAGATACCCGTGCGGCTGTTATTATTTAGCCACGAGCTCCACGTCATACTATATCAAGATATTATAACAAGCAACATGCTGCAGACAAAATACTCATCGTACTGGTTTTATGTCCAATTCTTACGCTGTCTCAACTATAAAGCTCTGGAACGCGCTACCCCTTGGCATTAAAAAAGCTGAAAGTAAAATGGCTTTCAAAAGAACAGTACGGAAGTACTATTTGAAATCTGACTAAATTGCGCATATGCTTGTCATTAGTAGTCATAGTAATTATTATAATGTTTCTCGTATTTTGGACTATTTGTATGTATTATAATATAGGGTTGGGTTTAGAATCGCGTCCTCTGAATTCGAGGATTCTGTCACTGTGGGGGGGTCAAGGGGGTTTATCTGAAGCGCCCCCATGCGATTTTAGCTGCCGGAAATATTTAAAATTATTTTCTAAAAATATTGGTAAATCACTAACTAAACGTGAAACAGAATGAATATTTAACTAAAGTCTAACGTTTTTGACGTTACATCTGTCAAAATCATCTCAAAATGCGTAATAAATATTATTATGAATAAATATAATATGATTTTGAATGAAATATCGAAAAGACAGTTTTTTTAAAATGGTGGAAGCTATAAATTATGTTTATAAATTAAAGTGTGTTTCGTGTTTCATTGTGTGCAAGAGCGAGCGAAGCGAGCTCGGGACCTGGGGCACCCCGACTCGGACAGGTTAGGTTAGAAGGGGATGGCGGGGTCGAGTGAGCGAGCGAAGCGAGCGATTAGACCCCGCCATCCCCTTCGTGGTTATTTTTTTTGTAAACCACTCAGAAGTAGGAGCCCCGCGAAGCGGGGCTCCGGCGACCGGGCTTCCCTCGACTTCGCCACGTTGACTGGCAACAACTAACTCAACTCTCTCCCCTGTAAATCAGGTTTATAATGTCAAAACATTAAGCAAACATAACACCAAATTGAGTTTTTAAAAATTCATAAAAAAAAAACTATTCGCCTCCGGCAGGGGTGGAAGTGGGGGGTGACACTACAACTCCCCCCCCTCCCCCTCCCACCTCCCACACCTCCCAATTCGAAGGACGCGATTCTAAACCTTACCCATAATATATATTAGTTTATTTCATTATATTTGTATATAATGTATTAGTATGTGCCTATTTATGTATTTCAATTTATGTTAACAAAATGATATTTTTCTTATTTATTTTTTTGTACTCTATCACTATGCTGTCCTATTTGACCCCAAGGTTGACTGGTAGAGAATGCCTTGTGGCATTAAGTCCGCCTATGTACCACTTTTGTACATGAAGTTTAAATAAATAAATAAATAAAATAAAAACCGCCGAAATCTCACGCAACTTGAACAGTCCACTTTCTCCCCAAAAGGAAGATGAGCACTTTATATTTTTCCATTAACCTTGTCCTACCGAGTGGGCGGCCATCACACTGACCCTTTGGCACAGTAACAACGACATGGACACTTTGCCGGTAAATTATAGCCTTTTAAAGTTCCTCGCGAATTCGGGACAAAAGAAAAAACGTCTGGTGTCGTCTTTAGTGGGAAAGTTTTGTGGGTAGGTATATGGGTGGGTCGTTATGGTGCGAGTAGGTAATGAGGTGACTAATGTGAGGAAAAAAATGGAGTTTACACTAGGGCTAGTTTTTTTGTTTTTGCAGCATGTTTAGTATGGTACGGGTTTACTAGCCTCCGCATATTTTATATCAGAATTAAGTAGACACGTGTTTTAGATTTAATTTATTTAATTAAACTTGATATTCTCACTAATACATAAGTGGACAGAAAGGTGGACATATCATAGATCTATCGGCGGACATAAGTAGAAATCTAAGCTATAATGCAATAGGATCTACCTACATCATAGAGTGTTCAAAGGGTTTAAATACTCTCCTTAACGAAGCCGAAAGGTACTTAAGGTAAGGCCGAAATATCGAGATCTCAAAACAAATAGTTAACAAATAGTAAATATCCCGTTTTCAGTACTAATGATAACGAAAGGTACTTTTTCATTCCGTTATTGCGATAATTTTTACAAGCTTTTATTTAACTTGCAATGTTTTTAGGTTTGTTTAGGTCTAATCATGCAGCTGAATTTTAAAACAGTTACCCCCACCCAATTAAGATGAAATGCGTATACACGTTTACTTTGGATGACAATGCATGCGTTAGCTAAGTGACGTCATTCTAAAGATCACGGAGTACTTAGTAATTTTATGCACCCCCATGGTATGGCTATCAATTACGAAAGTAAATAAACAAAAAAAAAGGTTTGCTGAAAAGAATACGAAACGAACGAAGACATAAAATAGAAGTTGTTTTTTTTTCGATTTAGAAAACATTTTGGAAAAGTTAATTAATTACCTATCTTTTTTTTAATCCGAGTACTGTTCCAAGTTATCAATTGCAAGACTAAGCCTTCTAATAATTTAAATAAATATTAATTTTTAAACTTGAAAACGATCGTTCTACAACCCCTTAGGTCAATAGGCAATATTTTTTTTTCTGGTACATTTTATACAGTTAAAATACAGCTAAAAGTTACTGGCCAAAAAGGAGAATGCCCACGGCGCTATGGACAAATGTACTCAATTCAACATTGCTGTGTCTTCATCAAATCATCTTTAAAATACTCGATGGCATGTCTAAATACTACCTCAAAAGATTTAACACAAACCACAATGGCATTTCCGAGATATTTACAAAAATGAAATCACTATTTTGAGGTTATGTTCGACCAAAAATTAGTTGGAAAAAGCTATTTGAAACGGTCTGAATTTGTTTACGGGTGAGCTTTGTGCCTTTGAAGCACATTTGCGTAAAATCTGTAACGGTTTCACCAAGTCTCACTGATTTAGATTTTGAGCATCTTCGTGCTTTAAAATCTTATTCGCGCATCATTACTAAGATAGTTAATCGCTCAGTGTTATATCTAGATCCTACTAAAATCATAGATTGTGTAATTCATTACATATTTAAATAATCATAATTCTGTGCAACTCTAGTCTTAAATAAAACAACATACAATTAATATTGAGAGGTATCCCAGAATACACTTAACTGATCGAAATCAACCATCCTAGTTTATAATTTGTTTATTACCGACACATAAGTAGGAGGTTCCTACCTACATAAGTAATTATTCTAAAATTCGGTAATTCAACTGGTGAGGTGAGGAACAAACACACAGACGTGGATTGTACTTTTGTCCTCTAAGATTTGTTAATGGTACACAAACATAAAAGCGCAGTTCCTAAGTAAAAAAATCATACTACCTACGTTAAAAAGACAATGTTTGTGAGATCCAGACTCGTAAAATATTCATGATGTTATTGGGAATCTCCGACAACATGAGTCTGCGCACAAGTGGAGTTAATCTCAAAGAGCCGTTGAGACATCGCACCACAGTCACACTCGCAGTGATCACAACACAAAAAGTCCTTTCTTTAGTAATAAACAATACCACTTGGCGTCCATGCTGCCATTGACAACCACTGGTATTAGAAATACCAGCAACTACATGTGATTTAGAACTCTGTTATTACTTTACAATAATAGATTGAACAATCAAAACAAAATCGTTATCATTTTATATTATGTGGGTAGGTAGGCACTTTACCCGTAATAGAATAAATTGACATCCCTAGAATGACAGGTGATAGTAAAAAATGGCGTACTTTATAGTCTGAAACTTAAAAGTACTAATTTTATTCAAAAAACTATGCCATTATAAATAATCATTAAGTCTTATTTAAAAAATATATTTTTATTTTAGATATTTCATGCCGTTTAAGGTTTTGAGACACAAGTCATTTATCAAGAGTACTGTCCATGGGCAATCTCCTTTACAATTTATTTAAAATATGCATTATCTTCAAAAAACTCGCTCTTTACGATAAATTAGAATACCTAGGACATCCGATGAATTAGATTATTCAATAAATAAAATCCCTGCACGAACCTGAACAGTATTAATAGATAAACCTGAATAGATAGTAGCTTAGAATTTACTACTTATCTACTTATTTAGTGCAAGAAGCTTTTCAACGGAAAATTCATTCAGTCATGCTAAAAATACCACCTAGGTTTTTAATTGTTTATTACTTCTACCTAAACGTGCTCTTGTTGTTTTTGGCCTGTCGCATTTTCTCTGGCATTGTTATTTAATTTATATTTCGATGTGAGTCAGCCAAACATATTATGCTCAATTATAAATAACTTAGGTAAATAGTAATACTTAATTCAAACTTACCGAAAAATCCTCTGCCCTGCTCCTTGATGGTCGCGTTTTTTTCCGCACTTTGTAAATTGTTCCACGCATTTTGCACTCCACTGTTCCTTCTAAATTTATTAGTAGTACTCCTACAATCAGCATTACGTACCAAAACTAATATCACTACAAATATCACTTTGTAACAATCCGATTGCGAGCACATTTTAATCGTTTCATAATTGTAAACGAACAAATCTTTGGTAGAAATAACAATAATTATAAATTAATACTTATTTCCTAAAATAATTTTCACTTTTACTTTTCATGAATATTTTTTCCGTTTCGCGGGATAATTTCGCGCCGGCCATTTTCGCGGTACGCGCGGCGCATGCGCTGTGTCTACGGTCGCACTGCGATTGGATACGGGCACGTTCAAAATTACAGAAAAGCGTCTCGGAGAGATAGTAATCTTTTTGTTTTTTTTTTTTACGGCCTTGGACTTAGGAAAGGTTATGGTCGAATTATAAGTAGATAGAAATGTGCTCGAATTATGTTACGGATGCATTGATTTCTTATCTTATGGGCTTCTGTTTCCGTTGGTTTTACCTTCTTACCGAACTACTTACGTAAACAAAAATTTCTTTAATACTTAATATTTAACAAGTTATTGAATGAGGCCCTCAATTGTATTTTACGCATTTTAAACCCGCTCATCGTCTCAAACCGACAACGATAACGATTAATATAAATTGAGGATGTCCCCGCAACTTTGCCAGAGCAAAACCTGCTTGTCCCGTTTCGTAAGCCCCCACTGGCAAATAAATCTTATCAATTAGGTCCGCACCCAGATGCCTACATCTTACAAGGCGTGAACACTGAAAATACTTAAAATTACACGTTTTTCATTTTGATCTGCAATTAGGGCGGTGCCTGTGTGTTGTTGACGAATCGGTCAGGTACTTTTTAGGGTTCGGTTTAGTGAATGGCAAAAAACGGAACCCTTATAGATAGATTCGTCATGGCTGTCTGTCTGTCCGTATGTCACAGCCACTTTATTCCGAAACTATTAGTACTACACAGTTGAAGGGTTGGTAGGTAGACGTATTCTGTAAACCGCTTTACGATTAAGGAATCATGGAACTGAAAGTAAAAAAAATGAAATCATCAAACCTATATGTGAGGGGGGTGTATATAGATAGGTCTTTAAAATGATATTGAGGTTCCAAATACCATTTTTTCTCAAAGTCGATTGTTTGGAAGATAGACACTTTCAAAGTGGTGAAATACTTATACTTGTTGCGTGTGAGTATGACTCGCACTTGGCCGGTTTTGTAGGTTTACCGAGTTGAGCTCAGTGAGTAGGTAGTCTATAAGTAGATAGGTACCTAGGTAGCTATCTAGCTAGGATCTTTGCAAGAATTGGTATGCTTATTAAAACACTTACTTGTGTTTAAAGAAAAGATGATGAAGAAACCCATTATGAAAGCCATCTGTTTCTTTTCTGCAGAACAAGAGGCCTTCATCTTGCAGCAGAACATTGGAAACCTAATTTTTATCTGAAGCAAGGTTTAGGTGAACTCCGTTTGTGGAGCGACTACCGAATTGTGGAAGAAGACTTTTGCTCGCAGGTCGTGGTGTGCCGTCGCTTCCACGGACAAATTCCACTAGTCAGCACATGTGAAGTGCTACTAACTGCATAACACAAGTTTTTTATTTAGGTACTGTATTGAGCTTTAGACAAACCATAGACTAATTAATAATTTCCGAGAACCATAAACAATTATTATACAAGAAAAGCCCCTGTAAACAGACCCTTCACGAAACCGTCAACCAAGCATTCTGTACATCAAAATATGTAACTCTAAGCAAAAATTATTGCTGAGAAACAACTTTTTTTTTGGGTGAAAAATCACGTTTTACGGTAACGCACTCAAAACTTAGTGCTGATGGATGCTTTGGATAGTAAGCGGGTCGTCGAGTTAATTAAAGTAAAATTAAAACCTTTAAAAGTGGTATTTTTAATAAAACTTGTGAAAAAATTGGAACTTTGACCTCCAATATCTCCGTAACTAGAAGGTTCCCAGGTATGGTCCAGAACAAAAAAATGATCGCAAAGATGGGAGAACAAGTGCCTTTCGGCTTCGTTAAGGGTCTTTTTACACCCTTTATACATATTATAGATTCTTTTTTATTTTGTCTGTAACCGTTCTATTCTCCACAGTTATGTTATCTAACTTCGACACAGGATACAAACGTTATACGCGATAAACCGATAACACGAGGAGCACGAGTCGACAGCTTTACTTCCAGCGTGTTGGATAGTGAGTGAGCCAGGTTAATTGGCCTAATTAGCTGTCGAGTATCTTAACAGCTGACTACAATTAGGTGCAAACAGGGTATAAATTAGCTACAGGCAATAAAACAGGATAACATTCGTGCCATGAATAGTTAAGTTGACAGACGCCGTATAAGAATAGTCTTATTGACACTAACAAATCCAATCAAGTAGATTTCTCCAGTAGAAGTATGCCCAAAAAAAGGCTCAAAAAAGAACGCCTAGGTTTAAATATTTCATGGATGTCCTTATTAGCATTATTTTAGGTAAGATCTTACAATGACTAAATGCTAGACACTACTTCCCTTTTTGTCCTAAGTCAGGGTCCACAGCAACATTAACAGCTAAGTACGTACCGGTACCCCTTCTGCAGCGGTACCTTAACAAGGCCCATTAAAAAGATTCCGAACACGAAAAGCAAGAGCAAAACATCGCACTTTCATTCTCATGATTCACCTTTGCTTCCCAAAAACATAAAAAAGTAAAAAGTCAGCCATGTTGTATCGGCGCGGAGGTCCGGAGCATATCAGCTGTTTTATTTTTCCTATTGCGTGCAGTACGGCCGCACGCTTTCTCTAATTACTTTGGCAACTCGCGTCCACAGGATGCGAACGCTTACATTTGTGGAGCGAAACTATTAGATACATACGTCATTACAGAGATAGGTAGGTTACTTGAGCATTTGCATTAATATGGCACTTAGTAAGTAATGTAGACGACAGGGATTGGCCTAACGTTTGATGATCGAGATAAATAGAATACTTAGGTACAATAATCCACATCTTAGTTCCGTTGTAATTGTCAAATTGTTTAAAGTAAGATACCTAAGATCTACCTATAAAAGTCAATGAAACAAAACAAAAAGACACCGACTTCGGAACCGAATACGTACTTTTTCTTCTTCCGAATACCTACGTACGTTTTCTTCTTCGTCTATGTTGGTTGATGATTTTTTAATATCTTCTAGTTACATAATGTAAAATTTAATACTTGATAAGAATTTGTACGAAATACCACAACTAAAAAGGGTAAAATAAAATAAAGTTTTTTATTATAAGCCTTACTCACAGAGTGGGTGCCTTTTAAAAAAAACCTATAGAACTGGAGTTTCATACCCGAATTGCTCAATTCCTACGCAAAAAACACCGATATTTTTATAAAAACGATTCAATTTCAACTTCTTATGTTTCAATATGTATAAAAGACCCTTAACGAAGCCGAAAAGCACGTGTTTTCCCTGTTATCATACCTGGGAACCTTCTAGTTACGGAGATATTGGGGATCATAGTTGGCACTTTTTCACAAGTTTGTTTAACTACATGTTTTTAATGTAAGATTTTTACTATTCAATCCATCCATCAGCACAATGTCTTAGTGCGTTACATTGAGTACTACTGTAAAACGTGATTTTTCACCCCCAAAAAAAAAATCAATCCATTTTTTCCCAGCAACAATTTTTGCATAAAGTTACTTAGTTTGATGTACATTCGACGACTTCGTGAAGGTCCGTTTACACCCTGTATGTATATCGATTAGATTTCTTTCTACTCACCAATAATATAAGCCCGAGTCCCCCAGACTTGTCACAACACCGTGAGCCCTTGCGTGTTCGCTTCGTAAGCCGGATTATAGCTACATGCCCCTCTCGATAATTTATTCATTCCAACTTGTAAAGGCTTCGACGCGAGTAGTACACGACAGGCACAATCTTCGCGATCTCGTACACAACCCTACTCACTGTGGGGTGGCCTAAATTAGTTTTGGCGACATTATTTCCATGCTTGTCTGTTCAAGTTTGTGTGGTCTAAATAATTACATCAATTTAACCAAATTATGTTCCAATCCTAAAAATATATGTGATTATGCACATTTTTTTGTTTATAAACAAAACGGAATAAAAATAGTACCTAGGTACCTAAGTGTCAGTTACAAGTCTTGACTTAGAAACAGCAGAAAAGGTACGACAGCTTGTTTGACAAGGCATGGATTTTTACTTAGTTTGATCCCAATAAATAAGATGCAATTTCTAGCCGTATAGTATAAGCAATGTTTTAAGCAAATGAATTTATATCCCATTCATCCTGCGGTCTGTTCAGTTCAGCTGAAATTAGGATGGAAGATTGAAGTAGTACCTACAGCTACTTCTGAACAAAGTTTTTTTCATGGATTTCGTAAGTAGTTAATGACCAGAATTTGTACACCGTTTTAGTCTATATTTGTGTAAGCTAAGCGAACGTAGCTAGTCCCATAGGTAGGACATTTCACGGCTGCCTGAGTTGTGTACGTTACCCCAGCATTTGGGAAATGGGCAGTCTAGCAATTGGTTATTCCGGGAAAGCGGTGTTCTGGGAATTGACCGTTCTGTTAATTGGACGTTTCGGAACCTTTGGACGGTTTCGGAAATAGACATTGAAACAATCTAGATGTATTTTTAGATACACAACGTAACACGCTTGTACCTAATCGAAGGGTAAGGGTAAGGCAGAGGTGTACCCTATAGTACATCCTCATTTCGCCATTTATGGTTAAGTCGTTCCATGCAATTAAATAATGGATGTAGTTATCTATTACCATCAACCGCGAAAAAATACAGATTCCGGGCTACAACCCAGAAATTCTTGCTGGAACCTCTCAAAAACACATAGTCCCAGCAGGAAATCGAACCTAGGGGATATCATAGTTACCAGTAGCTCTTGCAACCACTACACCAACGGGACAGTATGTTTAGATTGTTAGGATTTTTTTTTCTAATAGAAAGTGAAACTCCTTACTGGCTCATGCATCTGCACTTTAGATAATAATATCTGCGTGAGATCCAAGATCATCATTATACGTTCATTAGTAACGTTGCGTGCGGTCAGATAGAGGCTTTACTTTCTGAGCCATGTATGCGTTTGGCCTGAATTTAAACCGTGATAATGTTAAGATACAAATAAGGAAACCGAGGTTTATTCCCAGCAAGGCATTCAAAAAATGATTATTAGAAATCTAAGCACAGAGTTTTTAATAGCTTACAGCTTAGGTAAATAATAACTACTAATAGCCTCTCGGGTCGATCTTTAGGTTAAGCCGTGCTTGTCAAGGTTGGTCCGTGGATGCATGATTACATATCGAGCCTCGTGCCCCTCGTGCCTCGGAAAGCACGTTGAGCTGTTGGCAAGGGGTATCGTATTACCCAGTACTAACTGGGTTATGGAGGGCAGACAGGCAGTCGCTCCATGTAAAATACTGGTATTCAGCTGCTTCCCGACCGGAAGCCGACCCCAACATAGTTGGGAAAAGGCTAGGCAGATGATGATAACAAATTAAAACAATGTGAAGTAAAATGGTCAGAAAGCTTAATAACATTCTGAATAAAACGCCAGTCTCTAGTTTCATTATTTATTGCTTCGTTTTATATTGTAAACAATTCGTTGAATTATCTCTTAATCACCTACTTGGCCGTAGAAATATACATGGGCTTAAAAATTAAACAAAAAAAAATAATACCAATGCAAATACAGAATAGTCAAACATCAACAGATAATATAAATATATCTCCAAAACAAGAAAATTTAATTACAGGTGTGAGGTGTTCGCAAAACTTCTATATTACACAACATTACACTTTGAGTGATCATAAAATCTTTGCGAAAAACTCACATCACTAAAAATTTACATTCAAGTTCAATAATTTAAATACTGCTTTTATTTTATTGTCAAATTTTTAAAATACATCAATTAACATCACTACTAAGTATATAATTTATTTAAATTTACAAATAGTGTATATAATAATATGTATAGTTTTAAAAATAATAATGTTAGCAACATAGCAACCAACTAATGTTTAACTTAATCAGATCAAAATTATAGTAAACTATAAAACTTAATAAATTGAACTGTTACTTTTGTGCAATGGGTTTTTGTAAACAAATTATAATATGGTAACTATTTCTCCAAATCCAACTCAAATCCGTTCAAAAGTTAACAAAATCAAAAGAAAGGAGTTCACTTACAGTTACTTATTTATAGAATTAATATTGCCTAAAGAGAAAATAATTTATGAATGTTAAATAATGTAGTAAAAAAATTCAATAGTCAGACACAAAAACCATCAAGAGATAAAGCTGGCAATACAAACAATATCATCTGTAATGATTTTAAATTAAACACTAAAACGCTTGTCATTCGGTATACTTTCAATCTATTTACCGATGCATTTACATCTGTTAACCCACTTGATTCAAACTTCTACTTTTTGTCAAGATGTTTTTTATCAAATAGAAACTACACTTTCTTCGCCGAAAAGCTAATTAACTGTAAGCGAACTCCTAACGCCTACATCTGAGTTAACTTTAACAACAGTTAAAATTAACCCACCAGTCCAAAAACCAGTAACTGCGACCTTATTTCGATCAATGTTAATAAAAACATATTTTCTAAAAAATGCCGTTGAAGGCTTAACTAAAAGCTGGAAGCTGGAATTAAAAAAAAACTGCGGAAAAGCTTTTCACGAATGTACTAAGGTTGACGATGAAGGCGACTAAGAAAATCCCTTTATTTCTGTATATTTTCACAATCCAAGATCTTCAATTTGTGTGAACTCGACGAAGGCAAGTACCCTTGAGTGCTATTGTGCGAATATTTATGTTGGTTTCGAAAAGAAGAGTCCACTTTCGTCAGTAGATACTTCCATAAAATAAAGAAGCATTTTCCTACTTAGCATTTTTAGCGTCTCCCATCACCCATAGTACATTCGTAATCTTACAGCACTGAAACAACGTAATATCAAAAATGTCTGTACAAAAAACTTAAACTACAATAATGTGCTGAAATTATTAAAAAATCTGTGTCAATAAGCCTCATCACACGTTAATATCAATGAGATCGCTTTGCATCGCGTTACAAACACTGGAGTACTCAGCTCAGTTTAATAAAAAATCGCAATACAGGGTGTAAGGAGATCGACGTGCAAACTGTTTTAACCAGAAATTTTTTTGTAGACCCACCGGCGTTGAAATTTTACGTAGGTTATTTTAAAAAAAACAGCTGCTCTATACATTTTAACCGTGCATATAAACGGATGATTTTTATATTCTTACCGACGAAAATTTCTACACTGGTCTAGAATCATGAGAACAGTTTACGCGTCGATGTTCTTTACACCGTGTATTTTTAAAACCAAAGTCAACTTCGGAACTTTCGCTGGAAAGCTGCGTTTACAACTGCGGTATTTCTACAGTACAATAAACCTCGTAGAAAAACCGCAATGGATTGTGATTGAACTTGATTCGTTTCAGATACTTGTGGTAAACACCCGGACACAGGAACCGATCGACGTACAGTCGAGTACAAAATAAAGCCGCTAAAACTTAGTCAGTTGACTAAAATTTTCAAAAATCATTTGGCACCTGAAAAAGGTCTTTGATTTGAGAAAGTTTATTTAAATAATACTATAGTATGCTAACACCAGATTTCACCGTTTCTTAAATAATAATTAAAATCGCCCCTTTCGTCGTAACTGATTTCGCGATTTTATATTCCCCTGCTCATGAAGTCAGGACATTTGCAAGATCGTAAGAAAAACAAACTAAAATATATTATAGACGTGCTGAAACCGAATAACATTTAAGTTGCAAACTTCATGGAATAAACTCATATAATAGAAAAGAAAAGACAAGAAAAATGCCATACATAAAGTAAGAAAAAACAGTAGCAAAAAGCAGAACAATAAAAAGGCATATAGAAAAAGGCATAATTATAGTAAATACTGAAATCGGGTTTTAGCATACAGTGCAAGAGTTTTTCATAAAACTTGTAAGTAAATATTCTCCACATACAGGAGAAGTAGTATTTACATAAGTGGCAACTATAAAGAAATAACATGTGTTCAGAAGACGGCGTCGTTACAATACAACTACTTTCATGTAGCACTACAGTCTTAGGAAGTCGTATAATTATGTTTTTTTACTGGAAATTAAATCAATTTTACGGATTATTTTACCACATTTCTTTATATTTTTCTATTTACGCCTTGTCAACGGTTTTGAAATAGGAAAGATATAAAATCCGGTTTTTATTTTAGATTGATGGTTAATATTTTGTCACAACAGCTAAGATAAAATGTTGGTGTGTTGTTTTCAAAAACATTGAGTTACCATAGGGCTTCTTATATAGCACCTTCGATTAGTGTATAATGATTTTTGTTGTCTCTGTAATATTGATTTAATTTCTGCGTATAATGCGTTTCTGCGTATGTATAAGAACATGGACCTATAATTGGGGCGGAAAATGATATATGTGCATCAACAACACAATTAATTGGCAAAGTTCTTGTGTATAATATTATTATGAATGCAACGAAAACTCTTGACATTCAAACTTTAGGCTTCGCTTACATCTCGCCATCAATTATAGTCGAGACAATTGATTGAACTAATATTACTTTGTAAAAATCATTTTTTCTTACGACATCACTCTACCATTATAAGATGGCAACCCCAGAAAACAAGAATATTCCTATAGAAATAATTAGGACTTTGAAATCACTTCACCGTTAGGTACTAATTCATGCAAATAGTGACTATATAAAAGTCTATATATTTAGCTAAAACACTAGTGTGTATAAACATTTATAAACAACAAAATGTAACTATTCCGTCACTAGGTGATCCCTACGGTACTACTTTAATTGTCCGTTTTCACTTACACCACGGCACATCCTAATGTATTTCCTAATGACAGCACGCTGTTGGCTCGGCGAAACGCCCGGCCCAATGCCCACAGTTGAAAACCAACGGTGTGCTTTTAATAGGCGCTAGGTATATAGGAATAAGGAGTCGCGTAGTGTTTGAGAAAACGCGCATGTATCAGTGTCAGTGATAATCAAGTCAGTTCGTGTCATATTTTAAAGGTCGCAACTGTTAAGTTATTCCAAGAATAATGTCAGACATTGTCATAGCATTTTTTTCCTGCAGATTCGATTATGTGAAATTTTATGCTTAGCCTTATTTTTTGTTTGAATCAGTAAAACCACATAGATTTCGCTGAACACCAGGCTATTTAGTTTTAGAACGCATTTTTGCGGTTTACCTAATTAATTGTTTAACTCGCCACACAGAATCACATCTCTTTAAAAAGATTGTCTTAATAGTTCTGTTTAAATATTATATTATTGGCATATTACAATATGACGTTATCAACTGACTTGTATAATGATATAAGGACGCATGCACTTACTAGTGGCCCACTAAGTTATAATCACTATCAAGATCCGCTACGATATACCGAACAGTAGCTAAGTATGGAACAGTCCAATTTTCTCTAATTTCCACCACACAATTAAAAGACTTGCTAGTTTTATTTTCTCTAAATTTTTACCAAACTTTTTTCCTATCCTCTTTTCTTCATCTTAATAGGCAAAGGCCCGTTTCTCAAAATTCCTAATTTTATTATTGTGACACTGGTGCGTTAGATTATAGGCCAAGTTTATTCATATCAAGTGCAGTAATTCCATAGTAGTTGTAAAAAGTGATGATATTTCAATATCTTACATATTTATTTAAAAAGTATAAGAAAAACTGTGTTATAAAATCGGATCAATTCAGATCACATCGGATTAAGAATAAAGAAAATTACACTAACAGACCTTTGTAAATGGTTTTTACGCGAATTTCTTATTATTTCATCATCAATACTTGGAAACATTTGTCTACTGTTTTGTGACCTAAGAAATTCGACCTTCATGACTTCGAGTCAGTCTGTAGTTTTTTTTTCCTTATTTTTAAAATCCTGATGTAATTCGAATCGACGCGCCATATAATAATTATTGCACACATACGTATATTTGTCTATGAATATATTTATCGGAGTATAATGTGAAGTATAATACATTTGTAAAGTTGTATATCGCTTTCTCCACTAGCACCGAAACCTTGGATTTCAGTTTCCTTTAGACCAATTATGAACACTTACGTTTTTATAAGAAATATATGAATCTAGAACCTATTTTCAAATTAGTAATTTCTCAACTTATTCCGACTAATAACTCGAATAATCGATTGACACCCAAAATGTGCGTAATCAAGACACATCACTAATTTGAAAATGGGATCTATAGTCATAATAAAAGCACCAAAAAGAAAAATAAATAAACTTAGTACAAAGATCGACAGTTTGTGTCAATACATACTAGAGTATCGATAAAGCTCTACTATCGATGACTATTCACTCAGACTTAATCGATTAATTCGATCATGAATATAATCACCTATATTTCTCTTCGAAAAATATTCTATCTGAGTAACTACTAATCGACATGAGCGAATTCGATATTAGAACCCCGTGAAACACAGTATCATTTATATAATCAGAAAAATCTAAGAAAAAGTTGGCACACGTATAAAAATGTAAATGACGTCGCATTGATTCCTTAGGTCGCATTGATTTCAGTAAGACTTCCAGAGACCTTTTATAGCTTTGAGTTTGGGCGACTTTTTCGTCGCCTCGAATTCCTGTTTGAAACTCGTGATGAATTTATCGCGTAAACTTTGTCGCGGCGCCGACGGCTTCAACAAAAACTTCTTCAGATCATTCGTGAAGCTCTTTGCCGTGTAATTCGGCTCCTCTGGAATTGATTCCTCGGGAATCGATTCGTCGCCGTCATTACACTCATTACTCGTCGATTCAAGGAATGAAACGGATTTGTTTGATTGTATCGAGTTTTTGCGCTCGCGTGAGTTTCTGGGTGTCGATTTTGAGCGCGGCGTGGTCTTACGTTGGCTGTAGCTTTTCGATACCATCGAGTATTGGTCGTCATCGATGGAATCGAGCGTGTCCGTCGATCGGTTGCAGATTCTACAGCAAAGTTGGCAGTGTTCCTTATCACTGTGGTACCTGCCGTTACAGTACACGTAGTTTTCTTTGAGCCGAGAGCTTCTCGGTGCCTTGGATTTGTCTTTCGAGGACTTTTCTTTATAATCTCCGCGGTCGTTCCGCCTCGATCGTTTCCTGCGGCACTTAGGGCAGTTGTTGCGGGCGATACGGCGGAGCTCCTTGAGGAACTCGTAATCAATTTCGAAGTACTTAGCGTCGGGTTCGGAGTAGTACCTGATGTCAGAGTCGGTGGAGTCGCTGCGGGGCTGCTCCTTCTTGCGGGCGGCCGGCTTGTCGTCCCTGCCGGGGTCGGAGTAGTAGGAGGCGGGGCGGGGCGGGGGCAGCGCGAGGGTGGGGCGGGCGGGGCGGCTGGGGCGGGCGGCGCGCGGGTGGTGGCCGCAGAAGGTGACGGCCTTGTGGCGGCGGGAGCGCGGGCGCGGCGCGGGCGGCAGGGGTCAGGCCTGCACGGAGGGCACCCACAGTGTCTTGTTCTGCTCCTCCTCTACGGCCGCTTTGATCTGCGTGCACGTGTACGCGATGTTCACGCCCGCCGGGATCTCCGCTGTGGAACAGATAGATTGTTAGTGGGAAATCATACAGACTACGTGGCTTTTCAACTTGTATGTAATACTAGAGATGCCGGATGAATTTTTGGGAACTTTCTTTTATCGTTTCGAGATGCAAAAAGAGATTGAAAGTGCGAACTAAATTGCGATCGATCGACGTCTTCCTCTCAGTATACCAATCGACTACTATTACTGGACTTTAAACAAACTCAATCTACACTAATCTACACTAATATTATAAAGAGGAAAACTTTGTTTGTTTGTTTGTTTGATTGTAATGAATAGGCTCAAAAACTACTGGACCGATTTTAAAAATTCTTTCACCATTCGAAAGCTACATTATCCACGAGTAACATAGGCTAAATTTTATTTTGGAAAAAAATAGGGTTCCGTAAGATATTTGGGTTTTTCGGACACAAGGTGTAAAAAATCAACCAGAAAAGTTACTTATTTTGCGTACGCTGCCTAAACTATAAAAGATAGAACCATAAAATGTTCTAATTAATTGTAGATCTTATGAATATCTACAAAAAAGTCCGCGACACACTATACCTATCTATGTCGAGTGAGGCACAACAACCATTTTTTTATCTTGATTTTTTTTGGACTACATTTAAACGCATTTATTTTACTCATGCTATAATCCTTATCAAAATTAATTATTTCATCACTAAGTACAGTTTATGTAGATAATATTTGGTTTTTGAATGATTAAAATTGGACGTTTGGTTTTGAAGTTATGGCGAAATTAAAATATATTACGATTTCTGCTGCACGGCCCGTTGCGAAGTGGGCGTCACCAAGGCGAGGTGCGCGTGCGGGAGGGGAGTTTAGATCTATGAGTAAGGTACCCGCGCGGCTCAGACGCTATGCATTACTCACCGTCGACAGGCCCGCACCTACGGTGGCCGGTAGCCACCACGTGGCCCCCGACGCCCGGTGCATCCCCCGCGGCGGCTGGGGCGAGAGATTCTCTCCCTCTCACGTCCCGCCACCTCCTTCGCTAGCATGACTGCTTCGCAGAAGGAGGTGACGGCTTCCCATTCATTCTCGCTCCGGACCATGGCCTGAACCAGGGCCGGGCGCGAGAGGTCGCCGCCGCCGATCGCCGCTACGAGGACACGGCGGAGCTCCGCCCAAGCGGGGCAGACCTCCACGGTGTGCGCCACCGTGTCCTCCGGACGATCCTCACAATGATAGCACCCGGGCGTTTCCTCCCGCCCGATTCGGTGCAGAAACCTCCCGAAACAACCGTATCCGGTGAGGACCTGCGTCAGGCGGAAGGTGAGGGGACTTATCGCCACTATTGTGGCGTGCCCTGCACTGGGTTGCGACAGTCGCTGTCTCCATGTCGCCATGAGATCGCGTCGGAGGTTTGTCGGCTGAGCGGTGATTTGCCGCGGCAGCGGAGTTTCCCCCGACGTAGTGCCTCCGCGCGCTATTCATGCAGGCGCGCGAGGACTATCGCCTCCAGATCCCATGGCGTCAATCCGGCTAGGAGGCTCGCCGCCTCGCGGGAGATCGTGCGGTACCCCCGGATTAGCCTAACGGCTACCACCTTTTGGGGCGCGTTCAGGTAGTGGGCGGCACGCCGCTTAATTGAACGCGCCCACACCGGGGCCCCGTAAAGGGCCATGGACCGCACGACCCCCACGTAGAGCCTACGGCAGGAGGCGTTTGGACCCCTCAGGTTGGGCAAGAGCCGCTTGAAGGCAGCCCCTGCCCGTTCCAGTTTGGGAGTCAGCATGGATCCCGACGGTGGCGCATTCCGAGGCCCATGAAAGCACATGGCCTCAGATTTGTGCAAAGCCACCTCGAGACCCAATTGCCGGATCCTCTCAAAAACTATCGCAACTGTGGGGAGCCCCCCTTAATCTGTTATTTTTTTATTATTGTATAGAAATCGTAAAGCGGTTCACAGAATACATCTACCTACCAAGTTTCAACGGTTTAGTCCGAATAGTTTCGGAATAAAGTGGCTGTGACATTCAGACGGACATACAGACAAGACGAATCTATAAGGTTAGACGAATCTATAAGGGTTCCGTTTTTTGCCATTCGGCTACGGCACCCTAAAAATCGTGTTTGGGCTCATTTCATACACCTTGATGAGAACTTTAGAATTAGCTGGAGTATGACTTTCATCGAAGGTCTGACGATGGAGCGGAGGGCAGCTGCAATAGGACCTCAAAAGTTTACAGCATCTATATCGTGTTCGGGCTCATTTCATGCACCTTGATGAGAACTGTAGATCTAGCTGGGCTCTAGCTGTCATCGAGTGTCTGAGGATGAAGACGTAAAGGCTGTCGAGGGCAGCCCTTATTTGGAGAAACATAATAAGAATAGTTTAGTGATTCTTATTCTGGATTGCACACAAAATAAAAAACGCGGAAAATTTATTCCTTTTGAGAGCTTCCGTTGCGTCCGCTGCGTAAACGGTTAAAGTTACGCAGCAATCATGCATGAATTGTTCCTTTTAAAAGTTCTAAAAAAAGTCCGTGATAGCATATGTTTATCTTTTAACTTACTCACTCACTATAACCTTTTTTATGGTTCTCAATATTCTTCAAAAAATATGCGTTATTTTTGCAAAGGTGTTTTTGTAAACATGGTATTTATCCTTATCCAAATAAATACGTTATTCATCATAAGAGTATTTAATTTAGAACGAAATTGCTCTAACATCATTTGATTCTAATGAATATCTTAGGAGATCCGAGATATCACAGTTTTAAAATAATTCCGCAGCAAAATAATAATGGTGATGTACCGCGCTCGCATTTTCATTATGTGGGTGATGTGCTCCTTTAGAATTGACACACACCCTCTAACCCTCTCTTATGTGACGCAGACGAAGTTGCGCGGGTCAGCTAGTCGAACTATAAAACTTTATGCAATATCGCTTTGCTTTTTCCCAACTATTATGAATCATAATTAGCATAATTTAAGCTGCATACATTTAGTCTAAATGTATGCAGCTGAAATTAGCATTTTACATGGAGCCTCTTCCTATCTGACCAGAACCCATTGGGTAAGATAGGTTAAATTTTCGGGTTTTGACTACCCGTGTAACGCAATCTCTCAACACAATCATTGAACCGTAGTTTTAGTCTAATTTGAAAGAGTTTTAAGTGATTCTTACCTGAAATATAACTCCTATACTCATTCTCAACCTTCAGTCCATGCTCGTACATCTCCTTAGCGGCCTTAGCGGACACCTTGTCCGCGTGCCTCGTGTCCTTCACCTCTTTGATTTGTTTGAACGACTTGAACTTGATGAAGAGCACGATCGGGTAGATCTGTTGTTTGTGCAGCTTCTCTATCGTGGCTACGCTTATGTCTAGGATGCAGTGGATGCCCTGGGGAACGAAAATAATTAGAATTATTTTGATGTTTTGAGATTGAATGCTGTTTTTTTGCTAAGAACCAAAGTGATCAGGTTATTTGCATAGCTTTTTCCCCAACTATATTGAGGTCAGTTTTCAGTCATGTCGGATGCAGTTCATTGTATTTTATGGAGTGTTAGTCTAGATAGCCACAATACAACATAACGTCACGCTTGTAATCCACGAAGGATTAGATAGATGTGTTCGCTGGTTATGTTTTAGTCCTATTTAATAGGGGGCGAGCCTATTGACATCAACCGGGCACATATCTAGACTCTCTGGCCGTGGCCGTACTGAGAAATTCCTGATGGAAAGAACTCAATAACTTCTTCTATCATCAACTGTCAAACATCTGCAAATGACAGCGAGACCACCCCATTTACGAACCGACTTTGGTAGGAGTTACTTAACCATTATAAGTATGTAAACCCATGCGGCTGTTATTATTTAGGCACGAGGTAGTACTTATTATTTGATGTTTTTGATTTTTTATTAAAATGTGTGTAGTTACCTTCTCAGCTAAATCCCTGATGGCATGTAGAGGGATGCAGTCGATGTGCGTGCAGTCGGGGCGCAGGCGCGGCTCCAGGTGCGTGCCGCGCTGCAGCGCCGGCGCCGCGCCCGCCACGGGCAGCGCGGCGGGGCGCGCGGCGGCGAAGGCGTGCGGCCAGTCCGACGCCAGCCGCGCCGCCACCGCGCCCGCCAGCGGGCCCAGCACCACCACGGGCCGCTGCGTGCCGTCTGAGGGGGGGGACTTTTTATTAAATGCTCGATTCAGCCTATAATTACTTTATTTTTGACTAATTACATTGTAACAACAAAACATTCTACTGTAAAACACAAACATTTTAAATAAAATTGTTGCTTCATACAATAGTGACGCCACCATAAAAGCTTAGTTTAAAATGATACGTTGTACAAAAGCGTTCACTGCAATGACGATTAGATGCACAGAAAATCCGCATTATATAATTTAACACATTCTAATTCGAATGGAATTAAAATCCGATGCAATACACAAATGGGCTAAGGCTTTCAAAACAAAATAAATAACTTTCATAACAACTTAAAATAAAAACACCAATATATTAGTAGATCTAAAGGCAGTTTACCACAGATGATCGTTTTCGGATCAAGCCATTGTGTTAATAATCTCTCAATAGTCTGATAGTCATAATTGTAACACCAAGCGACACCTCCAACAGTTAGTTCCACACAAAATAAACAATTCAATAAATAAAAGAAAAAAACGACATACTTAAATACAACTCACAGTGCAGTCTTTCGACTCTCTGATAAGATAGCACGGGCACATCGTCGGCCAGAGTCCCGCTGTCGCTCCAACAGCCCAGCTCGGTGTTGGAGAAGGACGCCAGCTCCTTGCTGTCGCGGTGCTTCTTGCGCCGGAAGAACGAGCGGCGCGCGGTCGTGGACGCGCGGCGCTGTGCGTCGCCCTCGAGGGTGCCCATTGAGCGCCGGAGGATCTCTTCTACCCTGGATGGTGGAAGAAACATCATTATTAATAACCACAAAGAATAGAGCTGGTTTTATGAGCTCAAAAATACAATCGTGATTGGGCACTAATGAAGTTACTATTAGAGCTCAAATGGTAGAAAAAAATAATAAAACTTGTGTCGAACAGTTCAACGAGCTCCTGCATAAACCTTTTCCATTACGTCGTGGGTAATAAAAAAAGAAGCATAGTTTAAAAAATATTGGTTGTTGTTCAAGCTGTACGCAGTTACCTGGCTTCTTTCTAACAAGCTTGATTCTTAGGTATGTGATGCGCATGTCGTATGACTTATGACCGTTTTCACCAACACAAGGAAACGAAAAAATAAACGCCAAAATTTTATTGCACTGTTGGCATTTCAACTATCTAACCAGCTAAGGCGAGCATTGAAAATCACCATTCAGGTAATAACGGACATTAGATAGCATAATATTACAAAAACTAAAGTCACACTCACTTGAATTTACTAGGAATCGTTCCCCAATGTCGTTTCGACCCCTTACAGTCCAGTTGCCAGGCCCTCCATAGTCCGGGGGACCCGTTGAACAGCGTATTGTCCACAAACAAGACCTCATCCTTGCGGAACCAGAGAGAGTACTCGTCGATGGTGTCCATGCCGATAGACGTGATCTTGGCGCAGCGGTCGAAGCCCGCGCGGATGTAGAACGCGTCGCCCGGCTTGTCTTTTATGTCGTGGTATTGCTGGAGGTCGTGGCGGACTAGGACGCTTACCTGGGGAGATAGATGGATTTAGAAATACTGTTAAAAATCTACAGAAACCTAATTATAACAAAATACGCTGCTGAGAAACAGACTTAAGGATGATGTCATTCTAATACAAAACGACATTATCGCTTGTTGCACAGTTCTGAATCATGAACTCTCAATTAGTCATATTCTGGGCCCACATAAATTTGAATGCGTAAAATTGAAACATGAAACTCGAAGTAGATATTTTTTCTATAAATATACAAAAAACTCACCTTATCCGCCGGCTTAGCCAACTCCAAAGCAGCTTGCTCAGCAGTAGCTCTCCTCAGATCCACATTATTGTATTCCAGGATCTGATCCCCGGTCCTCAACCCCGCGTTATACGCCGGCGACTCTATTTGCACGCTGTGCACAAATATACCCACGGCGTTACCGCCAACCAAGCTAATACCCAAGTCCGAACAGTTCCTCATCTCTATGAGAAGAAATCTTGGCAAGTCTTTGTTCGTCTGCGACTGCCGTAATGTCGCCACCTCAGTCGTAGGCTGCTCTAACCGAATAGATTGCTGCGGTCCAGGAGAATTTCTAGGCGTCGGTGAACCGGACAAAGAAACTTCTTCGTCATGTGAACTTTCGCCGGAAGAGGAGCTTCCTGGTACTTCGACCTCGTCCTTATATTTCTCAGGACTGTATTGCACAAGCATTGTGATCGAGTTTCCGATCTGTCGGAGAACCCGAGCGGCGAGCGTATAGGTCGCAGAACGCATGTTGATCCCACACACTTCTAAAAGTTGATCCCCAACTTGAAGACCAACTTGACTGGCAAGAGAATTGTCGTTAACAGTAGATACGAACACACCACCACTGCTCGGTGGACAGTATATTTGGATCCCAAGAGGCTGTTGACTCTTGTCTATGTGCACTCGTCTCAACTCCCCCGGCAAAGGCTTATTCCACCCTAAACCACAGTATTCAGGCATGGAGTTCCTAGTTTTGTGCGTCAGTTGCTTCGCCCCTCGCCCTGGTGACAATACTTCAACGTGAAATGTCGGCATGGGAGAGTTCCGTTCGGAACTTCTCTCTATGGACCCTGTGCTTAGTTTTCCCGCTGAGTTTTTTGACGTGACGCTCGGGTTCGAGGGGATACGAAATCGCTGATTTTCTTTCTTACGAGGAAATGTTCCACCTTCATAAGTGTGGTGGTAGTCGCCTGCTCTGTTGGTGCGAGGGACCGGTTGCAGGTCGGACATGTTGTGCGTGTGTGACGTGAACGAGTGCATGTCGTAGCTTGTCCCGATGCTCTCCCCGGACTGACTCTGTGGGATGTTCGTCGGACTCGCGAGGTGCGGGTACCTATTTGAAGTATGAGGGTTTGAATTCACAAAAGGGCCTCTGTAATACTGAGATGCTTGGAGCCGCGACTGTGACGGCAACGTGCCCGTCATGGGAAAGTTTGCGTTGCTGTTCAAACTGTCAGGTCCAAAACTGTCGCTGTCTGAAGGGTACTTGTTCACCGTCTTCGGCGAGGATGATTTCTTATTCGAATAATATTGTTCTAGTAAGTCTTTTCCTGGGTGATTCTTGATTGAGTGGTCTAGCGAACTAGGTGATTTCCTCGTGACGAAATCCAGAGAGCTTGGGCCCTTATTGTTGACCATGTAGTCTAAGGAGTGCGGGCTTTTGGTTCTGTTGCGAGTCACTGGCTGGTAGTCCAACGAGTCGTCGGAAGGATTTAGAACTAAGCTCAGTCTGTTCGGAGTGACGTCATGTTCGGAGTAGTCGCTGATGGACATCTTGTCCTTCTCTAACGTTCGAATTTTTTCGAAGTTCATGCTGTTTGGGGAGGCGAAAGGGTTGTGTATGGCTAAAGGGGCGGGTTTGGGGAAGTGTTCGATTGCAGGGGACGACTCTATGGACTTGTAGACGGAGTGACGAGCTGGGGTGGTGACTTGTGTGAGTGGGGCGTGCCCCAGAGGTATGGGGTTCGAGTTTCGATTGGTGTTCGATCTCTGAGGTTCTGGGGGCAGTTTTGTGGGCGGACTGAGTAGGATGGATAGAGGTGGCCTCTCTTTTCTTGACCGTGGTTGTACGATGGTGCCGGTCGAGTTCTCGTCTAGTATGAAGTTGGCCCTCGCTTTGGGCCACGTTCCGCCATTTTTAGAGTCACTCTGACCCTCTTTGTTCTTTCTCCGTGAACGTTTTAATACACTGCTTGTTTCTTTTACTGAAAATAAAAATACAATCTACTTAGAAAAACACTAAAATTCATTTATTTACTGATTGTATTTTGCAAAAAAGTTTTTTTGTAAATCGTAGGTGAGCACAAGCGAAGGCTTTCGGCCACTAAAGGGGGTAAATAGAGGCCGAAAGTTCTTACGACATTTGGGCGACATCTTCAAAATGAACAAGCCCCTTAAATAAAGTTCTTACGAGATTTCATCATTTCTGTCGATGAGAAGTCTCATCAAATACATGGCTTATCTAGCCATAACACAACTTTCCTCAAATACAGCTTTCAGATAAAGAATTATCTTAATCAATTTGAATATATGATGACTTTCTTATAAAATTACTAGGTAATTAATCCACTATTACTCACTTGTTTTTCCATGATAACTGTCGATAACGGAATCCAGCTCCGCGATGGCATCAGATTCAGGCACCTGTACAAATAATACACATGTGTCTATATGATATGACACTACTTTCCTACGATAATAAGTACTATGACGTCACAAATGCATATATTAGTATGCAATTTGCTTGCACAGAAACCTGGTATGAGACAGGTGCAAGCATTCCTTCTCTGAATGAAAAGACTTGCTTTGCTTTGTAGTCGAACATCTCCAGTTGATGCCTTCTAGTGTGGAAACACTAGAAGGCATCTGTTGGATTCTCAACCCTCGGCTTACAGCAGAGAGTTGAAATTTCAAAGGTTTATCGCGAACATCTTAGTAACTTCTAGAAGTTTTATGGTATGTTGAATATCGGTGGAAGTTTTAATCAACACAGAAGTCCACCACACGTGCTTATAATTGTTTAGATACTGTAAAATGCCACTTGAGATAGTTTTAGTCATCAAATAGTTATCACTAGAGACCGGACTATATGCAAATGCAAAATTGCATATAATCTAATATATGCATATGCATATTAGGGCAAAAAAAATACAATATTTCGTCGAAAATGTAGTTAATAAAAAAAAACATTATTTTGTACTACTGCATGCAAATTTCGAAGATTTAAGTTGCATATAAACCGGTCTCTAGGTATCACAATAATACAAAATATTGAACCTCGATCGATCATATTTTTAAATTGTCATCGAATGACGCACGCGCATGCTTGATTTACTTTGACGTTTCAGATTTCACAATAACTGTTTTAAGATACCGCACCAAACAACAGCATACTACTAAATTAACTAGAAATTTCACTATTATCAGATCAACCATTGAATATATAACTTAATGTTGAAACTGTCAAATTAAATAGACAGAAATTCTTGCTTCGCTCTGGACACATCAAAGTCTACGACACCAATACGGCCCCGCAGTAATATTTTAAATTTTCGGGGCCTTTCTACACTTTACCAAGTTACCTAAGTTAAAATTCAGTAAATTGTATTCGATAGTAAATAAAATTGTGGTGTGTAAATACATATACAATCGCATAATTTACTCAAGCTATCAAGAATCAGAACAATCGTAGTCACAGAAAAGAACAGCTCTGTTATATTATTGACATGAAATTCGCGCACAAAAAAAAACGTATATAAATACAATCTTACCTTATTCTGTTTATCTTTCGACTTGCTGCGTCCGGTGACGGCCTCTATTTTCCCGCGGATCATGTCCCACGTCCCTGCGAACATCAATGGATCGATATCTTATCTATTCTTATCACTATCTTATCGTTTCGATACGTACGTCAAGTGGGGCTAGTTTGTTTTCATGTTACGGTACTATATCGCATAGGATTATTTATTGCGTGTACGATTTGTTGGTGTTGGTAATATTTGTTTTCCTTGTAGGTGTAGTGGGGTTGGAAGTGAAGTCAGGTTTTTTTTAAGCTATTGATTACCAACGCAAATAGCCTGTATGTCCAAATCTCAACTGTTATTCTTTGACAGTTGTATAAAATGGCTAATTGGTGGAGTGTACAAATTAACGGAGAGTGCCAATTTTATTTACAAACAATTTCCACGGTGGTGTTTTAGGAACTGAAAGCATTTTGTTGCAAAAGTTGTACGGAAGTAATTGATTGTAGATCCTATTGGGGTCCGAAATAAATAATTATTTATTTAAAAACATCGATATAAATTTAGAATACCGATGCTTTTAAACATCATGACATAGAATGACGTAAATATTTTCAGATATAGCAGCAAAAAGAAATTAAACCGATCATCCAAGTCAAAAAGAAAAAACGACATAATATAAGACATCTTCCATCAAATCTTACCTCTCTCCTGTGGTATTTTCCCCTGACTGCCCGCGGCGACATGGTACACGTATCGTCTGTCGAAGTCTGGCATACCGTGATCTATGTGGACCTAGAAGTAAATTATACATATTGCTACTACTCAAGTAATCGAACAAAAGGAACCTTTCTAGAAAAGGGTAATTGTTTTCTTTTTTTCCGTGGAAGTCAGTGAAGGTGGGTTGTCTACAGGTATTGTTACTATTGTTGATATGCAACCATCCATGTGTTGGTCACGTAGGCGATTATGACCTGTCTCGCAACCGTTCAAAGCAGCGATTCCAATAAGTTCATGTTTGGTAGTGGACGTTCTCTATGTCGATAATAAATGATAGCAGATAAGTTTCCACAACGCGCGATGTGTTCTGAGCTTGTATTATCAGATTACCAGCTGAGATGTGGTCAAGATAATCTAGTTATAATGCTTACCTTAGTATCGGAGGGAGGCTGCACAAACTGACACCAAGACTCGTCGGTCTGAGAGCAGATGTTCACCATCTTGCTGTCAGAGTACGAGCGTGAGTGGTCGTACATTGACACCCTGTTGATAAGAGATACAGTGATTTAGTATAATTTAATGTGCAATAGTGTCAAGCACAGGACCGAAATAATTATGATGGCAGCCAAGAACACAAGCTACACATAATACAAGCTGCATAACTGCAAAGCTAGATAATTATGTGGTCATCTGGGGGTCAACTACCACCTTTCACAGTTCTATCAGTTTAATATTACTTCAGTGTGTGACAGAGCTGAAATAAAGACAGATCCCATTTTGCTGTCACATTCTAAAGTGAGATCAAAATGATCCTGCTTTATGAGATGTTGATACAGTTCCTGAAATTCTTAATGTGTGATTCTCCCTATACAACAGTAGAAATGAGAATAGGATTTGTTTCTTAGGGAAACTTGTTAGATATTAGGACAGTAACACTCCGTAAACATTTCATCAGACAAATAAAAAAGGATAAGAAAAATAGCTTACCAGACAAAAATAAATATGGACCAAACATTTTGTAGCTTTAAATCAAACTAGAAATGCGATAACCTAATAATATGTACATGCAGGTGTTGCAACACGTCAACACCAGCTAAGTCTTCAATCACTTTGAAACAGATAAGCCCTATCAAGGAAGTCAAGGCTACAAAATTAAGGACAAAACCCGTAAAAATAAAAATGAAACTACTCAAGTTATACCGCAGTACTTCCCCTACTCACGACCGCATATACAATGATACTGCAGATGTATCTTACAATTTATCTTGGCTGTCTACCTTTATCTCAAAGATATTTGTGTAACGGATATCGTCCGCCATTGTACGCGTGCAAAAATGATCACAAAGTTCATGTGTTGGTAAACAACGGTAAAGTGACACGGGACTTGTGTAAATAGAGTAAATAAGCAATAAAAGGCAAGAATGGTACTGGAACTGACTGAATATGGCGTGCTACACACAATCATTTTAGCTTGATTCGGCACAGGCGGTCGGCAAATTGAGAATTTCATTTTGCCTTCTAGTTGTGCCGAAAAGGGGCGAATCAGGCTGACTCGAATATATGTATAGCCCCTCCCTAATGATTTCACGATGAACACTAACCAAAAGCTGAAAAACATTCCGTCGGGCCGCACCACAATTCAAAAATTCACCTACATCACTTTTGAACATTTTATATGAACCATCGCTCACTACGTTATTACGTAGCGATCGAAAATACTGCTGCTGAAAATGCCGCTATCATAAAAATCTGTCATTTGCGATGGTGTTTGTTTTTCTATAAAAGGTCAGACAGCTTTCATGACATGACGGCACCGCTATCGTAGGAAACCCAAGCTTTACAAACTATAGGTATTTGTCTGTCAGTGTCGTTACCTGTCTCTCGTATTATTGCAGCAGGTGTACAGCGGTCTCAGCAGCGTGAGAGCCACAGACTCGTACTGGCACTCGTTGAGTAACGCCATCGCTTCCGATACGTTCTTCACGCCTTCCAGTGATACGTTGTTTATCTGTAGAAGATAAAGCAGCGTTTAGATGATTTGCTGTCTTGTTTGTGATAGATAATCATGAGGTCAGAGAGGCAACTCCTATAACTTAAGTATTTCAAATAACGTTCGCATTCTGATTCACGTTTTAATTTGTCGAAATATTTTCTAATTTACCTAAATTTTTGACAAATTATTGAAATTGATAGCTGTTGTGATGTTGTGATGAGGTCACGACTTGAATTTGTGAAATACGTACTTGAAATACTAAAATTGGTTTCAGGTACTTTAGAAAGACCAAGGTTTGAAGTAGTGTGCAGGTGAAATATTATGGTGTGGTGTACTTACACTGACAACGCGATCTCCGACGTAGAGGTTGCCTTCTTTGGCAGCAGCACTGCCGTTCGCTATTTTGCTTATGAAAATACCTGTGAACAATATTTTAGTCAAGTTAAGTTTTTGGCGCGGCCATCCCATTCTAATAGGTTTAGAGTTCAAGGGAAGAGAGAGAGAGAGAGCGCTCATGTCTAACTGCATCTATAATAAATTAGTCTCTGCGTAGATTGGCCGTCGTGGCTCAATTTCAGGCTGGAGGACTATAAGGAGTAGCATAAACGTGTGTTTACCGTGCTGCAGCGCCAGGCCGCGCGCGTCGGGCAGGTGCAGGCGCAGGCGGCGCGCGCGCGCCCGCTGCAGGCGCAGCGCGGCCGGCGCGCGCGCCAGCGCCCCGCGCAGCGCGGCGGCGGCCGCCTGCCCGCTGGCCCACACGCACACGCCGCACGCCTCCGTCACGCGGTCGCATACTCTGCGGGAGGGGAACAGGTTTAGTGTGGAAGTCTTGAAACATGGACTATTTTTTCGATAAACTAAGTAAATATTACCTCTTCTACCGGGGTAAATGAAATTTGATGTGTGCCATCCTTTAAATGCAATTACCAAGGTAAATCAAACTCTATCTGTGCCATTCGCCCCATTAAATGCCGACGTCAACTCTACCGAGGACGATGAAACTATTTTTCCCATCTGCCCCGTTAAGGGGACAGGCGAAGCGGGTTGGATGGGACCAAGCCATTCAAGAGATTGACCGATACATTCGGACAATTATGATTCTAAGTATATAAATGATTTTTGCCTGACTAGCTTGATGTTCTTTCTAATAAAAATTCCCAAATTCAGTGCCAATGTGTAAGTCTCGAATGCCCGTTTTCACTAACACTAAGACCCGGTCTTAATCTTATATTGGAATTTCAACTCTCCACATTGAAAAATACAACATTATTTAGATATTAACTTAAGTGTCATCTAGAATTAGTGAAAACCTTCAAAGCACGAAACCCAAATCCCAGGAGGCACTTGCCTCGATTAATGCTAGTAGAGCATCCACTTTTAATTTAACATACTATCAACAAAACAATCTTTATTTCTACTTACTTGATCTTCCCATCAGCGATGGATCCCTTCTTCACAGCCGTTACATAGATACTGCAGTCGTTAGGATAATAGGGCTCTTCGCGGCCGCCCGCCAGTTCGAAGCCTAACTCGCCGTCTTTGTTTAGCCCTGAAAGCTCCACGTCGATTATCTCCCATTCGAAGTCCTGAAGAAAATAACACATTATATACATTTTTATCAATCTTACTGGTGTGTTAAATATCAATAAAAACACAGTCAGATGAGATGGTAAAAATTTACGTCTGTTACCGAGGAATGTTTTAATATTCTGTGGGATGGAAAATGTTAAAAAGGGCTAAAACTAGGAACATAACACCCGACCAACCTTCAGAAACACCCAGATCTTGAGAAACTAATTTTGGGCCCACGCAAGTCGGTCGGAGCAGTTTATTCAATGAGTGCGCACACAACACGAGTCCATGGAAACTTATGTCCAACAGAAGGCAACGAAACGTGGACAATTCTAGATAGTACAGTAGCAGTAACAAAGTTGCTAAGCTTACCTGCACATCAGCATCAACAGCAGAATCCCTGGAATGCGCATGTCTCCGACAGTCCTTCCGTTCGTCCTCGTCGGCCATAGTGTTGCGCTTCTCTTTGCCTTCCTTCTTGTTGCCGTGCCGACGCGCGTCCGCTAACTCGCCTACCATTTGATCGCGCTCCTAAAACGAAGAAAAGATAATAAATATGGAAATGAGACGAATATTATCGATGGGAATGATTAGATCCGAAAAGTGCCAGAAAATAAGCAAAAATCGAAAGTCAGTCTCAGTTAATTTCGTAGTTTCTCAGTTCAATAATGGCGTATGTACCTTTCTCAGTCGATTGCAGAGTGCCTTGACGCTCTCTCGCTCTTGCAACAGTTTGTCTCTTTCTGAGAAAGCCCAGTCTCTTCGCCGTTTCGATACCTGAAATACATACAACATTATTTTTAGACAAACAGTTTATGAAGTAACATGGTCCAAGTGCCTTGTAATATCTCGCCATAAGAACATTCTGGATGGCTGAAAAGTATGTTTCAAAGACCCAGAATTGTATAGTTATAGCACTATTATACACGAATATGTATTTCTTTTTTATCCACTACATGCCTCAGCCTCTCTCTGCGCGTCGTTGAGCTCGGCCTGCAGCCGGTCGATCTGCTTGCGCAGACGCTCCAGCTCCTGGTTGGCTTGCTCCAGGTTGTCTACGCGCTCCTTGTCCACGGCGTCTACAACCATGCCCACTAGACCTGGTAAAGAGAAGTAGAAAACCTATGTAGGGTAGAACTTTCAAGGAAAAACATCGAAATCTGACAGCGCCAAACCAAAGCGATCGGTCGCGCGGTTAGGCAATCGTCGTTTTTACAATAATCCCAAGGAACTCTCTGTCGACCAAAATGAACGAGACGGTCGCGTGATCGCCCGACGATCGCTTCGGTTGAGCACGATAAATCGCTTCGTGGCTGACGCTAACAAGCGTCTGTTTATAAAACGCTTACTATACTTATACTTAGTAAAGTCAAAGTGTTGTCTGTGATTCTCACCCTCGCATGAATATTGTCGGTTCTTGAAGGACCAGAGACTTATTGTGTAAACGAGGCTTTACAACTAGAGAGAGGGTTGATATTCTTGAAGGCTTGGTTACCTTGCAACTTATCCAATGATGGGTCATTGGAGTGTTGTCCGTTGAGGAATCCGTCATTGCCCACACCACTTGCTAGGCCCAAGTGGTGGTACGCCGATGTGTCTTGTCTGACAAACAAAATCAACCATTTATAACAAATACCGATAGAACCAGTGTCTCATGTTTAAAAGAAGTTTTGATGATCATGACTGTGAGTCAGTTATTCCAGTCATATTTGATAGTGATTAGTGGCAACTACTCTCCGGAATGAAAGGTCAACATAAGAAATATTAATGTTATAATTACCTGGACTTCCCTAGTGTGGAGGGGTTCTGTGGCGTCTTGAGATCAGTGCACTCTTTGATCGCCCGGTCACGGTCGACCAGTGCCGACTCGATCTCGCGACGTAGACTCTCCGCCTATAATGATAAATTCGATGAAATAAAGCTTTTTGGGGCTTCGCAAAGATGTGGTTGTGTGATTGCAACTATATCAATTATTTTTTTCCAAACAGTTAACCACACGTCAATGGTGACGGCTTTTGTTTCTTAGCCTGTCATGTGTCCCACTGATGGGCAAAGGTCTCCTCTTTCTCCCTCCAAATCTCTCTATTTTTTGCGATATCTGGTCATGTTGCAACATTGCCAGATACATGCACATGGATACGGCCAGAGTTAATTCTTTACAAATTGTGCAGCATCAAATAGTATCCACAGGACAACTCGGGAAATGCTCACCCATTTATTTCGCTTATACCACAATACAAAGAAACTAGGTCTTTATTTTGCCTTTTCGTGTATATTAAAAGTAGCTTGCCTGTAGGGCGGTGGCTCTCTGTTCCTCTCTGGAGGCTTGTAACGCGGACTCCAGCGCGGCGACACGTTTCAGCGCTGCCTGGAGATCATCCGATAGCTTCTCCATCTCCTTGTGTACTGTGTCCCTGGTGATACAGAATACATAATGAACACAAAATGTTCACATTTTCGGGTCTTAGATCTTGTTTTTGCGAGACTCAAGAGTGAACAGTCACTATGAGAAATGGGTCCATGTGAAGTGTGGACAAAAATCTGATGAGTTACAAATTAGTTAATTTTTCATGTTTTCGCAAATTTAGGTTTAGGCAACTAGTCACAAGTGCTACAAACAAAATCCTTGCTACAAAAACCTTTTTGTGGAAATTAGTAAAATTTGAAGTTTCTACCAGTCAGTGGTCTCTGTGTATGTGGGGTGTAATCGGGGGCGACAGGTGTAGGGTTTGTGAGATGTTTTATGGGACAGGACAGGGATAGGAAGATGTATAAGTTACCTCTCGCTCATAATGAGCGTGTACTCGGCCATGGCGGCGTTGCGCTCGTCGGTGAGGCGCTTGACGTCCGCCCGCTCGCGCGCGCCGCCCTCCCACTGCCGCACCACGTGCGCCACCTGCTGCTTCAGCGCGTTGCGCTCGCGGATCTGGCAGGGAATAGATCCGAAATACACATCTATTCTAATAACCCAGTAAGGTAGAGTATGTCCGTAAACAAATATGTACACCAAAAATTTTTAAATCATCGCCATGTCAAGCGAAATGTTCTATAATAGTATCACAGATTGCGATATCCTTGAATCATCCGGCTCGAAGGACCAAAATGTAGAGGAGGTGATCTGCTGTTTAACTCTTTTGGACATATAACTTCACATTATTAAATGCTAAGTATGAGGAAATAAAAACAAAATGTCGGTATTCTTTGATTGTACACTCAAAATCTCAAATCACTGCGCACTTTGTTGTAGTTTACGGATTGCGGTATTTGCAAAATGGTGTTTGTTAAAATCGCATTGAACAGTTATAAACAAATAGCTAATGTACTTACAACAGCATTTCTCTCTTGCGTCAAGTCGTGGCATTGTGTTTTCAGTCTGCTGTTCTCTTCTTGAACGTTTCGTAGTTTTTCTAACGTTGTGTTGTGTGTTTCTATTAGGTCGTCGTATCTATAACAAAATGGTCAAGATTTATTTAATGTACAGGATTTCCTTTCCAATTATTGTCATAGGCTGGAAACTGTTAATGGTAACTGACTAACTGGTACTTCAATTTATTCCCGGAAATTGCCTCACGCGAAATTATTAATCAGAACAGTTCTTTTACAGCTATTTTACCTCCATCACTGTCAAAATCAGAGTGATCTTTATGAGTGTTGCTAAAGATTGCAACCACTGACAAGTCTTTCAAAATGACAGTAAATTTTCGTTTAGGTAAGGTTGATGTTGAGTTGCTTTAACAAGATCATGCCTTTTAAGATTTATATAGAAAGTAAACACTAACCTCTTCTGAAAGCAGTCAAGTTCTTCCTTGAGCGCCTCATAGTTCCTCAGCGTGTGTACCAGGGCATCCGAGCTGCCCTCGGGGTTGCTGGTCTGTTGCAAGTGCTGCACCTCGCGCTCCAAGCTGAGGGATAGAAGGAGAAATGTATTTTAAGGTATCCAAATTAGATTGACTTTCACCTACTCACATACATGAAGGGGTGTTGTTCACATCAACAGAAATTATACTCTCCGGTCTTTATATGATGTACCAGACGACAATTGCCAGGGCGGGTATGGGGGCATGCCCAGAAACGTCTTTCTTATTTTGGACTTTATTCCTCAGTAGACAAGTATAATATTTGCAAAACGCCGTTAAGGCTCTCATCGTCTTTTATTCGTGCTGTGTCCACCCTGGTCTGCCAGGTCTACACACAGGTCTTAAAAAGTGCAGATCTTACCGCTGGTTATCGTTGAGCAGGTCGCCGTACTTGCCGCGCAGACTGCTGGCCTCTTGCGCGGACACCTCCAACTGGTTCATAGCTGCTCTGTGCTGCCCGCGGAAGTATTCTAACTCCTGATACAATAGTTATTGTTTTTATTAGTATTAGTTAAAGCAGTTGGAGGATTACGTTAAGACAAAGGCCTATTCATAAAATGTTTGTAATTCCAAGTCAGACATCAATTATATTATAGAAATTCTGATGAACAAGGTAAGGTACAGCGGTACCCAGATATAAACAAGGCAGATTCTAGTTCCAGGAAAAGTTCGGCTTTGAACAACGTCATCTCTGTCGCTCATACCTGTGACAGTCCTTTCCTAAATCTCTATGTATAGTATTATTTACGCACAAATATTCCACTTAACTAATATTCTTGCCTGAAAAAAAATTCTAAAAGTAGTAAATGCTAACTGAAAACTTGATTACTTGTTGGGCGATGGGGCTGTAATAACTAAATTGTAACACAAATCTCAACAACAAATGAAGGAAGGGGTTCTACAGTGACATTCTACTATTTTAAGAGTCCAAAGACCTGTTACCTCTTATAGCAGTGTGGGAACGAGATAGAGCAATACAGGGCGTCTCATTCTCACATTGAACTAAAATAATACTGCTTTATGAGATTATAGGAGGGCCTGCCTAGTAATAATAAGAATAGTAAAAAATAAGAAAACTCACTTTCATAACATGCTCACAGCGCCGCGACGTCTCCGTATGCTGTCGCCGCAATTGATTGAGATCATGTAGCGCCTTCTCGCATTGCTGCTTCAAACTCTCGTTGGTCTGTTTACTGTTGGATATCAGAGTTAGTAGTTAATGTCTCTTCAAAGTGTACTAGAGAATACAGGTGAGTTGCTGGGGAGTTTCGTTTCGTTACTTCTTCGCCCCAGCTAGAACACTAGGCTAGGCAGTAGCTAGTGGTGGCGGTCTTGGGGACTGTCTTATATTTTTTTACCATCAAAAAGTGCTGGTTCTTAGTCTCAAGTGAATAAATCATTTAGTAAATCAGACGTCGTCCTCCTTAGTAGTCCATAAGCTTACCTGATAACGTCATACTGCAGCGGCTCGTAGGGGCCGCTCATGACGTGCGCGCCGTGCGACTTGACCGTGTAGTTCTGTTTCTCGTAGCATTGGTTCGAGCTCAGCACGTCGTACTCGATCGGGATCGGGATGGTTGGCAGCTGAGCGGTGGTGTGGCGCTCGGTGCTCACGTAATTGTGGGATATTGATTCTGGAACAACAAATTTGGACTGAACATCACCCTTTGAAGTCAAAATATAGTAATCTGCATGTGAGAATGGACTCTCCTCCTTCTTTATCGTGTGTTTAGTGTCTAACCTGGTGTAGTCTTACCAAGGGGTATCGTATTACCCAGTACTAACTGGGTTATGGAGGTCTGATAGGCAGTCGCTCCATGTAAAATATTGGTATTCAGCTGCATCCGGTTAAGACTGGAAGCCGACCCCAATATAGTTGGAAAAAGGCTAGGCAGATGATGAGTGTCTAACCTGGTGTCAGAGTTTTTATGAGATTAAAAGATACTGTAAACTCTGAGTTTGTTTTGGTGTTTCTTCTCAGGCTAGTCTGATAGGAAATACCAACCACATCTAGTTTTAAAACACCAGTTTTTGGCCAATATACAGAAATGAATACCACTGAAAAATGTGTTTCTCTTTTGATGATGGATGGAGGCAGTATGGAGGGATGCCTTTGACCAGGGAGACCAAACACTTGAATTTGTAGTTGTTCATGGTTTAAGTTATAAATAGTGGTTATGGAAAAAAAACAGAAATAAATATGTAGCAGAAAAATAGATGTGTACTTTGTACTGTAGATAGAAATTCTAGTGGGCATTCTGAACCCATGATTCAATAAACCTTAAGGAAAGAACAACTAAACAATAGCAAATTCTTCATAGAGGAATTACACCCAAGTGTGGAAAAACACATGTTATTGTGTAGTTTTGTTACTTAACATATTTGTTGTTAATCAAATACCAAAACTATAGTACATAGATGTAGATTAGACAATTGAATGTACAAGATTATCTGTTACTTATCTTCGAGGTTTCTGAGGGCCTGCCCTAATCACAAACCTTAAGATTGATAACTAGTCTATTTTTCAAATGCTTTTATCTACCTGTGAGATAAACCTTTGATAAATCTGTTCAAAATTCCATGAAACCCATGGACAGTTAAATACAGGTGGTAGGGACATCAATGCACAAACGATTACCACATGTTCAGTAATTCGTTCTGACCCCCCATCCCTACATGGGACTTTTTCATCAGTAATTTTTTATAATCTGCTGTACCATACATGACATCCATCATGTATGCAGCAGATTAAAAAAAAAGACCTTCCAGCCTGTATAAATATTCTGTAAAAGTATCAATTTCATAATCAAAATCTACTGTAAGTTTACTTGTCTCTTTAAAGAAACATTTATATAGCCATAGACCACCATAGGACCAGATAATATAATAAACAGAACACAATGTTTAAAAAAATACCCAGAGAGTTCAACTACTACTCTTCTTTTACAGATATTATGTTTTTTTGCATGTTGAAAGTGTTCCTTTTAAATAGGTTATTTTGTAATGAAATCCTAGCAAAATATAATTGCAAGTAACATTTTAAACTCAAATGTTATGAAGTTGCTGAAATTTGGAAAAGAGAAGCGCTTTCATAACCAGTTAAAATAATACCCACCATTACTGCCATTACTCTCTAAAGATGATGTCCCAGATGCCATAATATATCTGAAAATAAGATAATAGAATAGAGATTAAATGGATAACAAAACAATAAAAAATTAACTATTGCAGCACACAATTATTACAAACTTATGAAGTCTCAATGTATATCTTGAACACTATTTCAATAGGTCATTTCACACCTCAATGATATGACCACTCTAAAGGGAGGTCTATGCAAAAGAGCACATCATTTAATTTTGGCCAAATGATGTAAATTGTTCCAAATGTATCTTGACTCTTGAGATTGGCCTAAATAAATTTGGAGCTGCTATTGTTGGACTGTCAAAATAAATTGTAGGTACAATAATTGTGACTGTGAGTATGTTACACAATACAGTTGAACTCTCTACCTATGAGAGATCACAAGACTTGCCCAAGACTGTCATGTAGATGAACTACTTAGTTATCAAAGTTTGTGGTGGTTTGTCCAGAAACATCCAAACTTCTGTCATAAGTAAAAAGGTATCTGAGGAAAGGGAATTGGGAAATATGAGCCTTATTACATGCACATTTATGTTTAATGAGGCTTATTTCTCTTTATATATTACTGCAGATTGCTATTGCTTGGCAATAGCAATACCCCCTTACCCCTACCAGTGGCCCATATTAGCCCTGGAATGAAACAACTGGAAGTCATGGGGAGGGCCTTTGCCCAGCAGTGGGATGATGCAGGCTAGCAGTATCAGTATCAGTACCCCCTTGCTTATGACGGCAGCATAGTAAACCTTGATATAGCTGTAAGCAATCAACAAGGGATATTTGCTATTGGCCTTGGATGGTTTTGTTCAAAAGCAGTCACACTCATGGCTTGACACAAGTTCTCACAGAAAAAACTAAGTGTAAAGGTGCACTAAGCAATCACTTTGAACTTCAGGTCATTTATCAACTGTGAGAAGCTTCTGTTTGGAGTTGTAACCAATGAAGTCACCGGTGAGATCACTAACTTTCACCAGTATTTTTTATGAATATGAGAAACATTGTTTGCAATCAAGCTAACTGACTAACAGAATTATCCTATAGTACTGATAGATACAGGACATTATGAATGAAAATAATCATAAAAGGAAATCAATTGTCAATAGGTCTTTACCATTGTATAATATTTTTTAGCTTTTAACTATTTTATTTACTTCCTGAATTGTTGTGTACATACTAAGCATAACAACTCAAACCTTTTTTTCTCATTAACTTTGTGACAGACAATCACTTTCTATAGATATTCATTCAGTTACTGTTAGTGTCCCTGGCCACTCAATACAATAAGAAGTCATTAAAAACAAATCATTGATTATTACCTTAGTGATTAGAATTTTACATCCATTGTTCCACTTCACAGCTATACTTTGGGCCCTGTGTAACATATAACAAGTTATAAGGTATATCACAATAGCATGATTATAAACAGATAAGCAGCATTGCCTAGTAATCGAGATTACTGTAAAATTAGAATATTTACTGGGGTCAATCCACTTGACATATTTTCTACGCTCTAATGACTATTACAAAACTGCACCGCAAAGCGGGGACTGTTGCGATTGCACACGACAAACGAACAACGAAACATGGAACACCTTCACAGCACACAACACAATTATCGACTAACAGTACACAGACACGGTCTATCAACGTCGCCGCACACCCAAATCACTTATCAAACACAGCAAGCGCAACAAAAAACTCTCCTTTCGCTATGAATATGGTTTTCACGGCGACAGAACTGTCTACGAACTTATTTCACAATGTAAACATATTGAGTATTACCAAAGCGGCTCATAATCAACAATGCGCGTCCCGATTCACGAGTATTTGTGTAAAACAAAAGCAATAATAACTTGAACAAGAAAGATAACACGTATTATCGTCACTAATTTGCCAACATTTCTCGTTTCTATACCTTTTTTAGCAAGGCAAATGAATGAATGAATGACGGACGTCGACGGACATATTGAACCAGTGTCACCAGCAATAATCGGATAGCTAGCATACGGTTTACAGAAAACTCTATCAGCAAGTGAAATTACGGTAATAATGGGAAAATTAACAGATACAACCAAAATAAATAAAATGGCAGAATATTGTAAAAAAAAATTGTAGCAATACCAGTAATACTTTAATTTTTCCAAAAAAATGTTTACCACACAGATAAAAATTTCCTTGAAAACCTGGTCTGTGTATCCAAACATTTTAAGAAATGTCATGGAAACTGTCAATTTGAACGTTCCAGGTTAAAGTATTTGTAGTTTCGTAAAAATAATAGCATAACTAAAAATTTCAAAATCAACTTCCCTGAAATACCAAAAAGCCCATTGAAAAACCTTGTGTTTATGAGCCAAAAATTGACAAAGAGGTAAAATATAACTACTTTTCAAATTTTAAAATTGCACAATTACTCTGATCACAAATAAAAATAACTACTTTTAAATTATTATGTTATTGTCTTAAAATACCGACGATATTCATAATGTTTATAAAATTATTGCTTGAGTTTCTTTTTATGTGTGATTTTTCGTAAATAATTCTAATTTTTTGCTCTGGAATCATTTTTGGTACCTATTTTATTAGCTGTAAGTTATAGATTGCGTGTTTTTTAAAAAACGCGGGAGACCGTTTCCTAGGAAGTGTTCAATGTACTACAATCGTCTATACTTTTGCAGTATACGGTCTCATCACAATCGATGCTACAGCTCGGGAATCGTTGACTATGATTGGCTAATAATAAAATAGCACAGACAATCTATTAGACGATATAGAACATGTTGTATTCCGTAGTGGAATACTGCGCTATGATTGGTTAGTGGTTACGCGACAAACATATAAAGATAACACGCCGTATACATAGTTAGATGGAGTACTATTTCGTCGTACAAATAAATGACACGCAATAGTGAAGAACCAATAAAAAACGAGGCGCAAATACGTGTTTTTTTATAAATTAAGTGGTCAAACACAAAAACATTTCCTCGTATATCATTTGTAACGGTTTGCAAAACAGTGGTGTGTTTTAGCAGTGAGTGATAACGTGAAAATCGAATGTTTTGATGTCGCGAGGCATGACCACGGCATGACTTCCATGCCCTGCGTACCTACGGAAGGGCGTGCGGTGCGAATTACGTTTACTATGAATGATTTTATCTCTTTCTAAACTCGAGTGTCTGTGAATGACCGAGTGTAACAGCGAGCGTACCAAATTATGGATTGAAATAGTGTTTGTTGTTGATGTATTATGATTATTTCGCAAAGATAAGATTTTTAACATTAGTGTTATCGTGTTGGTGAGGAATCGCCGCGGCTCTACCCACGGAATAAAATTCTTATGGTACTACGTCGGATTCGTTAACGCCGTTCGATTTATCATAACGAGGTATTATTTACGCACTATATGGTGATTATTTTAAGTATTTTTAGTCGTGGCGCGTGTCCGTCGACGGTGTTTTACTATTCGTCGTTTATTAGGGTGACTTTCATCATTGGTGTAAACAACTTCAAGGTTATCGGTTGGCATGTGCCAGAGTCGTTAGGTGCGGGACTGGGATGCAGGAGTGATGTCGGCGACGGGAGGCGGGGGCGCGGGCGCCGTGGTGCGCCAAGGGCAACTGCGGAAGCTGAAGACGATGAAGAAGAAGTACTTTGTGTTGCGCGCGGAGACGCCGGAGTGCTCGGCGCGGCTGGAGTACTATGAGTCGGAGAAGAAGTTCCGCGCGGGGGTGGCAGCGCGCCGCGTGCTGCCGCTCAAGAGCTGCTACAACATCATGAGGCGGCTGGACCTCAAGCAAAAGCACGTCATCGCGCTGTTCACGCGCGAGGAGCAGTTCTGCGTGGTGGCAGACAACGAGCAGGAGCTGCACGCCTGGCTGACGGCCATCCTGAAGCAGCACCGCACTGAGGACGCCAGTGACGAGCTGCTACACCCCATACGTAAGTGTCAACACTTTTCTATTGAACTTTCCCACAATGTTTACTAAAACATGAGTACATGCTGGATTGTTTAAGGTTATGTAGGTAACAATGTCATGTTCAAGTGTAAACCTTCTTACACATTCACTATTTATTATGGAGCTGCTTGGGCATATTTTAACCATGCTAATATGCCTTGTTTTCAAATACTTTAGTAACACAAATAAGTTTCCAATTACTTTGTGTTCCAATAAAATGATGTTGTCTATCTGTTCTTGCAAATACAAGATGTCAAGTAATGATTGTAAGATTGTACATTAATTGTCAAAAGTTTAAATAATCTCGCAGTTATGTTGATTTAATTCAACACACAACCGTATATGTCTAGATTTCATAGTTAAATATACAAAAACATTAATAAATTATGAAAATATTGGCTCAAAGTCATTCCCATCATTAGAGTATGTACTTAAATTCGGTTTGAATGAGAATCTACAAATATTTCCTTTTTTGTTAGCATGTGTATTAAAATTTAACTAAAGACTTAAATAAATACCATCAGAGTGAATAACATCACCCGGTTTTCTCATGGTGGGAATTGGTATGCTAAATACTAAAGTCTACCAAATTAATTTTCTTCTAGAAGTTACTGAATATCAGATTCATAAGCTATTTACTCAAATTAGGCTGTCAATACTTCTTGAACATCAAAATTGCATAAGACTGATCCTACAATGCCACTTCCTCATGTTTTAGTTGGGGAGTAGAAGTGGCAGAACAAATTCCCCTGCGAGTAAAAGTTAATTCAAAATTTCATTCTCAAGTAGCTTACTAGATACTTCATGTGCCGAAATTGATAATTTATTAAGGTCTGCAAACACAGTCTTCAGTATCGGTCTGCAGTATTTTGTAGGTAAATTAATGGTCCATGCTTATGAATGAAATTCCTAGCTCATTGAATGATTAAACTATGTGTGACATAATTTAAATTTTCCTGATATTACTTGATTCTATAGCTCTAGTAATTAAATTAGTATTTATAATAAGGTATGAACTTTTAATTAAGTTACTATAGGTTGGAGAATTTTCATAATTTTACTGACTGGAAATAATTTTTGACACTTGTTTATATTACACTTGAAAACAGCCAGAAAGGAATCTGTTGCAGCCTAGCACATAGCAACTTATAACATTCCCACTCCTTAGACAATAATTGTCTCTGTGAGACGGGGCTATAATCCACCAAGCAAGCGCAGTGGTGGGTTATCCATAGCTATCTTTTATTTCTGTTGATTTATGTATCACATAGTTTATCTGAATTGGTCAATTGTGGAGTTGAACCCCAACAAATATCTACCAACCTCATCTAGTTTGGTGTCTTAAGTAATTTTAATTAATAATTCTTAAGTGTATCAGAAGTTTTCAGAAGATTTCAGAAGTAATTTAATTTGTTGTTTTTTAGTTTCCGTTACTTATAGGACTCCTGTCACATAAAAAATAAATATTTTATGTAATGCTATCATGAAATGGACTTTGTGAGTTCAATAACACTGATCATTTTTCCAATTCTTACATAACGGTTTTATAAAACCTTGGCCTTTCTATATAGATGGTTCGTGAATTTTCTTTTTAATTTATATTCCTATTACTCGGCCAAATATTGGAGTGTGTACTAAATGGTAGAGTAATAATCATAAAACATTGATTGTAGCGCCCTAAAAGTGAACACAATCTAAAACACGAATGTGAACGACAGAACTGCGTAGGAAACGTAATTCTCAATATATTGCGCCGTAGCCGCCAAGCACGGCACGGGCGGAGCCGCGGGCGCCGCTAGCTAGACAGTAAACAAACATTAGAACAAAATCCTAATAACTTACTTCGCATATACAGACAATAATAAGCGACTGCGAACATGTCATAAAAAAGCCAAAGCCCGATCATGTACTATGGAAATTTAGGCGCGTACGTAAGAGCCGGAGTCGTTGACCCCCGGTAATATTGTGATGCTGTGGGTAAACATACGAATACAATCATTAATCTTAATACGAGCTCGTCGGAAGCGAGTGACGGCCCTTTTCACACGTTACGATTGTAGGGTTGTTAGGGTCACCGGTTGTTTTGATTTTTAGATCGAGTCATGAGTGGTTTGTTTCATTTTGCGCTCTTCGAGGTTACAGAAAAATGCTGATATCATTATCATTGTCATGATTAGTCATTAGTTTGCTCTACGTTTACGTTACGGGGATTTTTTTATTAGTATTTTAGCAGACTACATTGACGCGGTTCGTCCGATGTGTTGTGGTATTTTTACGGTTTTTGCACTTGTGACGTAGCATGCGGTCTAGCCTCGGGGCCTCACGGTTACTCGATCGTATGAAGCGATCAATCAACTCAGCCTACCGCAGTCCACAGGTTTCTCGAATCTCGCCCCAATTCTCGATTTTTAATCGTGACTACTTTGGTAGGGGCGGCGAACTCGGTTCTTTCTCTGACTACAAGATTTTAATGCTGGGACGAGAACTATAGTACAATTCCTATACCTTTGCTCACTTGAGTCATGATTACGGCGCTGATAAATACTGGGGCCTCCCAACCGTAACTTGACTTTAGTCTATTTGAACCGTTAAACCGTTAGTTATACTTATCACCGGTCTTAAACCCCCCTGGCCCCTGCTATGGCATCATAAGAAAAACCCAGGTCCACGAGACGAAAATGCGTAGCTGCTGCAACGGTTCCGGCTAGTAAACAATGTGAGATCATCATTGTCTGGCTCTGTTAATATTTCAAAACATGACGTTCATACAGATAGAAGTAGAACGTTGTTATGGTCTTTGCTGGTAGCTTATGTAATTGATAGCAATAAGCGACTAGTTTCTCATTTAGGGATTATAGACGATGAGATTTTTATTCATAGAATATAAATGGGACAAGCATCACATCTAGCAAGTGGTGCTCCTACCAGTTCCAACTCCTTGTGTGCAATAACATACTACGTCTTTTATCATCATTCTCTTTACCCAACTGCAGGGCAAAAGCACCCCCCTTTTACGCCATGTTCCTGTTCTGCGCCGATCCACTGGTCTTCCAGTCAGTCCTGTAGCGGGCTCCCCTACAAATGGACTATTAGAAATCAGTTTTTAGGAAACCTACATCCAAAATTTTCCTTTTGCCATTTCAAGGCCTATTTAAAATGTGAAACAACACGCACACAAACTGTCGACCTCTCATAGGTCAACGCGTGATCTCATATTTGTTTGCTAACTAATTTGTGTGTTTACTAGTGCAATGATTAATTGTATTGTTTATTGTGATGTCCGTAAACGATTGTGTTTACTGTTCGTGGCACGTGAACTGCAAACATAGCAACGTGTAGTAGGTGCCTATATGTTATACGTTTGCCGTTTCAATTGAACACGTAGACGTCTTATTTTTCTTTATAATATTAATAAATTGATGATGGGATTGATGATAGGAATAGGATTGACCTCTCGCCTTATTGTGAGGTTACTTATAGCTTTCCGACTTTTAGCAGTAATGTTCATTTGTATATCAGCAGAGCAGGGATGTTGCGAACATTCGCATCCGCATCCGCAAATGCGGAACATCCGCATTGATTTGGACATCTGCATCTGCATCCGCATCCGCATTAATCAATGCGGATGTTCATGCGGATGCGAATATTATACAAGTAGCGACAAGAAAGAAATTGGGCGGGGCCGGTGATTGACGCGTGCCGGTCGCACGTGACAATGACCAATGGGAGCGAAGAAATTGGTGACAAGATTCGACACGTTTGTTTGTTCTAGCTAGTGCATCATTTGTTCCTTGCAAGTAAATAAATAATACGTGTTTGTTTGCGCTGTGAAGTGAAAGTGAACTACTTATCGTATCATAAAGATAGATAGGTATTTTGAATGTTGTTGTGATACAGTGGTCATTGTGTGTAAATAAGAAGAGTTTACAAGAAAACTTTATATTACTTAGACTAATATCCATAAGATCGCAAGGTAAATTCTATTATATTACACCGGTAATACGTTTTATTGTAGGAAAAATTATCATTTTATGACGAAATTCGTTATTTTTCCAGTGTGATTCCCGTTATTGATATTTTATCTAACTAGTTAGTTAACAATGTCACCACCGACCAAAAGTAATGTATGGGATTATTTTGAACCAAATAAAGAAGACCAGGATAAAGCTAATTGTAAAATATGCAAAAATATCATTGTTTTAATTCTTCATTAATAGACTTTATTTACATAATATCTTAAACATCCGCATCCGCATCTGCATCCGCGGATGTGAGCCTGCAAAACTCCGCATCCGCATCCGCATCCGCGGATGTGAAAAAATCGGCATCTGCAACATCCCTGCAGCAGAGCATAGGCCTTGGTCTTGCCTTGTTCATTCACTGATGTAAACAAACTGTTGCTTTGTATTTCTGCACGGAGTTCCGTTGCCCACGCTCTACGCATCGGATGACCTTTGTTACGAGTTGATGCGCAGAAGCGCGAATAGTTCCTATTTCACTTTGTTTCTTCTTTCCTGGGTAATAGAAACTTGGAGGATATGTCAACAACAGATGGCCAGGAATAAACCGCTGATGGCTGAAGGCCTCTTTTCTTTTCTACTATTCTCTACGATGATGTACGTCCGAATTCCTTTGAAGTTTATTGGCAGTCCCAGAAATCAGAGGGGCTCGTGACTTTCAATTAATAACAACCATCCTTTACATATCCTACATATCCAGACACCCCGTGCTTTGATTTTAATTGATTTTTCATTCACTCCATATAAAATACTGGTATTCAGCTGCATCGGGTTGGTTTGGAACCCCATCCCAACAGCGCTGTAGAATACCTAGGTACATAACGGCAGTCCCGGAAATATTGACACTTACCTCAAACAGAGAGAAGCCCTATAATAAATGTTTGTAACGTTCATGCGCTGATATGATGATAATGAACTACAATAACAAATAATTTCCTTCAACAGCCGGTGCACAAGGACAATCAGCTGATACATTGTTATCTTATCACACGTTACTCGCTGTTACGCTTTTGATTTTAGAGAGGGTGGGCTGATATCTGCTGTCATGTTTTTCTAACGGTGCAGTCTTAGTTAGAGGAAAAATCTGTCAGCTGCCCCAAATTCTCTAATTTCTATCTTTTTACGGATTTATCACCACACCCGTAGTTGAGTCTATCCAGGATCTTCCGTCTGCATCAGGATACATAGACATTTTTCCTGTTAGTTACTACCTATAAGTATTTCTTTTTTGGGCCAAAATTTTGGATAGTGGATAGTCATACCCATCCCTACTCAGCAACGACATGTAGGACGAGAGATCAATTCGTCAAGTATATTTGTCGTGATAATCACCTTTCTAAAAAAACTTCCCATTGCATTCACACCAGTCTAGGCCGATTAAACAGAAGCGCAATAACAACAACAATTACGTCATAAGAACTGTTTATCTTCGAATCACCTTATATAGTGGCTAATTAAGCTAATTAAAGTGTACCGTTCTTTCTAACACTGCGCTGAGACTACAAAGGTTCACCAAGAGTATAAAAACCTTGCCATTAATTGCGCCGTCACTGGCAGCTTGTAACGTAGATGGTAAAATTTATCGCGATAGATAAACAATAGGATAAACAATAGTAGTACCAAGCTATGGCGCAGATAACTCAATCACTCATACATTGAGCAGTTATGATTGTGTTATAGGGAAAATTAATGCACGGATACCTACCGAATGCAGACGGATTTCATACCAGGATTTCAGGACTTCTATTCACCTACAGTTTCGTAGGCTTCTCATCCCAGATTGGGCTTCGACTATTAAAGGCTATAGTGATGCCCCTATAGTCACTCCTTTTGTCTCGATATCAAAATCAAAATAAAATCAATAATTTAATAAAACTTAAAATATACAAGCTTTTATCAAACTGAAAAGAAGAAAATTTCGTTTATCAATCAACATTGAGCGCGAATGCAAAGTGTCGCGTCCGTGCTATTAACCGTTGAGGGGTTCTCTCGTGAGGAGGCGATCCTGGCTGACAGACATGACCTGATCCTTCAAGCCATGTCTGTGATCAATGTATTGTCACCAGAACCAAAAGTGTGTGCAATATTCCAGCTCAATCGGTTAGTGAGAACTGGTTTGAAATTCAGTTGCAAGATTTGACCAATAGAAAGGTATGGCAAAGGCAAGTTAAATAAAAGCTTATAATTAGGCACGTTTTGAACTTCAAAAGACAGTTCCCTAAAACCAGCCTTTCTTTGGGGTGCTGGGGAAGAAGTACTGGAACAAAAGCACGTATGCATAAGCTTAGGCAAAGTTACGAAACAGTTCCACATCGTGTATTCCATAACATCAACCTTTCGCAACAAAATTATAAATGGGCTCCAGAACTATGAAAACACGATGATGAATAAGTCTAAATCAACTTGTAGGTCATTAGGTCACAGCTGAACGCTAATGACCTAGGCATTGTATAGTTATATCTAGATTGGCGCGCTTGGGAATATTCTGCGAGGTATCAACGCTGTTTTTGTTCGAATACTTCAGATGTTTAGATCTTTGTTTTCGTAAGTTTCTTGCTAATAAGTAATTACTTCACTATGTTGGTATGATGTTGTTCTTGTTAGCTTAGCTATGTGAACTGTTTTATGATACATATTTTAGTTCTAATTTTATAAGTGTTGTGTCATTCATTCTAAGTAATTAGCCATCGTAAGCCTTTCTTACCTTATATGGTATTCAGGTAAAATATAAACCAATGTTTATTAAGTACATTGTTATAAGTAAATAATTACTCAACACAACTTTATAATATTTTTAGATGCCTACAAGTAAACAATAGGCAGGACTTTAGTGAAGTAAACAAATATTAGAGGAAAAAATATGCTTCAGTTTTAATTTCATCAATTTAGAAACGCCGTGTTTTCCAAGTTGCCTCTTTTTCCCTAATATGCACTTGTTTATAGATAAATAAATAATGTTAACATGAGACCACTTCGTGGTACCTACTGTAATATACATAAATAAATGGTTGTGGGTTTACAGTAGGTACCTATTAACTACCAAGACCATCGATAAAATGAGGTGCAGTGCAGGCCGGAGGTAAAGGACCAAGAATATTGTTGCATAAGAGAAGCATTATAGTAGTCTAATACTGGTCTTCTGAAAGCTAATTGATACACAAAAACAATTTACATTACGGATCTTTTAAGATTAAATCCAATCAGCGGAATCTTAAGTCCAGAATGCACCTGAAAATCTTGAGAATCGACACTCAAAAAAATCTTAAGGCAAACGAGTCCATATTGTAAACAAGACTTTCATTACTTTCCAGAACACGTATGGCAAGTGAACGTGCAGAAGAAAGGCCTGGGTGCGACGAAGAACATCCAGGGCTTGTACAACCTGTGCCTCACGGACAAGACCCTGACTCTTGTCAAGATCAAAAGTCACAACAACGTCATCAGTGATTTAGGGCTGCTGGAGCGCGTCGAGTACTCCTTGAAGAACATTCGGAGGTTTGTATGCTCACTTATGGTAGATTTCACCAACGTCAGTTTTCTAACAATAGGAATAAAATCGAAGTTTGTCAGTTGAAAAAAATTAGGAGGTCCTCAATTCGATGCGGTTTTTTTTTTCTCTGTGTGCCCGAGAAGGCATTCTACCGGGTCTCCAATATCGGTCTTTAGAAATACGCTGTCATAGCTATGACTGAAAGAAGCACGCTTTACAAAGCTGAATTATGTAGTAGTAGTAAAACTATGTACCATACATATTTTGTAAAGAAGCTTGTTGTACGGGGAATTACCGCTACAATTATTTTTGCCGCCAAGCAGCGTGGCTGTGTTTGGGTTTGAACAGCGGGAAAGCCGGTGTAGTTGAAAACACGTGCAATATTTCAGCTTTGTTCCTGGGAAAGTTGGAATGAACTCCGTTTCTCGGAAAAGAGACAGGCGTGGGGGGGTCCTAGTAGCATTGAACTTGACCAAGTTAGCATCACCGTTTCAAGGGCGAGTTCGAGCGTTCAATCACGACCGCATATTTAATACTTTGAAGCAACGATCCTTCTAGTATCTTCTGGACCTATTTCATGATTTTTCTTTCAGATTGCACAAACATCAAAGACTTTTATCAATCTAATATTTCCTGCCCATAATTATGCTACCTAATTTTGCATATGTACAAGTATTAAATATAGTAACAAGTGTAAAATATTAGTTATCTTACTTTTCAGTGATTAACACTTGTTCTGAGAATTGTAGATATTTTTGATATTAATTGGAATTGCGGTTTTATCCTTAATGGAGATGTAAAACAGCCGAGCAGCTATCGGAACGGGATAATGCACGATATTAAAAAGGTCGAGAATTTATACCGAGCTGGTTTATTTTTGGAGATTGTCCTTAAACATATTCTGCGAAAAGTAAAAGTGAAACGATAAATTCCAGTTACTCAGTCCTTATATTATTTCCCCAACAAGTGAAGGGACCTACTATGCATTTGTACGCTGCCCTGGCGTGCTGACTGGCTAATCATCACGAACTGAGCTATTGTTCTGGACTTCTGGTATAACAAGAGATAGAAACAACCTTCGCTGATAATGATAAGGCAATGAAATTGGTCCTACTGGCTGGGTGAGATTTCTCCAAAAAACTAATTGTTGACCAGTTTTCCAGCGATAGCATTTTAATAATAGCTTCAACCTACACTTTTCTAAAAATACAAAATAGAACCGACCACTAAATCTCATTGAGGAAAAAAAAAATGTTTTTTACAACTTTGTCCTTATTTGTTTATTACCTAAGGTTTACCGCGTAAACCCCCAACGTTGAAGTGATAAACAAATGATTAATTAAATGATTATTGTTTACTCATAATGATTTACATAGTTAGTGACGATAGTTCAGTGGTTAGTCGCGGGTGATTGCGTCCGTAGCTGATTGATAATATCAATGTAAGCCGTAATGTACCTAACTGCAGATTGTATGCAATTTTATGATCAAGTTGATTTAGTTAATTGATCTTTACTTCCGAAGTGCGGCCGTGGCTTTCTTTTAAAGTTCATCTATGGCCTCATCTTCTTAGCCATTTCCCAACTATGCAGGGGTCGGCTTCCAGTCTTACCCAATGCACCCGATTACCAGTATTTCACATGGAGCGACTGCCTATCCATGTCACCTAGCAATATTCATGACAAAAAATAAGATGCATATTATTTTTGATGAACATAAACTTAAGGCCTGAGACAACATGACAAAACCAACAGCTTGGACAAATGGAGCTTATGGCGTGTCGTCTCAAAAGAGTTGGAAGGCGGCTATCGTCAAATCCTCACATTAAGTAGTGACCACACTAGTCGATGTGGAATCGGCTTGAGCCGATCACGTGTCAGCACATTTGTCGCATATAGTTCGGCGCGGGGTCGAGTCGCATCGTCCGAAACGCAACGAGGTGAACGACGAGGTCGGTTTCGATTTTATTGCATGGAAACAAATCGATAAGTGATCACTCCCGAAGCAGCACTCCCTCGTCTCACCGCTTCCGTTATATCGTAAAACGAAGCCTTAAACTAGACCAAAGTCCAAGTTTATTTATAAAACTCGTATTCATATACCAGTCTAAAGCTCAATAATATGTATTTTTCTCGGAATGATGATTAATTGTTTTCAAATCCTTGTTTTATTTGTGTAACGAATGACGTTAGTTTTCTCAGAATTGCACCAGCGTGCGTTTGTTATGAATGTGTTCATCTTCTCACAAGGTTTTACCTGCGTAAATAGAATGATAACTATGTACAAGTGTTTATTTTAAAACCACAAGTCACGGTTGCTGGTTTTACACAGGAACGGTGGAACTAGTTTTTCCAAGGGATGTTATACAAAATATTGGATTTTGGCATCCGGTTAGACCGGAAGCCGTCTCAACGTGGTTGGCCATAGGCAGGCAGATGATGATGGTCGGAAACCAGAATTCGATGTTTTGGTCGAGATTTTTTTAGTTCGTACCCCATGTTGGAATTGTGTCAAGCAGTGGCTTGGGCTATGATTCTCAAGGGACCTAACACTGTTATAATTACAGTTTCAAAACACCAGAATACGTACTCGTACTCACTTCGTTTGAGCGGGTGGTGGGGGACACACATCAGATTTATCTATAAGGCCTAAAGTGCAGGAACAAGTTTATATAAATTGTATCTTAACTTGCAGATGTTACGATTCAATATTGCTTATCCATTATGATAATAAAGTATGTGGAAGCGTTGTTAAACATATTCCTTATATTCTAGATGTGGCGATTCCGAGCGTTTCTTCTACATGGAGGTGGGGCGGCAGACCACGACCGGCGCGGGAGAGCTTTGGATGCACACCGATGACTCCAACATCGCGCAGAGCATGCACTCTACTATTTACCAGTATGTTACTACATTATTATGTGTCCACTTTTCAAAGGGTGCCAGAGAGTAGTGGGAACTGGGTCACTACGTGTTGTGTTAAACATAGGCTCCTACTTTAAGGCTTTCACAGCGGAGCTGGGCTCATGTTCGCTACTGTGAATGCTGAGAGTGAGTTCTTGGGTTCGATTACCAGGTCGGACATTAAGTTTTCCCATCATGAATGTCCATGCGGTCATGCGTTTGTGGGAATCGAAAAAAAGAAACTTATGGGGTGATATGCTTTTTGTTTCAATAATCTGCAGGATGTTACAGAGAACCGGGTGTTGGGGAGTAACTTGGTAGAGGCCTATGTCCTGTGAACTGTGAGACAGAATACTTTTTGTTTTCTATCTAAACTCACTCCCTTCCCACCTTCCAGTGCGATGCGCGACTGTGCGAAAGAGACAGAGAACGAGCGCGACCACATCGTCCTACCCAAGTCGGGCGACAACACTCTCCCGGCACGACGGCAGTCGTACTCGGATGGACGGGCCGGCCGCGCTGGACTTACCAATGGTAAGTCGGGTGGCAGATGTAGATGGAGGGGGGTTGTGTACGGAGCGAGTTTTACCTATTTAGGGACCTTTATTGGTAAAATCATATGTGATTTATGTTTATGGAAAGATAATTTTTGAAGATTTCGGAGTTTTACAAAGGTCATGTCTTAATAGCTTTAAAGGCTGAAACTAAAAATCACGATGTGATAGAAATAGGTTAGGGACTATGTTCCACCACCGTCCCTAACTTAAATACTAGTAAGTGGTGGAGGACGGGAATTTTGGGGTCTTATGTAATTTTGATGTTCATAATGTACTGACTCTCGGCCTAATTTTGATTTTTCATTTCATTTCCAAAGCGTTTATTGATTTGGCAGATTTGTGGTGAAAATTGCGTCGCAATTTTTAGTGTCTCCTTTGAATTTTATCCCTTAAGATTTTTTACTTCCATTTCTGAAATGGGCAACTTATCTCACTAAAATGCTTTCGTTTTAAATCTCGCTCTGTACACGAATTAGTAATCGCCATGTATTTTGTAAACTCATTTAGTTAGGCCACATTAGTTCGTATCATGATCGTCATAAGGGCTACTTTCCTTTGACAAAACATTAGTACATGTAGTTTAGTATCTTTTTGCTTGCATTCATGTCACCTGTAGAAGTTAGATGCTTGTTTTAGTTTAGATATCTTGTAGTGAGCAGTGACTAACATTTTGTTCAACGTAAATAATTTATGTCAGTTAAAAAATGTGTAAATGTGAAGATAATTTCAAGCAGAATTGAGCCCTTACATCTTAAAAAATAAAACTGAAATGAATATAACTAGCATCATAATTGTATTTTTAATTTGGGATAGAAGAATATAACATTTGTGTTTAGTTAGACAAGCTTAAAAAACAGCTTAATATGTATGTGTCTTAAGTAACAAAGCCAAGCCATAGGAAAATGAAGTGTATTGGTAAGGATGTAAGGGCTAACCTGGCAGCGATGGTCTCTTGCAGAGAAGGGCCTGTGCGTTGGCTCGTGCATTAGGCAGTGCGTGTGCGCCAGCGCCACCTACTCCATCGACGAGCCGCTGCCGCCGCCGCTCAACGGTACACACCCTGTATATACTGTACCACTGTTTGTTATTGGGACTCCTTGTAAACAGATGCTATTGGTTTCACGGATGTTGCTTTTCTTGTTAGTTTTATTGGTAAATCGAGTCTGGTGTAGAAATTGTAAGATGGTATCACTCATTTCTAAATGCAGTAAATCTTTCACATATTTCAAAAATTATGGACTTAAAGCCAGTTTATCTATTCTACTTTCTGTGTGTTTAATGTCTGTAAGTTATTCAAGGTGTAAACTAACCTATAAAAAACACATTTTTCACCATTTCACCTTTTTTTCTGAACATCTAACTAAATAATCCCACTCAAAATCTATTGCTGGGAAACGACTTTTTGGGTTAAAAATCACGTTTCACGGTAAAACTCAATGTAACGCATTCCAAACATTATGCTGATAGATGCATTAAATAGTAAACGGGTGTCATGGAGGTATTTAAAGTAAAGACCCTTAAAAACAATTATTAAAAAAAAAGTTGGAACTTTGACCTCCAATATCTCCGTAAATAGAAGGTTCCCAGGTATGGTCCAGAACAAAAAATATATAGCAATAATGGGGAGAACAGATACCTTTTGGCTTCGTTATGAGTCTTTTTACACCCTTTAAAGAGAGTCAAATTAAATTAGCTAGAGAAACTCAATCAATATCTAATGACGATAAAACAAATTACTTACTAAACCCTGTTTTTTTTGCAGACAGTTATTCTCAATGTTTTAACTTATAAAATTCGATTTGAAGTCTTAATAAGTATCTCTGATTACAGCTAGAGTGAAATGAGAAATTGTCTTCCTCTGTCGTGATTACTTTAGAACTTACAGAGCCCGCAAAGAGAGTCGGGGAGGGGGCGGACGTATTGATTAATTTTGAGTTTCGAAAAAGATTGAATCTCAGTCGAATTTGAATGAATGGCTTTAAATTTTGAGGGACTGTTCTGGCTAAATAACTGGCCACGTTTGTATTAAGAACAGCCGAAAAAGTGAAACCAGTAGTCTCTGAATATGAGGTTCTCCAGTAACATGAATGAGAATGCTCCCTGACATAGTCAGTTTGGCGTTAGGTTCCGACGAGACTGGGCGTGTGTGGTTTTCGATTTATTGATAGTTGAATGTTAGAAACACTCTAAGAACGAATTTCACTGAAGAAACTATGCACGACGACCAATCAAGGTATACAAAACGAGTATAAGCGGATCGCTCATTGTACGGGAAATCTATACAAAGCGAGGCTATGTTATACTGGAAATGTATAGGTTGATGTGTCGCCGTGTGTAGGCGCAGCATAGCTAAACTGCATTCACGAACTGTCAGTGTCATCATTGCAATATAACATTGACAGTGATTGCACGATTGTTTTATAGGTCAAATTCGTCCTTACTGCCCCGGAAGGAGACTAATGTTTGTTTTCCATTGTGATCGTCACTCTCTGTCGTCTCCTGCAAGATTCTTTTGACAATTTTATTTTTGTCTTTCAAAAAGATTTGTGTGTACTGAAGTTCCTGTTTTTTGCTGAACATTTAATCACATATTGTGAGTTCCCTTTTGTGATCGTCCTTTGTTAGGCCCACTTGGCTGGTTACTCACAAAACGCGTTTAACACTAACTTATTTAAAAGATAGTTTTTTTTTGTCTCAATCGTTTGAAGAGGACAGAAACAGAATTATGTATTAAATATGTTCAGTGCTTACAACATTCAATTAGTTGCCCTAGGGCCTAAGGCTCCTGTTTTTCAAAACAAATCATCACATATTGTGAGTTGTGTTCTGTGATTGTCCTTGGTTTTGTGCGACTCTTCATACCTTCGAGCTATATAATATTCTTTTCCTGTAGAGTTGTTATTGTGTTCAAGACGCAGTGTAAATATTCAAAGTCAAATCTTCAGAGTAAATCATGGTTCATCGATGGGTGATTCAAAACTTATCAAAGATCTCTTCTCTGTTTGTTTTGTCTCTAACATTCGACTATCATGTATCAAAACTGCACGTAACCAGCGGCTTGCCCCGCTTTCGAATTGAGAGTATAACTTATTTATTGCGCTCTACTAATTCTGTAATATAAGCTTTTAGGGTCAATAATTTTCGTTTCATGTTTAGGTATACATATAAAGGGCCAATTTATGAAAATTTTGTTGATTTGGTACTCCAGAATCGATCTTTTTTTGGCCAAGAATATTCTAACTGGACCCTGTTGATGATTAGTTTAGTTACATATTGTGAATGTTAACATAGGAATTATTGACCCATTAATGGACAAGTAATTAACAATTATTATGTATATGAAAAGAGCTTGAAATATGACGGGGTCGGATATAAATAGCTTATTATATCGATCGCACGAAAGATGTGCTTTCCAAGTGTTTAATAACATAGTTTTTAAAAACGACGTACTAATATGAACCTTAAGTCAGCTACGTTTGGTTCAAAATGCTGTAAAACTCATAAGCTTTCTGCTAATAAGGTAGTGTCCACTTGAGCGAATTGAGACGAGTCATTGAAATGCGTGTTTATTGATATCGATTAGGCTGTTTGAAGACAGCAAACGTTTTAATGTTAGGAGTTCAGCCTTTAATTTTATTCCAAGAACTTTTTAATCATTTTATTTTTATTTTAAGAACTTTTAAATTGATATTAGAGGTGTCTTTCTGTTTATATTGACTAAAATATGGACTACAAATTCAATTTCATTTAAAAAAAAAACATATACGTGACGCTAAAGTGGACAAAAAGTCTAAATAAAACAATGAATCGAAACTCAACGTTGATTGGAATTAAGTTTAGTTTTGCTTGCATGACGTTGTCGGAGCATCATGTCCGGTTGTTGTCGCATGACGTGGGGGTATTGGACCGATGTCGTGTTGTCTGCGTCTTGTACATTGTCATATACATGGGGAGGGGATCATACATACATTCATACATACGCATTACTGTTAATTTACATAAGGGTCTGGCAAAATTTTGAGATTAATTATTGGCTAGCAGGAAATCATCTTGTTCTATTTTTACCTTGTTATTGTATTTTGTATGTCATTTTTTTAATAATTGTTATAGTTTTTTTGGTGAATGTCTTAATTTCTGTCCCTCAAGTATGTGTGTAGAATAACTAAAACATAACTAATGTTACTATAATAATGTGTAAAGTAAGGTTTTGTAATTTCGCCAGACTCCAAATATTTCTCATAATGATATTTGTAAAGATGAGGCATATACTTGATATGGCGAACGTAATCCTTTTAAAAAACTGAATCAAGATCATTCCTTGTAAATATAGCTTGCATTTGAAATCGAAATAATGAAAAATCTATGAACTTATTGATCAATTAAATAGTGAAGTTAGACCAGGTACCTATTCAAGGATATGCCGCATCTTTGTGAAAGCATTGTAACCAGATGTGGGCAATGGCGCTGAGTAGACTACATCGCTACTAGATTTCGCGAGTGGCCTATCAAGACTAGAGTCTTTCAAGCTAGACATCATTCATCATAGCTAAAAAACAAATTGAATATAGAAAAATCATTAAAAATAAGCCTCAAACCGCCATCGTTCACACCACATCATCATAACCGCACCGGGTGAGCTGGGTGCCATATGTTTTACTTGTCGCTTATCATTGTCTTTCACAGCCGACAACCAGAATAACACACTAACTGATAAAACAGACAACCCGAAACGGGTGATCAAACACCACCGCACAGAGTCCTTACCTACGGGGTACCCTCTGTTCCAAGAGCCGTTGAAGATCTGTCATGGGAGGACCAGGTCTGAGCCATTGACCGGGGAGGAGGTAGACCGAGTGCTCATTGAGAAAGGGGTGATTCACTCTTCGTGTAAAGCCATCAATGGAACGGATACAGCGGCGAAGAAGACGCAATGGTCCCGTCGAGCGAGTACTGGGACCCGGTTACATAAACTGTCGCCGGCTCATACTAAGAGTATGTATTATTTGGGGGCGTTCATACGACTTTGGTTCTTATTTCTTTTGATTATGTTATAATGTCTAATGGGGAAGGGAACTGTGAAACTAATGGCGCTAGCATAGCTGGTTCCCAACATCGTCATTAGTTGAAAATCAGTGAATGTCAATTTATATTTGAAAATAGAGTGAGGTCATTGGTCAGATTAGGACCTAGCTATGCACACGCCATCTACAGTGAGCTTTGATCGACCTTCCCCATTGTGATATGTATGAATCTTGGATATACTAAATCAAATAAAAACTCATTCAATTATGCGGATAATTGAATGATATTTCATTTTGGTAATTATATCGTTGAAAAGCGTTAGTGTAATATGGACGCTCCCTTGTCTCATTCATATCCATACTAACCGTACATTGCACCGCACATTACTAACCTCGTTTGTTTCGTCTCGGGTTGCCAGTTAACAAAAATATTTAAATATTTTGTCAGTTGGCAACTCTCTTGTGTTGGAATGTTTTCGTTGCGTTGTGTGAGCACGCTAACAGACAGACTGACAGACAGATTTGTGTGTGTGCATGGCTTTCTGTCTGCTTTCTTGTGTCGTCTGTTATGGTAATGTTAAGTAATCTATTGTACATTGATTTATGATGAAATCAGGTGAGTATAAAAAACTGAAATGAAATGCCTACACTGTTTCTTGAAAATATTATATTTATTTCTTGAATTATTATTTTATTTATAAAAATTTATTTAAATAAACCTGCTACGATCAGGTTGCTTCTTGGCGATAATTTAATTGCGGTTTTTTTTAACTTTTTACATATTTTTTAGAATGAAACGCCTTATTGTAATTTTATTTTTCTCACTGACCGCTAATTTCCCCTACTTTTTTTCTTTTAAACCCTTTTTGTACCAACTTTTGATGTCTCTTTATGTTTCCATTTTCTAATGCTTTGCTCTTATGATCAATATTAACAAAATGTTCGGCATGTAGAATATTTTCCCCCGTAGAATACTTTTTGGACTAATACCCTGACACTGTACATGATTAGGTGAACATGATAGGGAAAAACTTACTGATAAAGAACATTCAATTTTGTAATAGAATACTCAAGTTCTATTACAAAATCATCTTTTCTAAATTGATATAACAACTTTACTATTTCCTTTATTTATTTTCTTTACATTTTTTAAATATTTTTTTATCAAAAAATATATAGAAAACATTTAAAAAATAGAAAATAGTAGCCAACCAGCATCAGGAACAGGGTCCGAGCTACCGGTGATCAGGGCTCTTGAGAGAGGAACATCCTAACAATACGCGCTGTGTCCAGAAGTACTTCTTTCTGAATCAAGCCCTCAGATTAACAACCTTCCTATTATTATTAACACAGAAATAAATATTGAATGACAAAAATAATGTAATAATGTTAGTTTAAATCAACATCTATTTTTCACATGAAAGTACTGTCTGCATAGTGCCTAACATAATAATTATGCTAGTAACGTTTTTCTTTTTACATACAGGGTGTAAACAGACCCTTCACCAAGCCGTCAACCAAGCATTCTGTACATCAAACTAAGTAACTTTACGCAAAAATTTTTGCTGGGAAACGAAATTTTTTTTTGGGGTCAAAAATCACATTTTACGGTAAAACTCAACATAATGCGCTCAAAACTTATTTCTGATGGATGCTTTGAATAGTAAACGGACCATGGAGGTAATTGGAGTAAAGTTAGAACCTCAAAAAGTAGTATTAAAAAAAAAACTTGTGAAAAAATTGGAACTTTGACCCCCAATATCTCCGTAACTAGAAGGTTCCCAGGTATGGTCCAGAACAAAAAAATGATCACAATGACGAGGAGAACAAGTGCCTTTCGGCTTCGTTAAGGGTCTTTTTACACCCTTTATAAATCCACTGTACATTTTCTTGTAAAAAAAAAAGATTTTTAAAACAATTTGGAAATAATTTAGTTGTCAACCACACAAACCATATAAAGAACACTCTGAATTTATTTACTAAACGCATAATCCTACCCTAAAGTCTGTTGCTGAAAATATGGGCTTTATCACATGGCCATTAAGTTTCAATTTGCTTATCACTTTGCTAAGTTAAGTTTGCAACAGCACGCTTCAATAAAGGATAGGTTTACAAAGAAAATATAGCTAAATACATTTCAATAAAGTTAAATACAAACTCTACCTTTTTCACGTTAAGTTGCATCTGCTTGCCACAAAGTTCTAAATGAGTATAACAAGCACAAAACACAAATCTTCCTCAACTAAATACAAATAACAATAAAACTACAAACAAAATTGAACTCTTTAACGTCAGAACAACATTAATTTTACATGACAACACTATTTATCCTTCTTTTAAACAAGACACAAATCAAACTAAACCGTACACCGACTGCATATAGCTCAAACTCTACTACTAATATCTAAGCATGGATGTTTGCCTACAGACGCGGAAACGCTACGTAACCGCTGCGTTAGTATGCCTTCCCGGGCCTGCTCATCATTTGAAGTGGATAGGGCGCCGCCGAGGTATCCTGAAATTGATGGTAAGGGTCTTGATTTATTGTTTTATGTCAATAGAATGACCTCACTTATGACGCGGAATCGTATTCAACGCCAGAAGAAGCTTCGTGTGTGGAAATTTAATAAAATACGGTTGAAATGTGATCTGCTCCAGCCAATTCCGTGCCGATAAGTGTGGTTACTCCTTAAAAGTGGTGTAAGTGAAGATTATATTGCAGCAACAAAGAAAACTGCGGAACAAGTGTAATGTGGTATTACACTTGTTCCGCAGTTTTCTTTGTCGACTCATTTCAAAACTTGTGAATATCCTGACTGGGTTGACTGACAAAGGCCAGCTGTCAAAACAATCATTAGACATTCCTAATCCTCATATAATTCGTTTGATCTTTTCAAAACATATACAAAGGAACAATATTCTGAGGCTAAATAATAACAGCCGCTTGGGTCGATCTTTAGGTTAAGCCGCGCTTGCCTAGGTTGATCCATGGATGGGTGACCACTCATTACACACCGAGGTTTCTCCGTGCCTCGGAAAGCACGTTAAGCCGTTGGTCCCGGCTGTCATTTGTAAATCTTTGACAGTCATTACAGGTAGTCAGTGGCCCGAAAGTATGACAACCAGTCTTACCAAGGGGTATCGTATTACCCAGTACAGAGAGACTGCCTATCTGACCTCCACAATCCAGTTATGGATTGTGGAGGTCAGATAGGCAGTCTCTCTATGTAAAATACTGGTATTCAGCTGCATCCGGTTAGACTGGAAACCGATCCCAACATAGTTGGGAATCGGCAAGGCAGATGATTGCGTGCTCTCTTGGGCTTACAAAGTAAAAGGTTGTTATTGGCGAATGTGAATGTTTGTTTTGTAATCACTATGGAGTTGTGTGCCACTTTCCAGTCCTGTATAATTAATGAAAATGTGCAGGTTTGGAGGTTGGACGTGACGAGCCCGACGCGGTGAGCGACTGGTACCGAACGCCGCGCATACCTGAGGAACCAGACTGCTGCGACATATCGAGAGATTTTATGAGGTTCGTATCATTAACATAGACTGGCTCATCCACAACAGTAAAAATTGACAGCTATTAAGCAATGACCACTCGAAATGGCAAATGATGATGATGATAATATGATATTAATTTTTGTAAATTGGTTTTGAAAAACACTTTTGACGTCAGAATGTTAACCTATCTTGGTTTCATTCATTAAACCATTTTTTGTCAGTATCGTCCTTAATGACAATTAACTAGACAGTGCCCTTTATACAAACGATTAGCACGTATTCAGAACAACATTCCAAACCCCCCGTAGAAAAATGTCCATTTGGGGCAGTTCGGAATGATGTACTGAATACCTGGTAATCGTTTGTGCGTTGGTCTCCCTTCCACCTAGTATTTTATTGGAATTTACTTTCACCATATGACCCACGAATAGTGTGAATCTGCCATTAGTTAAATAAATCGTACATCTGATGACGTCATAACGACACATAATTTGGTTACGAGTTTAGTAACTTCAGTACCGTCCATCAGTTTCTGTGTTTTACAAACAACAGGACACGCAGAATACGACATTAACATCGACTTCATTATATTCCTAGTTCGTCACTAGTGGGTGCAGGGTCAGTAGCCCACTCACGGACGTCTTCAGTGGGCGAGGCAGGCGCCGGGTACCTGCCCATGGCACCTGGACATGACCCCATGGCCGGTCTCATCTCTGCTTCCAGTGGGTCACTGTGCAGCGGGACACCTTCCACTGACCCTAGGTTTAGGTGAGTGGAAAACATTCGGCTTCTGACAACAATATTGTGCATAAACCTATAATAGATAGTGTAGCAGGACTGGAAATACTTCAATATACTTGATTTTTTCTTGTATCTGGGGATCCGCAACGACATCGACAACAAAAAGGACGAATTTGAAGTAAACATTTGCAATATGTGAAGTATTTGTTCAATGTGACATTACTCACTGACCTCATGCAAAACGATATAATCCTAAACACGCTGGACTCTATCTGTCAGTTTGGCCGTATTTTGTTAATTATCCTAGCTTTGGAATTGGCCGTTGCTAAGTTCGAATACAAATGAGTAACTGTCGCCTCGTCCCCTCCCAGCGAGTACCAGCTGGAGCCGGCCACGTCGCACATCGGGCTGGAGTGCCGGCCGCCGCGCGCCTACAGCGTGGGCTCGCGGCCGGCCGGCACGCCGGCGCCCGAGGCCCGCCACCGCGCCTACAGCGTGGGCGCACGCGCGCGCCCGCCGCGCCACCCGCACGCCAGGGCCGCCACGGAGGACCACATGGAGATTGATTTCTCCAATAACTCGCCGGCTAATCGGGTGAGTTATCTCAATTAGACTTAATATCATTGGTGGTCAACAGCGTCTATTACCCATTACGACATTTACTGCCTATCAGGGTATCTTGGTTAGATTGCCTGTTATTCAACTACGGCGAGAGCAAGATTTTACTACTACCTAATTCACTAAATGCTCAATGAACAGTTGTGTGAAATCTCTCCACTGAAAGTGTTTTTAGTCTTGTAAATAAGTAGCAGTCAGTATGTAGTCTTGTCTTCAGTCAGCAAGCTCTGCACACTCCCAAGTCTACATTCAGTCAAAAAAGTATGGGGAATGGATGATTTGTTTATGGTTCCAAATTAAATTTTTTGTTTTTTTTTTTATTGTTAGATTGGCACAACTATTTTCCATGTTGGCGCGGAGTTAGATCATATCTAGTGTGTATTGCAAATTTCATAATGGACAAGAACATAAGGTTTGTCTTAAATTTTGCATCGCCAATGGAATTTCGTGTTCGGAGTCGCCTCAATTTGCTCGCTTTGATAGGCCATCAACGTCTTCAACTGAAGTTAACATAGCAAAAGTGAAGAAAATAGTGACGGAAAATCCTCACTCAAGTTTGAGAGAGATAGTCGCTGAACTTTCTGTGTCTCACGAGTCGATCCGTAACATTTAAAATAATCACTTGGGTATGAAACATGTTGCCGCTCGGCTAGTACTAAAAGACCTGAATTTTCTCCAAAAACTCAATCTCATAAGAGTCGATGAGGACATGCTAGAACGAGGCAATTCCGACCCAACATTCATGAAAAGCATTGTTACTGTTGACGAGACGTAGGTTTACGAGTTTGACATGCAAACTAGTCCACAAGCAGACTCGCCTTCGCAGTAGCGCCTTGCAACTGAACCGAAACCGAAAAAATCACGTCAAAGTCGATCAAAAGTCAAAGTCATGTTGACTGTTTTCTTTGACTATCGCGGTGTTGTGCACTCGGAGTTCTTGCGGGAAGGTTAAATATTATTTTAGCGTTATGCGGCGTTTAAGTCGAACAAAAAGGCCAGATTTGCATCACGATATTGCGCCTTCGCACAAGGCCATCACAGTGAACGAATTTTTGACCAAAAACTTAACAAATACCATCGAGCAACCACCCTATTCATCAGATATGGCTCCAGCCGACTTCTTTCTTTAAAAATGTTTTGATGATTGGATTATTCGTTGGCGTAAGTGTTTCTGAAGGAGCAAACTTTGATGGCTATAAAATAACTTTGGATGAATAACTAACATTTTGTGTAAAATTGATCGTTTCCCGGTACTTTCTTGATAGAGTAGTTTATTAAAATGTTTCATGAATCATCCATTTGTTGCTGCTTTATATCAAAATCACCGTTTCCCAGATGATTTCCCGCACCCCACCAACGGCGTGCTTCGTGGAACCTCGGCCGAAGACCAACGTGGACGAGTACGTGGACATGTCCCCGCGCAACGCGGGCTACGTGGAGATGCGGCCGGGCGAGCCGCGCCCGCGCACGCCGCCCGTCACGCCGCTGCCGCCCCCGCTCACGCCCGCCACGCCGGCCACGCCCGACGGCTACGTGGAGATGAACTACGGCCGTGCGCCGACGCGGCCGATCGCGATCGGAGCCACTCGGCCACCTCCGCCGCTCGCCGCCTCGCCCGACGACAGGCGCCGGCCGCGCGACCCGCGCACCCCGCACGGCTCACAGACACTCTTCGACATGTCGCTAGACTCCCCCGCTTCTCCGCAAGATATCGATACTACCGAGGCACTAGAAGAAGATCCTCCCCACCACCCGTTAACCACGGTCAGGGAGATTTCCGAAGACGGTCGACGGAGCCCTGAGCTAACGGCGGCGGTGGTCCCTCGACGGAGCCCTGAGGTGTCGGTGTCGCCGCAGTACGTGACGCTGGCGCTGGCCGCGCCACCCAAGACGCCGGAGCCTTGCGGTGACGAGCTGTCCTGTAACCCCACCGCTAATAAGACTATCGCGAGGGTACCTGATCCTATTGAGACTAAAGGTACGTTATTGTGTAATTTTTTTGCTTTTGGTATTCTTTCGGAGTGTATTTTAATGAACCGTGAGAATCTTTACCTCTAAAATATACAGGGTGTGATTGTGAGAGGGATTGTGGATTTTCATTCCGTTCTCAATATCGTTATCGGCACCCATGAAAACACCGAAAACTACACTTTTGTCGAAATTTTAAGAATGTTCGCATTCGCTATTTTGGATTTTTATTTTGACCTCAAATCGTCATCAGTGCTCCTGAAACCGACACCCTTGATGAAATTTGAGGTCGTTTTGAAAATGCCACAACGCGTTGTGGTTGGTTTTTTCGCTGAAAGAGCGTTTTCGGTTTTCCAGCCTAACATATACGAATATAATAGTTTAACCTCTTTTCTTTCTTCAGCTGAAACGACGGCCACGGCGACGCTAGTGCTAGCGGGCGGCGGCGCGCCGGCGCGGTTCAGCCTGGACGAGGCGCTGTGCCCGGGCGCGCCGCCGTCGCCGGTGCTGGCGCCGCTCAACTACGCGGCGCTGGACCTGGAGCCGCGCCGCGCCGCCGCCGCGCCCGCCATGCGCGCCTACACACAGATAGACTTCATCCGCAGCGAGAAGCTGCACGCTGCTGACGCCACCTAGGCGCCCCGCTCGCGCGACCTGCACGGACTGACTCTTGTTTATTGTTGAGGTATAGATAGTCTCATTTAAAATTGTGCTCTTCCACTGCATTTACTCCCACGGACGAAGGATATGCAACACACTAAAATTCGTCAGCCATGATCATTGGTCATTCAGTTCCTGCCACTATGGCAATCCATAGTAACCATAACACTAAAGGTGCGACCAAACCGACCGGACTGGACAGCAGACTGACCGCGACCACCAAATTTTGACAGATATTTAAGTACATTATCTATCAAATCGGCTGTACGCAGTCCAGCTCGCTCTCTAATCCGCTCGGTTAGACCGCAACTTCTCTATTACTGCAAATTCGAGTAATAAGTGGTGTATTTTAACTTTACACGTGTGCGCACAGTATAAAGTGCAAAGTGCTAGATGCAGTGGAAAGATGCCTTATTTAAGATTAGACAATCTATATCCAAGCTTCAATACTTAGGGAGAATTCACACGTACCACAACCACACCACATACCAGCGACAAAAAGTGATCAAATGTGAACTAAAAGATGTCGATGTGGTTGCGTTGTCACTAATAGTTGCGATGTGGTTACGTTGTGACTAATTTAAAGTTTACAGACAGTCAGATCGACCCGGCTTTCGCGTCGTTGCAGCATGTGGCCGGCCGCTTGAGCGCAGTGTCGCTGTTGGTTGCGATTTGGTCGATATCGCCCACACAGTTAAATTTGGCAGCAAAATGTGAAATTAAACTATTCATTTTCATACAAATTAGTGCCCATGTGTTGTGGTGTAGTTGTGGTACGTGTGAACCAAGCCTTAGACAATAAAGTGTTGAAACACAGTCTTCAAAAGTTCAAGTGATCAGCAAAACAGTTGAATGAAATTTAACTGTTTCCAAGTGTCGAGTGTGCCGCGTTTAGCGAAAAGGACGCTCCTACTTTTGTAGCCGACTGCCATTTAAGTTAAGCCTAGTGACATTAGGCCCGGAATGGCCATAGCGATAGTGAAATTCGGTTGCCGTATTCTTAAGCTGTGAATGTGTCAAATTAATGCGTCAGACTGAATCTTTTGTCGCGGTTTTGATGTGTTGTGTCGATAGGTCGAGCCTAGCTAAACAATTCTAGTTAAATGTGATTTTGAACTAATGTTTTACGCACATGCAGAATTTATTTTATTTCATGAATTGAATACCCGTTTTTACCAGCACAGGGCGGAACATTCATTAATGCTTAAATAAAGGCTCACTTTTGGAATTTCAACGCGCAGCTTAATACTTAGGCATTAGTTTAGTGGGCGCTTAGTGTTACGGAAACCTAAACTCTGAGAAATAAACTAAACTTGTACAGTTCACATGATTTATTCTTTATCAGGCATTCTTCTTCTTTATTGTGTGATTAGTGCCTATTAACCTGGTGTCATAGTTTTTATGCCGCCCATGGGCCTCTGATTTGGCTTTACATGCCGTTGAGAAATATCGCCCAGGCGTGCTAGTTTAATCAGGCATTTAAATAATAATTACTTGACCTATTATGATGTCTTAGATTGCCAACACTGACATTACCCACTCTAGATAGTGTTCTTGATTAATGATTAGTTTTCTATTGCTCAGTTGAGCGTCCGGTTCGACTTATCGACATAGACGAGTAGGCACGCTGTGCGTTATAGATGCAGTGTTGATGGATAGCACTTACGACCGGCGTGCACGCCGCATTAACGATTGTGGCCGTTGAGGTGGGCCATACAAGTCCATATTATTATCTTAACAAGATTTTATAAGTCAAGTGCAGTTACTAACCCTGTAACTACTAAGGGAAAACAACAAAAAAAAGAACATCAATACATTATAGAAAATTATACTAAAATAAGCTAAAAAAAACATTGTTGTATTTTTGTCAGTAAACAAATTATTTAATCAAAAATATCAGCTAAATAAGTGTAAATAAACTATGATTAATTTTGATTCGTGATTTATAAAAAGTTTGAAATATATTCAGTTGCCTGTAGTTAATTAATGATTTCTTTCATTTCATGTAATGATAACTTTCAAACCTATAAAAAAATAATAATAGTTAGATAAGGTCCACCTCAAAGGCTGCAAGTATTAAGATCACCCCTGCTTATCATTCATCGTCAGCCTGTATCTTAGGGGCAGTTTGATAGTATATTATACTGAGCGATATCCTTCACTTATTTTCTAGGCCAGTCTAGAAGATGTATATCTAAATGTACACTCTTATTAAGATTGTATAATAGTGAATTATTGTATAGTTTAGCATACGATCTTCTAGGCTTGCCTGCAACTTGTATTAGACTCGATGTCGCTTGCTTCTGTTACTATATGATAGTACACACATTTTGTTATTAATTTTATTCTTATTACATTTTTATTATTATTGTTATGAGACTTCAGTGATACGTTTGTATAGCAAATTATAAATATACGATAATATGACACTATAAGAAATTATACTAAGTCTAACTCCAAAAGTTTTCACTAAATTAATTAATACATTATCATGTTATTTTATTCATTTGTAATTAAATATTTATTTCTTTAGATCTTAGTATATCTCTCTAGTACAATCGCGGAAAAAATCATTAAGAATAAAATTATAAAATATTCGTGCACGGGAATGTTTCAGTGAAGTGTTGTCGCGTTGGTTCCGTCGTGAACTTGTAAAGGTAAATTTTATTAATAATTGTAATGCCACGGTTGTGAGAGAGGCCTAACAGTAGTAGGTACATACATACAATACACGTTTATGTTCCGGTGACATACTGCCTACTGTGTTCTTAGAATACTCTGTGCAATTTTAAACACGATATAAAAAATGTTATTTCTACACTGTTATTTGTTTGTTATCTGCAGTTTTGTGTTCCGTTCGTGGTTATACCGGTACTAAAGTATATAGTCGATGTTTAACTGGCTGAAATCAGCTGACAATTGAATAACGCTCGTTTTGATCAACATGGACTGTTTATGAAGCGAGCTATCAAAACGGGCGTTTAAAGTATCCATCTGGTGTCAGCCTATATTTAAAATTAATATTCCAAATCATACTGAAGTGTTATTAATATAAAGTTATGTCCATATTTGAATAGATGCCCATTTTCATATAATGTTTGAGAGTTAATAAATAATCCCGAACGGAACACCGTTACGGCTTGATGAGTGATCGCGTTCAATATAACGATTTCTTGTCGAGCTAACAGTCAACTTAGACAATCATTAGACTCGGGTTATTTGAGCTTGCTAATTCGATAATATTGCGGTTTTCTATATTACTAAAAACATCCAATTGATGTTACTTTTATACCATTAAAACTGAAGCTATCGTCTCAAAAGTATTATTTTACTTTGTTTCTAATACTACATACACTATTAAGTGCACTGCAACTTTAATTCGTATGGAACTAAGCATATAATATATAATTATCATAACTAGAAGGTTAGATATGCAAGGAGTTGGTGAATGTTGCAGTGTAAATATTTACTGAATTTAATGAATGGCAAGCCCAAATAATAAGATCTACGTAAATTATGTGTTCAATACAAATCTGTTTTTTATCTTACGACTGCTGTTTATATCCGAAACATAATTATAGAAATATTTTTAAAGAAACAAAAACGTTGACATTTTAAACTACATAGCACGATATAACATATTACTATTTTTTATTGTCTTGTTACGGGGCTTCGCTACGATGTTATATTTTAAATGGACGGATCGGTCGAATGTTGTATTTTGTTGACTAAATAGTATTTACGTTCAAGTTTTTAATTTTATGTTTTACTTTATTTAATTGTGTTGAAGTATAGTTTTCATGATTTGGTTTATCAGACTTATTTATGTTATTTTTGTTTTTCACTGTACAGCGGTCACATTAGAAATATTCTGGACTAAAATTGTGCGTAAATGCGATGGAGAAGCGCACAATTTTAGTTAAGAATACCAGATATATCTCAGGCAATACGTCTGATATTATTTGTGAAAATTTCTCGTATCTGTGTGCATTGTGTAATCAGTTTTTCACTTTTCAAGTAACAAAAACAATAATGTATGTTCAAACTCGCGAAGCTTCAGTAACAAGAGAAGGCAGCGACACCGCAAACGTTGTCGAGGAGATGAAATTGTATCGGTAACTGAATACTGACGGACATAGCTGTACACGATCGCTGTATCATAGTTCAAGTTTCGACGATTTCCGTTAAATAAGAGCGGTGTGCTGACAAAAGTTAGAGTGTACCAGAACTAAGTATAAAAGGAGTAGGTACTTGTGTCGAAAAGAATCTTTCTTTCTTTTTCCTGTTTCGATATCGACCTATTCACTTTTGCGGAGTTCTACTAGCTAATTTAATTCGACCTTGCATCAGCGAAACTCTTTCAATATAAAGTTTCTGGTTTTGCTAATTTTTTTCAGCACTCCGTCTAAACCAAAACAAACGCGCCTCACGAAAATTCAATTGAAAAACAAAGAAAAAACAGAATGTTTTACATTCCGACTTATAAACAATTGACTAGCCTCCTGTGTTCAAATACTTCCTAAAACCAATGTAACGTAGTAATAGAAAACAAGCTTCCTTTGCCCGCGCTCGATTTATTAAAAAAAAAAGTAATGGGACCTGTATAAAAATGCGTGACTGAGTCAACACCAAATTTTTTATATTAAAGAATAAAAAATGTTATTTATTCCCGCGTAAGTAAGAGCGAGAAGTCTCGTGTGAAACGTGAAAGACTTTTCTCTCTGATTGTACTGTAACATGTAAGCTTTAAGTATGCCAGATGAAAATCAGCACAAGTTTTATTTTTTAATAGAATAATAGTAGTATGCCGCTTAGGAATGTGTTTCTTTTGTGAAAATTTGGAGTTTTCTTTCTTGAGGCATCAAAATTAAAGTTCAAAAGTTATGAGATTAGGGTAAGCTAAAATCGTTTACTACAGTCGCCTTTCACTAGAACATAAAGGTGTTATTTGAAGCTCTGATTGTGTACAATCGAGAACAAAATTACTTCATTGTTTTGTAATAATAAAGAAAACTCTAACAAAAAGACAGTTTTCCTAAAAACCCGAACGATATTAGTCCCGATTCATCCCTTTATCGACGTTGTATAAAACGGATCGTATAGTAGTATAGTACAATTTGGCAAGGCCACTGTTTTACATTTTGTATTTTAATTTATTTTTAGTACGAAATACTCGCTCTTTGTTTGAGCGGATGTCTGTAACAGGCTGGTTGAGAGTTAACTCTAGTTTAAGTTATCTGCAGAAAAATATATCTGGGGTTTAATCTAATCTATCTATCTTCAATACCTTCTAGCGATTTCTGGGATAGCAAAATTCAATTCGAAAGGAAAACTCACTGACACGGTAAGATTAATTGAAATAGGGTAATATCAGTGAATACAATTATTGTGATTCCCCGCTTTAATGTTGAGAATATTCATTTTAAGCTGTTTTCATTTGAAAAATAAGTGATATTTTAATGTTACTTTTTTTCTTAAAACTTCAATAATAAATCTATGTAGCTATGATTTTTTCTGGCCTTATTAAAAAAAATTAACCCTTGAAAATGTAAGGAGCCAAGACATCTCAACCAGCTAATCTAGATAAGCCAATTCGCAGATTGCTAGTGCCACCTCGCAGTTACGTAGTACCATGTTTAGAGACATATTGTAACAATAATATATATATTGTATATTATACTATACATTTACTTTATTCCACGTAGCGTAAGAAGTGTTGAGTTTAACATAGGTGTAAGGATAGACGGGTACAGATGATAGCGTTGTGTAGAACATTGGATGAAATCTCCTTTTAAAATATGCCAACGAAGTTCAGTAACTAATTGAGGTACGATTTTGTGCATGTTCGCCGACATTATTTTGGCAGAATTAAATGAAATATGATCGAATCATATTTTGTCCTATTGATTGATTTTAAAAATATGATTATATTAAAGTTGATAGAAAAATCCTTTGATTTGCATTTTGTGGTTAGAACCACTTCTGTAGTTGATTGTATGTGAATTAGATAAATTGTACCAGTTCGTGTTTTTTTCATTTGCGATTTTGTGCTCTGCCAAAGTGACGTCTGTTCGATCATGCTCACTCCTCGCAAGACAGCAAGGTCACAAAGCAGGTGTACAAGAGAACTTCACGGGAAGCATATTCTAAAAGGAGCTTTTGGCTACATTTACATTGGTGAGACTTGTATATGCGACATCGAAAGCTAGTGTGAATGCGGCCTTATTTTAATATATTTATAATTAAAAAAATATACAAAATAATTTACCAAACTCCGCGTGTTACGTCATGACAAGATGGAGTTGTTTTTAAGAAATCTATACTAGTCCCATTGCAAGTTAAACAGAATTTTTGCATAAAATGTTCCTGTAAACGGCGTAAAGGTTTTTTATAAGGTTTAAATATAAGTTTAACTATTGTAACGTCTAGAACAGTTTGTATGATAGTGGTTTAGTACCCGGGATGAGTCGCCATGCTACGCTGCGAGCGCTTGCTGAGGCACGGGCGTCACACGGCGCGATCACCACACAATGAGGCAAATTCTATTGTTTTGAAATGGAAAAAAATATTATATTTTTTTACAAATGGTGCTACCGTTTTGTGTTTTAGTCGATGATAGCTTAGCCGCTCCTACTGCCATGTAGATGATGTGAAGTATTGTTGCGCGTGAGACGCGCGCGCATATCACAATCTGTTATAGATAATATAGTGAACATCACCACACTGAGCGTACGTTAAAACTAGCTGTAGTCATAGCTTTTGTAACTTGCAACGTTGTTCGCAACCCCTGCACTTGTAACTTGCGAACTGGGTTGCCAACATTTTCCTGAAACGTTCAGATTATCGTTTCATTTTGTTGAGTGCGTACGCCACGCGCACTCTGCGTTAACAAAGCTCGGTCAGAACCCAGTTGGCAGTTACAAGGCAGTGCACTATAAAGTATCACAATGTCAATCGTGTTTATAGACTCGTTGATCGATGCGTGCCACTCGGTCGGCGTGTCCGCCGTTAAATTATATAAAAATATCTAAATCTAATTTCTTTGGTACATTAAATTTTGTTTACTTTCATATTATTGTAAATAAAAAGAAAAATAAAAGCTTTGGATTTGCGCATTTGTTTATTTATTATGCCTGTAGTGAGTAGAACCTAACCCCACCTCTAATGGAATAATAACTAATAACACACTGCACTCAACACATGTCATCTGTTTCAATTTTTGACTCAACTGGTGCTGGTGACCTGAAGACATGAATGGTAAAAGGCGCAGTCAATCTGGAAAGGACAGAAAGCGGACGCAGGAGTCATGACAGATAATTTACTGAACCATCCTGAGTCAGGTGTGTCCGCATTCTGTCCGTACCGTTTTGACTGAACCTTGAGCCGTTGTGCTAGTTTTTTTCAAAAGATTCGGTTGACTGATTGCTTTTATCTAATAGGTACTAGCGACCATCGCCGGTTTCGGACGGGAAGCACTAATCTACAGCCGGATGACTTCTGGTGGTTGTGGGGGGGTAGTCACGTGACGAAATCTAATAGGTACCTACGATGGGCAGCACATCAGGCTTTACATACGCGCTGCTATATCAACCTTTGCTTTCATGCAAAGGTAAACATGTAAAGATCACGTTCCTACTATAACAATGGGGAGTTGAGTAATTTGTATGTTTGAACACGATAAGAAGAGTCACAAAATTAAGATATTTCTTAATAAGCAAATAAGAACAAAATAAATAGTCTCGATTTCTGGTCGTAGCCGAAAACGATTAATCGGCTATGCCACAACCTTCGGCCGAAACCGGTCTTAAGTACTTTGAGAAATTCAGTTCAAGCTTGGCTAATAATTGAGAAAAAACCGGCTAAGCACGAGTCGCATGAAGAGTTCTGTACCATCGTAGTAGGGTAGCCCCCCGTTGCCTAATTTTTAATTTATTTTATTATTTGTTGTTATAGCGGCAACAGACTGATTACGGATCATGAGATATGTAGGTACACCCCGCTGACAGATAGACGGACGGACAGCGGAGGCTTAGTAATAGGGTCCCGTTGGTTACCCTTCGGGTATGGAACCCTAAAAATTCATGTTTTATTTAACGTTTGATTAATTTAAAAGATGTGGCAACTGTCAACAAGCAAAATAACGAGATGTTAAACTTGCAACTAGTCAAAAATAATTCGAAATAGTGGCCCTTACCCCCGCGCTCTTGGGTATTCGTAATAATTAGTCAATTTGTGGCCCTGTGTCCAGACAGTTATTGGTATTATAAATGTTGGTTTTTAATTTCTAGGTACCTGTCAAAACAATGTCAAGCGCTAGATCTTTTCCCACGCCACCTCGAACTTGCCATCTCGGTACGTCCAGGTCCACAATGCTGCATTCCATTGGACTTTGGGAAACTTCTACAACTCGGTGAACTGCTCTCGTGAGAGCTCTAGCTCGACCTGTGGCTAAATAATAATAGCCACACGAGTCTTTGGGATCAAAATTAATACTATTGTTAAAAATACCTTCGCAAATAAGGCATTATTTTAGACCTTTCATGAAAGTGGTTGTTGCGAGTCAACTATAAAAGATAGTCATATGCTATCGCGGAGTCTTTTTACAACTTCAAAGGTAACAGTTACGCTATATCTTAATTGGTGTAGCTTTAACTATTTACGCAGCGCTGGCCACGGAAGTTCTCCCAAGGGACGATTTTTTCTTATAAATTCACAGATGTTATAATATCTGTATCTTATTTTCGCAAAATGTTCACAAATAATGGCATATCACCTCCTTAGATAATCCGTCTTTCTATTGGAGAAAACCGTATGAAAATCTGTACTGTAGTTCCTGATATTAGCCCACGCAAACATAGACTGACTGCGGCGGAGGACTTTAAATTATAATATTATGTAGTGATGAAACAGCAACATAATGTTTAACTTAGGCTTCCCCAAACAATAACAACAACTAATTGTAACACAAGTAAAATTAAAACAAGAAAATAAAGAAATACCTTTTATTTTACATAATAATTACATACATATTGATCACACACAAATAAAACAAATGCATATCAACACAAACCCGCTCACTAAAACAGTGCGCTTATCATAAAACACGACTACACTATCGAAACGTAACGATTGTAACTACAACAGTTGAGCATATTATGCGATCTAATATCATATAAAATCACGCCTGTTATGCCCGAAGGGCAGGCAGATACGATCTAAATTGTTTTTGTCCGCCGCTGCATTCTCTCTCCGGGGCAGGCGTTACTTTCTCTAAGAAACATTCTTGATTTACAAAAAGTTTAACAAAGAGGATCTTGGACACATCAATGATCAACAATCAACTTTTCATAATCAAACCGCTAATCACTTAGAATACTATCAATTTCTTTTAACAATCCTTTAACACAAATGGTTGCAAACTGTTTTAGTGAGTTTTAACTGTCAACAAATTCAGTAAAATATTAATTAATATTGACTATTGTATTCAATAATTGTATAATAATAACAGAGTAAGTATCAATTAGGGTGGGAAATTCAATGGCACAGATATTTTACGCATTCTTGTTAACGCGTCCTCTTACTAAAACGCGCAAAATTCGGCGACATTGGATTTTGATTCTTAAAACTATTTCTGAAGGTACAAATTGTATTTTAAAGTTTAAAACCAATTCTATGAATAAATAATAAGGTATTACGGTGGAAATAATTAAGTTGTAAATTGTGCTATTTTAGAACCCTTTTGTTCATCCATTTATTAAATCGTAGTAAAATATAACGAAGAAATCTAATGGTTATTATTTGCAAGCTATACTAAAATAGTTAAGGTATACAGTTCCTTTATTTAGTAGGGTTAGTTTTATAGAAAGGTTATAAAAATCGAAACTACGATATTTATATAGTAATAGGTAACATTGTTATTCTAGCATGTACGTATGATAGTATTCCTACTACATATATATTATTATGTTAAATATGTCTTGTAATGAAGTACATTATAGTAAATGGCGAACTAGAGAGGGTTAGTGTACAGGAAGGTAATAATTAAAAAATAATCTCATCTCGGTATTTGTTTCAATGAAACAGATACTTTGGAGCTGATGATCAGAGCAAAATATAGTGACATAATATTAAAGTACGGTAAAATAATAGGGTAGTTGACACACCAATCAATTGACATAATTTTTAAAAACTGTCGAAACGCTATTCCCCCTTATATTTTGTATGGTAATAGCACGCTGTGACGTCACTGTTTAGTCAACTCAATAACTCAACTATTTATTGATTTCAAAACAACTAAAAATCCAATTTTGAAATTAATTGATATTTAATCGGGTTATCAGGTCTAACATAAAGAGTTTTTTAGAGAAGTTGTGTCTTGGAATTATTAATGAATGGTGTCAACTACCCTTTTAATTTTATTGATTGGTAACGGACATAACAAAGTAAAGAATGTTAATACAGGGTGGAAGGGACATCATACCGAACCCACCCCACATATAAATTTTTCATCAGTTTTTTTTTTAATCTGCATTGCACCCTGTATTTGACTTGTGAGTCTTGTGACATGTAATGTGGACAATGTTGCCCCATCTGACCCAGCGCAGGCGAGGAGCGTGCAGTGTAGTTGTTTGTGCGACAGAGAATGAACAGGCAGCAATCAACTTTAAATTTAAGTATCTCTTTTACTGACAAACTGGGGAACCTACCATCTTTTGTATGTTTCTTGAGCTAGAAAATAGATATCTATACGGGTGGTGGGATGGCTGCCTTAAATTGGAATTTCCATTCTTGTACTTTTACCAATCAATAAAAAGCAAGGTATCTGGTAGATTATGGAAATATTTTAAAGCTAGTTAAGTGGGATTACATTGTTTAATGGCACTGGCTATCAGTTAATTGTTGTCAAACGTTTCAGTATTTGTTATATTGGTTATGCAAGAGTATTTCGATGATGAATTTACGAAGTCGCGGATGTTTACAGAGTGGATGATATGTTATTTTTATATGAAAAGGAAAACATAATTCTAAGATCTTATTTCTTGTTACGCAATTGCTTACTTCACTCATTGAGAAAACAATCATCTTCTTGCACAGCCAATGGCGGGTTTAAAAGTAAGTATTATGTGACCATAATTATTAGTATCATTACCACCAATCTTATTTCGGTGGCGACCGCCCATTTACAACAGTAGGTGAATCTTTCCACGACCTAGCCGGCTTTTTGACAGCTGTCACTTTTTTCCTAACTACCCTCTTCACAACTACCTCTTCATTTGACAACAATTTTCTCCTTGGTTTCTTAACTTTTACCTCTTTGATGGTGAAAGAATCATCGAAGATGTCTCCGCTAGAGTTGATGGAGCGGCTGTCTTTATGATTCTCACCGACAATTTCGCTGATCGGACTGTCAAAGGATACATGTCTGGAGTTGTTAAATCTCGGACTGTACCTTTGTTTCTCAATGGAGGTCTGTGTGGCAATGTTGGTGTGATTGTCTTTAGCAGGTGGCGTGGCCACCGGGTTCAACCTCGTCTTCTTAACTTTGACCAGCACGGCTGGTTCCGACGATTTCCTTTTCACATTTTTTTTCGTTGCTTTCTCCTTTTCTGGGACCTCATTTTCTGTGTCCACTTCCGCAACCTTGGGTTTCCTTCCTCGTTTCTTTGGCGCTTCTCCATTCTGTTTGGTAACCTTCACTGGTTCTTCCACTTCATCATCAGAGGCGTCACTGTCTTCAGCAAGAACTCGGTTTGTTCTTGCTTTGCCGGACGATTTGGCTTTGCTGGGTGATTTGGTTCTCTTTGGAGAGAAGTCTAGGGTACTATTCTTAGTTTTGCCTTCAGTCTTAAGGTAGTCCTCGAATAGCTTGCGACACTTCTTGTAATCTGGGACTTCTTTTGGCTTCATTGTGTTTATGTATTCAAAGAATTTGATGAGAGCTTCTGTAAAATTATAAGAGAATTTATATATATTTTGTAATCTATAAAAATACACTTTATTCAATCAATGTCATAAAATAAGTTGCGGCTATGCTTGCTCTTCTGGTTTTGCCATTACTTTGGGCTTTAGTAAACCAGGCAATACAGAAAAGTTTCAAGTTTATTCAATTTAGCGAAGAAGGCAAACAAAATAATTATTGTTTCATGTACATGTTTACAATTTCTGCAAAATGTCACCACAATAAAATTATGCTCATAAAGTAACTAAAACTTACCAGGTACATTACTCGACTTGATGCTGGTCCTCACGTTTTTCATAAATGTCTCCTTCATGGACTGCACAGTCTTTGGCTGCTTCAGAGACTTCTCCCACGGCAGCTCGCCAATCAACCACTGCAGCATGTTATAACCTAAGATCTCCAGATCACCGCGCATTGTGGGATCTACAACGAAATAAATTAAATGAGAGATAGTGATGATTTGAAAGGGCCTGGGCGATGAGGAGCATGGCTTAGTTCCTTCCGCCCCTGAATAAGACTTTTTGGCACAAGCCAATCATGTTGTTATTCCACCAGTATCCTATGTTTTAACGCTTGCTAAAACTTTGATGGCTCAAACATATCTAAGTTCTACCGAAACAACGACTATGATAAAAGGACCTAAATCTAATATATTTTTAGAACATGATACAATAATAAAAAATACCTCCCAAATGTGCATCCCTGCTGGTATACTCAATGGTTCCATTATGTGCACTCTTGGGATCAGGAGTGAAGGGTTGATCCTCCTTCAGTCGGGTGGCTAGGCCAAAGTCCACCAGATACACCTGGTTCTTGGCCTTCTTCAGACCAAGCAGCATGTTGGCACCCTTGAGATCTGCATGGACGTAGCCACGACTGTGGATGTACTCTAGTACGTCTAACTGAAAGAAAGAAGAAAAATAATGCCATTGATGCTTCTTCTTCTTCTTTATCGTGTGGTTAGTTCGTAACCTGGTGTCAGAGTTTTTATGCCACCCATGGGCCTCTGACTTGGCTTTACATGCCGTCAAGAAATATCTCTCAGGCATGCTGGTTTCCTCACGATGTTTTCCTTCACCGAAAAGCAAGTGATAATTATACTATACGCACATGAATCCGAAAAATCAGAGGTGCTGATAAGGCACAAACACATACGTGTTGCTAAGTAGATTTCAGAGGTGAAATAAAAAAAGTTTATAATTTAAATTCATTCTGTTTTTTTGTTGCTAACCGAGTTCAATGTCTATATTCAAGGGCAAAGATTTCAATACAACATACAAATAGCACATTTCAAGTGATACTCATTAGCAAGTTTGAGTGCCTTATCTCTACAAATTGAAAAGTACTAGGTTTTCGAAATATTTCAGTGTGGCAGGAAGGAAGATTGTGGTACTAGAGCAAACCGATGTAATTTGTTTGCTATCAAATGCATTGCCATTTAGCATTATCAGATTAAAACATTTCCACTGTTGGGACATCGGCCTCCTCTTTGTAAGAAGTGGATAGCATTCCACAATGTGGGCTCGATGTGGGTTGGTTTGTCTACCTAAAAAGGTTTGTATGAAAGTATGTTCAGTCTTTACCATTTGTGAACCTAATTGGAAGACAGTGGCTGGCTGGAAAGTCTTTCCCACTTCCGTGAAGAGGGACCACACATCTTTCCCAAAGCGCTCCATAACTAAGTATCTGTAGGTAACTCCATTGGACTCGTGAGTCCCCTTGCCGAAGTATGTTGGCATGCCCAGGCTCGATAACTTTTTGCTTTGCATGAACTTCGCAACTGAAATGAACAAGGAAAAATAATTTACTGCAGAAAGATAATGTACCCTAGATTTAGTTAAAGTAGGTATTATATTTTATATTATCATGAAGCATTGTTAAATTTGATTGATTCTTGCCAAACTATATTTCCCAATATTTTTAAGTCTTCTTACATGGCTCACTTTAAATCGCACAATGCTGTTTATGCAGTTGTAACTTAATGTTCAAGCACATCAATGTGACTGACAGCAATGATACATTTTTTTTTTAAACTTCATAATAAATTGATAGGCAGCTATAGCTTAGATATAAAGCATTAAATCTACATTAAATGTAACTCTATTTGTAGACAAGTAGTTGATCATCTCAAATCTAAACTTCACAAGTCTAAAAATTGATGTATAAAATACACAAACATAAAAGAAGCATTATGTGGGCTTGGTTTTGATAAAAAATATCCAGCGATCCAGTAGTGGTAAACAAACAAAGTAATATAATTTATGGACTACAAATACTGAAGAAACTGAAACCAAATTCATTTGTTTAAGTAACAGTGCACAGTACTGTTGAAACAAGTGTTCTTGTAACAAGAGTTATGGTAACAGAATATTGACTTTATCAGTTTACAAATACACATAATGGGGTCATCAGATTGTGTCCTCAAGCAGTTGTGTGATTACATAGCATATTTTAGCGAGTAAGATTTTACACTTCAATATCTCCCGCAGCGTATCTTTGAAGATTTAGCTAGATCTTTTAAAATTCCTATGCCACCAATGCTGGTGCCGACGTTCCTGATAGTTTCATAGAAACAAGTATCGAGCATTATCATGATTTTGCATGTATTTCAATGATGATGGTGGGTTTCAAATGATGGTACATGCAGTGCATGTACCATCATTATCTGCCTTGCCTTCTTTCAACTATCTTGGTGTCTGTTTCCACCTTAACCTAATGCAGCTGAATACCAGCATTTTACATGGCACAACTGAAAATTTGCATGGATTGGTGATTGCTCAGAATGAAAGAGCTCAATATTGCCATTACTAATGAAACTTTTTATCAGAATGATGTACTGAATATGTGGTGATCATTTGTGCTTCATTGTTCCTTCCGCCCTGCATGTATTCTTGTCATTTAATCAATCAATACTTTCCTTCTTTGATCCTAAAGAACAGCCATAATGCACAACAGCTATGAATAATAACTTGTCTACATTAAATAATACTGATAAATAGAAACTTCCTAGGTACACAACTTGTAACATTGATTTATTTCACACTTGTGACTCAAGGAAAATATATTTGGGCGTATATGGTAATTTCGTGGAATACTTACTATCATCCTTGTTGGCATTCCTGAGATAGAAATTAACTTCCACAAAAAGTGGCCCATTCTCATGTGGCTCCTGTTGGATAAAACATTAATATATTAATTTTGCTTATTAAGCATTATGAGGTCTTTGAATTATTATATTTGGGTATACTAACGATTTTGATGGCATAAGGGTAATCAGACCCTTTGGTCTTTAAGGTGTGGTCACAGGCTGAATATATTTCTCCGAAGCCTCCGACACCGATAGACGGTCCTATCCGCCATTCCTTCTTGAAGATAGTGTCTTTTATAACTTCTCCAATAGGAATATGAGCTGGCATCTTATAACCAGCGGCTTTTCTTTTAGGCGCTGCCTTTTTTACTCGCCCAGCCATGTTTATTTATTTTTATTTAGCACAATTAACAAAACAGCATCGAAGGCCACTAAAAACGAATTAAATTGCAATTGAAATTCTATCGAAATATCTAAACAAATATAAATCAACAATTGAAAACGACGCTACCGTTGTGTGTGAAGTGAATGTGACTTTGACAGTTGATCACTGATGGTAAATTCTGCTTCGCCCGCCATTTTTTTATAGACTTTACTTTATGGTTAAATGTTCCAGATCAGAGGAAATGTATTAAAAAGCAATAAAAAGAGACAACCCATTATCCTGGTGGCGAGTGAGAAAGAGACGTCTATATCAATCGTCATCAGTAGTGGTGGGCGTGCTTTTTAGTCGGTTTTTTATGTTTTCGGTTATTTCCACGGAGGTCATTCACTTGAGGTCGTAAGGTTTTTACAATATGGCACAAACAAAAAAAATATCACGTACCCCTCTTCATCATTCTCCTGCCCTTATCCCAATTTATTTGGGGTCGGCGCAGCATGTCTTCTTCTTCCATACTTTTCTATTACTCGTCATCTCAGCAGTCGCCTTCTTTCTAGCCATAATATATCATCCTTCACACAGTCCATCCATCGTTTCTTTGGTCTTCCTCTACTCTTATAGCCATCTACATTCATACTCAACATTTTCCCGATTATTATACAATTTTTCAGTCACCGGCACCACTTTCAGACATAGTCTGTTCTCATTCCTTATTTTATCTGTTCACGTTACACCAAACATCCCCCTTAGCATTCTCATCTCAGCCACATGAAAATTCCTTTTCATTCATTTTTGGCCCAACATTCTGATCTATACAAGACAGCAGTCTAACCATGGTTTTATAAGTCTTCCATTTGAGTTTAGTCCTGCACGGGGTTGCGACAGTCGCTCTCTCCATGTCGCTATGAGATGGTGCCGGAGGTCTGTCCGCTGAGCGGCGATTTGTTGCGGGAGAGAAGTTTCCCCTCGATGTAGTGCCTCCACGCGCCATTCGTGCAGGCGCGCGAGGTCTATCGCCTCCAGATCTCATGGCGGCAACCCGGCGGCTCGCCGGAGATCGTGTGGCAACCCCGCACTAGCCTTACGGCTACCAGCTTTTGGGGCGCGTTCAGGTAGTGGGTGGCTCGCCGCCTCAAGGAAACTTCTACTCTTCCTACCGTCAGTAGGGATCCCGATGGTGGTACATTCCGAGGCCCATGAAAGCACATGGCCTCGGATTTGTGCAATGCCACCTCGAGACCCAATTGCCAGATCCTCTCCACGACTATTGCAACCCCGCGTGTCATGACTTCGGTCGCCGCCTCGTGCGACCTCCCTTGTGCCAGCACGAGCTTGTCGTCAGCTTAGCAAACTACGCTGACGCCGTTAGTGAGGTCGGCGCGCAGATGTTCCACAGGAGCGACCCAAAAAATGATCCCTGTGGAACACCGCACGACATCTCTCGTCAGTTCCACTCTCCGCTGCGACCAGGGTAGGCGACGGATTTTCTCGGTCTTATGTCGACTATCGCTAGTAAATATTTGAATGTCTTTGGGAAACTATGACGAACTATGCCGTTGTTTAGGCACCGTTTACTTGAACGCTTTAAGTGGTTGGTTCTTTTTACAGTCTTACAGCATTTATTGCTTCCTCTATGCCCTAGGTATAGCAAAAGTTAATATTACTCATGAATACTTCTACTACTGTATGGATCTTAATGAATTTAAAAATCAGTGGTAATACTGAGGAATTATATTGGTACTATTTATGTAGTCTAGGGTTAGGTACTCTGTAAAATGTGCGCAATACGTGCGCAATACGTGCGCAATATAATGCGCAGCAATGGAGGTCACGCTCGCTCATGCAACCTCAGGAGTCAGGACACTGCATGAGCGAGCGTGACCCACCGCCGCCCGTTCGATGACTACCGCGCCCAGGATGGATGTAAAATAGCAAAATATGTTTAGTCGTCCTTGTGATGTGCACCATTGGTGTAATTGGTATGACATGTGTGGCGTTCCACTGAGAGGATAAACGAATAAATAAATAAAAATCATAATATTATTCAAACAGGGAAAAATAACGAATCAAACATTATAAAAATATAACTTTATTGATAATAATTTCTATAATATAAAATCAACGCGTATTACTATGTTAACATTTTTTTACAACATTTTCACTAGCCTTACAAAATAAGTGTTATATTTTATAAAACTATTATTAAATTATACATCATTTTTATTTACACTTATATATAAAACTATCAAGAGAAATAACGATTAAAATAATTTAACTCGGCTTTAAAGAATCACAAATAAATAATAAATTATAGTGATAAACGTAATATGGGCACAACAAATGAAAAACTGTTAAAAATGGTTATAAAATAAATCCTGGTGGGTTGTATAAAAATAATTAGCTGTTTTTCGTAGGTATCAGTCTGATTGAAGTTAAACCTGAAAGAAGAAAGAAAAATTATTTTAGGTTTAACCGTCTTTTTTAGGTTTTCGATAATAATTTTTATGATAGCTGCCAAAGTAAGACGTATTCTCTGAAAAAAACAAGTTGCGCTGGCGGCGAAGTGCGTTTGTGCACTACAAGGAATTTTACTGTCCGCCAGTCCGATTTTTTATCCGTCCGATGTGGCATGAAACAAACGGAAATTGGCTTGTGCACTTGTACGTCTTTACTCGGATCGTTGCGGCGCAGTTTAGGGTAGCTCTCTTTGAAACTACACGCCACGTACGCCTAATTACGCTTGGAACGATGAGTTTCTTGGGAGTTGCTTGCTTTATAATATTTTACGTGCGAAGACGTAGAAGACAAAAATAATTTTGGGTTCATCCCCTTATAAGTGAAAGGTACCTGACAGGGTAATTTTTCATAAACCACAATAAATTGAGGCAGGAACAAAGAATTCATTTTAACTACTATCGAATCATCGAATGCCTACAGCTACTTATGTTTTTTTTAAAACGGCCCGGAATGGCGAAAAGTAAAATTTCGGACGGTAAAATTACGTATAGTACACAAACTAGTATAATATACATTTATGTCGTGCCTTATCGGACCGTAAAAAATCGGACTGCCGGAGAGTAAAATTCCTTGTAGTGCACGAACGCCCTACGGAATAGACAACATTACGGTTCCCAAGATGACACTGTCTCTTTGACAAATAGACAGGTCTTTAGTAATGTGGTACCATAGATATGTTGGTACAAGTATTGTACTCTTTGGTAATGGGGCCTCGTATACGACCTTTGGTTGCCCCTACTACAATACCAAGTTTAAAACTCACATTCTTCTTCTTTGTCGTGTCGATGATTAAAACAAATCATCATCTTCATCATCGCCGTAAGCCGACATGGAATACCAGTCTCTCGCCACATCTTCGTAAATAACCCTCTTGACCTCTTCATCATACTGGGGATGCAGTATCCTAGGGGAGCGGGCCCTGAACTCCAGAGGTACGTCGTAGCACTTGCAGACGCAGCAGGAAGGGAACTTGAACCACTCGGCGAAGATGCCGCGGCATTCGTTGCGAGGGTCGTAAGCTAGCAAGCGGTGGAGACGGAATTGCTGTTCACATCTGAAAGTAGGGAAAATATAGGTTCTAGAGGGTTGGTGATTTAATATTTTACAATATGGCAAACATTTTTCTATCATTAGTGAGACCGAGTAAGTACTTTACGCATGACTTATAACAATATTTGATTGAAAAGAGTGTCCATGGAGTTTCTTGCCCACTCTTCTCCATAGAGATCTAAGCCTTGGAATGGGCACTACAATACTTTCTGACATTCAAAAGTGCCTGTAATGGTTTAATTGAAAAATAATAATTGAGTTTTGACTGTCGGCTGGTGTTTTGCTATCGGCGAGCAGATTGAATTTCTAGCAGTATAGTTCTAGCCCACGTAGATTTCTTGATGCACTTACTTAATCGAGGGTCTGTAACTTAATACGTTGGAACCAAAAAAAACCAACCCGACGATGGTTTTTTTCATATCACAAAGTTAAAAAAAAATGTTTTCAGTACCTGCATCCCTCCCGGCAGTACATCTGCTTGCGCTCATGCACGCAGGTCTCCAGGTGTATGTACTGCTCGTACGGATACATGTTGAGAAGGGCCAGCTGTTCCCCTCGTGTGCTGTTTGCCCAGAATGGCGCTGCTATCTGCTCCTTGGACTCGCAGGCATTACTGGAAAGATAAGAAATTAAATCGTATAAGCCCTTGATGGTCTCAAATCTTTCTTTTGGCAATAAAAATGGTTTTTGAATAGATAGCAAATCAATAACTATTTTTATTCTTAGGTTAACTTTTAAAAACAAGAGTTCATAAAGAAATACTGAAACAAAACTTACGCTCCTCGTAACTTGATGACCGAAGGCCTCATCGTCTCCTGATGCTGCATCGGCTTAGGATGGAACTCCTCTTTCTTATCCGACACTTTCGTATCTATCCGATCCGTTATCTTGACCTTCTCGTGCTCCGAGAACAGGAGCGTCGGCGGTAGCGTCGAGGTGTCAACGTTCATCGGCCGCCACGCGTCCTTCCCGGCTTCAGTCGTCGAGTCATACCCGTCAGTTGTAGTCTCTGTATTAGTAATACTTTCTGTAGTAGTCGCATTTTGTTCCGTACTATTCTTTGACTCACTAACCGCGTCAACCTTAGTATTACCGGAAAACTTTGGGTATATGCTATTAGTTTCAATACTTTGTTTTATAACAGCCTCTAAAGTAATAACATCAGGGTCTAAGTTATTTATTTCTATATTCGCTATACTTTCAAGTTTTGTTTTATATGATATACCTTTTTCATTTACCGTTTCGTTGCTCATCTCAGTTTTGGTGCCGTTGTCCGTGTTGCTCACTTTTGTTTGATTTGTTTCGAGTGGTTTCACTTTGAGCGTGTCACTGTCTAGTTTTTTGTTTTTCTCGCTGTTGATTGGTCTGAAATGTGGTTTATCTCTCATGGCACGTCCTTGATTCATTTTGGTGTACATCATCTTGGTTTTGATGATGTCTTCTGCAAAGTCTTCTGACTTTCCGTCGAAGTCTTCATCATCTTCATCCTCTATGTAGTTTTCCAGTTCAGCTTTTATGATTGATATTTGTCGTTCTTCTCCGTACATTCTCCTCATCAAACCCTGAAATTATTTGTATTCTGATTAGTTACTTGTAGTTGTAGGAAGGTCGAAAACAATCTGGCATCAGACTTATAATTTTGAATAAAAATTTACCTGATTCTCCCTTACGAATCTCCTGATGGCAGGCCAGGGGTAGTTCTTCCCCGGCGTGGTGCAGTAGTTGTGCTTGGAGAGGTCACAGGGTGCGTCAGGTAACGCCCGGCCCCGACTGGACCTGTTGGGCCGCGCACACGCCGACGCGTAGTCGAACCCCGCGCACTGCCCTACTGTCCATGTCACCTGGAATTGTGAGGATGGAAGAGTTAATAGATAGATTTAAGATACTCTAGAGGCAATCGGAAGAAATGTTACAGAAAAATGTTCTCATGGCTCAGTGATAATATCTTAAAGTTTAATGTCTCATCTGCCAAGTTTGAAGCGTTATTTAACTTATACTGACAGTACCCAGTTGACTCTTACAAGTAGATTATAATTTTGTTTAACCGTTAATTCGACAATAGGAATCATACTGGACATCGACTTAAAAAAAATCTTCAGCATTTTTTTTTAACAATGTAAGAGTTTTTTTATATCAAGTAGTTTGGTTATATCCTAATAAAAAATAACTGTCAAGAAGCACGTTCGTGCTCTCGGCCAGTCAGTCGTTGCCGCAATGTCAGGAAGGATGAGGGCGCCGGACCGCTCTCGGTAAGTCTCGATTTATCTGGTTTATTTGTTTTAAAATAGAAAATGACTAGAATGTATCTACAAGGTGTAAACGGACCCTTCACAAAACCGTCAACCAATCATTCTGTACATCAAACTGTAACCCTATGCAAAAATTATTGCTGGGAAACGACTTTTATTTTTGGATCATAATGGTGAAAATTCCCGTTTTACGGTAAAACACAATGTAATGCACTCAAAAAGATTGTGGTAGTGGATGCATTGAATAGTACGGGGGTCTTGGACGTATTTAAAGTAAATTTACAACATGAAAACTTGTATTAAAAAAAAACTTGTGAAAAAGTTGGAACTTTGACCCCCAATATCTCCGTAACTAGAAGGTTCCCAGGTATGGTCTAGAACAAAAAAATTATCGCTATGACGGGGAAAACAAGTGCATTTCGGCTTCGTTTCGTTGTTACACTCTTTATACAAATATATAATTTTCAGGTATTCTTTGTAAAAGTGGCTTGTCCAGAATATTTCCCATTGCCAGGTTCTTATGGTTTAGAGATGTCCAGTAGACTGCGTACAGTATATTTCATGCACTCATTGCTGTTTGGTGTGAGCGGATACCGAAACAATTTATTTTCAATTAAAACTACCACAAAAACAAAGGGGGATGAAAGAGATCAGTCAAGAGTCAAAGGGCTGGCGGACCCTCCCTTGACCTCAACAGTATCTTTGACATACGGTCTACGTTTAGGCAATATATTTTGATCTTCCAATGCGAATGCGTCGCCCTGACAGTAGCTCCAGCAGCCGTTAGGCCATTAGGAGTACGGCACTAAGACTAAGTAGACGTACATAGATTCGTCAGAGATCAAAAGAACTACATGACAGGTCCATGTCATCCTGGAACGCGAAGCCCTCTTGCCTTCCCAACATTCCCTACACGAAAAAATAGTCGGGACAAAGAGGTCTCTCCGTGAAGTTGAGGCCCTAGGTATTTTTTTCTGGATCTAGGCTGGCTTTGTAAGCCAAGAATTATCACGCATTATACATTCATAAAAAAAAACTCAGCCCTTAATTCGGCAATGTCCACTACACTGTACTTCGATATTTTCCGTTACTTTCTTCAGAGAATTTGGCAATGTCCAGTATATGGGACATGCAATTTCTAAAAATCTAGACATATTAGATTTTTTTTTTTAAATTCCTGGTTATAGGAACATCTAACGATACAAAAAATATACACAGAATTCAATGCTGCAATAACTTTTCCTCTTGCCAGATTAAGAGTGTTACCCTATTCGTCGTAAGTATAGTTAAATGTCTTTGGATTTAACAAATGAAAGACAATTCGGTAGAGATACACAAACAGTACATTCAAGAGGGTTTTTGACTGCACCAGTATAGTGTTTCTTAATTGACCCATTTATCATAATGGGAACAACGTAGTTCTCAGCATCTCGCGTAAAACCTATAAAATATATAACCTCGTATATTTGAGGAGTGTTTAGATAGAGGTGTCAGTTTCGTCGTATCGTATGTATGTAGGTGACGCACCTGTTCCGAGCCGTGAATGAAAGTTACGCCCACAGCCGCCATTAGCATTGTAAATGGTATTGTTTCAATTTATTTCTTTCCCCGGTTATTATTGATTTGTGACTATTATTAAATGGAACCAAAACACAAGGAGTATATTAGGATCGTTGCAGGTGGCCCGCTGAACTTGGTAGTTGCTGCCTAACATAGTGGCTTCCTATTTGAGCGAATTTATAATTTGTCTTGAGTTTCTAAATCTAATAAATTTGAAGTTTTTAGATGTTGCGTTGTGCTTTGTTGCCTTCGATAGTAGAGTATTTTATTTTGTTTTAATTTGCTGTTGTGGACTTTGATGTCACCGTTGGATAATTCGTATAGGTGTATTATTCACGAGAATACGCTAATAATGTCCTAAAAGAGGCACAAATGATTAGTGAGGAAACTTGGTTGATAGTTGAAGGAATTATTTTCTAGAAGTCTGAGTTACTTTATAAATATTAATGACCAAAGATGCAACCCTGTGGGACTCTCTTATGGATTACAACGTCAGGGTTTATTATACTTAATTAGATAGAAAATAAGACCTACTGGCCTCTCATTCATTAAATAACGGCCTGAGCTATCATATCCTCAGGCAGCGGGTTAATTAAAATTTTAATGATGATGAAAATCTTTTGTCGAATAGGTATAACAAATTATAAGAAAATAGGCAGAAACGTCGTTGATTGGTGCTACTAGGCAAAGGGTTAATAACCTCATACTATTTTACTATTACGATCTTCACTCCGTACCATTGGCTACGTACGCCGTACGCGTATCTACGTTAATACCTATTAAACTCTTTATAGCGTAGTAAATAAATATAATTGCAAAACTTTATTGGTGCTGTGGTGTCTAGTGTCGGCATGTGAATTACAAGATACGTAGTTGCTGAGGTAAAAGATACCTATGGGTTGGCTGAAGAGCGTTAAGATACGATGAATAGATATCAAATTCAAGGATAATTCTAGCAGGTACCTACCCACCTACAAAAGACTTGCCTCGACTGAATTGGTGGAGTATAGTACGGCCTGGACTGGGGGTGATAATAAGCGTCTAATCATTAAAGGTAGTCACATCAGTGCTGTTAGTCAGAACTCGTTCGATGACACCCAAGATAAAAATCAGATACGCCATTAAAAGGTGCTATAACAAGAGAAATAAACCAAAAAGCACGTAAGACATCAACGCGCAACCACTTTGACAGTCGAGAGAGTATCGGAGAGAGCGACAAACAATCGTGACCTGCCGCACTTGAGCGCGAATTGAGCCGTTCTTTTTTGTTTGCATACAGCAATACCATTTTATAAGTGCACCTTTTTGTGATCCGTCAACTACAACCACTACTTATGCTGTCAAACGGATGTGGAGCGGAGCCGCGGGCGATCGCACGTCTTTAATGAGATCCTAGCCGTTTTCACTTTTGCGCACCGAACTTTCTACTCTCTTTGGCAAACACACGTAGACACTCTGTTAGGGGTGCAGTTGCGCAAGAAGGATTATCAACAGCTTCGGATATGGATGGGTGAGTAATACCAGAGGTGCTAAAAGAGAAAGTCCGTGAGGCCATTGATAGGGTTACCAAATGGTTGTTAAAGACTTGCGAATATGGAAGGATTGTAATGCAATAGTTTAGAAGTACGCACACGTTACACGCATTATAGGGTTAGGTGTTTTTTTGGGCTATATGAAATTTACTGACTTGAAAACTTGACATAATTAGATAACGCGATTTTGAAGCAGGCAATAGAAATTATCACCATGTTTATCTATTTGGTCTTCATTTTCAACTGCATTTGTTGCATTGCCGGAATCACTTCATGTTATCATCCTCATTCAGTCCAGGCCTCCCATCTCATCAATCACAACATCCCTTATCCGTATGCATGAACCATTAAAATTCTGACACAGCCTAATGTAACTTGTTAACCTCGTTTGTGCCCGAAATGAAGATGTTTATGACAATGATCTTGCCCAAAAATCGCTACGTGTAGGCACGGCGATACCGTTAGCAAAACAAAGTGCGGTAGGGTAAGCGCGGGTTTCATATCAAATTGACCTTGTATTGTTTTGGTAACATAAATGTTTCTTTTATTTATATGGATATTCTTTTTTAAAAGGCTCCTTCCTTTATAATTTTTTTTCTTGTGTTCTTGTTCTTTTATATGAGAAATAATAAATAGCAAAAGATGACAGATGAGTAAAGACATTATAGTAAAGATGGTTCGTAGAACTGAAGCCGAAGAGTAATGTTCTGTACATTACTCTAAAGTTATTCCGACATTGGGCATTATCTTCCTCGTGACCCAATTAATTTCCAAAGGTTATTGGATTATGACAAATGCTACAATATTTGGTTTGAATACCGTAACAGCGAACACGTTGTGACAGGTTACCAGCCCATCGTCTATAAACCGAACCAGTTTTGTTTATATCTTGTTTATTTTATGAGCTGCCGCCTGCCGCGTGGTTTCGCGATCGTAAATCTGTCAGATGTGGTGATTGTGGCAGTAATCCATCAGAATTTCCCTTTGGAGGCCTTGCGTTGTTGTCAATGTTTTGTATTTTGATAAATTCATGATCTGCATCGCATTATAATGCAATTTGAAATTGGATTAACATTTTTTTGGTTGAGCTCCTGCTTTATTTACCTTATTAAAGATCGTCTGCTTATTCGGGTCGATGATTCTTTTATTCGTGTTAGATGAGCTTCGATAAGAACTAATATGGGGTTATTAAAGTAGGAGGTATCAAGCATTTTAGTCAGTCTCTTTCGGCATTAATATTATAAAGTCCTTTAAAATGCTTCAACTATCAAATCTCCACTAAAATTCAAAGTTGGATTCAATAAAAGATTGATCTATTATTTTCGTAGCCATATCTTATTTATGTTGACAGATAATAACGTTTCAAAGTATCCCTATTGCTAAGTAATATTCCCACTGAAACATCGTACTCCGCTTTCGCAAGGCAATGAGTTCCAACAACAACCTGAGCGTCTGTTGTCGATTTATAAGCTATTGGCTTTCAGCCAGCACGTAAACTATACGTGACCCATCCTGAGAAAGATTCATCGCGTGAAACAGTTCCATTCACATTTACATAAACGTGACCATTTCCTCACAGCACTAGGGACAAAGGAAACTAGATCTGTGCAAATGTTAGGCTGACTGTGATTATGGACCTGCTTGTTTACTGTCCAGTCTTGTGTCTTGACTAGAACGGATATTGCCTCATTTTCAAAAGGGTTATCAAGAAAAAGAGTTTCGTTACAACTACCCTCATCTTTTAGGTTGTAAACCTCTTTTCCTAATTCATAAAATCTAACCTTACCTACAAATTATTCTTTGTCAGTATCATCATCTTACATGAGCTCACTGTATCCAGCCACTCATCCAGCTGAATGAGTGAGAGTTTTGTTATCAAAACTAATCTAATGTTCTCCTTATTTTAAGGCAGCAAGCTAAAAACATCTTGTCAGTACGGTTAGCAAAAAAGTTTTAACAAATTAATATAATTTCGAGAGTCATAACTAAGTATGTGAGGTGTTAGATATTATCAGTCCGTCGCATGGCGATGGCGGGCAGACAGGCATGCCAGTGAAAGTGACTGATTGTATTTGGGAGCAGGTTATGTGACGCCATCAGTGCGTGGCCATTTGTTATCTGATCGAGTGAATTGTGACGTCAAGTGTATTAAATATATTCTTTGATTTGATAAGTCGTACCATCGACAGGAAAGACGGAGAAGATGATGAATAGATTCTTGCATGGCTTAATACTGTTAAATAGAAGGAGACACAGAAACCATATAATTGTATTTGTAGCCAAATGTTTTGGATTTCGTTTGGTCTAAGTCTGACAGAAAGCGTCTGGTGCCATTAAAATAACAAATATGTCACTAATTAATTGTTAAAATTGGAATATATCTAGATTACATTAATCTCAGGGAAATGAATCACTAGTTGGATTTTCACCATATCATTTCTCTAACTTATTACGGACTAACTCGCTGGTCGAGTGATCGCAAGCGCGACTCCCTAGCGTGAAGAAGGTCCTGGGTTTGATTCCCGGGTCGGGCAAAGTGTTATTGCTTCCATCAGGAATTTTCTCAGTAGCAGCCACGGAGTCTGGATTTGTGCCCGGTTGATGGCAATAGGCTCGCCCCCTATTACATGGGACTTAAACATAACTGACGAAATGTGGGTTTAGGCGTGTTATTTAACTTATTGTTTGCTCGATTAAACAGAAAACAAATCAGGGATCACAAGGCAGATCAGAACTCAACTCAGATCAGGTCATATCTCAACTGGCCTCAAGACGATATCAGACAATCTTCAAAACAACAAACAACCTCACAGTATGCAAAACCATTCAACGACAGAACGGGGTTATTACCCAACATATGTCGGTGAAATCAGCCTAGTCAAACTTTCCCCATACATGTGACTTGTGGCCCAGCTGACGTAAATCACGATTTTCTCGGCGCAGGCGCAGGTTATGCCAGTTATGTCATTGTAAACAATGTTTAGAGCTGTGCTAATGTGAACTTGACATTGGACGGCATTTCGGCAATTTTCGGAATGTCCTCGCTATGCCGTTAGGTTGTGATTATGCGCATGCGGGTTAGATAGTAGCTGTGTGCCTTTAAACTGAATAGCGTTTAAAAACGAATTAAGCAGTTTCTGTGTTAAATGGTTTTTAGAATTGTCTTTGACTTTTTGTCCAATCTCACGTTTTTCAAAACGTATTTTAAGCTAAAAAAAGAGTGAATAATAGCGTGACAGTTGACGTGGTTGACAGGGGAGAATGGAAGAAAAGAACACGGGACAGGGGCAGAAAGATGACGATGATTGTTTCAAGTAAAGAAGGGATGATAACGGATCTACTGTCCGAATTGATCACCACAAATGATAAGTTTAGCGATGATGTTGGACAAACAGTTCAAAATTACTCGCCTGTTGCCTTTGAACATGATGACAGTTAATTTCCTACAGTCGAACCACACTTTCCTCTTGCAAACGACGCGAGATAATTCGACACTGTTATGCTCAATACACATATGTTCGACGTTTCTGACCAAACCAATAACCTAATAAATGGTGTGCCACTGTACTGAATGATATTACTGAGAAACAATCAAAGTTATTTGCATTGCAATGGCGCCGCTGTTTTTATAGTCACAGTAGGCACTACTTGAATTTTAAAAGTACGAAATCGTCAGGCCTCGTTTCGACTGTAAGATTTATTAATTTAACGTCTTGAATTTATGTTTACTGTAGCGGACAACGATGGCAACGAGAGACAAGACGACGAATTAAGACAATAATTGTAATAGTTGAATTACACATTGTTTTGACTGCTGTTGTAATGTGAATTTCATGTGTCGAAACATCATTAATGTCATCAGACATTAATAATTTGATTGGATACTAAAATTATGCTTTAAGAGTGTAACGATATCTATTTAGTCTAGTAATTGTTATTCATCCCCTCTTGACGAAAGTACCAAGGTCTGGAGTTGAGTAAGTTAAAAACTTGTTCCATCATGGTCAGGAATTATAGACACGTTAGCTGTCATACTTAAAGCTTTATTGAAGTTAAGCTTAATCGAGCTTTGTATTGAAGTACGAAACCTGAAGACACTTCACTGTCTCTTGATAAAACTATGTTCCTATTTTAAACAACCTCTTTGCACACTCACAGAAGGCTATATATAACATGTAAGTAGAGAAGCTATCTACAATATCTTAAGATTCAAGTTAAACAGTCGGCGTCGTGTAAACTAGGAAAGTAGAATAGATCCATCAAATGTACAAGCACGTCAGACATTCAAAGAAGATACGTTTACACTTGTAGTTTATGATGATTACGGCGTCGAAGAATTCATATTAGATTCTACAATTTATTACAAAAATTCTTCGCGAAATATAAACTCTATGCTCCACATAATAGGTAATTCGTATTAACTTTAATAATTTCACACAAATATGTAATCTTTTGCCAATTATCAGTTAACATGATCGTTATACAGATACCGGAGTCTGTTCCACGGCAACTCATTATGAGATTTGCTGTTTGGAACAAGTTGAGTGTGGTGCTATGGTTGTCGCAAACACTTGAAAATAATGTTTATTGAGAATTTTCGACTGTACAGGAATATAAAAGAAAATGATGAAAACTATCACTTTGAAGATTTTTCTGCCGACACTCCACAGAGAAAATCATATGAATCTCGCGATCACTCATCGATATTTATACAGCGTGGTTCATAAAGTACGGTTAGCAGCCCTATACGGTACGGTTTGTGTGAAAAGCAATTAAAGTGGGTGAGGCACCCGGCCCGCTTCCCACGCGGCGCTGCTCTTGTTGACGGTAGCGCTCGTATCGCTCATACCGCTCGTCCTGGTTCGCTTCAATTTACACTACTTTTTACAACCTTAGACTTGCTGTTTTAGACCATAGTTGCGTTTCTTTTGGCGATATTGACATTGCCAGGATTGCGCTGGTTTACTACCGGCGCAACCTTTGTGCAATTGTCAGTGGTAAATACAAAATGGCTCTGTTAGTTCACAATATGGCCATGCGCCAAAATAACCATAAAGAACAGAATATAGTTCATTATTTTTTTCAAAAGAACAAGCCTTCTTGTCTTTCTTCCTGGTAGAGCGAGAAATTTTGTATTTATTTTGATTTTTATGGAAGAAGACTATAATTCATATTTTAATGGCCCATAAATTATGGCTTCTCTAGAAAGATTGTTATCCAAAACACCGCCGGTTTTGTTTAACATAGTTTTGCATTATATTTGAAGACTGTTTTTGTTTATTTTAACGTGTTTAGATAAAATCATTTATTTGAAGATTAGCTACAGATTTAACGATACCACATGACCTTTCCTTAAAAGGATAGTAATCATAGTAATCCAATTATATTTTAGAAAGAAGAGAAACGACTTGAAGTTATGCTACAGATAGACGATATAGTTTTCTTTTATAAATTTAACGAAAATAAAACATTCGGTCCGAAAGCGTATGAAAAAAGACTTTTAGGAGACCATAAATATATGGAGCAAGGGTTAAGAAATCCAAGATGAAACCTTTGAAGGTTCTCCGTATGACAGACACTACGTCTCCAGTAGTCTCCGCAATGTTTTGTAAGACACCGGTCAAACACATTCAGCTCATCCCACAATGTACCAATAGTTAATTGTTTAACTCATTACCAACCTACTTACGTGTGGGTTACCGGTGGTTTGACTACAATTGTTTGCCTCTGTGGTAGGTTCACTAACCTTAGGTCTTTGGAAACGCTTTAAATATTCCAACTGTCTGTACCTCTAATTATTGTTATTGTGTTTACCTTGTTTTATTTGTTACTGTTGTACGCTTGTTTTGCTGGCTGTACTGTTTTGTTTTGATTGAGAAGAACTATTTCTATACACATTTTCATCTTCAATAATCTAAAGTTCACCTTTTACTTCTACAATTTTATTATTACAGTCGCATCAATTCTATGAAGTTTTTTTTACAGATTTATAAATTAAATTCACTTGATGAGATACTGTTTCATAATGACTTTTCCATGATATCATCAAATGCGATGGTTTACTTTTATATTTTTATTTAGTAACAGTTGTGTCTAGTCTGTAGATGCCCCCGTTTAGAAGAGTCGTACAATTTTTGCGCGCTAAAACACGTTCTATCAATAGATACCGATTGGCATCATCACTTCCAAGATAGCTACAATAGCCAACTGTATTTTGTAATACTTCTGGACCATTCTTAAGAATTATCCGCAGATCTTTAATAAGACCTAAATGAAACAGTCCAGTTCCGAGCCGTCAAACATATACCACCTTAATGTTCTTGAAACTGTAACCCTACATTAATCACACGTACATCCATTTGCAAAGAGAGAGCACCCTCCATTAACACTTTTAACGTAATTAGCACTCACCACAAACAGAAAGGCGATAGCAAACCGCATTTCGCAGCCTAACGAACTTTCACTGCGTGCGCGCTCACAAACATCGTGGAGACGAGCGGCCGCCACCACGGTTGCTCACCGACTAACTTTCCCATCGCCAATCTCAAGGACTGCATCTGTTGCACTTTTCGATGTCAAGCGTGGTCCTTGAAAGGTTGCTGGTGCACTTTTATGGGTTTTATGAGCGATTTCCGAGGAAGCGCCGCCGCCGCCGCCGGAGTAGCGCTGAGCGTGCTCTGAATTATTGACAGTTTAAGAACAACCTGATAATGAGGGAGTAGGCTCTCGGGCTGCAGATTGAGTTCGGCTGATATAAGGGCTGTGTGTACGGGTTTTTGTGGAGTTTAAGTTTATATAGCGGTATAAAAGATGGGTTTATTTTAAAAAGGCGTTTCATGCCGCTATTTTCCCTTCGGCTAATTTTGGAGATGTTTGATTACTCGTAGATATTGAATAGTGTAATTATTCAATATCAAAATGATAATAGCCCTAGATGTGAGACTGTTGTGTTCTGTTTATTTATTTCATGGCTTGTTAGTTTAAGTCACCTCTTTAACCTTTAACACAGTTTTTATTGAGTCAGACATCAATATAGCAGAACTAACGATGCTAAATTAATTCTACACTTTGATGTTATCATTACGTCTCCCATCAAATCGATCAATATCCTAACGAATATCTTACTCACCTATCAATCAATATCTAAACTCATATAAAACTGCGTTGCATTAAAGAATTCGCAACGACCAATCATCAATCATTATAATTTCTGTTATTTCACGGTATTAGATACACAAGAGCATCGCGTTACATTGCAAATTCACACGATATAAAAATTAGGTTTCGTTTGCTGCCGAGAAAGAGTGTGTGCTATGAGTGGGTCAGTCGAGTAATCGTTTGCCAGCCACTGTCTGTTGCCTCTCTCTTTCTTGCAAGTAAAACGTCTATAAGAGTGACAAGGATGTGTTGTGAGCGCGTGCGCCGCACCGTTATCCCGCGACGATATCTTGAATGAAGATGGTGTTTTCTCCCGCGCCAAAACAAAGGCGCCCAAGTCTTGCCTTTAAAAACGAAAGGTGCACTAATTGAGTTAATTGAATGCATTTCATTTATGTCGAGCTCGCTCATTATGCTGCGGGTGGCCATTTTAATTGTGTACTTAATTGTTGTTCTGACTTTTTTGCTGGCTGTACAGTTTGTTGTAATTCGGCGTTCGGTTTTTTAGTAAAACGTGTCTAAAACGGTATTCGTACGTAGTGCGGTGCCGCCTGAATATTGTGTGGCTAATGAATAAAACGATCGTGTACCACACATTTGGATGGTAATTAATTTTAACAATTCTTTACTGAAGACCGAAGGTTGGGGTTGAAAGCTTCCATCAGTGTGAAGTGTGAAGCATAAAAGAACTGGTAAAATAAGTAGACAATTGTAACGAGATGTAAACTAGAGGGACATAGGTACGATTAATATTGATGAATACGAACCAGTGAGGAATCAAGGAAGAGTTTCAGCATTGCTAAACATTGGCATTCCATCAATATGTCACTCTCCGATCGCAGTAAATTTTGTAGTTCTGAATGCATTGAATATTAATTTTGCGGTAATACCTGATATGCCACATAAATAACCACTTGTAGATATCAGTTAAACAACGGCTGCTGTCGAGTTACCTCGATTATACGGACATGCCGTGGTCTTCACTGGTAATGTTTCTGCTTCTGGTAGTAAAGTTCTTCGTGCAATTATTGATTGCTTTTCCATTACTCAAACAGCGCCGATCTCGTGTCTTGAGCTTTCTAAAAAACATACTTTATAGACACTCATTTTACATACCCAGACACTATGAAGTCAATGGGAGTGCCACAATTCACACTATCTTTTGAAAAGCTACTATTGATTCCGTCCTACATTTCGGCAATAATTAATTGATTAAACATCAAACACAAATGAGTGTCTAGCGAACGTCTGAATCCTAATGTAAACAGACCTACTTTCCTTCTGTGAGACTTCTATTACCTCAGCGCCACTTGCTTAGAGCAAGTGTGTTTCTGACAGTCATTGTGCGCACTTTCATTCCTTGAGTCTTTTGTTATACTGCAGCTTTTAACACTATCGTCTTCATCATTACCATTCAAGCGAAAGACGTCCTCTGCTGGACTGCTCTCTCATGTATCGCCACAACGATCGCTCCTGTGAAGTCCTGAGCTTCTCGCAACTAACCTGTTCCCGCGACCTTCGCAAGTTCTTCAGTCCACTTTGTGTCTTCCACACTTATCTTTCTTGTACGCGATCGATTCTCTACAACTTTCAACACAATTCATCTTTAATAGTAAATGGGGACAGGTAATGTATTATCTCAGAAATCGTTTAGCATTTAGTGCTTTTATGAATGAGGCTCCAATAGCTTTACATACATTGAAAGCTACTGCTAATAATTTCCGCAAACTTGCAGAGTCCGACAATTTTATTCTCAGTTTCTCACTAATCGATGTAGGCAGAAAATAATGACTAAAGAAAACATTCACGCGAGTGAATGTCTAGCGAATGTCTAAACTCCATTGATACATGTACTTGTGTATTTGACCAACTGTACAGAGACGATCATTCTCATACATTTTAACCTATTTAAGATTGAGTGTGAGCTGAGTAAACGTTGAGAGTAAACGATAGAATTAAGACGTAGTTATGGAGAGGTTACTTAGTCTGAGTTTAGTGTTTAATTTCTGTTTGCAGAAGTGATGTTGTGTGACGAGGAGGCTTTTAATGGTGTTGATGCTGATTTGATAGCCTTTTCCTTGATTATTTGAGTAAATCGCTATTATAAGTAAGTAGTTGCACAAACATTCTACTTAACCTCATATCCTACGTGCCTTGATATGCACACTATAAGAATTGATGATGGCGCCAAACTCGCAGCTAAATTCTGTACCGGTGCATAATAGACTTATTGAAATTGACACGATAAGAAGAAGGACAACCTCATACTCTCTCTATAGTGTCTTCTGCAGAACTTCTGGTAGTGTCAATGGGATTCTTAGTAGATGCTACAGTCATACGAATCTCGGAACTTTTCGCCAACTTGATTCCCGTAAATACATCCATCTCATATGCCTAACACCGATCATTTTAAGCCTTCCTCTAAAGTAGAAAGCTAAAGTGAAACTGTAGGTACTGCAATACATACTCGGACATATAAGTCGTCGATAAATATTAACTTTTATGCACCGCCATTACTGATATTTGACTTTCTCAAGGATATTGCGATACACAACTTTCGCGGCGACTGATAAGAAAGCGTGCGAAATGAGGAAAACTCCAATGAATACTGATGGATGGTGGATGCTGGTTTTTACAACAAGTGGTAAGTCTAGTAGATTTTCTAAGAATACTTTAGTTATATAATTTGGATTTTGAAATCTATGTTTAAAGATAATTCACTGGTTCCGTTATCTGCATTAAAAACTTACACTTTGAGAACTAGACTGTATAGGAGCAAATAACATCAGTCTATTGGTATTTAAGCTGATGTAAGTCACTTTTCAGCCCCGTGTGTGTCAGACCCTTTTTATAAACGTTGATGTGGCGTAATTCCTGCATTGCGCAGGGTACTATACTCAGCCCTATGCTACATTTGATTTTTATAATAACTTGCTTAGCAACTCTAGTTCATACTGCTAAGGATCTATAAAATTTATACTACACATCTTCCTCGATAGCTAAAAGATACAATGCCTTCCAGTTATTATGCACCTGTAGATATCACATAAGCGACTGTTAAAGATGTTATAAAATGTATCGTCATATTTACTTTTACTTTTTGTTTTGAATATCTTTCTCAGTATTCATATTAAGTCGTTTATTTTTATAGAATTAGCTTCAGATTACGAAAGAATGTTATGCAGTTTATATAAGAAATAGAAACTTTTAAATTACTTCTTGGAATTGTATTCTCTGCGCTAATTGTTTTCCTCCTTATATTTACCATAAATGTTAAGAAAGCATAGAATTTAAATTATTCAAATCATCGGTACTCTTCTAATTAATTAAATTAAATAGAAAAGCGTAACGGAAAGTGTTTCGTATTTTAAGTGAGTACAAACTTTTTTATAATAGAGAAATGAATAGGTTTCAAAATCACAATATCTGATTATTCATTAAGCAGCCTAAGCATAACTGGTGCCCTTACCTACGTGTACTTTTTCTTCTAGTTTATAGGATTGTTTTTGAGTTTAGATACTTATGACTGAATTTAAGGTTATTTAATTGGAATTTTCTATTTAGCGTTTGAACTTTAGAAACAAATAGTTTATAATCTTTTTGTTTGATTGGCGTGTGAAGCGATTGAAATGAATAGGATTCTACACCAAACAGGGCATTCAGATTTTTAAAACAAATGTATTAAAATTAAATCACCTATAAAATATTTACATCACTTCTTAACTATAACGTCCCTCAGTTTCTTCCAGAACTCCTCTTCCTTCCTCTGATCCCACGAGTGGTATATCTTCGTCTTTAGTAAGTACTTCAACGTAGTTGTCAGGTACTTGCTCTGTATCTCCCCCATTCTTATCAACACCAGAGGGTCGTACGACGTCCCATCTTCAAGGAATATCCTGTGGTACTCCGCCAGCTGTGTCTCCCAACGACACCACTGTGACTTTGCAAAACTATTGCTTATTATCAAAATAACATACTTGCTCTCGTTAATACTGCTTAACACTGCTTCTGATATAAACGAACCTATTTCAAAGTCTCTCTCGTAAACACATAGTTTCAGAAACGGTGGCTTCGATTCAAGCTGAGTTATCATTTCATGAACAAAATCTCTATCTTCATTGCAATAAGAAACAAACGCGTCGTATTTATACGTCTTCCCTCCATCAGGACTTGGGCGCTTCTTCTGGAAGTTCCTACCTAATGCTACTTTGGCTATGAACATCCAATAGCGTATGTACATTCTAAACTTGTAAACAACAGCTATTATCAATAAGACTAGAGATATGGTGACCAGCGACGGTGCGGTCCACACGAGGAGCATAATGTTTGATATCTTCTCATACATCAAACAATGTAAACTTTTGACGGAAGTTAAATATTCCGACACTCTCCTATCTTCCCACAAGTCGGGACTGCTGCACTGGAACTTCGAGCTGAAGATGTATTGTTTTAAAGCCTTCGTCGCGTTAGCTTGCAGCCAGCGGTACGTGGTAAACATAGAGTTGCAATCACACACGAAAATATTATTCATAAGATCTATGACTATATCACCCTTGCTCGCTTCCAATAAGTATCCGATATCCTGAATCATACTTAGTGAGAAATGTGATATTTTATTGTTCGTCAAGTATAGTCTATTTGGCTTGACACCAGAAGCCAAGAATATTGGTTTCCACCAAGACATTAGCAAATTCTCACTTAAATCCAAAAACTGTAGCTTTTTCAAAGGTTTCAGTATTTCAGCTGTTATGTAATAAAGTTGATTATTTCTAAGTACCAGGTGAGTTAAATTAGGCATCATCTCATAAATGTTGTCGTCCTCATAAAAATTCTTGATTCCACAATTTTCCAAAATAAGAATTTTTAATTCATTCAAACCGTCAAATTGTGCACTTGTTAAGTTTTGGTTAGCTGTTAGAGGGTTATTAGCTAAGTTGAGTATTTCTAATTGTTTGGTAGGTTTAAAACTTCCGGCTCCTATGTGATAGATAGTGCCGTTTTCCATACTTAATATTTTCAGACTTTCTAATCCCGTAAATGTATAATTAAATATTGCTCTTATTCCATTGAAAGATAGATTCAATACTTGCAGGTTTTTACTTTCTGTGAAAGTATTTCTGTCTATTTCATAGTAAACGGGATTGTTTGCATGGCCTCTATTATCCGATAAATCTAAGAGCATCAGTTGATTGGACAAGTGTGTCCCGTGGATCCCTGCCAAGTTGTTGCCACTCAGTAGTAGATATCTTAGGTTCGGAAACACTTCAGGATTAAAAGCTAGAGGTCCAACTAAGATAGTGGAGACTTTTCTTAAATCCATCAATTGTATATTTACCATTTTGGGGAAAGCATCGTCGGTAATAATTTCAAACTGATTCCTTGCTAGAATTAAAGTCTGTATCGTAGAGTTTGCTATTATATTCATAAGTTTCCTGGGTGGTTGTTTCCTGAACCCCATTCCAGATAAATCTAGGTGAAGTAAATTAATATCATTTTCCATCATAGTTGTTAGAAATCTTTCTATTAATGACGAATTTAAATCGTTGTCTCCAATGTGTAGGTTTTTCAAATGCTTCAAAGGTAGAAAGCTATTTGGATGTATATGTTCTAATCTACATAAATTCAGATCGAGTTTTCTTAAAGTAGTGCCCTCCATAGACTTGAAGGCGTCTTCAGGGATTGTTTCTAAAGTATTTTCTGATAAATCTAGTCTTCGCAATGATGGTAATATACTGGGTTTGAAAGACGGTGTTAACTGTAAGACTGATCCAAATCCATTGTTGACTAAAGTCAAGTTGTGAAGGTTCTTGAGTCCTGCAAATGTTGACTCGTGGATTGATTGTAGCAGAGTGTTGTACGATATTGACAGTTGCTCTAAATTCGTTAAGTTGGAGAAGATTCCCGGTTCTAAGTATCGCAGTTGGTGATTTGCTTCTATTTCCAATACTTTCAAGTAGTACAGAAAATCAAGTTCCCCTTTGAGGATTTCAGTGATGACTGTAGTTCTTACTCTTAAAACTTCGCTTCGTACTTTTACCTGCAAATAAATAAATAAAAATCATTATTCTACATTATAAAATATGCCTTATTATAATAACATGAAAAGGAATTTCAATGGTAATCACAACAACTTAGCCCTGACCGACAGCCTCGACGATACTATCTCTATCATCTGACTTAGCCTCTATTTTGTTTGTTTTAGCTTCTACGCCATTATCAATTTCAAAAGGAGAAAGAACGTCTACTACAGCAAACGTTCAGATTCAGCCCTTCTCTAGGTAATATCTTCTTGATGAGAAAAATCTCATTATTTTATTTTTTGCACAATCGTGTACAAAGTTTCATATGTATCTAAAAAGTAAAGACTATCTCCGAAACTGCTTATCATATCACATATATACACTATCAGCTAAGCTAATAGGTATAAAAACAAAATCTCATCGCAGCGTTTCAACTCCTAATTATAACTCATTTTCTAAATAATTGTAGAATTTATCTAAGTACGCCTTAAAATCCTAACAATTTTCACTGTTTACTCACAGTTTCATATCAGTTATGTGTGAGTTTGTTGACATTGTTATGACGATAGTTACGTCTAGGTTGTGTTATGAAACACATACTATGTATATGTGTAGTGACACTGTGTTTGTGTGTGTTCATATAGATAACCATATATTCATTGTTCTACTACGTCTTACAGGATATTGCGACAAGTAAGGTAAATAGAAAGCCTATTGCGTCGCACTTGGGATTAAAGATGGAATGTTGTTAGGTAAGGATGATCTGAAAAAGATTGAGAAACCCGCTTATTGTAACCATGCAACCACGAAAAATGCAATTGAAGTATTATACCTCGCAAGGGGCGATATTGTTTTAACAGGTAAGAGAAGCGATACACAGTTTGCTAATAGCACTTTTGTTGCTTCCATAACTTGGGAGGGCCAAACAGTGATTGGAGTTGGAAATACCATTAGCTGTGATTGTCTTCGATTTACAAATTAGTTTAATCATCACGTTAGCTCTGCGTCTTATAGATATAAATCTAGAATAGAAGACATACATAAAGTGACATTTTGACAACGATAACTATTGAGGAAAAAGTAGAAGTGTATTTGATTGACTTAACCTACTGAAAAGCATAAACTTCTAATAGGATTCGAAGATATACGAAACGCTTGAAAAGCAGTTGTCACTAATGTCGAGGCCCTAATGAGCTCAAAACTACTAACCTTCGGAAACCTCATGCACTCGTAGTTCCCAAAGCATACGATGACTTTCTGATGGTAGGTGGCCCTACAGGTGCAGCCAGACTCCCAGTCCTTCCCGAGCTGGATCGGAAGCTCCTCTGTCTTATCGTCCTTAGGAAAAAGGAAGTTGTTGGTAAACTCTTTGTTCTCATCCATCAGGTTGGTCCTCGCATATTGAGCGTAGCATAGGAGTAGCCAGATGTAGCGAGCTATTGACATGTCTTTCTTTCTGAAATGAGATAAAAGTATTGTTAGAATTGGGTTTGTTATATCGGTTATTACAGCGGAGTGAGCGAGTTTCTAAATTAAACTTATAATATTTATATACATTCTGACTAAGGGATAGTGGAGATGCGGGTACACATAATAATATCACTATTCAGAAAACGTTGCGAGTCCCCCTGACCGTTTTCGATCACGGCGGTCAATTTCAGTGGTGATTAGCCTTTGGGGCGGGAGATGTAATAGTACACAAGTGTGTGCGCAGGTACAGGTGCACTCTCTCTTCTCTCACTCTCATAGTCCGATGATGGGACTGCAATCCGACACAACCGGAGAGAGTGTAGGTGCAGGACCAACGGCTTAACGTTCGAAACCGCGACACCAACGGAGCAGTCTTCGAACAACATCACATAAGCGACATAATCATAATGCATAATGCTTTATCGTTTTGTGAATTTACTGCAGCATAGCAAAACAAAGTCTCCGATAATTGTCTGCCACGTTTGGGTAAAACCCCCTTCCATAAATAGTCATTCTCGTATAATAATAAAGAGCATTAAGTGCTAAAATTATACTAAGTACCTGGTCTGCTTTTTTCTAGAAGTTTCGATGAGATTATGAGCTTCGAATTAAGTATTCAATTGGCGAGAAAATACTAGAGTTCAAACAGACCAACGGACGGGCCAACCTGACACAGAGATGATTAATGATTTATTTATTTAAACTTCATGTACAAGAGTGGTACATAGGCGGACTTAATGCCACAAGGCATTCTCTACCAGTCAACCTTTGGGTCAAATATACAGCATTGTGATAGAGTACAAAAAATAATAATAAGAAAAATACCATTTCAATGATTTCAAGATTATTTAAGCTGATGTAATATCCCATTGCCTAACAGGTACCTACATACTTATGCTGTTGAAGCCAAAGAAGCAAAACAAATGTGATTTAAAGAGAATCGAAAGCTGCACGGATACGGCTAGCCAGTCGCATAGAATAAGGGAGATACAATTTGGAATTTATCGAAACCCAGCTGTATCCAAGATATTATTTCTGTTAGTTTCCATTGATGCAAATCTTCCACGCTCGATGTTGTGATCTGAGCACAGCGCGTTTAATCTTACACAAACTGATAACATTGTGACGCCGGGAGGCTGAGCAAACATCGACTTCTAATTTTTTAATAATAATAATAATAATAATAATAATAAGCCCCCTAAACAACCACACGTCCTGATTGACCATCTAATCACGTGGGGGGCGGACACACGAATGAGAAATTACTGGCGTGGCTAACGTGGCTCTGGAAACCCATAAAAAAAATGGAGACACGATCTAAAAGAAAACGTATAGGACCGCTGCCCGGGGGCGATCGCCGGGGCACACCTGGAGCTGACGCTGGGTGTCTCAGCATGCGAACCGTCGGCGGTGAGGAGTTGAGCAGGCGGGCTCCCACCGACAAAAATACTACAGCCGAAATCATTGACGATGGTGACAGACTGACGGACAGGACAGACACCCCTGTAGAACCGTATAGTCCTAGCACAGTATCATACACACCTTCTAGGCGATCATCACCATCCATACCATCGTCACCATCAGTTTCATCACCCCCAATCATTAGTTTAAATACAGTCACACCCACTCCAACCTTGAATGCTGCGCGGGGGGTATCTACCTTTTTACCCGCGTCCACCAAGGCTGGAAAAGCAAGAGTTCGAATGAAATGGAGTAAAGAAGTAAATCTATTTATCATGCGAACTTACCTACACATAACTAAATTAGAGACCGATATGACCACATACAGACAACAATTACATGCACTTTTCACCCGACAATATCCTGAAATTACGGTTTCAGAACAAAGAGTCTCAGATCAAAGAAGAATCATAGTTAGGAATAAACTTCTATCTCAAGAAGTTATAGATCAATTAAAAGAAGAAGTACGATCACAATTACTACAAGAAGAAACAGTAAATCATATAGACGCTAACAATATCACGCAAACTTTAAGCGAAATTAGTCATCAAGAACAACCACAATCGCTTAGTCAATCACAAATTATTTATACCCAATCTCAACCGTACAACCAATCACGAGCCTATACACAAATATCTCACACATCCACACAAACCGAATCCATTACCCTTACGCTAGAAAATGACATTGAGACCATAGTCGTCCTAGATCAACATTTAACTACAGACACATATATTCAAGAAATTAATGACAAATTTAGAACAACAATAACACAATACTCTGGGATGGACCCAGCAGCTCGACCAAGGTTACCTAAACTTAAATACACACCTAACCTATTTCGTCTAGTTAATTTATTCAATGAGAGTATACTCACACACTTTATATCTGATGACACACAGCTTATTGACATACACCTTCTCATATATTGCACAGCCGTAGTTATATCTGAAGAACTAAAATTTAAAATCACCGACCACACAAGAACAAGACAGAATGTAGCACCAGCATGGCAACAGAGGCTAGAAAACGACATTGAAAAATTAAGGGCAGACATTGGTAGACTCACTCAATATATCAACGGATGCAGGTCTAATAAACTAGTAAAAAGAGTTGAGGTCATATTTAGAAACAATGCCACGCACACCAGACACGAACAAAACAATAGAAAACCTGAAGAATTTCTAGACACCTTAAAACAAAAACTAGCACTCAAAGTTCATAGGCTCAAAAGATATAAGAAAGCACAACAGCGCAAAAACGATAACGCGATATTTACCACAAACGAAAAAATATTTTACAGAAACCTACATATACCAAAAAACGACAGAAATTCTGGAAATAACACAAACACACCTAACCTACCTTCAAAAGAACAACTGGAAACATATTGGGCTAGTATTTGGGAAGAACAAAAACAACACAACGACAAAGCATCTTGGATAGCGGATGAAGAAGCAAAATGGAGAGATATTGACGGGATGGAATTCGTAGAGGTAACAGAGTCTGACATTATACACATTACAACTAGGTTACATAATTGGAAAGCGCCTGGAATAGACAAAATACATAATTTTTGGTACAAAAAATTAACTACATTACACAAATCTTTAGCAAAAAATTTAACAGATATTGTATTAGGACAACAAAATATACCCGAATTTATTACAACAGGAATTACTTACATGCTACCTAAGACTAAATACACATCAGAGCCTTCCCAATACAGACCAATCACATGTCTACCAACAATTTACAAGATACTAACATCCGCAGTTACAAAGAAAATTAACTCACACATTGTACACCACAACATAATAGCAGAGGAACAGAAGGGATGTAGGCAAGGCCACATGGGATGCAAAGAACAGCTGATAATTGATTCCACAATACATAAACACGCCACCTCAAAAAATAGAAATCTCCATTGCACCTATATTGATTACAAAAAAGCTTTCGATAGTGTACCGCATTCCTGGTTGATACAAATTTTAGAGATATATAGAATAAATCCGAAAATAATTCATTTCTTGCGCCATGTAATGCTACAGTGGAAAACCACATTACAAATAAACAGCAACAACAATAATGTAACAACACGACAGATATCTATCAAAAAAGGCATCTACCAAGGCGACTCCCTGAGTCCTCTGTGGTTCTGCCTTGCCCTCAATCCTCTGTCTCATTTGCTACAGAGCTGCGGAGCTGGGTACTGCCTTAAACACTCTACAGATGAAACAACAATATCGCATCTTATATACATGGACGACATCAAACTGTATGCAAAATCAGAAAAAGAAATGAAAAAATTAGTAGATATCACAGCAGAGTTTAGTCAGGATATTAACATGCAATTTGGATTAGAAAAATGTAAAACCCTTCACATTGTTAGAGGCAAGGTGCGACCCGGCGACTACGAACTCAATGAGTCAGATACTATAGCCGCATTGGAACCGACTGACTTATATAAATACTTAGGGTACACGCAACTAAAAGGTCTTGACCACGTAAAAATTAAAGATACACTAACTACAGAGTACAAGAAGAGAGTTAACGCTGTATGTAAAACCCAACTCTCAGGTAAACATCTGATTAAAGCCTTAAACACCTTCGCCATTCCAGTATTAACGTACTCATTCGGAGTTATAAAATGGACCAAAACAGATACAGAACAGTTACAACGAACTACACGAACAACACTTACGAAACATAACAACCTTCACCCTAAATCCGCCATAGAGAGACTAACTATTAAACGAGAACATGGAGGGAGAGGCCTTATAGATATCCAGCACCTGTGGCGGAAACAAGTTAGTCGACTAAAATTATTCTTCCACACGAAATCCCGCACTAGTAATATACATAAAGCCATAGTTACGAACGATCTTAACTACACTCCACTCAACCTAAGTGATCAGATAGAAACCCAAAACACAACCAATGATGACCCGCAGACACAAAAAATTGAGGACTGGAAGAAAAAAGTGCTTCACGGTCGGCACCCTCATGACCTAGAGCAATCCCACATAAACAAATTAGCGTCAAATAAGTGGCTAAAAATAGGCAACTTATTTCCAGAAACTGAAGGATTTATAATAGCAATTCAAGACCAGATCATCAACACAAAAAACTACAGAAAATACATAATCAAAGATCCTACAGTAACTAATGACAAATGTCGCAAATGTCACGTCCATCCAGAAACCATCCAGCATATAACAGGAGCATGCACAACTCTCACGCAGACAGACTACACTCACAGGCACAATCAAGTGGCCAATGTCATTCACCAAAAACTAGCACTCAAACACACACTCACTCAAAATTCAAACACTCCTTACTATAATTATAAACCAGAAACTACCCTAGAAAACACAACACATAAGCTCTATTACGATCGCGCTATTCTCACTGATAGGACGATCCACTACAACAGACCAGACATAATCCTACAGGACAAAATAAATAAAGTTACATACCTGATAGACATCGCAGTCCCGAACACGCACAACATACAGAAAACTATCACTGAAAAAATAAGTAAATACGCAGAACTCAAAGAAGAAGTTACTAGAATTTGGCGACAAGAAAAAGTATATGTAGTTCCAATAGTCCTTTCCACAACAGGGGTAATCCCAAATCATCTCATCCATAGCTTAAAATTATTAGACCTTAAAGAAACGCTCTACATTACACTGCAAAAAGCTGCTATTTTGAATACATGTAGAATCGTTAGGAAGTTCATGCAGATAGAAGAGAACGAGATAGGACCTCATCACAACACATAAACATTCATAAAATTAACACACCACACGCTGCATTTACTTTGGTTTCGGCCCGTAAATGTAGCTGAACACCAGTCTAAGGGCTGAGAAGAAAAACACTTTCCGATAATAATAATAATTTATTTATTTTCTCGCCACAATACACATTGAGTACATATTTTTAGGGAACAGTTGAATACAGTAAGTATATTGCGGGAGACTGGTGCCTAAACTAGGCTTGGGGCCTGTATTTCAGGACACCAGGTCTCCACCCTTAGGGTTACATAATTGATGGCAATGTGGGTTAATTGTGATTGCTTTTGAATCTATTGTTTTTGTTAGGGATGAAGAGCTTCTATCAGGTGATAAGGTACTGTTGCTAGCTATTGTATACTTATATATATTTAATTCGGAGTTTATTGACCTAGGTAATGGTAAGGAAGGTCGCTAGTTCGCTACTGAAGTTCAACTTGTCAGTTAATAAAAAAAGTTTTGGTGTGGAATCATCATGTTGTAATTCCTAGATATTAAATTGGATGGCTGCAACAGGTTTGAGGTCGAAGGCGTCGCATAGGTTGTTGTGGAGCAGATTTAGAGAAGCCAACAGTCAGCAGTGGACTATGGTAGGCTGAGTTGAAATATGTTTAATCAAATTTTCCAAGTCACTCAACGCGTCTGACTTTTGAGCCTATTATAATTTGGGAGAATTATTTGTTTTTTACACAAAACTCTCAAGTATAATCAACAAGATGCAAATATAGCGAAATTGATAACTTCAGTGCTAACGCGAAACTGACGGTTTTACTTAACATTGCGGTTTGTTTATCTATTAGCATCTTCGTGTTAATTTTCATATGCATCTGGGAATAATAGATTTTCTTTCCGCAACTTTGAAATTTTCGCTAAACAGGTGTGTGTATCATTATGATTGCTCAGCATGGACTGACTTCATGAGCCACTACCTACTTGGTTGTCTTGTTTAAGAGTATAAAATTACAAAGATATCTTCAGCTCAGCCTTTGAATGGTTGTCAGACCTTTGGGCACTAGACTGTCCAGCTGACAAAGCAATACTCGTATGAAAGTCATATGGTATCTATCAAAGCATATCACTGACGACTTTAATGATCTTTTGTTATACATAATTGTTGTTGTTGAGGTTGTAGCAATCAAAAGATAATCGTCATAAAGGAATAAAGAGATGAAGACAAAACCAACAACTCAGCTTCCTGTGTATCAGCCAACTAGCAGACATATATTACTTCTTATGAGCAATCTCTCTTTAATGATGAGAGGTTGCAGAAAGAGCAATCGCAGACCAACAGCCAGATAGGAGCACGACCTACAGAAGTTCATAGCAACTGCAGTACTTTCACAAGTTATTATGCGTTGTGTCTGGGGCTACAGCTTCGCCTTTGTTTTTCTGACATTCAAAAGTGCCTGTTATGGTCTAATTGAAATAAATGCTCCGAGTTTGAGTTCATGGGGAGGGCTGGATGAGACTCGAACAGATCAGGGAAGCATAGCAAATGGATGCATAGGGAAGGAGCTCTAATTCAGCAGTGAATAGAACAGGGTGCTAATGATGATGGTGAACCATCTGTAACGGCAACAAGTATTCAGCAACTCTTTTGACTAATATCTAGGCGGCTATATAGGCAGTTCGCGTAACATGGCTGATGAATATTTTCCTTTTAATTTCTTTCTGCTTTCTTAGAGCATTAAGAAAAGCTTGAACCACCTACAAACAGTGCTAGTTAAAAAATGGGCAGTTTACGGACTTTGTCATAAAGTTTAACAAACTGCAATTAAGAAAGGCATGCAGTTGAGTCAGAGCAAAGTCTGGCGTTATTTGATGACATTTCAACTGAATTTGAACCTCAACATGTTTAGCACTTTAATGTTTGTTTGTTATTATTTTTGCATGCATGCATTACTTGGGATTTCCCACCTAACACCTCTCTTCATTTTAAATTTATTTTATCGTAGGAGGTTATTTCTCCGGTACTACAAGGAGCGTTTGGTGCTAGAATGAACACCATTAGATATCTCGTGGCAATGTTGGTAAACCCTACTTTTTGTAATTGTTTTGTGAAAAGCACAAAAGAAGAGGACGGCGTCGATACCGATATTGGTTACGCATCAGAAGATTCTAAAGGTTCAGTGTGTGTGGGTGCGTGTTTAACACTACAAGTATGGAATCTTAGTATCTAGAAATGGTCACTTAGGTAAGGTGTGGTGGTGTATTTAGATAATAATACATCGATATTTATTTTAGGTTTTGAACTCGTGATCAAAACGTGAGGAAGGTATATGTCAATTATGTATCCACAGCGAGACCCATATTCTTAATACTGTTTACCCAACTACTTATCCAAGTATAGCTTAAGCTAGCAACAAGAAGTCGTATGCCTCGCCGAAGGCTGCCACAAAGTACGTACAACTTTGCAGAAAATGGTTGATCTAAGCAAATGGAAACTCGTAATCAGACAAATGCAAGCAAGTTGGGACACGGACACGGACAAATAATCGATTTGAGATGAAAGCAGATCCTATCTACGTACTGAGGTCTCTAGATAGACTAGTAATGACTCTATCACACCACACTAAAGTCAGAAATTCTATGCTACCACTGCTCTTGCCCATCTCCGTGCTTGCAGAAGTTTGGTATCCTTACTAATATTATAAATGCAAAAGTAAGTTTGTTTATTTATTTGTTTGTTTGTTACCTTTTCACGCCTAAACCACTGAACCGATCATCCTGAAATTTTGCGTATTTGTTGTCAGGTGTATAGAAACGGACATAGGATACCTTTCATCCCGAAAAAAAGTACTGTTCCCGAGGAAAACAACAATAACTTTCTTATGATAATAGATGGCGCCACGTGTCTTTCGAATCATGATTGAATTGTATTATTTCGAGCAGAGTACAAACCGAATTGATTGTCAAATTCTAAATTAACGCGAGCGAAGCTGTGGGCAAAAGCTAGTAAGAAATAATTTCTGACGAGTCATACAACTTGTGGGAACTGTCTAGCACTCTACTTACCACTGCTTCTTCGTCATTGCTTACTCTTAGAACTTTTGCCAATTGTTACGTAAAGGCAATCCACAGCATATCACATTGAATAAGAGTCTCAGTGAGGCGAGATTAACTCCTGCTTTAGATTGCTTAAAACATAAATTCACAACTTGAAGACTCCCTGGTTCCATGTTTGATATGTTCTTCAACGAAGCTTTAAGAAATAATTTAAACACCAGTAAAATTCTCACAAACCTTTAACACGATGTAACGTGCACACAGTATATCTGTTAATGTGAACAGCAAACACGACGCTGACTGACGCCATTCGATTACATTTGCACAAACGCCTGACTCCCAACCGAATTATTACCACAGGGATCCACACTCAGCCCTCACATATTTCAAAGGAAGACGGGAATAATTACGAACACTTTTGAGGTTTTTTTAACACTTTTGGCAGCGTACGTCGCGCTAAGATGTTGGTGCAGAACTCGCAATGTTTGCTCGAAGATTTTCGCGTGTCTCCGTCATTGGTGATATTTACATGTGATAACTAGTTAAGATAACGAACCGCGGGACGATCCTAATAGAACGAAAAATGAGGTTTTAAGATGTTCATGAGTTTTCATTTTATTATGTAGGCACAGATAACTGGACGGATGACGCTGTAGTTCCTTCAAGCGGGAAATACAGATAAAATAGTGTTAATTCAATAAACATGTAATGAAACGTGATACGAAAAGATCTTTTCGACACCTTGAGTGATGATTGACTATTTGGCATGTCAAAATCGCCAAATAACATTGATATTCCATACTTGTGGAAGTCGCAGGAAACAACAACTGAGGCTGTTATCTCAATAAAACTTCAATTCCTACGCATCCATATGGTGATTCTAAAGATCTCTTAGATACTATACTTGAAGTTATACATTTTTGGTAGCCAATAATCATGAAACATGTTGTGAGCAACATTTTAGGCTTTGGGAAGAAGCTTAGAAATCAGCTTGCTCCTATTTATGTCGATCTGTGCTTCAAATTCAAACTTCGTATATTTATATGTGTGCATCGGCGCCGGCGCCGGCCACGTAGATTTTATGAATGTATTATCTGAGTGTATCTAAGACAGGGCACACATTAGCAATTTTTACTTCGGATATTTTAAAGATATAATCATTATCAAACACTACGCTCCAAAACAAAAAAAGGCTGACGTGGCTCAAAAGGCTGCCCAACTCAAATAGGACTGGGCAGGACATGTCTGCATGCATGCCGGACAAAATAGCAGGAAACTGGTGCCCTGACACTGTGAGGCGGAGTCGCGGCAGGCCATGAAGGAGAGGGCGGGACGAACTAGATAGGTTCCGTCAGAACTGGAAGGAGGACGATCGGGTTCGCGAGGTATGGAAGGAGTGGAGAGAGGCCTTTGTCCAGGAGTTGGACAGAGCAGGCTAGGAAAAAAAAACATTATGAAGGAAGTCATGTGCTTCTGTGTGATGTGTGAGAAGACTAAGAACCTGGTTTAGACACGCTGTACACCAGTTAGCCTAGGACAAACTTAAAACTCTTATCTGTAATGTCAGGGTTTTTCTTTCTGAAAAGTCAAGGTTTCTTTAAAATAATAAATGTAGGACGAGTGCCTTGGTCCATTGTTACCACTTTAAAAATGTTAACTTTCAAATGACAAATGTAAAAATGGCAAAAAAATCATCTTCTCTTGTAGCCTCATAAAGTCGTGCAGTGTTCGCCTAAACTTACTTCCTCTAATCTGTGGCAGCTCGCAGCCTCAAACTTGACACTGAGTTTACTCTTTTTGTTAGTTTTAGGATCAACAGTATTCTTAGGTTTGTATTATTTTACACATCATGTTTTTAGCAAATTCGGAGAGAGACACGTTTTTCTTAATATTTTAATCAGACAGACTGTTATTGAGTCAATATCAGAATGATGATAATGTAACAGTTTAGAAAATTAAACAGATTCTGTGGGTCTCGTATAGTAGGCAGGTAGGTAACTGCTTTTCGATTGGTTAGCCAGTAGTTCCTTTTGAACGGAATTTTGAAGAAAACGGATTGTTAAGAAACAGTCGATCGCACGTCTTCATCCGTGATAACACTGCTTTTGAGCTAGCCTAGCGTAGCACGGAGGTCAGCTTAGCCTGGTATTGATACCATTGAAGCAGGTCCTTATACCATTTATAGAAATCCAACTGCATTTCCAAAAATTCTGCGGCCTTGAATACAAAATACCTCTCTAATAGAATATATCAATAACCAATAATGGTCTCACAGCAGCAAGGCAACAGGTTCGATTCCGCGAAATGTCGATGTCGCTCCAATTAACGCGCCGTTCGTGGAGCTCCCTTTATGTCACTCAGCAGCCTCGACGTGCGCGCGCGCAGGCTAGCGGGACGTGGGCGCTTTCTTTTGCTAATTCGATTAGTATCGAAAAATCGGCAGCAAAGTATTGCCGAAATAAGTAGGTACCTACTAAAGAACATTGCTTTTTTTTAAACCGAACTTCTCTCTAAAATCTACCCTCACGCATGAAGTATGAACAATTTGCTTATCCCTTACTTAGCCAAAGAAAGTCCATTAATCGAATCGTTCGACCATCGTTTGGGAATAACCAGCATCATCGACAGCCATGAGGGTACTTAATTCTTTACCTTCTTCATCTGCCTGCATATTTCTGTCTTGGATGCAGTCATCTTTTTCTTCTGATATATTTTTCTTTAGGTCAGTTTTCATACAGGTGTATTGTAGGTAACTATAACAAAAATAAGCTTAGCCTTCGTGTGTACAAAGCTCTGGCGGTGCGCTTGCACAAATACGGTTATTTTTTACCCCTGCGTGTGCGCCGACCCGCTTTCTCCGCACTGGGATCGTTATATTTTATATTACGTACCTATTTAATAAATTATAAGCGTTAAACATGTTGCCGATCGATCGAAAGTGCAAACTTTATTCTATATACTGCCGAAGTACCTGTTTGAACCGGCTTTGTCCGGGCCAAAGCAGCGCTTATGATGCCACTTAGATCAGGCATTTTTGCGTGTTGTCCTACTATTGACGAAAACCGGATAAGATTATTATCCGGTTTTAACCTTCACCAAAAAACAAACTTGCAATTGATTTTCGATATAACGCTAAATTAGTCGTGAAAGGACCATAATATGTCCAAATCCTGACAAATAAAGGTTGAAAATGTGGTGGGCTTTGCAAAAATGGCCGGAGCCAAAAACAATTCGTGTTTTATCAATAGGTACCTATATCAGTCAATATTTCTCAAAAACAATTATTACTGAAAGAGGTAAGTATTACAAAGGAGAGTAAAATCAAACTCCAATAAAACAATCAGTACAAAATTTATTTCAGTTTACAAGGGCGAGGGCAGAGCAGCCGACAGGTTCCTGATGAGTTCGTCCATCTGGATGAGATTGATCCTCGCCTGTCGGTTCAGACGACCCTCCGGAAGCTCCGGAGGCTCGTGACGGAGGAGCTGGGCTGATTCTGTCAGGATCTTGCGGGATTCCTGGTAAAGAAATATGCAAGTGTTAAACAATATACATACAGGACCAAAACAAGAAGATGGAAATTGCTAGAAATAGCTATGTCCTATTAAATTGTCAGACCTTAACCACTGTTAAACCTCGTACACAACTGTTTACTCCCAGCTCTAGCACGTTCTCACTAACACTTAAGTAATTATTTTGCTAAAATATAAGCAAGCTATTGAATTTCCAAAGTTCGAATCAGCGCCGAGACATGAAATTCCAAAAGCGTAAGGTGTATACGAGGTGTAAATGGACTCTTCACGAAATCGTCAACCAAGCATTCTGGACATCAAACTAAGTAAGAAAAAAAAGTAGTTTGAAGTAGTTGTTTGGGAAACTACTTTTTTTCTGTTCAGTTTCAAAACATTGTGCTGATGGATGCATTGACTAGTACAGAGGTCATGGAGGTATTTAAAGTAAGTAAACTTAAAATATTAAAAACTTGTGAAAAAGTTGGAACTTTGACTTCCTATATATATCTCCGTAACTGAATATCACAATGACGGGGAGAAGTGCCTTTCGGCTTCTTTAACCTCTCCCATTATTAGTAAAAACTATCTACACCTACTTGCGGCTATAAATGTACCAACAGATCGTCGCGCGACGTCTCGATATTTACTAAATAGAGATACCAGACCAGGTCACGTGAGATTCACTCAGCGTGTTACGTACAATACGATATAATATAAACAGTTTATACTCCGTAATAAAAAATAATTAATCCAAGTAAAAACACACGTCGTTCATACTTTACGACGAGCTCACTTATTATTAATTTACTTGAGAGTTTGAGATAGTTCTCATGCCTCGCATTTTACATTGTTGTAATTTTTATGCTACACACTTGCACATTTCACAAAAAAGTTCAAAACAACCAGTATTAGTGTCAGTATTTCGGGCGAGTAACTGGAGCGAGCGATGGGCCAGTTGCTGGCGCGAGCAGACACGTACAAGACTGTTTTTGTCTAAGATGTGATGTCAATGGATTCACCGGTTCAATTATTGTTATGGTACCTAATTCTTGGCGTGGCTTTGGTTGATGTTTTAGATGATTTTAAAAGATCAGTACACAAACAATAATATGTATTATCTTCTACTATCTTTGACTAGCGATATTGAAAAGGTCTTTAGCAGTCCAATGCTCAATGCGATAAAAATAGACCCAAAGGGTTCTGAAGATCTGGATGGTGGTGTCATTGTGTTCTTATGTTTTACAGACAGTTGGTTTCTCCGCAATCTGTATTTAATTGAGAGCGAGTTTTTGCTCAATAATGGTCGTTAGTTTGGTCAGGGTAACGTGCAGAGAATCACAATTACTTCAGTAAGTGTACGGCGACGTTATTTAAGATTTAGTAACAAAACAAGTGGCACAGATCACTGTTCCAGCGCACATCAAGCTTAATACTAGTATTTGATATAAAGTAACGATCTGTAACATCCCATAATCCTCTGGGAGAATTGGATGAAAAGTAAACCTTTGCAGAATCTTAGCGCTTCTATCTTGCTATACAATAAAGAAAGATTTTGATCAATAAAGAATATTTCATCGCAATGGACGACTAGGGACAGAGTATTGATCGCAACCGCGAACCGCAGCAGCAAAGTTGATTAACTAGCACCCAGTAAAATAATTATAAACCAGTCGTAGTCGTGAGCCAAGGGGCTCCTTGCCTCAAAAGAGAAGAAAAGGCTGCGAATAAAAACGGATTATTATGGACTCATCATCATCTGCCTAGCCTTTTCCCAAGTATTTTTGGGTTGGCTTCCAGTCTAACCGGATGCAGCTGAATACCAGTATTTTACATGGAGCGACTGCCTATCTGACCTCCACAACCCAGTTAGTACAGGGTAATACGATACCCCTTGGTAAAACTGATTGTCAGACTTTCTGGGCCACTGACCACCTAACGACTGTCAAAGATCTACAAATGACACCCGGGACCAACGACTTAACGTGCTTTCCGAGGCACGGAGGAAACTCGGTACGTAATGGGTGGTCATACATCCGCAGACCAACTTAGGCAAGCACGCGGCTTAACCTAAAGATCGAGCCGAGCGGCTGTTATTATTTTGCCACGAGCTATGCTATTATGGACTATTGTTTACTATTTACGGATGCAGCTGAAATTCTTCTAAGAATTTAAAATGCAATAGCCACCTCAACAATATTAACACCTCGGATTGGTTAGATTTTCTATGCTTGTTAATAAGTGCCACTTGAATGTGTTCTATACCCTTCATACAGGAGGTACTTGGTCGACTTACAGACAAAATCAAAATTCAAAAGAAAGCTGTCTCACGTAAACTATAACACCCTACCTTGGAAAGGTTAGAATTGTTTCGACCCTTCATACAGGATTTACTTGAGCGACTTATAGAAAAAGCTAAGATACAAAAAATTTAAGGCCTTGAAATATTTTAATCTCTTGCTTCGAATCAATTCTGATATGTAATTTGAGATCAAAAAGTACACAATGCTCTATTTTTTGCAACTTTGTGCATGCCTTTTGTCTATCTTAACCCCTTAATTAATTAATAATAAATAATTAATTTTACTAATTTACTTCAGCCTCTGTCTATACCGATTGATCATCCAATAGGAGTGCCAATCTAGATGTTGAAAAAAGGATACTGTATGATAAAAGATTTTCGCAGGGTTAAGAGAACGAACCGCGCGCATTGCTTCAAAGAAAATGTGTAAGTTTGTAGCGGTAATACGAGTTCTCAGAAGCTCATTTTTAGCCTTAAAAAATATTTAAGGTTTGACAGTGAATCGCTACAATTATTAAAACGCTATAATTTATTACGTACTTACTAAATCTATGGCATCAAACGTTATAACTTAAAAAAAACCTGAGCCTCTAGCCCTGGTGGTAGTGATCGGGTGGTTTGCAGTTGCGGTCGTGGTTTAAACAAAATGCACGGTAGCGTGTTTCTATTGGCTAAATAACAATATTCCAGACTTACAATCTGATCTGCGTCATTATAATTAAGAATAAGAATAATTATGGCAGTCATTAAGTAAGATCTTTAGGGGAAAACACTGTGATGTCTGTTTTGATAAATTCCGATTTTAACGCCTGTTGTGGTTGTAAAAATAAATGGTTCAAAGCACCGTTTACGTCACAGTTAATTGTAAAGCTGTGTTGACGTTATGTCTACTGTCTACCTTTTAAGCGGTTATATTTTCTAAGTGGTCGGTATTGTACTGAAATTTTGGAGAGACCTTTATCCAAATGGGCACTTAGACAGGCTGAGATGACCGAAAAATAATACGTTGATTCGGTTATTTGACCTGCGGGTTCCGCTTTTATTGATTTTTATGGCACATCAGCGACAGTGATCTTTGACAGCTGTAAATCATTGTAATCAACTCAACTCATTTATTTACCAGTTACAGGCACTTTTGAATTTGCGGAAACAAAAGATGAAAAGACAGTCCAGCCACGAGGCATAATAACTGTGTAAGGACTATATTTGCCTATTCCAAAACGTAGACAAGAATGGGCAAGAAACTCCGAGTAATAATGATAGTATGTTTTGTATTTGCTGTCTTTCCGAACTTTCAACACCGTGCTAGGCCTACCGGATACAACCGCTTAGACGCCTCGGATAAGAAATAAGTTATCCTTCTACTAAAACCTTATACGAGTAGCTCATAAACTTACGTGTTTTATGATTGTTTTCTCATTTTTTGCTGAGTAATTACAACTGGCGTATTTCCCTTGTCGCGTGCTCAATATTCAGTTCGTATTTAGACAGCGGGGGTTTATTACGGGAAATAAAAAACTTTGTTACGTTTACAGATACATACGTCGCTTTACGTCAGAGGCAAAATTTTTGTTTTTATTCACTTTTATTATTTGATTTATGAACGTTTACGACGGCTCCGAAAACATCTTTTTACTTCTAGCACTAAATGAATTTTGCCAAACATACCAACATCCAAGGCTGATGAATTAGTCCCATGGCCAAAGAATTACTTCGTGAATCAATTAACTCCGTTTGTACCTACCTCCTATACTCTTATCTAATACGGGTCATGCAAGAGCGAGACGAAGGTGAGATTAGAATTACTTTTTGAGCTGCGAGTTCAATAGGTAGTCACTTCACTTACCTAATTGATAATTTCGGTACTGACATTTGACACTAGGACGTTCAAGCTAGACCGTAGCAATGCTTTCTACGTAGACACTGCCTCGACCCATTCATTTTTACAACCACAACAGGTGTTAAGATCGTAATTTATCAAAACAATCATCACAGTGTTTTCCCGTAATGACGTCTCTTTGTTAAGTGAGCGGTTGAAAGCGATAAAAAGGAGTTTTATTATGGTATTGTGGTCCCGTCAGTAAAAGACGTAGGCTCTGACGAATTAATAGCGTGTAGACGATGTCTCCAAGCAAGAGTGTGTCATGTAGATCTTGAATGTCATAGAATTTTAATATTACTAAATTTATATATTTATATATTGAATTTTAATTTTAGTATTTCGTTTGAGCGCCACTGACTGCTGTTCACATGGACACCTACTAGGGCCTATTCAATAAGAAGAATAAGTAAGTATTTGCTTTTTAGCCTCGTTGGTGGAATGGTCGCAAGCACGGTTCAATTCTGGGTTAGAGGGATTCAATTTCCAGGTCGGGCAAAGTGTTTTCTTGTTTTTCAATCAGAAATTTCTCAGTAGCAACCACGAAGTTTGAATTTGTGCCCGGTTGATGGCAATAGGCTCCCTATTGCATGATACTTAAACATAACTGGCGAAATGTGAGTGCACTATGAGGTGCCTACACCTCTGCCTTATCCTTCGGGTATTATAGGCGTCATGTTATGTGTTTACAAATACTACGTTGGGTAACTTACAGAGACATAACCAAGCAGAGTCATCGGTCCATCAATGAGAGCCTGCCTCCTTCCTGTCTCGGCGACGGCAGCGTGCAGCTCGTACAGTAAGGTGCCTCGGAGACGAGTTTCAGCTGGGAAAATTTAATACTTATGTTGTGAGCTTAGACACAATGATGGCTTGGAGATTTTTCTTCGATTCATTTTGTTTTCTATCCAATGTCGTAGAACATTATGGAAAACCGTCAACTGAATTTGCATGGAATGCACCAACTTTTTGGGATTGTTGTGCATAGTTGTCTTTGGTATTCATCTTCCAGAGGCGAACGAGTGGTTCTATATCAGACCTTGCCTATAAAAAATTAAACAAAGCAAAAGGAGCGTGTAAGGATCTTAGCAGATAGCGTTCTGTAGTTTCAGTTTTACTTCATAGGAAACAGGCGTGAATTTATATATTATGTAAGTACCTGGTGCTAAAGTCTCAAGCAGCTCAGCAATTTTCTTGCACAACTGTGTCTTCAGTAAGAGCCGGTCATCCGTGACCATCGCCAGGCCTTCTTCTACTTCTTGGCCTATCAGCTGCGCCAGGGCCAGGCTCACGTCTGTCATGTAGAAGTGGTTGGGGTGCAGGTAGCTGCTGCAGTGGCCGACGAACCTGGTAGGTGGATGGAGAATCTCCCATGAACACTGGTACCATACACAGAGAGGAAGCAAAAATGTCTGCCAAAAACACAGAAATTATTTTTTCTGCCTCCAAATTGCAAGGGTTGGTATTCGCATGAAGTACCTAATTAAAATGTCTAACTTATGATGAGCTTTTGGGATTTGTGGTTACAGTGCAGAGTCTTGATTTCTGTTGATTGCGATAGGCTGGCTCGGTTCCGGTTCCGTGAATCCAGGTGTGTCCTGCGGCTTTGACGGTAACGTCGACCCAACACGCTTTTGCAAAAAGAGCAGTTCGACTAATTCATTCTTACCTCTCGCAAGCATCCGGATCTCCTTTGGGCATGATGCTTAGTTCTCTACCGATGTCCTGCACGAGTTGCTGGATGATAGCGTCGGACACAGCATCCTGGCAGGAGTCGCACTTCCAGAACTTGTTGTCCAGATTGCGAGTCGCAGGGTCAGGGCTCTTCGTCTTGTGGAGGATGGGCAGGATGAAGGTCTCCGGGAGGAGGTAGCCTTTGCAGTTTCTGAAATATAACTCGAGGTAGTAGAAGGACGGCAGCTCACGGTGAAATCAAAATTCGCAGAATAGCAAAGTACCTATTACTTTCTTGTGTCAACGAAATGCAGATCTCAAAGCTATCACGCTTGCTTGCAATATGCGTTTACGTACCTGCAGGCGCACAAGTATCAAGGTACTTACGCCGTACGTATTCAAAATAATACAATTAAGGTTTTTTTTGTGCACATCATTGTGTGCCTGACATAGTCAGCCTAAAACGTGCTTACTGCTGGGACACAGGCCTCCACCCACACGTTAGAGGGAATGGGCCGTAATCCACCACTCGGGCCTAGTCCGGGTTGTTGGATGTCGCATGTATACGTGTATTATTTTGAATACGTACGGCGTAAGTACCTTGGTACTTACGCCGTACGTATTCAAAATAATACAATTAAGGTTTTTTTTGTGCACATCATTGTGTGCCTGACATAGTCAGCCTAAAACGTGCTTACTGCTGGGACACAGGCCTCCACCCACACGTTAGAGGGAATGGGCCGTAATCCACCACTCGGGCCTAGTCCGGGTTGTTGGATGTCGCATGTATACGTGTAAACATTCAGACAAATTGATAACCTCCTCCTTTTGGAAGTAGGTGTAAAATCATTTTCGTAGTGGCAATCTCGTTTGAATGTGAAACGCGAAAACCACTGTGCACAATTCGACACTATTTTTTTATGTAATAAAAGCAAATGCCTACAACTTACTTCTTCTTGCACTTAACAGCACTGTACATGGTCCCCAGCTCGGTGACGTCGGAGCACCTGTCGCAGGTGCACTCGAAGAACTTGGAGTCGGCCAGGTGGTGGCGCCGCGCCTCCGTGCCCCACATGGGGTCCGTGTAGCAGACGGTGATGTGAGAGCCGGCGGAGATGTTCACACCAGCGGTCAGGATCTGGAAGGTTATCAAGTATCAAGGTTACACAAGATTTCCCGACAGTCCCAACCTTTGCAACCATCAATGAAGCTCGACAAGTCCCAGAAAAATGATTAAACTATCTTCAGATTTGGAATACAGGGTCTGAGGGACATCGAAGCTCAAACGGCTACCATGAACGTTTACATTCTGTATTTGATTGAATCGGGTGCTGAACGTATGGATATCTTTGTTACTTTTGTTGTTTTTTACGTTTTTTCAGATAAACTTATGGTGCTGGTTACTCACAATGTCTCCCTGCGAGGTGAAACTCTTGTTGCAGTTTGCGCGACAGTTGTGTTCCACCATGGAGATGCGTTCGAACAGCGCCACGTACTCCGGCTCCAGGAGTGGCACCTCGTGGCCGTTGATCTGAAGGAGACATGAGACAAAGTAAGTACGTCAGCTTACAACAAACATTTTTTGACAAGTTGACAAAATATGCGAGGGTTTATTACAATTTCTTTTGTCACCAACACAAACTGAATTGAAAAAAATTACACATTTTAAAACCTAAAAAACAAGCCCAAAAAACAAAACAAAAAGCGTGGCATAGATTTTGTCTAGCATAGTATGCATCGGCGGCATCCGTGCACCAGGGTATGGTCCTAAGAATCCCGAAAATGTCAACAAATATAAATTAAGGCAATCTTCATCCAATCTCACCTGCAAAATCCCACAGCACTTCATAATCTCCTCCTCGCTAAAAGTTTCCTCTAACTTGAAGAACTTCCAGATGAAGTCCGCGACCATCTTCTTGTCATTGTTCCACTTGTCAGTATCCCTCCTGTCCTCACAATGCGACTGTAGACCCTGGATCTTATTCCAGAGCTTCTGGTTGTGGTCTCGCTGGTATAAGCAGCGGAGAACTGTGATGCACTGGTAGTTCGGGTGAGGGATGCCGAATGTTGTGATGTTGACCTGATGAAAGGAATCAGAGTGATAATACAGGAGTGATTAAGAACTGAAGAATGATTCACGATTCATAGACCATTACAAAGTGGGGACACTCGACTTCAAAGACAGACTCGAAAACCATTACTATTGAATAACATAACATCAAGCCTGTGAAGCCTGTACCCAAATGGTTTGGCAATGGTCTTTCTATACCGTTTTTCTTAGACCTATTACTTTACCCGACCGGCGAATCGAGCCCAAGACTAACGAGGCAATTACTAGATCAACGAGGCGGGTTCTACTAAATTCTAACTTGTCATTTGTATTGAAAATTTGTATTGGGTCCCAATATCTATAGACTTTTCCAGTAAATAATCTGATAAAGACTAATATCATAATGTTTACCACAATTTATTAAACTTACCTTTTCCCCTTTCTGCTCTGTATAGTGGCACTCAGGGTCGTGCTCCTCTTTAGCGGTACATTCTGCGGAACAGAAGGGCCAGCCGCACTTCTCACATGTCACTGTCTTGCCTTCCTCTAGCAGCTTGTAGCAGCCGAGGCAGACTGGTGGAGAGACCTGAAGTTGAAGATAACATTGTGGTTATGAGTAAAACACACATAGTTTCTTAGTCAAATGGATGGAAGACCTTAAGAAAATCGCGGGGAATACCAAAGTGATACTCGCACCGCAAAGGAAGCAAGGGCACAAAAAAGGAGCGCGGTACAAAGGAAGCCTATGGCACTGGACTATGATAGTGAAGCTGCAAATGATGAAAATGACAGTTATTTAAAATTATGACAATTTAGTTCAATGTAGAAGGGGGGCATTTGGTCCTATTTTAATCATAAAATTATAACAACAGTGTTTTGACTGAACAATAAGAAAGTGCCTACCTACTCTTCTACAGGTTCAAAGTCAAAAAAAAAAAAAATTATGAAGTCATTACCTGAGCTGGTCCAGTGATAAGAGGGCTCTCTTTCAACAAAATATCTCCAGCTCTAATCTCCCTGGAAGCCTCCAGGTACCGGCCATACTTCTCGTTCTCCTTGACCCTGGCGGGGGTGCACTGGAACTTGTGCTGCTTCCAGTCCTGCTTCTGATGGTCCTTGGAGCAGTAATGCACATTCTGACAGCCCGAGCACTTCTGGATGGCCGGGGAGAGGCACACTATGCAGGCACCTTGTTCTACCATTCTGGAAAATAAAGAAGATACAGTTTTTTTGAACAGTTTTTTTGTGACAGAAGTTAATAGACCTACAAATGGACCAAAAACCGGTCGACCAATTTCAGCAGAGGCAGGCTATCGACGATGGAATGGAGATGGTACAGTGCACGAGTTTGTGCACACACAGGTGCACTCTCCAGCTTTTAGACACGGATGGAACGGATTTCTCTCCGATCATCTTGGGATCGTCAACAAGAAGGCAGAAAAACGATTTAAGAATAGAGTTCTAAAGAAAGATTGGCTAAGAAGTTTATGTTTGTGGGCAGGCACCTGTTTTTCAATTGTTCCGTATAAATACGTTTGTACTTACTGACCCACATACTGTTATGTCGAATGGTTATGATGTCTTGAGAAGTATTGCTAAGCCGGTACTATCAGGCGCTAAACGTTTCGGATTGTCTTAGTTTGTGTTTGTTTATCACAAGTTTCATATACACACTGCTTACAATACTTTCGAACAATTGGATTCCTTCTCTCAAATTACAATCTCAAATATGTTAATTCAAGCTATAAATAATATGGTTAAAAAAAACAGCATCTCTACACTAAACAATAAGTATTACCTATTTACTTACTTGAAACTTTTTGAATTACCATATATCACTAAGTAATTAACACAGATTATGTCTTTAGAAATAAGGGAAAACACAGTGAAACTTCCGAATATCTTCCATGTGCGAGCAGCCGGGCTGACTGACCGGCGCACGCGCATTGGGCGCATGCGCGGTGTAAAAATAAACCGCGCGTTTTGACACTTGAAACTACAGAGAATTCCAGCTTTATTGTATTGACGCAGTGCATATTATTATTCTTATTGGCACTAATTGTAAAATATTCCTTGTTTGACTCCGCCCTAGTCGGGTAAATATTATCCATGTAAAAGAATTAGGTTACACATCATCTATCGGCTGTCAGTATTTACCTTTGTGCAATATGTGCATCGATATTTCATTTTACTGCGTTATTGGTTTAGTGGTCGTCAGCGCTACTGCTAAATGTGAAGGTCCCAGATTCGATTCGGAAGTAGACTCGTCAAAATATTCTTGGGTTTTTCGGTCTCGGGCTGATGGTAATATGCTCACTCCCTATTTCATGGAGCCTAAATGTAACTACCGAAATGTGATTGTACATGCTATAGGCATAGCTGCCCACCCTTTCGTGTAAAAGCAGGCGTATATAATATTTTTTTGAATTTTGAAGGTTAAAATCAAACGGACAATCTCGAGTGCGCCAGTGGGCTAAGGGAGTTGGGCTATCGCGCCTTTTGATGCGAATGACGAAATGTATGGGGAGGGACGTAGGAACTTCTACTTCTAACTGCTAGAAGTTTCCACGAAAATATCAGAATGGGTCCGAGATTATTTTCAGTAAGTATTTACTTATTTTTCGACTTATCATTACAGTACGTTCGTGCAGTTCAGTTTAGTACTTAATATTTCTCCTAAAATCCCCTCATTCTAATTTCGCAATATACACCGTGACTTTTTAGTCGTCTTACAAAGGTGGCCCACTCAATGTGCCCGACATAAAATAGTTCTAGGCGCGATTTTTTTTTTACCTTCTGTAATAGGTACAAAGAAAAATAAATAAACATTAGAAAAAAATATGAAACATCCTGTTAATGATGGAGAATATACCTACCCAGCGCTCGAGTCCAGTAGATCATCGCTCACAATAGGGTGTTTTAACATGCGTCATAATATTGAATAATACCTATTTTCCTTTATTTATTTCTGTACAAATATAATTACATTTTTAAATATTCCTTAGAAAAAACAATATAAAAACATTTAAAAATATAAAAAATTGTAGCCCACCGGTATCGGGAACAGGGTCCAAGCTACCGGCGGTCAGGGCTCCAGAGAGAGGAACCTCCTAACAATACGAGCCGTGTCCAGGAGTATCGCTTTCTGAATCAAGCCCTTGATCCAGCTGCCTAACGAGAGCCTCCTCAGATGTTGGTCGAAGCTCTTGGCAATTAAGCCATGGGCTGATACAACTATCGGCACAATGATCGCTGAGTCCACATCCCACAAGTCGACAACCTCGTGAGCCAAATCAAGATACTTGATTTGCTTATCTTTCTCGGCTTTCACGAATACCTATTTTTATTTTTAAATTATTAAAATCTCATAAATACCTATTTTTTTAATGAATGCTTAGTAGTCATTGGTTACATGTAGTGGGCTGCCGTTGTAAGACGACTAAAGAGTCATGGTGTATACTAGTAGTCCTATACAGGGTGTCCCTTAACGAAGCCGAAAGGCACTTATTCTCCCCGTCATGGCGATCATTTTTTTGTTTTAGCCCATACTTGGGAAACTTCTAGTTACGGAGATATTGGGGGTCAAAGTTCCAACTTTTTCACAATATTTTTTTTAAATAAGTACAAGGTTTTAATGTTTTAATTTTACTTTAAACACCTCCACGACCCCAGTACTATCCAATCCATCAATCAGCACAATGTTTTGAGTGCGTTACTTTGAATTTTACCGTAAAACGTGATTTTTCACCCCAAAAAAAATCGTTTCCCAGCAAACATTTTTACGTAAGGTTACTTAGTTTGATGTACAGAATGCTTGGTTGACGGCTTTGTGAAGGGTCTGTTTGCACCTTGTATATCACTCTATATACTCCTACGTTTGGTGTTTTTCTTTTTTATAAAGCATCAAGATATTATTATGAAGGATCAAGGGAGTCCAAAAATAAAAATAAATTCGCGTTTATTGTTCAAATAATTTATTTTAAATGCTAAATTAGTTTGGAGATGGTTAAACAGTTCATTACAAAAATATTTCACACAATAATAATGTCTTTTAGTGGAAGGAATGAATAAATAAATCTTTAACAAAAATAAATAATTCTTTTCTGATAAGTTACACAATAATCAAGAATAAACAATAAATACATTTATGAGTTTATTAAGTATAATAATTATAAATAAGTTACAAAATTATTTGTGATATTAGTAGTAAGAAATATTATTACGATGGAAAATTGTATTTATGAAACAATATTATTTTAAGCACTAGATAATAGATACTAATAAATTCGTTAATAATAAATAATGTACCTATATATTATATTCACAAAACAATAAATTAGCCAAATCGTATACATTTTTCAAGAGAGCCCAATAAATAAATTAAGAAACTTTCCATGTCAAATACATTGAGAAAAGATGATTTTGTAACAAACTCCCTAATTGCTATTTTCCGTGTTGTTTTCAGAAAAAAAATATAAATAGGAATTTCAAATAATTTATATTATAGGTACACAGCAATTTTTTTTTGATAAATCAATCCCAATTTTCCGGTACATTTGAAGAATTAACTGAGTTTTAGTTCATTTTCCAAACAAACTTTGAAACAGTTCATTCCCAACGAACTCATTTAGCCAACAATCTCCACATCATAACGTTATGATCATCATCACTCATCATGATATCTTGCCGATGATCTGTTCCCAAGTCTTGATCTTCTTGAGCGCGTCTCTCGCTGCTGATGCCATCAGACCTTCGGAGGACTGGGATGGCTCGAAGCCCAGGATGAGTGCTGATTCTGTGAGGTATCTGAAAATCTGGAATAAAAAAAATCATCAAATCAACAATCAAATCTTTATCAATGGATATAATCATCAATAATTTTAATGGATTACTACAACTATACACTTCTTTACTTTTATAATCCAAAGAGAACAATGTTTATAGTGATGAAATAGTGACCAAAAAGAGTTGTAAAAAATACTCGGAATTTTGAGATAACTCTAGTACTAGGACTCATGAAAACTGATCTGCCAGTGAGCAGTTAGGATGAACACGTGTCCAGGTGTCTAGACTTGTTATCGTTACCTCTTTAAGTCGAGTTCTCAAGTTGTCTTTGGTGATCGCTTTCTTCTCGAAGTCCCTCGTCGTGAGGATCATGAGCGGTGCGTGCAGTTCATACAACGTTACACCTGGAACCAATCACAACACAGCATTTTCAAATAGATCCAGTTTTCACTAATAGTGACAGGACTGCATGCTGCATGCAATCTTTTCACTACCAGAATGGTAATCATAATTTCAACAGGTGCATTTATTGATTGAATGTTCTTGTTTTGTTTTATAAACTCCAAATTCAATTTCATTTTTGCAAGTTCTAACAAAAACTTTGGAAAAGCCCTCAGTGTCTGGAAAAATCTACAAACACTTTGTCCGATTCGAGAATCGAACTCAGAACCCGATGCCACGCTCAAACCAACGGAGCAGTTGTTGTATAATCGAATAATGCGGTATCAAAGACCCCTCACCTCTCAACCTAGAATACCCCGGCTCAATAACATCAAAAGCCTTCATCAGATCCCTGCAGATCTCGATCTTCCTGTTGAGCTCAGCCTCCGGCATCTCGTGTATCATGTAGTCCGCCACCTTCCCGTAGAGCTGGCTCAGCGAGTGCTTGGCGGAGAGGCACAGGTAGTGCGTGTTGTGGATCACGTTGCGGTACTTGTGGAGGAAGCCTTCGTACCCTCGGACGTCGTTCACGTCTATCTGGTCGAATTCATCTGTTAGTCTGGAATGTTTGAAGGGGATTTATTTAGAGAGGTTGTTGTGAGTCCGGTGTTTAGCTGGAAAATGCACGTCATTTTGTAAGTCATTTTAGTGGTGGTTATGCCTGTATCGTGTAGCTGTGGGCTCAAGGAGATAAACAGTATTATTATGAACATCAATAAATTTTAGTCTCCATTTAACGACACTTTTTTTGAATGCTTTGATGCTGTCATGTCCCCACTTCAAGATTCTCCATCATTCGTGGCAAAATGAGAGCCCAAGTCTCAATTTAAAGTTGATCAACTTTGAGACCAAGTTATTAATATATGAATTGATTCAGTAAGAACTTGAGGGTCTAACTCTAACTCCAAACACTGGAAAATATTCACCTCACCTCTTCAGCAGCAGCTGTACGGACGGGGCCGTCATGGCATAGTCGCATCCGTTATCGACGCACCTCCACACGGCGGCGGGCTCGAGAGGAGCAGTAGACAGCACTCGGCCGGTGCAGCGCGGGCAGCGGAATGCGGAGGCGCACGTGCCGAGCTCGGTGCGGTCGGCGCAACGCGCGCAGCTGCAGTCGAAGAACTTACTGTGCTTTATGTGCTCGCGACGTTTTAGTGTACCCTGCAAATAAGGAAGGAAGTTGAGTTAGACCTCTTCGCGATCCCACGGCATTCGCTGGCCGGGTGTTCCGCGAGGCCTGAGCCGCGCAGTACCCGAGCTTACAGAGGTAGGAGGAGTCCTGTCGCTGCCAAGCGTTGTTTGACTGTAGCTTTGCTTTTTTTTGCTTTTTGACATTCAAAAGTGCCTGTAATGGTCTAAATCCAATAATTGCTTTCAGTTTGAGTTTGAGTTCGCGCGATGGTTGTCAGCGCGGAGACCTGAGATGCGTTGCTGACCTTCTATGAAACAATCATGTCGCAGAATGAAACTGCGGAAAGGGAGAGGGAGATGACGAGCTCCCGCCGATCCCGCAGCAGACGCGCCAAGCGTCGGCAGAGGACGCCGTCTTCCGGCCCTAAACAGGTCCAGGGGCTACGAGATAATATTTTTTTTTTTGGAAGTTCTTTTTTTATACTCGTAGGACTACCGCGCGGGCTCGGCTTTCTCTACCAAATGAAAAGAGAGAGACGTAAATCGGCCCAATAATCACGGTTTTAGAGGTCGGTTATAAAAGTTTTTACTTCGGAAGTCGATGACTTTGTTTGTTTCATTGACTTTTTTGGGCGGTGACAAAAAAGTCAATCTCCCGAAAGTTAAGTTCTTTTAGACTTTTTAGTGATTTTTTGGAAGTCAGTTTTTTTGCAAAAAAAATTAACTGTCCTTCGACAGATTCTTCGTAGCTTAAAATGTTGAGTCTATCAAAACTTACCTGCAGCGTATATGCGTAACACAATGATATCAAATCTCCAGCCTTATGCGGTACTGAAGCTCTGATGGTGAGGGGTCTACCAGGAACTCGCTCAGCATCTGTGTGAGTGGTGGTAGGTGTGCAGTCGTGAGCCAGGAGGTACGCTCTGTCGTATAGAGCTCGGGCGTTCGCGCCACTGCCGCCCACTTCGAAAGCATTGACCTGGAAATTAAAGTTGGTTAGCTTGGCAGATGATGAATATTGGCTGGCGGGTTTTCCAACTATGTTGGGGTCAGCTTCCAGTCTCGTAACTATCTAGTTAGACTCGAAGCCGACCCCAATACCACACACGGATCGACTGCCTATGTGACTTCCCTCCATAACCTAGGTTTCACAAGATACCAAGGGGCTACCGCCTACTAGTATTACCATGGCAGTAACCGGGTACGACCGGTTGTCTGACTTTCAGGCTACTGACTACCCGTGACGACTGCTAAAGAACTGCTCTTGCTACTATTATTGTGGCTGCGGCAGTGCCTAAGTAAGTAAGCCGCGTTGTTTCTGAATAAGAATGGCCATAATGTTCCTGTGGTTAAAGCACCAGCAGTCATGAACAAAGTTTCGAGTCGAAATACAAGTAGCAATGTGACTTTTTTAATTCACATAAATATGCTTTCTAAGTTTATCTTGGGCATCACTAATGATGCAAAACATCTGTATGTACAGAATCAAAAGTCCTTCTCACTTCTAAAATCCCGCACACGGTATGAATCTCCTCGTCTTCGTAGTGCAACCCCCACTTCTTGATCCTCTGCACGACGTTCTTGTCGTTGATTGGCCAGATGTCTCCCCGGGCGCGACGCAGCTCGTTGTGGGCCTCCATCGCTGACAGGGCCGCCCACTTCGCAGGGTCTGCTTTCTTTAGGAGTAAACATCTGGAATCATTCGTTAAAATTAGTTAAAAATGCTGACAGTCTTGTAAGATTCCTGCCACGAAGAATTCCTTATCATAAAAATCTTTCTGCAAAAAAAACCGACTTCCAAAAAACACTAAAAAAGATTAAAATAACTTTACTTTCGTAAGTCAGTGACTTTGTTTGTTTCATGGATTTTTTAGGAGAAAGGAAAAAAAAAAGCTACCTCCTTCTTTTTTGAAATTGGTTAAAAATAAACATAGCTTGAAGAGTCACCGAAGGGTTAGCCAGAGGTGTACCTTTTCGCCAGTTATGTTTAAGTTCCATGTAATAGAGGTAGGTATGGTAGGTCTATTGCCAGCAACCGGCCACGAAAGCAGATGCATAAACCCAATATCACTTTTTCTGACTTGGTAAACGAACCCAGCAACCTCGTGCTACGTACCTCAACGGCATCAGGGCTTGATAAGAGTCCTTCAGATCCTCGAGCTTGGAGTAGACTGGCGGTATCCCCTTCAAGGTGTCGCACTCGTACGTGGAGTGGCCCGTGTACTTCCCGAAGCCTGGACACGAGCTGCTGCACATCGGCCATTTGCAGCCTTGACATCTGAGGAGGAGAGGTAACATTTTGATACTGTTAATTGGGCACGTTTGTTTTTATAGGAAGAAACAAATTGGACACGTGGAGGCTTATTGTTTTGAAGGGGTATTAAAAGATTTTCATGAAAATACGTAAAAGGAATCCTAAGCCCGCCAACTAGTACAGCTTTCTCACTGCAGCTGCAGGTCAACTTAACCCTTAAATGCATTTGGTGATGTAAATTTCCATCGTAATTTTTTTTATATAATAAAGACACATTTTCTACATGCAGCATTTTTTTTCTTATTTTAAAATATATAATCAAAAATATTCTATGCAATTAAGGGTTAAGTTAAAAGTAACTAAAGTTGACCATTCTAATAGCGACCGAGTATTTTCAAAACTTTTTGTCTACCGATCTTTTTAAAGCATCGCCGCAATAGAAATTGGTAAGGTTATTTGACCATGTTGGACGGAAATGAAGACTTAGTAGCACACAAGTAAGTAGTAACTTACTTGGCTAGACTTGTTTCATCCAGTTCCCGATAACACCCAAGACAGATGAGACCACAGCCAGTGCAGGGTCCAACCGCAATGGCCGGCTCTTCGATGATCACTTCACCAGGTCGAATGTCCCGGTTCGCCACCAGGTATCTGGAACACAGGGATTTTATACTATTTCGCAATTGGGGCAAGACACTTTTTATATTCCAAACAGTCCATGAAATAGCTTCTATACTTCATGGCTAAGAGCATTTAGTATAGAAATTCGAATAGTGCATAAATAGAGATGGGCTGTTCGCCAAATTGTCTTGTAACACCATAATACATCCCTGAGCTTTAACAATTGCGCGGCAAAACATGGAATACGTCATCAGAGCTTTTGCAAAGTATTTTGGGGTCGGCTTGCAGACGAATTAGAGATGGCCTTTGCAAAAAGCTCCTCGCTTTTTTACACACTTATCGGCACGGTCGTAACTGGCTTGAGACGTCATTCGTCTCGTTTTTGTTCGGAAGACGAGACTCGACTCCGTGCCGAACTAAATACGACAAATGTGGTGACACGTGATCGGCTCTAGCTGATTGCATGTCGACATATGTAAGCGTGGTCACTCTCTCATTATTCATCTGACGCTGTCGAAGTCAACTTCAGGACTTGGTAGATAGGTAAAAAATATTATTAAAGTTTAATTTACCTGCCCATAATATCTGACTCTCTGATCTCGTAGCAAACATTCTTCCTCTTATCCACCACAGGCTCCGGAGTCTGCTCTTCATCTTTACCATCATGGACGTCTTCTATGATGTTCTCTTTATTCTTTCCATCGCCTTTCCCTCGCTTCTTCTGCTGCAAAACACGAAAAACCGAATCACATTTCCGAAATTAATTCAGACTTTAAGATATACGTAGCTTGGTAATAAATGAGTTCTTACGCAGAGTATACATCGCAGCATCGGTCAGATAAACAAACAACTTCAGAGACTGTGTTGAGACAATTTTTTATGAACAAACGTTCTGGTATCAACAGGAGATATACAGATGACGTTGGAGTTATGAATGAATGTGGCTGGATGCTGGTAGGCGTTGTCTAGGTGTATTTTTGCTCGCCACTTGACTGACCGTGCCAATGGCTCGATGTAAAAATCTGTTTCATAAGCCTGTCAATGATTTATATGACCGTGAAATTGAGGTTGGCGGCCGCTGGGCTGGGAACACCGACGTGTTTGTTTATTTCAATCAAGTTCGATCGTTTTCCGTTCCTGAATAGCTAATGATAAATACTTCAATGCCCCATTTGTAAAGTACCCGACCGATTACAACCGAAATTTAAACCGAAGATTAAACAGAATCCACGCGAACCGTAAAGTTTTATAAAAGTGGTAAAAAATAAGAAAATTGGCTCTAGAATGTTATTTAAGGCTAAATTGGGAAATAAAAAACTGTCATAAGTTAAAACAAGGAAGACACTTAGCCTAAGATACCGAGTATAGGAGTTCGTGTTCTACTTAATTCTGAATGAGCTAGCCTCATGCTAACATGTATGTAGATTGATAAGGGTATGCTTGCTGCGGTATAACGGAGTCTAGTCGCACGCTCGCAAGTTTGAGTTACGAAAATAAAGAATGTTTGTCCATCATCTACAATATTATCATCATCATAATCACAGATTGAGGTTACCTCAATAGTCTCTTAACTATATTATATCATTCAACAGTTATAATAAAATGGATCTAATAATGGGCACATTAATAATCTTAATGGAAGTAAAATAAAACGGAATGGGGACAAAAGTAAGAAAAATGACTATTATTTATATGAACCTAAAATAATTTATAAAGTTTGTCTTACGAAATCTGAAGGAATTACTCTTAATGGTAACATCAGCAGATGAAAGAAATAGAAGTAACTTGAATGTGGTTTAAACCGCTAACGCCCCTGCCCCTTCCACTCATACTCCAGTAGATACATAGGTATTGCATGTACCAACAAACACCACTTGTAATACCAGAGATTCATCAAAGTACGTAGTCCGATCGAGTGATGGACTGCCGCCTTGGCATTGACGGTAATAATAGGTATACATTTACTGAAGTCTGAAGAGCGTTGGTGGCCTAGCGGTAACGACCCCGACTTCTGAGCTATGGGTCGTAGGTTCGAACCCAGACAGGTGCGTTACTTTGTGAAATTTATTTCTTTACCACTGCACTCATAACGGTGAAGGAAACATCGTGAGGAAACTGACGTGTCCCCAACCTGCACTGGTCCCACTCCCTGTCACAAAGAGCAGGCTCCTGTCCAAATCCTAATAGAGGGGACATTACAGGCTGAATCATGTTTCGGTTCATTTAGTCAATGTACCGGTTTGTCGTAACATAACGTCACGTCATCATTTTGTTACTCTGGGTTGTCCATTGACAAAATAAGTCTAGGAACCAAATTCTTGTAATATTATTAAGCTGCCAAATAGTATTGCTATCTTAATAAACGTCGTCATGGCCCAGCAGGCGACTGACAGGCCACTAACAGTCATTACATACCGGAAACATTCTTCACAAGATAATAGAAAACGTCTGGAGAAGAAATCCTTAACGATTTACGTTGTAATTATGGCGTAAAATATTATTGCAATAAAGATGTTCTACGAGTTATAAAGCTAGTCGGATAGAGTTATACTGCTACAATGTTATTTAGGACTAGCTTTTGCCCGCGGCTTCGCTCGCGTTAATTTAGAATTTGACAATCAATTGGGTTGTGCTATGCTTGTTATAATATAATTCAACCATGATTCGAAAGACACGTGGCGCCATCTATTATCATAAGAAAGTTATTGTTGTTTTCCTCGGGAACAGTACTTTTTTCGGGATGAAAGGTATCCTAGGTCCGTTTTTGCACACCTGAGACCGTATTTGCAAAATTTCAGAATGATTGGTTCACTGGTTTAGACGTGAAAAGGTAACAAACAAACTTACTTTCGCATTTATAATATTAGTAAGGATAAGGATGTTATTTCGTTGGGCATAAGTTTTCCTGCCCAACGATTTGAATAGCGAAAACTTCTCTCAGGCTTTTTTCAGTGTTTTCAGTTTTCCTAGTAAAATTAATATTGCACAGTCTCACGTTAGCAAGTGCATGCAAAGTTGAACAATATTGGTTGAAGACTTTTTGGTATGAAATTCAAATCTATGTGAGTCCACATTTGGCTGTTTTCTTTGGCTCTATAGCTACGATTAACATAGAAACCGTATTGGATGTTGCTTTTTATGGAGATGGAAATCATTCGAAACAATCTAAACATGAGATACTATTTAATAAACATTTGCGCCAATTTTCTGAGTAATCAGTAGCTCCTCTCGGTCTAAATACAATCTAAGTAGGTATAGGCGATAAAGATTTTTTCACCACTTTTCTTCATTTTATATCCCCGCCATCTCCACTAATGTTAACGTTTCTCAATGGAGTCTAATTCCGTCCTGGTGACAATGTATTAATGTGTAGTTTTTATTTCCCGAGGAATTTATAACACGTAGAATAGAGCAAAGACGAAATTTCTATATCAATAAGTATAATAAAGTGTGAAAAAATTGTGCAAATGTGTTTTGAGATACATTTTACTGCTGTGATAATTGAAATGAGAGCAATTTTGAGGATTCGGTGTTTAGTGTTCAGATGTATTCCTGTACCATCACTCGTCATGCGGGATCTTAGGAATGTAGGAAAGTGGTAATTGCACTCATGTTTCTGAGAACCGTGATTCGAACCGAACGATCACTTCTGAAAGTCGTAGGTATTGATTTTCAGAAGTGATCGTTTAATATGATTTTTCAGAAAAGACAATCAGCATACCTACATAAACTCACGCTTTTTCTAATGGGGGCAGCCTGAAACCATAGAACACCACCAGCTAAGATCTTTACATACTCCTTAAATATGACATCCAGCGCACTAATAAATTAATGTGTTCGGAAATAAGAAATATGAACTATGTAGCGGTTGGTATCGCCAATCCATAGTAATTTGCAAAAAAATTATAGTTGTCAACTAAGATTGCTCAAGAGATTAAAAATATAAGAAACACGGAGTAGCTCATAAATTATGTCATACGTGAAATATTAATGTTTTGGAAAATATCAACTTCATTCCAAGTTTTATTTATTTTATTTGACCTAGGGCTAAATGGGAATCCGTGTCACGATAATTATAGTGTTTATCTTCTTCGTGTTATCGGGTTAAGTGTAAAACATCCCTTAACTGTGTTTTACTAACATAATTTAGCAGAACCTATAATTGGAAATTTTGCTCGAACAATATTCGGAATGGAGATTGACAGAGTGGGAGAGCAAAGTCATTTAGCGATCGCTAATTACTTATCAGCCTCAAACCAACTTTTAAACTGTCAAGGAAGTTAGTCAAAAACCAAAAGATGAAGCTGTACACAAAGTGTACCATTCCAAAGCGAAAATCTCTTCTATGCTTCTCTTTTGATTCAGAATTAAGTTTTGCTTGGAAACATACAACATTTATACTTTTTATCCAGACTGAAATTTACATCTACCTACTACCTACTTTATATATCAGAAAAAAAATGAAACATTATATACGAACGTTTATTTGTGATATTGGTGCTATTATTCTTGGCAGAAGTTAACCCGTTTAGAAATAACTGAGCCTGCGCCACTATTGTTCCCAACGAGCGTTGGATACAGTTCAAATCGTAATTACATTGTATTTTATAGTAATAGTAGAGTACCATGCATGTGGTTGCGTCTGGCATAAGCTAAAACCAGTATCCAACAAGAGAATTATTTTATTTTGGCTAGATTTTCAGTAGTTAGAAGAAACTGCGGTGATTTTCCTTTGTGAAATGCGCAAGTAGGAGGTATCATCATATTTCTTAGTTTGTTTAGCATGTTCAAATTGCCATGCCCTTCGTTTTTTAAGCATATTTTTGTAAATAACTCAAGTCACACGAGGCTAAAGCGGAAAACGGTTTACGAAGCTTTTCCTGAATTCCTGGGGGGTATAAAAGCTTTATTAACACAAACAGTATTTACGAGAGCGTCAAATGAAAACGTTGACAAAAGGCGAAACATAACCACGATAATCCCGTGCCAAAAAACGCCAAATATAATTTTAATTGGCGAACGATGGCTCCCTGCCAACGACACAATAATTCTCATTACTACTCTTGTACATTGTGAACATTCTTTTATCATTTTCCACGGTTGGCTTAGCACCGAGGAAAATAAACGTTAGCAAAATAAACGTGAACATTTTTTTGTTTGTCTTGTAATGCAAAATCGAGGAACAGTGCGAAAAAATAGATTCTTTGCATTTGCTTTTTTTTTTGTTAGAGCGTTTTTCTTGTGTAGATGTTAGTGAATGCACCCCTTTTTTAGTATATTTGCACCAACTACACTAGAAAGCTCATCACATAACCGTCTTCTTCAATATCCCTCTCACCGCACTGACTTCATCCACTGTTCTTTCTTCGTTCAGTCTATCTCTCTGTGGAATGCGCTCCCCCACGAAATCACAATGGCAAACAACCGTTTATCCCTTAAAATCAAAGTTCGCGAGCCCATTCGCAAGACGCTGGCAGCATCTTCACGTAGCTAATATTTCCACATTGTTTTTTTTTAATTTGTTTTAATATACTATATTTTGTGTTTAATTTATTCATACATACAGGGTGGAAGGGACAGCGACGCGAAAACGGTTACCACGTATCTAGTAATTCATTCTGAGCCCCACAACACAGAAATTTTTCATCGGTAATTTAAAAAAAACAGCTTTTCCATATATTTAGACTGTGTAGCTTATGCACATTTGTAGGAAACAGCTGTTTTATTTGAATAACCATTTTTTTCCTAAACGACGCAAAGGTGCGCGGAACCACAGCGTTTGCGCGTCACGAGGAGACATGTTACATCAAACATGACTCAAGATCGCTTGTAAGTAGCAGCAACAGGAAGCTCAGAGGAACTCTGCAGGACTGTTAGCTATAGCTGACATCACCATAACCAACGATGATATTTCTCTCCCATTCTTAGATCAATATTTAACTAACTTGTCCTACTTACCCCAATACCCAAACGCGATACATTTATCACATCATAAACTCGAAATCAAAAACCTCACGATGTTCTAATTGCAGCGTGATTTATTGTATCTTTCTAAAGATAGAAAGTGATCTTGAATTTGATCTTTTTGTACGTCACGCAACCACTAAAAAGGGATAAATCAAAAGCTCTACTTTATTATTCAATGAACTTTCGAACGATATTTCGAACTTACGGTGAATTTCATCGCTGAAACCGAACGCGATTGGTAGCATCTAAACTGCGATAAAGAGCAGTCAGTGTCAATATTCCGTGACGATGATAGCTCTTGAACGCGGTTTAGAGGTGCTGATGGCATTCGCTTCTTTGTTAAAATTCGCTCTAATTTGATACGTCGAGATATTGTTTTCTGTATATTGCATATTCTCGATTATCCTGATCCATTCATGAGAGAGGATCTTCTATCTTCTCTTTTCTTTCTTAGTTCGTGATAAAACTGAAGATCTAAGAGTTTTGATTTATATGCATATAACTGTGTTCGGGTGTTTATGACTTTATATTATAGAACTAGATCGAGAGAAGCTGCTTGTTGTAAATTATAAGAATATAATCGAGTAAATCACGTTTACATTATGAGCCTACCTCACATGATCTTCTCACATTTTTACAATTTGATGGATTGATGATGGGTGCGCCAAAGTTCACCTAAATTTTCAACTCCGATAATTGGAAATCCGAAAATGTTCTTCCTAACATTTTTCATCCTAACAATCACAATTCCTAACTACTCTGTCTCTAATTTTATAATTCCGAAGCATTCAACTTCATAATGTCAGTAGCAATAAACATCTTTTATACTTTTATATGTTTTCCTATATTTTCTCAACATAACCATCTTTTACACTATTATTCAAAGTCATATATTTTTTGTTTAGATTTCTTTGTTTAGACTTAAAAAAATTTAGCCAAAAAAGTGTTATTTTTGCAAACCGTTTATTTTCTCGATTCTATCGTATATAACCTAAATGTAAGAATAAAAGTTTCTTGGTGTTTTTTGTCTCCGACTAACCGTTTGTCGTAAAATCGATGTGGAAGGGATCCATAGGTTAGGTTAGGTTAGAACTGTGACCAACTACGAAATTGGTTGCGAAATTTTTCTAAGTTTTTTTTTCATAGTGCCCCCAAGACGACTCTCTGACCTGTACGTTTAGAGATAAAAGCGTTATAAAAAACAGTAGGAGTTTAAATGTATTTACATTAATGATATTATTAATTACAATTTTCGGAAACATGAGTGTTATGAACATCGCCGGTAGCACTACAAATAGTATGAATGAAAACTTTAGGATGAAAAATTTTAGGAAGAGTGATCATTCGGATTACAAATCGTTAGGAAGAACAATTTCGGGAAAAGAACTTTAGGTGAGCCAATATGGACCCATTGATGATACGTACGAAAGGAGCTTAGATTTGAGTGGGAAGAGTTTTAAACTTCCACATTCCTCTTTTATGAGCAGACAGCTGTACCTACATCCATCTTAGATCCGGAATCTATCAATAATTTACGGTTACAGTGCATCATTTCAATTTTCAAATTGGTTTAGAATCGCGTAGGAACTGCAAATCTCAGTGAGGGTCAGGAGAGTCTTAATCTTTGGGTATTCTTTTGGTTTTTGAGATTTATCTGATTCCCGTATCAACAGACAGTTAGCAGGATAATGGAACGTAATACAAATAACTTCCTCATTTCCAATTACAATGTAGAGTGATCATATACCTAAATGTAACCGCTTTATGGCACAACCCTTGAGAGTATTTCTGAACTATAACCAACAGTGACCTGCTGTAGACTAAGTTTATTATTCGCTAAGTTAATTTGACAAAGCTTATTGGCAACATAATTCGATGTGGGAACCATGTCATTTCCATACTTATCACACCCTGGTCTCGAAAATTATGTTCTGTTAATCGGGAAGCCGTGATTTTCCGCTCAGCTGATGGCCTGTCATCGGTCGCCGGCGCCCATTGACAGACGCGTCTCGGACAGACGAATGCGCTAATTATACTAGTCACACGATATTGATACTAACTACCCTCATTTATAAATACATTAGTCAAAGATCATCTTTCTAGATGCCTTGGAATTTTGTAAAAGAAACTGTCACATTCATTTTTACCAAGTTACAAGATTATCAGCTCAGTTTTCGCACTAGCTGGCATTGCAAGAAGTTGAAACATGCTATTCTTTAAAAAATCCCCCACTTATTAAGTCAATTTTGACATACTCAAGTTAAATGGAGAGATTTAATTACTAAGTGCCTACTCAGCCCTCCGTCAGTCTTGAGAAGATTCCTTCCTGTTTTCCTTTGTTTTAATCCAATTATTTTATTTTCATTGTCTCTGCGGCAATTGTCTACACATGAACGGTGTCTATTTATAATCAAGCATACCAAGCAACCGGAAAGCGACTTAATTGCACGTCAATCATAAAGATGGATGTTTGACAGTCGATCAAATTTACTCTATAACGGCAATCTAGGTCTATATGATATGGCGATTGACGTCAACATTTCCCAACTAAGAATTTCGCCATAGCTACGAGAATTTTCTCCTTATTTCACTGTCAGAAAATATTTACCAGATCGATCTTCGATTCAGTATTGTGTTATTGGTTGGTATATAGTACCTACTTCGTCAAATGAAGGCAATTTAACTATGTCTATAGTGAAGGTGTCTTCTTATCGTCGACGTTGTTACGTGTTTGCAAAACATGGCCGTGGCCTAATTAGTGACGCCACAAAACTATTTCTGATACTTAACATCTCAAATTCTCAAGAGACAAGACAAACATTTCTGAAAATTTTCCTTTCAGACACAATAAGTTCATATTCATATTTTTCCAGTTTCAGTCCTGTTTTTGTTCTTCCCGTTTTTACTCCTTTTTGGTGATTGTATAATATATTCAAGCCATTTGAAACTTTAAGAATAGGTATGTTTATCCCAAAAAACGTTCTTCATTGCTATGAAAGATTAATCGGGTTGTTTTTCTATCATATTAACACTCGCTGTTCCAGTTTTCAGTTTTCCACTTTTAGATTTTAGTTCTGCATCTTCTTCTTAGCGTGTTGATGGCAATTTATAATAAGTCGGCACAGAACTTAGATAAAAGTTTGTATCAATTCAATTAATTCCTGTAGTGCAAGCATTTGGACGCGCCTGACTTGATATCATTTGTCCCATTGTTAGAGGGGCAGCACCACTTATGCACATCAGCTAGAATTTTCTATAAATTCTGCGTCGTCAAGGCTATCATTTTAATCGAGTTCTATTTCGACTAGGACGATATCTATTGTTTGAGTGCGACAGTCGACAGCAGACCAACACGTGTCAAGTAGGACGCCCGACCGGGAAGCAAGCCAACTGTCCGATGTCCCGGCGACGTGAATTATGAGAGTGTACACTATGCATTATGTTTTAATGGACGAGTAAATACTACTTGTTTTCCTAAATGGATTATATACTGTCATGTCTGACTGTTTGTTTGTTGGGTGTGTATCCGGGCGTCTCCGGATAGCTGCATTCCGTGTTTCGTCTTTAAAATCATTTGTCTTAGGTACCACCTGTGTGGTTTTTGGCAGACATCTAGTATAGTAGAACTCTCACTTTTTGTCATGTTTTAGTATCAGCAAATAAATGCAACTTTGCAGAATATCTTTGCTTCTGGCTTCGGACACTTGATTCGTGTGGTCGCACAGTTTTATAGACTCACACGTCAGCTTGTCACGCTGTCTCAACATCAACTTAAAACACTAACATCTCCATCATCATCATTTTCTTGCTCTTATCCCAATTCATTTGGGGTCGGCGCAGCATGTCTTCTTCTTCCATACTTCTCTATTACTCGTCATCTTATCAGACACCTCCTTTTGTGCCATATCATCTTCACACAGTCGATCCAACGTTTCTTTGGTCTTCCTCTACTCTTATACCCATCCTCAGTCATAATCAAAACTTTCCTCACGACATTTTCCTCATTCCTCCGCATCACATGCCCATACCATGACAACCGATTAGGTATCACATAACTTTTCAGTCACCGGCGCCACTTTCAGACTTCCTCTTATATACTCATTTGTTATTTTATCCATTCGCCTAACACCGCACATACCCCTTAACATTCTCATCTCAGCCACATAAAAAATCACGTAAAAGATAATAACAGTTCATGATACAAAACTGGAAATGTCATGATTTGCATTCTTTTGATAAAAAACTAACCTCTCCATATCCTCAATAATTCCAAAGTTAGGTAGTCAGTAGTCATACAACATGCTGCATGGATTAAAGGTAATGTAAGATATCAGCTATCGTAAAAGCAACGAATGATTCAATGTCCATGTGCCGAGGCATAGTACTAAATAAGTAGTAACATGTTAATGAGCTAATATAACTCCAGCAGCTTCTTCGGATATGATGTCATGACAAGTCGTTGCCAAATAATGACATTACACAACATTACAGCACACCGCATTAAACATAATAATAAAACCACAGTACGGCCATAAAACGTCTAATTTAATCTAATGGAATTTTACGAGAATCGCATTATTATTCAGTTTTGACGTAGAGGGCATAGAGGTCTCGTAGCATGAGTCTTATTTTTTGCTACGAGGCCGCTACGCAAAACTGAATATTATGATGGTTCTGGCACGAGTCACTAGCTAGAGCGCGTGGTGTAAACGTACGTTGTGTTTAGGGCCTCGTATCTCTTGTGTGTTAACAAACATCGCCAGTCTGCAATATTCCATAATTGGATATGCAAATGGTGACACTGATCTATTAAGTTCCGTACGAATAAATATTGTTGTACCAACACTGTGATGTTTGGCCTAAGTTTCAAGCCCCAAAGTACGTAGGTACTTTTGGTTTTACAGATTTTATTTGTCTACCGGATAAGCGCTTGTCTTGGGATTTATCGACAGATTTTCAGGCTATTAAACATAAATATTTACTACCATTACAAACAACTACGAAAATTAGAATTTGGGCCATAAACATTTTCTTTTTATCGACAGCTGTCATTTTGAAATCTTTGAACATTTACATAGTCCAGACAAAAGTTTATGTCGTAACTCCCACAATATCGGACACTATCAGTGTGATCATAACGCAAATTTTAATAAGAGTACCGTTTTTGCTATTTGGCTACGGAGCCTGAAAATTGGCTTAAAAATAAATCGTAATGATCGGCCTCAACGCATGCATTTTTGGTGTAAACATTCAGATCGGATTGCATCGCAGCGCCTGCCAGCCGAAATAGCCCACCTTGTTATCTTAAAAACCTCAGTCAAGGGCTAATTGAACTTATGATGCCAAAATGCAGTTATATTTAGATAATTTTACGTAGGTAATTACCGAGGTTGGCGAGTATGTGAAAATGGTGACTAATATCTAATTAAAATTACTAAGAGCCTTTTTACACTGTGTTTTTTAACGAGATTCACTGGCAGCCAGTAAACCTTAAATCGCGCGTATAAAATACTCTTTGTGAATACGCCCTTATTAATAAAGACTACGCTAAAGTTTTACTTATCAATTAAGCACCTGGATCTCGTCCAAAGCCGTCCACTGCTAACGCTGTCAAAGGGGTGCCGAAGCTTTGGACGTGGAGTTGCGGGCTCCAGCCCGTTATACAATACAATGCCATTGGTAAAAATAATTAAGACTAGCTTTCTTACCAGCTACTTGCTAGGTGAAAAATTGTCAATAACAACATATGCTCATTTATTGTTACATCTTTGTAAACATTCAATGGCTATTGCCAATTCCCCTAAGTCCATAACCATCCGATTACCATAGACATTGATAAGCAAAAGAATTCACGTCGGTTGGCAGACATATTGATAGCATAGTAGTAGCTCTCGGTAGACAAAGGCCATGAACATACATACATTCTTGTATACCTACTTACCCACTAATATTATAAATGCAAAAGTAACTCAAACTGCTGCTTTTTGACGCCATAACGAAACAATTGACTTAAATGTGGCATACGGATAGACCTGGGACAGGACATAACATATACTTTCTATCATGGTAATACGTTTGCGTGGGATAATTCCTGACCTCTACGTGAGCTACGTCAAGCATGAAATATAGAAGTAGGTACATAAGGAGAATAGTTTCTGAAACACTGAAAAAAGGGTACCTAAACCGTGCTTTTTAAAAGGCATCAAGGTATATTATCTACCATCGAATCGAAATTGATTTGCATCTCATCTCGATTAATTGACGGCTCGATTCCCAGCATTCTGGTCCAGATAGACGGACGGCCGGACTCAATGAAGGTGACAGCTGACAGATTACACGAGATGGATTGACGAGCACGACGTTTATTATTGGTGCAGCTTGTCTCGTGTGATGCAATCTATTCAAACCCGTTGATTTGAAACGATGATTTAAGTAACTCTATTTATATTATGCTGATTACGTTCATTTTCATCAGTGAAATCCGCTCTTGATAAATTATAATATCACATGCTTGGATAATAATTTATTATAATAGAATTTTCGAAAACCTATGGCCTGGTCATTACAATGCCCCAGAGCGCAAAAAGATTACTCATCTAGTCATGACAAACCCATAGAATCCTATGGACAAAACCATTGATTTTGTCCATAGCATTCTCTATATTTCTCTCCTGCCGTCTTAAATAAGTAATTGCACCTTCCTGGATTTGAATGGTACAAACGACAGAGACCAGGTTAGACTCTGAGTCATCGATTCGAGAAGAAGAAGAGTATTTCTGAAGCAGCATTTTACGATGAGCACTAATAAAGTTCAAAAGTTCTATGAGTTACTGTACCGTAAGCAACACAACGTGATATCGTGTCCTGCGAGCCTTGATGCCTGCACATTACAGGAATTGATGTACCTATGCTAGTGATAGCACCAAATGAGTAGCTAATCGACTCATTATAGATTGCCATCGACACGCTAAGATGAAGACTAAACAATAACCCTCTCCGACTCGGGTCCAACTCCCAAACTCTCAATATCAGCACGTTATCAATCAGTGGAGCTAGCTCGGCGGCTGCCAGCGCCGGAGGCCGTGCCAAGTGCCGGCGTGCCGACGTGCCCGGCATATGGCTGGCATACCGCCGCGCGACCGGCAAATTGCGAGCCGCTCGTGTGTGGCACTGGCACAATGGGATATTGATTGGAAATTGTACTTATTGTTTGTTGGGAAAACACTTTGCTCGAATTTTTATCTGTGATCCATTATTCTGAAACTAGTACTGTCTTTATAAGCCCATGCAAGCCGCAGTCCTGCAGGACACAAAGGGCAAAGAGGGAACATGGATGGGTTTTAGTCAGTAAAATTCTGACACTCCCTTCCACTCCACCCAGAGCGGCAGGAGTCATTTGATGATTTCCCATCCGAAAAAGTCGTCGCAGTCTTTTGTTTCTCTTTTAAATTATTTGGTTTTGTCTGACCGGCTACCGCTGGTCTTTATGACACAGTAAAGACTTAGTGGCGGAATAATAGTTTAGTAAGTTAAACTGTAACTTTTGCCATCGGAGTGACTGGTTTACTTTTATTCAACTTCCGCAAACGTTTGGCCCATCACAACGTTGTACAGCGTTCAGAACATTATGCTCAAGAGGATCCACCCTAGTGTAATATATTATAACAATTAACTCTTCATTGAGGTTTCATTATTTTAGCCTACAGGATTGCGTTTATGCGTGCATTACTCATTTGCAGAACTTCAGTTCTTTTACTGTAAAACCATCTGCACTTTAACAAATTCAATCTCAAACAAAAATAAAGCATGAAATACCAACCTTTTTCTTATGAGACTTCTTATTCATGCTGACCTCTCTCGCTTTCCTGCAACAGAACACAAGCTGTGAATGTTTTGATACACAAATCTCGTGTATTATAATGGGTCACAGCTGTTACACTCGAGCCCCGAATCGACTCGGAAATATTCGGTGTCGCAAACTTTAACAATATTATAGCTCGGCTGGTGGAAATGAATCATTTGGAGAGATAAGAAAAGATGCAACCGAAAGTTTAAACATGAGCAAATTCGATACGATAATATTTATTCAGGGTCCATATTGGCTCACCTAAAGTTCTTTTCCCGAAATTGTTCTTCCTAACGATTTGTAATCCGAATGATCACTCTTCCTAAAAATTTTCATCCTAAAGTTTTCATTCATACTATTTGTAGTGCTACCGGCGATGTTCATGACACTCATGTTTCCGAAAATTGTAATTAATAATATCATTAATGTGAATATATTTAAACTCCTACTGTTTTTTATCATAACGCTTTTATCCCTAAACATAAGTACAGGTCAGAGTGTCGTCTTGGGGGCACTATGAAAAAAAAATTTCGCACCCAATTTCGAAGTAGCGCTCGCCGGCCGCTGCCGCGGCACCGCTCGCTTCGCTCGCTCGGCTCGCGCGTAGTTGGTCACAGTTCCAACCTAACCTAACCTATGGATCCCTTCCACATCGTTTTTACGACAAACGGTTAGTCGGAGACAAAAAACACCAAGATACTTTTATTCTTACATTTAGGTGTTTTATACGATAGAATCGACAAAATAAACTGTTTGCAAAAATAACACTTTTTTGGCTAAATTTTTCTAAGTTTAAACAAAGAAATTTAAACAAAAAATATATGACTTTGAATAATAGTGTAAAAGATGGTTATGTTGAGAAAATATAGGAAAACAAATAAAAGTATAACAGATGTTTATTGCTACTGACATTATGAAGTTGAATGCTTCGGAATTATAAAATTAGAGACAGATTAGTTAGGAATTGTGATTGTTAGGATGAAAAATGTTAGGAAGAACATTTTCGGATTTCCAATTATCGGAGTTGAAAATTTAGGTGAACTTTGGCGCACCCATTTATTCATACATGGATTTAGAAAACATGTTGAATGGAGGCAAGGGGTATCTCCTCAGGTTATATTACCCAGTAACTGAGTCGTGGAAGTCGGACAGGCAGTCGCTCCATGTAAAATATTGGCGTTGAGCTACATCCGACTAGACTGGAAGCCGACCCCAACAGTAGTTGGGAAAAGGCTAACGAAGCAGTTGACGTCGGACTGGGCGGGGTTTGGCCTCCATCCGTGTGTTTCAGTACCTACTTTAAACGGATCTAAAAACAAATTACGTTTCCAGAAAATAATATTTTCAACTGTCGAAAGAATACCTTCACTGGCAACATACTAAATCTTCATTAATTTAAACTCTCTCTATTATTTATCAAGTCGACATGTCGAAAAAAAGTGGAGCGGTGGTGAGGAGCTGGAAATTATTCCGAAGTTACTGGAACTTTAACAGGTTGGTTGGGGGTACACTAGGAAGACCATTTAGTATGAACTACCTTATTGCATGACAACATAATATTTAATAAAATGCTGTTGGTGAGTCAGATTTTCAAGTCTAATATTAACGGAGATACAGCCAATCAAAGTTGGAAAAAGTTTCTTAAAATGTAAAAAAAAACAGAAAAACGAAAGTTTTGACCCTATAACTATTTTTTTATATACCGATGATAAATTTCTATGTGGGGTTCAGAATTATGTGCAGAGTATGTGGTAAGCGTTTGAGCATCCCTTCCACTTTGTATAGGATTTCAAAACTCTTGTAAATAAATGTCCACGACTTTAACCCTCATTAATAGTTTATAAACTGAGACAAATGACGTCTATACATTGTCTAGGTCTAAACTTAGACACAATGCAAACGCTGCAAGACTAGGTACTTGTGTAGGTAGGTATTAGGTATACTTGGCAGGCGGATTAACGATCGCTATTAAATTATATGAACAGTGCGGACAGATGGATGCAGCTGCTCAACCGAATAATATAATTTCTTTATCACCCCCAACTTTGATAACACGATAAACTCTGAACAAGTCTTGACGGATTAACAACTCAGTGGACATAATTAAAACGTTATAAAAAATTATGTTGCAACACAACTCGTGTCGAATCTGAAAATGATGAATTCATAACATTTTTAACCGTCATGGTGGACCGGATATGTGAGTGAACAACTTTTAATTAATGAAATATACGCTAAAGTGAATTTCTTCACAAAATAACTTGTTTAGAAGACTCAATTAATCAAATTAATTTAATTCGAACCCGCTCTACAAACAAGTTAATCACGAAAATGTTTCTTCACACGAAAATACAACTTCCCAACTGAAGCGCGACGGAATCAAACTCGTCACGCTATACATAAAATCGTTTTAAAATTAACTGCTTCAAGCTTTTGTTAAAAGGCACGCTTCTGCATTCCTGTAGACTCAATTTAATTTAATGTGTCGTGCTTTTGACGCTGAAATCGGGCCGTTACGAAACGTTATGTTTACCACGCGTTGCTAATTAAATATGGGAACCGAGATGGGAAATGGACGGGAAGGATAGACTTGTTTGCTTTCCTTTCTTTTAGTGTTAAGAGCTTTTCGCTATTCTAATGAGTGTTTACTAGCTGCTGAGAATCTAGGTTGCGATAATAACCAGTGAGCAGAACGTCAGACATTGTCATTGTTTAGAGATTCTAGTAACATCAGCTATGTTTAGAAAGCGCAAGGGGTTCGCCGGATAGCAACTTCATCCTGTTCATCTATGTTTTAAAGTCTACTGACATTGAGTTGGTGTATAAATTGCCTAAAGAGTCATCTCTAACATTGTAAATTATTCAACTTAGTGTCAAAATATAAAAATCAAGACCTTAATGCACCTATAAAATAAAAATTCTATTTCAATGAACACAATGTGTGAAAAGCGAACTGCACTAAAACTAAAAGCTTTGCATCATTTTGCATTTGAACATGTCGCGAACATGTTTGTTTTTCCTTTTATCTTGAACAGTTTAACATCAATAGATTCTGTTTACGGCCGTTAAGTCAGCAACAAAGAGGCTGGATGATCGTACATCATTGCTCTGTTTAAAATTTTGACTTTTGGTGCGTTGTAAATAATTCTGTAACGCGTTTTCCGGTTTAAAATGTTACGACTTCGTTAAATCTTTTGGTGAGATGGGCAGCAGATTAAATTTTTGAAGAGTGAGAGAATCTTTGATGCTAAATCTCTATTCTGCCAGATTCATTTTTTGTGGATATGTACTGGTACTCATTAAAATGCTTTAGTTCTTTTTGTGCCAAGAGCTTCCTTTACGGTTAAAAGTGGATCTTCTATAATATAGGAACAGCTCACCATCCCATCAAAAATTTGGCTCCACATCTTATAAATGCTCAAAATCACACATAATTTCCAACTTTTATTACAAACAGTTTTAAACAACATTCATCACGATCTCAATACTGAAATTGAAACAACAATCAAATAAAAACAAATGTACCATTTTATTGGCGTCCAGCGTGCGTACATTGAAGAAATCCAATCTCCTATATTATCATAACCTTAGCTGTAATGTAAATCAAATTTTGGCGTTGAATGTTTGCCAATGCGTTTAAATAAACTGCCCATTGGGTACACTGACTGTCCGGGGCCATTTGGCCGGTCTCACAACGCGCGCAAAGTTCCCATTTAATCGGTGTTTCCCTTTCGAAAGTGTAAACAAATGGTGGTTTCGGAAACGTTGTGATGTGTCAAACAAACAGAATTAATCACGGCATTAACGTATGGAGTGCAGTTACTGGGCTGTTGTGTGTTTCTAGCTGTGTGGTTTTAGCACGGAACTACTTCCACTCGAAGGAATAAGTGCGGAATCTTGTGCGATAATAGGTTACATTGAATCTCAACTACATTTGTTGCGATACCTAGTAGCAATGTGTACCTACTCCTATCTTTATTTGGATAGCCCCTCCTACTTGTAAGGAATCCTATTCAAATCAGATTATAATACTATATTTTTATATTAATTAAGTTTACCCTATTGTCTAAGCCATTTCTTGTAAATTTAATATTTTTAGGTAACAATTTCAATTTTTTTAATAAGTTTACCTTATTGTCTAAGCCATTTTTTTAAATTTTATATTGTTTTTAAAACCATTTAAAAAAATCTGTACTAATTAAGTTTAACCTATTTTCTACGCCAAACATTTTTTGTACGCCATTCCTATATGGCAAAACATGTAGATACTTTCATTTATTTATAAAACCTGTATAGTGATGCATACTCATGTTTTACAAAATAAATATATCTTTATAGAATCTTGAGGTCAACACCGTTATTACTCAATACAAGCTCTTTAGAACTCAATTGACTACAGTTGCTACAAGAAGGGATCCACATTCATAGTTAGTCGTCAAGAATTTAAAATTAAAAGGTCGTAATAGTAAACATACCGTAGATATTCTTTCATTTATATTATTTACGTTTATTATAATTTATGCTGATAGCTCTGTGTGAAGAGAAATGATTAATTTATGTCTTCCCCTGTCAAATTATGAGTAGGAATATTTTACTTTACAGCTGTTGTGATTATTCATAGCCAAAACACAAATATGTCAAACGAAGTCAACATTCGTGTAAAAGTGAGATGAGTTGCGAACAAAATACTAATCGCTCTCCTACGACAGTCCTCTGGGAAATGTCCATCTTGGTACCAAGATTACGCTAACTTCACGAACCTAACCTAGGACGACCTAGCACTTTTAACCGTTTTAGACTTAAGACAGGACAATGCCTACCTAGTTGCTGTTGAGCATCAACTGCCAAGCCTTTTTCCAACTATGTTAGGGTCGGCTTTCAGGTTTCATTCTAGCCAGATGCAGCTGAATACTAATAATTTAAATGGAGCGACTGGATAAGACTGGTTGTCAGACTTTCGGGCTCTTTAGTTTAGATACCCGTGATAGACCTAATAGAAAAATATATGCCGAAAGTCTTCGTAAGGAAATTCTACGGTTGCACATCCCATATTTTTGCAGAGTTATTTTGAGCTTTTCTAAATGTTGTTTCTGGACCCCAAATTTGGATTAAACAACTGCAGTAGATATACAATTGGTCTCCTATTTCCAACCCAAACAGATGCAGAAGTAAAGATCAAATAAGATCTACTCCGGCCTGTTAACCAAACTAATGACAGTATACCTTGAAGCCAACGGCAAATTATGATGAAGAGCTGTTAGTTCAAACGCGGCGGGCAATCTGTCATCTGCGACCGCTGCCGTCCCGCAGATGTCACCGAGACGACGCGAGATGATATAAACATGTTCTGAGCAGTGTATTTATGATGTATTTGCTTTTATCTTGTGTCTAGGATCAAAGGAGATTTTATCAGTTGTTCTGTGGCGTAAGAGAGAGATTTTTGGTGGAGATAAAACTCAGAAATATAAATCTAAGAGATAGATGTTAAAAAAATATGTTTGGACCGGATATGGTAGTACCTAGGTACTCCTACAGTTTGTGGAAAGAAAGGGAAGAATGGATTAGTACATAAGTTTAACTAAGAACAGCAATCAATAGGTTTGATAAATGATCTGGAAGGTTGAAAGAGTTTCGGTTTTTTTAAGCCCATTTACGGATAACTTTACTTCCGAACGAAGCACATAAGCATGAAAGAAGAAATTAGTATGTTAGGATGTTAGCAGGTGGCGTTCTGTAATTCCCGCCATGAACTATGGGTATAATGAGAATAAGGCATAAGTTTATGTATGTAAGCAATCATATGTATACTTTACTGCTCCTCCTTAAGATGACTTTGAATTAGCCAAGCTCTGTTTTACTACCCAAAGATGGTCTTCCAATTCTAAACACCGTTACCCTTAAACACCGTTATCCTTCCTACAGTTCAACCTCGCCACACTATTGCTGAAGGTAGGTACTTCATCCTACAACAGAAGAACCGTCATAATAAATCATAGTGCACCGCACTTGGCTCCAGCATCAATAGACAGGCGCGCGCGCATTGGCGGCCGTTTGGAATATCTACTGATCGCAGATTAAATGATTAATTCTCATAGAGATGTTATCTAACGCTTATGGAAATATGCTCATGCAATCCACGTGCGACTATGCGTGCTACAAATGTCTTGAAATATGTCTTTCACAGTGTGAGTGCCCAGAGGGCCTAGCTAGACAAAGTGACATTCTGTCATCTCAACGATAATGAAGCGATGAAACTGTCGAAAATATTTGGGGCTGACAAACGCTAAGTACCGAAAAGATTAAGTCAATCTATTCTTTTCGTTGTAAAATTTAGAAACTCTTAAAAAAACATTGGCCGCCAGGCCCTCAGGACATTTTTAATTAACAAAAATATTTGTTGTTGTTCAGTTGACAAGAACTGCTGCATTCAAAATAAAATAACAAGAGAATATAAATGCGATTTGAAAAATAACAAGTGCTACGCGCTACAGTTGTCCTGCGCGTAGCTCGTAGCACTTCTGGGTCTTCATAGTTCGTAGCACGGCGCTACGAGCTAGGAACCAGAAAATCAAGAAAGTTGATTTTTTAAATAAGTTATTTGATGGCAAACTACACTACACTGCCTAAATTTGATAATAAAAAATAAAAATAAAAACAATATGTATAGTAAGAAAATTGCACTCAAATTGTAAACTACAATTTCAACTTCAGAGTGTTTACATTAATCATTGAACTACTGAGATATGTAAGTAAAAGTGCATATTTTAATTCTATAAATCCTGCTCACGTACTAATTAAAAACAACAATTTACAAACACTTTTCTATTAAAAATCGCGATCTAAGAATTAGAGCAATATTTCAAGCAGTATTTCGAGTGAAAATAAACAAAACGTCTCGTTTAATGTACGGTTCCGTATTGTTAGTGTAATTAATTTTATTCAATACTTACTCCTACCACGTCAATATAAAAAATTATATCTGCGTTTGATCCGATTTTCTTTTAATATTCGTGTTGTTTGTTTCTTTTTCATACCGTACGTAACGTTGCATCGTTTTTAACGTTTGTGTATGTTTCTGCTGACGTTACTCGCAAATCTCATAAGTATTGGATTTGCTTTTCCTTTTACAGATGAGTTACAGTAATATTTCGTCAATAAATAAGGTTCAATTTTAGACATCGGAATGTTTAATAAGCTAGGATTATTTGTTATTTGTGTATTTGGTCTACTGCGCCTGAATTTCGTAAATAGATTCTGTTTTATCGGGATTTTCGTTAATATTGCAAAGATTTTCTAAGCTTATAGGGCTCCTTGTTTGGCAACCCATTACTTGAGTCTTCATCAAGATTCTAAAATTTTGTATGGATTTAAATGATAGCTAATATTTTCTTTTAAATACGGTGATACGAATTCATATAAATGATTATAATATAAAAGTTTTGAACAAACCTTGTTTATCCAATCCCACAAAAAACACTGGCCACTTCAACCAATAATTCAAAATGATATTCTGTCTTAATAATCTGTCACTCACATCACAAAAAAATAGGCGCCAAAAATATGGCGGGAAAAAGTTTAGGGTTCGAGCGCGCGACCGTTTACCCTGACACAACGAACTGTTGTGCCGGACTGAGGCATGACACAATAAAATTAAGCATTTACACTACGAACCGACTCACAAGACGTTTTCGTAATAACCATAGCAGATTGCAATGTGCGGCCATTTATTGAGAGTTAATTTGGCAACAGTGGCATGCCAAATGATTTTATCGCGCGCCATTTGCTGCCATAGCAGACTCAGCCTAATGATGACAAAGGCGTATTTACTCACTCACTCTGGAGAACGAACCGGGCTATAAAATTATGCTTTTCTTTGATGTTAAAATTGATAGTTAAGGTCGTAACCTATTAAAATTATGATCGTTTTACGTCGCTTGAATTATTTTGCGAGTGTCTTCAGTGTAATTAATGTGTCAGTTTTAGGGTTTGATTTACAGATCTCTCTCTCTTAAAATTTCGAGCACTATTACAAAATAATCCTAAGGTTTATCAAAGATTCAGACGTTAGATTTAGAAGCAAAGGTGTGTGTCTTTTCAAGGAAGGCTCGACACTAAGAACTACAAAGCAATCATTGAGAAACTATTATTTATTTAATTTGCTTTTTCCCCGGGCTTTGCCTTCGCAGGTTGAGGTAAAGGTAAGCCGAAAAACAGCCTAATATTTAAAATACAAGTATTAAATATTTTTGATGACAAATAAATGTTGATAATAAGCCAATAATTTTATGTGCTTCACTACACAGTGAGGTGAACTAGGGACTGCTTACTTTCCATAATTTGTATTTCACCATTATCCACAGCCTTTCACCCACTGCTGAGGTACGAGAATGTGGAGTTTGAGAGAAACAAATAGAGGCCCTATTTGTTTGTGTCAAACTCTATGTTCTGTGCCAACCCCATACAGTCTACTAATTTCCTATTATTTTTTAATATGTGCTAAAGATTACGCGCTGAACAGACCAAATCAAAGCTGCATTGAACGGTTCACTACACGTATTTACCAGGAAGGCAGTTGTGCGACAGGAATTTCGACGGATTCTGAAGCGTGCCACCACCCCTGATGTGTCGATCACGACCACTTTTTCAAGAGTGTAGTGACTCAGAAGAAAAGACTGCGACCGTATTGTTTTATTTAATCTGGAAGCTTGTGACTGTCATAACAACATACGTTTGTATATTTAGCAGCATCAAAGAGTAGGCAGTTTTCCTGGAAAATTTCGTCCATCTGCCTCCAATAACTGCTAAAAGTATTTAATTTTAGTAACTCATTGTTTTGCCGCTTAATTTTTGTTTAAACCTTCAAATGTTCTGGGATATACATATTTGTGAATCATTAAAGTAGACGCTGATGGAATTTCCGGAACAAATGGGATATCGCTTTTAACAATATGACTAAAATTCAATTTTTTTCTTTGAAATGTTTGGAATAAACTATAACCCACAATATCCTTCCGGTGCGTCCTGCGTAGTCAGTCTCTTCATCGAAGCATGTGCAATGGCATAGGACAAGTGTCGGAAAGCTGGTCGGACAAATAATCTTAATATATAAAAGCGAAAAGTCACTCACTCACTCATCTATACATATAATAAGACAGTAAAAAAACTGTGTCTGTACATTGAATATATTTAAAAAAAAAAAATTGAGGGGGGTTTAGAAACAGTAATAGACCACGAATCCAAAAAAAAAATTCTGTCTGTTTGTCTGTTTATTTGTTTGTCTGTTTGTCTGTTTGTCTGTTTGTCTGTTTGTCTGTTTGTTTGTACACGCTAATCTTCGGAACTACTAGACGGATTTGAAAGATTTTTTTTTTGTTGTATAGGTATTAAGTCTGGGCAACATATAGGCTATAATTTATCTTGGAAACTTGAACACCTGATGCAGAACCGCAATAGAATAGCTAAACTATAAGAGATACAAAAATGGTACTTTAGCAAAAATTGTTCCACGTGATGAGCATTTTCTGCTGAGAGAATAAATTTGAAGATCTGGAACACCTGATGTGGAACTCCAAGAGTCCAGCTACACTATAACATATACAGGAATGACGTCTTAGCAAAAATTGTTCAATCTGATGACCACTCTCTGTTGATTTATAAAAATCGAAGATCTGGAACACCTGTTGTGGAACTCCAAGAGCCCAGCTACACCATAACACATATAGGAATGACGTCTTAGCAAAAATTATTCAATCTGATGACCCCTCTCTGTTGATTTATAAAAATTGAAGATCTGGAACACCTGTTGTGGAACTCCAAAAGCCCAGCTACACCATAACACATATAGGAATGACGTCTTAGCAAACATTGTTCAATCCAATGAGCACTCTCTGTTGATTTATAAAAATCGAAGTTCTGGGACACCTATTGTGGAACTCCAAGAGCCCAGCTACACCATAACACATACAGGAATGAAGTCTTAGCAAAAATTGTTCAATTTGATGAGCACTTTCTGTTGACTTATAAAAATCGAAGATCTGGAACACCTGTTGTGGAACTCCAAGAGCCCAGCTACACCATAACACATATAGGAATGACGTCTTAGCAAAAGTTGTTCGGTCTGCTGGACATTTCCTGTTGACTTATAAAAATCGAAGATCAGAAACATCTGATGTGGAAATCAAAGCTACCACTAATTTCACTGTATAATTATAAAATAACATAAGCTGGGAGTATCTCCACGCGGTGAAGGCGGTAACAGTTTAGGACTGATTTTCGATGACGACGGTATATCATTGAAAATTTGACTCTACTGGACAAAACTCCTATTTATTTTTTTATTTTATCGAATAAATATGCCTTCGGGCTTATGTTATTTCAGTGTTTTAGACTTTTTCCACTTATCTTCGTGACACGGTAGCCTACCCGGTAACGCAGGGGAGCAGTCACTTAGATTTTAATTGATCAAGTATCTTCTTCACAATAAAACTATAACCATGCCTAGAAAGAGGTCAAATCTTTCCCAATGTTCCAAAGGAGCTAAAAGATTGAGGATCATAAGATCCCAAGAATCTACCGAAGAACGTCAGGAGAGACTTGATGCTGTTCGAGAACATCAGGTTGCAACTCGCTCCGTGGAAACCTCTTCCTCTCTTCTCTTCCTCTTGGATAACGAAGCACGCCTGCGTTCTCAGCGTATTTACGCATCTACATCCAGGTCTCTAGAGAACTGTGAAGAATATGATGCGCGACTGACCGCTGATCGTGAACGTCATGCATTGTCTCGCGAATCGGAGACGTTCACGGATAGAGAATTACGCTTGAGTTCCAAGCGTATCTACGCATCGACTTCTAGGTCTCTAGAGACAAGAGGGGAACGTGATGCGCGACTGACCACTGATCGTGAACGTCACGCATTGTCTCGCGAGTCGGAGACGTTCACAGATAGAGAATTACGCTTGAGTTCCAAGAGTATCTACGCATCGAATTCTGACTTACAAAAATGAAAGATATGGAACGTCTCGAATCGTCTCGCGCATCCCGTTGTTTTCCCGTCCCCGGGCTCTTAGAATTCGACATCAGACGTTTCAGATCTTCGATTTTGACGACCCCGTTGTCGCCGGCATAAGCAACAGGATCCGCGTACGAAGTCGCGGGCAGAAGCTAGTCACGAAATATCGAAAACCGCTTGACGTATAAAGATGAAATTTGGCAGGGAGGTAGTTTATACAGAGTGTAAACAGACCCTTCATGAAGCCGTCAACTAAGCATTCTGTACATGAAACTAAGTAACTCTATGCAAAAATTATTGCTGGGAAACTACTTTTTTTTTGGTGTGAAAAATCACGTTTCACGGTAAAACTCAATGTTACGCACTCAAAACTTAGTGCTGATGGATGCTTTGAATAGTTAATGGGTCATGAAGTTAATTAAAGTAAAGTTAAAATCTTAAAAAGTGGTTTTTTAAAAAAAACTTGTGAAAAAATCGGAACTTTGACCTTCAATATCTCCAGAACCTGTGGATTCCCAGGTATAGTCTAGAAGAAAAAAATGATCCCAATGATGGGCAGAATATGTGGTTTTCATTTTCGTTTGTTTTTTTTAATTCTTTTTACACCCTTTAGATCGTAGACGTCCGCTAAGAACGGATTTTGCGACAAGGCCGGATTAAGCGGGTCTAAGGGCTCTCGCAAGTTTGTATGAAACTCCTTCATTTTTTGTGCTACAAACTTGCAAATTGGTCGGGAGGCAGTTAATAGTTAGTAGACGTTCGCTAAGAATGGATTTTGCTATAGGGCCGGATTAAGGAGGTCTAAGGGCTCTCGCAAGTTTGTATGAAAGTCCTTCTTTTTTTGTGCTACAACCTTAGAATTTGGCCGGGAGGTAGTTAATAGTTAGTAGACGTTCGCTATGAACGGATTTTGCGATAGGACCGGATTAATGAGGTCTAAGGGCTCTCGCAAAAAGTCATTTAATGTTGCATACAGAACGGAATTAGAATAAAAAGTGCCCAACAAGGTTCCGTTGAAAAAAAAAAGTTGTATAGCGCCAAAATAAACCGGTTTTTAAAGCCATATCGTCGCCTCAACGTCATTTAATTTTGTTTCGGACCTCTGCCGCCCAGAATTACAGTACCCAAAAGGACGCCTTTTGTCGTCATCAATACATGATCACATTTTGATCAGGCTAAGGGCTCTCGCAATTGTTTATGAAAATACTTCATTTTTTGTGCTACAAACTTGAAATTTGGTAGGGAGGTAGTTAATAGTTAGTAGACGTTCGCTAGGAACGGATTTTGTGACAGGGCCGGATTAATGAGGTCTAAGGGCTCTCGCAAAAAGTCATTTAATGTTGCATACAGAACGGAATTAGAATAAAAAGTGCCCAACAAGGTTCCGTTGAAAAAAAAAAGTTGTATAGCGCCAAAATAAACCGGTTTTTAAAGCCATATCGTCGCCTCAACGTCATTTAATTTTGTTTCGGACCTCTGCCGCTCAGAATTACAGTACCCAAAAGGACGCCTTTTGTAGTCATCAATACATGATCACATTTTGATCAGGCAGTCAGTTCTCACACATAACATAACATCACGCCTTTAATCCCTGAAGTGTTGGGCAGAGGTGGACCTAATCGTACCTACACACACATTTTGCCATTTATGTTGAAGTCCCATGGGGTAAGCCATCAACCGGGCACAAATCCAGATTTCGTAGCTGCTACTGAGAAATTCCTGATGGAATAACCCAATAACACTATTATTTATAGTATATTTTCAATTGCATTTAATATTAAGTGGAAGAGTGGAATCACCTAACACAAGCATCTGCTTGCTTAAAAGGTGATCTCCAAATAATGCGTGTGATAACTTTATGTAATTAATGTAAATAATTAAAATGTTAACACTGCCCGAACCGGGAATCGATCCCAGGACCTCATGTTTATTAGTCGCGCTTGCGACCACTCGACCAACGAGGCAGTCTCACATATTAAACTAGTCACTAAGACAATAGAAGGTACGAGTGACAATTTAGTTACACTTTTCAACTGTAAGGTATCTTCTAGCTCTCAATCAATAAATTGTAAAAAAGGGGTTGAGCAGAATTCCTTGAAATTGTTTCATCAAAATATTCAGGGTTTTTCTTCCAAACAATTAGAAATAGAAATATTTTTAGAAAAAACCAAGTTTGATATTGTCTGCATTACTGAACATTGGATGAAAGATTATGAAATGCAAATTAGTTATGAGAATTATAGCGTGGTCAGTTGCTTTAACCGAAAATCAATGCTGCGGGGAGGTTCTTTAATTTTAATTAAAGATTGTTTTAAATCAAAACCACGTAAAGACATAGTTGAACTCTCAGTTGAGCATAGCATTGAACTGTCATGTGTTGAGCTGGATAAGCATGTTATAGTGTGCGTATACAGACCCCCTAATTATCAAAACTACTCTATTTTTGAGTCAGTTATGGAAGATGTTTTGGGTAAACTTTCAAGTGGTAATAAATCAGTAATCATCTGCGGTGATTTTAATATTAATATTTTAGAAAATAACTCTAATAGCAGTAGACTATTAAGCCTTTTTAAATCTTTCAATTTGTCGAATGTGTTTTTAGAACCAACTAGAATAACTACAACAACTTCCACTTGCATTGATAATGTTTTCTGTGGCTGCGACTATTTGGGGAAGGCTGTTGTAAATTACCTCCCATCTGATCACTGTGGTCAAACTGTGTCTTTTGAATTTAACACAGCATTACAAAAAGTACAGATACAAACTAGACCAATAACTTCCAGTGCCTTGATCACATTTAATAGCACTTTAATTGACAAGTTAGGTATGCAGGGCCTAAATATGAAGAATGTTAATACTATATATGCAGAATTCTTTTCATTAGTGCAAACTGAATTCAATAATACCTTTAAGAAGAAAACTAAAACTATCTGCCCGAAGTTTTTATTCAGTGACTGGGCAACTAAAGGCATCAGAAAAAGTCGGGAAAGACTTTTTGAATTGTATGGCCTTAAGCCTTATATCAATACGGAAACGTTTAATAAGTATGTTGCTACTTTTTCTAAAATTTTCAAAAATACCTGCAAAGCAGCTAAAGCCTTATTTATTAGCAACAAGTTGAAATCTGCAGACAACAAGATTAAAACAGTTTGGAAAATTATAAACAATGAAACTAATAGAAACAAAAGACACAACACTGATTACACACTGGACTCTTCCCGAGGGCTCATTAGCGCAAATGTCGATGTTGCTCAGGAGTTCGCAACGTTCTTTACCAATATTCCAGTCGAAACCACAGAAACGCTAGATTCTTCGCCATCCCTTGCCATTAATTTATTGAAAGAGAATGTTTCAGCCTGTCCTGTTGAATTTAAATTTTCACATATAAACCCTATGGTCGTTATGAAGGCTTTTAAGCAAATTAAAATAAAAACTACTGAAGACCTTTGGGGTATGTCTACTAAAGTTTGTCAATCGATTGTTGAGACAGTAGCTCCCTATTTAGCTTTAATATTTAATTTATGTGTAGACCAAGGGGTATTTCCAGATTTGATGAAGTATAGTAAAGTTATACCACTTTTTAAATCTGGAGACAGCAAAGACACAAATAATTATAGACCCGTATCTATTTTGCCGGTTTTCAGCAAGGTGTTTGAAAAAGTGATGCTAAATCAAATGCTCAATCATTTTAATCGAAATGACATCTTACACGATCAACAATATGGTTTCACCAAAGGCCGTTGCACTACTGACGCCGGTGTCACCTTGCTAAAGCACATCTTTAATGCATGGGAAGAGGCAAAAGACGCAATAGGCATTTTTTGCGACCTATCCAAGGCATTTGATTGCGTGGATCACGTCACACTGTTGCTGAAACTTGAGCATTACGGACTAGGAAAACAAGCACTTAGCTTAGTAAAATCATATTTAAATGATCGAATGCAGCAAGTACAAATAAATGGCGTAAATTCGTTAGGATTAAAAGTAAAAATGGGGGTACCGCAAGGCTCAATACTGGGCCCTTTCCTTTTCATAGTATATATTAATGATTTACCTCAGTTACTGAAAAGTCGACCTCAAATGGTGTTATTCGCTGATGACACATCACTGATTTTTAAAGTTAACAGACGTGCACAAGATTTTGACGACATAAATACCGCTATGCTTAAGATTCATAACTGGTTTACTGTAAACAATTTAGTGTTAAATGGGAAGAAAACTAAATGCATAAGATTCGCGTTACCGAATGTAAGAAGTAGTGAATGTAACGTTGTATTGAACAAGGAGATACTCGAATTCGTCGAAAATACAGTTTTCTTGGGGATTACGCTTGACTCGAAACTGCAATGGAGTCCTCACTTAACAGCACTTGCAGGGCGGCTAAGTTCAGCCGCTTATGCTGTCCGTAAAATCCGGCAATTAACAGACGTGGATACCGCGAGACTGGTCTATTTTAGTTACTTCCATAGCATCATGTCTTACGGTATTCTGCTGTGGGGTCGGGCTGCAGATATTGACTCCATATTTATTCTGCAAAAGAGGGCTGTAAGAGCCATCTATAACCTACGCAGACGCGAGTCTCTAAGAGAATTGTTTAAACAGATTAACATCATGACGGTACCTTGTCAATATATTTATGAAAACATTATGTTTGTTCGGAAAAACATTCATCTTTTTAGTAAAATAAGCGACAGGCATAATATTAATACTAGAAATAAGGACAAATTAGATCAACCACGTTTCAGATTGTCAAAAGTACGCACATCTTTTATGGGGTACTGTGTAAAATGTTATAATAAAATACCACTTGACATTTTACAACTTAATGAGAAGAAATTTAAAAAATGCATAAAACAAACACTATGTAAGCGAGCATATTATAAGTTAGAAGAGTATATCGTAGATAAAAATGCTTGGCTCAATGCTGGTCCTGCTCCACTGCCACTTGGGTTCACATACTAAGATTTTAATGTTTGGAAGAGATGCTCCCCCTTTAGTTCTTTCATCATTTCTTTTATTTTTTTTCTCGTTTGGAAACTTAGTTACTTTGATAACTATTGTTTTATATAAATTAGAAGCATTATTTGAGTTTTTGTAAGTGTGAGTACCATGTAGACTTTCTATTATGGTTAGTAGGGCTTATCCTAATCTTTATGGTTTTAACTGTAGCTTTGTTTTATTTTCCTATCTCTACACTGTGCTCACATATAGAAGCAACAATATTGTACCCAGGACTATGTAATATATAACTTGATTTGAAAAGAGTGTCCATGGAGTTTCTTGCCCATTCTTCTCCATGAGATCTACTATTTTCGAATGGGCAACTACAGTCCATTCACAGTTATTATGCCTGTGGCGGGACTGTAGGTAGCTTATTTTTGACTATGCAAAAGTGCCTGTCATGGGTCTATTTGAAATAAATGCTTTGAGTTTTGAGTTTTGAGATACACACCAAATTTTCCACGCGAACGAAGTCGCGGGCAACAGCTAGTAATCGAATAAAGTAGGTTTATGTACTTACCTAATTAAGGTCCGGTTTCCACCAAAGACGAGCGGATTAAAGACCTGCATATTTTGGCCAATCACAGGAGAAACAAGAGACCCAATGTGGATTTCAGCCAATGTTGACGGTTAATTTCCCGCATGTGGCTTTTCACTCCGTTCGTTTCCGCATGGGTGTAATCCGGGTCCGAGTATGTGCTTCTATCTAAGTCATGCGGGCCCATTTTACTACCCACATGATTAGGAGGTAGCTTGGTAAATATAAAGGTGGTTGAAAAAGGGGGACAGGGTTGGGAGAGGTCAGTAAGTGTCCAGCAGTGCCCTGCGATAACCTGAATTGATAGACATAGACCTACTTAAGAACCCTACCTTACACAGAAACGGTAAATTCAAAGGGTGTTTACGGTATTTCATAATAATGATATTTAGATTACAGGTAGCTTTGTTTTTCTGGGAAGAAATATGAATCAAACATGGGTCGTTTTCACTCGTCTCGTTTCCTTTAAGGGATAAAATCTAAATAGAATAGGTCTCGCATCACGCCATATTCTCCAAGAGTAGGCCAGGACCTCGGGCTCAGCAACTGCACATGCGACGAAGTGAGTAGGTAGGTACTTATTAGACCAGCGAGGCAGTCAGTAGAAGTAATTAGGTACCTACATTACTTCTACTGGCTGTCCAATCCTTCATTTAAGTAGGTATCTAATCTACTTATAACAGTATAAATTACCGCAGCGCCACCCAAATATAGACCAAGATTTTTTTGGCCCCAGTAAGCATGATCTAAAAATAAACAATCTTGATTTCGAAGTCGTTTTCAGCTAATTTTATTCATAACACCAAGTCTGTAATCCCCAAAGGGTTAAGGGTATTAAGGCAGTAGTATCTTATCTACCTACAATTTGACAGTTATGTCTAACTCCCATTTAGCAGGGCTATCATCAGAATAGATCCAGAATTCAAGACTAGATTTCTGCTAAGAATCAAGATTTCTACTAAGCTCTGCTCATATTATAAAATCGTCAAATTAGGACATTCGCCGTCGGGTGCGATGATCGCCGTCGCGCATTCCGCGATCATATTTATAATAGTCTATAATCTGGCCGCTCTCATAATAGACCTGTCTCTACGAGGGTACAGGAAGAATAATAAACAAAGGAGGGTCATTAAAATGGCTATTTCGGAGCGTCTACACGTCTGTGCGCGAACAACTAGGCAGAGGCAACCGGTGCTACAGCGGGCTTGGCGTAATGTGAGGGGAAGAGCGATTTATTGTGTGTTGTGCTTGACGTGCTTGTATTGACAGTTGGTGATAATAATTTATTGTTAGATGGTTCTGACAATTTAACGAATTTGATAGCCTAAGCGTGTATATTGTAGGTATAGTTTTGTATCAAACGAGTTATTTTCTCTTGAAATAAAGCGATACACACATTCATCACAATGAGTATCATCACCTCTGCTCTACTCACAGCGGTTGTTTAGCAGTTAACCTGAAGAAGAAATCCTCATTAGAGAAGCCTTGAGTCATCATCTTCAACTCAAGCTGTCACAGTCCATTGCTGCATTCGAGTTTCCCACTTCAACATCCTATCCCAGCCGATGTATCAAGTCGTCGCGCGTCGGTCCATCAAGATGGGAACTCCATTCCAACCGGAGGGGATAAAATGAAAACGCTTCTCCAGTAACTTGCACCAAACAATTTCTGGCACGACAATGAGATCGATGCATGAGATGTATTTATATTTGAGAATACTTAAGCGTTATGTAAGTGCAGCACAACCACGCTGGGCACTGGGTCGACAACCTAATAATTGCTGGCAACACTTTGTATGTTCATGTTCAGCTCAGCAGTTTTGTTTGTTTGGTGCAAGTAAAAATTGGGACTACGATTTTTTTCACTTGTTCTACATCTGTTAGTTGGGTAGAGTTCAGAAATCTTCTCAGTATATCGTAGTCCACTTGTGGACATAGGCATTTCTAAAGCTGCACCGTGACATCCTGTTCTGCGCCTTCTTTAACAAGTCTCATCTTTTTAATGTCGCCGGTCCATTTAGCTGAGAGGAGTCTCACGCTTGCCGATACGCGGTCTCCGCTCCTGGAGTCGTTTGCTCCACCACGTATCGGTCCTACAACAAACATGGCCAACCCCGCTTCGGCTTACTTATTCTGCAAGCTATGTTGTTATTTCAAACTGGATCGATTTAACTCACGCTCTACCTATCTAGGACTGATCCCCGATCTCTCCGCGGCGACTGAAGGCGCCGTGGAAGTGGTGAAGTTTTGGGCCAATAATATTTAGAAATACGAGTCGTACCTCACTAAGAAATTGAAGACTGATAAGGAATGAAAAGGTGTTCAAATAAAGCAAAGATTAGGAAACTATAAAACTGTTTTATTTTCAATTTACAATAATACTACATGTTACTTGACGACGTAAAAACTGTATTCATTGTATTGTATACTATTTAGCACTTTTATGATTAAGCTTCAATGTAGTAGCAATGGAATTATTTAAAGTATTTTCTCTTAAATATTTTAGGTAGGTATATAAGTTTATATTTGGAAATAAATTTAATCTATGTTGTGCACCATTTACAAACATAATACGCACTGTATTATTTTCCGTTGTAACAAGACTTTCAGGAGGCTTGATTATTACTTCAATCTTAATCTCAGAAAAGCTTAAATAAATTGAATGGCTTATGTACTGCCCCAGGAGGTACCTATTTTTAAGCACACCATGGCAACACGGTAAAATTATTTTGAGTTACAATGCTGCGTTATGCTGATGCCTGCCATTACAGGTACAATAAAAGGGCAACATTATTTTTATATTGAGCCTCTTATCGTCTATTTTAGCGACGGATATACAAGGCATTATGGAGTTTAACTCCTGCAATTTCTAAGTATGCGTGAAACTTACAACTTAAAAGCTCATTCACACTATGGTCGCAGGATTCCGTTTATTCAAATAGAAATTATGCTCTACGGTTTCTGTTTCTTTTGACTGTCCGTTAATGCCAGTTGAGCCTCCAGCAAGGTATTTAGAAGCCTATATACATATTTACACAATTTTAAAATTTCAACATTAAAATTTTACATGATACCACTAAATTCGTTCTCACGTGTTCATATAACAAGTGTTTATTACTATTTATGAAATAAATTTCTGGAAATCATCAATATTTAGATGAGCAACTGATCAATAAAATCTACTAATATAGTAGGAATTTCTTAAATAGCAACATTTGAATCATCTATTTATATTCTTACCAACTCTTATTATAATAAGTAAGGCACGGTAGAGATGAGCTACAGCACTGCGTTTATTGTATATGTTACTGTTTATACAGTATTTTTTTAATAATGGGTAACGATCCCTCCAGGCTATTCCTTCACTATCACATGAAGAATCTTTTTGTCACAAATCATAATTAAAGTAGTTGTGCCTCCTCTCCAAGTCTCTGATTTCCACAATATCAGCCTTCAATCTTAATTTCAGTATCTCCCTCCATATAGCCTCACGGTGCTCTTTGTTTGTTATACCCATGCGCAACAGTGTGTTGTCATTGATTCGTACTAAAGCTCTGCCAGTTATGTCATGCTGAAATAAAGAAAAGTTCATATTAGTAGGTATCTAAATATTACAAAGTTGAAATCTAGAGTAGATGAGACTTGTTCAATATTCATGGCACACTTGAACTAGTTAATTGCACTCTAAGGGCTCTCTGCATACATCTTCTATCACCATGCTACTTAAATTTGTAATACTAATTTTATTTATAAGTTTACTAGCCGTCTGTGACATGGCATTAGGCATTACCAGTGAAAGTATTAAAATAGATATTTAATTTCATAAATTACCTCCTACTAATGTTACAAAAAGTATGTAAGTTTCAATTTACAAACAACACCTCTTATATTATTAGGGTAGATTTGAAAAAAAAAATAAGATACTAAGGTCTTAACAATGCCTTTCAGAAACCTAAGAGGAAAATTGGGGCAAAATTACGAGTACTGCCACCAATCAGCTTATACAGTGAAACACAATTTTTGTACTGGTAGTTTATTTATTTTCTCATGAATCATTGATAAATTTGTTACAATTGTAGAACAGTGACAAATCTGACTTGAAGTAAAATGAAGCATGTGATTTTTGTAGAAAGCTGAAAGTATTAGTGTTATTTTATTCCATCTTAAAATAAACCTAGTATGTAAATTTTCAACATTACCAATTTAGTACTTATTGAAAAAGTTATTTAAAAAAAACAATAAAAATATTTGAAATGGCTGCCCAGTAAAGTTTAACATAAATCATATCTGTCACTGCTCTGCGATTACGACCAATTTTAATGCATATCAAGTATAGCTATCACTGACTCATTCATTTTCATTAATAAGTTTGGGTTGGATGGTTTATCACCTGGCAATGACACTAATAATACTTCTGTTTGAGAGTTGAAAACTACTCAAAAGCATTGGTTTACTGATGATTACACTGCAAAATGTACTTTGATAACTCTGTATTTGTCTGGACTTAAAATTGTGTCTTAGGTAATGTCTAAATCCATTTGTATTATTGAAGGTGTACACCATACTGCCTGACCTACATTTTTTTTTTGTAAACAATGTAATTACCTCATGGAACCTTTCCCAGTATAGATTATAATAGTCACTGCAGTGCCGACGCAGCCATTTCTGGACATCGGCTTCTGTCCACAAGTATACTGCCTTTGGGCGTGTTGTTTTCGTCTGGAAAAACAATGAAGGTGTATCAATGTTAATGTAACCATTGTAAATTATCTGTAAGGTTAAACTGTAAGAAACTAAGTTCATGCTTTAGAATGAAACAACATCATCAAGCCTGTAGCTCTAAAATATAACACTTTCTATGATATGATGTTTACCTTTGATTTGTTTGAGTTCAAGCTCGAATCTTCCACCATTTTCGTCACTTATGTCTACAATAATACAACGAGTTATCTTTTAAATTCACATCTATGACATACAAATGAGCCTATAATGAGTAAAGATTAAGCTACATTAAATTATTTCTTTTTTAATGAATACAGAATTATCAACAAAGTAGTCACCACTATCCGGTTTTGACTCGTTTTGACAATGACACTAGTCGAACTCCAATCAACTCCAAAAGTTGACACTACTTGCGTTTGGATACATGATAGTAGCATTTTGTTGCAAATATTACTTTTGTCTCAGAAAGTCAATCATACTGATTATTTTTTTTCATAGTAGTGAACTTATATGAACATTGTTGAAAACGTCTTAAATCCTTACAAATCATCATATTTATTGCATCGAGTTAAAACTACGAACTGCTAAAACTGTAAAGTAACAAGGTAGTTTCTCATTCTTAGCATTGCAATTATTGCAACATTAACGGCTGTCATCTGTCAGTTATATATAGTAGAATTTGTTCTCTTGTTAGAGGTTTGCACCGGAGCGAGATTTTAACAACCGATTGAATTCACCGGTGATTGGGCAATCTCCGGTGAAAAACCGGAGGTCACCGGAGAATAAAGAAATTTTGTTTCTTTTTTTAATTTATACATTAAAAATGAAGAAATAAGAATAATCAATTGATATACTTTATATAATCATTTATTAAAGAAAAAAGTTTTATAAAAACAACAAAATAATGCTGATTTTGATTTAAGAAACACAACATGTCAATAGCGTACATGTTTCTTCTATGATTTAGTGTTTGTCTTGTCGCCGAAAATACTCTCTCTGACCTTACAGAAGTAGCAGGCACAGCAAGGTATTTAAAGGCTATTTCGTCTAAAGGCTTTAAATGTGTCTTTTATTTGTGTAAATTTTAGTATATAAAAAAAAATAAGATGCGACGATCACCGGTGATCAATCGGTTAATTACCGGTTATTTCAATCGAGTACTTTTACCGGTAAATCACCGGTTATTCTCCGGTACTCACTGCTCCGGTGCAAACCTCTATCTCTTGTCAATGCAGAAAAAATAAAACGATTCAGTCTAAAATTCCAAGCCAAGAATCATAAAATGTCAATGTAGTATTAACACAATGGCACAAAATTTACAGAAGAAGCCCTCCAAGGGCATTTTGAAGTCGTCGCGGAGTGTTGACGGGCACGACACAGGAACGCCATCCACAAGCAAGCGATCGAAAGAGCAAAGGTTCGATGAGATGAATATTATGGAAACTTTTCATCCTGCGAATAAAGATTATGGACATATGAAGGTGGACGAGCCTAAGACCCCTTATTCAGAAGCAGTGGACGGTGATTTGGTGCCGACCGACGAACTGGACGCGAACATACTGGCGGCGAAGTTGGCAGCCAGTATGAATAAGCCGCCGAGGTGTGTGGAACCGCAAGATGCGTGTGCTAGTGACGAGGACATGGAGGAGCCCGAGGAGGAACGCAAGAAGCGGCTTGAGTTCGAGAAGAAGCGGAAAATGCACTACAATGAGTTCCAGGTGAGTTGACACACGAGTGCATGTTGTGGGTGTGAACTGACGATTAGGTCACCGTTTGCGGTATTACAATAATTTCGAAATTCGCATGCAGGTACAGGTGAGTCAGTAATATCATCAATGAACTGACATATTTATTATGGAAAATTGATATTTTAGCAATATTTTATCTTATCTCATTTATTATTCTAAAGTATTTCTACATTGATACTGTCTTGATAAATTAGATTATTAGACATAGTATAATGATGCCTAAACTAAGAGCTAACTGTGTGCATGCTGTAATGCCTAGTAATGAGTTATTGTATGCTTCCATAAATAGGAGCTTGGCATTGTAAGTAAAGCTATTAATATGCTAGTCATGACCTACAGTGTGCACAGTTGTTAAAGATCTCATTATTACTTTCTTAGGTACTCTCATCTATGGGTATTGTACAATTACTAGTCTTATCACCTTTTCGAACATGTGTCACCTTCTCAAACATGTTCTATTTACTATTGTATTTAGACCACAAAGATAGTCATAATTATTATAATATTATTGATGAAATGATTCTAGAACTATACAAAATCAAACATAAAATCTTTCAAATAGCCCATAATGTCTACTCTTTTCAAATGCAAAGTGCTTTTTTTATTAAAATAGCCCTTTCGGTGCCCAGCACCCAGCATAATATGGGCATTGAACCCATATGCTCGGTGCTGGACACTGAAAAGGATAAACAGAATGCCTTTACTTTATCCAGAAACTACAAGGTGCCATTTGCAAAGTTGATGGGATACTTAATTTAAGTACAGTATAAAGTTGCCATTGGCACTGTGTGTGTGTAAATGTAGTTAATAAGCAGGGTTTCTTATATTGCTGTTCTGTCTTAAAATTAAATGTTATGCAGGGTGGGTATATCCGTATGGATTAAAACCCCCTTATTGTTAACAAATAATAAAATTTAAATAAAGCAATATAACATTGCTTTATTTAAATATTTAGTTTTAATTCTGTGAAAAAGTATGCAGGCCTGGATGAAGGATGCAGCACCAACGCCACCAACTAAAACTAAATACTTTGCATAACATTTAATTTCATGGATTTCTGCAAAGTAATGCCTGATTCTATAATTTATCTGCTGTCCTATCTACTTGAACATGTGTAACCTTTTCTCTGTCACTCTGATAACTAACTTGAACTACCAAGTTTGTCTGCACTCTGAATGGTATCTAAAGATGGAAAGATAAGGACATATCATATACTTATGTACTTATGAAACTAAAATATTATATTCCAGCATAAAGATGCGTTAAATACAGGGTGGAAGGGCCACTGACGCACAACCTGTTACCATGTATTCAGTACATCATTCCCCCCACATAGAATTTCTTCATCGGTCATTTTTTTTTAATCTGCTGTTCCATACATTTTGACCATGTGGGAATTGCACTTTTGTAGGAAACAGCTGATTTTTTTTCAGCTCAGTATAATGTACTAAACACTGGTAACCGTTTGTGCGTCATTGTCCCTTTCACCCTGTATATGTAGTAGCAGCAGACCAAGTTACTTCATTGCAAGAATATTTTTTCTTATTTAGTGTCTACTAATATCATAAAATAATGTGAAAATTTCTCTGAGACTTCACTGTTGTTTACATTACCAGACCAAAAATTTTGATGCAATATTTTTGTTGTGAAATGCATTTTAAAGTTTGTGTGGAACAAAGTTACCCAAATTTACAGCAGCATATTACTTAGTTACTAGATAGTAAATATGGCATAGTATCTTTAAACAGAATAGATTAGTGCATTATGATTATTTTGCGTGCAGATGGTGCAAAGGTGATAAGCAAGAGCAAGCCATTATAGCAGTTATTTTAATGAGATTAGGGTTTCAGTAGAATGCTGATTAGCTAAGTGATATAACCAATTAGATTCTGATTGTTTTTCTTCAAACAACTTAGTTGTTTTATCTAAACCCATTCAGTTTATCTAACTTCTGTTTAATATGTACTTAATTTTTTTTATTATCCGAAAGATATTGCTAAATCAATTAGTTTTCAATTGAAAGTGATTATCAAGGACAGTGCATAGCATGCACAATACACATTCAATGTTATAACTTGATTTCAATTTACAATGTGTTTATCAAGGCTACCAAATCCTATGTCCACATAATGTAATATCAACCTTAATCCATGTTTAGTTAGAGAGTGGACAAAACCAAGTATGCCTTGTCGGAACAATAACATTTACAGTATGATAAATGTTGCCTATCCTGCTATTACTATGTGAGGTCACTGTTTAAAAATAGGAATGCCCCCTTTACTTCCTGCAGTTTTTAGAGGCTATTAATAGATTTCTTTGATTACTAGTATCCTCTTCTGTAGCATTGTCCATTTATAGACATAACCACTCCATTCAGCCACTTGTGCCTTATTTTAGTAATGGGATATTTAGGTTTTGATAATACTGTCAAGGCTTTTTTTAAATTGATGCGAATTCCCCAAATCCTAATTTTGTTGACTATTTTGCCACATGCAGCTAGCTTATGGTGCTTATATAAATTTATGTGTTCCAATAAAATGTCCCGGTGTTTCAAAAATCTTGTATTTTATAGTCATGAAAAACCTATGAAAACACCTTGGAAGGATTATGTTATCCAGTGCATTTAACAAATTGTTTCTCATAGTGCAAGATGACACAACTTGTAACTAAAATCTAAATTGGATAATAAGCTGTGAACACATCTCGTTAAGATCTTATTGCAACTAGAAGTTGATCTTCTGACCCATGTTGATGATCCTTATGCAAGATGTCATGTGATAATGTTAATTGCTGTAATGTCAGACATACATATATACCATGGTGGGGAACATCGTTTTAGACAGTTATGATGCCCTAATGCAGACATGATTTAAAAATGTTTGTTCTTCAGTAAATTATTTTTACTTTTGCCCCTATGCCGTTGTTGAACTTTAGTGCCCCTATGACGCAAATAAAAGTTTTAGTTCATTGAGTTTGCGTCAACCAGCGATGAATGGCTTTTAAAAGAGGAAAAATTAAGACCTACAATTAATTTTAGAAGTTAGTTTGTAGCACAAGGAAAATTGGTCTTTATTACGTGTTTATTTAAAATTACTACTTCCTCATATTAAGTGAGTTTCCATTACTTATTTGGTCTGCAATTATAAGATATTAGCGGTCTTTATTAGAAACTAAAGCCAAGTCAGTTCTAACAGAACAGCCACTGCCTTATCCATACTAACATTATAAAAGTACTACCTGTTACATTTTCATGTCCTAACGTCTGAATAAATCATTTACTAGATTAGGACAAAGGATACTTCTTTTTATCCTGGTAGTATGTACTTATAAATTATTATTATAAGTAATTTCCGACCTCCAAACAAAGACTAGTCTGTTAATATAGCCAAATTCTTCTTCCAGGCACTACAGCTAGCGAGGCAGCTGATGGCGCAAGAAGAGGAGGAGGATGAGGATGAACAACAACCGCAGAAAACCTGACTGCAGCAGACACAAGCACTTGTACATAACATGCGCCAAGGCTTCGAGCGAGCATCGACCACTGCGTAGACCAAGAAGTACCAACTCGAGTACCAGGAACACATTAACGACACCCCACGCGTCATCATCACTCACTGATGGTCATCATCACAATGGGAAAGTTCGGTCAAAGCTCATTGTAGATGGCGCGACTATAGCTAGGTCCCAATCTGACCAACGAGGCCAAGGACATACATTCATAAACTCACGCCTTTTTCCCAAGGGGGTAGGCAAAAGCTACAAAACGCCTCCTGCTATGATCCTCCCATATTTCTTTTGCCTCGTCCAAGTTCATAATCAGGTCAAGGTATTTTGAAATATATAATGGCATTAACTTATTTTCAACCAATGACGGTGTTCGGAGCTAGCTACGACAGCGTCGTTAGTTTCACAGTTACTTCCCCATGAAGACACCAGTGGTCACGTGAGGGCGGCGTGGCGTCTTGTTAATGTGGCCCTGCCTTTATTTGCGTCGTTAACAAGTATTAGATATTCTTTATTCAGGGATAATAAACGTTTTGGTGAAGTGTCTTACAATATTTTGCCTTTTGATTGTGATCGGTTTGTGAGAGTGATCTTTTAAGTGTATTTTGAATGTTGTAACATTTGCACAGAGGGTTTGTAAATGTTTAGGTGGCATGTTAATAATTTCAGACGAGATAGGTCACTTTAAATCATTTTAAAGCAAAGTTCAATTAGTCATATCTGTTGTTAAGTGTTTTGTATCACCATTTTGTGGCATTGCAAGGTATTAATAACAATTTAAGCAACTTTCACAATAACGGTTGCGGTTATAATTTTAAGTTCTTTATATTATTAGTTGCCAAGAAGGAACTGCCAGAAAACAAAAGTAGCCACATTTGGATTGCAGCCAGATTTAAACTGATAATGTACTATGCTTCCCAAGTTTGTTGCCTGCCTCAGTACCTGCTATCACAATTTTTAAGTATCCATATCAGTCGCAGATCTGTATCTGATTTCATGACTCTAGATCAAGATGAGATAAATAATTGTGGGTAGGTACGTTAAACAGTCACTTCCAGATTAATGTACGACGCTGTTGCGATGGGCTCAAACACTTCGTTCTTCCTACGTAACGGTACTTCTTTGTCTGTAAGCTGTGGTAATAGCTTATATGTCGCCGAAAAGTACTTGGCAAACCACTAAAAGTCACTATCAACGGCATTTATACCTTATCCAGCAAAATACTATTTTGGTAAAGACTACCCACTCAACAATTATGTCCATTGTGTTTTGTTTATTCGCCAAAATGGGATAATTCAAAAATGGGTATTTCGTTAACATTTGTTATTTTGCTTCCTTAAGGTATAGAATTCATTAGCATGAAAGTTTATCGAACCAAATTACCCCTGAATGTCGACAAGACGCCAACTCTTAACCTAACCCTCACATGATTATATCTATGGAAATGGTATTACTGTATTCTGTGCCATGCTGTGGTTACTGAACTATAGAACACAAGCCTTGAACCTGCCTACCCCATAGAAGGTCATGAAAGAGTTATGTTAACAGTTGTCATATTATGTCATAATTAAGATTTGGTTGCATATTTTCGTAAAAGAGTAAATATTAATACGTAATAAGTAAAATAATTATATATAGTTTACTAAAATATAGCACGATGTGTTCTAAAAATACGCCTTGGGCATCGCATGTTCCTTTCATTCGGATCAAATGAATTTTTGATGTGCTAACTCATTCAAGGTTGTTACCAAAGCGAATTATTAACGGTGTACTAAAAATGTTTCACGGCGCTCTGTCTGCCTAACCAATGGTTTTTTGTCACGATTTTACGGAGACATAGCGCCCAATTGAAAAAATAAACACGTCACTTTTTCGTGACAATCCTGAAATTGCCATATTTATAAAGGCCCATTGAATGTGGGTCATTACTACTACTAAGACAATGCAATAAACGTGTATTGAGATTAGTTCTTGTTTCCTTGATATAATATGTTTTTAATTTTTGTTCTAAAATACCAATTTCAAATGTTAATAATGTTGCTAGAACACTAAACTATGAGACACTTCAATAAATAATAGCCGAATTTTCAAAAAATCTTGTGAGCTTGTTGTCAGACCTTTACTTATTTGTATTTATTAATGCTTGAGTTTTGATCATTTGCAATATATATTTTTTACAAATATTTATGTTTTATATAGGTTAGGACAGAGTTTTTCATTTATGGAATTATAAGGAAGCCATCTAAGTCCTCGCATACTCCCACAGTTAGTTCAACATGACAACATTTTGCTTCCATTTATAAAATTACGACAGCTTGACTTGAAAATAAAGTAATTATTTCACCTACTTTTCAATTTACCAAATAAATGCTGGTAAATCTTGCTTTTGCGTTGTTTATTTAATGGATGACTCACCAATTCGAAATCTGTAACGTATTAACGAAAATTATTCTGTGTCCATTTTAAATGATGAAATTCACAAATTATTTTAGTTTTCAAGTCTGGCTGTATGGCATGACCACTTAGTTTTAAAGGAAACATTGTCTTCGTTCACAGCAAGAAGACTAATAATTAAGTATTTAAAGTCATTTACAGAGTATATGAGATGAAAAAATATATATTTATATCGAAAATATATCTTTAGGTACATCATATTGTAGGAAACAAAGTAATACTTGTATTAAGTTACTGTCGTTTTGTACCTACAACTCGGCAGATTTGACTCACGGTTACATTTTGACGTATTTTTTATATATTATGTAATGTACTTATATCGTTATAAAGCTATGTGCCAAGAAATTATATTTTGCGCATGGAATATGTGAATTTAAGAATCTGCTTCTGTCTCGAAAAATGTCGGTTTTAATGTTATTTTCTGTTATTCTTCAGAAATCATTAAAATAAACTAGAGTTCATTGAATTTTCAGTTTTAAACAGTTTTATCCTATCAAGAACACACGAGGTTGTATGGCCATGTTACGTGCTACGTTTTAATCATATACTATTTTCGCGTATGTATCTACTATCAGGATACAGCCACAAATTGTAAACAGTACTGTCTTAGCAAGCAATAATGTCTAAATTATCAAATAAATAAATACGACTAGTCTGTTAGACTGCTGTCTCTGTGACGTAATATTAGTTGTGAGTACCTAAGTCTGGACATAATTATTTTTAACACATAAATTATCGCTGTAATTATATAGATATGAAAACGAAATAATAAATTAGTTATATTTTTTAAATGTAAAGAATGTTACGTGGGTATAGACTTGTGAAGTGAGGGTAGTTTTATTGCCATAAAAATGTTGTCAGAAATCAAAATAAAATGATTTACAAATACACATAACATCACGTCTGTAATTCCCGAAGGATTAGGCAGAGGTGTAACCTAATAGTACACCCATATTTCGCCAGTATTACAGAGCATTTTATTTGAAACTTCTTGGTTTGAAAATTCTATACCTACGTGACTTCATTAGACAATACAAAGTAAAATGTAATAAAATAGACGCTTTTTTAAATCATAAATTACAGGGCTTGTAGAAAATTAAATACACACTGTATTTTATTTTATTTAGAATATATTTTGTAAAGTATGAACCAGTATTTTCTATAATTAGTAAGATAGAGCGAGTTAACAATTAGTGTTGCCATTTTCATGAATATTTAATTCACACTGAAGAATGTGTCACGCGTAGTATAGGTCCCGTCACGTAAAAAGAACGCTGAGCGACAGTGGAGGGGATGTGTTTGCGCATGTTATACAGCCGCGTCCTTAAGTACTAAGCTATTGTTTTATAATATAAGTATAACTGTTACATTGTAGAATAGTAATAGGTACTTTACTAGCTACTTAGTAATTTGGAAAAGGCTGGAATAAAAAATGAGAAAATTTATTTGAGCAGTCAGCGTTCTTTTTACGTGACGGGACCTATAGGTACGCAATATGATTTTGTGAATAATAAAGAAATAAATGATTTTCTTTATTTCTTTTTTTTACAAATTAATTACATTTTTAAATAATAATTTAAAAAATATAAAAGCATTTAAAAATATAAAAAATTGATGATTGAAAATAAATGATTATTATTATTAGTAAACCTGCAGTAATTTTATAATTTGTGCTGTGTGGGTTATCCGAAATGTATTAACCCTTAATGCTCCATGCGTATGCCAAGAGTTTGATGTTTTCGGTCATCGAATGTATTTTTTACACCACCTTGCACTTTCAGTGTGAATTAAATACAATCTGGAGTCAGTTAATGAATGCTCATAAATTCTAGACCCTTAATAAAATCAGCAGCTGATTTCATTCAAAACAATATTTTATACTTTTTCAAACGTCTAGACGTCGCGCGTCGTTCGTTTGGTAATACTTTCAATCTTTATCGCTTCATATTTTTTAACGTGCATTTAATATTTTACCTTACGTTGTCTCGTGTTTAAAGTCGATTTAGCTTTTTTCTCGTTGTCTACCACGCAATATCGTCTGCGGGCCAAAATTTATATTTCGCTTTGTAACTTGTGTTTCATGTGTACGTCGAATAGTGTTGTATACTTACTTTATTACTTGGTAACAATAATATACAAAGCAATATAAAATATTGTGTTATTCGTTCATGCATAGGTACCGTACATTGGCCTTATTCGAAATTAAGTTGTTGCATTTTATAATTATAGAGATTGTACAGAAGCGGCTTTTCCTAAAAATGTATGTGTAAATAGTAAATAAAAATATGATACTTTATTGCGTTTGCTTTATTTTGAAATCTCGTAAGTACCTACTTAAAGTTCCAGTCTAATATTTAAATGCCCCGTGCCCGTAATCGTTTTAACAACGATATTCAGAATGTCAGTTCTGCCTTAGCACTGATGAGCCGGGTCAGTTGCAAGTCCAGACTCGCCGGACTGAATTAGAAAATGTTTCGTTTCGTTAACGATGGGACAGTAGGTAAATGTCATATCCTGCATACCCTGATACCTTTGCTAAAGCAACAAATAGACGTAACTCCTTACTCAGGTAGGTACTCTTTACTACCCGTACCCACTGATAATGCGGATATTTTAATGGTCTGCTCATATCAATTCTTTAACTTCGGTAGCTAAGGTCTGCGCTGGTACAGTTTTATTCGCCTATCGCATGATTGCCTATTCCCAATGTAGGTGACGGTAAGGATAAGTGAATTTGAATTTATTAATATTTATAGGGTCACCAGGTAAACGCTGGGTCAGTTTGGTACAGTTGGTTTCCTAACACATTGACGAAACCAATGTAGGTAGCGCGGTAGCTTGTCCGCACATACACACCCCCCGCACGCAATACCCTCTCGACCTACTGCGCAACCTACCCCCTAAAGGAGACCATTCGCGGTTCATACAAAGTTCGGCTTTAGAACTTTGAATACGTGGAGGTTTCGTTAAGTCTAGCTATTAAAACCAAAGCTTCTATTTACAATATCTTTAAAAGCCTGTTTTTTTGAAGATAGAGGGAAAGGTTAGGATTTTACGTTGTAAAAAAAGCGTAACGAGAAAAACCGCGAAAACGTTTCTTTTCACGTGTGAATATTATAAAAAAATACATAATGTTGATATTGTAAATAATAATATTAAAATAATTTTAACCAAGGTTAAACTACCGAAAATACAGTACAAGTTATTACATGCAGGATTGTGGACATAACATACATTTTTATTGAAACATTCTATTGCGGAGCGTTGACTTGCTGCTAACGAAACGCAACTTTTTAAATGGCGTTTGTATTTTGTTTGAATGTCTGAAACGTCGTCTTGACAACGAATTTGGTGGCTTTTTTATGAATTATGCGATTGATTTTAATATGAATTCATTAAATTATGGATGATCCCCAACAATCTGCTCCACATACATCTGAAATTAAGGTACGTAATTAACAAGAAATTGATTTAGTTAATCGAAATCAATCTCTCATCAAGATATTTATAATACGTTAAAAATAGTTTAGAGATGCATAGCTGCAGCACCTTACCTGTCTTCTTAAAGTTATCAGCGATCTACGATCTACCAATGTGTGATAATCATGACTTCAAGAAAAATGTTCATTCAAGAATTGTAATAAACTTCCTACCTTCGATCTATCTATGACCACAGTTTCCCATCGTTTATTTATATTTTTTATTTATTTTTAGAATATTCTTCCGGATGTCGTGCATTCTCAACAGATACCCACCTTAGGAAGTGTTACAAACGAAACTGAGACAGGTATAGAAGCCAGTGAAAACACGGAAGAAAACCTCATTTCACACGATGTCGAGGATAGCAAGACTGAATCTATTTCGGAACACATTCCTTCCAAAATTGAATATTCGACAGATTCCGACCACGCCAGCAGAACACAGGGACTCCTCAAAGTGGAGTCTGAGCAGGAGAAAGTTTCCAAACACAGTTCCCTAAACATTCCGTTCCCACACTCCCCTGCCAGTGACAACCTAAGTACACAGGATCCTAGTAAAGTGAGCCTATCCTTGCCCCTTGATGTTAATGCTGTTTCTGATATCCATCTTTTGAGTGAAGAAAGTCCTGTTAACTTGGTGTTGATGTCAGACCTATCTAAAGAAACTCATGAAAAATCACACTTATCAGATGAAAATGTGCAACCAAGTAAGCAGGACACACCAAACCTATCTCCTAGAAGTGACAAGTATCTGGACTCACTGAATGATGAATCTATCCATAAATCAGATTTATCACTACAGGACTCCGCTGATAATTCAGATAAAATAGACTCCCCGGGTAAATTGAGTTCTGGGTCTGAGGAAATGATCAAGCTTGACATAAGGGGTCAAGGTGCTCCAAAATTCCCCTTTCCATCTGCAAAAATAATATTTGGGCCTCCACCTGAGGGTGGGACTGTCATTGACTCTAATGTTGAACCTATCCCGGTGTTTCCAAACTTGTTGTCACCATTCCTTGTTGGGGCTGGAGAGAATATGAAGGTTGAAGAGTTGTTTGATGACCGAGGAGAGTCGAAAGAACCATCTCCAGATAAATCACTACAACTGTCACCAGAGAAAGAAAGTTTATCTAGTGACAAATCATTGGGATTGTCACCCGAAAGACATAGTCTATCCACTGACAATTCATTACAGATGTCACCAGATAAACAAAGTCTATCGAGTGATAAGATTGAGGCAGACTTGTTGGTGGAAGAAATTACTGTTGAAGATGAATTGAAGGAAAAGATTTATGATAAACCAGAGGAGACCTCTATGCCAAAGTCCATGGCGCCAGAAGAGACAATGTCTTTTAGTACTTTGACAGATTACAAGACAATATGTGAAGAGTATCATGTGAAGGTACTTGTCATATTACATGGGTTTTGTTTGTGTGTGTGCCTTAGTTTCACATTACTGTGCTTTCTTATCCTGCTTCTCACACCAATGGCGTGCTATGTACTCGCACTTTACAACATACACTTTTTGATTTATGAAAACATTTCAAAATATTATGTTCTGACATAGTTTATTTTGATTGAGAGCATGAATTGGGTTTTTTTTTTTCATTTTGTTTTTGAATAAATGGTTCATTTGGTTAACTGCTTTTAAATATGTAGAACTTTGAAAGATATCATGGGTGTTACTGTTATTGCAACATTATAAAACTGCACTAAACTTGTGATTTTTATGTGCATTTTGCACTTATATTGGTAAATATCAAAGTTAAATCTTGTAAAAAGAATTTATGTGAGCTATTGATGCCTCCATAAACTTTTTATAAGGGTAGTTAAATGCAAGCAGTTTTTATGTAATAATTTTATTGTCTGTATTATTGAAAATATCTGTCATTTCTGTCAGTTTGATAGCTTTTGCTTTTATTTACAATGCAATTATCGGTATTCTATGTTTTTATTATCAATGTTTTCTGTAAGTATCACATAAAAATGAAAATGATTGGTTACTTTTGAATGTCTTCAATTTTACTCGCTTTTTATAAAAATATAACATAATATCCTTGTTAAAACAGGCTACATGTTATTATCAAATTTTACAAAATCTATGCTTGCTTACAATGTGCTTACATGTGAATGTGTTATGTATTGAACGCTTTCTGTCCTTTCAGCTTGTGCACTTGGAAGACGCTATAACGCAGCGTGATGAATTAATTGAAGAACTGACCATCTCATTACAGCGATCGGTCCGTGAACGAGATGACCTTAGACATGAGAATGACCACCTTACAAACGAAGTGCAGAACTTGCAGCACGTAGTTGGGGAAAGATCTCAATCCGAGCATGACACTGTTAAAGCTCAGCTTTCAGACTTCATGAAGTATCAAAGCATGATAAAAGACGATAGCACAAAGTTCTACTCAGCCATAATGAGCGGAGGATCGTCAATCCAAAGCTCTAATGGCGAAAAAGATATGGACAGAGAAGAAATTGTTGTGAACTACTCAAAATCAGACTTGCGATCGTCAGACATATCAGACGAATTCCAGACTGGTTTCGAAAATAAATTGACGACAATAATAAACAAGTTTGACAGTTATATTGAAGAGAATTTGAGGAATAAGCTTAGAGAGAGTCTGATACAAGTTTTATGCGACGAAATAGGTAAGATGAGGATTGATAATGATACTGAGATCAAGGAGTTGGAATCTCAGCTGCAGCAAGACAAGCAGGCATACACGGTTGAAACAAGAAGGTTGAGGGAACTCCTGGCCTCTGTGAAGGCTGGTAATGCAGATATAGAGGCATTAAGACAAGAGTTAGACATAAAACATGAAAAAGAGATGGAGAATCTAAGGACTTACTTTGAAAAGAAATGCTCAGATATGGAAAGGAGGTGAGTTTATTGAGTTACCTTCTTTATAAAACCTTCTATATGTTACCTGACAACGCCACTTAAATGCCAAGCATGGTTAAACTTGTCCTTGGCATTCAAGGATTTATTAATTGCTCAGACCTTAATCAAGTATTTATAGCCCATTTAACTTGTCTTCTGCCTTAGTACTAACATCAAGGTTACTATGAAATACTAATTATATTATCTTTGTTGCAACCAAGGCCAAAGCCAAGGTGAGTACTAATCATTAATTATACATTCAATTTGTTTTTAGCATTTAAAGTAGGCTTAGTAGAAAAGCGTATTTTACTGGTTGAATGGCTAGAATGCAAATATGATTTAATTTTGTATCACATGAACTTCCAACTGAAATAGTTAAAAGATTTTTATTTGTATTTAAAGGCTGCTTTTAAGACTGAAACGGTAAAGCTAGTTGTCATTCACACATTTTCTGAACTGTTACAAAGAAAATTAGATTTTCGCTTCCTCACAATCGTTTGAGTTTGTTTTAATATTTTTTTTTATAACATTGCAGCTATTCGGAAGAAGTATGGCGCGACAAGGCGTGTGCGTCGCCCTGCGGCTCGGCCACGTCGCTCGACGCTCCCACCGACGCCGCCGGCGACTGCGGGCGACGTCGTACGCGCAGTGTTCAACTACCCTCACTTAGTTTAGAGGTAATATAATCAATTAACAATGCGACCATTACGAAGCTATAGACCGTTTGTCTGTCGAAGGACCGAGTCATAGAGCGAAAATCGAGTAACAGCAGAGAAGTACCGACGACCTTTAAAAGGTGGCTGGGCCATAATGGATGCGGAAGTTGGAGAAGTGGGTGTTGTAGAGCACGTGACTGCGATAGCCAGAGTTGATTCAGATTGAGTCTAGCTCTGTGGCAGTAAAAATGGCATTACAATCGCGGAGTTGGCTTCGTCTCTTCCGTCAACCAAAATGCTCGAAAATAACAAGTTGTGGTATGCTACTAGCTCAGATAAGACTCATATAGGCCACCTGTAAACTGTCATCATCCTATAGGCCAGCTGTATAATGGTGACATTACATTTACTCAAACTACATACTTTTTTCTGTGTATGCTAAGTAAAAGACTGACGAATTTTTAATCAGCCCATTATTTTCCAGTCAACACAATTAGAACAATCCCTGAGACAAGTGTGCAAGAAGTATGAACAGCAGATAGATGAGTTGAAAGCCGAGCAAGTCGCGTATGTGAACGAGCTGCAAGCCACGCATAGAGAAGCCGTTGCCTCACTGGACGAACAGGTGAGCTAAAGTTTCCTTTCATCACGGTTGATATCGTGGAGTAAAAGGCATGCTTCTTCTTCTGGCGCAACTCCAATTACTAAAGGTAGATCATGAACTCCGACTTTTTCTCCTTGTCCTTTGCGTCATCAATATATTCAACCCGTAATAGTTTCGTCAGATGCGTCGTCAATCTTAACCAGTTTGTCAGTCTGCATGATAATTTAATCAGCTGATAGTATTCAATGCAGTCACTAACTCATGCGCCAGTTGCTCACAAATTATGTACCGTATTATATAAAGGGTGTAAAAAGACCCTTAACGAAAATGAAAACCACATATTCTGCCTATCATTGGGATCATTTTTTTCTTCTAGACAATACCTGGGAAACCACAGGTTCTGGAGATATTGAAGGTCAAAGTTCAAATTTTTTCACAAGTTTTTTTTTTACACCACTTTTGAAGGTTTTAACTTAACTTTAATTAACTCCATGACCCGTTTACTTTTCAAAGCATCCATCAGCACTAATTTTTGAGTGCGTAACATTGCGTTTTAACGTAAAACGTGATTTTTCAACCCAAAAAAAAAGTCGTTTCCCAGCAATAATTTTTGCGTAGAGTTACTTAGTTTGATGTACAGAATGCTTGGCTGACGGCTTCGTGAAGGGTCCGTTTACACCCTGTATTGTTACGGCTGACGACTCTAAAATGTTTACGTCTGGTGAATTTTGCAAAATAAAGGTCACATCAACCATCGTTACTTAGTACGCGTAGTAAATACGAACTTTTCACTTCTTAACGGCTGAACGGATTTCAATAAAATTTTACGCACTGATTGACTACGACCTGGGCTATGAGATAGTCTTTCTTGGTAGTATGTTCCTCTTGTAAAATTTTCGAGCCCCACGCGGGCGACGATGCTAGTTCTTTATAAGTGCATACCAATGCAGAAGAAGAAAATACTAAACCAACCCCTTTTTTCCAGATAACCCAACTGAAGGCGCACATACAAACAGCTGAGAACACTGAAACAAACGTGTCCCTCTACCAGCAGGACATTGACCTCGAACTTGAGAAGGTTAGACTTAACTGTTGTAATATATCCTTATATTTTTGTTGCTGAATGTCGTGCAGTGTTCCCCTTTGATGTTGTGAACTTAACTTGGTGTTGCTTTAATAACTCGAAAGCAAAAGCCTATGCTGAAAAGAAAAATATTTGTGATAATAAAAGCGTTTTAAAAATATTTGCTACGATATAAGTCCATCAAGAGGCCTGAGGGACTGAACAACGTATATTGTATGTGTTTTAGCTGAAGGACAACATTGCAAGGGATTATCGCTTAATCCATAATCTTAATCTTCAATGACAAGCCTTTTCCCAAATTACCATTGTGGGATGGCTTTGTACAGAGCTCGCAGGTTAAGACAGCTTGAGTCGGTCGCCAATGTTATTTACTAATAAATAAATAATCTTTGTGTACATAACTGCATGCAGGGGAAAGACATCCAAGCTTACGGTAGCCTGAGGTAATCTGCTCTATGGCCTATGGCTGTGAAACCCTTCCTTCTGGCTATAAAAAGACTGGGACTGTATTAAAAATTCAAATATCAAGACTACTACAAATAAAGATTTTGTTATTCTAAATGTACAGTGTACACCTAATAACTCACACTTCGTTTATTCGGTTCTGGTCCTCATACCTTTCTTATCGAACCATCATATCATGATTCAGTTAGACATGTCACCCTACCACAAAGTCACTATCTGTCAGCCATAATGATGATGGAATAGCCAAAAATGTATGTATTTATTTGACTTAAGCTAATGAAAAACTGGCAATATTGGCCGTCAGGATGAATAGATAATAGTCCCAGGTCTACCCTATAATAATCACTGAAAGAATGAGAAAAACGCCCTGGAATGTGGCCTTTTGCACCCTGAAATCTTGTATATCACAATTTAATGTCACATCTACTGTAAAGTCAAAAAGTCTAATTTTCTATAGCACAACTTGTAATTTCTGGGGTTTGGGTGAATGAATAAGATTCTTGATTGCTAATTTTATTCCCAATAAGTGTTCAAAGGGATCAACTCACAGTTTTTGATTAAAGCATAAATTGTTTTATGTTATTGAGTTATTCTAGTCTTGAATCTCGTTAATTTTCAAAAGACCACCCTCTATTCGATATTTAGTTCTTAATTATGGAACAAATCATTACCATATACACTATACACAGTGTTATTTTTCATAGTATTGTAAAAGTAATTTTGATCTCTTTATACTTACTCATAATTCTCACACTTGTAATCTTCCCCACAATTCAACACCATCTGTCAATACCCACAATTCAACCTAAAAACAAACTCTTTCACCCTCCACCACCCTATTCACCCCAGTTATTCAACCACTTATTAAACTCATTCTGTCTCTCTCCTGCATGCTTGGAATGCCACTAACACGCTCGTGTGTGACTAAACGACGTGACGCCACGGCTGTTACGTCATCACGTAGAAGATGGAGGCGCAGCTGGAACAGAGGCTCGAGGAAGTCAGGGATGAGGTCAGGCAGGAGGTCGTGACTCATCTGCAGGAGCAGTTGCAGGTATGTTGAAGAGATTTACTCGTATCTTCTTAGCTTTCCTTTTAAAGTAGTTTTTTTTATAGATCCTCAGGCTTAGCGAATATCTATACGGGCGTAAAGGGGAATTGTCTGATGACAATGAATAATAGACTTTATTATACTAACTAACTTGACTTTATTATACTAATTAACTCGTACGGACATCGTCGCAAATATGAAGAGTCCTTGGGTGTCCTAAAACGGACTCCATTTGTGCCAGTTATGTTTGAATCTTCTATTACATAAGACTCAAACTAATCTAACAAAATGTGGCTGTACTATAGACACACTTCTGCCTCGCGTCCCGTCGCGGATTACAGGCGTGATTTATCATTGTTCAATGTCATCGCAGATTCTCTGTTCTGTGTTCTTCTCAGTGTACACAGAGCCTTAATATTAGTAGACCAGTTTAAAGTTTCTTCTGTATGGACTGGATATGATTGGATGTGACGATCTATATTATGTCGATGTTAATGCTGGCACTGTTAGCAGACAGTTGGCCGCCGATATTTTAATTCTGGGTATCTGTCCGAAACGGCAGAATGTACGCAGACATGCAACGCCTGAGTACTCTACGTTGTTTATATTCAAAGTTTGTCTGTTCAAAGTCTGCTGCTAATAATGACTACTTTGAACATGTAGACCACAACAAATAAAGTAGTGATATCATTGCGACTAAGCGCCACTTCTGCCCTGAAGATCTCATTTTGTTGCACAAAATATGGCATTCTACGCGTCAATCTCGGGATGAGTTGTGTTAATATAAACTTAAAGAGAGTTCAAATAATTACGCCATCAGTACTGCTTCAAAGCTGCGGCAAATACATATTTTAAACTTTATTTGCTGTAAAATCTATAAATATACATATTATATTGTAAATAACGCTTTCAACTAACATATTACCCACAATATACCGACACAATTTCGCATAAAATGTACAAACTCTCGCTTTACAACTAAAATACCCATAAAACATTTTATGGTGTCTAAACCACGGTCTCTAAACTAACTAGAATAAGAAGTTCGCGTTGATTCACTTAACCTATATCTTGCGTTTAATGGCTAAAAGTTCTTAGAAGTGATTCGGGTGATCATTTTTATGTACTCTTCTCGGAGCTTTTTTGCACTGATTTATTTGGGTTACTGTTGAGAAGCTTTCCGATTGGTGTTGGTGTTTATTACGGCTTATTATGAAGGATTATGTTTTGTAAGAGAACCTTTTCTTTAAGCAAAACACTATAAATGTAAATGAGTTTCATACAGGAATATAATTTGTGTTGAATTTCTTTTCGGTATTGTAAAACTGCAGTTTCAATAAAAACATAAAATTATCTTGTTTTACATAGGCAGTTAACAATTTGCCTTGGACTTTGATTTTTTTTATTCATGTATCATCTTCCAGATGTCGATAAAATTGATTTAATTCTTCAAATCTCCCGTAGTAATCCGTAGTACGTACAGAAGCTGCCCTCTGCCCGCTGGCCAACCATTGGCCTGGTGCCATCTCTGTACACCATTAATAAATACGCGGCCGACGCACCAGCGTGGTCTATGCTGGCTCAAATAGAGCAAGGCTCTTCCCACAGTTGGCGGGAACACGCTTCATTCACACTATAAAAAAAGGAAAAATCATAAACAAGGAGTTTCCCCTCCCTTTTTCCAAGTGAAAGTTGGACCTTACCTTTTTCGCGAAGAAAATGTGACCAGTTTTGTGTTTGCGTGTACTTTTTGTGAAGGACAATGAAATCTATTACTGATTTATGGACTGTGAGATAGTGATTTTGAACATTGAAGTTGTAAATACTTATAGATCTTTAGCATAGTTTGTTTTGTGTGAACTTGGACTAGTTATAATGTGAAATGCCTGATCGCAATCATTTGCCATTTTACAAGAGACGTGTAAGTTACCTATTATTTTTTTCAGAGATCGATTGAATCTTAAAACTTATCAATACTGATTAAAACTAATGTTTATACCAAAGAAAGATTCATCAATTTTAACATATAATTGCATAGCAGTGTGCAATGTGCATGCAAATGGCAAAATTGCAAATTCCGATTTGAATATTATTATTTGTCGAATATAGCACATTTTCAACACTAGATAGTTAACGGCCACGTGTTTATCAGTATCGTTTACCTGTTGTACCCATATTTCCTTCCGGCTTAAGTACCTATGTATTATTCAATACTTACACAAACACAGATAGGCAGACGCTTCATGCAAAATACTGGTATTTACCTGCATCCAGTTAACCTGGAAGCCAACTTGACCCTGGAAAAAAGGCTCAGTAGATGATGATGATGTTTTATTCATATCTGAATACCTATACCTTAGCTGGCAATCTACATGACTATGCGGGGTGCAATGTAGTTTCTAAAACGATTGATATATCTTCCACTATAAGTTCTGAAACTACAAAGGCGTGTCTTATTCCGCTGATGGCTGTCCTATATTTTTCTTTGCCAATTCACGGCTTCCATTCCAGATTTGTCTTGTTTGCCCGACGAGTACGGCGCCTAAATGGTATTCAAGAGGTTGTGGGTTCAAATCCTATTCGTTGCTCTATTTCGTGAACTCAGTCATGGACAAGATTGAAACAAGACGGTTTAGTAGTATGTAAGAGTGAGGCTTACCTCCCACAAAGCAACACAAAAAGTTGTTGACTGGCAAATTCATTAAGATAAAGGATTTTTATACAGCAGTCCACTGTTTTGTGATTCTCTGCTACTCTCATCTGGCTGCTACCAGCCATCCAGCGAAAATCGTCCAACCTTACACTTGTCAATTCATGGTGTCATCGTCTCTTCCTTCACAAAAACTCGTATCATCACATCGTACACAATATTATTATATATTACAAATCACGTATAACCGTTTTCGTAAATCATTATAAGCTTAAACGAAACTGAAAGGTGTTTATAGGATGAGTGACAGCTTCTGAATACTTCACCGACATCTTGACCCAATTCTCACTGATTTATTTCGTGTAGTCATGGAACTCATGGATAAATATAAAGTTTGTGTATTTTTCTTTAAGGAATGTAGAAAGCAGATTGTTGATTCTTTTTTGTTTTTGTTGACATGGTTGTTTAGAATCTTTTGTAGGGTCAGCGGAATAGATGGGCTTATGTTTAGCAGGCTCATTAGTCTTGTCTCTCAGACATTTTCTAATCGTCCAGTTCTTACTCGTGCGTGATACACGGTCAAGATTATCTGCTGATTATCTCGAAGTAGATGAATATGATTTTCTCAAAATACCTTGAACTTGAACTGCAAAATGAAGATTGCATCTCAAACTGCTAGCTCAAAAAATATTTTGTACTCAACCGAATAACACGTGGTCAACGAAGTTTCCCTAGTAATATTGTTTTCTTGGCATACACACTGTATTGCACTCAAATTCCGTAACAGGTTGAATAAGAATCAAAATATTCAGGTTTCGGTTGTTTAAAAACCACATTTACTTAAACAGCATAGCAACACAAGTTTTAGTCGTATCTAAAACAAAAATACAACAAAAAAAAAATACTCACGGCATCTAAATATATTCGCGCATGTACAGTCATCGTCTGCAGTTCATCGCCATTTACAAATATTGTCAATCCGTCTCTGGCATGTTTCCAGACTATAGGCGACATTTTTCGCGCTTCTGACCTCATTTTTAAGCTCCACGCTGTCTCGGGAACGAAGTTTTTTTTCTTCCCCTATTTGGGTCAATGATCTGCTCGGAAAGTTTGTTTATAGTTTTTTAAAATTGCCGAATTTCGTTTTGATTAATTAGAAATAATAGTAATGCTCATTAGTCAATTCAGATAGCAAATTCAAGTACAGAATAAATGTGACGTAATTCGGGTAAACGATAACAGATAATGGGTAACCATTTTAGGTACAAAATTGTTTATGAGTCGTATTTGTTTCTAACCATAACGTAACCGTAATAACGTTACGTACTGGCGAAATGTGGGTGTACTAAGTGTACACCTCTGCTTAACCCTTCGGGGATTAGACAAGTGATGTGTTGTTATGTGTCGAAACAGTACATTTTAAAACCCTCGCAAAAACATGCTAAAAGTTTACGTCATACTCTTTGCCCTTCCGGAATTAATAAAACTGAACAAATTAAAGATAATCAAAATAAACGCGCTAAAGAAGTAAACGTGACTAACGAAAGGTCTAGCAGTACAAGTAAATGCACCCTTTGTATAGGGCAATAAACACAACATCTTAATCACCCTAACAAACAATATTATTAAGAAAAGACCCGTCTTTAGCAGTCCAATGAAGATCTTTTGTATAGCATACTTTTCTAAAGGAAACAGTAATCACTAATCTTTAGAACGGTATTACTTATAATTAACTAATAACTCACAAACATCATTTACTCCCTTTGTTTAGACGTACCGTTTGGGCTATCAATCTGAGTGATAAGAGGTCAAAAGTGGCACAGCACCAGTCATATATTTTCCTTATGCGAGTGCAGTCACATCTCTAGTGATTGTGGGAATATTGGAATATTTTCCAAGTGGTTTTATGTGATTGTGTACTATTATGAAAGTGATTTCTACAGAAAACTGGATTTCGAAAAGAAACATGGGTGATTTGTTTGTAAGTGCACGTTTTTTGTATTGTTAGGCAGAAGTTTTGTTTTCTCATGTTGTGTCTGAGTTTTATGCGTTTGATGCAAGTGCAGTCTGTATTAGTGCTTAATTTAAAACGTCAACTGTGGGAGATGCATTTGTTCTATAATTACATTTGTAGTTCGTCAGTTTGCAACTTGTCCAAACTTCAACTAGGACTGAAGTGGCGAAGGGCCTGCGCTTTGGGGGACTGTCTCATGTAATATTGATGTTCAAAAAGTGTTCATTTTCAGCCGAATTTGAATAAATTACTTTTGATTTTGAAACTGCTAAAACAACGTAACTGTAATGGTAAAGCTACATGTTTAAAGCTAATGGGGGATACCAGTACAGTACACAAAAGGTTGAAGAAATGCTTTGAAAGACCCTCGACAATAACTGAGAGCCAATTGCAAATCTGAAAGCTGGAATATTGACATTGACGAGTCTTAAACGCGGTTGAGAGTCTGTTCGTGTTAAGCTTTATTGGTAAATTGAAAATGACTCTAATAGAAGTACAGTGAAATTGAGGGAATCTACCCCGCTATAAGCCACCCTGGGAAGCCAATTTTTTTACCAGTTCATGTGCAATTTACTTACAAACAAATGGATGCCGATGGACTATATTAACCCCATCTGTTGGTTGGCAGGTGCTTCTGTCGGACCCCGACGCGGAGGTGTCGAGCTGGCCGCTGGAGCTGGTCGCCCTGAGAGACAAAATACATGGGGACTCCGTCAAGTCGTTGGGAGAGAAGGAGGTAAGCAGATATCTTTGTTTATGTGATGGTGGTGGTTTCAGGTTTATTATATTTTAATTTTGCCGCGGCGTGTCAAAGAATCATATTCATAAAAGAAAGGGTGAAAATTATGTGAAAAAATGTGTTTAAGTCAGTTTGTCATTTATTGCAAAGAAAACAAACCAAACAAACCGTAACACCCATCATTCAAAAAAGCAACAGTTAGTAGCAGGTAGTTCTTTTTCTTAATATTAACGAAGTGAGAAATCGATTGCAACATCTCCTTTTCTTCAGATTCTATACTTTCGTTTCTACAATAAACACACCTCCGTCTCGTCTCATAAGTATTCTCAGACACAGGTTTACGAGGACATTCTCTCAGTCAGAAACTGCGAATTTATTGAGTCGTAAGACGGACGACGCATTTCGTATTGACAGCACACTGCGCTTGTCCTGGCGCGTCTATAAACAGACTGTAACAGACGTAGGGCACCATCCTGTGACCCACTTCGAGCCCTTTGTCGGGAGCAAGACTGATATGAGCGGTATTGTTGCACCTCGGCCTATGACATTTGCAGAATTAAAGAAACTGGTTTCGTATAATTTTCGCAAGGAGACTAAATACAATTTTTTTTCGCTCTGTGTCAACGCACGTTATTGAATGTGTCAATTAAAGTGCTCTTCCGAATCGCCCTACCGCAACGACGGACGACTCGACTGATTTATAATATGTAACCTTATATCAACGCTTCCGTAGATTACGAAATTGCCCGGTCACTGTTTTTACTGCTCTGCTCACCTTTAGAAGAGCTTTTTGAACGAGAAAACATTCTACCTGTCAAAAATACCAAAATATTCAAGTCATAAGTGAATACGCTCGTCTTAAATATAGGGCTTTAGAATGAAATCAGTCAGAGAATAGTTATAAATAATTATAGTAAATACCCAGATAAGGTGCATCGGCTTTACCAAAGTCAGGTGTGTCAGTAAGGTTGAAGTTCATCCATTACATATCAACAAAACAATAACTCTTATCTCTTATTGACATAACTGACATACATCATGCTCATACCGACCGCCATTTTTCAACCCACCAGCATCAAAGAAACTATGACCATTTCTTAATCATATCTTCAAAGGAGATGCGTATGACTAAGCCCAATTATTTTAACTAATAACAAACAACTTATAAATATCAGTACTCTACAGTTAATAGCTTGTTATTCTCTGTAATCTTTTTTCTCCCAGTCGTCGTGTCTCTAAATCCCTTGCGCGACCAATAAATTCCCATGCACTTAGACAACCTGCTCTATAAATACAAGCCACCCTCGGATTCCCCTCCCATGACTGGTCACTCGTAAATCTGAGCCAACGTTTTGGTCTACAATACTCACTTTTTGGTCGTGTTCCTGGTAACGGTTAATTAAAGTAACTTAAACGTGCGCGTTTGCGTTTGTTTGATTGTGAGAACACGGTGTTAGGCTAAGAATAGGCTGACGTCTTTGTGTGGTCGTCGTAACTGCTAGGAAGGTGTTTTGTGAGGTGGATAGAATGGAGTATCATGTGTCTAGTTATTTGGGCTGATGTGTATGCAACACAAAACAACACAAGATTCGTTATTGTAACACACATTATCCATCACACAATACTTTTTGCCTCACACATTTTCTTGTTTTGGTCCTGATTCGGTTCGAATACTGGCGAATTACTTCGTGTAATTTATTTCATCACCAATCGTCTCAAAACGGTGAAGAAAATATCGTTAGGTAACTGGCCTGTCCTACAGCCAAACATTTGAAGGCATGTAACATCTACCAGCCCGCACTGGGCCCGCGTGGTGGATTACATTACAGCCACTTTCTCTCGTAGGGAGGAGGCGTGACATCCAGCATACCAGCCTGCACTGGGCCCGCGTGGTGAATTACATCACAGCCAACTTTCTCTCGTAGGGAGGAAGCCTGTGTTCCAGGCTCCCAGCACTGGGCACGTTATATTCTGTTAGCCGCTGTTTGTTCTTCAAAGGCAGAATTTGTCCAAATTGCTGATCGCAGGTTTTGTTAGAAACTGTATTTAAACTAAGTACGTATAATACATTATGCGTAGGCTAAAGATTGCGGTAGTGCATAGCACAGAAATAGTGAGAGATTACTAGCCCCGTGTGCAGCGGCACAATAACCCATATTACTGGACTGTTCAGTGTTCACACTCATTAGCATTACCTGTATCTGTAAAGTGCTCTAATATAATTGTAATAGTTCACAATAAAATTCCATTATTTTTTCCTGCACCTAGCTTACCAAAGTGAATCAATAAAAAATCTCATAAGAAAAGACATGAAAAACAATTTGTTGTAACACTTACAATAAAACGAAAGCAAACCAATTCTTTCAGTTTTCTTCATGTCCTATTCACACAAGAGGTCGGTGATCGCTTATTTAACTTGGTGATCTATCAAACTTGTCTTTCTTTCGGACAACAGGTAACGTAAATAAGCCGTCTATCTTACTGAGTTTTCAAAGGCTCAAACCGTACATAGTTTCGTTTCGCTTCATTACAAGTTTATATGCAAACTGATACCTGTCCCGTCCCATGAATCCCTAATTACTTGTCAAAACCGTAGTCCTAGTTGCATTGTGCTGATGAATTGGGAGCGATGCACCGAGTTGACTGAACCGCGTTCTAATTTTAAATTTAACATTTATTTACTAGCGCCCGCGCCGTCCAATCAAATGTCACGTGAGATTGCATTATATTGACGTCAGATTTTATGATGGCTTTTAGAAGACGTCTTCCTCTTGTTTGTGCCAATGTGGAACTGTTTTCAAATCAAGAATGTTGTGATGATTGTGATCATAGTCCCGTCCTTCTCCTATTACCATTGTCCCGATATATTTGGGGTCGGCGCAGCATGTCTTCTTCTATACTTCTCTATTGCTGGACAACCCAGTAGTCACTCCCTTTCTAGTTATATCTTCACACAGTCTATCCATCGTTTCATTGATTAAGATCGCGATTCTTGAATCAGCACCCTGATTGCGTAACATAATCGTAATCGTTGTCTCAAGCTGTGTTAAGAATCGCGTTTCTTGAAAAATAGAAATACTTTTGATTGCTTGTTTCAGGTCAAATACAGTTCAATATCAACATCATTAACATCATCCTCAGCCCGACTTAATCCACTCCTGGGTATATGTTTGTGCCAATCTTCACGCTTCTATGCCCGCTTGTTTAAAAGTACATGTCGAAAGTCAAAGTAGAACTTCATATTGTAATTCTCCTTACTAACAGCAGGTGGCGTTACCCATAAGACACATCGTTAAACCTTTTTTCAGGCGCTTTCAGATGTAAAAATCTCGATTTCCTCTTATTTTAGTAGAACAAAACCGTCAAGAATGCGGCATTACACGTCTCGCATAAACACTGCACTAAACGGGCGTCATAACCCTTTTACAACACGTTACTACGATACTAGTGCATCTAGGAGACCACACTGTCAAGGAAATATCGGTCTTATTCTATGAGTTATAGGTTAAAAATTAGGTTAAGTGTAGACGTCTTGTTAGTGGTAGTTAAAATTCGTTACGTTTCATGCAAGATCGAATTGTTTCCGTTTGGCGTATTTGTCTGACTCATTTTTTGGCATTATTATGTAAAGGTTTCCTTAGTAATTGTAACCTTGCTATATATTTGTCACAATCAGATATTTGTTCCTTCTTTTTTGTCAAATTGTCGGCCGCCCCTGTTTACGTTGAAGGGATCAGAGGTTAATAGTAAGCACACCCTATTTCTGCAGTTGTGTTTAAGTCCTAAGTAAGTTATAGGTGCGAGCCTATTGCCATTTACCGGCCACAAACCCAGATTCCGGCTGCGACCGAAAAATTATGATAGAATTAAAAAAAACATAGCAGAACATTACTCCTGTAATCCACGAAGGGTTAGACTGAAGTAGACTTGTAATACAAGCCTGTTGTGTGTATGTCCCATGTAAAAGAAGCGCTATAAAAAAGCATATTTCCCAAATAAACCATAGCGTTTAAACCACATTGCCTATTAAGCCATAGTTGGTCTGAAATCGTCCGTTGACCTACATAATTACATAAAATTAATGAGTTATCGGTGTTATATTACCGGATGCTATGGTCAGTGCAAGCATAACATGCGCGTCCGGGGTCGGCTTCCCTTTGCCATTAATTGGTGGTCCTCTCTGTATGGAGTAAGAGGAACTATGGTTAACCTCAATGATCGGGAGATTAGTAGTTTGGCTTAAGATGATATATGTATATGATTTTGAAATTAAGTTTTCCCGAGAAGTTTTCTGTAGGTTACTTATGTTGTCTAAAACTTGGCCAAAAATTGTAACCCGCTTACAACGCCTGCAATACCTGAAGGGTAACCCATCGGAAATGCTGTAGAGGTGTTCATTTAATACACTACATTTCGCCAGTTTAGGCTTTGCCTTTGAATAGAGGTTATTACCGACAACTAGGCACAAATTCTGAACCCGGGTAGCTGCTGAGAGATTGCTGATGGAAAACCCCAATAAGACTTTGCGCGGCTTGGGAATCGAAGCCCGTACCTCATACTCAGCTGTAACGCTTGCGACCAAAGAGGCAGTCAAAATGCTGCAGGTGTACACACAAAACTCTTGAATCGTTTATTTATTTACCGTTCAGGCACATGACAACAAATCAGGAAAGCATAGTTTTTTGCAAATATAGTGCAGTTCTTATCTTATCATGCGGTCATCGGTCGATGACACTAACTTGCCAACTCTACTAGTTCAACCGGGGAACGATAGTAATGTTTTTATTTGCTTTTCACATGACACGGTTTTTTTGTTAACTTAAGTCGAGTGTCAAAATCCGATTAAGGACGAACACCGATAAAATACTTTGGGAGTAAGCCCATGATATCGAACTATAGAATAATATTTTGGCCAAACTCTCAATGTCAAAATTGCATATTAGCATAATTTAACGCATAGCATCACGCGTCTTATTGTCATTTGACGCGCTTAGAATCCAAAATTTATGATCTAGGAGGTTTTTTATGCTTGACCGTGAACTACTCTAGAATTTTAAATAATACCAGCCTATTACTGTTCCATCACAGGCCAAAGGCCTATTATCATACGGAGAATGCACAAACAGTGAAGTCCAAGATAAACTTAAATTGCATTATGAACTGAAAAAGTCACAATACTTGCCTGGATTTAATCCCAAAACCTCGTATAAGAGAATCTTGATTACTGGGCCATCAAGAATACTAATTAATTTAACAGCATTTCAGTTTACGTTAATTCTTACTTAAAACACCTGCTCAGAGTTGCCTGAACCAGATCCCGAGAGCCGACCCTGAGTGACTCAGCGAGACAGCGCTCACTGACGTTGACTTAGGTACTGCTTACAAGTGTCCAATGAGATGAAACTTACTACCTACATTAACAGATTTTTGTACGCCCGGTCCTTATTACCATGACTGATCCTAAAAGGCTCATTGCAGCTTCCAGAAGTGTGTCTTAAATGAATCAAATTATATCTGGACAATTTGATATTCATAATTATAATATCTTCACGAACAAATTTCGTTCACGGCGGCCAGTATCAACGGAGATTAGCCAAGTACGTAGAAGATATTACACAAGTTTGTGCGCTAACATCTCTCTTCCTTTACCCTCATAGTCCGATGGAAGAGTCTTAATAATGGAATTGAATATTACAAAATGCACGTCAAGTAGGTACCTACCGTCCGATTCCCTATCAAAAATATTCTAATGGAACTTCAATAACTTGCGTAACTCTGGCGGATTTAAACCATTTCCCCATACCATTCCTCTGCAAAACCCTAATACCAGAGGCAAGCCCTCCAGAAGCCCATAATGTGCGCGCCACGTTCGCTAATGTTCCTTACACTTGAGATAAAGATGCAATTGATGCAAATATAAACGCTCTCGCAACCTAGAGTGCTCTCGAACCGGCTAACTGACCTATTAATCTCCGTGAATCGCTTTCGCGTTATCACTACTGTCCTAGTAAAAGTAGGAATGTTTTAAACGTTACGTGTTCTAAATGGATTTTTATCAAGGAATCCATTACAGTATGTCTGGCGATGCGGAAATCGTATCTGTTCTTGTAAGTGGACGTATCACATGTATGTCTGTCGTTAATGTAGAAATTAAATCAAAGCTTAGGATATGTAATCTGCCTATCACGTTCATATCACGCTGGTTCATAAAATGTGGAAGCGCAGTAAGAGGAATGTCAAAGGTGTAACGCACGACAGATAACCCCGTTGTACTTCCATGTAATTTACAAATCGATGCATTCGAATCGAACCTAGGAGTATGTAAATGCACTAGCACTTTCAGCGTTTGGAGAAGTAGTACTTTAATCAACAAAAAGTGATAAATATCTTTAAAATATAACTGGTCTATCATAGAGAAAGAAGAGTAAGGGGCGTAGTACTAGATGGCGACTGTCTACCAAAGTTCTCCAAATATATTCTAACTAGACATACAATGGTGCTAGCGTATCATGGCACTTAGATGAGTATCCCCAGTTCATTGTCCGATCACATTCTATATTTACCATTAAGTAATTAAGTCTTTTCCCATGGTGTACTTGGGCGCGAAGTCCAGAAGAATTTATGACCAGAAACAATTATCCATTTGAAAAAGTTTCGCCTTTCCAATACTCAGTTGAGTTTATTCATCGATATTGTTTAGATAACGTGTCCATAAGTGTTTAATTTTGAGGAGAATTGTACCACAGTGGGCCTGTATGACCACAGTATTATCTATCAATGTGGGTGTGAACAATTGTGTTTTTCCACTTTTAATAAAAATGTCTTAGTAATAATGTGAATCAGTTGAGTGATGTAAAAAAATGTATAGCTACACGCTATGAGTCACCCTTGAGTCACCGTAGTAAATAGAGGGTTGATAGATGTTGTAATATCATAGGCACTAGGTATATATGACCCGGATTGCAGGACTGTCTGCTGATCCAGACATCTTTTTTTATGTCAGCCTGCTCTGTTCCACTGCTAGGCAAAGGCCTCCCCCATGGCTTTCCAATTTTGTTTACAATTTTCCTTCAGACATCTAATTTCCACAAAATGCTTGCTCGTCTTACAAACTTTACTAACTAACAAATATACGCACATTATGTTTAAAGAGTAAAGGAAACTTCTCATAAAAAACTTCACAGGTTTCCGAATAACGTCAAACATCACAAGTTACATAACATAAACACTACATTAACGTGCATACGGTATGGCTGTACCGCTCGGTATCACGGAAGAGACTGTGCCCTTTACCAACTGCCTTTGATAAAGTTCCACATTTCATATTTGTGTACCATAAAATTAGTATCGTTCACGGAAACTGCTTGTTTACTTGATGTGTTCCAATATAGTGTTACGGCATAAATACCAGATTTAAACTTATACAGGGTGTAAACAGACCCTTCACGAAGCCGTCAACCAAGCATTGGGTACATTAAACTAAGTAACTTTACGCAAAAAAAATTGCTGGGAAACGACTTTTTTTTTGGGGTGAAAAATCACGTGTTATGGTAGGACTCAATGTATATCACTCAGAACATTGTGCTGATAGATGGATTGAATAGTAGGAGGGTCGTGGAGGTGATTAAAGTAAAAATCTTACTTTAAAAACATGTATTTAAAAAAAAAATTGTGAAAAAGTCGGAACTTTGACCCCCAATATCTCCGTAACTAGAAGGTTCCCAGGTATGGTCTAGAACAAAAAAATGATCGCGTTGACGGGGAGAATAAGTGCCTTTCGGCTTCGTTAAGGGTCTTTTTACACCCTTTATACATTTTATAGGCGAGCTCAGTTTCATTTCACTCACTCCAAAAGTGTCATTACTTGGACCTTGTGTAATAAAAAAAAAATTGCAGCCCTGAAAATTACCTTTGATTTCTTACTTACTTTTCCTTGTTTTGCAACAATGCAAACTTGGACCTAGAACGTGCCAGCAACATTCAATAAGTCTGAAACTAAACGTCTCAAATATCTGAAGCAAATACCAACAGCCATTGAAATCACCCCTTTCTTTCCAAGATTAGCAAAAAACAAAAGATCGAGACCACACCGCAAGCTTGTTTCACGGCGAACTCCCGCCCTTATTCTGTCGCTATAAAGCAGATGATCTAAAAATAAATTGGTGACATCCGGCCTCTTCATACGGACTTTTTTCTTAATTTTAGACATAATTGGTACTAATAAAGTCTGTAGCGTAGCTTGAGTTCTAAGAGATTCGTTGGTGGCCGTTGAGATTTGAATTGTAGACAGGTTGACCGTTGAAGCAGATTAATTTGAATTGGAGCGTAGGACAATGTCCTACAATTGTTGTGTTAATCATATTAACAGTAATGGCAGGGACAGACGCTGTACTGTCTGTAGAAAAGGGGTTAATATCTTCCGGGGCTGCGGGAATGTTCGAAAGAGATACCGCGGCCCTGGAACACAAAGGGCTAAGAAAGGACATGAATGGGTTTTAGTCAGTAAAGTCTGACACGCCCAGAGCGGGGTCATTTGATGATTTTCCATCCAAAAAAAGGGTTAATATCTTGATCTATAAATAAGTCAATCTTATGTTCTTTCAAATATTGTGTAAAAAAGTTTTTTCCTTTTACGCTAAACAGTCAACTTTGCCTAGCTCACATGGTTATGTAACTCACCCCAGATTTCATAGTTTTATGAACTATTTATCGTCAATATTTTCCTTCAAAGTTATTTATAGACAATTCATATCGTTTTATAGTGTTGATTTACTTTTCATCAATATGATCAAAGACTTGTTCTGTAATACGATGTTACGCGTGTTGATCCTTATTGAATAAATCAAGATTGGCAGCTGAAGCCGTTTATGGTTTCAAGAGTCTGTAAATCCAACATTTGATACGAATCGATCTCATGCATATCAAGTTCGGGTACTTACCAAAGCCTTCTTGTCATGTGGTAGCTTAGATTCAATGTAGGGCTTCCAGTAGCCTTGGGATTTCCCAAATTTTTGTCTCGAAACTATAAAATGAAATATTCGAATTTCTTATCGAAGGGCTCATCGAAGGGCTGCTTTGCTTTTTTTCGGGGTCTCTCGTAAGGATGCTTAACAGGGTCGTATGGAGCATTATTGGCAATGGTTGACGACAGCTTCCGTTTAATTATAACCATCCTGGTTACCAATAATGATTGCAAGCCATTTTCACTCTTTATAGCTCTCAACCTCATTCCTACATTAAAAAGATCAACTCCAGATTACAGTAATACCTCACTCATAGTGACATCGCCCTAATAGATAAATATCGGCAGTTTTACAGCTCAATCAACCGCAAATTCTAAATCTCGTGGCCATTAAACAAACACAAGCATATAAACAAACAAACAAATGCTTTCAGTACAGCGTCGAACGCTTCCCGCGACGGACGCGTCTTGCGTACGCGCCGCATATGACGTCATTTACGCGCGAGAATAACGCACATGCGAATATAAACCTTACCATCACGTAATAAGGTTAATTTTACCCTGAATATAGTGCTGTTTTAGACATGTGAGATGTACTGCTGAATTGGCCGTTACACTGTGACCGTTTTTAATTTGTGCATTCAAATGATTAGAGCAAATGTGATTTATTTGGGGTGCAGTCAGTTTTCTTAGAATTCGATGGAGGAAACGTATGCAACTGCTGTAAATAGAATCTATGTGTAACGGCTTTATCGGTTCGTGGTTTACGTGTGGAATTGTTTCGTTCTACGTATGTAAATAAGGAAATTAGGGTAAAACTTGTAATACCTAGGATTATGTTAGTTCCCGCACTCATGATGTTAGATTTATGTCTATTGTGAAAACATTCATGAAAACTTTTGATTGAATATTTTCAGGTTCAGGCGAAGTGATTAAGTTTTAATATGATCGACATTAATCGAAAACTTATTGAATCTAAACACTTTCCGAAACTAGACAGTTAGTATAAACAGATAGCCACAGACCCAATAGAAACAAAGATAGCTTTTACTCAAAGAAAGCTCTACTTGAATATTAAAAAATAGGTCACTGAAAGAATGTTTACATTCTTGTATTAACTTTAGACATCCCAGTATGCTGAACATTTTGTTTATCCTAGAATCTGTGTCCCATTTCCAGCTGTCTACACTTAGTTATTTTAAAATACGTATTCCCCTTGTGTTTCATCCTATTTTCGTTTTGGTCTGAAAGTTTTATTCGTACCAAATGTGAACTAAGCATCTGTTATATCGACACACTTTTCAAAGTGTTAACAGCTATTTAGGCTTGCAAATACTGGTGCAGTACACCTAGGGTTAATTGTAAAATAATTGAAAAAATATCCGCACATCAACGACAAATTAAAAAAAAACGAAAAATCGAGATAATTCACAAGGCGTTTGCGGACTCCACCAAAAACCGGACATGTCCGGTTTTAACCGTACTCCTCCGAATTTTTAAGTTTGGTGTAGGAGGAACATCATTTTGAGTGATCATTCACACCTTTGTTTTTCAAGAATATTAATAGAAGTATGCATTCACCGAAAGGAATGACTTGCCAATTCCCAGTTTACCCTGTTAGATCCGTAGAGGTGATTGTTCCGTTGTCATAAGCTCCATGTTTGTGAGCTGCTTGTCATCGCACGAAAGTCGTAAATGCTAACGCCGAGTATTAAATCTTTATCCAGAAACCTATGAATGTGTCACTCACTCATCTAAATAAAATTAGTTTATCCACTCTATGGCTTGTGTATTTTCTTCAGTTATGATATTATGTTTGAAGTGTGAACTTACGAGTCAAAGCAATGGGGCTTTAGAACTTAGAAGCTTCCAAGTTTTTAAGGAAAAGCTTGAATAAGGCACACATCCAAATTACTAGTGCTTTGACATTCTGGCCACTCGTTGCTGAAATGAGTTTGTAACACGTTACTTTTCAGGAGCTTCGTAGACCATAGGCCTAAGTCTGTGTTTTTTTGTGGTGGGTTACGTTTCAATGCTCTAGCTAGGCAAGTGTGCTTTTGATGCGGGCTTTGTCTGCTCCCTAATTTTTTCAACAATACCAAGCAAACAAAAACTGCCACTACATTTAAATCAATTTCACATCCACAAGCCACCAAAATTCAATCTCCCCTAAGCTAAATACAATAGCATCTCTCTCCCGCCCCATTAAACGCATCGTAAACATATTCTAAACAATCGATCCCTCGTACTAGATGGGCCATTGACTGCCATCGACTACCATTGACGGCCAATAGTGCCACTTGAAGCTCAATGCATGCTCAATTACATCGTAATGCTTTAGATGAGAAAATTATATTAATGAGGAGCATTGAACTTGACATTTTAATGTACCCCTTGTGTCGCCAGATGGCAGCGTTCTAATGTTCCGTACTTGAATTAGATGTGATAGGGTACCAGATGTCTGGGGATAAAGTAATGTGTGTTATTACTCGTTGTTGATAGTAAGCACGTGGATGTTCAAATATGAATGCAGAAATCAGGGGACTTAATCTTTTGTGGATGTTCTCGAAAGGAAAAAAGTAGTTAGGTAGTAGAACAAAATAATCTATTTTTGTCCTAATCGTCTGCTTAACCATATTTTGTTGCCATTTAAACGTCTGAATTCTAATTTTATTTTAAGTAACATTTTTAAAATCAAACCATGTTATGGCTAAATAAGGAAAAAAATTTGTTTCATGATTTTAATTTAGCTTTTAACCGCGGATTATCTTGGCCACGCGGATAATATAGTCATTGTGGTCAAAATTAAATTAAAGTTGCCATGTAAACTTGTAGGTAGTCTACAACATCGAGGAAATGGAAAAGTTTACAATCCATACAGTAATAAACGTCAAATGCTTAATTTACGAAGTTAGCTTTACGCTCGTGTCGATTAGAATTATAAAACACGTGTATTAATTACTAATTAGCTTCTCAACTGACACACATAGTCTTACTGTTTGCAGCTGTTAGCACCTCACGATTCAATTACCGTATATTTAAACATGTAAAGTTAAAACAAATTCCCTCCTTTCATTATCAAACGGTAACAATAAGCAAACACTGCAACTTAGCATCATCACTTGTTCTGCTTTATAACAATAACACACTGAAATAAACCTTATTGTCCTTACTATAAAGGTGTTGACGTGTTATATTGCACACGTGCATCCGTTTGCCCACACATGGCTATCTTTTTTCTTAGCGTTATTTTTGTACGCAGCTGGATTCATTTTGTGAGGGTAGTATTATATTTTTGTGTGACTGTTTAACCTACTCTTGTCGATCGATGTAAGTGTTATTTTTTCTTAGTTTTAAATGCGTTGTATGACGTAAAGATGTAATAAATTTTATTTCTATTGAGGTCGACACCCAATTTCAGCCTTGGTGATCTAATTCTGTCGTTTTAAGTGATTTTAAACAAAGTCTGTACTGTACCAATATGTGCGAGAAATGTTGAGTTTATTTTGTTATTTACTTAACTCAGAGGTAGGTATCGACATAAGATTCACAGTTTATGTTTGATACTGACGCATGGAATTTTGAATATTGAATCTGTTTGAAGATCTATTTTATTGTATAAATATTGAACACAATCGGCAGAAGTATCTTTCTGACTTTCAACTTTTTTCAGTGCTATTTACATACCTACCACGAAAAAGCTATGAAAACTTTTTAAACTTAAAGCTAGTAGCTTTAGTATCGTCCATAATCTGAATAGAATAACCAGTAGACAATCTACCCGCACTTTATCATACATTGACGAAAAACAAAGCCGGTGAATTAAAATAATTTACATACGATGACATTAACCCTAAACATTAATGAAGGATGTTCAATGAAACCTGTTTTAATTATCTTTAGCTGGTATCAGTGTTTTTCATATTAATGGAGACACTCCGGAAACGATTTCCTTAGAATTGCACCTATAGACTTTCAAATTACTTATTGTGCTCCACAATTTTCAGACGTAAATTTACCAATTTACAGTTAAATTTAGATTGACCCTAGACAATAAGACAGACGAACAAAGTGCATAATGTGTGAATTAACAAGTTGTACGATAAAAGTGTTGCAAATCAAGTTATTATTCAATGATCTAAAGACATAGTGTTTGTGCAGTTGACAATGTGATGTGACTTCATCATGGTGATTTTGAGAAAGTTTATGGTATGTTTTATGTACTAATGGCTTGTTATTAGCGTAAGTGTTGACGAGGGGAATGAGGGAAAGAAAAGTGTTGCATCGGTCCCAAGTAACAGGGGACAAGGATAGGAGCATAATGATGAAGCTGACGAAATCTAGACCCACTGTCCAATAGGTGGTTCCAGTGCAGCAGCGTGATTATAAATATTAAAAAATGTTTGAAGACAGCTAGAATGCAAAAGTTTTTTTTTTCTTCAGGACCAATGCTTGAATCCAGGATAAAGCTTGTATTTTGAAGGAACACACGATCTTGAACACACGAAGTATCATTTGAAAAATGTTCAGTTTAATAAGTTACAAATTCAGACCATCTGACTGCAATACGACTTCTTCATACATTTCACGATACTGATAATATGACGTCTACTAATGAATGGTCTTGTCAACAGTGTTCAAGTCTTCGCGACGAGTTATCCGTCGGCGAGGACAAGTGGAAGGCGAGAAGAAACATCAGCTTCGACCAGAACAGGCAACTGGAGGAGGTGACCAGAGAAAGGTAAGAAAATAGCCTTGTCTTATCGTATGCACGACGACCAATCAGGCTCTGCAAAACCGGTATACGCTGATCTCTCATTGTACGGGAAGGTTATACAAAGCGAGGTCAGTCTATAAGGGATATAGTTTGATGTGTCGCCGTGTGTACTTCATACATCGATTTCAAGTTTCTGAAAACCTACAAACCGATATACACCGTTGTAAAATCTCACGTTAGGCTTATGAGCTTATTATTGACTGTAATTTAATCAAACCATAATCTATTGACTGACCTAATTCAGTTAAAGTCTGATTGTACTGGTGAATGGCGTAACGTAGTCTAAACAAGGCTAAGCGATTTATATAATTCGCTTAGGCCGTTACAAGGGCCCCAAACATGTTTATTATGTATGAGTAGTATGTGGGAATAAAATAGTCTTTCATTAATTTATTAGATTGAATAATTTGACAATAGGTCAGGGGCCGGGGTGCCTACTGGGTACTTCCTCTATTAGGCAAGGGTTTAATGAATCTCGCTGTTATACAGCTTATACTAACATATTCTATAAAGGTATTGAGATTTACTTCTTGATCTAAAAGTGCAAGCACAGCTGATGTAGTTCACTTTTCTGTTAGCGATTACAAGAGACCTCTAAATAACACTAATAATTATCTCGTTTGCGGGGCGAACATGGCCAGATATCGCACAGGACAGAGAGGTTTGGAAGGAGAAAGGGGAGGCCTTTGCCCAGCAGTGGGACACTCAAACAGGCTAACAAAAAAAAAAAACGTTCTAAGACACATAATATCTTCACAACTCTTTTTATGTTTATTTGAAGATATTAAGAAGAATTTAAATACGCCTGGGAACAGGATTCGATACTGGGTTAAAGTGTAACATGTGTTGTTCCGGGTTGCGTCACGTTGAGCCGCTCATCAAAACGTTGCAGCCGTTTGGTACAAATAAACAGTCAAACTGACGCAAGATTAATTTATTACTCACAATGTTTGTGATACATGCCGCTTAAGGGCACTTAGAAACACCTTGTTAGGGATCTTTTATGGCTTGAAATTATATTTGGCAGATTTCGTAGAAAAGATAAAAGCAATATCGCAGTGTAGTTGTTCTTCTCAAAACCTTAAGAAAGTTTATCAATTTTTCCAGATTATTTTCCTTAGCCTCTCTATCCACCTTCCATCTCTCTGACTATACCTGTCAAAGGCCAGTCATTGTTAAAAGAGTCTTATCCTGCCATCTCGGAAAATCATTTTTTTATTATTTTAATTATGTATGTGACGATGCTTGGAGAAGGCATTATGTCCGGGCAATAGACTGAATAATGATATATCTAATATCTATCATGCTAAATTAAATTAAACATTTTCAGGGATGACCTAAAACGCGTAGCAGTTAGCCTGCATCGCGTGGTGGGACAACTAGTGGCGTACTGTGCAAGCGCAGAGGACGAGCTGAACCGCACTGTACTAGCGCAGCTACTAGCCAGACTCATACCAGGAGATCATGAGTGAGTATACACTGCATAGTAAAAAGCTTAGCAGTAAGCAACTTGCTTACGACATGGATTTTCTTACAGATTTACTGCAATGGCATATTATGTACAAGACATAAACCGCACCACGTTTGTTTTTAAGAGCTACTTATAAGCCCTCTTCCTTTCTCCTACTTTGCTGTACCCGAAACTGTCCACGGACAATGATCATGTCTTTGTGCGACTCCCTTCTAAGTTCACATTGTAAAATTGGTGAAATATATTGACTACTTTCATCGCTATAAAATTACATATTCAAAACAACAAAATTCGATCTTAGCGAGGTATGTCATACCAATTAGACTGTAGTAAACAACACTTTACACAAACACGATGATCTATTTATGAATAAACTAGCTGTGCCCCGCGGTTTCACCCGCGTTTTTCTCGTTTCCGTGGAAATACCGAGATAAAATATTGCCTATATTATAGCCTCCCTCAATAAATGGACTATTGAATATTTAATCAGTTTTCATATCAGATCAGTATTTCCCGAGATTACCGCGTTCACAACAAATAACCAAACTTTTCAGCTTTATAATATTAGTAGTAGTAGTCTTGCTTGCATCAAGCGCGCGTGGATTTTCTTAGCAGAGTTATTTTAGAAATGTATTTATTATACTCTTCATCAACAAATATATTTCGAAAAAGATTATTACAGGATTTTATGTTGATAAAAAACTCTATGGCCCATAACTCATTAATAGGTACCAACTCTTAACATCTAACACACGTGATAACTTTTAAACGAAATATCCAATTGAGATGAAACAAAAAGTATTTTACTTCTACATAAATACTCTTGATAACATAATGCTTAATTTCGATAAAGATTAATATTACGATACATATTTAACGTAGTTTTTTTTTCTTCAGACGATTTAATAATTATTTTGAACACAAAATCGGTTATTGTGATTAAACCATGATAGCTAGATATATGTTCTCGCGGACTTTTTTGTAGGTCTTAATGGGATCTACAAACCCGTAGTACATTATTTTGTTCTATTGTCAATAGTTTTTGCAGCGCACGCAAAAATAGGTTTTCGATTTTACACCTTGTGTTACAAAATAGCAATTTTATTACGGATCCCTAATTTTGAAAAAAAGAAACATAGCCTATAGCCTTCCTCGATAAATGGACTACCCAACACTGAAAGAATCATTCAAATCGGACCAGTAGTTCCAGAGATTAGCGCGTTCAAACAAACAAACAAACAAACAAACCCTGCAGCTTTATAATATTAGTATAGATAAGACGACCGCAACTAAGTCGCCGTCTTAAGGCGAGGTGCGCCATTGACACAACAAAACTGCTTCGCTCGTCAGCGCGTGCGCTTCGTTTTGTCGCTCTAACGCTTTGATCTATCAGCATTGTATGTGATGAATTTAGTTCAGCTGCTGGGTTACTGGGAATATTACTCATAGTGAGGGAGAGGAAAAATAAAAGATATTGGATCCGTTCGATGTACGGATTTATGTCGAAATGTCGGCGGGATTGACGTCAGTTTTTCTGGAGTTAATCTTAGTGATGGTTGATACATTTTTTTGGAAAAAGATTGGGATTTTTGATGTATAGCTGCGCATCTTTTGCTCAAATTTTGTTATTTACGCCAAAAACACTCGGCATGTGTTGATATGATTTCGGATGAACTGATGAAGGGTCCTTTATAGATCCTCTTAGCAGTCCGAAATAAAATAAGAATGTCTTCAGAGGTTTTGACATAATTCTCAACAAGAAGTATTCAGCATATTCTTAAATGTTTTGTACTTTTGTCACACGTTTAGAGTGAATGTGATTACCGTAGCCAAATTGGTAATCCCTTAGCGACTTAGACTGCCAATAACAAACGATCAGGTGGTCCTCTCACTCAACCCGGAAGACATTGCTTCAGTCTTATTCCCTCTACTTAAAGTCCACAATAAATAAGCGTTGAAACAGTACAACTAATTGCGAAAACAAAGAGTAATGCGGTGATTAAGAGAAATTACCGTAAATCTGTATGTACGGAGGTGGTGAGTATACTGGCGGAAGCTGCGATTTAATGTTAGCCTCGGTGCTAAAGTGAGAGCTTGTGTGGCGTCTCCCACGGTATATGGATAGGGTTGACGCTTTAGTAAGACCTCGTTATTTTTCTTTTTCAAAGTCTCGTAGTCAGATTTAGATTTGATATATTTTATTGATATCTGAGTAGTTTGGAAGAGGAAAGGGGAGGCCTTTGCCCAGCAATGGACACTCAAACAGGGTAACAAAAAAAAAATCTATTCGCGTTGACGGCACTTTGGTTTGAACCCTGTGGGTGGCCACTGACCACATTGATTGGGGCATTTAAATTTTCATTTTGCGTCCTGCAATAACAAGTTATAATGCATTTGATAGCGGTTTCAATAATCTACCATTGTACATGTACATACTACACATTGTACATCGTAAATGAACGAAGCTCTTTAACAATATTCTAGAGCATCGTTCTAGTGAACCCCAACAAAACCGCTCTTGTTTATAATCACTAGGTGTTAAGATTCGCACAAAATTAATATCCCCTGGATTGGCAACGCGCCAAACTTTCTGCCACACTAATAATATTGATGGATTAGTTCGATTTGTAAGCGGGTGGGATTTCGTCTAAATGGGTGACGCATGTCTTGTAGGTGCAATCGTTGTATTAATCATGTTTTGCTGTCGATCGTTATTAAACATCCTCTGTTTTTAGTTTTAGGTAGGTGTTGCGATGACTAAGGGATTTTATTTTATTGTATGAATGACTGGTACTAATTTGCATATGGCAACACCATACTGCAACTTGAAATTCGTGCAACAACATTTTGTTTTAGACTAGCTTGACTATAGCTATAATCAGACATTGACTTTCATAGATTTTATGAGCTTTATCAGCACGCGATCAATCGTTGGGCTTACGGGCATTGTAATAATTGAGGGGTAGTATTATCACCAACTGTTTAGCGTAGCCTAATCAAACTGTGGAAACAGTATCAGACGCTCAAATGTATTCACTACTTCCCCCATTTAGGTTATTCCGTGTTCTTGTTACTAGCTGTCCACCTGTTGACAAAACAGTTGCTTACAGACAACATTAGTACTTATAGCCACTAGATACGTTGGCCTCAAGCCAAGTATCCCTTATGTCCGTAATTACACTTGTGTCTCGATGCGAACAAGATTTGTACGACACAAATTATGTCATAGAATAAGATACTCAATTCGTATCACATACTTATGTTTAGATACTCTGTGTGATCAGGGAAGTCTAGCCGACATTAAAGTGAAGCCATCAAATATTATATTTGTACGTCATCAAAGATTTCCGTGAGGAATAAATAGAATTGCAAGGTTTATGGCTAAACCCAATGGGACACGCGTGATTTTGCGGTAGCGCTGCGATTATCGGAATGTTTATCGCGAGGCTATTTTCGTGGTCCTGCGATAAACTTTCCAAAGCCAGCTACAAAAAAAATAAAACTAAACGGTGGCACCCTTATGGTGTAAACTCGTGGCACAACATTGTGGTGGGCTTTTGCGAGGTTCTATTTAATTAGCATTTACCTTACATTCCAATACCATGAAGAATTAACCCTGATCTTGATTCCTGTTGTATTTCTGTCATTGTGGTAAGGTTAATCGTCTGTGATGTACAGCTCTGTTAATACCCATATCGGGACACCATAAAAAGCGTGTTCCTATTTCTCCTCGTACCTGGCGAGGCGCCAGCGCAGATGCCCTTTCCATGTTCCTGCTGCACTTACGTGGGTGGTGCGTAAAGGTGACGGGTTACACGCAAGAGATATAGCTTGTCATGTTCCGTCGCGCGTCGCGGTTAGAAAAGGATTAAACAAAAATGTTGTTGCCTGTATGTGCTTTCAGTTTTCCAGGAAAGTGCTGGCGTTAAGACTAGGAAATAAAGTATAATTGAGGAAGGATTAACCAGATAAAACATAGGCAAAATGTTCTATCTAACGGACATTGCAAAATATTACCTCCTACAATTCCTTTCTGAAACTAAGTGCCATAAGCTTCTAGTCGTATCAAGTTGTAACATAATAAACGCTATACCATGAAACTGAACAAATTTTTGTTCTACGAGTTTTAGAAACTCGCAAAAAAGAAATTGCTTTTCTATAGGAATTGAAATTGACGCCATCGTCTGATCAACATGTATGGAAAAACAAAAAAAAGTTATGAATTTCCAAAAGTCATAGAACAGAAGTGGTGTAGTATCATGGTCTGAGTCACCACACGAGGATGTGCGTTGATTATGTTACACCTTGCATAGTTGACTAAACTATGGATGGTAAAAAAGTCCACGTTCACAGGCGTGATGATAATTTACGTTATCTCATAAATTCACTTGAAAAATTTTATTGTCAGTGTCTAATTATGTGTTGTTAGTCTTCGATGTACAGTACGATACGGTCCTTCTCTTTACAAGTACAAACCTTTGCCTCTCATCACACATAACACTAACGAAATATTTCTCTATCCTTTTCCAGTACTATACTAGAAGAAGACTCCCGACCGTCGTCTCCGAACCTGTCGGGCGAGCTGAACCAGAGCCTCGTGTCTCGGGGCGGGAAACATGTTCACTTTGCACCAGATCTTAATGTTATACTTACGGATCTAGATGAGGTGAGTTCAAGATTTCAAACGATAATGAGACAACGGTAAAAAGTAAACAAGCCTTAAATGTTGAACAGTACATTACACCCTTGATTGCTTTCTTCAGACTTCAAAGGAACACGACTTTGTCTGCTATACTGTTTGTATTTGTTTGTATACTGGGTGTTAACATGACCAATATGTTTGTTGTGCAGGAGGGTTTAGTGAGCTTCTTACAGCAACAACGGGACCTCAGCGCAGATATCAAGACGGAGTTAGAACATTCTCTGCGACGACTGAGACATGAAGCTCATTCTCTGCTCGACTTATCTGCTAAGCTCGCCCCTAGTAAGTCTATTTTAGAAATACACATAAAAAACACAAACACGCAGCCGGAGCAGGCCCGCATGCTGGTTAGTGGACATCGTCTGTATCTGTAATATCACTGGCAAAGCTCCCGAAGGTGTGTTGCCATAAGAGAGGCAACGCTGATATATCATACGCGCGTAATTACACCAGCAACATTAAAACTACTTATCTGGAATACTGTACTGCTGGTTGACGATTTCGGTTTTTAACCAACCATGCGCCGTCTTCAACTTACCTTTTTCTTGTGTTTTTATCCAGGAATCCGTCCGGACACAAGTAATATGCTGGAGTCCAGTATACAGATCACGGAGCTAGTCAACGACCTGGAGTCCAAACAGAACTGCGACAACTGTGAACTGCATCGGAAGGTAATTAACGGAATTTAGCCTATTATTGTTTTGGACAGTTAAAATAGTCGCGATCGTCTTTGAAAAAAACATCGCCCATGATACCTTTCGTCATACCTTTAACACGTCCCGTTGATAAATGTAACGTTCTACCTCCAACTCATTTGTGATTCCAGTACACCTGAGCAATTCTTGTTGAATTAAGATGCAATTTTATTTATTCCAGAACATGGAGGAAGCGATGGCGGAGTGTTTACAGCGGGAGAACTTACTTCGTTCGGATCTAGAGGCCGCCATGATCAAGATCGCGCAACTGATGACCAGCGGTGAAGTTATAGCTGAGGGGTGAGTACAACATAACATCACGCCTGTTACCCCATAGCTTTATCATTAGTTAGTTACGAGTTCAGACTTTGGGCTGCTACTTAGAAATTCCTGACGGAATTTACTTACATGAATTCTCACCTTTTTACCATGGGGGTAGGAAGACCGAGCGCCAAATACTAAGATTTTTATAAATTCCACATTCATACATCTGGTTGTAAACGCCGAATGCTACAAATACTGCCGAGCTATCTAATTGAAATGAATATCATTAACCCTGTGATGCTTATGCGCAGCTACGGCACCGGCCCACAGCTGGGCTCGCTGCCGGCGCGCGCGCGGCCGTCGCCCGGCGCCACGCACTCGCTGGACGGCAGCTGCTCGCCCCGGGTGCAGCGCCTGGCGCACGACATTGACTCGCTGCAGAAGGAGAGAGATGATTTGCATCAACAGGTGAGCCCCTTTTCTGTATTTCTAATAAGTGTGTGAAGGAATGGTCCCTTCACACACCAGAAATACAAAAACCACCCTTACAGTCTCAAGATAAAGGTGTCAGATATTCTTAAAAACCTTATGTAGGCACTAAAGATCAGTAAGTATATTGTAAAAACTCCCAGGTTAAACATGTGAAAGTGAAAACATCCTATCCATATCTACCTGGGGATTAAAATCTCTTTTATTACTCATAACTTTGCAGCCAAAAAATCCAGTACACAAAATGCACTTCATATTCTAACACTTCAATCTAGTATATAATGTTATCTATCCATTTATGTACTTGTAAATATAATATAGTATAAAATAACATGTAATTATTTTGCACCGCCGCACGCGCAGGTCAAAAGGATGACAGACTCACCCGTACATAAGATATGTTGCGAGAAGGTAAACGCGCACGAAACAACGCTAATGTATATGTCCTTACTTATATATTTATTGTAGCTTGTAAGCTTAGCCTTATTTTTTATAATTTTTAGTTGATGAGATCCACATCAGGCCATTGTAGCTTTAACTGTAATGCTGTTCTTACTGCTGAACCGTCATGAAGAGGGATACATTCAGAATATTTCAAAAAGTTTTTTTTTTAGTTTAAGCAAATATTTGTTCTATGGTTTAAAAAAAGCAACGTGCATGGCTTCATTAGCTCTTAAAAAATATATGTCGTCGTTTATCCCATTTGTTGATTTAAGTATTATAATCAATCTCTCGTCGCTGGTTGCATGAACTTTTTTCGTATACGTCTCTTTTATCTCTTTACTAGACCCTCGCTTTTGAAAGACTTCATAGTTATCCTTATAAGTCTTATTCCACCCTGGGCTGAGTAAAGGCCGTTTGTGCCATGCTTCCCTAATCTGTGCGAATCTCGACCAGTCTCTTATCTGAAATCTCCGGAACATCTTCCACCTATCGAAAAGGCACAGAAACGTGTAGATCGGCAGATCGGCCAGAAATCCAGACAAATGTCCACGTACAGTTTAGTCTAGCTACAATAAATCCCCCCGCTGCTCAGTTGGAGGCCGCCAACCGGCAGCTGCGCTCCACGCGGCAGTTCGTGGAGGAGCAGGCGGCCGAGCGGGAGGCCGAGCGGGACGAGTTCGCGCGCCGCCTGGCCGACCTCAGGGACGAGAACTGCCGCCTGGCCACGCGCCTGCAGAACAATGCGAGGATACTCAATGAGGTATGTGGAGAACTAATGGGCAAGGAAAAGTTGTGATGCTTTGTGTACAACTGAAACTTGGGACTGGAACGCGTGCTACTTACATGACCAGGCCGGCATGATTCGGCACAGCCGAGCAAAACATGTGAAACATATTAAGTAGAAATGCTTTCGGGAGACAAACGTTCGGCTTAGCAATTCTGGCGAGCCGACTCGTACAAGATTTAGCTATAGTAGATGCCGAACGGTGGTTGCCGATCGGCATGAACCAGATGAAAACTGAATAAGTGATTACTTCGGGTCAACTGAGTTGTTGATCAACAAAAACTATCGAAACTAATATCCGAGCAAGTGTGTAGCGCCCTTCAAAATCACACTACCTGGACATTTGGTACGTTTAATCAAACATCACTGTACACGGTACTATAATTGCTGTTGACTGTGTACGCACCACACAAGTGGACCCTGTTTCGCATCTACACGAAGTATTATTTCTTTTCCTGTCTTGTAGTGAAGGTGGTTGTGATGTAGCACTGTTTGTTGGCTGAAGCTATGTATTCACTTGGCAATCTGCCGTCGTAGCAAAAAAACAGAAACTTTCATGTAAAAGTAACTTAAGTTTCTGTGTTTTGAGTTACCGAGGGCAGTAGCGTTTCCTTAACGTGGGTTCTATGCCGTTTTTTTTAATCTCCACCAAGTCCCTGAACATTTTATCTCTTAATGCTTGGTGGAAATTATAATGAAGATTGTGTGGGGATGGATCCCTAACTTTCATAACATTTCCAAGCTACTTTTTTCTACTAAATTGCAACTTATTGGTTTATTTTTAAGTTTCTGCACTTTTCAACTAATTTTCTTGACTTACCAATACGACAACACAAGGATGGGTATCAATGTTGCAATAGGCATTACAACTTTGAAACTAATGGCGCTAGCGTAGCTAGTCCCAAGCATTGTCATTGGTTGAAAATTTGTTTATCTTTATATCTTTTAATATTTCAAAAAATCTTCTTGAGACTTAGCTATGGTCACTTCAATTACAATGAGCTTTGATAGGCCTTTCTCATTAACGTATACCTCTTATCTACTTCTAAACATAAACACCCTAAAAAGGAATGTGTTGTCGCATTGGTTGGTCTGAACTAACCCTGCCCGCACCTGTCTCCCTACAGATGCACTGCCTCCGTCTCACGTATTGCAACTGTCGTGAACACGACGCGCACGTAAGTTTGTCCCTGTGTTGTTTAGCTTGCTGTTCGTGCCAGAATAAGTTTAAGACGAGGCTGGTCTTTACAGCAGTCCAGTCACATAAAAAAATCAATGTTCGACCATTAGTACACTATATTACATAATAACCTAATAGACAGATGTTTCTGAGAAGTTTGTTCTGCCACTTCTGCCACTAAGTTCAAACATAAACACAGATAGTGGAAAATGATGGCAGTATTCATTCATTAATTCTATTCGGGGACTATCATCTGTAATTTTGCTGTTCAAAAAGTGTTGATTCTCCTCGTAACATAAAAATCTTCATCTTACCGTGACGATGGCAATCTAAATTGTGTCAGCCCAGAGCTGAGTTACTAGTGTAGATATTACTTCTGTATTCGAATTCGTATCAACAAAGAAGGTGGTGTCGTAACCACCTTCCAAATTTTTGCTTATTCTGGCACAAATGGTATTTTATGTTGTGAATAATGTTTTAGCCTCTTTATGTACTGTAAGTGTGTAGTTGTATTTATGTGGAGTTGATTAGGTTTAGTACGCACATAACAGCATGTCGAGCACCTTAATTTTAAAATAGAAGGTAGTTCATCCTTTCTCTAGATCTAATGACTAACATTTGCAGCCTATTTTCTTAATCGTCGATCGTACCACGCGACGACGTTACTCCTATCTTTATCATAGTAAAACTTGCTCATTACGTAACTTTTCTCAGTAGTCCAAAACCCATCCAAAACTACCACCACTGTTTCACCACTCTTTCAATTCACAAAACAGGTAGAACAACTGGAAGCTCAAACCCGCGAGATGAATCAAATCATAACCGAATTAGAAACTCGAAGGGCATCGACAGACGACGAACTAAAAGCTTCCGAAGAAAAGATCACCCTCCTACGAGACATCATAGCCAACTTAGAAATACAACTGGAACAAAAGACGACACACGAAAGTGAAATACTGGAACAGCTGGAACAAATGAAGAACACGATAGAAGAAAGAGATAGCAAGATGAGGACGTTGCTCGGTGAATTGGAATCGTTGAGGAGTGAGAGAGTCGAACAGAGTGATGTTGTTTGCGTTAAATGTGGACAGGAGGAAGAGAAGAGTACGGAGTTATTGGACAGGATTAAGGAGCAGGTTTGTTGTTTGGAGTTATGTTGAATAATAATTTATGTGTATGTAAATATTTTATGATAATTTGTATGTAATATGTGTATTATATGTTATATGTATTTAATTGGCATTTTTTTGTAAATAGCAATTGTCCCTATGTAAATAATCTAACTTGAATCTATAGACAACTTGTACTTTTTAGAGTTCCGTACCCGAAGGGTAACCAACGGGACCCTATTACTAAGCCTTCGCTGTCCGTCCGTCTGTCTGTCAGCGGGCTGTATCTCTTGATGCGTAACAGTTGAAATTTTCATAGAATATGTATTTCTGTTACCGCTATAACAACAAATAATAAAAATAAATTTAAAATTATTTTAAAAATTTAAAGAACTCTCTTTAATTTTTAATTTATTTACCCTACTGCGATGGTACGGAACCCTTCGTGCGCGATTCCGACTAGCAATTGGCTGGTTTGTCTTTAACTGTCAGCAACTAAAGTCAGTGGAGCCCAAAGTAAAGTAAATTTTTATATACATAAACGCCAAATAAATGTATCTTGTCATAGTCAGACGGAGAGGGTCTGCACAGTTCCACTAGCTAATTCTATTTGACCCTTCATATCGATTGATGTCCAATAATGTGTTATTGTTCTACAGTGCCACTATCTAGAGGAGATGATTCATCGGCGCACGCGCAAGATGGAGCGCATCCATGAAGTGTGCTCCACCAGCTGCAGTGAGCCCAGCGAGGATGTGTCGCTTAGAGATCAACGGCATAGGCATTTAGAGGTAACATTATTATTTTACGTAGATAACACCTAGATTCCGTGTAGAAGGCAACTAATTAGTAAAATTCAATGTCATAGTCCCATCACTACGGCAGGTGACGTCACCTTGAACTAGCCAATCGGATTGCAGTCGTCACTCCCCGCGCACCGAGTGCCTACCGCTAAATTTGGTGAACTCGAATGCAAACAAAATATTCAAGATACGGAATCTATCTCAAAATCCGGACTCCAACCTGCCATTGAGAAATTGCTGATGGAATAACGCAGTAGCACTATGTCCGACCTGTGAATCGAATCGAGAACCTCAAGTTCAACGGTAGAGTTTGTGACCGCTTAGTAGGCCCAGACAGCCACCGACAGTCCAACATATTCATCTTCATATTAAAATCGTTTATAAATTTTTCTTATTCTTTTTGTATTTCTCCTATACATAAAATCAATATTTACAAGAAAATAGTAGCCCACCGGTATCAGGAACAGGGTCAAAGCTACCTTCAGGGTAAGGCCCCAGAGAGAGGAAACTCCTAACAATGGGCGCCGTGTCATGAAGTACCGCTATTACAACTATTATTATACTTATTGTTTTCTGTTAGCCTGCTACATCTCACTGCCTTGCAAAGACCTCCATGACATTCAATGGTCTATATTAGCCGTGGATCGAAAGAACTGGAGCTTTACTAACATCATTAATTTATTGTCTCGTACAGGTGAAATCCCCCGACACGGATACTACACCTCGCAACGACCGCATGTCAGAACTGGTAGGAGTATGGGATTGCTTCGAAACCCACGCGCGAGCTGAAGATGCCGTGCTCAAGAGAGTGGCTGACCTGGAGATGCAGAGGTCACAGCTCAAGGATATCGCGCAGGTTAGTGACTGTTTTAGTGAAAAGCTATTAGTGATGTTTTGTAGCAGACTGCTGAGAGCTTCTACCTACTACCTACCTGAAAACACTCGGTAACTCGTTGAAAGGGTCAATTCATGACGACAGGTTGCGCGCGGAGGTCCCTTACTTACACTTATACAATGTCGCCCATGCGCATGTGACCGCCCGTAATTTTCTGAATATTCATGAAGAAATGTCGAAAATAAACTTTTAAAGGGGGGGGGTCTATCTTCAATATTTTTCATGTTATTCAATTTTTAATTTTTTAAGTATAGTTTGTAGATGTGCTTTCTATTTTTTGACACATCTCCGAAGTTTATGGGTCGATTTGGATTCTGTTTATTATTTCTAAAAGCTTATGAGTTATTTTAACAGGTTAATTAACATTTTTACTAAAAATTATCGACGACGAAAAAAAAAACGGAATCGAAGTCATTTTTTCGGTGAAAAATTGTGTATTTATTTTAAAAAAACTAGTGTAAGTCCATAAATTATCCCGATAGGACGACTTTTTTAATCATTATTTGTAATCTACTCCATAACAGCTACAAATTCACAGAACATTATTGATACCTAACTGTAACTAAATCCAAGGTAAAACTCTTAAAACTCTGATGAGTCAAATTTAGGAAAAGATAATGTGAAAGTCAATTGAATGTCGCTCTTAGCAGTGAGTACTAAAAGGTTAAACTAATAATGAGGATGATAATAGAATTAAAAACAAACAAGCAATAGCCTATTTTTACTAAAAAATTAAAAAATACAAGAATTTTAATTAATTAGATTTTCGAAATGGCCCCCACCCTCCTGTAAACAAACCAAAGCCTCATGGCAACACTTTTGATTGTACGACGTAATTCTTCACGGTTTCTTTTTATTTCCGCAGCAGCAGCAAAAATCCTAGCCGTTAATCGCTCGCGGCTTTCGAAGGGCACGGCATACACTTTTTGTTTCATGTAGCCCCAAAGATAAAATCTAAGGGTGTAAGTTCGGGAGATCGCGGCGGTCAAGCAATGGCACCTCCTCTGCCAATCCGCCATGGATAATTTTGATTTAAATAATCACGAACTAGTCGTGCGAAGTGTGCTGGAGCTCCATCTAATTGCAGATATATCCGCCTTTTTGTTTCCAGCGGTACTTCCTCCAAAAGCAACGGCAACGTATTGACTATAAAATCTAAAAACGCGTGTTGATCTAGTCTGTTTGGTAACACGAAAGGGCCAATAAGTTCACTGTCAATCATTCCAGCCCATACATTTATGGAAAATTGAGTCTGGAAAGCTGTTTCCCTAATGACGTGTGGATTTTCAGTGGCCCACACATGAAGATTGCGATGATTTGTTATACCCGCCCTTGTTTTTTCTTTAGAGATAGGTATCAACAATGTTCTGTGAATTTGTAGCTGTTATGTAGTAGATTACAAATAATGATTAAAAAAGTCGTCCTATCGGGATAATTTATGGACTTACACTAGTTTTTTTTAAATAAATACACAATTTTTCACCGAAAAAATGACTTCGATTCCGTTTTTTTTTTCGCCGTCGATAATTTTTAGTAAAAATGTTAATTAACCTGTTAAAATAACTCATAAGCTTTTAGAAATAATAAACAGAATCCAAATCGACCCATAAACTTCGGAGATGTGTCAAAAAATAGAAAGCAAATCTACAAACTATACTTAAAAAATTAAAAATTGAATAACATGAAAAATATTGAAGATAGACCCCCCCTTTAACAGTTTATTTTCGACATTTCTTCATAAATATTCAGAAAATTACGGGCAGTCACATGCGCATGGGCGACATTGTATTATGAAAAAATATTTCGCCGAAACAGAATTTCTTCTGTAGTGTAATAGTGCCGTAGTGTAGGGTAGTCATAATTTCCGTCGGTCCACCCCATCACAAATATTATTTTGTCAATCATTTTCAGAGTGAAAGTGAACACTGAACGACAAAAATCGCTGGTCAAATATTTTTTGCCATGCATGCTGAGAGTGTATATTTGGTGACGGTTTTGAAACTACTTCATACTTTCAGGCAGTGGCCATTAAGATGGTATCATAGCTACATATGTATAAGAGATCTTTAAAAACACTTACAGATGCGCTGAATTGAGAGTACTTTTACTTTGGAGAGGCTTTTAAAGTGTATTTATTAAAACGTGATAAAGTTTTTATTCTTGCACATAAAGTGTACCAAAATTATTCCATCCATACCGCGAAGTGAGTCAACGGCACATAAATGTACTGTATAACGATGTATACTACATAGTACATCTTCTCATAGAAAGTATGTGGGTGGGCGAATATTAACTATAGATTACTCAGAAACGCCACAAAATATCAATGAGGAATATGATGCGAATAGAGAATGTTCACGCTTCGTAAATTTTTATTTATTGCGGTCTCTTCCACATTCCGGAGCAAATATATTAATTTTATGCGAATTATAAGAAATTACTGTTTGTCACAACGTAATATTTAATACTATCTGTTGCCCGCGACTTCGTTCGCGTGGAAATTTTGATGTGTATGTGTGAGACAAAAAAAATTATAGCTTATATCCATCCCCAGGTTATAATTTATCTCCTTCCCAAAATTTCATTACGATCCGATCAGCCATTTAGTCGTTACTTTCGCATTTATGATATTAGTATGGATGAAGAGGAATATGACAAAAAAATAAAGAGGCGTAATTCACAAAGAAATGTTTACGCAACCTGAAAGCAGGTCGAAGCTGTTAATCCATATTTAAACATCCATATTTATTTTAATAGCAATTAATGTGTGTTACCGAAACCCTGAAACGTAATGTATGTATGTTTCGCTTATCATCAATCTGCATCATGTGAGGTTCAGGTACAGGAAGTCAATGGCCCGAGAGTTTGACAACCAGTCATACCAAGGGGTATCGTATTACCCAGTACTAACTAGGTTGTGGAGGTCAGATAGGCAGTCGCTCCATGTAAAATACTGGTATTCAGCTGCATCCGGTCAGACTGGAAGCCGACCCCAATATAGTTGGGAAAAGGCTAGGTAGATGATGATGAGGTGCAAATAAACTTTTTTCCTTTCTTCTACTTATTTTCTTTCTACACCACATTCATGTCTTAAAACCGGTTTCCGGTTCACCTCCCCAGCTAAAACACTAGGAGGTGGTGAAGGGCGGGAGTTGGGTGACTGTCATATGGTAGAAGCTACTACTAAGCCTAACTTAAATAAATTACTTTTGTTTTTGAAAATATTATTTGCTTCTACAAATGCTGCAAATTCGCATTTAAAATCTAATCATCTATTATAATACTTTACGCAACACTAGCATCATAGTCAACATTGTACACTAATATTTCCTGGATAACGCACCTCGTACAAAGGGACCTTGGTACCGCTCCATTGATGGCTGGCGGCGCGCCAACGATTTATTTTGATAACGCACTCTTTCACAACCAACTGAAGCGAAATGTCAACTTCGCGGTTCAAAGTCGGATCAGAGATTTTGAATGTTCTTTATGTAGGAAGATTGGGTTGTGAATGGAGTTCTTGAATGTTGAAAGATAATGTTAGGTATTAGGCATTTTAAAAAGTGTTGTAAAACTAAAAAAATAAAGGGCACAGTAAAAAGTTTGACAGTACTGTTAAGTAGCGATCGATCCAGTCATCGTGAAAACACTGTGGTGAAACTGCGATCACCGATGCTTCTACTTTCGTGTCGATGATAAGTTTAAGTGAAGTGACCTCTGCGCTGCCACCGACGACGCGGTGGAAGTGGCGAAGTTCTGGACTAACAAAATATAAAAATTGTCGTGCCAGCGATACGAAGTAATACTTGGGCCCAGCAGTTAGCCTCGCTAATCACAGATGCCAAGTTTCTTTTTTTTTTTTTTAGTTAGTTGTGGCCCAGGAAAAATAATACCTGGAAGAATTTATTGTGTTAGTCTTAGCAGGCTATTTATTTTGAACAAATGACGTTCACTGATTGACTAATTGATCAGTAATGACATTATCGGTTCAGCACCTGACGGCTGTGACAGACACATTATTCAAAGAACAGTTGGCGAACTATTAAACCGATTAGAGTGCTTAACGTGATTCCAAGTAGTCCTTTGGCAGGCCTGATTAAACCGTCAGGCATTACTATTGTATCGATATTCTACGAAAGAAAAAGACTTACTAAATCATTATGTGCCTTTCCGTATCAAGTCTTCTTAAATCATTTAACTTCTTGAGTGAGATTTCTTCTTTTGCGGTTTTAAATCAGTGTCTCAATGACCTGAAAGTCACTTATGACTTCTTAATTTTGTCTCCAAAGGTTTGTGTCACTTCGGCTATTTTTAAGGTAGGCGGGTTAGGTAACCAACGAAAAACATGCACTAGAAACCAAGCAAGGTGCACCTGCACGGCAATCTACTGATGTAGCGCCGTGACTTCAAAACACCGTAATAATGCTTTTGCCAGCGCACGCTGTCAGTTAGTGCATGCTCAATTTATTAGGAGCTCGCGTCTTGTAAGAAATAGATGAAGCCAGTGTAACTTATTGAATCCATAAATAGACACGTCTGAGGGGGCGACTGTTAGGTAATTTACTACGAGGATAATAATAGTAGATACTAGTCGGCAAGACCACGTAGTAAAACATTAAGTATAGATGAAGAAGACATAGCTTCTCATTTCAAACAAACAAAGACACTAGTCAAAAGTATCTTAAAACTAAAACGTTGAAATTCTCACACATAATCCAGAACATATCCATATCATGACATCATGTAGAAAATGCACATTATCAAAACAATCATCGTCTATTTCCACTCGAAACTTTCGCCCCACGACAAGCCACCGGCTTCCACAAATAAACAATGAATAAGCCGGGAATTAGAGCCAATAGATGAATGATGTTCCGCAGAGATTATACAAAAATAACGCTCAAGTTCAATGATAAGTGTTTCTTTTAGTTTCGTTTAGAAAAGTAGCTGATGTATGAGGTTATTGAGATGTTTCGGAGCGGATGTTTGAGATAAGTAAATAATTGTAGATTTCTTTTGAATACGGATGTTTTGTGCTGATCCAGGAAATAAATTAAGTGGTTTTACTTTTTGCTACTGATTCACTGTTTTCAAGTGCTATTTAGTTACTCATTGAAATTGGCATAGATTTTTCTTGATTATACACAGGAAGTTATTCGCCAACGATCTCTACTATAAGGCCTGGTTTCTACCAAAGCGAAGATGAGCCGAGCGAAGCACAGGAATCAACCAAACAGTTGTTGAAATCTTCATCGCGTTCTCGTCGCTCCTATAATAGGCGAATCTTGCACGTACCTTTTCTGCTCCGCTCGTCGCTTAGGTGTAAACCGCGCCTTATATTAGGTTTTTCAACTGTCTGTTTAGATTTTCTCGAGTATGTGCTACTGATTCACTATTATTTAGTTACTCATTGAAATTGGCATAGTTTTGTTGCTGTTTATACACAGGAGAACTTCCTGTGTATAATTCCTCAAACTTTCGATGTTCTTTAGGTATATGTCTGTCTTTAATAAATTAGGTTGGAAATCATTAAGCTCCTGCCGTTATTCTTGCTGTAAATGCCAATAATATGTAAACATTTCATAATTCTTGACATTTCCACGATTCGAAATCCATCAGCTTAAAATAACTAATCTAACCTATCACGTTTCATTTATTTTCGCAAGCAAAATGTTTTCGAAACACCAACAGGCTTAGACAGTTACAGGAATTCGCATATTTTCCTTATAGACAAATATTAATCCTGGCTTCACGTCTACTGTATACACCACACGGCCAGCGTTTGTTTTGACTCCAGCGCAGATTTGCGGCCGATACATCAAAGTTTACTATTGCAACAGTTAGCCTAGTTCCTACCAGTTTGCGGCACTACGTTTTAATGGATTAACCGCGTATTTTCACAATAACTTCGTCTGCTAATGGGTCGACCTCGTTTTGGCGGAAATGCATCGGATGATCGGAAAGTCGTGGTGTTTCTTTGAGGTGTTTGTACTGAGAACAACTGGATTTTAGTTAAGATCAATCGCTTAATATTCATCATGAATGATTCGTCTAAAAAGCTTTTGGGAAAATGGTCGAATTAAACCATATCGGCTGTCTCAAAAGATATAGGATATCTACAATGCTTCTTCTGGGGCTTATCCGGTCGACGTTTATGTGAAACAATAGTAAAATTGTCGATGGAAATTTTATTATAAAAAAAACGAGGTAACGGAGTTAGTTCCGATTAATCCATGTACGCCAAAAGAATCAAGCATCCGACAAATACATATTGCTCTAAAAACTTTACCTTAATATTTTCACCGAGTAATTTCGCTATGTGGGAGTCAATTCTGCTCCCCATCTATTGACCTTACTCAACCCACGGTATTCCCGCACTGCCCATACCTACAGCTCTGTTAGTCATAGTCCTACACTCATGGACATAGGCGCTCGTCGTTCGCAGTAATTTGCCCGACCCTAATATGCGGGATGAACTCTCTCCGCTCTCTCAATTTGTATTATGAGGTTTTATTGACTATTAGTACAGGGTTGCCAGTGTTATAAACATTATTTTTATGTAAATAAACTACATTATCACCTAATTATTTTCGCCGAGATCTGTTAGTACTTAATTTATAAAATGATAATAATTATAAGTAATTAAACTTTTCGATGCACCGTTGCTGCCTTTAGCTTGATTTGACATTTAATACCTTTTTTTTTTGTTCACGGGGGGAAACATTCAAAAGGCGACCGGTCTTTGGTACAAAATCTAAGAAAGTAGTTGGCAACATGCCATAACTGCAGTTACTTCTTAACGCTGCATTTACCGTCATAACTTAAAAGCTACAGCCGTTTGTAATCCAACACTAAACTGAACACAGTCCAAAATAAACTCACTAGAGAAACCCAACCTTCCCTTTTCAACACTAATGATAAAATAAAACAAGCTGGTTTAACAATACAGGCTTGTAAACGTTTGTAACCCATTTCTTAGTTCGCGATTAACCCTCGGTTACACAAGCAGGAAGGTAAACAGTGCCGGGAATAGCTGGCAACCCTACGCGTACGACGTACGCGCACACACGCGACGCGTGAGTGTGGGTTAAATATAGAGGATGGAGGGAATGAGGAAAATTGTGTGGATGTGGTATCGGACAGTGATGATAAGCCATGCTTATGAATAATAATGGACGGTTTAGACGCAATTTAAACAGCAATAATTCTTCCGCTGTTTCGAAACTAACGGGCAAATACCAGTCTGGGTTAGTTTTCCGCCCCTGTGGTAGATTAAGATGCCTCTTAAAGACGAGGCCTGCGATTTTCAGTAGAAGGACCAATAGAGGCTGATTATGGTATGATATAGGTAAATGTAAATAAGATATTCTTCATAACTGTTTTCGCAAAGACCTTTTCTTTAATGTTGTAGGTAATTTCTTTATTATACTGATCCCCTTTAAAAAATCACACAAAATAAAGCTTCATCAATATAAAATCCGCGTTACCACATCCAACACATCGCGCATCGGCGTCTCCCTCCGCGCGAACACAAACGTCTGACGCTCAGTCTCTCCCGATGCTTCAGAGCGTGTTCTGCTGCCGTAAGGTCTCTCTCACCAGCCATCAACGCACTCCATCCATTGCACCCTCTCATCAACATGTGATGCGTAACCATGCAGTGTGACCAGCAATGTACAGTGATAGTTTAGTGCCCCGTCCATGTAGTGGTGTGTGATGTTTGTTTGGAGTTACTTCTCCCAGTACGTTAGGATGGGGTTGCCGGATTTTACGGTGAGTTTTCTGTGGATGATTCTTTTATTGGAGGTTATTTTGAGAGTGAAAGCTTTGTTGATGAAGTGTTGTTGTGTGCGGAACTAAATGTTTTGTTTTGCCTGAAACATTAGCGGGTGATTTTCGGATCGGATATAACGTTTTGATTTTCTTGTTTTTAGATCGACAATGAACCAAACAATAATATGAGTTACATTGTTAGCTGATTATGTTTAGCAGGCTATGTTTAGGTATCAGAAACTGCCCTTTTGATAAAACTTACAAGATTAACTACTGAGCGTATTATAGATACTAGACGAGTACTGGAAATATCTGTAATACCCTTCAGTAACGTTAATCTAAGCCAGAGATTTAAATCTATGTAGTAAGCAACAAGCTTTGAACCCCAAGACGACACACATGACCCTCATTAAAGAAAAAATGCAGATAATAACTACATGTAAATAAAGACTTTTTCATTGTTAAATAACACAACCAAACAATCGTTCTTTATCCAAATATCTTGTAAATACAACGATTGTGCGTCAGACGCTGCCAACTGCGCATCACGGACGTTTTATATGTATTATTGTAAACTTACGTCGCAATGTCGTTGGGAAAACGCCGGGAAACTGGCGGAAATATGAGAATGTTATGAGTGTGTTAGTAATCCATGGTCGGTCGTTTGCTTGAGATACGAGATGGTGATGTGAATTTGAGTATGGTTACTCAGTTTTCTATAGCTGAATTCTTTGATGCTTTTCTCCTTAATCATTGAGTTTAAAATTTGAGCTTTTTAGGGTTCCGTAGCCGAATGACAAAAAAACGGAACCCTTATAGATTCGTCATGCCTGTGTCTGTCTGTCCGTCCGTATGTCACAGCCACTTTATTCCGAAATTATTAGGACTACACAGTTGAAACTTGGTAGGTAGGTGTATTCTGTGAACCGCTTTACGATTTTTACACAAACAAAAAGATTAAGGGGGATACATAGAACTGAAACTAAAAAAAAAGGTTTGGTCAAACTTCTAGTGTCTATAGATAGGGCTTCAAATGAAAGTTCAAAGTTCCTTAAACCATTATTTCTCAAAGTCAATCGTTTGAAAGATAAGACACTTCCAAAGTGGTAAATGTCTCTCCCCTCTCTAATTTCTAAAGTAAGAGGAGGAAACTTCTGAAAAAATATAGGATTGTAGAACGTAAAAAAACTTTTAACGAAAATTGGTTTGAATAACATTTGATGTTTAGTTTTTGAGATATGGGGCTTTATCATCTAACTGCAGCAGTAACTTTGTTTTTCATTAACATACTATGAAAAACAAATTTAGTTTTGCTGTTGAACGTTAAACAATACAACATATGAATGAGCCTTCAAAATATTTTTATTATATTGTTTGGTGCTACGGAACCTTACACGCACACAGGTGCGTGTGAGAACGACTCGCACTTCATGGTTTTTTTGTAATAAAGGAGTGATATAGGTGCGGTGGTAAAGGGTGGTTGTCAACGTTGAACTTTAACCTCCCTTAGGTTACTTTAATAAGTTGCTGTACCATGTCACTTTAGACTAAAATTTGAAATAGCTGTAGTATTCATATAAAAGGATTAACATTCAGGCGAAATGCAATAAATATTTCAAAATACTCAACCGTCTTTTTTCAAATAGTCACATACTTACGAAAGAAAATAAATTCTTGTTTTGATTCGTTCTTTCTAAGGAATACAGCGTATTCAACATTACGGCTTGGGTATAAGCTCTGTTAGTTTTGGCAGGTTGTTTTGGCGCCGGTGGAAAACCGGCGATTCGTAGTTCATCTAGTTGGTGCTGTTGGTAGTGGTTACTGATACTTTAACTATCACAACTTGCGCTCGGAATAACAAGAAGTCCAAAGGTTTTATGTTTGACACTTTGCCTATATTTATTTATATCAACGACACGACATGACTGTATTGAATATTCTCAATACACTAAATTGTTCAATCTGCTGTCGTGTCGTAGTATCATTTGTCACTTTTATTGCATCAATTGACATTGGCAACGTATTGTCATGCGTTCATGTTCATGTAGGATGTCTGCGTACAAAGAGTTTTATTGGTGTCCTTCACATGTTATTGCTAGTAGATTTTATTCTATTTGCAGAGATATAGATCTCTCTGTATTTGCCTCTCCGTTGGATATACAAGTATCAATTCTGCCATTCAACACCTCTGAATTTTACCCGACTATTGCGGAGGGTTATGTTTTATGTAATTGGCACAAAGCCTCGATAAGCCCTATGTACCAATTTTTTATATTAAGACATCACAACAACACAGTGAGAAGACAACCTAAGCCGGAACTTAACTGAAAGTGGTTAATCTGACCACCCAAAATAACAAACTGCAGTGCCAAAGCAAATATTGTTGAATGTGCAAAAAATATATTATGAGTATCCTCGATAAAAGTCTCATATTTCAACAAAAAATCTCAAAGTGGGAAGTGAAAACAGCTTACGTTTTAAAACAAAACGGCGGGTCAACGAACTTAACCCGTGGGTTTAAAGAGTTTCAACAGAATAACAAAAGCGTTACCAACGCTTTGTGTAAGCCGCGGCCTGAAAGCTCTTCTTAATTCCTTTACTGTTAATTGCTTATTCACATTAGTGTTGAACTCCATCGATAGAGACGGAACTTCCGGCATTTAGTTATATAACGGATAATGGAAACGATTGTTTGTTGACTAAACAATATCTATTGTCTCTGGCTGCGTGATGATTATACGACTCAATTAGGTTAATGTTTGATTTGATTGTTGTTTATTCTCCTATCAATTCACGTATTCATTATTCAGTACGTAATTCTAGACACTATAACATGGATTACTTCTTTTATCGCTTATTGAATAAAATCGTGCAGTACTTATGTAAGGAATAGCTCATTTCTTTACAAGAGCGGACGAACAGTTTCACCGCGGGTCTACAATCATGTATGTATCCATGGTTAAAGTTTGGGTTTGTGAAGGCTATAACAAATATTCGTGTGATAATCGTCGACAAAGTCTACATGAGACTCACCTAATACAAGATGGTCATCCGTATTGCTTTGAACACTAATCTGCTAAAGCTATCATAAATATCCCGAAATCGGTTCGTATTACTGACGTGTTTCGGTTGTCTATAGAAAATCAAACATAACAGACAAGCTTCTATGAAAAACGAGATTGAAACTAATTCGGAAGTTTCTATACGTACATATGTACAATTTAACAAAACAGCTCTTTCAGTGCTTTTACTCCGTTATTTTGGAAATCCTTACCGAATCCTCTGTTCTTATTTATCGTTCAGATCTATGTCATGTCAGACTCCAACTGAATAAAACTCCACGATTTCTACTTCCTACCAATACCTTGAGCCCGAGATACACGCAAATTCGCGTACTTCCCGACTGGTGCTTATCCTTTTCGGCTGGTGCTTATCCTTGCCGGCCATGGATGGGGTCCCCCAAGTATCGTCTACTTATATAAATTCCTTCAAAGCTCTCATTACAAAATCAGCACACCAATAAAAACGTCTATTATCTCATTCAATCTGGGCCAACCATTGATTAAACGACAGAATCCGACCTAATGATCTTTGCAGCCTGTTTTCATAGTGTCGGAACTGTGTCGCGGTGTAATTATAGCTCTTGATGAGTAATGTTGCTGAACTTTGTGTTGCGTTCGTGACAGCCGTGTATTTGGATAGGCTTAAGGGACGGATTGGGTCTACCAGGTGGTGAAACCTGGTGTGTGGTGGCTTCTATTTGTGCAAATGTCAAATATGACGCTTTGAGTTATTAGACTAATGGGTGCCGATCATCAACATCCATCCAGTCTCAACAGACTATAGTTGTGTAGTAGAAGGTAGTTCTATAATTTGTTGAAATACAGCATCTGAAGGTAGTTGTTATAGGGTATTGCTGTAGCAAGTGTACGCACGATGGGTTCAGACGCTGCGCTGTAACGATGACTATGAGCATATTTTTTTGATTATTTTGATTAAGTTTTCAATAATCACCAAGTCTGTAAAATAAGTGAATTTTACCCAGTAAGGTCTTGAAAGTCGTTTTGGTTCAGGCCTTGTACTATGAGATGAAATCAATGTTGCTGAACAGCCCGTTGTTAGTTTTTGGCCCCTTTTGAAAACGGAAAGTGGTCCTGTCTGTAACTTTTCAAAAGTAAATTTTAGCGTTCTCTCATGATGTACTCGGCTATCAAGTTTTCATGCTGAACATGTTTGCTGAAAAACCCTCTGGGCTCCCCTACCATATTGCCATCGGCACCAATCGAAAATCCGGGCAGTAACCTCAGCAGTAACGCTTACTACCACAAAACCGACGAAACAGTTCGTCTAGTAGCTTCTCGTGCTAAATGTCAGTTACAAGATGACGCGTTGAGTTGCGAGACTAATGGGTGACAATGTATTTGTAACTAGTCGTACCTAATACCTACATTGATACTCGGTGAGTAATGGCGGTCGAGGCAGGCGTTTATTTAGCTGCTCAGCTCCGTCCCTTAGGACGGATTGGGTCTACCAGGTGGTAAGACCAGCAAGCTTTCTAGTACAAAATGTCAATTGTAATATGACGCGACGGCTGCGCTTTGAGTTTGTGACGGTATATATATAACTAGTCTGTCTCATAATATACGACATTGCATTCGTAGTCGCATAGGTAAGAGACCGAATGCTTCCATCGAATGTTTAGTTTATGCTGTTTGAATATTTTCATTAATTAATAAATCAATGTATTTATTCTTCTTCTTAGCGTGTCGATGGAAATCTTAATTGAGTCGGCCCAGACCTTCGCTTATATTGATTCGGTCATGGAATAAGTCAATCTTGTGGGCAGGTAATAAACCATTCGAAGTTAACTTCTAATTTTCAAAACCGCTGCTTACAATCATGCCTGCTAAATAATAAAAATACATCCCAACGTTCATATTAAAACTACATTTCTGTCCTCCAACACTCGTACTAACAACCCACTAACATGTCCTCATTTATTTGTCCACAGGAGGTCCGCGCAGAACGCGATGTCCTCCAGGCGCGAATGTCGGAGCAGGCGCTCAAAATCTCGTCGTTGTCGGCGCGGCTACAACAACAGAGGAATGATGCGGAGGCTTTGTCTCACCAGGCCACCAGCCAGCTTAGTGTGCAGCTACATGATGCACTCGCAGAGGTACTTATTTAACATCCATAATATCACGACTTTGCAAAGGTTAATACCTAGAGTTGGGTGTACTTAGGCACACCTCTGCTTTTCTCGCCAGTTATGTCTAAGTCCGTTGAAATAGAGGGCGAGCCTATTGCCATAAACCGATCGCAAAACTCGGCTCTGGACTGCTGGAGAAAATCCTGAAACACCCAATGACACCGCCCGATCTGGGAATCCACCCCAAGACTATAAGTTAGATGTAATAGAGGGCGAGCACACACTCCATTGGGTTGTGTAGGTTTTAAAGGCTCCATGTAAAATAGTGCAGCCGGTTAGACTGGAAGCCAATCCAAACGTAGTTGGAACAAGGCTAGACAAATTATGAAAGTTTCGAACCGTGAATCTCGCCGTGATTGAGAAGCTAGCACAGCCGGAGTGAGAAGCCCCTTGCCAGCAAACAAATGCTACCTAATCGTCGCTCAAACGAACAAATTTACAACGGGAGTAATCTATCAATGCAGGAATCCCTACTAATCTGTTTACATCTTCAGGTGCAACGGTTGAAAGAAGAGTTGGAATCAAAGGACAAGCAGTTAATTAGGGTCAAGCAGAACCTCGAGGAGAGAGAAAAACTACACGATGAACAGAATTCCCTGTATGGGACCTCATGTAAGTTACATTGTTGTCTTTAAAAAAAAAACTTGTTTTATGAATACCTGTAAAAGTACTTAGTTATAGAGAAAAGTCATTTATACCGCACGCAAAATACGCGCTTTGACGTGGAGTTGCGGAAACCAGCCCATTATACAATACAATACAAGTCATTTGTACAGGGTGGAAGAGACATCGACGCGCAAACTATTTCCATGAGTTGGTACATGATTCTTACCGCTGCAGCACCAGTGTTGAATTATAAAGCAAAGTTATTTTAAAAAAAAATGGTCCATCGATGTCCCATGTGTGACACCTTGTATTTTCTTTTTTGTAATTGCCAATAAGATTAAAATATAACATTACACTTAGCTTGAAGCTTTTACATATTTTCGAACTGATCCTACAATTGCATTGATGATAATCACATGTTTAAAAAAGAGAGGCATAGCCAATTGACGTATGATTCACATGGATAAATGTACAGTTTTATTGATGATTCAACTAGTATGCGCATGATACTACTTGTTGACTAGACTATGTAGTATAGTTATTATTAGGTAGGAAAACCTACTCTGTTATGATCACAAATATAAAATGAAATGCGTCAGGCACCTGCAATTTCAAATATCAATTTTCCCTTTCACTTATTTGTTTCCATGTAAAACAATAAAATGTTTCAGGTATGGTTAAACTGATAAAATTGACAAATAAAACATTCCTCTTGATATACTTGACCTTATGTTTAATATGTTACTTGATTCAATAAAAGTTAAAATAATCCAAAACCTCTATCCACCAGGTAATCCCAAAGACAAAGTGGTAATACTTGAACGAGAGCTGTCCACCGCTCAGTCACGTGTCGCTCAACTGGAGAGCCTGGCGAGGAGCTTGGAGAAAGATAAGGAAGAACTCCAGGCTACCATCAGAGACCACCAGAGAAATTTGGCGGAGAAAGAGGATCAGCTTCAGGAGTTACTTGGTGAGTGGTCAGCTGAGCTTGTTGAGAATGAGACATTCTGATCATCATTATGTTAGTTAAAGTGCGTGCTCCTTTGGAGTGCATACAATTTAAAAACATCAGGAAGTATATTGGTCCTTCTTGGTTATTTTCCTTAGGACTTATTTTTTTGACATAAAACCTTTTAAAGCTACGGTCTACTCTATGGAGGTAATGTAAGATTTCTCTTTTGCGGATGAAAATCTTCAAACAGATCAGTATTATATTGAAAATTTACGGCGTGGTAAACATGATGTCATCAATAACTACGTAAAGTTACAGCAAAGAACGACAGCATAGATATCGTAGCGGCCAAAATAGAAAAGCATGATGATATAAATCTTAATCTGGGTATAGTAATCAAAGAGTAGCAGTATCATATTACTGCATGTGTCAGTGTTGATGTAATGTTGTAGTAGTTATTGCCTTCTCTATATCTGCTCTAAATAGTCGTGAATATTGTTTGAATTGAGGCTAACATGGAGCAAATCCATTAGGGACAGAAACAATACATCAATCTATTTTATCTGACTATCTAAATAAAAGTAGAAATATAAATTACCGTAGTTTTTTTGTTCCATCTTGACGAATTGGCAAGAAATTTAAACAATATCTCTTATTTATTTATTTTATCTCCGAAGCTTGCCAAAAACTTCGTATAATATAAGCGTGGGTACACAAACATGATTTTCATTCGCAAAACAGTTCCATTTCGCTCCTGTGATTCACGTAGTCTGTTTTCCAGTTTTGTTTTAGGTCTTAACATCAGACTAGACTAATTATACGCAGATTTGGATTTATTCCAACTTCCCCGCAATTATTTAGGTTGACGGTGAAAGATCCGTCTAGCTAACTTGCGCAGTTAATATGATTCATTGCTTTCACAGCGCTAAAACTGGAAGAAGATAACCAAAAAGAGGAGAATGCCGACGTTTTGGAAGGCAAAGCTTCCGCGAGGACTCTCAGCGATATCGTCTCTATATCTGAGTTCGACGAACAAGACCTGCAGATGCGTAGGGCTGAACTAAAAGGACAAAATGCCAGTTTAACCGGCGCGCCCTACGCCGACGTGACTAAGGAAAAAACACTAAACAGAACTTTACCACCAGAACTCGATAAAGCAAACATGAGTTCCCTACACATAGAATACATTGACCATTTCGACTTACCTGGCTATACCCCTAGAGCTGATTCTTTACCAGCTCATTTGACATCAACACAGAACAAAGAACTACTCAAACAATACAAGAGAAACCTCAACGAGACTACAATGTTCGGTACTGAAATAAAACATGCTCAAATCATTCAAGACAATTGCTCAATGTATCCCAATAGGGACGTGAACGACAGTAAAGACTTATCCGTCGAACCCAAGAAGATTAACTTCTCTCTAGAGGCCACCGACAACAAAACGCACAACGACTACTCCTCATTAGGAGAACTAGGAATAACCTTAGACGTAAAACAAGAAAACTTCCCGGATATACTGACCCAATTGAAACATGAGATTAGGAAATCTAGATCAGAGTTAGAGAATTGTAAGTCTGCACTGAAAAACGCGGAGGAACAGCTCTGTGAATTCCCCGCTTTGAAGCAAGAGGTAGAAGAACTCAAAGGTCTTCTAGAAAACACGATGGCAACTATGGAGCATGACAAAAAATTCTACGAGAATCAATTAGATAACTTCTCATCAAACAAACATTTGCTCGAACAAAGACTGGGGGAATTGACACAAGAGGTCAACGATAAGTCCAAAGACTTGCATTTGCTCAAAGAAGACATTCTAAGGCGAGAGAACATGATCCTAGAGCTCGCTAAAGAGAAACGTAACTTGACAAACAAAATGACCGAACTAGAAGTTAAGATTGACGAGCTACAAAGCAGGAACAATGCTTTGGAGAAATATGAAAATGAAAACCATCAGATGAGAGAGAAAGTCAACGAACTGCAGAAGTTACAGCAACTTGTGTCTGAGAAGAACCAACAAATTGACAGCTTGAATCAACATTTAGACAGACTGGATGATTTACAAAGATGTCTAAATGACAAAACGGAAGAATTAGACAACCTCAAAGAAGCATTCGAAGAGAAATCTAACGAACTGTTCCATCTACAAGACACAGTCGAAGCATTAAACCGTGACGTATCAAAACTGAACGAAGAAAACGACAAATTGAACACTCACCACAAAGACTTAAAGTTGAAATTGACAAAACTGGAAAAAGAACAAGAGAACGCGTCCCTAAAATTACAGAGCAACGAAAGTGAACTTGTAAGAGTCAACTCTCTCAACAGTGAATTGACAGCAAAAATCGACGAACTCAAACTATTAACAGATAAACTAAAAGACAAGGAAACAGAGATCGAAATCTTACATGAAGACATTAACGCCTTCCACGAAGAGATAGCTTCTCTAAAAGAACAATTAAAGATGGTATCTCGTAGTCCTTCTCCTCGTAGTAAGAGTGGAGATGAGAGGAAGTCATTAGACCGGCAGGCGAGTAATGATAAGAAGCAACTAGTCAAGATAAGGAAGCAAATCTCATTGCTGCAGCATGAACTGGACTTTAACAAGAAGGAATTGAATGATAAGGTGAGATGACATAATGCTAGTTTTTGTAGGTGTTTGCAAGTAGGGTAATCTGATTAATAATATGAGTGTTGACTACCATTCTAATGAATAAATTAAGGCCATCTGAGATCAGCACAAATGGACCAAATATTTAGGTGTCTGCCATTATGTATTTAAAAATGTAAGTAAATCACTAAAAATATAGTGATACCTAACATTTTTCTCGTTTTATATTAACTTTTTTCTAGATTTCTCATTTCATGTTCTTAATTTTTTAGGCATTCGAACTAGCAAAGGCTAAACTAGATGTGACAGAACTGCGCAACAACCTCAGTCAGGCTAACAAGCTGAACGCGGACAAGGACGCGGACAACGCCGAGCTGCGGCAGAATGCAGACAGTTTGCAGCTCGAGATACAACAGCTCATGGGGGAGAAGGAACAGCTGGCGCAACAACTTGAAACCGTCGTGGCTAGGTGAGTTAAACTAATAAAGCTATAGCCACACTCAGGCGAATCCCGTTGGGAAGGGTACTGTGTTTTTTGTTAGTTTCAATGATTATGAACTTGCGCGACTATTTGCCTGTTACAAATAAAAGTTACTTGACCCCATCGGTGCGAGCGAACTTCGTCCTACAACTTGCGGTGGATTGAGCTCAGTTTGTCCAGAGCTTAATAGTTTCATCCATTACTGATATCAGTTTCATTCACAAAAGTGTAGTTTTTGTAAATATCTTAGGTGCAGAATAACGCCTTAGTTATACTACTCAAAAACCATGTATAGGCATAAATCATTTATTTTTTGTTGTATTTGCAGATTGCGAGAAGAGTCGAACGTGGGTGAATTAAAGAATAAACTGCGAGAGAAAGTAGAGAGGTGCCAAGAATTAGAAGTGGAACTGGAAAACTTAAGGGAACTTGTGGACAGGTAATTGTAACAATATGTTATGAAGTAGAGCTATAAGCAGCTGAGCTAACAGCTACCGGCAAGTGCCTTTTTATAGTTGATTTGAAATTTAGGAATTGAAGCAAGTTTATTCTATAGAAGCTTCCTGTCATAAACGTACTAAACCTTTGAACGTACTGCACCAATTTCATGAATAAATGACCTTGGAATAGTCAAAAGTCATTCATTCATCATGCTTTTTTTTATTCCCACTGGTAGGAATGTCCTGTGACAGCGTGTAACTTTGAAGATGCTATCAGTCTAAAGTTTAATTATCTCTATCTTTCCTGTATGTATTGGCCCACTGCAGGACAAACGCCTTGTGTCTCCCTTTCACACATGTGCTATCCTCTCACTTCCACATAGACTAATGTAAAGTATTCCCGTTCTCAGAGGCCTATCCCCCGGGCGGACGGCACCTCACACAGCTCAAACAGCGCAGGAGCAGCGCGCGCTGGCGGTGCGCTCGCCCACGGCTGAGCTGGAGCGCGCGCTGCGGGACCAGCTCGACTACTCGCACACTCTAGATGAGGATATTATGGAACAGGTGCGTCATAAAATATAATCATAGAAGTATGCGGAACAGGTTGTAAAGTTCGTCATGCTTCATAGAAAAGGGACCTCCCGACCAAACTAGTGTCGTGTCTTATGGGCTACTTAGTCTTCCACAGTTGTTGTCGGGAACATAGGATATGTCAAGTGAGTTCGTATGTGACGGTATTTACGGTATGACTTTTGTGCTGTCAATTGTTAAATGTTTTCCCAATGTTATTACAACAAATTCGTCAAGCCCGGTATTAAATACTACGTTACAGCAACTGGACATCGCCAGACCTCGTTTGAATTTTGAACTTCTGTCTCTGCTTAGTTGCAATGATATTATAGTCACTGTTACATTTAACGCCTGTTTACAGCAATCAGACGTTTTTTTGTTGAGATATTTTATAATACTCGTGCGTTTTTTACAGATTTTGTCAGCAAGCAGTGACGAAAGAGAAGACATACCGCGACTAGCACTGAATACGTCAAAGTAAGTGTATTTTACATTGTTTTGAATATTTATCATTTTTTTAGGGAAATCATCATCTGCCCAGCCTTTTCCCAACTTCGTTGTGGTCGGCTTCCAGTCTAACCAGATGCAAATGAATACCAGTATTTTGGTAACCTTGAAGTAACCGAATAAGCAAAAATAAACATAGATAAAGATATTTATGACATTTATTTGTTTTCGTAGGTCGTCAAGCTCAATCCACTCGTCATCATCAGACCGCATCAACAGGCTTCGTACTGAAAACGACAAGCTACTGATGCAGGTCAACAACCTCGAAGCCAGGCTGAAGGATAAAGACGCACTTATCACTGAACTTAACAGGTGAGGATAGGAGCGGATCAAATTGTTTTGCTGAACTGGATTGACCTCTTAAGAAAATAATTACTGTTAAATATATAAAGTAGCCCTTGCTTCGCACGGCGCCACCTATCAAGTCCAAAACTGTCATTTCTTTCAAGCTGGAACAACCATACACAATCATAAAATTTCATATAATTTCTGGTCTGGCTTTAAAAAAGAAATAATTACGAAAATAGAGGTCTCAAAAGCTCGTTAGTTCATTATTAATTCAATTTGGTGACTAGTGATCGATAGTAAACTCTAAAACTCAGTACGCGAGTATACTAAACATCGATCTTTACCCAATAAGTGAGCGTCTGGCACGCGAAAAAATAATCAAGGTTTAGTTCTGCTTGTATTTGATACGCTGCTAAATTAGGAATAGGAACAAAGTATAATTTCCAAAATTGAGCGGAATATTACTTACTGTTTCCGCGTTCAATGTGTCTTAAATCGTTTAACGTTCAATAATGTTACACAAACGTACGAAACGTCGACCTGTGCTTATCTTCACCAACATATTCACGCAAAAAAATACTAAAAGTTCCACTAAAAGTGCAGTGATACAACATGTTGTATATTACATCAGGGTGCGGGATAAACTGGTGCAAGACTGGCAGACGTGCAAGCTGCGCTACGAGGCCGAGCGAGACAACTGTGGCCGACTGTCGCTACTGCTCGACACGCACAAGCAGACCGCGGAGAGCTTGCAGGTAAACTAACTAAAACCATATTACTGAAGCCTATTGCAGTTCACTACTATACTCACATAGGCCTTTCCAAGCTATTTACTCGGTTCTAAGGTTCGCTCGTCAAACTACAACCATCCACCACGCTGCGAAAATTGTCGCTGTAGCCAGTTAACTGAAGTCCAATTCTCTTTTTTTTACTTTCAAAATCTATTTGCTATTTAGACAATTAATGCTAGTTTTCTAGTAGCAGTTAAAAATCCAAATAAACGAAGACTGAATGCGAACTTTCTTAGAAATAAAACTGCCTCATTGGTAAAAACTTGATTTTCTGTTATTTCATAGTCAATCTCTTTCCAATGAATGTATCAAGTATTTAGCCACTTGATTACAGATTGATTTCAAACATCCGACCAGCTATCAGTACTTACATAAACTTTTGTCCACCAGAACCAAGACTCGAACATGATCCAAATCCTGAAGAAGCGCCTGGAAGCGGCCATGCAGTCGGAGCTGGAGCTGCAGCAGCGCGGGCAGCAGGCGCGCGCGCGCGTGGCGCAGCTGGAGAGGCAGCAGCTGGACTCGGCGCACCACACTGATCCCGTCAAGTCGCAGCTGCGGCATGAGGTACTTATATTTTATTTTTCCACGACCGTTAGACATGGGCAGTTCAATTAAACGGTTCAATTTTACTCATAGGTTACCACGGAAATTTAGCAGATATCACAATTTTTATAAGAATAAATTCTTTAAATCGAAGTCATCATTTATGTAACGTCAATGAAATATGTGGGTCAACGACGGACTAATTAACTTAAACTAATTGGCAACCACATCAGATGTCACACTAAGTAGCTGTTCCCTCAACAAACGGTTAATAATGAAATCGGATAAAGCCAAGTGGTAATCGATGACATTCTACTACACCATCCTGCACTCTGCAAAATATACCCAGAAGAATCTACGATTAAAAGCAACATCCAAACCTAGTCTCGACACGTCATGATACTTATGGCAGCTCCTTGTGACATCATCAAGGGATTCTAACTCAAAATGTCAAATGCAGGAACCTAGACAGTCTCGAGAAATCATTTTTAATGCATGACTAAATCTCATTTAATTCTCTTTTTGCCACCAGATGGAAAATAGCGAACGTCTGAAAGGCGAGGTGTCTCTACTGAAGTCCAAGCTAGAAGTAGAGCGCACGCGCTACCAGGACCTGCAGGCGATGCTGGACCACAGCCGGCTGCAGGCCGAGCGAGAGGCGAACGCTAAGAACGAGCAGTGCACCGCGCTGAAAAACGAACTCGCTGAGATGAAGAGGTAAGGGAGATATCGAAATCTCTAGATATCCACGAACCACGAATCAGTAAATGCATTAAGTGCTAAACTTACATTTTAAAACATCATTATTTCATCTTCAAACGATCGACAGAAATAAAATAATGTTACCGGGCCTAATTCGTTTAGTCTAAATAATACTGTTTTACTTGGTTTTTGTGGTACTTAGGTTAGATTCAAGATTGCAAAATATCCAATCCCCAATAAAAACCTATGCTTTCATTTTTGCAGCTGCAATATTACATGTTGTTCGAAGTTAAAACTGGATAGAATTGATCACATAAAACTTATCTTTTTTGCAGATTAAAGCATGATGCAGGTGTTCAGTTACTTCGTGCTAAAGAGTTGATCAGCACACAGAGCCACACCATGTCTGAACTGGAGAAAAAACTAACGTCAAGCCTCAACCACAAGCCTGTCACCGATGCACTAGTATGTTTGTGTTTGTAATATCTTCTGGTTCCACCTAGCTGAGTATGGCGAAAAGTTTAGTTTTAAAAAATGCAGAATAACAATAATATCTCATACTAGCTGTTCCCCGCGACCTTCGTCCGCTAAAATGATTAAAAATACAATTTTCCCTGTTTTTGCAACATTTTTCATTGTTGCTCCGCTCCTATTGGTCATAGCGTGATGTTATATAGCCTTCCTCGATAAATGGGCAATCCAACACTAAAAGATTTATTCTATTCGAGCCAGTAGTTCCCGAGTTTACCGCGTTCAACCAAACAAACAAACTCTTCACCTTTATATATTAGTATAGATAGAACCTCGTGAAAGCCGAGAAAGATAAGCAAATCAAGTATCTTGACTTGGCTCGCGAGGTTGTCGACATGTGGGTTGTGGACTCAGCGATCATTGTGCCGATAGTCATATCAGCCCATGGCTTAATATCCAAGAGCCTCGACCAATACCCGAGGAGGCTCTCGTTACGCAGCTGGATCAAGGGCTCGATTCAGTGCGCGGTACTCCTGGACACGGCTCGTATTGTTAGGAGGTTCCTCTCTCTGGAGCTCTGACCGCCGGTAGCTTGGACCCTGTTCCCGATCTACTATTTTTATATTTTTAAATGTTTTTATATAATTTTTTTTGTTGATAAAAATATTTAAAATGTTACTAAGATATTTAGTAAAAAAAATGAATAAACGGAATAAATAATTAGTAGCATTAGATTTAGCAATCAGTTAAAGTCGATCAAAGTTATAAACGTACATTATTAAATGTTTCCATTACTGGGATGCGGTCCAATGCGGTCAGAGCCCACTTCGATTGTTTTAGTTCTAAGACATGGCGGTATCCACGCGATATTTGAGTGCCTGCTTGGGTTTGACCCCACGACTGCCGACATGGCATAAGGCACTCACTAACTCCCACCATCGTTCCTCCACAGACTGAAATCGAAAGCACAAAGACTGAACTAGCCCGCGAGCTCGCCACTCTCAAGAAGTGCCTCATCGAGACGTCCAGCCCCGAGCTCCTCACGCTCCGCGCGGAGAAGCTGCAGCTGGCGGCCAAGCTGGAGCGCCTGGAGCGCCTGGAGCGCCAGGCGCCGCCCAGCCAGCCCGACGAGCGCGACCAGGCTGTGAGTGACTGTCTTATTAAATGGTTCAAGCTCTTGGGTGGCGTTTCTTTGTCTCTTTTATTGTTTCTGTTTTTTTTTTGTGGATAGGTAGGGTTTGTTTTTCAGATATTCAGAATAGAAGAAACATCATCAGTCTCGGTTTCAACGCTGAAATTAGATCTTTATGACAACACCTATTGTTATTAAGTCGGAAAACAAACGAACTTACAACACTATAATATCTTAAATATTCACACACACCACAAATAGCAAATACCTGCGTACTACGTATAGTACACATTCCGTAATTAGCTACTAGCGTGTCTTACCAAATAATAAGATAGGGATAATATTCGTTGGTCCATTTCACTAAAAGCACCTAACGTTTCTGTGAATTGGCTACGGCACATCATACACCTTCAATAGATCCAGGACCATAATCATATTAACTACAACAAAACTACTTTTGATGTTACATTCGTTTAATTTTGTTGTTGTGACACCATGAACATAGATATGAAAACTTGACAAATCTCCCTACAATCACGTGACAGTTTAACTCGAATCATTTTTGAGTTCATCTTCATAGTTGGTAACTTTAGGAAGCATCTCTTGCGTGGTGTGAAGTTTATCTTCAGTCTCGGTACAGAGCGGCTCGATGGCCCACAGCACGATAGCATAGGCGGCGTACAGCGCGTAGTACAGCGCGTGCAGCAGCGCCGTGACGAGCGCCAGCGCCAGCGGGCAGGCGCGGTGCTTCACCTCCAGCTCGCCGCGCCACGACGCCTCCGTCCACGAGCGGAAGAACTGGCTGCACTTTCTGTAACCAGTACAGTGCGCCTTGTGTGTGTGCGTGTGGGGAGGGGCGTGCAAGGCATGGCGGGCTATGAGTAACACCCCAGACCCGTATTAGTAGTAGGAGCAGTGCGGGGGTTTTAGTTGGGGGTTGGGGAAATCCTGATGGATCTCCGAGAATTTCCCAAAAAAAAAGGCAAAAGTGTACAGAGTGTTGTAACAAAATAATCAGACTGCTCAGTTTGAATAAATACTGAATAAAGAATTTTTCACTAGGCAACGATCAACATAATATTTTCTTGAGTAGAAAAGCACGTTGTTAAATGAAAGAAGTAACCAAGTCTAGTTAATATTTAGACTGGTCGACTAGGTTTTACAAAGTTCAGGGCGGTTACCATACGCTATTATAGCAAATCGAGATTAGTAGCATGCGCTGTCGTGGCACTGACCTTAGCGCTGGCAGCGCGCGGTCCAGCAACGACACGAGGCAGTGCAGCGCGTGCGTCAGCACCAGCACCAGCACCCACACGCACAGCAGGTAGGGCGGCCAGCGGAAGCTGCCCAGCGCCGCTGTAACAACACCCGCCGTCGCCGTCAGATCATAGCGCGATTGACCGCCCGTCACCACCAGAGAGATGACAGTCCTTTTGATTGAACAATACAATCATTTCCATTCCCTTCTGACGCCCGGCTCGGGCTAGTTGTCATTGGGTTATTCCATCAGGAATTCTCAGTAACAGCCACGGCGATTTGATTTGTGCCAGGTTAATGGCAATAGACTCACCCCCTATTACACAGGGCTTAAAACTGGCAATGTGGGTGTACTATTAGGTACACCTCTGCCTAACCATTTGGGAATTATAGGTGTTACAATAATTTCCATTCCCTTCTATGGGTGAAAGAATTATCTACTCGATAATGGTGCAATGAATATCGTGCATATTCAAAATGTGCAAATGAAACATCTGGATTGATCAAGATATTTTTTTATTTGTGCTGGCAAACTGATGATTTCAGATTGTTCATCTGTAGTCACCCACACCACACGCTCAGATGTAATGAACTAGGTAGCCCAACTTATAAGAACAAGATTTATTTTGGGGTCGACGTCACTTTTTAATGTAGAGGACTCCATCCTTCCTCCTATTTAAGGAATGGCTTGTCTAGGTTAAATATTGCTCTGCACGTAACGCTTGAGTGACGATCTACTCTGTTTTCGTCTTCCGAAACCTGAAACAGCGTGTCATCAAGACACATATCACGGTGCCACCGAAGCGACTAGGCTTGTGTTTCCAAGTTGGTAGAGTGAGGGTGGTGCTGGTAGTAGTCGTACCTTGCACAAGCGCGCGGTTACCGGTGGCTTGCACGTCGACGTCCGGGCGCCGCACCACCTCCAGCGAGCGCACGCGGCGCCGCGCCTCGCTCAGGCGCAGCACGTGCTCCGAGCGGGCGCGCACCTCGCACCGCTCCGCTCGCTCCGGTCGCTTCGGCTGCTCGTAGCGCTCCGTGCGGGAACCCTGACGATATGAGGGCTTTTTACTGTCATGCAGATTCGATCATGCACGCGGTATAAGCTCGCATACAATACACCTATGTTCTATGTTAGGGATTTGGTTTCCGCACTTAGTCCTTAAAGTTGACCATTGTACGTGTCAATACACCTTATGATGTGCTATACTCTAATCTAGGCGCTATACTCTTTACTCTGTTATGCTCTAATCATGTAATAATCACTCAGTATATTTATACAAAAGCTAAACAAATGTGTGGGCAATTCAGGCTTATTAGTTGTGTGTGTCATCATTCAAGTGATGGCTTAGATCCCATCGTAAATCCTCTTTCCTGAAGAAATTACACGTGGAAAGACCTACACCTGATGTCGTTAATCCACTACTCAGCACTCTCTTAAACTTCACAACATCAATTCGATCTGAGGGCTAAGATATAGGACTTGCAATATTGCTAATAATACTAATATATGAGATGTATCTTCATACCGAGGGAGTAATCTTCGCGTAGGACAACACTTTCTCTTTCGACTTGTCCTTCTCTTTTTCATCCATCTTCGGGTCTGTTTTCACGTTTAGCTCCGTCTTTGTGATAGACGGGTGATCCCCGCACATGCTGCAACGAGATTTACTTTAAAATGCCTTTAATGCTGCGCTTACAACCAAGTTAGTCTTGGATCTAGATTTGATTATGTCTTTCGGTGTTCATGACATAATCAAAGTGTTTCCACTGCTGGTTCACGTGCCTCCTCCCTTTGAGCAGGACTGACCTTTTCGGTTCTAAGACATGCAGGTTTTCTCACGATGTTTTTAAGAGTAGTAGTTATAAAATTTATTACACGAAGTAAAGCGTGGTGTGCCTGCCTTAGATCAAAACATTCTAAACTTACACCATATCGGGCAATTTCGGCGGATCATTCTTTGGTGCGTCCATTTTGACAAGGGCTATTTTCCCTCACAGGTTTTTCATTTTAAAACAACGAATTTTCTGTACATGAATATAAAATAAAACTACTATTATTAAATTAATATAAAATTACTAATACGTATCTAATGTCACATCACAGCGACATAAATATAATAATGTCATGTCATTGGGTTGTTCTATTTTTAATTTCATTGGTGTCCAGGGTATTATTTTTTTGTCAGTAAAAAGTTTGGCTATGTATTTTTTTACTGACTAAATACTTCATTGAGTTTTCACGTTCAAAAGTGCCTCTTATAAGTTAGCCGATACGGAAAATCTGTAAAATATTTATATAAAAAATATGTATCTTATTTTCTAGATAATTGCCTGTTGCAATTGTTGTGTGGAAATTGGTTGTCGTGGTAAGGACATGTGATGCGGAGGAATGAGAAAAATGTCGTGGGGAAAATTTGAGAATGAATGAAGAAAAAGACATGCTGCGCCGACCCTAAATAAATTGGGATAAGGACAGGCGAATGATGATGATGAGGATTGCCTGTGTTGCATTTCAACTTGTTCTTAATAAACAGACATCGTTTAGGTTTAATTCCCCCTCCACTATTGGGCTTTATAAAATAATAGCGATCTCATTCTTCTATCCCCAGATACGTTACCTGCACGGTCGCTGCCTCCGCCTCGAGAGCTGTCGCAAGGCGCTGGTGTGGCAGAAGAGGTACCTGCAGCGGGTGCTGGCGGGGTATACCGAGCTGGAGAAGAACTTGAGGCTACCCTCGTCCAGGGTGCCTGAAGTCAGCAGGGGGAAGAAGCGGTTCAAGTGAGTCAAAACTTGTCAACGCTCTTTTTGTGGCTTGTTAGTGTCTAAATAGAATTTAATTTTGTTTATTTTCGTCTTAAATACTTAGAGAATTTTTATCCAGTATTTATTTCTGATGGGTTTGATCAGTTCTTTGGGATAATCAGATAATTTGAACGCCTAGTATGAAGCAATGAGAATCTCCTTTATCATCGTCATAGAATCCTGACGATGGTGATGAAGAGGCCTTAGTCAATTTGTTTTTCCTAATGACTTGCAATGTATCTACGATGTACGGATGTATGGATTCGTCGTATTTCCGATAGTTCACAGTGCTGAAGCTCATTTTAGGCCACTGTTCCACCCACGGACAAGGGAAAAACCTTCCTTCCTTCCTCTACACATCTAGACATTTAAAAACTGAACATAATTAGTATTTTTTCCCCTTAGATGTATAGCAACAGCGGTGGTGATAGTACTGCGCATGGGCTTCCTGGTGCGGCGGCGGCAGCACGTGCGCGCCCTGTCCGCCACGTGCATCCTGCGCACGTCGCGCACGGACAACATCGTCAGGCCCACGCCGTACGTATACTTTTCTTTGTGAACTTTTTGAGACGTAACCATAACATACGATTGATTGATACGATTTGTTTGTCAGAGTTCTCGCCGGGCGGCGGTGAGATCAGTCAGCGATCAACTATGTATTTATCTATGTTTCTGTTTTACTAAGGGGGACCTACGGGAATCTTTTGTATGTTTCTTGAGCGAGAAAATAGTAGATATTTAGTCGCTTCCTCGTTTGGGTGGTTATGTTATGTTAATAAACAATTAATGTTTGCAGCACCAACCAAGTATACGGTACATCTCCTCCATCTCGCGACCGGCCCGCCGCCCCAGTGGGCCCGCGCCCGGCCGCAGTCACCGACACGCTAGCGCGGAGAGTACTCAAACATGACATGAGGCTCAACCTGCCTGCCTCGCCTGGTGAGTTAAAAACTGGTCAAATATTTATTTTTCTGTAATCCTTTTTAATAATTTTATTTTATTTTTAATATTTTTTTAAATATTTGCAATTACGCTTGTATTTCCTGGAATACTCTATGTATGCCTCATGTTATAGGGACGAACCTGTTGACATTAACCGGGCAATAATCTAGACTCCAGCCTCCTGTTTAGATTTCAATTTCTTTTTACCTCTTACAGTGGGTGACTTCGTCAGAAGATCACCATACACTGCAAACTCACCGCACGATGACCCATTTATCCTAAGGTAATTTATTTTACTCTCAAACACACAGCTCCTAAATGCAAGTTCACACAGTCTATAATCCCTCGACAGTTCACCCCGCGGCGAAGTAGCAGCCGCGTACCTAAACAAGTTGGAGCTCGTTAGTCGCTGCCTCAACCACGCTATGGACGCCTCGCGAGACGTGCCTTGACGTGAGGCGGGGCTGCCTTGACGTGAGGCGTGACGTCACCGCGGCTTTACGCTGCAGACTGACATTATGTCTTAGGCCATGTCCGTACTGAGTAGTACGTCTCATTGCGTCACTAAATAATGCAAGCGTAAAAAACACCTAGGGGTTGTTATAGACTTTTGCACGTACATTATGTCACGCTACGCTAACCAACGCAGTGCAACGTGCCGCCCAGGTGGACGATAAGTTTTATACTGACATGTTAAGTTTGAATATTGCGGGTATTCGATGAATTTTTGAGCAACAAAGTTTTGTGTGAATGTCTACAAATTGTATTAAAATGATTTTGCTAAAATTCAAGCTTTAAAAATGATGTATAAATTTGTCTGTGTGGTGACAGTTTCTAATATCAATGCAATACAACACCACTTAAAGGCTACAAAAACTGAATGAATTCGATTAATCATTCGTTCAGTCATTTCTGACAACTTGTACCGACTATGTCAATAAATGGATCTGTAATAGAATATAAACCATTCTAATAATCTCATGTCAAATAAATTCTGCGTAAAGTAAAATTATGACGTATTAAATATTTGAATTTTGTAAAGCATTTCAATGTTTCACAATGCATTTCATGGCCAGGTTAGCGTTAAGTATTAGATTAGTGCCAAATTCATTAGTTTATTTGTGTTACTTAATTTATTGTTTATATTTTAATGTATTTCGACTAAGTTCATTGGGATGTGGTTATAACCCTAACCGATAATTTAAAAGAATGTATAAATTCTTAAAAGATAATTATATAAAACAGTTACTAACCTAAATATATATTTTATGCTACATAAGCCCACTAAGCCACATCACAATGAACGGAGTTTTATTGTGGAGGACCTAATTCCATGTGTTTCGGTTGTTGCCACTTCGCCTATATGTTTCCCTCATGTTTGGAATGTGTGAGCGAGAGGGAGCAGTGTATGCCTCGAGTCAAAACCTTGTCTTGCCTTACAAACAGTAACCGTAGTACCCCTCAAACATTGTAAATAAACCTTTAGATGTATGTATTTTTGACACGATTAAATTATTAGGTAAATTGACGTATTACTAGGGTTATTTTTCTATGAATAGATAGAATTAAAAGGATGATTAAATTGTGTAATTACCAGCCTTTTAGTTACATTAACCGAAATGGCCCTTTAATATATAAATTAAGTATTTTTGAACTTCCACAAACAATTTGTATTATACTTTTGTGAATGTTGTTGATTCTGATACCTGTTATAAAGTTACTAAAGCTGGACTCCACTTTATCACATGGCAAGTTACTTACATGATCTGAATTATGTTTAAAATTAGTTTTTCGTATAAATGAGTTGTAAAATAAATGTTGAGATGTTGTGTGATAAATGTGATGCTAGCTTAAAGTTTTTGCTATTTTCGTGACTGCCTTGATTTGAGCATCTTTCTACATAATATCTAGTGCCTTACTCATTTTTTATTCACTTTGCTTTGAGGCACACTATAGCGAGGCAGCCTCGAAAATAGCAACATAATCCCTTACCACGGCTATGCCAGCCAGCACAAATTCATGCCATATAAATAATGTTTAGCATAATATTTTAGTTTAACGTTTGACGTAAATCCTTAGTTTTTACTTTATAGTTACGAACGCACAGTACAAGCTAGTTTAAGTTAGTATAACGCGACACGAAGTCACGACCGATACGAACGTTCCGTCTAATTGTTTCGATAGCTCACTTGTTGGCACGAGAATTTAATGCCTCGACGAAAGTAATTCGATGCCTCGATAAAAAATATTCGACGCCTCAATGAAAGTAATTCGATGCCTCGACGAAAGTGATACGATTTTTATTTGGAATTAAATAATTCTCCTCTAGTTTTGGGAAAACATCCCAATGATAACATATCAACATTTTTAAACGTTAATTGGACAAACTATGTTTGTGTTATAAACATTCCCGTTATTTTCTAAAGTTGTTAAATTCTCGTGCAAGCAGGAAGTGTAGAGGAGAGAAGATGATTAGAATATGTTTTGATTGTAAAACAAGTGCTATTGTTGAGGTGTTGCCATCACATAAAAATAACGTAGGTTTATATTACCAAAATAGCTCAAACTCATTGGTCACATTGAGGACCCAATCTGACCACCAGCTATGGACATGCCATTTTTAATGCTTTGAACGACCTTCTGCATGTTTAGTTTATTCCATCTCCATGGCATCTATTTTATATTTTTATATTTTGTAAAAAAATCTCAACACAATTTGACGTCAAACAATAGCATTTGTTATAACGCTAGACAATATTGTGTAAGCCAAAGTCAACGAGAGTATTACGGAAGCTGTGTTTATATGCGTTTCCAATGGATGAGAGCCAAGTTCATAATATTGTTAGTCCGAGTTGTTTATATGCACTGTTAGAGTATACCACTGTTACGTTTGGCCGCTAACAAGAGAATAATACATTAAAAATAAGCAACATTTTAGTTACCTTTTTATGAAAGTGTTGTTAACTATGTAGCAAGAAAAGATGTTAATGTGCGGTTGAAAGAGACGTTATCTTGGATAACTGCATCTCTCTTTCTAAATTCACACACAGTTGCTACAAACAGTTGGCCGCCAAATGTAACAGTCTAATCACAAATACTGCACATTGGTCATCAAACTTCAACACCTTATTAATATAACGTAACAAAAATTAAATATTTTTGAAAATCATAGAAATACGCGTCTACACTCATTGCGACCAAAGATTTAAATTAAGCTCTAGAATTAGTTTCAAAATTGTGTATAATTTAAGTAAAAGAAAAAACCACTGTTTAGGACCGATATAAGCTTTACACTTCACAATTTGAGACCACCAATTATCTAGTCACACTCGAATAAATAAATAACAACACACACGTGCCATACAAGCTCTCTAAACAGACCTCGCACATACTTGCGACTTAGACGCACGACACGACAATACAGTCGCAGGATACGAAACTAACGAGAAGTATTTTAAAATTTAACCATTTTAATATTATTTTATTCCTTGAACCGAGCGTCTTAATTGCAAATATGTGGTTGGTCTAAAAATAAACAAAACACATTCTAAAGTAATTGATAATTATGATAATAAAAGTAAATATTTTCTAAAATCATCGTTTCATTTTGCCGCCCGACTTCAGTTCACATCGACAGCTCTCGTTCGTGCAAGGTATCACCGTTATCGGTGGCAGCGTGAACGTTTGCTGAAAACAAAAGCAACCCATTGTAAAATGGTTAAAGTACGAAAAGCTGTCATATTTTCTTTATGACAAAGAAGCGAGTCCGCCTATACACTCATTCGGGGAGAACGCGAATGATTACTGAGAAAAACAGAATTCCTTAATTTTCGTACATGAAATCCAAACCTATAATATCATATCCTGGTATATATCCACCTCGGATGGAACCACGGATGGTTATCTCCTATATATATATCCTGATAATTCGGGCATATTTTGCGTAGTTAATGTTGTATTTGTACCTAATGCCTTAGAGCGTTGTTCTACTGAGATAAAAAGTACTTTCTGGCTTCTGTACTACACTGTGCCAAAGGACATCAGTCATTTCCTACCTACCTGGAAGAAAAAAAATATGATTTTCTAATGGAGAATAACAACCTCAACATTTTTTACCATTACAATGAGGGTCTACCATTAAGGTGGAAGCGCCAGGGTGGCCCGCGGAATGCAACATTTCTTACGTTTTTTACAATTTGCAGGGCAGTGTCAGGTTGTACGTTGATGAAAACGAGTCGCGCAAATAACACGTATGTAGTTACAGGATTATAATCATTAATACAACCCTCTAAGTTCATGTAACCCAATTCAATAACTAGTTCATGAAAAAGTCATTCAATAGCGTTAAATGAACCTAGAGGGTTGTATTGATGTTTTTAATGATAGTAATTCTGTAATTACATACCGTGTTCTTGCGCGTCTCATTTTTCATCAACATACAACTTGACGCTGACCTGCAAATTGCAAAAAACGCAATTTCAAAAAAACATCCACTCGCAATAACTTGAGTTTATCCGTGATCATGGTGCTTGCAACAACGCCGAAATATCGGGAACCCAAAAAAACAGTAATCATGGTAAATATCCCGTTTCTAGTGTTAATGATACCATCGTGATTTTTTTCACACAACCTTTTAGCTGGTAGAGCCCCCCTCTACCAGCTAAAAGGTTGTGTAAAAAAACACACTTGAGTCTAACAAAAATTATCACTTTAAAACTTAATATTTTACAAACGAAACCCTTAATCCAAAATTATTTAAACAAACTCGTAATATTTTTAAAGACCTATATCCAACGACATACCAGACTATGGGGCACGCGAGAAAAAAAAAAATTTGCGAGATTTTATTTTACCACTTTGTCGGCGTAACTAAAAGGGATCCTTTCGTTGTTGACTACGGAACCCTAAAAATCATCACCTTTGCCCAGCAGTGGGATGGCGCAGGCTAACAGTATCAGAATTTTAGTTGAAAATAACTTGCTAAACATTTTAAACAGTTACAACGCAGGTCTAAATTAACCCCCTGGCTAAGATTAGACTTTGAAAGTACCGAAAATCATATTTTTGCCAGCAATATTTTTATTAGGGTAATGCTAGTCGTAATCTCTTTCTGGTAGTAAAAAATTGAGGGTGTCTCCATAGGAAAATCGTGCTTATCGTGAAATTTAATTTTTGGGTTTCAATTTGATCGTAACGTGAATGATGTCCTTTAACTGAAACCCGTTCATCTTATAAGGCGTGAAAAGGTAACAAACAGACAGAGTTACTTTTGTATTTATAATCTGAGTATGGATTCAAATCACCTCTAAGTTCCTCCTTTGCAAGCCATTAGCTGGTGCAGCTCTCTTGTAGTCTGCATTCTCAGCTTTTTTCTCAACCTTAGGTTGTGACGACCCAGGCTGCAAATGAAGAATCAAAAATTTGTGATGATAATATTAAATCATTGTTAAATTCGTCAGTGAAATTAGTCTGATTAATTTTTTAAGCACGAAATCTGCTAAAAAGTCTCGGATGAGCTGTTGTGATCGGTTGACCAAAATGCACAAACGAAAAATTTTAAACGGGGTTGAAGTGACTGCCACTTGGGGCTTTATTTTAATGCAATACACTTAGGGTACCTAACTACCCAGCAACTGGGTTGTAAACGTCTGATACGCTGTCTCTCTATTATACTGGTATTCAGCTGTATCCAGTTTGACTGGAAGTTGACCCAACTCAAAAAGAAGGAGGAAAAAAAAGTTGGAAAAAGATTTATTAAAAATTAAAATCAGCATTGAACGTGACGGAAATAAAAAACAAAAGAACAAAGTTTGGGTAAATATGCGTCACGTGCACGCCATACGGCTTTCCCTCACCTTAATTCTGTAAGACGAGACAGCGCTGAAAATTAAAAAGGACAGGTAGATTTTTGGGACAAGCCCGCCATACTATTCCCAAACCACTGCCACTCCTGAAAGCCAGAATCAACAGTGGCGACCACTAGAAAAGCGCCGAGACAATGAAGCTCGAACTCCCAGAGAAACAAACGGTCTTGTATCCCGCAACGAAATGAATCAGAAAAGAATAGCGGCGGAGTAGGAAAAACATCATTTCCACTTCCCTCCATATCAGGCAAAACAAAACAAGGCCAATAGGCACAAAGGGAAGTTTACAACTGGGATAAACCCAGTTGCCTAGGCTAGGTAGATATTGTCTCTAAAAATAAGTTCTTATAAGTTCTCAGAAGAACAAGAAGTTCACAGTAACCTTAACGACCGGTTGCAGTCCATCCGTCCTGGCCGTTTCCTGTTTGGCGAGCGGGTTGAGTAAGGGGGCGGCCACGGTACGGTCTTTCGGCGGGGGGGGTTTGTCCTCGGTGTAGCCCTCGTCCGGCTTCGAGCCGTCCCACGGCTTGTAGGACTTGAAGTGCTCCTTCATCGACTTTGGCAGGTGCGGCATGGGGTAGAGACGGTATAACTTGCAGTACGCCTGTAAATCGTTTAAAAGATAGTTAGATTTTATTTTACAAGACATGACGCCTGTTTACCCCGAAGCGTTGCGAAGAAGTACGGAGGTATGTATGTATATAGTATAGTACACCGGCGTTTCGCCCGCATTCCGCATGTTTAAATAATGCGAGCAAGCATATTGCCATCAACCGGGCAGAAATCCGGACTGCGGGCTGCTTCTGTTCTGGGAAGACCACTGAACCCAAGAACTACCCTTAGTAGTGGCGAGATACTACGAATTCTGTTTTCTGCAGCTTGTACTCACATCGATAGCTCTGTGCAGAGCGTAGTCTGGGCGGCCATGATCCTTGGCCTCCTGCAATAGCCCGGCTGCGTGCGTCAACAGCTTGTTGTCAGCATCACGCAGCTTCTTCTCTGCGAGCTCTCCGTAGAAGTAGCGCGTGTCTGCAAGCTCCTGGGCCTCACGGTCCTCGCGTTCTTTCTGGAATGCCATGAAAATTTAGATTTAGTGTCGTAAAAGTGTCTTTGCACTTAACAAAGGACTTAGTTGAAAAACGCGCCTAAAGCCAAAAACGAAGGTTGCTAGAAATACGGTCGTAGATTTCTCCATACTAAAATGTTCATAATGCTGAAGTGTTCTCATGGTTATCAACGCATCTACCGAAATTCGTCCATCGTATAAAGGACAAAGGCCTCCCCCAAGCGACGCCACTTGGACCGATCTTACGTTTCGCGCATTCAGTCAATTACCGTGACCTACACCAAGTATCGGTCCAGTTTGTAAGAGGCCTTCCAACGTTGCGCCTTCCGTCGAGGTCTATGTCTTGGACTACCCACGATCGGAGTGGGCCCTACGGGGTTTGAGGTTTTCAAAGATGTTTTAACCGACTTCCAAAAGGAAGAGGTTAGCAATTCGTCAGTTTTTTTTTGTGTGTATGTTCAGCGATATAGAAGATTATTTTTATTAGAAAGGAGGGAAGTATCTCAGAGGTGGTTCCATGTTAATTTAGTCAAGTTCTGAAGAGTAGTTTTTTGAGGAAGTTTCCATAATGCGTATTTAATCTATTACGGCTATGTTGATGATGTTATGCTATAATTACTTACTTGTTGTATTACTGCCGCATTTTTTTTTCAAATATGGCGAAACTTACCCAAAGCCTTAGAATTTCTGCTCTGTACTCTGCAATCTTGCGTGCCTTCTCTTTGCGGAGGTGCTCCTGGAAGTCTTCGTTCATTTCAACGTTCTTGAATCTGGTGACGTAAACATACTAAACTTAGGTTAACTTATTATATTATGTGGGACCAGAGACAAAGAGTAAGTAATGTTACCGGTTGTCTATTGTGTTCCCTAACTTTTTTATCCTTAACTAGCGTCCCGCCCCGGCTTCGCACGGCAATATACATATATAAACCTTCCCCTTGAATCACTCTATCTATTAAAAAAAACCGCATCAAAATCCGTTGCGTAGTTTTAAAAATCTAAGCATACATAGGGACAGATAGCGGGAAGCGACTTTGCTTTATACTATGTAGTGATATAAAATGCATTATTTTTTTTTGCCCTAATCATCATTTGTCTGAATGATAACTTACCCGAACTTAATATCACATGTAATAAAATTGAATTCCCTAAATACAATATGCCCTAAATCCGTTTGTCATAAATATTAACGACTATGTGACGCGCGCTCGCTACGCTTGCATTTTACGTTACACACCCACTTTCTCACAAAATACGCTCCCCACGCCAGCTGCAACGAATGGGGCGTTGCGGTAATATTACACACTAGCTGTTTCCCGCGACCTTCGTCCGCGTCAAGTTATTAAAAATACCATTTTCCCCGTTTTTGCAACATTTTTCATTGCTGCTACGCTCCTATTAGTCGTAGCGTGATGATATATAGCCTATAGCCTTCCTCGATAAATGGACTACCCAACACTGAAAGAATCATTCAAATCGGACCAGTAGTTCCAGAGATTAGCGCGTTCAAACAAACAAACAAACACTGCAGCTTTATAATATTATATAGTATAGATTATAATATAATACAATACTTAGGACATAATTATGACTTTATTTCATGAAAAATTAGGAGATTCAATTATTATAGTACTCGATATTATGACAAAATAGTTTTAGAAGTAAAGATAATTATGTAAAACAAAATTTCGAATTTTTCAACATTATGGTTACTGGAGTATATAGCAAACGTGTTATTGATAATGATTTTCGGACAATCAATTTTAGGAGAAGAAAGGGAGTACCAATGTTACCGGCTACATGTTACGAGATATTAGGACCTGTTCATGATGTCCCACTGTCTCCTGGTGTTGAACTCGTGCAGGCGCTGCGCCTCATCTCGCAGGAATTGCGCATGACTCTCCTTCTTGTCCTGTCGGAACTGCTCCTCTTTCTTCAGCTGAGCCTGGTGACGGGCTTCGCTTCTGTAAAGTTATTGCAGGTGTAAAATCAGCCGCCTAATCCTAAAGTAAATGTAAAGAAAAAAATATAGGTAGAGGTTAGAGAGAGTTGTTTTAAGTAGGGTCCGAATACAGTTGAAAATGTTTATAGAGGTCCCAATAAAAACTCAAAATGCTTTGTTACTCTTATTGTATACTAGTCTGTTACTTTGCCTTATATAGGTAATTAAACAGGGTTTTTTTTCCATCACATCAGTCATAGATACATACTTGTAAAGAAGGTTCTAGAATAAGTTCTGGCAAGATTCTACGTGGCTTTCAAACGTATGCAGTTGTATGTATAAAAATAATGTTTAAACTAGCTGTACCCGCGTTGCAACAGAGTAAGCTTATCGCCCCTAATCCTAGGTTATTTTGAAGTCCAGGAATTGGTAAGAGAAAACTCACAAGTCATTCTTCTCTTTGATGGCTTTGTCCAACATGGCCTGTTCCTTGGCATTGCGCGACGTGTCTCCCGACTCCAGTCTCTGGCTGATCTTCTCCAGCACACGGCGCTTCTCATTCTTCAGCTGAAGATAACATCAGAATAAAGCGATAGCTTTGCGCGCTAAGTTTGATCACACCATTTAAATACAATATTCTCTTGAATTTGGGCTGATAGATTTGTTTTTGCGCTGCGGGTTAAATAAAGTTAGCACATTGAAAAACTTTATGTGACGTGCATATGTATCAAATTAATTGTCACGGAGGTATGTTAAGTGTGCGTTTGAAAACATTTTTATCTTTTGGGTACCTACCTATATTTAGAGTAGGTAGATACAGCTTAAATGAATTAAAAAAGTAGATACAGTATGCGGCTTCAACGGTTCCTACCGTAAATATTTTTACCTACTTACATCAGCCTCAGTTTTCTTCCTCATCTGCTCGATTCTTGCGCCAGATTTCTGCAGCACCTCTATGATCTTGTCGTCCATCTTTTCGAGTGCATCTTGTTCGCGTTTCCTATCCCTAAACTGTTTGCGAGACATTTCTATGTTTCTGAAGATGCGAAATCTCTGGTCTTCTTTCTAAACAGAAAAATGAAGAATTTGAATTACGTCGCGATTAACGTGGCCGCCTACCGGTCTAAGTAACAAATCACAATATGAATTATTTCATAAGTTAAGGCGATAATCTTGCCGTGCAAAACTCAGAAATTCACTGCAAAAACAAAAACACACCGTGTGTGCGGGGACCTCCCCCTTCGACACCTAGTCGTAGTCGTACTTCAATTATTTGATATGATGCTAAAGCTGCTCTACTACCTACATATTAACCGACTTAAAAAAAGGAGGTTATCAATTCGACGCTTATATTTATTATTATTGTTTCTAGGAACCATCATACAAAGACGTAATAAAAAAAAAGTTTTTCGAATAGCTATTTTGAAATTCAATGATCACTCGTTTTCGAACATTTTTTTTTTGCTTTCACATAATGGAACTTGCCACTGCAAAATTGTTACATTACTATAGAGGGCAAGTAAAAAAAGAGGAGTTGAGCTAGATGGGCAAGAAATCCACAACTTCAATGAGTATATTAATTATTTACCATGGACATAACATGCATGATGAAAAAACCAAAAATTTTGGTCGCGCCATCTTGTATTTTCATTTTGACCTCATTTTCATTATCAGCGACACCGAAAACCATGAAGAAGACACCTATGATGAAAAATTCGTTAATTTTCGTATCCGCCATCTTTGATTTTAATTCTGACTCCATATTCGTTTAGAGCGCCCTCGATTACCATGGATGTGACACCCATGATGAAAAATTCGCAGCCGCCATCTTTGATTTTGATTTGGATTCATCGTAAGGAATCTTATTTCCCGCAAGCTTCTGTTCGCGCTAGTGTCTTCCGCACATGTGTAAATAATTATTTAAAAATTAGAGATAAAAACATAACCCTTCTTTTCTTTGTAGTAGGTTAAAATAATTAAGTAGAGCAGCCTGCATGACATAACATGAGCGTGATAGCATGATTGTGCGAGTAAGAAGTGAAAAACAATTGACGATATTCCTGAAAACAATTGACGATATTCCTGCGTCCTTCTACCTCGGCCGCTAGGCGGTCACTGAGGAAACATGGAAAACGTTTCTGTATATAATATGGCTGTTTTGGTGTACTAATAATTTTCAGTTTACGTTAATTTTAGTGATTTTTTTTATTTTGTCCTGTCATTCAACAGTGGCGCTTCGATAAAATCGAATAATAACACAAATCTAAGGGCAGAAACTGCGTTTTTTTGAGAGCAAAAACCGAGAAATTTGACGATATTATCGAAATCAAATTAAGAAAATAATAGATTTTTTACAAAAAGTACATCAGGGCCGTCCTAAAGCTCGTTGGGTTGACGATATCGTCAAAGTCGTGGGAAACACCTGGATACGCACAGAACCGGGAAGTGTGGCAGAAAAAAGGGAGGCCCATACCCAGCAGTGGGTGATTCCGGGCTGATATGATGATGAACGAAGCAACTTTGTTGACCAGGATATAAAGGTATTTATTGCCTCGATAGATTTTGTGATTAAGCCTCTGTTGCCTCGGAGGAAATGCGGAGATAGACCTCGGACTCGCGTTGGGCGCGAGAGACCTCTTTTTAATGCCATATTTACGCCACTAGAGCGAGTTTTATGAACTTTAAAAAAATACGTAGTTATTAAGCATAAACAATATTATGGTGTACTAAAAATAATTGCAATTCCTTTATAACTTTAGTCAAAAAGACATTGTAAACCTGCGCGATTATTTCGATGGGCTGTCAATGTTAGTGGACTGAAGCTTTAAGTAAAGGATGTGATGAAATAAAGGCACATGCGATATGTGTACTACCTTACACAACACCGGCCAGCCGTAGGTTTTGTGTAGCAGGTTAGGGTGAAATCACACCTTTGCATTTTACCTACTGAAAATGGCTATTTTGTGTGATGATGGGTAGGTAATTCGGAATTCTCCTTTCCGAGTGGATTCAGCTTTCGTATTTTTGTGTTTGAAATGCGTATTAGTGTAGCAATCGATTTTACATTTGTTATAGGGTGCTTTCAAACGTCATTTGATAAAGCATGCTTATTCAAACGAAAGGATGAGAACGGATGAGAACGGATGCTTACGCGCATGCGCATGTATCTTAACTCATTGCTACTGATCAGCTACGAGTGCACATAGATAAACGGAAGGAATGATTAGGGGACCGCGCTTTGTCGGACTTAAAATATTCTATTCAGCGACTTGAAGTACAAACTCTTCAAGCTCATCAAGCTACCCAACCTTGAACCTAATTCTGAAGCGATAAAGTTGAAAATCTATTAAATAAATTTGACAAATTGTGGTAGCTTGATGTGCTTGCGTCTGTACCTAGACGATAGAATCTCATTGAAGCATGCAATAACTATCTATGGCAGCCTTTGACAAATGTGATATTATCTTTAAGGCTCACTACACAGAATTTTAAGGACATCCTATCACTACATAGTATAAAGCAAAGTCGCTTCCCGCTGTCTGTCCCTATGTATACTTAGATCTTTAAAACTACGCAACGGATTTTGATGCGGTTTTTTTTAATAGATAGAGTGATTCAAGAGGAAGGTTTATATGTATATTGCAGCCGTGCGAAGCCGGGGCGGGACGCTAGTTTCATACAATAGTGCAATAGGTACCTACACGTTCTAAATGTCCACTCATGTTTACATAACAACAGTTTTTTTAATAGAAAGGAAGTGAAGTCAAAGGAACTTACGAACTCTTTATCAAACTCTTTGAGAGCTTTTATCTGCTCATTAGCCATGATGTTGTCAATCTTCTGTAGATTCAGCTCAGTCTCGTACTCCATGCGGTTACGTTCTGCTACCTCATGAGCCCTGAGGAAAACCATAACATAACTTCACTTCGCGTAAGAAACACTACCCTGCGCTCCATTACTCAAATTGCAGATGTTGGAGAAAAAACAGCCAAGCTGAAGTGGGAGTGGGCTGGCCACGTAGCACGAATGCGCCCGGAGAGATGGGCAACGATCGTCACCCACTGGACGCCTGTCGGAGGAAATCGCCGTCGAGGTAGACCGCGGCGAAGGTGGTCTGATGACCTGATCTCGTTTGCGGGGCGAACATGGCCAGATATCGCACAGGACAGAGAGGTTTGGAAGGAGAAAGGGGAGGCCTTTGCTCAGCAGTGGGACACTCAAATAGGCTAACAAAAAAAAAAAAAAAAAAAACTTCATCATCAGCAGTTGCACCAACGACAAACGACAAACGCCAACGGCACTATAAAACTTCGGCACATCGTATGAAATCTATTTTCCCGAGGCTTAGCTAGAGATGTACACACATACATTGAACCTGATAAAGCCCCATGTAATAGGAGGCTACCTGTGCATGGAGACTAGTGCCATTCAGATAGGGCTGCTACTGAGATATTCCTATTGGAATAACCTTGTCCGACCTGGGGATGGATACTAGGACCCACTTACCAAGCAGTCTTCGTTCTTTCGAGCTCACTAAACCAACGAAGCAGTTTAATTCGGTGTTTAAAAGCTAGAGAGAAGACGTCAAGCATCATATCCTACATTTGGTCTGATATTTCTGTGTCATGCAGGTAGGTAGAGAAAAGTCACTCACTGATCAAGAATATCCTTCTGATGTTGCTTGTTGGCGTCCCACCTCCTCTTCTTTCTTAGTGCAATGAGCTCGTGCCACTCCTTGGCCTTCTTTATGATCTCGTCATCGTCTTGTCTCTTTATCTCTGCTTCTTCCCTACGCTGCTCGTTTAAGAACTTGACCTGCTCTTCTCGTTCTTTTTGAACTGCAGTTTCGATTACCGCACTGGGGGAAAAATGGTTTTGGTTATTTATCTCACAGTGGAAGGACATGATTTCGTTTTTTTTAATGTGCGAATGCCAAGAGACACCTGGAAGACGGCGTCGGTGGAAAGGGCTGGTCGCTTTCGCTGCTAACGAGAAGTGTTGTGGAATCTTTTTCAAATTACGTGTGACGCCGCCGCGACGTCTCGCGCCACGGCCAAAGTTAATGCGACTGATTTACAGAAGCCGTCTTTATTTGTTCGCTATTAACAGCGCGCACCGTCTTAGATTAGGCGTCACAGGTTTCCCAAACAATGTAAAGTCAGAATACACAGTGATGACCACCAGACAAATGCAAGGCAACGCAGCTCGACGAGTCTCGGAGAAACGATTCACTTATCTTGTACCAGTGTACAGACTCCAGCCAACAAGCTATCCGAAATTGACAAATCTTCCCAATCAACCTTGAACTTAATGCTTTAGCGTTAAGTTGAGAATCTATTAAAGAAATTTGATAGATTGTAGTAGCATGATGTGCTGGCCTCTGTACCTATCCCGCACATCGAACATCGAAGTAGTAACAAGAAACATAATACCCTATACTCCTAAACCGCGACCGGCTGAGCTTTTTATCTTACCTGAGCAATAATTTCGGTGCATCCGTATTCTTAAAGACCATATCTCTGGCGGAGTACATGAGTCGCTCCTGTTGTTCCTTTTGCTTCCTTAGGTAGCGCGCGTAGAACCTGGAGTTTGTTTGCTCAGCCTGCAGATTGCGCGCTATGCGGGCCTCCTCGTTGCGCTTGTTTACGTTCTGTGGGTGGATAGAGGCATAAAGCATACATCATGGTAATCATCATCATGGTGGTCATCATTATAATGTTCCCATTGCTAGGACAATAAATGCCCTTTCTCTGTGAGAGGAACTGGGCCTTATCCACCATTCGGACCCAGTGCGAGTTGGTGGATGCCACATGTCTTCGAATTTTCTGTTCTAAGACATGCCGGTTTCCTCATGTTTAGCCGTGGTGTAGAAATAAGTCACTTACACAAAATAAAGTGCGTCCAGGTTTGTACGCGCGACTGACAACTCTTAATTCGGAGTCGATACCATCACTGGGCCACTGCTTATCAGGTATGGTGTGATGTTACCAGTTTTAGTAAGTATTGGGGTAAGTAAATTAGACCGAGTCACGGTACAACAGCAGGTCATAAGTCGGCATCGTTCGGGCAAGCAAATGACCGAGTTGCGGTTAGTCGCCTGAGCTGCACTAGTTGATGTCGCTACAGAAGCTAATATAATATTAGGTGTTTTTAGAAGCCACATTTTAGCTATTATGTTTAGATTTCTGATTGTTTTCCAGATTAGATTAAACAGATTTGTAAAAGTACCTATTCTACCTTTCTCCATAATGGGTGTAAAAAAAACCCTTCACGAAGCCGAAGTCTCCCCGCCATTACGATATTTGATTCATACCTGGGAAGTGGGAACCTTCTAGTTATGGAGATATTGGAGGTCAAAGTTCCAACTTTTGTACAAGTTTTTTTTTAATACAGGATTAAATGTTAACTTTACTTTAAATACCTCCATGACCACTGTGCTATTCAATGCATTCATCAGCTTCGTGAAGGGTCCGTTTACTTACATACATAAACTCACGCCTTTTTCCCATGGGGGTAGGCAGAATCCACAGAAAACCACCTTCTACGATCCGTACATACTCTTTTTGCCTCATTCTTACTCTTATTCTTATTCTTTATTGCACACAAAACAACAATTCGTTTTGCCTCGTCCACGTTCATACACGCACGCCGCCGGTTGCGAGTACTACGCACCTGACCTTTCTGAAGGACCTCACCAATAAGGTGAGTGTGAATAAGTGCTGAAATGACGAGTAATAGAGAAGCATCGAAGAAGAAGACATGCTGCGCCGACCCTAAATAAATTGGGATAAGGGCAGGAAAATGATGATGATATTCTATAACTATTAGACTGATACCTCTAAAGAGTTGGGCCAAGTCTTGGTCATCACTCGGCTGGTAGCGTCCAAGTACTTGACGTAGTCACGCCGTCGCACCACCTCTGGGTCCTCAGCATCGAATTTCGTCCATTTGTGGAGCCGGTCCCATTCATTCTTACTAATTACAATCGGCATACTTGCTATATTCCTGGCGAGATAAAGATAATTTAGATAGAGGATCGATGTTATTGCACACAAATCTGCAATCTTTTTGGATGTAACAAGCGTGATGTTTCGAATATACAAAGAACAACTTGCAGGAATTTAGAATCAAATTGAGAGTTTGATACGCACCAATTTTGCTTTCTACTTGTTTATGTAAAAATAAATCACAAGTATTTTATGATTTCGTTTTCTTTGACAATTAATGTTGAATGAAGTTTCATCATTTGTTCTTTTGCCCTTTCTAGAATTATTTGGTTTCACCAGGATTTATCTGAAGTTTATAGAGTAGAAGGAGGATGTACCCACTGAAAAAGGGTTTTTGTTGCAGTTTCAGATATTGATGGTAAAACATTTAATTTTGGCAAAAATAATAAAATAAAATGAGAGACAACAAAATACGGTTTTGTTACTATAGAAACATGTTGTTAAATCTTTAAAGCTTCGTCTGTAAGTGGAGTGGTGTCTTATTGTGTATTTTGCTGAAGGCACCAAAAATACTTAACAATTAATTTCATGGTTATTGTAACCAAAAAACACTTCGAAGTTTAGAACTAGAACAAGTTTTTTATTTTACCCTGCATTCATTCCAAATGACGTGTCGCTTCCTATTGGTTTCCGAACGAACTGTCACTTGACCATCTGTCAAATCAAATCGAGAATATTTACGTCAGCCACGTTGGAAGTGCCAAGTTGGTGTTTTTATGGTAAATATAGTATTTTTTAATTGAAACCCATTCAAATCGGCTAGAAAAATACATTTGAATCCTTATTTGAGTGTTTGCTCCAGTATTAATACAGGTTCTGCTTGTCAATCGGCAATGGGAAGCGTTCCAATTCTGTGACATAATTTGGTAAATAAAACTGTTTTTCGGTGGTTTTTAGTGTTGGTTGGTGTTTGTTGTAGTGAGCCAGTGTTGTGAAGATGAAAGTGAAGGAGCTGAAGAGGACGGTGAACGTGTGCTGGTCGCCTGCGGATCACTACCCAGTGACGATCGCGGCCGGCTCGGCGGCACAGCAGGTTGACTCTTCGTTTAGCTCTAGCTCCCACCTTGAGCTCTATGCCTTGAATTTGGAAGACCCTGGACTCGATTTAGAGCTTAAATCCAGTTTGCAGACAGAGCACAAGTGAGTACCTATAGACAAATTATGCTAGTAGGATTAAGAGATTAGTAATCTACACCACGTCTACCCATCAGGTCTAATTAAGAAAACAGTAATTATATGTTAAATACATAATTTAGTTTATTTAAGAACAACAGGTTCATAATATGATAATGTTCATAATAAATATTATGTTCAAGATTGTTGAGGACCCGTTACACAGAAGCTCTGCTGTGTAATTGGTTATGGAAAGTCCATATTAAAATTAAAGATAAAGTTCAAAACAATTTCTTTAAAAAATTACTTCCACAACATGACTACAGTCCAGCTGACAGTCATTATGTTATTGTATTACATATAATATTATCCAAGCAGCTGAGTTTTTGTAAATAGTAACACTGCTTAAAAAACAGTGGACCTCATAGAAACAACTGTTCTTTAAAAAATGCATGTAACTAATGTTAACATTGCAAATATATGTGCTGTTTAAATATTTATTTATGATGTAATAAGATGTCTGGAGAATCATAAATTACACTTGTTTTCATATCATACAATTTGTTAAGGTTCATACTATGTAACAAGTAACATATTATGACAGCAGCAAAAATAAAAATTGGAAAAACTTGGGAAACCAAGTGTATGACAGTTTAAAAAAGTTAAAATAAAGAGTAACAAAAAAATTAAAAAATCATAGAAAAATCCCATGTACCAGGAAGAGAGCCTATTGCCATCACCGGATATAAATCTAGGCTGCTACTAAGTAAATTCCTATTGGACAAAAAAATAACCCTTTTCCCAACTTGGGCATGAACCCAGTATGCATGCTTACATAGTAGTGACATGTATTTCACTTTAAATTATGCATATACTCTGTTTTATTTCATTTTAGATTTCAAAAGATAGTGTGGTCTGGTGCTGGTATAATAGTCGGAGGCTGCGATGGAGGGCTCCTTCAGTTCTACAGTGCTGACAAACTGCTCAACAGCGCCAGCGATGCACTGCTAGGAAGCAGCACTAAACATAATGGTAAGTGCATCAAAACTGTCTATTTAGTGGTAAGACGGCATGGTTTCTGTGACTATTCCATTAGGATGCACCTGTTAACTCGGTTTTTTAGTACTATCCTGGCCCATCACCATTTGGTACTTTCTTACTGAATATTATATCAGTAACAATACATTTTCCACCATGACTATTTCTTAAACATCATTTGATAATCAAAACTTTTTCAAACAAAAACAATGCCTGTATTTCCCGAAGGATTACTGTCACTGAAGGTCAACCACTTTTCAACCTTATTACTTAGGCCATAAGGGTGAAAACTGGCAGACTGTCAGTGAACTCGGGAGTACCTATAGTGCACACACACACACAAACATCTCAGATAATAAAATAAAACAAACTTTATGTAACATCTTTTGGGCATGAGATGATACATAATCATCTTATTTGAGTTGGTTTTTGTTATCATTGAATTGGTAGCTAGGGAAATGGGTCATCGTGTAAAACATAAATGTTTTTACTCCAAGCAGTATTCAACACATTGCATGGAATGTTTCATACACGTAACTGTACAGATTAACTGTAAAAGTGTACAGGTAGTTTTAATATGGTAGGCACTAAAGCAATCAATAAAATTGATGGTGATTTTTTAAACCATTAGTTCTGCTTTGGAAGGAAAACAAACTTCAGAATGATTGTCGTTTTTGCAGTTTCTTTTTTGTTGGTTGTGTTTTCTTAGTTTTCTAATGGTACTAACTTACAGGCTGTAAAGATTCGTTTTCCGATGGGAGAAGCTTATTACTAACATTAGTAAATAGAACATGCTCAATAGCCCAACCTGCACATTAATTTTGTTGCATCATTATTCTGAATACATTTACATCATACTTTTACTAAATCATATTTCCTACTTATATATGTTATGGGTAATGCTAGAAGAAAAAGTAAACAAGCCCGAGCCCAGGCTTTTTGGATAAAGTCCGAATAATCAGCAAATTAATTTGGAAGTCTAACCATCTTTTTTTTTACTGGCAATTTGATGCAACTCGGATGTAACGCTAGCCGACCGCGCAGAGGGCACCGCTCGCGCGCGTTTTGTCACAGTTCTAATCTAACCCATTTGGTTAGTGTGCCTTAGCAATAAAAAGGATACACCTAAGTTTAACCAACTGCTACCGGCCGCACCTAGGAATAGCCGGCTAGAACTAGGTGTAACTGTATTTCGGCTTTATCCTTAAAGATGGAAACTGCTGAACGTATCTTGATGAAACTTTACAGTAATATAGCTTATACATCAGAATTACACATAGGCTATAATGTATAAAGGTTTTGTGCAAAAAATGATTTTACGCGGATGAAGTCGCGGGCGGAAGACAGTTGAAAATAATTAGGTCAAACAAACAGTCAATTTGAGATATTTCAGCTATTAGGTGCAGCTTTGAGCTGCTAAGGTTAGGAATAAAAATAGTTAAATAATACTTAATGCCTGTATAAATAACTCAAAATATGCATAAATAATGCATAAAGACATAGTTCACAGTTCTTTGCTCATTCAAATTCGTTATCTGTGAGCTTCTGACTGTAATGAATTACATTAAAAACTTCGTTATAACTGATAGCGCACTATCTGTGTCCACTGTCCACTGTTTAACTGCTCGTTGTTAAGCTTGTGACAACATTACCATAGATGACCTCATACTTACGCATGCTTTCTATATTGGGGAGGTCATCTCTCTGGGGTATTTGAATTGTTTTTGATAATCACCAAATGTTGCGTATTTTATTAGAAGTAAAAATTATGATTCCAAAAATCTAAAGGATTCTACATACATACGCCTTACGCGAAAAGGCGCGAAACAACTTTCCTATTGTTGTTAACTTAAAGAAAAACCCACTGGCTGTGCTTGTGGCATAGTATACGGGGTGAATTTTTCAAGTGGGCATGGATGGCCAAATCCGAAACTATGAGGAATAGCGAATATACTCAAAAAAGTAGTACCCTTGAGGAAATACGAGAAAAAAAATCTATTCGAATCTTCTCTACACCTATTTCTAGTATTATTGACGTATTGTGTAAATAAGATTCAGTTAACGGTTCAATTCGCGTATTGATTGAGCAATTAAACTTTCTGCACCTTCAATTCATGTACTCAACAAATATTTTAACGACACAAATACCGGTGATTTTTAATAATCTCGAGTCCCACTATTAATGTTCAAAATGTCGATGTACTGCTGGTACTCCGCCGCCTTATTCTTCTGGGAAAATAGACGTGATGTCATGTTAGTGTCCGCTACTACATCAATCAAATTCTCTGCTCTACCAGGCCACGTATCAGCGCTCGACATCAACCCTTACCAGAAGAACTTACTCGCGTCTGGGGCGTCAGACAGCGAGATCTTCATATGGGACCTGAACAACACCAGCCAGCCCATGGCTCCCGGTAACAGGAACCAGCCTTACGATCATGTGCAGGGGTTGGCTTGGAATCAGCAGGTAAGACAAAAAATACGTCCAGTTTTCAAGCCTTCAGTGTATTCTGTAGACAAAACTCATGAGAAATCATTTCTTTGGATCTTTTAGATGTAGGTAAAAAAAGTTACATAAATTAATTAGCAACAGAATCAGGTTTTTAATTTTGAAGATAACTGATGCGAAGCTGCTTTGTTTATGTCCTTGAAAAAGTTGAATAACCTCTGTGAAATGCATACTGGATTTCAATAACGGTGCTTGGCGATAGAGGTAGGTATCGCGATGATCTTCTGTATCTAATATATAAAAATCTGCATTCTCTATAATATGAATAAAAATAAAGAGGCAAGACTCCGAGTAAAGTGGCTGTGACATACGATCTAACGGACAGACGCGACGGTTAGGACGAAATTATAAGGGTTTTTGCCATTTGGATTGGAAACCCTAAAAGTTTGTGCCAACGAAAACACTAAAACTCTGAATAAGAAACGGTCAAATTTCGCTTTCTAGATCGCCATCAAGTGGAATATCGAATAAAAAACCCATGCTTTTTGAACTCAATTGATTCTTAAGTGACTCGAATTGCATCGTACGCTCCGCAGGAATTTGGTCACAAGTGATTGCATACAAGATTAGGTACTCTCAGAAACTGTTGTATGAAATTATCATCACAGTACGCAGTTGATGAAATGGCACATCGCGTTTCAGCTTACGAGCTTACAATCGAGCCACATTTTGCGCTTCAATAAAACGAACGCACGTACGAATGCGCCGGTATAAGCGAGTACGCCTGATGAGTGGGCGCGTGTGGCAAAAGGCGCGACGGAAAAACTTAACCTGAAATCGCCGCAGACTTTAAAGTTTGATGTGTCGCTCTTAAGGTGAACTATTTCATGAAAAAGTCATTCAACTGGGTTAAATGAACTTAGAGGGTTTTATTGATAATTTTAATGATTATAATTCTGTAACTACATATGTGTTACTTGCGCGAATCATATTTTCATCAACATTACAACCTGACGCTGACCTGCAAATTGCAAAAAACGTGACAAAAATTGAATTGCGCGGGCTACCCTGGCGCTTCCACCTCAACGACTGAATAGGAGGGTATATATTGTCCGTGAATGATCTGACATGCTTTATGTTCATAACTGATTAGCTGAATGTTTGACAGGTCCAACACATTCTCGGATCCACATTTGCGACAAGATGCGTCGTGTGGGACTTGAGGAAGAATGAGCCGATCATGAAACTAAGGTGAGTTTTTAACAAGACATTTACGCATTCAATATAACGGTCCATTAATGATTATTATTTATTATAACGCCCCCTGACAAGTCAACCCTACAAGCATCCTCTCTTTTCACTACAATGTGAGCTACTCTAAATAATAAAAAAGGAAGATATTAAGTTTGAATGCCTATAAGTTTTCTATTCAATGGAAACACGGCGAAGTAAAAAAATTAACTCAAGAAAATTATCTCTTTTGCAGTGACTCTCAGTCTCGCACAAGATGGAGGTCGCTAGCGTGGCACCCGAATGTCGCTACACAGGTGTGCATCGCGTCCGAAGACGACCAGGTGCCCGTCGTGCAGCTGTGGGATTTGAGGTAAGGACACTGGCGGGTTTCACAAACATTTTGAATTTGATGATGTACCTAATTTTGTTTGAAGAAACTCGTTTTGTGGTAAAGAAAACGAAAACCAACGAAAAGTAAAATTGAGTATAGACATTTTCAAAAATGCTTAGAAAGCAGTTTTTTCAGTTATTCAATATTATTAGCCGTGCCCAGGGTTTCAGGTTCACGTGGATGTGTTCTTGTGGCATTATTTGTCACGGAGACGTGAACTTGAAAGATAATACGCTAGAACTTATGGAAATTAGTTTTCAATACTTTATACCACAATCCGCCTGCCTGCTAATGTTCGGCAAGCACGACTAACTGCTGTGTGAGTTGTTTTATTAAGTTTTTCCCACTAGGAACTTGTGCGCAGTGGGTCGGATAGAAGAGCCTTTTAATAAGACAAAGATTTCTTTTTAGGGTTCCGTACCTCAAAAGGAAAAAACGGTACTTATAGGACCACTCGCGTGTCTGTCTGTCACAGCGAATTTACTCCGAAACCAATGGATTGAGTTGAAATTTGGTATACATACATATGTATGTCGGTGACCCAAAGACGGACATGTAACGTACATGAATTAATTTTAAACATGGGGGCCACTTTTAGGGGGGTAAATTAGAAAATGAAAATAAAAAGTTTTGCAAACTATATCGTGTTACATATCAAATAAAAGGGCTCATTGTGAGCATCTCAAATATATATATTTTTTAATAATTTTCAGATAAATAGTTTTGAAGTTATTTAAGAAAATAGGCGAAAATTGACCCGAAACTACAGGGCCGAAAATTATAGATTACAGAGAAACCCTACTCTCTGCTCGCCTACTACGATGGTACGAAACCCTTCATGGGCGAGTCCGACTCGCACTTGGCTGGTTTTTTTTTAAAATAAAACAAAACAAAATTCCGGATATTTCGAATGTGTCCGGTCAAACAGTGAGATACCAAAACTTCCGTAGACTAAACACATATTTGTTGCAGACTGGCAGCTTCTCCCCTGGTAACCCTGGAAGCCCACAACAAGGGCGTGATGTCCGTCTCCTGGAGCCGACAGGACCCTGACCTGCTTCTGTCTGCCGGCAAGGATGGCAAAGTGCTGTGCTGGAACCCTAACAACACCCAGCCGGTGAGTTATCATCACTATATGATCTCCTAGTAACCTGCCAGTAGTAAGTAGTTGCTGCCTAAGTCTACAAATTTTTCTATAACCATCATCATATCTGCCTGCCTTTTCCCAACTATCTTGGGGTGGGCTTCTAATCTAACCGAATGCAGCTGAAAACAGTATTTTACATGGAGCGATGACCAGCCTGAGCTCCAGACTCAGACAGTAGGACTGATTACTTTAACCATCTTGAGCCTTTGGTTTTTCACCTGAGCTGTGCGAAAAAGTGGAGGGGTGAGCGGAAAAAAAAAAACAAGGAATATGATTACTTCATTCAAATCAAGACCAGTCAGGTGGAAATCCGCTTTAAACCAGTCTTGCCCACGTTATCTAGGTTCTAACTATGGGGTTTTACATGAATTAAGGAGATAAGACGTCGCGTCGTCGGCTTAATCATTTTACAGAAAATGTTCTTTCACCGAAAACTTCATCTTTATACAGGCTATTTTTTTTACGACGACGGGACGTACTTTTTATAAGAAATTGTTTTTATTTTATTTATTGATTTCAAAATCTTATTGTTCACCACTCATTTTGTCGTCAGGGAGGCGAACTCTTGTCCGAGATAAGTCACCAACAGCAGTGGGTGTTCGACGTGTCGTGGTGTCCCAGAGACCCCAGCCTCATGGTCACCGCGTCCTTCGACCAGCAGGTGGCGGTGCACTCGCTGCTGGGCGGCTCGCGGCCCGAGATCGTGAGTATATTATATTTTCCCCGAATGTATTTCGTAGAGGACTACCAAATAGTATACCGATATTTCGCCAGTTACGTTGTAAGTCACATGTCAGGTGGCCGAGCCTATTGCCGTCAATCAAGCAAAATTCCTGAATACCATGGATAAACACAATAACCACGTATTCAGTATATCACTCTGATGCAGATTTTTTTTTAATAACCGATGAAAAAATTCTAGTAGAAATAAGGATAGGGAATCTTTTTTTATTTTTATTCTGTTCTTCATACTCTTAAACACTCCTTCGTTCCAGACGACGCACAACCAGAGCAACATAATGGACTCGTTCGGCGGCGTGGACTCGTTCAGCGCGCTCCCAGCGGTCGCGCGCGCCGCCGCCCCTCCCCCTGCGCCCGCGCCGCACCTGCCGCGCCCGCCCTGCTGGCTCAAGCGACCTGTGGGCTCTAAGTTCAGTGTGAGTATACTGGCCGCTGATTTTACATCACTGTCTAAATCACATGTCAAAATATACTCTCCTTTTCTCTACGACAGCTAGATGAGCTCACGTGGTAGATAACGGGCTCACAACGCCCTATGGCCCACAATAACAACGTTTTAGGCTGATTATATTTGGTCTTATGGACCAACTGAAGTAATTGTTATTTCTTCTGCATTTTAGTTTGGCGGCAAATTGGTTACGTTCGAGAAATGTCCACAAGAGGCAGGCCCCCAGAAACTTGTACACATAAGCCAGGTAAGATCGCGCCTAATATTGATACCTGTTCTAAAATTTGATAATTTTCCTTAAATCCATTCTGATTTTTTAAAAATAAACTAAAGCAATGTCAATTTAAATTAACTGGCGAAACTTCACTGACAACGTACAAAATTTAAATATTCATAATTTCCAGTAATAACTTCAGCTGAATCAGTGACGACTGGTTTATTTTGATCTTGATTCATTATTGTCTTCGTCTTCGCCGTGTCGATGACTTATTGTCATATTATGTGAACAGGTTATAAGTGAACCAGAGATAGTAGAGCGAGCGACGGAGTTGGATGCTGTACTAGAAACCAGTCTCAGCCATGACCCGGCTGCCACTGAGAGGCTTGCTGAGTGAGTGCATTGTATATTTAAATTATTGTTAACAATAATCGATATATATAAATTTTTGTCGTGGGCCTTATCCATCTTAGATCTTGAGTCACAAGTTATACCTATTCTTATTTTTTGCTGTTTTCTTATTCCGATAGGTTATTCTACAACTAACTTGTAAAACTCCTATATCATATTAATCTTGCACAGGTACTGCCGTCAAAAGGGCGACGCGACGGCTGACCAGAATGAGCGCTACACTTGGTTCTTCCTTCGCGCTAACTTCCTGCCGACGTTCCGGAGTGAAGTTCTTAACTTATTGGGTAAGTTTACACCAATATCATCTGTTGAACGCTGATGCTATCAATGCCAGATTTCTTTGTCTGGGGTAAGTTGTCAGTTGACAGTTTCGCCATGCAAAAACTGTCAGATTTTATTCCACCATCACCTCCTCATTCCTAGTAACTGATCCATATCTGAGGCGATGCCGTTACGGCCATTATAAGTGAGTGTGGATTTCCATAGAGATAATCCTGAGCGGCTCGAGTTGAGGCGTTCCTGATCCCGTGCAGTAATCATAAACCCTCAAGGATCTGACGTTGTTTATCTGACTTTGAAAAAAACAGCCTTAAGTGGTATAAACTGGTGCCGGTTTGGTTGTGCACCAACCAAATATGGTTCAGATTGAGAGAACATGAATGAGTTGCTCTAAAACTTCGTAAAAAAGTGTGGGCAATTTAATAAAAAGTGGTCCAACCTTTTAAGGTCTCAGAGTTCATATCCTTATGTTGTTTATTCATATTTTTCTACAATTTCTACGCATCCTAGGTTTCAAACAAGACGAGATGACTTCAAAGTTTAAGAGCCCCAACGTACCGACCGGTGACGGGACGCATACAGACATCGCTGCATTGAGTAGAGTGAGTTACCTCCCTTATATTCTATACTAAAGTGTTTTCTATTAGTATGGCTTTGATCTGCCAGCGCTGATTTCTGTGCTTATAACATTGTAACTTTATTTTTCATTGTGCTAAATTTACATGTTAATAATTTAACTTTTTTCTGTACGACTTACATTATAGCTAACTGTTCTTAATTTAGTAACTTTAAACTTTTCACTGTCACGATCGTTATGGGAGACACCATGTTGGGGTTGGCCTGATTCGGCATAGTTAGGGACAGGCCGAGCGGCGAAGATGAATGAATATTTTGCCAAATCACGCGGACTCGTAAATCTGTGTAGCACTTCTAACTGATCCAAATAATCTGATGTATTAATTCATAAAAATGCATAATTTTCATGATATTCGAGCCTTAAGTGTAAATACATGACTCGCTTAACAGAAATCGCGTATGTTCACGGCAATTAATTTTGTATGACTTGAAACCAGTTTTTGTGTTTAGAACGTTATACCGACTTGGTAAAGTTTAAATTCAAAACTGACAAATGATTCCCGGTTTAAAGTCAATGGCAGTGAGAGGTTTAACAGTACTAAGTAATAACATCTATACAATATGTTAAAAAAACCCTGTCTGGTCCGAAAGGGGCATATAGGTATAATGACATTGCCAAATAGAATAAGATACAAAAAAAAATCATGAAACTAAAAATGTTAATGAATTTTAAAATGCATGATTTTTGGTCCAAATTACTACCGTTTACGTTTTTAAAACGTGACAACATCTTCGGCATAAGTATGTTCGATTGTCAATTGTTTTTTTATGACGTCACCACGACCGCGCGACCGCTCGCGCCCGTGTTTCGACATAGAAGTTGCCTCAGTTTAGTACAGTTTATTTAATTTTCATCGGGGTATTTTTTTACTTATTCTCCAAAAAGGATTACATAAATAGACGCCAATCTCGATACCTAATAGTACCCTCACGGATCGGACAGGTTTTTTTTTTAATATATTGTGTAATCTGTGCTCACATAACTCAGTAAATATAATATGCTACTGTCTGTCTGCCTGCCGCGGCTAGGGCGAGTCCACGGAAACGGAAGCCGAGTTGTCTACTGATACCAGCACTGACCTATCGGTAAGTACTGCTGTTGATGGTAACACTGTTTTACTGCTTGCAGTAAAGTGTTTCTTGAAAGGAGAATCAAAATGGAAAACTACTTCCGCGTAGATGGCGCAGTGTTTGTTACTTTCATTAAACTGCCTTGGAGTGCCATGCTGAAAACTTGGTCGTGCCAAAGCGTTAAGATTTTTCCTAGTCGCTTATTGGTCGCTTTACATTCAAGACTGATGAGTTTGACAAGTGAAAAATTATTATTGGCTCGTTATATGATAACCTAAGAAATCTATTTCCCTTCTGAGAAATTCGCATTTTTCGAGATTAATGGTTATTCCATTCTCGTGTAAACGTTTGAAAACCGTTTCTAAATGCTGATAATGCAAATCTTCGTTGTCCGATGCGATGAGACAGTCGTCTACATATATAAATACGAAATTTAAATCTCTAAATAAGGAATCCATGAATCGTTGAAATGTTTGTGCCGCATTGCGTAATCCGAAAGGCATTCTTAAGTACTCAAAAAGTCCGAAAGGTGTGATGATGGCTGTCTTCTCTATATCTTTAACAGGAATACAGTGGTATGCTTTGCGTATATCTATCTTGCTTAGTATCTTCTTATTTTCTAATATGTATGTAAAGTCAGTTAATCTTGGTAGTGGGTACTTGTCCGGTACTGTTGTGCTATTGAGCATTCGATAGTCTCCGCACGGTCTCCATTCGCCATTTTTCTTTTTTACCATATGTAATGGGCTTGCCCATGGGCTATCTGACGGTCGGCAAATTCCGAGTTCTATCATATTTTGAAATTCCTTTTTGGCTATGTCGTATTTTTCTGGAGGTAATGGTCTTGCCCGAGCTGCGACGGGTGGTCCTGTAGTGATAATGTGGTGTTCAATCTTATGTTTGGGCGCATTGCGTAGAGAGGACTCTTTCGTGATGTCTTCGTATTTGTTTAAAAGTTGCGTAATACGTGGATTCGTTCCCACTGCGATAGTACGAATTGTTTGCTGTGTCGCTTTTTCTGAAGTTACATGCGTTGTCAGCTCTGTAACTCTGTCGATAAGTTTGCGACCTGCTATGTCGACTAATAGTTTATAGTGCTCTAGAAAATCTGCTCCAATTATTGGTTGTGTAACATCGGCGATTATAAAATTCCATCTATAACATCGTTGTAGTCCTAAATCCAAGGTAAGCGTCTTCTCGCCGTAAGTCCTAATTTTAGTCCCATTTGCAGCGTATAGTGTATATTGTTCATTTTGTAAAATTGAATATCTCTGTTGCTTGCTAATGACTGAGATATTTGCGCCCGTGTCAATCAAAAACTTCATACCACTTTTTCGGTCGGTAATGGTGAGGCGATTGGATGGGTGGATTGCACAGAGTTTCGCCGTTGTCTGTGCTCTTATTCGTTTCCCTGGTTCCGTACGTAAGTCATTGGTTTCCAACCGCATGGTTTAATGCAGTTCCTTGCATATTTTCCGAATCTTTCGTGGTAGTAACAAAATCGATTTGCTCCTCTATAGTTTGTTCTCGGCCTCTTAACCGGGAATTGTTGACGTTTCTTGAAATGATTGTGCGTGTTGGGTCGATAGCCATATTGACCTTGCTGAATTGCGTCAATATCTATCTGTAATTTTGCTAGCTGGGTTAAAATGCATGCTGAATTGTTGTCGCTTGAAGTGTCGTTGCTAATATGGCTTCTAGTTGCGTGAACCATAATCTTGGTTGGTCTTTCCAAAACTCCGGAATGCGGGATAAAACCGAGGTGCCAGCAGCTACTTCAAGTGTTCCTTGCTGATTTATGTTCGCCTTGCACGGTGATTGTGCCATGTTTCTTGCTGCGTATTCGTTCGTCGGGGTCACCAATTTGCCAAACTTCTTGGCAGTATATGATTAGGTATAAATGAGACAAAAGATGTAGTATAGTCTGGTTATAATTATCCAAAGGTGCATCTTATATACTAACGACTACGTGACGATAACAGACAGTAGAAACATTTAATAGATATTGAACGTGCGATAAAGAACATAAGATTGCGATGTAGATTGTAGATACAGCACAAAGATATTGTACTGTAACACTCAGCACCCGCTTTTTTTCGCGCGAAGTACTAAATACGGCGAGGGCTCATCTAACGATTTAATCTTTTTTGCTAATCGCCTAATCGTTAATTTGTAACAAGATAGTTCTTAAACAAGTTTGCTTGCTTGGTGGTAGAGGAAGCTAGGGGTGTGTTTTCTATTGATAATACCAATGTGCCTAGTCCGAAGCAGTCTTGCTGGCTTTATTGGCATAATCAGCCATTATTGTTCCCACTGCTGGACACAGACATCCTCTCTATGAGAAAGAGTGGGCTTCATCGCGGGCCCAGCGCGGGTTGTTAGATGTCCCATGTCTTCGAGCTTTTAATTCTAGGACATGCCGTGCCTGATTTGAATAAATGCGTCCATCTTTTTATTTTAAAGAAAAACTTTTTAAGTGCACAGCTATAAAGGTATAATTTGATTACAGGACGCTCACACACAGATTGAGAGAAAATTGGCCAACCTTGACTTGACGCCTACTGTCTCCAACGTGGTCATCCCGAATGGAGAAGGTACATTACAACAATATTACTTAAGATATAATTCTATAACACGGAAATCGGGAATAAATACACATAATACGTATTGTAGATCTATAACTGGTTGAGAAAAAGGCGAGATTGGCTTCCACACAAAATATTTTATTCGTTTTCTATGCAATACTTATTTCTAGAATAATGTATTGATGACCAACGTAGTGACGTAAAATTGCCAAGTTTAGTGGCGGTAGATCAAGATGCTAGACAATTTTACATCAATATCAGACCAATACAACTTCATCAATATGAGACCTCAAAAAAACGCAACGCACACGACTGCCTCCATTTCCATTAAAATTGTAATATTTTGTACAAAGTTGATATGTTGTGTGTACCGTAGACTCCACAAGCCTGATCTGCCGCGCGCTGGTGTGCGGGCACCTGGAGGAGGCGGTGGAGCTGTGTCTGGACGCCAAGCGAGTCGCCGACGCACTTATCATTGCTTCGCTCGGTAAGTCACTGATACTGTTATATATAGCTGCGTCATCCCACTGCTGGGCAACGGCCTCTCCCCATGACTTCCAGTTGTTTCGATCCAGGGCTAATTTGGGCCAATGAACATTCTTTAATTATTATTACTTTAAATATTTATATTTTGTTTAATACTTTAAGCAAAATGTACACGGGCGTTGAGTATGAATGTAGATGGCTATCAGAGTAGAGGAAGATCAAAGAAAAGATGGATGGACTGTGTGAAGGATGATATGGCTACAAAGGAAGTGATTGTTGAGATGACGAGTAATAGATAAGTATGGCAGAAGAAAACATGCTGCGCCGACCCCAAATAAATTGGGATAAGGGTCATCATTCTCCTGAATGATGACGTAAACATGCGGTCTTAATTACATAGTCATTTTCTACCTGTCAACCTTTCTTCCAAACCTAACCTAACCGTGTAACGGTTAGACAAACAGTGGTAGTTGAAATTCCTAAAATGCACCTATTACTTTGACTAGCGTGGGTTTTGGACTGGCGGCAGTAGGCAATTTTGAATATAAATTTATATTCAAATTCAAATTCAAATTCAAATTCAAATAATTTATTGTGGATCATAGGTTCATAAGATGTTGTGTTAAATACAGGTGTCAGCTATGTCCCGCCATTGAGGCATACAAAGTTTATGTTACAAGTTCGGCAAAAACAATACAATACAAGAAATTAATTAATAAAATAAAATTGAGATCAAACAACAATAAAATTAAGATACAAATTACAATACATCAGATCTTTCATGCAATACATTTTGATTAAATTGGCAAAATAGTCAAATATTTATGTCAGATTAACAAATCATATGGACTTCAAATTTAAATAATTCATTTTGGATCATAGGTCACAAGTTTGGTAAATATATATTAAAATTAAATTACAATACATCCAATCTAATTGTCATTCAATACATTATGATTAAACTAGTACAATATTTAAGTCAAATTAACAAATTAGTCATTCAATGGATTTGCTTCAATGTATTGTCATCTAGAAATTCTCTTACGGAGTAATAACATTTATCTATCAATAATTCAAGTAGTTTTTTTTTGAAGGTATATATATCGCTCATAGTTCTGAGAAAAGGTGGCAGATTATTAAAGATACGTGGACCCATACAAAAGATGCTTTGGTGTAAAAGCTTTGTTTTACTGGCTACGATGCGCAGCTTGTCTTTGTGTCTGGCCCTAGTGCAAAAATCAAACAAGTTTGGGTTTGATTTTATAAACATTACAGCTTCATATATATATACACAAGGGAGAGTTAATATTTTTAAATTTATGAAGTGTGGCCTGCATGAATCTACTTAGTGTATATTGCACATCAATCTGATACACCGTTTTTGAGCTCTAAAAGCATGCTCTTTCTCTACAGAGTTGCCCCAGAATATGATGCCGTAGCGTATGATTGAAGCAACATATCCATGGTAGGCAGTTAGTAGTGCAGACTGACTGACAGTGTTCCTTAGTCTGTAAAGAGCATAAGAGCTCTGACTAAGCCTTTTGCAGACTTGCTCAATATGTGACTTCCAATTTACTTTGCTGTCAATATAGAGACCCAGAAATTTGGTTACATCTATTTCTTCTATGCTGGTTTCAGAGCAAGATATATTTAGGTTGGCCTCCGGTTGTACTCGCTGTTTAAAATTCATGATTTTTGATTTTGCTAGGTTTATTTTTAAGTCATTTTTATCAAGCCATTTTATAATTGTTGTTAGGGTGTTATTTATGTCAAGTTTTAGATCTTTAATGTTAGTACCGGTAAACAATATAGTACTATCATCAGCAAATAAGGTCATATGGTGCATTGTAAGTGTCGACATGTCATTTATATAAATTAGAAAGAGCGGTGGGCCTAGAATACTGCCCTGAGGGACACCGGAAAGGATAACTCTAACCTCAGAAACAACGGTTTCTTCAGTTCTGGTAGTTAGGGAGACTCTTTTTAATTCTACCATCTGTTTTCTGTCACTTAGATATGATTCAATGAGTTTGTATACGTTACCTCTAACGCCAAATGCATATAATTTATTCAACAGTATTTTATGGCTGACTCGGTCGAATGCTTTTGACATGTCCATGTACAGAGCTATGGCAGGCGACCTAGTGTCCATATTTAGAAGGACTTTGTGTAAAAAGTTATATATTGCGTTATTAACCGATTTATTTTTCCTAAAACCATATTGACATGGGGTAAATATGTTATTACTTTCGAGAAATGGGTAGAGGCAGTTATATATGTTTTTTTCGAATATTTTAGAGAAAATGGTTATTAAAGCAACTGGCCTGTAGTTACTGATGGAAGATTTTTTATCTTTTTTATGTACTGGTTTTATAACAGTCAATTTTAATTTCTCAGGAAAAATACCGTGTTCTATGCACAAGTTAATAATGTAACTTATAGGAGCAGCAATTAAAATTGCTACATCCTTAACGATCTTTGTATTAATACCGTCATAGCCTGCGCTATTTGTATTCCGCAGAGAAGTAATAATTTTAAGAATGTCTGGAGGAATTGTTGGGGGCATGAATATTGATTTAGAGTTAAACGTCAAGTTAGAAGAATATGATCGTGTTGGGTCAGAGAAAATATTATTATTATTATTATTTTTAACAATGTCAGCAAAATAGTCATTAAAGGTATTTGCCATAGTCTTAGGATCCGTAAGTACTTCGTCATTGATTATTAATTTCTCAATGCCGTCCTTAGGATAGTTATATTTAGTGTCATTTATTACTTTCCACGTTGCTTTGGATTTATTAATAGCTGTATTTATAAAATAATTGTTCTGAGACTTTTTTGTAAGCGAGATTATTGTTTTATATTTTTTAGCGTAAGATTTAAACTTAATTTTATTGTCGTTGTTTGAGTTTTTTCTATACTTCCAGAGAAGTTCGCGTTTACGCTTACTACACATTTTTATTCCTTTTGATAGCCATTTAGGTCTTGAAATATTATTAATACGAATTTTCTTTATAGGAAAGCATAAGTCATAGATCAAGCTGAATATGTCATGGAATGAATTGTAGGCACTGTTAGGGTCTGTAGCCTCATAAACACTATTATACGCGATTGGTCTTAAATATTTAGCAAATAAACATCTATTTTCTTTAGTGAAACTACGTTTATATACATACCAATATTCAATTGGACTACACTTTTTTACCGGACACTTCATTATTTGTGCAGTGTGGTCGGAGAGCGCAAAATCTCTAATTTCACCTTTGCAGCCCTTAATGTTATGAGCTATGTTATCAATACACGTATTACTGGCGCTTCGTATAACATCCATCTAGATTGGCTGCATCTCCATTGCCACAGATTTACGATTCGTGTCGACAAATGCAAATACACACGTGTCGACCAATGTCGGTGACTCGTCAGTGCAGTATCATGACAGAATGCGAGTGTAACCATGTGCGGCTGGCGAAAGCGAGTATTGGTTAATTTAGTATCTCAAGTTTTACCGATCACTTTTTAAGATTATAATTAATGAGTAACCGCCCACAGGTAGCCCAGAGCTGCTGTACAAGGTGCAGAAGTACCACATCAACTCGACGGCGGGCTCGCCCGTGTCGCTGGTGTGCGGCTCGCTGCTGCTGGCGCGCTGGGACGCGCTCGTGACGTCAGCGGCGCCGGGCTGCTGGCGCGACACGCTGGCCGCGCTGCTCACGCACTGCGAGGGGGACTCCGCCAGCCATTACTGTGGTAAGTCTTCTTCCAACTCGTACCGATGATTATTTTATTTTGTAACAAAAGTTTTGACTAGAAATCTGCCATATCGGCAGCGATTTCAGTGGCTTCGGCCAAGTCCCCAAAGTGCAGGTACAAAATGCAGGACAGGAGCTGGTCTAGTGACTCCGATGACACACTATGTGCCCTCGAAGTACTCCCATCGGACTTAGTTGTACCTGCAGTGAGTCGTCTGGCTTCATATTCGTAGTTAAGAGATTTTCAGGTGGCTCGCTGAGAGCTTGTCTGCAGGGTCAATATAATCAGTTGGAGGGGGAACTTTGAAAGCCACAATTTTATTGAGCTGCCATCATTTATTTGTGTTGTAAATGTGTAAGGAAAAGCAGTTGTGGCGCTAAGTGCCTTAGCCTTCTATTCTTTATTTTTCCCACAGAAATGCTCGGCAACAAACTGTCAAAGGAGTCGGACCCGGCCTTAGCCGAAGCAGCCACCATATGCTACCTGTGCGCCATGAGTCCTGAGGAGCTGGTGGGTCGCTGGAGTCAGAGCAGGAGAGGAGACGTGGCCGCTTTGGCTGCTCTCACTGAGCTGGCGTTACTGGCTAGGAGAGCCGCGCTAGTGAGAGGGAGACAAGTGCAGGTGAGCTGCTTAGTTTTTAGTTTTGTGTTGTAACTTATATGTTTACTTTTATGTTTTTTTATTTATATTTTTATTCTTTCTTTTTTAATTGGCTATTTAGGCGCATAATATAGTGCATGTAGTGCTGTTCTTTAAGTAATGAGACATTTAGACTTAAGTTTTAAAGGTTTTACTATTATGTATTTATTTATTGAAATCTCCCTTACAACTATCATTACAGGTGTATTCCTAATGCGATAGTGCGGTCTTTAAATGTAAACTTGTTTACAATTAAACTATACAAAACGTAAAAACAAAAAAAAAAACTAGTAGTAAGTATATATAAAGGGTGTAAATAGACCCTTAACGAACCCGAAAGGCACTTGTTCTCCCCGCTATTGCGATCTTTTTTTGTTCAATACCATACCTGGGAACCTTCTTCATTCCAACTTTTTCACAAGTTTTTTTAAAATACTAATCTTTAAGGTTATAAGTTTACTTTATCCAGGACCCGTTTACTATTCAATGCATCCATAAGCACAATGTTAAGAAGACATTTAGTTTTACCGTAAAAGGGTATTTTTCACCCCCAAAAAAAAAGTAGTTTCCCAGCAATATTTTTTGTTTAGGGTTACTTAGATTGATGTACAGAATGCTTGGCTAACGGCTTCGTGAAGGGTCCGTTTACACCCTGTATGTAATAGTGTACTCATTGTTGAAAAGCTAAATAAAATAAATAAATAAACTTTCCAGAACAAAATATTGCAATACCAAATTGCGTAGCGAGAGATTTCGTATTCGAAAATACTGTGGAGTTTCGATCTGAAACATATTGCCCAAATCTTTGCAATAACAATGCAACATCGGTCATTTTGAGTTTTTGAATTTATTTGCGTTGAAAATAAGACATGTAAACTATTAACACCACTTTTTATCAAACCGAACTAAACTTTATGCACTCAGTCTTAAAGTTAATTTTCCTGATTTCACTCAGTGGCACATGTCTCCGATATAGATACTTTCGGTGGCTTTACATTTGACCTCTGTTACAGGCCGGCGGCAAACTAGAAACAGTCCTGAACGAGTACGCGTCCCGCCTCGCCTCGCAGGGCTGCCTGCAGAGCGCTCTCAACACGCTGGAGGGCATCCAGCACACCGAGCTGCGGGACAGGCTCCTGCACGCGCTGGGCATGGTGCAGCAGCAGAGAAGGGCTAGCCATGTAAGTGTCGAACTCGAAGCATTTGTTTAAACGAGTCCCTCCGCGTCCAGTTCTACAACGCGCTCAGGGCTGAATACCTGTATTGGGGCTGCGCCGCTGCTGCAGGTACAGCCTCAGGCATGTTCGCTGAGGGCCGTGCGCTAGCGGGGCGCGGGGCTGGTGCGTCGGCTGTAGGGTGTGGGGCAGCACCAATGCTGTGCTGGCGATGATCGCGGACCGGGTGGACTGTTGTGATAGGCATGCTGCCGTCAGCAGGGCCGGCTAGATGTTAAGTCTTTTTATTTTTAGTTTTATTATCATTTGTGTTGTCTGTATTTGTGTGTAGGTACTCCACAAATGAGTTAAGTAACTCATACGTACGAAATAAATGTGTTTTATTTTATTTATTTATATAATAAAGATCCTTGTAAAGTGCAATGTGTTTGTCTACAGCAAACGCAGCAACCACGTCACTCAGTGGGTCACGTGCACCCACAGCGTCGCCCACACTTGTCGCACACCGAGCCCAGCTATGCACCGACTGGTAAGTCTTGCATTTGATAGACGTTTCTAATTTGTCAGGAACCTTATTTAAGTTCCAGTCAAACTGGTACCGATAAACTACGGACAAGTTGCTGTAAGTGTCCGGCGTCCGGAGCCGTGTCCACGATTCGACCATACTGGTTTTACCGAACCTAACTTCCTTGATGCCACTAACAAGTCAGGCAAAAAGCGACTTTCATATGTCTCTCATGAAATTGTAAAATGGTTCTGTTATTTATGTGTAGTGTGTCATATATGTGTAATAAACAAAAATAATCTAATAATGACCTTCACTATTAAAACCTCAATTCACCCACGTAGTGCCAGCCTACGACCAGCCCTGGCCACAATCGTCAGTGGCTGCGCCTGCGCGGCCCGGCTACTCGCAGCCGGCGCAGGCGCCGCAGCTCATGCAGCCTGCAGTACCGCCGTCTCAGGCCACTCAGCCTCCTAGGCCAGGCAGTGTGGGACCTGCTGGTGAGTATTATTACCAATACAATATAGTAACACAAACTTATCATTAAAATGAATTCCCATTATAAGATTACACCAAACCCTTATCCAGTAGCTACAGACGTGTACAGTCAAGGAAATTAATAGTTAAACCGATTTAAACACACTCCGCCAAGTTGCCGTGTCCTTGCTAAAGAATGACACTTGTGATTTCAATTTACGCATAATTTAAGTTTCTGGTAGTTTTACAGACCAAAAAGAATTAATCACATAGCAAATCTTTCAATGTTCATCTGCCAAAACTTAACCATACTACATTTATATAGAATTTAATTGCTAGAATTAAGCGCGAAATACAAAGTCTGTGTTGTTTGATAAATGGCTGAAATCTTGAACCGATTCAAATTATAGGGATAAGTTTTAGTTAAACAACAATCAATCACTAACTCAAACCCCCTTTTTTTCAGGCTTAGGATCTCGCTCCAAATACAAAGTGGATCCCTCAGTTCAATCCGCTCCCCTATACAATCAATACAGTTTCAACAACCCCGTCACTTCTCAACCTTACGGCGGGTTCAACAGCCCCTTACCAGACCAATACGGAGGCAGTAGCGTACCGGCTTACAACCAGGGTCCCATGAACGCGGGTCCTATGAACTCAGGGCCCATGAACTCAGGGCCCATGAACTCAGGGCCTATGAACTCAGGTCCAATGAGCCATATCCACGGGCCTCCAGGTCAGATGTCAGTGAATCCGGGTCAGTTGAACCAGCCCGGTTTCAGCCCAGCGGTTAACGGGTCGTACTACAACCCGGTTCAGGCACCAGAGCATGCCGTTGCCGCTGTGCCGTCGAAACCCGTTCCACCGGGGTGGAATGATCCGCCTATGATGTCTTCTAAGCCTAAGGTATGTGAAGAACATATTATTTAATTTTTTCTCATAATTCTGATCTCATGATCTTATAATTTCAATGGAACATTGTCAATTTTTTTTAGTGTTTAAATAATGTTTGATCGTCATTTAATATGACTGTAAAGGTTTATTAAATGTTTCTGAGGGCCAGTCCAATCTATGATCAGGAAATTTGCTGTCCAAGCTATCATAACGTCAACGTGATTAGTTTATCATCGACATAATTAAAACCAATCACTTAGCAAAAGATTTGTCAGCAAACATGCTCTAAAGTATTTTATAAACGAAGAATTTTTTTATGCCGCATGTGGAACATAGGTGGACTTAACGCCTATTAACGCCTAATGGTTTCCCAAAATGACAGTATACATAGTATTTGATGGAGTAACATTATCAGCATTTAGACACGGGTGACATGTCGGCCTTGCACGCTGGGACGCGCCGCTGGAACAACATTATCGAACATAGGCGGCATTTAGACGAGGTACCTCAGTGTGAACCGCGCGATTTCATTACCAGCCTGACAAAAAGTGTTGCCGTTTTCATGTGTTAAACCCGATTTGATCATCCTGTATATCTTCTAACGTGTGTTTATAAGTTGTTTAATAAAATTGTGATAAGTTTTTGCATCCCCCCTTTTGTTGACTCATACTGACATTTTCATAAATTCGGATGCTGTACCGTCATTCTATGTAGACCAAGCTCCACGCGCTAAATATCTAAAACATTTTTGTCTGTCTTAAAAAGCATATCTATTTAAAAAGGTAGTACTAGAACGCTGGAATGACTGATGTTCAAACCAAAGTTTTGTTGTATTTGTAAACTAATAGTTTACTTTGAGATTTTGAGAATTTTCTATAATTTTTCACCTTTTTGAATTATTATTCACAAAAGGCGAACAAAAATAGATCATTAGAAGCTTATATACTCACACTCACCCACACCAACTTTTAACAAAACTCGTCACTTCTAGCCCAAACAAGAAGTAACAGCGCAAGCGCCGATCACGCACCCTCTCTTCGGCGTGGAACCTCCGCAACACGTGCCGCTGGCGCCCGCGCAGTACGGCCAGCAGCCTGGCCAGCAGTACGGCCAGCAGCCCGGCCAGCAGTACGGCCAGCCCGGGCCTCAGTACGGCCAGCAGTACCCTAACCAGTACCCGGACTATCAGGGCGCGGGTGTGTCGCCTGCTTATCCGCAGAAGGTAAGTTGTTTTTATGGTATTTAATTAGTAAATCAGCATGTCCACATTTGTGTTATTAATTACAGGATATTCTAATAAATGATCAAAGCGTTTTGCCATGTCTACCATTTAGATGCACATCATAAACTACTATCCATAACCATATCCTTGATATAGTCTCTGTTGCTTTTACTACAAATACTATTTTCCCTCAGCGAGAACTACACTGATGATAGTTTATTGACCGTCAATAGTTTAGATGTCTCAATTAGATGCATAGAGATGGTTTCGCCAATTCCTAGCAACAGTTCGGATGGTGAAATATATACCTTGATTCATCATCATCATCATTATTAGCCCTGCTGGATATACATCTCCAATAATTTCACTTCAAGGTTATACTTTGTTTGTCCCCAGCCGGAGAGCCCCCTGCCCCCTGAGCCGGCCGCGCCGGTGCAGAAGGCGCCTCTCCCGGAGCAGCACGTGGTGCTGCAGACTGTGTTCGACGCCATCAGGCAAGAGTGCTCCAACAGGGCTACCAACCCGGTAAGCATTACTTGACGAACAAGCTCTCGACGCTGAACGACATACGAATTAACATAGGTATTTTTTGCCGAAGAGGAAACGACTACCAATCGACGATTTTCTAGCACAAGAAACAAACAACAAAAGTTGTTTAAACAAAGGTCCCGTGCCAATAAAGAGACACATTATAAAGGTTGCACATTATACACATTATATAGGGTCAGCTTCTTATTTTGAATCATATTCCACCGGAATTTTTTCTCAGGACTTTTTTAATCGTTTTTCTGTTACTATCCCTTTATTTCAATGTAAAATTACATTCTCTGTACGCATCACTTCATTTATGTAAATAATACGGCTAAAATTAAAAAAAAAAACAACAATAGATGTTGAAATCCTAACGAACGACGAGTGAAATCAGCTGTTCACTTCCTGCCTAGCTACAGAGGTCATCGAACTAGTCGTCGCGCTTGCCGTTCGCTTCGTGCGTTTTGCCACGGCAACGATACATTGCGTATGAGGAAATAAAACATCTCAAATTAATTGGATTCCCATAACGTTCCTGAAATTATTTCTTGTACCGGTCATCTTAGTTTGATATACCGAATTCACCCCATCAGTCTGCGGAGTATGTCTCTTACACCCTGTATATTAATGGTTGATCGCTGACTGATGCTGACTTAAACAAACAACTTGTTTTTAGTTCTACTCGCTTCTCGCTGATCGTTAGCAGTGGGACATGTCATGTCATGTCATATCAAGAAATAAACTTGTCCCAATACATGTCATATTTCGAGCTGATATACTAACGTGAATAAATTTCACTTTTCAGCAGATGAAGAGAAAGTTAGAAGACGTCCAGAGAAGATTAGAGACTCTTTATGATATGCTACGTGAATACAAGGTCAGTTTTATAGATGTTGTGACATTTTTCTTATACTTTGACGAGATTTTTCTATACTAATATTATAAAGAGGTATAATTTGTTTGTGTGTAGGGATTAATCTCCGGAATTAATGATCCAATTCTAAAAATACTTTCACTGGCACAAAGCTACATTATTCGTGGGTGCTATAGGCTACAATTTATATTTATATCATGAGATTTAGAGTTGATATTTGACCAGTAAGTCCCCCCCCCAGCTATCCGAAACGGCGTGCGCGTCGCTGCACTCGTGCTGCCAGTACGCGCAGGGCGGCAACCACGCGGGCGCGCTGCAGGTGGCGACGTCGCTGGCGACGGGCGCCGACTTCGCGGCCGTGGCGTCGTTCCTGCCCGGCCTCAAGATGCTGTGCCAGCTCGCGGCGCAGCTGCAGATCTACGTGCGGTGAACTGTTACGGGCTACATGTTATAGTTGTGTGTCGAGTGCGCTGCTTGAAGGTTTTGTATCACTTTTCAGCTCGGATCTAGCCAGAAAAGTAAATGAGACGAGCACCTATCGAGTATCGACTTTTTCCAGGGTACGGTACGCCGCGTCATATTTAAGTATTTTGACCTTGGCCGGCTTTTACCTCGATGGAAATAAAGAAAAATTCATGGCACATGATCATATGACTTCTTGTATTGTCATCATCTCCCTACTATCTTAATTAATTTATAAAGTTTATTTGTTTTTGGCACCAAGTTCTAATTTAACAAATGTATTTTTTATGAAAATGAATGAGGGTAAATGCTTCAAAGTGGTACAAAACTTATTGACCAGTGAATGTCCAGCTTCTTACGTTCAACGTCTTTTGACATGTGATTGTGTTATTTATAACGTTTATTATAACATGTTAATAATATACTGGTGCCTCCCTCAATGCACATCATCTTCTAAAGACACTGTTAGAATAATTAGAGAGAGAGATCTCCACATAATAAAGAGATACAAGGATATTTTGGCATTCGAATGATATTGAAGAAGGCGCTGCTGATAAACATTTTGTCACATTGTTCTATGAAATGTTTGGAGAAGATACCGTGAAAGTAATGGCGCTAGCATAGCTAGTTCCAAACATCGTCATTGGTTGAAAATCTGTAAATGACATTTTATATTTCGAAATAGCCTGATGTCATTGGTCAGATTGGGACTTAGCTATGCCTATCCCATCTGTAATAAGCTTTGACCGACATACCCCATTGAAAAAAATACAAGATCCTATCCTTGTACAGTTTTAACGTCAAACAACGCATAAAGTATGTAGTGGCCGAAGAAGATCGACGTTTATAATAATCCATCATAATATGACTGTCATCGATTCTAAGACCCCACTCACAGCGTGGCCTCATCGTTATATAACATAATTAATAATATAATTTTAATATATTCATTAGAAAAGTAATCAATAATATTTATACAACTGATGGATGTTTTGTAAAAAGCTCAGAACAGTTTAACTTTTCATATCAAAGCATAATTATTTATATAAACCACAACTACTTATATGAAATATTTGGTAGTTTGTGTCCAATTATCTTATGATAATTTATTTCGCAAAGTATTGTTTAATTTCCTATTAAATCATTTGTTTGGGCATATGAGCTTGTTATACACCTCTAATAATAACGGGCAATGCAATTATGACCTTGTTAGCACCGCTAAAATAAAATTACTGCACTGTGTTGTTACAAGCACTAGTTATCGAGCACAATATCGATATCAAACAATGATTAAAAACAAGTAATATAAAATTATAATTATAAGTGGTCATTCAGAGTTGTGATGCAAGTATACATAGATATACAAGGTGGAAGGGACACCGACGCTAAAACGCTTACCACGTATTCAGTACATCATTCTGAACCCTCCACATAGAAATTTTTCGTCGGTTATAAAAAAAAACAGCTCTTTCCTACAAAACTGCAAAACCTACACGGCCAAAATGAATGGAACAGCTGTTTTTTTAATTTCTGATGAAAAATTTCTATGTGGCCCCGATTCAGATAATGTACTGAATACGTGGTAAGCGTTTTCGCGTCGGTGTCCCTTCCAGTCTCTGTATTACATACATGTAAGTAGTTGCAGGAAAACTTTCTTAGAAGACCTTTTGTACTTTTTAATACATTTTAAAGTGCATTTACTATAACTAGGAATAAAACGATAAACTCTCACAAAAAAATTAGCGATCTTTTGTTTTATCAAGGAAATTGAATAATGCTGCGAGAATCCACCAACCGGTTCTGGGCCACGTGGTGGATGGTGGCTCCACTCCTATCACAAAAAGGTGGGCTTTGTCCCAGCAGTGGGAACCTCATAGTCTGATTATGCATACAACAAGTCTCGACAATATAATAAGTTCGACGTGTATATCATAAAATTATAATTTTTCCCACTCGTGCCCAAAGACACAAATTGTAATATCTAACATCTAAATGTTTTGTTGTAATGTGTGAGTACTGTACGAGCTCTGTTACTAATATATAACTTAATATAAATAATAATGTATTATAGAATTATATTATTGATGAAAATTATATTTTTTAGAAAATTATTTGAGTGGTTTTATTGATAACCTAGACCTACTAAAGATTAAAACAAATTACAGCCCTCTCTCATTCTCATAGAAGATGAGGCTTATGTGGATATTATAGTGTGATTATGCTGTACGGGCTGGAAGGGACATCGACGCGAAAACGGCTACCGCGTATTCAGTACATCATTCTTAGCCATATGAATTTTTTATCGGTTATTAAAAAAAAACAGCTGTTTCCTACAAAATTGCAATAATACGGTCAAAATCTGATTAAAAAAAAAATAACCGATGAAAAATTTCTATGTGGTTTTATACTAAGTACGAAAATATTTAAACTATGTTGCTCATCACAAATTGCACACAAAATGGACCGGGTCGCCCTGATTCGGCATGTCGACCGGAACATACGAATAGCATCCCTAGTGGTTGCACGAATGTAGACTGAGGGACAGATAGTGACATCACGACATGGTTGGAACGGTGGATCATTATACAGATGGGTATAAGAATACAAGCAGATCGATAGATCTCTCTGCCTGCATTTGTATAACCACTGCGATAAATAAATTTTAATATCCCAGTTCCCCAAACCCTCCCAGACAAATAATTCGCGACTCAAGGACGATATTACGCGTTTAAATACTTTGAAGCACTTTCTGCACTTACTGCCTGCAGCGGCAGCGCCCAGCGGGTATACCCGGGACCGTTTTGAGTGCATTCTGCGACAGCGAGCGTTCAGAGCAATCACGGGCCTATTTCGATAATTACTATTGCTGCGTTTAAAATAAAGAGTTGCCAGGTTTTTTAGTAAAGTTTTGCTGTTCCTGAGTGTCAAAGCTTACATAGCAAAGGACTTGTTTATTTTCAGGTCAGTAACCGGTTCCATAGACTACTATATATAACCGGTTCCTCTACACAAATCAATGTTGTACTGATGGCGAATATTGTAACTTAGCTGGCTTTTATCTCGACGACGTGAGGCTTAAGAAGATTTGCTCTCATACAATACTTGTTTATATTGATGCCAGGTATTGATTAATACAGGTTTTATGCGTGATAAAATAAAATCGCTTCATACAAAAATCGAATCGAATCTGTAAATATATCCAACCCTTTATGGCATATAATTTATTTCTTAAAACCTTTACAATTGAACAATAACAAGTAATGAACCAAGTCCACGCCCCTATGTTGTGTACAGGGAAGTATTTAATAAATGCGTGTTTTCAATCAAGAATCGGTAGGTACCTAGGTACATGAAAACATGATTTAGCTTTACAAGTGCATCATAATAATTGTGTTATCAATCAATCTATTTGTGTTAACATGCTACAGTTAAGTGCATTTGTCGGTAATAATCTGAAGATCATTCCAAGTACCTACAGCTTGTTGTGAGAGGCTTACATAAAGATTAGAGCAGTCTTATGAAGTATGGATTGAATCATTCTGTTTAATCGCATTCTTCGTAAAGCCATAAAATACAATGAGTTTGATAAGTAATCAATGCGGTACATTCATACAACATTGTAGGTGACTCAACGTTCTTTCTGAAAACGGTTACTTTGAAGGAGTTTGTCCACTACACCGTATCATACCGTGCTGGGAATGTGTCAGGCATAAAATGTAAGGAGACTATGCCCTATGACCGATCCATCACCGACCAACACCGATGCGTGCCACGCACGGAGCTTCAACAATTGTCGGCTAGAATATTTTGCCGGTGCCGATGATCGAAAGAGTAAGGGGCAAGTGAAATGCTTCCAATAGGTTAAAGCATTTTTAATGAATCTACAAGTGTCAATAGCTGTGAAGGGGGCATCGTAGTCCGTGTCATCTTTCTTTCCTACCTAGGTTTCGGAGTGACAAGTCATACCTATCAGGTAAATGCGTTCGTTTTCATCTAGCACCATACTTCACTATAGCTAGACTAAGCCAATATTTTGTCGAAACCGCAAACCATAGCACGTTAGCCTACCAGCCAATCAACCTACTACTACCCACCTACTAGTCAAATAGGCGAGGGCAGCCCATGTCGCTTTTGCACTATTGTCCTGAATTCACTCCAATCAAACTCAAACTCAAAGCATTTATTTCAAATAGACCCGTGACAGGCACTTTTGCATAGTCAAAAATAAGCTACCTACAGTCCCGCCACAGGTATACCTAATAACTGTGAATGGACTGTAGTTGCCCATTCGAAAATAGCAGATCTCATGGAGAATATTGGGCAAGAAACTCCATGGACAATCTTTTCAAATCAAGTTATATATATTACATAGTCCTGGGTACAATATTGTTGCTTCTATATGTGAGCAAAGTGTAGAGATAGGAAAATAAAACAAAACTACAGTTAAAACCATAAAGATTAGGATAAGCCCTACTAACCATAGTAGAAAGTCTACATGGTACTCACACTTACAAAAACTCAAATAATGCTTCTAATTTATATAAAACAATGGTTATCAAAGTAACTAAGTTTCCAAACGAAAAAAAAAGAAATGGTGAAATAACTAAGCAATATCAAACCATCTAGATCCTTAGGTCTTATCAGGAACGAATGCAACATAATATTGAAAGCATTTTTAACAACTGTAACTATTCCTCCATCCTATTCATCTACCCAACAATGAGGGCACGCTTGCTTACAGATATAGGCAGATATGCACAGTAAGTAGGCAACGATAAGTTATAGAGGTGCAGTGAATAAGACGGGACGTTGTTATCTATACCATCGCATCGCTGAGGTGAGCGCCAATGCACGAGGGGGTGCGTGTCCAATGTGTCAGCAAATCTGTTAGGTTAATCTTTACCGCACGGAAAAAGAACAAGTAAGTAACGTAAATGTACGCACACGAACTTGGGTATCATAGTAACTTCAAACCTAAATATAATATATAAGAGGAAGAGAGAAGAAAAGCTTCATACAGCAACACCACAACCGTACAGTACCTAATTAAACAATTGGACTGTTTCGATATTATTGCCAAGTGAAGATTTTTCTGATCGAATGCATAAATCACAAGCACGCAGTGTTGGTCGCGCACACACAATAGCGTTGTGGATTCGGAGTTTCACATATGCATAAGAAGCAATGCACTGAATAAATACCCATGTTAGATGGTAAAGTCAGTCAGAGGTGTAAATCTGCACTATTTCAAGCGTCTATTTAGCATATTTTTACAAAGATAAAGTAGCACACTAGAATCAAAAAAGCCACAAATCCTAACCTATCCCCATAATTCCGGATCGCGCATCGTAAAACAATGGGCACAGCTCGCGGCTCGGATTAGCCGTGTGCGGTGAGGTCGCGTCGCTGCATTGTGTGCCGGATTAAAAATAATACATGACACGGAGATACGACGAGATGAGACGACATACGACGTGCACGCTCATGTCTTGAGATATGTGTCACTTAGCCGCTGTGGGCTATTCCAGTTGGGGCGAATTGGGGAGGTAGCTTCTCTCTTAATTATAAAAGATTTTAGGAGACATTGAAGATCAGTTCGGTAAACGCGGGAAACAATCATAGGGCATAAAAAAATCCTTCGCATCGCCTACGATGGGAAAAGTGCGTAAAAAGGCTGCAATTAAAACGATGATTGCTATTAGGAAATAATAATTCCGACAACTTGAAACGTCATTGCACCAGCAGGTGAAACTAGTCGTGTTTGACTATTTCGAATCTAGTCGCGACAGTACGAAGTTAGTTATGACTAGACCAAAGGCGGTCGTGACTTATTCGAAACTACTCGTGATTGGACAGAAACTAGTAGAAAGGTAGGCGCTAATAGTGCAAAACTACTCGGAAGTTAGTCTGAAAGTAGCTGTACCTAACTACCTATTCCGAAACTTAAACGTTCAAAACTAGCCATGTCTAAAGGGTATTGGTTACTTAGCTTTTTTATAACACTGACGAAAAATATAATCACTTAGTTCGCGATTGCATAGCAACGACAATTATTGTTTTATCGCTTTATTTATTTTTGCTATAAATGCAAAAAACACTTACAAACAGACGAAGAAATTCGCATTGATAAGACTGATAACGAGGATTATAAAGAAGTAATTAATTTTAATAGATAGCTAGTAGGTGGGTTTAGAGAATGAATGACTATAAGAGTAGGGAAAGATAAAGAAACGATGGTTCGACTGTGTGATATGGTTAGACAGTTGACTCATGCGATGATAACTAATAGAGAACTATGGAAGAAGTCATGCTGTGCCGACCCCAAATACATTGTGATAAGGGCAGGAGAATGATGATGGGTAGGAGTAGATGCCTCTTCTAACGGAAAATAGACGAAAATTCAATAGGAGTTTGACACATTGTGCAGTCTCATTCGTTAGTCTACTGGTCACAAACTCAACAGCATGGGGTTCTGGATTCAATGTTAGGATCAGTCAGAGTTACTGAGTATTTCATCAGGAAAGTCTCCGAAGGGACGTTTGACTCCCTTGTTGAGTTATTGAACTCAGCTTCGCTACTACAATAACATGCTGGCTGAATACATTTGTACGTAGCGTACTATTTCTATCATGCTCGCACTCCGCCATTCCGGCAGGTTCTAAAGCATTTCCGAGCTCTGTGAATCATGACGTTACAAGAGAACAGCATTTACAGCATCATCAATATCATTGCACGGCATTCAATTCGATTCTAGTCCAGCTGATATCAGGCTGCTCGTACAGTTGCTCCACCTAGTCCGAGGGCATCCAACACTACATGACGTTTGTCGATTAGCGGTCTACACTCAAGAAAACGTCTACCTCAATGGTCTGTATAGTCGACTCGTTACTGCTTTAGTTTAGTTGTTATTGAGACCAGTAATGTTTGTTTAATAAGTACTTGTTTCCTTTGACGTCTGTAGCGCGACTTGATTGATAAGAAGGAAATCACCTCGTTTTAATACGATAGCAATCGAAAGTGAATGTTATTAGGGTAAGGCTAGATAACATGTCCTACTCATTATTATGTAATGGCTATATTTATACACAATAATGATGTATTTTCTTATCAGTATCCAAATATTATTAGACAGCAGTTTTCCTTATAACTTTCTATTTAAATGGTCACTTGAATAAAAATCGTCGTGATGTTTTGCAAGTTTAAAAGTCACCTATAATTATGATTTTGTAGAAAAGACACTCCAGGGGACTGCAAAATTGATACCAAATTGGCTACAATTATTTTATTTATTTAAAAAATCACAGTGATTTTTATTTTGGTGTGGCAACCCAACATGCTGTCACTGAAAAATCACAATGGCTTTGTTACAATAGTTTCCTGCAACCTTTCAGTTGTTAGGTTTCTGTTGTTGGAGGTGTGGGAGCAATGTATGCAGGCAGGAACTCTGACATCCAGATTAAAGTTAAAAAATTTGATCATTTGTCAGTCACATCCAGTATAAAATATAACTTATCTGAAACACAAATATCAAATGAAAGACGGCGTGCATGCAGAAGGCCTTTTGTTGGGTATATCGCGAGCGGGTCGCGGTGCGAGACGAGGGAGGGGCAGATAGGTCGGCATTGTAGTGAACTACCCGCCGTTGTGGAGTTTTAGCTTATTTGTTGGTGGCCCCGATCTGGCTGAAATGTGGACGTTTAGTGAGCTCGATAGTGTAGTGCGGATGACTGTGTTTTAATATTAGGTCTCGTTTTTGAAAGCCTCAATGCGGACGTCATGTGTGAATGTTATAATGAACACGTTAGTAGGGGTGTTGTCATGATTACATCGTTTGTATACTGCACAATGCACATTTTATGTGAATACAACCCTGATATGAAAGGGAAGCCGAAAATCACAATGCCAATCTTTGATAGTTGCTAAAACCTTCGAGAACCTTCAAACTACAGAATTACTGCGAATGTTCCTACTTAGTCATTCATTATTTAAAGGATATTTAAAAAAAAGCTAGGTACCTACTTAGCACAGCCTACAACGATCCTAATTTTAAGATACAAGCCTCTTCTCTTTAAAAATTAGCTGTGCAACTCAACTCATTCTCATAATTCAAACGTAACTTCAGCTTTAGCCAACCTATGTTACCTGAGGTCACATCCTTTAAAAACTGTAACTAAAAACTAACCTTCTCTAAAAAATTAAAACTACCCTCCGCAGAATATTCATGACGTCACAGACTGTTTACCCATGTGTCCCGGTAGTGACGTCAATCAAGTCGATACTACCCGTATGCTGCAGTTTTGAGCCTCCGCTACCGCCGCCGCACAAATAAGACTATAGCGATAGTTAGCGATAGCTATCGCCAGGCTTTGTCGACGAGCGCGTAATTTTCGGAGGCTTGACTATCGAGTAGCAGTATCGGTTCTTAGATAGACTGATACTGGATGGTCGGTCGTTTTATTAATCAACACATCCATTCAGTCATCATCTGCCTAGCCTTTTCCCAAGTATGTTGGGGTCGGCTTCCAGTCTAACCGGATGCAGCTGAGTACCAGTATTATACATGGTGCGACTAAATATCTGACCTCCACATCCCAGTTAGTGCTGGGTAATACGATACGATAGAACAAATTAATCGGCAAATAAGTAAATCAATTAAAAGGGACACTCGCAAACATAATACAAACATTATTACAAATACAATAGAACAACATAGAGGGCCGAAAGTCTTTAGGAAGAAAATTAATACACATACACAACAAATTCTTAAACTAAGAGCTGAAGATGGTCAGATTGTTACTGATCGTAATCAACTATTAAAGATTGTGGAGAGATTCTACGAAGAACTTTATGCTTCAAAATCTGCAGAACCGTCGTCACCAGGTAACGACCCTAGAGCTCCGCCCAAAGATCACCGAGGCTCTGAAAGTCTGCCGAATATAATAGCTTGGTGGAAAAGGCACTGTCACAAATGCAGAGTGACAAAACTCCTGGTGAGGACGGTATTACGGTTGAATTACTGCGTGCTGGTGGTCAACCCGTACTACAAGTTCTCGTTAAACTCTTCAATGGCGTCCTCTTCAGTGCCACATCACCAGATACCTGGAAGAAGGCGACTGTCGCTATACTTCATAAGAAAGGAGACAATTCAAACCTTTGCAACTACCGTCCTATATCTCTCCTTTCTCAAATTTATAAACTATTTGCCAAAATTATATGTAATCGTCTCACCCGCCGACTGGACGACTGCCAGCCCGTTGAACAAGCCGGTTTCCGAAGTGGTTTCTCTACGATAGACCACATTCATACCGTGAAGCAGATTATGGAGAAGAGCGCAGAATACAATCGGCCACTATGTTTAGCTTTCGTCGATTATGAGAAGGCATTCGACAGTATCGAACAATGGGCCCTGTTTAACTCTCTCCATCGCTGCCAGATCGACGCTCAATATGTAGACGTACTCAGGGAGTTGTACAATGCGGCAACAATGCAGGTCAGATTGCACGAACTCACCGCACCAATTTCGATCAAAAGGGGAGTGCGACAAGGAGATACCATTTCGCCTAAACTTTTCACTGCTGCTCTGGAAGACATAATGAAAACATTGAAATGGGACCAAAGTGGTGTAAACGTCAATGGTGTCTACTTGTCGCACCTTCGGTTTGCGGATGACCTCGTGTTGTTCGCCGAATCCCTGAAAGACCTTCAGGGTATGCTGAAGCAACTTTTTGATGCTTCTCTACAAGTTGGCTTAAGAATGAACATGTCCAAGACGAGGGTGATGTCAGGCACTCCGGACGACTCTGTCTCAGCTATTATGGTTGGAAACGAGCATCTGGAGATGGTTGATCGTTATGTTTATCTGGGACATGTTCTATCTTTTAACAAGGAGCATTCCAACAAAGAGGTTTCTAGGAGAGTACAACTCGGATGGGCGGCGTTTGGGAAACTGGAAGATATTTTGCGGTCCAAAAAGATCCCTCAGTGCCTAAAAACCCGCCTTTTTAACCAATGTGTCCTGCCAACAATAACCTACGGTGCCGAGACATGGACGCTCACAAAGGAGACTGTCCACCGAGTACGAGTGGCACAAAGGGCCATGGAGCGAGCCATGCTCGGCATTACCCTCTTAGATCGAGTGCGTAACACCGAAATCCGCCGTCGGACAAAAGTCTACGACGTCGGGGACCGGGCGGTGCGCCTCAAGTGGACCTGGGCAGGACATCTGGCTAGACGCGGAGATGGCCGATGGAGCAAGGCTTTGACCGAGTGGTAGCCAAGGTTAGGCCAAAGAAACCAGGGCCGTCCTAAAGCTCGTTGGGTTGACGATATCGTCAAAGTTGCGGGAAACACCTGGATGAGGGACGCACAGAACCGGGAAGTGTGGCGGAAAAAAGGGCAGGCCTATACCCAGCAGTGGGTGATTCCGGGCTGATATGATGATGATGATGATGATGAATACGATACCCCTTGGTAAGACTGGTTGTCAGACTGTCGGGCTACTAAATACCAGTAACGACTGTCAAAGATCTATAAATGACGGCAGGGGCCAACGACTTGACGAGCTTAACACTTGCATTCAGTACTAGCAAAAAATTATAGGCAATTCTACAAAGTCTTGATTCATTAGTGTCAATAGATGCGTTTATGGAGTCTAGGCGGTTCAGCTCTGCAACCATCTTTGCATAAGCAACCTATTACGATGCCACTGCTGAGAAACAGGCCTTTTCTGTGTGATGGATTGGGCCGCAGACAACACGCGGGCCCAGAGCGTTTTAGTGGTTGTTAAGACACGCGGCCTTCCTTCACCTTTGAGCAGTGCTGATGAAATAAATCACCCTAAGTAAAGTGTCTGCTTGGGTTCGAATCCATGACGTAAAACTCATAGACAGGGGTCGATACCTTTGCGAGTCTGGGACACCACTTCTCACCACCAGCTAATCTACGTGAAATGACGGCACGGTTGGCGCTGTGGCTGAGCGATTGGCTGCTGCGCTGCGTGTCGCGGGTTCGATTCCCATACGGAACAAATAATTTGTATGACCCGCAGATAGTAGTTCCGGGTCTGGCTGTTGGTGTATGTGATTTTAAATGTTTGTAGACGCAGCCACAGTACAGGAGAAATTCCTAGCGTGGGGTAATGTTAATAAAATGTAAATTAACTTTACAATATCACCAAAATGAAGTAAATATAATATTTCTTTTTTATTATCACAATATTCGAATTCCCATTTGAGAAAAGGTGATCTAATATTATTATAATCAATTAAATAAGTCTTATATGCACAGGATTCAAATCCGCGATTACTTTCTTATCAGCCGACCGATAACGCAGTCAAGGCTATCACCAATATTCGCATTCAGATAACTTAAACGTAACATAAATCACTTAACTTACGCGTTTACGTTTTAGCTGTAAATAATTTATAACTGCGTTAAGTACGTAAACGTTTCGAGCCATTAACTCGTATTAATGCGTTACGTTTGCGTTAACTTCCTAACGCGTTCCAAATGTAGTTGAAATAATCAAATGTATTGTTCAATGTTGATTTTTGGGGAAACATTGTTTGTGTTTGGACCCTAATGGGTGGCTATTAAATCAAGGAGCAAGCAATTGTTTCAAGCGTTAGTACTTACCGGGCTCCACACGCTGAAATTTTGATACAGATGTAGATTGTTAGCTTATGTGGTTATAGGTAATTGTGGTGCCTATACCTAGACTACCCGATACGATACAAACAATATTACTTCATCTTCATCTTCTAGCATCGTATTAGTCTTGGTCTGTAATGTTGCTATAATTAGTTGTAAATAAATAAATAAATAAATAATAATAATAAATACTTATTTTTTTGTTGTTTAGATTTTTTTGTCTGTTTTGTTTTGTGTGCACTTGTGGCATGTGCCAAATGAACTTCTTTCTTTATATACTGAGATATTTTCGCTACAAATTACGCTTAATAAGCGTTTGGAAATAGTTGCTACGGAAATTGTGAAGTCAGTTGTCTAGTAGTCGCAAGTCGAAGTGACTGCTCAGCTGTGCTGTGCGGTCCTGGGTTTGATTTTCAAGTTTGACGTTGTGTGTTGTTTTTTTCATAGTTATTCTTAATCTGGATTTGTTCCCTGTTAGTGGTAAATTCTCGCCCCATTAGCTACATGGGAATTCAGAGACCCAAGTGTTTGTGTGTTTTCAATGAACTGGCGAAATGTGGGTTTCCACCTCTAACTACCCCTTCGTGGAATACAGGCGTGATGTATAGTATAGGTTGTGGTATCAACATTATTAAGCACAAGGATCCATATTTTTACCCACATAACAGTGATCGCAAATCCACGATAGCATGATTACAGCAAACATGTACGATTTGCATCGTAAATCACGCTAGCTATCTACGCGGCACCCGCAGAACACATTAGCCGAACTAATATTTATTGTTACAGGCAAATTACTGTGTGTATCACGTTTTTGTGGTCGGGTAATGGGAAGTTTCGTGTTTGATAATGGGTAGGTGTTCAAATGTTTCAAGGGTACTTTTCATCACCAACTTGTAATGGACCAAAGAACGACCTTTGAGAATATTGTCATTCAAAATTTTTGATCTCGAACATTTTCGATTTTGACAGACGAAAGCAAGCATCAATGCATTGTAGTAACAAGATTTAGAAATATATTACGATTTTCTCCGTCTTGTCCCGTCTAACGCTCGTAAATATTTAAATATCTTTGCAATAGACCCGCGTCGTGGATAATGGGCTACTCCTCGTCGAAGAAAGAGAGTGGGGTGGGTTCCAGCTGTGGGAACATCATAGAATAAATTATGCTTATGTCCACAGTTAATAAGACATCATTATCATCTGTTTTTGACTCGTGTTTGGTGTTAGTTTTTACCTTTGTTAAAATGTCATATAGTCGTCTTACTAAGGTATGTCTTGTTACCTAGTAATTGGGTTAGAGGTTATACGGTTATACTGCATTATAGGTGCATTATAATTATGTCAAACGCTCGTCCCTTATTGCTTCCATTAGCCTGATAATTCTCGTTCAATATGAGTCCACTGTACAACAAAGGCCGTGTTGATCGCTTCGCAGAGAAAACAATCAAAATGTTATATTATTCAAAAATATTGTGGAACCACCCAGCCACACCCTTTACAAGAGTAAAAACAAACGCGGTAATCCCCACATAGTGGCTTTACTGCACAAAACAATTTCTTGCCGGCCCGAGGGCTTAGCAGACAAAAGACGTGTGTTTCTTTGTTTTTGCTGCGGTGGTCTAAGCTGATGTATTGCGAGTGGTGGATCGCCGACGTTCGCGGCTTTATCTAGCGTAATCATAGGATAGGAAATGCGTAGGAAGTTGTGTTAGGGAACATTTTTTGCTTCCTACTTCGGCTACCTACCATGGGACGGTTTTTTCTTCTTACGGAGGATGCGCCAGGGTAACCCGCGACATTCAAAATTTTGCAGTTTAGTGTCAGGTTTTATGTATTTTAATGATTATAATTCTGTAACTATATGCTGTAATTTGAATTTCGCGGACTTCCCCCTTAAGGGGGTTATTTATAAGCACCACGATACTTTTTCCTCAAGAATGGTGGTGATAGGTAAAGTTGAATTTTCCCAGAAATTGATATTCAAGTCTGGTTCTGAGAAAAATAGTTGATTTGTCGCCTTTGTTCTATTTTACAGTGGTAGGTCTTAGTTTTCGCCCTGAATAGTCAAATAGCCAAGTCTATTTATAAAGAAGAATGGCAATGTTCTAAAGTACCTATTAACATTCAAAACACAGCCTCAATAATTTCGTTACCTACAGCGTACATAGAAACGAAAATTTCAGCCCAATCTTAATTACATTTCTTTAGATAAGGCGTTGACGTAACGATTCGCTATAAAATATTAACGACAACATGATGGAAGTAACGAACTAATCGTTAATAACGAGATCATTCGACTGATAGCATTCAGATAAACTCCAGCCGTTTCTAATTCCTACTTGATACGGTCTTGATAGCCTTTATAACATGTTATATACAGATTTGCTTACCGATTAATGTTTGCATATCAGTCAGAATAATCTCTGGAATGAATATATAAAGCCTTTTCTCTAAGCGTTAGATTAGTCCGTCTCAATAATTGCCAAAATGGTGTCCGATTTTAGAAAGAAGAAGTTACTTCATGTGTTCAACGCATTCTTCGATACAAACAAAAGTGGTGGAATCGATAAGAAAGACTTCGAGTTAGCTATACAGAAGATTTCCGAGTTCCGAGGGTACAAGCCTGGTGATGCTAAATACAAGAAAGTAGAAGACACTCTTCTGAAGATCTGGGATGGACTGCAAAGCCGTGCTGACTCCGACAATGATGGTGAGATATCGAAAGATGAGTGGATTCAGATGTGGGACCAGTTCGCGAAGAACCCGTCGGCTGCTGCTGATTGGCAGAACCTGTACTGCAAGTTTATCTTTGAGTTAGAAGACGCTAGTAACGATGGAGCCATTGACGTCGAAGAATTCTCCTCAGTCTACGCATCCTTTGGGCTTGATAAGCAGGAGTCTGTAGAAGCTTTTCACAAGATGGCCAAAGGTAAGGAAACCGTCTCCTTCGAGGAGTTCCAGAAGCTGTGGAAGGAGTACTTCGTGTCTGAGGATCAGGATGCTCCAGGGAACTTTATCTTCGGATGCTACATCTGCAGTCTGTCAAAGCACTCCCATTCTCACTCGCATTAAGTTAAGGACTAATTTTAAGTGTATTTACATTTAAGGATTCTGTTTGTTAAGTGTGTAAAGTTTGATGTGATTCAAAAATCTGCTCTCCTTTTATATTTATCTAAGGCAAAGTGGGGTTTATTCATGACTGCTGATTAAAGTTGAGAGGTTAACGCCTGTAGTAAAGAGTTGAGCATACATATTAAAAATAAAAAAATGATTTGTGTTTATTTTATAGTATAACAAGTAGGATATTTTGCCTTTTGTAACTAAAGATACGTGTCTACTTTCTGTCTTGAAAATGGCGCCATATTATCGCAACTTATAATGTCTTACTCATAGTAACTGTCTTCCCTGTTAGGTCATAGGCATAGGAAAATCAAGTTCTTAAGATATAATGAAGAGTGCGTTAGAAAGGTACACAATGTGCATACATTATGATTCACTTCTAAACCGATATAATTTATTACTCCTCAACTCAAAGCATTATAAACTCAAGAACATAACAATCACCATCTGGAAGTTTCCATAAAAAGTCCCATTAGAGATGCAACGATGTAATGGCGGCCATTACTCTAGGCTTCTAGATAGAAGTGGCTATAAAGAATTCTATGAGTTTGGACAATTTGGCAAATGAGTGGCGTACCCTCAGACCACAGCCATTACAACTCTCTTTTATCGCATTAGCTGGTCCGATGTGCGAACATGGGGTTGCGTATGGATAGGATGAAATGCAATACTGCCGTGCTACAAAAGCGGTATCTCAGGGAAAGCTAGTTTCGAGAAAATTGAAGTTTTGTATATTAGTTTTATTTTTACTTAACAAATTGATTTTTTGCTTATTAAATGGGTTTGCAGTTTAATAATTATTTGTGCATATTATTCGCCCTCGCTCATTGGATGCGTAGATATTTTAAGCGATGCGATAGCATCTACTTTTAGATTTTTTTGAGATTTCGCTTTGATATGGCAGAATACTGGCCAAGCATTCAAGACAAAGCAAACGTAATCGACAGTTTCGTGTTAGTAAAAGTTTAAAGTGTCGAACTTATCAATTATGGCGTCCATGATACACGGGATTTACATTTCTTCAGATAGCCTGTCTATACAATATTGGTATTGGTACTTCCCCTATTATATCGTCAATAAATATGAGAATAGTTTATGTCATTGTAAACATGCTAGCGAGTCAGCAACGTGTTAGCGGTGTGACTCATGTTCTTGTCCACCGCTGTCACTCGGCGGACACAATGTTCAATTCTAGGTTTGTTCTTTGCCCATTACATTATTTCTGTAGACTTGAGAACACGTGAACAATTCGACTTTCAGCTGGCCTAGCGACCAACGGAGGTTCGATAGAATACGAGCCCAGTTTATGCTGGTTTTTAAGACGTGCGGCCTAGCGTACCTGCTAAGAAATCTAGTTAATTTCTTTGGTAACGCAAGTTTTATCCCAATTTAATTTTTTGAAATGTATGCTCAAATGTGACATTTCTTCCTAAAGTCTGTTATCACTTAGATGCCGCATCCACCAATCCCCTCTCCTACTTCCACTAAGTTGTGTGGATGTCAGAGGGGCGTGTTTTGAGCGATGCATCCTATCTGTCACGCGGCACATCAGCCACGGAGCTACCCTCGACCACAGTACTGTACTCATATGTTATCTAATGTTACAAGACATGGACACTTTTCAACAGAAAGCAGGTGTGATTGGGGATCTCTGTCTTGAATTAGGTACATATCTGCTTAGCTGTACGGGGATGAGAGGCGTGATGTTATGTTTTGTTTTTATTTATTTAGTACTTAGCAATCTAAAGGTACCATCTGAAACTGACTATAGCTCAGATAAGTAATTACTTAAGTCTACTGTCTAATGAAACTGTTTGTTGTTAAGATTAAGATTATACGGACGAATCAAATTACTTGTCGTTGTGTTTGGTTTTTTATAAGTATCAAACACTTTGTTATTCTACTTAAAGCTTGCTAAAGTTTTGTATTTCTAAAAATCACAATCTTTCGTTGTCTATCCAATCTTCCTAATCCCAGCTGCTTTCTCTAATCGGCTAGCCTACGCCTATGAGGAAATTTTTTCTTTAAATTAATTAATCATTGATCACTACCTAGGTATCTTCCGTTATAATAATACATTGCATTGTTAGTTATCAGACAATAATTTATTTAAAGCTGACAAAAATTGTCGCAATAGCTATCGTCTGGCGCGCTCGAGATATGTGATTCGTCGAACCACATCCTCTTCACTACATTTTTTCCTGTGTTTTGGCAGCTTTTAGTTGTTCTCCAGTGCTGGATATTTAGGCCTCTCTTAATTCACAGTTGGACTTAAGTACTTTAACAGCCAAATATGAATAATGGGACAGTCTTAAAAAAACTACTATGTCAAAGATTTTCCCCTTGTTAACAATGTTGCCACATGCAATTTCTATGCTCAGTACTTATAAATGGCGTAATAATATGTCAGCGAGGGAGAGTTGAGTGATAAGTTATATCTGTCATACGGAACATCAACTGCTCTGCTTACATTCGTATAATTTGTTATGTGCGCGATGATATCGTGGTTAGGGGGCTGATTATTGTGTACTCTTCGAAAGATGTTACAAAGAAAAAAATTACTCTGCTAGCACTTTGGGGTTGCAATCTCCGCTACTTACTAGAGCGCTTGACTTATTTTTCTAATGGTTTTCTTTCCAACACGTTGAAACATGAGCACCATCAGCCCATAATGTTTCCACTGCTGGATATCAGATCTCTCCCCTTCCCTATGAGGAGTGGGTCAAAGTCCATAACGCAAGTCCAGTGCGGGTAGGTAGATGTTGTATGTATTCTAATTTGTGGTTGATGCATAGTTTCCCTCACCGTTTTGGCAGAGCAGAGGTGATGAAATAATTTGCACAAAGTAAAGCGCTGTCTGGATTTGATCCCAAGATCTACACTCGCAAATCATTGCCGTTACCAATTGGGCCTCCACTGCTTCAACACACTTTTAACTCAAAAATCGAATGCTGGAATACTCCTAAAATACTAATTTCCTGATTAAAATCACACCTGTATTTCCCCGATGGATTATGCAAAGGTGCACTATAATTTAAGTCCCATGTTTAGGAGGTGAGCTTATTGCCATCCCACCATATCCAAACTCCAAGCCCTAATTGAGAAATTCCTACTGGAAAAACCAACCAGTATAAACCTAAACCAAATCACTTCAACTCCCACGCAGCTAGGCTTATTTTCGATTGATACAAAACAACGCGATGGGACTGCAGTCCTGTGAGGGTTCAGTGACTTCAAGCTAAAATTTAACACTCCTAATACGCATTAGGAGTATAAGCGTAATGCGTATCGTCCACGACGCTGACTGAGAAGTAACTGATGCGTTACAAACTCAACTCAATGCGAAGCCAGAATATCACAGCATTTATAGTATTTCAATGGCGGTCGGTGTATGACGCGAAGATCACTTATCTAGTTTCTCATTTTTGAACTGATGGGACAGTCTGGCTACTCAGTAGTGATTTGAGTTTATAACTGGTTAATTTTTAGTAGCGTAGTGAACGTTAGGCCTAGTTATAATATAACTATGCCACTATGTAAAACCTCTATCTCATATCTCAGTAGCGGCGGCGACGGAGTCTGGATTTGTGCCCGGTTGATGGAAATAGGCTCACCCCCTATTACTTAGGACTTAAACATAACTGGAAAATTGTTTGTGTACTAAGGTACATCTCTGCCTAACCTAACGGATTACAGGCGTGATGTTATGTTGATCTATCTCTCTGCTACGTACCTTCTGCAGTTCTTAGACACAAGTTCTTAATAAATGAAAATAAAACAGACGCGGCGCCTGTAAAAAATAATCAGCACGATCTTTTTCCGAGTGCACGTAATTAGATATACTTTATAATTAATTTGGTGTTTATATAAGCGATGATAAGGAACAAACACTGTATGTACGGCGCCCTGCATTGCAGTTGACGAGATAGCGGTGGACGTCAGTGTTATCTTAAGAATCAGTATTAATTACTTTAATTATATGACTAGGCTTAGTGCGCGTGTTTGTCTGTTGTTTTTTTTTGTTTTAATATTCTTTTTGTCTTTTGGCATCAAATATACAGTCGTCAATGTGAACTGGTATTAAACTGCATGCGGTTAGACTGGGAGACGACTTCATTATACTTAGGATAAGGCTAGGCAGATGATGATGATGATCCTTTGCTCAGTCTGGTGATATCTCAAACCCATGCTTCTCACCGGCACGGAAACTTGGCCAATCGTGAATTAGCTGATTATTTGCATTCAAACATTTGCATTTGTATTTTTTTAAATAAATCAAGGGTAGGTGGATTCAATAAGTGTCTCGGAAATGAAAAGATTACACCAATCAATCTGTTTTTAAAATCACACACTTTCAGTGAAATAAAGAATTTTCCACTCTCAATTTAAAAACACTACAAAATTAAAATAAGGTCTTTTTCTTTATTGTGTATACGTTTACATAATAATAAAATAACACCCGATGTGTTTCCTCCTCTAGCCCTGATAACCACCTGCATTCAATCTGGCATACTTTGAATGATTTTTCTGACATAAGATTGCAGTATACTACCCCAAGCGACCAGCGCTGCAGTTCGGAGCTGGTTTGGAGTTTGCAGCGGGTTGGAGCTGCACTTTGTCTTCTTTTTGAGCATGTCCTAGTTATGCCCAATGGGGGTTTAAGTCTGGGCTATGAGCTGGCCACTGCAATTTTTGTATGCCAATCTCTTCCGGTTATTCTTCTACGCAATGTGCGATGTGTGGGCGTACATTATCGTGCATTAGGAGGAATTGGTCGTGTCCAATGAACTTCGAAAAGGCATCACCTGTTCCGATTATCGACGATAACCAACTCTGTACGTGCGGCGGAACTTATACCTCCCCATACCATTATTGAGCTTCCATGGCAACTCACTGTTTGCGTGGTGGTAATGGGTAGAAACCACTCTCCTCTTCTTCACTGTCGTTCCCAACCATCTGGAGCACGAAAAGCTATTCGACACTCATCTGTGAACAGTACTTTAGCCCATTACTCGTGGGTCCAGTTGACGTGCTCTCGAGCGAACCGAAGTTGAGCTACTCATCGTGGTGTACTTAAACATAATGGATTACCCTCTTGAATTAAGGATAAGCATTTTTTGACATAACTGCATAACAAACATTCATCAGAAACACTGAAACCTTTTGCTATCGCGAGACAAGCGCTTGGCCAAGATTCCGTGCCGCTGAGCATTGTGATTTAACAGTTTCATTTCGATAGATTATAATCTACCGAAAAATAATGCGTTAAATTGTACGCACTATGTTACGGTTCACAATCTTTCGACAGTTTAATCTAACGGTTACAATTTACAATTCAAGACAAGGACAAGACAAGGAAAAACGAAAATTTTATCAGTCATGTGGGTATTACACAAGAACGGAAGTATCTAATGGATTATAGGGGCTACCAATAAGTTGTATTAGATTAGTATTTATAGTCGAAACAACATCACGCCTGTAATCCTTGAAGGGCTAGGCAGAGGTGTACCTAATAGTACACCCACATATCGCCAGTTCTGTTTAAGTCCCATGTATAGGGAGCGAGCCTATTGCCATCAATCGGGCACAAATCTAGACTCCGTGGCTGCTATTGAGAAATTCCTGATGGAAAAACCCAATAACACTTTGCCCGACCTAGGAATCGAACCCGAACCTCATGCTCAGCAGTCGCGCTTGAGACCACTAGACCAACTATGGTTGGTCGGACGGTCCCAATCTTAAACATAAAACAGCCTGAAAACCAAAGTGTTAATTACGTGAACTGTCAAGTAGCTTTGTACTGAAATAGAAAAATAATGCAAACAGCATTTAAAACAATTCGTAAATAATTTGTTCCAAATAATAAGTTTCCTAACATAACACTTTTTTTCCTCTCAACCAAAAACCAGACGCGTTATAATTTGGTTTCCGCAGATATATTGCACCCGCTCAGCCCCATTAGAGGGTGCTCTGTGATCCATATGGCCGTCCGAGGCATGGGGTATTAGGGGGTATGGGTTGTAGGAGGCATAGGGTAATGTATAATAGATATTTCACCATTAATATGCCATCTATCTCCGTCTTGAGTCGGCTAGTTAGCTTCGATAGCATAGCATATTCAGACGTAGCCAAACTATGTCTCTACTTAAAAATAACCAAATATGCTGCTGGGAAATCATTAGGTAACTATTGCTGGTAGCAAGGAGCTCGGCATCATCTGCCTAGCCTTTTTCCAACTATATTGGGGTCCGCTTCCAGTCTAACCGGATGCAGCTGAATACCAGTATTTTACATGGAGCGACTGCCTATCTGACCTCCACAACCCAGTTAGTACTGGGTATTTCATTACCCCTTGGTAAGACTAGTTGTCAGACTTTTTGGCCGCTGACTACCTAACGACTGTCGAAGATCTACAAATGGCACCCGGGACCAACGGCTTAACGTACTTTCCGAGGCACGGAGGAAACTCGGTATGCAATGGGTGGTCACCCATCCACAGACCAACCTAGGCAAGCACGGCTTAACCTAAAGATCGGTCCGAGCGGCTGTTATTATTTATCCACGAGCTCCTCTCGGCTCGGCAAAAATCGTAATTAACGCCACCATACTGTTTTTTTTCAATGCAATTCCATCAAATACTTTCACATATGTTAAGTTTACCAACAACGCTCCCCTGTCAACGTCACTCGAGCACCAAGAGATCCTTCTAGCGCTGTAAGGTACGTATCTCAGAACCTCACTCAACACTCAAGCGTTACTTCAGACTAGATTCAAGCTGTTTGATTAGTTGAAACTAATTTAAAGTGCTTGAGTAGTGAGTGACGTTCTGTAAAATGGCCTAACAGTACGAGACAGTGGTTTTAAAAGTAAACACACCTAACTATACGTGAAAAGTTAGTATAATACTTAAACGAAAAAGAATGATCAAAAACAGTGCAAATGAGACCCATAATTCTTCTTCTTAGAACCTAAGTACCCCAAAGAGAAACGGCAAAAAAAACTATCAGTAGCCCATTTTAGATAGTAAAATAAAATACCGGACAGATCCCGGCGTTGTACGGCACTTTAATAACCCCAAACCATATTCCGATGGTACCGCTGGGAAACTCATTGCAATAACTGTTCCGTTTAAACATTGTGCTGTAACAACGTGTGCGGCTGTGACAATTATCGTTACTAACCATTTTATAATACCCTCATGACCATTGGAACGACTGTCGTACTTATTGAACGAAACATGGTTAAAATTTGTGTAATTGGGTGATCAATTTGGGTTTGGAAAGGTCGTGTTTATGTAGAACGGGTACACTACATAAATACGAAAAACTTTATTCCGACAGTCACAATTCCGAATTTTAAAATACCGATTTTCATAATCGAATGGTTCATAATTCCTAATATAACAACTCCGATTTATCATTTATCCAATTTTTATAATTCCTAAATTTCAATATTCCTAAGTACTATTCTCGATTTTTATAAGTACTATTCTCAAAATACCGAGTTTCAATAGATCGAATAATGATAATACGAAACATCAAAAATACGAATTCCGATTATTAAAATACCGATTAATCAGAATTCCGAAATAAAAACGCCTTGGAAAACTGAATATCAAGACAAATGAAATAAACAACAATAGAGGGGATTTGATCCGTTAATGGTCACTGTTCTAACCAAACCAAATGATTCACCAACAATAGATGGTACCTGAAGCAGGTATATAAGGAGAAGAAGACAACACAAAAAAATAATATTAGTACACAAATGTTAATTGACAAGTAGACGTTTTTCTACATGACACTCATTTATCATACATTCAAAACTCATAATTTTGTAAGTCAGTATCATCTTTAGGCATTAATTTCATATCCATAAGAATTAAAAAGTAGAACCATCAATTACCGTAGAAAGTCAGAATCGTCTTTTGGCATACATTGCATATCGATAGTCATGAAAAGGCGTAAAATCAATCAATCATTATAAAACAGTTGATTTATTTCGCTGTAAGAAGCGTGCAAACATGCAAACAAGCATACACCATGCATGCAAGCAAGTATGCAGCATGCAAGTAAGCATGCAGCAAGAAAGCGAGCATGCAACATGCAGCAGGCATGGATTCTGTCACCGCTCCGGCGCTGCGTGGCTCCAGCGCAGCCGCCTCGCCCCTCCACACCTACGCGGGCTTAAATTATACTTTAGGGGTAGGGCAGACAAGACTACGTGGAGTCGGTTTTGCAGCGATTCGTTTCTGTCACTAACTTTTGTAGCACACCATTTTGAATTTTTAAGACAATATTTTAATTTTAAGGTTAAATATGAAATTCTGCCAAATAATCGTCGCTCTAAATAAACGTTATGCCAAACGAAATTATGCGGAATTATAACTTTGCCAAAGGTCAAATAAAAATGCCAAATAAAATTCTGCCATTGTAAATTCGTACATATAAACATTCGGCCACACAATAATTATATTAAATATATTTTATGTCTTAAACATATTCGTTGAAAGAAGATTGTGCCAAGTGTGTTATGCCAAATACATTTCGGAGCATCAAGATTCTGCCAGATAGATGGAACCCAATTGAATCACAATCAGAATCCTAATTTTACCAGTTTATTCGAAGTATTAAATATCAGAATGTCGTTTTTCGGACCGACAATCCATCGAGCATTTGATTCTTCGAATTCGAACATATAAAAATCGGAAAATAAACAAATCAGATTTGCGACTTTCGGTAAAATACATTTCGTGATTTTTAATAACAGACATTATAATTCTTAGGTATTATGAAATTCGGACTTTTGAAAATCGGAACATCGAAATTCGGAATAAAATATTTCGGAGTATTTGGGTGTTCCCATGTAGAACACATGTAAATTGTGTCCAACGGAATTTTACTCTACTCATCATCATCATTTTCCTTCCTTTTACCCAATTAATTTGGGGTCAGCGCAGCATGGCTTCTTCTTATAGGTACAAACTTTTCTATTAGTCATCATGTTTCAATGGTCGGGTGTCCACTATAAGATCATGACACGAAGGATGAAAGAGAAAGGGGGTCTTTTCTAGCCATATCATCTTTCAAACACATTCATGTGTTCATGGTAATCTTGAATGGAGACCGCGAATCAGCAAGCGTAATATGGGACGCCCTCCGTCTTGGTGGAGCAGCGATCTTTGCAGGGTGGCTGGTAGCAACTGGATGAGAGTTGCCGAGAATCGAGTTGAGTGGCGTGCGATTGAGGAAGCCTATGTTCAGCAGTGGGCTGATGATGATGACACATTCGTATTCAAAACTTTCCTTACGACATTTTCTGAAAGCGGGAGCTTATGTTTTTTAAAATTTAATTAATTAACAACAGACAGACAGAAATGTTATAAAGTTTTACACAATTACACTTTCACTTTACTAATCACTATTATCTCGTGATTCATACACAAACATGGACACGTAGCGCCCGCACTGTGTACACTTTGCGACTATATAAGCTACACACGACATACCGGCACTATTTACTACTGAAACAGACAACAGTCAGCAGCAACCATGGTTTCCGACTTCAGAAAGAAGAAGTTTCTTCACGTCTTCAACGCCTTCTTCGACATTGATGCCAGTGGCAACATCGAGAAGGATGACTTCACAGCAGCCATCGAGAGGATCACCAAGACCCGCGGCTGGAAAGCAGGTGACGAGAAATACAAATACGTAGAAGAGACCCTATTGAAGATCTGGAGCGGCATCCAAGAAGTTGCTGACGTCAACAAGGACGGCCAAGTCAGCCAGGACGAGTGGATCGCCATGTGGGAGACTTTCACCACCAAGCCCTTCGAATGGCAGAACCTGTACTGCAAGTTCGCCTTCACCATTGAAGATGCCAGCAACGATGGATCCATTGATGCTGAGGAGTTCTCTTCAGTCTACGCTTCCTTTGGCCTGAACAAGGAGGAGGCTGTCACTGCCTTCCAGAAGATGGCTAAAGGCAAGGCTGAGGTCACATGGCCCGAGTTCCAGGTCCTGTGGAAGGAGTACTTCACATCCGAGGATGTCAGCGCTGCTGGCAACTACATCTTCGGCAAGACTAGTTACTAAGTATTAATTAATAGGTTTTTGATAAAAACTTGCTTATTTTTGGACAGTTCTTTTGATAAGTGATCTTATGATAAATTATGCATTTATTACGTAAGTAGCGAATAAACTAAATTATTTAATTTACTTGGAACGTTTTATTTGCTAAACACTTTCTGTAACTAGCTATAGTCATCTAATGTAATAGGTTGGTGGGAATAGGCTTGCCCCTATGACAGGACTTCCGCTGCCAAATTGTGTGAGTACTAATAAGTACCTACACCACTGCCTTACTCTTTGGGGATACAGGCGTGATGTTATGTGTTTAATGATTTTTGAACGTGGCAAAGGCCTGCTATGATTCCCAACTAGTATTAAAGATTAGTACGTTCTTGGTTCAGGTACTTCTTGCGATTTTAGGGATTGGCAACGGCAAGTTGCAGTGTACTGGGGGCCTACCGGGGGTGGACGTTGTCGCTGTGGAAAAGGGATGAAGCCATGCACCCTGTACAGCTGCATCTCTTTCCCAAAGCAAAGAGAAATATATAATTATAACACTAGTATAAGAGTTCTGGAACAGTTAAGTCCCTAACCATAACCTTCTTCTTGGTGTCGCTGTCACGACAGCATTTTAAATCTTGTTGATCCAATATTTCGCTACTTTCAGCGCGTTGTCGATGGCAGCGCAGAGGACACTTTAACTGCATGTGTTGGGCACAGACGGTAAGACAGAAGGTGGAACAAAGTAAATCGATCCCAATGTTCACTGACGTAATTTAATAGACCTAGACATCAAGAGCAGTCTTATGACGTTTTGCAATTTCCTTGTACGGCGCTCAATAGGTGATGCTATCATTTAATTATTGTTATTTATAATCACCCATTTCTGCAAACTGATTGGAATCAACATGCAATGTGCGTCAACATCTTATATATAATCTAGAGTTATCAATTAATAATCACAGTTTGATAAGGTGATTAAGAAAACATGCCATTACGTCACGCTTATATTCTCCTATGTGGTAGGCAGACGTGTACATACATTGTACAATTTGCCAACCTTTTTAGTAAGGTGTGGTATAAGTCCCATGTAAAGGTTTCTACTTTTTGTCTGACTCACGGATCAAACACAGGATCCCATGCTCAGCAGGTAATTGATAGACTATGAGGTAGTCATCTAAATACCGACACGTAATTCCTTCACGACACCTCCATGTTACCAAACTGTATTTAAACATAACATCACGCCTGTAATCCTCGTAGGGTTGGGCAGAGGTGCACCCCATAGTACACCGAAGCGCATTTTGTCGTCCCCATCCAACCATCGACCGATCACAAATTCAGTCTCAGGGCTGCAACTGAGAAATTCCCGGTGAAAACCCAATAACACTTTATCCGATATGGGCATTGAACCCAAGTCCTCATATTAGCATAGCGCTTGCGACCACTAGACCAACTGGGGACAGAACTTCTGTGAATGAGAAGTGATATTTAAATTCACTGACGCAGTATTACAGTCAGAAAAAAGATTTAAACTAATTAAAATAATTTTCAAGTGAGTTTTCCACAAGGACCGCGGTCAAGTCTGATCCTTGTTAAGATAAAAACGCGGGGCGAACATAAATATAAAATAATTTCACAAAACAGTTGGAATATGGCGGACATTTTTGTTGGAATACGACGAGTGCTAATTACCGGGTGAATTATCGTGTTGAGCGGACGGTACCAAGCTCTGATAGTGTCCGGTGCGAACTACAAGCGGTAGCGGGGAGGAAGAAAAGCAAAGTCATAAGAAAAAATATTGGTATTTCAAAAATTCTAGACATAGTTGAAAATATGGTGAGACTATTTTCAATAAACAACGAGACAAGAAATTCACCTAGTTCTTTCAAATAGGACATGAAAAAAATGTGGAGTCCATAGAGGTTCGTGACGTTGTGGAAACAAAGCCAAATTTTATTTGTTTGATGTTTGTGTTTGTTGAATGTATAGCATCGCAGAATTTGCAGGGACGATACTTAAATGTTAATTTGGAGTAAATCAACGCTATCACCATTTTGAATGGCTCATTTTTAACTACGGACTACGAGATAAGAATACGATGATGAATCACTCAAAAATGCACTGTGTGTCTCATTTTGTCCTGACTCTGAGGACAGAAAGAAGAATCTGAGTCATTGCAAAATGTACTGCTTTCTGGAGCATCTTTCATCATCATCTGCCTAGCCTTTTCCCAACTATATTGGGGTCGGCTTCCAGTCTAACCGGATGCAGCTGAGTACCAGTATTTTACATGGAGCGACTGCTTGTCGGACCTCCGCAACCCAGTTAGTACTGGGTAATACGATACCCCTTGGTAAGACTGGTTGTCAGACTTTTTTGGTCACTGACTACCTAACGACTGTCAAAGATCTACAAATGACACCCGGGACCAACGGCTTAGCGTGCTTTCCGAGGCACGGAGGAAACTCGGTATGTAATGGGTGGTCACCCATCCACAGACCAACCTAGTCAAGCACGGCTTAACCTAGAGATCGACCCGAGCGGCTGTTATTATTTAGCCACAAGCTCCTCAAACCTTTTTAATTATTCTGGAGCATCTTTCAAACCTTTTAAATTATTTCTTGTCAAGTGTGCTTCATTACAGTTCGCGTATCCCTTGCACCACACGTCCACCGTCCCACTCGAGGGTTACCTGAAGTGGCTTCGCGATATTTATTGCGGTGTTATTACGTGTAATCGCCGCTGAATCTACCTGCTTTATAATGTGATCTCTCGGTTATTAACCCGCCAAATGAAATGTTGCGATGTTGACCTATTTACACGAGACTCTAAAGGGTGTAAAAAGACCCTTAACGAAGCCGAAAGGCACTTGTTCTCCCCATCATTGAGATCATTTTTTTGTTCTAGACCATACCTGGGAACCTTCTAGTTACGGATATATTGGAGGTCAAAGTTCCAATTTTTTCACAAGTTTTTTTTTAAATACCACTTTTAAAGGTTTTAATTTTACTTTAATTAACTCGATGACCCGTTTACTATTCAAAGCATCCATCAGCACTAAGTTTTGAGTGCGTAACATTGAGTTTTACCGTAAAACGTGATTTTTAACCCCAAAAAAAAAGTCGTTTCCCAGCAATAATTTTTGCGTAAAGTTACTTAGTTTGATGTACTGAATGCTTGGTTGACGGCTTCGTGAAGGGTCTGTTTACACCCTGTATTTTCATTTTCATTTTTGGTGGGTGCTCCTGAGGAGGGTTTAATTTTAAGATGTTTTTAAGGGTTCTTTTGTTTTTAATAGACGGGTTTGTTGCTTGCGATTTTCCTGTGTTGGATTTACCTATATTTGGGGGTCTAATTTTGTATTAATTATGTATGAACGTGGATTAAGTAATAGGAGTATGTGTGGCAAGTATAAATAATTTTATAGTAATGATGAATGAACGTGGACAAAGCAAAATGAGTATACGAGGATAGTAGCAGGTGTTGTTCTGCAGTTTCTGCCAACCCCAAAAGGCGTGGTTGAATACGCGGGTGGCGGGAGTGACTTATCGACTCATCGGAGATAAGCAACTTGGCTTTGTCTTGCCTTTGGGGTCATAATTTTATCCTAATCTAACCCTAATGCCCGTTTTCACCAACACTAAGTGACACCTAACTCAATACCTAATGTCTGTTTTCACCAACACTGAGGAATTGATAAACAAACTTACTCATTTACAAATTGAAGTATTTTGATGTTTGTATGTGGAGATGCAGTTAAAATTTCTGTGCAATATTGATATAAGCTACGCTAGAGTTCCAGTGATGGAAAACAAGGTGAGAAAATTGCCCTGTAGTAGCACAGTTACAAGCTAGCATTGTTATTTAATGCAATGCACCACAAGTTCAAACGATGCCGTCACAAATCCTTATTTATTGCGAACTAAAACTTCTATACTGCAGATAGTTGTACGTGGGCGAGTAATACCAGTCGTGTACATACAAAGCTATAGGTATATATATGTATGTATAGAACGAATCTGTACACGTTCGAACCGTAGACGCGACCAATCCATCACAGATTGATGCCCATAACGTCATGTGGTTTTGACAGTCGACAGTTTTTCGCTGGTGGGGTTCCGTGTTGCGTGCGCCAATGAATATTATACTAGCACTTCGCCCGCCACTTTGTCCGCAAAAATTGTGATAGCTCGGCTAATGTGCATGATATAAACATAATTTATAGCTTATAGCACCCACGAATAATGTAGCTTTCTGCCCGTGTAAGAATTTTTAGAATTGGATCATTAGTTCCGGAGATTACCCCCTACATACAAACTTACAAAAAAAATGTATCTCTTTATAATTATATTAGTTTAGCATAGGTCTGTCTATCAGATGTAGTATCGTATACAGTGCCTGGTTAAGCTAGAACAACAATAATATTCTCACTCCGTCGTCGTTCTGTCTGTTTACCACATTTCTGAAACTTCACCATACTATTTTGAGATAATAAATAATAACCTTATTAATTCTTTCTTGTTTGCTATGCAATACAAAAGCAATGATATTCTCGATTAAAATAAAATTATATTTTATAAACTCAAACGGGTCTCCCCAAAATGACGACGTATGATTCATTGGTTATGGTTAAGACTACAGTATATAAAAGTGCAAGATATTTGAGCGGCAACTAGTCTAAGTTGTTGTTAGGACGTGCGGAACCGTCCGTGATGCGCCGTGGCTGCACGTCATAGCTCACTGCAGTGTATGTGATCGGAAAGTCTGTGGATACGGCAACTTTTGATGCATCCACACTGACGTTACTTCATGTAGAGCAACATTTTGCTAATATTTAATAATTTGCTATATAAAATGATTGTTTTCTTGTCTATCTTTCCCCTGGCACTGGTTCTCAAATAGATTTTTCTGGTGTTATGTTTCTAAACAGTATCTAAATCGGGTCACTGGCAATCAGGCTTTTCAGATGAAAACAGGCGTTCAAGTCTTTGCACAAAAGACCAAGCACCCGTATCACTTAACCAAACTCTGCTCAACTACATTCTAAGCTCTGTGTCACTGCAGGCAATAGCAGTATCACACACGAGCGCTCGCGACGACGACGGCAAGCCGGCACGATCGTGTGCCGTCGGCTCTATTTGCTTTGCTTGACACCGTTCTATGCCTGACATAGTTCAGTTTCTGGAGAAATCTGTGTTAGTCTAGTATTCTATGTTGGTCTTAGAGGTAGTTTATGTCATTTTGCTGTACGTTTTATTGAGATTCAGAACGTGCTGCAGAACAAAGCCTGTGGCGATTTCAAACAATCAGGTTTTCTTATGGTCTTTCCAGCAGTTATCGGTCAACCACACTAACTTGGTGATTCATATCATAGCATGAGCTTAGATTTTTTTACTATTTATGCACAGACAGTAGACACCATAGAGAGAGAAGTGAGAAAGGAAGAGAAAAATGTGTTATCTGTTTAATAAGATTGGCATAATAGAACTCGAAAAAGTCGTATTACTTATACGACTTTTTTCCACAGTAACAACTCCTGTTTGATTCTAACTTAAAACTTCCGGTTAAAATATACGTAACAAACAATGCATGTCATGTGTAGAAAAAACAAATACTTTGATGTTATTAAGTAGCTCATTTGTAGAAAGTACAGTGGAAGCACTCTCGATACAAAGGGATTATTAAATATAACTCAATATTTTATTCTACTCCCCCGAGTTGCAAAGATGTGTGACAGTTGTGTGCGGCCACGAAAAGAGATCGCTGTTTTCGTGGAAAAATAAATAGTTATTAGCGGCCATCTTAAGACTTCTATAAGAAATGGAATTATGACAGCACTCTTTTTGAAATCGTTGTATATATTTTTTTTTTTTTTTTTTTTTTTAATAGCCTTGAATGTCCCACTGCTGGGCAAAGGCCTCCCCCATATCCTTCCAGGTACTCTTCTCCTGCGCCACCTCGAACCAGCCTTCGTGATGCGCGTCTAGGTCATCTCGCCACCTCTTTCTAGGCCGGCCTTGACGGCGTCGTCCATCGTCAGGCATCCATCGTGTTGAAATCTTTGCCCAGCGGTCGTTATGCATGCGGCTCACGTGACCCGCCCAATCCCATTTGAGCCTGGCAGCCTTTTTGCCTACGTCTGCAATTCCGGTTTTAGTTTTAGTTTTAGTTTTAGGTTTTATATAGATCAGTTAAAAAATCAGGCGTTGTACTTTGCGGAAAATATTTATTTTCATTCGCGCCCGAGCGCTCGACGAGACAACATCTCTTGAGGATGCCCCGTGGCAAGGCTAAACACGTGTCGAGTATGGGTTTTGCATGATAATTATCGCAATTTCTGCGTATGCACACGCATTTTTGCAGACGAAGAAATATAAATCTATTTTTGGTGGCGTTACATTCTGCATCCTAGCCTGGATCTAGTTTTGTGAAATGAAAACGTAATATTTTGATTTTGTATAATTTTTAATGTTATGCATTTCCGTAAAGTAACGCCTGATTATAAACGCCATAACTTATCAAACCGGTACTGACAAACTGCGAACGCGGTTCTGGATACTGGACTCACACTGAGGTATCCGTTAGTATCCGGTGTCCGCAGTCGGTCTACAATCTGTCCGTACCGGTTTCACCGAGCTTTACCTTAAGAAGGTTGATTGAATTAATATCTTTGCCTCCATGTCACAGAATACTTAAATGTTTGCAAGGACTCTTCGTCAGGTATAACGGTAAGGCGTTCATGCGAAGGGTCCTCACAAAGCAAAATCCGCGTATTTCATGGCGCCGCGTCATAAATTCAATGAATATTTGAGCATACGCGTCCCGGCCCACCTGACGTCAGGCCGTCAGTTTGACGTCGGCTCGTTATAAACAACACGCGGGTCTGGGCTGCGAAGTTTTATTTTTTATTTTATTTTTTGGTGAATAAAATGGTATCTATTGGAAATTATATGGCTATTGCATTGATATATCTTGTATTACATAACAACAGCACTCAACTCGTTACCATATTATGCTCTGGGAAAACAAGCGAGTGTTATTCATTAAAAAAGTAAGAAGTCGTGTCTTTTGCTGCAACAGCTATCAATTTCTCATATATCACTCAAATTACAAATATTAATCTGTTAATTAATGTTTTGAACAAACTTAATACATTTAAAACAAACAAAGGCATGGGTAATATGGCAATTAAGAATGGCAAGAAACGGTCAAGGTCTTGCTATAATACGTTTACTTTTGTCATGTTTCATAAAAATCTACGTAAAAAGTTTAATTTTGGTTTACCATCCTACATCATGTGTACCTAGATAACAGAGAAAATAACATTTCTTTTGTTTGGATTTCTTAGGAATGAGACTTATACGCAATTCACAGAACTGTTTTCTAAGAAAACTTACTATACTAAAAACTAAAGAACGCCGACCCGATGTCAACGACACAACACACAACACATGCCTCCCGTACAGGGACGCTCAACGCTAAAATCAAAGATATTTTTAATCAGCACATACCTACTACCCTACTGCTAGAGGCTGATTGGAGCTATTCCTTTGATGGCGGATCAAAGCGGCCTGATTACTCGCTAGTTAGATCGACGTACATTTTCACTTGCCTCTCTGTAGGTAGGGACTTAGATATGGGCTATAGCTGGCTAGTCGGGATATTTTAGAGCGGTTTGTGTTACTGTGATTGGGTGACGTTGGTTTTAGTGTACAGATAAAAAAAGAGATTAAGTGGGTTGTCCGTGTACTTAAGTAAGTAGGCACTGGAATTGAAAAAAACATGTGTTATACTTATGACTTATGAGGTAGCTTGGGTAAGTTGCCTACAAGCTCGTTAACGACGGAAAATGGCGAACAATGGTTTCAGAAACTTTTTTTAAATTACCTGATAAAGAGGCATGTAGGTAAGTCAAAATTGATGCTGAGCCTGCCATTTTTGTTAGAAATTCATAACGTACCGAATGCTGCTAAACATAATGCTCTCGGATAGACCCTTATAAGTAAAAGCTCAAGGATTGATACCTTAAACCGAAGTGGTTTATTACGAGAAATTAAACGCTTAAAATTGAAGCACGCTTTTATTCAAAACAATTATTTTAATTTACGGGTAAGCACCTAAAAAGTTAATAATGCTACTAACCTCGGTCCCATCCTGTTTATCCCGTTAATTGCTTTTTCAGGCGTAAAAATAAGCAAAGTAAACAGTTTCACTGTAAAAAAAATAAACATTAAAACAAGGTCAGGAAAATAAAAGGGCTTTATTTGCTGAAAACTCCTAACTTAGGCCTTAAATGGATTACGAATGAAAATTATAACATATTCGAGTTTACGTAAACCTTCCCTTAATTTTTGACATTAAAAGGCTAATTTATAAAGTATCTCAACAAATTTTCGTAAAGATTTCTACAATCCCTAACTCACATGATAAAATAATAAGGGAACTTTGTAATGGTGCTTTTAATTATTTTCTATTAGAGAGAATTACAATTATTTTAGCAAACATTTTTGAAGCTGTAAATTAGTTATTTTATTATAAGAACGCTAATGTGAGAGCATTGCGTTACACACTTGAAAACCATTTGAAAAATCAGATATTTAAACTCCTTAAGGCGATATTCAAAGACTCTGGAAGGTACTCTAGAACCGCTGTTAGAAGACATGTCTAAGAAAAACTGCGATCCCATGTCTCAGTGAAGTTAACAACTGTCAAGTTTGATACATAACACTTTTAAATAAAATTGGCTTCTGTAAGTAGATAACGTTTGTTTGTTTTGTTCCGTATCTATGTCGTAAGTATTTTAAATATATTTAGTACTAAATTTTTGTTCTACACCAAGCAATATGTTATCAACTCCAACTAAGAGTACATCAAACGTCAAATTTGACCGACTTCATTCATCTACCCGATGGATGGACGTCACAGTGAAAACAGGCCGATTCTCCTGATTGACGTGAGTCGATAGATCACGGCACAGATTTCAGCAGAGATCGGGTTGATAGACGTCGCTCGTCAACACAGCGATGGGTTAAATTGACGGTTAAATAGATGGTGGAACTGGCGGTTAAACTGCTAGATCGACGCGTTAGATGCAGGATTTCGTGAGGAAGTAGAGTTACTAATAGCTGGAGTGAAATTTGTTAAAATAGCATATACCAATGGCATATGTTGGTATATGTTAATGGATTGAAGAACGAGTGACATAATGCTATGTTTAATAAATTGCATTAGTTTATTAATTAATTAAGGTTTACCAAAAGCTTGTCTAAGTAAAGATTTCAAAGTCTTAGACTTACACAGTCGCCAGCATTCACAAAACAAGTGATAACATAAAAGAATATAAAATTAAAACGAGTGGCTCTAGCAATGAAATACAACTAAACTAAACAACACACACAATTAAATAAAGACATAACCAAGATCATTTACCATCAATGACAAACATAATAAGAAGTAGTAAAATAAAATAAAAAAACCAAAGGAATCATTCACTCACACTAGTATAAGAAAAAAATTGTGTTGTGATTTTCGGGAATCCAGTAATTGGGTTTTAAAGATTTTTATGGAATCATGGTGAATGTCATAATATCTCTGTCTTTTGTACTGTAAATCACTGAGTTTAGATAGATTTAGGACCTCTTACATGTATTTACTAACACGGCAAGTAACGCTGGTTGATAGCAATAGTCTCGCCCAGCACACGGTACAGTACAGTATTCCCCATTACACGGGACTTAAACGTCACTGGCGGAATGGGTGGTGTAACCCTCCGACATTCACAGGAGTAATGTTATAATTTTATGTTACGCCAAGCAAATTGCGAGAACTTTTTGTCAAATTAGGCCAACACACTGTCACTAATATTTTCTAAAAATAACTAAATTACGGTCTAACCCAGCTGCCTGCGGTTTATCCTTTTTAGGTTAAAAAGCCCATAGGTGAATATATTAGTAGGAGGCTGTGTTTTATGTCAAAGACCCAAATATATGAGGTTGCGGCAACCGGTAGGGTTGCCAATGTTGCCATAGACTCAAGTGCACTGTTAAAATATGTAAAACATTATGGTAACATTATGCAGAAAACTTGCCGCTTGATAAAGGTGTGCTGCTTGGGATTCCACTTTCATTAAATATTGCAAAGTTTTTATTAAGATATTTAAAGTTGCTGTTTCTTTATAAGTTGAAAAGTGGTTGAAGTTCCCTAGTCCGTGGTTAAGAACTAGAATTAACTGTGTTCTTCGTTTAAATCTCGAGAGTCTTTTGTTAATTATGCCATCGGTACTGGTCAGATCATGCTTATTAATTTCTTGCATACCTAGGCACTACCTACTTGAGGGGTGGTAAACGTGTTTGAGTCATTACCTTCCATTCAGCAGTATTTTTGAACAGCAAGGCCGACACGAAGCAATAACTATATCCGGGTAACATGCGGCAGGTGTCTTTCGGCAGACTTCGTTCGGCATCATCGCTGAATCAAGCTTCCGCTCGGCACAATTCGAGCTACGTCAAGTGGATTTTAACTAAACGTACTTTCGATTCTGCCATCCGACTATGCCGAGTCAAGCCTAGCCTAATAACATGTGTAAGACTCCTAAACTCAGCTTTGAAGTTCGTTTATTTGAACACCAAAATCCGTCTAGCCCACCGCGGTTACTAATATTCAAAAATAAAATAAAATTGAGTCCATGCATTTCTCGATTTAGATCACGTCCTGCTTACACCACAAAACACTAGCGTGATAGCGTTCCCTGCTCAAAGTCGGCGGGTACAAAATAATCGCGGCGTCACCCGCACTCGCTCCTAAACTCGGACAGACACGCGGATATTGGATGCAGGTCCGACATACACACGGATTTTTATATAAAATGTGTTAGCAAGGCATGGGAGGTAGCGATTGGAACGTTGAGTCTGTAAATCAAACAACGGAGGTCGAAATTCATCAATAAAATCGATCGCAATAAGCAAATCTAAATCGTGTTCCAGTTAGTAAGTGTCAATATTCCTTAGCAAGAATTATATTCACAGCATCTTGAACGCAATCAATATGTTCCGATCGTCTTCAGTGTCATTGTTGGTTTTCGTCCTGAAGTATTTACAATAAGAGTATATTGTTGTGCTTTTAACTCTCTCATATTTTTATCACCTTTTAGTGTGTACGATTTCGGGGTGAAAACTCTTTCGTAAGTGTACAACTTACACCACACATCTCACACGGCCGATTATTTATTGAATTGTGCGAAATCTGCCGCCAACGAATATTCGCTTTGATGTGACGCAAAAGGATTGTCTTATTTTGCTGCCAGCTTGCCGAGGGCCTGCCTACCGCACTATACTAGCTACTGTTATACTTGTACTGGTGTACCAGTACTGGCACGTACAGTTTTAGCCAATTATTCTTCCATAGAGTGGACTTAACTAGGTTATGCTCTAGTGCGACTTTTAGGCGCATCTGGCTTTCGGATTTTATTTTGAGTTTGACAGGAAGGAAGTAATGACAGTTGACATTGATGCGAATGGCATCACGTTGAATTTGAGGGTTTTTAACGTAGGAGAGTGTCTCAGTTTTTCGGATTAAAGTTTCATGTGATTGAGTAAATGTAGGCTCCACTATATTTTTTGTATTATGAGCTTTTATTAAGCTTAAAGGTGAAAACCCAGGGTAGGGTGCACTGGCTGAACTTCATAAAACTTCTGTTAGTCTGTTCGTTATTGAAATACGAATGAAAGGTCAAAGGAAAAAAAATTTCCTTATAAAATGTCTGCGCCGTCCGGTAGGGTTACAAGTAATTATTATTTAAGCCTGAAAAATGTATGAATCAGCCACCGTTTATGATAATTTGCGCCGTTGACTCATTTATTCGTAAAGCCGAAGTTAAGGCACCCCCTAAACTGACACTTAATAAGTCTTCGCAATTTTAACGAGGTGAAAAGGGGTTACTTAACTTTAGGGGTCGAAATCATACCTAAATAATTAAGATACGCCAGAGAATTATGTTTCCGTTTTTTAGATTTATTTTTGCCGGTTATTGCTATGTGGTAGGAAGCTTGTTAGTAGAGCGTGATATCTTAGGTCTTTTGATTCTGGGGCCGAGAAATCGTAACAGTCGAATCAAAACAATTGAACCGCCGTCGATCGAATTTTAAACTAAGTATGGCTAAGTATGTAAGTATGGGTATTATTACCTTTTGTCTGCGTTATTATTTTCACATTGACACGTGTAAATTGCAACCAAGTAGGAATTAAAGCAGGCGGAGGGAGGTATGAGGAAGGCGGTCGACAGATACGTACGGACCCAGTATAGGCATCAGTCGAAATTACTACCAGTGGGATCGGATCGGAGTAGAACAAAGCGCTCCAATTGATGAATAAAATTTTCATTTCCATTCCGTGAGTATTCAAGAAAAGAAAGAAAGAAATAATACAAGAACAAGCTCGTCGTGAAAGTTAACGAGAGTGAGTTGGGGAGCACGAGTTTTTCATTATCAATCATTCATGGAGTCATTCTTCGCCGAGTTTTATGAACTTCCCTGAAAAAAGTTAAAGATGTGGACTTTTAAATGTAAAAATTGTTAAAGTCGCAACTGGGTCAGGCCCATTAAAGAGTGGGAAAAAAATTAAAAATTTTTGCTTAATATTTTTGAAGTTCATAATTAGGAAGGATTTTTATGAAAAAAAAAATCTTAAGTTTTTCTCTTAATCATTATAATTTTCCAGCATGTTGCCGGGGTACGGTTTGGATTTTACATTCGCTTGCAGTTATTGAATGTCCTTAAATTAATTAGGAGCCCATGGGTTTTAATAATTTACTAATTAAAAAATGCCACCATTCCAAGGTCTCGAAATAGATAACAGATAGCCTTTTGGGGACAGAGTCATGGAAATCCATGATACGTGTTTAAAAATATTTGAAAAACAATGCAAAGTAAAAATAAATAGGATTAAATCGGAACAAAACGTTTCTTATATAATTTTTATGTTGAAAGCATATGATAACAGATGAGAGCGATATATTTTTACACGGAGGAGGTGCGATGCGATTCAAGCCACATGTCATGGGCGACATACATACGGTTGCACTGCAGCCACGAAACACACGGTTGCCTCACAAAGTAAGTTTCGACGGTAAATAAACTAGTTAATAATCTTCAAAACTGCAGTGGTTTGTAAGGCAAAAAGTAAAACGTAAGCTAAAAAGTCAAAATGAGTCATCTAACGTTGGGTTTGCAGTGTATGTTTATCATGGGGGCATGTTGCTTGTTTCACAGCCAAAAGAGTCTTGAGCGTTTGGTTGCAACCTATTTTAAGTAACCTCAAGATGCCTCAGAGTTAGTATCATCCGGAGTCGTGATTAGTGCCCGATTGATGGCAATAAGCTCGCATCCTATTACATGGGACTTAAAAATAACTGGCAAGTGGGTATATTATAGAAACCTCTTTCTCTTCTGGGGCTATAATATGTTTCAATAAACCTTCTGGTGGAAAACCTAGTATCAATAATCCTTCCGTTCGTGAGATCCCCCTGTTAGCAGCTCACTCGGTGGCCACATACTAAATAGGGCACGCGGTGCGGGGAGGCGCCTATGATAAATTGCAACAATCGCTCATCTGTCACTGATCCGCGCTGATAGTAAATACTTAGCCCATATCGAGTACAAGCTTGTGCTTGCTGTATCGGTGGGGTGCCTCAACCATTGAACTTTTGATCAAAGTTCAATATTAATGTTATTTTATTGCAGGTTTGGAAATCTGGCATTTGATCTATGTGGTGGAAAATGGTTGGAACTGAAACCTCTTGCAAAGAATTTGCCATTACGATTACAACGTTGGAACTAAACTAAATGAAACATACTTAATATCACGCCAGTAATCCCCGAAGAGTTAGGCAGAGGTGTACCTAATAGTACACCCGCATTTCGCCTGTCATGTTTTTATTAATGTAATAGGGGCGAGCCTATTACCACCAACCGGGCACAAATCCAGACACCGTGGCTGCTACTGAGAAATTACTGATGGAAAAACCCAATAACACTTTGCGCGACCCGGGAATCGAACCCAAGACCTCATGCTCAGCAGTCGCGCTTACAACCACTCAACTAACGAGGTAGTCAAACTAAATGAACTTTAACATTATATAAGCTCATACTGTCCCACAACTGGACAATGTACCCTTTTATCCATTTCTTACTAGAAATTAGTCTGGGTGAGTACGACGACTATTTCGAATAAGACGCCTGAATGAGTTTGTCCACATCAGCCAACCTTAATATGCGGGCAATCAAATGATCGCTAATAGTTTTTATTCAAATGAGCACTTATTCGGGGAACTTTTCAGATTTAAAGTAAATTGTAACATTATAAACTATAGCCTTCTTTACTAGAGCAGCAAAAATTAAGCCTGGCAACAGACCAGAAGCTAAGCTTAACAATAAAAATAACTAGCCTCTAAAGCTTCTTGAAAATATTTATTTCAGAACAATAAAAGAAAACCGCAGCTTATTCTGCTTACCGGCTCAAACAATTCCAGGAATGAAAATCTAAGTGAGATTCAAAACTACGATGTTCTTTTGTAGACTTAAAATATCTTCATAAATAGCGCCAAAGAATATCGTTTTGTTAGATTTTAATTAGTAAATGGTTCCGAGAGGCTCGAATGAATAAGACTCGACTTCGGAAGTACCTTTTTGTTTCAGTGCGGCAATTGATTCGCTGATGACAAAGACTTTCATTATTTGTTGTAGGCGTTTTTGTTTTAAGTGGTGTTCGCTAATTTACCTTCCTTCCCTTCTACACTACTAAGCCGCACCACTGGTGGTGTCGTGGGGATTTTTTTTTCCCTTCTACACTACTGGTCCAGTGGTGTCGTAGGTATTTGTAAAATACATATATACGCGTTCAAAATATGTATATGCGTTCCCTTCCACACTACTAAGCCGCACCACTGGTAGTGTCGTGGGTATTTTTTTTTCCTTTCTGCACTACTGGACCAGTAGTATCGTAGGTATTTGTAAAATACATATATACGCGTTCAAAATAACGCAATACCTATAACTTTATCTAGCATACATCCAAAATATTCACTTTTTTTTTTTTTCGAAAACATATTAGTTGGTGTAAATAGGGAACGCATATATATGTATTTTACAAATACCTATGATACCACTGGACCAGTAGTGTAGAAGGGAAAAAAATTCCCCACGACAACACCAGTGGTGCGGCTTAGTAGTGTAGAAGGGAAGGAAGGCTAATTTAAACTAAGTGCTAAGTTAAATACTCTCGCTGTGAGTAAAATGTGGCTAAATAATCACACGGCAGGAGGATTTTCAAGGTTAAGCAGCGCTTGCCAAGGTCAGTCCGTGGATGAGTGACAATCCATTTCATACTGAGTTTCCTCCGTGACTTGGACATCTTTCAGAAAGTTAGGCCGTTGGTTCCGGCTGTCATTTGTAGATCTTTGACAGTCGTTACAGGTAGTGTAGTGGCACGAAAGTCTGACAACCAGTCTTAACTAAGTGAAGAGCGCCGAAGAGAACCTGCGTGCCGCAAAGCTGAATACATCGGGTACTCCCGGTTCCACTACACTTCTCAAGCGGAGGATATCTTAGAGTAGGTGTGCCAAAAGAATACACACCTAGAATGCAGTACCGAATTGTTATCTGCCGCTCGTGATGGAGGAAGACTTTTGGCCGCAGGACGTGATGTTTCGTCGCTTCCACGGACAAGTTCCATTGGTCAGCACAAATGAAGTGTAAAAAAGTGAAATGATGCCAACATAATCTTAAGCCTTATTTATTAACACAAGTCTGTATTTGCTTTATATATTATGTTAGTTGATAAGGTACACATTTATATACTATATATGAGCCATTTTAGCCTGAAATAAATGATAAATTAACAAGGGGTATCGTATCACCCAGTATTAACTGGGTTGTAAAGGTAAGATAGGCAGTCGCTCCATGTAAAATATGAATATTGAACTGCACCCGGATAGAATGCCCACCCCAACATAGTTGGAAAAAATTTAGGGAGATGATGGGTGGGTGAATTAGGCTCCTTTCGCAGTTACAAATTAAAATGTTTATAAAATCTATTTTGCCATGGAATAAACAAACCTATTTTAATAATATGCAAACCCTTGAATTAAGCATACCAAATCAACAGTCATCGACCATAAGCCTCCCGACTCAGATTTACAAAACAAACATCTCAAATTCGATCCGCCGCATGTAACTGCACCCCAGTAAAATTAAACGCAATCTGAGCGCAATATCTTTGACGTGCGTTTCGTGCGCGTGACGAATGATGACTGACGTGTGACAGCGCGCGGGTTACGAGGTAACCTCGGTCCCCCCGACCCTCCCCGACTCCCCGTCTGTCACACGTTCCGCTATATTAAATTCTTTGAAGTGCGGTATGGAAATGTTAGTGGATGTTTCAAATTAATTTAATTTTGGGATCGGATCGGGAGGGTTGAATTTATAGTTGCACTAATTGGTTTCTTTATAAAGCGACTGTGACCTTTGTTTTTTACTCGGTTTCTTCTTAGAGTAGTCGAATAGGAAACCTTAAAACCTGAATCCTCATCTAGTTTCTAAAACTTTTTCTTTTAAAAAAATGTTTGTACGAACCAACTTCCCGACGGACTAAACATTATATGTATATAATTGACCAGGACTTTTTCTGTAGGCAACTTTTTTGGTCCGGCTAAGTTGATCAATATTTAGCACTTCAAAAAACTTACTTTAAAGTTCCTTATTTGCAGAATTCATCATCATTATCTGCGTAGCCTTTTTCCAAACTATGTTGAGGTCGGGTTCCAGTCTAACCGAAAGCAGTTGAATATCAGTATTTTACACGCAGCGACGGCCTATCTGACCTACACAACCCACTAACTGGGTAATCGTGTCCAGCTAAAGCTTCGGCTTCGAACACCTTCGACCTAAAAAAGCCATCTTCGATCAAACATTCGGCTTCGAAAGTTTCTAACAAGCGCTGAAATTGGACGAACTGTAACGAATGCGCAAGAACGCAGTGTAAGAGGCGACGTAAAAGGGGCAGAGGTCACATACATTTCCAGTGAAATTATTTTTGACTAATTTCGATAAGTTTTTATATTTTATATAAGTCAACATCACCATCATCTGCCTAGCCTTTTGCCAACTATGTTGGGGTTCCAGTCTATCCTGCCTATACAGCCAATATAAACGTTTAAATTTGAAAGTAAAAAAAAATCATTCATCATTATTCACTTTTAGTCAACTTGAATTGAATTTCTTAGGGTTATTCGACCTTCGGCTTCGCCCGAAGCTTGCGGCCATAACCGATTAATCGGCTTCGGTCGGAAATCGACACACACATCGATGGTCGGACAATTTGGTCGAGCTCCTCTTTTGCAGAAAAAACAAAGACATTAACTTATTGCGATTCTCATTCCTTTAAAATCGCCGAAGGCATTTAGAATGCCAACAAAAAGTGAACGCAGCTCTCCTCAAAAGAGTGGTTCAATAAAAACAGTTGATTGCGAATTGGAAATCATAAACTTGAACAAACGAATAAAAACTGCATTGTAACTGCCCACAATGGCTATATAATCCATTTATTTCATTAACTCGTATCTGATTCTACGAGATATCTTTGTGTTGTTCGGCTAACTTGTACTTTATGTTGCTTCAGTAGGGTTGAAAGTGCATTGTGAGTTTGAAGAATTGCTCTCTATTGGTCGTCCGCGGTGTTGTAAGGATTTCAACGTTGGTTGAGTCCTAACTTGAGTTTAGTCTTAGATCTGGGAAGAGTTGGATTAAGATCTCAGTAAAAAAGATCATTTAGACTGAGCTCTTATCTTATATTTTGAAAAGGCATATTTTCTTATGTTTCTCATGAAGCCAGTAGAATGGATTATAGTGGGTTCACGGCGCAATATGGAATTTTATATCAAGTGAATATACAGAGTGGAAGGGACACCGACGCTAAAACGGTTACCACGTATTCAGTACATCATTCTAAAACCCCCGACACCGAAATTTTTCATAGGTAATTTTAAAAAAAATCTGCTGTTTCATATATTTTGACCGTGTAGGTACAGCACTTTTGTAGGAAACAGCAGATTAAAAAAAAAATACCGATGAAAAAATTCTATGTGGGGTTTCAGAATAATCTACTGAGTACACTACTACTGAGTACTGAGTAGTTGTGGTAACCATTTTCGCATCGGTGTTCTTTCCACCCTGTATACAGTTTCCAAAGTTATGAGATGATTGAAATAGCTGTGCATTCATTACGATTTTCCTAAAAGAATGATAAAGCTAAAACAAGTTAAAATATTCGTTCCGGGGAAAAATAAATAGCGACGATTCAAGAAGCAACCCCACATTTCAAGAAAAAACTCCTTTAGAACTTGGTAATGAGCACACAATTACCTAACTCCAAGACCTGGCAAAAAGCCGAAAAATTCCAGAATGTAGTAATCAAGGATAAACCTCCGCAATTCTCAGATAAAAAATGCCTTAATTCTTCGTCTAAGCCTATTATTACCGTATCCAGTATTAACATAATCCAAGCGTTGGCGTCCCGCCAGAAGTCTAAACGCGTTTGGCTGTATTGAGATTTACTATCTGAACGGTTCTAAAGTCTATCGAAATTCAAGTTTTCGGTTGCTCTTATTTCCTTTTGAACGAAAATCAACTTTTTGTAAGTGTAATTTAAATATATTTCAGAATGGCTAGTATTATTGAAAAAGTCATAAAAATGTTTGGGGTGTTAGTGGAAATTTGGAAACTCAACTTTATCTGTGGCCTGTGTGGGTATTAAAGTGTTTTTTTTTAAGAACTCATATTTGTTTACATCTTCGGAAACCATATCGCGAAAGCAATATAGCTCTGTAGCGAAGAGTTCTCGAATCGAACCAAATTGCTCGCCATTTTTCCTTTTTTGTTGAGCGCTAATTAGTTTCGGTCTCTTTTGAGTCTATTCTAGGTCTGCTGGATATAGTTCTGCGGGTCAATTGACTTACTAACGCTGAGGAGCGAATACTGGTGCCAGGCAAATAAGTAGATTCCTTTTTTAAGAACGTTATTTTTTGAGTATTTTTAACATACGAGTTGTCGCGGTAGCAATTTGCTATTTAATATTTGGGGGTCAATCGCCTCGAGGGAAGCCAGTACTAGATAAACTTTGCTGGTGTACTTAAACACCCGTAAGAGCGGTAAATTGGTAACGAGTACAATATTGAGCAGTAATTAATGTTGCGCCCTAACAGCTTCCGTATCTAAGCTAGCTACTAAGCACAAATCCTATCCACAAACGAAAAAAAACTCTCAAAGCCAAACTGACAATCTTGATCGGTATACCCGTAACCCTAAAAACTTGACAAAACCAGACACTCAACCATTTCCAATCCGATCGTCATTTATCAAAAGTCCGATAAAAATTCTACAAAAAATTCACTTCGTTGAATGTCGTCAATGAATGGCGAACACAAAGCCCTCTCAGATTTATTTCCACCGCGGTAACTAACGACTAACGCAAACCAATTACGAAGGTAATTAAAAATGACTTAGCTGATAGTTAGGCCAGATAACCACACTTTAACTTTATTTGTTTAAGTCCGCCGTAACTGGAAAAAATGTGTTTTCATCTGGATTACATTGTAGGCCGGGAGATAGGGGAGATTGTGCTGTCACTGTATATAGAATACTGGTATTCTGCTGTATCTGGTTAAGCTAGAAGTCGACCCCAAGGTAGATTGGAAATACGCTAGATAGATGATTAGCTGGGGTGCAATTTTCATCTAAGCGTCAGAAATAAGGAAGCAAGACTTAATTATACGGAAAACCAGGATACATAAAGGCTAGTTATCAGTTTTAGCGGTTGACCTAAATAAGTGATTCAAATCACAAATGAAGTCTCTTCAACTATTACACTTTGTCACTTTCCAACTAAGTTTTTATTTATATGACTTTTTATCTCGGCAATTCAGTGATTTTAATTATGACAGAGTTAAATACCTCTTCAAATTAAATTGGATCCTTACATAAATGCTAACAGGATATACGAGCCATGACGTGAATAATTATGAAATAGAACGAATATTATTTTACATAATTTACCAAATCAAGCATAAAACTACAGTTTCTAATTACAAACTACGACTGATTAATTCAATCAATCAATCAAAACGAATCAAAATTAATGCTGTGAGCGCGCATATCATTCACAGGTCTATTATTCAGCAATCATCAATCGTTGGCACAATTAATGATTCCGTCAGATCCGCTCTTTGTTTCGCTATTTCGTAAATTAATAGTTGCCTGTCTCTTGGTCTATGCGGTACTGCGGCCCGTAGTCAAGTGATGGGACACATCGAGGCGAAGTAATCGAACGGTTGGGAATCGAGTAAGTTTGGGGGAGGCTCATTTGTCGCTGCGGAACGAGAAGTCTCGGGCGACTGTGTTTCAGAATGTTGTTGGTTGTGCTCATTACTGGTAGGAAGTAGGTAAAATGCAGGGTCAAATGGGCAAGAGTACTTTTATTATTTTCATGTTGAATCAACGTGTATTAATTTCTCAGTAGCAACCCAGTCTGGATTTGTGCACGGTTGATGGCAATCGGCTCTATCCCTATTACTTACATGGGACTCAAACATAACTGGCAGAATATGTATTATTCGTACGTACGCCCTTACCTAACACTGGGTGTAACAGGCCATATGCTTATGCAACTACGATCCTCATTGTACAGCTATCTAGCTAGTATTTAACAAAGAGTCATACCGTCAAAATATGTGAAGCTCGATATTGCACTAAATATTCATGTTCAGCCCCGAATTTGAAATCGAATTTTAACCATCACTCGATTAGACTCGATTGCCATTCTTGGTCTCGTCACTGGTTCTCATGACAAATGGCCGGCTACAGGGTGCTCCGTTATAATTCGTTTTTAACCGTCGCACGTCAGCGGCTCGCGTACCTGCCGCAATTTATATACAGGCTGTTTTTATATGAGCAGACTTTTTGAAACCAAATAATTTTAGTTTTTGTAATTAAGTTTACATTTCAATACTAAATGACTATTGTTGGTGTGATGATTAGTATTACTACTCAGTGACTAGGTTGTGGATGTTAGATAAGCTCTATGTAAAATACTAGTATTCAGCTGCATTTGGTGAGACTGGAAGCCGACCCGAACATGGTTCGGGTTAATAACTGAAAATGTGTTATTATTTAGCCCTCTTCCTATCTTAATAAACCTATCCACAATATTTCCATTCCAGTGCATTTATCCGAAAATACATCTTAATCCCTCCAGGGACCGTAGTCACGTAAACTTACTCACGTAGGCTTGCAAGATGCAAGCCGGTCCACTACCCTCAGCCCGGACATCCGCACGCACCCTGTATACAAAGGGCGAGTACAGGGTGTTTGAAGAATGATGGTGGGACACGCGATCGCTTCATTTGCCGGCCCGCATCCCGCGACAGAGCGGGACAAAAAATGTTAAAAGAGAAAGTGAACGCTTTTGCGTATTTTAATTATTAGTTTAGAAATTGCGTGTTATGATGTAAATTGGTAGAAAAACAATGTTGGAAACTAAGTATGATGGAAAAATTAATTTGTTTAGTTTTGTATGTGACCAAGTTTTTATGAATTAAGGTTTGGGGTTATATTTTGGGGAAACTCCACCAATAAGGATATTATTTTTAAGTCACAAAAAAGGTGCATTAGGGCAATGTCTGGTCTGAAAAGAACTGATAGTTGCAAACAGTATTTTATTAAATATAACATCTTAAATCTGCCGTCATTATTTATTTATGAAATAGCTAATTTTGTAAGGACCAATCCACACTTATTTAAGAAACTATCAGACGTCTCCATTCGTAATAGACGAGATAATAATAGATTATGCGTACCGAGATCAACCACGGCTTTGATGCAAAAAAGTACTTTTTGGTTAGCACCAACCATTTATAATAAAATCCCAAAACCTATAAAAGAAATGCCTACTGCTCTGTTTAAAAAACATTTAAAAAAATATCTCATTGCTAAATGCTATTATTCCGTAACGGAATTTTTAAATGAGCGTAATTAATTAAATGGATTTCTTAATTTCTAGGACTTTTTATCAGTTTTCACAATTACGACATTTTTTTCGCAGTTATGTATGAAATTTTGGCATATGTAATGTATTCTCCCTAATTTTTATTTTTATTTAGGATTAAGTTATTCTTCTTTTTATGTTACTGTGTAGAGTCAAATACAAATTTTTTGGTTTTTTTTTTCTCTAGGCCAAAAAAAAAATGTTATTATTGTACGCCATTAATGGCAAAACATGCAGATCTGCCTATTATTTTTAAGACCTTGCACATATTGTTTGATGTATACTCATGTTTTACAATAAATATATTCTATTCTATTCTATTCTATTCTATGAAAGTCTACTGTGAAAATTATGTTCTTACCTTGCTCTTAAAACGTGCAAGGAAAACATCGTGAAGAAACTGAATGTTCTAGAACTAAAAAAATCAAAGACATTTGTGACAACCACCAATCTGCACTGGGCCCTGAAAGTGAATTACTGCCCAATCGCTGTCTGTGTCCCAGCTATGTGGATATTATAGGCTGCTTACGCATCATTGTTTTTCATATTATGAATGGAATGTTAAGTGGTTGTTAGAATAACGTTTATTGCCTTCTTCAATGTTAAGACACGAAAGCTTAACAAAGGTGGAAAACATATTATAATTTACATCGGGTTGATTCCTAGATTAATATTTACTTACCTTAAAAATAACAGAAGTAGCATTCGTAAACAATTAGATGGGACTAGAGGGGCGGATACCCAGTCGTAGACAAAATGGATGCAATCTACAATGCATGGATGGAGTTCAATTTGAAATTTAAAGCGGCATCGGCAGTGGCCTAAGGGTAACGGTTGGGGCAGAGACGGATGCTAGTTCGAGTCCGGATCTGTACATAGGCGTACATATATAGTGTGTGGATATCACAAAGCACTTAGAGGAAATTCAATGAATTTAGTTTCGGGTTTTGATGACCAACATGTAAAAGTCTACTTGTTGAATGGTCTGAATATCGCATGTCACCTGTCGGCTTTATGTCTGAAGGTTTTATGACATTGGCATGTAATTCGTTCCACAACACCAATAACCAGATCCACAGCATGAGCTCATGCGTCATAAGGACACGACTTGGCAAATTATAATTTATTTAAATAAACCTATTAAATATTCCGGCGTTGTCCGCGCGTCCTTAACAAAAGTTGTGTAAAAATAAGATGGCGGAGCAAGATTTATTGCTCATGTTCTTGCCAAGAACGCTGTGTGTCTTGCAACTTCACGTCACTTATGGTTAAAGAAACTGTAATTTATGTGAAGAATATGATTTAATTTTCCCTTACATTTATGTTGGTGCGGGAAGGTGAAATAATATTTTATGGTAAAAACAGCTGTTTTTTCAAGTTATTATTTCTTCTTTTTATATTACAGTACGCGTACTGAGTTTTGAATTTTTGTATTAAAAAGGACACGATTAAGATTTTTTTAGTGAAGTTTTTTTTGGTTTTTAATTTGAACATGCGTAAATAGGTTATCTGGTTATCTGTTAGGTTAGGTTGTCTTATTAGCATAATAAGGATAAGGCCGCCTTGGTACTCATTAAAAATAGCAAGATTTCAATAGAGCTGTGTGACAATTTCGATGAATATAAAGCAGAATCACCTATTTTTCTGTTTGACTTGACTCTCTTGGAACCGGTCTACAAAAACATTTATTTGTAATTTCATTACTCAAAACTCACTGCATACTAATTTCACACACAGTAGTCAAAGAGTACTCTCAATCCTTTTGTCCATCAATCATAACCCAGGAACCTCTCAATACACGGCTCTTAAAAACTTGTCATACCATCACACTGTATAATCTAATGAAAGCCCTGTATAAGGCTCTGGTCCTTTGAGCCACGGGTACCCAGTGTGCCCATCGAGTGTTCCCGATGCTGGGATAATAGTGGACATGGCTCACTAATAGGGTCACGGCTTCTATCGCAGATCAGTCGAGTTGAAAGCGTTTTATGATGTATCTGGGCGTTTTTAAAGGAAGGTACTGATAGAGGGGTAGTGTTTTGTACTTAGATCTGTGGATACCATAGAATATTTTTTTTAAGAACTGACTTAAAGGTCTTTGGTGATTAAAAGTACGTAAGTAGTACACAGTTGTCTTTTTTAGATGTTTGTGGGGATTAAAATTACCACTGCTGTTGTCTTTTTTTGATGCTCAACTCTCTCCAGAATCTACAAAATATCTTGAGCATTAGTGATGTGGATACAAGAAAAAAAACTTGCTTCAACTTGCAATAAATTATGATCTCTGTAACGCTATGTTATACGGGCACTTTTCATTTAATTAAATGTATTATGTTACACAAAATGCTTCCCAAAACATACTTATTAAGTCGTTTCACTTAAAATCCTTACCCACACACTAAACTTATAGCACACTTTATAATTCATCATCATCAACATCATTTCAGCCGAAAGACGTCCACTGCTGGACATAAGCCTTCCCCAAGTGTCGCCACATTGACCGGTCCCGTGGGACCGCATCCAGCGGAGGACTTTATAATTAAGATAACATTATTACCTTACGTAGCAACAACTATACCATAAATACCATCATTATCATTGTATCTTATACTAGCTTATGCCCGCGGCTTCGCCCGCGTGGAGTTCGGGAATTGCCCACGGGATCTTACTTCTGGGATAATAAGTAATCTATTTATGTAAAGCAGATACATGGTTTTTATATAGTTGCTTATAACTTGCAAATATTAGTTCATAGTAATATCAATTAGGTACTTTACATATTGTTATGTGAATATTGATACCTTGGTTTGAGATTGGACACCGGTGACAACAATCAAATGATTAATTAGGAATCTATTTAAAGACATTAAACTTTTACATAACATTTAATATCGATGTCGTGTATCACGAGCCAACCCAAAAATCTGTGGAATAAACCATATTTACAGACGTCTTCCTCAGAAAAATCCTACCTACTTACTTAATAGGTAAATACTCCCGTGCCCCGCACGCCCTGCGCGCCATGCGCCCGTCTACGTGAGCTTCGAAGCCCTATTTGACTCTGTTGGGGGATGATTTTGATTTTTGAAAAAACTGTGATACACGTATCTCATAATTTTAATTGAAAAGTATGTATACAAATTTTCAAGTCAATCGACTCAGAGAATAAAAAGTTTCACAGAAAGTTTCCCATTTCACCCTCTTAGGGGTGGAATTAAAAAAACTGTTTCTTAGCAGATACTTACTCTTCACAAAGAACGCACCCTCCAAATTTTATGTCTCTAGAACCAGCCGATTGGGCTGTGCGTTGATGTATCAGTCAGCCAGTCGACAGTGAATTCTTAAATTGGGGGATGATTTTGGAAAAACTGTGATACATGTATCTCATAATTTTATCTGAAGAGTATGTACACAAATTGTCAAGTCAATCGACTGCGAGAATAAAAAATTTCATAGAAAATTCAACACCCCATTTCACCCTTTTAGGGGTAGAATTTCGAAAAACCCCTTCTTAATGAATATCTACTCTTTACAAAGAATACACGCTCCAAATTTCATGACTCTAGAACCAGCGGATTGGGCTGTGCGTTGATATATCAGTCAGCCAATCAAGACATTAAATTTTTAAATTGGGGGATGTTTTTGGAAAAACTGTGATACTCGTATCTCATAATTTTATCTGAAAAGTATGTACACTAATTTTCAAGTCAATCGACTGCGAGAATAAAAAGTTTCATAGAAAATTCAACACCCCATTTCACCCTCTTAGAGGTGGAATTTCCAAAAAACCTTTCTTAATGAATACCTACTCTTTACAAAGAATACACGCTCCAAATTTCATGTCTCTAGAACCAGCGGATTGGGCTTTGCGTTGATATATCAGTCAGCCAATCACGACATTGAATTTTTAAATTGGGGGATGATTTTGGAAAAACTGTGATACACGTATCTCATAATTTTATCTGAATAGTATGTACACAAATTGTCAAGTCAATCGACTGCGAGAATAAAAAGTTTCATAGAAAATTCAACACCCAATTTCACCCTCTTAGGGGTGGAATTTCGAAAAATCCTTTCTTAGTGGATACCTACCCTTCACAAAGAAAACACCCACCAAATTTCATGTCTCTAGGACCAGCGGTTTGGGGTGTGCATTGATATATCAGTCAGCCAATCAAGACATTAAATTTTTAAATTGGGGGATGATTTTGGAAAAACTGTGATACACGTATCTCATAATTTTATCTGAAAAGTATGTACACTAATTTTCAAGTCAATCGACTGCGAGAATAAAAAGTTTCATAGAAAATTCAACACCCCATTTCACCCTCTTAGGGGTGGAATTTCGAAAAACCCCTTCTTAATGAATATCTACTCTTTACAAAGAATACACGCTCCAAATTTCATGACTCTAGAACCAGCGGATTGGGCTGTGCGTTGATATATCAGTCAGCCAATCAAGACATTGAATTTTTAAATAGGGGGATGATTTTGGAAAAACTGTGATACACGTATCTCATAATTTTATCTGAAGAGTATGCACACAAATTGTCAAGTCAATCGACTGCGAGAATAAAAAGTTTCATAGAAAATTCAACACCCCATTTCACCCTCTTAGGGGTGGAATTTCGAAAAACCCTTTCTTAGTGGATACCTACCCTTCACAAAGAATACACCCTCCAAATTTCATGTCTCTAGGACCAGCGGTTTGGGCTGTGCGTTGATATATCAGTCAGTCAGTCAGGACTTTGAATTTTATATATATAGATTGGTATCTTAACATACAGTATTTCAACTAGGAACAAATCATCGAAATCAGCTCACACACATGCAAGGCACATAGACGTGTTCTAAGCAAGCTTTAAGTAACCGGTTACTCGTGAGTCAGTCGGTAGCATCGAGATAATTGGTTACCCAATTGTTTTGTGTAGTGAAATATACTAAAAAGTTAAATTGACAACCCTAACACTCTCGTATCTATACTAATATTATAAAGAGATAAAGTTTGTATGTTTCGAAAAGTCTTTGACTAATTGGAAGCTACATTACTCCTAAACTTATACTGTCACTTACGGGATATCTTCCGTGTTTGTTCATTATATTGAACTCCCGATATTTTGACGCTGCTGCAAACGCCATGATCGCGGGTTGAATAATGATCAATCACGGAAGATATCCCGAAAGTGACAGTATAAGTTTAGTTGTAGACCGTGAAAGCTTAAAACAGTGTTTACTTTACTCTTGATCGTCATAGGTATTTATAACGTCCGCGTTGGATTATTTCCCATCATAATGCGAGCGAAAGCGCGGGCCAAAGCTAGTGTTTGAATAAAAAGGGCCTTGTTGGTTTACTGGTAATCTTTACACAGTGTCACTACTTCTAAACATGACGTCACTCACATACACAGCCTCCCTTCTCAAAAACCGCCGATTCACTCTCTTCAGAAGGACCCGTAGGACACGCGAGTTGAACGCTTCACCGATCAAAAGAATCTTCTCATCGAGTTATTTGGTCCTTCGCGTTATCTGGTCCTTTTAAATCCTTCGGTCAACTTTATACGTTCAATGATTTGTGGTATTATTGCGTGTGGGGTCGGTATTTTAAAGGAGGTCATGAAAGTGTATGGGGTGTAGTGGAAGAATATAATAAGGGTGGTTTTGTTAAGGCATGTTTTATGAAGCCGTCATAGTGTGTTTGAGTGTCTTAAATGGCTGTTGTCCATAAGTTGTGTCATAGTTAAACGATTACTTCTTGTGTTGAGCTTAGGAATGAAAACATTCATAAAAGTCTTTTTTTTAAATTATTTTTCTAACCTATCCAATGTTGTCCTTGGCCTGATATAGAATGCCTAATCTACAAAGTATATAAATTCTTCTCTTTGATATTTGTAATAACTTCTTATTTTGCACTAAATAGCCGTTTTGTTAAGCTTTGACCATACAAGCGTAGCGTATAAGTTACTTTAGTAAGATAAACCTATCACCAATCAACAATTTCACAACGTCACATGCCCCATGCAAAACATGATTGCATGAACTGACCCCGGTAATTGAAACTCCTACCTTTCAGAGATACGAAGCGTGACTCCAGTGTTCCCCTCTGTCGCATGATCCTTCATTGTACCAGCGAGTTAATACCTTAGCACCTTACCGCTCTAGCCCACTATTGCCCACAATAGCCGGCTACCTCACAATCATTGGACTAACAAGTGCACGCATACCCCTAAGTGAAATTAAAGCGGTCGGCGTAGCTCCGTAGGCCGGCGTAGTGACGTAGCTCGTAGCCAGCGGCTACGGTGCTACGAGGTTTCATGCATGGTAGTGGTGTTTATTGCATCAGTAGTTTGAATTTGAATAATTTGATGCGTGGATTGGTCCTTGTGGTCACATAATGGTCGTTTGCAATTTTGTGGGTACGATAAAAAGTTAAAAAACTGATGTTTTTGTCTGGAAATGAACAGAAATATTATTTTCGGTCTTAACTAAGTTGAATATTCGAAGAAAATTAAGATTTCTAAGGCCCCATTCAGAGACTTAAATGATGTTTCACAGTAGCCTTTATTTTGTAGAAATTATTTGTTAAGGTAAAAGAAAGTTTCAAAGATTAATTACAAAACTACTAATAGATTACGGAAGTTCATTAGCCAACTAATTCACAATAGACCTTAACATCACGTCACGTCTTTAGTCACCCAATCTAAACTTGTCCTTCCATACGAAACCAACATTATCCGCTCGAAGGACCGAACAAAACCCATCGATATGTACCAACACGAAGTACCAACTAGTTCGTATTACAAAACTTTTTACGATTTCACTTCAACTTTCTGGCCCATATGGTACCCCCATAAAAGTAACGGGTGTTTTACATAATTTACTGTAAACCCTTGCATACTGGCCGGCACGTAGATTACTAGGTTACTGGCAGTTTGGTTTAATAAAACTATTATTTGCTATAGTTTATTAGTGCTGTTCTCTATGTAAAGTTTGATGGTTGAATGTTATCGGCATGGTTAAAAATGATACTTTGTTGATTAAAGCTTGGCCATGAGTTCAAGTAATACGCATGTTGCGACATTACTTGCAGAGAAAATACATGAAAGAAGTGCTTTGAAGCATGCCACGATTCACCAAGATGCGACTTGCGACGCCTCGTCATTCATACGAAGAAAACAAGCGAAACTCGTGCGTGTCGCTTGTTGTGCAGGTCGCGTCGTCTCAGGTCGCGGATGCGGCGCAAATGGAATTAATCGAGTCGTTAGTTGTTTGGTTGTTGTTTTAAAGATCGTGGTTGCAATTTTGAGGCTGAGTAGTAATTTTGGTGAAGTTTTATTATTTGAAATTTTCAGACGTTTGGGCTGGTTTATGTGACGGCTAAGCTTCGAGTTTACAAGCTTTAATTCCTTCGCGGATATTAATTCTTTTTTTATACCTAAATAAATAGTTTCAGATAATTTTGTAAGTATCTGTTAATCTATTGTATATTTTTATCGTAATAAATATTTCTTATAATAGTACCAAGATCAGGCTGACAGTCAAACTTAATACTTTTTATTCGATTTTGTTTAGCCGCCAGTAAATAAATAAACATTTGAATTGGTATTTTCCTGGTATATAATTCCGAGATGAGATACTAATTATAAAGGACGTTAAACATGTAGTTCTCGGTTATAAATAGATCGTATTTCTGTTTGTTACTGCAGAACACGATATATACATTGGTGAATTTGAACCTACGTACATAAGCGATAGATAGGAAAAAGAGAGAATTGGATTGGTAAAAGCATATTAAATGACCATTAATAAAAACCTCAAGACCCATACTTGACATTTTCGGTCCAATAGACCGGTTGAAAAAACTTCGCGTTAAGGAAGATAACGAGAACTTGTGTGTAATGAACCGAATAGAGCGAGAGCGTCATCTGTCACCTCGAGCACGAACTATTGACGCGTCATTAACACATCACTAATGACACTCGATTATCCGTCTTCATTTACCCCAAAAAAATCAAGCGTGAAGATATCTTCTTTTACCCTATCTTGCAATGAATGGGTTCATTATGAGCCATCCGGGAGTGCAGGAAAAAATAGAGTGCGTCAACCGGTTATCATCCCGCGCGAATTGTAAAAGTCAACACAGGAAAATGGGTGTTTTACCCCTGTTTTTCCTCCTTTAAGTGGTTCACCCTAGTAATATAAGGAAAAAAACCTCATAAATACAGGGTTACTGTTAAAAGATTAAAAATGATCACACTATGGCAATGACCGTAGCATTGCAATTGACCGCATCGCACCACGTGCGAAACGGAACTTCCTATCCCTATCTCTACCCTACATACACAATTTCCCGCTTCCTAGTTATCTGCGTCCTTGTTTGTCGCGGAAAACTGTAAGGGCTGATTCCGATGCTTCAGTTTACGTCGCGTTGTTGCGACGAGCAGACGTGTAGGGGGAGGCGATCTCGTCCTTTCGTGTTTCTCTCGCGAAGTATTTGCATAGTAAAGTGCATAAGTTTGTAAACTGTGGAGATATTTGAAACTTGTCATTTTTATTTGATTGAATAATTATTTTAGTTGCTAAGACTGTGTGGTGGTGTCGTTTATGGATGTAGAATGATTTATTATTATTGTGTTATTGTATTAAGTGATGTGAAGTGACTCAGTTTGAACATAAGGCTATTGTTTTTAGTAAGTATTCAAATGTAGTTTGTTGGTTTTTTTTGCTAATACTTCACACAATATTTTTGTTATCTTTAAAAAAAATGTTGTATTTATTTTTTATTAACTCGGAATATTTATGTACATTAACAAGTAGTTTACTCGATCATTAGACTTTAATGCTCTTATGTTAAGTTTATTTTATTGTAGTTACCAATAAATTGTTAGAATTATGATAACACATTGACCAATATTAGAGTATATTGAGATATATGAGGGGTTTAGTTTTTTTTTAAATCCTTTCATGAAAATTTATTTATTTATTCAGGTCCATTCCATTTCAAGAAAAGCTTTTAGGCGTGAAAACTATAATTTCCATTGGTAATATTTTACTGTGAATAAATTTGTGATGACCTATTGTGTCTTTGACCGTGAACTGGAACAAGAGGGTTAGGTGCTCATGTTATTCAAACATATTCTTTGGTCTTTGTAGTCGTATTTCCTATATCATTAAATTATTTGGTCCTTGGGTATTTCTTTGAACTCCAGTGTTGCTAGTTTGCCATAATTTACGTCATGAGTTCAACATTCTCAATCTTCAAGATATAGGGTAAAGTTCACTTGTCTGCTTATCCTAAAAAAGAAATCACTAGAATAAAAGATTTCTCTTGTGATTGAATATTAGAATTTACTTTTCAACAGTGGAAATTATCTTGTATGTTATTACCATTGTTCGTATTAAAGTTATTTTTGGATTTTCTTATTCATATTTTTTTAGGAATATATTTGAAACTTCGAGGGTAAGAAAATACCTGTTATTATAAGAAAGTAGACTACACAGTATTAGTAATTGGAAATTCTGTATGAATTGTTTATACATAAAAAAAACTTCTGGATTTTCTTGTTCAGATTTTTTGTAGGAACATACTAGAGACATACTAGGGTGAAAAATATCTGTTATTATACTACAATAAAAGTAACTGGAAGTTCTGAATGAATTGTATAGTTTCTTGTTTGGAAATAAAAAACATCTACTTAAAGAAATGTCTTCTACTAAAATATCCTACATAGTTTATAGTACGTTCTTGGAACTTTTTATAAGATATTCTAGACTTCTTTTTGACCAACCTAATACTGATAGGTAGGGCTGATGTCGGCTTAGCTTAAAATACTGGGGCAAGTGATGTCATTGTGTGCTACTGGTTCACAGAGTTTCTCGCACAATTCTTCACGGTATTAGGCAATACGTGGTTGGCATAGTGATGGTGTCCTTGACATTAGATAACTTTGGTCTTTGTCGGGTCCAGATGACATGTGATATGGTTACGACTGTATTTCTTGGAGAGATGAGCAAAGATGATTGTCTGGTCGCTGATAAAGTATTTAGAAATACCAAGTGGGCTGTATTGGTGTTATAAAGTCTTATTTTTCTCTTATTCTTCTTATTCTTTATTGCACACAAAACAACAAAAAAAATACACATACAAATTGCAATAATATAGCTTATGTACAATGGCAAGCTTAACCCAGAATTGGGTTTTCTTACAGCAAACCAAATTTTGATTGCGAAATTTGCATAAGAGGATATACCTATGTGCATTAACAGAACATCTTATTACTTAAATTAATAAATTGTCCTGCCTAGTTAATAAATTGTTATCCTTAGTCATAAACGGAAATAAATAATCTTATACGGTCAGGTGCATAGTACGCGCAACCATTGTGCGTGTATGACGAGATGGCTAAAAGAGGATGTAAGGATCGCAGCAGGTGGCGTCTGTGGTTTCTGCCGCTGAAATGGGATTACCCATTTAAAAAAAAGCGTGAGTTTATGATGTACAAACTTCCGATTTACTATAATTTTTTGATGCATTTAGTATTATCAGAGAAGAGAATACTGCTACTCATTATATATGGGCTGCCTTTTTATTAATACCTATAATTAGATCATCGTCATCATCGTCAGCCTTTTTACAAATAAGTTGGCTGCCTCTTTATCCGGATAAAACTGATTACCAGAATTTTACATGAAACAACAGCATAATTATGTGATTTCAACAAGTTAGGTGCTACAATATTCCGTATCGAAAACCACTGCTAGACATTGTGTGGTAGCGTTTTCTTCACAGGTATCCACACACAACAATTTAGTTTTTATGCCCACAATTCTCAGGGGCCCTAGATATACGCCAGAAGCCTAGACAGTACCTATCTAATACATAAATAAACATTAGTTATCGTAGAAGCGTATACTTTTAACAATTTATTATTAATGCCTAAGTTCCGCAGACATTTTCCTTGGCGCGGCGATGGTGATAAATTTCGTTCAGAAATTTATGAATAGCGTACATAGTTCTAGATGAAACTTAGGTTTCAGTAACGAAATTGTTGTTTTAATTGAATTATTTATGGAGATAAATTGTTTGTATTTCATTCTTTGGAGTTTTGCCAGTTATGGAGAAAGTATTTTGAAAAGGAATTTTATCTTAGAACTGAATTCATTTGTTTTATTTTACTGGATTACGGTTTCAACAATTATCAAATCGTTTACCAAACTCATTGGTTATGTCAACAATCTCGAACAGCGGTTTACTATAGCAGCTGTTTGATATTGCCGAATGAAACACAAACTAAATTAATATACCCTAACATAATAGTAATTAGTAAGCCTGTACATAATGTTCCTACTGCATGATTGCCTAGTGGTGTGACTGTCGGACTGCCAAGTCATAGACCTCGAGTTCGAACCCAAGACACGCACCTCTGATTTTTCGGATTCAATGCGTATTGTACACTGTCTTATCACTTGCTCCGATGAAAGAAAACATCGTGAGGAAACCAAAACTACATGCCTGAGAGGTATTTCTTGACGGCATGCAAAGTCAGAAGCCCTTGGGTGGCATAAAACTCTGACACCAGGTTAGGCATTAACCACACGAAAAAAAGAAAAAGAAGAAGACTGTATGGGCAGACACATACTCTCCGAGAAGCAGTGGGTCGTAATTCACTACGCAGGACCAAGGCAGGTTGCATGTTTTACTTCACAGAAACTGAAATAATTTACACAAATTAAAATGCCTGTCTGGTATCGAACCTAAGACTTACAACCAGTAAGTCGCGAACGTTTTCACTGAGCCACCACCGCTCCACTGAGATGAATGTGTGTAGGTCATCTAGTTAATCCTAAATGATACCATACCACGTCAGACACCATACCGAACAACATTCAACCATCGCACTAACACCAAACGCCTTGTGAGCTACCTATGTTAAGTTTAGCTTCAATATCGTTTCACACCATCCCGCTGTAGTGATCCCTGGAGGGATTGCCACAGTTATAGTGTTGCTGGTTGAGCTCGTAACCCACGACTTCCTTTTAACGATTGACATGTCATTGACATTGACATTGTCACAAATCCCTATGGTCACATTTATACGTGATTTGTAGCTTTACAACTTTAACTTGGCTCTATCTTTTTACATTCACTTTAAAAAAATATATATTATTAATAAATAAATAAATAATTAATTGTTTATTTGTGGGTGCTTCTATGCACCTCTGTGCAACCCTTCGGGGCCTATAGGTATTATGGTATTTTATATGTTTTATGGAAATAAGTACCTAATTTGTAAGACGTCAAGCTAGACGCTAGACGGAAAAAATTCATACGAAAAGTTGTAACCACAGTTTTTGCTATAGTAAGCTATTGTAAGCCGTGCGGCGTGCGCATGTTTAAGGATATAATAACTGGATCTAAAAATCAAGAACAAGAAGCTTCTTTTAGATTACAACTACACAAAAAATCTGTCATCGATATTTTTTTTTTTTTGTTATTTTATAATAATATTTTTTTATTATTAACAAATATAATGTAATATAAAATTAATCAGTAGGCTCAATTTTAGTAATAATTGGCTTGTGGTAACTGAAGTAGGAAACATATGTTTGGGATTCTATTTTATTTAAATGTCTTGAAAAAACTGCATCAATGGTAGTATTATATTTTGTTGTTGATTCTGCTGGATTATTGTTTATTCTTAAATCAAATTCTTTTTTTTTTTTTAATTTTATTACGATTCCTTCACTAATTAATCGAAAGGAACTTCGTTCCATCCGGGTGTCCCTTGACACCTCTCAAGTTTTTTTTAATAAACTTTTAACAAAATAACATCAAAAGCTGGATCACTTTCCGTTTACGTGGCCTGGTATAATTAGACAACCGGGTTGCAAGAGTAAATACTAGCATCCTTTGTGTGATCAAAAACTTAGATCATCAAACACAATATCTATAGAGTTCTATCACAACATGGTAATTCCTTCAGCCTATAATTGATACAAGTTTTTAAACTTTCATGGTCACTAACATTACACTAGAAACGGGATATCCGTGATCATGGCGCTTGCACCAGCGCCGAAGTATCGGAAACTCAAAACTAACAGTAAACATGGTAAATATCCCATTTCTAGTGTTAATGATAATATACAGTATACACCGTCACTTTTTACTCGTCTTACAACGGCAGCCCTCTTCATGTGACTACTAAGCATTAATAAAAAAAAGGTATTTATGAGATTTTAATAATTTAAAAATAAAAATATTATGACGCATGACGTAGTTAAAACACCCTGTTGTGAGCGATGATCTACTGGAGCAGGTATATTCTCCCGTTTGACACGTAAACATCATTAACAGGATGTTTCATAATTTTTTCTAATGTTTATTTATTTTTCTTTGTAAGACGACTAAAAAGTCACAGTGTGTGTACAGTCAGCAAAAGTCCGTTGTTTCCTTAATCATGTCTATACTGAGGTGGACTAGGCAAACCATTATGAAGTCAGCCATGATGACTTGCCCTACATCAGTAAAGGCAATGATTTAATTCAAATTCCGCAGCAACCCTCAGAGAAACAGCACGCGGCTCGTAACATAAGCTCGATGAATACAAAGCAGCTTGCCGAGGAGTCGTCGGTACTTCGGTAGTATCCGTTATTCGATACAGAAGCCGTACCAGGCAGACTGTACTGTTTCCCAGCGACTGCCAACTTCGCCCCTCTAGTAATTATAATAATTTGTATGCACTTATCTGCATGTCACCTTTTTAAAGTATGTATTGGTATTTTTTGGCAAGGGGGTGTGCTTGTGGGGGGGGGGGGCGTGTTGGCAATGTCGTATCGTGTTATGACGTCATTATTTTGGCGCCAATACGCGTGTTATTGGCAGCTTGTAATGATGTCTTACTTAGGCTGTGTACAGACTGGGAGAGGAAATAACTTAATACCACACCTGTCTTTCACGAAGGTTAAAGAAAAAAACCTTTAGTACAGCCATATTTCGCCAGTAATGTTGAGTCCCTGAGATCTTTTGCCGATCCGGGTACTGAAACTAGAACCTCATGCACAGCATGAGGCAATATTGTTAGGTGTAAGAAAAAGATTCTGTCCCACGCTTAATGTAGCTTCCACTCGCAACAGTTTTATTACCAAAGTTGTCAAAATGCTCCAAAAAATAGATAAGAAACAAGACAAAAAAATACATCTGTCTGTTATATAAAGGGTGTAAAAAGACCCTTAACGAAGCCGAAAGGCACTTGTTCTCCCCGTCATTGCAATCATTTTTTTGTTCTGAACCATACCTGGGAACCTTCTAGTTACGGAGATATTGAAGGTCAAAGTTCCTTGCAGTTAAGTTTTTTTCACAAGTTTTTTTTTAAATATCACTTTTAAAGGTTTTAACTTTACTTTAATTAATTCCATGACCCGTTTACTATTCAAAGCATCCATCAGCACTAAGTTTTGAGTGCGTTACATTGAGTTTTACCGTAAAACGTGATTTTTCTCCCCAAAAAAAAAAGTCGTTTCCCAGCAATAATTTTTGCGTAGAGTTACTTAGTTTGATGAACACAATGCTTGGTTGACGGCTTCGTGAAGGGTCTGTTTACACCTTGTATGTTCGACATATTTATTATAGTGCACATACACTGCCTATAATATTATTGATCTTGCTTTATTTTGCTCAAATAAAGTAAAATATAATTGGTACAAGTTTCTACGAATTTATCCTGAAGGCGTACTTTTTTATTACAAAACGAAATAACTAAACTCGGTCAAAAAGCTCGCTAAAGACATCCACACTAATACACCCGAGAAATAAAGTTCTCTATAAGCAACTTATAAAACTTCCGTATCTTACTGATCTGTCGATTATTTAATACTTAACTTTGGTCAGCAACTTTTGTCCGACTATTTATATCGATAAAGAATTCTGTATTAATATTGTCAAGGTATTAATTTTTCTCCAGTATTTAATGATTGCTTTAATTGTCTGTGTGCAAAGAAAGACTTCTGTCTCCAGCTGTAAAAAAACCAATCAGCACTTATTTTAAACCCTTCACAGCTTCATCATATTTTTATCAGCCTTATTGCAATCTTTTGGAGCATTGTCATTATCAATACTAACACCACCATCTAGATTTTTCAATACATTGATAACACTGTTGACTAACAGCGTGGTTTGTGAAATCAATTGTCAATTTTGGCTAAGCGATTGGCTGCTGCGCTGCGTGTCGTGGGTTCGATTACTGCACGGAGCAAATATTTGGATGGCCTACAGTAGTTTTTCCAGGTCTAGCCCGTTTTGTTTGTGACTTGACGTAAGGCAACAATTTTTCAAAACGAAAAAAATTTTTACCGCCTAATAATTCTCGTAGCTCTTTCCTTGACATAATACGTATGATAATTATGACATATTGACGTATCCAAAACACGTTAACAAACTACTAATGATCCAAAACAATGAACTCCGCTACAAACAGTATCAAACAACATTCAAAACCTCAAAAGAAGCCCCACAAGTGATTGTAAAGTCATGTTTACACCGAACTTATTGACTTGTATTAATAAAACAATAAAGCTTATTAGCTACTACCCTACGACTAGAGGGGTGCATCACACGCACGTCTTCCACTCGATTACTTATATCGATTAACTGCACGCATTACGAGTATCGATTCTTTTTGGGTTAGCGTGACGTGTGGTTTCAAGATACGTCCCTAGTAATTTTTGTGGACTCCGTGTGAGGGTGATTTAGGCATGTCCATTAGCACTTAAACATTTAATGCCAGTTATTTAGGTCAGGCATCACATCTAGCAGTTCAACAGTAACATTGATTTTTAAATATAACTTTCGTTATTAAATGTTGAATAAGGACACTTCAAAATTGAAAATATTCCATCACCATGCTGGGTAGACTAATTGGTGATTTCAAGTTTGTGGTTTATTGAGTGCATTAGCAGACACCGCGGCCCATCGCTGGGCAGTGGTGGTTGCTTGTCTGCAACAACTCATCCAAAAGGTAGTTTAGTCACTGAAATAAATTGTTAAGTAAATTCACCACCAACTTGAAAAGCCCCTATATTCAACCCCCAGTTGTCATTTTACAGTTATATTAAATATCATGGACGCGGGAAACTAAAATAAGGCATCAAATTGCTTAACAACCAATTTCCCTGAATTTACTAAGAACTATTCACATTGAGACTCATTATAGGGCGAGTCCTTTTACCCAAACCAGGAATATAAATAAGATAAAGAAGACACCACCCTCAGCACTAACACAGGGGTGCAACCACACGTACGGCGACGCTGCGTCGTCTTCCACTCGATTGCTTCGAACGAGTAGGTATCGATTATCTGCACGCTTTCAACATATCGATTATATTTAGAACACGGTGAAGGATGGCGTGAAATGTGGTCACGGGAACATGTGTGGGGATGTTCGGTATTTTGGTAGTTGGTAATATAATACGGAATTTGATGAAAACACACACGTCATAATAATTAATTATAACGTCTCAACAGCTAATTTAAATAAAAACGTCGCTTCTTTTAAACAAAAAGTGGCGAGAATCTGGAATCAAACTTGAAACACAAACTCAGCGCCTGAATTATTAAAAAATAACTTGTAAAAAACCGTATACAAAAGAAAACGAAATTAGAAAAAATAGTTATTGAAAGACGTCAAAAAGTCCACAATATTAAAAACACGTAACCCAAATGCCCAATGAACCTCCAAAATTGAATTTTTGTTAGGCAATACACTTAGTTGTCGTGTGGTGCTGGTGAAAACGGTCATTGATGTCTTAAAATAATTGTAATAACCACAATACTCACCCAAGTGACTTGCCTGCACTTAAATGCCCTAAGGTTAAACATCTATCAATAATGTTCATTGTACAGTGATGGATAGTTTTCTGTTACATTGTCTTGTATTTAGGGTAAGTACTAATAATTAATTGCTTGTCAGTCATTGTGGGCAGCGCTTAATAATTGAGTGAACAATCTAGAGCTGTGGTACAACGGAGTGTTTTGAGTAAGGAACGGATTTTAGTTCTAAAGGACCACAAATTTTGTGTCTTAGATTAATTTGGTCCATATTTTTATCTTTAAGGTAAAATCTGCAAGTGTTTAACATAACATCACGCAGGTAGTCTCCGAAAGGTTAGGCAGAGGTGTACCTAGTAGTACAGCCACATTTCGCCAGTTATGTTTAAGTACCATGATATAGGCATCGACCCTGTTGCCATCAACCGGGAACAAATTCAGACTCTATGACTGCTACTGAGAAATTCTTGATGGATAAACCCAATAACACTTTGCCCGACCTGGGAATTGAACCCGACTTCAGGACCTCATGCTCAGTGGTCATGCTTTCGATTTTAAGACAAACGAGGCAGTCAGTGGGTACTAGAGTCGTTTAACATTACGAGTCTATTAATTCCAAAATCAATTTAAAATAGTGATTGACAACTAAATTAATTAATCTGTGTCAATATTGATTTTAGTAGTCAAGGAGCCAAACCACATTTACCAAAATCATAATCATACACAACCTGTATAATCCCATCACACACATACGTGGGTCCAAGGAGTACATCAATAAGATAGGGGTAGGAATGTGCACCCATCATTCCTTAGAAACCTCTCCGAATATTTCGCCCTGAGATATTAATATTATCGATTAGGATAACTCCATCGGCAGGATTAGGTTTTTGTCTCTTTCCCACACCCTGGAATACCTTATAAACGCATTTGTGAATGGATAGATTGACTTACTGGAGATGTGTGTTATTTGAGAATGTTGGGCTCCTGTACTATGTTTATAGTCAGTGTGTTTGGTTTAGAAACTTATAAGTAATCATATTTATTACCTATAGAGTTTTTCTGACCAATGCACAATGCCTTAAAAAGTTAAATTTGAAGTTAAATCTTCCATATAAAAAGCGATAATTGCAAGAAAATTCACTGTTTACTAAATTAAACTAGAAACGATTTACTCATAATGTTACTAGAAATTCAAAGTAAAACATTAACATCAGCACAATTTTACTTTCCATTCTCATTTCTCTCTCAAAAAGTCAAACAAAAGCATAAAAATATTCCGACAAAAAGTGCGCTCCGACATCATATCATAACAGTTCTTCGCAATGCATATAATTGTAAGCGAGCCATAAATAAAACATTTCTGAAACACCTAATTAAGCGGCGCATAAATTGGCCGGTTCAACATGAAAAATGACGGTCTTCCAAAGGGTTGCCAGCCCCGTCTGTAGTGTTGCCAAGAATTATTTGGAAGCTTTTTGGGACTGGCGTTTTAACTAATCTTTGGTAGTTCAGTTAGCCATCTTTTTTCGAAGGGATTTCGGGTGTGAAATGTGAAGTGATGTGTAAAAATGCCAAAACTGTTTATTCGACTATTTTTTTAAATATTACTATATTTTTTATTGTTAGCCTATAATGTTTTTTTTTTATTGTTAGCCTGGTCTTAGGCAAAAGCCTTCCCCCATTCCTTCCTCTTCTCAAGCACACCATCGAGAGAATACTTTATGTATTTATCAGAAGAAAAATCTGTGCTGTAAATTTTAGAGTATTTCTGATAAGAGATTTATGTGGTAAGGTCGCAAGATGGAAACTAGATAATAGTGTCTAGAATCCCGACAATGTACTAATGATAATTGTACTAATTGCAACATAAACACGTTTTAAACTTCGATTTTGTATCAAAATAGATAAAAATCATGTAAATTGTAAAAACCGAAGAGAATATGGTAACACTACACACAGGGCTGCCATCACAAAAAACACAAAGCATCCTCGTCACACGCTCGTTGTGATTTGGTGAAATTAGCGCGTTAGCATTTGTCTCTGGTTTTGTTTGTTTTTCAACAAATGGCGCCTTGTTAGACTCATGCTCTTTTACGGTTTAACTTTCATACCAACTGGGCAATTATTTTTGCAGCGACGTGACTTCTTTTTCACTTTATGTTGGCACTTCACGTGGCGTATTTGTCAAAATTTTCGCGATATTGGATCAGAAAAAAATGTTTTTTATGCCTATTGCGATACAGTTCACTTTGTTTTAGTGATAGAAGGCGAATATTTGCCCCGATCTGCCAAGTGTAGTGCCACCATTAGTTGTACAATCGCGATACTTGTCTGAAAAGTTTTTTTCTGTTGCGTGAATGCGATGAATGAAGTATACTGATGGAATGAGCGAGCCCAGAAGGCGCCTGTTTACTTTTGCTTTCAAGGCTGAAGTTGGTTTGATGATTGCATCAGTTACAGCAACGTTTCTTGAAACTAACAGAAAGTGACAAAAATATGGACACACAAAGTTATTCAAAAATATCAAGGTCAGAAATTCATATTTATACAAAAACCCTTCTGCATACCGCAAACTGTATTCAATAAAACCTGAATCAAATAAATAATAGAGTCAGAATGCCACGGTATCCTAAAATATCGCTCCGGTAAAATGATAGAGGTGGCATCCGGCACGCGCCCATCTCCGGTTTACCCGACGTGGCGGAGAGAGGGTTATGTGTGAATAGATTGTACGCTGATAGTAGCGGAGGGTTAAAGCTAGGTGACGGTTATTGTGGGCGAGTGGTCGCGGGGAATAAGCAAGTGATCGTATTTGAGTAGTCACATCTTTCAGATTTTCAAGAATTTTTCTGTTACGGATATTGGTCGGTTACATTAAGTTCAGATCGTTTAGTGGAATAAGATAAAGTGATTTTCTATTAGCGTTAAAGATGATGTGAAGCTGATGGCTGATGAGGAAAATCATGTGATGAAAAGCTTAAGGCCATTCTTTTGAGAGTTGCTGTAGGAATATGAAATACTTTGAAAGCGACTTGCCACTTATCATCTTAGTACATTAACGTGTAACAGTGTTTGTAGAACCCAAAACTTCATCTGGCTAGCTTTCTCCCAACTATGATGGGGTCGGCTTCCAGTCTAACCGCAAGCAGCTGAATACCAGTATTTTACACAGAGCGACTACCTATCTGACCTCCACAACCCAGTTAGTACTGGATAATACAAACCCTTTGGTAAGACTGGTTGTCAGACTTTCGGGTCACTGACTTCCTGTAACGACTGTCAAAGATCTAAAAATGACAGCCGGGACCAACAGATTAACGTGTTTTTCGAAACTCGGTAAGTAATGGGTGGTCATACATCCATGTTCTAACCTAGGCAAGCGTGGCTTCACCAAAAGATCGACCTGAGTGGCTGTTATTATCTAGCCACTAGCTCCTCTACGTAGTTACAGAAATAAATGTTTTCATTTAGTATGCAAGTACAAAAGTTCTGACTGCCCTTGATGGCGACGGCAGTATCCAACATGACAAATAATAAAATACTGCGATTACAAAGCCGCTTGTCTTGCGTATTTTCGCTGAGCAAAACTGCCTATCAGTATCAAGTAGTTTACCAGGAACCAGGAGCTTACACAAACGACGATTGCTTTCAAAGCGTTTCATATTTTCCATGAGAGTATAACTTTACCGAGCAGCCTTCAGCAACGAGCTTCTGTTTGCGAATACAACAACAATCTGCAATCACCAATCAGTGATGCGCATTGTAAGTCATTACAGCAATTTTCTCGTGACCCGTTTACTGCGAAACCCATGTTCTGCACTGACCGTTTACATAGAGAGCTTTTTGCCGATTTCATGAAACATTGACTTATCTCTGTATCCTTTTTAAATCCGGAAACATACCATATGGGCCATAACCCTCACAAACCCCATCATATTGCTACATATATCCCATATTGTGCGAACAAAAACCCCATAGTCCACAGTACGAAGGGTCACTTGTAATAGTTTCCGGTCCGGCGCACGACCCTATTGCGTCACTTCCGGTCGGACAACGACCTCCCAGATGACGGTAATCCATTGCCTAACAGTTAATTGAAAGTATTTCCCAATCAATTGGTTCATTAATTGAATCAAAGATCGGCGTGAGATCAATTAATTGATAACATATTTCTTTTGGTTTTCTGGTTCGTTGACGTGAAATATGGTTATGGGTTCTGATTCCGAGAGTTATGGTAAAGTTAATGGGGCCAGCACTGATTATTTTCCTTGTGTTTAACTATTTACTTGCTGGTAACGACCAAAGATTCATACGATTGGTTTCACACCATTTACTGAAACTAAGCACAAAAAATTAAGCTTATAATAACCAGCTCCGGAAAACTAAGCTCATATTTGTCTACAAGCAAATATAAGACTGATATACGGGAATATTTACTTGCATCCGGTAAGATTGCAAGCCGATAACAAGATAGTTGGGTACAGGCTCGTCAAATTACGAAAAGGCAATTGAATTCACGACCACTGCGGTAACCTTCACCATCAAATATGTTAAGTGTCATAATTAGTTTATACACTCTAAGGAAGAAGTACACGTCTCTGCCTACCCTTCGGGAAATACCACCGTCAACGAGTATCTACCACACTCACTAAAATAACATCCAACAATAGAATATAGGTGAAAACTATATTTTTCCGTTTATTTAGTCCAGTTCCCGTATTCCAGGCGCGCTGAAACATTTCGGCGGTTAACTGAAAACTAACAGACGGCAATTAAACAAATAGGACAACGCTTCGTTAGAATATACAATAGTTTTGTGAACGTTCACTAAACTGTTGGATAGTGTATTTTGGATAGGGAGATGTATAATATGTATATTGCACTGGTTTACGATGAAGTGTGAATTTCGTCTATAGGAACTTGATTGATGCTCTTATTTATGCTCATTGCTCTTTGTAAAGATACCTCACTCTGCTCCTTGCTTGATTTGTAGAAAATAACAATAACTGATTCTGATATCCACATTACAGAATATACTGTTGGAATTAATACTGTCTTTCTTAGAACTCATTTAGTAAACAAACACATTTCTATCATTTTAAGAATAGACGTTTCTTATCAGTATCTGAACCGGACATTATAGCAACGATAACATATTTATGAAAACATCTACAATTAATACCCGAGCCTGTATGTGTGTTAGTAGACCAAAAAAAAATGGAATAACGAAAAATGTGCTCATATATTTCAAACCAAAACAATAGTAATTCCCCGGACGAGCACAACCAAAGAACCAAAAAAAGTCTACTGCTACTAATACGTATCGATAGTGAAAACTACAAATTTATATTTTTTGCCCATAATATAAAACTTAGCTATCTCCGCTCACTATTGCAGTCATAGTTATCTAAAACTGGTATACAAGAGAATAGTTACTTAAACCATTTACTCTTAACCTCATCAAACGCTAACCCACCGGCGTCGAGCTCGTAAATAAGCAACATATTTACCGATACACGATTACTTAGTGATTGCGTATTCACGACGACGGCGCCCTTTGACATACGAGTTAACTACGTTATATTAACTGCACAGTTTTGCTTCTACGGTTAGCGTGGAGTAAGATATAGGAGACAGAGTGTTAGTTAATTTAGACTGTGTATTTGGTAACTGTATCAACATAAGTAGGTAGCAGAAATGTACAAGTAGCTTTCAAGCTTTGTGCCTAACAGCTTGATGTGTCTTTGAGCTATGAGTCTGTTGAGAAATCTTGAGTTTAGTTGTAACTACCGGTTTGTGAGTTGAGAATTTGAAGATGAGAACTTGTAAAAGATCCCTTTAAATTCCTTTCGCAAAAAAAATGTAGTTCGGAGGTTACATCAATGACTACGGATTGGTGTTATCTTCCTCAAATCAGGAGCCGGAATTTATGTTTCAAAGCCAGTTTTTTCAGTCAAGTCTATAGCGTCACTCACAAAGCTCGTTCTCACAACAGTTACGAGTGTGAGAATTAGACATCGATTTACGGTTTAAATCGATGCTGCTGGAATTTAGATGAGAAACTAGGTTGATGCAGTCAATCCATGTAAAATACAAGTAATCAGTGGAAGCCAATCCTTACATAGAGATTGGGGAAAAATTGGTAAACGAAGATAATTATAGTCGTTTAAAAATACATCTGTTTAAGACCAACATAATTATAAACATAAAATCACGCCTGTAATCCCCGAAGGGTTAAGGCAGAGGTGTACCTAACAGATAAACCTAACACCCACGTTTCGCCAGTTATGTTTTAAGTGCAACCGGACACAGATTCAGACTCCATGGCTGCTACTGAGAAATTCTTGATGAGAAAACCCAATAACACTTTGTTCTTTCAGGCGCAATTGCTACCACTCAATCAACGAGGCAATCAAACACACATAATTATTAGGATTGGATTTTGAAAAATATTTTCCACAAATTTCAGTTATTACTTACAAATATTTGGATGTCCTGAATATCTCTCAAATATCCCATAACTTAATGCCACACAGATCATATCAGCGACAAGAGTACGAGTTATGAATACTAATCTCGTTAGAAATTGAGATGATAATGTGACAAGTATTTGATGTCGTCTCTTGATTATGACGGTTTGTCGGAGACGCAGTATCGTTCACCGGTTTTGATGGAATTAAGTGGAACCACAACTGTGCTAATCATACTATAATTGAGTCAATTTAATTATAACTATTAAAACGCACACATTATTTATTCTCTGTGTCTGTCCGTTACTGCACTTTAAATTGAAGAACCACTTATCTGATTATGGTTCAATTCAGAGATATGTTCTACATCTTGGATTTTGCGTAATTAAATTGGATATCAACTTCTCGTGTATCAGTAATAAATCTATCAATAATTCGTTTCGAGAAGGCTCTTTGGATCCTATACTGACATAATAATCATAATCAGTCAAACATTTTTTTTTACTCTGGAGAGAATTATGACTAGATACTTCACAATTAATTCACAAGTTCGTATTCTTAAAAACAAACGATAAGTAAGTTAAATAATTTGTAAGTTTAAGAAAAACAACTACACCCACAAACAAACATCGTGGATCCAATTAAACATTATTTACCCTATTTCACAGTATCATCCAGCCATGCAGGTATATTTACCGCACGCTAGTCCGCAGGCTGTCTATAAATGTGTAACATGCTGCATACGGGATACGAACCTAACTCGATCGATACACGCTGATTGAAACATTGTGAATGCGGTCAGCGGTCGTTGATTTTGTGACCTGAAGGACCGCTTAAAAGCCTTGGTCTTCACTGGAATGTTTAAAGGGTATTTTATGAATTTATTGACTGCGCTATTTATACTTTGAAAGTTATTTATCATCCATATACGTCAATTTCGGTCTTAAAACTGTGATTTTCGTAATCTATTATTCGTCAATGAGGCTATAAAGTTGTTTAATCATCCAATTAATTATTACTAGGAAAGTGTCGTGAAGTTTGTTTGTGATGTCACGTTTAGCATTAAACTTTGATTTTGATCCCCTCTTGATTAAAATTAAAACTCAAGATTAGCTCCAGATAGACGATTTTCAACATTGCAAAGATTAACCAAAAATCAATTTTAGGTACCAAATGCTTACGCAGCCAACTTCCTACAAAACTGGAAACATGTTTTAATACGTAATAAATTCAAACAAACTCCAGGACCGGAACAATTGAGTTAAAACATTAAGAAAATCTCTTCAGGTGGTTACTTTAAATATACATGTCGTTTAAAATTTTTGACTTCAACTTCCTCATATAAACTTGGTACATTAGGAGCGACCGGGGGTACAGCAGACGAGAAAGTTAATTTAAACTGTTCTTTACCTATACAGCTATTTAACTTAGCTTGAACAGCTAACTTGGATCTCAACTCTATTGAATCAAAGCTATTGTATCCTCTCCTATCGTATATTGCTTTTCATGCTGAATGTACAAAGTTTAGTAGATATGAAAAATAGGTAATTTAACTTAAACAAAATGGTGTGCATGCATTGAATAATGGGTGTGTACGATACGAGGAAACTTTATGGAGATGGTTGGTAGTTTAGATTGGTTTCCTTTGTTTTATGGTGCACTATAATGAAAGCAATAATTTTGGATATATTAACGTTCTGGTTGTTAGATTTTGTAATGATAGGTATTGCGTTGTTAGAGAAGTTTCTAAAGAACAAAAAGATAATATAGATAATAACTATAACACATAAAATCACGCTTGCATTTCACAAAGGGTTAGGCTGCGGTTTATAGCACAGGTATCTGTACCCTCATTTCACCAGTTATATTCGCTCCTGAGTGATGAAACAAAACAGTTTCCGCCAAATCGACTCAAACTCATCCTCCTTCTCTTTCAAATTCAATAAGAAACAATAACAGAACCAACAAAACATTAAACACAAATTCAATAAATTGCCTAAAACAACATTAGAACAGCGGAGTATACATCACAATCAGACAATAACCCTGCTAAATGGCAAGTCGTCGGTGAGTACGCTCTATTGAACAAGAAACTTATCTTCTACTCGGCCGGGTTGTGCCCGCACGTCGTCCTAAACCAATACGTGATTGCGTTCGCTTCATTTGACGACGCCAAACAGTTGGAAGATTATCGCAGTTGTGTGGCGGTTGAAGCTGAATTTTGAGTGAAGGAAATATGTTTGTGGGAGATGGTTTTGTTAGGATTTCGTGTGGTTGAGTGGGTCTTTTTATTGAATGGGATTATGATTGTTTTTTTTTTTGTAGATGAGAGGTATGGAACAAATGATACATGAAAAAAAGCGAGAAGAAACGGTGAAGGTAATATTTATTTATTTGTATCTCCAACAAAAGATTCACAGATACCGTAAAGGTCAGTTATACAAAGGTTCTTTATACTGAAGTTAAAACTCACAAAAATGTCGAATGACTTAAAAAAGGGTTAAGAATTCAGTTTAATAAATGTGTTAAGAGCCGCGACCGTGTAACATTTTACAAAATAATTTGAAAAATGTATATTTCAACATGTTAATGAGGCCTTTACTCCATCTTAAAGGTAGAAATAAATTGTGCAAATAAAATATTTACTACTGTAGGCACACAGCATGTTTATGCAAATTTAACTCCCCTACATTTTAAATTCCACATTTTACGAGGTCAACTTGCAAGAAAAATTGTGGGCAAAGAAAGATCTTTCATAACATTTTGCCCGCAAACGAAACACGATCTCTTTATTGCACTCAAAAGAACGTTTTATGGACTTACTGCCAGCGCCACGAATGAATATTTCAAATTAAAATTATTCCATTCGAGCTTTCCAATTAAAAGGGGTTCCAAGCATCAGGTTTGGAGAAAGACTTCTAAACGAATTGGTATAAAATTGAATACAGGCGAAGCGACCCGTAACGATTATTTTGATGACAGTTCAAAGGTTCTGTTAGGAAAAAACGATGCGTCTCATTCTTTTGGCTGTGTATAGAGATTTGTTGATGGACCCAAGGTTCGCTTTGTTTGCAGATATTGCGAAAATATAATATCATCAGTATTTTTTATGTGGGTCAGTACAATCATTTATGTTGGAAATGCTGAACTAGGAATCCTTGGGTCTCTGTACTTACCTTACTTACTTTTGAAGGTTAGGTCGTAAGTTTGTGCAATAGGCCGTACTTTGACCTTGAGCTGGCCTGACGTGGCACGGAGTTTCAATAAAAAAGAGGCCGGCTTATACTGGGTTAGTTACCACTGACGTGCGCCCAACTGTCTACTCAGTAAGGTATTTCTTAAGTCTACAAATAAAGATAACATTTTCTTCAGAATTCCTGTTCCTCAAAGACAATCTCAGCTAAAAGCTTCCTAGATTTTCCGATAGAATTCTCGACAAAACTATTAGCTCCCACAAAAGTGACCAGTACCAAATAAATTCGCGCAATCAAACGGAAGGAGATAATTGAAAAGATAAGAAAAGAATTATCTTCTTTTATCTTCTCCGCAAAGATCGCCGATATTACACTGGCGAGCAAATAAATGGGGTACTTAGTACCAGCTTAATAGTCACGTGATGTGTAGCTCTGTCCACATTATTTACCCGACCGCGAGCAAAGTTAGGTAATGTGTTTGGAAGTAGCGGTTTCTTTGTAAAAGGTATCTGTTGAACTATCGCAACTGTGTGAAGGAAAGAGTTTGTGCGACGATTCTTGGTCTGAAAAGATTTGTTCTTTTTATATTGGGGAGTTTTAGTGACGTTCTGAGAAAGGTAGCTTTTATATATTGAGTATACTTAGCTGGACGTTTCAATTTCGTCACGGTCATGGCCAACATTTAGGGTATAAGCCATTTGTTATTTTGGGTCCTAGCAACACATTATTTATATTCAAGCACTCGCTTTAGGGAGAATATTTGAATAGTATAGTTTGATTTGATCAACTCACTAAACATTTTGAACCACATATTTAGTGGTAATGTATGACTAAATCAAATTACTCATTTACACAATAAAGAGCGTATCAAAACAGACGATTAAACGTACAGTTGTACGGTGCAGTGCAAATAAACTGCACAAGTGTGAATTAAAGCGAAATTCTCGCCATTGCAAAGTGGATTGCTGTGTAATCCTATCGGAGCCGATTCAGAATTTTGTATTTATTTATTTACGTTAATGAAATAATGTGAGAATGGTGGATGTTGTGGGTGCCATGAATGTTGGGTGTTGAACATCCACAGATGTTGCATGCACTACATGTAAAATTCTATCTTTAACACTAAAAACGGGATATTTACCATGTTTACTGTTTTTTTTTGAGTTCCTGATATTAAAAATGTAAAATTATTATTGGTTTATGCGGATACGGGAATTAAAGGGAAGTTGATTAACAGCTGTGTATTGTCTCGCGGAATTAAAGCAGTAGTTAAAATGTTTAAGTGGGATTGTTAATTAAGGTAAAAGGTTTGCTTGCTGCTTATTATTTACTGTAGTTCCAAGTAATGGAATGGGCAGGTTTGTTTTCGTTGTGTTTAATGAGTATTGGTTGGGTCTTTTGTATGCGTTTACAAACTCCGTTGAGTAAATCGGAGTTAATGAAGTACAAAAATAGAGAAAACTGATATAAAATACATAACATCACGCATGTAATCCCCGAAGGGTTAGGCAGAGGTGTACCTAATAGTACACCCACATTTCGCTAGTTATTTTTAAGTCCGATGTAATAGGGTGCAAGCCTATTGCCATCAACCGGGATGGGATCAACAAAAATGCACTGGGCTGGCTACTAGTGAGAAATTCCTGATGGAAAAACCCAATAACAATTTTCCCGTTCCAGGAGTCGAACCCAGGACCTCATGCCCAGCAGCCACGATTGCGACCACTAGACCAACGAGGCAGTCCAAACGAGTCTAAAAACTGCTATTTACTCTAATAACCGCTAATTGTGGTTTTAAATCGTTTTAAACAAAAAAAAAACGGTTTAAAACCAAATGGTTTAAAACGTTTAAAACCCGTTTTGCATCTATAATACGGACAAATAGTGGAAGCATCTCCGGACAGAAGGCAACTTTCTTGAGTAAGAACCAGTCCACATGGCGCGTTGCGTTAGCGTTGCGTCGACACAGCGCTGCCGTTGCGTTGTTTTACACACAAATAACCAAAGTGTACACACGGTGCGCTGCGTCGTCGCAACGCACACATGACGGACAGCAGCCCCCGAGACGAAGCGGGACGGGGTATACTCATTGCGACGTCGGAGCGGCAGCGCTCAGTTGCTTCTGCGTTGAAAGACTGACTGCGATGTTTTTACAAAATGCTTGCCGCAACTGTGCGTCGCCGCTGCGCAGATGGAACGCGCCGTAGTAACGCTGCGATGGCGCAGCGCCTGTATGGCCGGCTATGCGTCAAAATATTTGCGTTGCGACGACGCAACGCAACGCAACGCGCCGTGTGGACTGGCTCTTAACTGTCAGTATCCGGTGTCCGATAGCTAGTCCGTACCATTTTGACTTCCATCCCATTATTACGACCTGCATAAACAATAACATAATTTACCTAAGTAATTTGTTAACAACAGAACCACGACTCAAAACCCCTCACAACATTCTCCTCAACCTGTCAACTTACGTCACGTCACTCAAACACAATGGCCGCACATTGTGCAGTAATGTAGTGACAAACAGACATACAGGCGCACTACGCTATGCCATACATAATTCATGGCTCTAAACGGCTAAGGGTGGGTAGAGTATTGTGGTCGGCAGTGTAATAGCTATGTGTAGGACTTATGGCTAAATAAGTCCGTGGATCGATTGGTTTGTGAGGTTAAGCTGAGTTTGCTACGGTCGGTTTGGAGATGGGTGACCGTTTGTTCCTCTCCTTGAAAATTAGAAAAAATAACATTGTTTCAAATTATCCGTGATTTGAGCTTCAAAACCGTTGGTTTTGTTACTATAATGATTTGTAATAAAACGATATTATACTCTGCCTAGATAAAGTGACAGTGTATAAGTGTTTCGGGTTGACATTGGCTACCAAAAATCTTTTGTTGATTCTGTTGATAGTCGTTGTATAAATACGAAATGTTTTCAAAGCGGTTGCCACCATCAAATCTTAGAAAATTAATATTATTCAGAAAGTTAAATCCAGCTATTAATATTATTCTAAGCAGTCGCTCCATATAAAAATCTAGGCAGACAGATACAAGGCGTTAAAATACCACCTAAGGACAACAGCAGTTTTGCTTTTATTAATAAGTAATTAAGGGTTTAATTCACAGATTTTATACCCCCATGTCTTCAACCCTTACCAAAGCTCAAAAACACGTAAAATCGCCGTAATCTACATAATGACTGCAAACCCTCCATTATTCATTGACAGTAAGCATATCATTACAGACCGGTAAGTAACGGTAATGATGGTAATGACCACCGTTTACCGTCCGTAACCGGCTTTTAAACGGCTTTTCATACATTATTTATCGTACGTACCTTCGGACTGTTTGTGCTGCTGAAGTTCTGAAGAATTTCTAAAGAAATGTTTGTTCTGGTTCGCAGTACGAAAGGTAAAAGGAACTGCTGGACTGCTGTTTGTTTAAGACGGCTAAAATGTGCTTGAAACCACGCTGTCTGTACGGGCTTACAGTACTTTTACTTCGTATATTGGTACGGGATGGTCCGGTCATCTTTTTTTGGTAGTGGTGAAATTTTATTCGGAATTTTCGTAGAACCATTGGTAGAGTATTGGCTTTTTGTTGATGACTTTAGCCGGCAAAATCTTAAACCTTAATATAATTTACATATGCAGTGATCGAATAAAATTGCAGTGTTACCGTTTAAGAAGGGTCAACATTCTGCAACTACCAGTAGTACCAGGTAGCACTTATGTTTTACGAGTTGACTTGTGTTTGAAGAGCACAAGTTAATGCGTTATTAAACCTATTTAAAATTCATTAACTTAAAGTACAACTCAGCCAAAAAATAATGAACCATCGCCAAACATATTAACGGGAGCTTCGCATTCTTTAATCCTATTAAAAACAAGTAATAAATGATCACGACAACCAAATTCAACCCCTCGAGGAATTATGAAGACTCCTTAACTTCATTAAAGGGAGTTTTCGCGGAACCCATTCAAATGTACCATAGATTAAAGTCCCCTACAAATGGGTCGAGATCTATGACCTCTCGAATTATTACAATAAAAGCCGTTTTGATAACTAAGAACGGCAATTTGAAGACGGTTGCGTGAAAGACAGGCTGTCAAACTCAAACTCAACTCAACTCAAAGCATTTATTTCAAAATAAATGCTGTCTGAAATATAGTCTGGGTTGTCATGAAGTAATGAAGGCGGTGGTACATTTTATACGCTTGGAACTGTTTTAAGACCTTGACTGTTGTTGCTATTGAACTAAACGTTTTTGGCTTAAAATTCGTTTTCAACTATAATATATTTTCAACACACCAGCTCGAAAAGCGACTCTTATTGCATCACATTTAGGTTCAGATTAGTTATTTACATTTTTACGTCAGCCGTCAGTATTCGTCATTTGCACAAATGCATCAAGATGTACTTACTTAAGATAGACTTATTACTTGCTTCCATCTTCCAGCGAGCAAGTAAAACTGTGTACTCTCATACTGATAAAAGAAAATCTCGATTATTTTGTAACAGTATGTACAATCACGAGCACCAATATGTATACACTTTCCTACATTTAATAGCAATTTTCGCGAGAAATAACGATGTAACTGAGAGATAGGATATGTTTTATAAAAATACGAGTTCCAGAATACTATGTCCGTAACAACATGAAATTTTAATCAGAACAGTTGGAGAAAAACACTTTTAAATGTTGTTAAGTGTTTAGATATTGGTGCTCGTGACTGTACCAGTCTAGGAAAGACAGTACGCTCATATTTAATGGATAGTTTTATTTTAGAACTTTCAAATAATTATTAAGAGTTTAATTTATAAGTAGGTAATGTAATAATTACCAGTAATGGGCTAAAATAATTATTGTATCAAAAGCTCAAAGTTCCGAAATACTCCCGGTTTAATTACTTTCAATTGAGTCTGCTAAGTGTTCTTAATTGTACAATTAAATTGTCAATTTTGTTTAATGAAATTATTCGTCTTGGCCCATTTAAGTTTCTAGTGGCCCAATTTGTTCACAAAACTGAAGTTTTCATCATCGCTGTACTTAATATTGCGGACAAAATTAATGTTAGAAAATTTGTGATACTTTATTTAAGTTAAAGGAGGCCATTTTTGAAGTAAAATAGCGCTTGGAAAATATTAATGAAACTGGTACATTTTTGTAGAGTCTTGAAGTCAAATCACGAAACAACATTCAGTTTGACCTTCGCAATGTAATTTCTGTTGGCGTCCTACAGCCATTAAGTACATAACGAGTTTTATTTTTGGAACATAAATTATAGCAGTACCTAGTATATGTGACGATTAAATACCGCCCTAACAATTAGGTAGCCATTTCGGAACGGGAGTTATGAACTGTGGACACGGTTCTGGACACCGGATTCTTAACAGATAATATACTGAAGTGTCTGTCAGTGTCCGGTGTCCGCAGCTTGTCCACAATCTGTCCGTACTGGATTGACCAAACCTTAAAACAATAGTTTAAGAATATTTATGATTACTGTCCCTACTAAGACCATAGCAGCAAATTGTTAATGTGTTGTCATGTATGTATTTAATAAAGGAGCATTATTTCTAATGACAGCTAACAACTAGACGCACATAGGATAGCAACCCGTCATTATATACCGACGGCGAGGAGGTGCAATTTAACTGACCTTTATAACCACATCCTGTATGTTTACGCATAAAATTAACAACGGTTATTGGCATAAATATAGTGGATTAAAACTTCCCCTACGGCAAATATTATTTTATTATAATCATGTCCAAAATGTTATTATAGTTTCAGGCTCTGGAAAATAAGTAATAACTTTGTTGTTCTAATAACGTTTGTTTTATAATATTTAATAGAAGCAAAACTAAATAACTTCTTCTTACATAGGAACCTTATTGGTAGACAGAATAAAACTTACTAAAATTCTATCCACATTCTAAAACAAAATAGCAAATTAAAATCTATTTTAAAACAATATAAAAAAGGTGTAATGTTGGTATTGTTAACATAATCCTTTTCTCTTTCCAGATGGGACAAAAGACAACCAAATGGATTTCTACCAACGAAAACCTGCCCTAATGCTGTAATACCTTCCCAAAATGGAGAGACGTGAGGAGATCCACCGCCATGGCTGCAGCATTGCCAAGCAGACGATCCTGACCACACACCCCAGCGGTCTTCAGACCCGTGTGTCAGTAGAACTGGCGAACTTTGATGCATTATGTCTCCATGCAGAATGCAAGACCACAGCCAAAAGACCTTGGGAAGGCAGTCCGTTCACGGCTAGGCGAGGTCTTCTAGGAGGTGTTTCAGCTCATGCTACACCAGTCCTTGGCAGGAGGAGTGATTTAGTTAATGAGGGAAGGTTGTCCCAACAATGTACTCCTGTGATGAGGAGGCGGGAGGTCCTGGACAGTCCTGGGGGCTCTCCTCTGCTGTCCAGGAGGTCGGACGTGGAGGAGGAAGACTGTTCCGCTGTGGATAACAGTGTCATCAGCGGCTGGTTGAAGTTTCGAGACAACAAGAGGGTAAGTGGACTGTTTACTTTGATTGGAAAATGAGAAAGTTGTTTTGTAACTAATGCAGTTATAGTTCTACGAATTTTTCAGTTTAATTGGTCCTTAATTAAGGAATTTCATGAATTTCGTATATCTTAGATCCATAAGTAATCTGTTAACGACAGACCTGTCCGGATGGATGTCGGACAAAATCTGCGTCATCGATTTGAGAAGAAGAAGAATTGGTAATCTGTTTTGTAACATGTTTTCTTGAGAGAAGCGTCGTCGACCATAAGCTTAAGCAAAAAAAATACTAAATCTATGCTAACATTTCCCTTAACCAATCCTCACCCGCGTAAAACTCCGAATTACTTAAGTAATCATAAGCCAAGGTCAACTCCCCACAAACGAGTATCCTTTGACATAAAAATGCTTAATCCGGCTTTTCATATTTATTACGGGGACAAATTAAGTTTCTCATTACAGGGGTCGCGTTTTATGAAACATTTAAAAATTACGGTCTCCGTATCAGTATTTTTAGGAAGGCCGTTCTTGTGGGTGGTTTTACTTTTTTTTCGAGTAATTTTCGTCCTTTTTTTGTTATATGAGAGGACGAAATTAAGAAATAATATTTATACCTAGTAATTTCCGCGTGTAATGTTCCCCTCATTAAAAGCTACACCACAAAACACAGGTAGTATTAAAATTTTCGTGGCTACGCCGTAGCGTTTCGTAGACAGCTACGAGCGTGCTACGAGCCCGTTGTTTGCTACGACGCAGCGCCGTAGCTCCGATACTGAAGTAGCTCGAACACTCATTTATTGTGAAACACATCGAGTAGTTAGAGAACCACTAGAGTGGATACAATTTTAGGTTTTGAAGGTATTTATTTTTTATAATTAATTTTCTTACCAATTAGTCTTTTAGGTAACTTATAACTAATTTGATATGATGAGATACTTGTGTTGAGACATTCTTTAGGCTTTATTTTACAACAAGTTACATTTGAGTAGCGTCATAGACGATTTACAAGACACGTTGTCGTGTTTCCATTACATAACAACAAGTAAGAAATAACGATGTCCTGTTTTAACAAGCCTTATTTTGGAATGTTATAAAGACCGATGAAAAAGACATGAAGTTGTGTTTCATATATTTTTGTTACTTCGTTGGTGTAGTGGTCACTAGCCCTACTCCTGAGCATGAGATCTTGGGTTTGATCCACTGGAATTTCTCAGTAGCAGTCTGGAGTTTGAATCATTCTCCGGTCGATGGCAATAGGCTCACCCTCTACTACATGGAAATTAAATATAACTGGCAAAATGTGGGTGTACTATTAGACTCTGCCTAATACTTCAGGCGTGACGTAATGTTACGTTCATGTATTTTCCAAATTCTAATTCCAGCAGTTGTAGGAGCACCTATTCCTGTATTATTTGTCCGTGCCAGGTACAGTTAGCTAGGTATATTATGAGGTGAGAGGGTAATTTAGTGGCGCGCTACTGGCGCGAGTTGCTTCGAGCACAAAATGCTTGTACCTATTACTTTGATGTGTTCTAGTGTTGGGACCCGCCAGGTGGGAATGTCGACACTTTTGTTTTAATTAGGAATTTTAAACACTGGCTTTGAAAATAATGACAGTGACTAAGATAAATTAAACTGTTACTAACTAAGTTAACTTGAAATTTTAACATCAATGTAAAAGAACATAGAAAACCTGAGCAAAGGGCTTTTCATAGTTCAAAGAGCAAATAAAGTTCTAAACTTATACCGTCACTTACGGGATATCATCCGCGATTGTTCATTCTTTTGTAGTCCCGATATCTTGACGCTGTTGCAAGCGCCATGAACAATTACAGAAGATATCCTGTAAGTGACAGTATAAGTTTAGTTGTAAACCGTGAAAGCTTAAAACAGTGTTTAAATAAAGCTCTTTCTCGTATGAGGAAGAACTTTAAATATAATGTAAGAGTTCGAACCGTGCACTTAGTTTCTAACGTTTCATAAGTGCTCATGTACATTGGTCTATGTGAAATACAAATTATTTTGAATTTGAAGGCATTTGAATCAGCTAGCAAGTAGCTGCCATTTCTTACTGCACACTGCACAGTCCATGCGTTTTCTAAGACCTCCCACCGCCTGCGCCCATCCCTACTGCCGCAAGGTGGAAAGCCCTTACCCCAGTTGCGAAGGGGCTCTCGTGGAGTCCTTGCGTTGATACCTATGCACCATAGACCACTGTAGCCCACTATAGCCCACTATAGCTTACCATAGCTCGTTTAGCACGAGCCACGGAAGGTGTATTTTTATACTTACCGGCATTACGTGCAGTGCAACGCCTTTTTAAATGGTGAGTGAAGGTGTTGGAGAGAGGTAGGTGTACGTATGTAGGTGCTCTCGAGGGCTTCTCGAATTGGACGAAATCCTATTTTTGAAGCTAAAAGAAGGCATTCTGAGACATGGCATGTTCAAACTATTCGGCGCATATTATTATATATATTTATCAATATAAAATAAACAAAATTATAAATAAACTTCATGTTTAATATTTCGGTGCAACACGAAGAGATACTTCTTATTGACATTTAATAAAATTAATTAATTAATCAAAACAGCGAAATATTAGATAGCTATTTGTGACTTAGTCAACTTCCACACTAAATTGAATTTGTTTTTAGCAAATTATTAGTTAATTTTGCTTGCTGTGCGTTACCAAAAAAAAATCTCAATATTTATTAAGAGAGGTCCAACACGCACCTCTCAGGCTATTTCCTCTTACATTGAAGTGTTATGAAGAAATATAGTCCCAACGTTTAACGAACATATCCAACCGACAAAATAATAATATCATCCTTATTTACCCACTACACGAATTTGTCCCGTTTTGTCTGGACTTTTCCCGACATTAACACACTGAGTGGTCCGCGTGAATTATCACCACACATTTACTAAGGCCGGGACAAATGCCGGGACAATTTGCGCCATCGTTGGCAAGGACATGTCCTGCGGAAGACCATAAATCATGGGCACCCCAATAAACAATGCTATTGGACCGATGATCATCGAGTTCGATGTTTTGTTGTTAACGTGATTGAATTTCTGTAATGAAAGGATGTCTGTTGTTTGGAGGAAAAAGAGGAGAGATATATACATGTCTTAGGTTAGTGGAGTAGCTTGTGGTTCGAATGGGATTAGGAAAATGTACCTATCTATTAGCTGCAGGAATGGATTGTTATGGAGCGAAGCCAATTTTAGTGGTAATTGGCTGAACTAATCACAATAAACTTTTCATCATAATAACACTCACGTTTTGACAATTCCTAATTGACAGGTTTACTCTCTAGGTCTTGTTGTTAGTCCGTAGTGTTTATGGAAACTAAACAAGTTTATTTTATATGCCCAAATATTATTACACTTCTGGGTCAGTTCTTGGAGTGTTGGTTTTCAACGCCCAGCGACAAGATTTGGAAACTCAACAATACGCATTTAGAATTTAATTTAGGTGTCACTCATTGTTCACAAGAAGTCTCGATCACAGTTCAATCAGAAAACACATTTCCACCAATTCCTACCTAATAAATCATAAAAGCTTCAACACACAAAATATTGTTGTTCCAAAATCATTCCCGTTTAACAATCAGCTCAGTAAGTACACATCAGCGGCCAATCCCTCACAGAAGGGCTTAACAACCACGCGCAACGAATTGTTCGCTTCATTTTCGCTAATAGTTTTTCTCAAACTATTATCCTTGTTCTTGACGAGTGTATGGTATGCACTATTTTAATGACCACAAAGATTGATGAATTATACTTATAATGAAATTATGCAGAGCTGTCCTAATTAAATTTTATTTTGTTTTTTTCTTCTTTGTTTTTTTTGCATATTACTGTATTTAATCAAGTTTATTTAATCGAACAAATAGATGATTTTCGTTCCAGCGAAAAACCAAAGAAATAGTAAAGGGCGGGCGTTTTAGAGGATTGTGTTTTATAATTTTGACATTCAAAAAGTGCTGATTTGTTCATACATTTGAATTAATGACTTTTGATTCTGTCTAAATACACTTTTTTAAACTTTTGAATATATTAATTTAAAAATGAAAAGGACTTATGACAAGAAAAGACAAAAAAACCGTGACAAGTTTTTATAGGTTTCTCCCCATCATGAAAGACGTCCTTTTCCGATATTTCTAAAGAAAACGACGAGTAGTTAAGATTGATTTGTGTGTAGAAACTTGTAAGGAAATGGTTTGATAGAGATTCTATTAAAACTTCCTCCGCAGTTAACCGCTCCGGCCATAGTTTTAAAATCGAATAGCTCACGTCTTTTCACGCTGAGCTGTTCTCGTGGAATAGTTTTGTTAGTGGATTGATGTATGCGAACAAAGCTGGTTATGAAAAATATTAAACAATTAGGGCATCAAATATTTCTACATGGTTACAGGCCAATGGTTACCTCAAAGCAAAGTCTAAGATAGCTAAGTTCCAGAAAGACAGAGCAGGCAGTATTGAATATTTTTAATTTGTGCATTTCGGAAAATATCTCTGACATTGCACTTTGTGGTGAAAGACAAAACCTTAAGAAGTTACTTACTGATCTGACATGTCCCAAAGGTAATGATGGTAATCTGAACTCATGTTTATTCTAAAGACGGTTTTGCTTTCCAACAAGACAAGTACAGTTACGAGTCATAATATGCATATACATAGCAACTTTTAAAAGTGATTATCACCTACTTTATTGATTGTAATTTTATGTTGAAACGAAGATAGTAATTAGAGGCACACATTTTATTATGAAACAGGTCTATCTCGAAGTTATAATCTCTTGATTCTAGCTAAGTGTTACATATTCGTGCTCGTGATTATACAGGCTGATATTAATATGGCAATTGGCTGACACATAAAGCGATCCAATACATTCTGCGGCACACCGAAACAAAAGCGTATTAAATAAAATGAAATTGTTCGGTTAGCGGTACAAAGTGTTCCTTATTAACTATATTTATGAGCCGTCATTACGCGGCTTCATACAGACGGATTATTTCAATAATTCAACGGCGAAAACCAGATAATTTAACTAGTGGGGCGTGAGTCATAAGATCTAGCGAGATTTACGTAACTTTTAACATATATGTTAGGCGATCCAAGGAGAAATAGAGAACGATTTTTTTGATAGTTTTAACATTACTATGAGGAACATAAACATAACTGGTGTGCTAAATATTCAGCAGTGCCCAACCTTTCGGGGAATTTAAGATTTGTGTGGTTTGTATGTTAGTAAGGGAACCGAATCTTATATTGTGACCGAGAGCTGGCCCTATGCACACCGTCTAACAGAGTTGGTTCTTTCGGTCATGAGATCTTTCGCCAATTTTTTTAATCACCTTAGTTCTCTATTTCCTCACTATATCATCATCTGCCTAGCCTTTTCCCAACTATGTTAGGGTCGGCTTCCAGTCTAACCGGATGCAGCTGAATATTAGTATTTTACTTGGAGCGACTGCCTATCTGACCTCGACAACCTAGTTAGTACTAGGTAATACGATATCCCTTGGTATGACTGGTTGTTTGACTGTGTGGGCCACTGACTTCCTGTAACGACTGTGAAAGATCTACAAATGACAGCCAGTACCAACGGCTTAACGTGCTTTCCGAGGCACAGAGGAAACTCGGCATGTAATGGGTGGTCACCCATCAACATAGACAAGCATGGCTTATCCTAAAGATCGCTCCGAGCGGCTGTTATTATTTGGCCACGAGCTCCTCACTATAGCTAACAATTAATAATCCCTTATCTATTTTAAGCTATCATAACAAAAACTGACATAAAATTTCCGCTTAAACCCCGCCGCTTGCGCCGTTAATCGTCGGGACGTATTTTTACCTCACCTCCGCAAAATGTCGAGCGCGAGGTATCGCAGGAATTTCTCATTGAACGGGACAAGGACGCGGACTAAACGCTGTTTGAGCTTGTCCCATATTACGTCTAGCTTATGCTTTGGCGCTTTTTTTTGTGGATCAAGGAAACGTGGTGTAGAAAGCATTTGTTGTGTTATTTTCCTTTAATTGGAATAATATGTTTTGCACGTGTCGAGTTGTTAAATAGGCAAGTGTGGTCGAATGGCAGAAAGGAATATTATTTCGTAAAGCATAACTGCTACGAAGACACATAAAACTTTTAATTTATTGTCAAAAATTCTTAAGCATGTGTTACGATAGTGTTCGAGTCAACTAGTGGTCGATAAAACTTCCAAATCGGCACTATGAGCGGTCGACTATTGGTCACTTTAACCTTTTGCAAAGGTCCGAAAAGAATAGTGTGACCTATACTTTGGTTTGATTTATGGAATGATACTGTGACATATTATTATGATCCCAAGTTATGGCAAGTAACAGAAGACCGAGCAAAACTATTATAGGTATTTAATTATTTGCTAACTGTGAACTAAAATAAATTTTAAAAGCTCAAAAGCTAATATTCTGACTTCCCTAAACATAAATGCCGCCAAAAATGGTGCGTTAACATCACTTTTTACCAAAATTCGCGGACTCCATTCAACGAAGTGACATGAATAGATGCCTCCTTTGAAACGCAAAACCTCAACCCACATCAAAACATAGAATTAATATAACACAACAATAGCGCGAATCTTTCAGAATGCATCAAACGATCCGAATCGCTTCATTTTCATTCGAGTTTTCTGACCGAGAAACGTTTCGCACTGAAAATTCATCTTTCTCCCATTGTCATAAAAGTCACAATGCCTGCAAATGTAAAGTTGTCGTTTGAACAATGAGTGAACGTTGTATGACAAAGGCGCTAGAGGTCCGAGCGACAAACGTAACAATAGAAACTAGTGCTGGGAAAGGTAAGCGATTGCAAGCGATGGTAAGCTCGAGTTTTGAGCGATGCGATGTGAATGCTCGATTCTTTTCGATCTATTTTGTGAAAGTCTTGATTTGCATTCGGCTGCTGGAAATGTATTGTGCTGGTGGGTTTACGAGATTGAATGGACGATTTCAGTTTGATGCTGGGATAAAATCAGAGTTGCACTTGGCAGTCCAAAGTCTTTGTACAAATCTTTTTCTTACGTAACCTGCACGATTGTGTTTGAGTAATGCCTTCTATTGGAGTAAGTGTAATTTCGGAAATAAAGTGATCTGAAACAATTTCTGTAATGATGAAATCTATTTTAAAAGAAATGATTCTAGACTAAATATTTATGAAAGCAGCGAACCATATTGAAAATATTTACTGTGCTCGTCCCAAGTCTACGTATAAAAATTTCCTCCACCCAATATGAAGTCCAAAAAATCGATTCTCCCATAATCCAATAACAATCGTTCGATCCCCTCACTAGGCGGGTGACCTGCGGTTCCCAACTCACGGCCCGATGACATTTTTGTTTGCAAAAATTATGAGTCTGAGCATCTGCGTGTTATTATAATATCTGTTTTTGTTCAGCGTCAGATTGGACCAAGCCGGGCGTTAGGTGCCTCGTAATGAACTCTTTGTTTGGAGACCTGCGGGTTCGGGTACCTTGTGCGCGGTATTCAGGCTTGCTATTGGATGGGATGGTAAAGGTTTATTTTGGTCGATGGGATATGTGTGGCGGGTGAGAAATAAAATAAGTGAATGGAATTGAAGATTTGACCTGACAACTTCGAAAAGGATAGACAGCAGTATCTTTCTTTCTGCTTATAACAAGTGCGAATCTACTAAGTAAGTGGAAGGTGCCCATTCCATAGCTTCGCTTTCACTTCAACTTTCTGACAGACTGACTCCTTAGCAAATGAAAATGGCATTTTTGAATTAAACAAGCATGAAATAAAATAAAATTGATGAATTGAATCTGAAGGATGGTGATCAAAATCAACCCCATTGAAGGTGATTGAAATTTTCCTCCTGGCCAATAATTTTGAGCAGATATCACTACTCTACCGCATGCATCAGAATACAATACATGTGGTCACATTTAAGGGTGTGGACTGAGCAACTTTCTCGATGGGACCATCGTTTGATGGCGATGGTCTATAAGACATTCTTAATAAGTAAACCTTTTTGACATGTTATATATTCAATATCCAGGCGTTATTTAACTTATTTTTTATTTATCGAATAACAAGTCCAATATAATCCCGATAAAATGTGAAAAAGGTAAACTGGACGTCCATCTCCACACAAAGAGTACTTAACACACAACCCTCAACCACACACAACCATTGTCTCCCCATCTAAAAACATCCAATAACATACATTCGAAAGCTAATTAAGCGGTGACGTCACGAATCCGTAAATAATGACGTCGCCATCGCGGCAACATGGCGGCAATATTTCAGATATTACGCTAAGGGCGCTGTCTTCCATGCCTAAGAAATGTCGCATTTATCACCGGGGACTGAAGAAGTGCTGCGTGGGCGCGGTCTTCAGAATCAGCAGAATTAGATGGTTTAATGGTTAAATATTATTTTGATGTACTGTTAGGACGGTATGATGAGTCTAAAATGTTCCCAGTGCTGGGACACAGGTCTTCTATCGATGAAAGGGAGGAAAAGCATACCTTCATCGACACAGCTCTTAAATAAGCTCGCTGAAATGGCAATGAGCCGGTCATATTTAGCCGTAGAACCGAAGACCGTTGCGTAGACGTTCTTGAGTGGAGAGTGCGAAGCGGCCAGAGTAAGGAAGGAGGCTGTAGCGGCACTACAAAGAGTACTACAGCAATGTAGAACAAAAAGTACTACAGCGCCATCTATGACACAGGTGATGAACTAAACATCGAATCTAAATCCTACATCGCGCAAGTAAAGGTATCCGCGACTTAAGACTATATAGGAGAACCCGACATCAACTTTCGGGCAGTAGCCCACCAGACATAATGCCCGTCTGATCGGAGGATCCTCTCTTTTCTATGGGGGTTGAAGAAGTTTACACCACATCTTCAAACTCCAAAAGGAGCAAGCCTATGTCCAGCAGCATTCCGATGCCGGCTGATGTTGATGATATGATACCTTGGTCGAATATAGCACCATAAAATTTCGCATACACTTTTCGAACGGTTAAGCAGAGGGGTATGTAGGTAATATAGGGGCGAGTTATCAAACGGGGACAAATTCAGATTTGGGACTGCTACTTCCCGATAGAAAACTTTACTCCATTTGGGCCACCTTGGTAGATTTGATCAGGATCACACAGTCAGCAGGACAGCTAGTTTAATGTCGAAGCAGGCATATAAACATCTTGCTCAGTTATTAATAACTTAATAAGAAGCCAGGCAATTGCGCAGTAGGTATAACTGCGAGAAAAATGGCAAACAACCATACACTTATCTTGCTCAAGCTATGTTTATTCTAGAAAGGAAAACCTAATCTAGTCTGTATTCAGGAAACAGAGGGAATAGTAAATATTGTAGCCAATGTTATGAGATGCTCTATGGAAGCTCTGTTCCAAGATACTACTGTTGCTGGTAGATTAATTTGTACCTTACCATTACTTCATTGTAGCCAGTATAGTAACCATTTGCCTAATTGCGAAAAGGGGAATGTCCTGAGACAAACTTGTGGGCCTAGATTAGTGACAATAACTTTCAAAACTTTTTGGATGTCCAAAACCAAAAAATCACTGACACGTGGTGCATACTACCAGCCCGCGAAGTTGATTACGATTGTAAGGTAGGTATGTACTAGCAGTGGGAACTTTCTAGGCTGATGTTGGGTAAAAGAAAATACTGTCTTTGATAAATGTGATCAATTGGTTTTTGGAGCAAAAGCTGATCTACAAGATATAAACAAAGATGTTGCTGTGACCGTACAACTTTGACCGGCTGGTAAACGAAAGCAAAACAAAATCAGACGAAATCGTGTCGCCCATCATTAAAATCAAACTCCATACATTATGTAATAAAAAACGTATAATCCAACTAAATTATAATGTTGGTCCCTACCGCGGGTAATTTGAATAAATTAAATGAAAGACGGCTACTTCGGAAATTCGCCGAAAATTGTACGTATTACATTATTTATGCAAAAGCTTTGGATTGGTTGCGTTATATTTTGTGACACGCGACGATTAGAACAATCTGGCGGTGTTTGTTTCTATGTGATCTTTATCTGATTAGTAGGAAATGTGAGTGTTACTGTCCAGTTATCAAAACGGTAGTTTCTTTGATTTATAACCGTTGCCGTGCCATTGGTTTTGATTTGTACGTAGTGCTACGGGGCGTTTGTAAAAACAGATACGACGTTACAACTTTACTTATTATTATCCACCATTTTAAATAATAAGGCAATGCTAATTAGTGGCAGACTCGTCCCAACACAGCATCATGCCTGAAATCCACGAAGGGTTAGGCAGAAGTGTACAGGTTAGTTAAATAGTACACCCAGTAGTTATTTCGTCAATCTAAATATATAAAAGCGAAAGGTCACTCACTCACTCATCACGAAATATTTAAAAACCGCTTGACGTATTAAGAGGAAATTTGGCAAGGAGGTAGTTTATAGTTAGTAGACGTCCGCTAAGAACGGATTTTGCGACAGGGCCGGATTAAGGAGGTCTTAGGGCTCTCGCAAGTTTGTATGAAAGGCCTTCATTTTTTTGTGCTACAAACTTGAAATTTGGCAGGCAGGTAGTTATCGCGGACGGAGTCGCGGGCAACAGCTAGTTATGTATAAATCCCATGTAATAGAGAACCCTCCACCCAAACCTTGACTATGTCTTCCTTTTCGTCTCAAGGAGACAATACACAACCGACTCGTAAACCCAAATCCGTGCCATAAAATCTCAAGCACACCAAAAAACGCACGAGAAAATCCTAAAAACAATTTGAAACTGCTTTCAAAGCGTCTTCATATAAATGTAAATGTATGGGGTGTAAAATTTCTCACCGTATCACAATGGGGTTTGATTCCCAGTGAAGCCGCGGCCATTGGCTTTTTATACGACTTTTTTGGAACCCAAGTCAATTGGGTTTGCGTCATTTGTTTTTTGTCGCACTCTATCTTCTTCTGAAATGTATTCTTGTCTCCCTCATGTGCCTACCGGTGTGGTATACTGGACTCAGGATAAGTGGCTTAGTATTAAGGGTAGTTTTGCTGTCCTGTACCACCACGGTCGTTGGAGTTATGGGGTGTCTGAAACTGTATTACTGGTCTTGATTGTATTGGTAAAGCTTTTGTGATTGCTCAATGCTATCCCATCTATTTTACGTGTGCCATAGATTAGAGTATATTCAGAAGAAAAATTTAACTGCTGTCGCATAATAGAAGGACTCTAAAAAAGAGATTAGTATTAATTTCTCGTTTTAACGACAGTTAGCTTCTTCTCTTCAGATGAAATACTGGAAGGAACTGGTGAAGGCAAAATGTGTTGATTTTCAGCCCGATTTAATAAATGACATATGATTTTAATTTACCTATGAATGAAAGGGCCACAAAATTCATGACGCAAAGACAAAAAACTTATTGTTAAACATAAGGAATGACAGTTCAACCCTTCCCTTTATAAATCACAGTAGCACGTGCCTCACGAACAATACGAGCCCACGAAGTACTAACATTAGTACACGGTAATGTTATTCAAAGTATCCACTTAGAACATCTCGAAACCTTCTCACGTCCAGATTTAACTTTTAATTTTCGATGCACGGCAGCACACCCGCCAAGTTCTTGATACTTTGTCAATCTTCACCCCTAATGCAATTCAAATAAGATTTTCAACAAAGGGTGAGGTTCTAACATTGATTGTGCCTTATCGTAAAGCAATAAGAGTTTGAATGAAGTTAGGGTGAATGTGTTAACTATGAAAAATGGTGGAGTTAATGGTGGTAGGATAGTTTTAGATGGGGATTTGGATTAAGCATTGGGACTGAAAATGAATGAGAGTTCATCACTCTTGCTATGTGGATTGAACAGATTGATTTACTTACTCCTATAATCTATTTTAAGTTGTTTTCTTTATGTACCATCTTTCGACAAAATTATTTTTGTAACTCTTAAGACATCATAAAAGTAACTATCTAATAACTATAACTATCAAATATCTCCGAGGCTATCAATGCCTGGAAACTCGCTTGCCCGAATTCTGAAGAACCCGACCATCCATTTTCCCAGAGACGGTGGGACGAGCCGCTCTGCAGAATAGTTCAGAACAATTTACTGAACACGTCTGTCACTACTGCAGAGCGTGCGCGTCTGCTGGCTGTGGGTGAGTGGGAGTCGGGTCTTTGGCTTCAAGCACTACCGTCGTCGAGCATAGGCACATTACTCGACGACACTACTTTCCGCCTCGCTGCTTCTCTACGCCTAGGCGCTCCATGTTGTTCTCCTCATAGCTGTCACTGTGGTGAAGTTGTCAACAACCTTGGACACCACGGCCTGTCATGCATTCGAAGTGCAGGCCGTTTTGCACGGCACGCGAACTTAAACGACATCATCCGACGAGCTCTTGTCACCGTCGGCGTTCCAGCTTTATTAGAACCCAATGGTTTGGTGCGCGACGATGGCAAGAGACCGGACGGCATGTCTTTGTTTCCATGGAAGATGGGTAAGCCCTTAGTGTGGGACGCAACATGTGTCGATACACTTGCGCCATCCCATCTTCCTAGCTCGTCGTGCTGTGCTGGGGCTGCCGCTGCGGCTGCAGAGAACCTCAAGCGGCGTAAATATAGTAACCTTATTGGTAACTATATTTTCGAGCCGTTTGGGGTTGAAACTCTAGGACCGTGGGGTCCGAGTGCTCACAGCCTTTTTAAGGAAATATCAAATCGTTTAGTTGACACTTCCCGTGACCCAAGGGCTGGCTTTTACTTTGGCCAAAGGCTTAGCGTTGCCATACAACGTGGCAACGCCGCCAGTCTCTTGGGTACATTACCAGTTGACAGCGTTGAGGAGGAGTTTTTTGACGCCATTTTTTAAGTTAGTTAGTTACTTTAGTTTATTTTAATTTATTAATGTATATATATATTCTCAAATAAAAAAGTGAGAGAAAACCTCATTTTCTCTAATAACTCGATTATCGGACGCATAACCAACCCATCCGTCGGTCTTTATAAGTAAAAGACTCATCAATATCATTTCAGCTGAAAGACATCCACGGCCGGACGTGTGCCACAGAATTATATCCGTCTAATAATACTTAAATTTGTAGGAATATCAGTCTTCCCCCTCTAAATGACGAATTCGCCTAGCCCTCTGAAATCGGACTTGGTTTGATTAAATCAAACAAAGACTTTTATCTAATTTCCACATACAAAACAAATCAAATTCCCGTCACATTTCCCAAAGAAAATCAACACACACGTTGCAATGATTTACACAAAAAAAAAACTAATAATAAAGGACCCCACACTATTCCAAGTCATTATGGACCCCTAAGGGGGATGGGAATAATTTCCCGGCCCCTATCCTACCCCTAGTGACGGATAGTGGAAATAATCGGTCTCTTGATTGAAAATTACTACTTTTTAATACAAATCATTGATTTTGTTCATATATTTTCGGCCCATATGCCTTTATAGATGGGGAGAGGAAAAATGTCTTTGTTGTAATTACTTTTGAAGACAGTCGATTAAACTTTTGTGAGGCGCTCATCTAGAACTTGGCGCATTCTTTCCGTGCGTCTCGTTAGGGAGTAGTGTGTGATGTGTAATTGTATGGAAGTGTATTGAGGTAATTATTATGCGATGTCAATACGGTAATGTTAGGTTGTGAACGTAGGGAACTGGGATTTATTTTTATTTTGAGCTGAGACAGGTCAATGATTTCTAAGTTTGTTTGCCTGGAAAACGCCTGAAACTGGTACCTCTGTCATCGTTATTTTGACATTTACCTATTGAAGCATACCTATTGAGAGTTTGAATGATTTCGTAGAGGAAAAAGAGGCTTGTCATAAACTAATTCATTCATTCATTGTAACCATAAAATTAGCAATATTGTGAAAAAGTTGTGTTTCAATTTTGGTGTACAATAAGGTGTACTATTTTGGGCTGCGGGACTGTTCGAAAGAGATACCGCGGCCATGAAAAACAAAGTGCAAAGAAGGAAACATGAATGGGTTTTAGTCAGTCAAAGTCTGACACACCCTTCCAGTTCGCCCAGAGCGGAAGGGGTCAGTTGATGATTTCCAATCGGAAAAAAAGGTATGCTGTTCTAGCTTATTATATCTGCTTTCTTTTATAAATGTTGCGTATGTGGATCTCATGTCTCATAATTACCTAAATTAAAATAAAACAAAAGTAAATTCCATGCACTGCAGGAAGTTTTTAATCAGCTGCCCGATTCGTGGCAGTCACGAGGCATAAATGTTAGCGGCCAATATCTAACAAACCTCCGCTTTGCCGATGACATCGTGCTATTCTCCACATCGGCTCCAGAACTCGAAGAAATGCTTCGAGATCTGAGCACGGCAAGTCTTGAGGTTGGACTAACAATGAACAGATCCAAGACCCAGATCATGACCAACAGCACGAAACGCAGGGTCGCGGTTGACGGGCATACGTTGCAATATGTCGACGAGTATACCTATTTGGGCCAGATAGTGTCGTTTAAAAACAGGCAAGACAAAGAAGCCGAAAGACGAGTCCAAAATGCTTGGAAGACTTTCTGGGCCCTGAAGGAACATATGAAGGGAAGCCTCCCACTTACATTAAAAAGAAAACTCGTCGACATGTGCATCTTGCCCGTCCTAACCTACGGTGCACAAAGTTGGTCACTTACTGAACAACAGAAGTCCAAACTCAAGATTTGCCAGCGAGCAATGGAGCGCAGCATAATAGGTGTTAAGCGAACAGATCATGTTAGAAACACCACCCTGCGCTCCATAACTCAAGTAGCTGATGTCGGAGAAAAAACAGCCAGGCTGAAGTGGGAGTGGGCAGGCCACGTGGCACGAATGCACCCGGAGAGATGGGCAAAGATAGTCACACACTGGACGCCTGAGGAAGGAGAGCGTCGTCGAGGTCGACCGCGGCGAAGGTGGCGTGACGATCTGATCAGGTTTGCAGGGATAACATGGCCGGAGATCGCACAAGACAGAGAGGTATGGAAGGAGAAAGGGGCGGCCTTTGCCCAGTGGGACACCATGTAGGATAGCAAAAAAAAAAAAAAAAATCCATTCGTAACATCTATTCTATTCTAAACTAAAGAATATAGTTAAAGAAACAGTAACGAAACCTCATCAATGTACCCTGTACATACATGCACAAAGCATGTATACGCAGATCATTTACTTGAACAAACCTTTACACATTACATCCAAACTCTTCGGAAGTACCGTGCGCAAACAAAGCATTGAAACAAACCGGAAGATATAAATACTAAACGGTACGAGTGTACTGACAACAGCAAATTTCAATTTAGTAAAACCGCGCCTCAGCGGTGGGATTAGCGACGCCCATGTCTGGGGCAAGGAGTGCGATGGAGTGGATGTGGTGTGTGTCTTGGTATTATTTGAGTTCAATTTGGTATGGGTGTGAAAGGATATTAGGACCAACTTGAACAGTCTAGAAAAAGTTAGTAAACCGTGGATTTCTCGGTCTTAAGGTATCACGGCGCGGATGAAATGATTCGGCCTTATATGGCATGGTGTTCTATTACGAAAATGACTGACTGTGAAGCGTGGTAATTTTCAACAATCAATCTTCTTACGAATTTCAATTTTAATTGAGGTGTTTTTTGGATGACAGGACGATAAAGTTATTTATTTATTAGCATTGTTCGTACGATTAGAAAAAATACCTCTAATAAAATTGGCAGCCAGAAGAACTTCCAAAAAAAAGGCTTTTTACACGTTACTTCGAAAAGATACACAACGACGCACAGAGGAGTATTCGACCTCAAAATCCGGTTAAAATTATTTCTTGTTATTTTTATAATGGAAACGATTTAAAATGTTGACTTCAATGCTATGTCGTTTAAATAACGTAATAATCTTAGAAAAAAATAAAAGTATATATGAAATACTTAAGATTTATTCAAAAAACAATATTAATCAAACACGCACAATAAAATTATAACTACTACGAGTACTACTACTAACTCAGACAGTACAACCTTCCACACTCACTTCTTGGATATTTTCAGGACCCACTTCTACAAATAATCCTAGAGTTTCTGGTAAGAAACACCGGCTGCTCCTCAGCTTCTGCCGTTTTCGCCCACAGCTCATAAATGGATCTGAAGTCAACAGAAGCCTATTGAAGACATCTTTATTACATTCTTCTCTCGAGAATTTTCTTGTAAACCTATGTTAATTCTTGGACAGGCACTCGAAGTTCTTTTGTCTCTGTAGAAGTTCTCTTGCTGCGATCAGTTAATTCCTGGAATGACTTGCTTGGTCGCCCTTGTTTTGATGTAGACATTGTTGACCAGCTATGCATTGTTACGGAACTGTCCAGCCAGTTAATATTTTGACTGAGAAAACGTGCTTCTGTATTGTTGGCTAAGCACCATCCTTGCTTTAAATCGGATTTAAAATGTCTCAGATCATCCCAATTTTTGATCTAATTTTCGTTTAGTGCTTCTAGACCTTTTGATGTCACATGGGACCGAACCTAAAATGAAAAAAAAAAAAAACAAACTCTAAGTCAATGTGCAAAATAACAAAAGAAAATACATTCAAAATATAAACTGTCTTTAAAAAAAATGGTGGCAAGATGGGTGAAATATTTTTATTTGGATAGCATAACATATATCTGTAATTAGCTATAAAAAAATGATTTTTGCCCGATCATGCCCGGAACTATTACAAAAACACCTTTTTTCTGAACAGTTTAGTCAAAAATATCAATATTTTAGTATAAGTCATTTGAATCTCAAAAAGAAACTAAATAACAAAAGTAAAAATCATATTTTAGTATCATAATTAAGTACATACCCTGTGCTTCGGTATCCATTGAAAATGTGCACAAATATCTCCACAAATGACTCAAAACACAAACTGCAAAGTTATTATAAAGTAGGGCGTATCAAAAACAAAGACGTGCGTATTCAACATCGACTAGGTTTAGACTACCTGCACTCACAGTGGGCGCCTTTCAAGCCGTGTTTTGAACCGGTTTATACTAGTACAATTAGTGAAGTGTGCAAACAACGCAAATTGAGTGTCAATTGCTAAAATATTTTTTTGTGACTTTTAACCGGATTTTGAGGTCGAATACTCCTGTGTGCGACGTCCGAAAACACCAAAAGTAGCTATCTCTGCTATTAACAACAAACTGCAATCAGTCTACCGACGAGAATCCTGAGTTCCCTCCGACATTAACCAGTAAAAGTTCAAGGACAACTGACGCTAGTACTCCATAAAATTACGTCACGAAAATTATGATGCTCCAGTAGCTTCTTCCATATTACTGCATCTCTTCACACGAGAAGGTCAGGTCCGTACTATGACGTAGTATCGTATACTTGACCTTTACAGAGGTCCTTTTAGAACTTCTATTCCTGTTTAATGTAAAGCTAAGTGTTATAAATATCTTGTAGCTTGGTCACGGAAATCTGGATTTGGCGAAGAATTGAGTTTCGTCTTGATAACGGTTTATGATATTATCCAGTACTGTAAGGCTGATAGGAGTCAGGTTATCTCTCAGTTTGAAGGAGGGAAAGGGCTATGTGTGGCCCAGTGCGGGTTGGTGGGAGGACCTAGAATCAAAAATACGATGCTGGTTTATTAACGTTTTTCCTTTACCGTTTTTGGCCACTACCGCTCACTACCACCTTTATCCTATACTTTTAAATGAGCAATATTTGTATATATATTTGTAATCATGTTGTCGAAAACGGCTCTAAAGATTTTGATGACATTTATAACTTAGGGGTATACCCCTAAAAATCGTTCTGGGTAGGACTAATTTCTGGGAAAATCCGTTTTCTCTATTTTCATACGAGCAGAACTCGGTCGCCCAGGTACTAAGAATAATAAGACAATGTTACCACAATATTATTCGATTCAATTGAATAAATTATGTGATAATGGCTCTGATAAAAATCAAAAAAAGGGTTAATCTATTATAATAATTTTTTTTAGCACTCTCTGTATATCAGGTACTTGAAGCATACTTCGTACATCAACGTACCCTCGCATTCTCTTGATATGTTAATTTCTTCACTGAATAAATAATTCATTTGTTAAGGCGTATCACTCAGCATTGTTGCGAATTATGCCACGCGTTGTAACGACATTAATTCTTATTGCGCACAATTTAGAGCTCAATTTGCAACGTGCCACCAAATGAGTTTGTAACTAAGATTTATATTTTGTTTGCCGTTGATTTGACGTAAGGTATCAACGGGGATTTTGAATTTTCATATTTATGGTGGGCTAATGAATTAAGGTACAAATGGATGTTATTCTAGGTATGAAAACATTTAGGTCTTATGAAAATATTTTATTGTACTAAAGCTTGTTAGAACCTAATTCTGTATGCTTCCATAAACTTTCTCTGATGAACAAGAGTCTCCTAATGGCAGCTGCAAGAAACAGTTTTAATGAGAAGTGATTATATCGGTAATCAGATTTTTGATCGCAGTATGTTATTATTTAGGGGTCAGATAAAAAGAGTTAGCTGGTCATTCATATTTTCTAGGGCACTGGTAAGGATCTGCTTCAACTAAAGTTATGACGTGGAAGTGCACTCACCATCCGCATCGTAAGACAACAAAGTACACACAAAAACGGCACCACCAGCTATGATTCTTACATGCTCCTTTTGCTTAGTTCACGTTCATACATCTGGTCATACACGTACGCCGGTTGGGAATACCTTTCTGAAGAACATCACCAATTGGACATCTGGAGTCTTCGCTGCCAAATACCTTTTGTTACTCGCCTTTCATTCCTCAACACCGTAAAATAAAACCACTTGCTATCCTTTAAGTCCATCATAAAAAGGGTCCATCCACTCCAGCAACTCCTAAAGGAAGATTTCAAAGATACAACCAAAAAGGTGACAATTAGACCGTAACAAACACAATTAATACACAACGATCTACCCTTGCCGGTCAATGGGAGCGACGCAGTGAAAAGTGAAATACGCGCCAAATCGGCCGGAAGCCCCACCTAGCCAAGATGGCGACGGCAGACATATTGACGAACGTCCGGAAACGACAGTGACAGAACGCGATGGGACGCGACGAGCTTTCCGTTCGGATACGCGCTAAAGAGGCCGATCGCTCCTGCTAAAAAATGAGCCAAGTTATTTTTGTGGAAGTCAAGCTTTATTGGTGACGGATTCGTAGGCTGACGCGGAAATATGGAAAGAAACACAGGTTTTTGTCGCACATAGTTTTAGTTTTTGTTGAACAAAATAAGTTTCCTTTTGACCCTTTCTCATGTCCAGACCACTGAGGTTTTTCTTAATCTATAGCGTTTCGTTTTGGTAGAAATTTTACGTGAACCTATACAAAACTATAAAACGTCAGTGAGAGCTCTTTAAAACCGCTGAGGACAAATTGCAAACGTGATTCCCGACACCGGATTCGGACAGATAATGACGGAACTTAAGTTTCGGTCACTATCGGGTGTCCAGAGCCGGTTCGCAATCTTTCCTTACCGGTTTGGCTGCATCTTAAAACTCTGTAATTATCGTCACCGCAATTTAGAGGTCTTTATTTTACATATGTTAAAGAGTACTACGCACAACGCAACTGACCTTTTTAAAGGACACCGATGACGTCCAAGCTCGTGGCAGTATTAATACCCTTCCATAGTAGCTATTCTTTAAATTAAACATTATTTCTATATACCCTTCCTATTATGTCTACAGTCATCAGTAGCTCAATGACTTGGCCGTTGATTGATTCATACCTTTCCATTGTAGCTATTCCCTAAATGAAATATATAGCTATTAATTCTCCAGACATTAGTAGCTGAATGTCTTGGCCGCTGATTGATTCTGCAGCGCGTCTCTCGGCGCCTGAGTCATTGGGCTCCGTGAATGCTAATACGTGATTGATCCATTGTGGTGCACACACACCTTGTACATGCGAATTTTCTTAGTTGGAAGGTTGGATGGGTAGGCAATTATTAGGTAAAAAGTTCATTAGAGCCTTATACCCAGAGCTTTGAATAAGTACAGTGTGTTTCCCTAAACTCCTAGGACGTAAGTATGTAACTTGTTGATCATACCTACCGCTAAATTCCCGGACCGTTTGTAGGCTCCGCAATAGAACTCTTACACCCAAGGGAGTATTAAACACATTTTGATAACGATCTTTTGCTTAAAAGACTCGTAGATGGCATCTATAATTTCACAAACGTCGCCCAAGTTACGAAGTCAATGATATGGTCCTAGAATTGGTCCAGCAGATTGTGATTTCCGGACACTTTGAAACAGGTCCTTGGATTTATCATAAGAACGAGGACTTTTTACTTTTACGTGAGACCGCAAAATTAACATGATCTAAGCAGTACATTCAACAGTAGCAAATCTTTTTCTTCTTTTATTTGATCTTCGTCTTTAAAATGATGCGGATTATATTTGGAAGTCCAATTACCACCCTGAAAAGGAAGGTTGAAAAATTAAGAAACTTTAACAAAATAATCATCGAATGCTGACCATTATAGTAATTAACAAATAAATTAAAAACCCAACAACAACATCAACAGTCATCACTATCTTCACAAGAAATAAGAAATATTCCTTAAAGCAAGTCCGCACTTTGCATTTCCAAGGAATAGTTCAGTCCGTCCATTCAGCTGGGAACTGGGTACTGGAGAAGTATTCACCAGTTCTATTCAAAGTATTTTAACCGTAATACATTCTGACATAAAAAGTACGCAATAAAAACCGTGTCAGACGAAGAATATTAAAGTTCAGGGCATTATTGTGAGAGAAACTGTTTTTTGTATTCATAAGATTTTATTGTAGGAAGATGTGAAGGAGCGTATTGAAATAAAAACTATTTTGGTACTTGTGAGGGAGACGACCTACTGACCAGTAGGCCAATTAGAATTGTGGATGTATTCTTCTTTCTTTATCGTGTGGGTAGTTATTGAGTTTGGATCACGATTCAAATGTGTTAGATTTACTTGATGATACTTAAACACTAACTTGGGTTAAAAGAACAGCAACAATTTTCATCAGAAAATTCCTAGAAAACAACATTGGAATTACCCATGTGACGAATGTGAAATTGCCTAAATTTTGACGGAAATTATTTTTTAAATTATAATTGGGTCAGTTTTAAAACAGAAAACAAAATTGGACAGCCTAACCCAGTGTACATAAAATTAATAACAAATATTTCATTCGTAGACACATCTGTTCTTATTCAATTCATATTTTATAAAAACAAAAACACACCTGCAGATCTCGAAATCCTTTGACACCGTATCTAACAAACCATAGCTTATCTCCAATAATTGCAAACAAAATTGAGCTTTGTCACGCTAATAATAAGATTGGATGAGGCGGCAAAAAGGTGGAGGTAGACAAAACGTCCCCAGGAGAGGATGCTTGGCCGTGATGAAACATTTATGAGCCGGCAGTGACAAATAGTGGAATTGCTTGAAGTATTACCTTCGTTTCGTATATCGATGTAATTTTTGTTCTTTCCATAGTTTCTGCTGTATTTCTTTACCATGTAGGTCGGTCTTCTGTATTGTAGGTACTGAATGTTGTTTCTAATTGTGAGTGGTAAAGTGGTCTAAAAGTGTGACTGAAAAGTTGTGTGGTAATCGGTTGTCGTGGTATGGGCATGTGGTGCGGAGGAATGAGGAATATGTCGTAAGGAGAGTTTTGAGTGTGAATGTGGATTAGAGTACAGGAAGACTAAAGAAACGATGGATGGACTGTGTAAAGGATGATATGGCAAGACAGGAGGTGTCTGAAGAAGAAAACATGCTGCGCCGACCCCAAATGAAATTTGTCTTTTCAATGCATAATCTACGTATAACCTTCCTTCTACTGGATTACAGGCCTCTTCTTTATGACAGGTAGTGACCGATAATCCACCACGCGGGCCCAATGCGGGTTAATGTTGTCACATGTCTTTGATTTTTTCTACTAGGGCATGTCCGTTTCCTCACGCTGGTTTTAGGTGTTTCCGTAGATTTTTTGTTCCACGTAGTTATGTTTATTATTACTAATTTTCTGTCAACGCAGCATAATTTTCTCTGAAATCCTGACGGCCTGTTGCGTTCATTTTTTTCAATTACCGAGAGTACCGAGACCTTTGAAATAGCTTAGTTCAAAGTTTTATAGAGCGTGAACGAAAGCTGGGTGACCTAATTAAAACACGACCTTTTTATTAATATTTAAACCTAAGACTTAGTGCACAACTAGGCTTAATTAAAGTTAGACCCTTAGTTAACCAATTAAAGAAGTCTTATTAAGATTTAACATTATACCACAACATTAACATCTCAATTAATCCTAACTTTTTACCAACAATTTTGGAGTCGGCGTCCTACGTAACCAGATGCAACTGAATAGCTGTATCAAGATTTTATAAGAAGTGACTTCCTATTTGACCTCCACAACCTTGGCAAGACTGGCTGTCAGACTTTCGGGCTTCGAGCTAACTGTAAAATCTGTGAAAGATCTACCGAATAACAGCTGGGATCACCTGCTTAACGTACTTTCCGAGGCAAGAAGGCGTTTCGGTATATAAGTATGGGCGTCCATCCACGTATCTGACCATGGCAAGCGTTGCTTTCCTTTAAAAACCGATCTCGCTGTTATTATTTAGCCACGACTTTAAACCTCAATTATAAAAAAAACCCTCTATCCACACCCTCCTTCTATGCCCCGTAAATCATAAAACGATACGCTAAACTGTCTGCTAAGAAACATAACAAGGTATCTTGTATCCTGCGACGCTCTGACACTCCGCAATATGGTTGACATAAAAGGATATTTTAAATTGTTAATGCAGCCTTCATATTTTACGTGATACTTCGCGCATTCGCTAATATATAACATATATTTATGTACTATATTCTTGTAAGGGAGGCGGCATGTATCATTTTATTTTGTTGCTAAGGAAGTACGTGACATAAGGATGGCGAAGTCTGCTTTATACGGGTTTCAAAAAGAGTTGGCTTTTAAACGAGTGAGTATCGGTTTTTATTGGTGTGTACTGTGTTTTTATTTTGTGCTGTGAGTTTAGTGTGGAACTACATGATTTTAATTTTTATTACCATTTATTTATTAAAAAAAAAAATCTATTCACTTATTTCCTAAAGAGCTTTTTAAGCCAAGCTCTCAGAATATCGACTGATAATAATTATTAATTTGAGTGTTGATTTCTCAAATTGTTCATAATAATCAAGAACGGTCTATGCTACTAAGAACTAAGCTACTCCTGGCCAAAAAGTTTAAATTGAAAGTTTAAGGACACTATTTTCAGGGAATTCAAGTTGTAGGATATTGTCAATATTCAGTTCTCTTTGACTTGTAAAACCAGCACTGCTAATCCTTCAATGGTAGCACAAAAAAGTAAAATAACATAACTCCGCCCTATAAATAGATACATCACTACCTTCTAAAGATACCACTAAGTAAGACCAACCCACTTGAATTCTATGAACCATTGTACAACAAGAATGTTCTAAAGTTTTGTCTAAACGTAACAGATTAAATTCGCTGCGGTGTACGGGACCCGGGGAGATTTCCCGCGAGACGCTTAAGGGTTATTTGTCTGATGGTTCGCCTAGCTTTGCTGCGGAATCCTAATCCTAGTGCTAGGGTAGTGGTGTAGTCAGGAGTGTATGCTTGTGTGGTTCTGACCGTGGTATCCCTCGGATGAGTGTAATGTTTAATGTTGGCTGTTAGAGAGTTTTAGGTAGACTGGCATTGATTACTAGTTGCATTTGAGTAAAGGGGTCATTCGTGCTTTTGTTATTTGGACTGACTTGATTATTTCTATAATTATGTGATCACTGCCTCAGATTGGGTGGGATTTTACTGTTGCCTGGACTTCAAACTCTTGAGAAAGCTTAGGTTCATTGAAGTTTGTCTCTGTAAATAAAATATCTTGAATCTCTGGGGTGGTACCTACTCATCTCATCATTACGATTATTTTTGATAGTGGGATCAATCCTGTAAAGTTGCCCCTGTACAAGCAAAATTAACCGAGAGCTGTCTCAGATGGTATGGTCACGTGATGCGAAAAGACGAGGATTATATAGTGAAGAACTCATTGCAACTCCCTGCACATAAGAAAGATAGAGGACGATCTCCAGATACGTGGGGGCTAGACCACCACCGACCACCGAGGTCATGACGGAACTTCTATTGGAGAAAGAATTGGCCGACCTGACAATCCAGTACAAAATTACCTAGGCAGGAAATTAGAAGAGCCGACCCCACCTACAGTGGGAAAGAGCTAGTAAGAAGAAGATTTAATTTTGTTAGGTTACGTATTAGGTTTTAGTTATTTCAATTACCCACAACTTGTATATGTTTGATTACCTCTCATATTCATACAGAAATATAGATATTTATTCACCATTACGTACGAATGTTTATGTTTACAAGCAAACATTTGTCGCGGCTGTGTTTACGCACTTAATCGCACACACACACATTTTGTCGCCTATTCATTAAAAACCACAGCCACAATAACAAAACAGAAGCACAGTCCAATAAAGTTCTTCACTCCCCTCCTCAAAACTTCATACACCTAATGCGGAACGAAAAAGTACTTTTTGTGGTGAAAAAAACCTTTTTTTTCCGCGGAGTTTCCCGGGAGGCGACAATCCACGTCACTCAGTCGGTTTAATTGCGAGTAGTAAAACAAACGAGGGATGCCGCGAGTGTCGCTGAATCGCGCGTGTGGAGTGTCGGGGCGAGCAGACGCGCGGGAATACTGAACCGATGATATCGTACAGTATTAAAGGTTGCCAGCTGTGTATCACTGAATCGCTGGTGTTGAATTTAGTAATAAGAACTTACTTTTACTTTCCAAAAATACAAAATGAGTGTCGCTGAATCTCGATCTCGAGTGGCGAACAAAAGCGCAAGCAAAGGTTAAGTACGCGTCCACATTATTTTATTTCCTGAAACTATTACAACAATTTTACGCACGACCGCTTTCTACTGTAGCCATACAAATGAAAAGTACCTAAATACGAGGGATGCCACGTGTGTACCGGGGTAAACAAACGAGCGTAGCTGGGTAAGATTAAAAAAATCAGACCGCAACCAAACCGCATTTTTCTTTAAATCTCCAAATGTTTTTGTTGGCAGACTAGGCACTAAAACATAAAGTACGACCACGAAACAAAACAAACTTAAACTGTCGTGCGTTTTCCACAAAATCACGCATGCTGCTAATAAAATCCACGTTTTTGTGTATTATCATATAAATTGTTAAAGTTATCCGCGTTGTATGGGAATGAGTTACTGTCTGTTGCGCTAAGTTTGCGGAAGTTTCTCAAGAACATAAATTTAATTGCGAGTAGTAAAACAAGCAAAGGATGCCGCGAGTGTAGCGGTAAATACCGCGAGTTTTGCTTGTTGGGGTGAACAGACGGGCGCGTCTGAACTGTATTTATATGTATCTAGAAAGTTCAAGTTTACTTGCCGTATGAATTCATATTTTCTTAACTAATTTCTGTTTCTTTAAAACTATGTTGTTTCCGTTTAGCTGAGCGAATACCACATCTGATTGTTATGGAAATGTTTCTAATAATGATGTTTATTTGTTTCAGGTAAGCAATCTCGTTTATGTATTCATCACAATGAAGGTAAAATATATCAAAGGATCGCTGGTTTACTTTTTTAAAGTTCCGTAGCAAAACAAGAAAGTGTTCGTGGTTTTTTTCTACCGTCAGAAAAGCCGCAGCATAACCGCCCGTCTAGGCGTCGACCACTTCACATTGCAACAAGATACACACACATACAAGCATACTTAATCCCTTCTGCATGCGTGACGTGGCGCGGTTTGCCTGCGAGTTGCCCGCGTTTTGCCCGCGTTTGCCCGCGATTCGGACAATAGCCAGACAATTAAAATTTAACGATTCTCGTCAACTGTAGGTCCCCAACTAATTGTTTACCAATTGCTTTATTGAGTTTCTCTTTGTGTACGTTATTTTGATTTCCGTTATAATTGTTGCCGTGATAAGCGGATTGTGTTGGTTACATTTTTATTGTTTTATCATTTTTCATGTGTGGAGTCAGGGCATTTTATTTAGAGGCTTTTAATGATCCCCTGGTTGATTACAGAGTTGATGTATCGCAGTCTAGTATAAGACTTCATTTACCCTTGAAGTGACATTTGGCAAATCACAATAGACCTCTCCATCTGAAAACGGACTGGAAACTGGACGGTTTGAGGTTCTTGTTAGTAACTATTAACAAGAACCTCAAATCCGTCTGCAAGAGACCTTAGAGTGCAAATTTGACCGATCGTTATCGGTAGTTCTAGTAGTTAGTCGACAGTTACTCCAAGTATTATATTGTACTTCTTGTTAAACAGATTCCAACACCTAAAGTTATAAAAAAGCTACGTGCTCCAAACTATCCTACAAGTGACACCATGAAGTGAACAGTTCAAACTACTCTTTAACCTCCCAAATGTATTGAACTTAGTTCAACCCCGAACTATTGCATATTCTCATACAGTTTGACACACGACGCAAGTTATGAGTTAACAGTGTAATTTGTGTGCCAAGTTAGATCACTGACCAAAGGTAACTTAGCGCTAAGTTAACGTACCCTATAACTAACTTAACGGAGCCGTGACTTAAGCTCAACTTCAAGTTAGCTTGGCTTCGGTAGTGTAATTTAATAGTTGCAGATTGGTCCAAGTTTGGCGAAAAAGCGGGTTTTTAAAGCGTCCTGAAAAGGCCATCACTTACAGTATAGAGTCATTTATTTATGTGTGACGGTCAGACTAATAAATTGATTGACTTTTTTCTGTGTAAGGACAGTCTTTGCTCTGCACCAAAAGTGTGATTGTAAAAATCGAAAGGTAAAGGCATCTATAATTGTGTAACATTTTCACTATATTTTCTATTTATATTATATAATTTGAATCTTTACTACTTTTACGGTTAACGTGGATTCGCAATAACAGGTTATGAATGTACAAACAACGCATAGAGATCTATTTCCAACCCGTTATAATCACAAATTGTTTTAACACTAAAGAAATCTAAACCAAACTTCTTCCAACCCGCTACCTCTTTACGCCCAAAACCCGCGTTCTCTTCCAACTTAGACCAATCCTAACAATACCCACTAAATTTAGTGAGGCGAGAGCTATCGAAAACTGTCTGTTACAACAATACAAAGTACGTCCAGCATGCAGATTAAACAATTACGTAGTTAGCCTGGCTCGCTGCTGTTCCGCTATTGGATTAATTGAGTGGGATGATAGCTGGGTAGCGGGGTAGGGTTACATGTTGAGGAGTTTGAGAGGGTTATATTTGGTTATTGGGTGTTGTCTTGAAGTTGACTGGTGTGGTTGTAAGGGGGATGAAAATGTATTTTCAGCTAAAGTGGCACCAAGTGTCTATTTTGTGAAGTTCTCCCGGCGCTGGCCAGTAGTCCTTAGGTCAATGCACACCTATAAGCACTGCACAGGATCAACATTGCCCTGGCTCATCAAGTCGTCGTCATTAACCAGGTGTCCACCCAACGTCAGCACGCAACGGGATCGGCAGCATTGCAGACGACGCCGCCGGGTAGACGCCCCGCTTGCTATCACAATGACACAAACGTCTGGCGAGGTGCCAGATCTAGTTAATACGTTTATATTAATATTTTGAAGAGGTAGTTTGTAAGTTTGTATGTAGGGAGTAATCTTCGGAACTACTGATCAGATTCCGAAAATACTTTCTTTAAAAGGTTTCCGATGGATAATTTACGACCACAAGGCAAACGAAGCCGTGGGCAATGACTAGTCCTTTTATAATAGTCGTATAATAGTCGAATTAAAAAGTATCTGGAGAGGGTCTAGACAACTGACAATCGTTTTGGAAGCGTTTCGTATTTCTGGAACGACGTTCAACAGGATTGACTAAGCTTATGGGTAGCTTCTGCAGTCCCATACATTTTTGACTTCCACAGTTATTGCTGATATAATGGTAATTTGTCTGAGAGACAAAGTGGTTTCTCCCAATATTGTTTCACCGTATTTAAGCAGTCAATCCTTTCATTTAACAATTTCCTCTCGTATACCAAATTGTATTGTATAAACAAGGCACTTGACGGAAGCTCCTCGATGGCCTTCCATTATTTGTTCCAAGTTATAATTTACTGAATATTAATTGTTGATTCAGTGTTCTGGCGAATCCTAAACAAACAACTTTTTGAGGAGATTCTGCGGGTACCTGTTTGGCCTTTTTAGCTTCGATGAGCATTGTTTATTGTGAATAGAAAAAAAGGAAATACAATTAGGGACTCTAATTAATTTAAATAAGTGTTTTTTTGTCAATTTCAACTAGGAACGTGTACTCTGTAGTACACGCATACTTTGGCGAAAGGCTGAATCGGAACAAGCAGCAGGCTCGGTGGGTACAAAAGCAAAGTCAAAGTTTTTTGTTTGTTAAACATAGGTGTAAAAGATATAAATACACATAAAGAGATCGCTATGTTTTGCCGTCAACGGCGTACAAATAATAAAACAAAATTTAATAGCTTTTTTTTTAAAGGTGTTAACAGCTATGATATCTACCCTGCATTATTTCTTAATAATATTTCTTATTTCTCGGTAAGATCCTAGGTAGTAAATTTATTTAATTTAAATTATTCTTAAAAACTGTGTTAACTAAATAATTTCAGACAAAATTGTTTTTAAACATTCAAACTGTTAGGAAAAAAAATAAAATGTAAAATTTTGCTTATAATAAAAATAAAATTTTCTTAAATTACCATCTAATCGACATTGACGGTCTATAGCTGTTCAGACACCTTCTTCTCCACCATGAAGTTGTTTTCAGTCTTGGCCCATTCTTATTTGTGCTTAGCCATCTTTTAAAAGAAGTGCGCTTTAGAGTGTATTTCAGGTATCAAAAGAACATCATTCAACTCCGCTGCATATGCTCCTGGTAACTTGAGTACAACTTTGAGCAATAGTTGCACTAAGTTATTTATCGTCCTACTAAGTTATGGCAACAGCCAATAGTTCCAATTGGTTCATTTTTTATCAGACTTAGCATAGAATGAATTTCGTTGACTGAATTAGCTAGTCCACGGTTTAGATCGCGTTATACTGTACATATTTCCAAACAAATTAGCTATTCTGTGATCATTTAGATACTTAACTTTTGTACAGAACAGCGTACTATTTTTATATAGCATTCTAGACAAAAATAATAAAATAATGTCCTAAAATGTAATAATGAAACCATGGTCAAAAAGTTGCCTCGTTGCCCTAGCATCGCGTATATTATGGCGTATTTAAAATTTGTGACAAGCCTGGACGCTGAAGTACTACTATTACTATAGTAATTTTTGCGATTTAGTGGTATGTTGTGTTTTGTTTTAAGTTCTGTTAAGCATACGATTCAAACAATTATATTATTTAGCTTTGTTAATTTTGACTTTATTATTAATAATTTTTGACTAAAGGGTTTGGCGATACATTGGTATCGCCAAACCCTTTAGTCTTGCTGCAAGCAACGGCTTGCTTGATGATAAGTGGATATACTATCCGCCAAGGTATGGCGGCTGGTCTGCACTTTTCTAAATGGTTTTTATTCAGACGCCGCAGATTTATCTTTACAGATGTTAACATCTGTAAAGATAAATCAGAGAACGAAAAAGGTGAGTTCCATCGTCTCGCAAGTTGCGTGAGTCAACAAGGAGAAGTGAGAAGTGGGTTAATATGTTCCCTGCGCCCGCCCCGTGGCCATCGCCCGCGGGTAATCAAGTCCCTTCGTTGACTTAATGGGAACATGTGTTCCAGTCATTTGAGGTTTATTTACATTTCTCTATGTGCTGTAGGCAAAAGTGGGTAAACACATTTTAAACGGTTCAAAAGTATACACGTAGGTATAGTAATTTATGACACTATTTAGATAACGGCAGCGTTTTTATAGAATTATTTAAAAACTAGTCGTGTTGCTGCAGCCTGTCATAGCGGCAAAACTGGCCCAAAAGAGCGGAGGTTGCCCTTCTCTTCGAGATAGCGATTGGAGAATCAATTCATTCGTCTCGCCATTTTGTTCTAAACCCAGATTGGGTAATATCGATATCCGGTTCATACAAATATGTTAAATACTAACGTAACTCGGTCTGTTTACCTTCTCCCACCTTAATCGTGTCACTGGTAGACCATAACCTGGATTAGGGAGCTTTTTATCCCAGCAGAACGTCCCATGGGAAAATATCCGATCTCATTAACAAGAAACGGCGGTTTAAAGCCAGGAATTTTATGTTTTCGGTACACTTCATCTAATAAATCGGTCAATATGTGATTGTTGCGTAATTTAGACCGTGTTGCCACAGACATAATGACCCTTCGCCCGCGCGGTCGTGAGTGGTGTGATGACAATCAAGCGTCATTGTTGCCGAAATTGACAAATAATAATTGGCGACACGCGACGTAGTTTAGTTATGGTTCGGGAGCTGGGACGGGGAAATTATTTGCCAATATTTGGATGCCATGGGCCAATATAAGTCAACATCGGTATTGCAAGCCTTAGTTCCCGTCAGAAAATACAGGCGAGATTTAGTATTTTTCGTTGAAACTTGGATCTTGCTTTACTGCCTTTTATTACCCCTCTTTAACTATAATCAATGAAAATTGGATTAAAGTAAGTTTTGATTATGACACACAAACCTCAACAAATTATCGATATCGTCAGATTTATTTGTTCACGCCTTCTCGCTAAACCAGAACATATCTGAAGTGCGAACAAATAAGAGATTGAGCAGACGAGAACACTTCAAATAATAACTGAGAAGTACCATGACCAACATACCAAGACCCCTACATCCTTTCACTTTTTGCGTTATCGCGGGTCAGGTAAAGTGGATGGTGGTAATAGGTGTCCAATATAATAAGACACGTATGATATATATGTGTATTAAAGAGCAATATTCCAATATATATTGGCTATGATATATACAGGGGTAGTCACACCATGTGTGGTTTATTTGGTAAGTGCCGAACTTTCCTAAGTGGGCTTTTTGTTAATGAGATATTTTCCTTCAGATTGTGCTCGGGAATGGTTTTACTTGGCGTTTTGTAAGTTCTGTTGCTGATATGGATTGTTATAGCTTTTGTATCAACGGTTATTGTGTGTGTGTTTTTGAGTGATACTCTTTTCCGGGAAATGTATGACCGTTTAGTTTTTGTATTCTCAAATGATTTGAATTTATATCATCATTCCCCTCCCTTATCCCAATTTATTTGTGGTCGGCGCAGCATGTCTTTTTCTTCCATGTTTCTCTATTACTCGTCATCTTAACAGTCACCTTTCCAGCCATAATTGATTTGAATTTAAATCGAAAATAAATAAACAAAAACCGCTGATAATTGGTTAATTACATATTTAATTTGGCTCTTTAGTCAACTGGTCCCACTCATTTGGGACCCGCGGGATGAGTTTACTAATTTATTATTTTTATTTATTTTCTTTTGTCGATTGGACCCCCTGTTAAAGTTAAAAAAAATCAATCGAATTTCAAATTTGAGTAAAAGCGTGTAGAATAAAAAATAATACACCATGACAAATGGTGTATTCCCGTTGAAGTACTAGGATGTTATACATTAAGGATTGTATTCTGTTCACGACACGTTCGCTTGGTTATGGGCGTAACCTCACGAAAAGTACTAGGCTAGAATGAAGCCAAGAAAGTATTGTATTGTATGGTATTTAAATGATAGTATTCATTACTAGTAGACCGATTCTTAAAATACATACCACCTTGAACTCATGCCAGCCTAATACTTTTTGGGGTGCATAATTTGTGCCATATATCCCTCAATGGCAACAAACGAGATTTTTTTCCCGTTTGTCGCTAGTGGCTACAATCGGGATATTTTTCCAATTTGTCGCTAGTGGTGACAAAGCCGGTGGTGACGACTGGGAATAGACGGATACAGATGGTGACTGAACAAAGCAAAGCCAAATGTTTCGACTGTTTACGGGACACATCTCTTAATATAGATATAGATTCACATCACAAAATTGGTCATCGGGTCCAGTTGACCAATTCAAACATGCGTTAGGTCGAGTGGACCCGCGGGTCCCGCCTGTGTGGGATCAGTTGACTAAAGAGCCTTTAATTTAATCAGATATTTGATACAGTAATAATAAAATTCATGGTACAACTTTCCAAAATCGTAGTTAAGTAAGTATTTTATTAGGCGATTGTTATAAAACTATTAATATATTATATTAGTTATCAACTAATTTAAAGATCTTGATCCCCTTTTTTTCTATTAAAATTTTGCCGTGTTACTATTTATCAGCATCGTATAGTCAAACGCTACGTGCACAATAAGCACTTAACACCATATTCGTCCGAAGCCGGTGTATAGGTCAACCCGAACATATTGGCTGCTACACACAATAAGTGGACCGACCTGATTCAGTATGTTTCGGTACAAACCGGGTGACAGAATCAAATCCATATTTTCCCGCCCGACTATGAATCAGGCCCACCTTAACAAGTGCGTAGCTCGCCTAAGATCCGTAGTATATCACTGACGCGGAATCCGACTATTGCGCATACCAACTACTCATTAATTAGTAACATCATACCTTAACATACTAACTAATACAAGCTACCATCCCACCCACATACCCGGCCCGCTTCGCCCCGTTTGTTAGACAGCAAATAGGATCCCAGCTAGACAAAAGCTAGTCCTATTTGTAGCCGGCCCCACAACGTACTGTTTGCGTAGCCTGAATAAATTAGGCCGGATAGTTTGACGGGATATCCGGTGTAAACTTGGAGCGGAAGTCCGGTGTAAACACTAGTGCTATGACATTCGTGTGTTGGAAGAATCTGTGAGTTGCGATGTTTGTGCCTCGTACCTGTGTGGATTTGATATGGATTGTATACGGACTGACATGGGTTTTACGTTTTGTAGTAAATAATAGAGGCTCTTTTATAGCTTGTTGAGAATACTTGTAACGTGCGTTCCGCATTTAAAATTCTAGGTCAAATGAATTTTAAGAACTGTTTAAAGACAAGTTTTATTTTATAGACAGTCAATGGCATATATTAGAGGCTATTTTGAAATATTGATTTGATTTGAGACTCGCATCAAAATACGAACGTTCTAAAAAATATGGGAATTGTTTTACCCTATAACTTCAACTTAGCTATTCCTCCACCTGCTTCTGAGATACAAAACATTGACACACTGAAAAACGGACAAATATACAAATAATAATAGATATGAAACCAAAGGAACCATACCTACTATAGAATTTTTTGTGGAATTTCCTCAAAGGCTGATTTCATAAAATTAAGTAAACACCTGTATTTCCGCCTACAAGTATCACACTAACCCACTCCCCGCAATTGAGTTTCCGAACTCGATATACCTCATCTCAGCAAACGAGCCCGAAAGCAGGTAACCTCACGAGCGAAACATCACGAACTCTTAACAGCAGAAACTTCCAAAAACTAATTTGTTATAAAAAAAACTTCCCTCTTGCGCCGGCATTCTAATCAACCGTCAAATATTTTCGAACAAAAAAACTTTTTTTAATAACATCTCCGTTTTTTCGCAACAAGAATTCAAATTGAAATGTCATCGCGTCCCGTCAACGATGGCAACGTGGCATATTGCAGGGGCTTGAGAAATACTAAATTATAAATGCAGCTGCGCCAAAAGAATATGGGTCTTATGTAGGGCTGGTAAGGTTGTGGTCGACTGCAAATGAAGAAGTTAGATACCTATTTTGTTCATCTCTACTATTCACAAGTCTGCTGAAAAAATACTCCTTTTGCAACAAAATAATAAATTATTTTATTTTTCATCAATTTCATGAAAGCTTTATTTCATCCACAAATACAAATTCATATACAATATTTGTTTTATACAACAATTTTTTTATTTTGTAATTTACAACCAGTAAACTTGACAACTAGCAAGGGCCTCGCATATTCGTGTGAATCGAACTGAACCAACCAGAAGTAATTCTAGTCAGACGCTGAACGGGAAAATCTAACCAGAATAACCTAGTTAGTTTCGAGTCAGATCGCGGTTGGACTAAGCCAGATCAAAACAAAACAGACACGCGTGGCCAGTCGCAGTCAAGGCTCCGATCGGGAAAACCAAATCAGATTTTCCTTTGTCAGCTCCGGCCTAGTCGGTAATCAGGTTTGCCTGGGAAAATTTCTACCAGGACTACAGTGCAAAGTGGGGATTAAGAGAGAGCGGATACTCGAGTCAAAAGATTTGAGGATAGTTGTAACCTGTGGGGATTTATTAAAATGTTGGTGAACTCATTGATACTCTCACGTCAGATCAGCCTGTGTCACTCAGGAATAATGTGGCTTCGCGTTAGCGAAACAATTTTCGGAATCGGATCAGTAGTTCCGAAGATTACACCCTACATACAAAGTCATAAATAACTTTTACCTATAATATTAGTACAGATATTTCATATCTTTCCCGATGCTTCTTATACATCACGCTTTTACAATTTTAGCAATACATCGGTTATCGCTAAAATTGTAGTTGAATCAGGTTTCGTCTCGATTCTCATTAAACTCACAATAATGGCTTGCTTTTTCACAATAAGCAGATAATACAATTTTGTCTAGTTTTGATGATTGAAATCGTAATTATATCCTGATTTTATTTCTATGTTTATTCTTTCTTGCAGTTTCTGCAGTCTGTTTTTTACTTAAATAAAAACTACTAACTTATTAACTTCTTCAAAGATTATTTTCAAAGTCATTCATACGAAGACACAAAGTATGAAAAAAAACCTAAATTAAAATGTATCGGCCTTTCAATAGGATCTGCTGTTCCCAAATGATCTTCAGGAAAATCATACTGAAATTTCTTTCTTATTTAACTAGCCCACCACTCACCAAGGACCCAGTACCAACTGGGTTGTGGAGGTCAGATAGGCAGGCACACCATGTAAAATACTGGTATTCAGACGTCCGGTCATACTGGAAGCCGACCCCAACAAAATTGGGAAAAGGCGGGCAGATGATGATTGCAAGAGACGTAAAACGGCCATTCTACGAAGTGGCCAAAATCCTGTTCGCTCTATATATCTCCTTTTTAAATATAGCTACATTTTAACGATAATGTGTATTTTGCTTTATTTTATGTTATCTATCATCACGTATTTGAATGAATACATAATATCTTTCATTTATGAAGATTTTGCGCGTTTCCTGTAGACCAAATCACGTCCTGTAGACTGTTCGCGACATAGGTTACCGGGTCCAGAGATGTTTTGAAAATACTTTCTCATATTTTGAAGTGCCTTATGTGAACCTATCATATTGCAAATATAATAAAGTATATTTCCGTGTAATTTAAAAAAATTACCACGTTAACATTTCAAGTTACAAAAGATTCTACAGTGTTCGCAAAAAACTAATCACTCCTGTAGACAAACATGAAAAATCCGGTATTTTTTTAAATATTTTGTATATCAACAATATTTAGTTTTGCTAGCAACAATTAACCACGTAGTTATCATCGACTGTCTGTTATTGCTGGCTATAAGACGTTATTTCTGAGTTATTAATAAGATTTGAGTCATTCTACAAAGTGTAAAAGTTGGTGCGTCACTTCTAAAATCGCCAAGAAACAGTAAGTTCTTAATTCAAAATTATAATTTTACTATGGTCTTGTTAATTAGCGGTAAAATTATCGAACGTGATGGAAGCCTCGTTTTATAACTTCAAATATTCCCCTCGGTATGGATTAAACTATTATTCACACACTTCTGTCGAACTCATTTCTGTCGAAAACCTGCCTACAGATGAGGCGTATACCTGCAGATGTGAGACTCTTGCGAAATATATCTTATTGTTATTTGATAAAGATTAAAATTGATTTTAAGAAAACCTTTGTTGCATGAATAATTTATTTGTTAGCTCAATAAATGCGGTTTTTGCTGAGTTTAGTACAGAATACAAATTAGTATACAGATGTGACGTATTTCTACACATTATATGTGGTTTTATGCCATGTATTACTGTTTTCTAAAAATGATCAAAATTTTACTTTTAACAGTTCCCGCTTGGTTTACCTGAAGCATTATTCATCTTTAAGTTAATTTTCTGCAAAAAATCTGCAAATTTCCATCGGTCTTTAGAAATGACGTCAGCATACAGATTTGATTTGATGCTTTAAATTTTTTTCCCAAATTTTGATCCCAAAAATGGCAGGAAACAAAAAAAAATATTGAAGAAGAAAAGAAGAAGCGCCGTAAAGAACAAAAAAGGAGATTTATACAAAAAACAGGACAGAAAATGTCGGAAGCTGAATTAGAGGAAAGGCGCAGAAAAGACAGGAGAAAATACCAAAGGAAAAAAGCATCAGGAGAGATCAAGACGGTTAAAGAACAAACTCCAAGAGTACAGCGAAAGATAAGGAAGAGATGGCGTGAGCGTGCCAAAAAAATTGCTCATTATAATATCTACAGAAGTGAAGTCACATCTGTAGACATAGTTTATATATTTTTTATTTTGTAACTGTTGGTTATTTTCATGATAATTATACCTTAGCAAGTGAGAAGACACTTAATTTTTTAAGTTTATAACGTTGATATTTTCTAGAATTGTATTTAATTTCGTTATTTCGTAATATTGTCTATTCTGTCGATAATGGCGTCACATCTGTCGACAGGGAAAAATCTTAAAAGTGCCATAAATGCTAATTTTGTGATTGATGATCTCTAAAACTATTTTTAGATTAAATTAAGGTTAATTTTAATACTTCCTACCTCAATAAAAACACCTGATCATTGAATTTGTTTTTATTTAAAAAAATATATAGGTTCGTAGAATGGCCGAAAAATTCCCAGCAAAATATAGTTGAGGGTTTCTTCACTCCTATTGGTGCAGCGGGCCATGCAGCGAGTAATCGGTTTTTAATGAAAAGATTAGTGGTCTGAACTGCTATTGTCGTAGCTGAATCAATGGGATCCCGGACACTTCGGGAATTTTCCATTTTGCCGCCCTCGCTGCGACACCGTTTTATTTCCTAATGTTTGGTGATTTATATTTCGATTGTCTGTTTGCGTTGTTTTGAACAACTTTGTGATTAAACGTGGATTTTGAGTAAGGGGGACGTGAATGGCAATGGCGCTGATTTATTGTATATTTTAGTAAGGAGCTAGTACACTGCTTTGCAGAGTGTTAAGTATAAAACCCAAAATTTTGAAATCTATTAGTTTTTCATGTTATGGAAAATGCCAGGCGCCTTTTTTAAATTCGTAGCCTAGAGTTTCTCTCCCCTTGAGACAAAGAGTGTTAGACTTTACTTAGCCTAAAAATCCTGTGAGCGTATGTATTAAGGCATTTTTTTTTTTAAAGTTGGGAAATCATCAAATAACTCCTCCCGCTCTGGGTGGAGTGGGAGGGAGTGTCAGACTTTTACTGACTAAAACCCATCCATGTGCCTTCTTTGCCCTTTGTGTTCCAGGGCCGCGGTATCTCTTTCGAACAGTCCCGCAGCCCCGGCAGGCATCTGTATCATACGTATTAAGGCATTATGAAGTATTCTCAGTCTTCCCAAAGATATGAGCTTCCAGTCGACTCGCTTACCATTTGTTGGTCTTTTTCAGCTATTGAATTTGTCTTGTACGAAATATCATCATTCAAACCAATTTATTTACTTTCTAAAGACGATATTTTTCTACACAATCAACAAAAAACATAAACAAACAATACACTTCACCATTACAAAAAACGCCATTCATGACAAAAACGTCCGTTCAATCTTTGTCCGTTTGTCTTTGAGCAGTCTCATCTCCTAATGCTCTCAAACAAAACTGACGTCAATCTGACTGAAGGACTGAAACAATAGCGCATCAAGCAAATCGGTGACGACAGCGAATAGCTGCCGATTTTCTTAATTAAAAACGTCTCACTATTGGGACAATGGATGGGGGAAAGTGATGAGTGGGGTCTTTAGGGGATACGATTGGGGTTCTGTAATGACGATTTTTATGGAATCCTGCTTTGTTCTATAGAAATTATATCAATACATAACTAGCAACGTGGAGCAAAAGGAATATGTAAGGATCCTAGCAGATGATGTTCTGGAGTTTCTTCCTAATTCCTTTTTCCCATGAACCCTATGAGTTTATATAGATAACTAGTGAAAAGCAGTTTCCCAACTACAAGAACAGCTTTAATTGTCCTTTGTTTTTCAAAGAGCTGTTTGAGAATGTTTAGATATTTTTTTTCTATAAAAGTCAGAGATTAAAGTTCAATTTACTGTATTAACGATGTCCGATTTTAGGACTTTTGACTAAGCCATCTTCGAACTTCGAAGGTCATAAAACATGTAATCGGATCGTAGTCGTGTCGTGATCACGAAGAGAATCTTTGTGTATTTTTTAATAAAAAAATGTCAGGATTTTATTGTTATCCAGTGTTGGGACTGTCTCAATTCTCGGGAGGTACATTAGTGACAATATACTAATTGATACAAACATAACTACCATTTGCACCGAAGAGTTGGTTAATCCAAGTTTTGCATGTTTTTGCCAATTATTTTAGTGAATGTGTTGGTGGTTTATTTTGTGGTATTTTTTGTGATGGTGACATTGCCATGAAAGTTCTTTTGTTTTTGTTAATTGGTGTTTTATGTTGTTATCCATCTATTGTTCCACATTGAGTTACCCATTAAATACACAATTGAGTGAGACGCAAACACAGAACTTCATTAATCTTTTAAGAACGAAGTTTCTTGTGTAATTAGTTGTCGTCTTCCAGACAAATAATTCATGAGTGGAGTATGTACCATACTCTATTCGTAAAGTTATTTACCAAAGGTTTAATTCAGGTATTGTTTCTTTGTTTGCCTCCCATTATCAAAATTAATGACAATATTTCTAATTAATTCTGATTTGAATTCTTCGATTTTTTTAATACAAATTCATATTCAGCAATATCAATCTCTGTTTCTACTGAGTAAGATTCAAAATCATATGACAAGTCCCCAGACATTACTTCCACCAATTACACTTACAATTTTAAAACAACAGCTCCCAAGTTTTGTTCCAATATCCCATTAGCCCCTTTCTCAAAACTTTTGTAAAAATGTGACAAAAACAAAACTCCGCGGGTACATCCTTTAATCACATTGAAGGACAAACAAACAAACTTTCATATTATGCTGTTACACAATAAATCCTTCGCGGACAAGTGGCGAAATTCTAAAGTCGAGATCAGCAGAGGCGTTGGGCTGTTCCGGCGTGAGCCAGGAGCGGTAGCGAGAGAGGTTGGTTATAAATAAGGGTATGTTAAAAAATACGAAGTAGTACTAAAGATGAGTAATGGAAGGGTTGGTCAAAGCAGAAATCACACATTTCCTGATGTTACACCAAGGAAGCCGTTATTTCTAAAGTGTTTCTTTGTTTCTCTGTAACAATGTCTGCTTGTGAAACGTGTAAGGGACAGGCAGAGGTGTTCCTAATAGTACAACCATATTTCGCCAGTTATGTTTAAATTCCATGTAATGTGGGGCTATCTAGAAATTCCTGATGGAAAACCCAATAACATTTTGCCCGACCCGGAAATCGAACCCAAGACCTCATGCTCAGCAGTCACGCTTGCGCCTACTAGACCAACGAGGCAGTATAAGTCTTTCAACGTAGTAGGACCAATATTTCTTTTATGCCCATAGGAAATGTGAATCCATCCATCCTTACTTAATAATATTATAAATGCGAAAGTAAGTTTGATTGTTTGTTACCTTTTCACGTCTAAACCACTGAGCCGATCCTTCTGAAATTTTGCATAATATACGTTGTCAGGTGTACAAAAACGGACATAAGGTACCTTTTATCCCGAAAAAAAGTACTGTTCCTGAGGAAAATCACAATAACGTTCATAAGATAATAGATGGCGCCACGTGACTTTCGAATCATGATTGAATTATATTATTACAAGCAGAGTACAACCCGAATAAAATTAATTGTCAAATTCTAAATTAATGCGAGCGAATCCGCCAGCAAAAGCTAGTGCATAATAAATAAATGTTCAATTTCCAACGTAAACTGGCATCAATGATTACAGTTAAGGAATTCAAATAGTACAAACACATTATCTACAGATCAATCCACGAAATAGTTAAACCAAATCAAAACCTAAACATTCCAATGAATCTCTGCAACTCAAACCACTGTCCTCAAGATCAAAATCACCATTACGCGCCAAGGGACCAAAAGCCCAAATAACTCCACTCGTCGACCTCTCCGCGGCCCTCTCATCACCTGTCCACCGGCGGTAAACTTTTAATCCGGCGTCGACAGACCATTGTTCGGCGGGCGCGGCTGATTACCGGCGGAGGGCTAGACAGGCCTCCGCCCATTTCGCACGTTGTTACCCATCTTTTTGGATACAGATTTTGATGCTGGTTTTGGCTTGGATACCTATGAGTTTGTAACAATGGATGACAGGCTTTAGAGTTAGGATGTGCAGAAATAATTAGTTGTGACAGGTTTTGTGTTGTTGCTGGTTCTTTTAGGTGTTAAAAAGATAACCGGCGCAGTTGTAGTGTAACGGAGCTCCCTTACCGCGAGCATTCGCCCGTAATGTAACAATTTGAGACACGATTTTGTTTAGAAACAAGTGAATCTGAACTGTTACATTACAGGTATATTATGCTCCCGGTGAGTTCATACACAGCCTTTTGACATCTAAAGATTGATTGCACTATTTGCGTTGTCGAGCTGACGAAGTATTCACACCTTATGAATCAATGAATAATGGATTTTCTACAAAATATTTCGGATTGATAAAGAAAGTGTGTTACGTAATTGGGGTGTGAGACTTCAAAAGCCGATCGCGTGTACGAAGGCACTAAGCTTGATGATCAATGCTTGTTTTAATACTCTACAAGTCTACACCAAAATATTTTTTATATTTAACTTGGGTCACATACCAGTCTTAGGTACTCTACAGAAGCCTTTTTTATAACTGAACTAAATCAATGTTTGCTGCTTTTCTTCTCATAATTAATAAATAAATATCCGCAACGTCTACTTATTGTTAGGACGATATTAATGAACAAGTTAAACACGGAGCTATCGTTCAGTCTACAACGTTCGGGCAAAGTTGCCGAGATACAACTTGTCTGATAGAATCTAGTGTTTGTCTAACATTGTAGTTATAAACGAGGGTGTATTGAGTTAACAGTTATGCATTGTTATTCAATAGTTCTTCAGCGAATAGGTAAAGTAATGCAAATTACTTAAGTGATTTTTTATGCGTGCATCACTCATGTTTGGGTTGTTCTGATTCTGCGTCGGTGCACGTATAGCGGGAACAGAATGTATATTTTGCGCCTATTAGCAATGAGTCTATTTCTCATTCACAGAAACAAAAGTGACTGCAGTAAAGGGCACGAAGCGAGCTCGGTGATCAGTGCACGTTCCTTCTAATCAAACGCAAATCGTAGACATCGATACGTGAAGCCAGATTCAAAGACTGATACTATAATCATTGAAAACGCACCCAGTAATCATGGCAAGATTAAAATTAGACACAATCAAAACAGCAGTCTCTCAAACTTTTTCCAAACATAATTACATGAAAAAGACATAAATCTACGTTAGCAAAGATGGCGGTACGGTACCGGAAGTATCGCCATATACACACCCGTCTCAGGTAAAAGATAGCACAAGTACATTTAATCACGGCGCAACTTTGCCTATAAGGCGGGACTCGAGGAAGTTTGATGAAAAACTTCTGATACGCGATAGTGTTCGGTATGCGTCTGTTTCGGGTGCCAATAGCTTTATAACATTGATGGGGAGTGAAGTTGGTGTGATTGGGAAAAGCGGTTGGAATAAAACAGTTTTGAATTTGGGTAAACAGTTAGAAATGTGGTTTTATTCAAATTTCAACAGTGTGCGGTGGTTGCTGTTTTGCAAACAATATTTGCACGAGATTTTTTTGCCAAAGTTTAATTAAAAGGATTCATCAGAATCAGAACTTTATTTGCTTTGAATGTAGGTACAGGTATAAGATGTTGTACATTAATTAATGAGATCGGCTACAGTCTACCTTACGGCGTGCAAATTATTACATAAATTGAAATATCAATGCAAACAAAATAATGTCAACGAATGTTCATCAGTGAAGGATTTAATGAAAATATTACATTTATTATTCGGAGGTTTCATTGGTTCCAACAACACTCGTCATTTTAGATTAATTCGCGTAGATCTTTCTACTCCATTGTACCCCTATGTCATGTTTTATTGCCATGAATATTCATTCTGTAGGACAAAATAATAACACAGAAAGTAAACAAAAATATCAAGAAATATTATCTTCACAACAAACAAGTTATAGACGTCAAGCGTTGCTCAATTAGCTAGTATGAAGTTTTATAAGCGCCAAATGGCATGCTGTTTAAGCTTTTAAATTTCTTTAATTAAGCGCCGGGATTTATTCAAACCGTTAAATCTGTGAGACGGGAAACAAAACGTGATTGCTTGCCGACTTATAATTTAATGCAATTTCCTCTTTTATTGTGTGGTGTGAATGAGAGGCGATAGCGGGCGGGGCTGAGTGAGAGTGTGTGGAACATACATACAAGTTATGAACGGTGGATGGTCTGTGTCATTGATTTCTTGTCGGAAAAGATTGAGATTCCTATAGCAATTAAGCAGTAATTTTCAAGCCTTTAAATTTTAGGATATTAAATGCTTATAGCGAATCTTGTTAACAGGCAAACTCAGATACTCAATGGTCGAGCGGAACTCAAATGTCGGTATGCTGGAAAAATATACACCTCTGCTTAACCTACCAGAGAAACAGGTACTATGTTATGTTGCGGAACACATAACAATATTATTATGTAAAAACATACATTACAATAAATCCAAAAAAATGACGCTGAACTCCTTTTGTAAACACTTTCACTTTTTTTTGCCCGCTATCGCCCCTACCTCACACCACACCCAAAGAAGGGTGCAGAATCCTCTTATTGCAGCTCGCTGGGCCGGACCGGTCCCGCCGCGCTCCGGTTCGTTAACGGTAATGCCCAAAGCTGACGGATGCAGTTTCGGGTCTATACGCCGATCATTTCATGCTGAATTATTGGTTCTTTTCTTTTTCTTGGAATCATTTTCGTTTTTGGGTGGAGTGGTTTGTGATTTTGGTCCTTTTGTTATTCTGTGATACGGTAAACTTAAATCCTCTTTCTTTTTGTCCTTACTAACCGCCTTACGAGAAAGTATCATCTGCCTAGCCTTTTTCTAACCATGTTGGGGTCGTCAACCAGTCAAACCGGATGTAGCTGAGTACCAGTATTTTATAAAGACTGTCTGTCTGATCTCCACAGTTCAGATTCTAAGCCAATAGAAGATATAACGATTATTTTGCTGTGTCACAAAACAAAACGAGTTTTGACAGCTGTCTTCTTAGTACGACTATAATGTGCAGCTCAAAGTTTTAGTAATTTAGTTTTTCATAAAAAAACAGTGACTTCGGATGTTTTTTTTTCAGCAAGGAAAATTGGTAGAGCCTGGGATTCTAATGAAATTGTATCCGATTAATGGCAATAGGGTCGCTCCCTATCACATGGGCGTATACGCTCATCGGTGGAGCGAGGGTGTGTGAGAGGATACCTTTATTATCTACGGTCTGACTTTTGGGAAATAAGCTTTTTGTTTACGGTACACCTCAATTTAAGGCATTCACTTAGGAAAGAAAGGCTTTGGCTTAATACTTAAAATGGATAAAGTTAGCTTTATAATACGAAATATTTATTTAAATTAATTAATAAAACTTTTAGAATGCAAATTTATCTTCGACTACAGTGTATCTTTTAAAAAATCATCGTCACTTATGACTATTTGCTCCTAAGCCTAACAAATAGAATTCAGAAGTTGTACTCATAAATAAACTGTAATCCCTCATACTCCTCCCCAGCTATGAATATTAAACGTTTTAATGGCGTTGATTATTGTCTCAAACATTTAAAACCAAGGAAATTGGTCGACGTGACCTCACTGCTGATGCCCCGACTCTTATTAGGGAAGTTGAATGGGATTTTTCACCCTGCGTCCGTGGTGAATGTTAATTGATGAGTTCCTTGTTGCTGGCGCGTTGTGATGGCGGCCTGAATTAGACGCGTTTTATTCTATAAAAATAATGTTTGCGGTGTTTTACTTAATGTAGAAATAAAATGGAAAAACACTAGGAAGTGATTATGATGATTTTTATGTCCTCTAAAAATATATACAGAGTGTAAACTGGCCCTTCACGAAGCCGTTAACCAAGCATTATGTACTAACATCAAATTAAGTAACTTTACGCAAAAATTATTGCTGGGAAACGATTTTTTTTGGGATGAATAATCACGTTTTACGGTAGGACTCAATGAAACGCACTCAAAACATTGTGCTGATGGATGGATTGAATAGTACGGCGGTCGTGGAGGTGTTTAAACTAAAAATCTTGCATTCGAAAAATGAACTGAAAAAAAAAGTTGGAACTTACAACAACAACACATAATTATCAACAAAAAATATCGCAATGACGGGGAAAACAAATGTCTTTCGGCTTGGTTAAGGCTCTTGTTACATCCTTTACGTATATGTAATGAATGAATTTTTAAGAAAAACCATGGTAAATCCATAAGGAATGAAGAAAGGAAGAATAAAAGAATTATTTATCTTAAAAATTTGCCAGCTATTAGATTCCGCGGTGGAAAAAATATGGTCCCTTGATCAGCAAAATGAAGAGGTCTTTGCCCTTCAGTAGTTCATTAACATTATAATATGTTATGTAATTGATACTTTAGAAATCCATCGACACACAGAAAATAGAAACAATAGGAAGCACTTTTGAAGGGAACTAACTAACTCAGTAAGTCAATTTGAATTAAATCATAATACACAGTCAACTCAATTTCTTCATCTCATCGAAAAAAGTACAAAAAGGGCGATTCCTTAACTTCATTTTATTTTCCACTCTCCTGAAATAGTTAAACAAATCGTTAGTCTTGCAAACAGCGGGCGCAAACATTAAACATCTTTAGCAGGGTCTTAGTGAAATAATCTTAAGTTAAAGATACTTAGGCATGGCTTGTCTGTCAGTTAGGAGCACAGATTTGTGTGCCCCTCGAAGGGGACATTGTTTTATGAAGGGGCCGCGACAATCTGCTCGCGTTATGACTAAAATCAAAATGGCAATGGCGCGGATCTGTTTAGGGTACGCAAATAAGTGTTTTGTATTTTTGGGAATGGGCGTTTTCTTATTTGGTTTTATGTATAACAAAATAAAGAGATAAGTACACACACTTTTTGTTTCCACTTTTAGACCCAAGACTTCATGACCTTGATGATGGGTTTGATTCCCGTGTCGGACAAAGTGTGTGAGTGTGTGTGTGAATTCCTCTGTAGATTCCCGGAATGAGAATTGATGGTTGATGGCAATAGGCCGCTATTACACGGGATTTAAACAAAATTGGAGAAATGAGGGTGTACTATAGCTACACAGACCTACGCCTAACGTTTCTAGAATTACAAACGTGGGGCTAAGTTTTGATATTTTGAAATCAAATTGTTCTGTAAAACCAGTAAACACGATTAAACTAAAACTAACAAAGTCAGACACCTAAACAACTGTTAGGCCCATTTTCCTTTGAAACATTTTCACCTTTGTTTCGCGCGACCAACTAAAAAAATCTATTCAGAGAACATCACTCACTGTGTATCGGGCTTTACGCGCGGCTGCGTCTCATGTGTAAATGCTTTAATAATAGGCGCAGTCAGGTCGAAAGATAATGTGGCAGCCAAATACTCGGCTGGTCTTGCTTATAAGAGGTTCGCTAATGTATTTTGGGTGACGAAAAATGATACCGAATAACATTTAAATAGGAATTTGGTACCATTTTTTGTGAGAAATTTTTGAACAACTTATCGGAAAAGTGAAAATCAGTGTTTGCTCGCAATTGATTGTGTTCGTATGGCGAAATGTGGGTGTTATTAGGTACACATCTGCTTACCGCTCGGGGATTATAGGCATTATGATATTATGAAATATGTTTAATTTAATTTTGGGTGATTTATTTTTTTGCTCCCTAATGATGAGACTTTTATACACAATCAATTAAAAAGATGTATAATGGGTTTAAAAGTACCCTTAATGAAGCTGAATGGCACTTGTTCTCCCATTCTTTTGTTCTACATCATACCTGGGACTTTCTAGTTAAGTTGATATCAGGGTTCAAAGTTCCAACTTTTTTTTTAATGAAATTTTTTAATGTTATAACTTTACTTTAAATACCTCCCCGACTATTCAATGCATCCATCAGCACAATTATTTGAGTGCGTCACATTAAGTCCTACTGTAAAACGTGATTTTTACCCGAAAAAAAGTCGTTTCCAAGCAATAATTTTTGCGTAGAGTTACTTAATTTGATGTACAGAATGCTTGGTTGACGGCTTCGTGAAACGGACTCTTCGTTAACAGTTGGTTCAGTTGCTACTAACGGAAAATAAGTACTAGTTATAAACTTTGGTTAACCAAATCATAATTCCTGGCATTCTGCATTTCCTGTTATGTATGTAAATATTTACAAAACGAAACAATATTCAGCGACCATATCAGCATGCATGTGTTTCTACACCCATGTTCACATTAACATAATCGGGCAAAAAAACTGCTTGTCACTTCTTCGCCCGCATCGCAACATTGGCCATGCAAGCATAAGTGCCAGTGCTTACATAATGCTCGCGAGCACGCGATCGTGCTCACAATTTGCTCGTAATGCTTACTGAGTTAATATAAGATTATTATGGGGATTGTAGACGGAATATTAATCGTTTTATTGGTATAGTGGCAGGTTGTAGTTATTTTTCGTGCGTGGCTTTGATTTGCGTGGCAACAAGAAATTGGTCTTTCAATTTTTTTGTGAGATTTGAGTGAGTGTTGTCCGTGAAATTACAGGTACGGTGAACCCCACGTCGAGGTTAACAATTTAATATAAGCGCAGTGCTTTTATGCCTTATTGTAGATACTAATAAGGTTGATTGTCATAATGCTGTTATCAATTATTTTGTGTCTGATTTTGGGTACATATTCGCTACCATTTTGTTGATTTCTTTGTTCATCAGAACTTATAAAACAGACAAACCATTTAAGTTGGTCTTGGTCAAGAACCTGAACCTTACTAATAGCTCATGTAAATTCTTATTTCAGTACAGATTTAAGCTTTGACAGTTACACGTTTACTCTTTAAATACGGCTTAAAGAATTTTCGTGAAATATGAGTGAGTATTGAAAATCTTTTATATGCACTTTGATGCTAAGTTTGAGGCTTCAGCATAACTTTCAATACCTATATCAGGGAGAAAAAATAAACTTAGAACTAGACTTGAACATATTTTTCTTTAGCCTATATCGTATTACTGCTGGACAAATTCCTCACCCATAGCCTCCCACTCTTCTCTCCATGCGGTTTTCTCCGGCCAATCTCGCACAAATACCTCTAAGTCGCCACGCCAGCGTTATCTACGCCTTCCCCTCCTAGGACTTAAAACATTCTTGACCTGACGAATAAAGCATTGTTTAAAACTCGTCGGAAAAATACCTTTTCTTTCTTTCATACCTTCACAAAAAATCAAATAAGTAGAAAAAAATACCTACACAAGTTTCGACGTAATCTTAGTACTAGCTTACCTAGATTAATACCTGGCAGAGTAAAGCAGATCTAAGCCTCAATCCAATTACTGGTCCTTTGGTACGAAACAAAAACTTTTCCTTCATTTACGACCTCCTTGGTCCTCCTACCTTCGAACTAATAATTACACAAGTTCTTCACCCTTTCCAAAACATACTACAGTTCTTTCAAAGCAATTTAACCTCTGAAATAATGATTGTCAAAATTACAGTGATATTTATTGTCTTTACAATAAGTAAGCTCATTGTTAGGTTGCAATAAATGATACGTCTGGTAAAACCATCCATTCTTCTCCATGAGATCTACTATTTTCGAATGGGCAACTACAGTCCATTCACAGTTATTATGCCTGTGGCGGGACTGTAGGTAGCTTATTTTTGACTATGCAAAAGTGCCTGTCATGGGTCTATTTGAAATAAATGCTTTGAGTTTGAGTTTGAGTTTGAGTTTGAAAAATCATAACATATCATCACGCCTGTAATCCCCGAAGGGTTTGTGCAACTGTGCCTTATAGTACACTCACATTTCGCCAGTTATGTTTAAGTGCCATGTAATAGGGAGTGAGCCTATTGCCATTAATCGGGCACAAATCCAGACTCCGAGGCTGCTTCTGAGAAATTCCTAATTGAAAATCCCAATAACCCTTTACCCGACCCGAGAATCGAACCCCGGACCTCATGCTCAGCAGTCGCGCTTGCGGCCACTCGACCAACGATGCAGTCATAAGGCAGTGTGATCTTTATTCTTGCTAAAATAAGGTTGTTATTGGGTTTGCTGTTGGCGCAGGTCAAATAACTGTGAAAGAACTTCGCTGGCCGAAAATAATCAAACTATTCTTTTTTCAAACCTCCGTCAACTTGATGGGGGCTGATTACGTCAGGTGTTCCGTACATCGATGCAGTGACATCACTATTACAGGGGAGGATAAATCGTCCGAGGGTTGAAAAAGGGTTGTTTAGTTTTCTTGAGACCCCTAATAGTTGGGTATTTTGTAGTGAAAATAGCCCCAACTGTTACCGCAGCGCGGTTTTGGATTCTGTCCCTTGACTATAAAATTGCCTAATTTAGTTAGTTGGATATAGCTATAAGTAGGTACGGTGGCTTTGTTTTGAAGTTAACAGAAACTTAATTAGGTGGTTTATACAAAAGAGTTTTCTTCGAGGAGTGAACATTTTAACAAAAATAATTATTTTGGATGATAGTAAAAGTTTCGCGATGGAATATCCCATCGGCAAATATAACAAACTTTCATACATCGTTTCATTATTTTAAATCTTTCTCATACAACTTTGTCATGTAGGATACTCTTGTGCAAAGCATCATGCTTCTAGACCCAGTAGCCTAGACGGTGCGTTGTCGCTCAGTGAATGAGTGAATTTAGGATTTTTATTCAGTAGATTGTGTCTTACCAAGGGGTATCATCGTGTTACCCATTGCTAACTGAGTTGTGGCTAATAAGCAGTCGCTCCATGTAAAATACTGGTATACAGCTGTATCCGGCTAGACTGGAAGCTGACCCCAACATACATAGTTAGGAAAAGGCCAGGCAGATGAGATTCAGTAGATTGTGTATCATCGTATTTTATCACAGAGATTAAAACCTACATTTCTCGTTCAAATACCTATATCTGTTTTCTCCACATAAAACTGTCTGAGGGGATAGTAATAAAAAAACCATTTCAACAATTCGCTACAAAACTTTAACTAACTTCGTCCACACACTGCACTTTTATAACCGTCTCCTCCAATACATCGTTAAAGACGTCGACTTCCCGTATTTCACTTGGCAACACCAAATTGTTTATGTTGCAGCTCTCTACAGTTCTCGATTCAGACAGTGTTGCCACTTCCAGTAGTTTTAGACTTTCAAACGGCATAAAAACTGGCCAGCAATTGGAAGTTTTAACGTAGAGACTGCAGAATTCCAATTGAAGATGGAAGTTTGTAACAAGGGATGGACTTGAGCGGAGTTGGCCTTTTGAGACAGTTTTTTGTATTGTGAGTTTATCGGATTTTTTGTTGGAGTTGTAAATTGTAAGCGGAATGAAGATTTTACAATACAGATCGTTAGAACTTGGTGTTATATTAAATTAAGGTTTTTATACTAGAGTTTTTCATAAAGAAAGATAGGAGCATAGAAAAAAGCGATTCCCTGCTGATAGATGCGGTGCAACTTTAACACTAGTGCATAAAATTATAAATACAGTTTATTTGTACCTCCATAAAATTTAGGAAAACAATAATCATAACAGTGATCAATAATATTAGTTATAAATAATTTATGACGACCGGTTTGGTATTATCGAAATAATTGCAACGTGGGATAACACAATTAGTGTGGAAATATTGCCTAATATAATTTTACAGTGCTGCATGGTTGTTTAAGCGCTTCAACGTTGTTGACAGAAGTGCGCTGTTGGTAAAAATTTGTCAAATCGTTTTGAAGAACAAGATGGCCGCGTCCGTTTCTAATAATTCCACGCACTAGCTAATGTTAAAAGATCTTGATATTAGTTTCCTTATAACACACACAATGATTGAATTACTTATTTTCCCATGAAAATGCTAGATTCTTCATAAATCTATTACCGATCTAAACTTCAAAAGCACAGCGCTCTCCCAACCGCTAACCTCTCAACCCTTCCACCGCCGCCCGAAAGAAGGGTGAACTCCAATATTGACAATGCTCTCTACGACAGTGCGCCAATTGGCAAAGCATCAGCCTCAGCGATATTTTCTCTATAAACACTAAGATATTTGGTAGGGAAATTGTAGTTTCAAGAGTGAATCGTGTTTTGACAGGTTCTCCTAGTGAAGTGTCTAGTAGTGGCACTTTGAAATGGTAGGGAATTAGATTGACAATTGAATGGTTGGTGCTGAAAGGGAAAAGGTTGAATTGATAGTACTACTGCTCATCTGACTATAGAGTGGCGTGCATAGTGACCAACAATACAGCGAGCCCATAAGGCTAGCAGTCTGTTCAGAAATCCTAACTTCATGAAGAGTAGTAGGTTATAAGGGCAAGCTTTTAGGCTTGTTTGAAATCACCGCCACAGGAGTGGTTTCACTATTAGATTGATAATAAGGATAGTCCATTGCTGGTCGCCCGACAGTGAGATGAGACGACATTTTTTCTTACCGTCGTGAGTAAAAACCTGGATGAAATTGGTGCAAGCAAATAGAGGACTTCACACTCCAGAGCATAACATTCAGGATGCTGCGGAGCTGTGGATGATAGTAAAAAAGAAAAATAGACATACGAGCTCTTTCTGACCAGCTCATATTTTCAAGTTCAAGTTCATAGGTGTAGTCACTATCGAGAAAATAATACAGCCCACCAACAAATACAGTCCACCACACAGGAAAATCAATCGCACGCATCACCCATAATATTAATGAGCTAACTTGCGCTGCCCTGTGTACTACAGTACCTACAGTCATACTATTTGTCTTTGTTACCGACTGAATTAATTCGCGCAACGGTTAACTAATTGAGTTATAGGCATGTGGTAATGCCGGAGCGATCTATTGAGGTCGAAGTATTGATGTTTGCCGACGATAATTATTGTGGGACCCTGATGGAGTGGTGTTTTGGTGTGATTTGACAGTTTGTGTGTGGGTGACAAATATGGCGGCTGTGGTTGGTTGGAGTCAGTTAATCGGTCAAGGGTTGGCCTGATGTGGGAAATTTGTTTCAAATAACTAGTGGGTGTGATTTGTTAATTTGTATTTGAACTCTGAATTTGGATTCGATTTTGTATTTCACGGAAAACGACAAACACACATCAACATCTGCTTGGACTGCAGATATTATTGTCACATGCAACGGCTTTCTTGTGTTCCACTCACGGCCTATTCACTAACACTAAGCGACACTTAAATGAACGCCTAATTGTTACTGCTCTGTTGTAATGTCGACTCACGACGCTAAACCAAGCGTCCTATCTCCTATCCAACATAGCGTTTTTACAGGCATTATTATTTGGGTGTGTAAACGATCAAAATTATGTAAAAAACGGAGATAACGTTATTGATTCAACCAAAACACATTTTATTTGGGTCTAGAAATATTTCAAACCTAGATAAGTCGTGCAAAACTGAACAGTAGTTTGACCTGAATACTGCCGGCTTCATAGAATCTTGTCTCGAGGCGCCTCAATAAGCGCGAGTAGCCTAAAATGAGTTAAGCAACTTTAATCAAAGTAAATCTTTTCTCAATTAATGAAAAGGGTCTTCTTTATTTCTTTAATCTATTTCTGCAAGCTTAAGAAATTCTTCATTCGAAAGATAATGAATTTCTTTAAAGGAAAAGGATTAAAAGGAATGGTATTTTAAGGAAATTTTGGCAACGGGGTGACAATTAGGCCGTGTGGTTCATCTTAGAACTTGAACTTTGGAAGTCCGAACCTTATTCCCTTGGAATTACGATTGAAAGTTGCGAAAAAACAATAATTATGACATGCCAACTCGGGTTGGTATGCAACAAATCATGTATTCTCGATACTCTTTTGACTGAAAGTACATAGACGACATCATTATACCAGAAAAAAAACAGCTTTTTCCAATTTTCACGTTATGTTAATTCTCCGTATAGAAAAATAAATAAACTAACTTACTTTCCTAATACGGGACACCGCATACATCTTATTGATTCAATAGATAACGGTATTTATTCACTGGGTGAGGTCATCTATCTTAATCTAAGGGTCGCTCGGAGTAGCGGGGCTTACTCACTTGTCAGGACGAGGCGAATGGAAATGCCTTTTAGGTGTCTAGTCCACGTGGGATGGAACTGGCGAGGCGTTTCAATGTTTGTTGCTGGGATTTTTAAAGCTAGATGGTTGGTCGTTTGAAATGTGGTAATGGTATTCTGTTTTGAGAGATCTAGGAAGACTTGTTCATAAAAAAATAATTTTATTTAGTTGCAGGTGTTTACATACCTATAGAGTTGATAAAAATTTAAAGTAGTAAGTATTTAAAGCAAAAAGACTACGTGTAATAAAGTTAGCTAGTAACTGAATATTTACTTAATATTCGGTTATAGTGTAGTACCCTACAAAGTAAGTTAATCAATCACAGGACTTTTAACCAAAAAGCTAATGAAAATAAATCTTACCTCATCCAAAAACTATTCGAAATAAATCTGCCTCATCTCAAGGCACACACCCAGTGTACAATCCTCCCAACACAAAAATAAATAGGCGTGCATTAGTGACGGTAACTTGATCTTAAGACGTATTAATTTGGAGAGCAGTCGGGTGCACTCAGCTGTGTTGTGTGTGCTGTGTCTTCGTTTGTTGTGTGCGCGTGTTTTGGGATGTTAAATGATGGGTTGATAGACTTGAGTATAAAGTACCATTGTCTCTTCATATGATGAGGAGCGACGAATCGCATGTGACTAAAAGAGTGATGAACATAAATGTTGATGGATGGAGAGGGAGAGCAAGAGTAAAAAAAGAAGGATGGATTGTGTGAGGAATATGAAGGAAAAAGGAGTAAATGATAGCGTGACGATTGGGACAAGGGCAGGAAGTTGGTGATGAAAGTTTCATTGTCTTGTTTGTGACAAGTCTATTTATGTATTTTGGGATGATTTGTCCTTAGCTGGGTATTTATGATAATCGACCTGTACCGTTCCCACTGCTGGAAAACAAACCTTCTCTTGGTGAGGGCTGTAATCCGCCACGCGGGCCCTGGATGGTTGTCACATGTCGTATTACGCAACTGAAAAGTTGCTGCAATCAACATAAATATTTATAAGAACACAAATAAATGGTATTCACACACATACACACACACACACACCCACCCACCCACACGCACTCACGTCCTCACACACACACAAACGCCCAAATACACATTCACATGCTTGCACTCCCATATTTCCAATTTAATTTTGTTTCATCCTGGCTGTATTGTAATTTTCGTTCTAAATTTATTTTACTACAATCTTTATTTTAAAATTATTATTGTTTTTAATTCAATTTTCAATTTTTTATCTAAATTTGTTTTAATCCTGATTTTATTATAATTTTGTTTGATTCAATTGGATTATTTAACTTGCTTTTATTCAAATTTTTCTAATTTTATTTTTAGTGCATAATTAAATGTTTAATGTTAAATACTGAACTTAATTTTAAGTAATAAAATTTTGTTACCGGTGCTGCATAAAACTTGCCCAATTGTAACCTAAATGGAAGAAGTCACTGGCTCCTGAAATACAGGTATTATAACCTAGCTCTGGAGCCACGGTCTCAAATTTTTCTGTACCCTGTTTTTATGGCAATAAAAGAATTTATTATTATTATGTCTGCAAATTTTTGGTTCTAGAAAATTGCTGGTTCCCTCATGATGTTTTCCTGCTGTTGGGTATGGGACTGACAAAATTAACTTTCCTAGACAATTTTTTGACGAATGACGAAGTGTCGCAATTTTTAAGTTTTAACTGAACTTGATCATTTTCTTAAACGTTTTACCGGACACTTACGACACTAATATTATACTCTCAAATGGGTATTCACTCATTAATATAATTTTGAATAAATGATATGAATGATAATTCCAAGCGCTCGCTAAAAGGCAGTCAGGCACTGCAATTACCTAATTCAAAATTTCCCCAAAAATTAAAAAGTCAACCCTGCATTAGCAGAACCATAAATCACAACCCGTCAGTGCTCACAAAGCCGAAATTTGGCACCAGCCCAACGCCCTGTATTATAAAATAAACTTACTTATAAGTGAATACCACAAAAGCGAGTTCGCAATATATTAATTTTAATTAGCCGTTCCCACCAAATAACTAAGTTGGAGATTAAGACTCGTGTATGTTTAACGTAACTCGGAAACTCGGAAACTTCGAGTCTGTTACTCCGAGTTTCGATTTTGTTGAGATTATTTTCTGTTTGTTGTTAAAGGTTAACCTATTCCGTTTATGTTCAACTTGTTTACAGATTGAAATTCGAACTCAAAAACAACTTTGTGTACCTACTTATACTTTTATAGATCTTTGGGAGTAGGTAAATATTTTTTGATGTTTATTATGTTTATCGACACTCGTTTCGTGTGATGTGAAGGTACAGTAGTGTCTTAAGAAAAGTTTAGGTGATTGGGTTGCTATGCTGTCTCTGCCTATTAATTTGCATAGTTTCAGGATGTGGGTACTGAGTAAGTGGTTTATTGCTGTTACACAAATTTCATAAATCAACTTGTTTAGCTGTCCAGCTGATGTGAGAGTTCCACATTGCGTTACTAAATTAATCAGCGTATGACTGGGTTTTAAAAGACACTTTCTAGATGAATTGTGATGTTCTTGTCACAATTTCAAAAGCTCTTTCGTAGTTTGGTAAAATAAAGTCTCATATGCTTGGTTTCATCAGCATCCTTACAATTTAAACTGAAAGTATCTTGTAAGCCTTTAAAGCAAGTGAATCTTCTGGGTATCTTCTGGGTACGCTCGTACCATCGTTAACCTCATCCAACACTTTCCATTGCGAGGACCAATAAGGACCTCTTTTAAGACTCCAAACCAAATCACTCACTCCTGTCGAAACACAAACACATCAATCCTGTCGAGTACGGACTGTCATTGAAATTCTAGTGCTGTGACATTCTAACTACACATTGACGTTACAATTATTTTGAAATTGGTTCGTAGACAATGGGTCTTCAGTGCACAGACCTTCATGTTACTCATTGCTGGGACTCCACTCGTTTCTGATAGTTTCCACAATGTTCAGAATCTCCTGTTCAATTCAGTTGGTTCCTGTTTAATTTACACTACACATAAATTGACCATGAAAACAAAGGAGAATGAGCATCCTGGTCTACCTACTCAACAGTAATGTAACATACGTCGTTGAAAAGGTTATTGTGTGTACTTCATTTTGTTATATGGCCGTTAAGGTGTAGGCAGTGGGGTTCCAGAGATATTTGCCAAAAACAAGGTAAAGCAAAATAATTACGCCGAATAGAACAATAATGCAATTCTTCATTAACTATAGCTACATAAGTGACCAGCGACCGTGTCGAACTGACGGAGCATTATTAATTAGTGCAATTTTTTATTATAATAATAAATTAAAAATATACACCGTGATTTTTTAGTCGTCTTACAACGGCAGCCCACTTCATGTTTACAATGACTACTAAACATTAATTTAAAAAAATAGGTATTTATGAGATTTAAATAATCTATAAAGGGTGTAAAAAGACCCTTAACGAAGCCGAAAGGTACTTGTTCTCCCCGTCATTGCGATCATTTTTTTGTTGTGGACCATACCTGGGAACCTTCTAGTTACGGAGATATTGGAGGTCAAAGTTCCAATTTTTTTACAAGTTTTTTTTTTAATACTACTTTTTAAGGTTATAACTTTACTTTAATTACCTCCATGACCTGTTTACTATTCATCAAAGCATCCATCAGCACCACGTTTTGAGTGCGTTTTTTTTTTGTGTTGGTCCCGGCACCAAGATTGTTTTACACCGCCTGCGGCCCATCTCACTCAGGTCATACTAGACGACAGTCTTCTATAAATGTAAAGAATAGTAAATAAATAGGTTTTGTATAAATATCTTTGTTTCTTATTTTTGTAAATCTCCCATAGATTTCGGCATAAAAGTTATCCGTAATTTGATCAACTACTTATTAACTACTAATACCCATAGATGGCGTTAGTGTTGAGTAGGTAGACCAGCTCCCATACATTTTTGCCCATTCTCCTTTGTGTTGACTTTATTAAAACGTTCAATGGGCTGCGCTTCACTCAAATAGAGTCCATGAAACGCGGAAAAATAGGGCAGGCAATATTATTTTCGTGTCAAAGAATACAATCGTCATTGTGTCTAACTGTGTCTTAATCTTCACAACGTCATATTTCAGAAATACAAACAAGTTCTTAGCTTAATTTAAAAAAAAAACTTATCTGGGGTTCTAGATAAGTGACATTAGCTATCACGATGATGGAAAGGTCAGGAATTTATTGGATTCTCAAGAGCTGCCGGTAATCTCATGGTAATCCTGTTAAAATTCGTTGAGTTTCTAGCCCCCTTTGGTCGATATCCATCATCTACGACCTGTCTACTGCACTAACGTTCCTTACTCAATTAGGCACTAGATCATAGACAGAGCTTTAACCCTCCCAGACCTCTCACCTTCCATCTTTCAACCCAATGATCGAGCACCGTCCAGATTCCTGCATCTATTTTAAAATAAACTGCAAACCGAAATGTCAAGCCCGAACCGCACTCGTGGGTCCCATCCGTCTTGCGGACGATCCATCATTGGCTCAGCGCCATCTAGCGGTAATGCTTGACTTGCAGACGTAGCCGAAGTGCAGGTAACTCGTGGATGTGGGTACTTAGGTATGTTTGGTGGCTTTCATGTGTAGTGTGAGGTATGCTTAACAGTGAGGAGTGTGCTGTCGATATTCTGGCATGGTTTTGGGTATTTAAAATACGAGAATTTGTGATGTTGGATGATTTGAGGAGCACGAACTTGAGACAGAACGTTAACAAGTCTTGTAATATTTTTTTGCACGAATGGTAAAGTTGAGATACGATATTTTGTCTTGAAGAACGTCTTACAATTATAATACTAGACGGCAATCTGATTGCTAATTATTAAAAAAGTGTTACTTTTAAAATTTCTTTCTTTACAGTCAGAAACTGAAAGATGAGCTGTAGTTTCTGTATAAGCTCACGCGACAGCCCATCAGACAACACCCTTGATTGTTCTCAAACCCGACGTGACATTTCAGTTACATTCACCAAATAATAGCAACTGCATTTTCCAATTTCCTCAATAAAAGTATAGGCTTTTATTGAACGAATTTAGGGGTACCAGCCACTCGTACACACCTCGTTAGTCCAATCTGGGGAACACTTGCGCCCCTTTCAAGGCTTGTACGAAAAACTCCTAGTGATTGTCTCTAAATTTAATAACAGATTTGAATGACCCCCTCCCCTCGAGGTCCCCCCGCTCTCCCGCGCCCCTCCTTCTTCGCGACGACGCTGAATACCCTGCGTAAGGAGATTTCGATGGAAAGGCTGAGACACACCCGGTTCATGAAGATTGATTTTAGTGGACATCTAGTACGAGTTAATGCAAGACGCAATTTGTCAGTAGGAAGTAGAAGGCACAGTTGCCATTTTAAGAAATAGAAAGCATAATTGTAATAATTCTCAGTACGTGGTGGCTTAAATCAGACATATAATGAAGATTCTTAAAGATTTCGATTCATTTTAAGTAGAACCAAGTCAACACAATCCTCGTTTTTTTAATAAATTTTAATTATTTTTTTAATTTAATTCTCCTAAAGATAATCTAAATGATTATAAAGGCGGGCCTGATGTTTCCCAAAAGTACCTCACGTGGTAGAAATTCAAATCACTACTGAGTAGTCATAATGTCACACCAGTCGAATATAAATAGTGGTTTCAGTAGCGTCGTGGTCGCTTAGTTTGGAACAAAAAATAGTACTCCTTCAAAACATCAACATTAAGCACATATAAGACATCCCCCGCAACGCTCGGTGTATCTCAAACTCACGAAGAATTGTTTCATCAAATTATTCGGCCATCGGTTTACGAATCGAGAGGCCTCAAATACAATGAATAAATTATTTTCCATAGAAAATCCTCCGGCACTTTACAAATGCCATTCGTAAAATTGCTGAGCAATACTTATTGCTTGGCCGGCCTCTTCAAATAACAAGCGTAATGGTAGAGCAAAGCTGAAGAGAGAATTTTTTAAATATTAATTTAATTATACGTAAAGGGCTTACGGTAGATTTTGAAAAAAATGAAGGAGAATTAACGGTTCGGGCGTGGGACAAGTACTGAGAGGAAATTATGGTCCTTAGTGTGGGTCCTTTTAATTTGAATACGTTTTTCGGGTCAAGTCGGGACCGTTTTAGGATCTGGACGACTCTATTAATTATCACTGAGTTCCAGCTTCGTTGGAATGGTGAAATTATTCTGTTGTGAGCCTAGGCGCACTATTCTTATTTTTAATGGAAATAGTAACCAAAAGCTGATTAGAGGCGTCTAATAGACGTCACATCAGCGGCAGGAGTTAATGAAATATGACAGTGATAAAAAGGGAAATAGAGTTTTTCCAGTTGTAATCACCATGATTTTGTTTCAAGTTACAATAGTGATATAGTTGCGAAATTGAAACTTTTTACAACAAAGTTAGTGTCATGCTAATTGGTTATATCGTATGACATTATTGTAATACACTCTAGCTGTCTTAGCAGTAGTAAGTAATTCATCAGGTATTCAAATCCGTGAGCATTGTGTATGGGTAAGGAATTAGAACATGAATGAGAGATTAGGTCTGACAGGTGTTCATGAATTCAACAGCCACACAAGTACTAACTGATTGAGTGGAGTGTGGATTTAAACAGTAGTAATATTAATAATTGTGATTACTTCATCCTACACAATAACCTTGTAGATTTCAATGGCATAAATTAACTTTCCTTTTGAAATAAAGATTGCCTTAAAAGCTTGAATGACTTATGTATGATTTAAATATTAGAAAGCGATGAAAATATACATAGAAGTTGTGCTTTTAATATGTGAATTAGATGCAAACTAATTTTCCCGATTAATTAAAGTTGTACTAAATAAAACAACTACAAATGAGTGCATCCCTAGTTGTCAGCTTTAGTGGTTCATGTAAGTTACAAGTATAGTAAAAGCCTTCTTTCAAAATTCCTTCAATAATTGTAGTAAAGTGTATACATCAACTACATATTATTTTTCCATCGCCACTCCCCTATAAATTGCGACACATAGCAAAGCAGCCCTTTACAGATTTTTTCAAAGAGCTAAAACTTGGGCCTGACTCTCAGCTGGCCTGCTGTTTCAGCCTTTTCAGACTGAAAAAAGGCTCGCTTTTAATTGGACATGCTTGTTTGTGCGAAAAAAGTGCTGATTCTTGATATACGTTTATTGAACGAAACGAATTTCTTTTTTTCATTCCGAGAGGGACTTTTATCCTGATATTCGCAATGATCTCTCTTTGCTTAGTATTTTGTTGGGTCGGCTTTATTTGTGAAAGGGCAGCTGTTCTAGTTAATGTTGGGACGATGATTATCTTGCGATTATTTTAATACGCTACGTTTTTCGACGGATTTCGTGTTTGTTATTTGTAGATTTTATAATGATGTTTAGGATTTTGGCGGGGTTTAATTCATCTCATCGGAATAATTTGCTGAGGTAGTTTTTTTTTGTGTTATTATCAATGTTAATCGTCGTTCGGGTATTCAACAGGACTAAGTATCTGCACATGTTATTGAATATAATTAAGAATATACATTATATTCATCATTATCAAATCAAACTTTCTTAACATACATTGTGATTTTTTCAAAATTGCTCTTCATCAAGTTAGTTATACACAATATCCTATGTAGACTGACTAGTTTCTAAGTATTATGCAAACATCCACATTATCGGCTAGGCTACATAATGCCCTGTCAGAACGTATTGTGCTGCTTAACGCACATACGGGTACAGTATTAGCACACCTGCTTACCGTGTCTTAAGTTGTAACACAATATTGTAGCTTCTAGTTTTATGCACGGGTAAAAAAATGTACACAGCATGTTATTTCTCCCTGACACACACATCTACGGTGAGAAATATGAAAGCTGATGGTGTTGGGCTCGATTCCCAGGTTGGTCAAAGTGTTATTCGGTTTTTCCATCAGAAGTTTCTCAGCAGCTGCAGCCGCCTGAACTTTGGATATGCGCACGGCTGATGGCTCCATTACACAGAGCCTAAACGTTCTGACCATATGTTGGTGATCAGTCACGAGTAATATGTAAATCAAATCAAACCAAATAATTTATTAAATGTTACATTACATAATATAACAGTAAGAATCCTCATATTGACCATTTCTGGTATACGAAATATAAAATAAAAGCTACTACCTTAACAAATATAAATAGGTATAATGTATAGGTACTAACTTAACAAATTATTGCACTAGAATAGAAACATAATGAGGTGTTACAATAATTTTCGATTCTTATAACTAAGGTAACACTTAACAACTTTTAAAAGTGTTTTTCAACTACTGTTCTGATTTAAACATGTTGTTACGAGCATAGTGTTCTGGAACTCATATTTTTATGTAAAAGATCCTATCTCAAAGTTCCAATCGTTATATCTCGCGAAAATTGGTTTTAAATTTAGGAAAGTTTATACATATTGGTGCTCGTGACATTTGTTTTAAATTAAACTTTTTTTTTTCTTCGCCACTATTATCCCACTGCTGGGCAAAGGCCTCTACCCTGCCCCTACAATATAAAAAATCATTAGATGAACTTTAGTTTAAATATTTTCACAGTTCCATCACATAACTAAAATCGTTACACTGAGAGTATTTTATCTCCCAAAATGTTTAACACTCCAGCGTCGCGTCGAGATATGCCTAATCGCATTGTTGTTGGAATTGAATCGGCGGACAATACAGGCGCTTCATTAATGGAAAGTCGCTCCCATCGTGTGACAGACGGACAGACGGACACACGTACAGACGGACACGCGTACAGACGCAAGTAATCTCGTTTGAGGCACATGTCAGATGTGCATTGTTTGACAAGTGCATTTTATTTTTGTGTAGCTATTGATTGTGTATTGGGGGCTTGCGAAATGTGGGTGTACAATTGGTACACCTCTAGCTAACCCCTCGAGGATTACAGGCGTGATGTTATGGGGTTTATTATAACATGTTAAGCACATGCCTCATTGATTATGAAAGATGCAGCTGGTGCACAATTGAAAGTTTTGTTTTCTTTTAACGGCCTATTTTATACAAATGGCCAGCAGTGTGTTCTGAACCAAGAAATGAAATGAAATAAATTATATTTATTTTTGTAAATAAATTATTCAAACACTTTTACAAGCAATATGGGATCCGTGTTTCTTGACTACTCTGAGAAGAAACTGCGGAAGCAAAGTCAGTGGTCCCAGTCTTTATTAAAGTCCAGACATTGTCCTTCTCAGATGTGAGGACCATGCAGGTTAATAAGAAAAAAAACATCTCTATGTCGAAAGTCAGGTGTAGAGTATTCCAGATACCAACTTTGTTATACTAAAGTACTATGCACACGTTTCTAAATTTAAAAACGTATTCACACGTTTCGGAATGCAAAAAACAAAAAGGGAACATAAAACTAACACCACCCTTTCACAAACGACACGGAATTCAGAACATCCCGGTTCGACACTCCAAGGAGGAACAATGTTCCAATACACAACGGATCGCGCTTCAACCCACTTCTAACAACGCTTAATAACTGTAGTTCAAAGCTTTTAGCAATTTGTTACAACCTTTATACTCTATTCAATGCAAAAAATCGCTTCAAAAAAATCCAATCTAGACGAAATAAAGTTAACCCTGCGATACGCGAGGGGTATTTTTTACCGAATTTTATTTTTAACACTTCACGTAAAATAAACTCTGGCAAAAACGCTGCATTCATAGACCCTGGTCGAATATACGATGGAGCGGGCTGCAGGGCAGTTCGGGGCAAAATGCACCTCCAATTGAATAATCTATTTTGTGCCGGTCCATACCGCTATGCTTCTAAAATCGTGTTAAGTCCCACCATTCCCGGTGTTGTTGAATTTTTTTGAATATAAAACGGCAAATTGCTTGGTATTACTTTTATCGGCGATATCAAAGGTTTGGCAATATAGAGGGAACACTGCCGTACTTGTTTAGTTTGCATAGAATTGTTCGTTAATATTGGCAGCATCGTTATGTTTTATGGTTTAAACGAGAACGGCCATATTGCAATAGATAAAAATACATAGAACAAAACTGGAAAACTGCGTAATAACGTGAATAATAATAACACAGCATAACTAACCGGACTCTCAACGAATGTTTTTATTTAGGTGGATAGTAATTTAAATAGTAAATAATCTTTGCACTTTTTGAAGGTCACTAAAATACAACAGCAACAACATCATTTATTTTTCAGGCTACAATGGATATACCTTAAAAGCTCACAAATATAAGAGCATTTACGACTTACGGCATTTCATACCAACTTTCAAGTCCTTTTTTTTCAAAATGACTGATCAGATTAATGAAACTTCATACGTATATGCAAGATACATAAATCTAAAAAGTTATCAGAGAATATTTTCGAAATGTCTTTTAAAAAAAGATAATTGGAAATTTCTGTTTTGATGGAAAATCTAAAACCGGTCTAATTTAGCTGTAACACTATTTTTCGAAAATTTTCTCTGATATGATGATGCTTTGCGTTTGAAGTTTCATTAAAATCGGTACAGTAATTTTGAAAAAAAAAAATCCTGAAAGTTTTTATGAAATGCCGTAAGTCGTAAACGCTCTTAAAGTAAATACAAACATACTTGTGGTAATAAATAAGACTTATAACTATGTTAATAGCAATTCACTTGTGCTGGCTGACCAGTGGAACTTGTCCGCGGAAGCGACGGACTACCACGTCCTGCGGCCAAAACTCTTCCTCCATTACCATGGGCAGATAACAATTCGGTACTCGCACCACGAACGCCTTGAAGTTGACGCGGAAGCGGGGTTCTGGAGTTGGGCGTTGGAATACAACAATTACTAAAGTTAGTTCAAAGTGATATCTTCGAACTATCATTTCCGGCACAACAAAGAATCATTCTGGTATTTCGAAAAATCCAATCATCGGAAAAAGACAGTAAACCAACTCGGATATATTAAAGAAGTCCTTTACCGTGACATCTCTAATTGGGTAACAAATTACTTCCTATCAGAGCCTGTCAAGTCTAAACAATGCAACTTTCCGAGTTCTTCCGACATCTTTCGGGATCTTTTGGCCTCATTTAGATGTTCTCAAAGAGCGTACGTCAAAGAAATAACGAGAGCCGGACGTTACAGCCGATCAGTCTCGAGGGATGTCTGAAAAGTTCCCTTTTGCTGAAAATACGTATCTTTGAAGCGACGCCGGTCTTTTAAACCTTGCCGAGCAGTTGAATGGTTCGTTTTGTTAACTGCTCTAATGGCGGCTGAACAACATACATAAGTATCGATCCTAATCATTTTTTAGAACAGTTATTGAATCTGGCACCTTGCAAGAATATGATTTAGTTTTTTCGACCGCTTGTGTGCGAACCGAGCGGTCGCCTAGTTCGAACCGAGCGATAGTCAAGTTCGAACCCAGCGTTCGTCGGGTCAACATCTCCTGAGAATGCCACGTGAAAACATGTTGTATATTGTATGATGGCTGTGTATCTGCGTGCAAGTCAGGATCTAGTATTTGAGGAATTAAAACTACATACTCTTTGATAAAATTTTAATGTAACGAATTTTGTGGAATTCAGTTTGTTTGTTTAGTTTTGTTTATTCAGTTTTTGTTAATTGGCAAAGAAATATCAAAATAAACACAACTGATTATACAGTACAGTTCCTTGAATAAGCATTCCCTTCTTAATTGAGTCTTTGAATATGAGATGATTGATTGGGAAGCCAATAAAAGCCCTGTTATAGATATAATGATACAGACTTCAAGTTCTCAGTCAAAGTTAATTATATCCATGTATTTATTTAATCAATCTATAATTTTCTGCAAAAATAGAAGCTTGAATAAATATCAAGTAACTTCTGTGACAAGAAACAGTTACAAACTAATTTTCTGACTCATTTATTTCGTTCAGTTACGGTACCTTTGATACCAAATATCTCACAACACATTCCAATGTTCAACACACAGCAATATTACCTCCCATTCCGTACAACCGGAAAAAACAACAGTTTAACCCTTCACATTCGCTTCCTTCCACAATTTTACAGTCTAAAACTAATACTTCAAAACGGAGCGCGCTCATTGGCCGTAGCTCACTAAATTACATCGTACAATCTATTCTGCGGTATCATTTGTTCTCGAACTATCTGGAATACACGTTTTATTGTTTTTCCGTTGAAAGGGTCTCTGTTCTTTTGTTTTTCGTGTTGATCTGTGGAATTGAAAATAAATACTGTAAAGTGTATGAGTAAGGCTAGGAAATTGTGTGTGATGCTTTTTCCTGTTTTTCGTAAAGTGAATGAAAGTGAATTTGGTGATGGACGAAAGTTTTATGTAACGAATGACAGACGGAAGAATTTAGAAGTAGCATCGGTAACTCTTAGATACTGCAGCTAGTCTGAACTACATTTTTATGTTTCTATCTGTGCCAAGAAACTAAATACACCAAGAAGTTCACTAAGACTAATTGGCGCGTTGTGACGTTACCTACACCTAAAAACTACACACATAAATTCTTTAGGTATCAAATCATGTCCACATGCTCAGCGCTGAACCAATAATTAAGTTGTGTGCAGTAATTAGTTAGAAAGGTACTTATATCATTATGTATACAGTTAATAATTGAGTCACCATGTTAATGTTTAACATTGAACAACGATAATACGGATGGCCGTAATAATGGCACTCGGCACTGGAGGGTTAAATTTATTGCATTTACATTTTTATTAACTGGTTAAATGGATGACTGATATTCACTTGATGTATGGACATGGATAACATCCAATTGACATTATCAATCTGACCCCCATTGTGGTACTGTCACTTATATTTTTAATTTGAAATTAAGTAAGGGTATTTTGCTGGTGCATTCAGCTACTTATTTTGAATCATATTCCACCGGAAATTTTTTCCGGTTTTTTTTTTTTCACTTACTATTCCTTTATTTCAATGTAAAATAACATTCCCTGAACGCAGCACTCCATTTACGTAAATAATACGGCTAAAATCAAAAATACAAAAATGGATGTTGAAATACTCTAACGAACGACGCGTGAAATCAGCTGTTCACTTCCTGCCCAGCTACAGAATTCATCGAACTCGTCGTCGCGCTTGCTGTCCGCTACTTGCGTTTTGCCACGGTAACGATACATTGCGTATGTGGAAATAAAACAAATCAATGTTATTGGATTCCATAACATTCCTGAAATAATTTCTTGTGACCGGTACAAGAAATTATTTCAGGAATGTTATGTTATCTTAGTATAATATACTGAATTCACCCCATCAGTTTGTGGAGGGCTGTACCTTACACCCTGTATAGTTAGCTGTATTCTTACTCTACGTAATACATTTTATTTATTGAATAGTTAGATACCAACGTGAAACGTCAGAAAGGTCTATGTTGAACTAAAAGAGTGTTTAAGTCTAATCTGAAACTGTCAATTCATAATTATCTTCTGTTTCATATCTAACTGCTTATCGGCAAATTTTCTCTGGAAATTATCACTTTGGTAGTATTTGCTGAGTAAAATGCACCAGCCAAAACAGTGAATGCCTGAACGAAACTTCTCAATTTGCAATAGCCAATAAGCTCAATCCGTGGCAACTTCCATCCATTTATTTTCTAACACGCATTATCTCGGTATATTTACCATAAAAACACATTATGATAATGTAAACAATACAAGTTAACAAGTCGTAACCTCAATACCGCCGCTATTTTCCTACCAAACGAATATTTTGTTGGGCGATGGGCACGCCCCTATAATAAATCTTTTCTCACCTAAAAACCGAAATTATCCGCCTCCCCCCTCCCTTCAGCCCCGCTCACCTTCAGCTTGCCTCACCCCCGATTGGATTCATGTCACGTAATTTATCTTTCTTGTAACATTCAGAATTGTAAGAGAGCATAATTTTATAATTTTTAGCTTCTTAGTTAGTATTGGAAATACAGGTAATTGTGGCTTTGTCAATTGTTAAAAGGAACAATGAAGTTTTTTAAGAATACAGTCAATTGAATGTTCCTCACGATATTACACGAAGAAAAAACGGTACCAGCTGTTTTATGTGCTGTGAAGAATAGGACTGTCATTGATGGGGATAGTACAGCCTTAGCATTGATGAGCTAGCACTGTCTTTACAAATATTATATTTATTCTGACTCAACTATAATTAGACTGACGGTTGTATCGGGAGAATGATACAATATGGCGTAAAAGTCAATCCTAATGTCAAAATATAGAGTGACTGGTAATTAGTGACCGATACTTAAACACGTGATTGTTCTCATGATAACAAACAACTTTCCCAAAGAAACATTTTTTTAAACGGCTAACAGCTGATAGGTCACAGGCGCTACAGCTGTTGTTTTATTGTGATAAAAGTGTGTTTATAAAAAAAAAATGTTTCTTTGGTATCATGAGTACAATCACGTGTTTAAGTATTGGTCACTAATTACCAGCCAACCTAAATACGTTCAAGATGGAACTAATACGTTGCAAATCAAAAAAAGCTACAGAATGACCAACCGAATAGATAGGACTCAAATAGTTTCCACGCTCTATCATCAGCCATGTTCAAGTCGTCCCTTCCTAAATACCACTCCGACATTCCACTATCAAAAAACACATTTCTATTCGGAACTCCAGAAATGTTACCCCATTTACTATAGAAGCAAGAGAATTAAATTATTTACCTTTATCGATACGTATCGAAGCCTCCCCGGGGGCCCGTAGAGAGTGGGTTTTTCTGTAATCTTAAAGGCTTAATAAAATATTCAGGGAACAGTAGAACACTCTCGCATTGCTACCAACATTCAAATGTTTTAGTTGTTCGTGTGTTATGTTGGCTATTCATTTCTCTTGTCTTTCGTCTTGTGTTTATCTTTCTTTGTGTTCGGAAGATGTGGTGTATATCAACATGGTTCTTTTGGCGCTGGGATCACATTGACAGGAAGGCGGGAAATTGTTTTGAAAAAACAAGATAGTTTACGGTCACACGCTAAAATTATCATGTAGAATAAATATTTAATTAGAAAGTTGTTAAATAGTCTTAGGGGTCTTCAAACTCTTGAATTATCCAAAAGCCGGCCAATACGTTACTTGTTGTTGTTGTGTGATGGTAAAAAGGTAGTTTTCTGTAGACATGAATATGACCCATTCACACGCTCATATTCAAAACGGTTTTTACGATTCCAGGGATAAGTATGAGAAGCAAAGTAAATATAACAGATTTAAAGTAACCAACAGATTGACTCTTCTAAAAACTTTTTCATTATTAATTCAGTTGACATAAAAATGTTCATCACAAACTTCTAGACAAACTTTTCTTTAAAACCAACTTGGTAAAATAAAAACCATATCTATAGACCACAGTCTTCGCAATAACTGACAGACTGACATTCATCCCATCTCGCATTTCTCGCAAACTTCAAAAATCTTCGAAAGAATTTGCTCAACATTGAGCAAAGAACCCAATTTCTTCTCACTCTTTAATGAATCCATATAAAGTAGGAAACAACACCAATTTCATCTGCACTTATGAAACATTTTATTACGGAGTATCAAAGTTGAAAATTGCTTGTGTGGGCAAAAATTATATTTGCATGGATTTGCGCCTTTACGAATAGACATTTAAAAACGATTAAAACCCTCTTCTGGGGGGTTGGAATTCAAAAGAGATTTCGTTTGTCCGTTCGTTTGTTTCTTTTCTATATTGATGCTTTGGTTCCGTAGAATTTTGCGAGTTTTTTGATTATGCACGTGTTGGTTTAAAAGCTAATTTACGAGTGAAAGGAATACGGGGTTTTTGGGACGGTTATGATGGTAAATACTAGAGATTTTTCCTGCGGAAAATCTTTTGAAGAAATAGAGAAATTGACTTATGCTTTCTGAGAGAAAAACATCTTTCGTGGTTCATCATTTATGACCTTTGATGTTTTTGCATTTTAATGTTATACGAAAGGGGTTAAATGCAAGAAAGTCGTACATGCACAAATGACGACGCCTATGTAAAATAAAATATATTGTTTTTTTTTTAAATGAACACTTTAAGATCTATCTGGGCATTCTGTCCACCCTATTTTGCAACCTTGATAAATAAAATTGGTCCTGAGCCTGTACATACTTAGTTACATCACATGACAACACAACTACATATATAGATATCAGTCAAAATTTCCTGTAATCACACAAACTATTCCAACGAAATAATAACATAATTCCAACAAACATCTTACTCAAAGGCCCTCAAATTCAAATTCAAATTCAAATTATTTATTGCAATCCATAATGTACATATACAGGTGGTAAAATACAATTAAGAAGAAACAATTATGGACCCAGTAGGGCACAGCAAAATTAGATAAAATAGGTAGGAGAGAGGAAGAGCGCTTTTATCAACTTACACTAAAACATTTATTTTTTATTGTAATTATATCTTTTATTTATTTAGAAATTAATTATTTTATTTGATTATATCATTCGTTTCTTTATTCTATCTATTTATAATTTGTAATATTATGATATTTCAGTTTTATTTGGTGCATATTTGTTATTTTAAAATGTCATATATTTATTATATAATTTATTGTTTATTTAATATACAATAATAGTGAAAAGACTAGTAATAGTTTGGTATTCCTACAGTAAAATTAGTCAAATTATTAGTCTAAAAATTGTTAAATTTTATCATTTAAAAATTCGTCTAATGAGTAATAGCTTTTATTAATTAAAAATTGTTTTACTTTGCTTAAAAATATATTTGATTTTTCTATTTGTTTTAAGTTCTCTGGTAATTTATTGTATATTTTAATTGACATAGAATAAGGACTAGAAGAATGCATTTTAAGATGGGACTGAGGTAAATTTAATCTGTTCTTATGACGGAACGAATGGCTTGTTTGTGTATCTCCTCGTGTTTTGTATGTATCAGGATATTTACGCACCAATTTACACAATTCCAAAATATATATACCAGTCAAGGTGAGGATTTTGTGTTCTTTGAAGTATGGTTTGCAACTGTCGGTTTGTTCTATGTTCGTAATTATTCGTATAAGACGCTTTTGTAGGATAAATACGGAAGAAGCGTCCGTGCTATTTCCCCATAGAATGATACCATAAGAGAACCAAGCATGGGCATATGCATAATATGTGACTATTGCGGTTTGTAGGTTGGTAGTCTTTTTAATCTCCCGGAGGGCATATGAAAACTTTGAAATTTTTAAATTTAATTTAAGTACGTGCGATTTCCAATTAATATTTGTGTCTATTGTCAAGCCTAAGAGGGTGAATTCATTAACTGTTTCTAATTTTATTTTATTAATTGTGAAATTTATATTTATCTGTTTTTTTTGGCGTGGATGGAATGTTATTAATTTGGTTTTTGTAAAATTTATTTCGAGTTTATGATCATTCATCCAGTTAATTATATTATTAAAAATGTAATTTAGTTTTTCTTTTAGATTTGTATCAGTTTGACATGAGGTGAGAATTGAAATGTCGTCCGCAAATAAAACACACGGCTCTTCTATGGTTTTGGGAAGGTCGTTTATGTAGATCAGGAATAGAAGACATCCTATAACGCTTCCCTGGGGAATTGAAGCTTGTATTGGTCTGACATCTGATCTTATGAGCTGTGCTTCTTTTGTTTTTTTATTGTAGAATTCTACCTCAACCAATTGCTCTCTACTTTCTAAATATGATGCAAACCAGTCGTGGGCTTTTCCGCGTATTCCTATACCGTATAATTTATTTAACAGGATTTGAAATTGCACTTTGTCATAGGCCTTCGTCATATCAAGTAATATTCCTATTGCATATTGTTTATTATTAATTATGTTTAAAGCTTCTTGGATGTACTTATATACTGCTAACGTTGTGGATCTATTTTTGCGAAACCCGTTTTGGCAGTCATTAAATATCTTAAATTTTTCACAAAAGGTATATACGCGATCGCACATTGCTTTTTCAAAGACTTTGGACGCAGTAGGAAGAAGGGCGATTGGTCTATAATTATTAGGGTCTGTTTTTGCATTCTTTTTGTGAATTGGTTTTATTAAAGCCTTTTTCAATTTATCTGGAAACTTTCCTTCCTCAAATGATTGATTAATTAATTTAAAAAATGGTAAGGTTAGTTCGTCGGCGCACTGTCTAAAAAGGATTGGTGGAAGTTCATCTATTCCGTGGCTATTTTTAACTTTTAGGTTTTTTAAGATCTTATTAACTTCGTATCCATCAACTGGGCTAAGAAACATTGTGTTTTGAGTGGGGTTAATCACCGATGTTTTCGTTCCTTCGATGACAGGTGTTTGGGAGGTGCTTTCCCCAATGGATGCGAAGAAATCATTGAAGATATTAGCCACTTGTTTAGGGTCACTTACCAGGTTTTTTGTTTGTAGTGTTATATTCTGTTTATCTCGTTTTATTGTCTTGTTTGTTCGTTCTTTTACAATATTCCACATAGTTTTGACTTTGTTTGTCGATTTATTCATTTTATTTATATAGTGTAATTTCTTTGCTATTGTTACTGATTTTTTAAGGATTTTTTCATACTTTTTATAGTATTTCGTAAATGTAATATTATTGATTTTTAGGGATAGAATTTTTAATAGCCTTTTATTTTTACAGGATCGTTTTATACCAACGGTTAGCCAATGATTTTGATGTTTCGTTCTTAATTTAATTTTACGTGTAGGGATAAATTCATTTAAGATTTTTGTTAATGTGTCATGAAACGACTGATAGTTTTCGTTCAAATTTTTATTCGGTTGTATGATATTATTCCAGTTTAGTGTATTTAGTTTTGTTTTGAATTTTTGCATGTTACTTTTGTTAAATAGTCTCTTCTTGGCAAACCATACGGGATCACTTGTTTTTTGATTAAATGTCATATGCATTATTGTCCCACAGTGGTCGGAAAAACCTAATTCATCTACGGTTGTGTACATTTTGTTGTCATTAAAGTTTGAAAAGATTAGATCAAGACATGTTGACGTGTTCTGTGAGATACGCGTAGGTTCCTTTATATGTTGTTCAAATTTATACCCTAGCATGAGATTTATAAATTGGTTAGTTTTTGTGTTATTTTCCAAAATATTTATGTTGAAGTCGCCTCCTACAATGACGTTAAATTTTTTATACTTGTAATTTATTATTTTCATTATATGTTTTAATTGGCTAAGAAAAATTTCTTCCTCTCTTCTATTCCAGTACATAATAATTATTAAAAGGTTTTGTTTTGGTAACGTACATGCACATACTTCTATACAATATTCAATGGTTAGATCTCTAATGTCATAACATTCCATACATTCAATATCGTCCTTTAACATAATGCAGACACCGCCCTCAAATCTGGGAGGACCCCCAAATTGAATAGCAGGTAATGTCTGAAGGATTACTAGAACTTAATCCGGCCCCAGTTTATAGCCGATTGATAGTCGCCGGACTGCGCGGCTGTAGGGACGACAGCCTTTACGTCTTAAGTGTGCTTAGCAAGCGTTTGACTTCATTTCGTTTATTGTGGACGGTTAAGATGAGAGGCAGACGCAGTGCATTTGTTTGGTGTAAAATACTTTATTGGTGTGAAGTTTGCGGAGATGAGATAGATGTGTGGGGTGACAAAAATGAATATAGTAAAGAATGAGTATACACCGTGACTTTTTAGTCGTCTTACAACGGCAGCCCACTTCATGTATCCAATGACTTCATAAAACAAATAGGTATTTATGAGATTTTAATAATTTAAAAATAAAAATATTATTCAATATTATAACACATGTCGTAGTTAAAACACCCTGTTGTGAGCGATAATCTACTGGACTCGAGCGCTGGATAGGTATATTCTCCCGTTTGACACGTAAACATCATTAACAGGATGTTTCATATTTTTTTCCAATGTTTATTTATTTTTCTTTGTACCTATTACAGTAAAAAAAATCGCACCTAGAACTATTTTATGTCGGGCACATTGAGTGGACCACCTTTGTAAGACGATTAAAAAGTCACGGTGTATAAGAGGAAATTTAAAAGTAGCGCATGTTACAGAAAAATTGAAAGGACGTTGATTGTCTTGGTATGGGCAAGTAATGAGGGATGAAACCATGTGACTAAAAGAGCGATGGATATGAATGTTGATAGATGGAGAGGGAGAGGAAGGCCAAAGAAAAGATGGATGGATTGTGTGAGGAATGATATGAAAGAGAAAGGAGTAAATGATGCCGTGACGTCTGACAGGGGAGAATGGAAGAAGAAAACGTGTTGCGCCGACCTCAAATAGAATGGGACAAGGGCAGGAAGATGATGATGGTGTGAAGCTTGAGGAGTTCGTTAAAAAGAAGCCATGTTTACATTGTAAATAAAATGAATATGGAACGGAAGGCGAAGGACTGGATATTGAGGTGCAACTTGTTAAGCCTATGTCCAGTATTGAACTGCGATCGCTGGTGCTAAGCATGGGCATAAAAAAAAAAGTTTCTTACGTGACATGTTTTGCACCCATTTTAATAAGGAGTTTAAATTCTATACGTAGAACTCTTTATTTTGCATTAGAATATACCCTAGTTCTTATGCCTGTGTAACCATTTCTCCATCATCATGATTTGCAGCCACTGCACTGCGTTGTAGCACTCCCTGCTACGTATAAACTTCTTCTCTTTTATCTCATACTTCCCTGGTCTACTCGAGTTTTAACCAACTCTTATGCCAATTACATATTTTGTTAACAGTTATTTTATTATATTCTAAACATAGTCTATTTTTGGAGATTACTGCAAACAAATAATTGTATTTACCCTATATGTTAATATATTTTATTTACCCTAATTTCACATAATTATCTTTGATCATCTCTCTAACTTATTTCCACAATATTCTTGCTACTAATAACGTAATAAAAGTCGACGTTGTAATAGATCCAGAAAGACATTAAAAATGGCGGTCTAATTTCAGACGGCGGTAATAAATTCTACTCAAGCAATACAACTGTGATGAACAGTGTAAACGAAGTATAGAATGAACAATAAAATACGTGGCTGGTTTTAGATATTAGCAAGGAATAGTTTTTGTGTAATTTTGTAACAACTGACGGCAATAATGTGTAGAGGGACCATTTTAAAAATTCAGCTATCTTTTGGCGAATGTCCAAAAACGAAACTTATGCCGCCATTTTGATTTTTCGTTATTTTTTCACAAAAGAAGTCACAAATGTAACAACCTTCGCGTTACCGGTAACAATGCTCTCCTGTAAATGTCATTCAAGCATCAAAAATGTTGTAGACCACCTGGAAACAAGACAGAGTTTTTCAAACTGGCCCGTATTATATTTATTTTCTGATCCCTACAAATCTAACCTCCTGAAATTCCTGAGATAAATTAAAAAACATTACGTTGACGATCAGTCGAATTTCTCAAACATTAGATTCAATGGATTATGGATCGTGATTGTAAATACGCAGCAGGTGCTTGATATGCCTACAATGATTTCGTTATGAAAATAACCCTACTAGTCTTAAAAAGACTCACAGACGCACAGTTACCTAAAAAATAAAAAATTATCCCACCAAAACATCAATACCTTAATTATAGCATTATTAACACCTTCCATTGAAAGAAGAAGACACAGTTAAGTCCCCACGAAACCTCTCAAGTCGCCGACAGGAAGATAAACGCTAGCATTTTAATTACCTCCGCAAACGATGAAGTTCCTTTTGTTTTATACTTGGGTACAAGAAACTACAGTCGTTTGCGAACAGAATTATACTGTGGAGTAAATACTGACTGATGACTGGCTTTCGTTCTCTGTCTTTAGGGGTTTTTGTCCAGCTGTGGGATGGGAGACTTTTTAGTAGAAGCATAAATTCATCACAGTAGGTGAATAGATGTTGACATAAAGATGTGGCATAGAGTAAGATCAAATGAGTATGAATGTGTATATCCATAGAAACTGGTCACCACCTCACGAGACATGCCTTTTGTACTACCTACCCACCATACACAAGTGAATGGCAGAGCTTTCTAGGTAGCAATTTCCTGGTCAGAATAAAAAAGAATATGACTAGAAAAGGATACTGAGAACATAAAGTGTCCGCGTCACCCTATAAAAGTATTACGTTCCCCATTCCGCAAAACTGTATCAGGATCCAACATATTATAATTGGATTAATAATCGCGATGAATCAATAGATATTTTTTCCACAACACTTCAAAAATTCAAGCGCCAAGTCCATCAAAATTAACCACCATATTATTGACTTTTTTCTTTTCTTTTCTGTCATCTTTGTATTTGCTGTATTTCTAAAGCTATCCACTGTTGTTGAAGGTGTTATTTCTGCACTTTTTTTTAATTTTCTTAAACGTTATAATTTAGTTTTTTAGCATGCTGTGTCTATCGCATCATATTGTACACTATGCTTGTATAATATTGCTTGTATTATTAGGATAAACAGTGTAACAATTGTAATTGTTGATAGGCTAATAAATAAATAAATAAAGATAAGGAAACATGCTGTGCTGACCATATCAACTTTTGAAGGATAATTCCACAGTTGCGAGTTTTTTTATTTAGTTTTTTTTTCGTCAAGTCATAATAGCCTTGTCATTACGAGAAAAGATGAAAAAAAAAATACATAGAACTCTGCAACAAGCTCATGATCAAACCTTTTTTAATGGATTTGTTATTAATTTAATCTTTCTGATACTCTCAATCATTTCTAGTTACTCTTGAAACAAACCTCAAAATTCTTAGAAAAACGCTCGCATAACAAAACAAGTATAGCTAACGTTTAATCTACATAATATAATCACCACAGGAAGTTGGCAAGTGAAGTCGATGGCAATAAATAAATAAAGTTAAACTTCAAACTTCGAACAACGCTTTTGAAGTTTAATGTTAGAGTAGATTCTTGTTAAGTTTAAAACCTCAAGTGCAACTCGTTACAATATTACCCTAACTTACCCTTAGTTTGTGGGAAAACGCGAACAAAGAAGGGGTTATTGATAGTTGCAAATATTTAAATTAAATATATGAACTTGGTCTTAGATAAATAATTATTCCACAAAATACATACCCCCACGGTTCTTTGACGTTCGTGTGGATGGCCTATGTGTTAACCTAAGTTATGATCTACATATTGAATGGAAAAATCCAGGTATACGGAATTTTTGTAAGGCTTGAAAAAGTAGTTCACAAACAAAAAGACGGTCTGCCGGGCTGCGGGACTGTTCGAAAGAGATACCGCGGCCCTGGAACACAAAGGGCAAATAAGGAACATGGATGGTTTTTTTTAGTCAGTAAAAGTCTGACCCTCCCTTCCACTCCGCCCAGAGCGTTGATCATTTGATGATTTCCCATCAGAAAAAAAAGGCCGAGTTACTAGTATGGATAGGTAGTTATTTCGACCAACCTTTGCTCCCATCCTATTTCGAAATTCTAGACCAAAACCACTTACATAATTTCCCCTAATTCTCCAAAATTCTAAATACAAAATGAGTTACCGTTACACAGAAGTGAAACTCACCCACAATCAAAGTTTTTAACTTGATTGTTAAAATTAACACAAATACAGAGTAGAAGGCGAAGGGATAGCTCGCAATATTTATTACAGCAAGTTTTAATTCATATCCTCCATCTGTCCGCGGTATTAAGGGACCTGTCCCACCGCTGACGAGGAAGCGATAAGAAAATTTGTTGCTTAAGAAACATACAAAAGATTAAGAATACTGTTTATTCAGCTGCATATCCGGTTAGACTGGAAGATGACCCCAGCATAGTTGGGAGAAGGGCTAGGATGATTATGCTTAAAACCTTAGTGAGCCAGAGAGAGACAAAAAACAGCAACATCTATAAGAAGTTTCCTTGTAAGTTGTATGGTTGACAAAACGGGAATATGTCATCATCTGCCTAGCCTTTTCCCAACTATATTGGGGTCGGCTTCCAGTCTAACCGGATGCAGCTGAATACCAGTATTTTACATGGAGCGACTGCCTGTCAGACCTCCACAACCCAGTTAGTACTGGGTAATACGATACCCCTTGGTAAGACTGGTTGTCAGACTTTTTGGGCCACTGACTACCTATACCGACTGTCAAAGATCTACAAATGACATCCGGGACCAACGGCTTAACGTACTTTCCGAGGCACGGAGGAAACTCGGTATGTAATGGGTGGTCACCCATCCACAGACCAACCTAGGCAAGCACGGCTTAACCTAAAGATTGACCCGAGCGGCTGTTATTATTAAGCCACGAGCTCCTCAAAAACTAAAAAAACGGGAATATGTATGAATGAAATAGTTACGAAAGTACGCACTTTTTTCGCTTGTTTTGCACGTCTTTTGTTTAGATGGTAAATCGGGAAGTTACCAAACCTGATGTAACCAGTTAATTGCTGACGGATCACAACACATGCACAGGCGAGACTCGATTTAAGCTTTACTCGCGTATCGCTACTCGCTTGCGGTGGAACCGGTGCCTAACAGATTGAGGGACAGGGATTTATTAATGAAATTGACGGGATGAGCAGAATGTTGAAATTGTGGAGTATTAACAGATAGCAGAGGACGAAAATGTCTTATTTATTTATCTGTTTAGAAGCTGCTGCAGGTACAGTGTTGCATGGTTTACTTGGCGCGTGGCCATAATCATAATACATACTCATACTTCTCATAATACATACTCATAATTTTTAATTTATTTTTTCAATACAATTTCTGCAGACAGTTTCACACATATGTTAACCAGCAGCGCCCTCCTGATAATCTCATTCAAGCCTCAAAATAACCATGCAGCACTGTAATTGTATTTGATAGTTTAACAATTAGCCCATTGCGTCTAGGTGGATACTTTCAACACAAAAAGATTTACCGATGAGGTTTTAATTATAATGAGGTGTTTCTTATTAAGTTAAAACTAGAACTTGCAGTTATCAACACAAAGTTAGACGTTCGGCTAACATTGCTCAGAATATCTTGCTTGGAAAGGTAGGCAATTCTAATTAAAAGAGAATTTGTCATCAAGAGAGGTTTGGACAGTAGAAATGTAGGCAACCTGCAGTGGAACAACACAGGCTTAAAGTTAAATAAAATTATAATTTGTGATTATGCTAATCGTAGAGGAAAATTATGAAATATTTCCAAACGTAATTCAGTGTTTGACAATTTTATGTTCATTGACAGATTTTCGACAGCAAGATAAAATACACCACCAATATCGGCAGCAATTATTCTGCTTACCCACAAGGGGAAATACCGAGCAAATTATAATTACAACAGACGGCTACCTTGGTATATTTATTATACGAAGTTTTGCTCAAATCCTTATAAACGTTGGCTGGGATTTATAGCCCAAATTGTAGAATTACCGGAATTGCATCCACTTAAGTCATTGCCCATTGGATACAAAGTTTTTAAATGTATAAATGAGCTGAGGTAGTTGCTCGCACGCCTAGGGAGACGGTTCTTTGGTGGACAAACTTGTGTAAGAATGTTTTCTGTAAGAGTCCTGTAAAATAAAGTAGTTCTGTATTTTTAATTATAGATAAATTCATTATATTTTTCAGACATTTTGTTTATTGTTAGTCTGAAAGCGAAAGATTAATTTTCTTGTATTAAACATTATGCGTATAAGACTTTGTTAAACTACCATTGTGTTGTGTAACGTACTGCCACAAACCTTACTTGGATACCAACACATAACACTTAATACTAGGTGTACACTTTCAACTTAAATTCGCACCGTAGCGTCACAGCCAACTAATAAAACAACAATTTAAAATCTCATTTAATGTTGGCAGCACTTCAAACTTTTGAACCACAGAACACGACACACAGTGCGTCCGATAGAAAATTTTAAACCAATTACAGTAATTCTTTGCAACAATAAATTGAATCACGGGTGCACAGTGCGCACGCTACTGCGCTCCGTGGACATAATGTCGGAGCAACTTCTAACTCGATTCGCCACACAGGCCGGATAAAACTTTAATACGTTTGCAACGAGAGGCACGCCATCCACGAAATAATTTAACGTTACTACTTTAATCTATTTTATGGCTTGTTAAATGCAAATTTTTAACAGTGTGCAGCGCCATTACTGCGTGCTATTAGTCAAATGAACTCAGATTTGCATTTGCAGCTTAAAGTCTGCGAGCACGTGCTTCTATTTTTACGAGTTTTTGGTGAAAAGAGTTAAACTTTTGTGAAAGTATCTGTCTGGAAAAGGGCAGTTTAAAACTTTAATGAATTAACGACATAATTATTTCACTTAGAAGCTCTATTGAAAAAACTCACAATGCTGAGTATTGGAACCTTGATATAGAAACATACACCGCGAGTCTGAGATCGATGAGAACACTGTATCACAATTCAAATACACTAGGTATGCTCAGCAACTCCAAACACCCCACATTCCAAGCATTAACACAATGTTATAATCAAATATCGTGCAATTAGTATAGATGATTAGATGCATAGCTATATATATAATTTACGTTAAAACACGTTATTATGATATTCCAAAACATAACTAAAGTGGGTGTAAACCTCTGCTTGTAAAACTCTTCGCTGAAATACAGGAGTCATGTTATGTTGTCGTTTAATATTTTTTTTTTTTTTTTAAATTTCGTAGCATCACACTAGGAATTTCTCCTGTATCGTAGGTGCATTTACAAACATTTATACTCACACAAACAGCCCATTACACAACACAACAGTTAATTTGTCCTTTCTAATTACTCAAAATCACATACTCGTAACAATACAAAACTCTTTGCAAAAAGTAATTAAAGCCAGATCGTCCTGAACCATCTGTCTAAGTGAGAGCAACATTAGTCGAGCACTGGTAGAGGTGCGGCAGCGAGCTACGTGCTGCCTGACAAATACGCTAGCTGGCTGGCTTGGCCGCGTCTTGCTTGTTCGAGAATATGTCAATGCAATGTAAATAGAAAAGGAAAGAAAGTGTATGGTAGAATTTAAGAAGGAATATTTATTTTCTGTAATAATGATTTTGTGCGAAGTTAAACAAGCACCTTTGAAAAGATGCACGGTTTTTAGTGTCTTTCTGTTGACCCCACTGCCATGGCTCCACTGGTGGGGCCAACGGGAAAATCAAAACCGTCGTTTCGTTGGCCCCACTACCCTGCCCCACTACCTTGAGATCAGAAAAATGAAGGAATGAAACAAACCTAAATAATGTCTGTGGGAATAAATACACATTCTGATCCATACAGTACGACCGCTCTGATCACGGTCTTGTATATTTATGGGGCATATAATATGACACATATATTCCCCAAAAAGTACCAGGCTGGCATGAGCTCAAGGTGGTATGCATTTTAATAATTCTAGGTTCGTAGGTCCTTTGTGGATAATAAAGTTAGTGCATGACTTTACTAGCAACGTCAAAGGACAAAAGCTAGAGCTTTAACAACATCCTGTTTTACGTTGAGCCTTTCTGAAAACCTTAACTAAGTCGTCGATGCATCAGTACTTCAAAGCGTTGCGCAGACTGGGCTATTTTGACCATCAATCCTTTGAAACAGCGTACTTGCTAGTACGCTGCATAATTATGATGTTTATTATGATTATGATGAGTATGTCTAATGACACTGATGTAATTTCATGATATTATTATGCATGCACTAGAAATATTTGCACGACTGATATGTGAGGCTAAAATTATTTTACCATGTTATTATTATGTAAGTACCTATATTTATAAATAAATTTCATTCATTCATTATTATTTCAGAATTCATTGTAATCACAAAACGGAGAAGGAAAAAATCGTGAGGAAACACTTTCTAGCATAAAAAAATCGAAGACATGTGAACCGCCAAGTCGCATCGAGCCCTCGTCTAATATAGAGGAGGCCGCTTTATCCCGGCTGTGGGACTGGGAACATTAAAAGCTGATTATGCTGGACGATAGTTCGGTATGCATGAACTTAAGTTCACAACATTGCAACGACTCGCCATCCATTTCACGTAACCACGCCATTATAAAACACACCTCGTTTACTTAACTTACGCGATGTATTTTTAAACAGTGTTTTAACATAATTTAATTGTGTAATTTAGAATTTACATAAGTAATTGTTTTAAGCTCGTGAACAATGAAAAGAAAATATTGGGCGATATTTCCTCATGCTTGTGTTGTGTCAATTATGAAAGTAATTAATGGTGGCCATTTATTCCATTCAAAAGCTTGGTTGTATAATTTTAAAGTCTGCTTAGTTAGGAATAGAGTTGAAAATTATATTTCACTTATATGTTGGTCTCGTCGACGAAAGCACTACTGCTGAGCATGAGGAGCAATTTTGGGTCCCAGGTCTAGTGTTATTGGGTTTTTCCATCAGCAATTTCACAGTTGCAGCCCGGATTCTGAATATGTGCTCGTTTGATGACATTAGGTTCGTCCTCGATTACATGGGACTAGAACACAACTGGCAAACTGTGTGGGTGTACTATAAAATACATCTCTGCTTAAACCTTCAGGCAAAACGCGCGTGACGTTTAGCGTTGGAAATAAAAATTAAAGTTATTGTTGAAACTATTACAGTACACAATATAGTTTACGTTTTAATTACTGCGATATTAATAGGGTATTGTGTTAACACTGTGCTTTGCGTTTTATGATCGTGTTTAATGCGTGGATTACAATGAATGTTAATTGATTACTCGCATTAATTTGTAAAGTTAAATGAGCGTGTTCTTTTTATTTAAAGAGATAGATAGCATGAATATTAAACGCTATTTTTATTGTTTTTCAGGTAAGTTCCAGACAAGGCGAGGAAAACCAAACGATAACATTAAACATAATTAGATTTAAAAAAACTGGTAAGGAATAATAAATCAGCGCCATCTTTTCACAACGAAGATCACAGAACACATTTATCTCCGCACATGTTTTTAAATACAATAAAAAGCAAAAAAAAAATGGAATAACAACGTTATTTAAAGTAATCACCCATACGAAAACACATACATTTTAATTTTCAACACGAGTGCAGAATATTTTATGACAAAAATGAATTTTAATTGAAAAATTATTACGGATGCGGTCGGCAAGGTTGAAATATTGCACAGTGGGGACAAAAAAACTAATTACGGTGTGACCTTTTGTTACGTTTAACGGCCCGGTGTGATTTAGTGCGATATTTTGTCTACAAAAACTGTTGGACCACTGGGCTTTTGTATTAATGTGGACGGTAAAATCTGTTTAATGATATTATGATCTTTTTGGGGGAAAGGGTAGCTTTTGGAAGGGACTTGTTGAATTATTGTTTCGATATGAAATAGTCATATTTTGTCTACGCAATTATGATCTTAGCCCACAGTGCTAATGTTTTATAATAATAAAATATCGCTGTACGCCGTCGATAGGTATTAAAACAAAATCGTGGGCATTTGGGGAGGTACTTAGAGTAAACAATAACTAGACAAAGCTATGAAGTAAACATTATTGAATAAAATTGCCTTCAATTCCCTCCCCTTTTCAGAGCCTCTTTCAAAAACTCTTCTATTTCTCGGCCATTTCACCCAACAATATAAAAACTTCAATTCGCAGTCGAATTCTAGAATTAAATTGTAATGTACCGGTCCCAATTATACTAGGAGAAAGGAGGGACGGACAGACAAAGCAACATTGTGAGTATTCAGTGCCAAGTTTTAACTCAGTTAGAGGCATTCAGGCTCGCTTATTTCGAGACGCTACAAACAGCTGCTTTGTATACAAGCTCAAGGTATTTTGAATTTTCGTCGCGATTTTTTTTTGTGAAGACCTTTTTGTATAGACCGTCTTTTATTTTAACTGTCTCATAGTGTGATGACTGCCTCGGTGGTATAGTGGTTACAAGTGCTACCGTTGATCATGGGGTCCCGGGTTCAATTCCCAGGTCGGGCGAAGTATAGTTGGGTCTTACTATTAGGAAACTTCTCAGTATCATCCTAGATAAGTGTCTGGATTCCATAGAGTTAGTTCATTGCAATTCAGTCATTATAATTCACGGTTTCCAAGGGAATGGTGGAGATGTGAAACTGTTATTGCCTAGTCTAACAGATTTATATTGCATTTAATATCCTTGTAGTCTAACAGATTTAAGACTGTAAACATTCACTGAAAAAAACTTCACCACACACAAACGTCCTTACCTCATATATATAACTAGCTGTTCCCCGCGACCTTCGTCCGCGTCAAGTTATTAAAAATACAATTTTCCCCGTTTTTGCAACATTTTTCATTGCTGCTACGCTCCTATTGGTCGTAGCGTGATGATATATCGCCTATAGCCTTCCTCGATAAATGGACTACCCAACACTGAAAGAATCATTCAAATCGGACCAGTAGTTCCAGAGATTAGCGCGTTCAAACAAACAAACAAACAAACAAACAAACAAACAAACCCTGCAGCTTTATAATATTAAGTATAGATATAATAATACAATTCTATTGTCCACCTGGCCCTCTACCGTTACAATTCAAGGCCCATCTCAGGCCGTTACATACTCCCATATGAAAACAAACAAACACAGCAATTACAAGCGGCCTCAATATCGGCCCGCTGAGCAATTCTGCCCACAAATTGGCCTCCGTGTCGTGATTGCTGTATTGTATCGGTGTGGCTTTCACCACTTGTCGTAGTGTTTGTCTCGAGACGTGTCTTTGGACGGCCTTTCTAGTTGTTTCGGTAGTGTTCTAGAATGTTTGGTTTAGAAGTGGATGTGCCGAAACATTTCATAATAGTTTACTCCTACGAGAAACTTGATAATACAATGTTAATTTATCCCTATTGTAATTTTTAAACCCTTCACATTCTCATGTAGCCCACGACTTCTCGAAGCCCTTCAAAAATTATTGTCACATCTAAAATAACAAAAAGTACACACACATCACAATAAGGGTGGCACCCCATCACCCCATATATGCAGAGCACGACTGCAAAGGAAATAATTCAATAAAAACCACAAAAAATATTATAATTTGATAATCGCGTGATTCGATTCCTGGTTTTGTGACGTCACTGAGACTATTAGTGTTTGATTCCTGGCCTAGGGGGCGCTGTAACTCGATTATATATGAGGTTTGTGAATTAATTCTCAGGGATGTTTTAAGCAAATGTGTGGTCGCAATCTGCTTGTTTTTGGGGGCCCTTAGTATATAAAGTAATTTAATAACAACTGCACTGAATTGCAATCAAAGTTTCTGCCATCCCTTTTGGTTTATTTATTTTGTAAAAGTTATATTAAAAATGTGAGTAAGCCATATTGCGCAGACAAAAATAAGACTTTTCACATTTGGGAAAATGACTTGAAGTTAGTACAAAATGAACAGTAACCAAAAGACCTGTTTCAACATCTTACAAAAAGCATCAGTGCGACCCTGCCAGGATTCGAACCTGGAATCTTCTGATCCGTAGTCAGACGCGTTATCCATTGCGCCACAGGGCCGGGTATACGGTGACGGAAATTTTGCGACCTCGTCTATTGCACTTATTGTATACTGTCTAACTTATTCAGCTCTCTACGTACTATTATTTAGTATGAAGGAAGGACAATAATTGAAAAAAAATAGGCACAATTTAAATACTGAGTTCCTTATAGTTTTAAATGCAATGTTGCTCGTGAAATTTTTCCTCTTAAAGTTGATTACTTCAAGAAAACCTTACCCTACATTGTCCAATTTTATAACTCTCAAGTCTGAACTCATTTTGACTCCACATTTTTATGATAGACGGTCGTAAGGTAGATACTAACTCCTGTAACATTGTGGCAGTGTGTATTCAGTTATTAGATCCCACCTCAATGTGTGATGTACCTGGTAAAGTCTTTTTTACGTGGGACATATCATAATTTGGAGCAATTATACAGGGTGTTTATTTTAAAGTGAAATCCGAATCCATATATCGGGAAACGTTCTTTAGAAACTAACAATTTTTTATGAAAATAATTTTGGCAGACTTAATTCCCCAGTTAAGTGACCACATTTATTTTTCGTCCCTTTCTACTCTTATTAGTGTTAGGATCATCAAAATAGATATACCTCTTTCGAACCCTTTGGGTGAGATGTATTAGAAAATCCTACGACTCGTTTTTCAATCATAACTGTTATCTTTGACGGTTGTGCTTGTGACTGACTGAACTGACAACAGTAATTTTATATAGGATTTAAAGGTATTATTTTCAGTGCTTTCGACCTATTTGAATGATCATAGACCATTGTGGAAACTACGTAATAAGCTAATGCTTGCAGCTCGTGGTAGCCCAGTGAATTGTGACCACAATTCAATAGTTTGTGGTGACCGCGTGCGTGTGTCAATAGGTCGGCGAGTTAGTGGCAACATGAAATTAGGTGCAGCTACACTTACTGACTGGCTAGTGTTATTTATTTTTCATTAGAAGCATTAAAACGAGCTTTTGTGTACGCTTTTCAGAAAAAATACCTAAGTGTAAGTGTAAGAGAGATGAGGAGTGGTCGAGTCTTAAAATCATACAAGCATTTTATTTTACGTAATGTAAAATTAATAACATCACCACTTATCTAAATATGGTGAAGGAAAATTCGTGAAAAAACTAAAAATTGGAGCCAAATGTGACATCCATCTACCCCATTCCGGACCCACGAGCTGGATTATGGCTCCCTTCCTCTCACAGAGTTAACTTTATCAAAACAATAACACAATGGCAGCATCACACCCAAAGTCACACAACATAACATTAAAAACTTTCAACTAATTAATCATAGCAGTGAGTTAAGTTAAAAACTCGTGACACTTGGCTTCACATTTACGTCACGGACCAAATAAAAAAGGTTACGTAACCGGACCGAAGGACCAAAGAAAAAAGTAGGCGGAACCCTCGAGGGTGTCGCGTTTTCCGTGCGGACCCCTTTTTTTGTTAAAATGATACTTTTATATTGCACGTATTGTATTTTTGGGGCCAAACGAGAGAATAACGAGATTTTTTTTTGTCTTTTGTATTTGTGATATTTTTTGAGAAAAGGCTTGTGTTTTACTTTTGTCTACAGCCGACTGCCGAGGTACTCATACCAACGTTATTCGGCATGAACTTTGGTCAGCTTTTTCCTGTCACTATCGCTCATCTATCTAACTACAAAGTGCAAGGCAGAGACAAGAATGTGTCTATGGGTTTATAGCCTTAGTCTCTGGTGTAAAGACAAAATTATCATAATGACAATTTGCAAAACTAAACTGACTCGTGGTGGATTTAAACTACGCAGTAGAAGAACTAAAATAAGACAAAGTAATCCGCACCATAGCTCATTATTCGTACTAGCATCGACGAAAACTCAGACTGAGCTAATTAAAAGGAGCACGTTTTTAACTCTCAGTACGAAAGTCGATCCGATTATGACAGCAACAGGATTATCGATTGTCACGCCCGCTCATCGCTTCGCTTTGCTTTACAAAGCGTTTAAACAGCCCATAGTATAGCTCATAGCTTCCACACAATATTGTCGCTCATTGTGCATACGCCTCATTGTCTTACTGGTTCAATTATGAATCAACTCATCCACCAAACAATCTAAACCAAATCCTACTCTAACAACAACAAATTAGAGCTTCATTTGGCGTGTTAAATAAAAAGCCGTTAAATGCAGACACAATAGAATTCGATTTAGTAATTCAAACGTATCGGGTTGGTGAATCAATTAATTTTCAGCTGTATTTTCTTGGTGGAGGGTTGATAATTGAGTGATGGTGTTTTGGAGTTGTGATGTTTTAATGTGGTGTGAAAGAAGCGTGGCAGACTTTGTGACGGGTATATTCACAATCGCGCCAAACGTTCGAGCCACTTATAATGACGAGATTATGTTCCACAGAATGTCTGCGCGTGATATGTCAGTTATTGTTAAGTCAACATTAGAAATGGCATTGTTTCTACGTTGTAGAATTATGGTCTCTGGGTCAATGTTTTGTTGTTGTTTGTCGGAAAGTTAAATGAGATATTAACAGTTTATTCTGTCAGTCATTAACGTGTGCTGTATTGTGTGTTGCGTGGTTCCTTTGGCGCTTGCATGGCATTGCCAGGGGAGCGCTGTTGACATGCAGGACTCCGGAAACTGCGGCAACTAGCTAGTAAGCTGCTATTGTATTAAATACCGACAGCCATTGCAGAAAAAGGTAGTTAATTACAGTTTGTTTGAATAAACAGACAAAAATACGTCGCAAGTTTCCATATTTCCTACCGGAAACTACTTTCATTGCGCTACATCATGTGAGTCAACGTAATACAAAAATTATAATTAAAACATATACAAATAACAAATAACATTAACAAACCAAACATTCGCGACTCAAAGCTCCGAACTCACTGAACAAACTTATCAGCGGGAAACACTTAATCGTCTTCAACTTAAGACTACTTTCTCCAACTTAGCGAGAGGCGAAGTTGGAATATTCGTCAAATATCACAAGTTTATGTACGGTCAGACATTGAAGTTGATTGACACTGTTCATTTTACATGATGAACTAAATAAATTTTAAATTATTCGATAAAAACAAAGTGTTTTATTTTTCAGTAGTAATCCGGAGTATAAATTTATTTATTTTGTAACTGGGGAAATGTGGATGTAGAAAGGAAGAAAGAAAGAAAAAATGTTTATTTGTCGCAGGGATATGACTTGCATACAAACTTTTTGAATATAACAGGATAGAACAAAATAAAAATAAAAATTTAAGTTGACTGCTACAGACTATCACGCAAACGTACACCGTTTGCGTGATGTTATCTTATAACTCGATTAGTACAATAGTTTTCAGTATTTCAATTTTTAAGGTTGAACCGTATCTACTTATTTGTCAGATATCACTCAGTCATAATATAAAGTCGCCAGCGCATCAAGTTACTCATTTTTAAACTTAGCCATCAACATTTTATGGTTTAAAATCATTTGGAGAAATTTGACAGTTTGTGGTAACTTGATGCGCTGGCGATTGTACTGAGTGAATTGACACGCGCACGCTCCTAATTACTGCAGGCTGTGTAACGGCTACTGCGTTGCGGTGGGCCCGGGAGTCTAGAAGGGATGGATATGGTAATAATAATTTATTTAAATAAAGTCAGGGTATTATTGTAATGACTTAAACGAGTTGCCATTCTTTGACAGATGAATAAATTGAGGTAAATTCTCAATATGGTTAACAAGCTGTAAGTCTTGGGGGGCCTGGTGATGATGATCCGCAACACAGGTATTGTATGCCTATTTCAGGCACCAGTCTCTCACAAATGTTTAGATTGTGTTTAGATTAAATAATTCCTGTTTACTTTAAATATTTCTTGTTTAAATTGAAATAATCCTGGTATTCCATAATTTAAAAAGAGGTTTATGAAATTGAACAGAAATATTCATTTCGATTCATTTCCTCATTGGTCTATGATCTAAAGCGTCCACGAGCACACAGCGTTAGCACTTACTGACGCTGTGTGTACAAAAATACACTTACAAAAGACAAAACATAAAGAACCAGCACTGAAATAGATCACGAACATTATCCAATGTCCCGTAGTGTTCTATCTTACATCGAAAAAATCCTAGTACCTAAGTAACAAAATAAAAAACTCAATTCTCCTCCGATCCAATAAAGCTCGGTGTACAAAAACGATTAATCTGGCTGTTCGTCTAGATTGCGATCTATTGGTCGCGCGACTTTGTCGCAAATTGCCTGCGATCGAGTGCGACTGTGTTGCGTCGCGTCGCAGATTGCCGTCGTGTGTGCGTTGTTGTTCGGAACCTATGTTTAGGTTTGATTACAGGGTTTGTTTACTTGATTTATTGAATATTTTGCGTGTGTGTCTCTCTAATTCTGTAGATAAGATACATTAAAGAAAGAGTCTTTCTTGCGCGGATTTCGGTAGCTTTAGTCTATCCATTTTCTTTTTCTTTCTTTTTTTCTTTCTGACACAAACGGTCGTTTACCAACGTTTACATGCAACTGACTTGAATTATTGTAGTTTTAATCAGTGGACTAAAATTAAAAAAAACTCCACCTATGCACCACGCAGCTCCACGTAGCTTCGTTCGTAGCTACAGCACAATCAAAACGCCAGAATATCAAAACGGGGCACATTCAATACTGGCGGGCAACACATTGGAGTGCGGGCATCAGTTACCCGCAAATTGTGGCCAGCTTCCCTGATTGGATTACTGCAATCTGCCTGTGGCCTGACTCCGCTGTATATTGCTCGGTTTAGAATGTGTGATAGTCTTTCAATTTACGACGTAGACGCAAACTGCTTTGTTGTAGAACTGAGTTCACAACTGACTTACTACAAACTACACGGGCGGTATCACTTGAAACATAGAACTTGTCCGTGTGGTTATGACTGGCGACTTATTGAAATATATATTCCTCTAAGATAATTAGGAGTTTATCTTATCGTTACGTCTTTATTCAATAGTAACCACACACGACGCGACAAACTAGTAAATGATGCGATAGTCAGTCGCCTTCTGGCTACTTCTTGTAATAGTCTGTGACACGTAACATTTTTAGTTGGTTACTTTTGAGTAGTACCGTGGACCATATCTTGCCTTAGATTATTGACTAATCAGTGTAACATCCCAGGCAACAACTTCACTCATTGCCCATACAAAAGTCCAATACATTCAATGAACAACAACACAACATCTTCAAAACATAAAATCATCAACCATACCACAGAATAACAAAGTAGGCAGTGTACCAATTCTCCAATATATACGCATAAGGTCCGTGAGGGGTACCGGGGTACGCCAGCCTCCCCCTGATTGCATTACTGCAAGTCTCACTCAGTGGCCGCAGGGACGGCGTTATTTGATACGCAGCCAGTCATTTGGACGGGTTTATGCAATAATCATGCTTTATTGAATTATGAAGTAGATTTACGTATAGCGTATAGAATTTGCGTGCTGATTAAATTGTCTGCTGTTTTAGTTATTCTGTGGGATGTACATTTAAATAGTTCTGGAATTATTTTAGTATGAACAGCATTCTTTCAGTGTAGGTATAGTTGACCTAATAATTCCTTTAGCTCCGTATGATTTACCGACCCTTGGTCTTAAAATAACAAGGTATATTAATTGTCTCTATGAAATTATGGTATTTAGCTGTATTCGGTTGAACTAGAAGCCGGCCCCAATACAGCTGTGAAAAGACTAGGCTGGCAGCTGATGATATTTTGTCTGTGTGATAGTTTCAACCTTAACGAAATTACTTATAACTTCCATGTTCCACATAGAACTTATACATCGATCATGGTGCTACTTGCTAATTTAAAACCGAATATTTTTTTTCTAAATTCCATGTCCATCTGTGAAATCTAAGTTTAATATCTGACCTATTTTTAAGAACACTTTCTTTTTTTGGGAAATTCGTTCAAACAGGCTTAGTTACACAGTCCACTATTGCCCCCCCACTTTATCCTATACAAAGTAAAATAGCTCGTTTCACAGTAACCCAGCTAGTTTGCAACATAACATAAAAACAAGCGCTCCTACGAGCTGGGATTGTGCGCTAACGAAGCGTGCGGTTATCATAACTTTGACGCTGTAAAACGCTGTTAACTTTTACTGAAAGAATTCCTGTATACAGGGCGATGATTATACGGGTACAGGGAAACTTTAGCGCGTTGTTGTAATTCTTTAAGTGATTGGCAATTCAATTAGCTCGGTTTTAATTATTATAGAATAGAACTATAAATAATTTCCATACAAGCGACCCGCTGTTGCTTCGCGCGGTTTTGCGACTTGACGAAACAATTGTTTTTTTTTTATTTGCACACTCTTAAACATGTCGTATAAAAATAAATTCAACAAATTATGATCCACATCAAAATCTGTTGCGTGGTTTTGAAGGACAACGCAATCACGCAGACAGAAACGAAAAGCTACTTTTTTATTACAAAGCAAAGGCCTCCCTCTATTCCTTCCATTTGCTATTTTCCGTGCCTTCTAATAATTATTATGTCAATAAAATCTAAAATAGTAGTTAGAATTTTTGGTGTGGGTTCGTTTTCACAGCTAGGACTCAGAAAAGCTTACATGAAGTCATATCTACTTAGGTATGCCTAAAAATAAAGCCTATAAATAATAGGATCAATTCCAAATTTTTTATTTCACATGTTTTGGCCTTCATGGGCACTTATTAAACTCGAAAACGGTGCACGGTTCAGGTTGGTAGCTTCCTATAGAGAAGAACCGGCAAGAAACTCCATGAAACTCTTTTCAAATCATTTGGATTGCGTTATGATGTACCAGAGGTCGAAAAGCTGATCAATCACTGCATTAATCGAGCCGACATAGGACTCCTCTATTATATCAACACTAACAGTAAAATTCTCTGCCTCATCTACCAGAAATAAAGCGTAGACACACTGGTACAGGGCAAGGTAAGCACACGCAAGTATTAGCGAATCGCTCGCAGTCTACGTAACGTGATTGTGGGGTAACGAAGCATGCGGTGTACTACAGCTTTATATCACTAGGGATGTGCTTTGACGTTCCATAGAAATATCGATGTTGTGTGTCAAAGATTGTTATGCGTGGTTTTGCAATATAAATGACAAATAATTGAATAAATTAATCCATTTATTACGAGTATTTTTTTTAAAATAAAGAAGCGTGATTTGCATTTTATTCCATATTTTACATTTTTGCAGTAAGGTCGACATTTTAAGAATAAGGCAATATCGATGTATTATAAAAAATACAATGAGCATCTAAAACAACCAAAGAAAAGAGGAACGGTGTGTGCGTAGGTTGTTTGTGGTCGAGTAATGAATGAGGTGCGGCTAAACGGTACACAGCACAGTAATGTTTTAAGACTTGGACTACTCTGCTTTTCACATTTATCGATATCGAAGCAACAAACCAACAAATGCACAGTTATTTTGGATATAATAGGTACCTACCCAAAAAAGATCAAAAACCCAAATTAAATGAACCACGTAATTCTCGTAAAACTAAGTTTATTTCAATGGGCAAGTCCGTCAAAAACCGTATTACCGGACAGCGGAGCAGCCTGCACCCTTTACCCACGCTTCACGGTTATTTAAACACCCCTAGTCAGATGGGGAGAGAGTTTTCACCGGCATTTATATTCTGGAGTGAAGGAACAATATTGTATATTGGCTTCGACGCCAATCTGACAAATAAAGGACTATTTGCTGGCTGTAGTGTTTGCAAGCTAGGACAGGTGGCTGTCAGCTTTGATTGACAGTTTGGTATCGTTGCTACCAAATTGTTTTTTGGTGTGTGGTAACCCAAATTGTTTAAGAGTTCTTTTATGTCACAATTTCAACATTGTAACAGCTGCGATAGTTACTTCGGTTATACTATAAATATTCACTTCTTAGCAAAAAGTTTGTAAATAATAGAGCTGTTTACGACATTGCGAGCATTATATAGGTCGATATTTTTTTCTTTAAGCCGAAAAATAATCTCGATATTATAATTCATTAGCCCATCACTACTACCTCCAGTTTATTTTATTAGTACTTCGCAGCACACAGAGGAATTAATTTCCTTACGGATAATGGAAGAAAAACATTGTCTGTTATTTGCTTGTCATCTTGCGAGGCGCCAAGAGGAAGCTGACGTAATAGGTGTTACGATAACATTTCCTCAATGTCTTATTGAAAGGCAAAGTTTATTCTATTTTAAGAATTTTATTTTTGTTACACCTTTAAATAGTCTGTCGACGATTCTAACGAATCTACTAGGTATTTCCATCAAGACACAGGGTTTACGTGGTGGATTACGGCCCACTCTGACTCAGAACCTCTGTGGGAACAATATAGGTTATGCCTAATTTAGTATTTCTGTCCCATAAATATAAAATAAAAACAACATAGATAGTAAACAAAGGAAATTCAGTTTACCAAGAGGTGAGAAAGAATCTTCGACCTAACAGATTACGATAGGTTTCTTGTTAAAATATTAATTTATTTGTGTTTTGACAAATAGTTCGATTGAAAGAAAATAGTAACAGAAATGAGTCTTTTTTCACCCAAAATAAACCAACAGCCTCGTGTTATTACGAAACACAGAGCTCTTCCACGTGTCCATGATATAACACATTTCATTAATAAAGGTAATATTTCAATACGTAGTAATATAGCCAATGTGGGGGGGTGGTTAATGATAGCAATAACACTAGCAATCGGGAATGAATAAAAGGTGTAATTTATGTGTTTCTACCCCCAAAATGTGGCCGCGCAATTACATGCTGTAGGGGTGAAGTAAGGAGCCAAATCTATGTCGATAGATAGGCTTATTAAAATTTTAGAAGCGAAATTAATTGGTTTATGACTTGAATTGTAATTTTGTAATAAAGTGGCGTTTCGTTTTATTGATGTAGATGATAGGGTAAGACGGATAGGAGCCTCTTCACTTATAAATTGAAGACTAAATCGTGATTTCGAAGATGACGATTTTAAACATCAAGGACTTTTAGCGCAAAGGTGAACTAAATAAGCACCTTCATATTGCCAAGTTTTAAAATGTTTTTTTTAAATACTTTTTTAAACTAACTAATATTACATTTTATGGAATCGAAGCTAGAAGACACAACCCTTGACATAAATAAATAATAAACAAAAAAATAAACAGTAACAACAAACTATCGAGCATGTCCCATCCCTAAAGACTTTAGGAGAGGCCCATCCTACAGTAGGGAAATGCTAATGATTTCCCTTCAGACACCATTTTAAAGGTACAGTCGTAATGAATATTCTATTTTAGTTCTATACGGTCCCGTTATAGATGGCGCTATTGTTTCACGATTTACTTCCAGTGTTATTGTTCAACAAGAATCGTTTCACTTTGTGTAACGTTATTAGATCACTATTAAGTGTTTACTTGTTTAGGCAATCTTCAGTCTTTGTGTAATAAGGGTCAGTTTGGTACAATATTTATGGTTGAGTATTAAAAGCTTCGCCTATTGACTCTATTGTCTTGATGTTATCAAGTACAACGTAATATTTAAAGCGAGAAATAGGTCTGTAAGTCACTTGTTTTGGCCGGGGAAGTGCTAATTTTACAAAAGGGAAAATATCGTGCATAACGAATAAGCAAGGTGGAAAACAGCCATGATGTTATGTTCCATTTACATAATATGTTGCAGGTATTACGGCAATTGAACAAAACTAAACAGCTTCTAACTTTGGTGGTCGAAATTGCCTACTTCATTTCCATGGAAAAGTCCTAGCCAGGTCAATTGTCGAATTAGCACCTCAACAGTGCCTAATTCGACAATGGATTGAGTAAGTCATTTGTTGTTCTAAATCTATTTACATTGCTGTGATTGTTGTCTACAACAATGTTATCAATATATAGCAATGGCCACTTTTCATTTCCTTTTACAAGCTTCTGTAATGAACTTATACACCGTGACTTTTTAGTCGTTTTGCAACGGTAGCCCACTTCATGTATCCAATGACTACAAAGCATTCATAAAAAAAATAGGTATTTATGAGATTTTAATAATTTAAAAATAAAATTATTATTCAATATTATGACGCATGACGTAGTTAAAACACCCTGTTGTGAGCGATAATCTACTGGACTCGAGCGCTGGGTAGGTATATTCTCCTGTTTGACACGTAAACATCATTAACAGGATGTTTCATTTTTTTTCTAATGTTTATTTATTTTCCTTTGTACCTATTACGGTAGGTCAAAAAAAAAAATAGCGCCCAGAACTGTTTTATGTCGGGCACATTAAGTGGACCACCTTTGTAAGACGACTAAAAAGTCACGGTGTATACATAGATATATCAAAGTGTGTAAGTTTTTCAAATTTTGCAAACCATTTTTGGCCACTTTTTGGTCCGATTGAGCTAAAATTTTGCACACACCTTTAGTTCTGATGAGAATACATTTTTATGACAGACATGACGTAATCCTGCAACTAGGATCGCCTCGTCACGAGACAACTCATCAGCGGTTAGCAGCATAGACACAAAACTTTGTATACGCGTTCAATGTAGATAAACCAAATTTTCTTCCTTCCATTTCTTGTTTTTGTTTATCAACTGACACAATCAAGACTTTCCATCGCAACATAATTATACTCGAATGTACTTCGTTATTGTGCAACTACTTACTCCCACCTTTCAAGTACGTACTAACATCAAAGAGAAAAGGATAAAATCGCAGGTGAAGCCACATTTTAAGCAGAAATTCCAAACGGGATGCCTGGCTAGTCCTGAATGGAGAGATGTAGCCTGTAGCTGTGAGTGCTGCGAAATGTGGCTGCAGGGGGATACACGAGGATTCTCTGGCTAACTTTGTGAACATTGTATTAAAAACATAAAACTAAGTCCTGTTAAAAGGGTGACCTGTTTTCGTGACGAATTATTTTTGTTTATTATAATATTTATTATTATTTGAGGCCTTTGTCCAGCAGTGGGACATTCTGATTCTGGTCTTTAAAACATCCTAAGTCCTAGGTACACTTAAAAAAAAAACCAAGCAGTAATGGTGTTTGATAAATAATAATTATTCGGAGTGTTAGGAAATTATAAGACAAGATAAACATTTTTTGACCTTGTCTCTGAATGAAAAGCCCTAATCATATAATATTACATTGTATCTTGTTTTAATCTGCAGCATATTTGGTATGTAAACGCTCGAAAAAATATAAGGGAAGTAAGATACATTTTTTATTTACAAAACGCTCACGTAAAACCATAATACATACGTACTTTACTCTAACATAAATATTATAATTCCACCACACATACAATTTACATACAACAGATGTTCTAAGCATACAGTTAGCAATCGAAATTATAACTTCACACTGCGAAACACACGCAATAACCAACCTTCCACGGCATACATATAGAGGGGAAGTTTGTTTAATTCATTTCCAAATTGCCTAACAACCATGGCTGACAAATGTACGCGGGTACGTCCTTTAGTATGTCGCGTCAGATTAAATGCAGCGATCGTTGCGAGCTGAAGTGATCTAAGACGGTTGGTTAGGGGTAGGCAGGCATGTAGGTATGGCAGTCACATGTGGAGGACAAGGCAGATAGATTGATGTTAGAGAGCTTGTTGTTAAAGATTAGATATTATTTTATAGCTTGATTGTCAACGAAATAGTTATAGGAGCTGCTCATTGCGAGATTTACAAGTAGGTAAAGAAAGAAGAAAGAAAGAAAAGAAGAAAGAAAACATATTTATTTGGCACACGGCCACAAGTGCACACAAAAAACAAATTAAAAAAAATTAAAATAAGAAACTTAAATCTATACAATATAAAAACGTAAATTAAACAGAAAAAAGAGACAATATTGTGTGCCTCACGGCTGCACCAAATAGGCCAGGTACTTGAAAGTAGATCCCTATTTGTACTTGACAAAAATGACGGCACAGTTGGCGCGGTGGCTGAGCAATGGCCTGCTGCGCTGCGTGTCGCGGGTTTGATTCCCGCGTAAAACAAATCTTTGTATGGCCTACAGATAGTTGTTAGGTACGTGTTTATCTGAGTTTAAATGTTTGTAATGCAACACGATACTGGAGAAATTCCAAGTGCGGGGTATATTTAAACGAAAATGTGTGACGTCTAGGTACTCACACTGGACCCGCGTGGTATATAATGACCCGCTGTCTCTCTCAGAGAAGATAGGTGGAGACGCCCCGGGTCCCAGTAGTGGGAGCATTATAGGCTGATAATATCCTATTTGTAACTGGAACACTTCAGGGGCTGTGCATTTTACAGTCAGCACGATAAAAGATTCAAAAGTAACCTTCAAGTATCGTTCCATCTATGAGATATTTATTTGTTTCAGTATATTGTAAGGATTTATGAGATGCATGTAACAAAATAATCTTAACATTTCTAAGTGTACCTATGTATCTGCAATATACTTATCATGTTTAATTCAAACCCCAAAATGTTCTAACCTAACAAAAATCTAGACGTTACAGTGTTTGTTATGATACTTTAGGTATTAGATAAAGGACGAGAAGATTGCAACGAGATTTTACTAAAAGACCGGTAACACAGGAATGAAGACATGGCTCTTAGTAAAACCCCAAATAAAACAGCAAAATATAAAGATATTACAGCCAGGAACATTTCTTTCAAAATAATTCAAAGAAAACATTTCTCAGATAAAAATGAATTCCCAGATCTCTCTTTAACCACATTTGAATTCAAACTGAAACACAAACCGAAAGCATTTAGAAAACATCCACCAAAATAACTAAAAAGAACCGACCAGACACATACATTCCATTTCCTTTGGGAACCAGACGGATAAACTGGTACATCCTCCGAAATAAACATGGCCTTTTAATTTTAAATAACATATAGATTTATCATAAACTATCGGCTTGTCTGAGCACAGAAATAAATGTTTTGCCGGTTCGAAATCTATTCACGAAACCGCTACCTATAATCCTGGTAAAATAAAACATTTTCGTTTAATGTTACATCCACATCTGTGTTTTCTACTGCAAAATTTTTATATCAAGGAGTCTAACCTGCAATGTATGTCGAACAAATGTTAGTTTCCGCCAATTCGTTGATGTTCCGCGGTAGATACCCGCATACATGGTGGAGAGAACGCTGGATCCTTTGTAAAACATAAATTTGATGTCCATTGCCATTTACGAGATGGCTTTTGGGTAATTAAAGTGTTTTGAGAATTGAAATGATCAATCTGGTATGGAAAAAAACTTAATTTAGCAAAATTGCTACATAAATACTAATGTAAAACGTAAAACCAACTAATTACAGGTAACATCTACTTATAAATGAAATATAACATTTCACTTTGGTTTGTCTTTCTCGGTAATGGAAGATCTGCTGAAGGTAGCGTGGCTGGCCTAATCAAAACCAGACATTTCCAATAGTCTGACAGACGACATTTATTTCCTTTGAGTATTCCAAATATTAGAACATGAAATAATAACCCTGAAAGTCCAGTTTATAAGGAATACGCCATCCAATCATTTCCTGACTTCCAATTTTCCATGCATCGGCTGACTAGCATTTTTACAATTTTCAGATCAAGATTAAAAATTCTTTTTCTTCTTCTCAAAGACTGCCTCACAAAAATCTTAACAAAAAAGTAGAAACACCATAATTAAATTGTTTTCACGGATAAGTCTCAATAAGAAATTTTCACCGTTGGCTGGGTCGCGTTGTTTTGCTTCGGCTAACAGTGGGAGGAGGGTACATAAGAGAGGGAAGGGGGGGAGGGAGATTGATTATGTGCTCACGCACCGTCAGACATGTGAGGTAATTAAATGTAATGATTGCAGGAAAACTGTGATTTTTTGTTTTATATTTGTTCTTTTTTCGTTGTTTCGTAATTATGGTTTTTGTTTAGTTTTGGTGTGAATGAGAGTTTGTTGCTGTTTGTGGGTCAAGTTTGTATACAAATTAATGTAGGGAAAGCTTTGTAATATTTATGATTATTTCAGCTTTGGTATGTAATTTACTAGGATACTTTACAATGAAGACTCGGGCTGGATGAGTGACCGCCCATTACATACCGAGTTTCCTCCATACCTCGGAAAGTACATTAAGGTTGGACACGGCTGTCTTTTGTAATTTTTTGACAGTCGTTACAGGTAGCAGGGGCGCGAAAGTCTGACAATCAGTCTTACCAAAAGGGTATCGTATTACCCAGTATTAACTGGGTTGTGGTGGTTAGATAGGTAGTCGCCTTATGTAAAATACTGGTATTCAGCTGCATCCGGTTAGACTAGAAGCCGACCCCAGCATAGTTGAGAAAAGGCTAGGCACATGATAACTTTATAATGAAGACTGTTATTTTTGTTTTCCTTTATATTTTTGTTCATGTGTTTTGTTACCTTTTATGTATTTCTGTTACTACGGCATGTCATTTAATGCAGTCCTGTAAAATACGAGTAACGATATTAATAATATTTCATTGCTTTTAGTCACACTTTATGTAGTAAAAACAAACAAGGATAAACAATTTAGGTGAGGCTCAATGATATCGTCCAAAAACACAAGACACCACTTGATGTCAATGCCAACATTTCGAGGGTCTTTTAACAATACAACTTACTAAAAAGCCGCCCAAAACAGAAAAAAACAAACAGATTTCCTTGTTTTTTTTTCCACACACTCGCCTTTTAACTCGCGTCCTAAGATCCGATATTATCCCCTTCATCCGCAACCCTTGTTTCCCCACTATTTAAGTGGCAAATAAAAATGTTATCAATCGAGAACACCCGACTGCCGGTCTGTCCGGATTACGTTAGCACACTGTGGTTACCCCATCGTTTGTTTTTAGTCAAATACGGAGCATTTTTCAGGATATATGTATAAGCATTATTGTATCGGTTGTTAATAAAATTACTTCCACTTTTATATTTTGATTTTGTAGTTAATTTTATTCATTCTATACCAATTGGCTTAAGTTTCAAGTTGTTTAGTATTTTTTTACACTAATCACTATTAGCAAAAGCTTGTAGTCGAAAATAAATGTTTTAAGCCAGTCTTTCTTACTGCAATGGCTTGTTCGTTTTATGTCTGCCCGGTGGTCACACAAGTTGCATCCACGGGTATGTTTGTCTTGTCCAAATAACCTTAAAGGAATTCTTGAGAGTCTCGCAAGTTAATCTTCAAATAACTTGGAAGTGCTTTAAAGAATTTAAGGAACTAAGTTAAAACGATTAGGATCGTTGTCTTGAATAGCCCTGTATTTAGGTTTAACATCGTTGCAACAGTAATAATTATTGTTTCTTGCTGAAAACGTGTTTCACAATATATTGTAGGCATTGTTGCCAGTAACAGCAGCAGTATTTACAGCAACTCAAAATTATGTTGCTGCAAAAATGCTGTGGAACTTTTGTTTACATTACATAAATGATTGCCATATTTTCGAGGATGTAAGACAACAGATCTATTCAGCAGAGCCCGCCCAAGAAATATTTAATATATTTATTTAGTACCTAAGAAAATACAATTTGAAATAAATAAAAAGTGTCTTTAGTTTTCATTTCATTAAGTAGCTTAACTAAGTTTACTTTAAAACCCAACACATAACTTAACTCATAAGCCTTGCTCCCCTATGTTTATCAATCGGGACCAAGTGCCGGTATGTCCGGATTACGCCCGCAGCGTGGACACCCTACTGTTTGCCTTTCTTGTTTGTTTTTTGGCCGACTGCGGCAAAAAGAAGAGTAATGATTAGCTGTGTGTGGGCTAGGTTTAGGATAGGTAATTATTTAGATGTCTGCTTTTTATATCTTGTAGGAAAGTCTGAATTATTTCTGAATCTATTCTTTAATTTAATCAATTGTTGTTGTTGGTTGTATCTTTTGATAGTAACAGATATTTTGTATCTTTAGTGGCTAGTATTTTTAATAAGCAAATTACTAAAAAGGTATTTGTGATAATAATTAATTAATTCCTATGTTTTTCAGATGCGCTTGTTGATGTTGAAATGTTATTGGTACCATATGTTTTCATCTACTGCCTATCTGGTCTAAACATAAAACCAATTTTAGATGTCAACTCAGTACTGACTTCCTACAAAAATAATGAAGTTATAGTACTTCGTGGGTCTATAAACAGAAAGAAAACAAAAGTGTTACAAGTCTATCTATAACTGTCGTGTTACTAAACAATTTAAGTATTTAATGGTGTCAATAAAGTAAGAATCCTTTCGAAAAGTACTTTGTAATTCCACAAGTTTCATAATTTAAAATTAATTTAATCACTTGCAACACTCAAACATCTAGCACCAACAAACTCCCAACACAGTACAACTCCTTGCAGTTCCAGAGCATAAAGGATTGCTCACTATAAATCAAGTTACTTTGAACAATCAGGCACAGACTACCCCAGCCTTAAGCACAGCTCATCGATACTAGACTGCAATAGTCTCTTAGAGAAGTGAGAGCCAATGATTGTTTCAATTTCCCGTTCAATTGTTCTCCTTAGATAGTCTAGACGCAAGGTCTACCAGCAGCCGACTTCAAGTAATATCCTTGTAAGGATATTGTAAATATGGGAATAAGTGTGCCTGTCTTAAGATCCATAACCCTGCACAAAGACCAAACGAATTGGAGTAGTTTTCTTCTAAATGGTATTCTGTAGATACTTAAATATTGGAATTACACAACAGTAATGGGTAACGGTCTATAAGTGCACTGGTGAGCAAGAAGCGCCAAGTTCGATCCCTATTTATTCCACAGCTGACCTAAACCTACGTCTATCGTTTATTTTATTATTTTGAGACTTAAACAATAACCTTAGTTTATTGCTTCCCAAAATTATTATTAATCTCTAAAAAGTCGTTCAAAAACACCACGTCATAACAACAATGCCCCAATAAGTATAAGAAACAGCAAATATTACCAGCAGCGTACAACCGTACATAAAGCGTATTATTCTTTACACAAAGAAGACACGCAATTTTCTCACCACTCGCCGCGTCAGAACCACTGTCACTCCATTCTTAGAAGTAATTTACTCGCCTAATAGCTGGTGTGGTGGCCAATTATTTTGTTTGCGTTGAATCTGTGAGGTTTTTAGTTGATATCTCGGTTAACAAGCGAAATACGAAGAAATGTACGTGTGACCCAATGATACGGTAAATAATTGAGCTTTCAATCAAAGCAGGTAGTAAATTACAAGAATCTCTCAAAAGAGGTGGAAAATGAAATTAAGAAATACTGGCAGCGATTCTGAAAAATCAAAGATCTGCATAGAGGACTCGTAGTAAACTCGTAGCACTCCGTAGCAATTTCGTAGCAATTTCGTAGCTCGTAGCAACTCAATGTTTAATCCCAGTTTCGTAATACAAATTGTAAGGGACCCAAATGTCAATTTTTTTTAGATCCTCTCTACCGTTCCGCGTTCCAAAAAAAGAGAGTATTTTCTCAAATGACGCAAACAAAACGTGTCGTATCTTCGTGGGAGTGGCAGAGATGTCAGTGGGACTTGACTAATGTATGCTGCCTCCCCACCTAGCGGAGATACCGTGAATATACGGCCGAGGTTAGGCTTAATGTAGATGTGTGGTGAATTTGCGGAGCCTGGTGGTTCTGTAGGTATAGCGGTTGAAGTGTGTGGTACCTATACATAGGTATTGTGGTATGTGGGTTTACATAATGAAGATTGGTTAGCAGGTAAGGAAATTCTTCTTGAATATGAAATTGTATAAGACTTTGATGACTTTACGTGGGTGAGATAAAGTTGAATTTACGTTGATATCGATATTTTTAACATAACATAACATAACTTCTGTAAACCCCAAAGGGTTAGGTTTATTGCAATATGAATTTTTCGTTTTTAAAAACTGAATACGTTTGTTCATCTTTATTAATGGTTGTCATTGCCAAGCTCCTATGGGCATTTGAAATATGAATATCGTCAATAGTCCTGCCAACGAATAGTTGTAGTTACTATAAATCTGACTTTTTTGCCAGCTAAAGCTAAAGCGAGAATTGGCAACGAAAAAGTTAGATACATTCCCAAAAAGCAACAGTATCGAAATTTTCATTTTCTGCTACTTATTTTTGAGTTTTTGTCTCTACAATTTTCTGCTATAGCAGGCAGAAGTGGAAGCTTTCAGCAATTTTCAAAGATTTATGTCTACTTTTAAGAAAATCCAAAAACCACAGAAAAGAAGCCTACGAACAATAAAATGTTATCTTACACATCTTCCGATTCCGGACTTTCCCGGATTTCTCCGGATCCTGTGTAAATCTCGTAAAATTAGCGGCCGATGGTGGATTCCTGCGATCTCGATGAGGCTCGATAATGGCGTCCTGTAGCAATAAACAGGGGCTGATAAGTAGAGGAAGAAGTGCGGGCTTAATGCCGCGCGGTGATAGTGTGTGATTGAGGGCGAGTGATCCGGGGAAGTGTATAGAGTTGTGGATGAGCATAGTCGGATTGTAGAAAGTATCGGTTTAGATTTTGCATTGTCAAGAAAAGGGATCGTAATTCTTTTATACGAGGTGACAGCTGCTGATCAGTTATTCCTATTTATCAAACTTTCATTTCTTTTGAAAGTAGTACTTTTACAAGGGTAAATAGGTTGTCCTTTGATGTCGTGAGTGTGAACTAAAGTCATGTTAAATTAAGTTTTTTTTCCAGTTAAAACTTCGTGTTAAAAAACGTGCTTATTTCACGTTTTCATTAACATTAGATGACTGATGATTTTTAAACGGGCATAAGAATTTCAATAATACAGCCACAACATTTCTTATAGAAACAAATTCATTTGTTGATGGTTACTGATTAATGCTGTTGCAAGAAATCAAAGTTCCTAGAAATCTCACCAGCCCTCAAAAGTATTGTCTCTCCTCTTCCGAACCCAATAAGCTTTATATTTACCAGCTCTATAATCTTCCCACTGTCTGAGAGCCGAAGAGCCGCCGGAACTTTAAGACCCTTTCCTTGAGACGGACAAGTCCAATAAATTGGAGGGTGACTGCGATGCAGCCGGTAAATTACTATATATCGTGGATGGGGTGCATAAAGTATTTGTGGTTCTATTGCTATGTGTTAAGGGGTTGTGAAGTATCCTGTAATGCTATATATGTACTAAAAATGAATGGTTTACGTTGTTTCCTTATTAGAGCTTAATAATTTCAAATTCAAAATGCAAATGCCTTATATGGCATTTTCTTCTAGTTTTTTATGCATATCGTCTTTGTTTATTGCTGAGGCTAGTGGAAAGTATGGCTAGACTACACAGTATTACTCTTTTGGCTACAGCAAAATACGCCAAAGAGGAGCTCTCACCTCTCAAACGCCACGTTTTGGGAAGATTCGAGAGGCTTTGTAGATTTTGACGTACACCTAAGTATTCTGCATCTCGTGAACTAAACTCGTGCTATGCAGCACTCAGCGCCGTAACAAAGTGAAAGCGGAGGCTGTTATCTGAGCACCTTCGACAGTTACTCCACAGGACAAATAAGTTGAGAAGGTTTTGTGCAATGTGCCAACCGTGGGATCACCGATTACTTTGATTATTAACACGCTCACATTTGCAAATGGCATTGTTTGAGTACAACTCTGTTTGGTCTTCAAATTTCTTGACCATGATTATGTCTGGATTTCAAAAGAGGGCGTGACTTTCCAGGTTGCTATGTTACTTGTCAGAGTAGTAAGATAGTAAACATCGACCTCATCTAGTTTAAAATATTTTCTTTATGACGTACAATAGTGTTTTTGAAAACCAATTTTACAGGTTGAACAACCTTTTTACCTTCTGTACTGTATATTTAGTTCTCCGTTGCTGTAACTCACTACATTCACGTGGTTCTCGCGCAAATGCTGACACTTTTTTGTGCGCTCGTGTGCTGAGGCGCTTTATTGCTGTAGACTGTAAAATGAAAGTAATTTGGGACTACTGGATGATGTACATGCAAATGGTATTATTTGTGTCATATTTTCTGTAGTTTAAATAAGATTTTTTATCGTTTTGATATTGGTAAATAATAGCTCTATTTATGATTTTGTTTTCTTAGTTACCTACAACATTATCATCATCATCATAATAATATAAGTTATCCTGTGCAGATCTGTGTTAATTCACAAATAAATGTTTTTTTGATTTTGAGAAACACCAAATTTTGTTCAATTGTGAAATCAACCACTTCACATGAAATTAGCTTCAAGATCTAAAATAAGGTCACGAAGAAAGGAAACAGCATTGCAATAATTGATCAGCTCATTATCTGTCTAGCCTTTTCCTAACTATGTTAGGGTCGGCTTCTAGTCTAACCGGATGCAGCTGTATACCAGTATTTTACATGGAGCGACTGCTATCTGAATTCCACAACCTAGTTAGTACTGGGTATTACGATAGCCCTTGGTAAGACTGGTTGTCAGACTTTTTGGGCCACTGACTACCTAACGACTGTCAAAGACAAACGGCTTAATGTGCTTTCCGAGGCACGGAGGAAACTCGGTATGTAATGGGCGGTCACCCATCCACAGACCAACCTAGGCAAGCATGGCTTAACCTAAATATCGACCCAAGCGGCTGTTATTATTTAGCCATAATTGATCAACTCAAAGATTGAAATTCAGCGCAACTAAACTGCATACTAATAAATCTCGTCCACATCACTAAATCACTCTCCCCGCTTGTAACTCACAACTTACTAGATAAGCGAGGAACAGAGAATTTCTTTTACTTCAACAAGAACTTATGCACTCCAAGATAATGAAAATATACATCAAAGTTGTATTATATATGTACAGGAGTATTGTTTACCCTTATCGCTATCCTGTGGGTATTTTTTCTGGGAACAGTAAAGTTTATTCGGTAATGTTGGATCCTAACAAGTCGATGTAACAAAAAGTTGGCATATTCAATTAGACAACATTTGTTCAAGAAGAAACCCAACCCACAGCACCTATCCGGTTTTCAAAACATTTCCTAGCCACCATTGCTTAATTATTTTCGGCTCGGCACAATTTGAGCAAAGGTGAGCAGCTTTTTTCCACGTGACATTAATATTGTTTTTGTCATGATGTGTATTCCGAAATAAGCCGATCCGAACATCTAGCACCCCTGACTATTTGATTGAGATACAAGATGCGAAAATCTGACTCTCCAAACTGTGAGGTGTGTGGCAAGATAGAGGATGCACAGCTTCTGTTGGTGGAATGTGTCCGATATACTATTAAGAGAAAAGCAGTTATCAACGCGATGAAATTGTCGGTGATGGATGTTGGTATGTTCCATGTTCAATGTTCCATGGTATTTTAGCTAAGCCTACCTCTCAAGCAGCAAAACAATACTTTTTTATGACATAAGGAATTAGATAAAGTTTATTCGGTTTGGGGTTTTTATAAGCTAAATTAGTTTGGGAAGTAAGTTAATATTTGTAAAAGTACGAAGGAATTGACATCGTCGCAATTGTGAACAAAAATCTCTTAAATAAAGAAGATAAAAAAGGACTTGAAGTTTTAGTGGCTGCCAAAATTTATAACATAAAATAAAAGCAATCAAGATTAAACTACATTCAAATCACTTCTGCCCATAACTGTACTGTACAGAATCAGATTGAGGCTCTTCACATACCTATAGATTGAAGGGATTTATAGTGGTGCGCAAGTGTTGAAGTTCCCTTTTATGAGCCCATGAGTCCACGGGTTCGAACCGATGGCGTTATAAAGTGCCGCCTTGGTTTGCAGGAGACTTTGATTTCGAGAAATAAGGGACGTCGATTTATGGTGAAGGTTATGTGGGGGACAGATATTGGGAACTTTAGTTGACTGTTAAGACGTACATTTTGAATCATTGATGTATAGAATGGATTTCATTGGTTTGTTAGCGCTGCTGCGAACATGAGGTATTATGGTCGATTCCCAGAGTGGGCACAGGGTTTTTCCATCAGGATTTCTCAGTAACAGCCGGGAGTCTGGACTGTTGCCTGGATGATGTCACCAGGCACACAATAGGCCCCTATTATATCGGACTTAAACATAACTGGCGAAATGTTGGTGTACTATAAGTACACACCAGCATAACCCTTCAGAGTTTATAGGTGTAATGTTGTGATGAATACAATGAGATTTGATTTGTATATCCGATTCATTACACTACGCTTACATTCAGTCTTTTTTTTTGCACAATTTGAACATACGACTCAATAGGCAAAAAGCCAATTATTCCTTTACTTCAGTAATTGGAGTCGTCAATACAAACCTCTTTTAGTTACCTCCAATATTTTATCAACATGTTTGTATGCCACTCCATAACAAACTTTCTAAATTGCCTTTGCTCATCCGTGAAAATCTTGTTGAGCTAGACTATTGACACAACTGTCGTCTCTGCTACCCCCTCAACCGAAAAGCGCGATACTCTCCGAAATGAGAGGTCCCCACAATTCGCACAGATGTACCCGGCCATTCTCCGCGAACCGTAATCTTCTTATAGGAAAGCCATACATACAATTAAACCTAACACTGCTTAAGCTGAAGACAGGGGCTCTAAACATTTTAACTTGATTTTGTAGGTTAAGAATATTTAAATTAATTGAATAGCAAATACTTCACTATGTTCGGACAATAAATTGTTTCAGGGGCTTAAAATAATATAAATTGTAAAGTACGCTGTCGCTTTAAAAAAACTGACACTAAATAAAACGTTTTCAATGTTACTCGTACGTCGCAAATTATGTCCAAAAAAGGTAAAAACTTTATCCTGATACTGGACAAAAACACTATGTTTTTCACTATTTTATCATTTTACATATTTGGATGCGTCAGATAAATTACTACGCGTGTGGAGCAGTACATGGTTTCGAAATTTAACTACACGAGTACAATTTTCAGCGTCACATTTTTTTTTCTGGATTGAAAATGTATGTCATACTCAGGATACAAAAGCTACGCACATAAACAAAATTCAGAAAAGTCCTACACGTATTGCTTTTGTAGTGCCTCTGACTATACCATATACTTGTATAACCTACCAGAATATTCCATTACTCCATACACTTAGACTAATCGCCACTGTCACCGCGGTTAACGTAACTTTCAAAGTAAGTTCTTGAATTAATAATATTTAGCTGTGACAGTTACACTTCAGAACAAAGGCGTTTGACACTCAGGAAAATAACGGGTACTTTCTTCACTTGCAAAGTTACATTAGCTGCTGCATACGATGGTAGATCATGTCCTGGAACGGAACAATAAACTTTTCAGCCATCTTTTTATAGACAGTCTTGGTAAGACAGTCGATAAAAAAGATGACTCCATTTCAACCCCCACACCATAAAGTTTGAGCGCCACTGTCCGCTATTGTCTCCGACATATCCGAACGGTTGCTAAGAAGGTTTTTCAATAAAATATTAACTTGCCCTCGGAGGGACGGAGAAGGCTCGGGAGGGATTAACCGACGTTTATCCCCGCATTCCGGGCTGAGGCGACGGCTTAACACGAAGACGAGACTTAATTTAAACAATTGTTTGTTTTCACTCTTCAAATACATTGAGATTTTCATGTCGTTCTGTTGTGCGGTTATATTTGAAGCGCCGCCATTTTGGGATTGTTTTCCTTGTTCGGAAAGTCTGTGCCGAGTGTCTGTCTTTGATGCAGTTTTTTGAACTTGTGTCACATCTACGACTTGAACTAAATGAGAAATTAGCAGGGTTCGAAATTATCAAGTTCAGAATTTTATTTGATAATTATCATGATTATTTTTGGATACTTATCGGATGATAATAAAAAAAAAAAAAAAAAACATAATAAACACAACGTTTGTGATCGTTTTTTTAAACTTGACAATTCACGCGTTCGGATACACGTGAAGTATTTGGATACATTGATAACGTTAGCGATTGTTTTATTAATTATTGTTTAGTGAAAATTGTTATTACCAACAAAAGATCACTCAGCAAATACCATTTTTTTCATTATTTTCATCTAGGTATGTTCTTTCTGGATCATAAAGCACATTCTATCCATCCATCCACTTATTTATTTGTCAGGAATCCATTCCTGCGCTACGGGTCGCAGAATCGTTTCTGGGACAGCTGGCCCCTTCCACACCTACAAATAAAATACCTATATACGTGAGGATACGTAGGTATGGGCTTTCAATTTATTATCAGTTTAAAACCATCGGGGAAAGCACGGGATGTTTTCACCCTTCGTAATACCTAATAAATTGTAAACGTATGTAACGCCTTGAGAATGGGCGTCTGTAGAACCATCTGTCTTCGCATGGGCTAGGGTCCAAACATAGTTTGAGTGAGTTTGAAAGAAGGATTTTTAAGTTTTGTTTTTGCATGGTTAACTAGTAGCAGAAGCTTTGCTGAGTATCTCCAAGTGAAAACCCCCTGCGCTTTTTAGAAAGAATTTAAAGTGACTGTCTGTGATAATTACCACGTGTTTGATATTTGAGCATTTTTGTTTTTTAGTAATCAATTGCTTGAGCGCAATTTTTGGCTTTTTGGCTGCTGGCGCACTTTGTTGATGCTATTCCTTCTTTGTCTTTTAGAAAACCCTGTATAATTAAAAGGGAATTATATGATAGCATGCGGGCAAAGGCAGGGCGGGCAAGTTTGAAGGATAATGCGTCTCGTTGGCTGGATGACTACATAAATAACGCTCTTATAACATTAACACATACCCTGTGTATGTGTGTGTATTAAGGAACTCTATAAAGATACATTGTGAACCAAGTAAGAAAGAAGTCACATAATTAAGAATTTAAAAAATGTATCATTAAACCTGTCACCACCAAAACACCCCTTCATTACTCCCAGTCCACCGCACCGAAAACTAAATCATTAGCCGCAAACAAACAAAAGGAAAAATAAAAACAAAATCCTAAATCTTTTGAAACGTCAAAAAAAAGGTTGAAAACTTCTGTCGCTGACATCTTCAGAGATAGGCGTGCTTACCCCGGAGCGCGAGTGCGGCGTGAATATACAATGAGACAATAGCGCCCGCACCCCGATAACACCATTGTTGGACGAACAACATTGCGGATTATTTTTGTTTGTATGTGACCAGATTAGATGCTAGGTTATGTGGGGGTAGGAATTAAAAGTGTTGTGAATTTTAAATTTTTCTTTCTCTTCTAGAATCTGATTCTGATTGACCTGTGATGATATCGGTTAGAGCTCAATGTTTTTTTTCTTCCTAGCGTACCGATGGCAAAAAGTTTGAATGTGTTTGGCCAAAAATTCTACTACGCGAACTCCGTTCACTGATGCAGTGAACAGATCATCAAGTGCGCAGGTGAGAGGGCGAGCGGTGCAATATTGAAGGTGGGCCATTGTCTGTGGAGATGCGCCGCATACGCACTTGAGATCTGAGCTGTCCATGAACGCGCGTTCATGTTCCACGCGCGCCTCAAAAAGATGTCAGCAAAAAGGAATAGGCCCGCAAGGGCCGATGCCTGCCGGGGCTGCGGGACTGTTCGAAAGAGATACCACGGCCCTGGAACACAAAGGGCAAAGAAGAAACATGGATGGGTGTTAGTCAGTAAAAAGTCTGACATTCCCTTCCACTCCGCCGCTTCCACTAGAGCGGGGGGGGGGGGAGGCATGAACCCATGAGTAGAGATTGTCTTTGCTCCGGCCGACTTAAGTTTGAAGTCTGTTTACAGATTTTCAAGTCGACGGCAACGCATGCCCAGGTGGGCCAAGGCTCTTCGATGGATGTTGTTTTTGAACGCTAAATTAATTAAAACAAGACATTGCCCAGGCGTTGCTTAGTGAAGGTACATTAAAAGTGTGTCTGTTTCATTTTCCAATCTCTGTCAATTAGGCAGTCGTTTCTTGTAAGATACTGGTGTTCAGATGGATCCAGTTACACTGAAGCTGACCTAACATGGCTGGGAAAAGACTAGGCTGATGATGATTGAAAAACCATAATCAAAAATCTTGAAATATTATTAGTAAAATTATCTCGGTACATGCAAAGAAGCATCCAATCTCATAAATATCTACATAGAGGGATCTTCTCTTTCAAATAACAACGTCATCTAAAACATATTGGTTTCTGAATTGAGCGTTTAGCTAAACGTTTTTTTATGGCCAATAACTTTCCAATACATTGCAACATCTTTAAAATATTACTTTAAAAATCACTTTCACGACTTCTCTTTACCGGGTCTGATGAAGCATAGTTGAATTTATCGCACCAACATGATGCAAAATACCTAGAAAGGGATCAAGCAATTTTGTACCTTCACTTGCGTACGCTAGGGTTCTTTTTTGCATGGGGCTTCCAATAGAGCACCCCTTCCAATAGAGTGTGAAGTAAGAATGAATCGGGAACTGACGCCAGTAGTAACTTTGTAGTGAATGATCAATCATTGAGGATAGAAACCCTGACGTCACTGTTTACAACTAGTTTTGAGTTTCAGATTTTGAAAGTCATTCGGTTTGAGCAGGTTTATGAATTCTTTTGAGTTGTGAGGTATAAATAAGTAATGGAGATCAAAAGGGATCAGGTTTGAAAAGATTGAAGGGGGCAGTCATGTTGCAAGTAAGGTTTACATAATTTATTTTGATTTTCCATTGCACTATTCTCCACAGAGGTATTTGAAATGAGAAGAAGGGGTGTTGGGAAATATGGATCATTAAGTTTAAGGTAAAGGATAGTAAGGTTCGTTGTAAACGTCTAAGAAACTGCAAATTCATGTGATTCGCTACCAAATAATTATTTCCTATGTTGGCTTGTAAATAGGTAAACGTGGAGATTTTGCATACTTGCGATTTTGACGTAGAAGTGTTTTTTTCTTCATTTTTTGAATACAGAGAAAACAACGTTGTACAACACAAATTCACCACTATATTATAATGATTACGGGTGACTTGAAAGGCATCCTAAAAAGTTTAGATTTAAAAGATATTGAATAAAATACGAAGTATATCTACTGTCTCGCTCCCCGAAATATAGCTAACTATATCGTAGTAGATAGCGTTCTGTAATTTCTGCTTACTCCCATAAGAAAAAGCGTGATTGTATTCATGTATCTAAATATTGTATCAAATCCTAATCCAAGTCTAAATCCTCATCAAACAATCAAAGTAAGTAATAACGTATCATAAAGTGAAAACCATCAATTAGTGAGTGGGGACGCTTCTAAATCCAACAACAAACGGTTGGCAATGAAATGCAAACAGACGAGGACGCGGCGCGGCGCGGGCGGTGCTGTTGATGTTGTCATTTGCTTAGCTAGTTACGAGTACTCCCTAAGGGTGTGAGGAGGTAGGTACTCCAGCATTGTTTCCTAACTATGTACTTTCTATCATAATCCGAAAGAAAATTACTATTACGCTTTTCCTACTCCTCCGCTATTCTTTTCTGATTAACTTCGTTGCGGGATCCAGGACGCTTAAATTTTTACTCTGGGACTTCGTAGAGCTCATTTTCTCGGCGCTTTTTTGGTGGTCACCACTGCTTCTGGCTTTCAGGAGTTGCAGTGGTTTGGGAATAGAGTGGCGGGCTTGTCCCTAAAAAAAGTACTCTTAACCGGTGTGTGTGTATGACTAGAGTAATGAACGAGGATGAAAGAAAAGGAGTGTGCAGGTATCGTATAGATACCCACGCGTTCGCGTACCCCTGCGTTCTGTCGTCTGGATACCCACGTAGAAAAAAGGTAAGGTAGACTAAGGTAGACTGGTAGGAAATGCCCAAGGCATTAAGTCCGCCTTTGTACATTATGTGCTTAAAGTTTAATAAATAAAAAAGCGAGTCAAGCGTTCCCTGATTCATTGCTTTCTATTTTTTCATCTGCTTAGCAACGTGAATGTTGTCAAAATGAAAGCCGTGCCGTTGGATGTTTGAATAACATCATTGATCTACCCTAGGAACTATAACATTAGACATGGGATGAATAATGACTTTGTAAATGTCCAGTTGAAATTAAGAAATGTTTACAAAATACTTTAATAAACTTTTGCAACAACTCCGGAAGCGTACAATGTTTCAACACAATTTAAATCAATAACACTAACAAAACTTCGCTGTAAAACCATATTAAACTGAAAAATACTATAATATCCTGTATTTCCGTAAGCATTAAATTGAGACGTAAAACGGAACGGGACTTCTACCCGATTTCACTAACACTCGGCAATACCTAAACGAAAGCCTAACTATTATTGCACTGTTGGAAACTGAACTCTCGGTGTTGAAATGAACGTTGAAAATCCAAGACACAACTTTTCTGTAGGTGTTGCCTACCGTTAGAGAAAACGTGCATTCGCCATTTTATTTTTCAGTCGTAAACCATTTTACTGCCACCTTTATAACCTGCTCAATAATTTCACATAATATATTATTTCAGCCGTAGAAATATTTCCCTAACTTTATGTTACACAGTTAAAGAAAATGTTGCAAAAGCAATTTGAGAAAAGTCTTGATTATTACGTGCGAGAGTTAGCTTATTACTTAAGTGGTCACACGTATTTTATACTAGGCACTTAGTAACCGTTCTTAGTATTATAACTGAAACTAGTTGTATTAATAAATATTTTTTCTTTCTTTCTTTCTTTCTTGTGCCGTGTTTGTGATTGTGTGCAGTCATTTGTAGATCTTTGACAGTCATTACAGGTAGTCAGGTAGCCCGAAAGTCTGACAACCAGTCTTTCCAAGGGGTCCCGTATTTCTCAGTACTAACTGGGTTGTGGAGGTCAGATAGGGTCGCTCCATGTAAAATACTGGTATCAGCTGCATCTGGTTAGACTGGAAGCCGACCCCAAAATATTTAGGAAAAGGCTGGGCAGATGATGATAGCTGTGCTATGTTTGTGTATATGCACGAAAGAAAATAGTAACTGAAAATGGAACTGGATCTACTTGACCTTTATAAAACTTTTATCGAAGTATGGTACAAGTGTTTCATTCCCACAGTTTAGCAATTGTTTTTTCTTTAAATCACAGGTTTATCAATCACAGGTTATGTAGTGATGCACCATTAATTACCCTATGTAATATTTCCATTCAGTGTTTGATTTCGTATACAAATAACGCCAACACCTTCTGACTTTCTGTCTGTTTAGCACGAGGTTGTAACTATTACTAAAAAGGTATTAGTAAAATATATGGTTTAAAGATCGTTTTCACCAACACTACTCACTAGTTAGGACTGCCTCGTTGGTCGAGTGGTCGCAAGCGCGACTGCTGAGCATGAGCTGGGTTGAATTCGCGGCTCGGGCAAAGTGTTATTGGGTTTTTCCGTCAGAAATTTTCTCAGTAGCAGCCGCGGAGTCCGGTTTTGTACCCGGTTGATGGCAATAAGCTCGACCCTTTTAAATGGGACTTAAAACATAACTGGTGAAATGTGGGTGCTTCGGGGATAACAAGCGTGATGTTATGTTATGTTAGACACTAATTAAAAGCGCGATGTTGCATTTTCAACAACAATGCCTTTAATTTTCGGTGTGACCTGTTAGTGAAAAGTTTTAGTGGTACAGTGCGCATATTCAACTCGTGTTTGGTTGAAAGATTCTTCTAGAAACTATTCCAAAGAGTTTAGCCACATACTAATGTAACTTCCCCCCAGACCATAATATTTGTCTGATCCGTGGATCCTAACATTAGTCTTGAAATAGTGCTAGACCTAAAGTTTTCCAGTAAAAAGCGATAAAGAGGCGCGAGCGTGTTGGGGCGCGGTAAAATAGTGGATTTTATTGCCGGCTTGCTCGCTGACGGCTATTTGTCTATTGCATCGGTTCTCGCAGCCAGTGGGCTAAGGGACAGGCGCGGGAACTGATCAGAACTTACGCAGGTTAGCACACAAATTAAAAAATAAAAGCTTTGTCGCTGAGAAGTGTCTATTACATCAAGTGCGACAACTACCGCGAAAGGACAGAATAGGATGGGTACTATCAGGAACATTAGAAATAAGGATTTTACTGACTTTCTCGCTAATGTCTAGGCGAGATTGTGAGATGTGAGACAAATGTTGGAAGTAGTGTCAAAATTAATAGCATACTTGAATAACCGAAAATTCAGCCGAAACTAGCTATTTAAAAACGCGTACACTTTCGTTAGACGAGAAAAAATTATTTAACTCCATAATGTTTCGATGACATGTCACTCACACGCGTTGTTATTCCTAATGAAGTGCTACTTAATCAAGATGTATTTAACAACACTCGATCTTCTTTTAACTTAGACCACAATTCGCTGTCCAGAGCTAAATGTACCCTGAATATTTACAGGGCTTGAACGTGAAAATGTTCGTATTTTTCGAAATCAGAGAGCGCATACGATGACTGCATTTTGATTGATCTAAAAATATTTAGTTGGATCATTGCATGCCCTTTCAGTTATTTATTCAAACTTCATGTACAAGAGTGGTATATAGGCGGACTCAATGCCTCAAGGCATTCTCTACCAGTCAACCTTTGGGTGAAATAGAACAGCATTGTGATAGAGTACAAAATAAAAACATACGCAACATTCGGGGGGGGGGGGGGGGGATTGAGAAGACGATCCAATTTGTTTGAAAGTTCTTGGGATAGATCAGAGTAACAAATACCAGCATAGTCGATAATCGGAAGCACAAGTGACTGGACAAAAGTTAATTTAGTGCTAGACGGAAAAAAAAAGAAAGTATAGTAAAGTTAGCAGTTAATTACTTGTGTAATATGTTGATGAGTGGTTGTCACCACGCTCAGTTAATTAAAGTTTCAGTCGTTGTTGTTTATCGATCGCACATAATATTATACTGGTATTCAGCTGCATCCGGTTAGACTGGAAGCCGACCCCAACGTAGTTGGCAAAAGGCTATTCAGATGATGGCATAATATTATAGAACTTACTCAAAACTATGTTGCTGTCTGCTTCCAGTCTAACCGGATAAGCTGATTACTTGTATCTAACCTCCCTTCTAAGGTAACGCGATACTCTTTGGTTGATAAAAAAAAAACCCTGAGATCTGTGACTAATTTAACAGTGTAATATTTTAACATTGAATCCTAAAACAATGCGTAGATTTAAATTAATGGTTTTCTTTCGTTTGTTCCAGTGGAAATCGCGGTGGGGTGTGGTGACGAAACTCTCTCCTGCTGCAGGTAAGTCTTCTTAATTTATTATTTAGAAGTATTTTCCATATTCATACCAAGGAAAACGTACAGACGACCTCGCTGCCGTCCTCAAGCAATAATGCCGTTATCTCGCATCTGGTCGATTTTCGTTTTTTGATACCACAATAATCAAAAAAAAAAAACTCTATCTTTCTGTCTAAGCAGTATTTTTCTACTATTTATGGATCCCGAGATAAAAAAAACAAAAACGCCGTTAAAATGCCTTTTTTGTTAAGTTTACCACACTATAACGCAGCTAAGCAACATAACTAAACTAAAAAGTGACTAAGGGCTTATAATTTACATTTTAACTAGAATATTTACCATCAGTTTCATAACTAAATTGCCGTTAACAGAATTTCCTACTCTAATAAGAGGCTAAAGTACTTTAACGGTTATATAGTCCTGCTTTATTTCAAAATACAGTATTCTAAATCCAATGCTAAAAAGCCGTTAAATAGAAGTACTACACAAAAATGACGTTAATGTCACTTAACCGCATTTATGCGTAGTATTTCGACGTGTTTTTATTCAGAGATTATGTAGTGAACACGCCAATAACGGCGTTTTTAATATGAAATATAAATATTTTGCTTCGGCGTCAATCACAAAAATGCAGTTAACCCTTATTATTACACTAAAACGCGGTTATCTACTCTCAAACGCTCGCTATCGATCCGCGGGCCCCCCTGCGGCCCTTGATCGATAAACCCGTGCGGCACAAAAGTTTAAAGGGAAAGGACGAGTCACGCTTTGCGCACTCGCCGATTGTTACGATGGCTGACAACTCCAGGTAAAAACATTATTTTATTATGGTAGTTATTATTGCCTGTTTAGTATACACTATAGATTGTACAATAATAATAAGAAACAGTAGATACTAGCCCAATAAAAATTCGGAGAGGGATCTTCCGGGGAGATGCGCTTAGAATATATTAAACGCTTCAACATTAGGATTTCCATTAAAAAATACACCAACCGAAGGACATGTACAAAAAATTTATTTAAATCATCAATTGTATATGGATGACATTAAGCTTTACCCAAAAAGTGAGGGTGAACTTCATAAAATTAGCAAATTTGACAGAACAATTTTCAAATGAAATTAAAAAGGAATTCGGCATAGATAAATGTAAAATAAATTCAATTAGAGCATGGCAGAATTACCAACACCACTTTAGGAACAGGAGAACAGATACAATCATTAGATGAACAAGATAGTTATAAATACCTAGGGTACACACAATCACGACAGATTAACTATAAAGAAACTAAACAAAAATTAACACAACAATTTCAACACAGACTAAACACAATTATATTCCCGAAATACAATTAAAGCGATTAACACCTTCGCTATACCGGTTCTTACATATTCTTTTGGGATAATCAATTGGTCCAAAACCGACTTCAAAAACCTTCAACGAAAAATTTCCATGATCTTGTGTGCAGAGATTAACACCGCCGCGGAAAGAGGGAGGTAGAGGTTTAACTGTCATTTTTAACCTACACATCAGACAGACAGACGACAGACAGATAAAAGCCCTCAGACAATTCTTTTTTTCAAAAAGTGAAAACTCTATTCTCCATAAAGTTGTTACTCAAAACGACCAGCAATTGACCCCCCTGAATTTGAAAGATAGGTCAGAACAGAAAAATGAAAAAAATACCGACGAAAGAACTAAGCTCCTAGAATGGACCCAGAAGTCTCTACACGGAAGACATCGTCAAGACGTATGCCACATAAATGTCGACAAAGAAGCGTCGAACGTGTGGTTAAATCGAGACGAACTTTTCCCATATACTGAAGGGTTCATGCTAGCTATACAGGACCAGGTAATTAAAACCAAAAACTACAAAAAATATATTATAAAGAATTTAAATAATGACACATGTAGAAGATGCAATAGTGCTCCTGAGACAATTCAACATATCACAGGCGCGTGCAAGTCAATAGCCCAAACAGATTACAAACACAGACACGATCAAGTAGCCAACGTCATACACCAGAAATTAAGCTCACCAGTAAAAACTCATAGACTCCGTTGTACCATATTACTAGTACAATCCAGAGACTAAATAAGAAAATCCCTCAACAAAACTGTATTTTGATCGAGGCATTTTTACCGACAGAACAATTCACTTCAACAGACCAGACATTGCACTTATAAACAAGATAAATAAAACTGCATATTTAATCGATATTGCTGTACCAAATACACATAATTTAGGCCACAATAGCAGAAAAGCTAACCAAATACATCGAACTAAAAGATGAAATTACCCGAATTTGGCATCTGCAAAAAGTTACAATAGTACCAATAGTTTTGTCATCAACAGGAGTAATACCGAAACACCTTCACCAGTCCCTTAATTCTCTTAGCTTACCTCAAAATACCTACCATCGGCTACAAAAGGCAGTGATATTAAATAATAATATAATAGACTCGTGAGAAAGTTTCTGCAATGTGAATCAGACTATCAATGACGATTGGTAAAGTACCTACCTATAATATGATGTAGGTTTTTTGGATTTTTATTAATTTGTACCCGTAGATAATAAGAATAATAAGAAGTAAGTCATCACAAAGTGATTTAGTTTGTCATTTTATATTTTAATTAACAAAGAGCAGGCAGGTTCTATTTGCCAGAATATTGTGTTACCTACATACCGAAACTAGATTAGGTTTAGATTTAAATAGGCCTTTTTGAAATGTTTTAGTAATTTTTTATGATCTCATTAGTTGTAGGGTAACGATGTTTTTAGTTATTTGCCAAGATCTCATTTTTAATTATTATAACTAGTTTTAGTCCTTGCAAAGTGATTTTGTTAAATTTAAAGAAGACTGTCACTTAATGATTGATTTTTATTTCTGAATTAGCTCTTTTATTTCTGTAGATGACTTAATCTTTTTATTTGATTTCCTCAACTATCTTGTTTAAGTTTCAAAGCTAGAACGCCGTTACATTTTTAATGTTTTGTAATTAGCGGCATTTAAGCGATGTAATCAACCTAAAAAATAAATGCAGAAAAAATATCCTTGTAACTTACTAGTCTTAAGTGCGGCTAAGTGATTTTAACTGCATTATAGTTTAGCATAGTGTTTATTCTCGTAGCTATAATGTTTAGCTACAACAACGTTAAAGTATTTAGCGGCATTATAGTTTGGTAATGAAGAGATTCTTTTAAATGTCTATTAAATTACATAAAAATCAAACACTAAAAAGCCGTTAAGGTAGGCTTAGCGGCATTATAGACGTGGTTGTATAAGCTGTAAATTATAAAAACACTAAACTAAAACGCAAATACCCTATTTTTGTTAAGATTTAATCATTGTTAAGAAATGAAAGTATGGCTATCTGAAAGTGCAATACTAGATCTATTTTTTGATACCGATAAGTCTCGCATACGAGTTATAGTTAAGAAACGGCATCAATTTTTTATTTTTGCGCGCTCTTTTGTCATTTACTCGAAATATGATTTTGTTGGATAACGGCATTATAGCTTGCGGACGGCAGCTCGAAATGAACTTACAACTTTTAGCAGCTTTATTAATGTAGAGTAAAATATAAATGTTGTCATTTTATGACGAACCATCATCATTCATCTTGGGTGGTTAAGTAATTACTAGGTCGACTTTACCTGTACCGTTCTGAAGTTAGTCTAGGAATGTTTTCCTAACCATGAATGTGCCACAAACTAAGTAAATAAAAAGCTTTTAAGCCCAACAAGCTAAGCCACTATGCAGATGTTAGTTTTGTGCGAAGATTTCTTAACTAAAAAATAAATACATCTTTTCTAGAGTAAAAATAAACACGAATACTCTATTATGTCTCCTATTCAGTGTCCTTGGTATTGTCTTGAAATATTTATTTTCTTTCTGTATCATGTTATTTTTTGTGTAGATTATCTAGAATTTATCAAAGAGTTTCTATTTGAAGGATCCTAAGAAACCTAATCCGCTTTGGTTTTGATGGAATTCTTTCTATTAGACTGATATTTAGTTCGTGTATTGAATGTCAGATTCTTTTGTATATAGGCATTCTGTTTGTTCGTCGCGAACCTTTATTTATTTTCTTTGAAAAACTAACTCTTAACAATGTAGGTGCTGCTGATTGTTAAGAGTTGACCTGTCTCACCGATGTTCAAGGTCATTATAACGAGCTTAGATCAGCAGCAATCGCTTTTAAAAGTGTTTCGTGTTCCTTTATCGACTTTCATCAGAATAGCCACAAATTTTTCAGTAGCTTAAATCAAATTAATCGATCTCCGACTTTACTATAATCGTAATCGGCGTTAGAACATAACTTGTTCCAGGCCCTCTGGTAACCCTCGTGTTTACCACTAATTAATAACAAAGGATAAGATCGTCAATTCTTCGGTTCTTCGTAGGGACTGCAGGCTAGAAGCCTATCTAGGCTTCGCCGTGAAAATCCCATTAACAACAAAAAGTTCATAAAAGTACATAATATAACAAAAAGTTTCTTTATTGGAAGAAAAGACGAAAGACGCCGCACGATTTTCTCAGTTCCCCCAAAACAAAAGAACTACAAATCGTTTCACTCACCTTTTATAAAATTAACGTCAAAAAATAACTAATTACTCCCGAACAGTGCTTACTTGTTCCCTCAACTGAGATATTAATCATTGGCCCCTGACCGGCGCGACTGTTACGGAACCCTAAAATTCCTGCTTAATTTAAGTTCCGTATTTAAGTAACATTAAGACTTCGTGTTAAGCAGACGGTTGAGATTGAGGGTAGATAAAGAGTTTTGTTGCAAGTTATGAGATGAAGGCTTTTTGGGAAATAATATTTACATTAACACAGTCCTAGCATAATCAGCCTATAATATGTCCCACTGCTGGGACACACGGCCTCCTCTCTATGAGAGGGAATGGGCTATAATCCACCACGCGGGCCCAGAGCGGGTTGGAAGTTGTTACATGTTTTCGAATTTTTGGTTCTTGGTCATGCCGCTATCCTCACGATGTTTTCCTTCACCGTTTTGAGAGCAGTGGCGATGAAATAAATTACACAAAGTAATGCGCCTGCCTGGGTTCGAACTGGGACTTACTGTTCGTAAATCGGGGCCGTCACCACTGGGCCACCGCTGCTCTCCAACACAGACCTGGTCAAAAGTGTAGGCAGAGGTATATTGTACGATGTATTTACACACTCGAATCACGTTTCGCCTGTAATGTTTAAGTCTAATGTAATAAGGAGCCTGTCGCCATTATTCCAGGCTACTGCCTGCTACTCATGATTTCTAGTTATAAGAATACCCAAAAGTCTTTTGAATAGAATCGAGAAGTCGCGGAAAAACAAAAAGATAGAAACAAGGTAAAAACTTATGTATGAACGTGTAAGAAAGCAAAAGCAGTATTCTATTGTTTCTGCCTACCCTCATTTCCTATGAGGTAAAAGTAAAGGTTTGCGAATTCATAGCTCATTTCAGAGACCCTGCAAGCAGTCAAAACATCAGAATGTCTACCTGTGGAGTATTATAGTATTATATTGATCACTGCTCAGATTGATTAAGTCCATTCAAGTTCCTAAGCTGGCAGTTTCAATATCCATTGACTGAATATCGGCTAAGCCTTAATTGATAATTATAGGAGCCTAATGCTCCCACTAATGTGTGGTGGTACCTAATAAAGGACTATGTAGCTTGTATTGTGTATAAAACACTAATTAGGTATTTTGTTTCTACAAATCAGTCTATAAACTACCAAAATGTATATTACTGCAAAATCAATCGAATTCCTCCATCCCTATTCTATCATCGGACGCCCAGAGATACAGCTAAGCGTCACCGTTATATGGTTGAAGTTCCACGGACTCGATCAAAGCGCTATGCTTCCACTTTAATTTACTGCCGGATTCTCTGTTTCCCGATCATTATAATTTGTATCTCTTCAAAGTTCGAGTAAATCAGTTTAAGCGTGCTCCACCTTAGGGCGCATCATCGCTTCACATAATAATAAGTGAGTTGCGGCCTTGCGTTTGGCCGCGTGTTAGTATAAAAAACTGCCTGTGTGTATTAAACTGCCTGTAAGGTTCGTTGGGACACAGGCTTCCTGTTAGAGAGACGAAGAAGGCCCTCAGCCACCCCGTGGGCCCAGCGTGGGTTGGTAGATGCCACATGCCTTAAAATTTTCGCTTCTAAGACATGCCAAATTTCCTCACGATCACGATTATTCGGTCGGACCACGTGGTGGCGGTACTTTCATACAAGCCTACAAGCTTGGCGAGCCCTTATAACCTCCTACTGTTCATAATGTTAGCGTTTTTGAACAGACTGCATGCATAATGGGCTTGCCCTATTGTTAGCCCCTAGGCACACCACGGGCACCACTGTGACCGAACTTTACAATACATTGCCATACAAGCCGCTGAAAGCTTACTCCTTACACCCTTCAGCCCTTACCGTTAAAGTACAAATTTTTCATGAAATATTCCAGTTTTCAGGTAAACATTCAGGAAGGGTGAAACATTCGTGCTAATTGTCATTTGTTAGGCCGCTGATAGATTAGATCAGTTAAAAACAGCTTTGTTTTATGTGTTTGCTAACTATTGTGGACGTTGTTGGGCTATCAGTGCAGTTGTGGCATTTGTCATGGGATTCCACGTTTGATAGGAGTTTAATTTGTGTTGATTTGCTGTGGTTGCTGTTTAACCCTATGGGGAAAAGGCCTGAGTTTGTGTGTAAATGTTGATTAAAAAGCTTTAATGTATTAATTTGATCAAGATCACACCACTGCACACTGCTTCTTAATTTAGTCTTTAAGCGCACCTGCTTTGGGGGTTCAATTTCAAGGATGGGTTACCAACCATCTAGACAAAATTTCCAATACTACTCTACTCAGCCCATCTTCAAATACAACCGCAACAATAAAACACCCACGACAAAGCAACTGCATCTATTTTAATCCAAGACGCTCCTTCGACAGTACGCACAGTCGCACATAAATAACGGAAACAAATTAAAAAGTCTGAACGCGGGTATTGCACGCCACATCACAGGGGTGACACTGCATCGGGACTTTCATTACTACTGATAATATATTGTTTTCAACTCATTTATCTTTAGAGGTTTTAATCTTGGGGTTTAAATAGCCCGGTTTTTATTCCATACATAATATTTGTAACTTTGCCGACCATCTAAACTTTTTCCGGCGAGTTCAACCGAATGAGTCAAATCATATCGACTAAAAAGGAGAAGAATGACTAAGAGATGTCTTAAATACACATCATTATCATCCTTCAGCCCTTTCCCAATTTATCTGGGAACTGCGCAGCATGTCTTCTTCTTCCATACATCTATTCTGTATTAGCAGACTTCTCTGACGTTACTCTTGTCATGTCATCTTTTATAAAATCAGTTTTGGGCACATTCATACTAAAAACGTAATGTGTTAAGTACGTAGAAACCTAAGTAGGTATGCGATTCAAACACTTTGAAAATCTATTAATAAGTTAGGCAGTTGCTGGAGACATCCTATTTTTAAATAATATCTATTAAGGCCGGTCTTAAAATAACCAAGACACTTACGGGAAATTCCAAAATTATATCCAAATATAATCAAGCTGTTAACATACCCTTAATTCCCACATAATTATGAAAGCCTTCCACTAAATTCCCAACTAACTTTACAATATTCATAGAATATTAGACCACTAAATATCGAAGTTATAAACCCTATTTCAGAAGTTTGGTTGCTTACCGAAGTTTCTAGTTTCGCCAGTAATTATGGGACGGTAAAAGAAAACTTTCAGACTTATATTAGTTACGCTGCGTCGCCTTTGATGACGACATAAATAAAATTCCCCTCCCTCCGTATATTCTTACTATCGGCCCTCGCAGACTTTATAGGTGGTGTGCCTTCCGGCGATGCTTGGGATATTCCTTTTAGGTCTTGTATAAACTTTTGGGTTTGACTTAATTAAATGAAATGGCCAATGGCTAACTTTCTCGTTAGTAAGGCTGATAAAACATGGATTCTAGGGCTAGCAACGAATTAATTTTGTTATCGAGATCATTATTGGATCCGCTATTTGTATGTTACCTCGACTTCTCCATACTACTAGAATCAATTCATTTTTTTTGTAAAGTTTTTGTTTGAAAAGTGTCTTTTAATGGCTTTTTTGAAATATAAAGGTTGAGTTTGACTTACTGTTTTAAGTAACACACCAAAATCGTTTAAATAGCCTTGAGTCTTTAGAATCTTCTCAAAAAGCTAAAATTATAATAAAATTATCCCATTTCAAAATATATTACCAACAGACATAAGCGCATACCTACCCAAGCCCTTCTTATTAGAAAATCCGGGCGAACCCCTGCAAGGTCTTAAGGAATTCAAATTACGGATTTTATGAGCGCGAAATCTGTTTAATGTCCGTTCCTTCGTAGGGGGCGAATTGAGACTACAAACTATTCTAATAATATGGATATTTTTTATTTCGAGGGATCAAGTGGTATTGAGTTTTATTTTGGAAGTAAGTTTTAATAAAAGAAGGTCGTAATAGTTTATGATCTTGATGTGTTTGATAAAAAAGTACCTGAATGAAAGAGTCTGCATTTTATATTTCCTTTAAATTTTATTATTTTGAATGAATGTCGGCTAGGTAACGAGTTTACTAGTTCCTAACCTAGGTATATTAGTGTTACCATTTGCAACATCAGTACCTACTTATTTACTTGATATCTCTTTTTGTTTCCCTTGAAATGATTATTTTTCTAATCTTATTTTTTTCTAAAACAATGCAGTATCCTTTTAAATTCTTGCATTCAATAAAACAGCTTGTTCAACAAGAAACTAGCAAAGAGATGCCACTCCAGAGGCCATAGCTGCAACAAATTCCCCTAGGTCGCGGTGTTGCCACGACGAATAAATTAACTAAATGAGATGTGCAAACTTCGCCGTATGGCTAGTGTTGCCAGGATTGTAGCAGTTTTTGGACGAAAACTTTAAACACGGCATTTAAGGTGATGTATGAGAGTAATTTGTTTGTTTTATGTTATGGTGTGTTTGTTATAATTATACTTATGTGGAAGTTATTAAGTTAATATAGCAGATATGTGATGAAAGTTTGGGTCTAGTACGAGCGTGAAAAGGCATTGTTTTCGGCAGATGGTGTTCTTTTCAAATGTCTGCGAATTAGGTGTATTCATCAAAGGGAGAGGGGAGGGATATGATTTGTATATTTTTACTTAATAGTCAATTTAAGTGCCCACAGTGAACGTGCTCATTTCTACAAAAGTCAAGTTATAGATCTTTTGTTATAACTTCATTTTCATGCTGCTTTTTACAAATGTAACTTATCAGATAAGTATTAGCTATGTGCTATTTATTATAATCTATTTATATAAACTGAGCAAAATTTTACTCTGAGCAACTTCTTAAGACTTTACATAAGATACAGTAGATTCAAAATTCAAGACATAACGTCTTTATGAGCTATCCAGACAGATTAACGCACAGGAGAGTAGGCGCGGAGAAGTCGGAACTTATTCATTTATGCAACAATCTTCAAAACTATCGAATAGTAACAAAATTGAACGAGGGTGTTTCGAGAACTATTTGCAAGCAAATTCGTTTTGCAATAGCTAGAACATTTTCAAATGTTCCATTTTTTCAGCACAGCTGTTCAAATTTTGAAGTAACGAAGTCTCTTATTGCACTGTTTTAGAAGTTTTAAGGTCGGGCCAAACCGAAGCGGAGCCCGTGCGGGAGAGACGCAAGTAAATTACGTTCCACATCCTGTCCGGCTTTCGCCTCAGTCTGACTAGCCTTTGTATTTTTTGAGGTCCATTCAGTAAAAGCATTTTAACCCCTTCACAATAGTGTCGTAACATAGTACCTGCGAGAGTACTCGAACAAGTAGAATTAAATATTTCTCCTCTCATTCTATCACTTACCGCTAGTTCTAACAAAAACCTGTGCACCGTACCGAGTGAAAGAGACGGCGCTATCATCTCGTTTTACGGGCAATAAATCAGCCAGTGTTGCACGCTGCATAAAAACAGATGCTGAACTTGAAGATTGATGCACAAGGAAGGGACAGAAGTACCAATATCAGAAAACAAACGAGTCATGATCTTGTTGTTGAAAATTGAATGATATGATGCAGTGAATGATAGACTAATCATTTGAAAATAGAAATGTCACTTGTATTTTTTTTTAATTCTCTTGTATTGCCAAAGTGATTGTCGTGTAACGGTTTGACGAGCTGGACTGCGTGGTAGTGCCGACAGCGGGCGCCTTCCGGCCTGCCAATATGTGACTCACATATAATAATGTATCGTCGTAGCATATTCTTGCGAAAGAACGCGGGGGTATAAGCTATTTTAGGAGATTATGTTGGTCAATAGTTATTAAATAATAATCAACACTGACCATTTGTTGTTTAGCGGACTGTGAACGCATATTGCAAAGTAAACCCACTGCATATATGTCTTCTTTGGGTCAATTCTAACTTGGATAGCAGAAAACAGTGTGATTAAAAAAGTACGTGTATTTCTCTCTCTCATGAGGTTTGCAGAAACTGTTGCTGTTTGCAGCGTTTAGAGTTAGTTGGATTTTGAACAGGAATATAAATATACTGTTGAAATAGAACCGCTTCTGAATGTAAATCAGCTACTAGGACATGAGACTCTTTATCAAGATTCTATTGGTGAATAAGTTAAACCAGTACTGTGGAATGTCAGATAAACTAAACAGTTTTTCTACGGAGCAAACTAAGCCGGTTCTATATAACCATGACGGGTATTCAGATGAAAGTCTGACGACGAGCCTTGCCAAGGGGTTTATTATATCACCAGAATTTAATTGAGTTGTACAGTCGCTCCATGTAACATCCTGTTATTCAGATGCATCCGGGTAGACTGGAAGCCGACTCCAACCTAATTAGGAAAAGGCAGACGATAAAACCGCTTTAATATTGTGTTTTGTGGTCTGCAGCGCACACCTGTGGTTTTTCTCCACACATGACATTTTCGCATTCTTTCATACCATCTTATAATTTTCTTAGAGCTTTATACCCCCAGAGCAGGTGCATCCCCGCTTAAGCTAAGCACAGCACAATAATAACTTCAGTTTAGCTTTTCCTATTAAAAATACCAGCAAAATGGACTAAAACGTGAGGCTAATTAAAATTTTACCCAAACTGCACTGTATGGACCATCTTATAAATGCCACAGGGTAAAAAGATCCGTAAACTAATAGAATATTCATGGTATGAGCAAATATTGTTCTAGGTTTTTTGTTGCGTTGTGTTAGTAGTTTTAAGTCGTTCAGTTAATTTTGTCAAGACTTACTACAACTAAAGGAAGACAGCTCTTAAGTGCAGTTAAAGAAACACATTGTGAAGTAATGAGTACAGGCAAACCTACATACTGGCCCACTGACCACCAGAAAATACCGGATCTTATAGATTTTTTCATCTGCAAAAATATATCCACCAATTACATCAGTTTGGAGGAAAGTTTTACTATGAACTCTGACCATTCTCCGATTATACTAATGCTAAGTCAAAAAATCCTATTAAAAGAAAGCCACTTAACCTTGGTTAATAAGTCCACAGATTGGGACAGTTTTGCTCTTGATCTAGATAATATTATCGACCTTAAAACTCCGATAAAATCGCAAGATCAGCTTGACTCAGAAGTAAACAAATTTATTATTAATATTCAACAATGTGCGTGGAGCAATACACCTCAGCTAAAACGCAAATATAAGGGATTTATCCATCCTAAAGAAATTGTGGATTTACTATCAGAGAAAAGAAAACAAAGGAAGTTGTGGCAGCAAACAAGGTTCCCGCGTCATAAAACAACACTAAATAACCTAACTAAACGACTAAAGAGAAAAATTCTACAATTTGAGGATGAATCTCTGAATACCAACCTTCTTCAGCTTACCAATGACAAATCAACGGATTACTCACTTTGGAAAGCAACGAGAAATCTAAAAAGGCAGATTATACAAATACCGCCCATCAGAGATAGCAACGGAAAATGGGCAATAAGCAATGACCAAAAGGCGTTCCGATTTGCTCAACATTTAGAAGAAACCTTTCAACCCAACGAAAGCTCTGTAGAAATACATGAGAGTGTAAATTTATCACAAAACCAAAGAATCAAGCTTGTGACTCCTAAGGAAGTAATGAGAGAAATTCAAAACAACATTAGCTCAAAAAAGTCTCCCGGTTACGACCTCATCACAGGGGAAATTCTAAAACGCCTCCCACGCAAAGCCATAGTAAAGCTGACCAAACTAATAAATGCTTCATTTATCTTAAAATATGTACCTGAGCCATGGAAGGTTGCTGAAGTCATTATGATTGCGAAGCCTGGGAAACCTCCCCACGAAGCATCATCATACAGACCCATTTCTCTGTTACCCGTACTATCAAAGTTATTTGAAAAACTGTTATTAAAACGGATAAAACCAGTAATAGAAGATAAAAACCTAGTTCCAGATCACCAGTTTGGCTTCAGAGAAAAACACTCAACGTTAGACCAGGTACATAGAATAACTAATGTTATTGAAAAAACGCTAGAAAATAAAGAAGTCTGTGCTACCGTGTTCTTAGACGTCGCGCAAGCTTTTGACAAAGTTTGGCATGAGGGTCTCATATTTAAGCTCAGACGCATGCTACCAGAATTTGTAGATATCCTAGAGTCGTATTTAACTAAAAGAATGTTTAGAATACGCCAAGAGGACGCATATTCCGAGCTAAAAACCATAAAAGCTGGGGTGCCTCAAGGAAGTGTGCTTGGCCCAATTTTGTACTTGTTATACACTTGTGACATCCCAGAGCTGGAAAACAGCACCATAGCGACCTTTGCAGATGATACTGCTATTATGGCCACCGGATCAAGCCACAGAGAAGCAGTAGAGAAAGTTCAACTAGCTGTGAACAAAGTTTACGACTGGACACAAAAGTGGAAGATCAATCTGAATGAGTCAAAATCAGTTCACATTAACTTCACAAACAAACACAGTGACTACCACCCACTCTACATAAATGGTATGCAAATACCTTATGCTAATACAGCCAAATACCTTGGCATAACTCTCGACGCCAAGCTGCGTTGGAAAGCCCATATCAAAAAGAAAAAACAGGAACTCGATATTCGTTATAAACGTTTGTATTGGTTACTGGGAAGGAAATCCTGTTTATCAATACATAATAAGTTGATAATATACAAGCATATTCTGATGCCAATTTGGACGTATGGTATCCAACTTTGGGGCTGTACTAAGCCAACCAACGTCAAAATAATTCAACAGTTCCAAAATAAAGTACTCAGGGCTGCTGTAAATGCACCCTGGTACATAAGAAACGATGACCTCCACCGTGACCTCGACATGGAATTCGTCACCACCATCACACAAAAATTTGCTGAAGCCCACGAACACAGACTCCATCGACACGTGAATGTTGAGGCAATCCAGCTGTTAGACAACACAGGCATAGTGCGTAGACTAAAGAGAACTAAACCATTTGAATTAGTGTAGTGTAAGTGAATCAATAATAGTAACAATGTTGTGCTATTTATATAACACATGAACAAAGTGTTTTATCAATATTTACCAGACTCTAAGGAAGTGTTACGAACGTGTGTAAAAGTGCATACCTAATTATGGACACTATTCTTAGCATTAACATAATTTATAACGTAGCATAATAAGTTAGATTTAAATTGTTTATTAGTCTTCTTAGGCTAGATTGCAATTAACTAGTAAGAACTTGGTTCTTACTAATAAGGAAAAAAAAAAAAAAGTTAATTTTGTGACTACATTTGTGAAAAGTTTTAGTGTTTCGCAAGTTTTGTAAAGATGTGATTAGTTATTTTGACTTTTTTCAACAACCAGTGTTTCTATGGTGATATTGTGCTAATTACTAACCGGGTTGTGGTGTTCAAATAGGCACTCGATCTATTTAAAATAATCGTACCTATTCAGCTGCAAACGGTTAGTTTGGAAACCGACCCCAAAATAGTTGGGAAAAGGCAAGGCAGATGATAAATTATTATTTTAGTGGAATAGATATTTGAGCTTGGTCTGAAACGAAATTCTAAAAGTACGTTGATGATACCATCTAGTTTATTTCGGCCACGGTGACTGCATTCGATGGCTTTCTATGGTACCTTTTGGTTTAGAGGTTTGGTGTACTGCTCTTTCCAATGCTCTCAAGGGACTAGCATTTCCAATGTTGACCGAAAAACTCTAACAGCAGATTATTATAATGTCTTAACTGATAGTCAATATCTTCATCGGCACTGCTTTAGGTTTTTCACCATCCCAAGCACTATTTATATTCAAATAACAAACCCACGAAGTTTCAAGCAAATAAACTCCCATACAACTTAAACCTTTAATACACTGCCTCACAAACTCGCAATCGCATATCTTAGTTCCACAGCATAATCGAATCTCATCGACTACCAGCGACGAAAGCAGTTAGTTACAATCGCACTGGCATTTTATTTAACATTATCTCACTTATATTGCTACACTGTGGCATGAAATTGGAGTTTATGATTTTATTCTGTGCACCCGGCCGGTTCTCGTTTACACAGATGACTTTATATCTGCTTTCTCTGAATATTTAAAATGTTAACCTGTTATTTCTATACTGATTTTTGAACAGGGTGAAGTGGATGCTTCTCCCTTACCTACTCTCCCCTTTCATCGTTGTTTATAAATCCTGAGGCCTGGTTGTAAGCAAGTCTATAAACAACTCTATTTATTAAGGTATCTTTAACCACTGTTTAAATTGTCTTCTAAACTGTAGGGATGTTCTGTAGCTTGCATAGTCCTTTTACATAATTAAAGCTTTTTATTATCTTAGTTTAAGCTCAAAACACTATAGTGGAAGAATCTTGTCAGAATTGCGACTTTTATTCTTACTAGGGGCTACTGCATACATATTTAATTTCTCCATACATAATAACTTCCCCCTCTTGCACCCCATAATCATAATAAGAGAAACATCCAACCCTAAAAACTATAATAACAGCTCATAACTTACAACGAATCTCAGCCATAAAATGCAGGCGTTTAAATTTGCATGGAGCAAAGTTGGCGCCCGATAGTTCGCGATACGGCCGCGTGAGGGCGCCACGACTGGGGGCGAAAGAAAACCATCGTATGTTAATATATTGATATCGTCCCTTTGAGAGTACGGCTGCGATCTGGACACGTACGAATAAGTTTAGAAATATGGTTTTTGTGTGAGAAGTTTCGAAAGTCTTTGATGTGTTCAAAAATTTTTGATTAAACTTTTGGTCCTCTTGGAGTTAGAGTTTTATTTGAATACGTTTAAGTAAAATAGTGTAATCTTAAACTTTTACGTTCAATAGTAGTACATATTTTAGATTCTACATCTATTTAGAACTTTATAAGATATTTGAATTTCTGGCTACATAATGTTACAGGTAGACAAAGTTTAAGAATAAAATATAACACGGTATTAGCCATTGCGCATTCGGGTATAAGAAAAAGCCAATCATATTTTCCCCACCCCTCACAAATATAAAACAATAATTTTCCGAAACATCGTTACGATAATCCATTTACATTTTACAATAAAAACAAAACAACGTCAACACGGTCGCATCTAAATCTTTGTTTTTACCGGTTCCGACCGGATAGATCGGCTCCTATCCGGCGCGAACCGGAAAAAACTGGATTTTTCTGGAGTAAATTGGTTTCCCTCAATAAGTTCAAGTCCCCTGACAATGGGAATTATTTTCGTGCCTATCTTGTTATTCCAATTTTGGTGTAATTTATTTTTTTCCAGCGAATTATTGAGACGAATAATGCTGAGTATTTTATAATCAACTTTGTGTGCTGTGTTGTGTGGGAATTTATCGATTGTCGTGGAGTTGTTCGATTGATGAACGTAAACTATAACGCCACCTTTTCCGGATAGGTTTCCAGCTGTATGTTGAGTTTAGTTTGATAATTGAAAATGACTAGTTCATGTTAGAATTGAAATGGTGTTGTACTAAAATTAGAAGGCAAAACTTGTGAGTGCCATTAAATACCTATATTGCAGAACAGAAAAGATCCAATATACCTTGCCTAGTTTAAAAAACATTTCTACAGCTTACTAACTTATTAAAAGCAAACCATTTGCAAAGTTTATTCAAGCAAAGCGCTCACAAGAACAGGAAAAAGGAACACTAAAATTAAAACGAAAAATCGGGTAGCTTACTCCTTTCGGTTTAAAAACACTGGCAATTTCGCACTACCAAAGATTAGCATTCACAACACAAGCACCGCCAGAAAGCGCGTTTATACTGCGGATTATCCCCTAACTGCTTTTATGAAGTGGAGGCGCCTACGAAACCGGATAAATCCAGTTCCAACTGGCCGAGTTATGGCGCAATATTCTCTAAGACTGCGGGCGGAACCGCGCGTATATACTAGTATGCTCCAGCTTGTTTATTGTGTGTGGAAGGGATTGTGGGACAATTTAAAACGACCATATTTCAGTCTACTAGTTCATAGTCGTCTTCCTAGCACAGGCTATAGTGGGGTAATTTGTGTGGCTTCTAGTCTTACAAGTTGTGGTTGTATTTTAGACTGAGTAACTGCCTCTTGTGTTCTGGAAACCAGTTTATGGGTGGAATTCTCCGTATGTTAGTAATTTCGATTAAATTCAAAATATTGTATTTCACAGGGACCTACTAAGCACTTATGAAACGACAGAAAATGGTTTGCGATCGGTGGATGTTGAAGAAGGTGGGTGTGGATTGGACAAATAATTCAGTATTTGGACATTGGGTCTAGGGTCGTGGGTTCTTGATCAAAGAAAGCACTTTTTTCAAATCTAACTTGTTTATTTTTTGGAAAGAACATTTTGATTAGAATGACATATTCTCCCTCACATTAGTATTGGGTATGGAGAACAATAATTATTGGAGAAGAAAATTCTTCATCAATTTTCCTAGCAGTGGGACAATAATTTACGTGGCAATTTTAGGAGGAAACTATACTCATAACTTTCGCCATGGCAGCTTACTATTTTAAAATATAACCCCATGGTTGTCAATAGCTCACACCATGCTTTCCTCGGGAGTGTTGTGTGAAGCAACAAAGGGATTACGGAGGATGGGCAGAACAAACACCTGAGCTTTATGTGGACACAACGAGCATACCCCTAGTGCGTTAACCCAAGGTATATTTAAAAACAATAGCAGTTTTCTATCAGAGAGATATCGAGAGCGAAAACTATTGATATTTTGAGCTATTAGGTAAGTCAGCCGTAAGGTATGTTAAACTTTTAGTTTTAGATATTTTAAGCTCATCAGATATACCAGGTTTGATTTGTCAGTTTCTCAAAATATTTTAGTGTATAAAATCTGGTAAACCCTACTTCCTACTAATTCTACTAATATTATAAATGCGAAAGTTTATGAGGATGGATGGATGGATGTTTGTTACTCTTTCACGCAGAAACAACAACGGATTTGGATGAAATTTGACACATACGATAGGTTCACGGTTCACGATAGGTTGTAACCTAGATTAACATATTGGATACTTTTTATCCCGTTATACGATCCTGCGGGACAATTACCGAAATCCACGCGGGCGAAGCCGCAGGCACTAGCTAGTCATATATTTAAATTAGGCTCAGCATCAGCAATATTTTTAACGTTGATTACCTAAGACGGTTCTTGTAAACGTCAACCTCTTCCTTGTGTTTTAACTGGGGAAAAGATGTGGTGGAACAAAGCAACACATCTGTCATTCAAGTTGGAAGAACTTGAATCCATGTTTAAACAGGCATCTTATAATAGTAAGACGGCATGGTTGCTATGCCTTCAAAGTGAGAGGTTCAAAGAGGCAAGTCTGCAACACCTCTCATGGTACACTCGACTCCTGCTGCTCAAGAACTCGATGCCAATTGCCCCGGTCATAAGTGACCAGCGATATATTGCTCTGTTTCGGTATGAAAGAATTGACGATACTATAGAATTTAATTACTGTAGAATTTAATAGAGTATTCCTCGCTCAAAAACAGTGCATCCGCGCACTTTGTAACGTGGATTCTTTAACTTCTTGCAAACCATTGTTCCAAAAACTAAATTTACTAACAGCACCATCCATGTACATATTTGAGTCTTGTATTTTCGTTAAAACACATCAGCACCTATACAAATCCTTTGGTGACTATTGTAATTTTAATACTCGTTATCCCAATAGCTTTCCCTTGCCAAACATAAAAACTGATCTGTATAGAAGAAACTGTTACCCCATGTCAATTAAATTATTTAACAAATTACCTAGTGAACTGAAAGACCTACCTATTACTTTATTCCGAAAAAAAATGTATTCCTGGTTAGTCAATAAATGTTTCTACACGACCCAGGAATACCTTAGTTATAAGAATCGAAAATTATTGTAACACCTCATTATGTTCCTATTCTAGTGCAATAATTTGTTAAGTTAGTACCTATGAAAAAGAGTACAGATATATCACCCATTCGTTTCTAGTTATAAGCTTTTATTTTATATTTCGTATACCAGAAATGGTCAATATGAGGATTCTTACTGTTATATTATGTAATGTAACATTTATATATACCACCTACTAACCCATATTTTACGAATGAATTATTTGATTTGATTTTGATTTGATTTGATTTGATAAATATTTTTTCTATTATCTTAAATCGGTTCCATTTTTATATCATTACAAAAATGTCATACCATAACTCAGTCACGTCGTTAAGCAAAATGGCGTCATTACCAAATTTCACACTTGGACGGACAGTACCTGGCCAGTTTGGCTTTTGCAAGATTTTTCGAAATCCTTAAAAGTATTTAACAGTCGTTTTTATAAAATAGATCTTCTCGTTTTATGACGAGCTAGTAACATTAAGACTAAGTGTGGTAAAACTATTAAGAGATCGACTATACATCGGCTTATCTTATGTAAGCCGAAGATATTTCCACAGCATACCACACTAGATACTCACCAGAAACTCTAAACCACGATACCATACAAACTCCCATTCTCCTCTAACTTGCGTCAACTCTGCGACTAGCACCAAGGATGCACGTACAGTATACACAAATCCTTTACCACACACAGGCGGGATATCTTAAACTAGCTACATCTTATCTCAGCCGCACTTGCATATATTGTTCTAATCCTGCTTTGGTTTGAATAGTTATGTGGGTGTGTTGCGTGTTGCCGAATTTAGGTAAGAGATGGCGCTGTTTTAAGTTATTGGGACGTGGTTGGAAAGGTCATGGAATTAATATGTAAACTATTGGGATTGTCTCAGTTAAGTTTTATGAATTTAAAGCGGGAACGCAGTCAGTTCAAAGCGTTGAAGTTGGTATACGTTCTTTAGTGTATAGTGATTAAATGCTGTAAGGTGATTAAACACGTCAATTTCTTCCGTCTTTCGCACTCTTTTTCTTGTTTTTTGCTACCGTCATAAAATAGCACTCAAAGCGCGGAAATGAGAGCAAATGCCCCTTACAACGTCTATTACAATTACCAAAAACTACACTGTAAGGAAGTATTTTACAGAACCTTAATTACTCAAGATAAAATGACAACAGCAAAACATAAAAGAAACAATAGAAAAAAGTATTTCATCGCACCAGACGTCTTTGAAAAACTACACGAGTATTCGAACAAATTCACCCCTAACTTCGGGTTATTGCTGTATAAAACATACATATGTCTTCCCCCGGCTGCACGTGGCTTTATAAAATATTTAAATCGGTGTGGAAACAAGAAATCTCATTAATATCTGAGTGGTGCAGGTAGAAACAGAATTGTGGGCCGGTTTCATAAGGAAGGAATGAGAGCTGTTCATTGTGGTCTAAGTGGGTGAATGTTCTCCCAAATTGGTGGAGGAATATCTTTTTATTAGCTGAAAAATTGGCGTAAAGTTCTGGCTCCTTCAGTAAAAATCTACAGCCAAGAGGTCAAGTGGTTTCTTGGGATGTACCAAGACAAATAATAAATAGAATGGAGAGGAAGAAAGGTTTAGTTTGAGCCTAAATGTGAGTTGTCGTAAATAATTAAGATGTTAATAGACATTACTGAACGCGTAATAGGCATGATAACAATAAAAGTTACGCCCGGTCTCACTAACCCTAGGCCTAAATGAATGCTTAAATAAAAGCGCGTCGTTGGATTGCCAACGTTCAGCTCAGCACCGAGAGGTGAATTTCCAACGGTGCAGTCATAGTTAGGCATTCATTTAGGTATCGCTAAATGTTAGTGAGGACGGACATTACTGTAATGTCTTGTAGTGTCTCTCACGAAGTGTTATTGTTTTATAAATATTCTAATAAGGTATCGTTCCGTGTTGTTGCTACGTGAAGTTAAATATTCTATGGATAGTCACCACTATGTTTCTATACCTAATTAGAAACTATTAAAAAAAACAAAGTCAATTAGGCTGCGCATCTGCTCGTTGGGTGGACGATATCGTCAAAGTCGTGGGAAACACCTGGATACGGGACGCACAGAACCGGGAAGTGTGGCAGAAAAAAGGGGAGGCCTATACCCAGCAGTGGGTGATTCCGGGCTGATATGGTGATGATGATGATCTGTATATACATAACATAATTCACCGATTCCTTGTATAGGTTATCTAGCAAATGATAATATTATCCTCAGAAAAAAATGCGAAAAAAAACTAAAATATGGTTGTTATACTAAGCTAGCCAAGAATTTTGGTTACTTGTGGAAGGGACCGAAAAAATACGTCAAGGGCGAGTAACACTACAATGAAGGCTCCAAACCAAACTACACTGAGCAGTCTCTAACACAGTCACTGGCTTGTAGTAATTACTGTATTGCGCGTACTGAATAGCTCCTTTACTACACATCTAAATGGCATAATGTCAAGGAAATAAAACTTCTGTGACGGACAGACATAAGTTCTATTTTTAATTTTAAGATCTGAATCTCAAAAATGATGTCGTGGACACACCTTAAACGACCCCATGCAATGACACTCAAATCTTCATAAATTGGCAACACAAATAGCTTTCCTTTTTATCACAAACCACAAACCTCTCCCCATTGAATATCAAAATAAATTCCTAGCAACGGCAACGCTGCCATTCAGGACATAATACTGAATGCAATTTTCTTTTGTACATATAAGGTTTATCTCCCCTCACTTGTCCGTCGGTTTCGCTCGTAAATTCGTAATAGACGTGACCATACGTGAGATTAAATATTTGACATGTATTAAAATGGTAACTCAGAACTGGAAACTGGGATCTGGGCAGTGGGAAGTGGTGGCTGCCGGGACTGGGTGCGTGAATTGCTTATGCATGAGTATAAAGTTCAAGTCTAAGTTATTGTCTGAAGGTACGTTTAACGATGACAGTAACATGGCGTTTGACGTTAATACATACTCAGTGTAGTGCATGGGATTTCTGAAAAAGGTTTACATTATGTGGGTTTGACCTTATACTTATACGATATCTTTGAGCCATTGTGCTTATGTTGATTGCTTGCTTATGATAGTATTTTTCATTTGCATTATACCTTTTAAACTTATTTAATACGTGATTTATAAAACATATTTTATCCGAGTTCCATGTTAAGTCCCAAAATAAGAATAGAACGTAATGATAATTAGTTTAATGACAAAACTCCACGAACTCCAAAAAAGAAAGAAAAAATTTGACCCAAAAAAAGTTAACAATGCCGTGATAATTTACACACAAAGCTACGAAAACGCGTAGCATTCGGCTACGCGCTACGAAACAGATGTCTACGACACTCCGTAGCCGCAAGCGGTTCCCTAAACGTTTGTACTTAAAAAGATGTCAAAATTGCAGGAAAGTTGAGTAATTCAGACGGATTTTTATGTCCGGTAAGTTTTGGTCCCGTAAAGTCTTTCCGGACTTTTACTTGCCTAATTTCGTGTCAGTTTTCCTCTAATATATTTTATAGTGGGTTGTTAAACTGTAGTAAAGAATGGAGAATGGCTTCCGTGGTGGATAAAGTTAGATTGTACGTGGTATATGTTCTACGTGTGTGTGGTGGCTATTATTTTAAAGTTATTTGTAGAAGAGTTACGGACGAGAAAGACTTGTAGATCTAGGTGAAACAGTTTACATTTTTGTTGGTTTCACTGTGGATTAAAAAAAATCAGAGTATCTAAACTCTACCAGTCATTCATAAAATTTATTAATGTTTCTGAATTCAATGTTATAATATACACAATATTTAATGCTATGTCTGTATCAATAAATAGTAACTATAAAACAGAGTCACGTGTACGAGTTTTTCTAAATTACACACTGGATGTTGATGCAATTTTCACCATAATAATTAATTAAAGGATTTATTCCGTGAAAGTTAATGTTTTGATTATCTACATTAAATACATTAATAAGTACTTATTCACTAACCCATATGGACCTTGTTGTTCTAAATAAATAATGATTTGATTTGATTGTATAAAAAATCAGTATAATAAAGAAGTCAAATGTCAAGTTAAAATAATCTGCGAAGTAAAGGCTCTATTCATAAACAAAATAAGGTGCAAAGACCGTCCCTTTCTCGACCCCTCCCGGTATCACTTTTCTCCTTAAAATCTCTCCGACTACCGGTTTCAATTCCCAACTTTAAATTGAATTAAAATATCCTCGCCACATTTAAATCATCATTCATTCAAAGTTTCCAACTTCCCACAAACTTATTTTTCTTCAATCAACGGTTAAATAAATCAGCTGTGCGGAATGATAACAGTGAAATGATAACAGCCTGGGTCTGCAGGAGCTAAGCTAAACAAAATTTGTATCGGAGCCAATAAGGCGTCGGAGAGTGCCTGAGAAAACAGCGTTAAGACCTCCGGGAGGGGCAGGGAACCAGCGGGCTTCTGCGAGGAGGAAGCGATTGAGATGGGTGAAGCTTAAAGAGGATCCAAGGATTTTGATGTCAAATTAAATAGTATTGTGGTCAAGTGCTGGCTTTTAGGCGTGCTACATACATTTGCGTGTCACTCTGCTTCAGCACTTTTGGCAGAAAATTAACAATACGTTTATTTAGGCCGAACATATTATGTATGAGCTTTGTAATTCTGTTTAGAAAAGTAGTGTAACTTTTTTCCCACTTCTGGCCACTTTTGTGGTGAAAAAAAAAATAGGGTTATTTTATCGTGATTATAAAAAAAATGAAATACTTATTACAGCTTGTCTAAAAGAAACTTCATTCAAAGTGATGGTCCTTATAAATGTCAAGTTTATATTTTATCAAAACGCGGTCGTATTTCGTGGCTCAACGTTGCCCCTACATACCCACTGTTGAATTTCAAAGACTGTTATGAATAACGTTTCAAAGCAGGTTTTCTTATTATATAATGTGTCTGACTTTCACTCTCGTGAATAGCATTGATACTTTGAATGTGATTTTTTACCAACTGATCTGAATTTATGCAGAATAGTTACTGCTTGACGTTTATGCAAGATTGTTATTCTTATTCCGCAATAAACAGACAGGGAAACTAAATAAATATTGAATTTAGACATAAAGATTTTCCATGATAAATCCGTTTTATACACCTCTGAAAGAAACACAGTGGTGATTCGAATATCAGACAATTTAAATTGATTTTTGTAACCCTACATTCAAGAACATACCTATTTAAGTTTGTTTATAATTCTGTAATTACCATGATGTTTTTCATTGTTGATATTCTGTAAAACCACACTAAGTGGATTACAACAATGTATTTTGCCGTGAAAGAAAACTGACTCTGAAAACTAAACAAAAAACATCACCTACAAAACCCCAGCCGGCAGTGTTGATTAGTATTTAACAAGCAACGAGCGCTATCAGACTACCGCAACCCCATTACTTTCGGAAAATGGTATCCTTAGGCAAGACCAGCTAAACATGGTTCTGAATGCCTTTACCAACCGTAAACCCGTGGCCACGAGCGACACGTGTCTTGCGGTAGTTACTGCTGGGAGAACAAATGAAAACAGCTGTTTGGAGCATGCTACGAGTCACCATGACGCGACTTCCGGAGCAATGGTACTTACGCGACGCAATCAGTAGACGCGTGCACGAGTCGTGTCGCCCGAGGCCTTGTACTGAGCAAAAGGCAAGAACACTTACTAAACATGCTTTTGAATGCCTTTACCAACCGTAATACGACCTCTCACGCACATTGCCTCCTTAGAAAAAATCTCGAGTTTCTCCTTGGATGTACATTATCAAAATTGCAATAACATTACACTTCGATGGCTTTGAAGATACCATCCCAATTCCGGTCAGGTGCGAACCGTATCACGAGGCTGGGTTCTGTACATAACGCCATAGTATAATGAGTTCGGGCCTCGATTTTATTACTAGCGTATCGACTTACATATTAAGTGGTATATGTTTATGAGAATCGGTTGTAATCTCCGGAACGGCTCTTCAAAAAGTGATTTGAAATTCATAGAGGATGTTCTCATTTTTTTGGACGTGTTATTTTGTATTGGTATGTTTTGTATCAGCTTTTTTATATTGTATGAGATGTTTCACAAAAGATGGAAAGAATTTAGAAAGAGGAAAAAAAAGTAAGACAACAGACGATCAATGGTGATGATGCCATATAGCCGATTTCGGCCACAGCGACTAAATTCGATGGCTTTCTAGGGATGTTGTCGAGACTTTTGGTGTGCTGCTCTATCATGTGCTCTCAAAGAGTGGCTAGCATACCCAGCTTTGGCCGAAAAACACCGGGCACAAAGCGGACATGTCAGAACACCATTGACAAAATTGTAGGGTATAGCTGCAGGTGGCCTAGCTTTGTGGTCATCACGCTTTAAGTCTAGCTACATTTTTCTCTCTACGAAGGCGTTGACTTGCCGATGCAAACGACGTCTCCACTCGGGCCAATTTTGTACCTACTTTTCCCACACTAAGGGATAAATTTCGCATCTTTTGAAACAGACAGAAACTTTGTAATTTATAAAACCACTATTTCACAAAGCTTTGCTCATGGCCCCTTATAGTACTTAAATAATTTAACAATCACGACAACAGACCTCAAAAAGTAAACTACAAAAAATATTTCATGACCACCCCCTGTGCTTACCCCACTTGTGTAAGCCAATTACATAGTACAAATATTTGCTAATTATTTGATTGAGTTGCCTTTCCCCTCCGTTCTGAGTACATAGAAGGGCCCAATTTTTCACATTATTGTACAAACAGCGGGCAAAAAGAGGCTTCAATCAATTTTTAATTTCGACAAAATGTTGGCAACATGTGACAATACAGGAAACATGTTTCATTTTTATCTTCTTTACGATTTTGAACAGAAAACGAAATGTGTGCTCTTATCAGCTGTTGTCATCTAACGAATGATATTTCAATCAAGGAAAATGGTAGAATGTCAGATATATTCCTGTTAAAAATAATAGAGCTTCAGTTTAGGCTTTTGATCAGATCGGTGCATGTTAACATTTATTTATATGCCAATGCCTGTTTACATTTAAGCCCACTATTTTAAACAAACACATTAGATATCCAAGGAATATTAAACTCAGTTATCGTGACACCGACTCGAATGCCTTTCATAAATCTAAATAACAGTATGTCAATCAAAGGCCACTCTTAAAGCCTTATTCCTAAAGTATTCTGTTTTAAGAACACACCAATAACAGTTCTTCGGTCGTTTTACTTCACGCCAACAATAAAGAACATTTAGAAAATGAGAAATATTCCCAGTAAGACACGATACACAATCATTCCCAACACTCAAGCATTCACCGGGCAGCATCCCCGCAGATCCGCAAATGAAGACAGATGGGCCGCCGGTAATTCCGCTAAACAATGTAATTAGCGACAGCCGAGATAAATATGTATGTACAGTGCGTCTGTCTATACGTTTATATTAGGTGGATGTAATTATTGGAATAGTTTAATAGGTATAGTGAACCTAGGGTTGTTGATGTCTTTGACTATTACAGTTTAGTGTTCGTAATAGGAGGTTTTTTCAGGTATCTTATTAACCAACTTAAGGCGAAAAGTGCCAGGATAGCTCGCCTAGTCCAAATTTTCTTTTTTTGCAATTATTATGTCAGAGTCTGGTTGTATGTTGATCCACATTATGATTTGGGACCCTAAACAATACGAGAATTATGTAGGTTCATGTCGTTACAGAAAAAATAAAACAATTTAATTTGCTCTCACCTTAAAAATATTAAGGAGTTTATAGGATATAAGTTTAAGAAAGGGCATAAAAACTTTCACACCTTATCGATAACTAAATTTATTTTTGCCAATCCCTCAAAAAAAAGTTCCAACAGTGGACCTAGAACACCTCCCAGCGGCACACCTCTTACTTCCTCAAACCTCTTCCATCAAAAAGTAATTCTGAGTGACAGGCCCGTAATTAAGCAATCGCCCCGGAACTTTACTTAATGGCGATCAATTTAAACTGGAAAATTTCACGTTACAACAGCGATTTATCCGACGGCCGGGCACATTAAAACTTTGCTAAAGTGTTTAATTTTTAGTCTTTAATGTTATTATTTAATTTCCGGACCACCTGTTGTTTGGTAGCATGATTTCGGAGCTGTACGGTATATTCCGTTCGTTGTTGCGGTCTGGGGCACTGATCATCGCCGTTGGGGTTAGATGTTGGGTGATGAATGTGATTAGTGGGATAATTAGGAGTGTAATGCTTGTAATAAATCTGCAAATCCGGGCACTAGTGTTTTGTGCAAATAAAGTGGTTGGGTTTACCTATCTAGTCCCTCATTCGCTATATCAGTGTTCACAAATTAATATAAAAGACTGTGTTTTAGACTTTAATAATAATGGAAGAAATAACTTTGATCATATTTATACATCTTACCTCGGCAACAAACTAGAAACATTCCTGGTTAGTGAAATAAATGTGATCACCTACAAGTAGCTTATCAAACCTCTACCTACATAATGTTAATTATTTACGACAAAAAGACTCATGGGAAACCAAACAAATGGCCAGACTAACCCCTTAATTCCAATCTATGTATAAAAGAACAAACGAAAATAACTTTGCATTTTCAATTCAAGAAACTCCCAACGTCTAATGATGAATAACAAAATACGAGTAGTGTTGATGTTTAAACGACAACAGCCCTAAGCAATATTAAAAAAAAACATGAAAATTCCGTCGGAATACAAAAGTAACTAACATACCACTTAAACTGTCCTCCTTTTGAAGTAGAAAATAAACAAGTGAGTCTTGAGGCTTCTTGGAGTGACGCTTAAAGTCTAAAGCAAATATTTTAAACGCATCACGACATCTCCCTCCGGGGGTGGACACGACTATTTGTAATGCAATGCAAATGTTTTAGGGATGATGTACGGCGGATTAGGGTGCGGAGTTTTGGGGAAAAGTATTTTCATTCGTATCGTTAAAAATATCTACTGCTCTTCTATAAATGAATATTATTAAATTATGCTATGAGAAGCAACTACTTCTAACCTCGATTGTCTATTTTTTGATAACTCAAGAATTAAAAACTTCTGTATTTAAAATATTTTAGTTAAAAAAAAAAAAAAAAAAAAAAAAAAAAAAAAAAAAAAAAAAAATATTTTAGTTGTTTTAAAATATTTTAGTTGTTTTAGCTTATTGCCCACGGCTTCGCCCGCGTGAAGTTCGATAATTATCCCACGGAATCATACTACCGGGATAAAAATTATCATATGTGTTAATCCAGTTTATAAACTATCTGTGTGAAAAATTTCATCCAAATTCGTTCATTAGTTTTTGTATGAAAGAGTAACAAACATCCATCCATCCATCTTTACAAACTTCTGCATTTATAATGTTAGTAGGACGGCATAAATTCACTAAGTTAGTTGGTGAATTACAATTTTTAATGCTAAATAATAACAATAGAAATGTTTGTATAGCAGAAAGTACACCATAGTGCATGACTACGTACTGCACCCTAACCGGTCGCATGTGAAGAGGGGCGAGTCGTCAAACTTGCGACGTAGCTGGCTAAAGACATACCGCCGCTTGTCAAACACGAAAAGTACTCACTCGAAATATTGCAACCCGGTACACAAGTAGAGGAAATTGTATAGTTAGTCAAAAGTCAACAGGAGTAAGTGTCAGATTATGGAAAAGAATAGAGATGTACATTTATTTCATAATAGTGATAATTTAATCAAAAAAATAAAATTGATCAACAAAAAATGTTTTTTTTAACAATTTTTATCGACGCTTCATCATCGGCCTCACTTTTTCCCAATTATGTAAGGATCGGCTTCCAGTCTAACCAGATGCAATTGAATCCCAGTATTTTACATGTAGCGACTGCCTATCTGACCTGCACAATCCATTTAGTACTGTGTGATATGATACCCCTTGGTAAGACTGGTTGTCATACTTTCAGGTCACTGACTACTTGTAACAATTGTGACAGCCAGGTTCAACGGCTGCATGTACTTTCCGAGGCACGGCACTCTCATAATTAAGAGTGCAGTTTAAAGCAATTCATTCATTTTTTCTTCTCACATGATAATAGAGCCTTACAAAATTTTATATCCTCCAAATCGACCAAAACTTGAAAATAATAAAGATGAAAAAGGAAGCACCAACTTTTGTACCCTCTCATATTTGCAATGTATCGGTGTGCAAGCAACAAGACGGCAAGTCGCATATCGAGTTAGGGGAATGAATACTTTATCATACATTTATGTTTTATGAATATTTTCCTACGGTTTGTATACTAGGAATAGCTGCCTTACTGACAGGTCGACTAGAGGGGATGAAACGGTGTTCTTTGTTGAAATCGTCTGCTTCCTTTCGTATTGAAAAAGCAGTTTGGAATATCCTTGACCTGAAGAGTATAGACTCTATGAGCGATGAAAATATTTACACTTTTCATAATTTACTTAGCTTACCAATAAAATTACTGATTGACTTAGCTTTCTCAATCGCTCCTTGTCGCCACAAAAAAAAACTTACAGTGGATGGATTCACCGTAAGCATAAAGCATTGAATATGAAAACCTGTTATACTAAATCTAATTCAATTAATTCAAAATACTGTATGGGAAAGGAACCAACTTCTGGCACGAAATAACACAGACAATAAAATAAATGGACACAAATGCACAAGCGCACAACGCATGTGGTTTAATATTTTGCATTGTATTCTATTCTATAATGGAAACCAAACTTAATAGAGTTTTCTTGTCGGTATTCTTATAATATTGCTTTGCTTTTCGTCCATTGCAAGTTGCTTGGATAGTGGTTCTGTGTCAAATGAGGTTTATCTTATTACGTTTTAACTGGATTTTCTTCCGTCAGAGATATAAAACTTCGACCTTGGTAGGATCTTTATCTAAGAAATTACTCAAAGGCGACGTCTGTATTTATTTAGCCTATATTTCCTTGTGACCGTGTATATAACCAGATAAATATCAAAACGGGGAGGAGTTTAATGAATATTAGATTATATTTGCCGCGGTTTCTGCTCAATTCATCTGTAATAATCCACATAACCGCGGCGCATGCGAATATTATTCAATAACCTAAATATCTAATGCGAAACCGTGGCTTCACCCAAACCGCATTCAAATTAGACGATAATACCAAATATGAATACATTATATGAAAATCTAAATATCAAAATTCAAAACAGTTTGACGCGTATTAATTAACGAGGCGTCCGCGTTATCGCAGCCCGTTGGGCCTGACGCCGCGACCGCGGGTGTTGTACAGGAGCCTGCAATTATGTGATGTGTCGAGTTAATGTTATCGGTGAGATATAGATGGGTAGTTTCGAGTTGGAAATATTTGGGTTAGCTAAACAAACCTCCGGAAACGCAATTCAGATATACACACTGTTCTGTATCGAGATTGAATTTTCTGTCCTAAATAGTGGAATTCTCTTTCTAGAAAATAGAATAGTGGCTTCAACACAATGGCTTCCACAGCAGAATTAAAATGCTTAAATTGTGTACTTCTATACATTAATAAAGTCACACCATTTCCCATGTGGGAGACAGAAACTACAGAACGTCACCTACTATGATCCTTACATACTTCTTTACTCTAATCTTGCAAAATAAATAGCAATTCTGCTACACATTGCCTCTGATTTTCCATTCTCCGAAAGATTCGACGCTAGCCATTGTTTCCAATATTCCCAAACACAAAATCTTTCAACTAACCAGAAAATTGCCAGCTCCCGATCTATCGATGGTTATCTCCAAACCGTATTGTCCGCGAGGCAGTAGCTCGGCTAATTTCCGATTAATCTGTCCATTATTTAACCTCTGTTTAGCGAGTGTTGGATTAGGTGCAATCAACCGTTGTTGTTGCCCATTATTTACTTGTTGTTATGTATAAAATGTCCGGTTTGGTGATTCTATTATTAATTTTGTTGGTTGGTCGGTCATTGAATTTAACGTGAATATTAAATATGCGTGATGTGACATACGCTTTGTACGCAAATATTATATGCATTAATGTGATGTAATTTTTGTCGGCTCATGTTCGTTTTCACTAACACTAAGCGTCACCTCAATGGAAGTTTGAATATTGTTTTACTGTTGGAATGTCTGTCTGTGTTAGACTGTCGCTGAGTTGATCGTTCAAAATCTAACTATGAGCTGTTAAGGCTTCGCCAAGTGTTTGTGAATACGGGTATAAGAATTTTTATACATATTTTTTGTGAATAAATTCGCGTTGACCAGTAAACCACTCTAGTTACGCAAGTTAATAGTTATTACTTTAACTCGAGGCTACTGGTCAGGCAGCCTCCACTAAACTTATCATCTGACCCTTGTGTCCCCAAAATAAAATTATACCATTCATCCCTTCTTAGGACCGAAAATCAAAAATGCAGCAGCATCCCTTCCTCATCTCGTTTGAGTCCCTCTTGATATGTTAAGACTATCAAAATTTGCATACTTATAGAGTTGCGTGCACTGCAGTGCAGCTGACGTGTTCCCACTCAGATTCTATTGCTCCTTTTATCGCCACGAGGTGAAAAGGGGAACACGTAGTGGATGGCAAAAATGTGGATGGCTTGTAGTAAAATGTAGTGCTGTATTTTGTGAAAAAGCCTGTTCTTGTTGTCATTATGTGCGCTAGCGCTAACGCTTTGACCCAATTGTGCAAAATGTATATTTTTAAAATAAATATTTTAAAAGATTATTTGATGTTTGAATCAAAAATCCTAAGTGTGAGCTGATATAAATGCATACAAATAACGGAATTTCGCAGCAAAATAAAAAAGGAAAAATTTAAAAATTGGGAATGTGTGGTTTTGACTAGAACAAAGATTTATTCACCATTTTGTTCGCTAACAAATTGGTACTATATAATATCTCGGTACTTAGCTAGTTAACATCTAATACAAATACAAGATAAGTACAAGATCACGCAATTTTACTTCTTTCTGTCTAGCATAAAAACTCTATGAACACCATCCAAACAGCAACAATAAAAACAGAAATATGACACCGTTTCTAAACATAAAGGTACCGTACTCGCGTAAGGAGACCGTTAGATTTTCCTTGGAAATTAAAAATTGAACACAAAACGGCTGCATCTATGTTAATATGTAAGGGGGTAGGCAGGAAGGTACACGTGTGTTGTACTATGGACGTGATGAGGATACCAAGGTAGGAAGTTAATAATGGGCATGATAAAATGGTATTCTTTTGTCTTGTTCGTGTAGGATATAATTACTTTAACCTATGAAACTGAAGTCGATAAGAACATCTAAAAGTCGTTCAAAAGCTACCAGTGTCATAATTGCTATGGAATATTGTTACTGACAGTTTTTGAACGCCGTTTAGATGTGCGATCGGCGTTTAGTTCAATTGGTGAAATCCACTCTAAGTGTACGGTGAAGTTTTTTTTTCAATTTGGATTATTTACATTATGTCGGTTATGTAAACAAGTGTAAAATAGTATAAAATATCTCTTAAAATTTTTCACCATTTATGAAGTCCAAGTAAAAGAATATGCTGGCTTCCCTCCATCCACGGAAGCCGTAAAAGTCGTCACAAATGGTCAATTTTATTAGAGAATAAATACTTAAGTACTTCCTCAGTGCAGAATTTCGCAATTTCCTTTCTGGTAGTGGTTACGGCTATATTCTCTCCTTATGTCAGTAAACTTTGAAAATAAGTGACAAACTGAATAGTTTAGGAAAATCGTAGCTTCAAAGAAATTACTTTAACAAAATTTTAGCCTTTTTACGAGATTATGATCATCATGACATCAAGCCTGTAATCCCACAAAGGGTTAGAAAAAGGCGTGCTTATAGTACACCCACATATCGCCAGTTATGTTTAAGGCCTATGTAATGGGGAGCAAACCAATTGCCATCAACCGGGTAAGAATGTTGACTTCCGCCTTTTTAGGAGATCTAGATAATGAATAAGAAATGTTATTTTAAAACATACATGTTTTATTTTACTGTCAGTCCATTTAATTTATAAGCTGTGCTAGTAAAAAGCACATTTTTCACTGAAGTCCATTGTTGTCTTACAACAATAACAATATATTAGCTGGGCGAGCCACAGACGTACACTGGCGGACAGAATACTGGAAACGTTCCCATGATTTATTGCATTTATTTGTTTTATGAAAATTGTTTTAGTTTTCCCTCAATGAAAATATTTTACACTAAGGCAATTCAGTATACTTTTGATAGACGGGAAAACGTGAGCAAAGAAATTAACTTGGAAAAGTCAATTGCTATCGATACAAGTCAAAGAGTAGAATATGTTTTAAAACGTCACTGAGTCAATAATTTTTCTATGGCATTTCATGTCTTTTCAGGTTATTCTCAATCTTTTTTGGTATGGTTTCAAACAAAAAGGGAAAGTGAATTCCGAAATAGGTATTCCAACAATTTTCCTGAAATAGAAATGAATAAAATACCTAAGTTGCCGAAATTAAATTAATGTAACTGTGAATTTGCTGTTCTTAAGTTCTCGATCAAATATTCAAAGTTGCTCCCAAAATTCTAAATGGATTCACAGTTCTGAAACAAAACTTTCATTTACTAATGTTGACTTTTTCTCCATTCGCTTAATCTTAACCACGGTAGCCATATGCATAATATTCATTTCAAATTGCATTTAAAACGATTTGACCACAAATAACCCGTAAATGTTATTTAACTCAGAATACAAAACGACCGTTTTTGGACATTTCAAGACTATAAAATTTTATGTTTAGCTTACCTTTACCGATGGTTTGTTCCCTGGAAAACCGTTACGGTTTATGGAAATGGGTAATCCACATCCCAACTTCACTATAATCTTAATTTCTCTTCCGACAATTCTATTTCACTTTAATTGAGTATTCTTGTGTGTGGCATTTTTTTAAAATTTCTGCATTCTCAACTTGAATCTTTGAAAAAATCATTAAATTGTATCTAGTCACAACAACTTTTTTTTAAATATATAGCTAGTCATAAAAAATACAACACTGTAATCTTCTTTGGTGGTCTCAACACAGTGTCATTAAAAAAGAAAACACTATTCATTTATCACAACAATTGATATGACTTTAATGTTATCAGTTCATCATATTATTCATTGCGATACTAACGTAATCGAGCAGTCGGATTTTACGAGCATATGGAATCACTTCAGGTGGTGATTGACAAGCTCAATTTTAAATCAATAACATTGCCCTATTAAACAAAAGCTCAGCTCCTCTGTCCCCGCGTGTAGTGAAGTTTTCATCTAGTTTCACGCACCATGTACCGCGCGTTCCATCGCTCGCATGCAAACTGCATTATCAAGACAGAGCGCGACCGGTGCCGGCGCTGGAACGCGATAAATTTTATTTTATTAGCTGATAATGCCTTTTGTTTTGATACTTGAGACGTTCCTTTGGTAATGTGTTTTGTTTAAATTGTTGTGTGCTTCCTACCTTTGCTTTTTGAATTTTGTATTCTAGATATGAGGCAATGATGGTCTCCTTTTACAGTCCACATAATATTGTACCTATTTGGAATTTATTCAAGAATGAAATTGACTGTGTAATACTGCTCTACTTGATTTGGAAATACAGTCAAGGCAAATTGTGCTCTCAAAAATTAACGGTTTTCTATTACTTACTGTTTCTGTTTTTGTTACAGGTATGTACCAAAGCTTTAGGGCATCTGTTCATAATTCATCAAGTAAGTTAAGATTAACAGTAAAAAATTTGAAGCCATAGCTTCTCTTTCCTTGTGACCACGAGTCTTTTAAGATTTAATACTGGAAAAGTAAATAGGAAGCGCAAAAAATAATATCCAATCCGATAAGGCGGTCACATTTACAATAAGCAAATACATGTATTAATACAATTGTAATTAGATAAACATGTCTCATAAACACATGTACACATGATTCACACATAGTTAGGTACACAAGACGCGTTCGCAGCTGCGATCATAATCGTAACAGGAATTACGACCCGCGAGTCATCTTGCGTCGCTGTGATTACTTTATGTCATAGTATATGTAATGGCAAAGATACCACATGATATGTTTAAAACTATTGATATTGTACTAACCGTCATGGGAACATGATGCAAAATTTATATCTGTTTCTATTTTTCAATTATAAGGAAGGCACCTTCAAATTCTGTACAAAACACGGTCAGCGCTACACAAATTTAAAAATACATTTTTTTCTGTGTAATACACTGCTACATTATAACAATTTAATCAATTTGTGATACATACTGTGTGTGTGTATGTAATTTATTAAATTGATATTTATTACGATTTGCTTAACGGTCAGATCCTTGAAACAATTTAATAGGTTAAACACAGACACGGTTGCAATCCAGACAAATAGCATGAAAACTTAACGTGAAAAAATCTACAATCAAAACATGTGTTTTAGACATAAAGAGAAAAAGCTTTATTGAGGGCGGAGAATACGTAAGAAAGAAAAAAGGAATTTATTACGAAATAGCCTATAGCATGATATTGCAGTTATCTCAAAACCTTGCATATATATACTACAACCCAAGGATGCCATAGGCGCATAATTCACGGTATGACACGAATTTCGTCTCGTTTCGTTGCTACGTTACGTCGTAGCTCATTTTTTCGGCACGCCAGTGTACGCAGTAACGTTCGTACGGGGATGGATACCCTGACGTATTGTGCACGATTTTATTAGTATTTTGTGGGTGCAAACGTGTTTTTTTTACGTACTATACTTTGGTATATTCTTGGTAGAGTATAAAAATCGATTTGTATTTGTAATAAAAAGTCTCCTAATAAAACAGTGTTAACTAATAAAAGAGATGGTGGTGTTTTATCCAATGTTACTGTTCGTAGATAGGTACTTGTTGCAAAAAGTCTATAATACGCCTTCAGCAAGGGTGGTGAACTGATGAGCTTGCCTTCTCAGCATGAGATGCCTTTGCACTGCAGTGGAGTAGTTTTAGATTGGTATTAATATCAAATACACAAAACACTGTTAGTATCAAAATCCACGTTTTGATATGCAGAGTGACCTAACTCAGAAATTTAAAGTAGCAACCATTTATAGAAATATACAGCTATTTCTTAAGCTACGTCAAACTAAATATGGAACCGCACAAAAATCATTACTCTCGATGAATAATAACACTTTTTGCTCTATTCATAAGGTTTTTTTAAAAAAGATTTCTCAAGTTACTCAAGTAGATTATAATACTACAGGATTCTCACCTAGTTTCACACTACAAGTACATCAACATAATTAAGACGCTCAACTATTACTCCTCCGTCACCGAGAATCATATCACCCGGCCCATGCGCCATTAATCAGCCTACGCGCTAGTAAGCCGTGCCAGTGGCACTCGCACACTACTGGCCGCCAGTTATGACGTCACTAATGCCAGGACATATACGTTGCTAACCTGAGTTACGGGTTTGTTGTACGGATTGATTGTGTTTAATGTTGGGTGAGGTGATTAAGCTGTTCAGATGTCATCATCGGTTTAGCTTAGAGGAAGGATATTCATATTAATTTCCATGGTAGAGGAAAATCCATACTAATATCATAAATGCGAAAGTAGGTTTATTCGTTTGTTTGTTACCTTTTCAAAGTATTCACCACGTAGTTTAATACACTTTCCTATTCGCTCGAACCAGTTATTAAAACATTTTTTCCACTCCAGAGTAGGGGTGTTCAATATGGCTGATTTGAAAGCGTCGACTGCTTCTTCACCGGACTGGACCTTTTGACCACGAAGACTTTTCTTAATTCTGGGAAATATAAAGAAATTGTTACTAATTTGACAATATTTCGGGTTGTACTCTGCTTGTAATAATATAATTCATATTAATCATGACAGACACGTGGCGCCATCTAATTATCATAAGAACGTTATTGTTGTTTTCCTCGGGAACAGTACTTTTTTCGGGATGAAAGGTACCCTATGTCCGTTTCTGTACACCTGAAAACGAATATGCAAAATTTCAGTATGATCGGTTCAGTGATTTAGGCGTGAAAAGATAACAAACAAACTTACTTTCGTATTTATAATATTAGTAAGCTATGGGTTGGTGGTTTGGTATGGTATGGTATAAGTAAGAAATTTCAAGTGTAAGCAGAAGCAAGTCTCACCTCTAGTTACACAAACATAAAGTATAAAATGACAATAAGCAAAGCAAGTCAAATGAATAGGTGTTATTTTAGGAATTTTGAACCATTCGGAATTATGAAAATCAGTATTTTAAAATTCGGATTTGTGACTGTCGGAATAAAGTTTTTCGTATTTATGTAGTGTACCCAAAAAAACATTGCATTCATTTGTGATATACCTAATAGAATACTTTCACAAACATAGAACCGCAACTAACTATTTACTTCATAAAGCATGCATTCGATTATTTGAAACCAAACAAATGTTGTATTTACAGGAACACAATTTACAACAATCTCTGTACATTATTATGCTGCCTTCAACAAAACGTATTTTAATAATTATGTACATTAACAGATTTTAGGTATACGTATAAAATATCAAGCAAAAATAATGGTGCCAAAGGTTTATCAGTAGTATTGTAGTTTGATTGTTTCAATGGCTTACTTAGGCCCTCATCCATTGAAAAAACCTGACAGTCTGAGAATCTGTTATAAAGCGAATCGGACCTTTTAAGAATAGGATATTCCGCGAAGCTGATGTTTTGTGAATTGAACATTCTGCGTCAAGACCTCAAAAAGTCGTGCTATGAGCGAGATGATGAGAGAGACTTCTCTCAAATCACGATTTTGAAATGAAATTAGGAATATTTATTTTTGCAAGTACATAGCGTCGTAAAGCGATGATGTTTATTGTTGTTGTTGTTGATGCGTGACTCTTTAAAAAAAAAATTGATGAGGTCGGACTTTCACACTGTAAAAAAAAACACCGAGACCTAAGTGTGATGGGCCTATATTATTGTTTCCATCCTAATATTGAATCATTTATTTTTCAGTTATGATTTTTGGCTTTTGTGCTGATGTGTCAGGCTGCGCCACATAAGCGATACCTGAGCAGTCTGGATGCCCTCCTGCATAGACCTCGCGGAGCCATCCCGTCGGCACAAACCAAACCAATCTAAACTATCTCCAACTCTCCCAAAGTTCCTACAGTAGAACAACGACAGATATATGATTTTGGACTTGCCTAACTATCAGAACCCTGACTCAATAGTTATGCAAGACCAACACGACCAACGATCATGGCTGTTGCAAATATGGAAAAAAGTAGTACCTAATAATCATTATTTTATGTAGCATTAGGAAATGTAATTGCAAACTGTTTGCAAAATTAAAAGCCACTGCTAGCAAACTGTTTATTAATTGCATTTCTTTAATTCCGTATACGTACTTATACGAACTTATATAATTATGTGCTGTATCTTCTTAGAAAGTGAAAAATTCCTGACGGAATATCCCAATATCGCTTTTCCTAACTTGGAAATCAAACCGAAGACCTCACGCTCAGCAGTCACGAGGCAATACGTCTGACCCTCACGCCGAGAAGTCTACAATTCGCTCCAATTATTAGTTATTAGCTTTTGCCCGCGGCTTCTCTCGCGTTAATCTAGAATTCGACATTCGATTCGGGTTGTACTCTGCTTTTTACACAAACATACGTCCCATACTGCAACATACACTAGGCTCAACTTATTAATAACTCTAATCCTAAGCCAATAACTTTCAAAATCAATACAAGCGAAACTTCTAAACCGCTGGAAACTTCCATACTAGTACAGTTCCCAACATGTTCACAAGATGACATGAGAGGTTCTAACTTGGCTTGATCACTGTCATAATTCAACCTAAGCCGGGTCGGCTCTAGCTTATATTGGGTTACTTGAGATCCAAGTAGTTGGGTTTAAGTTGTATTGGAATATTCAATATATTTCACGCTCTATTTGGTTTGAACACTCGGGTTTTGTACGCTTAGCTAGAGGGATTTCTGACGAAACTGTTAGACGTCTTAGGCTTAGCTCAAAGGAAGTATTCTCAATAACAAAAAGCTAAACAGCACAAATAATAATTCCTATTCAAACGATAGTGTTAATATTTATTCAGAAAAAAAGAAGACTGTAAAAAGAAGAGTACAGAAGTATTATTAAATTATATTTTTGTTTTATGTTATAATTTAAATTTTCCTGTTTTGTCTTCTCTCCACACTGTGTCTATATTTCTAATCCAACTTTCCTCTCGCAAGTCTGTCTGTCTTATGAAATAAGCAGTACCTTTGTGCTCTTCTATCTTAATGTAATATCCAGTTAAGTATTTTGTGTGTACATAAATCAATAAGATTGTGATTTGAAAACCCCTTACTTCAGTAGTCAATTGTAATATGAACTTTTAATCTAGCGTATCATTTTTCTTTAAAAAGGGCTAAGCATGCGCACTACCTAGCTCTAGTTATGACGTAAGTTACGCCAAAGTTCTGGCCATACTGACGCGTTGTGATGACATGACTGCGTTCATCAACTGTTGTAATGAATAGGAGGTCACACCACACTATTCTTGCCAAAATCCAGCTCCATTATAGTACTTGACACCATCAGTGCGGGTGAATTTCGACCCTAATGCCGCACGGGAGTAGCTTCATATTGGTCAGAGTTTGAAGCTCCTCAAACGAGCCTAATATGAACCTTGAATGATGACGTAACAACATCATTAAAGATAAACAAATATCTTTTCCAAATCAAAAAATTGTTTATAAGTACTGATGCTTTTAGCCTGTGCCATCCCACTGCTGTCTCTCCCCATTACTTCCAATTTTTTCGCGAACTGATCATAAGTGCATATTAAAATAAATATATATAATCAAGCACATACTACCTAACACACAATCGGCCCCGGGTCCTCGCCAACAGATAAAGCAACGCTGTGCCAACATTACTGCGGACGTAATCTGTGGACGTATGCGTCTCGTCGCTTGTTTGTATGTCTGACTGTTTGTTTGTGTGTGTTTGTTTGTTCAGCGAAGTTATGCGCGTTCGCTGCTTGCTTCAATGCCGTTAGTCATAGTATTTCGTTTATTAATGAGTTTGGTATTTAGTTTTGGTGGAATGGGTGTTTGTGTAATCAATATGTATTACCTAATCAGAGCAATTTGCTCTGCATGTATCCTACTCAATGGTCAGTAGAGCCTTGATGGCTCTGAAGCTCTTGAAAAAGTGATATCTATCAGCGGTAACGATGATGAAAGAGTCAAAAATGTGCGAGACTTGCACACGTTACTGAAAGTCGTAGCAATAAGAAACGGTTTGACAGCAAACGCTACTCTACTAGGACCTGAAGAATCTGTCGTTATCTGAATAGAATTAAATTAACGTTATTTTTTGACAATCCACCTAAAAAACATGATAATTATATCGTCTACCTTAATTGAGGAAGAATAATAAAGGGGAAAATTACACGACTTACTAACCCAAAGAACATTGAACTTAAAAGTAATAACTGCCCTCACAAACAAAACACTGACTCGTGTTTTAACTACCAACAATACAGAAGAGTAAACTCAAGTAAAATGAACCGATGAAACATAACGGGGTTCGAATCAAATCGATGGTAGGTCAAATCGTCGGCCGTTGGTTGCTCCAGAATTATTTACGAAGCTACTGCCTATTAGAAATCAGTGCCCCCTAGCCCCCTAGCCCCCTAGGCGAACCGTAACGTATTATTAGCTGTGTAACTATGTAATTATTAGGCATTTACTATTAAGTACTGAATATTTTAGTTAGTGTCAATAGTAAATTATGTCAAATTGGTTGAAATTAGCTCAGTGCATTGCTTGTTGTTTTGTCGCTATCGTTCAAGAATGATTTATGTATTTGAACAGGATTTTTTTTTTTAAACTGAATAGGCTCTACTTATTATCTTGTGGTCGAAACGCTTTTTGACATTCGAAAAGGTATCGTTTCTGAAATAATTGGTATAATGCTCGTTTTAGCTAACACTCACTGTAACCCTAAATATAACTACGTTTTTATTTAGGCATCAATTAAGGTCCCGACTTGTCACTCGCACTAATCGACAAACAAGTATAAGAGTTGTAAAAGGACGATAAATAAAAAAAGATCAAAATCCTTTTATCATTATAAACTCTGCTTTAACTATCAATTTCCAAACGAAATAAAAACAGACCGGTCATAAATACCACAACAAAAAAATAGCCACCTCATTTTGTCTTTGATCCTTCCTTCCCCGTCGCCAACGTCTTAAATTATACCCGACGAAAAGGGAATTTCAACAAAAAGTAATTAAATGTGTCGTGAATCGAACACCTCGGTGCACCTTGTGTTTCTCACGGTACACAAATTATACACAATTATACACAGCTATACACAATTATACAGTACACAACCCGGAAAGTTTCAATGTACACGGAACGGGAGACGAGTTCTGTTTAATTCCGTGTATATTTTATGTGAATGATGGCTCCATTTCCGCTCGTTTTGGAGGTAAATAATAATATTTAGTGTGTTGTGCTGTAGACCGCAATTTGATTATGTTAGACCTACTTTTATGTTTTCATTTCTTATATACTCCCACAATACTATAATTATATTTTAGGAAAGTGCGAGCACCAGATTGTAAACAGTAGTAAACAGTTATGTCTTGTACACTAAAAGGTTTTTCAGTACATTTTTAGTCAATTTTGTATATGAGACTATTCAGTTGCTGTAATTTCATTATTTTTCATAGAACGAGAGCATGCCATAGTTGGTCTTCAGACAGGCTTGTCTGAGGTCTGCACAAGCCTTATAAGTAAAAGATTTCAGTGAGTATTTTGAATACCGTATTTTCTAATCCAATATTGTCAAAAATGAGACCATTAAACCCCATTCTGTCTTAAAACAAATGAAAAGAGCAACTAACTCTCAAGACTGAACCACTTCCATAGTCCTTCAATCAAATAAAAAGCGCATTTAAAACTAGAAAGGGGTCAAGTATGTCAGTCTATAAGAAACTTAAAGTACTCAGCAAAGATAGTACTCTGAGAGAAAGAATCCAATTGCGAACGAAGACTTACAATGGCATTTTCTTCTTTTGATTGGAATTAAATTAAAGTTTGCTGCTAGTGAAGCGTTCTTAAGGCGTCAGATGATTATGTATTGTGTTAAATAAATATAAGTACCATTTACTGGATAACCAAGTATTGAATAATATCAAGCTTTTATCTCCCCAAAGGACAGGCAGAGGTTAAGATTGTAGAGCATACTCACTCTTCGCTAGTCACAATTAAGTCCCATATAATTAGACAAAAAGGAGGCCATTACCGAGAAAAAAAAAATTACCCTGGAAAAATTTACCTGAAAAATTGACCTGGGAATCGAACCTACCCCATAACTCAACAGTAGCACTTGCGACCGCTAGGTGGCCGCATGAGGCAATTCAATCTCCTCATCCGGTTTAGCTACATTAAAAGAAAATCTAAAGGATCCGTCTCATAACTACACAAAAGAATCACAATAACTACTGAAGAGGAAAAATATTATTACAGCAAGTCACCAAGTAGTTGTCCGGTCTAGGGATGTCACCACGTATCCCGGGAACGTTTAGTAACTTGTCGTGCGGATAACGGGACAAATAAAATATCCGACAAAGTAAACCCTCTAACTATTGCGTACGAAGTAATGTTTGAGTTATATTGAAAGGCATTCAGTTGGTACAGTAACCACTGTTAAATTCTGTAATCTTGAGTTTTTATAGGTCTCTTTTAAGTATGTAGATATTTTTTTTGTTTTGTATTAAATTGCTAATATTATTATACCGCGAAAAAAAAGGGACAATGGGCTGGTGCCTGATCAACAAGAGCCTTACGAGTTGATCTTCCACGTTTAGCAACTCTTGCCGAAATCGGTTTGTGCATGGGTGACTGTTCATTACGTTATGAGATCCCTCCGTCTCTCAGCTCCGTTAGTTTCAGCTGTCATTTGAAGTTTTTTGACAGAAGTCAGTAGCCCTAAATCTGACAACATATCTTACCAAATGTCATCGTGTTACTTAACTGAGTTGTAGAGGTTAGACAGGCAGCGCCGTATTCCGCTTCGTCCAGTTAGACTAGAAGCCGAGCCTAACAAAGTTGGGAAATGGCTAGGCAAAAAATTGTGTGTTATTACGTCAAAGAAAGTTAAAAACTCAGTTTATTATTCGTTTTAACTTGGCCCAGATGCTACAAGCAGTCAAAACTTTATATTTTCTTTAACAAAATCTTACTTTATTGATTTTTATGTCCGTGTTTATAGTTGCGACAATGTCAATGCCATAAAGTTGAGACAGTATTGCGGTCTATATAAGTGTGACAGAGAAGGTTCATAGTCTCAAGACTATCTCAAAGACAGTTTCACTGAGGTTATGTGCAGTTGCAGTTTTATACGGAATGCTACAACTATGCCCGTGTGTAACGAGATAGCTGTAGTTTATTTTAAGTGCTAATGGGAAAAGAAATTTTTAGGTGTTTAAGGGCGAATTTGCCAATTAAACTAAACGAAATCTGCACACCTAAACCACGTTTTTAAGTGCTAAGTGGAGATTCATAGATGACTCTTCCCCACAAACGATGAGACGCTTGATATCGCATCCTGCCTGTCCTGTTGTTTGCACATCACAGGAGCTCACGAGTGCAACTGAAAGTGCCAAACTCGTTGCTACATTTTGGGCTGACTCAATTTAAATTGTTATCGACACGCTAAGAAGAAGTGCTTACATTGTTAATATTCCAAAAATATATGGTACTGTGTAATATTAAACGCGGTTTACATTTGCTGATTGCGTTCAATTTAATTGGTGAACAAAAGAACCGCTAAAAATTATCAGGAATTACTAATTTATTGCCTTTAGTTCTACTTCTAACATATTACCCACATTTAGACAATTTATTCCGAAAACAGTATGTGTATAGTAAATACATTTTTATATTACTAAACTTACTTAAAATAAAGAAATCTTTATAATTGATCCGAAACGGCAAAAACAGCGTAAAGCAGGGGCGGGCCGCTAGTTTTTTTATACAATCGAACTATAATAACGATAACGATTCAATAGGAAAACTCAATTACTGCATCAACTACTTGTCCTCGTAGGGACGTAGAAATAACCGCGAACGTTTAGAAACTTGTCGTGCGGATATCGGGACAAATAAAAATATCCGACAATGCCGCGCTGGAACTATTTCGCGTTTTGTTCGCTTTTATGAAGTTGAAGTTTGATTCGCTGAGGTTTAGAAAAATGTCTTGTTGTCTTTTGGTTTAAAATGATGAAACAACGGGTTTGGTTGTTTTGATGTTAGTTAGGTTATAGTTCTACATATTTTTTAGTTCTTGAAAGGAGAATGGGCAGAATTGCCCCAGAGTCTTTTTAAAGGCATCTTTTTAAGAAAAATATTTCTTGTTATGGTGACTTCTCTCGATTCAGAGTCAGAGAGGAGCTATAGAGCTCTAAACTTGAGAAATTAAGTAAAGTTAAATACGGTTATTTCGTCAATTTAGTAACTTTTGATACTGTACGTTTCTAACATTATATTATAAGCCTATAAACGTCATTTTCAAAACATTGACATCTTAAATGTGGTTTTTAAAACAAATCCTTACAGTACCGGTAGATTGGACCTATCGTTAATTCTGCCCCAGCACCCAATAGTGTTGAGATATGTATTAATGGATTCATCTGTTCAAGAAGAATATTTCTTGCTTTGACAACTTTTCTCGATTCAGAGCCTAAGAGGAGCTATAGTTCGATATCTAATCAACTACCTACTTAGGTCAATAAAACCGAACAGATGTTCTCATTGAAAAGCTATTTGAATCGTGTATATCTTATTGCTATTGGTTACCAAGAAAATCTTAACTTCGGTTTCCAATTAGACACACATTTAGGTCAGTAACTCCGTACGGACTGAGAATTGCCAAAAGTCGTGTAAGTAGCAAAGGTTCTCCTTGAAAAGCTTTCTTCAATTATGTATATCTTACTAGCTTTTGCCAGCGGCTTCGCTCGCGTTAATTTAGAATTTGACAAGCAATTCAAGTTGTAAGTACTTGGCTTGTAATAATATAATTTAATCATGATTCGAAAGACACGTGGCGCCATCTATTATCATAAGAACGTTATTGGTGTTTTCCTCGGGAACAGTACTTTTTTTCGAGACGAAAGGTACCCTAGGTCCGTTTCTGTACATCTGACAACGTATGTGCAAAATTTCAGAATGATCGGTTCTGTGGTTTAGGCGTGAAAGGTAACAAACAAACTTACTTTTGCTTTTATAATATTAGTAAGGATAAGGATGACTATTGGACCTTGGGGCAGATGTCTATACTTCTAGGCCCATTTTCCTTTAACTTGTTTAAAATGACAGCTGTCAGGATGTACATAATTAAACCGATAATTTTATTAAGACTATGTTTTTTATAGTTTCATTTAATTGGACCTAATGGCTACAGGCCAGACTGCATAAATATGCATTTGTAATTATTTATTTTGAAATGACCAAACAGCTACTAGTCTCTTTAGTTCGGCATTTAAATCAAGTTAGATTTTATGGACTATAAATGTGGAACTATCTCAGGCGATGCGACTTGCGACGCGACTAGTCTAGGGACACGTGCATGCGACATTTATTTGTTTCCTTCGCTTGAGTAAATGTGACCTGTGGCATGCTCAAAGTAACTTCTTTCATTTGATTTCCCCGCAATCGTTATTACAACACGCGTAAGAAAGTGTATTTGCATATAACACATTGACAGTGTAATGTTATACTATATCATTTACATGTACAATAATCAACGTAAACCAATCAACCAACCGACAATCAATTTGTTGTGTAATCAAAAAATATTTATTTAAAACACTATCAATGATAAAAATATTACCCACAGTCGGAAACATTGTGAAACTAATGAAATTAAATTTAAACAACACCAGAAAAACATTTATTCACAAAATATCCGAACAGTTAAAACATTTCACAGAACTTATGATGTAAATCCGACGCGGAGACGTATGAAGTGACTATATCCGCTAACTGTCAGATTTCGTGTTAAATACGATTTCATCCTCAGAGAAAATGATGCTCATTAATTTTACAAGTTGACGTTTATAAAATAAATAAAAAAGTTGTTCTGGAAATATCGTATTAATTTTAATTTAATCGTGGACATGTTTTAGAGATTTCTTGCTGGTAACTTTTGATCATCATCTGCCTAGCCTTTTCCTAACTATGTTGGGGTCGGCTTCCAGTCTAACCGGATGCAGCTGAATACCAGTATTTTACATGGAGCGACTGCCTATCTGACCTCCACAACCCAGTTAGTACTGGGTAATACGATATCTCTTGGTAAGACTGGTGTCAGAGTTTTTTGGGCCACTGACTACCTAACGACTGTCAAAGATCTACAAATGACAGCCGGGACCAACGGCTTAGCGTGCTTTCCGAGGCACGGAGGAAACTCGGTATGTAATAGGCGGTCACCCATCCACAGACCAACCTAGGCAAGCACGGCTTAACCTAAAGATTGACCCGAGTGGCTGTTATTATTTAGCCACGAGCTCCTCACCCGCTCCTCTGGTAACTTTTGATATGGAAATTAAAGTATTCATTTTAACTTTATACGAATACGAATTTTAACGAAGTCAATAAACGAAGAAATATGATGATCAGCAGTGGAGGTTATTCGGTTGATACGATTATGATTTTCAGGAAATAATTATATTTATGTTCTTTTCTTTTTTCTTATGTCCAGTCTTATTCTGCCTATTTTTCAAAACATACATATTCCGCTAACATAAAAAGCACAGCTAGGCTAAAACTCGCTTATTCCCGCCACAAAAAGATTTAAACCAGAATCGTCGACACATCTTTGCATTTTTCCCAGCATTCTCCGTATCGGTGTGGCGCAAAATCTCCGGGAATGTTGGCAATGCGTCGCCGCACTGCGTCTGCCGTATCCGCGTATCCGCTGCGTGCAGTTAGTGCGGATACTCTCGGATATTTATGAACGGACAACGCGACCACTGGGCCGTGGGTGATTTAAATTGTCCTTGTTGCGTTTCGCGGTCGCGGTACATAGGAAATTAACCGGGAATGTTGAAATATTATCGGTTCGTTATAAGAGAGGGTTAATGTGTTTTTAATATACTGTCCAATAATGGACACTTTCACAAACATTTATAGGACGATTGGCGTAGTAGTTCTCGAATTGTTACGGGCTTGATTCTCTCAGTGTTTGAATGACTTCCGGTCCTAAATCCAAGTCTAAGTTTCTTAGTTAATCGGCTCCGAAAATCTTAGCAATGTTTTTTTTTTGAAGAAACACCAGTCTTCATGTATGAGCCTAGATACGACACATCATGTGCCTGCCAGTTTTTATCCAAGCCTGCCAATCTGACCTCCACAACCCAGTTTGTTCTGGGTAATCCGATACCCCTGGTTTAGATACGACACAAACACAATCTATACATATAATAAGACAGTAAAAAAACTGTGTCTGTACATTGAATATATTTAAAAAAAAAAATTGAGGGGTGTTTAGAAACAGTAATAGAGCACGAATCCAAAAAAAAAAATCTGTCTGTTTGTCTGTTTGTTTGTACACGCTAATCTTCGGAACTGCTAGACGGATTTGAAAGATTTTTTTTTTGTTGGTATTAAGTCTGGGCAACATATAGGCTATAATTTATCTTGGAAACTTGAACACCTGATGCAGAACCGCAATAGAATAGCTAAACTATAAGAGATACAAAAATGGTACCATAGCAAAAATTGTTCCACGTGATGAGCATTTTCTGCTGAGAGAATAAATTTGAAGATCTGGAACACCTGTTGTGGAACTCCAAGAGTCCAGCTACACCATAACACATATAGGAATGACGTCTTAGCAAACATTGTTCATTCTGATGAGCACTCTCTGTTGATTTATAAAATTCGAAGATCTGGAACACCTGTTGTGGAACTCCAAGAGCCCAGCTACACCATAACATATATAGGAATGAAGTCTTAGCAAAAATTGTTCAATCTGATGACCACTCTCTGTTGATTTATAAAAATCGAAGATCTGGAACACCTGTTGTGGAACTCCAAGAGCCCAGCTACACCATAACACATATAGGAATGACATCTTAGCAAAAATTGTTAAATCTGATGAGCACTCTCTGTTGATTTATAAAAATCGAAGATCTGGAACACCTGTTGTGGAACTCCAAGAGCCCAGTTACACCATAACACATATAGGAATGACGTCTTAGCAAACATTGTTCAATCTGATGACCATTCTCTGTTGACTTATAAAATCGAAGACCTGGAACACCTGTTGTGGAACTCCAAGAGCCCAACTAAACCATAACACATATAGGAATGACGTCTTAGCAAAAATTATTCAATCTGATTAGCACTCTTTGTTGACTTATAAAAATCGAAGATCTGGAACACCTGTTGTGGAACTCCAAGAGCCCAGCTACACCATAACACATATAGGAATGACGTCTTAGCAAACATTGTTCAATCTGATGAGCACTCTCTGTTGATTTATAAAAATCGAAGTTCTGGAACACCTATTGTGGAACTCCAAGAGCCCAGCTACACCATAACACATATAGGAATGAAGTCTTAGCAAAAATTTTTCAATCTGATTAGCACTCTTTGTTGACTTATAAAAATCGAAGATCTGAAACACCTGTTGTGGAACTCCAAGAGCCCAGCTACACCATAACACATATAGGAATGACGTCTTAGCAAAAGTTGTTCGGTCTGATGGGCATTTCCTGTTGACTTATAAAAATCGAAGATCAGAAACATCTGATGTGGAAATCAAAGCTATCGCTAATTCCACTGTATAATTATAAAATTACATAAGCTGGGAGTATCTCCACGCGGTGAAGGCGGTAACAATTTAGGACTGATATTCGATGACGACGGTATTTCATTGAAAATTTGACTCTACTGGAAAAAACTCCTATTTATTTTTTTATTTTATCGAATAAATATGCCTTCGGGCTTATGTTATTTGAGTGTTTTAGACTTTTTCCACTTATCTTCGTGACACGGTAGCCTACCCGGTAACGCAGGGGAGCAGTCACTTAGATTTTAATTGATCAGGTATCTTCACAATAAAACTATAACCATGCCTAGAAAGAGGTCAAATCTTTCCCAATGTTCCAAAGGAGCTAAAAGATTGAGGATCATAAGATCCCAAGTATCTACCGAAGAACGTCAGGAGAGACTTGATGCTGTTCGAGAACATCAGGCTGCAACTCGATTCGTGGAAACCTCTTCCTCTCTTCTCTTCTCTTCCTCTTGGATAACGAAGCACGCCTGCGTTCTCAGCGTATTTACGCATCTACATCCAGGTCTCTAGAGAACTGTGAAGAATATGATGCGCGACTGACCGCTGATCGTGAACGTCATGCATTGTCTCGCGAATCGGAGACGTTCACGGATAGAGAATTACGCTTGAGTTCCAAGCGTATCTACGCATCGACTTCTGACTTACAAAAATGAAAGATATGGAACGTCTCGAATCGTCTCGCGCATCCCGTTGTTTTCCCGTCCCCGGGCTCTTAGAATTCGACATCAGACATTTCAGATCTTCGATTTTGACGACCCCGTTGTCGCTGGCATAAGCAACAGGATCCGCGTACGAAGTCGCGGGCAGAAGCTAGTTAATAAATATTTCTACTCTAACTACAACGAGCTGTAGTCGCCCAGTAGTAATGCCCCCGACTTACGTATCATAAGTCGTGGGTTCGACCCGATTTACTTTGAATCATTAATTTCATCACCACTGCTGTCAAAACGGTGAAGGAAAACATAATAAGAAAGTCAGTTAAGGCCTACTCTCACAGAAAAGCATGTGTGAAGATTAAAGGCTGATTCTGCGATGGACACACACGAGGGTGTAAGTAAAATTTTTTTTCATTATTTCCTTTTATTTCTTAATTTAGACCTTCTTACTAAGCTACCATTTTTTTTTTATTGGCACTATAATAAAAGTTTTATCGACAAAAAGATAATTGCGGTCGGAAAATTCTTGGAAAATGGAGAAAAACTAATTGAGAGCGCCAATTAAATACTACTTTTTACGTGGTAAAACAAATAAACAAACGGAAGATAAACTGAAAAAGTATTATGGGGAATCTGCTCCGTCTTATGGAATGGTACATAAGTGGTTCAATGAGTACCGTCGTACCACGACAAATAACGCAGAGCGCCCAGAAAGGCCGATTGTGGACACCACCGAATATGAAAAGCTTTTTATTGTATGCGACTGTCCCTTTAAACTTATTTTGACACCGGTCCTTTCGAACGTAGACATTTTTTTCTTACGGCTGAACGGCCCGTGGTCCGTTCGATGTGGGCCGTTCAGACTAACTACCCAAGATATCATCAACAAATTCCATGATGTTGTTTTGGCAGACCGTTAAGTGAAGAGACACGAGATAGCTGATGCAATGCACATCTCGACTGAACGTGTTTTTCATATTTTGCACGGTATTCTGGGCATGAAAAAGCTTTCTGCAAGATGGGTGCCGCGGTTACTCACAGTCGATCAAAAATACGAACTATTGCCACACCCCCGTATTTACCAGATTTGGCCCCCAGTGACTTTTTCCTATTCCCAAACTTGAAGAAATGGCTTGGCGGACGAAGATTTTAATTAAATGCGGAAGTGATGGCTAAAAAATACGCCTGTTTTTCAGGGTTTGACAAAAACTTTATTTTGATGGATTGAAGAAGCTCGAATATTGTTGGTCGAAGTCTATAGAGCTAAAAGGAGATTATGTAATAAAATAAAACAAAAATTCATGACATTTTTTTTCTTCTTGCCATTGCCACGAATTTATCAAACCGCCCTCGTATTCCCTGTCCGAAATCAGCACACAGCTCACAAATGGCGAGTGCAAACAAACACAATATGTTGTGACGTCATCGCGTCATCACACACGAGGCGAGTCAACAGCGGGTGGATACTGATTGTTTTACATTAACACACTGTTTATCGAGAGCGTTCTTGCTTACCGGGTTTTTTGTAGTGTCGGTTGGTAAGCAAGGTGACGGGGGAATGTTGTGTGAAGAACTACCATTGTTTGTAGACACTTTCTGAGCGTATTTTGCCTTGTCATGCTTTAACTACTTACATTTACTATATACACACACACACATCATCATCATTTGCTTTTTTTTTGCTATTTTGAAGTTTCCTAAATTGGGTCTCATTAACCCAATTACTCATTTGAGCGGACTCTTTTTTCATTAGTTTTCGTATTATGGCAGAGAAAATCGCAAGTTTATTTTTTGTTTGACCTCGTATTAATTGTCTGCTGGCACTAATAAATTCACGAGCATTCGAAGTGAAAATTCAAATTGTGCAATTCAATACTCTAGAAATTCAAAATTGATAAGATTTTCCTCACATCAATTTACAAGTTACTGTTACAGTCCTCCAAAAATGCGGACACTTCATTGCTACCACTATGTTACCATAAATATGTCATACAAGTGTCACCACAGCATCAATTTAAACACATAGCGACTATACAGACATTGTGACGTCACTATACATGTTGAACACACAACGCAATGAACTCACAAGTGGAGTCAACGTGGAGGGAAGCTGATTGTTTTAGATTATCATGTGCTTCACGCTCGTTTTGAGGGGTAAGCAGGGCTTCAAGTGGTGGCTTTGAGTGTGTTGCGGTTTTGTGTACAAATTCACTGTTGGCTGGATTTTGGTGAGTTTTATTTTTAGATGAAAAGCAGAACAATTCTTCGGTTTTTCTGCTTGTGCTAAGAGAGAAATAGAGGTGATCGTGTCAAGAAGGTAAAACATCCATGATTTATACGATGGAAAAGCAAGCCTACGGACTTAATTATTATTAGCTTTGATGAGTTATTTTATTGCATTTAAGTGCGGAACTACAAGTAAAACCGAACTAAGTTTCAACCGTTAAGTCAATGTTTTATACCCCGTTTTACAAACTTCCTATTTCTCAGAAATAATAACATTTCCCTCAACTTTCAAGACGCTACAACTCACCCAGCAGGCCACCTCTCTGCAACACATCTTCTTTCCTTTAACCTACAGGCTCCCAGCATGCCTAAGTGGTACAGACACAGAGACATATTCGTGTAAAGATACAGTATATCAACTAGGAACATTTGTTTCAAGCTGATATAGTATCGGAATCGGCGCACATACATCCATGCAGAGCGTTGACACGAATTCTAAGCGTGGTTCAGGTAACAGGTTACTCGCGTGTAAATCAGGGCTGTCACAACGACACAAGTAACATAGTCGATTCTAAAAAACTGACTAATTATTCAGTGGTTCGATGCTTGCGTTTTTCTACTCAACACCAGCTATATCGGTCAAATTCACACAGTGAGTTCTCATGTGTTTCCACAATTAATTGCCAATATCCTGGTGGCCACGTTCTATCTTGTTAGAAATCTAACCTTTGACCTGACAGTTTACCAGTGACGTTTAATAGGTTTAGTTGACTACCCTAACAACAGAGTTTGATTTCACAAAAAGCGCCTAGTTGTTTTACTGGCCATCTTTATACAGTGGTACAGACAAACACTATCCTTAAGATAGACTGTACTGAGTCACTGGCGGCGAGTCACTGGCGGCAAGTGACTGGAGAGCTGTTGAGTGGCGCCTCACTGGTCGATGAGTGGTGTGGCCATGAGAACTGATAGTTTGTGTGGTTATTATTGTTTTGTGCAAACGTTTTGGGAGACTGAGGAGTAGCAGAGGACAATTTTTGATACTTACAAATTTTATTGTTGATTAAAGTGATAGACTATATTGAACGATTAGGATACTGGATAGGATAGGATTAGGGTATAGGATTACGTTAAGCTGTGCTTGCCTAGGTAGGTCCGTGGGAGGCTGGCCATCCATTACATAGCAGCCTTTTTACTTTATTTGATTAAACGTTTATAGCTCTACTCTGTAATATTAGGCCTTGTAAGTAGACCAACACTCCAAAGTCTCTCAAGGAGTTTACATTCGCTCTTGGAGCGCTGGCCATCACTACATTCCAGTGCTTGCCGAGTGCACTTCTATCATCTGACAATCTCGTCTAGTCTTTTTGTATGGATTTTAAACTCACTGTCTTAGAAAGTCATTTTATTAGATCTTTTTCAAATAAAAATCGTATGGTTGGATGATACTATTTCGAACCGCTCCAATTAATAAATACCTTTAGTGTTGACAGTTTTTATAACAAAACACTCTGTAAATCTAAAACATCTTTTATTATTTTAAGTACTTTTACCACAGTAAGAATCTGTCTTAATAACTCTTAAAGATTTTCTAATCCTCTCATAAAACCTCTCATCTCACACCACCATGAGTCACAGCCTCCATGGAACGCCATAAATTATGAATAAACATTATTATTATGGGAGCCATGATCACGACCGCCATTATCACCCGACTCGTCTCGACGTGTGTATTCACCCTTAGATGTCATGCTTACTCATGCTGCCGAAGGAAATTGTTATTATGTTGACTTACTAACGCAGCAAAATCAGAATTTAAGGTGTTTTTGGTAATTAAATAGACAACATTTTCATTAAAACACACGTCAACAAATTGTTTTGGTTTCTCAAAAGCGGTGTCAAATCTACAGTCCTTTCACGTTTAAATTACCTGGATTTTAATTCACTGTCAAAATCACAGTGCTTGCATACTTGCGTTACAATAGGGATGTTGGATGGTTGCAGCTGTCAAAGGTAAAATATTCGTAGAACGTCTATACTACAAATGATCAACTACGAATGACTGGGTCATCATATTTCGGTCAATAATTTAATAATAACTCTGTCCTAAGAATTAAGAAAAAATTGTCTTTAAAAAAATCATTCCCAGAAGTTTTTCTGAGCTCTTGACTTTCCTTTTATACATATAAGTGAGTACGTATACCTAATACCTAATGAACATTATATAATGCTTACATAGGCACATGTGTTTAAAAATCGTTAACTAATTTAAAACTTAAAACAACAGACAGAACAGTCCCACCATAATTCAAACTAACGCAAGACATTTAATTTTCATTTGTGAACGAATACAAAATGAATCGTTGCGTAGCGTTAATTTATGCAGGCCGGAGTTGCCGGGTCCCGGTCACCAGGAAACGTATCCACCAGGGGAAATTAAACCGTAAATATTAGAAAAATAATTATCAAGCTCTAGTACTTGCCACTTGGGTAGTTAAGTGGTGTGGGATTTGATTTGTGGTGCTTACATAGTTGGTGATACAAGGGGCGTGTTATGATTTCTTTTTCGAAGTAGACCATCGATGGGTATGATGGAATGTGTGATTTTCGGAGTGTTGATGAGTGACTGCCTTGTTGGTCTAGTGGTCGCAACCGCGACTGCTAAGCATGAGGTACTGGGTTCGATACCCAGGTCGGTTAAAGTGTTATTGGGTTTTTCCATCAGGAATTTCTCAGTAGAAGCCACGGAGTCTGGATTTGTATCCGGTAGATGGCAATAGGCTCGCCCCCTATTACATGGGGCTTAAATATAACTGGCGAAATGTGGGTGTACTATTAGGTACACCTCTGCCTAACCCTTCGGGGATTACTGGCGTGATGTTATGTTGATCTGATGTAGGCACTTGGTATTATTGTTGATTTTCTTCAAGAAGGTCCATTGATTATCTTCAATAGAATACTGACTGTGCCATTTTTCAAAGGGAAGCCAGTTGGAATCGATTTATATGGAACCTTCGCCACTGGTACGGATAGTTGCAGGTGGCGTTCTATTGTTTCTGTCAACCCCATGGGAAAATGGCGTATGTAAACAACACCGAGTGATTTGGGATAGGTCTTGATTTTTATGTAGATGTTGACAAGAATCGTGCAATAATAGATGCTCGTATATACGTAAGATTGAGAGACCAACTCATACACTAATCTGCATGGTCCTCATATGACTTGCTTGGCCAATGTCTGGACTTTAAAAGAGACAGTGACCTCTGAGTTTGTTTCGGCTGTTTCTTCTCAGAGTAGTCAGGTACGAAACACCGGCCCCATCTAGTTTTAAAACATAACATGATGTGGCGTTCAAAAGGGTTTTAAAATACCAATTTACAGAAATAAGTACGATTTATGATTTTCGAATAAAAAAACAATTTACAAATAATAAGATTTAAGCAAGAACAAAATGGTTTAGGCATTTCTAGGACCTAATTTAGATACTTAAATCATAAATGTCAAAACTCCCTTCGGGCACTTTCGTAATCAGTTTTTGTTGCCTTTGTCAGTAAGTTTCGCGACTTCTTTTATGTTGAAAATAATAAAGATATTATATTTTTTGCTCTTTAAACAACAGTTAATTACAAGAGTGTTGTTAATGCCGATCATAAGATAAAACATAACAAGTTTTTTACAAAAGGGAAGGGAAGCGATTATTTTCATGGCTTTTCTTTAAATAACCATAACAATACGCAGTTTAATGGCGTTTTAACTGCCGCGGTTATAACAAACGTTTATGGTAGGGTTTACACCTTTTCTTATTACTACCGTAGAACAAAAAGTTTACTGCCGTAGTAATATATTGCTTTCCTGATATTGAAGTAAAAGAAAATTATGACAAGCTTTAGTTTTGTTGACACTTAAGACATACTCAAATCTCTTTCCTATCTGCAACTACAGTACTTCAAATAAAAATATGACAAAGTATTTATAAAAATTATGAACTTGTTTTTACTTGACGGTGGCAAAGTATAAAAAAGAGTCTTAGATTGCTGTATAAACTTTGATTAAAACCTTTTCTCGCCAAACATTGAAATGAAAACGGCCAAACAATAAACAAGCAAAAATAAACACCAATATTTTACATAACAATTATTTTAATTACCCTTTCGAACATAACAATTTATATAACAAATGGAACACAAATATGGAATCAGTGTAAATAACATGAAATTAAACGTATTCATTTATGAAAGCGCTCGATTTACGAGTGGTTGGCGTAGGTTGGTAGGCGTTGAGACTGTAATAGGCAATTACAATACAATATGGCGGGTGAAGAACCATGTATCGTGGAATGTTGAGATATAATCATCATCATCATCATCATCATCAGCCCATAGAAGTCCACTGCTGGACATAGGCCTCCTCAATCGCACGCCACTCAACTCGATTCTCAGCAACTCTCATCCAGTTGCTACCAGCCACCCTGCGAAGATCGTCACTCCACCGAGCCTGAGGGCGTCCCACCTTACGTTTGCCGATTCGCGGTCTCCACTCAAGAACACGTTTACCCCAACGGTCATCGGTTCTACGGCTAATATGACCGGCCCATTGCCACTTCAGCTTGCTGATTCTGTGAGCTATGTTGAGATATAATGCTTGTGCAGTATTGGGATGACACAGTTAGAAGGTTTGTAATCGACAGAGGGTCATCTGATAATCTGCACTGCCATGTGTTAACACAACATAAGCATTGTCAGTCTAAATGATTTTAGCCCAGTGCTGGGTTACAAACCTCACCTTTCTGGGAGAGAATGGAGCTCTCTAGCCCAGTGTGGTTTCGTGATTAACACATTTTTTCTATTTTCAGGGTATCGTATCTCTGTCGGTAAAAACGGAACACTATAGGATCACTTTGTTGTCCGTCTGTCTAGACTCTTTTTCTCAGAGCGCGTTAAGGTATCAAACTGAAATTAATATCAAATTCTGAGATCTGCAAGACAACGCGATCAAAAGATATATTATGATGATTTTGCAATTTCACAAGGAAATCATCAACGGTCAACGGGAAGTACCCTATAGGTTACTATAGGGTACTTCCCGTTGACCTAGAATGTTCAAATTTGGCAAGAAGCAATGTCTTACAGCACATGTAAAGGAAAAAATCTGAAAACCGTAAATATGTTGTTTAATAACAAAATACCTACAAGTTAATACGGAACCCTCGGTGCGCGAGTCCAACTCAAACTTGGCCGGTTTATTTTGATGATGATATTTTTCACCATTTTGAACGCAGTGGTGGAGAAATAATTTAAACAAAGTAAAGTGTCTGTTGGGGTTTGAACTTTGAAGCCACGACTCTCACAATATTGTAGGCACTGGTAAGTTTCCTCTGGGTCAACTGATGTGATAGACACTGACAAAATCTCTTGACAGCTACTTTTTTGTAATGGGAAATTCACAGTCTCCTTGGGTGGGGGTTTCTTGAAATCCTTCCTGCTACTTAAATTAAGTACCTTTTGTTCTTCAGGTTCATTCAAGTATTTATGTTTACTGATTTTACGCAATTGAAGCAGTAAAACTGCCATGTGTAACCAGTGAAATTTTGCAGTCGCATTTCACCTACGACTGGAAGCCGACCCCAACCGAGTTATGAAAAAGGCTAGGCAGATGATGATTTCACAAAAACAGGTTTCTAACCCGTTTAAGCCATTGTTTGTACAAATCTGCAATATACACATATTACTTTTAACCACCGCAACACGCAACATACCGCGGCAATAAGGCGCATCGATTGACTGCGGCGCTAGCGATGCAGCCCATACGGCCCGCTATCTGCACCAATATTGTATTGTTACGGCCTATTAATGTCCGCCATGTGACTCGATGGTAGTTGATACGCTTGTTTTGATAACACAAGAGTTGTGTGCGAATTTGAGTGGTTTTCAGAGAAGTGGGAAATTAGGGGTTTGGAATAGTTTTATTTGGGAAACAAACAGATACAATAACAAACTAAGTATACAGTAATTTCACTAATTACAACAAGATTTCAGACTTTATTCATTAGCGTCACGAAAATGAAAATTAAATTTGAAAACCGTACCTACTCAGAAACATGCATTATCTCACATCATCATCATCATATCAGCCGACATATATAGACTTCCCCAAGTGACTTTCAGCGGTATTCCACGAACTTCGCCGGTCATCGGTCGACCTTGTGGAAGACCCCACGCTGCACCCTCCGTTACATATTTATGTACACTCTACAATCTTCGGCCCCATCGATTAATTGTTGTGCGAGCAATATGTCCTGTCCACTGTCATTTGAGTTTCCAAATTTTTCGGGCTTTGTTGATAATCTTGGTACATACTTGAAAGGAAACTCCAACTATATACTTAAAATCAAAACCACATAACATACAATAGTACTACGACTGTCTATGACACCCGCCCTGCAGTTACTTACGAGATGCAGCATGCGGCATGCCGGTAACAGTCAATCATAAATCACACAATAATGAAGCTGACTCAATAAGCCAATGATGAAGCAACTAACATTACGGTGCACACATGACGCGGTCAGGGTTGCCAGTTTTGGAAAAAGTTTAAATATATGTCAGTCAATGTCAGTACATATTTGTGTAAAAGAAATAAAATTCTAAAAGGAAAGGAGGAAGTCTAAAAGTGACACCGGTGACGGAATATTTGTGTGGTAATCGGTTATCATGGTATGGACATAATTGTGATACGAACAATTTAAAATTTCGATAAGAGCAGAAGGAAGCCAAAGAAAAGATGGGGGACCGTGTTAGAGATAATATGGCTAAAAAGAGGTGACTACAGATTTGACGACTAACAAAGAGTTATGGTTGTAGAAGACATATTGCATCTGCTCCTAATAAATTAGTATAAGGGAAGGAAAATGGTGAACATGATGTAGAATCTGAAATAGATCAATTTAGATAACATACGTTTATTAAATACAAAATGACTAAAGAGAATGACAATTTATTTGCAGTGAAAATGTAAATAAATGCAGCACTACCCGACCACTCTCTGTTAGGAATAAAATTTTATTCTCGAAACCATTATTTAGAGTTGTGTAGGCAGGGCGCTGGAACGTGTTTTATAATTGTTGCAGTATGAAAACATCGATATACTTTTTTTTTGTTTGGTATCGTAAAGTAAAAAAAAAAACATCTACTATCCCGCGATTTTAAAAAAACCGAGTCTACTGTTTGCTTAAAATAGGGTGTAGTCTCAATAGTTCACATTTGTTTCTAAGGTGATTTTCTTAGCTGGCTGATTTTCAATCACGTTCAAAGGGTTTGTGCATTTTCAATGCCTTAATAAAGAAGCAAGTTTTTCCCAAATTCAGGGTGAATGAGTTTATTTTGAGGAAAATGGGCATTCATCAGTTCATCACCACACTAGCTTAAAGCGTCTGAGTAATTGTGCTTCAAGTAATACATCAAAGTCCGTACAGTGCTTTTAAAAGCCCCTATGTACTATTATATCCCATCATGTTCAAATAATTTAGCTTGTATATTAATTTATCGTTTCTAATAACCCTAACCTCGGCCAGCACTTGATTATCGAGTGACAATTAGCAGCAGGCGCCGTCAGATGGCGCGCGCGTTATTGCCGTGACATTGGCTCGTGTGATCCATATTGCCCCTATCTACTCAATGTGTTCGGTGCTGTTGGTAATTGTGATTAGTGAGGTGCTGCTGTGATTGTGAGTTATGGGTGTTTAATATTTGTTAGAATTATTGTAATCACACTCAAACCGGTATGGACAAATTGCCCGGACACTGGGTCCTGATAGGTAAAGTTCTGAAGTATGTGTCAGTGTCCGATGTCCGCAGCCAGTCTACAATCTGGCCGTACCGGTCGTCATGTCTTAGATATTTCTACTTTGTAAATTAGTGCTAGTTTTAATATACTTAGGATAAGCTTCATATCCATTTACGTGTTAAATAACAAATAAGTTTAATTAATTTCTGCTGTGTAGGTTTCCTGTTGAATTCTGTGGGAACACCGGCAAGTCTCTCAAGAAAAACAGCTTCTCATACTTTCATCCACCAGCATTTATTAAAAAAACGAACGCAATACTAATATAAACAAATAAAATATTTCTCCCCTTACCAGCCAATACAAGCTAAATTCTTGAATTTTAAAAACCGGAATCCCACAGCCACAGAGATGCGAAGAAAACTTTTAAAAAATTCAAGCTGGACACTTTGGAGCGTTACAAAACATTTTTCTCGAAGAAAAGGCGGCGGTATCCGCGCACCGCACTATCCGCGGATTATCCGCAAAATATTTTCAATATCCGCAACTTATGTAGATACGTATCCGCCTCGGAGCGAGCAAACTTCGCCAATATACGGCGGAATCTGACAATACTTTTACGTGCGTTTTACATTTTAAAGCGTTTTCCATTTGTTTTACAGATTATGGAGATGTTGTATCAGTTTCATTGGCAGGTTTTTATTATTAAAGTAATAAGAGAACTGTTATTTTGTCGCTGGTAATTTTATGATTAAATAATGTATATAAAATACAGAAATCGCCAGTTCACACGCGGTAAGCAAACGTGCAAATTTACTTTTGTTCCTTCCAGAGGCCTTTCGATTTTTGCAACGGCCTCCCCCCAATTCTTTCACTACTCTCCATGTTGTGCTTCTTCTTGGCAATTCAAGAAGCCATCTTTCAGACTCATTTGAAAATATTCTGAAATAAAAACGATACAATGAAAATATGAATGTTCCTTTTCGAATTCAAATCAGCTTAGAAAATAAACGGAAGTAATTTATTGTTCAGTACAAGGTAACAACCACAGAACCGAGGTTAGGAGAACAGACAGACAATTTAACAAGCGTCGGCCCTCGGGTTTGTCTACAAACAAAGTGAATGTATTGCCGAACCTTCTCCGTACAAATGAATTACTATGAATAGTTTTACATTTTACATTTTCACAACTTCCCTACTTCTATAGATTCTATCTTGGACGTTAAAAGGTGAAATGTACTTAAACTAGTAGTGATTAGACTTAATTTAGTTTGTGATTGATATGATAAAGTGGTACTCCTTATTTATGCTTTTAAAATAAGAGAAAAATCGACAAAACGGAAAACGCTTACTTTTCTCAATAAAACCATAATGGACCACCATAAGGTAACTCATATTGAGCTTTTAACTTGAACATAAAATGGGCAGTCAAACCCACTTAGCATTACTCCACAAACTCGCGTGCTAACTAGGAAAGAGCTCTAGCAGGGCGGTGTACGCGGTGTCGGCGGTGTCGGAGTGTCAGCGCTGTCGGGGTGTCGGCTCTCACCGCAACTGATTGCAGCCGATACAACTTGTGTTAACATTGTAGGAACGAGTGATCGCTTGCGGCGGTCGGGGCGTGGTTGAATGGAATTTAACAGTTTTGTGATGGTGAAAATTTAAATTATATTTGTGATAAATTAAATGAGAAACATAATCCATGGACTGTCGACAAAAAAGTGGAAGAAAAAATTAGGACATATCTGAATATGATAATTAATCAACCAATCACTAATATCACAATAGGCTAAAAAGTCACATTTTAGCTTGTTCAAAATATGATAGGGAGGTAAATGTGTATGATGTATGACTCGTCTTACTGACAAACCTCTGAAATAAAGTTAAAATTACAGACTGTCAGCCAGCCCAGAAACCGAGCATCTTTGTTGGTCTAGCGTTGCAAGACAAAGGTTGTGACGTGAAGACAGTGTTCCGGACAGGCCAGATTGAGTGCACGAGCTCTTTGGGCCGACTTGTTAGTAAACAGTGTATTATTATCTATTAATAAGTAAGCCCTAAGCCGCGAGTCTCTGTCGGTCTGGTATCACTGTAACGTTGCAAGACAAACAATGTGTGTGAAGTCAATGTACCGGACAGCCTTGATTGAGTGCGCGAGCTCTTTGGACCGACTTGTTAGCGGGAAAGAGAGCTGTTGCAGTTAACATTATGGGTAACAAGTTTTTGTTTAGCAATCGGTGCGTTTTAATCATTTTAAACATTTAACAGTATTTAGTCGCTCCATGTAAAACGCTCGGCAGATGATGCTCATGATTTAACGTATCTTATATTGCTAAATGAGCACCCACAATATAAATATCGACCGCGCAGAGATGAACAATATTTGCGGGGTTCAAAACACGTCGAGCAAAACCAAATTACCTAGCTCTAGTCTTTCGATCAATGAACCAAAACTGAATGTTTTCATTGATCCATCGGTGATAGGACACGATCTTTACCAGAGAGAGAGAAACAAATAGATATCAATTGCAAAGCATTGCATGTTCATACCTTTAACAGAATTAACATTATTAGCTTATTGGTTTTAGCCTAAAAGCACCAAAATACAACCTATTTTTTTTTTATTTCCTATCGTCGCTGTCGCTAATAGAATGCCACTTTAATTAAACTCTGAGATCTCATTGAAAGAAGACCGGTTTAGCTTAGATAGATAGCTCGGGTAGGTTTTAGTATAATAGATAGCACATAACGACTGACGTCTATCGTGTACCTAAGTGTGTGGCCCTCGTGGATGTCGGAAGTCAGTCACGTATAAAATACTGATAATAACATGACTATTATTAACTATCACTCAGTCTAGTTCATTACACAACAGTAAATCTAGTAATATCGGGCATAATAATGGAAGTTCAGTCGGTTTTGATAGCGGTTGGCGGGAACGGTACATTATTGAGTCGTTAAATAGTTATATCGCAGCAATATACCGGCAGGATTATGTATACAGGACGATTATTTATTTAATGATTATATATTCATATAAAATTGACAGTAAAATTAGTTTCGAAACTGCAGTTTGCCACAAACGATGGTTTGACGTAATGGCAGAGTGGCTGACCCATTGCTATTTTGGCGAGTTGGATATTTTTTCAACACTTTACTAAAAACGGCAACATGCGGCAGTGAAGCCATGTATGTGTTTAAAAAGTCCATCACAGCAATTTGACGGATTTGCCCCTGCAATTTGCGTTTGCGGACTTATTCGGAATTCTTCCTTTAAAAACTATCTTACTGCACTACAAAAATATTCAACCTACAACCAATTTAAAGTCCAAGTCTACATATAAGACACCCTCTCCCTTCCAAGTGCTTCAAGATCATTCAAGAGGTTCGAAAGACTTTTACGATCAAAATGCCGGACACAACTTTAGTGAGCACTAAACTTGCATCATCGGGACAGTGGCCATCGCTTTCTATAGTCAATAAACCCACATAACGGGTCTATAACCCATCGGATGGGACACAAGCGGTTTTATTGAGATTCCGCCAAAATTTATTAGGAGAATACATTTAATTTTCATGATTTTATTTGGGTTTCGAAGTTGGCTCATCTGCATTTTATTGTGCACAAGTTGATAAATTTGTTCTCTAATACTGCTTTAAGCTTTCACGGTTTAAATCCTTACTAATATTATAAATGCGAAAGTAAGTATGTTTGTTTGTTTGTTACCTTTTCACGCCTAAACCACTGAACCTCACTGATCATCCTGAAATTTAGCACATACATTTTCAGATGTACAGAAACGGACACAGGGTATCTTTCATCCCGCTAAAAAGTACTGTTCCCGAGGAAAACAAAAATAACGTTCTTATGATAATAGATGGCGCCAAGTGTCTTTCGTATCATAATTGAATTATATTGTTACAAGCAGAGTACAACCCGAATTGATTGTAAAATTCTAAACTAAAGCGAGCAAAACCGCGGACACAAGCTAGTAATCAATAAGTCGCCCATAATCCCGTAAGTGACAATATAAGTTTTTGTTCTCTAATGTTTTTGCATTCTATGAGTTGGGGCTCATTGCTAAATATTAACAGCCACAATGGGGTCTTCAAAGTTAAGAATCGCTTGCCAAGGTCGGTTCATGGTTGTGTGACCATTAATTAGATACTGAGACCTCTCGGTATCGCGGAAAACAGGTTAAGCATTTGAACTCAGCTTTCACTCGTAAATATTTGACAGACCTTAAGGGTAGAAGCCGGAGTGTTTGACAACTATTTTTACCAAGGGGTGTTGTGTTACCAGATTACTGGGTGGAGATCAGATGTAATACATAATACGGTTAGTCTGAAGGGAAAAGGCAGTTAGATGATGAGATGCTAATAACTGTTGAGTTCGTAAAAATGGTGAATTTGATCCTACGAATGGAGTTTCTGGCCCGACCACTAACGAACGAATTAATTTATTTTAAGCAAACTATAAATCCATTGATATCCCGCAAAATTGATTGAGTTATGATGACTGATGAGAACACAATTAATTGGTTGAGTAGCTGTGGGCTTGATTCAGTATTTCGGTTGTGGCGGAACGATTTGCAGGTTCCATTCCCGCACGGAACAAAATGTTAATGGCCTATATTTATGGGTCTGTGTGCAATGTGATATGTTAATGCATCCAATATACGGGTAAAAATCTAGTACAAGGCAGCGTTAGAAAATGCGATTTTTTTTTTCAAAGCATACATATCACTGCACCGTCTCAGCGGAGGAGCTTTTAACAGAGGTTTTCCAACTTCAAACACGGACTCCAGACTAATAGATTTCCAAGAAAAGTGGACAGACAAATTACATACGCATGGGTCTACAAATTACGCAGAATAATTTAATTTCCCAGTAGCTCTGGCGGCAATTATTCAAAACAATGTTAATGCCAGTCGCATAATGGTGGAAACGCTTGAAATTTAATAACGACATCGCTATCTGCCGGTGTTATCCATTTATCAATAGTATCTCCTAATAGGGGTTGTATTACAATGTGTGTATTGATAACGCTGCGGTTTTTTGGGGTGCGGTGCCAGTGGCGGTGCAGCGGTGGGCGGAAGATTTAATGTTCGTTGTTATTATGAATATACATTTTAATATTGTTATTTCTTTGAATTTTTCATCAAACTAAATGCATAATGAAATGTAATAATATTACTTACTCTGCAAATAGAATATTGGAATCAACAATAAAAGCTAGATAGAGTCGAATTCTTTTTTTCTATTTGATTACCCTTGAGAAGGAATGGTGAAACAAACTTAGGGTACAAAATTATCTTTGACATATTACTGTGAAAACTCTCTACCTTATTTCTATTTATAATGTCAAAAAAAAAATTTTGATCGCAAAACAAAAAAAAAAGATTACACAGTTTTATTACAAGTTTATAAACCTTTCCGAGTCCTTAACAATGTTAATTAATTACCGAAAACAGTTTACCATTTTTGGGATAATAACTACTCTACCCAAAAACTATTTACTATGTAAAATCGCTATAACTCCGGCCACCCAGCAGCATAAGCCAGCGGTCACACTATCGTTCGGAAGGCGATTACAAGGGTCGTTTGACATATATGTGGCTCGTGGCTAATTGTTTATTTAATCCGGACCACATCGGCGTTGGAGCCAGTCAACACTGGCTTTACTTGCCAATGGGTAAACTAGGTCCGAGATATATATCGTTATAAGCAGATTTTGGGGATTTATGTGTAGTGAAGGTTAAGAGGGATTATTTAAATAAGAAGGGAATAAGCTGGCTGAAAAATATGGAAGAAAAGTTACAATTATTTGAAAACGAAAGTATGGAAATTGGTAAGGCAACATTGAAACGATTTAGAACACGAACAACGGAATTTGGAAAAAAAAACGGTCTAGTGTCTTCTTTTGCAGTTAGTACCTAGCCCTATTGGTAAATTTTTAGAAAACAAACCATCAACTTACTAAAACTCAAAAAAAACACTTGGTCTGCGTAAACAATCATTTTGTAAACAGAAACTACACTGACAACCCGGTCACAATCTGTTTTATTCTTATCCAGAAAATACCAAAAATTATATAAAACCGATTAAAATATAACTCGTACTACACACAGTCGCGGAAATATGACAACTACTCCCGACAGCGGCTGATTCGACGATTTTCGTTCAAACACGATTCGTCAATAATTCCTGTACCAAGCACTGTCTCAATATTGGTACAGCGTTAACGAGTTGCTTGATGTCCCACTTGAATTTCAACTTTACACAGGCAGTTATAAGGTTGGAACTCTATTGTGTTGGTGACTAATTATTTTATTTAAATATTTGCCAATTACGTCGGGGCTCCGATTTGCTTGGCGGACGCTTGTGTAATGGCGGGGGTCTCTATACAGGTAATAGATGTTTTGTCAATGAATGGGGGTCTTTATTTGTGTGTACAGAACGATGGTATTGTGTGGGATTGCTCAATCAGTATCAATTGTTAGTTTATTTATTTTTGAAGTTAAATAATGTGATTTGTCATGTAATTGGCAAATGGAAAATCCTTTGCCTCTTTTGAAGAAAGTTTTTGCTTAGTACTATACAACTTAGGAGGACTTCCACTGACACTAAGATTCACATGGTTTAGACTACTTTTTATAAACTTATACAATATCTTTAAGTGCTTAGAATTATCCTGAAGTGATTCATCATCTTTAAATGATGCTCATCAAAATCACTAAAAAAAGCTCTAAGCGTATTTTTATAATAATTTTGCCTCCATTTATAACGACAAGCACAGTTATGTATCTCATTACGGAGCGTTATTAAACACAAAACACTCGAGCCTCCACTCGATGAGTCTGTTATTAAATTGACAAAAATAATAAATTTCTTGCAAAATAAATTGTAATTTTTAAGTGTTGGCTTATTGGTCTAATAAAATCGGACATAATTATTTAGGAACTGGGGTGTTAAGGGCTTTCAAGTTTTTTTTAAGAAATTGCGTGATCGTTCTTGCCCAAGCCTGCTTGAAATTGCGTGATCAACATGTTTTTTTTTCGTTTCATAACTAAGAATTCTAGGCAAGAACTCCCAAAGGTGGTCTTCCTCAAAGTAAAATTTTGGATTGAATACCTATTTTAGATAATCATAACATGTTTGCCATGTATTGATTATATTAATGTTAGCTTCTATTGATAAAGTAAATGTCGAAGGTCCTTAAGGATTTAGTTACCGGATTATTTACATAACATAACATCACGCCTGTAATCCACGAAGAGTTAGGCAGTGGTGTACCTAATAGTAAACCCACATTTCGCCAGTTGCGTTTAAGTCCCATTTAATACGGAGCGAGTCTATCGCCATCTACAGGGCACAAATCCAAACTCCGTGGCTGCTACTGAGAAATTCTTAACTGAAAAACCCAATAACAATTTGCCCGACCCGGGAATCGAACCCAGGACCTCATGCTCAGTAGTCGCGATTGCGACCATTAGACCAACGAGGCAGTCTTATCGGATTATTCATAACTTTAATAATCCGGTAAGTTTTAAATTACAAACTTAGGTACACTTCAATTAAATGGCCGTAACTACCTTTTTCATCTTCAACCTATCCAGTACAGACAGACATTTTATCTCAATCCGCAGTTTGATAGTATTTTGAGCAGAAACTCATACAGGGCTCAATAAAACATTTCTTGCGGAGAAACTTCGCGACAACTATGGTGGGTCGAGACGTTGGGGACGTGTGTGTGCGTGTTTTATAGGGTTCCCTAGTAAAACGGAGGTTTTTATAGAGTTGTGTACGGTTTGACGTTTGACGATGGTTGCTGTTTATTTTTGCAGTGTTATGGGTCTGAAATTCTTTGTATGGGACTTTTGACACGATCTTGAAACTGTGAATGCAATGAATTTCTAAATTCATGACACCTATACTACAGGAAAATTCATATTTATATCTTTATTTGCATTCCATAATGTAATGTTTAAAGATTAAAAAATGGGCTTAGAGCTATAGTACAATTACGGACCCTGTAGGGCACAGCAAAAAATGTGTAAAACTAATGTCTTAAATAATATTAAGAATCAAAGTACTCTACAAAATTGTTTTTTTAGTGAATCATGAAGGATATAAGTGGATCCTTTACCCGACAATTAAGAATAATTTTGTCAGCAAGGGTTTGGGTTCTGAAACAAAAAGTAATGAATTGTGCACACAATATTAAATAGTACATTATTTCAAACTTCTAAACGAGCAGGAAATGTTCAGTTAGTAATATCTGGTCTTCGTTCTCTATTGCCTGTTAAATTTAAACACCCTCATACTGAACCCTAACATCAAATTGCACACAAAGTACGCCTCCAAAGAAACTTCATTCAGTATTTTTAACTCCGCACACAACTTTTATAGTACACGCGCTACGACGCGCTACGCCGCCTACGTCGTCTGGGATTGTACCAGGGGATTTTGTTAGCAGTTTTTTTCATGCTACGAACCGCTACGGTTGCTACGCGCGTTGCAAACAAGCGTTGAAAATGAAAACTTTGCGGAATTTCTACTTTATTTTCAACTACATGATACACTTTTGATATTTTTACGTTGTATCCTTTATGTGGTGAGCAGAGAGGGTTGGTTCGAGAGCAAAAATATCTTTCTTCTTTCGTTCATTAGGTACTCATGCAAGCTGTTTCTTTATTTAAAAAAATATGAAGCCCGTACGTTTGACAAGCATTCTTATCAAATAATGTCGTGATACATACTCGTAGTTACCGTGTTGTGAAAGTCAGATAGTAAGTCGTTTCATGTAAAATACTGGTTTTCAGCAGTAAGTAACCGGTTTCACTGGAAGCCGATCCTAACATAGTTTGGAAAAGACTAGGCAGATGTGATGAGTGATAATGCAATAGTATAGTCTCTTACTGAACTGGAACCCAGATGGAGGGGACAACAATATTTTTCCCTACCCAGATAAATATTTTTCAAATCCGCACCCATCTGAGCGGCGATTTATTGGATAACGGCTATCTGATATAAGGCGCGTCCTAACTCCGTCTCGATAAGCAGGACTCCGCAGATCGGACCGGCTGATTGCGCGCTCTCTCGAAAAGTCGCGCAGCTGTATATCAGTGAAAAAGTTTTAGGATGCATGGGCTTTTATTTATTAGGGGTTATGTGAGTTCAGCGACACGCGCTGACAAAATATCATGGTATCGTGATCCGGACTTTAAGACGTGAGGTAACGTTTGCATTGCAATGATGATTATGAACACAGAATGATGTTTTAAATAATGTGTACGCCTAGTGCATTTTGAAAGTTAAATTTGTTTAGTTATTATTGGTGGAAGTAGGACTTGAAAATGCTTGTGCTTCTCATTGATCTTACTATAGACTAAAATCTGACGGCCAAAAGTGATTTAAATCTTGTTCCTTTGTATTCTTAATAAAAATCTTCTTAGTTAAAATAAAACGTGGACTTACCGAGTACACAACTGTCACTCCTTACGTAAGGATAATCTTGATTCATACAATCTTCGATTCATGATACAAGTGAGATATCAACCTACCCTATTACCAAAGACAATACAACTGATACCCACGTACTACACAACCAACAACAAACATACCCCATTCAATTAACAAGGGATCATTAACGTGTATCAAACTAACGAAAGCCACTAATTTAATGACTCCAACAATTATTTTAATTATTATGATTAAATGAATAAGTTTCACCTTTGTTCTGTTTGATCATTTGGTTGTGAGTATATCATGTTAATGTGTTATGATTTGAAAGGTTTGAGTAATAGTGTTGGATATTTTAATGATTGTGTGGTATTGGGCGTAGCTTTGTTCGGGTAGTAAAAATGACCTGTAAAACGAGTTCGTTCTGTAAACGGTTCCATTTAAAAATATCCTTTTTTTGTGCTCCTCTGAAGCCTCTAAGACGCATAAAGTAAATATAGCAAAAATAATTGTTGAGTAAATTTAATACTGATTTAAATATTGTCCGCACAGCTGTCATTCTGTAATAGTTTTAAATAGTCTCTTGAATGGTAAACTGACGTATAGTGTCAATTTGACAAATAATATTGTACAATAATCACATATTTTATGACCCATTTCAAATAATCCATTCTTAGAATCTAAACAGAAAAAATCTCATTTCAAAATCCCGTCCGTGTTTGATTAAGTCAAACAGAATATAATAAAGAAATACCAGCTGTTCCTTTCCTCCTATTTAATGAACCTAAAAATACATTCATCGTCTAAATTACAAAAGAAATTATATACCTCTGTGATATAAGAAAAAAAAGATTCTTTAACATAAAAAGATCGGGTTGTCTCTTCAATAAAAAGCGATCGCATTACTCGCCTGGCAGTCGTACTACGAAATAAAGACATTGGCGACTTTATCTCTCATTCCCATTCCATTGATTATTGGACAAGGCTTACCTGTCACTCCGATGCTAGGTAACACGCAATGTATTTCGTGGTGGTGTAAATTTTCATGGAACCCAAGTCGGTCCTCAAAGCATCAGGTGATAGCGATTGGAGAATTTTTCGATCATTTATTTTTATGGATATCGTCGGTTCGGACCGATTTTTCGACACACTCGATGGCCTTTAGAAGTTTTTTTCCATTATTTTATCGATAATAATATTTAGTGGAATATGAGAAAAGTTTAGGACTTTAGCTATTGTTTGAAGGGGTAATAAATTGAGAAAATCAATGAAAATGTTTCATTCGTGAAAAAGCCAATCGGTTTTTCCTGACTTCGACATCTTCATAATGTCGATTAGATTCTTCTCCCTATAAAAAGAGATTTCCTGTATAACCAGCTAACTAAATAGTAACCTGTTGCGCCAATGAAAATTAAAACAGAGTATGAATAATTAAACGTCAAAAGCCGACGGTCAAGACGTTGACCAGAAATCAAAGTTGAAATTCTACTTGTTGCATTAAATATTTATTGCGGTTCTGTGTAATTTCAACAGGTATCGTAGGAATATTTTAGTTTATTAATGCAAGAATAGCAAGAAATACAGCTATAACCACATTATAATGATTGCGAAAAGTCACTTACGGTGATTTTGTTCAAAGTAAATTGCACAGTTTAACGTTGACATAACATCATGCCTGTAAGCCCCGAAGGGTTAGGCAGACGTGTACCTAATAGTACACCCACATTTTGCCAGTTATATTAAATCCCATGTAATAGAGGGCGAGCCTATTGCCATCAACTGGGCAGAAATCTAGACTCCGTGGCTGTTACTGAGAAATTCCTGATGGATAAACCCAATAGCACTTTACCCGACCCGGGGATCAGACCCAACACCTCATGCGTAGCTAGCTAGACTAACGCCGCGTTAAATCAATTATGTTTACTGTTTAAAAAACTCACGTCTCTTCTAAAGTTGAGGCATAATCTTAATTGGTCAGGATCCCAGTAACAGGATCTATGCTGAGTAATGTCCTATTCATTGCCACTACGTAGAGTTATAAAAAACATGACCGTCCTTTTGGAACAACAGTCGGGTAAGACGTACTAACTTGACCTCACGAACTACAAAACTATCACTCACTATGTTTCAAACAACAGCTATTTCTGAACCCTAAGTTGCCGAATGCCCATACGGTAACTTAGGGTAGAGAAAAATATTCCAAAGGACAATGGTCAATCCCCGTGAGACGCGACTTGTTAGTCACAAGAGGCGAAGTTACGGCACATTCACTGCTCAGTCAAAGCAGCGAAGTTACCGCGCAGCCCTGAATACTGCTCACCCAATAAAAACTACGCGTGTTGTGCTGTGTGTGTTTATGCATACTCTACTGGAGTTTTGATTGTAAAGGTGTGAACATACTGATGGATCACCCAACGGAAAAAAATAAAAGGTCTCTTCGAATATTGGCATAATTTTTAAGTTTCGTAATGTTTTTTCTTTATTTCAGCCATTTTATACAATTACCATATAACATTCTCAACGTTGTACTGAGAAGTAGGTGAGGTGGCTCCTTCAACATTTTCATCGTTGCCATTGGCTACAGTTTATTTGCAATATTTTGATGTTTATCAAAGTCACTTGAGAATATAAGATTCTTAATTAATGCATAAGGAAGAGACAATGCTATAAACTCCTCACGCAAGGCTTGTGTGTGGAATGGTCATATCTTTTAATGGCAAACTATTAACAGACTCCTAAAAAACACCTTCAAACAATATCATTAAAAAACAAACTTCAAATTCAAAGTTCACAACACACCAATATGAACCAAACCTAACCAAACTTTTGTCCGTGTTCGAATCAAAAACGAAAAAAAGCCCTGGTCGGTCTATTCATCAGACTCTTTTCATAATCGGCCGCTAGGGGGCAGCACTCCGGTGATTTCGCATAGTGGTAGACGCAAGTTGTACTGAACGTTTATGTTCAATACCCACCGATATTGGGCTGGTTACGAATTCAAATGTACAATGGTGGCTGGTTGTTTTTTCTTGCACTGAATTTTTATGGTTTTGTAAAAATGGACGATTGATTTTTCACTATGAATAACAAATATTTTGAACTTAGCTTGAGTTTTAGTTTTCATTACTATGTTTAGATAAATTTTACTTTGCGGCTTCGCTCGTTTTACCTTGGCCCCATTAGGGATTTCTCCTTTATCGTGGATGTGTTTAAAAACGTTTAAACTCGCAAACAGACAAACCCGGAATAGACCATAAACATATTTGTTCCGTGCGGAAATCAAACCCGCGACACGCAGCGCAGCAGCCAATCGTATTTCTGACAATACGATGAAAATTTCACGATCATAATTTTTCGAGTTCTTCTTCTTTTCGTGTGGTTAGTGTCTAACCTGGTGTCAGAGCTTTTATGCCGCCCATGGGCCTCTGACTTACCTTGACATGCCGTCGAGAAATATCTGTCAGGCATGCATGCTGGTTTGGTTTCCTCACGATGTTTTCCTTCACCGAAGCAAGTGATAATTATACAATACACACAATCGCCATATTGTCTTAGGTTCAAACTTCAGACCAATGACTAGGCAGTCCTACGGTCACACCACTAAGCTATCACTGCTTTTTCGAGATACTAGCTAAATTCTAATCATTTCATTCATCAATCATTTTCATCCAAGTCACAAAGCGACACACTATTCAATAAGAATCCGTATCACAAACCCTAAGTAATAAACGCAGATAAGACAAGAGCCCAAAGATTAAATTTTATTATAAGGGTAGTTCAATTAAAGACCCCATGCCCCCGTCCCAGGGGTCTCGTGAGTGGGGGTCGCAATTATACCGTGTCTAGTATGATGAATGACTAATAGGAGTAAGAGGTATTTTAATTAATTAATTGATGATGCGTTTTGTTTCAAGTAATTAGGGAGTAGGTAGAAAGAAAAAGTAAATATAATGATGAACATTGTTGGTTAAATTAACCCTTCTGTTTAGATATATCATAATCTTTTAAGCTGCGACATGTTGGTTGTGGAAAATGAAGATATCCTCTTTATGTGGTAATTAAAAAAGGTTGAAAGAGAATACTGTTACACAGACGAGGTGTTTGTGATTTTCCATAAGGAATTTCTGCATAATTGATGATGGTGGTCCCTCCCATTATATATGACCTGAACTTGCATAGAAAGCGTGAAATATGAGTGTACTGTACAGTACAGTGGTGTAATAGTGTACTCCTCTGCCTACACTTTCTGAGAAACCGGGCTTGATGTTTTGCACACAGACAATACCGCCAAAGTTACAAACGGGTTAGTAGTTAAATAATTACTCTAGGTTAATATCATAATATAAGTATTGACAAAAGCCCTATACCTAATATACTCACCAAATAAGAAGAAGTGGCACCCTTAACATCATTACCTTTGAAAGGCTGTTATTCATTCCCTTCCAGCTCAGTAGACGTCAATTCCTTTACATTTTATACATGAACATTTTCGTCTGCGGCTCATAATCCTCTCTGCATATAAAAATAAGGCTCACCTGTATTAATCTCCTTAAAAAGGGCGCAGGCCGATGTATTATGTTCGTTCCTAAGCTATACAGATAAATATACATAAATGTTATAAATGTGAAAGTGAACCTTTATGTTTGATTCGTACGTTTTCACCAGATATCTGAAATCTGACTTTTGATGAAAATTGCCAAACCTTTTAAAATCTATACGTCAGAAGGTTTACAGTTATTATTGAGTTGGAATGTCAGATAGGTAATCACTCCATGTAAAATAGGTACTGGAATTCAGGGTCATCAGGTTAGATTGAAAGCCAAATTATGTGGGGGATGCTCAACACAGTTAGAAAAAGTTTAAATAATTTGGTGAGTTGACCATCTTTCCATGTTATTTATACTATACGTTCTCTACTATACGTTTTTTATGATTAAAATATATTTACAAGTAATACATATCTAAGAAAAAGACTGCAGACATTATCTACATTTCAAATTAGCTATCGTTATAAAATGCAGAAATCAAATCCGGGGCAAAGTGCCTTAATAACAGAAGCATAATATATCTTAATTCCCATTTGAAAATAATTAAAAACCACCCCAACGAATACTTTTCTATCACAAGTAGGTACTACAAAACACTGATAAAGCAACTCTTATCGAGTCCCGCCTATCGCCCTAACCCGCTGACCTCACAACACAGGCTCTCTCCGACTCCCAGTTAATCACCCACAAACAAAACTTTTGCAAATAATAAACTTTTTCGCGGTATTTTGGGACAAATCTCTTTACTTTAACTAGACCCGTTGTAACCGCATCTGGTCGTAATAAAAAGTTTTTGTCGGCCATTGTGGTAATGGCTGAATATCGATGTTTGATAATATTTTATGGCTTGTTTTATGGTTGTTTGATGGTGGCACACTAATGGAGGATATGATGTGCTTTTGTTTTTATTATTGGTATTTTTTTATTGCCATCGTCATCCATTTTCACACGTTATAGAGGTGGCTGTGTCACAAATCATTGTTTTAATGGGTATGGTATATTTAGCTAGTAACCTGCCCCCGCTATGCATGGTTTTCATGACTTGACACACCTTGAAGATTTGTATATTACATTTAAGTGGCAAATTTAATGATACACATTAATTTTCCTAATGATTGGAAAGAGGACATCAAAATCCGTCGCGGAGTTAAGAAGAACAACGCGGTCAGACAGACAAAAACTAATTATATTACAAAAACAAATAGTGTAGATATAATTATATATGCCGTGGGACACAAAACAAAATCACAATATAAAAATATATTTCTTTACAAAACACATATTAGGGTTAAAGTATGAAATTGCCGATTTGTATGGACGATTTCGTGAACACTGATATTTCCATACTAACATTTTTGTTTTTCTTGCAAACGCCTTAACCGATTATGTATAACTAGCGTCCCGCCCCGGCTTCGCACGGCGGCAATATTCATATAAACCTTCCTCTTGAATCACTCTATCTATTAAAAAAAAACGCATCAAAATCCGTTGCGTAGTTTTAAAGATCTAAGCATACATAGGGACAGACAGACAGACAGCGGAAAGCGACTTTGCTTTATAATATGTAGTGATGTAATTGCAAACAACAACAAAAAAATAGAATAAAAATAAAGAAATAGAATAGAGAGAGAATAGAGTAAAAATATAACTATACGTCAAAGTTACAAACAGAACAAAATGTGAGAAAAAAACGGCAATTTCATAGGTAATATATTATTTTCGGAATTACGGTTTCGTGATTACGTTACAAACTAAACAAACTTGGGATACAGAACCAATTAATCGAATTATGTACTAAGTGCTTCTAATTAGGAACAATTACCGATATAATATTGTTAATATACTTAACTAATAGTTGCATAATTAACCGATCTAAAAGCACTTAGGCGGCACTGTACACACAGTTAAGTAAAGTTATACAGGATAACATAATAAAAGGTAAAATATATAATAGTAAAACCTATTCGAAGAAGGCTCTTCGTGAATACTAACACACTCTTTTAATCTAGAAAGATGTGGTGTCAGATACTTCTTATTTGTGCTGCTAGGCCCGGTTACACCACAAAATGCTAAACATACAAACGAATTTAAAAAATATCTTTCTATTTCCATCAATCGTTTGAAGTGGTCAAAGACAAAAATGATTGTTTACAAACGTTATTGCTAAATATCCAGTAAAGAAACCCCAGATTTTTGCCATCATTGTAATATTATGATATTTGTACACATATCTATCATTCATAAAAATATAGGCCATAAAAGAATGCCACTTCATAAATAATAACATCATCTACCAGTTTTACGAGACAATAAAATGCTCGTATATTATGAAAATATATTTCTCCGTACACGGCAAATGCATCTGCGTTTGATAGGCAGACTTCATTGGCCAATGTTCGAGCCAGCCTTGGTTGGGATCAATTGAAGATTCGAGAGGAAATGAGGATTAGTTTAAATGTTATTGCATTTTCATAGTCAACAAATATAAAAGACCCTAATGGGCAGACTCCTTAATACGCGACTATTTCCAATTTCCATCACCCAATAAAATCCAACCAACATTGGCCCCACACACCAACTTTGGTTCCACATCCATTTCAGACCCATTAATGGATATTTGTCCCCCTGTATGTTCAAGCTTACTTTTTGTGGGGACCGGCAGGGGACATTTTTTGTTCGTGTTGCCGATTTTTGGCACTAATAGAATCGGATTGAGCCCGTCTGTGCTAGCATTTGATGGAAACCGTATTGTATACTCAGTACCAGAGTGATTGGGTTGCAAGTTTTAAATAAATTCAGTTTGATAGAGTGGAGGGACTAGTTCTTTCAGGGTTGTGATGAAACGTGACATTGTTAGGCCCTGCATTGTATGAGAAAAAATATAGATAGGTCACCGTTTTTCTGAGGTGTTGATATCGACAAACTTAAGGTCAATAATATATCTATAAGCATATTTCCTAGTGCTATGTAATAACAACACAAGTACTGCCATTACACTTCCTGTCTGATTCTGCTAACAGTACTAATTAGTTCTAGATGTTTAGATAAGGACGTAAACAATGATTAACTATGTGGGTAGTGAGTAAACCTCACGCATACAAATACCTTAGTAGTAGCAGAGGGGCTTACTAAATTAATTCAGGCGTCCGTGCATGGGATAGCTACTGATAGAGTAATGTCAGACATTCATTTATGCAGTTTAGAAACGATCTAATCTAAAGTCAAGGATTAACAATAAGTTTTCTTCATCAGCCCACAGCAGTTCACTGCTGGACATAAGTTTCTCCAATCACAAACCATTCACCTTGATACTTGGTAACTCTCATCGAACTACTACCAGCCACCCTGCAAAAATGTTGCTCCAACTAGCCTAAGACGTTCTGTCTCCCCTACATCAAAGCCACTTGCTATTTTCCAGGGTTACCGAACTTTATACACAAAACCCTCACTAACAAGTGCATATATTATGTCCAAACTGTATAGGTATGTACCCAAATTGCCAGCGAAAAAAGTACCCCTTTTAATCTCAACGCAACAATTGTATGAAATTAGCTCCCCTGCCTTATCACAAGTCCCCCGTAACTGCCCGAATATGTAAATGTTATGTTAGTACGAAGAATTAATCGTTCCCTTTTAATTTATACTGTCGCCCGCAACCCGATGAGCGCTATAGTTTCCTGTGTGAGACTTGCTTTAAAGGGGGTTCTAATTAATTTTGTTGCTTTTTTTTTGTTTTCATGGTAATAAGGATGGGAGATTGGGTATCTATGCGCTGGGATTCCCCCTTTATGGGTAGTAATTTACGGGTCTGTATCGTTATTTCTTTCCGGTTCATTTGAATGATAAAAAGAATGATGGCATTTTGTGTAAACTTCAAGGAAATATTAGAACCTTTTTTAATCAAATACTGCTTTAATATCTCTGTAACATTTAAACCCATAGCAAAAAAAATAATAAATACCACACACAAATCACAGAGGTACAACTCCTAAACGGATTACCGAAAAAAGCATATGAGCTTAATTCCCAAATCAATTCATAATTCTTCATTAGTAAAACTCGTGGAAAAATTACCGGTACACACCCGAAGCGATGCTGTGAACAACAAATCGTTATTTTCCATCGATAAAAAATAACGGTCGGAATGAACGGTCAAGTTGCACAGAGGTGCCACCTAGTGTCCGTTTCCTATGAAAATTTCATTAGCTATGTGTACTGTGCTCTACGGAACGAAAGATACACGTCGTCCCGTTAGGGTTAGTGCATTCGATGCAAGTTGTAAAAGAATCTTATGACTTCTTAAAATGAACTTGATGATTGGCTTTTGAAGTGTTTTCTGTTTTACTTGGAAATCTTTTATTTAAGATTTAAAATACATTACGATACAACGCTGAATGAATTATACTAAAAAATCAAAATGTCTAATTATTAATTTACAATCGCTAACTGGTAAAATCGCTGCTCAATCTTTTAAATGTCTTTATTACCTTTGCAGAAATGTACCCTTTAGTGTAATGTACATTCAAATGTTAGAGCTGTGCAGGTGGCTACATACATGTCTAACACAATTTGAGTTCATCGACACGCAACGAAGAAGAAATACGTCCACATTTCCGTTACCTACATTATAAATGATCTAGAAGTCACTGTCGCATAATGTCCAGCATGAGCTGACCTTCGTATTCTATTGAAACTCCGTAGTTACTTAGGCCCGTTCAAGGTCATAATGTTACCACTGATGTGCGGTCTACTGTACACATATCTAATTACAATTCAAGGTTAGCACAGCAGCAAAGATATTAAAATATTTACGAGCGGTATTAGGAACAAGACGAAGAAAATCGTAACCGACTACTTGTTCATTCTTAGTAAAAGTCGGCATTCGTGTGTCAAAATAAAAAATATTTGTGATCAAAAAATATTCCCAATGTCCGCTCTATAAGTCTTTTAAATCTCTTTGTACAACACTATCAAAAGTTGTGGGTTATTATAGCATCAGGACATTAAACATAATACGGTGGTGGTTATTTTATGAAAATCCTGAAGCCCCACGGTAAGTATCCAACCCCCCATCACTACAACGACTACAAACAATTCTACATGTGCTTCAATGAGGGAGCTTGCATCCGGGACGGCGAAATTTACACGCAGTTGAATTAGTCCGGACCCCTCGGCATTTGCATGGCACCCCTTATTACAGGTAGCTACGTCACTGTAATGACGTCATTCTGTCAGGACATGGTCATCTTATGGCGTTGTAGACTGTTTGGATGTAGTCTGGCAGTGAGTATGAGGCTTAACTATGCAAATGTGAATATTATACTGATGACGTAGTAACCGTGTTTATTGCACGCTATCATTGAAGCCTTTTTATGCTGTACCTTATTATTGCGTATAAACTCAGCCCTCATTAACAGGTTGTTTGTAATAACAAATAACCATTTAACAACTTTTATTTTTCCCAAAATTATGTTCACAAGTTGATTCCAGTTGATTTTTATTTGAAACGTGGACAGCCCCAATAGCTTTTTCCGAAGAATTAATCCGAAATTAAACTGTGCGTTTTCTGTGAGCTAATGAATGAATTTGAGATTTTATTATGTAGCTACACCATCCCTTAATCGCGTTACCCGTATCTCTGCGCATCCCTACTGGCAAGGGCTGCCGGTCGTCCGGCGCTTTACGAGAGGATAAATTAGTCGCGGCGCCGTTCGATTTGCATCCGATCTCGCATTGTGCGCCACATTGTAAATTGTACGTCTAAGTCACGTGGAAATTCGGGCACAATAAACTGACGTTCTATTTACTTCGTGAGCTATGCTTTTGGTGTCGTCAGATAGAAGTATAATATGGCTGAATACAATTTAAAAAGTTTTGTGGGAGTTGCGAGGAGTTGTAACACATCAGCCCACGTTTAGCCGACAGAAGAAAAACGTGTCTGCGAAACTGTCTTTGACATTGAACTCGCACCCTTACCGAATCCATTGGGTTGTCGGGTAATGTGTAAAATAATTCACTCAGCACTTTTATACAATGACCGGTTGTTCTGATTTTTGAAATAACACTTGCGTACGATTTGCCGTGCGTGTATGACAAGATGTATGAGCGTAAACGAAGCAAAAAGAGCATGTAAGGACCGCAGAAAATGGTGTTCTGTGAAAAGTTTCTGATGCCTACCCCATGGGAAAAAGGTGTGCATGCACGTAAGTCTTTAAATTATAATTAGAAAACCCTTATGTAATGTTAAAGGTCATTCTTCTTTCTGCATCGCAACTAACTCGCATTTTATCTTTTATCAACGACGGTCACACGACTCGCGTAGGAGGGCCCGACACATGACGCGTCCTGTGTGAATTCACGCGTGGATACATTAGCTGCCCCGCGCGATTTGCATCCGATCCCGCATTACTGGCTAATGGCCGCCGCTTCCCGTGACGCGCGACGTCACTTGTTACCACTAAAACGGATTTGATGACGAACTAAATGACGGTTATGAATTCAAGTTTGGAATGAATCCACCTTTTACAGTTCTGACTATGCCACACTGTCAAAATAATAGTGAGCTTTATTTTCGTTTACATAAAGTTGGCGTTGGTTGGCTGCCACAAATCTGTCACATCGTTTTTTACCAGCTATGCCTTAATGACATTCAATTTCCAAAAGCTCTCAGTGTCACTGTAGCGTGAATTAAGTGAATGGTGTCTTTTAGGTTTCTTAGGATGAAAATGACGTCAGACTTCAAAGTAGATATGCGATATGATGTTCATTCTTCTCGTAGTTGTTTTCTCTTAAACCTCATTTTCAAGTTTTTGGCATAATCGTTGTGATAGTAACTTTAGAGACAACTACATCCCTTCCACCCGATAAATTAATTCCCCAACATTATCAGCACTTAATTCCACTGAATAACAAGCGCAATGCAAATCGTGCGTCAACCCGCGACAACCAGCGACCGCAGCCACACAATGGCACGTGTCACGAACATTTAATAAAATTAAGGGTCGTCATCAACCCTAGCGATAAAGAATCACCGCTCGCCACTCGACGTATGCGCACTAACAATAGTACGCGATGAAGGAAGGAGACTGCAAAAGGCCCACAAAAACTAGCAAATGACAATTTTTTATCTCCTTTTTTAAAGAAAAGTATTTAAAAAAACGGATTAATAGGTGCATTTAGAGAGTCAAGCTCAAAGTTCAATTACGTAATTATTTTATTCCTCGTTGAGGATAAGGTATAAAATCATGTTTTATTACCCGACTGTGGCAGAACCCAAAAGGAAGGTAGTGCTATTTGTAACAGTGCATGAACGTGCAAAAATTTCGATCATCGTTAATTACCACAAAGTTAAGTGTCTGCTTGAGACTCATGCGCAAGTATAATCAGTCCCTTTCGAATTGTAACGGTTTATAAATTCAGTTTTAATTGATATTTTTTTCTTTCCCACAAGCAAGCTCGTTATCGCAGAATATTACCCTTCTGTCCATATCCGTTCTGTAATAGTACTTTCAATTTGTGCCGAATTTACGGCGACATCACACGGAAGGGGATGGCCAGACAACGGACGCATAAATTAGAAACCGAAAGGGGATGGAGATGGAAACGGACGGGACGTATAAGTGTCCGAAAAGTACGTCGCTATTGTGGCAGAAATATACGGTTTTATTTAGTACTAATATTCTTTTTGCCAACATTCGTATTAGTTTGCTAAAGTATACGATACTTTATATTTGTTAAAAATAATCTCACTCGTATTCTACTAAGAAAAACTTGTTCCACCATTTTCGTATTGTGTTTTATTAGTTGTGTGTTTCCGGTCAACGTCAGCTTATTCAAATTAATCATTGTTTTGAATGGTTTCACATAATCCTACGAACACGGAACAGCAAAGTTAATCTTTTTCGTGCAAAATCCTTAAGCAAAGCTCTCTCGTGACATGCACTAATTAAGTAAATATTTTCTTGTATTATTTTCGCCATTTTGTTTGGCCCTTATTCACACATAGGCATTAGGCGAGGGTTCAAAAATCGTAAATTATCGCTTTATGCACACTGAACCGATATTTATGGTGATTTATAATGTTTAACCCTATTTTGATCCGGGCGATAACAGTGGGTGCCCGCCCTAACGTTTGGTTTTCAGATTTTTCGGCATAAAGTGGGATGATTGGAAGAATTTGTAAATAGCGTTAAATTACACAACATCAACATCACGACTTTCTTTTCCGAAGGAGTAAGCAGAAGTAATTGCACACCCACACAGAGTAAGGTTATGTTTACGCCCTACGTAAAAGAGACGATCATGTTACTTTTGACTGCTTCTAAGGAATTTAATTTTTTTTTTAATTACGCCCGATCCGGGAACTTAACTCAAGACCGCTAGGTCAGTCGTGCTTGCGACTATACACCAATGATGTCTTGGATACTTTCTCATGAAATCATTCTGATGCAGGTATTTGCAATTATGATTGTATGAAGCGGTTGCCATCTGAACTTTGCAGCAGGGAATCTTATTAATCTTAGAAATGTTTGCTCTCCTCAGTACCTATCGTATTACCGTTATTATCATCATAACGGCAAAAACCACTTACTAAATTAATTTTTAGATGATTACTTACCTTTCAAGATCCTCAACAAAATTAATGGCGTAGTTTATCTTTTGTTTTTTCTCTATTATTTTACTTTTATTCGCAACCGCGGCAACCGCGTGAATTTCATGTTCTTATTATGAAATTGCAAAAACGTTCAATGATTAAAAAGAATAGACCGTTCCTGAAAGCTACGGTTAGTCTTACATCCAAAACACTTGTCGAAACCATAATCAGCTCATAATCACAATCTCACTGTAAATGGCCCTTATTACAGCCTAGATAAACATCACCTAATGAAGTCATTACGTTACCATAACGCCCCTTAATTTAATCCCATAAAGGCGAGTTCCAGAGAAAACGCCATAAAAACAGGTAGACTAATTAACTTAAAACAGTTTCTTGGCAGATATTTTTATGCGGGTAGTTCAAAGCGTTTCCTCAGGGAAACTGCAGGTGGTCTAAAATGAGTCGAAACGCCGCTAAAACCTACCGTCTTGAGACTAAGAGCTGGAGTTCTGTTACACCGTTGCGTAGCACGTGAAATAAAACATGTATGGAATTTAGTATGAATTTTAAAGAAATAGATAAGAACACAGGAACTATTCCTCCGCATAATATGTATGTATGTGCGTAGTTCCAAAGGAACCCCAAAAGAACTAAAACCTGGTCGGTTAAGTCATACCAATTTTGAAATCACAACATTGTAGTTCAGATTGCTAAGACAAATGGCAATCGATTTCAAAGCGTTTCATATTTCTAAAACGACCTTTAAGGGGATTGACATAAGGTTCAGGCTTAGGTCGGTACATAGCTTGTCAGTCCTCTACAGTGTTGCCTTATCCATCATCGTTATCACTGTTACGGCCAGTTTCTTCATCAAAAGTAACAGTCAAAGCAATGTCATAAAGTAAAAGTAACGGTTAAATACGTTTCTTCACAATTTTAGCCGTTGGTTTAACTGTTACTTTTGCCTTTAACTTTTGCTGCTCAAAAGGGAGCTGCTAAAGCAAAAGTCACTGTTATTTTGACATAAGTCATATAGATATCACTGCATTTATTTCTTAGATTTTATTGTAATATTAAAATGTTATCACAATCTTCGTCCAGTGAAAGTTCAAGTTCATCAGACGATGAATCTATCGTAAGTTATTTAACGTATAGGCGTAAAAAGTTTAATGTTCGCAAAGATCATTTCCTATGGGACGAGGCTGATTTTCTGTTCCGATACAGAATTTCAAAGGAAACCGTTGCTTACCTCAGCATGATGTTACAAGATAAACTGACGCCAACCACAGAAAAGTAAGTTCATCTTCAGTTTGTATTTTGTATTACTACCAGCAAAAGTCTGTGAAAGAACAATTATTGCTGGCTTTACGATTTTATGCAACTGGATCAATGCAACAAGTTGTGGGCAATATAGCTGGCGTACATAAAAGTACAGTATGTAAATGCGTTTTCAGAGTATCACACGCTATAGCTTCTTTAGCAGGGATGTTTGTACAAATGCCAAGAAATGAAGAACTAGAAAGCATATCTTGTCAAGTTTAAGACATAGCCAGATTTCCAAAAGTAATTGGAGCTATTGACTGTACCCATATAGTAATTATAGTAGGCTGGTAGGCGATAGTTTTTGCTAACCTACACTGCAACAATTTCCCAGGACAAATAGTATCCTATGTGTTAATCCAGGACATGGTCTGTGTGTGCCCTTTCAAAACAAAATCCTAACAAAATACAAAATGTCCTAACATCTCTACTAATATTCACATTTCACAAAATATGCATTAAGTATTACAAATAATATCTGTTCCAGGAGGTGAAAGGGCAGAGCTGTACAGAAATAGGAAAGGTATATTTTCATACAACGTGCAAACAATATGTGTATTTACATTATTCGGGCGCTCTTACGTCTTTCTCGCTGTATGCATCCCAGCATGCAGTACCATCGACCCAGGATGATATAGAGGTTGCACAGATGGTGCCCGAATGTGTTTTTTTTTAACATGAAATTTTATAAAAATAAAACTTTATAAAACCATTATTCCGTTTTCTTACTTAAACTTCTTACGTAAATGTACGTTTGATGAGACCGTACACCAAAAGTAAATCACCTGGTAGGTAATATTTATTGCCAACCTGCTCTGCAACTACTTAATTACCCAGGACAAACAGTATCCTATGTGTTAATCCAGGATATGGTCTGAGTGCTATAAAGATCTTTTGGCGCTTCATAGAGGTTGACAGGACAGCGCTATTAGTAGACATTTGTGAAATGTATTGAAAAAATAAAATAGCAGCTTTAGTTCTGAATTTGCCCACGCTATATGTGTGGTTATAAATCATCAAATATCAAATCAAACATAAAAACATATGCTGTGATTGGCTTTTATCTTAGTTTGATCGAGGTCTATCTTTTGAGAGTATTTTTACGAGTGAAAGTGAGTTTTTACGAATGTTACAATAAATCCTTATTCATTTTACCTATTTTTAAAGAACTTATACTTGTCTTTTGACACTACTTGACAATGCTATTGCGGTGCTGTCATGTGTAAAAAAACCTCCCCACGAGTATTTGGGGAAATTACGTCGTTTGTGTTGTGGCAACTCTATTGACTTTTAGTTTTGCTTTTACTTGGATGAAGAAACACATTTCCTATAATATCAGCAATGGTCAAGTAAAGGTTAATACTTTTACTGTTAACTTTAGTTGTCGATGAAGAAACTGGCTGTTAGAATGAAATTTTGTTTTGACGATATTCAAAAAATAACGCTACAGCTGAAATCCGACATTCATACGTTTTCGTTCACGTGTATAAAAAAACGGACAATTTTTCATAGCCTAACTTGATAAAAGCTACGTCACAATAATAATCACGTTACGTTGTTAGCGTACTTTGGCTGCTCGCACTATCGACGTAACCAATTTAAAATACATAGACAGTATAGAGTATGTAGTTACCTTTGTTTACCCGTCTGCATCAAAATATTAAAATGGTCCATCGAATTTGCCACCCTTTTAGCGTGCCCACCAATTAAGCAGTAACTCAATTAAGGCAGTAACTGCAATATTAAGCGCATGCAGTCCCGTCTATGCGTATACATCTGCCTGGTAATTATTATGAGGGGAATAGACGAAGCTGTAGGTATAATAACCACAATAGTGTGAGCAGTATTATATTATGCCATTATAATTGAGGCAAGCACAAGGCGTAAGGTACGTCGACGCTCAAAACTGTTACCATAAATTCAGAACAGATGAGGCACACGCTAGGGCCTCTAGAACAGTTTGCACATTCAGCATTACAACGATCATCATCTGTCTAGCCTTTTCCAACTATGTTGGTGTCGGCTTCCAGTCTAATCGGATGCAGATATACCAGTATTTTACATGGAGCGACTGCCTATCTGACCTCCACAGCCCAGTTAGTACTGGGTAAACGCTACCCGTTAGTAAGACTGGTTGACAGACTTTGTGATCTATAAATGACAGCCGGGACCAAATGCTTTAACTCAGTAAGTAATGGGTGATCAACCTAGGCAAGCCTGGCTTAACCTGAAGATCGATCCGAGCGGCTGTTATTTTTTAGCCACGAGGTCCTCATTTCAATGATAAGAAGTTAAAAATCTTAAAACGAAGAATCTAAGAAGAAAAATCGTACAAAATGTCTGCTTACTTAACTTCAGAAATAATACGTTTTGTTTTTTCTTCGTTTGCCTGGAACACTCAAATAGGAACTCTATTCTCATTACCTTAACAGCCACTTTTTTACATACGTTTTCCACATTCATACCATCTTTTCTACGAATCGTCTTAATTTTCTCAACATTTTGCTTCGGTGTGAGCGCCACCCGTAAGACATCGGCATCGAGCTAAGTGCATTGCTATGTCATTAGCTTGAAAACTTCCAAAGGCGAAGAATTAGGGACGGTGTCGTTCGCAAAGAAATTCATAAGTTTCTTTTATGAAAGTCTGTCGTATTGCCTTTAAGAGGCGACTTTTGCCAGCAGATTGTGTCTTTGAATACTTATTTTTGTTTAAATGGAAGTTCTTTGTCGTGTTTGCGAGATAGTTCGCTAGGTAATGATGGAGATGGTTTTGCTGCGGGATTTGTGGTAATAAATAGGTGTGGAAGGAGATTTTTATACTGTAAACAAAATTATCATTAAAATGACATTCATCTGTAGATCTTTTACATCTATGTGCCATCCATCTTAGGGTCGACTTCAAATATAACCGAATGCTGAGCAATCCTAGTATTTTACACGGAGCGACTGCGATTGATTTGAAAAACTTAGGTACCGAGTATCTCGTTTTACAAAACTTAAGCTGATGTTATATTTATTGACAGGTATTCGCAATATTCTTTAGAAAAACAATAATAAAGTTTGGCGTGCCTGTTCATGCAGAGCAGAAACTTTATACAAAGGATATCCCAACACAAGTCAAAATCTAGATTTTGTCAGCCAAGACACGGGGACTTGGGATGTTCATGATCCGTTTAGGCAGGTAATACACTTACAGCCAAGAACATCTGTTGTTTTGAGGGACTTGCGTTTGTCCGTCTGTGTGCGAATTGCCTTTGGGAAATGCCTTACCGTAGCAATCCAAGCTACAGGAAAGGAGCTAGTACACAATATTGATAGTCGCTGCATTTTTTCTAAATCTAATATATAACCACGATATTCTTCTTCAATGAACTGGCACGAGCATACTATAGTTGCTCATAATCACCTTTTTGACATAAGTGGTAATAAAATTACACGTCTGTTTTGATTCGAGCCCATGAACTAAGACGTGTAAGACGTGTGTATGTTCGTAGCTCTTTGCTGTGTCAATAAAAAACAACTTATCGAAACTGTATGGTTCCGTAGCAATATGATAAAGTCCAAAGTGACGGTTATATTTGAATCTTGACTCAATCTATTAATTTTTGTTAAATTCCAGATGACTAAACGATAACAGTAACTCTTATTCGCGCATTAGGTAATGATCACTAATCACGTGGCCCGGCGTCGCCTGTGAAAACAGTGGCTATGCTAAACAGGAATTTACATTATCAATGTGTGGAATTTGGATGGCTCGTGAATTTGACGGCAGTTTGCATTAATTATACCAGCGCTTGTTTTTAGTAGTGACACTTGGTATATCTTTGAACCTGGTAATTAATGGGCTTTTTAAAGGTAAACATACAATACACACATGCTACAATGCAAGCATGCTAGGCTACATGTAATTTTTCTGACATTTTCGTAAAATAGTAACAAGTTTTCATAGCCGTCTTTGAGAAAATAAATAAATTTTGTGACAACCTAGCCGACTTAAAAACTCTTTACTAATTTTGGGACACTATATCATATTTAGTTTTAAATGAAAAAAAAAGGAATTTTAGGTCTAGTGAATTTGAGCTTTTCACACGTAATACTGTTGCAACGTCTAGTTCAGAAGTAATTAATATCAAGATAGTTTTTTTGTATCAACATTTTAATACACAGAATAATTTATCAAGATAGCGAAATATTTGACGACCAACTTTCACAGGCCAAACCTCATGACATGCTGCATTCCTGATTGTAAGCAGAAGTCATCCCTGCATTAAAAGAAGTAACGATAGGACAGAAATTAAATTTAGTAATTTATAACTGTCTTTAATGAACGCCAATTCAAGCAAAAGACAGTAACTGTATACTAACGTTGTTCTCCAACCACATTATCCCTGTTCTATTTAAATATGCCATTTAACAGATAACGCTAAAAGTAACGGTAGCAGCAGGTTTACGAGCCATAAACCGTGAATGAACGTCAACTGCATCAATCAGGGATGGCCCGGTTTGGGTTTATAGCTCGTTATGGGGATCGATTGATGGTTATTTCAAGATTACATGTAATTTTGAACTAGGTTATGCATAGTATACGATGCTTCAAAATAAGATTAAATGTCGTGGGAGTATTATGAGCAAAACATTTTCACCTTTCCTGTAAGAAAGGAAGAAAAGCGAAGCTCATACTTTTTTCTTTACAAAAAAAAACGTTGCCCCACACTAGGAACTCTTCCTGTGTCGTGGGTGCGTTTTACAAACATTTAAATTCACATACATAAATAGCCAGACCCAGAATAACTACCTGAAGGCTATACAAATATTTATTCCGTGCGGGAATCGAACCCGCGACACACAGCGCAGCAGTCAATCGCTCAGCCACTGCGCCAACCGCGCCGTCGAATCTATACTAATATACAAGGTGTTTTTTTCGATATCCCATAACTCTAGGGTATGAATGAGACCATATCAAAGAATCAACTTGCATATATGAATTATTTTTCAATTATGTTTTTTTTTTGTTTTCATTTTTATAAAAAATAATTCGACAAAGTCAAATTCATGTAAAATATACCCAATACGTGAAATATGAGAACGTTGCATTTTATTAGCTTTAAATATGAATTATTGGTTCGAATGAAAATTAATTACTCGTATTTATCAATGAAACTTAGATTAATTATGATTGATGATATCTTCGAAACTATGCATTTTTGGACCACATATTCAAGGACTTTTTGTATTATTTTAACTAATAATACGTCTTCTTCTTCTTTGCGTGTCGATAAACTCAAATAATACCCGACCAGTATATTGCCACCTGCACAGCTCTGTCGTTTGCTTCGTTTAAATCCTGGAAGGTGCAAGTGGTTGTGCAGGATGGGCAAGAAAAGAGGTGGGGCATATCCTGCAGAGGGGCTCCACACTGACATTGTGTTTGGGACGTCGGGTCGATGATACCCCATTTAGCCAGATTATTTCTGCAGCGGCCAACCTGGGCCCGCAAACGGTTAAGTGATTTCCAGATTGGCCACTGCCTGTCCAGGAGGAAGATGTTCTGCTGGGTTGATGAAGTGAGGAGGGTTGGGATGTCTGTTCCTCCACAATTCGCATCTTTCATCTGACGCACTGTCCTCTGAGGAAATCGTGTGTCTCACGAAGCTTTTACGGCTTTTTAATCGCGAAGGTGGTAATTGATGCCCGAACAGGAGGTTGCGGTTATCCCGTTCCTGTTTTCTACTATAATACTTATGAGTACAGTAAGCACATTTCTGTATTTATTTATCATAATCTGCTTATATTAGTCTTTTCCTGACTATCTCGGCGTCGACATCCAAACTATCCGGTTGCAGCCAAATACCAGTATTTTACAAGGAGCGACTGCCTATCTGAACTCGACGATCCATATTATTATTATTAACTTTTTAAATTCTATATCAACAAATCTATATCAAGAATAATATCTATCACATTGGAAATGTCGATTGCATTTTGGTTTATTTTTAAATTATGACACGTTAAAATGATTCCTACTAATACTAATGATTCCAATTTACAGAATACACAAATTTATTTCATCTGTTCTACACCAATAACAATTTTGTATTCGGCAATCAAAATTTAGCTTTTACCAGAATTAAATATTATTGGCATAAGAACACATGCCGCGTATCAACACGAGCTCTACAAGTACTAAGCTGTGACGGCAAGTTATTTAATTTGTGCTTGAACTTCAAGTCAGCGAGCTCGAGCACTTTGTAACTTCAAGTTGTTATAACGTTAGCTATGTTATTGTAGGCATCGTTCCAATTTGATGTAAACACTGCTGGTTGACTTACTGATAAAGTTATTTGTTGATCGTTGGCTGTGTTTAGATTGAAAGAGAATTGTGTCTTTTAAGGCCTGTGCCTTGACAGTCAAGTTTCGACCGAATTACTAAATTTCATAGATAGACTGATAGACAGACATACAAGCTTATATGCACTGTACGATGATCTAGTGGTTGCAAGCGCTGCTACTGGGAACTAGGTCCTGGGTTCCATTCCCAAGGCAAAGTTTAATTGATTTTTAATATCAGGATTTTTTCAGTTACAGCCGGTAACTGGATTTGTCCCCGATTGCTGGCAATAGGCTCGCACTCCCAATATATGGGACTAAAACAACTGTTTAAATGTGGGTCTACTATTGGTACATTTCTGCCTAAACCTGGAAATACAGGCGTGATGCTATGTTATGTGATGAAGAAAAATACCAAACCTATTTATCTCTCGCATAAAAAATTCAACCTTTAAAATTACCTTCCGACTAGCAACCAGCAACCACCACCATAAAATTCCCATCATTATCGTGCTCAATCTTCAGCAGCTTTATGGAAATCTAGAAAGAAGTTCGGCATATATTGGGTTTTATCGGCGCAGACTAATGGTTCTTACAAAAGGCGCTAATGCGAAATAAATTGTCGACGGGCGACCCGCCCTGCGTACCGATCAAAGATATATAGCGGCTGGATGCCACAGCTTAGGTGTTAGGGCTGTACATTAGGTCTTTGTGGTGTGAAATTTAGATTTTGAGAGCTGGATTTGTAATAAAATAAAAGGTTGGTTTGGTCCAGGATATATATTCGAACGTTTTTTATAGGACAGGATGTCGTGGCCCAGCTTGCAACCAGCCTATGCCCAGCAGCAGCAGTGGACTGCAATGGGCTAAGTTGATCGATTTGACTTTCTACTTCGATTTCGTTTGCTTTAACAGGCTAGTTAAGTTTTCTTTTTTATTGTCTGTATAGCCAAACAAATGATGTCTTTCCAGACTCTGCCACTTAGCGCAAAGACACTCACGCAATAAAATCCGCACTATCTTTAATAACCCTCTTAAACCCACTGAAAATAAAACTCAAATACAACCACTTGCGACATCCAGTGACTCAACATCCTGCTCAGATCCTCACCGGCTCGCTTTTTACAACCGGAACCGGATACGACTTGAGCCTTCAGGAAACGCTCGCGTGTTTTGTATTTAGGTTAGTGGTACACTGGCAAGTGTGTCCGAATGTCCGGATGTACGGATGTGAGTGTCGCCGTGCCGGTCCGTGGGCTCGTGACCATATGTTGCAGTGAACGGGAGTGGGAGGTACTTTTGGTTTAATTATAGGGCAAATGTTGTTTGGTAAACGGTCACCTATTATTATTGTATAGCCATAATGTATTTTAGTAGATAGGTATTATAATGTAACGGTACACTTGCTCGAGATATAATTATTGATGAATTCTATCAAATTATTATTATTTCTTAAGATGTCGAGAGATCCCCGTCCTTTGAACGGCGTTTTAGGAAAGCATTACACATGTCAGTGGCGTGTTAGACACTTTAAATAGAATAAGGCACCAATGAAATCAATTAAAATTACTATACATGATTATAATACGACCGTCTTCAGGCCAAAACCAAAACTAGACACTAAATGAACAAATTAGTAAACTTATCTTTTTAAAGATTACTTGGAGTTTAGTTTAGCTTCACAAACTAAGCGAAGTGTACCAACACCTTAACCGTCACTATCAGATCCAACATTTAGGCGGTCACAAAAAAACTTACGATTGTGTTAGCGTTTTGTTAGCTCCGCTATCGCATCGCCATCGCTCCGGCGTCGCTGGCAGTGTGTTGTTAGCCGCGATGCTTTTTTGCTTTACTGTCTTTTTGTTACAAAAATATACGTTGAATAATTTATTAGTAGGAGAGATTTGAGTTTGATATCTTCCGTTACAGGTGCTCGTAAATATAACACTTTTTTACTATTCCAATATTATTGTAAGAATACCTTACTCAGTATTTTTAGCGTTTTTTCATCTATGGCTTTTTTCAGTGCTTACTTACTACAGAACAATATAATTGATCACTTATGTGTAGAGTCTATACTCCAAACTAATTTTATTAATGTTAACGGGAAATAACTTTGTCTGTCTGTTACCTTTTCATGTTTACAGCAGAACGGATTTTGATGTTTAGCCTCCGGTTAGCCTCGGTGGTCGAGTGCTCGAAAGCACGGTTGCTGAGCAGCTAAGGTCCTAGGTTCGATTCCCGGGTCGGGCAAAGTATTATTGGGATTTTCCTTCAGGCATTCCTCAGTAGCAGCCACAAAGTATAGATGTGTGCTCGGTTGATGATATTAGGCTTGCCCCCTATTACATGGGACTTAACACTTAACCGGCGAAATATGGATGCACTGGTAGGTACACCCAGAGGTGTAGGCAGACCTAATCCTTCGGGGATTACAGGCGTGATTTTATGTTATGTTATGTCATACGGAATTACGGATAGGTTAGGTTTAGAACATAGGTTACTTTTCGATGTCACGTATTAACATTTGCTAATTCATGAGTAATTATCCTCACAAAGATCTCGATCAATAAACTTCAAGACCCACATTGAGCTCCGTACCTAAAAGCAACTCTTCAACAGTTACCTAAACAGCTACGTGCCCACACCACAACACACCTACCTACAGCTACCCGACACGGGTTCGCACTTACGACCGGCGACGAGCACTGTCACCTGTAACCTATATGCTGGTGATCGATTGGGAGCAAGTTTTGAGGTAACCCTAACTTCGTCTAGGTTTGGAGGTAGCTGGGTTGCCCGTATCTCAAGTAAAGGGGCTAATTGAAATTGAACAATTGTATTCTACTCATGAATTCTTAGCGGCTGATGACTATACATACATAGATCTAGAATCCATCTAAAACGTACCTACACAGTACATGTATCTCACAAATGTATCCAAGCAGGATACATCTGAGAGAGGGACTTTTTTTTAAAAAAACGTCGCCTCACTCTACGTATTTCTCCTGTATCGTAAGTGCGTTTACAAACATTTAAACTCACCAATCATACAAAATTTGTTCCGTGCGGGAATCGAACCGCGACACGCTGCGCAGCAGTCAATCGCTCAGCCACTGTGCCAATCGCGCCGTCAAATGTTTATAACACATTTTTTCATGTTCTCCTTTACTATTTTGAGAGAGGTGCACCGTGATGATGAAATAGATATATAAAGTAGGTAGTAATTTCAGTTCTGTTGATCTCTGAGTGAATTCACAAGGAGTGCATTGTTTGTAATTAGTTTCAGATGTTAGTATCGATAAAGTTAGGATAGCATTTGGTTTTCCTGTAGTAGTAGAAGTACTGCGCCACCACTGCGCTCCAAGATGATGCTCGCTATATCGATAAACAGAAGCTGAAACATAACTGGCAAAATGCGAGCGTACCATAACAGGGACCTACATTTGCGTCTTACCGTTCGGGCATAACAAGCGTGATGTTATGTTATTTGCCTATGTACCTCACCACCAAACTTTCCTCTCCACGCCCTAATTATGCACAGATTAAGTAACAGATATGCAAATACCCTCATTCGGCGGAAGGGTAGGCAGAGAGCTCATCAATCAATTAGAGCAAGTAGCGTTTTATTACAAGTCTGTCGCTGACGGCTGTGACGAATGGGACACGATATGCCAGGATAGGCGAGATGAAGGGTTTGTGCGGTAAGCAGAGATTTTAGTGATACTCGTAGAAATCTGATGATGATAATTTCATAATGAGTTACATAAGAAGACCGCAGCAGGTAGCGTTCTGTAGTTCTGCTTACCATCATGAGAAAAAGGCGTGTGTTTATGTATTGTTAGTTATCGCAGACATATCTTATATTGTGGTTTGTAGATAGGTACTAAGTTAAACTTTCTCAGCTAATCTCTACTGGTAATTTGTATTGAGATAATATCCGATTTAATTTATCGAGTTATATAAAAATGTATGTTAAAAGTCAATTCTTTGATCACTTTCGTAATGCAACACTAATTTTAATTTCATTTTGTTTCAGGTATGATTATAAAATGAATGATTGGTGTCAATCTGCACAAAATAGGTGAATTACTTCTGAGGTTTTTCTGTAACCCCATTATCAGCTACTAGGATTCTAAGTGAACAGCAAGTAACATCGGTAAGTAGTGCAAGGAGTAAGAATAGAACTCACGATCTCTCGTTCACCATTCACCAAATTAAACATTGGGATAGACTAAAATAGCCAGGATTGATATCCAATAACAAAGAATCTCATTTTCCTCCAAAATACCTCATAACATGAACTTAATTTAAACAAAACTAATTACCTCATAACATCACAGAGCCGATATCTTTAGGGACATAAATTCGGTTCGTAATAAACTTAATAATGAACGATAACGTCAGTATTAGACGTCTTTACTGGCCTCCTTGTAATAAAGTATTAATTAATCTTCGATGGACGATAAACTGTGAGGGATGTGATAATATTGGGTCAGGGAAGTACCTGTTCTGGGTTTGAAGAAAGTTTAATACACATAATTTTCTTTTACAAAATATGAAGGTGACTATTGTGTTAAGATATCGGTTGTACATACGATTCCCATACGGGGCAAATATTTGTACGACCTGTTTACATGATTATGTCCACAGTTGGAAAAGTTCATCGACCTTCGTTAAATCAAACATTTTAAGAGAATTCTGTGTGAGAAGTTGTTACACTTCTGCAACACCCATGCCTCTGGTGAAACAAACTGGTGGCGCTGGCCTCTTAGCATCACAAGGGCTGTCCGCTTGTTCTCCGCTCGTAGACTTAAAGTGTACCATTGCTATAGATAAATCAGCATCTTAATTGCGTAACACGCAATTGCGTATCACATTCCAACGAATTTTGATTTTTTTTGTAAGAATGAAAATGAAAAATTTATCTGTTCGACAGCTTATAAAACGCAATTAATGTTGATAACTTGTCAAATTAAAAAGCATTGGGAATACGCGTGTGTTACGCATTTTCGTGCAAGTTTAACAGATTCATTTATTTTTCCATTGTCTTCTCATTCATAATACTTTACCCTTCATCAATTATTTCACCTCACCCACCACAGAACTATGTTAATTCCCATCCATCTTCAGAACCCCGCAGCCAGCTGCTAAGTCGAGTACAAGCGTGCATTACCGAGTGTGTTGCCGTAACAACTGTAGTGACGTAAACGAGCTAAGTTCCAATGTTGGCTTACTGCTACTTGCATACATGAAATTGCCCAGCTTACAATTTGGCTTTGGGGGAAACATAGGGAGTTTTGTTACGTAAGGAACAGGAATGGGGCTACCGCACTGTTCGAAAGAGATACCGCGGCCTTGGAACACAAAGGGCTAACAAGGAATATGGATGGGTTTTAGTCATTAAAAGTCTGACACTCCCTTCCACTCCGCCCAGAGCGGGGGAGGGTCATTTAATGATTTCCCATCCGAAAAAAAAAGGAACGTGAATGTCTATTGTTGTACCCATATTCTAAGAACTGCAGTGCAAGAAAATATCTTCACGTGGTAACATGTTACCAAGTAACTAAGGTGAGGTCAGACAGGTAGTCGCTCCATCTAAAATACTGCAATGCAACTGCTTCCGGACTGGAATCTGACCCCTACATAGATAGGAAAAGGCTAGGCAGATGATGATTTTATGGCAACGGATGTCGTTGGTTCCAGGCTTAATAATCAGTATACGGGGTGGAAGGGACACCGACGCGAAAACCGTTACCACGTACTCAGTACATGATTCTGAGCCCCAACATATAATTTTTTGATCGGTTATTAAAAAAAAATCTGCTGTTTCCTACAAAAGTGCAATACCTACACACTTTTTGAAACGGATGAAAAATGTCTATGTGGGGAGAGGGCTTCAGAATGATGTATTGAATAAATTTTCGCGTCGGTGTCTCTTCCACCCCGTATAATGCTCCCCAAGCTGATGATAACACTTTAAGAAGCCAGCAGCCGTTGATGGTGGATGCCACAAAACGTGGTTTTATTACTAAAGTTGATCTGACAGGTTTCTTATACCAAACTCGAAAATAAGCATATATATTTAAACTCTTTAGGCTCTTTAGTCCAGTACCACAGTTTTCTTCTCCACTAGCGTCCCCGCTCCACATCCCGTCACCCGTATGTTTCCTCCCCACGACAAGCTCACATTGACGTACGTTAACTAGCGGGTTCTCGTGTGTTTCCAAGAAAATTAACAAACTTTCACCACTTCCCTCTGTCGCTTCGACTTTTTAAACATGTTAAAGTTCTTTTAAACTGTTTGATATGTGCACGGAGGTTGGAAGTAAATTAAAATGTGAGTTTATACACTGTAATGGAGGGGAAAAATGGCCTGATGTTTAAAGACAAATAAAATTAATAAAAGATTCGTCAAGTTTTTGTACTTAATTATGACACTGACTACATTGTGTGCATTATATTTAAAAAAACAATCTAATTCGAATGAAACAAAGATAAACCAATTATTTAAATTAAAAAAATATGCTAAGTGCCTGTGTTTGAAAGCGAATCTGAATGGAGAAGAACCGAGAAGACCGGACAAGAGCTAGACCATATAGAATTAATCATATTTGTTTTCACTGTAGATAGAATAAAATACTTCAATAAGTGAAATTTACCACCCATTCATTAATTCACAAAACCCAAACCAAAGATCAATTAATCCAATTACAGCAGTTCGGCTATCAATGAACACGACGTCCTACAACCAATTAGAAGTAGAAGTGCATATCCGACACTTATCCGACACTTGTGTCGGTAGTTCTGCAAGCGCCGAGTCAGATCGCGGTCAGACTAACGAGCGTCTAAAGTTCAGACAGCAGAACTGTAACTGAGAATGTATGACGCGTGTATGTGTGATTGTGTGTGTGTGTGGATGTTATTCCAGCGTCTTGTTCTTGGAGTTAGTGTGTTAGAAATTAGTTTAATGGTTGGGAATGTTAACATTGAGATTGTATTTTTGGAAAGAATGAGATTCGCTTCGAGTGAATGAAAACAGGGATACTACTAACATGTAATTATAGGACCAGGCAGGAAAAAGAACGAGCCTTTTTTCAAAATTTAAGTCTGCTAAAATTGTCTTAAATTATATCAGCAGAAAAAACTACACAAGGACTGAAATAGATCCATGTTACTGATCGAAAAGCTTGGCATTGGGACTTCTCTAACCAATAGGAGCTAGCAGAGTGTAAACAGGTAAGGCTATCTTTTAGTTACTCGTGAATTAAATTATGAATCATTTCCCTTCAAGAAAATCACAAATCAAAGCACAAATTTAAGTCATAAGTTCATAACCTTTTAACAAACACGTCAACGAAATCTCATTAAACTTACATTACTCGATGAGTCGCAAAGCCTCCAAGTTTCCCTCGCCTGGAAAGCGTCTGCCCACTAAATCTTACTTCGGCTACTCTCGGATACTTTCGGACATCTTCGGGTACTGGGATCAAGAAGTTCTGTGACGTCAACTTTATAAGTCGACATTGGAATTTTGATGCTTTAGTTTTCACAGTTAATGTGTTTTATCTAGTTCTTGAACATATAAGTGGAATAGTTTAGAAGTTGTTTTGGAGGCTAATATATGTTTTTGATAACACTAAGTGACGCCCAAATAAATAACATTGATCCATACATAACATCACGCCTGCATTACACGAAGGGTTAGGCAGAGGTATACCCAATCGTTCAATCACATTTCGCCAGTTATAATTTTAAGCCCCATGTAAAAGAGGGTAAGACGTTTGCCATTAATCGAGCTCACAAATCCAGACTCCGTGGCTGCTACTGATAAATTCCCGATGGAAAAACCCAATAACACTTTTTTCGACCCGGGTATCGAAACCAAGACCTCATGCTCAGCAGTCGTGCTTGCGACCACTAGACCAACAAGGCCTAAATGAATAAATGGCTAAATATTATTTCACGGTTGGAATTTCAACTGACGGTACTAAACAGAGCATTAGTAATCCGACATAGTGTTTTTATTTAGGAATTAATGCTTTGTGAATTAAAGGAGTGAATTTAAGGATAGACATTGGTCAGCAAATAAATTAATAAAGTACCCTGAATTAGTACATAGGGTGACTAGTAATTAGTGACCGATACTTATACATGTGATTGTACTCATGATAACAAACAACTTTTCCCAAGAAACGTTTTTTTATACTCATTCAATTTTATCACAATAATACAACAGCCGTATGAAATTCGTTCGCGCGCGCCTGTGTCCTATCAGCTGTGTCGTACCGTGCAACAGTGACAGTGACAGTGGCAACTACAAGCGGCACCCGCGCCTCTGTTCGGCCGCCACGTGCAGTTATCGGTGTATTATTGAGATAAAAATGAATGAGTATAAAAAATATGTTTCTTGGGGAAAGTTGTTTGTTATCATGAGTACAATCACGTGTACATGTATCGGTCAATAATTACTAGTAACACTATATAATCATCTGCCGACTAAATTAACTAATCTTATCAGAAAGTGATGAAACAGACCGCTAATATCTGTGTGTCGAGTTTATGAGCTCTATTAACTACTCCGGGATAATATCACCCATCTCACATAGAACATCATTTGTGTTTTAGTACCGAAACAGTTAACTACGATTACGAATGGGTACGTAATTAAAATTATATAGATTGTATGACATAAACCTTGAAATCACAAAAACTATCATTAAATTCAAAACCAGTTCAAACAAAATCTATTTCAATAAAACAATATTCAAAGACAGAAAAACTACTGACACAATTCCCTCCCCATCAATTGCGCAATCTTCGCAAACGAAACAAGAAAAACTTCAACTAACACTTCAAAATCTTAGGCCTTGATCACACGAGCGATTTTTTATTTCATTTTTGGTGCCCGGAGTGGAGACTGTGGTGTAAGTGTACACAGACTTACAGATGGCTCTGCTTTGGAGTGTAAATGTTGTGTTGTACCACTAACAATGGGAAACTTAATATCGTATCCTTCGTGTCATGTTGTCTGCACGTTCGCTATAAGAACTGCTTGAAGCAAGTAAAGACATTGAACTTGTAGCCAAATTGAGGGCCAACTAAAGTTACATTACCATCAAGAGAAAGAAGGTGCACCAAGAGTTGAAAATCTGGCCGTGCGAACGAAGGCTTACAAAACACTTTTTGCCATATTCTGAACTGGAACGACTTTCTCGTTACCAACTCGCCTCGTCCCAATCGGTACCAACTCGATTTGTCCCATTCCCAATCGAATGGTACGAGAAATATTTTAAAAGGCGCATTAAATCTAACTGGAGGAAGCGCCGGGACCCTTGAGCGCTTGAAGTTTACTCTTAGATACGTCGAGAGGTTCTTTTTCGCATTAATTATATAAGGAGGAGGCTTGAGATATTATTGTTGTACATGCTCAGGGACGTGTAAACGGCCGGAGACTGGCGAAGTGGGGTTCGGGGACCAAATTATTATTAAATTTTTGATTTGGTTGGTTAATAAGGGCGTAATAAGATTTGGGTGATGATGTCGGGAAACTCGGTTAGTATGTGTCTTTGTTGGAAGACTGTTTCAATGAGCGTGTTTTATGAATAAGTAGGTATGCTTTATGAGTCGTACAACTGGTAAAAATAATACACAGAGTCAAATTAAGGGAAAAAATATACTTTTTTTTTAAAGTTTATATTGTAAAGATTTTTTTTGAATCAACATAATAAAAACGATAAAATAGAAAAGAGGCTGATTTTCTAAACTTATACCTACTACAAGTTGTTACACTTTTAGCGTTCGTTTTTTTACAACTTTCAGTTTTAAAGTCAACCAAACTACTTTTAAAACGAAAAATAAGTTTCATCTAAGTTTTTTTTTGCAAAAATAAGAAAGTAACTCCGAATATGCTCACATGAACAAACTGCCAACCCGCATTATTAGGAATTGGCGTCTGAAACTGAAACTTCACTAACAAGCGCCTTTTTGTCGGCGACAGGCGCAACGTCGCAAAGAAGCCGCGGCTTTAATGTGGGGACAGGCGTACCTGGACCACTACCATATATTATACGGGGTGTAAACAGACCCTTCACCAAGCCGTCAACCAAGCATTCTGTACATCAAACTAAGTAACTTTACGCAAAAAAAAATCCTGGGAAACGAAATTTTTTTTTGGGGTCAAAAATCACATTTTACGGTAAAACTCAATATAATGCGCTCAAAACTTATTGCTGATGGATGCTTTGAATAGTAAACGGACCATGGAGGTAATTGGAGTAAAGTTAGAACCTTAAAAAGTAGTATTTAAAAAAAAACTTGTGAAAAAATTGGAACTTTGACCCCTAATATCTCCGTAACTAGAAGGTTCCCAGGTATGGTCCAGAACAAAAAAATGATCACAATGACGAGGGGAACAAGTGCCTTTCGGCTTCGTTAAGGGTCTTTTTACACCCTTTATTAATGGACAAAGTTGTATTTAAATAGTCTTTTAATAAATGCTATTGAAACGTGCCAATGAAGTTTAAGATACCTTAGTTTTTGTCAGTTTTATACTAAGAGAATGTACGAAGAGCGGGCGTTTTGTGGGACTGTCTCTTGTAAATTTTGACGTTCAAAATTGATGATTTGCAAAAATCCCTTAATGGACTAATGAATTTGGAAACTACATCGCAGGCAGTTTCTATTCTGTTAATTACTTATTGATTAAAAAGCCCTTTACGTACCCTATGAGGTTTCTCCTTGGAAAAAAAATCAGTAAATGACAGCTAGTGAATTATATTTTTTTAAGGTATAAAACAAAAACTACAAGTAACGACCGAATCTAGTTTTTCGGAATCGATCACGGAATTTTATACGTTAGCAAAAAAATTCAAAAGCTATTATAAAAGTTTACTGATTCTATTGATTCTCAAATACACACATCAACCATAGTCAATAAGCAGACCATTCAACTGAGTGAAAAGGATTGTAATGCAAATAGTTTTACGGTTTATTTCCTCCGTAAACTTAACTTTTTGCCGACGTTTTGAGCACTTGTTCACTTCGCTGGGGATTCCAAACTATTGTGTGAAAGGGTTATTGAGGGAAACTTTGAGGCTTACAAACAATTTAGGCAACAATTGTGTTCTTTCAAAATGTGTGTAAAGGCTGCATCGGGATTTAAGATTTGCGTACTATTTAAAGTATTTCTTGAAACTCAAAAAATACGAAATCAATTTTCCGATTTTTTTTTTGTCAAATTAACAAATGTGTAACAAAGGAATAAAATAGAGATATTACATTTTTTAATCAATACTTTACGTATGGAGCATAGACACACAATTTGTATAAAATATAGCGTTTAAACGTTGCTGAAAGTTAATTCATGATTGACGTGTGAATTTTGACGTCTAGACATCTCTTAACTAAATAAACAAAGCCTAATGCTTAGAAGTATACAGGGTGTAAGGGACACCCCTCCGCAAACTTACAGGGTACTTTATTTTGAATCATATTCTACCAGAATTTTTCTCAGGTATCGTTTTTTCAGTTACTATTCCTTTATTTTAATGTAAAATTACTTTCTCTGTTCGCAACACTCTATTTATGTAAATAACAGCTAAAATAATAAACAAAATCAAAAATGGATGTTGAAATACTCTGACGAACAACGCGTGAAATCAGTTGTTCATTTCCTGCCTCGCTAAAGATTTCTTCGAACTCATCGTCGCGCTTGCCGTTCGCTACATGTGTTTAGCCACGGTAACTATACATTGCGTATGAGGAAATAAAACAAATAAAATTTATTGGATTCCCATAACGTTCCTGAAATAACTTCTTGTACCGGTCATCTTAGTATGATATACTGAGTTTACCCCATCACTCTGCGAAGGGCTTTCTCTTACACCCTGTAGTTATTAAATAAAAGTCACTTAAAAACTGCTTAAAGAAATATATACAAAAGCACAATAAACTTAAAGAACGCAGTAACCAACAATTTATTTAAGCCGTAACACATGGGCCAGTGGTAGCGGTAATAAGGACATATAAAACTTAGCGATACCACAAACTGGCACAAACTCGTGCATTGTGCGCGGTACTGTGTGCTCACCCACAGCACTGCACTGTTCTTTAATGCACTTACTTGTTCTTACGTAACAAGCATGTGGTTTGGAAGATGCATAATTTATTATATTTGTTTTGTTGTTTGCATTTTACTTCATTTAGTTTCGCGACGGCTTGAGCTGGTTGACGTTAAAGTAATGCCGTGTTGAAAACAGCAAATACATTTTATAATACGGTAGACTGCTTTAACCACCTACACGGTTCAGTTGAGGTTAGTGAGAGGTGTTCAAGTAGCAACTTACTGGTCAAAGAGTCATCAATCGATGCGAAAAGAAGAAGATCAAGGAATTGATACAATTATTATGTGTAAACGTTAATGTTTCAAACAAAACAACTCTTCACATCAACAACCTCATAAATAAAATTAACCACTAAATAAATTACAGTTAACTAAATAATTCTCATGGCATTGAGCGGCAATGCATACAACCATATCCACTTGAACTCCCCCTTAAGTGAAACACCGTGAAATAGGACCCCGTTCCCTAGCCGCTCGTAATATAAAATATATTTTTACCAAAATATCAGTTCTGAAAACCGAATAAAGGATATGCAAATAAGCAGATGCGCTATGCTAATCTGACTAGCGGGGGATGAATGGGGTGCAGTTCAAAAGAAGCACTCCATGCCTTTTTAGATATGCCTGCTTTGATGGGGGCAAAGATATAGTACCTTGAGGGGTACGTCTTTGAGAATGTCTTCCGCTGGCTTGAGTGGTCTGTAGATGTGTGTTATTAACCGTAGAGTAATGTATTCTTGGCTTTAAATTGTTAGAATTTTAAAGAAAGGCTTTTTACTATGACTATGAATAATAATGCCCAATGTTGTCTCAATATTCAACACTTAGTTAATTACAACTTAGGTAAGGTTATTGGAAAGACTGTTTTTTTTTCATAACAGTCGTCCTCTAAAAGCCATCAAATAAGGAATTCAATTCAATTCTTATATTTTCATTATACACAATGACATAAATTACAAAGAAATTTGTAACAACATAAAAAAGATAGCTTATGCGCCAAGGAAACTTATGTACGTACTTGTTTGGCTAACTTTGATGACAAATAGGCTGATAACTATGATAAAAATACAAAGAAAAAATATTCGTATACTTCCCTCCGAATCCACGTCCAAAAATGTACCAATCACTTGTCAGAACTGCCGACAATTTAAAAAGCGCATCGTCAATTCGAACAGAATGGTCCCCAATACGTTGAACATGCAAATACATGCAGTGCACATTTGCATGTGAATCCTGCACTTTTCGCTCGCCTCACCACAAGGCATGAAGCACTCCTCATTGGGCAGACAGACAGACCGTTGTGGGGATTGAGATGGTATTGATGGTATACATGGCTTCCGAGTGATGATGTTGATGGTATAAGTGTGAAAACGTTTCATGGAAATAACAAAGTCAGCTTGTAAATAGGACGCGATATAACACCGACCAACATATTCTTGTGAAAATAACACAGTAGTTATATTTATATGTGTAATAGACTCGCCATTTGTTACATAGGATTTAAATATAACTGGCGAAATATGAGCGGTATGGACACCATGCACCTCTGCCTAACCCCTCGGGAAAGTAAGCATCATGTTATATTACTATATGATAGTCTTCGTGAGTTAATAAGGTTTTCTAATTTTAGAAGCACAAAATAGTAAGGCCGATTATCATTATTGCTTGAGCTATGAGTAGGTTAGCCTACCTAACCGTCTTTAGCGGGGCTAGCATAGCATAAGCGTAATTAGCCCATACTCTTCCCACTGCTGGGACACAGGCTTCGACATTATGAGAGGGAATGGGCTGTAATCCACCACACTGGCCCAGTGCGGGTTAGGAGCTAAGCTAACTCAAATTGTAAGATTTTTTTTACCATGTAATGGTTTAAAGCCAAGCTTACATACAAATATGGTGACTCTGCCCATCACAGTCACCTATCCCATATTCAAATACAATTACTTTCCACCGCACCACTGTACAGTGCACGGCACACAGTGCCAATCTGAAACGAGCAAAGTTAACAATTTCTAGCAAAATCTATCTATCGGTCGCAAACTGCACTAACTGCATACAAAACCTGGAAAAACCAATTTGTCGCTCACAAAGAGACGGCTTGTGTGTAGGGAGGATTTTGTGAAATATTTGTGAAATACTGAGAACCGCGTAACTATCGAGGACGTGGAGTAGAGCGTGTTTTTCGGACTTGAAACCCCGTTCTAAGATGTGTGTAATACCTGGATTTGTTCTTGAAGATTTTTGTTCTGCAATGTTGGACATGATAGAGATGGTTATAGTAGTTCTACCATTATTGGTTCAGTAACAACCAAATTAGAAACCGTAACACCATATAAAGGGAAACACTATCTAGAAATCTTAAAACTTTTAAGCTTTAGAAGTTAGACTTAGCCCACCGCTTCTTTAAGATGTGTTAGATTTATGAGAAGATGTAAAAAGTATAATTTTGTATTGCCCTTAATTTTAACAGCTATCTTTTGCAGGATTAATAAGACGTGATGCCGTAAAGTCAAGTTACATATAACGGGGGGAGGGAAATGATCAATATATTTAGCCGGAAAACATTCCACGGTTAGCTCAACGCCACTTTACTTTACTAACCTTCTAAACTGTGTTAGTAATTCAAGCCATCAGCCAAAAATTACGGTTGGACAAAACATTTTGTTAAACCTCTCGTAATACTAAACAACGTTTAAAATAGTAATTAGCATGAAAATCACGTACGGTGTGTCCAGTGCACGCAAAAATATGCGCACATTTGGTAATGTTACCTTCATCCATAATATCTGATTTTGTGGTCTCTGATCTTTGAACGATGATTAGGGTTGCGATCGAATTTTAGCCAACAAACAACGATTAAATAAAATTATAACTGTAATTTGTAAAATATACTATTGTAAAATAAGCTTAGAAGTCGATTATTGGTTATTGATAACATCTTTCTCAATTTGACCAACAAAAAAGTTTAATTTCACGACAGAATAGCAACCCCGCTACGACTGCGTAGCACTTCCTACGCCGTAGTGATTTCGTAGCCGCGTAGCTCAATAAAAGTATTGTATGACGTATATTTTATGGATACATACAAAATGACAATCATAAACCGTAAATAGAAAATACTTGTAAACTTCATATCCTTCCTCTCCTTTCATCTAAAAACTCGACTCCTTTTATTAAACGCCATTATCATGTCACGTAGGAACTATACGTTAAGCGCCCTCTGCCGGCTAGCTTTATAAATAAGGGTGACCAGAGGAAAATTATATGGTGGGCGTGCTGCCCGGCTCTTTGTTCTGTGAATATTAATATTAGAGTTATGTGGGTAGGAATAGAATTGTTTTATTGTCTCTGGGAGTGTGGCTGACGGAATATTGAAAATAATCTTTGGTGAGCAGAAGTCCAAGAGGCTGCTATTAACGTGGCTACTACGCCCAACTGATCTTAAAGGTATAATTGTCAAGAACAAAAAGAATAGAACTTAAACGATAAATAAATTAAAACTTACTTCTAGAACATAAAAGATAAATAGATTAATAATTACTTTTAATATTCTATGAAGAAGAGAAGGAAGATGACTGATAAAACTTATTCTTATTCTTATTCTTATTCTTTATTGCACACAAAATAACGAAAAAATACACATACAAATTGCAATAATATAGCTTATGTACAATGGCGAGCTTAACCCAGAATTGGGTTTTCTTACAGCAAACCAAATTTTGATTGCGAAATTTGCGTAAGAGGATATACCTATGTGCATTAACAGAACATCTTATTACTTAAATTAATAAATTTTATAAACTAAACTACATACATACAGTATAATATACGTAATACATACAATATATATACAATACAATGTCTATGTTATGTAGAATCCTATTTACCTACATATTGATCATTTCGACAGGAAATGTTCCCTTATTCCTTTCCTGAACACTTCTAACGACGGGCTATCCCGCAAGGAGTATGGGAATATTATAGAGAATATTATTGTTTTTGCAATATAAACCCATACCTCAAAAGTTTCTGAAACACCTCTTACAGTTGAGCACGCCAGCTTAACTCGGAGCCCTGAACTTACATAATTATTATAATTTAAAGCGCGCATTAAATTGGGCATTTTAATGAATTCCGTGGTGTGGCGCTAAGCGGCCCTGTTTATGTAAAGTATGGGAAGCAAGGATTATGGAAATTATTTCTATGTATCGTTTATTGTTTTAGTATGTGAGGGGTGTTCCTTGTGTGGGTACAACTAGTTTTCTTGCTAAGGCTGTTGTTGATTATTTGTTTGTCTAGAGGTTTTAGGACTATAGTTCATCAGGACCAGTTACATATTTCAAAGCCTATCACCAGTGCTTATAAAACTTTAGTACATCTTTTCCGGACAGTATTAACGTAGTTGGATGGCACGTGTATTAATCTACAGTAAAATTATACTTGTAAGTAAGAGTTACATGAAAATTTTGTAAGAATCCTGAGGAATTGTATAATCAAACTGTGACACTATGATTTTCGCTATTAATTTTGTGGTTACATACCAACATTTCTGTTTCACATTTAATTTACATAACAACTTGATCAATAAAAAGATTCTAGCTCAACATTTCTAACAAAATTAAATAGCTACTGCTAGCAAGGTTAACGTTCATATTTTGGCAATTTCCCCAGTTTAGGAGAACGGTAATTACCTCCACTTTCCATTTAACATAGGTTGTGGTTTCCAAAACATATTCCTGTCCCACATTATTATTCATTTTCCAAAGTTCAAGCAAACAACTATAATATTTCTTAAATAAATCATTGTGAGCTTGCAATAACACAATAAACTTGTGGTAAAGTTCCGACGCGGCGAACAAATTACATCGTGCTTGTACTCGTGCAAGTTACATACATTGTACCTGCGCGCTGCGTGTGAACCGTGTAATACCTAGAACTAATATCATAAACAGAAAAGTTTGGATCTGTCTGAAAAATGGCGTTAGTAGAGGCGAAGTGTGTGTCCGAGAAAATTACATACACGGAGTAGCTTTTCCTCATGGCAGTAGGGTATGGATAATTGGATACCCTTTTGTGACAAAATTGCAAGCTCAAAGGTTTTTTTAGTCGCTACTTACCTAATAGTTTTCAGAACTCCAGACTTGTTTTGTTGTTTTATTATTTTCAGTGTTGCAGATTGGCAAAGCAAACAGAGGCCTATACCCAGCCGCTTGCAGAAGGTAGTCATGCTATGGATAAGGCTGATGACACGTCTGAATACTGTAATCTTAAACAAGCGACATATACAGGGTGGAAACTTTCAGCGGGGCAGTAAGGGGATCTACCTGCTGCGGGACTGTTCGAAAGAGATACCGTGGCCCTGGAACACAAAGGGCAATGAAGGAACATGGATGGGTTTTAGTCAGTAAGAGTCTGACACTCCCTCCCACTCCACCCAGAGCGGGAGAAGTCATTTGATGATTTCCCTTCCCAAAAAAAAAAAAAAAAAAAAAATGGTTTTAGGAGATTATATATAATTTTTCGAGAAATTTCGATCGCAATTCACAGATTTTCAAAAAAATGTACTGTGCTAAACATTCTGCGTGTATTTTCGTACAAAATGTATGAGAAAAGTTTTTTGCAAATTCTGTTTTTTTCAGTACTCCAACCTGGGTTGGTCCCATAGAAGATTTTGATCAGTATGAGAAACAGGATCGATAGGCATCAATAAAAATAAAATGTGTACAATGGCCATTCTCTTGGGAAGTGTAATGTGGAAAATCTGTGCAAGTGGATCTAAATTTAAGAAAAAATCATGGAACTAAGACCATTCTCGTGTAGCTGCAACGGCTAAGAAAGTTCCCCTTATTGCCCCTCTGAAACCACCCATTAAAAACAGTGCATTTCCTACTTATAAAAATCTTCACTAAGGAAATTAAGCTACCTTCATTACATAAGACGCTTCTCTCTGTACAACATATGAGTATGTTTCTATTCCCATGCTACATGCTATACAGAACTGTTGATTCTGCCGCCCGCGCCATGACGCTCGCAACTTTGACACTACACTACACTTACACTTATGGAATAAATCACCTCTCGTTCCGGGAAATTGCTGACTTGTGCTCGAACGATACGGTGTAGGGATGGGAGCAGTCGATAGTTGCTCGATAGTTCAAGTTGTCTTCTTTGTTTGAGATTTTTTCTAGTTTAGTAAGTGGTCTGGGTTTTCGTACTCGTAGAATGATGGTTTTGTTAACCCATTCGATGACAGACATTATAGTGTTACTAAATGTACAATGGAAACACAATGACAATTGGGCTAAACATAATTAAAGCGATAATAGTAACCAACGACACACACGCGGAAGCGTAACTCTAATAAATTTTAAAATATGTTATCTGTGCGCACGGCTGTCTAAAGATTCGCCGTTTTGACATTTATTCAATATTTACTTGATTTTAATGGATTATCAATATGAAAGAATGGATTTAAATGCTTTAGATTTATTATTGTGATTATTGTATGCGAGGTTTGAGCCACGAGGTGTTAAAAGTGTACGTGAGGAAAACGTTTAGCTGTTAAGCAGACCTAGAAAATAATACTAAATGGGAATACCAAAATGGTAAAGATTATTCTGCTTGCTCGTGTTGATGAGCGACTTTCTTTTGTTCGAAACCAAGAAAAATTATTTAAAATACTACCTTGATTACATTACGTAAAACAAGAATGACAGTTTAAAGGGGAAGCCACTTAAAAGTTTTATAAATCGTTTAATGATGATGATTAATTAATCAATTTTTTAAACTTTCTCCTTAAACTTTAACCCCTAAACATTAAAATCACCTGCCTACAAAGTTCTATCGATACCATCCCCCCACTATGACACTCCCGCTGCGTCATGTAATTTCCGCGGCGCGCCGTACGAAGGCGGACGAATGCGTTGTCAAACTCGCTACGTTAACTGGAGATTAGACAAAACTGCACTGTGCAACCGAACTGTGATGAATGTTATGAGTTAGATGCGAGTTACTTGTTCCTGGCGTTGTTGCTTTGTTTTGTGAGGGAGATAGATTTATTTATGGGGTCTGACGTATCTTTGTAAAGTTGTTTTTTTGTTAAATAATGAGCTAAATTAGTTCTTCGTCTTGTGGAAAAGAAAACTAAAACTGACATTATATCCGTTCCAGAAACAGTAAGTCATTGCCTCGCCTTACTTGCTATGTGCTGGCGAGCAGTTCATTACATCAGTCTCACGTTAAGAAAGAAACACAGTGAAAGTAATTTTCACATGTTTGGGTTAGCATAATTCGGCACAGCCGGGCTACAAAATTAAATATATTTATGTATCGAAAATTGAATATATGTAATCGAATAAAAGCTGAATGTGTACAGTAAGTATTTGCAGTCGGCGTTGTTATACAAATAATGTGTAACACCACTAAGCCACAATCTAGTACTCCAGAAAGGTATCCGGCTTTTCCGACATTAGTTTAAATTGACAAATATAATATTCCCAACTGTTCTTCTATTCATAGTCTAACAAATGTAAATGTCTCACAGTCTCATCTAATTTCCTAGGCGCATCGTGTTCATAGTTGAACTCTGACTAGAGATTAGAACACTAACTGTGTACGGTGCAATCGGCCATCAGAGTTGTGGTTTCTACAATCCGATCACTTATCGTTGTGGCTCGTTGTTGTGAGGAGTTGGGGCTACAGATTCCACATCAAATCTAGCTAGAATCATAATTATTGGCTTCTAGTCTCAAATTAACACATATAATGCCTCGTCAGCCACATATGGCTGACATTTTCCAAACCAGTTGAGCCGTGTCAGCCATATATGGTAGCCACCATTATTTATTTATTTATTTTACTATTATAATATGTAAAATGTAATGAAAATAGTGTCATGAGACGTTCCTCACATTCCATGAACGTAATACCAGCCTGTTATTGTCCCACTGCTGGGCAAAGGCCTCTTCTCATACAGAGAAGGCACGAGCATTGATCACCACGCTTGCTCAAGACGGGTTGGCGATTTCAGACTTATATTAATTATAAGTCCAGGTTTCCTCACGATGTTTTCCTTCACCGATGTCTATGATGTCCAAGATAAACTTAGAAAAGTACATATGAATTGAAAAAGTCACATTGGTACTTGCCCGGATTCGAACCCACAACCTCATGCATGAGAGGCGAGGCTTTAACCTCTGAGCCATCACGACACTATTCCATGAACGTATTTTACAAAAATAAAAATAAACAGTCAGTTCATTTGTTAGTACGGCAGGATATGTGTTAAGTAATAATCTTCTTTAATGTAGCTTAGCCTTTGTTCTGAAGCAAAGACTTACAGATTCTGCACAAAAAAATACTTTGAGTAATATTAATCAGAAGAAATCAAAGTAATAATATGAACAAACGCTAAGTGTCTGCTACGCTACGCCATTGCACTATTGCTAGTAGGTCTGTACCATTTAATACGCTACGCCAGCTAGTACTTCATTCTTTGGTCGTCTGTTTGTTTTCTAATAACAGTTTCGAGCAATAAGCATAATTACATTATTATTTTCATTACCATTGCGACCCATTCCCTATAGGCCAGCAGTCCCAGAAGTGGGAACATTATAGGTTGTGCTGCTTTCTTACTCAATAATTCGATGTAAAAATGTCTGCCACTAACAGTAAATACGTACTAGAGCCAAAACCACACATTCGTTAGTTAGTTTACGTGTATTGTCTATTATATTATTGTTAATACAGCCAGCTCGGTACAAATTCCCTTACAAAGAGCAAGTATTGTGTGAGTGCGAACATTTCACCGTAATCACACGCTGAAGTAAAAGTTTTGGCAACTCCGTGATGAAATGTGCACCGCATTTAGTTTGGGGTTCTACTAATATGATAACAGCAAAATTTTGTTGTGTTTTGTGTTAATTGAAAATTAATTTGTGCCAAAATAATTATGATTTTACGTCACGTGCGCTAAAATTACAAAGTTTTTGTTTTAGATTTAAGTTCCAGTGAACATAAAAAAACATAATTTGTTTAGAATGTACCTAATACAAAACTACAGATATTGTTGTCCTACCGAATTAGGTGTTTTTCAATGTCCGATGTCGATAGTTTCGCGATCTTTTGGCATCTTATAATAATCCCGAGTCCAAGGTCCTAAGTAGGTACAAAACCCAATTTACTCCTAGTACAGAAATTCTCAATACAATACACCAGGAATCTATAAATTGTTCTGTTAAAGTTACCCGCCAAGATATACTTCGACATTTCAAGGATTTATCGCCTATTAGCGTAAGTTGAAGTTAGAGTACACAGCTTTACTTAGCTAATAAAAGCCGGCTTTTATTAGGATTAGAAAACTTTACAAATACCTATATATTTTTTAAGGTTAGGAGGGGACGATATTGTTTGGAAAGTAATCAAAGGTTAAGGCTTTCAATTTGATGGATATTAGGTAATACATAAATTATTATTTTTCTTAAACAGCTTGGATGTCTGGCAATCAGACAAATGTCTCTTACCAAGGGATGTCTTTCTTTACAGTAACTCTTTTGTAGAGGTCAGATAAGCAACCGCTCGTAAAATACTGGAATTCAACTGCACCCAATGAGACTGAAATCCAACCGCAACATAGTTAGGGAAAGGTCCAGTAGAGTGGGATGTCTTTGCATTAAAGCTGTCTTCAGTTTGAATCCGTAGGAAAGTCAGTCACTATGTTTGGAAGATCATAAGACAGCGCTGCAGTAAACTTTGACGTTATTTGATTTAAATCTTCAGCAGTACATCTCAAACGCGTCTGAATTCATGAGAATTGTCTGTAAGCATACTGTAAGTAAGCCATAAAATCAGCTTAAGCGTTTAACGATACCCCATCTCGAAGTCATCCCTAAACCCATTTGATAACGTTATTTAAACAAACATTACATGCCCGTAAAACTATTATGACGTACTCCAAAAATACTTAAAAGAACAATAAAATATGTAAACTTGTGAACTCTATCCATTGCTCGCTAGATTCGGAAGCATCAGTCATTGCTCAGAGCATAACAAGTCGTCGATGGCTCAGTAAAAGATAAGTTCGCTTTTAAATTCCATTCGGTGTCTCGTGGTTGAGGGTCTCTGTGGCTACCTGCTAAGGTGGCCATAACAATAAAACACCGGGGACTGTCCCGATAACTGGCGTGGAAGAGATATATGTCTATTGTGACCAAGCAATCACTTTTGCCAGGATAATGCTTCGAATCTCGATTTTAGGTTGAATTAGGGCTTAATTTAATTAATGCGTCTATGAACGTGTTAAATCAGTGTATTTTTTTTTTCAATAAGATTCTATTGTACGAAATACCCTTTGTAATGAAAATTCTTTAAATAATTTGGTTTCGTTCACAAATTAATACTTTTATGAATCATTCAGAAGTTTCTTTCATAGCATTTTAAAATAAGTAATATTGCGCAAAAGCAAATATAAAGAAAGTCGGATCTTTGTACCTTTCCCTTACAATTTACGAGTTTTACTTTACCATACATTACTACACACAAAGCAACGTCAGCATTTTTTAAATCAAAAGTAAACCGTACGTTACAACCCAACCTGCTTAACAAAAGTCTGAAAGATGCGCTGATCTCGGCCGAATGCCTTTTGTACACATTTACTTGCATTTAAAAGCACATCTGAATCGTATCCAAATTTACATAAAACCCAGAGGGCGATAAAAGTACACAGTACACTTGGCTACATCCTGTATATTAAACAGGGCTGTCTGTCATCTTTTTTTAGTATTTGTTAGAAAAAAACTGAAGTGATCTTTTCAGGTCATATTTTTCCCTGCTAGAAAAACGAGACAGTATGGAATACTCATGCAGCAAAGTAACAACAGCGGAGGTAAAAATATTATCTGAAAATATTAGTAACATTTCCCTGCAAGCGCGGTGTACCTATTTACATAAGGATGCTGGTTCTCCTACGTAATTAAAACTTTGTTTGCAATGAAAACCATATTGCAAACCAATCTCTTACATACAACTGTGTTTGTAGATCAAAATTGCACAAGGGTTTCATTGCTTTAACAGACCGTAAGTATTTTAATAAATTTTGCCAGTGGCTTTGCTAGCATTTTTATTTTTATTTTATTTTTATTCAAAAGGAACAACAAACAGCTGCAATATAAAACATAGAAAAGAAATACACAAAAATTATAGACAATATTGCAGCCCACAACGCTGTTCACAGAATTTAAACTTTAAACTTTAGGATACGTAACAGCGAAAATAATCGCTAGGTTGCAAACACAAAATACAAAAAATGTGTAAAAAAAAACTGTATACAATGGTGTATAAATAATCAAGAAAGCTGCTTAAGTATAAGACTTTTAAACTTATAGGGAGAACAGGCAAAAATATCAATATGTTCAAAAGTTGTATTGAAAGAATCGGCCATTCTGCGAACAAGCGAACGCAAGCCAGAGTTGGACTTGCAAGTGCCCGCTGAAAATAATCTGCCCACCTTTCGCTTGTAGACCGTCCTAGAAACAACATAACGTAACATTTTAGACAGTTCAATACAGTCAAATTTATTTCGAGCAATTTTATATAAATCCATGGCTTCTAAGTACCTACGTGTATTTTCAGGTGTTGCGAGTATGGCAAATAATATCCGAAGCATCTATGATAGCATACTACGCAAAAATTTGTATTGAAAATACTCAATCATTTCATCGTATTTTTTGTAGTATGGACTCCAGACGGACACGGTATACTCCAGTTGAGAGCGTACAAGAGATTTATAATAAGCAAATATAGGAAGTTTTTTTTTTTTTTTTTAATAGCCACTATTGTCCCACTGCTGGGCAAAGGCCTCCCCCATAGCTAAAGGGGACTAGGGGGAATATAGGAAGTAGGTTTTTTAAAATCGATTGTTGAACGCATTACAAATCCGTATAGTTGATAGGCTTTATTAACAATCTTCCCTACTTGAAGGTCTAAGCAAAGTTTAGAATCAGAGATAACGCCGAGATCACGAATAGAATCCAATATAAGTAAGGGGCATTACACTACGTGTATGTATAGTTTATTTTGGTTTTATTTTTTGTGAAGTTTAAGATTTATAGCATTTGGGTAAACTAAGTTGCAACTTATTTTCCTGACAATAACAGGATAGTCGATCCAAATCTTGCTGCAGTAGAAGACAATCACTTGTTTGTCGTATGGCTCTATACCTTGAGGTCGTCGGCGTATAATAAAAGCTTGGTATTACGAAAACATTGGGTGATGTCATTTATATATAAAATAAACAAAAGGGGACCAAATATAGAGCCTTGAGGCACACCAGAGATCACCTGTGCAATGTTAGATTGGTGACCATTGATTACAACCCTCTGACTGCGGTTATATAAGAGACCTCAGAAGATTACCACGGAATCCGTTGAACGCTATTTATTTAGTAATATTTCATGGTCTACCTTGTCGAAAGCCTTACAGAAGTCTGTACACACTGCGTCTACTTGTACACGGCTGTTAAAAAAACCAAACAAAAAGCCAGAAAATAACAATAAATTAGTATTTGGCGACCGACGCTTAAGAAAACCGTGCTGTTGTTGAACTATGATATTGAGGAGTCGTTGTGAACTAACCTTTCAAAGAGTTTCGCCAATGCAGACAGGATGGAACTGGGACGACATTGTTCCACGCTGCGTTTGTATGCACTTTTGTGAACACGCACAATATACACATGCTGCCACAGTTTAGGTACAACTCCCTCAGATACATTTATAATAAATAGAGGTTGCAGATAGAAGCCGCAGTATTCCTAAAGAAGTAAGGCGAAAGTCCATCAGAACCTGGGCCCTTCGCTGGATCTAGGTATTTAAGCTCTTTCAATTATGCTCTCTTCACTAAAAGAAAGGTCACAAATAGAGACATCGTGTAGTGCGTTATTGTCCTGCGGAGGCTTCCATTGAGGCAACGAAGGAGATGTCGGTTCATATACCGATTAAAAATGTCAGAAAACATATTACACGCCATGTTTAGATCATTTGTTTCAGCATTTTTGTATTGAAGCTTAGAAGGAATTCCAGGCTTGTCTTTTCGGTTGGAAACAGGTCTAGAACTGATGTACGAACTGAAACACTTAAGACATGTATCTCTAAACTGTTTTCCATAATTTTAAAATGATTCATAGTCAGAAACGTTACAATATTTCTTCCACTTGATCCATTAAATTTGATTTTGTTATTTCTTTAGGAATTTTCAATAGCCTGTAAGTCATATCAGGTAAAATTTTATCTGTTCACAAAATTTCATCCAACTCTGTCCAGCCAATAAATTTCTGCGTGAAGACAATTAGTAACAAACATACATAAACACATGAAAACTTTCGCATTTGTAGTAATAGTGTGCTGGCAATATCAAAGATTTGGGTATGATAGCATCCAAATAAAATGTATTACTTTGATGTCATACCGCACTGTCTCACAAGCTATGAGAAAAGGCAGTCCTCAGCGGAATATGCACAATATTGCACAACGTTTAATCGAGTGTCTGTCAGTCTGGTTAAAGTTTCACGCTTGATGTAGTACGCGTCAGTTCAGGCTTGACACGACAGGTGGCGCTGCTCTCGTAGGATTTGATTATGATTTAGTTGGAATATATAGAATTGTGCGTCGTTTTACGTTAGGTGACATCGTTTTCTTTTAATTTCCTACTTTGAAGGTCTTGTTTCTGTTACGTTTTTTATTGTCGTCATCATCAGCAGTCTGGTTACACACACTGTTAATTAAAGACTTTTCCCTTTTATGTTCATGTTTCGCTGGTACACTGGACTCTGACTCATGTCATTTACTGGTAATATTCGATCCATAGTCATCATCGGCGATTATAGCTTATACAAAAGCTAAATAAGTGGCTTTTACAGAATTAATATTCAATTTAACAGCACATGAATTTTCATTATGTTGTAACATCATGAAAATTCGCAAAGCAAACAAATAAAAAAAAACATTTAAAAAGTTATGAATGCCAGCCCTGTCCATTTTTACGGCTGCAATACCGTTTATATACAGGATGATGAGCGAGGCCTCGCAACTCAATTAGCTAATGAAAACGTGCTGTTTTGATCAACTTAAACGTAGTCAAGACTAGCGACGCTTTTTTCGTATATTTTTATATTTTACTTGCTTACTTTATAACTCGGTTTAGAGCGTCTGAATATTTAAGAAATGTGAATTGTGTCGCAAGGGGAGGGAAAGACGTCTCTTCTTGTAATATCGGGAGCAACTAAGCCTTTTCGAATTTAAACTGATTATAATACACCGATGCAGTGATAAAATACCAAATTAAGTGTTGTTTAGTGAAAGAATACGCTGCAGTAGTTTAACGGTTTTTAATTAAAATGTTCGATACTAAAATGCTGGCAGCGTCACTTGACTTCATTAATAAGTATAATAGGATGTTAAATTGATTGATATATACGCACATCTGTCGTTTATAAGGAAAGACTAGTGTAATTACAAAATCAACGCTAAAATACAAAAAAAAATAAAGCATGTTCATTTACGTTATCTATATTTCTATCATATCTATATTTTCTTGAAATCGACTATTTAAATTTGATGACTGAACTGATTTGAGCGAACCTAAAAAAAAACAAATTTTCAATATCAAAGTTTGAAATCCAAACACAAAACGGTTAAAACTAAAAAAAATCTCCGTCGAGCAGAAATACGTACTACCAGAAGTAAAGCAATTTGCAGCACTTACATACAAACCGATCGTCTGGCAGACTCCATCGCTGATTGGATGGCTAATCAGCCACCAGCCTCACAGGATCTACCCGAGAAATATGTACTTGTTTCCTTTGTTTCTGAGTTTTTTTTTCTTTCTAATCCATTAGTTAAGGTTGTTTTGTAGAAAATAAGCTCAACTGTAAGTGGTGTTGAAGGTCAAAGTAGTACATGTGGGGCCTTCTTTGAAAGGATTAGGCAGTATGAATGTGATAAAAGCCTCCTTTTTTTTGAGAGTATAAAGGTATTTTTCTGTTTTCTTTTTGTAATCAGTTTTTTTTTAAAGATGTAACATACTTAGCATCCAGATATGTATGGAAGTCCTACATAATGCCTTTAATTTAAGTAATTTCAAAATAGTTAAGATGTAATGTACTTTGTAAGTTTTAACCGCAACGTTCATGGTTGTTTATTATTATTTTAATTTTACGAAATTCTCAAAGAAACGTATTATCTAATATAACAAAATGCAGTTTTGGTTACCGATTTATTATCGGAGCATTTCGTCGACAGTTCAATAGTTGACTCATGAACTTTTAACAAATACATAATATAATTAATTTGATCAAATGGAAAATCAGTCACAGCGGAGTGTTTATTTCACACCCCAGTTAAACACTGAAATGTTGTTTGTTATTAATTAATGACGTTACATTATAATCAGTGCAATTATAGCGAAAGCCTATCAAATCTATAAAATGTTAATAGTCGCTGCTCTGATTACTACATTCGTGATAAATTATATTAATCTGAGTTTGAATTTCGGTTCGAGTTCATTTCAGTAAATTTTATGGTTTTAATACTTGTAGTTTATAGCGTATCCAGCCATTAGTTTATAACGTATCCAGCCATTTCAGTTAGCAGAATAATTACACAGATACTTTTTAAAATATGACTTACTATTATAAATGTAAAAGTTTGTGCGGATGGATGAATGTTTGTTACCCTTTAACGCAAAAACTACTGAAAGGATTTTGATGAAATTTAGCACACATATAGTTTATGCCCTAGACAGGTCATAGGCCATATAGGACTTTTTATTGCGATCCACGCAGATGAAATCGCGGACAGAAAGTACTAAATTAATAATCGTACTCGTGTTGAAATATCAACACATTATTACTTAACTTCTGCCAAGCCTGTCCCAACTTTGTTAGGTTGGCTTCTATTCTAAACAGATGCACTTGAATACCAGTATTTTACATGATGCGACTGCCTATCGTCAGATACAACCCAGTTATTGGGTAACACAATATCCTTTGGTAAGACTCGATGTAAGGTTTCCGAGTACCTGAAACAACTTTCAAAGATCTACCAACATAATATTATTGCAATCTGATCTATATGGATCGTTAACCAAAATAATTCTTTAATCACAACTCTAATTCTCTCTAAAATTGCTTTTTAATCGCATTCGCAACACACACTGTTTTAGACCTGTATTCTCTCAAAAAAGAAACATATCGAATAAATTTTTCATCGGCTCACCAATATATATGACGCCCGCCCTTGTTACCCCCCAGCCCAGCTGAAGGTTGCCGGGTTGCCGGGTTGCCGGTCCCCAGACGGATTTGCATATCCTTTCTTTTTCGAAAGCACTGAAATCGCGAATACCTTTTGGGATTAGGGATTTTGTATCGATAAATGGAAGTTGAAAATGATATTGCGTGTGATTATATTTTATGTATTGATTTATGTTGAGAGGGGAGAGTGGGAAATTGTGAGTAAATGTTATTGTGATGTGTTCGTGTGTTCCCGGTCGGTGTGAGTTATTTATGGTAACGATGTTGTTTTTTTAATGTATGAAGTTGTTATTTTGTGAAAAGATCTGTCGGGGTGTCATTGGGTACATCTTGTAGAAGTTTTGTAGTTGAAGTTCAAACAGCCAATTTCTTAAACAAAAGCGTTATGGTTTGTTATAGAAGCTGTCATACTACCTGGAAATCATATTGGTAACCTGTGGTGATGATGAAGTGACTCAAACTCAAAGTATTAATTTTAAATAGACCCGCGACAGGCACTTAAAATAGTCATTTCCAAAGCGTAGATCTGGATGGAGAAAAATGGCTCAATGGAAGAATGGCATAAGCTATATAAATTGTGATTTTGTGTGTTTATCTTTAAATTTTGTTAGCAGTAAAGAATTTGAATAAGAATAAAAATGGGCAAATCAAGTTAGATATTACATAGTCCTAGGTACAACATTGTTGCTTCTATTTGTGAATGTATGTTTATGTTCCAATGCTGTTTCATCATTATCTGTCTAGGCATTTCTTAACTATGTATGGCTCGGCTTCTAGTCTTACCCGATGCAGCTGAATATTATTAGTATGCACATGAAGCGACTGCCAAATCCCGTATATTTCTAGACTAGCTTCTGCCCGCGACTTCGTACGCGGATCCTGTTGCTTATGCCAGCGACAACGGGGTCGTCAAAATCGAAGATCTGAAACGTCTGATGTCGAATTCTAAGAGCCCGGGGACGGGAAAACAACGGGATGCGCGAGACGATTCGAGACGTTCCATATCTTTCATTTTTGTAAGTCAGAAGTCGATGCGTAGATACGCTTGGAACTCAAAATGAACGCGTAATTTTCTATCCGTGAACGTCTCCGACTCGCGAGACAATGCGTGACGTTCACGATCAGTGGTCAGTCGCGCATCATATTCTTCACAGTTCTCTAGAGACCTGGATGTAGATGCGTAAATACGCTGAGAACGCAGGCGTGCTTGGTTATCCAAGAGGAAGAGAAGAGAAGAGAGGAAGAGGTTTCCACGGAGCGAGTTGCAGCCTGATGTTCTCGAACAGCATCAAGTCTCTCCTGACGTTCTTCGGTAGATTCTTGGGATCTTATGATCCTCAATCTTTTAGCTCCTTTGGAACATTGGGAAAGATTTGACCTCTTTCTAGGCATGGTTGTAGTTTTATTGTGAAGATACCTAATCAATTAAAATGTAAGTGACTGCTCCCCTGCGTTACCGGGTAGGCTACCGTGTCACGAAGATAAGTGGAAAAAGTCTAAAACACTCAAATAACATAAGCCCGAAGGCATATTTATTCGATAAAAAAAAAAAAAAAAAATAGGAGTTTTGTCCAGTAGAGTCAAATTTTCAATGATATACCGTCGTCATCGAATATCAGTCCTAAACTGGTACCGCCTTCACCGCGTGGAGCTTATGTTATTTTATAATTATACAGTGAAATTAGTGATAGCTTTGATTTCCACATCAGATGTTTCTGATCTTCGATTTTTATAAGTCAACAGGAATGCCCATCAGACCGAACAACTTTTGCTAAGACGTCATTCCTATATGTGTTATGGTGTAGCTGGGCTCTCGGAGTTCCACAACAGGTGTTCCAGATCTTCGATTTTTATAAGTCAACAGAGAGTGCTCATCAGATTGAACAATTTTTGCTAAGACTTCATTCCTATATGTGTTATGGTGTAGCTGGGCTCTTGGAGTTCCACAATAGGTGTTCCAGAACTTCGATTTTTATAAATCAACAGAGAGTGGTCATCAGATTGAACAATGTTTGCTAAGACGTCATTCCTATATGTGTTATGGTGTAGCTGGGCTCTTGGAGTTCCACAACAGGTGTTCCAGATCTTCGATTTTTATAAATCAACAGAGAGTGGTCATCATATTGAACAATTTTTGCTAAGACGTCATTCCTATATATGTTATAGTGTAGCTGGACTCTTGGAGTTCCACATCAGGTGTTCCAGATCTTCAAATTTATTCTCTCAGCAGAAAATGCTCATCACGTGGAACAATTTTTGCTATGGTACCATTTTTGTATCTCTTATAGTTTAGCTATTCTATTGCGGTTCTGCATCAGGTGTTCAAGTTTCCAAGATAAATTATAGCCTATATGTTGCCCAGACTTAATACCTATACAACAAAAAAAAAATCTTTCAAATCCGTCTAGTAGTTCCGAAGATTAGCGTGTACAAACAAACAGACAAACAGACAAACAGACAAACAGACAAACAGATAAACAGACAAACAGACAGAATTTTTTTTTTGGATTCGTGCTCTATTACTGTTTCTAAACCCCCCTCAATTTTTTTTTTTAAATATTTTCAATGTACAGACACAGTTTTTTTACTGTCTTATTATATGTATAGATTAATACATTATGTAACCCGCAGAAAGATCTTCCTTGACCCATATTAAGACGAGCCTTGTGTCATAACTCGATACAGATGACTTTCACATAATAAAGCCCAGTCACCGTGATACACCACCATGCCCTCGCAAGGCTAATCTGCGCACAAAGCCTTCTTCCACCAATAAGAATGACTGATCACATGCTTAAAGGGGTTGAATGACATTTATACCTTGCGATGTTTTACAATAGGAAGAAAATTCCCTGATTATCGCCTTGAAAACTAGTCTGCCTTTCCGGTAGTTAGTACTTTCTAGGTGCGCACGTTACTACTTGCTAACAAATATGACTAACTATAGTTATAAAATAATGTGTTTACTAACTTTTGATTTTGTTTTTTCAGGTATGTCTACAAATTCGGTTTTCTTCATAGTGGTAAGCTAAGATACACAGAATTTTTTGTGCTTGGTCGGGGTAAATCACGAGTTAGGATACTCCATGTTCAAGTTACAAATACAAACTCGTTTGTTTCATCAAAATGAGTCCAAGATTTAATGACTAAATAGACATTAGGCAAACAAACGTTGAATAAACTTGAATAGTTACAGAGAGCACTGTTTAAAGCTTTCACAGTTTGAAAAATAAAGTTATACTGTTACTTACGGGATATCTTCCAACAACACGGAAAATATCCCGTAAGTGACAGTATCGGTTAAGTTATAGAGAGATATAAAACATTTTCATAGTACTTACATCAAGATCATTGCGTCTCAGTTTGTATGATCGAAATATAATCAATCTATTTTTTCGACATGTATAATCGAATCGCAATCGGGTCGCAGACACTAAAACCACAACCCACAGTGTCACTACCTCTTACAGCAGTAGTAAGTGAGTTTCTATGTAATGACCAGCCATAGGCTTTTTATAGCCAGTGGACAATAACAGTATTATAATACAAAGAAAGAAAGGGTTATGAGACCTTGGTTGTTAATGTTAGTGTTAGGCCGAAGTGCCCTTTGATTTTTTAAAAGTACTTTCATAACAATAGGTCTAAGGAAGCATAACAAGAGTGATAAGCCTAAGTAATGGCTTTTATAAGAGTCTAGCATCTGAATTATTTATGTGTGCTCGAAAGATGGTAATAATATATGTGCGCCTCGTTTTGCGTGAGACTTAAATATATAGCTATTAAATGTGGGAATACTATGTATAATCCATTCATATTTCCATAATGCAGGTAACATATTAGGCACTGGTGCACTTCTGCATACCTCTTTGGATAACACAGGCGTGATGTTGTGTTAATCTAACTTGCTGGGCGCCATGGCTACTATGCTTCTAACTTTCTTCGTCATGCTATGATTAGTTCTCGTATAGCTCGAGCCACAGTCAACGAAAAGAGAACCCAATCACAGTTTTTCCAAGTAATAACAAGTTACAAGGTGCATTGTCATGTTTAGTGCTGTATTCCGTTGGGCTTTTCTTACTGCTCTATTCTATCAGGATAAACTGGTTCGAATAAGCTTTTATTGGCTCTTCACATTGCAAAATCCAGCGTTCTGAGTTCAACACTACAGTTGGGTTATCCCGATAAAATGGACGAAGCATACAGCCTTAATTACCGTGTAACCAGTACCAGATACCGAAATAATTCGTATTTTATTATAGACACCGGGCTTTATTCCCACTTGTGCGCAAATATAAACAAGTTTCCACTTTATTTTTCTTAACCAAGTCAAGATATTTTTATTTTTATATACTTTTATCGCATTGAGAACAGACTTCAATCTACCAGTGGCTTCGAAATGTCACCGAGCGGATCACATTCAGGAGTTATGACTTACGATGCGAAACATAACCCTGCCACACAATACTCTACTTTATTTTTTAGTAACATAGTTCAAATTCATTTGTCTTCAATTCAAATTATTATCAGCCTGATATGTGACACAGTAACTCAATTTTACGGGGTTCTCAACCTTAAATCGGGTAAATTGAGTGGAAAATCCTTTGTCAAATTTAGTCCAGTGTCGTACTTCGATATACGGACAGTATAGGGACATTTTACAGTTGAAAGTTAATCTTGTATGTTTGTTTGTGTTACGAATGGGTGTTTAGCGGATTACAGGAACGTGTTTTATTAAGGGTTCAATCTATGTTCGATGTGTTTGAATTTGCATTGTTCTGTGATGTAGCATATGTTAAAAATTCCATTGTTTGGGATATTATTTAGGATTATCCTTTTGACAGTGTTGACAGGAGTTGTGTAGACTGTAGGTGTAACTTGACTTTGATTTGGTGGACGGTATTTACATTTTCGAATTGATGTTAATGAATTCATTCCCAGATTTCTGTACTTATATTGTCATGACTTATTGCATTGGAGTTCGTTTTATAAGGGACGTTAACCTTTCGTGCCGGAAAGTAGATCTACGCGAGACACAATGGCTTTTTAATTATGTCTGGATACTCGGCATACGAGTGGTTAAATGACAACTTTGGAAGGATTTTTTAAAAACCATTCCCTAAATTTATTAAATGGGAATGAAAGTTTGTGTGAACAGGCGATTGTTGCCGTTGGGTAACCCGAGTGACCATCTTTCCAAGACATATCTATTATCCTCATCTGCATAGTCCCAGCTACGTTAGTTCATTACAAACTCTTCCTTTTTGTAAAGCCGTCCAATATTCCCTAGTGATGTACTCCGGGGTGTTCGTAGCGTGTTGCGTCAAAATGAGCGTGCTATTGTGATTTTACGGTCGAAAGCTGCCCTAAATGAAGGTCTCACGGACCGTTGACTCAATCCTCGAGGATCCAAGGGTTCACCTCGCGGGTGAAGGGTTAAGCATAATAAGGAATTTTAAAATTGGTTTAGAAATGTAGCCTAATAGTAGTAATAATAGCATTTTTTAAATATTTTTCATATTTTTTTTTTTAAGAAACATTTAAAAACGTATATTTTTTTTTTATATTATCCATATAATTTATTATAGGAGGATCGAAGCAAATGCTACCAGTAGCGTTATGTAGTTTCTGCCTAGCCCCATGGGCAAAGAGTTAAGTTATTTGAACCTCAGTGTAGTAAATAAAAATACAGAAAGTAAACAATACTTGCAGCACTAGGATCACCCTCAATATTATAATACTTAAGTGCTCATTTTCGTATCGACGTAACATCCAGATTATACAGTTTGGGCGTAAAAGGCCACGCTTATTGCAGCATCAAAGGCGATGCTCAGATCGTCTAAGGTGCAGGTAAACGGACACCTGGGACACTCCAGCAGGTGGAGCACAGCACTCACACTCGATGTTGTAGGAATCAATCATAATTTATAATACTTAAGTTTATAAAAATATTCTATTAGTAAATAATATCATGTATATTACTAACATAGATACAAGTTATAAAGTTAAGTGTTTTATTGTTTACTAACATAGATATAAGTCAAATTATTACTAACCGATGAGCTATGTTGCTTGAATAAAAATTTTGAATTATTTATATATTGTTATATGAACTACGATGAGTCTGGATCTCAGCTCCTATATGTACTGACGTAACCATTTCTTAGGATGCATTATACTAACTCCACAATTATTGCCTAAAAATGTTACATTGTGATGTTAAAAAAATGAGTGGGTAGATGAATAGTTAGTATTCATCTACCCACTCATTTTTTTCTCCCACAGCTGATCAAGCTGTCCTCTGCTATTGAGGGCCAGACTTTTCCGTACGCAACCTTGTGTTGTTAGGAATCATTTTTAAACAAATCACCTATAATCACGTGTCAGACCAAAAGCCTTACAAATAATATCTATTACGGGTATCTAAAATCGATATCGTTTTCGAACAACTTGTCAAACTGAGATAAAATCTAAAGAGTCTGTTCACTGTTCAGATATTCACGAGCAGCGCCATCTGTCGTGATTTATGGTGATCTGTAGCTTTGGGCTAACTTGTAAAGTACATGCACAGTCGGGGATGGACGAGTTTTGTTCGATCAAATGTTGTTGTTTGATTCTGAATAATATGGAAATTGTGCTAAAAAGTTAAGTAGGTACCTTTAAACAAAGTATTTCAGTAGATCCTTTTGTATACAAACTTGGGTTTTTCTGTTTATTTCGAAAACTTGAGAAATACGGGGTGTAAACAGACCCTTCACCAAGCCGTCAACCAAGCATTCTATACATCAAACTAAGTAACTTTACGCAAAAATTATTGCTGGGAAACGACTTTTTTTTTTGGGGTGAAAAATTACGTTTTACGGTAAAACTCAATGTAACGGACTCAAAACATTGTGCTGATGGATGGATTGAATAATACGGGGGTCGTGAAGGTGTTTAAAGTAAAAAAAATACATTAGAAACATGGATTTAAAAAAAAACTTGTGAAAAAGTTGGAACTTTGACCCCCAATATCTCCGTAACTAGAAGGTTGCCAGGTATGGTCTAGAAGAAAAAAATGATCGCAATAACGTGGAGAACAAGTACTTTTCGGCTTCGTTAAGGGTCTTTTTACACCCTTTATAAGACGGACGTTAAGCTTTGAATGTTAAATTGTCTCACAAAATTTTTTGTTTTATATATTTTGAAAAAAATAGTAAGTCTGAGGAAAATAAAGTAGATTATCCACCCTTACAAAGTCCAAAAAAGACTTTTAAAAGCAAGTCAAGTTTCATAACGACGAGCGCTAATCCTGCCGACAAACTGTTACGCAGTTTTGAGCGTGTATAAAATGTTTGGTCCTGAATAAATGTTTTTTTTTGTTGTTTTTATAACCCTTTCCTGATCATTCTTAAAAATCGTTCCCAATCGCACCTTACTCCAGACAATATAACCCTTACTAACACGCCAGCTACTAGCTTCAAGTGTCGTCCAGCTGGCTAGGCAGCTGATCAAAGCTGCTGTGCGTGATAACTCGCGTACCGCCCGATTAACTTGATGCCACACTTTTATACCGAAGATTATGTGCACCATAATAATATGTCATTACGGCACATTTTCTAACAGATTTTCGAACTAAGCTCATTAAAAGCCATTATCCATTTAAAGCAATTTTTTTAGGCCTTTCACTAATGATACTTAACTCGTTCACCAGAAATTATAATCTGTTCCAGAGCTGCCAGTGTGATCATTATCACGAAATACTGACACTGACAGGATATGTGCGAAATTCGTCATGTGGTCCCTAATCCGAAAATTAGAGTAGAAAATAACATCAAAAATAATTTAAAATCAGAACAGTATGGAATTATCTTTCCAATTACAATTAATTTATCTTGTTTTTAATAACCAACTTTAATCCTTTTCTTAGGTAATAATCAGCGTTCCAACAGAATTATATTAAAAACTTGTTCAGAAGTAGGTCCAACAAAGATTAAGTATATCTTAAATCCTCGTCAAGAGTTTACAAAACTTTAGTTTTACGCAAAAGCGGATACAACAAAAATTAAGCCTGGGAAAGCTCTTATCTCTACGAAACTTATAAACTCTAAAAAACTTAAGACAGCCTTCCTACTAGCATGTACGGTCTCGTTGGTGAAGTGATGACGAGTTTGTAAGGTTCTCAGTTCGATTCCCAGATCAGTCCAAGTTTTTTTTACATCAGCAGGCCAGTGACTCGATTCGTGTCATTAGGCTCGCCCCCTATTACCATATATGAGATTTAAAACCTATATTCATATACCTCTACCAACTTCTAAGGGTAATACAAGCATGATACTTATGTACTGGGTACTTCAAGGTCTCAAAAAGGTAAAGATTGAGCGAACAGATTGGATCCCTGCGAAGGTCAGAGCGACTTAGATCGTTTGCTGACGAAGCACAAACTCACTAATGGAACAACCGAGGGATTTGTATTGGCTTCGGGTTTTTAGCCTTTTTTAGCTGTTGTAATATGGAACGAGCAGATTGGGACAGTCATCATAAAGACGTTGATAGTAGTTTATATGTCGTCGGCATATTTAATATGATTAGGCATTTACCAAACGGCGTCGTCCGCTAGCAGATGCTCGCCGTTTTGAATAATGTTTTCTCGCTGTTTTTATGAAATGCCAGAGGCAAATATTAAAGTGCCCCGTCTTTATGTAACAGTTCATGAAACACAAATCCTCATACGATTGCCGTTTACAAAACGCCGGGGCCAATTGTAATAACTCATTTTCATGATAAGATGGATACCCGCAGCCGGCATGTGTAAGTTGCGGACTAGTTTCTCTACTAGGCTTAGACTTGTGATTAATTGTAGGTTCCCTATATCTTAGCTTACCACAGTTAATCACAGGCCTGTGCTTTGTAGCCAATCCCTAAATTATGTTATTATACTCTTGCATTCACCCCTTTTGACTTACATGGGAAAGAGAAAAAATCTGATACACAAAACAACAGTCAAAACACACAGTTGAACTTAAAAACCCGTCCCCAAAAAGATCACAAGTCAAACACTAATCCTTTGTTAAAAACCTAACCCCGGTTTACTTTCCAGCCGGTCCAGCAATCCAACTAACTCCTTGAAAGAAAATATCCTCTGAGTTGAACCCGTATTGAATGTTTGCGGAGGAGGTCAATAAGACAGAAGCTTAGCCGCGCGCCCGCTGACTCCGCACGAGCCGGCTAATGGGGTGTCACAGGAGCGCAGCTCTATTTCTGTAACAAATCTATTATAGGATTGAATTGTGGATGTATTTGCGAGAGAAATATGGTTTTGGTTGAATAGGCGATTTAGCGAAAAGTATAGTTTTCGTTGATTAAACTCTTCGAATTGGCGAGGCCTACTTAATAGTAAGCTGTGACTTCTCATGTGCCCTAAGTGAAAAAAGTTTCATGCTCATAAATTCATGTTATTTGGTAACCAAGTTCAAATTTTCTTTAAAGGTTTTTGTAAAGATACACCAACATTTTGCCAATATAACGTAGATAAATATCAACGTTATCTATCTTTCGAACTAAAACAGTAGGTATCACTACCTAAATGTACGTTCGCAGCGGGCGCGGCGCCTAGACAAAGAATAAATTATGACAACAGTATTTGACGGAAAAGTAAAAGATAACATAGACTTACTTCAAGCTATACATGTAGTAACCTACTAAAAGCCAACAGGTCACTCGAAGGGCCAAAACAGATCTACGCAAAACTTCATTGAATTCAAAAGTTCCCCATAAGCCCCATGTTTTATTCAGGAGCTGACCTTCCATCGCTCTTACACGTCCACACCATGTTGTCCCACATTCCCAGACATGTAAACCGTCTTTCAAAAACAAGCTATAATGCTTTCTCAAACATTTTGAAGACGATAACCTCGCAAAAGTATGTAAATGTGTCCCGAGAAGGGTCTTGTACACGGAGTATGTTGCGAATGGAGTGTTCTGACGATTTGCCCTCAAACTATACAACTTTTAAAACGTACCAAAAAAAATAGGAACGGCCTGATTATTTAAACTGCTTTTAAACTACTGAATGACAGCAATCATAATTATTTACGGATTTCTAATCACAGTTTGCTGTCTCAAACAAAAATGTTACAACGGACAACGGTTATACGTCCTTAATTCGACATCATCCTCATAAGATCATCTCTTGGAAATGGTTAATATACCTATGATTTGTAAGGCTCCGTTTGGGGCCAGTTGCGATGTGATTTGACTGAGGCGATGCAATGTGATTAAGACAAGCGACTCCCGCATCTGTCATCAGTTTTCGTCGCATGAGTACCGTCACTCCACAAGTTGTGAATCATGGCATACACTAATATACCTATTTCATTTGTTTTTTTTTTGCGATCGCAGGTTGTGGCCAAGAGGTAAATGCTTGTGCAGCATTTTATGCTCGGCTTGGGTCTAAGTCCTGGTGGGGTCCAGCCACTTGTCAGTGCTCCATTTTTTGTCACTCCATGGTCCATGCGATATAGAGACTGTCGTCGTCCCACCGTCTGGCATATTGTAATGCGGATTAAGGCCTCTTGTTGAAAAGAATTTGTTTCGGCGCCATGATCGCAGATTACGGTAGGCTTTCTGAAAATATGTTTTACTTGAAATGGGACTTTAGGTGTTGAAATGTTCATGTTGAAATATTTTGGAGTTTTGTGCAGCTTTTGCGTAAGTTTTACAAATTGGAAAACAATGGTATTCAAGCAATATTGTAATAATATATATAGTTAATAAAACATCGTACTTGTAATTCCATAAGGTTTAGGTAGAGGTGTACCCACAGGAAGTACACCTACATAAATTGTCAGTTATGTTTGAGACTGTGATAGAGGTCAAGCCTGTTGCCATGAACTGGGTACAAATCTGGACTCGATAGAAAAACTGAATAATAAAGAACAAGATGGGAGGATTTCTTTTTTAACTTCGTTTGTCTTGAAGTATTTCAAATCAGGTTTCAAGGCAAATAAATTATTAATCAAGAGCTAATGAAAATCTTGTAACACGCCAACTTTTACGGCAAAAAAGTTTAAAAAAGATCGTTTCTAAAAAAGATATCACCAAAAAAGGCCCGTTGACATCAAACCCGAGCCACTAAATCACCAAAACGCTTCAAAACCGAGATTAATCCCCGAAATTGAATTGAACACATAAAGCATAGCTGTATTACGAGCGTCGGCGTAAATTATGACAAAATTAAAACATTTCATTACGGTGTGCCGCGCCGTGTCGCACAAACAAATGGGGCTAGGCAGGCAGGCTCTCAAAGTTATGTGCTGCGCTTTTTGGTACTATTGTTGGGATGTTGCATTTTGTAATGAGATTTTAGGTTGATAAGATTAGGACTGTATTTTAATTGGCTTTCTGTTTTGTTTTATCTTTTCTACTGAATATGACAAAATTGTCGTGTGATTAGCCTTTTTGTAATCATTTTCGAGGCAACTCCAAAAATAGTTAACCAACCTTGCTATAATAATTATACTATACACAAAGCGTCCACTGAATTTGACTCTCTTAATTATCTGACTCCCCGGGCCATAATATCATCGTGACATTTTTAATTGAATAATTATTAACACCCTACTATAATTTCCCATTTGGTGTCAATATTGCTCTTGTATTAACTCATTATTTTGGGTCAATTTACAACGATTCATAATTCAATAACAATTGATGCCAAAATGACTTGTTTGGTTTGGTTTTAAAGTGTTACTTCAAATTAAATAATTACAATTTAATAATTTTGGTTAAGGGCAGGAGAATGATGATGATGGTTTCAAATGAAACAATTAAGGGATCAGTTGGTACTTCCAATAATTATGAATTTATCCCGCAATCCCGCACCTTACCTAGTTGGTAAAACTGTATGCATAGAAGGAACGTCAATGAAAAATCCCAGCCCTCGTGAACAATGCTTGACATGCGAAAGTTCCAGCTTCCATATAAGCTGAAACATGGAAACTCCTGGAACGCCTAGTTCCACGGGTTTCATGGACTGGTTTCACTTTATTAGTTAGCTATTTTTCAAGCTCTTTTTTCTAACACAGTGAAACAGAAAATTTCTGCTAGAGCTTTATGTATTTCACACTCGGTTATCTGCTACCAATTTTTCGGTATTTCTGGGTTCATACCGAGAAATACCGAAAAATTGGTATTGTATTGTATGACCACCGAAATACGGTCAATCTGAAAGGAGGTTTTGATAATCTAGACATTCAAACATAATATAAATTAAACCTAATTGTTTAATTTTAAATTATCACTTAGGCAGAGGAGTAGGTCGCTAGTTATTCATAAATTTAATTTGTTTGGCTTCATACCTAGCCTAATCTTGTTCAGTAAATATTTAAGTTTATCTCTCAACACAAGTTTGCAATATTTAAATAAATCCTCAAAAACAAAATACGTAATAGCAATGTTATACAGGGACAGTCAACCTATTGTGTGGCGTCCAGCCGCTCGCTGAATGAGAATAGAACGAATGGACTGAATGGAGCGAATGGGTGAATGATATAATAAATCATTCTGCTATACGTCTATTGTTGTGTGAAATATGACGTTTGGCTGAGGTTTTTCGCTTTACTACTTTAAAAGACCGACTTCTGGCTTTTTGGAAGAAGGCCTGGCTAGGAAGAATGGGACAGGTCGAGTTTATTTTTTATTTTTGTATCTTTATTTTTTTTCCAGTTGAGTAGATTTGCGATAACAAATATTGCTGGGTGTAATTACAGTTTAAGCTAGATTCTTACAGATTTACAGATTGTTATTGGTTAAAATATTTCAGTTGAAAAATAAATTATTTCCTTAGCATTGCCTACAGCATTGTTCAATAAAAATTACACATAAATCTGTTTTTAGAGTTACATAACTTCACATGTTGCCTATGGTTTCCCGAAGGTATAGCCAGAGGTGTACAATTGTACATAAAACTAGTACACCCACATTTCGCGGGATTTGTTCAGAATCGGACACAGATCAGATCTATTGTTTTCAGAACTACTGTATACTTTTTTGCATTGTCATTTTTCAACGTCGAAGTTAATAAAAATATTTGGTCGGATGGATCACGGATTTTATAAAGTAGTTTATCCCAAAAAGTAGCTCAGTCAACCTCGATAACAATGTTTAATCAAATAATTCACAAAATAAACGTTTCTCTGAAACTGGAATATCGAATGAAATGAATTTTCATTATAATAGGTGTTGGAACGTACGCTCGGCCGAACAGTGACGGACTTTACCAAGCGCTGAAATGAATTTAATCACTGGCAGCTCGCTTACGAGGAATATTTGTTTTCCGCCTTTTATTGCTTTTAATTAATTACCTACTATAAAAAATATAAATCCTAACAAATATTCATGCCTTTAGCGAAGCAAATCGGTCATTCGTTCATTGATTTATTGCTGGTTGATGACTCACGAAATTCTATTAAAATTTTGCCTTTACTAACTGTCCATTTAGTTTTATGTCGATTTAGTGTCGTTTTCTACTTGAATCAAGAGGTATCCCACTTCCTTTTAATAAAACTTTTTACATTCTAAACAGCAAGTTTTCCTAGTTTACTTTTATTACTAACTGAGTGCTTACATTTAAAATTCTAAAATGTAAGGCACTAGAAGACTGAACATTTTCTAGGCAAACTACATCGTTCCGTCATTCGCGCACAATGGGTCCCGCGAGTGCGATAACTTACCTACAAGTAAACTGTCCTGCTGCCCTGATTGCTCTGTTTTTGTTTAGACACTTTAATTTAGATTCTCTTTTACCTGAATTTAGTCCTGTGTTTGTTTTGAACACTGATTAGGACGGAAGTTTTGAAATGGACAAACAAAAAAAAAACACACTAGTAGTTCAAAAAACTAAACACGATCGAACGTTGGCCTCTCTGTCAAAAACTTTCATGGCATAGCCTTTTTTGAATTCAGGAAGAGGCTTTTTACAAAAGTTTATTGAAGGCATAATTAAATGAATGAGTGATAGTGTTCCTTTGTTGTGCTTACTTATCAAGACAACAGTCAATATCCTGACGCGACTTGTTGTGTATTCTGTCATACAAAACACAAACACATTTAACCCTCGCATAGCTCCCCAAACGCATATAAACCCATTCATCAATAAAATTGTGTCTCATCGCTTTGCTATCAAAAATCGGAGCCTATCCCCACCACTCATTGGTATGCTGTGACCGTGCTGTCACGTGATTGGTATTTCATATCTCTTTTACGTAGCGTGATGTGGCCATTCCTATGCTGCGGATTACTCTTCTAAATGTTTATCAGGTCGACGTTGGAGGGGTAGTGTCGGGATATTTGCAAGATGGTTTTGATCTGGGAATGAGAAGACAGAGTGGTGTGACAAATTATATACGTGTTTTGACTTTATGCATTTTGATGAAAATAAAGAGATAGTAGAAATTGTGGAAAGTTATCTGAATTCTCAATTTAAAGTTGTGCGCAACATTTAATTCCAAACCTGTGTTTAATTTTAAGGCATTCACAGCCTGACTAAAATGAACGTTAGGTATTATTTAATGTCCAGTTCATGGCCTCCTTATGACATTTTGATGATTTACTTATTACCTAGTTTCAAATTTTGCGAACAAAGGAATTCAATATAGCTGCAATCAATAATATGCACTGGCTACAACGGGAGCCTATGCATGAAACTGACAAGCCATAATTTTGAATATTAGCTTTCTGTTATGATAATGTGCAATAGCTAAACTAGTATTGCTTCGAGGCTAAAATATTAATAATAACCATTTAGGACACAAAAACAAGAACAATGGATGGACCGTAAGAAGGATGATATGGCACGAAAGAAGGTGTTTGATTAGATGACCAGTAATAGAGAAGTATGGAAGATGAAGACATATTATGCTGCGCCGACCCGTAATTAAATTGGGATAGTGGCAATAGAGACCATTGTCTATACTTGTCAAACGATCCAAGTGTGTCACTAGTTAAAACTAATTTAAAAGCAAATCATTAATGTCTCTGATAACAAATTCAATAAATACGCTTCAAAAAACTAAGTTTTAATAAAAATTCAAGCAGCATAACTCCCCGATTACCATACAAACGACATCTCGAATCCAATTCAAACCGCAAACAGTGATCTCATACAGAATTAATCGGACTCCCAAGTGTTGCCATTGAATAAAAAGCGTTCCTCCCCGGCCGTCAATAAGGGTGGTAGGTACTGGTAGTTGGCAGTTAAAAGCTGGCAAACCCGCCACCTGGTTAGCGTCAAGACAACGGTTATGTTGGAAGACATTGTGACGAAGCGCTGGTGTCATGTTAAACCTGGGATATGGTGAGAAGTGGTAGCGGATTTATTTACGTTTTTAGTAATGGTGTTATTCCATGATGGTTGGCCTGTTGTACTATTTGCATAATTACGTATTACATCCTTCTTGCTCTTCGTCGCTGGCACGACAATATAACATATTTTGCTAGCCCAGAACTTTGCCACTTTCATGTCATCGGTAGCAACGCAGAGGTCACTTCGGGTTTCCGTTTCTGGGCTAAGAGGGCAAGATAGGAGGTGGAGACGTTACCGTGATTTAATATAAAAAATAAAACTTTAAAGATCCTAACAGCTTTCAGTTGATGAGCCATCAGAGCAATTTCCTGTAGTCTGTAGTCGAGTTACCCTTGCCTGCGTCGCGCAATTTAATAATTGTAGCTAATGTAACGATCTAGCTTATACAATCGACAGTAATTAACTGACTAGTATTAACTAATTTTGTGCACATGTGCAAGTTATTTTTCTTAGTCAAATTAATGTACCTACTTAAGTCAAATTCTCAGCTAACATTTATATATTTCATATTTTTTTCTTTCTTAGCCAATGTATTGATATCACTTGTATCTCACCAACATGCTCTCTACCTTACGCTAACACAAAATGAAAATAACTTTTGGGAATAATTCCATAGGTAACAATCGCTAATGCCCTAACTTCGGTCAAACGTTGGCCTAATTTATGCGTTTTATCTCTCCCTACCGCACCAACTTTCACTATAAATGTTAACTTTTATGTAACAAGATTATGAGTTCATTTCTAGCGGTTTTTTACCGTTAATAATGTATACTTAATTTGGGTGTCGGTTAATTTTTCATGGTGTAAAAAGGCGGAGTTCAGAGTGTTAAGTATTTGTCGAAAAAAAAATTAACAGTCGCCTGTTCTGCGAGGGATCTGGGTGGTTTATTAAATCACGGTGATTTTTAAGGAATCTTATACTTGTATATAAATGATTTATTGGGTGGACTGTTCTATTTGGCTGAATTCAGTCATCTGAATTTAAGCTTTGTTTTAGGAAGATATTTAGAAAACTTTTAGTTTGTAGTTAGACTGTGTGCTTGAAAAGTGTGCTTGTTACTTTGGATTCTCATAAAAAAATTGTAGCACCAGTAATAACTGGGCATTACTATCTTGCTTTTGATAATATGATTCTAACCAGAATTCCAGACCAATTCATTGGCAATCACTCAACATTTCCACCAAAGCAAAAAAACTCCTGAAAAAAATATTCAAACAAAAAACAACATAATTTATGTCTTGTAAAACCCGAGGTGGCATCAAGCAACATATATTTACAGAAACATATACGTGATAGGGCACAGGTGACGATGAGAAAGGGATGCGAATCCAAAAAAAGTAATTCGCGCATCCCCCAAGGCCATTTTTCAAGGCCCACAACCGAGTGAGATTGGACCCGGGTTTAGGACTGCAAGCCAGTAAAAGATATTTGTCATACTGTTTATTGTCGTTTGTTTATTTTACTGGGCGATATACATTTACAAAAACGATAGGATTAAAAGTCTTTTGTGAAAATGTCAAAATAATGCAAGAAGACTTTGGTGACCATCGTGGCTTAGGTATACTTGATACAGGTCTGAAGAAGTTCATTCATGAATACCAATCAAATACTATTGGCACATTAAAATAAAAATAAAGAAACATGTGACGGCACGTTTGGCGCAGTGGCTAAGCGATTGGCTGCTGCGCTGTGTCGCGGGTTCGATTCCCGCACGGAACAACTATTTGTATGTCATGTCTTACAGGTAGTTGTTCCGGGTCTGCCTTTTTGAGGTTGTGAGTTGTAATGTTTGTAAACGCAGCCGGTACAGGAGAAATTCCTCGTGGGGGCAAAGTATTGTTTAAAAAATCGTACCTGCAGTCCTACACTTATTTCAAATGTATTTATTTCAGTGTCATGATGTATTTATCCTTTAAATACAATGGCAATAAAATAAAACGTGCGGCGTATAGTTACACAAAGCTTGAATATAGCTTTTAATGAGAAGAATCTTGAATTTTATTTTATGTGACAAAGAAACGTCTCCACCATTTTCTAAACTTGCGAGGACTCATCCCATGCTTTGCCAAGTTTTATTTTGGCCTAGCTCGACTGTTTGTATAAAAAGAAATGTTAAAGGTAATCTTCAAAAGTGTTATTTTTCCTTATATTTTGAACAGAATGTTATTGCCGGTGGACTTTCCTTGTATTTTCTGGTGACACCTACAACAGGCTATCTTTTTGTAAGAGCTATTTTTCGAGACAGTCTTGACCTTTATAGATAATTGATATCTTGGGACCCGACACAAAAGTGCTCCTTTTATTTTTTTATGATCGTTATCTGCAAAAAAAAAACAATGTTCTAATTAGACTTTCTCATTACGTTGGTATAACACGCGCGAACATTTTGTCATCGCTCTTTCGGTTCTATTGAGCAATCACGCCTCGACTGCAATGACAAACTTTGTATACTACATTTTGTATTCACATTACAAAACATGTATTTTTGTATGATGTCTTTCTACTGTTCTCAATGATTATCTTCCACAATCAAATAACTCCAGCCTGAAACTTAAGCACAAGTATTATTAGAACTCATCACATAAGGAACAAGCGCCTGGAAACAATCCTACGTAAGCCTTACTGCTTCATTACAGATATTCATGAACGAATTCCTCGCTACACTCGTTAGGGAGTTATTAAGACTCGTTTGCTCGCGTCTTAGCACTTAGCTCTTAGAAATAAGGTACAATGTTACTACTTGGAAATATTTTAAAAGAGGTTAGTATTGTGTATTTGGTAGAGTAGTTGTGGTGTTTGTCTATCATAATAATTATGTCATTACCTACCATTCGTTTCAAGTATCTACACAATTTTCAAAACCTCTTGTCACAATGGGTGAGCAGAATCGTAAGTAAGTCTTATTTCATGAATAAAAGATAAAAGTTATCACGTATTATTAGGTCATGCCTTGCGCGCCCTCATGCCTGAAAGTTACAACAAATAATGTACGCTACTGATGCCCAATACCCGTCACCATGTTCTAAGCCGACTCAATTTACGACACAATAATAAGATCATGAAGAACATTCGGGCCCTAGACGAAAAGCTTATAATATCAATTCTGCTGAAAGTCGCTGCAGGGATGAAGCGATTGCCAACTGTCTAGATTTTCAGATTGGCACTTGACTCTTACAGGCGTTTATGAGAATTGGCCGAAGAAAACCGCACAGAGAGAAGCATGGAAGATTGTGGAGGACCTTTGCCCGGCAGTGGGACAATAAGCTTAAATAAACTTGTGTCTTTCAAATTTTCTTTGACTTTGAAATTATTATGATGATACTTAAGTACCTAACTTTACTGATTCAGCGATCTTTTCAACACGGTATAAATCAATGTTATGTTGACTAAAGAAATAAAAAGACCAGCTGTGTAATCTGCAATTACATTCTTATATTTCCTTTTCCATAATCACAGTATTTGTTCAAACTGTTTAAATCGTGTTAATTTCCCTCTACGGACCCTTCTCGCGTTTTTATTTCCCTACCGAAAGTTTCGACCACTGTGGTTTGAATACGAACGATTTTTAGTCGATTTAGTTTGCCCCATGTTTGGTGGAAGTTTCTGAATACGGCGTAGTGAATGGGTTAAAATATTGAAGGTTTTTGAGTGAGCTAGGTTTAGTTTATTTGATGAAAATGTCGAGTTATTTTCGGGCACTGCAGTTTATGCCAAAAAACTACAGTGCCCCAAAATTAAAAGGCAAACTCCACCTTCCACCGATCTATTAGTCATTATTCAACATTGACATTAGCAGCTTGTTTTTGGACATATATACTTCAACTAAGTACATAAACATTCAGGTTTTTTTCAGTATACATGAAATTGAAAAACTTGCATCTCTCTTGATTACAAGCTTCCTTTCAGTTTCAGATGACAGCTCAGCAAAAGGCTTGTATTGGATTCTTAATAAAGTATGCGCCATCTGACACAAGGACGGCGCGATATTGAAGCAATCCGCCATGAATGCTGCTCTTATTTTATTACTACACGACTTTAATTTACTTGAGGCACGTGTGCCGTCTTGGAACACTGCATACGCCTGCGACATGTGCAAACTTCATTTTCTGAATAATAGGAAAATGCAGAACCTATATCAATGTACGTATCTCACCTATATCACTACGTTGACTACGAAGCATTAAGGGTGAAATTGTTCAAATGATACATGGTCCATTTTATCAACCTTTTATGTAGAGTCAAATTAAATTAGCAGATGAAGGATTGCCTAAACTCATAATATCAAGTAATTTACTGTAAGTAAACAGTTAGAAATTACATATTCCAATCGATCCAAATCACAACATTCATCATTTAGTTAGAACTCACTGTCTCTCATACTCCCACTATTCGTATTCCCCCAATTATAAGTTCCAAACTCCCCCTCCCCAATTACAACAACATTCTCGTACAAATATGATTGTGAGCGCAAAAGGCAGGCGTACAGTCGCGGCCATTGATTTTGCGAATCAAACGCATTCCGTTAGCGTGCCGGACTGCCGGGCCGCCGACGGATGGCGAGGCAGCCGTGGTTACCGCCGACACCAACTTCGGACCCGCTCGTAAACTTTCTCGACGTATCGTCTGTACAGATACGTGGCAAAGTGGAAATGTTTATTTTATTTTAAGATACCGTTTGTTTTCGAACTTTTATATTAAATGTCAGATTTCGTAATTGGTGGCAACTTTATGTTTTGTGAAACTTAAATTTGCCACCAATTACATTAAAATATAATTATCTTGTAATATGCAGGAGGTTGTAGCCTATCAATAGAAGAGTCAACTTTTTATTAACAACTAGCGACGGGTCTTCTACGGGTTAAGGGTTAAGGTCGAATGTATTATGCTTGCCACTGTACCTACACATGAACGCCATTCGTGAGCTAATATTTACGTGTTCGGAGTTACCAGCGAGAGATATCCAGTATGTAGGGTAGTTGGTCATCATCATAACTTATGACATACTACAGATTACAGATGTTCTGTCTATTATTATTGCATCCATTGGCTTTAGTGTGATTGACCTACTTTTGAAAATTATTGACGTATACCTCTCTCTATCTTTCTTTCTTAAGTTCTTATATTGTTCTTAATTATGATTATCTAAATACAGATCATCTTAATTTATACGCTGATCGATAACGCACGATCGCTTTAGAAGCATGAGATTTTGCAAAGACAGCAAGCTAAGGGAGGGACCAAATAGGGGTAAAAATGGGTACTTAAGATTGATCTGGTACACGGCTTGTATAGTGTTAAAATATTGCTATAGACAAAATAAACGCCGTCTGTCTACTAAACACAGTCGTGTAAAAATGGTGGATGGTGTTGCCAGGTCTCTCTCGCGCAGGAAATTAACTTGTTAGGCGTCCGCGCTGCGAGGTGCCGGTAGACTGTTATGTATTCATAATGTACCATATAATATACTAGCTTCTTCCCGCGGCTTCGCCCACGTGGCCTACATGAAACAAATGACATTTTTTAGAAACTTACTCCCTCTCATTGAATATTCGAACTGAAACAAAGCAATAAGGACAAAGTTCTCCATAAAACTAAACTAATCTCTGAGATAAGAGTAACTGTGTGGTTTTAACAGAACTCAAAGCATGTGTGATAAGATCTAATTAAGACCCAACACGACACGTCTATCTCAGAAAAATCTTACCTACTTACTAATAGGTAAATACTACCACGCCCGGCAGGCCTTGCGTCCGCCTACGTGAGTTTCGAAACCTTTATTGACTCTGCTGGGGGATGGTTTTGGAAAAACTGTGATAGTCATGTCTCATAATTTTAATTGAAGAGTGTGTCCAAAAAATTTCGAGTCAAGAATATAAAGTTTCACAGAAAATTCAACACTCCATTGCATCCTCTTAGGGGTGGAATTTCGAAAAACCCTTTCTTAATGTATACTCTTTACAAAGAATACACCCTTCAAATTTAGCGATCTAGGCTGTGCGTTTATTAGGTAGCTCCAAATTCAAAATAATGCCAACTCCTCACTTTCTTTCAGATTAATTAAAAAAAAAAATATTTATAATAAATTTTTATTCAAAGTGAAAATTGGTACAATACAACATAAATCTTAGAAATAATGTAGGTATATCAAAGTTCAATGCCTGTACTAAACCCCGTGCCCTGTGCCTTTAACCAAGTAGAGGACTTTTTCGCGATATAATTTCAACACAATGTCACATAAAATCACGCCAGTTTTCGCGAAGACTACAGAAACCTACTAGAGTACTTGTAGTACATTTCCTTTTTACCGATAAGTTCCTAAGTATAATTGAATTTTTCGGATAAGGAATTTCTTAGCGAAATTAGTTTCGCATATTGGATAGAAATATTTTTATTCGACTAATAATAACATCTTTAGTTTCACGAACCACGTGTACCTACTTCCGAAATACAATGAATGCAGCCATTTGAAATATTTATAATCTTTCTCTTAACTCAGCCATACAATATGAAAGCGCACAGTATTAGAAGCTAATGCAGTGTACGTAACATCTAAGTGCGTATCCGGTCCCGGAACTAGCGAGGAGCGAGTGCATTCGGTCGCACGGTGTGCGCGCGTGTGGTGCGAGCAGGGCTGACAGAAAAAGCAAAAATACAATTTTTTTTTTTTTTTTTTTTTTGTGTATTTTTGTCAAATTTTGAGTTGGAATCTAAGTGGCCTTTGTCTTACTAGTATTGAAAATGCGAAAGTTTGTGAGGATGGATGGATATTGATGATGGAGGATTTTTGTTTATGTTACTCTTTTCGCAACAACTACTGAACGGATTTGGATGAAATTTGCTGTCACACAGATAGTTTATAACCTGGATTAACCCATAGGATACTTATCTCAGTAAAATCTCGTGGGACAGTCACTTTTCAGTTCAAACTTTGGGCTAATCAACTATTGTCGCTGTCAATAAGGTTGAAATAGGGTCGAAAAAATAACAAGATTTAAGTATTTTACTACAAAATTACAACAAATAGTATGTGACAATAACCTTTCTTGCTATTTCTAAATTCGGTCTCTCCCTATGATACCATCTGAGTACTTAACTTCTACCCAATGAGGTTAACTAATGGCTTTTTTTTAAAGTTTAAACGTCTTTTATCTTATTGCAGCGTTTATGAATAAACATCTTAATTGAAAATAATTAAATTGTTTCACTACGGCTACATTTATTTATCGATGTACGCAACCCTTCTGTCAGCCCTGCTGGCGCGCCCGCTGCATCCGGCGCAGACGGGGTGCCAATTGCGAACGTTTTTATTTACTGCGACGATTGTCAGCCAAAGTGCCTTCAATAGGGATATGAAATTATCTTCCTTTTTGTTGCTGCATACAAATCGAGAGGGGATTGTGATAATATAGAGTTTACGTGAGAGAGTGGGTCTTTGAGGAGGCGATTGGAGTAGCGAGCACCAGCAACAGAAACTGGTAGTTGCTAGAAACATGAAGAGAAATAAACAGTAATGTAATTAATGTATTTGTGTAATGCAATTAAATTATATAATTGTTAAATAATGCAAAAGTTTACAAACGCAATGTAATATGTTATATTGTAATTTTTATTTCATTTCATTGTGTAATAGATGTTTTGCACACCTGTCCTGATAGGATATGGTCTATAGAAGTTTTAATAAAAGCAACATGTATCACCCGTATTTTCCGCAAATAAAAAACGTGATTTGATTTCAGAGTTTGCTTTTAAGTGGTACCTATTGGTGAGTGTGCATGTCAACTGTGGCAATAGTCAACGATAATACGCGACAGTCGTATTTATTTTGTCGCGTGATCGCTCCTATAGTGGTCGCCTTACGATTTTCAGTCCGAAGGATGTCCTAATAAACTAAAGTCCATGTCTCAGTCTTAAGACATAATTTAACTCAGTCCACAATTGCACTTACAGGAGACGTCCCTGTCACGGTTCCTGTAAGAACACGTAAATAAGAACCAGTTAGCTTTCCCAACACAACTCCAGAATGAGAAATAATGTAACTAAACTTAGTACAAACAATGTCTTTGCCTCCAACCCATACACAGTTCCAAACATCCAAGCAATCTCGGTGCGATCTAGATTGGGTCTCATTACCATACTCGCGAATGTTGGTTTTATTAAAGTTTATAAGTTATTCGCTATGAACTGCTATGAACATTGAACATTGATCGGACGTTAGAACGTGACCTGCAACTGTAGACCGATGGGTGGATAGATAGGGCTGGAATTATTTAGTTTCGATGAAATGGATATGGGATGGATGGGGCGTAGATGTACGAGGGATGTTGCTTATATATGATGTTATGTATACGATGTTGCTGTGATAGTTGCTTTGTTATATACTTGTCGGATAATGCCAGGATTTATTCCGTTAGGCTCTCATATCATGTGGGCAGCAGATGGGTTTTCGTGCAATGAAAACACATTGGGTGCGATACATTGTTTCTAGCAAAACTAACGAATTAATTGAGATTACAACTTAACACATTAACACGGGGCACAATGAATCGGCTACAGTTTTAAGACGTCTCAACTCCGCCGCGATCCGACACTGACTGTCGCCCTCGCCTTTAGCTGGACATCAGGGCTCTGTAGACGCACGCTGTGGTGTAGCTAGACTGCTCGCGTGATGTCACCACTGCACACAGGCACGCTTTTCAACTATTTTATGCCCGTAACAATGACCGGATCCGACATAGAGATGTTGGCCACCATACAATAAGAATGAAGTAAATAACTATAATGTTTTACAAGTCATCTAGAGATATAATGATCACTATGCATTTCTTTTAGTCTCAAATTAATATTATTAACCACACTTCAAAAAACTAGCAAAAAAAAAAAAAAGTGAAAGATGAAAAAGTGATGTAATGAAGTGAAAGTCTGGCGCTTTCTCTCTATGTGCGTATACATACCATACCGCATACTTAAACCACGAAAACTATTCTTATTTTTGAGAAACAAAAGCACTATCAAAGTCAATAGATTCATTTCTTGTGCTATTTCCGTATTTGACTTTCTAAAGTGCCTTTGAAATAAATGGTTGTCTTTGACTCTAGCATTGACGTTGCTATACAGAAATTTGTTAGCTAGAACGTAAAGTCAATATAAATGTACTTACTCAATCCCTCAAACCCTTGACGACGTAATTCACGATCTAACACTCAATTCCAAAGCCTCGTGAGTTCTATACCATTATTGACTCTGTCAAAATCTTGGCTGGTTAAATGGCTAAACACCCGACCCTTGTATTTGCACCCATTTGAATATCTATCTTATAAATATGTATGCACAATTTCCTTTACTTCCTATGTTTTTAGATGGAGCTACCGTTTCTTGGGGTGTTATTGAGATTTGATATTGTTATTAGATTGAAATTGTCATGAAATTTAAAAAAATTGGTGGGTATGGTATCAAGATGTAGTTAAGCTTAATCTTAAAAAGAAAAGATAAAAGATTGAGATCTGATCACACCACTACTCGTTAATTGTATTTAGCGTTAAAATCGTTTCTTTCAATTACTTGAAGATGACAGAAACATAATGTAGAAATAACAAACAAAAACGATACAACAAACTAAAGTAACTAAACTAAAAAATGGCATAAAAAAATCCTCCTCATCAGTGTCAAATGAATTTAATGATTTGGTGTGGAAATGGGCTTCAGTGTTTTTCATTAAAATAAATAAATTTCGTTTTATGCTGAAAGGGGAAAATTGTTACAGCAATAACTCCGTTACAAATATTTTCCCAACAAATTGAAACGCAAATAAAAGCAGTCCTGCAGTGGGACTACCTGTCAGACCATAGAAATAGTTTACAAAACCGAGCACGATGAAGAAGTTAAAACAAACTTATCTACACTGCAGCAAAACGTTACAAATCTGTTCTAAAGTCTAACAGAATTAGCAAACGCGACACCGGGACATTCCCTAAGGATTCATAAATGACGACTCACTTACTCAGTTCCCAGGTAACGCTCAACTCGAATTTCTCAAAACTGAGCATTTGAGTGCTCAAATGGGATTGCGGTGTTTCGAACGCAAACACTATTAGGGTGTGAACAAACAGGACAAATGGATTTAGACTCTCAACAATTTAATTGTTCGCTTTGTTAATTGATCGAGACGAAGATTTTCGGATAAATGGTTACTATTGTAGCCTGACGGGGAATTTGCTGGTGTTTTTCGAGTTTGTCAAAGAAAGTGGTGTTCGTTTGACGATCAATCATTTTTAGCAATTTGCTCTTAAAAATCTGCGGATTAAGATTATGTTGTGACAGAAGAATAATCTGCAGAGGAATATGACAACAGATGTATCATTTTTTTGCTCTTCTGTACAAGTTTTTAGTTTAAAAACGCTGGGACCACACCTGGGACACATAACATTACGAGAGATTATCACTTTTTATCGGTGATATCTATTCAATAAATATTTATATGCTTTTTACTTTGAATGTTTAATAAATCGATATTATAATAAACAAATAACCTGTATATTTTAATAGTTACACCCAGCCTGCGTCTCTTTTTGTGGCTTCTCTCATTTTCTTCAACATTCCAGCACAATATACCTCAGATCACAAATACTAAACTACCCGCACTAAGTGTCCTGACAAACAAAGGCCCCAGTTATCTCCCCTGAAGTACTTGTGGGCTGTAGTCTTGTAGCCGAGACCAGCCAATCGAATCAGGCTATGGTGTTACACTAGCGCGACAGGAACTTGGATAGACTGACAAATAAAGTGTCGCCAGCAAGTGGACGAGGGTTCAAGGCATGGACTTTTGAAATATATTTCTTTGTTTTTCTTCTACTTTAAAACAAAAGAAAAATATTAGAACAGCGTCTGACATTCCCACTCCTGAGGCATACGTTTTTGGTTTTCTGTCCTTATTTATATAAATGTTTTAAGAGGGCTGAGTCCCACTCAGGCCTCCTCTTTGTAAATGTGTCGAAATGCATCACTTCAACCCAAGTACGGGTTGGTTTGATGGATTATATTTTTAAATCAACTTTATCATCTGCCTAGCCTTTTCCCAACTTTGTTGAGGTCAGCTTCCAGTCTTACCAATGCAGCTGAATACGAGTATTTTACCTATCTGACCTCCACAGCCCAGTTACTACTGCATAATAAGATAAATTTGGTAAGACTGGTTATCAGAATTTGGGGCCACTTACTACCTGTAAAGATTGTCAAAGATCTACAAATGACTACCGGGACCAACAGCTTGATGTGCTTTCCGAGGCACGGAATGTAATTGATGGTCACCCATCCACGGATCGACCTTGGCAAGCGCTGCTTAACCTTTTAAGATTGACCCTTTCAGCTGTTATTATTTAGCCACGAGTAATCAACTTATTCAACTATAATTGATGGAAACTGATCCATCCATTATTAAATTGACTAAGTTTAATAATCGTCTCTGTTGCACATAATAAACAGTATACCAAAGGTTCACTGCCAGCGACACAGATACAGGTGGCTTAGTAGCCGCCGTCGGCTATCGGCGCTCGCTTTCGGCTCTCGCATCGGTTGCGGGTAATCACTAGCTTGCTTCCCGATATTCATTCATGCTCACAAGGTGTATGAGTAGCAAGAGGTACTTTTATTAGTAGTAAGATCGAATCAGACCTCTGTTTTCTCCATCACCAGCTAGCTAGAGAACATTGAAACTTAGTTCCAGGAATTGGTTGCTGTATTCACAACAAACAAGTTTTTTTCTTAAGAACGTCACGCCTGTAATCCCGAAGGGAACAGACAGAGGTTTAACTAGGGATTACTTAATAGTACTTCCACATTACGTGATGTTTAAGTCAGACGTAATAGGGTGCGAGCATATTCCCATTAACTGGGCACAAATTCAGGCTCTGTAGCTGCTAATTAGAAATTCCTGATGGAAAAACCTAATAACACATTACCCGAACTGTGAATCGAACCCAGGACCAGGATGCTCACTTGACGCACTGTCGATCACTAGAACTACGAGGCAGTCGAAATTCTCCTGTAAATAGTCACCATACTAGGTAGTAACTACGTGTAATCGTCTTGAATACATTCCTTACACACTACAACTTGCACCTGTACCAATAATAACACTTTAAACCCCAAAACCTCCCCCAAACAGACCGACAAAACTCCGCTAAACTATAAAAAAGCCTCCGGAACGGAATTACCATCGGAAAGCCATGTATCAGCGATGTATTGCTGAGAGATGCGCGTGGCGTGCGCGGGGAACACGCAGGATTATGAGTGGGATGGTAATCGTGAGTCGCAAGCGGAATGTATCCAACGTTACGACTGACATCGTAAGTATTGGTGGGAAAACAAAAGCATAAACATAACATAACTTTATGCTGAATTCTTTGTATTTCACAAAAAATACTATTACCAGAAGAGAAGGTACATAAAGATTAAATAAATAGGCACACTCTACATAATTAAATAATATTATTAGTACACCTCTGCCTAACCCTTTGGGAATTGCAGGCGTGATGTTATGTTACGATTAAATAAATAAAAATGTAGGGACTAAGCATAAACCCGACTGACCTCTGTCTAGTTTGACCTCTGTCTGATATCTTTATGTACTGTAAACAGAGCAGAAACTACTGCCGTGTAATCTTAGGGTACCTATCAATATCCTCCAGTAATTGGGTTGTGAAGTTCAGATAGCAGTTTCTCTTGAAAATAAGCTTACGTGTAGCCAGTTTTGGAAGGACCCTTCTAAGTCCCATACAAGTTGGGACAGTGAATATTACACTGCTCCTGTGTCCTAGCTTGGATTTTCTGGTCGCCCAGTGTTATTGGGTTTTTCAATAAGGAATTTCTTAGCACAGAGTTCGAAAGTTGGTGTTTTGACTCCCCCGAGCATTTATAAGCACGCTAAGCCGTTGGTCCTGCGCCTGATCTTACTCGGACATCACAGATCGCCGAACTGTGACAGAAAACGAACATAGAAATAATCTCTGTTAAGTTTGGTCACCATAACCGAAACTCGATCAGAAGTATATTAATTAGAAGTAGTATCATAACATAATGTTCTCGAGTCTTAGTAAGACTCTTGGTGAATGAAAACGTCGTTGGCAAAGTCCGAACTTAATGGGTTGCGATGGGCATCACGTAGCAAGCAAACGTGGTGGATCAATGCTCGTTGCTTCCCTGTATGAGAGGTGGCATTTGCTCTTAAAATTAAATAAATACAGGTTGATAACTATGTTCCTTACTTTCAATATGCTGAAAGAAAATATCGTGAAAAAATCGAAGGTATTTGACTTCCACCAAACTGTACTAGGCCCTTGTGGTGGATGGCCCACTCCCTTTCATAGAATAAAAATATGTTACAAGACATACGGATAGCATATCATTATTGGGCGTAGTAATGAGTATTAGAAACTTAGAAAGTAGGATTAGGTACTGTTACAGAATCAGGCTGTAATGGTCCCACTGCCGGGATATAGGCCTCCTCCCTATGATGAGAAGGAATGGACTGTGATGCACTGCGCTGACCCAGTGCGGATTGGTTGATTTCCCATGTCTCCGCATTTTCGGTTCTAGGACATATCGGTTTCCTCACGATGTTTTCCTTTACCATTTTGAGAGCAGTGGTGATGAAAGTAATGTGTCTGCCTGGGTTCGAACCCACGAGCTACAACTCGTAGGTTGGGGCCGTTTCCACTGGGTCACCAGTACTCCATTACTGTTAGATACGTCAGTATTTATTAATCTCTATATTATTACAAGTTATACTAGGACCTATACTTCACTACGCGTTTGTTAAAAAGGGTGAAACCGTAATCATCGTTATCATATCAGCTGAAAGATTGGCGGCGACTGGTTGGCTTATAAACGAACTTGTAAAATGTTTCATAACTCTAGTCTACTTTGTATCCTCATATATCTTAAAAAATAATGAGTTACCCGGCATCACATATTATCACATAACGCAACGTTGAAAGTTAGTTGCTCAGTATAACAAAGATAAAGTCTGTTCACAAACGTTAGCTAACCGCGATCTACTCGCTCCCTATATCAATTTAGTTGAACGTGTCTGTGGGTCTTTTAAAATAGAATGGTTCTTATGAAGTAAGAGATGACGTGGAGATATTTTGTGCCGTATTTATTTTCTATCTAGCTTGATTATAACGAGAAAATTCACACATTTAATGGTATATTTTACGTTATTAATCAAATATTTTAGCCATCTATTCTTATTCTTTCTTGCACACAAATATAAAATAAAAACATAATATAAATTGCAATAATACAGTTGTACTAAGGTAAGCTGACCCAAAATTAGATTTTTTTTCAGCAAATCTCCGATAATTATGTTTTACAACACTTTATAATGAGCTACATCTCTGCAAGTCATGAGCCATGAAATTCAGTTATTCAGATATTCAGTTTATTCGCCAGCTTAGTCACAAAGACCTGTTTGGTATTCAACTATGTCCATAAAAAATATAGCCTGAATATTATTCTTGTGAGTCCTAAAAAACTCCAATTCATTACTTGAATATTACAGCAATGATCACTTTGGATACGAGTGTCGTAAATAAGGCGTAGCGCCGTAGCGCTGTGTAACCGGCGCACGTAGTACCGCCGCTACGCCGTAGCCTGAATTAACAACTCGATAGGGTTTGCGTAGACAGGACATTTCTAGGCTACATTTAGGGTTCAAATGTGTGTTAGTGAAATGGAAAGTAATGGTCTCTCTGTAATAATTTACATAACAACATCACGCCTGTCATCATCTTAGGGTTAGGCAGAGATGTTCCTTATAGTACAACTTATGTTTAGGTCCCATGAAAAGGGGACGAGCCATCAACCATCAATCGGCCACAAATACGGACTCCACGGCTAACGAGAAATTCCTGATGGAAAACCCCACTGACACTTTGCCGACCTGGGAATCGAGCCCAAAACCTCTTCGGTACCAGTCGCGCTTGCGCATATAGCTAATTATTTTTTATTTCGAACAAAAAGGTCCATATGGGTTAGTAAATAAGTACTTAAGATCTATGTTAGTGGTAAAACATTTCGTGAATAAATTACATTCATAAAAATTCATTCCTAAAATAATAATAATTATTAAATCATTAAATTCATTTTAGTCAGCACGCTGATTTGATGTCTTAAAATAGGGTAATCAAATTTGTCCGCAATTAAACACACTTCTTGCTAACCAAAAAATACAATCTACAAAAAAGTTGCTCACAAGTAGCCAGTCTGCTCCAACATCGACTATAGACAGTCCCAAAACGAGCGGCAAATGGGGTCTTCGCGTGTAACAACGCGATTCCGAGTTTATCCCATATGGGAAGTGGATAGAAGTGCCCCGGAAAAACAATGTTCAAATTGCAGCACGAAATGTAAGACCAAATATTATACGAAGAGGAAATGTAAAAGTAAAGTAGGTATTGTAGATACGTGTTCATAATGATGATCCGGACGGGTTTTGTGACAACGAGACGGGTTTTCAGTTATGGTTTTTCATACAAGTGATGTTTTATTTTCAGACACTGGAAGTTTGCCTTTTAAAGACCGTAAACGTGTGTCAAGCCAAGTTCGAGACCCCAAAAGCGTCGGATTGTTAGTCGATTGACTACATACTGAGGTAGATCGGTAATGTTGAAGTGAAATCCAATCACTTCTGTGTAAGGGTTTTCATTGCTGGAGAGCCTCAGTCTTGTACTTCACCTTACGCATCCACTTTTTCCTGGTCATTGGATCTTGCTTGTTTGAATGAATCGCTGCACGACTCGCCGGACTCCGAGCAATATTGTACGTTTTCCCGCGAAAGATAAGGTTTTGTTGTTGTTAGCTTTTCATTCCATTAATTTTTCACCCCTAAACATCCATACATCATCCTGAACACCTTAAATGTATAACTCTATCCCTCTTACGATCAATCAAACGTTTGTACCGCTGAATCACAATAACGTCTGTCAATTGAGCACACAGCACGCGCCACTGACCGTGTTGCGACAAAACAAATCGTCGCGCGACAAACGTTTGTCGCGTCAAATGTTGCGTTCACCATCGCTCTGTTGCCTCCCATTGTTTGCTTTTTATGAAGATATTTTTGTGCACGATTTATCGCGTGTGTGCGACTAGAGGAAAGTAAACGCGTTGGTTTGATTCATAGGACGGCGGTGAAATGTGCTTCTGAATGAAACAATGTGATCTATGTTAAACTATATGCTGCTTCTCTGAATATTAAGCTTTTTCGAGGCATGTCTCATTGTAAGTACTAACTCATGTCCAATGAGCAACACCATGTTAATTCGAGAAGGATCAATTGCAAATCATGCCTAGTCTATTAGCAATGATCTTGAGTAATCTCTAATTGTGGTAGTTTCTTATTACTTTTTTACGTCTTCATACCTTTCATGGATTGTTACCGATTTCAACCATAGGGTGGCTTTCACAAGGATTTCAATAGCCAACATTAATTTTACAGTCCCAATATTGATTCGGGATCACTGTTATAACAACAAGATAACCCAACAACACCAATATCACAAACAAATGCCGAACCAAACAATAAATCAAAATTAAACAGCTAAACATCATTTTCTAACACCAAAAACGTATTGACAAAGTTTAGTTCATTACGCGGGCACGTCAAGGGGTAGACAGAGAATTAATGTAGTTTCGAACAACGGTGCTGTAATGAAATTAATGGGTGACGAGACGACGCACGCACGACATCGGCACGACACGACTGCGACTCGTCAACTATACGGTACCGACTGCCGTAATGCGGCTGATTATTAAGTCGCTTGATTTACTTGAGGGTGAATACGTTCACTTTGTGTGGTTAATATTGGTGTGACGGGTTACATTATAAGCTGGTGTTCAGGGTTGATTAACTATCTGAGTGGGAGGATTGTTGCATTAATTCACAGGATAAAGCAGCTTAAAACGCCGGTTAATAATCGGGATGTCAATAAAATATTAAGACTAGAATTTTATTACGAAGTGATTACGTCAGCAGTTTCTTAATAACTCTAGCATGCAAATCTTTAGGAAAACTTGAATTTTACGGGGAATGACCACGTGGAAAGTTTCTATTCATGGTCCGGAGTCACGGCTGCAATTGCCCGTACTAGTTTGTAATTTTATAAAAAAAAAAAAAAAAAAAATGTAATTTTGACAAAAACAATTGCAATGTTCAAAAAATACTGTTACAAAATAGCTAACGATCAACACACTTTGGAAACAGTTATGACCTGAATATTTGTGTTGTATGTATGGGTTTTGTGTGTGGAACTTCACGAAACAACATTATAACTCTCATCATTCTTCAAATCGCGAAAAGAGATAAAAATCAGGTACAAAACTCTCAAACATTGTATCGCACATAATAACGTCAAAAAGATAGCAAACATCACGACGAACACTCAAGGGGATGAGTGAGATGACGCGTCCCGATACACGCACGTATCTTCAAGCTTCAGTGGACGTTTGACAGGTAGGTAGGGGAAATTGTGAGCCCTTACAATCTCGCCCTTATAATTGTGAGACTAACGCCGAACGAAAATCAACACATCGTCTAGGTAAACAAGGTCGGATTCAGCTAGCGGGTTCCACCAGCTTGGAGTGTATCGGAATTCGCCGGTTGAAAGGAGTTCTTGCGTTTGAAGTTTCGGTTTTGTTTACTAATGTGCTTTTGTGTGGACGATCATTGTGTTGTGTTCGAGATGTTTTTCCTAAAATAACAGGTATTTGGCGAAATTACAGAGGTGTTCCGATTCTGGCGCCTTTCAAACGTTTGCTAAATCTGAGTGTTTGCAGACGGAATAGGGTTTGTCTGTCGGCTTGAAATGGATTACTGTGAAAACTCGCCTATGCTTAGGTATTTATGAACCTTTTATATATAATTCTATGAGGTAGGTACTTACTTTATTTTATACTCAGGTAGTAGGTATCACTTTGTGTTATTTATTTATAAAGATCTTTAAAAAAAAAAAAAAACTAAGTTCACTTTAACAAATGTTTATCTACATTTGAACGTTCTGTTCTGTCCAACAACAATAATGTCATCAACCTGAAAAGGTTAATTACATGATCCTCATTTCAGAAATACCATAGTGTTTCTGTCTCATTACGCCAAATGTCAGCCGCTTGACATTCTGCCACACTTAGTATAATGGACGTCACAGTATTAATAACATGAACGTTCGGCGCAACAGAGCTTGTGTCGTGTACAATGGCAGCGAAAATAATGACGAGAAATATTTGAGCGTTTGTTGTGTTGTAGTTGTTTAGTGGATTAGCACTAGGTTTAGCCGTTAGCACTTAGACTTGTTTCTTATATTTCTGTTAAATGTCTCCTGAGAGACGAAACCCACTATAGATATTGGATTAACCTTGTTACAAGTTCAATCCACTTTTTCTATATTACCAGCGCCGAAATTCATCCACTTGATATCTAAAGTATTTCTAATTCCCAGATCGGCCTGAAAATAAATGTCTACCTGGGGTCCTTTTCCAAATAATTTCGCTAACAGCTTTTGCCCAAAGAACTGGAGGCAAATAATTCAGGACTGTAGATACTGACGGGAAAGTTTCCAATATTTTTGAACTCCGCCATCTGCACGATGAACGATTTAATTTAGTTAAGTGAGGCACAAGATAGCTTATAAATTATGCAGAAGTTTGTTATATAATCGTTGGCCAATGACTTTCTGGCTGATTGGAAGCGAGGATAATCTAATTAAGAGCTGAATATTTTTTAGAATATTTCAGTAGAAGAAGAGGTTTGGTGCCGGGAAAGTTGTAGGACTAATTAAATAGAACGGAGTGGGAAGATTAGTTAGAATTCAGGGACACATTATTGAAATAAATTGGCGGGCATTTTTTGCAGGAAATATCGCTCAGGAGGAGACCGCATTAAAGGTTTGACAATTGTAGTAATGCCTTGAAAGCAACAATAGAAACTTGTTAATTACGCATTAAGAACTTTACTTTTAACAAAACATACTTTTGCATTCTGAAAGCTTTGAAAACTCGGATAACATGCAGGTTCGTGTAACGCCGAGTATAATACCGTCATATGAAGTAAGGAAGCTAACAATAGTGGCACGCTAATGCTACACACAGAAAAAGGATTTTCGTGCTCATCCGAGAACAATACACGTAAAAACATTCCTCTGACGAAGGTAGCTGTAATCTCGTTTGTAATGGCAATTTTCTGTTTTCTATCTCCCAAGTTTTTGAATTTGTTTGACTCGTTTCTCATTGTTTCTTTTATGGGTTTCCTTTCCGTCCGCGGATCGCTATCGTCTTTTCTTTGTTTGTGACCATCATCTTTGATGATATTGATTTCAACTTATTACACGCCATTTTGCGTATTTACTAAATTCAATAGCTGAATTTCTTTAATTAAAAGTCTTCTAATCGTCTCAATCAGTTAGTGACTCTGGCAACCGTTACACGAAATAATGATTTATATTAGAAAAAAATCACGCCTGAACGTGATTAGGAATAGATTTGATTAAACTTCCCATAAAAGGTAAACTAAATAAAGTGAACGTAGCACCGTAATCACCCCGCCATCCCTCAACTGTCCTCCTTTATATCTGAGCGCGTTTTAAACGAATGTCACCATAATAAATAGTCTGCTCATCGAATCATCACAAATGCGATGTAAAATGCATGCGACGATGTTCTAGCCTTTACACAACCAACTTAGCAATACACCTGAAACATTCCAGAATAACTTTTAAGTCAACGGATTAGGGATTGGTAGAGTTGCTGATATATGTTTGTGGTATGCTATGATGTCCTGCGAAAAGGGTCTAGACTTTGCGACGCCGTATTTCAGTATTGGCTGATGTATGGGAGAAATTTGTGGCCATTTATAGGTTATATGGCAGTGGGCGAAGAAATGTCAATACGGTTGGCAAAGTTTTCTCAGCGAGAGGTGCTCTGAGTTATGAGAGGACAGGACTTTGAAAGTTAACATTTTCATTGAGATATTAATTACGTGATGTCCCGTAACTTTCTATTTTACGTTACCTCCATCTTTGCGTGCTTTCAATAATGAGATTTTGAAATAAGCTGTATGCATTGAGGATTTTGTTATTTTTTTTCATTTTCACCCGTAAGCCGCTCAAAGCAGTGACTTGTTGCATATAAAAAATTGGCTGTTATAAGTTCAAGAGTAAGGTTTTTGTTAAGGAACTTCAATTTCTTCATTATGACAAAACTATAGATGTTTTTGTAGGCTCAATAGGCGATACGTCAGTAGTAACTCGGTCATTAAGCTAGCCTATACTAGTAGCCAGGGCTGCTGGACTGTCCGAAAGAGATACCGCGGTCCTGGAACACAAAGAGCAAAAAAGGAACATGGATGGGTTTTAGTCAGTACAAGTCTAACACCCCCTTCTACTCCGCCCAGAGCGGGAGGAGTCATTTGATGATTTCCCACCCGAAAAAAAGGAAACAAAAAAAGCTTAAACTAGTACTGTTACACTGACGCGCGGCCAACACTGCATCACGTTTTGCTTCCTCATATTTCGACCACATACGGACCATTAGTTCCCTAAACCTGTTCAAAACTAAATAAACATTGCCCATAACGTTACTCATGATAGTTTTTCCCCGCCATTGGGGATGGCTATTAAAGCGTTTTGATAAAGTTAGCATCACAGTCACTTGCAAGTCAGGCGCCATCTTGGCGAGACTCCGCGATTGTCTCAGCGGGACCCCATCACGTTTTACTGCTCATACTTGAATGCATTGAGAGGAATGTCTTCTCTGTCTGTGTATTTTCGATTTTGAAGCAATTAGAATTTGTGATATGGAATGTAACTAATTATTGTGTGATGTAAACATATTTGCAGCAGAACTAATTCAATTCAATCACTACATTCTTACCGCTATAGAGTATTTGGACAGAGCAAAAGAAGTCCCAAATGTTTCTTTCAGTCAGTTTCATTTACGATTTACGACCAGACTGAAAGAAATTCGTCTGACAGAAATTCCCATAAAATGTTTAAAAAAATATTTGACTATCAGCGGTTCGTTACTTAATCTATACATATAAAATTCAAAGTCCTGACTGACTGACTGACTGACTGAGATATCAACGCACAGCCCAAACCGCTGGTCCTAGAGACATGAAATTTGGAGGGTGTATTCTTTGTAAAAAGTGAGTATCCACTAAGAAAGGGTTTTTCGAAATTCCACCCCTAAGAGGGTGAAATGGGGTGTTGAATTTTCTATGAAACTTTTTATTCTCGCAGTCGATTGACTTGACAATTTGTGTACATACTCTTCAGATAAAATTATGAGATACGTGTATCACAGTTTTTCCAAAATCATCCCCCAATTTAAAAATTCAATGACTTGATTGGTTGACTGATATATCAACGCACAGCCCAATCCGCTGGTTCTAGAGACATGAAATTTGGAGTGTGCATTCTTTGTGAAGAGTAAGTATCCGCTAAGAAACAGTTTTTTTAAATTCCACCCTTAAGAGGGTGAAATGGGGTGTTGAATATTCTGTGAAACTTTTTATTCTCGGAGTCGATTGACTTGTAAATTTGTATACATACTTTTCTGTTAAAATTATGAGATACACACACACAGTACACAGTTAACAGTTTTTTCCAAAATCATCCCCCAATTTAAAAATTCAATGACTTGATTGGTTGACTGATATATCACAGCACAGCCCAATCCGCTGGTTCTAGAGACATGAAATTTGGAGCGTGTATTCTTTGTGAAGAGTAAATATTCACTAAGAAAGGGTTATTCAAAATTTCACCCTTAAGAGGGTGAAATGGGGTGTTGAATTTTCTATGAAACTTTTTATTCTCGCAGTTGATTGACTTGACAATTTGTGTACATACTCTTCAGATAAAATTATGAGATACGTGTATCACAGTTTTACCAAAATCATCCCCCAATTTAAAAATTCAATGACTTGATTGGTTGACTGATATATCAACGCACAGCCCAATCCGCTGGTTCTAGAGACATGAAATTTGGAGCGTGTATTCTTTGTGAAGAGTAAACATTCATTAAGAAAGGATTTTTCAAAATTTCACCCTTAAGAGGGTGAAATGGGGTGTTGAATTTTCTATGAAACTTTTTATTCTCGCAGTCGATTGACTTGACAATTTGTGTAAATACTCTTCAGATAAAATTATGAAATACGTGTATCACAGTTTTTTCCAAAATCAAAATCATCCCCCAACAGAGTAAAATAGGGCTTCGAAGCTCACGTAGACGGGCGCATGGCGCGCAGGGCGTGCGGGGCACGGGAGTATTTACCTATTAAGTAAGTAGGTAGGATTTTTCTGAGGTAGACGTCTGTAAATATGGTTTATTCCACAGATTTTTGCGTTGGCTCGTGATACGCGACATTGATATTAAATCTTATGTAAAAGTTTAATGTCTTTAAATAGATAATCCTAATTAATCATTTGATTGTTGTCACCGGTGTCCAATCTCAAACCAAGGTATCATATTTGACGTTCAAATGTAATTTAATTGATATTACTATGAACGAATGTTTGCAAGTTATAAGCAAGTATATGTGAATCTATGTATTTGTATATACTTTACATACATAGATTACTTATTATCCCAGAAGTAAGATCCCGTGGGCAATTCCCGAAATCCACGCGGGCGAAGCCGCGGGCATAAGCTAGTTTGATATAAATCGCTCCAGATTTTGCTCATTCACGAAGTAAGCTCATAGAAAATTCCAATCTCTCCTTTGATAAAAAATAGTTCTAATCATTTCTTCACTTACACATAAAATCCAATTTACTAAAGAGAGATCCCTCAAAGAGGTTTTTTGTATTCGCCATACAACGGACAGTTCCTCCGCTGAAATTAGTTTGAAACTACAACGAAGTCACGTAAAATATTACTGAAATAAAAGGAGACTGTAATTCCCTCTCTTGAGAACACGTCAAAGTCAATTATAAGATCGAACGCCTACTTAACAGCTAAGTTTAGATGGAATTTGAATCAAGGTTGAGGTCACACGGTCTCCGAATATTTAGCCTGAGAATATTCGGACCGAAACGTGCGTATTTAGGGTTGCGGAACGTTCTAAATCAGGATAATACCTATCGTTCTTTTCTTTGAAATATCTAGGCGTACGGTATTTTGATAAAAAGGGATTTGAATTTTTCGCTTAAAAGGTCTTAGTGCCTTTTGTAGCTTGGCTAATACAAATGGGAATGAAGAGATGTGATCACACTGAAATAATATTTAAACATTGAGGAGTAGATTAAAGATGACCTGTCAATACTAAAATAAATTCGTACTTAGCACGGATGACTAAGAGAATGGTCAAGGCCATGGGTAAACCTCTATTCAAGCCCCTAAATGGTGCACTGAAAAAACCACTTAGTGTTGAAGTAAAGCTACTAGTAACAACACTTGTTTCGCATTCAATTTATTTTTCTCCGCATCAACCCTACAGCTACTTATGTTAGTAAAGCTATTCCTCAGCGGAACAGTTTGTGCGATAACTAATGGGTTAACAGCCGTCACTAGTTAGCTACAATTTATAATCTTTAAGCCCATATATTACGAGATGAGCGGGTCACAAAGCGGTACTGATAATTATGATCAATAAGCTTAACTGGTTCTGATGTAAACTACACCCCGTTAACCTTTCGATCCCGAATATTTAGGCTTAAAAATAATAGAATCAAGCAGACAAAGTCACGGGTAACAGCTCGAATGAAATATTCTTTTCACGACTTATAACTTCTAAAAGGTGAGACCCTTTATCTGAAAAACAATTGTATTTAGAATTTTACAAGATCTGATTAGAAGTTAATACTTGCCATAAAACTTACGAAAATTCTTACTAAAAGATCTAAATAGTCAAAGCAGTGCAGCATAAATATAAAAAAAGTAATTAGTTCATTAAGCTTATTATCATAAGGTTTCATCGTCAAAGAATTTCCAACGTCCAATATTGACCGAAGTAACTCTGTACAAGCGTGCTTCTCTTACACTCGCAGAAACACCACTAACATACCGGCTAAAATAGTTTAATTTATCAAATCCCATCTCGAACAGTGGTCTGTCAGCTTATGCCCAATAGTACTCAACGAAGTTTCCCTCAAATACTCATTAATGCCACTCCCAAACTGTACCGTTTAATATAAACAGTTTGATTGACGTAGCGAGACCGCACTCGGTGCAAGGGTTATTAGCAAGCCTCTTTCAAAGTTCTGGGGGCCTGGTAGTTGTTACAACTTTTTGGGGTTCGGTTTTCGGTGAGCATGTTTGTTCAAGAATGCATGTGGGTCAAAGTTATTTCGTTTATTATTGGATGAAGATCGTAAAACTATGTACTAAATAACTTTGCCAAGCAAAGTGTTCGAAACATTTTGATTGACGGGCCAGACGGCAGTCGTAATAAGTGTTTATTTTCATTACCCTCAAAAAATCTTCTAATATAGTGTGACAGCTGAATTAAAACATAATCACTGGAAAATGTTAATTAAAATAAGGTACGCAATGGTTGACGTAGTAAGACCGTACTTTGCTGCAAGGGTTGAATAACCCGGCGCTTCTTGAGAATTTATGCGCCCTTGGTAATTTATGAAATCTATGTAATTTTGGAATAGACAGAAATTAGGAGGTGATTGAGAGGACTTCTGCGTACTTTGACGGTATAATAAAACCAATAATGAAAATGGCAACAACGGAATGCAGACAATTTTACATACTACATATTATGCATATTGTTTAGTTGTTACTTTAAATTTTCAGTATTTGATTCAAACTGTAGAATTATACGTTTTATCAATTGATTAAAAACATTCTGTATAAATTTTAGCGCATCACCATTTTGATTAACCTGCTCATAGAAGTTATCATGAAGTTTTCATACTTTAAAAATAAATTCTTTGACAACATTAAAATTTGATCTTATTACTGCTATAATCGATCGTATACAGAAATCGTTGAAACTAAATCGGAATACTTGTTTTAATCAAAATAATAAATATTTAAATCTTTACTAGCGTACGTCCCTGCTTTGTTCGCGTGAGAGGAGCTAAAATTTTATAGCCTATTATTCTCTGAATCTGAAAGGATATGACTGGGAAAATTGCTCTGAAAACCATCCAGCTTTTGAGTTATGCATGTGAATAACAATAGGTACTGTAATGAGGATTTTATGCTCAGCTTCTACTGCCTTCTGCACCATACATTTCCCTGAGGTTGTATTAAAAATTATTCACATTCGTGAGTATTTACTTCTGCAAGTTTAATGATCTCGATGGGGTACAATACTTTGCTGTCCTTATATGAGTACAATACAATAATATAATTAATTTTGTTTCAGCAATCATTTTGTAACAGTGATAAATCACTCATTTTGCATCAGGCTTATAAGGTTTTTATTTGGATTTTAACAGATTCCTCATTAGGGGCGACTTATTCACCAATCACTTGTTGTTTTACCCTCATCATATTATAACCTACTTACAAATAATTATTATTCTTGGTCATAAGGAAATTAAATGTCAGTTCTTGAGTGACAGCTCTCCCCCAGTGTGCTCATCTTCGCGCCATATCTCTTACGGGCTGAGCAGGAATAAAAGCCTGTAAGATAAATTATTTAACTTGCCTAAGGGTGCTTTGAGTTCACTTATCTTTACACTTTGGGGAAGGGGAGTATTAATTTTAAAGTCATTTTTTGTGTCGAGTTTTGTGGTATTGTGATCAATAGCTTGTTAGAACGTAGAAATGGCTCACAAATGTTTAGGCTCAAATAAAAATGGGTCACACGAATGACGAAGGTGAGGTCGTGGTCTATTTATTAAAATAAAATGTTGTTGCATAAAAACGTCACACTGGTACAAATTAATTACATATCTGCCGTGACATCGTAAAATACAATAAACCACCCAATACACATATACACCCAATTACACTGAGAAACATCGTGTAAGCCGCACAGGGCTTACAACAAGAATTTTCAATTAAATTGTGCGGAATCATCAATTTTATTGGCAGTAGCGAAAAACGTGCGAGCGGGATGTGAACAAGCTAAATTGGTTTGATTAAATTCGCCGGCGACACGTTCGGCGTAACGAGACCGCACCTACCGGCTAACGAGTGGCTATGAAGGGTTAAGCGCGTTAGGTTTTAGGACCGAATGAATGAGTGAGTGAATGTGTGTCGAATGAGTACACTGGGCTTGATTGGTGTCAGCTATTTGGAGGGTTATTGGCCCTTTCACGGTAAAGGGATGAACATTTTTATGTTTAAAAAAACGTATTTTTAGGTACCTTTTGGTAAATGTGTGAGTATTAATCCTGATCTTACTTGGTACAGGCTAATACTGAAAATTTGTATATTAACGTAAAAAAACGATTATAGATATTTTGGCACTGATTTATTTTTCTACTTTTTTCATCTGAAAAGTTTAAGTTAATTCCTAACAGGACGACTATAAATAAAGTCCTAAGTACAATTTAAATTAAAGCCACAAATCTCAAACGGCACTTCAGGTAACAAATTCGCAGGAAGGAAAGGGTTGAAAAAAATAATCTCGCTGTATAAATCACGAGGTGACGGCAGAGAAGTAGGCCAGGAGTACATCACATAAATCGCGGTATTCCGGCATTTCAAAGTTTTATTCTAAACTTAGACCCTTCGTCAAAGTCAGTCAGGGTGGTAAATAAAAAAATAAAAGTTTTTCGCTCAGAAAACGCGAAGTAATACGATTTTCGGACTATTTTCCCGCCGTGTGGGCGTGACATTAGGTTTTGATGTATTCTAATTGAACACGCGTGTTTGCAAGTTTTTGCATTCAATTAGCTATAGCCTAGCAATATTTGAAAAGAAAACTAATAGTAATTTTGCTTCATCTTTAGAAAATTCCATTTGAACAAAACCCAAAAGGTGTCCGGTTTCTTGGATATTTATTCTTGTAATTTAAGTTTCCCTTGAATTACACCCGCCTTAAGGTCGAAACTCATCACAGGGGTACTGCCTACTACCGTGATGTAAAGTAACGCAGGTTAGCTGTGTGCCAATTTTGATCAAAATCAGAAATCATCTGAGATTTCCCCAAAAACTTGAACAAAATGAACTTAAAATTGTTATCAGATTAGATTACAACTTTGTATCTGTCACTCGTTTCCCGTAATCCGAATTCTAAAATGATTCATGACGAACAATTTCCGCGGTGCAAATCGTGAGATCCGACTTCGTTACCTCGAAAATCAGAATTTTTTATGAACGAAAATTGGAACATCCTCCATTGTAGTATTGGGGCACAAGTATTTGTTTCAATTGCTTAACACGAATTCATTATCAATTGGTTACCACTGACAAGTTATTGAGTAAGGAATACGCTAACCTATTAATTTAGGTTAAACATTTAAAGAAGTTTTTTGTCATCCTAAACTGGGTAGTTTCATCATCATCATGTCAGCCTAGAGACATCTTCTGTTAGATATTAGCTTCCTCCTTCAATGGACCATCCAGTCACATCCATGCTCATATCATAAATGCGAAAGTATCACTGTCTGTCTGTAATCCTTTACACCCTAATGGCTGAACGGATTTCTAGAAATTTTACGCGGGCCACGAGCAGAGAACACGCGGGTAAAAGCTTGTGGTGATAAAGTTAGGAGACAGCTGTTTTCTTTTGTCTCTGTGTTGAACTTGCAGGCAAAGACAGCAATATAACACAACAGGTTTAACGACGATAACTACCATCCTTCCAACCAATCAATCCTCCCGAGGGGCTGGTAAGACACGACTTAGCCAACGGGGATGGGCAGCGAGCTCCTGCACGATAATAACGTTATACTGCGATCAACTAAGTGCCGAGTGTCGGGCCATATAACTGTGTGAAGGGTTGTTATGTCAGTACTGTATTACGAAATTGAGCTACATTCGTGTATAGTTTAGCATAGTCAATGTTACCTTTAGTTTCATTGATCAAAGTCATCGTCATCTTAACACCAATTTATACCTTACTACACTTTTCAATATACAAGCTAAACTAATGCCACAAAAAACATATAGTTCTTTAACCTTTTGTTTTTAATCTAGAAACATGTTTTTTGTTCAGGTCTTAGATCTAGGGTACATAAATTAATTCTGTCGGCTATCCCACAGGAGAGGGGTTTGAAGGGGGTGACTATTAACCCTTTGACCTAACCGCCCGGCAGAGTAGATAGACTTTGAGTGGAAACTTTAATTGCCACGCGGTTTGCGGTTTTATATATTGTTTTTTGTTCATTATAGTGTTTCACAGGCCACAATAGCATCCGCCTAATTCATGTTAATCGTAGATAGACTCCACAATACCTGATTTATTTCATTGTAAAATATTTAAAACATTATAATTCCTAACCCCACTACGGGATGTTTACTCCTAACAAATAAAACACAGTCAATGATGGTTCATTGTCTTGCGTAGCCTTTAGCCGACAATGTTTGGATCGGCTTTCATTCTAACCAGATACAACTGAATACCAGTATTTCCATGTCACTAATGCTTATCTGACCTCCACAACTAAGTTACTGGTTAATACGATACCCCTAGGTAAGACTGACTGACTGTTGGGTTTCTGACTACCCGTAACGACTGTGGAAGATCTATACCCTTAAAGACCACGAAGCTAAACAACTTTTTCTATCATAATCAACATCATAATCGCGAAGCCCCACACATGGTAACATGCTGATTATTTTTTCGGGGTACTTCCCGTTTCGCCAACTAAACCAAATACCATTACAAAAGTGCCGTTTCGTCAACTTTCGAGTATGCGTATATTCATCCGACGGGTTGGCAGTCCGACAAATAAAAGAGTATAAGTACGAAAGTATAACAAATTATACATAAACTTTTCCCATCCAAACCTTCCGCCCGACGCTAACTATTCCGAAAGCATTTAAGCAATCAATATTCAAGTCCACAATATCTTGAGCGAGGGGCCAGGCAATAAAACTTGCCTCAAGTTGCGTGCGATACATAAAAGACTGGCTTCTAACATTCTTAGCCTGACGCTTTCGAGATTCGAGAATAGCTGGGTGGGAAAGTGTTGGGAATAAGAAAGCAGAAAATAAAATAGATTAAAATATAAAACGAAAAGTTCCTGAATTTTTGACTTCCGATCTAAACAGATGAAACTTGTTAGAAAGTTGAAACTAAAGCTAATTTAAAAAATGTTGGTGGTTTCAAATTTCAGCTTATAAACTCGAATAATTGCTGAAAGGTCAACCTTTGTGATTGTTGACAATCAAAATTATTGATGTTATAAGGAGCGACTGCCACCTGAGGCCTATTTAATAAAACCAACAAGTGACTTGCGACTATCTGACATTCCGACAGTTTACTAGTTATTTTTCCCACAGATAGTGATTTATTAAACAGCCTATGTTGTAAAAATTTCAATTGCATTTTTTTTTACCAAATGTCGCATCAGTAGTTATAAGTATTAAATATAACCCTAACATTACTTATCCTAAATGAAGAACCGATATCCTGAAGTAGTCGATCTGATCAGTTTTTCTGATGCCAGGTTTCTGGGCTATCTGTAACAACTATCATGTAAGTACTAGGGATCTTAGCAACCACCCATCGGGAGGGAGGGGACTCAAGTAAAAGATGTTAGCCCATCTTCAAATTGCCTTTGACCTCGAGTTGATCTCTCGAGAGTGTTTCCTCGTGCCATTTCATAATAATTAATATCTAAGATCCCAAAGACACTAAGGAGACAAGACTAACAAAGAATTTATAAAAACTCGTACTTAGTGGTGTAAACACTAGCTGATAGAATTTTTTACAAAAGCTATTTTCGGGGCCTTTTACTGAAGCTAAGTAATTATTTGACCTTCGCGGATTTTGACCGCAATATTGTTTCGGTAATTTATCATTTTTTATTTTGGAGTTTTCCGTTTCTCATTTACTTTGAGGTTTAATGTTTTATGGACGATGTTTTTTATCTTTTCATCAGCTATATTTTCAAGTCTATATTAACTAAAGCGCTCAAGCCCTGTTGCCATGTCCATGTACAGGTCACTTTTTGATGCTTTAGAGACAACTTTAACATGAAAAGCCTGATGCATTAAATGACCTAACCTGACCTTTGATATTAGGTTTAAGAATATAATACTGGGTGTAAACGGACCCTTCACGAAACCGTGAATGAAGCATTCTGTACATCATACTAAGTAACTCTACGCAAAAATTATTGTTGGGACACGACTTTTTTTTGGGGTGAAAAATCACGTTTTACGGTAGGACTCAATGTAACGCTCTCAAAATATTGGGCTGATGGATGCGTTAAATAGTATAGGGGTCATGGAGCTATTTAAAGTAAAATTATAACAATCAAAACTTGTTAAATAGTTGGAACTTTGACCCCAACATCTCCGTAACTAGAAGGTTACCAGGTACAGTCTAAAGCAAAAATATGGGGAAAATAAGTTCCCTTCGGCTTCGTTAAGGTTAATTTTACACCCATTATTAGGCACGGTATTGAAACATGTGAAAATACCTAAAGAACTTTCCTCAATTAATTAACCGGTTTGGAGTACCCAAACTATTGTCATGCATTGCATTTCATAGCGAAGAAACATCACGGAGGGTTATCAATCCTGGTGTTTAAAATCAATATTTTCCTTAATTTTTACCACAACAAAGAAATATCCGTTCCTCTTGTTTTCATGACAAGCCATACTGTATACCTATGTCCCGTTCTAGTTGAGATCGGCACCACAGATGGCGCCACGTGTCGCGGTCCCACGCTCGCTTCAAATTATAATTAACGTGTCTCCTCACTGTTTTCATGTTCCACGACGCTAATTTAAATTTAATGTTCGCCAGCCTGTACCAACAATCGTTGCGTTCGTACTTACTAGAGGTATCATGTATTAAATGTTAGATGTGGTCCTATCTCTACTTGCCTGAAAAAGTGTTAATTGTTGGTATAAAAAGGCCTGCTCTAATGCAAAAGTACACATACACGAACTCCTAAACCCCCTGAACCATTTTTAAGGTCATCATGTGCCTTGCTTTTTCCTCATCACTACGTTGGGGTTGCTACTCTAGCTAGATGCAGCTGAACACCAATACTTTATACGGAGCAACTGTCTATCTGAACTACACAAGCCAGTTAACATGGGTAATGTCATACATTCGCGACACGGTGTAGCCAATCACTCAGCCACTTCACATTTATTTCTAAAAAAAAACTAATTTTCGAAAGGGACTTAGCTTTTTCTCTCCAAAATTACTTTATAAAACCAATTCGTATTTTAGTTACCAAAAGGCTCGCTCCTGTTATATTAGACTTCAACATAACTGGTGAAATGTAGTTGTGACTGAGGTACATCTCTGCCTAATCCTTCGGGGATTACAGGTGTGGTCTTCTTCTTCTTTTTCGTGTGGTTAGTGCCCAAACTGATGTCAGAGTTGACTTGGCTTTACAGGCCGTCGAGAAACATCTCTCAGGCATGCTGGTTTCCTTACGATGTGTTCCCTTACCGAAGAAAGTGATAATTAGTAATTATACTATACGCACATTAATCTGAAAAATGCGTACCTTGGGCTCGAACTCGAGACCTTTGAGTTGGCAGTCCGACGGTCACACCACGAGGCTGTCATTGCTATAGACCGACCGTTTTAATGAGTCCTCTTGAAGGTATCAATTTAAATGGAATATTCTAAAGGTTGATCACGTATTGGTTCAATTAGTATCGTAATACCTACGTGGATTATGGTTATTTAAAAGCAAATAACCTGTGGGATATTGTGAGGACTTTGTGGACGTTTAATGTGCCTTTGATGGGGCAAGGCGGAGGACTCATTACACCGGTGTGGTGTTATGTTAGTTTAACTTCTCAAACTATATTTAGCTACACATTCAAAATATTTTAAGTTTCTGCAATTCTAAACCTTCGCCTTTCAAGTTGACGTCAAGTCCTGCAAAGATCCCTTTTTTTCCGGATGAGAAATCATCAAATGACCCCCCTCTCTCTCTGGGTGGAGCGGAAGGCAGTGTCAGACTTGAACTGACGAAAACCCATCCATGTTCCTTCTTTGCCCTTTGTGTTCCAGGGCCACAGCCCCCTGCAAAGACCTCTGAACTACATAGCGCCGCATACCAGTAGTTACATCGCCACGTTATGACAAAGCCCCCCTTCCCCTGCCCCCCGGGGGTCGAGGAGTATCCTGCATTATTTAGATGTCAAGCGACGCGCGCCGCGTGTCACCGCGATTGATTGACAATGTTCTATCGCGATACCTGTGTGTAGCTATGTCACAGTAGACAGATTAGTATTTATCATAGCGTAATCCAACTAGGAATAACAGTCTCATACACATGCAAAGTGTTTATTGATATCCTAAGGATGCTTCAGGTAACAGGTTACTCGTGAGTAAGTCGGGGCTGTCGCATCGAGACAAGTAACTCATCATTTATTTATACCAAAAAAACTTAGGTATCAGCATTGTTTCAATAAAAGGTCGGTATGACCAGTCAGAGGTTACGCTTAATGTTTGTAGAGCAACATACAACATCACAAAAAGTTTAGTTGACACCTTAATACCCGCGGTTGATTCACAAAAAATCCTAGTTGATTTACTGGTTCCCTTAATATAGTGGCTACAAGTAGATCTGTAGCGTGAAATTGAGTTGCTAATTAGTGGCAAAGTGTAATCCGTGTTTGTTACGTCATCTGATTATAATAGAAGCATTAGTGGCGTGATTCGAGTCATCGTTGCTTACATCAGGGCATCTCTACATGCAGCAATCGAAGGGCTTCTATAACGGCTTTTTACAGGATGGGTAGTTTTTGTAAACTTGTGTCAATCTAAATACATATTTGAATTTTCGTTACAGCTGTTAGAACGTCACTATCTAGGTGTTCTAGGTTTAGTAATCTGTCGGGTTTAAGAGTAAGGTAAGACCAAAGATACGTTGGATGGACTGTATTATGAGAGTTGATGGGCTAGAGAGAAGCTTCGAATTAAGATGACGGATAATAGTGAAGTATGGAAGAAGGAGTGCTCCACCGACCTCGAATAAATAAGGGCAAGAAAATAATGATTCCAATGATGAACGTGAATCTACTACTCTTTCATTTACAGAGAAAATTTGATATTTATTCACACTAGCTTATGCCCGCAGCTTCGCCCGCGTAAATTTCAATTATTGTCCCACTGGATCGTGCAACCAAGACAAAAAGTATCCTAGGTATTAATCCAAGATAAAAAAATGTGTGTGCCGGATTTCTTCCGAATTCGTTCAGCAGTTTTTGCGTGAAAGACTAACAAACATCCACCCTCACAAACTTTCGCATTTCTAATTGTAAGTACGATTAAGATGCGCATCATTGCCAATCACAGTAAACTACCATTAATCCAACACTCCTAACACATTCTCATACACTGACAGGTTTTCGATCCCATTCAGAACTTCCCCACAGAACTCGGTACGAAGCTACAAGGGCATGTACTCTGAATTATTTATCGCAGCCGCTGTAGGCGCGTCGTCGATTGATTGACAGTGTTCTATTGAGAAGAACTCAGTACGCAGTGTTAATTCATAGCGTTGTACCGCTGTTGGAAGTTCAAGGGTCGTGACATGATCGATTTGTGTGTGAATTTTTTATGAGGTCTCATGAGTCATCTTAGTTTGTTAGATGAATATCTCAAGTTAAGGTGTTGTTAACAATACGCACAAGATCATGCACGCAATCCCAAGAGTGTTAAGAAGAGACCGCAGACCTAATCGTTTACCCACAGTTCGCTTGTTATGTTTAAGTCTCAAGCTAAAGAGAGCGAGCCTATTGCCATCAACCGGTCACAAATCTAGGCTCCGTACTAGTGCTAAGAATAGCTAATGAAAAAAATCGTACGTACGACCGCTTGGCCAACGAGGTAGACCGGAACTTCACAAACATTAACTAAATTATTAAACTAACACGATTCAGTAAAAAAAAAAACAAGTAAGCCAAAAATCCGAATAAACCGACGTAGCCCGCAGAATTGCCAAACTTAAGACGTGGGCAGAAGAATGTGGCGAGGGGGAGGCCCGAGTCCAGCAGTGGGCGTTTATCGGCTGAAATGATTATGATGATGATGAAACCATTAATTTTGTTAAAACTATAAAAGGAACGGAGGAAAACTAAATATCCGCGAGTGTAGTAGCTGTGAAATTAGTTCCAGACGTTTGCCGGCAGCGTCGTCTTTAATTTATTGAATGCTTCAGTTCAACTTAATTTGGTAGTCCTAATTTTCTTATGGCTTTAACTATATTTTATATTCTTTTTTATTACTAAAAGCAACAAATATAAAAAAACTGTTTTATATTTCTTAACCACTCTCTATTTTATTTGCAAGTAAAAAAACGGAAATTATAATGTAACAGGAGTCTACAGTACTTTCACAAGTTATTATGCCTGGGACTGTAGCTTCGCCTTCTTTGTTTTTCTGACATTCAAAAGTGCCTGTTATGGTCTAATTGAAATAAATGCTTTGAGTTTGAGTTTGAAAACAGAATTTTACCGCTTATTATCTTTACCTTGTCACCAGTATGAACACCTACCACTCTGCCCGCCCCACAGTGGTTGCGCTACTGCATCAAATAACTTCTCATGCGCTGAACTTTCATAATAAAACCCAAGTTCCGACGTTTCCATGTCTGCCAAGTTATCAGGGCTAGACAAAGACAGATAGTGGTGGTGAAGAGTTCTTTTAAAATAATTTGGAAACTTTTTGCGTCGTTTGTTTTCCATTACAAGGATTGCTTTCAATGCTATTGAATCATCTTTCAGGCAAAATGATGTAAGTTGCCGTATTGAAAATCGGATAAAAAAAACAGGGTTATCTAGTGTTATTTACTAGTTTATCCATATTCGTTTTTTTGAGAGCCGTGTTGTGTAAGTTGTTAAAGTAAAATTTCGATACACTGTAAAATTGAAATTAATTTTCAATTTCATTTATTTCATTGGGTAACAATTTAAGTAACAAGTAAGTTATTTAGGTAACAACTAATAATTATTCTTAGTTTCAACCAATGTTTGTCTCTCTTTTAAATTCTAAAATAAAATATTTACTTACTAACTCTATTGAACTAACATATAAACTTACTTACCAACTATCTATAAAATACGTAAACTGATCCAATATCGCATGTCCTATAATATTCGTATTGACGAGGCGGGGGTCCCCGACGAGGCATCGAACTCCCGTCCCGTGGGGCGCGGGATTGAAACACGACAACTTGACACACTTTACTGCAGATTGTGGACAGATTGGAAACTTTACTGCATTGCTTGGGAACACACTTTATTGACTTCGAAAGTGAGTGGTTTTGGTAAATAAATAGAGAGAAAGGTGGATTGATTATTAAACAGGCTCTAATAGCAATTTAGTATTCACGTTCTTGTGAGACAAGACATGTGATCGATTAGATTGCCTACCGACAATAAACGATATAGCACACAAAATTACAACTAACTGTTTTAGTAAATGGTATTTCTACATTTTCCTCTATAGTGCTCACCTTTTTTATACAAGTACTGTATGTTGGACAGGCCTGCTGTAAACGGACCCTTCACGAAGCCGTCAACCAAGCATTCTGTACATAAAACTAAGCAACACTACGACAAAAATATTGCTGTAAAATTGGGACTTTGACCTCCAATATCTCCGCAACTATTCTTAGGTATGGTCTAGAACAAAACATTAGCTCACTAACAGGGAGAACAATAGCCTTTCGGCTACGCTAGAGGTTTTTTACACCCATTATATGAAACACTGCTTTAGGGATGTAGGCTGTGCGCTGTCTGTCAATATTCATATTTCATAATTATCCAATAGTTAAGGCTACTGGAAACAAATTAACAGATTATGCTAATGTAATAACAGAAGACTAAAAGTTGACACTCAGTTGACTTCAAAAAAAAGAATAGGTCGTTTAAATTCGAAAGATTCTTTAGATTTTGCATTCGTACATAGTTCACACCAAGTATATATAAATAATGATATAAGTAAATGGATGGAGAAGGGGCATCCATCTTGCCTGCGAGTTGGTCCGTAGTCGGTTCAAGATTTAAGATGTAGTTTGACATAATTTGAATAGGTAGGAAATTCTAACAGAGAAAACTGGACCACGACTACTAAAATCATGGACAAAACATTACCAACCTACTACCAACTAACTTTGCCTGAAAAGTCTCTCAACAGTCCCGATTATCAGTCTATCTCAAAGATCTGATTTCATTGAACCACCCAAATCTTCGTAATAAAGATATTCTCATTTTCCAAAGAAGATTTTCTTGAATAAAGACATTATATTATGTTGCCTGCCCATATTTCACTCTCAATCCCTTTACCTTCGCTTGACAAATGATATTCGAAATCTACTTTTTATATTAGATATTCACTTTATACACGGCCTTGACATTTGACGCGAATCTGAAAGATGTATTATCAAGTCAGAATTCTTTGATTAATGATGCTTCTAGATTTAGACATGAAGACATGAAAATATAATGATAGATGTGTCTCTCATTACAGTTAGTTACAAGAATGTATGGGTACGTGTCAAAAAGGCTTAGACGGATTTGGATTTAATAAACCAAGTCTTTTCTTGGCATAACCAGTCAGTTCAGTCAGTTTGTGTTAACGACCTTATTCGTGTTTGAAATTTTTGTGTGTTTAAAATCACTGGTATCATAGTTTTTATGCCGCCCAAGGGCCTTTGACTTGGCTTTACATGCCGTCGAGAAATATCTCTCGGGCATGCCGGTTTCCTTCACTGAGTCTTGGGTTCGAACTCGAGACCTATGTCTTGGCATTCCGACGGTCACACCACTAGATTATGCTGCGAATGCTCCTGCAATGATACTTAATTAAAAGAAAAATTATCATGAAACGGCTCATACTCAAGCATTGCTGAAAATAGTCTTGCTACAGATTGATCTTATAAGACTTAAACATTTTTTTAATGTAAGATTGCACTTCAGCATGAAAATTGGTATTCTTAATTGAAATTGGCGATACCAATTTAATTGTATAATTGGCGTTCCTTTTCAAACAATGGTAAGTAGAAAACAATATTGCTATTTCGACCACATGTTTAATTTAAAGTCTCAGCCCTCCGCCAGACAATTGCACTGGCATTGGGAGCCACTCTCGAGAGCGGTGAAGTCGCGGCGAACGGAGAAAGAAACCGTTTATTTATGAGCGTCTGCGTCGGGACCGCGGGATTGACTCCCAATGTAGACCTTTTTATACTGAACACTTTCATTACGAGAATTGTAAGGGTGGTTGAAATCTGGAGGGACTTAGAAAAGCGTTAGTAAATTTTTTTAGGTCTAAAAAAAATAACCAACGATTTGCATTCGATTTTCATTCGTTCCATCACATTAGGGAAATTAATTATTTGGCAAATTGACTAGGTATCAACTTAAATTGCGTATATATTCAAATCACAATATTAAGCAGCATTTTTATTCCAATTAATAGGGCGCTGAAATTACAGACCCCGCACAACTTTACCTCTGAATAACCCGAAAGGGACCCAAATCTTGTCCTATATATGACAAAATACAATGACATATAACACGACACAATTCTCTAAACAACAGTCCATAATAATATTACTTACACACACACATAAGTTCAAAAGTAGTTCGATCTGTCTGTTAACTTTTCACGATATAACGGCTGATCGGATTTAGATGAATTTGACATAGAGATTGACCATGACCTAAGTTATGACATAGAATATTTTTATCCCGGTAAGCTAGTGATAAAGAAAAACAACATTCCCACTTCCATAACCACCTTTCCTGTCTCCAGAATCGATTCCCGTGAATTGTTCCCTTTTCTTCAAGTGACAGCGAATATTTTCGTCATAACGAAGTATGGATGTTCGGGGTTAGTTGGACAAAGTTGGAAAGAGTTTGTCAAGTATAAAAAATGTTCGGGAGGTACTCTAAGTTTTATGATTTGCGCGCTGATTTGAAGATGGAGAAAATGTGGAGTGGAGCGCTTGTTCGGTGAATTGTCATGTCGTGTTGGGAAGGGTTGAGTTTACCTACGGCTTGTTTTTGTAAAAGAGGAACACGTGTCGAATAGTTTTTTTTAGTAAATTATGTAATGATTTTTTCTTATTTGGTGTTATTAAAAGTTTTGTTTCTTTGTTTTCAGGTAAGACCTAAACAATACAACTCAGTTCAAGGAAGACATGTGAATGTTATTAAGGTAAGTAAGACACTGTTCGCATGTATCAATTTAAATAAGAGCTGTGGCAGGGGAATTTGTCACAAGACTGTCTTGAGAGAAAGTTACTAAAAATACTCATCGGTATTTAATTACACCGTCTGGTAAATGATATTAATTATTATATCTACGAAATAGACTAACAATTTATATTTCTAAAAATACCATCAAATTGCGATCGTTTGCGAAACTCGACAGTTTCATTTTATTGCGTTAACAACGCCGGGTGCGTCAAAAAAATTGACGCGCCCTCGCGGTGGAAACGTACCGGCGTTTTTAAGGATGACAGCTTCCACGGGAATATGCCAGAATAGCTGCAAAAATATTTATTCGGTAGCTGTGACGTAATTGGTGCGTTTTTTGGATTGACGTTTTCCCTGTTCTCTTGGTCCAAGGACTCTTAATAATGTACTGAAACTGAGCTCATTAGATATAATGACAAGTTATTTTAATTTGGATATTTAATCAACACTTCCTGAGTGAAAGTTATACTAAAATAGAGCAATTTATATAACTGTGGATATGGACAATCATCGTATTAATTATTACCTTCTCGATACCTTTCTAAAGCATACCGTATACTTTTGAGAATAAATTGTTATTTATGTGATTACGAAATTTTTGGATGAGCCAAACCATTCTAAGTTGAAAACTGATCAGAATAACATATATTATTTGAAATTTTGGCAGCCAGACTAAACCCGCCACACATACTTTACGTCAGCCCTATTCAGTCGAATAAAAGTGCCAGCTGTATGCGCTACATTAGTACCTAGGTACACTACAGCACTACAGCGCCAGTACTTGAGCACTAGTCAGACGCGCCTCATTATACGACACTCGGCGTGATCCCGTCGATACACTCTCTGCTGCATGAATAGCGAACAAGACATGCTTTCTTTGGCGATGGTGTTAAGTACTTTTACAGTTACAGTTTATAAGGAAAATATAAAGATATGTACCTATATCAGACTTAAAATGGACGTACACAAAAGCATCTTCCAAAAACAATTTGAGGTACCTAAAGCTTTCATAATATTTGCGACGTATTTGTGTGCATGTTTGTCTTAAAAATAAACTAAAACTACTTCCATATAATGACGTGCTTACAACAAATAAGTAGGTGATTAAAAAAAAACTGAATCATAGAGACACAATCTTATGCAGCAAACAAATCCGGGAAAATTTCGAACTGATAAGAAAACCAATTAATTCTGGTAAGCCGGACAGATAACACCAGCCTGAAACGTGTAAAATACAGGGTGTAAACGGACCCTTCACGAAGCCGTCAACCAAGCATTATGTACATCAAACTAAGTCACCCTACGCAAAAATTATTGCTGGGAAACGACTTTTTTTTTTTGGGTGAAAAAATACTTTTTACGGTAAAACTCAATGCAACGCACTCAAAACATGGTGCTGATGGATGCTTTGAATAGTAAATGGGTCATGGAAGTAATTAAAGTAAAAATAAAACCTTAAAAAGTAGTAGTTAAAAAAAAACTTGTGAAAAAATTGGAACTTTGATCTCCAATATCTCCGTAACTACTAGGTTCCCAGGTATGGTCCAGAACAAAAAAATGATCCCAATGATGGGCAGAATATTATTATGTGGTTTTCGTTTTCGTTAAGGGTCTTTTTACACCCTTTATTATGTAGAGTAATCTATCTACAGACTAAAATAAGAGAAGTAACTTTACAAAACAAACTAAATTATTAATAACATGTAAGTAATTCCCCGAAAGGGCTGACAACCAAAACTTTACGAATTGGCTTTACGAGTTTCCCTCGTTAGTGAAAATGTTGCTACTACTGCCATCTAGCAGACATCGAACGAACTGAGACGAAGCGCCCTCTGTGAAAGCGCGTTGTGTGAAGGCACAACAAGTTGCTGGGCTGGTAAAAGTTCAGTGTGTTACCGCTAGGTGGCTGAAATATTAAGCAGCGACAAGACTTTTTTTGCAGTGAAGTTTGATATTTTTTTTTTAGATGAATGTGTTTAATTTAATTTTATTTATTTATCATAAACACTGCTATCATTACAGGAATTTCTGATTCGGTGGTCCTTAATTAAACTCTTATAATTATAATATTAATATTGTCTTCTATTTTTAATAATTTCTGTATTAAAAAGAATTGATTTAAACAAAAAATGCATGAAGCTAAGCTAATCTACATTTAACGAGGCACAAAATACCTTCCTACTTAAGTCAATTCCCAAGATACGTGAAGTTTCAAAAGTTGAACTTAAGAATTTCTCAACGAATTTAATTAAAATGATCCCAGTTGTAGCCAAAGAAGTCTACGAAGTTATTTCTCAGTAGATACTAATTGTGGCAACTTTGCCGTGCCTTGCTCGTCCACTTGCGAAGTTAGACATCCGTAATTATTACTTTGTACTTACAACTATCCACTTTTAATGGCGGATTTTCGAGAAGGCTAACTTTATCCAGTTTAGAGCTAAGTTTCGGAGTTCATTTGGAATACCTAATTGCTCTGCAGTTCATGGTATCTTGTTATCGATAAGACTTGCTAACTAATTTTTATTTCTGTAATAGCTGCAGTTAAGTGTAACGCGTTTTGAAACAAAAGGAACAAGGGGTAACTTAATTCGTATGTTACCCTCACTTCATTACCTACTTTAAAAGTTATTATTTTATTAGTAGTTTTCAAATAATTTACTATCGACATTAGCGTTTTTGAGTAGGTCGCCATTAATTTATAATGTCATTTTTCGTTCGAACTGTTGTTTTTATCGATCCGATCCTTTTGGAGTAATAAAAGTTTGTAACAGCGCCATCTAGCTGTGACATGCTGAACTAGGAACAACGGGAACATCCAGTGGCGGTGCTTAGCTTGCCGCCGCGACCACTTCCAACCATTTTCCTAATTCGGCGCTAGATGGCAGTAGCTTACAATTTTACGCGAACTTTTAGTAGGTGGCGCTACTTGTTATGTTTGAAACATCGTTTTAGTAATTATTTGTTATGTGAACGTAATTGTTTGGGTATTTAATTTAATTTTTGACTCCTTTATGTACAAACTTGATAAATGATAATGGGTAAATGCATTTGTCCACTCTTTTTCTTTATTATTTTCCTTTTTGAACTATGAATTACTAATTGAATAACTTTTATAACATTCGTAGGTCACAATTAATCATGCTCCAAGGAGTGAAATTAATAATTGCGGCCGACGAATATTGTGGAGCAACAAAAGCAAATGGCTGGCAGCTGTCATTTCGCTAAAATAAATTTGTGCTGATTTGAATAAAGTTCCTATTTGTCGTCAACCAGGGTGATTACCCAGGGCCGTTGTTCTTGTTGGATTATACTACTGGTGCTCGAGAGATTCTCGAAAGTTTGCTGTTGTCTTTGTACAAGGAAATTGAGTTTTATAAATCAGGGTTATTTTCCAGTCAGGTATTTTAGGTGTGAAGTCGCCAATGCAACTATTTCGTTCATATTACCTATATTATATACTATAATAAATACGAAAGTGTGCAAGGAAGATGGATTGATGCATGGATTTGCTTGTTACTCTTTCACGCAAAAACTTTATTTTAGGATGAATTTACGAGGGTGAAGCCACGGGCGGAAGCTAGTTCGTTATTAATTAAGCTAATTATCACTATATCGACCAACAACCGAAAACAAATAAAGCAGGAATGTTATTGCAATTGTAATGGAGGTATTTTACTACAATATGAGAAACTTTCAATTCACTTCTAACTCTCCCAAGACTCACATCACATACTTGTCCTTTCGACTCGCAACAATAGTATGCCCCTCGACCCGGTAATTCCCTCGCTATTTCTTTCCCGGAAAGTCGTCGTTTGGAAATCAGCGATATATTGCAGGAAACACCGTTGTCTCGGCGGCGCGGGCGGCGCGCGGCGCGGGCGGGAGATGCGAATTTAATGATTGCTCACTGCGGCCCTTCCTGTGTTGCCTGTCGTGAAACTATAGCAATTTATACTTCCAGGAAGAAATGAGGAAATTGGACTAGGAGAGTATGTAGGAAATGTATCGGTAACTTTATGATTATTGTTTGGGGATAATTTTACCTATTTGCTCTAATGTTGAGGTTGTATCTGCGTCTTTTCCGTGAGATTGGTGGCGCGGAGAAGATGTTATGCAGCGGTATTCTTTGTTTTGAGAAGCGCGTTGCTAAATAACAGTCGCTCCGGTCGATCTTCGGGTTAATTAATAACCACCCATTACTTACCGAATTTCCTCCGTGCCTCGGAAAGCAAGTTAAGACCTTGGTCCCGGCTGTCATTTATAGATCTTTGACAGTCGTTATAGGAAGTCAGTGGCCCGAAAGTCCGATGACCAGTCTTCCAAGGGATTTCGCATTACCCAGTACTGACTGAGTTGTGAAGGTCAGATAGGCAGTCGCTCCTAATACTGATATTCAGCTGCATCCGGTTTAGACTGGAAGCCGACCCCAACATAGTTGTGAAAAGGCTAGGCAGAAGATATATCTTTGTTTCGGCGATCCTTCGGTCAATACAATATTTTATTGACCGAATATAATATATAATAAATAATAATATTTTATGCTTTGCTAATACCAACAAATTACTTCATCTAAAGTACAAAATTTCGGCGGCGGCGACCTCTTGCTCCCGGCCCTGGTTCAGGCCATGGTCCGGAGCGAGAGGGAATGGGAAGCCGTCACCTCCTTCTGCGAAGCAGTCATGCTAGCGAAGGAGGTGGCGGGACGTGAGAGGGAGAGAATCTCACGTCCCAGCCGCCGCGGGCGAAGCACCGGGCGTCGGGGGCCACGTGGTGGCTCCCGGCCACCGTAGGCGCTGGCCTGTGGACGGTGAGTAATGGGTTAGCTCACCGTCCGTCCGTCGTATGACGACAGGCCGTGTCGACGGCGCGTTCGTGTTCCACGCGCGCCTCAAAGAGATGTCAGCAACCAAGAAGGGGCCCGCAAGGGCCGATGCCTGCCGGGGCTGCGGGACTGTTCGAAAGAGATACCGTGGCCCTGGAACACAAAGGGCAATGAAGGAACATGGATGGGTTTTAGTCAGTAAGAGTCTGACACTCCCTCCCACTCCACCCAGAGCGGGAGAAGTCATTTGATGATTTCCCATCCGTAAAAAAAAAAAAAAAAAGTACAAAATTTTGCGAAAACCATAAAGGTATTTCCCGATTTCTATTTGAACAAGGATTCAAATAAAAAGCTTATTCGCCAACAGAAGGTAGGTACTGAGAAGAAGTAATATTTATTTAACCTCTGTATACCAATACGATGTATACCAATACGAAAGTATGTTTTAGAAATCTAGGCTAAATAAACATGGTACGTAATCTGGCTTGTTTTATAAAAATACATCCGACGGTATTAAGGGCAGACCACACCAGCAGCTGGCGGGCGGGCGAGCGACGCGAACGAGGCATCGTTTCACCTATTTTCATATTTTGGTTCAAACCACCAACTATCAAAGGTGCCGAACGAAGTATGGAAAGGGCCTCGTTCGCCCACACGCCAGCTGGTGGTGTGGCCTGCGCTTTAAGTTAATTTCAGTTTTACGTACCGCACGTGCACCAATGGTCATGAAATGATAGAAAGTAAACATAAATTTTTTAAAAGAACAAAAATTGTTAAATTTAAAATAATAACAGTAATCTCTTCTTCAATTGTACCTTCAAAATACGACGATTCTAAAGTTTTAGTTCCCGCCGACCTTTTCGTAACAAAGCTCACTAATAGCGACAGACGATAATTGCACAAGATTTAACCAATTAAAATCCTACAATTAAATCTTACTACAAAGATTTTGGTCAGCTAAAGCTGAAATTAGGTCAATTAACGAATTTACCTTACAATTTCCCCAATCTAGGGTACAAAAGCTGCTGATTTGACGCCCCGCAGATCCCGGGGTGATTTCCATAATCTCCGGCAACTTTGCCCAGCCTACTGTTACTTTGCCTTTCATCCTTTTACTCATGCACAGATTATTCTCTTAAGATCGAGATAATCGAGTAGGATGTGTATTTATAGCGAGTTCATTTGAATTGTCTTAACTTTGGCTGATTGTTTTTGAGTTGGTTCGTCGGTGAAGGCAAAGTTGGATGTTTACCTTCGACGTCAAACTGATTGACATTTATTTGTTTTGTACTGGAGTAGGAACTTATTTTTCCTTAACGAAACTGAAATTACTTTAATTAATTACGTTTTCGTACACGAAGATTTAACTCTCACACATTAATATTACAGCTCTAGTGATACCCACTCAAACAGAATATAAATAAAAGTAATCAGTGCACTTCAACCTATCCTGTCCAAAAATACACCGAGACCTTAAACCCTATCTACCAGCTGAACCGCTGTTCCACAAAGCCTAGTGCCCACATTCCTATTTACAAAACATTCGGTGCTCGCAAAAATCTACATTTACAAGTCTTTTTCTGGACTGAAGTGTATTGTGTACAGTTTCGAGCGTTGTGCACTAGGCTCAATCCCGTAGGGCTGGCAACGAAGAGGCCCAAGAGGAATTTCAAAAATTCAACGCCTCGATGAGCGGCTAGTGGCGGATTAGATGCGTAGGGCTGCCACCAGGCAGATTCTTTTTTTGTTTTAATTTTTTAATTATTTCCCAGAGGATAATGATGTTGATTAAAGGTAGCGGTGAAATTAGAAGTCTATTATTATCTTGTAGGAAATTAAGATTAAATTGCGCAAGAGAGAGTTAATTATTGCCGTCTTTTGTTGTTAAACTTAAGATAGTAGGAGGATTAAGAAATTATCATTTTAAAGGCGAGCTGAGTAAGATTGTCTCTTGAATTTTATTTACATGCTAATGCTAGAGCATAATAGCTATAACTTTTCCATTTTCGGGACAATGGAGAATCAGTACCTATATGTGTTAGGGTAAATACAATAATATCCTAGTACATTTTGATTTACGCTTTGGAATGAGCAACTACAGACGTACTTTCACAAGTTATTATGCTTTGTAACTGGAACTGAACTTCACTTTCTTTGTTTTTTAACCTACTTCAAAAAAAGGAGGAGGTTCTCAATTCGGTTGTATTTTCTGACATTCAAAAGTGTCTGTAATGGTCTAATTAAAATAAATACTTTGAGTTTGAATTTTTTCACCTCATAGCTTTTTTTGAGACAAAAAACAGTTGTCATGCTCCTTGCTTGGCTTTATTCCGTTCCGCATAAAATCGGCAAAATATTTTACATATTTACGATCAGCATTAACAATTTCGTGTCAAGAGAAATCGTAATAAAATTTTATTCGATACTTAGAATAAACGTTACAATTCAATCTATGACGGAGGCTGCCAGTATCTCTTTATTTTTATTACAGTCAATATTATTTTAGTGAAACAATAATCATAAGCAAGCTTTGGTTAAGTTATATTGAAATTTTTTCTTAGGTTTATAAGATGTTGATACTTTTTTTCATGAGGCTTGAACATAACTGGCGAAATGTGGGTATAAAGGTACACTTACTTGCCTAACCCATCCTTGATGGTTAAGCAGAAGAACTGATTTATGCGGCTGCAGAAAACCTCAAGCGGCGTAAATATAGAAATCTTTGTGGAAACTATATTTTCGAGCCGTTTGGGATTGAAACTCTGGGGCCGTGGGGTCCGACTGCTCATAGCCTGTATAAGGAAATTTAGAAACGCCTAGTTGAGGCTTCCCGTGACTCAATGGCTAAGTGTTGCCATACAACGTGACAACGCCGCCAGTCTCTCGGGTACATTACCAGCTGACAGCGTTGAGAAGGAGTTTTTCGATGCCCTTTTAGAGTTTGTTGTTAGTTTATTTAATAGTTTTTAATTAATCCTAACTAATATTATAAATGCGAAAGTAAGTTTGTTTAATACCTTTTCACGCCTAAACCACCAAACCCATCACCCTGAAATTTTGCGTATACGTTGTCAGGTGTACAGAAACGGATATAGGGTACTTTTCATCCCAGAAAAAAGTACTGTTCTGGAGGAAAATAACAATAACGGGCGTGTGATAATGGCGCCACGTGTCTTTTGAATCATGATTGAATTCTATTGTTAAAGAAACTTCAGTAGTGTGTTAAGACTTTAATTGTCAAATTCTAAATTAAAACGAGCGAAGCCGCGGGCAAAATCTAGTAATGTTTATAGTTAGTTTACACTACTTAATAAATACCTACTTGATAACCTCTTTGATCATTTATTGAAGCAGTTACTTTGAATACAGCAGTGGTTTATTTGAATCAAGTATAGAATAGAATAGAATATTTTATTTGCGTAAAACATGGTATACAGTGGTGTTAAATACAAATTATGGCACAAACATGTTTAGCTAGGATAAAACATAGCATGCAAAATTTTAAGCCAAGTTTCGGCCACAACACACAAGTTTTACAAAATCAATTTTTTTTATCAATAAATTCTTTTAAGCTGTAAAAACTAAATTCAAGTAACCATTTATGAAATTTAATTTTAAACAGTTTCGCATTCAATGCTTTAAAATGCCCTGGTATTTTATTATAAATGCGCACACACATTGCCAAGCAGTTACTGTTGTATTTAGACAGTCTAGGTAAGTCATTTAAAACTAACTTATATGGATCTCGTCTGTTCCGAGGATTGACATCATTTGCAGTCTTAAAAAGTTGTTTATTTTTCATCACGAACACACATATTTCGTAAATGTAAATAGACGGTAACGGTAACAAACCAAGTTTCTAATAATAAACTAAATGAATAAATTGATAGATTTTTAGAAAGGTAAGGCCTAGCTCAGCCCTGCTCTAAAATGTAAAAGCGTGTACACACGATAGGCTCCGACTGCTCGATGTTGCCTCCAATATTCAGACACCGGCTTTACAATGCTGACAATACAAACTTATATGTACACTCACTACCACTGCAATTTCAACCTTATGTGTGAGCAATAAGAGTGTTTCAGTCTTCTGTGAAATAGGCAGTACAAAATAATTATTATATTTACAGTCAAGTGCCCTGCAATGTGCAACTTTACGTACCTAGTCTAGTTTGGAGTGTGTTTGTGCAAAGTTTCCAACGGGCGCTTTAAGTTTTTGAGTGATTCTGACGAGAATAATAGAGTACACTGACTTCATGTACGGACACTTGCTAGGTTCAATAGGTTAGCTAGGTCCGCGTGAGTGGCACTCAAGTAGCGCCTTCTGAACTACAGATCAGCCCCGGTCTAATTAGTCATCGGTCATTTTCTCTACCGCCGACGACTAACTGACACGTATATCTATAGTATACCTACTATAATATTCAAAGACTATGATAATATTATAAAACTGAAGAGTTTGTTTGTTTGGTTGAACGCGCTAATCCCAGGAACCGCTTGTTCGAATTGAAAAATTATTTTAGTGTTGAATAGCCCATCTATCGAGGAAGGCTGTATATTATTACGCTAATAACTTAGGGAGTGGAGCAGTATTGCATTATGTTCATATTCCTCAACTGTTTGACAACTGATAACTGTCATGACAAGTATTAGAATAGTACGGCTATATGAGACGTTTACTTTTGACTTGAAATTTTAGTATCTTTTGGTAGAGTGGGTTGATTTGAATGATATAAGGGTAGAGAATGATGTCCCAGTCATTGAAATTTGTAGAGGTTTAATTTAGCGTAAAGATCTACGTTACTAAGGTGGTGAATTACATCTACTACTGCTATTGCGTCTTTTATTGTTTCTAAAAATAAATAGCATGTTCCAGCCATGACAAGCTCGCAACGTCTCAATTCCCCGTCTAAAACAATATGAATCTCATTTCTAGTTTCGCTCATATGACGGGAAATGTCCCAAAAATTGCATTTTTCCAGCGAAAGTAGCTATTTCGTAGCCAATTTAGCGCTTGTTGCAATTTTCACTGTTTCAAGAGAAAACTCATGACAATGTATTCACTTTTAACAAAATTGTTTTCGTGTTTTCCATTTTTGAACATGTTACATAAACAGGTCTTATAAGCAATTTCTAAATGATATTTCAGACTCTAACCCTGGACTGGACAGGTTTGACAGGATATGTCAGAACTGGAAGCCACTTCGCGGAACGCACGGTTTTGCGAGAAACGGCAAGAGTGGAGGGCTTTGCCCAGGAGTGGGAGAGAGCAGACTCAAAACTGACAACCAGTTTTACCAAAGGGTAGATCTACTGTATTACCTAGTAACTAGGTGAAGGTCAGATTGGCAGTCACTCCGTAGTACTGGACAGCCTGAAAACCGACCCGAACATAGTTGGAAGAGGGCTAGGCAGATGAAGATGTTTGAGTACTAATCATCTATCATAACATTGCCCTTATGTTCTTCTGCCAAGACTCTACTACTACTACTTACCCGTAAATACATCAGACTGCTGCCGTATTAGATATGCAATAGGTACTAAAATAACTAGTCCGCAAGTTAACTAGTCACTTAACACCTGGTAATGTTGCGGAGAACTCCTGCAGTCGCCAGTCAAGAAACTTGGCCTCCTAAAGTGCCTGTTAATTAGCCAGAGACGGACTTAGGGTGGGGGTCAGCGCACTCAATGACCAGTCGTGGTGTAGGTATGTTACTACAATCCTGCCAAAGAGATGTTACATCGAGCATCTGCAATCGCAGTAAGTATCTGCAAATGATTTTTTATAATGTCTGTCTGAATGTCTCTGCCTGCCTAAAGTCTGATGAGATGACGAGTAATAGAGAAGTATGAAAGTATAGAAATATAAATAGGGATAACAAATCAAAATCTAAACTTTTTGCTTTTACTCTATAAATCAATCTACAATATTAATTTCATATTGATATATTAATCTAATAACTATCTAGGTGAAACTATTCTAAGAATATAAATTATTCTCCATTCTACACACGTATTCCCTTTATCAACATTTCAAGGATCACTCAAACCCTCGTGTTCGGTTAATTATTTAATTTGAGTTAACCAAAGTTTAACATTGACTAAACAAACATCTTGCCCACAGGACTTTTATATGGGTCCCACCACGTCACAAGTTTGCCCACAACTTCTTCACAACTGTACCCGGAACGGAACACCTGTCCCTTTTGACCGCTAACTGTTTCTAACTATAACAAACCAACGAACAGTGGAATTTGAATAAAGAAATGCGACAGGAGTGAAAGAAGAAGCAAAAAAAAAAGAAGAAAAGAATTCTGGAAACTGAAGAGAATTATTGATCATTCATCAGTTATGGAAAGAATGTTTAGTTGATCAACACTAATATTGGAAATTGGTAAAAATGAAAGAAAACGTAAATTCTGAATCCACCTCGGAGCTGGTGAATTTCATTTGTGTTTTTGCAAATTCGCAAAGAAAGTATTAATTAAATTATTTAAATTTTGCAAATTACCTACTTCACACGGTCTGTATGGAGTACTTAGTACCCAGTCATAACATTCGGTTGGTATAATAATGTAATTCAATAGTTTAGTACCTGTGCTAGCCCATCCTCCCACCACACACAACACCTATTCAAAACAAATCCGCATCAGTTTCTCCCCCTGATCACACTTCACACATAGCACTCCACAAGAACTCACCACCTAATTACGACCATCAAGGTTCAATACCCACAGGAGCCCTACAGGCCCCTGCCTTCGGAGGCCCCCCGCAATGTTTGCACCCCAGTCCGCCCCTGTGTGGCGAGCTCTCGAGCTCACAAATAATGACCACCTCTAACGATATTTGACAAGCAACTTAAACACTACGTAAGTGAAGGAAGGGCGATATTGAAACAGTAAGTGATACTTTAGCTGTTTGTGGTGCAAGCCAGATTGTTGATGACCGGTATTGCCTTCCGATAGTTAAAAAAGAAAAGTTAGTAAAGGGTTTACACTACAGGGCAGAAAATATGTTTCAGTGCGGAAAATTGGGTGTTGTGGCTTAACTTGAAAAGGTCTAAATTGCAGCGACTGCGATAGGTTGAGTTAAATAACAGGAGTTTTGTTACACAACATAACATCACGCTTCTAGTCCCCAAAGGGTTAGCCTGAGGGGTTTACAACGTCCACATTTCGCTCATTGTTATAACATCATAAAATAACGTCACGCCTGCAATCCCCGAAAGGTTAGGCAGAGGTGTACCTAATAGTACACCCAAATTTCGCCAGTTATATTAAAGTACCATGTACTAGGGGCCGAGCCTATTGACATCTGCAACCGGACGTAATTCCAGACTCCGTGGCTGCTACTGAGAAATTCCTGATGAAAAAACCCAATGTCTCTTTGCCCGACCGAACCCAGGACTTCTTGCTCAGCAGTCGTGCTTGCGACCACTAGACCAACGAGGTATCATTGTTATCACCAGCACAAATCCAGATCCTAGGCCAGGCAAAGTTGGGTTTTCATTTTGAATTTTCCCCGAATTTTCAGCCAACACAATACATAGCAGATAATAAGCAAACGTTCATCGTCTCGATAATTTAACCAACAAACGTAGACAGGTCGTTAGCCTAAATATGCGCATTCAATTTCACGAGTAAAGTGCGATTGACTGCCGCCGGCCAAGTGAAGCTCCCAGGAGGACACTTCGACCTGAACTCGGACTGGGTGCACACTGCACAGCGAGAGTAGTTTCTATGATTTTAGCGCAGCTAAATCCTATTTAGGGAAATCTATGATTTTCTATGATGTTAACGGCAAATGAGAGTGAAATAGAAGATAGCTCCTACCTCTGCCGAACCCTTCAAGGAAAAGAAGCGTGATGTCATGTTTGTTTAATTTTAAATCGGTTATAAGTTTTACTTAGCCATGAAAATGATCGATGAGTTTATGTTTCATAAAAGAGAAAAAATATGAAATACAGGTATCAATGAAAAACTGGTAAATACCAAAGCTTTCAGAGAATACTTATAATAATTACAGTAAAAAGTACTTATAGCCATAATTGCACGTGATTAATACAGCTCATTACGAAGACAAACGAATCAACACAGAACTGTTTCAAACAAATAAATCCACGAACACTACCTATAGAGTAAATATCAGAAAATTTAATGACGATAAAATGTTGAAATAAGCGGAGTAACGCTAGTGCCGGCGGCGAACCGCAGGCATCACGCAGCGGCCACGCAGCGTGACCGCAGCGGCCACTCACGTCCACCTCTCTCATTACCCGCCACTATATTTGCATTACATTACATAATGTTGCCACTTTAAATAATGATATTATAATAAATAAAGACAAATTGAATAAACTACAGTTAACTAGTACCTATAGTTAGTTATTTCATGTTATTGTGGGCGGACTGTGCTCTGGAAACGGAAAATGATCATCCATTTTGTATTGTTCCATGCAGTTGACGAGCGGAGGTTCGAGCGTAATGTGTTTGTCTCATATTAAGAGCCAATGTGAACGTTCTCGTAAAATCAAACAGTAATATTCGCGAAATGGTATTGTGTTTGCTGTTTAAGCGTATTTTCTGTTAATAGAAGACCACATTTACGCTGCTTTTGTGAGAATAAATTTAATTTTATATTCAGTACTGTGGGTATGCAACGGCCATAGTTTGCTATAGCTCCTAAAAGCTGTTTTACCCATCCATAATTTACCCTGAAAACACACACACCACAGTCCATAATTAAAATCACAACTACAGAACGAAACAGCAGCCTTCCAATCTCCAATCTGTACATAAGCCATTTAAATATCGACATTTTTTATTTATCTCTAATTAAAATGTACGTTGTGCAAGTTGCATCGCGACTACATAATGAGCCCGTACGTCCATCGACGCGTGAACTGCGAACGCACGAGGTACGCCACATTGTAAGCCAGCGATGTGTGAATAAGTGTTGTTTGTTTTCAACTGGCGGAGTAATTGCGTAGTAATTGGACGCGGTGCTCGATGTGTGAGTGATTTGGTAATGGATTATGGTTTGTGGAGTACTTAAATCCTAATACTTAAAACGTTTGCACGAAATTTTGGCAACGCCTAACTTCGTAACTAAATCTTAGGGATACACCTAGCCTTATACATGCGTTGCACAAACTTTAAGTTACTTCTTAGCGGTGATCCGATGCAATATTTAGGATTAAGTTTACGAATCGATCAAAATGGTAACATGAAACAGTCTTATCGTTTTTTGTATCATACACACATAGTGGTTCGTTGCATAAACCAATTTAAGACTCCACTGAAGGAATATTTAAAAGGTCCATTCGCAAGAACAAACAGACATATGTACATCTGTGAATAGTTGATCTGAGTTTAAGCGAGCGGTCTGCGCAGTGCTTATTGCTCAGTTCCGAATAGCCGGAGGATCACCAGAAGTTTGCAGACTGCGGCGAGGGATGCACCGCGGCTGAAAAATATATTCAGAGATTATTTAATGCACAGAACATTTTGATACTACTCGTGCATTAAAATAAGTAGTTTTATTGATATAAACTCACCCACAATAAAGTTAGTTTTCTATTTCTTCAGCCATAGGGCTAAATATTTGGTATTTTTTACAAAATGAAAACTTTTTCGATTCTATAATATTATATCACAAAAAGAAAAATTAAGAATTATTTCTAAACAAAATCTTTATTTTACTTTGTGATGCTAAATTAAAAAGCAAAATATTTCTTATTTGAATTTAGATCCTTAACATTACGAGTAAGTTGTACAAAAGCGCAGCCTATCTGTAAACCCTCTAACAACCCTCAATATGACTAGAATAAATAAATTCGTTCCACGAATTTCAATAACCCTGCCAGTCCAGGATGCGCTTGATATGTTAGTGGTCTAACATTACCTAGGGATTTCATATTCGGTCGGGTTACCGATAAAGTTGATTGAAGAATATTGGTGCTTTGTTATGGGTTTTATTGAAAACTCTTTGTTGCTCTGATTTTATGTAATATAGGTATTATAGAAAGATAAAAATGTTATGTATTTTTGCTTTGTAGCGTATTCTGTAGCTTTGATAGAATGTCTTTAATTTTATTAGGGTGATAAAAGTGTTTTTGTTTTTCATGCAAAAATTACTGGTACCTTGCTAAATATTTATATATTGCTGTTCTATGTATAAGACATATTTATATAACAGACATAAAGTAGTTAGTTGGTTGGCAAATTAAATCATTCTTTTGGTAACACAATCCCTTTTCAAGTCTTGATAGTTAGTTAGTCATGATATTCTTTTATGGGGGTAAACAGAAATCGAGCGCCCACCTGCAATGTTTCGATGTCAAATAGATAAAATAAATAATAAATGCTTACCGTTATTTCTCATTATCTAAATAGGTAAATCAGCATATTTCCAAACACGACTCTCTCATCCCCAATATTGAGCCCTCTGCCAACTCCCCAACGGAAATAGTGTGATGTCACGGCTCAGTATATAATATATGAATGTATTTATCACCAGCAGCGCCATCTGTACGCAATATTAAGCGAGAGAAGTTAATTAATACATCTGTCGGAAGAGGCTGTTTGCTTAATTTCCGTTTTTGACGTATGGGGGTATTTTTCGGCCTACTCATCGTGCCATTATTAATTTCATTAAATATTAGGAACAGCCCATTTGCTGGATTTTTTAAAGCAAATAGCAGACCTTTGGACACAGATTAAGCTGAGGCCTAAAGGCCTGTCAGGTCTCAGTGTAGGCAATGTAGGGCCCTTGAATTGGTCGCTATTTAGCTCCACAATCCTGAAGGCGTAGTTTACGTTTCCTGTCTTCTCCAGTTCTTCGGTAAGAGAACACATTCCCACATCAACTTGCTTATCATAATTATGGTCTAAGTCGACCACTCGAGTAATCAAAGATCAAATAACAAAAAAACATAATATTTATAAATGGAGCAGTAGTGCCTCTTTTCTTTGGCGGCCATTCATGAAACTTAAAAGTACATTTAACATTACCAACGAAGTGTTGTGTTACCGGTAGGTTTTGTAGAGAATATCAGTTTGGACTTCGTTAAATCAGTTTATACAGGGTGATTTTAACGTTGGCTGATTAGAGCTTAATCCGAAAAAAATGTAAAATAAGAATCAGTGCATAGTGTAAACTTGATTTTGGAAAAAATACAACATCAAAAGTACACATATTTACTTTCTGATGCTAACAACGGTCATGTACAACAAGAACATAATGACATCAAATCTTACGTTTAACTGCACACATTACAGGCAGTCTGTAAGCCTGCGGTGCGCGGGCGAGTGGAGGGGAGGGATGTGGAACTCATTTCCGGAACATTGCGCGCATGCGTCCGTCTGCACTCGCTCCAAATAGTTCGCGGAAGTTGAGGGTTTTGGCGGAGGAGGTTACAAAACACAGCAGCGACAGCAGGTCTCTGGTCAAACCCTGACTGAACTGTTTATTGAAACACCGGCTCTGTGCTTATCTCCAGAGATTGAAATCGGTAGATTTGCCCTACTCCGTCAAAAAATTGTAGCGGTCTGTTTCTTTGACAATATACATAAACTCACGCCTTTTTCCCATGGGGGTAGGCAGAAACCTCAGAACGTCATCTGCTTACATATTCCTTTTGCCTCGTTTTGACAATGTCATTTGAAAAGTATTCTTAAGACTAGCTTATGCCCGTGACTTTCACCGCGTCAAGTTCAGTAAATGTCCCACGTGATCGTACGATCTGATACTGGGATCAAAATTATCATTCATGAAATAGTCAGGGTATAAACTATCTGTGTGCGAAATTTCATCCAAAACCGTTGAGTATTTTTTGCGTGAAAGAGTAACAAATATCCATCCATCCATCCTACAAACTTTCATAATAGTAGGATAAGATAAAATTCCATTTGGGATTTCCCGCTTCATAGCATAACTTTTTCCTGAGAGTTCACTACGGCCGCCACAGCTGAAGAAACTCTCTGATTTTTCGGGTTCATGTGCGTATTGTATAATTATCACTTGCTTCGGTGAAGGAAAACATCGAGAGGAAACGCACGCCTGAGAGATATTTCTCGACGGCATGTAAAGCCTAGTCAGAAGCCCATGGGCGGCATTAATTCCCTGATACTATTTTAGACGATAAAGAAGAAGAAGACTATGGTGACGGCACATTAAAATCATTTGGCAACTAATTTTTTTTTTTTTTTTCTTATAACAATTTTTTTTACCTCACTAGCGTATCTTCTTTATTACAACATTGTTGAAACTACGCTGTTTAATATGACAACATTGTACAAGATATTTTTTTTAAGTTGAGATGAGATGTTCTATCGTGAGATCGTCTATCGTAAATTCAGAAAGACCCGTGTAGGTTTTGTCTATGTTAATAAAAATATTATCGATTTGAATTTAAATAAACGAAACAAGTTATGAAAAACTCAACAACAACTCCAAACGAATAACGTTATGACTATGAACATTTATGAGAAATAACTGTTACAAATAACGATGTGCCCTCACGTGTAACACTGATATAAGGTAACCGTTATTTATAGCAGTAACCGTTATTTTAACGATGTCACTTTACATCGCGTAAGCTGGAAGTTGCTGGTATTTTTTGGTGTGATGATGAATTGTGACAAACTGATTCGGTTTTATTGTGACAGTTTTGTGGAGTAGAGCAGCGTAAAATATAAAAGTAGTAAGAACGATTGATTTTACTGTCGAGAAACTAGAACCTCCACTTTCGGAATTTCCGCAATTTGCATAATTAAACTTAAATTACTACTTAATCTAAAGATCTCATACTGAGACAAATGGAAAAGTTAAATCGAACGCTATATGATAAATAAATATATATCTTACGAAAACTTCACTACGAAACTAAAGCAGAATAAAGGGGCTCTTTCATAACCATTTAATTCATTAAAAAAACTTTTATATAAAAAAAAAACATATGAACCTTTCATAAAATCCTCTTCAAAATCTCTTGTATCCTTATAACTCGATTTCAATTTTTAAATCAAATCGAATAGAGTATGGAAAGGCCGGGAATATCCCGGGATTGAGTTAATTGATCGGACACAGTTCGCTATGTGGAGGGTACTCGGCAAACGATAAATTGGCTGTATCGAGTCAAAAACGCCGGTTCGATGCCGAGTCACCGAGAATCGCTTGTTTTTATGTGGTTTTTATAAAAATTGAGTACTGAGATTTAATTTATTTGTCTGGCTGGCTGATTTTTTGTCGTTGGCTAGTGCGTTTGCTGGACTCAATGACGCGTGCAATTTTATATTTAAAAATATTATTCATAGCCGGTAGCGCAAACCATTATTTTTTTCGCTGCAAGCACTAACTAATTCTATTTGTGTTGTTTTAGTTTTGTAGAATATGAATATACTCAATATCGTAAAACAGGTTTTTGCCACCATCTGCAGACAACAGTACCGCACCCTTGAACCACAAAGCTTCATTTCTATTGCACCACAATCGTACAATTTTTTTAATTTAAAGTAAGCGCAAATCTTTCTAAAATCGATGCTTTTAATAACGTCAAAGAGTTTGCGAAGGCGGCGCGCGGCCCGGGATTTTTAATAAATCCCGTAGCGTAGCGGTTATTAAATCAAAGATCCCGGTGTTCCAGACCGCCGTTCCGGGCTTGCATGAGGAAAATTTAATCCTTTGCTTGTAAGATACTGGAGATGTGCACTCAGATATGAATGCAGGTGGTTTCATTTCAGATTACAAAGGTATGCAGCTGTTATTAAAATGAGCTTTAGTTGTAGTTGGTTGGTTTAAAATGTTCATGTTATGTCTGTTGACTTGCTGATATTTTATTTTAGAAAATACATTCATTATGTTTCTCGTATTTTGGACTATTTGTATGTATTATAATATATATTAGTTTATTTCATTATATTTGTATATATGTATTAGTATGTGCCTATTTATGTATTTCAATTTATGTTAACAAAATGATATTTTTCTTATTTATTTTTTTGTACTCTATCACTATGCTGTCCTATTTGACCCCAAGGTTGACTGGTAGAGAATGCCTTGTGGCATTAAGTCCGCCTATGTACCACTTTTGTACATGAAGTTTAAATAAATAAATAAATAAATTCATATGTACATACATTATCACTTTTTCCTATGAGGGTAGGTAGATAATACAGATAGACTACCTGCTACGACTTAATAAATCTGGTCCTACACGCTCATCGCCGGTTGCGAGTACCTATAATTAACCACCTGACCTTTCTAAAGAATATCAAAAATAAGAAATACAACTTTAGGCAACGTGCTAATAAGATTGTAAGCTTCATGAATTCCTTCTATAAGAGTGTGTTGCTAAAACGGAGACTACCAGACATCTTTCTAATTCATATAAGATCTTGAAAATCCAATTCCTAAAGCTGTACTGTAATAACTAACTCGATACGGTTCGTACAAAATCTTTCGCCAAAATCTCTAACTTAATTATAATTCCTATCAACGCAAGCGAAATCCAGGGTCGAAGACGCGTCCCTAATAAACCCAAAGGTACCTTTCGCACTTTACTGCCCATTCCATTTAACTACATGCCCATCAACTCTTTTATTACGTGACGTATACGTCGTAAAAGAAAACAGCATAAAAATAAGGACAAAATTCCCAGACAGGGCTGGAACTTTCATAAAATTACTGATGGGGAAGTTAATAACATTCTTGAGTTTGTTACAAAAACGCTTAACATGTAATTTTGTAGACAAATATTATACACATGTATGTCCCGTATGATAGTGTCCTCACACTATTGTGAACAAGTTATTGGTGATAAGAATTTTTTTAGTGAAACATCGTAACTATTCTTTGCTGAACAGAGCTCTCTGCGAGAGAGCTTTGCAATACGAAATCCACTCTTAGATTTTCTCAAAGTAATTTCCATCGTGGAATCCAAACCAAACTTCTGCGGTAGTATTTCGCCGACATTCTGAAGCTAAGACCTGCATTCCTCGACTGACCAGATCGAACACAATCTAAACTTCAATAAGAACTACTCACAGACAAAAATAAACCACATTCTTCAGCTCCACGATAAATCTTAGCTTTTTACGTCAGTCCACAACAATCGGTCCTATTCAGCGCCTAGAGTGTTCGATCTCTCGAGACATCAGTACAGATCGATTACAGCATCGAATAGAATCGGATAGAGCATTGTGCTCCGAATAATTGCTTCTGTATTGATACCCGCTTTGTGGTCCGGACAATCGGTATCTTGAATGCCGTACGATTTCAATTGATTATTCGGGCTTGAGTGTTGACTGATGATGACTTAATGCTGAGCTGTTGAGTTAATCGTCATCGCTGCGACCCTTAAACGTCTTTAGTTTAAAAATATGCCTATTTTTTACAAAAGTTTGCAAAGATATATCAATTATCGCTTAACTTCGTAAATGGGTTAGTGATTGCAATTCTTTGTGTGTAAGAGGAATTAGTCAAAATATATAACTCGTCGTTTGCATTGTAAGATCACAAAGGATATCAGTACCTTTCAGTTCATGGGTGAAAACAAAAAAAAAAAACATTTTGTCGAAATAAGCCGTCAAAACAAAACAAAACATGAATTTCAGCTATTGAAGGTGCCGTCTCTTTCTGGCGTTCCACATCAATAAGTAATTAATCTAAGATGGCGTTATCTTTACAAGGTTCCAATTAATATTATTGCTTTTACCAATAGTCTGCGGCTTTAAGGTCCTTTTTCGGTTATAAACAAAACGTCTACAATTTCCAAAAGATACTTTAATATCAGTCTTTTGAGAATGAGTACTTACATACTGAATATCTGAATGTGAAAGTCTTTAACATATCTCTACATATCACTTTGCAAGACGTCTTATTAAATATCTAGCTTCGCTTTTCTTGAAAGCAATCAGTTCTGAGAGACGGAGATAATTTAATTCACAAAGAAAATACGCACACTAACATACACAAAAGTTTACCACATACGTGAGTATTATCAAGACACTTCACTTACATTCTAAGGTAGATTTCAGTCACACAAAGATTTCATCGTAGTAGGTTGGATAAATCGGTCTCTCAAGATTTGGGGCTGATTTTGTCAGCAGTACTTACGGTTTGTTTGAACGCTAAAGCTTCACAGGGAGAAAACGAAATCGTTATCCAAGTCTTTATTTTTATCGTAAAGTATTTCCTATGATGTGACATGTTTTTCTCCCAATCTAACGTATGACAGAACATTTAGCCACAACATAGTAGCAAAACTAATCGGCAAACAGCACTCTTGTTCAACACACTTTTCGGTTACAATCTGAAGGATTTTGAACTTGAATTCGTAACTCTGTTCATATTTTTTAAAGACAGACGATGTCGCAATAAATGTTGTTGAATTGTCTAAATGAATAAACAGCATTGAGATCGCGAGTGTGTTTCGTAATTAGCCCTCTGTTTTGGCTGGTCAGCACAGGCTGATTTGACCGACTGATCAGATTTTTTACAGAGTATAATTTCCAATGGAATTTCCGCAGTAAGAGGATTACACTGACACACGACATGATAGGTGCCCGATTTATAGTGTTGCTTACCTACCTTAACCTAAAACAGTTGTAAGACTAAGTGATTATTTCCAAATAATATAATGATGTTAATTGCTTCAGGCTTCAGGATTCTGTCGGCTATAAATTAGTCTTACTTTAGAGTTATAGACTCGAACGCTGAACCGCGCGTATATTACCCCCGAGTGAGGGTACTGAATACCAAATTAAATATTAAGACATCTTACTTAGCTCTGGTTTTACCAACAGTTTGTAGGATTTTGTGTGCTTAAATAATTGGATTATTTTGTTACCGAGTCAAGTTAGTAAAAGTGTTACAGAAATATCGCCCTTAAAATACTTTACATAAACTTTTATGATTGTGTTTTCGTCAATATTGTTTTGAAAACTTCATATTACTTAGGAGATTATTATCTTGCAGACATATTTGCTTTAATTTTATTAGTTTTTGATAGAGAAGAGCTGCAAATAAAATAAGCTTACAAAAAAAAACTGTGTACACATTTTTAATATTAGATATCTCATATAGAAAGCATACGACTTTCAGTTTGATCTGATAAGTTTCACTCAAGAAAGCACTGAATTTCATGACGGGCTTTTACACAAAATCACTTGAACGTGCCTTAATGAAATTAATCAACACCAGACAAATACCTTACCTTCGCAAGATCATAATGTGCTCACAGTATCACAAACAGTTAATTAGTTATTAGCGAATCCTTTGTATGTGTTCACTTGAGCCGATTCAACATTATTCAATTAAACTTGATATGAAGTAGATACGTATGTAGGTCACATAATTACCTACTTTGGAAAATTATCAGACTATCTATTGGCCGCGGCTTCGCCCGCATGGAGATCGAAAATTATCCTTAGACAACTAATAAAAAGTATCCTATATCCTAACCCCAGGCCATGAACTATATTATGTGCCCATCAAAATCCATTCAGCCGTTAAGACGTTAAAGGTAACAGACAGATGGAGTTTCTTTTCCATTCATATTTTTAAAATAGATAGTTTGGACACTAGTCATAGCTATAATACTCGATTACATGGAGGATTTTAAAAGTAGAACGGTTTCTAAAGTCCTTATCAATTATTTGATCATTATCATAATATGAACAGCAGTCTTTCCACTTCCATCTTTCCTACCGGTAAGTGGTAAAAGTGGTAGCAGATGTGGCAGTGATGATGATGATGATCGCAGCGGGGCTAACTACCTACCTAAGGATATTCACAAAAAATGTGAATACAGTAACGATCAGCTATAATCCATCATCTAAAACGAAGCACAATCTATTCTTCGGCGCCAGAGTAGGATAAATAATCAATACGGTACATCTGCATTCTCTAGATCATTATTTTATTAGCCTTTGATTAAGCACCTTACATTTCCTCCATTACACCATCGACATTCCCCCGGGATTCCCAAAGATATTTCCTGTGAATTCATTAACGTCATCTGAGGCCGGGATCCCGTTCTGAACGTTATTTTTTAGCTCTTTTGCTAAAGACGTCCACGGCGTCGGCGACAATCTACTGAGAACGGTATGATTCAATCGTGTCTGGCTAGTGATGCGATTGAGGAGACGTCCCGGGATTCAAATAAACTTTATTATGATAAAGCGGGCTGAGAGATTTTTTTTTTGGATTTGAAGTATTTTTTTCAGTAATTGTTAGATTGAAAAATGAATGAAATCATTGCTTGCTTATATAGTTTAGTTAGTTAGTTAGTTAGTTTATATATTGAGATTTAAGTAAATGAACTCAGGCTCCATCTGACAAAGAAGTAAGTTACGATCCGTAAAAAAATCCAAGATCATTTAAAAATACTGATAACCTTTGCAAAGTTTAACATGACTTATTCTGGGAACAAATATCGCTGCATTAAGATAAAAACATCTCTCTGTCAAAAATTCTACTCAACCTTTAAATACAGTCATGCATTAATAACATAAAAAAATCCAGTTCACCCCTCAAATCCCGCATACTGGGACCACAATCCCGTTCACCACATCCCTAAAGTACTATCCAACGAACACCGGTGCGGCTATTGTGACCTGGGACCGACCCTCCCCCTACAACCCCTGCTTACACCCCCTTACACCCCCTATTCATGCCTCTAACAAGCCGGTTGAGATTGAATTTGAATTAGCTAGTTTTTTATGTGGATGTTACACGTGATATAAATGTTAAGAGGTGTTTGAATGGATGAGTGTGAGTTATGGTGTTTGGAAAGTTAACTTCTTGGATAAACTTCGGAATTGGAATTAGTAAATGATTCTATCGGAGATTTTCACAGGATGGCCCGTTATTAGTGAGTAGACGAGAAGTGGAGGCCGAATTCATAGACTCGATGAATTAAGAAGAAGTTTTAAACTCTTTGGTTCAGAAGTGCTTTAGACTAGAGATGCTCGTGCCTAAACAATAAAAGCCGCTCGGGTCGATCTTTAGGTTAAGCCGCGCATGCCTAGGTTGGACTGTGGATGGGTGACCACCCGTTACATACCAAGTTTCCTCCGTGCCTCTTAAATCACTTTAAGCCGTTGATCCCTGCTGTCATTTGTAGATCTTTGAAAGTCGTTACAGGTAATCAGTGAGATCAGTGTGTCAGTCAGAGTGTCGTGAAAGTCTGACATCCAGTCTTACCAAGGGTTATCGTCTTACCCGGTACTAACTGGGTTGTGGAGGTCAGATAGGCAGTCGCTCCATGTAAAAGCGCAGCAGTCAATCGCTCAGCCACTGCGCCGGCACGGTTGGCGCAGTGGCTGAGCGATTGACTGCTGCGCTGCGTGTCGCGGGTTCGATTCCCGCACGGAACAAATATTTGTATGGCCTACAGGTAGTTGTTCCGGGTCTGGCTGTTTGTGTATGTGAGTTTAAATGTTTGTAAACGCACCCACGATACAGGAGAAATTCCTAGTGTGGGGCAACGTTTTTTAAAAAAAAAATAATAATAAATACTGGTATTCAACTGCATCCGGTTAGACTGGAAGCCGACCCTAATATAGTTGGGAAAAAGCTAGGCAGATGATGATGAAGTGCTTTAGACTAGAATTAGTTTGGGTTGCCCTGACATCAAATAATACTGATAATCTAAAATTGCTGGGAAAGTAAGATTCCCGGTTCGACATTTCTCTTCAAAAAAACTAAATTTTTATAGAGAAATATAGAATAAAAACAGGAATAATAGGTTTCTATTACCAAAATAAACAGAGCACCGTCATCATGACCACTTCAGCCGAAAGACGTCCACTGCTGGACATAGGCCTCACATTCAACGAAATAAATTTCATTGCGTCTCGCATTTAACGAAACCCGCAACCTTCACCAGGTCATCGGTCCACCTAGTGGGAGGCCTTCCAACGCAACGTCTTCCGGTTCGTGGTCGCCAGTCCAGAACTTTTCGGCCCCATCGGCCATCCGTTCTGCGAGTAATGCGCACTGCTACTTAAGTTTGTTTAGGTTTGACAGAGCGCCGTAATCTGTGTAAACTCGAACAAATAAGACCTTTGTTGTAGTTAAGGCTGATATCAGATCAACCTTGGCAAGGTTTGTCAGTTTTCAATAATTTATCTGCATTTTATAAACCACTTTGCATAAAAATCATTTGCATTTTAAAACAAAGCCTTTGTAAATATTGAAAACATTTTTTTAATACGGGAGATAAAACAGTAAACTGCTAAAATTTAGTGTTGCATACAAAGTGAGGCGTTCACTGCAACGAATAGATAAAATCTATTATTATACAAACGAATTAATAAAAGTTTTCAAATGAAGCATTGTTTTGTAAATGGTACGAGATACGAGACTAATAAAAAGTGAATGATATGATTTTGCTGACACTCGTTAAAGTTTCTGTAATTTTGCCACTCAGATGTAGCCTAGAAAAAGAGTCTCTTTTACTTTTACTTTGATGATTTTGAATAGACCTACTACTACTGTCATTAGGATTTTATCAGAAGAATTTTACATTATTTCTTTTCTCGCAACTTTAAAAAAAGTCGACTTTGATGATGTGGTTGTGACTAAGCGCATAGTCTGCTGACAAAGGCTGCTGACTGTGAAAATGTATAAAAACAAAACTGGTATGCAGTGACTGCAGTTGTTTTTTTTTCATATATTTTATACAGATCGCTCGCAGTCGACGGCAAACACACTTTGGTAAGACCGAGGCCTTATTCCCCTCAGACCTTTACAACTTTTTCAAACAGAGCATGACGTGATATCGTACTCAAAGATTAGATATTTTCATCATCTCAAAACGGTAACATTCGATACTTTTCCCACCACATAATTCAGTATTCTACAAGTGATCCGTGATCCGATACTTCCTTCCCTCATAATAAAGATATCTGCGTTGATGTGTAATTCTAAACCGTAGAGTTTGTGTGTCATAGGTGCCCCGTTCCGGTCGTCATGCCTTGTTTCGGCCGGCTGACGAAGGGTGCCACACTATTTAGTAATGCGCACACGTTTGCAAGGGGCTACATATAAACAGGAGTAGATAGTGAGTTTGTAGCCCTGGTTTTTTTTAAGACAAAAGGTTTCATAGAATATGATTTAAATATATATATATATATATATATATATATAGATCACTAATCATTATATTCATCCATCAGTATAAATATTTTCCAGGAAAGTTGTTTCATTTCTGGAAACTCTGTCGTCTAACAACCAATCACTAACTATGTACTCATACATACGTACATAACGCCTACTCTAAAGCGTTCAAGAACTGTGAGTATTGTCCTCTGACTATGGAATATTGACTCCGATTGGCTTTGTGTAAGGACCACTATTGAAATACTAGTGCTGTGATATTCTGGCATTGGAGATTTGAGTTAATAACAAGTTACTGGTGAGTAACGTCGTGGATACCTCTAAGGCCGATTGAGTTTGAAAGTATAAGAACTCCAACTTCAGCATAATCTTTAGCGAAAATGGTTCAAGATGACAATATAACATTGTCATCTTCACGCAATCTCTTTCTAAATCAACTCAACCAAACTCCAGACATCAAAAAATGAATATGATATCACATCACATTGCTGTATACAGCTTCTAAAAATACATACCCACGTAATAATACCAGGCTTCAAACAATCATAGTTCTCCCAGAAATAAGCTCGATGTAAAAAGGGAATATTTTACGTATTTCTCGAGACAAGGAAAACATAAAGATATAGTTTGTTGGTTTAAATTCCCTCTGTGTGGTGCCCGCGTCGGGCGCGTCGCGCGCCGGGCGCCGGGCGGAGAGGAAATTTGATTTGTTCCGAGTTTCGTGTCGGGGACACGCTGAGGCGGTGAACCCGTTGTGCTAAGATATCGATGTTATGTCATACTTTAAAAATAAGCACTTTGAAAATAATATTCAAAGGACTTTATAAAAGGTCGAGAGGATTAGATTGTAAAGCGGTTACATACTCAAATATTATCTAGAGAGCGCTGAATTCATGGTTAAAAAAATCGACTCAAAAAAAATGGCAAGTGAAAAATAACTTAAGCTTCAGAAATCGGTATTTTGTTTGTTTTTTGCCACTTATTTCTGAAGCTAAAGTAATTTTTCACGTTTTTGTGTTTTTCAAGTCGGTTTTATTTTTGCAAAAAAGTATTTTTATTTTTCCATTTTTAGTTGTAATATCCTATACAAATATTTGCGCTCTGCTCCAATGAGACAGCGAGGTTTCGAAGTAAACGAAAATATTATCGATGTATACTATTTTTAGATTTTTGATGATTTTTCAAAAACCGCTCGACCGTTACCGTTCGGTAAAATTTAAACGGTTTACGCGTCTTGGAGTAATCGGTGGACATACATAAAAAATATCTCGACGAATTGAGAACCTCCTCCTTTTTTGAAGTCGGTTAACAAGTCGTTGCAACATGATTTTGTCTTGTTGGAAACATATTCCGAACATATAGACTGCATGAAAAGTTGGCAGCAATTTTCTTACAACACAAAACATGCTTTGTTCACTATAAACACGAAAATTTTCAATAGGTAAGTGCTTTATCATGTTTAATATTAACTTATTTTTACATAAAATAATTAACCGTTTTATGTAATGGCCTTAGTTTTACGAACATAAGAATTAAATAAATAATGCAAAGTGCATTATGTAAATGTGTCAAAGTAAATATTATAAATCCGTTCATGCGACCCAGTTCTAATATCCATAACAATAGTAATTTGTTATTTATTGAACTCTAATGAAGCGTTAATTATTAATTAACGAATTTGTACAATTTGCATCCAGCGGAGAGCGTCAGCGTCATGTATTTAACATTGGTGTTATTTAAATTATTAATTAATGATATTACAGATTCTTAGGTATGGAGAATTAAATTAATTTTCGTACCCAAATATCTTTATGGTAAAGTATTGTCTTAAAAATTCAGGGGCAATACCAACATCTAAAATATCAATTTAAAAGCTACCATCGCAAAAAGCAATTACTAAATCTAACAAAGTCTAATTCACTAAAACACTCTTTTCAAAACCAAATAGTAGAGAAGTCGCGCCCGCTCCCGCCTCACCCGTCTCCCCCGCACTAAGCAAATCCCTTGAAATAGCGAAAATGATGAAAATTGTTTCGAAATAATGTCTCTTATTGTTTCTCGCGGATAACGAGAAAGACTTTGAAAGTCAAAAGTTTCTTTTGTGTATGAGATTGAATCGCGACGACAATAATGTCGTGTTACAGTTGATATTAAAATTGACTTTTTTGTTTCGCTCTTATTATTTCTATTTTGTTTGGAGTGGCAGCGCTAACGATGTGCGACGAGTGATCTTTTGTTTTTGTTCTATTGTTTTGTATGTTTGTTTTTGTTTGGACTAATTTCATACAAATTGGCACGTAAGTATGTACATATTGTTTATTTTAATTGTAACGTTTCCACGCGCTAGATGACAGCTGTTCACATTGCGTGAATTTAATTTTACGTACCCAGAACCAAATAACTCAAACAGAATGTGTGCTGGATATGGCAGTTGATATGCCAGATTGAATACTGGCACGCATGTCCACATAGGGCATATCTTATGTTTTGTGAAACAAACAATGCTTGACTACAATAATGCTACGAAGAATTAACACTGTGCATGTACATTAGAGAACATCGCACCTGTAATACCCGAGGTATGGGCAGTGGGCACAGTTGGTACAGCTCACATTTTGCCAGTTATATCTAGGTAGAGCCTATTGCCATCAATCGGGTACAAATCCGAACAAAGTTTTGATTTAGCTAAAAACAAACACCATTCACTGAACAATGACAAAGCGTTACCTTTCACCAAATACAAAGAAAACCAAAAATCACGAAGAACTCAATTAGTATCCGATCATGTGGAAACCTCGTAAAGTCTACCACGATACATCACATCACCTTAACAAAGGGTTCCGTACATTGAAGCGTGGTTAGGGTTCCGTCGGCAAATTGTTAATCGCCGCGACCAATGGCCCGTGAAGATAATTACTGACGGCGCTGCCCGTAATGAGAAGAGAGAGAGAAGTCGGACTGGCGAGCTGATCTACTGCTCTTTGGTACGTGTTAGGTAATTAACTGAGAGGTTCTTTCTGATAGGTTCTGTGGGAAATCAATCGGTGATAAAATAATTCGATTTCGATTTGATTTGTGATGTTCGAGGAGCGAGAACTGGAACCCATAGATTCTAAAAAAAGATGTTCACCTCTCGTTTTTGTATAATTATATTTTTGATGAATAAAATAATAAGAAACAACGATAAATCATTTAAGTCGATTACAAGTTCAAGTTAAAATCAACTCGTATACATACATGAACCTAAAAACATTAAACTCTTTTTTTGAGCAGTTATGCAATACAACAACAGTTTAAAAAACCCAAAGTTTCTTCATAATAAGCATTTTAGCTAAAACATACTTAGAAGATATTTTAATTGTAGAAGCACTAAATATTTCCGAAAATGTTTTAGGAGAACGTGTTTAAAGTTATTTTACACTGGTGGCCACGAAAATAATCTCCGCAACGAGTATAACGCTTCCCATAAGCAGATTGTCCCTAACATTTTGCAGCTGTAAGGTAGTTTATGCTCGTAATCCTGCGTCCACCTGCCTCACTGTCACGCGCCAGACGGATAAATCTCTGGCCGGCACCCATCGCCGAAGGATTTAAGGTGGGTCCCTTCCAATGGCACGGCGTGTATTTTTGCGAATTTGTTGTTTACAGTTCAAGGGCGGTCGGTAGAACATTGAAAACCATGAATTTTAAATTTCAAGTTACCTACGTGGACGCTTATAAGTCACTGTTTAATATGTCAGTTTTGGTTTTAAGTCTGACCGGAGCTATTTTCCTACACCATTTGGAGCTTTGGTGAAAAAAAAGGAATTAACCAAAGTAATGCGCTTGCTTGGGTTCGACTTACAACGTGAAAGTTGGATTGAAAACCTAGATGCACAGTTCCAACTGGTTTCATTTCAAACGATGCAGAACCAACAAGAAACCGCCCATTGACGTACATCATATACCAAAATAAACTTGTCCTGAACTGATGCGGTGCATGTATCTGTGTTATCCCAGCAGCCTAAAGTTAAGCTCAACGAAAGTCTATAGTCAAACACAGGACTACGGCCGGAGGCGGCGGTAAAGCGGGGCTAGTCTAGTCCAATATTCCCAAACCCAAATTTCACAAATCAGCAATATGTATTCTAACTTTGCTACATTTGTGTTACAATTTTGTTTCGGACCTGGATGTTCGACCTACATGGAACAGTTTTCAACAAAAGAGATGGGTAGCCAGACAGGTACTTATTTGCATAACGTGGGAAAACCTCGATTTTCGGAAAAAAAATGTGGTAGATACTGAACATAAGCACAACAAAAGCAGTTTCAGCAACGTCTGTGGCTATTTACTTCTTTTGCTGGACGTACGGCCAGCTTCGAATTCTATGAACTCCTGGGGGCCTCAAACCTCTAACATTTGTCAGCGATAATGGTCCAAGATCCCAGGTACTCGGGTTTTAAGAAAAAAATGAATTATTTTTACGCAACTTTAGCACCTTTTTTTTTTACGGATGGGAAATCATCAAATGACTTCTCCCGCTCTGGGTGGAGTGGGAGGGAGTGTCAGACTCTTACTGACTAAAACCCATCCATGTTCCTTCATTGCCCTTTGTGTTCCAGGGCCACGGTATCTCTTTCGAACAGTCCCGCAGCCCCGGCAGGCATCGGCCCTTGCGGGCCCCTTCCTGATTGCTGACATCTCTTTGAGGCGCGCGTGGAACACGAACGCGCCAGCAACTTTAGCACCTGATATCTAAAAATTGACCGTCGGCACACGTTAGCAGGTTTGCATACGTTCACAGTACATATTAACACTACTTGATGCCACACATTTTGTTAATGAGAAAATAAGTAGTGTCTGGTGGTCCTGGGATCTTGATCTATAACGATGAAGCTAAATTCAAAAAATTCAAGCCCATTGACAGTCGATACATACAAATTCGGAATTCTTAAAAATCCCATTGAAAGTACAAATTCGGAATTCTTGAAAAGCGATTACTATTACCTGGGTCCTCAACTCGTCGCTGCCAATTAAGAATCACAATATGAGTAGACTGGAAACTCCTTCCTAGGTGGAATGTTAATGACCACTCTGAATTGAAAAGATGGTGAAAAACAAATGAATACCGAATAGTAACTGTTTCGTTAAGTGCTACTCATTAACGACTGAACAAAAAGCCAGAAGTACATCAATTAAATAAATCCAAATATGAAGCTACGTTGTAATTCACCGCCGTCGCTCTGTTGTGCAGTAATTAGGCAACTACGACTGCGAGCACGTTTTAAATTAGTTACTTTGGTGTTAAATACGCACAGAATATTCGACTAACATTTGCATGCTGATGCGCTTGTGATTATCGGGATCACTTTTATGAGTACAATGTGGTTTGCGAATTATACTAAACGTGTTAAAACTATTTTTAAATTCACCATTACATTGACTGCATTTAAACTCACTGTTATTTTCATAATGTCTGCTGCCAATGTCAAGGTTTATTATTCATTTAGTCGGTTTGTCTTTCAGTAGCTTTTGCTGCCTTTAGAGTACTAACCTAGAGATAAAAACAATGCCATTTACAAGTAAAGCGAACCCATAATTCATTTTAAACCTACTGCTGAAAATGACCACTTTATGGGCAACTGTAGTAAGCAGGAATCATAAAAAATCTTCATAGAAAGAAATTGACAAAATGTATCACAAGCCATCTACGTGGGTGATGTAGCGAGCGGTAGCATAGTAAAAAACACTACAATAATATGATTTCTTCCCCAAATCAAAAATTCTTCAAACTTGCATCCTGCCTCTCTTGCATCCTCACTGGCTCGACGGAGGCTCGCGAGTAGCGGCGCGGCGGCGTGAGTGTCCGTCAGCTAATCTGACACACTGCGAGCTGCAGCTGACAATTTAGCGCTGGCTTTAACTTTACATTGTGTGTGGAGTGAGCGGAGAGCGATTTACTTATTTCGAATATCAATTTCGGTGGTAACGAATTGATTCATACTCGTTGGTCCCAGTAGTGCAAGATTGGTTAACAGATTAGTGGTTATTCTAATGAAGCGTATTTTATAATCTTAACAACTTTAAAATGGAATCCTAATGAAGATTTATGTACAACTTTCAGATGCGATTATTGCAGTCATAGACCTGTGTTTTGTTTAAATCACTCATCATCATTAGGTGACCTGGAACGTTCACCTTAAATACAATTAAATGCAAAGAAGAAGAGTCAATCGTAAAATAGTTCTATCCATCAGTGCCAAAAAATCAAATGTAAGTTAAATCTCAAGTTTAAAAAAACGCTTTAAGCTCAGCACTTACACCACACCCCTTACCTGTGCAACGGAAGCATACACAAGTTTTCCTCACTCAAAACCAGACTCTAACACCACAAACTAAAGTTCACTACCCCTTCAACACCCATAGCCTAAGGTTTTCGAGGTAGATTTAGATGTCACCGAGGCAAAATCGTCGTGAAGGTAGATCCTGTGTCTCGTATAGGTAGGACTAAGTTTAATAGCTTAACTTAGGGCTCTGCTAGGCTAAGGCTGGAAGCTAAAATGCTAAGTTTATCATGTTTGACAGGCTATATAAGTTGGGTACCTTCTTTATTGTGAACTGCACTGGGAGAGATAGATTTAGGGAATTACGTTGTCGTATTCTCTTTTATTTAGCTAGGAATAGGTAAGATTTTTTTTTCTTTTAGCTAGTTTTAAGTTACAAACACCAAACACTCTTCTCTGTTTCTCAATCTTCATTGTTTTCCGAAACAAATCTCATTCATTAATATTTAAACTTAAAATTTTCCAGAATGCACAAGTGCAAATCACTTTCAATTTGTTTCATTTTCCTACAACGACTTTCAATAAGATTGACGTTTTCTGTTCGGTAGGTCAATCCAATACATTTTTCCATCATATTTAGCGCTTACAGAATATCACATTGTCTAAGCTCTCTGGTTAACATTCTCCCCAAAACAGAACTTTGAAGTCTAGTCTGAATTGTCGTATTTCTGTGTGTTTTCTCGAGTACGACCTGCCGACGGAAAAGATTAACCGAACACTTTTACAGCACTTCGTTCAATAAATATTGCTTCAGTTAACGTAAAACCAGTCTAGCTAGTAAAACGTAGCACTCTTTAAGTAAGTACTATTTTACTTACAGGAACATAAATCTTAACTGCTTAGTACCCACTTAACAATATTAAAATCGACTTTTCTTCACAAAATTCGGCCAAACATCAGTATTTTGAGAACATCAACATAATCACTAATCGCAGTTAGATACTTTAATCTTAACAACATTAAAGATTAAACTGGAGTTTAGAACAACATTCTCAAGAATACTCAACTACCTAATATTTAATTCTGCTTATTCAAAACTCTGCAACCTTCAACCTTTTCCGACGTGGATTTACTTGAACAGCCTATTAACAACGACACAACCGACTCCAAACCTTATTTTACCATCTTTAAAGTCTGTTTCACCGCCTACATTACTGTGAAGGTGTAAGCTCTTCATTAAAGCAGTTGATTTTGAACTTTGTGCTTCGAAACTTAAGGTGTGTTTTGTAAGTGAGTTTACAGTCGATGTGTAAGCTAAATTGTTGAGCTGAGTAGTCCGTTGTTACAGGTTGAAATCGGCATATAAGTTTAACAAGACTTGACTTGTGGAGTAATGATGTGTCTTTCAGGTTCTTGTAGCAATTAGAAGGTAAGTAGTTCTTCGTTTATCCTATTATAATGTTTTATGTGCTCTTTCTCCATCGATTTTTTTTTGGGGAAATCTCTAGGAAATTTTTAGCAAGAACACCATGCACCTCATAATTTATAGTGCGTACACCGTCTTTTACCCATGAGAGCAGAGATAAAGTTTAGTTTTATAATTGAAAACAAGGAAGCTTTCGTGTAACTAAAATGTTCCTGGAACGAGTTCATTTCAATGTCCTTGCTCTGAAATTCCTCCAGTAGAAAGGTTCAACCGTACAGCCAATATTTGCGTTCTTGAAATTCAACAGTAAAATTTTTAGCTGGACTGGTTTTTAATATCCTTTGTTCAATTCTCTTCCACGAATATGTAGGGTAGCTATTACCAAGAAATATAGTATGATTGCATTTTGCATTCTTACGACATAAACGTATAAAATGTCAGATCACTAGGAATTTCCAATCCCGGTTGATTCAGCATTCAAGTGCTACACTGTAATAAAATCCACAATACGTCCGAATATTACACGCCCTCGAAACCAGAAATTACGACACGTTCGAAAAAAAAAACCTGGAAAAATCCGCAAAACAAAACTAGTGAAATCCGGTTCCAACTAGTAGGGAGACAACATGTGCCTACCGACGCGGACAACGTGAAAAACAAAAATATTTCGCCGGCGAATTTAGTCGGCGTAGGCTTTTACGCTGACGCTACTGAATAAAATATATGGATAGTGCAGAGCGTGTTTTCATACTATCTATGATTTTAGTACGGCGCCATTTTTGTACGTTGTTACGATTTTGTGCGCTGTTGGGCCCGTTGATATGCGGTGCAATTGAGGCTTTGATACGTACGTCATAAAAATTGTTTGTGGCTTTATTCGAGGTGAATAAAGTTATCCTTATTATTGTGTGATACGAGGAGTTTTATCGAATATTTTTAGTGTCTTCGAAATTGAGTTTTATGAGTTAGAAACGATTGTTCCTGATATATTGTCATTGTGTATGCTTGATGAAGTCAAGGTTACATTATTATATAAATTGGTTAGGGTAGCAGTGATCGATGTAGATATTTTTTGCTGTGATTTCTCAGAAGTCCATTTAAACAGTTGTGTCTAGATACAACTTATCATTAATAAACATAACAAGAGCTATGCCATTGAATTTGAATAACAACTCTCCAACAGGAACAAGATTCACCAAGTAATTATTAAATTTTGACAGTTCTACTTATGGAACTTCTTTACAACATCAAATTGCTAATTAATTAATTAATTTGCTAACTTATGACGGACGAAATAAGAAGTAAGACAAAAATAGCTAAAAGTTACGTTATTATGATTTTCTCACTAATTCCTAGTAGGTACTCTTATAATCGAGAAGAAGCGAATAAAGGGAACTTTTGTTATTGTTGAGATACAGTATTTCTACGAATTAACCTAATTATTAGTTACCTACTTCTTAATTCAAATGAAATAAGACAGGTTTTTCCGTGTGTACGGAATCTGGAATACCGTATTCGTGCAAGTTAAATATTATACATATAGTTATAGTTAAACGGCAAAAGGCATAAAATTACATAATGTATTTAAGGAACGAAAATAAAACACTCTTTTATGCATCAACATCTTCCTTTACCCGACAATATGCCTAACGAGGTGTGTCGGCTCATTCTCAAAATGGCGTCTGTCATAGCCAGAACGTTGTATTATCACATTTCTGTCTTTTTACCAGTTTTACGTCAGAAATACCTGCGCGGTAACGTTTGCTACTAAACCACTGGAATTGCTGCTATTTTCTCTTGGCCTCTCGTTAGGGTAACCAGGTTTACCGTCGGGCTAGATTTTAAATTGATAATGTTATTTTCGTTAGAGTTATAGGGATAAAAGGGACGTGTGTTTGGAAGATAAACGCTATTCTATTCTATTTGGTATATTATTTTTAGTGTCTTTTTGGTATAAAATGTTCGCAATTAATATTCTAGCTGCTCGCTGTCTGTTGGTTTTTATATATAAATGTAAAAACAAAAATGAAATGGAAACGTTTTCCATTTTAAGTTTTTTACGGATATGGACATGCTGTCTACATGATATGCCTAGCGGATATAGAAATGAAATTGAATGTCAGTCAATATACAGAAAGGGTAGAACGGGTGATATGATGCCAATATTTTATTGGTTTTCGTACCTACTATAGTTACACGAGTTTCTGTTGAGGTTCTGATTAATTACCAACTTTGTCTAAAGCGCTCATTTTTAGGGTCCGTAAACCGTCCGTACCTCAAAAGGAAAAATAAATCCTTCTATGATCACTTTGTTGTCCGTCTGTCTGTTTTTCAAGACCTGTTTTTCTAGGAACGTGTAAAGGTATCAAGTTGAAATTTATATTAAGTACCTGGGTTTTTAGGCTCTTTCAGCTGTGGAAAAATCAAACTTGTAAGTCAACGCGATCAAAAGATTTGACTGTGTATGTCACTTAATTTGCGATTTCACAAGGGAATCAAAACCTATTTAGGGTACTTCCCATTGATCTATAATCATGAAATTTGGCAAGAACCTAAATCTTATAGCACAAATAAAGGAAAAAAAATCTGAAAACAATAAATAATATGTAGGTTAATAACAAAAAAAAACAAGTTTGTACGGAACCCTCGGTACGCGAGTCCAACTCGCACTTAGCCGGTTTTTGTAGTATCTCTGTCCCGGCTTAATAAAAACAAAAAGCTCTACATAATTTTACTTAATGTATTTAGTAATAACAAATGGTCACCCTACATGTAAAGCGTAAATGTAGCTCACGTGCGTAGTTTTTTCTCTTCAATCATTACACTAGTCTGCGAGCTTTTTATTCTCGCTAATAGTTTCCACTCTGGCCGAAATTCCTCTATTGTTCAACATTTTATGGAAGAAAGAAAGATTACGAGGTAGAATGGCGTCATTAGCTAAATACCTAGAAATAAAATATATTTCTCTGGAGAATTGCTCTGGACTATCTAGATTTTATTACGGTTTTATAGTTTATGATACAGATATATATAAAGGAACCGCTGTGTATAAATCTAAGCAAAAAATACTTTGAACAATATGAAAAAAATCAGAAAGGCAGTCACTCCATACGAAATAATGACATTCAGCAGAATCCAGTGAGTCTAAAATACGACTCCATCATAGTTTGAGAAAAGGTTAGACAGGTGATGATAAAACAGACTTACAACAATCCGTTCAACAAACAAAATCTAAACCAAAAACATCCATATACATTGACATAGTAATATCGAATACCGAAAAAAGTAATATTAAACATACTCGAGAGTTTCTGCAAGAGAATATTTAATAATCCGGCAAGGGTTGGCTCCATAATATTCGCCAGGCCCTTTTTAATGTGGCCTGCCTCTATTGTGGCCCGCGGCCTGGGCCGTTATGACAAGTACGTAAGTACCTCTGTTGGGGTTCAGTCGAGTTGGGTTTGTAGTTGCCCTGGTAGATTATGTGGGTTAGTTTTGTACTGACAAGGAAATAGGGATGAAGTTTGAAGACAGAAAATTAAATGTGTCAGTCAAATATATTTTTTTGAGATGTAAGAAGTGTGTAGACTTTTTATATGTTTTTTGGTTTTGGTATGTTATTCAGATGCAGTATCTATTTGGATCTTTAAATAGGGCAGCAAAACTTTGAAGAACTCTATAAAATATAACTATTTTTATCGTTACCCCATCAGTTTTACCTTGCCAATAATTTCAATTAACAGAATAATTTTATAACTCTTTTTCCTTGTTTGTTTCATGCCTAATAAAAAACAGAATGAAAAATCTAGTTTCTACTTTATGCTCATGGGATATTTCGACAAGATTTTATCATAACAATTTACCTGCGCCAAACAAGTTCCTCTTAACCAACCTATACCACTTGTGTACAGATGCGGTACCCTTTATATTGACATACGGAACCACATAACGATTTCAGCAGTTATTTTTACATTTGAACGGTTTCTCCGGTCCGGCGAGTTTGTGTTAATAATAATAATAGTTTTCCTGGTTCTAGTTCACTTTTATGTTGTGTGGCGCCTTATTGAAAGAAAACTGAGGAAAACTCTGTATTTGTAAATATTGATTTAGGTTTTTGGAGCCAAAAATCTCGTTTACTTTGTTGCGAATATATATAACCATTAAGCACAATTACGTATTTTCACACATATCTAAAAGGTAAGACGATAAACACACAATTATGACAAAAAAAAACAGGTTTGGACCCGGAAAACTAACTAAAATTAAGAAAAATCGATTCATCAAAATCTATCATCGTTAATTAAATAAGGAGTTTTAAATATTCAGAAGATGAAGAGATAAAACTGACCGGATAGAAGGCCACGATTAGATGCCCTTTGATTTAATTAAAAAAATGTTAAACGAGAAAAGAGCCAGGCTCCCTAGCAATGAGGCGAAATCAATTTGGGAACTTCGGGGTCGCACAAAACTTTTTTATTTCCCTTTAAAACGTTAACGAAACGGTTTTAAAAATGTAATTAGTTGAATGTTTCATTTAAATTAGGAGCGTTATGAGATGAATGGGGATGCGAGAAAACGGGATGCCTTTAGATCTTGGTATGGTCTTTCTGAAAGTGTTTTATAGAAAATCTTTTATTCGAATGAGGGAATTTCCTGAAATACGTTACATTGAATCTGTTTTGCTGATATTTTTGTTTTCAAGAATTTTAATAGTGTTATTTTCAGTAATGATTTAATTCATGTCTGTTATATTGAAACTGAATAGGCATAAAGCTATTAACAGAGATTTTGTTGTAAAACCGTGGAAGCTAAACCAATTAAAACTCATCTATCCGCCTTTTTACTAATAATCCCTTAGAAATTTACCAGAACAAACACCTGATGACATAAGTTCACCCGTTCAGGTGTTTGTATACACAAAATTAATAAAGTGAATTAAGTTAATCCACGGTTTATTATCCCACAAATCCCATAGAAATTTATTGTATTTCAAAGTACCTTTTAGCTATAAATAATCCGAACCTTAGTCCCAATACTTCACTCGAATAAATAATTCACTTCCAAACAATTACATTAGAAACAGAAAACAAACCACACACGATATTTCTCTCAAATCCTACAAAGGCCTTCTTTGACGGACAATCGATAAGCGAACAATGACTCGATTGTCAGAATCGAGACGAATAACCGAGTAATCGAGACGTTGGAACCCCGCCTTTGTAACGCGGGAACTCGTTAGGGCAGCCTTTATCCCGGGGATTCTTATCCTTCGGTGCTTTACCGACGTGTGTATGGCTAAGTCTGTTTTTGATTGACACTAAGCCCTCCAAATAATGGCCATATCGATCTGCTTTAAAAGGGCTGATTACGGAAGATTTTTCATCGGATGCTTGAATATTATTTTCTTGGGTTTTCGGGTTTTTTTACGATGGTATGGAAATTGTATCTGTGAGGGCTTCGAGTTTTAGTTCTTTTATGTGGAAACTCCACTTATTTACACGTAAACTGAAACATTTAGTTCAGATAGAAACTTCTTTCATAGGTCAGGGGTTTACCCACTTTTCCCTTTTGTTTTCAAGTTAGCGTTTATTAATTTTACTCATACGTTTGAAATTTAGTGTTGTCGGACTAATTGTAAACCTAAACAAATCCCCTATCCATGAGCTGAAGACACAATGTAATCACCTCTCACAAAGACACCGTTATATCCACATTTTCCTCCCTTTAACTAAAATATTCGGGCAACAAATTCACTCCATGTTTTGTAATTGTCAGCTTAGCAACAAAATGGTAAGATCCCGACTTACGGGATTACGCGACAGCAGGCACAGTGGGGATAAAGTTAACACACGAGTACATCACTGTTCCCTGCACGTAGTTAAATTAGGGTGACATGTAGCCTTGCCACAAATTGAACGCAGAGCGTGAATCTTTTACTTAAACTCCATAAAAAGATTGAGACTGTTTATTCATAAGCGATGGTTAAAGATGAAAGAAGTTTAAAAGCCATTTTTTTTTTTACCCAAACTTTAACAATGCCTCAACTTCAATTAGCATTTGTGAATAAATGTGAATTGAGTCTTATCACATAGGTACTACTAGCACAATGAAAATAGAAGCAAAGAAAAGACATTTTATCCACCTTTTGATTATATTGACTGGTTACTTGTAAACAAGATACTCGTAGTTACAATGCTACGAATAACTTTTCCTAAACATCGTTTGAATGTCAAAAGCCAAGAGTTCCACACACAAACTATCCTTTTAGATTCCTAAAAGAAAATACCGTACTTCGTTTTTAACTTTACATCCTGCCAGTCGCATTCCGAATGCATTACAACAAAAATTCCTCAAAGACTGCACCACAAAGGGGAAAGAGACTGATCTTCAAAGAGATCGCGCGGAATATCATCGATCTACGTAACAAATGCGATGTAAGCGACGCCGGGTATTACCATATGTATTGCTGAGACTAGCGATCGATGGAGATCGAGCTGCAGAAATGATGCGGAAGGATTGGGATTGAGTGTTTGGTGATACAGCGAGATATACACATACACTGTATGTAGGGCCATACTCGTAAGTATCAGTTTGAACTCTGGTTTGAAGATAAAAAACTGACTATAGAAAGAGCTTGGTTAACTTGGTTAACTGCCACTACCGCTGCCAATTGATCGAAAAGCCTACTCTGTAACTCCAATCAAGTTTGATGATATGGAGTACCTACTATGAACAAAGGTGGGTTTGTAGGGTCCAACAATTTTTTTTTAGTTGAAAAATTAACAATCGATGCTACTCATAGCCTAGCCTTCCCTCAATACGCGGAGCTATAGTCATTAAAGTTTCAGGACCTGTGAGAAAAGTAATTTGGCTGCTGCTCCAGCCTATTGCAACAGGTTTTCTATCCACTAAACCTCAATATTTTCACCCTACCACAAAATACCCAATAGAAAACAAGCTGGAAGGCAAAATCCAACAAAAAACACAAAACAAGCGCCTAGTTTAATCCGCATTGTGTTTGGAGACAATCGAATTGAGATTGGATCCGGATTGTCACAAGTACCGACATAAAAATATACATCCTGTATATAGGTATACTTGTATACAGGGTGGCGGATTACGAACACCTTTTGTTTTGACGTGAGAATTAAAGAATTGTATTTTTTGATTGGAAGTTTTGCTATTAAATGAATGTTTGCGGTTCTAGAACCAATAAATTGTGAGTTCGTTCCGAAAATTGTCCAGTGACCAAACGCAAACTAATTCTCTTGACAGTCAGCATGGGATTCTTTGTCCTAAGCCAGTCTCAACCATAACCTAATCCTTATTTCTTTAATGAAATTAATTAATGCTTCCTTTATAATACTTTATATCTTTTAGGGGTACTAATTTTTGTTCCGTAGGTTTACATTTTCCATCATAAATTCTTTGTACCTACGCGAGTAAACATAATACTTTTCAGTGTGACCTTTTGACTCACGAGCTGTGTTACAACAAATAAAGCTTTTAACCAAAAAAAGGAGCTCGAAAAATGCTAACTACAAAACTCTTTAAAGATTTTTGAACAGTTTCCTTCAAACAAACCAAAATGTCTTATCCCAAATTCCCAACACCTAAAATATCCACAGCTAGGCGTCTATTATAGGTTGTCAAAGTGGTTGAAAACGAAGAGAATGTAGTGGAGACACTCCTTTGTCCCACTAACGGGGGTAATTAGTGGAGCTACAGTCTGTCCACTCGCTGTCGACGCCCCCGTCTAAACTGGCGTTTAGCTATTGTTAAGGATTTCTTGGTGAATTCGGCTTGTCCCTTGCTAGGAAAGAGTTTGTATATTTGTAGGGCTTGCCTCAATTTCTGTAGATGTTATTCTAGTATTCGAAAATTCAGTATTATTAAGGAAGAAAAGCTTGAAATTATTATGGCTCAAAAAGTTTAGGGTTAAGTAAAATTCAAAATTTGTCCAAAGCACTCCGACATGTTTCAAATTTTATTTTTATTTTTGCTTTATATAAACTTTCTTGCACAAAGGGAGCGTATTCTACAGAACTTATATTCTAATGTAATTTGTTTAAAACTGTGATTTAAACAGACCATTAAAAGTTCTGAATCGTTAAATCTCACAATGTGGAGAAGTTTTTTCGTTTTCTATTTCTAGCAATCACAAACATAGGGCACGATTGTTTTGTAACGATCCACTTCTGAAATATTAAAAAGTGAAATGGGTTTTCAAAGAATAACAATTTCTCTTAATAAAAACATTGGAGTGGAAGCCGATTTTTGTTAATAAACACAACGGGTTTCAGAAAAGAGGAATTAAATACAATGGAAATTTTAAAAAAGAGAAACAAATTAATTGTTGAAAATAAATCTTACTAAATACAATTCTAATCCTATGTCAACTATATAGTAAAAGGTTAATACCAAAAATGTAGATTAACCTCAGAAAAAAAGCACCGTAAATTAGCTAAAGGTTAACCGTCTGTCAGCTGTAGACGGTGCAATCGAGCGGCTCGTAATAGTGAAGTGCAAGTTATACAGCGGATAGTTAGTGCGGATATCAATTTAATAAAGCTTCATTTGGTTCATTACGCCCTCCGCTGAGGAGGGAAATTGAGTGCGATTATGCATTGAGATGAGCAAAGGGATTTGGATATTATGTAGTTATAAATTCTGTGCTAGTTGGTTAAGCAATAGCCTCATCACTATGTTTTGCTTGCTGTTAGAATCTGGAAATCTAAGAAGTATAATCCAAACTAACATTATAAATTGTGAAAGTGTATGTTTTATACACCTTTTAATAGCCTTCACGCTTTGTTTTGCATTGGTTGAAAAGATCTTGATAATATTTGTCATGCGGATAGACCATGACCGGGATTAGGAGGGCGGACTTTTTGTCCCGGTAGGACGTTCCAGTGGGATAATTTCAGACATCCATGCGAGCGAAGCCACGATCAAAAACTAGTAAAATTATAACTGAAAGTATCTCTGAGTACGAATTCAAAGTTGCGATTTTTTTCTAGTGAAGGGACTTGTGGCTTTTAAATTAAAATACACGATTACAATTTATTTTATTACAATACACAAAAATCCTTATTGCCTTTCCAACATCCGTATTAGATATTCAAATACCAATTCATAAAAAAAAAACCTTTGAAGCTATAAATACAACACAGGAATAATAAAATGTGTCGCACCGATTTATACCCACCCTACATTCCATTTAAATATTTGGAAAAATTTGCATTTCAATATGGCCGCGCCCCCGTCCTGGGTTAGGTTTAGAATACTGATTCGCGGGATTAAAAGCCGTTTAGTTAAAGGGATATTGGGAAATAAGGAAGTCGCTGACTTTTTCCCATCGGCGTTGCGATTGGGAATGCGGCTTTATTCCCATTTGCTGGAGTCAATGGGAAAAGAATGGAATTTTGATGTGTTATTACAGGAATAGGGCGGTGAATAATAGAAGGGAACATTATTTCTTTGTGTTTCCAGATTTTCATTTAAACGGCGGATTGTGTGTTCTGCCTTTTTATTTAAATAACAATCCTTGACTTTTCCTCTGCAATCGTGTGAACACAAACGTATTTAGTGTGCAATAATATTTCTTTCTTTACTTTAAAAATTAAAAAGATCAATTAATAGTAGCAAAATTGTAATATTTGCCACAACATGAAACATCAATTCACAAAAACGCACATCAAAATTAACCCTGCAACATCCACAGCAAAAATTTAATTCCAGCCTTTCATTACCTCGGAGAATTTACCTTCCGGAGTAAAATATTCATAGAGCAGTACTGTTGGCTGTATATCTTTAGACTAGTTGGCTGTTGGCAACTGAGGCAGACTCAGGCAAGCGTTAATTTGCACGACTATAGTTAGACTCGTGGCGTGGCGTGTTACTATCTTGTTTTCGTACTCAAGTCGGCAAGGTAATTTCTAATGACAGTGTTAACTTTAGGTGCCTTGAAATTAGGAGAGAAATTGCGCTGGCATTTAGTTTTGGCTAGTCACTCGCAGACTAGCGTTTTGCTAAGTAAATGTTATGTAGGAAAGAGTTTATAGTATGTGCCTTCAATGACTACTGCATTTATCATCATCAGCATAATCCAGCCTTACCCAAGTATGTCGGGGCGGTCTCCCAGTCTTACCTGATGTTGCTAAACACTAGTATTTTACATAGAGCGACTGCCTATCTGACCGCCACAACCCAGTTTCTGGGTTACACGATACCCTTTGGCAGCAGGTACAGTTGCAATGAAGTGACAAAAAAGACATTACTATAATCATCACGCCTGACACAAGCACTCACAAAATCAATAAATAAAAATCTGACCAAAACGATCGTTCAAAACGACTCGATATCTGAAACAATCACGAAACACATCCGTAGTAATGATACTGTCAATATTCTTTTATTTTATTCTGTTAAATTGATGGATGCGTTAATCCCAACTGAGCATCCAACCTTTAAATAACACTAGCTTTTCGGATCGAATGGGAACGAGCTGCAAATTGTATCGTTGCATTTCAATTTTATCGAAATATTGTTGACTTTTTTGACTGATGGAGATTAAAGATAAAATTCATAAATCTTCTCAAAGTAGTGCCAATTCCTTTTGTATTTTTTTTGGGGCTAGGCTGATATGCGGATGGTGATGGAAATGATCCCACAGGAATCAGTACTACTGTGTAAAAAGTATTCAGTTCTAACCCAGGCTTGTGATCTATCTGAGCACCAAATTTATTCGAAATCCGTTCAGACGTTAGGGCGTGAAATGTTTACAGACAGAGTTACTTTCACGTTTATACTATTAGGTATGCTCATTATTCCCATTAGGAAGAGTAACAATCCATCGTTAAGAATCTAAACGTGAAATGTTTCCAAATTCAACAAAGTTGAGTTTACTTCAATCTCACACCAATTTCAACAAAAGAAACTGAAATTCTGACTACCTCATTGTATCTACAAAACATCAAATTAAGACTTCTCTCAAATTAGAATGCCTTCGGGAGCCCTCGGCAACGACCGAGTGATTACGAGGCAACACTCTCTCGGAGGGATACAACGACTAGATCTGCTGAAGTGCCGGCTACCTGTCTACGAGTATTACTGGCAGCTAACTTGTACGATTTCCACGGAAACTGTCGCAGGTAAGCGGGTTCTTGATATGTCAAGTGATATTTTATAATAAACTAGCTGTTGCCCGCGACTTCGTTCGAGTGGAAATTTTGGTATGTATGTGTAAGACTGCCTCGAGTGGTCGCAAGCGCTACTACTAAGCATGAGGTCCTGGGATCGATTCCCGGGTCGGGCAAAGTGTTAAAAACAATGTTTATTTCAATTAGGTACATAAAGTTATGACACACATGATTTGGAGATCACCTTTTAAGCAAGGAGATGCTTGGGTTAGGGGGCGTCCATTAATTACGTGAGGCAATTTTGGCGATTTTTCAACCCTCCCCTCTCCCCTTGGTGAGATGTCGTGAGATTTTGCTTTTGATTTACAATTTTAAGAGACTTTTTGCGAGAGCCCTTAGACCTCCTTAATCCGACCCTGCCGCAAAATCCGTTCTTAGCAGACTTTTACTGACTATTTACTACCTCCCTGCAAGTTTCTAGCACAAAAAATTAAGGACTTTCATACAAACTTGCGAGAGCCCTTAGACCCCCTTAATCCGGCCCTGTCGCAAAATCCGTTCTTAGCGGACGTCTACTAACTATAAACTACCTCCCTGCCTAATTTCATCTTTTTACGCCAAGCGGTTTCGATATTTCGTGATGAGTGAGTGAGTGAGTGACCTTTCGCTTTCATATATTTTTGCTTTTATTTTTTTTAATATTTTGCTCCGAAGTTAAAATGCTAGTGCAGCCACATATAAACGTTAAAGACGTGCCGCGAGTGAAACAGTTATTATCTCAGTTATTAGATATTTCTCTTCACTCCACAATTGTAAATAAAGCCTGCTTAGTATAGAAAAAATGCCTAATACAGCCCCCCCCCCAACTGGTCACCGAATGAAAAATATGTTGAATATACATAAAAAAGACTAAAGCCATCACCAATAGCGTAAAAAGTAGGGTTGAGGTAGATGGGCAAGAAATTCACTACGTCGATGAGTATGGAAGAGCTACTGGTCCATGAAGTCGCTGATGAAGGGTGACCTACCTTTATCCCTGAAGCGTAATCTCATCGACATGTGCATTCTGCCCATCCTAACCGGTCAGGTCAGCATTACGGTGCTCAAACTTGGTCCCTGACCGATTCGCAAAAGTCCAAACTCAAGGTTGGCCAAAGGGCGATGGAACGTAGCGTATTGGATATTAAGCTCAGCGATCGAATTCGCAATACTACACTTAAAAACTGGAATCGCTGATGTGGGCGATAAGACTGCTAGTTGGAGTGGGATTGGGCGGGCCACGTCTGTAGAATGCATCAGGACCGGTGGGCCAGAGTCGTCACGCAGTGGGTGCCAGAAGACGGGCGTCGTCGCCGAGGGAGGTCTAGAAAACGCTGGTGTGACGACTTAGAAGCGTTTGTGACAGATTGGACGAAGAAAACCGTACGGAGAGAAGAATGGAAGGCAATGGGGGAGGTTTTTGCCCAGCAGTGGGACAATAAAGGCTAAAAAAAAGATTAAATAAAAATTATAACGAATGTGTTGCCTAATGTGGACGGTGAGTAATGGGTTAGCTCACCGTCCGTCCGTCTTATGACGACAGGCCGTGTCGACGGCGCGTTCGTGTTCCACGCGCGCCTCAAAGAGATGTCAGCAATCAGGAAGGGGCCCGCAAGGTTCGATGCCTGCCGGGGCTGCGGGACTGTTCGAAAGAGATACCGTGCCCCGGAACACAAAGGGTAATGAAGGAACATGGATGGGTTTTAGTCAGTAAGAGTCTGACACTCCCTCCCACTCCACCCAGAGCGGGAGAAGTCATTTGATGATTTCACATCGGTAAAAAAAATAAAAAATAAGTCAAGAATATTTAAAACTGCGACAGACGCTAGACTTGACCTCTTTTACTTAGACAACGTTATACTTTCCAATCTCATTTAAGCGTAAACTTGTCGACCTGTGTATCCTGCCTATCCTAACCTATGGTACCCAGACATCATCTTTGACGGAGGCTGAAAAGTCTAAACTCAAGGTTTGCCAAAGAGCGATGGATTTTAAACATCAAAATCACCGATTGAATACGCAACACCACAATGCGCTCCAAGACAGGCATCGCCGATGTTGGCGATAAGTGTAAGAGGTTCAAATGGGACTGAGCGGGTCACATTTCCAGAATGGGTCAGGACAGATGGGCCAGAATGGTCATACAGTAGGTACCTGAAGACTGTCATCGTCACCGAGGCAGGCCCAACAAACGCTGGTGTGGCGATTTGGACTCGTTCCTGACTGATTGGCCCAGAGAAGGCAAAATAACGGGAGAGTTGGAAAGGAAATGGGGAAAGCCTTTGTCCAGCAGTGGGACAGAATAGACTACTTAAAAAAACAAAACGTTATATCGTGTTTGTTATAAAATTACCTATCTGTTTTTTTAATACATATTTTAATAAGAAAACAGATGAGTGTATATAGTACCTAATAGTACACCCACATTTTGTCAGTTATGTTTAACTCCCATGAAATATTTAGCGAGCCTATTGCAATTTTGGGGTATAAAGAACAGGTTGTAAAGTTCCTCATCCCCCATAGAAAAGGGAGGGTAGTCCGACCAGACGGCTGTAATGTCTTTTGGGCTACTGCCCAACAGTTGTTGTCGGGTATTTCTGTATAGTCTTATGTCGCGGATAACTTTATTTGGGCGATTTATTTGACCCAGGTAGAATTTATACGTATTTCGATGTTTAGTTCATCACCTGCGTCATAGATGGCGCTGTAGTACTTTTTGTTATATGTTGCTGTAGTACTTTTTATAGTGCCGATACACCATCAATTGGGCACAAAACCAGACTTCGTAGTTGCTACTGAGAATTTGCTGGTGGAAAAACTCAATAACACATTGCCCGACCGGGAATCTAACCCTGGACCTCATGCTCGTTTCTGAACACTATACCACTCTATAAAAGAACAATAAAATTCCAAAATAAAATTCCAAACTGCGATTGATTATTGATATTTTGCAAATCGAGAAGGAAACAGACTTTTAGTAAAGCAAGAACTTTTTGTAGAAATCATCATCATCATTCTCCTGCCGTTATCCCATTTTTTTCGGGGTCGGCGCAGCATGTCAACTTCCTCCATACTTCTCTATTACTTTTTGGAGAAACGTTTGAAGAAAAAAGGAGAAAAACGGAAATGCAAACGATGTCAATACAAAAAAAAAATGGAAATCTAAAAGCATCAAAAAATATTCAAACAAATTACAAAAAGTGTAAGTAATAGTGGGGTTTGAACTTGCGACCCGTAGCTTACAGAACGTTGAAGAACCCGCTAGGCTGTTTTCTCTGTTGACATAAGCTTTAAATAGCCGTTCTGGTGCTTGTCATGACTGAAACGTCAAACAAATGAAGGATACTGACATAATGCAATATTGCTCACCCCTTTAAGCGAGTAGCGTGATAATATATAGCCTAACATGTGAAGAAGCCTGTAAGGAATATTTGTGCAAAATTTGAACAGGATCTATGCAGTAGTTTTTGCGCCAAGTCGGAACATCGAATTGGATTTTTACGATTTTATTATATGTATAGATGACATAACACTTTTTTACAATGATGTCTATTGAATAACCGCTTGGTTCCATTTTCTGGAAAAATAGCAATGGAAAATTCCCATTAAACCTAAAAACAGGAACTCCGTTCAGTTATTCTGAACGGAGGGCAAGCAAAAACAATAATAGAATAAAATAAGTTTCATTACTGTTTCAAATTCCGAATTTTTTTGTGGGTTTGGAAAAGTATAGCCTTGTCATATATGTTGTACATGGTCTCTTAAATCATTACTAAAATAGTTATTAACATTTGACTAGCGAAATGGGTGCAGTAAGCACGTGTGCCTTACCCTTTGAGAATTAGATAATAAGAAATGTATAATTTTGATCTTATGTTTTACTGTTTCACAACTTTGCAAACTATCATCAAGGTAGGCACAACACAAGCATGGCGGTTTATTGTTCATATTCCAGTAAATGGACACACAAAACTAGAGTTCGGAGGTACAATTACAGCGAAAACTGTGCGATTGCTCATGATTTGTTTGAAGATGTGAACGGTGCGTGAGTGTAATTAGTGGACAGCTCCACCTGATGGGATAAATCTCGTGTCGACGGACGTATTCCCACGGTAGAGGGCGCTAGTCACGAGCGGAGGGCGGGGACCGAGTATTGATCATTTCAAATTAAAGTAAATATTCGGTTAACTGTTTATTTATCTTCCCCGCACAATACCACTGTAGGGCTGAATAGGCGTGAGCATCAATCACCATAGATCAAAATACTTAAATTTTCAGTACCAGTCCGTAGACACATAACATTTTAGGAAAAGTTAGGCTTTGAAGAACATCGTTTCTGTCACCTATAATGCTGCTTTGAGTCTCTTTCTAAGCTGCACAGATGTTTCATATTAAAAATGATTTAACGTCACAGTTTCTGCTTCAGTATTTCTCCTACAAATTACGTGTAACTAAGCAAATTACAAACCACTAATTAATTAATCATTATGGACAAAGCGCGGAGTTACTTCCAAAATAATTAATTTGAAGCAAGCCAGGCTTCTAGTCCCGAAAACTTGCGGCTTCAAAGCCTAACTTATAAATCCATGAATAAATAATGAGCCAGAGTTTTCAGATTATGAACTACGTGCAGATGAATTATAAATTATTTTGGTAAATAATTAATAAACAAGCTCAGAATATCGTATTTCAATCATGCTTGTGACACTGATACTTAATTTATTTCACATTCATGTGAGATACATGAGGATAGATGCGCCACCATATCGTCACAAATTGGTTACGTCGAAGCAGGAATAGGAGACACTGGCGTGATGATCTAAGCATATCCCTGCTGGAGTGACCGGAAGAACAAAACATAGAGAGGACTAGTAAATAATTATAAAGTCAACCTTTGCCTAGCGGTAGGGGGAAGCAATGGTTAAAAAAAACCCACTTCTTGCACTTTTACATCTTACTTAGATTAAACAGGAACATTGTAAATGTTGTAAATCTTAACGGGTCTTAACGGGTTCCGTTGCCAAATTGAAAAAAAAACGGAAACTTTATAAATTTGTCATTTCCGTCTATGTGTCTGTCCGTCTGTATGTCACAGCCATTTTACTCCGAGACTGTTGGCACCACACAGTTGAAATTTGGAGAGCAGGTTGTTCTATAAACCGCTACACAAAAGTGATGTGAAATTACGAAAAAAAATCGGAGTGGCCCTCCATATAAATAACTGCAGGTTGAAAAAAGGTTTGTAGAATGCAAAAATTACTTTCAAACAAAATTGTTTAGAATAAGATTTCGTATTTAGTTGTTGAGGTATGGGACTTTTTCCAAAATTGCAGCTTTTTTTTCATTAACATATTCAGGTTTTTTATCTTTTCCAATTATTGAATTTAAGACGACTTTGACAAACTGTTAGTTTTAATGCGATCTACCCTTAAACAGCAGTGGCCTCATAACACTTCAGTAACTTAATTCAATGAATGCTGTACCCGCTACATCGCCTCCCTTGCACCACGGCCCAGCATAGGCCGCACGCTTATTAATCACGGCGGTTCACGCTACGGTTTGTTCGCGTTCTGTGCAGGTGTGCAGCTGACTACACGCTCCGTTTTCACGCTAACTGTGCACTGTACTGAGATACCCTGCGTTTTCTTGTTACTCGGAACTGTGACTCACAATTCCTAGTGTTAGTGCACTGCGTGCTCTATGACAAGTTGACAACTGGCAAGGTGCCGTACGTTTATGTACCGAGGTTATGGTATTGGGGCTCAACATATTATATTTTATACATAGTGCTTACACCATGTATAAAATTTAACATCGATGTGCGGTCAAAATGAATGTAACAAGATTTTTTGAATGACTGACAAAAACTTTCAACGTTGGTTGGTCCGCAATCAAGTAGCAAATTCATAGTAACAGTTGGCGCATCAATTTCCCATACATGATTTATATGCGTTTTATATAATATTGTTACTAACCCAATGGATCCTGGTTGTCTAAATAAATAAATGAATTATTATTATTATTATATCCCTTGTTAGGCTTCAAACTGTGTTTTATTTTTTTATTTAAATTAGTCTTTTATTCGTTTCTAATCAGTGTTACATAACGCACAGTTACCTAGATAATTTGTATAGCTACCCCGTTAGTTTCGTGGTCGCAAGCGTGACTGTACCTGAACCGTAGTAAAAACTTAGGTTCCTCCTTGAATTTTCAGTCGAAGAAAAACATAATGCTCAAAAACCTTCAAACAAAGTTGTTTTGACAAATGACACAAAAGTAGCCAAACTATTAACTTATTAATAAAACACCCAAAAGTTAAAAGTAACGTCCATTGTAAACCTAGAAGCAGGTCAGTAACCTAAAATGGATGATGTCCTCAACATTCATGAATGCCAGAGTATAAATATTAAAACTAGCTTAACATGGCTAGAGAGGACATTAATCTTTCGCAGCGACAGCTATGACAAATGTGGCCTTTTTACTGCGATCTCTTTCCCCAGCTAAGATTTTAGATTATGAAGATAAAAGTGATTTGAGATGGAACTTTTGAAAACATCATATTTTTACAGGACTCAATGAAAAGCTTAGGGGAATTGATACATTATTTCAGCCTAATTTATTTTGAGTCACTTGAATATGGCAGTACAGTATTTAAATTATTATATAAATATTATCCTATGGAAGCTTACTACAGGATAAAAAGCATCATACTCGTTCTGGTCTACTTGTGTGCCGCATCGAAATTCGTTCAGCCGTAACGGTGTGAAAAGGTAAAAGACAGACAGAATTACTTTCGCATTTATAATATTTTTATGGATAGTATATATATATATATATATTATATATCTTGCCATTTATTTAGGTAAAACATTAAACTTCTGTAAAACGCAGGTAGGTTGCACCTGTATTGTTCACCATAATCCTGTATAATTAATACGTCATTGTGTCGCGATGCTGTGAGTGGATTCCCACGATATCAGGACACTACGGCTTAATGTTTCACATTCAGGCCAGACACTCGTAGCTGCAATTTCATAAGCTGGGTACTCACTTAGCAGCGTAGCACGTAACGTATCAGATACAGTATCAAGTGAGTACGTAGGCACGAGCCCGCTGCGAGCCGCTCGCGCGTGGAGCGCTGTAAGCTCGCAGCGACCCGCCGAGTGGCGGTTTCACTGCGAACACAAAGGCGGCTCGCAGTGTGCTCGTGGACGGCGTCACGATCGATTATAATAATATCGATAATCATATAAATACTTATAAATTATATATATATTAATAGAGATCCGGCAGCTCGTAGCTAGATACGCGGTGGACCGTGGACGAGCCGTACCCACTTGCAGGTTGATACCGTATCTGATACGTTACGTGCTACGCTGCTAAGTGAGTACCCAGCTATTCAGTTCGGAAGTACTGCCTCATTTCATAGATCGTCGGGAAGCATTGAAACTGTCTCAAAAATGATTAAATAGTTCAAGCGCTACAGTGGCTATCCAAACTTTATTTAGGTTGTGTTTTTAAACTAAATGGACTTGCATTTTGCCGCAATTCGTCTGATGTGAAGCGATGATGCGTCAAGGGAGGAGCTTGATATACGCAGTTCTCATTAAGAAAGACACCAAGCACGCGAATTGTGATGCCAGCCACCAACCATCACTACCAACGCCGTCGATTTAGCAGAGATCTATTCGAAGCTAATTTAACTCAAATTATTATAGGAATCATCGGGACGACGAAGTAGAAGAATATGTATTATAGTGCATCCATAAAAGACGAACCACATAGATCAGAGTTTAGAATTACCAACTTTTCAGTACTTCGATTAGAACAATCAGCATAATCATACCGCGCCTCAACTGCTAAAAGCCTGTTCGATCCACATGTGAAAAATTTAACACGCTCTCAAAGGCAGTGCAATTAATAAATAAAACCCTTTGAATGAACAGCGCATTTGAATATCAAACAATAATAGGAGAAACTCGGGATCCCGGGGTTGCCATTTTTCAGCATTCTCTACTGTTTTGGTAGATTTATGGGCATACATTTTTTAAATTGTAATTCCTATTATTTTTTTGTTGTGCCATTTTATTACGGTTGACATAAAACGGACAATGTGTGGGCATTACTTTTATTTTTAATAGCTGTATAAATATTTTACGTACATTTTAATTATGAGGGAGAGCTTAGATAACTCTTTTGAAGAGTAATTAAGCACAATTTTACATTGTGCCAGCACTGCCAGCCCAACTGATCCAACTCTAAATAATGAGTTTTAATTCAAAACATAAATGTAAATGACATTAGGAAGGATGTTTTTAGAAGGTAACTTTTCCGCAGACATGTATGGCAACACAAGACACCGCAATGAAACGAATTCATATTCGCACATACATGGCGCCGGCATTTAGTCAGTCTGCAATTACATGGTAGGGTCAAAGCGTCGTTTTTCCGTGTATCTAATGAACGAGCACAATTTATGCCCACTCGTAAGTATGGGCCTCATTCGTAAGCGTATGGTAGGAGAGGTACAAAACAGCGTATACTTACCTAACTTCGTATGTTCTCTGATTACATTTCTTCTAAAATATAAATAGCCCCACATGGGTAAGCGATAAATGTAACTAAACTTAGTATTCTTAGCTTTGAAAAATATTGCGTCTGACAGAAGACTACTGTCAAAAACAACTACAAATAGAAAACATAAATGAATCGTGCACGACCTTGGATTGACAAAACAAACACATCTTTTAACCTCATTCCCTTCTCCCAGTTCCCAACAAAACACCTTTTACTGCTAACTGACAAATGGGATATCAAAACCCGATAGCGGAGTATAACACGAATAAAACTCACAAGCGTTCTCACGACGAAATAACCCGTAAATACGCGCCTGATATTTACGAGCCAATCGTAAACCGTTCCCAACTTGGCCCACAACAAGCCCTAACAAGTTGAATTCGCACGGCTAACGACATACACGAAATGAATAGCCCATTTCCATCTGAACAGAAATTGCTCCCGATATTAAAATTGATTTCACTAGGGCTTTATTGCACAGAACTTTTCACAGTAACTGTTATTTTTCGGAACAGTAAAAAAGAACTGTTACAATTGTATCGGGAGCAATTTTGTTTTCATTGTGGAGTGTAGCTGTTGTGGATGGAAAGCGGTTTTGTTGTTTGTTTAGAGTTGGTGGAATATGGATTTGTGGGGATAACAGGCTATAATTAAAAAATGCTTCAGTCATAAAGTTGGATAAAAAATTCAGGGGAAAGCGATAAAATCTATAAAACAATTGGACAGAACGTAGATACAAATATTGATATTTTTCAAATGAAAATTATGTAGAAGCAAGGAAAGAAAATAAGTTCCTAAAGAAACTCAGTAGATATCCAAGCTTTAAGGCAATTTATATTCTTACGTTTTCGATAAGAGCATCTCTGCTTGACAATAAATCATCTTTTGTGCCGAAACCGTAAATAACATTATTCTTTTATAGACTACTTTTTGGCCTCAGATATCTCCAGGGAGAAAACCAACATACTTTATCTAAGACTACCTTCGCATATAAATCTAGTACTTACCTTTTCGACTTACTCAAAAGAAAAAAGCGAAATCACTCACTTAGTCTGTGTCAAAAGCGAACAAATATACAAGATATTTCCATCATTTCTGGATATTGACTTGAGCATCGAATCGTGGACTTCGGAATAAATCTAACATCAATACATAGGGGTTATTTATTCGAGTATTTTTACCTTTCGCGCTCGAATCACCGACGGGGGAATACGCTGAGGCAGCCATGATAGCTGTTATAAGAACCATTGTTTATTTTTCTATAGAGATGTTATGTGAGAGTGAAATAAGTTTTGCTTTCAGTTGGTATTGGCATGATTATTATAGCAAAAATGTTTGGTTGATTCAGGTAATATTGTGCTGTCATTGAACCGCCAAGGTACTAACGACCCACGTGTGGTGGGTGGAGGGTTAAATTCTTACTACCACGAAGATAGGTTGCGGTGTCATTAATTGATTGCCGGTACATTCGACTGAGATTTTTGTCTGTTTACGATTGCAGAATGCTGGTTTCCGTTCTCTTTCTCAATTTTCGCTTTACTTCTCACAAGCCTTCTGAATTATTATAAAAGCAAAAGATAAGTCCCCATCTAAAAGACGAGATTGGCGAGATATACGTACCACTTCATGTTTATTGGTATAAAAATGTCATGTTGCAAACTGCATCTTACATTACGGCTTCTGTTCATAATAAGCCAATCAATAAAGCAAGTAATCTATCAATGGACAGTGACTTATGGGCACACGGTAGCCACTACATGCAACAGAAAGTCGATTAATTTCCCTGCTGTATTTATGATGAAGTATCGTCCAATATTAATCAGTTTCAAGCCTGTTAATGAATATTATTAATATCATTACTTCATACCGATAACGTTTCAAAATTAAATATTTTCACTCAAATTACGAAAATGAGTTTGATTTTCGTAATTAACAGCTTGTAAAATGTTTACGTTCATTTATTTGATTTTTAACGTGAGTTTACTTCAGTCGAGATTGTATCGCGATGTTTAAACAAATCAAATAAATAGGCTTAATATAATTTAATTAAATTAAACTTTATTTCAGATTGAAGTCCATAGTTTTTTTTTTGTATTTTAGGCTAGCAACAATCGATCAATAATAACCAATTGCATAATATAAAATTATCATGAGCATCACTGAAGACCTAAAGATATTTTAATTAACATCCAACACTGAGAAAAGAATCACTTCCAAGAATTAAGTGACAGTTATAAGAAAAGCACAAAAATAAAAGATTCCTGAAAGTTTGGAGCGTCGACTGTAGAGCTCAAGCGTTCGCGGAAACTTCTAGAACTTCTATAATAATAGCGTTTTCTTAATAAATAGTTATACTCCGAGATAGTTTGCGGAATACGAGCTGTGAGGAGATAGTTATGAGTTAAGCACTCGCAATCCGGGGTGTTGATCTTGTGGAGTTTAAGTGCAATGTATTCGATTTGGAACTTACATTCTGGCGATCTTATTCTTGTTTTCGTGAATGGATCACTATTTTGTAGGAGTTAGTAATTATGATTTATCAATAGTTATAGTTCCATCTAATACCTATTTTGTCCGGTACTGCTCAGAAGACAATGGTTTATTGAACTAAACAGGAGTGTAAAATCTTAGAAAACAATTTAAATAATATTGTCTCATTTCATTGTCTCAGTTCATTCAACCTGGACAATGGACATAAACGACCATCCACGAGACGCCATTTATGCACTAGCTGAAACTAGGTTTTAAACTATTATTTTATTATTGAGACTGATCCATTCTGAAAGCATCACTTCACAAGCAAGACAATTACGACTAATGACCACAAAACTTGAGACAAAATAAAAGACAATTTCAAACGTTTTACTTTAACCTTCGAGTCTTGAGAGCAAATTCTCCTTCACGACAACATATCCCACAATTCCTCTTACAGTTTTACGTAGTACTCAGAGATAAGCCCGCTGAAGTAAGAGGCGCTTCTTCTAAAATTAATTAATACCAGCATCCCCTCAGATAAGGGCGATCTGTGTAGGGACAGCGGACGAATATTAAGTCGACGGAAAGGCCATGTTCTGTTGTAAGACGTGTGGGTCTTTGAAGATAGGGAGACTTGTTGCGTGGGCCGTGGAATGCTTTGTAAGTATGAAGTTAGGTGTGAGATTTGGAAAATTATTGAGCATCCCTTGGTTCAATGATGGGTGGTCGTTGATCAGGTGTCTATATTTGGTTCAACAGCTATTAAGTACTGTAAAACTGATGCAGATGCTACTGATTAACATAGATGTATTATTCAGTGTTTAGTTGATGCGTAATCAGTAGAAACTACGTATTATATAAATTATCATGCGAGGTAAGAGCCGCTAAATTGCAATGCTTTTGAATTGGATATAGGTAGGTATGGTTATCCCACGGCAATCATATTTGAAAAGCAATTTTTTGTACAATTTTGTTTCATCATCAACTTTTATGCGGTTTTTATTATTATTACATGTAAATTAGGTAGGTATTAGATTTTAGTCATAATAATTTTGACTCTTATTTCTTTTACCATTTAAAAAAGGTTTAAGTACCTACACGATTATTATGAAAACACCTGTCCCCCATAAATTGTGGAGGAATCAGATTAGCGGCCATCAATTACCAGCAAATGAGCTCCGCAACTGTGAGGTACGGTGTAATCTATGCGATGAGCGGCGCGAGCTGAGCGCAGTAAGTGGGGACGAGCGGTAATATGCAAAGCAAGCTGCGGTAAATGGTGGCTGACAGGAGCCTGATTCTTTTTATTTGAAAGAGGGTTCAAGTATTAAAATTAATATCCCAGTATAATAAAAATACCTTGTTGATGTAAAGAGACTAATAAAAACGTCATGCCATTATTAATCATTCGTGGGATGATAGCTCGGTTAAAATATATTGCTGTTTCTCTAAGACATTGTAATTGCTTCATCATTTTTGCCACATTCACGAATATTATAGATCTTGTCGTGATAAAGCAATCGCAAGGTCTACCGCTCCCTTATAACTTAAATCACCCAGTTGTATGTTTCCATACTAAAAATAAAAAAATGAGGGTAAAATGTGGCTAAAATAATAGGGCGGGCGGCGAGCCCTTTCACTGCCGGTTGGGCAGCGAGCGAGGTATCTTTTTAATTTACTTTTTTCCGTATCATGCGTTATCTAAATGTTCTACAAAGTGGACATTTTATATAAAATGGTTTCCGGAATATTTTAAACTTCGCTGACTGTATGTTCACATGGCCGTTTGCGAACACGTACAGTCAGGCGTATCATTATGACGACTGTGATACTTTCAAACATGATTATATACTTTTAAACACATACCTACTAACTGGTTATAAAATTACTATTATGGCAATGTTTTATTTGATTTAATTGATTTAATGTAAATATCTTATTGTAATGTACGAAAGTTGTATCGTTTACCGTAACTACTAATTGCACTAATTATAACCAATAAAATCACCCGGAATCGGTTAAAAGAACATTGCATAATCTAGCTTCTCATATAGAATAATGGAATCTCCCACACAAAACCGAACGCACTTCAGCAAATCAAACACAAATGCAGACAATGAAGAGAGATTAGCACACCTGATCGCACACCCCGACAAACACACATAATGTATAAACAAACATATAGACATACAGACAGGTAGACAGATGGCGGTGAAATGCACCTCACGCGTCACTGGTTACTTACTGTTTGAACACATACAACAATTTGGTGATAGAAAGCTTAATGTGACTGGAAACACAAAGGTAAGTTTAGATTATAACATCCATACAGACTGGCTCAAGTAATGACTAGAGGAACTTCACACAGATAACTCTCTTTTTCCCCCCATATTTTATGTCATGTAATAGGAGACAGTAGCTAAACGAACATTGCAAAAGAGACTTTAAATCTCATGCATTTAAATTATGAAACACTTCTTATGATTAGGTCTCTTCCAAATCTCTTCACTTTTGGCCGTTTCGATTGAACTTAAATTCGAATCAATTGTTTTATTTAATTAATATGAGTGTAGGCAGCGGAATTAATTCAACTTGTAATAAACTTCACCCATATCAAATCAAAATGTTAGTCAGACAGTAAATTGAGTTCACAACATGAACATACAGACAACATACAAACAAATCAACAACTAGATACAATACACATGACAGCAGACAGACCCTGCTAGATACACGGGACGCGTCACTGGGCGCTAACTGTTCGGACTGACGCGGCTAATACTAATCAGACGAGTATTTGTTTAGAATTAAGGGTTTAACGATTATGGACGAAAATGAACGATCTATTTGTCTCTACGTTTGCCTATCACGAACAATTTTACTGTAAATGGTAGTGGAATGGGCAATTATAATGAATGGGAAAACAGTTTGTGAAACTTGTAAAGTTATTGTAATTCAAACTTTGGAAGTTGCTTCGCTTACTAAGTTTTAGTGAACAACACGATTTGATGAAATAATTGGGCAAATGACAATATAAATTATTGCAGTTTGATGATGTACCGGTATTTTTCTAAATCTTTTCTCTTTTAAATTCAGCTTATACTGTTGGAGCAAAAAATAACATTTATGCTGTAAAACTCATTGATTCATTGCAAATTTAGTATTTTCATGAAACGTTAAGAATTGTTTTGTAACGGTACCATTATAAAGAGAAGACATAAAAACACCGTAGTTACATAGCACATAACAACAAATCTACGGATGTATAAAGAGAAGCATTTTATTGCGAATGGCCGCACCTCGGCCGCACAGCTGAGCGCCACTTAAGAAACCGTGCCTTCCTCTAGTGTAGCCATAAGCTGAGCCATTACTTGAGGGATATTCTTGTGCGAGATTTTTATAAATTAGAATATACATCATAGCTCCACTCAAGATTTTTTACATAACGCCAAAGAGATTAGAGATACTGTGAAAGGTTATCAGAAGAAATTACATAGAAATCCTGTAATCCCACGGCTCGTGTGTGAGGCCATGTAGTAAACCACTTGTATCGACAGAAACCAGTTGTTTTTTTTTACATTTTTTCAGATAGATATTTTGTTCACTTTGTCCCATGGTTAGTATTTTTAAATGACTTTATATAGGGCTATCATGAATACAAATAAAAAATTACAATGAATTCGAGACAATTAAACACTAAAAAAAAACAAAAAAGACAAACAATATTGCTGACAAGTTGAACGAATGATGTTTTGAACGTGCATGACATCCAAATAAATCAATAGAAAAGCGCAATCAAAACTAAATCACTGTAGCTCAATAGCGGGCTGAATTCTATTAGTCGAGGAACAGTTTGAATATTTGAAAAATATGAAAACATAACGTAGGCGGCTCAATGGTTTCGCATTCAATATTTTTCCACCAATATTTTTTGCATTTGTCTTAACTTTTTCAATAAATGAAACTTATGCCCGCATGCTAAACACGTAACAGAATAAAAGGGTAGTAAGAAGGGAAATAAATGCATTGTCTTGTTATGTATTGTGTTGGAAAAAATAACATTCTAATGATTGTTCTGGCAAAAAAAAAATATTAAAGGAAATTAATTAATTCGTAACAATAAAAAGCATTACCGTCATCTGTTTCCTTTTGCCATCTATGCCGGGGGACGGCTCCCAGTCTAGCCGCATGCAGCTGAATACCAGCATTTTACATGGAGCGACTGCCTATCTGAAAACCCAGTACTAGGCGATTAATACACTAACAACCGCAGGACTATTACTTAAATGTAGATAAATTTAAAGATGGAAAGATGTATGTGAAATATGTTTTTAATCAGTTAAAAGTCTAAAAGCGCTTAGAACAAGAGCTAAACAGCCAAATACAGACATCAGATTCAAACAATAAATATAATCAAAGGACAGTCCCAAATTCTTTGCCCATCACACCATTCCTACAGCCCATATTATTGGATGGGGTTGTTTACAAGATATTTATGTTCCTTCCTTCGCGGCCCTTTGACGAGCTAACCGTAAACACAGGCTATTGTCAACGGCGTTATTTTTGTAATGTGTTTACTTACGTTTGAGTGGCTCGTGGCTCAATAATAACAGCGACACGAGTCGATCTTTCAGGTTAAGCAGTGCGTGCTGTGGTTGGTCAGTGGATAGGTGAGTATCTATTAAATAGCGCATTCTCTCCATTCCTCGGAATACATGTTAAACCGCACTTCTGGCCGCCTTCTGGCTGCAATAGCATATCTTTGTCAGTCGTTACAAGTAGACAAAAACCCGAATGTCTGACTACTAGTCTTACCAAGGGGTATCGTATTACCCAGTAATTTGGTTGTGGAAGTTAAACTCGCAGTCGCTCCATATGGTTTAATATACTTTATTCTCAAAAAGACAAAAAGCCACACATGAGAACATATGATAACATAATGTAATAAACTTATTCTAGGTAACGGCCACCGATACAATACAATATCATCATCATTCTCCTGCCCTTATCCCAGCTTATTTGGGGGCAGTGCAGCATGTCTTCTTCTTCCATACTTCTCTATTACTCGGCAAGGTATTTTTCGTAGGATTTCTTTTCTAATGATTTTTTTTCTCCTAATATCAAATACTGGTACCTACTGCTGCATCCGGTTGGACTGTAAGCCATGCATTCTGGTACATTCACAATTGACTAACACTTCGTTCCAAACAATAACAAGCACATAATTACTTTCCTTACGCAAGTGAAATACCGAAAGTCCCAAACCGAAAATTAGCCATTTTAAAAATAGCATTCCTTATTAAGTAGTCGCGCCGCATCATCAACACTAAATGGGCGCAGAATGCTTCCCCAGGGAGCTATCGTAGGCCCATTCCTAAAACGCGCTTAATGAATCACTGCCAGTTCCATTTTCTTTTTTATAGCGTAAAGGACCCCAAATTAGGCATAATGCTTGTCGGCCGAAGCTCTTTGTGTCATTAAGTTTGGAGTTAATCATGTCGGTGTCAACTAAAGTTCACAATTAATTTTGCCTGATTTCATCCTCTGTGCTGATTTGGTTGGAGAGTAATTATGAGTTGTCAGCGTTTCATCATTTCTTGCTATTCTACCATTTGTAATCAGAAGTGTAATGAAACTTAATATAGACCTTTCAACTTTCAGCATGTTTCGATCGTTTCCTGAATCATACAATGAATTTCAACTATCGTCACATATGAATGTTCCATCTTATCAAAATAGATCCCTACACATAACAGACGATGATTCAATCTACAACAAACATTCTCTCCTAACCGATTGATCGTAAGCATCATATCGCCAAGTGTCAGTTATTGTGGCAAATGCCCGGCACTCGGCATCGTTCGCCGAAGGATCCACACGCTTCGCTCGTAACTCACCGGCAGCCGACAGGTGGCGCCTCTTACCGCCATTTTTATGACATTACACATAATTTGTCACGTGTATTCCTTTGTTGTTCGAAGCTGGTGATATATTTGTGAAATAGGGAAAGAATACAGGTACCCTGGCGCCTCGCGATAAAAGTTTTTTCTTTATTTTCAAGCACTAGACTGTAATGGGCCACTTATCATTTTTCTTGGAATATTACACACGTTCATAATTTATGAGTATCACATGATAAAGTTTTTTCACTTAATGTTTCTTTGCTGGTAAAAGATATGTCTTCTAAATACCTAGGTATAATTATTTCTTAGGCCTTTTACCGTTAAAAAAATATCTTCTTAATTTTATATTTACTTGTAGGTACTAGCGAAATACCCCTGCTTAATGATTTGGGAATTGCAGGTTTGGTGTAATGTTATTTTCAAACATCCTTAATTTTGAATTTTATTCTCCTGGCCACTTTTAACTTCTTACTTATTTTGTATTTTACTATTACAAGTATTCAATGACCAATCAACCGTAGTAAGCTGGTATATTCAAGCTAATAAGCTAATCTAAAGACACTTGAGATAATTAATAAAAAAAGAAATGATTAGGAAACCGCTACTCACGCCAATTACCCTCATAGCGTTACCCTCTCCGAAAATCTAAACAAAGCAAATAATCCCGCGCAGAATGAACCGACAGCGGAGACTCCAGTAATTATATCGTAAGGAGAGCTCTCGAAAAAAACTTGGCAAATTATTTGTGTAGCGTCAAAAGAAAGAATGACAGCAGATGATAGTAGCATCCCTCGGGTGAGGCCATTAATAACGTTCAAAAACATTGTTTGTTGAGGATCGCCGCGATTTATCGTGGAACCACCCTCGCTGCCACCCTTCGGTAAAAAAATGTTGCGAAGTGCGACGCGGACGTTTGATCGAGTTCCGTATGAAATGGAGACGAGTGAACATTCTGGTTTTATAAAGACGAAGATCGTTTTGGATAAAAAAGAGACAAAAACTAACAAAGATATTCAAGTTTTGTTGTCGGTTGTTATATTCTCAAACTATACGAATGATTTGGAAAATCTAGTCATACGGGTGTTATTTTACATTCAAGAATTTCATCTTCTCATCCAAGTAATGATAAACTTACAGAGATCTCTAAGTTTAAAGTGAAATCTACTCCTAGTGAAACAAAAGGTCTAGAAAATTAAACTTTCGCAAAGGGACCGCTTTAACAGAAACGTTTTAGGCCTCACAATAAAACCCATTAAGTACTGAAATCAGGCTCAGTCGTAAACCTAGATTTGGGACTATTTGAGACTATTCTCAACATCTGGGCCGCCTAATGGGAGTCCTATTTTCTGTATTTTGGAGTGATAGCTTCTTTGATGTTTATTGGACTGAATAGCAAGGGTGGTTGCTAATCATGTTTCGAGTTTAGACAAGACAAAGCATTACTAACATTTAATTATTTTAAAAAGCTGTTAGAATTTTGGTGTATTATAAAGAATTTTCTATTCTGTTACCAAAACACACTGAGTCTTTACAATGAAACTGCTAGGCTTCTTGGCAATTTCAAATGGAGAGTTATACCTGTCTCCCTTTGGCAAGACCGTGCTCGTCTCTTCGGTATAAGAGGATTAGCTCGACTATCTACAAACGGCCTATCTGCTTGCCTATTCTGTCATACGCAAACATTGGACGTTGGGCCTTACGCATGGATATATTCCCGTACTTCTTTCGGAGTCTAGCATGGAAGTATACTTCTATCTGTAAATATTTAGAATAAGTCTAAGCTATCTCATGGATTTTAATTCCGCTTTCACCTTGATTTAGAAAATTTCCTCTGACATCTTTTAATAGAATAGCTACATTCATATCTGTGCAAAGCTGCGGCTGGTTACTAATTACGGTTTCCATCGACAAGGATCTCTAAAATCGCGATGATCCATCGCAGAGAAGCTATCTTCTTTCACCTAACACGAGAGCTCGTGAAAATAATTTTGTAGCGTTTTTTCAGTTTTAATTTTCCAAAGTTTTCATGAACATTTTTTGTTATTAGAGAATAAATTAATTAGTGTAAGAATATATACTGGGAGCGATTAGTATTCTTGAGAGCTGGAGCGTTAAACATTATGAACTCTTTTATGGATTTATCTTGTTTTCAAGTTCGTTTTATGATCTTGAAAATAAAGTGAAATACTTTGAAACGACTCTTACTTACTATCGTATGTATATCTTGATCTTACCGACGACCTTTCAGGGTTCAAGGTTCCTTTCCAGGAAACTTTACGAGTATATCGAATTCACTAGTTCTGTTTTACAACTCTGCCAAGTGGATACTTGGCATTAAGTGCTTTATTGATTATTGTTACACCTGTTAACTATTCACGGCGCGTGTTTTATGAGGATGTTATATTATAAGTATCATGTTCTTCATATCGTTGTCTTTATTAATCCAAGAAAATAGTTTAACGTGCATAATATACACTTCACTTTGCTTTCAGATAATAAAAGATATGGCATACACTATCAACAACCCAATAATAAGACCGCTATATTTAACCGAACCCTTTTTATCGCCGAAAAAACCGAAACATGCTCCGATATTATTATTATAAATAATATTTTATCTAATAATAAACGTTGGAGCAACGCAAAGAAGATCTTAATAAAATCCGTGTAATAAACGTGGAGCGACAGATTTACGGCGAACCGGTCCGGTCTGAACCGGCGCGATCCGGTTCAATCCGGCTTAATCCGGCCGGATCCGGGCCGGCAGCGATCTGGAGCTTTACTCCTTTGGGAGGTTCCGTAATAGCCGTAATAGACGGCCCTTAAACGTCCAGTTACAACATGACAGGACGAGTTTCGGCTCGTAAATTATGTTGGGTAATTAGTTTTCGTGGGTATTTAATAAGATATAAATAGTAAAGCAGGTACAGTTTGTAGTTCGGTTCTGTGTCCTCGCTTTGTGTTATCGAGTTAGTCGAGTTTACCCTGGCTCTCCGAGCTGTGCCAGCGTTGGTTTTCTCTACTTTATCACAATTTTGACGGTATAATTTTGCAATAATACAATGTTTTAAATTAGTATTTGCATCAATTTAATAAGCATTTTAGCATAGCCCGTACAGCGTTAATTGAATGAGACAAAAATTTTATTGGTGAAAACAAATCTGTTAATTGACGTTTAAAAAAGAAACCCTGTGCACACTACTGATAAGCGTTCTTCTTCTCTCTTATGGGCTCAGCACACTAACGTCGCCGAGACTTGCCGCGCGGCAGCATGATAACTGAATGAGTACAAAAGGCTTTGGTCATTTGTTTGGTCGGTTCATTATTCATTCTCAGCCAAGCATTCCGTGCTTGATCTGTCTTGAACTTTGTCACATCAAACTCGTACGTTGACGCGTCATATTTTTGAATTCGCTATTTGCATAGTCTAATGTCCAGCTTCTAAGTATGGGTAAGATAGTAAGTCAACCAAACCGTTACTTACACCTGTAACAACGATCAAACAATATGTAATCAAGTAACTAAACTAGGGCTGCCCTGCTGCACTGCTCGCCAATTAGATTGTGCCGTAACAGACAGACGGACCGACGGAACGAGGCGCCCTAATGGAGGAACGTTACTGATATTATTATTAACCAGCATCCAGACTTGCAGCACTTGGGTACTGTAAGTGTAATAGGAATTAGTGGATTTTTTGACGACAAGATGCTGCAAAAAAAACAAAAAAAGAAAGTCCTTTTTTCCCAGTCAGATAAAATGTCTGATGTTAAGGAACCTACCAAATGAATAATTAATTTATAAAGCTAACCTTATAAATTAATTAGTGCCTAAGCACTAACCACCCGAATTAATTTATCTTGATAATTTTGTACAACAGTGTTTCATGAGTGAAAACACACTCTAGTAGGTCATACTATGACCTTACTGGTGAGGTTCTCCAGGGCGTGCGTGCATGACCAGAAGTATGATGAATCGCAGCAGGTGCCGTTCTGCAGTTTCTGCCCACTCATGGGAATAAGGCTGGACTTTATAAACAGTAAGCTACGTACAATAAGCCAGCGAATTTTGCATCATAATATACTCTGTGTTCCACTCAATTACATACCAACAACGTGGCGTTGTATAATATTACCCCGCGCTGCATTATTTCAGCGAACAATAACTTTAATAAACAGGCCTAACCCTTACAAATGCAACTATTTAACCCTTTCAACAAAAAACCCTTAAACAAGGTAACCCGGATATTGCAGGGACATATTCCAGGGTCTCGTTGCTTGTAATGAAGGGCGGTGACTAACTGGCACTAAAAGTACCGTACACGTCACATAGGGCGTGAAGGTACCAGGCCGTAGTGTCGTTATGTGTAGTTTGTGTGCTATGTTGTACGTGGTGAGGGGTTAGTAGTAGTACATTGTGTAACGGGAAGGTAAAGTACCTGGGTGAAATATGAAACAGTTTTATTGAGGGAGAATTTCAAATTTGAGTTGGAGTTACTGGTACAGTACCTACCATAGGGGCCATAAAGCTAAGCGCACATTCATCTTCAGTGTGCGATGTTTCACATAAAATGTACATAAATGATGTATGAGAATTTTTGCGATGCCGCAACGCATCCAGCCCTGCGTCAGCTTTAAGTGATCGTAAATTAAATATTGGCAATTATTGCAAATGTCCACATTAGCTGAGCTGAAGAAGTATGAGTAGAAACAACATTCAAGTATCCACATAATACATGACATTATGAAGTCGATGCACTGACAAATAATATAATTCTATAGAACATTAGGCAAGTACTGACTTACCTCACGTAGGTGCAGCCGCAGTGTTCCCGTAATTACAGACAGGTGCAAATTAATGAACTCAGAACGCTTAACTAGGCCACCAGTAGATAGACGCTGAATGTGTCAGTTTTAGTACACTGGCGTGCTTTGACGAAATAGTTTGTGTGACGTTTTGTTCGTTTTCTTTTAAATATAATTCTGTTAAAGAGCATTATTACTTCTAGATTTACGAGTGACAAGATGGACAAACATTATTTAAAACTAGGATACTATGGGAAGTCTCATCGCTCAAGGCGATATCTTACAGACAACCTTAGACCTAGTTAGAAGAGAAAAATAAACTAACAGCTATCTGTCCTGGGACTTAAAAGATCGGCCTTTTGAATTTTATTGCTGTTCCCAAAAAACTTCAGTAGTGCTTAAGACTTAGTAGGTACTTAGTTAGCTCACTTAAGTTTAGGATCTAAATAAAGACAGAATAGGACTATTACTTATGGGGCCATTTATAAACCTTTCTTTTTGAAAACATACTCATCACAGATGAATAGATCACCTACTCTATTGAGATCTAACTCGAATGAGTAATGACCCAGAACATAGCTTAATAGATATGGAAGTCAATGACTAGAAATATTAAGTTCACCTAAAAGCTTTATTGCTCGATATAATCACGAAAACGAGCATTATTCATCAAGGGTCTTCTATAATACAAGTCCGTTACCTGAAATATTAATGAACTTTTTGTGAAATCCGAAAAAAATAATGATTACTTTTGGTGTCTGTCTGTATGGCCGCGTTATTCTTCTAAACTCCAAATCGAATTTCACCATAATTTAGAGAATTAATTCAGATTTTAGTTTTAGTTTATGTGTGTAAAATGTTTGTGTATGCTGCATCAATATTAAACTTGCAATTAATAAAGAGCTCTCAATCTCTTAACAAGTCGTACAAACCGCGCGAAGCAGGAGCTCGACACCAGTCATTTGTAGCTACGATATTGACTATCCCCACATGCAAAACATCATCTAAAGCGATATTTCACACTACATTCGTTTTCTGATTTCGTAATACATTAACTATAATAAATAGCCCATCGGTCTGTTAACTGCCGATCGGAAGGTCGCGTGTTCGCCCCGACCTATTGTGTGAACCCCCCTTATAAGTAATACGTCACATTTCCTTCGTCTGAGGGGCTGACGGGATTATTAGTAATGCGTTTTGCACATTGCTCTGTTAGTCATAGAAAAAATATTTAATAGGGTAAGTGTTATAGGAGTCCAATAAGGGTGTAGCTAGTTTCGATTTTTAGGCGTTTATAATAGTGTAGTTTGCCGTCATTATTGCAGATTAATACTTGTTACTTTACTGATAGTGTAAATGATCGAGAAAAAGAGTGTACACACTTGTGCACTTATAACATGTCCCGCAGCAATGGGCAGTCGCTGTTGAGATTGGCCGCCATCACCGAAAATGGTGAAATTAAATTCGTCAGCATTTTTGCTAGCACTTAAAATGACAGCTGTTTACACCATTAAACCAACTTAATTATTATATTTCAATATTCTAATAGACTCATAATGTAGGGGATTGGAAGATAAATATAATATAAATTAATTTGAATAATGAAGAAATATGTTCCAAATGTAATTTCACTTTCGCGTAGTATCGACAGATGGTGTGGACTCGAGAGGATTGTTTCCCTCACTTTATGGAGAAGAACAAACTTTTTCCATACAATATTTCTTTTTTAATTTCAGCGCCTGTTTTCAGATGGGGAGGATTTCTTTTCTATATCAGGGAAGTAAAATTATGTATACAGTTTTAAATCGCTTTTAAAATTTATGTAAAAGGCTGTTTTTAATTTTAAATTTTATTCTTTTCTTTATCTTTGTCAGGTGTAGCACGAGTAATCGATTACACATTTTCTACTGCCAGTTACGAGTAGATGAAGATCTTAACAATTCTATTTGAGCTAGCACCGTAAACATGCAAACAGCTGGAAAAGTTAACTTCTACAATATCCTGAAAATTATTTTATGTGTTGTTAAGATAAGAAGAAGTGTTTCAACCTCTCTTAATACAGTCTCAAAGCATCTATTTACTCTCAAACGAAGCTTCAAGTATCAAGGTCGAAATTAAAACTCTACTACCAATTAAGTTACGCAGCACATAGCACTCGCGCCAGTAACTCGACTCTCCTGCTGAACTCTCCTCATGAATATTTACGAGCCATTACTGTTACTTCTCAGTGTCAAGTTGACAATTTTTGTAAATAAACAGAGGCTCTTGTTACTAAAGTTTTTAAGTTAATTCAACAAAAAATATCGAAAAGTTACGCGTATTTTAACTGCGGAATATTCTTAAATTAGGTCGGTTTAACCCGAAGGCGATGGATTATTAACTCTTAACTTAGTTTGAACTTTGTGCTTTCAGTGGTATTGTTAAGCTAACTTTGAAATTGAGGAATAAAAAATGTTAAAAATTATGGTGTGGATCGTCCTCGTTGGATAAAAAATATGGCATGTTTTCCTAACCTAAATTGTGAGCCACTTTTTTACAAAGCGTTGGGTCTAATTTCCGCAAAAAAATGTACGAATGAGTGAGCTCTTCATGATTCACCATCCAAAACATAAATTAGAAAAGCTCCCCAAACTAGTCATGCTTTGCATTAAAGTAAGTCCACTGTCTTTCATCTATTCCAACAATCTTAGAATTTCATTGAAATGTGCCCAAAGACCAAACTCAAAACCGCAAACAAATTGACCACTACGTCGACTCAACAACAAATGTATACACAGTCTTAAGAACTTAACATTGTTTCAAAGTCTTTGGTTTGTGGACTCTGTACTAGCAATGCTATCAATTTACAAGTACCCAGACAGACGCTGCACAAATAGATAGAAAAACATCCTGAAGACGACCCTGTCGCATTTCAATGGAAAATTTAAATCTACTACTAATATTACCTTTACTCCACAAAACTTAAAGTTCAGTTCACAGTGGCAGATTGCAGTAATAATGTTGCCAAACGTACACTTGCGGTCAAACAAAACGGGTACCAACCAAATAAAAATAAATGTCGCTTCGTTAAAGCAAATTTACATTTTTCTCTGTAGCTTTTATTTCATTAATTTTCGTGTTGTGCTACTCTTTTACGGCTCGTCGCGTTTCAGGTGAATTACAAGAGATATTTCATTAGAAACAAATTATTATTTTTATGTAACATTTTTAAATAAAGTAATCAGATTGAAGGATTGTTAGTAATACAAACTTTACATTGCATTATTGAAATGTAAAGCTTGTATTTTATATTAAAAAAAGGTTTGTGTTTACATGTTTATTCTGTAAAAGAGTTATTCAGCATCTCAATAATATTTTTATAAATTAAATGGTATTTGAAATAACTATTTAGACGAAATTCTACTAAAGACAACAGAGTTAATTATACCAAGTAACAGCTCTCTAACGATAGTCAACCAGAATAATACACAGTAATTATCCTTAACACATCAACTAAGTGCTATAGTTGCTCAATCAACTGCACCTACACACGTAATCTGTACACTGGCATGCACAATCAGGTGGATACTCCAGCTAATTCCACATATTAGTTCTGTCGATTATTGTCTCGCAATTACGTGTTAACGAGCTGTCACAAGTCTGTCGGCCGACAATCGGCCGTTTACCGGTGTACACAGGATTATGTCCGCCAGTGTAATCGATCGGCACGTATTACGAGTATTAACATAGTATTAATTGTGAACTGAAAGCTATTAACTGACATTTGGCGCCTTTGACGACACCGCGTTGGTCATGTGGCCGGCAAATTGGATTAGTGTTGTGTTCAAAGTTGATAAAATATAGGATAATTACTTTGTTCGGTAAATTCAGTTATAATTCCATCTGCTTGCTATTGTGAAAATAGGAAGTTTTTGACCCGGTCATTCTTGAATAGACTTTTGAATTCGGTTTTCAAAACATTGAATTTTACGAATACCATTAAATTTTACAGTGTGATACTTGGAATATTATACTTTTGATGAAAATTTATAAAGACGGCCACACTAAAGCGCTTAATTATGCGAATCGATGTAGTGAAAAAAAAGACATTTTAGCGCTACGAGATCAAAGCAAAAATTAAATAACAAACTAAAACGAGATAGAAATATTAATTGACATTACAAACTATTCGTCACCCTACATCAAAGGCACAAGGGGTCATAAAGACCCCCAACTACAACTAATCCTCCGATCCGTCGCGGAACTAACTTCATTAACAGACAAAAGAGAGGAAATCGTTATCGGAACGCAAGTTATGTTCGTCATGATGTGTGTCGAAACGCTGATTACGTTAATGGGGTGAGCAGGAATGGTGACACATTGCTGTTACTGTCGAAGTTAGTAAAATTTTAATGGCTATGTTAGTAATAAATGACAATGTAACTATACTCCTAGATGATGCGATACAACGAGACGATGTAAATATTTCGAAAGAGGTGTCAAAAATGTTTCTAGCTTAGCTGCTTTCATCAGTTTTTGCCATTATTTGATAGACTTATAGACCACTTATTATGCACTACGTTGACTGTCCCGTTGATCTCGTGGTTTCAAGCGCACGCTGAACGCGGAGTTCTAGGTTTGAGGAAAAAGTGCTATTAGGTTTTTCCATTAGAAATTTCTCAGTAGTAACCCGGAGTTTGTAAGTTGGCGGTATGATACCCCCGTGCCTCGGAAAGCACTTTAAGCCGTCGACCCTGCGCCTGCGCCTCTGTCCGGTCGTGTCGGATTGCCGTCCCACTCTACTTCACTTGAGCACTATAATATCTCCCGCGCCGATGGCTAATCTCCGATAAGATTGGCCGCCGTGACCGAAAACGGTCAGGCTATGTTCCCAGAGATTGATCCAAGCGCGATTAAACTGTATGGAAATGACCATGAACTCGAGGCGCGAGTGATATTAGTCTATTATCATCATCATCACCATTCTCCTACCCTTATCCCAACTTGTTTGCGATCGGCTCAGAAGATCTTCTTCTTACATCTTTATTACTTGCCATTTTAGAAGTCATCCACTTTCTAGTAAAAATATCATCTTTCCCGTAAAAACAAATTAATAATTTGTAATTTGTGTACCTAAGTAAATTCAGCATTCATTCCGTAGTACTTACCCTAGGCAAATAGTTACATCTACTTATAGAGTAAAAGTAAATAGGTACATCTACTAGTACACTAATAAACATTTCGCTAAAAAACGTGATTTCCCTGAGGATTGTGAGTCAGGCGGCACTCGTTCGTGTAATACTCTGCAGGAACAGTCGGAGTCTACTAATGACTGCACGTTCACTTCCTTTATTTAAAACGGATCTTGGCAATGAGCCAGAAACGTGGTGTTCAGGACTTTATTTAAACATCATATGATGTTTTCTTGAACTTAGGATGGAAATGATTAGCTCTGAAGTTTTGTAAAGTTTGATATGCCATTATTTCAATTTATTTTTCTATCGAAAAAGAAATTTTGATGATGGCTCAAAAAAGGGTCTCAAATATTTGACGATGCTAATTTGACAAGGAATTAATTGAGCTGCTCATACAATTGTTTCGAAGACAAAGGTACAATTGTATCGAAGCCAATCCCTAATACACCGGAATTAAAGGCATGAAGATGATGTTGATATTATTAACAATGTGACTTCGGTAACGTTCTGTTAAAAGCTCGCTACCTTGTATTGCTTAAAGGTAGACGCATTCACAATCATCCGAATATCAAAACACCATCACCTTCCCACGAAGATCAGAAACATAACAATTACACACTAAAAGATCCTAAAGCCGCGTCTAATCAAAGAGGAGACAACAAACGAGAGAGAGAGTCATTATTATAATAGGATTAGAGGCATATCTGCGTAGTTTATCTTAGCCAAATAATATCGGCGCTGCAGGGATCCGATTACGGGCCGGATCGGCATCGCTTATGGGTGCAGAGCTGGGAGAGGGCGATGCGGTATCCCAGGAAATGTTGCCGGGTAGTCGACGTTGTAATATGGATCAAATATTGATATCGGATAATGTGCCCGTAGATTTTCTAGTGATTCCAAGAATGGGTTTATTAAAGAGGTAAATGATGCTGAGATAAGCGTTTTGTGTTTCTACACTAGTATTATAGTATATAGAGTTAAGTACGGATGTAGGTAGTATCACTTCACAAAAATGGGAAGCTGAATTATCCTCAAGTGCCACAGGCATTTTAAAACTTTATATACTCTATAATATTCGACCATAATAATGTCTCCAATAAATTTCAACAGGATTGATATAAACTTTTCTGTAGCTCATGCCAGAGCCATTCTTTTTCGTCTTTCCCGTTATCGTTATCACTGATCTAGACAAAGTGAACTCACTCAGCTCAGCGCTTACAAATTCTTACTACATCTGCCTTGTTCCAATTACGTATACCGCAGTTCATTTGACCTGTACCTCTTCCGTCGAATATTCCTTAAAAAAATACAGCACCAGAACCTAAAAACAGTCATCCCAAATAAACAAAACCTGTGTATCGGAACACGCTGTATATATTCCTCGCTCCGTGTACAGGATGTTGTTTATCTCAGCATGGCGCGCGCCCAGCAGCACCGCTGTTACAACTATATCATACGATTTAACAACGATGGTGGTAAACTTGCTTGCAAATCGAATTTGAATAAGTAAGATGTAAAGGATTAGTTATATAGCTATTGAAACGTCTATACCTCGGCACAGAATAAGTCGACCTAAGAACTTAAGGTTAAGGTTCAGATTACTTTAAAATTATTTTAAGTTACAGTGGTTCTTGACTGCTAATAACGAAATTATTTCGATCACTCTGTATGGGTACCTACTAAGATTATGACTGAAAAAGTGTTTTTTTTACAAGGGATTGGGGCGTCCTTTTCAGCAAATAAGCCTGTTCTAGACTCCGATCTGATTATATCGAAGATACATTTGTTAGACGGTTTTTATTGCCTAGTGACCATTTCAGACAGCTACGGCATATTTTAACAGTAAGATTTTATACGCTTCGCATCCGGTTTAACATGGTCCGGAAAACTATAAAAGAAATCGTAAAGAAGCACTTACCTCTTTACAATGTAGGGGTGTGACATTGCGGACAATATTATGAATACATAAATAAACGATTCCGTTTTCTTCCAAATCATGGTCTTCGTAAGCTTACCCGGGATTGCAGTGGCAAGATTGTGATTTGTAATGTAGCCCGGAGAATTGAAGCAGAAGTTATTCAGTCAACAATCTCTAATCTATAACAAAATCTCTTCTATCAAACCAAGAAAACATTACCTCCACCAACTAGAAGTCATCATTATCCATTCAAACACCATTACCCCGTTCGCGTGTAGGTGTTCCCCCAATGCGGTGGCATTATACAGACTAGAGCCGATTGGTCGCATTGTTGGCCCTGATTGATGGATCACCGCACCGTATTTGTTCATTACCGCCACAATTGATCGATGGCTCGCTTTAAAGAATATACATCATTTTTGTCACAAGATATTACCCTCGAAAAGGGTGTGAAAGCACCTTTAATGTGTCATTTCACTTTGTGACAAATAGGGACAATGCCAACGTTAGATAATGTTGACGACAAAATGGGTCTATTGTGACGGTTTCTCGCGTGATAAATCACGTTTCTTTCACGAATGCAAAGAAGGGTTTTTTCTGGTAGGTACTTTGTGTGTCAATAAACTAGGTAGGTACTTACACGCTAAGTTGTTCTCAAGTTGCCTACTTGATAATTGAGTAACTTAAGGGAGTTGAGAGTTCTACGAATGTTTCTTACATACATAATTCGTAATTTTCTTTATCGCCGTGTTATGAGTGTCGTCATGCTTTTATTATTTGTCTATTTAACTGTTACTGGCTTTTTTTCAGCTGTTTTTACCGACAACGGGGAATTTTTAACCTGCAATACACAAACTCAATTTAAATGCATGTTTCAATTAAAATTACCCAATTAATTATCTAAACGTGAGCAACACTAAACAATACGTATCGGTAATCGCAGAGCGATCTATTTGATGTATCGCCGATCGGCAAACACGGCCCGCGTTTTAATAATACGCCAAACAGAAGTGCGCGTATTAATGATACGCCAAATAGCCGATTTGTTCATAAGCGTTTGCTTTTATGATAATTGTTGACTACAAATGGACTGATGTATTGTTGTTATAAATTATATTGATGAGGACGAGTTATTGGTTTTATTAGATTTCATTAAAGCATAGCTAAATTAATTAATTAATTCCCACATTAGCCCTGGATCGAAACAACTAGAAGTCATGGGGAGAGGCCTTTGCCCAGCAGTTGGATGACGCAGGCTAACAGTATCAGTATCATTAAAGCATAACACTTATGACTAAATTACTTCACAAGTAAAGAAAATGGACGATGCCAGGATGTTTTGGTGATTCCAGTTTTAAACAGGGACTAAAAAGTTACTGATTACAAAAAAGTATGTGGTTGCAGAAATCACCTCCACTATCAATAATATTTGAAGAAGGTATCGCCCACCGCAAATATTTTTACAGCAACCAAATTAAAATATCGAAAAGTATTATCATTTCACAAACAAAAATTATAAATTCAGATATATTGTAAATAAAAGCAGCGTCCGTGACTGTCGCGGTAATTAATGAAAACAATCGGAACTGGCGACAATTAGTTATGTCGCACGGTCGTACAGTCGCGCGACTGTGCGACACCGCGACTTGACGCGCGACTAATGATCTCGAGACTGTTTCAGACTAAGTTCTGTTCATCTTGTTGAAGTAAGTGTAGAGAGCTTTATAAAGGTTATTGAGCTCGGAAAAGGTACTCTAGTTAACTGGAAGGATTTTGTTTATTTCAGAAAAGGTTATGTGTGAAAGCGCTATACTATTTATTTAGGGCACTTTCGTCGATTAATTCAGGGCTTCTAAAGTTCTTTCTAACTAACAGAATTTTCAATCATTATTTCAAATTAATTTAATTTTACCTTTGTAACTCGAAACAGACAGAATGAAAAGGTCAAACCTTTAAAGGCAGCCTTCGCATCCTAAAAACAACATGAAAAAATAAACTCAACTCGCAAACTACTGAATTTTTCATGAGTCTGTCGAACGTCCGTCTACCTGGGTACCTGGCAGCCGGGACGTTTCTTTGAGCGATTTAATTTAACTCCCGATCCACAATTACAGGGAGACTGTCCCTTTCGGAGTTCGGTGTCAAAGCAACGAAAACTCGAATTACACTCACCAATTTCCGTTTGAAAGGGTTGCGAGCAAAATGATCATTTAGAACACATTGAGGTTTTTGTATCGAGGCTTTTAAAATATCAAGGTGAAAAGCAGCAATGGATAGGCTGCCTCGAGATGTGGTCGGCAGTTGTCGAAGTAAGGTGAGTAAGGACGTCGAGTTGAATTTATCAGGGCTGTCGTTTGGCAAAGCTAATGTATTCCCAAAGTTTGACAAAGCCGACTCACGGTAGTACCGGGTAGTACCCGGGTAGAACCGGGTAGTCTCCGAGGAAAAAGCGAGGGTGTAATGGAAACAAGTTTGGAATTCGTCAATGGATTACTTCGGTGTTTCGCAAGATAGAGTTTACATTGAGACAGTTTCGCTATTTTGTTCACTAACTGTTTGTACTGATTAACACTAATGGAAGTTGATTTTAGAATAACTTGAACGTTGTTCGTTTGAAATTTCATTGAAGTAATTTCTGATGGATTTATTTATTCAAAATATCAAATAGGAATACTACTTTAAAACGATATTCCAACGGATGTCTTGGCGAATGAAGTTATACAGAATGAAGTGTCTTGAGCACTAATTACCTTGATAATGCCCAAGTCCAGCTATTTAAGGCATGTAGAACTAAACAGATTGTCAATTTTTTTCTGACCGAAAAGCTGAGGAGAGACTAAAGGTAGTGGGCTGTAATAGGCTGATTACACGAAAAATTTGTGAGGTCCATGTTTTCATTTCCCACCTTAAAATCGCACCCAAATTGCAGTACACTCGAACAATACCGATACAAACCAACATTGCCAATAAATTGCACAATTAAACGCTCTGACGTCGCTGATCAATTTGCCGCGTCATTGGCCGCTTTGTTCGCCACTCCATATCATGACGTCACTTGTTTGCCGCTTATCTTTAAACTGCGAATGGTGGCAGAGTTTTTGTATGGGATGTATCGTATCGGCAAGCAAAGTGTGGGACGCCCCCCAACTCGATGGCAGTATGCAGCATGTGAGGCGTAGTGTGGGACCACTCCCAGCTAGATGTATAGAAGATCTTGGCTGGATCAAACTGGATGCTAAACGCGGAGGACAGGGTGTTGTGTCACAGCTTGGGAGAAGTCCACGAAGGTTGGGTATGGTGCCACCCAAGCAATAACTGGGTTGGGGAGGTCAGAAATGCAGTCGCTCCCTGTAAAATATTTGTGTTCCGCTGCATCCGTTAGACTCGAAACCCCGACACAGTTGGGAAGCGAATGATGATGATGACGATGGAAAGTCCAGATCAGCTCGTTGCTAAGAGGGTGGTTATCTTACTAAGCTAACAATTGTAACATCTATCTCATGTCTGACCCAAAGGTAGGTTAGGGTCTCTTCTCCATGCTCGGGCCTAAGAAGGATTTCCTAATTATTTACCTGAATCGGTAAATAGATTACCGTGTGCGTGACATGAATACTCATATACACACTCATACATAATCCCACACACAAACACACACACACACGAACTCATCAATTTGCTTTTAATTACACCGTGTTGAACATCAATGTTTAGTAATGTTTTGTACACATTTGTATGGGATTGTACGGGATTGTACGAGCAATGATTTAAGTGTTTGCGTTAGAAATTAAGTTACATTTGCTAATGTGTTATATTGCAAACACATTTGTGAATTAAATGGATTATAGTTGGTTTAGTTGCAAATGCGCGTACTTAAGCTGAGATTTTGTGGTTATTTGGCTTTTAGATTTTACGTCGAGTTAGATAAATCTGTTAGTGATTTTGTGTGTCAGTGAATTTTCGTTTCAGAAAAAAAAAATACGGGTAATTCTGTAGGTACTGTGCTCAAAAGGCATACAGACCATATAGGCCGGCTGACAATATATAATATATACTAAACCACTGAAGTTAAAATAGAAGCCTAATTCATCACCAATATTGGCATTCTTCTTCCATCCACTGCAAAAATAGACCACCTTTCTTTTGTGCTATGTTTTCAAAGTATCTTCCCCGCGATCTTCTGCACGTCGTCTACCCATGTAGCTGTTGGTTTTTCAACAAATAAACTTAATTATCTTCGACAAACAAGATTTCTCGTTAATAAACTAACCACGACTCTGCTCATTAAAATCTCAGGCATGTAATTTAAATGAAATCTCTTAGAAAAAGCAGAAGTAAAGCAATTCAAAGTATTTGTTAGCCTGAAGTTCAGAACTTCAGTTGCAGCACTTAGAACAAGTTCGATTAATTACCGACTGCGGCTGAAATCGACGCCTTGCTGAGAGGCGCTGGAAATATCCCGCTCTGTAGTTTTGTAAAGAGTACCGACTGGCTGCGTACTGAAGCTGTTTACAAGGAGAACACATTTTGGTCTTAGATTTAAATTTTTCATTCCTGCTGTTATTCTTAGGAGGGACGCAGAAGTTTATAGTGTAGCCAATTGTGTCACTAAAGCCGAGTAAAACCTGTCAGATTTTTATTTTTATAGTAGTGCTGCACCGCTGATTGGAGTTATTGAAAATGAAATTGTGTAAACAATACGTGGTTGTTTACATTATGCGCCCGTATCCATAGTCCCTATCCCTAGGTACATTATGTATGTGTGGTAAAATTGCAGTTTTTCATGTGTACACGAAAGAAATCAGCATCGATCGTTGACACACTTTCTACGTTTCGTTACTTTGCTTTTTTGCTTTTAAGGTATAAAAAGGATTTTTAAATGAAACCTGAGTTATTCGTTGCTAACGTTAACTTAGCTACCCAAACAAAATTCTGTTGGTCTCACCGATTTTTTCAGCCTACATGCCAGATATCTGTTTATCATTTCTAAAGAAAGGTGTATGTTAACGAAATGTAATATCCGCTCATATTCATGAACGGATCCAATAAAATAACGTCTGACAAGCTATTCTATATCCATCGTCATAATATTCAACCGAGACATGACGTCTTATTATGTGTAGACTACATGATATTTCTAAATGTCAGGGATACATTTATTTAATAGCGTTTCCATTTTGGGCGCTCAGTAGGAATGAAGGATGTTTTTTAGTAATTTCGTATGGCGTATGACACTAGACAGACCGACTTAATGTTAGTAAGTAGTAACAGTTATTGGATTACGAATTTTTCGTGTCCCGTCTATCGCTCGTAAATATTTGAATGTCTTTGATTGATCTGATCTCTTGACACGCGTCATGTGACTTAAGAATACAAATGAAAAAAAAATTGTTTGGGGCATCCACGACTCACTGTCACGTGACTTTCAGTCGATGGAAACAACAGTGAACGGGGCCGAACGGTTTTGTACTAGTTGTATATTTAGTTACTGTTGAGTAACGATTATTTCATGTTCAATTCATCATCATCATTTCAGCCAAAGTTGTCCCGATTACTGGTTATTAAATATTTTAGTTCAAAACAATATTCTAAACATTCATAAATTAAAATAGCCTAAAGTAACTAACTTAACAATAAAATAAAAAATGGCGTCAAGAAACTCCTTAACGCCCTCAACTGGTAATGTCCCCAAGAGACTGGCGGCGCGTTCTTTAAATTGGTTTTAAAAAACACTTTCACACGTCACATTATATTGTTATGTTTTAAAACTAGATGAGGTCGGAGCTTCGTACCTGACTACTCTGAGAAGAAACCGCCACTATTAAATCATTCGTCAAGGATTTTGATACTTTACTCAGACACTATAATCTTATCAAGTCAAACAAAAAAGCAACTATTTCTTCTATCAAGCAACTATTATTATTATCAAGCTGCTATTACACAAAATATCGAGGTCATACTTTTCTCCTTGTGGTGTATGGCCGGTACGTAACGTGAGTACTTGGTCGTTTGTCAAACAATCATTATGTGGAGCAATAGATTCATTGCTTGTGCTTATTGTAGTGTGCGACTTGAAGAATGAACGACATCATTTGTAGCTTATATTGTTAGTATTAATATTGATAATCTTGATACTTTATTGACGTCCATACATCTGTTAGGACATGTGATTAATCATAATATTGATGTGGTGATCAGAATCAATGTAATAAAATCAGATAGGTTTTATATGAACTACTTAATCATTACAAATTTTTGTCTAAAAGCCTTTTCATCTTGAAATCTTAAAATAGAACAAATGTTGTCTGATCGACAATATTCTCTAATACACGTTCATATCCTATCAAGGTATTTATTTGTCTTGCCCCTACGGCTATCCGCTGAGATTGGGCTCATTATTATTTACGTAGAGTACGTACAATACACAATGTATTTTTTTAGTTTATAAAATTACGAAATGTATCAGTATTGTATCGTAAAAAAGGAATTAATTAGCAAGATTCAGTAGTACTTAATATTGCCAACTTTTTGCATTCCCAACGCATCAGTGCTCAGTAATTCTACTGAGAGTTTTTATTGCTGACCATAACACAGCTTTATAGCAGACATAACGTTTTTACTATTTTATACTGATGTAGTTTTCTTTATAATGGCACAAATGTCAGATGCTCTCCCACATATTTATAAGTTTTTATACTTTACCATAAAAATTAACTATTTACACTTGCTAACTAAGCAGCAGATTTTAGTGGACACGTCGGAGGGGTCGCCTTAGGAGTTGACCTGACCTTATTGATGATGATCTTTAGAAGGGTCAGCTAGGTGTGAAGTACTCACAGCCCGCGTACCTGTATGACCAGATGTATGAACGTGGATGTGGCGACAGCAGGATCGTAGCAGGTGGCGTTCTGTAGCGTCTGCCTACCTTCTGTATACATATGTAGTTATGTATTAAAGATTTCAATAAAATCATTCAGTTATGATTTGATAGATTAATTTTATTTAAGATTCAACAGTTTTCCAATGTGTGACGTCTAGGTAAGCATCTGAAGCTAACCGAAATCAATTTATTGTTTTTTTTTTGTAATAATACCTTTATGCCTCCATCACAACAATCGTGTTAAAGTAAACTTGTGTATTCTGCAAAAAGTGACAGTATATTATAGTCCTTCAGGGCTCTCTAAAATAGTGTTGATGGGTAGATTTACTGACACCAAGGACTGATAAAAGGGGTATCTTGTAGTTGTATACTTTACGAGCCCAGAGCCTTTTGAAGATAATAATGTTACATAAAAAACGTTACGTATTTTGGTATAGTTTATATTCTTACCAGTGAGAAAAGAATATTTTTAACCATTTGTCTTTGAATACGAAAGGAATCGAGAAAAAAGGACCGGACACCAAGGTTGTTCCGGTATTTCTACTGAAATAGTCGTGCTGGGACAATCTGTAGACACATAACTTATATAATATCCATTTAATCATTTTTATAATTTGTTTTCCTACATCAATTAATCGTTCTTGAATTTAGTTTAGTTTATTCATGCCCGAATTACCCTTTTTGTGTAGAGATACTTTTGTATTTTTAACCATCTTTAAATATTACCTAGCAACTTCAGCAATTAATGAATATTCTATTTTAACTGTGACTATTTTAAGCACTCTATGGCGATAAAGAATGATTTGATTCTGAATATTATTATCTACTTCAGAGTAAATCGGGCCCTCGGTCATAACAAGGTCACTTATAAATGGGTCTTAAACTTTAGATGGTCGGACTCACCTTTAGGGTTGCTGAAATGGTTATGTTGCGAATAAAGTTTATTTCGACCAATAAAAGTGTTTGTTTGTCCCAGTTAGAGACACCGAATCAAAGCTGTAGTTAAAAGAGTTAAGGTACATAGTAAAACTTTTTTAGTTTCATCAGATTTCTCCAACGTATCCATTGTAATGTTACAGCTTAATGTAAGTTGAAACGGAACCTCATACTAAACCACTTTTAATATGTTTAATGGAAAGCAAAATTGCCATTTTGTATTAGTGGGTTTATCTAAGATGTGCTAAAACTTATAATGTACAAATACTATACAATTTGAATGCCAACGCTGGATTAAGAACAGCCTGAATAGAAGTCTGCTGCCTAGAACGCATTCCTGTGATTTAATAATATGAGAACAGCAACACCTAGTTTATGATGACAAAAGCGTACCTGGCAGTGCCACATAATAATTACAATTTATTTTTTAAAGACAAGTGATTGCACAAAGATTAACTGTGTTTCAACTATTAAATTATAATGTCAACCCATTAATTAACGACTTTTTTCTTGTTACAGATTGCCTCCACCTCCAACTGTACCGAGACCCAAAAGACCGCTACAAGAAAGGTCAAACGAAGGCCTCTCTCTCCCTGCAACACTTCTTGGGCTTCGAGTCAGGCTTCACTTTGGACAAGGAGTCCAACACCATTGCTATCATCTGCCAAGACGTGACCGTGGTCCTTGCTTTTGAGACAAGGGAGAGGCTTATTGCCTGGCAAGTCAAAGTGGGAGGGCAGCTTGGCTCCTCGAAGGAGTTTCTGGTGATGATTGGAGGAGGTGGGTCGAGGAAACTGCCGGCTGGTCCAGCGAGGATGCACCTGCAAGGAAGGAGGTTTGCGCTAACTAGTGGAGTACCACCACGTTTGCTGGGACTGTGGGAGTTAGCGCATTTGAGGTGGGTTCAAGACAATTTTTAACGGAATCTTGACACTATGATAGAGGAAATTTAAAAATGTCGCCAAGGACGTTGAGCATGGTGTTGGATTTTCAATTTTCGGTGCTAAGTGTAGCTATAGTAGAATAAGTCAATAGTGCAATCAATGTCTCTTATGGCATTTCAAAATTCCACATTCGAGTATAAACCATCAAAGTATGCTCTGAATTTTTATTATTCGACTTTATGATAGTTTCCCGCTATAGACGAAGTCCATTAAAAAGTCAATCAACCAACTAAATGAATATTCTCATTAAGTATATAAAACTTAAAGTTATATTCAGGACCTTGTTAAGCCTTCTGAAATGTTCTGACCTAGATATGAAAGCTTATGACACGTGAAATGAATTTCTCCAAGTTTCATGAATTCATGGATGATAGTTTTAGTGCGATTCTCAAACTCAATAATATGAGAGGAATACGAAAACAATAGAGCCATATGAAGTCCCATAAATTGACAGTTAACCCGAATAAAATAAAGTAATAAAATGAACGATAAAACAACATCAGAAGATATAATCGTGACAGTAAAGGAGGTTTATGTTACGGCCGTCCCAATGTCCCAGCAGAGCAAGAAATGCGAGGCGATGCAATGCGAAACTCTTCATAAAAAGTTTATGAGAATAGCAAAAATTTGTAGTTTGCGTTAAAAATGCAGGCCACTGGTACAGACAGCTAAAGCATTAGCTATTATGGAAAGAATAATTGCTACAATTTGTCACTATGCTGCTGTCAATTTTCACTTTTATTTGGTCTGTAATACTCATAATCGGGTCCTCATTTAAAAATAACGTCTTTTGCCTTCCTGTTTACTAATCTCTATTTGACTGTACCACCAGCCACCAAAGTACCAGCCCTTTTACATTTTAGTACAGCATCGCTTTCGATTGCATCATCCCAATCCTCACTCTCCTATGACGATAGTTTACGCATAAAAGCGCGTGACGACTTTATGCGCTCGGGCGGCGCTGACGCCAACAAACGCTAATGGCCGCCGCTTCCGGCCGCCATCTTGTGGAGCCATGCGCGAACTAGGGCTACCATGAGCCGGAAATACGCTCGTTGAGAAACATTTTTGGAAGGAAATGATGTATCAAGTAGAGAGGGATGCTATTTTTAAGTTAAATCCCGAAAAATGGGGGAAATATTTAGGAAACAGAATTTTATCTAAACTTTCCGCAGACTTGTTCCTCTTTATTTTTACTATACTTTCTGGCTTTATTGCTGACACGTGTAGGTTTAAATAAAGAAGATCAAATACCAGACAGTAACCCATATCAAATACAACCGCTATCACGATAGAAAGCTCCCACTCACAGACGAAACACATTACACAATAGTTCGACCACAAACTTTTTCCAAAGTAATAGTCACAAGGAAAAATAATAAAACTCTCAATGTAATGAAAACCAATTCATTATCTAAATGTCCATTGGTTTCCCGGCAAAGACAGTATGTTAGTCCACGAATGCACATGAGTTGCTTAACTGCACTTTGCGACACACTGCTCCCGCGACTAAATCTGCACTTTGTCCGAGCAAGAAAGAGACAACCATACCCTATCCCCTATGCCAGAAAGAGATCATCGAACAGTTATGTCATAAAGCTTTCGACAATTCATGCCAAAGTTGCCGAAAGTAGATAATATTTTCTGAATTTTGTGAAATGTGTGGTGACTCTTTATACGCTTGTAGATCACGGACGGCTAATTTCATTTTCATGTGCTGAATGTCTAAAGTTGTGATTTGTTATGATGTTATTCCGTTTTATTTCAGCCAATAAACATGCTTCTGGGCTGGATAAAATAGATTATAGCTTTTATTTATTTATTTATTTATTAAACTTTATGCACATAATGTACAAAGGCGGACTTAATGCCTTAGGCATTTTCTACCAGTCTACCTTAGGGTGATGCAGAGACAAAACAGTTGGTGCAATATTACAGATAATTTCCGAAAAAAAAAAGAAATAATAATAATAAATACATATATACATACATACAAACAAAATATACAAAGTAAAGAGATATAAAAATACATAGATGAAGAAAATCAACAAAATTAATTGTGAGACGAGTCTGCCAACTTCTTACGTAAGTGTTCGCGAGCTTTTAACTTGAATGTGAACCGACTGGTGGCCATCCTGATATTCTGAGGAAGAGCATTCCAAAGGAAAACCGCCTGGACAAGAAAAGAGGATTTTAGAAAACCAGAGCGGTGAGAAGGACATCGTAGAAGACGATTATTGGAGGAACGAAGATTCTTGCTGTGCGCAGAGCATAAATATTGAAAGTGAGAAGTCAGATAGGAAGGAGAACTGGGTTTGTCTAAAAGAGAAAACAAAGTCGTCAAAGCCCTTAGCGCTCTGCGTTGTCTGATGGGTAACCATTTAACGAGCCGAAAAAAAAAATTCTTCAGAAGCAAAAGTTTTCAAGCCTGTGGGAATTATAATTTAATGTCGTTTTGCAGTCCTTTTGATTACAAATATTTGTAATAAAAACGACTAAAACAAAAATAAATATTTGTAAGATGAGCTTGACTCTTTGCCAAGGTTGCGTACTACTTGCCCCCCGCCCGCTACTTGCTAGCCCGTGTCATCTAGCAGCTAACAACAGTAAATTTTACGCCTCACAATCTTTAATAAACAATTTGAATTGTTTCATGCAGGCGCTATGGTGTAGTAGACAGCAGGTTCTGCTTCGAAGGGGGCTCCCACTGCGGGAAGGGCGAGGGCCTACACATGCTGATCACCGATCAGGCACAGGATATTACTGACGCCTTTGATATGGCTGCTCGGGGAACTCTGCAACGGACACTGGCAGCTTCCAGAAAAGGTAAGATTATTCACTTTCTTGTCTTCTCTCACACTCCTGAGAAACTTGACGAGGCGCGTTTCAATGTGTCAAGTTTTTTGCCATCAGTTACGATCTGTGGCCTGATAGAGTGCGGTGCTGATAGGTATCTCGAGTTGGTCGTATAGTTGATCAGACCAGCGTTTTGCGCTAAGGCCGCTAGGAATTTTTGGCCTTTATTTTGCTAGTAACCGTTAGTCACACAACAGAACATTTTTACTGGAAGTAAAATTCTCACTTTAAAATGAAGGTAAAAATAATATTTGTAATGATAAAAGAAGAATTGAATACTAATTTGTATTTTTTTTTGCAGGAAACAAAACACGCCCCAGCACGCGGTTGTCAGACTTCAATTCAACAGAACAATCAATCCCAGACACGGCCAGTGCTTTATACGAAGAGAACTTCTTCGGAGAAGACTGCGGAGGAGTTTCACCTTACTGGCCCTCGGACGAAAGGCGACTTTACGATGAAGATGTAGAAATTGGTGCAAGGCCACCTTGGACTGGGGCTGATCACGTTACCTTAGAACGTTGTAATAACTGCCTTACTAAACTTGGTGCGATATCTCGTTCATCAACAGTGGCACTCACTCCTGGCACTACGTTTAACCCTGCATGGACGATGGAAGCAGTTCCTGAGAGCAGTTCTGACAACTCTTCGAACAGCACTGAATATTTGACGCCTAGAGCGATCAAGAAGAGTTTAGAAGCATGTCGGTGTAAAGAGAAACCTCCGGAGAGACCGCCAAAGCCTGTGCGAATGGATCAGAAGAAGCCGCCAGCACCTCTGCCGGTACAGGCTTGCTCGTGCTCTCATAATGATAATAACTACCCGACAAATAACCCTAAAGTAGGACCCTATGAAAATTATGACGTTCCTAAAACTACACATACCGAAGTAAGTACCTAATTATTAATAAAACATGAAGATTTATAAATAAAAAAAGATAAATTTAACGTTTTACAAAATATCAAATCATTTGTTTCTAAATAAGTTATTGTTACAGATTGACCCTTCAGAACATTATGACACTCCAAAGAGAATAAAACAAGCGCTAGCAGATGATCTCTTCAAAGTAACAAATAGCTCAGCCCCCGGATCCTTAGTACTAAAAAAGAATTGTGGATGTATACTTAAGTTTGCTTCGAAAAAAAAACCAGTTATTGTAGAGTGTGAAGAAAATATCCAGCCTGTAGAATGTCCTTGCCAAAAAGTTACAAACTGGGCAAATAATCTAATAAGTCTTCCGTACTGCAAAAGAACTAGTGAACATGTAAACACTGAAGTTCTAACGCATCAAAAGTCGGAAGAAATGGCGCTATACGCTACAATCGATGTTTCAAGAAAAACTAACAGACAAAGTGCAGTAAGTACAGACAAAGAACATACCAATGAATGCCCACACGATACACAATTTACTAATTATCAAAATATTGAACCAAAAGAAGTGGAGAAATTCGACGGGCCTTATGCAAACTATGAAAATCTGGAGTTCGCTTTATCTTTGGAATATTACGAGAACGCTAAAGATTTGTTGAAGAGGGCAGGAGTTACACAAAATGAGTTGGACGCACTCAGTGCAAACATAGACCTTGCTGTAAATTCGTTGCCAAAGAAACCTAAACTTTGCACTAAATGTGGACATTCACAAACTGCTCTAAACAAACTAGATACTAAGAAGAATCGAAATGACGAATACTTGTTAATGGAACCAACCAATGAACCTAAACATGAATTCTGCACAAAAACCTTAGGACCTAACCCAGGATACACGCCGATGTCTCCAAATCCAAATTGGTCGCAGAGTTTGAAACATCCCATGCATAAGCATAGAGTAGAAATAGAAAAATCTCTGAGCATACCGGCCTTAACTGGCAATGAAAGCAGGATATCAATCTTCGGAGGCAACAACAATAAAGAATCACTGCAGAAGAGATCGAGTTCCGTAGACTCTGCAAGACTTCTTGAAGATTTGAAAGAATTTGACAGCAGCATAGGAAGCCACGCAACATCTTCTTCGCTAGAAACGTTAAGGAACCTTGCTATAGAAAATAGAAGAACTTCCTCACCATGTGAAAACGAAGCAGAGTGCTACGACTGTTGCAAATCTTCCGGATCTGAAAATAAAACGTCTGAGGAGAGTGGTTCCAAAGAAATACCACATTTGAGGAACAAACTTATGGACAATGCACAAATTAAAAGATCTTCGAGCGTTCCTTGCAAGTCTGGTGGGAATAGAGACTCTTCAAGCTCGAATGATTCGGGAGTGTCGAGTTGCTCCATGAAACATGCTGGTCCAGACTTCAACGAATTTGAAATGCCTCTGACCTCTGGGCATTCACGGTACCACTACATGGTCCATAAGAGGATGAGAGGGAATCTGTCTGGCTGTGTGCACTCCTCGCTGCCGAGGAAGTCGAAGTCGTCAGATCCTCTCAGAGATATGTCAATGCAGCTACATAAGGCTGCTGTACCGGCGAAGTCTTCATCTGCCGAGGCTGAAGTACCGGTACTACCTCCGAAACAATTTAAAGGTCAGTTACAAAGTTTTAGGTACTATTCTCATCCACATAGTATAAACAATGGACAGATCATTGTAGCAATTTTTAGAGGTTTATTTCGAATTCAGCAATAGATATCTTTCGGCTGGGATGATTATATTTTGATGAAGATGATGATAATAATGATGAACTAGCAGTAACTGATTTAAAACATTTGATAGCCCATTATTCGATATCCTGACGTCAGGATTGTTTTCAGGTGTAATGGACACGCACAGCACGTCGAGCGGTACCTCGGACATGTCCGACTACATCGAGACCCTCTCGATGACGTCATCACACTCCTCCTCCGACACTCAAACCGGAATGAGGTAAGTATTCGTAAACGTATCTTTTTTGTTTCAAGATGATTTTAGTTTTAACTTATTTCATGTACCTTTTTGTAGGTAAACAAAAGAAATAGATTTCTCATTTAATTCTAAAGATGCTGTTGATATAAATCATACAAATTAAAGCCTAAATTAAGGTAAAGTAAATAAATGTTCTTTATGTCTGCGAGGGCCAAATAATTCTAAAATGATTATGCCAGGAACACATGGTTACTATCACAAACAATGAAGCCCACGATATTGCTCAATTATTACACAATGGAAATTAATCTGGCAACCAATCTATTTTGGCCCAGTTTCCATCGCCGCTCGAGAGCAATATGAAACCGATCATGTATGTTCGAGTACAGATATTAAAACTGTGTTTTATTTGTGTCTGCCTTGTTGCTTTAGCGGTCGGCTGCTGAAGGTTGGGTCAAGCGAACTATTATTGGGAATTCCAATTTGGGGCTTCTCAGAAATAGAGTCTGGATTTTACACGGTTAGAGGCAACAGACTGTTCTCCCGTTACATGGGACTTAATTATTAGTAGTCAAATGTGGTATATAAATACGCAATACTGTACCCTTCTGCGTTCCCCTTCTTATAATATAAGCGTGAATTTATGACAACAGCACACTCTGTTACTGCAGAATTCCTGATGGAAAACTTGATAATATTTTGCTCGACCTAGGAATTGGATCCAGACCGACGAGGTAGTCCTTACGATAAAAATTATTATTATAAAAATACTGTTCTTCTACTTCACAGGCTAAGCCGACAACCAACGAACACGCTTCGGCCGCGCTCGGGCAAGGAGTACCACAACATTGACCCCATCATCACTTCCATGTACAAGAACGGAAAAGATCTCGCCAACTACACGAACATTCCTTAAAGTATGACTTAGAATCCAACGTGTTTTGAACCCGAGTTTAAATTGTTTATTTATGTTTGAACCTCACTGGTTGTTTTGGTTTTAAAGATTTTTCGTGAAACTACACAAATAAAATAGTTTGGCAAAATCGTAATATACCCTTGTTCCAGCTACGTTGTGGTCGGCTTCCAGTTTAAACGAATGCACGAGTATTTTATATGCCTTCCACAACACACTTACACAAGGAATGACGGAAAGACTGGCGCAAAATAAGTTACGAAACAATTATTCAGAGTGTATCGAAAAATACTCCCAAATATTTTATCGATGTTTTCGGTTAGCACAAATAACTTTCATGTTTCAAATAGAAAATTACCAAAACTAAAACCGCCAGTGCGTGGTGACCGCCAGTGTATGACTTTAGTAAATCGCCAGCGTATGACTTTAGTCATATTATTGTTTTTAGTGACAACAATATAGCATACTGTTTTCATAACGTGATTTAGCCATTTGTTACCTACTTAGTAATACTTTACATAACAGTGCTCAAGTTATATACCCTTTTGTTTTCCCTATATTATTTATCTACGCATATAAGACTGAATGTTTAAATTATCTATAATTTATTTAAAAGAACGAAATCTAATCTAGTCATCATCCGAAAATGTAATATTAAATGTAAAATAAGTGTTTACGTTTAGCGTAAATGTATAACTGTAAAAATTTTGGATAATTTTTATTAAACAACGATTAATTTTTAAACAATTTATAGTCACTAGTTCATAACGCGCATTTTATACGAAGTTTTACTGAGAATTGATTCTTTTGTATTGTGATATGTCAAATCATCAAATTATTATTCATAAATACATAATAGATATAAAACATAATCGAGCCTTGTTAAAACGCTATTCAACATTTTATTTCAAATCTGAATCTTTCAAATAGTAAAAGTGCATTTTCAACTAGTTTTACACAACGAAACAAGAATTTTGCTAAACAATCGTAGTTTTTCGCACCATTTCCGTAATAAAACCATTTACGTGATCGTTTGAAACGGTCTCAGGTAAAGTTCTACGCTTTCGTAGCACGCTACAAATTTCGTAGAACCACTCGTAGCATTCGCTACGAACTGCTACGAGTGGGTTGTTTGACGTATCACAGTACGAACATTACTGACCTTGTAAATTGATATAATCCTTGTAACTAATACATTCGTTGCAGCAATAAGTATAAAGTTCCCAGAGAGTAGTGTTATCGTCGGTTAAGATGTGACTTGTTCTACTGTAAGGGTCGTGTAAGGTTATCAAGCCATGAAACGAGCTTTTTATGTACGCTTGCTATGTGATTGGACTATCAAACGAAGAAAATATGATTGTTTGTATTAAACACGACTTATATAAAATCTAAAGTAATGTTCGAAATATGTAGTAGTTTTATTTTATGTAGGTTTTCTTATGTTTCCAATCACATATCAAGCTCTAGGCGGGACTCTGCGTGCAATACCGCGGGATGGCGTGTTTACGATATACTTATATATCTGTAGTATTTTCGCTAGCTCTTATACTACCCACATACCAGGCTGTATATCATCCTCGATCTAAATGTATACCTTATACATATGAATAAACATTATAGTAATTTGTAAAGAAGAGTTTTATTTAACCCCATTATTTTTAGATGACTAACAACTTATGAAAAAAACGCCAACCAAGACAAATGAAAAAAATATATTCTGTATGAATAATGTTATGCAGGCTGAATTGTATTCTCTCATCTCAACAACCACATTCAGCAGCGTTCAAAAATTGCAATCCAACAAAAATGGACCCCAATACAATCCTATTTACTGTCCACTGCTCACAAATTGGCTCAAATTCAATTCATCCTCAAATTGCGACTTTGATTCTCTGCCAAAAGAATTAACATATACACTGATTGCATAAAACTTTTTGTTGTTACCTGGTTTGATTGCAAGCACCTTCAGCTTAAAAATGCAGGATTTTCGGCCCTGATCTGTCGACACTGGAAACTTTATTTAAGTGCGATCATACACAGAAAGTATGGGACAGTTTTATTTACACCGATCGCTACTCATCCGTCCTCTCATTCGTCCGTCTTATCTGTACTGGAAACATGTATCTTTATACAAGCACCCTAACGCGGGTTGCAGTTGGCCGACAATCGCTTGTGTATTCAGCGCGGCGCATACATTAGCGGGATGCACTGTGCAGTTGTGCACATGACGTCGTCCCGATCTGATGCTGTGTTACGTAACGTCGAGTCAAGAGTGAGGAGATAGGCTGTTACTCCTGTTAGCAAGCTGACGGAAATGTCGTGATTCTTTTTTTAGTTTTGCTTTGAGTTTAGTTATTTCCTGTACTATAGTTCTGTTTTTGTTTGAATTAATATAGGGAGTACATGAGAATTTTAATTAATAATATATATTCTTGCACCAATCCAAATTGACGAATAGCAGTATAATAGTTTGTTCTGTGTTTGTGATTGTGTGTGTTGTTTGTGGTCTAGTGTGTCAATCTAAATTGAATCAGTCCAGAATTTAACTAAAAGTTTAGCAGTTTGAGTTTCTAATGGATCAAGGATCAAATATGTTTTTATAACTTAAAATATCAAAAACAGTCCAATATAACGAGAACCTCTCATCTCTAACAGACTAGTCGGTTTAAATAGAATACAACAACGTTCTAAATATATAGCTTTCTTTGCCAACCGTAAACGTCATAATTCTCAAGAATGAACAACATAAAACATCACCATTTTAAAAGCGGAACAGAAATAGAAATATTCTCCGTTCGAACAACTGAAATGCCAAAGAAAATAAAACGTATTAAAGAACGAATGCCATACAATACGTAAGCAGTAAAGTGGGGAGCATAAAATAAATAAATTCTTAAGTATAAAATGAACGAAGACATAAAAGAATATGGCGGATACTTGGGTTAACAGCTTGAGGAGGAATATGCAATCTTGTGTTTAGTTTGAAAGCAAGTTAAGTATTTTGTGGTGTTACGACATTTTTGTCCCAATAAGCAACATTGATTAAACAACACATAACATCCTCATCTGTGATCCCCGAAGGGTTAGGCAATGGTGTACCCATTAGTACATCCACACTTCATCATGTTATATTTAAGTCCCATGTAATAGGGGACGAGCCTATTGCCATCAACCGGGCACAAAACCAGGCTCCATGGCTGCTACTGAGAAATTCCTAATGGCAAAACCCAACAACAAAACAAATGATTAAACAAAACTTCCGAAATCACCATGATTGGCAGGATTAGTAATTTCAGGATCTACACCCTGAAATTACTTATCTTTCTCAGTCCAGGTCTACGTGTACTGAGTCATTGGTTGCAGACGCGAAAGCACTGTGAAAGTATTCGTCCTCTGGAGCATTTATCCTTTGAATGAAGCTCAAGTGTAGGAAACGCCTGTCCTAGTTTTTGACCCATGCTTATTCTGTTGTACGTACTTGCCGCAAGCGTTCATGAAGTTCAAGACTCGTTTGTTAATGTTAATACATTACGTTATCTTCACCAGCAGTTTTTTCGGACAATCCCTTCCCTTTTCCCATCTAAGTTGGGATCAGCTTCCAGTCTTACCAGATGCAACTGAGTACCAGCATATTTTACATGGAACGACTGATTTGATCTCTACAACCTAGTTGGACAATCACCCTTTCAACTTATGGAAATCAACATTTTTATTTGTTTACAATAATGTCAAGAAACACTACAATAATTTCATCAAGCGCCATCAAAATATTTGCGGCATTTCCTACTATCCGAACAAGTTACCGGAGACAAAAATGTCAGAAAAAAAAACAATATCAAATTCCATCAATAAGAGGTCGGGTAACATCGTTTCAGGACGAAATGAACTCTCTCTGCGGGTAGTTGAAAATTTTTCGTCAAAAAAGCGTTTGTAAATTGCGCGCGAACTTTTCCCGGGAACATTTTTGGACGTATTATTTTTTTAATAATTTCCTCGGCGCGTTGTATTTGCATAGCATTAACATTACAATACACCGGTACATTGTGCTCGGCCGCGCCTGTGAAACAAAGCGCAGGTCTCAAACAAAACCAGATGATAAATATGTTATTTTTGCATTCTCAAGTGTTTGTTTTAGCGAAAACTAGTTAAAACTTTCAGTTTGTTCGGCTGTGTAATTTGAATTACATAATTATGTGAATTTTTCCAAATAAAAACCTCCACGTCTACGAAGCAATTGTATCTCTAGCTTTTTCTATGTTGATTTTTTAAACCCTTAATGACCTAGAGATTACCGAATCCATTTAACAACAGCCGGAAACTAGTCTAGTATCTACTGATATATCAAATGCGTTGGTGAGAAACAAAATATGAACCAGGTGGTAGAATGTAAACGAAAAGAAATAGGTGCTTTTAACTCTGTCGTGTCAAGCTTCTTTGCATCCCTATTAAAATCAAAGTACCAAAATGCAAACATAATGAGATTTATCTACCCCTCGTTCAAACATACACGTGGCACATGTACAGGTTATAATTTGCTCATAAACGAGGTGTAAGCAATATGACCTCATCCACATGACGATAATGTTGGGGAGTAATGCTTCTAACGTAATTATACGAGCGTGCTTTATTACCTGTAAGCGTTACAGTCTGTGGGTTTACTGCATTAACTCGACGCAGTTAAACTTGGATTATAACAGTACATAAAATGTGTAACGTTCAACATGGAAGAATGATTTAGCTTCGTTAACTTCCAGTTTGGATATGTACCCTGCCATGGCAAAAGGCTCGGCCCCTATTAAATGTGACCCAATGTTCATCATCCCATCTATTGCAACCCTTATTTCAATGTATTTATTGCTATTGAAAACAACAAAGTGTATCGCTGAACATCTCAGATGTTGATTGTATGTCCTTTGAAAGAAAGTGGCAACACTTCTAATTGAAACTGAACTCACAAATTCAAGTCGAACTTTTTGTTACTCAAACTTTTACCTGTAGCAAACCGTTACAAGTTTTTTGTTACACAACACAGTTACTTAAACATCACACCTCCTTAAAATACTGATTTGAAAATATAATTAGACATTTCACATTTCTCATTTTCTCACCACACACCCAATTAAATATTTATTCAAACCAAAAAGGCAACTCACGAATCTCAAAAACAATTACAATTATATAATGGGTATGAAAAACAAACGATTGCTAATTTCATATTTACCCATAACATCGGCCGTAGCAAATAAAACAACGGTAAGTGAATTAGGGATGGCCAAACACGCGAGCGATCCCGCGCTGATCCCACAATGATCCCGGGACGAGCACGGGAAAGGCGGGACGGGCAGATTGGTGTATTGACGCGGCTAGGTTCGCTGTTGTCGCGCTTAGAACTGATTGACGGTGAACGAAACGCGAATTTAGGTGCAGTGCAATTGAGCATGATAATTTCATTAGTTGAGCATTCACCATATTCATCATTTCATGTCTGCGCAAGCACATAGTTAGTATTGTAGACAAACATTTTTGTTTTTGATCTTAAATCCCTTAAAATGAAAAAAAGTATTTGAAGACTTAAACCTAAATTCATTTATTTCTGTGACACGTGCAATAAGGTGGGTTAGTCATGTACGAGTTTAACATACACAACTAACTCTACGCTACATGGTACGTACAGGGTCCTCCTTCCCTCCTAGGTTACCGTCCACGACCTAAGTGATTACCGCAAGCAGTGGTGGCAGAGAACACATTTCATCAGCGGGATCCCAGACCGAGCACGGGAAAGGCGGGCCGGACTAATTTGTGCAGCGGGGTAGCGCAGTTTACACGGTGTACGATTGGAGCCCACTCGATGACATAGGAACCATGTCACTGACCTAATTCTAGCTGCTAAATTGGATACTAGTGATGTCATCAAAAATTGCGGCCTATTTCTTTTTAATACCACATCTAAACAACCACGAAACTTTCCATAGTTCTCTAGTTTCTCACCCATTGTTTTACAAAGTAATAATGAGTTAATTTCTAAAGAAAAAAGTCATAAATCGAGACCAACAGTTCCACGATAGTTTACTCAACACTTAAACACAGCAATTAACACTAAACAAAAACAGAACACGAACTATTTCTCTAAACTAAACAATAAAACAAACATTCCTAGTTGGAACAAACTGGAACTAACTGGGAACCAGAACAAAGACAAGTTATTTATATAACAGTCCATTCTCAGGCAAAATGATCCCATAATCAATGGAGGCTAATGGGAGCGATCACGAACCATTGAGAACAGACCTCACAGCCACAGAATAGTATGGTAACAGAAGGCCAACTCCATTGAGCGATAACAGACGCACACATAAAATCGTACGAAGAGTAAGTACAGTCAGTGGTCATATATTTTTTCTATATGGATAAAGATCAAACGAACATGTACAACAAATTTTCTTTAAGTTTTGTTAAGTTTAGACTTCACTTGCTGTTCATAGACGCGGGTATAGGTGTGTGCACGCATTAAGGAGCCGATCTTCTGCACTTAGCTATTTAGTGTCACTACTTAAACGTTCAAAACGGCTACTATTCAATGGCGGTGAATAGTTAGACAATTTGTTAACTAAATCACTGTTAAGTTGCAGATTAGTGGTCCAGGTGCTTGTAATTGTCGATTTATTTGATTAGCTAAGGATTTACAGTTAGTGTTTTAAATTCACTTCAGTTGGAAGTGGGCTACTTGAATGTCGCTATTTCTAATTTGTTTAGATTCGTGTGCTACGTAGCTAAATGTTCAATATATATAATAAAATAAGGCATCAATTTGCAATTTTTAAAAGTGTTTACTTTTAATTTACTGTTTTTAATTTTAAAAATATTTATCTAGGAATGTTTAGTAAAGATGTAAATTTCTTAGAAAAAATCAATTGACTTTTTATTTTAAATTCTTTCATTTGAACAACTTAAATGCCATTCTACGCAAAAGATATTTCACCCTCAAAATAAACACTGCAAACAGTCAGGTTAGCTATCATTAATCAGGTCACTTTAAAACCAAAGTGAACTCGTAAAAAATTCTGCGAACTGCAAATACATAGAATAAAAGTCGATCGTCAAAGGGTTCGGAGGAGCGAAGTGAAAAACTTTTAATTGCCTTTCATTAAATGGGCTATAAAGGCTGAATTTTTACCGAAAGCCTTGTGTAAATAGCCGCGGTAAAATGTTCGGTAAATGAGCGTCTTGCTCCAATGATTAAGAAACTGAATTTTATTATGTTTGAGTGGACACTGTTTTGTAAGATAGCAATTTTAACAGTCCAGTTGATTTTTTGATGATTTCAGAGGAAAAGAGTAAATTATGTACGTGATTTAGGTATTTTTCAATAAGTAGATCATCTGGTATGGGCTAAGGTCACAATTAATTCGAATAGATCAATTAACATTCCATTCCATAGATCACATTCATTATATGGTGGATTTATAGTTAATGGTAACGCAAATTATGAACTTCAAGGACGATAAAGGTTAATTGGCTCGTGCTTGGGCTTGTAACATAGCCCGGTCCTTTAAAAAAAGTTTATGATTTCGAATATAAGCCATCAAAATTTCCCTGTCGATAACAGCCATCAATTTGAGTTCGGCAACAATATAGTTTCCGGGCAGCCACACCGCTGTAATGATACCGGTCCGATACCTGACCCATCAAACTGTTAGCGAGTTAACTCTAAACAAGCTCTATTGTGTTGGAGCGCTGACAAATAGGCGATCATCGGGGTACACCACTAAGTAGACTGTGGGTTTTGGGCGGAGGAATTTTCCATCAACACATCTGTATCCTTTTTGAGTGACTTAAAACTATTTGTGGTTGAAGAGGAGACTTAAAACTATTTGTGGGAGGTTGACCTTAGTCAGTTACTAGCTTTGTAGTTCTTAATTTGGTAACTAGTATGTAGTTATCAGGCAGCACACGGTAAAGTAAGATGCGTCGGTTTCCGAAAAATCTAGAAAATACATAAATTGTACTACAATATCTACAAGCAGTGCACATGTTATGAAATAAATACCCCAGTAATTTTATAATTCATTAAGTGAGAACACGGAAACTTTCGTTAAACATAAATCATCACACCAATTAACGTGGTTTTAATAATAGAAATGGATCATTAATTATGAAACGATTAAATAGTTTATTTTTTGTTCCTCTTCTAAGCACCTTCCTCACAAATAGCTAGACATAAGCAGATTCAGTTAGCCAGCCATATTTCACGCTGCGCACAAACAAGGGGGGTGACAGAGAGCATCGCTTACATGAGATAAACAGGATTGAATCACGCAGCATCCCCGCTGTCCTACTGTGCCGTTTATGAAGCTAATGGCAGAAGAATACGCTCATAATTCAGGATGAATACTTACCTATGGGGGAGGATGATGCTGATGGGATGGAAGGGACAAGAAATCGGTTAGTAAGGATGTTATTGTGATTAACTAGATGAGCAGTAGTAGCAGGTGTAACTTGACAGATTAAAACTATTCAATTTATTGAAGTAACTTTGTTTTGTTTACGGGAGATATAATTTGCTTTGTAGCTAACAACTATAAAGACTGCAGGACGAGCTGGACAAAAGAAATGACATCGTGGTCCATATAAATCTTGGGTCGCAAGAACTGGAAGTCATTGGTAGAGGCCGTTGCCCAGCAGTGGGCGTGTACTTTGGGGGTCTGTCTCTTGCAATATTGACGTGCCAAAAGAAAATCACGTATAAGCATAATTTAAATTAATGTTTTTTTATTTTTTTTTATTTTGATTTTACAGTGGGATGATGCAGGCTAACGGCAACAGTAACTAAAAGTTGGGGAAAATCTAAACTACTTTATGTTCTAAACAGTTCATATCAACCTTCATCGAAATAATTCATCTCTTAAAATCTCGATTAGAGATCTTAGAGATTCCAGTAATCTATCTCCTGAACCCTGGAATGGGGCAGCAGTATAAAAAGTCGTAAGAAGTAGGGTACAGTGGCACATAAATCAGACGCTGGCAGCCGCGGCGCCGCCCTCCTCGCTCTCCTATAACTACTGGATGCGGAATCTTGTTCTGCGACAGTTCATATCAGGTCATTTTGTTTTCGAAAACGATTTGATGGAATATAGGTTTCTGTAACAGGAAAAAGATTAGAGCACAACTTGGAGACTTATCGTATGTGGTGAGATTCTAAGCATCGAGGGAACGACGAAGAAGAAAGAGCTAAAGCTGTATGTGTGAATGTCGTAATCATAATAATTTCTAACACAAAAATTTGTTCCTTTACAGTTGACACAAATTGCATCGTGAGCAGTCAGATCGTCTCGCGTTGGTACCAAAGAACGAAAAGCCGAAATCAATAATAGGTGTTTAATTTAGGAGTCGTGAGATAGTCAATAGTGAGTTGCTGAGGTCCAGCAGAAAACAGGACATAAAAACAAATATTAGCCGTAATAAACGATACTACAATAATTTTAAAATGAATTCGAGCCTAACAGCTGATATTAAACGAAGCCAAAATCTGCTGAAAATGAAAACCCAAAAAAATAACTATCTCTTAATTATTTTTTCCACAAAAAATCCCCAATTACGACGGTCCAATTAGATTTTAGATCCACTGAACAAAATTAAGTGGGATATTAAAAGTGCTGACTTCGTCCGGGGAGACTCCGGCCTGCCAATTATAGAATTAGCAGCGAACTGATCAAGTGTCTCTAGAGAATGGTAAACGAACACTAGCTCGGACGAGGTTATTTAGGAGAGAGAGACGTCGTTTTCTTGTTAGGTAGTGGAACAGACACAAGAAACAACTTTGCAGGTAGAAATTTTCATTATCTTCGATGTGCTAATTGCTCAATCAGTCCTTTGCCGTCGTTCATCTGATTGTCAAAAGAAAACAAGACTAAAACAACGAATCCATCGCCACACAACCAAAGATATCGCACAAATCAGTAATGCGAACGCAGCGATAAACTCCACAAATTCAAATCCCGCATAAAAGTTGTGTGACAATAACTTTGTCGTAAGTGGGTCGACACTACTCGGCACTAACTAGCGAAAGATTTGTGCGACTCGCACGATGAGCAGGATGAAAGTAGTGTCCTCTTGCTCCCTCATTAGGGCGGCCATGTGAGCGCCGCGGGTATTATTAGAGGGGACCAGACGAAACGAAAATTATTCACAAATGGAAATGAGACAATTGGTAGTCTTTGAAAGAATTGGAGTTATAGGGACGAGAGGGGTTGGTCTTTGAAGATGCAATTGAGACAAATAATAAATATTTTAGCAATGAATTGGGTATTTAAATGTCAGCTCAAATAAGTTGCACGGGTTACCAGTCCCGTAACCACGAAATATGGTGGATATTTTGACAAAAATAAATTTTCATCAGATCTACATCAAACAGACATTTTCATCATAAATCTACGGAAAATAATATGTAAATAACAAAAACAAAATACGTTGTGTACGTCAATTGAAAAGTGTAACAGATTTTTTTCGCAAACCAAACAAAGAGCAGGTTCACCGTACGAGAATGTAATTAATCCGCGCCACCATTGATTTTGTCAGAATTCGGGCTCAAATTCAGGACAGGCGCGTCCCTAAAAATCGTGTTACTCAACTCTAGGTCCCCTATTAAGAGCGAATGTGGGTCAACGTTTAATCCCATTACAGAATTGACCTCCGTAAGGGTACCTATTGAGTTAACTTGGCGAAATCTTGATGAAATTCCCGTAACACAGCCTCGTATTACGGAGGACATAAAAATGATGGAATCAACTGAGTGAGACATCATAAAAGCCATTGCCGATTGTTGATTTCGAGAAAAAAATCAATACTTAGATGGCCATGTTAACATAAACAAGTACATCTTAAGTTAAAGTATTAAGTTGTTTAAAAACAAATACTGTTTAGTGGATAGAAGTGTAAATTTTTTCTAATGAACAAAACGATTTTGGAATTTTAACTTTGTTGCCACCAAATGTATTTTTGTTGTCCTAACAAGATGTTTGTGTTCCCCGGGATTCAGGTCCTGTAATATTTCAGAGCTGTCTAAGCTACACCTGAATTGAGAACAATAACTCATAACCTCGCAAACTCGACGGAGCAACAGTGCCTTGTCGCAAACAAAACAAAAATTGTTGGAACCGATTGATTTATAGAATTACTATTGAACGCGCTCCCTCCGGCGGGAGGGTTGCCCTCTAAGCCCCCGCCCTCCTGGGACTAAGATTAGGGTCTACAATAGCGAAGTGAACCAAAAATTTACATAATCTTGGTTACACCGGCGGACCGTGAATCCAAAGGTTGCGGGGGCGAACATTTTCGAGTTTTCAAACGATGGCAAACGATTGCGGTCTGAATCCCATCGGTTGTTATCTGTGAATACCTGCTTACCTGATAGTAATATCCCTCGTTGTGCGGGCTTACAAATGTGTTCAAGTTGTTTCGAGTGTGAGTAAGAGCTTTGCGACGACAGCGTGATGCCAGCGAGCAGCGAGCCATATCCGTTGACATAAAGTATTCAGGTGACAGATTGCGCGAATGTTCGCGTCGGGACACACTTTTAGCATGGATGTGTTACCTGCCTAAAGTGACTCACTAAGTTGGAATAGGCACGTTATTATTTATCGCCCTTGTTTCGTTCCTACTTATATTGAAATGTCTGAACTTACCTTCAGTACTGTTAGAAAATTGGGAACGAACACAAACTTTGAAAGCCTATTCTAGATAATGATATCCTCAATATAAGCACATCACCTTTAAATATTCATCGTTTTTCTTAGCTAGTGGTGCCAAAAATCGTTCAAACAGACACGGGTTTGTATATAAACCACTGAAAATACGCGCCGTTTGCATACATAGCGACGTAAAAAATAAAAAAGTGTTTTCTGCCCGTCACGTCTAACAATCGGTATCGAGAAGTCGGAGTTTTTTATCGATTCTCGGCGCGTATTGTGCGGTTGCCCTAGTCTCGTGAGTTACAAAGAGAGTGTTTCAATAGGTGATTTGGTATAGGTATAGACGTAGGCAGTGCTGTGTTCCTGATACTATTGTTAGAAAGAACTGGTCTGCTCTGTAATTGAGGTTAGTAATGATCGTGGTTAGGGTTTTTTGTTACACTGTCTGTATTGTCTTTCAGTAGTGTACGATGTTAGTGAACTTTTTGTGTAGCAATTTTTATCCACCTAAGTTCTATGTTACTAAATGCGGTTTAACAAAGACTTATTTAACTAGGACTGCTGATTAGTTCATTATAGTTCTTAGGCTTAGTTTTGCATAATTTTTCTGCTATATCCTAATTTATTTGAGCTTTGCGTTTTTTTTTGTTTGTTTCTATACTTCTCTATTAGTCGTCATCTCAGTAGTAATTCCGTTTCAAGCGACAGCATCTTTCACACAGTTCATGTATCGTTTTTTTAGTTTTCCTCTACTCTTTCAGCAACCCACATTTGTACTCGAAACTTTCTGCACAACATCGTCCTCATTGCCTAGGCTTAGTTTTTATACAGGTTTAATGGAGACACATGATCAGCCTGAGATACCGAATCCCTCAAATTCTCCGACGCACTATATTGTAAATTTTAAACAACTTAGCAACACATAAATCTTTTAAAATACCGACCTACATCGATTTAAAAAACAAAATGTTTTTAAAGCGCTGTAAAACGCTCACGTGAAGCGTTCTTATAAAATATTCAGCGGCACGTCGACGTCACGGGAATGTAGAACATAGTCCCGCAGCTAGGTCACGATTCATACGACGTCTGCTCTATCAGTTTGTGAATTATTCTATTCTAATAACGATGGATAGAAAGAAGAAATTTAATGGATTCTGAGAAATACGTTCTACAATTTCTCCGAGCGACTCTATTCGTTATCTTATTTATAAATTAACATTAATATATAATTTGCGCGAATCTAGATTAAGCCGTCGTGGTGGATTATGATGGCCCACTCTCCCTCTCGTAATGAGGGTGCCTGTGTTCTAGCGGTGTGAACATAACGGGTTGATTATGCTACGCCATGCTTACAAAAACTGCAAATTATTTTGATTCGCATTATATTGACATAGTGGAAAAATGTAATAGACGTAGGTCTACGTTCTCACGTTTTATTTGTTTTATCACATCGACTAAGGCAAAAATTTGGACGACTTTCAACAATATGTAGACAATACCTAGATTTTTCCTAACACTTAATAAATACCTACTTCGTCAACATTCCGAGATTACCAACAATAAACGCTAGCTCTTGGGACGCCGTAATTTTTGCTCACATTTAGCCGAGTGGTGGTTGACTTGAATTTAGTACTACACGGTTTCATCAGGCCTGCCTCTGCGAGCGACTGCAATTAGATCAGGACATTCAGTCGGAATGATGCAGTATTCATGGAAACGCTACGTCTGCTGTGGGTGTGGTACCTTGATTTTGTGTGGAGATGAATGATTTATTTTTGGGAAATAATCATAATCATTTTAATTGAATTTGTCTAACACTTGAGTCTAAGCCGTCTCTGGGGAAGGTCATCTTGAGTCCCTGACATTGGATAAAACGGTATTTTGTTAACAAAAGACAGCTGTAGTCCAATATTCGATAAAAGGTTGTCATCACTTTCACTATAACCCCACAGTCTTGCAGTTTACACATGTGCGAAGTTCATAGAAATTAGTGGATTATTTACTTTCGAGTTGAGGAAGACAAACAGACGAAAAACCTGAGTCGCAAATTGTTACTAGATCGACTACAAAACCCAAAATAATGTCGACTCTTCTTAACTTTGGTTCTTGCAAAGTAGATACAAACACCTAGCACAATAAACAACACCCAGCATCACGCGTAGCCTAGAACTAAAGCGCTGTACAGCGATACATACAAAGGGGCATTTATTCTCAATACCAGGGGTATGTTTCTTGAAACCGCTGAGCGGTCGCTGGCAGCGCTCCAGCCGCGCACTCGACCGTTTTTTAGCTTTCAATTGTTTTCTCTACTGTTAATGTGCCGCGCTTTTTATTGTTCGCGAGCAGCACTTTGTTACTTGAAATGTTTTAATTTGTGAGACTTTTTTCTCCTTGTTTTACTGTGGTTTATTACTATTGTTGGAACGGGGTTAGTTAGAGGAGGAGATTACAGGGATTGTGAGTTGTTACATGTTGTTATGTCATTGTCTTGAAATACTAAGAAACTGTTTACATAAAGAGTAAACTGAGGAAATTCTAAACAATTACGTTTCGTTACAATTGCTTTGCCATACATCGTGGCAACACCGCCAGTCTCTTGGGGACATAACCAGTTGACAGCTTTGAGGACGAATATTTTGACGCAATTTTTTAGTTTATTGTTAAGTTACTTTCTTTAAATTATTTTTTTTAAGTTATAATGATAAATATAAATTTGTTATGAATTAAATATTTATAAAAATTATTACCTACTCGGGAAAGAAAAGTGGAGAATTGAATAAAATTCTTTATAAATATTGTTACACTTGAATTTATTCTTAAGGGCGTGCAATGTCTTGATTACTTTGAAATTATCTTTGTAATCGCAATTTATAAGTGACAGTTTATAAGATTACATCATAGCTACTAATTATAACCGTGGGTGAAATAGCACTTAACCCGAGTAATACGAGATAATTTACTAAAAAACTATTTTATGAAAACTTTTAAATAATTATGTGTACTACTTATCAGAGTCGTCTATTTTTGAGATTCTATTGCCATTGGTTTGTCAGTTATAAATAACTATCTCACGTAAATTGTACCAAGGCAGCAGAAATCCTAAGGGGCAGTAGCCGCGCACTCGGGCGTCGTGATTAGTACGCTGAGTTGAATCGCACAGCTCTGTGAAACCAAGAGCTACCTCTGATACAATTGCAACGGGGGCTGAATTCAGAATTTAAATATTTTATACTGCTTTGATGCGTGATTTTGCGAACAAACAAACTTTTTATTTTACAACTTTGGCGTACTCAATCTTTCAGTCTCAAAACGAATTGTGATCATTTGTCATAAGTCATTCATTACATACATGTCAAACTCAATGGTTTCATCAAAATAATACAAAAACTAATGAATTATTAGGCTTCAACAAACAAACAGATTGTGTACAATTAATTTCATTAAGATCGATTAGACATAGACGGCGAGCCGCAAAAGAGCAAACAAATCTTAATATTAGTTAGGATTAATCGGTTTAATAAAGAGCAATAAGAAATTCCATTGAAAATGTACTAGGTCGACAGCATTGCTCGGAGGTAGTGGAATGCTCTTAATTAATATGACGACGTTGATTACTGAGAACTGAAGTCGACTCACACAAAGCAACTGCACAGCTCGGTGGCTTTTGAAATAATTTTAATGAAGATTGTTAGCTGTTCGAGGAAAATTCAGCTGGAGTTTATCCCGATAAAATTGTACTATACTTAGATCAGTAATTTAGACAAAAAAAAAGTAAATTCGAAAATGCTACAGTCTATAATAATTGTAATGCAATGTTGTTTATTGAATACATATTTACATAATAAAGAAACTTAAAATGATAATAAAGCACTGTACAAAATGGAAATATAATAATTCTTTCGTGGTTGTTTCAAAACAACATGTTAAAATCTGAAAATCAATTTTACTATTCTACTAGATTATGTTGGTTAGGTTGGCAGATACTCGTATCTTAAGAGAAGATAGAACAGCAATCTCAGATGTAATAATTCCTAAGCAGCATTTCGCCAGGTTGCATCTTGCAGGAGGAGAGCATTTACCTACATTCTCACAAGGAGAAGACTGGATCTTCCTTAATTGCTTTGCTTTGGGCGTAGAAGATCCTTAAACAGTAAGTGATTGCACAATGTGGTTAATTCTCGTTTCTCATCTTTGTTTAGTCAGAAGATTTGTGCATATCATAATATTTTTCCTAATATATTTTTCAACCATAAAACGTTTATGTTTTCTCGGTTTTTAAACTGAAACTCATAAATATTAGTTAAAAAAAATGTTGATCCCCAGTACTTAAACAGTATTATTTTTTCCAACCGCATGATAAAGATCAAGTGATTACCACAGCGGTCGGCATTACGAGAGGTTCCTGAGCTGAGATCGAGGTAAACGGCAAATAAAAATTAAAACAACGGTGTATATTCCGTTGTACCAGGCTTAGCTTAGGATTAAACGAGCCGAGGTTATAAAAACCTCTGAGAGATTACTGTGAGAAATAAAAAGGACACAAATAAACTCATTTTTTACGATATCGTGATGTATTCTATGCCAGAAAATGTTCTAAGATATTTTTAAATTAACTTAACTGAAGATCAAATAAAACTGAATTAAAAATAACTCATAATTTTATCCGCTTTTCCGAGAAGCCCAAAAAATATGAAAACAAAATGTTTCCCTTACAAAACCCCCAGAATCTCGCCATCTTATCCTTAATTATTATATCTTAAACATCCCATCGCCTTTCACACAACAAACGGCGGTAATTAACAAAAAGCCGGAGCCCCAGTTAATTGGGCGACATGTAGCGAGCCCCGCAAAGGCCGCCACTGGAGGCCTGCGCGCCCGGGGCGACGCCTGTGCGGCTGTGCCCCACCGTACTACGGCTTTTAATAACAACGTTTTGGCAACTTAATTTGGCCTTAAATTAAACATATGTGTAGGGTTAGTGTTATCTCTAAATTAATCAAGCTCTAAACCTATGTCTGTGTCGAGGTTACCGTATAGCTATTAATCTCAAACTATTATATTTTGGAAACACAATCTACATCATGTTAACCTGTTATCGTGAAAACTTTCCACTGCTTTTCACGAATCAATTCGTTCTCTATCGAGTTCTGCAAACTACTTCACAAACTATAACGCCGTGAACATAAACGAGTACTTGGAAAAGAATCTTTGAGTTAACCTCAGTAACAGCAATAGCGAAAATTCATAATTCAAATAAAACTGCTAAGTTAGTTATAGTGTAGCAAACGTTATGCGTATCAATCGCGAAGCCGGTAGTAACTGACGATTTCCTTAACATCGTTAGGGGAGTCGAGAGGGCGACTCCTCTGGAGGAGGGTATCTCCACTCATAAATCTGAGGGTATCAGTGTCAACTCTTAAAAGTGTTAGGGTTTATCTTTGAGTGTTTAGGCTGCTTGTAATCGATATTTATTTTGAGTATCGAGGGTCGGAGATACAGATCCAATGTTTGGAAGTTTTAAACATTGTTATTTTCTTTTATTTAAAGTTTGTCTGGAATATGATTTTGAGTTACGATAAACTAGCTCAAATAAATGATTGATTAAGTATGATTTTTTTCTTAAAAAATTGATTTCATCAATTTACTATCATAAATAAAATTTAGCTTTATATTTTATTTACCACACAAATTATTTTCACACCCTTTGAATAGCACTAGTAGACCTTCATGCCCTCACAACTCTATTAAGTTAAAAAGATAATTCATCTTCATCGTAAGGCCCCAAAGCTCACACGCTTTAGAATAAAGTCCCGAAACTCTTTGAAGTGAACAAAATTACAGAATACAAAATAGACGCTCCAAATACTTCGTGTGATAAAATTTACTTGTCTGAAAATTTCACAACTTCGATTCAATTTCTGTACACAAAATGAATTTCGCGAAGTAAGTACAAATTCTTTCTCAGATGAAGTGCTCGCACGCTATGGCTGAGCAATTTAACAATAACTCCGTTTGACACTAAATAAATTTGAATGAAACTTCGCGAAAACAGTTGGGCGTAACTTTGTTACAACAAAATATATTTGGACAAACTTCTGCAACAAGGTCAAAAACTATTTATAATCGAATTAAGAGGCAGTTTTCGGGGACAAATGTTCTGACTGAAGACAAAGTTCAAAACATTTCCTTTGAATAGTCACGCCATTGATCTCGAGGATTTGGCAGAGTTCCAAGCACTTACACGTATAATGAAGATCTTACACGCTTCTTTTTTTACATCCCCAAAATGGCATTAAATTGAAACTATTGGATATGGGGTTCAGGGGTTCCATATCAATAGGATTGCTGTGATCTCCCATCGTGTGTAAACTTAATGTATCTCGTGATTTAGAGCGCGCCTGGTGATTGTTTTCGGAGCAGTCGAGTGGGGACAAGTAGACGAGTAGTTACCGAGCTTAATGTATTGCAGTCTGATAGAAAGATATTTATTATGATGAGAAGTTAGCAGGCGACATCTTTGATGTTAGTGAGATCGGAGATTATTTGTGATCTCATTGCTGATGGTGTTTCAATTATGTTTAGAGATTACTACTTGTTGTCACATAGTGAGTGTTGATTTCATTATGATGACTATGTTTCTGAGTGATTTTGTAAATCTGTATTAATATTATCTCCAGCAGTATAATTATTAGCTATTTTGAATTTGTATTAAATTAAATTACTTTTAACATAAACAAAAAAATGTTGTAGGACTTATGCATTAAAATATAAATATGAGACCATCTCCACCTACTTAATCTAGTTTGACCTTGAAGTTTCGCAAAACCACATTTTATTTTCGAGCTCTCAGAAGGAGTTGAATAGAGCACGGAATATATTTTTGCAAAGACCGAACCAGTCACCTTCACACCTACCTTAGGGGCACTCTAGAAATAGTTCAACGATTCAGTTTCTTATGTATAAGGCGACCATCGCGATTGGTAACAGATGTGAGCTATGACCACTCCAGCGGCTCTCGCGCCAACGAGCTCGGTTATAGTGTCATTACTGCCGAGTGCCGAGCCCACTGACTTTACGACCAGGGACGACAGGGGACGGTGATCAACTGCAATTCACGACGATCCAGGGGGAAACGAGTTTTGAGAATCAGACCCTTCCGAAGATTGAGTACAGTTACTCAAGGAAGATTGTTCCGAGAAATAGGATATTGCTGGTGCAGTTTGGATCTTGGAGCCTGGATGGTTAAATGAATTTAGTTACAAAGGTTTCTATAAGAACTTGACAGCTAGCTATACTAACGATATTCTATAGAAATATCCGTTTTTGGTTGCAAAGTGTGTGGTGAGTGACAGAGAAGTAATCCATCATCGACATCAAAGCATTTTATGAACCATCCGCACCAACCTTCTCAATAATTCTGTCCCTAAACTCAGTCAATACTCGTATAGCATTAACCTAAATCCCTTCACTAGATTCAGTGTCCCCGCACGTACATAGGGTCTAGCTTATGTATCTTAACGAGAAAATAAGACCTTCTTTATAGGTTGGCGGGCTATTGAGGCCGACGGGCCGACGGGCCGACGGACGACGGGCTACCTTCGGACTATCTTTCGGGCTCGTGTTTCATCTCTGAATGTTTTATTCATCGGACGTTTTGTTGACACTGAAAGTTAAGGAGTTTGTGGTGACAAGATATTTTTATGTGGTGTTAGGTTCTTTAGTGGAATGATTTTTCTTGTCGTGTCATATTTTGTACTCTCTTGTATGAGTAGTCGTCTCCTTACGTCGTTGTGATTATGGAAATAGCAGCTTTCACTAGCAAATATACAGTGGAATAATATTAATCTCTTCTAAATAAACCAAGGATGACCATTGGTTTAGGCGCCAACGCCGGATAAATAAAAGAAAGCTCAAGTTTTATTTCGCATGTGAGGTGCTTCATCTCGGTATAGTTAACATTGGCAGTGCCTACACGCTTGCAGCTAGCTTATCTATGTTTTCGATACAAGTACTTTGTATGATCGAACGTCACAACAGGTAGCTACTTATATTTGTAGATCACATGATCTTTAGCCATGATTATCAGTAAGGATGCCCACAATGTGCGAGGTGCTGTGATGTGGTCTACTATAGCAACACATAATTAGCTTATCTAACGATCTGAAGTCTCCAACAACATCTTCAAAGCTTGCGCCGACTGATCCTAACAATGCGATTATCATCTCCGCTTCGGGACAAAGCCGGTACGATCTAATTATGTGAGTAAACGAGACAATTAGCGCCGACGCTCCAATTCCGCGATAATTAGCTTCTTAAAGCGTTCAGTGGTGAGGCGACGTGTAGTACAGTGTGTAGCTGTATTCTATGTTGTGTAATCGCAAGTTCCAGAATATGTTGAAATAGAAGACGTTGCTTGACATAAATATTCCGGTAATTTTTCCGCTTCTCTCTTACATACAACTGTCTTGTTGGCGTAGCGGTCGCAAAGCGCCACTGCTGACTATAAGGTTTGGATTCGATTCCCAGGTCAGGTTTTTCTACTAGGAATTTCTCAGTAGCAGTCTAAAGTGCTGTAGTGCTCGGCTTGAGCATAATCAGCGGAATGTGCGACTGCGGCGAAAGCAAATAAAAGAAGTTGCTTAAAGCTCGCCACGACTTACCGCAACGCGACTATCAGAGCGACGGCTTGGCGACAACGGAAATAGGTGAGTAACTGTTTATGCCACCATATTAGACTAATCATAAAACGAAACAGCAAAAAATTCAGCTGCGTATATTAAAAAAAACTCTTTGCGATAGAATCATTATCAACATCATCTGCCAAGCTTTTGCCCCAACTATGTTGGGATTGGTTTCTAGTCTAACCGGATGCAGCTGAATACCAAAATTTTACATGGAGCGACTGCTTACACTACTACTTCTACAACCTAGTTAATATCTACTGGCCAACACGATACCCCTTGGTAAGTTGGTTATCCTTCGCGATAGAATGTCGATGAAGTAAAATATCTATGTAAAATAGGTATTGGTTATGTCAAAGACAGTTTTGATAGTATTTCAAGATCTTATCAAAAAAAAGAAACCACTCAAGTTTTGGAGCAGGGCGGGGCGTTAGACAGACGCTACAAATTATTAACTTATTTACCTTTATTTAATACCTAATCGGGATATACGCCTAGCCTAACTAGAACAGCTAGAGCTGGCTAGAAGTCGGTCTGAATCGCCGCTGAACTCGCTAACACAAACAGACAGCGGTGACTTCTGCGCGGACCGATTGCGTGCTTACTGAGCATTGTCATCATGTTGACAGGAGAGGCGGAAATGTAGACTATGGGTACGCAGTAATTGGTTTATTAGAGGATGATTACTAGAAGAAACTACCAGAAAACCGATGGCCAAGTTAATGGTAATATCAATACTTTTGTCAATTATCGCAAATAATATTGGACTAACACTGAATACATTTTTAAAGCTTTATCGTTCAAAACTAAAATCAAGTTAGCTATCCTTATATATCCAGGATGGGCGTATCCTGGTACCCTTTTTTCATACTTCTCTATAAGTCGTCATCTGAGTATTTATCCCTTTCTCTCCGTAACGTCTCTCTCACAGCTCACAACGTGAAAAATAATATTTAATGATAATACAAGAGACAGGAAACATTTCATTTCATTCACAAAAACTCGCTATCCCCAGCAACGTGACCGCACCTTGCTACTTCCTTTAGTTGCCGGAGGGTTAATTAACTATTGCATCGTGTGGCCTGTGTGTAAAATAAGTGAATAAGTCATGACACGACATAAAAACGGGCAGAAGGACCGAGTTGACAGGTCACTCGTTAGAGAATGTGGGACCAACAGTACAGTACCTACAGTAAACGGTACCACAATTTGCGTTCATATTGTGGTATCTCTTTCTGGGACCTTTTCAAGAAGGAATGAAAGCAATACGTACAGTCTAAAGCACCTCAGTGACTTTGAGCTGCGCTAGGGTAGTACGTAATTTCAATAGTGCGGTCTGATGAAAAAATCAGCTAGCGTAAATCAAACCAAAATTATCCAAAAATGTTTTACACCCACAAACAACAATTCAAGACTCTACAAAAAAGTGTGAAGAAAAAAATCTAGGCGCTAATATTTCATATTCAAGGACGTTCCTTGCAGATGTGGATAGGTTGATCTTCTAAATCTCCCTTTTTTGCGTCCTATAACTTGACTGTTTTATTACTTAACTCTTTGTTCCCATTGTACACTAGTCTTGTTTTTGTTCGCAATGTCTAATATAAACTTCGTTAGCTCCGTTTCACCGTTTAGTATTAGTTCAAAGCTTTTCTTTTTACTCCGAATAGTTTAGACGGCATTCGCTGGGAACTACGTGATGAAATAAAATGGTCTTATAGAATACTAGCTTTTCCGCGGTTCTGCTTTCGTTAAGGTCCGAAATTATATCACAGGAATGTACTACGGTATAGAAAGTCTTTTTAGTCTTAACCCAAGTCACGCTCTACCTGTGTACCAAATACCATTGAAATCTGTACGGCCGTCAAGGCGTGAAAGGGTCACAAACAGACAGACAGACAGAATTCGGAATTTCACATTTAAAATGTTCAAGTATGGATTTCTTTGCCTGTTTTGTTTGCTTACAAGTGCTCCCTTAAAGCACTGAAGAATATTTTATGTCTGAGGAATCCTCTGTTTAAGACACGTCTTACAGTGAGTCTGAGTTAGGGATGCGTTTGCAGAACTTCTTTGAGTAATAAATAATCGTGAATGTGGTGGGCTGACTGGCTAAGTAACTTTACGAAAAAAATATTGCTGGGACATGACTTATTTGGGTTAATCGGTTTTACGGTAAGTCTCAATGCAACGCACTCAAAACATGTGCAAATGGATGCATTGAATAGTGCAAGGGTCATGTAGGTATTTAGAGTAAAGTTATAATATTAAAAAGTTGTATAGAAAACCCGTGAAAAGTTGTACTTTGACCCCAATATCTCTGTAACTAGAAGGCATGGTCCAGAACAGAAAAAATATTGCAATGACGGGGATAACAGCCTTTCGGCTGTGCTACGTGTAGTGTTACACCAGTTATTTAAAAACGAAGACTAGACAAAATCCGCGTTGCATATAATTGATCGTCAATAAAATCTGTAAGACGAGTGAGGCACGCCGAGCATCTGTCCAGCGTCTGCCAGAGGGACGAGGGGCTCTATGGGGTGAAAGGGGGGTGTCCGCAAAAAACCCGCTCCTCCCTTTGTTTAGCTGTAAGCTCGTTATTTCACCCTTGCCTTGTGTTTCGGCTTTATAGCGTGGTGCTAAGTGTAAATGATTAGCGGAATACAGACAGTGAACAAAGGTCGAGAAGCGTGAAGAGCTGCAAAAATAATTCATATCAACTTATGGAAAGAAAGTAATCATAATTTTAAGGGCCATATAAATGAAAATGATTTAAAATGGTCTTGATTTGCTGTCCAAAGAACCTTAGTTAATTATATTTTACGTACCTATGTAATGGAACCCTTTAAACGATAACCAAATCTAATATTTCAGATCATAACATAATCTCCGAAGAGTTAAACAGAATTTTTGTAACTATAATAATATATGACAACTCTTCAAACGGTACCCGCGCCACGCTGCCGCTTGTGCCACAGACGGGGTCCGTGAGACCCAACGCGCCCTCTTTGCGCGCCGATGAGTTTCTTTCTTTTATTTTGTTTCCTCTAAGCAAATGATATTATATCGGGAGTTAATTTTATTGCCAGATGCCGAGCGGATTCACCCCAAATCACTTTTATCCAGTTCAAAATTTATTATATTTTTTCCCTTTTTATTTGAGCTTTTTAATTTTATGTGCGGCTTTTACGGTAACCGTTTGACAAAAAACTCTTCTGATTTAATGTAAAGTTATAAAATGGTAATCTTATTTTGAGTTTAAACAGCTTTATTAAGCAAGGAACTGCAAACATCTAAAATGTGTGCAATAAAGAATAAGAATAGTTTTAAAGTAAACATAACAGAAGCGATAGATAAACTGTTTACCTTTCAAATTAAATGAATGAACCAGAGCTTCTGGCATCTGTAGAGAAAATTCAGTAATTCAGCGTAAAAGCTTAGCTATCAGTGCAGCGCGGGCTCCTTTTGACGTCGCCAGCATTTCATCGCTCGGCAGCGGTCGTTTTATCGAACAAGTATTACGGCACCAGTATGCTTAGTGCGAGTTTTTTTTACTGATCGAGCGCGTTAACGTTTACACAAATTAGTATGGCGCTGGGTAAGCGCCACCTAGCGTCATTTGTGAGAACTAAACTTTGTGAGTGTAAGTTTTAAAGTTTACGTCGTTGATAGTGACAATCGAGTGCCGCTCGAAAGTGGGGATCATTTCGAGCACTTCGATTACGTTTGCATGTATAATGCGAGTGTAAGTTACAATTTTGACAGTTTAGACAGCTCGAATAAGAAACGCCGTCACTTGCGAGCGCGTAAAGTTGTCACGTAAGATTTTGTGGTGAGAGCGTCGTGAGAGTAATGAAATAACAAAGTAATTTAATTTAATGTCATATTGTGAATAAAAATAGATGAACAGTATTAAAATAACAAATACTAAGGTTACAATACTTTTACTAACATTATTTTTTCTTGAAATTATGGTTCAAACCAGGAACTTTATTTTGATATTCTTTTACAAAACTTTAAATGTTATATAACTATTTACACATTATAATTATTAATAATAAAATGTTTATAGTTCCAGACATGAGAAACACAAATAAAATCTCCAAACACATAACACCTACTTTAGTTAAGCATGAAAGAAAAAAAGCATGGTTCTAATGCCAGTACAAGTTCGAAATTACGATCATGACAATTCATAGTTTCAGCATTTAAAGTAATATAAGGAAAACACTTCAATCACTAGAATGTAAATTGCATCAAGTGGAATAACATCATAAATCACTCAAGTGACTCAATTCCACAAAAAAATTAAAGTGACTCCATAGTGATTTGATGTATTGCCCTCTTGGACTAATGTAAACGTTTTTTGTACCCCTCTCATAAGAAACAAACATTGGAAACACTTAAAGTTTTTGTTGTTGAATATGCAAGATAAGCGCGATTCTGTGTCGCCGTATGTAATATAGTTATAAGAATTTGAAATGTACCTGTGACAACCCAGCCTTTCCTTTTCTTCTTTAACAATAACATTCAAAACTATGCAAATCACAAATACGAAAATTTTTGTAAACACAAAATAAACGTCAACTTTGTTGTATAACCACCACTATTTGAATAGGCAGTCGCTTCTATTAAGAACACAAAATACGAATGTCAATTTATTTGGCCGGTTAATCAATGTTCGTTCGGTTGCTCCTTTCGGTCGTTCACCAATCGTCACTTCTCACGGTGAATTAACGCGAAATGAATGGTTGTATGTATTAGTATCTCACACTCGCATGAGTACGATAGTCGAAGCGTTTGACGTAAACACGATTTACGCGTTCGTGCCGTTACTAGAATTTTAGTATGACACTCGCACTAAGCATACAGCTCAACGATCGGCCACTCTCAAAGACCCCTCGAAGCATTTTCTGCACAACATATTCAAACACGCCTTTAATAGACAAAATATTTTGAAGACAAACAAAACGTATATAGATTTTTCCCTTTTATTTGTGAAAACGCCTTCGCGTGTGTTTAATATTTCAAGGCTGAAATCCCCTGTCTGTTCTGTGTAAAATTGTTTTTAAAGAATAAATCTGATCGACTCTTATTTGGAATTTTATGTTTCTTTGTTAAATAATGTGTTTTGTTTGCAAAAACTCTGTAATAAATAAAGATAGGTTTCGCAAATGACAAGATGACCTTCGGAGATATATATGCCCAAATAAAATTAGGATAGTGTACAGGCAATTCAACTCGAGAGGTAAACACACACTATCGTCAGTATGGAGATAACAAGTGCGGTTTGGTCGGCCACACTAAACTCAAGCGTTCGTAATGCTTACGCAAGACGTTGTAGGTGTCTCATTAAAATTGTCGTCTTACATCACCGAGGACGAATGCGGGATGGTACCAGGGCGCGGGGCGGGGGTCTACCATTAACTCAGTCTTCAAGATTACGGTAATAGCGGGGGTACGGGAGACCCCGCCACCGTTCGCACGGTTAACAGCGGTTTGGTCACAGATTTGAATACAAATACCGACATTGGACGAACGATGTGGAGCCGTATCTTTGCAATTATGTAGATCTAGACGCTTTGCGGATGACGAGACGCGCCGAGAAATGAGAGAGATAAGTTTTGAAAAATGGTGGCGTTCGAGAAAACGTCTCACTCGCCAGGCGATGGTATAATTAAGTGTTGTGATTTCCTTAATTTGATTACAAAAATGTTTGATTTTACTATATAATTATCATATTCACTGTGGCAAAACTGACAAAATATGAATTATTGTTGTAACTGTTTTTTAAAACGAATTCTTAAATGTAATTCCAATTAGGACATAGAATATATTTTTACTTTGACAACACTTTGAAATAACGATTATGATGAACTTACGATATCCATGCATCGTCGTTATTTCTAGGTGGGGAAAATGTCACTTGAATTTGTAAGCTCTAATGGAGAGTCAGTCGTTGTTCGATCGTCAAACAGTGCACTAGTGCGAATAAAAAGTATAAGCAAGCAAAAGGTGTTTTCTTTATATATCAGAAGTGACAAGAACCACGAGCCATGTCTCAGCAAAATCGTAAGTAATTTGTTTCCTTTTCCTTTCTATTTTATTATGATGTATACTTTCTGCAGTAAGATTAAAGTGGAGAAACATAAAAAAAAAATACAAATGGTGGAAATTTAACAAACTAGACTTGCAAGTATGTAGTGTTTTACACCATGGAGGTATTGTAATACCGTGAATTAGAGAAACATGTACACCCTATTGATAACTCCACGTGAGTCAGGTGTGCAGAAAGTATACTTAAGGCATATAATGATATGAATTTTAACTATAATGCAGCCATGAAGATGTGTTGATTTTACATGTTAACAGCCATTTTTAAAAGCCATGTAGGCGGGCTGTAGTGATAGCCATGTAGGTGTGCTGTAGTAAAAGTCATGTAGGTGTGCTGTAGTGATAGCCATGTAGGTGTGCTATAGTGAAAGCCATGTAGGTGTGCTGTAGTAAAAGCCATGTAGGTGTGCTATAGTGGAAGCCATGTAGGTGTGCTGTAGTAAAGCCATGTAGGTGTGCTGTAGTGATAGCCATGTAGGTGTGCTGTAGTGATAGCCATGTAGGTGTGCTATAGTGAAAGCCATGTAGGTGTGCTGTAGTAAAAGCCATGTAGGTGTGCTATAGTGAAAGCCATGTAGGTGTGCTGTAGTAAAGCCATGTAGGTGTGCTGTAGTGATAGCCATGTAGGTGTGCTGTAGTGATAGCCATGTAGGTGTGCTGTAGTGATAGCCATGTAGGTGTGCTGTAGTGATAGCCATGTAGGTGTGCTGTAGTGATAGCCATGTAGGTGTGCTGTAGTGATAGCCATGTAGGTGTGCTGTAGTAAAAGCCATGTAGGTGTGCTGTAGTGATAGCCATGTAGGTGCGCTGTAGTGAAAGCCATGTAGGTGTGCTGTAGTGAAAGCCATGTAGGTGCGCTGTAGTGAAAGCCATGTAGGCGTGCTGTAGTGATAACCGTGTAGGTGTGCTGTAGTGATAGCCATGTAGGTGTGCTGTAGTGGTAGCCATGTAGGTGCGCTGTAGTGAAAGCCATGTAGGTGTGCTGTAGTGAAAGCCATGTAGGTGCGCTGTAGTGAAAGCCATGTAGGCGTGCTGTAGTGATAACCGTGTAGGTGTGCTGTAGTGATAGCCATGTAGGTGTGCTGTAGTGGTAGCCGTGTAGGTGTGCTGTAGTGATAGCCGTGTAGGTGTGCTGTAGTGATAGCCATGTAGGTGTACAGATAGTTTGTCATGTAGATATACGGATAGTATGTCATGTAGGTGTACGGATAGTATGTCATGTAGGTGTACGGATAGTATGTCATGTAGGTGTACAGATAGTATGTCATGTAGGTGTACAGATAGTATGTCATGTAGGTGTACAGATAGTATGTCATGTACGTAAATAGATAGTGTCATGTACGTAAACAGATAGTATGTCTGGTAGGAGTCTTTTAATTGAGCCATGTAGATGTGCTCTTATCTTATTGTATACGTAACGATTTAGAAAGATACAATTTAGTAGTGATAGTGAACCACTTGGAAATTTAGCCGCCTGTTGAAATTGAAAGGCAATTTCAGTAAAAATACCTAAACTTTAGTAAAATAGTTAATGAATATGAATGAAGTAATGGCTTGAAGATTATGGTTAGGACACATAATAAATAAAGGATATGAAGTGCTGGTAAACATTTCAGGCCGACGAAATGACAGCTCCACCCCAGATCGTGTTGAAAGCTTCACTCCAGAGCGTGTTGAAAGCTTCACTCCAGAGCGTCCTAGAAGGCGTCGCCGAAGATCCTCCTCTAGTGGTTCTGAAGAGATATGTCAAATCGAAGCGCTTTTCGGAAGGACTGACTGCAGATGATCTTCTGAAGATCATAGCAGCGATACAAAAAGGCTCAAGTAAGAATGTTCCAACCACTAATGTAGTCCCAGATTTTGACCCTGATAATAGATCCCAAGATATTGAGCGATGGTTAAGAAAAGTGAATGAATGTGCGAAAATTTATGATTGGAGTGAAAAACAAACAATACATTATGCCCTTCAAAACCTTTGTGGCTTAGCAAAAAAATGGTATGAATCTTTGCCAACGCTCAATTATTCTTGGAACAAATGGCAGTCTAAAATGAGAAAGGCTTTCCCAAGTGACGAAAATTTCGGAAAACTGGTAGAAGAGATGCTTAACCGGAAGTCCCGTACGGATGAAACTTTAAGAGACTATTTCTACGATAAGTTAGCGTTGCTTAGTAGGTGTGAAATTGATGGCCGAAAGGCAGTAGATTGTATAATTTATGGAATCAATGACAGTTCTATAAGAAATGGTGCGCAAGCACTGCAGTGTAAAAAACCGGAGAACTTGTTGAACTACTTAGCTTCCCAACAACCTGGCACATTGAAAGAAATACCTAAAACGCAGTCTACATTTAATTCAGTCAAAAAGAGAGAATTACGTGTTACAAATAATCAAAATGGAGCTTCAACTAGTAATTCTAGTAGAAATTATGATCCGTCTTGTTTTAACTGTCGCGAACGTGGGCACAATTACAATAATTGTCCTAAACCGTTAATTAAATGCGTTAAATGTGGTAGGGTAGGTCATAACGCGGATAATTGCAATAGAAAACCTTTATAATCCCATGTCACCAAAAGCAAAGATAATCGGCAATCAGTTGACAAAAGGGTATTAAAAATTCATTGAAATATTGGCAATAATGAACCTATAAATGTTGATAGAACTCCAACCATAATGCATCAATCTCATTCTACCCTTTCTGCTACTGTTACGCATGATAAGTTTTTAAAGAATATTTGTAGCAACGGAACCATGATCGACGCATATGTGGATTTTGGTAGTGACTGTACGTTGATTAAATGTTCGAAAGCGAAAGAACTCCGTCTTGAAGAAATTTGTATAGATCTGCCTGTCATAAAAGGTTTTGGTAATTCTATAACCAAACCGAAATTTCAATCCACAGTACAAGTTCGAATTGATGAAATTGAAACCGATTTAGTAGTATTGGCGGTTGGTGATGAGTATTTGTCAGCATCAGTCTTAATAGGGCAAAATTTTACCGAACTACCTTCTGTGACTGTTATGAAGGATAATAAGAAATTGATTTTTCACTATACTCCATCGCATAAAGTAACCGATATATCAATTGGAAGTCAAAGTGTATTTGTCGAGAGGGTAGAGATATGACCATAGTCAGAGGTGGGTTGGTGGAAGTCTACACCAAAGAACCCTACTCGGGTGATATCTATCTTGATGGAAGTACACGAATGAATCCAAATCAAGAATATCACTTACATCAAGGCTGTTATTAAATGATTAACAGTGAAGCAGTTGTATTTGTTACTTCATTAACAACAGTCCCTTTAAAACTACAAGCAAATACGTTAATAGCTAGGGTAAATCGCGTTACAGAAACTAAAACCGTATCTATCAGTTCAGATTCTAATACTCAAGCGGTAATGCCTCTCAATAGATCTGAGATTAAAACTGCGCAAGATATTGATCAGTCCACTTTTGAAAAACTCTACAAACTTTTGCAAAAATATAGAAAATGTTTGGCTCTTACTCTTAGTGGTCATTTACGGAGACGCGGCGCGTAGTGAGATAGGCTGTACTAATGAAACTGCAATGAATATAGAGCTGCATGATAAGACCCCAGTTGTATACAGGCCCTATAGACTATCTCATCACGAGCGTAGTAAGGTTAGAGAAATAGTAGACGATTTAGTAAAAAAACAACATAGTGCAAGAATCGGAGTCCAGCTATGCAAGTCCTATATTGATTGTAAAAAAAAAAAAAAACTGCGTCGGAATTGTTATTCGGCACTAAACTTAACGGTGCAACTGAAAATATGTTAGAAAGTAATGAGTCTAATTTCGAGGTAGAAGATTTAGCCTAACCTATTTCAAATATTGATGAAATAAGAAATGCGGCCTCTAAAATATCGACAAAAATCAAAAACGTATGAAAGAGATCTATGACTCTAACAGATCCCCTGCTCTTTCCTATTCAGTAGGTGATTTAGTAAAAATTACAAAAACTAATTTCAATAATGATGGAAAAAGCAAGAAATTACTTCCTAAATTTATTGGTCCGTATAAAGTAGCAAAATGTTTAGGTAATGATAGATACGAAATTGTCAATGTGCCAGGGTTCAATACAAAAAAATACGTAAGTGTAGTAGCTTCCGATAGAATGCGACCGTGGATTCATATTCAATCATTGGGAATTAACGAATCGTCAGGGTCAGAATCTGATTCGTCCGCCTCGAATAATGATAATTCAGAGTCGGACCAATAGGCGTAAACTAAAATTGTTATTTTTGTAGTTAGAAAGTAGATGTTAATAGTTTTTAAGTGATATGTTGTGTATACTAATTTTTCCTTTTATTGTGTACAAACTGAATACGATGTCGTGTTTCAATGTGATGTGATTACGCATTGTGATTTAAGTGATGTTAATTTTTTTAATTTTACTTTTGATGTAATTGCCCCAGTGTTGTGATTTTTGCGTGCTTCGGAGTTAGCACGCCGTCGGATGGCCGAGTGTTGTGATTTCCTTAATTTGATTACAAAAATGTTTGATTTTACTATATAATTATCATATTCACTGTGGCAAAACTGACAAAATATGAATTATTGTTGTAACTGTTTTTTAAAACGAATTCTTAAATGTAATTCCAATTAGGACATAGAATATATTTTTACTTTGACAACACTTTGAAATAACGATTATGATGAACTTACGATATCCATGCATCGTCGTTATTTCTAGGTGGGGAAAATGTCACTTGAATTTGTAAGCTCTAATGGAGAGTCAGTCGTTGTTCGATCGTCAAACAGTGCACTAGTGCGAATAAAAAGTATAAGCAAGCAAAAGGTGTTTTCTTTATATAAGTAACTTTCGTAGCTCTTTTATCTATACATTTTAAATAGGTAGAGGTACTTTGAAAGCATTTCGCTGCTTGGTGAATTTTTAACTTCAACAGGTAACTTGAGATCGCTACTCCAGATTTTGTTTTAACGAGCTGTTCCTCGCTCGGATTGCTTAATGAGTGCCTACTTCAAACTTACCTAACTAAACAAACGTTAATTATTCAGGATATCTACGTTAGTCGTTCTAATCTAGTTTCTCACAATGCACGAATTTTAGCAAATCTCAATGTGAATTATTAACTAGCCATAACAAGTGAATTATTAAAATGTTAATTTCTGTGTCGCTGTAGCTAATATAAAATACACCGAAGTAATTACACAAACGTAACGGGGAAGAGTTATTTGATATTTTGATATTCAACCAAAGTTGGTGAAACAAGGGCCTTGTTAGAAGGGGGTGCGCGGGCGCGCGGGCGGGGGACGGATATTCGGAAATCCTTTCGCCAATCTAAATAAATTTAAAACTCGGACAATCGGATTACGAAGCGTCCTCCGTCTCATCGGTGCCGTTCGTCGATTATACGGAATTCACGACACGTTTATTCAATTAGAGTTTGAAGTATTTAGCGGTCGGATGGCGGGGCGCGGTAATGGCGGCTGGCGGTCGCCGTTAAAAATTCAAATCGCGGCCACCTGTGCGCCCGGTGGCGCCCGACGCTCGAATCACTTTTATTTCTCCCGACGCTCCTGCTTTCTACTCCTCTCCTAGTACTTCTTGAATTTTAATGTACGCAAAGTTTCTGTGTAAACGTTTAGCTCTGAATTGTAGCGAGTTACTTTTAGCCTTATTTATGGAAGTCTTTTCGTTATGCTTAACCGTATCGCCGAAACGAATGAAAAACATGAGCTAATTTATACGGTAGATAAGTAGAACTCATTTGCTACGGTTTACAGATCATTAGGTACCTTCGTCTATTACTCTCTCTATCAACTGACTCGAATAAATGGCTTCGTGGAATTTCGTCAGAAACATTAGGTACTGTAATGACACAGGAAAACATGATGAATAATTTTCACCCAGTGCAAGAAAACCGAAATGTTGAATTAGCAGCTTTTCTAGAGATTCAAAAAGAACTTTATAAATGTATGTACTCGTTAATAGCTCAAGAGGGATTGAGATGTAATAATTATCATGTTACCACATTATTCCGATTCAATAATTCAACATTGATAATTGTTTAAATTTTATAATACGGCAAACATTTTCCACATGATTTGGAACCAATAACATTATTGAATCACAGAATTCATAAAGCGTGTTACATCTGCGTCGCCTTTCAACACGGCGGCCGCTTAAAAATCATAGCACACGATCCCAAAAAATCGAACATCCAAAAATACCTTAACCCTTGAGCGGCGATGTGAATGCGCGTCAATATGACACAATGACGTGACGGCGTGACGGCGTACGGGTGACGCGGGTCGCGTGTCACGGTGACAGTTGACGCGAATTTATCATCCGACTCTTGTTATCGACAGAGCTGAGTGCTTGGCTTGACGTGGCGTCGTGTAGTTTTTGTTGACTGTCTTGTGTTTGTATGTTGTTAGTGTGTGTTCGTTTATAATCAGGCCGCTGGGGAGGGTTCGTGGGCTGTTATGGTGGTTTCTAAACATGCGAGTTCCCATTGTATCTGTCAGTTAAAAAAATCTGTGATTTAAATGTTCAGATAAATCTGGAGGTTTTTATCAGCTTTAAAATTTAATTAGTGACCAGAAAGAATACAAAATAATCAGTAAATATTTAAACATACTCAGAAATGATGTGTCTCGCTGATGGTGGAGCGTGTGTCGGATCATTTAGTTCTCTTCAAATGGTTGAGTTAAATGGTGCTGATCCATGCTTCATGTTCGTGAACGGGCGTTGTCAGTTAGGACTGGTCATCTCTTAGCTGCCATGGTTTATTTTAACTACTTTGGTTTTGAATTGTTGATCTAATCTTTTACTCTGGACGCTCTTAACGTGCACGTCTTTCTACATCGTTCTCACATATATAATATGTATGATTTCAACATCAATGATGTAACCAAGATCTTATAAAAATATTTTGATTGAAAAGAGAGTCCAAGGGGATTTTTGTTCATTCTTCTTTATAGAGATCTACGCTTTGGAATGGGCAACTACAGTACTTTCACAAGTTATTATGCCTTGCGTCTGAGACTGTAGCTTCGCCTTCTTTGTTTTTCTGACATTCAAAAGTGCCTGTTATGGTCTATTTGAAATAAATGCTTTGAGTTTGAGTTTGAAATATGTAATACCCACGTTATTTTGACGACTTAATGTAGGTAGGAGTATAACATTAAACACGTTTAGCAAATATAAATAATTCCTTTTGCCACAACGTATTTCGCGAACTTATGAAATATTGATAGCATCATGTTTGTTCAAATCTTCTTTCGAATTGATTCACAAAATCACTTGTAGAAAGCTTGTTTTATATATAATATACTGTTTGTTGACTTTGTATTGATATTCGTTATGAATAAAATACTTTGTAATGTTATAATAACAGTGTAGGTACGTGCATAGATTGACAGAGTATCGGTAACAAGTTATACCTAAGGTATTATTACTTCCTCTTTTGTATACCAGCAGTAAGAACATTTTGTTAATTACGCAAATTTTTAGTTTGCAGTAAAAATTATCTAAACTTAATACTAGTAAGCTCTTCTTCATTTTTATTTATGATATTATCTGTCCTTAGACGGACGTACAGTCAGTTTCACGGCTCCCAACTGTCACGTCGCAACCTCACACTTATTATGCATGAAACGCAAATACCTCAATAAAGTTCTTCTGCAAAACAAAAGAGCCACGAATAATAGCGTCACATATCTATGACAGACGGTCAGACGTTTACTCAAGCGGGTCTAAACTACCTCGAAAACGTCCCTTGATGGAAATAACTTCAAACATAGAATAGCGGGGGAGTGTTAGCCGCAGGCTAAGCGTGTTGTCTTCATCATGGCGGTCTAAGTGACCATTAAAATTCATTTTTAGAGCCGGCGGTGTGGCGGGCGCAGGGTTAGATCGGATGTTCATTGCGTATGCACGTTGTGTTTTGTCTTTTTGTAGTTTGTGAGTGATGTGAGGAAGACCTGGTTGTGCTTGCTTCAGGTGCTGTAATGGTATACAAAGTCAAATTGGAATTAGAAGTCACGTTCAAGTTATGAAATGCTTTTTTCTTTTTGACTTTCTATTAGGAAAGTTTTACAACAAGGGAAGTTTATTATTTAAACTTACTACAACGTGAATCCTTCTTATGTGGAAATGATAACTTTGGTCAAAAAGCTAACTTTATCATTGAAATTAATTAACACAAAACGTTAAGCAATAAATTACATTTTATTCGACCACAAGCCTACTAAATTAAACACAAACAATGTAAAAACTCACCCGTATCATTTTCACACATCATTATGACCCATTGTTATAATTTGCTATTACTGACTTATTACATTAATTAATTACCTTATCAACCGATAATAACAAATTAATTATGGTTATATTGTTTAAATTCCTTTATTTTGTTAGTGTGCATGATGTAGTAGGTATATAATTAAGGATCGTAGCAAGTTATTTTTTTGTAGTTTCTGCGCCCTTGGGGAAAAGAAGAAGAGAAGACAAAATTGTCAAAATACTCAGATCCCACGCACGACGAATCTTAATAATTAATAACGGATAAAAATTAGCAGAATAGGTATATAGCAACAGTAGTGGGAGGGATAGTTTTTTTTAAGGTTAACTCTGCAAAAAGAAACGATTTAAACTTTTAGTATCGATTAATGTTTTGAACATATCAGCAAAACCTTTGTAATTATTTAGTTACATTCTTTGGAGAGTCTTCCCAACCGCATATTACCAGTTACTCATACACCATTACCGCCCTTCCCATATCTAACATATCACTATAAACGACGCCTTAATATCACTCAACTACCATAAATCAGCACTTTGAACTCTGCTCATCACATAATGAGTTAATGGCGCGGATATCAGTTAAGGAGTAAACACATTTGTACGCACGCTCCCGTCTCGCGAGGGATCGCGACGCACCGCGGAATAGGCGAGAAGCACTGACATTAATAACATGAGACGCTGTTTCTAACAATGGATGTCTTGTGCATTCAACCCTTTCTTGAATTATATGTGTAATACCTACTCTATAATTATTTTTTGTCAAACTGTGGGTACCTAACTTGGTAATGGCGCAGCAAAACAGCTAAAACATACGGGTTAGCCAGTTTTGTACTGCTATAACACTTCGCAACCAATAGCTGGCTAAAATTTAAAAAAAATGTCGGCGGCTGTACCTAATCGACAACTACTAGTAACCACGAAAAGTAAGGTAAGACAAGAAACATCTACCCGAAAATAAAGTTATTTTACATAATAAATGTAAAAAATCGGTCAAAATCTGAAAAGTTTTGTGTATATTATCTTTGCTTACGAGCACTCACTCTCGCCAGTAGGTCGCCAGCCGCGGTTACTTATCGCTGGCTCGATCTGTTGCGGGCGTTGCGGCCACGGAACACGCTATGGCTTTTATCTGACTATCCTCATCCTCAGAGGTCGCTAGTTTAGGATGCACTCATTTGCGGGAGGATGTTTTGAAAGGAAAGTGTGGGAGATTGGGTGTTCAGAACTTGTAAGACCCTCGCTTTTCGTGCAAGAGTGTGGTTTTAAGGATTTTTATTGTTGTTGTGCGTAGTACAAGCATAACGATTTACTAGGTGAGAATTTGACCTTGACTAATAATGTTACACGAATCTGAACATTTATGTCGACAACATTCGGCACAGTCCGAATGGCAGTATCGAGAATATGTACATACACGTTCGGGAAAATGGCGCGACCCAAATGAGTGCCGAATTGAAGGTGCCGACCCGAACAATTAGTGTCTAGCTTCTCCTAATACTAGGGGATAAAGTATGAAATTGCCGATTTGTATGGACGATTTCGTAAAAAGTGATATTTTCATACTATTTTTTTTTTCTAGAAACGTTTGAACCGATTATGTATGATGCAATTGCATTAATTAGAGTGAAACAAGTTGCGTTGCACTGCGTATCTTAAATTCTCAAAACACAGTCTATGACTAACCTACCTACTTGAAGAAGTAAAACCGACGGCACATTGAAACAGGAAAGGTATCGTTGACATTTAACAATTAATCCAATAAAAATGACATTAGGAAAAAATAAACATCAAAGTTGCAAACAACAAAATGTGAGAAAAAGGGCATTTTCATAGTTAAAGACCTGTTCATTCATGTTTTTTCACCTATTTGTATCCAGTATAAGAATCATTTAACACGTTGTCATTTTATGCGACACATGCAGCTCGAGCAATGCCAGCGTTTCCGCAGAAACCACATCACAAAGGTTTGTCGACACATAAAATAAAGGTATAGGCAGACAGACATTGAATTGTATGAATGTGTGTAAAACTCACGCTTTTTCTCCTTTCTAGGTTAAACGCGCGTCAAAGGATACCGGGCGTCTGATTACAGACTACGAACAGACCGAAGGTCCACCTGTTAGCAAATGTTCACACAATGATCACACGGACTATTGTTTGACTAGTGTAAAAGTTTTTCATCTTATTCTTCTTTGTGCCGCGGGCACGATATTTTCACAAACGCCTGAACACCTGCCATTTATTCCATTCTATATTTAGAATACGGTCAGGTACTTAAAATTAACTGAAACTGATGAACGACAAAATGGAATAGAGTCCTGAATGAACAGCTAAACCTACAAACAAACTGATTAGTTTTATGATTGTGGTGTGTCGATTTCCAGGGTGTTTTGCATTTATTGCACCTCAATATTCTCGCAATCACTTACATATGTACGAAGTTAACCTTCTGTAACTGTGTTCTGTGTGGTCTCATTAACACAGCTCGAATTAGTGCAGCTTGCAACTAACGCGCTCTTCTAGCATTACGACTGTAATTCCCGACGGGGAAGGCAGACTTTTAGGTACACGCAGTCTGCGGTAATTCATCGAAATTTTATAATTTCAGGATTTAGGAAATGTTTGGAGACAGGCTTTGCAAATAACGCTACAAGAGCACTTTTCGTCAGCCATTATACGTAGAATGTTACCAGTTAATTTTACGAGGCCCTGGAACTAAATTAATCGCGACTACAAAAGCATTTCGCAAGCAAGCTAAAGTAATATTGGTTTGAAAACTTCATCGCCACCCACATCAGTAAACCACGCCTATACCAAGACATAAGTTACCCACAATCAAACCGGAGCACAAAGCTCTGTCTTGCAGCCATGAGCCACTCATTACACAAACATGCAAGAAACTTCAAAGTCCATCCGCCAAATATCAAAGTGATGTAAGTGCGTATTAATATTCAGCAGTGTTTCTACCGACAGCCGGCCGGGGCGAGCGGGATGGCGGGGCAGCGGGGCAGCGGGACGAGCGGGGCGCTTGCATCCTACGCCATGCAAATGTCCGCCCGCGGCGCCACCGACTGATTGCCTCACAGACCCACGGGACAGACGGATTACTGCAATTATACACTCATTTGTTGCTATTTACAGATGGATGGAGACTGTTCTCAGGTTTTAATTGATATCTACACTGCAAGGAAGATTGAAATATCAAACAGTCGATTTCGAAACCAACAAGGATGAGTTTACAATGATGCGTGCAGATGAACGCTCCCCTTGTTCTTATAAATGTCATTACAAGAATATTTTGAATTGGAATGAGTAATAACTGGCGTTGTTATTATTTTGTTTATTGTTTTTATAACTGGCATGCAATTTTGGACTCAAAATATGTATGTCGATGATCTCAAATTCAATAGCAATCGAAAATCTAGGGTTACTTGGCAAGCAAAGTGTGTTAAATGGATAAGAAAATTTTATATATTGTTGGCAGATAAATGTAATGATAGTTGTTGTAATAAATGAAACATTTATAAACTGTTTTTACAAGAAATAACTCGTATTCACATTTTCTTTATTTTATACAAAAATTGTTCAGTACATCATAAAATAAACTAAAATATCTTCCAACTTCCGGAATAACTTATTACTATTGCGTGACTGCCAGAACTTCTAGTTTTTTCCTTAACGTAAAAACTGAGATCGTAACATCCTCTTTTTATATTCCATGTCATGCATTCTCATTGTGAGTAATTGGGACACTGGCTGGTTTGGCCCAAGATTGGCACGCCACTGCTCGCCGTCTGGCAATGTCTTGGCTTGCCAGTAAGCCCGCACTTGGCACGCTCGCTCTACTACTGAATCTTAAGTAAAAATCGCTTCGGCGAACCTACACGCCACTTGATTGCGTTTAAATTTAGACGTAGTTTAAGCAGTTTGGTGATATCGCTCGGAATGGTGAGACTAAGAATATCGTATTTTATAGACTGCTGAATTAAAGATCCTGGAAATTATGTAAGTTATGCGTTTAAAATCTTGTTTCAGTGAATTTGAGTTAAGAGAAAAGGACTTCCATGGTGCACACAATGGTAACACAAGTTGAAACAAAATAGTAAACACAAAAGTGACTTTGCAATGTTAGCTCTGTACAAATTCGCTCCACATCTCTTTGTAGGAACACCTTTGAGTGTCTGCAATTACCACTCACGTCCCGACCAAAGGGTGAATATCAATTTGGTTCGTATTAAGGTTTTAATAAACCGTGAGCCTTCAAAATTACACTCCACGAGAGTAGAATACACGGTGTAAATGTAAACGAGGGGCTGCCACGTGTTTGGGTCCCTATAAATAACGAGTACCCAAGGGTCCCGTCTTTGGGCCCGCGTACATCTAATTTTAGGTGCCCTACGACGCACCTGGGCCCCTGATTAATGGGTTCCGTCTATTTTGTTGGGATATTTAAATACTTGTCTGGTATTTGACGGCGTCTTTAGCAACCCTCGTGAAGACAAGTGGCAGGAATTTATTTGGAGTTTGTTTTAATAACAGTTGAGGAGTTATGTGGAAGCTTCCCCGCTGCTTGCCTGATCGAGGGATTCTGGTGATTTATGGAATAATGCTTTTAGATACAGATAGGTGGAGAAGTACAATGGTGTCGTGATTAATGGTAAGGTAAGATATATCTACATTAATCAAGTCGAGATACCAATGTTTTACAAAGCTTCATGTCACCTTTAAATCTCAGGTTCATTGTTGGGATAGGTTGGTCAAAAGTGCGGTGATTTAACAGCTTACAGAAACCAAAGCTGAAGATAATAAGGTTCTCTGAACACACATGTAAATGATTGTTCTTATTTCCGAATAACATCGATGAGTACAAACGAGTGCCCAATCTCGCGCTGTCACCGAGCACTGCACGGAGCGGCTTACGTCCTGACACAAACAGTGTTGCGTCCAATTTGCACCGCCTCTCCTCTCCCCCGGCCCGCGGGATCACACCCGCATGGATTATCACTATATTTACCGACATGGTGTATAAAATGTTCATTATCTTGCTCACAGGTACTTGTTTTCGGCCTACATATTCTATATGCCGGATATGTCATGATTTATTCCGTTAGGGTCATACATCACGTGGGCAGACGATGGGTTTGAAAACACGGTATTACAACTTAACTCAATAACACGAAGGACAAAGGATCGGGTACAGTTCCAAGACGTCTTAACTCCGCCGCGTTCAGATTTTGAATGACGCCCTCACCTCGAGCTGAACATCAGGGCTCTGTAAAAACACGCTATGCTTTGGGTAGACTTGTAAGTAGGTCGCTTCATGTCACCAGTGCCCGCTGGCGCGTTTGCCGATTAATTTTATGTCCGTACTAACGACCGGATCCGACATATATATTATAGTCTAGATGAACTGTGCGCTGTGCAGGCAAAAGTTTCACTCAAGTTTAATTGCAAAAACTTGCGATATAATTCGGAACCCACACCGTGAGCTGCATTTACTGTAGTTGCGGATGTTGTTTGAGTGTAATTAAGCATACTGCAGAAAGAAGCAAGCAAGAGGCTTGAGTCGAAATGAAAGCTCTTAGCTACCAGATGCTACAAGTCAGTCGTAGCCGAGGAATCCCAGTGATTTAGTCTGTCGAGTCGCTCTCATGGCTTAATTGAGGAAATAACCAGTTTCTAGCACTGCGCGGCCACGACCACGACTTGTCGCATGACCGGCCGCTATCTTGAACAAAACTATTCGGACGACCAAACTTTCTTCTAGGTCAAAGCTTCTGCGGGCATGGCCACGTAGTGCGCGAGGTCCCTAAAGGTCCAAAAATACCAATAATGTAGACCTTCCTCATCACAATATCCGCTGACAGAGACCCCGACTAGTCTGATTTCCTATTGCGATCTCTGTGTTAACTAGTGAAGCCAACAGCCAAATCTTGGTCACACCGTGTACAGTAGAGCACTGATCGTCATCCTGCACCGAATCGGGCGGGAGGAAACGCCCGGGTGTTATCATTGTGAGGATCGTCCGGAGGACACGGTGGCGCATACCGTGGAGGTCTGCCCCGCTTGGGCGGAGCTCCGCCGTGTCCTCGTAGCGGCGATCGGCGGCGGCGACCTCTCGCTCCCGGCCCTGGTTCAGGCCATGGTCCGGAGCGAGAGGGAATGGGAAGCCGTCACCTCCTTCTGCGAAGCAGTCATGCTAGCGAAGGAGGTGGCGGGACGTGAGAGGGAGAGAATCTCACGTCCCAGCCGCCGCGGGCGAAGCACCGGGCGTCGGGGGCCACGTGGTGGCTCCCGGCCACCGTAGGCGCGGGCCTGTGGACGGTGAGTAATGGGTTAGCTCACCGTCCGTCCGTCTTATGACGACAGGCCGTGTCGACGGCGCGTTCGTGTTCCACGCGCGCCTCAAAGAGATGTCAGCAACCAGGAAGGGGCCCGCAAGGGCCGATGCCTGCCGGGGCTGCGGGACTGTTCGAAAGAGATACCGTGGCCCTGGAACACAAAGGGCAATGAAGGAACATGGATGGGTTTTAGTCAGTAAGAGTCTGACACTCCCTCCCACTCCACCCAGAGCGGGAGAAGTCATTTGATGATTTCCCATCCGTAAAAAAAAAAAAAAAGCACTGATCGTCATAATTGTATGCGTAGGTATATGAGCTTAATAATAAGAATTGCGAATGTGTCAAGACTGAATACGGTACACTCATCCACTTTATTTTTCCCTTAAAAATACTAATGTTCGTGTTCAGCATGTGTATGTAGACAGTGCACACCCTAAGGAAAGAAAACCAATTTCCAATGGAGATTGTCTCAAAAATCTCATGTGTGTTTCGTCCCATAGAACCCCATTCTTTCCAGCCGGATTGCACCATTTCATTATCTGTCCTCCATCCATGGATTATTCACAATACTTTATGAACACCATGTGTATAAATATTGTGAACTATAATTTGTTTCTCCCCTACCACATCAGAAAATAATTGAATGTTTGCATTATATTATGTTTTTATTTTAGCCTCATCTTCGTACGTTAATTTATTCATACTTGAGCGTCGTTGCATTTAGAATGGAAATTTTCTTTGTGTGTGCTTTCTACTTTTTGTTATGAGCATTAATTTTATTTAGCGAGCATTTAATTCAAGATGGTCGCTTCTGAACAATTTAATTTTAAATTGCTAATTCTACTTTTTTTTAACAATGTTGCTCTAGGACGTTTCTTTGTTGTGGATGCGACCAATAAAAAATACGATTCTTTAAAGAAACTAAACTAGACTCAGAATTTTAGAAGGTTTCCCTATGTTGCATCTATAACTTATACATTTCTAAAGGTAATGCTTGAGATGATTTATTATGTAATGTATGTGTGTGTATTGTAATCCCAAAGACACAGGCCATACTACGTCACCCAAAAAAGCGGAACAAGACACTTACCCATCTATGTCACAACAATCGCACTCAAATTCCATATTTCAAACATAACAATAGGAGAATAAAAGCAGCACCAGCATGCAAGAGAAAAATAACCGAGCAATCTGTAACAATATCTTAAGCGTAATGTATACCGGGTATAATGTGAACGACAAAAAGACGGTAATGGCTGCGACAAGCGTCGCGCGTGATTTATGTCGTGTCGCGTTTTGTCGCGGGGTCTGTGGGGTCTGTGGGGTAGCACTCAGTGACGTCACGGGTGACGCGACACACATCAATCATTAGACGTTTGGGGATGTTATTGAGTGACTTGACCTACTGCACTTTTGGGGGTTGTGTGGCTTAAATATTCATTGGTGTGATGCTCTGTTTGAGGAATTTTAATTGGTATTATAAATTACGGTCTTGTAAGGGTTAGGCGTCTCGTGGGGTGCTACTATTCTACAAACGTCTAGCGAATGTTTATCTTTCTATAGAATTCCTTTCTTTTAGCGCCTTTCAATAATTGTGAATCTATTCGGTTGAACAGTGAATAATTGCCATTATGTAATTTTTTTAATTCTGTTTTTATCAGTCATAATGCCTAAAAAATTGTGTGTGGTCCCTAAGTAGATTTACATTATACATTAGCAGGTATTTTGTGACTGCCTATAATAAATTAACTAGCTGTAAACAATCTAGTCAGTGGTTTAATTAATTACTAAAACTATGTACCTCAAATAAATAAGAAAATAAGGTAAGTAAAGGCAAAAGCACCCATTAGTAGTTGGCGCTAATTAAAAATATCGCCGAGCCAATAACTTACCTCCAGGTCCTATCGACCGCCTTCATTTACTACAAATTGATTAAAACATTCCCAGCATCGCCTTTCAGAATCGTTCAAATAAAATAAAACAACATTTTTCTACCGACGACATTCGGAGATGACAAACTTGTGTCTTCAATCTACTTCGTACTTAACTCTACTTAATTAAAATTTTAATTAACGAGTCGACGAGCTATTAAAATCTTCTTAAAGATAGCGCGATAAACGCGCGGCACCGCCACGCACACGCCACGCAGCCGCCCCGCTCCCGCCACGCACCCGCGCTACCGCCGCACCTCGCTTAAATATTAATAACGGGTTATCTTTGTGCCTCGCTAATGAATCGCGTTGTTGAAATATTTGCAACAACTTGAACATAAAGTTTTATATTGATCAGCGTTGCAGCCGCTCAGAGAATGTATTAGCTAATGTTATGAACAAAGTTCGCGCCTCCACGATCAAAAGATTATTGGATACTTGGAAATCTGTTTTACACATAGATGGGGAGCATCTTCCTATATATGAGCCAACTGCAAAACTTGAACCCTGCAAGGGTTGCAAATATTGCAAAATTGTGAGTTGATAAATTGCAATTATCGTCTTATTTACCTAAAGAAAGTTGGATGCCGTCCATTTTTTTTGCAGGTCAACAATAGTACTAGAAATATAATTTTATTTCAAGGGAACTACATGGACATAAAGACATTGGCCAAAGCTTATAAACAACAGAGCCATATTATATGAATTAATTAGTTTCAAAACCAACCTTTACATATTACAGAGCACATTGGCCCGATGCCACAAATCAAACGAGAGATCAGTTTACTAACGGCGATTTATTGATAACATAATAAACGGGATAATAATTGATTCTAACGTTGATGAACACATTCAATTACTATTCCATGGAGTAACATTAATTGAATTTTAGATATGATGTTACGTTTACATGTTAATCGGAGATTGAAAGATTAATGTCAAAGCTCGTCAATGATCAATAATACTACAAAGAGAAAAAAAATGTGGCAATGATGATTTGAAACTATTTTAGAATTTTATCTATACTTAAAGCCAATGAGGAATTAAATTAATGCAATTATTTTAAAAATTATAATTTATTTCATTTCTTTCATTATTTATTTCAAGTCCACTGAAACCAAACCTGAATTGTTATTTCAAGATCTCGGAGGTTCAACACAACATGCTAATTTGTGTAGCTACCCTTCTATGAAATTGTTGCCCAACAGAATTACATACTCGACAATATATAAATGCTGACACATCCATTACCGGGTTACCTCCGTTGGGCGGACGCAATGACGCCCTAAACCAGCATTACGGCGGTAATCCGCGGTGTAACCATGTTAACGTGAGCTGCAGTCAACACGTTTTATTTGGCGCCGGACGCACTGTTTGAACTGGTGTCTACAGTCATGCTAACTAATAGAAAGCTTAGTTTTATTTTGTCTGTTCTACTTTTAATAAATAGTTCATCTATTTTATTTGAACCGAAAATTCTAAGACGTGGCATCCTTATACCTGGCCCTCATGCTGTTTCACCTCAGAAGCGACAAATTGAAATGGGACTTAGTTTCTATGGATTGTTTCCCCAGCATCAAATTACTCAGAGTCAAAACCAAATCAAGTGACTGAGTCTATGTTCTCATGTACTTTTTTTAAACTTTTGACGTTTATTTAAATCATCATCTATCATTTCATTGTCTAGCTTAACCCCCAAAAGTGGCCCCCATGTTTAAAATTCATTTATTTTTAATTTTTAATAAAGAATATTTACGTTACACCTCCGTCTTTAGGTCACCGACTTAAATATTTGTAGCAAATTTCAACTCAATCGCTCCAGTAGTTTCAGAGTAAATTGGCTATGACAGACGGACAGACAGACAGACACGCGAGTGTTCCTATAAGGGTTCCGTTTTTTCCTTTTGAGGTACGGAACCCTAAAAACGATTAGTGTTGGATATTGTGAAGTTCCCTTTCCACGTCAAAACATTGACAAATTAAACAAAAACGGAGCCACGTGCAAAACTGAGTGCTTTCATTAATGTGTTTAGAAAGCATTTTATGCTAGTTTGCCTTGTCAAGTGCGGGGTTATGATTACATGTCGTAGTAATTTAGGTTAACAGCCATAATGCAGGTATAACTATAAAATATTGTTTGCTTTTGTTAATATATTGCTGATTTTAGTTTGTTTAAAATACATAGTACACACATCAAGCTAACATTTCCAGTATAACATGGCCTCGCTTTTCATAGATTTTCCGTACAATGAGAGATCCATATACACTGGTTTTGTATAGCTTGATTGGCCGCGCTGCGTACATGCTTGAACTTACAGGTACAAACTCGGGTACAGAACGTCACCAGCTACGATTCTTCATACCCCTTTTGCTTTGTCCACGTTCATACATCTGGTCATACACCCATGTTTATTATGCTTTTCTCACCCTGTCGCCCAGTTGAGCAGCATAACCAATTTGAAAATCTAAAACCTGACATGTGACTTTCTTATGTCACACAAAATGTTCCAGGTGTTTGCACTCTAGTACAACAATATGATAATTTGCATTACTCTAAGCATTTCTAGTCTGTTTGTATCAAGCTCAAAAGCACCTCAGTCATTCACTTCGTAATAAAATCTCACATACTTAGTTTCTAACACTTGCTTTCAAGCCAAGTCGTACCTTCAAATTCACATACAAACACTTAATCCAAACTTCAAAACACCGGACTCTCAAAAAGACGTGCATATTAAAACGCGTACATTTGCGTCTCGAGTGCCGGCAGCCAGTGTTTACAGTGACTGTCGTCTTGTCTGTCTGTCTGTGTGCCCTTCTGTGTGGCAGTCTGCTCGTCTGTGTGTCTCACTCAAGGAGCCATTAGCACTGAATGCGTAACTACAGCATTAAAATTCATCTGTACGTCTCTATTGCAGGCGGCGGGTGGCACCGAGATGTAACTGCAGTTAAAGTAGAAATGTTTTAAAGAAGCTCGCTTTTATTTCTGTGGTGTACGTCTTGTAGTTTTATGTGAGGTTATCTTGTGGTGAAAACTTGGAGATTTTAAAACTTTTAGCACTGATTTTTTATTATTTATTATTTTGTATTTTGGTGTTCACAAACCAGAAGAATTTTAAAATCTTTAATTCTATTTCAAAATTTAAGTACATTAATTTTTTACACTTCAACGGAATTAAAACCCAAAATAGACTTAAGTGTTTCTAAATATTTTTTCTTACAAACAAACACATATTGTGATCAACATTACTTTCATTTCGCCTTAAACATAATTTACCGTAATTACAAGCCCACCATTTAACCGACGTTAACTAACGGCAGTTAACCCTCCGCCACTAAAGTACTGGCACTAAACAGCGCGCGTTTATCATACAAATGGATTTTCTGAATTAAATCCTCTCTGCCTTCCCACTATTAATTAAATGCCGTGATGCTTCACTGTTTTATATTTCGAGCGTGAGACTCATGTAATGGAACATTGGGTGGTTATAAACTGCGTGGTTAGTTAAGATTCTTGAGATTATTAGGATATTAAATACAAACTGTAGGATAAAATATTGAGTTATTAAGAACAGGATTTGTTTGTTACCTGAAGAGAATTATCAAAATGTTTTACAAGATTACTGTTGGGCTGCAATAATTAGGCAAGGGTTCAATGGGAGGTAACACATTTTGTCAATTCTTACACATGTGGCTCAAGGTACAGATCTATGGCTATTTTCTGTACGCAATTGAAAATATTAGTAGCATTTTGTGAGTTTTACCTTGTGAGAAAAATTAAACGGTTGTGGCAATTTTCCGCTATGATAATAATTTATTAATACTTTGCTTATACAGGGTGTGTCTATTGTCACCTGCATCCTTTACGGAGGTGAGTTTACCCGACATATTAATCAACTTTCTCGACAACTGCCCCAGAGAATCCGGGATATAGTATTTTTTTTAACGTTCTATGTTTAAAATAGAAAGTTGTTGTACTTTATTGAAAACTAACTTCTAAACCATGCCCCTTAACTGTCGCGAATGCCCACAGTGTAGAGTCCTATCTGTCATAAACTACGAGACAGACCGACGAACCATTAGTGAATATATAAACTACCAGTAGTGTAAATATAATGAATGCCGGTGTAAAAAGCTTTCTAGCGATATCACAAAAGCGCTATTACAGTCGTAACATAAACACTGGCATAATTATCATGATACTGATATTCTCACTTCCTGTCATTATGATAAAAAACAACATGATTTCTATTATGTGACATCAGAAAAAAAAGAAAAAACAGAGATAAAACATTCTCTATTAATTAAAAATGCGCGCTCCAATTGGTAACTTTTCACGTAACGACCGACTCGTAGCGCGTAGCTCGTAGCACCGTTGCTACGCCGTAGCAGCGTAGCTTGCAGCGGTGACGCTGATGGAAAATGATTTCCGTAATTTGATTAATATACAGTTTCATATTTATATATGTTTTAAAATACGTTATATTTTTCAGTTTCGTTGCTTATTTTTGGTATACGATATCCGGATTACGGGTGTATTTTATACACCATTTTGAAATCGATACATGCAATTAAAATAGTATGAATAAGTAGTTGTACATTATTAATGAACTTCGTTAGTGTGAATGTTGAAACTCGTTAGCTACAATATGATATTATAATTATACAAAGGTAATTATCATTCGATAGAAAAGCAGTGCTCTGAACATTTGCAAACTTTCTAAACTCACAGTAGTCATACTTGAAAGATCATCGGCCTTCCTTTTCCCAACTACGTTAGGACTGGCTTCCATCTTAACTGGATGCAGCTGAATACCAGTATTTGATTAATTGGGCTTGATTGGTAGAACTAAAATGCTATTTAAGCCATCCAACTAATAAATGCGAAACCATCTCTCTGTCTGTAGGTCTGTATGTTTGTCTATCTATGTATACATTTTTTTTTGTAATCAGTACCCCACACTAGGAATTTCTCCTGTATCGTGTGTGCGTTTACAAACATTTATACTCACATACACAAACAGCCAGACGCGGAAAGACTTTCTTTCTTTTAAAAAAAAACGTGGATAAACATGGGGATGTTAGGAATTCACAAACTCCTTTATTGTATCGTGGTTGCGTTTAGGGACGTTTAATCTCACATACACAAATAGCCAGACCCGGAACAACTACCTGTAGGCCATACAAATATTTTTTCCGTGCGGGAATCAAACCCGTGACACGCCGCGCAGCAGCCACTGCGTCAACCGTGCCGTCATAATATACATATTATGTTTATCTGTTGCCTTTAAAAAACTGTTCTCTAAAAAAAAGATATTGATGAAATTTTGCACACAGGTAAACCGTGATATGGGCTAGTACATAGTGGACATAATTTCGAGCCCGGTAGTATACTTCCGCGGGATAATTTCCGACGTCCACGCGACCAGAGGCCAACGAGAAGAACCGACTTGTGGGTTTATTTTTATTCACCCAAGATTCGTGCGCGTCCCGGCGATGTCATTTACTATGATTACCGCAGTTTGAACATTGCCACATTCAATGGTGAGAATTTACTTGAAGCCAACGTGCGAGCAATTTCCTGCAGTTACCGTATTCTCTTCGAATGTATGAAAGTTTAATCAGAGCTTTCAGCGTGTAATGAAGGTTTTCCCTTTGATTTCTGTCATCTAAGTTACTGAGACACCGTGAGCAAAAAAGGAAACAAAAAAGTGTTAAAATATTAATTTGTGCCCTTTCCTTATTTTTGTGTTAAGTTTGTTGAAGTTAATGCTGGAACTCACAGATCCTCTACCGAAAGCATTCATTCAGTAGAGTCACTTATTACAAATGTATGTTTACTATTCCGGTTTCCTATGTATCGTCATAATCCAGCTCTGTCAAAATAATTTTTGTGGAAGCTCTTCGAACAATCCCAGATAGCAGATGCCATGATATCCAATTTTTACTTTCCGCTTCTCTCTATTGGGTTGATGCAGTGCCTCACGTCAGTGACTACAGTTTGAACTTAAGCTGGCCTAAGTAATATGAAGTTTCAATGCAAAAAGAGGCCACTCGCTGTACTGGTTTTGTCACCACTGACCTGCGGTACTACTGTACTTATCTTAAACATTGGACTAGGTTTTGCAGCCGAACAGCAAATAAATAAAAAAGAAAAACATCATGTTAGTCATTAAATCAGGCAAGAGATGAAACAAGAACAATCTCCAAGACAACTATCACCAACTAACTTCCTCACTAAATATGAACGTCTCCGTCTAATCAATAGCTCGTTAGTCAGAGCACTATCAACTATGCCGCGCTTTACTATCTGTAGGTAGGTAGGCACAGATGTGCCGATACATCTTAATTACATAAATTACTGAATATCTGCTGCACAGATCTGAGGCGGATAGATGCGGATCTATTTATGTGTGACACTGTTTGGAGACCCGGTATCACTTGCGCGGTATTAACCTGAAATTATGTTGTGTTTTATTCATATTGAGAGTTATTTTTCATCCAAATGAGATACAAGACTTTTGGGGTTCGAATGGATGACAAAGGACCGCTGTGTAAACATTTGAGAATTGTGTTGGAAATACAAGATAGCTGAAAAAAAATTCTGTTCAGCCCTTTAAAATGGCATTTTATGTTAAAACCAGATGTTAATACGCTTTAAAGAGGTTATCAGGAGAAATATCATAGAAAACTGAGATCCCAGGAGACGGTGATCTATACGACATATTTGCCAAGTTAATAACCTACCAGCTGGTTATTGCAAGTAGATAACGATGCTTTTCAAAATTTTTTTTTTGTTATCATCTATCGTAAGTATATTTAAATTTCCTTGATTATAATTTAATTAAGCAATTCTCGATCTTAAACCTCCATCTTTACTCTTCATCTGAAAATCAAAAATGATTCAGCACACAGACAAACCAACCAACTTCTTTATATCACAATATTAATTAGGAGCGGGACAATGCGCTATCGCTAATGTATATTAGGGGCGCTCCACATTCGTCCGGCCGGCCGCGCGGTCGCACGGGCCACGGCTCGCCAGCCGCGATGAATATGCATCCGTCGTAACTCGTGGGTAAGGCAATGGTCCTCCGAGTGATGCCACCGTGCGTGTTTTTATGCTTAGTTACGTACTATTTATTAGGTGACCTAGTTAGTGGATTGGAGGGCTTTTTGTTTTAGTGGACGAATACTAATGAAGATTCATTAGGTTGTCGTATCTTTGTACCCGCTTTCACTAACGATGGGTGACACTTAAATGAGTGCCTAATAAAAGCGTATTTATTCTTCGGATAGCTGACAGACCAGCAATATTTAAGCATTAATGTCATTCAGTGAATAAATGCATTTATTGAAGTAGATACTAGATAGGTCTATTTCTATATTATTATTTATTTGGGTAAAGAAAAGAAAAGAAAAGAAGAAAATATAAGTGCTTTGACATAAAAAAGTGAATTTCGAAATGGATTTGCTCAAAAATACTAAAATCATGAAAAAAAATGCCTTCTTCAATAGTATCCTCCAATTATTTTCATCCCACTTAGTCAGCGCCTTGCACAGTCCCTTACATCAGCAGATCGTACGTCCCAGTGTATCGCCAGTAAATCAGCTGTAGATACGACGGGTCGTCTAACGAGCTGCGATCGTGTCGATACGGACGGACTAGCGGACGCGGCGATAACCGACCGACACCTTTATCTAGTTACAACTTGTTTTAAATTACGGAGACATATATGTATCTGTGAGTATGATTTGACGCAACATGAATCCGTTATAAAAATTATCCACCTGGATATGAGTTGCCTTGGTTATCCTGGAAGCCTTTTTTTCAGATGGTATATCATCAAATGACCCCTGCCGCTCTGGGCGGAGTGAAAGGGAGTGTCAGACCTGTAATCCTAAAACCTACCGATGTTCCTTCTTAGCCCTTTGTGTTCCAGGTCGCAGTATCTCTTTCGAACAGTCCCGTAGCCCCGGCAGACTCCTTCCGGTCTGCTGACATGTCTTTAAGGCGCGCGGGAACACGACCGCGCCGCCGACACGGCCTGTCGTCACATAAGAAGGTCGGATGGTGAGCTAGCCCACCGTCCACAAGCCCGTGCCTACGGTGGCCGGGAGTCACCGCGTGGCCTCCGACGCCCGGGGCGTCTCCCGCGGTGGCTGGGACGTGAGGCTCTCTCCCTCTCACGTTCCGCCATCTCCTTCGCTAGCATGACTGCTTCGCAGAAGGAGGTGACGGCTTCCCATTCCCTCTCGCTCCGGACCATGGATTGAACCAGGGCCGGACGCAAGAGGTCGCCGCAACTTTGAAAGCCGCTCAAGTGGAAATTTATAGATGACTCTGCCCTGGAATATAAATATGGAGCTGTTCCACAAACGACGAGACATTTAACCCTTCACTGCAATTGCTTAACTATTGTCTACTTCGCGGACAGTAAACGTGTTAATATCATGTTCAGCATGACCTTCAGTTACATATCATACTTTTTGGCTGATTTCGATCGATATGCTAAAAACATAATTAAAAGATCGAAAATGTATGATAGGAGATATGAGACTTAATAACAATTATGATAGAATATAAGATATTATAATTACGATTGGATTCTTCGAGTATCTTCAGCAAATAAGGATAAATAAATAAATTGATTGAATGCACCTTCTATGTGGATTCCCCGACCGTTGCGATTTTGATGTAGATCTTGCAAGAGATAACTAGGTACATTGATAAAATTAATAAAGCATGTAGCCATTGCAACAAACAAAGTATGTTAAAGTAAAGTAAGTAAGTTTTAGTTTAAAGAACTATCATCGGTCTAGCTAGCCTTTTCCTAAGTATGCTGAGATTGCTTTCCGGTCTAACCAGATGCAATTGAATATCAGTATTTCAACTGGAGCGTCTGCAGTATTGAAGGTAACCACACATTATTTTTCTTAAAGATTTTACAATTTGATCGCCCTCTCCCTCCCTCCTTGCAAAACTAACAGAAGACTAACTTTCCCTTCTCAATAATCTCGACTAAGACCTGTAAAGGCCCGTTCTATTTATCTTCATACGTGCACAACTGCACACCGATGTTTACAAAGTCTTGAAAATTTCATTTAAGTCAAACCATACTAAAGATATAGAATGTGGGGTGCGGGGCACCGACAGTAAAATAACTGTCTTCTGAGCATTGCTGCTAGCAAGACTGTAGGCGACCTAATGGGGCACCTGTGCGCAGAGCATGTACTGTTGCCAGGTGTCTCCACAAGGTAGCGTTATTAAGAGTTATTATTTTTAATATACTAACTGAGGACTGTAGTTTTAATTCCGCGAAAAAGATTCAGGCCTGGATGCAGGACGAAGCACCCGCAAACAAAAATGGTACTCGATGTACCAGAATTGAAGATAAATAAAGTCATCAAGATCTCCGTAGCTATCTGTACCTTCATATGGATGTGTGGCACAATAATGAATATGGTTCATTTACAAAAGTCTTGAAACTAAAGTTGTTTCATCTAAGGAGAATAAATCACTCCTGATAGTTTTTCTTTACATAAGAATCGTGTAAGTTTGTAGTGAGTTTTTTAATCTTCGTATTAATGAATAGTAATGAACGGCAAAAGTATTATACAGACAGCTCAATTAAAGTCTGACACTATTTAGATTGCCATCGTTAAGGTAACGATCAGATTGTCAAAAGAATAAAACTAATAGTATCAATTTCTAATACTTCTAATTATTTGCTAAGTCATTAGCCTAGAAACACGAAACTTCTAATCTTATCGAAGAATCGCTAGGCATGACTTTGATCATGATATTGAAAAAGCAGGTCATGAGTAGCAAGTTACACAAGTAGGTAGATAATTTTTTATTTAAAAATCATTCCGTCTATGTCATTCTCAAACTATTAACGATGTTGTATTGCGATGTTTTAAATACAATCGTCGTGTTTGTAACATTACAAAACATGAAGCCTGTATTCCCGAAGGGTTAAGCAGACGTATATATAATACTGCACCCATATTTCGCCAGTTAAGTTTAAGTTCCACGTATGGAGCAAATACATTCAACGCTCAAGACATTTAGTGACTGGCGGCGCCTACTGGTTCCAGATCTCACAGTAACAGAAATGCAACAAAATCTAAAACTGTAATTTTATTTAAAAATCGTTAACACTCATCTTTTATGCACGTCGCCACTCTAAAGTATTGTAAAGTCTGTATGTGTAAGCAATTTATTCGTGATCGGTTCGCACCAGCTCCAGTGTTCCCTTCTTTGCAACTAAAATGTATTTTCAGTTGCATTCTCTTTTTACTTGCGGAACTAAAATTTATATTTTATTCAAAAGAGAGCTGTACGAGTTGAAACTTCGCCTCCGGACGGACTGACAGACGGACGCTTACAAAATATATAATTATTTATCGCGGAAGAAAAGTTTTGTATGGAGTTTCTTAGATAAAAGTTGGAGCGGTTAGTTAAACGAATGCTCAAGTGCTAGTGTAAACATAGGCAGAAGTGTATCTACTTATAGTACAGTCACGAGGAGAGATTTTCTTGAGCAATTTTCTCGAGAAATAACGATTTCTACTTCGAGATTAGACCTATTTCGCAAAAGTACCTCTTCCAAAGTACTCTATTCGTGAAAACGTTTAACGTTAATCAATACAGTAGGAGAAAATCGCTTTTAAATTTTGCTAAGTGTTTACATTTCATATCTCCACCAGTTATGCTTGAATCATAGTTGGGGGAGAGCCTATTATCATCGACCGGGCACCATTCCAAGCTCTGAGTTGCTACTTTAAACACTAAGCCTGACCCAGGACCTCTTGCTCAGCTGTAGCACTTGCGAACATTAAATCGTCGAAACAGTTAACAATTATTAAATATTAAGTAATACTTCACACTTCCTTTAGCTACCTGTGAACGTGATCTGATTATCAAGAATTAGCGGTACAAAGAGCCAAGTACAACGTGAGCAAATAATAATACATGTTCCTTAATCTAAATCCTAACAGCTACTGATTGTGCCAGATTAAAACTCTTACGTCATTGAGATAATCTACTTACCTATTGGTAACTCTTAGAAACAAATCCAATGGATGACAGAATACCTACGGTTGTTTGATCCCATCCATCATCACCTCTTTGGGCTTTTCCCAACTATATTGAGGTCGGCTTCCAGTCTAACTGCCAACAGCTTTATACCACTATTTTACATGGAACGACTACCAACATGACCTCCGCAACCCAGTGACCAGATACTACGATAGCCCTTGGTAAAACCAATTGTCAGACTTCGGGTTTCTTATAACCCTTTACAACGGTCAAACTATCGGTTAACGGTAACTAACTCTTTTAGAAATATATTATATCCACAAAATACCTACGGTTGCATCATCCCATCTCCAGCTTTAATATCATCTCCCGTCAGTTGGGAGGGGGTGGGGCAGAGTGCACCTCTCGGCAAACAGCACAAGTAGCAATAATCGTAGCGGCACGACTCAGTCAAATATAAACTGCGGCGGTATGAAACATTCATTGTAAAGCGGTATGAAACGTCTTTGAGTAAGAAAGGTATGTTGACCGAAATGGGGGAGGAATGTTTTGTTTTTGAGTATTAATTTTACTAGGAAAGGAAATTGGAGCAGTTGTATAGGATACCGGAATTTAGCTACGGTCCCGTTACTAACCGGGATGAAATGTATCGTATTCCATAATGTCTTCCTGTCTGAAATCCGTTTATTCATCAAGATATGAATGGTAGAGTTATATCCGAATTTATAATATTAATATGGGTATATGGTATGGATTAGTTTACAGGCTAGGTTAGTAAGTTAGTTGAAGGTTTAATTCAATCTCGTGACCTCTATCAAAACAAAACGAATGATTAGCAAACCAAACGGGCGGTGTGCACTCATTTCTTATCAAGGAAGTACCCAAAACGATTACAAAGAAACTTTGTTCAGATAGGATACTGATATAATCTAATTGGCATAATTTAATTTAAAGACGTTTCTAAGTCGATATAGCAATGATACATAGATACCTAGATTAATTAATAATGGTCTTTGTGAAATCATTCTTAGACAATTTTAAAATAGATACAAATCTGATAGATACCTACTACGAAAAAGATAACACGACTGCCTCTTAGGTTAAGTGACCGCTAGCGCTCTGCTTAGCGTTCTGAGAGATCCTGGGTCAATTTGCAGGTCGAGATAAGTATTATTGGGTTTTTCCATCAGGAACTAAACAGTAGCAGCCTGGAGAGCAAATTCATACCCAGTTAATGGCAATTAGTTCGCCGATATTGCAGGGAAACACTGCAATGGGACAAACATAACTGGTAAAATGTGATGTATGTTAGTAAATGTGATGTATGTTAGTACAGCAGCTCGGTCTTACCTCTCTGGGAAACTAGGTGTGATGCTCCATAGTAAATCGATTCGACGTTTTTCGATTCTCTTGCACCTAGAAATATCCTAACTAATATTATAAATGCGAAAGTAAGTTTGTTTGTTACCTTTTCACGCCTAAACCACTGAACTGATCATGCTGCAATTTTGCATATACGTTGACAGGTGCACAGAAACGGACATAGGGTACCTTTCATCCCGAAAATAATTACTGTTCCCGAGGAAAACAACAATTTCGTTCTTATGATAATAGATGGCGCCACGTGTATCATGAGCAGTAATCATGATCAAGTAATCAAGAGAACTAATCATGATTGATTTATATTATTAAAGAAACTTTAGTAGTCTGTTTAGAGTTTTTTTTTCTAAATTAACGCGAGTGAAGCTGCGGGCAAAAGCTAGTTTTAAATAAATACACTTCCCTCACACACATTCAAGTTCTCTTGAAGTTATTATTTCTTTACGTCAGCAACTCCGTACTATTTGAAACCACGTACATCTTAGAACGTGTCTTATTTAATGTTCCTACCAGTGCACAGTGCATTGACTGGCACCATTTCAGATTCAGTTTTCCTTAAACTTTTTAGAGGAAAATAAATTGAGAAAAGAAATATCTTCATAGCTGTAAATTCGGATTTATTTAGTTCGTTCCGAGTAATATGTTTATCTGATTGATAATATTTGTACCTACTAAAATTGTCAGTTGTGTACGGCACCTTTGTCGTTACAGTTACAAACTTGGAAGTATACGTAATTTCCTGTAGGTAACCTATTCCCGAACGGATACAGAAACGTTTCACTACACGACAACCATCTCATAGCTAGGAAAATATCGGGATTCTACTCCCGGTATTTTTCCTTCTGTACTACAAAAACAGGGATGCTTCCGAGTGTAGGTGGCTCATTCGTTTGTCGCATTCACAAAAAGTGACAGCAACAGATATCATTTATCTTCGGCATCATAAGTTGCAACTAACGACCGTGGCACGCGCCGGGGCCGCGGGGGCGCGCTCTGCTGCTGCGATAGTTGCGCAACCGTTTCTAGGCTATACAGTTTGAATTGACTGTGGATCCAATAATTACAATAACGAATGTTTAAAACCTTTAATAATTAATTGTGAAACACAAATAAATGAATATGAATCATTTTTAAAACATTCCTTGTTTTTCCTAAAATGATCGCACTGCCAAACGTGGTTCTGGGTTCGATTTGAGATTGATTAGCATTATTTTTTTTGTCTCTATAAGGACATTACAGAACCATTAGTGACAAAAGTCATCATGATCTGCCTAGCTTTTTCCCTACTATATTGGAGTCGGCTTTCACTTTAACCGGATGCAGCTAAATACCAGTATTTGACATGGACGCGAGTGCCTATCTGACCACTACAACCCAGTTGGTACTGGGTAATAGGATACCCCTTGGTAAAACCGGTTGTCCGACTTTCGGGCCACGGCTTTCCGAGGCACGGCAGAAACTCGGTATGCAATGTCATGGATGGTCATCCATCCACGGATCGACCTAGGCAAGCGCGGCTTAACCTTGAAGATCAACTATTTAGCCACAAGCTCCTGAGCATAATAATAATTACGTCACTAAAAATAATATCTGTTACGGCTAAAAGCCCAAGTAAGGTTACACCTAGTTCTAGCCGGCTATACCTAGGTGCGGCCGGTAACTGTTTGTTATAATGCAACCAATTTGGATGTAGCGCGTTTGGTCGCAGTTCTAACCTAACCTTACCTAATCCATTTGGTCGGTGTGTCCTAGCAATAAAAAGGATAGTTACCGGCCGCACCTAGGTATAGCCGGCTAGAACTAGGTGTAACCTTACTTCGGCTTTTAGCCGTAACTTATACGTTCATCAAAAATCAAAAGCATATTCCTCGTGAAATATCGCGAGCATCTTCGAGTTAGGAATTATTTCTAAATGTTATAAATTCTTAATTTAAGATTACGATCAATACCTTATGCGAAAATCTCTATTGAACGTAGGAAAATGTGTACATATGAGTGCTTGTGACTGTACATTTATCATAATCTCAAAAACAGGTTAAGTACGTGAACTGGCTGATAAGTGCAAGTAAGTACTATCATAAACACGGAGATGTATGCACTTACCAAATTCTAAAGCTATTTTCTCGTGAATTATCGATTGAATCTTTGAGATAGGAATTATTTCATAATGTTATGGGTTCTAAAATAAAAATTACGATCAATACAGTACGATGAATTTACTGTTAAACATTGGAACGTTTGCACGTATTGGTGCTCATGACTGTACATTTAAAATAATCTCAGGAACTGATTATATACGTAAATCTGATAAATATAAGTAGGTACTGTCATGAGGACGGAGATGTAAGCACTTAGCAAAATTCGAGGACGATTTTCTAGTAAAATTTTGATTGCAACTTTGGCTAGGAATTATTTCATACTGATATGGATTCTAAAATTAAAATAAGGATCGATACAGTAGTACAGAATCGCTGTAGAACGTTGGAACGAGTATACATATTAGGGGTTATGACTGTACGTTTATCATAATCTCAAAATGTTGTTATAGGCGTCGATCTGATAAGTGTGAGTAGCTGTACTGTCATGAGCACGGAGATGTATACACTTAGCATAATTTGCAAGTGTTTGTCTCGTGAAGTTTTGATAGAAACTGTGAGCTACGATTTATTTCGTAATAGTATGGGTTCTTAAATTAAAATTACGAACAATGGAGAAGGAGAAAATCGCTGTTAAACATTGGAACGAGTGTACATGTTAGGGCTCATGACTGTACGATTATCATAATCTGAGAATCGTGTTATTGCACTAATAAGTCGATAAACGGAAATACATCAATAATATTTGTTACACCTGGGAATAGATTAAAGTATTTACTGTTATCTTAAGCCTCTACGACAATGTGGAGGGCTTAGTTTATCGTAATCTTTCATTTTCATCGATTTGAGGACATGACTGAATAATCCCCACACACATTTGGTGTTATCAAATGTACCTAAGTACATTTGATAACAGTGATTATATGACTTTATTATATTACCTAAATGTACTTCAAATCTAAATAGTTGAGTACATTCTTTTGTTATTTTTGATAAGTGCTGCGCATGAATTGTTATCAAGAGTCGATAACATTGACTTACTTAAAGTATGTTTGTTGTATTGATTAAGATAATGTTCTTTGTAAATAAACTCAATAGATGGCGTTAAGTGGTCTAAACATAGCTCGATATCAGCATAACAATTATTCAGCCAAATTATTTGAAATGGAGTGTCATTGCCCATCATTTCACAGATTGGTTTCCAAAACATAAAACACTTTATCCCACTGAAAATATAGTTTTTAGCGCTAACTATCTGGTATTTTATTTAAAATGCCTTCATTACTGACGTTTACGACTGATACTCACATAGGTGTTATTAAATAATTATTAGGGTCATACAAAATTATCCTCATGATGTTTCTCCTGGTCTTATCCCAAATAATTTGTGATCGGCGCGGCCTGGCTTCCCTTCCATTCTTTTCTGTTAGTCGTCTCCCCTTTCTAGCCATTGTATCATCTTTCAGAGAGTCCTATCAACGTTCCTTTGGTGTTTTCCTACTCCATTTTCATTTCTACTTAAATTTTGAGCCAGTCAACCGAGTCACACATTTTTTTTTTACCATGCAAAAAGTTAGAATGCTTTACAAAGAAGGAAACGATATCCGGGAATGCTCTTTTGCCAATAAATATCAAGTGATTTAGAAAATAAGCCGCCACAGCGGGTGACTGTCACCGACTCATCGCGCCCAGCCATGTATCATGTATCAATATCATGTAGCTACAATTTGGATGGTTATTGACGTCTCCATACAATTCTGCGACGTATCACGTAATATCCGATATATTATCTCGTTCCTATGTAACGTATTAGGTATATACTCGAGTTAGTATGGTAAATACAATCAAAGTATGTACTTCAGAAAAGTAAAGGAATGTTTTCTATTGGCAACCTGTTATAACTGTGTCCAACTATTTTCCCCGATAGGTTAAACAGAGGTGTACCTACCTGTGCTACCAACCTTTTTGGCCAATTATGGTTAATTCCCATGTAATAGCGGTAAACCTATTGCCATCCACCGGAAAACTTTGCCTGACTTAGGAATCGAACAAGACCACACGTTCAGTAGTGAGCGGGGCTTGCGCCCACTAGGCCCACAAGGTAGAAAAAGTATGTAGAATTTAATTTGCTATTTATAAAACTCAAGACTTGATTCAACAACTGTAGGTATATACGGCTGTACCTTCACATCTGTAACCCACCCAACCATCTGTTTCATTTCTATGATTAACAATGAAAATTGTGAGCAACTGCTTGAGCGACCGGTTGTGGTGGTAAGTTTCCCCATAGGCTGCTGTCACACTAGTTCAATCCCGCATCACTCGCTCCATCACTGTCACAGTCCGGCACGGCACAACGGCACGGCATGGGAACGGCACAAAAAGTGTAAGTGTTCGAGTGGCACACTTTCATAAATCTCGCGCAGATGCCGTAGGTAACCGCTATAAATTCACTAAACGCCAACTAGAGTATTGTTGAGATCGCCCCAAAGAAGAAACGGTAGCGGAATTTAAGATGAACTTCTAATTTTTATGAAGCCGCTAGATTTTACTGCTATGGGAAATTCCCTAAAAATTCGGAAAATGTACTCTATTTTGTCAAAAACAATGGTAGCAAAAAGAACAGATAACTATCTCGTTGAGAGAAAAACATGACAGCACAACAACAATTCCTAAGTCACATGCATGGCTGATAAGGAAATTAAAGGAATCATTTCTTTGTCCTTCGAGCCGGATTATTATTATTGTGTGTTAATAAAAGTCTTATTGCTACCTGTCGAATTTATAAGGTAGATTATGTGCGTCAATCAATTTGATAAAAACAACAGTCTGGGAAATACAATCACGTTTGCAATTCATTTATTTTTAGCTGCTTGGCATGTTTACTGACTTCACTTAGACCGTGTGGTGTCGGCAAACATGACAGTCATAAAACAATGTTACGTCCAGATTTTCTGAATACTTACTCAACATTTGTTGTTTGTTATCTTTATGGTTATCATCGACAACCATGGATAGTTACAAAAAGATGTATTATTTATATTTGATGACATAAGCAAGAGATGGCGTGTAAAGCTGATGTCCTACAATCTAAACGTGTCGAGCATTTCAATTAATGTTTAAATTCCTCGCCTTCCTCTCATTACATTAACCACATCGCTATCACGACGGGGGCTCGGCACAGAATAAAAGATAACGATTGAAAGATTCCCCACCAAGCCGATAGGCGCTACGTTACAGGACATGTGTTTTTGATAGCCTTCCACCCCCACTCCCTTGCCCCTTCCCCCGGGGGTTGGAGGGTTTTATTCAAAGTCATCTCCCATTGTGAGGCTGAGTTTTTTGGTTCGTTAAATACGGGAGTGGATGATTGATACGCGATTGTGCCACTAGTTAACTTACGAGTCGAGTTTGCTTCTATGTGGAGAAATGATAAAAGATGATCCTTTGATGCCTGTGGTGTTTTACGGAAATTGTGAAGAAGTTTTTTAACATAATAAATTGTCTGACTCTATATCAAGTCATTTGGGATCCAAAGAGTTGGTATTTTTAAATGAGTATCCAAAAGTGGATAATATCATTACGCTATCTATATGTCAGGCATCTATGTGACTTAGAATGTAGGAAAACATCAAACACAAAAGAATCAACCTTATCTGTCGGAGATAACAAAAAATAAGGAAAAATATACTTATTTAACAATACAACGATTTTTACGGTCACTATCTCACTTCCCTGTCGTTCACGGGGTGTTACCCCTTATGTGGATAAAAATAGCTTCAGCAGAGATATATTCATTCGTTCATCCCCACATCCCACATACCTGTGTCAATCGCCCTATATCAAGTTGTTACAAGGCTTACAAACATAACTTGTTTAAACAAAAGTCAAATTAGACCTTATTCCGGTAAAATAAGGTGTGTGTGAAATGCATAGTTTGTTGTAATGTAAGCTGCAGGCTACACCTGCGTCCAGCCATCCGTCACCGATAAACCGGTTGGCGACGCGTGGACGCTATTCGAATAAAGATAGGTTAATAGTGTGTACTGAGCTTTATAATTGAATGCAGCAGATTTAAAATTTAATACGTGTGTGATAGGCTTTATTTTCGCGTCAATGAGTGAGCTGTCATGTTATGTATAATTATTATGGTTATTATGGCATAATAAGATAATTTGTTGCAATAGGAGAAGTGAAGCTAATTTACCTTATTTGCCAATGCATGATTATGATCATGATTACACTGACATAATTCGACAAGGACAGCGGCTGTTAAAATAAAATCATCATCATTATCGACGGCAGATTTTTTAAATGTTACATCAAGTATAAGGTTTCAAGGCACAAGACGTACTCGTGAAGGGTCACCCTCGACCAAAAAACGCCAACCCCAGGAAAAAAGCAGCGTCATGCGAAATCATTACTTTCCTAAGCAAACGTGTCCGTTAACCGTCCCAATAAGTACCGACATGTTGCCCCTAGTTGCCGTGCATCGTCAAGTTTCATTGTGCGGACGCCTCGCCATTAACCAACACTAGTCGCGCGTCGTAATTGGACGACAAACTATTTGATCGGCTGTCCCGCCCGTGTGTACTTAGCCTTACATTCGCAACCTCAAATTATTACACTGGAAGTTAAACTTTATAAAGTCGTGGTTAAAGTTTATTTTCGAGTGAATGGCAAGTGAGAAACATTGTTCAGTAGAAATTATTGTATAGTGTTATAGACTTGAAATCAGATTGTTTGATGTGTAGTCAAGAGCTTGTCAGTGAGACAAACACGAGACGTGGGTATTTACATACTGTGTGTCGAACATAGTCACTGCAATTTCCCAATGAAACGTTATTAAATATGGGTACATAGTTTATATAGTATTAAGATACTTTTGAACTAAATTATGATTTCAGAATAAAGTTTTTTATATTCGTCAAAATTAAATTGGCTGAAACTTTCGTGTTAATATATTTTCGACCAATGAATCGAAATGGACTTCATGTCAAGTTCAATGTTTGATATTTCCGTTTAGTATCTAATACCAGTAAGATCATTAATATTACGTTTTCTATGTTTATTCAACCATGCCATGCAATGCTTGGTGCTTTTATACTACATTCATATATTCCTCAAATATTCTAAAGTTTTACTTACCCCAAACTTACCTAAACTTGTGAAAAGTAAAAACTTATGTGCAAGGTTCCAAATTGCCATTTTCTAAATTCGTACCAAAGCACATGAAAATGTGAAATTGTATATAAAAGTTCTGGAACTTTTCCCATGAATTTAAGTGTTGCTTTTGGTCTTTAAAGGAAGGGTGCACCGTGGACGTGTTTCATGCTTTTACATAGAATGTGGCTGGCACCTACTACACACTACACTACTGGACTAAGCAGACAAAATGCAATCGATGTAGACTGTTTTAACGAACTATTTTGAGTACTAAGAACCTATACATATTTTGAAAAGTTGAAGTTTGTCTCCTCCTTTCAAAGAAGTTGTACGTACATTGGATTGAGTTAGTTACGCTTGGTAACTAAAAGTCTTGTTTTCAGAGTACCTATAGGATAAAGACATTTTATACCGTTTTTACGCAAATATATTCAAGTGTTGATGTAATGTGTCTGCGATCACATTGTAAATAAAATTCTGATGTGTCTGTGACTCTGTGTAATCAGAGCAGAAATCACTTAAAAACAAGCATAAAAGCGACTACATCTAAATCTCTTGCTCACAAAAACAAGTGCGTGCCATTAAAAACAATTATGCGTTCGTTGGCATCGTCGGGCCATAAAGTGCGCGGCGGCGGCGCGGGCGTCGGGCGTCGAGCCACTAAACAAATTGGTGCAGAAGGTCGGTTTTATTGAATGAGCGAAAACGCACGTGTGTATTGAAACACAGCCAAAGAATGCAAGCGTACTCGCGACTGGTAACTGCCTAAGATCGCCGTACGTTTGCGTTCATCCCTTCGGTCACGGCTGCACGTTCAAGCGACATGCGTCTTGTGACAGTGACTGCAGAGAAAATAAAATGACAGAAAAGTTGTTTACAGGTTCACACGAGTGTCCGCGACGCGACCTGCAGAGCGACGCCGACGGTACTCATGCGGAGGAAACACATGACTCGCGTGTTGTGTCTTGTCGCAAGTAAAACGCATTCGCGACTGTCATTCGTTTTGTTTGAGGGCTGATGTCACTGTACGTACGCTATTATTGTAAGCGTACGCCACTACGCCTATTGTCGCTTGTTATATGAAACTATCCTTCTGGATCCATCTTCTCTGTGAAGATGCAGGCGTCGGGCGGCGAGCGGCCAAACTGTTATGGCTTTCTTTAAACATTACGGCATCATGGGTTAGTGGGCGAGCAGCAGTGTTGGCACGACGCGACTTGTATCGACACGATGTATGCTCGGGACTTGCCTACTGCTATATCGAAGTGCGTACGGCGTTGGTTAGTTGAGAAACTGTAGATATAAATAGCCTAAGGTTCAAGTTGTAGAATTATGATGGTGGTCCTTTATTAAACCAGTACAGAGAGAGTTTTAACTTTTTCATAATTAAGTTGTAGTTACACTTCGTTCGATTTGCAAACACCTGAGGACCCAGCCAAAGTGATATTTTAACGATGATAGAAATGTCAAAAATGTTTGTGTTGGCCAAGGCTACATAAGAGCTTATATTCATTCTATAGAAAGTCGTTGTAGGAGTACGTTACTCTTTGACAGTGAATGTCACTTGCCAATTGTCTCTGAAGTCCCGGCAATAATTAGATATATTCTTAACTGACCTAGGACAATTTACATAATAACAGTTTCCTTCTTATTCCAAAAAGATTAAACAGCTACACTTTGTGCTGTCCTCCGTGTTCACAGAGAAGCTCTACATCACATTAAGCCGTATAATAAACAAACATCACAATTCTCCACAAAACGTGCTGCATCCAGCAAAACTACATTCTCAGTCTAACATTACTAATAACAGCAAGTAATCACAAACTTGTCCGTCAGTTCGGCATACATCGCCACATATGCACGGCAGTACTCGCGCGGTTAGCAGTCGAAGCGAGCAACATACTACGTGCAACCGCCGCGAACTTACTCATAACACAAGTATTCAAGCATCTGCAACGCAATGCTAGAGTTGAAGGAACATAATATTATTTGATACCGAACATTATTTGTACTATTCATGTGACGCGCATGTTTGTAGCTTTGTGAGTCTTTTAAGCATCCTATGCACATTTTCAGTAACACTATGCACAAAACACACTGTCAGAATGCCGTTTTTAGCACCGCAATTGCAATGAGTAAAAGAATGATGGTGATTTTATAATTAGTTTTCATCATTTTCTTGTTCTTAAATCCAACAGATTGTTTTTATTTTGTCACCTAACAAAAGTTACTAAGGGCATTATTCAGTGTTATTTTATATTGTTACATCATGATATGAATTCTACGGTCTAATCCAGTAACTTTTCCTCTATCCAAAACTTTAAAAGCTGAGCTGGGTACAACTAAATTGATTTCAAAACGCCAGCATTCTTTTACAATGTATCAATCACTTTCTGTTGCTTTTGTCAAAGCTGTTTTCTTAAATCCCCAGATAACCTCAGATAATATTCTCATCACAATCTCTCCTCTGCACGCTAGGTGAGCATCTCGCGCTAGTTCCGCAAAACTCCGGCGGCGGCGCCACTAATAACAGAGTAATGAGGACACGCAGCGTTATTGCACTAACGCAACTTTACCCGCTTACTGCGTATCCACAAGCTACAGGATATAGCGGGCTGATTTACTCACTACAAACAGAATGTGTATTATTTAATTTTTGCAAAAGGATCAGTTACATTTTGTTGAGAGTAAAATGCATATAAAAAATGGCATAGTGTTATTTAACTGAATCGAAATTTTCCAGAATATCTCTTCAAACTCAAACTCAAAGCATTTATTTCAATTAGACCATTATAGGCACTTTTGAATGTCAAAATACAAAAAAAAGCGAAGCTACAGACACAGTTACAAGGCATAATAACTTGAGAAAGTACTGTAGTTGCACATTCCAAAGCGTGATCTCTAACGAGAATAATGGGCAAGAAACTCCATGGACACTCTTTTAAATCAAAATATTGTTACAAAATATTCATGTTGATATTATACACATATGTGAGAACGATGTAGAAAGACGTGCACATTAAGAGCGTCCAGACTAAAAGGTTAAATGAACAATTTAAAAATTAAGTAATTAAAATAAACCGCCACTAGGGCACATTCAAGTCAATGTAAGATAAATAAATGTAAATAGTATCCTTACAGTACATAGTACTCACACAAGTGCTATACAATTATATAATACTAAAAGATGGAACCTATACAATGCAAGGATATTTTTACATTCATCTTCTGCAGCTTCCACAATAAATTAACAGTCTTCAGTCATCAGTAATCAATTGGTTGTGGAGCAAGACCAGCATTTAGCCGAGCATATTTATCATCAATGTAATCCCCCAACTTATAATATGCTTTATATACACGTAGTGTGCGTTTTGTAAAAGATTTAAATTTGGTCTCATTCAGTTGTAGAATGTGGGGAGGTATTTTATTGTAACATTTTAAACAGTACCCCATGAAAGACGAGTCTTCTTTAGCTAGCCTGAAACATGGCTGTACTAGTTGGTCCCTATTTCTAGTAGTATAGTGGTGTCTGTCATCTCTTTTACCAAATTAGTGCAGATTTTTCCTAACATACGTGATACCTCCCTCTCTATGTTAACAACGATTTGTAAAGTAAATTTTTAGATATTTACCCACTCTTCACAGTACGAAACCACCATTTTCACAATTTGATTTAATTGTTATTTGTCTTGAAACTTTTAACTTTCAAAACGGCTTTTAAATGATTGAAATAAATGACTTGACTTATTGGTTATTGAACTTGAAGTTATTGGTTTCCGAGTTCATTCCTAGAGGTCATTATTTAACGCATATCGGAGAGAAATGCCAAATGTCACACGTTGGTCCTTCGCTCCCCTCTAACATATGTACGCGATTTGTCACAAGTACCTGCGTGTTATGGTACCTCATACCAGCTGTCACGTCGACACTCAAGTACCCAGAAGTTATTTTCATCCTTATACCTATATTATATGTATGTTATGCCCGTTTTCACGAACACTAGGCGACAAAACGAAGGCGAAGAAGTTTGAATGTCAAATATGTAGTATTGGTGAAATATCCAGCCAGATGAATAGATTTCCAGATGCCTGTTAACTTTTTTTAACTTTTTATCTTGTTTTACGTTTTTTGTGTAGTAAGCAACGACTTATAGTCGGACCTACGCTGTCCCCCTATACTTTAGTACTAATGCTGTAACATGATAATATTGTAATACCAAATGATTTGAAGAAAGTAACCATGGAGTTTCTTTCCGGTTCTTCTCCATAGGAAACGACCAACCCAAACCGTGCACCTCTTTTCGACATTTTATAAGTTTCATTTATTTATTCACAAACAATTTTCATTGTGTCTGAACATAATACACGTTACAATTATTATTAATATTACTTACTACAATTAGAAAGTCAATAAAAGCAAAAAATAATATACTTAAAAGTTAAACAGTTCAATGTCACATTCATAGGTAACAGTAAGGAAAGTCAAATAATAAGAAATAAAATAAAAAATAATAAAAACAATGTCATACAAATCTACAATAAAAAAGAAAACAACCAAAATTAAATAATGCTATAAAATTATTACTTAATAAGTTCAATGTCACATTCATGAAAAATAAAAAGTAATTGAAATATACAACAAAAAATACTAACAAAGGAAACAACAAATTTTAAGTTACAGAAAAAATCACAATTCACCACAACGAGAAAAGACCCTCTCACTTATATGCCTACAATTCCTCGACTGAGAAGAGACACCTATCTAACAGGAACGCTCGAAGCTTTGTTTTAAATGTCGATGTGTATATCAAACTTTTTAAGTGAAGTGGCAATTTATTGAAAATGTGCACTGCTTGATATTGCGGACTGTGTTTCACAATGTTGAAATGGGGACTTATTTTGTTCCTGAGATCCATTCTACGTGATCGCTCTCTATCTAGTCTTTCTTCCTGTGTTTCGTGTTCGTGTAGGTACTTCTTAAGGTTAGTCAGGAGTACTAAAACATAGAGACTGGGTACTGTGAGGATATTTAGTTGAGTAAAATGAGGACGACAACTTTCTTTCTGTGATATCCGGACTATCGTACGTACAGCTCTTTCCTGAAGGACAAACGCTCTGTGACAGTTATAATTATAGCTATTACCCCAAAAAAGCACACTATATCTTAGTTTTGACTCTATTAACGCGTAATAAACGATTTTTAATTCTTTAACGCCTATTTCATCCCGAAGGGTTCGTAACGCATAACACGCAGACGATATATATGCATCTATGGCAGCTAATTCTTTTTTCCAATTAAAAAATTCATCTACATGCAATCCTAAGAATTTAGCTTCACTTACTAGTTCTATTTTATCCTCATTAAGTACAATTTCCATGGTTTCTTTATTGCGAGCAGTCGTTTTGAAAAGTATTATATTAGTCTTTGTACTATTGATTTTTAACTTATTAACCGAAAACCATGAGTGAAAATGGCTAAGTGCCATATTAACTTTTTCCGTAAGGTCTTTAATGTTATTTGCTGCAATAATAGCATTAGTGTCATCCGCAAAAACTACAAGTCGTAAGTCGGGCAAAATTGTATTTATTTAATTTATTAAATCGTTAGTAAATAAAATGAATAATATGGGACCCAAAATAGATCCCTGCGGAACACCGGCACAGATATTGAAAAAAGATGATTTATGAGCTTGTCTACGCCCTTCCCGTGTCTCAGTGATTTCAACAAACATTTTCCTATTTTTAAGGTAAGAAGATAAAAGTTGTAAGGCTTTACCTCTAACTCCATAGTGATTAAGCTTAGCAATGAGTAGATCATGATCAACAGTGTCAAATGCTGAGCTCAAATCCAGGAATACACCAGCCACTTTCATTTTGTTATTAATATTAGTTATCACGTCATTAACAAGAGTGTACATAGCATCAGTCTCCTGTGCCAACGTTTTTTTGATAACCAAATTGTCTCCTCTGTAAGACTTTGTTTAAGTTGAAGTGAAGTACAAGTCGAGATTTAATTATTTTTTCGAAAATCTTTGAAAGTGTTGGCAGCAAGGAGATTGGTCTATAGTTTTTTGGATCAGACTTAGTGCCTTTCTTGTGAATAGGAATGATCTTTGCTACCTTGAACTGCTCGGGGAAAACTCCTTCATCAATGCATTTATTGAAAAAGAAGAAAGAAAAGAGAGAAAGAAAACATATTTATTTGGCACACGGCCACAAGTGCACACAACAAACAAATAAAAAAAATTAAAATAAGAAACTTAAATCTATACAATATAAAACGTAAATTAAACAGAAAAAAGAGACAATATTGTGTGTCTCACGGCTGCGCCAAATAGGCCCAGTTCAGCAAACTGCCGAGCAGCTAGTGCCCGACGCTGGTTTTCAACTGGACCCGAGATGGTGAGGTGACGGACATAAAACAGTTTTGTTTCTAATTAGGTATGTGTATGAATAGGTACTTAAATAGAACAAACTTGTGTTTAGTTTTAACAAATAAAAATACGTAGGTACTTATTAATATATAAAACGAGAAAAGTGCAAGACAAAACAAAAAAACTCAAGGTACTTAAATAGATAAACGGACGCATAGAAACATAAACCTGTTTTGCACGTTCCCAACTTGTAAACGCTTAATATGTCATGAATCCGTGCACTTCGTCGCTCAATACGCTGCAAGCAACCGAGCGCGATGGACTAATTATAAATATTTGTAAGAAGTGAACGGAAAAACGGAAAAGCAAGAAAGTGGTACGGCAAGAATACCTAAATGATCTTTAATCACAGAAATAGGAATTTCGTCGTAGCCACAGGATCGTTTATTACCCATCTTTCTGACAATATTACTAATTTCATTAGGAGTGGTAGGCGTAAAACAAAGATCCCTTTCAACCCATTCTGTACAATGCCGGAGTAGTGCAATCACATTGGTATTATTATTGTCGCCAATAGAACACTTGTAATTAAAATGCTGTGCCAGTATGCACGCTATTTCCGTGGAATCGTCAAAAATTTTACCGTCAATTTTAAGTAGAAGTCGTTCAGTATGTTTGACTTTAGTTCTGTTTGCGCATTTGTTTACAATTTGCCATATTTCTTTGCTTCCATTAGTTGAGTCATTTATTTGGTTTCTGATAGTATTTTTTTTAGCTTTCGTGATTACCCTTCTATAAATTCTAATATACTTGTGAAAAGTGCCCATGTAATGTAAATATTTTGATTGGACACACAATCAAGGTAGCAAAACAAAAAGATCTGTCTTTTAAACTAGACTCAAGTATTGGTAATTGTTGGAACAGGAAGATAAAATCTTGAATTTGACAGCAAATGACACTAATAAATAATCAGTAGAAAAAAAACAGTAAAATGCATGTTCAAAATAATATTCCATTTAAAATCACAAAAAACATCGCCCTCATCTACACCTCGCACCACTACGGAAGTCTAAGGCCGGCTCACGGCAAGATATGTGAAGTAATTAAGTGTTTTATCCATTCCATCCCGCCCTGGACCACCCGGCGTAAATTACATAGGGGCTGGCTCAACGCACTAAGTCGTAAGCTGATTTACCGCCAGATATTGGCGCCCAGTCCTCACTATACAATGTACATGTTTATACACTTCCTCTTGGTCTAGGCAGGCTTCCAAATACTTGGGGCTTGAAGCCTTGCCGCCGTGGCTCTAGCTACAATAAGTGATAGCTTATCTGACCGTAATGACTTTTAGATGAGCCTGAAAATGTCTGACATTTCTAGCGGAGACAGTGGCTAAGTTTTTTGTTAATCAGTCTGTGCTTTGAGAATTTTTTGTCTTAAGCCACGGTAGATTTTTTTTTCTTTCGCGTTTAAACGTAGAAATTGGCACAAGCAAAGAGCAGTGGTTGAAATCGGGATGTAGGTGATTTGATTGTATAATGATGTGAAGACATTCCAGTTATTTTTTTTTTCTTTGACAAATATATCCACAACCTAAAACCATCAACATAACAAAGAAACAGTTAAAATGTAACCCAATCCGATACGGAGCACGACATTCCCAATTGAGACAAAAGCCCTCCTTAATCCTTATCTGCCGTTATAAATCTCGGCAGCTTCACTATCGGATCTGTTATAGTTTGTCTTTCGGTCCTTATTACCCGGTTCTTATGACTCGGTCCTTATTACTTGGTCCTTATTTCTTGGTCTTAGTTCCGCCTGCGTTTATTTCATCGAAGCAATGCGGCCGTGTACTTAGCGAACTAAAGACACTTGGAGTGAGTTGGTAGACGGAAGTCTTAGCAAGTCAGACTTGATGTGACGCCGAAGCGGAGGGATTTGGGTGACAAATGGGGGGTTGGTGGAGGAGGTGATCAATTTTATGGTCTTGACTTGCAGTACCTAAAGGTAGTTCTATAAATAAAAGTGGGAAGAGAAATCTTATGCATTAAATACTGTACACACTACATTATATACAGGCGTGATGAAGTCGAAAAATCCTCAATTAACAATAATTAAGTAGATTAAACCCTTACCAAAAAAGACCCTTACCAACCAAAAATATTTTTTGAACTGTAACTTTATAAGCACAAGCAGGATACATAGGTCCAAAAAGTGATCAGAGAACATTTTAGAAAATTTGTGTTACAGCTAAATTAGACCGATTTTAGATTTTCCAATTATATATTTTTTTAAACATTTTGAAAAGTTTTCTGACAACTTTTTAGACTAATGTATCCTGCTTATGCGTACAAAGTTTCGTTAAAATCAGTTCAGTCATTTCGAAAAAAAAGGACTTGAAAGTTTGTATGAAATGCCGTAAGTCGTAAACGCTCTTAAGCTGATTACACCGAAACTTCTGTTGAGTTTTCTTCATTTCTTAAAAGTATTGGGTGTCAGCCGCAGACTTAAAACGGACGTGTCTTTTTAATAAAAACCTTGCCGCTCACTAGGAATTTCTCCTGTATCGCGGGTGCGTTTACAAACATCTCATCAAACATCACTCACATACGGGGTGTAAACAGACCCTTCACCAAGCCGTCAACCAAGCATTCTGTACATCAAACTAAGTACCTTTACGCAAAAATTTTTGCTGGGAAACGAAATTTTTTTTTGGGGTCAAAAATCACATTTTACGGTAAAACTCAATATAATGCGCTCAAAACTTATTGCTGATGGATGGATTGAATAGTACGGGGGTCGTGAAGGTGTTTAAAGTAAAATATTACATAAGAAACACATATTTAAAAAAAAACTTGTGAAAAAATTGGAACTTTGACCCCCAATATCTCCGTAACTAGAAGGTTCCCAGGTATGGTCCAGAACAAAAAAATGATCACAATGATGAGGAGAACAAGTGCCTTTCGGCTTCGTTAAGGGTCTTTTTACACCCTTTACGTACACAAACAGCCAGACTCGGAACCACTATCTGTAGGCCATACAAATATTTTTTCCGTGCGGGAATCGAACTCGCGACAGCAGTCAATTGCTCAGCCACTGCGCCAACTTTGCGTGTTAGCAAAACGGGTATTATAAGATTTTGAACAGAGTCCCGTATCGAAACTGTACAGAGTCATCTGTCCTTATCTCAAGTTATAAATCTGTGCGCTCAGCTATCAGGGCTCACCGTGTCACTATGACGTCACTTCCGGTCCCGAACCGCACTTAAGCCTCCTTGCCGGCTAGTTTTTATTCCAGATTTGAGGGTAGATAAATATGATGGTAGTATTTGAGAGCGAGTTCCTTTTATATGGTTTTATAGCCCAGTTATCCGTAGGCTGAACTAAAAAAGACTTTATACCTTGGAAATATTACCCTAGGCAAATAAAAAAATTCTACTTTCGTTACATTAATCAAAAAACTAACTGAGGAGGTTAGTTTTTTTGATCTCCTGGTCGGGTATGGTATTACTGTGTTTTTTCATCACAAATTTCTCAGTAGCAACCCGGAGCAATAAGTTCGCCACTAAACATAACTGAAAACCATAAAAGAAATTTGTTCGACTTCAGTAGAGCCTAATATTTTAAAGAACAGACATGTGATCAAAAGCTGACATCCAAAATCCAACGCTAACATGAAAGGTAGAAATCAATAGAGACATACAGGGTGCCGTGACGGCTGCCAAACGTATGAATCTCTTGGGCATTGCCGGACGGACGGCGAGATTCCGGCTTCTCGGGCCGAGAGCTGGCTTTATTGAACCAACAAGGAGTGTTTGATTGCCCCGCTGAAAGAGTTGGTTTTGTTGCCGTATGAATTTAACAAGCTATGCAACGATACACTACTTTTGTTGATGCGAGGATAACAAACTTATGGTTGAGTTTTGTATCGAAACACATCCGATCAACCCTACGGTACCCAAAAGCCTTAATTCTATCATTTTTGGAAAAGGGTTTTAGGTGCCTGAAACCACTAAGGTAAATTTTCCAGAAATAAAGTAACAAAATAATATTTTCTTTGATTTCAGGCCATGGTAGTTCGCACCTTTATCACACTAAAACCTTAACTCATTCATACTCCAAGTAAAATAAGGATAACATAAAAGCTCCCAAAGGGTCGAAGAGCGATCCCTACCTGGCCCTTATAACCCTACAGATAAGGTTTCAGCTTATCTCTACGGGTAGCTTGTAAAAGCCAAGTCTTTTCATCGATGCGGGGATTAGGACCGAGCGCGTCCGTAAGGAGCATACGTTGTATTACGAGATGAAAGGATAACTATTAAAGTTTAGGATTTGGAAAACCAGTTTAGTTTGCTTTACTACTTCAATACGAGTATAAGAAGGAAATACAAGGGATTAACGCTACACTTTATTCTTATATTTTACAATATTCGTACATTAAACTTATCGTCGTCTTCCATTGAAATTCACAAGAATATTTTTTACACCATCTCGAATTCCGTTCTTGTTAATTTTGTATAGCATTTTATACGCAGCTCCTCCTCCAATCCGAACCTTACGGTCTCATTCATAAGGTTCATTTCATGAGAAGCACGTTCGGCGTGGTACAGTCAGTAACAAAGCGTTGACAAACGAGCGGCGTGCTCATATCGTTAGCTCGTAATGGCTGTTGGCAAGGAGACAAGAGGAATGTGTACCGTTATGAGAATTACACTAGCGAGGCCTGAAGCGATACTACAGATACCAGCTAATCGATACAAGGAGCTGATGCCGGAGATTACTGCGCCTGCCAACACGCACAGCCAGCCCAGGCTTAGCTGCGTTGGTACCAACGTTCGTGCGGCTGTGGCCAATATTTGGCTTAGCTTTGTGAGGTACAAATGAAGACATTTTAATTTACTAACGAGAGACTGGTCAAAGTTAACAACGTCTCCATATTCAACCATTAGCTGATGACGGTACAAGAGTAGACACATCTATGTCAAACTTGGTAAATCATGACCTTTTGCTTGAAGATGTCACTGAGACACGGCTTTTCTATGACTCTATGCACATCATCTTTGGATATACATATAAAGCAAAAAAGCCAACATCTTATTAATTTCCTTATCTGGTTAAACCAAATCATCTGTTATGATATAAAATGGTATTGTAAACATAACGATTACATTCATGCCATTTAGGTTGAGTAGCACTACCCGGTGACCGACGAGGAAACTGTTATTTATTTTACCTTAGTTTTACCTTTAGCATGTGACAATTTACGTAATGTGTATTTATCTACTGTGGCACAGAAATATGCGTAGTAGTCAAAAGAACTTATAAATTAAAGGCAACCTCAGCAAAAATCACCTGCCGCACTTAGCCTTGACATTTCATACTACAATGATTTCACAAAGACTAGATAAATCTCGAATAAATCGCGATCACTCAGGTAGAATCGCAGATAAACGCGTGTCGTCACATTAATTTCCTATGATTACAAGCCTTAATTAAAACAGGCGCGATGCTTATGATAACATCACAAGTTTTGATGACGCCCAGTAAATTATATGCCAAAGAAAAGAGATGGCAAAAGGACCACGGAGGTGGCAACAGCACCAAAGAGGTTTGCGCAAGATTACGTCTCCCAAGCCGATGTCATGGAAAGACTGCGATTAGATAAATTGAATTGTTTTAATGAAGTCTTTTTTGCCTTTGTGATAATTTTGTACTTTCTACGAATAGTACCTGGAAGATTTAGCTTTCCAAGAAGTATCGTATTACCCAGTAACTGGGTCAGAGGTCGAAGGTCAGATGGACCGTCGCTCCAGTAAAATACTGGTATACAGCTGCACCTCGTTAAACTGGTAGCCGTTAAAAGAGCGTTTAATCCAGAGCGGTCAGGCAGAAGGTGTATACACCTTACAAAAAAACCCCGCCCACTGCCCCGCCTGCTTCCAACTTTTGTTTAATTTAAAATGTGCTTGTTTTATGCTTTTCAGTTTTTTCAGTTGGGTTTATTAGTTTTTTCAACTACTTTTTTCATTTCCAGCTTTTTAGTTTAGTAACGTGAAAGAATTGGCAGAGGATTTAACTTTTTTAATATATGGGGCTTCTCATGAAAGAACCTTAAATTTTGTTCATAGGAAACAAAATTTTAAATAAAATGTAAAATTTCATGGTCTTCCTTTTATTTTAGATAGTATGTTATAATGAAAAAAATAATCCTTATGATTAACCCGACCGTTATCATATTTTTTTTTTTTCACATTATTGGCGGGTTTGATTCCCGGCGATAATTTTAAAATCTTTGAAAGAAGTTCTTATTATTTTTTGAAACAGTAAAACTTTCTATACAGGGTGTAATAAGACCCTTCACGAAGCCGTCAACCAACCATTCTGTACATCAAACTAAGTGACTTTACGCAAAAATTATTACTGGGAAAGACTTTTATTTTTGGGGGTGAAAAATATTTTTTTACGGTAAAACTCAATGTAACGAACTCAAAACATTGTGCTGATGGATGGATTGAATAGTACGGGGGTAATGAAGGTGTTTAAATTAAAAATCTTAAATTAGAAACATGTATTTTTAAAAAAACTTGTGAAAAAGTTGGAACTCTGACCCCCAATATCTCCGTAACTAGGAGGTTCCCAGGTATGGTCCAGAAGAAAAAAAAGTTTGTAATAACGGGGAGAATAAGTGCCTTTCGGCTTCGTTAAGGGTCTTTTTACACTTAGCTCACCGTCCGTCTTAGCTCACCGTCCGTCCGTCTTATGACGACAGGCCGTGTCGACGGCGCGTTCATGTTCCACGCGCGCCTCAAAGAGATGTCAGCAACCAGGAAGGGGCCCGCAAGGGCCGATGCCTGCCGGGGCTGCGGGACTGTTCGAAAGAGATACCGTGGCCCTGGAACACAAAGGGCAATGAAGGAACATGGATGGGTTTTAGTCAGTAAGAGTCTGACACTCCCTCCCACTCCACCCAGAGCAGGAGAAGTCATTTGATGATTTACCATCCGAAAAAAAAAAGGGTCTTTTTACACCCTTTATAAAATATTTACTACTTCTATAATTTATCCAAATCCGTTCATCTGTTTGGGAGTTAGGAGGGAACATAGAAACAGACATACATACATACAGGTCAAACACATAACCCTCCTTTTGGGCTTTGCCGCAGTCGGGTAAAAAGGGGTAAAAATAAATAATTATCTAAATCCAAGTAAATAACAGGGTTTTTGAACACTACCGCAACTAACACTTAGATTTAGGTACACATTTTAATGTAGAGTTTTTTTTCAGTTAAGCAATTACGAAGCGTAGTCTACGAGCACATCCGACCCTTACATCCGTTAGTAGCATTCCCAGGCAAAATTGACTTCCTGTGGGCTAGACTCCGTTTAACTCTATTGTACTGGAGTATTTAAGAACGGCAAAAGCGAATAATGTAACCATAACAATTTTTTGTTCTACACTCAACAATAAATAATGAACGGAAAATGTATTATTATCTTTATTCAATTTCTGGTATACTCGTCTGCCAATTAGCCTAGCTCAGGAACTGTAGTTCTTGGCTAATTGGCTGTCGAGTATACCTGTAACATACAGTTTTAATAACTGAAAACAGAAACACCCTTAGTAGCTATTTTGTTCCGTATGCTCTTTTTTTTCGCCTAAACAACGCATAGTGACACTTAAAAACGTTAACAACTAGTAATGAAAAGCACACTGTTGGATTTTCAAAGCTAGGCTCTGCGCCGAAAGCAGAAAATCCCACGTGCAATAATCTACTTTCAAATTAATGGATATTCACGTTTAGTCCACATCTCGAATCCTAAGCTAGGGCCAACATGCTCAAGGTTGTCAGTGGCCTAACATTCTCAACTATATACCGTTATCTACATGTATGTAAAATGTGAGCCCGTTAAACGTGGCACGGCTCTATCGCTTGCCAGTATGGGGGAGCAATCATATTGTTATTAGTGCGTCAGTACAGAACACCTTTGGGTAATCCTCGGTGCTCGGCTGGCTTCACCGAGAATTACTTGCTGAAACTAGGACCTATTATCTACGTGTGGTGTGTATATGTTAAGTTATAAAAGTCAAATGCCTCCTTTGGTTTAGTAGTCGCAAGCGCGACTGCTGAGCATAAGGCTTCGATTCCCAGGTCGGGCAGTGTTTTTGGATTTTCAACAGGATTTTTCAGTAGCAGCCACGGAGTCTGGATTTGTACAAGTTTGATGGCAATAGGCTCCTATTACATGGAACTTAACTGGCGAAATATGGGTTACCCTACTAACTATTAGATACACCTCTGCCCAACACTTCGGGGATTCCAAGCGTGATGTTATGTTAAAACTTACTTAATTAAGTTTTAATGGCTTAAGCTGTACTAAATGTAGTAAATTAATTAAAGTTTACATTATGACATAACCATGATTATAGGTATGTACTCGTACCTATCGGTTCTTTTAAGTTATCCTGTGTATTGGCAAATTTAACCATGAATAAAAAACAGAATGAAGGCCTGAGTGTACCTATGGGCAAGTTCGATCATTATTTATACTCAGTCATTAGAAGGCAAATATTTCCCAGAATTTAAAACATTTTAAATTGAAGCATTCACCATATTTTGTGTTATTCATTAAATTCTTACTTCTTCAAATCGATACTTAGTAAATAGTAGTATATTTAACTTCCCCCCACATTCTAATACAATCCAGCAACAACCCAGGTTGAACTGCTCCCAATGGTGGCAACACAAGCAGCGTATCAATGTACCAACCGAACAAAAATAACGCGACGTAATGAAGTTAGGCCCGTAATGTGAGGCAAGGGCGGCGGCCATTCAGCCAGCTTAATGAGCGAGCGTTTAACGTGCGGACCTCTGAGTATTGTGCAGAAGTTCCATTATAGAAAATCTAAACTGTAAATACTGTAAGAGTGAGTTTTACCGATGAAACTGACCGCGAGCAGCACATCGCAAACGGCGTTCAGGAGCTGTCAATATTCCTTTTATAATAGCAATTATATCACTGACAGCTCTTGAACGCGGTTAAGATCTACTGTGCGTTCAATTTCATTGGTAAAATTAAATAAAATGGACAGTACCTAGGTAAAGCCGAACGTACGATCAAGAACACACGCACAAACACACACTCACAAACACTGTTACGTTAACACAATTACCAAAAGTTTGACACTTGTGCAACAGTGGCAACGCTTAGCAAAGTAGATGTTAAGTAACGTTTTTAATTCGAGCTCAGGGTAGATTGTCATCTATTGCTGTTGGTTCTTCTGTCCTTTTCCCTTTAGTACACAAACTCAATGAGACGCGCCACTCAATGGTACAACATTCAGCCCATGCTTTGGCGCGCTTTGGATTTGAATAAAGAATGTTTAAAACTGTACACTGAGTTGAATGAGTTTCCCGTTGCTGTACAAATTGTTTGACGTTCATCGCTGGGTTTGTACACAAACTATGCAAATGCGAACTTAACCGCCAATAGAAACTAAACTGTTTCATTTTTAACGAATCATTATTTACTTTCTCGCTAAGATTGTATTTTATTTAATACAGAAACAATTTGACGAAAAAAGGATAATGTGTAAAAATGTAATGTTTCGTAACATTTATTTTTGGTTACTAATCTTACTATCGGCACATTTCCAGTCATTCAAAGCTTTCATTGAATAGTTTGCCTTGACACAATCTTGAATAAAAGATTGGCCAGCGCTAAAAGTTTTTTATCCTGTTAAAGCTACAGCACCAAACAGAATCTCTAAAACCGTTCAATATTCGCCACGCACATACGTTACTTTAAAAAAAAAAAAACAATTTCCACATCACTTTAAAACATGGCTGTTAAAACGAAAACGCAACATCCCATCAAAAGATTTAATTTCCATCGCTGTCAGTGCAAATCATACGGAGGGAAATAAAATATCGAGAGCGATCAATTGATACGACCGACCATAAATCCAGTTTTGACTCATCGAAAATCGAAAATAAAGAACAAATTCACGAACTTTTAATCAAGTTTTTTGTTTTAAGAGGGCCTTTCAGTTACATCAAGTGTTTTTATTCCTGTATTTTGTATGATACAATGGTTGGTTTTATAGGCTCTGGTGATCAATTTGTTTATTTGAGGAATCGGAAAATATTGAAATAATAATATAAAAAAATTGGATCCCCCTGGTTTTTACTTGATTAACAATCTGAGGGAAAGCTTTGAGCAGCCATGGGTTGTGATAGGCCAAGTTAATTTTAAAACTTTAAAATAGAGTAACTTTTTAAGTCGACGTGTCGAGAACAATTTGAATGGTGTGCAATTGTAGAAGCCTATGTATAGGAATGGATTGTTGGAGGCTGATGATAATGATCAGTAGATTTCTAAGATTGTACGCAGAAAATGTTTTCAGGGCAGCTTTACCATGTTTACTAGTTAAAATATCACGAAACAACACGGATGCCACATACTAACGAGAGTACCACTTCATGAACACACCAGTAGGCACTGGCCCATTCATCTGAGGGATCCAATCTGGCCACAAGCTAAGCCTATTGAATGTACGTCATGCCAATATGATATGAACGCGGCGTTGTAACATCTTATAATCTTATACATACACGAACAGGTTCCCAGAAATGTAAACATGCCAACGATATATTGGAAATATGATGGAAGAGTTGAAAATATGTCTAAGATGTGATGCTTGGGCTTTAAATGGTGTAATATTTTTTGGTGACTAATGTAATAAAGCGGATTGAAAAGGTTTTTTTTTAATTTAAATGACACAAAGGTCCACCTGTCTAAAACTTTTGTTGCTCCCATTTAAACGTATGATTTTAAAAACTGGGCTGGGCTTAGAGCAGATTTATTCAAAATTACGTGTCCTCATTTAAACTGATCACCTAACAAAATTATCAGAATGTTTTCCTAAAAATAAAATGGCTGACTGTATTAGGAACTTGACAAACGTCCAAGTGAAGACAACCTCAATTGACACTCCATACGGCAGAAAAACGTAATAAGCATAAAATTGTGTACAATTTATTTTTTTTCGCATTTCAGGGTGGATAGATAAACAGGCAGACAGGTCCCCCGACACGCGGCTATTACCACACGTTAGAGAGAACATGTCAAAGTGAACACGACATGTATCCTCTGCAGCTATTGTGTGACGGCTTGTCTCGCTCCTGGGAAACGAAATACCGGCTCCAATGACATACTCGCCTACACCTTTGCAAATTTACCTCGAGTGCTTCAAACACGCAACACAAACGAACTTTATCCCTAACACAGATACACAAAGTCTAAATTACGACTTCAAGAACGCAGCACCCGAATTCGTCCGTTAAACCTTGCACAAAATCCATTTGCATCCCACTCAAACCTTGTCTTTGTAACAATAGGATCGACATTCGCGTATCAAGGTTGTAAGGAGGTAGATTGTGCGGAGATATCATCCGACCCAGTTTAAAACGTAAGCGACCCGAATTATACCGGTGTAAGTCGAGGACCCTTTGATACAAACGTGGATAAAATAAAATATAAACAGTCGGTACGTTTGATGATATTATTTATCTTGTACGAGTGCGAGGCGGGGGGGGGGGGGGGAGGAGCGATGCTAACGAAATAAACGAGGATATTAATTCGTGCTAAGACCGCAAAGTAGTGTGATCCTGACTCCAGGAACTCGTGGAGCCCGTATACCTTTGCGCGCCTTTGAGTGTAAAATTCGAAGCCGAGGGAATGGCTCGTTAGAAATCTGCTGAACCCCTTTTAGCTGTAGGCTTTAGACTACTAGGAAATGATACAGAACACTGTCTTCTTTAAAGAATACGAAAGTATTAATGCCGTACTATGTTGGAAAAAACAAAACTACGAGAGAAAAAGACTTTACCTAAGTAATAACTTTGACTCTATTTTTATCTTGAGAAACAGATTCTGTTACCATTTCGCTTGTAGTCTGTAAATTCACGTCAAAAACAGTGAATACTATAACAAGAAATAACTGATAGGTTTCATTGCAGGCCTAATGTTTCCCAATCAGCGTCGTTATTTATTAAACAATGTAACCACAGCCTCCGCTCCGTCTTTCTCAAAGTACAAATAGCGATATAAATTGAAAACTTGCGAATATTTCATAAATATAACAATTTGAGAACCGGTCCTTTGTCTTAACCTTTGACCTTAAAATCTAATTCAAATATTTGAATACCTAAATTTATTTCGGATTCCAGAATTCCGCAATTGAATTTATGACGGTGTAATATCTGGCGGCTAGACGCGATCTGACTCGATGCGACGCGGCATCAGCGCGATAGCACAAGAACAAGACAATGCGAAAATTGGTGACGTTTTCATTATGAAATGATGTTTATTTCTGTGGGTAGATCTTCTAAGATACCTTTACACGTCAAATTTGTATAGGTAGTAAAGCCACCAAATGTTGTCTTTTGGAATATTTCTAGTTTCTGACAAATGACTTTTCAATATTATTGCTTTCGTGACAAAAATTACGAAAGTCACTGCAAACTGTGTGGCTGCTGACTGAATTGAAATAAAAATAAAATAAGCCTTTATTGCTGTTAGTTTTTAACTTATTTGACCAAAAATTACTTAAAAAATTATAAAAATCTCTCGGTAAGAAAACTATATTAACCTAAATCAAAACATATTCTCGGCATTAGGCTTATCGGAACTCTTAACAGCTTGTCTTTCGACAAAGGCTTCTAAGGATTTCCATTTGTTTCTGTCCTTTACTGTACGTCACCGTTCTGGACCAGCGACTTTCTTCAAATCGTCTTCCCATCGCTTTGGCTGTCTTACTCTACTTCTTCTGCTTTCTCTAGGGTACCAGTGAATTGAAATACTGGCAAATAGTTTTTATTGTGTTTATCTGTGGAAAACTATGTAAACCTTCTGTATTATCTATTCCACGTCAACATTAACAATGCAAATCATTTGACGCGCAACACAGCGCGACTTCGGAAGACGTTGTGTCAAGGATCTGTTCCATTCATTCTTTGAAACGGCGATTTGTCAAATGCGCGGCTGGGTGGCTTGAAGCCAGGGGGACAGATGATTGTACAGATTTTCTTGAGGAGTCGAAGAGTCTGGAGACAGATTTTATAATTAGATTAAGGAATTTGGTTATTAATTTCAGTTTCATGGAATTATCTAGGTCACGATTGTTGAGATTCTTATTTTTCATGTTAATTGGTGCCTATATGGTGTGTTGCTAGAGAAATCAAAACTATATAAATTGTGTATAGTAGATATGTCTAGGTATTAAGCAATTGGATAAGATTATAACAAAATACTGATTTATTAAAATTAGGCTGAACGTCAAAACGTACAGAAGATAGTTCTAAACACTTGATTGAACACCCTCGCGACTTCCTCGTGAGGCTCCTTGTAGAGTAAGTTAGTATACTAAGGCTCTGTTATAATGATTAAGAATACGACGATTTGCCGTCTGATTATCTACTATCTTAAATTTTAACATTCCGTTGAGCACTCGGCTGACAACTTTAATCACTAACCACAAGACTGAACTACACTTAACTTCACTAAGCTCTCCCATTCCGCAACTAGCGAGACCCAGCACATACATTAACATTCATTTATGAGCACAGCAATGAAAAACCCGGGCGCATCTGATCGAGCCATGAATATCATCCGTCTCGTTTATATCGCTTCGCTGCTTCCCCGCTCGCGGTGGGACGTGGGCGCTTTATTTTGAATTCAGCTCTTTACAAGTATTTGCAATATGAAATGTCAGAACTGTAACATGGTAAATTTTTGTTGAAAAAGATCATTTTGGTAGTATACAGGTTTTATAAAAACAGAAGAAATGGATTAATTTCGTCTATCAATCACTTCTTCGTCTCTACCTGAACAGCTTATCTTTTGCGTTCCCTGACTTCATAGAACCAACTTACAAACAAGAGCTAAGGTAAGTAGTTATCCGCTATATCCAGATCAGTGTAATTTATAACTAAAGTTTAACTTTTTCAACCGCTTCCATTTCCTTCTGCACCAGACCCAACATTGTGATAGGATTTATGAAAGAAACGCGAACTCATCTCAGCGATTACAGAAGTGCAGCCAACTCATTCCATTAATCTCCGGACACTTTATAGAAACTGATATTAAATTCAAAAATTCATTTTCTTGCACTAATTTTTCTTGTGAAGACGGCGATGTAATGTAATGAAGTTCCGGCGGGTCAAGTTCAAACTAATTAAAAGTGGAGTCGGGGAATACATTAACCGACAAGCCCCCCCCCCCCCCCCTTATACCGCCCTCAGCACTGATGGTGTAGGGGATCTCGAAATATTCATGGCGAAGAGTAATCTCGGAGATAATGAGGGAAGTGGGCCGCTGAGGCGAGCCAATTAAAATGATTGCAGCCCGCCCCCACGCGCCCGCGCCAAGCGCCAAGTTTGTAGCCAGCCTACTTGGATGAGCAATATAATCGCTCCACTCAGGTAGTTTGTTCAGGGTAAACGTTACTCGATGGATTTTTTGAGTGATTATCTTATTAAAGTGGATTTTGTTGAATTCTCCCGATTGTTCAGATAGCAATGAATGTTACTGTAACATAATTTAATACCATGGTATTAAAATAGTCCTTGGCTGTTTTCAACTGAGTTTTAACTTGGTATATCGTAGTTGCTACATGCTAGAGATGGACTTCTCGCACAATCGCCAATGTGACACAATACAATATGACGAGTAGCTGGCATGTTCGGATCAAAATCACTGTTTTTGATTTTTCACGCAACAACAGTTACCAATATGTGAAACATTTTTCATCACTTTTGGCAACAATATGCGGCGTAACAAGACTAAACAAAAGTGTAGTGGGACGCGGTACAATAACACGACGCATGGCCGGACAAAGCAAGTTGTTCGCTTTGTAACATTCCGATCGCGTGTTTGTGCAGGCGACGCCGGTGGACGCGCTAGGCACGCGCGTTTACGCCTCTGTGCGTAAACACGCACTCGGTTCTACGAAAGCTGAAATTGAGAAAGTGCTAATGAAATAAATTGTGGCTAAAGAACTGTAGCGTATTCGTGATTATTTTTGTAATTACCTATGCCCCATTTAAATCATCAGTACCGTCATTGTTTAAACTATTGATTTGACTACAAAAAGTGGCGTCACTTAAGTAATTGGCGAATAAATCTATTAAAGTTGGATAGAAGTCAGAAGATCACTGACGGAAAATAATATACCAAAACCTAAGCATCAGAATAAAACCGCGCGTCGATCCCTTCAAGTGCGTAGAACAAGTGCTGCGTTATTATTGCGGTAACAAGAGCGCAATCAGAGCGCCGCTGTTTGCGAAAACAAGCGATTTTTTGCCGCGCGACCGCGTGCGGCGCGACGCGGCAATGCGCAGTCGCCTTTATGACGACATGCCGTTTACGGACTGTGACGGACAAAGTGAAATATTTGGCAGGTATTTTAGTTACTACAAACCATGTAAAAATGTGCTTTTGCTAGATTTATTGGCGTAAAACATAACAGATTTAAAAAACAATAAAATGAAGGAAAATCTATAGCGGTAAGTATGTGAGCAAAATTTGTTACCCCATCCAAGCACCCTTTGTTCTCTTACAATCTCTTTGACTAGTCTTGCAAAATCATACAACGATAATATTATAACACTCATCCTCGTTAATAAATTCAGAAGTCAAATGTTCCGAACGCATCAATCACTCAACCCTTCGATGCGCCCCGGTTGTCCGCGCTACCACCGGCCGGCGACCGGTCGCGGACCGGCCCGGATGAGGCCGAACCAGCTGAAGGCCGCAAATAGTAGCAAACACTTTCTACGGTGTGTTGTTAATTAGCAAGTGTGTGAGGGAAGCTTAGAGGGATGGTTGCTTGGGCTTTGTGACGAAACTAAGCAGCAAGGATTTAGACTAATTAATAGAAAGAAAGATATAAGCACGGTAGAATTGTATAAAATTAATAAACCAAATAATACAATTAAATCATTCATCATCAACTAACAATCATTCAAATTACACACAGTCCTTATAGTTTCCAACTCAAACAAGTTAATTGTCTCCAGTTTCCGCACTTCAGAGCGGCATTATGAACCCGATATTGTGATCCCTATGTTGTACAACTAATTCTGAATAGAGATGTTAAAGCGATTGTGTCTGAGAGAAGGGCAGTGTTGTGTTCTATATTGATAATAACCGCAAATATCTGGTTTCGCTTTAGATGCGAGGAGGCGAGGGTCAGACGGCTCACGCCAGACGCGACTAATAGCTAATTTGCTGTGTTTATGGATGTAGAAATTGATCCCATCTTGCTAACATCTCCTTAAGAAAGCTGATTTCACACAAACGAAGACCTGCCTACCATTTTTACTGTTGTGGCTCATTTTATGGAACTACGTCTGTTTTTGAGAACTGTAGTATGAAAGTATTGTTATCTGGTGGTACTAATTAATAAAAACCTACTCACTAATTAACTCTGAACTTAAAATACACACAAACTATGAATCAATATTCAAACGATTCCAAATAAACATTCAAAGCAAACATAATTAATTCAGCAATTTCATAATAATCTGTCAAAATATTACACCGATTTGGTCGGCCATTGTGTATTTGTTTAGACAATATTTGTTCGTGACAATAGCACAAAGGCGCAAATCGAGGGCACGGACACAAAGGAGCACAACACGTCGGAGGGGACTTTTAAAATGTCCAATGTGCCGTGTGATATCCTAGGCTAGCTTCACATAGTCGCTTTTAATCCCGCTAATTGAATTTGTACGGCTTAGCAGACCGATTAGATCGCATTTGTAGGGTTGAACAAGCTGAGCGGCGCGCTCGGGTGGACTCTTTGAATTATTATTAGTGACGTGGCATGATGAGGGTTGTTCCATGCAAATTAGCGAGTGTTATTGAAACTATCGGCGCCGCGCCGGCAGCCCGACCGCGAAATTGAAAGATTGATCTTCAACGAGTTTGCTCGTCCGCGCGGAAGCCCCGCTTGCTTGCGCGCTTAGCTGTGCGCTCTTTGCTCATAGTTTTGGCTTGAAGAGGCACACGTCGCTCGGAATGATTTTTGAAGGGATGCTTTTAGATGTTTCCGCTTGGAAAACTTTGGGCTTTTTGGATTTAAAATTCAAACCCAAGTTTACTAAGCGCGATGTAACGTGAACCTTCTCTTCCGCCCCTCCCCCTTCCCTCACACGCGTGACTCAAAACGTTTCACGGACAGAGCGTTCTTACTTATAAAACAGACTGGACCCCTGACCGGCTGCGGATTGACTGTGGACACCGGACTTCAATCTATTATCTGTCCAAGTCTGCGGTTCGGTGCAAATCCAGCCCGCTCGCACAAAGTGAGAAGCTATGTGCTTGCGATATACGACATTGTAGTGTACGATCTTTCGAAACACTTATGTAGTATTTACATACTCATCACTTGTGTACTATTTATTAACAAACAGTATCCCTTTACTTCCATAAACAAAGTGTTGCTCACAGCACTGCGGCCCGCATATTCCTCGCGAAACGTTTCCTGCGCCGCAGAATGTTTCCACATTACAACGGGATTAGGTTCACGATGCCTTCACTACACGCTCCTATTATGCATAGCTGACATTAAAGGTGAAGTGGAGAGTTCAGACATACGGTAAATCATTTCAGAAGAACAACTTCAAATTAATTATTGCACTAACTTGAGACGCCCACAAAAATTGCAACGTTGATTTTCCGAGACATCAGTTATAGAACACATGGCTAGCTTACGAACAATGACATAATAATGTTATGTGTGTGTAAACTGGTAGCATAGTACTAAAACACATTTTATAAAAATTCTTGATACTCGTTTTTTTTGTCTCTCTCCGTCATTATTATATTTTGGAAAGTTTGGACACAAGTCTTTAACAAAAATATTAATTACCAATACTTTTGTACAAGAACGGATGTGACCTATGTACATATGTATACTATGTACATTATGCTACCATTTCTTATACCTAAAGTAACGCACTGTTCCTAAGCCCTACTCTTTCGCGGCGCGAACTGCTCACTGGAATGGCTTCAGACGAGAAACAGCTAGAAGCAAAAAGAACCTCAATATTCTTCAATCAAGAGGAAGCCACCCGTGGGTGCCAAACTACTGCTGATCCTAGAACTTCTACACCTCTCTGTACCCTGATGCAAGCGTTCTCTCGACATACCTCCTGACTGCAGCGCCCAGCGCGGTATCGGGTCGCCTCATTATGGAATATTCCACCACAGAGCGAGTCTTGGCGATCATGCAGCGGCAGAATTGTGGCTGATTGGGTGTTCGATATCCCGTGCATTAATGGCCGCAAAGCCGAAGGTAAAATGTGAAACTGCCGCTGTTGAAGAGGATTGAAAATGTTACATATTTATAGGGGGTTAAAAAGAAAACTATCTACTACTAGAATGTGTGATATCAAAGGGGTAAAATCAATACACCCCTCAAATCGTCTTTTCACATTAAGATTTCTAACTAACTACTAAATAAAAATATTAGATTCATTCACTGACAGACAAAGTACAGCCTAAATAAACTGCTTGTGCCAGAAGTATGAAATTTTGCACATTTTAAAATGCATCCCCTTAAGAAGTAAAACAGAGCGAATGACAATGAACGGCATTCCTTCCGAAGGGAAATCCCATCGGACACCGCTTGTACCAAATATGAATAACAGACCTATGACTGCCTTCCGCGTTCCCAGCTTGATAATTCAATCAACAAAAATATCATCACTTAATCTATTATATACCCATCAGAAATCCACATGGAGTGTGAATAATCTTTAGTAGGCAGCCTATACAGGGTGCTCTCCGGGTGGGCGCCTATCTTGGCTCAGTCAGTTCGGCGCGCGTGCCGGGTGCGCTGTAATACCTCACATTATCCCCACGTGCTGTGAAGGCATTGATAAGGGACTGAATTTTATTTATAAATGTGTGTAAGTTATGAGAAAGAGGGGTTAGTAGGATAAAAAAGAATATCAATTGGGTCTGGAAAAACTTGTTGGTTGAGGCTTCTTCGAGTAATCGGTGAACATACATAAAAAAGATTCCGACGAATTGATAACCTCTCCTCCTTTTTTGAAGTCGGTTAATGAAGTCGGTTAAAAAATATTTTTTCAAATTGTTTGAGGCGTCTCCGAGTAATCGGTGAGCATACATTAAAAAAAAGATTCCGACGAATTGATAACCTCTCCTCCTTTTTTGAAGTCGGTTAAAAATATAGTAAAAGTGTTAGTAAACTTGTAAGTTTGTCATCATTCTCCTGTCCTTACCCTTAGTAATACTTCAAAATTATTAATTAATTTAATGGTCAAGTGAACATGTAACTATGCAAGCTAGATCCGAACCCAATGTCGAAGGTTGAGTCACGATCACAACTAACGTTTTATGTTCTTTATACATACTATTGAATTTTCTTTCACACCGATAATACCCATTATGAGCCAATATACTCGAGCTGCGCTTGCCTAGGTTGGTCCGGGGATGGGTGTCCACCCTTCTTTGCTCAATTTTCTACAGGTTAAAGACATTCCTTCCAATACATGAAAATTTTCCAGCCAATCGGAGATCGTTATAGCAAAGCATTCTCAATATCAACGTCAAGCGAAGACATTCCTAATTCAATAAAAGTTTCAACCCATTGAGTTTCACGAGACCTTCCACGAACGAGTACTAAACATCACTTATATTTCGGACAAAGCCATGAATATCTGTTGTATTCTCATCGAGTCGTCGCCGTTCGCCAATGACTCGGAAAATGGGCGAAACAACCGCTTGTCTCCTCCCCTCCCTGACCCCTCTCGGTTCCCCTCTAAATGGGGAAGTTCTCAAGTAATCAAACTGTCTTAAAGACCACCTTCGACATATCGACTGGCCAAATTACTGTTGTTGTTAACGCGTTCCTATTATGTACACTCGTTACACGCTGGTCGCTGGGGTCACAGTGCAGGGACATTTGTTGCCTTGCTTTTCTATAGGCATTATGTTGAATAATTTGAGTTTATCAATGAGTGAGTGGGTTTGTAAACTATATGTAGAGTCGCCTCAACTATTCACTTATATTAGCCTAGTTACTGAGTCAAATAAATTGAAAAAAAGTTAACTCTGTAATTGGCTCTTTCCTTTATGTAATGGGTACTATGTGGCAGGTAGTAGTTAGTTTTGGGCTACCATACCTACATATAAACGAACCGTTAGTTAGCTAATGTGTACTCACGGCCGGGAGGCTTTACTTAATGGACCGACTAATGGAATGGAGTATTTTTGTTCCCGATATAATATACGGCCGGGCGATTTACTAGCTTACATTTATCTCCCGATAAATCGAAAGATTAATGCATGCGCTAATGTGAAAATCGTTTATTTCAATCAAGATAACCGTGAAATTACAATTAAGTTTTATTAAAAATTGTTACTCAGAAAATGAAGTGTAATAAATACCCTGCGACAACTCGACCACAATAGTTAGAACATTGAATCCAAAGATAGTTAATTTCTTCCTTAGTAAATGCCTTTTCAAGGAATCCCTTGAAAAAACATTTTGGACATGGAAAGGCACAGTTAGACACCTTTTAGAAGTACCTAGTAGTAACCCGGCTTAACAGGATTTTTGATAAAGCTGCCCCAAAGTTACCGCCCGAAAGAAATACTTGCAAAGTATTTAATTAGAACCCTTGAAGATATCGGTTTTAATAAATAAACTTAGATTGTGTAAGCAAAGCAAAATTATTTAGAGCTCATTAAGTTGGCAATTTACAAAATTTGGGGTCCCGTACTCTGCCAACTAGTTGGTAAATATTTAGAATTTCTTTAAGAGAACTTTAGTAAATCGCTTGAGCTGTTCTAAATTAGTTTATCTTATGAGAAGGGCAAGTAAATATTTGTAGTTTATTTTAATAATAAAGTTAGGACATTTAAGCTTCACGAATTACGTAAGTTTAACATGAAGGCATAACATCACGCCTGTATGTCCCCGGAGAGTTAAGCAGAGGTGGATTTCTAGTAAACCCATATTTCGCCAGTTATGTTGAAGTCCTATGAAATGGGGGCGAGCCTGTTGCCATCAACCGAGCACATTCCGGATCTCTTGCTCAGCTTACAGTAGCGCTTGCGACCGCCAGGCCTACGAGGCAGTAACTTTATCAATTAAATAAAAAATAGTTTCAGGAATAGAAAAGTAATTTGTTTGAAATTGTACGGTGCCGTATTCCCGGTCTTATTTTCCCCAGCTGACCCATTACATTTCAATTCAATCTCCTCTATTGAAAAACACCAATACATCAAAGTCATCGAAGAATTCCAAAGGACCAAGAATACAATGAGTACATTTGTATACCGGCGTGAAAATCAAAAGTCTTCTGAGTAATTAGAAAAGGGCGGATCTGATCGACGACGGCGGTGCGGCAGAATAGATAAGGCGCAGAAGGTCGACACTGTAAAACGACCGAATACGTATGCATACATAGGAACGTGTAGCTAGTGCAAGCATACTCACGCCCTTAAAAAGGTGGTTGGTTCAGACTGGATGCGAGGAGGCGATGTGGCGCAGCTTGCGAGAGGCCTATGTTCAGCAGTAGCCACTGCTACGAATCTACTATAGGCTGAGTTACTATGTTGGTTTGTTGCAGGATGGACGGAGCCGTTCTTCTTTACATATTTGCTATGTGATGGCGGTGAGGTGCGGGTGTTCAATCAGCGGCTGGCATCGTGGCGCGACATCTCGAGCGGAATATTTTAATTTGTCGAGTGGAGTACCAGTGTAGAGGGTACCGTATGCTCAGTTTGCGCAGACTTTTGAGTGGGTTTTTATACTGGATTGCCAGGTTAATTTAAGGAAACTATGTTAATTAAAACTTAAAAAATAGTTTTAAATGTAACATAGCATCGAGACTGTATTCCCGTAAGCTTCGGTAGAAACTCCCCTGTTTTGTAAGGTTTTTTTTGCATATTATTAAATGAGCCTACTCTTGACCTCAATCTTGTCCTGAGGTCAGAGCCTGGAACGAGCTAACCCGAAAAAAGCCTATTGAGTCAAAATTGACTGGACTAACGAGAGATTTCAAACTAAATTACCATAAATACTTGTGAAGGTAATGGTAGCCTGAAAACTAGTACATAGTGACAAAGATACAATATTAGATTTTGGCTGGGTGTTGACCGCCTTTTCTCCCATTAAGTTCACCGCCCGAGAGTGTTGGTCTACCGCACAGTACCACACAGATCGAGTAGACTGTAGACTGCGGCTCAGGTGGCGCGGCAGTGTTAATGGGTATTTCTTATTGCACGCCCGCGGTGGCGATTGTCTGCGTGCGACACGACCGCTGCCATACGGTGAATAGCACGAGATGAGAGTTTGAACCAGCTGCGACGCCCTTTCAGCGCTGATCGATGTTTTAGAGATATTTGTCTTTTAGCTGCAATTATTTTACATTTCATTGGGACAGGTTTATCAGCATGTCAATGTCCTCCCGAGATCTGCGTTGGAAAAAAATATCAATGAAATACTCATGAATGAATTTATGACAATCTGAGAGATATAGCAAGAAATTTATGCCATGTGAGTCAAATTGACTCACCTACTACGGTTAAATGACAAAATAGTATTATAAAATTGTGCCGCATTTCCTTTTAGGAAAAGAATTAATAAAAGATTTAACTATTAGCTACCCACTCATACACTAAAGAGGAGAGATTTAATAAAACACCCTGATTTAAATAACAAAGCCTCGATGAGCGCCACACGCCGTGTGTGTCTCATGCAAATCGCACGATCCTCACGCGTCGCTCCCGGGGCCCGACAACTTACCGAACAAAGCGCAGAACATCACAGTTTCCTTATTTCTTTGTTGTAACAGGTTAAGTTGGGAGAGACGAGCGGGCTGGCTAACGTCAACTTTGGAATATGATCAAGTCAGGTCAGACAAACAATTGTGCTAACAAAAAAATAAAACTTTCCACTTGTGTCCGTTTGAGTTAATTCTAGAACCACTGATATAAAGATAGGTCCCAAAACAGCAAACACTAATTCTGTGCCATTTCAACAAAATTTTCTTCATGAAACCAAAGTTAGAGCAATCGCTTGTTGTTTTTTTTGTGAAAAATTACCTATTGGGAAGTTGACAATAAAAAAGCTTTTACGAAGAGTTAGAGTATTTTAACAACAAAAATGCTCTTATCATGAGTAATAGCATTTTTGCTTCTAAATTCGTTAGGTCTATTATTGAAGCAGTGAACCAGAGACGTTCACGACTGTGCCAGTGGTCTTCTTATTGACTCTAGTTTAGACTCTAACATTGAACTCGCTTCAAGTTATGACTTACTCAATACACACGTATGGTTCAAAAATGTAAGTTAGCACATTCATCACTGCCTGCCGCCACATATCAAACTGAGACTGCGAGCGCCACTTTCATACAATATTTCTGTACTTTTCGTGTACAAGCTTACAATTTCATTAATATTTATAGTGTTATTCATTCCCTTTGTAGTATTAATAAGCTAGAAATAATCCAACAATAAACCCAAGATTGCCTTTTTCAAGAATTTCCTTTTTATCTTTTGAAATTTTTTCTTCGTAAAGTGTTGAAGTTCAATCGTTTGTACTACGTTCAAAGTTGGCTTTAGTCCTTAAATACCCTCCAACCTAATAAGTAGTTCTCGGTATTTCACGAGCATTAACGTCAAAAACAGCAGCAAATTAAGGCCTTAATTACTCCAATCCTTAAGAAAACCTCTCAACAATCCTAATACTTTTAATTGCTGTAATACGCTTTGACTGGAAACTCTCTGATCCTTTGAGCGCGAACTCAAACCGCCGAACAAAACGAGGAGCGATAATAAAAAGCCATCTTCCATTCCGTCACCCACTCGAGCCGCCGCCGCCGCCGCGTGCTCACAGAACGAATGCTCCAGACAAGATTACGCATCAACTCAGCCGTGTCAACAAACTTTGCCAATCTTTCTACCATTATTAAGTAATTCAACACCCGAAAACCAACTTTAACACTAGCGAATAAAGTTTAAATTCGGTGGCATAGATAAGACACAGCAATATGTCTTTTCCATTTTTCCTATATTTGTGGAGCGTCCGAGCGACACTTCGGTCGCCACTCGCCAATAAACGCGAGCTGCGAATGGGTCCAATATTCAATGCCACCGTGTCAAGCTGCGGCTAAACGATTGACTTTCAAAGGACGTTCATTACATTTCTAATTAAATGGCAGATAGTGGTCTATTGTAATTTGCATCCGCAGTAGAAAAGGTTTTATTAGATTTTCAATCTAATAACGTGCTGCGTATAATGTAGCTTTCTTGAATGCCGATTATATCTGTGGATTCTGTGTCATAGAAAAACGGTGAGCTTTGAAAATGTGACGTTTTATCTAAGCTACCGCAAAGCTTACGCCAAGCCTGCTGAATGTAATTGTAGAAATACGAAACGCTCTTAAAAAGACTGCCTTTGGTCCGGACCAGACTCTCTTACGAATACCTTGAACCACTCTACGGTGGAAAAACAATGTTTCTTTTTCACCGAATTTTCCCAAAATTATAACCATAATATTAAGTGTTGTCTCTTTTTTATGAAAAAAGAAAGTTCAGCATTTAGACAACTTAAATTCTGGCGTGCTTTTCCCAGCGCTTAGTGTTCTGGGTGTGTCGTAATTAAGTGGAACAGCTGTCGAGTCGAGTCGCGTCGAATCGAACTCTGTCGGTGAACTGAACGGAGTCGCTTCACTTACCTTATGAGATTAGTTACGATATTCTTGTCTAGTCTAGTTTAGAGGAATTTTAACTATCTTCTTTAGAATATTTGAATAACATTAAGAAAATAGTAAAACTGAGAATATGAAGGTTTACAAGTTTATGAATGGCATTATAACAAAAGGTAGAACTCTAACTTCGGAGAACAGTGAAAACAATGTAAGAAAAGCACAGCACAGGAACTTTTCATCAATAACCTACAGCTTACAACGAGTTGGTGTCAAATAGAAAGGCAAACTTAAATTAAGTAACTAAAAGTGTACTGCAAGTTTTGTTACGGTTTCCTGCAAACAGCGAAGAAAAAACTCTGTACCCACCTAGTATCAATATGAGTTCAGCGCCATTAACTTACTTTTACCGAGAACAACTTAACTTCATATCTAAAGTTAGGAACTTCTAACTATTCGTTACCTACCATAGACGGCTTGTAACCTATCTTTTGAGCACTCCTGAACTTAAATTAAATAAATGACAGAGCTGTCCAGGTCGCTACGACACTGGTCGGACAAAAGACTCATCGATTCCAGAAGAAACAGAGCAATCAACCCCTGGTGGATCGTTGGCTACCTGTGACGGTATGACAGTTCGTACCCGAAGGTTGCAATAAGTTATGACCGAAAAAAATCTTGTTTTATGATGTACTCGTAAACGTACATAGAAGCGAAGAAGGCGAGTGTCGTGTGTATGTGTGCGAGCGTAAATATTGTATAAAACGCACACTATGCAGGCAAGCATATTATTATAAGTAGGGGGATAATATTGATGAAAGAAATGCTTGGCTCAATGCTGGTCCTGCTCCACAACCATAGGGGCAAACTAATTATAGATTAGTGAAGTTACTGTGGAAGCTGCAGAAGATTGTAAAAATATATTTGCATTGTATAGACTCAATCTCTTAATATTATATAATTGCAAAGCACAAATGTGTGAGTACTATGTACTGTTAAACTACCATTTACATTTAGTTATCTTTCATTAACTCGAATTTGCCCTGGCGGTTGACAGAATGTCATGCTCACTCAAATGTCTCGCTGATGGTGGCGGGTGTGCCGGATCATTTAGTTCCCTTCAAAATGGTTGAGTTGAATGGTGCTGATCTATACGTCATGTTCGTGAACGGGCGTTGTCAGTTGGGACTAGTCATCTCTTAGCTGCCACGGTTTATTTTAACTTACTTTGTTTTTAAATTGTTGATCTAATATTTTACTCTGGACGCTCTTAATGTGCGCTTCTTTATACATCGTTTTCTCATAAATGTATAGTCTCCAAATGAATGATGTAACCAAGATTTTGTAACAATATTTTGATTGAAAATAGAGTCTATGGAGTTTCTTGCCCATTCTACTCCATAGAGATCTTCGTCTTGGAATGGGCAACTACAGTACTTTCCCAAGTTATTATGCCTTGTGTCTGTGACTGAAACTTCGCTTTCTTTGTTTTTCTGACATTCAAAAGTGCCTGTAATGGTCTAATTGAAAGGAATGTTTTGAGTTTGAGTTTGTAAAGTTTGTTCACTAAGCCTGGCATAATTTGATATCCTATGATGCAAGATAAACAAACCTAATCCAGTCATAATGTTCAGTAGAAATAAAATAACACATGTAATGGAATGAGGTAGTTAAAGGCCACTGAACGTAAAAGTAAACAGTTAATATAAAAGTATAACTTCTAGGAAATCAGTGGATCGCACGATTAAAATTCTGTAAATAGTTAAAAGTCTAGAATTCGCGCTAAATTGATGAATTCCAGTTTGAAACACTGCACCCGGTGGTGGAGTTAAAAGAGTTCCGATGTAACTAGTTGGAGTACATTTTTCAAGCTATTTTCACTTTAAAGCCATTTCTCTTTAACGTTCACACTAGCACAGCAAATCCATTTAATTTCTTTTTGTCAAATAACGAAATAAATACGTCAAAGTAAAGTCTCGCTCGCCATTACTCGGACGTAGAGGAACTGGGTTATCGACACAGAATGCGGACAGAAGGAGCACTATGATACTAAGCATCAATGGTTCATAACTATCCCATTGTAGAACAAACAAAAACTAGCGAAAATATGTGCTACATGTGAGATACATACCTTTACACAGTTTTGGGGTAGTTATTTCATTCTGAAACATAGATAAATTAGGCTGGGAAGAGTACTACGTATCTCTTTTAAAATTTTATTATTATTTAATTTATGAAAAAGGCAACGTTGACGTCACAATTTCAATAGATATAGAATAGATATTACTTTATAATTTATTTTTCTTTTAACAAGATTGATTTATCGCACAAGCTGGTCCTTCTGTACTTAACTATCTGCTGGTTCCCGCTAACGAGCGCTGCACAAAGCCAAAAACATAGGTACAAGAACATTACGAGCCGGACGTCAGTTGCTGAGGTCCGGACGTCAACGCGCGGTCCCGTGCGGACGCATGCGATCCGCTGCGGACTGGGCCAGCCAATTAACTGGTTTCTTAGAATCTGAACAGAGCTTAGAGCACCGACTTAAAAAGAGAAGCCGTGACGACGTACAATGTCACGTAGGGGCCTATATGCCAGTTTAAAGGGGGATGGTTCATTCGTAGTCAACATTTTGTATTGCCACAGAATTGCATAGTTCGTTACACTTCCCATAAATATTTCATTGACAATTTTTACAATATGGATAAATTGATTCATGAAAGATTTATACGGCTATTTGTATAAAATAAAAATTGTAGCCTTTTATTTCCCAAACGAGCGTGACTTGTTTTACTATAGATACTCATAGTTATATTATTCGTTCAGGGCCATATCAAATTTTATAACACTCCAACCTCTCACATTTATTTTAAAATATTTTTAAATTCTGAAATTCCAGATTATCTACACATATAATTTCCACCAAAGGGAAACCGCCTAACCCAGCGAGAAATGTAACGTTTAATATATTAAAAACCAACAACGGAAAAAAAAACAATTACAGAGAAGTTTATAATTTGGTCACGTCGGCCATCATGGAATTTAATTATAAACCGCGCGTTTTTTCATCCGCTTTTTGTTTATACACAAAGTGTAGGATGCGAGTCCGTTCTAATTACGTGATATTAGCACAAAATCTACGACATTTCTCCGTACCTATTCAATTTAACTCAATAAAAATGAAGATAATAATTTATTAAGACGGTAATAGAAGCTGACAATGAAACTGAAGCTTTAACTAAAGAAATATTAGAAATGTCTTTCTAGACTTTTGAGCTAATTGTTATAACAAGACAGACACAATTATTTGGATCTAGAATGCAAATCGTTAAAGAAACATAAGAGATAATTGGAAACAAATAATGAGATAAAATGATTAATTAAAAAAGACATGCATTTAAATGGTCGTTTTAATTATGCAAAAGCAAGCAAAAAAATCTAAACTATCATCTTTTTTAATGATTGATTCTTTTTTTTTGATATTTTAATCTGTTTAGAACTATGCAAAAAATGTTTGAGAAGTAGAAATTACGTCTGATGTTACTTTTAGGGTAACAAAACTAAAAGAAATGAGCATTAAATCTACACTAATATTATAAAGAGAAAAGATTTGTATTTGTGTGTGTGTGTATGTTTGTAATGAATAAACTTGAAAACTACTGTGCCAATTTCAACATTTTTTTCACCATTAGAAAGCAACATTATCCCTGAGTGACATAGGCTATATTTATTACTAGAAAAAAATAGGGGGGGGGGGGGGGGTAGGGGAAAATAAATGTCCACCCGTGTGAAGCCCGGACGGGCCGCTAGTATCTAATATTTTGATACTTTTTTATAATTCTATTTATCTAAATTACTTTTTGGTTTATTTAAATTTAAATTTCATACAGAGGTCAAGGTCGAACACACCAAAAGTCAAGATCAATTCGTCATGGTAAATATCAAAATAAAAGGCGCGGGGGGTATAAGGCGTAGTCGACGTAGACGCTACGTGATAAAAATATGGAGATGGTATTAAAAGTGTCTTTCCAGATTTTTAAGCTTATTAATATCAAGACAGACTGTGAATTAATATTATTAATAACAATTTTCTCTTACATTCTAATGGTGTACGCGTCTGCAAATTTTGGTGTCCGTGTTATTAACCGTTGAGGACTTTCCTTCCCGAGGAAACGATCCTTGCTGCAGGATGAGGTCATGATAGAAATCAAGTTTATCCATCAAATATGAACACGTCTACAAATTTTCGTAGCCGTGCTATTTACGGTTGAGGACTTCCCTCTAAAGGAGCCGATCCTGGCTGCAGGATGAAGTCATGATAGAAATCATTTTTATCTATCAAAATCGAACTCGTTTACAAAATTTTGTGTCTGCGCTATTAACCGTTGAGGAGTTCCCTCGTGAGGAGCCGATCCTGGCTGCAGGATTAAGTATTTTTTGTCATAAGATCAATCGGTTGGGGGAACTGGTTTGTAATTTAGTTCCAAGATATGACCAATACATACTAACAAACAAACTAACTAACAAGGCAAGTTAAATAAAAGCTTATATAAAGGAATCCTGAGAAATCAATGTTATGCTAATCCATCAATTCACATACTACCTTCATAAGTTAATTCAATCAAAATACAAGAAAACGGGAAAGTTATGTTTTTCTTAAATCACGTTGGAACAATATTTCCAACAAGGAGTACGTACTTACTCCCCAAGCTGTTCCGTAACGGAACTCGATAAGTATGCCAAGTTAACAATAACAACGCGTTCTCTAAGTAGGTTTACTGAATTAAACATTATAACGAGAGAATCTTCGAACACATATCGTCTGTAACAATCGACGCACCTCTTGGAAGGATGACACTGTTGGACTTTTTATATTTCAATTCAAAGGCAAGTGTTTTAAACTCGATCCTGTAAAACAGTAATAAAATCTTTCTGCAATTATTGTGTGAAAGGCACAGTTTATTTCGATCCGTATACCAAAACGTATCACTACCGTTTGGCGATTAGAAGTTCCACCAAAATCACTCAACGCTCTGCAAATAATCACAGTCCTATTCCTTCTTTTATTCGGTACTAGCTTCTGCCCGCGACTTCGTACGCGGATCCTGTTGCTTATGCCAGCGACAACGGGGTTGTCAAAATCGAAGATCTGAAACGTCTGATGTCGAATTCTAAGAGCCCGGGGACGGGAAAACAACGGGATGCGCGAGACGATTCGAGACGTTCCATATCTTTCATTTTTGTAAGTCAGAAGTTGATGCGTAGATACGCTTGGAACTCAAGCGTAATTCTCTATCCGTGAACGTCTCCGACTCGCGAGACAATGCGTGACGTTCACGATCAGCGGTCAGTCGCGCATCACGTTCCCCACTTGTCTCTGGAGACCTAGAAGTCGATGCGTAGATACGCTTGGAACTCAAGCGTAATTCTTTATCCGTGAACGTCTCCGATTCGCGAGACAATGCATGACGTTCACGATCAGCGGTCAGTCGCGCATCATATTCTTCACAGTTCTCTAGAGACCTGGATGTAGAGTTGCAGCCTGATGTTCTCGAACAGCATCAAGTCTCTCCTGACGTTCTTCGGTACATTCTTGGGATCTTATGATCCTCAATCTTTTAGCTCCTTTGGAACATTGGGAAAGATTTGACCTCTTTCTAGGCATGGTTATAGTTTTATTGTGAAGATACCTGATCAATTAAAATCTAAGTGACTGCTCCCCTGCGTTACCGGGTAGGCTGCCGTGTCACGAAGATAAGTGGAAAAAGTCTAAAACACTCAAATAACATAAGCCCGAAGGCATATTTATTCGATAAAATAAAAAATAAATAGGAGTTTTGTCCAGTAGAGTCAAATTTTCAATGATATACCGTCGTCATCGAATATCAGTCCTAAACTGTTACCGCCTTCACCGCGTGGAGGTACTTCCAGCTTATGTTATTTTATAATTATACAGTGAAATTAGTGATAGCTTTGATTTCCACATCAGATGTTTCTGATCTTCGATTTTTATAAGTCAACAGGAAATGCCCATCAGACCAAACAACTTTTGCTAAGACGTCATTCCTATATGTGTTATGGTGTAGCTGGGCTCTTGGAGTTCCACAACAGGTGTTCCAGATCTTCAATTTTTATAAGTCAACAGAGAGTGCTCATCAGATTGAACAATTTTTGCTAAGACGTCATTCCTATATGTGTTATGGTGTAGCTGGGCTCTTGGAGTTCCACAACAGGTGTTCCAGATCTTCGATTTTTATAAATCAACAGAGAGTGGTCATCAGATTGAACAATTTTTGCTAAGACGTCATTCCTATATATTTTATAGTGTAGCTGGACTCTTGGAGTTCCACATCGGGTGTTCCAGATCTTCAAATTTATTCTCTCAGCAGAAAATGCTCATCACGTGGAACAATTTTTGCTATGGTACCATTTTTGTATCTCTTATAGTTTAGCTATTCTATTGCGGTTCTGCATCAGGTGTTCAAGTTTCCAAGATAAATTATAGCCTATATGTTGCCCAGACTTAATACCTATACAACAAAAAAAGAATATTTCAAATCCGTCTAGTAGTTCCGAAGATTAGCGTGTACAAACAAACAGACAAACAGACAAACAGACAAACAGATAAACAGACAAACAGACAGAATTTTTTTTTTTGGATTCGTGCTCTATTACTGTTTCTAAACCCCCCTCAATTTTTTTTTTTTAAATATATTCAATGTACAGACACAGTTTTTTTTACTGTCTTATTATATGTATATAGATTAAGGTAAGCCTATTTTGCGTTACTCCTCCAATCCTCCATCTTAGACAGAAGCGAATCTATGTAAGGAAGGGTTTTCGGAAATCCGTCCGGGATGGTCCAGCGCGGCACAAAGGCACTTAACCCTGTAGTCCTGCACAAAGCTAGATATAACGTAAAGGAGAGAATGGCAGTGTTTTGTCTGTGGCCACTCGCTAATTGTGCGGCGGTCAAGTTATTGTGCCAATTTACATATTTTGGAGCAAAATTGCCGCATTATCATTGTGCATTTTCTCCTACGTACATACATGCATTTAGTAGTTGCACAAAAGTTAAAAATGTAGTAGAAAAATAAAATGGTGAAGTTTTTTGGAAGCAACATGGTTTGTAACTCAATCTGTCCAATCGGTTCACAGGTTGTAACTAATTAGTATAATAATTACATTACTATAGCTGGCAACACTTAAGTCAACATCGTTCAAATTTCACTTTCAAATTTTCTGCAATTTACATTATAAATATATATTTTTAAACAGCCTGAATATCACCTCTTCCTTTTTAAATATAATAGTTTTTACATTTTCAACAAAAACGACAAAATGAACCAATTTTATATCGAAGAAAAAACTCGGATCACAAATGACATATCACGTCATAAATGTGAAAATCAGGATTTGTGAAAAATGAAACGATAATCACGATAATGTTGACAAGGGCAGCAGCACGACGCGCACGCCTATCGCCTCCGGACCCGTCGCTCAGCTCCGCCTCGCCGCTGCCGGAATCCAGCCCCATCGTGAGTGCTGTGACACCGGCCGTGGCAGTTGCGTCGAGCTCGAGCGACGAGTATTTCTCTCCGCCCACGACGCCACCACCAGTTCGTCGACGGAGAGGACGCCGGCCGCCGGATGGTTTAGGACCTCGAGGCCCACCGGCCTCTGATAGGGTCCCAGCTCTCGGCGGGAGTGTGCAGCGCATGCGATGGACGCAATCCATCAATGAAAACGTCATGCGCTCATACTATGGGGCTACAGAGGGGGGAAACAACCGGACCGCGTACCGTGTTCGGATGCTCTCTCTGTTTCAGGTGCTTGAGCCAGCTGTCAACGTGTCGGCGCAACGACTATCGGATCAGGTGCGAGTCATCCAGCGTAATCGTATGTTGGATGATACTGTACTTGATCGCCTGCGAACTCAAATGCAGAGTAGCCATGTCATTACCCCGTCGGCGCAGGCTGTGGTACTACCACAGTCTAACACAATACCGAATCGCGCTAATGACGAGAGTAATGACATGGTTACTAATGTAAGTACCCAGTGCAATGAGGAAATAAGGAGTGCTTTGGAGGATGCGATTCGAGAATATCGGTCCATGCAACCCGACCTTAGGCCACGCATACCTCGTTTGCCCATGCATAACAAAAATAGGGCGCTGGTGGCTGTTCTGGATTCGCAGTTGTCAAACTATTTTGACAATTGCGAAGACCTCACCGATGCTCACTCAATCTTGTATTGTGCGGCTGTAGCGGCATGTCGTGTAGCTCACGTCAAATTTTCAGATGACAGAGCTACACGACCTAAACCAGCCGTACCAGCATGGCAATACAGGATTGAACGACGTATTGGTGGGGCCAGAGCACTCATCGGCAAACTGATCTGCTTCAGGGAGGGCAATACTCGCCCTAGAGTGATGCGTTTTGTGAGGCGGGCGTTCTCGGGGACTGATATCAGTCCACGAGACTACATGTCCCGTGTCACAGAGCGCATCGACTTCCTGAAGCAGAAAGTATATGCATGGGCAAACCGTATTCGTAGGTATAAACGGCGGGTGGATAGATACACTCAGAATCGCACATTCCAAAGAGATGAAAGGTGGGTTTATAGGGCTTGGGAGCGACCGGACCAAGGTGTGGCTGACACGCGCCTACCGGATGATGACGCCATGTGTTCATTCTGGCGCAGCATCTGGTCGGTGCCTGTTAGCCACACCGAGGATGAATGGACTCGGGAGGTCGAGCGAGCGTGCGATCCAGTACAAGAAATGGGGGCAATTACTATCAGCCCCCAAGACGTAGTTTGTGCAGTCCGTCCGTTGCCTAATTGGAAATCTCCAGGGCCGGATGGGCTGCACAACTTCTGGATTAAATGGTTTACAAGGTCGCACGCTCGCCTGGCGACTCTATTCCAGTCAGCCTTAGAGTCAGGGTCGCTGCCCGAGTTCCTGACAACAGGTATAACCCACCTGCTCCATAAATCGGGTAGTACTGCGGAACCCAAAAATTATAGACCGATTACCTGTCTTCCGACAGTGTATAAAGTTCTTACTTCCATTTTGAGAACTAAAATTAGCAAACACATTAATGACAATTCTATCATGTCTCCTTCTCAAAATGGATGTAGGAACGGGTCCCGCGGTACTAAGGAGCTACTCCTTATTGATATGGCCATTAGTCAACAGGTTCGCCGTTTCCGAAGGGATCTGTCGACATGTTGGATAGACTATAAGAAGGCCTATGACTCGGTACCACATACATGGCTCATGAGGGTGCTAGAGTTGTATAAAGTTGATACAACTCTGCGCACCTTCCTGATGTCGTGTATGGGGCAATGGAGGACAGTCCTTCGCTATCCAGGATGTCGGCAAATCCAGAGGGATAGCGAACCGATAAGGATAGAGCGAGGTATATTTCAGGGCGATAGTTTGAGTCCGCTTTGGTTCTGCTTAGCCTTGAATCCTCTTAGCACACTGCTGGAGGATTCAGGTCTAGGTTATCGGTTGAGGAGAGGTGGTCAAGTTATATCTCACCTCCTTTACATGGATGACCTGAAACTCTTTGCCCCCAACGATTTGCAACTGATGGAGCTACTGAAGGTAACTGAAACTTTCAGTAGCGCCATCAGGATGGAATTTGGTGTGGACAAATGTGCGGTCATGCATGTAAAGCGAGGGGAGATTGTGGAATCTGTGAGAACCCAGCTCTCGGATTCCATAAATCTTAGATCTCTTTCAGCAACCGAAACTTATAAGTATTTGGGTATGTCGGAAGCGCTGGGCATCAATGTCGCTGACATGAAGCAATCGTTGAAGGAACGCTTCTTTGGCCGCCTGAAAAAAGTATTTAATAGTCTTTTATCAGGCGGAAATAAGGTGCGTGCCTTCAACGGTTGGGTCATGCCGGTTTTGATGTACTCTTTCGGCATACTCAAATGGACTCAAACAGAACTAGACGCCCTGGATAGGAGGGTTCGTACACTGTTGACGGCATACCGAATGCATCACCCGCGTTCTTCGGTTATGAGACTGTATATCCCGCGGAGGTGTGGGGGTCGAGGCTTTTTAAACGCTAAGACTCTCCACAATCGCGAGATATGCAGTCTTAGGGAATATTTCCTAGAAACCGACGTGGGTATGCATCGAGATGTAGTCGCGGTGGACAAGGGCCTCACCCCTCTCTCCTTGGCTAAAGAGAACTGGCGCAAACCAGTAGTGCTTGATACTAACGACCGCAGGGAAGTATGGCAGAGTAAGGAGCTTCACGGACGCTTTTTCCGGGCCCTGCATGGGCCCGATGTAGACCTATCAGCGTCCGTAGCCTGGCTACGTTCCGGGGATCTCTTTGGAGAAACCGAAGGCTTTGTCTGTGCAATTATGGATGAAGTTATGATGACAAATAACTACCGGAGATTTATTGTGAAGGACGGTACGGTTGACATATGTCGGGCATGCCACCGTCCAGGCGAATCAATCCGTCACATTATCTCCGGGTGTTCTCGTCTGGCTAACGGAGAATACTTGCATAGACACAACCTTGTAGCCAGGATTATTCATCAGCAACTTGCTCTGAAATACAACCTTGTGGAATCGGAAGTGCCGTACTATAAGTATGTGCCCGACCCAGTTCTCGAAAATGGCTGTGTCACATTGTACTGGGATCGATCCATCATCACTGACAGGACTATTGTAGCCAATAAGCCTGATATAGTGGTGGTGGATCGATCAGAGCGGCGCGCAATGATTGTTGACATAACGGTCCCACATGATGAGAACCTCGTGAAAGCCGAGAAAGATAAGCAAATCAAGTATCTTGATTTGGCTCACGAGGTTGTCGACTTGTGGGATGTGGACTCAGCGATCATTGTGCCGATAGTTGTATCAGCCCATGGCTTAATTGCCAAGAGCTTCGACCAACATCTGAGGAGGCTCTCGTTAGGCAGCTGGATCAAGGGCTTGATTCAGAAAGCGGTACTCCTGGACACGGCTCGTATTGTTAGGAGGTTCCTCTCTCTGGAGCCCTGACCGCCGGTAGCTTGGACCCTGTTCCCGATACCGGTGGGCTACAATTTTTTATATTTTTAAATGTTTTTTATATTGTTTTTTCTAAGGAATATTTAAAAATGTAATTATATTTGTACAGAAATAAATAAAGGACATTACTTAATTGAATTAAGAGTTAATTATAATTATATTTTTCACAGCTAAACAATCAAAGCGATGTCAAAACAAAAAGGTTAAATATAGCAATTAAAATAACTATTTTACATACTCGTTAGTCGCGTAATTACAGCGGTGTAATTTAATATTTTAATGACGCTGCCTAAATATTGACCGCGAGTACTTCGCTCTAACAAACGCGCACACGGCGCACTATCCGTAATGAAGTTGTCGACGCTCAGCATGGCTGGTAATATCGGTTATTAGCGAAATAACAAAATGTCGCGCATACAAGCGCTATTACAGTAATTAATTTCGCTATTAATTATACAAAGCGCAGCGACGGATCAAGTGGGATCATTATTCGTGGTGACGCGAGGTGAAGTGACGTGACGCGACGCGACGCGACGAGACGTCCACGTCATGACGTGGCGTTCTCGTCAAAGCTACGCTTGTTTCATGAGCAGCGCGTAAATGCCTGCTAATTGGGTGCCACCCTAATTGTTTCGGAGTCTCCTTTTAGGACGTTTTCAAGAGTCACTGTGACTTTAATGTTGTAAAGTCTGTCAGTAATAAATATACTCCGAGCAGAGTTCAGTCGGTTTCATGAATTTGTATCAAGAGTTATTGGTGAACGAAACTTATTTAGCTACAGTTACAAAACTCACAAATTTAAATACGAGTGGTGCACGTGGAAATAATGCAAGGAACGATGAAACATTATTGCTCCCTTACAAGATCCCTGTTCATTTCCTGTAGTTAATTATATCACAACTTACGTGAGAACATACACAGCTGACATTAATATTATGTGTAAGAAAGTGTCGCGGAGCCGGCGCGCGGCGGCGCCAACAGGAACAGTAAGCCAAATCCGTTCCTAATTCCCTAGTAGTACAGCGCGTAGGTGCGGTCATCGACAACAGCTCAGTCAATATTGACTCCGGAAGTTTACGCCCGGATTACGTGAAGACCAATCTTAAACACTCGCCGCAGAATGTATGCAAATCACAGGACCTTACAGTACCTTGTTGAATTAATTTGTAAGAGGTCCTGGGAGTCGCGTCCCGGCAGCGGTCCATAAGTCCCGGCTTACGTCCCGGGACGCCCGGGCCCCGGGACTGACTTAATCTTACAAATTACAAGCAGGCCTAGTCCATCGGCGCGTTATTGAATTAAAACTTAATGTGGGTCCGCACTTGCCGTGAATTTTTCATGTTGATAAGCGGAGTCAGGAGAATTATCATTAAGTTAATAGTTGCTGTTTGGACCCTTATTAGATTTAGGAAGAACTTTTTGCACGTGCTAAGGATAATAAATGTTATATGTTAAAACTGGTCTTAACTGATATCACGTAGAGCGAGTTTCACCAATGAAACTAAACAGGATCACATTTTAGCTGCTCTCAAGAGCTGTCATCATTCATATGGATTTTTTGCATTCTTTGTTTAACACTGACGGCTCTTGACCACGGTCTAGAGTCTTGACTTAGTTTCCTTAGAAATTAGTCTTTAAAAAAAAAAAAAAATCAACAATGAAATGAGTCGTTCACCATTGATCACAACACACTATAAAGGGGTCTATACCGAACAAAGTGGTAATTGTAGCCGAGCGTTCCGCGCTCCAGTGTGACTAGCGCACAACTAAATGCGCTAAAACTGCGCTAAACTTAAAGTCATTTATGTTACGCTAACCGGGTTATCTAGTTGTTGGCTGAAGCGGTTAATGATCACAGGTAAACTAATGAGAACGAGCTAATTAGTTAGGTTAACTACTACAGTCCACGCAAATTAATGGGGAGTGACCTTGGTCTTTAGTGGGACCTTTTTGTTCTAGTAAACGCAAACACTGAAACCCGTGTAATGAAGGTAGTGGTAGGGCCTTGACTCTTAATTTAGATAAGAAAACCAAGAATTTGTAACTCGTGTACTGAACAAAAATAAATGAACATCCTGCTTTGGTACATTTTGATCTTAAAATTAATTTCTCGAGAGAAAATTAGGTAGGTACGCTTTAAGCTCATAGAGCACTTAAGCAATGCTTCGGATGGGCATAGCCTCACTCACTCGTTTTCACCAGCTGATCCCGATCGAAGGCGATGCCGTCACGATGGTTGTAAGTGTGCTTTACAGTACAGTTTCATAGTAAGAATAGTGAACGGCCCGATTTGAGGTGATGCTGTTCCGCGGTACTACTAATACCTGCAAGTTATCGCATCGATCTAATTATCTTCACTTGGCAAACTGAAACGGGCATTAATATCTGTACGTTTACTACAGACTATCATCACATTAAGTACCCGAATATTTAAATTGCTCACATATTCAAAAACCTACAGTTAAACATGTTACAGGCTCTCTCAAACGTTAAATAAAATACTTTCGTAAGTATATATTTTCTACCGTTTTCTGTTGGAAAGATACTTGACGGCAACATTTCCTTACCGCTCTGCCTCTCTCGGCTGCGACGAGTGTGAACTTACCAAAACCACCTTCATTAAACAACTGAGATACACCTTAGTGGTATCAAAATAGGAGAGGTTTTTGGGTGAGTGGGCGGTAAAGTTACGTTGGTAAAGTTAAAGGCAAGGACTCTTCGTTACGAAGGCCTCACGGAAAATGACGCGAAAACTGTTGAATGTGCATTTTGGGGGATTTCGACTGTTGAAGTAATGTGTAAGTACTTTGTCGGAGTTCGAGTCTGTTGTCTTCGCGTTTACTTTCACATTTAGCGCCGAGTTTAATGTGGCCAGTTCGGCTGTGTGTCTGTTTGGGAACTTTTGCTAATATCCAAGTTTGTGTACATCAAGTTAGTTAAGTGTACACAATTCTGGTATCGACTCCTAATCCACACTAATATGGGTATTGTTCAGTTATGGACTTAGATATGAAGAAACACTACAAATACTACCACAAAGAACTACTACTACTACAATCTACTATTACTACAAAGAAGACTAAACTGCCTAATGCTGAAAACAACCAAAAAATACAAAAAAATATGGGGGTGTGACGCCAACATGTCATGGCGCTTAACATAACATGTGATCAAACACAAACAAACACATGTATTTTAAATCTCAATAACTTCCTACAAATTCATAAGCAGAAGAAGATACAAAACGTCGGCGGCAGCGCCCCCGGGCGGTGAGTCACAACATCAAACACTCCCTCTCTGGCGTTCTAACAAAATAGAGCGAAACAAACTCCAACAACATCCGAAACAATTAAGTACATAATACAGACGAAATTCATTCGCAGATAATTAATTTTCAAGTTTAAAAGTTGCTTCTAAAAACTTAATAAGCAATATTCCTTTGAGATTCGTTCACAAAATGGCGGCGTCATAGATAACTGTTGCTGACAGAAATGCGTTGCTTGGAACTGGTTACTTTCATTTATTTTCCCACCTGACACATAAGGTTAGTCGCCTACAAATGAAATGGGCGCGCACAAACATGTAGGTGTGCTAAAAACGGGTAAAAGATACGTCAAGAGTTAAGACGGAAACATTCTACCTACAGCCTGATAAGAACAAAAAAGAATAACGATCTTCAAGAATTTCGGTTAAAATAGCTTTATATTTTCACCTTTTGTTCTCATTGATGGTAAAACCACACACTTAACGTCACGCCTGTGATCTCTGAAGGGCCAGGCCGAGATGTACCTAATTTGTACACCCACATTACGTCAGTTATATTAAAGTCCCATGTAATGGAGGGCGAGCCTATTGCCATCAATCGGGCACAAATCTAGACTCCATAGCTGCTACTGATAAATTCCAGATGGAAAAACCCAATAACACATTGCCCAGCCCGGGAAACGAACCCAGGACTTTATGCTCAGCAGTCGCACTTGTGACCATTAGATCAACGAGGCAGTCATTTGTAACAAAATGAAGCGCTAGAGAAACCCACTCAAGTACCAAACAGGTCTGAGAAGGCTAGTGAGCAGTGGAAACATTGTGGGCTGATTATGCCAAGGAATAGCACTACATCTAAGCCCGACCGCCGTACACAGTGCCTGCATAGCCTAGTGCTCCAGAATGCGGCACATTCCCGAACTATATGCCGATGCGTCATTATCGCGTCTACCACATATCTGCATACTAATTATGTACCGCTCATAGCTTTACCGACAACTTGACATGCGGTACATACATGATCAGAAGCAGATTATTACCGATATTTTATAGGAAGCTAATGTCATTGAGTTATGGACAGATTACACAACCAGCTTTAGGCAACTTCCTTCCCGATACCCTTCAGATATAATAGGGAATCGAACGTAAATTACATGAGCTGTTAGGCCTTTCAAAAGATGGATGACCTGGAGGATGCCACGTGACCTAGTCGGATGCTAGATGCACAGTACTGGCTGACGAAATGACGCTTGATGCTGCTCTATCCAACAGCGAACGTCTTTCGACTGATTGATGATGATACCAAAAGTACTGTTCAATGTTGTGCTATTTTGTGTTCACTAATTACCCAACTACCCCTTTTAAATTCACCTGAAATAAAACCTAGCATTTGAACTATTTACTAGTTTTATTTGACACCCTTAGAAACAGCTAATGCAATATTTTCGCAGCCACATTTGGCCCTGTTTGAGGCTCCAGTATGTTTGCATCACAAATTGAGTGCAGCTGAGAACAGCCCACAAAGTGGAGCTCTCACTAAGCACATAAACACGAGGCTCCCAGATCGCCGCAATATTTGACAGCAAAAATTGTCTCAGTATCGCCGTAAAATCCAATGTAAACATTTCTTCAACAACTGCTACCTTAAACATTCCAACCCGAAATTCGAAGCTATCGAATTAGGGACTCTATCGGATCGAAATAAGGTTGTTGTGGTTCTGAGGAGCTGGTGAATGTCTAAGGTCCTGATGTTGACAAAAAATCTCATCGTTGAAGGGTCGTCAAAGCGTCATAGATCGTGGAGTTGTTTGCTCGTGTAAACTGTTTGTGGTATTTGTTTGAGTTCTGTCACAGTTTGATGTGGGTAGCAGATCGGGCATATCATCCGCCGTACGCCCATGCCGCTCTACTCCGCCCGCCCTACGTCGGCCGTCAAACAACAACGTTTAATAGATTTTTACGCGTTCCAACGATCGACATCTGCACGATTGATTGATTCTGGTGATCTTCGTTTAACTACGTTGGGCTGACAGTAATTTTGTTACTATACGCTATTTATTGAATAAAACTGTTACGTCGGCTGTTTTACTCGTACAAGAACATTATAGTTTACGTTCGATTCTTGAATGTTTCACTATGGAACTGTGTAGAAGATTCGAGAATAATCCTAGAATTTTCTGTTCCACTATTGAGCTGTAAAGAAGGTTCGAGAAACATGTGGAACTTTCTCGAAGGGTCGTTTGGCATATTAATAGCCGTCGGGTATGCGTGAGCATTCAGTCTAATTTTGACGATACAATGAAGCGAATCGAAGTGAACTAGAAGTGCGATATCTAATTGAATAGTGATCAGTGAACAATTTGTGATTGTGAAATAAGTGGTTTGTGATTAATAAAGATATTTGGTGTTTAATCGGTAGTTTTATATATTTATTCCATACCCAGCTCGTCACAATAATACATTTAATATTTTATGAAAACACTTGTTTACTTGTATGAGATGTGATTTGAAGAAGGGTCTTAGAAAAGACTCGTCTTTGTAGTAAACAAAGCTCTGACGATTAATACAGTTATAGCAGAACAAGCCTGCTTTGTAATTAGCTAATATGAAAACACAAAAGACAGTAGGGGAGGGCCATCACAGATATAGGATGCCCTACGGGATGCTTGCTGTGTACAATAATGTAAAGAAAGTACTCTGCTTCTTGAAATAACTCTTTGCCCAAGTCTGAAGAGCAATGAGCTTTTTAACTCAATATATGTTTAATATGAGGCACCTTACACAAACTTTTAACACCACACGGATAAAGTATCGCTTATATAAAATAAAACTTTACAAAATTCATCGAAATTGATTTAACAGTTGTTCAAAAGCGTTCAGTACTCTACTCTGATCTCGGGAGTGCCTCGAACTGTTCCGAAGTTCGCCGACAGTACACGAAGCCAGAAAGTATTAAAAAGATACACGCTACTGTAACTTCGCAAAGATCTCCCGACTCCAAAGCCAACAGTTGAAAAATTAATAAGGCCTACTTTAAACTTGGGCAGCACTGAATATGGAGAAGTTACGTTATTAAGCTTTTAGTTTCTGACAGCGCTATATAGAGATAAGAAAGTTTGGGTGCACGTCATGTTTTATATTTCATCGTGAGTGTGTTTTACGAGAACATGTTTCTATAGAAGGTGTTAAATATAGTCGCTATAGAATTGTCTCCGTATGAACCTGAGAAACAAACTTTATTTCATAATTAACTTTATAATATCATAATGAGGTGAACAGGAACACGATGCACACAGTCCGTAATAACTCCCTGCTAGTACAAAAAGTCAGTGACTTATTAAGACATGAGTCATACGTCTGCCTCGGAGCTCTGTAATAACGACAATGTTCTTTGCTCTGCTACCTCGAGGAAGTAAGTCATTACATAAACTATCTTTTAGCTTACTAACGACTAAACAGTTTGTTACTTTTGGCAGCAACTCGCATAAACTATGATACTGAAATTGTATGTATGCAAATACATTATAATTATATAACTAAACACGAAATGTAATCAAGTTATTGAACATAACGTCACCACAGTATTTAGGTCTTTAGTTTCATAGCCTGAACTAGTGTTCACAGTTTAGAGAGAGTGCGGTACAGCCGCGCGGATGCACGCTCGCGTGACAGCTCGCGCGACCGCTCGCCCGCCGGGTAGGCACCGCGCGGGCCCCCGGGCCATCGTTTGTTTAGGATGTTTGCGAGCCCGCCTTTGTTTTGTCTTATTACTACACTATTTGTTCTCCTACTTCATCGAATAAGTCAGCTTAAGATGCTCAGAGAACTCAAACACGATCTCGAACGATCCTTTGCGCTGTCTGTGTTCGAGTGCTTCGGATTATCTTTGTTGTAAAGAACAAAGGAATTTTACAGATAGCGATGTATTTATTGGCCTCACAAAAAAAAATGATCAAAGTGGTGTAATTAATTCAAGTCAATTATAAAACATTGGAACGGGCCAGGCTTGGTAGTTACTAATCTACTAGTCCATTTATAACAACATAAACGTATTTTGATCAATCATTTCACAAATCAAAGTAAATTATCCTCAAACCACGGCAATGCGTTACCGGTGCAAATGTCCGGCGTATACAAAATCACTATCCATGCGGGTCCAACAAAAGCTAGTTTAGGTAAACTATTTAATATTTCGTAATACAAAGTGAATTTCACGCGAGAGCGGCGACGCGCGAACGACACGCGGGCGTCGCCGCGCCGCCATGCGACATCGCGACAAGCCGCGCCGTAAATAAACAATCGAACAATGTATTTAGTCATTTGGCCGACAGCGACACGCGTTTGTATCCTCATACAAACATATTACTCGCGAGTGTTTTATTTCGTTGCGGAATAAAATAAAGTGTTTGATACAATACTCGGGATTGGACGATGGATACTGAAATGTTCAGATTTGTGTGCGTATGTTATTGGTGGCTTGATATTTGACATAGATTTTAGAAGTTAATAGAGAACAACTATGTTCGTTTAACATTACTTCGCAACGAGTTCTTACCAAGCAAGGTCAATGCGAGAGCATCGAAGGTATAGTATACCAGACCGGACTCCGGACTCGCTAATTTAGTACATTATAAAAGGAGATGGACAAAGTTTATTCCGGCCGGTTTAAAAATGTTTTTTTGTTGCTCTAATAAAGACCTCCCATTTTTTTTTCAATATCATCAATGTACCGATATCGGCCTGTTACATTTTTATTAAATGATCGAGTAATGAAATTGGCACGCAATCACAACGCGTCATAAGCTTCGGTCGCACGAAAACAACGCGACGTGCTGCACACGCGACTGTCGAGCTTTTGATACGCGATTGTCAACACTATTGTTGACAATAATTAACACACTAGTTTTGAGTTTAATCAAATAATAATTAGTTTGGGATAGCGATTTAAATCACAACGAGATCAAGACTAATCGAAGGACTGGACTAATCGAATCGGAACGATAATATACATACATGACATTAAATCATAATTAATAGAAAACTTGTATTTTCAAGGCAAGTAGTAGGTTATTTGAATTTCCTTAACATAATGTACTAAACAAAATTGAGTCACGTTTGTGCGATACCGATAGCAAAAACTAACATTATTTAGTTTGTGAAAGGTTAGTGAAGTTGAAATGGATTTATTTTCTAATTTTCTTGATTTATAACTGTCGCGGGTTAGTTGACCGCACGTAGATTTTCCGGCGAGCGATCAAAACATGGCGGTGCGACGGCGCGTCACCGCGACAGATGACGTGCGGCATGTGACGCGCGACCGCGGGGATGCGCGGTCGTAGTAAAAATAAAACTGTTTTGATATTGGCTGTACATTATCCTTATAGACCGTATGAATGTGGCTTAATATTCGAGTATTGTAACTACGCCATAAATATTATAACCTCATCTTCTTAAAAGCTCTAGATTACTGAATTCCCAATCATTAAATATCGGTCGATAACTAGAACTTGCATTTAAGCACGAAAACCATTTAGGTAAGTGCTAAAATTTATGTTTTGGGTAGATGAAATCGGTTGACTCTTAAAATACTGTTTTGTGTAATTATTATTTCAAAAGACACCGATGTAGCGAGAGTTTACTAAGTAGATAATATTGATCTCGACGAGAGCTGGCATCGTTTAGAAACATCCGTCACAAACACTAATGTCTGGTGATCAAAGTAATAGCGGGGATTTAAAATGCTTTCGAGCAAATTGTGAACATCGTCGCACATTATACATCCGTATAGTACTCGTGTGTTTACGTACACACGAAAGTGTACGTTAGCGATATTCTAAAGTAGGTACATAATATGACCCTTAAATAATTAAAAGACAAATAAATTTAACACATTCTATTTCGTAAAAAATGATCGTATACATTGTGTTATACATAACAAAACATATTAGTAGTAGTAGCCAGTATTTTTCGAAGGGTCAGGCAGAGTTATACCTATAATGGAACCATATTTCGCCAGTTATGTTTAAGTCCTACGTAAAAGGTTGCGAGCCTATTGCCGTCGCCCTGGCATAAGTCCAGACTCCTCTCATTATCTTTTATCTTGTGTAAGTTTAAAAAATACTATGAACATGTGTGGTTCACAGTATTGTGTATTATAAAGTGAAACAATAACAGGAGCTATAATTGCCCATGCTAACATTAACATCGTTTCTCTTTACCGCCATATTTGAGCCAAGATAACATCAGCGATACAGCACTGTTTCAATATTACGCGGTAGGGATGTAATTGCCGGCACGCGTATAAAAGCGGCAATTATCCGCGATAACCGACGTCTTGCGGCGCCCACCGCGCGCTAGGGATGGGAAGCGCGGGGTAGTGCGCCCGCGATTGAAGTTGGACGGGATTATGGGACGATATTGAAATTCATTCCACATTCCACGTTAGCTAGTTCGTTTTTTTGTTGTTGTAGCAAGTGTGTCCAACATGTAAATCACTTAGTATACCAAAAGTTTATTTTTTACCTGCCAGTGACGTACACCGTAAAGACTGGTGATTCTTACATGTATGTCTGTGCGCGTGTTGGTAAGTTACACACTGAGTAAGTAGCATTATATGATGTGACAAGTGAACCTATTCGCCTTGTCAGCCAGAAGTAAGGTCAATGTACGTAGACCGTACACATGTTTATCCAAGAATAGTACTTTATTGAAGTACGTAGGGAACACTACATGTACCAATACACAGATGTCACTTATGAAAGTGTTATGTTAATAATGGCATCACTTATTTTCAATTTGCGTAGGGACTAAGTTACGATGACCCTGAACCACATTCTAAAATAGAATGTCTATATTTTCAAGATAAGCTATCTCTCGCAGATTTAGAGGTATTTACCGTAAGCCCGGAACCGTGACCGTGTGTCGCATCCCTCGGGCCGGATATTGCAGACCGGCCGCGTTGCTAAAAGCCTCGTGTAGTAGTAGGCCCCACAACCCTCCATGCAGACTGTTTGGCGTTCCGCTCACGACCAAATTGAGTCTAGGAGCTGATTGTGACGGAAAAATGCTAAACAGAGCCCAAATTAAACACTCCAGCCTTGCCTGGGCCTTCAGCCTGGCTTGTGAGCGCTTTAGCTGCCTTTGTGCTTCGTTTTGGACACTTTTCGGCTTTGACGACTTTGGTCGTGGCTTATTAAAATGTCAGCATTTTTACTGGCCGTTAAGGTTCACCTGGCGCTCATCATGCATGACTGAGAGGTTATGAAGATCACTTTATATGAGTCGGATGATGTAAAGTGGTGCATATTTTTTTGATAAAGAACAAAATGGTTCCGCAATGATAATAGTACTTCAGAAAAGCTTTTATCATTTTTTACAAAAAACTTTTTGCTTTCCAGTTCGCCAAAAAAATGGACCGATTCTCAACAAATCACTATCATCTGAAACTGAATAAAATCCCTCTACATCGGCCGAATAAAGATCTTATCTGCGCGCGGCATCGCCTTAATACTCTTTGTTTTACGACGAGCGCCGGGATGAGGGGCGCTTACATTTAACGTCTATACGAACACACGGACACACGGACACACAATATACATTATACATTTAATCGCATAATGTGGACGTCTGTCTCGCTGAGACGCCGTAAGTCGAAGAATTAAGGGATTTCAACTAAGGAGTGGATAGGGGAGATTTTGTGATACAGATTGCCATGTAATTAATATTTAAAGATGGTGTTGTAATTAGAAGGGATTAGATCATCATTTTCCTTGTTTCGACGTTTTCGACGAAGAAGCACCATATACCCACCGTATCTAATTAATCCACCACATAGACACAACGATCCACTCTCTATCACAAAGGGAAAGTGTGCGCGCACAGTGGGAACATTAAAGGCTGATAATGGTGTGTTGTCGAGCACCATAATTTCCCCATACACTATCATTAAAAAAACTAATTACCATCTAATAACATAGTGCAACCACGATCCTGTATCAAACTCATGGCATTATCGCTGCTAGATCGGTTCATGTCGCGACCTCTTGCTAAGGGCCGATCAACACAGATTTCCTCCGGCTCAATATCTTGTTACAGTTTCATTACAGAGTATCGATTGGATCGCAACTAATATTATAAATGTGAAAGTGAGTTTGTTTGTTTGTCACACCTTTACGCCTTAAATGCTGAGCGGTTTTCGATGAAATTTCGCATACGTATAGACCATGACGACATAAGATACTTTTTATCCAGGTATGACGTTTCAGTGGGATAATTTCCGACCTTCACACGAGTGAAGCCGTGGGCAAGAGCTTGTATGTCATAAGTATTTCGATACAATAGCTCCTCTGCGCCGAACATTGCAACTCTTCGTACGTGTGCGGCATGTATTAGTAACTCGTACTGTGCGGGTTTCTTTGCAGTTTTCCCTTTGTCGATTGTTGTGGGGTAGCTGGTAACTATGATTTCTGTGCATGAATAAAAGCTCGAGTGTTTGCTACGTCGTAGCTGAGGCGCTACACCCGCTGCTACGGCGTAGCTGATGTGCTACGACTGTGTTAAACACGTAGTAAATACAAAGGAAATTATTGAAAACGGCCTAAGGACCAACACGTGTACAACCTATACAGTAACCACACATTTATTTTGCTTTTACTTTTAATTATTACAATTGAACGGACACTTCTGCATCTCGTAAACAATTTAAGGAGTCGAGTGGTATCACGATTCTATTCTCAATCGTGTCTCATATTGTTTACAAAAAGTCAGCACTTTCAGCGCTTGATTTATGGGTAAGATTTTTTTGCTGCAAACAGACATATATAGCGCTAACGCGGTTAAAAGCGCTGACAGAATGAAGTTATGACGAAAGACGTATCACATTGCCATACTCGTTTAACTTATGGAAACGTAGCGCAAAGGTAAACACAATATTTAATTCACTTATATTTAATTTTTATTTTTGGTCTATTTTTCATAAGTGAAATAAACATATATTTTTTCGTTATTTCTGGGAGCGCAAAGATTAACATCATGCTTTATTATAACCTCAAAATCTCTAAATCACTCAAAATGTAATTTTAGAAGATTCCGTTAATTTAATTTGATGTCGGTTGAATCTCGTCATCGTTTAGAACACGGAAAGTAATCGTACATGGCTGTAGCTTCTTTGGCGAATAGTGCATGGCTGCATGATGAACAATGTCCTTAACATTTTAAACTTTTTGAGACTGTTTACTACAAGTAACAGCAGTAGACTACTCTCTAAAGCGTGGTCTCTATTAGCAGACTGTTATCCCGTTTATTCAGTCTGCAGCTTAGAACAAGCAGCGCTTTGTTTAAGTGCAGGCTATTAGACACGACTTTAGGATTTTGTCTACAAAGCGTGGTGATTTGTTACGACGTTCTTAAACTTCATGTTCAGTTGCGAAGATTTTATCTTAATAATCTTAGAAAAAATAAATATTATAGTAGGTGCGTTGACCTCATCACTGCTTTATCGCCCTATGATTGAATGTCATTTGCTTACCATAGAGCGACAAGAGGGCTTACGCACGAAATTTCATTATTAGCGTTACAGATTATGTAAAAGCCAAATATATTTATATTATTATGGTACTCTCATAAGCTGCCGAAGACCATAATTATATCGATCCATCAATTTAATCAATCCATAAATATCCTCTGATTTTTTGTATTCATGTGCGTATTGTATAATTACACACAATTACTTCGGTGAAAGAAAACATCGTGAGGAAAATGCCTGCCTGAGAAATATTTCTGGACGCCATGTAAAGCCAAGTCAGAGGTCCATGGGCAGTATAAAAACTCTGACACCAGTTTAGGTACTAACCACACTATAAAGAAGAGGAGATCAATCCATAGACCGATAAGTAGCGGGAACTTGGGAATGAAGTTGCTAAAAGTAATGTCGTGGCCAGCTATACTCTTTCCTTATTTTCAGACTGAATATAATGAACGTTTCGTTTTCATTGGGAAAACCTAAAAGCTAACTATCATGTCACAAAGGAAATTCTATCGGATGCTGCAACTAGCTGAGACACGATCTCATTGTAGCGCCGACGCGCCGTATTGCACGGAAATCGAATCTGTGCCCCAGCGCACAAGTGCTAGTGCCGACATCATCTCTAGGAAAATGTGTAAGTTCTTCTAGGCATAATAGGCTTGAAACAATACTCGGAAATAAACTCAGATCGATCTTATTAAAGTGGGCGGAACGAACTAGAAAGCCATGACACAAAATCGCCAAAAGTGGAGAGATTTGGAAGAGACTTAGAGAGATTTGGAAGAGAATGCAAGCAATTCGTAACACATTAATTGTTTTGGTTTTTTAAGTGCAGTTTGTAAAGAATGTATCCTCTGCGTTCATTTGCTGCCTGTCCAATGAACGGCATTTTTCATGACAAGATGTTTTAAAGAGTGGATACGACTGTCCAATCAAGTAAGGAATAATAATAAGTACCTTTCTACTTATGTTTTAAAACTGTTTTCTAATTTTTTATCTGCTCATCGTAGAAGAAACACCTGCCAAGTGCGAGTCGGACTCGCGTATTAAGAGTTCCGTACCATCGTAGATGCAGTCCCCTTTAATTTATTTTTATTATTTGTTGTTATAGCTCTCTTATAGGTTTTTCTGTAATCTATAGGCCAAGAAGTATTTTTGTATTTTCTCAAAATTTTCGGCCCTGTTGTTTCGGAGTTAAGGGTGGTAAATTTTTGCCTATTTTCTTAAATAACTTCAAAATAATTTATTATGAAATTATTAAAAAAAAATTGCGATGCTCACAATAAACCCTTTCATTTGATATGTAATAGATTTACATAGTTTACAAAACTTTTTATTTTCATTTTCTAGTTTGCACTTTACACGTCCGTCTTTGGGTCACCGACTTACATGACTGTGTTCAAAGTTTCAACTCGATCGATCCAGTAGTTTCGGAATAAATTGGCTGTGACAAACGGATAGACAGACACGCGAGTGATCCGATAAGGATTCCGTTTTTTGCTTTTGAGGTACGGAACCCTAAAAATGAATTTATTTTTGTAAATTGTTTGTAAAAACCCTTGTCGACAACAAAATTAACTTATGTTTTAAAACGAGATGGGGTCGGTGTTTCCCAACCTTCTACTCTGAGGTCAAACATCCGAAACGAACTCAGAGGTCTTAAACTGTTTTATATTGATCGAATAGCCCTTTTCTGAAAGACAAAGATAAAGACATTGTTACATTATAATTATAAATTATCTTCGATAAATAAAACAGTGTTTCAAATAAACTAAACAACTAGGTACTCAAGAAAGCTCGTCCAAAAAAATCAAAGTCTCATTGAGTTCGCACAGAAGAGGATTTAACAAGTCCTAACACTATCACTAATTCTTTAGACAGAAACACTTCGACTAATCTGAAAAACTTTTAATTAGCTCGCTCTACTTTCAGTTTCTTTGCCACGTCTCAGGTTATCTCAATCTAAATTCAACCTAGGTATTGACTTGGGTTTTCTAAGTAACTAGTGAAAAAACACGTTACTATAATGTTGAATACGACGCTAAAGAGGCTTTTAATAGTCGGTTCGGTTAGGCCGCATCCACACAGTGGTTCTTTCGAAGGAAGCTTTTCTGCTACAGAAAATATAAAACGCATCTTCAAGATAGTCTGCATAGATTCATGGATTCATCCTAAGATTGCAAGTCGAATAATTTAAAACCTGCGCGATATCATTTGTGTCAATCTAACAACGTATCGTCTGTTTCGCAGGTTAGCGTTGGTTTGTGTCGGTGGGGTATTCGCAAATTGCCGGTAGTTGTCGCCCGAGGCACAACGAGCAACAAGCAACCAGCAACCGGCATCGCACACTTGACCGACATCGCACCCGATGCTGAGAGCTGCTCCACATTCATGTACAGATGGCACTATACCGTCGTCACTTGGATATAGCACGTACGTCTGTATGTGAATGACGTATTCGTATACTAACAAGTGACGACAGTTTTGTACAATTTCATACATACATAAACTAGGGGGTAGGCAAAGCCACAGCCAGCCACCTGCTGCGATCCTTTTCATACTCCTTTCGCCTCGTCCACGTTCACACATCTGGTCATACACGCACGCCGGTTGCGAATAACACGCACCTGACCTTTCTGAAAAACCACACCAGTAACGTCTGTGTATGCCCTTCTACGGCTCCCGGCGATACCACTCTATAATTTTAGGCGGGTTGCTATTCAATTCATTTTTCTTATTAAACTGTGTACAAAAAGAATCCTTTTAGTTAGCTTAGTATATCTATTTAGATTTAAAAGGTTTGTAGATATTTATTCAGTTCATTTTAAGTTTAATAATCAGACTGTACGTACATGTGTATGTGCATTTCGCATGCACACGAGTTGGTTTCCGAAGCAAAATGTCAGCAATGTAAATGACGTCACATTGTGATGGGTGATGTAAATGAGCGCTGATTCCTCACATCTAAATGACAATTCTTTTTTTCCGCGCGCGTTGCTCAGCGACAAGCTATGTGTGACCGGGCGATGACCTGCTGCTCGGAGACAGACTATAATAATTATTATTTGAAATCCCTATTTCAGTTTTTACATATAATTTAAATAGAGTGTTTACCATTACTCTTATTGTCTAGTAAGTTATAGGTATGCTAGAACTAAAAAATATTCCAGTTTTGTGTGAAAAATTGCTTCTAAAACTGAAGGTAAATATCGGGTAGGGTTTTTCCGTTCATATTTTTACAACAAAATATCTCAATTTTCACCCCCGAAATAAATCAACGCCTAAATTCTTCCTCAATAAAAAACGAACTCTGCCACAATCGATATTCAGTTACCGATACACAAAAACTTTTTTACGGTAAATATTTTCCGTTTCCGCGCCGGTCCGGTTCACCCGGCCGGCGCCCGGCCCGGGCGTCTTGTCCCGGGGCGCCGAGTTTTTCGTCGAGTTGTTCCACAAATTAATTAATGCAGAGGTTCGCTTCAGTAAAAAGCAATCGTTCCCGCTCAGTGCTCGACGGGTTATCAAATATTAATTATTATACCGATTTCTGAGGCGACCGCGACGGTAAGTGTAGTTTTATTACATGTCTGTGTGATGTGATTTTAATTGATAAAGCTGATAGAAACTTGCAGACAGGTATTCGTGTATACGACTTTACTCCGTAGGACACAGTAATTAACCTAACTTTAAATTAATCTAATTATGAGAGAGACACAATTATTTAGTTTATTAACAAACTGCTGTCGGCACTCAATTTGGAATAAAGTTATTAAAAGTTTTATTTCCACAGGCAGAGTCAAATAGTATTTGTGGGTAAAAAGTAGGCAACCACGATGGAGGGTCGGGTAGAAAGTTACCGATACAACAGCCACCCTAATGCGTACATTATAGAATTAATATTGCATCCATTTCCAAATAACTGACGGAATGCACCATCATTTCCCAAGGTGATGGGGTGACCGAAACTGCGAGGGAGTTTCTATAGAAATAGAAAATATGTTGTCAAAACCTGTCAATCTCCCCGATGCCGTCGTGACGCAGCCGACTCCCTCTGATTGCTACCTTTTAAGTCGTCAATATCCATTGCGAGTGATCACACGAGCTCCATTCACTATGGCCAGGCAGTCGGAACAAATCTTATAAAATTTGTCTACAAATCGGCTTACGGGCTCTGTTAACTAGGCCCGATGGCTCGCCTTTGAGTCTTTTGTGGCACAAATAAGCGGTCAGGGGGCTGGTGGCCGCAGTAAATGGATTTGTTCTAAGCCTCCCCGGCCGCGTCCTAATAGATTACACATTATTTGTCAAAACAGAATCCCATGAATGGATTTAACTTGACAGGCGAGAATAAAAGCGAGGATTACGCTTATTGAGTTGTATGCTGTGGTGAATGAATGAAATCTCAATCAATTTCAATAATAAAGTGGCAAAGTTTCGCAGAACTATAGTGCACTGAGCGTGCACATAGAGGGAGCGTTGGGACCGCACCGCGCACCAACTGACCGGAGAGTTAGCAAAGTAAGCTGACCTCGCCGAACTGCCGGAAAAGTTGCTGGCATTTTGTAATAATTATGAAAACCTTTAGTGCCTTTTCGTAGCTGTATATGTTAGCTTTATAAAAAATTTATTTCCGAAGGAGGTAACACTTTTAAACTCTTAAAACCTAATGAATATATAAATGATATTGTATTTTTTTCAAGATTGGACAGATAACTTATCATGATTGTATTCAGTAATCATTAAAGACTCTCATTCTGATTGGTCAAGGAGCTTTAGCACAATACAACCATGAAGTTTGTGCTACATCAACGTTTTAATATTTATCTCATAACATGTTGCATTCAGCGGCTGCAGCGCCGCAAGCGCTTGACCGCTTTCAGCACGTTTTTGCAATCATCTGCCACGCCATACAAAATGTATGAAGCAACAAGTGTATTGGGATATTATCGCCATTTGTTAGAACAATTGTCTGTTCTTCGCCCTAGACGTGTAATGGCGCTGCGACGTGATTTTTAGATGATATTGCAGAAAATAATGTTCCAGAAGAAAATTAATGATGCAGCAGAAGAATTTGCTTTGTTAACCTTTTGCTTCGTGGTCGTCTCTTTATGAAATCAACACTTTGAACTGCAATAACAATATCTATTGTTAACATAACACGTACATATTATCACGCCTTGTAATCCCCGAAGGCTTAGGCAGAGGTGTACCTAACTAGCACACCTACATTTCGCCAGTTATGTTTGTCCCATGGTAAAATACCGTATGACATAATACTATGAAAAGAGATGTTAAATGTGAACTCCAGTGTAGCCATACAGCTCTTTCGACGAATACTAGTTTCTCCTGATTTAATACTATGTGACAATCACTACTTTTAACATTCGGTAGAGCAAATTTCTTCCATTTACTAAATTATTAACGGTGAATCAATTATGGACCTGCAATAGGGCGTCATTTACGTCGTCAAAACTTGAGAGCACGTCTGTTTGTCCTAAATATTGAAGAAGTTTCGTCAGCAAACAACACTATTTGTGGTTGGTTTTTAAATAAATGGGATACATCATTAATATATACTAATAAAAGGAAAAGACTCAATATCGAACCTTATGGTACACCCATGTATAGTATTTAAAAACTATTTTATTTCACTAGACTCAGCGCAAGTTTTCCTACACCGTAAAATAAGCTTACCAATAATAAAACAATATATTTTACATTATAGTCCTTCTGCAACACCGACGAACACCATTAAAAAAATCTGCAAACGCCGCAAGGACCTAATCTGCATCATTCCACCTACACGCACAGCTTTCATAAAAAGTTTGCTCTCTATCTTGGCCCATCTCTCTACAATAAAATCAACGCAAACGTTCCCGTTTACGGCTTCACAATCTTTACTTGCAAAAAGAGTGTTCGCACCTTCCTTCTAAACCTAAACTACGACGTAACCGAAGAATTCCTAAAAAAGTGATCCCTACAAAACATACATGCGTCGCACACCACATTAATTTAGCGAAACACTTACCTCACTAACAATATACACACCACACCAAAATATTGAACAATTTATTATTATCTTGTTAATTCACTGGTAAACACTGTTTTTGTCACACGAACTTTGTGATGAGTTTTGTGTATGTTGGTGTACCCTCATTATAAATATATAATAATTTTATTTCAATCACATCCAGTTTTTTTGTGACAGCTATATATTCATTTCTGAGCTTATAATTATACGTGTATTTGTTTTGAATAACTTTATTTAGGCGACTGTATAACTATTGCATCAACATACATTTTATTTTCGTTAGTTACATCGTAAATATGCCACGAAAGTGTTCTAACAACCCCGACAGTTTTTGTTATGTTTGTGGAGAATTAGCATGTCAGCGTCGAAATTTACTTGAACAGTGCTATTTAGACTATTCTGGATTTCCTGTGATAGATACAAATATACCCACATTAATGTTGTGTAACGTGTGTGACTCTCCTATTAGGTTGGGATAATCAAGAACATTAATATAATATAATATAATCTAGACATTTGCCATTTGGTATACCGATGATCCTTTGGTTCATCTAAGTGATTGTTATTTTTGTTCAACTCAAACAAGATGCATTACAACGAAGTCCAAACATACTATCCAGTATCCAAGCTTGCCTTCGGCCAACACACCCATCCTACGCAGTGCCGAACTGCCTGTGCTCCATCAGGACATTTCCTTAATGGAGAAACGTTATCAAGGGAAATGGAGTCAAAGAATGCTAGCAGATTATTATTGGAGACTTAGAAGGGCCCTACCAGAAGCCAAATATTCACAAAAATCGTCAGTATTTATTGTACATTAAGTAATAATTTATCTAAGTGTAGTTGATTTTTGTACTTTTACGAAAATATATACTTTGATATCAAAAGAAAACCTGATGTGTCTTTTTTTTTATTGATACATTATTGTTTGGTGGCCCTAGTAGATTCAAAATTTGATATAAGTTTTCATGTGACAAAAAAAAGTTAAAATTTTTGTTGACCAGTGATTATTTATGTATTTTATAAAATTGCTGTTTTTAGGTTCTAAGTTTTTCTTTTTTGTTTTTGTTAGAGAACTTAATTTTGTCTCTCATCTTGTAGTTTGCGAATGATTACTATACAGGGGGTAAACGGACCCTTCACGAAGCCGTTAACCAAGCATTCTGTACATCAAACTAAATAACTTTACGCAAAAATTAATGCTGGGAAACAACTTTCTTTTTTTGGGGTGAAACATCACGTTTTACGGTGGGTCTCCATGTAACGCACTGAAAACATTGTGCTGATGGATGGATTGAATAGTACGGGGGTCGCGGAGGTGTTTAAAGTAAAGTTCTTACATTAAAAACATGTATTCAAAAAAACTTGTGAAAAAGTTGTAACTTTGACCCCCAATATCTCCGTATCTAGAAGGTATGGTGTAGAAGAAAAAAATGATCGCAATGACGAAGAAAACAAGTACCTTTCGGTTTCGTTAAAGGTCTTTTTACACCCTTTATACCGACACAGTTAACACGTGCTGTCATAAGTCAACCATTTATGACGGCGACCGGAACTGTTTTTCCTAAACACAGATTATTTTGTAACCTATCTAGGAAAGCAGTACGGCACCCACTAACTAGATTAAGATACTGTATAAAACTAAACTAAAGAAGTTGAAGTTGCTGGAGTTTTAAAGAGTTTTGTCTTTAAAACTCCAGGAACTTCAACCCCATAACTTCAACCCGCTGACCCAATACCCCCACTTATGGGAACTGTAAAAGCGTGTCATTACATGTAATACTCGAACTATTTTTACTGTGAGGCCACAATGGCACAGTGATCACTCGGCGCGCTGCTACAAAGCCGCTCGTTAGCCGATTCTATTCCGACACGCCGTCACCGACCGACGGAAACGGAAAAATGTATTTGAGTGCAATCTCCGGGACGCGCTTTGTTCTGATATCGAGGGGGGGCAGAGAGGCAAAGGGGGGCCCCTGGGTAGCACATAACTTGACCTGTAGGCTGTGGGAAGGACCTATAGTTTTGCGTCGTTTGCGTTTAGGCCGAGGTTTTGTTTTCAAAAAATGTACGTACGTTGTATAAAACTTGTACTAGAATATTCAACATAAAGCTATCGCCGAAAGGCGACATCACAATCTTTCTGTGTTGACCCTTGATTCAGAACTGTTGATGATGAATCCTGGGCATCGATCTAGAATTAATGCATTGATTTGATTTGACTTACTTTACGAAAACTGTTTATGAACACTTCATAAACTATAATATAAACTTCTAAAAACACTCCTAATTATTTAATTAACTGTTATTAGTCAAAATTGAAACTTTGCGTAACTGTTATTGATTAATGAAATTAATAAAACTAAAATAGTTGAACTAGCCAAAGTTTTCACACTAGCAGTAAAACTCACTGCGCGATTGAAACATAATTTAATTTCTAAACTTCGCCTTCACGCGACCGCCGATGGAAATAAAAAAATGTGAAGTAAAACGTTCATTGTGGAGTTCTTTTTAATAACTTGACCAAACTGCACTTTCAACTAATATAAGTATTTAAAATGATATTTGAAAATCTCTCTGTGTAAGTTTCAGGAATTGAATATAAGGCTTGGATACACAGAAAGCTGAGTTGAGAATGGGCTACTGTATAAAGCGAGACCACACTACGAGCGTGTTGGTACAGCGTCGCCCACGACCCGCCCTCAGCGTAATTAGGAACAGTAACGAGTCACGAGCATGTTCTACACTTAGCTTCTAAAGTGTTGATTGAAGCTACAGGGTGATCGAGTACACTGATACTCACCAAACCTACTAGCGCAAAATAGGAATAATATCCAAGATTTCTCGTATAAAATCGCTTCGAATTATGCTAACTTTACAGTCATATACCATAGCTATGCTCGCGACTGTACCGAGTGCCCCGACGCCGACGTCCGGTTCCCACTTTTCACCACTATTTTATACTTCTCACTTCCCTAAGAAATTTTTAAGTGAAATCATAAAAGCTTGACTTTCTGACTGTTAAATGTAACGAGGGAAGTTCCCGCCGACCGCGACCCACTTGTGCGGGCTTTGTACAGTCGTTATACGAGACGAGACTACCGGCGAATGAATATTGAGAGAGAACCACTTTGATACAAGAACGACCATCTTCACTTTAACAACCCCGGAACAGTTCACTGCTCAATTTGTACAACCATGATACATTCATGTTCTGACATTATTATTCATTGCATATCAACATTTACATTCATTTATTCTCTCTTAACAGAATCTCACCTTCACAAAAGACTGATGCGTTTTCCTCATCCGCATGAAATGTAAAACGGAATATTCAATTGTCACAATTACGATTGCATTATAAATCCGATACACGAATGAAATATTCATACTCGTCGCCCGGCAATCAGACAGGACACTTCATTTTCGACAGAATTCCCACAAAATGTAAAATCATAATGAGTGTAGGGATGGCGTAACAATTTTAAAAGTATTAAAGCCCGGAGTGTCGTCCCGGTGGGATTGCATTCGCGCCGCGCTTTGTTCGCGCGCGCTCGTTGTGACCGCGCATTGTACGCCTAATGTAATGGACTTTCTGAATAAAAACTGGAAAGTAGACCTATTCCTATTATGACGTGAAGAACTTTTACAAAAATTACACTTTTTCGTATTGCTGGCTACATTTATTAGAAGTTCTTCTTACAAGATTTTATGAGTTGATATGGTAATGATTTTGCCTATTCAACTTTATTTAAAAAAAAAAAAGCACGCCTTTCGCAGGTCTTTCGCTTATCTATATGGGGTGGAAGCGTCACCGACGCGGAAACGGTTACCATATATTCAGTACATCATTTTGAGCCCACCCACATAGAAATTTTTCATCGCTTATAAAAAAAAACAGCTGTTTCGTACAAAACTGCAATACCTACACGGTCAAAATTATTTTATTATTATTTCTTTATTCAAAACTAGCTTCTGCCCGCGACTTCGTACGCGGATCCTGTTGCTTATGCCAGCGACAACGGGGTCGTCAAAATCGAAGATCTGAAACGTCTGATGTCGAATTCTAAGAGCCCGGGGACGGGAAAACAACGGGATGCGCGAGACGATTCGAGACGTTCCATATCTTTCATTTTTGTAAGTCAGAAGTCGATGCGTAGATACGCTTGGAACTCAAAATGAACGCGTAATTTTCTATCCGTGAACGTCTCCGACTCGCGAGACAATGCGTGACGTTCACGATCAGTGGTCAGTCGCGCATCATATTCTTCACAGTTCTCTAGAGACCTGGATGTAGATGCGTAAATACGCTGAGAACGCAGGCGTGCTTCGTTATCCAAGAGGAAGAGAAGAGAAGAGAGGAAGAGGTTTCCACGGAGAGAGTTGCAGCCTGATGTTCTCGAACAGCATCAAGTCTCTCCTGACGTTCTTCGGTAGATTCTTGGGATCTTATGATCCTCAATCTTTTAGCTCCTTCGGAACATTGGGAAAGATTTGACCTCTTTCTAGGCATGGTTGTAGTTTTATTGTGAAGATACCTGATCAATTAAAATCTAAGTGACTGCTCCCCTGCGTTACCGGGTAGGCTACCGTGTCACGAAGATAAGTGGAAAAAGTCTAAAACACTCAAATAACATAAGCCCGAAGGCATATTTATTCGATAAAATAAAAAAAATAAATAGGAGTTTTGTCCAGTAGAGTCAAATTTTCAATGATATACCGTCGTCATCGAATATCAGTCCTAAACTGGTACCGCCTTCACCGCGTGGAGCTTATGTTATTTTATAATTATACAGTGAAATTAGTGATAGCTTTGATTTCCACATCAGATGTTTCTGATCTTCGATTTTTATAAGTCAACAGGAAATGCCCATCAGACCGAAAAACTTTTGCTAAGACGTCATTCCTATATGTTATGGTGTAGCTGGGCTCTTGGAGTTCCACAACAGGTATTCCAGATCTTCGATTTTTATAAGTCAACAGAGAGTGCTCATCAGATTGAACAATTTTTGCTAAGACTTCATTCCTATATGTGTTATGATGTAGCTGGGCTCTTGGAGTTCCACAATAGGTGTTCCAGAACTTCGATTTTTATAAGTCAACAGAGAGTGCTCATCAGATTGAACAATGTTTGCTAAGACGTCATTCCTATATGTGTTATGGTGTAGCTGGGCTCTTGGAGTTCCACAACAGGTGTTCCGGATCTTTGATTTTTATAAATCAACAGAGAGTGGTCATCAGATTGAACAATTTTTGCTAAGACGTCATTCCTATATATGTTATAGTGTAGCTGGACTCTTGGAGTTCCACATCAGGTGTTCCAGATCTTCAAATTTATTCTCTCAGCAGAAAATGCTCATCACGTGGAACAATTTTTGCTATGGTACCATTTTTGTATCTCTTATAGTTTAGCTATTCTATTGCGGTTCTGCATCAGGTGTTCAAGTTTCCAAGATAAATTATAGCCTATATGTTGCCCAGACTTAATACCTATACAACAAAAAAAAAATCTTTCAAATCCGTTTAGTAGTTCCGAAGATTAGCGTGTACAAACAAACAGACAAACAGACAAACAGACAAACAGATAAACAGACAAACAGACAAACAGACAGAATTTTTTTTTTGGATTCGTGCTCTATTACTGTTTCTAAACCCCCCTCAATTTTTTTTTTTTAAATATTTTCAATGTACAGACACAGTTTTTTTACTGTCTTATTATATGTATAGATTACAATTTTCACAATAAATACAATTTAAATCTTAGAAATAATGTTGGTAAAACAAAGTTCGATGCCTGTACTAGGTTAAACCTGTATCACAGGCGGCAGGTTTCTAATAAAATACTATTTGGACAATGAATTTCTTAACAATATTTAAAAAAGTGAAATAAGTTAGTATGGGTTAACAGATATTAAGATATACCTAATGTACTTAAATGCTAAAATAAGATACAAACAAAAATAATTAAGGTCACACATATATATAAAATCCAAGGAAATCAATTTGTAGCACTTATTTGCTAATACTAATATGATTTTCAGCAGTATTAAACTAATGAACATTAAAAAGCACCGTCATGGCATTTTTGTTGCTGGCGACAATTTGCTAAGACAGCGAAAGATCAACAGAAATCGGACTGTATGACGCACTAGGTGCCCTCATAATCGACAGAGTTTATGTATCTGTGTTCCGCTATTTTTCTAGCAGGGCATTCAACGTCTCCCGTTTTGTGGTCACTGGGCTTTTTAAAGCGTGAGCAAGTCGCGCATCTCGGAGTGTCAGCTTTCTTCGCGCATTCGGACATCATATGACCTGCTTCACCGCAGTGACCACATGTGGAATTTACCTCCCTGCAAGATTTGGCTGCATGGCCATACTGCTGGCATTTATAACACCTTGTAACTAACGTGAAGTCCCTGACTGGACATGATGACCAATTTATAAAAATCCTTGATTGAGGTATTAGTATTTTTCGTATGTTGGCCGCAACTTCAATAACGTAGTTACAGGTCGCAGCCTCTCTCTTCCCAGATTTGTGGCTTAATTTCACCAAGGTCAAAAAGGATTCTAGGGACATCGCTGGTAACTTGTCGGCTACATTTTGCTCGAAAATGCACTTGAAGACCTCATTTTCAGCCAAGGAAGTCGGCACTCCTACAACCACGATCCGGGGTTTGCGCTTGTTGGGTTCGTCGGCGGTAAGTCCAGACGTAGAGAGCTGGACTGCGTTCTTTAGCTTATCGGCGTCATGTTTCGACTCCGTACTTATTATTACGCCACCGTTTTTCGTTTTTCGGACACCACGTACCTGCAGCTTCAATTGCTCGGGCCGTATAATTTGTTGCACCAGTTCTTTGGTTTCGTCACTGGTTTTCCATTTATCGTTGGGATAAATGGCAACTGAGCTTAAGTTATCGGGTCGAACGAAATGGTTCGATCCCCTTTTCACCATGTCGGCAAAAGAAGCATTTCCCGCAGAACTAGAATCCCGTATCGTCTGCTTTAGCTCCGATATATGTTCTGTCAGGTCGCGCTGTTGTTTTAGGGTATCGATCGTGTTATTCGCGTGAATAGCTTTTTGCTTCAGTGACTGGTATAGTACTGCCATTTGTGACGTACCAGATTCGACTTTACGGCAAAGGTTCGTAATCTTCATTTTCTGCTCGGTGTTGAGTTTCCCATCCGCGGCAATAGAGCAAACTTCATTCAAGTTCTGCTGGATCTGGGCCATCCAATGTTGGATCTCGGGCGTTGAAACAATAACATCGGCCCTGGCCGTCCGCGATGGTGAGACGGAGGGTTGTGCTGGCCCCCTTGGATTACAGGGGCAGTTTTCCATTTTGTTAGTTTTACTAACACTTCACTATTTCGTGACCATTATTGACTAAAACTACACACTTAGCAAGATTCCTTTATGCATTACGATAGTAATACGTGCACTAAAGGAGGTCACTATTATTCAAGTATTAATTAAATATTGCTAATGAGCACGTCTGTTTGCTGCGAGTGCACAATTGAATAATCCAAAAAATCAAAATGTATGGAACAGCTGTTTTTTTGTGCGATGTCATTTACTGAATACGTGGTAACCGTTTTCGCGTCGGTGTCTCTTCCACCCCGTAGACATGACCGCGTCCTTGCTGTTAATAAAACATTACGACAGACGCACTGAGTCATACTATAAATAAACAGTTTCGATACAACGGCTTATCTTATTATCTTCATCACTTGAAGTTAGCCTTCTACATGTGTAGATGGTGTAAGGTAGTGCTGCACGCGTGCCCCGGGACCGGCCGGGAATATCCCGCGAGCGTTAATCGGCACGAGTTGCTTCCCGGGATTATTAATAAGAGATATATTATGCTAATGGAACTGCGCCATATTGTTTGTTACAAGTTTTTGTTGTAACTTCCATCTTCCACATATTTAACGTGAGCCTCATTAAATATGGAGATGCGTCGGGGTAGGCTCGCTGCGGGGAGGAACATAATGCGTTTGTGAGGAAGCAATTATATGGCAAGTACATTATATTATTATTTGAATTACTCGTTACAAAATAATGTGTTAGGAACTTTTTTGGTAAAACAATCTTTGTTTTCAAAAATGGACTGGCAAATTATTCTATTAAATTACTCTGAGGCAATAAAATCAGACTAAAACTACATGGCATTTATTTTCCGTTTCAATCAAGTTAAATTAAGTGCCAAAATTAGTGTCACGACATAAAGCGCCACAGCTAGGAACGCTTACAATAGGGCTTTCATCTTCCCGGGACTCGCATCCCGCGACACAGTTCCTTTGCAAATGTTCCCGCGACTTTCACAAAAGCCTATTTAGTTTCAAAACTACTAGTGATGGAGTTTTAAGTTTTCGCGCACACTTTGCGTTATAATGAGTTATTAGCATAAGCTCCTTCGAACGCCTTCATCCTTTGGTGTTTGTGTTGAATGAATTTAAAACGGTTCCAGACTAAAAGATCTGGATTTGAAATGGAAATGTTGCGAGATTCCGCGCTGTACAGTTGGATGGTTATGTAGAATCCGTTTCGCAGCCAAGTAAGAAAGTTCGTGTTTCCCGAACGGAGTGGAGAGGAAAAATCCAAGTTGAGTAATGATGACAGTTCCTGAAACTCAATTTGGCCGTTTTCCATAAACGTTCATTTTCCGTCCATTTGAACGGAAAATATATGATGTTGATACCTGAAGTGTGTTTTAATTTGCATAAAAGGACGAATTTTTAATACTAACACAAAAGGTAATTTTAAACGTAATCATTTTTTATTTGAGCAGTGTACATAAACACCTATTGAAACTCACTTCAGGTAAAAAAATGGAAAATCAACAGGAAAAATGCAAATACTCAACCCTTCCTTACGAAAGGGGCAAAGAATAACAAATGAACAACCTCCCATAGAAAAGGAAATTACTTTGGGACGCGTAAAAAATCGCCATTATTAGCGAATTACGTGAACAAAGAGTTGCTGGGGTAATTACGCGTGTGTAGCCGTATCAAACGCTCGTTTGTGCGGCGCGCGGTCGCGTGGTCGCCAGTGTGTGCTGGCCCTTAGCGCGGGCGGAGAGGAGCGGTATGAATATGAATGCGAGCGCAAATTGTCTGTCCCGCTGTCATTGTGGAAGAATTCGAGGAGCGCTGTTGTTGAAGACGAAACGATTACCATACGCGCTTACATGCATAACTTAAGGTATTCTCTTATTCAAACGATTATCATTAAACATACAAACAGTGTTTCATTACAACAGGAAGACAACGTCCTTATATGTTCTGCTTGTTGCCCACGACGGAACGGAGGACGTGTGTTTATGTTGCTGTTTTAAACAACCGTTTATCATTCCTAAAAAGCTTAAAAATTATAGTCTAAGACAAAAATAGTTACTGGTTTTAAATTCTTAATTCTCTAATAACGGGCCTAATCTAGTATAACCCCCTGGACTAAGCACTGCTCCGTACGTAGTCTGTACCTACTGTGCAGTCTCGTGGGACTTAGCTGCGAAGATTGCGAGCAGCTCGCACAGGGGGCCGCCTTTGTCCTATCACGGCGAAGTCGCCCTGTCTGTGTCTGCCATTACACAACAAGGATACAATGCAAACTGAATTGGATAACTGGCGGAGATAGTAACACAAGGTAAACCTTGTCGGTAGGCGTGGGAAACAGTCACAGAATGATGATTTTACAGGGGAATGTAAGACAATTCTAAGCTCTTAAAACTCAACTTTGCAGTGCAATGCACGGTGTCGGAATCGAAACAACCGTGGCTAAAGAGTTGATAAATATTTTATACAATTAAAGTTTAATTGAATTAAGTTTAAAATGCTTCGTGTCTTCTCCCTAATTTCCGACCATGTTGGAGAATTTTTGAGTTAATTGTTAACTGTATCAAAACCAAACGTTCGAACCTCCAGTAATCCTCGCAAGTGATCCCACACAAACAGAGGAACATTGTCTGAAATAAAAGAAGCGCTAACACAGCAGGTTTGCTCTACAATGTTAAGGTTGTTCGCTACTCAAATATGAAGAACAAATAACGTAACACGGTTTGTAGGAGCCGCGAGCCGCGAGCCGCGAGCCCGCCAGCCCGCGCCCAGAACAGATATGTTTGCGAAACGTGGCGCGCGAGCCCATCGGGGCGTAACTTGATACTAAGACAACGGTGAAAAAAATAAACACAAAATAATAGCGAAATGTTTTGTTTGGAAGTCAAAACAGCAGGTTCAACTAGAATGTTGCTTTATGGATAACAAAACAGAAACTTACGAGATTCACAAATTACGCATTAACGAATAGAAACTTCGCATTGCCACTATTTTAGGCGAGCTTTAGGCGTACTTGTTTACGACTAAACGACTTGACGAATATACTCTCGATGACCTTGTTTTACATAGATAACGATCGCGTGAGCAATAACGACGTAATCACCTCCCATTAGTATAACTTGCATTACAGCCCATTGGATACCCACCCTTATTTCATTTGCCCACTCGGACTCGGTCGCGTAACATTGACTTTTACAACTTCCTACTATTGTATCCGCCTTCTATCTCTTTCACTCGTACCACTATCCTATGTGATGATAGCATCGCTATCCTTGTCGTATCAGTAATAATCGCATCGTCATCGGAATGGCTCGTCGTTCGTTTCGGACTGTTTGCAAGATGTGGTGAAAGCAAGGATTACTTCCGTGCAAACTTTGGATGCCAGGGAACTGGGAACTGGGAACTGGGAGGTATTATTTTGTGGAGGATTCAATCTCAACTGATTTGTATTCACAAAGGAGCTTGGCGCAAACTTTTAACTTGACAACATCTCGAAGTACGGTTGTGTTCGATCATTGTTTTTATTTGTTTTTACTTGGAATACTTATTTAAGATCTACGCAAAATAAATGTGTGTCTTACTAAGTAGCATCACAATGCTTGACTAACTTTTTTGTAGATATGTAACGTTGATATACAAAATAACTCTATGTTTAAGTTTATACAACCACTCATTCATAATGATGTATTAGTAAGTTTCGATGTTGCCCCCTTGTCCGTCTACATTAGGCTATTCGTAATAAATTAAAAAATGAAGTTACTAAGAAAATACCAATGATTTTTTGAAACAGATTCTTGGAATAAGATTTTAAACTGTCATGGTCACTAACATTGTCATTAACTCTAGAAACGGGATATTTACATTTTTTCACCATTTTTTGCAACGCCGAAATATTGGGAACTCAACGCAAACAGTAAACGTGGTAAATATCCCGTTTCTAGATTCTTGGTATTTATGGAATACTGTTAGAATTTGATACATATTTGGACAATACTTTTGATTTATATCATAGCATTGCACCTGTAATCCCCAAAGATTTAGGCAGGTGTTTCCCTACTGCTCTCCAGAAGGATATAGCGTCATTGGGGTGACAAGGGTATGCCTTGGTCGGAAAATCTTACTATGCACGACGGTTCGTATCGGGCGGTTGATGCGATTAGGGGATTACGTTGCATATGGCAAAGAAGCGCTTATTGAAGCACGGCTTGGTATGTGCGAACACAATACAAGCGTATGTCATGATGGGACGGATCACCGCGGTATAGAGGCGCAACCTGAGAGACAACTTACTTTTTGCCGATAACAGGAAATGGAGTCTACCCATAGCAAAGGCTGCTCAGTCACGAGCTGCACTGATATGCGGCCCGAAGGACAGATGGTGGTCGAGTATGACTCCTAGGTATCTGGCTTGGCTTAGGCTCCTAGGTAGGGATAGGCTTACCATACATAGTGATCGGGCTGGCAGAGGTGCGATTGATTCGCGGATTAGAATTAAGAACCGCCTGACTCTTATCGGGGTTAACCTCGATTCTCCACTTCCGGAACCAAGCGCCTACGACGTCGGCTGGGTTTGGAGAGTTTCAGACCAATGTAGTAGATGGCCGTGTCGTCCGCGAACAGGGATAACTGAGTCTTTTTGCTCTTGGGAATATCGCTAGTGAACAGCGTGAATATAAGCGGGGAGACGACGGAGACCTGAGGGACTCCGGCTCGAATAGGGTGAGGGGAGGAGAGAACTTCTCCGATGCGTTAGTGGAAGGTGCGATCCGACAGAAATTCTCGTAAGATGAGCACGAGACGGTCTGGCACTCCCAGTTAGTACAGCTTGACAATAGGCCGTTGTGCCAGACTTGGGCGAAGGCTATCGCTATGTCGAAGAACCATACGACCGTCATCGCTACACGCTGGAAGCCAGCGCTCAAATGCGACAATGCGGTGGACCTGTTGGATGCACGAGTGTTCGGTCCTGAAGCCGAACTGCTCGTTGGGAATGAGACTCTTAGCCTCAGCATTGTCGAAGTTGAAGTCAAGACTGATAGACCGGTAGCTCGAGGACTCCCCTGGGCTGCCTGGGCTTACCGAGTTTGGGGATACCGATAACAGTGGCCTCTTTCCATACCTGGGGGAAGAAGTTGTTGCTCAAGGCGCCATTGAAGATGGCTGCCATTAATATTATTAGCTGGGTGGGGAGGAGTTGAGCACCTTATTGGTGATTCCATCAGAGCCGGGTGTTTTCCGCGGCTGAATCTTTTTTTTGATGTCATGCACTTCGTCGGGTGTGATTGGAGGCAGAGGATCATCGGGGTCTTCGACGGGAGGGAGGGCGGCTCTACGTTCGACTTCGCCATTCACCATGTAGAGGTGACGTTTGTCTACGGATTGAGAGCTGGGAGAGCACTGAGACTTCAGGCTGTCGGCTAGGTATTCTGCCTTTTCAGAGTCGTCGAATGCGTCGCTCTTGTCAGGGAGGGTGAGAGGAGGGATCGCATTTTGTCTTTGTAATTGCCAGAATGCTAAATGCGTGGACTCGAGTTCACTGAGCTCCTTGCCCAGCGAGTGAAATGATGCTCGCTTATGCGCTTCCTTACAGCACGCTGTAACTGTGCATGTGAGCCTTGTTCGCGTCGCAGGGAAAGTTGCTCTATACACGGATGGCCGCGTTCTTCTCATTTATTAGTTCACGTACGTCAGCGTGTAATCTCCATAACTTCATAACTTTTCACAAATTCGCAATTATGTATATTATATTATACTGTAATATCCTCAATCGATTTGTTTGCAAACTGCTTAGTGACAATGAGTACTACCTTGTCTAAAAGCTGCATTGTTTCTGATGAATTTTAATAGTGGTTGCGCCTGCTTTCCTGCCTGTGCAGGAACTTAATAATTTGTGGAGGCTTGTAAATGGCTTCTCGTTGATTGCCTCACTACAATTTTTATATTATATTTTATTATTATATTTTTATTTTATTATATTTTTATTGTATTGTTTGCTATAAACCACCCAAACACAATAAAATAAACTTTAATTATCTAGTATTAATATCAACTTTTAATATTGTTATGTTTCTGCCAAATCAAATAATAGGTACTTACTGAGTTATTTACTAAGACAACATGGTATTGGCAATATTATGTTACTGTTAATCTTTTGACTCTACACATCGACGAATATCATTGTCATGTTGTATTACAGGATACACTATCGCTTGGATTTCACCTGAATAGTATCGTAAATTCGTAATATCATAATTATTGCCGGTAGGCTTTTCGCAACCATATTTCAACGAATAATATCATAAAACATTATACTAACTACGATATCGTTGAGCTTACACGCGAATAATATCGTAATGATTTGTTGCATGCTATAGTTTTGCCCTACAATTTCAGTTTTCGTCAAAAACTATTAGCTTTGTTTTTATAGCTATCATAGGATCCACCCTTGTTATAATTATATGCATAAAACAGTTTTTTATTTTTCCTCTTAAATTTAGAATTATCGATTACCATATCATTCGGGGGGGGGGGGAGGCAATGTGTACCTTATAGTACATCCACATTTCGCCAGTTATGTTTTCTTTAATTCCCATGTAATAGAGGGTGAGCCTATTGTCATCAACTGGGCACGAATCCAACCTCCGTGTGTGCTACTGAGAAATTCCTACTGGGAAAAACCAATAAAACTTTGCCGATCAAGCATCAAACCCAGAACCTCATGATCAACAATAGTAGACAGTATTATTTATTAATTTTGTTGAGGGCCACGCTATTGTTACAACCACCGCCTTCATCAAAACAATACGTTTTCGATTCGTTGCGTCCGTTTCGAAACAAAAATCGTGTCGATTTTCATTTGAAAGAAAAACTTCTATTGGCACTACGCCGTAGCAACGCAGCAGCATAGCGCGTAGCGTGATTTATTAATAAAGAATAATTTGACTTAGATTAATAGCGCCGTCGCGAGCGCAGCACGAGACGCACTCGCGGTAATCACAAAAGGTACAGAATACAGATTTTTTCGAATGTAATCAAAGCTGTGTTGTATGTGAGATCTTTCATTTTACGGACTTTTCGGCCGGGAGCAGAGAATGGATAAGCCGCTGTTATTACTGATTTTTGCCAATTTGAGGCTAGCAAATAATATGCGATTTCTTTCATATCTTCATTCCAATCCAAGACGTACAAATATACTCAGCCTTATTGCCCACATCAGCGACTCCAGTTTTTGAGCGTATTGTGGTATTGCAAATTCTGTCACTGAGCTTAATTTTACAATAGTTATTATTATTTATTCCTGCTCAGAGATTGCAATTATGCAGTAGAAATGCCAGTTGTATAGCAATTAAAATTTATAATAAATTACCACCAGCCCTGAGAATGTTACCAATTAATAAGTTTAAATGTAAAATGTTTGCTTGGCTCTTAGACACGTGTTTTTACTCCGTCAATGAATTTTTAAATTTTGATATTGTAATTAAGATCGTAATATGACATTAGTACTTTGACATTATTGTGATTTTTTTGACATTGTAATTGTTATTTTGACATTAATACCAGCCTATTACTGTCCCACTGCTGGGCAAAGGCCTCTTCTCATACAGAGAAGGCACGAGCATTGATCACCACGCTTGCTCAAGACGGGTTGGCGATTTCAGACTTATATTAATTATAAGTCCCGGTTTTCTCACGATGTTTCCCTTCACCGATGTCTGTGATGTCCAAGATAAACTTAGAAAGTACATATGAATTGAAAAAGTCACATGACATATTTTGACATTATGATTTATATTTTTGACATTGTGATTAATTTATATTTTTGACATTGAGATTTTTTTTTAACATTATGATTTATATTCTTATATTAACCATTGATTTTTTGTTATTATAAATAACGCATTTTTAATCTAAACCAGTCTACAATTATAAATTCAAATTTCATATCTTTGTATATCATTCTTTAAATGTACCGATATTTGATTTGCATGTACCAAACTTATTATTTAATATTTCTACACCAGCAATGGTAGTATGTGGAAGCAAAGTTTAATTTAAGATCTCAACGTACCATATACTGAGAAATAAATAAATACAAATACAAATAATACCCAATACGCTACGTTCCATCGCCCTTTGGCAAACCTTGAGTTTGGATTTTTGACACTCGGTCAGGGACCAAGTTTGAGCACCGTAGGTTAGGATGGGCAGAATGTATGTAACCAATAATATAGAAATAGAGAAAATCACTTTTGAAAAGTAGCTCTACATATTAGTTTACGTGACTGTACCTAGAAAGGTAAATTTTCAAAGTAATTGCAAGTCTTCAAACTATTTTTTAAACAAAAAATCAATATAAGAAACTGTTAGGGGATCGCATGCACGCGAGTGTGCATCGGGTCACGTGCAGCCGTGCGCCGGTGACGTCACGCGTCAATGCACAACGACTGCACTACTGATTGAAGATTGCATGGCATGTATAATCGCTTCTGACTAGCTGTCAGTATCCTTTTGATGGGTGAGTAATATATCATTGTTAATCACTTAAGGTTCGGCCAAACCAGTATAGAACTATATACATACCTGTGTCCGGAACCAATACAATAATTGAAAATAAATAATTTTAAAAGAGTGTCCATTAAGTTTCTTGCCGATTCTACTCGTGCACGTTTTATAAGTGCCCATGAGGGTCTATGTGAAATAAAATATTTTGATTTTGTGGATTCTGATGGACAATACAGGGTGTAAACAGACCCTTCACCAAGCCGTCAACCAAGCATTCTGTGCATCAGACCAAGTAGCTTTACACAAAAATTATTGCTGGGAAACCACTTTTTTTTTTTTGGGGTAAAAAATCACGTTTTGCGGTAGGACTCAACGTTGCCTACTTAAAACATTGTGCTGATGGATGGGTTGAATAGTACGGGGGTCGTGGAGGTGTTTAAAGTAAAAATCTTACATTAAAATCGTGTATTTAAAAAAAAACTTGTGAAAAAGTTGGAACTTTGAGCCCCAATATCTCCGTAACTAGAAGGTTCCCAGGTATGGTCTAGAACAAAAAAGTGATCGCAATGACGGGGAGAACGAGTGCCTTTCGGCTTCGTTAAGGGTCTATTTACACCCTTTATACTGAAATAACTGTCAGAGAGACGATCCGCAATCTGTCCGTACCGGTTTGAGCGATCCTTATAAGAAACAGTAAACAATATCTACTCAACATAAACGCTGTTCCTTTAAAAGGGAGGGGAGAGGGTTAGCTCATTAACCAGTTCAAGCATTCTGAGCAATCATTTGGTGTCAAAGCGAGCGTCATTACCGGGAACACTCAAAATTGTTGTCAGAAATACAATATTGGTGGGTTCAATCAGAGAAAATAAAACAATCGCCCCCCTCCCTCCTCAACGTCGCACCCCTAAAGATACGAATTTTCCGTTTTATTTAGTAGGAACAAACGGATAAACAGCACGGATGGGTGTTCGACTGACGACTGCTCGACTCGTCTCACCGGACTCATTTCGATGCAATTACGTTAAACAGAACAAAGAGATTCTGTAAAGTCAGAGCCTTTGATAGATCTCCGTTTATGTTACGAGTATCTTAAGAATAAGAAATACGCCTTTTATGTACATCTGTTGTTGTTCCTACGGATCTCAGAAAGAATTTTAAAAGAAAATCTATTGTTCAATTTAAATGTCATCGTATGCTCTTATTTCCGCCACTATGTTGTTTTAATCTGTGTTTTATTCGTATTTAAATGCAAATAATGCGACAAAGGTCGATCAACATTTCAATTTTTTAAATCTTAATTATATTGCACTTGTAGTCGAATTATTCATTTCTAAATATTCAGCATTTTAAATATTCCTTTACAAAATAATAAAAAAAAACATTTAAAAATATTAAAAATAGTAGCCCAAGGGTATCGGGAACAGGGTCCCAGAGAGAGGAACCTCCTAACAATACGAGCCGTGTCCAGAAGTACCGCTTTCTGAATCAAGCCTTTGATCCAACTGCCTAACGAGAGCTTCCTCAGGTATTGATCGACACTGTTGGCAATTAAGCCATGGGGTGATACGACAATCGGCACAATGATTGCTGAGTCCACGTCGACAACCTCGTGAGCCAAGTCAAGATACTTTATTTGCTTATCTTTCTCGGCTTTCACGAGGTGCTTTCATGGGCCTCGGAATGCGCCACCGTCGGGATGCATGCTGACGGTAGAAGGGGTTCCCATCGGCGTCGAGTCGACTTTGAAGTACCTAGGACTCGTACTTGACAGCCGGTGGAACTTCGTTGAGCATTTCCGACGTTTGGCTCCCAAACTGGAACGGGCCGGGGCTGCCTTCAAGCGGCTCTTGCCCAACCTGAGGAGTCCAAGCTGCGAGCCGCCCACTACCTGAACGCGCCCCAAAAGGTGGTAGCCGTAAGGCTAGTCCGAGGGTACCGCACGATCTCCCGCGAGGCGGCGAGCCTCCTAGCCGGATTGCCGCCATGGGATCTGGAGGCGACAGTTGATGAATGACGCGCGGAGGCACTACGTCGGGGGGAAACTCCGCTGCCGCGGCAAATCACCGCTCAGCGGACAGACCTCCGACGCGATCTCATGACGACATGGAGAGAGCGACTGTCGCACCCCCGTGCAGGGCACGCCACAATAGTGGCAATAAGTCCCCTCTTTGAGGAGTGGCTAGAGAGGCGCCACGGCGCCCTCACCTTCCGCCTGACGCAGGTCCTCACCGGACACGGTTGTTTCGGGAGGTTCCTGCACCGAATCGGGCGGGAGGAAACGCCCGGGTGTTACCGTTGTGAGGGTCGTCCGGAGGACACGGTGGAACACACTGTGGAGGTCTGCCTAGCTTGGGTGGAGCTACGCCATGTCCTCGTAGCGGCAATTGGCGACGGCGACCTCTCGCGCCCGGCCCTGGTTCAGGCCATGGTCTGAAGCGAGAGGGAATGGGAAGCCGTCACCTCCTTCTGCAAAGCAGTCATGCTAGCGAAGGAGGTGGCGGGACGAGAGAAGGAGAGAACCTCATGTCCCAGCCGCCACGGGAGACGCCCCGGGCGTCGGGGGCGGTGGACGGTGAGTAATGGGATTGCTCACCGTCCATCCGTCTTATGACGACAGGTCGTGTCGACGGCGCGTTCGTGTTCCACGCGCGCCTCAAAGAGATGTCAGCAAAAGGAAGGGGCCCGCAAGGGCCGATGCCTGCCGGGGCTGCGGGACTGTTCGAAAGAGATACCGCGGCCCTGGAACACAAAGGGCCAAGAAGGAATATGGATGGGTTTTAGTCAATAAAAGTCTTACACTCCGCCCAGAGCGGGGGGGGGGGGGCGGTTATTTGATGATTTCCCATCCAAAACAAAAAAAGGCCCTTGTCCACCGCGACCACATCTCAATGCATCCCCACGTCAGTTTCGAGGAAATAAATTCCCTGAGACTGCATATCTCGCGATTGTGCAGAGTCTTAGCGTTTAAAAAGACTCGGCCCTCACACCTCCGCGGGATATACAGTATCATAACCATGTGGTGATGCATTCGATATGCCGTCAACAATATACGGACCCTCGTATCCAGGGCATCATTTCCGCCTGATAAAAGACTGCATAATACTTTTTTTTAATTCCATCCTGATGGCTCTACTGGAAGTTTCAGTTACCTTCAGTAGCTCCATCAGTTGCAAATCGTTGGGACAAAGAGTTTCAGGTCATCCATATAAAGGAGGTGAGATATAACTTGACCACCTCTCCTCAACCGATAGCCTAGACCTGAATCCTCCAGCAGCGTGCTAAAAGGATTCAGGGCTAAGCAGAACCAAGGTGGAGTCAAACTATCGCCCTGAAATATACCTCGCTCTATCCTTATCCGCTCTCTATTCCTCTGGATTTGCTGACAGCCTGGATAGTAAAGGACTGACCTCCATTACCCCATACACGACATCAGGAGGGTGCGCGGAGTTGCATCAACTTTATACAACTCTAGCACCATCTTGAGCCATGTATGTGGCACCGAGACATAGGCCTTCTTCTATCCAACATGTCGACAAATCCCTTCGGGAACGACGAACCTGTTGACTAATGGCCATATCAATGAGGAGTTATTAGCTTAGTACCGCGGGACCCGTTCCTACATCCAATTTTAGAAGTGGATTTGACAGAATTGTCATCAATGTGTTTGCTAATTTTAGCTCTCTAAATGGATGTAAGAACTTTATAGACTGTCGGAAGACAGGTTTCGGTCTATAATTTATTGTGTAAAGTTTCTTAGTTTCTGTACAGAATGCTTGATTGGCGGCTTCGTGAAGGGTCTGTTTACTTATACCTTGTATAAAGGTCACGTTTCCACTGTAAGTGAGCCGAGTTGAGTTTGTTTAAATGCGCTAATTTCAGAAACAGCTGACTTGTTAGTCTAGTGGTCGCAAGCACTGCAAGCATTGCTCAGCATGAGTTTATGGGTTCGATTCGCGGGTCGGGCAATATTATTAGATTTTTCATCGGGCTGCTACCGAGTGATGAATGATGGAATACCAGGTGTTAATGAATTTAAAAATCCAAAAGGGTAAGGCGCTGCTTCCTCTTCATCTAAGACCGAGACAACTGAATGGTAATTCTATAATGGTACACTAGGCAAGAAACAACTCATTGACTTTCTTTCACATTTGCGATAAAACAGCCCTTTCGTGAAACTATCCGGATATCCGGATATACCCTTTCAATTAAATCCAATAAAGGTTCTTGGTCAAAATGGGTGTAAGTCCAACAGAATTGAATTATATCTTAAATCATAGCCCACAATATGTTCTCCAATTCACACTATTGAAATAAGTACCAAAACCACCAGAGACCGGAGATATGATCAATTGAAAATACTGCAATTCCCTATATTTTGTCTTCGACTGATTTGACTACAACAGGCATTTGTGTTCGTAGTAGATCATGTTGAAAACTTTGCGTTACAGTTGAACACAAGGTATCTCAGTTAGGTGTTTACCATCAATAGGAACTAAACATGAACAAAGCAATCCCCGACATAGTCGTAGCACGCTAACTCGCACGTTGAGTGACAAAGCCGTTGTATTGCAGTGCGCAGCTCGCCAGATTACATGTTCAATAAGAATCACCTGTCTCGCTGCGTCACACGTGCAGTACGTGGCTCGTTGCGACGCGATAACGTGACTCGATTGGGGTGCAGTCTGTGAATGGGGCAGAAGGCTCGGTAGCCGGTCGGTCGGTTACTTTAAATTTAATTTAATTTATTGTATTTCGGACACAGAAAGATCCATAGTAACCTATAATTAAATGAATTTGAAATAAGATTTAATTACATAGATGCCAGAATTGAAAATGGCTGTAGATTGGGTGAAATAGGACATCATTGCTATAAACTGAGAATATAATAGTGGTACTGGTGGTTTTTTACTGTTTCCTGTATAATCATTTGCAGGGCAGGTGGTGTGCAGAACAAGTAACATTTTACAGTAAGTTAGAGAGTAGGTGAGCACTGAGCACATGTTCTAAATTCGCGCAACGTAAGTAAAGACACTTTTTGTTTGATTTTGATCTGCTGTATGAGTAAGCTTGGGCCTGAATAGGTACATTCTTCGCTTTGAAAATGGCTAGAGAAACTGTCACATTACAAAACGGGCTTTCTGTCCTCATTAATATTGTGGTAGTGACTTGCAGCGTGTGATGGAGTGGGGTACTTAGTGCGTCGGAACAATGGCGTCATCGCTCAGATAATTATCGCGCAAAAAAGTGACAGCCAGCGTCGATGAACATGAGTCAGCTGCTCGTGGCGCCGCAGACACACGGCCGGGGAGGACGGCCAACCAATTAGTGAGTCATTTATAATTTGCAATTGGTACGATTTATCTTCTACTATTATCGAACTGGTCATGGTAATGAGATCAAAATATTCGTATTAATGCAAAGATTGGTGGATGTTTATTTTCAATCAAAAAAGTTATCCCCTTAGATTTAGGGTGATGGCTAGAAAATCTCTTGCACAATGCAACTCTATTCCCCTTGTTTAGTTATTGCAAGCGCGTGGGATGACAGGCAACTGATAAAATCAGATGTTTGCTTTTAATTCCTAGAGTTGCGTTGTATTTGCTTACTGATACACTCATTTTGTTTATATCAATAAGCTTGAAATATGAGTAAAATTAACATCATTTGCTTATTTTTTTTTAATTATTTAGATAGCAGGATCATATTGATACTAGGTAGGTACTTTCTTAATACTTTGCTCTGTCCTGAGACAATGATAGTTTGCTAGCATCGCAAAGCCCGGGGATACACGGCTCATAGCGCTTCGCCGCCCGTGTGACCACGCAGTTGTAATATATTGTAATAATAAGTAAACTAACTAGCTTATGCCCGCGGCTTCGCCCGCGTGGAGTTCGGGAATTTCCCAAGGGATTTTACTTCTGAGATAATAAGTAATCTATGTGCTATACAAACTATAATCTATCTCTGTGCCAAGTTTCATCCAGATCTGTTCAGCCGTTTTGGCGTGATTGAGTAACAAACATCGCATTTATAATAGTTTATATAAAATTAAAAACTAATAAATTACACATATGTTATTTATTAGTTTTTAATTTTAAAGTTGAATAGGCAATAAAGAATAGTTAGTGTATTCGTAAGTATTCAATTTTATTTGAGTAATACAGATACACTCGCGTTTTTTTACATGTACTTACTAATAACTTGTTCTTAGTATTATCAATTACATTACATTATGTGAAAAATGGATATCATGGTTTGACAGCGATGCACGTGTCTCATAATTTAATTGAAGAGTGTGTACACTAATTTTCGAGCCAATCGACCCAAAAAGTTTCACAGAAAATTCAACCCCCATTTCACCCTCTTAGGAATTTTTAAAAACCCTTTCTTAGTCGATAATTATTATGGATTGTATGGATTATTATTATCTTCACAAAACATACTTCAACTTTCATGTCTTTAAGACCAGCGGTTTAGGCTGTGCGTTGATACATCAGTCAGTCAGTCAGGACTTTGAATTTTATATGTATAGTAGATAAAATGCTACCTGTTAATGTTGTCTGTTCGTGCTATCACTGTGTGTTGGTGTCCTGAGACAATGATAGTGCGATAGAGTCGCGCGCGCGGGGACCCGCGGCCGAGCGTGACACGCGCGGCTAATGACGCGGCCCGTGTGAGCATCGTGCAGTTTTGTCGACGTTTTGTTACGATCATTTTGAAATATTCAAGATTAGTTTCTCGGAAGTTTCTTATGCTTTAAGCAATGTAAAGTAGGTATTCTGAACAAAATCAGAATCACTGATTGCGTCGATTTTTTTTTCACAATTTTACTTTACATTACAAAATTGTTCTGCACTGTTATGTTTTTTTATTTAAAAAAAACAATTCTGAAGAAGCATACATTTTTCTAGAATTACAATGTTTCAGGTTTTTATTTTAGATTTTTATTTCCAATTATGAACTATAACTATAACAAATAAATTTTACAACAGTAACATTTCTTTTGCACGAAAAAAACACGTTATAAATAATATCGTTAATACGTCGTTGCACATGTTATATTTCTACGAGGATTAAGCTTTATGGGCGGAGGGTGAGAGGGATTGTTTTCGTCGCTATCGCATTAGAGCTAACGATGGCGCGCGTTAATGCGAGCGCTAACGTACCGCGATAACGAGAGTCGCGACCTTACGCACTCCAAAAAAAAATTCAAAAGGGAGGAATAACCTAAGGTTCAAAAGTTTTTTAGTAAACAATATGGGTTTCATGATATCAGTAATTTTCAGTTAGGCACGTAACACAAGATTTCCAAGCCGTGCTACGTGCCTATAATTCGAACTAAATTAATAACATTTAATAAAGCCAAAAAAAAAAATATTCCAACAATATTGTATCGGAATCGAAAATGTCCCTGCGGACGAGAACTGGGGCTTTCACCTCAACGTAAAGGTAATGTTGGTCATTATAGAGGTTAATTATTTTGAGTTGTAAGAGTACGGTTGACCCGAACATTGCAGAATGAACGATAAAAAGACATTCTTGCTCCATGAACAATGATTCAGGAAGTAAAGTGTTATTAAAGGCAAGACGCGAAAAAAAAGAAAATTAAATGTTAGAAAGAACTATATTACTTGAAAAGACATAAAAAAGACTAAAGCAGTTGAGATTAACCGTCACCCCAACTTTTTTTACACAAATGGTTATTAAGCTATACTATGAGAGTGGGCGCCAATTGAGTGATCGACATTGAAATGATTTTTATCTGGATTTTTTTCAATTCTTTATTGCAAATGCCAGAACGTTCCTTTGACATTGAATGTCTAAATGTGAACTTTATAAATGGCAACCGGGCCATACTTTGGAAGGGTGTCGGTGAACAAGTTAATACCCCAGACACAGACAGCAGGGGGTGTCGACCCTTGCTGATATTAATTACTTTTAATGCAGTAATGCGTTACTCGAACCTTGCAACGTGTCAGTAGTGACACTTGAGGTGCATGGCTTGGTAATGTGTGACTCAAAGTGAAACCATTGCGTGTATAATTTTAGTTCTAAGATTTATTATTACATAAGGTTACTCTAAACTCAAGAGGTGATTGTCTAACTACAGACACTAAGCAAGTTTACATTTGTTTGACACATAATTAGTCTAGTGGTGTGACCGCCTGACTGCCAGGACATAGGTCTCGAGTCCGAACCCAAGACACGCTCTTCTGATTTTTCGGATTCATGTGCGTTTTGTATAATTATCACTTGCTTCGGTTAAGGAAAACATCGTGAGGAAACCAGCATGCCTGAGAGATATTTCGCACGGCATGTAAAGCCAACTCAGAGCCGCATGGGCGTCGTAAAAACTCTGACACCAGGTTAGGCGCTAACCAAACGATAAAGAAGAAAAAGGTTACTTTTATTCATGACCTAAAAAAAAAAATACCTACTTTATAAATATTGAAATTAGTAACGTCATGAATGGGTACAAATTACTTCATGACAACATTGACGAACAACATTCACCATTCATTCATTTCAACATTCGCGGCCAAAAAGAACTTTGTTATAAGATAAAGGCCATTATTTCTTTATCTTTTTCAATTGAACAATTTGTGTTCACTGAATCGAACCCTATAACAATGCGACATTAAAACCGGGCTATCGGCACCACCATTGATTTTCTGTCTCAACGAATCCGAGGGGAAACGCGCTCGGGGGACATAGTTCTGCCTACTACGTAATGAGTTAAGTTACACCAAACTAATGATGCTCTTGACACAAACGATAACAGCCCTTATTGCAAGGGGGTTGAAATTGGTGCAAATGCAAATGCAATGTTGTAGGTTGAAGTTGAGAATGTTCCAGCGACAGAGTACGCTTCAAAGCGCTTTAAAGCACGGTTCGGCGTCACTGGACCGGGGTCGGCGTCGCCGCAGACGCGCCGCGCCGCAAGCCGCCAGATGAGCCGGTGATGTCAGCACTCGCGCCTCTCAACCTAACAGTAATAACACCGCGCTGTGATTGCCGCCACAAGCGCGTCGCTCAGTCGCCGCAGCCCGCAGCTCATCTACGTTCGACGCGCAAACACTGCCATTGCTATCGCCAGCCAAACGGAACTGATATTGGGAACGGTTGCGCATAGTTTGATGTGTTATAAGTTGTACCTCTCATCTATGCGATCCCGGGCTTGTTACGAAGTTCCGCTGCGATTAAGTCCGTGTCAAATTAACGTAATCTTCCTTAGTGCCGGTAGTTAGACAATCACTTCTCGAGTCTTGAGCAGCCTTTGTGCTACCCGATACGCGCCGAGTACTAGCGACACACGCGACTATGTTTTGGGACTAAGTATACGATGAGCGGGAGTTCAAAGAAGGGTTTTGGAATTACTTTATTTTGTTTACGTGGCTTGGTTTATTAACTGTTTATGTTAGCTGAGTCTGTTAATTATGCAGACACCATAAACAAAAAAATACTGTACCAAAGATAGAATACCTAAATACTTACTCCTTTCTTTATGCTATACCTAGTTAAAATAGCCTTCTATTTAACTTAACATCAACCCTTAACCCGCATTTTCGAGGTTGTACATAGTTCGAAAGCTCCTTATTTTACTTCAAACACTCTTAACAACTTCGCGACCAGTCTTCGAATTAAAAGTAAAACCACTAAGCCCTAACAACGGCGGTAAATAGAGATAGCACAAGTAGTACAGCACGCCTCGTTTGTTTGTGCAGCTCGACTGTTCGGCAGTAGGTACCCGTGTGTTTGCTTGCCGCCGACTGTTTGACGCGCGGCATGCGGGCGCGGGTTTTTGACTGCACACAACTTTAGCTACCGATCAGATGAGCCTCATCCGGTAATGGTGCAGGTATGTGGAAGAGTTGAATGGGTGAGTGTAAGTCTGACTGCCGTTAGTGTGGTGGAGTCAGAGCAGTATTAGCAGGTAGTCAAAGTTCGAGGCTGCAGGTAAACTAGGAATGAAGTCAAACTAACTAGGTATAGGTTTTCACAGAACATCCTACAGCAGCATTTGGTAACAAAACCCGTTGTTCTGAGAAAACCTAAAAATAAAAATCTTCCTTTTTTATCTTTGAACGTGAAAACTGTATAGGAATAAGGTTAAAAGTCTTATAATAAAAACATCTGGTGGTGCTTTTCCGGCGGTACGGTCGGGCGTTCTGTCAGATGTTGAAACAAATCTGCAGAACTAACAAATATAAGTAGCAAGCTAGTTCACTAATGAGCGTCGCGACTCGCGATGGACGCCGTAATCCTTTTCCGCGACTTTTCCGCTTTGTTTGACAACCAGCCGACATGTTGCTATGTAGCTCAATGTGGACACTATACCTATAGTTATGTTATGTAATGTTACTAATTGTTGTTAATGGTTTTGTCGGTGCGATCTCATCGTCAGCTTAACATAAATTCGTCAAGTGTGATCTACAAGTAAGGAAAAATGGTCCAAAAGGCAATAAGGTAAAGCAGACAATGACTGAACAAAGTTAACATCAGACTGGGTGCCTGAGGCGAAATTTCGATTTTGTGGATGGTCCAAATGAAGATGGCAAGACCGCCTCAAGAGTAGAGCACGGCATGCCTGTACCCACTAGTAGGATTTCCTTTTTAACCGACTTCAAAAAAGGAGGAGGTTGTCAATTCGTCGGAATCTTTTATTTTTTATGCCTATATGTTCCCGGAAGTGAAATCGATGCATCTGTATGCTCTGAGGTGTACGCAGATGCGTAAAGTACACCTACTTTAGTTAGGTATGTTAAGTTCCATTTTATTGGGGACAAGCCAATTAACATGACATGTATTGTTAATAATGTAAAATAAATGCATAGCAAATATTTTTGTAGAATCTTACAACTAAAAACGGATAAATAAAAAAAAAACTTTTTTGAAAAAAATAAAACCGTCTTCAACAACAAACAAACTTTTTTTTTCTTTCATGAAGTAAATGGGGACGAATATGGGTTTGTCTAGCAGTAGCCTAATACTAATAATACATACTTACATGTTCCCGTAGCAATCTGTTACATCCAGATATTTTCCTTTATCCGTAGCATTAATCAAATAATCAGCAGATGTACGTTAATCGCTTGTACAGTAATTTATTACGGAGTACTTGTGTAGGTCGGTAGGTAGGTACACGTCTGGCTAGATTTAGATGCTGTCAAGACGAGAGCTTTGATCTGCGCTTAAGAGACGCGGCAGCCAGAGGCAGAAGGACCACTAGCAAAGGATGTGAGTGGACAAGAATTGGTGTGGGATACAACAACTAAAAAATCGACTCCTCCTATTGTTGAAGTTGGTTAAAATGTAGCCTATGTTACGCGGGCCATAATAAATTGAGCCCCTATTCATCAAAATCGGATGAATAGTTTAGGCACTACGGAGGAACATACGTGAATACAAACATACATACACTGCTAAAATAATAACCCTTCCTTTTGGCTTCGCCGTAGTCGGTTAAAAAGTCTAACAAAATAATATTGCGTGTGAAATACATTCTTAATACAATTCAAAGATACATTTTGCAAAGCAAAAAAAACGTCAAAAAACCATGCAGTTTGTTAAATAATTTGTCAAACATGTGATATTGTTATGGTCTAGAGAACTTTACGGTCTACAAAGCAGAATAACAAGCTAAATATTTTGAATGTCTATGAAAGAGATATATTGTTAAAATGTGTGTAATTTGCTATTGAAGATCGAGGGTTTTTCTTTAAACTGGACAAATTAAATTATTATATTTTATTGAAACGCACAAAGACTTTGAAGATCAAAAAGTTTGTATTATTGAGAAAACAAGCCACATTACAAATGGATGGCAAGCTCAAGAGTCCTATAAAGGGTGTAAAAAGACCCTTAACGAAGCCGAAAAGTACTTATTCTCCCCGTCATTTCGATCATTTTTTTGTTCTACATCATACCTGGGAACCTTCTAGTTACGGAGATGTTTGGGGTCAAAGTTCCAACTTTTTCACAAGTTTTTTTAAAAATACAAGGTTTTAATGTTGTAACTTTACTTTAAACACCTCCGCGACCCCCGTACTATTCAATCCATCCATCAGCACAATGTTTTGAGTTTTACCGTAAAACGTGATTTTTCACCCCAAAAAAAAAGTCGTTTCCCAGCAATATTTTTTGCGTAAACTAACTTAGTTTGATGTACAAAATGCTTGGTTGACGGCTTCGTGAAGGGTCTGTTTACACCCTGTATGTATAAATTTTTCCAACCTCCTTTTTTCGGGCAGGGATATCGCCCAAGGAGATTACTCACGTAAAATTACTTCTACGCGTTTTTTTAAATTTTTCCACATTTTCCAAGGAGTGGATTCTCTGCCCCACATTATGGGGTGGAGGCTTGAAGGAGGCGCCGACTCGAGACGTCGCAAAGGCTCACTAAGGAAAATATTAAGCTGAGTGGACCACCGCGCACCGCGGCGCTCGAGAGCGGTAAGCAGCCACAGTGTGCACAACTCTTTATATGCATGTTTAAAGGAATTTAGAACGAGATTATGCATTTCTTTTATTTTTTTAAGTTATGCACTTGCCGATGACCCAATTGAAGGCGATTATGCGGAAAATTGTAAACAATCGCTTCACCGTTTCTTATTTGAACCGAGGATCGAATTTTGTAGGTACTATTGGAGAAGCAAATGTGCCGCGGGCTGCGACTGACTGATGATGGTGGTGAAGATTAATTAATTAAAAAAGTGTTAATAGGCGGAGACGTTATCATAGACAATGTATGATTATTGACGGAGTTGTGTTTGTGAATTAATTCATTTTACCGTCTCTTGAAGTCTGGACTGAGAGTTTATTATGCCTTACAAAGTCAGCAAATAGCGAGGTAATATAAAGTGAAGCGACTGAATGAGCAGTTTAAACAATTTCATTTCAGATATTGCTCTCTCTCGTACATTGTACCCTTGATTCCATAGAGCTGACGTTACAACTGTGGGAACAAAAAGCTGCTTCTCTCAATATTTCCTCTTACAAGTGAAGCATACGATTTGCGGTCGCAGAACAAACACAATCTCCTTAACGTGAGACGATTGGAACTTTTGTGGGGAAAGCATTACGAAAAACACAAGTAGATACGTCTTGTATTCTTATACCAGGTGGAAGGGACACCGAAGCCAAAACGGTTACCCCGTACTCAGTAAATCATTCTGAACGTAGACATTTTTCATCGGATTCGGATCAGCTGTTTCCTACAAAAGTGCAATACCTACCTACACGGTCAAAATGTGTGGAACAGAAAAATTTCTATGTGGGGGGGGGGGTTTAGAATGATGTACTGAGTACACGCCTGTATACTTATTTGGGGCACGAACACGAAGGATGCTGAATTTTAAGTGATACTTTGCAAATGAATACCAACGTGTTCACCCTTCGTGTCTCGTTTAATTTTGTGTAAGAAAACATTTGTACTACGTGGGTGTGCGACGGTTCCTAACGTAAGAAGTCTACATTTCTCTTCGCATGTAATCTGTGATATCTGGTTCCTAAGACGTCTCGTGTGTACATAAATAATAAGACAACAAAGAGATAAGGCCGTGTGCGCCGTGTACGACTGTACGTCTGTGGGACTCCGCGTTACGTTTGCTAGACTCCGCCTACAAACACGATAAAGTGCTGAAAGGAACAAAAAGTCCGCACACCGCCGTCTCCTAAGTTTATGGGAAACCTTTTGCGCTGAACTAGATAAGATATTATACGTGTGACTTAGCTTTTTGTTTAACATTCCGGAATGAAATTAGATAAGAAAACCGAAAGAAACAGAAAGAGGAATGAAAAACTGAATTAAAGCCCAAAAATAAGCTGTAAGAGAACATTTATAATTAAAATCAACATAATTACATATGTTATTTATGTATGATTGTAAGTTTCGTTATAAATGTGCGCATTTTCCCTAATCGAACAAGCTTATGGTAAAAAATATTTTCATTTATTTATTTATTTTAATTTTCGTATTCTACTCAGCAAACCCATTTAATTGATACCCAAATCATGGGGTGCATAAAACATTAATAGTCCGCCATTTTGGAAAGCTTGTAAATTAAATAAACTAGCATTTTTCTACAATAGCTAAAATGGGAAAAGTATCGGTGCTTAGCTACAAATTGTCTCTTCTGCTGCACAAAGACAAACGAATACACTAAATAAATCTTATAGAACAGTAATAATTTAATATTTAAGTTGAATGTGTTATTGTTTGCTGTCAAAAGCCTTGCTTTATGTGCTCGCCGGAGCCAGGACGCCATTCATTTCAATATGGCGACTTTAAATCGATAAAATGCAACAACAGTTTGTTTCCGATGTTAAGCATGCTTGCTTATTAAGATTGCCTGTCTGTGTGTCCGTCTGCCGTGATTCCGATTGACTCGTTTCGCTATTGGCTTAGTGTAGTGGCGCAGCGCCTTCCGCTTGCCTCCCGCCTCAGTTCAATCTTTTAAATTAAATCGCGTTTTCTCAACTTAGCGTTTTTTTCTTGAGGTTTTACTCAGTTTAAGATTATTACAGTATTTGCCGATCTGTCGAGCCGCGACTATCTAGTTCGAGTTAAGCTTCGTAGTAATGTGATTAGGAAACTGTACTTTAAGAATACTTAAAGTAAAATAAACTTTTGCAAGTGAACTCACTCATAGAAATTAATTGACAAGAATATTTTACATCCCAGAAACTGCTGCTATGTACCTACTACTACTACTCTCTAATAGTATTTTGGATATAAAACTACGACGTTACAATAATGTGTAATACGTCACCGTAAAATTGTAGATACCGTTAGATTATAATCTATCTCGCGAGATTGTAAACTATCGAAAGATTGTGAACCGTAGCATACTGCTTACAATTTAACGCATTACTTTTCGGTAGATTATGATCTATCGAAGTGAAACCAAAAAAAGATGAAGTGATTTAATGGTGGCGCCGACAATATGTCAATAAATGAAGATACTGGTATTACTAGTTCATAGGTATAGTTTTTAACTATCAAATAAATCCATATTAAAAATCGATATTAAAAATATTTTTTCGAACAAACTCATCATCTGTCTAGCCTTTTCCCAACTATGTTGGGGTCTGCTTCCAGTCTAACCAGAAGCAGCTGATTTTTCAAACAAACTAAATAGCATAAAACTGTTGACGAAATAGAACATCATTTATGAATATTGTTTCACTAACTTTAGTTATAATTTGCACTAATTCGCCGCTAACCTGTCTTTGCTAGCCTATTAATCTAAATCATGTAGAAAATGTTGAAAATGAGAAATAATGTTCTGTATGACTAAACTACTGGATATTTTCGATTGAAATTTTCTATGGAGTCTAAGTACGTCATGCATGAGGTAGACGCAGTTTGTTTTATTGTCGTATTGTCGGCGCTATCCTGTATAATGTTACGTCATAGTTATATGATTTTATATAAAAAAAACAATAACAAGTAATATTGTATAAACAGTCACTTGTCAAGCCTTTTATATTTTGTATTCGTCACTCACTATCCCATCCAAACATTGCAAGAGTCTTCAGGAACGTTGATAAACATTATAATTACGATCAAATCCGTGAGTTTGCAGTCTCCTGTGAGTAGTGCTCTTAGTATGTCGGTGGCTCTCGACGCACGGGATGAGGCCGGAGGCTGCAGCGACGAGTTTATACTACCTGCAAACTATACACCTAATTATCATATGCACTGCAATATGGTAAGTTTGGTACAGAAGGCTAATAATTCTATCAACGCTTAAAATATTAATGAAATGTGTGCGATAACTACATTCTCCTAACTCAGACAATCCCGACGGATAGCGCTGGCACAACGCGAAGCCACGCCACAATATACGCGACTGTCGCTACTGACAGTAGCTGGCTGGTGGAGCAAGGCTGACGTGTTTCTGGCAGTCATAGGTCAAAAGTAGGAAAAGCGCATTAGGAAACACTTGTTTTATCTGTCTGGTAACATTCATACAATACAAATTGTACAAGAAAAGTTGGCTTTCTTACGTTTTTTTTATAATTCATCCTTTGTTATGTCTGTGCTGTGACATCACCAAATGCATCAGTTTCGAGCGTAGCACTATGAAATATCTACGAATACGAAACGGATAGTGCTTGACGTTTGCTCGTAAAATGCGCCGCGTCGTGTTACCTATGCGTTACTAGTGCGTCACGTTTACTGCGCTACATGTGTGTATGTTGCGTTATTACGGTGTACCGGTATATCGGTACTCACGGGTGAATGAGTTTGTTTATTGTGATATTTACGTGTTTATGCTCATGTGTGAGCGAGTTATGTGACGTCACATGTGGTCGTTTGATGTATTTATGAGAAAAGGTATAACAGTCTGTACATATAGTTACACGGCTGGTGGGGAATCGAAACTGACCTAGTATTGAAATCTTGCAGCTACAAACAAGCCTAAGCAAATAAACGAACATTGTGAACGTTTGTCAGTAAAGGTTCCGTCAAACCAGTACCGGTATGGAGGTGCCATACAAATACTTACTGAAGTACCTTTCAGTGTCCAGTGTCCGCAGCCGGTCCGCTATTTATCCGCACCAATTGGGCTGATCCTTAAATTAGGATATGGACAGGACAATGATCATTTTATAGGTCACACCAAAAATCCCACAAGAAATCCTGCCTGTGTAGTTTAGTATTGGTAAGTACTAGGTTGTTTCACTGACACGCCCTGGTGCCTGCCTCACCTGTAATCTGCGATATCTACATTATGTGGTTGTTTGTGACCTACTATCAATTATGTACGACCGACCTCAGCGTCGCTGTGACGTCATTATCATAATGCACCCATCACATCACCTGCATAGCGATGGATCAACTGTCGTGGGGGGCGGTTGGTAACGCATATTGATTTGGGCTATACTTATTTATTTAATTCAAAATATTAGCAAAGGTCAGACGCCAAAAGAATGAATTGAATCAAATGTCACGTCATGACTCAATACCGTATATATTCGCCTTCTTCTGAAAATATATTTTGCCTTCAAACAAGTTTGCTTGTTCATAAAACAAACAAAACAAAATACATTTGAACAACACATTAATAACCCAATGTATTAACGTACGCATACACGTTTCACCTCTAACTCCGGAGTTTAGCGGTGAACAGCCAAATAAATAAATTATTGAATAGGCGAAACTTTGCCCGCGGCGCGGGGTGTGGGTCACGCATACAATATTCATGGCGTCGACTTCATTATCCAATTACGCTTGTTACGGCGTCGCAGCGCGGGCCGGCGTGGAGAGCCGGCGATGTATACGATACGTGTGACAATTGTCGCCACCCCCGGGCCCCGACTTCATACATCGCGCCTTCGAACAGAAACATGATGTACTACAGACTGGATGTGGCAAGCAAAGAGGAATCCAGAAGAACAAATTTTTAAAGTTGTACAGACTCAGACAAAATCGTAAATGTTGACAAAAGATCCGGACTATTATGCAATGGTTTAGTTGTTAAGGCCTAGACTATAAATAAATAGCCTACCTGACAATTTGGTATAAATAGATAATTTGACTGGTATCGTAGCATATTTAGTAGATACTAAAATTTTATGCACGTAGCAGTTTAAGGAACGGCTCGAAAATTAAAAACGGTTCAATGCCTTTTAAAAAGATTAGCCCGTCGAGACGTACATTATCGGGTCCGACCACCTCAGGAGTTTAAGTATGGGTGACTCGTACAGGCTCGTTATACTGCTCAACAAGCCAACTCCAAAAGTGGAACTTCTGAGTATCTCTAAACAGTTGGTATAGTTAGTGTTTTCTCTAATTATTTTCGATCTTATTAGGTTTTCGCTGACGACGGCAGAATAATAAATACGAACTAAAACATGTTGACAGTTGGTGTATCATTGTGTCGTAGTTAATTTGATTTCCATCAAACGAACCATAATTAATTGTTTCGTAATACAAATAAATAATAAAAACGACACTGTCAACAATAGTTTCTCTATTTCAAAATGTCCTAGAATCTGAAAACAAAAAAAGGAAACACAAAATTAAGGAGGTGCTACAAGACATGTTCCACTAACGAATCTTGGCAGAGGAACACTGGCTCGTGTCGTCCTGACTAAATAAAATGAGCGCGCCATTGCCGCCAGATCTTGTTACATGGTGAGTATTTGGTAAGTTGACAAGCTATGAAGCTATGCGCTAGCGGTACATTGAGGGTACAAGATAACTTGTATGCTGTTGACCGTTTATGCCACAAATGAAATCCTTGCATCCTGCAGATTTATTTTTCTTTTTTCTTTATTATTATCGTAAACGTCTTACCTTCCGAAGCATTCGAGGCAAATAAGAAGAATTGACTAGTATTTATATTCAAGAAACACAAACAAAAGCCTTTTTAAACGAAACACCTTTTAACCTAAAAACTTGCGAATTGGAACACTATTCACAAACAAAATGGATTAGGCACTAAATAAGTTAGCACTAAGTTAGCCTGAAAAACACAGCCCAGCCTAACGAACGATTAAAAGTAGTCCTAATTCCCAATGTTCCAGAAAACACAATTAGGAGAAACTTTAGTAATTCTAGTGAGTTAAGGCTTATCATGCCAAGTCGAGTCGACTACAGGCGCATTTGTTTTGTGCTCAGCTTTCGAATCATTCGAGTTTTACATCGCGTCATTGGACCCATTCATTACAGCCCTGATTAATGTCATTATCATACATGCTTCAAATGGGTAAAACTACATGACAGCGAAGGCTCTTTAACTGCTGCAGGGGTTTTGTCGACGGAAGAATTGACAAAATGACAGATCAACATCTGTAATTTTTCTACGGTGGTCATGCTACGCGCGCTGGCTGTGTCATGTTGTCTAAGAATGTAAACTATTCATCATCATCATTTCAGCAGAAAGACGTCTACTGCTGGACATAGGCCTCCCCCAGGTGTCGCCACATTGACCTTCCCCGTGTGTCTCGCATCCAGCGGATCCCCGCAACCTTCACCAGGTCATCGGCCCACCTAGTGGGAGGCCTTCCAACGCAACATCTTCCGGTATGTAAACTATTACTTATAACAATGACCTGACTTCAGCTCCATAATGCACGCGCCTGAGTTTGCTTGAACTGTTGACAATTTGCTAGATTAATTCCTAATATATTCGTCTCGGTTTTTGGACTAAACAGGCACATTAGCGATGCTGTGTGTGCCGTGACGTCACGCTGACGTGGAGGTAATCCCGCCCATTCATAATTCATTGCGGGCCTTAAACCTGTGCCAAAACCGCTCGTCGTTTATGAGCGGCGATGAACATTTTATGAATGTGTTGGCTCGCCACATAACTAAGTAGTTGTGAATTGTGTCGAGTTATTTATGTGCCGACTCCGGCGTGTTTTTTGTTTCCATTTCTGCTCAAGTTGTTGAGAAATTGTGTTCTGCTTTATGAAGTATAAATGAATGACAAAGAGAATACATTTTCTTATGGAAATATCAAGTTTTTGCAGCTCGGAGCTCGGAGGGTCCCGTGGAGCGCTGTTCTCCTTTAATTCTTATGTGTATTCTGAGTAGCTCGACTAGTACAAAGGGAATGGGATTCAGTTCCTTTTTGTAATGTTGACCTATTTAATGAAGTAATGGGACGTCCATTGCTTTACACCGGGTTGCTGGTCGTTCGGAAACACATTTTACAACCTTCAAATAGTGAGTTAAGTGTTTTTGCACGTTTACAAAACTTAATTTTAATTTGGTTATTGTGGATATTTTACAGTTTTCCATAGGTAAATTAGGTATTTCTTAATAATGATACAAAATGTCGCGTACCCAAATCACTGCTTTTTTCACAAGGTTTACTCAGTCCAGATAAGGAGAGGATAGCGGCTCGCAGCTAATTGGACGTTTCAAAGGTTTTTTGATCATCAAACTAAATTATTTAGGTAAACAGCCGAGTTTATGCCGCGTTATTTTTCCTCGCGTTTAGTTGTCGCAGTCGCAAATTGAAAATAAACATATCCGCGTCTACGCTTTGACGGATTAAATAAATTTGGTGTATAGAGCTGACGCGGCACGCCAGTGTACCGCGGAGATACACAACCTGCTGAGTTTATCTGAGGAGACTGCTTACCTAGCCTCTGTGGCTTTGGAAGCGATTATAGTGGATGCCAATGCAATGTGCTGAAATAGTATCTTGCGAATCCCATTACCATGCGAGTAATTGATCAAACCTTCTTCAATGTTGACACTTATTTAGGACTAAGATCCTTTTATTAATTTGCTCTGTTCCATTTGTGATTCAATATATCTTTGAGTCATCTGTTTAGCCTTTCCTTGGCCATAAAAAGAACAGTTTGCAGTACTTTCCAGTCTAATCGGAATTAACCGGTGCAGTGGAAATCCAGTATTTTACATGGAGCGCCTACCTGTCCTCCATAAGTCAGTCACTGGGTACCACGATACCCCTTGGGAACTCTGCTTGTCTTGCTTGCGGTGTATTGAGTACCCGTAACTACTGTCAAAGATCCTCAAAAAATACTAGTAAATACCAACTGTTTACCGTGCAAGCCGAGGCATGGAAGAGCCTCGGGAATTCTTGGATACGATTCATGAATGACAGATGTTGACTAGGTACTTACTACCTAGTGTGACTAGACGTGAATAGAACACTTGTTTATAACAATAAAGGATTTGAGTTTGAGTTTAACAGACTTAATCGTTGCTTTTCGAGCAACGCTTTTTCATCGTGTGGTTACTTAAGCAATTTGTTGGGCTCTAAGTCGCAAAGAGCAATACCATCTAGTGCTTTTACGCGACTTAGCGCAACATAAACTTGGGCTTTAGATTTTTTTTTTTGCCTAAATCTATCACTGCTTTGTTTAGGGTGGAGCCCTGGAGTTTATGCACAGTAACCGCCGAACTAATCGAATTGCAAAAAACTTATTAGTTGGATTATGTATATCCAACTTAGGGAACAGTGCAAGTTTAATTAAAATCAGTGCAGTAATTTTTGAGATAGAGATTTTAAGTGTGTTGATACACACTTAAATAGTAACTAGGAATACGTGTCGCGATGGTTTAACAGCGTAATTCTAAAAGGTATCATTATGCATGCAATTAAACGTAAGTAAAGAGTAGGTAACCTTTTATCTTGGTTTCGTGTTGTTGGGTAAAAAATATTGATAATTGAACTTCAGGAGGTTGATATTATTATAAAAACTTTTTTGCAAAAAAAAAAACCGACTTCCAAAAAAAAACATGAAAAAGTAGAAAATAACTTTACTTTTGGAAGTCGGTGGCAAAAAAGTACCCGACAACACGAAACCAAGATAAAAGGTTACTCAAATTGCTTTAAACCAGTACGGACATATTGCGGATGTGTTTCCGGACACCGGTCACTGACATAGAGACTTTATTGAAATATCTGTCAGTGTCCGGTGTCCGTCGCAGTCCGGAATGTATTATTGCACCATTTTGACTGATCCTTAACACGCTGAACAATATCATTCACATATAATTTAACATCACGCCTGTAATCCCCGAAGAGTTAGGCAGAGGTGTACTTGTGGTACACCCACATTTCACCAGTTATGTTTTTGAAGTCCCATATAATAGGGGGCGAGCCTATTGCCATCATCATCTGCCTAGCCTTTTCCCAACTATATTGGGGTCGGCTTCCAGTCTAACCGGATGCAGCTGAACATCAGTATTTTACATGGAGCAGCTGCTGCCTATCTGACCTCCACAACCCAGTTAGTACGAGGTAATACGATACTCCCTGGTAAGACTGGTTGTCAGACTTTTTGGGCCACTCACTACCTAACGACTGTCAAAGATCTACAATTGCCATCAATCGGGCACAAATCCAGACTCTATGGCTGCCACTAAGAATTTTCCTGGAAATACCCATACTCAGCAGTCACACTTGTGACCACTAGACCGGCGGCAGGCAATTTCATACGTTTTCGTTTAATCCGTCATGGCTGTTACAGGTTATGCAATGACGCCTTCCGAAGCGTGCACAGTTGCACACAAGAGCCTGCAACCGCTACATTCGATATTATTCCTTCATCTCGGATCGACGGAAATAAACGTTCAAAGTGGAGCCGAATGTCTCGACGCAACAAAATATAACGTTCAAATAAACTTGGGCATATTCACGGAGAACATGCAATAGCTATGCACAGAAGGTCGACTATGAAAGAACAGAATAATTTACTAATGAAGATCTAGTAACTTTTGACTGCAAGGCAACAATATACATAATAGGATAGAAAATCACTTAATTCAAGAACTCAATCGTAACGACAGGGTGACTGTTAGCAGCTGGATGAGAATTGCCGAGAATAGAGTTGAGCAAAGTGTGCGATTAGAGTGGCCAGCAGAGGACTTATGATGATGAACGAGTAACAATCTTTAGAGCTCACAGTAGCTGCCGGTTAGGTCTCAAGATAGTAGTACCAAAGTCGCTATAAGACTCGAGTGACTACAGTAACTTAAAAACAGCTCTCAAAAAAATCAACACCTAAGAACGGATGACGGAAGCAAATAATGGACGGAAGAAAATAACTGGTAAGTTAAGACTGGTAAAAGGTGTAGCTACGCACGGTTAAATCAAGACGAATCATGAATGTAGTTCTTCTGTGCACTTGTGTCAAGTACAGTAAGAACTGGTGGATATTGCGAAAACAGTTGTCGGCGAGTCATTATGTGTGAGTGTGTCGGAAGTCGGGCGGAGCCGAGCGGAGGCGCGCGGCGAGCATAACTCACGGGTTGGCAAAAACATCGCTTGGAAACTTGCCGGCCAGGGCTGTCCTATGAATAGTGCTGGAGTGGGCTCTAGGAGTTCTAGGGATTAGAGTCTGTCAAAATATAATGGTAAATAGTTATGATGAAAATAATATATTATCTGTTAGGCTGGTAACTGTACATCTTCCGAAAAGCGCTGGTCATTCTATGAGTCTATGCATGATGTAAGGCCCAATATTCCAGAAACTGGATGGTCAGTAAGTTGTTGGTAAACCACCGTATAGTGTTGAGACGTGATCCAAAAAGCCTACCTTGTTGACTATTACCAGTTTAAATGCCAATACAATTTCTTCTAACTTTTAATTTTTCTAAAAAATAAACCATACGTCTACATACACAAGCAAACTCACCCCCATTCGCATGCAGTCAACGTGTGAATATGAAACACGAAGCAAAAAACCAACAAATGAAAATCAGAGAGCAAGGTTGTCATCGCGTTAAATTTTTCCACACGTGGTGGAGTGGCAAGCGTTAGGAACAAAACGTCGGCGAGTTGGCGCGCGGCAGCCCTGTGGGTGAGCGCGTGTTTATCGAGACTCGGGACATTTCAATACATCGCATTAGACGAGCCGGGTGACGCTCGACGCCTTGTTTTTATGCTCTACTGCAAGCAGGAGTCGGTCTGTGTGCGAGCGGGGCAAGTGGTTCTCTGATTAATGTAGGTCATTGCACTGAACGTCAAATGCATTGAATCATTTTGTGTTCTGTCCTGTATTCGTAAAATAGAAAGAGGATTGTAGAACGATGGAAGAGAAATAAAATCGTTACAAACTTTTAATTATTGAAGAAACATGGAACAACGGAACGCTTTTACCGCTTGACACATGCGACATAGCCCACTGGAAATTAACATTAATATCACAAAGCATGATGTGGTTCTGCATTTTTGATATGTTGTATAGATCACTATTTGATCATTGTCAATTTTCGGGAAATAAATTACCATCTTTGAAGGGCCATAGCTTAGTCCCTATAAAGTTTATATAGCTGCGGCTTAAATTGTTGCAAATTTAGTCAGCATTATACAAATATTGAATATCATTGTTTAAAAATGCATAGTTTTTGAGTTTTAGAGCAAAAGGTGAAAAATGTCCCAAAATGCAACAACAAATAAATTAACAATAAATTATAACAGATTAATTGCCCAATAACAGTACCATTAATTGACATTATTTACAATATGATAAAGTGGAATATTGTTCGTCTTTTGATTTAATTGACATTATTTACTCGAACTTGACTTTTTAATGTATAAATTCAGACTTATTACTAAAGAAATGAATAGATCTGTACACTAATTTTATTGGTAGGACATAGAGCTCGACTAAATTGTACACATAAGACCTTTATTGTAATACCTATGTTCACAAATAAAGTTTGATTGATTGATTGATTGAAATTTGGCAGTTGATCGCGTGGTGCGCAGCGAGCACAAGTTGTTCGAAGTTGCCAATTTGGATTTATATCACCCTACCTGATTTATTCAACATATCAAAAATGCAGAACTACATCACGCTTTGCGATTATAATGTTAATTTCTTTTGTCTCAGTTCTTCAAAAATCCATTTTTAGCTTCTTTTCATTTTTTCAAGATTGTAAGTGAACTATTAGTCTCATAGACTTTGTTCTATGCTTACATGAAAGAAAATTAAATGTACTACGATTTTTATTGATGACGTTTGTACGAGTTGCGCGTGTGGCCCGAGTATACGCGGCTACGCGCATTTCTAAAAAAAGGCCGAAAGTATGCTAATTTGAAATTGCATAATAAAGCATGCCACGAGTTGCGACGGTACTCAGGCGAAGGGAACAAGTGACCCACGTGCGTATCTCTTGACGCAAGCTTGAGATCGTGAACAGGGTGTACGTTACATAAAATACGTAGTGCTACTTGAGATGCATTAATGTATATAAACAACTGACACGAAGCTTCAGTCTTCAAATAATATCGTGTGCCACTGTTCGCGTTCAGTAAGACCTGGGGCGAGCAGCCGAGCAGCCACCGTGCATCGGCGCGGAACAGACAGCGGGCCAACTTGCACAATAAAACTGAGCCGCATCGAACCGCAAAACGTATTGCCACCACAAGTGCCAGCGCGACTGCCACGCACTGCCCTCTACTACGTTGTCACAACACTAGCCACTGCCATTGTGACACAGACCTCGTGCGTTTTGTAATGTAATATTTGAACAAGCGATTGAGTGAACTGACTTCTCATGCGTCTTCTTAGATTCATAGATAGTCGTCGATATCTTAAATGTTGAAAAGTACCTTGGATTGTAAAATGTGAGAATGGGCAGTCAAGGCTATGTGAGCTTAGGCGTGAAAAGGATAGGCTTTGGATCTTACAAAATTGAACTTTGTGATTGTGATCAAACATTCATAACACAACACAACTACAACACATTATTTGTTGGGGTATGATGCCTACAGTGAAAATGTTATGTACTTGATGTAGACTTGTAAGGTCTTGTTATGTTATGTAAATGAGTAGACCCCGATTCCCTAGATGGATTTATTGCTACTGAATTATAAGTAACGTGTCAATAATAATGTCGTCAATCGAATACCAGCACATAACTACCCACACAGCCCTCCATCACGAACTAGCTCACATCGCGCATCGCTGGCGACGCAGGCGGGTTAGCAGTTCTAAAGATAAATGCTCAGAGAAGTGCGCAACATAATGATTTCCTTTCAAATATTCGCTTACGGGCCGCACAATGGGTCCGATACGATTGAAGCTCATTTTTTAGGCGGCGCTTCGCGGAATTGAAAAATGACAATGAGCCGGCAACGCTGCAGCGGCTGCACGGTCAGATATCGAACGTTCACGCACCTGCTCGACAGCAGATTGAGTCTATGGCAGATGAACTATCTGTTATTAATAGTCAAAAAAAGACAGGTACATGTTGGTAAAAAAGTGAATATTACAAAATACTTGATTTGTTATATACCCACCTATTTAATAACAACATTAGTAATCAAATTAATTAAACGTGAAGAAATCTCTATCTTTTTCCACCGCGTTTTACCGCTTAGCGATAATATAAGCGAATACAGTATGGCGGGGGACAATAACTCACCGTCCCGGCGCCTCAATCTGCTAATAGGAGACTGCTATCAACTGCACCTACCCTCTACTACTGGAATATCTAATTTATTACCGAGGCTAAGTGTTCGTACACATAGTGCCCACTCTTTTTAGGTGAATTGAAAAGTTTTACGTAAATCGCTAAGATAAACGTGATGAAATTGCGACAGCGGACAAAACGGGTGTGTAACAAATGCGTTGTAATTTGATTTTACAGCAAACAATTTGGAAAAATATACAATTAAAAAATAACGTATCAGATACTTGTTAGGTAATTAAACATTGAAGTGGCTGTCTGATTGGTAAACAAATCACAGCACCTCATGGCCACGACACGAACATGAACACGCCGTGTTCCTTCGACGGAGGCGGCTGCCGTCAACATAATCTAGAACGTAGATGCAACCTAAAAACGAAGTGCTGCCACCAGCTGCCACCGCCTGCATCACTCCTGTCACCTCGGAACACCCACACATGCATGAACGAATCTCATCATCATCTTGCTGCCTTTATGCCATGTTACTTGGGGTCGGCGCAACACGTTTTTTTCTTCCATTCTCCTCTGTCAACCGTCACGCTATCATTTGCTCCTTTATCTTTCATATCATTCCTCACACAATCCATCCATCGTTCCTTTGGTCTTCCTCTCCCTCTCCATCCATCAACGTTTATATTCATCACTCTTTTAGTCACATGCGATTTGTCCCTCCTCATCATATGTCCATACCAAGACAGTCGATTCCCTTTCACCTTTTCTGTAACTGGCGCAACTTTTAAACTTCCTCTAATATACCTACTCGTTCCTTACCTTATCCATTCTTGTCACACCACAGGAATGGATAAGTGAATGAATCTATTGTTCAGAAATTATGACGAGACTTTTGTCACCACTAACGCCGTGGGTTACGCACGATCGAAAACTTCATGTACTGAAAAGCCTCAAAACAACGCAAGCCCAGTTCCCGATACGGAAGACACTGAGTTTGCCGATAAGTTTAGCAACATTCGCAATGCACCGTACGAAACTGTATTTCAAACGTAGTATACGAGACCCCACCAAACAAAATAAATTATCTGAGTTTTATTTTCAATTAATACCGGAAGTTTTCAATAATAATTAAAATGTGTTTGTGCGTTTCTTTGATAATTCAATTAATTGTATTTACAAAATTGTAGCAAAGAGTATACGCAAAACCAGAGATACGATAAAATGAAATTGATTTTGACTCATCTTTTCGAAATATTTTTGAAAACAGAGACTTTATGTTATTAAAATTTACCTATGTTATATTATAAACATAGATAAATGAGAGAACAAAAAGATTTGAACAAATATATTATAATATTTCAAATGGCAACATCTCACTCAACTCTACATCGACACACGCGCGTAGGAACAACACCGCACATTAAATTATCACACAATAAATTATGTTATCTGTGTGCACAGCAACCACAAGAAGAAAGTTTTTTCAATTAGGATCTTGATTATTTGCGTTTTACGTAAATTACGCAATGGATTCTCAATTGATCTAATCAAAAATAAGAAAGAACAAAGAACAAGCAACTAATGAATGTATACATTTCCAATGCATTTTCTGTTGGTACTGTATCTTGTTACTTTTTCATTGTTTTACCGACATAGGAATAATTATCATCCTATTACAGGAATTGCTAAAATACATATTGCGTTATAGGTTTACCATAAATTTCTAATATACAATAACAATCCGGTCTAACATACGACTTTTGAAAAAGGTTTCGTTTTATTTTCCACATCCGAGACCACGTCAAAAAATAATAGAAACAATTCCCATACGCCTGCAAGCTGTCAGGCAATCCCGTGATGCATCAATCCAGGCAGCCTGGGCTTCATTTCACGCGGCTCGCGCAGCTGTCCCGCGGGCAATGGACGCGGAACTATGCGAGAGAGTCGCTCGTCACACCGCGACACCTATTGATTTATAGTCTGTGGCGAAGTGGGCCCTCTCCGACATTTATATCAATTTGAGGACTCCGCGTTGAATGCCCCGAGGATTAAGTCAGGTAAAAACGAGCCGCAATTCGCGAAGAAGTAAAGAAGTTGATTCTGAATTTTAACATTTTTGTAATTAATGTTCCATATCTTCAGCTAATATTCTTGGTGGCTTTTTGTTACAAATTAGACAAAGAAAGATGTTGTTTTTAGTTAAACGAAACTTGTCATAACCTGGGGATGAAAGTTGTGTGTAAGAAATGGGCCTCGACCCCTGTCATCCGGGAGCGCCGACTGTCACCGTACTTATTACGCATGCATACGTAAGAGGGCCGCGGTTCCGCACACATTCGTCACGAACGCATTACATTTAGTTGTACAACGAATATGTTCAGTATAATTGCGACCGACCACAATGTTGTGTTGCACTCAACTGACAGCTGCACATCGTAAATTCATGCAGCGCTAAACATTCCGCGTAATGACTGACGCTGAATTAAATAACTACGAGTTACTACAGTGATGCCGTGTTGTTGGACTATAAATATACAACAACAGTGGGAATGCTGCAGGAAGTAATTATTAGATCTATCTACAATATCTCTTAAGAAGACCATAAAAAAAACAATACTATGCTCAGAACAAATCAATAAAAAATAACTTCGTCCGATTGCGGGTAAACAACCTCTCGACGATGAACTGAGCAAGCGGACAATTCACCATCCACTATTTCAATAAGCCTGACAAAAGTACGGGTCACACAAAATGACTTCCGAATTCTGGCTCCATAAAGAGACAGAAAATTGCGACATGTCGGGAGAAGGGGTGCTTGTCAAGAAATATGTCCTGCAGGCAAAGGAATTGATTCAATTCCCCGGTAATGGCGGCGGAGGTAGTTAGGAGCACTTCACGACTCGCCTCGGGTGGTAAGGAGTGAATTTGTGGTAGTGGACAGCAGTGGTGGCGCATTTGAATAACATTTTGTAAGTGAATGTTTTACACGATTGACGACGACCACGATTCGTGTTGTGGTAAGTGGTGAAGGTTCACTTCTCATGTCATAATACTTATTACAAACTTGATGTGAACAAAATAGCAAAAGTTTATGGGAAAATAAACCAAATCAACTTGTCAACTGCAATTTGTTAACAGTTATCACATCCCATCGACTCCATCAACAAAACGGCCAGATTAAGTTTAGAACATTATACGCACCACCGTGGACTGGGAGTGACCATTTAACATTAAATCTCGATCATGCTTAGTTCAGTGCCTCTCTTAACTGCGGCCACAATTTGCGGGTCAGCCGGCCCCACCACGCAGTACGTGTGACTAGTAATCACTGACTAACGACAGCGCTGTTAATAACTGAGCCCATACTCGTATGACCCGCACTAGCTCGATGCGTTCCGCTCCATTGCGCGCACATGGCGCGTCTCTTCTGCGCCCTTGTTGCGGCTACAATGTCCTCCACGCACTTGTGTAGACAGTGTGGTGCGAAGTTCACTTGCTTTTTGGCGTCGTTGTAAGGGTTATAGTGTGGCGATTTACTTCGGGTTGCAGTGAAGTTTAACAACAAGGGATTGCCGCTCACTAAAATGTAAAATTAATTCTGAGACTCCATGCGGCGGAGTTGACACGTCTTGGAACAGTACCTGATTCATTGTGCCCCCTGTTACTGTGGTAAGTTGTAATCTCAAGTAATTTGTTAGTTTTGCTAGAAACAGTGTATCGCAACCAGTGTGTTTTCATAACACGAATCCCATCGTTTGCCCACATGATGAACGAACCTAACGGAATAAATCCTGACACATCCGGCATAGAGTTTATTGTAATAAACTCCGTTTAAACGCTTTAAACATAAATATCACTGTAGGTAGCAATTCATCTAAATTACAATGACCGCGCATAATGCCGGCGTGACATAGTGACAGTAACCTGCGGTGTTCATTACTGCGGTGCAACCAGGATGGAACAAGACATAGGGACGATGCGTGTGACACGGTGACGTTTAGCGTGACATGTGACGTCACTCATATCATACGACCCAGTTTAACATATTACACTATTCAGACATGTACCTACAACTGACAACTTTCATGCAGAATTTTAACTTTGATTAGAAAATCAGTTTCCGAAGCGAGAGAAGACTAGCACCGGCAAGAATGAACAATGTCATTTATTTTGTGCTAGAAAATGAGTTGTCACCACATGATCGGTGTTGCTAGGTCGGGAGTTAGTAACATTGCGTCCGTGTAGTAAAACCAACAGTCAGCAATCTATCCATATTTACATAAGTTATGTAGTTTGAGATAAAAGAGGCAAGCAGTATTGTCTTATTCAGACCTATTTTCAGATTGTTGTAATTAACTTGAGACAAAGAGCATTAAAAAGTTATGAATGTAATGATGCCGTGGTCCTTCTGTATGTAATGTTTTGTGTTTACATGCGTATAACAGTTCCCGTGGCTCGCAGCTCCGCGTGGTATGACGTTTGTTCGCAAACATTCATTTGGCGGGATTACGCTCGCCCTAATGTTAAGATCTCTCATAAAGCGCCACAATCGGTGCGCGCTGATCAACATCTATATATTTATGTTAATTCAGTACCTTGCAGATTATTTACGGGGTTTTATTATTAATCGGACCCGCAATGGCCGCTTAAATGGTTCATTTATAGCACCTGAGTTCTTACATTTTGGGCAGATTTATTTCATTTCATTAATATTTGGGGAATATTTTGTAACATGTATACTTACTCATAACTGTAAAACTATAGATCTAAATTAGCTATGCTTCATTGCTGGGAAGTTTGGTCCTGATATTTAGCAACATATTATCAGTCCTCATTTCCTCAATGTCCCCACTGCTGGGACATAGAGGAGGTCCCTCTTCTCTGTGAGATCGAATGAGGTATTCTTCACCACGTGAGCTGTCTTCGATTTTTCCTATTCTACGACATGCCAGTTATATTTAGCAGAAAGAATAAAATCAAACCCCAATTCTGAACGTTCAAAAGATATGAACGCGTGAGGTGTCGGCCGTGTATTTGCGCACAAACACGACTCGAGATAAAGCGCGTTGTATGCGGCGCGCGTCCGCATCGCCGACGTGATAGACCGCCGCGCGCCCGCCGCCGCGCCGCCGTCGCTGAGTGACAACTTTGTACCGAGACGTGTGTCTCGCGCCCATACGACCCGACGGCGAAAAACTAAACAGATTATATGAAAAAATAATTTTTAGTTACTTCAGTGTTATATATTCGGTAGTCGCGACCATTGTTTTGGCTTTTGTAGTCAAAGCTACAGTGCAACTGAAAATATTTAAATAAGAAAATTACAATAAACTTCGTCATAAACCTTACCATTATGTATTATAAAGAACAAAGTATTTTAATTTGCATATAAAATCTTAGCAACGTCTTAAAAAGAATTTGCAAAGAAAGTTATCCACCTACGTACCAAGATACTTAACTAAGTTGTTCTACTTGAGCATTCTGTCCACGCTAGCGTCGCGGCGCTTTGGAGGGCGCGACAATCAGACGCGCGCGCCTTTTATTTCTTGTATTCATTACACGAGTCGAGCCAACCCGCGCCGAGTCCGCCCGAAACGCTCCGATTCCGTGCGTTCACATTTATTGCAAAACAACTGTTTCAGTTGACTACAGTCGCTTTGTCGTAATGTTCAATGAAGTTGTACCGAGAACAATGTTGATATCGGGAAAAACTTGTCGTTGCCACTCAGTCAGTACATAGTATTATTTTATTAAAGCAATTTCTATGACGAGAAATTAATTAAAGAATTCCTGGAAATAAGTAGAGAAATGCATTGTTAAAGGGGAAACAATTCTGCAATATAGAGAAAAATATTTCTTAAGTAGCACTCACGTTCGCTCGCACACATCTAACAATCCTCGTAAATAGTTTCCGCGAATAATAGTGCAGCTTCAGTACTTGTACATGTAAATAACGATTGTAGGAAGAGTACACATGGACTGTTTCTATACTATTTCAACTGTGTGCAGTTTTTCAAGCGTCGCCTAAAATTCAATTTCGTGCGTGAATCCCGAACTGATATTATAAAAACCGTGGTTTGGTCCAGCCCCGGTCGATGACGTGCGATCAACGCCGACTGCCGGCGGCTGAGTGTTTGTGCGCTACAGTGCGGCAGAGTGCGGACGATACATAATACAGAGGAAGTGGCTCTACAGTCTTCACACTACGGACTGACTGCCGGTGCCGGCCGGACCCATGCGATACGTAGCGATTTTACCAGATTGTAGATGTGAATTTTTAGACACGGATTTTTTGAGTAGTTCAATTTTAGAATGTGCCTAGGTTATAAAGGTGCAGAGTGTTCAGTTGCTGGTAATGATGAAATAACCGATTTAAAAAAAAAATAACACTAAAAAAGTGAAAAATAACTGCTTTCGGAATGCGGTGACTTTGTTGTTACATTGACTTTATTGCCACCGACATCCGAAAGCAAAGTTATTTTTCACTTTTTTATGTTCTTTTGGGAGTCGGTTATTCCCTTTTTTGCAAAAATGTTTTTTATTTTACCCATTTTAGCTGAGATATCCTACGCAAATTAGACGCAGAAGAAAAATACGTATTATAGAAGATAACTCATAAACTACCAAAGTAACGTTAATATTTATACGAGACCACCCGGGCAAACTTCCCCTACCAAATGAAAAATTGTCACGAAAATCGGACCAATAGTTACAGAGAAATCGGTGTACACAATATGTACATAAAAAAAGATTTTGGTGGAATACATAACCTTACCTATTTTAGAAGTCGGTTAAAAAAGAAAGATTTTCAAGTTCAAAGCAACCAAAGTTTTTCATTCCGCATTGACACTGGCACTCACTGCCAGTGCCAATTTGGCCTTGTTGCGGTACTAATCCATTTTATTATTTATTTTATTTTACTATTTATACACACAGTAGACAACACAGGAAAATAACATTATAATATATGAGTACATAGTGCATTAAACAAAATTGTCAACGGTCTGTCTCTGTATGTAGGTTCGTCAGTACAGTACTTCTCCCAGGATTCATGTTCGTACAAAGTGTGTGCTCCACACAGGCGCGGTTGCGGCAAGTGTACGTTATTAATGAGCTGCAAGTCGCGCGTTTTTATTACGAGTACGTCTTAATGCCTCCCCCTCCCTGCCCTCCACCCCTGCACGGCAGCTCCCCGCTCTCGCCTTGCCGCGAGATTTATCGTCCGCGAGTAGTGGCTGTATTTGTTTGCTCGGCCGCAGTACGACGCGGTATAACGAGGGTTAAGTGATTCAGATACCGCACTCATTCGCGCGGTCCGAGGATTTCTCTGTCGACTGTTTTACAACGTTCCTTTTTTAATGAAACTACTTTGTGTGCTGCAATCGAAGTACTTGATTGTTTTGTGTTGGTTCCTTATTCGCTTATAAAGTGTAGCGTACCAATTTTTGTTGTGCAATAAAGCACACTCTACCAATCTGAAACATAACATTCATCACGCCTGTAATTCCAGAAGGGTTAGGCAGAGGTGTAAGTTGTAACTGAAGCACAATTATATTTCTCCAACTTTGTCCCATGAAATGGGGGTTGAGCCTATTGCCATCCACTGCCACAAGTATCTATCTAACTAATTTAAGAATGTTTTGTATATTAACGAACTTGTATAAGACTATGTCTCATGTCTCATATGCGTACGGAGTGGCTATGCTTGAGACTATTGAGCTTGGTTTAATACCTAAGACCCTACTGACTATAAACCTAGCCATACAGTAAATCCAGGCACCCTAATTTTCCTAGCCGTATAATAATTACCTACCTAGCACCCTAGTTATCCTAGCCCTATAGTAAATACCTACCTAGCACCCTAGTTATCCTAACGCCCTACGCAGCTTACATTTGGTTTGGTGTTGGCTTGTATGGTATACCATACAAACCACACCAAACGTAAGCTACGTTGGTTTTACGTGAGTGAAGTCTGTTACAGCTGGAACTTGGGTAGGAATAAGGGTTTCTGTACGTCGTGCAATGTACACAGGAAATGGTTTTCTCACTGCCAATTCCACAGACTCATAGGACCGATGATGGCTAAAGGTGCCTTGGCCACCTTGGTGTAGGAGATGAATAACACTCGACTCCAGCTTGATCACAAATTTAGTATAATAATTAACTTAATTTTATTATAAATACAATTTTTGTGGTAAATACACATTGATACTGTTTACATGTGTGTTGTGTGTGTATCGAGCCGATGAAGTGAAGATCTCAGTAGGCCACTTCTTAACGCTGACGCTGTAATGCTGTTGTTGGCGCGTGTAACTATTGCATGTTCACGGTTGAACATTCTGGCGCCTCTCAATTAGTATAACTCAATAGTTTCGTGTTGATGTGGTAAACTATACCATCGTTAATATACTTTTTTTTTCAAGTAGAATATCAAAAGGAAGGAAATTAAAAGGAGATTACAAATATGTATGTATATATAGGTACATAATACAATTTTTAGTCGGGTTTTTTGATACTTTTAATTAAATGCTACTTCTATACCATGATGATCCCATAATTACATCGTTATGAAGCCACAAAACTCTGAACAAAAACAAGGACGATTACTGAACAGATGTCAATAAACTGGACGTATTTAGTTACAAACTCTTGATAAACTTTGAACGTGTTTAAGTGCGCCAGACTCTTGCATACTTTTTGTTTTGATCGTTTGTACCGTGTCCCACTGCTGCCGCCATGCCTCTTCTACTAGATATCTCCTTCAATCATAAATAAACCATCGATTTTCCTCTGAACACAAGTGGCAACACTTAAAACCCATCAGCTATAATTTCCCTCATCTAAAACGCGACATGGTAAATTATCCAATACGCGCCATAATATTTTCCTCCACGCTGATCGGAAAATGGAAAGAAAATGTTTAGCTCGTTCCGTCCCGCGTCCCGCGTCCCGCGTTCCGTATCCCGCGTTCAGATTCAATTAAAGGGATTGGGTTAACTTCCTCCCCCCTACTTGGGTGGGGCGGTGGGGTAACATGCAGTATGACAACAATTGTGATTGTGTACTGAACGAGCGTATGAGTGGCGCTGTTCATTTGTTTCTAATTGGCATTACGAGCAGCATTGATAGGGTTCTGTTTCAAGCGACCAATCACAAGCCGACTTACAACAACGATGAGTTATGAGTGTTGCGGATGGATGGTTTATTGAATACTCTTGTAGTTGAGGTCGCGAGTGAGACTGCTAAGTGCGGGGTGTGAGTTCAATCTCTTGATCGGGCACATTTATTTTAGAAGAGTTTCGATTAGTGCAAGAATATTGACAATAGGCTTGCCTCATAATCCATTAGGTACTGTATAATATAATTGATTAGCTTTAGGTAGGTACTGGCATAATTGCGTGTACTGTACAGCTGTCAGCAGCTGCAGGTAGTTAGGCACTTATAGCACAACGGTGTATCTGAAGCAAACGTTTGTGATCACATTTTACTTAACAGAAATAACTCCTAGAACTAGAATTACCATTATATAATGGTTTTCTCAATTAGGAAAATATATTTAATAATAACCCGTTATTACTACTGCTTCTCCTCTGTCCTCTTATTACTAGTTTTTCTATATTTTTAAACAATGAAGAGGAAGGGAGAGACGGCTCTGCCACAAACCCCGAAAACTCTGTTTGAAGTATTAACAATCTCTCAAAACGGCTGCTTTTAATAAGAACGTAAGCTTCTGAGTAATGTTTACAATCATTTGTAATATTTTTTATAAGAAAAGCAATAAGAAATCGTTTACGCTACAGGGCGGAGGTTGTTTGTGCAATAAATCGCGCAGCATTGCGTGCCGCCCGCCCAGTGCGGTGAGGCTTTACTTAATGTAGATGTTGTAATATTGGGCGGTTAAACGTAGGTACACATTTTCTAACTTTAACTTGGAACCGATTCACAATATACATACTAGATCCCGCTAGCCTGGAAAAAGACCCCAATCTAGTTGGGTAAGGGCTAGGCAAATGATGATCCTACATCTGTGTACTAATTGAATCTTTTGAAGCGTAAGTGTGCCGTAGCGCTTAAACATTTACGTACAAGTGAAATTAACTGGTAAAAGAAAACGACTTCTTGTGTGTGTCATCCAAAGTGAGTAAAACACCGCTTTAATTTCAATTACAATAGTTCCAACGCATCACAAGTTTTACTTCCCTAATACCCTGATATAGAAAAAGCTACGTCTAAGAGACGCCCTGTAGCTCGTAGCGACCCAAGACTGAGTTAATTTCAGTCGCCACTAATCGTGACGTAGCCGGTGCTACGCAATCTACGGCGCTACGAGGTTACGACGCTACGACGCCTCTCGTAGGCGTCGCTACGACGCTTACTTACTCAATAGGCCTTTTTGCTGATACTGAGACTAAATTGAGTTGGTCGATTGGAAAATTGGACACTTTTCTTTTTACGCAGGTGTGCTAGTGTAGGAGTAGTATGGAGTGTGCAATGATGAGCAAAAATAATACCGTTGTTATAGCGGTAGGGAAATAAAAATAAATGTGTGTTAAAATATTATATGGCAAATTCTGGTCCTGTGATAAAAAGTGAAAATTTGAGTACATTCCCGGTTTGAAGAAAAGTGAAATATAAAAGTATTGTTGAAATGAAACTGTGCGTTGATAAGATACGGAATAGAGAGCATTTAAACTGACTTGTATAACAAAACAGATTCATGGCTAAGTACATCAGCCTAGTTCTTGAAATAATATTTGTGGACAAGGCTGTGTTACGTAAGATCTCCATTCAATTCCACTTAAAAAAGCTTCCGAAACAACTTTTAAAAATAATTATCTAAATTGAGACTTTTCGGCAAAGTGAAGTTTTTGGCTCGCGCGTTACGTCACGCTCCCAATAACATTGTTATACTCCTCGAATAGCAATAAAGGAGTAAAGTAAACAGGCGCCGACGGGGAACCGGACAAGTGTGAGACAGACCCAGAACCAAGAGTTCCGTACCGCCAAAACTTTTGTAGTTGACCTTGCTTTTTGTTATTTTCTATTTTAAAGGCCATTGGAACATGTGATTACGGTAGGTCATCTCAAGTGACTACCCAGACGGTTAAAAAAATACAGAGACCGACAGACGACGAAGGCTTAGTATACGGTCTCTAGCAGTAACCTTTGGGTACGGAACCCTAAAAACACATCCGTGAGAGTGGGCCGCCGCGCGGACGACGCACATTTGCATATCAAAGCTTCGACGCGCGTTAACTTAATGTCCTCCGCGGAACATGGCAGAACATCGCCCAGAATCGCACGACTTCGTACCAAGACGTACGAGTATTGTTTCCTCAATGCCCTTGTTTCCTTTGGCGTGTCTTTTCAGAGACTAGTAACGGAAATGCGAATGAGAAACGCCAATAACTTATTTTAAATTTATATTTCAATTTATTTCCGAGCCTTTGGATCTTTATAATCACCAGTCAATGCCATTGGTGTAGAATATAACAGCATAATGAACCTGTAATGTTCCCACTGCCTGCTGCGATACAGGCCTCAGAGAGTGGGCTGTAATCCACCACGCGAGCCCAGGGCAAGTTCTTTCTTCGATTATAATATATATCTTTAAATATTCCATTCTGCTCTACGTGTATGAAGGTACATAATATGGTAACATAGGATACTGTAACAAGGCTATCCAGTACCCACGCCGCCTCCTCGAGCGCTGGCCACTTGCGACGTAACGGGTCTTTGTGCGGGTGCAGGCGTTCCCGCCGTCCTGCCTGCTGCACGCCCGCTCCAGCATACGGGACGTACACAAGAAAAATGTAATTTATTGCGACGTGTTACATGTTTCTTATCATCACACGTCCCAGAAACGTTCACAGAAACCGTGTCACACGTCACACGCCACGCGTACGTACAAGTGCTCCTACTTTTATTTACACGAATGGCGAGATGAGAACCTTTTTGTGTGAAGCTCATAATATCGTGTCGCGTACGAGTGTAGTGACAGTGGGCGACAGTTGGTTGCTGTCGCGACAAGCGGCATTGTGAAGCGGCGACCTGTGAACTGTACCGTGACGTCATCACGCTCGCACGCACTCACTTGATGTGTGTCAGCTGAAGAATGCAATCTCGAGCGAGCCAAGGACATCTGAAGGTTATATGAGAAAGTGTTTCCTCGAAGCTGCGGACGAAGTGCGATCAACCGAAATAACGGATGAAATTATCTTATTAAGGGAGGTTTCAGCTTGGATGATCTTCCTCTGCTTGCGGTCACGTAATTGGTTTAGTTTGTACTAAGATTTGTTATAGATTTAATAGCCTCCATGGAGGCTCAAACCGCAAGTAACTATTTTGCTGTTTCCGTTATGTTTACAAGTTGGGAAAACAGAACGTCGTGTATATAACAGAAGTTTACCCGCTAGCTGAAGTATTTCGTTATTTTAAAGCTAAAATTATTTTACAGTGTTTACTATCGACTAGTTGTAGAAGTATGCACCACAATAGGTACGCTGCCTACTGCATATACTAGGTACACATGTTCCGGTAGTTAACACACAATGGAACATAGTCCGCTTGAGTCGCGCGGTGCGATGTGGCCTGTTTCCGGCGCGCGGGCCCGTTGTGCGGCCCACTAATGAACCTCTCCGGGCCGCACGCGGTTGTTAAAAATTTTCGGTTACCGAGCATCGGACGTGATACAAGAACGAGCAAAAGGTGCACGTTCAAAGTCCGATAAAAAGAGATTTTACTGAAGTCACGGTCTTAGGATAGGGCAGAAGGAATCAATAACGTTTAGTTGACCAAAATAAAATATTTCGCCGACGGAAAGTAAACACAATTGCAGGATGCCAAAAAAACAAACCAAATTGCAATCAATTCGCGATATAAAGTGGTCCTACTGCACACGAGACAGAGCGTCGTGTCGCCGCACTCAACGATTTAGCAACACACCGAACTTTTTTAATGAACTCTTTTGGCAAACTTTGATATGAATACCGCAATACCGCAATACGGCAATACCGGGATGTCGGTAGGATTGAGACCTGGATTTTCATAATCCTTGCAAATTCATCAAGTAGCGCGCCCTTGTGCGTGGGATTTATTCACGATCGGCAGTTTCAATTTGTATGATCCGCTACAGGCTACAAGAGAAGCAAAAACTTAGTTTGTTATAAGTTCAGCGTGTGTTCAGTGTTCGTCTCATATTCAATACAATCTGTACGTACAAGTCAAAATGGAAACTTTATCTTGAATTCTCTGAAGTTTTTGTATTTCTTACCCTTGTCAAACGTATTCTAGGAATCTCCATTCTTGTTCAGCAGACAAATAATTTGGAACACAACTATACATAATATACTTGACCTACCTATCATTCATGACGACAGTCACAGCCGAAAGAGATCACTGACTTGTAATCATGAAGTTTACATTGTAAACTATGCATATTAGCTGGTTACAAGGTATTAATATCGTTTGAAATGAGCCGGCCGCCGCGCGTCACATCTAACCAAGCTAGATGACGTGGTATGAGCCGCGCTTGTACTGAGCTGTAGTCACCATAGCAAGAGACAAACTCACTATTAGCTCGTTTTTTCTTACAAACATCTGTTGCGACGTAAAGTCACTGCCACGCAGTACCTCTTTCGTTAGAGGGCAAGTTATGCAGGGCACTAACTGTACTACATAAACCTGCCGCATCTTTCAAAAATTACCTAGTCTACACTCCTGGGCACTTTACTTACAAGGACAGCAATTCCCAGAGCATGTACTGCCGTCCGCCACCGTTTTACAAGCGTTTACCTTCGCAACTAATATCACTCCTGGCGGCTCTCACGTCGCTTTTCATTTGTGCGGCAGGCTCGCGGGTCACCTGTGATCAGACGTGAGACGTCTGCACTAGCAGGTAGCAGCGCAACTGTGAACCTGACAATCACATCTTCATCTTTAATATCAAAGTATGAATTTTTGAACAATAACTTAAATTTATTCAAACGAAGAATATATAAATAAAGAATAAATAAATAGATAATTCGAACCACCTACAGCCTTTTCTATATAAAATCCCACGCTACAATTTAATTTATACGTGGGTTGTGTTTAAAGTTGTCAAGTTACTAGAGACTTAAAATATATCCGCCTTAAAGTCTCGGTTGAGCCTGTTTGTCCTGGAGTAACGCGATTTGACGACGCTTTATTTGATTACGAGCTCGTCAAAGAAACGGAGCCGCGCCGCGTCGCTGGGTTTGACGCTAATGTCGACCTCTGCTGATGTTTGCGTTGTGTAATGTACGAGTGTTGGTGTTATGTCCACAGCTTATAAGTAGGTCATTAGTTACTTTGTTCAATAGTTAAGTTACCTAGTCTAAGTGCCAATGTGAAGTTCATTGCAGGATCAATCCAAGGAGCTATAAAGTAGCTATTAACGATTTCCATGTCTCAAACGAGCAGATATGCTCGACAAACTCAGTACAAAGACTAAGAGCGCGCTTACAAATTAATAATGTATTGCGTACCATACTTGAAACTGGAGTGGATGGTCAACTCAGTATGCAAGCAATTGTTTTCTGTTCGTAACATAATGCAACATGCTCCTCCGATGTTGACTCGGCGCTGAGACAACATGCACCTGTACACAAAGCGAGACGACGTCATCCGCATTCCGAAACAATTACACGAACAAACAGATCTGGTCGGAGACGCCCGGCTGCCGGCGCCCGGCCAGGCCGAGGCCGACACAAACGTCTTGTCCATTCAGTAGGACGAGCAAGCAGTGCCGGCGCAATGAAGCAGCCACGACTAAACGATGCGCTCGCTTATCCCCAGGGTTTGCTCACACAATCCGTCTCCTGTAGTTAGCACAATTACAAGAGCGCTTGCCGCCTGCCGGCCGTCCGGCACTGTGCGGAGGGGAGGGGGGCACGATCCTCACGACACACAGAGAATTATTTAGCAGTGTCTCACGAGTGTCTTACGGGCCGGAGTCGGCGCCGGATTCCGTGTGTATTGAAACCGAATTGAATCAGGAATAATATTCATGTGATCCGTATCTGTAGGTACTACAATCAGGTCTAAGATCGTACGCGCTACTATCTGATCATAATTATAGAAGGATTTAATTAATAGAGTTCAAGCTCTCAATGAAATCCAGAATTAAACTACTTCAGTTCCGGCCGTCATTGCAATCATTTTTTTGTTCTGTACTATACCTTAGAACCTTCTAGTTATGGTGATATTGGAGGTCAAAGTTCCAATTTTTTCACAAGTTTTTTTTTTTTTAAAACCCCTTTTTAAGGTTTTAACTTTACTTTAATTAACTCCATGACCCGTTTACTATACAAAACATCTATCAGCACTAAGTTTTGAGTGCGTAACATTGAGTTTTACCGTAAAACGTGATTTTTCACCCCAAAAAATAAAGTCGTTTCCCAAAAACAATTTTTGCGTAGAGTTACTTAGTTTGATGTACAGAATGCTTGGTTGACGGCTTCGTGAAGGGTCCGTTTACATCCTGTATTTAACTTGGGTCTAAAAGTCCCAGGAAACATATTTTTTTAAACTCGTAGTAGTAAGCATTCCCTGTACCCGTATGCCCATCCACAGTGACCACAGGCACATGAACATCCGTACTAGAAGCCCGGATATAGCTAATGATGAGTCAACCGAATTCGTCAATCGAAGTAAAGCGCTGTGACATCAGAGTAAGCTCCACGTCGAAATACACAAGAGTTCACAAGACTGTGGAAATAAAGACGGCAGGTGACACGCCGCGGGCGATGCGACCACTGAGAACATAGCTCTCACTGAGAATATAGATCTCACTGAGAACATAGCCTTATCCTTCTTGACCTTGGTCAAATTAAGCCACAAATCTGATAAGAGAGAGGCTGCGACCTGTAACTACGTTATTGAAGATGCGGGCAACATACGAAAAATACTAATACTTCAATCAAGGATTTTTGTCTGTCAGGGACTTCACGTTAGTTACCAATACACGTTAGTTAGAAATGCCAGCAGTATGGTCATGCAGCCAAATCTTGAAGGGAGGTAAATTCTACATATGGTCACTGCGGTGAAGCAGGTCATATGATGTCCGAATGCGCGAAGAAAGCTGACACTCGCGCGACTTGCTCCTGCTTTATAAAGCCCAGTGACCACAAAACGGGAGACGTTGAATGCCCTGCTAGAAAAATAGCAGAACACAGATACATAAACTCTGTCGATTATGAGGGCACCTAGTGCGTCATAGTCTAACCCAGATTTGTTGATCTTTCCCGTTGATCTTTCGTTGGCTAAGCAAATTGTCACCCGCAACAAAAATGACATGACGGTGTTTTTTTAATGTTCATTAGTTTAATATTGTTGAAAGCAAATAAGTGCTACAATTTGCTTGGATTTTATGTACATTTGTGACCTTAATTATTTTTGTTCGTATCTTATAATAGTATTTAAGTACTTAAATACTATTATAAGATACGTCATATATTAACCCTTACTAACTTATTTCACTATACTACAATGTTAAATATTGTTAAGTTAGAAACATACCGCCTGTGATAAAGTACAGGCATCGAACTTTGTTCTACCAACATTATTTCTAAGATTTAAATTACATTAATGTGCAAATTCTAATTTTGAATAAATACGAGTATATTATTATTATACTGTAGCTCTCACTGAGAACATAACTCTCACTGTGGAACACAATCGGTGTCGTGAAGAAACACGCCGCGCTTATAATGAGCTAGTTTGTTCACAAATTATTTTGTTGTATAAATTCTTAGTTAACCGGAAGAATCCCGCAGATATCTTCAGCTACCAGGTCCAGTGAGTCCTCATGTACTGCTCAATCAATGAGATTTTTATTTTATAAACACGTACTGCTACACACTCGTATAATGTGACTCGGTAAATGTAAATACACAATTCAGCAATCATCTGCGACATTACAATTCTTTTACATCCGCTTTATCGTTTCTGCATCACATAGCGATGTACGAGTATAATGATACTATGTCTCACAATTGCCAACAGCCAATTCGATATTACATTTTGCTACCGAACAGATAATAATATAGCTAATAACATCTCGGGGAGGAAAGGAAACGTAATCTCAATTGATAATAGATGATTGAAAGATCGAAGGAAAAGATTGCGTATTACGTAGTGAGCAACGAAACAATAAATAATTTCCTTCAGATCGGAATATAATAGGAAATGGTGCAGTTTCACGAACCGGCTCACGCGGGACTATCTCTGATACAGGCGGAGTGTGGGAAACGACTAAAAGACGATCAGTGTGGCTTGCGGAGTATAATGAAAACACATTGCTATGACCATAACAATTGCGAAAGGTTTCTAACCTATGGCAATTATCATGCATTCCTGTAAGATAATAATAATATGTAGATAGACAGAAGATATTGCATACATATTCATGAAAAGCAATGATTTTTATGAAAAAAGATAAAGCAATGAGCAGTCGCATCGCAATAGGTGAATCAGCCCAGCAGTGGACTCAGATAGACCTTATTTCCCGGTTAACATTGATTCGCTTCATATTACATTGCGCGCTGGGTGAGCCAGAGCCCCGATCACACTGCCTATTGTAACTCTCGACACGTTTACTTTTTATTTGTATTTTTTCGTTAGCAGTCAATTTGAACACGGATAGATTCCATGTGACAATAAAAATACACGAGTGGAAATCCGCTCACAAATGTCGGCGCGTCCTCTACACATAGGTGCATATAACGTGTTTATCTATGATGCGTGACTGACACGGTCCTACAGTAATCAATGGTACGTAGTATGGTTGTGGTATTTTTTAAATTTAATATAACTATATTGTAAGGTTTGCTTTACTATAGCAAAGTGAGCAATAAGGGCGATTAGAGATTATGTCGAAGTTTCGTACTACGCTGGTAATACGAAACTTCGTTCCGGTCCGTCCCAATATGCCCGTTTAGATATATCATCGTAAAGAGAAGCCACCTACACTCAGTCGACGCTTGCAGCCACATTCGGAATAGTATGTTTACCTCACACGTGCTGCATTTGCCTGGAACTTTGTATATTCACTTCTAACTGGCTCGGTTATTATGGAGCTCACAGGAAATTGGCAGGTTTCTGCGAAGCGCTCCAACAACAAATACGGGTTACGCTGAATCTCGCGCTTAGCTAAACTAGTGAGAACTGAGAACTTGTAGGTGTCAACTATTGCTATAGAAATGCAAAAGCAAGGCGTCGTCGCGTGGATCACCTTGTGCCGCTTTAATAATGTACCGCTAAGAATAAACAGAGCTGATTTATTATTTAGTTTATATTAAGCGAGATTACGAGCGTCTCCCCCCTCCCCGACCCCCGCCCCCGTATACCGCGACCTCCCCCTCGCTCGCCCGCGCCAACCTCCGGGACGAGTCAAACCGTTCCGTTGAATTTTAATGTAAATCGGGCTCATTTCCTGTACTTTGCGAACAGGCGTCAGTTTCAATTGTTGATTTTTGACCCATTTCTGTTGGTTTTGTGTCTCTTATTGTACCACTGTGGAATTATGAATGAAAATTCTAACTTAGAGAGTTCTCTGAGAAGTTTTGAAATTTGGAAAATCATTTTTATGAAACAAGACATGGTTCTTACAAAAATGAGATTGTAGCGCTACGTAGCTCTTAGCACTTTCGTAGCGGGTGTAAAACTGTTGCTGCTACAGTCACCTCAACCACACAGCAATGATGCAACGAATGCAACGATGCCTACTTTCGCACTATGACTACTTTTTTGTACTTTCAGGTAACGGGTAGCACAATGCCAATATTTTGAAACCACGTGGCATCACGCGATCATTAATGAATGTTCATTTGATCACGTGATGCCAAGAATCGCATATTGACAAAAAAATCTTAATACATTATTATTCTAATTGCATCACACTTCGGATACATTTTTCATAAAGTTGGCAAACTGCGATTTAACTGGGACAAAAATTAAAAAGCAAGCATCGTGCGATCTAATGTATGGTGATTTCAAATGTTGGCATCGTGCTACCGATTACTTGAAAGTCCAAAAAGTAGTCATAGTGCGAAAGTAGGCATCGTGCTACGAAATCTACTAGAGTGACACTAAAATATATAACTATCTGTTATGTTTGATACTAACAGAATAATTAACGAAAGTGATGAACTTCCGGAAAGGGAAGGTGCTCCAACATGATACACGCACCATTTCCTTGCCTCAATACCCGAAATATTAATCTTTTATTGTAAACCTGTAGTGAGATAATTATGACCGAAGCCGCGCGGTGCGCTGATGGCCGCATGTACCTGCGGTGAGCCCGCGCGGCGCCCGCACTGCGCGCAAGCTCAGTCGAATGTATCGTGCCATTTGGGAGTCATTAGGGAAAGTAGTGAAACGTTATTGTTATAAGGGACAGTCGTTGCAAAAATTTGTTTCAGACTTTTGGTTAAAAATGAGCAGTCCTCGACCACAATTCTTTGAAAACTTCAAATGACTCATACCTATGGGATACCAAGACACGTGTAGGACTAAATACTCGTAGATACTCAGCGACGAAGTCTTCATTTATTAATAATGCGACAAAACTGTCGTGAACTAGGTAATTCATTAGACAAGAACCATTTTCTCGTTGTTTGTTAAGTAGTTCGGAAGTTCAACTACAGCGCGAACTCAAAGAGAAATTAATCCATTACCTGTATCTGTTGGATTATTAAATTACAAGTTTATCCGCGAGCGCGAGACATGAAACATGGCCTCAATGTTGAACATTCGTGCTCTAGGAACTTTTCTTAGCGGTTATTTAATTTAGTAACAAGTACAGGATTGTGAAACTGTGAGAGCGTATGATTTATGCAAAAATCTTGGGAGTGTAGTGGTTGAATTTGTCCCAGCGCCTTGCGCCTCGCGCGGCGGCAGCGGCGGCGGCCGGTGCCTCGAGGCGATCGGTAAGCGCCCGCTCTACTAATGTTGATAATTACCGCGAGCGGACTCGCGCACGAAGCTCAGTGGATATTATAGCAGCATTACACGTCGCGGTCACCAATAATACACGCGGCTCCGCGGGACGTGCTAGTATCTGCAATGGTTGAGTTTGTTCACTGATTTCTACTAAAAGATGAATGCTTGTAACGGAAGAATAGAGATTAGTTAAGAAATATTAACATCTACAATTACCTAGTGGTCCATTTAACGTAGTAGCCCTATTTTGAACACAAGAGAACGTTTGTGTTGCCAGGACTACATGTTGAGTATGTGCGTTTTTTAAAACAACGACATATTTTCAGTCAACCGCGAACACGAACGTGTACTTTACTACAATTACTCCTTCCTTGGAATCAGTTCCACGTTTCTTGCGCGTCGTCCGAATTGTAATGTTGGCAGCTCTTCGCGAGTCTTGTGCGCCTGGTACTGACTTCACCTGACTCTCACATACGAAGTACATTGTTAATTGATATAAAATATGTATGGGGCTCCTGTGATCCGATCGGGGAGCAGAGTGCATACACAATACATCACTTGAAGAACAATTCACACATTATTTATGAAAGCTTCTCAGATGACCGCATGCACTAATAGATCACTAACAATCAGCAGACGCCTAAGTTGGTACTATGTTTTAAATATCACCTCTTCATGGAATATTTATTTTATAAACAAAGTATATTTATAATATTACCATATTATATTGCGTAAACCTATAAACAGAATGGTTACGGAGAAATTTTACAGCCCACGGATGATGGGACGCGGGCGAGGACGCTGAAATCCCGGAGTTACAAAACTTTTACGACACGTGACGCGGGGCATGCAGTAAACACGTGCAACAAACAACACAAAGAAAATTAACATCAACGAGCTTCACTATGTACTCGTCGTGTGGACGATACACTTCCCGCGATCACAACGACCGCCAGTCAACTATCACTGTAACCTCTACCTTCACCGTTATTAAGATAATTTCACGAAAGTCAAACATCGGGACCCGGGGCCCCTCTGCGGGCGAGAGAGAGGTATGTGCGGCGAGTGGGAGGGGGAGGTTGTTAAATATTAACAACAGGTTAGTTACATTAGACGGGCGAACAATACGCACCGCGCGTGTACTGCCCGCGCGGGCGTCGCTGGCGCGCGGAAGGTTACTTAAATGATTACCTAATGAACCTGTTCCCAGCACTTTGCACGAGACGACCGGCGACCTCGTAAAACAATATCAGCTCACTGTGTGTACATTAATGCAACAAACACGATCCTAAACGTTGCCGCGTAGGTATATTATCCGCTTCTCTGTGAGGTCCGCCGTGACCCTTGTGTAAGACGCTCTGCGGCTGCTGTGTTATGAAACTCTGTGTGTTGTTGTGCATAAGATATGCCTGATTAAATATTTACTAGACGACAAGTAACAACGAGAGGATGCTGTCACTAGCCATGCATATTTGATTGTGGGATATCAACAACATCACATCAATCTATAACCTCTGTGCTCTTAAACTGGTGGAAGGAATGCTCACCGGTGTTTAATCTAAAAGCGAGTCGTTCTAGGAAACGCCACTGAACACATCAGTATAAAGCAAATCGTTTAAAAAAGTTCAGATTTTAGGATTGTTGTCTGTGTTACTCACCTTCCTGTTTCTTTTATCTTATCTTTATACATCTTTATCTTAATACAGCTCGTTGTGTCAAGTATTAACCAGGCCGGTATTGCACTCTGCTGACTAGTGTTGTGGGACCTTAGGAATATATAGGAGATTAAGGCCTGATGTATAATATGGTGAGCGTCGTCGACATCAGCTGAGGTCTGAGCTATAATTACAATAACATGGCTGGCACTGTTAGCTGTCGTCGTGTTTGAGAGCACTGAGCATACACTGTCTGACATGGGGACACGACATTTGACCCGAATTAGAACCAGCTGCGTAGAGGTATAACTTCTGTGAACCTAAAACCTTGGTGTAACACTTCCAGGCAGTTCCATAGTTGCAATTAGGACTAAACTTGAAGTTGCGTGCTTTATTGATGGTTATTACTATGCACTAAGATGTTTATGTAACGATTTTAGATATAAACACTCAGCAGGCAAACATTTTCTGCTTCTGCTCACCTCCTGGTACGATGTCGTGCAACAGCAGGCAGGTGAGCGATTGCCTGGTGCTCTGGTACCCGGAGGCACCGAACGCTGCACGTCTGTATCGATCTACACTATCTGCAGCTGACACGTCGCTGTGCGACTCACAACTGTTCACTGTTCAGGCGAGATGTATCAATTGGATGCATCGGGCATCATCTGCTTAGTCGGGTCATCATTTGCTTAGCCGTTAAGGAAGTTTGACGTGACCCGTTCACTGAAGATGAAGTAAAAAATAGGTTTTATGAAGAGTTCTGAGCGAGCAAGCAAACTTGCGTGGCTAATGAATTGTTTAGAACTATGTATGTCTAGAGCAAAATTTGCATGGATGTGCAACCACATGTTATTTAACCTCGTTTCCTAAAACAAAATCTAGGTAAGGATAGTCAAGTGAAACACTATTCTCCGTCAAGATTCGCACATAAATATAAAATAATAAAGTTTTCCTGAACAAAACAGTGTTCTGTGAGCAGACACTACTCCTCATAACAGTCGCGTCGCAATCAGCGCGGTGCGGAGTGGTACTGTGTGGGGCGAAGCGGAGCGGCGCGGAGCGGCGCGGAGCGGTTTATACGTAACGTTGGCAAGGACACATTGTAACCGTGTCATATTATACGACATTACGACCGTTATCTGAACTTGCTCTTTACAAGTGATGAATGCGTGCAATGATAGCGGGACTTTGTACAAATGATGCAAGGCATGTTATACTTCTTATTATTCGTACAATTTTACAATAAAATTTTATGAGTTTGTGACGTAAAGTTGTAAATAAGCGTTTAATTCGTTTGCCTTGGCAGATTGGTAGCGTGCCATTGTAGCGACTTAATAACAAAGAATATTCATAATATTGAGAGTAATCCTAAGCTCATTTTATCAAAACCTAATGCAATCGCCGATGAGGAAAATGATAACAACTGATTTACTTACCCGCTCTTTCCTACCAGTTCTAAGAAGATCCTTTATTCCTCATTTCTATGCCTTCATTGTGATCACTGCGTGAACGCTAAAGTCAACACAGCCCGGAACAAACCACTAACTCAATGCCTAAACACGGGGAATAGTTGAAAACTGGACGCAGGTTTTTGTTTTACCTTTTCCTTAGTTTCGGACGAGGGCTTCCCACAGCCCATTTAAGTAGAAAATGTAGTTTTTCACTCGGAGAATAAACTTTAGTTACATGTCTATTTGACTGTCGAATGTTCGCGCCCGTTATGTAGAACTAAACTTTGTAACAGGAGTTCAGTGTGAAATGTGCTTTTTTTCCCTTTCAACCGTTGCGAATGAACAACGTGGTGAGGCGTATTACACTATACTACTACTACTCCTACAATATACTGCTTTAAGAAATGCACATCCTGGAAGGAGGAGATCCTTCTCTATAGTTACCTGTGAGTTCCTTTCTTCGAGGAATCAGGTCATCGCATCCATTGCTCTCGGGGCGTGGTCGTAGCGACCAAGGGATTACTGGAGAGCACCTACCTGCGAACTAATAACATCACTGCGCATGCCAATCGCGGTGATTACGCCGAGATCCAGGAATTACGGCGGGCTTAACTCCGGCCAGCACTATACGCCCGCCCTAATATCATGATATCGCACTTAAGGAGTTACCTGTCCCAATATTGGTGGCAATACGCATTTGGCGGGTTTCGATAATTCGTCCAATTGTGGATTGGACACACAGCGTCGCCGTCGCGTGGACACTCGCTGAGCTCCAAGTTTGCCAGTTTCCTGTCACCGTATTTTAGACGATCATCTAGTGCGGCATTAAATGATACTACTGAACTGACTATAAACAGAGAGGCATTTGTCACTCCTGCTATTAGGGTCATCATCTATATATAGTAGGGAAGAGTCGAGGTGGTTCTTATGTAAAACTTGGTAAGAACCAGACGGTCTAGACCAATGTCACTTTGACTAGGTACCCTGAATGTTATGAAACTACACAACTATTGTTGTGCCACTGTGTGTGACAAACGTCCTCTCTATGTCAAAATGCGAAAATGTTCAAACTACCAACATACAGTATGACCACTTTAAGTACAATGTGGCGCTGCTTGTCAAGAAAAATTGCATCGATGTGCCAAACATGGTACATTTATTTTATTTCTGTGTTTTTCCGCCTGCATAGAGTAGTTGGTTGAAGTGCAGGCGTGAGTTTAGTCCAAAGGACGTCATGACTGAACTAGTAGACAACGATGTAGCTCCCGAACTAACCAGCGGACTCGGATATAGTCCGCTTGAAGTGCTGCCAATATTCAAATAGCAAGGGATCGTGATGTCATAATGTTGTGTCTTGAGGTAAAACGTTCCGTAATAACTACTTGCGGTTTAACAATGATTGCCAATCATTGCCAGTTACCGAAAGATAACTTCTTGTCTTTAGCCCATTTGTTGTGACCATTTAAGGCTTCAGTCCGGTAGCATTGACAGCCCGTCGAAATAATCGCGCAGGTTTACATTGTTTTTTTACTAAAGTTATAAAGGAATTGCTATTATTTTTAGTGCACCATAATATGGGTTAATTTGATTTCGATAATATCGTCAAATTTCTCGGTTTTTGCTCTAAAAAAATACGCAGTTTTTATCCTTAGATTTGTGTTATTATTCGATTTTGTCAAAGGGCCATTTGTTGAATGACACAACAAAATAAAAAAAAAACACTAAAATTAACGTAGACTGAAAATTATTAGTATACCAAAACAGCCATAAAATTACAGGAAACGTTTGGCATATCGACGGTCATAAATTCAATTGGCGTAAGGGACAAAGTCCTGTACTTTTACTGTACTATCCAGTAGTACAGAAATGCACTTGAAACAGTTAAAATAATAGTCTACGTATAATCTTAATCATAATCAAGCTTTCTTATGGTCCCATCCCTACGGCGCAGCTATCATTGGTCACTTTTACTGTCTCTGTGACGGTTAGTTTATCATTTCATTCTACTTGTTTATTCTTGACTGGCTTCGGTAGGTATTTGTGTTTATTACAAATAATTCTTCATTATAAACAATGGACGATCATGGTGGTGCGAATTATATCGACGGTTATAAATTCAATTGGCGTAAGAGACAAAGTACAGGTTTTAAGTACGAGCAAAAAAACAAAAAAAGTATGCATTATCTACCATAACTTTTTCATTTTTAAAGCAATTTTCATGATGTCTTTGGCAAAAGAACTTGAAATAAAGCTCTCTTTTGACTGGTAATACTCAACATAACTTTAATTTAATAGTTTCGGAGATAGTGTCCTTTACTCTTGCTTTAATATGAGAACTTGTCCCTTACACCGATACATAGTTTGTGTCAGTTTGGTCGTAAGTGACTATAATACTATAAAGTCTTATGAAAAATATGCCGTAAGTAACATGTACCCAAATAGAAACACCCCAAAAGGGATGTAAATGTAGCACATCGGAAAGTCTTTAAAGCTATATTTTACTTTGTGTTACCTATTTTGAAGTAAAAAATGAATAGGATAATTGAAAATGCCGCCATTATTATGGAATCAACTTTTATTATTAAGAACAAAAACAATAACTTTCTAGTTTTAATCATTTTGAGATCAACACCACATTATCAACAGAACATCACGCGCTATTGCGCACGCCGAAAATCCGGGAAGCCCCTTAAAGAAAATCAAATAACGAGTAATTAAATTCTTAAGCTCGTTTTAAAAGAAAAGTTAATACTAGAAAACCAATAATAAAGATATAATAAGAGAGAGGTTGAGGAGAGGTGGTCAGGTCATATCTCACCTTCTTTACATGGATGATCTGAAACTCTTTGCCCCCAACAATTTGCAACTGATGAAGCTACTGAAGGTAACGGAAACTTTTAGTAGCGCCATCAGGATGGAATTTGGTGTGGACAAATGTGCAGTCATGCATGTGAAGCGAGGGGAGATTATGGAATCCGTGGGAACGCAACTCTCGGATTCCATACACCTTAGATCCCTCTCCTCAACAGAAACCTACAAGTATTTGGGTATGTCGGAAGCATTAGGTATCAATACTGCGGACATGAAACAATCGTTGAGGGAGCGCTTTTTTGGCCGCCTGAATAAGGTGCTAGGCAGTCTTTTATCAGGCGGAAACAAGGTGCGCGCCTTCAACAGTTGGGTCATGCCGGTTTTGATGTATTCTTTCGGCATACTCAAATGGACTCAGACGGAACTTGATGCCCTGGATAGGAGGGTCCGTGCACTACTGACTGCAAATCGAATGCATCACCCACGGTCTTCGGTGATGAGACTGTATATCCCACGGAAGTGCGGGGGTCGTGGCTTCTTAAATGCTAAGACCCTACACAACCGTGAGGTATGCAGTCTCAGGGAATACTTCCTAGAAGCCGACGTGGGGATGCACCGAGATGTGGTCTCAGTGGATAAGGGCCTCACCCCGCTCTCCCTGGCTAACGAGAACTGGCGCAAACCTAAGGTATTAGTCACTAATGACCGCAAGGAGGTATGGCAGAGCAAGGAGCTTCACGGACGCTTTTACCGGGCCCTAAATGGGCCCGATGTAGACTTCTTAGCGTCCGTATCCTGGCTGCGTTTCGGTGACCTCTTCGGGGAAACCGAAGGTTTTGTCTATGCAATAATGGACGAAGTTATGATGACGAATAACTACCGGAAATACATTGTGTAGGATGGCACGGTTGACATATGTCGGGCATGCCACCGTCCGGGTGAATCGATCCGACACATTATTTCGGGGTGTTCTCGTCTGGCTAACGGAGAGTACTTGCATAGACACAACCTCGTTGCCAGGATTATCCACCAGCAACTTGCTTTGAAGTACAACCTTGTGGAATCAGAAGTGCCATACTACAAGTATGTGCCCGACCCAGTTCTCGATAATGGTAATATCACGTTGTACTGGGATCGATCTATCATCACTGACAGGACTATTGTTGCCAATAAACCTGACATTGTGGTGATAGATCGATTGGAGCGTCGCGCAATGATTGTTGATATAACGGTCCCACATGACGAGAACCTCGTGAAAGCAGAGAAAGATAAACAATTCAAATATCTAGATCGGGCTCGAGAGGTTGTCGACATGTGGGACGTGAGTACAGCAGTCATTGTGCCGATAGTCGTGTCCGCCAATGGCTTAATTGCCAAGAGCCTCGACCAACACCTGAAGAGGCTCGCGCTTGGCAGCTGGATCAAGGGCTTGATTCAGAAAGCGGTACTCCTGGACACGGCGCGTATTGATAGGAGGTTCCTCTCTCAAGAGCCCTGACCACCGGCAGCTCGGACCCTGTTCCCAGTGCTGGTGGGCTACTATTTTTTATATTTTTAAATGTTTTTTATATTGTTTTATATGAGAATATTTAAAAATGTAAATAGTATGTGTTAAAATGAATAAAGGAAAAGATATAATAATAAGATTCACTTAAATTAACCAATTTCACTGTCATCTTTATCTGTGTCTGGCAGAACATCTTTAACGTCGTATGCTACTGGAAGATTGAAATATACGTCGTGGAATCTCCGGGGAATTATATTTTTTTCACATAACCGTTTCAAATCAATCGATTTGGCTTTTGAAATACACAAACGGTTTTCATAAAGTCGGGGCAAATCAAATACGGTTTTGCTTGACATCTGCGATCGTGGTCTGGTCTTCTCATCTCTACCTCTTTTTCCCTTTCCTCTTCCTTTCCCTTTTCCAATTGTCTTTTGAAACAGCTCTATCGAATAATATGTTTCCACGTCATCTTTCATAGAATACTTTACTTCGATTTTCTTCAAATCTTTCTTTCTTAAAGTAACTACTCGAATATCTCTCATCTTTATTTCCTTCAGTGTATTTTTATTGAATGTTTCTTCAGTAATAGTATTCCAATTAATAAATTCAGTGTGGTCAATTACGTTGACATTATATGGTTTTGGTCTCTTTCGCGCTGATTCTATAAAAGTTGGCCATTGATCAGGACTCCATGCGATCACTTTTTTCATTTATTATTTTTTATATTATTTGATTTTCTTTAAGGGGCTCCCCGGATTTTCGGCGTGCACAATAGCGCGTGATGTTGTGTTGATAATGTGGTGTTGATCTCAAAATGATTAAAACTAGAAAGTTATTGTTTTTGTTCTTAATAATAAAAGTTGATTCCATAATAATGGCGGCATTTTCAATTATCCTATTCATTTTTTACTTCAAAATAGGTAACACAAAGTAAAATATAGCTTTAAAGACTTTCCGATGTGCTACATTTACATCCCTTTTGGGGTGTTTCTATTTGGGTACATGTTACTTACGGCATATTTTTCATAAGACTTTATAGTATTATAGTCACTTACGACCAAACTGACACAAACTATGTATCGGTGTAAGGGACAAGTTCTCATATTAAAGCAAGAGTAAAGGACACTATCTCCGAAACTATTAAATTAAAGTTATGTTGAGTATTACCAGTCAAAAGAGAGCTTTATTTCAAGTTCTTTTGCCAAAGACATCATGAAAATTGCTTTAAAAATGAAAAAGTTATGGTAGATAATGCATACTTTTTTTGTTTTTTTGCTCGTACTTAAAACCTGTACTTTGTCTCCTACGCCAATTGAATTTATAACCGTCGATATAATTCGCACCACCATGATCGTCCATTGTTTATAATGAAGAATTATTTGTAATAAACACAAATACCTACCGAAGCCAGTCAAGAATAAACAAGTAGAATGAAATGATAAACTAACCGTCACAGAGACAGTAAAAGTGACCAATGATAGCTGCGCCGTAGGGATGGGACCATAAGAAAGCTTGATTATGATTAAGATTATACGTAGACTATTATTTTAACTGTTTCAAGTGCATTTCTGTACTACTGGATAGTACAGTAAAAGAATTAAGAACAAATTAAATACTAGTAAGTAGATGGACAGACTAGACTAGACAAGATCAAATTTCCTTAAGCCTCCACACACTCCACACACATAAAACCTAAAAATTTTGTAGACAATGTAATCTGATTTATGAATTTTTATATTTCTAGTAAGGCAGAAATGCAACATCGATTACATCAGAAACTTGTTAGATTGAATCAATTAATTCGATCTATTGGCATCTCTAAATGGCGCGAAAAACAAACCGCCCGTCACGCGTATTTTGATAAATACTTACGAGTGATAATTGCTCGCTTTATTGTTATGTTTTAGAAGAAAAAAAAATGGTTTATATAAAAATACAATAAAGAATCAAACTTTCTTTGATTTTAACGTAAGTGTTACCTATTTGTTTTAAATAGGTAAATATTACTCAAACAAAAATTAGCAAACTACATAATGGACAAACAATACGATGTAATGATGCGTAACGGACAAGATTGTTACTTCGATTTGGCGTAAGGGGCTTTTTATTTTGAGTCATATGTCGTATGGGACAAAACGGAAACTTCGTAAATCTTAAAACAATTTTCTTTTTTCTTTTTAGTACTTACGTCAAATGTTTGAAATATTTTTTAAATTAGTGTCCTTTAAAGCAAAATGCAGCGTTTTATGTACCAAAATTTCAGGGGTGTAAAGGAATTATTTGTAGAGCTACAAGAATTTTAAGTATGCAGAAAGATAGAGGAGAAAAAATCAAGTACGATGGTGTAATAATATTTTTTTTGTCAAATGTCCCTTACGCCAATTGAATTTATGACCGTCGATATTTCTTCAGTGACCGCCTAGCGGCCGAGGCAGACGAACGCAGGAATATCTTCAATTATTTTCCGGAATATCGTCAGTTGTTTTACATTTCTTACTCGCACAATCATGCTATCACGCTCATATTATGTCATGCAGGCTGCTCTATTTAATTATTTTAACCTACTACAAAGTAAAGAAGGGTTATGTTTTTATCTATGTTTTTTTAATTATTTACACATGTGCGGAAGACACTAGCACGAACGGATACTTGCGGGAAATAAGATTCCTTACGATGAATCGAAATCAAAATCTGAATTTTTCATCATGTGTGTCACATCCATGGTAATCGTGGGCGTTCTAAACGAATAGGAGTCAAAAACAAAATCAAAGATGGCGGATACGAAAATTAACGAATTTTTCATCATAGGTGTCTTTTTCATGGTTTCCGAGGACGCTGATAACGAAAATGAGGTCAAAATGAAAATACAACATGGCGCGACCAACATTTTCGATTTTTTCGTCATGGATGTCATGTCCATGGTAAATAAATATACTCATTGAAGTTGTGGATTTCTTGCCCATCTACCTCAACCCTACTTTTTTTACTTGCCCTCTATTATAGTAATGTAACAATTTTGCAGTGACAAGGCGTGTTCCATTATGCGAAAGCCAAAAAAAAATGTTCGAAAACGAGTGATCATGAATTTCAAAATAGCTATTCGAAAAACTTTTTTTTATTACGTCTTTTTATGATGGTTCCTAGAAACAATAATAATAAACATAAGCGTCGAATTGATAACCTCCTTTTTTTAAATTCGGTTAATATGTAGGTAGAGCAGTTTTAGCATCATATCAAATAATTGAAGTACGACTAGGTGTCGAAGGGGGAGGTCACACGATGTGGTTTTGTTTTTGATATGAATTTCTGAGTTTTGCACGGCAACACTATCGCCTTAACAAGTGGTACCTATATTGTTGAAATGTCAAATTAAGTAAGAAAGATCTCAAGAATATGACCTCTGTGAAACATAATTTTAATTTAAACCATCTTATCTGCTTGATACTTTAACGTAATTTTCAACAAAATTCATTGTTCTCGTTCACCCTCCATAAGAATGACAGGCATTTAAAGCAGAGTAGAATGTGAAGTAATATCGCGGCGTGTATCCCAGTGTGTGTACGATGCACACAGTACACATGGCGCGGTATCAGGCTACCAGGGCTGCATAAAACTCAGTAATTGCGCGCGCGGCGAATGTATTCAAAGTTCTACCCCCCACAGCGCCCGCACCGCCCTGCACTGGCCCGCGGGCGCGGTTTCAAGCCGCTCTATTACATTCTTGGGGCGAGCTCTTTAAATACTGGGATTATGATAAATACCGCGCGTCTCCGCTTCGCTCGCGCGGTCGAGCGCTGCAGCGCTGCACTCGCCGCTTACCGTTTAATTTACTCACTTGTTCACGTTAATACAATGACAACGCTGTAATTTACAATTACGATTTAACTGCACTTTGCTTAAATAGTCAACAGAATTAATCGTTCTGTTTACATCGTTACTTTATTTCACATCTATGCTATGAAGCTACGTATGAATGCTACATTTTCAGGAGGATATAGGATGGCAAGCCTTTGGTAGCTAAACAATGTATGATAAGATAGGATGGATAGGTTTCAATCGTTGGCTACACGTGAGAGAGTAGAACCGCATCCAGTCGAACCGTACGGACTGTCCCAACCTCGCGAGGGGTACATCTCGGAGCCACGCAATGAGAACGATTAAAATGCACATTCCGGCGATGACAAAACGCTATGACGATCTACTCCCGTTCTTCTATGGTAGGTAGTGATTTCTTCTAATGAATCCGATGTGAACACAATACGCCAAATATATTATAATATATTTTAATACTAGCGACCCGCCCCAGCTTCGAATGGGTGCAATTTACTAACAATAGCGCCAGCGATCGGGTCCAAAACTACCCTATTTTTTTAGATAGAATCAACCATACACATCACAAAAGTTTAATTGTAATGAGTTAGAGGTAATTAGCGTGTACGAACATAGTGACACGTGATTAAGAATGGACACTATGCTATACACTATAAGAAAATTTCCTCTCAGGGTTGTTGAATTTGGGTTCTTGCAATGAGTTCCACAACGTGTAATGACGTCACGAACGTAACGAATGCGTGGTAACCATTTTCGCGTCCGTGTCCTTTCCAACCCGCTCTAATGCTGGTTATAATATACCTGCGAATGAGCCTCGGTTAACTGATAGCTTATTAAAAAAATTCAATCCGCGGTTTTCGTTACCGGAAAGGAAAATACCAAAACAAATATTTTTATGCAGCCGACAATTAAAAAAGTTTTTGACCGTCCATTGAAACTTTTTTAATCAATATCACTTTAGCTTTTACAAGTGACTGGGGAGTGGTGTTGAGCTTGAGAACTCTGGCGAGTGAATGAGAACAAAGCGATTACTTGTGACGCAGACAAACACAATCATTTGAAATAAGCGGGAGAACGCCAACATAATCGTAATCTGCTTCCAAGAGCCAACTGGCCGTTGCTCGCTACTGGTGTTGTAATGCGTTGGCGACACGGTTGGCGCAGTGGCTGAGCCATTGACTGCTGCGCCGCGTGTCGCGGGTTCGATTCCCGCTTCCGAACGGGACCATCTGTTGGTCTTTACACATATTTGTATAGCCTAGTTTGCTTCAAGACGTCAATGAGATCATATTTTGTCTAAGACATTTCTTCTGATAGAGGATCTCTCAATAGTAAATATCTGAAATTTCTTTGGTAGTGCTCTATGTCTTTCGTCATGTGACATGTGTGACACTGTGTACCCGTGTAGGCTGTGTGTCTGTGAGTCATCTCCGTCCACGTCACACCAAGTTAGCTCTTTAGTAGTTTGTGTACGGGATGCAGGACTTGCATTAAATTGTTTAACTAAACAATTTGATACGTGTAAACACACATCTTCTTATTTAATTTTACACAAAAATTACTGAACATGGTCAGCGTCATGTTGCCGCTATATAGCAGGTTACTTAAATTAGCTATTTTGATGAAAAAAATGTATTGACGCCGACGATAGTATATTCATGTAGGGCTAGAGTGCGATTAACAGGTTGAGCACAGTACTATTGGGGTTTTCCATTACAAACTTCTCATCAGCAGGCTGGAGTTTGGATACCCGTCTAGTAGGTTGGCCTTTTCTAGATGGGACTTAAACTGGCGAGTCATACATCGCCAGTTTAAATCCCATCCAATAAGCGCGAGGTGTCATGTAATCATCAAACAATGGAGACACGCACTGACCGTCACCGGCAGATGCACCTGGCCGGCTAGTTCACGCAGTCACACTACTATTCACCGCCCATCATTCACTCACGTCAGTGTGTATGATCGTACATTCCCCCCATCTCGCCTGGCGATACCCGCCCGCACCCTGCCGCCACCAACAGATTTATCGCATCGCAATGCAGATGCCCGACAATTGATTCCAATTGATACGTAGTGCGTTGTGCCAATGGATAACAAACAGCAGAAGACTAACTACGAACAATGACGCTAATGTTTACGTTTTGATGTGGAACAAACTGAAAAGTAATCTCCTTCTGTGCTTATTGGTGTTTGGGTATTCGGGTATATTTTATTTAGTTCCGATGGTCAACATAAAACGGCAATCGAGAAACATTAAAATTTTGAAATAAATTATGTTTTTAAAACGTTATCGTGTTAGTTGTATCTACGCATTCTATTATCAAATCGTCTCTTCTATTTCGGCTACCCTTCTACACCTGTCTACTCTGTGACGATGTGCTGGTGTCTACATTTCAGTCGTCTGTAATCGCCGAGTGAAAAACGCAACGCGCACGTCGTTATATGAAAATATCGTGCTTGCTTTATCGTATCAATAATGAAAACGAACTCAATATTCATGCTACGAATAATATATATATATATATATATATATATATATATCCTCAGAGTAATTAAAGCAACTTACGAAATAGGTCATATTATTTTGGTGAATGGTTCAGAATGAGTTTATACAAGTGTTAACGACGATCGTAAAAATGACATAAAAATAGTTGTTCGACGCGCGAGGCAATGGAACCGTATCTATTTTAATATTAATAGCAGCATCATTGTTGAAGACACATATTGCATCCAACACAATACGAGATTGTTTGGTTTCGTTTTAATTTTTATTTGGTGATTCAATAATCCAAGTCTCATGTCGAGCTTTTATCGGATCTCACTGCTGATTTAAGAAGACGTTACTGCATCTGGTCTATATTTCTCTGTTGGCTGATTTACATGCATACGCACTTCAAACGGGAAATATGGTTCTCTTTAATGAAAGTTTTCTCCATCAAGCAGATCGTCATCACAATCATCTTCAATCAAGAAGTTTCCATCAAACAAACTTAGTTTTAGCGTCAGTTGTTTTGTGATAATGCCTCATTTCCGTCCACTGCGCCGCTTGTCTGCTGCCCTGGTAATCTGAACGCTTTGAGCGATACCATCGCCGGCATAATGCGACCTTTGTGCTGTAAATAACAGCTAATTTCATCGCTTTGTCGTGATATAATAAACAAACTCGTTGTGGATGTTTGTTTTATAATCGCGTTGATGTCGGTTCACTCATAGATAATTAAAGGATTGTGTCAAGATGATAGGGTTCAAATTTCATGTCTTTAAGACCAGCGGCAGCGGTTTGGGGTGTGCGTTGATATTATGAGTTAGTCAGTCAGGACTTTGAATTTAATATTGGGGATGATTTTGGAAAAAATATAGTTACTGCTGCAGTTTGATGAAAAAACCCCATATCTTTAAAAACTAGGTACACATCAAATCTTATTAAGTTTTTTTACGTTCCTACAATCATAATTTTTTTCAGAATTAAAGGGACACTTTTACCACTTTGGAAGTGTCTATCTTTCAAACGATTCTCAATGTTATTTTTAAAGATCTATCTATAGACACCCGCACGTACACATCTGATGAAAAAAATGTATAGTTCCAGTTCCATGTATGGGGTTCCCTTAATCTTTTATTTTTTTAGTAAAAATCATAAAGCGGTTCACAAAATACATCTCTTACAAAGTTTCAACTGTGTACTCTTAATAGTTTTGGAATAAAGTGGCTGTGACATACGGACGGACAGACAGACAGACAGACCGACAGACCTGTATATCTGTAGACCTGTTAGGGTTCCGTTTTTTGCCATTCGGCCACGGAACCCTAAAAACGCGAGTGTGTCTGTATTACTAAAATTAAATTAAATATTTACACTATCTATTCTTTATTACCTATTCAACTGTAAAAGTAAAAACTTATATTATAAAATATATCTTACATAAACTACATATTATAAATGCGAAAGTTTGGATGGATCGATGTTTGTTACTAAATCACGCCAGAACTGCTGAACAGGTTTGGATAAAACTTGGCACAGAAATAGATTATAGTCTGGTTTAGCACATAGATTACTTATTATCCCAGACGTAAGATCCCGTGGGCAATTCCCGAACTCCACGCGGGCGTAGCCGCTAATTGTGTAAGCTAGTTCGGACTATAACTAAACCTACTTTAACAAGGGAGTTCCGTAACATAGTCTCTGCAGTCCTCAGTCGATATTAGGACCTCACCGGCCTAGGTCAGATTATTAACTGCGTGCGTAGCCAGGACCATTTGTGATTTTGTGTTAGCAAATTCTTAGCTGACCATTTCCCGATGAAACAGTCAGTTCTAGGTCTTAACACGCATCCGCATATACGTTACGTTGTTTTGTGAGAAAATACTGTTCTTTAGTAATGCCTTTGAACAACATAATAAGCCGGCTCGAGGCGCGCCATTACGTCTGTCAGCGGTAATCCACTCGCGATGGCTTTCTGTCTCCGCCGCCGCCGTACGCCACGCGGTGCTCGCTGTGTGCTCGACTGCTTGGAACATGCCCCACAACGAGCTTACTTTACCAACCCTAGCAAATGAAAATGAACTCAGTAACGTGTAGTAAAAATACGTCCTTCTTTTAGTGCTCATTTTAAATTCATGAGCAGTGATTATAGTTTTGTGCCAAGCTTTGTAAAACACATCTAAAGTACTATCCATATTATTTAGCTGGACATGAGGCTCTACCAAATGGCTACAATAAACTTTAAATACATGACATTGCACATTGTAATGAAAATCAAGTACAGAGTCACAGCTATTCACCTTATGAAAGGCGCCAAAGCCGGTAAATGAAAAGCGATTAGCATCACACATTATGTGAGCGGAACATTTGTCCAGCAAATATGTCTAAATTGAAATTTGGTTGGAGTACAATTACAGTGGCTAATTACTTTTGCGGCGCAACGGGACGGTGCGGGAAGCGCGAAAGGGGGGGGGGCGGGGAGGTGCGAGGCGGTATGGCGGCGAAACTGATCGCTGTTTAATTATGCGAGTTACGTTTCAGTGTCACATACTGGTATAGCACCAGTCAATGTCTAATTTTATCGACTTACACAAATGTGTCGATAAAGGCGGTACGTGACAGAAACAGAACAGAACATAAATCAGTTAGTACCTAGTTGTAAAATATTATATATAGCATTTCATACTTATAGTTTTCTCCTCTCTGGAAGAAATCACAGCTTTTGGACAAAATAGACCAAATTATTCGCAACACATAAACATCAATAATTATTAATGTGGCCCTGGACGACCGAGCGTGGCTGCAAGCCACCCTACCAATTCCTCAACGGCCTCAGCGTCCGCAAAATTTCTAGTGTAAGCTTACTGGCGTTCCTGACCTCTGTCCACAGCACTGAAAAGCTAACCAGGAAAATTTTAACTCACTCACTCACTCAGAGGACGCCTGGAAAGTGGCTTGCCCGGATACGGATCGGCCCGAGAACCCGTTTTCCCAGAGACAGTTAGATGAGCCGCTCTGCAGGTTGGTACGGAATAAACTTATTAATACGTCTACCAATACTGCTGAGCGTGCCCGCCTGCTGGCTGTGGGTGAGTGGGAGTCGGGCCTCTGGCTTCAGGCACTACCTTCACATACATACATACATAGTGCCTATGTTAGGTGACTCAACCTTCCGGCTCGGTACATGTTTGCGATTGGGCGCTCTTTCGTGAAGCAGTCGACTGCCTCGGACACCATGGTCTTTCTTGCAGTAAGAGTGCAGGTCGGATTGCGCGGCACGCTAGCATTAATGATCTCATCCGTCGTGCTCTTGCCACCGTCGTCTCTTGCCGGGGTGCCAGCTGTCTTAGAACCCAATGGCTTGGCACGCGTCGATGGGAAGAGACCAGATGGTATGACCATAATGCTATGGAAGTTGGGTAGGCCTTTGGCGTGGAATGCAAATTGTGTCGACACCCTTGCGCCATCCCATCTTCCTAGGACAGTGAGCTGCGCTGGGGCGGCTGCTGCAGGTGCAGAAAACCTCAAACGGCGCAAGTACAATAATTTAATTGGTAGTTATTGTGTTTGAGCCGTTTGGGGTTGAAGGGCCATAGGGTCCGAGTGCCCACCTAGTATTTCGGGAAATCGCCAAGCGGTTGGTCGACTCTTCACGTGACCTGAGGGCGGGCCTATTTTTTGGCCAAAAAATCAGCATTGCCGTCCAACGTGGCAATGCTGCCAGCCTTCTGGGCACTTTTCCTGTTGATAGTTAGGTGGACGAATTTTTTGACGCACTGTAACCGTTTTGATGCTTGTACATTTTTATTTTTTCTTACTATTATAGACTAGCGACCCGCCCCGGCTTCGCACGGGTGGACATTTATTTTTTAAGCTCTCTGAAAAATATCTTTTGAATGGATTGTCCGATTGGAATAAAATAAAAAGTAATTTATAGCTATTGAAACAATCTTGCTCAATAAATAGTTTATTTGGATAAGGATTAGTATTTGACGATAATATGATCAATAAACATAGGCTAATAATTTTAATTACTTTTATTCTAAGGAAAAGTGGTTATAATGGCTAAAATATAAATGTTTGGTTTATACTAACGCGGACTTTTTTGTAGGCATTATTGAGTTCTACAACTTTTCTATAGAAGTCAAGCATACATCTCTAACCATTTAGGCAGCGTTCGCGAGAATTGTTAACGTACGGCAGTTTTTTCGACGCCTTACTCCACAATTTTCACTACCACGAAAAATCCTATCTATTTTCCGGGATAAAATATAGCCTATACGGATTCGGAAGAATCCCTTGAAGTAATGGTAAAAGAAATTTTGAAATCGGTCAAGTAGTTTTTGAGCCTATTCAATACAAACATACAAAAATACAAAAATACAAAGGTTTCCTCTTTATAATATTAGTATAGATTATGGCTCACCTCCTATCATGCACTGAGCAAACTATGGCTCACCTCCTATCATGCACTATGTGTGGTTCCACGTGCACTTTGAGGGACCTGTCCGAGGCCACCACCAACGCCGTCGAGGTGACAGAGTTTTGGATAAAACAAATTTAATTAAAGGGGAAATCATCGACACGACGAAGAAGAAGTTTATATATAATGCAAATATTCACTAAATTAAAGAAAAGTTTTCACCAATATGTAAATTGACAGTGACAGTATTTTTTTTATTGAAACTGTCATGGAAGGAAACTGGGAATAAGCTGATGATAGTCTGCTAGAAGATGTGAAGTGAGACGTTTAAGTATCCGGGGGTCGCCGCGTGCGACGCACCGGGCGTCGGGGGCCACGTGGTGGCTCCAGAGCGGGAGAAGTCATTTGAAGATTTGCCATACGAAAAAAAAAAAAAAAAAAAGTATCCGGGGGTACCGCACGATCTCCCACGAGGCGGCGAACCTCCTAGCCGGATTGCCGCCTTGGAATCTGGAGGCGATAGTCCTCGCGCGACTGCATGAATGGCGCGCGGAGGCACTACGTCGGAGGGAAACTCCGCTGCCGCGGCAAATCACCACTCAGCGGACAGACCTCATGGAGACAGCGACTGTCGCAACCCAGTACAGAGCACGCCACAATAGTGACGATAAGTCCCCTCTTTGAGGAGTGGCTAGAGAGGCGCCACGGCGCCCTCACCTTCCGCCTGACGCAAGTCCTCACCGGACACGGTTGTTTCGGGAGGTTCCTGCACCGAATCTGGCGGGAGGAAACGCCCGGGTGTTATCATTGTGAGGATCGTCCGGACGACACGGTGGCGCACACCGTGGAGGTCTGCCCCGCTTGGGCGAAGCTCCGCTGTGTCCTCGTAGCGGCGATAGGCGGCGGCGACCTCTCGCACCCGGCCCTGGTTCAGGCCATGGTCCGGAGCGAGAGAGAATGGGAAGCCGTCACATCCTTCTGCGAAGCAGTCATGTATAGCGAAGGAGGTGGCGGGACGTGAGAGGGAGAGAATCTCACGTCCCAGCCGCCGCGGGGGACGCACCGGGCCACGTGGTGGCTCCGTGGTGCGGGACTGTTCGAAAGAGATACCGTGGCCCTGGAACACAAAGGGCAAAGAAGGAACATGGATGGGTTTTAGTCAGTAAAAGTCTGACACTCTCTCCCACTCCACCCAGAGCGGGAGGAGTTATTTGATGATTTCCCATCCGTAAAAAAAAAAGACGTTTAAGTAGCGTGTTAACAAACACACTAACCGTCGTTATTGCTTCGAGAACGAGACACCCTCATTCGTAGCACTCGTAGCAGTCGTAGCCGATGCTACACTCCGATGCACTATTTAATTTTGACCTCTTCTCTAAAGCGGTAAATGGCTTCACGACTTTGTGAGAGCAGGAAATTGCACAATTTGCCAACCAGGCATCAATCATTTTGTGCAAATTATTTGCGTATGTATCATAATTATAAGAACGACATCATGTCATTACTGGCGCTCCCCTCACGCTCAGATTACAGAGTGTGGTCGCAAATGAGCGCGTCACCGGCCAGCGAATCATCCGCGTCACCGCCACATGTAAATGATGATCGATTCCTGCCGTCACTGCACTCATATTGTAATTGCCGTTATTTAAAGTAACGTGTAGTGTAACATATTCAAAGTACATGTATTATTGTCTCTTGTTTACATCAAAGGGAGGAGAGGACCGCAATTAAGCGGTTAACTACCTGAGTGTCTCAGGGGCTCACGGGAAAAATCACCGACGAGTCCCGAAGAGGCCCGATAGGACCCGAGCGTGGACCAAGAGGTTATGAGTACACAACATTTACTCAAAATTTTCATAAAATTGTGTATCTATACATATAAAATTCAAAGTCCTGACTGACTGACTGATTGACTGACTGACTGACTGACTGATATATCAATGCACAGCTCAAACCCATGATCCTAGAAAGATGAAATTTGGAGGGTGTATTTTTTGTAAAGAGTAGGTATTCACTAAGAAAGGGTTTTTCGAAATTCCACCCCTAAGAGGGTGAAATGGGGTGTTGAATTTTCTGTGAAACTTTTTATTCTCTGAGACGATTGACTTGAAAATTTGTGTACATGCTCTTCAGTTAAAATTATGAGATACGTGTATCACAGTTTTTCCAAAATCTACCGTGTCACGCTGTACTGGGATCAACATTATTCATAAGAAATTATAATTGGAATATTTGTACGCCTTTGACGGCAAGACATAGCGCATATACATCTGTACTTTTGTTTACCTATGTTCTACAAATAAAAAAATAAAAATTTGAACGTGGACACTCACACGGTGCTGCTGGTCCATAAATTCAAAGTCGCTCAGCGAGCTATGGAACGGGCTATGCTTGAGTCTCTTTGAAGGATTGGATCCGGAACCAGGTGATCCGACAGAAAACCCGAGTTGTCGACATAACATAGAATAAGTAAGCTGAAGTGGCAGTGGGCCGGCAATATTAGCCGTAGAATTGATGACTGGGGTAGACGTGTTCTTGAGTGGAAACCGCGAATCGGCAAGCGTAAGGTGGGACGCCCTCAGGCTCGGTGGAGCGACGAGGCTGGCTGGTAGCAACTTGATGAGAGTTGCTGAGAATCGAGTTAAGTGGCGTGTGATTGAGGAGGCCTATGTCCAGCAGTGGACTGCTGTAGGTTGATGATGAGGTTTACTGATATAATTTATATTCTATCTCAGAGCTATCTATGTCCCACTGCACAGCAAAGGCCTGCTTTCGCTCCACTCACCCCTATCCAGTGCTGTTCGTGGCCAATCTCTAAGATAACAGTCGTTCCGCCATTTCTTTATGGGCGTACCACGCCACGCGGGACTGTGTGGTAACTTAAGCACATAGATCCACCGGCATTTGATAAATTAATGTGGCCAGCCCAGTTCCATTTAATTTTAAGCTTGTCATTTAAGTTTCAGCTCGCTGACTACTGATGCAATGACAACTTTACTTTGTTCCTCATTATCGCACCCCACATGAATGAAGCCACCAGCTATAAAGTGAGGTCACACTGACGGCTTGAGCGGGAGCAAACGTGTGCTTGCCGGTGGGACCTGGCGCAACCCGTGTATAATGAACGACATGAGTAAATCACTGGATTTTTTAAATTCATTTTTGCCTATTAGGTTACTGTTAATGTTAGCCTATTGGAATGAAAAAAGGCTTTCTTAATTATTTGACACAAGAACATCCCAAATCTTCGCTGTCAACGTTAATTGATAACAGTGTCGGTGTAAAAGTCTCTAACAAAGAAAATAAAATCAATCGCTCCACAAGTGATGTGCGTACAACATCGCCCGAGAATTAAAAACTCCGCAAAAGTGTTCGCTTTTTGAAGATAAAAGCGTCCGAATTCCTTCTTACATTAATCGTGGACGGGATGAGCTCGGGAGGGGGGCACGCGGCGGCGGGCACGCGGGCGGGGCGAGAGGGGCGATGTGCGGAAGTTTGTGTTCCAGATCAAAGGCTTTTGTCTGTGGATTAACAAGTCAGTGTACAAATTATTTGGGTCGCGGGACTGTCCCGCTCGTCTCGTCGCCGAGTTAGGTGCCTTTTTCGTGGGTGCGCCAAAGTTCACCTAAATTTTCAACTCCGATAATTGGAAATCCGAAAATGTTCTACCTAACATTTTTCATCCTAACAATCACAATTCCTAACTACTCTGTCTCTAATTTTATAATTCCGAAGCATTCAACTTCATAATGTCAGTAGCAATAAACATCTGTTATACTTTTATTTGTTTTCCTATATTTTCTCAACATAACCATCTTTTACACTATTATTCAAAGTCATATATTTTTTGTTAAGATTTTTTTGTTTAGACTTAGAAAAATTTAGCCAAAAAAGTGTTATTTTTGCAAACCGTTAATTTTCTCGATTCTATCGTATAAAAAACCTAAATGTAAGAATAAAAGTTTCTTGGTGTTTTTTGTGTACGACTAACCGTTTGTCGTAAAAACGATGTGGAAGGGATCCATAGGTTAGGTTAGGTTAGAACTATGACCAACTACGCGCGAGCCGAGCGAGCGCAGCGAGCGATGCCGCGGCAGCGGCCGGCGAGCGCTACTTCGAAATTGATTGCGAAATTTTTCTAAGTTTTTTTTTCATTGTGCCCCCAAGACGACACTCTGACCTGTACTTATGTTTAGGGATAAAAGCGTTATGATAAAAAACAGTAGGAGTTTAAATATATTTACATAAATGATATTATTAATTACAATTTTCGGAAACATGAGTGTTATGAACATCGCCGGTAGCACTACAAATAGTATGAATGAAAACTTTAGGATGAAAAATTTTAGGAAAAGTGATCATTCGGATTACAAATCGTTAGGAAGAACAATTTCGGGAAAAGAACTTTAGGTGAGCCAATATGGACCCCTTTTTCGTAACGGGTATGGACACAACACCATCATTACTTGCTTGAATTACTGATTGCAACAATAATGGAACATCACTAAACACCGACAAGCCCAGATTCACTTGAGGTACTCAAGTGTATGCGCTTGACCTGGCAACTGATAACATGCTTGTGTGTGGCGACATTTATGTAGCTGCATCTCGCTAGGTTCGTGTACCGTTGACTGGTGTCGTCATCAATGCCTCAATTAGTTGCGCCGGTGATCGGTCGCCGCGACCCTCTATGTCCTTTGTGATGACTCCCCGCTCCGCTATCGACGCGCCTCTAATTTGTCTGATGTTGCTCCGCCAGTGACGCTCATTTATTTCACTAATTTAACGAAGATATTATTATAAGTTTAGGCTTTCGCAAAATGTCACAACACTGAATGTTGTCTCAATAAATCAATATGTTGACGAAGGTAACAGAATGCTCAAGCCCTCTTTGCGGTTCATTTGTTGATTGATTGTGATACTGAGGAAAATTTAAAGAATACCTTCCCTCTATCTGGCTAAATCTTGATGCTCCGAAATTTATTTGGGATAACACACTTTTTTTTTTTTTAAGGATGGGATATCATCAAATGACTTCTCCCGCTCTGGGTGGAGTGGGAGGGAGTGTCAGACTCTTACTGACTAAAACCCATCCATGTTTCTTCATTGCCCTTTGTGTTCCAGGGCCACGGTATCTCTTTCGAACAGTCCCGCAGCCCCGGCAGGCATCGGCCCTTGCGGGCCCCTTCCTGGGGATAACACACTTGGCATAATCTTCTTTAAACGAATAATAAAAATATTTTATACAAGGTGCATTTGCATCCTGGTCAAATTTAAGGAGGTATGTCTATGCTAATGATTCTCGACCCGAATCAATAATAAAATGGGTAGATTTTTTTTTACATTTTTTTCTTATTTACGGAAATCGGTAGGTGTGGACAGCGCCGGCGGCGCGGTGCCTCGCACAGATCGTCGACACTCACGCACACAGCGACATATCGCGAAGGGTGATTCTGTTTGTTTTGTTGAAATGTAAATACGAAACTATTCGTGTTATTCTGAAATACTGTCAAATTTAAACAATTTAAAATAGCAGCTTTATTAATTATTGACCAGGTATTGACCAGGTTGATTATTTATGTCTTTTGTGACAACCTCCAGAATTTTGACGAGGATGCAAAACTGCACTTTGTATAATTACTGTTTGGCCGAATGTTCATATTATGTATACTTTTAAGACTACTATGGATTAGCCGAATCAATTCTTAGATATGGAGTCATCTTTTGAGGGAATAGCACGGACAATGAAATAGCGTTTCAGGCACAGAAAAGATGCATTAGATCGATGTTTAGACTGCAAACAACGGACAGCTGTAAATATTATTTTATAGAACGTAAGATTGCATTGCCCTCTATTATATGTATATCCTGGAAACAGTAATGTTCATTAAATCAAATTCCCATCTATTTCAGCTTTTGTCTGATGCTGTCCCTAGGAATAGACGTGATAATTTCAAACTCTGTGTTCACGGCGCTAAAATAACTCTTATGGGTAAGAGCATCATTTGCATGACTCCGACCATTTTTAATAAATTGCCCAAATCGTGGAGAACATTAAATATCTGCTCTTAAAAGAAAATTGAAGTTTTTCCTAACTGAAAGAGCGTATTACAGTATAGCAGAGTTTATGAAAAAGGACAGTTTTCTTCGTTTTCGAGATGACAATGTTGTAATTTTGCATGTTATTGTGATCTTTTTAATTTTTTGGAATAATTGTATTTTTTAACTGAAATTTTAATGATAGTTAAGTATTTATATTTTTATTGACTAATTTATTTAATGACTACTTTGACATTTTACTTTATCTGAAAATATGCTTGCTGATTTGTAATACCTAATCTATAATGAATAATGATGATTGAATAAGTTCCTATATAATTTATATAATGTTAATTTTGATGAATGTTATCACGGTTTATGCACCATCTCTTCCTACCAATTTGTACGCCACGATATGCGGCTGAACATTTTTGAACTTTATATATCTTATTGTTATCTTGCATGCAATGTATCATGTACACCATGTTTAAACAAATAAAATTTTACTTACTTACTAAGATGGCAGAATTTTATTAGGCATAATTACCTTTGGCAAGGTTAAAATTCTTCATAATTTCGTGTACCAAAACGTTTATTTAGTTAGAGCAACGATTATTTGATTAAAATATTGTCTTATAAAGCCAATATGTTGTGCAACAAAAGTTAATGACAGAAACGAATCGCTGCAAAACCAACTCCACGTAGTCTTGTCTGCCCGGAGCGGAGGAGCGAGCAGCCCGCGAGCTGAACAGCAAGCGGTCTTAACACTGGCTGCTACGGCTGAGGCCGGCTTTTTTTTAAATAAAGCTCTCAGAACTATAACACATGCTCCTTGATTTATGAAGACCTCAGAATTACACGAGCATCTTCGAGGGCGGTTTGATAAGTCCTTGACTTTGGGAAGAAGAAATCAAATAATTTTAGCTGTATAAACTTCGACCACAACAATATTCGAGGTTCTTCAATCCATCAAAATATAGTTTTTGTCAAACCCTGAAAAACAGGCGTCTGTTTTAGTTAACACTTCCGCATTTGATTATAATGTTTGCCCGCCAAGCCATTTCTTCAAGTTTGGGAATAGGAAAAAGACACTGGAAGCCAAATCTGATGAATCCGGGGGTGCGGCGATAGTTCGTATCGTAGCTAAGCATTGCTCAGAACTTGTAACGTGATTTCGTTTTTGGTCGACTGTAAGTAACCGAGGCAGCCATCTTGCAGAAAGCTTTTTCTTGCCCAGAATATCGTGCAAAATATGAAAAACACGTTTAGTCGAGACGTGCATCGCAACAGTTATCTCGTGTTCCTTATTATTATTATCTTATTATCTCTCACTTGACGGTCTGCCAAAACAACATCATGGATTTTGTTGATGATATCTTCGGTGGTGACCACAATCGACCTTTCTGGGCGCTCTGCGTTATTGGTGGTGGTATGACCACTACGAAATTCATTAAACCACTTATGTGCCATTCCATAAGACGGAGCAGATTCCCCATAAGACTTTTTCAGTTTATCATCCGTCTGTTTAATTGTTATACCACGTAAAAGTGTTGTTTAATTAGAGCTCTTTATTAGTTTTTCTCCATTTCCCAAGAATGTTCTGACCGCAATTACCTCTTTGTCGATAAATTAATTCTATTTATTTTTGCGCCGATTAAAAACAAAAAAATTACTGTGGCTTAGTAAGAAGGTCTACATTAAAAAAAAACAAAGAAATTAAAAAAAAAGATTTTATTTAAAATTAAAAGTCACGGACTTATCAAACCGCCCTCGAATAATTTAGAACGATAAAAGAGACAGTTGAACACCGACTAAAGACTTATAGTACAAAAACGAATAAAGTCACATACCAACATCTTAGCCATAGTCCTAAGTGATCCAATAACTATGAAAAGGTTCAAACGCCACCACATATGAGACTTTATAGAATAAAGCAAAGTAAAAAGTTTTGAGAGGCGGATTCTTCGCTGAAAGAATGAACCTCAGCAATCAATAACCGCACAAAAAATCCGCTAAATTTTTACAACCGATCGCAACATGCAAAAAGAAAAAAAAACCTTTTTTAAATCCTTGTCAAGCATCAATTTTAAACTGTAACTACAAAATATTAGAAGCATTCTTTTTTATTTATGTGAATCAAAAAATGAATATTACAGAGGATAACTCATGTATTCATAATGTACATGTAGGATATGTCAGGATTTACTCCGTTAGGCTCGTACAGCATGTGAGCAAACAATGGGTTTCGTGCTATGAAAACAAACTGGGTGCGATACACTGTTTCTAGCAAAGCTAACGAATTACTTGAGATTTCAACTTAACACAATAACACGAGGCATAATAAATCGGGTACAGTTCCAAGACGTCTCAACTCCGCCGCAATCAAACATTGAATGTCACCCTCGTGCTGAACATCAGGGCTATGTACTCGATTCATTGTGCACACTCGATCACTCCTGACTAAACTCTACATTCATCGGGTTGGTGAAGGTAAAGAACTCTACTGTTTTATTTTAAACAAATCCTACTCCAATAAAATAAAAGACGGTTAAATTGGGAATAATCGCAAATACAGCAATCACTACCCTGGGCCATGTACCATAGTCGTTCGAATCAACCTTAAAAACTCTACTGTAACCAAAAACTGCCAAGCTTTCAGAAACCTTCGAGTAAAACCTCTAACGCCACGGCTCTCCAGCCGACCAGCAATTGCATCGCTGTCACACACTACGGTCTTTCCAGACCCCGACCTCTGCCAGAGTTAAACGCACACCGCGCACCCATGGACTACTTGAGTTTCCTCAAGAGAGACAAATTTGTACCGAGCTACGACTACGTATTATCTACTGGTACGGTCGAACACACTACGGCTAGAATGCTTTACTCGACCTTCTACCACAACTTAAGCTTGCTTATCATCATCAAGATCCTTATCAACATCAACTACGTGACCCGCTGGCATCTTCCTCAGCCTACCGTGTGCATACAAGTAGGCAAACTTAGAATTCAAAGCTTTCATTTAATAACGATCACCGTCCGAAATCTCATTCACTTTAAATTTACAAGTAACATTTACTCTCTTTCATTAAGGAACATTCAGCTTAAGAATCTAAATCTGAAACACTCACCAAAGTGCTTTAATATTCCCGATGGGCTTGACGATGCAAAGTTCGACTCAATTCTCCACCGGTACAATAGCGCTAAATCTGCCTGCTGTGCAGCGACTGGCGATATGGCCCGGCGCGGCGTGCCGCACTTGAAGCACACCAGTGAGCCGCCGCCGGCCTGCTGTCGCCGCCCAACGCCTGCAGCAGCCGGCACAGGCAACGGCTTACCGGCACCGGTCCCCCTCGTCCCTCGTACGACAATGCGCTTGGCCGCGTCTCGGCCCGTCGCACATGTGACAATTGATTGGGGGTAGCGATAAAAACCTCCAAGCCTCTCGCTCCCGGCGCCAGCGCGCACATCTGTATGGGTTCTCGTTTGGCCTTTCACCACTCAGGTTAATGAGGGTAGCCGTAGAAGTTTCGATGCACACAAATCTGGCCTTGAAAAATTCCCTGAATCGGTCCCACGTCACACCTGGATAGACCAAAGACATGTAGATGCGAAGCCCTTCAACGCCTTGCTTAATGTCAAAGTAAACTGGGTTCCTTCCACTGCATTCACAACAAGGAACAAGTCAGCAATGACGCACCACGAGCGAGCAACGGACTCGTTTTCAACGCCTATCCACCTGCAACCGTTATCTAAGGAACGCCTACGAATCATTTTAGTTTACTTAATAAAATCATCCTCATTTATTGGTAATTTTTCATGTTCAATTCTTTAATGTTTTGACGGTATAACGCGTGCAGAAAAGCATTGTCTTCCATTGAGGATAAGACGTCCTTTTATTTATTTGGTACACCAACAGCAATACATACTAAGAATTAATTTGAAACAATAAAAATAACATAAAGTGCTGTTATGTATGCCTATTATAGGTATACGCAGCATTCACCATGGGACAACAACAATTATAATCAACAGCGTAATAGATCACAGCTGACCCGAGCGCGTGCGTGGAACTGAACATCAGGGCTCTGTCTGCGCGCCAGTGGTAATATCACGCGACCATTTTACCAGTCTACCCACACCACAGCGTGCTTCTACAGAGTTGTGATGTTTTGAGTTCTCAGCGAGGAGGACATTCATTGTCTGATCGCAGTGGAGTTGAGACGTCCCGGAACTGTACCCGACTTATTGTGCCCCGTGTTATTGTGTTAAATTGTAATTTCAAGTAATTTGTTAGTTAAACAAAAACAGTGTATTGCACCCAGTATGTTTTCATTGCACGAAACCCATCTTCTGCCCACATGATGTACGAACCTAACGGAAGAAATCCTGACAATCCGACATGCATATTGTGCAAAGTTAATAGTATTTATATGGGACCACTGCGCGAGTAATCAAGAAAGAGAAATCGGTGATCACCAGTAATCACGGAGAAATCGGTGAACGGAATACATAACCTCCTCCTTTCTTTAGAAGTCGGTTAAAAATTTAGTTAACATGTCACGCTGATTTGCAAACTAAGGTGTTCGGTGTTCACCGAATAAGACCTGAAATAAATATTACAAAAAATTATTGGTATGGGACACCAAGTCATTAGTTCGTACTGAATTCAATTATTTAAGTCACACTGTAACAGTAGTGCTTGCATAATTACTCTTATTTTATTTGTATCGTGCTTGTAAACTAGTGATCCTAAGATCTCTACTATCTTTTCTATGTTTACTCGTGAGAACCTGTAATTGGCTCTGTGTTGCCTATATAATTGTTATTCATTTGTCATAGCTGTTGGTTCTCCTATCTATAAATAAATAAATAAGGTTAATCAGCTGATAATTTGTTTACAAACATAATACCGCATAGTAGATACAATTATATCAAACAACACTGCAATCTATACACGCGCGGGCGTCTTCCTCACGCAGTGCGCGGCTTCAGCTAACCAAACACTCTGGTCAAGTCTCGAGCTAGAGATTGGCTTTAGATAAACCTGTGGCTGGAGCCGGCACAAGGCGCGCGAGAGGCACAAGTGCGTCGAGTGGCGGCACGAACACTGACCGGTCCGCTCGCGTCCGCCGCGCGCCGCCCGTCCAGCACGGGTGGTCAGCCCAGAAGACGGCACTCTTACTGTGATTAAACTCTCAGCTCTGTAAAGGGTTCACTAAAGTTTCACCAAAACTCCATTGACAAATTTTCATTTTAAAACCAACGTTTCGTATACTTTTATTTCGAAAACAACTTAACCCGCAAATGTATTATTTTATAAACACTCGTTTTACATACATTTATTTGGCAAACAATTCTTTTTACAAATGCATCAGATGATATTTAATCATCTATACATTTTTCATTTCTCATTTAGATTCATTAGGATAAATCACGTTTCTACTAAATATCATTTCATTACAATTCAGTCGACGGAGCCCCGCTGCGCGGGGCTCCTACTTCTGTCTACAGGGTTTAAAGGAACCTAACTAACCGAACCTCGGGGTGCCCCTGACTTCGACCGTCTAGGTCTAGGGTTAGGGTTTCTGTCAGCATCTGTGTTTGTTTGGGGGGTTTGTGCTTATAGGAAACAAAATTCATTTATTTTCTCTTTTTTTTTAAAAAGTCCAGAGCAATAATACTAATGTGAGTTTTTTTTTTTAATTACGTTATATTAAGTCAATTTGTGTAATGTCTTTATTCCAAACGTTATTTATGGAATAAAATTAAAAAATAATGAATTGTTTGTCAGATAATACGTTATTAAATAAAAGTTTATCGGATAATTATTTTGCTAAGTGAAATATTTGGTAAACTTGTGGTTTTAGAATGATGAAATGACAAATAATGTTTTTGCCAATCGTTGCTTGTCAAGTAAAAATTTTTGAATTAATGTTTGGTGAACTGACTGGTCACCTCTGTAAAGAAAGAAGGTATTTACGAAGTTTTATGTAGAATTTATGTAGATTTACCAGTTGCAATAAAACACACTCCATGTACTTACTTGAGATGTTGAGGCCGAATTACATTAGCCGTGGTTCCGTGTTTTATGTATAAACGCTTATTTTTAAAGAGTTATCAATACTGAAAACGAATGCAATAAAGTCACATCTTACTTCAACAATATTGTGAGACTACAGTAAGTTCGATCGCGCTAGTGTCGGCCGACGTCGGCCGAACTTTGTCAATTATACAGGTCAAATATTAACCCGCAGTTAATCTATTCATTGCTCTTTACGTTTTATTTGTTGTTTAAACCCGCTGCTCGGGTTTTTGTCCCTCCGACCGATTTACATTTGATGGAGTTTCGCAGATTAGCCTTTTTGCTCTCGTCGAGCGGCACAACTTCAACTAACTTCAAATTGTTTAGAGTGTCCCTGAATAAAGTAAATGAGGGGAGCGGCTTTCTCTTATTTTTAGATTACATTTTAATTCGTGTATACATATTTAGAGGGCGTTGTAGCGCTCGTGAGGCAGGCTGCATTAGAACTGAATCTAACGTTAAGAGCATTAGCAGTATTGATTACTAGATGATAACATACATGTTCGCCAGGGGCGACCGGCGAGCTATCATTTATATGTAGGTGCTAACTAATTTGCATGTCCGGTAATTGTGCAGCAGCCGTAAGTACCCAATTCGAAATAATGATGTCGCGTCTCACGGCGCGGCGGCGGCGGTGCGCGTGAAGTCGCATGCTCACGCTCGCATCACCCAACTACAATCACTGATAACACATTATGCAGATCACATGGATTGCTTGCAATCGTAGCCAGTTCTCAAACACATACGCACACATATAGTAAAGCATAAGTAAGTTGGCACTGGCGATTAATTTATTTTCAAAGACCTTGTAACTATAGCCGTCCCATGTTTGTCCCTTCGTTCATCCATCCGACAATACATATAGTTACATATTATATCGGTCACTGTACAGACCCCTCAGGTGATTGTCCAGCTCGTGCCGCGTGGCGGCGACCCCTCGCAACCCGCCGACATGTGTATGACTCCATCTGTCCAGCCGCGCACCACGCCGCACCGCAGCTAGTTGCTTCATTAACACACTCACGGAATTGCTTTGTGTGTCATTGTAAGGGACCGCAGTTCCTTAAGCGTCCGGTACAAATTCTTCATATTTAATGTCTAGTCTCTATTATAGTCGGCATAATTCAATAAATTAAAGCTTCTGCTAACGAGTTCTAAGTGTAACTGTTTTGTTTTGATTGGTTCTTCTTATAATGAATACTGATTTGCAACAAATACATCATAGTGATTGTGTTATTCGGTTGAGTCGCAAAGAATGAAAACGAATATTTATATTGGAGTAGACTTCCGAATTATTATTCATGTAGCCGAACGGCTTACTTTGTGTCCAAACCACTCATGTTATATGTACACAAAGTGCGAGTACTCCTTACTCACGGTGTCAATAACTGTCGAGTCAGCGTTCTGTTACGACGACAATCTATAATAATGCTTTCTGGAACGCTGACAGATTCATTACAAAGCTCCAGCCCAGCTCATTTATTTACAAACAAATAATTATAATAAGACATTTTTGTTAGCCGCTCTGTTCTTAAAAATAACGTATTTATTTCATAAAAAATGCAATTGAACTTTTTATTCAGTTAACGAGCTAATATCATTATTAACACTACACCGTCATCATTAGCGGCAACTAAACACTTAGGTATAGTTCGTGTGTCGCGGCGCTAGGCGTCGGTGAGAGAGTTCACCTAGCGGTAGTCAGCTAGTCATTGCTGCAGTGACGTGATGACCCAGCGTCCACACAACTTAGGGCCAATTATGAGCTTGATTAGTAAGTGGTACTAAGTAAGTTACGGATAAAGAAGGTCGATAGTCGATACCCACCGCCCCGCGCTCGCTCCGCTGCGGCGTCGGCTCGCTTAGACTACGTTATTCGCTTAGACTACATTATAACTTGTAGTTATTGTAGTTTTAGCTGCGGTGTTGGAAGTCAAAGCCTTTGACAGCATCACACATTCTGCAATATTTAATTCCCTTATGAAACAACAGATAGAACTTAAGTACATACATCTTTTGCGTAATATTTACACCCATAGTACACTACCTAGATTTACCTGTGTAGATACACAAGTAAATTAAATAAATAGCTTGATCTGACTGATTTTATTTTTTTTAATTTTCAAAATAAGTAAATACGAGTACTTAAATCCTGCGACAAGCTTTTATATCATATAAATTGTATAATGACGTTATAAGTTGATAGTAAAAGTTTTAAAGGAAAAGTTTATTTTATTCTTTGTAGCGCATTTAAATAAAAGCTTGTTTTTAAAAAGTTTTTTTACTTTTATTTTTTATTATTTAAAATACGTACGTACGTACCAAATGTCAATAAAAGTGACTTAGTAACTATATTATGTGTAGGTAGTATGTGTGTGTTTTTTTTTTTGACAGATTGTGATTGGTGACCTCTCAGATAAAAAAAAATATACATTTCATCATCATTCATCATTCTTTTGCCCTTGTCCCAATTCTTTGGGGGTCGACGCAGCATGTCTTCTTCTTATATACTTCTTTATTACATAATACATAAATAATAATTTAATACCTAAACTTGAAAATCTATGAAATTTACCCCTTTTTAAGTGACGTCTGATAGACACCACCTCAGCTGAATGTTAACAGTAAAGTCGCCTCAATCGCAGAGGGTTAGAAACGATTACTTTTTTTGCCAACGCCATTATTAACGCATAATAAGTCTTATCAACAAGACCGGTAGCAGAGTAACATCAATCATTAGAAAAACTATCCCCAAACATGCTAATTGTTCAAGCACCACATCCACTGTATTACGCTTACCTTACCGTATCGCTGTCGGTAACAAACGATCGCACTTCTCTAGTTTAGGAGCGTACACTAGTACAGCCACTACCGACTTACAAGGACGGACACAAAACGACTCGCGTTAATGAGTAAACGTAGCTCGCAACCGCCCGCCGAATACCGATCAGTTACGGCGCGGCGCGGTTCTGTGCGGTGGCGTGCGGTGACGTGCGGTCAGGTGCGCCGCCCGCGCGCGGTGCTGGTAATTGCGAGAATTATCCGCAGTCGCTCAGTCGCACGTCGCTCGTCGCCCGCCGATACAATGAGGTGCGTAACTTTACTTCGCCGAACTTCAGGCTATTCTGGAACTGTATTTTAATTTGTATCTAGCGTGCCACTACAATTCAAAAGTAGATAGTTATAGCACTTATGACAACATTTGTGTCACTAGGTGAATATACCTAAGTCTTTTTACAATATTTTTCTTTTTCTTTGTATAGATTATTTTTTCCCGACTGCAGGTAATGTATTTAGCCTATATATATACATGTTTGTTCCTTTGTGGCTCTCTAGAGACCAAACGCGTGGGCCGATTTTGATCATTCTTACATCAATCGATTTGATTTAAGGTTTCAGTCCTGTAGCATTGACAGCCCGTCGAAATAATCGCGCAGGCTTACAATGTTTTTTTACTAAATTTATAAAGGAATTGCAATTATTTTTAGTGCACTAAAATATTAGTTAAATGCTTAATAGCTACGTATTTTTTAAAGTTCATAAAACTCTCTTATGGCGTAAATCTGACGTTGAAACGAGGTCTCTCGCACCCAACGCGAGTCCGAGTTCTATCTCCGCATTTCTTCCGAGGCAACAGAGGCTAAATCACAAAATCTATCGGGACAATAAATACCTTTATATCCTGGTCTACAAAGCTGCCTCGTTACTTTTTGTATAAAATCCTTTATTTTCTTAATTTTATGTGGCTAATATCGTCAAATTTATCGGTTTTTGCTCTCAAAAAATACGCTGTTTCTGTCCATAGATTTGTGTTATAATTCGATTTTATCGAAGGGCCACTGTTGAATGAGACGATAAAGTAAAAAAAATCACTAAAATTAACGTAAACTGAAAATTATTAGTATACCAAAACATCCATATTATATGCCGAAACGTTTGCCATATTTCCTCAGTGACCGACTAGCGACCGAGGTAGAAGGACGCAGGAATATCGTCAATTGTTTCCTGGAATATCGTCGTGTTTTTCACTTCTTACTCGCACAATCATGCTATCACGCTCATGTTGTGTCATGCGGGCTGCTCTACTTAATTATTTTAACCAACAGCAAAGAAAAGAAGGGTTATGTTTTTATCTATGATTTTTTAATTATTTGCGGAAGACACTAGCGCGAACGGAAACTTGCGAGAAATAAGATTCCTTACGATAAATCGAAATCAAAATCAAAGATGGCGGCTGCGAATTTTTCATCATGGGCCACATCCATGGTAATCGATGGCGCTCTAAACGAATATGAGGTCAAAATTAAAAAACAAATATGGTGGATATGGAAATTAACAAATTTTTCATTTTTATGGTAATCGTGGGCGTTCTAAACGAATAGCAGTCAAAAACAAAATCAAAGATGGCGGATACGAAAAGTATCGAATTTTTCATCATGGGTGTCATTTTCATGGCAATCGTGGGCGTTTTAAACGAATATATAGTGAAAATCAAAATCAAAGATGGCGGATTCGAAAATTAACGACTTTTTCATCACAGGTGTATTTTTCTTGGTTTCCGGGGTCGGTGATAACGAAAATGAGTTCAAAATGAAAATACAAGACGGCGCGACCAAAATTTTCGGTTTTTTCGTCATGGATGTCATGTCCATGGTAAATAAACAAACAATAGACAAAGCGTGTTCCATTATGCGAAAGCCAAAAAAAATGTTTGAAAACGAGTGGTTATACATTTCAAAATAGGTATTCGAAAACCTTTTTTTTATAACGGCTTTGTATGATGGTTCCTAAAAACAATAATAAAAAATATAAGCGTAGAATTGATAACCTCCTTTTTTTAAGTCGGTTAATATGTAGGAAGAGCAGCTTTAGCATCATATCAAGTAAATGAAGTACGACTAGGTGTCGAAGGGGGAGGTCCCCGCACACACAATGTGTTTTTGTTTTTGCTGTGAATTTCTGAGTTTTGCACGGCCACTATCGCCTTAATGTTACGACTGTCACTAAAGACATGCCAGTAATCAAAATTCAATATGGCAACAATCAGACGCTATGGCGTATCATTGAAAATCATCTTTTGGTTTCTCATTAGTTTTTCGTTTCGAACGCTCATTTAGGATTTATAATGATTTAAAGTTGGTTATTCGATACAACAAATCATTTAAAAGTGAAAAAATCAAGAAGTTGAATCTGTGAAATGTTTCAGCTTTTAAAACTGAAAAGCTGAAAAGAAAAAAAAGTATTCATAAAAACTAAAACACCCGACTAAATGTTGAATGTTGAGTGAATTTTCACAACATTGTAGGCCTTGCAGATTCCTAGATGCTCGTTCTTTTCGTGTAACGTTTTTGTGAAGTAAGCAACGACTTATTGATGGGCCTACGCTGTGCTCCCATACTCAAGTATTAACACTGTAACATAACAACACTATAAAACCAAATGATTTGAAAAGAGTCACCATGGAGTTTCTTGCCGGTTCTTCTCCATACGAAACGACCAAACCGAAACATGCACTTTTATCCGACGACGGATTATAAGTGGCCATGTAGGGCTAATAAAATAAAATATTTCGATTTTATTTTATTGAATTTGTTTTTTCAAAATATTGTTATCAAAAATTGTAGTATATTTCGAGTAACACTTGCTTACATTCTGTGTTATTAGATCTAGAAAAATAACCCAAAACACTGACAAAGCTAACGCTTACGTTTTTTTTGTCGGATCTGAAATCATCAAATGACCCTTCCCGCTCTGGGCGGAGTGGAACGGAGTGTCAGACTTTTACTGACTAAAACTCGTCGATTTTCCTTGTTTGCCCTTTGTGTTCCAGGGCCGCGGTATCTCTTTCGAACAGTCCCGCAGCCCCGGCAGGCATCGGCCCTTGCGGACCCCTTCCTGGTTGCTGACATCTCTTTAAAGCGCGCGTGGAACACAAACGTGCCGTCGACACGGCCTGTCGTCATAAGACGGACGGATGGCGAGCTAGCCCATTACTCACCATCCACAGGCCCGCGCCTGCGGTGGCCGGGAGCCACCATGTGGCCCCCGACGCCCGGGGCGTCTCCCGTGGCAGCTGGGATGTGAGGTACTTTACCTCTGACGTCCCGCCACCTCCTTCGCTAGCATGACTGCTTTGCTGAAGGAGGTGACGACTTCCCATTCCCTCTCGCTCCGGACCATGGCTTGAACCAGGGCCGGACGCGAGCAGTCACCGCCGCCAATCACCACTATAAAGACACGGCAGTGCTCCGCTCGAGCGGGGCAGACCTCCACGGTGTGCTCCACCGAGTCCTTCGGATGATCCTCACAATGGTAACATCCGGGCGTTTCCTCCCGCCCGATTCGGTGCAGGAACCTCCCGAAACAACCGTGTCCGGTGAGGACTTGCGTCAGGCGGAAGGTGAGGGCGCCGTGGCACCTCTCTAGCCACTCCTCAAAGAGGGGACTTATCGCCACTATTGTGGCGTGCCCTGCACGGTCTGTCCGTTGAGCGGTGATTTGCCGCGGCAGCGGAGGTTCCCCCCGACGTAGTGCGTCCGCACGCCATTCGTGCAGGCGCGCGAGGACTATCGCCTCCAGATCACATTGTGGCTCGCCACCTCGCCGGGGATCGTGCGGTACCAACCACACCGGGGCCCCGTAAAGGGCCATAGACCGCATGACCCCCGCGTAGAGCCTCCGGCAGGAGGCGTTGCGATCGCTCAGGTTGGGCAAGAGCCGCTTGAAGGCCGCCCCGGCCCGTTCCAGTTTGGGAGCCAAACTTTTGGTAAACTTAAGTCGACACGGGGTAAAGTGTATCTACCTTTTAGTTGTAGACACAAAATAGCTAGGCTATTAGCTTTTAATATTCACTCAGACATAAGTAGTATGTCGATGTTTAGTTATATAATTAACACTGCCACCATTAGTAATAATACTAATAGTTCATTTTACAATTACGGGGAGGACCCATGTGTAACTATAGAAGATTCTCAAGTGGGGTCCACTAGTAGTAGGATCTCATTGCCTTGTACTGGCGTGGGAGTCTTGGGGCTTACTCCGGATGCTCATTTAAACTAGTTTGTAAGACAACAGAAGTTACCAGTAACATTTCTGTTACACCAAACAACAATGTACCTTCTTGCTCTCAAATAGCTAGATGTAAAAAAGGGGCTAAGCTAAACATTTTGCAATTATTTCATCAAAACGTTCAAGGTTTCTCTGCAAGGCAACTAGAAATTGAATTGTTTTTAGAAAAAACAAAGTTTGAAATTGTTTGTTTCACTGAACATTGGTTAAAAGTCTTTGAAATGTTAATAAATTACGCAAATTACAGTGTGGGCAGTTGCTTTAACCGGAAATCTAAGATTCGTGGGGGTTCATTAATCTTCGTTAAAAATTGTACTAAATTTAAGGCTCGTAATGATATTGTTGATCTATCGGTTGAACATAACATTGAGCTGTCTTGTGTTGAGCTGCATAAGCATGTAATAGTGTACGTTTACAGACCCCAACCAGTAATCAGGATTTGAGTCAGTAATGGAGGATGCTTTAGCAAAACTTGCAACTGGTAATAAATCACTAGTTATCTGTTCCAAAAATTCAAAATTCAAAATTGTTTATTTCTTAACAAGATTACAACAATTAGTTTGTGATTGGAGCCTTCTTTTAAGCAAACAATGCCTGTATTAGAAGACTCCGCTCTTCCATAACAAAAGAAAGACAAATATTAATAACATGTTTAACTATGAAAGTAGACAAGATTTACATAATTATAGTTTGTGTATGTATGTATGTGTTTGTATGTGTGTGTTGTGTGCTTGTGTTTGTGTGTTGTGTGCTTGTATGTGTGTTTGTGTGCCTGTGTGAGAGTATAGGTTATGTCGTAGGTTTCAAGAGTTCCTCCGTTTCCTCATAAGTAAGTGGTTTGATCCATTTCAGTATCTCTTTTTTGCAATCATAATATCTGGTTTTATGTATATATATATATGTTTTTATTTATCCTATTATATAACCTAGCAGACCGTGTATTGCATTGCATCGAGGCAACTAATGTTTTTGTTTGGGGGACTTCTGCAATAGCATGCTTTCTTCGTTTTGCTAGTTTAGATGCATCGTAAGGTAGGGTCTTATTGGAACGGGCCGGGGCTGCCTTCAAGCGGCTCTTGCCCAACCTGAGGGGTCCAAACGTCTCCTGCCGTAGGCTCTACGCGGGGGTCGTGCGGTCCATGGCCCTTTACGGGGCCCCGGTGTGGGCGCGTTCAATTAAGTGGCGTGCCGCCCACTACCTGAACGCGCCCCAAAAGGTCGTAGCCGTAAGGCTAATCCGGGGGTACCGCACGATATCCCGCGAGGCGGCGAGCCTCCTAGCCGGAATGCCGCCATGGGATCTGGAGGCGACAGTCCTCGCGCGCCTGTATGAATGGCGCGCGGAGGCACTACGTCGGGGGGAAACTCCGCTGCCGCGGCAAATCACCGCTCAGCGGACAGACCTCCGATGCGATCTCATGGCGACATGGAGACAGCGACTGTCGCAACCCAGTGCAGGGCACGCCGCAATAGTGGCGATAAGTTCCCTCTTTGAGGAGTGGCTGGAGAGGTGCCACGGCGCCCTCACCTTCCGCCTGACGCAGGTCCTCACCGGACACGGTTGTTTCGGGAGGTTCCTGCACCGAATCGGGCGGGAGGAAACGCCCGGGTGCTATCACTGTGAGGATCGTCCGGAGGACACGGTGGCGCACACCGTGGAGGTCTGCCCCGTTTGGGCGGAGCTCCGCCGTGTTCTCGTAGCGGCGATCGGCGGCGGCGACCTCTCGCGCCCGGCCCTGGTTCAGGCCATGGTCCGGAGCGAGAGGGAATGGGAAGCCGTCACTTCCTTCTGCGAAGCAGTCATGCTAGCGAAGGAGGTGGCGGGACGTGAGAGGGAGAGAATCTCACGTCCCAGCCGCCGCGGGCGACGCACCGGGCATCGGGGGCCACGTGGTGGCTCCCGGCCACCGTAGGCGCGGGCCTATGGACGGTGAGTAATGGGTTAGCTCACCGTCCGTCCGTCTTATGACGACAGGCCGTGTCGACGGCGCGTTCGTGTTCCACGCGCGCCTCAAAGAGATGTCAGCAACCAGGAAGGGGCCCGCAAGGGCCGATGCCTGCCGGGGCTGCGGGACTGTTCGAAAGAGATACCGTGGCCCTGGAACACAAAGGGCAATGAAGGAACATGGATGGGTTTTAGTCAGTAAGAGTCTGACATTCCCTCCCACTCCACCCAGAGCGGGAGAAGTCATTTGATGATTTCCCATCTGTAAAAAAAAAAAAGTAGCTTAAGCCTTATTTATTAGCAACAAGATTAAATCCGCCGATAATAAAATAAAGACGGTTTGGATAATTATCAATAGTGAAACTAATAGAAATAAAAAAATGTAATAATGATATCACACTAGAGACTTCACGTGGTGTTCTGAGCTCTAAAAACGAAGTTGCTCAAGAATTTGTAGATTTCTTCACTATTATCCATCCCACTTAAAACTACTGAAACCTTAAATTCCTCACCCTTGCTTTCTATTGATTTATTAAGAGCGAACGTTTCGGCCTGTCCGGTTGAGTTTCAATTTAAGCATATAAACCCCATAGCAGTCATTAAAGCTTTTAAGGAAATCAAAATCAAATTAACCGAAGATCTATAAAAGTCATGTCGATTAAAGTTTGTCAAGCTGTTATTGATTAACATCTCTTGCAGGGCGGCTGAGCTCAGCAGCATATGCTGTGAGAAAAATCCGTCAATTTACTGATGTAGATACCGCGAGGCTAGTCTATTTTAGTTATTTTCATAGTATTATGTCATACGGTATCTTACTATGTGGACGGGCTGCAGACATCGAATCTATATTTATTCTGCAGAAAAGAGCCATTAGAGCCATATATGATCTACGTAGGCGCGATTCTCTAAGAGAACTGTTTAAGGAAATTAACATCATGACAGTACCTTGTCAATGCATATATTATGAAAACTTCATGTACAAAAAAAATCTGCATTTATTTAGTAAAAGAGGTGACCGACACCATCATAGTACTAGAAACAGGGACCAATTAGTTCAGCCAGGTTTCAGGCTAGCTAAAGTAGACTCATATTTCATGGGGTACTGTTTAAAATGTTACAATAAAATACCTCCCCACATTCTATAACTGAATGAGACGAAATTTAAATCTTGTATTAAACGCACACTATGTAGGCAAGCGCATTATAAGTTGGGGGATTACATTGATGATAGAAATGTTTGGCTCAATGCTGGTCCTGCTCCACAACCATAGTGGCAAACTAATAAAATTGATTAACATGAAGTCATTGTGGCAGCTGCAGAAGATTGTATAAATATCCTTGCATTGTATAGATTAAAATCTCTTAGTTTTATATAATTGCATAGCACATGTGTGAGGACTATGTACTGTAAAGCTACCATTTACATTTGGTTATATTTCATTGACTCGAATATGCCCTGGCGGTTGAGAGAATGTCATGCTCACTCAAATGTCTCGCTGATGGTGACGGGTGTGTGCGGATCATTTAGTTCCCTTCAAAATGGTTGAGTTGAATGGTGCTGATCCATGCGTCATGTTCGTGAACGGGCGCTGTTAGTCGGGACTGGTCATCTCTTAGCTGCCACGGTTTATGTTTATTTTTATTTTTGAACTGTATATGATCTTTTAACTCTGGACGCTCTTAGCTTACACTTCTTTAGGCATCGTTCTCACATAAATGTATAGTATCCACATGAACGATGTAACCAAGATTTTGTATTAAAATTTTGATTGAAAAGAGTGTCCATGGAGTTTCTTGCCCATTCTTCTCCATAGAGATGTACGCCTTGGAATGGGCAACTACAGTACTTTCACAAGTTATTATGCCTTGTATCTGTGACTGTAGCTGCGCTCTTTGTTTTTTTTCTGTCATTCAAAAGTGCCTGTAATGGTGTAATTGAAATAAATGCTTTGACTTTGAGTTTGAGTTTGAAACGTCGGAAATGCTCAAAGAAGTTCCACCGGCTGTCGAGGACGAGTCCTAGGTACTTCAAGGTACTTCAACGTCGACTCGACGCCGATGGGGACCCGTCCTACCGTCAGTATGGATCCCGACGGTGGCGCATTCCGAGGCCAAAGAAACCGCATGGTCTCGGACTTGTGCAAAGCCACCTCGAAACCCAATTGCCGGATCCTCTCCACGACTTACCTGACATCCGAACTACCCAATACCAGTAGTAATAAGATTAATTATGCATATATTTGTGATAAATAAATACTCCAGTGAGCCTATCGCTATCCACGAATTAAATTGTAGATCGTTCAGTAATAAAGATTCACGTGAAGTAGAAGTGTACTCGAGTATTAATTGAAGAAGTTTGCTCAGAATAACGCGATCCGTTAATCTCAAGTGATTATTAATTGAATGTGTGTTGTGAGTAAACAGTGTTGTTAATTTGATTAATATTAATATAACGCCGCCAGCCATCGCTCCAGTAAATGTGGGACCGACAAAACCCGCGAGGCGCCGCACAATGCTACAGCCAACATTTGCGTTACATAGCTTTAATTACTCGCTATTACTAAAGTGAACTATTTGAGAAAGCGACGTTGACGATTTACAAATTATAACATTCAAGTCGGTTGTGATGTGACGTGGTTCGTGGCTCCGAGCGCGTGTAGTGCCTGCCCGGCTCACTCAGGTCGCCCACGCCCCGCCGAGCCGAGCCGCCTCCGGACGCTCGTCACGGTAATCGCCGCTAGTTAAACTTGCTCGCGACACCCCGTGTGAGGGACACGCACATAAGTAAACAGACACTTGTGACGCACACATCTTGCTAATATTGTATTCTTTCTCAAAGTAACCCAATTCTGTGAGGCAAGTGTTATGACAGCTCCCTTTGAAGTGTTCCGAGCATGTTTAGTTAATAGTTACACTTGGATCTTTTGTTTTATTCGCTTTGTTTGTGCCGCGCGGGGGGCTCAGGGGGCCCCCGGCTTGTCTCATGTGAAAAACAAAGGCTCACGTTTTTATTTGAAGTCGATTGTTATCCCCGAGCGTGTGCCCGCGCGTGCCCCGCCGCGGCCGACGGCTGCCCCGCGGGCACACGATCTCTCGCCTTTGTAGCGCGATAAGCTGCGCAGCGCGGGGCCCGAGGTGCGTGGCGGAGGGAGGGGGGGAGTCAAGCAAGAAGGATGATTACACCCGATAGGGATACCCTTCAACTCGAAGGGATTGCCGCCCAGCGCGAAGAATGCTTCAAAAGAAACGACCGCTTTGATAACATTAAAAAATAGTTGCTGTTCTCGACGTTAACATGTAGGTTACTCTTTCTTTTATACAACTGGGTTAGATTTCCCAGCAAGTGCTTTTTTTATGTCGTTTTCGTGAAAAAAGAAAATATATCATTCATGTAATATTCTCGTATTCCACTCTACCACGCTCTTACATGATTTGCAAACGGATAAGCTTAACTTTGACACAATTGTTGGTGAGCGTTGTTTGTTCTGTTCACATCACACGCGCGTTATCTCGCTGCTGCAATCAATTACATGTGGGTTACACGTAGAGGGCACGTCGCGGCGTATCGTGCGTATCGCAGGTACAGCAGTACGCAGCGGTACGCGGAGTACCGCCCATCCCGAGGCGAACGTAATTGTGTTAGCAGTAACAAGTCGACGCGTTAACGTGTCGTCTACTGACAGTTAGCCTATGTACTCGAAAGGGTGGAGATATTACTGTATGCTTGTCCCAAGTTAAATTCGTGATCGCTAGGTTCAGAGGGCTTAGACAAGTGCCAATCTCTTTCCAACGTCCAACATGGTGGACATAACATTTTCTCTCATCATCATTCATTTTGCATCATCGTTACAGCTGACAACATGTCACCTTGTCTGGCCCCTCGGCACAGTTCGACTACTGTAACGGCTCAACATCTAGCGCGTCGCATTCAAATAAATGTATAGTACGTACTTATCCCTTTTTATTATCTCTGTGGCACAAACTTCGTCCCGTGCATTCATTGCTGCTGAGAACACAAGATAACGCGTCACTTACTTCTGTATCAGTGGGAGTGGTCCAGTATTATCGGTGCACGCGTGAGGGGGGATTAACTTAAAGCGGCGTACCAATAGCATGAGCCACGAGCCACGAGCCAAGAGCCACAGGTCGGTGCTGGAGGTTGCCCTCGACGATAAGTGACGTATTTACAACGATGTTCGTATTCAATCACGCATTGTTTTGATTAGTTGTCCCCCCCCCCACTCGCGAACCGCGCCACGTTTGACTAACAAAATTGTTTCGTTGCTCGCTGTAATTTCAATTGTCGTATTCATGGAGGAAAGTTGTCGCGTCACTCGCGAGCTGCATAAATATTCAGTGTCCTACCCCGGCCCAACCCCTGCCTCCCGGCTGCACCCCGCACAGACACTCTCTGAGATTCGCGACGAGGACGTTTTTTTTTGTTTAGAGATTTGGATGTAGATTAATTCAACAGAGGGGTCGCACAACAACATTAAATACATATAGAAAACTGTTATTGAATTTGATATTTCAATTATTTGTGAACGTAACAGAGATTATGTTTGAATAATCAGGCGTTGATTGTGTAGCCGCGCAGCCGGGCTGCATGGAAATATAAATTGTGCGCATCGGAAGCGCATCGATGAATGAACGGCTGATGTATCTCACACACACACACACACACGATGACGTCATCTGGTACTTCCGGCGCTCTCAGCGCCACGCGTGTCATTGTTCGTTATAAAATTGGAAACGTAATAAAAACACTCGTATTTCACGAAATAAACTCATAATTCCGACTTGCATTCTGACATGGCCATTCAGCGGAGTGGCTACGCTCGTAGCTCGTAGCGCGGCTACGGCGTAGCGCGTGCCGTGTAGTGGTGTCCGCTGCCGTCGGAAGCGGAAGTCGTTAGCCGCCGCGCGCCGCCGCGCCCTCTGCAGGCCGAATGTTTAATATTATCTGCGCGCCAAATGTTCAACTTCACATGAGCTGTGAGTACATATGTACGAGAACTGCTCACTCTTATACATTTGTGGACTACAACTCATCGCTGTCTTTTCACAATCTAGTTACCACAAGTCACTGTACGCAAATCATAATATTGAGGCGGCCGAGTTCGGCTCGAAGCCTACCACTACTAAAGGAATCATCGACACGACGCCAAGAAGACTTATTTACTACTATTGTAACATTATGGTAGCACAATACTAGACCCGATCATAATATTTGTGTATAAGTAACGAAATAAAAGTAAGTGTTCGCAGAAACAGTACAGTTCAGAGAAAGCGCTCACTTCCTTCACTATTTATAATTACGTCCTTATTTAGTTTAACAAAATACTTTGTAAACATCTATTAATGTTTCTTTGAATGAAAACTTTCCTTCTCATGATAATAAGAGAAGTTGTAGGGATCAGTCAAAGCTAACGACAGTGAGGAGGCTTTTTACAACGTTGTGCTAATTAGAGAGATGTATTCCAGGGCGGGCGGGAGGCTGCGGCTCTTATCGCGCTATTTGATCGCACTGACAAGAGTTGGATGGACTCCGGGCTCAGGATGCTACTCACTGGTCATCTGCTGGATCACTTTATCGACAAACTGCGAGTTGTACAAAATAAATAATTTAGAATGCGAAAGATGTATATTCGTATTATTCTTTCAAAGTGTCCAAATAGTTGACGATCGTTCTACAGCATGCGTTACACTACGTTAGTAGTTCTCTCGTAGTCATAACGTGTCTTGCTACTGATTTATCTGGTCCAGACCATTTCACTTCAATGTCGTTGTCGTTGTGTCATTAATAATTATTAAAGTAATTCAAAGTCGAAGTAGGTGGTACTTCCCCATCTACTCAGTTCATTCAGATGTCGATATGAACACCGCACCGCGTCGCATCACTACAAGATAAACTCTTTGAGGATTCCTGCACAAAGTATTCGCGGCGGCGGATCAAAGCCAAACTAAATTATATTAATTAGATAGGGAGCAGTTTGTCGTACCCCCAACCCCCTCCGCATCGCCTACACCCCCTCTCCTTCCCGCCGGCCAGCTCTTGACGCTCACCTTAATAAGATCCATTGAACGCTGAATGAAGAGCCCCAACAATCCAACAGCGCGTACTGATACAATGAAGCCTCCGAACAGATCAGCATTACTTCAGCCACTCGAAGGGAGAGGTTTTCAGAGCTGAGGATCGCAGGCGGCAGACCCGCGGAGGGACGTCACGGAAATAATTTGTTTCGCAGATCGACACTACGTCAATTTGCCGTGCTTATTTTTACTGAATCATTGGCAATTTAAATTTGGTGTTACCAGAGATTTGCGGTGTCAGTAACATCCATTAGTTCATGTAACGTACCAAAGCCATTACATACAACATATTATAAGGAATAGCTCGCGAACTACCGGGTGTCCGCGTCGGCGCAGATGTGCAGTAACACTGAGTTCTATTCGTGCGTCGCTAGAAGTGGGTGAATTACTCTCAAATACTCATAATGGTTCAATTCTTCTGAGTAAATGAATGAGGAAAGAGGAAATGAATTAACTTGATAAAAAAATTAAACTGCAAATTCCTGGATCTGTGTTGGGTCACTTGTTATTTGTATCAATAATTATAATCATCATCACTGAAAATCTTCTAAATGAAGAACTGAAAGCTTTACTGACATCGACACCAGAGTTTGATTTATTCGCCTTGAGATAAGTAGACCTATTTCGTAGATGTTTGAATTTCTGTGATAGGATGAACGAAAGATCACTTTTTCTTGTGTTTGTTCTATGAGAGGACACACGAACGATGACTTTTTCTTGTTTAGTTTTGTGCATTTTATTCAATATTTTTATCATTCCTTATTGCAAATGTTTCCTTTAATAACTTGAATAGCTTGCTGCTTAACTTGTTTGTAATAGCTTGAATTTATCTGTTATATTGTACATCTTGTCTCAAATAAATAAGTGTGACTGCTACCTCGACTATATGCCTCACTTTGTTAACAACAGTATGATAATTATTTGATAGATTTCGATAATCTGAAGTAATTGTCGTCGAACCACGAATTTTGGTGTGTAGGTACTTGAACCTCGAAGATTATGTATAAGGAGATTAATTTTAATATTAATTAACATTAATTACCGCACGTCAATAGCGGCGTCGTTGTCAGCGGCGGTCTTATTACCGCGCGGGTGAATACAGCTTTATACACGAGGACATAGTGGTGTACAGGACGCTATAATATCACTCTTACTCACCTTTAGTGAAGTAATGGCTGAGTAACCAAACAGAAGACATTCGAGAGATGGCCGACTAACCATTGAACCAAATAACCTGCACACTACAATATACACACAATCCAGCAGCAAACACACGCAGTAGTGCTAGGAAAACTACTTACAGAATATGGGACATCTGCAGTTACCCAGGCGCCTAACTAGCGTGATGACGACAAGATTAAGCTATAAAGTGGCATATTTGAAACTGTGGCTGAGCCTTACTTTAATTGCCTCGGTGGTGTAATGGTCATGAGGGACTGCTAAGCTCATCCGAGTTGAACGAATCTGAGTTGAATTCCTCACTCGGGCAGAATTATTTTTGCTTTTTGAATCGCGCCGCTCCTCATCGCCACTGAATAGCAATGCGCGCGCCCTTGATTTATTTACATCGACGCTACTGTTGTTCTGCAAATAATATACTGATTTAGTTTAGTTGTACATATTTCAAGTGGGTACTAAAACTAAACGCTTCCCCTTTCAACTTCTTTGACAAAATGGTTACAATTAGCTATCTAACCATTCTCCTGCTCTTATTCCAATTTATTTGGGGTCGGTGTAGCCGTATAGTCAGACACCTCCTTGCTAGCCATATCATCCTTCACACGGTCCACCTATTGTTTCTTTGGTCTTCCTCTACTCTTATAGCCGTCCACATTTATACCTAAAACTTTCCTTACGACGTTTTCCTCATTCCTCCGCATCACATGCCCAAGACAATCGATTACCACACAACTTTTCCGTCACCGGCACCGTTTTCAGACTTCCTTTTATGTACTCGTACATTTCTTATTTTATTGTTTAAATTTATGTGAATTATATTATTGACAGCAATATACGGAACTACTCCCACTCTGTTTGTGCTCGGTATGGTCGGGTACAACCAACGGGGGTGCGACGGGAATTCACGCTTGTTTCGTATTTGGTAAGGTTACTTCGTGGCATTGAGCATAACCCAGGAGTGCTGCAGCGACTGAGTTTATGTGTACCGGGCCGCTATGTGTGGAGGCGGCGCCGCCGGCCGCTGCTGGCCGTGCCGGTTGCCAGGGCCAACCATCTTGCTAAAACACCATTGACCAGCGCAATTCGGGGTTTTTTATTTTTTTTATTTATTGTTCACAAACATATTTTTTTTAATATCGATTTTCACGTCAAGATCCATTTATATAATATTTACATGCTATTTGAGTGAATTCGCAAAATTACTGTTGTTTATTTTATGCTTTAGTGTAGATTAAAGTAGACTAAGTGGTGTTGTTTTATATTGTAAATATTGTGTATTTATAGTTAGGGAACTTAGAATAGAAGCTATGATTGTTATATTATTATAAGTACTACTTGTTGCTACTTTATTACGTCTTTCATAGTTTTATATTGCAAATAAGTTAATTTTAAGACCGCGCTATTGCATTAGGGATACACCTGTAAAGATAGTGTAAGGGAGATTTTAATAAATAAATAAAAACTCTACAACATTAGTTTTAGTATATGCGAAACCCGAAACACGTGTCTAGTATTTCAATGTAAAGAATCTACGTACAAAATTTCAAAACTGTTTCATGACACCGCGCCTCCAGCGTTGACATGCGCTCGTTGATAATAATTTGGCAGTAGGTACCTAACTGGACCGCGATTGTATTGTAATTGACAGGTTATAACATTTTCCACCACACTTGCAGGATTTGGACTGTCGTAGTGGTCAAGTGTAGGTATATTATTATGTACTTTATTCGTAAATGCAGCCGTAAGTGATAAAAATGTAGTCAATGCGATTTGTTGCACCTCATGCCAACCATTTAAAGTTCAAAGTGGATGAAAAGTGTTAAACATCATATAGTCACATTACTGAACCACAGCAGGTTGTAGGAACAAATAGTAACTTTCTACCATTAACCATCTAGGCGTGTTTAAAAATGTTAATCATCACATACACATGGTTACACGATACTTTTTACATACGATAGGTACACGATCAACCGAAACACAACTGTAAGAGTAAGGCTCACGGCGCGGCGGCGACGGCGCCGCACCGGCCGCGCAGTCGCGATCCGGGAGCATGACACGTGCGCATTAACCTATAGCATCCGGGCGAATCAAGGGGTTGCGTTTTGGCTCTTAAATTACATTTTCAGAAGGGCGCTGTTGCTGAATATTTGTGAACTGGTCCGCCGAAACTACAAATGCCGTGAACTATATCAGCATTTTGGAAGATAATACGCTTCCCTGTGTAAGGATTGCGTATCCACAGCACGAAATGGCAAATATTAATTTTATTCTCTATAATTGTGCAATACATTGAACAAGGATTGTGTTGATATACATCCAGACATAACAATTCGTTCTGTCTAGTGTCATCTGTGTCATACGCCTGCTTGTCACGTAGCATTCGTGTGTCAAAATCGAAAATATTCAGGATGAAAATTATTGTATGACAATATTCCCAATGTCCTCTCTATATGTTTTAAATCTCTTTGTTGATAAACGAAATAAAACTATTTTTCAAAGGTTGACTATTTTTTTAGCTTAGCACATTTTATTTACTCTTCGGGGATTACAAGCATGATATTAGGGTGCGCCAAAGTTCACCTAAATTTTCAACTCCGATAATTGGAAATTCGAAAATGTTCTTCCTAACATTTTTCATCCTAACAATCACAATTCCTAACTACTCAATCTCTAATTTTATAATTCCGAAGCATTCAACTTCATAATGTCAGTAGCAATAAACATCTCATCTCTCATCATCATTATGTTACAGACGAAATAATATGTAATTTTAACTTTATTTTTGTACTTTGTTTATGACTTTATGTTATACTATGTTTTTGTGTTTTTAAATAATGTAATATTTTAATAATGTTGTTAGTTTAATCTTTTCTATTTTTTTTTAAGTGTATGGTTTAGGTTTAGTTTAAGTTCTTAGCTGTCGCATTAGGGTAAACCCTGTAATGATAGTTTAAGGTGTTATAAATAAATAAATAAATAAATAAATCTGTTATACTTTTATTAGTTTTCCTATATTTTCTCAACATAACCATCTTTTACACTATTATTCAAAGTGATATATTTTTTGTTTAGATTTCTTTGTTTAGACTTAGAAAAATTTTGCCAAAAAAGTGTTATTTTTGCAAACCGTTTATTTTCTCGATTCTATCGTATAAAACACCTAAATGTGAGAATAAAAGTTTCTTGGTGTATTTGTCTCCGACTAACCGTTTGTCGTAAAAACGATGTGGCAGGGATCCATAGGTTGCTGCGGGACTGTTCGAAAGAGATACCGTGGCCCTGGAACACAAAGGGCAATGAAGGAACATGTATGGGTTTTAGTCAGTAAGAGTCTGACACTCCCTCCCACTCCACCCATAGCGGGAGATGTCATTTGATGATTTCCCACCCGTAAAAAAAAAAAAAAAAAAGCGGATCCATAGGTTACTACTTCGAAATTAGTTGCGAAATTTTTCTAAGTTTTTTTTTCATAGTGCCCCCAAGACGACACTCTGACCTGTACTTATGTTTAGGGATAAAAGCGTTATGATAAAAAACAGTAGGAGTTTAAATATATTTACATTAATGATATTATTAATTACAATTTTCGGAAACATGAGTGTTATGAACATCGCCGGTAGCACTACAAATAGTATGAATGAAAACTTTAGGATGAAAATTTTTAGGAAGAGTGATCATTCGGATTACAAATCGTTAGGAAGAACAATTTCGGGAAAAGAACTTTAGTTGAGCCAATATGGACCCATGATATTATGTTATGTTATGTTACAAACAAGTAATCTATTTTATTTGCTAAACTTTATTATTTAGATACCTTTTTGGCAACATACCATATTAATTCAACGTTAAAATCCCTATTAATGTTTTGTCAAACGTGCGTTTCTATTCACCCCGTTTTACGGCTACATTATACATTTATGTATGCAACAGTAATCATAATTGTAATGAACGTCATCTTGGTCGCTACGGATAAAATCATGGGTTCAAGTTTTTCCGATGTCGAAATTATCAATCATAATTTCTCCGTACGTCAACGTTACTATGGCTACGCTAAAACAATTTTCGCTAGGTTACGGTTGCTACACCTGTAATTGGTGGACTTATGTACGAATATAACCGACTAAACCCGATTTGCATTACACGGCTAATATACGAATGATGGCAAGTGGCTCAACAATTAAAGTCCGTGACTGTACATGCAAAGTACATGTAACGTTTTCGGTGACGATAGCGATAAACCTTACTTTCATAGCCTGGTATATGCAGTGGCTAACACAGAGCCTGATTTTACATTTCCATAAAATTTCCAGTATACTCAATTCAAACATGTGAAAAAAAGTAGAGCTGAGAGGAAACAACGATCAATCGGCCAGGTTAGTGCATGTGACAAGCATGGCTTATTCATATGTTACGTTAGGTAGCATAGTATGACATGACTGAAAGCATGTCTCCGTCTCGGCACAGTCCGGTCAGCACGGCGCCGGCGCGAGGCGGTGAGGCGGTGTACTAACCAGCGCCGGTTATTTGAATAGAATAAAGCGCGGCGCGTGACCGGCATGCGAGGTGGCTTCCGGTCCCCTTCGCCACGCAGATTGCAGGTACCGCGGCAGCGCGGGCCTGAAGCCAGAGAGACGAGGGAGTGTTGCCATTAATTTCTTATATATTGTGATTGCAGATCAATTCAGTGGTTTCATTATAAGATTAAAATTACATTAAAATAATCTAATGTTTACTATGTGACCACTTCTATTTATTCTAAGCCAAAAAAATAAATTTATGTTTAGGCTAACATAATAAGATATTTTGCTGGTGAAAATACTACATTCCAAATAAGCACTATAATGTAAATAACTATCTTTGCGTCTAGTCTAGACTTCTATAAGTATTTATAAGAACATGCTTATATCTGAATATTACGTTTTGGCCCAAAGCTAGACCCTTAGTAAGGACAATCGTTCAGCGGTATAGTACCCACTAGACGTAGACGTATCTCATCAAAAGTAATGACTATAGTGTACGGACATCGGAAGCATTACTACTTGATACATTAAAAGAAGTATTCCTCTCGCATTGCGCCCATGTCGGACCGCTCGAAGCGAACTAACTGCGTCCTATTCGCTCATACATTATGTATGTGACCTAGACCGATATCTTGTGTGGAGTAATGACGACGTACAAGCAAACGAGTGCTGATCCAAAGCTTGATATACCAAGTGCAGTGTCGGACAACATTATATTGCTGGTAATTTATTATTTTTGTACAAATCACTAAAATAAAAATAAAACTTTGAGTTTCAATACTATCTCAATATTGTCGCATTTATAAGTAAACATGGCTATTTTTCCGTTGTAACCTATCCACTTGAGCAGGTAAACATGCTCGTTTTGATAAGGCCACGAGCTACGACACCGCTACGTCACGCTACGAGGTGCTACGGAGCTACGGAGCTACGCGTAGCGAATATTAAAAGGGTTTAGGCGGTGCAGCAGAGGGCGCGTGTAATTAATGCGTCTAAATGAGCCCCCCTCGCCTATTGCCACCTCCCGCTACCTCCTCGACTGATGAATATTTAGATTTATTGACACCCACACATACAGATTGGACGAGAATTAATACGGGCGGAATGTACTCTTTGAATAAATTACCTGTTTTTATCTTAATTCTGTAACACGCGAGCGCCCGACCATGCGTGTGCCCAATTATGTTACGACGGAGGAAAGCCTACCCAACATCTATCCAATTACGCTTGATTGTTTTTTTTTCGTCGCTGTTGATCAAATTTATGAGGGATCGGCTCTTGGTAATTTTGTTTTCCACTTTATGAAATCAGTTGTTTAAATTTTGAATTATTGAAACTAGTTGTATCAAATTAATGATACTTTGTAATACATTATGTCGTTTATAAATTGAAATCAAATACTACAAAAAATATTGAGGAGTCACCAAGTTTTCGAAATATTATCTCTCACACACGTAACTGTGCCAAAAATATCTGGTTCTGCGTTTTACATTTTCATTTTTATATCGCGTACTTATAGAAACCGGACACTTGACATAAAGGCACCGGCTCACACCGACACGCGTGGTATGGAGGGGCCGGCCAGGCCCACACCGGCGCGCGGTCGCGGCGGCTTTCAGCGAACGGTTTATATCTTTGAGAGTGGAGTGAGAGAGCTGTGACTTCATACGTGGCGAACTGCGATAGTGTTATCTGCGTTTTTAGCAACATTTTAAAGAAGATTGGTCCCAGCGTCACGTCACTTGGAGTTTATATTAAGCAAAGGTACGGCAAGAGACAATAGATGACGATGACTAAACAAGTGTCCACATCTTCTTTGTGCGGTTTAGGACCCCGATTGACGCGGAACATCTCGTCGAGACCAGCTTTACACATTAGGTCACATCGCCGATGTTAACAAACGTATATGTCTAAAGAAGACTGGAGGTATAGGAGTCACGGGCGCATCGCTCAAGCTGAGACAAGTTTCTGCTTCAGCATGCTTTGAGTATCATTTGAATTAAAATGAATACTAGTAACTAAGTATAAAAAGTCGGGTCACTGACGCTCTTTTGTTTAGCTCGCGAGCACTTAGATTAGATTAATATTTTATAAATAATCCCTCAAGCCCTCACACACAAATTCGAGTTTTTAATGAGTTACGCTTTGTGAAATAAACAAATTAGATGGCAGAGTCCGCGAGGACCTACGCTCACTGCGCTCGTTCCGCTCATACCATTCGTACCGCTCGCAGCGCTTATACCGCTCACTTCGCTAATTTATTGTGTGCGCTTTGTGCAGTGCACTCCGCCTTTAAATTCATTTACCGAGTGGAACATCGGGACGTTATCATTTCACAAATAATTTATTCATATCTACATGTTATGTGTGACTCCCGGCGCCGCGTGTCGTGCGGAATTACATTTCACTGAATCAAAACGGAACACATTTCAGAATACGTTTTGTTTAAAACTACAGCAGCCAGTACTGTTTAAAAACGCGCATTGGTTATAATGCAAGTTCAGAAAATGTAAATGAATAGTAAAATTATTTTATTGGCAAAACGGAACTCTTATAGATTCGTCCTGTCAGTCTATCTGTCTGACCGTTCGTATGTCACAGCCATTTTACTCTGAGACTGTTGGCACCGCACAATGAAATTTGGAGAGCAGGTGTCTTCTATGGACCTCTACACAAAAATTATGTGAAATTACGAATAATAAAAAGATGGGTGGCCTCACCCTACATGTAACTGAAGGTTGCAAAATAATATTCAGCCTATGTAACTGTGTGGGGTGTCTAGTCACTGCTCTTAAAAAGTAATATCCAGGTTCCTCAAAGTCAGCGAGTCCGACTCACTATTTGCATACGCGTTTAATTTGGATAGACAAACAAGATTTCTATAATGACTTTATCCTGCACCCAGGATCGTCTTCTCACGAGGGAACTCCTAATGGAACGGTTAATGGCATGGTTACGAAAATTTGTATAGGTACGCGTCAAATTTTGATTAATAAAAATAATTCCTATCAGTACCTGTTCACTATAGACAGTATTATTCACAAGCTTTTATAACTTGCAATGCACAATGCGCAATGCAAAATGCTTGTTTTTTTAGGTCAAATCATGCAAAATTACTAACACGAACAGTTTGTCGGTGAATGGCGCCTAGGTTACTGCTTACAACAATCTACGTTCGTACCTAACAAGGAACAGAAATCGAAATGACAACGGTCTTAATTAAATGCCATTGGTTAACAGATAGAGAGTAATGGCAGTCGACATGTGGGGGAATCAATAAGTGAAGGAATTTGTATCTACGAGCGGCGATTGGTTCCCGCCGAAGAGCTGGGACTAATGCGCTTCGGGAACATACTCATTAATTTGACTAGGATTGCTCTTGTTCTACAGAATTTAGACGGCCAAAGTCTTACTTGGAAAGTTAGTGTATGCGGGCCGATTGCACGAAGTAGCGTCTGGTCGTGTCGCCAAATGCTGTTTGAGCTTTGTCATAAACAAAACTCAAACAGCGTTTAGTGTAAAGAATACAAATGAATGTTCGTTAGGAGCACAGGCATAGGGCGACGGAGGGGGAACGAGACAGGGCCGGGGGGTGGGGGGGGTAGTGGGAGTTGTTCTCTAATGAGCTGCACGCGATCAGCTGTCACCTATAAGTAGGGTAGATTCTCAACATCACTCGATTGTGTTTTTTGTCGCAAGTTACAGACGTGCTTCCTCTGGAAGCATTGACTTTTTAACCATGAGTTGTCGCTGGTCGCGGCACATCGGACTAAAGCATTCCGTAGGCGATAAGTTATGCATGACAGTTTTAAATGTGCATACAAAACCGTGTTCTATAGAGGACACATATGTAACTGCAAGCCTGTCGGTTGGCTCATTTGCAAACGTGGCATCACCGGCAACACACGACGATATGGTTGTTTTAGTGGAGTTATCTTTGACTTGTTATAAAAAAAGGAGAATCCGACAGAATGTGTTAAAAGTTAGCTATCAAAAACACGAGAATATTCTCACATAAAGCATCATGGACATGCTGCGGGACTGTTCGAAAGAGATACCGTGGCCCTGGAACACAAAGGGTAATGAAGGAACATGGATGGGTTTTAGACAGTAAGAGTCTGTCACTCCCTCCCACTCCACCCAGAGCGGGAGAAGTCTTTTATGAGATCTTTAGGTAAGACCAACAGAATTGAAATATATCCCAAAGCCAGTAGCTGTAAGAAGTACTTTGCCATAATATTTATACATAGAGTAACAAGGGGGTACCGTTACAAAGATTTAACAGTCCTGAGTGAATTTTGAGCCTAGTATGGATATATGGCTGTAAAGTTTAACTGTATGGGCAATCCTGCAGATGCAAAACCTATCCTACCTGTTGATCACCAACCTGATGGTATCCGTGTTTCGCTATCATAATAGTGTTGTACGTTACTTAAGTAAGCGATAGCGAGCATTTAATATGTCTTGCACACGATGCCTGATAATGTCCGACAGCGCGAGATATCGCTCCGTATTATGATGTATTGTAATTATTGGATTACTCTAATTTGGCAGACTGTTCTTAGCTAAATTGCGTCAGCATGATTATTTGTGACATTTTATTGAATTCGACAAAATATTTCAAATATACAGCTCATCATCATCATTATCATTTCAGCCGAAAGACGTCCACTGCCAGACATAGGCCTCACCCAAGTGCCACCACATTGACCGGTCCCGTGCGACACACATCCAGCGGATCCCCGCAACCTTCACCAAGTCATCGGCCCACCTAGTGGGAGGCCTTTCAACGCAACGTCTTCCGGTTTGCGGTCGCCACTCCTGAACTATTCGGCCTCATCGGCCATCTGTTCTGCGAGCAATGTGCTCTGCCCACTGCCACTTAATTTTGGCAATTCTTCGGGCTACGTCGGTAAACTTGGTTTTCTTGCGGATGGCCTCATTTCTGATTTGATCACGCAAGTCATGAAAAAGATAAGACACTTCCTTATGATGTAGATACAATATCAAAAAGGCGGAAAGATATGATTGCTCAAATCACAAACACAAACGCTAAACAGAGAGGCAGATTATACTCTTCAGCCATCTGTATAACCTGCCGCAACGTGTGTATGTGATCTACGGTGCTAAAGCCTTTTCGGAATCTGGCTTGATCGGGAGGCTGAAAATCGTCAAACCCACGCGCGAAACGATTCGTGATGACTCTTGAAAACAACTTGTAGACACGGCTTAGAAGTGAGATGGGCATATAGTTCTTCAGCCGGGTGTCGCCCTTTTTGAAGAAGACTACTGCCACACCCCTGCGCCATGCCTGTGGCGTTTCCCCTCGAGTATGGCGAAATCAAACAGCTTCTGAAGGGCCTTAAGTACCGGTTTTCCTCTCGCCTTCAGGAGTTCGGCCGTAATTCCATCATCATCCGGTGCCTTGTTGTTTTTAAGCTGTTTCAGAGCCATCCTGATCTCGTACAGGCTGACATCCGGGATGTCTTCGGTATAATGTCGGGTCTAGCTGTTGGGTCGTTTGCTAGATTTACGACGGGTTTACTGGTTGACGTGTATAACTGCCCATAGAATCTCTCGATCTCCCTCAATAGCTCCGAGTTGATGTACAGCTCAGTAACTATAATACAGGAATATTTTTCAGAATACTTTTCCATCATTAGTTCAAAACTTTTTTTTATTTTTTTATCCGACTTTAAATCAGCAAAATATGGACACTATCTATTCGTAATAATATCAAAAGGCGCGCGCGCCGTGCGGCGTACGCGGCGGTGTTGCAGCGGGGGTGAAATCCCCTCCCGGGCGGTAGAGTGGAGCCACACACGGGCACACCCACGTAAATACCTACCTACGCCTGTGAGGGCTTCGAGTAGCCGTAAATTCAATTTCAAAGTAAACATCTTTCGTTAACGATAACTTTATTTTTTGTACTAAGACTTATCAAAACAAAAAATAGGTGTTTAATAAAACTCATTTAAGTTTAATTTGTCAAAGTTTGCGCACTGAATAAAAAATATTCCTGTATAGAGGAAAGATACCCTTTTTTCAGGAGGCATTTATTTGAATTCAGTTTATACATTATTTACAAACTAACAATAGATCTAAAATAATAATAAAAATATGTACAAGTATCAAAATGGGAATACTTTGACAGTAACAGGAATAACTTTCTTTATTATAGTGTGAGCAAACGATGAGCGCTATCATTGTATTCCAATATAATTATGTAAGATGATGAACGTTAAACCCCACAGAAAACATAATTTAAACCATTCACGCTCACAATCAGTTTATCAATGAATCCACATCATATCCATTGTCATCTATCAGTGAACCAGTGTTTATAGCCAATTAATTAATTTGCAATCGCATATCGGCCAATGACTGACAGAGAAGTGCAAGTAAGCGTGTCGCCCAGCGAACACGTTCGACTTGTCCCGATGAGGCACTTTAGTACATAGGAATGTTTATTTCCAAATACTAAAACCGCTTTGGAAACAACCTAATTCAGCGGGTTTTGTTTGTTGCCGATATCTATTATGACAACGAATATTAAGAAGGTACTTTATGTTTTGTAACTTGGAACTGGATACGAGTACAAGCTTATTTCTTCAAGACGAAGCTGTTATTATTAATACCAGATCACTCCCGAATAGAGATTTACCGTTCTTTATGTAGCGAGAAACGCCACGGTTTACCAAATAATAACAAATGTTTTCCAGTATATTACTGGCACAATAATTTAAATATTTATCATGAGATAATGATAACGTCAAGGCTATTTATTTAATAAAACTATGGTAATCTCTGGATCTGTCTGATAGCGAGTGATAAGGTGTTGATATGGCGAGCCCGCGCACCTTGTCCGGTCACCGGGCGTACTCGCCCACAGAACACACGCGTACTGCTGCATGCTCCTACATGTCCGTCAGGTCAGCCGTATGAACTCTAATAGCACGCACAATATATCAACTACATATTATACTTGTTGTCAAACTTTGTTTCTGTGTTTTGCTTGCATAACGTTTACACATAGAGTGTCTCTATTTATCAGACACATATCTACTGACACAATCACACGTGACACACCTGCCGCAGTGACACGTGTGCTGTCACTCATCTAGTAACTCTCTCTAGATCGACATACTGTCAGCTGATTGTTACTCTCAAGACGTGCCTGACGGATCACAAGATCATATCGCTAGAGATGAAGTTAAAAGGTTTCCGGAAAACATTGAAACGCACTGTTCTAAAGAAAAAGAAAATAAATAAACTTGCAAAATGATTGGATCGGGGAATTTTAATTTAAATTTTCTAATTTCTTGTATTAGATAGTCACAACGATCACAGATGCACGGCCGTGGCCTGACCGAACACGCACTGTGTGCATCATTAAAACTTGCTAACAAAAATGAATTCTTTGATAAAAACTTTTTTGCATAATCTCATAAAATAAACTAGTTTTATTAATGGGAGGTACTAAGGTATTTTGTAACTTTGTAATTATAAATATTTCGTTAGTAGTAGGAATAATGAAAAAAAACTGTATTTTTATAATAAACAATGCACGTCAATGTAGAAGACATTAAAGTCACAATGCTGGCTGCTTACTTAGGCTCAGAATGTGGCACCGACGTGAGACACACGCGGAGCAGAGCTCATGGACCCAAAGTTCAATGGAATAGTAATTATATTGTAACAAGGCAGTTGTCTGAGCGTCGCGGTGCTGCTGCATTAAATAAAACTACCGCCACCAGAGGCAAAATGCACGAGCAGCTCCCGCGGGCTCCGCCCGCCGCACTGCGCACCGCAACCACAGGGCGGCAGCTCGTGCTGTCCACTCTTCAATGTTTTACTTAACCAGCAGTTCCACGAGGACAAAGCATTCCGACTTTTTCATGATATGCCCCGAACAGTTCGTGGACTCTTGCAACCTGAGAGCTAAGTACCTGCCTACTTACATAGTCCAATTGATGCAATAAGTAATTGATACGAGTAGTTATTGGATTAAATCGATTAATGTTAATATCCGTAATTTAGATAAGACAATTTGCATCTATTCATACAGTGAGTAAAGCATGGATTTTGAACTGCTAGCCGTGTGAGGCACCGCCACTTATCAGAAACGTGGCGGCAATGAAAATACCCGCGAACTTGACGCGATGTCGCCTATCGCTCGACGTGATTAGATCGTATCACTAGGATAAAGCTAGGGTTGTCAGTGGTTTCGAAACATGATGCCAATGCACCTGCAAGAAGTTGTCATGTGTTTGTTTTAGTCATATTTTATATGACTAAAACAAACAACATGCTTGAACAACGAAGTGTTCGGGTGAGGCCACAGTGTTATAACTGTGTAGTTTGAGAATTAAGTTAATTCATAAAGCCGTTGTACCCAATTTACCTATTGCACCTAAGGTGACTAACACTATTGTCGGTAGTTTCCACTTTCCTCTCGTATGTTACGAAATGTCCCGGCGTCGCGTCGTGGCAGCCCTCGCTCTGAAAATGCAAACCGCGCGAGCGCAGGTATCAGCCGCTCGTGGCGCGGGCGTGGCGCTAGCAGTAGATAAGCCGCCATCACGCGACTATCGCCGACACCCGTGATGGTGACATTCACAACTAAATATTACATAGAAATCAAAGAAATCAAAAAAATAACATTAAAAAGAAAGTATTGTAGTACTGCTTAGTTTAGCAATACTTTAATGTTGTACTAAGTGTTGAATTGTAATATTTAAAGTGGTTACATTTAGAGTAACTTGTAGATTATGACGCTAACCGCCCGGCTTATACATATTAGCATGGGCTCGTCAAATGCATCCAGCCATAGAGTTGTTGAGTTGAGGAGTTCTTCTGTCTCTCCTGCATGCTCCTGGTGATGCCCGCGCATCAGGCCAAAGTTATCAGACTTTTACATTATCGTTGACAAGTGTCAGGATTTCGAATCAATGAGAAAGAGGGCTATATACGCTTTTCTTATCGGAAGGACATTTAAGTAAAACGTCCTATGAGCACAAAGTCCTAAAAGCAAAAAGAGCTGTGAGCAGCTCGTCCTATTAGCAACATGACCTAATAGTAAATGGTCCTAATATCATAAGGACATGATAGCTAAACGTCCTTAAGGCGATAGTCTTAAGGACGCAAAAACAAAAACACACCGTGTGTGCGGGGACCTCCCCCTTCGACACCTAGTCGTACTTCAATTATTTGATACTAGCTTCTGCCCGCGACTTCGTACGCGGATCCTGTTGCTTATGCCAGCGACAACGGGGTCGTCAAAATCGAAGATCTGGAACACCTGTTGTAGAACTCCAAGAGCCCATCTACACCAAAACACATATAGGAATGACGTCTTAGCAAACATTGTTCAATCTGATGAGCACTCTCTGTTGATTTATAAAAATCGAAGTTCTGGAACACCTATTGTGGAACTCCAAGAGCCCAGCTACACCATAACACATATAGGAATGAAGTCTTAGCAAAAATTGTTCAATCTGATGAGCACTCTTTGTTGACTTATAAAAATCGAAGATCTGGAACACCTGTTGTGGAACTCCAAGAGCCCAGCTACACCATTACACATATAGGAATGACATCTTAGCAAAAATTGTTCAATCTGATGAGCACTCTCTGTTGATTTATAAAAATCGAAGATCTGGAACACCTGTTGTGGAACTCCAAGAGCCCAGCTACACCATAACACATATAGGAATGACGTCTTAGCAAACATTGTTCGGTCTGATGGGCTCTTGGAGTTCCACAACAGGTGTTCCAGATCTTCGATTTTTATAAGTCAACAGAGAGTGCTAATCAGATTGAACAATGTTTGCTAAGACGTCATTCCTATATGTGTTATGGTGTAGCTGGGCTCTTGGAGTTCCACAACAGGTGTTCCAGATCTTCGATTTTATAAGTCAACAGAGAGTGCTCATCAGATTGAACAATGTTTGCTAAGACGTCATTCCTATATGTGTTATGGTGTAGCTGGGCTCTTGGAGTTCCACAACAGGTGTTCCAGATCTTCGATTTTTATAAATCAACAGAGAGTGCTCATCAGATTGAACAATTTTTGCTAAGATGTCATTCCTATATGTGTTATGGTGTAGCTGGGCTCTTGGAGTGCCACAACAGGTGTTCCAGATCTTCGATTTTTATAAATCAACAGAGAGTAGTCATCAGATTGAACAATTTTTGCTAAGACGTCATTCCTATATATGTTATAGTGTAGCTGGACTCTTGGAGTTCCACATCAGGTGTTCCAGATCTTCAAATTTATTCTCTCAGCAGAAAATGCTCATCACGTGGAACAATTTTTGCTATGGTACCATTTTTGTATCTCTTATAGTTTAGCTATTCTATTGCGGTTCTGCATCAGGTGTTCAAGTTTCCAAGATAAATTATAGCCTATATGTTGCCCAGACTTAATACCTATACAACAAAAAAAAAAATCTTTCAAATCCGTCTAGTAGTTCCGAAGATTAGCGTGTACAAACAAACAGACAAACAGACAAACAGACAAACAGACAAACAGACAGATTTTTTTTTTTGGATTCGTGCTCTATTACTGTTTCTAAACACCCCTCAATTTTTTTTTTTTAAATATATTCAATGTACAGACACAGTTTTTTTACTGTCTTATTATATGTATAGATAATGCTAAAGCTGCTCTACCTACATATTAACCGACTTAAAAAAAGGAGGTTATCAATTCGACGCTTATATTTATTATTATTGTTTGGAAGAACCATCATACAAAGACGTAATAAAAAAAAAGTTTTTCGAATAGTTATTTTGAAATTCATGATCACTCGTTTTCGAAAAAAAATTTTTGACGTTCGCATAATGGAACACTCCTTGTCACTGCAAATTTGTTACATTACTATAGAGGGCAAGTAAAAAAAGTAGGGTTGAGGTAGATGGGCAAGAAATCCACAACTTCAATGACTATATTTATTTACCATGGACATGACATCCATGACGAAAAAATCGAAAATTTTGGTTGCGCCATCTTGTATTTTCATTTTCGTTATCAGCGACCCCGGAAACCATGAAAATGACACCCATGATGAAAATTTCGATACTTTTCGTATCCGCCACCTTTGATTTTTTTTTGACTCCTATTCTTTTTTATATATCTTTATTATATAATTACCATGAAAATGACACCCATGATGAAAAATTTGCAACCGCCATCTTTGATTTTGATTTCGATTCATCGTAAGGAATCTTATTTCCCGCAAGAATCCGTTCGCGCTAGTGTCTTCCGCACATGTGTAAATAATTAAAAAATCATAGAATAATAAATCATTTCTTGATACGCTATTGCTTGGGCCTACACCAATATCCATTTTGTATTTAAAAACAATTACAACCAAAGACATTCAAATATAACTAGCTATAGACGGGACAAGACCAAGAAACTGACAATTCCAATACCTGTTACAAATTAGTAACAAGTCGATCAGTCTAGTGCGATACGTCGCCTTGTTAGGTCGTAGTCATATGACACAAAGACACTCAAATATTTCCGAGCTATAGACGTCCGGTCATAACGAAGAAAATCGTAATCCAAAACTTGTTACTACTTAGTAACAATTCGTTCTGTCTAGTGTCATCTGTGTCATACGCCTGCTTGTCAGGTAGCATTCGTGTGTCAAAATCGAAAATATTCAGGATGAAAATTATTGTATGACAATATTCCCAATGTCCTCTCTATATGTTTTAAATCTCTTTGATTACAACATTTGATTAAGCCACGGGATCAGCTATCGAAAATTCGGAATGAAATTTTTAATGTCAGTCATAATATTTTCTTTAGTGACCAGTACTCTAAAGAGATTAAAGTATGTATTACCGATAATCTGAATAATCAGGTATCCCATACAATACCTAGGCAATGTATAGAATACCTGGGGCGTCCATGCAATGTATGAAATATTATGAATATTATTGTCCCTTACATACTATCCTAGGTAATGAATACAATTATTCCTATGGATTGTAAAGAGTACCTGATGGTCCACCGGCAATGTGTAAAATAAATAGATTTTGGTCTATATTTATCAATGTTAACCGGCCTGTAACCTACAAAATAACGGGCAAATGAAACATGTTCTATTACTTAAAATCAACTTCATTAAAATGAACAAATGGGGCTCCTTAAAAATAATCGTTATAATATATATATATATTATATCGTTGACATATGTCGGGCATGCCACCGTCCGGGAGAATCGATCCGACACATTATTTCTGGGTGTTCTCGTCTGGCTAACGGAGAGTACTTGCATAGACACAACCTCGTTGCCAGGATTATCCACCAGCAACTTGCTTTGAAGTACAACCTTGTGGAATCAGAAGTGCCATACTATAAGTATGCGCCCGACCCAGTTCTCGATGATGGTAATATCACGTTGTACTGGGATCGATCTATCATCACTGACAGGACTATTGTTGCGAATAAACCTGACATTGTGGTGATAGATCGATTGGAGCGTCGCGCAATGATTGTTGATATAACGGTACCGCATGACGAGCACCTCGTGAAAGCAGAGAAAGATAAACAATTCAAATATCTAAATCTGGCTCGCGAGGTTGTCGACATGTGGGACGTGAGTACAGCAGTCATTGTGCCGATAGTCGTGTCCGCCAATGGCTTAATTGCCAAGAGCCTCGACCAATACCTGAGGAGGCTCGCGCTTGGCAACTGGATCAAGGGCTTGATTCAGAAAGCGGTACTCTTGGACACGGCGCGTATCTTAGGAGGTTCCTCTCTCAAGAGCCCTGACCACCAGCAGCTCGGACCCTGTTCCCAGTGCTGGTGGCCTACTATTTTTCTTTTTTATATTTTTAAATGTTTTTATATTATTTTATATAAGAATATTTAAAAATGTAAATAATATGTGTTTAAAAGAATAAAGGAAATAATAATCGTTATAAAAAGGATAGGCATTTTTCTGCAGAAGAATTAAGAATTACTGCATACTAATAATAAACTTTGATATAGGTAGTCAATAAATTATTTTTTTAAATAATCTTCAAAAAAGTACATAAGTAGTACCTTAGTTATTCGGAGTATCACACACAGGAAATATCAACTTATGTTTTTGACAAACAGTTCTAAAACCATAATGCTTCAATAACCAGTAAAGAACCTCAAGCGGCGTAAATATAGTAACCTTATTGGTAACTATATTTTCGAGCCGTTTGGGGTTGAAACTCTAGGACCGTGGGGTCCTAGTGCTCACAGCCTTTTCAAGGAAATTTCAAATCGCTTAGTTGACACTTCCCGTGACCCAAGGGCTGGCTTTTACCTTGGCCAAAGGCTTAGCGTTGCCACACAACGTGGCAACGCCGCCAGTCTCTTGGATACATTACCAGTTGACAGCGTTGTGGAGGAGTTTTTTGACGCCATTTTTTAAGTTAGTTACTTTAGGTTATTTTAATTTATTAATGTATTTAATATCTGATTTTGAAATGAAAATAATAACCAGTAGTCCCGGGGTGACTTCTTTTCGGCTGTTTTTGCATTTTTTATGTCTTCTAACAATTGTTCATACCGTTGCTGGCAAATAAGGTTCCCTATCCATTTGCATAAAATTGTAAGACCTAATATAACTTGGCATACTTTTGTTTAACCTAATTATATTTTCGCATAACATTATTTACGCATAACAGCTTACGCATAATTTTTTTAAGCATAATTTCTCTAATCATAATAATGATTAAGCATAACATTCTAAAGCATACATTTATTTACGCATAATGATATTAAAACATATTTCAATAGGCATAACAAAACGCAAAATAATAATTAACTCCTAAACTGTTAGACACTAATTCACATTTTTTTAAAGCAGCACCATTGTATCGCAGAAAGTTCACAGTCAAAGTCGGCTTTAGGCATACATTTCATATCGATAGTCATTAAACGGCAGAAAATCAAAACATTGATCATGTTGGATTGTTGTATGTTTTTTTTTGTGGTTTTTATTTCCCTGTAAGAAGCATGCAAACAAGCATACATCATGCACAGCATGCAAGCAAGCATGCAGTATGCAAGCGAGCATGCAAGCGAGCATGCAAGCGAGCATGCAGTATGCAAGCAAGCATGCGGCATGCAAGCAAGTATGCAGCATGCAAGCGAGCATGCAACATACAGCAGGCATGGTTTCTGTCACGGCTACGGCGCTGCGGGCTCCAGCGGTCCCACGCGAGCTTACCGTCGCAGATATGTTTTACGCTCACCACCGCAGCTTCGGCGAGCGTTAAAACTACCTGCTCCTCAGCTCGCGGGCCCCCTCGCCCCTTCGCGCCTACGCGGGTTTAAATTACACTCTAGGGGTAGGGCAGACAAGACTACGTGGAAGTCGGTTTTGCAGCGATTCGATTCTGTCACTTTTTAGGACAATATTTTAATTTTAATTACGCTAATAGTCAGTATGCCTAGTAACATTTTGTGAATTCAATTTTTGCCAATATAAATTATTCTACAAGATAATTATGCCAACATAAACTGTATGCCAAAAAAAAATATGGCAAAGTATTATTATGGCAAAAAAAAATATGCCAAAATAGTTATGCCAAAGTATATTAGGAAAAAACACATTATGCAAAAAGAAGGGATCCCGGCAAATAAACGTGCGATTTTTAGTATTTTCTGCTTCTCTTTTAATTTGCAATCGTGAACAAAATCATTCTCTCATCTCAGATATTCGTTGATCGGCCGCCATTTTTAATGAAATAAATTCACTAACGAAACGAAACAAACGTTAAGATTACGCAATGAGCTCATTACACGCTGCGCGCGTCCTCCCACCCGCATCGCACGCAGCAGAATGAAATGCAAGCAAGTAAACAAGTCGCAACACGTTTATTGTCTGCCTACCCGCAGTAGCACGTCACCTTTTTCCTTGCTCTCGTATTTTACACACATTACCGGCTGCGCATTCGGTATTGTATAGAATTCATAGGCAAAGTTTAAAATAAATAATATTTCGTACATTACCTACACGTTTTAGGTATCCTATACATTGCCTAGCTATTGTATAGAATACCGGATTATACAGATTGCCGGTAACATAATTAAGCATGCAATAAAATAATAACTTGTCCTGTTCACTTGCCTTTGTATCTACTGTAAATGTTGCTATCATGTCCTTATAATATTAGGACCATTTGCTATTTAGGCCATGATGCTAATAAGACGAGCTGCTCACAGCTTTTTTTGCTATTAGGACGTTGTGATCATAGGACGTTTTACTGAAATGTCCTTCCGATACAAAAGGGTTATCAGTTTGAATTGTGTATATGTGTGTCTGCCGGTGGCATTATGTTTGGTTCAATCACAGAACAAAAATAAACATATCAGCATAATTGCGTCACCGCGCTCTATGCCTTGAATATTTTATGCAAATATTGCCTAAGTAAAACATCAACATATCGGGCGTGACTTGTAGATTACCAGCTGCTTGTTAACTTTTGTTAACTTTGTATCTTTTTTTACATCTTTTGTAGTAAACAACAACTTATTGTCGGGCCTACGCTGTCCCCCCATACTTAAATACAAATGCTGTAACCATGATAATATTGTAACACCAAATGATTTGAAAAGAGTAACCATGGGTTTCTTGCCGGTTCTTCTCCATAGGAAACGACCAACCCGAACCGTGCACCTTTTTGTCGACGTTTTATGAGTGCCCATCTGGGCCTATGTGAAATAAAACATTTTGATTTTGACTCAATCTCATGTCATTCATAACATTAGTTATAATCGTTATGCCATTTGTATTACAAAAATATAGTTATGTTCAGGTCAGGGATGAACTGGGTTGAACCGAAATCGCGTTAGTATTAATAAAACAACGATACGGTGTGAACTCAATAGGATTTTTAATCAACAAAAAAAACTAACATCAAGAGGGTCATTAACTGTGTGCAAATCTTGACACCGCGATTCAGGAATCGACAAAAAATGTAAAACGCCATCTGTTGGTGAAATATTGGAACTAATCCTAACATACCGCCCACCAAGGACAATTGTCCTTAACAATGACCGCCCACCATGAGACATATTAACGCAACGCTAAACTAACAAGCACAGTTTATGAACATATGGAAACACATAACAATGCTTGCAATACACACAATTATTTTACACACTATCATCTAAATTTTCTTAGTAGTGCACAACTTACATTACATACACATTAATAACAATAACTTAAATACACATTAAACTTAAATTAAATGTTAAATTACTGAGCCACAGGCAGAATGCACAATTTTGAAGTGGGGCGCTTTAAATAAGAGTTTTTACATTTCAAAGTTACCACTCGAGTGATATTATCCTTGCCTGGGTGTTTTTCAGTAACCCTGCCAATAAGCCACCTAGCCGGAGGTAAATCATCTTCTTTAACCAAGACAACATCCCCGATCTGTGGTTCAGGCACCTTGTAGTCCACTCAATTTGGCATTGCCGAATACAACACTGTAGTGACTTCTCAATCTCCCAGCTGCGTAAGTACCTTGGCCGATCTCTGTCTGTTTTATAATTAAAAAAGCGTCGACAGTAAGCCAAAATTCTTACTAGCTTAGAAAGAGATGAATATCTGTTCCATACGAAATTATCAACAGTAGAACAATGGGTATTTATTGATCTTTCCAAATTCACTTCTAAATCCTTTGGTTTTGGGTACACTATCTCTCTATCATGTAAAATGTCTGGTCCATTCAGCCATAATCTATTATTTATAAGCTCTACAGGTCTTATCCCACGGGAGGCGCAATCCGCGGGGTTCTGATTGGATGGGATATGTGCCCATTGAAATGCGTCCAATGTAGTTAGGATCTCTGAAACCCTATTCGCGACAAAGGTTTTCCATTGACTAGGGTGTTTGTTTAGCCATGCAAGCACGACCGTTGAGTCAGTCCATGCTCGCAAGTGGTTCTTCGGTATACCTAAAACTTCTGACACCTCAACTAGCAAACGAGTGACTAGCACTGCGCCGCATAACTCTAGGCGCGGTATGCTTACTTGTTTTATGGGTGCAACCCGTGTTTTTGCTGTAACCAGTGAAACGTGCACATCGCCATTACTATCCACTATTCGTATATATACTGCAGAAGAGTATGCGACCTTGGAGGCATCGGAAAAGCCATGTAAGTCTACAACAGTATCGCCTGATTTGGTTCCCAGCCATCTGGGAATTTTGAACTCGGTAAGTTGTGTCAATTCACTACAGTAAGTAACCCATTCATTTAGTAACTGGGTTGGGACCTCGTCGTCCCAGCCTATTCCAGCCAACCACAGCTTTTGTATAAATACCTTTGCTGTTATAAGCGCCGGTGCCAACCATCCTAATGGATCAAATAATCGTGCTATACTAGAAATAATCTTTCTTTTAGTTTCAGGTCCTGACGTCGGAGTAAGCTTCACTGAATATTGAAATATATCTTCACTACGGTTCCAGGTAAGTCCTAAAATTTTCATAATAGAATCTAGTTTTATTTCTAGGTTTCGTTCTATTTCCTTCTCCTCCCCCTGTTCCTTTCCGTCTTCCGCTTCATATTCTGAACTAATTTCCTTTATTACCGTTTCATTATTGCTTGTCCATTTTTGCAGTTTAAATCCACCCTTGCCAAGTAGCGTATTCAGGTCCTTATATAACTTTATTCCTTCTTCTATGGTTTGACAGCCACTCATAAGATCATCCATGTAATAATCTTCTAGCACCTTCCTTGCAGCTTCTGGGTACTTCTCTCCTTCATCAAGAGCTACCTGTTGTAGAGCCTTAACTGCTAAATACGGAGCTGAGGCCGTTCCAAACGTCACGGTTACTAACTCATAATCTTGAATTTTATCTTCAGGGTTATCTCTCCATACGATGCGCTGAAATACCGAATCATTATCGTCAACTCTTACCTGCCGATACATTTTTATAATGTCAGCTGCCAAACAGATGGGGTGAACTCTCCATCGTATAATAAGGTGTCGCAAATCTGGTTGTAGTGTTGGACCGATCATTAAAGTATCATTTAATGACACGCCGTTTACCCCCTTGCAAGACGCATCAAAGACGACCCTTAACTTGGTGGTCGATTTATCTTCTCGAACCACCGCGTGATGAGGAAGATAAACTGCTTCAGACTGCTTAACATCATTCTCTGGAACAGGAGTCATGTGACCTAACAGTAAATACTCCTTTAAAACGTCTGTATATCTTTTCTTCATTTCTTTGTTTTTATCCAATTTTCTTTCTAATGCCTTTAATCTGTTCACAGCAATATCCCGAGACCTGCCATATTTGCATGCAGGGTCCACGTCCCGGAAAGGTAAACGTACCACATAACGTCCTTCGAGGGTTCTAAATGTGGTAGCCTTAAAAATTTCTTCACATTTCTGTTGTTCTTCAGTTAACATTTTTTGTGAAATGGAAGAATGATCTGATTCTAACTCCCAGAACCTTTTTAAAACTTCATCTTCATTTATAGTAGCGTTCATAACTACAAGCCTCGGTTGAGTGTGATCGGCTTGTTCAGTAGTAGATACTACGCCAGACAAAATCCAACCGAGAGCAGTGTCTTGAGCAATAGGTGTACCGGGTGGACCTTTCAAAACACCCTGTTGTAAAATCTGACAGTATATTTCAGCACCTAATAGAATGTTAATTCTATTAGGCGTGTCATACTGGGGGTCAGCTAATGAAATTGAATATAAACTAACGTCTTGCAACCCAGTTATTTTCATAACTGGGAGAAGAGTGGTGATTGAGGGCAATACATAAGCACTGACTATAATTTCAAAAGTGGGATCAACTCGTGACTGGATTTTTATATTAACCCTTGACTTGGAGGTGACCTTACTGTCGTCTCCAATTCCGGAAATCACACCCCTTGCTGACATCTTTTTTAATCCTAGACTTTGGACTGTAGCCTCAGTTATGAATGAGGCTTGTGAGCCTTGATCGATCAAAGCTCTGATAACCCTTTTTTCCCCGTGTCTCGACTCAGCATTGATTAGTGCAGTGGCTAACAATACCTGACTACTTTTTAACTTACCTGTGGAGAAACATGACACCACCGATGTACCATCATTGGATGTTGACCCCGCCGCTTGTGTGGACGGGTTGACCTTAGTGACGTGATCACTTCCCTTCGATGATTCAACAGATGCAGGTATGCTGTTGCTTGGATGAAGAAGTGAGTGATGCCGACGATTACAAACACGACAATTAGTGGCCTTTTGGCACTGTTTAACTGAATGATTCGACCCCAAACAGTTGAAACAGATACGCTTCTTCATTACAAAATCATGTCTGTGTTCATAATCAATATTTGCAAACTTTTTACAAAAACATAATTTGTGATTTTCTTCACAATATTCACACACTACAACATTAGAGGTATGAAACACCTTTGGTCTATTGGTCTGAGCACTGGTTTGTTGAACTACAGATCTTGGTTTGTTATTCTCAATAAACTCCAATGCTCGAAAACGACCTTCAATAAATTTTGTGAACTGATTAAATGTTGCCAATTCATTTGAATTTTCACTATCACTTGTGAGATGCAATTCCCACTGTTTCCTCGTTTCTGGGTCTAATTTGTATGTGACAATGTGAATAACAATAATATCCCATGAACTTACGTCTATTTTCAAATTTCTCAATGCATGTAAACATTCAGTGGTTGTATCTAATAACTCTTTCAAGGCTGAAGCTGACTCGGCATTTGAATTACGCTGACTAAATAATCTTTTTAAAATACAATTTGATAAATATCTTTTGTTATTATATCTAGACTCTAATTTTGACCAACATTGAGCATAATTATCTGCTGTGATGGGTACAAATTTTATTAGCTGTTCTGCCTCCCCTGTAAGATAGCCCTTTAAATAATGTAATTTTTGTACTGGATCTAATGACTGATTAGTGTGCACCAAAGAAATAAATAAGTCCTGAAATGTTGTCCATTCGGAGTATTTACCAGAGAAAGTAGGAATTGTTATTTTAGGTAATCTTACAGAAGAACTAGACGCCGAAGGTACAGAAACATCTGAGCCCTTAGAAACCGCTGTTCCTAGCGGTGAGTACTTGCACAATGCAATCTTTAGTTCTGACTTATATGAAATGTAAATTTCCTCTGTCGCCTCGTACATATCACATGTAATGTCTTCTAAAGATTTTAAAGTTTTGCTGTCAAATTCTAATATTTCATAATGATTTTTACAAAATGCTTGCCAATCTTGTTCCAACTTTTCTAATCTTGTTTCTATATATTGATAACATAATCGGTCTTTAGGTGTTTTCTTAAAATTAGATCTTGACCTTTCTATCAGTATTTTTAAGTTTGATTGCAAATTACTATACTTCTCCATTATTCACAGTAAAATTTAAACTTTGTTTACAATACAATACTTTGTTTCTTAGCAGCAAATTTTTCGTAAATTTTATAAGTGTTTTAACCAAACTTTAACTCTAAGCGAACTCGGGCATAGATTCCTCGTTCCCCCGTTTTTGTTCGCTTATTCTAAGTCCTAATATTTACTACGCTATTTATTCTAAGTCCAAGATTATGCATAAACGACAAAGTTAATGGAATGTTCGGAATTTTGAATATTTCTTGAACTGTTTCTTCACTGATGAACGATAACACAAATGTACTCACAGTTTGTCTTCGGCACTCACACGCACACAATTCACTGACGGGTCGCTGTGTCGTCACGATGCTCTGCTGACGTCACGATGCTCTGCTCACGCCACGGTGCTCTGCCGCCGTCACGATGCTCTGCTAACGTCACGGTGCTCTGCCGCCGTCACGATGATGGTGATCTTCTTCCGCTTCCCAGGGCTGGCTGATGACGTCACACTCCCGGCGCCACCTGATGATGTCTCCCTCCACAGGGGAAACCCTTCCAACACCCTGAGTTGCGATCCACAACCCCTTCGGTGTTCCCTAACAAACTGCTGCGGTGCGCAACAGCAAACTTTCACCGCACACAGTGCAACTTATCCGGTTTTATCCGGCTCGTAGGACCAATGTTCAGGTCAGGGATGAACTGGGTTGAACCGAAATCGCGTTAGTATTAATAAAACAACGATACGGTGTGAACTCAATAGGATTTTTAATCAACAAAAAAAACTAACATCAAGAGGGTCATTAACTGTGTGCAAATCTTGACACCGCGATTCAGGAATCGACAAAAAATGTAAAACGCCATCTGTTGGTGAAATATTGGAACTAATCCTAACAGTTATCTTTATAATCTTCAATCTTAATTTATATTAATCTCAGCCCAAACCCGAACATATTATCATGAATTCCCTTTCTGATGAAACAGAATATGTAAGTAGGTACGAACACTCTCAAACTTAATATTTTTTATCCCTCGATCAAAAAAGAGGGATGATTTTGACCTAAAATTACGTATCTAAATTTATTCGAGGCAAGATATAAAAATTTTCACGCTCCCTCTTGCAGCCTACATTTTATTGAATCTTAACTTTATGTATACGTAGCCCAAGTAAGTCCTGTATGCAGGGACGTAACAATTCTAACGTTTCCAGTGACCAAGGTAGGATCTAATAATAAGATGGCCTAAAATCAAAAGATATTTCTATGTATCATAAATAACAAGTTTTGAATACACGTATCTCCATCGTTCTGTGACCGCATCTAGAGCGAATCATTTTTCTATACATATAACGAACGTTGAACGACATACAGATATTACGTAGGTATATACGCGACATGCAGGTATACATACACACGCCCATGACACACGCAGGTATACATGTAGGTAGGTCCATGCTTGACATGTGTTACCTCGCACAGTGACATCCACCGCTGACTGTTGAGTAGATACTTATTATTTTATCGGATTATGGTGTTTAATAAAGCAGTGATATCCTGGTAGTGTGACCGTCGCGAGTTCAAACCCAAGACCTCTGATTTTTCGGATCATAATAATGATCACTAGCTGCGATGAAGCAAAACATCGTGAGGAAACCAAACATTTCTTATAAAAAGTGACATAAAAACTCTGACACCAAGTTAGGCACAAACCACTTAAAAAAAGAAGACGGTGTTGATCGTAAAAAGTGAAAAATTACTTTACCTTCTGAAGTCGGTGACTTTTATTTGTTTGCTTAGACTTCAGAAGGTAAAGTAATTTTTCACTTTTTTGTGTTTTTGAAACAGGTTTTCTGTTTTGCAATTTTTATTTATTTTTTTATATTTTAATTGTAATATCCTATACTAATATTTGCTATGCATTTAATTTACATTGTTGCCTACACATTTCATGTTAATAGGCTTATCCCCAATCAAATGGAACTTAACATACCTAACGGTCGAAATGTGGTTGTATGTACACATCTGCGTACCCCTCAGAGCATACAGGCGTGATGTTATGTTATGATGTTGTGTAAACAATAAACATCCAAGCGATTGCAGCAATCACGACAGATTTGCTGTCTATTATTGAAGAGTTCCGTTCCATATCTCTGAAGTTAATCATGAAATCAGGACAATATTTCTATGGGACCAATTTGGGAGTATACTCTTTCAAACAAAAAAAAAATCCAAATCGGTTCCGGCGTCTTCGAGTAATCGATGAACATACATTAAATAACAATACATTAAAAATAACTTTAGCTTCAGAAGTCGGTGACAAAAAAACTAAATCAAACAAACAAAAGTCACCGACTTTAGAAGCTAAAGTTATTTTTCACTTTTTTGTGTTTTTGAATTCGGTTTATGTTTTGCAAAAAAGTTTTTTTTTAATGTATGTTCATCGGTTACTCGAAGACGCCTTTTACAAATGGAAAAAGAAAAAAGTTTTTTTATTTTTAGTTGTAATATCCTACAAAAATATTTGCTACGAACTTTGACTACGGAACTCATCATCAGATTTATATGAAATTTAAATGGGACCATTTCGGAATATACCCCTTTCGAACAAAAAAAGAATTTTGCAAACCCGTCTGTGTATGACGGAGTTATGGCCGAACATACATAAAAAAATATAAACATCCGAATTGAGAACCTCCTCCTTTTTGAATTCGGTTAAAAAGAAGATTCCGACGAATCGAGAACCTCTCCTCCTTTTTTAAGTCGGTTAAAAATGCATAGGCTACACAACCTGTTATGTTCACTGCATGATTGGTTTTACATCTTTAATGCTTAACGCATGCAGCCGACTTGAAGTTAGTGTGAATTTTTTCGTCAAGTAAAGCCTGACCCGGTAATACCTAGCAACGATGGGGAAAGGCGATACAAACACTTTTGTTCTACAAAATCACAATAAAACAAAGAAATCTTTATTTTCATTTTATTCAGAAATTCCAAGTTTATTAACATTAGTTTTTTTATAATATAAATTCATTGCTAGCGTAATATCTAAACAACCTGCTTACAATTCCAGTCTTCGGGCCAACAGCGCCCACCCACGCGCGGTCCCCGCCCCGCTACGTCCCGCGGCCGTTCCGCCGGGCGGAGCGGGACGGAGCGGCACGGGGCGCGCGCGCTGCCACTTAGACGAACCGCGCTCCCGCCATAGAGTACACAATAGTCTAACGTAATGTACAATACAATACATGGATCACCTCTGGTTGCACTGCTTATTGCTTACTGAGAGACTCACTCCCGCCACATAAACTCCGAATATCAAAATATTACATCGTCGTAACAAAGTAGAGACAAGAGAGTCGTTGTAGAGATTAAATTTATATATCAATTACTTTAGTAATAATATTTAATATATAATTTACAACGTTCTAATCAAGTCGCGAACTACCTATGTGTTACACTATGTACATCGCCCGGACAGCGGACGCACCGACTCACTTTTAAGCCTACCAGCTCACTGTTCTATACGCAATCAAAAATTATTAACAATAGTTATTTTATTTCACCTGTCTTGTAATTCGTTCAGTTTTCCATTTTGAAGGTAACAAACATTTATAATAACGCTGTGTCGCATAGAAGCAAATATTTGGCACTGCGCGTGAGACTGTCGCTTGACGTCACAGCACGAGACTGCACCGTCATGAGTCTCGTAAGAAGTTATACAAACGCAAAGAAGTAGGTTAACCGAACAACACTCCCAAATACTGTGAAACCCTCAGAGTGGGAGCAGAGCGCAAATAAACCGACGCATCGAGGACAGACCATGGACGGATCACACTTAACATACCACACGTAAAGTAACGCTCACAGATGTTACAGCTCAAATATAAAACTACACTTAGCAACAGTTTCAAACGAAACAAACAATAACAAAATATGTATAGAAGGTTTACTGCACGCAATACTCGAAAACGATCTCCATACACATAATACCAGTTGAACTTTGACATATTCCAAATATGCAACTGCATAATCTATGTGCGGTTAGTTAAATATTCAATTTTCGTATGACATAGCATTTGCCCTTTCAATTGTTTCGAGTATTGCACGAAGTGCCGTGTTCTTAGCGCGGTCTACGGCAAGTTGGAGTAGAGGTGCGGGTGATGCGGGGGCTGGTGCGGCGGGTGTGGAGGGGGCGCGCGGTACGCGGACGCGAGTCGCGGGTCCAGGTTGCCGTACTCCTTGCCGGAGCGCGGTCGAAGCGTGCTCGTAGTCTGCCGCATCACCCTGCGTACAGACACACCGTTACAACACCATAACTATATGAACCACTTGTAATGCAGAGGACGAGGTGGTTGACATCTTACCTCATGGTGACAGGCGTGTCGGTGGAGGAATGTGAGGAGCAGATGGAAAGCGTCTCGATGTAGTCCGACATGTCCGACGTGCCGCTCGACGTGCTGTGAGTATCCATCACACCTATGAACAACGAACAGATTTAGAACCTGCAGTCAGCTAGATACACCGGGGGACACAGTAAAGTTTTACAAATCAGTGCTGGAAGTGGGCAGCACTTCTGTACTAAATGTCATGAATAGTTGAAAACGAATGGGTGAGCAGTACCTCTGAGCGGCTTGGCAGACAGCACCGGCACCTCGGCTTCTGCGGACGAAGACTTGGCTGGCACGCGCTCGCGCTGCAACGCGGCCAGGTCCCGCAAGGGGTCGGTGGACTTGGACCGGCGTGGCGGAGCGCTGCCGGCGCCGGCTGCCGCGCGCCGCGCGCTGCGGTAGTGGCGCCGCGCCGCCGCCGTCGTCAGCGGCAGCTCAAATAGCTCACCGCGCCGCAGCGAACAGCTCGACACGCCGGAGTCGTTGGAGCTCGACGAGTCTCTGTTCCCGCCCGTCTTGCCCGGCACTGACGAGGATCGCTTCGCTGGCGGGAGTCTACTGCGCGCACCTTTAGACGCTTCAGAGCTATCCGCGTCAGAGTGTTTATTGTCAGCCGCACAGTTGCACGGGGTTGATGTCCGCTCCCCGTCAAGCGCAATATTGCGGAGCGTCTCTATAGAAGACGTGGATCCATGGCTACCGACGCTACCATCGAACTCTTTAACGTCTTCAAGGAATCGAGAGGAGTCTGCAGAACTGGAACGTTTTCTATATTCTATCCTATCGGTTCGCTCGGCGGTAACGCGAGGTGCCGATACTTCGGGATGGCTCGCGTCTGCTCGTCGGCTCTCCTCGGGTCCGCACAACGTCGGGTTACTCGCTGACTTCTCTTCGAGCAACCTGTTGACTGGACTTCTTGCCGGATGCTTCAGAGTGTTGAACGCAAAACCACCGATCGGTGACATCGGAGTGTAGCCAGCCGGCAAGGGCTTGCTTTGTTCTAATTTGTTACTGACATTCGGTGCCATTATAAGATAGTCATCGTTCGTGCTTATTGTTAGCCCCTCGTGGTTTGTTTCTTTTCCACGCTGTTGCTGGTGACCACACTTAGAACAAATATTCTTGCTTTTGCCGGTTGCGGTGGCAAAAGAAACCGGCTTCAGATTAGCGCTAATAGCATCCAGCTCTGATTGTGTGACACCAACTTTTCTTAATAAATCCTTAGCATTTTCGTAATGCTCTAAGGATAAGGCGAAGCTAAGGTTCTCGTAGTTGGCGAGCGGGCCATCGTCGATCTCCACCGACCTGGTTGTGAGGCTCCTGGTGAACTCGGAGTCACGCACGTTTTCGTGTCGGTCGCAAGGCCTTTGTTTTCTCCTAGTTTTTCTTGACAAGTCGATAGTCGCGTAGAGAGCGCTTCGGTCACTACTGTTGGGCGTTATGTTTTCTTTATTTGGCACCAAGTTGTCACTGGAGACAGTATTTTTCCTACAGTAGGGTAGTTTGATCCAATTGTTGGCCCAGTCAGTGACGCGCTGGCAGGGACAGCTGGCCGGCTGGAAGGTTTCCTCGGAGTCCACGATCGTCGGCTCTCTTCGCCTTTTGCCAAACTTTAATAAGCAGCCGCAAGGCTTCTTTAATATAACAGCATTCGACGTGGAACTTTTAGTAACTTTAAATAGGTCATTGTTGAGACATTCTTTGAGTCGCTTCGGTGTGTCGTAGTACTCACCGTCCACCTGAACAACAAACAAATAAAGCTACTGACACAAACTTAAGATCTCATCATTTTCATTACGTTTACTTATTTATGCGTATCGTTATCATTGTACTGCATATTATGTGGATATGAATAGCTCACTGATCACAATGTTTCTAGTTGCTTTTAGCCCATATATTGCTAGTAAATATGATATTAAATATTACTTGAAAACACAACACAAAAATAAGTCAAACCTACTGAATACAAAAATTAGGACAAATTGGCAAAAACATGAATTTTAAACCAAATTTACCTCTTGGTAGGGAACTTTTGGTACATCATAGTTCTCGTAAGGTCCGACTCTGCTGGGCTTGTCATCGGGTACACTGAGCGCGCAGCGGCACGGCGGCGCCGGCAGCTCCAGCTCCAGCCACGTTGGTTTGGGAGGCCTCTCCGGCGGCAACGCGGGCGGCGGCGCGGGCACCAGCGCGGGGCAGCGACACATATCCTCAGTCTTATCGGTTGCACTAGGTGCGGTATCACAATGTGGGGCGTGGTCGGCGGATTCCGCGGGGATTGCTTCGTGCAGAGGGTCCATGGTCCAGGCGGGGCTGAAGTGCTTGGCGCCCGGCGTTAGCGCGGCCGTGGAGGAGCGTGATAGCGCGCCCAGCTTGGAGATGCAGCTCATACAGCGCTCCAGCGTGACGCCGCCGCCCCATGCGCCCCCCGCGCCACCCTCTTCCGGCCCCTCGCTCACGCTCACCGTGTCGCCGTGCCCCATGTCCGCGTGCGTCCTCTCCGTGGAGGGCCAGTACGGCGAGATGGCGCCCGCCTCCTCGCAGCCATCGTCGTAGGTGTGAAGGTCGATGGGTGGCAGGGAGTGATCTATCGTGTTCAGTTCTGACAGTCGTGTGTCCGGTCGATATGCTTTATGAGATTTTGGACTATCGGAACCTAATTAAAAAATAAATATTTTTTAATAGACAAGTTCTGCACAGAATTATTTAGTAATAGCACCAGTAATTACAATACCTTCATTCTTTTTGAAGTTGTTGGGCCGCCTCCGGGGTGAGAGTCGTCCTTGGGAGGCAAGGTCGAAATCACGCGCCACGTCTTTGGCCTGGTCGGTGATTAGCACGTGCAACCCCTCGCCCTTGCCGCAGTGCGAGCCGCCCTCGAAGCAGAACCTGCCCTCTACCACGCCGTATCGCCTGTACTCGTACGAGAAGAGCGTTACAGAGCTGCCCTATAGTCTTGAATAGTGATCAGTTAGCACTATAGCTTTGTCACCTGAGGTGCGGAAGCTCCCAGACGCCAAGCAGTCTCGGCGGCACGCCGGCAGTGAGCGCGAAGCGACGTTCGTGCAAGTGCAGGCGCGCGGGTCCGGGGGGGAGGCGCTTGTTGCCACCTCCGCCACCCGCGCCCCCCGCACCCCCCACCAGCACCAAGTAATGGCGCGGCTCGCCCAGGTGCGCGCTCACCTTCACCTGCATTCAGAAGGCGCATCAGCGGGGTGCAGGCTGGTTGAGTGGTAGGCACTGAACACACTGCGGACAGCGCACCTGCCACTGGATGAGGCGCTCGCGCGTCTCGAAGGCGAGCACGGCGACCAGGTCGCGGCACACCAGCGCCAACGTGTTGGAGTGCTTGTCCAGCGTGAAGCCCGCCTCACAGCCCAGGAAGTGTTGCAGCGATAGCGACGCCTTGCAGCCGGCGCCCGCGCAGCGCGCCTTCGCGTCGCGGTACAGCTGCACATGCACGCAGTCTGCGGATATGCCACACACCACTCAATATACATCACTACATACTTAGTGGCTAGTTCAATATTCTGACGTGTGGTGCGCAATCAGGAAGGTGTGTACGCATCACACGAAGTGTAATGATTGATATGCTTCTCTACATTTTACTTTTTAACTTTACTTTTATTTCTGCCTTTTTGAGACAAAATACTTTTTTCGTGGCAGGATAGTTTTGTTAGAAGATTTTCTTATAGAGTGAATTTAGTATCTAGATAAAGCCTGTGAACAACGCCCTTCAGTATCTACTTAGTTATCAAACTTTTACCCATGTCAAATGGAAAAAAAATATATAACTATCTTCTCTTCTTCTTGCTACGTAATTAACTATTCGCCAACAGTAAACACCAATTGATCCTGAAATTCGATGTTTCCGAGCGAAATGTCATCGAGAATATTGTTTAAATTACCAACCGTATTGCACTTTTAACCGATAGGATGGGCTATAGGGCGGCAGGGGCTCGTAACATTTCAACTTATCGATTGCGGGCAATAAAGGGGCGCTCACTAGGGATCGACATTCTTCGTATTTTATGGAGTCGAAAATAAGCATGGAATCCTTTGTAGTCCGCAACCTGCTCCCCGCGTCCCGCACACTACCCACGCATGACGACGCGTCAAACATAACGATGCGGCGACGTCGCGCCGCTCCTTGCGCACACACTTTGTACTTTTATGTAAAACGAGTCTGACGTGATTCTCCGGCTACATCAAACCGAGCTGTCGAGCTATTTGAGACAAAGATATAATGTGGTGTTCGTAAGCCAAGTCACCCTTCTAATGATGGGTCCGAGTTATCAGCCGGTATGGGTCAACAGGACATCACCGGTAAAACTTCAACTTCGGAAATCATCGACTGAAAGACGTTGAAAATCGTTACCATCGACGAGCCGTTGACTGACAATGATAACACTAAAACTGATATTTCAGATAGAAACCTATATGACTGACTCGCTTCTAGTATGAAAGTTAATCCCTGAACAAATGAGTGTTAGACGCCGGGCTCAAAAGTGTGAGTCATTTAATGAGAGGCGCCGGAGATAGCGCCACAGAGAGAGCCACTCGCCCGGGAAGCATTCACTCAGAACGCTTTATAATCAGTTTTATTTTCACTGTGCGCAGCGAGGAAGCCATTTAACAAACACACACATGTTTTCGGAGAAATAAAATAAATTGGCATAAGCACAGAAGAATGAAGTGACGAATGTTTACGAACACATAGTCGGAAACAGTTAGACCAGTTTCTTACAAAACGCCGAATACAATAACAAATTTAATAGCACTACACAGAACAAACAAGTTTTTTATCCCGTCTGATGATTTTTTTCAATCAGTGTGTTTGTAGGCCTGGTTCGGTCGTCCTCAACGGCCTGATACAGGTCATCCCATCAACTGCCTGCCTTTTCCCAACTATGTTGAGGTCGGTTTCAGTCTAACCGGATGCAGCTGAACACCAGTATTTTACATGGAGCAACTGCCTATCTGACCTTCACAACCCAATTAGTACTGGGTAATACGACCCCTTGGTAAGACTGGATTTCAGACTTTCGGGCCACTGACTACTTAACGACTGTCAAAGATCTACAATCCGGGACCACAGGCTTAACGTACTTAACGAGTTACAGAAGAAACTCGGTTTGTAATGGTTGGTCACTCCGCCACGGACCAACCTAGGCAAGCACGGCTTAACCTGAAGATCGACCCGAGCGGCTGTTATTATTTCACTTCGGCACTATGATCTACACTGTGAAAGTAGTTCCATGATTTGTGTTACCCCTGACTGTCATGCTCGCCTACATGCATGCTCATCTATGCTCTGCCTAGTAGAAAGTAGTTGTATTCATTGAGTTACGCACCGTTTCATCAGTGTAACAGTGTATTCATACAGATTAATGGGCAATAAGACGTCGGAAGTGTACATTAGTCGCGTGACAAACTGCAGCGTCGTAAAACCGCGGTACAAACACGCATAGCGGGCGGCACGGCGCCGCGGCCTGCAGTGCGCGGGCGCCTGGAAGAGTCGCGACACGCGCGCCACACACGTCGCTTCTAGTTCAATGCTTTGGTCGCGACGAGCGCCTGACGAGTCTTTTTTTTAATACTAAGTAGTCTTGCGTTTGGCCGTACCTCGCCCGTTGTGAAGCGATGATGCGGCCTAGGGTGGAGCACGCATGCCTAGAAGAAACAGATTCACTCGAACTTTAAATTGATCCAGATTATCATGATCAGGGAACAGAGAAGCCGGCTGTGAATTCCACAGACCGGCGGTTCGCACAATAAATGTGAAAGCAAAGCGCTTTGTTCGGATCCGTAAAACTTCAACCATATAACGATGACGCTTCGCCGTATCTCTGCTCGTCCGATGATAAAACGGGGATGGGGGAATTAGATTGAGTAATTCCAAAGTACACTTCCCTATATATTATAATACTGAAAAACCCGAATACCTGCTGAAAAATCACGCTCTAGTTAAATTCGGGGTTTACAAGGTAAAATCGACTCCTCCTATTATTAAAGTCGATTAAAATGTACCCGGGCCATAATAACGAATTGATTGACATCTTATACATCAAAATCGGACGAATAGTTTAGGCGCTACGGAGGAACATACGTAAATACAAACATACATACATAGACTGCTGAAATCAAAACCCTTCCCTTTGCCTTCGCCGTAGTCTGGTAATATACACCGTGACTTTTTAGTCGTCTTACAACGACAGCCCACTTCATGTATTCAATGTCTACTAAACATTCATAAAAAAAATGTTTATGAGTAATTTAAAAATAAACATATTATTCAGTATTATGACGCATGACGTAGTTAAAACACCCTGTTGTTAGCGATGATCTAATGGACTCGAGCGCTGAGTAGGTATGTTCTCCCGCTTGACACGTAAACATCATAACACGATGTTTCATACTTTTTTCTTATTTTTCTTTGTACCTATTATGGCAGGTAAAAAAAAAACGCGTCTAGAGCTATTTTATGTCGGGCACATTGGGTGGACCACCTTTGAAAGACGACTAATAAGTCACGGTGTGTACAGGCCGGGATAGGCTGGCAACTTTGCGGCAATATTCAAGGGAGTCATTATCAATGAGCCTCTTGGCACGACGCTCCATAGCTTCCAACGCTTGCAACTTAGATAACTTTTGTGATGTCGCCTAGTTTGAAATATCGAAATAAAAATACACAAAGAACAGGCTGCCTACTTTAATAATTACAGTGGTCACTCGCAGCGTGTTCGTCTTGATGAGTCTTTTTCTGATTGGTGCCCTCTTAGCGCGGGTGTGCCTCAGGGTGGCGTTCTCTCTCCTCTTATTTTCTCTATTTTCATTAACTCTGTCACCAGAGTCATCTCTCCCTCTTCCATCTCTATGCCGATGAATTGCAGCTTTACCATCATTTGAGGGAAGATGTGGAAGCCGCCGTGTCTGTCAGGAACAAGGATCTGGATTTGATTGGTGAGTGGTCGCGGTCCTTTGGACTGCAAATCAACCCTAAGAAATCTCAGGCCTTGATCATCGGCAGCAGGTATATGCGGAATAGGCTCGATGTTGCGTCGCTGTCTCCACTCAGGCTGAATGGAGTTCAGACTGATTACGCAATTAAGGCTAAAAACCTGGGGGTGACTATGGATTCCTACTTATCTTGGACTGCCCATATTGCTGAAGTTAGTCGTAAAGTGCATTACACGTTCCACTTATTGAAATGCCTCCAGAGCTTCCTGCCTTTGAACACCAAAATCTCCCTTGCGCAAACTCTCATTCAACCCATCATTGACTACGCCGATGCCTTGTATTTGGATGCCATCGAGGAGCTTTTAAATAAACTTGAGCGCTTGCAAAACATCTGCAATCGTTTTGTTTTTAACCTTAAAAAGTATGATCATGTCTCTAACTTTCGCAAAATACTCAAGTGGCTCCCAATTCGACTTCGCAGGAACTCTCGGATATTGTGTTTGCTGTTTAACATCCTCCATAACCCTAAAACTCCATTCTATCTGCGGGAACGCTTTTCCTACTCCCGTCCCTCCGATGCACATTGTAGATCGCATTTTAGGAACCTCCTTAAATCCCCTCTACACTCTACCGACTTCTACTCCTATTCCTTCACTATTCACGCCGTGCGGCTGTGGAATTCACTTCTGGATGACATTAGGGACTGCCAAACTGTTGCAGTTTTCAAAAGAAGAGTAAAAGAACATTATCTTTCCATTTCGTCATAGTTGCATAAGTATTTATCATTATTTATTTTATTGTATTAATAGCATTGTTATATGTTTTGTCTTTGTATTTATAAGTTTGTTAGTATATTGTTTTAAGAATACCTTATTGGTATATTGTTTTTAAATAGTTCTGTTCTGTGTGTCTTCCAGCACACCTGCGATAGGTGATAATAAAAAAAGAGATGCACACATAGTGTGTAAAAGAAGAAAAGAAAATTGAATACATAAGTATTCAATTTTCTTTCTTGAAAAAGTCCCATATCTCAAAAACTAAACATCAAATCTTATTCAAGCCAATTTTCGTTGAAAGTTTTTTTTACTTTCTACAATCCTGCATTTTTTCAGAATTTTCCTCCTCTTATTATAGAAATTAAAGGGGGGGGACACCCGCGCGATCTCCGGCGAGGCTACAGGCGATAGTCTTCGCGCGCCTGCACGAATGGCGCGATCTCATGGCGACATGGAGAGAGTGACTGTCGCAACCCCGTACAGGGCACGCCACAATAGTGGCGATAATTCCCCTGTTTGAGGAGTGCTTAGAGAGGCGCCATGGCGCCCTTACCGTCACCTGAGCGGGAGGAGTCATTTGATGATTTCAGATCCGAAAAAAAGGGGGTACACATTTGATAACTTTGGAAATGTCCATCTTTCAAACGACTGACTTTGAGAAAAAATGGTTTTAAGAACCTCAATGTCATTTTTAAAGACTTATCTATAGACACCCCGCACGAATAGTATCCATGTATGGGGAAAATCGTAAAGCGGTTCACAGAATACATATATAATCTACCTACCAAGTTTCAACTGTGTAGTCATAATAGTTTCGGAATAAAGTGGCTGTGAAATACAGCGGACAGACAGACATGACGAATCTATAAGGGTTCCGTTTTTTGCCAATCGGCTACGGAACCCTAAAATGACAGTAAAATGTATATATTATTTTAAAAAAACACATGAACATATTATTATGTTCCTTTATTTATTTACCTACAAACATTTTTACATTTTTAAATATTTCTTAGAAAAACATATGAAAATCATTTAAAAATACAAAAAATAGTGGTCCGCCGGTCGGGAGCAGAGTCCAAGCTACCGGTGGTTAGGGCTTCAGAGACAGAAACCTCCTCACCATGCGAGCCGTATCGAGGAGTCCTGCCTTCTGAATTAGGACCTCAATCTAACCGCCCAAGGAGAGCCTCGAAAGATGGTCATCGAGGCTCTTGGCCATAAGGCCATTGGCCGTCACGACAATCGGCACAATGATAGCCGAGTTCACATCCCACATGTAGACAACCTCGTGTGCCAAGTCGAGATATTTTATTTGTTTCTCTTTCTCAGCGTTCACGTCATGCGGGATAGTAACATCGACTATCATTACGCGGCGCGCTGATTGGTCTATCACCACTATGTCAGGCTTATTGGCGACAATAGTCCTGTCAGTAATGATAGACCGATCCCAGTACAGCGTGACATGGTCTTTCTCGGGAACTGGGTCGGGCACATACTTGTAGTACGGTACCTCAGATTCCACAAGATTATATTTCAAGGCAAGTTGCTGGTGAATAATCCTGGCTACTTGGTTGTGCCTGTGCAAGAACTCGCCGTTAGCCAGACGAGAACAATGGGAAATAATATGTCTGATGGACTCACCCGGACGGTGACATGCCCGATACGCGTCAACCATCCCGTCCTTCATTGATTATGTTGATCATAATGACGTATAAATATATTGTTACGAGCGGGGTATGGGATAAATTAAATACTACCGATTAAACACAAAATAAATTTATCTATAAATTATATATTATATACATATAATAAGACAGTTAAAAAACTGTGTCTGTACATTGAATATATTTAAAAAAAAAATGAGGGGGTTTAGAAACAGTAATAAAGCACGAATCCAAAAAAAAAATCTGTCTGTTTGTCTGTTTGTTTGTACACGCTAATCTTCGGAACTACTGGACAGATTTGAAAGTTTTTTTTTGTTGTATAGGTATTAAGTCTGGGCAACATATAGGCTATAATTTATCTTGAAAACTTGAGCACCTGATGCAGAACCGCAATAGACCAGCTAAACTATAAGAGATACAAAAATGGTACCATAGCAAAAATTGTTCCACGTGATGAGCATTTTCTGTTGAGAGAATAAATTTGAAGATCTGGAACACCTGATGTGGAACTCCAAGAGCCCAGCTACACTATAACATATACAACGTGTAACGTTAAATGCGCAAAACCTCAGATACCCCAAATGATTTTTAATTCAATTGACCTAATACTGAGAGGAAAAAAAAAATTTAAAAAAAATTAAAGGTTTTATGAGCTGTTTTAGTTTTACTGCCAATTCTGATCGTTTCTTGCGTCTGCGTCGACGCTCTGTCGAGGGAGGAGTCGGTAGGCATATCACCGGGCCGCTGCGCCGCTCTGATATTATTGTTATTACTATCTTCACTCGTAAAGAACTTAGGTTATCTTTTAACAGTGTTTTAAATGTTTCCATCACACTTTTCCAGGTTTGGACTGGCAACATAGGTAACCCACATTTTCAGACTTTACCTACAGTAATTATGACGGGCTGATCTAATTATTAGGTAGGTACTACGTTAGTAGGCAATGTTAGCGTGTTTAAAAGGTTTAAATCACTGTATTTACAAATAATTGGCGCGTAATCAGCTTATTTACAATTAATTAAGTAGGTAATTTGGTATCTCTACTTACAGGTCCTCTCGTTTCGGTAACAAAGATTCAAAATGTTTACCACTTTGTTGAATACACAACACAGCCCGTTTTCTTAAATTATTTTTCAGCGAATCGAGCACTTGAGTGTCACTTTTCACTTGTTGAAACGCTGATTCAACTTTATTACGCAGTTCCGTCACATTATGGTCCATTTCCATCGTCATACACAAGTGCTTCTACACGACCCCACAAAAAAAAATCGAATGGTGTTAAATCGAGCGATCTTGCTGGCCATTGCACTGCTAGCATTGTCCTGTTAGATACAGATACTCCAAACTCTTCTCGAAACCGTCGCACTGCCAAGTTAACGTTGTCATTACAACGCGCTAACATTCTCACCATTTCACAATATTGAATGTTTGTGTACAAAAACGCCATAGTCGCGATTTTCGAGCGCACGCGCCGCGGATTACGGGATAATTAATCAAATTGCACCTGTGATGCATGCGCCGGCGCCGCACAGACTGGAGTAAATAGGTCATGGCCACTGTCACGAATTTCGCACGCCCCGCCTCCATTTCTCTTTCTCTTTCTAACTCATAGGTTAGTTACGTTTAAGTTAAAAAAGATAGATAGAATTTATTTGTTATTTCAAATTGTCTTATTCATGGTACTGGATGCAAGGTTCGTATTGGCATTGAAATAAGAACTATTATTATCCCGCGTGTGAGAAAATTTAAATTGGACGACAACCTTTTGTGTTTGTTTACCTATTTTGGCGGGTTTGCGCACGTGATGGCTAGACCTATTAATAAATAGACAGGGCAACATTTTTAAAGAAGATTTTTTGAACAATGTGACCTATATTGAAAAGTGGTTCAATTGATTCTGCTCGTTATTCTGATCAAACTATTTTCAGGTTTTGCGCATTTAACGTTACACGTTGTATAGGAATGACGTTTAAGCAAAAATTGTTCAATCTGATGAGCACTCTCTGTTGATTTATAAAAATTGAAGATCTGGAACACCTGTTGTGGAACTCCAAGAGCCCAGCTACACCATATCACATACAGGAATGACATCTTAGCAAAAATTGTTCAATCTGATGAGCACTCTCTGTTGATTTATAAAAATCGAAGATCTGGAACACCTGTTGTGGAACTCCAAGAGCCCAGCTACACCATAACACATATAGGAATGACGTCTTAGCAAAAATTGTTCAATCTGATGAGCACTCTCTGTTGATTTATAAAAATCGAAGATCTGGAACACCTGTTGTGGAACTCCAAGAGCCCAGCTACGCCATAACACATATAGGAATGACGTCTTAGCAAAAGTTGTTCGGTCTGCTGGGCATTTCCTGTTGACTTATAAAAATCGAAGATCAGAAACATCTGATGTGGAAATCAAAGCTAACACTAATTTCACTGTATAATTACAAAATAACATAAGCTGGGAGTACCTCCACGCGGTGAAGGCGGTAACAGTTTAGGACTGATTTTCGATGACGACGGTATATCATTGAAAATTTGACTCTACTGGACAAAACTCCCATTTATTTTTTTATTTTATCGAATAAATATGCCTTCGGGCTTGTTATTTGAGGTCAAAAGATTGAGGATCATAAGATCCCAAGAACCTACCGAAGAACGTCAGGAGAGACTTAATGCTGTTCGAGAACATCAGGCTGCAACTCGCTCCGTGGAAACCTCTTCGGATCGCGAAGCACGCCTGCGTTCTCAGCGTATTTACGCATCTACATCCAGGTCCCTAGAGAACTGTGAAGAATATGATGCACGACTGACCGCTGATCGTGATCGTGTTTACACATCGACTTCGAGGTCTCTAGAGACAAGTGCGGAACGTGATGCACGACTGACCGCTGATCGTGATCGTGTTTACACATCGACTTCTAGGTCTCTAGAGACAAGTGGGGAACGTGATGCGCGACTGACCGCTGATCGTGAACGTCACGCATTGTCTCGCGAGTCGGAGACGTTCACGGATAGAGAATTGCGCTTGAGTTTCAAGCGTATCTACGCATCGACTTCTGACTTACAAAAATGAAAGATATCGAACGTCTCGAATCGTCTCGCGTATCCCGTTGTTTTCCCGTCCCCAGGCTCTTAGAATTCGACATCAGACGTTTCAGATCTTCAATTTTGACGACCCCGTTGTCGCTGACATAAGCAAAAGGATCTGCGTACGAAGTCGCGGGCAGAAGCTAGTTAATTACTAAACACTTAAAACTTAATCACAACTACATTGATCACTATTCACTTAAATACCTATCGCACTACTAGTTCACTTCGATTCGCTTCGTTGTGTAGCCAAAATCAGACTGACTGTTCCCGCAAACACGACGGCTATTTATATGCCGATTGATCCTTCGACAACGTTCCACAACTTTCAGGAAACTTATTCATAGTTCTTAGTGGCACATCTTCTTTCGAGAAAATTCCACAAATTTCTCGAATCTTCTAGACAGCTCCATAGTAGAACATTGTCCTTCGAGAAAGTTCCACAACTTTCTCGAAATTTCTAGACAGTTCTACAGTGGAACATTCTAGGCTCAAATATTCTAGACAGGTCTTTACGACAACATTCGAGACTCGCACGTAATCTAGAATGATCTCGTAAAGCAACCGACGTAACAATATGATATCGTCGTATTGATTCTGTCTCATCGTTGGTTTAGTTACGTAGCACGCACTATTATATACACGCACTGAAATTAAATGCTTCGGAGATAACATACATTAATTACGGTTACACTTTTAACGGAATAAATAATATTACGTATTCTAACTGTAACTTATAAATATTAATTATGTTAATGATAGATGTCAAACTGACATGTGTTGAAGTGTTCGGTAGTAACGGACGCGCTCCTCAATATCGCTACATTAATAACATCATAGATACTCGAATAAAAAGAAATTATATTTAATGCCGCTGTAATTAACAAGTACGTACATACACACACGTGTGTCACTGCGCACACTGAGCGGATGAGCCGTGATCGATTACTCGCTTCCATTCTCTCATGAATGAATGCGTCTCATTCATCGCTCTAGACCTAGAGGATGCTCGGCCACTACGAGACGTGGCCGTACTGATATTTAAAGGGGTAAAGTTTGGATGTAATGTTGGAGCGCGGCCGCGGCCAATAGCTAGTGCATTATGATTTAATAGTGTTTTAAGGCCCTATCATCTTGTGAAATAAAAGTTGGAGTTGTTTAGTTGGTGGTCTCTTGATTTAAAGATACGCGAGATTATGACCGCAGGGATTTTTGCAGAAATTGGTAAAAAGTCTTCGGACTAAATAAAAATGTTTTTGATCTAACCTAGAGGAGTAACTTCTTAGTACTGCAATCTAGTGGTTAAACTTACGGTCACAATACTCAGAATGCTCTGCATTTGAACTGAAATGTGTTGAATTTTCAAATTAAACTGAATTGTGATTGTGAGTGTGTTTCGTCGTTAGTGTGTTGCAATTAATTTACTGGTAATGGTTAAAAGCGGAGTCCGTGTGGATAATATTTTTTGAGTACCAAAGGGAAGAAAATCGCAGAGACGGTGTACCGTCCGGTGCGCACTCCACGCGAGATGTCCCCCGTGCCTAATGGTAATGTGCACTAATTAGCGACTAAGTACACAGTCACACTATATAATAATGACTTTTTAAACGTAAAAGAGCTAAATTTATGAGTTTAATAATAGTAAGTAAACCCAAACGTCACTGCACCACTAAACCAATAGCTGCAATTAAACTTAAAATATCTGAGGCAGGTACACACGTTGTAGGAGAACATAACAACCACTGTTTCAACGATGCAAGTGGACCAACCTTTACTGCCAAACGCAAGACATCGTACATACCGAATACAGAAAAAAGAACGAAAAATCGAAATGGTTGACATGAATTCAATTAGACTATGTCCGTGTGTGTATAATTGATCTTACGGTTTACTACATTCTGATAACTGCTGATATATCACGATTGCGCGAACGATATGCATAGCGTGGGTAATCCGTAGAATCCGATAGTATAGTAGTTGAGGGCAACTGCCGATAGCGCCGCAAATCTGCGACCTTCACTCGGCTGCTATCAACTCTGATAGTTAACAATGACTTAGTTGAACACAACAACACAACGACAGCACCGCACTGACGCTAAGCGTTGCGGACGGACCTAAACGCTTCATATAAACTTCGCATTCAATATCTGTATTCGCATTATATCTGACGTCACATAAATCCTACATCGCGCAAGCAGAGCTTATATACGATTAAAATAAATAAAATAACCACCGTACAGTCCCACCAGACGCACAAATCGGGCCCGTCTAGTCGAAGAATCCTCGGAGTTGTGTGTCCTCAGATGTTTCGTGAGGCTCGTCTGTGGAGTTATAGCTGCTGACACAACGAATATTAACAATTTCTGTTAAATCAAGACTTCTATGAGAGACATAGTTATGAAAATGAGATAAGTACTTGATACCTGATGCACATAATAGAGTCAATGGACCGAAACAATGTCCACTAAACTAAATAATTATAATGAGATAGAACGAGAAAACTGACACCAAAGTTAAGAAAAAATAAAGAAAGAATTGCACGATTCGAACCAGTTTATTGGGGGTCACTATAGCAGGTCTTCTTTCTCCATACGACTCAACTAACCGTCATCTCAATAATTACCCACTTCATAATCATGCTTGCGGTGTGTTAAGTGTGTGGCCAGGCGTGGCTCGTTGCACTACCACTGAATATATAAGTATAAGATTAGTATCAATCATAGAATCGTGAAATGCCTTTGTGTAAAGGGTAAACCGTTCCCGTAAAGCAAACAAACTAACTAGTCGCAACAAATCAACGCTAACGAGGCGCCATTAGCCAGCGCCATGTCTCACACGCAGAGACGAGAGAAAAATTGTCACACTTACATGATAAGAAAAAATACGACGCAATTAACGCACAGCTTTATCAACGAAACTAGATTATCATCATTAGTCTCGCCTCGCAACAATCGACCTCATCACAAGTTCCCGCTGCGTGTCAGACTCGTCAAGACGACAAGAATAACACGCTTATACCGCTCATACATTTTGAAATGCATTTGGAAGTTGCTTTGAAGCATGATTGCATTTGTCTCACGCTGAGACAATTAATTATGCAATGAACATAGGTAGATGTTCATAAATCCTTATGCCACTAAGTACCTCTTTCAAATTGAGGATATGCAAAATGTTTTACGTAAGTACCTTTGGTTTTTGCTGCATATTCTTTTTTTTTTAATTTAAAATAAATTCATGAAACCCAATAAAATTCTCCCAATAAGTTTTACTCTCCTATAAGTATTGTAGTTGGACCCGTATTTGCGGTATTACGCTAAAGTTGAAAGTTATTGCATATCTTAGAGGAGACACAGAAACACAGGCGACAGTTTCTAATAATTATTATGTATGTAGTTCGATGGACCGAGCACCTTTTTTGATTCTTCTTCCCAGAAGGAGGTGACGGCTTCCCATTCCCTCTCGCTCCGGACCATGGCTTGAACCAGGGCCGGGCGCGAGAGGTCGCCGTCGCCAATCGCCGCTACGAGGACACGATGTGTTCCACCGTGTCCTCCGGACGATCCTCACAATGGTAGCACCCGGGCGTTTCCTCCCGCCCGATTTGGTGCAGGAACCTCCCGGAACAACCGTGTCCGGTAAGGACCTGCGTCAGGTGGAAGGTGAGGGCGCCGTTGCGCCTCTCTAGCTACACCTCAAAGAGGGGACTTATCGCCACTATTGTGGCGTGCCCTGCACGGGGTTCGGACAGTCGCTCTCTCCATGTCGCCATGAGATCGCGTCAAAGGTCTTTCCGCTGAGCGGTGATTTGCAGCGGCGGCGGAGTTTCCCCCCGATGTAGTGCCGCCGCGCGCCATTCGGGCAGGCGTGCAAGGACTATCGCCTCCATATCCCATGGCGGCAATCCGGCAAGGCGACTCGCCGTCTCGCCGGAGACGTATCGGATCGTGCGGTACCTCCGGACTAGCCTTACGGCTACAACCTTCTGGGGCGCGTTCAGGTAGTGGGCGGCTTGCCGCCTCAGGGAACACGCCCACATCAGGGCCCCGTTAAGGGCCATGGACCGCATGACCCCCGCATAGAGCCTCCGGCAGGAGGCGTTTGGACCCCTCAGGTTAGGTAAGAGCCGCATGAAGGCAACTCCGGCCCGTTCCAGTTTGGTGGGCCGAGCACCTTAGGGAGTTTACAAGAAATTCCGTCAAATAAGTAAGGCCAAAACGAGTTAGACTTTCGTTTCACTGTAAATAAATGGTTCCATTATCGTGTTGAACAAGTTCTCTGTTTATAATTATTCAAATATAAACTCAAACATAACTGGCGAAATGTGGGTGCATAGAACACTAAACTTGTTTTGACGGGTACTTAGTTCTAAAAACCAAATTGAGTCTTTACTGGATTGGCATTTCCTGTTGACTTACAAAAATGAAAGATCTGGAACGGCTCGAATCGTCTCGCGCATCCCGTTGTTTTCAAGTCGATCAGAATTCAAACGTTCATTGCGTTCTTCTTCTGTCTCTTCATGCCGTACTCCAGCAATTCTTTCTCTCTGAATTTCTAACTGATTATAAATATTTTGTTGTGTGCGTGTTCGGGACAATGTTTGATAATCTCGATCAGCAGTTAGTCGCGCATCACGTTCATCACTCGTTTCAAAAGACCTGTTAGTAGATGTGCGAATACGATGAGAACTCAAGCATGATTCTGTATCGGTAAACGTTTCCGATTCGCGAGACAATGCATATCGCTCACGATCAGCGGTCAGTCGCGCATCACGTTCACCAATTGTCTCTAGAGACCTAGAAGTCGATGCGTAGATACGCTTGGAACTCAAGCGCAAATCTCTATCCGTGAACGTCTCCGACTCGCGAGACAATGCGTGACGTTCACGATCAGCGGTCAGTCGCGCATCACATTCCGCACTTGTTTCTAGAGACCTAGAAGTCGATGCGTAGATACGCTTGGAACTCAAGCGTAATTCTCTATCCGTGATGTAGATGCGTAAATACGCTGAGAACGCAGGCGTGCTTCGCGATCCGAAGAGGTTTCCACGGAGCGAGTTGCAGCCTGATGTTCTCGAACAGCATCAAGTCTCTCCTGACGCTCTTCGGTAGATTCTTGGGGTCTTATGATCCTCAATCTTTTAGCTCCTATGGAACATTGGGAAAGATTTGACCTCTTTTTAGGCATGGTTATAGTTTTATTGTGAAGATACTTGATCAATTAAAATCTAAGTGACTGCTCCCCTGCGTTACCGGGTAGGCTACCGTGTCACGAATATAAATGGAAAGGGAAATTAAACACTCAAATAACATGAGTCCGAAGGCATATTTATTCGATAAAATAAAATAAATAATGGGAGTTTTGTCCAGTAAAGTCAAATTTTCAATGATATACCGTCGTCATCGAAAATCAGTCCTAAACTGTTACCGCCTTCACCGCGTGGAGGTACTCCCAGCTTATGTTATTTTATAATTATACAGTGAAATTAGTGATAGTTTTGATTTCCACATCAGATATTTCTGATCTTCGATTTTTATAAGTCAATAGGAAATGCCCATCAGACCGAACAACTTTTGCTAAGACGTTATTCCTATATGTGTTATGGTGTAGCTGGGCTCTTCGAGTTCCACAACAGGTGTTCCAGGTCTTCGATTTTTATAAGTCAACAGAGAGTGCTCATCAGATTGTACAACTGTTGCGAAAACGTCATTCCTATATATGTTATAGTGTAGCTGGGCGCTTGGAATTCCATAACAGGTGTTCCAGATCTTCAATTTTTATACGTCAACAGAGAGTGCACATCAGGCTGAACTACTCTTGCTAAGACGTCATTCCTATATATGTTATAGTGTAGCTGGGCTCTTGGAGTTCCACATCAGGTGTTCCAGATCTTCAAATTTATTCTCTTAGCAGAAAATGCTCATCACGTGGAACAATTTGCGCCTTTGACTCTGCTGCTTTCGACATCCTTCTAGGGATCCTTAAATCTCTTAATTTCTCCTCTTCCTCTATTGGTTGGTTTGACTCCTATCTTAAAGGCCGCTCGCAGCGTGTTCGTCTTGATGAGTCTTTTTCTGATTGGTGCCCTCTTAGTGCGGGTGTGCCTCAGGGTGGCGTTCTCTCTCCTCTTATTTTCTCTATTTTCATTAACTCAGTCACCAGAGTCATCTCTTCCTTCTTCCATATCTATGCTAATGACTTGCAGCTTTACCATCATTTCCTAAGGGAAGATGCGGAAGCCGCCGTGTCTGTCAGGAACAAGGATCTGGATTTGATTGGTGAGTGGTCGCGGTCCTTTGGACTGCAAATCAACCCTAAGAAATCTCAGGCCTTGATCATCGGCAGCAGGTATATGCGGAATAGGATGTTGCGTCGCTGTCTCCACTCAGGCTGAATGGAGTTCAGATTAATTACGCAATTAAAGCTAAAAACCTGGGGGTGACTATGGATTCCTACTTATCTTGGTCTGCCCATGTTGTTGAAGTTAGTCGTAAAGTACATTACACGTTCCACTCATTGAATTGCCTCCAGAGCTTACTGCCTTTGAACACCAAAATCTCCCTTGCGCAAACTCTCATTCAACCCATCATAGACTACGCAGATGCCTGTTATTTGGATGCCATCGAGGAGCTTTTAAATAAACTTGAGCGCTTGCAAAACATCTGCATTCGTTTTGTTTTTAACCTTAAAAAGTACGATCATGTCTAACTTTCGCAAAATACTCAAGTGGCTCCCAATTCGACTTCGCAGGAACTCTTGGATATTATGTTTGCTATTTTACATCCTCCATAACCCTAAAACTCCATCCTATCTGCGGGAACGCTTTTCCTGCTCCCGTCCCTCCGATGCACCTTGCAGGTCGCATCTTAGGAACCTCCTTAAATCCCCTCCACACTCTACCGACTTCTACTCCTATTCCTTCACTGTTCACGCCGTGCGGCTGTGAAATTCACTTCCGCCTGACATTAAGGACTGCCAAACTGTTGCAGTTTTCAAAAGAAGAGTGAAAGAACATTATCTTTCCATTTCGTCATAGTTGCATAAGTATTATATTTATCATTATTTATTTTAATGTATTTATAGATTATTATTTATTTTGTGATATGTTTTGTCTTTGTATTTATAAGTTTGTTAGTTTATTGTTTTGAGAATACCATATAAGGTATATTCTTTTTAAAAGTTTTATGTATTCAATTTTCTCTTCTTCTTTTACACACTATGTCTACATCTCTATTTTTATTATATCCTTTCGCAGGTATGCTGGAAGAGATTTCTTTAGAAATAAGCATCACCTTTGTACTATTTTCTGTTCCTTTCTTCTTTTCTGTATTTAGTGTGTACAAAAATTGTTAAATAAATAAATAAATTTTTGCTATGGTACCATTTTTGTATCTCTTATAGTTTAGCTGGTCTGTTGCGGTTCTGCATCAGGTGTTCAAGTTTCCAAAATAAATTATAGCCTATATTATGTTGCCCAGACTTAATACCTATACAACAAAAAAAAAACATTCAAATCCGTTCAGTTGTTCCGAAGATTAGCGTGTACAAACAAACAGACAAACAGACAGAATTTTTATTTTGGATTCGTTCTCTATTACTGCTTCTAAACCCCCCTCAATTTTTTTTTAATATATTCAATGTACAGACACATTTTTTTTACTGTCTTATTATATGTATAGATTTATAATTGTAAACAAACTATTTGCATGCCCATGTGACCCTTATTATAAAAGAACATCCATGTACTCATTATCCATGTTTGCAGAGAAATAAATGATTTGATTTGAAAAAAAAAAAAAAACAATTTGCTACTTCGTTAAGTGGCAAACTGCTTTCTACTCAGTCACTGATCGGCTGGAGCTGGAGTTATCAGATAAAGTGTGGTTCGGTGCGAGCGCGAGAGTGTTTCGTGTAGTTGACTGTACTCACCGCTCAAATAACACTACTGTTGCTTAGAAGTGACAACTGATTGTTGATTACAGAAATAGGGCTCAGGCCCCTCGTCCACTTCTATTTGCAATTTATGATTATAACTGAACTTTGGGCCTTACAGATTTTGTTTCCGATTGTCCGATGTCTTGCTGACATTTGTGATACGGAGATGACGTGTACTAAACTAACATATAACTGGACAGACATAACTCGAGTCATCAGGGTGGCCTTATTGCTTAGAAAAATGTCATCCGCCTGTCAAATCCCACTTAAACGTAGTTCCAAACTGCACCGTGTCTCAAGTTAGGTTGGTTCAGTAGTACACGAGGCTGTATGGTGCTCACCTGCGACCGGCGACAGCTTGCGCATGACGCACCAGCGCGACTTCCACTGCGGACAACACAGAGCGTTACTACGTATTCACTACATGCAACAACACGCAATTTAAAACATAACCTACATAGAATAATTTTGTCATCACCGGGCAGTTTGCAACCAGCAAACCACGTGTTGTTTGTACCAGCTTCCAACGTTTGTAGTCATAAGTGTAAATACTAAATATTCTAATTTCAGTAAAAATGTGCCCTGCACCTACTGTTTCGGGACACCTTTCTGGGCACTTTCCCCGTTGATAGCGATGCCGACTTTTTCGACGCCCTTTAATTATTCTTGTCTGTTTTTTATATGTGCACTTACATATTTTTATTATTATTTTAGGTCTGTATAGTTACGGCGTGCTGTGGAGAGCTGTGTGTGTATGGCATGCTCACCTTCTTCCCATCGCGGAACTTGACAGTTCCCTCGATGATGGTGTTATCGTCCGCCATGTCACGCCACAGTCGCGCCGCAGTCGCGCCACAGTCGCGCCGCGCGACGCTAGTGCCGCACGCCACTCATAGCACTCACTCACTCATCACTGACTGACATCACTAACACACATTGTCCTTTATCTGAAACAGATCAAAACATACATTGTCAGCAATCATATTCAAATGGGACTAAACTGAAACTTGAAATTGAAGATAACTTCTAAGACCTCTTATATCAATCTTTAGGAAGCTAACCATAACTTTAGTTTGGCATCACGCACAAGTTGACGAGCTCAGTTTCAGTCGCATGAGACGGGTCGCGTCCCACACGAACGTATTTACCGTGGTCACAACGGAGAATGGAACCAGCGAGAGATGTCGTGCGGTGTTCCGCAGGGGCGGTTCTAGGGCCGCCCTTGTGGAACATCGGTTACGACTGGGTGCTGCGCGCCGACCTCCCTAGCGGCGTCAGCGTGGTCTGTTATGCTGACGACACGCTGGTACTGGCATAACGGAGGTCTCACGAGGCGGCGGCCGAACTTATGACACGCGGGGTTGCGATAGTCGTTGAGAGGATCCGGCAATTGGGTCTCGAGGTGGCTTTGCCCAAATCCGAGGCCATGTGATTTCATGGGCCTCGGAATACGCCACCGTCGGGATCCATGCTGACGGTAGGAGGGGTTCCCATCGGCGTCGAGTCGACTTTGAAGTACCTAGTACTCGTCCTCGACAGCCGGTGGAACTTCGTAGAGCACTTCCGACGTTTGGCTCCCAAACTGGAACGGGCCGGGGCTGCCTTCAAGCGGCTCCTGCCCAACCTGAGGGGTCCAAACGCCTCCTGCAGTAGGCTCTACGCGGGGGTTGTGCGGTCCATGGCCCTTAACGGGGCCCCGGTGTGGGCGCGTTCAATAAAGCGGCGTGCCACCCACTACCTGAACGCGCCCCAAAAGGTGGTAGCCGTAAGGCTAGTCCGGGGGTACCGCACGATCTCGAAGAAGTCCGTACATACGTAAACTCACGCCTTTTTCCCATGGAGGCAGATGAAAGCCCCAGAACGCCACCTGCTGCGATCCTTACATACTCCTTTCGCCTCGACCACGTTCATACATCTAGTCATACACCCACGCCGGTTGCGAAAACTATGAACCTGATCTTTCTGAGGAATCTCACCAGTAAGGTCAGGGTGTCGACGTCTTACTAGTATCTTAGATGAACTCTAGCCAGTAGAACAAGCAGCCACAAGCAGACACAACCTCGTAGATATGTTTTATATAGTTATGTAGTCGTGTAATTTGTATTATTTAATTGTGTTTCTGTGTGTTGTGCTGTCTTTTGTGTGCACTAAATAAATGATTTATCTATCTATCTAGATTACCCAACAGTAACTTGCTCTAAAATACAGTCTTGTGGAAAAGTACCGTCCTAAAGATATGTATGTGCCTGTCAACCCAGTTCCCGAAAATGGCAGTATCACACTATACTGGAATCAATCCATTATCACTGACGGGGCTATTGTAGCCAATATGCCTGATATAGTGGTGTTAGTCTGTTTTAATGATTTACCCCATTTATTTAAAAAACCAACCACAAATGGTGTTGTTTGCTGACGATACTTCTTTAATATTTAAGACTAGCTTATGCCCGCGGCTTCGCCCGCGTGGAGTTCTTGAATTGCCCACGGGATCGTACTTCTGGGATAATAAGTAATCTATGTATGTTTAGTACATACATAGATTTACATGTTCTTGCTTATAACTTGCAAATATTAGTTCATAGTAATATCGATTAAATTACATATGTGAAATATTTATACCTTGGTTTGAAATTGGACACCGGTGACAATCAAATTATTAATTAGGGATTTATTTATAGGCATAATACTTTTACATTATATTTAATATCAATGTCGCGTATCAAGCCAACGCGAAAATCGGTGGCATAAACCATATTTACAGACACGTCTACCTCAGAAAAATCCTACCTACTTACTATTAGGGAAATACTCCCGCGCCCCGTACCCCTCGCGCGACACTGCGCGCCATGCGCGCGTCTTCGTGAGCTTCGAAGCCCTATTTGACTCTGTTGAGGGATGATTTTGATTTTGGAAAAAACTGTGATACACGTATCTCATAATTTTAATTTGAAAAGTATGTATACAAATTTTCAAGTCAATCGACTCAGAGAATAAAAAGTTCCATTTCACCCTCTTAGGGGTGGAATTAAAAAAAAGTGTTTCTTAGTGGATACTTACTCTTCACAAAGAATGCACCCTCCGAATTTCTTGTCTTTAGAACCAGACGATTGGGCTGTGCGTTGATATATCAGTCAGCCAGACAGGACATTGAATTTTAAATTGGGGGATGATTTTGGAAAAACTGTGATACACGTATCTCATAATTTTATCTGAAGAGTATGTACAGAAATTGTCAAGTCAATCGACTGCGAGAATAAAAAGTTTCATAGAAAATTCAACACCCCATTTCACCCTCTTAGGGGTGGAATTTCGAAAAACCCTTTCTTAGTGGATACCTACTCTTTACAAAGAATACACCCTCCAATTTTCATGTCTCAAGGACCAGCGGTTTGGGCTGTGCGTTGATATCTCAGTCAGTCAGTCAGGACTTTGAATTTTATATGTATAGATAAACAGATGTGCCACAAATCTTGACGACGTAAATAACGCCCTACTGCAGGTCCATAATTGGTTCACCGCTAATAATTTCGTATTAAATGGGAAAAAAACGAAATACATAAGATTTGCTCTACCTAATGTCAAAAGTAGTGACATAGTATTGAATCAAGAGAAACTAGAATTTGTCGATAAAACTGTTTTGTTGGGAATTACTCTCGACTCAAGGCTACAATGGGGTCCTCATTTAACATCTCTTGCAGAACGGCTGAGCTCAGCAGCATATGCTGTTAGAAAAATCCGTCAATTTACTGATGTAGATACCGCGAGGCTAGTCTATTTTAGTTATTTTCATAGTATTATGTCGTACAGTATTTTACTATGGGGTCGGGCTGCAGACATCGAATCTATATTTATTCTGCAGAAAAGAGCCATCAGAGCCATATATGATCTACGTAGGCGCGATTCTCTAAGAGAACTGTTTAAGGAAATTAACATGATGACAGTACCTTGTCAATAGATCTATGAAAACATCATGTACGTTAGGAAAAATCTGCATTTAATTAGTAAAAGAGATGACAGACAGACACCACTATAATATTAGAAACAGGGACCAACTGTCTCGCTGATGGTGGCGGGTGTGTCGGATCATTTAGTTCCCTTCAAAATGGTTGAGTTGAATGGTGCTGATCCATCCGTCATGTTCGTGAACGGGCGCTGTCAGTAGGGACTGGTCATCTCTAGCTGCCATGGTTTATTTTTATTTTTGAACTGTATAATATGATCTTTTTGAGGAGCTCGTGGCTATATAATAACAGCCGCTCGGGTCGATCAAGCCGTGCTTCCCTAGGTTGGTCTGTGGATGGGTGACCACTCATTACATACCGAGTTTCCTCCGTGCCTCGGAAAGCACGTTAAGCCGTTGGTCCCGGGTGTCATTTGTAGATCTTTGACAGTCGTTAGGTAGTCAGTGGCCCAAAAAGTCTGACAACCAGTCTTACCAAGGGGTATCGTATTACCCAGTACTAACTGGGTTGTGGAGGTCTGAGAGGCAGTCGCTCCATGTAAAATACTGGTATTCAGCTGCATCCGGTTAAGACTGGAAGCCGACCCCAATATAGTTGGGAAAAGGCTAGGCAGATGTTGATAATATTATGATCTTTTTACTCTGGACGCTCTTAGCTTGCACGTCTTTCTACATCGTTCTCACATAAATGTATAGTCTCCACATGAATGATGTAACCAATATTTTGTAACAATATTTTGATGGAAAAGAGTGCCCATGGAGTTTCTTGACCATTCTTCTCCATAGAGATCTACGCCTTGGAATGGGCAACTACACAGTACTTTCACAAGTTATTATGCCTTGTGTCCGTGACGGTAGCTTCGCTCTTTGTTTTTTTGTGACATTCAAAAGAAAATGATATTATATAAAAAATGTAATTGTAAGTCAGAAAAATGAATAAACGAATTAACTAATAATTCAAAAATCTAGCTCGTGAGATTGTCGACATGTGGGACGTGAGTACAGCAGTCATTGTGCCGATAGTCGTGTCGGCCAGTGGTTTAATAGCCAATAGCCTCGACCAACATCTGAGGACAACATCTCGCTTGGCAGCTGGGTACTTCTGGGCACGGCGCGTATTGTTAAGAGGTTCCTCTCTCAAGAGTCCTGACCACCGGTATTTCGGACCCTGTTCCCGATGCTGGTGGGCTATTATTTTTTATCATTTTAAATGTTTTTTAATATTGTTTTATAATAGAATATTTAAAAATGTATTTCATATGTGTAAAAATAAATACAGGAAATAATAATTTATTGGAAAGAAAAACCTCAGTTTACAAAAACTCTATGTTCGATAACAACTGCATTAGTATACAACTGTGTCGTAGTCATTAACGCCTACCTCCAATTAGTCAAGAGATAAGCAAAAATAAAAAAACGAACTCTAAAAATTTTAACAAAAATCTATTTTTTTCACTTCGTAATTTTATGTGAGATTATGTTTTTAGGATTGTGTATGTTTCGTGCGTGGAGTATATAATATGTGTGTGTGTGTGTATGATATGATGACAAGAGGTCAACAACACTGTCTGACACTATACAGAATTCCCCTTTTTCTATTGAACGCTTTCATTTTTTTAGTGTTTGATAACTTGATAGTGTCTATCGTCTTTAGTGTCGATTTAATTTGTACGCTTCAACGCAAGACACAAATAGACACGCTATATTAAACATATTTATTTGTCACCCCTGTATAACCTTTGATTCGATCGGGTCGATCTTGAGGTCAAGCCGCGCTTGCCTAGGTTAGTCCGTGGATGAGTGACCACCCATTGCAAACCGAGTTTCCTCCGTGCCTCAAAAAGCTCCTTAACCCGTTGGTGAAGAAGCGTGCCATTAGAACCATTGTCAAAATGTGACAGTGTGATTCATGCAAAGAATACTTTAAGAAATTAGGCATTCTTACAGTTCCAAGTTTGTATATACTAGTCCTGTTACATCAATATGAATCACAAAAAGAAAGAAAGCTGAGAGAGAGCACTCGAAGGAAAGTTATCTATACTTATAATATTATAAAGGTCAAGAGTTTGTTTGTTTGGTTGAACGCGCTAAACTCGAGAACTGCTGGTTCGAATTTAAAAATTATTTTAGTGTTGGATAGCCCATTTAGCGAGGAAGGCTATAGCCTTCCTCTATATATTATATATAGGCTATAAATTATCCCGCTAATAACTTAGGGAGGTGAGCAGTATTGCATTATGTCCATATTCTTCAATTGTTTAACAACTGTCAACTGTCGTGACAAGCATTAGAATAAAACGGCTCTTTTAAGCATTGTATCACTAAAGGAAGTAGCCTGAAGGTAAATCGCCCGCCCTGTAAATGTGTTTCGCAGGTTCAAGCCTCAGTACAGTATTCACTTTTTGTTTATTTTAATTTTTTTAATGCATTAAAATTTCCAAAAATAATAGCAGCAATGGTTCGATCCCCACCCGGTTTTTAACTTTTTGTTATTAGGTATTTTGTTTATTTTTTAAATGCTTTAAGATTTTCAAATCATTACCAAATAGTTTTATAAGTACATACTTTTAGTTTTGTGTTTAACCATTCAAAAGATGTTTCATTGTAATCAGTGCTCTTTATCAAAAGATATATGAGTGTCCTCCGGAATTTTTTTGGTGAAACATCACGTGTTAATTATAAAAAAAATGATTAGATTCAATGCACAAATATTGTGCTTAGAGAAAGTTTAAGTTTTTGTTACATTGTAATCGTTGCTCTCTATCAAAAGATGTATGAATTTAAAGTCTTCAAGAATAACGTAACATCATTATATACATGCAACGACATCTATTGAACCAAAATGGTACTAATGAATAAAAATGTGCTCAAAAGTTATCTTTTAAATTGACTGGCCAGTTTGTTTTTTAATTTAGTTACTTAAGATTAGTCTACATGACGCAGCTTTGAAAATGTACATGGCCTATAGTGTGTGTTCGATCGCTTTGCATTCATTATATTTTAGCAGTTTAACTTCGTGCCCGATAGATGGCGTTGATCTTTTGACTTCATTTACTGAGTCGCGGTGTTAAGATTTTCCGTGAAAGAATGACCCTCACCCGTGTCAGCTGCCTCAAGTTTGGTTTTTAACCGAAGAAAACAAAGGAGGAGGTTATTAATGCGACACGTACTTATACAAAAATCTACTACAAAAAATCGTAAAGCGGTTCACAGAATACATCTACCTACCAAGTTTCAACAGTTTAGTCCAAATAGTTTCGGAATAAAGTGGCTGTGACATACAGACGGACAGACAGACGGACAGACAGACGGACAGACAGGCAGACAGACAGACAAGACAAATCTATAAGGGCCCGTTTTTTGTCATTCGGCTGCGGAACCCTAAAAATCGTGTTTGCAGGGCTCATTTCATGCACCTTTTTTTTGTTTTTGGACGGGAAATCATCAAATAACCCCCCCCCCCCGCTCTGGGCGGTGTGGGAGTTGAGTGTCAGACTTTTACTGACTAAAAGGGGTGCATGAAAGGAGCCTCCCCGAGCGGCGTTAAAAATATCGTACTGCGATTCCAAACGCCCGGCGCACCCTGGACAGCTAGCACTCGGTAACGCAGTGTCTAGCTGACTAATCCTTTCACCACGATGACTCAAACTCAAACTCAAACCCAAAGGCAATTATCAGCGCCAACCACAACGGCAACACCACCTGCCAACTCTGGTATGTCAATCACTAAACCAGCATTGAACGTAATCTCTATTAATATAGAAGGGTTCTCTAGCAACAAGGCCCAGCTCCTTGGAAATATGTGCCAAGACTTACATTGCGATATACTTTGTGTTCAAGAAACCCATCGCGATAGCGAACAACCCAGGCCACAAATACCTGGCATGACCCTCATTGCCGAAATACCTCATGCAAAGTACGGAAGCGCCATTTTTGCACGACCAAATGTCGCTGTGCAGTCCACAGCCTCCACATCTGACAACTCCATCGAAATAATAACTATCGATACAGGCAGCTGCACAATAACATCCTTATATAAACCTCCTAGTCAACCGTTCCAGTTTAAATGCCCGGGTAACTTTCACGACAAGTCTATTAAAATCATTGTAGCGATTTCAACAGCCACAGCACCACATGGGGCTATACGGTCAGTAATACAGACGGTGATGCAGTGGAAGAATGGGCGGAGGCAGAGAATCTCACCTTAATACACAATGCCAAACTCCAAGCATCCTTCAACAGTGGCCGATGGCGGCGTGGCTATAACCCTGATTTGATATTTGCCAGTGGTAATATTAGTCCTCTTTGCATAAAGACAGTGCATCAGCCTATTCCAAAAACTCAACATAGGCCAATTGGATGCTGCGTTGAATCAGCAGTAAAACCTCAAATTGTGCCTTTTAGGCGACGATTCAACTTTTCGAAGGCTAACTGGCAAATGTTTTCTGATGGCATTGACTCAAAGCTACTCGACTTGGACCCAGTTCCGAACAATTACGATAAGTTTGTTGAAGTTGTATGGGCCACATCTCGACAGTACATTCCAAGAGGTTGCCGCACTGCTTACATTCCAGGCCTTAGCACTTATTCCGCCTCATTACTTGCAAATTATGAAAACTCATACAACATAGACCCCTTTTCCGAACAAACCCTAGAACTCGGTGAGGAACTTATGCGCGAAGTAAGCGATAGCCGTAGAAAAAAATGGATGTCACTAGTTACCGAAATAGATATGACACACAATAGCAAAAAGGCTTGGAACACGATTCAAAAACTAACTAATAACCCCCCTCAAGCTTCGAACCCGGGCCAGGTGACCGCCAATCAAGTTGCCTACCAGCTGCTCCTTAATGGAAAACCTCACCATCGCTTAGCCAAAACCGGAAAGTTGTCTGAAGTGGTAAATGATAATATCACACAAAATATCAGCAAGCCTTTTACACTATCAGACGTTATATGTGGGATTAAAAACTTGAAAAATGGCAAAGCTCCGGGTTTTGATGATATTACGGTGGACCAATTAAAACACCTCGGACCAGTAGCTGTTTCCTGGATTCTATCGCTTTTCAACTCGTGCCTTAAAGACTGCAAGATCCCTAAACTCTGGAGGCGAGCTAAAGTAATTGCTCTTCTTAAGCCTAGTAAATGTCCGAAAGAACCAAAAAGCTACCGACCTATATCTCTTCTTTGCCACACATTTAAGCTCTTTGAAAGGCTTTTACTCAACCGCCTAACGCCTGTAATCGAACCAAACCTTATCGCTGAACAAGCTGGCTTTAGGCCAGGAAAGTCATGCACCAATCAGACCCTCAACCTAACGCAATTCATCGAAGATGGGTTTGAGGCGAATAAAGTCACAGGTGTTGTATTCGTTGATCTTTCGGCGGCCTATGACACAGTTAACATCAAAAGGCTTTTAAGAAAAGTCAGCGAGCTCACAAAGGATGTAGGTTTCGTGCAAATTCTTAGCGCTATTTTAAATAACCGCCGGTTTCAAGTTCATCTCGGCAATACCAAGAGTAGGTGGCGCTGCCAGAAAAACGGGCTCCCTCAAGGTAGCGTGCTAGCACCGGCCCTTTTTAACATTTACACAAATGACCAGCCCTGCTTTCCACCAACGAAACGCTTTTTATATGCAGATGACCTTGCTTTGGCCGCCCAGACACTTACATTCGAAGAGGCTGAAGAAAACCTGACGGAAGCTCTGGAAACACTAGGGAAATTCTACGATGAGAATGCCCTACGGCCAAATCCGTCCAAGACCCAGTCCTGTGCTTTCCATCTCCGCAACCGTCAGGCAAACAGAGCTCTCAGTGTCTCGTGGCGGGGCGTAGACGTGGAGCACTGCTCTCAACCACGCTACCTGGGCGTCACCCTAGATAGATCTCTAACTTATAAGTTTCATTGCCTTAAAACTAAACAAAAAGTCGGGACTAGAAATAACGTTCTTCGCCGCCTCACATCCACCAGCTGGGGAGCATCGCCACAAGTTCTCCGCACTACCGGCCTATGTCTTTCTTTCTCTGCTGGGGAGTTTGCATGCCCAGTGTGGCACCGTTCGGCCCACGCTAGAGAAGTTGACATAGCGCTGAACGAAACCTTTCGCATTGTAACGGGGTGCTTAAAACCCACCCCTCTTGCGATGTTGTATCCGTTGGCAGGTATAGCTCCACCAGACGTTCGGCGCGAAATAGCCAGTCGCATTGAGAAGGGAAAACAGGAACGGGATAACCGCCACCCCCTGTTCGGGCATCAACTACCACCTTCACGCTTAAAAAGCCGTAAAAGCTTCGTGAGACACACGATTTCCTCAGAGGACAGTGCGTCAGATGAAAGATGCGAATTGTGGAGGAACAGACATCCCAACCCTCCTCACTTCATCAATCCAGCAGAACATCTTCCTCCTGGACAGGAACTACAGTGGCCAATCTGGAAATCACTTAACCGTTTGCGGGCCCAGGTTGGCCGCTGTAGAAATAATCTGGCTAAATGGGGTATCATTGACCCGTCCCAAACACAATTCCAGTGTGGAGCCCCTCTGCAGGATATGCCCCACCTACTTTCTTGCCCATCCTGCACAACCACCTGCACCTTCCAGGATTTAAACGAAGCAAACGACAGAGCTGTGCAGGTGGCAATATACTGGTCGGGTGTTATTTGAGTCTATCGACACGCAAAGAAGAAGAAGACTGACTAAAACCCATCCATGTTCCTTCTTTGCCCTTTGTGTTCCAGGGCCGCGGTATCTCTTTCGAACAGTCCCGCAGCCCCTAAATTTGATTGAAGTGAATGTGATTAAAGTGAATGAGTATAAATAAAATGTTTCTTTGGGAAAGTTGTTTGTTATCATGAGTACAATCACGTGTTTAAGTATCGGTCACTAATTACCAGTCAGCCTATATATTTTGTTGTTGTGATTAAGATCGGATTTCATCAATGAACCTGCATGTGATCAGTACATCATAACGCCGTTCAGGAGCTGTCAGTGGCAATAAATCTAACAATTGTGGCACCGACAGCTCCTGAACGCGGCTTACATCTGCTGATTGCGTTCAGTTTCATTGGTAATTGCGCTGCAAGTTAATTAGTCAGACCTAGGATCTGTCACAGGTCAGGTGCCCATTGTCAGATCAGACATGAATATCAGCCGCCCCAAAAAACCCTACCGCCTCATCTGTCAAGCACAAGATATTACAAGTCTCAGCTTACTTCTCTCTACTTATGATTAAAATACACACGGGGCTCAAATTGACCATGTCGTGCGGGGTATAATTATGGGAGAAATCTAGGTGTCCACAGAGCGTTATATGTTTAGGACTGACAAAGCTGATGTTCTGCAGCTTCGAGGTTAGCTGCAGGGCGAGGAACTAGCCAACATTGAAATGATTGTGACGTCTACTAGGTCGCACTCTGGAGTGTTCAGATGAAGCAGCCCGCTCCATGCATCGTGCGGGGCAAGGAGCAGCTCGGCCCAGTCGCACCGAGCAGTCCCCTCCGCCGGCATCTTACAATTAGGTAAGTATGGTTGACAAACAATATTCCAACTATTTACAGTTTCAATATCAATACAATATACATAAGTATAGGTACATCTTCTAAACATACAAATAAATAAAGTGTCTATTTGTAATTTCACAATAACAGCTTTTTACTGAATGCATATGAAAGTTACTGTACTTATTAAAAAAAATGTATTCAAAAAAACTTTCATTATTGTATGTCTGTCTGATTGTTCCGGCTAATCTCCGAAACGGCTGGAACGGTTTTGACGGGACTTTTACTGGAATGTAGCTGATGTTATAAGAAGTAATTTCGATCGATTTTTTTATTTTAGCAAAGGATAAGGGTTCCGTTAAAAAACCCTTGAAATTGTTAACAAAATTCGATTCAAATAGGGAAGTAATATTTTTATAATAATTTCACACGGACGCAGGTCGCGGGCAACAGTTTTTAAAATAATTGAATTCAAATACTTTTTTATTTTCACGTAAGCCTCTTTGGGCACTTATGAAACGCCACCAGATAAGTGCTCGATTTGGGTAAGTTCCTATGACGGAGAGCCGCTTCCTAATTCTATGGCAAGAAACTGTATGATTTACTGCTTCTAGTTAGTGTCTGGAGAGTACAAGAGATTAACTTCCACATCATTTAAACAGATCAAAACAAAGTACCTTCAGAAACTGATATCATAAATGTATTACTTATAGTATAACGTTTCAGATTACTCTATATACATTACACCAATGCGAGCTAGTAGTAAGTGTTTAGTGAAACAAGTCACTCAGTGGCCCCACGCTGGGCGCCACTAAAGCGCGGAAACGCGCGGGTTTGTGAATATTATACGTCTACTCAAATCATAAATTCATTCATTCATTTCCAATTTTTATGTTTACAGTCATGTACAGTCATGAGAAAGAAATCAACAAAATAAGTATGATTTTTAAATATGTATTTACCTGTCACAAAATAATATCCCTCTGAATTGTTTCTAACTCACTATCACGTAACGTATGTAGGTATGCCACGAACGTACACTTTCACGGCGATCACTCAAAACAAAGTTGCACTTGTTCCCATCAGCTGAAGTCAAGCTTGCATATCTCGCATCGCAGCATTCGCAGCACTGGGAACCGGCACACGAGTCACGAACTCGCGACACTAAACAAGTTCGCGCGAAAGTTTGTCGGCGGCGGGACGCGGAGTGTCGGGAGCAGCGCCGGGCGCGCGAGCTGCGAGGGTCCGCTCGCCACTGCCGGAGTGCACCCTCGCCCCGCCGGGCCGGGCCGGTGCGGGGCCGGGGCGGGGGGGAGCGGTCCCGGGCCCCCAGTCTTCGGGGAAATTTTGACGAATGACATTTTCGTAATGTTTCACTTTGAGAGGATCGGCGCGCCTTCGCGTGGGGCTATGCACTCCGCTAATTGCGCTTTTAATGAATACTGATGCGTCGCGGGTGTGCGTCGGGTGTGGTACTCGGGCGAGGGGAGAAGGGGCGCTGCCCGCGGGGTCTCGCCGTAATAAGCGACGAGCAATTTGTGTAATTGGCAAAGTTTGTATACTTTCGGCAGTCGTCGATCGCGGCTTTTATTTGATTCTATCCAGTCCCACGCTGTCCCCGCACTTACGTAGTTAGGTACCAGTTTCATTTCTTGCAGTCCGAACATGTTTGCTTGTTGTCTAAATGTTTACTAGGGCCCGATATATATATCAGGATTATACAAACTTCAATGACGCGATGTATGCACCTACACCCACTCCTAAGAATATCGCTCCCCCCTAGCTGCTGGCGTCTCGCAGCATTGTTTGATTCCCTAGTTTATTAGCTGCGCTAGGTTGATGTATCGGGAGCAGCATTCTTGAGCAACCCTGCCGGGCGGCCCCGTGTGGGGTTGATAGATCGAGCTGACTGGCTGCTAGCCGCCACAAGCCACCACTCTATAGGAAAACAATCTTCTGTTCCTTATTTGGTCGCATTTTGCGAAAAAAAATGTATAGAACGGCAATTTTTTTTTCGCAGTTCTATGGTCTGTTCCATAGTAAAAGTAGTTCACAATGGTAAGTAGACCCCTTTACGGCTCATCAGTTATTTCAACTACTCATTATACTATTAAAAGAGATTGGCTAGCCTTTGCCCAGCAGTGGGGTGATGTAGGCTAACAGTAACAGTCAAACTAAAGGAAACTTTCAGATTGCTATTCAATGGTCGATGTCACAAATCCCCCGTGCCTCTTGCCCAGACACACTTTGTGAAGTCATACTGAATACAGTTCACTATACCAACTACAAATAGGTACGGAGCAAAGTCAAAGATATTCACACTCCTGAAAGTCCGAATCAAAAGTGGCGAACTGGCGACAGCAAAGTGCCGCAACGAATCTGGACGCGATCTAAAGAAACCTTTTGCCTGTCTTAGAGCCCGCCACGACACTATTCATACAAGAACAGCGGACAAAAACAATCACTTCCTTCCATATGAAGCAGGAGACAGAACAATGCTAGGCCAATAGGTTTAAGGGGACGTTTATAACTGGGATAAGCCCATTTGGCTAGAGTCTTCATTAATGGATCCTAAATTGTGAGATAGCTTTGTACACCCCAAAAATAAATAGTAAAACTAATTGGGATGCGACGCCTTGCAAGTGCACATTATTTTTTTATTTATCAGACTACAAAGATGTCCACTGAGTCAGTGACAATATAACTTAGCCTATGTTAGTACTTAATAACCAGAACAGATCGGATGCTTATCTTGCGATCGGATAGTTAGCGATTTAGCTATTTGCCCGGGTGGCTGTAGATTGCAGGATAGTGTTGGGACTGCCACGCAGCCTGTGGAGTAGCGAGGCAGATTTCTTAAGCCACAACGCATCAAAACTGACAGTGCGTGCGTCGGCAAACATTGCTGACATACTACAGAAGCGTGACAGTCGCAACAATACCCTGAACGCATTATTATATCGCATACGCAGAGCATTTTAAGGGTAAATGTGAACTACATGGCTCCCAAGTAAATAACAGCGATGTGCATTATGCTTTTTTTTTCCTTTTTTTCGGATGGGACATCATCAAATAACCCCTCCCGCTCTGGACGAAGTAGAAGGGAGTGTCAGACTCGTATTGACTAAAACCCATCCATGATCCTTTTTTGCCCTTTGTGTTCCAGGGCCGCGGTATCTCTTTCGAACTCTTCGACGTTTGTTTGTTCTACGTTACTTCGAAAATATTTAGTCAACGAGATATTGATTTATTGCAGTTTTTAATTATTTATTTTAATAAAAATGTATGGTACTAATTGGGTAAATAGAAAACTCATATTATGCATCTATTATCATTATGTTGCGTAAACCCCGTAGCGGTTATTATTCAATATATCGTTCCACCAACGGTGCCATGCTTCGATACTATGTTGTAGCCTCAGTTCGTTCTGTCTATGAAATTGATCACTTTTGTCCCTTATTCGTGCGATTGAGGTCTTTCGAGGACATGATCCATTTCAAATCAATCCGTTTTAGTAAAAAATATTTTCCCATAATACATATTATTATGTAAGCAGACATTATTAGATTATTAAAAGCATTACGAAACAGTTTTTGTATTGATGGTTTCCATCGCAATTTTGGATGTAACGTTATTTCAAAGAAAAATGAATTGACTAAATAAGTTTTCGGAGGAACGTTACAAAGAACAAACAAACGTCGAAGAAACAGGGGTTCGATGTAAGGTTATCGATATTAAGATACAGCGAACAAAAAGGCATAGTTAAAACATAACGTCGCTTTAACAAGGCATCGATGTAACAATTTTCGCAGAATAGTATTTCGAACTCGTATCTATAGGGAACCCGTCGCAGACGCAGACAAATCATGAAGTATGTCACTTACGGGAATTCCTTCCTGAATCTTCATTCGCTTTTTGAATCAGCGACTTATTAATGTTGCATAGTAGTTAGATAGCACACACAGCGTCAGTATGTGCTAACCCCTCAAGTTTTAAAATGTTACTCTGATACAACATTGAATTCGTTACGAATAATCTAAAGAATATTTCAAAAAAAGTTCATTGTTTCGAATTGGATTCGAACCATCGCATCACTGAATGTCGTCAAACTCGTACCGGCAGTTTAACAAACTAGCCAGCGAGCCCATATGCATTGCGATGAAGTCGTTATCTACTATCGTCCGAGGCACTTTATCTTTATGTCTCTGTCTAATCGATAGATGTTATAATTTGCGGATATCCATTAATTTTCCTTACTTACTTTTTCTTTATAAAATTAATCCATACCCTCAAATTATAACTTCAACGTTTTGATGTAAATGTTCACTTAAAACGACTAAGTTCCCCAGTTGTATTAAAATTTACTTTTCCATAACATCTTTCCAATATAAACATATGCTACTTTGACATGAAAGTACCGGGAAACGATCAATAATACACAAAATGTTAGTTATTCATCAAAAGTTATTTTATCACCTTCAAAGTATGCTCCTTCAGAAATGATACACTTACGTGAACGAATAATCCAATCATCAAAACCTTTTTTAGAATTCCGAATTGCGTTCAGTTCTCGCCGCGAATTCTCCTTTATGTCTTCTACCGAATGAAAACGGGTGCCACGAAGTGGTAATTTGAGTTTAGGAAAACGAAAAAAATCGGCTGGAGCCACATCTGGTGAATAAGGTGGTTGCTCGATGATATTGGTTTTTGGTCAAAAATTCGTTCACAATGATGGCGAAGGCGCATTATCGTGGTGGAAAATCCAAGAATTTGCTTTCCCCAAATCTGGCCTTTTTCGTCGAATTTGCTCTCTTAAATGCTCAAATAATATTCTTTATTTACTGTTTGACCTTCTAGTACTAATTCACAACACTGCGAAAGTCAAAGAAAACGGCCAACATGACTTTGACTTTTGATCGACTTTGGCGTGGTTTTTTCGGTTTCGGTTCAGTTGGAAGGCGCCACCAAGCTTGTTGACTAGCTTGCATGTCAAACTCGTAAATCCACGTCTCGCCATCAGTAATAACGCGTTTCATGAATGTTGGGTCGGAATTGACTCGTTCTAGCATGTTCTCAGCGACTCTTATGCGCTTGAGTTTTTGGAGAAAATTCAGGTCTTTTGGGACTAGCCGAGCATGTTTCATACTCAAGTGATTATTTAAAATGGTACGGATCGACTCGTGAGACAGAAAGGCGACTTAAACTTGAATGACGATTTTCAGTCACTTTCACTCACGTTCACTTTTGCGATGTTAACTTCAATTGAAGACGTTGATGGCATACCAGGGCGAGGCAAATCTTCCATCACATCTTGACTGCTTTTGACCGCTTTGTACACTCATAAGCACGAGTTTTTGATAAATTCGTTACACCGTAAGCCTTCGGTAATATTTTTAGAGACTCCGAACCCGGAATTCCATTGGCAATACAAAATTTAAGACAAACTCTTTGTTCGATGTTTTGTCCATAATGTAATTCACAATACACACTAGATATGTGATCTATCTAAATAGCCGAGTGCAATTAGACAAAAAATACTCAAAAGGTGGAACGAAGTTTATAGTGGTCGGATTTTCATGGGACTTTTTTTATTCAGTTCCTAGAGGTGTAGAGAAGAAAGTTAAAAAAAAAAATTTCGCCGCTCGCAAGTTTTTTTTTTTTTTTTGATTTCCCTTGTAATATATTTTTTTTATTTTATGAATAACTTGAAATTCGGCGAATTAATATTGAGGCATAATAGAAAGACCTGTGAGTATCCATTAAAGGCCAATTTGGTCTGTTTATTTGTTCAATGTTCATATTTCAAGTTTTTTTTTGAAAATATCGTATTTTCTTCAATTATTTCTAAGTTACCGAATTTACGACTAAGATTTCTTTTGAAATTGGTAACAGATACATTTTTACAGATAACTGGACAAGAAAATGTTCAAGAAAACCATATTTATGAGTTTAGTGACTTAAAATTCATTCGCAAAAATCATAAAATCGTCTATGTTAATGAAGGCATTTTTTTTCGAAATTTTTCTATATAACTCAATGTGCAAATTATTTTTCAAAACCTCATTTTAGTAGCTATATAATAAGGTATAATAACTAGAAAAATATTCAAGGATACTTGTTAAATATCAGTTACTGCTGAGAAAGTAAAACATGACTAAAGGGATCTATCGCTAAGAATTGGGAGCGGTATCGGTATCGGTATTGATTTTAAATGGGGCGCAGAGACCCAAGCTTGCAACTAATTCTAAACATAAATTATGAGAAATGGTTACGTTCCAATTACGATGATTTTTGTGAGTTTACCAGCGGTCCCAGTCCACCTTCGTCAGCAATAATCAACATTTATTGAGTACCTCTGAATATTTTTTTTTATTTTATGTTCTCTGTAGATAGCTGATTTAATAAGGATATTTTCAGAATAATATTTACGTTGACCGCCATAGAAACATTTTGAGAAAAATTGCCTTCTTTAACTTTTACATAGACGATTTCCTGATATTTGCGAATGAATTTTTAGTCACTTCACTCGTAAATATGGATTTCTTGAACATTTTTACGTTCAGTTATCCGTGAAAAAGTATCAGTTACCAATGACAAAAGAAATCTTTGTGTTAAAACTCGTTATTTTAGAAATAGTTGAAAAAATAGGAAATTTTCACTAAAAAACCCGGAAATATGCATTTCGTCAACACCAATGAACAAGGAAATAGACCAAATTGGCGTTTAATGGATGCATACAGGTCCCACTATACGTCACTATATAAATCCGGTGAATTTCAAGTTATTCCCATGCGAAAAAAAAATATTCAAAACGAAATTTAAAAAAATTAAAAAAAAAAGTTGCGAGCGTCGAAATTTTTTTTTTTAACTTTCTTCTCCACAACTCTAGGAACTCAATAAAAAAAACCCCATGAAAATCCGACCACTATAAACTTCGTTCCACCTTAAAGTCTAATTGCACTCTACTAAAAAACCAGCACTGTATTTAATCTGCAACTCAAACTCCGCGTCAAAATGGAAAACAGTTGTGCCAATCTAATAACAAAAAAAAACTAAAAATTGAATTTGGAACCATAAACAAATCATCCATTCCTGATACTTTTGACTGAATGTACATCATTAAGAAAAATACAAAAACTATTCTTATGCCCGGACGAGATTCGAACCAATGAATCATTGGTTATCATTTGATTACCGCAAGCTCCTTTCAACTAAGCCAGTTAGGTAGTGAATAATTCGATGAATGATCAATCTACTTTGCTTGTTGTTATAAGCAATAATAAAAGTATTAACGTTTTTTTGAAAAAAAAAACATTATTAAAAATACATTAGAAAAAAAATACTAACTTAGACTTATTTATACACTAAAACAATGCATTTATAATTATAAAAAAACATTTTTGCAAAAAACAAAAACCAACTTGGGCCTATCACGGATTTGATGGCACATGTTTTTTGGAGCGGTCACTTAAGGCGATAGTCTTGCCATGCTAAACTCAGAAATTCACAGCAAAAACCAATACACATCGTGTGTGCGGGGACCTCCCCCTTCGACACCTAGTCGTACTTCAATTATTTGATATGATGCTAAAGCTGCTCTTCCTACATATCAACCGACATAATAAAAAAGGATTTTCTCAATTCGACGCTTATATTTTTTATTATTGTTTCTAGGAACCATCATAAAAAGACATAATAAAAAAAAAAATCGAATAGCTATTTTGAAATTGATGATCACTCGTTTTCGAACATTTTATTTTGGCTTTCGCATAATGGAACACGCCTTGTCACTGCAAAATTGTTACATTACTATAGAGGGCAAGTAAAAAAAGTAGGGTTGAGGTAGATGGGCAAGAAATCCACAACTTCAATGAGTATATTTATTTACCATGGACATGACATTCATGACGAAAAAACCGAAAATTTTGATCACGCCATCTTGTATTTTCATTTTGAATTCATTTTCGTTATCACCGACCCCGGAAACCAAGAAAAAGTCACCTATGATGAAAAATTCGTTAATTTTCGTATCCGCCATCTTTGATTTTGTTTTTGACTCCTATTCGTTTAGAACGCCCACGATTACCATAAAATGAAAAATTCGTTAATTTCCGTATCCACCATATTTGATTTTAATTTTGACCTCATATTCGTTTAGAGTGTCATCGATTACCATGGATGTGACACCCATGATGAAAAATTCGCAGCCGCCATCTTTGATTTTGATTTCGATTCATCGTAAGGAATCTTATTTCCGTAAGTATCCGTTCGCGCTAGTATCTTCCGCACATGTGTAAATAATTAAAAAATCATAGATAAAAACATAACCCTTCTTTTCTTTGTAGTAGGTTAAAATAATTAAATAGAGCAGCCTGCAAGACATAACATGAGCGCGATAGCATGACTGTGCGAGTAAGAAATGAAAAACACGACGATATATCAGAAAACAATTGACTATATTCCCGCGTCCTTCTACCTTGGCCGCTAGGTGGTCACTGAGGAAATATGGCAAACGTTTCTGTAAATAATATGGGTGTTTTGGTAGGTATACTAATAATTTTCAGTTTACGTTACTTTTAGTGTTTTTTTTTATTTTGTCGTGTCATCCAACAGTGGCCCTTCGATAAAATCGAATAATAACAAAAATCAACGGACAGAAACTGCGTATTTTTTGAGAGCAAAAACCGAGAAATTTGACGATATTAGCAACATCAAATAAAGAAAATAAAAGATTTTTTACAAAAAGTAACGCGGCAGCTTTGTAGACCAGGATATAAAGGTATTTATTGTCCCGATAGATTTTGTGATTTAGCCTCTGTTGCCTCGGAATAAATGCGGAGATAGACCTCGGACTCGCGTTGGGCGCGAGAGACCTCTTTTCAACGTCAGATTACGCCACAAGAGCGAGTTTTATGAACTTTAAGAAAATACGTAGTTATTAAGCATATAACCAATATTATAGTGCACTAAAAAAAAATACAATTTATTTAGTCAAAAAACATTGTAAACCTGTTATTTCGACAGGCTGTCAATGCTACAGGACTGAAGCCTTAATGGAGCTGTGTGTACAAAAATAGAATCTCATAAAAATGAAACATAAGCAACTTAAACAGACCTGTTGTATTTGTTTTCTCATCAATAAGGGCGTGTTCACGAAAAAAAACTTTTATATTACAGGAGAAAGTGTTATTTATTGATTCAAGTATTTAGTTCCATTAGTGTTGGCAGGCGTGTCGGCCGGGCCCGATGCAGGCGGCGTACGCCATGAGGTGCGGCAGCTGGCTCTGCTCGTACAGCCCCGAGAACATGGAGTGGTGCGGCCCGCGCGCGAACACCACCACGTCGTCTCCACCGTGCGTCTCCGACTCCAGCGGTACACTCGAAGGGAACGCGAAGCTCACGTCATCTGGAAATTATATAAGACAAATAATAACACAAATCTATTAACAGAAACAAGGTTTTTTTTAGAGCAAAAACCGAGAAATTTGACGATATTATCGTAATCAGATTAAGAAAATAAAATATTTTTTACAAAAACTAACGAGGCAACTTTGAAGACAAGGATATAAAGATATTTATTGGCTCGATAGATTTTGTGATTTAGCCTCTGCTGCCTCGGAAGGAGTGCGGAGACAGACCTCGGACTCGCGTTGGGCGCGAGAGACCTCTTTTCAACAAGAGCGAGTTTTATGAACTTTAAATGCAATTCAATTCCTTTATAACTTTAGTCAAAAAAACATTGTAAACCTACGCGAAGATTTCGACGGGCAGTCAGTGTTACTAGACTGGAGCCTTAAGCACATTGCAACGCAACTCATTAAATAATTTAAAACAAGCTCGAGTCGGCCTCGCACACAAAGGGTTCAGTAGCACCAAACAATATAATAACAATATATTAACGCTCAATCATATGTCAATTTGCATCATAGTATTTTAATCAATCAATAATCAACAACAAAGTTATTGCTGCAGTTTTACGAAAAAGTTCCATATCTCAAAAAATAAGTATCAAATCTTTTTCAAACCAATTTTCGTAGAAAGTTCTTTTCAATGTTCAACAATCATTTTTTTCAGATTTTCCTCTTATTTTAAAAATAAGAGGGGAAGACACGACTTTTACGACTATAGAAACATAAATATATTACTTGAGAAACTGACATAAGAAAACAAAAATAGTTTTAGCTTTTTTCAAGAGCTGTCGATAAGCACCCTACACAGTAATTGAAATTTTTATTTCAACCCTTAGTTACATGTATGGAGAGCCACCCCCATTCTTATTTATTTCATAATTTCACATCATATTTGTATAGTGGCAAGTACTCTCGAAACTTTAACTGTATGGTGCCAATAGTAAAATGGCTGTGAACTACGGACAGATAGACAGACAAACAGGCAGATTTTGAGGAGATTTTGTAAAATGGAAGCAACCCAGTTCAACAACAAAAAACCTCAATACACCTGATGTGCAGCACTTACGGTAATCGTGCTTAGAGAGGTCCTCGCGGCCGGCTACTTGGGCCCGGTAGCCAGGCCCGTTGGCGTACGAGAGCGTCATGTAAGGCACGCCGTCGTCGCCGGCGTCGTCGGACGCGCCGAGGATGTCGCGGCCGCGCGCCGAGTAGCCGCTCAAACTCATCACGTGCGCGTGGTCCGACGTCACCAGTAGCAGCGAGTCGTCCTCGCTCAGCAGCGCGGAGGCACGCGCCACTGCCTCGCTCAGCTGGATGGTCTCGTCCAGCGACAGCTGCGCCAGGTTGTCGTGGTGCGCGTGGTCGATGCGTCCTCCCTCCACAAATAGGAAAAATCCTTTTTCATTCCGGCTCAGCGAGCGAATAGCCACCTCAGTCAGTTCCGCGAGTGTCGGCTCGGTATCTGCCTCCGCTTGCATATGGTACTGCATGTGGCTACCCTCAAACAGTCCCAGCAAGTATTCGGGCAGGTCTGCCGCGGCGTCCATCAGCTGCTCTCGATTCCACACGTACTGGTAGCTAACATTGCGTGCCTTCTTGTTCTCTTGCCACTCTTCGATCAGGTTCCTCCCATCTATCCTTCTACCTTTTGAACCTTCTTCGTCAATAGTAGTATTTGGCAAAAACTCGCGACGCCCACCTCCTAAAATTACCTGAATAATATAATCAACATAAATAATATTAATATTATCAAAATCAAATAAATATTTATTTCGAACAACAAGGTCCATATGGGTTAGTGATATTATGATGGCCCTCCGTGGGTCCGATTTAGACCTATCAGCGTCTGTAGCCTGGCTACGTTGCGGGGTTTTGTCTATGCAATTATGGATGAATTTATGATGACGAATGAATACCGGAGATTTATTTTGAAGGACGGCACGGTTGACCTATTCCGGGCATGCCACCGTCCAAGCGAATCAATCCGTCACATTTCCTCTGGGTATTCTCGTCTGGCTAATGGAGAGTATAAACAAAACCTTGTAGCCAGGATTATCCATCAGCAACTTGCTCTAAAATGCAGCCTTGTGGAATCGGAAGTGCCGTACTATTATGTGCCTGACCTAATTCTCGAAAATGGCAATATCACACAGTACTGGGATCAATCCATAATCACTGACAGGACTATTGTAGCCAATATGCCTGATATAGTGCTGGTGGATCGATCAGAGCGGCGCGCAATGATTGTTGACATAACGGTCCCGCATGACGTGAACCTCGTGAAATCCGAGAAAGATAAGCAAATCAAGTATCTTGACCTAGCTCGCATGTGGGATTTGAGCTCAGCGATCACTGTGCCGATAGTCGTTTCAGCCAATGCCTTAATTGCCAAGAGCCTCGACTAATAGCTCTCTCCCAGCTCTCGTTAGGCAGCTGGATTTTAAGTGCTTGATTCAGAAAGTGGTACTCCTGGACACGGCGCGTATTGTTAGGAGGTTCCTTTCTCTGGAGCCCTGACCGCCGGTAGCTTGGACCCTGTTCCCGATACCGGTGGGGTACTATTTTTTATATTTTTAAATGTTTTTTTAATATTACTTTCTATGGGAATAAAATATATCATATGTAAAGAAAATAAATAAATTTGTTTTAAACTGTAACTGTGTTTTAACAATAGTTCCTGAAATTACCGTGTTCAACCAACCAAAGAAACAAACTATTCAGCTTTATAATATAAGTATAGATTCAAGTACGTAACAATTATACTCTCGGAAATCTTTGCATTAATCGCTTAAAATATTCTACTTATGTTTTTCCAAATAAGGGCTTCCCTCGTCAGCCTTATGTCTTCATCCTTAGACACTCGATGACAGTCATACTCCAGGCAGGTCTTAAGTTCTCACCAAGGTGCATGAAATGAGCCCAAAAACGATTTTAAATGGGACTAACTATGCGATAATTTCGTTTTTCACTAATAAAATTATCATGCAAATCGGATGTAAAGAAATACGTAAAAATATATATATATATAAACGCGCTGCATTGAGAATTTTCTCTAAGCAACCCAACTAGAGTCAACTGGCACGGGCGAGGACCATTCTTTCACCCTGGTAATTTTTTTTCGAAATATTTTAGATGTACAAAAAGGATTTTTCTTCAGATGTATTATAATTATGTATAGATTAAGATTACTTTCATTTTATTGATTGAACCATTTTCCCCTCAAGCTGACAAAGCAGTGGTTCCGGTGACAATGGAATATCAAGTGTAAACATAAGAGTAGCACGTGACACCGGTGACACTCTGGCAAACTTAAACTTTAAATAAAGAGTAACTTAAGTGAAAGAAGTAGGACTCTTAAAAAAAACATTTTTTTGGTAACATAAATTATGTGAAAGTAATGCGTTTTGCTGTTCATGAGAAAAGCGCTATTAGTTCCTTAGACAGTTTCCCCAATCTTATTTGGATTCGGGTTTCATACTGTCTATATTCAAGTCAAAAACAAACTCTGATAAATATCCATGTGGTGTGTGTTGAGGTGACGTACCTTGAACTGATCCCCGGGGTGCGAGTGCACGAGCTGCAGTGCGATATCATCCTGTGCGCCGGTGCCGGCACAGTCACGCGCCACGTCTGCGTCGCTCTCCCAGTCGCGCTCCGCCGTGTGCGCATACGCGCCCGCTGGCGACGCGTGCGTCACGCGCGTCGTCGTCACGATACCTGCAAATGCAGCACTTAGCGTCTTGTGTAGTTGTGGAGTACAAGCGGCAAGCAAGCGAGTGAATAAAGTGTACTGTGCCACCACTCACCGGCGTCTCGGCCGTCGCTTAGCGCCCACTCAGCGATGGAGTGCACGTGATGCGCAGGGTCGCGCGCGGCCAAGCAGTGGTTGCGGACCACGCGCCCGCTCACGCCGATGGTGGCGAGGTTGGCCTTTGCGCCGCACAGGTACGCCGTGGCCGAGCACGCCGAGTCTGCCACCTGCGCGTCTACGCAGTAGGTCTGCGAGACACAGCAAAAACAACGTACACTCTACCACATATTTCACTTTCCATGGTGACCACCTTTGTAGAGCCTGCGCAGGCGACTAGCACAAAGACGAAAATCAATTCTTGTGAGTGACATCTCGCCGTTAATAGCGAAGCGAGTTAAAATCTCTCCCGTACCGGAGCGTCCGGTACACTAGATGAGACCGACCTGCGCAGACACCCCTGCACCGGGTCCAGCGGATAGGTGGATCATATCATATATGTAAATTAAATACGCCCATGCAATAATTTTACAATACCTTAGCTAGTCCAACGGTAGGAAACTTTTCAAAAGCAAGCTGTGCCTCCTCGCCGGTGGAGCCGCGTCGCTGGCCAAGCAAAATGCGCGCGGCGGCCAGCGTGGGCACGGACATGCCGTCGCCCAGGAACATCACCACGTTGCGCGCCTTCTTCACGCTCTCCTTGTGCGCCAGGCGCGCGTGGATAGCGGCCTGTGCTTCTGATGCCCAGTACTGTGGGTCAAGTTCCACTTCTGGGATGCCCGACGTGGGTGTCGCCACGCCACGCAAGGACTTGTGGTATACATCTCTCTCTGATGAGAAATAATAGATAACAGTGAAAATTTGTAATCAAAGAGCAGTGAGGTGCAACACAAGAATCTCGTAGTGCAGTACCATGCGAGGACTGCACCAGCGCCAGCAGCAGCAGCAGAGCGCCGGCGGCGCTGGGGGCACGGAAGCCGCGCAATGCGCGCGGAGCAGTAGTGCAGCGCGCCATGTTCAGCGTGGAAGTGTGCGCAGAGTGGCGCGGCCTCGTATCGGGCCACTTTTGGGCGACATAAGATCATATTATCGGGATAGATAACGAAAATCGTGACACATGTCCAATGATCTTCTCTAATCTCGCTAAGATGACGAGTAAAAAAAACGGCCAAGTGAAGGGTTCCGTAGTCGAGATGAATAATTCAATAATTTATTCAAAAATCATACAACAAAAATTCGAAAAACATGATCTCCGATACATTTAAATGCAAGTTTGTGTTTGTATTTAAAGACCACATACTTCTTAAAGTTTTTTCTGTAATTTATTAGTAAAGAACTATATTGTGGTCGATTTTTCCTTATTTTTAAATCTTATACATATAACTACTTATTTAGAATGATTCGACAATCATTATCATCAAACTCAAACTCAAACTCAAAGCATTTATTTCAAATAGACCCGTGACAGGCACTTTTGCATAGTCAAAAATAAGCTACCTACAGTCCCGCCACAGGCATAATAATTGTGAATGGACTGTAGTTGCCCATTCGAAAATAGTAGGTCACATGGAAAAGAATGGGCAAGAAACTCCATGGACACTCTTTTCAAATCAAGTTATATATTACATAGTCCTGGGTACAATATTGTTGCTTCTATATGTGAGCGCAGTGTAGAGATAGGAAAATAAAACAAAACTACAGTTAAAACCATAAAGATTAGGATAAGCCCTACTAACCATAATAGAAAGTCTACATGGTACTCATACTTACAAAAACTCAAATAATGCTTCTAATTTATATAAAACAATGGTTATCGAAAGTAACTAAGTTTCCAAACGAAAAAAAAAAGAAATGATGAAATAACTAAAGAACTAAAGGGGGAGCATCTCTTCCAAACATTAAAATCTTAGTATGTGAGCCCAAGTGGCAGTGGAGCAGGACCAGCATTGAGCCAAGCATTTTTACCTACGATATAGTCTTCCAACTTATAATATGCTCGCTTACATAGTGTTCGTTTTATGCATGTTTTAAATTTCTTCTCATTAAGTTGAATCAAATCATCAATTTTAAATACGACCAAGGTTGACCGAGCTTGGGTACAAGCTATTCTTCCGATTCGTATGGGAGGACTCGGCGCCCGCAAAATGTCTACCATAAGTTTACCGGCTTTCACATCCCCGGCACTGAGAAATTAAACAAAAAAATCCTGACTTCCGCAGTGATTGATTTTGATGTGCCGTGATTCACCAAGGCTATAGATCCCTGAAAACTTGCTTGCCCAAATTCTGATTTACTCTACAATCCATCTTCTGAGAAAAGCTCGGTGGGACGAGCCTTTTTGCAGAGCAGTTCAGGACAATTTACTGAACACGTCTACTACTGCTGCGGAGCAAGCACTGCTTGTGGGTAAGTAAGACTCGGTTCTTTGTCTTGATGACTTCATGCACTACCATCGTCAAAGATAGTCACTTTGTAAGACGACACAATTTTCTACCTCACTGCTTCTCTACGTCTAGGAGTCCCTTGTTGTTCTTCTAATTGTTGTCACTGTTGTTAAAATATCAACAGCCTTGGACACCACGGCTTGTTTTGCAGCAGAAGTCAGCGCCGTTGAGTGCGGCACTTGAATTTCAATGACGTAATCCGATGAGCTCTTGTCACCATCCTCTTTCCTGCTGTATAAAATCCGATGTCTTGTCACGCTACTGTAGCAAAAGACCGAACGGCATTTCTTTGTTTCCATGAAAGATGGGTAAGCCTTTAGTGTGGGAGGCAACATGTGCCGATTCTCTTGCACCAGCCCATCTTCCAGACTCAACGTGTTGTGCTGGCGCTGCTGTAGCGGCTTCGAAGCTCCGAAAGCCGCTTCAACAACCCAAGCGCAAAAGGTTTAAATATAGTATCCTTACGTGTAACTATATTTAATACCCTTTGGGGTTTATACTCTAGGTAGTGCCAGCCGTAGTGCCCGAGTGCTCACAGCCTTTCTAAAGAAATACCAAAACGATTATTTCATACAAATAATGTAACTATAATGAATGTTTTTCGAAAAAAAAACGGAATCGAAGTCATTTTTTCGGTGAAAAATTATGTATTTATTTTGAAAAAACTAGTGTAAGTCCATAAATTATCCCGATAGGACGACTTTTTTAATCATTATTTGTAATTTACTACATAACAGCTACAAATTCACAGAACATTGTTGATACCTATCTCTAAAGAAAAAACAAGGGCGGGTATAACAAATCATCGCAATCTTCATGTGTGGGCCACTGAAAATCCACACATCATTAGGGAAACAACTTTCCAGACTCAATTTTCCATAAATGTATGGGCTGGAATGATTGACGGTGAACTTATTGGCCCTTTCGTGTTACCAAACAGACTAGATTAACACGCGTTTTTAGATTTTATAGTCAATACGTTGCCGTTGCTTTTGGAGGAAGTACCGCTGGAAACAAGAAGGCGGATGTATCTGCAATTAAATGGAGCTCCAGCACACTTCGCACGACTAGTTCGTGATTATTTAAATCAAAATTATCCGTGGCGGATTGGCAGAGGAGGTGCCATTGCTTGGCGGCTGCGATCTCCCGACCATACACCCTTAGATTTTTATCTTTGGGGCTACATGAAACAAAAATTGTATGCCGTGCCTTTGAAAGCCGCGAGCAATTAACGGCTAGGATTTTTGCTGCTGCTGCGGAAATAAAAGAAAACCGTGAAGAATTACGTCTCTACCTCGTGTTGCCATGAGGGCTTTGGTTTGTTTACAGGAGGGTGAGGGCCATTTCGAAAATCTAATTAATTAAAATTCTTGTATTTTTTATTTTTTTAGTAAAAATCTGGCTATTGCTTATTTGTTTTTAATTCCATTATCATCCTCATTATTAGTTTAACCTTTTAGTACTCACTGCTAAGAGCAACATTCAATTGACTTTCAAATTATCTTTTCCTTTTGACTCATCAGAGTTTTAAGAGTTTTACCTTGGATTTAGTTACAGTTAGGTATCAACAATGTTCTGTGAATTTGTAGCTGTTATGGAGTAGATTACAAAATATATGATTAAAAAAGTCGGGTATCATTTAAGCTATCGCCAATTTAATTAGTTTTGTGTTTCTTAAATAATAGGGTTTGCCCTCAAAATAGTAGATTTGTCACCAAAATGTAGACACCAAACAATATAAAATCAATTCCACAATAAATAACCTAAAATCATGGAGATATAGGGTCTAGTACCAAATAAATGTTTTTGTATGTATTATAATAGGTTTGTAATCGATTTATTTGATGACAGATCTACCATTCTGAGCACAAAGCTATTATTTAAGGAATAAAACTATTATTATAAGAACGAAGTTATGTTCATCTAATGCACTACATTTTTATTGGTAATCCATCTCTTATTTTAAACATATGTATATTAACATTAATTTGATAATTCATACCTGGGAACACTTTTTGTTTATCTGAGAACGAAAATATTTCGTGACGATATAAATTTAGGTGCAAATATAAATTTTGGTGACAAGAAATATAGTTCCCAAAAAAGTCGTCCTATCGGGATAATTTATGGACTTACACTAGTTTTTTCATAATAAATACATAATTTTTCACCGAAAAAATGACTTCGATTCCGTTTTTTTTTTTCGTCGTCTATAATTTTTAGTAAAAATGTTAATTAACCTGTTAAAATAACTCATAAGCTTTTAGAAATAATAAACAGAATCCAAATCGACCCATAAACTTCGGAGATTTGTCAAAAAATAGAAAGCAAATCTACAAACTACTTAAAAAATTGAATAACATCAAAAATGTTATAGATAGACCCCCCTTTTAAAGTTTATTTTCGACATTTCTTCATGAATATTCAGACAATTACGGGCGGTCACATGCGCATGGGCGACATTGTATATATTATAAGTAACTTTACGTAAAAATGATTGCTGGCAAACGACTTTTTTTTTGGGGTAAAAAATCACGTTTTACGGTAGGACTCAATGTAACGTACTCAAAACATTGTGCTGATGGATGGATTGAATAGTATGGGGGTCATGGAGGTGTTTAAAGTTAAAAATATTGCATTAAAATCATCAACTTAAAAAAAAACTTGTGAAAAGTTGGAACTTTGACCCCCAATATCTCCGCAACTAGAAGGTTCCCAGGTATGCTCTAGAACAAAAAATTGATCGCAATAACGGGGAAAACAAGTGCCTTTTGGCTTCGTTAAGGGTCTTTTTACAGCCTTTATTTCTGACTATGTTCGATTAGGAACCTCAACCTCCTTTCTTGTTAGTTTAAAGCCCAAAAAAAGTGCATCAGGGCAATGTTTGGGTTAAAATGTACAGATACATGTAAACCTTTTTTTATTAAATGTAAAATACTGACATTACCCTGTATGTACATATTCGAAGTTGCAGTATTCGTTAAAACCAACCCGAATTTATTTCCCAAGCTATCTGACAGAAATAATAATCTGGTTTTCGGCCCGGCCACAGCACAGCCACAGCCCTGCTTAAGGTTACTGAAGACATTAGGGATGGCTTGGAGAATTCTAGGGTTACGGTGTTGGTTTTAATCGATTTTTCCAACGCTTTTAACACCGTGGACCACGATATTCTCTTAGCCATACTGTCTCAAATTGGGGTCTCCTCGTTGTCACGTGATTGGTTTTCATCATATCTTCGTGGTCGCCAGCAGGCGGTGCGTGCTGATCAGGATTATTCCGTTTGGTGCGACCTGGCAACTGGTGTTCCACAAGGCGGTATACTCTCTCCTCTCTTATTTTCGTTATTTATAAACTCTATTACTACTATCCTCAAGTGCTCTTACCATCTATACGCTGATGACCTGCAACTTTACGCTCAATCCGACATTGCTAACCTTAATAATTGTATCTCATTACTTAATGTAGATCTTCAAACTATCGGAGAGTGGTCTGCTAAATTCGGCGTTGCTGTCAACGTCGGGAATTGCCAGGCCATCCTCATAGGTAGTTCGTACTATCTGAGAAATCTGGATACTAGCCAGCTAATGCCGCTTGTGTTCGACAACTCTGTGATCTCTCTCTCACCACACGTAAAAGGGGCCTGCACATTGACGAGACACTTAGTTGGAATAAGCAGGTGGCTCAGGTTTGCCAGAAAGTCACTTACTCGCTGCGGTCTCTCTATAGATTCAAACATTTTCTCCCATCTAGCACTAAATTAACTTTGGTCCAGTCACTTGTGGTTCCCATTATCGACTATGCTGATGTTTGTTACTCTGATCTATCCCAAGAACTTTTAAACAAATTGGATCGTCTTCTCAATAATTGTATTCGCTTTGTTTTTGGCCTTCGCAAGTACGATCACATCTCTTCATATCGTTCTCAGCTTAAGTGGCTGCCTATCCGACTCAGGAGGTCCCTCAGATCTCTCTGTATGCTCTTCACTATTTTGACGGATCCTCGTGCTCCCGATTACCTAAAAGAATATTTCAAAGTGTTGGGCAGTTCACACAATCGTAACCTTCGAGCTTCTAAAAACATACTCCTTGAAATTCCCTCACATCGTACTGGTTTTATGTCCAATTCTTACGCTGTCTCAACTATAAAGCTCTGGAACGCGCTACCCCTTGGCATTAAAAAAGCTGAAAGCAAAATGGCTTTCAAATGAACAGTACGGAAGTACTATTTGAAATCAGACTAAATTGCTCATATGCTTGTCATTAGTAGTCATAGTAATTATTATAATGTTTCTCGTATTTTGGACTATTTGTATGTATTATAATATATATTAGTTTATTTCATTTTATTTGTATATGTATTAGTATGTGCCTATTTATGTATTTCAATGTATGTTAACAAAATGATATTTTTCTTATTTATTTTTTTGTACTCTATCACTATGCTGTCCTATTTGACCCCAAGGTTGACTGGTAGAGAATGCCTTGTGGCATTAAGTCCGCCTATGTACCACTTTTGTACATGAAGTTTAAATAAATAAATAACCGGAGTCGACGGCACGTCAATATGTTGTGCTCGAGACAGTCCAAAACAGCTCTGATGCAGAACAGGGGTACACTACATAAATACGATAAACTTTATTCCGACAGTCACAAATCCGAATTTTAAAATACCGATTTTCCTAATATGACAACTCCGATTTATCAATTTTATCCTATTTTTATAATTCCTATTTTTCAATATTCCTAACGTTCATAATTACTATTCTTAAAATACCGAGTTTCAAGAGATCGAATAACAAAAAGTCCGACTTAATGATAATACGAAACATCAAAAATACGAATTCCGATTATTAAAATACCGATTAAATATCGTCTGCTTACGGGTAAAAAGTAATAAGTGGAGTTAGTGTCAATTCGAGTAAATGGCTTTTTAAAGTTTATGTTTTAATTTGATCTATTTCAAACTCTTTAATTAAAAAACTGTTAAAGCAAAATGTTGCACTAACTACCCTACTTTTAAGATTTACTCATTTATAATATTTGGTGTAAGTAAAAACTGTATAAAATTAAATTTAGATAGAAAGGGGGTCGCATTTAATATGTTTTACCTGTACTTAATCAACATGTTATATCTCTTGAATTCGTTGATTTCATAAGCTCATTTCAGTTTTGTATAATAGCTTATTGTATTTTACACCAATTACTTGATCGGAAAGATGTTTTTTTACAAAATTCCCTAAAATATTGATACTTTTGATACATTTAACCTGTTTTACCTGTAGAGTTTTAGTGTAAGTATGTCACTTATTACGTACTAAATGAGCTTCATACAAAGTGAATTCAATGTCAATTCGTAAAGGATCCAAAATCGTTTTGGCAGAATATTAAGGCAAAACAAAAAAACACTAATAAGCACAGTATTATAAAAGATGGTCAAAATCTAACGAATGATGAAAGTGCTGGGCAGTTTGCAGACTTTTTTGAGTCTGTATACAGCAAGGGGCCACCCCAACAGGACGCGGGCGTGGCGGCGGCGGAAGTCGGCACGACCAATGCACGGGTATACGGGATATTGAGACGCTGAGTCTTTCGGAAGTTCAGCATGCGCTTGGAAGTCTCAAGCCAAAACGTTCGTCTGGGCAAGACGGTATACCAGCGTTTCTGTTCCGAGACTGTGGGAGGGTACTGGCGGAATAATTACTTCACATTTTTAATACATGTTTAGAACAAGCGGCGTTCCCTCCTAGGTGGAAGATCAAGCGCGTTATTCCGGTCCCTAAAGGAAAATCTGGTCCGGATATCAGTAACTACAGACCGGTAGCTGTACTATCAACGCCTGCTAAAGTACTGGAGTCAGCTATTCAGCGCTCCGTGCAAGGACAAGTGCGCGCGCGTCTATCAGATGCGCAACATGGGTTCCGGCCGGGATACAGCACTGCCACTGACCTGCTCAACTTTATGGTACAGGTGGTACCGTCAGTAGACTCTGGATAACAGGTAGATGCTGCGTACTTCGATTTTAAAAAGGCCTTCGATACGGTTGATAATGACGTCGTATTAAGGAAGTTTGCGAAAATTGGATGTACACTGCCTCTGCTGCAGTTCTTCGCTAGTCGGGCTTCTCGAGTTTATTATAATGGTAAATGACTTACCGGAGGTCGTCAGACATGGGGCTTGTTCATTGTTTACAGATGACCTGAAATTGCTTGCGGATTGTGAACGCCTGCAGGACAACATCAACTGAGTGGTTGAGTGGAGCATCGCCAACAAAATACATTTTAATGTAGCCAAATGCTCGGTGATGTCTTTCACTCGCGTCTGGACTCCTTTGTATTATCAATACAAGGTAGAGGATGCGCCGATGCAACGAGTGTAACAGGTACGAGACTTAGGGGTAATCTTCACTCAGGAACTAACCTTCCGTGAGCATATCAATAAGATATGTAAGAATACCGAAACCTAGGTTTCGTACCTACTCAGGCAGGCTCAAGAGTTTGCATACATCACGACACTCAAGGTGTTGTATGACGCGCTAGTCAGGAGTCACCTTGAACATAGTGCAGTGATTGGGCTCCTCATGAGGCGAAATATAGTGTCATGTTGGAACGTGTCCAAAATAAGTTCACCAGACACTTGTATTTCAAGCTTTATGGGGTTTATCCATTTTACCCATTGATGTACCCTACACTATTTGTACTGGGTATGGTAGGGTACAACGCGTTAAAGGTGCGACGGGACTTTGCACTCGCAGCGTATGTAGTGAAGCTACTACGTGGCGGGGCGCATAACCCGGGAATGCTGCGGCACCTGGAACTTTGCGTGCCTGACAGGTACGTGTGAGGCGGCGTCGGCCGCCCCTGCTAGCTGTGCCTGCAGCCGGAACCAACTTACTGGCGAGGATTCCTCTCACTAGAGCCATTCGTGTGGTGAACGAAGTTCACGAGAGGGTTGATTTATTGTGGTGCAACTTGGATGAATTCGCAAAAGCTGCATTATATATAATATGTTATTTCGACATAGGTTAAGATTTAGAATAAAGTATGTAATTTTATAGGATGTAGATTATGGATTTAGCATGTAAGGCCACTCTATCGCATTGGATCGCAAATTTGTAATGGTAGTTGTAGGTAAGATTTACGTAAATAAATAAATAAATTTTAGGTTTATTTATCATGGATACTAATCTTTTTCCGCTGGATTCTATAGTTATCACAAAACAAAGCTTACTAAACTATTAACGTATTTATGTATTATCTCTACGCGGAAAACGTGGAGCACGCGCGTACGCAATGTGACAACTGCGATCGATAGCTCTCGTTCTTACTGGTAAAAAAGCATAAATGACAATTATTTGGTTTTTTCTGTAGAGACATTAGCAAACCAAGTAGAAGTAATTTAACTAGTAAAATGGAATAAATAACTTTAATATGGTTTTGTGGTTCAAACTATAAGGTTTATATAATAATAAATGCGTTTACGACCTTTTCTCAGAATAATTCTTACCATTTTACCATATAAATTATAAAATGTAAAAACCTTTAAACTTATTTATTGTTGTTTAACTGTATAAACTGAAACGGATTTAAGGCATAAGATTATTTATTATCTTATACTGCTATATTTTTTTCAAAATGTGAGAAGATATCACTTTTACAAATTTATTATCTCTGCAGCCATTGGACATTGCACTTATTCGGTTTTACCAGTAGATAGCGCGTAAAAAATTACATTTAACTGCATTTTTAACTCGATTTAGTAAAAAAATGCATTTATCTTGTTTTACCAGTAAGCAGACGATATAATTCCGAAATAAAAACGCCTTATAAAACTGAATATCAAGACAAATAAACACATAACCAACAATAGAGGGGATCTGATCAGTTAATGGTCACTGTTCTAATCTAACCCAAATGATTCACCAACAATAGATGGTACCCGAATCAATCAAAACATCAATAATTATAAAACAGTTGATTTACTTCCCTGTAAGAAGCGTGCAATCACGCAAACAAGCATATACCATGCATGCAGCAAGCTTGCAGCATGCAATAATGCAAACAAGCATACACCATACATGCAGCAAGCATGCAGCATGCAAGCGAGCATGCAACAGGCAGCAGGCATGGTTTCTGTCACGGCTCCGGCGCTGCGGGGCTCCGGCGGTCCCACGCGAGCTTATCGTCGCAGATGTGTTTTACGCCCACCACCGCAACTTCGGCGTGCTGGCCGGCTTCGCCGGCCAACCTCAGCCGCGACGGAGAGCGTTAAAACCACCTGCTCTTCAGCTCGCGGGCCGTCTCGCCCCTCCGCACCTACGCGGGCTTAAATTACACTCTCGGGGTAGGGCAGACAAGACTACGTGGAGTCGGTTTTGCAGTGATTCGTTTCTGTCACTTACTTTTGTAATTCACCCTTTTGACTTTTTAAGACAATACCTATTTTAATTTTAAGGTTAAATATGAACTTGAAAAATTCTGCCATTTTACTAGTATGCCATTGTAAATTCATACATATACACATTTGGCTAAACAATAATAATTATATTAAATAATTTTTATGCCTTAAAAATGTTCATTTAAAGATTATGCCAAGTGTGTTATGCAAAATATCACAATCAGAAACCTAATTTTAACAATTTATTCGAAGTGTTGAAAATCGGAATGTCGTTTTTCGGACCGACAACCCATCGAGCATTTGATTCTTCGGACATATGAAAATCGGAAAACAAACAAATCGGATTTCAAATCCGACGACTTTCGGTAAAATGTATTTCGTGATTTTTAATAATAGACATTTTAATCGTTAGGTATTATGAAATTCGGACTTTTGAAAATCGGAACATCGAAATTCGGAATAAAATATTTCGGAGTATTTGAGTGTTCCCGCATAACAGTGTTTTTTGTACGGCACCAACTATTTATGACCATATACCAGAAACAATTAAAATATTAAATATACACCTATTCAAAAATCATTTAAAGAATTTTCTGGTTAGTAGATCCTATTATAATGTAAATGAGTTTTTGAAGGAAAAAATAGTACTATAATTTTTAATGATTGACATGTCTGATTAATTGTTTATTTTTTTATTAGTGCTATTTATTGTTTTGACATCCAATTGCGTATTTTGATAATATTTTTGTTTATTTTTATGACGAAATATGATTGAATCTTTGACATTTTTATTTCTGACCTCTGTTGTGATAATTTAATATTTGACATATATTATTTAATGATATTTATTATTGACCTCTGTTTAACTGTTTTTTTTTACATGACATCTACTCTTGAATTATGTTAACTTTTGCTAATTAATTGTCATTTTATTTTTGCATTTAATGTTACTAAAAATTGTAATGGATATTTTATAGTAATTTAAAATTCCAAATCTAAATTCCAGTTTTTCTTATATTATAACTTCGTAAGATAATGATTGCATGAAACACTTACTGCTAAATTGTTTTTAAATTAATTCATTTATTTTTCATATTTGTACGCAAAGGATCATGACCATCAACGGTACTGGTTTTTCTCATGCATCAAGATAAAAATTATATTACAATTATTTTCTTTATTTTTGAAGTCATTCTGCAATTAGAATGTCAATTTTGTATAGGGGTTTATTTTGTAAACTTAATAAGTTATGAAATTGTTTTGATAAAATGAATTACCTACTGCCGGCTATTCTTACGTTAAAGTGTTGCCAAAATCAAAATAAGTAAATATATTGACAACTCTAATCGATTTTTTTTGCATACGATTACAAATTAATATAAATGTAAAGTCATTGGAAAGGTAAATCGCGGGGTTTTTATACATAATAAAGCGAGATGATACTACTGTGGTGTGAAATAATTAGTATTTCACACACACAGTCTCACAGTAGTCTTATTATTTTGCTTTCAAAACTTTTTAAAGCAATTTCACTTTGTTGGCTAACGATACATAATATATGAATGATTGCATAGATTTTTTTTAATTATCTTGCTTCGGTTTGATATAAATCGAACCTTTTTAATAAATTAATGATTATAGAACTAAATCAGTCATTTGAAATAATTATGTGTCGAGTGTATTTATTCGAGTAATCGATTTTCATTTAAAATCTAAAGTGGCAACATTGGTGTTGGTGTCTCAAATCGAATTGTCATTGTCAAAAAGTCCAATGTCAATTGCGCGTGGTGCATACTGCATGCTAAGTTTGTTCATTGCGATTTAAGTATTACAGTTGTTTTGTGTTGATCGAGTCCTACTCTCCACAGTAATTGTGATATTCATTGTAACTATTTGTTTATTTCTTGTTTTCAATCACTATCGCTAACTTTAATGTGAAATTGTGAATCTTACGCCAGGACGTTTTACGCCAGGAAGTTTTCACTTTGTTTGAAGTTTGTGTGTGATTCGTATTTTGTTGTACTGTACTGTACTACTTAGCGACTACTGAAAATGTCGACCACTTCGCGTGAGGTACCGACAACAAGAACAATCGGCCGGCGAAACCGGTGTATCAACTGTTCTTTTGCAATCCTAAGAAACCAACGCAGGTATTCTTTGGAACAAGCTACTACTCAGATGATCAATGTGTTACAGTCATGGATAACTCCTACTCAGGTAAGCACATTCTTTTGACGTTTTCATACCTATCAGTCTATTTCTTGATTTCTCAGACAGTTTAAACCTACCCAGTCATTCTCTCGATTTTATATTTTAATTTTTGCTTTTTATAAATCACATATTAAAAACATAGACAAATGAAAGCATAAAATCAATGTCACAATTCTGACGTTGGAAGCACTCCATGCTTTAAGCACAAAATATAATTATGATGTGCGGCCCATTCAGTTAGACTTGAAGGCGGTGATTGTGACATTCCTTTGCTCATTCTATTATACTATATTCTAATGACCTTTTTTTATATTTCTTTTCAAATATATTTTTTTGATTGTAGCTGTCTCCAGGAAGTATAATTTGTTCCGAGTGTTTTGGACTGCTTCAAAATCGAGTTAACACAATGAGCGAAGGAAGTGCTATGCCTTTGCCTGCTCTTGGACATAGAAGAATCTGCTTTCCTTGTGGAAATTCTATCTTACGAGCACCAAGAACATACCCTGTGCGACATGATCGACAAGAAAGAAACATTTTAATGAGACTGGTTCCACTGCACTTGGTAAATATTTATTAGTATCTTATTGAAAATATGGAGTGTCTAATACAGAATCTGTCTACTTGGGCTAACAGAAAAAATATTTAAGCACCTCATTTTTTTTAGGTTTCCAGAATGGAACGTGTATGTGCTGCATGTTGGAGATCAGCTATGAGAGAAGTACAGAGGCAACAGCAGCATGATTCAAATCGTCCTACTGTAGCACATGCTGTGTCAAGTGATGATTTCAATATTCCTGAGCCACCTCCACTTCCATCTTCAAGACCAATAGCAGTTCAATTAGCGGCACCAAAAATCACATCATCTTTATATAGACGTGCTGCAAACACATCTGGCCACTGCATATTCGTTAATTGTTTTGAAAATGAACGTCTACTTGTACCATGTGCTATAAAAGATTTATTATTGTATCATTATAAATTCTATGTACCATCTGGTGCACGTGTTTGTCGTCACCACTTGGATCACGGTTCTTGGAATGAATTAACCTCCCAATTGAGGGATTTTACTGGTAGTCAATTTGATAATATTATGACTATGATGCAGCGAGCAGCTAATAACAGATTTGATTTTTCTAATATTAGGATGATGCCTCCATATTTATGTCATTATTGGCTTGGATTCAATGCTGACCAGTTTTATGATTTACTTAACAGTATCCCAAATCTAGCAGAACAGGTACCAAATGCTTCTATAGCCTTGTGCATATATTTAGTTAAGGTAAGAACTGGTGACAGTAATGAAAGGTTGGCTACTCTTTTTAATAAACCTCGAACCACTTTAGAACGGTGGATGTCAAAAGCAAGAAATTGTTTAATGAGTGATTTTGTCCCCTTGCACTTAGGATTTAATCATCTTACTGTACAAGATGTTGCTTCTCGAAATAAGATTATACCAGAAGGACTGTTTAGTAATCCTGATTTGCCAACAGATGTTAAACCTGCAATAGTTATATGTGATGCTACCTATATTTTTGTGCAAAGTAGTTCAAATTATTTGTTTCAGAAACAAACCTACAGTTTGCAAAAACTAGACAACCTAGTTAAACCATTTTTGATTGTGTGTTGCGATGGCCACATTGTGGAATGTCTTGGTCCATACAAAGCCACTCTTAATGATGCTACAATCACAAGTTTAAACTTAAATAATGAGGGATCTTGTATAAGTTCATTTTTTAGAAGAGGTGATATTTTTCTTCTTGATAGAGGATTTCGAGATGTTATAAATGAACTCCAAGAACACGGTTTTGTCACCCACATGCCAGAGTCTCTCCTCGAAAATGAACACCAATTAACAACCCAGCAGGCAAATCGGTCTCGTCTAGTAACCATGTGTCGCTGGGTTGTAGAAGTAGTCAATGGTAGGATAAAAAGAGACTATAGACTATTCCGTCATGTATTCAATAATAGAGCTGCTATGCACCTCAGTGATGATTTTAGGATTTGTTGTGCCTTATTAAATAAGTTTCATGTTGCCATAGATGACCCACCGGAGGCTTTGGAATATGTTACAATAGCTAAAAGTAGACTTTTTCTAGTAAACTATCTGGCAACATATGTAGAGCAAGAAAATCTTAACAGAAGGAGAGCTAGCTTCCAAACAATTGATGGCAATCATCCTCATTTGGATAGATTCCCACGACTCACAATTACTGACCTTAAGCGGTTTGCTCTAGGTACATATCAATTAAAACAGGCCAGATCTTACTTCGGGGAACATGTTCGTCAGTCTGGAATATATTCAGTGGAAGTGAATACTGAAATTGATGAGGATATTCCTCTGATTTTAGGCCTAAATAATTATTTGTTAAGAGGTAGGATTAAATCCAGGCATGTGAACAGTCGTACATATTACACGTATTTATTAATAAGCAGAGACGATGCTGTAGCAAATACATTGCAAGCCATAGTAGGTTATTGTTGCAACTGCCTTGTTGGTAAGCGAACTGTTGGCTGCTGTGCTCACATAATGACAGTGGTGTGGTTTTTGAGTTGGGCTCGATACAATGATATCACTGCTCCAGCATCTTATTTAGATGATTTTTTTAATGAAAATGATGAATGAAGTCATTCGCTGTTCCTATATGAATAGGTACCTACCTACTTACTGTAAGGGTTAGATATACTATGATTGATTATATACCTACCTACATATTTAAAGTGCTACCAGTGTCACTGGATCAAATTAAAGATCTCTTTGAATTCTATTGTTTTTTTTTTTACAGCTCTCTTTTTTTTTGTATTTGTAACTGTTTTAACAGGAAATATAAAGGCAAGGTACTGATTTATTTAAGTCTCTATCCCATCAGATATGCTAATTAATCTGCTCTCCAAACTACGACCTTACTTACCTCTCTATACACGACGGATATTTCTATTTTGAGGTTAAGTTACGTTTTCTAAAAAAACTTGGAAATGCGGGTTTTGATTCCAAAATGGCAATTGTAGATGGTTATTTGGTTAATTTATAAACCATCTAAAACAACTTTGGAATTGACGCAAATCTGTACCGTGGTCCATATTGTCGTGGTCATGATCCTTTGTACGAGAAATTTAATTGTTACCTAAGTGAAAATTAAAAAATATATATATGTTCAGGGTATAGTGAGTAAACCTCTCAGTCTCTGTATTTCAGCCTGCGTTCGTTCAGCATGCCGATTGTTTTACACCTTTTTTGTCCAAAATCGCTATGTAGATACCAGCAGAAGCTTCTAGTAACGGACTACTTTTGGCATTATAAACAGTTTTTTCTTCGCGCTTGTGTTAGTTTTAATATTTTTTATGGTTAGGTACATTTTGGAATTTTATGTTTGCAAATTTTATATCAGGTGCTGAAATAAAATAATGTGTATAATTATGTCATTTTGCAACAAAAGCAAAATGATTTTCGTACATTCTGATGCAATTATTATATTTGAAGAGGATTACCCATTACTACATCTTCGACCCTAAGACTATTTTTTTGAAAAAGTCACCATTCAAAAATAAAACCAACAGAAATCGATCGACGACGGTACTACATCTCCTTTGAAAGTGCAATTTAAATTATCGAGCTCTCGTCGCTCACTCTTGTACCATGAACACACACAGTCACACTCACTTATATACACATACAAACTGACGCACACACACTTTATACATAAATAATCGCGCGTAAGTAGAAAGTCTTTATTTTTATTAATAAGTAATCGGTTGTTGGCCGGGGGACCGAAAAGTTCTGGAGTGGCGACCGCGAACCGGAACACGTTGCGTTGGAAGACCTCCCACTAGGTGGACCGATGGCCTGGTGAAGGATGCGGGGATCCGCTGGCTGCGAGTGCTGCGAGTCACACGGGACCGATCAATGCGGCGACACTTGGGGGAGGCCTAGGCCTAGGGAGTCCAGCAGTGGACGTCTTTCAGCTGAAATTATGATTCGGTTGTTTGCTTTTTTAGTCATACAACAAATGTGTCACGTTATTGGGGAGCTAAACTGGCTCCTGCAACACGGTTTCAACTATCGCAAGAGTCAGAGATTTCCACATTCCTTATACAATGTTTTACGACGGCATTTAAAAAGAAATATATTTGTGTTAGGTTTCCATAGTAAAAGCGAAACCAGCAGCAGCGGCTATTAATAGGTACTTATACAGTTGTCTGCTGAAATGTAAACAGTTTGAAACCCAGCACCGGTGGCCACCGACGTCTTCTAGCACCTTCAATCAAGGTAATCAATGCGTAGGTAACAACGTGCGTGTGTGTACTTAATATTATCAATTGACATGAATGTAACAGGGAAACAAAAACTGAGCATGTTTGGCATGCATGTTATTATAACGACAAAAGTAAAAGATTAGATAAATGGATATAAAGGTAATATAAGCAGTTTAATGGGGTAACAGTGTAGTACTCGACCACTCGGACGCCTCACCATGTTCCTGCCGACGCTAGCGCTGGTGACGCTCGTAGCGAACACGGTGACCGCCGGCGTACAGCCCGCAGACCGCTACCACGCCGGCGGCGGCGGCAGCGCGCCGCCCGCGTCCCGCGCTTCCCCCGCCGAGACCAGCGCCAAGCACTGGAGCGACGAGGCTCAGGCCGCCATACGCGCTCGCCTGGCGCGCCCCCGCGGTGGCACCGCACGCAACGTGGTGATGTTCCTGGGGGACGGCATGTCCGTGCCCACGCTGGCCGCCGCGCGCACGCTGCTCGGCCAGCGACGCGGCGCCACCGGCGAGGAGGCCAAGATGCATTTTGAAACTTTTCCTACTTCTGGGTTAGTGAAGGTGAGTATTCTGGAAGTGTAGGAACTGGAAGATTTCGCACATTTTACTGATCTCATAACACTGCACGATGCTCCCGCTGCAGACTTATTGTGTGAACGCTCAAGTGGCTGACTCCGCGTGCTCGGCGACCGCGTACCTGTGCGGAGCGAAGGCGAACCAGGGCACGCTCGGGCTGAGCGCCGCCGTGCCGCGCTGGGACTGCAACGCCTCCACCGACCCCGCGCACCACCTGCAGTCTATCGCCGAGTGGGCGCTCGCAGATGGCCGTGACGCCGGTTTGTACCAATACACCACCCGCTGTTTCAAATACATTCGACTCTATTCTTAAGGATCGGCAGTCGACCATTGTGATGTAATGTGTAATAACTATGTATATATAATAATGATTACTTATGTATTGTATGCCCAGTTTATGTAACTTTTTGTCTATTGTGCATCACATGTCATTATAACTGTTAGTTTACTTTACATCTTATACATAATGTCTCTCTAGTTACTTATTCTTTAAAAGTAATCTGTGGAGAACGTAGTGGGTAGCATATTTATCATAGTTTAGTATGTAAGCCTTTTCATAAACCTGTAATATGTTACTGTTTGTTTTTCCTAAATAAATAAATAATAATAATATGCGTAATTTTCAGGTATTGTGACGACGACGCGCATAACTCACGCGTCACCGGGGGGCGTGTTCGCCAAGGCAGCCAACCGGCACTGGGAGAACGACGCGGCCGTGCGCCAGGACGGCCACGACCCGGCGCGCTGCCCCGACATCGCGCATCAGCTCGTGCACATGCACCCCGGGAACAAGTTCAAAGTTAGTACTACCACGTCGTTACTTTCTGTTTCACCCATTACTTAAAATGACTTAATGAGGATTCCGTAATAAACGAACCGATCTTTTTCTATTTAAAAAAATTTGGACTCATTCAAAGATCATTGATAAGTAGAGGATTGATGAAAACAATAAAATTCTCGTAAAAGGAAAAAATTCTATGGTATATTTTTGATTTCACATCAGTCAATATCACTCACACAATTTACCCATCTTTTATTCACGACATATCTTTCTTCTATTCATCCATATTACTCTTACTTACATTTCATTCCTCCTCACCAAGCCGAACGATTCTCTTCCAACATTTCTATAACTGGCACTACTTTCAAACTTCTTCCAATACTCGATTGTTACGTTATCTAATCAAATCTATCTCACATTGTCATCACCGACAGATGCAATCTCTCTTCATCCGTATTCTTCACGGCCCAGCATTTCAACTCGCTCTAGTACAAAATGAGTTATTCTTATGAATAGATAGTGATATGATAAGTTCACATTACATGGATGGATGGTGCTACATGGGACTTAAACATAACTGGCAAAATGTGGCTGTACTAGCCTTACCCTTTGGGGATTACAGGCGTGATGTTATGCTATGATACTTTTACTCTCCGCAGGTCATCTTAGGTGGCGGAAGGCGGGAATTCATTCCTACCACGACCATTGATGAAGAGGGTTCAACCGGGCTCAGAACTGATAACCGAAACTTAATTGAAGAATGGGAGAGCGACAAGGCTTCACAAAACGTCGATCATCGATACATCTGGAACCGAGAACAGTTGAAAGAGTCATCCGCGTCACCTCCTGACTATCTGTTGGGACTGTTCGAGAACAATCATCTACAGTACCACAAGCAGGCTAATCTCACGACCGAGCCTACCCTCGCCGAGCTAACTGAAGTAGCAATACGCTCGTTGAGCCGCAACCAGAAGGGTTTCTTCTTGTTCGTGGAGGGAGGCCGCATCGACCACGCGCATCACGACAACCTTGCGGAGTTAGCGCTCGACGAGACCCTAGAGATGGACGCGGCCGTGGAGCGCGCCGCGCAGATGTTGTCAGAGGACGACTCGCTCATCGTGGTGACGGCTGACCACGCGCACGTCATGGCCTTCAACGGGTATTCGGCACGTGGTAATGACATTCTTGGTCCCTCCAGAGACACGGATGAGGATAAGATGCCTTACATGACACTGTCATACACCAACGGGCCTGGCTTTCGTGCACATGAAAATGGTGTTCGACCCAACGTAACTGCTGAGCACAATTTTCGTTAGTATTCCTTATCCTTATATATTTTAATAAAAATATCTAAATGCTATGATTAATAAATGATAGCGTTTTTTCTTCTATTTTCCTCTGTCAAAGTGGAGAATAGAAGAAAAAAACGTGTTGCACCAACTCCAAGTAACATGGGACAAGGGCAGGAATAAGACGATCTCAATGCTTTAATTATGTGATAATAATGTTTATAAAATTATGTTTTACAGGAGCTCTTGATTGGCAGTCGCACGTCGACGTACACCTTGATTCGGAGACGCACGGCGGAGACGACGTGGCGGTGTTCGCGCGCGGGCCGCACCACTCCATGTTCACGGGGCTGTACGAGCAGAGCCAGCTGCCGCACCTCATGGCGTACGCCGCCTGCATCGGGCCCGGTGAACACGCCTGCAGTAGTGCCGTCACCACTTCTCCTCTCACATTACTGCTTGCCGCTATGGCTCTCTTCACTGTGATTGCTCTGAGATAAATAAAGATCTGATCTAATATTTTTTTTATAAAATTCTAGCTGTGCCCGCGGCTTCGCTCACGTGAACGCGTATTCTTTTGGCATTATCAGGGAACATTACATGGGAACGTGAAGTTGTAGTATATTCCTAACATCCTGTACAAATAATATACTAATAAACTGACTTACTGTCAATTTAAACCATAACCTGTGTGTGTGTCTGTGTCTTTGTTTTAACTATTGAACGAACTCGCTTTTTTATAAAATATAATTATTTAACTATAATCAGAACTGCGTAGTACATCCTTTTTTGGAGATTTTTTAAAGTTTGTCGGTTTTTTTACCTAAAAGGTTTATTATTTCAGCCGTTATCAACATTATCATCCTACAGCATTCCACTGCTGGGAGTAAGTTTTTCCAATTTCAAGCCACTGATTTCGATTCCCGTCAACTCTCATCCAGCTGCTACCAGAAAGTCTTGCGGTGATCGTCGCTCTACCTAGCCTTCGTTTCGGGGTCAATACCATTTTTGTCACGTATTGTGTTCATTTTGGTGAAATAAATATTAAAAAAGCTAACTCATAAAATGCTCGAGTAACGTTAGTAAACTTTACATCCAGCCGCACGGTCATACTATATTGAATAAAAAACATTATTATGTAAATCGGGCCATTAATCTCGGATAAATCGGTAGGTATACATACTTTAAAAAGAAACACGTGAACGTAGAGCATTCTCCTTTTTTGAAGTCGGTAATTCTTTGTTAATGTGTGTCTAAGCTGTGCATGCCCACATATTCGTTGATAGGGGTGGTCCCACAGCTTTTTTTTACTTCGAGATAACTTAAATAGATAAAACAAATAAAATACTTGTAATTAAAAAGTATTTTATTAACTGCTCACTCACTCGCTCTTTTATTTACTCTCTCGTTTTTATGTACTTATTTTTTTTTTTTTTTTTTTGAGTATCTGTTTCGTCTATTTTGATATAGGCATACACCTACCAATGTTTTTCTCTGCATCACCCAAAGGTTGCCTGGAAGAAAATGCCTACGACATTAAGTCCACCTCTGTGCTTGAAGTGTTAAATAAAAAAATAATTTAATTCCTCCACTTGCTCTTGTATAAAAAATACGAAGAGTTTTATAGGAATCCACAACTACATTCTAAGCAAATAAAGACCTATTCTATTCTACAAACTTTAAACATAAATATGACCTTTTCATGAGGGCTGATTTTTGGCTTGAAGGTATATCATATTGTAAATTTATAGAATTTTCTATGAAGAAAACAGACAGAGAAAATGCTCTGAGAATGAACGCTAGCAAAATTTGAATGGATAATACAACATAATATAAAGTTTCAACGTTAAGGGTCCGTTCACACAGACCGGCTCGGAGAGCATCGGCGCGCATTTTTCTTTTCACACAGACCGGATCGTATACGCTTGGAGTTGGTGGGAGCGGAGCCGCCAACTATTTCACATAAACCGGCTGGAAGTGATCTGAAAGCGGGTGCGCTCGGAGCCGGTCGGATACACTACAAAGGCAGTACCAGTATTCCACGCAGTCCAAGTTTTGAATGACCATCTAGATCTCGTTACGGACCACATAATTATTATCGACTTACCTATTCAAATTATACCGAAAGTAGATTATATTTTTCAGACGGATAGGAAGGAGTATAAAACTTAGACATATTCAACAGTATTCATATATTACAATAAAACTTTTAAATAACTATAATAAATAATATTATACAGGGTGTAAGAGAAAGCCCTCCACAAATTGATGGGGCGAATTCAGTATAACATAATAAGATGACCGGTAAAAGAAATTATTTCAGGAATGTTTGTTCAACGTATCGTTACCGTGGCAAAACGCACGTAGCGAACGGCAAGCGCGACGACTGGTTAGATGAACTGTGTAGCTAGGCAGGAAGTGAATAGCTGATTTCACGCGTCGTTCGTTAGAGTAAACATCCATTGTTGGACTTTTTATTTTAGCCGTATTATTTACATAAATGGAGTGCTGCGTACAGGGAATTTAATTTAACATTGACTGAAAAAACAAAAAAAAATCCGGAGAAAAATTCTACCCCGTCATTTTATTTATGGGGGGCTGTCCCTTACACCCTGTATAAATCCTTAAAACAAACTTTGTAAATTTAATATTTTGAGAATAAAATCTACCTTAAGTTAAGAGATACCTACTACATTTATACCAATTATTCTTCTACAAGTTCTTAACGTTAAATCACATGGCGTAGACTAAGATCATTGAATAAAACGAGAAATCAGTAGTACAAAGATGGTGATAAATGCAACAGGTGCGGCCGCAGATTGTGTGGCGCCGTTGCCGCCATTGCCACCGTTCTCGCCGCTGTCACTGCAGGCGTGTCGGCCGGGCCCAATGCAGGCGGCGTATGCCATGAGGTGCGGCAGCTGGCTCTGCTCGTACAGCCCCGTGAACATGGAGTGGTGTGGCCCGCGCGCGAACACCGCTACGTCGTCGCCGCCGTGCGTCTCCGAATCAAGTGGGACGTCGACGTGAGACTCCCAATTTAGTGCTCCTGCAACATAAATATTATTAAAAAGTCTATACATCACTTAAGGCATCTTCATCTGTTTTTTTAATGGCCAGTTAAGAATGCTTACGGAAATTGGTCTCAGCAGTAACGTCGGGGCGTATTCCGTTCACATGCGAGCGGAAGCCAGGCCCGTTAGTGTAAGACAGCGTCATGTAAGGCATGGTGTCCTCATCCGTATCTCTGGAGGGACCAAGAATGTCATTACCACGTCGCGAGTACCCGTTGAAGGCCATGACGTGCGCGTGGTCAGCCGTCACCACGATGAGCGAGTCGTCCTCTGACAGCATCTCTGTGGCGCGCGCCACAGCCGCGTCCATCTCTAGGGTCTCGTCGAGCGATAAATGTACGAGGTTGTCGTGATGCGCGTGGTCGATGCGGCCTCCCTCCACGAATAGGAAGAAACCCTTCTCGTTACGGCTCAACGAACGAATCGCCACCTCAGTCATCTCTGCCAGTGTGGGTTCTGTTTCCAAATTCGATTCCATGTGATATTGCATATGGCTACTCTCGAACAATCCCAAAACGTACTCGGGCAGGCTATTGTTGGCTTGCATTAGCTGCTCACGGTTCCAAACATATTCATGGGTTACTGCGCGGTCTACTTTATCTTGCTTCCACTCTTCTATTAAGTTACGGTTGTCTGTCCGTCTACCTCGGGATCCTTCTTCATCACGAATGTTGTCTGGCAAAAAGTTACGTCGACCACCACCTAAAATTACCTGTACACAAAATTTAAATGTCAATAACCACCGATTTAAAGAAAAGAGAGTGTAGGAGCGCTGACGCAGCATTTTTGTATTCGTCGTACGCGCAGCGCTCGGCGACTCCAGTTCGCCCGTAACCGCCAATAGCTATAAACGCGCTCTCAAATTAAGCAACTACTCCATTTGTAACCTTTGTAAATCTGTCTTTAAGTAAAGTTATATTCAAGTTCCGCCGAGTATTATTTCTCTCCGTACACACACCTAAAGACTCACACACACGCACACTAAAAGAGTCCCCGGAAAATGAAATATAATCACAAAAACTCAATTTTTCAGGAAAAATAAGTAACATGTTTTCGTTGACGTAGACTGATGACTGCTAGGTTTAAAAAAAAATTGTATATTCGAAATTATTAAAAAAATAAGAAGTAAGTCAAAATCAATCATCGTCTAAGTTATAAATAATATCGATTATCATTTTATTCTCCGTACAGCCTGACTGGAATCAAATATTGCACTCTTTACTTATCATTTCATTCCACGTGTTTTAGGGTGCATATGATGATGATAATACTTTAATAACGTGTTATTCTCGTAAATATTGTGAACACTATTCTATTAATGACTTTGAATTTAGTTTCCCAATAAAACTATGATAATTATGGTAATCAACATTAGTTTTATTACTTTAATTTTAGTACTAAATAAACGAACGGAACGACCGAGACTAGAGTGTAATTAAATACTCTGTGACCGACAAACCATTTTATTTAAAAGTTAATTATCGCTTATTAACGCCGAGAGATCTTCAAAACAACACTCCTTTCATTGGGCTGAATCATCCAACAGAGTTACTTACCGAATGTTCCATAACAATAATCGTCACACTGAGATACAGACCTTGAGCTTGTTGCCAGGATGCTGGTGTATCATCTGCATTGCGATGTCTGGGCAGCGCGTGGCGTCGTGGCCCATCTGCTCCACTTGCGCATCGAACTCCCACGTACGGTTGGCCACTTTGGCGTACACACCCGCCGGAGATGCGTGCGTGATTCGCGTCGTAGTGACGACACCTATGTTATAGACATGGAGAACGCTTAAGTTTTAGAGGTGTCAAATTGCAACTATAAACTCAACAGGGTAAAGACGGCACGTAGGATTGTAGGTACTATTCACAGTTCTATAGGCAATGCCTGCTAGAAAAAGTAGAAATAAAACATTGTTGAATGCCTTAATTAATCAGATGGATATAACTTCGATATTGTTGTTAAATCACTGGGTTGTCTCGGGTAGGGCGTGTGCTTCAAGTTGTATATATTCTAACAATTATATTAATTTGGTCCAGCTTTAACCACGCGTTTCATCGACGCCCGCTCACCTGCGTCGCGCCCGTCTGCCAGCGCCCACTCGGCGATGGACTGCAAGTGTGTGTTCGTATTCAAGGAAGCCTCGCAGTCGCTGCGCTGCACGGCCGCGTTCACTCCGATTACACCAGAATTTGTCTTGACTCCACACAAATACGCCGTGGCTGTGCAAGCAGAGTCCGCAATCTGTGCGTTCACGCAGTATGTCTGAAACATTATCCAAACTTAGCTATGCTATGCGTGCTTCTTTAAGTTCAGTCTGCGCTAGTCTCATGTTAATTGAGGTCGAGGCAAAACTTGTTTTATTTTTCATTCTACCCTGTGAAGAGTCACTCTAACGTTACTGTTTAGTATTTTTTACTTATTTCATCTCTCTCACCATCCATCTGTATACTATGGACAGATCCTTCCTCTGCGTTCATTTATAATAAATTCATCATTTTTAAGTCATATACGCTTCGACGCTTTTCACAACTTATCAAAACAAATGTCCTGAAACTTTTCGGTCTGGCGCAAGGAGAAGGAAGACGTCTATTATTTAAAATTACCTTAACCATCCCAACCGTAGGGAAAGTCTCAAAGTGCATCTTGGCCTCCTCGCCGGTGGAGCCGCGTCGCTGTCCAAGCAAAGTGCGCGCGGCGGCCAGCGTGGGCACGGACATGCCGTCACCCAGGAACATCACCACGTTGCGCGCCTTCTTCACGCTCTCCTCGTGCGCCAGGCGCGCGTTTATGGCAGACTGTGCCTCGCCCGTCCAGAAGGCGGAATCGGTCTCGGCGCGATTGGCGGGGGCCGCGCGGCCGGCTGGGTCCGCCGGGTGGTAGCGGTCGGCGCGCGCCGAGCCTGCGCAGGCGATCACCAGAAGCGGGAGTAGCGACCTCATCGCGATCCGATCTACTGTACAATGACGCCAGCTAAACTGCCTTTTAAGACTGTTGACAGTATCTAATCTCGATACCATTTTAATCGGAAGACGGATAACTGACAGTAATGAAATATTTAAATAATGGATAAGGATTAAGTGAATTATGACGAAGCCCGAAATAAAATCATCAGCCCGTGCTGTTTCATCAGCAATGTCGAATAGATGTGAATGGCACGCTGCAACTGATGGTGAATGTTATTTGTAATATTTTTTTCAGATTCGTTTTAATAATATTTTGCCAATAGTACGTTAAAAGATTTTATTTTATTTTATCTGATATCAGCCCCAGAGCTTTAATCATTTAATTTTTTGATTGAAAAGAGTGTCCATGGAGTTTCTTGCCCATTCTTCTCCATAAAGATCTACGCTTTGGCAACTACAGTACTTTCACAAGTTATTATGCCTTGTGTCTGGGACTGTAGCTTCGCCTTCTTTGTTTTTCTGACATTCAAAAGTGCCTGTTATGGTCTAATTGAAATAAATGCTTTGAGTTTGAGTTTTGAGTTTTTTTACCATACCAAGAAATTCAAATATAGTGCCAAACAGTTTCGTATATAATTTCAAACAGTTTTAAATACAATGTCAAACAGTTTTAAATATAATTTCAATTAGTTTTTAATATAATTTTAAACAGTTTTTAATATGATTTCAAGAGGTTTAAGATTATAAATAATATCAAATGTTACAAAAAAAAAAGGTAATAATTGTTGTGTGACATTAGTTTCGATATGTTATAATTATATACATTTTTCGAATAAAAAGGCTTTTAATTTTGCTTAAAACAAGTGGGTATTATAAATCAAATTTAAAAAAAAACTATTAAATATTTCTACAGCTTCTTACTTCGAGCAATGCTCTACTACATATATTAAATTTAGGTGCTATTCGTTGTTTAAATATTTTTCGTCGCGAACTCTCTCTACACTCACTTTCCTCTAGTGATTAAAACTCATGTAGGTACTTTGTAAAATGACTTAAGAGGACCAATATTATATATATGTACATATTTTATAGACTAGGTACCGTTAATATTCCAATTTTTAAAGTAATCTCTGCATGAGACACGTTGCGAAATTCTGACTATTGTCCTTATGGCTCGTTTCTGTAAGATGAACGCACTCTGCCAGTTTGAACTCTAACTATTTCCCAAGATCACGATGCTAAACCTTATCCTAGACTCGACCAGGGCATAATATACAGCCTTAAACTGTTCTATATTCAATTCATACCTTAGGCTCCTGCTGACGATATAAATGAATCAATAACAGCAAGCTCCGGTTTCCAATTTAAATGCGAATGTATGTTAATCCCTAAAAGTGTTGCCTTGTTCACTAATTCAATCTCGTCTCCATTTATTTGTATATCTAAGATGTCATTATTACGAATATTATAGTAATAGTCTTAAATAATTCGAGGTTAGTTTTATTTTTATTTAGTAATAAATTATTGGATGTAAACCATTCGTATTTTTTTCCTATATTTATATTAGTATTTAATGTCAATTTTTCTATGTCTTTTGACCCAATTATTATGTTTGTATCATCTGCGAAAACAACAAGTTTCTCGTTTGGATGAGTTTTATTCATGAAGTTGAGTAAGTCATTATTAAAAAAATACAATGTCGCCCATGCGCATGTGACCGCCCGTAATTTTCTGAATATTCATGAAGAAATGTCGAAAATAAACTTCAAAAGGGGACCCCCCCTTTTGAAGTTTATTTTTTTCTTGTTTCCAGCGGTACTTCCTCCAAAAGCAACGGCAACGTATTGACTATAAAATCTAAAAACGCGTGTTGATCTAGTCTGTTTGGTAACACGAAAGGGCCAATAAGTTCATCGTCAATCATTCCAGCCCATATATTTATGGAAAATTGAGTCTGGAAGGTTGTTTCCCTAATGACGTGTGGATTTTCAGTCATGTGTGAGCCACACATGAAGATTGCGATGATTTGTTATACCCGTCCTTGTTTTTTCTTTAGAGATAGGTATCAACAATGTTCTGTGAATTTGTAGCTGTTATGTAGTAGATTACAAGTAATGATTAAAAAAGTCGTCCTATAAGGACTAGTTTTTTGAAAATAAATACACAATTTTTTACCGAAATAATGGCTGCGATTCCGTTTTTTTTTTCGTAGTCGATAATTTTTTAGTAAAAATGTTAACTAACCTGTTAAAATAACTCATAAGCTTTGAGAAATAATAAACAGAATCCAAATCGACCCATAAACTTCGGAGATGTGTCAAAAAATAGAAAGCAAATCTACAAACTACTTAAAAAATTAATTAACATCAAAAATGTTATAGATAGACCCCCCTTTTAAAGTTTATTTTTGACATTTCTTCATGAATATTCAGAAAATTACGGGCGGTTACATGCGCATGGGCGACATTGTATATAGTATTGGTCCTAAAATTGAGCCTTGAAATACACCACGTTTCACATTTGTAATTTTTGACTTGTATATCACTTCGTGATTGTTCTCGTCTATACTTTTAATTTCTACATACATTCGTCTGTTTTGTAAGAAGAAGTCATAAGTTGTAAGGTCTTGCCTCTTGTACCATAATGTTCGAGTTTAGTTAGTAGTAGTTCACGTTCTATGGTGTCAAAAGCGGAACTGAGGTCAACAAATAGTCCAACTACTTTAATTTGTTCATTCAATTTACGAATTATACAGGGTGTTTGGTAGATGGGTGCAAAGCCTGAAGGGGGTAATAACTTAGACCATTTAGAACTTATTAAGCTAAACTTGTCTTAGACGAAGTCTGTTCCTTGTATTTTTTTTTGAAACTTAAACAATAATATAGGTTTTTAACAATAATATCCATTTTTTTTCAATTAATTGTTAATAGTGTCCAGTAAAAGCTGCTATGTTATTATTTTTTATTTATGTAATGTGTGATTACTCAAACAAAATAATTCCCAAGCATCTGTGTCATCAGAGAAACATTCTACGCCATATTCAAGTTTAAGAAACTTTTAAAAATCAAGGATATGTTTTGTTTACGGCATAATAAAAAAATAAGAAAAATAGGCTCAGTTGTTCAAATCTTTTTAAAAACATGCTTGGTTATTGCCCTTTCTTTTGAGGTACTATTTACGCAGATATCTCATCAACTCTTGGAATTAGGATGTACAAAGCAAATTGAGGTCGAATTTTTAATTTTCAAACAGACCAAAATAATGCAACATTTTTGTTAAAATAATTTATTGTTCATGTTCAAAATGTTGATCGCGGTTTCTTAAACAAGCGCGTGCCCGTCTTCTCACTTCTGTAGTCGTGATTCTTAATTTCATCTCCTGCTTCATGACTTAAAAAGCCGTTTGATTCTTTCTATTAATTCTTCTCTAGTTGAAATTTCAACGTGCGTGTAGACGAGCTCCTTGGCCCGTCCCCAAACGAAAAAATCCACAGGAGTTAAATCGGGTGATCGAGGTGGCCAAGGGATGGGCCCGTCTCTACCAATCCAGCTCTCTGGGAAACAATTATTTAAATGTTCTCTCACGTTTAAGGCGGCCGAACGTTGATTGGTCCCCACTTCCTGCCAGATAATTTAAATGGAGAAAATTACCTGGAATTCCTTCAAAACTATCTCCCAGAGCTTCTGGACGAGACCGAAATACCAATATTGGCAATGAGAAGACCAATGATTTTTCAACAAGATGGTTGTCCAGCACACTGGATCCTAAACGTGAGAGAACATTTAAATAACTGTTTCCCAGAGAGCTGGATTGACAGAGACGGGCCCATCCCTTGGCCACCTCAATCACCCGATTTAACTCCTGTGGATTTTTTCGTTTGGGGACGGGCCAAGGAGCTCGTCTACACGCACGTTGAAATTTCAACTAGAGAAGAATTAATAGAAAGAATCAAACGGCTTTTTAAGTCATGAAGCAGGAGATGAAATTAAAAATCACAACTACAGAAGTGAGAAGACGGGCACGCGCTTGTTTAAGAAACCACGGTCAACATTTTGAACATGAACAATAAATTATTTTAACAAAAATGTTGCATTATTTTGGTCTGTTTGAAAATTTAATATTCGACCTCAATTTGCTTTGTACATCCTAATTCCAAGAGTTGATGAGATATCTGCGTAAATAGTACCTCAAAAGAAAGGGCAATACCCAAGCATGTTTTTAAAAAGGTTTGAACAACTGAGCCTATTTTTCTTATTTTTTTATTATGCCGTAAACAAAACATATCCTTGATTTTTAAAAGTTTCTTAAACTTGAATATGGCGTAGAATGTTTCTCTGATGACACAGATGCTTGGGAATTATTTTGTTTGAGTAATCACACATTACATAAATAAAAAATAATAACAGCAGCTTTTACTGGACACTATTAACAATTAATTGAAAAAAAATGGATATTATTGTTAAAAACCTTAGAGTTTCAAAAAAAAAATACAAGGAACAGACTTCGTCTAAGACAAGTTTAGCTTAATAAGTTCTAAATGGTCTAAGTTATCACCCCCTTCAGGCTTTGCACCCATCTACCAAACACCCTGTATAATTATGTCATTTATTAAAGTATTTGTAGCATCCAAGGTACCAACGCCTTTCTGATAACCAAATTGACTCAGATTGATAATTTTATTAATACCTAAATGTAACATCAGTCTAGTTTTAATAATTTTTCAAAGAGTTTTGACAAGTTGGGTAACAAAGATATGGGATGGTAATTTTTTGGATCGGTCTTAGTGCCCTTTTTATGTATAGGAATCACTTTGGCCAATTTTAGCTGGTCAGGAAAGATTGTCTCTGCGGGGCATTTATTGAAGAAATTAGAAAGAGCGGAAGCTTATATTTCTATATTCTCCTTTATAATTCATATTGGTACGTCGTCGAATCCACAAGAGTGTTTATTAGCCATTTTACTAACCAACTTTGTAATTTCGTTTGGTGTTTGCTTTGAAAGTTATATCGCTTTCAACTCTGTTTGTTGTATCCATCAGAAAATAAACTGCTCTATTTTTATCTGATCAGGTTTGCAGGGATAACATGGCCGGAGATCGCACAAGACAGAGAGGTATGGAAGGAGAAAGGGGAGGCCTTTGCCCAGCAGTGGGACACCATGAAGGCAAGCAAAAAAAAAAAAATATCTTTATTAGCTGTTGATGATTTGAACACAAAACTGTCAATAAATATATTTACTATTCCTGAGGATCAGTAATTACTAGTTTTATTAAGTTTTTCCGTTTCTTTTTTTCTTCTTTTTAGTATGTTCATTTACTATTTTCCATGTTTCTTTCGCTATATTTTTTGCACCATTTAAATAACGAAATATAGCTTGCTTTTTGGCTTCCTTATTAACCTTTCTATGAATTCGAACGTAGTTGATTTTATAATTTGTGATGCTGGCATTATTAAATATTGCAGAGCATGGGACTCTTTTCATTTGACTAGATACATTAATACCTTTTGTAATCCACTTTATTGTATTGTAATTTTTTGACTTTATTCTAATCGATTTTTTGGGATCTTGAAATATTTTGTTGAAATATCTTTGTAACTGATTCCCTCCTTCCCTTCTACACTACTAAGCCGCACCACTGGTAGTGTCGTGGGTAATATTTTTTCCCTTCTGCACTACTGGTCCAGTGGTACCGTAGGTATTTGTAAAATACATATATATGCGTTCCCTTCCACACTACTGAGCTTCACCACTGGTAGTGTCGTGGGTATTTTTTTTTCCTTTCTGCACTACTGGTCCAGTGGTATCGTAGGTATTTGTAAAATACATATATATGCGTTCCCTATTACACTACCTAATTTGTTTTCGCAACCAGATACAGGTAAGTAAAAAACACAATTCCTATTTACGAGTATATCGGTTTATTTAAAACCAATCCGACCTCAAAATTAAAAATATACACTGTTAAATTTTGATCGTTATAATCCCGCGAAGGATCGATCCGGTCCATGAAACACTATCGATTTGTGAAGATAAAATTAAAAAATTAAAAACTTTTTTTTTTCTCGCATAAGTGAAAAAACGATGCGAACCGTAAGTAGGCAGCATTCGGTACTAATAGTCTGGTAAATGAGTGCTCAAAAGGGGTATGTGGTTGGAAAAGTTGAAAGCAGAAAATCTGACTTATGAACTTTGTTCGGACTAGTTAGAAGATAAACATATTAAAAGTCCTGACCTCTCCGAAGCGAGCCCGAGGGATGGGGGGGCAAAGAAGATCACGTTTTTTGGTTTTTTGCTTATATCCTGAAAAAGATGCGTCGTAAAAAAATTTGTTGTACTACATAATAAAACCTCATAAAATTCTCTACAACTTTGTTTGTCACACTTTTTATCTATCTCAAAAAAAAAATAAAAAAAAACGAAAAAAAAAAAATATAGCAAAGTTGTAGAGAATTTTATCAGATTTCATTGTGTAGTACAACAAGTATTCGTGCGACACACCGTTTTCGAGATGCAAACCAAAAACAACGAACGGGACAGAGAATTGGACAAATTTTTAAAAATTGTTCGTTTTTCGGAGCTCATACCAATTCAACGATAAGAGATAGATAAAAAATTTGAAAAGCAACGTTGAAGAGAATTTTATGATGTTTTATTATGTGGTACAACAAAATTTAATACGATGCATCGTTTTGGATATATAAGCAAAAAACCAAAAAACAGGACCTTCTTTGCCCCCCCCCATCCCCCGGGCTCACCTCGGAGGGGTCAGGAGTTTTAATATGTTTATCTTCTAACTAGTCCAAACAAAGTTCATAAGTCAGATTTTCTGCTTTCAACTTTTCCAACCACAATCATTCATTGCCCAGGCAGACAACACAACAACAACAACAACAACTACAACAACAACAACAACAACTACAACAACAACGACAACTATTATGCGTAAGCGCAGTCAACGTGGACTCACAAAAATTAGCCAATCCTAGACCAAGCCCCGCCCCCAAACCCCATTTGATTGGCAATGTAAAAGCCGCGCGCCCTGCGCACCCTGCGCGCTAAGGGCATCACAGGACTACGTCATGTAAACAATTCAGTATCTCTAAGGCGTCATCGGTGTGTTGTTGTTACGATAATCCTTGTCGCGCGGAAGTAATGGCGTCTCGTAATTACGTGTACTCCAACTTGGAGTTCGTTGCCATGGTGCAATTTTACGCAATCGGGGGTTTTGATGCGCAAGCGGCTCGTCGTCTCTACAACGAACCAAACCACTTGCAATCTTTGCGACTGCGTGGTATACCTAACCCGCAAATTGCGTCTGGTCAAAGAATTGTGGCGGCTACGCAGCGTTTGTTAGATCATGGACAATTCCGTACGCTCAGGGCCGCGGTCGCCAACCAGTCTACACACCTGAATTATACGAAGAAATCCTAGAGTACTTTGAACGAGATCCCAGGCGTAGTACAAAATATGGCTGTAATTAGCTTTAACGTAAGTCAATACTACGTTTGGAAGCACTTAAATACAGAAGGACTATCCGTATCACTTTAGAAAAGTACACGCCCTCCACGAAAACGACGGAGAGAGCTAGAGTCGCATTTTACCAGTGGATATTAAACAATCCCAAAGTTAATATTCTGTGGACGGATGAATCGACTTATACGCGTGTAGGACTATTTAATCAACGAAATGAACATTTTTGACACACGTGATTAGTGAGTGTAGACATCAAGTGTTCGAACAATTATTACGTATCGCGAAGTGTCCCTTAGTATTAAATAAATCAATGGTGATTTAGGTATGTAACAGAACTTATTTTAAATCATTATAAATAATTTTGATTCCACATTTTTAAATTCGCCATAACGGCACGATTACGATTATGAAGGTCTTAAGCCCGTAAAAGTATGAAGGAAAATTTGGAATCGTTTAATTTGTTAACGCGAACATCAGCTGAACGAGTCAATAACCTAACTTGTAGGTAGGTACGCAGTACGACGACGCGACGCACTTGTAGGTAACTAGCTCGTGGCGCAACTACCGGATTCATTCATTTTGCGAGTATTACGTTATCACTTAATTTTTTTTTTTTAAGGGATACAGTGCTGTGCACGCTTTTGATGAATAGTATTTTGTAAGTTAAACCACCGGTCCAAGGGATTAAAACGATCAAAGTTTAACCGTGTATATATTACAAGTATTTTGGATCTATGCTAGATAAACGTATAGGAATTGTAATAATCTTAGTTTTTATTCTAGGCAACCTACCCACTTATGAAAAAGAAATTTGAACTTATGAAAACCAATCCGGAAACCATGCATGTGGTGACCCGTAAGACTAGTGTTCAGGATATGAAGCTAAAATTGAAAATGGCCCTCCAAGAACTTAAGAACTCAAAACTCCAATGCCAACAACTGTTACAGATAAATTAATAATGTTTATAGACATAATCCAGGTGCAAATATTGTAGACACACACATTGTTTCTTTAATTTTATAATAAAATTAGTTTTAAGTACAATATTTAGCATCATTTAGAATTCAGTCATTCATTCTTTTAAAATACAATGACAATAATTATTTCCATTTAGAATTTAATTAAATTTTAGATATATTTCAGTATCTACACAATTTAGCATTAAACTTACTTTATTGAATTGTACTTAATTTTAAAATACGGTTCGTAACTTTGATCTTACGTTTTGTGATCGATAAGTTTCGATATACCAGTTTTCATTACCCTTATTTGTACCTTCTTTAAGTGTTTCATGATGTTCGTCATGTGTCGGTAGTCTTGACCAGTTTCGTCATACCTTATGGTTAAGTACACTGTGGTGTGGATTAAATTACGGAGATATATTATTATCATTCACCATGTTCTCTACCTACATGTATTTTTTTCTCCAATCCCAATTCTCGATGTGTAACTTTTCTGCTATCTTCGTTTAATAGATCCGTCTAACTTTTGAATGGTTGTATCAACTTCGAGATCTATTTATGGTTATTTATCGCCACTTCACCTCTGAACGGTCTTCCATAAAACAGCTCTGATGATGTTTTTTTTTGTGTAGTTGAGTTGTACTTAATATACATCTGTATAACTTTAACAAATCACCCTTTTAGGCTGACTTTCGCACTGATTAATTTTCAATTGTTTAAGGATATCCCTGTTGTATCTCCCCATCTTAGCTCTTTGGTGAGTAAGTACTCTTTGTCTAGTAGAGGACCTTGTTTATTCCTTTTTCGATACAGAATATCTCGAATTCTTGAGACTACAAATTGTCTGTCAAAATCAGATTGCATACTTGCAGGATTTCGGTTTAAGTAAAGGTTGCTCAATACCTTTACCGTGTCCTGTATTTGTAGAGAGAATGAATAATTACAATCTCTTTGTATCGATTGTAAGAGTAATAGTCGATAATAACGAAAAGTAAATCTCCACTTGGCAGTGGATTCAAAAATCTAAACGTCTTTGCCTTTATCGGCACCAGGCCTTTGCTTTTAGTCTAGCCTTCAATGTCCAGTCGACAATGCTTCCCCTAGGTATTATTTTGTTTTCAAATTAGTGAGATTAAGAGTTTAGTTGCTCTTTAAAACGGTCTCATGAATCAGAATCAGAACTTTATTTGCTTTGAGTGTAGGTATAGGTATAAGACGTTGTAGATTAATTAATGATATTGGCTACAGTCTACCTTACAGCGTGCAAATTATTACATAAATCTATACATATAAAATTCAAAGTCCTGACTGACTGACTGAGATATCAACGCACAGCCCAAACCGCTGGTCCTTGAGACATGGAAATTGGAGGGTGTATTCTTTGTAAAGATTAGGTATCCACTAAGAAAGGGTTTTTCGAAATTCCACCCCTAAGAGGGTGAAATGGGGTGTTGAATTTTCTATGAAACTTTTTATTCTCGCAGTCGATTGACTTGACAATTACTGTACATACTCTCTAGATAAAATTATGAGATACGTGTATCACAGTTTTTCCAAAATCATCCCCCAATTTAAAATTCAATGTCCTGTCTGGCTGACTGATATATCAACGCACAGCCCAATCGTCTGGTTCTAAAGACATGAAATTCGGAGGGTGCATTCTTTGTGAAGAGTAAGTATCCACTAAGAAACAGTTTTTTTTAATTCCACCCTTAAGAGGGTGAAATGGAACTTTTTATTCTCTGAGTCGATTGACTTGAAAATTTGTATACATACTTTAAAATTAAAATTTTTCAAATTAAAATTATGAGATACGTGTATCACAGTTTTTTCCAAAATCAAAATCATCCCTCAACAGAGTCAAATAGGGCTTCGAAGCTCACGAAGACGCGCGCATGGCGCGCAGTGTCGCGCGAGGGGTACGGGGCGCGGGAGTATTTCCCTAATAGTAAGTAGGTAGGATTTTTCTGAGGTAGACGTGTCTGTAAATATGGTTTATGCCACCGATTTTCGCGTTGGCTTGATACGCGACATTGATATTAAATATAATGTAAAAGTATTATGCCTATAAATAGATCCCTAATTAATAATTTGATTGCCACCGGTGTCCAATCTCAAACCAAGGTATAAATATTTGGAGGCGATAGTCCTCGCGCGCCTGCATGAATGGCGCGCGGAGGCACTACGTCGGGGGGAAACTCCGCTGCCGCGGCAAATCACCGCTCAGCGGACAGACCTCCGACGCGATCTCATGGCGACATGGAGACAGCGACTGTCGCAACCCAGTGCAGGGCACGCCACAATAGTGGCGATAAGTCCCCTCTTTGAGGAGTGGCTAGAGAGGCGCCACGGCGCCCTCACCTTCCGCCTGACGCAGGTCCTCACCGGACACGGTTGTTTCGGGAGGTTCCTGCACCGAATCGGGCGGGAGCAAACGCCCGGGTGTTATCATTGTGAGGATCGTCCGGAGGACACGGTGGCGCACACCGTGGAGGTCTGCCCCGCTTGGGCGGAGCTCCGCCGTGTCCTCGTAGCGGCGATCGGCGGCGGCGACCTCTCGCTCCCGGCCCTGGTTCAGGTCATGGTCCGGAGCGAGAGGGAATGGGAAGCCGTCACCTCCTTCTGCGAAGCAGTCATGCTAGCGAAGGAGGTGGCGGGACGTGATAGGGAGAGAACCTCACGTCCCAGCCGCCGCGGGCGACGCACCGGGCGTCGGGTGCCACGTGGTGGCTCCCGGCCACCGTAGGCGCGGGCCTGTGGACGGTGAGTAATGGGTTAGCTCACCGTCCGTCCGTCTTATGACGACAGGCCGTGTCGACGGTGCGTTCCTGTTCCACGCGCGCCTCAAAGAGATGTCAGCAACCAGGAAGGAGCCCGCAAGGGCCGATGCCTGCCGGGGCTGCGGGACTGTTCGAAAGAGATACCGTGGCCCTGGAACACAAAGGGCAATGAAGGAACATGGATGGGTTTTAGTCAGTAAGAGTCTGACACTCCCTCCCACTCCACCCAGAGCGGGAGAAGTCATTTGATGATTTCCCATCCGTAAAAAAAAAAAAAAAAAAAAGGTATCTATATTTCACATGTAATTTAATTGATATTACTATGAACTAATATTTGCAAGTTATAAGCAAGAACATGTAAATCTATGTATGTACTAAACATACATAGATTACTTATTATCCCAGAAGTACGATCCCGTGGGCAATTCAAGAACTCCACGCGGGCGAAGCCGCGGGCATAAGCTAGTTAAAATATATTATGTAACAGAAGGTATGTGAAATTTTTCAAAAAACTTGTAACATAAGGAAAAGTATATGGTAAGGTACTATAAAACAAGGCATTTTAGATGGGTAACTTAAATTATTCCATATAATTTGTCTAAATTCGATAATAATTAGGTTTTTGTCATTAGCATTACCTCCTTTTTATAGCATTACTTTCCTGACGAGTTTGAGGAAATTTAATCCATTTACTTTGTACTATTGGATGGTTAAGTGCTGCCGTTACATCTCTAATAGTACGAGAAACTGATTGCTGCGACATTAGGGTCCCATTATTTGCCTCCAACTAGTTTTTGGTAACTGCCCGTCGCATAAAAGCATATGCGACTAAAACCTGCAAGAATTTAATACAAATATTAAGTTATTGATCTTCCAAACAAGTCATATCATTGATGAAAGTAATGTATCAAAGTCATCATAGATACCTTATATTTTGGTGATATATCACTTCTTCTCTTAGGAGTTGGCATAAAGGGCTTAATGTTTTCATTTTCCTCAAACAAATCCTTGCTCACTCTATAATTCGCTTTAAATTCCTCTTCATGCATTGAAAACGCTTTGTCCGTATAACGCATCATCCGACGCTCATCTCGTCTTTGTTTCAATTGTTTTTTATGGTTACTACTTAAAAACTGTACATTATTGCTAAACGTGCCATATTATACACTTATTATTTACTGAAAATTTGAAATGTGACCGTCGCCGTCGTGCATATCGGGCCCCTCTCTACAGACAAGTGATCGACGAGGCGGGCAGCAATTATCCGCTCGAACAACTTACCGGTATGAAATTGTGTTTAAAGACGGGGAGAACCAATCATAACATCATAATTATAACAAAACATATTATCATCATAATAATCCAAATTGTGTTTTTATCAGACTCAGAATGTATATCAATACACTTGATATAAATATGAGAGTACTGAAAATGTACGGCTTAATGTACATAATTACATGTAGGTATAATGTACTTATTACTTTAATTATATGAATTTGATTTGTCTCTCGATTAAAACGGTTTCGAGATTAGATACTCTTAACAGTCATAAAAGGCAGTTTAGCCAGCGTCATTGTACAGTAGAACGCATAGCGATGAGGTCGCTACTCCCGCTGCTCGTGATCGCCTGCGCGGGCGCGGCACGCGCCGACCGCTATCACCCAGCGGACCCCGGCAGCCGCGCGGCCTTCGCCGCCAACCAAGCCGAGACTGACTCCGCCTTCTGGACGGGCGAGGCGCAGGTTGCCTTAGATGCGCGCCTGGCGCAAAAGGAGAGCGTGAAGAAGGCGCGCAACGTGGTAATGTTCCTGGGGGACGGCATGTCCGTGCCCACGCTGACTGCCGCGCGCACGCTGCTCGGCCAGCGACGCGGCTCCACCGGCGAGGAGGCCAAGATGCATTTTGAAACTTTTCCTACGGTTGGGATGGTTAAGGTAAATTAAAATTATTCGCATGTGGGTTGCTCTCTCATTCTATGAAATAACCCATGACTGCTTGGATGCCTAATGCTATACATTTTGATAATTACACAGTCGATTACATTTTTTACACTGTTGAGCAGACGAGTTTTAGAAACCTATATACAACGTGTAACAGAAAGGGTATAGTCATATGAAAGGATATGCTGCAGAGCATCAAACTGAACAACTTCCTCCTTGGGTCCAATATCGTAAATGCGAAAAAAATAGCAGCTGCCGCATACAAAATTTCAATACCTACTCGACCCAAATGTATGGGACAGCTGATAATATTTTCGCATTTACGATATTGGACCCAAGGAGAAAGTTGTTCAGTTTGATGGTCTGCAGCATATCCTTTCATTTAACTATACCCCTTCTGTTACACGTTGTATACAAATAAATAAAATTGATGTGCCTGTTTGTAATATCAAAATGAAGTTTTTTACTGAATGCATATGAAAATATATACGGCACTTATAACAAAAACACATTTTTTTCAATTGTTGTCTGTCTCTTTGTTCCGGCTAATCTCCGCAACGACTGAACCGATTTTGAAAGGACTTTTACTGAGACAGCTAATTTTATAAGATCGATATACATCTATTTATATAAAATTCAAAGTCCTGACTGACTGACTGATATATCAACGCACAGCCCAAACCGCTGGTCCTAGAGACATGAAATTTGGAGGGTGTATTCTTTGTGAAGGGTAGGTATCCACTAAGAAAGGGTTTTTCGAAATTCTACCCCTAAGAGGGTGAAATGGGGTGTTGAATTTTCTATGAAACTTTTTATTCTCGCAGTTGATTGACTTGAAAATTAGTGTACATACTTTTCAGATAAAATTATGAGATACGTGTATCACAGTTTTTCCAAAATCATCCCCCAATTTAAAAATGTAATGTCTTGATTGGCTGACTGATATATCAATGCACAGCCCAAATCGCTGGTCCTAGAGACATGAAATTTGGTGGGTGTTTTCTTTGTGAAGGGTAGGTATCCACTAAGAAAGGATTTTTCGAAATTCCGCCCCTAAGAGGGTGAAATTGGGTGTTGAATTTTCTATGAAACTTTTTATTCTCGCAGTCGATTGACTTGACAATTTGTGTACATACTTTTCAGATAAAATTATGAGATACGTGTATCACAGTTTTTCCAAAATCATCCCCCAATTAAAAAATTCAATGTCGTGATTGGCTGACTGATATATCAACGCAAAGCCCAATCCGCTGGTTTTAGAGACATGAAATTTGGAGCGTGTATTCTTTGTAAAGAGGAGGTATTCATTAAGAAAGGGTTTTTGGAAATTCCACCTCTAAGAGGGTGAAATGGGGTGTTGAATTTTCTATGAAACTTTTTATTCTCGCAGTCGATTGACTTGAAAATTAGTGTACATACTTTTCAGATAAAATTATGAGATACGGGTATCACAGTTTTTCCAAAAACATACCCCAATTTAAAAATTTAATGTCTTGATTGGCTGACTGATATATCAACGCACAGCCCAATCCGCTGGTTCTAGAGTCATGAAATTTGGAGCGTGTAGTCTTTGTAAAGAGTAGATATTCATTAAGAAGGGGTTTTTCGAAATTCCACCCCTAAAAGGGTGAAATGGGGTGTTGAATTTTCTATGAAATTTTTTATTCTCGCAGTCGATTGACTTGACAATTTGTGTACATACTTTACAATTAAAATTATGAGATACGTGTATCACAGTTTTTTCAAAAATCAAAATCATCCCCCAACAGAGTCAAATAGGGCTTCGAAGCTCACGTAGGCATGGCGCGCAGTATTGCGCGGGGCGTGCGGGGCGCGGGAGTATTTACCTATTAAGTAAGTAGCCTAAGTAGGTAGGATTTTTCTGAGGTAGACGTCTGTAAATATGGTTTATTCCACCGATTTTCGCGTTGGCTCGTAATACGCGACATTGATATTAAATATTATGTAAAAGTTTTATATCTATAAATAGATTCCTTATTAATCATTTGATTTTCGTCACCGGTGTCCAATCTCAAACCAAGGTATCAATATTTCACATAACAATATGTAAAGTACCTAATTGATATTACTATGAACTAATATTTGCAAGTTATAAGCAACTATATTAAAACCATGTATCTACTATACATACATAGATTACTTATTATCCCAGAAGTAAGATCCCGTGGGCAATTCCCGAACTCCACGCGGGCGAAGCCGCGGGCATAAGCTAGTCTAATATATTATAAACCTTGAAATTGGTAACAAAATTCGATTAGGAAAGGGAAGTAATATTTTTAGGGTTCCGTTGCCGAATGACAAAAAATGGAACCCTTATAGATTCGTCATGTCTGTCTGTCTGTCCGTCCGTATGTCACAGCCACTTTATTCCGAAAATATTAGGATTACACAGTTAAAACTTGGTAGGTATATGTATTCTGTGAACCGCTTTACGATTTCATACAAAAATTAAAAGATTAAGGAAGGCTCCTCTTACATGGAATTTAAACCAAAAAAAACTCATAAAACCTATACGTACGGGGTGTCTATAGATAAAATAAATAAATAAAAATACAATAAAATCTATCTATACAATAAATAAGGAGCGAAATGGGTCAGTAATTCTTTAATAGGGCCTTGTGGGGAACAAGGCCCTATTCTATTTTTTCTTTTTAAAGAAAAGATCGACGACGCTCCTTCTCCACGCTTCTGGAGCTCTCCCAGAGAACAGGATCGAGTTGAAAAGCTCCCGTAGCTCTCTTAATACAGGACTTCCTCACGCTTTCAGGAGCTCAGTCGTTATCTCAGCTTCACCAGGGGCTTTTCCATTTTTAAGCTGTTTAAAAGCCGCCTCGATTTTGTTTTGGCTGAATTCTGGCAGGTCTTCTGTGAAATGGCGGGTTAAGGTGGCTCTGGAATCCACATTTTCGGTATCAGATCGAGATGCATGCAATGCGTACAACTGGTCGTAGAAATATTCGACTTCCGACAGAATCTCCGGCTTTGAAACGACGTTAACTCCACTAGATTTGGTCTTTATTACCAATTGGTCTTTATTATTATTTTTGTTTACAATAAAAATATTAATGTTTTTTTGTTTTCGTTTTTTTGTGTCATAAACTCATAATGATAGATCACATAAATAATAATCAATATTTTTTAACAACTGAGAGTTTTATTAACCGATGAAGTTATTGATACTTCCCGAAAATTTGTGAGATTAGTTACATTGAGCTTTATTAGTGAGATTGAGATTTGTGACGGAGAAATTCAATTTTGGTGCCACTGATTTCCAATTTTGGTGGGCACTTTCGATTTTCGTGGCCGATTTTCAATTTTGTTGGCCACACTAGACTTTGAACTAAAATATCTCAAAAAGTTATCGAGATATTCTCAGACCTCTTGAAGATCCTTCTAGCTTGAACTTTCTATTCTTATACTAGGTCCTTATTTTTCATAAAAACTGAAGAAAAAATTTCGCCACCAAAATTGAACAAAAATGCACTTTGTTGATAACGACCCATATGGGACTTTTTCATCAAACTGCAGCAGTATTTTTGATTAACATATCATGAAAAACAAATTTAGTTTTGCTGTTGAATGTAATACAATACAACTTATGAATAAGCCTTCAAAATATTTTATTATATTGTTTGGTGATAAGGAACCCTGTGTGCGTGTGAGTGCGACTCGCACTTGGCCGGTTTTTTTTTTAATAATTTCACGCCAACGAAGGTCGCGGGCAGCAGCTAGTTACGCAACAAGGCTCAAGAAAATAGGTGGATCATTTAGATGCCATTATATACGCTTTTATAATAAACTACCAAGCCACATTCAGAAACTAAGCCTTAATAAATTCAAATCTTTTATAAATTATAAACTTTGCCAGAAAGCCTTCTATACTATTAAAGATTATATCAAGGACAAAAAAGCTTGGGATTGAACTGCTCCAATTTGAATTGAATTTGAATTGAATTATACATATTTTATTTTTTAGTTTGACATTTTTTTTTAATATTATTATTTCCTTTATTCATTTCTACACATATTAAGTACATTTTTAAATATTCTAATATGAAACAATATAAAAAAACATTTAAAAATATAAAAAATAGTAGCTCACCAGCATCGGGAACAGGGTCCGAGCTACCGGTGGTCAGGGCTCTTGAGAGAGAAACCTCCTAACGATACGCGCCGTGTCCAGAAGTACTGCTTTCTGAATCAAGCGCTTGATCCAGTTGCCAAGCCAGAGCCTCCTCAGATGTTGGTCGAGGCTATTGGCTATTAAGCCATTGGGCGACACGACTATCGGCACAATGACTGCTGTACTCACGTCCCACATGTAGACAACCTCGCGAGCCAGATCTAGATATTTGAAGTGTTTATCTTTCTTTGCTTTCACGAGGTTCTCGTCATGTGGAACCGTTATATCAACAATCATTGCGCGACGCTCCAATCGATCTATCACCACAATATTAGGGTTATTGGCAACAATAGTCCTGTCAGTGATGATAGGTCGATCCCAATACAACGTGATATTACCATCATCGAGATCTGGGTCGGGCGCATACTTATAGTATGACAGTTCTGATTTCACAAGGTTGCACTTGTGCTTCAAAGCAAGTTGCTGGTGGATAATCCTGGTAACGAGGTTGTGTCTATGCAAGTATTCTCCGTTAGCCAGACAAGAACACCCAGAACTAATGTGTCGGATCGATTCTCCCGGACGGTGGCATGCCCGACATATGTCAACCGTGCCATACTTCACAATGTATTTCCGGTAGTTATTCGTCATTATAACTTCATCCATTATTGCACAGACAAAACCTTCCGTTTCCCCAAATAGGTCACCGAAGCGCAGCCAAGATACGAACGCTAAGAAGACTACATCGGGTCCATGTAGGGCCCGGTAAAAGCTTCCGTGAAGCTCCTTGCCCTGCCATATCTCCTTGCGATCAATAGTGTCTAATACTCTAGGTTTGCGCCAGTTCTCGTCAGCCAGGGAGAGCGGGGTGAGGCCCTTGTCCACTGAGACCACATCTCGGTTCATCCCCACGTCGGCTTCTAGGAAGTATTCCCTGAAACTGCATACCTCACGGCTGTGCAGGATCTTAGCATTTAAGAAGCCACGACCCCCGCCCTTTCGCGGGATATACAGTCTCATCGCCGACGACCGTGAGTGATGAATTCGATTTGCGGTCAGCAGTGCATGGCCCCTCCTATCCAGGGTATCAAGTTCCGGCTGAGTCCATTTGAGTATGCCGAAAGAATACATCAGAACCGGCATGACCCAACCGTTGAAAAGACTACCTATTACCTTATTCAGGCGAGAATAATAATATGAGGACTACGTGGGTCATAATATTATTTTATTATTTTTTTCCTTTAGTTTAGTTAGTTTCACGATTGTCTGGCAGTTTGAGTACTTTATGCGGCTTACCCAAATGTCCTTTCTTTGGTATTGCTCGTCGTGTCGTTGAGCTCCTTGGATTATGAGTCGAGCTACACGATCACTGACAAATGCTTGCACTGACTGGACAGGTCCACTCAAATCTGGGTGGTTATTTCTTTAAAAGACCAGCTCAGACCTTAATCTGCATATCACTTGATCAATGTCTTGACTTTAAAAGAGACAGTGACCTCTGAGTTTGTTTCGGATTTGTTTCTAAGAGTAGACAGGTACGAAACACCGGCCCCATCTACTTTTAGAACAATATGATGACATGTTAAAGTGTTTTGTAAAACCAATTTAGAAAGAAATAAATAATTATGATTTACGAAATAAATGTTTTTTGGTGTTTCTTCAAAATCCTTCGGATTGTGATCAAAAAGTTTGTCTGGCAATTAGCGTGCTTAGATACATTTTGATCATGTTTCAGACGTACTGTGCAAACGCCCAGATCGCAGATTCTGCGTGCACCGCCACCGCGTATTTGTGCGGAGTTAAAACTACGTACGGCGCTATAGGAGTGAACGCGGCCGTGCAGCGCAGCGACTGCGAGGCTTCCACGAACAGGAACACGCACGTGCAGTCCATCGCCGAGTGGGCGCTGGCAGACGGGCGCGACGCAGGTGAGCTCTCGCTCTATTAGTTTATGTAGGTGTACCTACATCACTGTTTAACGTTATAAGTTATTATTGTTAATATCCTGTAAAAGGACCGAAATCGCTCGTTGAGCGAAACAGCACGCCTCAATGCACAGTGGAGGTTTAAAAACAGACACGATCGAAATGAGTGATTTAACTTTTTGACGCTCATTGAAGTCTCGTCAAGGGCGTTGATGTCCGGGGCTGCGGGACTGTTTGAAAGAGATACCGTGGCCCTGGAACATAAAGGGCAATGGATGGGTTTTAGTCCGTAAGAGTCTGACACTCCCTCCCACTCCAACCAGAGCGGGAGAAGTCATTTGATGATAATCCGTAAAAAAAAGGGCGTTGATGTTGAAATGAAAATCCAAGATGGTGGCTAAGAAATTTCGTTTTTATGTTTCTCGTAGGCACTGATGCTGATAGTGAGAACAAAATGAAAATATTAGATGGCGGCTATAAAATTTTTGATTGAAATCCTAGCGATTTTTGGAGGCACTGATGCTTGCTCTTAAAAATTACTTGACAGTGTACGTCTAATAGTGTTGTTCCATCTTGGAATTGTTTGTGTAGGTATAGTGACGACAACGCGCATCACGCACGCGTCGCCGGCCGGCGTGTACGCTAAGGTGGCGGACCGCGACTGGGAGTACAACCAGCAAGTGCAGAACGACGGCTTCGACACCGAGCGCTGCCCCGACATCGCGCTGCAGCTCATACACAGCCATCCCGGCAACAAACTCAAGGTATATATACAAGACGTATTGGTACGTCAACTTGCAATAGCTATAGTGCGTGTAACTACTACGATTTAATAAAAAAAATGCACCCTCAATGTGGCTTTGTTCCTTAAACAACACTTCGGAGTTAGAACGGAAGGGGTATCAACTCTCGAAAATTTACCTTAAAGGTGATTGAGTGCACTCTTTATGTTTTCACTTGAATGAGGTCTGAAGTGAACTTCAACACAGCGGGCGTCAGACACAGTTCTCAACATTACAATGTTTGTTTAAAACTTTACAGGCAGAGTGACAAAAGAATGATGTGTTCTATTCTGACTCTTGTTCTGACTCTGCATTCATGGTGTACCGTAAAATATCACATTGCACACCGAAATTGAGAAACTTCTCTAAAGAGTTTGTACGAGAATCGTTCAGCTCTTCCGTCTTCTAATTAAGAGCCACATTATATTTTAATGTAATTATTTGTATTATGGACACAAATACACACATATGCATGGATATTAAACTTTGCCGGTAAAATGTGAGTGTTCTGAAAGTACAATTATATACCTCTGCTTAATTCTAAAATTTCAATCTAGGTGAAAATAAAGTTCTGCTAAAATTTCCTTTTTTTGTTCAGGTTATTTTAGGTGGTGGTAGACGAAGCCTTTTGCCAACTGACTTCCTCGACGAAGAAGGATTATATGGTAGACGTACAGACAACCGTAACTTAATAGAAGAGTGGAAGAAAGATAAAGTAGACCGTGAAGTATCCCATGAATATGTTTGGAATCGTGACCAGCTAATGCAAGCCAATAATAGCCTGCCTGAGTACCTTTTGGGATTGTTCGAGAATAATCATTGTCAATATAATATGCAAGCGAATTTGGAAACAGAACCCACACTAGAAGAGATGACAGAGGTGGCGATTCGTTCTTTGAGTCGTAACGAGAAGGGTTTCTTCTTATTCGTAGAAGGAGGCCGTATCGACCACGCACATCACGACAACCTCGTGGAGCTAGCACTCGATGAGACACTAGAGATGGACAAGGCTGTGGCGCGCGCGGCGGAGATGCTGTCAGAGGACGACTCGCTCATTGTGGTGACGGCAGACCACTCGCACGTCATGGCTTTCAACGGGTATTCTGGACGTGGCCATGACATTCTTGGTACCTCTAGAGACAAAGGAAATGACACGATGCCTTACATGACGCTATCATACACCAACGGGCCTGGCTTCCGTGCGCATGTGGATGGTGTTCGACCCAACGTAACTGCTGAGGAAAATTTCCGTAAGAATTTATAAATGGCCATTTAAAGAAAATTTTTGAAAATGTGATATGTATGTGGAGTAAGGTGCTCACGCAATTGTTTCGCAGGTGAACTAGATTGGGAGTCTCATGTCGACGTACACCTTGAGTGGGAGACGCACGGCGGTGACGACGTGGCGGTATTCGCGCGCGGGCCGCACCACTCCATGTTCACGGGGCTGTACGAGCAGAGCCAGCTGCCGCACCTCATGGCGTACGCTGCCTGCATCGGGCCCGGCCGACACGCTTGTAGCGGCGCTACACTAGCTGCGGCCGCACCTGCAGCTTTTGTCACCATTTTTGTACTACTAGCTTGTCATTTTATTCAATGATCTTTCATTTAATTTACGCTATGAAATGTTTTACTAATTATTTATTCGTAATAAAACATAACGGGTGTGAAAAAATACATCACCATGCCAAGTGTCACATAATTTTCCCAGGTTACGTGCTGAAAGTAATAATAAAGACTGATTAATGTATGATATTGTTTAACATATTTTGATGTTCCTTCTTCATACTTAACTAGTGAACGACTTTATTTAAAAAAAAAACCGGCAAAGTTCAAGTCGGACAGTCGACAACCAGTGGTGCATCTGTCATACAAGCCCAGAAGCCCGGCTTGCCTTACAATCAGCTTATCATTAAATAAGAAAAAAAAACGTTCCATAAGCAATAATTTATAAATATGAAAATAATAATAACATTAAATTGCGCGCGCCGAGCGCCGAACGCAACGTCTACCGTCGCACGATTTTACAAGTTGCCGGGTTTCGTACAATAACTGTTTCATTCATAATTATCAGAATATTATTTTCGCGTGCATTCATCATGCAACGACGATGCCAAACCAACACTAGCCGTAAGTGCCACCCACGGTTGCGATCTCGCTCGAACGCAATACACTAAGCGTTAAAGTGCGCCCTCTCTCTCGCACTCGTTGGCTTCACCATTTGGCTTCAAATTTGTATAGAAATGTTAACATTTCATTGACAAATTGGGAGGTACTTATACGACGATTTCTATGGGAGCCAGAAGCCCGGCTTTTTTATGGTATTAAGATCACGCAAATCAGCGTCCGTGTTGACCGGCCTGAAGTGAGGTGATAATGCCAGTGGCACGCGATAATGATTACGAATTAATGTTATTGTTTTTAAAATTTTGAGAAAAGAATTCTAAAGTTACGGTTTAGTTTTGTTATTTAAAATTTTGTGAAAGTTATTGGCACGATATGATTTATACATATAGTATATACCTGATTTTGTAAGTGATTAATAATAATGATTGTTACAAGGTGCAGTTTTGCGTCCTGGTAAAATTCAAGGAGGTATCTACAACGTGGCGCTACAATGGTGACATTAATTTAACACACGGATAGGGTTAGTGGCCATAAATCATATTCAATACGACAGGTAAAAAAAAATCGTAAATTGAAAAAAAAATATTTCGAACAAACTAAATAATAAAAAAGTAACCAAAATTGGCATCACTCTGTGCAAAAATTCATTCATGAACTTACTTACCTAGTTAGATTACGTTTACTCGAAGCGGCAACGTCTCGCTTTGCGCGCTGGCAACCGCGCAGACGCGCCTGGTACTTGAGATCGGTCCGATTATTTGACGACATAATAATAACAAAGAAACCGAGCTTAGTTAATCACTTATCATCTTCTCTTATTACTGTTAGTTATTATCACCATCATCACTTATACTTTTATTTCAGTCTTTAAGTGATTTTTTTTTTTTTTTTTTCTGGACGGTTCTGTGATGGACTTGAAAATGCGTAGCGCACTGGTGAAAGCTAGTTTTGGGCTGATTTCGAAAATAATGTAGCACATTTTCAGTTAATTGGATTGGGTTTTGACGTGTAGGCGGTCGATCTGGGCGTTGAGACCTAGGATCCACTGGCTGGTTTTCGCGGATGCGCTGAAGAGCTCTTACAATAGTGCGAGGATTAGTAGGGCATTGTCTTGAATTGCCATATCTCTCGCGATATGTCCTTATCGCAAGGGCGGCATTTTGATGACATTCTCCGTAAGTAGGATCATATCCGCATATTCAGCTGCCATGTAGTTCGGATGAGTATTTGCCATCACGATCACAGGTTTACACAAGCACTAATAACACAAATAAAGCGTCTTTATCGCAAAAGATGTAAGTACCTATCGTAATAAGAAACAAAACTAACAAAAACAAAGCAAAGCGTCTTTATCGCAGTACCATAATCTAACAAACATCCTAATTACACAAAAACAAATAAATAAAACAACAGGTAAGCGTCTTTTTCGCGGAAACATTCACAAAAATACGACGTTATTATGCGCACGAGTATTCACATGAATAAGTGTGTCAAGGACACGGGCCCGGCGAGCACTAGAAAATAAAAAGGATCCGGGGTGGCGGGGGAAGGGACGACGACACCGGAGTTCACCCGACGCTTGCGTCGCCTACGCTGCTCGCCGACAAAGGGATCTCTCTTTCCTTCAATTCGCCTACTCTTTGCGTTTGTTTCATCTTATTAGTATTGCTTATTCGTTTTAATTTCATTGATAGGATGCTAGAATCCGTGACCCCGGCAAATGACCGCTGGGCTACAGTTCTTTAAATACAGGTTGCTCCAAGATGCTATTTTCTAAAATTTGAAATAAATCAATAAATAATAACGTTTTATGGAATTATTTTCTTTATAAAACGAAAATGTGAAACCGTATACGTATGTTAAATTAATGTCACCATTGTAGCGCCACGCTGTAAGCTAATGATTCTCGACCCGAATCAATAATAAAATGGGTAGGTATTTTTACATTTTTTCTTATTTATGGAAATCGGTAAGTGTGAACCACCCGTATTGAAACGCAGCCCGTCTGTTACTTGCCTTATAACCTCACCTTCACACACACAAATAAACGCAAACGTTTATTCTTTATTCGATAACGTATTCCCTAAAATTCCAAGATGGCGCGCGCACAAGAAACAATCAGTTTGTTTGATTTCGCTGCCGCATACGGGCGTTCAAAAATTCCACTCCTCGCGCTGCACTCGGAAAGGGATCGGCACCGTATCGCCTTTCGCCTCGCCGTCAAACAGGCGTCAACTTAACGTAAGCAAGCGGATCAGCAACTCGATACGTCGACTCAGCTAGGTTAGGTTAGGTTCGCTCAGGTTAGGTTTTTTTTTTTTTTGGGCAGGATTGGGAAATCCCCACGGACACCTCGACTGCCTCACGAATTGTGAGACAGTCGAGGTAGTGCCGGACTCGAACCGGCTAAAAACCACTCCTGCCTAGCCAGTGTCCCTCTGACATGAGGATCAGAGCCCTTAACATCTGTCTTTTTTTGTCCTCGCTACGTTACTGGGTGACCGGAGAGACCACAATATGTTTTGCGATTTGGATTTACGTTATATGTTAACCTAGTATATAAACACCCTAAAATTTACTTTATTTTATTTACTACTACTATGTTCTATATACTTTATTTTACTACATATCTTTTTAATATTTAAAAAGCTATTTTACCACTATTTGTTTTACACTATGCTCTCAAAATTGTTACTTATGTTATATCTATTAATTACCCTTTTATATTTATGCCCTTATTTCTTGACTTACTAGATTTTGTTTAATATTTAAAATTTTCTATTTTGTTTTACAGGCTTTTCATTTTTATTTGTATGATATCTAAAACTATGTACTCAATATATACTTAAATATCATTTACTTTGCCAACTTGTTAATATTTTTATCTGTTGTTCTAACTTTACTAAATTTTTTACAAAATAAACAAAAACCCATAGAAGCGATTCTAGTTTCGACATAATTTGATGCAGCCACCAGAGCTGGCACCCATTCCAACATAACCTGAGCCCGTTTCTCATGAAACAGACTCGAGTTATCTTTCCACATATTGCCAACGCTAGTGGCTACCTCAACGTGCCTGTTATTCGCTTGGGCTGCTCTTTGATTGCTTCGGTTTTCGTGCCTAGAAGTGGTCGCACCGCCAACTTTAGCAGTATGCTATCGAAGCTCTTGCGAATGCGTCCCACTTCCTTCGCACGGGGCATTCGTTGCTAAATGCGTTGTGCTCGGTGGTCTTCAGTTTTGCTCTGGTGCAGTTCACGCAAGCCGCTGCCTTGCCGATCTGTCTATCCGGGCAGTCTGCCCTGAAGAGTGGTCCACCGCAGTGGCTACATAGATCGGCCGGCTCGGTGCACAGGCGTTTCCCGTGCCCGTATGCCAAACAGCGGGTGCACTGCACCAGAGGCGTCTGGTCCTCCACACGGACTCGCTGGAGGTCGATGCGGAGTTTTCCCCCCTCAATCGCCCTCCTCCAGACGGTAGGGGACACACTAAGCACAACGTGATTTGCGTGCGGGTTTCGTGTTTTTCTTCGGTATTTTATAACAATCCTTTGCTCCTCGTCGTCGAGCCCGTGAAATATCTCCCGGTTCTGATTCTTAAGGGCTCTCAATACTTCCTTGTGCATCAATTCACTGTGCATCAGCAACACGTCCCTAAGAATCAGAAGCGGGTCTCGATTCTTCACGTCCTCGACAACGAGGTTCTCTCGCTCAGGTTAGGTTCGCTCAGGTTAGGTTCGCTCAGGTTAGGTTCGCTCAGGTTAGGTTCGCTCAGGTTAGGTTCGCTCAGGTTAGGTTCGCTCAGGTTAGGTTCGCTCAGGTTAGGTTCGCTCAGGTTAGGTTCGCTCAGGTTAGGTTCGCTCAGGTTAGGTTCGCTCAGGTTAGGTTCGCTCAGGTTAGGTTCGCTCAGGTTAGGTTCGCTCAGGTTAGGTTCGCTCAGGTTAGGTTCGCTCAGGTTAGGTTCGCTCAGGTTAGGTTCGCTCAGGTTAGGTTCGCTCAGGTTAGGTTCGCTCAGGTTAGGTTCGCTCAGGTTAGGTTCGCTCAGGTTAGGTTCGCTCAGGTTAGGTTCGCTCAGGTTAGGTTCGCTCAGGTTAGGTTCGCTCAGGTTAGGTTCGGTCAGGTTAGGTTCGGTCAGGTTAGGTTCGCTCAGGTTAGGTTCGCTCAGGTTAGGTTCGCTCAGGTTAGGTTCGCTCAGGTTAGGTTCGCTCAGGTTAGGTTCGCTCAGGTTAGGTTCGCTCAGGTTAGGTTCGCTCAGGTTAGGTTCGCTCAGGTTAGGTTCGCTCAGGTTAGGTTCGCTCAGGTTAGGTTCGCTCAGGTTAGGTTCGCTCAGGTTAGGTTCGCTCAGGTTAGGTTCGCTCAGGTTAGGTTCGCTCAGGTTAGGTTCGCTCAGGTTAGGTTCGCTCAGGTTAGGTTCGCTCAGGTTAGGTTCGCTCAGGTTAGGTTCGCTCAGGTTAGGTTCGCTCAGGTTAGGTTCGCTCAGGTTAGGTTCGCTCAGGTTAGGTTCGCTCAGGTTAGGTTCGCTCAGGTTAGGTTCGCTCAGGTTAGGTTCGCTCAGGTTAGGTTCGCTCAGGTTAGGTTCGCTCAGGTTAGGTTCGCTCAGGTTAGGTTCGCTCAGGTTAGGTTCGCTCAGGTTAGGTTCGCTCAGGTTAGGTTAGGTTAGGTTAGGTTAGGTTAGGTTAGGTTAGGTTAGGTTAGGTTAGGTTAGGTTAGGTTAGGTTAGGTTAGGTTAGGTTAGGTTAGGTTAGGTTAGGTTAGGTTAGGTTAGGTTAGGTTAGGTTAGGTTAGGTTAGGTTAGGTTAGGTTAGGTTAGGTTAGGTTAGGTTAGGTTAGGTTAGGTTAGGTTAGGTTAGGTTAGGTTAGGTTAGGTTAGGTTAGGTTAGGTTAGGTTAGGTTAGGTTAGGTTAGGTTAGGTTAGGTTAGGTTAGGTTAGGTTAGGTTAGGTTAGGTTAGGTTAGGTTAGGTTAGGTTAGGTTAGGTTAGGTTAGGTTAGGTTAGGTTAGGTTAGGTTAGGTTAGGTTAGGTTAGGTTAGGTTAGGTTAGGTTAGGTTAGGTTAGGTTAGGTTAGGTTAGGTTAGGTTAGGTTAGGTTAGGTTAGGTTAGGTTAGGTTAGGTTAGGTTAGGTTAGGTTAGGTTAGGTTAGGTTAGGTTAGGTTAGGTTAGGTTAGGTTAGGTTAGGTTAGGTTAGGTTAGGTTAGGTTAGGTTAGGTTAGGTTAGGTTAGGTTAGGTTAGGTTAGGTTAGGTTAGGTTAGGTTAGGTTAGGTTAGGTTAGGTTAGGTTAGGTTAGGTTAGGTTAGGTTAGGTTAGGTTAGGTTAGGTTAGGTTAGGTTAGGTTAGGTTAGGTTAGGTTAGGTTAGGTTAGGTTAGGTTAGGTTAGGTTAGGTTAGGTTAGGTTAGGTTAGGTTTTTTTTTTTTTTTTTTTTTTTTTTTTTTTTTGTTCTGGCAGGAGTGGGAAATCCCCACGGACACCTCGACTACCTCACTGATTCGTGAGGCAGTCGAGGTAGTGCCGGACTCGAACCGGCTAAAAACCACTCCTGCCCAGCCAGTGTCCCTCTGACATGGAGATCAGAGCCCTTGTTATCTGATTTTATGTCTTGGCTTTACTTATAATAAGCGGCCGGGGAGACCACTTATGATTTAGTTCTGTTTATTTTACTTTTTGTTTGTTACGTTTTTTAACACGCGTCCATTTTCTAAATATGTGTAATCTATTAGTTATATGCAGTATTTACTTATATTTTTATTTACTTTCTTATGCTATATGTTCGAAACTACTAATTATTTATATATATACTTATAAACTACTGTTTTATAAATCCTATTCATTTCCCTAATCTTTTTCTTTTACGATTTACTTATCTATGTTTCAACCTTATATTTATGCCCGTAATACTATCTATTTGCTAATTTTTATTTGATTTTCCATTTTTCGTTCTTATTTTGTTTTGCGATCTTTTTCTTTTATTTCTACAATATCTAGACTATATACTCAATATATAACTAAATATCATATATTTTAACGACTAACTTACTTAAATTATTTACTACTATTATTTGTTTACTATATTTACAAAATAGGTTTCGGCCTGTGATTGAACTCCAATGTATTTTTGCAACCAGTTCGGAACAACTTTGCATTTCCACCAGGGCCGACTCCCGATTCAGCATAACTGAAGACATTTTCTCACAAAAGTGACTCCTGTTAATTTTCCTCACAAGTACAGCCCCAGTGGTTCGCTCCATGCCTCTTTTATCTGGTTGTTTCGAATTCAGACTATCTGTGTACTCGGGAATGGGCGCTCCGACAAGTTTAGCAGTATGCTATTGCTGCTCTTGCGAACGCGTCCCACTTCCTTCTTACTGGGCATTCAGAACTGAACGCATTGTGTGAGTGTTCCCCCATTTTGGCTCTGGTGCAGTTTACGCACACCGCTGCTTCGCCGATGAGCTTGTCTGGGCAGTCCACTCTAAGGTGTGGACCGCCACAGTGGCTGCATAAATCGGCCGGCTCCGTACAAAGACGCTTGCCATGGCCGTATGCCAAGCAGCGGGTGCACTGCACCAGAGGCGTCTGGTCTTCGACGCGCACCCTCTGGAGGTCAATCCGGAGTTTGCCTCCCTCGAGTGCCCTCCTCCAGATGGTGGGGGAAACACTCAACACAATGCTATTGGCGTGCGGATTACGTGTCTTCTTACGGTATTTGATGGACATTCTCTGGTCTCCGTCGCCGAGGTCGTGAAAGATCTCCCGGTTCTGGTTCTTAAGGGCTTTTAATACGTCATCGTCACTGTGTATTGACAATACGTCCCTAAGAACCAGAAGCGGGTCCCGGTTCGTCACTTCCTCGACAACGAGGTTCTCCCCAGCCGCCTTCAGTCGGTTTTTCAGTTTCGACCTCTCCTCCCTTGTTTCGCACCCCATTATAACCTTTTGGTCTTTTGCTTTCCGCACCTTTTCAACTCGCACCCAGCCCTCCTTTGCGTCCACTGCTTTTCTGACCCTTTCCAAGATTTCGTCCCCCGTGTCCATCTCTCGTGTTGAGGAGACAACTACGGAGTGCAGCGTGGTTCGCTCCAGGGCCTGTGCCCCGGTATGGCTCTTACTCACAGCTGCTACGCTCGCGTAGGTTGTCTCCCCCACACTTTCCCTGCTAGCCAGACTGTCTCGTAGTTTGACCAATTCCTCAGAGTTTTCCTTTATTAGGGAAATGTGCTCCTTCATTGTCTTTACGAGCTCAGTCTGGCTAGCAAGATTCTCTGGAATGAACTGGGGACAGTAGTCAGCAGCGGGCGCGGCTACCGGTACGGCTGCAGGTGCGGCAGGAACCCTTTCACTCTCAGACTCCTTTACCAGCTCAAAAAGCCTGTTGATAGCGTCGAGCACCGCAGTCTTGATGTCCGTGCGGAGGTTACGGGAGTTGCCCAGATTTAGCTTTGCCTTAGTAAGGCAAGCCCTGGCCTCCGCAGTGCGACTGGGGTACCCGGGCTCAGGCCTTTTGAGCGGTTTTGAGGTAGCATCGGTAGCAGCTCGGCGCGTCCCCGGAGTGGCGGGCCCCACCTGGGACGCAGAAGGAGTGTCGTCTCCGAAGGAGATTCTCCTCCTCGCGTCAGCAGGCGAAGACCCTGCCTTCCCCGCCGATCGCGGCGAACCACTAGAGCATTGGGCCCCGACGGTGCTGGATGGGGTGCGGAACATTTTTGGTTCGGTTTGGTAGCGAGATGGAGTGGACCCCTGTAAAGAGGGGGTCAGGTCAACACTATCTGCTCGGGGGAAGAGAGGTGTGTCAGAGGTCACTAGAAACTCCTGTGTCCCTGTAAAGGGGGGATACACAGAAGGTGATAAATCAAATTAAAATATACTAAAAGAACTTAAAGTATATGTGTGGTCGTCGTTTGTCAATTTAACGACGGATCGTCAAGTTAAAAAATGAGACTTGAGGTCTCGGTCACGTTTTAAGAGGCGCTTTTCCCGTCAAAACCCTGCTTATAGCCTATAATACGCTAAAAGAGCCAAAGCCGAGTAAAAAATTTTTTGCCGAAAAACTTTAGTCCACCTTCCTATATACCACAGGGTGGGTGGGTGGGAAATTTTTATTTGAGCTAGACGCACGGGGGTGGTGTCCAGAGACGCGTCTCCGCGCGGGCTAGCGATCTGTGAAATAAAACGAATTAGGTGCCAAATAAAAATCTAGACTTTTGGTCAAAAAACCAGTTTTTGAGTCAAAAATGGTAAGTTTTCAACCCCTAACCCAGAGACCGGCTCACGGATCGCGGACCAGAATTCAGGGAAGAAGGGTGAGTACTATTGAAACTATAATCTAACGTAATTTTTGTAAGAAAATTTGGAAAAACAATTAAATTTTGGAAAATTTTGAAAAGCGGGTAAGGAGAAAATTCAGGCGCGTGCGATATGGTCAGAACGTAGGCGGAGGCCTAGTTAGGTCTAAAAATGCTGAAAACAGCTTCAAAATCGCACGTCTGGAAGAGAAGTTATCGACTTTTCTGTTCTAAACTTACTCCCTCACCTAGATTTTGGTGCTTACACACACATACAGAGAACAATGGAATAAACTGTTTTTTAAAAATGCTTATGTTTTATTTGAGCTAGACGCACGTGCGAGGGGTCCAGAGACGCGTCTTCGCGCGGGCTAGCTATCTACGAAATAAAACAAGGTGGGTGCCGAACAAAATTTTGGACTTTAGGTCAAAAAACCAGTTTTTGAAACAAAAAATTTTGGTTTTCAACCCCCAACCCGGAAACCGGCTCACGGAACGCGGACCAGAACACAGGGATGATGGGTGAGTGCTATTGCTACTATAATCTAACGATACTTTTGAAAAGAAATTTGGAAAAACACTAGATTTTGATGATTTTATCTGAAAATTTCGAAAATTCCTAGGGTTGGGTAGGGAAGTTTTAAGTACGCGCGTGCAGGTCAGTGCGATATAGTCAGGACGTAGGCGGAGGCCTAGTTTTGTCTAAAACAGCTGAAAACAGCTTCAAAATCGCACGTCTGGAGGCAAAGATATCGATGTTTATGTTAAAAACTATCTCCCTAAGGTGCCTTTTGGTACTTGCAGAAACTAATAATTAACAATTTTTTAAAAATGAATACGTTTTATTTGAGCTAGACGCACGGGGGTGGTGTCCAGAGACGCGTCTCCGCGCGGGCTAGCGATCTGTGAAATAAAACGAATTAGGTGCCAAATAAAAATCTAGACTTTTGGTCAAAAAACCAGTTTTAGAGTCAAAAATGGTAAGTTTTCAACCCCTAACCCAGAGACCGGCTCACGGATCGCGGACCAGAATTCAGGGAAGAGGGTGAGTACTATTGAAACTATAATCTAACGTAATTTTTGTAAGAAAATTTGGAAAAACAATTA